>OV049924.1:384308280-389308280 GCA_920104205.1 Eupeodes latifasciatus | reverse complement strand
GTATTTTTATAATAGTTTGGAAATTTAGATTTAGAAATAGAATTTGATTCGATTTGCCTATTAAAGGACAATGGTAGCATAGAATATTATTGTGCCTTTTTGGGAATTTCTGAATAAATATTGATTTAGAGAGATTTGATTGATTGATGTCAAAACGAATATCGAACAAAATAATTTGTCAAAAGTGTGAAGAATTAATTCGGAGATCAGATAAATTAAATTAAAAACCTGATGCTGCACTGATAGTAGGGGTTGAGTCTTTGATTAGTTTTAGTTTTCATTGAAACTTTTTTTAATAATCACCGAAATTGAAACTGTCGGGTGAGAATACAAAGAAAATAGAATGCTTTCAGTGCAACGATTATGTTCCGAAATATCAAATCAAGAATCAGCTGTTCATTGAAAACGATTGCATTTTGAAAAACTTAAAATGGACTGAAAGAAAAGTTCAGGGTTAAATAATAATGTCAGTTTTATTTTGACACCAATAATTACAAATTTGACTCTCTTAATCGCTTTTAAATCTCAGTCCTTGCCCCTACAGCCCAAACCTTTCAGTCGATTGAGTTCAAACTTGGAAACAAAGTTTATAAGCAGATTCACATTAAACGTTATTTTTTTCATTTTTTTAAGACCTAAAATAAAATAGAACCGTTATTTTGTTATTAAGTTTTCTCAGGAACTGATAAACCGATTTCAATTATTTTTTTCGGCACAAGCTTTAATATTGTCTCAATAATATTTAATGATCAGAAATGTCAATTGTTTGGTTTCAAATTTCAAAAAATCGATATCTATAAAATGAGTCATCATTTGTTTACAAAAATAAAACAAACATGTGTTAATCAGTTCTAAATATTAACGTACTAAAAATATTTTCAAACATAAATTGAAAAATGTTGTCCATCCCGTCTGTCGATTTATCTTGCTTAAAAGTTTGTCTATATGTATCAATTCTTACCAAATTTGCGTTCTATTTTTTGTAGATTTTATTTTTTTTATGAAAAAACAGACTGTTGGATTTTTATAAAACAATTACTGAATATCGTAAACAATATTTTCTGTGAAATAAAATAAGTTTGAAGCCAATATTTGTAATTTTTGAAAAGCTATTTGAGTCAAAAGTAAATTTTTACCAAGTTTTAGTATTGTTTTTTTAGGTTTTTAATTTTTTGGTAAAGAAAAATCAAAATTTTACTGAATGTTGAAACAATATTTTTTGAAAGATTAAAGTAGTTTAAAGCCAATATCTCAAAGTTTTGAAAAGATATTTGAGTAGAAAATCAATTTTTACCACCTTTTATACATTTTTTTAAGTTTTTTATTTTTTTTATTTAAACTGTCAATTCGATTTTTCTCCAAATTTTTTCCTAATGTTGAAAACAATATTTCTAATAAGTTAAAATTAGTTAAAAGTCATTATATCAAATTTTTGAAAAGATATTTGAGTCGAAAATCAATTTTTACCAACTTGTGTTAAATTTTTTTTTTGTAAAAAAACAGTCAATTCCATTTTTCTCAAAATTTTACTGAATGTTGAAAACTATTTTTTTTTTTGAAAGATAAAAGTAGTTTAAAGCCAATACCTCAAAGTCTTGAAAAGATATTTGAGTCGAAAATCAATTTTTACCAACTTTTATTAATTTTTTTACGTTTTTATTTTTTTGTAAAAAAACTGTCAATTCGATTCTTCTCCAAATTTTTCCTAATGTTGAAAACAATATTTCTTATAAGCTAAAATTAGCTAGAAGCCATAATCTCAAATTTTTGAAAAGATATTTGAGTCGAAATTCAATTTTTACCAACTTTTGTTAAATTTTTTTTTCTGTTTTTAATTTTTTGTAAAAAACTGTCAATTCTATTTTTTTCAAAGTTTTACTGAATGTTAAAAACAATATTTTTTGAAAGATAAAAGTAGTTCAAAGCCAATACCTCAAAGTCTTGAAAAGATATTTGAGTCAAAATTCAATTTTTACCAACTTTTATTAATTTTTTTTAGGTTTTTATTTTTTGTAAAAAAACTGTCAATTCGATTTTTCTCAAAATTTTATCAGATGTCAAAAACATTATTCTTCGTTGCACAAAATTGTTTTGGAGATGAAATCATATTTTAGTCGTTAAATTTTCGAAGTGACAATTTTTTTTATTTAATTGGATTTTTTTCCAAAAATATACTTGTTTTGTATAATGTTACAATATATAACATAAAATTTAATTCAAGTCTCTAGCGTCATTGGTTTATGAGATATTTAGGTTTAACCAAAACTTTCAACTTTTTTTTTAAACTGCTATGGTAAAAAAACCACCCACGCAATTTTCTTTAGAGCCCTTTCTGCATCTTTCTGCCTTATTATCCGTATAACAAAATTTATTTGAAGTCGATATCTCTTCTGGTTCTTGAGCTATGGACGACGAAAAAAACGTCGCGAACGTACGGAAGTACTGACATACGGACGTACGGACGTACGTACACACGTACGCACAGACATCTTTCTAAAAATCTTTTATTTCGACCCTAGGGACCTTGAAACGTCGAGAAATGTCAAAACTTTCAATTTGACAAATTCGACCCATTACAATAACTTCCTATGGGAAGTTAAAAAATAAATGTCACCTCGAATATTTTACGATCAAAAAACGACTTTATCTCCAAAATAATTTTGTGCAACGAAGAATAACCGTTTTGACATCTGGTAAATCGAATTGACAGTTTTTTTTTTTTAAATAATAACCTAAAAAAAACATCACTAAAAGTTGTTAAACATTGATTTTTGACTCAAATATCTTTTAAAAAATTAAAAATACTAGCTTCAAACTAATTTTATCTTATAAGAAATATTGTTTTGAACATTTGTTAAAATTTTGTTTAAAATCTAGCAGCCAGTTTTTTTCATTAAAAAATCATAGAAATCATTGACTTCAAATTAATTTCAATCATCTAATTTGTATTTGTTAATATAAGAAATAAAAACTTTTAAGAAATGCTACTAAAATTGGTAAAAATTGGGTTTCGACTAAAAATCTCGTTAACAAAAATAGATTTTGAAATCTAACTATTTCATCATACCTATACAAAATACTGTTGGTAATTTTTTTTTTAAGATTAATTCAACTGACAACTTTTTTAATAGAACACGAAAACCTTTAAACCTTTTAAGCAAGACAAATCTGCAGACGGCATGGGAAGTTATCAGTGTGGGTCGCATTCCAGCTTCTTTTTTAATTTGCATTGATATGAGATTATACAAAATAAAATTGTCTTGGCACACAGAAATTTACAAATCAAAACTGTGAAAATGTGACATTTTCAATTATTTTTCAACTCTTTAACATGCTTTATTCTTGTTGACGGCAATGATTCTTTGAAGACAAGGCAGCAGTTTGAATTTCAAAGAGTATCTAAAACGCATCGTTACTGGTAATTGTAATATTTTGAAAAATGTACGTAGCTAGATCAAAGAAAAAGAGTAAACTTTGAATTCAAATAATCTTCCCATAATATTGCTTCATAGAACTAGGTATCTATGTATGTACTGTACATTCTAATAATGCAACAAAAAATATATATTAACGAAATCGTCAAGAAAGCACGATTTTATATTTCTTTGAACTCTTTTATAAAATTAATAGTCAAACATTGAGCTTACATACGTTCCATCTGCACCAAGATTTTTCTTTTTAAATGAAGAAAAACATTAATACGTAGTTATCTAGTTAAATATTTCAATAAAATACAGAACTTAAGTTCGATTTTTAACGACTTTTAAAACAACTCTGGAGTTTATTGTAGAAACATTTTTCGAAGAATTATTCAGCAATAAAAATATCAAAGGGATGGGAAAAAAATGCAAAACAAATTTTAGTGAATTTCTTAAGTTTTAAGATTTTCTAAATAGGAAATTCATTGAGTGTGTGAAGTTATCCAATATTATTTCATATCCAAAAACTGATTTAAACTAAGCCTTATTTTTTGGAAAACTACATTTTTGTTGTTCTTACAAATATACCAAACAACTTAAGTCGTGAACCTCTAACGAGTTTCAAAAATAATAAAATTTAATTAATTGTTTCAAATAGATTCTAAAAAACGTTATCTGCCTGCTAAGAGCTTAGTAGATCTATATTTTGGTCCCTAGACTGCTATAAAGCAGGAGTTCTCGAGGTCAATCTACAGTCAACCAGATTGACCACATTGCGATCGACGCTAGATACGTTTCCAACATCATGGATGCTCGAACTTTCCGAGGAGATAACATCGACTAGGACAACTGCCTCGATGTAGCCAATCAGGAAGATAATGGGAGAAGAAACAATGTCGTACGGCTACAAAAGATTGACAAATCCTTTTCCGACCGAGTCACAAGTAACCTCTCACGAAGTTCTCTGACGAAGGCTGCAAAGACGAAAGTGGAAACATCATAGTGGAACCGCAGTCAATGTTGGGAATATGGAAGGGCCACTTCTGCAGACTGTATAACAGGGACGACGAACCAAATTCCGCTGTCAGGCAGAATAATCCATTCAACAAAGACGACGAAAGCCAACAATCCCGTCTTCCCGACTTAGACGAAGTAAAGATTGCCATATCTAAACTGAAGTCTAACAAAGCCGATGGAGCAGATGCGATGGCTTGAATGCCGAGCTCTTCAAGCAGCTGGAGATAATTTGGTTAGGTCGGAAGAAAGCATTCCCGATGAATGGAACCTAAGTATTGTTTGCCCGATCCTGAAAAAAAAGGAGACCCTCTAAACTGCACCAACTATAGAGGAATCAGTCTACTTAACATCGCCCACAAAATCTTCTCTGCCGTAATATGTGAACGTTTAAAGCCCATCGTCAACAACCTGATAGGTCCTTATCAGTGTGGTTTTAGACCAGGAAAGTCCACAGTCGATCCGATCAAATATTCACATTACGGCAGATCCTGGACAAAACCCAAGAACACCAAATCGACACCCACCATCTTTTCATCGATTTCAAGGCCGCATATGACAGCATCTACAGGGACGAGCTGTATAGAGCCATGTCTAGTTTTGGCATCCCTGCCAAACTCGTCCGTTTGTTAACAGAACCTTTCGATGTCAAAAAAGGTTTAAGACAAGGTGATGCGCTGTCATGTGATTTTTTTAACATCGTACTTGAAAAATAATAGTGCAGAGCTCACACGTCAACACTAGAGGCACTATCTTTTAAAAGTCTGTCCAATTACTAGCATATGCTGATGAGCTCATGACATTAACATAATCGAAAGAACTCAGTGTGATGTCAATGGGGCTTTTGAGAGTATTGAGGCAGATGTGACATAAATAGGTTTAACGGTTAATGAGGGCAAAACAAAGTACATGCTGTCATCAAGAAAGGACTTTCAACACTGACGGCTTCGTGGTGGAAACGTCACCATCGATAAACTTAAATTTGTGTTATATACAGCAAGTAAGATATCATACTAGATTATACTATCAAACATGCCCTTAATAACTAAACTTATATCATCTCCTGGTAAACTAGTGTCAACAAATTGATAAAATAAAATAATAATTCAACATTTTTCACAGGTAGACATTGCATCCAGAATATTAATACGTACATTAAAAAAATTATATAAATAATTGTTCAAAAGCAAATCAAATATGTAAATGTTTATGCACGTGGCAATATCAATTTTCTGTCTCACTGAATTTAATAATTGAATTTATCGTTAAACCAATTAAGTTAACATCATGTTAAACGCATTTCCGCATCTCTACCTACATCGTCATTTATGAGTAGGTATACACGCACAGCACATTTAGTACACTGAATTGGATTCGAATATTATGGATTTGATGAGATTATTGAATAAGATGGACTTTATATAAATTGAATTATGGTTTAATTGATAGAGGTCATGTATAAAGCACAGGATTTAGTTAAATGTTGTAACATTTAAAAATAAAAATAAAAATCATCAGAATTCTGAATAAAAATAGGTTTCGTGTTGAATTTGTTGAAGAGTCCTTACGTTACCTTTCCTTTGAAAGAATTGTATTCTTAGTGGAATCAGTTGGACAGAAAGGAATTAAAAACTTTCGCATGCAAGTTATACAACTGTCGACTATTCCTGTGACCTACAATTTTATATCGATTCTGAAAAAATTGAAAGCAAAGCAATTTTTGATGTAATGATTAACTTTAGCTTTGGAAGGATTTGCTTAGGAACTTAGTGGTGAGGTATGGGCATGGAATTAATATCTAAGGATTTGTAGAAAAAATGACTTGTTAAACAACGGAAGATCAAAAGTTGTCTTAAATTCAGGAATATTTTCAAACATCAGTTCCTTCGCTGTACAAGTCTTTTACCAGCTCAAAAACCTCAAAACAGTTCTGTTTATTCTCACAATTTTCTTAAGCGTGAAAAACTGGAACTACATACATTCTACTGTTCCACCCTTTTCTACACAATCTAAACACATGACATCATACCCGTCAATGCTGCTGCCGCTGCCGCCACTGTTGAAGTAAGTGGTTCTACGACAAAAAAAAATGATGATGATAAATTGATAGATAATAATATGCAAAAAAAACATTTGTTGCCCAATGTTACCAAGTCAGGTAAAAATTTAGATCAATGTATTCTAAGTAAAAATGTTATTAGGAGAATGAGGTGGTTTCATCTATCCAGCTTTAAGCCAAAAACAACACCTGATGATATAATCTCATATATTTCTTCGAAAACCAGTTTAGATACTTCGTTATTCCTTTGCTATAAATTGATTAAGCATAATTATGAAGAAGAGGAAGACATATCTAAGCTGAAATACGTAAATTTTAAAGTGGGAACCCCCTTGGAATTTGCAAATATGATTTTTAATTCTGAGCTCTGGCCAAATGGTGTAAAAATTCGTTCGTTTAGCTACAGGCCAACACACATTGATTTGCCTCAGGACCAGGAAGACACGTCAAAAAACGAAAATCCTACTGTAGTGATACTGGAAAACTGACCAACTTGATTAATTTTGCTGTCGATGGTGCTACTATCGCAAGTTATGTTAAAAATGATGAAATGGCTGTTGCTGATGTCGTTGTTGATGAAATTGTTTTAATTGATGTTGCCATTGTCGACAATATAGAGGTTAATGATGTTTATGTTGTTGATTGTGATGCTGAGTTGGATGTTGCTGCCAGTGCTGATTTTTCTGGTGTTGCGAAATTTGTAAATTTAAATAATGATGCTGTATATGATGTTTCTATATCAAATAATGTTGAATCGAATGATGTTGCTGTTGACGTTTGCATTGATGAAGTCTTATTAAATAATGTCTCTAATATTGATATTGTTAATAATATCGAAGATCAAGTTGCTGTTGTTGCTGATGATGTTTCTGGTGTTCCTGATGTTGCTGTTGTTTCTGATGATGTTTCTGTTGTTACTGATGTTCCTGATGTTGCTGTTGTCGCTGATGATGTTAATACCCGAAATAATAATTTAAATATTTATTACCAAAACGTAGGAGGAGTAAGAACTAAATTGAATAACTTATATTTTTACTTTGCGTCTCAAGATTATGAAATTATAGTTTTAACTGAAACCTGGCTGAATGATAGTCACTTAACGAGTGAAATTTTCAATGCTAGACAATATAATGTATATCGCAAAGATCGTTGTGCGACGACAACAGGGTTTGATAGAGGTGGTGGGGTTTTAATTGCTATACAATCTAAATTTATTTCTTGCCAAATAGACTTGATATCTAGTCAACTGTCGCATAATTTTGATGTAGACCAATTAATTGTTAAAGTATCATTTGTTAAAAATGTTAATTTATATTTATGTGTGAGCTATATTCGGCCAGGTAGTTCTCTAGAACTTTATAACTTGCATCTAAATAATTGTAGGTCATTATTATGTAATTTAGGTCCTTCTGACCACGTTATTTGCTTGGGTGATTACAATATTGGAGATATTATTTGGAAGCTAGATACTGATGAAAATTGTTTAGTCCCATTTAATGTTTCGACTGATATTGAGATTTCAGTTATTGATCTATACAGTGAGTTTAACCTTATGCAATTAAATTATATCCAAAATATGCTTAATCGCATTCTTGATTTAGTTTTTGTTAATAGAGAACTTGAAGTATATTTAGATAGAATCAATTTTCCAGTTGTAAATAACACCACGCATCATGTAGGTCTATCTATTAATTGTAAGTTATTGGCATATATCTCAAACTCTCATGACATTATTGAGTTCTATGATTTTAAACGCGGAAACTTTGATGCAATGAATATATTTCTTGGTTCCATTGACTGGGAGACTATCTTTTTGGATAAAGATTTAACTCAAGTGTTTGACATATTCAAATTGTATTTAAAACAAGCCTCTGATAGTTATATTCCAAAAAAAATTGTTAAAAAAAACTCCAACCCTCCTTGGTTTAACAAAATGCTATCAAATCTTAAAAATAGAAAAAATAAAGCCTTTAAGAATTATAAAAAGGATAGAACTATTTTGGTTAATCTTCATAAGTATTTAACCTTACAAAAAGAGTTTGATGTGCTTAATAAGTTTTTATATAATAATTTTATCTTAAATGCTGAATCACAAATCAAGGTTGACTGTAAACATTTTTGGAAATTTATTAATACAAAGAAAAAATCAACTGGATTACCAAATTGCATGGAGTTTTGCGGCAGCACTTCCAGTGATTTGTTAACCATATGCAATCTTTTTGCTGATTATTTTGAGTCGGTATATTCTCTTACATCACCTAATGTACTTCCACAGTTTTCACCACCTAATGTTATCGATGTTGGTAGCATCAATTTAAGCTTAATGGAAGTTTCTGAAGCCTTAAGAGGTATTAATGAAAATAAAAGTGCTGGACCGGATGGTATTTCTCCTAAGATCATTAAAAAATGTGCAACATCTCTCGCGATACCCCTTTGCTTTATTTTTAATATTTCCCTGCGAACTGGTCAATTCATAGATGAATGGAAAACATCTTTCATCTCTCCAATTTTCAAAGCAGGATCGAGACAAAAAATATGTAACTATAGACCAATTTGTAAGCTATCTGTAATTCCAAAAATATTTGAAAAGATTGTTTGCGATAAACTTTATTTTTTTACCAAAAATGTAATTGCTGAATCTCAGCACGGTTTCGTGTCAGGCAGATCAACAACTTCTAATCTCACTGTTTTATGTAATTCCGTAGTAAAAGGTTTTGATAAAGGTTTTCAGACAGACATAGTTTTCACAGATTTTGCTAAGGCCTTTGATAGGGTAAATCATGAAATTCTTGTTCATAAACTTTCTTTGCTGGGATTCCATTCTCATTTTTTAAAATGGATAAGCTCTTATTTGAGCAACCGGACCCAATTCGTCAAAATAGATAAATTCAAATCGAAAGCTATTAAAGTAACATCAGGTGTTCCACAGGGGAGTCATATTGGACCTTTGTTTTTTATACTTTTTATAAATGATATTCCTGATACTTTTAAATTTTCTAATTATTTATTGTATGCTGATGATGTTAAAATTTTTAAAACCATTAAATCTGTTGATGATTGTCTATTATTGCAAGAGGATCTAAATGAATTGGCATTGTGGTGTAATAGAAATTTACTCTTTCTGAATGTCTCTAAGTGTCAAAGTTTTACGTGTTTTAGGAGAAAATCATACATTTTGTTTGATTACTCAATTAATGACATTGTTTTGGAAAAAGTTACTCAAAAAAAAGACTTTGGAGTTGTATTAGATCATAAACTTTCTTTTAATTTCCACATTGATTTTGTTGTGAATAAAGCTTATAAGATGCTCGGCTTTGTACGAAGGAACACAAAGGAATTTACTGATCCTTACGCGCTCAAAAGCCTTTACTCAGCCTTTGTCAGATCAAATCTGGAGTATTGTAGTGTTGTTTGGAATCCGAACTATAATACTCATACCTTAAGAATAGAAAGAGTGCAGAAATCCTTCACTAGATATGCTTTTAATAAGCTGAACTGGAGTATTGATAGACCTCCATATCCTGTAAGGTGTCAGCTCTTTGGTATGCAAACGCTTGAGTTAAGAAGGAGATATTTTTCAGTAATGATGATAAAAGATATCCTAAGTAATCACATAAATTGTTCTTATTTGCTTGAATGTATTAATTTGTATTTTCCTTGCAGAAGTCTCCGTATGGTTTTCTACCTACGTGATGAATTTTTTAGAAGCAACTACAGTAGGAATGAACCCATATCGCGTTGCATCAAAGTGACAAATAGTGTTTTACACTCCATTGATATATTTCAACTCTGTTCAAGAGATAGTTTTAAAAGATATGTCATGCTTGTTTTGCTATCTAATCAACACATAGTTACTTAAATTCATATTTATTTATTTATTTACTAACGCCGATTGTACGTATTTATACATATTTATTATATTTATTATTATTAATACTATTATTTTATTATTATATTTATTATATAAGTAGTAATCTATAAGAGATTGTAAAACTCTGCTTGATGAAAAAAAAAAAAAAAAAAAAATAAAAAAAAAAAAAAAAAAAAAAATAAACAGATTTTCGACAAAATATTTCGCAAACAAACAAATTTGTCACAATTGCTATACACGCTGCGGAATTCGATTTAAGAGTTTTGTGTTCAAGGGAAGTGTGAAAGTAAAAGAAGAATAAGTAAGGATTTGTTACCCAAACACCATAAACATGCACGTTTAACCAAAAAACGTAAATCCTTTCACAATCTCACAAGGGTTGAAATTGAAAAATATTTTAAAATCGAAAGGATTATCCGAAGAAAATTGTGCATAGATTCTACTTTTATTGGCCATTAAGGTCGACTTAGACGACGACGAGGTGTTTATTGAAATCCATTGCATGGATGTGTTTTTCTTGGTTTCATGGAAAAACGACGACAACGACAACAACGGGCGGCATTGATATATCCCATAAAAAGGATAGTCACATCAAAGCATCAGGATTCAGGAACGAGAACAGAAGCACTCGTATGTACCTTCTCTATACTGAGATATCCTTTACTATTTTGTTAAGCCAATAAAATGGGGAGAAATTGGTGATGTTTGTTGTATTGAGAATTGAGAATATTTGAATATACAACATTTACAATACTCGTATAAAGAATGTGAGAAGTAATTTTCAATTTGGATTTAAATAATTGGAGCTGGGGATTTGTTGATGTTGTGAAATATTTTCGAAAAAAAAAAAGAAACCGAGGGTTTGACTTGAAGAAAATACGAAAAAAACGCATAAAAGTGATAAATGATAAGTCAAGGTGTGGGTTGATATCAAAAGACATTCAAAGAAAGAAGAAAAAAATAGGAGCGTGGTAATTTGACAATAAAAGTCAAATTCAAATGAATTTTGCAAATCAAAGTGTTACCAAACATCGAACATAAATAAGATATTTCGGTTTTTAGATGGTAGGACGTTATCTTATTGCTTTAGCGTCAAGAAGCCTTTCTACATTCAGAAGCGTGAATTAATATATTTCTTTTTTCATTCACAAACGATTTATGATATTTTCAAGAAAAACCAGGCCCAAAGAGTAATAATTCTTTAAGTTTTATTAGTTTTGGTTTATTCGATTTTAATATAAATTTAAAATCCACGAAATCTAATCCCCAATTGGTTGAAACGTGGGCTTATGACCTTAGTGCTGTACATTACGAGTATCGAGTATCCTAAATTAGTATGGTTTACATAATTTAGTTCAATCAGAAAATACGTTTGTATTGCATGCCAAATTTTGTTGCCATGTAGCTTTCCACACAACGTCGATCATTAAGCTGCTTTGATGGGTTGATCATAGCAGCGTATTCTGTAGCTCCAATTTTTGATGGGCACTTTCTCACGGATTTCTTGAATGATATTGACCATAAGTGCTTGTATGGTTTTCAAATTGATGGCTTAACATCGCATCGGTCCTTCCCTAGAAAAAAGTCCAAAGGGGTCAAACGACAGCTTGGAGGCAGCACATTGATATCGTTAAGATGGTTGATAACACGATTTGGGATTATGGCATGCCAGTTTGGTTTAGCGCATTAAAGTAAACAAAAAGTCGGTTAACATGTCAATATAACGCCTTCTGTTGAATACAACGTTGTTCCCAGCCTCATTTTAAGCTCTTTTCCAATCTTAACGGTTCCTCCTGTTTCGACTGTTATTCCATACGTTTTTCTCGGTCTACCGACTCTTCAACCTTCTGCATCGCCCGTCCTGCATTACTCTTTCCGAAGCGTATATCCACTATCCACTGCACCTTCGTATAATAATGCAATGTGTTCCTGACCCTTTATCCTACATATGTATATAGTTCTTCATTGAATATACAATTGGGTCAGAAAACTATAAGATGTTTCGTAAGCACCTCACCTATATTAACGAAGGTCTGCAGTTTCCTGGTAATCGTTGTTATAGTTGGAGGAAAATAGTAGTAGATTTGTCTTTAATCTGAGAGAGTTGTTCCTCCAAACATTGGACAACATCCCGATGGCAGCCTTAGATTTTCCATTACGCCTAACGATATCTTGTTCGGTTCCACCTTGCGTATAGAGACTATACTTCCAAGATACTGAAAACTCTCTAATTTTTCTATTGGTTGCTGCGCAATGTTTACCAGAAAGGAGGAGTGGGTGGTTTCGAGGCTGAGCATCTTAGTTTTTCCCGCCCAACGATTTCTGCTTTTCTCCCCACTCTTGTTGCCATTTGATGGGGATCCACTGTCCTTTGCGATAGCAAGCATACATCGTCTACATAATCAATATGTTTTAGGTATGTTGTCAGAGCCCTTATATCTCCGTTTCCTGTCAAGGCGGCCCGCAACACATCAATAAGAAAAGAATTGGTGACAGTATGCAACCCTGCCTGACTTCACTTTAGACTTTCAACTCCTCCGAACATCTAATTCCGTGTAATATGTATCATTTAAGCCCATCATATTTGATAATATAGATGAGCTTATCTGGGATATGCCTCCTTCACAAAGAAATCCAGATTAACTCCCTGTTAAGGCTGTTAAAAGCCTTCCCAAAATAGATGAACAGCAGGTAAAGTGGTGATCAATTTTCGGAGCACTGTTGATGTGATCAATGCAGAAGGATCCAGTATGAAATTCTGCATATCGTTCTAAGATAATCTTCACTATTACTCTCCAGTTTTCACATTTCATCAGGTCTCCTTTTTTTGTGAGCTTGACAATCATTCCCTTTTTCCACTCTTTGGGGAAACCAATGCCATCTAGGCCTAACACTTTGTTGTTTTGAGTGCTTTGATCGCGGTAGACATCTCTTCTTTATTGGGGGTGTGGTGCGTATTCGGGAATTTGTTGCATCGGGCAACTCAGAGATGTCAGTTGCACGTTACTGCCGATTACATGGTTTAAAACCAAAGAAAAATGTTCCTTTCATCTTCTAAGCTGAGGAACTATCTTAATCTTTCAACGGGCGTTGTTTTCAGCTCTGAACACTAGCCAGCTCTTTGATTATTCAATAGAGGGTTCTGCTGTCGTACCTATTTTCAACGTCTTATGTTTTTTGATCTAAGGAATTGCGCTTCTCAAGTCTTTAGCTACGTTGAACCCCTTTTATCTTCATGTGGTATGAGGATTCCAGCTCATTACTTTCTTCAACTCTTCCTTAATAATAACCCAAGTCTCCTCCGAAAGTTAAGTGTCGTTTCTCCCTTGCACACAACCGACTGAATTAATTCAGTGCATTAGAAGACCGCTGTGGTTCATCCTCTCTAGAAAAAGAGAAAGAACAGCTCTACTCCGTAAAATCTTCTGTAGATAAGTATTCTTCCACCAATCGATGGTCAGCGATATTGCGACGACTGGAAACTGATAATAAATGTCCAGAAGTCGGAGACAATTCTGTTCCGTACTCAATTGGCTACGGCCAGGAGGGATACGTACAAAAACTAGTGCAAGATAGTCATCGTTGATTTTTACGGGCAGCGATTATCAAGCAAAAGCGAAGTGAAGTACCTCGGTATACCTAGGGCCAGATGAGTCTTAGGTCTGACGAAACGGCTGTTTTCCAGCAGTCAGTTCCGGAAATGCAATTTTATTTTTCAGTGACAAATGGCCTGCCATAACCTTTCTGAGTCATTTCAGGACGATTGTTAAATCAAAAAAGATGCAATCTTGAATAAAGTGTTCCATCATAAATTGGTTCCAGTAAAAGAATTAGGGACATATTGTCCTTTATAGCTTCAGAAGATCAGATAAGTCTGCTCATAAGCACTTTCGTTCCGTTTAATACTTCTGTCCCATAAAATTCAGATCACAATTTTTTGAAGGTGAGTTTTTACGAGTCTTAAAAGCTAGTCAAGACATTGACTGACCTTAAAAGAGACTGATTAAGGTGAAATCAATTTTTTTGATAACCTGTAGGTAATGTAAATATTTTTTAATTCAATGATATTTCGATCTTGGTTTAGTTCTTGTGTGAGTAAACCCTTTCAAAAGCGCAATTTGTTCTGCACCACGAATATAAGAATGTCTAAATATAAAAAGAAATATCATTCTTATAACCGAGGTTTTTGAACCTATTCGCATAAAACTTCGGCAGTAAAAAGAAAAGGCACATTGCTTTTGATTTTGTCTTTTATAAGTGAGTTTGTCTAATAACAGTATGCTAATATTCGTAAAATACATATTGTAGAACTCGTTTTCTGTCATCTATACTATAATACTGTTTTTGAGCTAAAACCAGCTGCTCAAGGTACCCTTTTTTTAAAAACATTTTATTTATAGAATGTGTCAACCCTGATTCATTAACAGTTTTAAATAGTGAAAGAAATACCTGCATCGATATGACTATAGAAAACTAAGCTTATTTTTCGCAAACAATATATTTTTCTATATGTTTATATATGATGGTATTTTTAGATACCTTCACAGATGTCATCAGCCACAAGCTGTCTCTCTAATTTAAGGCTACATGTAACGTTGAAACATTTACGTCCTCACACTTTTTTTGTATACAAATCTACGTTACGTTAATTTATGTGATGAGTTGCAACTGGACCCCAAATTTTTTTCTTGATGTTTTCGGTCTTTCGAAAATGTGTTCATTCTATTCCATTTTGCTTTTCTCCAGCAGTCTTCTAAATCTGCGTCATCCGGAATGAAATTTATAGCTTACTTGCCTTAAACTGCGAATGAAACACCTTATACCTAAATATATGTGATACCTTCCTGAATTTGTATCGCACATCCAGAAGGTATATCCTTTGGATACTCAGATAGTATACCTCTACACAAGATACAGTACAAAAAGATACACAAAGATAAAGCAGTATTTATTGTATTACAGGGTTGGTTATAACCAGGAAACAACATCTGGCCGTTATGGACTTAAGGTATAGAAGAACAACAACGGTTTCTATACGCAAAAACAAAGGTATCCCCTTGACCCACATGGCCGGTCGGACCAATAAAATCTGAATTTTGATTGTCTGTACCGTTACTCTTTTATGTTTGTAATATATACGGTAGAACGAAGAACACACATGTAAGGTCTACCTACATGCATATACGTATAGCAAAAGGTAGCTATTTATTATTACATTTAAGAAGAGGTAAGAGTAAGTTGTATGTTTTGCCATCAGGGATATATTTACAAGGAATAGGGAAATAAACGAAATTAAAATCATGTGCGGCTTAATTGAAAACGATTTCACCTTAATTTCGGTTGAAATGAGAG
Organism: Eupeodes latifasciatus; assembly: GCA_920104205.1. NCBI lineage: Eukaryota > Metazoa > Arthropoda > Insecta > Diptera > Syrphidae > Eupeodes > Eupeodes latifasciatus. The sequence continues at coordinate 389,292,565 of OV049924.1, read as the reverse complement.
TCTACATAACTCGATTTGACGAGTTATTTAAAATTAAATTTGAATACAAATAGTTGCAGAGACAAAAGCTGTGTTTCATAATAATGAAGGTAAAGAATGAGGTATTGATGAGTCCTTTGCTTTCTAATAGTGAAGTATAAAGGAAGATTTAGTCAGGAAGTTGGTATTAGCAACGAAGTCTTTATGATATTTTTCGCAGATTTTTTATGAGAAACAAATATCTAAGGAAATGATAATGCAATCGGTTTCAATTGACGATTATTCTATTCAGGAGGACCATACGTTTATTTTCTAAACCATATGTTGTGTAGATATTTATTATAGGTACTTACTATTAATACTTAATTAAAACTTATCATTAATATTGAAAAGTTGTTCTTGTGTATTTGAAAAGAAGTTTTTGACGGAATAAAGCACTTACCGATTCTCTTGAACGCCAGATTGTGCTACTGGTATACTAGTGGATAACACTCGTGCTCACTTTCGTATTACGGTGCCCACAGTCGAGAATGTAGCCGGAGTTCCTTTAATCTGCTACAGCGTGTGAATCAATTCAGGAACATTCTATCCTAATTCATACACTATCCTAAGAAGAATTCTGCACAGAGATCTCGAGATATTACTTCACAATGTCAGATTTACTCAGAAATTGAAGTAGAACGACCATTCGCTTTGGTGTTGCGTCGCACTTTGGGCCTTAAATTAGTTTGAATTTGACGATTTTGTATGATAAAATTTCTTTTCTGACTAATTGCATGTTCATCGGTCAAAAACCGTTAGTAACCAATGTTATGCGAACAGTCCGCAAATGATTCAAGAGTTTTGAATATTGGAATGGCAGAATGCAATACTGTGAAATCAGATGAATCAGTAGCTTGAACGACGCACGTTGTAACACAATTAGTAACAGGGAATAATATTGTTTTAATAATTTTATGGCATTTTTAAATGAAACTTGTATTTAGCGCCTTTTGATAGATTTTAGGATGTGGTACTCGATTCATAAATTTAGCAGCTTTCTTTCTTTAAAATTGAAATTGATACTAGGTTTTGAGATATGGACTACGAAAAATGTTTTAAGAACATGCAGCCGCAGACACCTTTCTTGAAATCTTTGATTAAGATTCTAGGGACTTTGAAAAGTCGAGAAATATCAACATTTTCAAATGGACAAATCGGGTCGATTATAATATCTTCCTATGGGAAGTTAACTACAGTGGGCTTAGGTGCTCGCAACTTGGAGGCCACAATACTATACAGATGGCGTAGAGGATAAGCTGTATAGGTATTCCCGCTAATAAGCTTTGTAGGATATTTTGATAAAAGTCCAAACGTGTTGGTTATTTGAGTTTCCGGAAACTTCAATAATACTTTGTTTATATTGTTATATTTGGAAATAAAATCAAGTCTAGTCATTTTACTATACGAATTATGTTTTAGAGAAAATACTCTTTTTGAGCAAGCAAAACCATAAGAATACAAACTTTTGACGAAATTTTATAAGAATCTATCGTGCTAACGCGAATCTGCTTTTTGACTTAATTTCAAAGTTTAAACTCAATCGACCCTATGGTTTAAGGTTGATTTTGTTCATTCAAAGTTGAACGTAACTTCAAGATTTGTATTATCAACTCGTGATTTTGATTTGTCGATTTCCAACTTTAGAGTATATAAACTATAGGTTTTATAACTTCCAAAAAAATAGAAGTTGAAAAGCAAACTTGTGTTTTGACATACGAATTGTGTTTATTTTTGTTTATTTTGGTGTAAATAAGATTCGAATTTTGTTTAAACATATCTGAAGTGAAGTTGGAATTTTCTTATTTAAATTGGTTGAAGAAAAAAAAACAATGTCTATTTCATTTTAAGAGTAGAATGGTGCTTAAGTGCTTCCCAAAATTGTCACTTGGCTGCATAACTTTTGAAACAAACAAACAACTTCCACGAACAAAAGTTAAAGACAAAGTAAAAAATCAAGAACATTTTGTAAATAATATTTGATATAAAATGTGTGTTTTTAATTCTTGCCCCAGTCTGTATGTGACTGCAAAAATATAGAGAATGGTGATGATAACGGTACGATCACGTACATATCGGATCTTTTTAGTCTTTAGCCTAGTTGAATACATTACACTTCAGAATTTTCAGAAAGTTGTTAGCTTATAGCAAGCGTCAAACTACGATCAAAGGCTCATCATAAGTGCATGTGTTAGTTGTTAGTAAGAAAATAATACTATAATAGCCCAACATACGCACAAAATACAAGACATAATTAACATTTAACATAAACTATTCCATAACAAAAAATAAAATAAAGACGTTTACGATAGTAGAGCACTGGTTCTAAACAGTGATTTTAATCCCATCTTTCCTAACAGGGAGTCAATACCTGCCAAGCATATTCAAGACGAGGACGAGCAATTGTGCAAAGAAAGACTAACATAGGGATCATTGAACTCCTTTATCCAGCGTTTCATTAAACCAAGAATAGAACTGGCCTTTTTGACAATAAAATTAATGTGATGTGTATATTATAGGTTGGAACAGAAATGAACACCTAAATCTTTAAATGTGGAGAAGCGCCAGAATTTTTGCTGTGACATACAATAATCAAATACACTACCGATTCGTTTTTTAGTAAAAGTTATCGTCTGACATTTTAAAGGGTTAAGGGCAAGGCCATTTTTCCCACACCAAAGTGTAAAAGAATTAATGTCGGCTTGTAAAAGAATACCATCATGGGTGGACTTTATTATTTTAAAATTCTTCATGTCATTAGCAAAAATGAGAACTTCACTTGAGCACAGACATGACGATTCGTCGTTAATAGACAGGGTGAACATAAAAGGGCCAAGATGCTTCCCTGGGGAACACCAGATTGAGAAACAAAAGGTTTTAAATGACAATTTAAATTATTGTGATCTAAGCTAAGAAAAATGGTAGAATTCAAAAAGCTTTAAGTTTAAATACAATGATTCCGTGGCTAAGCTGGTCAGTGGATACACCGTCAACTTTATAACCTTGTTCTAAAAAAATGTTTGAGAATGTGAGGAGATTTGTAATGGTTGACCTTTTTTCTACACTTTCACAAACAACTTGTTCAAACAATTTAGGAATGCAAGAAAGCTTTGTGCAATGGGCCTGTAGTTTGTTCTATCCGCCTTTTTACCTTTTTTGAAAATTGGTGTTAGAAATGATGTCTTCCATATACTGGGAAATTTGCCTGTTTTTTAAAGAATATAAACGTTCAACTAAAGCATTACTACACTTTTTAAATACATACTATCGGGGGAATACTATCAAGACCGGATGAGCAATCATCATTCAACACGGGTAAAAGATTAAGGACCGTACTTTATAACACATAGATAAGACTACAAATAGTTTTCCAAAAGGAGTAAAGATTATAAAAATATACTTCATGAACTACTTCAGGGCTATTAACAAAGGACTCGTGGAAATTGGTTGCGAAAACGTTGCAGATATCATCAGATATGAAAGGTTCTTGTAAGTGAAGTTAACTGCAAAGCCATTTAATTCTTTCTTTAAGTTAACAAGTTTAAAATTGTTTAGGATTCTCTTTCAAAGAGGTGCCCATATTAGTAACATCACTAGCGTATAAAAAATTAAAAAGAGACTAAAATTCATTAAAGAGTTCAACATTAAAAGAAGAGTTGATTGGAAACAGAGTTTTAAGGTAAGTTTTCCATGCCTTATTTCTTTTGTTACGCATGTGAACTTAATTATTAAGTGTACCAAGGGTGGCTAAAGTTTGTATTTCTTGGTTTTTTTAGAGGTAGATTTTTTTCCAAACATTTATTAAGGATTTCATACAAATTTGAAACTGCTTCGTCAATATTAGAAATTGCTAATGTATCAGCAATTCCAGAAATGGTTAAATCTTCAGACCATAACTGGTAATTAGCTCTTCTGAAATCAAAATTATTTAAGCAATCAAAGGAATTACTGTGTTCAGTAAGGTGAGTCAAGAAAAATGTCCAAAGGGGTGTGATATTTATCAATAATAGTAATTCCTGATCTAGATTCTAGAACAAGAGTACTAATAGCTAATAGCGTCAGAAGAAAATACAAAATCGAGAGTTCTGAAATACATAATAAAATAATATTAATCCCCGATATTTTCGCTTGATAAGTCCTTAACATTATTAAAAACACGTCATATTAACAGAAATTTAATACTGAAACTAAACTGTCAATTTCTGCTTCACTTTCAAAAATAACCCAGTGATATTTTAAATTCTAGAGTGAGCCAACTTTCAATTTTGAACTAGGGAAATAGAAAGAAAATTTAAACTTACGTTTTAACTCTAGAGTTGTAATAAGTTGATCAACTTGAAAGATTGTCTTAAGTTAAGCAATAGTAAAAGAAATCGCTTTGAGACTTTTTTTTTGACTTCTCTAAGATCGTAGTATCATGTTTGATTAGAATCTTGATTTTTCAAATAGTTCACTACTTCACAAGTATAAGCATATTACAACAATTAATCTGTTAAAAAAAGGTTTTGTAAATGACAATCAAATTATAATTCGTAGGTTTATTGATGGCCCTTACCGAAATTCAGTCTCAAAATGGGTCTATCATTTTAGTATTTTGAGATAGGTATTACCTTTCACATTTGGAAGCAAACCATTTTTTGAGGCTTTAGGAGGCTATGAAAATAAATTAAGTAGTTGTTTTTTTTTTATTAAAATTTGTGAAAATTTTCCAAACCACATTTCCTGTCTTCAATATTGAAATCGAAAATTTTAATTTTCTTTAAGAGTAATTTTGTGTTAAACACTTTTTCTTAAAAAGTTAATGTTTAGATTTTTCAGTTTGGAGATCATATGTTGAGATCTTAGATTGGGGATTATGTCCTGACGAAAACGGAACCAACCTATTTAGACCAAGGAATGTTTCTCGATGTAGGCTTAAGAGCTAAGTATTTCGAAGTGTGGCTCTAAGTCTTTTACAAAAGAAAAACACATCTTAAACTAAACTCCCAGAAATATTAACTGTTTATATTGATTCAGCTTTAATACATATATTTAAGTCCAATCGAGGTTCAATAGTAACTTTAGTGACTTTGTTTAAACTTAAATATTTTTTAAACGAAAAATCTGCTAATAGGATTTTATCTTATCTTATGATAAAAACTTTAAAAAAATTTTTACGACATTTACCTTATTTTAAAACTGTTCCTCAAAACTTCAACAAAGAACCCAAATACCAAAACATCCTTTCACAATTAACGTCGTCGTCGTCGTCTCCAACAAAAGTAAAACCAATAAATATTTACCTTTTATATACACGACACGATATGAATCTTATATCCTCGTTATTTTATCCTTCACTAGGTATAAAGGAAAATGACTATAAGGATATACCTATGTTCAATGTTCTAGTATATGTATAGCGTAACGGTACGTATAAAATAATATGCATAAAATGGATTTACCTATTTATGATTTAATATCATCGAAGTTGAGTGCCTGAGTCTTCAATTTATTACACACGGATGAATGGATAATCCTATTTGAGCGGAAGACAAAAGGTTATTACAATCTTTTCTCTTTTCTCTCAAATAATACCCTGAGGTAAAACAATATTCGATAATAATTTCGTTCCATCAGAATTCGGCGCGAGGGTGGATGTGGTTTTCGGGGTATAGATAGCTCTAAAGACTAAAAGGAATTTCGATTATGATATTATTTACTTGATGAAATCTTTAACCTGTAGATTTTGTTGGTATAAGGAGATAGATGAGAGGGAAGGAGGAAATTATTACACACAAAAATTAAATTGTCCCTGGAAGATATGGCTTGAGCATATTTTATGTGCAAAATAAAATCCTACACCTTAATAAAAATATACAACAGCATGTTATCCTTAAATCTTATTAGATCCCCCTTGTTCAGTCTTTCCTACCTTGATATGGTCAAACAAGCTGAAGGAATATACCCTCTTGGATAAAAGATCCTTCATTTTGTCCAGCAAAGTCTCTTTTTTGGAATGCTATATGCATGATAAATATATTATAAATCATCACATCACCACAATCAAAAAAGAAAGAAAAAAGTCTCTAAATATGAATTTATATTCTTTTTGGGTAGGGTGGTGGGGGTGCGGTGAGCGATAGAGGTTGATGTTCTTTTGTCAAATTTTGCCCAGTTAAGCTTTCAACCCATCATCAGCCAGCATCCAACTCCTGCAGCTCTATAAGCAACATAGCAGCGAAGCACCCATACCTTTTAGACGATTCCTTATATTTAAGACTCACAAAAGTTCTCATTATTATATTTTGTTGTGCAGACAAGAATATCCGTTTTGTGGCGAAAAGAAGGTTTCCATCTTTTGCTTTACAGAAACACTCATCTCTGACAGATAGAGAAGCCAACGAGAAAACGAAACAACGTCGCTGTCGTCATGTTGGGATGGTCGTCTTGTATCTTGTGTGTCTTGTCCAACGTGTCTTTTCAGGGGATTTTTGTTCAACTTGTATTTTGACAACCTAAAAGGATTTTCTTATTTATTTATACGAAAAGATGTTAAATTTTGATTTATGTCTGCTACGTGAAGAACTTTTTAACTGAACACAAACGTGTTGTCCTTTTTTTTTGTTTGTTGTTGTTGTTATATGATGCATCAGTATCAGCAAAGATATAAGAATAGCAAAAGTCAAGGCATCAGGATAACATGGGATTTTGTTAGCACATCCCTCTGATTTTGAATATATGCGTATATTTTTTTTTTCTGTTTCTCATGGACGATGTGATACGAAGGACGAATTATCATGGATATTGAGAAGATTATATGGTTAGATGGTATTTGCATATTATCGGACTTACAACAACTGGTGAGGGCATGTTAATATAAATTTTCAAAGTAACAACTTGGGGTAGAAAATCACTGAGAAAGGGAAAAGGGGTTGAGATGGGGGATCTAGGAGTTTACACAACATAACCTGGGAAACAAAGTATTTTCGGATATATTCTAAATGTATTATTTTATCTTTACATTTCGAAAAAAGGAAGTGGCATTTCGTTCGCTTTCTACTTGAATCAAAAGTATCAACTAAACGTAATTTTTGAATACCTGCACAAATCTAGTGATTTTTAATTTTTTTTTTTTAGAAATGGCGATCTTAAGGAAACCTAGCCTGAGATCCAATTAGCGCTGTAGTGCGCCGTTTTGATACCAAAACTCGTTTGACCTTAGATAGAAAGGGAAAGATTTATAGAGAAGCTTCATATCGATTATGTAAGAGCCATTTTGTCGCATTGAGAAAAAAGATTAGGTCTCTAATCTTTGTCTCAGATAGCTCATCAAGTTCGTGAAAGAATGCTTTTCCAAAGCATTTCATTCTAGTGCTTTCCAAAGCAGGACATTTGCAGAGGAAATGGATTATCGTTTCACTTTCTCTTAAATCACTACAACTATACGGCAAAAGGTGTTGTAAGAGATACCCAACTTCTCTGCATGAACTCCTATAGGCCTAAAGGATTTAGCTACATTTAGAGACTCAGAAAAGATCCCAGAACCAACTCCGCACTCCATCTTTGAGCCGTTAGTAAAGATGGTTGTGTCAAAACCTATCGACACGATGTCATCCTCCCAATCTTCTCTGGATGGAAAAATGACCTTAAAACCCTTACTAAGGCTCAAAGCAGAAGTGCAGTAGTCAGTGCCTACCGAGATAATATCTGAGGGAATCAATTTCGTTGTGTTGCTGTGACCATAAGGTTTTGACAACCTGCTGTTTGATTCCTTCAGCCTAATAGCGCTGCAGGAAACTATGTATTTAATAAAAAGGTCGTTTGGTAGAAGATCCAAAATAACGTTTAAGGCGTCCGTTGGGCAAGTACGCATGGCCCCTGTGGTGCCCACGCAAGCTGTTCTCTGAACCTTCTTTAGCTTATCGATATTATAGGCTTTGCTAAGAGCAGGCCAGTTAAGATTGGACGTACTACGGCTGTGTACGTCCATAAAATCATCTTCGACTAAAGTCCCCACTTTTTGCCGCAAGTTTTGCTGCAGTCGTAGAAGGCAACACCGGACTTCTTAACCCGCACTTCAATATTTCGTTTCCAGTTTAATTTAGGGTCGAGTATAACTCCCAAATATTTTGCACTGGAAGACAATGATAGGATTTGACCGTTGAGTCGAGGTAGCGTGAAGGGCGGTACTTTAGTTTTGGTGGTAAAGAGCATCAGTTCAGTTTTACTTTGGTTAACTCCTAGTCCACAAATCGTGGCCCACTAATCACAGAGGTGTACTTTTCTGACACCAATAGCACCAAATCATCCGCATAGTCTTCTACACCGAACTTAACGAGCGATTCTTTTATGGATTCTGTAAGGACGTTGTTGAAAGCACCTTCTATGTCTAAGAAGGTGGCAAGAGTAAATTCTTTATAATGGATTGTTTTTTCTACAGTATGCACTACCTCATGGAGGGCAGTCTCCGTAGATTTGCCCTTAAGATAAGCATGCTGAGAGCTTTCGAGAGGTCGTCCAACTAGGATTTCTCTAATATGGTAATCAAGAATGCGCTCCAAGGTTTTAAGCACAAAAGATGTTAAGCTTATTGGTCTGAAATCCTTCACGGATTCGTGACCTCGCCTACCCACTTTCGGGATAAAAACTACTTTGACCTGTCTCCACGACATGACATGGGCACATGTTTGAGAAGGAGGCATCCTTTGAAAATTTGTTCCAGCCATGGATTTATATGGAGAGAAAGTATTGATGGGCCACAAAATATTTTCTCTGGTTATAACGGAATTGACTTGCTCCACATGAGCTACGTTTAGCTCTGTGGTTTCACGCGGTTCGGGGTTATCGCTCTCACAACCCGGAAAGTGCGTCCTCATCAGTAGCTCAAGAGATTCGGCTGGAGAGGCTGGAGAGGCTGTCCAGGTTCCATCAGGCTTTTTTAGAAATGAAGGATTACAATAATCCTTCGATAAAACTTTGCTGAGCCTTGCGGAATCCTTTATGTCTTCAATTGATTAACAGTATTCTCTCCAGCCTTGTCTTTTGGCTGATGACAGGGCTTGCTTGTAAATTTTAAGAGAGTCTTTATACAGTTGGTAAAACTTATGTTTGTGGCAGATATTGAAAATTGTCCTCGTCATTTTCCTAAGACTGGACAGTTCTTCATTCCACCAAGAAGGAAGGGTTTTACGGCTATATTTAACTGGGCAAGAGCAGGACCGGCCCCAGCCAAACTTGCGCCCTGTGCAAGATTTGTAGAAAGCGCCCCTTTTTATATTTTTTACACATAAACTGATACACAAGCAAAAGCCTTTCCCACATTACCCAGGAGGTAGACTTTCAATGCGTTTTTTTTATTGAGGCCTAAACCATTAAACTAAAACCAACGAAGAAATGAGCAGAGGGGAACTTTTAAACTTGGAAACTTACTTTTCTGGCCTTACATTTTGCAAATTCAGAAATGAGATCATCAAAGTCTAAAGAATTTAATAATTTCTTTTCAATGGAAATTATAGATAAACCTACCAATCTCTCTTGAGTCATGGTTGTTCTAAGATAATTTTTAATAATTTTAAGTTTAGAAAAACTACGTTCTCCTGAAGCTACCGTGACCGGGTTTGTATTAAGGATTTGGAGAGCAGTTACTAAATTCGGAGCAAAATCTTCAAGGTTTGAACTAAAAATAAAATTTAACACATCTAAACTTGAGCTTTGTGGCGTAACAAGCTGGGATATTACGGTTAACTCTTGAAACAATTCTTCTCCATCTAAATATTTAAAACTACTTTATGTTAAAACATTCTGCAAATTAAGGCATGAAGCACGTACGTCGTACATTTTTATTTTTTAAACATTCGCTTATGTTACTCAAAAATGTAAAATTGATACTATACGACCGTATCAAACCTTTCAAGTATTTGAAGAAAAAATTCAACTTTGAATCTTTGTTTCGGCTAATATAGTTTCAGGACATTCATCAGCATAAAGTATTTTTCTCCGTTGAGATCGCAATGATGAAGCTACAGGAAACATATTTGGTATTTCTAGGGAACTAGCAATACGCTCCGTTAATTGAACATACCTACTCATTAAATTTTTCATCGGAACGCATTAAAATCAAACTGTTTTTTGTATTTTCTAAAACCGTTATGCCAGTTGTCAGATTAACGGACGGACTTGGCAAATATTTACTAGTTTAATTTATAATTTCTAAAATATCAAACCAAATTAGCAGGCAGCAAATAAATGCAAAATCAGACATTTTATTTTCTAACGATTCTAAAATGTTTTTTGCCTCTAGATTTCTTAATTCTATTAGGGCTTCATATTTTTCTTCTTAATTTGTTTTTAAAGGCCTCAATGCATCTAACCTGCTTTCCCATCTAGTATCAGAAAGGGGTTTCAAAGTAAGACTTGGAATTTTTTTCTTATAAATATCCCACCTCGTTGTGGAACTTGAAAAAAAGTTATACAAACATTGAATTGTATCGAAAAATTTAATTGCATAAAATGAGCACCGAGCAGCATCATTAACCACTAAATTTAAGGAATGCGGGCAACATGGAACCAAAAATGCTCTTGGTTCCAGGGTTCGAATTCGATTCTGAACACCCGCTTCTTTGCCTTTCATATTCGAACCATTATCATAACTTTGGCTTTAACAGTTACTTATTAAAATTTCATGTAATTCAAGCTTGTCTTAAATCAACTGAGTCAGTCACATTACGGTCTTGTCACAAAATACGTCACTTCTATTAAAAATTGATAGCTATTTATTTAATGTTAATTAACCAACAAAGCGAAAAAACAATTAAAACAATCTGCATTCAGCACCAGACTAGATATACATATGTATGTACATTAAAAGTAGCCGTTACAACAGTCATTAACTTTCAACAAAAAAAAAAAAAAAAAAAAAAAAACTGCCTGCGCAAGAACGATTCGACTCCACATAGAATCATCCCTCTTTAATTTTTAAGCTCTATGCTCCTTTTCCATTCTATTAAAAATTTCATCTCCTGTAATCAGGCACGCTCTGACCCATATGATTCCGTATAAATATGTAAGTTTTTTTTTTAAATATCTCCCATGTTAGTTTCGATACTCAGTGTGCAAAAAAGAAGACTTGCTCATCCATTGACCATTTGTAGCAAAGAAACCTACCTACTTAATTTTCAAATATTTCAACCTGTTCGTACAAGAGAAAAAAAGAAAAATCTCAATACAAAAAATTTCCATGCCACCTCATATGTGCAAAATTTATTTCATGCACACCGAGTTCCAAAATTAACATAGAGAGTATGACGAAGCAAAATACTTATTCCTATTGAATCGTATGGGCTAGAACGTGCAGGTTTTGTATCACGCACCGTACTTGAATGTGAGTTCTCATCTACAAAGAAAACAACAAACTACTAACTACTAATACTAAATGCATTTATTCCCATTTACTTTCTAGGTGTACGTATAGGTGAGCCGAACTAAATTGAAATTTATGTTCTCCTTCGAACTTCAAAGTTAAGGCCCAACTATAATAGACATAAGCTAGCATATGCGCGCATAAGTAAACGTACGAATACAAAGAATCTAATACGAGTGACCATAATGGAGTCTAGCTCCGTTTCGTTCAATTTTTCTCAGTTTCGTTAACTTAAGCAAACTTAAGGCCCAACTATAATAGGCATAAGCAAACATAAGCTTATGTCAAAAACCCAACGAAAATTCACTTAAGTTTGTGAAATTACTGCGGGTAGCCATAATGCAATTTTGCTCACTTATCTACATGTCAAAATAATATTCGCAGCTCTTTATGAAGATATAAATCCTTCGTACGTATTACCCTCCAAAACCCATTTGTTTACATTGTTGTATTTGTAATGTGAAAGAATTCAAAGAGAAAAATTGACGTGTTTTCACGCATACATAGAAATAACTAATGAGTTTTTGGGGAAATTTCATAAATTAGAAGAGAAATGACACGCACACTATGAATAAGTTTATGAGGCTGATTTCCGGTTATGATAAACATTCTGAGAGAAATTATCTGCAGTGGAGTTGGCCTGTGTGTATTTGATCCAAACTGTCAGATTTACTTATGCGGCGAGCGACTGGGATCGCTCTTGCTTAAAGGCCCAACTATAATAGACATAAGCTAGCATATGCGCGCATAAGTAAACGTACGAATACAAAGAATCTAATACGAGTGACCATAATGGAGTCTAGCTCCGTTTCGTTCAATTTTTCTCAGTTTCGTTAACTTAAGCAAACTTAAGCAAGAGCGATCCCAGTCGCTCGCCGCATAAGTAAATCTGACAGTTTGGATCAAATACACACAGGCCAACTCCACTGCAGATAATTTCTCTCAGAATGTTTATCATAACCGGAAATCAGCCTCATAAACTTATTCATAGTGTGCGTGTCATTTCTCTTCTAATTTATGAAATTTCCCCAAAAACTCATTAGTTATTTCTATGTATGCGTGAAAACACGTCAATTTTTCTCTTTGAATTCTTTCACATTACAAATACAACAATGTAAACAAATGGGTTTTGGAGGGTAATACGTACGAAGGATTTATATCTTCATAAAGAGCTGCGAATATTATTTTGACATGTAGATAAGTGAGCAAAATTGCATTATGGCTACCCGCAGTAATTTCACAAACTTAAGTGAATTTTCGTTGGGTTTTTGACATAAGCTTATGTTTGCTTATGCCTATTATAGTTGGGCCTTAAGTTTGCTTAAGTTAACGAAACTGAGAAAAATTGAACGAAACGGAGCTAGACTCCATTATGGTCACTCGTATTAGATTCTTTGTATTCGTACGTTTACTTATGCGCGCATATGCTAGCTTATGTCTATTATAGTTGGGCCTTTAAGCAAGAGCGATCCCAGTCGCTCGCCGCATAAGTAAATCTGACAGTTTGGATCAAATACACACAGGCCAACTCCACTGCAGATAATTTCTCTCAGAATGTTTATCATAACCGGAAATCAGCCTCATAAACTTATTCATAGTGTGCGTGTCATTTCTCTTCTAATTTATGAAATTTCCCCAAAAACTCATTAGTTATTTCTATGTATGCGTGAAAACACGTCAATTTTTCTCTTTGAATTCTTTCACATTACAAATACAACAATGTAAACAAATGGGTTTTGGAGGGTAATACGTACGAAGGATTTATATCTTCATAAAGAGCTGCGAATATTATTTTGACATGTAGATAAGTGAGCAAAATTGCATTATGGCTACCCGCAGTAATTTCACAAACTTAAGTGAATTTTCGTTGGGTTTTTGACATAAGCTTATGTTTGCTTATGCCTATTATAGTTGGGCCTTTAGAATGTAGAATCTGCTAAGATCCGTTTACATCATGTGCGAGTTAAATCGTTTTCATAAAGTTTCCCTCAACTTAAAACTTATATGGGGACATATCATAAGTAAAAAAAAAAACAATATTTGCTGCTTTCCTTCGTATCTTATTTGTTTCGAAATATTTAATTTCTTACATTTAGGTGCTGCTTGGATCGGGTCAGAAGATGGCTCAACAGGCGTCGGCAACAAAGTTCAATTGTTTTTTTTTTTAATAAATCAATAAAACTGAAAAAAGTTTTTGTCACCTCGAAAATTTTACTAACAAAAAATAACGTTTTTAACATCTTTTAAAATTTTGAGAAAGATCGAAGTAACGGTTTTCTTACAAAAAAAAAGTAGACAAAAAATTGATTCCAGCGCGAATATCTTGGCAAATTTTAAAACAATTGGCTTCAAATTAATTTCATCCTATACAAAATTTTGTTTTTGACATTCAATTCAGTGAAATTCTTATAAAAATCCAACACACAGTTTTTTCATAAAAAATTAAGATTTACACAAAATTGATACAAATTGGTTTTCGATTCTCGATAGTATGTTCATAAATAAAGATATAAACTTCAAAATGGTTTAATTTTTGTTGTTAACGTAAGGTAAATGGTCTTTAAAAAATCGGATTATAAGAAATACAAACTTTCAAAAAATGCGACTTAATTTGGTAAAAATTGGATATTCAACCTAAATTTATTTTTGTAAATACTGTTGCTAAATATTAGTATTTTTTTTTAGAAAAAATATGCCTGCCAGACATACCTTATATCATAAAAGCTGAAATTTTGTCTATGTGTGCCCCTAGTATAGGTAAGAACGATCCCCACCCATGATACCTGGGTAGTGGTTCCTTTGGCAGATAACAGGTAGCAAAGGTGCATAAAATTCCATCTAACTTACCTTATTTTATAAAACTCAATTTTTTTATATTTCATTCGTAACAACACCAAAATTCGATTTACTCATTGCCAGTCACTTGGTATGGTTCCAACCCCCTGCCAGACACCCCTAAACTATAATATTTTGTAATTCAATTTACGTTATATTATAAAAGCTAAATTAAATATGTATATATTTTTTGGAGAGCTATTAAGCGATGTTTCCTTAGCAGCCAGACATTTTCGAGGGTTCTATCATCCTGCCAGACACTTTGAATTGAGCAGAAGTTGCGAGAGCGCGATTGGGGAGAGTACGATAACTCAGGCGACAAAGTTTAATGACGGATTCATATAGAACAGTTAAAAACAAGCATTTTTTAATATGGGAGGGAGCAGGGGGGGTCTAACTCCCCCAGTTTAGACGAATGGAAAAAAATAATTAAAAAACATCGGTAACACTTACAATTAAGTATTTTACATTTTTTTAAAGCCAACATTCTGTTCTAACAGCCAGTTTTTAAATCAAGTGAAAACTATGTGTAGTTTTTGAAAAATGTAATTTTAAATTCAAAATTTGTGCAAAAAAGTTCAAAAAAGGGTTTAAAGTGTAATTTTTGAAAACTTTAAGATTATCTACTATTGTTTTGTTATAATTCATTATCTTATTTGTTGTTTTTGATCAAAAAATAAAAACTAGATGATTTTATGTCTTTAAGTTTTTGAGAAAATTGAAAATAACCACAACTATTTTTTAATTCAATTATTTTTTTAATATATTAATTCATATTAATCGTAAATTTTATAAAATGTATTTTATTTAATTATAATTCAAGAAAATTTTTTTTAAAACAAGGAACTGACAGAAAAATAAATGTATTAAACAAATATTTAATAATTTACTCATTGTCATCGCTGTCTTCGAAATCCCCATTTTCGTCATCACTACTCCAGTCCTTGGATTGGTCATTATCAATGTCACCTTCGTTTGTTTCTGAAATAGTAAAATAAAACGTAGTTAATTATAAATAGTTATAAATTTGTGTAAAATATTTTTATGTAATTATTACATACCTGATATGGTTTTCAGAGAATCACTAACGTAATTGGGTAGTTGATGCCCTTCAAACCATTTAAAATGGTATTTGCCATTTTGTAGAATCCAACCATTATTTACTGGTTCATATGTTGTTGGGTTTTTCAATTGAGCATTGTTCCATATACAACATATATAATTTGCTCGCAGAAATTGCTGGAATAGCTCACTTTTGCTAGGTGGTAAGCAACGTTTACCATTAGTATATAACTGTTCACCGAATAATACAGCATAAACAACTGATGTGCAGTAAAATATCGCAATAAAATTGCGATTGAATGCTCTGTTTCGCTCGCACCGACTACTACATATGCTCCGCGCTCTCGCAACTTCTGCTCAATTCAAAGTATCTGGCAGGATGATAGAACCCTCGAAAATGTCTGGCTGCTAAGGAAACATCGTTTAATAGCTACCCAAAATATATAAATATACATATATTAAATTTAGCTTTTATAATATAACGTAAATTGAATTACAAAATATTATAGTTTAGGGGTGTCTGGCAGGGGGTTGGAACCATTTCAAGTGTCTGGCAATGAGTAAATCGAATTTTGGTGTTGTTACGAATGAAATATAAAAAAATTGAGTTTTATAAAATAAGGTAAGTTAGATGGAATTTTATGCACCTTTGCTACCTGTTAGCTGCCAAAGGAACCACTACCCAGGTATCATGGGTGGGGATCGTTCTTACCTGTACTAGAGGCACACATAGACAAACTTTCAGCTTTTATGATATAAGGTATGTCTGGCAGGCCCGGGCTCTTGCTCTATTATTATAGCATTTTGTTTAAGTTTTACACAATTTGATAGAAGGGATGCGAAGTTATCAGTGTGTATCGCATCCCAGCCTGCTTTTTTTAAATTTTCTCTTGAAATAATTAACTAATCTTATTATGTTTTTTTCTGAACAAGCCCTTATATTGTCTTAATTATTTTTGATTATAAAAAACAATAATGTTTGTATTATTTTTCTTATAATTTTTTGCAAGTTCTACTTGACCATCAAAAAGCCATGCATCACTTTTAATAAAAATTAGTCTTCTTCGATTTCAATCATTACGCCGCGGTCTGTGATATTTGTTTGAGTAGTTAAGTAGTTCTGTAGTAGTGAGTAATTAGTACCTAGTTTTTAAAAAAAAAATAACTGTACGCTCATATTCTTTTAAAAATGCACTTTAAATAGTAATATACAAAAGGACCTTCTTCATCGTCACTAATCACAAAACGGTTCCTAATAGATCTTTACAATGAAATGCAGTCGGTTATTCAAAATTTGACTTCACTCTTCAAATCAAACCCCATATTGGTCTAAATATCGATTAATCATAGTTTTAAAAAACAATTAATTGTAAGCAATGTACCTACATGCATGATAAAGATTTATTTTGGTATTTCCTCTTTTTACAAAAAAAAAATAAAATACTGTACATAAGTTTAACGATGTATATTTTGACAAACCGGAAGTAAGCAATTTCCAGCAAGTCATCACATCCTTTTGACGTTGCGTGATGTGACGACGACGACGACGATGCGATGCGATGACACAAAAACAGTCACATAGAAATACTCAACCGAGTACACACACGTCATTTCCCGACCCGATTTCAATCGAGCACTTTTGCACGCAGAAAAGGTAACCATTGTCATAAAATTATATCCACAAAGTTGCTGCTCTGCCCTGCCCTATACCCGTGGCAAGGATAATGATGCAGCAGATATATGAGATCGTGCAACTGGCACACTGGTTCCGCTTCAAAATGAATTTTGACATAAAAGTGAAAAATCGTCATCGTTTGTCATCGCTAAAAGTGAATTTTGACACGTGCCATAGAGTTACAGGGATTTCTCAAGTGGATGAGGTTTATCTCTGGGAATATAAAATAATATTGTAGACAGAAAGCCTTTGATTTCCAGATGAGCAATCATTGAATGTTATTTTTCTGTTGTTATTGGATTTTTTAAAGGGGTGCATTTTGTGCGAAATTCTTTCGACTCTCAAAATATGTATAATAACAACACCGAGTTTAACGTCAAAGTACATGCAACATTACCTACCTACCTACCCTGATGCCCGAGATGAATCTGATGATGGGATTTTTCGAGTACACACACCCTTGTTGTAATTTTTATTTATTGTTATTGTTATTAATCGTAATGGATTTCAAACAATTGATTTTTCTAAAAGAGTTTTTAGGTGACCCTCTTGTCTTTTGAGTTTGATGAAAAAATAGAAAAAAAATTAAACGCATGGATTTTTATTTTTTGTTTTGATTTTCTACGGTTGAAAAATTCAACCATTCAAAGCATAACAAATCCGTAAAACATTTCAAGAGTCAAGGTATTCAATTTATCCAAAAAATGTGACAAATATGGAGGAACATTATGTTCGAATTTATGAAAAACAAAAATGATTTTTAATTTCCATATTATCAATTATGTTCAGGATTGCAATGCAAAATGATATCTGATATTTTAAATTCCAATAATCACAAAGATAACTATTATTAACCATTTATAAATTTAAGATTCTATAGTTCTTATAAAGAACGAAGGTAATTTCTATATTTGATAAAATATTTACATTTATTTATTTAACAATAGATTGAACTCGGCATATCAAAGAGTTTAAGAATGTTTTTTTCTTTAATTTCGCAAAATATAACCAAATATTAGGCCGTACGTATAATTATGACTCATCACTGAACTACTTTCATAACTTCGCAAAATATAATTCTGAGTATGATAATCATAATTAATTATTTAATTATTTACATAACTTCGCAAATAATTTGGTAGATCGTAGGACTAAGCGCATACTAACAACTTCAGCGCAAATCTCAGGAACCATTTCTAGTCTGTATTTATAACATTAATAATTTGGTTTCTAGACCTGACAAGCATATTTGAGAATTGGCCAAAGAAATTATAACAAAATGATCAGATAATTCTTTAAATTTCCTCTTAATATAATCAAGACTTGAATAAGCCTTTTTAGTTATTTTGTCAATGCGTTTTGAAAATGTCAATTTGGACATTTCCTTGACTTGAAAATGTTTTGAAAATTGTTAGATCGTGGGCATAAATGATGCACTTGAAGTGCTTCAACGAAGACGGTATAAATTGTTTAAAATAAATGGAGAGAAGAGAATAGGGCCTAATGACTTTTTGTGGAATTCGAGAGTAAACTTTGAATTTTTTTGATTTGCAACTGTTTTAAAGTAACAGATCATGTCATTTTACGAAACGTTCACTAAAGCTCATCTTTATAAATTTAACAAGCTAATTTCGATGTGATATTTTTTCAAACGCCTTAATGAAATCACTCTCTATTAAATCTTAAGGTCTAAGAACACTGCCTTATGGTTTACCAATTAAGTTTGAAAAATTCACTTTTACTAAATTAATTGTCTGTTATCATAGATAAAATATCTTTATCTGAAAGTAGGTAAAGTCTGTAAAGTTTTCCTTTGTATCCAAATTCTCAAGTTCTATTTCCGAGTTTGTGCTTTTCGATATCTCTATAAATAATTTTCTTAACTTCCCGGTATTTATTTGAATTCATCATCTAAAAGCAGATTTTCTCATCGAAATTTCAAGACTTGTATTTGCTGCCATTTGACAGCTGTCAAACGCTACTGTCGTTTGAAGTGACATTTTAATATTAGTTGATTGATTGATCTCTTAACAATCAAACTTACGGAAAACGTGTTGATCCAAACGTAAAAATGGCTACGTATGGATCAACACTTTATGAAACAATTTGGAGGAAGGCGAAGCATTACTGATGTCGCAAGGCATGTTCTTCATCGTAATGCACACTCAGTTAAGTACATCCCTTCAGCAAGTGCAATAGAAAACAATTGGAGTGATGTACAAAATTTTTTCATATCAGGTGCAGAAAGAAAAGTCGGTCGTGTGCAAGAAAAAACAACGCATGGATTCGGAGGCTTTGAGTAAAGATTATAACGAAAGTAGACAGCTGCTCTAATTGAAGCAAGAAATGAGCTAGAATTGAAAGATCTCGCTGGTGTTCAGAGCTCAAAATAACACCGGGTGAAAGACATCTATAGTTTTCTGCTGATCTCGGATGAGAACCAGCTCAGAAGATGTAAAAAACAATTTACATTATTTTTAAACCATGTATTCGACAGCAACAATTGGCATCTCCTACGTTGCCCATTGCAACAACTTCCTGTACCCACCACAAACCTAGTAAAGAAAAGCCATGCCCCGTGATCTAGGTACTCAAAAACAACAAAGCGGTAGAGCTAGACGGAATTCCCGCAGAACTGTTGCAAGAAGCTCCAAGTTCATCGAGCGAATTGCTGTCACCGCTCATAGAAGCAGCATGGGCCTCTGAAGACTTCCCCGAAGAGTGGAAAAGGGAATGACTGTCAAGTTCCAAAAATAAGGAAACTTGATGAAGTTAGAGAACTGAAGAGGTATTTGTTTTTTTTTTTGAAAAATAGTAGAGATGATTTTTTAAGAACGTATGTGGGAGAACACCTCGAAGCAAAACTCGGCGTTGATTAAGCAGGATTCCGCACTGCATTCTTTTGCACCGATTACTTCAACGTACATAAATACGACTACGTTTGGATCAACACTTAATGAAGAAATTTGGAGGAAGGGGAAGCATTACTGATGTCGCAAGGCATATAAGTACAGTACTTATACGCTTGCATCACAAGGAAAATAATAGCAACGATGTCCAATAAGCTGCAGACCTTTATTAATAGGTGTCTACGAAACACTTACGGGTTTACTGGCCCAATCTTATATCCAATGAAGAAATACATAGGATAGCGGACCAGGAACTCATTGACATTTTTATAAGAAGGCGCAAGTGTCAGTGGATTGGACACTTACCTACTTACTTACTTAAGGTCCTGTGTGAACTAGGGCCTCACACAACAAACTTCTCCATCTAGCTCGGTACCTAGCTAGATGTCTCCAGTCTCGCGCTCCAAGTTGGGTGAGGTCACTTTCCACTTGTGCGCGCCACCTGATTCGCGGTCTTCCTCTACTGCGCTGTCCTATGGGTGTGGATTCGAAGACTTTCCGGGCCGGAGCACTGGTTTCCATGCGCTGGTTGGACTTTTACCCTTCTGGCTAAGTCTACGTCGCTGTACAGCCCGTACAGCTCGTCGTTCCATCTTCTCCTCCACTCCCCTTCGATGCATACGGGACCGTAGATCACACGAAGAACTTTTCTCTCGAAACGACCCAAGGTGCTTTCATCCGCTTTTGTCATAGTCCATGCTTCTGCACCGTATAGCAGGACGGGGATGATAAGGGTCTTATATAGCGACACTTTGGTCCTTCGAGAGAGGTCGTTTCCACTCAATTGCTTTCTTAGCCCAAAGAAACAGCGGTTAGCAAGAGTTATTCTTCTTTTGATCTCAGCGCTGGTGTTGTTTTCTGCGTTTACAGCGGAGCCTAGGTAGACGAAGCCCTTGAATACCTCAAAGTTACGTCTGTCGATGGTGACGTTTTGACCAAGACGTCGGTGTTGTAGGTCCTTTCTTGACGACAGCAACGACTCTGCCTCAATACTCACAAAAGCCCCATTGACATCACGTTGAGTTCTTCCGATTATGTCAATGTCATCATCATATGCTAGTAATTGGACAGACTTTTGAAGGATAGTGCCTCTAGTGTTGACGTGTGAGCTTTGCACTATTCTTTCAAGTACGATGTTAAAAAAATCACATGACAGCGCATCGCCTTGTCTAAAACCTTTTTTGACATCGAATGGTTCTGTTAAGTTGTTTCCAACCTTTATGGAGCAGCATGAGTTCTCCATGGTCATCCTGCACAAACGGACGAGTTTGGCAGGGATGCCGAAACTAGAAAATAGCCCTTGAAATCGATGAAAAGATGGTGGGTGTCGATTTGGTGATGTTGGGTTTTTTCCAGGATCTGCCGTAATGTGAATATTTGATAGACTGTGGACTTTCCTCGTCTAAAACCACACTGATAAGGACCTATCAGGTTGTTGACGATGGGCTTTAGACATTCACATATTACGGCAGAGAAGATTTTGTAGGCGATGTTAAGTAGACTGATTCCTCTATAGTTGGTGCTGTTTAGAGGGTCTCCTTTTTTCAGGATCGGGCAAACAATACTGAGGTTCCATTCATCGGGCATGTTTTCTTCCGACCATATCTTACAGATAAGTTGGTGCATGCTCCTGAAAAACTACCTCCAGCTGCTTTAAAGAGCTCGGCATTCAAGCCATCCGCTCCAGCGGCTTTATTAGACTTCAGCTTAGATATGGCAATCTTTACTTCGTCTAAGTCGGGAGAACGGCATTGTTGGCTTTCGTCGTCTATGTTGAATGGATCATCCTGCCTGACAGCGGAATTCGGTTCGTCGTCGCCGTTATACAGTCGGCAGAAGTGGATTGGACACACGCTTCGAAAAAGTAATGACTGCAGGACAGACAATGCAGTGGAATTCACTCACTCAAGAAGGCAGAAGAGTCGTTAGACCGAGAAGCACGCGAATAAGAACTGCCAAGGAGGAATCGTCGAGATTAGGGAAGAGGGAGTTCAAACACATCACCGGAAACCGCACACGATGGCGCCTAGGAGTAGTTCAGGCCATTTATCTCTCTGAGGACGTAAATTGGTAAGAAAGTAAGTGCAATTCAGCTGATGGTTTAAATTTATGGATTTTTAACCTTTTTAGGCGAAGAATGTACATCGCGATTAGGACGATACGTGGTTCCAACGAAAAGAAGAAACAAGTCAACGTCAGTTGGCCATCTTCAATTTATGGCCGAGATACCGATAGAAATGTGCTAAAAAGTCATTTAAATAGCTACGCACATAACCCTTTGGATGATTTTGTTTTTTTTTTCACACTTGATAGCAAAGTCCAACTTTGTCACGCTGAGTGTTTTATTAAGCTTAACTTTTAAAGCTCAAAAATGAATGACATTGGTTCGACCAACCAATTTTCAGAAGCGGTGCTTTTTATAAATAAGTCATATTAGTTGTGTGTCAATAACTTGTGTTATTTTATATTTAACGCTATTTTTTTTCAAATTTATGCATCCGATATTTGAATCAAAATTAAAACAACAATCAAAATTCCTTAGCCATACCATGTTTTTACGTATAATTCATCATAGTTTCCATTCTATAGAAATCATCTTTCCTTATAACAGTACCTTGTTGCCCAAATTTTTCTTCTATTCTATTTTCTCAAAGTATACATAATTACTAAATCAATTCAGCCTGAAGCAATCTCTGTAATATTAAATATTTCCGATGACCGCTGAAATTCCAATACACAATTTTACCAACAGGAAATTCCAGTATTATGATAATGTATATACGAGTATCTTTATTTTTATCCTTATCTCAAATAAAGATACAAATTAAAAATACTTCTTGTCCGATAGATGGTGGGGGTATCTATAAGTCAAAAGATGAAAAACTTTTTCCCAATCCCGAACCGACCCAAAAAGTAAATTTTTCCCAATCCATCCCGCGCACTTTGGAAAATATCCCAAATAAAGTATTAGATACACTACCTTGTTGGTTATGTGTGAAGTGAAGCTCATTCTGGATTGGATATTTTACTTCTTCTTCATAAGGACCTCATAAGGAGTGATAACTCAATTTTCTTCTTTTATTTGCCCTCTCATGGTGCTTGTGTATATTATACGAGTATACATTCCGCACCTTTAGATTTATAAATTGATTAAGGATTAAGGAGAAAGAATGTATAAAAAGAACCAACTTGAAGATGCGAGAAAGAATTAAATTAATTATGTTTTCTCTTCTTTTCGAAAGGAATTTCATCCATCTTTTAGTCTTAACTACACGAGTACGAGTATATCAACCTAGTGCTTCTTTGTGTGATCTTAGAGGTAGTAGCAGTAGCGACGCGGTGCTAGGACATAACATACAGGATATATATAGGAAGACAGAGCATATTGCTTATTACTCTAATTGATACAGCTTAATTAAGGATACACACTGCGAGATGGTATACGTGGGATATTACCACCGACAGGGATTTAGTTTGTTCGCTAAAAGGAGACAATAAGGAAGTTGATATACGCGTTTGCACTGTATACTGAGGTAGATATAGGATACGGATATAATACTTACTCCATTTCCACCGGGGTTGAAAGTTGTGGTTAGAGAGTTGGGAGGTTAAGATGTGGCATCGTAAGAGAGCTTATATAGGAAATGATTCATAAAATATCTTGTGGATTTAATCCTATTCAACTTAGCTTTTCCCTACAATTTTCTATTTTCTATATGTAACATAATAAGATGACGTGTAATGTGTGCCTCAATTAAATTAAGTGGCAAACATAATTAGCGGTTATAGAGGTTGTATTGTATAGATTGTGTTGTATAGTCATATGTATATAGAACAGGAAAGTGTGATGTTGTGTTATACTATGTTTGCTCACGAAAATTGGATTTCATATGGATTCACATGAGCAGATTTTTGTGTCAGTATATTACTAAGTGCATTCATTTGGGACACAAACTTGGAAGCAATGAAGATTTCGTGCTTTGGTTGCATTTAAGTTGAAAAGACTTTGAATTTTTTTTTGTAAGGACCAATTAAATCGTTTATGCTTATGAAATTTGAAATTTCTCGTTATCACTATCATTGTGACATCAATTGATAATCAAGCGAAGAAAGATGGCAAAAGGATTTCAGTCTTTATTTCCATTTGAATATTTTCAACACCAGTAGTCCTCCAGGAAAATTATTTATTTACATTGTCAAAACTGCGACAGAAATAAAGTGAGGAAACGTACATTTTCAATTTTATATTATTTGTATTTTTAACTTCCCATAGGAAGTTATTGTAGATATATACAGATAAAAAGGCAGAAAGATGCAGAAAGGGCTCTCAAGAAAATTGCGTGGGTGGGTTTCTTACCATAGCAGTTTAAAAAAAAAGTGAAAATTTTGGTTAACCCTAAGTATCGCACGAACCAATAATGCTAGAGTCTTGAATTAAATTGTATTTTATATATTGTAACGTGATATCAAACAAATACATTTTTAGAAAAAAATGCAAAACAGGCTTTTTTTATAAATAAAAAAAAAACTGAAAAAAAATTGTCACCTCGAAAATTTTACGAATAAAAAATGGTTTTATCTCCAAAACAATTTTGTGCAACGAAAAATAACGTTTTTCATATCAGGTAAAATTTTGAGAAAAATCGAATTGACATTTTTTTTTATAAAAAATAAAAGCCTAAAAAAACATTATTCAAAGTTGGTAAAAATTGAATTTCGACTCAAATATCTTTACAAAAATTTGAGATTATGGCTATTAAACTAATATTATCTTATAAGAAATATTGTTTTCAATATTCGGTAAAATTTTGAGAAAAATCGAATTGATAGTTTTTTTTACAAAAAAATTAAAAACAAAAAAAAATAACAAAAGTTGGTAAAAATTGATTTTCGACTTAAATATCTTTTCAAAACTTTGAGATATTGGCTTTAAACTAACTTTATCTTATGAGAAATATTTTTTTCAACATTTAGTACTTTTTTTTATAAAATTCTAACAGTCAGTTTTTTCATAAAAGACTAAAATCTACAAAAAACAGTACTCAAAATTGGTAAAAATTGATGTTCGGTTCTCGATATCTCGTGAATAATAGAAAAAATTTGCTTCAAATTAATTTCATTCATCCAATTTGTATTTGTTTATATTATTAGTAATATGTAAAAACTTCAAAGAAATGCTACTAAAATTGGTAAAAATCGGTTTTCGACTAAAAATATCGTTACCAAAAATAGATTTCGAAATCGAACTATTTCATTATATGCAAAATATTGTTGTTAATTTTTAAATTTTTTAGAATAATTTAACTGATAACTTAAAAAAAAAACACGAAAACCTACAAACTTTTAAGCAAGACAAATCGACAGACGGGATGGGAAGTTATTAGTGTGGGTCGCATCCCAGCCTCTTTTTAAAATAGAAAATGAATGAAGTAGCGAACTCGGCAAAAAAGCCAATGAAACAGTTTTTGTTCTCGTAACAATATTTTAAATAAACCAATATCGAGCTTCCAGATGGGGAAATATATACATATATTTGAAATGAAGTTTTAAGATATTTTTGTTTCAAATTATATCGGTTTTAACACATGCCTCGTTGAAGAGCAATAAAACGATAAATTGGCAAATACTATCATTGACGAGCAAAACGGGACTAATTTCCGGTTGGTTACGAGGGTAGACCTCCAACTTATCTTCGATTCACTAAAGAAAAAGAAGTCAGCAGGTGTCGATGGTATATCCAACATTGTACTACGACATGTCATTTATCTCAGGAAGCTGTGGACATTTATACCATTCTCTTTGACAACGCGTTGAATAATGCATATTAGTTGAGTTGGAACTTGGAAGACAGCTGTGGCACATCCTCTCCCGAAATAGGGATAAGTCTTCTCCCGAGTACGAGTAAGGTATTCGAGAAAGTTATAAATAGAGGTCTGTCCAAGTGGGCTGAGAACAACAAAATCATCTCAGATAATCAGTTTGGTTGGCTTTAGGACATGACACTATTCATACCGTGTCTAAGCTTGTTTCTAATATTCCAGTGAAACAGATCTAAAAGGCAATGCACGGGTGCTTGTCTAGTTGATTTGGAGAAGGTATTCGATACCGTATGTTTAGAGAGCCTGTATATAAAGCTGACGAGACTTTACATAAGTAAAATTGAGATTATCAGGACACTCTTGCAGCGTGACTTCGACAAGATACAGCAATATTGCGATGCGAAATTATTCTGTTCAGGACTCCGTTGTATGGAGCCTTAAGGGATACGAGAAAGAACTGGAAAAATCTATTGATCGTGGGACCAAATCTACAGCCACTCGAGAATAAAAGTGTAGCATTGTACCTTAGCATCTGGTTGGATCAGTATTTATTTTTCGACAGACATATGAATGCTGCTCTGGCCAGAACTAGGGGAGTTTTCGCCCTGACAAAACGGTGTTTTTAGCAGCCGTCTTGCCAGCGCGCGGGTGAAGGTGATTTGCTACATGGCCTCCATCCGGCCGGTGATTGCCTATGGGTGACCGGAATGGTTCAACGTTGCCCTATCTCGAAATGGCAAATATTCGGGTTTTTGAGAGGCCATGTCTTCGACGTTTCCTTGTATTACAGGTAACATCAGAGTCGGAGTACAAACATTACTATACCAACCAGGTTCTATACAACAGAGCCAGAATAGATATTTGTTTGTTGAATTTTGATCGGGGGCACGTTTCAATGGCAATGTCCTTGACCAACAGCTTAATTTTTGGGGCTTTTTACCTCAATAACAAATACTACTACTACTAATTTAATAAATACTACGAAAATGAGCGGCTTTATCCCGCCCGATGATGCTTTCCTCTATTTAGACCATCGGGGCTGGTACAGGATAGAGTGGCGGTCAGTCGTAAAACTGTAGATAGGCGATTCCTTTACAGTCTAGAGCGCTCAAATTGAGAGT
Organism: Eupeodes latifasciatus; assembly: GCA_920104205.1. Classification (NCBI taxonomy): domain Eukaryota; kingdom Metazoa; phylum Arthropoda; class Insecta; order Diptera; family Syrphidae; genus Eupeodes; species Eupeodes latifasciatus. Next base: position 389,265,728 of record OV049924.1, on the reverse strand, counting down.
CAAGAGATAATTTTAAAGATAATTTAAAATGTATTTTGCAGTGCTATAAAATGTACCCTATATTATAAATATATTACAAATATCGGGCTAAGTATCAATATTTAGTTCTATAAAAATATACTCAGCTGCGAAAAATTGCGAGACAGTAAAACAGTCTAGGATTTGCATATTTGCTAATATTTTTCTATAGTCTTTAGTCAGGATATAGGGCTAATATTAATGGTTTTCAGAACACTACAAAAGGTCATCCCCTCCCTAAAATTGTGTGCTCCGCTCGGACTTTTTGGAGAGAGTACAATTTTTCGTAATAAATATTTAATTTTTGTGGGCAAATTAAAGTAGATAAAATGAAAAAAGGTAAAAGACATGTTCCAGTCATACATTTTTTCAGTCATAAGGACTTGCAGACCAAACATTTGAAAGTTCGACCTATGGTAGGCGCCAAAAAGTCGACTTCTTATGGCTTATTTAGAAATATTTGATTTCTTCTTCATAAAACTATAAAACAACTTCAACACGTAGAACTATAAAACAACTTAAAATATCTCAATATTCAAATGAGAGTATAACCAAATCTTCACCACCATATATGGTGCTTCATATTCTAATTTACCAACATAATATTTGTTTATTTTTTTGAAAAGTTCTTTCCTATATTCATCCCGAACCCCAGATCGTATTATGTTTTGCAATTTCTTAAGCAACAATCTCATGATAACACATCACAACATGAAGTCTTATCCTTCAATCCACAACATTTGTATATCAGAAGAAATAAAATCAAATATACATACCTACTAACATACTATGAAATGTTCAAAATGCCTCCAATTCTCTTAACATACCCCATTTGTAATTTTTAAGCCTTGATACTGAAGATTAAGTCACACGTTGTCGTTTCGTTTGAGGATATTCATCCAATTTATATTCATTTCACAGTGGATTTTTCACTAAACTTAAGTACTTTCAAGCATTTCTAGAGAACTAACATTTCAAAAATAATCCTAAATGGATCTAGAAGATGAAATGACAATCTTGATGTAAGTTCAATTACTTAACAAGAAAATATCTTCTCATTTGAAAAAAAAGGGTTTTTCGACAAAAATATGTAAGTCAGGCGCTCTTATAAACATAAACTTATTGTTGACTCGAATTTATGTTGGATTCTCAGGAGTGAACAAGAACATTTCAATTAACTTTGGCAATTTATGGAACTATCTCACTCCTCTCCTAAGTTTTCACATCAAGCAGTAACAATATCTTAAGGATATTTTCCTTCCTTAAGGTAGATAGAACTTCATGTTCTTCTCCTTCTATTTGAAAGACATTTTGAAATATAAATTTCATTCAAACCAACCGCACATGATGTCACCTTACTTGGTTTTCTGTAAGTATTAGAAGACGAAGAAAAAACGAAACCTGAATCCTTGAATGCAAATCCTATTTTGGACACAGGTGCGGCATGCATCTTGTTTAACAAATTCTCATCCTTTTCTCTCTCTGTGAATTTGAATGTTGTCTGACATGAACACAAAAACAAAAAGGAAGAAAGGAAGAGGTCGAAGGTTGGAAGTTTGAGGCTAGAGGTATATAGGAATAGGTTTATACCCGGTAACGTACAAAGGTTGTGCACCATAAGAGAAACACAAAATCAAAATTTGAAAGCAAGGAATTTGAAATTGCAGAAGATTATATTGTAGACGTGTCAACAGTAGGTAAAAGCTTGCAAGAAGGTTGACATGCGAACTGACATAGGTAAGCGGTAGAACATTCTGTGTTTGGGACTGGGAGTTTGTAGAGGAGCAGTCAGTGGTTTAATGCCACAAAAAGACATGCCAGCTTCCAAGCTATACCAAAGGACAAATGGCACCAGATGGTGCAACCAGAAAGTGTATCTCTTCTATCCGGATGTGGATGTTAGGTTTCTATACCTTCTCTGGCTGCGAGAAAGGTGATGACAATGAAGAGAATGAGTTTAGGGTTTTTCATATACAAAAGGTCGTCGCTGGGTAGTCTTTTGTCACGTGAGTTAATGAAAATGTAACCAAAAGAGTTGTTTGATCTTCTTTTCTAAGAGCACGCACAGGACAGGAGAGTGCCTTGAAAAACAAGTTCAACCTGAAAATTTCGTATGGAAGAGGTCAGATTTAAAAATTTAAATTTTGCTTTTTATTGAATATTTAATAACTCCATAGTCAAAAATCGTAGGTTGTGATAACATGAAAATAGGGACAGATCGATGTCGATAGATTGTAAGTCCCATTTTTCTGCAGACATCTATCAAATCTTGTGTTCATTTTTTGGTTAATGATTTTAAAACTGATAAAATTCAGTGTTTTCGTTATTGCAAACAATACCATCTTTGTTCCAACTCTATCTGGCTATTTCGATCTATTAAGCCAATTGGTTTAAACCATTAAAGGTAAAAATCAGTACAATTTCTGGAAAGAGTTATTAAAAAATAACACCTTGTAAAATACATTTTTACCACGTATCACTGTAACATAGTTTAAACATGAAATTTTTTCAAAATTATTAAGCGCGAGAGTATTGAAAACATAAAATACGTTACTTAAATTTTAAAAAAATGCACATATGTACAATGTACATGCGTCTTAGTGTCATGTTTACTATTTTCTTAAAATGAAGTAATTATAATTATCACCTTTAAAAATGTTAGCACCTTAGCAGAAAAATATATGTAGTTCGAATTTTGTGTAAAATTAAAATCCATACTATAATAATAATAATATTATAAATGCGAAAGTAACTCTGTCTGTCTGTTACTCAATCACGCCTAAACTACTGAACCAATTTGCATGAAATTTGGTATGGATATATTTTGATACGCGAGAAAGGACATAGGCTACTTTTTACCCCGGAAAAATGATGCATTCCTATGGCCGATCGCTTTTATGCCTAAACTACTGAACAGATTTAAATGAAATTTGGTAAGGAGATAGTTTGAGACTTAAGAAAGGACATGAGTTACTTTTGACCTCGCGAAAACAACGCATTCCCATGGGAAAAATTACTTTCTGGGGAATCTGATCGCTTTCACTCCTAAATTACCAAATATTTGAATAATATATGGATTAAATTGGTATTACGCGAAAACAACGCATTCCCAACCCTTCTCATAAGCAGTGATGGATTTACGCCTAGGCCCGTGAGGTCCAGGCCTAGGGCGGCATAATTTGAAGGGCGGCAAAATTTATGAAATGCTTAACACTTGAAAGCGTTTCTACATTTAAACATACCTTAATGAAAGGCACAAATATATCTTCGGTCTAAAGTTTCGGAACGCATCCAAAATCATAACTTCTGTTTGCCAATTTAAAAATTCAATCTAGAAAATCTACGTTAAATTTGAAATTGCGAAAACAAACAAAACAGAACTGGAAGATAGAAAAATCTCACCTCATCTCTTTGTTTTTGTATCTGCAGGGATCAGTAATACTGATGATGCAGACTTTAAAAATTCTAGATATGTTTATAGTGATAAAACAAGGTATTGTTTTAAAAGTTTATTTCAACGTACGCAAAAATGGAGCGATTCAGCGCCGCCGTGAGTGGTAGATTTATTTGGAAACTAAAGGCTCTGTATTTTGTATTCCATGCTTATTATTTGGTAGAAGTAGTGAAATGAATGCTTTTACTGGCGAAGGATTCCGTGACTGGAAAAAATCAAAAGCACGCATTGAAGAACATCAAAATTCTGACTTTCACAAAACTAAAGTTAGTCATTTTAAGGATTGAGCAGTAGTTCACGGGCGTGTTAATCAAAATCTAATAAAACAACTCGATGAAGATATAATGGAAACAAATTTTTTACCGAGCAATTGCAATTATTAAATCACCAGCAATTAGAAGCCTGCCATTTCGAGTACAAATTTAAAAATTAAGAGTCTTTCTCAAACTCGTTGGTCTGCTCGACATGATGCATGTTACGCATTAAAAAAAAAACAGTGGTCTGCAATAATTGATGCACTGGAATTTATTGCCGAAAGCAGAGATGAGAAACCGACTACGCGATCTGAAGCTACGAGATTGCAGCGAAAATTACAACATTTAGAAAGAGCAATCCTAGTCGTTGTCTGGAATGTAATTTTAGGTCGTTTAAATGCTGCTAGTGAGAAGCTTCAAGAATCTCAAGCTGATTTATCATCCGTTGTGCAGATCTAAAGACATGAGAGACAGACAATTTTCTGAATATGAAGAAAAAGCTAAAGCACTGTCTGGAGTTCAGGATTATTATCGTTATGATACTCGTCGCCACCAGAAAAATGCAGCCAGATGAATCACGGGTAAATGAAAGACCACCTTTTTCTGGACCAGAAAACGTTCGCACAAATATTTATTATTCTATTTTAGACACTCTTAGTCTACAATTAGCCGGGCGTAAAAGTGCATCGGAAACACTTTACCAATACTTCAATTTTTTCGACAATTAACGTGAAATAGATACAAACGAGTTGAAAAATCTTGCCAATAAATTAGTCAATAAGTATCCTGACTATTTGGAAGAGAAGTTAGAGAATGAATATATTAATTTCCATTATCAATCCAAAGATACCTTAGCAAAAATAGAAGATGCCATGTATTGCATTCCCGGAGTCTTCTAGATGTTTATCCAAATTTGAAAATTTTTGAATTGATTAATATAAAAAAAATATTTATTATTTGTCTATCTAAGGATTATAACTTATTAATCCTTCATGTTAACTAATTATATTTATAAATTATACTTCAATAAAATAAAGTTATTTTAAAAAAAAATATTGGATACAAATTTATGAAATAAAATTTAACAATAAGGGCGGCGCATCGAACGGGGCCTAGGGCGGCAGCAAGCCTAAATCCGTCACTGCTCATAAGTTGAGATTGAAGGTTGGTGTTCCAGTCCTGTTAATGAGAAATCTTGACGCATCAAAGTTATGTAATAGTACACGGCTACAGATTACTTACCTGGGACGAAATATTATAAAAGCTATAATCATGACTGGATAGCAAAAGAAAAAAATTCCCCGCATTCCGATAATTCCAACCAATTTGCCGTTTCAGTTTAAAAGAGTGCAGTTTCCTCTGAAAGCAGCATTTGCAATAACAATAAATAAAGCTCGGGGCAAACGCTGAAAGTTGCAGGTGTAAATTTGGAAAAAAACTGTTTTTCCCATGGACAATAATTATACAGGGTGGGCCGTAAATAAGTGCACTTAAAAAAAATTATACTAATACAAATGTAGCGCTTTTAAATGAAATATTTATTTTAAATTATACAAAACGAAATGAATTTTTATTTTTTAAAAATTAAATCATCCAAATATTGTCCATTTCGCCTACAGCACTCTTCCAATCTGACTCTGAGATTTTGGAACACTTTTGTCAAAAGTTGCGGAGTGATTAAGCGGATTTCTTCTTCAATGTTCGCTTTTAATTCAGCCGTCGTTGAAGGATTATTAGAGTACACCTTACTCTTGAGGTAGCCCCATAAAAAGAAATCCGGTGGCGTTAAGTCAGGGCTCCTGGGTGGCCAAGCAATATCACCCCTCCTCGATATAAACCTTCGAGGAAACATTTCTCTAACGACCTCCAGAGAGTCGTTACTTGTATGGCAGGTAGCGCCATCTTGCTGGAACCAGGTGTGAATAGTGTAACCACTCGATTCTTGCAGTTTTGGAGCTAAAAAATCTCTAAGCATCGAAACATAACGCTCTGAATTAACAGTAACATTACGCCCGTTTCGATCTTCATAAAAATACGGCCCTATGATCCCCCACTTGGCTATTCCGGCCCAAACGGTCACTTTCGGAGAGTGTAACGGTCGTCCATGTTTTAAGCGTAGATTTTCTGTTCCCCAGTGTCGACAATTTTGTCGATTAACAAATCCGTTGACATGAAAATGAGCTTCGTCTGAGAAGATAATGTTATTGAAGTGAGGGAATCTCCGTAACATTTCTGTTGCGAAATTGAACCGTGAAACAAAATCGGATTCTTTCAAATCTTGGACAATCTGAATTTTGCAAGGGTATAACTTCAAATCATCCCGTAAAATGCGACGTAAAGTCGTTTTGGGTACGCCCAGGGCCGCAGCGCGTTTCCGTGTAGAGCTCCTTGGATCCTCGCGCACAGAAGCTTGTACGCGTTCAATTGTTTCTGCAGTCCACCTGGAACGTGGGCGTCCTGTAGGTCGAAGTTTTTGCGTTGATCCCGTTGCCTCGAATGTTACGATCCAGTTTTTGATTACATTCGTACTTGGACACTCGGTGATGTTGCGTAATCCAAACTTTACCCGAAAAAGCCGACGAACAGTCACGTATGAGCGATTGTTTTCATAAAAGGCGCGAACGCAGAAATCGCGCTGCTCTCCCGTGAACGGACTCATTGCGACTAAAAATTTAGATCTCGAGCTGCAAGGAGATACCATCCCCGCGCGTCTCGGTTATTTCGTTCGGGAGTTAGAGCGAGACAAAAAGTGCACTTATTAACGGCCCACCCTGTATGTACCGTGCTCACGAGTCTCGAACCCACAAAATCTTTACGTTCTGGCCAAGGAAGGAAAAACAAAAAACGTCGTATATACAAATGTATTGCAGTAACCTATCTTCTTCTTAAAATGTATTAACCTAACCTATGACAATCACACTTAGTATGACCTTATCCCATCTCGGCACAATTCAAACATACGTACAAAAAAGTACAGCTCAGGTTTTTTCATACTGCTATCCAAAAAAACTATCTAATGCGGACGAAGTCGCGGGTAAAAGCTAGTATTATATAAAATAGATTATATTAAAATAACACAGAGGTGTATTTATTTTTAGTTATTTTCTTTTATTAAATCATGCAAAACTTAAAAATGGAAATACAATTCTGGTGAGGGGGAAATTACTTTTTGTTAAGACGTTTACCGATTATTTTTTTTTTTTCAATTTTATGAGATTATGAAAAGAAATGTACCCATTCACAAAACTTTTCATGCAAAGCTTACATGAAAAGATCACATTTAAAAGAAAAGAGAAGAGCTAAGCTTGCAATAGAGCAGAATGTACATATTGTTCAATAAAGTCCTTCGTGGAATAATAAATGCTTCTTGATATCAATTGAAATAGTTACAGAAGTGTTTAAAAAAACAAGCTGTATCACACAAACAGCGACTTAAAAGTCATACCAACTCTTAAATGGAGACGTTCTTAAATGTGCGCGACAATATTCGCAAATTAAAAAGAACCAACCCTTATGAGGTGATGGCCTTAAAGCTATGGAAAAGTATTGTAACGGGATATCCATTTTGAGTTTCAAAAGTATAGGGATGGAATGTGACATCTGTCAAACTAAGTTGTTAAATCATTTTTTTTTCAATTGAAAATGTGACATTTACGAAAATAGATCGCTTAACTATCTCACAACGCACACAAATTGTTAAAACCTACTACAAAAATGGTGATTCTGCCACAGCTACATATCGTGCTTTAAGAGGAGACTATGGTTAACATAATCGTTCAACTACGCAAGCAATTGGAAAGATTGTGAATAAATTTGAAGAGACTGGATTGGTTCAAGATATTGTAAGGCCTGTGCATCATCGTTTTGCTCGTACCACTGAAAATATCGCTGCTGTAAGTGTTGCCCAAGACCCAAATGTGTCGATTCCTAGTCGTTCTCAGGAATTAGGACATTAGTTAATTTTTAAACGTTCCCATTTCAGGTTGAGTTTTATCCCTCAGTTAAAAATTAAATATTTGCTGATAGCCGTCCAGCATTCTCAAATCCCAAAATTATTCAGTGAATAAAATATAGAAACAATTTTCTGAAAGTTTTTCATTGCTTTTTACTTCCAAAAAAATTAATGTAATACAAAATATGTCTGCACCAGCTCTTAAAGATCTCCCAAAAGTCGCCACCGACCTTAAAAGTCAACTCGAAGGTTTCAATACCGATCATCTAAAGAATGCCAATACTCAGGAAAAGGTAATTCTTCCAAGTGCAAAAGATGTCCAGGCTGAAAAAACTCAACAAAGCTTGTTTGCTGGTATTGCTGCGTTTGATCCAACTAAGTTGAAGCATGCCGAAACACAAGAGAAGAACCCACTTCCCGATAAAACAGCAATTGAGCTTGAGAAAGAGAAGAACAACACACACAGAGACTTGCGAAAAGAATCCTCTGCCAACCAAAGAGGTCATCGAAGAAGAAAAGAAGGCATAAACTGGAATCTTCCTTCAATTCCATTCTAAAGCTCTCTTTGTATTTCTCATGTCGAAAGTCTTGTATTTATTATTTCGTATTGGTATTCAAACTAGAATTTCAGCCACAAAAAATTATATACAAAATAGTATTAGTGCTTTTTGTCCAATGGAAAAGAAAAATTACGCATTTTCATGCGTGGTATGAAATATTATCTTTAAAAATATATTCCAATAAAATATTCCTTGTATTAAAAAATATTTAAAAAACAAAAAATTAGTTTACTATTTTTATTTTGTAATCGAAACATAAAAATTAACTTAACAGAGAAAAAATGATTTTTATAAATTTTATATGAAAGAAAAAATACGTATCGAAATTATGGCGTATTTTGCATTTGGATCTACATTCTACACCTTCATCCATACAAAGTCGGAATGGGTGCTTGAACAATAGGTGGTGGGCGGCGATTTTTCAAACAAAATTTTCTTTATCGACGAAGCACATTTCTTACTCGGTGTAATTGAAGAAAGGCCATTACATCCACAAAAAAGAGGCTGGGATGCGACCCACACTGATAACTTCCCATCCCGTCTATCGATTTGTCTTGCTTAAAAGTTTGTCTAAATGTATCAATTCTTACCAAATTTGCGTTCTATTTTTTGTAGATTTTATTTTTTTTATGAAAAAACGGACTGTTGGATTCTTATAAAAAAATTACTGAATATAAAAAACAATATTTTCTGTGAAATAAAATAAGTTTGAAGCCAATATTTTTAATTTTTGAAAAGCTATTTGAGCCGAAAATCAATTTTTACCAACTTTTATTAATTTTTTTGTTTAGGTTTTTATTTTTTGTAAAAAAACTGTCAATTCGGTTTTTCTCAAAATTTTTCCTAATGTTGAAAACAATATTTCTTATAAATTAAAATTAGTAAGAAGCCATAATCTCAAATTTTTGAAAAGATATTTAAGTCGAAAATCAATTTTTACCAACTTTTGTTAAATTTTTTTTCGGTTTTTAATTTTTTGTAAAAAAACTGTCAATTCTATTTTTTCAAAATTTTACTGAATGTTGAAAACAATATTTTTTGAAAGATAAAAGTAGTTTAAAGCCAATATCTCAAAGTCTTGAAAAGATATTTGAGTCAAAACTCAATTTTTACCAACTTTTTTTTTATTTTTTTTTAGGTTATTATTTTTTATAAAAAAACTGTCAATTCGATTTTTCTCAAAATTTTATCAGATGTCAAAAACATTATTCTTCGTTGCAAAAAATTGTTTTGGAGATGAAATCATATTTTAGTCGTAAAATTTTGGAAGTGACAAATTTTTTTTTTATTTTTTTTGATTTATAAAAAAAACCGTTAATTGAATTTTTTTCCAAAAATATAATTGTTTTGTATCACGTTACAATATATAATATAAAATTTAATTCAAGTCTCTAGCGTCATTGGTTCATAAGATATTTAGGGTTAACCAAAATTTTCACCTTTTTTTTAAACTGCTATGGTAAAAAAACCACCCACGCAATTTTCTTGAGAGCCCTTTCTGCATCTTTCTGCCTTATTATCTGTATAACAAAATTTATTTTAAGTCGATATCTCTTCTGGTTCTTGAGCTATGGACGACGAAAAAAACGTCGCGAACGTACGGACGTACGGACGTACGTACACACGCACGCACAGATATCTTTCTAAAAATCTTTTATTTCGACTCTAGGGACCTTGAAACGTCGAGAAATGTCAAAATTTTCAATTTGACAAATCGGACCCATTACAATAACTTCCTATGGGAAGTTAAAAATCACTGTGTGGTCTTTGGTCCGGAGGTGTATTTGAACCTTACTTCTTTGAAAACGACGATGGAACGACTGTCACCGTCAATTCGGAGCGTTATGGTCATTTGATAACCGACTTTTTTACCTGCTATTGAAGAATATGACTTAGAGAATATGTGGTTTCAATAAAACGCTGCCAAATGCCACAAAACTCAAGTGAATATGGCTTTATTATTGCAAGACATTTTCTGGCCGCGTAATTTCTCCTCGTGGCGATATCAACTCGCCACCAAGATCTTGCGCTTTGACACAGCTGAACTCTTTTTTTTGGGACTACGCGAAAGACCGTGTTTATGCAGATAAACCTTTAAATATTGAGCACTTAAGAAACAACATTCGTCAAGTTATGGCTGAGATACCGCCCAATATGTGTACAAAAGTGGTCAAAGATTACCAATTCACGTCTTGGTCATTTAAATGATGTAGTGTTTGACACATACTGTCAACGTTCAAACTTTATAATATAAAAGATATATCTTGAAAAAAAAAGTTTTATATGTATATGTTTTATTTACGTTTACTTTTGAAGCAGATAAATGGATAACCCTGTACTATATCATCGGCAGAGTCTAAAATCCAGTTTTTCAGTGCGAGTTCATCCTACGAGTAGTTTTAGAGTTAAACTCGAGTTAACTCCTGAAACATGTTTTCAAGTCTATCATAATCTTAACTCTGAGTTAACCCTTCGAATAAAGTGAGGTACCTCTGGTTTAAATATTCAGATCTTTCTGACATATACTGAAATATTTCTTTTTGTGAAAAAATTAATAATTTGTTGTAACTTTAGCGATGGGGATTCATACGAAATTTTAAGTTTAAAGGTTTTGAGAAGACCAAATCTTTTTATTTTTTTTTGGACAAAAAGTTTGAATTTTGTTAATTTATTTTGTATAATTTAAAAAAGACAACAAATGAGATTAAATAACGGCTAGTGGCTCTTAACCAAAATGTCAAAATCTATCGACTTCGATAGTTTTTTTGACAACTAAATCGATAACTTTTCAGTGATACCAAATCACTTTACCACTCATGAGGTTAAAATTGAACCCCCACTGAAAAACTTATTCGTGAGTTAACTCTTTATTCTTGATTAACTAATTCTGGGTTTATCTCGGAGTTAACTCAGCACGGAAAGACTGGACCTAAGTACTTTTGTTTAATTAGTCTTTGTGTATAACATTTTTTGTTGTATTGTTCCTTGATAAGATTGTAGGTTTTTTAAGTATGGGTTGGGTTAGGTTAAAGCGGCTATCCGTGACGAAGTAAAGCACACTTAGGCCAGTTGTTGGCCCATTGTGATACCACAAGAATCTTTAGGTTTTCTTCTGAGCTCAATGAAACCAAATGAAATTATATGAAACGTGAAAGACTAATTATGTTAGTGTGTTTTAGATTGTTTAAATTGTTATAAAAGAGTTCTCCAAGTAAGGGCCTTCGTTTTCGAGCTTGAGCAGGGATTGTACAGCTTCTGCAATAGTAATTTAAAAATACACCTAGTTGCGTGGCGTACTTTCCTTTTATTTTGATGCTCACAAAATATCTATCACCTAAGCCAATACCACGCTACGTTAATAAGTTGCAATGAAGCAATGAACTTTTGCTACCTAATTAAAGTTATGAAATACTGAATTTTACACACAGTACAAAGTTTAGCAAAACGATTATAACCACTCTTCTCCCTATGTACATATATATTTGCTCTAACAAAAAAATGTAATCAATAAAATAGGATCCTATGCATATACTTTATAGTATCTGGTATATAGTCTACAAATATTGTAAGGACATCTCACTCAAAGGATTCACAGGTCATCGATCAGAATTAATGAAGATTCCTCATTGCTTAATCTTTGCATTTCGTTTGTTTCTTTGTTTTCATTTCGTTACTTTGTCATTTTTCCTTCTTTCTTTTATTTGATGCATGAGTGCTTGAGGATTTATTACAATCTCAAGTACCGTCTATTCACACGGAATGAGTGACGAATTGAGCAAATGGTCGGTGTGGCAGTAGCAGAGTACAGCGTATCAACTTTTATATTTACCAATCCGCAGTAATACCACAAGATACTTAGGGACCAAAGGGGACGGAGTACGGTACGATGTGGACCGGAAAAAAAAAAGAAATCCAAATTAGATCATCACTCAGAGAAGTTGATGGGAAAACCGTCTGTTCGTCTGATGGTTAAATAAACAAAATATTATAGAACAAGAGTCCCGAGTTTACCAGCTCCAGCAGTTAGCAGCCAGCACGTTGAAAAATCCAATTGGACTTAAGACAAAATAACAATAACACCAACAACAATAACAACACATGTTTTATTTGACAAAGAGGAGCAATACGAATATTTACAAAAATATGAGAGCCTCCCTAAAGACTTTTTTGTCTCAAGTAGGTATGTGAAGATATTTTTGGAAAGACATTTCTCAAGGCATGGTTTTTGGTTTTGTCTTCGATGACACCGCACATCCATCGACTGTCAGTCGGAGTCTGACTGATTGTGAGTCGCAGTTCATGCGATGAACTTGTTGATTTTTAAAATTTTTTTGACAGCTCATGTGATTGGCCACGAAAAAGTGGCATGTTCCAAATATAAAAGTACAAGTGCTCTTACAAGTGGGCAAAGAGTTGAAAAATGTTAAAATCATTCGGTTCATTGTTTAATGTTGTTTTGGGGTAAAATGTTCGTGATTTTATTTATGTACATTAAATGCAAAGTTGAAACAAAAATAACCTAATAAGGGGACATTGTACCACATGAACAAACCTTAAACTATCTATATAACTTTTGGCAGGCAGTATTAGCATCACTTGAGTTTAAGAAAATCAGAAATATGTATACCTTTAAATATTGTCCAAAAATTGTAAAACAATATTATTCATTAGTCGCTAACCTATCTTCAATTTAACTACGAGTACAACAACATTTGTATGGATACCGTGGCATATTGGTTTGTGCGTAGGGCTGTCATGCTAAAAGCCTTCGGTTCAATCCCTGCCTGTCCACAGGTACTGCCTCTTTCGACGAAATGACAAATCCTCCAAGTAATTTTTGTCAAGAAAAGTGCTTTCTCGAATTAGCCGTTTGGACTCGGCTTAAAAATTGTAGGGTTCTCCATACTTGAAACGTTTCGAACATAGAAATAGTAGAAAATTGTAAGTCACTAGGTCCTGGTTCTCTACGGACTGTTGCGCCACATTTTTTTGTATGAGATATTCGAGATTTTGTATTCGTTTTATTAGCCTTTTCCCCTTTCAACTCCTGATCCGTGATATTTATATGTTCTTAATAAGGTCAGTTGGGATTTCCCAAACAAATTTAGGAACATGAAATTTTTTTTGTAGTAGTGTTATTATTTTGATAAAACTATTTTTTAGGATAGGTGAGATGGGCCGGTGATTGATGACATTATCGTCATATACTTACATCAATGGTTTAAATTTCCCTAAAAGTGAGTGATTAAACCTATGAGCTATTTAAAAGCTTTGATAAGAGCTTATAGGCTGCTTGCTGGAATATCTCCAAGTTCTTCAAGATTATTTAAGAAGTCAGGCACTTCTTCTACACGAAATTGATCCATGATAATATTATACTCGTAGGTTTCATATGTAAACAAAGCTGGAATATCTTCAAGTCCTTCAAGACTATTGAAGGAGTGTCTGCCTTAGAACTTATTTCTAGTGTGCCATAGCGCTGCACTCTGCACAGTGGCATAAGAAGTGAGCTGTGTCTTCTTGTTCTTCCTCATCACTGCAACCTCTGCACGTGTCATATCGGTGGTAAGCCGGGTTTTTTTGTATGGTAACGCATTAGGTTGTGACCTGTTATTGAACGAGACTTAGTTTCGTCGAATTTGGACTATGGTTTCCTTACCGTGGCACAGGTTTCAAGGCATTTCCATCTTGGTTTCTTGGAATATTTTGTTACCAAGTAATGCGTTTTAGTTCACAGGAGCTCAGTATATACTGGATTGGTTCAGTGTTGTACCTATCCTCTTTAGCTCATCAGCTTTCTCGTTCCCAGGTATATTGATGTGACCTGGCACCCAGCAGAATCTAATATTATGCTGTGAGCTAAGAATTGTAAGTTCTTGGCGACACTAATTTACAAGCTTTGATTTGATTGTTGTGGCAGAAAATAAATGTAACGCTACTTGGCTTTCAATGAATATGGTGTTATCAGTTGTGATAGCGTCACCATTGAGACCTGTTTTTCAGCATATGTCACTGCCAATACCTCGGTTTGAAAGACGCTGCTTAGATCAATAAGTCTGAAGGAGTTGGCAAGATTGAGTGTCTCAGGCAAAAAAATCTACTCCTACTCCAGCATATACTTATACTTATACTTACTTATACGTTTTCGAGCCGTCACTATATATGGAAGAATGGATATGGGCAACTCAGATATGTGTATAAAACATTGTTAAGGTTCTGTTGAATCGAAGACAGGGTTTCATGTAGTAAACAGGAATGGTTTGCAGTTTGCAGCTATTGCCTTACCATATAGGGTCAATGGCTAAAGATTGAGAATTGCTTCCATTCCTGCAGTATATATTAATTGCAATATATACTTATTGTGTAGTGTATGATATCATAACTCATAACGTATAACATACAATTTTATTAATGTTGATAGCAAAATTGCTTCGGGAGATATTCGTGATCAACCAAATTTTTAACGTTTTCAAGACTGTTAAAAAACAGCTTCCTCTAAATCAACTGTAAACAAAATATATTTTAAGTCGGTATCGTTCTTCTGTCTTGTAAAAAGTAAAACCTAAAAAAATATTATTCAAAGTTGGTAAAAATTATTAGTGATCAGCTAAACCGTAATCTAAAAACCATTGATGTTAATTCAAGGGACTTTGAAATGTCGAGAAATTGAAAAATCCTTATTAAGACCGATTTGATTACAATAACTTAAATCTGGAATTCAATGAAGTTTGTGTTTCAAACACAAATAACAGTCTTATAAAAATGGATTCAATTCAAAGACCAACCTAATGTATACACTTTTTCTAAACTTGAGCGAAAAATCCATTGGCTATACAGTACACGCTTATTCACACTTCACAAAGACCAAAATCGTATGCATTAATTATTTGAATGCATTAAATTACTTTTGGAGAAATATTTGCAACAACAACAACCTTTACAGAAATATTGGTACGTATATTTTCTTATTAAAACGTCACGTGTCTAACATTAAACTACCAAGGGGTTACACAGACTCTTTTATGAACCAGGTGTTATAAACACTCTCAAGTCTCAAATAATCGTCATACAGCATCAGAGAAGTATAGAATAATGTACCTTTTAAGGATTCATGTTATTGTTGATGGTAGGTAAAGTAAATGATTATTCTTTCTTCTGTTCTGTTTGTGTTATAAATGTCCTTTGGGTCCCATATTTCAATGAGGATGGTGTCACTTGAAATTGAATATTAAAATAATCAAAATTAAAAACGTGCTAACACACGTGTTGAGTTATAATAACTTATACTTCAAAATAGTGAGTTCCTTAAATGTTTATGAACCCGGTCTTTTATAGTGACTATATACAATATACATGAATTTTTAAAGTACATACCTATAAATATTAATACAGTTACGAGGGTGGAGCGAAAACGGGAGAACTAAAAAAAATCAAAATTCGTTTCTTCCCTTTATTCTTAAATTGTGAATTTATAATGGGATACTATTTATTCAAAATATCAGGAACCTATGGTTTTATCTTCGGGTGGCGCAGAACAGGCGACCTTAATTTGAAGAAAATGAATGCTCTATATTTAAAAATTCGTTTCAAAAATTAGTATCTATATTTAACTCAGGAACCTGCGATTTAACTTTAATTTAGCACAAATTATTTTAATCCATGGCCTACTATTGAATTCTTCCCTCTTTACAAGTTTTTTAAAAAAAATTGTATTCGCTGTCTGTAAAATTTATTTGTGAGTATTAAAATAATAATAATTCTAATTTATAAATTTGTCTTTTAGCACCACATCCTCCGTTCATTAATAAATTTGTTTTCTATGGACTAAAAATACCAAAAACTCGTAAAAATACACGTTGCCCTGTTTTTGGTGATCCAAAAAACCTACCAACTTATTGTGATATAATCAAAAATTATTTGTGGACTAGAAACGATGTAATTACACTAAATAATGGAAAAGGCCTTTCAATAAAGAAGATAAGTGAAATAGTGAAGTCAAAAATATTTGGAAAATAGCATCACTTCCTATTATCATTCGCCAACAAGTTGCTGCAAGATTGATTGCGTACTATAATTAGTACATACATATATCAGTAGAAAGAAACTCCGAAATCAATAAAAAAAAAGTAGTTTTATGAAGATTCCCTACAAAAGTTGTTTGATATCGCAACGTGTAAACGCATTTCAAGATGATTGTGTAAATGTGAGAAAACGAAAATAACAATTCGTGAAAAGCAGTTACTATTAAAAGAAGTGTAGTCAACTCGTTCGAAAACAAATTAGCGTTTTGTAACTCTTTGGTAAAAATTGGATCTGAAAAAAAATTGTGATATTTATTGTGAGAGTTTACGCCCCAGCCTGCTTTGACATAAAAACAAAGCCATCTTGCAAATATAGCCCGAATCAAATTTTCAACATGACTAAAAGATCATTGTACTTGCGTAATGACTTCAAAAAAATCGTAATAAACAAAAATTTCGTTTCAAAGAACTTGCATAACATTATTTTACATACATAGAAAGTTTGCTATAATTGTGAAAAAGGAAAAAATGTAGCATTAGATACTTTCAAGTGCAAACGAAAGAAATTAACCATAGAGCTTCATTTAAAAATTACGTGTGACGATTTTTGTCCGCGGTCGACTCCTAAACTACTTAACCGATTTTAATCAATTTCTACACCGTGTGCAGTTTGATCGAACTTGAATGTTAGGATAGCTTACATCTAAATTTATGATTACAATATTATAATACGAGTATTATCAAAAACCTCGAAACACGGAAAGTCGGAGGCTTAGATGGTATCAAAAATGTTTATTTGAAAAACCTATCACAGAACGGAATTAGGTACTTAACATTTATAATTAATTCATGTCTTAAACTTCAATATTTCCCCAATGTTTGGAAAAAAGCAAAAGTTGTGCCTATTTTGAAAGCTGGTAAACCTCCAGATATTTCTTCAAGCTACAGACCCATTAGCCTACTAAGCAGCATTAGCAAAATATATGAAAAAGTCATAAAAGATCAAATTTCAACGTTTGTTTCAAATTCAAATCTCCTTCCTGACGAGCAATTTGGTTTTAGAAGTTGTCACAGCACATCCCATCAAATACAAAGAATTTGTAACCATGTTAAAGAACATCGCTCACATGGACAGTCAACAGG
The DNA here is from genome assembly GCA_920104205.1 of Eupeodes latifasciatus. Taxonomy (NCBI): domain Eukaryota; kingdom Metazoa; phylum Arthropoda; class Insecta; order Diptera; family Syrphidae; genus Eupeodes; species Eupeodes latifasciatus. The sequence continues at coordinate 389,248,326 of OV049924.1, read as the reverse complement.
AATGATAGTGCTAGATATAGAAAAAGCTTTCGATTCTGTTTGGCACGATGGTCTTGTATATAAAATGATTAATTTTAAATTTCCAGTGTACTTGTGTAAGATCGTTCAAAGTTTCCTGTCTGGTAGATGTTTTCAAGTGCATGTCAATAGTGGTATTTCAAACTTACGTTTTTTCTGTTTCGGAGTGCCACAAGGATCCGTCCTTGGACCATCTCTGTACAATATATATACTTCTGATTTCCCAGTGCTTCCTTTTTGCAAATCAGCATTATTTGCTGATGACACCGCAATTTTTTCATCGCATGAACTTTCTCTCAACATTGAGACAAATCTAAAAAATGCGATTGAAATTTTAGAAATATATTATAACAAATGGAAGATTAAACTCAATGCTGGAAAAATGCAAGCCATCTTTTTCTCCCGAAAAAGAAAATCTTGTTTCCTTCCCAGTAGCCAAATCCATATTAATGGAAATATAATCGACTGGAATCAGACTGTTAAGTATCTTGGAGTACATCTAGATACCAAACTTACCTTTAGGGTTCATATTCACACCACATTAAAGAAAATTAATCTTGCTATTAATATGCTTTATCCATTTATTAATAGAAAATCACCACTATCTAAAAAAAAATAAAATACTAATTCATAAACTCATTTTCCAATCAATACTGCTATATGGGTGCCCTATTTGGGAAAATGCAGCAAAATCTCACATTAAAAAACTACAAATCTCACAGAATAAGATTTTGAAGATGATGTTAAATCTTCCTTGGTATCATTCCATCCTTGATTTGCATTATAGAGCGAATGTCGAATTGATTTCCGATAGGATTTACAAGCTTAGGAATAATTTTTACAACAGTTGCGAGATTTCGGAAAATCCACTCATCAACAGCTTACTTCCCTGTGATAATAAACTATTAACTTATTTCGTTTGTTTTGCTCTTTCTACATTATTTATTTTTGTACTATATGTGCTACTAGTTCAATTGATGTCATTTATTTATTTTTTTGTATCTATTTGTATCATTTATCTATTTGTTTATTTATCTATTAATTAATTAATTAAATTATTTATTCATTTATTTATTTATTTATTTATTTATTTATTTATTTATTTATTTATTTATTTTTTTTTGTTTGCTTTTATGTACATTGTAGTACCCGTGGCATGATGGTTAGTGCGTTGGACTGTCATGCAAGAGGTCTTGGGTTCGATCCCTGCCTATGCCATCTAAAGTTTTTTTCACGGGTACTGCCTCTCGCGAGGAATTGACAAATTCTCCAAGAGTAATTCTTGTCATGAAAAGTGCTTTCTCAAATTTGCTGTTCGGATTCGGCTTAAAACTGTAGGTCCCTTCCATCCCTGACAACAGTACTCGCACACAGGAATGGTTGAAAGTTGTAAGTCACTAGGCCCTAGTTCTCAAACGGACTGTTGCGCCACCCAATTTATTTATTTATTTATTTTTATGTACATTATTTATTTGGTGTGTATTCCTTATTGTATTTATTAATATCTTTAAGTTATTTATTGTTACTATTTTGTTATTATTTAGATATTATTTATTTACTTGTTATTTATTTAACTAGTATTACGTTGTTATTGTTATTATATAATAATAAATAATAATATATACGTTTGTGCTATAAACTCAAATATCATGTATCCTAGCGTATACAAGTATGTATGTTAGCGTATACATACATACATATTAATTTATTAATTTAACATTTTTTTTTTTATAAACTATATGGAGGTTTTTCAATCGTGTTTTCCTTCTATTAAAAAATTTACTTTATTTGTTGTTCTTTTTCCTTTGTTAAATAATGTTTTAGTAGTAAGAAAATATATTTCATATCTCTGAATGTAAAACGTGCGGTCATAGGCTTTTGAAAAAATTATCACGAAATAAAAAAAAAAAAAATATTATTTTATTGCAAATTATTTGAAAGCCACAATTATCTGTTAGCTCCAAACGATTCTAACAGATGGCGACATGTCAAACTTCCAAATGTTTCATATAAGCTACCCTACAATTTAATAGAATAACCATTATGCATCTACCAGAACTATGCAAGATTTAAACGGCTCCCTTACTTTTATCTGGTGATTTCCGCCAGATTGCCGGTTATATCTCGCCCTACTTTCGCGGATGAGATTAATGCATGTTTAAAACAATCATTCTTATGGCGAAGTGTTGAAAAACACAACAACAATTTGATATTGGGAACATTATTAGAACTGCAACCAAATACGCAATGCATTAAACTGCCAGACAATTTCTGCACTGTTCTTCAGTCAAAATATAAATAGATTCAGAATATTTACTTGAATCATAACTGGCTCAGTCATTGGGCTATTTTGTCAGCTTAAAATGTTGATGTTGACGAAATTTACTTCCATATACAACAGTTGTTACCAGAATATCTGTTGTCTTTCTTTTAAATCATTCGATACTGTTGTTAACAAAAATGATATTGAATTTTTAAATTAAATAGATATACATATGTACCTGGAATGCCACCACATGATCTTCGATTAAATATTGGTTCACCTATTATTCTCCTGTGTAATTTGAATCCACCTCAACTATGCAACGGTAGACGTTTGGCCATCAAAAAGATCACCGGAAATTTTCTTGAATCAACCATTTTAACTGGAAAGTGGTCCTGTTGCCACGTATTACAATAGTCGCGTTTTATTATCACCATGATCTGATCTGGATCTTGAATTTACATGCATTACAACAACAACACAAGATCCTGCTTTGTGTTTCGATCTCAATTTGAGATCCAAAATTTAATTCTTTTTTTCATAACAAGGAGCGCTTCATCATTGTAATTTCACATGTAAATGTTGGTATCATTGCAAACAAATTGAATAAAACCTGTATTGCCATATAAACATTTCCATTTGACTGAAATAAAATATTTTTTAAATAGAAAGCGAGAAGCTTTATATTTATTTATTTGGTATATAATCCATGAAATAATTCGATATTTTAACAAAACTAGATATTAATTGGTGAAATTAAAATAATTAAGTCCAAAAAAATGTATATTTGACATAATTTATGGGTATTATTTTCCCCCCAAAAAAAGGAACAAAAAAATCATTGAGCAAAATGTTCTTTGGGCAACCCTGCTTTAAATGTCAAAAAATATAAATAAAATCGAGAAAGCTGCAGCACAAATGGGAGAAAAGATGTTCAAATAAATTGTAAGTAATCTCTAAATTAAATTATTTAAGTGTCACATTTATTAAAAGGTCAAAAAGAATCTGGACTACATGTGAGACCAAAGCGTTCCTGGATGCTTTGAGTTTGAGAGTGCAATGGTGATTTGCAGAAACATTTTCAAAAGTTGTGGAGCTTCCATTTTTGTTATGTGTTTGTTTTTTTTTTTGCTTCGAAATGTCACTTTTAAAAGAACGAATTTGACACTGCTACCAAACTTTAAATAATAAAAAATATGATGATCCAATGCTGTTTTATTATCATGATCTGATCCGGATCAGATCATGTTGATAATAAAACGCGGCTAATAATACCGTCAAATTCTAGCATACCCTTCAGAAGGTTACTGTTTCTAATTCGTTTAGCTTTTGCCATGTACATATATAAATAATTCTCAAGGCCAAACAATTTCCATTTGTGGTTTAGATTTGGAAAATTCATGTTTTTCTCATCAGCAGCTATATGTTGTCACGTGTAGGAAAACCGTTGAACCTATTTATGTTAGCAAAAGGCAGGTTAACCAAAAATATTGTGCACCGATTAGTTCTAAATTAAATTAAAATTAAAAGTATTTATAATTCAAAATAATAAATATTATTGTTAGAAGATTTTAAACTTTTCGACCTAAGTACCTACCCCATTTATAAGTTTAACGGTCACATGTTATTTCCTATACTTTGTACTTTTCTCATTTGTTACAAACTTGAATAAGATTAATAATAAATTTTAAATTTAATTATTTTGTATTGATTTTTACTGTACGAACATTTTTATCAATTGTGTTCAAAGTCCTTCCCCTTCAAATCCCAAACCAGTAAATTTTTATACCAGCTTTAATGTTTCTGTCTTCGTTCGAAAATAATAATTTTATTGTAATAAGGGGTTATGGTAGTAGAAAATCAGTCATAAAGGTCGCCATGTTTTTTTACAAATGACACCTATGTATGTAAAAAATAATAGTGGTGCCCATGTCTGATGTACTTATACCGTTCCCCTTAAATAGTTTACAATAATGTTCTATGACAAAAAATGTTAGCCACAGCAACGCGTGGCCAGGTCAGCTAGTAGAAAAAATATAAAAATCTAATAAACAGAAAAGGTATTGCAAGTTAAGAAATCTGTACTCGTATTTGTATGTTTTCTTGCAACTTATATTTTTACTCTATTTACTTTCTTCGATTAAAACTTAAAGTATATCCTAGAATATGACTCCATTATATTGTATGCCTTAATTGGATTGATTTATTAATACCTGATTGATAAAATATTTCCTATAATTAAGTTTTATAAGTTAATAGTAAAAGTAAACGTAAAAGTGGCCCATGAATTAATGACATAAGTTTATAGATTTTGACATCGCGCATCTGGTTTGGTTTGAGAACGACGCCAAAATTCTCATAAAATCTTATTGATGTACTATTAACTTGATGTTTGTAGTTGTATATATAGAAGTAGCATAATGCACGGCGACTTTGAATAAGAAATGGGGTTATGTCATATGAACAACATAAATTTATAACGCTTATATTTAAGTTAAGTATCGCTTAAGGAAATATCGTAAAATTCGAAATATTTAGGGCTCAAATTTTCACCACTCTGTACAATATACCTACTTGTGGATACACCAATAAATATCTTTTACTTTTACTTACTTCGACATTTACCGCGCCCGATAAAATAATATAAAGTGGAAACCGTTCAATATACATATATGTATAGAAGAAATGTCCGTTCTTCAAATTGAAATTTAGGAAGCCATAAAATTAACCAAGTCAATTAATTATATCGAACGCAGCCACTCATGTGTGTGAATGAACATTTTTGCTTGTTTTGTGAGTACTGTTCAGTGTTCATTACACATACTCATAGATGTAGGAGGTTTTTTTTTCAGGGAGGGATTTGCTTATCACTATCATGATCAAAATTGAAGGGCCCTGTTAACACAAATAAAGTCTTTAAAACACAAAATAATTATGGTAACAAATAGGTAATAATTTTTATTAAATAAATTAAATACACAAGTGTTCACTTGGGAATAACAATGATGAGTGATTAGACTGACCAAAGGTTTGCAAAAGGCAAACTAAAAAGTGGTCAGTCTACATAAATATTAAATATCAAATATCAGCGCGTGAGGCAAAACATTGAACTTTTATTGAAGATCATATTTCGTCTGGCCTCACGCTGCTGAGGGAGTTGGGTGGAATATGGGTTGTGGGAAAGGTAAAAATTTGGATAACAAAAATAGAATTAAAAATAGTGTATGGGAAATGATAAAGGCATAATTTCCCATCGTGTCAGCATTTATTTAAAATGTAGGTGTGATATTATGGTCGGGTGTTTTTGTGTTACTTAACATACTCCCCCCCTTTGAGGGATCTAATCACTCAAAACTCTAAAATTCTGTATCTATTTCGAAGCGAGGAGCGCTTCTTCTAGGAAGGGGTTTGGGTTTTCTATTTTTTACGTAGTAAAATATGATGAATCCGACCATTGCAATAAATAATATGAAGCTTATACCATAGTGATGGTAATCATGAGTGTTTATATCATTTGCCCGGGTATCCTTATCTAAATCTTTAGCCACTTCATTTATTTTGTCCTTTAAAATTTGTATTTCCATATAATTTGTCTCATTACCCGAAGATGAAATAACACTATTATCTTTAGTGGATGCCGTTGTTTTAATTGCCTCGGAAATTCTTATTGAAGGAACAAATGAATTTTGTATAGTGGTATTGCTTAGAACTCGGCCATTTATAATTATATGTGGGAGTTTCAATGTACATGGTCTTAAAAATTCTATCAAACCACTTCCACTTAAGGCTAAGCTCTTCGTAGTTCCTTCACATACAAGTAAACCAGTTGCAACTCAAAATACCTATCTCTCGTTGGAGTAACTGCTAAATACGGGGATGATAATTCTATAATGAAACTTGAATCATTTTTAAATAGTGGAAACGGAACCAAATTAAAGAGCTGAAATTCTTGGTTATCAACTAAAGGAATCATCATTTCAAATACTATTGAGTCATTAAGACTTCGTCCTTTAATGGATGACAGCTTAAAAATATCTAATACAGATGCTGTAGGGATGTTAAGATAAGGCGGAATATTGTTCCGAATAATTTGGAGTTGTTTGACAAATTGTGATGGCGAAATGAAATGAGGATTCATTTTTACATTATTAAGACTTAGGAGAACGTCAAGTAATGTGTCTTGCACCCTCTCGAGGTTCGTAATTGATAAAATCAAATATGATGTTAACGCTGAAAAACTCTGGCTGACATCAATTATTTCTTGATGCCTTTCAATGTTGTTTAATGATAATTCGAACATAGTCTTAAGGCCTTTATATTTCTCTGTGAGCTGCAAATTGTTTCGTTTAAGCAAATTCACCGTTGAATCTGCGATCGAGCTCTGCCTTTTTAAGAGATGTACTAGGTGCTGTTCATCTTGTTGGACTAAAGAGATTTGCTGCTGTATGTCCTTAGCATCATCCTGATCCAATACCCCGAATAGACTGTGTGCAACATTTCCGACAAAGTCGAAAGGAGATCTAGCAATCCTAACCCGTTTGTTATAAGAGGTATGATAGTTATGGACAAGGTCATTGTTTGATTCAATTATGACTACCCTATGTTTCAATGCGGTTATTGTGGGCAAACAGTAGGGATTAGTTTTTAATTCATCCAAGCAGATTTTATCCATTCTGTCTAAATACGTTTTTACTTCTCCTAGCTCTGCCCAATATGATGACAAATTGTAAAATATATAAATATTCCAAAAACTATTAACTGTGCTAGCAGTACCAATATCCTCAAAATATATGCCTGTTGGATTGTCGAATTTAGTCATCTTTATGGGTTCAGTATCTGCGGCGATTGTTAATGGAAACAATAGCAACATAAAACATAATAACGTTACCAAAGAATTGCCGATGAATCTTCCACTTCTTAATCTCATTGAGGGTTGGGTTTTTGTTGGTGCTTTTAAAGCCTCCTCTTGCTGCCCTTTATAATCAATAGGTAAAGGACAAAGGTTATGGATGGCTATTTGGTATGTTCCTGTATCTGTTTTAACATGCGCTACACACACTAAACCATCCGTTCCCTTCACGACTTCGATTACACGTCCAAGCTTCCATTTCATTGGAGGCTGTTGTGAATCTTTTAAAACAACCATTGTTCCAGGTTCTAAATTTTGGGACTGCGCTTTCCATTTCAACTTCTGTTGGAGAAGATGGAGATATTCGTTTGACCATCTTTGCCAAAAATGCTGTTGAATGTGCTGAACCTGACGAAATTTGTCTAATCTTGAGATTTTTTGATCAGAAATGTTAGGCTCTGGAAGAGAAGTTAATGGAGCGCCAATTAGAAAATGACCTGGAGTTAATGCCTGTAAGTCATTAGGATCGGAGGAGTTGGGTGTGAGTGGGCGTGAATTTAATATGGCTTCGATTTGAACCACAACTGTTGAAAGCTCTTCATAAGTTAAAGAAGCTTCTCCTAAATATTTTAATAATAATATTTTTGCGGATTTAACAGCGGCCTCCCAAAGTCCTCCAAAGTGAGGAGAGCGTGGTGGAATATGTTTCCAATTGTTTCCCATTTTCAGACAATTTGAATTGATTGATGTTTGAGTTTCGGGTGAATCAAGAAACTCTTGTAAATCTTTCAATTGATTTCTTGCCCCAACAAAATTTGTGGCATTGTCACAGAATATGGTATGGCATACACCCCGTCTTCCTACAAACCGCTTCAAGCAGTTTATAAAGGCTTCAGTGGTAAGGTTGCTAACCACTTCAATATGCACAGCTTTGGTAGAAAAGCATACAAATACTGCAAGATATGATTTGGTTGGAGTTTTTCCTCGGACTTTATAATGTGTCCGTATTGGTCCACAAAAATCTACTCCTGAATAATGGAATGGTCGAGAAGGAACGATTCTTTCTTTAGGTAGGTTTCCCATTAACTGATCGATGGAACTGGGTTTGGCACGGAAACATTGCATACATTTAGAAAGTACCTTGCGTGTTTCTCTTCCTACACTTAAAATCCAAAACTGTTGCCTCGAGATAGATATAAGTGTTCTATGGGAAACGTGTAGATGTTTTTCGTGTAAATGCTCTAAAAGTAGTGTTGTTACAATGTTATTTTTTGGGAGCAATATTTGGTTCTTTGATTGGGAAGGAATTTCAGCATTCTTAAGCCTTCCGCCTACATGTATCAACATTGTTGATTTATCAAAGTATGGGCTTAGTGATAATATTTTGGAATTATTGTGGAGAGGTTTTCCTGCCTGAAGTGCTTTATATTCTTCGGGAAAACCACTTATCTGTACGCTCCTCCACAAAAGAATTGTTCCCTTCTGGATGTCTTCCAAAGTTAAGGGACCAGTTCTTTTGTTTTCTTCGCAACGAAATTTAAAACTCATTATGAATCTACAACAATATGCAAAGATTTTTTGTAGCGTAAAAAATGAATTTTTATGATTAACTGAGGAAAGTAAATCATCTTGGACCGACACAGTCAGCACCGTCTTTTGCTTTCGACGACCAGGAATTTGTTCTGGTATTAAATACTCCATTTTATTGCTTGACGTGTCAGTTTGTCTTAAAAAATCAGGACCATCAAACCAAATGCTCGATCTGATTAGATCTCGCATTCCTAATCCACGCGATATAAGGTCCGCAGGATTTAATTCTCCTCTAACATAATTCCAATGATTCAAATCAGAATTCGATTGAATTTTAGCTACACGATTTGCAATGTATGTCTCCCATGTATAGGACGGTGCCTTTATCCATGCCAAAACAGTTGTAGAATCTGTATAATAACTAACGGATGAAATTGTTCGACATATTATTGGGAGTATTTTTTGTACCAAATCCACCAATAAAACAGCCGCCTGAAGTTCTAGTCGAGCTATGGTTGTCGCCTTTAAGGGAACGACACGAGATTTTGAACACAACAATTGAACAAAAACCTTTCCTTCATTGTCAATAGATTTTAAGTAAATGCATGCGCCATAGGCATTTTCACTGCTATCGGAAAATGCATGCAATTCTAATTTCGTTGCTGAATTTATTAAAACAAAGCGGGGTATATTAATTTCCTGCAAAGAAGAAAATTCCGACAAATAGCTTAGCCACGTAGAAGCCTGCTGCGGAGGCAGGTTTTCATCCCAAGCAATTTTGGTTTTCCAAAGTTCTTGGAGAAATATTTTTCCCAATAATGTTACTGGCCCTATAAGCCCCAAAGGATCAAAGAATTTTGCCAAGTCAGCAAGAACGCTTCGCTTTGTTACCTGTACATTACTGGGTGCTATATAATCGTAGCAAAATTTAAACGTGTCTTGGGTTGGGTCCCAAACTAAACCAAGTGTTTTAATCACCTCAGATTGATATATAGTCAACATTCTCTCTCGATTTTCAATAGGAATATTTTCAAGAACGCGTGGATCATTTGAGCAGAATTTTGTTAAATCAAAGTTTCCTTCTCTTAGCAATTTTATGGTTTCATCAAGAAGAGACTTGGCTTCATCAAGATTATCTGCCCCGGTAAGGCAGTCATCCACATATATGTTTTTTGTTATGATTTTTGATGCATTAGGGTATATATGCTGAAAGTCGTTTGCTAATTTCACTAAGCATCTAGTCGATAAATAGGAAGCAGAAGCCGTTCCATACGTAACTGTGTTCAGCTGGTATGTTCTTAACGTGCTCATGGGATCTGACCTCCATAGAATAATCTGATACGCTCTATCCTTGGGATGAATTAGTATTTGACGATACATTTTGCTTATATCGCCAGTGAAAACATATTTGTAAAGTCTAAAGTTAGCAATTATTGAAAATAAGTCTGCTTGGACGGTTGGACCAACCATTAGGGTATCATTAAGTGAATACCCAGATGTCGTCTTTGCAGACGCATCGAAAACTACCCGGAGCTTCGTTGATGAACTCTCAGGTTTAAAAACGCAATGATGTGGAAGGACATAGTTCGATTTTGGTATGCACTTCTCGGAAGCGGAGTCATATGACCTAGACGTTCATATTCCTCCATGAAACTTGTATAGCTTTCTTTCAACTCTAAGTTCTTCCCAAGCTTCCTTTCCAATGAATAAAAACGCTTTTTTGCCATTTCTATCGAACTTCCCAATGTTTCATTTGGTACCCTTTTAAAGGGGAGTCGTACTATGTACTGGCCACGACGTGTTCTTTCCACGTGCTTATTAAAGTGTTCTTCACACTTAAATTCTTCCTCACTGTACACTTTTGATTCACCTTCGACATTTTCAATTTCCCAAAAAGATCGAACTAATTTATCTAAAGAGCTCAGACTAGGTTTTGAGACCGAATGACAGAAAGAATTGTGATTAGAATCTATGCTGCTTCCTGCTAAAACCCAACCTAACCTTGTATTTCTTAATAATGGAAGGTTGCTTGAAACTTTAAATTCTCCTGGTAAAAGAAGCTCGAAAAATATTTCTGCTCCGATTAAAAGGTCTATTCGGCGAGAATAAATGGAATTAGGATCAGCTAGGAGAATGTTGGATGGCAAATTCCAAGTTTGAATGTCCATAGGTGCAGCTGCCAGATAGTCACTTATTTTTGGCATTATACTGGCCTCGATTGTCCTTTTGAATGAAGAGGTTCTGGATTCAAATGAAATATTCATAACATAATTAGCCTGACTTTCTTTGCCTCCGATTCCGCTAATTGGAATGTCCTTTCTACGTTTTGGGTAACCTAATTGCTGAGCTAAAGAGGTAGTAATGAAATTTAGTTGTGAACCTGAGTCCAACATAGCACGACAAGGGATACGCGTACCGTTTGAACATAGAATGTTAACTATTGCAGTGGCCAGATAAACCTCACGACCTTTCAATACGACTCCTAACGATGTATTAACAAATGACCCTGAAGGAGCCTCACCCACCCGACCAATATGATTATCACACTTACCGGAAGCTGAGTTTTTTATTTCCTTCTTGGCCGGATAATGCAGTAAGGTGTTGTGTCTCCCGTTGCACTTTTTGCACCTGCTTTGCTGCTGACACGATGAAGAATGATGCCCTTGCAAACAGTTGATGCTTAATTGAAGTTTCCGCACCTTCTGATTGCGATCTTCAACTGAAAGAGAGATGAATTTTTTACAACTAAAGATTTTATGACTATTCGATTTACAAAATTGGCAAGAAACTTCCCTAGAATTGTCGGAAGCTGTGGTTACAACTTTCTTCCTTTCTTGTTATTATTTGTATTGTACTATTCGTACTAGAATGTCAGCTTGTTAGACTTGACCATTCCTTTTTAATTTTTATTGAATGTTTTTGAACAACAACAACAACTTAAAGGTGCTACCACTCATTGTTTTGGCTGGAGATATAGCTATTTCGTGCTTTGCCACTTTTGCACTCATCAGTCTCCTTTTTTGTGGTGCTGAGCTTTAATCCAATTTTATTTGAAAAACTTTATGCACAACATAGGATTCGAACCCACGCATATCAGATTTGCTCAGTCTTAGAAGTCGTGTGCACTACGCACTCCACTACTTTAGACCACTGACGTCACAGGTCGAGATGTGCTAATTGTTTATCAAATGCATTTGAAGCATCAACCTTTTTATAAGCTCCTTTAAGTATGCTGTTTTGTTCCGCCTCCATTTTTCTTCATACCTTATTTGATAGACTAACAATTCGTAGTACGTATCAAAGGGGGAGAGGTTGGAAGATCGGTAACGAACCAGACTAAGTTATTATTATTGTTATTATTTGTATTGTACTATTCGTACTAGAATGTCAGCTTGTTAGACTTGACCATTCCTTTTTAATTTTTATTGAATGTTTTTGAACAACAACAACAACTTACAACTCCTTTCTTCTGGCTTCACCGCTTCCAGGGCTTGGAATCTGCACTCCACAAAATGAAGTAGCTGCGTTAGCGTTGGACTGCTTCTCGGTGATTGTAATGATTCTTCGAATAGCATTCGGGTATCCTTGTCCATCCTGTCCAGCAAGAGGTGAACAACTACTGGATCCCATCCACTGGTGTCGAACCCAAGGTTGTTTATGGCTTGTATGACTTCTTTAGTTATATCATGAAGTCTTTTAAGGCTTTTCACGTTGTCGGCGATGATGTTGTGTTGAAACAATCGATTTAACTGTGCACTTAACAGCAATCTCTTGTTGTTGAATCTGTCAACTAGTGTATTCCATGCTAGCTCATAATTACTATCCGTTGCATGGAAATGTTGAATCAGATTATGGGCATCGCCAGTGACGTTGGTTTTCAGGAAATACAGTTTTTGTGCCGGCGCGATTGGTTGATTGTGTACCATTTGCTGATACAAGTCGAAGAACTGAGGCCAATTGAGATAACTACCGTCGAACTTCGGAATCTCAATTTTGGGTAGCTTTATTGCGGTTGACTTCACTTGAGGCGGTTGGCTGGTGGTTTCGTTAATCAAGCTGTTGTTGGGTAAACAGCTAATCCTCAAGTCCAATTCGTCCTGAAGCTCAAAATAAAGCTCTATGTCGGCTACAGCTGCATCGTCTCCAAGTCTTTTATATGCCGAGGTTATGTCCTCCCAGTTTAATATGAGTGTTTTAATTTTTTAATGAAACTGCTGCGGTGAAGTTTCTTTTAAATTCACTGGGCATTTGTTTAATGATGCTTGGAAGATTTTACCAAGCAGTCGGAATTTTCTCTCCATTGTCATCCTGTTAGATTCGGAGGTAGGGTTTACTTTTAGCCCTGTTGGGATATTTGAATCTGGTGATACGGTGAAGTGTTGCTTTGAAGGCCCTGCAAGGGGCCTGACTGCGGTTGGTCCTAGGTCCTCTTTTAGCTGCTTGGGCTGAGGATTGACTGCTGTTGGTCCTAGATCCCCTTTTAGCTGCTTGGGCTGAGGATTGACTGCTGTGGTCTCTAGATCCCCTTTTGTCTGCTTGGGCTGAGGGTTGACTGCTGTGGTCTCTTCTTCAGCCTCATCAGATTTTTTAGACTCCGCATCACTAAACCTCTTTATTATGTCATCTCTTGTTGACTCATAAACCTTTTTCACCTCGTCATAATATCCTTTGGTGAAGTATTCATGCTCTGTTGCTTGCGGATAATTATCTCTTATCTCGCTGTCCACTCCATCAAAAGATTCCCACAATTCATTTAGTTTAGCCCAACGTGCATTTAAATACTGCATCGTCTTTCTACCCGGGCCATCTTTTCTGTAATTGCGGGCGAGATTGCAAATCTCCGTTCCTACCAACTCTTGATTGTTGGTTAATTCGTTGATGGAAGACATTTTAAACTTTTATTTATTTTTAGCTGCGTTTATTCAAATTAAAATGAAATTGTTTTTATTTTTCACTTTTATCGACTCACTTCACTTTTTATTAGCACAATTATTTGTTTAATTTACTACAGGCCACTAAACTTCTTTTAGTATGTCCTGTCACGGTCGCCAATTGTTAACACAAATAAAGTCTTTAAAACACAAAATAATTATGGTAACAAATAGGTAATAATTTTTATTAAATAAATGAAATACACAAGTGTTCACTTGGGAATAACAATGATGAGTGATTAGACTGACCAAAGGTTTGCAAAAGGCAAACTAAAAAGTGGTCAGTCTACATAAATATTAAATATCAAATATCAGCGCGTGAGGCAAAACATTGAACTTTTATTGAAGATCATATTTCGTCTGGCCTCACGCTGCTGATGGAGTTGGGTGGAATATGGGTTGTGGGAAAGGTAAAAATTTGGATAACAAAAATAGAATTAAAAATAGTGTATGGGAAATGATAAAGGCATAATTTCCCATCGTGTCAGCATTTATTTAAAATGTAGGTGTGATATTATGGTCGGGTGTTTTTGTGTTACTTAACAGGCCCAAAATACGCTTTCCGAGGGCCATATTATTATAGAAATCAATAAAAGATGGTAACAATAATGTCAGAACTGTTAGTGATTTAGCAAGATAGTTGCTAATGAAATGGCAACAGTCAAAGACTTTTTAATGAAAAATCTCTCTGTTCACACGGTTGGTAACATTTTGTTCCAAAGCCCCATAATATTTATGTATAGTTAACTGACTCGATTTTGAGTCCGCGTAAAGAATTATAATTTATTTTGAACATTTAAAAAGTGACAGCAATTGTCTTAAGGCCCGAAGTATCTCACAGAAATAACTTCTGACAGAGACTTGTTATGAAAATACTGGAAATATTGTCACACACATGACTTTTCAGATAATCAACATATCTGGTTATATTGTAAGAGCTGAAAATCATAGATAAGTAAATAAGCTGTGTTGAAATATGATGTCAGGGTAGACTTAAGTTCTAATTAAGCTCACAGTAATCTAACTAAGCTTTTCGATGACAATAAGGAGCCCGTCTTGTGTTACCCTTTTAATAATTGAGAAAACATCATTAAAAGCTATTGAAATTGAGTTAAGTTAAAATACTTCTCAATACTAATATTAAAAATGTAAAAGTCAGTTTGTCTGTTAGTTTGTTTGTCCGTCCTTCATATCGCAACGGAGCAATATTTCGGCATGGTTTTATGTGTGGATGTAGTTAAAAGACTCAAGAGTGTTTTAAATAACTTTTTACAGCGGTCAAATATCTCATTCCTCACTATTTGAAGCAGATACGCAAGTAACACTTTTAGTTAGATATTAAATATATTCTTTTATTAGAATACTAATTAGTATAGCATATCATTAAGTGCTTCTTGCTTTTGAAACTGTCATCCTTGCCTATCAAAAGGTGATTATGCTTTTATTAAGTGGACTGAGAGATTTTCGATTCCGATTTTTAGGATAATGTTAAAATAACGGAATTTTTTTGTAATTTAGGTCATATTAAATCTGAAATTATTGCAAGTGTTTACTAAATAAGGGGCATGACGAACAATTTTTCTTTTAAAGAACGATTCAAGCATCAAGAAACGATGTTGTTTTGAAAATAAATTCAAACATATTGAATGAAGAAACAGGAGATTTGAGGGAATATTTGTCAATAGACAGAGTCATGGACTCAGAACAGAGCACTTCATACCCAGTAGATTCTCTTAATTCACTTTAGTTGTGTGGTCTGTGGAAAGGCTGAAAATGTAATTATACCTCGAATCCCGATAATTTCTACAGAGACACAAACAGCATCGGGATTGAACCTTTAATAGCAGTGTTTTTCCCATACAAAAAACCCTTACAAAAAACCATAGGATACAAATCTATATTTAAACAATAAGTCAACTTTAATAAATATTTAATTTGATGAAAACTATTTTTTGAAATATATTTAGATAGCATTTATCACTTTAACATTAGACTTTTGGTTCCTCTTTGTGTTTTTTTGATCGTGGCAAGCTTGTCAACTAACTCTTTTATGTTTGCCGTGGCCCTGTTAATTGCTTATATTATAATGTAAATTTATTTTATATTTTAATAAAAAATAATAATATATTTGCCGTGATATGTGATATTTTGATTTTCTTCTACCACCCGGGCAAGGCGGCAGGTAGCAGTACATTTGTAAGAAATTGAAACCATAAACTTTTCTAATACCTACAGAACTAATTTTGACTAGTAATGAAGCATTACACTTTGCCAACCTCGTAGCCTATAGAGCACTGTCTAGCAATATATTCATCTAAGGTATAACTATAGCGGTAATGGCTATTAGCATATGTGTCACTTTTTCCGACAAGTATCGGACAGCCAGTCAGTAGACTAGAAGTTCCAGACCAAGCAACAACCTAGCTCCGTACGGAAAAAAGATAATAAACTTCCTCTCACCAGTGGTAAAGAGTCTTGAAGCAAATACCTTGATAGCTGGTGAAAGCCGTTGAAAGCTGGTGAAAACTGTGATAGCCAGGGAAAGCTGTTGATAACTGATTGAAGTCCTTGACAGCTAGTGAAAATAAATTGTCCATTTAAATGCATATTAAAAACAGAGTTAAGATACCTTCAACCTTAAGCCGTTTTTACATACTTTAAATTAGTACCTCGAGATCGGCAGCGGGTGAAAACTTAGCCTCAGCAAAGTTCATAACATATACCAAATAGAACTACTTCAATTTTAAAGACATACACTAAATTAATATGGCTATTTATATTTCCTTTAAATCCGCCCCTGGATAAGTCTCTGCCTATAATATAACTAGCGCCACAAGTTAGTCGAATTTTTAATGGGATTTTTTTCTCGACTTCTGATGAACGAGACGAGACGGTGTGACTTTTGAATTGGAAATGACTTTGCATTAGATGGCGCGTGTGCTTATGGTAGAAGACAGTTTTATTATTCGACATAGTCCATTTCCTGATGGGTGATGTGATGGTGAGCTCGTTGAAAAGCAATCAATATAAACTGAACTTAAATCAACTCTCGAGTTTTTATTGTCTATAAGCTAAGCGTATATACCTAGCCAGTTACAGTTTACTTTGATGTCGTAAATTTTGTTATACTCAAATTGCTGAAGAAAAGAAAGAAAAATTAATCGAATTTGATCAACAATTTGACACCTGCCTATTGCAATTGCAAGTTAATGACTATAAATATTTTTATATGAATATTGATTGATGCTATTCGTACATTTACAACCTATCAGATTCTGTATTTATTTCTTCACAAAATGTTTCCTCATGAATTTATTCCCCTAGGATGAACTTTATAATGATAGCTGTCAGATTCAAATGAACACAACATGTGGTTGTGTATTGTGTAATGCACCCAGTTACTCAATCCCTTATATTCTCAGCTATAGGTATACAAGTGTTTTCTTTTATTTTTAAGTTCCGATATTTTTATAAATTACAAGTTCTCTTGGTAAGAGATACTTTGTGTTTTATAGGAAACAAAAATTTCCATCCGATGTTCCCCATGATTCCCACAATACACACTTTACCATTTATTACTCCAAAATAGATTACTTCACGATAAAGTGCACATGACCAAAATATGTCACCCTTCCATTGACTGCTTGAAGCTATGTATCTCAATAGAACAAGATACAATATAAATTTAACTCGTTGTCATTATTTTGTGTATACTTTAGCCTTAATTAAAATAACATAATCTTCGTGATGTAGAGTACATGTGTGGTGTCATCATTAAACGGTGCGTGAGAAAATTTATTGTAAGGAAATAATAAGAACACGTCGAAGATAAGTTACCTAATACATATGTGATGATATGAAACCTTATATGCACATGTGCGTTTTTGTCGTAAGTCGCCGATAAGGTGGATCAAATTAAGACACATGTGGAATTTTCATCACAATTTTTGTACTGTAATACTCGTACCTGCATGGAATACATACAAATAAAAGGAGGTTTTGATTAAACTTGACGTTTTGAGATTATCTTAAAAAATGCTATATGCATGTTGTTTTTCTAGTGTCTAATATAGACTCCATATGGATTTGGTTTTGAATTGAAAGCGAGAATGTTCATGTATGTATCCAAGACCAAGAACCACGATACGATATCTAATTAGCTGCGGTTTCAACTTCTTGGTCTTAAAGGACAAACTTGAAACAAATCCAACAAATGTTTGGATTTTTGTGGTAGTAATGTGGCAATTCTGTTTATTATGCTCCGAGATAAAAATGGGCCCAAAGAGCCAAAGACGGTTATAGATTAAAGTTAGAATCACACCCATTAAACGACAATACGATACTGCGTTGGTGATCGACTGCTTCTAAAGGTTTTAGAAATCTAGAAATTCTTTAATTATAACCAATAGGTTATTGGCCAAGATTTTAATACAGAAAAGTGAACGAAATAACAAAAACATACGAGTAATTATAATTGTAAGCCAAAAATAAGGCAACAAACATAGTGTTTTCAAATAGCAGTATCTCTGAGGACATCAATTGACAAATTGGGACAAGACGATGGAAATATAAGCCAGAGCTATTGTAATGAAAAGATGATTAGTTTGAAGTCGTTCTCAATCCGAAACCAGACCTAACAAGCAACAACTGAATACTTAAAATGGATAGTGATCCAAAAGATCTAATTTGGTTATCAGTTGAAGACAAACAACTTCATAATAACGGGGAGGTTGATACAGCTAAAGATGCGTGGGATAAGTTAAAACAATCTTTTTGATAAGCTTTGACATAAGTATTGTCAGCAAATGCACCATCACCTCAAAATCATAACCGAAGCTAAGATCGTAAAGGCAAACCTTCTGATCGGAAGCGACGCAAATGCTCGACATACCCTTTGGGGAAGATCTGAAATCAACGAACGAAGTGAGTCACTTTTTGATTTTATTATTGAACATAATATGACCATTTGTAACAGAGGCAATACTCCCACTTTCGTCTTTCGAGCTCGGAAAATTATGATGGATGGGAGGATGTGCTTGATGTTACTTTAGTAAACAACCGTAATTTATTAGTGGAGAATTGCAGAGTTTCCCCTTTGAATTCGTTTTCGGATCACAAGTGGATTCTTTTTCAAATTAATTTCGAGTCGAAAAACCCTCCGTCTTATAGAAATCCCAAAAGAACTGACTGGAAGAAATTGAGTCAAATTGCTAATTCCAAACTGAGCAACTTACCGAATCTCACGGAATCGAAGGTGAAAACCTTTGAAACTTCTATAAGTAAAGCTTTTAGAGTCTCTTGCCCAGTTAAATATAGCCGTAAAACCCTCCCTTCTTGGTGGAATGAAGAACTGTCCGGTCTTAGGAAAATGACGAGGACAATTTTCAATATCCGCGTGAAACCACAGAGCTAAACGTAGCTCATGTGGAGCAAGTCAATTCCGTTATACCTAGCCAGAGAAAATATTTTGTGGGCCATCAATACTTTCTCTCCATATAAATCCCCAGGCATGGATGGCATACTGCCAGTTATGCTTCAAAAGTTGCATGATGTGGCAGCTCCATGGCTGGAACAAATTTTCAAAGGATGCCTCCTTCTCAAACATGTGCCCATGTCGTGGAGACAGGTCAAAATAGTTTTTATCCCGAAAGTGGTTAGGCGAGGTTACGAATCCGCGAAGGATTTCAGGCCAATAAGCTTAACATCTTTTGTGCTTAAAACCTTGGAGCGCATTCTTCATTACCATATTAGAGAAATCCTAGTTGGACGACCTCTCGAAAGCTCTCAGCATGCTTATCTTAAGGGCAAATCTACGGAGACTGCCCTCCATGAGGTAGTGCGTACTGTAGAAAAAACAATCCATTATAAAGAATCTACTCTTGCCTTCTTCTTAGACATAGAAGGTGCTTTCAACAACGTCCTTACAGAATCCATAGAAGAATCGCTCGTTAAGTTCGGTGTAGAATACTTCATTCGAGAATGGATTATTTCCATGCTCAGTGGTAGGAAGATTCGAGCTACTCTAGGCAATACAGTCGCAACAAAACACGTGAGTAGGGGAACATCCCAGGGTATCCTTTCGCCTCTTCTATGGCTTCTGGTCATGGATACAATTCTCGTTAAATTAGAGAGATGTGGAGTGAAGGCGGTAGCCTATGCGGATGAGTTGGTGCTATTGGTGTCAGGAAAGTACACCTCTGTGATTAGTGAAATCACGGAGTCAGCTTTGAAGAAAGTTAGCAGCTGGGCCACGAGTTGTGGACTAGGAGTTAATCAAAGTAAAACTGAACTGATGCTCTTTACCACCAAAACTAAAGTACCGCCCTTCACGCTACCTCGACTCAACGGTCAAATCCTATCATTGTCTTCCAGTGCAAATTATTTGGGAGTTATACTCGACCCTAAATTAAACTGGAAACAAAATATTGAAGTGCGGGTTAAGAAGGCCTGTGTTGCCTTCTACGCCTGCAGCAAAACTTTCGGCAAAAAGTGGGGATTTTGTTAGCATAAGAAAGGAAACTTAACAAGATCGACATTTATGCTGTTGCGCACTTATTTGAGAAATATTAAATGCGAACAAGTATGTCATACATTGTATACATTATTTTAGCAAAACTTGAACCTGATTTTTAAATATTCTTTATTGGTGCTCCCCTCGTATTGGTCTTATCGTGATGTGAAATCTAACAATGAGAGAGTTTTTGTAATCAGACCAGTAGTTCCTGAGATTATTGTGTTCAAACAAACACACAAACTCCTCAACATTTTTATATTAGTAAAGATTTACAACACCCTCGAAAAAAATTATACTGATACGCTTTTGCATTGTTTAACAGTTAACAAAAATGCAATGATTTGACACTTTGATTTGTAACCCCACACCAAGCCATTACAGATCAACGTTAAACCCTTGGAACATTTTTTTTTCGACTTTACATGACATATGTTTTGCCATTTCGCTTCTTGAAAACTTCTTTAATAGAAAAAATTTGTTCATCCGTAAAAAAATAATTGTGTTTTTTACTTCTCTCTAGTCTAATATACGATAGACTATCATGTGAAGATTATCTCAGATCAGCCTTGACATTGATGTGGAGGATATTTCTCTAAAGACATTATTTTTTTCTGTTTCCGGAGATGATCTCGAAGAATTTGTTCACTTTAGAAAGTTCCTTAAAAGGACTTATGGCTCGATGTCGATAAACTCATTTTATCGATTTCAAAAGTTCAAAAATGTTGTTATAATTTTGTCCACACATTTTGCAAGGCGATTATAGCGACTCGATTTTGTTTTACAGCCCACTCCATCTTTACCGATCAAAAAATCTGAAACCAAACTAGCTTTTGTTTTTAAATTATTAGAGCACGTTATTTGAAAAAAAAAAAAAAAAAATACATAGCAAACGATATTATTCCTGCTGGAAGTTTGGAGTGCTGCTCTTTTGAATTCTTGTAGAAGAACTTATAGCTATGTAGATTAGGTACAAAACGCTTTCACGTCATTTTATAAATTTTATAAATAAATTTTGATTTTGATACTTGGATAGAATTTCAATTTATTCACGACTTTTGTCTAATATTTTGTGTTGATGAGTGTTTTCGATTTTGTATTATTAATTTAAAATTTGGCTTAGCTCAATTTCGACTACCAATCAGAATAATACCTTATCTTGTTAAGCATTCAGACAAAAATACCGATGCCAAATTCAAATTTTAATTCTCATTCTGGTTTTAGAAAAGACCATAATCGATTAAGCAAAGATTGACAACTAATAAGCTGTATAAGTTGAAGCAAACTGAGACATTTTCGTCTGTACTCTATCTCTGCACTATTTCTTCTATAACTATTGAAACCTATTAATTCTATTCTGCATTTATAAAATGTTAGTTGAACATTAAAAAATTTGGAAATAATCCCTTATGCTTTGGTATACTAATTTTAAACTCGGGTGATTTTTTAAGAGCTTGAGAACTTTTTTTTTAAAAAAAACGCATAAAATTTGCAAAATCTCATCGATTCTTTATTTGAAACGTTAGATTGGTCCATGACATTTACTTTTTGAAGATAATTTCATTTAAATGTTGACCGCGGCTGCGTCTTAGGTGGTCCATTCGGAAAGTCCAATTTTGGGTAACTTTTTCGAGCATTTCGGCCGGAATAGCCCGAATTTCTTCGGAAATGTTGTCTTCCAAAGCTGGAATAGTTGCTGGCTTATTTGTGTAGACTTAAGACTTGACGTAGCCCCACAAAAAATTGTCTAAAGGCGTCAAATCGCATGATCTTGGTGGCCAACTTACCGGTTCATTCCTTGAGATGAATTGTTCTCCGAAGTTTTCCCTCAAAATGGCCATAGAATCGCGAGCTGTGCGGCATGTAGCGCCATCTTGTTGAAACCACATGTCAACCAAGTTCAGTTCTTCCATTTTTGGCAACAAAAAGTTTGTTAGCATTGAACGATAGCGGTCGCCATTCACCGTAACGTTGCGTCCAACAGCATCTTTGAAAAAATACGGTCCAATGATTCCACCAGCGTACAAACCACACCAAACAGTGCATTTTTCGGGATGCATGGGCAGTTCTTGAACGGCTTCTGGTTGCTCTTCGCTCCAAATGCGGCAATTTTGCTTATTTACGTAGCCATTCAACCAGAAATGAGCCTCATCGCTGAACAAAATTTGTCGCGAAACACATTTCGAACCGAACACTGATTTTGGTAATAAAATTCAATGATTTGCAAGCGTTGCTCGTTAGTAAGTCTATTCATGATGAAATGTCAAAGCATACTGAGCATCTTTCTCTTTGACACCATGTCTGAAATCCCGCGTGATCTGTCAAATACTAATGCATGAAAATCCTAACCTCAAAAAAATCACCCATATAATTGTTTTGATTTTATAAAATTTCACTTCAATAAATAAACAACATTATAAAGTAATTTCAAATGAACACCTGATGCAGCGAAGCATCTTATTCCTTCTAAAGAATGAAATGTAAATGTATTTAGTCCATCTAACGTTCTAACATTAAAGTCCGCATTATCCAAACACAAATTGAACCGCTGGCTGGCTGGAATCTGGTCGCGTGTGGCAAATAGCTGATATCTCCAACAACTGAGCTTCATAGCATGAAGAACAAAACCCTAAGCTTGATATAAGGTTTACCAACTTCTTAGAACCAAGCTTTCTGTATATTATATGTATTCACGACTTTTGTCTAATATTTTGTGTTGATGAATGTTTTCAAATTTGTATTATTAATTTAAAATTTTGTATTAACTCAATTTTGACTACCAATCAGAATAAAACCTAAAAAGTATCTTGTTAAGCATTCAGACAAAAATACCGATGCCAAATTCAAATTTTAATTCTCATTCTGGTTTTAGAATAGACCGTAATCGATTAAGCAAAGATTGACAACTAATAAGCTGTATAAATTGAAACTAACTTGGACATTTTCGTCTGGACTCTCTCTCTGCGTTATTTCTTCTGTAACTATTGAAACCTATTAATTCTATTCTGCATTTATAAAATGTTAGTTGAACATTAACAAATTTGGAAAGAATCCCTTATGCTTTGGTATACTAATTTTAAACCCTCTTATACTAAAAATATACGAAACAGCCGCATTTATATACAACATATAAATAAAACAGATTACAAAGATGAAGTAAGAATCTGAAGAATTTCCAATAAATTCTAATTGGTATTATACACCGCCAACGTCGCATTAATTTTGAACAGCGATTTTGCTTTTCGTAAAATCAAATGGCACGTGGAACGATTATTCAATTGAATCTTCGAGTGTCATGTTTAATGTGAATATTTAATTAGAGGAATAGGTTTTCGTAGATACGTTGTATCTAGAAAAAGTATATTTTTGTACACAAATAAGACATAGACAACAAAATTGGTAATACATCATTTGAAATTGTTTCTCATTGTCTGACCAGTACGAAACCAAAAATACCGTGTTGGAATATAAGGGGTTCAAATATATGCCGAATATTGAATTAGCGTTCTACTTTTCATATGTTTCCTTATAACATTTTTTCGTTGCTATAGAAAATTTAATTAATTTCATGAAAATAGTTTGGTTTTAAGTTAAAACAAAGAATTTGTATATGTTGGAAGAATGTACCTAACTTTTCCGCTGATGGGGACTTCTATCATCTGCTTTTATAGTGCCTGTTAGTCAAATGATTTCTACTTAAGATCAACAGACTTCAAAGTTACATACCATTTAAATAATATAATCGTTTTGATTTTATAAAATTTCACTTCAATAAATAAACAACATTATAAAGTAATTTCAAATGAACACCTGATGCCTAAGAATAGCTAAATAATTGGCAGCATCCGACCGACATCGGTATTTTTCCTCTACCTGAAGATATACAACATATACCGCTAGATACTTTATAGGAGCGTGTGTTTAGTTTATCTAATTTGAAAATTTCTTTACTAAATAAATTTTGCAGATATTTCGACGCAATTGCGGTTGTGAACTAAATTCTCCAATCGAACTGACGCCGATCGACGCCACCGCCACTGCTACCGCTTCCGATGCCGTCGCTCGGTGATTTCTTTCAGGTCGAAAGGTTATTTGCCGCGCCTACACGCCTAGATAGGTATTTAAGCGCGTCGTCGAGTCGGTTGTTATTGTGATGGTTTGGTCGATTTCATCGGCCGGACGTCCACAGCCAGCCAGTGCAGCGCAGCGGTGGAAGCCTCGAGTTCTTGGTCTAAATTAAATTACGTCAGTCGTGTGTTTGGCCAAAAGTATACCCCACTATATACTGGTTCCCATTGATGAGGGGAGGTTTTATTTGTTGGGTTTGTTGCGTTGCATTATTGCAGACAGAATGCGCCCACCATGACATGGGGCGGTGGCGCGTTGAAAGATTCACAGCACGTAGAAAGACTAGGTATGTGATTGATGGATCGACATAGTAATATTGATAGACAAATGTGCTTCAAAGAATGCGCGCCTCGAAAGAATCTTGGCGCTAGGAGTAGGCGTGATTCTCATTATATACATATATGAAGATACTGATTAGCTGACCTGGCGGGCCGTGACAGCGATATTTGGCATATCAATCGAAGGTATTTCAACCTAGGCGTAGGTTGTTGTGACTGATAGGTAGGTTAATTGCAAAACAAACCAAAAAGAAACAAAACAAAAACTTGCAAAAATATTTATTTTATTGCGCCACATTGATTTCAAACTTTGTGCGCAGTTTTTAGATAGATTAAATTCAACTCTTTTGCAGGATTAGCTTTAATTTTTATTGATATCACATTTTTTAACGTTGGTAATTCAAAAATAAAATAGTTTTCCCATATGGTAAAATAAGGGGAAGTTATCTCTTTATTACAACATATCCAAAGATTGTATTTCAGCATTTCAATAAATTAAAATGTTGCATGTGACGTGTCACTTGTTTCTTACTGCATACATGAAGATTCTTTTTCTTCATTACAAATGTACATAAGTAGATAAATATGTTAATCTTAAATTACTTCTTTTTTTAAAAAGGAAAACAAGTGGCTGCTTGGAGGAGAGGGTACTAAAAAATTATCGCTAACAGCTGCCATCTAAACTCTTAACACTTCCGACACCATCATAAGGTTAAACTATTGATATGGGACGACATTTAATTCACTATATTCCAAGAATTAAAATTAATAGAAAATCGAAAAAAAACAGATTTTGATATTTTCATTTGAGTCAGGCATGTTTTTCTCCATGGCCTTCAAATTTCATAATTCTAGATATACAAAATTCTACATGACCAATACTCTGCATTCCGGAATTATGTGTTTCAATGGAGCAAATGGGTAATGTAAACTTTACCAAAACAAAAGAGATTTAGATGAGAAAATAGAACTGGGAATGATTCCTGGGTAATTATTTGTGTTTACCAAAATTTCAAAAGGTTTAATTTTTTTAGGATAGGGAACTGGTACTGAAATCCGCATTACCCTTTGAATTAACAATACTAACACGTTAACGACTTTGGCTGAGACGCTTCGTGGTAATGGAAAAGAAGGTCCTCAATATATAAGATGGACTTCTTATCAATAAATGAAGTTTGAGGGCTGATCTATAGGGGAAGTCACCAACCCGTAACTTCATAAGAAGCATACCCTGGCTTGGTCTCGGTTTGCTGCTTTCCAAAACAGCTCTTTAAAGCCTTTTCTCCTGGGAGTTTTTAGATGTCAGGATCCGGAAAGGTTCTGGCCTAGAGTCAACACGTATTACCATCATCCAGTTTTACGCCTTCACTCTAGAAAAATGAAGCCTTTTATAATAGATTAGGTACCCTCGGGTTTGTTCGGAAAAAAAATAAAATAGCAACATTCCAGGGGCAAGTATATAGGAGTAGTTGGTAAGTTTTCAACAAAAGAAACAGCGAGGAACCAAAAGTAACGTTGTCTATTGTTAAATTGATGAAGCACGGCTTATCTAGGTTCAACCTGCTACTTTTAGTGTTTGCCCTTGCGCCTTATTAATTGTCATAGGAAAACTAACTTTAATGGGTAATTAAAGGCTTTTCTGAATCATGAGAATCGACGAATAATATTACATTTTCGCCACCGACCGTTTTGGTATTAGCACTAATAACATTCCGCCCAAGTTGATAACTGGCACGCTTGACTTCAATTGCAGCTTATGTGATGGCACATCGGACATCTCAAATCCAGCCATCTAAGCCGTCGGACATTTATCCTTTTTACTAAGTTTACGACGCTGCACAGCCCGTACAGCTCGTCGTTCCATCTTGTCCTCCACTCACCTTCTATGCATACGGACCCGTTATCACTCGAAGAACTTTTCTCTCGGAACGACCCAAGATGCTTTCATCCACTTTTATCATTGTGCACGCCTTAGCGTGAGAGAGGGCTTTACTACTCAATTGCTTTCTTAGCCCGAAGAGTCAGAAGTTAGCAAGAGTAGTCTCTTTTATCTCAGCGTTGACGTTGGTTTCAGCATTCATTGCGAATTATTACGGTTTGGTGTGGTTTATGGGCCGACGGCCGGCGCGGCAGCGGGCGTCATTGGGCCGTACTTTTTCCGTGATGATAAAGACCGGCACTGTGATGGAGATTGCTACCGTCCAATGATAACCGAATAAGAAGAAATATTTAACTGTTAACAGTCGAATTGTTTATTTTGATAAATATGATTTAAAATCATGAAAAATATAAACCAGCAGTGTTCATATATGTGTTTCACCCCGATGTAATGGTTGGGCTCATCAGAAGATGACCATTACACCTTGTCTTCACGCATATTTTCCCGAATAAATCGAGATTCCATATAATCGGAGCTGCATAGAGCAACTGCGAATTATATAGTTGCTACAAGTCTTCAAAGAAGATAAATTGTAGCTATTTTTATTGCCTTGCTATGGGACTTTTTAGGAAGAAATATTTGACTGTTAACAGTCGAATTGTTTTTTCCTGAACACGTTTATTTTGATAAATATAAAATATGCGTCAAGACAAGGTGTAATGGTCATCTTCTGATGAGCCCAACCATTACATCGGGGCGAAACGCATATATGAACACTTACGCTGGTTTATATTTTTCATGATTTTAAATCATATTTATCAAAACAACCGAATATTTTTTGGCCCCAATAGGATGATATGGACTTGGAGGACATGTGGTTCAAACAGGACGGGTGCGGCGCCACAAGCCACACAGCGAAATTCACAATCAATTTATTGGAAACCAAGCTTTAAGAACGTGTTATCTCACGAAATGGTCCAGTCGCTTGGCCACCTCGGTTGTGATTTGACGCCGTTAGATTATTTCCTGTGGGGCTACGTCATGTCTATGGTCTATGCCAACAAGCCAGCGACGATTGATGAACTTCGTAGGAATAACGAACTTGAAATTGCAGCAGTATCGGCCGATTTATGCTTTAAAACCGTCGAAAATTGGGTTCAGCGTCTGGACTTCTGCAAGCGTGCCCGTGGTGGCCATGCAAAAGAAATCGAGTTCCATACATAATTTCATCGAACGTACTTTCACAGGAATAAAGAATTTCATTGATATCGAAAACGGTTTTTGTTTTATTAAAAAAAACTTTTGTAGCGCTCTTATTAAAAAACCCTTCGTCTATAACCCCGAATTTATTTTTAACTTTGTATGCCATATTCGCATTATTATACATTCCATTTTAATTCATAAAAAGAAATTCTAATCAAAAGCCTTTATTAAGATCGTCCTTCCTTAAAATAAAATCCTAGGAATATTCAATTTTGTTCATCCATGCCCCATGCTCATTGTAAATTTTTTGTTTTTTTTTTTTTTTTGAGACAATAACCACTTAAGATTAACTCATGGTCGTCATCGACCTACGACGACGACGGTCGTCGTCCACGTTCATCACCCCCTGTGGCGAAAACTGACGCATTCATACCTTGATGCTTATTTTTCCCAGAAAATGCCTTAAGCTCCGGTATATTATACCTCTTATAAAATTGCACAAGGAATTATATTCATAAAAATATAATAATCCAACAAAGAGCGGGAGGTCATTTTCAATAAAGCCAAAAGACATGAAAAAACTTTCTTCTCCAGAGGCAATTCGCAGGATTACAAGAGCACCTTCCTCTTCTAATAATCGCAGGTTATTGCGTTAATGTATATTATTAAACTTTTTTCTTTAAGACTACCTATGTTATATTCTATGTAAGTCCTGTAATGAAAACATTGTGGATTGTGCCAGAAAAGATGTCATCCAGCTTCAGTTCCAGCTCCGGCTCCGGCTCCGGCAACAACAACATCAACTTGAACTAAAAAAAAATCTAATAATAAAAAATAAAACTTTATGGTTTCGTCACGCCAGGGGATGAATTAATGTTTTCCATATACTTTTTCTTTAACCTCGCCCCTCGTACGACCGACCGACGACGGAGTAGCACTCTTTGTACTTTTTGACCCAGCTCAACTGAGTCCTGTGTCCTTTCTCTTGTTTCGGCGGATTTTTGTAAATAGCTAGAGTAGTTGGAATTTGTGAGCTTTAACTTTTGGAATTCATTAAAAATGTTGTTGGCCATTTGTATCGCCGCGCCGACGACCAACTGAGGAACCAAAATGTAGGTAAGCTAAAGTCAATGTTTGAAAAGAGGGAAACATTCATGTTGATGAATTTTGTATATTCACTGTGCACTGATATAGCTTTAGTTACACCACTCGGTTTCTGTTGATGGTCCCTTCCGCTGGACACAGTAATGGAAAACATTTCCTGTATTTCGGACACTTGCATCCGGATAACGGACAGACGCAGTTTTATTATAATTATGACCCAAAGCAGGATTTCAGTATAGAGGCACGCGCCTCCATGAGTTTCCTGAAAGCATTTCCTGTTTATATCTGAATACCAATCATCGTTTGGGGGGTTAATTTTTGTTGTTGCTCTTTTTGGAGGCTATTACTTCAATTTCTCAAGACTTTATTGATGGTTGCGGACTGTAAAAAATTTAATATTTTTATATAATAAGCCAAAGTATCATTTAAAGCACTTCAAAAGTATATAATCACGAAATTTAGTGCTTTAATTCTTCCCGAATTTGTGGCATAACATATGTCTTTCACGTTTTCATGCAAAAAAAGTGTCAAAAGCTCCGAGGCGGCCAATTGACATCGTCAGGACAGCCATGCACTGTTGCATGACCTCTGTAGAATGATGCACCATCCTGCATGAAGCAGAGGTCATCCAAATGCATACTCAATTCTTGTTAAAAAGAACTCGGTTAACATGGCTCTGTAAAATAATCGTTGAACGAAACATTCAAGCCTCAATGATGCAACCACAATCCCTCTGATTATATTTTTTAACGTAGCTTAAAGATCAAATTCTAATTTTTTTCCAATTCAAGCTACTCCAAGATCCAATCAGTCAATAAGAGCTTCTTTTTTCCGAGATTCTTTTTAATTTCTGCAAAATTAACCTACTTTGAAAATAAATTTTCAATACTTCCGAAATTTGCCCAAGTAAAGTGACTCATTTTGTACGGCAATTGTATAATACTGACTTTCTGTCAAGATTTTATTTTAAGTGGGTGGCCGTCGATATTGACGTGGATTCCAGCGCAGATATGTTTACTAAATACTAATTTAATTCTTTGTTAAATGGGAAATGTTATCCCGAATAGGGTAAAATCTTTCAAACCCAAAGAAAACTCATGGTTTTATTCGAGCTGTAGATCTAAGATTCCGTCCTCATAAAGACAACCCCACTGAGGAAAACCGGAATAAATTCTAACAAGCTAAAAAGACTGGTAACGGTCATATTCTACGAACCAAATCCTAACATGACCAGAAATTACAGACAAAAATACTTAAATGTCCCAAACGTAGTACTAATTTGTGATCATTAGTAAAAAACGTACGTAACACCACCTCATTCTCAGTTCCAACACTCGTTCACAATGACACAGCCTTTATCAGATCGATTGATAAATCCAGTTCGCTTGCAGCACAGTTTGCTGTTGATTCGAGAGTTAAACGAGTTTACCTGTACTTGAAAGTGTAAACGATTTTATGGCACAAATATTTCTTCGCTATCGTTCAGTTTGAAGAGTGCTGAAAAACCTTGACATACACAAAGCCGCTGGCCCAGTGTGTTCTCCAACACTGGTAAAATCACTGAGTTAGCTTTTCCATCTTTCCTACTTTACAGGTCTCTTTCCGAAAAAGGCAAATCCTTTTCCCCCTCTAAGTATCGTCCAATTGCACTCAAGTCCCTTTCTTAGTTCAATGAAACCCTGATTAATTACCAGCTTAAGAAATATCTCGATGAACGAAATCTGCTTAATGAACGGTAGAATGGCAGGTTTACCAATTACCGAACAGTGGAACAAATCTTTACATTGTTTTGAAGAAAGTAAGATTATTGCACTCTATATTTTCAAAGCATTTGTTAGAGTTTGACACCAAGCTCTCTTATCAAAAATGTGTGCTTTTGGTTTTGGTGAATTACTTCTTCGTTAGATAAGAAACTAACTTTCTAACCATTCAATAAAAGTTTTATTGAATAGTTTCAAAGTCTAATATTCATCAAATAAATGCTGGTGTCCCCCAGGGCTCCGTTTTGTCTCCAACTCTCTTCATTATATTCATAAACGATCTGCCACTTCTGTTTGGCTGTAGTTTACAAAGCCTTCTTTCGTCTGATTATAACTCGCATATTTGGACAGGTCCCCAAATTTAAGTCTTTTGTATAGAATCCAAAAAAGAGCTTTGAAAATGATAGGCGATAAAACTAATAATAATCAAAACATTTACATCACTCGAACACCGCCGCAATGTGTCATGCCTTTCGTTGTTTTACCGATATTTTTACAAGCAATGTTTTGCAGAATCAACCAGTTGCATTCTCAATTTTAAGCAACGAAACTCGCAATTCCAGGAACGCTCATTAGTTTACCCCTGCACTCAATTACGGAAGTACTTTCAAATATAGTCATTCTCTCTTTAACCGCACTTCGAGAATGTGGAAACCTTTACCCAACTTTGTTTTTCCCTCCCATTTCAATATTCAAAACTTAAAGACCAATGTGTATCCGTTTCGCCTATTAAACTCTTTCCTAACGCCAGCACTTTGTTTAAACATAAACGTGTTAGGGGTATTAATAACCCCTTAAGTACCTGCCATTGGATCTTTATGGATCCAGTGTCCTCCCCAGAAAATAATAATAATTACATAAGGTGTAGGAAGGTTAGTGAGGAATCATCCTAATTTCAAAATGCTCATTGCTAATAGATGCCAAAGACGAGATGTCACATCGAAAAAGTGTTTTCCTAGTATTGTTATTCTTCTTTTATCTAGGCTTGGACATACGTAGAGAAATTGTAAGGTGTTATCTTCCGTCTACTCGTTTCACACTTTGTAAACCAGATGAGCTCTTACATGGTGGTCACTCAAAGAAATTTGACTTGTTTGGATATCGATCAATAAAGATAATTGAGACTTGCTTAGTTGTTAAAGACATTTTGTTTTTCCTTTGGGAATATTCGGCCATAGGTTCCTCGAAACCCTGCAAGTCTCAAGAGCCAAACACCTGATGAAAGATCATTAGCGGCTTCAGAAATTGCGGGAGACAGCAGTCAGTGTCAAAACACCCTATTGTTTAGAACAGCCCACCAGATAGTCCACATTTTTATCAAAACTAAGTTAATTTTGATATTTTGAGCTATCACTGTTGCTCTTTGGATAATGCTTTATGTATGCTAGCCTGGTACTGCCTCTTAATCTGATTCATAGCCTTTTATTTCATTTATTTCAGTAACAGAAAAAGTACCTTGTTGATAAACAACTTCCATTTCGAACTCATTTGTATTGAATGACTAATTCAGACGGTTTTGTTTTGATTTTTCTTATCAAAATGATATAATTACACAAACAGGTAATCAAAATTTTGTTCCTGTTTCTTTAATTGTAAATCTTGATTTTGAAATGATTTCGAGGAACTTCGATAAGAATTCTCATTAAAAAATAATAATAAACAAAAAAATTAATTTCTTACCTTAATTATGCATTCTCAAGAGTTACTCACAATCATATATTTATTGATACTTTCACAGATAAGATAATAATATAAGGTATTACTATCCATTCTACCATATAAATAGTTGATTCAGCTGCGGCATTTATTATCAGTCATAATAATTAACAGTCATTGACATCATGAAGAACGTTGGAGTAATTATTTTCACTATTTTAGTAGCTTTTGCTGCAACTTCCTTTGCTATTAGCCAAACATGGGGCAGAATCGGCAACAAGGATAAGGTTTTATCCTCTCAACGGATCTTCAATTATACTTATCCTTATGGACTAACGAGGAAAGTTCAATTCCCTGAATACGTAAGTTTAAGTTTTTTTTTATTGTTTCCATTATATGTTTAACTTTAATCATTTTTGTATCTTGTAGAAAAAGACAAACAAAGTAACAATCACTGCCATTCAAGCTGTTGATCATTCGACAAACAAAACAAACAGCCATCCAACTCTTTTTGCTGGAGGTCCTGGATATAAGTATATGACAATGAATTTCCAATCTGGAGCAAGGGGTAACATGGACTACCAACTGATTATTTATGGAAGAAAGTAGACAAATAAAGTGTGGAAAAATTAAATTCTAAAAACTTAAGACATCAGTTATTGACTTTTTATTTAATGAAACAACATTGGTTCCGGTTTTAATGTAAGGTTTCCTCAAGGTAGTAGAAAGTGTGTTAATCGATAATAATAGTACGATTGCAGCGGCCAATTTATCGTAGTCACAAATTCAGTGTTCTTGGTTAGTCGAGTCTTCTTGATAGCATTTGTTCGAAAAAATGTATGTAATATTTGGTTCTTGCGCAGAAACTTAGGGCTGTCAAACCTTACGATCTAGAAAGAAGTATTCGTCAAATAAACTGGTAAGTAATTTATAACAAGTGGTCCCCTGAAGATCAAGTAAATATCCTTCAAAGCTTAATAAATCAACTATTCAACCAATATATACTTGTGATAACAAAACTTCACGGTTCACGGACGACATTTCAAGATCTATAAAGCATCTCGGTCAAGCTTATCTGATTTGGAAGCGCATTACAATTTCTTAAGTGATTCTTACTTTTTGCTCACTAAAATACAGTATGTAAACAAATCAGAGAAGCTCAAAGCGGTTGAGCTAAAATCCACCGCCTATAACATTATCTCCAGACATTCGAGAACTTGGTATTGGTGGGCAAAAATAATTTAGTTCCGGGGATATTTGCTGTTTAACGAAGAGTTTATAAAAATTCAAAACAATAATGAAAATGGGTATATTAACGAGGGTGGTGTTCTTGAAAGCAGAGATTTTACCAAAGTTGACCAAGTTGATCTTGATCTTAGATGTTCTAAGCACTACACTAAAAATAAAACCTTCAGCCACAGGCTTTGATGAAGTTCATCCACACTTTATGAAAATGATCTTGCCCAACACATACACTTCGTGTCACATGGATAGGGACAAGGTTTTGTTGTTTTTTATTTTACAATATTTTTCAAACCCTTAGGTTTCTTGGAAAAACTCAAATGTAAAATGAATGAGGTATGTATTAAGCGGCGATTTATCCGAGAAAAGTCATAAAAAGTACCCCTTTTTTGTATCACATGAACAGGGACCTCTTAGCGTGTTATAAATCAGATAAAAGGATACTCTGATTGCTTGGTAGCTTAGTACGAGTTTTGATTTGATAGAATCAAGAAGTATGGGAAGAGGTAAGGGTCTAACCAAGGAGGAAATAGGCGAAATTCGAGCTTACCGGGATATTGACAAACCCATCCGTTTTATAGCCAACAAAATTAGATGAAGTTCAAATGTTGTATGCAACTATGTACGTCAAGAACCCAGAGAGGTATGTAAAAAACCACAAAGGAAGAGTGTTGCGCCGCATAATTTATTTATTTTCAATATAAACTTAATACATACCTCATTTATTCCACATTTGGGTTTT
Organism: Eupeodes latifasciatus; assembly: GCA_920104205.1. Classification (NCBI taxonomy): domain Eukaryota; kingdom Metazoa; phylum Arthropoda; class Insecta; order Diptera; family Syrphidae; genus Eupeodes; species Eupeodes latifasciatus. Next base: position 389,214,232 of record OV049924.1, on the reverse strand, counting down.
TCCAAAAAATCAAAGTCTTAAAGAAATATCGGCAAAAAAAAAGCTTGTCCCTATTCATGTAACACGAAGTGTATATTTAATTCGATCATAATGTACTCTTTATTTTTATCGTCTTGGAGAATTTCGAAAGTCATACCACTTCTTAAAAAACCTTCATCTCTTCTATCACAGCAACAATTTAGACCAATTTCAATCTTGCCATTTCTTTCCAAGGTATACTGGAAAAACCTTCTATACATAATCAATAATCTCAGTTTTTTTTAAAGACTAATAAACTTTTAAGTGATTAGCAATCACAGCTGTTTCACGGCAAGTTTAAGAGGATATCAGAAATGCAATGGATAGATTTTTCAAAGGCATTGATATTGGCAACCGCCACAATATGCTCATAGTCAAGTTAAAGTATAAGTTTCGTTTTACAAACACAACCTTAAAACCGATTCTTTCCTTTCTTAAGTGGTTGAAGCCAAACTGTTGTCGCGTTGGTGAACAAATGTCACGCCCATTTAAACTTTTCTAACGAGTTCCACAGGGATAAATTCTTGGTACAGAGTTATTTATAATTTTTATAAATGATCTTTTAATAATAATCCAAGGAAGTCAAAATAATTTACAAAAACAAACTTTATCTTAGCTATGTTCCTGCGCTGTATCTTGGAAATAAAGAACCTGAGTAGCTACATATGTCAAAAAAGCTACAAATGTAGGTGTAGTTTATATGCTTATCTTAAGTATTTGTCTCTAAAAAACAGATAACAAGATAAAAATGAATAAAGAACCTTTCTATCTTTTTGAAAAAAAAAATTTTTTTCTGAACTCGCCTTGATCTTTCATAACTGTTGCAACCAAGATATAATTGCAGAATATCTGAACGTCAATTTTTCGATTATATCATAAGACAGTGGAGCACTTTAGGCTTTTTATCAGAAGAATTTCCGACACTACGCAATTTATATCGGCACTTGGCAGTTATACTTGGCTATTAATTAATTGATTGAAAGAAGTAATTGACAAAAAAAAACTAAATGAAATATATATTTTGTCTTTTTCATTAAAAACAAATAAATTAAATTTGTCAATTGAATTAAATAAAGGGTTTTTTAATCGTCGACCCGTGGCGGCCATTTTGTTTTGGTGACATCTGTCAAAACTTCTGTTTATTATTCAGTTGCTTATACCAAATCATAATGACAAGTTACACGATTGAACAGAACGTTCAAATGATAAAACTTTATTATCAAAATGAGTGTTCGTTAACGCAAACGTTTTTTACGGTAGACTTGGTGGCCCTTCACAGTCGTATCTTCAACGTTTGATGAACAATTTGAGACGACCGGTTCAGTAAATAATCAGCCAACACCCATACGTTCAAAAAACCCAAAATCGGCCGAGAACATCATCGCGGTCCGTGAAAGTGTATAGCAGTGCACAAGAATTGGGCCTTACGCAGACATCAACTTGGCGAATTTTGCGTCGGGACTTGGGCCTACACCCGTACAAGATCCAACTGATCCATGAGCTCAAAGTTCATGACCATAGACAACGCGCGCCGCGCCGTTTGTTCGCTCACTGGTTTTCGAATCGTTTGGAAGAGGACCCCAATTTTGGCCGAAAATCATCTTTAGTTACGATGCTCATTTTTGGATGAGTGGCTGTGTTAACAAGCAAAATTGCCGCGACACCAACCCACGCGAGGTTCACCAGCTGCTAATGCATCCTCAAAAAGTTACCGTTTGGTGTGAATTTTAATTGATCCTTACTTTTTTGAAAACGACGCTAGTGAGGCGGTCACCGTCAACAAAAAGCGCTACATAACGATGATAACTAATTTCTTATGGCCCCATTTGAACCATATGGACCTAGACGACATGTAGTTGTGGGGTTGGGTCGGGGATCTTCTCTGAGTCTGAGTTATCTCTAAGTCTTTTCGCTTCCTGAGTGTGCCAGAGAAGCACATTACTCAAATCAAACCAGAATAAAAACACGGCTATCTGCACTGACAGCCAGGCGTCTATTACATTTATGAATTCGGCCAGAACATCTTCTACACTTGTCCAACAGTGTCGCGATGAACTATCCAGCCTCAACATCAACCTCCGTGTCAATCTTATTTTTGTTTCAGTTAATAGTGGCTTTGATGGAAATGAACGGGCTGATGAGTTAGCCCGGCAAGAATCAGCGCTTCATAGCTCACTTGCAAAAAGGGTAAATATTCCTCTTGAAGCTATGAAGGGCAAAATGTTCTCAATTTTTCTGACGTAATTCAACCGCATGTGGAACAGTCTAATGGACTCTACCATATCCAAGAAGATATGGCCTATCTATCTATAACAAAAACCGTTCTATCGAACTTTTATGCAGACCAAGGCATGATATATAGCCAGGGTCACTGCAATATGTACCTGACATTGGCCGATAATAGGGCATGCAGCAAAGCTGGGCATCCCTCACAATACTCACTGACATAGCTGCGGAGACAAACATGAAAGGGAAACTGTAATTTACTTTCTCTGCAAATGTCCTACACTGGCCGGAATGTTAAGCTTCGGAGGGTCATTCGTTAAAGATCTTGGTGAACTTTGCAAGATAAAAATCAAAGACCTGATTTCCTTTCTGAATGCGACGAAATCGCTTTAGGATCGCTAATTTTGTCAATATAAATCCGTCATAATATTATCTTTTTATATTTGTATTTTCCATTACATAGGTCAAAAAAGTTTATGGTACCAAAATGGCGTTTTCCAGCGCTAATTGACTATCTTGTGACTTCCATCTCTACCTACCTATATTTACCCAATTTCAATACTAAATATTTAATTTGAACTATATATCAATCAAAGATCATTGTTAAGAGTTCTAAATAAAAAAATAAATGAAATTCACAATGCGCTGAGCCAATACCGAAATGTGCCGTCTGCTACCAACATTTTCAGCTTTCTATTAAGGCACTCTATAAGCAGTCAATTCGGTTTTGGTTTTTGTCTTCGAGACTAGTAAGTGTAATATTGAGCTAGTGTTAACCACTTACATACATACGGGGGACATAAGCGCTTCATTTCAGCCAAAACTTTTTTTCAAGACATCAATTTCTTAGTCTAGACTTTGGAAATAAGTTTTCAATGACTATCGACGTCAAGCAAGCTTGTAGCGTGGAAGAATGATGCTAACTTTCTGTTGATTTCGAGCTGGAAATAGTTGTCAGTGTCAAAGATGACACTAGATAACCCACATTTTTATCGAAAAATTGAGTTAAACTTCGAAGATATCAGATACCAGGCTCATTTTGACATTTTGATCCGTCAGAGCGGTGGAGCCCTTCGGAAAGAATGTCCCCCTTCTGGACTCAGCACCGCCTCTGAAGCAAATTATTATCAGCTGACTATATCATAAAGTAAGAAAAAAGATAAACAACTTCTATTTCGAACTAATTTGTATAGCATGACTAATTGAGATGGTTTTCTTTTGATTTTTCTTATCAAAAATTTGCAACTATACAAATATAATCAAATTTCTGTCTCTGTTTCTTCAATTGTAAATCTTGACTTTGAATTGATTCCGAGGAACTTTGATAAGAATTATCAATAAACAAAAAAACGAAAATTTAATTTGTAATTTTATTATGCATTCTCAAGAGTTACTCATTACAAAAGTTACCTTAACTGATAAGATAATATATGTAAGCTACTACCTTCCATATAGAAAGTTGAATTAGATCTGTTATTTAGATATTATCAGTCAGAAAAACAGTATGTTTAAGTGATTGATATCATGAAGAACGTAGGAGTTACTGTTTTTACTTTTTTAGTAGCTTTTGCTGCAACTTCCATGGCTATTAGCCAAACATGGGGCATCACCAGTAACAAGGATAGGGTCCTATCCCATGACCGAATCTTCAATCGTACTTATTATCCTTATGGCGTTACAAGAACAGTTCAGTTTCCAGCACAAGTAAACTAACTTTTTGTTTCTGCTAATTTTGTTTATTTACTATAGCTCATAATATAATTGTTTTTCTTTTTGTAGGAAAAGATACATAACATGACAATAACTGGAATTCATGCTATTGATAATTCTCGAAACCAATCAAACAGCCATTCAATTCTTTTAGCTGGAGGTCCTGGATATAACTTTCTTACAATAAATTTTCAAGCTGGATCAATAGGTAACCTAGATTTCCAACTAGTAATTTATGGAAGGAATTAAAAAGATAAAGTGAGGAAAATAAACTTCTTTGAATGAAATATCATTGGTTATGGTTTTATTTCGAAGCTTCACTAATTCCACAAGTACGCGAAATAAGAGATCATAAAAATACCCATCACCTCAGGTCCAGTGATGATAGTGCTCCAAGTTGTTGTAATTCCTTGTTACTCATTTGGCGTTCATGCTAGTAAAAAGTGATAGTTGAGGTAGGGCTTAAACTTCTTAAGTTTGGTTATACCAATTTTTTCGGGCTCTACTTTTCCAACAGGGAGATTTGCGGTCTTTTAGATTACTTATTTTAAATGAAATTAACTGTGTGCTATAAAACGCACACGGCATTTTCTACGGCCGTTTATTTGAGTCTTGAGGATTTCTGCATAAAATAAAAGGGTCAGAACCCCAAACACAATTGCAATAGCAAAATTACTTACTGAAGATAATTGAAAATGCGGCTGATCGGCTCTTTTAGATCTTTTGCATTATATTGCAATCATAAAATCTCAAAAACACTTAAATCAACAACTGATAAATTTGAATTAGGTTTGAAAAAATTTGTAATAATAATAACAATCTTTTTCGACTTGATTCCTTTGATTACGGTTATAACGCAGAAATTGACCTGTTGCTTTAAGTGGGTAGTATATATCTTCGCTCTATTACAATTATACCTTCCGTTATTCATATTCTATTTATGGATTCTATTTAATATACATAACTTGTTTTAGAAATAGTAAATATTGAAAAGTGTTCCTTATCATCATTCCTATTCAGTTTATTGTTTACTAATAAAGTTTCTGAGGAAAGTTCCACGAATCAAACTTCAAATGATAGTTTTATCTTATCAATACAACATGTGCCATGTGCTTAACAAGTAGCGTAAAGCTTTAATTATTCTGATAAAGATTAACAAGACAATTCAAAATCACAATAAATTTAAATATTATGAAATTTAATTTCGATAACAAAATATCTTTGTTGATTAATCTAAGATAAAATATTATAAATAATTGGAAAAAAGCACCAACTTTGAGAAGGAGTTATTTTAATCTGGTTAATAGGCAATTTTTGTTAATGAGCGATATATTGTTTAAATGGGTGATTCAAAACCGAAAATTTTAATGTTTAAGTACACTTTACGACCCATTATGGCATTACGAAGGTAGAGAAGTCGAAACAAATGGGTCCATCGATTCTGTCGGTGTGTCTGTCCTCGCTCCTATAGCAATAGGGACGATTATGGCATTTCGGTGGTTGAGAAGGTTCAAACTTGGAAATTCAGATTTTAAGCAGTTCGCGTTAGGCATTTTTTTTTTAAATAGGATTTATCCAAAAACGTCAACATTTTTTAACGAAATTCAAATGTAAAACGCATATTTATGAGCACCAACTAATTGCGTACCAAAAATATAAAAATTCAATAAATTAAGGTTTTTTGAAAAATGAAATAGCATTTAAATTTTTTAAGATAAACTTAATTTGTATAAACGTATTTACATTTTATAATGTGCAGGTGCTATTTTTAAACAGACTTTTCGTTTTTAAATTGTGAGGTTTGTCTTGTCTCATGTAACATACTCTTGTATGAAATGTTTGAACTTCAGGTTGAACAAAGTTGAGGGTTTTATCTCAAGATTATAACTTTAAATTTATGAAGTTGTTTATAAATAATACCTATCTTTTTAACTTCCCATAGGAAGTTATTGTAATCGGTCCGATTTGTCGAATTGAAAATGTTGACATTTCTCGACGTTTCAAGGTCCCTAGAGTCGAAATAAAAGATTTTTAGAAAGATGTATGTGCGTGCGTGTGTACGTACGTTCGTACGTCCGTACGTTCGCGACGTTTTTTCGTCGTCCATAGCTCAAGAACCAGAAAATATATCGCTTTCAAATAAATTTTGTTATACAGATAATAATGCAGAAAGATGCAAAAAGGGCTTTTAAGAAAATTGAGTGGGTGGTTTTTTTACCATAGCAATATCTCACGAACCAATAACGCTAGAGAATTGAATTAAATTTTATATTATGTATTATAACGCGATACCAAACAAATATAATTTTGGAAAAAACATTCCAATTAATGATTTTTTATATTTAAGGCTAAGAAAAATAAAATTTTTAACATCTGGTAAAATTTTGCGAAAAATCGAGTTCACAGTTTTGTTTTATAAAAAATAAAAACCCAAAAAAAACATTACTCAAAGTTGGTAATTCTCGATTTTCGACTTAAATATCTTTCTTAAAACTTTGAGATATTGGCTTCAACCTTATTTCATCTTTTAAAAAATATTGTTGCAACATTCAGTAAAAATTTGAGAAAAATCGAATTGACAGTTTTCTTATAAAAAAAAAGAAAAACCTAAACAAAATTAATAAAAGTTGTTAAAAATTGATTTTCGACCCAAATATCTTTTCAAAAATTAAAAATATTGGCGCAAAATTTTAGACGATTTAGTACGATTGTATAAAGCGGACTGTAAAATCATAGGAAAAATAAAACACGGCACTTTAGAGTCGGGAAAAGTGTTTAAAAAACCCGACTATTGATCATTTTTATTAATAAGGTTTCTTTGTACAATCAGTTTCTCTGTACAATATTAGTTTCTTTACAATGATTATTTATTATATTATATACATTTATATTTCATCCGAGGCCGGCCTATACGGGACGAGAGTTAAAAGACAACTAACTCAACAAAGTAAAAATGAGTGAACTTATTTCTCCAAGTTGCACTCGCATATACAATAACAAGAATAATATATAACTTTACTAATACAAAATAATAAGACAATTGACTTGAATGTGTTTAGCGCGTTCGATACAACGATGTTAAATCATTTTTAGTATGATACTAGGTTAAAAAAAGGATTTTGATAATTTTAAACGAGTTTAGTATCGTACTATCTTCTTAACATTTTACTAAAGTTAAAATCACCAAATGGCTACTTTATCTTTTTAGTATCGTACTAAATCTGTATGACATATGTATGTCATTTTTCTCAAATGTGACAAAAGGCTCAAAATTTTAGACGATTTAGTACGATGTTAAATCATTTTTAGTATGATATTAAGGTATGTTTGTTTTGGTTGCTCCACAATCTGTCATTATTTAGATGTGTTCATGTTTTTTTTTTTAATAAAATGGTTTTCGCATGATACTAGTTAGCAAAACAATAAAAAGTGTTTAAAATTAGTGAAAAGTTAGTAGATTACTATGATAGATACATAGATAGATATATTTATTTGTTTATAAGCTTAGCTTTTACAAATTGATTGGCATTATGTAAATATTACATTATTTCATAAGGTAAGTGCAATATAATTTTAATTCATCTAACAGAACAATAAGGTAAGATATGAATCAACAATTATAAAGAAAAAAAAATAATTACTTTTATTACTTAAACTGAAACCTGGATTTATCATTCGTTAAGGATAAAAGCTCTTAAGTTAAGCGAGTTTCTAACATATTTATATACATTCAGTGCAACGTTTTGATCTTCAACTTTCATTATACTATTCATGTCAGTTAAGTTCATAGGGGATAGGAAGTGGTTTCTAACTGCATTAAAAATTGGGCATTCTAAAAGGAAGTGTTCAATTGTATCATCTTCATATGTATTACACAATGTGCAAATGTTCATTGGGTCAAATATATGTCTATCATCGTGTAAAACTATTATGTGGGCATATCTGTTTGCGCACCTAATTTGCGCTAAGACTTTATGCACGTATGGTTTGCAGGATGAATTCAGGTACGGAGCCGGTTTATATTCTGGTTCTTGTATGTTCGCTAAATAAGGAGCATAATAGCAGCAAGAAGTTGAGTTAGATGCCTTCCTGAAATCTTCATTTATAATGCTTCTCTTCTTGTCTTCAAGGATGCTTACATAGTATTGACGAACAGATAATAAGTTTTGCTGTTCCCATATATCCATAAAATTACTCATTAAGGCGGCCTTAAATTTTGTCTTATAATCAATATTGTTTTCAACATTCGGTAAAATGTTAAAAAAAATTTAATCGACAGGTTTTTTACAAAAAAAATAAAAACCTAATAAAACATTACTAAATGTTGGTAAAAATTTACTTTCGACTCAAATATCTTTTCAAAAATTAAAAATATTGGCTTTAAACGTATTTATCTCACAGAAAATATTGTTTTTGTAATTCAGTACATTTTTTATAAAAATCCTACAGTCCGTTTTTCCATAAAAAAAATAAATCTACAGAAAATAGCACGCAAACTTGGTGAAAATTAAATTTCGGTTCTCGATATCTCGTGAACAATATAATATTGACTTCAAATTAATTTCATTCATCCAATTTGTATTTGTTTATATACGAAATACAATTTTTAAGAAATGCTACTAAAATTGGTAAAAATTGGTTTAAATTGGACTAAAAATCTCGTTAACAAAAATAGATTTCGAAATCAAACTATTTCAATATATGCAACATATTTTTGGTAATTTTTAATTTTTTTAAATAATTCAACTGACAACTTTTTTGACACAACACAAAAGCTTACAAACCAAGACAAATCGACAGACGGGATGGGAAGTTATCAGTGTGGGTCGCATCCCAGCCTCTTTTTGTAGTAGGTTTTAACAATTTGTTTGCGTTGTGCGATTATTAAGCGATCCATTTCGTAAATGTCTGACTTTCAACTTAAAAAAAAGGGTTTTAACAACTTAATTTGACAGATGTCGAATACTTTTTGAAACTGAAAATTTATATAACTCAAAAAAAATGTTTGTCACCACGAATATCTTACGACCAATAAATAATATTGCTTCGAAAATCTGGTAAAATGTTCAGATAAATCAAAACAAAAATAAAAAACTAAACAAAAATTTGTTAAAAATTGATTTTCGACTCGAATTTCTTGACAAAAATTAAAAAAATATTGGCTTCAAACTAGTTCCATCTTATACAAAAAATACGGTTTTTAACATTCAGTCAAATTTAAATAAATTTTCAAAGTCAGTTTTTTCATACAAATTTAAATCTACAAAAATATCTACTTTTCAAAGTTCGTAAAAATTGATGTTCTATTCTCGATATCTCGTAAAAGTATTGACTAAATTTTGTTTATAACGTAAGATAATGGTCTTAAATAAATTCAATCTGTATTTTTTAATATAAGAAATAAAAGCTTTCAAAAAATGTTACTAAAATTGGTAACAAATGGTTTTCGACCAAAAACCTCGGGAGGAAAAACAAATATTGAAATCAAACTGATTTTATCATATGTAAACAACTGCTACTTACAGTTAAATAATGAGTTCGGTTTTTTTTATTCTAATTGATTTTTTCAAACAATTGAAAATTTACAAAATAAAAACTTAATTTCTGATGATTATTCAATGAATCTTCGCACTAAAGTGATGACAGCACTCAAACACGTGGTCGAAACGAAATGACAAAGGTATAAAAATGTAAATAAATGTAAACAAATTCAAATTTGCGTTGTTTTAAACAAAAACAAATTTTAAGTTTGACACTGGAGGCAAAAAACTGAAGGCAGTCTTGAAACGGTCTTACCCGTTAGAGGGTTTAAGTTAATGTTTTAGAAAATTGGAACTGTCAACTTTTTTTACAAAACACGAAAACCTACAAAAATCTGATGAAAAATGGTTTTCGACTCAAGTATTGAGTAAACAAAGAAAGAAATTGACTTCAAATGTTGTCCATATACAATATTTTTATTAAAATGTTGTTTAACTTTTAGCCAATATCTATATATATATATCAGCAATATATGTAGGTTGTTTGAAATGTTTCATTTATTTTTTCAATAAAACATTATAGATACATTTTTTAGAATTAAGGAAGCTATATATCAAATTTCTGTAAATTTGGCAATTTACATTTATAAAATAAATAAAACATTCCTTAAAAATCCAAAATGAACAAATAAAGAAATGAGAATTGTGCTCCCGATTTCTCAATATCATCAGTTGCCTTTAGGAAAAATGTCATAAAACAAAATAGAGTGAAAGTGAACCTAACATAGAATTGAATCAACTGAAACTACATACAAATATTTTTGAGTTCTTTTACTATGGTGGAGTATGGAGCATTTTTTGGGAATATCAAAAACATAGAATCCCAAAAATATCCCCTCAAATGGATAACAGAGAGAAAGATGCTATAAACGTAAAAATGTTTAAACTGTACTGCCAGATGGGGAAACTGCATGAGCATAAGTATTGGAGCTTTTCTCCGTATCAACAGCATCGGACTTTCACTCATTCTAATTGAAGAATTTCCCCCCAAAAACCAAAAGACCTCTCTTTTCTTTTCATTTTTTAAAATATATATAGAAAACATAGATTCTCAAAAATTGAGAGAAGAGATATTTAAATTTAAAAAACAACCAACACTGAACGATGTGAAATAAGTTGAGAGTTTCGTAAGAGTTGCTTATTTTCGAAGAATATATTTTTGAATTCACGTTAGTAGAATCTCGTATGTTTTAAAAGAACCATATTAAATAAATAAGCGGATTTTGTGTTGTACAACAGAGCAAACAAAAACAAAACAAAAATATCAACATTTTTACATCCGATTTATGTTTTGTTGATGCTCAGAATTCTAATATTATTGTTTTTATTTTATAATTTGCACTCAAATAAATTTTTTTGAAAAAAAAGTTGTTTTTATTGGAAAGTGTTCAATCAAAAAACAGAGGATGCTATTACGAAAAAATTATGAAAACACAAGAAGACATAAAGTGTTTGTGTTTTAAGTTTTTAGTTTTTGATTTTTCAAAGCGAATTGAAAACAAATAAGAATTTTTCTTCATTACCTTGATTTATTTGTTATTTTTTCCCACTTTGAAAACCAAATTTGATGTTTTAACATTGGCCTAGTTTTTTGTATTAAAAATATTATAAAAAAAAAAAACGAAAACTTAAATATGAATCGACTCTAGAAGTGAAAAATAAATAATTTAAAAAAAAACTGAAAGGCGTGCATTTAAAAACATTAATATAGCATAAAAAATAATATTATGATGTCTTTAATAAAACATCTCAAAACTAAGTACATAAGCAAAACATAGTATTTTAAAATGAATTATTGAATACAAAATCTATGTTTATTAATATAATTTATAATTTAAGTTGAAATCGGTATTTTAATTTGTTAAAATTCTATTTTAACTAAACAAATTACAGAAAAGCATATAGATAAATAAATCCAAGTGCAAACAATAATAAATTTTGAAGTTTTATTGTGTGTTTTTGAAAAGAAAACCGATCCACCAGATGTTTTGAATTTTTGATCAATTTCGATGTGTAACAAGTCCCAAATGGGATCCTTACCACTTAGTTTGAAGTAAAGTAATATACGAAAATGAATATACATAGAAAGAAATTTCAAAACCAATTTATTTCAAATTGTTGAAGGCCATAAAGAGGTAAATCATTTGGAATTCAAAATGAAAAGGCGAGAAGTTTGTAACAAATCAAGATTTTAAGAACGATTCTATTCTACTATTTCATTAAGAATTGACTTAGTCACTATAAATATAGTTTTTCGCCCGACATTTTTCTTGAACTAAGAACTCTTTTTCAGGAAAAAGAAATAGTTATGAACATAAATAATTATTGAACGTTATAACTCCACATACCTATTGATTTAGAAATACAAATTTAATAATTGACAACCAATTTGACACTTGCAATTTCAAAATGGCTGTATTAAGCTGACATAGTTTGCAGATCCGTATAATAATAACCATTTTAAACCAACATTATGTCAATTGTTATTGGGGCTAAACTTTCTAGCAAACATATTATTCTCTTAATAAGATTTTTTGACCTAGCGAATGTACCTATAAATTTTAAAACTTTCATAAAGTAAGTTTATCGTTGGAAAATATTGTTGAGTTTTGCAAAATCGTTTAACTCTTTGTCCATTTCAATGATAGTATTTATTATTTTTAATATGAATGAAAGACATATTTTGTAAATATTTTAATAATTTATTATTATAAAATGAGCAGTTTTATCACTAAGACTTTTCTAATGACTTTATCTAGAAGACGAAAGCTTAATGAAAGTTTTCTTCCCAGAAGGTTGGTATCAAGCGGTATAGCTACACTTTTTCCTTTGGTTGTAAGTTTAAAAAGTTCCCAAGGTGTTTCTGGCTTTCTGGATGTGTATAGAGCAAATTGTATGCGCTATGCGCATAAACTTTGTTGTACACATAAAATTTTCCCCATTCTCCAGGAAGAAAAAGGTAGGTAGGTATAGGTATGTATTTACTTTGGAATAAAATTGTATTAAGGTAGAAGAAGACTCCACCTTTTCAGGTGCTGAAACAGGTGCCTACCTATACTTCATACACCTTCTTATTTCAAAAGATTATTTGTACATAACTTGTAAACTTATGTATTGTATATGATTTGGTTTAACCAATGGTTGGTTATTTACGTGGAGTAAATAATGTGAGGTTTTTTTTTTAGAAAGTCTCTATTTTGTTATTGCTTTTGAGGAACGTTTCAAGACTGTTATATTTTATAATATATCAATCACTTACCCTTATGTTTCGTGTAGGTATATGAAAATTCAATCTTAAATAAAAAATTAATTAGAAAATTTGGTTTTTAGCATTTAACAAGACAGAATAATGAACAACCAAAGAAATTGTTTTCATATAGGTACAATCTATACAAAAATAGTTATTATTATTTAAGCCTCGTATATAGCTGCGTGCAATGAAATAGTATAGTGATTTTTTAATTATATTAAATTTGGAATAAAATATGTTGTGTTTAATTTATTTTAATGTTTTGTATTTTCATTTCATTAACATTTTTTTTATTTTATTTAGAGGAAAAGGCTCTCGTCAATACCTATGTATAATAATAAAAGTTGTTCTCTTAAAAAATTTAAATTCTAATGAATATCTACATGTGTTTTTAAATTATATAATAATTTTTTTTAATTTATTTAAATTTCGAAGTTGAACTCTAATAGCCAAATTAATAAACGTGGATTATCGAAGGTTTAGGTCTTATTCCATGGACTTGTTCAAAATGTTATGAATAAAACAAATTTCTGACTTTTACTGAGTTAAACCACCAAAGAAGATGTATTAGCGAAGGAACAAGATCCAAATGTATCAAAACTATTCTGGAATTTAAAAACATAAGTGGATATTGCTTAGTTAATGTGCTAGATTTGTCGAGTTCTTAAACCAGTTCCAATTTTTGGACAATCAGCCAACAGGAAAAATATATAAAATCAGGTATGATCTAGCGCAAGTGCTAAGCGAGGAGGATTTCAGGAAAAAATAAAGGCTTTCCAAGGAAAATATGAGGAAAATTATTGCGGTTGTTGAAGATGACCTAAATGGGGACACAAGACGTGCAAACATGTATATCTGACGGTTTGCAAGTTATGTCTTCCATCAGATACTGCAGGGGTCGTAGTGGGGGTACGACTTATTGTGACTTTTTGCTGATATGCACGGCTTAAGTCAGTTTGCATTAAGTATAATTTCTGCTTCTAAAGCAAGGCAGTTTGAAAAAATGCGCCAAATCAATTTTTGAACAATTATCAACCATCTAACATTTAAAAAATATAATATACGTGGATTTCCTAGCTTGATTAGCGCAATTGACTGCACCCACGTTCTAATACAAATAAGTTATATAATATTCCTAGATGTGTTTACAAATTATCACAATTTGTTGTCAAACACCATACGAAAAAACAGGAATCCAATTTACTGTAGTAGATTTTCTTAAGGGATTTCTGGTAAACGTCACTTTACTATTTCAGCAACATTTTGGTTTTATTCATGGAACTTTTTAACTAACCCCAGCTCAACTACTCTAATTCCCTGGTTTAGTTAACTCGCGGAATAAAGGTGGAATAAGCGTTTTTTATTAATTCGGCTTCAAGAATTAAAGTTTTGAAAAGATTTGAACCGTGAGAAATTTAAAGACATTTATGACTTACTTCGTGACTTAAAGTTTCCTGTTGAAATTTAAATTTTGATGACTTACGATGGTTTAAAACTGATGTAATACTGAACATAAGCAACGTGTAGAATATTGTGTACATAAAAAACTAGAAAAACGTTTATCAGAATTAAGCTACTTTTTCAGACTGCCACAAAATATAACATGGAATTTTTTTGAAAACTAGGAAGCTATTTTAAACTTCATATTGGAAGTTAAGTTAAGTTAAGTTAATCAATCTGATTTTTCAAATTAAAATTTTTGACATATCTCGAAGCTTTCAAGGTCATTATAATCCAAATCAATAGTTTTAAGAGATCAGTACTTGCGTGTGTACGTATGTACGTACGAAGACCATAACTCACAAAATTTTAGTGATATCGACTTCAACTTAATTTTATTTTTTTTTTAAAGATAGTAACATTGGTGTAATTTAAAAAAAACTTACAGTTTTCTTATAGAAAAAAAAAACACTTTTAAACTAAAACCAACAATTTAGAAAATTGATTTTCGACTAGAATATTTTGAAAACAAATAAACAATTGATAGTATTTTTAACAAACAAAATATTACGTACCAAAAATATCACACCAAATTGGGTAACGTCCGCATTATCTGGACAATTATATCATTTTATATACTCGTATTATTATTATTATGATTTTTAAGGGCACCAATGGGAAGTCATCATTGTAGGTTGCATCTCATCCTCTTTTTTCATTTTGAATGCTTGTACGACAAGATCTAACGGGAGTTTTTTTTTTAAACGTGTGTTTTTATATCTGGCAATATTCGTTTGGAGTAGGTCTTTCAGCGTTACTATTTCTCAAAAAAAAGTGGAAGTAGATTTGAGTAAAAAAGCAAAGTAGATTGAGAAAAATGGAAGTAGATTTCAAAAATGAATTTTTTCATATTATTCTTCATATTTTTAATTACATTATTTTGATAAAAAAATTAAAAAAAAAACTAGAATTATTTAAGCCTTCATATCATTATAATGCAATATGTTAATGTAACATTTCTTAAATTAATCGAAATCGCAAAGATTGGGCTCGTGGTGGTCAGATGAAATGACTTTAGGATGTTTTGATTGCAAAGGACGAGTTCTACAAGAAATAGTTACGATAATGATAATACAATTCCAGTACATCAAACAACCTTTTGTCTTTTTTTTTGGACTTGAAAATATCTTTTCATATTAAAAATAAAAAAACAAATCCAAAATAACACTAGAGCACAACTGAACACACATATAAAAAGAATAGAAAAGAAATAAAATGAACTGCTTGGTCGCATGAAAAGTCTGTTCAGAACAATTTCCTGTATTTTAAGATTTAAACTATACCTGCAAAAAAAGTTTGTTTTAAAAAATTTAATTGACATTTGAAATCTGAAAAAACCCTAATTTTTTATTTGAAAATTGTAAGAGCGGTTTTTTCTTAAATTATTTTTTTATACAATTTTTCAATTGTAGTTTTGAAATATTTTTGGCAAGCAATTTTTAAGAACTTATTATTAAACGTCTTGCATTTCAATTTTGTAAAAAAAATGACCCATCGAATTTCGAAAAAAAAATAAATGTTTTTTTTAAAAATCAAAAATAAAAAAATGACATTTTTGGTCATCAAACATTATTGAGACAGTATAAGAGCTTTTAAATAAATAAATAAATTAGGTGGCGCAACAGTCCATGAAGAACCAGGGCCTAGTGACTTACAACTCTCAACCATCCCTGTGTGCGAGTAATGTTGTCAGAGATGGAAGGGACCTACAGTTTATATGCCGAATCCGAACGGCTAATTTGAGAAAGCACTTTTCATGACAAGAATTACTCTTGGAGGATTTGTCAATTCCTCGCAAGAGGCAGTACCTGTGAAAAAAGTTAGGTGGCACAGGCAGGGATTGAACCCAAGACCCCTTGCATGACAGTCCAACGCACTAACCATCACGCTACGGGTACTACATAAGAGCTTTTGCAGACAAAAAATTAGGTAAGTATGGGAAGAGCCCTTCTGAGCAATACAAAAATATTTTTTTTTGTTTTGAAAGAAGCCAAACTAAGAACAAAAATGTTAGCGAAAATTTAAAAAGAAATCCATCGGTTTGTTTTTGAGAAAATTCGAATTATTGATTTTTCACCGTAAAAATTTGTACTGGGATTCTGGATTCAGTTTAAAAAACAGTAAACGAGAATTTCAAGTTCAAATTTTCTTACGAGTGCAAAACTTAAAAAGTAAAAATGACAAAATAGTTGAATACATTAGATAAAAAGGAATCTCACTGCAAATGAATACACTCAAGCGATTTTTGATTCACTTGTATTTTTTATGAAAATTTTGAGACTACACACAAGAGTGATAAGGAGGAAAAAGAAGTAGATTTAATCTATTTTTATTAGAATTTAAGTAGGTAGAAACACAGACCTTAAAAATGAAGTAGATTTCAATATTTTGGAGTAGGTGCGAAGTAGGAAGTAGATTTGAATTTTTTTTGAAGAAAAGAAGTACTTCAATTGAAGTAAAGTGGTAACGCTGAGGTCTTTTTGGCAATTCTCACTTGATTTATGCTCAGACTTACTTCTGAACCACGTTTGCAAATTGAACGCAACGATACAATCAGTTTATGGAAGGAAACCTTTAGTGAGACTGTGGCGTGGCTTTCAAGCTCGTGCGATTTAACACCACTTGACTCTTTTTGTTACGTGAAGTCGCCTGTCTACGCATATAAGCTGGAAACGATTGTTGAATTAGAAGAGAATATTCCACGCTTTTTTTGTACGGCCTTAAAGTGGCAACTACGAATAACGCTCGAAATCTTTTTTAAAACATAATTGGAAACACTTATCTTAAATATACAGCTACATTTTTGGTCATAGCATTGAATTATATGCGTTTTAATAATTTTGAAATTTCTCGACGTTTCAAGGTCCCTAGAAATTAAATTTAAGATATTAAGAGGGATGTCTGTACGTACGTTATTCGTACGCCCGTATGTTTGGGAAGCTTTTTTCGTCGTCCATATCTCAAAAACCAGTAAAAATATCGACTTTAAATACATTTTATTTTAGGATAATAACACAGAGAGATCTAGAAAGGACTCTCAAAACAATTGAGTGGAGTTTTTCACCATAATGATTTTTTAAAAAGTGAATATTTTGATTGTTTTATAATATCTCACGAACCAATAACGCTAGAGACTTTAATAAAAATGTATATAATATATTGTGACGTGGTACTAAACTAATTTAAATTTGATAAAAATTCAATAAACTCTTTTTTTCTAGATTCAAAAAAAAATATGTGTCACCTCGAATATTTTACGAATAAAAAATGATTTTACCCCCAAAATAATTTTATGCAACGAAGAGTAACGTTTCTGACTTCTGGTAAAATTTCGATAAATATGAAATTGTAAGTTTTTTCACAAAAATTGAAAACATAAAAAAAAAACATAACTTAAATTTTGTCAAAGTTGATTAAGGCTCCATTATTTTCTACAAGAATTAAAGGTTTTGGCTGCAAACTAATTTCATCTTACAAAATATATTGTTTTCTAACATTCAGTAGTAGTAGTAGTAGTACATAGTAGTAAAATGTGTGATTTTATAAGCAGAAAATTGATTTACATATTTGTTTTAAAAATTCACAAAGTATAGCATTGGCTTTTGCCGTCAGCCACAAAATAAGAGTTTAAATTTATATACAAAGACATAAATGTATTCTAATTATAGTTTTAATGTCAAAAAAAATTGAATGAGGTATTCGATAATTTTTTTTTATTTAAAAGGTTGGTTGTTCATTTGTTTTCTATAGTTCAGCGCCGTGCCGACGAAATTGTCACTGAACTATAGAAAATAATATATAAACCAAGCTTCTTAATAAAAAAAAAAAAACATTCATTTCAGTATAATTTTAAGAAAAGCGATACGGTCAGCTTTTTCATAAAAATTAAAATTAAAAAAAAATACTGCACAAAATTGGTAAAAAATAATGTTTGATTCTCGATATCTCGTAAATAAAATTAAGATATTGACTTCAAAATGATTTCATTCTGTGCTTAATTTTATTGTTAAATTAATGGTCTTATAAAAATCATATCGTAAACGTATGTATTTTATCATAACCAAAATATCTATGTATGCTTACTTTTAGTTAATTTTGTAGAAAACTTCAATTGACAACTTTTTTTACGAAACACGAAAACCTATAAAAACATAAAAAAAAACTGATAAGAAATGGTTCTCGACTCAAGTATTAGGCATTTAAAGAATGACTACTCAGCCTCGTTTTTCTTTTTAAAAACCTCACGTCTAAGAAAACATATTATATATTTAAACCTAAGCAAAAAACCATTTAAAGTGTAAGATATTTGTGTGCGTAGATCCCGAAAAGGAAAGTAGGATTGTTTGATAACTTTTATTTTGTGTTTTAATTTTGTATATGCAGCGGATATTTAAATTTTGCAGACCTTATGCTACCTTAGAGCAAAAAAAAGACTTGTTTTTTTTTTCTGAAATACTACAGAATAAATTGAATTTATAAAAACGGGATTTAATTATACATATCAACATCAGTGATTGTTTCCAATAATTTGTGTAGTAAGGACTATGTTCGGATAAATTTTATAATGTATAATGTTGTAATAATTATTAGTAGAAGTAGATATTTAGGATTTTTGCATGTATTGATATTTTGCCAAGCAACACACTTCTAAGTGGGGAGTGAAAAACTAACCTAAAAATCATGAGATATTTGTTAATTACAAAAGAACTCTGCAATATAAAACAAAAATCTTACGTTTTTTTTAAAGAGAATGGGGCGTATTCATAGAGAACTACTAAAGTCGTGATTTCTTGATCTATAGTTTAAGGCTTATTGGTTAAATAAACACAGCTCTTATTCATAGTCAATTTCCTAGCTGTGTTTAGTAAAACCCCAGGTTAAGGTTGTGCTCTACTACAATTATACGTAAAACAAAACTATTTAATAAAAAATCAAAAAAAGCAACTAACAACGTTTTATAATATTTTAGATCAACAGCAAAGAAAATATAATACGCGGACGGCAGGAAAACTGGTCGCAGTCAAAGAAACGATTCGTCGGCACATTAACATTGTCGACGATAAGGGAAATTATGTTACGATGATAATAAAAAAAGGATCTTGGTTCGATTTGAGGGACGCCGGCTATGTTCGCTGCTTTTAAAGCCTGGAGACTGCCAGAAACGTGTTATCCTCTTTAACTTCGTAGTTATCTAATATTAATTAAATTTATAATGAATGTGACTGTTTCTATATCCAAACGATATCTTTTGTAGAAATCCTTGTCGCTTAATATACATAAATGGATTGAACCGTGTTTTTTATATTTTTCTTTTTCTTGGTGCCATATTTTGCAGATCACGACATAACTCAAACTCCTAAAAGATATCTATATATTCTTTAATTGCGGTATTTTCTGGACAACAGATTCACGTTACATTTATTTGTGTTTTTTTTTTTCAACTTTTCAATTTACAAACAAAGATCAAATATGACATTTGGCTGTGATAATAACTACTTTAACACAGCATTTCCTATGTTTATAGTTAGACAACAGATTTAGCCCTAAACTTAGGTCTAAATTTATTTATAAATAGCCTAAACTCTGGACTTGCTTAGTAACAAGTTAGCAAGAGTTTAGCAAACATCTATGAATATGCCCCAATGTGTTTTCCTTGATATGTTCAAAATTTCAAGTTAATTTGATTGATTACGAGTATAACAAAGTAAGTTATGAGTCCGACCACCCTTTAAACTTAAAAAAAATAGTATTTGTATTAACCACGTTTAAAGTTTTGTGTTTTAGAAAATAGTAAATAATTATTTTTGTACTGAAATTCGAAAACCGGGTTCTTAAGGAATGTAAAAATATGTATATTTTATTTTCATTTTTTTCTAATTTAATTGGATTTTGTTATTAAAATAATACATAATGTCACATTTTCGAGTGTTCCTCAAACATTTCAAAGAGATCATTTGTTGCGGTAAATTTTACCACAACAAGTTTCATTTCCCTTTTTGCTAACCACCCTTAACAATTCTTACTGCGGCCGCAAAATTCTGGAAGAGTTTAGTAGAAACCTGGACCATCAGCCAGTGACCTTCTCTTCTAGCATTTTGGGAAAGCAAATTTAACAGGTCCTACCAAAGTGTGCGAAAGGATTCCACACCAACGAACTGTGCGACACGGTTGGCCCACATATTGGATAAACAATATCGTCAAGGCATGAAGACGATACCCATGCCCAACAATGTGTGTAGAAAGTCACACCAACTTTAACGTAGTATGGCCGAGGGCCCACCATAAAGTACATATTAACGATAGAAAAATCACTCTAAGAATATCTTAATAACTTTTATTTTAATTATAGGCTTGGCTACCGACTTCCTGCAACACCACATAAGTAGTCTTTCCTCAACCAAAAACTAGCGCGTGTAGATACTCGGTAATGCGAGGAATTCCACATGATTTTTCCAGAAAGTCTTGGCTGGAATGGGTTGGAAAGTGAAGAGCTGAACTCACTCATTGAGCTATACTGGGTGATCGCATCACCTTCTTAAAGAGATCGCGTGCAATGAAAGATACCTGGCTTCTCGGTTGCACACCCCAATCTTAGGGATGGAGGAAATTGCGGGACCGAGACAGATCGATCACCACGCAAAAGATCCGAGAGGATTGCCTAAGGGCAGGTAGCCGGAAGGGTTAAGCTCGCCATGATGATGGCCACTTTTTGGATTGCGCCCAAAAGCTATTAGACGAAGGAAAAAATTGTGTGAAGGATTTTACGTAAAGTAATTTTTTGTACGATAATTTTTTTATTTTTTTTTGGTATTGAGTTGAAGATTTTTGTTCTACTCTGGAGAAAAGATTTTTTGAGGAAGGACTACGATAGCTGTTGTGAAAGTGGAAAAGCTAATTATAGTGTTTTCTTTGTTTTTTTTTTTAGGATATTGTTTTTTTGTTGTGTCCTTCATTTCTTTCTAATTCGTCCTTTTGACCTTCGCGTCAAAAGTCCGTTTTTTTCCGGTACTACGGGAAGTGTTTAACCGTTTGGTTTGTGTTCGAAAATTTTCTTGAAGTGATTTTTCTTGGTTTTTTTTTCTTTTGTTTTCCAATTTTGTTTAACAATTAATAATCTTTCTTTTTGTTTGCAATACATTTATCGAGAATTGACCTTCTGTCAATCTCCATAATTCAATTTGTATCTTTTACTTTTGTATAAAAGATCCTGGTTTTTAATCCCGGCTTCGGCCAAGGTTTTCCAGGCAATAAAATATAACTTAAATTTCCCATCCGGAAAATAAAACTTTTCTTTTATTTTATATCATTGTTTGAAGATTAATTTTTCAGCTCTTGGTTTTGGTAAACTTCCATTAAAAAGTTTCCTGGCGCCCACTTTAAACAATACGACTTGGAGAAATTCACCTCGTCGTATTTCGATATCATTTTGATATCAATTTTATATCAATTTCATTGATCACCTCGATTAATAAAATATTCACTAATCGAAACCCCCCCTTAAGCTGAGCTACCGTGCTGGCAATACTTTTATTGCTACCTGTGGTGAATTCTTTCATCTGTTTGTCATATCGACTGACGTTCCTTTGTTATAATAACTTTCGCGGCACATCGGCGGTGTGCAGTTTTGATTGTGTTTCATTTAAATTTTTAAATTAAAAAGGAATTTAATTCGCGTTCGGTCGTTGATAATATTGGATTCGAAAATCCAATATTGTTAAAAGATAATTGTAATTATCGTCGGGTCGGTATATAAAGGTGGAAAAATTCTCAACACATTAAGAGGTTGAGCTTCAGACTTAAAACCCGTAGGATTCTAATTGTTTGCATCTATGCATCTTTTGTCTCAATATAAATAAAAAGTCATATGAAAGAGTATAATATTGAGAATTACGAGGCCATGGACTGTTATAGATTACCTGATTTTGCGGCTACTTTATTAACAAGCCGAAGCGTCACATTGTTAAAAGAGGTCCTCAAAATTACTTTAATAATGTGTCACAGAAAATCGGTTTGGAAAAAATTAAAATTTGAGTCTATTTCAATATGGTAAACTCATGACAAAAATGGCGATAAATCTAATCGCACTTTTTTGCATTCTCAAATTTCGACTTCTCTTTTCCTACGAATATCCATCTCAGCTTTTTTTCTTCATCCCGAGGTTAAAATATAAACAAACAAAAACTCCTTGAGAAAACTAACACATGATGTGAATTTGTTCTTTAGTGTATCGTGCTTATCCTCTATAATGCATTATATACCTTCACATCACTTTTGATCCTATATCTTTTGATACTTATTTACAAATATACTTTACTCATTCCACATAGCTGATGCATGCCGGTAAATTCTTGGTCCATTAGGATTTCTCATAGCATTCCTTTTTGTACTTCCTCTTGAAAGGTAAACTAAAAAGCACATGAGAGTTCACGTACAACGAACTACGTATATACCTTTAGTACATCAGCATCAGGAGCAGGAGTATACATCCTTAAAGATCTGAACCTGGACATGGATATTTACTCTAGCGTATCACAATAAACGTGTTCTTACTCAAGCACACAAATATTCTCCCCTGGAAGAGGAAAAACAAAACTAAAAACCGAAGAAAAGTCTGCAAAAATTTAAGGCAGTCAATAAAAATCTTGAAGTGGATTCCTAACATGTTTCAGTTGAAGAAAATTAAGAAGTCCTTTTTAGAAACGTGTCTTCACTAAATATGCGTACCTAGGTATTTCTTGATTTATTTTTACAAAACCCCTGTCTTCGATTTAATTGGATCGAAATGGTAGCGACTGTAGTCGAAAATTAAATAAAAATCTAATCTTTCCCTGGCCATTAGGTACGTCTAACAATTTAAATCAAATGCAAATATCTTGGAAATCACGAAAAATCCAAACCTAAAAAATCTCAATTAAGAAAGAATTAGAAATGGGCGTTTAAGAAAACTTCTAAATTATACCAACCCCAATCTTTTCTAACTCCTGACGCGCAAAAAAAATCTCAACCCCTTCTGTTATGCTCAAATTGAAATCATACAAAAAACCTGGCAGTTGTTAAGTTTTGGGGTTTCATATCCTGAAGGACTATAACAACGAAAATATACAAAAACAACAATTGAAGGCAAAGGCAAAATAAGACGAAAAAATAACTCTCTGTATTGTTTCGGACAAATTGCAAATTGATACGAAAATCATTTCACCTAACGACTAATAACCGCTGTCTGATATTTTAGCCACATTTTCAAAGTGGGCAACACCTCGTTTTTGGTGGAAACCTGCGAAAGCAATTGATGTGGAAAAGGATTAAAGATTGGAGTTGGAGTTGGAGTAGGGGGAGAGAGGACTATTAAAACGAGATGTGCTGTGCTGTGCTGTGCTGTGCTGAGCACCCTATGCAAGATTCAATAGAAATAATATTTAGATATTAAAGGTTTCACTATGGTGCGGTGGCAAGTTGGCTGATGGTAAATTTGGCGAAGGTAATTTTATTTGACATTAGCAGCTGTTAACGTGGAAATATTAATTGGGAAAGACAGAAACAACGATGTGCCATAAAAAATGAATGGATTATTTTGCCAGGGAAAAGATTTATTCAGATATCTAATAATTATGCAAAATCACGTGGGTGTGATTATTCTAGTAATTGGATTTTGGCAAACTCCTTGAAATAGTGTGAAACAGTCGAGCAACTATTATTAAAGTAATTGAATATAAATCAATCGGTTTTGATACTTATGAGACCTCAATATCTGTCGAAATAGCAGAGAAATCGACTTAAAACAAAAATTTAGTTTTACCTATAAAGGGTGGTTAAATTTTAAGGGCCGATGTTGATTTTGAATAAAACACAAATAATTTTGGAAATTACTCTAGATTTTTATATAATGATAACATTGGTATGGCTCAATTATGCATTATTACAAAATATTGGCATGGTCCAAAGTTTCGATGACGCTGAGGCATAATTAAGTTTTAATGCCTTTAATGTACCTACCGAATTATTTCATCCTGTATCTCTTGAATAATTGTTGGCTTATCAACGTCCAGCTTTTATTTTAAATTACCTAAAAGAAAGAAGTCCAACGGCGTCAAATCACATAATCTTGACGGCAAATTGACATCACCAACACGTAAGATAACATGGTCATTGAATTTGTCGCCTAAAAGAGCCATTAGCTGTGTGGCAAGTGACACCGTCCTGTTGAAACCACTTATCTTCCACATCCATATCTTTGAATGCCGCCCATAAAAAGTTCGTTATCATCTCACGATAGCAAACATGATTTTCTTCTAAAATTGATCATCCACTGTTGCTATTTCTTACCGACATACTGTCAATAGGCATTTGTTCTTTAGTGAATTGCACCTTGTAAGCGTCGAGTTAAGGTGGACGGCTTTTCAGCCACACTTTCGCTAACAGCAATATTTTGTGCAGTACAGCTGTACGAGCCTGCACTGGTGTTTCCACATCTCCAACAGACCCGGCTTGCTCAAATTTTTGCACGATTTTTCCGAATGTACGATATGCATTTTGATTTGGACGCCCATTTCTATAATAAGCCTGTAAAGCGGTCCATAGACACCACACTTGTGTTGACACTTATGTCGGTGTGCTATGTGTGGGCTGGAGACACCGATTTTCAATGTCAGAAAAGTAGCGAGTAAAATCAAACGTTTTTTAGTTTTTCTGTGTAGGTGTCTCGTAGGGTGTGATGTGTAATGTGTATGGGGGGATGCGAGCGTATATTTACTATTCAGTTGGATCCTAATCATTGTTGAGATCGGTGCGTCGCAAGTTGTTTTGAAAAAGCTTCATGCTTCAACGTCACTCATTCTAATCCTTCCTCTTTGAGATCTCTTTCACAACCAATGTGTGTACGATTTGGTGTGTCGTGTGGCTGAATGCCAAACATGGTGTCAGTACACCGGTGTGCACACAAGTGTGGTTTCTATGGGCCGCTTTAGTGTGAAATGGAGAAATATCAAATAAAAAGAGAAAAAAACTTGACGTTTAGGTGTGGTTCATATTCAACATCGGTCCTTAAAATTTTGCCACCCTCTATAAAGGAAGGGCGTGTAAAAAGTGAACTGGTATTTTTTAATATTTTTAATATTTGATTGGCCTTAATTGTCCCCTAAACAAATGATGTTGTAAATTTGGATTCACTGTCGATTTTCTGTCTATTTTATCTACGATCTTGCTGCATCATTTAGTTCTAATTCATTTTCGAGGCAATATTACATGACTGCCTGAGCTAGGGTCTCCATTTTGATTGCCATCACTTTCACTTAAAAAGGTGAACAAAGTTCATACTATAGTGATTTTCAAAGTTCAATTAAAACTTTTACTGCCACCTGCTGGCTACGTCAGAAAGTCTATCTTCTATATCAAACACACGTTCCTGTCACGTCAAATTGCAGAAAAAATAAATTTAAAAAGAAATAGCTACTCCTAGAAACAAAAAAAAGAACCATTAAACCCACGAAGGACATAAGAACGTGCAAAATTTGCCCATTTAACAGCTATCATCTGCTACATCAGCAATAAATGATTTGAAATTGATGCTGTAGAACAGCATCGTTAGCTCCTTTCATGTGATGTTCAATGTTCAATGTTCATCGCTGGCTGACCAAACGTGCACCTTTACACAGGTTGATACGGGGTCGTATGTTACTCGTTTAATGTTATTTGGGGGTTGCTTGTTGTTAGCTCCACTCAACCACTCAAGCATATATATAGAGACGTGAAAGTTCATTTGAAAAAAAGAACATCATATGGTCGAAATCAATAATCGATTAGCTATATATCGTATGTACTCTAAAGTGTATAAGAGGTGAAATAGGAGGATGTTACAAGGTTATAACGAAGTGCTGTAGGAATCATGAGAAGTTAAGTTACTTACGTAGAATGTTTGCTTAGCTCTTTTAAAGTGAAACACATTTTTAATGTGACATTAAGAAGAGGAAGAATATTTATGTGGGCTTATTTCCCAGTTTATTGGGGGTGTTCAGTTATACGTTATGCATAGACTGTTGAAAGTAACTTTTTGATAAATTATCAGTTCCCCAAAAACTATAAAATCTATGACAGAAAATTTTGAAGAACCTTATAGGTAACGGCTTAGAAGTTTACTAGCTTGAATTTTTTTAAAGTATTTGGCAATTTATGCGTCCCCTTAAATTGTAACACTATATTTTCATTTAAATATATTTGTTCACCAAAACTCAAATTTATTTATGAATGTATTCTTTAGATGTTGCCAAAATCAGTCAAAAAAATGAAAAAAAAAATATATTAAGTACGAAAAATCACATCAGTCAAGTGCTCTCCAGAAGTTCTGCATATTACTCTATAGCATTTGACGTAGAAGTGCTTGAATGTCATGGGTTATTTTCTCACTTAGGGTCGTTGATGGAGCTCTTGCGGGTTTTTAGTAAATTTCTAATAACGGAAGTTTTGATTATGAACCACTCCTGACAAATGCAAGTGGGCTTTGTCGCTCATTATCAGATCAGATTTCCAAAACCGTTCAATAACCTCGCGCAGTTTCATGTCGCAAAGAACAAGTTCTGTGAAAACTAGTTTAAGTAGCCATTTTTTATAAATTGGGGTAAGTACATAAAGGGATATTAGTGGAATGCTTCTTAGCTTGGTAGTGTTTTTCTAAATCGTTTAAATATGCCAAAAAGTATTCTTAATCTTAATTTCGCATAGTAACAGGTTTTAGTGAAAATATATGTTTTTTAAACACGGTCTCCCTTTTTATATTTAAAAAACCTAATTAGAGGCATTAAATTATGTCTTTTTCACTGTAAAGTGAAAGGTGTGCCTCCAAAAATGGTCAATCTTTAACAATGCAGTTACTTATTCTTTTTATGAAATTACCATGACTTCAAAAAATTAGTCTTAAAGTGTTATCGGTAGGCAATTGTAACTAATCCTTCGATAAATACCAAATTGCAAAATTAAGATAATTGGTTTTTTGATAAGTTGCAATGCCCGCCTCGCCGCTCATTTTACTTGTTGAATATAAATGTTTTTCACATCGATATCGTATAATTACAGTTATACAAAATTCTTAATCATAGACATTCAATACATTTACTTTAAAAGTTGAGCTTGCTTCATTTTCAAATATGTAACTATAAGGTCCAGCTGAATCACCAGCTTAAAAGCCGCACCAAACAAAGACCAGTTGATAATAGAGAGTCTTATCTACAACTATTGCTAGATTTTTTGAGACAGAATGCGAAAATTCTTAATTCTGAAGATTTTTTTTATTGAAAATCAAGATCAAGTACGTAACCAATCAGTGAAGATATGACGTTCTTGATGATCGACCGACTTGAGTTCTTTCACTTAAAAAGCCTTAAAACCTAAGCCTTTAAGCAAAATACTTTGTGTTGTCATTTGTGGAAAGGCTTGGGTTGTTGGAGCTATAAGATCCGTGGATGTTCCGTCCCAGATTATTTTTCTTCACGTGCTTTCGGTCTCCCCAATCTTTTACCTTCCTAAGTATTATTAAAAACAGAAGGCAAATCATTAATAAACATAAAAAGAGGCTGGGATGCGACCCACACTGATAACTTCCCATCCCGTCTATCGATTTGTCTGGCTTAAAAGTTTGTCTAAATGTATCAATTCTTACCAAATTTGCGTTCTATTTTTTGTAGATTTTATTTTTTTTTATGAAAAAACGGACTGTTGGATTTTTATAAAAAAAATTATTGAATATAAAAAACAATATTTTCTGTAAAATAATATAAGTTTGAAGCCAATATTTTTAATTTTTGAAAAGCTTTTTGAGCCCGAAAATCAATTTTTACCAACTTTTATTAATTTTTTTGTTTAGGTTTTTATTTTTTGTAAAAAAAACTGTCAATTCGATTTTCTCAAAATTTGTCCTAATATTGAAAACAATATTTCTAATAAGTTAAAATTAGTTAGAAGCCATAACCTCAAATTTTTGAAAAGATATTTAAGTCGAAAATCAATTTTTACCAACTTTTGTTAATTTTTTTTTTCGGTTTTTAATTTTTTGTAAAAAAACTGTCAATTCTATTTTTTTTTCAAAATATTACTGAATGTTGAAAACAATATTTTTTGAAAGATAAAAGTAGTTTAAAGCCAATATCTCAAAGTCTTGAAAAGATATTTGAGTCAAAACTCAATTTTTACCAACTTTTTTTTTATTTTTTTTTTAGGTTATTATTTTTTGTAAAAAAACTGTCAATTCGATTTTTCTCAAAATTTTTCCTACTGTTGAAAACAATATTTCTTATAAGTTAAAATTAGTTAGAAGCCATAATCTCAAATTTTTGAAAAGATATTTAAGTCGAAAATCAATTCTTACCAACTTTTGTTAAATTTTTTTTTCGGTTTTTAATTTTTTGTAAAAAAACTGTCAATTCTATTTTTTTTTCAAAATATTACTGAATGTTGAAAACAATATTTTTTGAAAGATAAAAGTAGTTTAAAGCCAATATCTCAAAGTCTTGAAAAGATATTTGAGTCAAAACTCAATTTTTACCAACTTTTTTTTATTTTTTTTTTAGGTTATTATTTTTTGTAAAAAAACTGTCAATTCGATTTTTCTCAAAATTTTATCAAATGTCAAAAACATTATTCTTCGTTGCACAAAATTGTTTTGGAGATGAAATCATATTTTAGTCGTAAAATTTTCGAAGTGACAAATTTTTTTTTTCAGTTTTTTTGATTTATAAAAAAAACCGTTAATTGAATTTTTTTCCAAAAATATAATTGTTTTGTATCACGTTACAACAAGGGCGGATCCAGACTTTTCATCAGGGGGGGGTCACACACTTAGATGAGTTTTTACTCACCGCTCAAAAATGTTCTTTAATGTTTTGTAAAGGAGGTTAACAAAATTTAATAATGGCTAAAATGACAACTTTAGTTATCAAATTATTTTAGAGCACTGTTGTCCAGCAAGGTATGGTATACGAAAGCATTCCAAGATTCCAACAGTTTTCTAAATATGCCATATTTAAGAGCTAAAACACAGTAGTTTAGAGGGTTTTTGGTGCATTTCGCGCAGAAACGTAGGAAATTGTTTTGGAACGTTGCTTTTTTCCAAAAATACAATACACTTTTCTTGTTTTCATTTCTATTAATGCGAAGAACGCTGCAAAAATTTAAAAATCCAGAAAATGAGAGAGGTTCTGATATGTAGAAATGTCGGGCTTTTTTTGACGTAGTTTTTCGAACTCAATTTTCGGGAGTTTCTTATTACTATCGTTATCAATCTGTTGAGATAAAAAGTTTTGGTTCTTGAATTTAGAGCAATAGTTTAAGTACATAATTTTTCTAAAAAATTAAATTAAAACAAAGTAAGGTAGGTAAACAAATAAGTTGGGAAGAAAAGTTTTTGTAGCACTCACAAATTACACGTTTCAAAGCTTTTATATCATAGATATGGAACGTTTATTATGTTTTTCACTTAGCCATTAGTTTAACAAAAGTGGCACTTGATTTTTTTGGGACATTTGTATTATTGAAATTCGTGTTTAAATCTCAGTTTTAGCAAATTCACTTCAAAAATAGATTTATTTAATTTTTTAAGATCTTTTGTATTCAACAGAAAACCAATTTTGAAAGAAATAAAATGCACGACTGGGTCGCTAGAACTTGCTAATTTCTTCCAAAAAGTCTGTTTAAAAATACTTTCTATATTTTAAGATTTAAAAATGTACCTGCAAAATAAGTTTTTCTCAAAACTTTAAAGGCCATTTTATTTGTCAAAATTTAAATGCCATTTTATTTGTCAAAAAATCTATATTAACTTATTTTTTTTCCAAAATCATTTTAAATTTAAAATTTTGTCTTAAAAATATTGTTGGTAAGCACTAAAGAAAGAGCTTATAAATATATGTATGTACATTTTACTGTAGGGGCCAGGAAAGACAGACAGACGGAAGGATGTATTTTTTATGTTTATTTTTTAAAAAATAAAAACAATTATATTTTTCTTTAAAAAATGAACAATTTAATAAAACTTTATGTTACAAACAAATTTATTGTTTTCATTTTTTAAAAAATAAACATAAAAAATACATAATACAACAAACATGGAGACAAACAACATAGCATCTATAGACGGAAGGAATCGGGGTACCCACTTTTTTCGACTTCTCTACCATTGTAATGTCATATTTGATTAAAAGCTCTAGTTTGAAATTGTTTGCTAATGCAAAACTTGCTATATACTTGTAGTTTCTATATGTCGCAAGTAAAAATCACTTAAATAATCACTATTTATGTATGTGTGTCAAAAAAATGTAATAATAAAGTTGAAGGCTAGTTTAGGGAATTTAAAGGCAACTTAATATAAAGTTGATGATCTCTTATTCAAGGTTTCTTCTTAAGAACCTGAATATTTGCTCTTTTTCTTAGAAACAATTTTTATGAAAATAATTAAAAGCATTACTAAAGTTTTTTCCAAATTCTAAATTGAGTAAAAAAAAAATTTAGTTGTTTTTGACAGCAAAGCACTTTTTGGTGAATGTCGTTAAATTACTAATAAATCTATAGATGAAATCTTTACTTATACAACTTAACTGTATAAGCTTTATGGCTCATATGACCCCCCCCTGGATCGTCAGTTGGTCAAAAGTTGATGAATTATGCTGAATTTCCGATTCATATTATGTTCTTGGTACAATCCTCAGTTAAAAGTAGTACTTTTAGCAACAAAGTTTAAGGAAGTAAAATACAAATATTGTTTTCATATACAAAAAATAAATAATTCAAAATATAATGGTGGTCATATCCATTAACGCAATACAATTAGTTTTGAATTGAAGGGAATTCCTACGAAAAAGCAAACAAATTATCTCCCAGGGGGGGGTCATGACCCCTACGACCCCCCCCCTGGATCCGCCATTGCGTTACAATATGTAATACAAAATTTAATTCAAGTCTCTAGCGTCATTGGTTCATGAGATATTTAGGGTTAACCAAAATTTTCACCTTTTTTTTAAACTGCTATGGTAAAAAAAACCACCCACGCAATTTTCTTGAGAGCCCTTTCTGCATCTTTCTGCCTTATTATCTGTATAACAAAATTTATTTGAAGTCGATATCTCTTCTGGTTCTTGAGCTATGGACGACGAAAAAAACGTCGCGAACGTACGGACGTACGGACGTACGTACACACGCACGCACAGACATCTTTCTAAAAATCTTTTATTTCGACTCTAGGGACCTTGAAACGTCGAGAAATGTCAAAATTTTCAATTTGTCAAATCGGACCCATTACAATAACTTCCTATGGGAAGTTAATAAACAGCAAAGGACCAAGGTGACTCCCTTGAGGTACACCAGCATTGAATTTTAATTGACATGAAGGATTATTCCTGAACATGACGCTATAATAGCCGCGTTTTATTATCATCATGATCAGCGTTGCCGCTGGGCTTCACGAAAGTGTAACACATTTTTTTAAAAAACGTAACAAAAGCGAAAAAAATGTAACAAATTGAAAACAAAATTATTTAAATGAAAGAATGCTCTTGAACTCAATTTTTTATTTTTAATAGGAACATAAGTTTTCTTCATCACAGTTTTTAAATTCAGTACAAAACTGTACATTAAATAATAAGTTAATAAATTATTATAAGTAAAAAACATTTTAAGTTTTACATAAAATATGTTTAGGCAAATTAAGAGAATTTATCTTTTATTTGTTTTGCAAACATTATTGATTCAATGGTATTTAAGTGATACCTATTGGTTAAATTGGTTCGATCGAGTCGAATGAAGGTGATTTCAACTCAATTTAGGACGTAGGTGTACAAATATAGGTGGAAGTATTTTTTAAGCGCACTTCACACTGATTACAAAATCATAAAGTAAATTTTCAAAGAAAAAAAAAGTTTGGAGAAAAAAGTGTAACAAAAAGAAAAAAAAAGTAACATAGTAACAAATACAAAAAAATTAAGGAAAATGTAACACTTTTGTTACACTTGTAACATTGTGGCAACGCTGATCATGATCTGATCCGGATCTTGGATTTACATGCATTACAACAACAACACAAGATTCAGCTTTGTGTTTGGATCTCAATTTGAGATCCAAAATTTAATTCTTTTTTTCACAACAAGGAGCGCTTTATCATTGTAAAATCACATGTAAATGTTGGTATCATTGCAAACAAATTAAATAAAACCTATATTGCCATATAAACATTTCCATTTGACTGAAATAAAATATTTTTTAAATAGAAAGCGAGAAGCTTTATATTTATTTATTTGGTATATAACCCATGAAATAATTAGATATTTTAACAAAACTAGATATTAATTGGTGAAATTAAAATAATTAAGTCCAAAAAAATGTATATTTGACATCATTTATGGGTATTATTTTCCCCAAAAAAAAGGAACAAAAAAAAATCATTGAGTAAAATGTTCTTTGGGCAACCCTGCTTTAAATGTCAAAAAATATGAAAAAGAGGCTGGGATGCGACCCACACTGATAACTTCCCATCCCGTCTATCGATTTGTCTTGCTTAAAAGTTTGTCTAAATGTATCAATTCTTGCCAAATTTGCGTTCTATTTTTTGTAGATTTTATTTTTTTTATGAAAAAACGGACTGTTGGATTTTTATAAAAAAATTACTGATTATTGAAAAAACAATATTTTCTGTGAAATAAAATAAGTTTGAAGCCAATATTTTTAATTTTTGAAAAGCTATTTGAGCCGAAAATCAATTTTTACCAACTTTTATTAATTTTTTTGTTTAGGTTTTTATTTTTTGTAAAAAAACTGTCAATTCGATTTTTCTTAAAATTTTTCCTAATGTTGAAAACAATATTTCTTATAAGTTAAAATTAGTTAGAAGCCATAATCTCAAATTTTTGAAAAGATATTGTTGCAAATTAACCAAAAACTTTATTGATTCTTTAATACAAAAATTAACTTAACCTAAAGCGAACCACGCTGCCTGCTATCCAAAACCAGATACCAGAATGACTTTTCTCTCTCGCTGTCTATCAGGCTGACAAGTAGGTGCTGACGAGTAGACGCTGACAAGAAGATGCTGACAAATAGATCTGTTTGTTTGTAGTATCGCTTTTCGTCACATTATCCCCTTCTTACGCTTAAGTTTCCGAATTAAGCTGGTAAAACTGTTTCAAGCGATTAAAATGAACAATTTTCTGTGTTCTTCCTTTCTGGATGCGGTAGACAACGTCAGAAATCCTTTGAAGGATCTCATATGGACCATCCCAATCGGATTGTAACTTCGGACTTTTACCTTTTTTTCTTGTGGGATTATGAAGCAAAACTAATGTCCCGGGGTCAAAAGTTTGCTTAGTGCTACGTAAGTCATAGCGATGCTTCATTTGTCTGCTGCCGTTTTCCAGTCTATAACGAATGATGTTG
The DNA here is from genome assembly GCA_920104205.1 of Eupeodes latifasciatus. NCBI lineage: Eukaryota > Metazoa > Arthropoda > Insecta > Diptera > Syrphidae > Eupeodes > Eupeodes latifasciatus. Next base: position 389,180,584 of record OV049924.1, on the reverse strand, counting down.
TAGGTTTCTTCAAGCCGTTTGCGAATCTTTTTCAAGAACTCGTTGGTGTCCTCGCTATCCTGTTGATTTGGTGCCCAGATATTTTCCGCAGGGAGACGAAGCTCATGGCCATAAATGAGCATAGCAGGTGTTTCACCAGTAACATCATGAACTGCTGTTCTGTAGGCCAGCATCAAAAGTGGTAAATGTTGATCCCAGTCGCGTTGATGTTGTTCACAGAACTTCGCTAGGTAGTCCAGTATAGTTCGGTTGAACCGTTCTACCATTCCATCAGATTGAGGATGCAAAGCCGTTGTTCTTGTTTTCTCGATACCCAGGCGCTCCATTGTCTTCACAAATATCTCAGACTCAAAATTTCTACCCTGATCGCTGTGGATTTGCATAGGCATACCATGACGGGAAAAGACGTCATTTATAAGGCGGTTCACTATAGTTTCACTTGTTTGATCAGCAATCGCAAAGCATTCAGGCCACTTTGAAAAGTAGTCCATGCAACACATTATGTACCTATTTCCAGCATCAGTTCGAGGAAGTGGTCCTAAGATATCCACTGCAATGCGTTCGAAAGGAGCGCCGACATTGTACAACTGTAATGGAGCTACTCGTCGAGGACTCGGTTTTTTTCTTGCTTGACAAACCTTGCAACACTTACACCATATTCGCACATCTTCTGAGCAGCCAATCCAATAAAATGATCTCTGAAGTTTGTTTAGGGTTTTAGCCGTTCCAAAGTGACCTCCAGAAGGGCTATCGTGGACCATTGCCAGAATTTGTTGTTGGAGCTGCTTGGGTACGACAGCTTGATAGACCACATTCGTGCGCTGAAAGTGTTTTCTGTAAAGAATTTCGTCACGAAGACACAAGGTTTCGAAAATAGCCCAGTAGGATTTTAATACGGGATCGGATGGGGAAATAGTTTTCTTTTCAGGTCTTTGTTTAAGTCTTACCCAATTTTTGACAGTTTTCAGTTGATCGTTAGCATCTTGGAACTTTGCCATGTCATCTACGATGGCCAGATTGGATACTATAGCGAGATCACGTTGTTCCTTCCCATCACAATGTCGACATGATTGTTGGAGACAAGGCCTCCTAGACAAAGCATCAGCGTTTCTGTGGTTCTTTCCCGGTCTATGTGTAACAGTAAAGTCGTACTCAGCTAATTGCTCCAACCATCGAGCTAACTGACCTTCAGGTTCCTTAAACTTCATCAGCCACTGTAGAGATGAATGATCAGTTCGTAATGTAAAGTGACGTCCCAACAAATACGGCTTAAAGTGTTTGACGGCTTTTATTACTGCAAGGAGCTCCTTTCTCGTCACGCAATAGTTTATCTCTGGTTTTGAAAAGGTTTTGCTGAAAAATTCTATAGGCTCCTCCACTCCATCGACCATCTTCGAAAGCACAGCCCCACATGCAAATTTACTAGCGTCCGTATCTAACACGAACACATCTGTTTCTTCAGGTAACGTCAATGTTGGAGCGCTGACTAAACTTGATTTTATTTTTTGGAAAGCCTGTTCGCACTCGGGAGTCCAGGAGAAAAGTTGATTTTTCTCTGTCAACCTAGTAAGGGGCTTAGCAATCTCTGAGAAAGAGCGAACAAATCTCCTGTAGTAGGCAGCGAAACCCAAAAATGTCTGTACTTCATTTTTACACTTTGGGGCTGGCCAACTAGAAACGGCCTCTGTCTTAGCTGGATCTGGAGAAATGCCAAGATCTGAAACGAAATGACCCAGAAATAAAACTTGATTAGAGAAAAGGTTGCATTTTTGTGGCGCAACTTTCAACCCGGCTTCTATTAGACGTTGACAAACTGTTTCTAGGTTCTGAAGGAGTTCCTCGAATGTTTTGCCGTGAACCACCAGGTCGTCCAAATAAACCTTACAAATACCAAACAAACCTTCCAGAATGGTTTCCATTAGCCGCTGGAATGTAGCAGGGGCATTACATAGCCCAAATGGCATAACATTGAATTCCCAAAGGCCGTCCCCTGTGCTAAAAGCCGTTTTTTCTTTTGAGGATTCATCCAACTCTACTTGCCAATAACCTGATTTAAGATCAAGGGTTGCAAACCATTTCGATCCGGCTATTGAGTCAAGTGCATCGGTTCTTTGCATAGGATAACCATCTTTTACTGTCACATCATTTAGACGGCGGTAGTCGACGCAAAAACGAAAAGTCCCATCTTTCTTGCCTACAAGAACTACTGGGGATAGCCATGGGCTATTTGACTTCCGAATGATCCCTTGAAGTGCCATGTCAGTGACCAACGAGGCGGCTACAGTTTTCTTGGACCAAGGAAGACGTCGAGGAGTCTGTTTAATTGGAATCGACTTACCCGTATTAATGTGATGCTTCAACACACTCGTGTGACCAACTTCATCTGGACTCAAGGCAAAAACAGTTCGATAACGAGCCAGAAAATCATCAGCTTTTATTTTTTGAGCAGAAGATAAAGAAGGTGATAAGCAAGAACTAAGATCGTTAACTTCTACTGTGTTAGTCAAAAGTTTGAACTGCGAGTTGAATTCATTTTGGCAGAGGTCACCCTGAAGCGGAATATTAAGGTTCTGCAAGCGAAGTACTTTGGATTCCAAATCCACCAAGCATCGAAACGAACCAAGAAAGTCAACTCCAAGTATACAATCTTGGTGTATGTCAGCAACAATAACATTCATCTGTGTTGTAAAAGATTCGATTTGAAACAAAACCTCAATGGATCCTTGTATCGGAGTAAGGTGTCCCGCGATGCCCTTGATGAAAGACAAGGATGGCTTAAGCTTCGAAAGTTGTATAGGTGAGAGCACTTTTGGATGGATAACTGTATGAGAAGCGCCAGTATCCACGACCATATGACATGGGTAAGCCTCGATACAACCTTGTATATAGAGAACCTTGTGGTTTAAGCTAGCAGAATTTATAACAGGGACTATGTTCACAGCTGACTCCTGTCCCTTGGAGCCAGCGAGCTGTAGTTTAAATTTTCCGTCTGTGGATGATTCCAATTAGTTTTAAAGGTCTGTCCTTTGTCGTCATGAGCCTTGCGGATTTTAATTGCCTGAAAATTTGGAGAGGCAGCGATTACTTCGAATTCAAAATGGTCACCCACCTGTATATCCGGCTTCCCAGGTAAATTTGTGTCAACTTGGCGCGCATGAAAGTAAAGTTTTCTTTTTAGTGAAGGACAATCGATGAAGCCATATTTTTTTACGAAGCTATACCATTTGACTTTGCCCGAATAGCGTGTTGAATCAAGAGGAAGGTTCATTTCACGGGTGTTTGTTTTGTCGACCGAGCGGCTATGGACGTTCAGGGCCAAATTGGTTTGTTTCGTCAGCGGCGGCCCATTTAAGCTGACGAATTCCCGTTTCCCGAACTTTCTCTTTCTTCAAATTGGGCAAGTAAAATATTTGCAGATTGTCGTGCGGCTTTGGTGGCAATACGACTCGATTCAATTTTAAGGGCAATCTCCAAGGCATCGTGGAGTGATTTAGGTTCACTTTCACGTACTCGACACTGAACTTCACTATCGGAAATGCCATCTAGAAATTGTTGAATGCATAAACTGTCGCGGACCTCTCTTTTCAAAGATGGGTAGACTAATCGAGTCAATCGTTGGACATCGTTTGCGAATTCAACAAGTTTTTCACCGTTCTTTTGATATCGGGTTCGGAATATAGCGTATGCATTCGCAGACTGCATGGCGGCCCCAAAACGTTTCCGAAGTGCTGTTGTTAGAAGTGAGTAGTTCATCAGAGTTTCACTTTCTAATGCCCCCACAAAAGATAGGGCTGAGTCTCTGAGACTTGCAGAAAGAAAAATTGCAGATTGCATGTCGGACCATTCATTCGCTTTAGAGACCATGCGTAAATGCGTCTCATAATCTTCCCACGAAGATTTTCCATCAAATTCCATCAGGCGAATAACAGGTCGTCTGGAAATACTGCCGACTGTTGTTTGTGGAAAAGTAGAAACACGGTCTTCTAGGTTGTTCTGTTGCACCGTAGCTGGTTCACGAGGCAATGTGCCTATATGAAAAGGATTATCGAATGAAACTTGGCCTGGAGAGTTCGATGTACTGAAGTTTTCAATCGATCCTCGGCTGGTTGGTTGGATAGCAGTTGGATCTTGCGACAATGGACCTAGATTCTGAGTTGACGTATTTTCATTTGAAAGCACAGATGTCTGGATGCCACTATCAGCAAAGACACGATTCGCAAAAGCTGTTGCATTGAGTGTTGTGCTTTCCAAAACTGATACTCGTCTAGTCAAGTTGGCTGATAATTCGTCCAGGCGATTTCCAATGTCATGGATAGCCGTCAAGATCGTGGAATTTTCGTTGTTATTACTCGGAGGTGGGCTATTCATTTTCATGAATTTTTATGAGAAACCCCACACCTGACACCAAATGTTGCAAATTAACCAAAAACTTTATTGATTCTTTAATACAAAAATTAACTTAACCTAAAGCGAACCACGCTGCCTGCTATCCAAAACCAGAATGACGTTTCTCTCTCGCTGTCTATCAGGCTGACAAGTAGGTGCTGAAGAGTAGACGCTGACAAGAAGATGCTGACAAATAGATCTGTTTGTTTGTAGTATCGCTTTTCGTCACAATATTTAAGTCGAAAATCAATTTTTACCAACTTTTGTTAAATTTTTTTTCGGTTTTTAATTTTTTGTAAAAAACTGTCAATTCTTTTTTTTCAAAATTTTACTGAATGTTGAAAACAACATTTTTTGAAAGATAAAAGTAGTTTAAAGCCAATATCTCAAAGTCTTGAAAAGATATTTGAGTCAAAACTCAATTTTTACCAACTTTTTTTTTATTTTTTTTAAGTTATTAGTTTTTGTAAAAAAACTGTCAATTCGATTTTTCTCAAAACTTTATCAGATGTCAAAAACATTATTCTTCATTGCACAAAATTGTTTTGGAAATGAAATCATATTTTAGTCGTAAAATTTTCGAAGTGACAAATTTTTTTTATCAGTTTTTTTGATTTATAAAAAAAACGGTTAATTGATTTTTTTTCCAAAAATATAATTGTTTTGTACCACGCTACAATATATAATACAAAATTTAATTCAAGTCTCTAGCGTCATTGGTTCATGAGATATTTAGGGTTAACCAAAATGTTCACCATTTTTTTAAACTGCTATGGTAAGAAAACCACCCACGCAATTTTCTTTAGAGCCCTTTCTGCATCTTTCTGCCTTATTATCTGTATAACAAAATTTATTTGAAGTCGATATCTCTTCTGGTTCTTGAGCTATGGACGACGAAAAAAACGTCGCGAACGTACGGACGCACGGTCGTACGTACGTACACACGCACGCACAGACATCTTTCTAAAAATCTTTTATTTCGACTCTAGGGACCTTGAAACGTCGAGAAATGTCAAAATTTTCAATTTGACAAATCGGACCCATTACAATAACTTCCTATGCGAAGTTAATAAAATCGAGAAAGCTGCAGCACAAATGTGAGAAAAGATGTTCAAATAAATTGTAAGTAATCTCTAAATTAAATTATTTAAGTGTCACATTTATTAAAAGGTCAAAAAGAATCTGTACTACATGTGAGACCAAAGCGTTCCTGGATGCTTTGAGTTTAGGAGTGCAATGGTGATTTGCAGAAACATTTTCAAAAGTTGTGGAGATTCCATTTTTGGTATGTGTTTGTTTTTGTTTTGCTTCGTAATGTCACTTTTGAAAGAACGAATTTGACAATGCTACCAAACTTTAAATAACAAAATATATGATGATCCAATGCTGTTTTATTATCATGATCTGATCCGGATCAGATCATGGTGATAAAAAGAGGCTGGGATGCGACCCACACTGATAACTTCCCATCCCGTCTATCGATTTGTCTTGCTTAAAAGTTTGTCTAAATGTATCAATTCTTACCAAATTTGCGTTCTATTTTTTGTAGATTTTATTTTTTCATGAAAAAACGGACTGTTGGATTTTTATAAAAAAATTACTGAATATAAAAAACAATATTTTCTGTGAAATAAAATAAGTTTGAAGCCAATATTTTTAATTTTTGAAAAGCTATTTGAGCCGAAAATCAATTTTTACCAACTTTTATTAATTTTTTTGTTTAGGTTTTTATTTTTTGTAAAAAAACTGTCAATTCGATTTTTCTCAAAATTTGTCCTAATGTTGAAAACAATATTTCTTATAAGTTAAAATTAGTTAGAAGCCATAATCTCAAATTTTTGAAAAGATATTTAAGTCGAAAATCAATTCTTACCAACTTTTGTTAAATTTTTTTTTCGGTTTTTAATTTTTTGTAAAAAAACTGTCAATTCTATTTTTTTCAAAATATTACTGAATGTTGAAAACAATTTTTTTTGAAAGATAAAAGTAGTTTAAAGCCAATATCTCAAAGTCTTGAAAAGATATTTGAGTCAAAACTCAATTTTTACCAACTTTTTTTTTATTTTTTTTTTAGGTTATTATTTTTTGTAAAAAAACTGTCAATTCGATTTTTCTCAAAATTTTTCCTACTGTTGAAAACAATATTTCTTATAAGATAAAATTAGTTAGAAGCCATAATCTCAAATTTTTGAAAAGATATTTAAGTCGAAAATCAATTTTTACCAACTTTTGTTAATTTTTTTTTTCGGTTTTTAATTTTTTGTAAAAAAAACTGTCAATTCTATTTTTTTTCAAAATTTTACTGAATGTTGAAACCAATATTTTTTGAAAGATAAAAGTAGTTTAAAGCCAATATCTCAAAGTTTTGAAAAGATATTGGAGTCAAAACTCAATTTTTACCAACTTTTTTTTATTTTTTTTTAGGTTTTCATTTTTTGTAAAAAAACTGTCAATTCGATTTTTCTCAAAATTTTATCAGATGTCAAAAACATTATTCTTCGTTGCACAAAATTGTTTTGGAGATGAAATCATATTTTAGTCGTAAAATTTTCGAAGTGACAAATTTTTTTTTCAGTTTTTTTGATTTATAAAAAAAACCGTTAATTGAATTTTTTTCCAAAAATATAATTGTTTTGTATCACGTTACAATATATAATACAAAATTTAATTCAAGTCTCTAGCGTCATTGGTTCATGAGATATTTAGGGTTAACCAAAATTTTCACCTTTTTTTTAAACTGCTATGGTAAAAAAACCACCCACGCAATTTTCTTGAGAGCCCTTTCTGCATCTTTCTGCCTTATTATCTGTATAACAAAATTTATTTGAAGTCGATATCTCTTCTGGTTCTTGAGCTATGGACGACGAAAAAAACGTCGCGAACGTACGGACGTACGGACGTACGGACGTACGGACGTACGGACGTACGGACGTACGGACGTACGTACACACGCACGCACAGACATCTTTCTAAAAATCTTTTATTTCGACTCTAGGGACCTTGAAACGTCGAGAAATGTCAAAATTTTCAATTTGTCAAATCGGACCCATTACAATAACTTCCTATGGGAAGTTAATAAAACACGGCTAATGTCTATCTTTAAGATATGACGAAATCCACATAACACATCGGTCGTTAAGTCCAACTTAATTAATTTTTTAAGAAGAATTTGACGACTTGTTTGTTTGTCAAATGTCTTGCTGAAGTCTGTAAGGATGCAATCGATTTGAGTGTTTTGAATGCGCCCAAACAAAAAGTAGAGAATAATAATAAATTAGTAATTGTGGATTTTTTTTTTCACAAACCAAATTTGATTTTCACATATAAAAGAAGAAGAATTTAAAGAAATTATGTCACAGACAAGGGATTCAATTTAGAAATAGCAGACAATTTCGCTATAGGACGATAATGCCTAACTAAATTTTTAGAACCTTTTTTATCGTCTGGCGTTAGGAACCAATATTTCCAAAGATCTAGGAAACTTAGAACATTTCAAAGACTCGTTAAAACGAAGAAACAATGGATAGTAAATATAACACATAGATTTGATGATGATGCTATTCCATAAGGATCAGGACTGAAACATTTATTTAGCTAATATTCTCACGTATAGAGGCCTCAGAAATAGAAAAATGTATTCATGTAAGATGACTGTCTTCTTGTGTGTTGGGAAAAATAAGGGAAGAGGTACTTGCAGAGGGTAAAACAAAGAAGATGGCTTGAAGAATATTGATAGGTCATACTTGCTGGAAATCCGCTAAATTTAGATTTACTGTTAACGTATCTCCAAAACACAGTAGGGTTTATTTTTAGAACACACTCAGTATTGGAAATGAATTGAGAGTACAACAAATTTGAATAAGTTATAAAGTTGTATTGCAGTTCTTGGTTGATTCTCATCCCTCTTCATAAGATTAAACTTCAACCAAGCCTTATTTCATTTATTTTTTAAAGTTAATGGTGGATGGTTAAATAGATGGATGATGGCGATCTTTGTGTACGAGCTTTGAATCGCTTGGGATAACAGCAGCATCAGTCTTCTTTACATCAGAGAAGAAGACAGACCCAATAATCTACCATTTTCATTTTTAACTCCATCATTAAGCTCATTTAAACCAAAAGTTGCCATTCCATATATAAAACAGAATTCGTTTCTATTCTCAAATATTGTTTCTAAGGAATTGTTCAAATTTTTACAAATTTCGTTAAAATAGCCAGGTAAAATTTAGCATGTAACCACAAAACAACAAAACGAAACCAGAAAACGTTTTTATTTTACGCAGAGTTAAAATAGGTCAGGATGACAAATGAAACAGAATAAGTGACAGCAGCCTTGTCTGACTCTACGACTAACACGTTTTCAGTTTTTCACATTACTTGTTCCAACGGCTTAAATTTGTCCACTAGTTTTACTATTTCTGGTCAAGAAAGTGCTTCCGGGCGACCCAAAAACGCTTTAGATTTTCGAATTGTGACTGCAAAATGTTAACAATTTTCTTCTTGAAATTTAGCAATTTCAATGTTTTTTTGTCAAATGTGATAAGATAAAAGCTGCAAAAGTGACAATAGCGGGATATTCAAAATGAAACCTATTAGACGCGAAATTCTTTACGAAATGTAATTTATATGAAACTAAAAGATATGTACAGTACATACACTATTATAATTGTTTAAGTGTGATTTCAAATCCAATAAAACTCCTCAAACAGTAAGATTCTTACCGAGGTAATTTTCTGAACTGTTGACAGATGAGTTTTCTTTTGTCTAAAACAATATACTTTTCATCAAAGTTGTTGATAATGTACATTTCATTCATGAATTTGAATAGCAGACATACGCGTATTAAATAAGTTACCCGGATTGAAGCCATAAGACCCATTTCACGAAGAAGAATAAAAAAAAACTTTCTTCAATTTAATGACTTTTAAGAGAAAATGACTTACAACCGAATCTAAGATAAACTCACCTACCCAATTGTTTATTTGTGACAAAACTCCCATTTCATGTCGAATAACTTTCTCCTTCCAAACAAAGTTCAGTTAAGGGAGAAAGCCACAAAAACCAAACCGACCGACAACGACGATACATATAATTTTCACATATACCTTTTAACAAGGTGTTAGGTATCCTGACTTTGAAAAGTCCTAGTTCTAGATGATAAATGATGATTTTCCCTTTACACTTCCATTCGCATTCGCATACATGAACCCATTTCATTTTGGGGAATTTGATTCATTTTTCTCAAGATTTATTGTGAAATCGGTTAACCGAAGCTTTTACTTTCACATAATTCTAGGTGTTGAATGTATCTTTGTGGTTTGGCACAACTATTTTGAATGTCATTTATATTATATGTAGATTGTTTATAGAAGGTAAAACAAACATTCAAACATGCATACATGGAATTGTATCTTTTTTGGGATACCTTCTTTCTAGATATCATATGCCAAATATTTCAAGTCATTAATTTTAATTCTCAATCCGTCGACAATAAACCACAATTTGTATCATTTTTTTTTGAATTTGAATTTAAGTGAGAGTTGTATTTTAAAATAAATTGAATTTAGAGCACGAGTGTGTGTTGACAACTTATTGATTTAATAATTTATATGATTTTTAAATTTAAAACTCCTTTGATAAAAACACTTTGTTTAAAAAAAAAAACTCAAGCGCAATCTAGCGGTTTTTTTTTAAATCAAGGCTTAATTTAAAATTGACAGCTTTTGTTAAAACCGATTCTTGGTAGAAAGTCATTATCTCCGCGAAACGGAACAGTTCGCTGATACCCCGTGCCTTCTGTACACAAGTTAGGGCAAATATTTGGACACTGAACAAACCTCATCGCATCACTTTACCAATTTTTTTTGAAAAGGCTGTGGAACAACGTTTAGGTCAACGGTGGGCGTTACAGAGCCATATCAACCGACTTTATTTTGCATTTAAATTGAAAAAATGTATTTGGACGAATGAATGTCGCGCTGTGACTCATAGTCCATGCCATAGTCAATGATTTCGGCACCAAATCCCAAATAGTGTTATCAGTCATCTTGGCGAAGTCAATTGGCCACCTCGGAGTTGTGGGCCCCGAGCCTGGCACAATAAAACATAACACCAGCCGATGCAGTAGGCATGAATATTGGATACGCATATAAAGATGCGGAGGAAATTTATGTATGGTAAAGCTTCTGCCATTTACCTGCTTCCGATTCACAGTTACTTTTAACAGAATATTTTATACAGCGACGTGAAACATCTTCTAAGTGTATGACGGACAACAGGTTTAGACCACCCGTTTACTATCTCGTTTACTCGTAGAGACAGAAAGCTTCTCTCGAACAGATTATTTCATGGTTACCTTTTTTTTAAGGGCGCTATGAACACAGCTTGTCCTATCAGGCAAAGTACCGAATATCTTTTAGTTTGTTGCCAGGGGTACGAAAGGAATTTAGCCCCGTTCTATTCCGTCATTCCCTTTTAAGTGTATAACGGACAAACTTAAGTCACCCGCTTATTATCTAGAGTTTTCTTGTAGGGATTAGGCATTAGGGACCCGCTTATCATTCTCTAACCTTAGTTAGGGTAAGGCCTTAATATCCGTACCGTACTGCCGAAAGAATTTTTGTATGTGAGTATTTTTGAAAATTATTCCAGGTTGTTCCCGGTTTGTTCCTCATTTTTCAAAGTTTTTTTTGAAATATACTCAAAAATAAGGGTTTTAGACCACAAAAATTGACTTTGACTTAAAGTTTTCTGGCTTGGAAATTGTTTCAGTTTATTCTTGTTATTCTTAACATTGTGGATTTCTATGATCAAAATTTCAAAAGATATGTTAAAAATTGTAAAAAATTATAGCATCCCTTTTTTAGAAATTCTATCTTCTTCTATTTTTTTAGATTCTAAAAAGTGTTCCAAGCATTGCTCCAGAAACTTAGATTCGTGAATTTAAATAAAATAAAATTAGTTACAAATTGAAAAGTCTAGACCCAAGTTTTTTTCTTTCTTGGGGAAGACCAGGATCTGCCGTAATGTGAATATTTGATCGACTGAATACTTTCCTGGTCTTAGACCACAGCGATAAGGACCTGTCAGGTTGTTGGCGATGGGCTTTCGACGGGAAGATGGGATTGTTGGCTTTCGTCGTCAATGTTGAATGTATCATCCTGTTTGACAGCGGAATTCGGTTCGTCTTTGCCGTTATACAGTCTCCAAAAGTGGTCATTCATATCCTTAGCATTGACTGCGGTTCTACTATGATGTTTAAACTTTCGTCTTTTCAGCCTTCGGTTCGAGGTTTATGTACATATTTGTAAATTTCGTTTCACCAGCTCATAAAACTTTCGAACTTTATTTCTGCTTTTGAACCTGTCAACATCTTTGACCGCACGCTTCTAATGCTCTCTCTTTTTTCATAGAGCTAATGAGCAGCTCTCGTTCTTTTTTAACGTTAAATGTAATAAGCTGAGTTATATGGTGAATTATAGTTTTTGAGAAGATGAATGTAAAAGTCTCAGATATCAATGAAAAATGCACTCTCCAGGAAATAAACTTTATCTGTTTTTATTATAAAGTCCAAATAAGGGTACGAAAATAATAAATATTCATTTAAAATTGTAAAAATACCTTTATCATCCTACAGGAAACTGATGCCTCCTTCGACTTTTTCTTCATCAGAAACACATCACACATGCCATTTTAAGGATAAGGATATGCTTCAAATCACATCGGACAGACATTGTACATACGCATACTATACATAACATATGTATAGTGAGGATTGCTTTGATAGCAAAATCATATTCAAACCCCACCCATTCCGTCCGGCCAAAAACAACCTCTCAATCAATTTCCATAACAACAATAATTATTGTTGAACAAATTGAATGCAGATTCTCCGATCTTCTATTCCTATACAACGAGCTACGAGCATATCGATGCCAATCAATGGAAACCTATAAACGGCCAAATGGCCTTCCTTCCTTATGTCCAATACGTGCGTCCTTCTGTGTCCTGCCGTCCAAACGTCCAACCATCCATATCGGCATCTCCGTCTATATGTATATGAAACCCCCTTATGTTTTCGATTCCAAGAAATTAACTTTGAATGAATTATCTCGGAGGATATTTTCCTTAGAATAAATCAAGAATAAACAACATAATCAAAACGTATCTCTTTTCTGTAGATGGTTTTTGGTTTGGTTAGATATTTTTTTTTGTCTATATTTCTCAAGACCGAATCACTGCGATTGAATGATTGAATGTTTTTCTTTCCTGTGTTATCTTCTCTGATGGTCATTTTGAATTGAACATTCAATAGGGTTGAGGTATAGAGGGAGGAGTGTTTTCTGCCCTTTCTAATGTTATTCTAATGTTGTGCGATGTGACCCTCATGTATGAAGGAAGAAAATAAGGATTGTTTGTTTGTTTGTTTGGAATGAAAAGAAAGACATCAGCATCAACAATGAACAAAAATATAAAATTTCCTTAAGGGTCATTCAGGAAAGAATAATATCTCCTTCTCTGCATTTTGATAGGAAAACTATATTCCTATGCTGACAGTTGTTGTAGTTGAGGATATTTAAAAAATCGAATCACAAGGCTTCTTACGTTATTTCTACACATTTATAGCCTCTATCTATAATATAGTTAGAAAACTATTTTCGGAAGTAAGGATAATTTAAGTCGACTAAATGAGAAAGTATCTATCTATCTAATCTAATCACCAATCAAGAAGCTATACGTACGAGCATGAATTTATTTGGATTTGAAGCAATTAAAAGAAATTTTTAACTAACAACTAAACAATTCTTGCATATGTGACGATTTTGGATGACATGTATAACAGATTCATTACCATCAGTAAAAGTTTAAATTATGCTGGAATATTTTGAGCTGAAATTTATCTTTTAAACAATTTCACCAAAAGGTCAACTTGGAAGAGCAGTCTAGGTAGATTTGCTGTAGGGGTATCATCATAATCATATATATATTATTTTGCTAGTCAGTCCCAATGTTGTCTTTTCCGATTCTCACACTGAACATTTGTTTTAAAAGAAGTAGAATTTTCCGCAGACTAATCGATTGTATTTGTATTGAATATAAAAGGTTGGAAAATATCTCCCTTCCCTTTTTTGCTCTTTATTCAACGCTTTATGAAAAGTGTTAGAAAGTTGGGTTTTAGTTCAAATATGCGCCGTTTTGTTCGATAATCTGTTTCCATCTAGACGGCAACTTCATTATACCACCCTTGTAGAAACCCACCTCTTTACTTGTGAAGAACTCGGACAGCCACTCTTCCCAAGTTTCTTTTTAATTCAACTTTACACCACCAAGGGCGTTCGTCATGGACAGGAACAGGTGGTGATCACTTGGCGCTATGTCCGGGCTATATGGTGAATGAGATAAAACCTCCCATCCAAGTTGCCGTAGCTTCTGACTAGTCATCAACGAAGTGTGTGGTCTGGGGTTGTCCTGGTGGAACACTACACCCTTCCTGTTGGCCAATTCTGGACGCTTCTGGTCGATTGCCTGCTTCAAGCGGTCCAGTTGTTCGTAGTAAATGGCAGAATTAAGCGTCTTGCCATATGGGAGCAGCTCATAGTGGATGATACCCTTCCAATCATACCAAACACACAGCAAAACCTTCCTGGCCGTCAGTCCCGGCTTGGCCACTGTTTGGGACGATTCACCATACTTCGACCACGACCGTTTTCACTTGATATTTTTGTATGTGATCCATTTTTTGTCGCTAGTCACCATCCGCTTCAAAAATGGGTCGGGTTCGTTCCGTTTCAGCAGTATATCGCAGGCGTTGATTCGGTGCAGTAGGTTTTCTTGCGTCAAATCATGTGGCACGCAAACATCAAGCTTTTTATTGTATCCAGAGTTTTGCAGATGGTTTAAAATGGTTTGGTGACTAACTCCCATCTCCTGGGCGATGTCACGAGACGCCACATGCCGGTCAAACTCGGTGTTTTCCATGATTTGATCGTTATTCGTCGTCACCGGTCTTCCGCTGGCTGGAGGGGAAGGGCGACTCAGAAGACGAAGTTTTAAGGAAGGAACACTAATGTTAAACTCAAAAAAGACTAAGTTCGAATTTACATTTTGAATTATACGTGATATAGGTCTTTTGGAGCCATAGAAGGATCGATGGCCAGGAACATATAAGAGTCGGTGCGATTACGGGTGTTATGAGGGTTAATGTTAAAAGAGATAGAGCTGTAGAGGGAAATGCAATCAATTGAACCAGAAAGGATTACATAAATAAAGAGAATGTCGGAAATTTACCTACGTTCTTCGAACGAGTTCAAGTTGAGAAGTTTCAGGCGGTCAACATATGGAGGAAGAATAAGAGGATTGTTCCAAGACAAACCATGAAGAGCAAAGCTTTGAAACGACGCGACGTTGAATGTTTTCGATTCTGAAAATATGAATACTTTGGAAAGGTGACCAAACTTGAGATGCGTATTCGAGAAGTGGGTGAACATAAGTAATAAATAGGAACCGTGTTACAGAAAATTCTTTGGACCAACGTTTAACTAAACGAAGTGCTAAGTTGTCTTTGAGAATGGTATCGTCTATATGGGAGAGGAAATTAAGCTCTTGGTCACATAAAATGCCAAGGTACTTAATGTTATTAACAGTAAGTATGGGTTGATTGTGCAAAAGGTAGAGACGGGGAAATTCTTGAAGCATTTACATGAAAAATTGATCGATTAGCACTTGACAATATAAAGTTCCAAGCAGTTTTTAAGACACCAAGCTAAAAAGCAATCTAGATTATATGGAATAAGAGAAGAGTCATGTATTTTGATGAGATGGCCGTGAAAAAATGTGTATTATCAGCTTATAGTGAGGTAGAAGAATGCTTTATGACCTTTTCAAGATTGTTGATTGTAAGAATGAACAAACGATCAAGGAGGTTCTCTCCTGGCTAAGAGAAAACGTGATATCAACTTCTGATATCCGCATCTTCTCTGACAGTCAGGCTGCTATCAAATCTCTTGACGGCTCAACCAAATCTCTAACGGCCCTCGATTGTCGATCGTCTCTTATGGAGATGGCGCAGCAATTTAAAATTCACCTCTGCTGGGTGCCGGGCCACAGAGACATCACAGGAAATTGTAGAGCCGATGAACTCACTAAAAATGGAACCGTCATACCTATTTCACCTAAAAGGGATAAGATAGGTATACCGAGAGCTACATGTAAACTTCTGCTAAAAGAAACAGCTTTCGAGATAGCAAACTCTAGGTGGTACAATTTACCAACATGCGCAGCCACAAAACTCATATATCCTTCACTGGACCTAAGGCGCTCTAAAGACTTGTTATCTCACTCAGACTTCATATAGGTGTCCTTACGGGACACTGTCTTATAGGCAGAAACGGAATACTTGGTGTAGCCTCAAATGACTTCTGCAGGAGCTGTATGGACGAGAAAGAAGAGGAAACAATCTCTCACCTTCTCTGCACTTGAACTGCTCTTTCACTAAGACGAAAACTTCATCTGGGAGAATACTCTTTTGATAATACCAGTGAACTAGCTCAAAAGGATATCAAGTATCTCCTTCGCTTTATAAAAAGCTCAAAATGGTTCGACTAGTGGGAAGTAATTCTCTAGATTCATGTGGTATCACAATGGGCCTTTTTTTGGCCTAAGTGTGTTGTGGATTCTAACCTAACCTATTCTAACATAAGAATGAACAAAAGAGGACCTAGATAGCTGCCTTGTGGGACACCGCTGTATTATCGGTTTTCAAGGTAAGAGGAAATCCATTTTATAAAAGAGGGTTCAAAGCCAAGAATGGAAAGTTTGAAGAGTAAAAGTCTATGGGAGATTGTGTCAAATGCTTAGGTATACGATAAAATTTGGCAATGGGTCGATAATTGTTAACATCTCGCTTCGAGCTCTTTTTATTTACTGGGATTATAAATGAAGATTTCCAAATGTTTGAAAATTCAACTTGGTTTTTCGAGATGGGAAGGGAAAGTTTGTAAGAAAAATGGCAGGGAGACCCATCAGGACCGGGACTAAACTCGTCATGTTGATGTAATTTAAAAGAGAAAATGGTTATAAGTAACTAAAGTATGATGAATCAGAAACAAAAGAATGATCAACAAAAGATTGTTTGATTGTTTGATGATTTAGGATCCTTAATATGTTTGGTTATGTTTGCAATAGAAAGCTCTAGTAAACGGAATTATTTAACTATAAATGTAGATAAACCAATTCTATTTGTTCGTCATTATCTTAATGAATTTTAATGAACTTTTTATAATAGTTATCGCCTTTCAAAAGATAACATGACCTACAGACTTCAATCTTCTTCGTTCTTCCTAAATGTAGGACACTATGACACAAACTATAATGTGTTTATTTATTTTTAACAATTTTTCATCTCAAAATATATTGTCCGAACAGATGTCATCTTTGCTAATGAAAGTTTAGATGCATAAAACCACATGAGATTGTTTCAATCATAAGTTCAACCAAAAAAAGGATATCCTTCAAGAATGGACATTTTTCAAATGCTTCTTTATTTGTAGAATTATGTTAATGCAAACCCCTCAAAAACTTATTTTCACTTCTGCATTTTGAATTCAAGGTTAAAAAAAAAATCAATTTTTCAAAAAGAAAAAAAAAACTAAACTAAAACATTTGTGGCTTAAAAAAGCCAATATCTGATATAAATATTATTGACTTTTATTTTGAAATAAATTTATCTGGAATTTGATAGACTTTATATTACGATACGTACATTATATGTATAAAATAATAAATAAAATAAAACCACAAACGAGAAAGAAAAACCTTCATTCTATCGGTGCAGAAAATCCTTAATGGGAAAACTTTGTTCTCAAGGCAAAAGTAATTTCGTAAGAAACCTCGCCTCGTCTCGTCTCCTTGTTTCTTATATAGGATACAACTCTACCGCTGCGCTTTTATTATTCCTATAGGTAGGTATATAGATATCGGTACACATTCACTTATTTCACTCTTGTGCCATAGGATCAAAGTGGCTTTTAGTTGGATTGCCCATTTGAAAGGCATTCAGAAAATGTGCAACAACTTATCGCGGTTAACCCGGAACTTCTGTATTTCATTTCCAATACAAGTTTTAAGAAGCATTTTCATGTGCAACTGCCTATGTAAGTTTCAGTTCAGTTTCAGTCTACTCTCTTGCTTCTTCTTTTAAAGGCTGCAATCCGCAATGAATGTAAGAAGCCACATACTATGTTCGAGTATTATATGTACGTTTGAGACATATCTAAAAAGGAAAACTTACAAAAACAACAACAAAAACAGGATCATACCAAATAGAAGGAGTGAGGTATCGGTTTAATACGATAGTAACATATCCCGACTGCCGAGAAGTTTTTAAGACTTAAGATACATTGTGAAGAGCGTGGGGGGAATGATGTGCGTTAGCGTTTTGGATTCGATACATTTCCAAATCGAATTAAATTACAAACTTAGCTTGGAGTTATTTGTATGTGGTTTTGGCAATGAATATAGAATATAGCAGTTAAGTTGCAAAGTAGTTGCTTCATGATTGATTAGATACAAAATTAAACGTAAGATGCACCAGAAAGTCGCTCGTGTTTGCTATTTTATAACTCAGTTATTAGAATTATCAATCCTATCTGCAACCGTTCATAAGAAGAGGTTTTAGGGAAACCATCATCGAACCTTACTTCTGTGTCAGAAATAGGGCGACTTTCAGCAAAAGACTAAGACTAAGACTAAGACTAAGACTAAGACTAAGACTAAGACTAAGACTAAGACTAAGACTAAGACTAAGACTAAGACTAAGACTAAGACTAAGACTAAGACTAAGACTAAGACTAAGACTAAGACTAAGACTAAGACTAAGACTAAGACTAAGACTAAGACTAAGACTAAGACTAAGACTAAGACTAAGACTAAGACTAAGACTAAGACTAAGACTAAGACTAAGACTAAGACTAAGACTAAGACTAAGACTAAGACTAAGACTAAGACTAAGACTAAGACTAAGACTAAGACTAAGACTAAGACTAAGACTAAGACTAAGACTAAGACTAAGACTAAGACTAAGACTAAGACTAAGACTAAGACTAAGACTAAGACTAAGACTAAGACTAAGACTAAGACTAAGACTAAGACTAAGACTAAGACTAAGACTAAGACTAAGACTAAGACTAAGACTAAGACTAAGACTAAGACTAAGACTAAGACTAAGACTAAGACTAAGACTAAGACTAAGACTAAGACTAAGACTAAGACTAAGACTAAGACTAAGACTAAGACTAAGACTAAGACTAAGACTAAGACTAAGACTAAGACTAAGACTAAGACTAAGACTAAGACTAAGACTAAGACTAAGACTAAGACTAAGACTAAGACTAAGACTAAGACTAAGACTAAGACTAAGACTAAGACTAAGACTAAGACTAAGACTAAGACTAAGACTAAGACTAAGACTAAGACTAAGACTAAGACTAAGACTAAGACTAAGACTAAGACTAAGACTAAGACTAAGACTAAGACGAAGACTAAGACTAAGACTAAGACTAAGACTAAGACTAAGACTAAGACTAAGACTAAGACTAAGACTAAGACTAAGACTAAGATTTTCAATACCGTTCTATGTTTGCATCTCATTACAAGTTTTCATTTGGACAATCTTCTTGACCTTAGAACTTTTAGGACATAGGGTGGACAGGTTATTAATATTTAAAAAAATAGTTTGAAGATGCGTTGGTATTCGGTTGTTCAAACTTATTTCTACAAGTAATCGATTTATTAGGAAATTGAAAGCATTTAACTTTTCTATAGCAATATAATGTTTTTCTTAAGAAAGTGTCTCATCTTCAAGTACAAACCTTTTTCTGTAATAACAAAATAAAAATACATACCTATAAGTACCTAATAAAATAAGATAAAGGCAAGGCACATTTGGCCATCATGCTTCTTTAATAAAATATGCATATACGTTGCACCATTGGGAATTCTTTATACCTAACATTAACCCCAAGCTTATACCGCCATCATCACCTCTCTGTACCCCATCAACATCGAATTGAAGAATTCTGATTGACTAATAAAATAGTACGTGATCTGAAATTAAGTTAGATGCTTCAAGTCTTGTTTGTCTCTAAAGAAGAAGACGAAGCAAAAACGTTTCACCTTCACCATCATCATCATCATCATCGCCATCGCATTTTGCCCCTGAGGACTATAAAAAAAAAACAACAAAGATCTTGAATAATAAGCAAGTTTCTGATGAACGTAACCGTAAGCTATCTTCTATTGCACGCATAGAGGTGTTGTTCCGCATAAAAGTAGCAAACAATTCAGACACATACAAAAAAATAAAGAAAATATTTACTTGTATTTACTATAACCATCAGGACCACGCACGCACTCACGGTCAACAACAATTGTCCAGGTCCATCACCTCTAAGGGAGTTGGATGTCCTTTTGGTCCATATGTTGTCACCCCTATACGCCTATAGCCTATGCCATGCCACGAGTATAGAAGCACATCCTTAAATAGACGAACATACATACATCCCCTTGGGGATGTTGATTTTTGTCGCAAAATAATAATAAACTTATATTTGGCCCATCATGCGTATAAGTGCCTTTTGCCTTTATTTTCCATCTCCGCACCTTTGGTCATTTTTGGCAGAGGTTTACTTTTGCTTCCATATTTTGCCATTTACCTTTTATAGACACCTTAGGGTCAGGAGCGCCAGGACCAAGCATCGCACCACCATCAAGGTAAAATATGTAAGTTTGTATGTCTATATGCTTCTATACTTATATGGGCGTTAATGGTGGCTAACATGTGCGGGTGAGTGCCAATTATATTTTATTTTTGATTAAGGATATTATATTGCTCTCTCTCCTTTTCGCTCTTATTCGATATCAGTGTTGGAAATTCATAAATTGAAGGAAAATTATTTTCAGGATCGGTAAGTAGAATTTCATTATTGCCTACTTTTCCTAATATGAGTTGAATATTGGCATAATATTACATAGGTGTACACTGTACATACATGCGTAACGTAGGTAAGTTGGTATTTTATGAAGACTTGAATATTATGGGAATGAATAATTATGGAACGCAACGTTCATTTTGAATGCCTTTGAGAACTTCTAAGTAAGTCCTATAATGGCCACCTTTGACCGCAATGTTGCAACGTTGTTCCCAGCCTCATACTCGAAAAGAAAATGGTCTGATGATGCAACCATTCTAAAATCCTCATTAAATAGTCACTCTCTGTGGAAGAATTGGCTTCTTGACAGTAACATGAGGGTTTTTCAAACGCTAAAAGAGGCAATTTTGTTAGTTAGCAAGGGCACCGAAATGATGTACCTTTAATGACAATTAGACTAAATGTAAGCGAATAATAAGAAATATTTGTGAAGAATTTGGGTGTATTCATAAACGTCAGCCTAACTAAGAACTGCGTTATCTGCATTCATAAAGTCAGATTTTCGATCGAACTAACCTAGTCGAACTGTCGTCAGCGTCGGGCAGATTGTGCAGCTGAATTTGTTTGGCTGCAGAAAGAGCGGGAATTATTAAAATAATTTTTACAACAACAAGAAGGACGAAGCGGCACTGACTCGTAAAGAATGTAAGTAATGGCAAATAGTTTGTTAATTTGTTGGCAATATGCGATAATTTTTTAAGCTTAAAAATTGTTTCGTTATAATTTTCTTTCTATTTTTTCTCTGCAAGATATTTGTGCCAATTATAATTTTCTTTTCTTTTTCGGTAAGCAAATAAAAATCAAGTTTAACAAAATTTGTTTGGCAGCCATTTTTCTATGACGTTTATGAACTCTGTTTACTTACAAATCGGACTAATTCAGACCTTTTTGTTTATTGCAGACATTCTGCATTGGGAGTGCGAGTGCGTTCACAAATGTATAAGAAAAGAAATGCGATTGTACTAGCGCAGATTTTCTGCGTTTATGAATACACCATTTTTCTCAGTCGAGCGTTTGAAATCTATTTCAAGTGCCAACTAGCAGGCATGTACAGAAGGAACAAAACGGTCGCGTGCGAGTTCTATGAGTAGAATAGGAGAGAGGAACATCGACTTCTCAGAAGGAAAAAGAGAGAGCATGAAAAGCGTGCCGTCGAAGATGTTGAGAGGTTCAAAAGCAGGAATGAAGTTCGAAATTTGTATGAGCAGGTGAAACAGAATTCACAAGTACATAAACCTAGAACCGAAGGCTGCAAAGACAAAAGTGGAAACATCATAGCGGAATCGCAGTCAATGCTGGGGATATGGAAGAACCACTTCTGCAGACTGTATAACTGCGACGACGAACCGAATTCCGCTGTCTGGCAGGATGATCCATTCAACATAGACGACGAAAGCCAACAATCCCGTCCTCCCGACTTAGACGAAGTTAAGATTGCCATATCTAAGCTGAAGTTTTAAAATGCCATAGGAGCAGTTGGCTTGAATGCCGAGCTCTTCAAAGCAGCTCGAGATAATTTGGTCAGGAATATGGAACAACTTATCTGTAAAATATGGTTGGAAGAAAGTATGCCCGATGAATCGAACCTCAGTATTGTTTGCCCGATATTGAAAAGGAGACCCTCTAAACTGAACTGATGGGTTCTTATGAGTGTGGCTTTAAACCAAATTCACAGTCGATCAAATATTCACATTACCGTAGATCCTGGAAAAAAACCAAGAACATCAAATCGAAACCCACCATCTTTTCAGCGATTTCAAGGCCGCATATGACAGCATCTATAGGGTCGAGCTTTATAGAGCCATGTCTAGTTTCGACATCCCAGCCAAACTCGTCCGTTTGTGCAGGATGGCCATGGAGAATTTACGCTTCTAAATAAAGGTTGGATACAACTTAACAAGGTGATGCTCTGTCATGCGCGATTTCTTTAACATCGTCCTTAAAAGAATAGTACAGAGCTCCCACGTCCAAACTAGAGGCACTATTTTTCAAAAGTCTGTCCAATTACTAGCATATGCTGATGATTTTGACATAATTGGAAGAACTCATCGTGGTGTCAATGGGGCTCTTGTGAGTATTGAGTCAGAGGCGGCAAAAATGGGGTTTAACGGTAAATGAGGGCAAAACAAAGTACATGTACATTCGTCAAGAAAGGACTAAAAACACATACGTCTCGGTCAAAACGTCACCATCGACAGACGTAACTTTGAGGTAGTCAAGGACTTCGTCTACGTAGGCTGCGCTATTAATGCAGAAAACAACACCAGCGCTGAAATCAAACGAAAAATAAATCCTGCTTACCGCTGTTTCTTTGGGCTAAGAAAGCAATTGAGTAGTAAAACCCTCTATCGAGCAACCAAAGTTTCGCTATAAAACACCCTCATCATCCCCATCCTCCTATACGGTTCAGAAGCATGGACATTGACTAAAGCTAATTAAAGCACCTTAGGTCGTTTTGAGTGAAAAGTTCTTCGCGTGATCTGCGGTCCCGTATGCATAGAAAGTGAGTGGAGGAGAAGATGGAACGACCAGCTCTAAGGGCTGTACAGCGATGTAGATTAAGCCAGAAGGTTAAAAGTCCAACAACTCTGATGGCTGGGTCACGTAGAGCGCTTGGAAACCAATTCTCCGGCCGGAATGTCTTCGAATCCATACCCACGGGACAGTACAGTAGAAGAAGCTAGGGACCGAGCTAGAGGGAGGCTTGTTGGCTGCGGCCCTTCTTCACACAGGACTTTAGCACCACCTTTAGGAAGTAAGTAAGTTTGTGAAATATTAAACTTTTGATATCTATGTTAGGTAAATTGAGTGTCAAATTCTTGCCTACTAGCATACCAGTCTCGCGAAATTTTAATGTTTGATTTTGGTCAAAATTTAATTGCAAAAACGCACAATTGTGGCTACTTAGCACTCATTTTGTTAGTTTTCAATGATTCTCGTTCTTCAAGAGTTAGAAACTCATCGCTTTCCGAAGAAATATGATATTGTCTTCGAAACTTCGAGCGGGAGTGTCGAAATAACTTCTCTCTTATTTTAAATAGGCCCCTCAACAATGCTGACGAGAAAGATTACCTTAACATCGAATGAAACAAAAAAATCGATTGTTGAGAGGGGACGCTTCATTCGAACATTTGAGGTAGGTTAAAACGAATTCGGTACAATGAGGTCGAGCCTCATCATACAGTTGAATTATTTCATGGTTTGGTTATGCATGTTGCCATTATTGAAGCTTTGGTAGTACATACTTTAAATGACCAATTTTTTGTCAACTGTTAAGCTTAAATGACGTTTAACGTTCCTTGAATTCAATTACTAAGAAACTTAAGTTATCTGTTCTTGAATCATTCAAAACGCATGCAATCGGTATAAAATGGCTTGGCTAGTGACTTTGAATGCTGAAGAAGGCTTTTCTTGCGTTTGGCACTGATCCAAATCGATTGCACACATCATTAAAGCACGTTGTCTGCCTTAATAACAGTATTTCCATAAGCTTTAAGTAGTGATAGATGCGATTCAAACGTTTTCTTTGTATGAAACAGTGAAATACATTTTTGAAGCAAATGTCGGTTATTTAACTTTTTTTTTCTTTAAAAAAACAACAATAGGTACTACAAATTACAAACAGCAGCACCACAGTTCTTTATTTCCAAGTAATTTTAAAAGAAATATTTTAAATCTTAGTCCACATTTCAAGTGGTTTCTTTATTTTTCAGAAAATATTGAACACATAATGCAGAAAGCGGACTGAAATTTGTTTACACCTTTTGAAGCTTATAGTTCTTTACTGGGAGCCAAAAATGTTTATCGGAACACATCCATCCACTGCCCTTAATCAAAATTTTTTTAGCAAAAATCAAATCACCCACATTAGCGTTAAAACAAAAAAAAAAAAAAAACAAAGTGGACACCTTTGAATTTAAATATTCCACGAATCTAAACGTTCGGAATGTGTCAATAGTCTCAAAAGACAACATCAATATTTATGCTAATCGGTCCGGTAATTTTGCAGAAAATATGCCACTGTGATTATGCAAACACATATCCTGATGCTGACGGTTTATTTTATTTAACTTTTTTTTTCTCCTGCATACATATTTATATAATAAAAATAAATTTTGTGAGACCGTTTAATACACCGACCGACCGACCGCCCGACCCGAACCGAGTATGTGCTTTAAATCCGGCACTCACTAAAGTATGCTTTTTACAACTTCAGCCAAATGGTCCTCCTGTCATCCAGGACATACAAAGACACAGAGAAAATAGATGCTTTCCTTATAGACTGCTTAGCCTGCGTTTGGTATCCCATTCCCATCCCCTGCTCGCTATATGTCAACCGAAAGACCAAGTGTACTGAACTGGCTGAGAACGAAACTGCGAAGACCGGTGGATGATGATTTCTGGAATACATAAAATCCTTTAATAGAAATCGTGTCGCAGAATTTTTATGCGAGGATTACGATTTGAAAAATGCGTACGGGTGTTATATGTCCAAGGAATCACCTCGAATTTCCATTTGCTTCTGGGATTCAGTAAAAATAGATATGAAATGGAAAGTATATACCTACTCGTATAGCAGCTACTACCAGTTCATGATCGTATGTGGTGTTTACAAAGTGTTTTTCGTTCTACTTTACCTACTTGGCTATGCATCTTCGAGTTTTGGGTTCACACCAAAAATTTCGATATGAAATAAATTCAAAGTTATTTGTTTTCCCTAACCAAAGATTTTATTACAATCGTGTGTTCTTTGTGTGTTCACATCAAAAGTAATTTTCGAATAAATATTTCTAAAATCTGAAATGTTTGTTGTGGAATGGCAACATGTTGCTGATTTTGAAGACTTAAACTTATCAATTCAGGAAGTATCTGCTCCTTGAGAGACACAAATATACCACAAAAGTACAAAAGAACACAT
Organism: Eupeodes latifasciatus; assembly: GCA_920104205.1. Lineage (NCBI taxonomy): Eukaryota > Metazoa > Arthropoda > Insecta > Diptera > Syrphidae > Eupeodes > Eupeodes latifasciatus. Next base: position 389,155,294 of record OV049924.1, on the reverse strand, counting down.
TTTTTCATTTAATTCCAAAGAAATGAAATAAATATATTTTTCACGAAAAAAGTTGCATACCATAGCTGCCGGCCGCCAGCCATGCAACAAATCTTTACATCTCATTTTAATGACCTGAGGAATGCAGCCGCAACATAAATAAATATTTGCAACACTTAAAGTGTCACAATTCAGAGTCATAGACTGAGGTGAAGAAGAATATTTGCCAAGGAGCGTCTTCGAGAGTCCACGTCGGATGATGCTTGGCATCATGAGAGCGAAGAACCAAGACCGAATAACGAAAAACACCTACAACCCACTAAAGAAAACTGACAATCAAAGAAGTGACGGCAGTCATATGAACGTGATATATTCCTAGATATGCAAAGGATGATTGATGGTGTAACAAAATGGCTAATTACAAAGTTGTCTCTCGCTATGATGTATGCAAAATGCAATGTTTTTCGGTACTTTGCTCATCACAGCTCAGCTCCTGATGCTTATATGAATGTTTTGAGTATTAGACACACGGGATTTGGTGGACCAGAACATCTGCTTATAGCTGAAACGGTGACCGACACGTTCGTTGTCGTCCGTGCGTTCGCGAAGTAAGTATATGAGGAACGCGTACTTTTCATGGAAATACGTTTTGACGTTGAGATTTACTTTGATAAATATATTCAAGTGAATTTGGGTATTTTTTTCGTTTTTAGTATTTTTTAGGAAAATAAAAATAAAGACAACCTAAGGTACGTAAGATGGTTTTTGTAGACAACTAATTGTCTGGAAGGCACTAAAATGTAGCAAAATGGGTTTTAAGTGGTTTAAAATAATTTAACACTGTATTTTTTTCCTGGGTAGTTTATTTCAACACTTTAGTTAATATATCGTTTTAAGCGAGTATTTATGCAATTATTTTTGAAAATGTATCTTATTTCTGAGAACATTTTTATCGACTCAAAGCTTATTGTCTAAACGGAAGACTTTCGTCAAAAGTGACTACAATGAAAAGTAACTAAAATTTCAGAAAATCATTTTGAATAGTTTTGCTATTCTGCCAAATTTAGCGAATATATAAAGAAACATTGTTCCAAACAGTCCAACTTTTAACAAAAAGTACAGAAAATCTGACATAGTTTTGCATTGTTCTTGTTGATTCTCGGATTATTGAGTGAGGTAGGGAGCATTTATTTTAGATAAAAAGAGGCTGGGATGCAACCCACACTGATAACTTCCCATCCCGTCTGTCGATTTGTCTTGCTTAAAAGTTTGTAGGGTTTCGTGTTTTGTTTCTTAAAAATTTAAAAATTACCAACAATATTTTGCATATTATGAAATAGTTTAATTTCCAAATCAGTTTTTGTTAACGAGATTTTTAGTCGAAAACAAATTTTTACCAATTTTAGTAGCATTTCTTAAAAGGTTTTATTTTTTAGATAAACAAATACAAATAAGATGAATGGAATGAATTTAAAGTCAATACCTTTCATTTTTCACGAGATATCGAGAACCGAACATCATTTTTTACGAAATTTGCATACTATTTTTTGTATTTTTTTTTATAAAAAAAAAATGACTGATGGATTTTAATAAAAAATTTACTGAATGTCGAAAACAATATTTTCTGTGAGTAAAATTAGTTTGAAGCCAATATTTTTAATTTTAAAAAAGATATTTGAGTCGAAAATCAATTTTTACGAACTTTTAGTAATGCTTTTTTAAGGTATTTATTTCTTGTTAAAAAACTGTAAGTTTTATTTTTCTTAAAATTTTACCGAATGTTCAAAACAATATCTCTTATAAGATAAAATTAGTTTGAAGCTAATATTTTTAAATTTAAGAAAAAGATATTTTAGTCAAAAATCAATTTTTACCAACTTTGTTAATTTTTTTTAGGTTTTTAATTTTTTGTAAAAAAAACTGTCAAATCGATTTTTCTCAAAATGTTACTGACTGTTTGAAACAATACTTTTTTAAAAAATAAAATTAGTTTAAGGCCAATGTCTCACATTTTTGAAAAGTTATTTGAGTCGAAAATCAATTTTTACTAACTTTTATTCATTTTTTGTTTTAGGTTTTTATTTTATGTAAGAAAACTGTCAACTCGATTTTTCTCAAAATTTAAACGAAGGTGAATACAATATTTCTTATAAGATTAAAAAGTTGGAAGCCATAATCTCAAATTTTCGAAAAGATATTTAAGTCTAAACTCAATTTTTACCAACTTTGAGTAATGTTTTTTAGGTTTTTAGGTTTTTATAAAAAAATTAGATTTTGCTCAAAATTTTACCAGGTATTGAAAATGTTATTCTCCGTTGCGCAAAATTGTTTTGGAGATAAAATCATTTTTTATTCGTAAAATTTTCGAGGTGACAAATATTTTTTTTAGTTTTTCTGATTTATAAAAAAACCGTGAATTGGTTTTCTTTTTCAAAAATATACTTGTTTGGTATCACGTTACAATATAAAATATACAATTTAATTCAAGTCTCTAGCGTTATTGGTTCGTGAGATTTTTAGGGCTAACCAAAATTTTCACCTATTTTTTAAACTGCCATGGTAAAAAAACCACCCACGCAATTTTCTTGAGAGCCCTTTCTGCATCTTTCTGCCTTATTATCTGTATAACAAAATTTATTTGAAGTCGATATCTCTTCTGGTTCTTGAGCTATTTACGACGAAAAAAACGTTGCGAACGTACAGACGTACAGACGTACAGACGTACAGACGTACAGACGTACGGACGTACAGACGTACAGACGTACGGACGTACGAATGTATGCACACACGCACGCACAGACATCTTTCTAAAAATCTTTTATTTTGACTCTAGGGGCCTTGAAACGTCGAGAAATGTCAAAATTTTCAATTTGACAAATCGGACCCATTACAATAACTTCCTATTGGAAGAAAATTTTAAAATGGGCTTGCTATTGTCTATTTATAGATTTTGTGTTGCCTAAAATGAATCCCATCTAATTCTTTCCAAAGCATCAAACAACATTTGTGACAATTGAAACCGTTTTTACAATAGTGGAATATATACATTTTTCATAATTTGCACTAGAAGGTTAAGGAAAGGACACCATAAAAGCTAACTGAAGAAAATTATGCCATCAAATCTTAAACTTTACAGAAGTTGAGGAACCCGTAGTGTTTTTAAGGGGTATATAATTTTGAATTCGAAAATTAAATAAAAATTAATGCATATATGTTCGTTCATAAAAACGGCGTTAGGGGTATTTGCCCAAACCATAGCTACCGAATCCTAAAATTTCATACTGCCAAAAATTGGACACAAAGCCCAAAGAGTTATAAAATAGAACGCCGAAATTGTTGATTATCATTTTACCCAAAAGAATTTTTAATTATTAATGTGGGTGTTTTGACTTAGGGGTCCTGGTAGCTAGTGCCGCATAATTATTGTCTCTATTTATGTACATTGAATAGATAATAACATCACAAAGAAAATGTCACAAAGCTCAAATAAAATGTCATATCACCCAAACGGTCCAAATTTAGAATAATTGTCTAACGGTTAAAAGATTTTGCGTGGTTGGGCTTTGAAACGCGTATAAACAGTGAGGTACTATGTATTAGGGGCATGCTGCCCCTCTGCAACTCCTTCCAGGGCTCTTTATAGGATTTTGGGTAGGGAAGGATTTGAGTATATCCAAAGTTTCTTTGCATTTAAAGAATGTGGATTTGAAGAAACTTTGCATATACCTCAAATTATATAGTGTGCCCAAGCAGGTCAATTCTTTTTAGATCTTTTTAATTTGACATTCCAAACGAGAACCCCATTTTAACATGAAGACTCAGGTCTTGAAATTTAAAAAAACTCAAGAAAATCGATCATAGATAGATAGATAGATGATGTATCTTTAAAATGCATCAAAATTATCAGAGAATCCATGAATAATTGTTGAAAAGCCTCTCCTTCCTCAACGTTTCACTGGCAACCAAAGCCGTGAAGGTAATTTGTTTTAAATAGTTCACCAATATTAAAAAAAATTTTAAAAAAATGTACTTGTTTTTTAAATTTTAAAATAAAACCTCTTATTGGAAAATATTGTACCAATTTAAAAAGTCAAAAATGAAACAAACTTTAATATTTATATTGGGAGGAATGTAATAGGCAAATTTGCGTTTGTCTTCAAAGTGCTAACATTCTTAGTCCTGATTTTATTTGCAGTTAGTAAATTATTTAACAGCTGATAAAATAATCTTATTTTATATAGTTAGAAATGTATCTGACTCAATCACAGCCGGCTTAACTTGCCTAATACAAAATGTGTTCAATTGATTGCACTTCATATTATATTGAAGATAGTCTAAGTCTGTATTTCAACACGTTCCCATTTAATCAATCAAATTCAAAACAGACATTTAAAGCACAACAATCACAACTGCCAGGTATCTGTCTTTAACACCTTTCGGACAGGTTGATGACAAACAACCAAGGAAGCACGAGGCACCCCCTCAAAATAGTCACCGCCACCACCCGCTGTACCGATCGAGCTATAAAATAGAATCTCACAATAAACAACAATGTCTAATCCCAAAAATCACATATAAAATAGTTTTTCGAAAGAATTTTCAATGCGCAATTGTCACCTGAAAGGTGATTTTCACGCCATTTAGTTTGGTATTTGGAGCAGACGTGTCTGACGTGTCTACATGGTGTAGCACGAGGATGACAAGACTAGAAGACTGCACCCTTCAGTTCAATTGTTGTGCTTCACATTGCGTTGTTGTGGCACACACCTTGGTAATGCCGATGACCAGAACTGCACATCAGAAAAATAAAAAAAAAAAACAGAAAGATTGGCGTCCAAACACCTTCAACGGAAATGGGGCTAATCGCATGAGAAATACTGTCGCCATTGTCAGTTTTTAAAGTACGACAATGAGTCTACATGCCAGTACAAGGTGGTCTTCAGTTTCTTCTGCTTCTGTTGGGTTCTAGAGTATACTGCACTGATAGCTGTACGCAAGCAAATATGCAATAAGTAAAACAACACTTATTTATTTTTGCTACTTTCTGGCAACCAAAATAAAGGTGAGTGATTATTTTAATTTTCTATTATACAGCAGTGCCGAAGAAATTAAAGAAGAAGCACTCTTGGATCAGTTTCAAGAAATTATAATTTTCTTTTTTTGTGATTTTTGAAAAAAGGACTTTGGTTGGCAAAATAAAAATAAAAAAAAAACACACAACAACAATCTATATTAAGGAAAACTTGGATTCTTTTGTTTTTCTGACTTCTCCGTCTGAGGAATGTTTTTGCTCTGCGTCTACTTTTTGGTTAATTTGTGTGCGATACTGAATAATGCAATCTTAGATGACATCTTGCATTAAATTACCATTTGTTTTTCAAAACAATATGTTCTTAAGTCGTGTATGGATTTGTGCGTTTGTTGTAAGCAGAGATGTTTCTTTGTTTGCTAAGGGTTAAGGGATACATAATGTTTTGAAATTCTTTAAAAGAACATGATAGCTGAAAAATCATTTTTAAAATAAGGTAATTTATCATTTTTTGTTTTTGTAATATAACAAAGGTGGAAAATTGTGCATGAATGTCTTAGAAGAAATCAAAGTTGATATTTGGCATTATAGAGGAAGAAGTGGTGTAGAAAGCCTGTTGGCCTACAATGAAAATTACAATTCATTCAAATTTCTTTACTTATTAAGAAACAGGTTACTTTTCATTTGATCCGATTTTTATCTATTTTTAAACCAAAATATGTAATAAGTAAAAAATAAAGGTTTTAATAATTTGAAAAAATCACTAGAAAAATTTTGAAAAGTGTGTTTTGAAGAAACGAACAACCTCCATTATTGTATTTACTAATATGAGGGATAAAGTTGTATGTAATTGCTATCATGGGTAAAGTTAAAACTACTTTACTTTTTTCTGTGTCCAAAAAAATATTTTCTTAAGAAATTATTTATTTAAGTCACCCTGTAAAATTTTAAAAGACCGACCTGCAAATTCTCATCTATGTTAAAACTTTTTGTTTTTTAAACGCGTACTTTTTTAACTGTTAACAGGTGTGACAGTGATGCGTTTAGGTGGTATTTGCCTAATACTAAATTATTTACCAATTGCAAATTCTAGGCATTTGGTTATCCTTTGGAATTCAAGCTTAAATTGTTTGGCAAACAAATACGAACTGATCAGCTATCAATCAAGTTGATTGACATTCAACATGATCAATTTAAAATTATCACAGCAAACGAATCAGCACATATGGGCAGTGAATACGTAAATATATCGAAATTTAAATTGAAGTGCAATTTGAATCGAACAACGAAATAAGATCACTGCAGCTAAAGAGGAAGTGTCAATATAAATTTATCAACGGCTGAATAAGAATGTTAAGGTAATTATACTGAATTAATGAATGAAAAAAAGAAATGCGTGGCAATGATGAAGAGAAAAATCAAAGTAAGAAGTTGAGAGATAGAAAATTACGACTACAAGATGAAGACTTCACCCTCCATAAAATGACGAGTAACGAAATTTTTTTTTTGTCATCAAAGCAACAGCACTGAAATATTTTATTTTCATTGTGTTGGAGACATTATTGGATGAGGATCAACAAGAACGAATGCTATAACCTTTTGTAAATCTAGTTTTAAGAAGACAGCACATATTTTGGTTATACTTTATCGTGAAATACATGTAAAACGATAAAAAAAAAATTTGTCGTCTACAAAATATATGCAAACCAAGTTGGAATGACCAGAAGTACCCCAAAGCAGTGGAACTATATACTAGATAAGAGCTAGAAGGAGAAGGGGAATATATTTTAAGCTACTATTAGACGGTTTTCTGACGTAAAAATGACGTCACAATTTGTCCTAATGGTGTCACGGCGGCGTCGTGTTATCGTCAACGTAAAAAAGCTGTCAACGTGTTGACGAGCTCGAGCACATTGAAACTCACGTTGACACTCATTTTTGAATGAACGCCTTGACCCTATTTTGTGACAGTGTAATGTGTGAGGACCTGCTATTGGGACCAGTGACTCGTTTTTGGGACTATTGGCCATTTCAATGACTGTGTCCCACCATTGACATGGCAAAATTTCATACCGAGTCAACGCATACTTTTAATCTATTTCTTAAGCAACGTACAATATGAAAACTCGAGTCAATAGAGCCAACGGCATGCCCCTTTACGTTGACCGTGTAATTCTATAGCGTTACGCTTTTATATTGTTTAATACAAATTGTAAGGTCGTTTAAAACTGATAAAAGCAGTATTGCTGGATTTTTTGGTAGGTAATCTGTTCTCGATATTAATTGAGCAGTTGGTATGCACGAATTCGGAAAATTCGGGTGCAAGAGTGGCTTAACTGTAATTGAATCTCTTTCTATCAGCGCTAGGTCTTTTCGCCCAAAAACATATCATTAAAATTTGTTTGGCTTTTGTGAAATTCCAAATAAAAAGAAGCGTTCGTTCTTATTGCCCAATAAAATATCGCCAAGATATTTAAAATGCATTTCGCCCAAAAATGGCTATATCGCCCAAAAACTTTTTCAGAAGAAAATTCCACAAAGCCCCAAATCATAATGCCATTTTGGTCAAACTAATTTTAAAATATCATAGAGCCCGAATCACTAATTGATCGCCGAAAAGATGTCATGTGTTTCAACATTTGGGCATTCTAACATTTTTTTGTTTTGTTTTAGGCTCTACGACATTTTGAGTTTTAAATGTTATCGCCCAAATGCTAAACAAAAAAATGTCCGATCGCTTAAAAACTGGGAACGTCAAGAAAGCGTAAAAAGTAAGTTTGGCTTAATTTCAACTTTAAAAAGCGAATAAAACGAAATGGTTTGCAGCAATATCAGAAATAAACAGTGAAATAAGTTTGGGGCCATGCTGTCTCCTTGCAACCCCCCTGCTTAGGCTCTCTATAGGATTTGGGGTTGCTTCGAAACTGAGTATACGCAAAGTTTCTTTGCATTTAAGGAATGTGGATTTAAAGAAACTTTGTATACACAAAACCTCGCACCTACCTCAAATCCTATAGTGATCTCAAGTAGCCCACCGATACATACCCCACTGTTTATACACGTCCCAAACCCCAACCACCCGGCGATATGACGTTTCTTAATTGGGGTTGAGGTCATCTCCCACGTGCGTGCGTTACCTATGTCCCAGTATTCCTCTACTGAGCCGTTCGTCTTTTGGGATTGGATTCAAAGACTTTTCGGTCTGGAGTTTTGAAGTCCATATTCGCTGGCCCAGCCATCTATATCGTTATGTTACTGTACAGCCCTTAACGTTCGTCGCTGCATCTTCTCTTCCATTCTGTTTCAAAAATCACTGAGAGAGTTTTTACCTGTTAGGATCCTAAGGCATTCTCATCCTGTCTTGACCCACCTTTTTAGGGCAATTAAAACCGCCTTTCCCAATATCCTTGACTTGACGGGTAGGCAGTCTTAAGTCCTAGTCGCAGTACCGTAAGAAGTATAACGTTTAAATTTAAAATGTTAGTAAAAAAGTCACATAATTCCTTCCTAAATGTATTTTATTACAAATATTTTCACATATTGTACTCTACACTCATATACATATATACGAGATAATGAAGAATCCACCCTTGCCATTTATCAAAACCAAAAATATTTTAATACCGCTTTACTTAGGTATACCTTGTGATATGGGCACACGCTTAACCCTTCACGACATCACATTAATTTTTGAACCCTTTTGCCTGGCTACATGCATCAGCTTGCTGCTTAATCTAAAAGCGAGAACTATGAACACCTTATATTAGGGTAAATTCACATTTCATTAGGATTGACCAAAAGTAGAAAAGTAAAATGAAGGAGGCGGGGGACCGAAGGACCGAAACAGCATCCGCTCTATCTTCTATATATAAAAGTACCATAAGACATTCTTAAAATCCCAAAAATTAATTTCCCAGAAAATTTCAAAATTAATCTGAAGCAAATGAATTTTATAATACGAAAAACGGACACTTCATATGTAAAAAAGGACCAGGGCAAGCCTGCGTAAATCCACCTTTTGATATGCAAACGCCGTATGGAATTTGACCACCGGTGGGTAAGGACACAAAAAAGGGTCAAGGGTTAGGTTTCTGGAGAAGTAGTGTGTATGGAGTGTAGTTAAGTCATGTCCTCTCCATATTACGAAGATATGGCGACATTCTCACACTATTTGAATTTATTTGTTGTTTCGACGACACAAGGACGCACGACGTCGTCGTCGACGACGATGACGTTAAAGGTACATGACTCCGGGTATATAGTGGTAATGAGTGTCCAGAAGATTATCAACTAGACCCTGCAATTAAGGTCGGGCGAAAGGGAACAGATTGGACTTTAGAAACTTATCACTGTGAGGATTTAATTATGTTATGGAATTCCGTATAGACGGACGGACAAAAAGGTCCTTCCATATGATGCAAAATGTAAGGTTTTGTGGAAATTGAATTTTAGTTCTTAAATTTTTTTATTTTCTATCTTACCTCTAAATGAAAAGGCTTTATAAAGTTGCTCCTTGCCGCACCTGTTTCGACCCTATTTACGTGCTACCATTATATGTTGTTAACCTATACCTATTTCCATTTAACTAGAAATGTTTCTTAAGAGAAACCCTGCCGAGAGAAAAAGGATATAAATCTAATTTGCTTAAAACTTTAGTCCTAAATTCATTAAACTTTCTTTGTATTATGGCGAACTTATATCACTTTTTGGTCCGAGAAAAGCTAAAAGTCCTCCTGAGTAATTTTCGGGCAAAAAGACGAATCTACAAAATTGTAAAAGTATACAAATAGAAGCTAAACTAGGGTAACTTTTTGGAGAAAAACACAAAACAATTCTACAGAGATATCGGTTGTAATTTAATATTCCTTTTCACCTATGCTTTTATCACCTAATGACTTTAGCACCCACACTGTGTGATACCTATATTGGTTATACCTACATACGTCGTCGTCGTGTATCCTTATTTGTTTTAAGTCCTGGATGTATACACAAAAAAGTTCACTCCTGCAAAGTCGTCCTTAAGCAAACCAAGGACGAACACAAAAAACAAGAAAAACAAAACAAAACTTCTTATTCCGGTACAAATGGCGTTGAGAATGTTATCAGCAGGAGTTCACTTAACCACATTTTCAATACCTCCATATTATAAGTTACTCGTATATGTACGGCGTTCTTGAAATATAGCGTCAGAGTTTGGTTCAAGGAGGTATCACATTTAATTCGCAGTCGACCACATGATAAACCATATGGCAAAAGGGCTGCATGTGTTTTAATGGACTTGTGGTCGAATGGTCTTTCAGATACAGATAAAAGGATACATCTTTGGTTAGTTGGTGAAAGTGTTACAAATTAAATTATAGAGGTGAAAGTTTTACATTGCAAAGAGGGCGAGAGGGAGGGAAAACACATCGCATCACGGTCAAGACATAAGAAGAGGGTTAAGAGGATAAGAAAGCGAGAGATAATCTTTGTTGAGGGTCAAAACAAAGCATATGTGTGTATGGTATTTATTTATTTTTTTTTTATTTATTTTTTCTTATAATTCTGAAACCATTAGTTGAACGATATAAATGACATATGTTAACCCTTTCGATGATTAAAGGAAGGAAATTGCAATGAGAAAATGAGACGACGACGGAGGTCATGCTTTTTAATCAGTTGGAAAAGATGTGAAGGGTTGGCTTTGAAACAAATGTCTTTCTGATTGAAAAACAATATGTTGGTATGAGACCACAGCATGTTTAAAAATATTATATTCCACTTGGTGCACAATTGAATTAGAAAAAGGTTTTTTGCACAGCCTTAAGTATAAGGTGAGGTAAGTAAGAACAGGTGATTTCCCTTAAAATGAAACCCCGCTCGAAATAATACACTTTTGCAATTTTTTAAATTTTCGTAAGAATTCCCTTGAATTCAAATCTTATCTTATTACCTTATTGGATAAGATTCCTTTTTTAAATTTATATATATATGTATAAAAATAAAGTTTGTATTTAAGCGCTTTCCACTTTAAAAGTACTACTTTAAACTGAAGATTGGACCAAGAATACAATATGATATGGTACTCAAAAATGAGCCCCGAAACTTATACTGTTTAGTACGTATATTAGCAAAAATTTAAAAATAATTTAACTCACCAAAAAATCCTTAAGGGTTAATAAATTGTATAGATCTACTTTTTGAGGTGAATTTGCTTTGGATTCTCTAGAATTTTGATTTTAACATGAATTTCAAGAATTTATATGTTCCAAAACAGAAAAGGTGACACTTTCGTTAAACTAATGGCTAATATGAAGTTTTCTATCTATTAATTTAATTTAAAAGCTTTGAATGTTTGAAGAACTGAAGTGAAAAAAGAGATTATGCAACGTGTAATTTGTGAGTGCCACACTAAAGTTTCTTAACAACTTATTTGTTTACCTTAATTTGTTTTTATTTAATTGTTAAAGAAATTATGTACCTAAATGGTTCTATTTTTTTAAATTAAAGAAACAAACATTTTCCTCTCCTAATTTTAAAGTTTTGTTGACTCCTTTTTGATTAAAATATTTGCAAAAGGTTCAGGCAAACATTTATTTTTTTAAGAATTTTTATTCTAGCATCAGCTCCAATTTTAATACTTAATAACAATCATCATTTTTAGTTCGCTTACTCGTAACGGACTAAGAACGATTGTTATTAAATTTTGTGATTGATTTTCTGAAGACCTCTGGTTGTACATTTAAAATATTTACATTTTTTTATTATTCTATGTATTCTTTTTAAGTTTAGGCTATTTTTTGATAGTTTTAATATTTTCACTGTCTTCAATATATATAGAGATGCTAAATCTGCAAGATCTATTTTGAAACTGAAATCAATCAAAATTAAAAAATTCAGATACTTAACTGACATCTGGAAAGAAGTTGGAAAAAAGGATTCATATTTGGTTTTGCCCTTGACCTGACCAGATCAAGCTACGCTCCTGGTAAACCTAACTTTTAAACAGAGAATTGGACAGAATTATTCTTCACGAGACCGATACAACTTAAAAATGTTTTTCAAAATTACGTTTAGTTCCATAACTAGCTGCACTATGTTTAAGCGGATAGTTTTGGTACTTTAATAAATAAAATGCACGACTGGGCTGCACGAACTTGCTCATATATCCAAACAGTGTGTTTAAAAATATTTCCTGTATTTTGAGATTTAAAAATGTTCCTGAAAAAAATTTTGTTTTTTAAAAATTAAATGTCATTTGATTTCTAAAAAATAACTGAATTTCTTAAAAATTTTATTTGAAAATCATTGCAACGGTTGTTCTTAAATTAGTTTTGAGTATGTATATATACAATTTGTTGATCTCAGTTTAAAAATGTCTTTAGTATGCAATTATTTAGAGATTATAAATATACGTTTGCATTTCAATTTCGTAAAAACTAAAAACCCATTTTCGAGATATCGAATTTGACAAAAAAAAAGTTTAGTATTTTTTTTTTATTTAAAATAAAAACAACCACATTTTTAACCATCTAATATTATTACGGCAGTATTTTTGTGCCTGAAACCGCATCTTTAGTTCTTGATAAAACGTAAAATTAAATAATGGTTCTATTGAAAGAACCCAAGTTTAGAAAAAACTATTAAAGAAAATTTAATAAAAATCTATACATTCGTTTTTGAGAATATTCGAATTTTCGATTTTTGATCAAAAAATTTGCCTTAAAAACAATAAAACCTTAATTTCCAAGTTTGTACTTATAATCGACCTAGTAGTTTGAGTTGTAGGGGCGTAGACAGACAAATATTTGGACAGACAGGCGGACGGAATCTGAGGACCCACTTTTTTCGACTTCTTCATGTTCGATTAAAATCTCGAGTTCGACATAGTTCGCAAGTAAAAAAGTTCAACTAGCCTTAATCTGGATACTATAGTATTTTACTAATTGCAATTGAAAAGAGCCAGTTTTTTTTTCAGATAATCTTATATTATTATGTGTTTCGACGCCATTGGGGCAGTGGACTGTATAAATAAACCCGAAACAAGAATAAAATAAAAACACAATCATTTAACGTGGAAAAAGGCAATGCCCAAAAAACCACGATCTTTCCTTTATTCAATTAAATTAAAACCTAAAACGAAACCGTTCCCTCTCGTTAGCCCGACTCGGTCGAGTTCTTTCGTGCAACTAACTAAAATAAAGCCTTTTGCTTACTCGCAGGAAAGCAAAAGCGCCTCTCATCGAACCTGAAAGCTCTATTCTCTTTCAGTTCGATACAGTCCCGGCGAAAACCTAAGGTTTTCTACCACTCTGTATATTATTTATAATTTCTTATAACTAACTTAAATACTACATGATTACATATTATAATTATGTTTATCTTTCGTCATCTCTTTCCGTTGGCAATATGCAGATCTTCTGTACTGGCCTCGTTAGCTGATTTGTTGCAGTCTGGATCACTACGTTCCGGACAAGACCATCTTTCCCTTTTCTTATCCTCAGGATTCGTCCCAAAGCCCAAGCTGATGGTGGGAAGTTCTCACTTTTGATCACGCATAGTTGTCCCTCCTTCACACCGTGCTTCTCTCTTCTCCATTTCTTTCTTTCCAACAGAGTTACTAAGTACTCCTCTCTCCATCTCGTCCAAAAATGTGCAAGCATTGTCTTTCGTTCTTTCCAAAGCCTTACCCCATGAGAATTCGGCAATTCGCTGGTCAAAAACGGCAGTGGCAGGACTAATGGTTCGCCAACCAAAAAATGTCCCGGCGTTAGCGCCTGCAAATCGCCTGGATCGTCGCTTAACGCTTGCAGCGGCCTTGAGTTCAAAATGGCCTCAATTCCTACCAAAAGAGTCAGGAATTGCTCATACCCTAGGACCCGCAGGCCCACTACTCTCTTGAGATGAAACTTCATCGATTTGACTGCTGCTTCATAGATCCCGCCTTGATGCGGTGCGGCAGGAGTCATGAACCTCCATTCTGTCCCCTTTGCGCCGACAAAGTCGAGCGTCTCCTTTCCATGCCAGAGCTCTTTTGCTTTTCGCAACTCTTTCGCTGCTCCAACAAAGGCAGTGCCATTGTCGCTATAAATTCTCTCGCATCTTCCTCTCCGGGCAATAAATCTTTCGTAACAAGCGATAAATGCTACTGATGTTAGATCTGACACCACCTCAATATGTATGGCTCTCGTCTTCAGGCATACGAAAACGGATACCCAACACTTCTGCCTTACGATCTGCTCGCCTGCTCTGTCTATCGTTTTGATTTCAAAGGGTCCTGCATAGTCTACCCCTGAATGCAGAAATGGCTTTCCTGGTGTTACTCTCTCTCTCGGCAAGTCCGCCATCAGTTGCGTTTCGAAACGATGGTTGTATCGGACACACACCACACATTTGCGTAAAAATCTTCTCAATTCACTTCTGAGTCTTGGAATCCAAAATCTTTCGCGTATATGTTGCATCATAACCTGCACAGCTCCATGCTTTGTAGCTGTATGAGCGCTATCCATGATCAGCCATGCCAACCGTGAACCACTAGGTACGATTGCTGGATGTCGCCTCTCGTATCTCATATTCGCTCTGTCCAGACGTCCTCCAACCCTTAGAATGTTTTTCTCATCTAGTATGGGTTTCAAGGATTCTATATTGCTTCTTTCCGGTAAACACCTGTCTCTCTTTAGAGACGAAATGTCTTTCCCAAAATATCTTTCCTGTTCTTTCCGTAATACATGATCCATTGCCTGACTCTTTTCAACAGATGTCAGCTGAATACATGTTCTTTCGCTTCTTTCCCTCAGACGCTTAGAGCGCCTATAATTCTTTCCATATTTTCTTTCCTCCTCTATCCGTCGCTTCACCCTTGCTCTTAGTGAATTGACATACCGAAAAATAAACCCTATTATACCTATCGCTTTCTCGAGCGTGTGTGAATATTCAATTATCGACACACTCTTTCCATCTTTCGTACGCATCGATAATGGTTCTGAGAACTTCATTATCGTAAGCACTTTCATCTCATCCCTCCCCCCATCTGAAACATTTGGCACAAAATTTTCAGATGTCCAACTCGATTTGGGTTGTATGAGCCACTCTGGTCCGTGCAGCCATAGTCGACTCTTGATTAACGCCGACGGCTTCACTCCTCTACTTAGAAGGTCTGCTGGGTTGTCTTTCGTCCCAACATGTCTCCATCTTTCGATCTCTGTATTTGTTTGTATGGATGCAACTCTGTTTGCGACGAATGTCTTCAACTCACATGGCATTTTATTGATCCAGTGTAATGCCACCAGAGAATCTGTCCATAGGTGATACTCCACCCCTCTCCATTCCATCGTCTTCATTACATCGACGACCAGTCTTCCTAGCAATTCCGCCGCAGCCAGCTCGAGACGTGGTATTGTCACTGTCTTTAATGGTGCCACACGCGTTTTTGCTGTCAATAGCGTGGACCATGTCTCTCCATTTGGCTGTTCGGTTCTAACATAAATAACCGCTCCATACGCTTTCTCGGACGCGTCTGAAAATCCATGGATCTCTTTCTGTACTCTTGAGGTTGCTCCAATCCATCGATCTATCCTTATGTCTTCCAAGAAGACAATCTCTTTCCAGAATTCTGTCCATCTTTCTAATATTTCTTTCGGAAGTTCTTCATCCCAATCAGTCTTCAGACGCCATATGTCTTGAATGAGGATCTTGCCGCTAATTGTGACTGGCGAGATGAAGCCATTAGGATCGTATAGCTGAGCAATACAGCTTACGATTTTTCTCTTCGTCATAAGTTCTTGTTGTGTATTGGGGGTTTTGACCACAAAAGTGAATTGATCTTCACGTAATAGCCATTTTAAACCAAGTATCGATGTCTTGTCCTCTTCCTGGAACAGAACATCTTCGAATTCCATATCTTTCACAAGTGCTCTCGAGTTTGATTTCCATTTCCTTAGTTCAAACCCTGCACCTTTTAACACAGAGTCAATTTCTTTTGACAGTTCTATCGCTTCTCTCTCTGAATCTGCTCCCGTCGCACAATCATCCATGTAGAAATCTTCTATGATTGCCTTGGATGCTTTGGGAAACACTCTTTCCGCCTCCTTGGCACACTGCATCAGCGCTCGTACTGAATTGTGCGCCGATGATGCCATTCCATATGTGACTACAGTGAGCCAGTATTCTCTCAGTCTTTCCTGTGGGCTCTCTCTCCAGAATATACGCTGAAGATCCCACTGTTCTTTCGCAATCTTCACCATGCGGAACATCATCTTGATGTCTGCACTAATCGCCACCCTGTGCCTTCTAAATCGCATTAGAATCTCGTGGAGATCCTTTTGTAACTTCTCTCCTATCATTTGCACTTCATTGAGTGAGATCCCCTTGTCGGTCTTGCAGCTTGCATCAAAGACGACTCGGAATTTCTTCGTCACACAATGATGCGGTATGTGATAGACGATCTCTCCACGGGACATACCACTAACTTGTGTCATGTGCCCCATTCTCTCGTACTCTCTCATGAAGTTCACATACTTCTCTTTCAGATCTGTATCTCTTTCTAATTTTCTTTCCAGAGCAAAGAACCTACGCTTGGCTGTGAGCTCAGTAGTGCCAATATTCTTCCCTGATTCCTTGAGAGGAATCGTGACAATAAATCTTCCAGAGTTGTCTCTCCTAAACGTGTCAATAAAGTTTTTCTCTACCAACTCTTCTTCTCTTGATCTCGAAATTGTGTTGCCAACTTCGTCGAGAGTCCACAATTGTTTCAGTGCTGCGTGCAGCTCCTCATTGCTCGGCGATACAACGTATGCCTGCTGAGCTCTTGTCATACCCTTTGACTCTTTCGTCTGTCCAAGAACTATTTTGCCAAATATGGTCTCCATGCACAGCATACCAGCTGCCTGTCTTTCCATGGTTGAAGCAAACATTTCTGCTATGAATTTGCATCCAAGTATCAAGTCAATTTGCGCACCTTTCCAGTATTCGGGATCAGCCAATGGAGAACCCTGTTGTATTGATTCAACCGGGCATCTCCTTCCCAGCGCTAAAGTCATCGGCTGCCATCCCTCCTGCCGTGGCAATACCCAAAATTCTTGTTCTATCGTGACCTGTGAATCGAACCATGGCCCAACCCTGAGCCTAGTATAATATTTGATGTGAAGCGGCTCCCCTCTGATACCTACGACCTCTCTTGCCGCTTGCCTTTTGTCAAGGGCCAATCTCTCCATTAGCTGGTAACTCACCAAATTTGGTTGAGCTCCAGTATCTAACAGGGCCCGTACAGGACCATAATCCTTCCCTTCTATCCTGATCATGACTTGTGCCGTCGGCACAAGTGTCTGACCTTCTCTTTCCCTATCAATAAAACTCTCGGAATAAAGTGCAATTGAATTTTTTTTTATTGATTCTTTTAAAGTCTGCCCATGACACTTTCTCGCTAGAATCACAGGATTCTTCATTTTTACTGTCCTGCCCTCTCGCTCTTCCTTCTTTCCTAGCAACTCTCTCGTCTGTCTTCGGGCGCTTAGCTGGGATGACCTCTAGTCAATCCCCTCTCTCCTTTTTCTCTCTCTGAGCGGCAGTTTGCCGTTTCCTTGACTGCAGCTGAATTGGAAGCGCTGCCTCGCTCTTCTTTCCGCCTTTGATGGGACACAGTTCGCTATTATGCATCTGCCTTCCAGGGCACCTAGTGCACGGTCCCTGGAAACAGTCCTTTGGCATGTGGCCTGTCTTCAGACAGTTGGCACAGATCCCTCTCGATTGGACGAATCTGTATCGTCCTGCCAGGCTCAACGCTAAAAAATCTGGACAGGTCCAAATTGGATGGTCCATGGAAGCGCAAGCTTGGCATGGCTTCTTTTTCCCTCCTTTATTGGCCTTCTCCTCTTTCCATGCCCTTGCTAGGGCCTGAGCCGATGTTGACGGCATCGGCGCTTCCCTTCGTCTAACACTCTGGGCACTTTCCAAGGCTGTTGCCCTCCTCTCCAGGAAGGCGCATATCTCTCGCACAGTTGGCTGCTCTGAAGTCCTGCTCTCCTCCCACTTGCAGGCCGTTTCTCCATCCATCCTTTCATGTAGCATGTGGACCACAATCATATCCCAGCTTTCCGTGGGGATACCCTGGGCCTTCAGCTGCCTCATTGTCTCATGGGTTACATTTGACATTCTTTCCAGCTCAGCAGCTCGCGGATGCTCCATCAGCGATGGTAGCCTGAAGAACTGCCGAAGCAGCTCCCTACAGGTGGCGTACTGTCGACTATATACGTCGTTGAGGCGCTGCCATGCCTCAGCGTAGTTGCTCTCCGTGAGCTGCCACTCTCCCAGCGTCCGAGCTGCCTTTCCCGTTAAAGATCCCTTTAAGTACGCGAACTTATACGCAGGCGCGATGTTCTTGTTCTCGTGGACGGCCGCCAGGAATCTGTCTCGGAATCCCTGCCACTTTGTGATGACGCCATCAAATTCGCCCCAGGTGTTTTTCACATCGTGCTGCGAAAATGGCATCGACACCTGTACGGCGATCTGCGGCGCGTCCACGTCCTCTCTCGGCGTCAATTCCTTGACCCTCTCCTTAAGGATGGCTGAGGCGTTGAAGTACGACTCCTCGGCCTCCGCCACCTTTCTCTCGACTTCGGCTGTTTTAAGCGGATCGTCCGCTGCCACCAGCCTCCTCTCCATAGCCTTTAGCTGGGCCCATGACTCTCCCAAGGCTTCCAGTCTTACGGCAATTCCTTCCTTTGGGCAGACGCCCAACCTCTCGGAACGGCAGAATGATACCATTCTCTCGATGGCGTTAACAGCCGCCTGGAAAAGGTAGCCATAATTCTCTTCTACTGGCCCCATCTCTCGTTCTTTCCTTTAATTATAAAAAAACATATGTCATTAAATTGTATGGACATATCAATTGCTGAAAGGAATAAATGCTGAAAATAATATATCTAGGAGAATCGGGTCGGACTTTTCCTGTCTAAGAAAAAATGAAAAAATAATATATGTAAACAAACGGCCAAAAACATAAAAATAAATATAAATATTTCTCTAAAACAAAAAGAAAAGGACCCGACTCAATCCAGAATAAAATAAACTATAAGAATAAATGAAAAAGTCGCGACTGAATCCGCTCCTGGGGTGTGCTGTTGCTAGTGTTGTTTTAATTGTGCCTTCCCCCATTTTTTGCTTGCAAGCTCTCTCACACACAAACGTCTCGCATAACCATGCTTTTGATAACGTTGTTCTCTCCCCTCTCGCACAAACGTCTCGCATAAACATGCTTTAAAAACGTTGTTCTCTCCCCCCTCGCACAAACGCCTCGCATAAACATGCTTTGAGAGCGTTGTTCTAAATAATTTAATGTTTTTATCACATTTTCTTTCCATTGTTTTATTTTCCCAAACCGAAAAAAAAACACTTTCCTCTATCGACCGGCGACAATTTGTCGGCACACAGCAACAACACACCCGAAACTGTACACCACAGAAAAATATATTGTTTCTCACCTCTCCTTTAATTTTCTCAAAAAAAACTTATTTTATTTTTTCTTCTGTCGTCTTTGTTCAGCTGAATCGCTGCGATCAAATCTTTCCCGTAATTAATTTCTTTCGATAAAAAATATTTTGTAAATATAACACTGATTATTCGTTTTTAAATTTAGGAACACACAAAAAATCCAACTTACACCGCAGAACGACACACATTGAATGAATATTTTCATTCCCCACTGCGTGAACCGTCTGCGCTATACATTATGTGTATCTCTCTGTGTGTTTTTAGTCCCGCGTACGAGCACTGTACCTTTGTGTATCTCTCGTTCGTTTATAGTCTCGCATACGAGTACTATATATTTTGTGTATCTCTCGTTCGGGGTGTGGCTTATGTCATGTGACCGCACACAAGTTTGTTGTTCTATATGCTAAAGGGGAAAAATATAAAAGGAAAAAGATACCTAATGGGGTTTGTTTTGCAGCTGCATCATTGGGTTTTTTCCAATGAGCTGTCGCGTCGTCTCGAACATTCTTTCGTCCATTAAATAGAAAAGAATAAAAAAACGGACTTACCGATTCTCTCCAAATGCTATCGATGTGATATTTTGTGGCGTACGTGATTTTACGTAGCCTCTTACCCATGTACATATGTGTATGTATATTTCTTTCCATAGAATGCTCCGAATGCTATCGCTGTTTTGCGGCGTCCGTGATTTTGCGTAGCCTCTTATCCATATACATATGTGTGTATATTTCTTTCCGATAGAAATGCTGTCGCTGTTTTGCGGCGTACGTGATTTTTGCGTAGCCTCTTATCCATATACATGTATGTATATTTCTTTCCATAGAATTCTATTTTTTTTTTTTTTATTATTCCCGACACTGATACATATCCTACTCGAATGACCAATGTTTCGACGCCATTGGGGCAGTGGACTGTATAAATAAACCCGAAACAAGAATAAAATAAAAACACAATCATTTAACGTGGAAAAAGGCAATGCCCAAAAAACCACGATCTTTCCTTTATTCAATTAAATTAAAACCTAAAACGAAACCGTTCCCTCTCGTTAGCCCGACTCGGTCGAGTTCTTTCGTGCAACTAACTAAAATAAAGCCTTTTGCTTACTCGCAGGAAAGCAAAAGCGCCTCTCATCGAACCTGAAAGCTCTATTCTCTTTCAGTTCGATACATTATGCTTACTTTCTACAAAATATACGGCCCAAAATGTTAAACAACCTGTTGTTAAGGGCTTACGAGCAATTCTTAAAATACTATGTAATTTAGTAGTTTTATTAAATTGCTATTGCTCACTAGAAAAATAATAATTGCCTCTTATTAGAAACGGTGAATCTGAACAGCCCTAATAGCTGGCAGTTCATAAGCAAAACAAAGAAAACAAACTTTTATCTGGGGACGTAACCCCATTAATTTAAAATGTCAGAAATTCAGAACTCATATGGATTTAGCAAATCACTTAAACAAAGCAACCATTTAGCGATTTTAATTATAAAAAGCTAAATATACTTAAAAATCTTGACATTCACAAATCCTCTGGCCCGTATAGTATCCCCGCTATTGTTGTGAAGATGTGTTTTTCAACGCGGCGTAAGCTTTTCCATCTGTCCTATTCTACAGGTTTCTTTCCGAGTGGATGGAAAACTGCATTTGTCCAGTCTGTCCCTAAAAAAGGCGGATACTCCTCACCATCTAACTACCGTCCTATTCTTTCAAAGGTCATGGAAACGCTGATCAATTTTCAGCTTAAGAAATACCTTGAAGAACGGAAGCTTCTTAATGACCGGCAGTATGGCTTTCGTTGCAATAGGTCCACTGGTGATCTCATTGTTTATCTCGTCTTATCGTCTTGGAGAAAGTAAGATTATTACACTCGATATTTCAAAGGCATTTGATAGAGTTTGGCACCAAGCTCTCTTATCGAAAATGCGTGCATTTGGTATTGATGAATCCCTTCTTCGTTGAATTAGATATTACCTTTCGGACCGTTCAATTCAAGTAGTATTGGACGGGTACAAATCTGATATCCACAAAATTAACGCTGGTGTGCCCCAGGGCTCCGTTTTGTCTCCGACGCTCTTCCTTATTTTTATAAATGATCTTTTGTCTGAAACTTCTAAACATATTCGTTTTTAGATTTTTATTCTTGTTCTTCGGATGTGGACGGCAGCGTATGATAAGCTCATTAAATTCTGATCTTGACAGCATTGTAAAATGTGGAATCAAAAACCGTATCGAATTTAATGTTTCGAAAACTCAATGCCGTCTACTGTCCCAAAAGCGTAACCCTCCCCCAATGTCACTATCCATTTGTTGTTCTTGCATCGAGAAGACTGAGCACCTAGTCCTAGGTATGTGCATTACAAACCACTTGCTGTGGAGTGATCACATATTTGACATCGCCAAAAATGCTGCTAAGTGTTTAGGTTTTCTCCGACGATGCAAGAAGTTTTTTACCCCTTCTGATCTGGCTATATTTTATAAAGCCTATATTCGTCTAAAATTTGAGTAAAATTCCCATGTTTGGACAGGTATTCCTATAACTCACTTGAGTCTCTTAGACAGAATTCAAAAGAGAGCTCTAAAAATGATAGGTTGTCTAACTGAAACTTTCGCATCTCTCGAGCACCGTCGTAAAGTTTCGTGTCTCTTATTATTTTATCGCTACTTCCATAAGCAGTACTCTAATGAAATAGCCAGTTGTATTCCTCCCCTCAAACAATTCAACCGCAATACTCGTTCAGTTTACCCTTGAGCCCAATTTCGGTCATACTCTAAAGTACAGGGATTCCTTTATTAGTCGCACTACACGAATGTGGAATGCTTTACCAGACTCAATATTTCCCACTCATTACAATGTGCAGGCATTCAAAACCAATGTGCATCGGTATCTCCTTTCAAATACTATTCTCCCTACCTAATTATATTATAAGGGTATTCATATCCCCTTGAGTGCGCGTACAATATATGTATAAAAAAAAAAGCATTTTAAACTTAGATTAATAATAATCTTTATAGCTAAATAAATAACTAAAATGGCTTTAATATTTTACTAGATTTCCTGATATTGTTTATACAGTACATAACGGTTATAAGAAACTCGAAAATTCTTGGAACGGATACAAGAAACAAATTTCTTATACAACAAATAACAATAACTTCTACATAAAATTTCAAATGAAAACTGAACTGAAACTAACTATCTTCAAATGTGAAATTAAAATGACATTTGGATGAGTTTCTTTAAATTCTTCTCAAGGGTATATTCATGATTTTTGAGTTTCGTGATTGTTTTTTGCAAGTTTCTAAAATGCAACCAATATTACATTGAAAACAGAAAGTTCCTGGTTTAAGAAATGTTTCTTTTAAAAGTAGTTCTTATTCAAAATACAATATACAAATATATTGGAAAGCACAAGGTGCTTTTATTCAAGTTTCTTGCATGCGAGGTTTTCTTATAAGCATGTTTCCTTTAATCGATAAATACTGTACCTTTTTCTTAAAGTTACGCAGTATAAGTATATTATTTTTTTTTTTAAATTAACTATTCAGACTAGTGAATCCGACCCCTGATTTACATTTCCATTAAAAAAACACCACCATTTTTAAAATCACTAAATTTTATTCGACAAAAATGAAGTTCAAAACGTCATGTTGGATGTTCGAAAAAAACAACATTGTGTTGGAAATAGCCACTCTGATTTTGTATTTTCATGTTTCAAAATTTTGTTACCTTCCTTAATTTTCTAAAGAAAAAAAAATAATACGAAAAAAGAACAAATGGTAATTTTATATTCAAAAGAACTTCGAAAATATGCAGTTTTCTGTTGAAATATAAAACGTAATATAATTTTCAATTGAATTTTTTAAGTAAGAAGGATTTTTTTTTATTTACTTGTATTTATTTATTTATTCATCAATCAGACAAAAATATCTTACAGACTACTTGAAAATAACTTACATAAATAAAAATAAATATATATGGGTATGTACATAGTATTTTGCTTATTTCAAAAATTAATTATAAAATGACGTTGTAGATTACATTTAAGGGTAGAACGATTACTATGAAAGTCAAAATCAAAAACACAAGAAATACGATTAACTTCACGGACACAGCGAGTTACTGGCTCATTTTTGGCATAATTTGTCCTATGATCGCTTTCAAAAAATAAAAATCTAGTCCTCAGAGGACGACTTGGAGCATACAAATCAATTAAAGACAGAAGCGAAGAACAATTAATACGATAAGACAAAATATCGCTTACAAACAATACAGAGTACATTTTTCTACGATTTTCGAGTGACTGAATATCAATTAGCTTACATCTAGTTGAATAAGAGGGCATTTCAATATTCCAACCAAGTTTCCAAATAACGAACCTAGTGAACTTTTTCTGAACATTTTCAATTCTAGTAGAATGAATGTTGTAATGAGGGTTCCATATAACACATCCATACTCTAAAATAGATCTGACATAAGCATTATACAGGCATTTTAGAGTATAGGGATCAGTAAAATCAGATGAATTACGTTTTATGAAACCAAGCATGGTGTTAGATTTTGCAATGATGTATTCGATATGTTTTATAAAGTTTAATTTACAATCAAATATTATTCCCAAATCTTTTTTTTCAAAAACTCTTTCTAGAATATTATTGTTTATTTTGTAGTCGAAATTGATTGGATTGGCAATACGCGAAAAAGTAAAACACTGACATTTGGAGACATTCAAAAACAAGTCATTAATGGTGCACCAATTAGTTAAACAATCAAGATCGTCTTGGAGTAGATGGCAGTCGCGAGAGGATTTAATGCTTTTAAAAAATTTAAGATCGTCCGCAAAAAGAAGGCGGTGTGAGTTTTTAAAAACGTTAGGCATGTCATTAATAAAAATCAAGAACAATAACGGTCCAAGATGACTGCCTTGCGGTACGCCAGAGGTTACCAAAAAAGGAGAAGATTGAATTTTATCTATGGAAACAATTTGATAACGTTTCGTTAAGTAGGAAGAAAGCCATGATAGCATAGCAGAGTGAAAACCTGCGCTTTTTAGTTTAGATATTAGTATCAAATGATTCACTCTATCGAACGCTTTGGCAAAATCTGTGTAGATGACATCAACCTGAAAACCTTCTTCTAGTTTATTGAGGACATAATTTGAAAATAGAGCAAGATTGGTGGAGGTGGATCTTCCCCCCACAAACCCATGTTGGTAAGGCGATATTATTTCTTTGAACCAAAACGATAATTTATCATATACAATCTTTTCAAAAAGTTTAGGTATCGCTGAGAGTTTGCAGATCGGGCGATAGTTTGATATTTCCTGTTTAGAACCTGATTTGTGTATTGGACGAATGAAGGATTTCTTCCACTCCTTTAGAAAGAGAATTATTAAAAATAATTGTTAAAGGTTCAGAAAGAGCAGATGCACATTTTTTTAAAATAACTGGAGGAATTTCATCTGGACCAGCACTTTTATCGCAGCTTAAGCTACGTAATGCATTTTCAACTTCATTTGCACTTATATTCAAAGATCCAATACTTAATGGAGTTTCGGAATTAATTGTTTGTAAAGGATATCCCTTTGGAGAAGTATAATTTGATTGAAAATAAGCTGAAAAAACATTACAAATAGATGCAATATCGGAGTATGTGTCACCCATATACTGCATTGTTTTTGGTAACCCATTACATTTTTTTTTATTCTTTATGAAAGACCAGAAACTTTTACTATTATGCTTGAATTCTCTCTCTATTGAATATATATAATTGTTATAAAGAAACTTATTTAGAACATTGAATTCTCTATCCAATTGGGTATAGCTGAATTTAAAAAAAGAATTATCTAATGAATTTCGATATAGCTTATAAGCTTTGTTCTTTTTATTGCTAAGATTACATAACCTTTTATTGAACCATGGAGGTTTCGAATTACATTTAATAGGCAATTTCGGCACGAATGTATTAATTGCACTTTTCAACGAGTCAGTAAAAAAATTTGTATGAAACCGATAAATCAGAATAATTAAGCTGAGAATTCCAGTTAAATTGAGACATATAACTCACTATGCCCTGAATATTAGCCTTGTGGTACATTAATTTAAATTTATTAGAAAATTTATTTTTAAAATATTCAATGTATTCAAAACAAATAGATAAAGCTTTATGATGTATTGAATTCGGAGCAATAGGATAAATTGAATTACTAACGGAGATTTTTAACTCCTTATCAACAAAAATTAAGTCTAACAAGCGATTCAAATCGTTTTTACAATAATTTACCTGGATTAGATTGTGACACAAAAAAGAGTCAACAACCTCCGTTTCATAATCCAATTTTACATTAAATGGAACTAAATTAAGGTCATCCGAATCATTTATCCAATCAACGTTCCAACAACAAAACCCTAGTAAAAAAACCGGTTTCATGTAAGAAAAGTTCAAAGGCAGCAAGTAATTCAAACTCTTCTACAAGTAATGATCATGCTAAACCATCTACATCAAAACATACGATGGCTTCGTGCGTTGCTGCTGGCCCAACATCACTATCCGATGGCTCCGATGAGACTAATGTGAATGTTGCTGTTGTTGATGCTAATGCCGCTGCAGCTACCAACGTTGCTGGCTCTGTTGCTGTGATTCTGGATGGTTGTGTTGATGCTGCTGGAGGTCATAGAGGAAATATATTATCTAGAGTCCCGACTTAATGGGTTTGCTCTCTTTCGGCCTACAAACTAAATTGAGCGAATTTTGCCCATTAGCATAAGCATGTGTTAGTTGTCCCGTGCATTTCTAATGGGAAAATGCAGATTCTATGTAGTTGTTACGGGCTTTTAAGAGAGTTACCTCAAACAAAATTTGAGGGTGTTTCAGGCAAGACGGGTACCAGTCGGGACTCTAGATAATATATTTCCTCTATGCTGGAGGTGTGGAGGAGAAAAGTAATTCAAACTCGTCTACGACTACGAGAAATGATTTTGCTAAAACATCTACATCAGAACATGAGGTGGCTCCGTCCGTTGTAGCTTGCCCAACAATACTATTCGATGGCTCTGATGAAACTAATGTTGCTGCTGTTGATGTTGTTGGTGCTAATGCTGCGATTCTGGATGGTCGTGTTGATGCTGCTGAAAGTATGGAGGAAGTTGATATGGAAGATGATGTAGGGGTTGCCAATGTTGCCTTTAAGGAGGTTGAAAAAGGTACTTTCACCAAAAATTTAAAGCAAACAAAAAATGTAAATGATCATCGTTCCAAAAAAACATTGTTTGGTACTGCTGCTGTTAGTGATGGTGAATTTACACTGCAATCTGTTCCCCGGCTTCATTTTCTACATCTTTCTCGGTTGGAGATCAAAGTTACTGAGGAAAATGTTAAAGATTATGCTGCATTTAAGCTAAATATTCCAAAGAGCTCTTTGCGTTGTACGAAGCTTATTAAAAAAGATCCTGATTCTAGTTCACTTCGTTATGTCAATTTTAAGTTGGGTATTCCTGCTAATATCTTCGATTCGGCCTTAGACCCAAAAATTTGGCCCGTGCATGTACAAATCAAAAAATTTTTAAATTTTCCCAAGAAAGAGGACAATTCCAAGGTGAAATAAGTTGTAGCTCTGCAATCCCAGCAAATATCGACATACCTCAAGTAAACTACAGTACATCACCATCTGCGTCTAAACTGAGAGTTTATTTCCAAAATGCTGGAGGTATAAGAACTAAATCTCATCAATTATTTACTTCATCATCACTTCATGAGTTTGACGTCATCGTTATTGTGGAGACTTGGCTGAATCCACATTTTTTCTCAAATGAATTCTTTGATAATTATTATCAAGTATACCGGAAAGACCGACCTACCTCAACAGGAATGGACCGAGGTGGAGGTGTGTTGATAGCTGTAAATTCGAAGTTCAACAGTAAGCAATGTAAATTGTTAAATGATTCTGATGATATCGAGCAAATCTGTGTGTGTGTCAGCTCTAAAGGTCTTAGTTCTAAGGATTTTTATTTTATCGCAAGCTATATAAGACCACGTAGTACAATAGATTTATATTCTGTTCATATTATTAATATAAATTCTTTAATTAGTGAATTGACAACTGATCAGTATCCTTGCGTACTAGGCGATTTCAATCTTGGTGAAATCGACTGGTGCTTCATAGAAAATGAATTCACATTAGTTCCGTTCAATACATACAAAGAAATTGAAAGTTTAGTTGTCGATTCATTATCTTCACTTAATTTATTTCAAATTAATCATATAACAAACTATCTAGGCAGAATACTTGATCTCGTTTTTATTAATAATGATTTAAAATATTGTATAGAGACTGTTCAATGTCCATTATTAAATAACTCGGTTCACCATATTGCTTTTGAGTTAAATCTTGAATTTTATGAATTTGCACTTCTTTCACCTACTGAAGACAGAAATTTCAACTTTGTGAATGCCGATTTCATTGCATTGAATAGTTTTTATAGTGCTATTGATTGGGAAAATATTTTTCAAAATGGTTCCCTCAAAGACATGTACACAATTTTCAAAAGTATTCTTTTTGAAGGTATAGAACTTTTTGTCCCCATTTCAAAGAAAAAAACATCATTAAAACTGCCATGGCATAACAAAAGACTAAAAAATCTGGAAAATGTAAAAAATAAAGCCTTCAAGCGTTTCAAATTGACTGGGCAAAATGTTGATAGATTTCGTTTCCTTCAATTTAGAAGAGAATTTGATTTTTTAAATCGTTTTTTATATAAACAATACATAAATTCTACTGAATCAAATATAAGAAAAAATAGTAAATCTTTTTGGATTTTTATAAATTCAAAACGCAAAAATGTGTCTCATTTTCCACAGTGTATGGAATATGGAAATGAAAAATCTAATGATTTACAATCTTCTACCGACCTTTTTGCTAAATTTTTTAAATCATCTTACAATAAAGATATAATCGAGGATCTCAATTCTAAGTATTCAAATTTCAATGCCGATATAAATTTTGTTCTTCCGCATTTATCGGTGAATGAAGTCTTTGAGGGTTTATGTGAATTAGATGTTTCTAAAAAAGCAGGCTATGATAAAATTCCACCCCTTCTCTTATCAAAATGCTCCTCATCTATCCGTTTTCCTCTCACACTCCTATATAACAAATCACTCTTGTCAGGAGAGTTTGTGGACGAGTGGAAAATATCATTTATCAACCCTATTTATAAAAGTGGCCCCAAACAATTAATTAAAAATTATAGGCCAATCTCTAAAATTTCAGCTATTCCAAAACTTCTTGAAAAAATTATTACTGATAAATTCTATGCATCCGTGAAACAGTTTTTATCGCCTAGTCAACATGGCTTTATTAAAGGTCGCTCATCGGCCACAAATCTCGTTCTTTTCACTAATTTTTGTTTAAATGAAATCGAAAAGGGATTCCAAGTAGATGTACTCTATACGGATTTTATTAAAGCTTTTGACCGAGTCCACCACGGTTTACTACTCCAAAAACTTAAGTTGTTAGGTTGTGATAGATATTTTCTTTTATGGTTAGAGTCATACCTATCTGATAGAAGTCAAATCGTCAACATATCTGGATATTACTCTATTCCTATTAGTGTTGACTCAGGTCTTCCTCAGGGAAGTCACCTTGGTCCATTGCTCTTCCTCATTTTTATTAATGACTTACCCTTAACCTTTCATAAATCTAAATGCTTAATGTATGCTGACGATGTAAAAATTTTTTATCCCATTCGCTCTTTAATTGATTGCTTAAGTTTTCAGATGGAAATTGATCTTTTCTTAAACTGGTGCGAATACAATCACCTAGAGTTAAATTATTTAAAATGCAAGATTTTTAGTGCAACTAGGTCAATTAATGCTATAAATTATTCATATAACTTCAATCATGAACCACTTTCAAGGGTCGAATTGGTGAAGGATCTTGGTGTGTTTGTAGACTCAAAATTGGATTTCAGAGCGCACATTGATTTTGTTGTATCCAAAGGTAATTCAATGCTTGGTTTTATAAGACGAAACTCGAAAGAATTTAGAGACGTATATACACTTAAAACCTTATTTAATTCATTAGTTCTTCCCTATCTTGAATATTGTTCTATAATTTGGAGTCCATTTTATGCGAATGGTGTACAAAGAATAGAACGAATTCAGAAAAGATTTACCAGATTCGCACTTCGAAAACTAAATTGGACTGATGATATGCCGAACTATATTTCAAGATGTGCACTTATCGGTTTGAAAACGCTTGAAGTTAGAAGAAATACTCAAAGCATAATATTTATTAAAGATATTTTATGTAATCGTATCGATTCAATTGAATTATTGTCTCTTATAAAGTTCTATGTCCCGGAAAGATTACTTCGGAACAGACGTGTCCTTTTTTATGTGTCTAATCATAGAACCAACTATGGCTTAAATGAGCCTATCTCGCGTTCCTTGACATTGTTTAATTCCGTCTGCAATGAAGTCGACATTGTAGTGAGTAGGGATCAATTTAAACGACAAGTATTAGACTTTTTAACTTATCATATGTAAATCTGTATAATCATACCGTTAATTAATCAATTAATTGTTTTGTATCAAAGCTATGTTTTAATATCTATTATTATCTTGTAAGCTTATTTATCGTATTAAATGTAATCAGCAGACTATAGTCCATTGATGAAATAAATAAATAAATAAATAAGCATCAGTCAACCAAGTTTCAGTTATTGCAACAAAATCATATTGTTGTGATGATGACGACAGAAACATTTGTTGTAATTTAGTACGCATTCCACCTATGTTTTGGTAATAACCAGAAAACTGATTGAGCGGAAGAAGTGTAGAATGGGAAAGAGAAGATTGAGAGTATGATGTTGTTTTTGCTGTTTGCGATGATTGTCACTGAGAAGGCTGATGTGGCGATTGAAGTGACTCTTGTTCTTGTAATTGTATTGATGGTGCGGCTGAGGGTGGAGGTGCAGTTGATATTGTTGTTGATGGTGGATTGGCAGTTGCTATTGTCGTTGGAGGAGGTGAAGGTGTTATTGTTGTTGTTGGCGAAGTGTTCTCGATTTTTTTATGTGTGATAAATTCTTTTACTTGAACAAAGGAACCCCATACAGACGGGTCAAGAACAAGGGAAAGTTTATGTGAAGGTACACTGAGTTTAAAAGTAATGAATTTAAGAGTCGATAAATCTGCATCTTTTTTAATGAGAGCATAACATTTTAACTCTTCCTTTGGAATATTAGTTTTTTGGGAGATGCTATCAACAATGTCGCTAGATTTAGTATTTTTATCGAATCTTGACAAATGAAGCCATTTTATATTTGGGAGAGCACAGAGAGAAGAAGGGTCACTTCCAAAAATTTTTTTTATTCTTCAAACACTTATGTTGTTTGTTGGTACATTTTGCAACTTATTGTTTACATATGGGCACGGTTGCCAGTTTGGTCTTTTAAGACCAAATTTGGTCATTATTTTTTCACTTGGTCGCATGGTCATTTTTTATTCCATTTGGTCCCTTTTTTAAGAAATTGAAAAAAAAAAAATAACTCGACTCTATTCCTTTCATAGTCTCAAAAATAAAATACATACCTAAAGAATTTTGGGAACAATTCAATTATCATAAAAACGCTTAAAATGAATATTGTTTTCAAAATATAAGTTAGTTCGTTTATAACTTGATGTTACTTCCTCACAGCTCAGCTGCTGCTCAGAGGAATTATTTTGTATTGTATTATATATATTTGATTGTATTCGATCTCCTGACTTATTCGATCTCCTGACATAATGTTAACATATTGTGATCTTAAAAAAAATGAGGCTGGAGTGCGTCCCACACTGATAACTTCACATCCCGTCTGCCGATTTGTCTTGCTTAAAAGGTTTGTAGGCTTTCGTGATTTGCTAGTTGTTAGTTGAATTATTCTAAAAAAATTAAAAATTACCAACAATATTTTGAGTATGATGAAATAGTTTGATTTCAATATCTGTTCTTGTTAACGAGATTTTTAGTCGAAAACCAATTTTTACGAAATTTTCGTAGCGTTTGCGTACTATTTTGTGTACGTTTTAATTTTTTATGAAAAAAAAACTGACTGTTGGATTTTTATGCACAATTTACGGAATGTCGGAAACAGTATTTTCTGTGAGATAAAATTAGCTTAGAGCCAATATTTTTTTAATTTTTGAAGAAATACTTGAGTCGAAAGTAAATGTTTACCAAGTTTTACTATTGTTTTTTTAAGGTTTTTATTTTTTGTAAAAAAAATGTCAATTCGATTTTCTCAAAATTTTACCAGATGTCAAAAACGTTATTCTTCCCGAACGTACGTACACATGCACGCACAGATTAGATTAGATTAGATTAGATTAGATTGATTTTTATTGTTTCTGTTCTTGTTTATATTACAAATTATTTTACAAAAAATCGATAAGCATGGCTTTGCCGTCTGATTGACATTAAAATAAACATTTAGTATTAAGTTTGTTTCTATTTGTTAGAACATAATGTATAAAAAAAAAAATATTTGTGGTAAAAAAATACAAATTTGTTTTGTTGTTAGAACTCTTCATTGATAATTTGATTGCGATAGCTCATAGCATATTTATAAAAATAAAAAAGTTGCTTTAAATTGTTTTCACAGTTGAGATGTGCTAGGACTTCTTCTTCCGATAACGTGTTACTTCCAAGATAACTTCTTCGTATTTCTTTCAAAATAGGGCATCTTCCAATGAAATGCATGACATCTTCTCTCTCCGATAGGTTGCAAAGGTTACAGTAAATAAGGTCAGGACGGTGGGGGATATAATTAAGACGAATAAGCTCTCCTCTCATTTTAAAAATAGACGTTATAATTTCCATTACATTTTCGTTGTGAAAATAATTTCTTTCGCGCAAATTATGATTTAAAATGCTGTATGTAGATCTGTGGACCGATGCAGTAGCTAAGCTTATACAGTCAGCTCTGTATTGTTCATCTACTTTTGAAATAATGTTTTGGAAAACATCTGTGCAGTACCTTTCATTTCCATTCACGAGATTGAATTCTATTCCGCAGTACGTTGCAAGCTCCTCTAGTTGTTTAAACCAAAGAGTTCTTCTTTCAATTGTCTTTCTAGCAATTATCTTTGGAAGTCTATCATCTGGCATTTCTAGAACTTTCGTTACATAATCAACATGCAGTTTTAAGGTTTTAATAAAAAGTGGTGGTAGTCCTGTTTCTATATTTTGACAGAAATGTCAGTCATCTATCTAAAATCTTTTATTTAGACTCTAGGAACCTTGAAACGTCGAGAAATGTCAAAATTTTCAATTCTAGAAATCGGACCGATTACAATAACTTTCTATGGGAAGTTAAAAGCCATTGCGAACAAAAATTATGTTGGTCCTTTTTTCGTACGATTGGTCATTTTTATTTTCAGCTTTGGTCATGCAATTTTTTTTTCAAGTGGCAACCGTGCATATGGGAAATTCTCCTTGATTGGTTCAAGAGTAGATAGAAAGGCATTTGATAGATTTGACGATGATGAAGGAGGTAGCGATGATGACGATAATGATGATGATGATAAAGATGATGATGACGATGACGATGACAATGAAGATGATGATGATGATGATGAAGAAGATGTTGATGGAGGTAATGAAGCGGCTGCGGCAGCAGCAGCAGAAAACGAAAGAGGCAATGACATTAATGATGGAATTCAGATAGAATCAGTTATTTTAGTGTATGGAATCTCATTGTTTTCTATTGATGCACTTATACTACTTAATTCCGATTTTTTTGCCGTTTTACGGGGAGGGGAACAACTATTAAGAAGTAGTTTAAGAGAGGAAAGTTCATTTTTTATTTCAAGAACAGTGTTAGAGAGATCACGAAAATTATTGAGAAATGATGAGAAGTTTAAATTTGCGCACGAATTGCATTTCCAAAAGAAGTTTTGATTTGATAAAGATTTAAAATCACTGTCGGAAATAGCAACGCAGTTTTTATGAAATACACGACCACAAAATAAGGCGCACTCGATAACTTCAATGTTTTTAGATCGTTTATTTATTGAATTATTGCAAGTAGCGCACGTCTTAGACATTTTAATTAGAGAGTAAAATCGACTGCTCTGTACTTGTTTTTGTTTACCCGCAAGTCGAGATTTTTGTTAAAACAAATTTCTCAAATTGTGAAATTTTTAACTGCCAATAGGAAGTTTTTGTAATCGGTTAGATTTGTCGATTTTTCTCGACATTTCTCGACGTTTCGAGGTAGCTAGAGTCGAAATACAAGATTTTTAAAGAGATGTCTGTGCGTGCGTGTGTACGAACGTTCGTACGTCCGTACGTTCGCGAAGTTTTTTTCGTCGTCTATAGCTCAAGAACCAGTAGAGATATCGACTTCAAATAAATTTTGTTATACAGACAATAATGCCAGAAAGATGCAGAAAGGAATTTCAAAAAAATTTAGTGGGTGGTTTTTTTAATATAGGAATTTAAAAAAAAAGGTGAACATTTTGGTTAACCCTAAATATCTCACGAAGCAATAACGCTAGAGACTTGAATTAAATTTTATATTATATAAATTTTAACGTGATACCACATAAATATATTTTTGGAAAAAATTCCAATTACCTAACGGTTTTTTGAATCAAACAAACTGAAAACAAAATATTTGCCACCTCAAAAATTTTACGAACAAAACATGATTTTATCTCTAAAATAATTGTATGTAACGAGAAATAACGTTCCTGGTAAAATTTTGAGAAAAATCGATTTGACATTTTTTTTTATAAAAACCTACACAAAATTAATAAAAGTTGGTAAAAATTTATTTTCGACTTAAATATCTTTTTAAAACTTTGAGATATTGGCTTTAAACTAATTTTATTTTTAAAAAATGTTGTCAACATTCAGTTAAATTTTGAGAAAAATGAAATTGATAGTTTTTTTTACAAAAAATAAAAACCTGAACAAAATATTACTAAAAGTTGGTAAAAATTGAGGCTTAAGTAATTTTCGACTCAATGTTTTTTCTTAAATTTGAGATTATAGCTTCAAACTAATTGTATTTTATAAGAAATATTGCTTTCAACATTCGGTAAAATTTTAAGAAAAATTGAATTGAAAGTTTAAACAAAAAAAAAAAAAAAAACAATACTAAAACTTGGTACAAATGTACTTCCGGCTCAAATATATTTTCACAATTTTAAAATATATGGCTTAGAGCTATTTTTATCTCACAGAAGATATTGTTTTCGACATTCAATACATTTTTTTTTTAAATAATCCAACAGTCATACTTTATTAAAAAATAAAACCTACAAAAAATAGTACACAAAATAGTAAAACTTGATGTTCAGTTTTCGATATCTAGTGAATAATAGAATACATTGACTTCAAATTAATTTCATTCATCCATTTTGTATTTGTTTATAATAAACAATAAAAACTTTTAAGATATGCTACTAACATTTGTAAAAATTGGTTTTCGACTAAAAATCTCGTTAACAGAAATAGATTTTGAAATCAAACTATTTCATCATATGCATCAAAATATTGTTGGTATTTTAAACATTTTTTTTAAATAATTTAACTAACACTTTTTTAATAAAACACGAAAACCTTTTAAGCAAGACATCTGTCGGAATGGGAAGTTATAAGTGTGGGTCACATCCCATCCTCTTTTTTTCTTATTTTAATTCATTCTTATAAAATTAAAGTTTAAGTTTTGTCGAATATTAGGAATAATTTTTGCAGAGAGCAGCATATCCAAAATTTAAAATTTTTCGATTTCCAAAATTCATTCTTTATTCGTTTTTCCTACTTTAAATAACTTTGTATACACCTACTCGTATTAATACACAATTAATTAACTTTCTTGAATAAGAATAAAATCGACTTTAATTAAGGTATTATAAAACAAATGGGTGGTATTCACTTACCTTCTGCTAAATGACAAATGTCTTATATAAAACAAAATAGTGTCAACTTATCAAATCAATAATAATTTTCTTCCGTATAATATCAATCACCAACGAGAATCATCCACGTTCCTTCCTTCTTTGCTAAATGACAAACTTTCAAATTACTGCCAACTAATTTAATTAGATTTCTAACAATTCACTTAGCCATTTAAATCGACATTCTACCTGAATCAGTGCGGGGAATCTGTTATAGTCAAGAGTGAATGTTGGGGGCTATAAGGACTATATAAATAAAAGATGCTGACTAATAGTATAAAAGTCCTTCAATTCGACAATATATAATGATGATGACAAAGAAAACAAGTACCCACACCACCATATCCTTCTACTTTTACTGTGACTTGATAGAAACTCCTCCGGTGATGGTTGTCGCGTCGCTCGTCTTCATCGTTAAAATCACGATTTTCACTTTAGTCAATATCTAGGTACGTAGGTATTTTATACACAATGACAAGGTAATTTGCATTTTCGGTCTCATTAATCTTAATAAAGTCACGAAATACTTTTCGAAGACTTGCGATACGGTGACGCCATCCATAGCCAAAGAGTCACTCAGTGGATGAAATGTCTTAATCGGAAATCAGAGAGTTGATGACATGATGTTGATGATGATGACGATGATGATGCAAACTCTAGAGCGGTAACCTGAACTACTTTTTGAAAACATACATAAAACACCTACAGCTTTACTCCTATACCATTCGCACACAAAGCCAAGAAGTTGAATTATTTGTGTACCATAACACAAAAACTGCTCTATCATCTAATTCATTCAAGGAAGCAGACGTGTTAAGCTAGCGAACAAAAGTTTAAGCTCAATGACAAGCAAGAAATGTTTCCACAAGTTGCTTGCAGGTTAAAAGGTGAGGAATGAATAGATGAAGGGAATATGTGAATGAGTGTAAAATTTTCGAAAGTTATGTCTTCGAAAACAACAACAATAACTTCATGACATTGTTAAAAATTGCAAACATTTTCGTTATCTTAAATACATATTATGTTAGAAGATCCTCAAACTCCAGAAAGGAGATTCTTCGGTTCAAGAAATAACATAGAACAAGATTACTGATTTATGGCTATCACAGACTTCCTCGTAGAGAAGTGCCGAACGTTACGTTGTGCTACAAATACGATCAAATTCAAAACATAAGCCCCGAAGGAAATGTCAAAAAGCATTTCCCTACAGAAACTATTTATTATGGGACTTTCGGAATTAGCTGGTAAACGTCAAATTTCGAAAATCAAAACAAATTTTTATCTTGCTGCCTTATACATAAAATGTATGTTAGATTTTATTTTTTGCAATTACTGAGGAAGTTGATGAGGAAAATTTGCAACGAAAACGCACATTAAAAATAAAAAGACAAATTTTTAGGGATGCTCTTAACCCATTTGACGTTGATGACCAAATGTAAGTAAAATTATCAGTAATAATTTGTTCTTCTCAAACTCAACTTTATAACACTTTTATGGATATATAGTTTCATAAACGGCGCTGCCCAGAAGGACCAAAGCTGCTCGCGAGTTTTTCGAGGAGATATAGAGGGATGTCCTTACAGGAATGAGGTTCGTAAATCTTACCAAAAGGTAAAAAAAAACCTCCCAAGGGCACCAGCCACGAACCGAAGCCTGTAAGGACGATCAGGGGAACATCGTAGTAGAATCGCAGTCTATGTTGAGAATATGGAAAGACCACTTCCGCTGTAAGGGAGATAGAACCACTCAACGTAGGCGACGACGCAGATCAACAATTCCGCCTAGCCGACCTCTACAAAGTGAAGATATCCTAAGATATTTAAACTGAAGTCAAACAAAGCTGCTGGAGCTGACGGAATCGCTACCGAATTATTAAAAGCAGCAGGCGATGACTTGGTATTAAGCATGCACCAACTTATCTACAAAATATGGCAGGAAGAAAGCATGCCCAATGAGTAGAATCTCAGCATAGTTTGTCCAATACATATGAAAAGAGACCGTCTAAATTGTGCTAACTACAGAGGCATCAATCTCTCGAACATTGCATATAAGATCCTTTCTACCGTATTATGTGAACGTCTGAAGCCGTTCTTCAACAACCTGAGTGGCTTCAGACCAGGAAAGTCCACCATTGACCAAATATTCACATTACGGCAGAGCTTGGAGAAACTCAAGGAACTTCAAATCGATATCCACCATCTCCTTATCGATGTTAAAGCCGCGTATGACAGCATCTATAGGGAAGAGCTGTACAGCGCAATGTCTAGTTTTGGCATCCCTGTCAAACTTATCTGTTTGTGTAGAATGACGATGGAGAATGCACGCTGCTCTATCAAGGCCGGAAAAGATCTTACCGATGGTTTTGATGTCAAAAAAGGTTTTAGACAAGGCGATGCGCTGTCATGCGACTTCTTAACGGCGACGTGCGTCGTTCTGGAAAGACTTGTGCAAAACTCAACCGTCAACCCTAAACACACAATCTTCCAAAGGTTCATCCAATTACTCGGATACGCCGATGATATTGACATAAATGGAAGATTAAAGCGTGATGTCAGTGGAGCCTTTTTGAGCATTGCGACGGAAGCGGAGAAGATGCGTTTAGTGGTCAATGAGGGCAAGACCAAGTATGTATATGCTGTTATCAAAAAAGTACATTGAACGACGACGTTTTGGACAAAACGTCACCATGGACTGCCATAACTTTGAAGTAATTTTCCACCTAGACAACGATATAAACTCCGACAACGACACCAGCGCTGAAATCAAACGAAGAATAACTCTTGCAAATCGCTGCTTCTTTAGACTTAGAAGGTAATTGAGTAGTAAAGTCCTCTGTCGAGCTTCTAAAATCACTATCTATAAGACACTCATCATCCCGATTCTCATTTATGGCACTGATTCCTGAACCCTGTCAAAGAAAGATGAGAGCGTCTTAGGATGTTTCGAGAGAAAAATTCTTTGGGTGATTTTTGGAGGAGAAGATACAACGGAGAACTGTACGGGCTGTACAGCTACACTGACCTGGTTAACAGAATTAAAGTCCAACGACTGGCTGGGTCATGTAGAGCGAATGGACATCAACGGTCTAGCCCGGAAGGGCTACGAATCCAATCCCGAGGGACGGCCGGCGCAGTAGAAGAAGACCGCGACTCAGGTGGCGCACGGAGGTGGGTAAATACCTCAACCAACTTGGCGTGCGAAACTGGAGACGGCTAGCTAGGGACCGAGCTTGCTGGAGACGCATGTTGGTTGAGGCCCAGGTCCGTCCGGACTGTAGAGCCACCTTAAGTAAGTAAGTATTTATATCATAATACGTACATTTAAACTGATATATTTTGTATTAGATATGTGGTAACAAGGTGCACATTGGATTCATTGATACAAGATATCCAGGGTTCTCATGTGTGGAATCTTAGAGCGGCAGATGCACATTTCATGACAAATTCCCGAGAAGGTGAAAAAGACACCTGGATTTTAGGTAAAGTTCAAATATAGTACATATTAAAGTATCTACCAGTGTTTTGCTCTTTATTTAAGGCGATGTCGGATATCCTCTCGAGTCATGGCTTATCACTCCATATCGTTGCTGTGAGGCCGGGAGTCTTCAAAGCAACTTCAATACAAAGCACAGCAAAACGCGATATAATATGGTAATAGTTATTGGAGTTTTAAAAACGGGTCACGGTCAGCAACCCAACTTAATTATTTTCCACAAAAAGCCGCTCAAATCATCAATGGGAAGATTCAGACAATAAAGGGGACTTAATTTGCAGTCAAGTGCATTCTAGTTTGTCAGATGTCATAAATTTTAAACTTAGAACTTTAACTTCCCTACCCTCTACCTTCAGTTCAAAGTATAAAAACTACCAAAAATATAATTGTCTACAAAACACTCCATAGGCAAGCTACAGGTCAATCTCGACTTGCGTTATGTATTTTTCAATTTAAAAAGGAATCATTTTACATGAAACATCAAATGGAATTAATCAGAAAATAAATAAATCACAGAGTAATAAGTTCAGCTTTGAATGAAAAATTATGACATAAGTGGAACTGACTGGATAGTTAGGGAGATTTTTCTTGACGAACTTTCCAATATTATGCATGTGCCTTGCATAACATATGCATTCATTTTAAGGTGAAGAACGTTTGTCTTGCTTTCCCTTAAACTTGTCTGTTTTACGATAAAATTCCTTTTGAAGATTTATTTGTTGCCGCAAAAGGTTGTAGAATCGTTGAATTGGTTTTGCTGAAAATTGGGTGGAAGACGTCGCGTCGGCGTTGGCGAACACTTCCTGAATCAGCAACGTCTGAGGAAATTGACACATCTACATTTTGACTCTCTCCAATATCTTCGTTAGATTTTTCCAAGGAACTGTTCATGCCAAACGAACGAGAAACCTTTGATTTCGATAGTTGACGTTTCAAAGCCATTTAAAGTAATAACCCTGTCCTCAAGATTGGAAAAAGAATACATTTTGTTCATTCCACCACCTGCTTTTTTATTTTCTACCAATTTTCTTTTACTCTACGTCTTTCTGTTCAACTATTCCTAATCAAGAGAAATATTAATCGGTTTTATATGCAGCATTATGTGAATGTACCTTTTTCTAGCTGCAGACATCTTTAAAAGGTTGACCAGGGCTGTTAAGTTCTTCATTTACTTTAGCCCAAAAGACATTGACTTCCTCTTCGGTTGCTTAAGTGAACATTTGTGCAATGCCAGGCTTTTCTTGGAGCAAATCCAATAACATTTGATATTGTGTTTTATTTGTTATTACTCGTACTTTGTTGGACCTTAAAAAACAAAAAAATAAAATTTGTCACGATGATTTTGTATTTTAACTTACACTTTACCTCGGTAAACAAAACTGTTATGCCTAAATTTGAATTTAGATCCTACTAAAAAAATTGTTCGTAGAATAATCTGTCAAGCTTTCTATTAATTCGGGGCCAGTGAAACCAAATTTCAGAAGTCCGAATTTCTTAGCAGAATTTTTCGATACAAACGGAGCTATGACACCTTTCTTCGGGATTCATATCATAAATTGACTACTTCGGGACCTGAGAACCTGAGATAGGGCTGAATATGTTGAACCCCTGATACCTGATGGGCTCTAATTCTTTTTGCCAATATCTAATAATAACTCCATATTCAGCTCTTGTTTAGAAAACACACGATTTATTTTTAAAAACATTATATTGAATTTTGCCATTATCCTAGAGTTCTGTTATTTTTCGCAAAACAAAAATGTTGATTGCAAATAATTTCTGAAAAGCCCCCTGAATATTCAATTTAAACAAAATAGCTTCTAAATAAATCCAACATGCACATCCTTATTACATTCATAGGATGAAAGACAGCATGATACTCGTATAGCAAAAAGTCCTTAAATTTTGTTACATTTGCAATATACGGGCACATGGTAAACAAATGATTGATTACCGTTACACATATTGAATTGGATAAAAAAAAAACATATTATCAAATGCGTGTGCTCATGTGTTTTGAAGGTGCGTCTTTATACATATCAAGGAAGAAAAAGGACTTCAATATATGTAATAACAACGAAGATGATGAAGATAAGGAGTTTCTCCTCCTCTAGCCCTCATTCTGTCAATCTCACCGGGGATTCATCGAATTGGAGGATTAAATTCTCTTGTCTATCGAATGCGAATCAGTCAAAATGGATCTCTATACTATACACAGAAAGAAAAAGGCGAATTGTTATAAATCCTTACAAATTTAACAACCACCAAATACGCACCGTCAAAGGAGTCGTCTTAAAGGAGAACATTTTGGAGGTATTGTATATATGGAACACACTTTAGTATAAAAGGTTATTGTTGTACCGTGATTTTTATAGCTTTTTAAGGCTTGTCAAAGTTCCATTA
This sequence comes from Eupeodes latifasciatus, assembly GCA_920104205.1. Classification (NCBI taxonomy): domain Eukaryota; kingdom Metazoa; phylum Arthropoda; class Insecta; order Diptera; family Syrphidae; genus Eupeodes; species Eupeodes latifasciatus. Next base: position 389,113,983 of record OV049924.1, on the reverse strand, counting down.
ACAACATCGGGTTTCTGGAGGTTTTTATGACAAAAATAAGTGTTTTCGTGTTTCCATCAGGCGTTTTTGCCCATTGCAAAAATTCAACCCAAGTTAACGGTCGTAAAAAAACAAAAACCAATAAAAATCAAAGTTCAAATCAGGTATACCAACGTTGCGAGGTGCTCCGATGTTTTGATATTGACGTCCTCCTGTTATATGATGGAAGAATATGGTGGGGGTAGAAAAATAAGACAAATGAAAACTCCTGAGAATTGGAAAAACGCATATAAATTCTTGAAGTGATGGGAGCCTCCCTTTATACAACATCACACTTACTTTACAACAAGAGGCAAGTGTGCTGACATCGTAAAATCAAATATTAGATATACATCTATTCTATAAACCTATATACTGTAGCACCACAAACTGAGTGTTCATAAGGACGAAAATTTGACACACATTTAAGCCAACCAAAAGTCAAATTTTTTGTAGTCATGTTAAATGGCATATTAAAGTTAAATAAACAAGAAATCAGAATTTTGCTGAAATATTGAAATGAGAAGATCTTTAAGTCTTAAATTTCAATTGTTTAAACAAAATTGATATATTTATATGTGAAGTGGTGAAAAAATACATATAACTTTTTTAAACCCATAACCACAATAAGTCCTAATTTAAAACCTTCGCAAAGTGGATCTATTGCAATCGAAAAACATATATTTTCAAGTGGGGTTCATGTTTTAAGAGGAAAACTAGATGAAGCTCGTAGAAAATATCGGCGCAAAATTTTAAACAACCTATTGTTAAGGGTAGTACCCGTGACCTGATGGTTATTGGTTAGTGCGTTGGACTGTCATGCCAGAGGTCTTGGGTTCGGTCCCTGCCTATGCCAACTAAAGTTTTTTTCACGGGTACTACCTCTTGCGAGGAATTGACAAATTCTCCAAGAGTAATTCTTGTCATGAAACGTGCTTTCTCAAATTCTCCATCCCTGACAACAAAACTCGCACACAGGAATGGTTGAGAGTTGTAAGTCACTAGGCCCTAGTTCTCAACGGACTGTTGCGCCACCCAATTTTTTTTTTGTTTATTGCTAAGGGTTTAACAATTTACTAGATAACAATTTCCTAAATATGTAGCAATTTTACTGTTTTAGCTTATTGCTATTTATAGAAGCCATTCCGTGATTTTAACTTAAACAAGTTAATAAGAGATAGTTAGATGTCAAAATCGTTTGAAATTAGGTAAATCATCTTTTAAGCTAAGTAAATTACTAAATTCGACATTAACAATTTACTATATCGTTCAAAATTTTGCGCCATTGTTTTTAAAATTTGCTACAAATTTTAGTAAAATCAAACTGTCAGTTTTCTTATAAAGAAAATGAATCTACTAAAAATACTACGCGAAATTGGTTAAAAGTGATGTTTGATTCGAATATCTCGAAAATAGATGGAGGTATTGACTTCAAAATCATTTAATTCTATATAGAATTTCTTTACAGACGTAAGATAATGTTCTTTAATTTCGATGTGTTGCGTTCGGCTTCCGAAGTTTGAAACTTTGATTATTGATTCGGCCAACATCATAAACCAATTATACCGAAAAATCAATACTACATGAATTATTGCACTGTCGAATGTATTTGCAAGATTTTTGAAAAATCCAAAAACCTAGCTATATTTGGCCTACACTTTTGTATATATTAACATTACAAAATACAATTTCAGAAAAATTATTGAAATTGGTTAACGATGTAGGTAAGGTTATGTTAAAGTGGGTGGCCGTTATGTAGTAGGACACACTTAGGACAATTTAATGACTCATTGTGATTCCACATGAATATTAAGGCTTTCTTCTAAGCTCAATGAAACCAGTTTGAGTCCCTTACGAAACTTGAGAAGCTGATTACGTTAATATGATTGAGATCTTTTAGATCGTTATAGAACAATATTCTCCTAGCTAATTCTAGCGTTTTTAAACTAGAGCAGGGCATGTCCAGAGGAGGTGAAGAACTGTTTCCTCCTCTTCCTCATCCATACTGATTCTGCAAAAGTCACTTGAGAATACGCCTAGCCACGTGGCGTGCTTTCCTATTAGACAGTGTCCGGTTATGACACCGATTATCGAGCTTATATGCGATCTGCATAGAGATAGAAAGAACATTGATCGCTTAAAATCTAGTGTAGGCCAGATATTTTGTGTGACTTGACACGTGGTGTGGTGATGTTAATGAATCTTATGTTTGCCTTCCTCGAAGCGTCTTGCATTATCAATAGCTTACATGTAGCGATCGGTATGCCAGCATTAGCCTAACGTGGTAGAATGAGTTGTACTGTACCATTCCTGGCGAGTTCATCTGCCTTACAATTTCCTGTCCCGGCACCCAGCAAAGGTGAATATTAAACTGTTGTGCCTTCTCCATTAGAGATGATCCACTGTTATGGGTTTTTATAGAGTTTATAGAAACAGAGTCCAGAGATTTGACAGCGGCCTGAAAATCTGAGAAAATACGGATATCAAATGTTGATTTTACGTTTTCTTTAAGCCAGGCCAAGACACGCTACAATGATTGGAATGAAAGACTTAATTTCAGTCGTTCAGAGTACACACCTCCACCAACCCCATCTCTTGTTTTTGATCCATCTCTATAAAAGTGGACTGATTCGTCTTCCAGAAATGCCCTATCCTGCCAGAAAGATCTGGAAGGTATAGAAATCTGGAAGTTTCTGTCTAATTGCAATTGGGGGATGGTGTGTGTAGTCTGCGTGCTTTAGAATTGATTCTAAATACCTAAGAATTACGGAGTTGGCAATGTTTTTGTTAATCCACGGCGACGAAGCTTTGAAGCGAATAGCAGAGCTTGCAGCTATTTGTTTGCTTAATATATCAAGAGGTGTTAGGTAGAGTAAGGTGTCCAGTTGCAGTGCCGCAGATGGGGTCGTGCGAAGCTGAAGCTGAACGTTGGACTTTATTTATTTTGTCGCGGTTTATAGCTTTTTCTAAAGCAGTCCACCATACTGCACACCGTAAATTAAAATCGGTCTGATTACCGTTGTATATAACCAACGCCTTATTCAAGGTTATATAAGCCCCTTTTATTACCAATAGCTTTTTTGCAAGAAAAGAGAGCTACGGTAGCTTTTTTTACTCTTTCTTGTATATTGTGTCTCCATTTTAGAATTTATCTAAAATAACAAACAAATAGAATTTTGTATTTCCTTGAAAACAGGACTAATTCAGTTTTGTGTGGTTTACCACCCAGTCCACACCGAACAGTCCAGAGTATTAGTTTGTCGAAGGCATTTTATAAGAGTTCTTTTAGGGTGCTAAAATGCTTTCCTGAAACCGCTATAGCAACGTCATCCGCATAGGCGATCACTCTGAAAACCTCTGCATCCATACCAGTAAGGATTTCATTTACCACCAGGTTCCAGAGGAGAGGGGATAGGACACCATCTTGCGGTGTCCCTCTACTAACGAATTTTCTAGCAGAAGAGTTGTCCAGTTTTGAATTAGAACTTAAGGGTTGACTTGCGAGATTTAAACTGCTTTGGGTATACAAACAACTTTCACTTGTCTCCACGCCGAGGGAATATGAACCAGATATAAACAGCTGTTAAAAATTGTCTCAAGGATTGGTGCAATAATGTCTGAAGCTTTTTGTAGTTCGGTTGGTATTATACCATCTGGTCCTGCAGATTTAAGTGGCGTTTGAGTGCCCATATGTAGCTTGTAACTTGTGATCAGACTTGACTTGTTATATTGAAACTTGAACGAATATGATTGTTGCAAGTTGCCGTTAGAGAACTACTAGGAAAGTGAGTATCCAGTAGTAAGTTCAGCGATTCTTCACTTGAATTTGTCAAGGAGTCATCTGCATTTTTCGGACAACTTGTTATCGCTGTAATAGTTAAAAGAATTTTCCGTAGCCTGGAGGCGTCGGAAGTTTCTTCTATCCTACCTCAGAAGGACCTCCAGGAAGATCGCTTGGATTTCCTTAAAATCTTCTTATACCTAACTTCTTACGGATTCTTTGTAAAAATCCCAGTGATAAGCTAGTCTTGTCTTAAATACTTAAATTCTGTGTGTACAAAGTACCTAAAAAACAAATAAATTAGGTCGCAGTCCGTTGAGAACAAGGGCCTATTGACTTAAAACTCTCAACCATTCCTGTGTGCGAGTAATGTTGTCAGGGATGGAGGGCATTTTTCATGATAAGAATTAATCTTAGAGGATTTGTCAATTCCTCGCAAGAGGCAGTACCTATGCAAAAAACTTTAGATGACACAGGCAGGGATTGAACCCAAGACCTCTGGCATGACAGGCATTAACCATCATGTCACGGGTACTATACCAAGTATCAAAAATTATGTATCTTTTAAATACTGTACTTCAAGATTCTCTAGATTGTCTCAAAAAAAAAAATGATCGAAATTCAAAGCTAAGTCCAATAAAAGGTTTAAAGTCCTTATAGAAAACCTATTTCTTATAAATGGAATATTATTTTTGCAAGCTCAACCTTTTGTGGGTTATCTAACATGGAATCAAATTTTGGTTGGTGTAGGTATCTATGCAAAAATGTCTTTTTCAAATTTGCCAAAAAATAACTAACCCCGTTTTCGTATTCCATAATTTCACATTAGAGTGCACTCACATTTTATATACTGTATCCAGTTTTGTCATTTCAAAAACTGTCCCATTTCCTCGTATATTTCACTTCACTTGCAAAAATAAAACGAACGTGTAAAAATAATTACCTATTCTATTGTCTCCAAATCGAGGAAGTCATAATGAAAACTTCCGATTACTTTCACTATATGAGACAGTTAGTGAAAGAGAGACATATATACATTAGGGAACATACGACGACGACGACACAACCTAACCACACTTTCGAAAATTATTATGAACAATGGCAAATGGCATCTGTAGCGCATAAGTTCGCACCAAATGAATTTACTACCCTTAGGGTATTCAAGTTTTGAGGTAAAGTAATGAAGAGAAATTGCTCTTTAGAAATACGATAGGATATACGAATAGCTATAGAGATGGATATCTAGAGATACTTTCGTATTATTTTTGGTTCTACTTCGAAAATGCGAGTATGTCAGGAAATCCAAATACCAAACGAACTGAAACGACCGAATGAAGTGAAGAATTGTTTGGGTTTTGAAAGATGAAAGATAATTTACGCGCGATTGTATGTTTTTGTCTTTTATATATAAGAGAGGCTTAAGGCAATATGTTCTTTATGGAAAGCTAATGCGGATGCGATAGGTTTGTTACTTTTGTGTCTGATGATTGGAATTTTGTGAACAATACCTTGATTTTTCAACGACTACAATACGACGACGGGTGAACTGAATAGGTAATATACGACGAGGAACTTTAGTAATTGAAACTTTGAAATTAATTTGTTTGACACAGGTACGAAAATAATGGATTTGGATAACATTGGAGTAAGTTTAAAGAATCTGGATTTTAGAATTTTGTTTAGAAAACCGCTTGCAGAAACTTCTGATGTTTTTGGTATACTTTTGGGTACACCTAATTACTTGATTTTATAGGTCTCAAGACTACACGCTTTAGCATTTTTTTTATATTATTTAGCTTTCTCTAAAATCTGGAGGCTCATCTTATTTTCATTTCTGAATTTGGAATTCATTTAATTTTGACATAGAAAGTACAAAAATCATGTACGATTGATCTCATCCAGGAAGTTAGTTAATTTTTGGCTATAAAAGGTTGACCCAGGTAAAATACATGGTTTTCAATTAACAAGTTTAATTTTTAATTTAAGAAAAGAGGCTGGGATGCGACCCACACTGATAACTTCCCATCCCGTCTATCGATTTGTCTTGCTTAAAAGTTTGTCTAAATGTATCAATTCTTGCCAAATTTGCGTTCTATTTTTTGTAGATTTTATTTTTTTTATGAAAAAACGGACTGTTGGATTTTTATAAAAAATTATTGAATATAAAAAACAATATTTTCTGTGAAATAAAATAAGTTTGAAGCCAATATTTTTAATTTTTGAAAAGCTATTTGAGCCGAAAATCAATTTTTACCAACTTTTATTAATTTTTTTGTTTAGGTTTTTATTTTTTGTAAAAAAAACTGTCAATTCAATTTTTCTCAAAATTTTTCCTAATGTTGAAAACAATATTTCTTATAAGCTAAAATTAGTTAGAAGCCATAATCTCAAATTTTTGAAAAGATATTCAAGTCGAAAATCAATTTTTATCAACTTTTGTTAAATTTTTTTTCGGTTTTTAATTTTTTGTAAAAAAACTGTCAATTCTATTGTTTTTCAAAATTTTACTGAATGTTGAAAACAACATTTTTTGAAAGATAAAAGTAGTTTAAAGCCAATATCTCAAAGTCTTGAAAAGATATTTGAGTCAAAACTCAATTTTTACCAACTTTTTTTTTATTTTTTTTTAGGTTATTATTTTTTGTAAAAAAACTGTCAATTCGATTTTTCTCAAAATTTTATCAGATGTCAAAAACATTATTCTTCATTGCACAAATTTATTTTGGAAATGAAATCATATTTTAGTCGTAAAATTTTCGAAGTGACAAATTTTTTTGTCAGTTTTTTTGATTTATAAAAAAAACCATTAATTGAATTTTTTTCCAAAAATATAATTGTTTTGTATCACGTTACAATATATAATATAAAATTTAATTCAAGTCTCTAGCGTCATTGGTTCATGAGATATTTAGGGTTAACCAAAATGTTCACCTTTTTTTTAAACTGCTATGGTAAAAAAACCACCCACGCAATTTTCTTGAGAGCCCTTTCTGCATCTTTCTGCCTTATTATCTGTATAACAAAATTTATTTGAAGTCGATATCTCTTCTGGTTCTTGAGCTATGGACGACGAAAAAAACGTCGCGAACGTACGGACGTACGGACGTACGGACGTACAGACGTACGGACGTACGGACGTACAGACGTACGGACGTACGTACACACGCACGCACAGACATCTCTCTAAAAATCTTTTATTTCGACTCTAGGGACCTTGAAACGTCAAGAAATGTCAAAATTTTCAATTTGACAAATCGGACCCATTACAATAACTTCCTATGGGAAGTTAAAAATAATATTTATTAAGATTAATCAATGGATGTTAATTTCATTGTAAGGCTAGGTTATTAAGGACAGAAAACGATATCTGTAATATGCCACTTTCATGGAATGTTCCATAAACAACTCGTATAACTTCAAGAATTTCATATGAAAGATCTTGAATCGGTTCTCATTGGCATCATTATCATGTCAGTGAAAGCTCGTGTGAGGAGGTTCATGTCCTCTTGTCGTGTTCTGCGTTTTAATTAATTGTTGTCTGTCTCCCGTCCCCGTCGCAGTCTCGTTTAATTTAATTTATTTAAAAACGAAAAAAAAAACTAAAAGCTCAAATAAAATCTAAACAAAAAACAGTGATCAACAAAAATAATCAATAAATCAACAGAAAATAATAATGAACAAAAAAACAGTGAACAACAACAGCAATATAATAAAAAAAGCAACACAAAGGGAAAAAGGCAATAATATAAATACCTGCCAGAACGCAGTAAGTGCATTCCCCTCACTCTTTCTTTCATTTTTTGTACAGTTGAGTGGCTCAGCAGGTGCATGCATTGGGCTAAGCTTTTTGAAAGCTCGCTCAATTGTGTGTATGTGTTGGTTCATTCAATAACAAATGGATTGTAGATTACTGTTTTGATTGTTAGGGTCCGGACCAATTTAACTTCACTACTAAAGGCATAACACTAGTAGTGTGGTTCTATTGTAAAGACCTCTTAAATAATCTTATACAGTGATATACTTAGAAGTTCGTCTGTTTTGATTTTAGGATTTTTTTTATATTGCAATGACTGTAAATTTTAGAGTAGATTATAACAATGTTCGCGGGCTGAGATCGAATTTTCTGTCTGTGTACATCCACGCTAATTCTAACAGACCAGCTGTTTTGGCATTGAGTGAAACCCAAGTAGGTGAAGATTCCGATCCTGCTGAATTTTTTATTCATGGGTATTGCTTGGTGCCATTATTCTTTTCACACCATGGTCTCGCCATATATATTAGGAATGATGTTGCCTATCAACTTTTACCACAATATGGTCATTGTACCAACTCCTTCTTTAATTTCATGTGGTTAAAACTTTCCGTGAATAAGCACATCATTCACTATTGTTTCCTTTATCGAAGCCCAAACCTGGACAGAGTTTCGACTTCTCAGGAATTTGATGCTCTGTCTGACTCCATTCAAAGAATTGTTTCCCTGTATCCTCACACTGAAATCGTTATTACGGGCGATTTCAATGTACACAATTCTTCATGGCTTCAACATTCGGATCAGACAACACCAGAAGGAGTGTGTGCTGAGATCTTCGCTGAGTTGAACCACCTAACTCAGCTGGTCAACGAGCCCACTCGAATATCGGACGTGGTAGGTCGAGCAGAAAACACTCTTGACTTGTTTCTTACCTCTGACCCTAGTAGGTACACTATTAGTGTTCTATCTCCTCTAGGCTCATCTGACCATTGTGTCATATCAGCAAATTTCTCGTGTCAAAACTCTCCAGTTAAAGAAAGAGCTCCTAAGAGAACCGTTTGGCAATACGAGAAAGCCAACTGGGACGGTCTTAATAATTATTTTAGGATCTTTAACTGGTCACTATGCTTCCTCGATAGTGACGTAGACGCCAGCGCTGATATGATCACAAGTTTGATTCCTTGGAATGAGAACTTTTATCCCGAATAGGGTTAAAAGCATCAGACCTAAGGAAAACGCATGGTTCGATGCGAGCTGTAAAGAGGTTATTAGGGTCAAGAAGGTAAGTTTCCGTTGTATTAAAGCCAATCCAACTGAGGAAAACCGGAATAAGTTCAAGCAAGCCAGGAAGGCCTGCAACGTCCATATTCGACGGACCAAATTTTTACATGACCAAAAATTACGGCAAAAAATACTGCAATGTCCCAAAGGCAGTACAAATTGTTGGTCATTTGTAAAAAAACATGAGGAATTCTTCCTCTTCGTCGGTTCCTACCCTCGTTGTCAATGACACTCCACTTGTTAGCTCTTTAGAGAAAGCTAATCTCTTCGCTAGGCAGTTCGCCGCCAATTCAACGCTGCCAATGAGTGTTATGACTCCGCCTGTCATCGAGCGCGTTAGTGATTCTATGGGACCAATCTTTTTTCGCACTCATACTGTGGCGAGAGTCCTAAAAGATCTTAACATACATAAATCCGCTGGTCCGGATGGTATTCCCGCTATTGTTCTGAAGAGGTGTTCTTCAACGCTGGCAAAACCACTGCGTAAGCTTTTTCATCTGTCCTACTCCTCAGGTCTCGTTCCGAGTGGATGGAAAACCGCATTTGTCCAGCCTATTCCCAAAAAAGGCGAATCTTCCTCACCCTCTAACTACCGACCGATTGCACTTACGTCCCTTCTTTCCAAGGTCATGGAAACGCTGATTAATTATCAGCTTAAGAAATATCTTGAGGAACGAAAGCTTCTTAATGACCGCCAATACGGCTTTCGTAGCAATAGGTCCACTGGTGATCTCATGGTTCATCTCACCGAACAGTGGAACAAATCTTTACATTGTTTTGGAGAAAGTAAGAATATTGCACTTGATATTTTAAAGGCATTTGGTAAAGTCTGGCATCTTGCTCTCTTATCGAAAATGCGTGCTTTCGGTATCGACGAATCTCTTCTTCGTTGGATTAGAAATTTTCTTTCGAACCGTTCAATACAAGTTGTTTTGGACGGATTCAAGTCTGAAACTCATAAAATAAATGCTGGTGTGCCCCAGGGCTCCGTTTTGTCTCCGACCCTCTTCCTCATTTTTATAAATGATCTCCTGTCTGTTACTTCTAATCCAATACATTGTTTCGCTGACGATAGCACTCTTAGCTTTTCATATTCGTTTCCAGACTCACAACCCTCTCTTCGGATGTGGAACTGCAACGACAAAATATGATTAGCTCATTAAATTCCGACCTACACAGCATTGTACAATGGGGAATAAAAAATCGTGTGGAATTTAATGCTTCGAAAACGCAATGCTGTCTTGCATCGTTAAAGCGAGATAAACCCTCTTTGCCACTATCTATGAGTGGCACTTGCATCAACGAAACGGAAAATCTCGACATCCTCGGAATGTGCATCAGCAACCACCTTTTGTGGAGCGGTCACATACGCCGCAAGATGTCTAGGTTTTTTGAGACGTTGCAAGAAATTTTTCTCTCCGTCTGATCTGGCTACAATCTACAAAACTTATATACGTCCGAAACTTGAATATAACTCTCATCTCTGGGCTTGTGCTCCAGTAACTTATTTAAGCCTCTTGGACAGTATTCAAAGTAGAGCTTTTAAAATGATTGGTGACATTAACATCATCAACTCGTTTACGTCACTCGAACATCGACGCAAGGTTTCTTGTCTAACCCTTTTTTACCGTTATTTTAACGGACTATGCTCTAGTGAAATAGCCAGTTGCATTCCTCCCCTTAAACAATTTAACCGTAATACTCGCGCTTCTAGGAATGCCCATCAGTTTACCCTTGAGCCCAACTTCGGCCGTACTATGAAGTACAGAGATTCATTTTTTAGCCGTACTACGCGAATGTGGAACGCCTTGCCACGCTCTATCTTTCCCTATCATTGCAATGTTCAGGAGTTCAAAATCAATGTACACCGACACCTCCTATCCAACCCTTCCCTCCTTTCCTATTGCTCACACTGTGTCTTTGGCATATTAAAGGTATAAAAAAACCCTTTAGTGTTCGCTAATTATAAAAAAAAAAAAAAAAAAAAATCAAGTGGACCGTTAGAAAAAGTGAGGTGTTTGATAAGTGGCCACTTTTATAAATACCTCTTTGAGAATCAAAACTGTTTGGAAACTATGAATAATTTAAGTGCGTTGTTAATGGTTATACCTTTCTATTTAAAGTAATGGCATAGTTTTTAGTTGTCAAATATCAAAAGATGAAAAATACTAGTTTTTAACTATTATTTCTTAAGCGAGGAGATGGCTTAAATGTTGAGATTTTTTTCAAAGCAGCTGGAGATAATAAAACCTGGAAGGTCCTTATTAGAGAACTACCAGGAAAGTGAGTATCCTGTATAGTAAGTTCAGCGATTTATCACTTGAATTTGTCTAGAAGCCGTCTGAAAGAATTTTCCGTAGCCTGGAGGCTTGGCTTCACAAGTTTCTTTTATCGTGCCACAAAAGGATCGCCAGGAAGATCGTTTAGATTTCCTTAGTGTCTTCTTATAAATTCTTAGGGATTCTTTGTTAGAATCCCAGTGAGAGGCTTGTCTTGTGGCTTTGGCTCGGTTAAAGAGTTTCCTACATTCTCTTCTGATCGAGTTAAGATCTGAGAACAACCATTGTGGTTTCCTCTTTCCTCTTATGAGTATAAGTGGACATGCAATTTCTAGCGATCTATTCATAGCTGAGGTGAGGTCATTGACTTTGTTGTCAAGTTTGCTTAGAGGTTGCGTTAGAGGAAGGACTAGATAGTCCAGGTTTTAATAAACTTTATAATAATTTCCTGTATGTAGTACATATGTATGTAGCAGACAATTTTCCGATGATTTCGAAAAGTCAATAGACGCTCCCAATAATTAGGCGGATGAAATTATGGAGTAAAAATACATTTATGCTACTTTTCACTAATATGCAAGATCTATGTTTATCTACCTTTATCTGTCTCATACAGTGTGTAGAGCCCAGGAGTCTTGAGTCCTCAAACAACGGATTTCACAATCCATGGCTCTTGGATCAGGACAATGTCTTCTCCGTTTCTGGCCAGACGAAGAAGAAGTGAGGCCGAAGCCTTTATGGAGTGTTGGAGATTAATCTGTACTGACTGCAGCATTTTGGCTACAATTAGGCAGATCAGCCTCCACTGCGGTCTTGTTTTGATCTTCTCAGTCTGAGGATGAGCCCAAGAGTTCGTCCTCGCTCAGAAGAACAATCTCCATGGTGGTATGACTGTTGTCGACATTTGTAAAAGGTTGAGTCGTGATCGGAGAGGGCATGAGTACCTATACCGTCAACCTCTGGTGGGAGGGAAGACGACGACAACGTCCCAGGCCTTCCAACCGCGAGTTCGCCTTCGAGTGTTGCTGTAGGCCCGCTATCTGCGATAGTCTCATCTTTTTTGTTGATTCGAATTTTGATTGTTTTAAATCCATAGTTAATTGAGCCATTGGTCAGGGCTAGAGAAGCAAGGGATTCTTTATTGAATACCACAATGCCACTCCTATAAAGACTATCCTTCACCTCCTCGGGCTTGGCGATCTTCCAGTTATGAGTCGGCAGGGATGGATTGCACACTTTGATCATTTCGAGAATGTCCTCGATACCAGGAGGTTCGATTGGAATCCAAATGCGGGCTCTATGTCAGCTAAAATTGTCTTCCTTATCAACAACCTCGAGTTTCGCACCTGGCTAAACTTCACCTAACCGGTTGACAGCAAGCTTGTACATGTCACAAGACCTCTGATCGCCACAAAACCATGAGTTTGACATGACCTTGATGCCAACCCCCATCGCTTATGGAATTAAGTGATCCTGGAAGCTCGCTCAAAATGCTTAGAAAGCCACCTGAGCGCTTTACCTTGACCAACTGCCAACGCTTCTTTCAATGACCGCAACCACGACTTTGCCCTTCGTGACGTCACTGAAACTAGGTTTTTTGATGGGATTGAGGGGAGTGCTGGTGTTGTGCACAAGAGGCCGTTTTGGTATCGGTATGGCCCCCTCAAGAGACCTTTCGCGTTTAGACGTAGAGTCTTTACTGGTCCTTTTTGCAGCTGCGGTGTATGCCTACCTCCAGTGATTCACCACAGGCCTTCAGGATTCTTGCAGCTTCCCGCCTTTGTTTATAAAGGCTTTTTGAGAGTTTCTCCTTTAAATTTCTGGATTTTTGCAATGGAGATGCGCTCTCAGTAGTAGTGGTAAGGCCATTGTTCACAACTCTGTCACTAATGAAATTAGGTATCGCTACCTTCCTACTCTCGTTGCTACCAACAGCAGAAGAGGGTCCATGGATAACCACTACTCAATTCTCTGTGTTGGCCGCAGGAGATACCGCAACAGGCTTCAGCGCCAAACTGCCGCCCGGTGCTGAAGAGATACCGGTCTCATCATTTTTTCTTCTTTGTTTTCATTCATACTTGGTCCCACGAGTTGCGGTCTGTTCGTCTGTACAGAGATTCGTATTATACAGATAAGGCTAGTTAATCCGGAGGTCACCAGGTATCCGGAATACTCCGTTAGAGACTGAGATATTTTTTGAATTGGGCCCCCAGCCAGGCTGATCATCGGCACGGGTCGTTTCACACCTTAGATCCTTCCCAATAGTGATAAGAGGTGGTTGGAAGGAAGAGATCGGGTAAGGAGTCAGTTGATGTTAAGAACATCATGCTGATATGTACGAAAATGATTAAGACCGGTAAACAGCAGTTGAGCTAGTTTACCTAAAGTGGAAAGGAGAACCGGAGAGAGGAGCGCTGTCTATTTTTTTCGCCATTACAGCGTGGGAGTTGGGATGGGAGTTGGTGACATAAGCCTTGGCTTTGTATACCTTGTTTATGTGGGAGGGGGTGATGATTGTGGAAAGGTAGAAGATATGAACGTCCTTTAGTTTTAGAACTCATCTTTAGAATGTTCTCGAGAATCATCGACCTTACTCAGATTCTACAACTCGAAAAGTTCGACGTTCAAGTAGAAGACGAACGAACTCTAGGTGTTGCACTGCCATATGATTTCTTTAAGATCGTCTTCCCACGTCAACATTAGAGGCACAACCATTCAAAAGCTTGTCCAATTACTCGCTTATGCTGATGACATTGAAATAATCGAAAGAACTCAGCTTGATGTCAATGGGGCTTTTGTGAGTATTTAGACAAAGACGGTAAAAATAGGTTTAGCGGTAAATGAGGTCAAAACAAAGTAAATGCTGTCATCAAGAAAGAATCTACAAAACCGACGTTTCGGTTAAAACGTTACCAACTTTGAGCTAGTTAAAGACTTCGTCTACCTAGGCTCCACTATGAACATAGAAAACAACTTCAGTCAATTTATACAGGATTTAAAGCGGAATCTCCTATTTTTTCCTCATTCCTTGAAACCTGTACCTCTGGTCTCTTAATTTTTTGTTGGTAGCTCTATTTTTATTTGTTTTCATTTCTTTCATATCATTTTCGAATTCGTACAAACTTTAAATCTCGACATAATAAACGAAAAGAAAATCATTAACCTAAATATTACCATTAATTGCATTCCGGGTAATTAATGAACAAAGAGAAAAGCTCCTGAATTTTCAATAAATTTAAAACCAATAAATTCATTCTTAAAAAGGATTTGCACAAACAATCAGACTGAAGTGAAGGTAATCTTAAAATATAAAATGAAGAGAGAAAAATCCCAAAGTAGGACACACGGTCTGTTGCCAAATGCAAATTATATCCAAATTTATATCTCACCGCACCGCACTCGATATTTTTGAATATAATATAAAAGTCTTATTCAAACTCATCCAAGCAACAAGACGGTGTAAATACCTTTGATGGTATTATCCGGAAGGAGACATTGGCTTTGGCTTTGGTTTTGGCTTTTTTAACGACCTTTCAACTTTTTTTTTTCTTTCATCCGTTTTTATGTATTTTTATTTTCTTTTATTTTTTTCAAATGGTCCTTTTGTAAGTGAATTAGCTCCCCTGTCATTATAACCTCGATGTGGACGACTGCGACGACGGCGATTTGAAATAATTGAATTGAGAAAGATTAAAGAATTCTATAGGCACCGCACGACGCATCAGAGTGGCCAATAGATTTGAATTTATTGCTCTTAGAATATTATTAGGCCATTTCGAAAATGAGGAAAGGGAGGATTTATGGGACCATAAACACCTTCTCTTTGTTCTTAAAATTCTTTTTGTGGACATAGAAATTAGCGTCACATTAAAATGTATTAAATTTCAAATCGACGTTTGAAAGCTGTAAAAGTTTTGTTTTGTATTTTTAAAGTGTTTCTTAGTAAAAGTTGGATTAAGATTTGAAGATGGAGACAGACATTTTATGACCTTACTTGTGAAAGTGTTTTATTTTTTAAGATTCAAAGAAGCTTCAAAATACCTAACTAGTATAAACATTTTAAGTTTAGGTACCTTCCAATCAAGTAATTTTTCCATTTAACAAACACGTAACACGAATTTTCTGATTCCCTATCTCAACCTTAAACTAATCCTTTCTTCCTTTGCTTTCCCCTCTCTCTCTGTCTCTTTCCGTTTTTCTTTATATGACATTTGATCCTGTGTTAGTCAATTTTGCCTGCAAATTACTCACTTCCTGTCCATCAGCTTGCGGACCTTTGGTCGATGCACAGTTAATGGATCTTTTAAAGTGGACTTCCCAATAAATTAGTTTTCCATGGCCAGTTAATTGCTCCTGGAAGAATTCCATCTCACACATCACACCGTCCAAAATCTAAAATCCAAATCATCTGGATGTTTTGGCCGAAGCTAAAGTTCCTCTATGGATTTTATATATAGTATAGTCTTCCCTATCACTTTATCGGTGAAATGCCATCCTAAACCACAGTTGCATCCAAAGTCAGAGAGAGGACATGGTTTCTTTCGCTCGAGACTTCAGTGTCATCTGTCACACTTTAAAAAGGCATCTGTTACACCCAAAGGATTTTGCTTGGCTATTGCCTTTTTGGTGTTTAAATCCATAGATGGACCATATAGCCATGCACTGGTACATAGTCATATAGGTACACAGATATCCTTGTCCCTTACCTCTGGAGTTTCTAAAAATGAATTTAACGCCACTCGAAACCCAGAGTTTGTGTTGCTTAGACAAACGAAATATCTCTACTTTACAACTGGAGTATAAAGTATCTCTTACTCGCTTTTCTCATATTCAAACCTACCTATAAAGTATCTATGGACTGTTATGTAGGGTAGGTATGCAGCTTAGGGGAGCAATTGTTGTGTCTTTGTTTCTTTTGGGGCTCAAAAAGCGAATAATTGGATAGAAGGTTAGCAAGCTCCTTCCTCAAAAACAACAAGACGAACAAAAAAAAAACCTCACATATCTCGGTTCGTGTTCTGTTCATTTGCAACGAAATTGGTGTCTTTCAATTGTGAACATTGACGTGAAAAGCTGTTGTCATTTTAGAAATGTGTCTGAGTTTTGGTTGCATGTTAACTCGTATAGTTTTTGAAAAGAATGCACTTTATTATGCTGTGATGATGATATGGCTCTTTTAACGTGATGTTTATTTTTTGGAAATATGAATGTAACGTTTAATCGATGACGGTTTTTCTATTTTAACCTACAATGCATACTGTTCCATATCTGGTTCAGACAAAATAAACAAGTCTCCTTATTGTTTAAAGATACATAGCGACATCTATTGACCGAGGGAATATTTTTTAAGCCCTTAGCACCGGTTTACTAATGACAAATGTATGCACTAGATGGCGTAAGCTATCGATAGATATTGATTCGTATAGTAGAAGTTGAACGATCGATTTGAATTCGTGGTTTACGTAAATTGAAAAATCGAAATAAAATAGTTCTAACAATATTTCTAAGTGGAAAATAATAAGTTAACATTAGAAATAGTGTATACTAAACGAAAGTAAGTTATTTTTTTGAATTATTACTGTTTCATGTACTAATAAACCTACTTATTTAAACGTTCCATATATGGTACACCATGCATTAGTTCACTTCTAATGTGTTGTTTTAGTTGGATTTTACTACAGATAATGGCGAAGAAGGTACTATCTAATGAGATGATTGAGCAGTATTTAGATATACCCTCAGGGAGCGAAGACGGTCTAGACTTTTCCAGTGCGGAAAGTGATGATGATATGGCGAAAGTCAGAGAAAACTTGGACCAAATGACTGCAGATAGTGACGGTGGAGTGCCATAACCCCCGCGGCATTAACCCCCGCGGGGGTTAATTCCTTTTTCAAATGTCATTAATCCCCGCGGGGGTTAATTCCCTTTTTATGTGGGGGTTAATGCCCAATTATAACTGGAAATAAGCCCCACGTTAATAAAAAAACAACAAACATAAAGGAACAAAATTATTTCTTCATTTATTTTTCAAAATAAAACAAAAATTTTAAAAATAAAATAACAACTTCAACAATAAAAAAAATGTATCTTAATCATAAAATTAATCATAAACTTTTGATGTATTTTTAACAACTTGCTTACAATATGGACACAAAATTTTGGAATTTCCGTTCTGAATCGATCGCTTGCTATGAGTATCAATGCAATCTTTACAAAATTTAAAGTGATTGCAAGGAGTTAGGAGGATATCACGCGCTTTTTTAAGACAAATTACACACAAGAAGGAATTTTCAGATCCGAGAGATTCTACATTTTCATCATTTGAACCATCATCATTGCTATCAAGGGATTCAACAGGGGTATTGTCAATGTTGATTATTTCATTTTGCCAGTTGCTCATTTGATTTAAAAAGTCTTTAATAGATATTTTCTTTCGGTTTAGTTTTTTTGTAGCCTTTACTATAAGATCGTGTCTTTTTTTAAATAATTGTTTCGGCGGTTGAATACCACCGCCGCAAGTCTGGAAACAGCCAGAGGAACATTCTGGCTGGCGTCGGCGTATCTTGGCCACGACCATCTTGGCCCTCTCCCGGGAGATACTCTGGAGAGACTGATAGCTGAATCACAAAGGCTCAACATCGGCCTCATCATCGGTAGTGACGCTAACGCCCACCATACAGTATGGGGTAGCACGGATATAAACGACAGAGGTGAGTCTCTTTTCGACTATATTCTTAACACTAACCTACTCGTAAGTAACGTTGGTAATGAGCCAACCTTTATTACTAAAAATCGACAAGAAGTTTTAGATATAACTCTTGTCTCCGAATTCATTAATAATAATATTTTAAACTGGAAGGTATCTAAAGATCATTCCTTTTCTGATCATAGATACATCCAGTTTGACTTTATAAATGAACCACCTTGCCAACCGATCTTTCGAAATCTGAAAAGAACAAATTGGCCAAAATATAAGAGAACGTTAAATAGTTTAATAAAACCTGAACTTTTTAATACTCCCTCCAACATCGAAGATCTTGACGACAAAGTCAATAATCTAACATTAGCCCTAAACAAAGCTCTAGATACTGCATGCCCTCTTATACAAGTAAGAGGTAAAAAGAAGCCACACTGGTGGAACTCAGGGCTGGATCCACTTCGAAAAGAATGCAGAAAACTCTTTAACAGAGCCAAAGCTTCTAGAGACATGTCTGACTGGGACTCATATAAAGAATCACTGAAGATTTATAAAAAAGAACTGAGGAAAACCAAACGATCGTCTTGGAGAAACTTCTGTAACAACGTGGAAGATTGCTCCGAAGCATCCAGGCTGCGCAAAATCCTCTCCAAAAATCCAATCATGCCAAGCTGCTTGAAAAACGCCTCTGGCCTCTGGACCAATTCAAGCGAAGAATCGCTCAACTTGCTACTAGACGTCCACTTTCCTGGTAGCTCTAATATTATTAATAATATTGCATTTAACAATGGTGACAATACTCTACAACCCCCACAAGGTCTAGTCACTAGGGAAAAACTCAAATGGGCTATTAACAGCTTTAAACCATACAAATCTGCTGGTCCGGATGGTGTAATTCCAGCCGAACTGCAAGAAAATGCAAGTTTTCTAATACCCATCCTAGAAAACATCTTCAAGGGTTGCCTTAATTTGGCATACATCCCGATGTCTTGGAGACAAGTTAAAGTTGTCTTTATTCCAAAAGCTGGAAAATCCAGTCACGTTAACCCTAAAGACTTAAGACCCATCAGCTTATCATCATTCCTTCTCAAAACTTTTGAGCGTTTGATCGATATTTACTTAAGGGAAAGTATTGATAAGTCCCTCCTTTCAAAGGCTCAACATGCCTACAACAAAGGGAAATCAGTTGAAACGGCTCTACACAGTATAGTACGTACAATCGAATATTCCCTCCATCATAAAGAGTACACCTTAGTTGCCTTCTTAGACATAGAAGGAGCATTTAACAATGTCGACACATCTGCAATTGCACGTGTATTGACATCTCTGAAGGTAGATAAGTCGATCAGCGAATTGATCAATCAGATGCTGATAAGCAGGATTATCAATTCAAAAATGGGCGATTTTACTACACAAAGGGGTGTCAGCAGAGGTACGCCACAAGGTGGTGTCCTATCCCCTCTCCTCTGGAATTTAGTAATAAATGAATTACTAACTACTCTAGAAAGAGAGGGATACAGAGTGTTTGCCTATGCGGACGATGTTGCTATTGCAATAACGGGTAAACATCCCAATATACTAAAAGAACTCTTACAAAACGCTTTAAATAAGCTCACCAGATGGACTAATCGGTGTGGACTAGGTGTTAACCCTCAAAAAACCGACCTTGTCCTCTTCACAAGGAAATACAAAGTCCCACACATTGACCCTCCCCTCATAAACGGTGTACCACTTAAATTCTCTGATCAAGCAAAATACTTGGGTCTCATTTTAGATAAGAAATTAAGTTGGAAACCTAATATTCAAGAGAGAATAAACAAAGCCACAGTAGCCCTGTTCTCCTGTAAAAAGGCCATTGGTAATAAATGGGGCCTACAGCCCCGAATTACGCACTGGCTATACATCTCGGTCATAAGACCGATCCTTACTCATGGAATAGTGGTATGGTGGACGGCGCTAGATACAGCGACAAATCGCGATAAACTCAGCAAAGTCCAACGAACAGCCTGCCTGTGTATGGGAGGAGCACTTCGCTCCACCCCCTCCGCTTCACTAGATGTTCTGTTCCATCTAATACCGCTGGACTTTTTCAGCAAGCAAACGGCCGCTAATACTGCCATACGGCTTCAGGCCTCCTCTCTGTGGATCAATAATGGAATTGGCCACACCACTATTTTGAACTCGTTCAGAACTATAAATAGTAATATTGACTACACCATACCCCATCCTCAGTTCAACAACTATAGCTTCAAAGTGACTATACCTCCCAGGTCTTCTTGGGAGAATACATCATTTTTGGACGATGGTCCTATAAACTTTTACACAGACGGATCAAAAACGGAGGATGGGGTTGGTGGTGGCGTATACTCAGATAGACTTAACTTAAGTCTCTCCTTTCGTCTACCCGATCATTGTAGCGTGTTCCAAGCTGAAATCCTGGCTATAAAAGAAGTCCTATCCTGGCTTAGAGAAAACGTAATATCAACAAATGATATACGCATCTTCTCGGATAGCCAAGCTGCGTTAAAATCCTTAGACTCTGTCTCTACAAATTCACTAACAGCCCTTAATTGTCGATCATCTCTTACGGAGATGGCTACACAGTTCAACATTCACCTTTTCTGGGTGCCGGGCCATAGAGACATTCCAGGAAATTGCAAAGCTGACGAACTTGCAAAAAGCGGAACAACTTTACCTCTGCTGGCTCACAATGCTAGCATAGGTATCCCCTTAGCTACATGTAAACTCATGCTAAAGCAAGATACCATAGAGAAAACAAACTTCAGGTGGAATAACACCACCACCTGTGTAGCGACTAAACGAATTTGGCCTAATCTTAGCGCCAAGCGCTCAAAACAATTAATCTCTCTGAGTAGATTGCACATTAGCTACGTTATAGGTGTCCTGACTGGGCACTGCTTAATAGGAAGACATGCTATTCGACTTGGAGCCCCTGCAAATGATTTTTGTAGGAGTTGCATGGACGAAGAAGAAGAGGAGACAATCTCTCATCTTCTGTGCACATGCCCTGCCTTATCACAAAGACGTAGAATCCATCTTGGAGACTACTACTTTAACGATACCAGTGATCTAAAAAATTCAGACATTACTTGTCTCCTACGCTTCATTCGAAGCTCCAATTGGTTCAACGAGTTAAGCTGATTAACTGATCCATGTGGTATCACAACGGACCATACTTTGGTCTAAGTGTGTTGGACGTCCCAAACCAACAGCCACTTTAACCTAACCTAACCTAACCTTCGGCGGTTGAAAAACTCCGTACGTCCCATCCAGGGAATTTTCAAAGTCCGTTGATACTTTGAACTCCTCGTCCTGTAGGCAGCTCAAAATCTTGCAAAAGTTGCCGTTTTGAATAAGTTTTTTGTTGAGCTGAGAGTTGTAGCCCTCTAAGCTGTTAGTCGTCCTTATATCCAAGTTATAAACAGAAAAAGAAGACGGCGACCTTCCTATTGAAAACACCAAATGAAATTCAATTAAATATTGTAAGTGAATGACATTTCCAATCATTAAAGTCTTACCTTCTGCATCCACTGCCTATCAAAATATGACACAAAACTTTGAAACTGGGGGAAATCCTTAATTTTCATACATTCGCCTTTTAACATTATAAATCCCCGTCTGATGTTTCCCGGTGAAAGAAGCGGGAGGACCATAAATTGTTTGTAGATTCGGATCGCGAGATTATTTTTTCTTAAATTTGAGGTAATTGTTGCTAATCTTGCTAGAATTTCGTTTGAATGCATTACAGAAATGAAACCAGCACCCCTTTAATGTACCAGAAGGAAAGATTTGTTTTAAGGCATTACGTAAAGCCTTTTCATAATCTGTCATAAATGATACTGCATTAAATTTAAACAAATTGTTGTTAATGTATTGGAATAAATGAACGTATGCAGCCTCCGATTTGTTGGACATAAGTATATATATGAAGGGGTATGTCTAAAACAAAATAAAAAAAAAACAATAATGTAATTATGACACCGCATAGAATCCTGTTGTACTGCTTAAAAGTGCGCGATTTTGTTTTATTTTCACAAACTATATGTAAAAACTTTTCTTTGCATATAGTTTGTGAGATTAAAAAATTCGCGCGAATTTTTAAATTTCACAAACTATAGGCGTTTTTTATTGGTAAATGTATACGCAGAGCAGCAAAATCTTACACACTAAACAACAACAAAGAAATAGTGCGGATAAATAAGGCAGCAAAAATAGCGCATATAAATAGTTCATATAAAGTTTTGGAATGCTTGGAATAGAATGACACTTCATCCAGTTCCAGAAATATTTTTTACTTAAAGGTTGGCAGGATTTTATTATTTGGGGATGCGTTCGTATTTTTCTTGTGCTCTGTTTTCACTAGAATAAAAATAAATTGGTTTGAAATATTAATCTACGATTAAACTGTAAACGTAAAAATTCAATGCGTTGACTACTTGACATCACCCAAAAATCATCAATAATCACAGTGCTATCTCTAAATTTATTGACCTGTGATGTGTGTTAGGACTCGCTCAAAACCAAAGCGAAACATTTGATGCGAAAACAAAACTTTCGTCATTGGTCGGGTTTAAAGGCTCTCCCAAACCAACGCGAAAGTGACACATTCGCCGACGCAGCATTGTTTATTTGTCATTTTTGTTATCATTGTGAATGATTCGCTTCGCGTCAGTTATCGCAGTGTAAGTTTATTTTGAGAAGAGAAAGTTTAATTGTGGCGCTGAATGTTTCGCGTTGATTTATCCCCTTTCACACAGGAAAACTGAGTTGCCAGCAACTGGGAGCTTGTAGGCAAGACGAGCTTACGGGGAAGGACAAAATCTCCCCTCACACCCTTCTTTTGGCTTTTAGTGCCTGTCTACATTGGATTTTTAATGCTGGGTTTTATTATGTTCGTTGTGTCCATACGATGAAGAGAAAATCAATCTGCACATCCATATCTCACACCCTTGAAATCTATCAATCTTTCACTCATACAATACAAAATCTTTCATGTTGAATCCAAGAATATTGTTTGCATTTGGGCTATAATCTACCCATCTCTCTCTTTTTCACTCACATATAAAATACCTGTCTCACTGCTTGCACCTAACATTAAAAATTTAATGTGGACAGTCACTCTTATGTCATTTCAATCTTTCAGTTCATACTCAACTATATTCTGACTGGACCTGCATGTACACATTAATTTGAACTCTTATTCAACTTTACATAAAAACAATAATACTTTTTCAACACATCCCTTGAGTACGTATTTTCAAAACTGTTATTTGGTGGCTCCGACTCTGAGTGAAAACAAACAAAACAAAACAAATAATTCGTGGACAATGGAGAAAAGGTAAAAACGTTTTATAAACAAAAAGTATACATATACTCGTATTAATAATAAAGTACATTTTTATTCTCAGATCTAAACGTTGGACCACTGACGAAACGAGGCGTTTTTGCATTTCTACACTGCCAGGAAGGAACAATTTAGCCACCCAAGGAAAAAACGTTCGGCGTATGGAAGCGTTTTTGAAGACATGATTTCGGCTGGCTTTGTAATTATTATGAACTTAATTTGATTAACTAATAAATTTTTAAAATATTTTTCAGGACTCGGGATTCACATCGCGACATCTTGAGGTGAAGATGCAGACGCTGCTGAGGGCGCACAGAGACGCTAATGGTAGAACTGGTGCATCTCCTTGCATTGCACCATTCTTAGAGGAAATGGACGAGCTATTTGGTAAAAAGCCAAATTTTGCAAAAAGCGATTCGTATAATTTTGGTGCCGAAAGTGTTTTGGTAAGAGGGTAATTTTTAATCTGAAAATAATTTAATTATTCTGTTTTCTTTCAGAGTTCAGGTGCAACAGTTTCATCACCGGATACGTCCTCAGCAGCACCATTATTCAGCTCCTCAGAAACGTTTGAGTCTCCGGTCTCAAATGATTCAGATTTTTTTGATGTGGATGTCGAATTTTTTTTGGAAGAAGCTTCGGCCTGTTTATCTTCATTACCAACAACAACAACACCACCATCTTAAAATTTTGAAGTTTGCGGTCGTTAGTATCATTTGATGGAAGTTTGTTCAAGTGAACTCAAAAAGTGATGCTGGTTTGATGCATTTATGAATGATTGCCGAAATTGATGGTGCGATGTGAATCATTTCTGCAAAGACATTTTTGTGAATTAACGCAAAAAAATATGTAAATACATAGGTTGAAAAAAGAAATCGAACTTTGGTGGGTAGCTTATAATTTTAATTATAACTAAATTATATTTGTTTGACACAGATATGTAAACAATGTTTCACGACGATTCCGAGATGTATTCAATTCGGGATTTGTGTTGTGCCCCAAGTTATTTCCCTGTGGTGTTACTTCTTCATCCAATGTGATGTTATCGTCATTGGATATGCATAAATTATGTAAAATGCACACACTAACCACGATTTTTTTAATCGAATTCATAGTTCGTTGTTCAGTGAACTTGTTTATTCTTCTGAATCTTCCTTTCAGTAAACCAAAAGCATTTTCAACCACCATCCGTGTAGATGAGTGTATAAAATTGAAAGATTTTTGCTGATCAGTTAATTGGCCATAGTCCTTGAAAGGCGGCACTATCCAGTTTGAGGAAGCATATGCCGAATCACCAAAAAGAAATGTATTTGATGGAAATAGCCGGGTATAATTGGTTTCCGCTTGATTGTACAAAGCAGACCTTCTAAGAACCCTACTATCATGCAGAGAACCAGGTTCTCCAACACATATGTCGATGAATTTCTTGTCAGCGTCAACGACGGCCTGCAACACGATAGTGAAGTTTTGCTTTCGGTTATAGTAAGCCTCTTTGTTGCTTTTGGGAGCTGCAATTGTGATATGCGTACAATCGATGGCCCCGATTATACCCGGTATTTTTGGTTTCAAATTTCCGAGAAATTTGGTCAATGACATCTCCTTGTGGCCACTTAATATATTCATTGCCTATAGAAAACAACCAGCTGCTCACACGGCCAACTACAGACCATGCTGACGACGTTGTAATTCCAAATAGGTTTCCCAATTGCCGAAATGTCAGAGTGTTGCTAACGTACCATTGTACATACACTTCTTTTCTGGGTTCAATTTTTGTTTTGCCTCCATGATTCGATCTTGATGGAAAAAAATCGGATTGAGAGTATTTTTCTGAAAATAAATAGAAAACGCTTTTATATTTTTAAATAAATAGTTAGATGAACGAACAAGTTGTTCACCTATCAATTTCTCTACTGTTGAGCGATTCAACCTGAAGTGGGATTTAAAATCGAGCTCCCTATAATCCTCGATAGTTTTCATAAAATTCGAAACGCTTGCGTGCTTCTCATCAGATGAAGAATCATCAGAGCTCATTAAGCGATCAAGTTCTGATGATGAACTGCTTTCTTCACTGCTTGATGATGAGTCCAATAAATACTCTAAAAGGATCTGAAATAAAAAACATATTATTTTTGGCAAGAAGTTTAAAATTTAATAACTTCTACCTTTTTTGTTTCGTTATCCATTTTTATTTTTTTCTTTCAAGTAATTATTCTTTTTGTTGACAGCTGATTTTGACATAAGTATGATTGCACAGATACCAACTTGGAGATTTAAAATAAGAGTGCATATAATAGTGTACATATGTTTTATTCACACTTTCCATTACTGCACTTACTTTCCATTACTGCACAAGCTAATAATTACCAATAAAATACGGCTTATATAATATGCAAAGAAAGTTTTTAAATAATGAATAAAATTGTGTCGACAATACTTAAATGACCGTTATGTTCAATATGAATAATTAAAAGTTGTTTATATCCACATGACGGAACAATTTTAAATGTTCCGTCCAACAAATAATTTTTCTCTATGTGAGGTGAGGAAGGAATTGTTCGGGAAATCTTTGGCGATACAAAAATGGAATATGAATAATTTGGTTCGATTATTGTTTCCCTGTAAAACGATTTTGATTCATCGGCCGACTGAAAACAAGCTTTACTTGTGCCGAATTTCTCCAAAACAGTTTCTTTTTTAAACATCTCAAAAATTTCACGTGGACAGGTGGGATTTTTGGGCAACTCATTAGTTTTTATTCGGCACAAATTTCTCCTCATTTTCCCGAATTGGACTAAATTAGCAGTGTTTTTCGACACTCATTATCAAATACTTCCCAAGTGCCACTTCTTTTCAAATTTACACTCTTACATTCAGATTTAATGGAGTTCATTAGTTCAATTTTTTTCATTAATTGTTCTTGGTTTGGGTGGTTATGGGAGTATTCATTAATTTTTTTACAGACATTATCTTGTTTTGAAACCGAAACACTTACTTTACAGTTTTTTTCATAGCAAACGTATCTTAATTTTTTTTCATTTTGACTGCGAAGGCAATAAAGATGTTGTTCCGATTCGATAAAGAGCAATTTGCTATTTTGGCGCAGACCAGGCACAATTTTAAATTGAAGACTTTCGTCGCTATCCATTTTATCGTCTCGATTGATTGCAGAGAATAGAGCAGACTGAGGACAAATTTCCAAAAATGGGAATGAAAGAACAACAAATTATAACGGTCAATTTTTGTATTTCTTCTTTTCTCTTTGCATCTTAACTTGCATAGCAAAAACTATGTTTAGAGTACCTTACAACAACTTGTGTAGTGTGTATGCTTCTAGCTTAGCTTAGTGGATATCATTATGTTGTATGTACATATATAATTAAGTTTTATGTAATTAACAGTTTTTTTTTTACATTGAATCTTATGTATTATGAGACATGTATTGGAGTCATGAAAAATCGAAATAAAATAACAATTGTACCTGCATAAGATTATGATGATAGTAAAAAGTGCATAACACTAGTTCGTATTTTTTGTTTATCTGTTATAGGAAGGTACATGTGTCATAGCTTTCTCAATTCCATTTTGAAAACTCACCATTTCTAAAAAGAATAGATATGTACTTTATTTCTGTTTAAGTTAAAGGTTTAAGTACATTTAAAAATGCGTATAACAAAATAAGAATTATTTTCCAAAAATATTTAAATACATTATTTTAAACTTCAACTCAAGGAACAAGATCGCAACTTTGTTGTGCATTTTAACCTTTATAATTATTTATTTTTCCTTTATTTGTTTACTATTGTACAGCAAAGCTAAACCAAAAGAAAAAAGAGGCTGGGATGCGACCCACACTGAAAACTTCCCATCCCGTCTGTCGATTTGTCTTGCTTCAAAGTTTGTAGGTTTTCGTGTTGGGTTAAAAAAGTTGTCAGTTGAATTATTCTTAAAAATTTTAAAATTACCATCAATATTTTTCATATTATATATTTATTTATATATTATATAGTTTAGTTTGAAAATCTAGTTTTGTGAAATAGATTTTTAGTAAAAAACTAATTTTTACCAATTTTAGTAGCATTTCTTAAATTTTTACTAATTAGATGAATTAAATTAATTTGAGAGATATCAAGAACCGAACATCAATTTTTACCAAATTTGCGTACTATTTCTTGTAGAATTTATTTTTTTATGAAAAAATGGACTGTTGGATTTTTATAAAAAACCACTGAATATCGAAAACAATATTTTCTGTGAAATAAAAAAAGTTTGAATACAATATTTTTAATTTTTGAAAAGCTATTTGAGTCGAAAGTAAATTTTTACCAAGTTTTAGTATTGTTTTTTTGTTAGGTTTTTATATTTTGTAAAAAAACTGTCAATTAGATTTTTATCAAAATTTTACTGAATGTTGAAAACAATTTTTTTAAAAGATAAAAGCCAATATCTCAAAGTTTTGAAAAGATATTTGCGTCGAAAATCAATTTTTACCAACTTTTGTTAAATTTTCTTTTAAGTTTTTATTTTTTGTAAAAAAAACTGTCAATTCGATTTTTCTCAAAATTTTACTGCATGTTGACAACATTATTTTTCAAAAGATAAAAGTAGTTACAACCCAATATCTCAAATTTTTAAAAAGATATTTGAGTCGAAATTCAATTTTTACCAACTTTTATTAATTTTTTTGTTTAGGTTTTTATTTTTTGTAAAAAAACTGTCAATTCGATTTTTCTCAAAATTTTTCCGAATGTTGAAAACAATAATTCTTATAAGTTAAAATTCGTTGGAAGCCATAATCTCAAAATTTTTGAAAAGATATTTGAGTCGAAAATCAATTTTTACCAACTTTTGTTAAATTTTCTTTTAAGATTTTATTTTTTGTAAGAAAACTATCAATTCGATTTTTTTCAAAATTTTACTGAATGTTGACAACAATATTTTTTGAAAGATAAAAGTAGTTTGAAGCCAATATCTCAAAGTTTTGAAAAGATATTTGAGTCGAAATTTAATTTTTACCAACTTTGAGTAATGTTTTTTTTAGGTTTTTATTTTTTATTAAAAAACTATCAATTCGATTTTTCTCAAAATTTTACCAGATGTCAAAAACATTATTCTTCGTTGCACAAAATTGTTTTGGAGATAAAATCATTTTGTATTCGTAAAATTTTCGAGGTGACAAATTTTTTTGATTTATAAAAAAAACTGTTAACTGGATTTTTTTCAAAAAATATACTTGTTTGGTATCACGTTACAATATATTATATAAAATTTAATTCAAGTCTCTAGCATTTTTGGTTCGTAAGATATTAAGGGTTAACCAAAATTTTCACCTTTTTTTTAAACTGCTATGGTAAAAAAACCACCCACGCAATTTTCTTGAGAGCCCTTTCTGCATCTTTCTGCCTTATTATCTGTATAACAAAATCGATATCTCTTCTGGTTCTTGAGCTATGGACGACAAAAAAAAACTTCGCGAACGTACGGACGTACAAACGTTCGTACACACGC
The DNA here is from genome assembly GCA_920104205.1 of Eupeodes latifasciatus. Classification (NCBI taxonomy): domain Eukaryota; kingdom Metazoa; phylum Arthropoda; class Insecta; order Diptera; family Syrphidae; genus Eupeodes; species Eupeodes latifasciatus. The sequence continues at coordinate 389,085,305 of OV049924.1, read as the reverse complement.
ACGCACAGACATCTTTCTAAAAATCTTTTATTTCGACTCTAGGGACCTTGAAACGTCGAGAAATGTCAAAATTTTCAATTTGGAATTAACCCTTGCGGGTGTTAATTCCCATTCAATTGGGAATTAACCCCTGCGGGGGTTAATGCCGCGGGGGTTATGGCACTCCACCGATAGTGACTCTGAAAATGATATTGAGCCTACCAGAATTTCAGAGCCAAGTACGTCATCACGCCAAAGTAGAAGTTCATTCACTATGCCAGTTACCAGAAATCGGATTTCAAATAAAAAAGAAAAGAAATCTAATTTGGAAAAAGAAGTCTTTACAGGCTAACCATCCCCAATCTTCTGGACATACAGTTTTAGAGCCGCCAATCACAACTATCGATACTCCATTGCAATATTTTTTATATTTTTTTGATGATGACCTACTAACCCACATAGTTGAAGAAATGCATAAATTCAGCATCCAAAAAGACCCATCTAAACCGTTCTGTATCACCACATACGAATTAAAAAAGTTTTAAGGTATATGTTTGCATATGAGCATTGCACCATTGCCTAATATCCGGATGTACTGGGAATCTGAGTTAGGTATAACTTTAGTAAGAGAGACTATGACCGTGAATTATTTTGAGAAAATAAGACAGTTCCTGCACTTCAACGACAATTTCTTACAAGTACCATCATGTCATCCAGGACATGATAGCCTCCATAAAATAAGGCCAATACTAGAAAGTCTAAAAAAGAAATGCCAGAGTATACCTAAGAGGGAGACTTTATCAGTGGACGAACAGATGTGCGCAACGAAAGCTGCAAATTTCCTACGTCAATATCTTCCCAACAAACCGCACAAATGGGGATATAAGCTTCTCGTGCTATGTGACGATAGAGGCATAGCATATGACTTCGAGATATACTCTGGAATGGAAAATAATTCTGACTTTAGATATGCTAATGAGCCTGACTTGGGTGCAAGTAGTAATATAGTAGTCCGCCTAGCACGAACTATTCCGAGATACCAACAATATAAATTATTTTTCGATAATTACTACACTTCAGCTGAACTTATTTCATTCCTTTCGAAACAAGGTATCCAGTCACTGTGAACGGTCAACAAAGGTCGACTAGGCAAAGATTTGAAAATCCCATCCCTGAAAGACTTGAAGAGTACTAAAACAGAACGAGGCCATTCAGAAGAATGGGTAGCTAATGTAGATGGCACGGAAGTTGGCACAGTGATGTGGTATGATAATAAGCCTGTTGTTATGTCCTCGTCATTTGTAGGTCAATATCAACAGCCCATTGAAAAGGTTAACCGATATTGCAAAAAACAAAAAAAATATATTGAAGTGGATTGTCCTAAAATAGTAAAAATCTATAATCAGCATATGGGGGGAGTGGATTTATTGGACTCCTTTCTTGGGAATTACAAAATAAAAATGCGCACTAAAAAATGGTATCTGCGTTTGTTTTACCATTTTCTAGACATTGCCGCCAACCATAAATAGCTGGCTATACTGCACAAGAGGGTGGGAGAACAAAAGAATGAACTAACTGTAATTAAATTAAAAGATTTTAAACTGGAAATCGCTAAAAGTCTTTGTATGTGTGGTACTGTACATTACAAAGAAAAAGAGGAAGACCGTCTTCTGCCATAGAAGACATGATTGAAAAGAAGAATAGAAGAAATGCCAGCAATCCTTCCCCTTCATATTGGACAAATTTGATCATCTTCCTATATGGAGCGAGAAGAGACAACGCTGTAAATATCCACAATGCAAGGGAAAAACGTATATATTATGCGAAAAGTGTCGTGTTGTGTTTGAACAAAGACAACAATTGTTTTTATAAATTTCATCAATAAGTAGAGCTATAGTTATTATGAAACAAAATATATGATTACTAGCTTTTACCCGCGACTTCGTCCGCATTAGATAGTTTTTTTTTGGATAGTAGTATGAAAAACCTGAGCTGTACTTTTTTGTACGTATGTTTGAATTGTTCCGTGATGGGATGAGGCCATACTAAGTGTGATTGTCATAGGTTAGGTTAGGTTAGGGTTAATACATTTTAAGAAGCAGATAGGTTACTGCAATACATTTTTATATACGACGTTTTTTGTTTTTCCTTCCTTGGCCAGAACGTAAAGATTTTGTGGGTTTGAGACTCGAGAGCACGCTACATATAATTGTCCATGGGAAAAACATTTTTTTTTTCTAAATTTACACCTGCAACTTTCAGCGTTTGCCCCTGAGCTTTATTTATGTTATTGCAAATGCTGCTTTCAGAGGAAACTGCACTCTTTTAAACTGAAACGGCAAATCGGTTGGAATTATCGGAATGCGGGGAATTAAAACATTTTTTCCTTTTGCTATTCCAGTCATGATTATAGCTTTTATAATATTTCGTCCTAGGTGAGTAATCTGTAGCCGTGTACGTGTACCATTACATAACTTTGGTGCGTCAAGATTTCTCATTAACAGGACTGGAACACCAACCTTCAATCTCAACTTATGAGAAGACACCCCTGATAATTCCAAAGAATTAAGAAACTCTATGGGCTATGACGTTACTTGCTCCGTGTCCATAACTTTGTCTACTAAGAGGTACTCGACGATATCTCCCTCCACGTCCGACATAATTTGTTCGTTTATCTGGCTAACTATCTCATAAGTTGGAGCTAAAATTGCCCTCTCACACAACCATTCCCGACTGCCCATATTTATGTGCAGGTTTGGATAGACATTACTTTTTATTTCATCCGTGCTCCAGACAATTTGACAGGTTTCATGACTCAACGTAATCGAGCCGTTACTGTCTGTTGGCATACAATGTTCTCCGATTTTTAGAAGAGCAGCGGCATATTGTTCTGCTTGAGAATCATTGTGTAGCTGTACTCGCATATTCGTAGTCAGACAGAACTTTTTTATAAATGTACCCATAACACAGATGCTTTCAAACATGCGTTTATTTCATCTGCCGGTGTAGGTACTTCTAGTAATTACCGGCAGGGTCTGTCTAAAGTCGCCAGCTAAGAGAACCACCATCCCTCCCATGACAGCTCGGTTGTTCTTGATGTCTTTCAGTGTACGATCTAGTGCTTCAACTGCTTTTTGGTGGGACATTGTACATTCATCCCAAACCAATAATTTACACTGCTGCAACATTTTTCCACGCTCACTACTTTTGCTGATATAACATACTGGCGTTTCCTCATGAGCTAAGTTCAACAGCTGTTTCAGAACCTATAGTGCGCTGTCCGTCCACCACTAAGCAGCATAGCTGCTATTCCTGAGGAAGCTACTGCTAAAGGAACTCCATTGCTTTTCCGAATTTGAGCTAACAATAGATTCAAAAGAAAAGTTTTGCCTGTGCCTCCTGCAGCATCTAAAAATAGCAAACCACCTTCTACGCTGGAAATTTTTCTGAATTTAAAAGTGCAACATCCTCTGTTATTCTCTGCTCTAGAGCGACAGTATCATAATTTAATTATCGAACTAAATCACTGCTCATTTCCCCAATTCTCTGTGGTCTGGTCATCCCAAATTCAGACAAATCTTTCCCAGTAATATTTATAACGTGATCTTCTACAAAAGTTAACGCCTCAGTGTAAATTATATCAGTCGGATTTTGTTCTTGAACTCTTTGTAAAATATCATCCGCCATATAATTTTTAAACTTATCCCACAATTGTTAACGATTTGACAGTCCACATGTTGCTACTAATATAGCAAAAAGCTCTCGCACTTTGGGAGCAGATTTGCATTGTGCGGCCTCTTCTAGAGTTAGTTCCCACTGGTTGTCGTTTTCTAATAACCCTCTGGCCTCACACGTCTATCGAAATGTTGTAAATTCTTGATCATTTTGCTTTTTTAGACTCTTAAATTTAGGAGTGAAAGCGATCAGATTCCCCGGAAAGTAATTTTTCCCATGGGAATGCCTTGTTTTCCCGAGGTCAAAAGTAACTCATGTTTTTTCTTAAGTCTCAAACTATCTCCTTAACAAATTTCATTTAAATCTGTTCAGTAGTTTAGGCGTAAAAGCGATCGGTCCACCTGAATTTTCCGATGGGAATGCGTCATTTTCCCGGGGTAAAAAGTAGCCTATGTCCTTTCTCGGGTATAAAAATATCTCCATTCTGTACCACATATGGAACAGAAATGAAAAAAATAAATATCTTCAAAATAAATAAAGTTTAATTGTTATTTTTATTATTTATTATCTCTAGACACTATTTAAAACCACATATATTTTATTGACAACATTTAAAAAATTAATTAATTTAACTATTTCAACTGTTTTTTTCTTCACCGCCAATATTAATATGAACATGTTATAATATTATATCGTCCATTTTCCGACAATAGATAGAGTAATCTATGATGATAGATTCACCGAATTTACTTTTGTTGTCGTGATTCCGCCAAGTGATGAAGTGCTGATTTTAAAATTAAGCAAAATATTTATAACAAAATTCTTAAATTGTAACTTAAGCTACAACCTTGTTTACAGCCCTTATATAAAACAGATAATTATAGCAAGCACCTAGTGTATCTCTAGCGGACATTTTTAACTTTCCATATAGAAAGTTATTGTAATCGGTCCGATTTGTTGGGTTCAATCCCTGCCTATGCCATTTAAAGTGTTTTTCACGGGTAGGGTAAGCTGGGGTTCATATTCTTCGGTATGATCGGTCCCAGGGCACTTTCGACAAATTGACTTTTTTTAGAAAACATTTTTTTTTTTAAATGTTAAAATGATTTAAAACCAAACAAAATTATGTAAGTATATTTTTGAATAATCAATAAATCAAATACAAAACAAAACATTGGAATACATTAACAGTTTTAGCAAATACAGACCTTTAAAAACTAAGGGTCAAATATACCCCCTTCTCCCCTACTGCCTCATGCGAGGAATTGAAAGATTCTCCAAGAGTAATTCTTGTCATGAAAAGTGCTTTCTCAAATTCGGATTCGGCTTAAGACTTTAGGTCTCCTCCATCCCTGCCAACAGTACTCGCACACAGGAATGGTTGAGAGTTGTAAGTTACTAGGCCCTAGTTCTCAACGGAATGTTGCGCCATCCAATTTATTTGTTCACAACATTTTGTTTAACACAAAATATCTCACGAACCAAGAACGCTAGCAACTTGATTTAAATTTTATATTATATATTGTGATGAGATACCAAACTAATATAATTTTGAAAAAAAACAATAACGGTTTTTTAAAAAATAAATCATTGTCACCTCAAATATTTCAAAAACAAAAATTATATCCAAAACAACTGTGTATATAAAGAAGAGTAACGTTTTTACATTTGGAAAAATTTTGAGATAAATCGAATTTACAGTTTTCTTACAAAAAATACAAACCTAAGAAAGAAACATTACTAAGAGTTGGTAAACATTGATTTCCGACTTAAATACCTTTTTCAAAATTGAGGATATTGGCTTCAAACTATTTTTCTCTTATTAAAAATATAGTTTTTAATATTCAGTACAAATTTGGGAAAGATCGAATTCACAGTTCCTTACAAAAAAAAAAAAAAACTTATATAAAACATCTCTAACACTTGGTAAAAATTGATTTTCGACTCAAATATCATTTCAAAAAGTTTAAATATTGACTTTAAACTAATTGTATCTTATAAAATATATAGTTTTCGACATTCAGTAGAATTTGTATGAAAATACAAAAGTTATTTTTTTCATAAAAATTAAAATTATTCACGGCGTCGACACTACATACCCCCTTTAAAAAAAATTAAAGTATAACAAATTTTTGGAATTTTTGTCTTTCCACAACTAATTTATAAGAATTAATCATCAACTAATTGCATACTAAGTTTTAACAAAATCAAAAAGTGTAGCCCTAATTTGATATCAACCTAGCAATACATACCATTTTTTTAAATCGTTGAGCTACACATTTTTTGTTAGAGCAAAAAAGCTATAATTAACTACATACTCAGTTTTTTTAATTTCGAAAAATGTAGTGCTAACTTGACAGTCGTATAGAATTTTGGTTCTCTTATTCGTGTAAGCCACTTAAACATGGGGCACTTATCCGGTTTTTGTTATATCATGTAAAAGGTATTAATAAATATTTATTTCATTGAAGGTCGAAAAGCATTATTTAATCAATCGTAAACACTAGTACCCGTGGCATGATGGTTTGTGCGTTGGATTGTCATGCCAGAGGTCTTGGGTTCGATCCCTGCCTGTGCCACCTAAAAAGTTTTTTTCACGGGTACTGCCTCTTGCGAGGAATTGACAAATTCTCCAAGAGTAATTCTTGTCATGAAAAAGTGCTTTCTCAATTTAGCCGTTCGAAATCGGCATATAAACTGTAGGTGTCCCCTCCATCCCTGCAATTACTCGCACACAGGAATGGTTGAGAGCTGTAAGTCACTAGGCCCTGGTTCTCAACGGACTGTTGCCCCACCTAATTTTTTTTTTTTTTTAAACACTATGGGCCAAACATCCGGAACGGCTAGGGGTGTAGCACCCTATTATTTTATTCATCATATCTTACATGACCGATTCCTATAATTTCACGAAAACAAAATTTCACGACTTAATCGATTGTTGGGTATTGACGTTTACCTTATCTTTTATATTTTATTAAAATATCTCGGTGAGCAGATTTGATTACTTCTTCTTTCAAAACGGTATTTTTTTAAATGAAAAAGAAGAATTCAATTGCGTCGATGGATCATGGATCTTTAAATGTTCTAGGTGACAGCTAAAAAAGTAAGCTATATAAGGCAGGTTCAGGCGACATGAGGACTTGATAGTAAGAAAAGTTTCTAGTATCTGCCAAAAAATTGCCTTTCAATTAAGGCCATTCTATTGGAAAGCTAGTTCAAAAAAATCTTCCCAACTATCAAATCAAGACTACTACCCGTGTCAAAATGATATAGCTCATCATGTTTTTTCCATTCAACTGAATGCTAAACTTTATAACTCTCTGATTCATTTATTTTCATAACAATAATTCCATTTAATATTTTGTCTAAAATGTAATAAGTCTTTACAATACAAACTACAAATCGTGATTTACTTGTAGCTTGATTGAGTAGAGTTTCATAGACAAAAAATGTTTTTGGTATAGTTTTTGCACGATGAACTGATGCTAAATTGAAATTTACATAATGTCACTTGAATAACTTACTTATTACATTGCAAAATATAAATAAAAAAAGAGGCTGGGATGCGACCCACACTGATAACTTCCCATCCCGTCTGGCGATTCGTCTTGCTTAAAAGTTTGTAGGTTTTCGTGTTGGGTTAAGAAAGTTGTCAGTTGAATTATTCTTAAAAATTTTAAAATTACCAACAATTTTTTTCATATAAAGACATAGTATAGTTTGAAAATCTAGTTTTGTTATATAGCTTTTTAGTCAAAAGCAAATTTTTGCTAATTTAAGTAGCATTTCTTAAATTTTTACAAATTGGATGAATGAAATTAATTTGAGAGATATCCAGAACCGATCATCAATTTTTACCAAATTTGCGTACTATTTCTTGTAGATTTTATTTTTTTATGAAAAAACGGACTGTTGGATTTTTATAAAAAAAAAACTACTGAATATCGAAAACAATATTTTCTATGAAATAAAAAAAGTTTGAAGACAATATTTTTAATTTTTGAAAAGCTTTTTGATTCGAAAGTAAATTTTTACCATGTTTTAGTATGGTTTTTTTTAGGTTTTTATTTTTTGTAAAAAAAGTGTCAATTTGTTTTTTGCTCAAAATTTTACTAAATGTTGACAACAATATTTTTTAAAAGATAAAAGTAGTTTAAAGCCAGTATCTCAAAGTTTTGAAAAGATATTTGAGTCTAAATTCAGTTTTTACCAACTTTGAGTAATGTTTTTTTAGGTTTTTATTTTTTATAAAAAAAACCGTCAATTAGATTTTTTTCAAAATTCTATCAGATGTCAAAAACATTATTCTTCGTTGCACAAAATTGTTTTGGAAATGAAGTCATATTTTAGTCGTAAAATTTTCGAGGTGACAATTTTTTTTTCAGTTTTTTTTATTTATAAAAAAACCGTTAATTGGATTTTTTTCCAAAAATATACTTGTTTGGTATCGCGTTACAATATATAATATATAATTTAATTCAAGTCTTTAGCGTCATTGTTTCATGAGATATTTAGGGTTAACCAAAATGTTCACCTTTTTTTTAAACTGCTATGGTAAAAAAAACACCCACGCTAATTTCTTGAGAGCCCTTTTTGCATCTTTCTGCCTTATTATCTGTATAACAAAATTTATTTTAAGTCGATATCTCTTCTGTTTCTTGAGCTATGGACGACGAAAAAAACGTCGCGAACGTACGAACGTACGTACACACGCACGCACAGACATCTTTCTAAAAATCTTTTATTTCGACTCTAGGGACCTTGAGACGTCGAGAAATATCAAAATTTTCAATTCGACAAATCGGACCCATTACAATAACTTCCTATGGGAAGTTAATAAATAAAATAAAAATCTTTCTGTTAAAATCTTACTCAATTTTAGAACTAAATTTAATCAAAGTCAAAAATATTATTGGTTGGTAAGATATTTGTAAATAAATTTGTAATAAAGTTGGTGTTATATTACCTATTACTGAATTTTGGTGGGAGTCCTATCGGTACATCTGGATGTAATTATTTGTTAAACTATAGATTTATTTACAGTTGATAGATCTGTTCATTATTGTGATTTGGAGCACGAAGAAAGGTATCCCGAACATATGAACACTGTACAGTTTACAAGTAATTCCAGAATTTTGGTAAGGTGGACTAATTTTACTACCCAACATAATATAGACAGACTTTTTGAACATGGAATTTAAACCTGAGAAACAGTTTTAGTTGAATTTTTTAAAAACTCCTATTTTATCCTCGAAAGCTGCTAAAGTATTTATTGGTATTTAATTTAATTTCGTTTTATTATATTTTATTTTATTTTACAGGATTCATAAATTCCATCAGTGATGTTGTCCTTTTGCTATTTGCCTGTAGAAGTCCATTTTCATACAATAAATAAAATCTGCTTCTGGCTACTACACCATACGCCACCACTATACTCTGTTGAGTGCAATATTTCATCCATTGTTTCCGTGTTTCTGTGCTAATTGAATGGTTTTCAAAATTATTACCCATTGAGGTTTCGATTGGTTTTAATACTCAGAGTAGAGTATATTTTTATTTTGCTTCTTCTTCTCAATTGACCATATAGCACTTCATTGACACCTTATATTTGTCCATTAAAATGGAACTCTTTTGTTTTTGATTGTGATTTGTGAGTATTTTTATTTTTGTTATTTTTAATTTCGGATTTTTTTATTTTCAATAAATGAAAAATTTATTGCATGAGTTTATATTTTAAATAAAAATACTTTTTCTTTCATGCAGTTATGTCGAAACTATTAAATTCCAATAAATTATTTCAATAATTAGAAAAACATCATAATATTAATATTTGTAACGCCTTTAAGCAAATTTATTAATATGCACAAAAATAGAAAAAGCTCTCACTGTTCAGTACGTGTATATATTTATTTCCCCGGTCACCACTTAATAAAAATAATGTCCTTTATTATATTTGCACTACTTAAGCTAGCTTCATATTCGCACCATACTAATATCCCAATGGAACACCCACTATAGTTCTATAATTTACGACACCACATCTACCTCATATGAGCTTAGATGTTCACTATACGCCGCTGTATATACGTATGTATAGGTAGGTGTAAAGTCTATATCTATTTCGCTGGTCCACCGCAACGCACAATTAATGAACTATTCCGGCAATTTTGGCTAAAATTTATCACATGCACCTGTTTTCTTGGTCAAAGCAATTACGCATTAGTTATCACCTCAAATGTTTGGAAACTATAGAACTACGTAGAGATAGAGAGGCTTAAATGCTGCATCATATCATACTATCCAGGCAGCACTATTTAGTACATATGTATGTAAATATGTAGATTGGATATAGATTCACCCCTCATACTTTAGTCAGCTTTTAGTGAGTGAGGATAACTTTTATGGCCGCGTTATATTAAACCTGTCAGCAGCACGATTTTGGGAATTTGTAAATTTATGATTTATAGATAAAAGGTGTTAGCATTTCTAATCTATGAGCAGTGTTCTGTCGTAAATATTTCAATTAAATTTTGGAGAAGATATACACAAAAAAAAATACTCATAATTTAATTTATTTTTATGGAATATATGGCGGTTTAGTATAATATTCTGAATCAGTGTGAAAAGGATGATGGGAGTGAAATTCGCGGTTGTGAAAAATTTCAATTTAAAGACGAAAATATAATTGCTAACCTCATAAACTAGAAGTTTGTCCCATATGGCTTTTAGAAAACGGCGTAATTGCTGAGTGAATTAATCTTGTGGGTGAACTAAGACCTCCATTTCTGGTAATTGCCGAAAACTAACATCTAATACAATATTCGGGTAATGGTCTACCGGTGATGAAACCATAGAAACGCGAACAAAAATTGATGTGTTTAACGTGATGATCTCAAATTTCATATACTCGTATATAGGGTTTTTCAATAAGGGCGGCGTTTGCTGTGTGGCCACATGTCATCAGGTCCATATGGTTTAATTTTGGTCATAAAAAATTAGTTATCATCGTTGACGGTGACCGCCTCACTATCGTCGTTTTCAAAAAAGTACGGACCAATTACGCCGCCGCCACAGTTGAACTCACTGTATGGGAGAGATGCCCAAAACTCATATTTTAAAATAAATACAGTTATGATTTCTCTTAACATATTTGGTTAGTATATGCTCTCCCACTTCTTTTTGTAAGCTTTTCATTATCATTAAAATAAAAGTACTGACCAAGCCAAGGCTTCAAAGTTAAAATTGTTACTTGGTTAAGTGGATAAAAATGTATTTGATTATAAATAAAACTGTTTTTTTTAGTGTGTTAAGCTAAAAACGAATTAATAAAATATTATCAGCTATGGACAAATCTACTATATAAAAATAAGTCGGATTTTCCTTCCTGACGCTATAACTCCAGAACGCACGAATTGATTTCCACGGTTTTGCATTCGTTGGAAAGTTCTCGGGCTCCGTGAGGTTTATAGCATACAAAATTCAGGAAAAATTTCAACAGAAAAGCGGTGAACACCGTTTAGCTTCCAATAGAAAGCTTTTGTAAAAGTTCCGATTTGAACAATTGAAAATTTTTAAATTTTTTGACGTTTCAAGGGTCCTATATTCTAAACCAAAGCTTACTTTTGGGAACCTTTTTTAAATAACCATATCTCTAGAAACGTCACAGATATCGACTTCAAATAACGTATGAAATCTACAATGAAGGAATGATTCTGATTGAGGATCAATGCTAAAGGTACTGATTGAAGTAGGAATGATTGCGCCAAATCGATCTATGCACGATGCATTAAACGAAGAATTAAATCGAGAGCTGCAATACAATGTTGATACATTGCAGGAATTCGTTGGGAATAATGTGCCGTTGCTGGATGAACAGCAAAAACAAGTATACGAAACATTAATGCAAGCGGTGGACAATAATACTGGTGGTCTATTCTTCCTGAAAGCAAATGGAGGAACAGGGAAAACATTTGTCAGTTCATTGATTTTTCTGGAATTGCGGCAACTCTTCTAGATGGCGGTCGTACTGCACTTTCTGCGCTTAAGTTGCCACTCAATTTAAACACAATTGATACTCCAACATGCAATATTTCCCGATCCAGTGCAATGGGAAAATTGTTGATGCAATGCAAGCTCTTTGTTTAGGATGAGTGCACAATAGCACATAAGAAATCACTTGAAGCACTGAAGGATCTTCGACGAAGTAACAACATCTTTGGCGGCTTTATGATATTGTTGGCAGGCGATTTCAGGCAGACGTTTCCAGTAATTGCCCGTGGAACGCCTGCAGATGGATTGAATGCTTGCCTGAAGGCATCACTTTTGTGGAATAACGTAAAAACATTATCGCTAACCACTAATATGAGAGTTCACCTTCAAAATGATCAAAACGATGCACAATTTTCCAAACAATTGTTAGCTCTTGGAAATGGAAAAGTGCCAGTTGATGCGACAACTGGATTCTTACCAACGACTTTTGCCGATTTGTAGACTCTCAATTAGCTCTTATTGAAAATGTTTTCCCAAACATTAGTGAGAATTATTAGAATTATGCCTGGTTAAGTCAACGAGCAATTCTCGCCGCAAAGAATAATGATGTACACGCACTGAATTTCAGCATTCAATCAAAAATCGCTGGCGATTTGGTGACATACAAATCCGTTGATTCCATAACAAATCCCGAGGATGTAGTACATTATCCAACGGAATTTTTGAATTCTCTGGACTTACCAGGATTTCCACCACATAACGTGCAACTCAAAGTTGGTTCAGTTATTATGATATTGCGTAATTTGAATCCACCGCGACTTTGCAACGGTACTCGACTTGCGGTGAAAAGACTTATGCCGAATTAGATTGATTTAACCATTATTAACGGAAACTACGCAGGTGAAAATGTATGTATTCCTCGAATACCAATGATTCCGACTGATCTTCCGTTTGACTTCAAACGATGGCAATTACCGTTTCGCCTTGCGTTCGCAATGACGATTAACAAGTCGCAAGGCAAATCGCTTAGTGTTTGCGGGACAAATTTAGAAAACCATTGTTTTTCACATGGGTAGCTATACGTTGCGTGTTCACGAGTTGGGAAACCATCCGCTTTGTTTGTGTTAACGTCAGACGAAAAAACAAAAAATGTGGTTTACCAAAGAGCACTTCAGTGAAACGGATAATTTACGGACAAGTATAACGGTATAACGCTTCGATTCAGTATTTACTTTGGATTCACTTTCATTTTTTACTTAGAGAAGTTCAACTAAATTACACTTAATTTTTGTAATCGAAATGAATTCATTACTGTTGTGAAATGAAATAAAATTTTTCCTTTTTAATATAAAACAAAAAAAAAATAATTTGTCTTCATCTTTTAATCCCCAAACGAAATGTTACAAAAAACGAAGCCATCTGGTGGCGAAACGGAGTTCGCAGGGTTTGCTAGTTTATGCATATAATTTAAGCATTGGAATGTTCTTCACACAAAACTGATGTCAAAAGTAAAAGGGACCTGTGCGTTTTTTTTAAATAATTGTTTTCTCTAATAAGTCTAGTAGGTATTCATTTCCGCATTTTTCTAGAAACCGAGCCAAGAACAAAAATTAAAAGAGAAAAAATGTTTGAGTTATTTTACGAAAGCAATAATATGCGTTTGATGCAAAATTTAATGACATAATTGAACAAAAAGGGCCAAATTGTTATACGAGTTACGCAATTTTAAAAGCCAATTAAAAGCAAAATAGGCCAAACACAGCAACCATCATTATAGGTTCATTAAAAATGAAATTGCCTGGGTAAATGAAAGGTGCGAAATTACTCTTTACACCCCAAACAAAGGCGGTAGGCGCTTTCCTATGAAAGTAGCGAAAATTCGAAACGCAGGAAAATATCAGATATTCGTACTGAACCAAGTTCAAATCTATTGGCATATGCAGCTCAAATGAATTTGAGAGCTGAGGATAAAACAACTGAAGCTGATGTTATTAAAAAAGTTTCTAATGTTCCAACTTAGGCTAAAGATTGCATGGACGTCAAATCGTCCATTGATATTAAACAAATTACGCCCCGTAAAGCTCTTTCAATAATAAATTGAAGCTAAACTAAGTAGGAATAAATACAACATTATCCGAAACTTTACAAAATATGTTTTTCCATCTTACAAACTGGCGCAAGCAGAAAAACGGAACTTCTACCCCAATGATCTAAAAGTTACAGAATTAGAAGCGGAAGTGCCTTTGCAATCACTTTTAGATCATACGGTTACTCGAATTTTACAAAGCCAAAACCCTGTTGATGCAACAAAAAGTGCTGAAGGTTCCAAAATTGTTTCGTTTTCAAAATGAGGGTTTGATGGTAGTTCAAGCCACAATCGATTTAAACAAAAGTTTGTATCTGAAGATGCGGACGACAAATACATATTTTTGACTTGTCTGGTGCCATTACGGCTAACTATGGAAAAAAACGAAGGCAATTAAGTTTTGTGTCAAAATCCTAAGCCATCTCCACCCAGATTTTGTAGGCCGGTAAGTCTTCAATACAAAAAAGAAACAACGGAATTGGCGCTTTCGAAAAAAGAAAATATGGCTCGTCAAATCGATGCATTGATTCCTACTAAAATGACATTAGATAGTCAATCATTTTAGATAGATGGGAAGATATGTAACGCGGTTTCCGGTACTAAATCTTCTTTAAAGTGCTGCTTTTGTGACGCCACTTCCAGAGATTTTAACAATATTGAAATGGTTTGTACAGAAGGCCTATAAACACAGATTACGTATCATTTGGTATTTCAGTATTGTATGCCTGGATACGATTGTTTGAGTCATTACTGCATTTGAGTTACAAGCTACCAACTCTTTCTTGGCGCTTATCAAGTGAAAACAAAGATTTAGTGGAAGAAGCGAAAAAAAAAATTCAAGAACAGCCAGCTAGGAATTATTGTGGATAAACTTAAAGCGTGTTTTGGAAACTCGAATGATGGCAATGTAGCTCTAACATTTTTCAAAAATCATATAATTTCATCTTCAATCACAAAAATTGACCCGAGTCTAATAAGATGAATTTATATACATAACTACCTGACCCGACAAACGTTGCTTCGTCATATAAATAATTTCTAGAGAATATTTTGCTAGAAACAAATAACTTATTGCAAGTGTGTAAGGATGTGGTATATAAGTGGGAGAGGTTTAGAGCACTGTAAACAGTGACAAAATATTAAAATAACAAATCACCAAACAAATTTGTTTACTTTGTTAAAATTAATTCTTTAAAATTATATAATCAATCCCTTAATGCAAAAGAGTGTACCTTAAAAACTGGATGGTTTGCGCACTCGAGAGCACGCCACGTATAATTGTCCGTGTGAAATACATGAAGTGCTAAAATCTAAGCTGCAGAAACATCGTTTGGCCCTGAGACTTATTTATAGATAGTTATTGCAAATAATGCAAATCTAATTGGAAATTGAAGGCGTTTGAATTGAATTGGCACATCTGTGGGTATAATAGGGATTCACCGTAATAATATATTTTCACCTCAGAATTTTCCATTTAGAAATATGATTTCGATAACATTTTTCATCAATTTTAAATTACTAATCGCGTGCCGTTGCACAACCGTTGTGGGTTCAAGTTACGAAATAAAATTACCGGAGGTCCAATTGTAAATTATGCGGTGGCATACCTGGTTAATCTAATGAGTTCAAAAACTCAGTTCGATAATTTACAACTTCGGTAGCATCACAAACTGTATCAATATATTTGTATGACACCAAGTAACAAATGTTGTATCTTGAGATTTAATTCGTTGACATCCACATTTTTTGCTGCTAAAATTGCTCTTTCTGCCAGCCACTCATGATTTGTATATTGCATCTTGTAAATCAATAAACGTACAGAAATCGACCGGTAATTTTATGCTTCCAGTTTCATCTGAAGTAACTTTTCCGTCACCTATATCTAACAGTTGTTTTGAGAATGTTTCAGCAGATGGATCTTGAAGCATTTGCACATGCATATTTACTTTCAGTTGTACTTTTTCAACATTACGCCACAGTGGCGATAATTTTAAGCACGCGTTGATCTCATCAGGGCACGTTGAACGCGGAATAACGGGAAGTGTTTGTCTGAAATTACCTGAAAGGAGTAACAGAGTGCCGCTAAATAGTCTGTCGTTGTTATTTATATCTTTCAATGTCCTGTTCAACGCCTCCAGCGAATGTTTGTACGTCCAAGTGCATTTATTCCAGATGATAATTTTACACTGTTTCAGCACTGTGGCCATGGATTATTGTTTTTTATATTGCACACCGCGTCTGAGTTATTTTGAATATTTAGTGGCAGTTTAAATACTGAATGAGCTGTTCTATCTCCATCAAATAAAGTTGCCGCAATGCCAGAAAATGCAACAGCCAATGCGATACCATTATTTGATCGAATTTTAGCAAGAATTAGCGAAATAAGGAATGTTTTGCAAGTTCCACCTGGTGCATCAAAAAAAACCACCTTGTAAATAAATAAATGGTTTTTTGTTCTTTATTCATAAGTGGAACATTGCGAGTAACAATCGCTGCCATTTCTACAGAATGGTATTGTTCACGATTCAATTCAGTGTCTATTAAATGAGATGCATTTCGATTTGGTGAATGCATACCGAAATGACTGAGTGGTAAGTTGGCAATGATAATGCAAAGATCCTCAATACCAGCCGTTTCGGAGGAGTATGGCAACTAACACTGTTTCAATTTCAAGAAGATTCAAAATTAACCCACAAAAGTTTTGAAGAATATTGTTTAGAGACGGCTTCGCTGTATATGTACAATTATATCCTTGGATGCCCATGACTCCTTCTCTTCACAAAATTTTAATTCATGGGCCCTTAATTGTACGTGAGCCGTTATTACCAATCGGGATGCTAAGCGAAGAGGCACAGGCATGATCCAATTTTAAGCCTTATGCGAAATTTGCCAATATGTGACAGAAAAATGTTTTATAATGACGTAATAAACATGTTTAAAGATGAAATATAAATAATAATATAAACATATGTATTTGAAAGCATTTTTAATTAGTTCAACACAAAAGACTTTATTTTTTTAGTTTTGGGTATCGCTTCCCATACGCCGGCTCCAGTGTGGCGCCCAAAATCCACATCAAAACGTTAACTTTTTAAGGATGCATTATCACTTGGTGAACCTCGCGTGGGTTGGTGTGGTCCCATATACGGCAATTTTTCTTATTAACACAGCCATTCATCTAAAAATGCGCCTTGTCACTTAAGACGATTTTTCGGCCAAAATTGGGGTCCTCTTCCAAACGATTCGAAGCCCATTCAGCGTAGCGAACAAACGGCGTTGTATATGGTCATGAACTTTGAGCTCCTAGGTCAGGTGTTGGCTGATTGCTTACTGAACCGGTCGTCTCAAATTTGGCCACCAAACGTTGAAGAGTCGACTCTTAAGGTCCACCAAGTCTACCGTAAAATGGGCGCAATGCGCGCAACGTTTATGTTAACGAACACTCATTTTGATAATAAAGTTTTATCATTTGAACGTGCTGTTCAATCGTATATGATGATTTGCCATGATGATTTGGCATAAACAACTGAATAATAAACAAAAGATTTGACAGATGTCATTAAAACAAAATGGCCCCCACGGGGCGCCAAAATCTACCCGCACCAATTAAAAACCCTTTATATTAATATTTTTAGGATTTTTTAGTAAATGGGCTGTGGAAAAACTCAATGAAATTTTATTCAGTGATGAAGCCTATTTCTGGGTCAGTAGATACGTTAGTAAGTAACTTTTGCAACATTTGGGCTAATGATAATGACCAGCGGACAGTACCAAGAGCCATAACTAGAGGACTAAATGCTTCCTGCTATTGAAGAAAGGTGGTATTTCACGTTTTTCTATGAATTATTTTTTCTGGAAGCATGTAAAGGAAGAAGCCGACATGCCCAGATAACCTTTATAACCTTTATAAGACGATTTGGAATAGAAGTATTCAGTTTTGTTTTAAAAATGACAGGAAATTTGGCCTCAGGAATCACGAAAAGCTTCGATTAAGGTATCGTTGTCTTCAAACTGTCGTTTACCTTCATAAATTTTCCGAGATAGCCATGACCAAACGTTTTCAATTATAATATTAAAGTCCGGTTAATATTGTGTCCATGACATAAGTTCCACGTCTTCTGATTAAATTCAACTTCTAACAATCCTAGAAGTGTGGATAGGAGCATTGTCTTGTTGGAAAATCTAAAGCAGAGGACCAAAAATGTTTTCCATTTTTTGAAATAACGATTCCCGCGAACATTTATAGTTGTTCCCTTCATAATTGTAAACAAAAACTCCAAGTCCATTGTGCCGTAGTAGGTTATAGCTCCCCACACCATTACACCTGATGAATGGCTATGATGTCTTTCCAAAATAAGTTCATCCTTTCTCAGATCATGGAAAAAAAAGTTTTAACCAACAGAGCCGTCACGATTAAACTTATTTTTTAGCCGAAAAAACAACGCGTTTTCATCCACTGCTCCAAGCAACATGCTTTCTTGAAAAATTATCCATTATTATATTATTATTGTTGTACGAGTACCTTTTGATTTTTCCCAAAATTTGTGTGAATCAGCAAGATGATTCCTTACAACTTTCTTGCTTTTGTTAAGTCTTCTTGCTATTTCTAGTCCTGAGAGTCCTAAACCCTTGAAAGCATCAATTGCTGCTGTTTCTGTAGCTTTCATAGTATTTCTGGAACCCATGTATGTTTCAAATTAAATTAAAACTGTTGTTTTCAACACTATTTTGGATATTTTGTACAAAAGTTTTTAAAAAAAATTCATTCCAGTGAACCACTCTTTTGTATGCTTCTTTATTTTTTAATATTGGGAAATTCCAACGCTCGTTTCTGATTTGTTCTTTTATTTTACAAATTTGTGATGAGGAAATACATGTCTATTCACAGGTAGTAAAAATCTTCCACCAGATATAAAAAGCGGACATCGATTCCTAAAGTTGTGTCCTCATCCTAGTGGTTATCAGTTTATTTACGAATACCATCTAAGATCTTGAATATTTGTATAGTATTGTCATAGACTTTACGAGTATGTTTAACGTGGTCTAAAGATGTTAAATCATAAGATCTCGTTGAACAATTGTCCTAAACTCATTGAGAAATAACACGGTTAGGAATCTTTTCTTGCAAAATTCGAATTGTTTCATTTAACATTGACAAGTTGAGAATGATGAAGGATTTTCAACAATCATTATTATTTAAAATTCGAATTATTTTGAAGCATTTCAAGAAAGCTGAGGTACACCATTGGCTGACAGACTTATGTTCTTGTGTTGAACTCAAGACCTAAGTATTTATGCTTAATTTCAAAATTCGAAGACGATTCGACAAGATTAGGTTTGTCCCCCTGAAAAATGTTCATCATTTTTGTAGAGAATCTAAACAGTTTTAATGAGTGGTTGAATCGTGTACGAGTATTTTTCCATTTTTAGTAATTTCGTCAAAATGCGAAAAGATGAGAGCTTCAAAAATTATAGGTGCCAAAACAGGTTGATGTTTTAACTTGAACCTTTTATTGGAAACATTGTGCTCGAAAGATAAAAGTATGTTAGTCTGTTTCTAATTTTTACAAGTTTACATTTGTATACATTTCGTCACCTGAGTTCTATCTTGTTCAATAGACCATTTTTGACGAAATTGAGTTAGAAATGCAGTTTTTATAATTCGAGGGTGCTCTTTCGATTGGCGCAAACCGTTTTGTTCTATCTCATTTAGTTTTCTAGTTATGGAGAACTGTTTTGTTCAATAAACCACTTTTCTGACCATTTTGAGTATCACTTTTGTTCAATAAACCACTATTCATTCTTTTTGTATCATATTGAACAATTCATAGTATATCTTTAAAATCATATCTTCTTATTTCTTTCGTGTTCAATATCCACATTTATGGATTTTTTTTTTTCAATATTTTTATATACTTAATTTATTTCTATTTTGTTCAATGTTCAAATTATTTTGGTTACAATTTGTAACTTATTGAACAAAAAGATATGAATTTGGTTATATAAGAACAAGAATTCTATTTTGTTCAATATCAAATGAACAATATGATCTGCAAATTTTTTTTTCTCTGCCGAAAGCAAATGTTTCGAGTTACTTTTATAGGCGTAAATATGCTGTATATAATTTGACGGGTTTTTGCCAAAATAATAAAACCACCTACTGCGGAATTTGACACGAAACGCTAAGCGTTCGGTGTGGAAACGACATAGCATCTGGTCTCACTATTATTTTGAAAAAAGTTCTAGAAGATCTTCCAGAAACAGAAAGGGTTATTTTGTGGTCCGATGCTTGCATTCCGCAAAATAAGAACAGAATGGTTTCCTTAGCCATTCTTAAATTTATGGAATTTAATACCAGCATTGAGACAATTAAATTACACACAAGGACACAAGTATTCTGAACCAGGCCATTCGCAAGTGCAAGAAGTGGATGCTGTGCACAGTGGAATCGAAAAATACTTAAAGGACTTGGAAGTTTACAGCCCCGTTTCTTTAGTAAGGATTCTGAACGGAATGAACTACAGCAAAATTAAGCTTAAGATTGCGCAGCTTAAGAAAGAAGATTTTTTGAATTCTAATAAATCTTAAAATGGTATGTTTCAAAGATTGCAGACAAATCGAATATAGAAGCAATGACCTTCTTTCCTTGTATTATAAGACAAAACATAGTGAGGATTTTCAAACGGGTAGAATCGCTAAAACTATGAGAGGCTCAAAGTATAATATCCTTCCTACTGTCGTACAAAGTGTTTTCAACATAAAGCTAACCAAGGAAAAGAAAAAAAGACATTCAAGCAATGGTCGCATTCACGTGGCTACGTAGTCAAGGGATTCTGATTGGCTAAATCTAACTACAAAAGTAGTTGAAATTTCCCCTCCGACGACGTAGTGTAAAAAATTCGGCTACAAAGTTAGTGGAGAATGATTTTGACGTTTCACAATCAGCTGCTCGGTAAAGACACACGAATTCAAAATGAAATAAATCGTTCAGTATTTAAATACAAATATAAATCTTTCAAATTGTGTTTAAGTTATCAAATCAAAAATGTTTCTTATTTTATATATTTAAAAATAAATAAATAAATTAGGTGGCGCAACAGTCCGTAGAGAACCAGGGCCTAGTGACTTTCAACACTCAACCATTCCTGTGTGCGAGTAATGTTGTCAGGGATGGAGGGGACCTACAGTTTATATGCCGAATCCGAACGGCTAATTTGAGAAAGCACTTTTCATGACAAGAATTACTCTTGGAGAATTTGTCAACTCCTCGCAAGAGGCAGTGCCCTTGAAAAAAACTTTAGGTGGCACAGGCAGGGATCGAACCCAAGACCTCTCACATGATAGTCCAACGTATATTTGCATTTGTCAATAATATGACAGTTCCAGATTGGCTAGCTTTGTAGTGTAGTTTTGCATTCCAAAGGTAGTTGAATTTTGACTACGTAGTCACTAGTTTTATGAATGCGCCCAATGTTACCGGTCATGCCTAACATACAAGATCAACGTTTTTACCAAAACATAATAAGAAACCATTTAATGAAATGTAATTATTAACCCTGCATAATAGATCCAAACTTATCTAAGCATTTAGAAGTGAAATTTATGTTTTATTTCTACGGATGTTTTTGTTAAAGTCGACTTTAACTAGATTCGGATCTCTTAATCAAGGACATTGAGTTCTATTATTTATTTTTATATTATCGCCTTAAGCTAATAATAATTTTTATATTTAAAACAAAACAAAATACTGTGAAAGAACAAACTGTGAAAAATGAATTAAAGACTGTTTCTTATTTTTATTTATATTATTTTTAAAAGTAAAATATAATTTATATATTTTTTTTAATAAATACAATGAAGCTATGTTATTAAGTTTATATAATAATACATACAAATATAAAAGAATTTCTCCTTTATTTTTTGGTTAAAAAAAAATAAATTATTCAACGCTTTGTTAAAAAATAAATCTTTTATTTGTGAACTAAAGTGTTTTTCTAAGACCTACATGTTTTTTTTTAACAATACAAACATACCAAGATATTAAAAATTTTGTTGTTTCCTTTCATAGTACCCTTCAGAGAACCTAATGAAATCTGATTGAATAATGAAATTGTTATTGTTCAATTTAATTTGTATTACATTTTTTAATTTGTAAAGATTTTCATATTTTGTAATACCTCTGGTTTCCTATAATATCCTCGTTAATTTCTGTCTTTTTCAATATTAGGTTTTTTTTTCAATATCCACCAATTTTATCAACTTTTCTTCACTCCATATAACTTTGTTCAATATCGAAAATGACCTCTGTTTGGATTTTTATTTATCATTATTTTAGAACAGAAGAAAAAAGAAATTTGTGAATTGTTTTTAAAACAAAATTGTTAAGGCTTTCAGAAAAACATCACTTCCAAAAATAAATATGGTAAAATAAACAAAAGTTTTCGATCTTGACTTTAAAAATCGATTTCCTAAATTTTGAAAAATGGACATAGAACAAGATAGAACTCAGATGACGATTTATATAAAAATATTCTTGGTTATGTATCACTTGCGTGCCTAAAGGGTTAAACATTTTTCCACAGCGGGTCTATTATATCTGACTAAAGGCTGTAAACTATATTATCGGACTTAAAGTATTGATCTAATTCTATAACTGCTTTAAAACTGATTTCATTAGATAATCCATTAAATAAAGCCAAAAATAGCAGTTACAGAAGTAGCGTGTCCTTAATTTTTTTAATTGTATTCAAAACTTAAAGTCGAGAAAAATAATATCAATTACGAATTAAGTTAATAAACTTCAACTTAACAAGATAACAAACATTTTCAACGCAAATGCCAACACGTTTACGTATATCTACTGTTATTTTTTCTTTGTTAAACATTAAGGAGTAGTAAAGTAGGTAAACTTATTTTCTGATATTAAACATAGATGTCTGCTTCTCTTTCACGAGTAATTTACAAATTTTGTTTGACCATTTGTTAGAGTAGAGACACACTCCTCGAACTCACCAATATTCCACTTCATCTTGATTTTTCATCACATAAGAAATTATGGAGGTATTTCTGACTGCTTGCTTGCCTTTGCCTGCCTGCCTTGCCCGGCCTGTCCTGCCTGCGTCCCGTCCCGTCCCGTGCTTCGTCTTCGTCAGCCTTATATTTATCAGAATTCACAATACAATATCATCTATCTACGTGTCCAAAGTCCGTATCTATTACCTCCGGTTCGTGCACGTCCGCCAGTCTGGAGCCACTTGACACTCCATTAGTGTATAGTTGTGGAAGAAGGTATATTATAGTTGGGGAGGCTCACGCAGGAATGAACACACCATCCCAGTCAGAGTCAGGGAGCATCACAGTAGACTTAGCTTGCTTCTGATGATGACGTCCCGCCTAGCCGCCTTGAAACCATCCACAATCCACTACAATCTACAACCCCAGCCCCATTACAAAGTTCTCCCCATATTCAACCTGATTTCTTTTTTCTATTTTTTTTTTTTTTTTCTTTATTTTGACTTTCACCCCTGAATCACCTTTTGTATATCTGAATCTGAACCATAACCAAAGATACTGTACTTCAGAGTTATTATACGAGTATGCTTTGTGATGGGACATGGGAATGATATTCCGCCCAACTTTATTTCGTGAGTATTATATTCCTTTAGTCTTAAGCACACATAACAATAATGGCCGTGATTTTTGTTATAACATATAAAAGTGCTTGTTACGGTTTTAGAAGGGAAGAAAATGGAATCAACGACTCGATGCGACGCGACGCGACGCAACGTTCAGACATTCAGAGGTGAATTTTTCGGGATTTTGGGGGGCGAGAGTTCAATCAAGGTTGACTGTTTCAAGTGGCTGATTGTTGATTTTGGATTAGGATTTCTTTACTTTCTTTTATTTATGAATATTTTTCCGCCTGAGAAAATGTTTAAATTGTTTATTAATAATTGCGGTTAGGAATACGAGCATTACGATGATGAATGATTCAAATAGAATTTTATTTTTTGTAGAAAGTAATCTCAATGGTTGACTTCTAGGCTTGGAGTAAGTTATTTCCTCTTAACTGTCCCCTGGGAAATGGCCTTACAAATCGGTTTTAAAACAGAATCGTTTAAACATAATTTAATGTAATACTAAGGAATGGGTCTTTTCCTGGTGTAAAGAGTAAGGAAATGTGTTCTTTAAAATTAATGCAATTTACTGATGATATATGATACACCTTCCTCTTGTTTTAAAACTGAAGATTCTCGAAGCAAGACTAAGTTAATGTTGGAAAGCGTTCACTTGCGTTATAATCAAGTCACAATCACTTC
Source organism: Eupeodes latifasciatus (assembly GCA_920104205.1). Lineage (NCBI taxonomy): Eukaryota > Metazoa > Arthropoda > Insecta > Diptera > Syrphidae > Eupeodes > Eupeodes latifasciatus. The sequence continues at coordinate 389,061,257 of OV049924.1, read as the reverse complement.
ATTTTTAACTGATTCCTATTTATTGATTACCAGGCGTTTGCAGAAATTGAATGTGTCGTACACCTATTTTTTCACCGCGCCGATTGATGATCATTAGCTGAACATTCATGACCAATTATTGCGTAAGAAGTTTCCTGGTCACGTACATAATTTCACGTTTTGGTTAAGTCAATTGGTCAGCAACATAATACATTTGACACAATAATATCCATACTTAAGAAATGTGCAACGTGTGGTTAAAAAAAAAACTTAAAAGTATCGCATACTGCAAATCTTTTAGCAGCGGTAATTTGAATAATACTATTTTTCACACTCAATATCAAGTTTCATTCCTTATAAAGAAACTAACTGTTACCAATCCGCTTTGCCGGTCGTTATTTCAATTAATACAAGATATCATCAAAGTTTTGTAAGTACAGATCATTGTCTAGCCCTATCATGAATTAGGTGCCTTGAAATAAGTTCAAGTGAACTTTAAGAAATAGGCCTTATTTAACTTTGAAAAAGTGAAATAAAGCAAATTTAAAATAGTTGGTCCTATTGCACCTTAATAAAGTGCAATAAAGCTAAATTATTTGTAGCAATAAATACATTAATTAATAGATATCACCCCGACATAATATGATAAAATCAAAGTTTAAATGCAAATAACTCTTGCCATACACCTAACCAAGGGGAGAGGTACATAGCTGTAAATTTTAGTTAAACTTACACCAAGTGGAATAATATTTGACCTTAAATCACCGTGTGAAGTAAAATAAAGTCACTTTGAAAAAATGCAATAAGGACAAACGATTAAAAACGGCCTTATTCTTCTTTTGCAAAGTTCAATTAAGAGAAATCTTGAAATTTTGAGTTTTTTCATCAGTGTTATTTTATTACACTTTATTCTGCCACCCCCATGAATAATATTGTAGTCAGAAAATGGTTACGAATACAACGTGATGAAAAATATCATGCAAGTTCTTATTACGAAAGAAAAATATCGAGAAAACTATGAGGCAAGCGAACCATCTAAACTAAACAAAATAATGCTGTTTTCCATTCACGACAAATATTAAAGAAAAGAACACCTCTTCAGAACATTAGCGAGAATACTATCCGGGAAAGATGGTTTGCGAAAATTCGTAGAATAGAATTATGCTTAAAGACTTGAATTTGCATGCTTATAAGAGGTAAATGACTTTAGAACTAGAGTCTCCTGACTATTTTAATCGTAGTTAATGATCAGAAAGGTTCCAAGAAATAGCAACAGTAGATGATCAATTGTCGAAGGAAATCGTCTTCATCTTCGTCAATAGCAGAATGTGCACATTTGGGTGAATGATAAATCACGAAAGATTGTCAAAAAAGCAATGCACCCACAAAGAGTGACTGTTTGGTGCGGTTTATGGAATTGTGGCATCATCGGGCTGTACTTTTTTTTATAAAATGAGGCCGTTCAATCAGTTGATTGCTGTTCGCTATCGTGAGATGATAACGAACTTCGTATGGCCCGAATTGGAAGATATGAATGTGGACGATATGTGGTTTCAACAGGATGATGCCACTTGCTACACAACCTACGAAACAATTTCTCTTTTGCGCGACAAATTCAAAAATCATTACGTCACGTGGCAGCAATATTAACTGCCCGCTAGGATCATGTGATTTGACAACGTTGGAAAATGTGTACTTCGGTAAGCCAGCAACAATTCAAAAGCTAAGAGAGAGATAAATTGGCACATTAAAGGCATAAAACCTCAATTATGCCTCAGCGTCATCGAAAATTCGGATCATCGGATGGAGGTGTGCCGCCAAGGTCAGGGTGCCCATTTGGCCGATATTTTGTTTCATACATAATTGAACCATACATACCATGATAAAAATTTCTATAATATTTTGTGTTTTATTCAAAATCAACATTGGCCCTTAAGTATTCACTTAATTACGTAAGAATTCAGTGATAATCTGGTTCCGGGTTCGGATATTCTTACGATTCTGAGCATATGAAAATATGTTCACTTTTAATGTGTGACAACAAAAATTGCTATAAAAATAATTATTGCAAAAGACTATTTCTACGTAACGTAAACACAAACCCTCTTCTTAACAATACGTCCAAAATTAAACTCAAGGGTAAACTGATGAGCATTCTGAGAAGTACGGGTATTACAAAATATCGATAAAACAATGATAGTCATGCGGCGTTGTTCAAGATTAGCAATTGTCTCAGAAAGAGAGTGATCACCTACCATTTTTTTGACCTCTCTTTTCAATTCTGTACAAAATACTTAAGAACGTTATTGGGACACCAGCCCAAATATGAGAATTATACTAGAGTTTCAAAAAAGTAAAAGCTTTTTCTGTGCCGTGCCGTCAGCGAAATAATTTAGTGGATTAGCAGTTTCAGTATAAAAGATCGATTAAAGAGTAACGAAGAGTTTCGGAGACAATACGAAGCCCTGAGGCATAGCCGCGTTTATTTTGTGGATATCAGATTTGATCCCGTTCAATACTACAAGGTCATTTCTTACCATCAATATTTTCGATAAGAGAGTTTAAAACTCAAATCTATCAACAATCTTTGAAATATCAAGTTCGATAATCTTGAAATTTGCTAAAACATGAGAATACCAGTGGTCATCAAGAAGTTTTCGTTCTTAGAGATATTTCTTAAGCTGAACATTGACAGGAAACAGCACCTCTTCAGAACAATAGCGGGGATACTATTCAGGCCAGTAGATTTGCAATTGTCGAGTTGATCGTTAAGTTCTCTAGCAACTGTACGACTGCGAAAGAAAATTCGTCCGATAGTATCGTTTACGCTTGCAAGGACAGGATGAGTCATTTCACTCATTAGCTGCAAGTAAATTGGCTTTATTAATCAAGCTTATGAAATGAATAATCTTGTGTTATTTAATTGGAATAACCTTCTTTCCTTCTATGAAGACACAGAAATCGACAGATTGTAAATCGTTACTTTTTTAATTAAGAAACTTTAGAAGACTTTTCAATTCATCTGAAGGAAAAGTTCAAGTGAAAAATTTGAATGCTGTAAATGATAGAATTGAACGCGGAGCCCTGAATTGAATTGTTCCACGCACTAACCATCACGGAAAAAGCAACACAACTAAATAAGATTTAACTTAATGGTTCAACTTGTTAGTTACATTAAACGTCTAATATTAATGTTCATCCTTCTCAGATCACAAAGTATTGAAACATTTTAGGTCAGGCTCTCGTAAAAATATTCTTTTAAATAATTCACAAGGGTTGTTTTGTTTAGAGCACTACAAAGAGTTTATCAAAATGTGTTCTATTCAACAAAAAGTTTATATTTTACAGATATCTAAAGATAGACTATAAAACGATATTCAACCATTAAAAAATTCGATTTACATAAAACTGCTTCGATAAAATTTAAGCTGAATCTCTATTCATATTTCCTCTGAGGAATCTCGAGGAATGAGCCCTTTTAAGATCTAATAATCTTGGCGAAGGAGCTAATTTTCAAATTTATTTAGGAAGATGTTAAGATCTACCTCAAACGTCAAAATTCAAAACCAAATCATCGCTGATTTCCTTTGCAATTTTAGTCAGATGTACAAAATAAATAAATTATTGAATCAAACCGAAACTGATGACGTTTTTCGTCATATTTATATAAAAACCACTAAACTAATTTATATTAATTATTTTTTTCCAAATATTTGACACCAAAAATAGTCTGAAGGTTTTCAGACCAAATTACCAGTTTGTTATCTAATTTATGAGTAAACACGTTTTCTATGTACATAACTAAGAGATTATTATTTTTAGGAATAATTTTCTGATGGTAATCCTCATCTTGATGCACTCTAATATCCATAAAAATAATTACTTCATTTACTCTTGAAGTATTCCAGGCCTACACATTCGACATAAAACAGTTCACCTTAATACAAAAGACAAGACAGAGCCTTTTTTTTCTCGTGTCTTAGAAGATTTCCCCAAAACTTGACTGATTGATTACATATCTTCGCCAAGAAGAAAGTCAATTACAATTCCGGATACAGTCAATATGTCAGCCCTCGCAGGACAATATTCCCAGCATACTCATTCATTGCGTAACTTGGTTCGTTCCTTCAAAGCAAATGAAAAGGGACGACAAAGAGAAAAGCCCACTTGTGATGGACTTCGGGTAGTTTTCAATTAAGGTGTGACAGGAATCAGGAATACGTTGTGCAGAAGCACAACGAAACGGAAATATACACATTAGTTAGATATGAAAGAGAAACATTCACATCATTTTGGGATAGATCCCGGGCTGACTGTCTGACGAATCTACGTTCATTCATATACGAGTATGAACTCAAATATATTTTATCTACTCAACTTACCTATATAGACTTGTAGGTTTGTGCGTTTGTATAAATTGTTCGAGGAAACGAAGAAAAATTACATATGTCCAGTTGATAAATTGCTTAAGTGAAGATTACGTAATTTGACAATTTTCTACTGTGTGCTTCCAAATAAGCGAGTGGCCCTAAATCATACCGGATAAAGGCTAATCCAGCATTTTTGGACGGACGGAAGTCAGTAGGGCACACAAAGGTAAGCCCACAATTCTCCGTGTGATTAATCAAAGTTTTCTCTGGCGCATTGCTTTGTGCTTGAGTGAATTCGTTTTACTTTAAATCAATTTTAATCTATACTCGTAAGTATGCTTGTGCTGAGAACCACATCATCTCATAAATGCCTTCGTAAGTTTTTCTATTTTGTAGCAGTTAATTGAAAAACAAAAAACATTATATCTCTTTTGTTTCTGTAAATACTATAATGGTTTCCAATAAGAGTTTTTATTTTTATTTAGCCATTTATTGGGACAGCTGTCATTTTTGAAGCTGTCATCTTTTGACATTTGACAAGTTTACACTGCGATTGCTTCAGCAACGTATTGAAATTGTTAAACTTCACTTAAGAAATTGTAAACATATTGCGGTTACATGTTTACAAAATGTTCGGCAATTGTAAAACTGGTGTGAATATAGGTATTAGAGCTGTTAAGATAAGTGGGTGATGTGAAAAATAGAAACTGCTCAGCTCAGGCACAAAAGGCTTTAACGAAAGCTGAAGCTATGGTTGGCTCGAGGAATCTCGTCAATATTTGTAATGAGACAGTATTTTACATGAGAAATGTAGATATTACTTAAACTTTAAAAAAAAATCACTTTTGTAGTGAACATGACCATTTTCACCTCGGAGGCTACGCTTTCAATGCGAATTGTCACATTTGGTGATAAGAAAATCCAAGAACGATTGTTAAAAACCCTGCTAATACTCAGAATTACAATTTTGGGTTTCCTGGTGGTGATATTTCTTAAAGAGGTGATCACAGCCGGCCACCGAAATCTTGGTATTTAACATCTTTAGACTTTTTTATTTGGAGCTACTTGAAAGATAAGACCTACATTTCGATTTAAGACCTTAAAGATAGAATTCGTTATTTATCATTATCGAGGACATATAGCTGCAAATATGTGAATTTTTAATGGAAAATTAAATGTAAAGAATATGAGGCTGTTATACCTTAGCCGTGGTGTTCAATTGGTTGATGTCTTTTTTCTCTTTTTTTAATATTAAACTTATTATTTGAAAACACTTTTAAATAATTTAGGGTTATACTGGGCCTTATGATACTTTTAACTCATTCCTTTGTGTATAAATTAGTCTACGAAAATAAGTTTTGTATTAGTTCATTTTTGTCTGTTTTAGAACTAATTTACTTTCTTAAAAACGCTATTGCATCAGATTTTTCAAAGCTTCAAATGAATTAATTGAAATATTGACTTAAATTATCTCATATAACTAATGCGAATTTTCAAAAATTAAGTGAGATACTTAAATGATAAAAAGAGGCTGGGATGCGACCCGCATTGATAACTTCCCATCATTAACACAATATTCACAACAATATTTTGTGTGAGATTTATCGGGTTTTTCAATAAGAGCGCTACAAAAGTTTTTTTTTAAATAAAACAAAAACGGTTTTTTGATATCAATGAAATTCTTTATTTCTGTGAAAGTACAATTGATGCCATTATGTAAATAACTGGACTTCTTTTGCTTGGCCAACACGGGCAAGCTTGCAGAAGTACATACGCTGAACCCAATTTTCGACGGTTTTCAAGCATAAATCGGCCGGTACTGCTGCAATTTCACGTTCGATATTCGTACGAAGTTCATTAATCGTCGCTGGCTTGTTGGCATAGACCATAGACTTGACGTTGCCCCAAAGGAAATAGTCTAAAGGCGTCAAATCGCTCGACCGAGGCGGCCAAGCGACTGGACCATTTCGTGAGATAACACGTTCTCCAAACTTGGTTTCCAATAAATTGATTGTGACATTTGCTGTGTGGCTTGTGGCGCTGTCCTGTTGGAAATTACATGTCCTCCAAGTCCATATCATCCAATTGAGACCAAAAATATTCGGTTATAATTAAACGGTAGCGATCCCCATTTTACAGTAACGTGCCGGTCTTGATCATCACGGAAGAAGTACGGCCCAATGACGCCGCCGCCGCCGGCCGGCCCATAAACCACACCAAACCGTAATTTTTTCGGGATGCAATGATGACATGGAGTACGTGTGGATTGCTGCCTGACTAATACCGCATATTTTGTTTATCATTATATTTTGTTTGTCAATATTTTTCTTTGTTCTCCTAATACTTGAGTGGAAAACCATTTCTTAACAGTTTTTTTTTGTTTTTGTATAGGTTTTCGTGTTTTGTTAGAAAAGTTGTCAGTTGAATTTTTCTTAGAAATTAACTAAAAATTACTTACAATATTTTGCACATGACGAAATAGTTTGATTTCAAAATCTACTTTTGTTTTTACTCGAAAACTAATTTTTACCAATTTTTTGTAGTATTTCTTGAAAGTTTTTATTTCTTATGTAAAAAAAATATAAGCAAATTGGATTTTTGTAAAATAAATTAGCACAGAATGAAATCATTTTAAAGTAAATACCTTCATTTATTCACAAGATATCGAGAATCGAACATCAGTTTTTACCAATTTTTGTAGATCTTAATTTTTATAAAAAAACCGACTGTCCGATTTAAAAAAAAATGTTACTGAATGTCAAACACAATATTATCTATAAAAAAAATTGAAATTGAAGTTTGAAGTCTATATCTTAAATTTTTGAAAAGATACTTGAGTCGAAAATCATTTCTTACCAACTTTTAGTAATGTTTTATTTTTTTAAATTAATAAATTAGGTTGCGCAACAATACGCTGAGAACCAGGTTCTAGTGACTTACAACTCTAAACAATTCCTGTGCCTCATAACACATAACACTCGTTGACAAAAGTTTGGTTTTGGCAATCTAATCATTTTTCGAAATCAAATCAAGACGCCCGGTTTTTGAGATATCACCTTTTAAAATTCGAAACGAAAAAACTTGTAGGATGCTTTTTGAATCAATCTTGTAATTCATTTTTTTTTAAAGCGGAAAATATTAACTTTAGAATTGCTTTCTCAAAACCTTCATGTCATCGTAGGTTTTCAAAAACTGCAAATAACTTCAGTGAAATGAAGACTTAAGTCGTATCATATTTAAAGAGAATTTCTAAAATTATCAAACATTTTATTGTTAAGAAATATGTTGTTTTTCACTTTAACCTTAAAGAACAGTTTTTTGTCACATTTACATTTACAATTTTGAAGAGGCGTACATATTTCAAAAACCTGTTGTAATAAAAAAGTTTGTAGCAAATTTTAAATGCTGAACAATTAAATCTTCTAATAAAGTATTGGAAAAAAAACTATTTTGCAGACATGTTTAATAATAAGTACGTTTAACAAGCTTCAGCCAACACGGAGCTCAGAAAGGTACAAAACTAATAAGTTTAAATAGTTTCACACTTGATACTTGTGTTCACATTTTTTTTAAATTTTGTGTACCAATCTACAATTCATCAAAAATTGTATCAGGATTAATTTAAGCCTTTTTGTACATGTACATATCCAAGAACTTCGAGTATAAACTTATAATCTCCAGAGAGCATTACCAATTGATCCCATCTTTCTCTATTCCCTTAATTGTTGCATTTGTAAAAGTTTACAGTGTTATGAATATGAACAATAAATATTCACGTCTTATTGTCTTATTAAGTATTGTTTCTCTATATATCTACAGCTTCAAGTTGTAGTGCTTAGTACTCGTTGCAGCAACAGTTTCACTCTTAAAAGGTAAAAGTCTCAAACCCCTCTTTTATGTGAAATCACATTCCCACCCAGTGAGCCATACAGAAGTGTCTTAAAATTTATTTGAACATTAGCAACTTCCGCAAAGAATAAAGCACTTATCCACTCTCACCGTGAGTCTCGTACGGCCGTTTGTAGCGTCGTCGTCAATGTCCGGAAGATGACAATTTTCAGGAAGTCACTCGTGTACCTATGCAATTATGTATATTCAACAATGTTTCAAAAATCTTAACTTAACCCATCACACGGTGAAACAAACAACACGCTCATCAAAAATATTTAAAAACTCACTGAAGCGAAAAGATCCTTTTCCAAGATCCTGATGATGCTGGTACAATACAGACTCTGAAAACTGCTGAGTTGGTTCCGCTTGAAATTCCGTATTACGTTCTGATTTTATAAACAAATTTGAAATTATTGTCATTTAAACGGGTACAAGAGAAAAAGCGAGTGGTCACGTGCCACGAACTACCACCACCCATTGAAGTCTCGAGTGAGCTGAGATAAATGGTTAGGGTAGTTTAATTTCTACAATATTGCCTATAGGCACTCAACTCATGTATGTATATCGCAGATCTCAAGGGTGCAACATTCATATAGTAGAGAAGAGACCAGCTTGGATGAGTGAGACTTTGACGATTGATGGACAAAATATTATCCTTTTAAGTACAGTGGACTACTGCACTATCCCTTCTGCACTATCCTTCTTTATGAAGGTATATGTCAAACAGTGGATTATAATGTTGCAGTTTTAATTTATTGTAATTGTTTATTATTCATCATAATGTGATTTCAACAATTGAGGATTCGTTCCTCAGAGGCGTTAAAGAAGTGATAATATAATTCATTTGAATTATTTTATTTTGATGTGATTCCATGTTTAATGTCCTTCAGCATTAACGTGTGCCGTGGGAAAAATATTGGGAATTGTTCTTTGGTGTGACAAATTTATTGTAATAATAATATTTTATGTTTATGTTACGGTAAATAATATAATTATAATAAGTGCGTCCTACTTGAATTCGTGGGAATTCAATATTGAGATAGATTGAAGTGGGAAGAAATAAACACTTTGATAATTTGAATGTTGAATCGTTTCGACACTTTTGTGATTCTTTCGATCTTTTTCTGGTATTTTTAATAAATTACAGTCAACCAATTTCCCTTAAAATTGGAGATTGCCTCAAACTTAACAATTAACTTAAGTACAAAAAGAAGCTTTAATGGACACCTTCTTAATGAATTTTTTTTTTATACGGCTTAAGTTTGAAATTACCAGCAAAGCAAAGTAGTTCAAAATATACTTACATTTCTTCTAAAACTATTGTTTCAACTTTCATAAGGTTCGCTACAATACTCTCACTTCAAAGTGAGGGGAATTATTTCGTTAAAGCCTAATTTAGATATCAAACGTATGACTTATCCAGAAGAAAAGTATGTAATAAGATTTCTCTATGGTTTTCATCTAAGAAGAACGTCTTATTAAAACCATAGAGAAAATCTAATTTAAATCTAGATGCCCAATTTAAAGGATATCCACCTATTTTTAAGAAGATATCTTATTGCGTTCTAATAGGACTGCTTTTTAAAACAATAAGAAAACGTATTATAAAGTATAAGCCAATCTCTTAGAAACAAAAAGAGGCTGGGATGCGACCCACACTGATAACTTCCCATCCCGTCTGTCGATTTGTCTTGCTTAAAAATTTGTCTATATGTATCAATTTTTACCAAATTTGCGTACTATTTTTTGTCGATTTTATTTTTTTATGAAAAAACGGACTATTGGATTTTTATAAAAAAACTACTGCATATCGAAAACAATATTTTCTGTGAAATAAAATAAGTTTGAAGCCAATATTTGTAATTTTTGAAACGCTATTTGAGCCGAAAGTAAATTTTTACAAGTTTTAGTATTGTTTTTTTTTTTGTTTTTATTTTTTGTAAAAAAAACTGTCAATTCGATTTTTCTCAAAATTTTATAGAATGTTGAAAACAATATTTCTTAAAAGATAGTTTGATGCCAATGTCTTAAATTTTTGAAAAGATATTTACGTCGAAAAACAATTTTTACCAACTTTTATAAATTTTGTTTAGGTTTTTATTTTTCGTAAAAAAACTGTCAATTCTATTTTTCTCAAAATTGTTTCCTAATGTTAAAAACAATATTTCTTATACGTTTTAAGTAGTAAGAATCCATTATCTCAAATTTTTGAAAAGATATTTGAGTCAAAAATCAATTTTTAACAATTTTTGTTAATTTTTTTTTTCGGTTTTTAATTTTTTGTAAGAAAAATGTCAATTCGATTTTTTTAAAAATTTTACTGAATGTTGACAAAAATATTTTTTGAAAGATTAAAGTAGTTTAAAGCCAATATCTCGAAGTTTTGAAAAGATATTTGAGTCGAAATTCAATTTTTACCAACTTTTAAAAATTTTTTTTTTGGTTTTTATTTTTTGTAAAAAAACTGTCAATTCGATTTTTCTCAACATTTTTCAGAATATTGAGAACAATATTTCTTATAAGATAAAATCAGTTTGAAGCCTTAATATTAAGTTTTTGAAAAGATATTTGAGTCGAAATTCAATTTTTACCAACTTTGAGTAATGTTTTTTTAGGTTTTTATTTTTTATAAAAAAAATTGTCAATTAGATTTTTCTCAAAATTTTATCAGATGTCAAAAGCATTATTCTTCGTTGTACAAAATTGTTTCGGAGATGAAATCGTATTTTAGTCGTAAGATTTTCGAGGTGACAAATTTTTTTTTCAGTTTTTTTGATTTATAAAAAAACCGTTAATTGGATTTTTTTCAAAAAATATACTTCTTTTGTATCACGTTACAATATATAATATAAAATTTAATTCAAGCCTCTAGCGTCATTGGTTCATGAGATAAAGGGTGTCCCAAAATTAACGCAAGATTTGAATTAAATAGAAAACGCCGTTTTTAGTCTTTTGATAGTTATATTTTTACTGACTCGTAAAGTACATAGGATAGGGTTATGTATGGCATAACACATCGGACAAATGGCCTCCACGGCTTTGCATGCACATGCGCACTCTTTTGTTGAAATTTTCCATGACCATTCTGCATAAATGTGGCTGAATTTCGTTGATGCAGCGTTGAATCTCCTCCTTTAATGCACGGGTGGTTGTGGGCTTGTTGACATAGACTTGTGATTGTGATTTCAAATAACCCCATAAAAAGAAGTCTAATGGTGTTAAATCACACGATCTAGGAGGCCAATTTTGATCACCGAAACGAGAGAGTACACAACCTGGAAATGTCTCATGCAGTAATTGAATTGTTTCACGGGCTGTATGACATGTGGCACCGTCTTGTTGAAACCACATATTGGACACATCAATATCATCCAATTTTGGCAGAAAGAACTGTGTAATCATGTCGCGATATCGAGCACCAGTAACAGTCACTGCTTGACCAGCATCATTTTCAAAAAAATATGGCCCAATTATGCCTCCAGCCCAAAATCCACACCATACAGTCACGCGTTGTGGATGCATTTGTTTTTCGACAATCACATGTGGGTTCTCCGAACCCCAAATGCGGCAATTTTGGCGATTGACAAAGCCATCAAGATGAAAATGTGCTTCATCGCTTAGGATGATTTTGCTCGAAAAATCAGCGTCCATTTGTTGATGTTCAATAATCCATTCAACGAACTCTCTTCTCTCGTGTAACGCTCCATTTTTAATAACCCTATACTGTTAGCTGTCAAATTACTTTTTTTTCAGGGTTGCCAACACTTCACTGCACAAATGGCGGCAAATTCAAATCTTGCGTTAATTTTGGGACACCCTTTATTTAGGGTTAACCAAAATTGTCACCTTTTTTTAAACTGCCATGGTAAAAAAACCACCCACGCAATTTTCTTGGGAGCCATTTCTGCATCTTTCTGCCTTATTATCTGTATAACAAAATTTATTTGAAGTCGATATCTCTTCTGGTTCTTGAGCTCTGGACGACGAAAAAACGTCGCGAACGTATGGACGTACGAACGTACGTACACACGCACGGTCGCACGCACAGACATCTTTCTAAAAATCTTTTATTTCGATTCTAGGGACCTTGAAACGTCGAGAAATGTCAAAATTTTCAATTTGACAAATCGGACCCATTACAATAACTTCCTATGGGAAGTTAATAAGAAGACATTATTGATAATATGAGTAGATCTTTTAGTAACAATAAGAACTGATTGGAAGAAAATGAAAAACGCTTTGAATACATGTGAAGAATTTATTAAAAGCATATGTGAAAATCTTGTTGAAAGAATAAGAAGATCTTGTTAAAAAAGATTGAAACTCTCTCTTATAAACGATGAGACGAACTTATTAAAACTTCATTTACCTATGATTGAAAAATATAAAAAATAAATACAAAATTTCTGCTAAATTCATTTAAATAAAAGACGAAATAAATATCTTTTTTCAAACAATTTATTGTTTTTTTTTCAATCAAAGGTAACAAATAGGAGTAATGATAATAATTGTTTAATACATAAATTCTATATTCTTTAAAAAAAAATAATATGTTTTCTCATAAAAGTAAATAAATAAAAAGTAATAATAAACATAACTATGACAAGAAATAAACAAATAAATTTATTTCCAGTATTTTTTCGGGCGAACTACCTTAAGTCCATTGTTTAAATTATACAAATGGAAAGGAGGTCCATCTAACCAAGAGAAGTTGGCCTCTAACAGATGACTTAAGAAGACCAGATAGATCTATTTCTGTTAACTCAGAACCATGTAAATTGGTTGACGCTCTTGAAGATGTGGCTGAATTCAAATTGTTGGAAATCTTTTCAAGCCATTCCAGAACCTTTCGGGTCGACGTGGGTGATAGCGTACCCTGATCACACAATAAAGGTGTATTCTAAAAATAAAATAAGAGCATTTTGTTGTAAAAGTAACAAGAATTTGTTTATCAAGTTGTGTTCACACCAAGGTCAACAATATCAGCTTGAAAAACAACAAATAACAATTCCTTCATTTGGAATTGGCTTGTGTGAACACAGCTCAATATATGTACAACCTTAACTTATCTTTCACGCCTGTGTAACATGGTTAAGCAACTTTGTGGCACAGGTGGTCCACTTACTAAGATTTTATTGAATATCGAAACAACTTACCCTCTCCTTCTTCCACTTTCGTAGTCCAGCTTGAAATTTAATTCGATCGCCAAAGTAGCCGGAACTGTTGAACTGTTCCATCTCCATTTTTTCGAGAACGTCAATGGAGTTTACTCCATACACTTTAAGCAACGCGGATACCGAACCACTAAGGCCCCATCAGGAGAGAAAAATTTGCTGGGTCTCCTTAATTTCGTCATTATTCCATATTAAACATGGAACACTAATTGCTTCACTCACAATTTCATCTTTACTTCCACTCGCGATTACATTGTCAATATTTTCATCCATTTTTATCAATTTTAAACACTTACCTTAACTTTTTTCTTAAAATTCACAGGCACGCAACGCAGACGCACGTCTCTAGACATGAAAACAAAAATTATGTTTGGCAAAGCAAAGTACCGTTTCGTGTATAAAATATGTGAGAAGTTATAATTTTAAAAAGAAAATCTTTTTGATTTGGAATGGACAGCGATTTTAATAAGTTTATCTCCTCAGGACACCAAACTAATAAGATGTTCTTATTACCTCTCAGGTCTTTTTGATTGATTTCGTATTGACGAGTAGATTCTGACTATGTACTTGCTTTTTAAATCGGACATAACTTTTGGGCCTCTACCGACGCGACGTTTGCAAATTTTTAAAAAGAAAAAAATCACTATTTTTTTTTATTATTTTACTTCATTGTTTTATTTATAAAATTAAAGTTAAAGTTGATTTTAAAAATAAGATAGTATTTTCTTAAAAAAATATATATATAAAGAAATAATAGAAATATTGGAAACGATTGAAAACGCTTAAAAACATCTAATATCACATTTTAAATTCGCCCTTGAAATTAAAAGAAGGCATTTTCATTCTGGATTCAATTTTGTTCCTTATGAGTCCATCTCTTGATTTTGCTTCTATGACGGATTGGCTTGCTTCAGTCACAGATTTGATGCATCTTTCAGCACTTTGTGTATGACATGGGAAATCCGGAATTTTGAGTTCTTCTTGTTTTACTAACAGTGAAAGCTTTTCATCTGACAAATCTTGTAAAACAGGTGGTGAAGTTATTTCACATTCATTCCAAAGAATTATATCGGTATAATCTGTAGCGTTAAATTTTATATTTGGTGGTTTAAATATTCGGTTCGATATATTCTTTTGTCTGGCCTTAAAGATCCGTTTTAGAGCAAGTTCTCTGACATAAATCCTTTTGTCGAAGAGCATTGCCACTAAAAGGTTATCGGGGTCCGCATAAAAAGCATTTCTTTCAATGATAGCATCGTTGATTAATTTCAAATTTTGCGGTAACCATCTTGAGAAGAATATTAAATTAAATATGTGATTGGCTCCATCTATCAATAACGGTTTGTTTTTAACAGAAAACCAAACTGGTGCGTACACTTTGACTATGTATTCCACAAGCACTTTTAGATTTTCAGATGGAGTACTTTAACCCACATAGAGTCTTAGTATTCTATTAGCCGTTGTGACCCACCTTGAATGTGCGATTTTCCCAGACTGTCGATTTGCTAATACGGGAGAGCAGAAACCCGATTTGATAGCTTGACACATTTCAAAGAGATATTTTTGTTCTGTACTCAAATGATCTACGATTTTTTGGTCAATGTCCGGTACATTTTCGACAACAGGTGAAAACTGAAGACCTTTGGTGTTTTCACAATCATTTAGTGCCTTACCAATCGGGCCAGAATACTCACGAGGTCCCGAAGTAGATCCATCTAAGTTGGTGAAAAGATGTCTTAGTGGCAATTCGTTCGCATGCAGTAAACATATTGCCCACTGTAATGGTCGACCTAGTTCCATTTCCATGTTACGAATTACTCCTCCTTTCCAACCTGTATTAGTGGCAGTCCCATCACATCCAATGCAGAGAATAGTTTGTAAATCAAATCCCTTTCTTTAAAAAAATATAAAATTGAATTGCATATTTCTTTCCCTGTACCATGCTTCGGAGTTACGTGACCCAAGAATATTGATTGTGGTTCTGCAAGAATTGAAATATGCTCTTCTAGAACTTGTTTTTGATAATGAAGCCCATCTTTTTTCTCTGAAATAAGAGTCTTATCTTTTCTTCCATCAAAATATATACTTCGAAGTAAGATACTATCATTTTGGTTTGATAAACTGTCTCTTGATTTCAACAATGCTCGATGTATTTTGTTTTTATCAATAACAAGAGTGGTATTATCGGCTTATCGTCCTGGAGAACGGTGCCGTGACATAAGACCAAATTTTAGAATTTGGCCTTATGACACTTTTCGAAAGCGGCATAAGGCCAAATTTCAACGGTTGGCCTTATGTCGCTTTCCAAAGTGACTTAAGGCCAATTTGGTCTTATGTCACTTTCAAACTTTATCTCTATCACCTGAGAAGATTGGAGATGTACCATAAAGTACATGCATTATTCATGTACATAATAGGTGACGTGAAATAGTACCAAATGAAATAACACCAAGTTTCAAATTTGGCCTTATTTCGTTGTTCAAAACGAATTTGGCTTTATTTCGATTTTTAAAAAGAAATAAGGCCAAAAAAATAATGGAACGCCGAATATTTTAAAATTCAAAAATGGTTTATTTATTTTCCAGAATAGCTACTTTTGCTAAAAAGTTTTTTGAATTGATAGCACGGCCGGCGTACTAACAGCTAGGTATGTAAGGATTTGGGGTGGGTGCGAGTTTGGGTATATGCAAAGAACACGAATGCGTTGTGATTCTTTCATAACTGTGAGCCATACTTGCTTTTTTTTTGTTGGGAATTTCTTTGATTTTAGTGCTCAAATGCAAAAGTTCTTTGCATATACCGAAACTCGCACCCACCCCAAATCCTATAGTGATCCCAAGCAGGGGGGTTGCAGGGGGCAGCATGCCCCCCCTTACATACCTAGCTGTTAGTACGCTCGCCGCCGCGCCGTGCTAAAAAAATTTAAATCGAAACAATGCCAAATTGTTATTATTTCGTTTTCTAAAGCATGGTTGCAGGGGGGCAGCATGCCCCCCTTACATACCTAGCTGTTAGTACGCTCGCCGCCGTGCTAAAAAAATTTAAATCGAAACAATGCCAAATTGTTATTATTTCGTTTTCTAAAGCAGGGTTGCAGGGGGGCAGCATGCCAGCCCTTACATACCTAGCTGTTAGTACGCTCGCCGCCGTGCTAAAAAAATTTAAATCGAAACAATGCCAAATTGCTATTATTTCGTTTTCTAAAGCGAAATAAACCCAAATTGAAAATTTGTCCTTCACAAAACTCATAATTATAGATCAAATCACTTCGAACGTCCATTTTACGACTTTTTCGTACAAGGCAGAGAACACAAATGAGTAGCTTGCAACTTTCCTGATTACATTTACTTACCATCTGTTGTTACTCTTATCATAATTCTAACGGTAAAGACCGGTTTTTGTTATTGAAGAAAATATCAAAACAAATTTGGTCTTAAGTCGCAAAAAAAATTTGGCCTTATGACACTTTCTGAAAGCGACATAAGGCCAAACGTTGGAATTTGGTCTTATGACGCTTTCGAAAAGTGTCATAAGGCCAAATTTCAAAATTTGGTCTTATGACACTTGCCCTTGTGTCACGGCACCCTGGAGAACTGCTGAAGCCACCGCTGCAGCAGATCTACAGAAAGGCCGTATCTGTCGCAAACTCTTGCTCCAGATGGTAGATCAAGTAAATTGCGCTTATCTGATGATGTTGATGGCTCTGATATATAGACTGTCTCGGATGGTTCCACTGAATTGTTTCTTCTTTCTATAGATTCAACGGACTCTGCTGTATCGACCACATTATGCGTTTTTTTTTAAAAAAAAGTTCTCAAGCTCTTAAAAAATTACCCATTATGTATTTATTGTCCTCCATTGAAAAGAGGACATTGTTTAATATAATGGGTGATTTTTTAAGAGCTTGAGAACTTTTTTAAAAAAAAAAACGCATAAAATTTGCGTAAAGCGCGAAACACATTTCGAACCGAACACTGATTTTGGTAATAAAATTCAATGATTTGCAAGCGTTGCTCGTTAGTAAGTCTATTCATGATGAAATGTCAAAGCATACTGAGCATCTTTCTCTTTGACACCATGTCTGAAATCCCGCGTGATCTGTCAAATACTAATGCACGAAAATCCTAACCTCAAAAAAATCACCCGATATAAACACTTCAACAGTTGATTTGATTTATTTAATTTCTTTTCCTAGTTGCAAAAACCTTTAATAGAAAACGTCACAGAAAACTGAATTTTTAAAAAGAATCAAGTAGGCGGCTTTTTTTACTACTAAATTAATATCAAGGAATCTTGCGACGAACGAATAGTATAATTGATAGGTACCTAATAAGAACAAATTAAACATTTTTTAAGAAATTAAGTCTAATAAAAACCAAATAAATGCTACTACAAACTTTCAAAATATCACCCCCAAGTGCTAAAAACACTATTAAATAACTCAAAACAAGATTTTAAAAATGATGTTGAGCCTACCATGGCATTATTCAACACAAGAACTTCATAATAGAGCAGGTGTTGAATTGATTTACGAAAGAATTCAAAGACTAAATGAGCGATTTATGTTAAAATGTAGTTTTGCTGAAAATAGTCTCATTAGTGAATACGTTTATAAAATAAATTTTTTTTTCTTTTCTTAATTTGTACATATTTGTATCATTTAATGTTATATATTACTTGTAATTATATCTTTTTTTTATTTTACTTACATGGAATTATTTATTTATTTAATTTATTGTTTATTTATTTATTTATTAATTTATTTGTTTATTTTATTACGTGTTTATTTATTTATGTATATATTTTTGTAATTATTAATTGTTTATTTATTTATTCAATTATATTTTTGTTCATTTGTTTGTTTATTTATTTATTCACCTATGTATTTATTTATTCATCTATTTATTTATTTATTTATTTATTTATTTATTTATTTATTTATTTATTAATTTATTTATTTTCTATTTATTTATTTATTTATTTTTAATACAAATGTTTAATCATCTAGTCATTTTAGTTCTAAGTTTTCTCTTTTTATAGATAAAAAAATAAATAAAAACCAAAAAAAAATCATAAAAGAAAAAAAATGTATATAGAAATATATAAAATATAAAAAAAATGTTAAAATATAATTTGCTATATGAATTATATTACTATTATTGTTATTTATATATATAGATGTATATGTATATATATATATATTTTTTTTTTTAATTTAAACGAAGGTTTTTTCTTTCGTGTTTTCCTTCAAACTCACTGTTATTATGTAAATAAATATTGTAAGAAAAAATAATGTTTCAGTAGAAAGATATTATGTATCAAATCTCTGTATGTAAAATGTGCGGTGGCAATCCTTGAAAAAAATTATAACGAAATAAAGAAATCTATCTATCTACTATTAAATAACTAAATATATAAAGTTTACAACTGTCAACTTAAAAAAAAATATTGAAAATACAAAAAATAGAAAGAAAAATTGCATATTTTAATAAATTTCAGGGCGCGGTAGAGGCCCAAAAGTACCCTGAATTTTTTGTTCTTATTTTGTCTATAATATACTCGTCAATACGCAACTTTTGAGGGGTCTTTCGTTAAGTTACTCCAAAAAAAATTTGATGGGACGCCCTGATGTACACGTATTATTTATTTATTTATTTATTTTCATCATCAATAAGAGATTATGGTAACTCTTACAGACTAGCGAAATACAAAATTTGTGTTAACATAAATTTTAGTTAATTAACCAGAAAGAATAGGCTGAGCATATTTTTAAATGTATCCCTACTCAAATGAAAATTAAAATCAATAAAATCAGATACTTGGGTAATTTCTCTGACACAGCGAGATATTTGCTCGTTAACAACATAATTTACTCTATGAAGTACCTCATGGAATAAATAACGATTTCTAAGCACTCGAGTTGGAACATGCAAATTTATAAGAGACAATAAAAACGGACAGTCAATATGATAGGATAAAATATCTTTAATAAACATTATAGAATATATTTTGCGGCGGTTTTCTAAGGTCTGAATGCCAAGAATTTGACGTCGAGTATTATAAGGTGGCATAACATCAGCGTTCCATCTAAGTTTGTAAATAACTATTCTTGTAAATTTTCTTTGAATTTTTTCAAAGACATTAACATTTTTAAATTTGAATTCTTGGGTATGAGGAGCCCAACTGACTGGTTCACTAAAGCATTGTTGATTAAAATAGCGATACAATAATGAAAGACAAGAAACCTTGCAACAGTGCTCAAGAGATGTAAATGTTTCAATAAGACAATAAAGTTCTAAGTTCTGTACAAGAGACTCAAGTGGGTTATTGGTGCACCTTGCCAAATAGAGGAATTGTATAAGAGTTTCGGAGAAAAGATCAGAAGGGTTAAAAAACGATTTTAGACTACGCATTGGACAATACTATCTAGATCAGAATTCAATGAGCTTATCATATGATTCCGTTGGAAGTCCACCTGTGTAGTCCATGATGTGAATCTAAAAACGAACATGAACTTTCGTCAGTGAAAATTAATTGGAATCAAAATTTCAAACAACAAACAAAAGATCATCTATAGAAATATGTAAGAGTGTTGGAGACAAAACGAAGCCCTGGGGCACACCAGTGATGAATACAACAATCTATTTCATATAATCTAACATCAGTGAGAGCTGCTTTTTGAGTGTTTTGTTAGTAAAGTCCAATCAACAAAATACTGTCCAAATTGATAAGAAATTGTAGCTTAATAGATTCATTAAATATGAAAACTATTTCGAAGTTGATGTGCTAAAATCAAATAAAATTAGTTCTGTAAACTTTTAGCAAAGAACATCGACATCTCGACAAACACTTAAACTTTTGTAACTACATATATCGTTGAAATAAATCCCTTGAGTACGATTGACAACAAATCACTTGAAAATACGAGTAGCCCCATATCACATGTAAGTCTTCTATTAAGCTTTTACCTATTAGGTGAACATTTTAACATTGACCTCTCTTCTTCCATAGATACTTTTATTCCTTCTGTGTTTCAATATATCTATGAAGGAGTAGGTATCGAAAAAGGCAATGATTGTGATACATAATTCACAACGTACAAGCCTATTACAAGGCAATCAATCTTCCTTCTCGACTTTTGTATTTCTAGACTGAATGAACTTAAACATGAGCAGCGGCAACGAGGGGTAGTGGAGAGGGGGTTGTTGGTCGGGGAGGATGAGTTTGTTTTGAGGTTTTTCCTTTTCATATTAATGCTCATTCTATACTCACTTCTTGTGTTGTATATTAGAAGAAAAAGCAATCTTTCATCGATATATAGATTACAATGTTTCACAGCAGAAGATACAGATGAGAGAAGAATTGCCAAATAGGCAATTGTTATTGATAGTGATGGGTCTATAGAATATCGTATTATTAAGAAGGTTGGGGAGAAGGTAGACATTATATAGAGATTGGCGCCCAGCCTGCACGTTCCCGAGGGCATAAATCTTAGCTCAAGTGCCATTTGAAGGTATATGTCATTATTTATTTGCGAATAACAGAACAACATCAACAACAAAAAAGAATTTCCTTTTGCTTTTTCGTTAAGTAGCGTGCTGGGAATACTTTGACGCTGTAACCACCTGAGACAATAAGATATACGATTGTTATACCTTTATTAGGTATCCCTATCTGCTATTGTGAATTGACGGTTTGGGTTATTAAGAGTTTCAGAAGTTTAATTGCTTAAAATTTTGCAAGCTGTTGGTTTTCTGAATGTCTTTTGATTTATGTCACTGTAATTCGTCGAATGTATTTGGTCTTTTATATTGTAAGTAGATGAAAGCTGCTACATCAAATTGTTATAAATGATCTCTCCCGTAATTTACAGGACACCTTTGTCTTAGACTTTAATTCACTAGTTCCATCTATAATTCCTTCGAACATATAATATATAAGGAAGCGTGTTTTATTGATAACATTCAATTAGTGCAGTAATACACTTTTATTCCCGATTGGAAATATTCATGGAAACGCGTGCTGTAAGGTTCATATTTTTTCTCATTGCAAAATTGTACGTAAGCAAACCTTGATAAGGTAAGTATATTGATTGATTGATCAATCGTATTGGTGTTTACTTGACATTCTTAGCTCTGCATATTTACCTGTAAAAATCCTGTAATTCCACGTTAACTTTAATACTAACTACTAACTTAATTTATTCTGATTTTATGTTGTCTCAAATTAAAATCAGATTTTTCAAGCTGCTAACAACGAGTTCCATTTCCAACGAAGTTAAATGTTCCACCATTTAAGACTTTAATTTGTATCTGTTATTTAGTAAACTGTCCTATTTCTGGCTTCAATTACGTCCACCTCCATCAACTAGTTTTATTCTTTAATTTAGTAACATATACTCTCTTTAACAGATTCAGGCACATCGATTTTGATGGAGGGCAAAACTCCATGGCAGCCAGTACGCGTTTTCCACAAAGGAACTTGGAATCCTCCAGACCAATCTACCATCAACTTGATTGACAATATTAAGATCGATGCTATACACGCTTCTAGCATCATGGATGTCCGAACTTTCCGAGGAGCTACACCTCATTGTAGCCAAGGTAGTCCTTCGAGTTTCCAGACTCAAGGCAAAATAATGATATGCTTGGAGAAGATACAATTTCGGACGGCTACAATCACAAGAGATCGCCAAATCAATTTCCGATCGAGTCACTAGTAACCTCTTTCGAAGTTCTCTACCGCCAATACAATGGATCGAGAAATATTGGCAACATTGCAAAGATGCAATCAAAAGAGCCGCCTCTGATGTGCGAGGTTTCAAACAGCCTAATAAGAAACCCCTGGTTTAAAGAGGAATATCGGGAGTCAAATGCATCCAAACAACAGGCACGCAAAGTGGTGCTGCATAAAAGGACGAGAGCTACTCACGATATGAGCAGAAGAGCAGAGAGGAATACCGACTTCTCAGAAGTAAAAATAGAAAGCATGAGAAACGTGCGGTCAAAGATGTTGAGAGGTTCAAAAGCAGAAATGAAGTTTAAAAGTTTTACGAGCAGTTGAAACGAAATTCACAAGTACATACAACTCGAACCAAAGGCTGCAAAGACGAAAGTGGCACATCAATCGTAGTAGAACCGCTGTCAATGCTGAGGATATGGAAGAACTACTTCTGCATCAGACAGAATGATCCATTCAATTTAGTCGATGAAAGCCAACAATCCCGTTTTACCGACTTAGACATCACGACGTAAAGATTGTCATATGTAAAATGAAGTCTAACAAAGCCGCCGGAGCAGATGGCTTGGATGCCGAACTTTTTAAAGCAGCTGAAGATAATTTGGGTAGGACCATGCACCAACTTGTCTGTAAAATATGGTCGTAAGAACGCATGCCCGATAAATGGAACCTCAATATTGTTTGTACGATACTGAAAATGGAGACCATCTAAATTGCAACATATATAGAATAATCAAAACATCGCTTACAAAATCTTTTATATCGTAATATGTGAACGTCTAAAGCCCATCGTCAACAACCTGATAGGTCCTTATCAGTGTGGTTTTAGACCAGGAAAGTCCACAGTCGATCAAATATTCACATTACGGCAGATCCTGGAAAAAACCCAAGAACATCAAATCGACACCCATCACCTTTTAATCGATTTCAAGACCGCATATGACAGCATCTACAGGGACGAGCTGTATAGACCCATGTCAATTTTTTGGAGAGTTAGCGCTGCTCCATTAAGATTGGAAACAACTTAACAGAACCTTTCAATGTCAAAAAAAGCTTTAGACAAGGCGATGCGCTGTCATGCGATTTCTTTAACATCGTCCTTGAAAGAATAGTACAAAGCTCCCACGTCAACACTAGAGGCACTATCTTTCAAAAGTCTGTCCAATTACTAGCATATGCTGATGACATTGACATAATCGGCAGAACTCATCGTGATGTCAATCGAGGCAGAGGCGGCAAAAATGGGTTTAACGGATTCTCCGGCCCGGAAAGTCTTAGAATTTACGCCAACATAACAGCGTAATAAAGAAAGGCCGCGGATAAGGTGGCGCTCACAAGAGGGAAGTGACCTCTCCCAACTTAGAGTGCTCAACTGTGGAGATCTAGATAGGGGCCGAGCTAGATGGAGAAGTTTGTTGGATAAGGAACTAGTTCATAGAGGACTGTAGTGCCACCTCAAAGTGTTATTACACTAATTTTAATTCTGTAACTAAAAAAGGTTTACTAATTTGGACCATTAATGACTGTTATCTGTTATCTAAATTTAGTAATTGAAACACATATTTGTGGTCCAAGATTTACGGGCAGAGCCTAGAAAGTCTGAACATTAAATCAAAAATTAATGATTAAGAATACCTTATATATATATGTATAAACGTCAAAACTGTTTCTGATTTTTGTTTTATATTTACTATTTATATATTTACTTTTTGACAAACTGCAATTCAAATGCATTTTTTCTTTTTTTTAGTTTTCATGCACAAATTTTCTTTTCGACACAAGCTAAGTTTTTTTCAAGAATGTTTTTTCCGAATCCAAAACGACATGACTTACTAACGAAATTTTGAATCTTCATTCAGTATTCCGCGTCTGGGATTATCATTTTGCATAATTGTTTGACACTGTCAAAATCAAAACCAAGGGTCTCCCCAATAAATACTCAAATATTTTACACTTTGATTCAAAAGTTCTATATGAATTAAAAAGATATTTATCTCCTTAACAAGTGCCAAATACAAAGTAGGATTTAACAAATTTATCACATTCACACTCTACGCCATCAATTAATGTATTAAGGAGTGAGAAAGAGATGTAAAATAAAACTATACCCAACAACAACAACTTCATCAATTAATCTTTTTTATGCATTTTGGGTGGCATAATTTTTCCTCTGCAACCATTTGGCTTGGACTTCATTAACCGTGCAGTTTTGCTAATGTTGTGACAAATTCGCCAAAACGATGACAATCAAGGTGGTCTATAAGTTGCTAAAAGAGTGCATACAATTTCCAGCCAAATTGCATGTTTCATTTATTTTGTGAGAGAAACATTTTTGAAGAAACTTTCTCTCTATAGTAAATCACACGCACAACGCACTTTTATTAAAATATATTAAAGTGATTCTGATGCTGATGCATGCATCAGGAATACCTATGCGAGATGCAATGCATCCATGCATCCGCTTCGTCGCGTCGTCGTCGTTGTTCCTTACTTAGAGTCGTCTGCGTCTGTTCAACAAAAATAAATTATTCAAAACTATAGCGAGAAAAACTTTGAGGAAAATTATAACATTTTGCAAATGACTTTTCTGGCCGAAAGCCAGCCTCGCTGCCGCGCACCACGTCTTGTTTGGTCTTTTAGTGCGCATATTATCTATAAAGTGTTTGATAAAGTGAATGTCTTGCAGGAAATGTCGCAAAAAAAGTGAATGGTGTTGACTTTATTTAAACAGGTATGCAAATGTAGGAAAGACTTAAGCGACGAGCGAGAGGGGGTGACTCAAATGAGAAAAATCACGCAGATGCTGTTATAAATTTTAATAAAAGGATGGTTTATGTAGTGAAAAGGTTTTAGAATTAATATTGCAGTTTTTGTTAGTTTCTGTTGTGATATTCCCAGTTTCTCCAAAAATTGGGTATACTCTAGCGTCCAGCAGACTTGAAAAGAATGCAATCTCTTTTGAATGCAGTTTATAAGTCTTTAATTAAATTCAATTTCAAGATTGCATTCAATTAATTCACTCCGAGACCTCTTTTAAAATCTTTGCAATCATAAGCAAGCATTCACATATAATGATTGGAAATAGTATATAATCTTTTTACTGTAAAATAATGCAACATTTAAAGTGAAGTCAATAAATGCAATCTTGCAAATGATGTTAGTTGAGGTAACATTCATAAATGAATGGATTCTTTTACAATCCTGAAGTTATCCAAGCATTTGAATTTTTCGTTTTGTTTTATAATTAGACAATGTAAGCTTTAGGAACAAAAGGCGAGGTTAGAGAGAAGTTGTCGGTGTACATTGGTTTTGTATTCCCGAATATTGTAATGAATTGAAAAGACATAGTGAGGGAAATGATTTCACATTCACCAAGTACGGTTAAAGAACGAATATCTGTACTTGATAGTACTCGTATGAATAAAGTTAGGCTGAATGTTTACTGATGAGTATTCCTGGAAGGGCTAGTATTAAACTGTTTAACTATGTCATAACAACTTACCTTTAACATACTCGTATTTATTACACATACGATGCATTCTTGCTCATTTCTAATATCATGGATCTTGGACAACAAAAATAAAAGAAAAAGTAATCGTGAGGCTGAAATTCAATACGAGGAATACGATGATATTCATTATCCAAAACTTTGAGTCACAAGCTAAGATTTACATTGCAGAAGAATTTAACCTGACGTATCGCAAAGCAAAGGATGTTGTCCAATATTTGAAAGAAATGCTTCATAGGTAAAGCCTCAACTGCGACCAACACTGATTAATTTCCAATGTAATTTAATGAAATTGACAAAGTATGCTTTCAAAAAATTAAGTTGTCAATGTTTTCTGTGGAAGCATATTATAAAAGTTAGAATCAATACAGTAGTTTGTTTAGTAGAACTTTGATATTTGCTAGAAAAGCTGTCTTTAAATGTTCTAAAACATTAATATCATTATTTATATTTAATAAAGCATCTTTAAACTCAGTTCTGAATGTAATTTAGTCGAAAATCAATTGTAACCAGTTTAAAGTTGTTTTGATTATTATGTAGGTTTTCTTTTCTTCATTTTTTGATTTAATAATCTATAAAACATAATTCATGAGGTATACCCAACAGCATGAATTTTCCCAGACGAACAGATGGACATCTATCTGTTAACCACGCCGGAAATTGGACATGATAGTTCGGACTAAATTCACTTTGATGATTCGTACGTTCGTACGTCCTTACGTTCGCGACGTTTTACAAAATAAATACCCTAAAAAGAGGCTGGGATGCGACCCACATTGATAACTTCCCATCCCGTCTGTCGATTTGTCTTGCTTAAAAGTTTGTCTATATGTATCAATTTTTACCAAATTTGCGTAGGTATACTATTTTTTGTAGATTTTATTTTTTTATGAAAAAACGGACCGTTGGATTTTTATAAAAAAATTAATGAATATCGAAAACAATATTTTCTGTGAAATAAAATAAGTTTGAAGCCAATATTTGTAATTTTTGAAAAGCTATTTGAGTCGAAAGTAAATTTTTATAAGTTTTAGTATTGTTTCTAATTTAGGTTTTTATTTTTTGTAAAAAAAACTGTCAATTCGATTTTTCTCAAAATTTTATAAAATTTTGAAAACAATATTTCTTTAAAGATAAAATTAGTTTGAAGCCAATGTTTCAAATTTTTGAAAAGATATTTACGTCGAAAAACAATTTTTAACAACTTTTATAATTTTTTTTTTAGGTTTTTATTTTTTGTAAAAAAAAACTGTCAATTCGATTTTTCTCAAAATTTTTCCTATAGTTTAAAACAATATTTTTTTGTAAGTAAAAATTAGTTAGAAGCCATTATCTCTAATTTTTGAAAAGATATTTGAGTCAAACATCAAATTTTTTTTTTTTTGGGTTTTTATTTTTTGTAAAAAAACTGTCAATTAGATTTTTCTCAAAATTTTAACAGATGTCAAAAACATTATTCTTCGTTGCACAAAATTGTTTTGGAGATGAAATCATATTTAAGTCGTAAAATTTTCGAGGTGACACATTTTTTTTTTCAGTTTTTTTGATTTATAAAAAAAAAACGTTAATTGGATTTTTTTCCAAAAATATACTTGTCACATTACAATATATAATATAAAATTCAATTCAAGTCTTATAGGAAGTTATTGTAATGGGTCCGATTTGTCAAATTGAAAATTTTGACATTTCTCGACGTTTCAAGGTCCCTAGAGTCGAAATAAAAGATTTTTAGAAAGATGTCTGTGCGTGCGTGTGTACGTACGTCCGTACGTTCGCGACGTTTTTTTCGTCGTCCATTGCTCAAGAACCAGAAGAGATATCGACTTCAAATAAATTTTGTTATACTGATAATAAGGCAGAAGGATGCAGAATGGTCTCTCAAGAAAATTGCGTGGGTGGTTTTTTTACCATAGCCGTTTAAAAAAAAGGTGAAAATTTTGGTTAACCCTAAATATCTCATGAACCAATGACGCTGGAGGCTTGAATT
This sequence comes from Eupeodes latifasciatus, assembly GCA_920104205.1. NCBI lineage: Eukaryota > Metazoa > Arthropoda > Insecta > Diptera > Syrphidae > Eupeodes > Eupeodes latifasciatus. The sequence continues at coordinate 389,033,609 of OV049924.1, read as the reverse complement.
AAATTTTTGTTATATATTGTAACGTGATACAAAACAATTATAGTTTTCGAAAAAAAAAAAAACAATTAGGTAACGGTTTTTTTTATATCGGGTGATTTTTTAAGAGCTTGAGAACTTTTTTTTAAAAAAAAACGCATAAAATTTGCAAAATCTCATCGATTCTTTATTTTAAACGTTAGATTGGTCCATGACATTTACTTTTTGAAGATAATTTCATTTAAATGTTGACCGCGGCTGCGTCTTAGGTGGTCCATTCGGAAAGTCCAATTTTGGGTAACTTTTTCGAGCATTTCGGCCGGAATAGCCCGAATTTCTTCGGAAATGTTGTCTTCCAAAGCTGGAATAGTTGCTGGCTTATTTGTGTAGACTTTAGACTTGACGTAGCCCCACAAAAAATAGTCTAAAGGCGTCAAATCGCATGATCTTGGTGGCCAACTTACCGGTCCATTCCTTGAGATGAATTGTTCTCCGAAGTTTTCCCTCAAAATGGCCATAGAATCGCGAGCTGTGTGGCATGTAGCGCCATCTTGTTGAAACCACATGTCAACCAAGTTCAGTTCTTCCATTTTTGGCAACAAAAAGTTTGTTAGCATTGAACGATAACGATCGCCATTCACCGTAACGTTGCGTCCAACAGCATCTTTTAAAAAATACGGTCCAATGATTCCACCAGCGTACAAACCACACCAAACAGTGCATTTTTCGGGATACATGGGCAGTTCTTGAACGGCTTCTGGTTGCTCTTCACTCCAAATGCGGCAATTTTGCTTATTTACGTAGCCATTCAACCAGAAATGAGCCTCATCGCTGAACAAAATTTGTCGATAAAAAAGCGCGAAACACATTTCGAACCGAACATTGATTTTGGTAATAAAATTCAATGATTTGCAAGCGTTGCTCGTTAGTAAGTCTATTCATGATGAAATGTCAAAGCATACTGAGCATCTTTCTCTTTGACACCATGTCTGAAATCCCGCGTGATCTGTCAAATACTAATGCATGAAAATCCTAACCTCAAAAAAATCACCCAATACATCGAAAAAACTGAAAAAAAAATGTGTCACTTCGAAAATTTTACGACTAAAATATGATTTCATCTCCAAAACAATTTTGTGCTACGAAGAATAATGTTTTTGAAATCTGATAAAATTTTGAAAAAAATCTAATTGACAGTTTTTTTTATAAAAAATAAAATCCTGAAAAAAACATTACTCATAGTTGGTAAAAATTGAATTTCGACTCAAATATCTTTTCAAAAACTTGAGATTAAGGCTTCAAACTTTTTTTATCTTATAAGAAATATTGTTTTCAACATTCTGAAAAATGTTGTAAAAAAAAATAGTTAAAAAAAAAAATAATTAATAATTATAAAAATTAATAAAAGTTGGTAAAAATTGATGTTCGAATCAAATATATTTTCAAAACTTTGAGGTAATGGCTTCTAACTAATTTTAACCTATAAGAAATATTGTTTTCAACATTCGATAAAATTTTGAGAAAAATCGAATTGACAGTTTTTTTTTTAGAAAAAATAAAAACCTAAAAAAAAAACAATACTAAAAATTGGTAAAAATTTACTTTTGACTCAAATAGCTGATCAAAAATTACAAATATTGACTTCAAACTTATTTTATTTCACAGAAAATATTGTTTTAGATATTAAGTAATTTTTTTTATAAAAATCCAACAATTCGTTTTTTCATAAAAAAATAAAATCTACAAAAAATAGTACGCAAATTTCGTAAAAATTGATACATATAGACAAAATTCTAAGCAAGACAAATCGACGAGGGGATGGGAAGTTATCAGTGTGGGTCGCATCCCAGCCTCTTTTTTAATTTAATAATCTTTAAAACATAATTTATTAGAAGTTAATATCTTTAAAGGACCTTGAGGTACCCAACAATGAAGTTTCCCAGACGAACATGGACGTGGACATCTATCTATATCTGCTAACCTTAGATTTAAATCTTAGGGACCTTGATACGCAGATAAATTTGTCTACGAAAACATTTGTTGTTTTTTGTTGTTTTCCAACAAATAAGTGTCAAGTGTATTAGAACCAATTGATTATGTTATAGAATAATATTGGACAGGAAACACGCTCCAAAAAGGTACAGAAAATGAGTGGATTCCTTGGGTCGTTTCGAGAGAAAAGTTCTTCGTGCGATCTACGATCCCGTATGCATCGAAGGGGAGTGGAGGAGAAGATGGAACGACGAGCTATACGGGTTGTACAGCGACGTAGACTTAACCAGAAGGTTAAATTCCAACGACTTAGATGGCTGGGTCACGTAGAGCGCATGGAAACTAATGCTCCGGCCCGGAAAGTCTTCGAATACCCACAGGACAGCACAGTAGAGGAAGACCGCGGATCAGGTGGCGCGTACAAGTGGAAAGTGACCTCACCCAACTTTTGGAGCGCGAAACTGGAGACATATAGTTATAGGGACCGAGCTAGATGGATAAGTTTGTTGGGTGAGGCCCTAGTTCACACAGGACTGTAGCGCCACCTTAAGTAAGTAAGTGCGGGCTAACTCTTGAATTGTTGTTGGCTTATCGATGTACACCTTTCCTTTCAAATAACCTCAAAGAAACAAGTCCAACGGTGTCAAATCGCATGATCTTGGCGGCCAATTGACAAAGTCACCACCTGAGATAATAGGGCCATTAAATTTGTCGTGCAAAAGAGACATTGTTTCGTTAGCTGTGTGGCAAGTGGCACCGTCCTGCTGAAAACACATATCGTCTACATCCATATTTTTCAATTCTGGCCATAAGAAGTTCGTTGTCATCTCACGATAGCGAATACCATTCACAGTAACTGCCTGACCGGCCCTTAATGCCGCCAGCCCATAAGTCACATCAAACAGTCATTCCTTGTAGGTAAATTGGTTTTTCGACAATCACTCTTCGATTATCATTCGCCCAAAGGTACAATTCTGCTTATTGACGAATCCACTGAGGTGAAAATGTGCCTCATCACTGAAGATAATTTTCTTCGAAAATTGATCATCTACTGTTGCCATATTCTTGCCACCATTCTCGCCATTGACGACGCTTGAAATGGTCCTAAATTAACTGCAGTTCTTGTGATCCAAAACTTGGTTACTTTCAGTATTGCCATTTTGACAGTCAAATTAAACTTCGGGAATCAACAAAATGACGATAGTCATTTAAAAATTCCCGGTATGTTTGTCAAGTTCAAAAGAATAATAACAAGATATTCATAGATTTTAATTAAAACATCACGCCCACCAATATTATAAGGGTCGATAATAAAACCAAACTTTAAAAATGTCAAGAAATCAAAACAGAGATATTGCAGTGATGTCATTTTTATTGCAAGCGATTTTCCAACAGTAGACTTTGATAGTCATTTTTAAAAAATGGACTCCCCTAATGTTTAACACAAGTCATCGTCCGCTAGACGTGTATCTTATTCAGACCTAATAAACCTGCACTTGCATCCAGACACTTCTTATTATTGAACAAAAAACACCAATCCACCTCCCAGATTCCACCTATTATCTAGAAACGTAGAACGTAGTAGCTCATAAATCATCAAATAACAAACAGCACGCATTCGTCTTCAGGTGCCTTCATCTTCTTTATGAGATCCTCCTATATAGACTATAAAGAGTGTTGCATGGCATGATCCAGAGCAGGGCAGCGCAGCGATCGCGCGGGCATTTGATGTCTTGAGCTTGTTATTTTTAGCTCTTGGATGGCTGCACAAACCGATTGAACAATTTGCTCAAATGCCCGATTCATCATTTATCACGGGCGCGAGTGGGAGATATTTGTCAAAATATTTACTTATCGACTTTGTGTGGAAAATATTTACTCTCGCAGATTTTGTCTGTCAGTTTTTGAATGTACTCTGCACTGCCGACTCACGGTGCGGCGATGGTGGCAGCAGCGGGCGTTTATACCGCCTGGCACGAGTATTTTTCTTCCTTACGATCGCTTATGACGATGATGAGTGTTTGGATACGTTTTTACACATATAACATCTTAGGAACTCTTTATGTACGCGAAGGGGCTTTGGGGCTTCTTTTGGTCTTATTTTTTTTGTTGGTTCGAGACTTGGACTAGGGATAATCGGATATGCGAAAAGTTTGTTTATAATCGTTTTCTACATATTGGTGGTGTGATAAGATTTGGGAACGCTGCAATCACATGCCCCACTTACCCCATAACACCCTACTTCTATTAGATCTGGATGAGTAGTCTATACTTGTACCCCCCTTTAACTCAGTTCGAGATGGATATGTTTACATTTAATGTGGTACCGCTATACTCGTGTCGTATAGTTGTACATAGGTTACTTTACCTCTACTAGATATAATTTGTGATATAGTGATGGGGGACCAACCGGTGTTCCTCTTTATTATATGATGATGATGATCACGATTGATGGGATCAAAGCGAAAACGCAACGCAATAAAAAGTAAGAATCGGATGTTAAATAAACATTTTTACGAATCATATTGCTGTGCAAAGTGAAGAGAGGTGAGGATAGGTTTGGTGTTTTTAGTGGATGCGATAATGAAAGTGATTTTATTTTTATTTTTATTTAGTTGTTGTTGTTTTTTTCTGTTTCTGATGTATTTGAAAAAAAAAAAATATTACATTTGGCTAATTTAAAATTGAAATTATACTTTAAAGGAAAAACATGGTTGATGGTCTTTGAGAATGTCAGAGTTTTAATAATTAAGTGAAGTTGGAATAATATTTCATAATGTTCCAAAATATGATTAGCAAATAATAACAAAAACAATAATGTTAAAGTTTGGAGGAATAATAAGAAACGGATATGAAAATAATGTAATATTGGATTTTGTACATTGATTTCCTTGAGAATATTAAGGCACTCAAAGGGTTTAATGAGTATCTCGCTATCTTTTTAGCCTCAGACAATGTGGTTATTGACCCTGTATATTTATTTATGTATATTTATCATACAAACAAGTCCAGTAAACTACAAACGAATTCAGAACTCTGCAATTGGTATTGAAATCAATCATAATGAAGGGTGGTAAAATTTTACACATAATGGAACCATATTCCAATATTATCATGATAATAAAAAAAACAACAATTTCCTGAATAGTTTGTGTTTTATTAAAAATCAACATCGGCCCTTAAAATTTAATCAACGTATGATGACCTAAACTACATAATTCGGAATGAGATCATTAGAACAATGCATTCATTCAAATTTATTGACTGGGCAACAAATGAAGATCACGCAAATAACTATACAATTTAATTTTTAAACTTCTTGAATGTTTCCTGGCTTATCAATATACGTCTGGCACAATATACGCTTAAAGGTTGGCGTCGATACAGAAAACTTCAAAGGCTTCAAACTATTTTTATCTCATAGAAAATATTGTATCCAACACTCAGTTTTTTCATAAAATAAAATCTATAAAAAATAGCACGCATATTCTTTAAAAATTAATGTTCGGTTCTCGATATCTCGTGAATAATATAATACATTGACTTCAAATTAATTTTATTCATCCAATTTTTATTTGTTAATATATAAGAAATAAAAACTTTTAAGAAATGCTACTAAAATTTGTAAAAATTGGTTTTCAACTAAAAATCTCGTTAACAAAAATAGATTTTGAAATTAGTCCAGTTAATAAAGGTTTTAACCTGAAAAAAAATCCAACAGTTTTGAAACTTGGCATACTTACTAAGTGATGTCTGGTGATGACCCAAAACAAAGTCCCCAAGAATCCGACGTGAGCTCTAGCGGCAGTTAAGAGAAACATGGAGTTTGTTTCAGTTTTTCACGTTTATCTCGAAAACTATTTGTCGTATCAAAAAATTTTGTTCCACAAAATTAAAGCTCATTAAATTTTATAAAAAAAAACCTGTATGAACTTTTTCGTATCTATTATAGTTTATAAAATAACTCTAGCGGCAGTGAATAGAAACATACGGTTTTTTCGGTTTTTCGGATTTATCTTGAAAACTATTTGTCGTATCAAAACAATCTTCTACAAAATGAATGCTTATTAAATTTCCTAAAGAAATATGATATTAACATGTTTGTACTTGTCTTAGTTTGTAAAATAACTCTATCGGCTTTTAAGGAAAACATGTGTTTTTTCACACGAAAAGAAAGCTTATTAAATTTCTTGAAAAAATATGGTATGCATTTTTTCGTGTCTGTAATTGTCCACAAACGAAAAACTGTAGTATTCAATTTGTATGTCCCTTCTTACTTCTGAAACTCGTTGGCCCACTATATGGCTCAATGGCTGCATGCCTAGAGAATAAGCATTGTAGCAAGTTACTTTATCATCTCCAACGATGCCACTCGCTATTGACATAATTTCATTTGTAACTGGAAATGGAGGATGGCTTTGGAACCAATTTGACAGCTTTGTAATGTCTGTATTATCTCTTTTACGTGCCTCCCCAAAATCTTGCTTGTTGCTTACTAGTAGTAGAAAAAAGAACGCCAGTGAATTATTTGAGTTATGAGCAAATTTCATGAGTAGCAGTCAGCCCTAGAACCCATTTGCTAAGTACACTATCAGTGATTCCACGCCCTCGAGTTTGTTCAATTGTCTGGTCCGACCACACCCCTGTCCAAAATCGGTCAGTTCTTCTCATTGTAAAGTAACCTTCTTGCACAAAGTTTTTAAATTCATCTGGGGTCATCACAGAAGGCAGTTTTATAATGTCTTGGAAATACAAGTGACATGTTTTGGCGTACGAGAAGTTTCCGGTGGCATGGAAATATGGAATCATATTCTTTACACAGTTAATATTGGCATTCCATTCGCCAGACCGCTCACCGTGAATTAAATCTTTAAGCCATATAATCATATTAAACAGTTTGATGAGATTTGTTTGTAGTTTATCACTAAGATGGATCAAATGAGGGTTTTGTTTTAGTGCACAAAACGAGGGAGACTCATCAAGAAAACTTCATCTTGGCTTATGTCGACTTGTTCCATTATTATATTAGCTAAAGATGTCTGTATTAGTATTAAAGCACGAACTGCTCTAGCGAAAGCTATTCCTTGCAGCATCTTTTCAACAGAAACCGGCGCATATATGGTACTCATTAACCACTTCCACTCATCAGAAAACCTATTGAACCAATATAGGACATTAACAGGTGAAATCCACCCAATCTGACTACGCATTTTGATAGACGGGACTCAGATGAAGCTGCGGCAACGATTTCTTTACTTTTTATATAAAGGGGCTGGTCAAATGTTACCACCAGGCATTTTTTTCAATTTTGTCACACAAACTGCCAGCATAGTGTAATGCAGTGTAAAGTGTATTATAGTCAGACGGTGTAGAGTTTATGAACGGAAGAGGAATGATTTTAGTTTTTGCACTAAACAAGCATATTGTTGTTGAATGCATGTACCCTTTCCATCCTGGAACATCGTACATGCTAATAAACTTTGATGCCAACCAAAGAGTGTCATATGGTTTTGGTGTAACATTTCTTCGGAACACGCATTAACATTCTCAAAAACTAAATTTTTTAATTCGCCATCTGTTTTCTGAAATGTTTCCAATACTCCAGTCAAGGAATGAGGTGTAGAGTGCGTGAGCAGGTAACTAAACGATTCCTTCAGAAACTTGTTCAGGGGGCTTAGGTTGTTAACATACCAAAAGTCCTGACTCCTAGGTGATGAGCGGGGGGGAGGAGTGGGGGGTAAAGGTACGAATTTTGGGTTTTCGCTTATATCTCGAAAACGGTGCATCGGAGAGAAATATTTTCAGATAATAAAATGGAGTTCTTAAAATTATCTAAAACTTTTATATCATATGTTTTTTTCTAATTCCTAACCGTTTTCGAGCTATACCCTCGGAAAAAGTTGAAATTTACAAAAAAAATCAATTTACGTCAAAATATTCATAAACATTGCATCATATTGTCTAAACCTATTCATAAACGAAAAGTATGAATAGGAAAGAAGTTGTAGATTTTTAAATTCCCTTTTAGAATATATATACATATGCTGATTAATGTCCAACCCGCCTAAAGTTACAGCTATTTTAAAACTTTTATAGCATTTTGCAATTTTCAGAAAATTAGTTTGTATATCATATTCTTAACCCACAACCTTTGTTCGTGTATTTTGTTTAAATTACAGATAACTATATCAGCAATTTGTTAGTCAATTAAATTTAATACTTGAAAACAACATTAAAAGAGCCGTATGCAATAGAACGCCGATTAACCGAATCGCCAATCCGTATCGGTCCTAAGCGTTATATTATAAAATAAAACTAAGTAATTTTTCAATAAAAACAAGTTCAATAATAATTCTTTTTTTACTGGGTACATGGCAACCATAACAACAGGGGATTTCAGTGAAAAAACTAAAGTTATAACCCTCCCCTTAATCAATGCGCCTCCAACAAACTATGACACGGTCTATACGGCCGTGCAATATGCTTGCGAGTTGATCCAGCTTACCCAGAAAGACAATGAAAGTAACCAACTAAGAGTAATCATCACCTTTGACCAGCCACTATACTGGAAGGCGCGGGAAATCATTGCTGCTGCACCTCTTGACTCTCAGATAACGAGCTGTATAGTGCGCCTTGGTGGATTTCACTTACTGATGTCCTTTTTAGGCAGCATAAGCTACTTCATGCCTGGAAGTGGCCTAAAGGAACTGTTATGCACTACCCACGCTCCTCTATCTGTTGACAAAATACTCCAGGGTCACGCGTTCGCTAGAGCAGTAAGAGGACATTTGCTTGCAACGACGGCATTGTCCAACAAAATACTGGACCAAATTATACTGACAGAAGAAGAGAAGTCTACTGTAACAGACATTTTGTGAGGTTTCCTTGATGAGCCACCTGCACTGAATGCCTTAAATGAAAACCCAATCATCAAAAAGTTGGCTGAGAAATTTGGTGATAAAATGGAACAGCTTAACAAAATTGGACCAACAGCTCAGCTATGGATCCAGTACTTCAACATGGTAAATCCAGTCAAGGAATATATACATGCAGAAAGATCTGGTAATTGGGATTCACACCTGAACTGTGTCAAAAAAATGATACCGTACTTTCATGCATCTAGACACTTTCCCTACGCAAAGTCCTGCCAGTTGTATATTCAAGATATGGAAAATCTACCATCAACAATGACTCCTGAAGAATACCACAAGTTTGCAGCCAGCGGGTATTTTACTATGCGACGCTCTGATCGCTTTTGGTCAGGCGTATGGTCAGATGTGACACTTGAAACCACGTTGATGCGATCATTCAAAAGCCGAGGAGGCATAACTGGAGGCAGAGGTGTTTCACACAACGTATTCAGCAAATGGTTAGTTGGTATGAGTGCAACTCATGAGATATGCACTTCGCTTGAAGAGTTTTCTGGAGTCACATTCACTTCAAGTGAACAACACAAGGACATTGGACAGGCTCGCAAGAGTAAAGATGCAGAAGACATTGTCAAACTCAATCAGTGGTTTGATTCTCATCCTCCCTTCCCAGAAACCTCTCAAATCATGTCAATTTCGAGTGGAGTTGTCGGAGATGCCACGATAACATGCTATGATGCTGTTCAAGTTGGTAAAAGGAATGAATTCAATAGTTGAAAGGGTAGTAGTTGACCCAACATTGCTCTTTCAGCGGATATGTATAAGCAAACGATCAGATGATGATTTGATGACATATTTTGAGTATGAGTTGGCCACATTTCCCTTAGCACTGTTCAACGAAAGCGGCATGAGAAAGACAAACAAATTAGTGCTGTACAACTTGTTTGAGCCAACCAAGAAAGATATTCTTCTGCTTCAAATGAACATTGTAGTCGATGGAGGATTTCTACTCCACAGAGTTATTTGGCCAAAAGATGCATCGGTTGTGACTATTTGTAATAGTTATATTACCTACGTCGACCACCATTATCCTGGGACTACTCGCACTGTGGTGTTTGATGGGTACGCAAACACAGCCAATAGCACTAAATCACAAGAACAAATGCGTCATTACAGACTAAAAAGGTCAGCAGACATCAATTTGACATGGGACACACAAAACAAAATACACGGACAAAGGTTGTGGGTTAAGAATATGATACACAAACTAATTTTCTGAAAATTGCAAAATGCTATAAAAGTTTTAAAATAGCTGTAACTTTAGGCGGGTTGGACATTAATCAGCATATGTATATATATTCTAAAAGGGAATTTAAAAATCTACAACTTCTTTCCTATTCATACTTTTCGTTTATGAATAGGTTTAGACAATATGATGCAATGTTTATGAATATTTTGACGTAAATTGATTTTTTTTTGTAAATTTCAACTTTTTCCGAGGGTATAGCTCGAAAACGGTTAGGAATTAGAAAAAAACATATGATATAAAAGTTTTAGATAATTTTAAGAACTCCATTTTATTATCTGAAAATATTTCTCTCCGATGCACCGTTTTCGAGATATAAGCGAAAAACCCAAAATTCGTACCTTTACCCCCCACTCCTCCCCCCGCTCATCACCTAGGAGTCAGGACTTTTGGTATGTTAACAACCTAAGCCCCCTGAACAAGTTTCTGAAGGAATCGCTTAGTTACCTGCTCACGCACTCTACACCTCATTTTGGGTCATTTATTGACTGGACTACAAAGGAAGTACTCCGGTTGATTTAGCACAAGTTAGTTTTTTCAGCTTTTGTATTCGTGTTTTGGTTTCTTTTCCTATGGAAGTAGATGCAGCTATGCATCTTATTCCGCCCAAAGAACGAAATGTATTCAGTCCATCTAACGTTCTGACATTAAAGTCCTCATTATCAAACACAAATTGGTTAAATGAACCGCTGGAATCTGGTTGCGTGTGGCTGATATCTCCAACAACTGAGCTTCATAGTATGAAGAACGAAACCCTAAGCTTGATATTAAGGTTAACCAACTTCTTAGAACCAAGCTTTATGTATATTAATAAGGCAAGGCTGCTTAGTATTGGAGACATGAATGATCTGGGACGCACAGCTTGTATAATGCTATGCCCTATTGCGATTCACTTCCTTTTTCTATTTTCAATGTCCGTTTTCTTTATTTTAAGAGTTTCCAGAAACGTTTTTAGGATTTTAGGTACACAATCATCATTCATCATATGACATGTTTTCCTTAAATGCCGATAGAGTTATTTTATAAACTAAAACAAGTACAAACAAATTAATATCATATTTCTTTAGGAAATTTAATAAGCTTTAATTTTGTAGAAGATTATTTTTTGATACGACAAATATTTTTCAAGATAAACCCGAAAAAACGTATGTTTCTCTTCACTGCCGCTAGAGTTATTTTATAAATTATAAGAGATACGAAAAATTTAATTAAAGATTTTTCTTTAAAATTTAATGGGCTTTAATTTTGTGAAACAAAATTTTTTGATAGGACAAATAATTTTCGAGATAAACGTGAAAAACTGAAACAAACTCCATGTTTATCTTAACTGCCGCTAGAGCTTACGTCGGATTCTTGGGGACTTTGTTTTGGGTCATCACCAGACATCCCTTAGTAAGTGTGCCAAGTTTCAAAACTATTGGATTTTTTTTGAGGTGAAGGCAATTTTTTTAGTGCATTGGTTTTATTTGGATATTTTTTTTTAATTTTTTTAGTTAGCATCGACAGATATCACAAAAACCCTATTTGGAAAAAAATGTTAAAAGCAATTTCGAAAATGTTTGTACTTAATCAGTTGAAGCGGAGTGTATGTATTTAGTTTTCTAAGTCAACATGCTTTTAAGTCTAAGAAAAATATTGTACTTAAAGACAAAAAATTAAATATAAAAAAATATAAAATCAATTTTTCAAAGAGGTTGTGACTGAATTTTACAGTATTTCATATATCTAAATGCAAAGGTACTACAATCCTTACAAAAATAATTCACTTTTTACCTGTTTTATTTAAAACCGATATAGATTTAAGGCTTTAATAAACTATACCTACTAAACTTAAATACATAATTCTTATTTCTTTTTAAAGTTTTCGATAGGTTGAAGTAGTTTAAGGATTGACTTTAAATAAAATCCTGTTTTATCAAAACAACCCTCATAACTTTCTATTGAGGTACTTTAATATAGTTAAGGGCATCATAAATTATTCCGATCAATTGCAACGGTTGTTGTATCAATTAGTTAGAAGTGCTGTCCAAACTTCTAGATTCCATAAAATATTATATGAATCACTATAAAAGAGGGTTGATTGCACTACATTCATGCATTACAGATAAGCTTTTATATTCTATATATGTTCGTTTACCGTGCCATCCTGTACATCAGCACACGCATCATCATCATCAGGATCAGGACACGTCGTCGTCGTTGTCAGTCGTTGTATCGTACGTCGCTCGTCGTCGTCCTAGTCCTGTCGTACAATCGAATATTCGGATGCGAAACTGTTTGATTGTAATTCAATAATTGGCCACGGATGACTTTTATTTCCGGAAACAATGCGTGTTCCCAGATCGAACTTTATCGATGACAACAAACAAAATTGCAAAAAGGACATAGTGCGACTTCTATATGTATGTATATTGTATTGTATGTGTCCCAGTTCTGTATATGAGATGACGACTTCGCATTAGTCTCTTCGATTGTTGTTCGCACAGATTTGTGAAAATGATAAAACATAATTCTCCGAAAAGGGAAGAACTCGCAAACAGGATGTAAATCTAGTGCATTAGCTTGTAGAGTCTAGTGAAGCGTATAGTACACCATCATATACCGGAATGATGCCCAATAGTACACAACACATATACAGTAACAGTAACAACAACAAGAACTATAAACTAACGCTCGCACTGTGATGATTCGCCTGCGATTTGAAAATCAAATTTATTCCTCTCGAATTTTATGGGACGCATTTTCAATCCATTTAGAAATCTTCTTTAACTTTCTGCAAAAGATGAACACCAACAACAACAACAAAAAGAACTAACACAACCCAAATAAAAAAGGACAAAAGAGGGGATAAGGTTGGGATTTGGCATTGGATAGGCATATATCATTTCAATCGGTGTGTGATGCGGTGTGTATGACGTTAAATTTTTGACATGTCAATATCTCCGATGATATTTATTTTCAGGTCATTACATTTATAGCGGAACTTTTCACATGCGTTACAAATGGCTAAAAGTAATATTTTTATCGCTTATTTCTTCCGATTCCCGGTATAAATACATATACGGTGGGCGAACGGTGTGGGGTGTTGTTATAAGTGGATATACTTTCTAGAAAGACCATTTCCGACCTGCTGAAAACTGAGATTTGACATTTTTCCCATTGACATTTTATTTATTTGACTTGTTTCTCACTTCTGATCCTGATAAATACACAATCAGTGTATTGACGCCTCTAGACACATCGGACCACAGTGTCATACCTGCTAATTTCTCGTGTCAAACAAATCCAGAAAGAGTTCCAAGGAGAACCGTTTGGCAGAACGAGAAAGCCAACTGGGACGGTCTCAATAATTTCTTCAGGATCTTTAACTGGTCGCTATGCTTCCTCGCCTCCTCGGTAGCGACGTAGACTCCAGTGCTGATATGATTTCTAGTATGATTCATCTGGGAATGAAAAAGTTTATCCCGAATAGGGTTAAAAGTATTAAACCCAAGGTTAAATCATGGTTCGATTCGAGCTGCAAAGAGGTTATCAAGGAGAAAGAGGTGAACTTCCGGTGTTTTAAAGCCAACCCAATTGAGGAAAACTGGAAAAAGTTTAAGCAAGCCAGGAAGGCCTGCAACGCCTATATTCGAAGGACAACATTTTTACATGACCAAAAATTACGGCGAAAAATACTGCAATGTCCCAAAGGCAGTAAGAATTTTTGGTCATTCGTAAAAAATCTGAGGAATTCTTCCTCTTCCTCGGTTCCTACGCTTGTTGTCAATGACACTCCTTTATTTAGCTCTATTAATAATGCCAACTTATTTGCAAGGCAGTTCGCCGAAAATTCCACCTTACCAGATAGTGTCATTACTCCCCCAGTTCTTGAACGCGTAAATGATTCTATGGGACCAATCTTTTTTCGTACTCGAACTGTGGCGATAGTTCTTAAAGATCTCAACATTCATAAATCCGCTGGCCCTAATGGTATCCCCGCTATTATTCTGAAGAGGTGTTCTTCCACGCTAGCAAAACCACTGCTTTTGCTTTGCTGTAAGCTTTTCTATCTATCACATTCTTCTGGGCTCGTTCCGAGTAATTAGAAAACTGCATTTGTTCAGCCAAACCCAAAAAAACGAACCTTCTTCTCCCGCAAATTATCGACCGATAGCGAAAGCACTAACGTCCCTTCTTTCTAAGGTCATGGAAACGCTGATTTATTATCAGCTTAAGAAATATCTTGAGGAACGGAAGCTTCTTAATGACCGGCAATACGGCTTTCGTAGAAATAGATCCACTGGTTATGTCATGGTTCATCTCACCGACCAGTTGAACAAATCTTTGCACTTGATATTTCAAAGGTATTTTATAATGTATGGCATCTTGCTTTCTAATCGAAATGCTTGCTTTTGGTATTGACGAATATCTTCTTCGTTGGTTTAGAAATTTTCTTATGACCCGTTAATACAAGTTGTTTTGGACGTATTTAAGTCTGAAACCCTTAAAATAAATGCTGGTGTGCCCAAGGGCTCCGTTTTGTCTCCGACCTTTTTCCTCATTTTTATAAATGATCTCGTCTCTGCTACTTCTAATCCAATACATTGTTTCGCTGACGATAGCACTCCAAGCTTTTTATATTCGTTTCCAGACTCACAACCCTCCTCTTCGGATGTGAAACTGCAACGGCTCAGTAAATAAACTCAGTAAATTCCGATCTACACAACACTGCACAATGGGGAATAAAAAACCGTGTTGAATTTAATGCTTCAAAAACCCAATGCTGTCTTGTATCGTTAAAGCGAGATATACCCTCTTTACATGTGCATCAGCAACCACCTTTTGTGGAGCGATCACATACGCGATCTCGCCAAAAATGCCGCAAGATGTCTAGGTTTTTAAGAAGATGCAAGAAATTTTTCTCTCCGTCTGATCTGGCTACGATCTACAAAACCTATATTACGTCCGAAAATGGAAGTTGAAATTGTAATGTAAGACAACTGGGAAAAGAATGAACACATATAGAAAATGAAAATTAAAATAATTTGAAAGCAAAGTTTAAGATTTAATAATTTTGAAGATCGCAAAGTAAAAAATATAAAATAAAAAAACTTGACATAGTTAAAGATTTAAGATTAGGTTAACAAATTAGATTAATTAATTAGTCGCCACATCACTCGCACACCAGTATTCAACTAAGATTATGATTACGATATGTGCGTATAATTTCTCGCGAAATTTTGGTTTTAAATGATTCTGATTACGTTGTTGACTGATTTGTAGTTGTTGATGTGGTGAAATTGGCGGAACATCAGTTGATTGTTTGGTAATATCATTGAAGTTTTTTCGAAAAGTATGATGCTTTTTAGTCTATCAATGCTTACGTTTTGTGTCCTTGCGTAAAAATAAATGTCAAAAGTCTTAGAAGATATTGATAGGACTGCGAAAATGGCGATTTTGAAGGAGTTTTTACGGTATCATCTCATACAAATACGTGTGAGCATGTGTTAAGATGCTTCTGCTGTTATGACTTGTTTTTGGAGTGATAAGAAGTTACGACAGGCTTGAGGCAGTATTACAAAGTCTGAATTAACATTTTTAGTAGATTTATAGCCGAAAATTTCACCTGGAAGCTTGAGAGTAGTACCATAAATCATCTTGGCAAAAATATTTGACCGGAGTTGTCTTACCTAATCGGTTGTTAACGATTCGGGCACATCATCATGAAATATCAATGTGTGTATCAGAGCTTTCGCAACTTCTTTCGCTGTTATTTCATACTATTTTATTATATTCTTCTAAATTGAAAATCGGGTGCAATTGTTTTCAGGGTTCTATCATTCCATCGATTTCATAAATTCGATATTCGAATACTTTTCGAATTCACTTGAAGTGAAATTAAAGCAGCTGGTATTTATCAGATCAGTCAATAAACAATTTTGTTCATTGTCATAATTTGAATAATTTGTTATGTTTTTATTTGTTTTGTGCTTTTTCATAAAATAAATTTATAATATTAATATTTTTGTATTTGCACTTTGTTGATGGACATTTGCTACAAATTTGTGGTTCTTTCCGATAAGTAGTTTTAAAACATCGGTTGGGAAAGACTTTGGTATTAAAGTATAAGTTCTGAATGTGTATTGAAAGTTTTTGAAAGAACTTTGTTGTTGGTATATAGAAGACATTTAGTATATTGAAAGTAGGAGCTGCAACTTCTCACGAATAAGTGCATTTTAAAAAATACTTAAGGTGCATTTCCTTCAAGTGAATATATAATTGTTTTTAAACAATTTCCTCTTGTAGAATTCAAATCACACCAATTTAATTTGGCCGAATTCAAATCACTTAAACAACATTAGGTAAATATCGAAATGTATAACTCCGAAATTCACTTCGTTTTGAATTCGAAAAAAATGAAGTCGGTATTGATAAAAGTAAGTCTTAGAACTCCAATTTATTAACTTCCCATAGGAAGTTATTGTAATGGGTCCGATTTGACAAATTGAAAATTTTGACATTTCTCGACGTTTCAAGGTCCCTAGAGTCGAAATAAAAGATTTTTAGAAAGATGTCTGTGCGTGCGTGTGTACGTACGTCCGTACGTCCGTACGTCCGTACGTCCGTACGTCCGTACGTCTGTACGTCCGTACGTCCGTACGTTCGCGACGTTTTTTTCGTCGTCCATAGCTCAAGAACCAGAAGAGATATCGACTTCAAATAAATTTTGTTATACAGATAATAAGGCAGAAAGATGCAGAAAGGGCTCTCAAGAAAATTGCGTGGGTGGTTTTTTTACCATAGCAGTTTAAAAAAAAGGTGAAAATTTTGGTTAACCCCAAATATCTCATGAACCAATGATGCTAGAGACTTGAATTAAATTTTATATTATATATTGTAACGTGATACAAAACAATTATATTTTTGGAAAAAAAATCAATTAACGGTTTTTTTTATAAATAAAAAAAAAACTGAAAAAAAAAATTTGTCACTTCGAAAATTTTACGACTAAAATATGATTTCATTTCCAAAACAATTTTTTGCAATGAAGAATAATGTTTTTGACATCTGATAAAATTTTGAGAAAAATCGAATTGACGGTTTTTTTACAAAAAATAATAACCTAAAAAAAATAAAAAAAAAGTTGGTAAAAATTGAGTTTTGACTCAAATATCTTTTCAAGACTTTGAGATATTGGCTTTAAACTACTTTTATCTTTCAAAAAATGTTGTTTTCAACATTCAGTAAAATTTTGAAAAAAATAGAATTGACAGTTTTTTTACAAAAAATTAAAAACCGAAAAAAAAAAAATTAACAAAAGTTGGTAAAAATTGATTTTCGACTTAAATATCTTTTCAAAAATTTGAGATTATGGCTTCTAACTAATTTTAACTTATAAGAAATATTGTTTTCAACATTAGGAAAAATTTTGAAAAAAATCGAACTGACAGTTTTTTTACAAAAAATAAAAACCTAAACAAAAAAATTAATAAAAGTTGGTAAAAATTGATTTTCGGCTCAAATAGCTTTTCAAAAATTAAAAATATTGGCTTCAAACTTATTTTATTTCACAGAAAATATTGTTTTTTATATTCAGTAATTTTTTTATAAAAATCCAACAGTCCGTTTTTTCATAAAAAAAATAAAATCTACAAAAAATAGAACGCAAATTTGGCAAGAATTGATACATTTAGACAAATTTTTAAGCAAGACAAATCGATAGACGGGATGGGAAGTTATCAGTGTGGGTCGCATCCCAGCCTCTTTTATTTTGAATTGATTCCAATTTCATTTCGAGTGAAAGTGAAATGTGGAACCTGGCTGATAAAGTGGGATTACTACAGGCTATCTACTAAATCGATCGATACAAGTTAAACAATACCCGGTAGTCATTGAAAGGTGGAAGAGGGCCAATAGTATCGATGTTAATATGCTTAAATCTACGGTCCTTAACTTTGAAATTTTCTAAAACTGTTTTGTTGTGACGCGAAATTTTGTTGACAATGAATGCACTGTAATACCCATTTACTGATGCCCTTATTCATTCCATGCCTAACGAAATTGTCGAAAATAAGTTTATTTGTTGCGCGTTTGATGAAGCGCGTTTGACGAGGAGAAGATTCGTCCGAATTTTGTTGAAAGCATATCTGTGTAAATGATACAATTTCTTCCTTCCATCATAAATTTGTTGTGCTTAACTGCTTGATAATTGCTAGAAGTTCTCTATCGTAAGTATTGTATTTTGTCTGTGATTCTTTTTGAATAGAAGCTAAGGGCTTCAGTTTTCCTATTTTGGTTTGATTTAATGCATTGCCAATGGCGAAAATACTGGCATCAAAAAATAAAAATAATCGAAGTCTCTCCAAAACAATCTTGACATGAATTCGATGGTCATTTTAATGTGTTGAGGCAATAGCGATGTCATCTTCACAAACTACAACAAAATCAAGGTCATTAAAAATGCTATTTACGTACCTTTGGAAAGTCTGTGAAGCATTCACCAAGAGTACAAAAGGTATTATTATTGCAGGTTTCTAGCGGTCTTCAAGTGTAATCGGGATTTTATTGTAGGCTCTCACAAGTTTTTGACAGCGAACTTTTGGGAAAAATCTTGAATGTGCCGTATTGGATAGCGATCAGGTTCTGTAATTGCGTTAAGACGGCGCGCGGTAGTCACCGCAAGGTTGCCCTTCACCATTTTGATGCTAAGTGTAGAGGTGATGCCTAACTACTGCTGTTTGGACGATAGATTAATATTTCAAGCATATATTCGAACTCAGTTGCAAAATATGTCAAGACAGATACATCAGCACCAGAGTCAATGAGATCATGTAAATGGTTCGATTAGTCATGAATAAAAAGACGGTGGGATTTAAAGGAGTCCATTTCGTGTACCGCCTTTATTGAAGTGGAATCTTGTTTTCTTGTACTGAATGAGTTCTCTTATTGAACTGACAAGGTTCAACACATTTCTTAGCTAAGGAACAAAAATGATGATGGTGCTTACAGAAAAGATATTGCGTTTTGGTTTTAAGGGGGTCGTCTAGCTTCGCTTAGATTTCGGGCCTATTATTCAAGAATGGATTGCAAAAAAAATGCACATGATACCTATTTGAAAAAAAAATGTATTTGAACTTTAATGAAAAACAAAAATAGGATGATTTTTTTAATAAAATTTGCTCTTGACGCGTCGTTGAATGCACTACTGCCGGTGCGACGGAGAAGAACGGCTGGCACGATATCTCAGCTTCAGAAGCTTGTGTCTAGACCTAGCGAGATGTTTTGTGAATAAGTAACGCTTTACAGATTTAGGATATCTTCTATAGTTTCGTCAAAATCGTTTTAACAGTTTTGAAAAACACTTCTCTTGGCAAAACGCGTTTAAAGATAAATGGTACAATCAAATAGGCAGAGCGGGACGGGTTTAAGGCTCGATATCTCGTAAACCAGCATGCTTTCGATCAAATTATTCACAGAGCATATTTTAAGCTATGTCTACATTAGAAAGATGAAAAAAAACGATTTTTTCCAACCGCGAAAGTAGATCGCCCCTTAATTCTTGAATTTCATTGCGTTCGACGCGTTGATTGTCCATTTTTCCGCAAATAATTTGTTGTTAAGATATTGGTTGTGAAATATGTAGACTTTTTCACTGAGTCAACATGACTTCGCCCCATAACTTCCAATATTGTATGAGCTTGTTTAATTCAAATTTGGAAACAGAGCTTGTCTAATTCAAATTCGGAAACAGAAAATTTGGCACGAATGCTTTCAGGTAATCTTTCTAACCATAATGTTCTTATTTCAAAGCAATTGTGAAGGTTTGTCGTCGTTTGTTCGTTTGTCCTAAAGCATAAGCTCTTCAACCCATCCTAAACAGTTTTATAATTTTTTGAAAAAGTGCTTAAAAAGAAATGTCAACTTGCTTTCTAACTCTAAGTTAAGCAATAGTAAAATAAATCACCCTTACTGAGTCGGAGTTTTTGAAGAATTGATTTCAATTTAAGAAAACCAAAGAAAAATATTCAACCGTTTACTATTCAAAGTCGAACAATACTTAGACAAATCTAATGTTTCAAAACATTTTAGTGATGACAGACAACTTATATAGGCCGCGACCTTTTCTGCCTGAACTCAGTGAAAAGAAATATCTAACTTCAAAAATAGAAAAAAATCAACGTTTTTCTTTCCTTTTTTTGATTTAAGGCATTGACTTGAAAAAACCAAAAAGAAAATACGAATATCAATCTCTGTAATTGCTGTTATTAAAATTGTTTCCATTTTCCCACTCGGACCATCAACCCCATCCCCTTCCTATTTATATAAAATCTCGAATAGCATAAAGCAGCCAGCAGCCAGCAAAGCAACAAAAGGGAAAAGTCATGGAAAAATCCTCAAAGTTTAACATTACTAATCACGCTGAAGCAATTAAGTGGAAAATTAAGAATTTTTGAAAAAAGGTACAATATCCCTTCGCCTTCGCCTTCGTCTTCACTTTAGCTTTAGCTTTTTCGGTCGGTTTGTCAGAAGATGCGGAATAGAAAAAGTGAAAAATTGCATGAGATTTGTTCTTTAATTTTTTACTTTTTATTTTTTTAACTTTTCTTTCTTTTGCTTTACGCTTTAGTTTTACGTTGTTTTTCCTTTTTGTGTATTTATTTGAGACTTCCATAAGAAAAGGTTGTGATTTTTCAAAATTAAAAAAAAATAAAAACTGCGAAAGAAATGCAGCTTAAAAAACGGCTACGACGACGATGAACAAAGAACCCACATCGAACTCTGCGGAAGGAAAGATATTTCTAATTTCACTGAGTTATTAATCAGTGAGAAATGAAAGAAAGTTGAGAAAATACTTCGTTGAGGAAAGAAGATCCTTGGTGAATATTTTTTGTTTTCTTAGTTTAGTTCCTTTTTTTTTTTTTTCTTCTTCTATTTTATATTAAGGATTTTTTTCAAAGCCAACACCCGTACAACAAACGACTCTAATTCCGAAAAAAATTAATGATGATGTTTGTTCTGGTTGGAATATGGATACCTTTTTTAAATTATATACTTAAAAGAACGGTTTTGAAAAATAAATAAGAACATTTATTTGCGGTTTACAAAAAGAAATCACCGATTAAATACATAAGCAAAGCATTATTATTTGTATGACCTTGTTAAATTTTCTAAATGGTTTTCTAGACTTTAAAACAAGTTTTAGGCAGCAAAAGAAGGACATTTGGTTTACTGCTAAAAAAACTAAGGTTTGCCTTTTAAAGAAGTTTATTGAATAAAGAATTATGTTGAAGACCAATGGAATATGTGAAACTTACTAACTTAGTTAAAGTGGCTCTTCAGTTGGGGACGGACCTGGGCTTCAACCAACGTAGGATGATGAGCATCTTATAGATGGTGACTTTATGAAGACCTTTTGTCCAAGACTTCGTCGTTTAATCCTTTCGGGACGCGAGTGGTACGTTTACATATAAATATTCTTTGTTCTGTACCACTCGCGTACCGAAAGGGTTTTAATGATCTTTTTTGATGACAGCATATGTAGGTATGCTTGGTCTTGTCCTCATTGACCACTAAACCCATCTTCTTCGCTTCCGTCGCAATGGTGAAAAACACTCCACTGACATCACACTTTGATCTTCCAATTATGTCAATATCATCGCCGTATTCGAGTAATTGGATGGAATTCGGAAGATTGTGAATCTAGTGTTGACGGTTGAGTTTTGCACAATTCTTTCCACAACGATGTTGAAGAAGTCGTATGACAGAGCATCGCTTTTTTTATAATCTTTCTTGACTTCAAATGCATCGGTGAGATCTTTTTCGACCTTGACAGAGCATCGTGCATTCTCATACGTTTGATAGGGATGCCAAAACAAGACATTGCTCAGTAAAGCTCTTTCCTATAGATGCTGTCATACGCGGCTTTAAAATCGATGAAGAAATGGTATCTAAGAGCTGAGGTCTAATTTTTGTCGTGAAATTTAAGTTGTAGGTAGTCTCAGTAAAGGGGATAACAGAAACCTTCGTCTGCCGGTACGTAGTTGCTGCGTTTCTGAGAGAAAGTCCATCAAAAGTACAACTTTTCCAAAAATTAAAATAAGTAAGGAAACAACTTTTTCATACCAGACAGACAGGGTTGGGATCCTAATTCACTTATAAGTAAACAGGGTATCCCTTTCTACACTGACGGTTCAAAAATGGAATCAGGAACAGGTGCTGGAGTGTTTTGCCAATCTCTAAACATCAGAGCGTCATATACACTCCCGGCTGACTGTAGTGTCTTTCAGGCCGAGATCTTTGCCATTGGAAAAGCAGCTGAACTGGCACATCAAGAAAATCTAAGCTCTTCGGAGATTACTTTTTTCGTGGACAGCCAGGCTGCTATCAAAGCCTTAGCCAGTGAGACCATAAGATCAAAAGCAGTTTTAAACTGTAAGAAAGAATTAAACAAAATCTGCCACACTAACCAGGTAAAGCTCTGCTGGGTTCCCGGACATAGCAATATATCTAGAGGGGAATGATATAGTAGATGAACTAGCCAGGAAAGGGTCAGAAGCAGACACCAGTAGTAGCGACCATTCAGTCAGGGGACCACTCGTCCCGATGGGGGTACTCAAGAGGAAGATAGACCTTAAACTAAAAGAGAAAATCAATATCTCCTGGAAATCCAGGGACGATTGTGTAATCTCTTGAAGTTTATGGCCTAACACAAATGAAAAGGAAACTCGGTATATTCTATCGCTGAGTAAAAAGAACATTAAAATCCTGATAGGTGTACTAACAGGTCATTGCGCCATTGGCACAATGGCTAACAGAATAGGGGCATTTGCACCCGATTTTTGTAGGAGCTGTCAGGATGAGGAAGAAATGGAAACCATTAAACACCTGCTCTGCGACTGTCCGAACCTCCAAACCAGCCGACTCCGTCATTTCGGAAACAGGTTTGTTGGAGAACTGGATGATCTAGGACAGGTCTCAATGGCAAGCATGAGGAAATTTATAGATAGCACAGGCTGGTTCGTCAACGAGCCAGTCTACGCTAATCGACAGAATTGACGAACATCGTTGCTAAAATTTTTACTTTTACAGGGGATCACAATGGACCAGTAGACCCCCGTGTACGCAACAGCTTCATGCTGTGCACACCCCTTGCAACCTAACCTAACCTAACCTAAGGAAACAACTTCAGATTGAGCTGCGAGTAGATAACTCTGCATTTAGATGGACGGGCTTCAACAACTAAATTAGTGCATCTTTTTGTAGTTGTGTAATGGTGCAAAGATCTTTTTGAACTTGTTACACTTTTTGCAAAATTCCGAAGTTCTGCCATTTCATCAACCACCGGTCATGTTTTCTTCTCTCATAAAATCTTGCGTCACGTCATGTTGGTCGATATATTTCTTGAAGTCGCGAATAGAATTTATTGTAACTCCCAAATACTTGAGATTTTTAATTCAATTCAGCTACCATTTAAGAACCAATCGCCTGCCGCTGTATTTCGTGAACTGTTATATGGAAAATCATAATTTTCGATTTATCAATGATACCTAATTGTAAGTCCCCGTGTTTCACAATAGTAGAAAAGTCGGTTTATCATTAGTTGTATGTAGACTTGCAGGTGGTTCAGCTAGAAGAACTATGTCATCTGCACACAAAAGGGTAAAAATTACATTTGTATCAGCGATTTGAACGCCACCAAGTATGCAAGAAACTATTCCGTTCGGATTTATTTTTCGGTGTTTTAAACCGCATGAATTATTTCCAACAAAGGAACAAAATTGAATAGAATTTTAATTGCTTAATTTGATTATTTATAAGACATAATATGTCTTAAATATTATTTAGTGACAAAATTTTAAAAACAAGTTATTTTTTTTTTTGGGAGAGAAGCCAAATTTGGCTTTGTATACATAAAAGGTTTTACAGCCTTAACATTTCCGTAAAGAAAATGTTTATATGAACAGAAATAAAAATTAAGGGATTTCAATATAAAAATAATAAAAAATTTATTGAGTCAAAAAAAGCTTATCCTACTAAATTTTGATCTCCATGAAATTTATAAAAATAATTTCTTTTTCATTGTAACATTAATGAGCTTTACATTTAGGGCAATAGGTAAAAGAGCGGTAGGAGCAATCGTTTTGGCAAATTTGTCTGTTTTTTTTTTATTTGGGGGAAATGACCGTCATTGTAAAACGAATTGAAAGTAGCGGATAGTCTTGATGCCTTTCAGGACGCTTTTTCTTTGGTGTTGTTCCTGCAGGTGATCCGGCACGCTTTTTAGGATCGGTGGCAGAAGAAGTTGGAGTTGCAGGATATACTAGTCGAGATACACTTCGGTGTCGTCCACGGAGTTTTAGTGCTTCTTTTTCAGCTTTTCATCAATACTCGGCTATTTCAAGTTTGAAATCGAACAAACTTAGGTGAAATTCATGTTGACGACGCCATGCATTCACTATGCATAAATCTATCATGTGAAAAAATACTCACTTCTTCGATCGTAAGTGTTTACGATAGGTATACATAAGCCCAACATCGAATGAAGAAGGTCCACTCCACTTATGTACTTGTTGTTCACATCAATATCTTGCGGAGGAGGAAGAATTTAATATGCTCTATCCTTTCGTGAATACCGACGTTTCTCTGTTACTGGATTCATTCCCACATATGGTGACATCAGAGTAATCATTTTGTTATCGACCAGGACACCAAACTTAGCTGAACTCCATCAACAGTTGCCACTTTTTCGATGATGCTTCACCGTCCTTCCTTCATCAATTTATTTTTCGGGATTTTCGAGTTCAGTATGCGGTTGAGCCTAAGGTTCGTTTCACACTACACGGTTTTGACCGTACGGCAAAAAACCGGACGGCGACATTTTGTTAGAGGCGCGAAGAAGAGCATATACGCTTTCATATTATACGGTCAGGGCAAAATGCCGGCGCCCGTGCCGTGTAGCAACCGTCTACTGCCACTACAGTATACGGCAGCCATACGGCGCGATAAGCTTAGTGGCGTACGTGACGAAATGCATGTTTTCACATCATACGATTTTATTCGTGCGGCAGAATTCGATCAGCCAATTCAAGACACGATTACTTGTGATTAACTATTTACTTAGGTAATTACTTCTGATTAAACTTACAATATATTGTCTAAATAATGGAGGAATTAGATGTAGAAATTTTAATTACTCTTGTGCTGTGGGACAAAGGTTTAGAATTATACAAAGATAGGAATGCTTGTTGTTGAATGTTGAAGCTTATCCTTGAGTTTTGCATGTAATACATCAAAAGAAGCACATGATATACGGAAATAATTAAAAAACTTATTTTCATCATTTCGTAAGTCATTAAATAATGTTTAAAATAATCCCACTTCCTCTCTTCTAGCATTAATAGGATGAACCAAAAAAACACGAATTTTCTGTTGTCTTTTGCGGCGGCCGGCGGCGGCGGCGCGGCGTTGATTGTATAACCATAGTGCAATAATTTGCTTGTCGTTCATTATATAACAGCGCGCGACTTGAGTGTTCTTATAAAACTAAACCTGTGAAAAAGTATACTAAGCACAGGAACCCTGCATAGCATATATCGTGCTTTACCGTACGGTTAAAACCGTATAATGTGTAATTAGCCATTGATCCGGTTTATGCCGGTCAAAACCGTGTAGTGTGAAACGAGCCTACACGGTCAACAACGGCAAATTACCATTTTTAAATAAAGACACTTGTAAATTTGGGCTATTATACCAGTTATCAAAAAATAATTTGTGGTTGACATTTTTGGCCACAGTAGATGTTAATCTGGTGACGAAATTTGTCCAGCAAACAAGTCAAAATCTTACCAATCAGATATTCCACACAGAACTTGGTTATTATAGCCCCATTTATATGTGGCTTGCCTGCATTGTACTGCTTCAGTTCAGCAATTAACTCTTGTTCTGGGATCAATAGCAACCGTTCTCGTATTTACTCCAAAAGTGGCCTTATCTTGAACTATTTGTCGTGTTCTTCTCGCCCAAGTTGAATGAATATGAAATTATTATTTTCGTTGAAATGGATGAAGCTTTTAAATAAATAAATTAGGTGGCGCAACAGTCCATGAAGAACCAGGGCCTAGTGACTTACAACTCTCAACCATTCCTGTGTGCGAGTAATTGCAGGGATGGAGGGGACCTACAGTTTATATGCCGAATCCGAACGGCTGGTTTGAGAAAGCACTTTTCATGACAAGAATTACTCTTGGAGAATTTGTCAATTCCTTGCAAGAGGCAGTACCCGTGAAAAAAACTTTAGGTGGCACAGGCAGGGATCGAACCCAAGACCTCTCGCATGACAGTCCAACGCCAACGCACTAACCATCATGCCACGGGTACTAACAATGATGAAGCTTTTAATTTTTCCAAATCTATTGCACGCCATTTTTTTTGTAAATGATCGGTTGTCATAGAGTTTTATGAAAGTAATGCTTTGAAGATGGAAGTCGGCAACAGGACATAAACGTTACCATTCCGATAAATTGCTTTATTTTATCCTTTGTGATGCTAACCGTATTTTTTATATTACCTTGCAATGCTTTGTATTTAATTCGTCAGTTATTATTTTCATTATCTCATCAATAAACAGTAATTTAATAAATTCCGATGGGGTATTTAGGGCCTTTACTGTTCTGGTTGCTCAGCTGAGCATGATTTTGTTAGGTCAATTTAATCGTAAAAATGTGCGTATAATCAGCAAAATCGTGGAAAAATTTGAGCAATGCATCCACAAAGAGTGATTGTTTGGTGCGGTTTATGGGCTGGCAGCATCATCGGGACTCATTTTTTCCAAAATGAGGCCGGTCAGGCAGTTACTATGAACGGTGTTCGTTATCGTGAGATGATAACGATCTTTTATGGCCCAAATTGGAAGATATGGATGTGAACGATATGTGGTTTCAACAGATAACGAAACAATGGCTCTTTTGCGCGACAAATTCAATGGCCGTGTTATCTCTCTTGTTGAGAACCATGGCAACACTGGCGCTATTGTCAACTAGTTGGCGTATTCATTTAAAACTTTTTCTATTGTGAACCAATCATTACTAATTTGACTTCCTTTCTTTCACAAATTGTTAAAGACCCTGGACTGAATCCACAAATTTATTGAACTATATTAATTAAACTTGAAGTTTATTGGATTAAATTGTTAATTCCGAATACTATTAATACAAAATGTAAGCATCTCATTACAATACATATTATCAAAAATGCTATCGTTAAAATTAAATTTGTATCTTTTTAGCTACTTTTAATAAAACTGCTCAAAATTCAGAACTTATTTAACATCACTATTATTTGTAATAAAGAATAGTTATTTATACTTTATTTTTTTGTGTGACCAACGCGTCGTTTACTATACCACATTTGTGTAAACCCAACTCACTTAGTAATTAACAATTTTTTTTTTTCATTATCACTTACATAAATGAAAACTTAATATTTCTTATCTGACACTAAAATCGAAACTATACTTCTTAATAAATAATATTAACCGCCGCGAAATGAATTGAAAAGATTAGGTATAATACTTTTCTTCGTTTCAACTTTTCGCGACTTCATGTTCACGCAAATGAAAAGTAAACTTTGAAAATAAATCACAAATAAGATTGTTTTTCACCAAATATTGCAAAGACCTTCAAAACTAATACCCAAACTCACTAACTCAGCTGGTTTTCAAGACCTCCGAGGTTAAACGTGTTCCTATATAGAAAATATAATTATTTTTCACAAATGAAAATGTATCCAAAACTTTCATATATTTTAGAAATAACATCCTTAATCCAAAATAATATTTTCACACACGAGTGATTAGTTACGCATATAATTTGTATATGTGTGGGTTGGGTATCTATATGCGAGTATAAAGTTGCGATGAATCTTGTAAATCTAAACTAAACTATACATAAATATACCCACTCTCACCATCATCGGCCGACTCACCCTTTTATAGATACTTCAAAAAGTATCTTTGAAATGGATATAGTGTTTATTATAGTTTTACGATTCCATGGATTAGGTACAAAATATTATACTCGCATATAGAAACGAAATGAAAGAAAGGGAAAATTTCTTCGAAGAGCGAAGAACTTTTCTCTGGAAAAACCAAAAATCCTATGAACAGTATCTATGCGAGTAAAAGATGGAGTAGGAGTTGGAGTTTTGCACAAAGGCAAACCTTTTCTTCTTCTAGGTTATTTTCCTTGACTGTGCCTGATGATGGCAATGGCACACATGAATCTCATCTTCATATTAAAACGTATAAGTAAAGTAATATAGAAATATGAATATGAAATACTTTTGTGGCAGGAAATTTATCTTTGCTTCTCATACGTGTTTTTGAAAGTAATTTCCGCAAAATCTCTCTTGCGGTTTAAAATGGTTTGAAGGGAAATGTTATTCGAAATGAGATTAGAAGTCCTTGTTTTCCGCATCTAATGTATATAAGTGAAATGATACCAGGATAGCTCTTACACTTTGAGGACATTCGATAGTGTATTATGTGGTATATAAGTATAAAGTGTTATGTATGATGGGATGGAATGAATGTTACTTTTTGGGAAGTTTCAATTTAAATTATAGGTTTTGAGAATTTATGGGATCAAAGTTGTATGCGGGATGTCATTCTCTTAAGTGATATACGTATCAAGCTAAAGAAAGAAAGTTTATTCCACAACTGATAATCCATGTAGGAAAAACTGTAATCAATGTGTTAATTAAAAGTAAATACTCTTGCCTCTTGTAAACGAACTTCAAACAAACAAAAATCATTGCGAAATTGTTAATAAACAGATTTCTCGTCAAGAACTTGATATGACTCTTAGAACTGTGAAAGGTACAACTCCAGGTGAAGACAAGATTACCTATAAAATGGTTGAAAAATGCTCAGATAACGTAAAATATAGGATCTGTTCCTTATACAACAACATGTTAATAACTGGTGTTTTTCCACACGACTGGAAAAGTGCTCAGTTTAAACCAATACCTATAAGCTCCCTAAACCATCACAATTTCGATGAGTACCGACCTATCTCGCTGCTTCGTATTCTATCCAAAGTTTTTGAAAAAAAATTATCGCGAGACGTATAAGTTGTTTTGCAGAAAAAAGGCACATCCAGGGCATCATGCTTTTAGAAAAAACAGAGGAGTACATACACTTGTTCACTT
This sequence comes from Eupeodes latifasciatus, assembly GCA_920104205.1. Lineage (NCBI taxonomy): Eukaryota > Metazoa > Arthropoda > Insecta > Diptera > Syrphidae > Eupeodes > Eupeodes latifasciatus. The sequence continues at coordinate 389,004,278 of OV049924.1, read as the reverse complement.
GCTCGAGCAAAAACTCGCAGAAAATCTTTCAAAAACAAATACAGTCTAGTTGTGTCATCGGATCTACAAAAAGCTTTTGATCGAGTCACTATGATTTTCAGATAATTCTAACTATTGCGTCCTTCATGACTTCAGGAACTTCAGGAGTTAATATTGAAGGTTATAAATCCACACTCTTTAAACTTGCAAATGGAACTCCAAGGAGCTTCTTTCTCGGTTGCAATTTACAAAACCTATGTTGATTTTCTTATAGTGAAATTCAAGTAGATGGAATATTATCTGGCGACCCAATGCACACATGGTCCGAAGGAAAAGGTGTATTGCGCCTATGCAGACAAACAAATTTTAATCCAATTTCATTAAATATTTGCGGTATTGAAATCCCGACATCGAAAGAGTTAAAAATATTGGGTTATACGTTCAGTTCTAACTTAAAATGGAATGTTTAGATCGAAAACGTAATTTTTCAATTAAAAAACGATATAACCGCCTTAAAATGATATGCTCCAAAAAAGGGCCTCATCTTGAAATAGCTTTGAGAATTACTGAAACACTTACTACCTGGCTCAAAATCACCAAGGTTGCAAATTTCAAAATATTTTTATGACAAAAAAAATTGCAAGCTATGATGATAAATTTTAGTTTATACTGTTGCAAAAATTGTATATAAATAAACTTTGACAGGGCAGCGCACAGAATTGTATACTTTTTTAGTAATATTTTTTAGTACTAGATATCATACAGAAAACCATCAATTCGGGAACGTTTTTCTAAGTTTGATAAAATCAACAAAAACAAAACAAAGTACCTACATAATTTAAACTTTGTTTAATAACATGGGTATATTATGTATGTGTATTAAATAAGCAATAATGAAAACAATACATACAAAATCTTCTACAAGCAAAATACGTAAAAATCATGTCCGGGAACGTTCCCGAAATGACCGTTCCCGAAATGACGATTTCAAATAAGCGCGCGCTTTAATTATACGGCGGTCATCTTAAATGCGATCTGACTTTGTCAATAGGAAAATATTTGAGGTAACTTTGAAATTTCGTGTCGTAGAAAATAATTTCATCAATAATTAAATGTAATAAATGCGTTCACGGATTGACGGGCTATTGATGTACGCTCTACGAATAATGAATAAAAAGGTGCTTACCATTTAGATAAAATTTATTTTACGATAAATACTCTGGCAGCCGGCTTTGCTATTGTTCTCTACCTCGACTGACGCGTCACACCGAATTGCTGCGTTCACTTAAAATTATTTTTGATCGATTATCGATATGTTCACTAAAATGACTTGTGCGGTATCGGACAAACTGTTTTTGCATTTTTTACAGTTAAAAATAAATAATTTATTAGTATCCTTTCTAAAACTAGATTTTGTATAAAAAATACGGTGTATTAAGTGATGACCGGGGTTGAATACCTTACATTTTTCAATTATATTTTGAACTTCTTGTTGAAGATTGTAGATTAGGACGCGTTCCCGAAATGATTTTGTATGCGTGTATATTGATTTCATTTAAAATTTAGTTTATTAATAAATTATATTGTTTGATAGACACACAAAACAGGTTAGTTTTAGTATTTTATTAATTTTTTTTTCTTAAATAAGTCAAGATTTAAGACATTAAATTGCTAGCGAAGCCAATTCTGCACCTTGGTGATTTTGAGCCACCTATGTATATACATTTGGAAAACATTAAAAAAAATGCAAGGACATCGACACTGCGATCAAGAATGGCTTTCGTTCAGCCTCAAGAGCACTAAAATCAACAAGGATTAAGGCTCTAAGACTTGAAACCGGGTATCAATCCTTTCATAACTTCTGCAAAAGAAGAGTTATAAACTTAGCTAGCAAGGGCGTTGCTGATCCAAAGTATTTCCTGTATAACATTACCAAGGAAACTATTAGTTCAGAAACAAACAAACAGAAAAACTCTACATCTGAATTTGTTAAAGTATTCAGCTTAATAAAAGTTCAACCAAATAGTTTGTTTGAACTTAGTTCAATTAAATTATGAAGTCCGCTTCCTTGGAAACGAAACTTGCTTCAAATAAACATAAAATTAGCTACAAAAAGAAAAACGAGGCTGGGATGCGACCCACACTGATAACTTCCCATCCCGTCTATCGATTTGTCTTGCTTAAAAGTTTGTCTATATGTATCAATTTTTACCAAATTTGCGTACTATTTTTTGTAGATTTTATTTTTTTATGAAAAAACGGACTGTTGGATTTTTATAAAAAAAATTACTGAATATCAAAAACAATATTTTCTGTGAAATAAAATAAGTTTGAGGCCAATATTTTTAATTTTTGAAAAGCTATTTGAGTCGAAAGTAAATTTTTACCAAGTTTTAGTATTGTTTTTTTTTAGGTTTTTATTTTTTGTAAAAAAAACTGTCAATCCAACATTTCTCAAATTTTAACCGAATGTTGAAAACAATATTATTTATAAGATAAAATTAGTTTGAAGCCAATATCTCAAAGTTTTGAAAAGATATCCGACCGAAAATCAGTTTTTATCAACTTTTATTAATTTTTTTGTTTATGTTTTTATTTTTTCGTAAAAAACTGTCAATTCGATTTTTCTCAAAATTTTACTGGATGTTGACAACAATATTTTTTGAAAGATAAAAGATATTTGAGTCGAAAATCAATTTTTACCAACTTTTATTAACTTTTTTGGATGTTTTTATTTTTTGTAAAAAAAATTGTCAATTCGATTTTTCTCAAAATGTTTCCTAATGTTTAAAACAATATTTCTTATAAGGTAAAATTAGTTAGAAGGCATTATCTCAAATTTTTGAAAAGATATTTGAGTCGAAAATAAATTTTTACCAACTTTTGTTAAATTTTTTTTTCGGTTTTTAATTCTTTGTAAAAAAACTGTCAATTCGATTTTTTTCAAAATTTTACTTAATATTGACAACAATATTTTTTGAAAGATAAAAGTAGTTTAAAGCCAATATCTCAAAGTCTTGAAAAGATATTTGAGCCAAAAATCAATTTTTACCAACTTTTATTAATTTTTTTTGTGGTTTTTATTTTTTGTAAAAAAACTGTCAATGCCATTTTTTTCAAAATTTTATCAGATGTCATAAACATTATTCTTCGTTGCACAAAATTATTTGGGATATGAAATCATATTTTAGTCGTAAAATTTTCGAGGTGACAAATTTTTTGTTTCAGTTTTTTTGATTTATAAAAAAAGCCGTTAATTGGATTTTTTCCAAAAATATAATTGTTTTGTATCACGTTACAATATATAATATAAAATTTAATTCAAGTCTCTAGCGTCATTGGTTCATGAGATATTTAGGGTTAACCAAAATGTTCACCTTTTTTTTAAACTGCTATGGTAAAAAAACCACCCACGCAATTTTCTTGAGAGCCCTTTCTGCATCTTTCTGCCTTTTTATCTGTATAACAAAATTTATTTGAAGGCGATATCTCTTCTGGTTCTTGAACTATGGACGACGAAAAAAACGTCGCGAACGTACGGACGTTCTAAAAATCTTTTATTTCGACTCTAGGGACCTTGAAACGTCGAGAAATATCAAAATTTTCAATTTGACAAATCGGACCCATTACAATAACTTTCTATGTGAAGTTAAAAAACACGACACACATGTCTTTCAAATTATGCACCAAGAGATGATCGAAAACGTCAACCCTTTGATCTTATCTTTTATATTGATATTTTATATAAATATGGTAACTCCACTTATGCTGGTGTCAAGTGAGAACAACATTCTCTCAAACTTCTTTGGACTGGCAAGGACTACTACCTAAAGAAGCAAGAAGATAGTTGAGAAATCTTATTTTGGACGGGGTATAATCTTGGCAGGTAACCTTGAGATATTAAAAGGTCTAAAACATGAGAAAAACCGATACCCCACTCTGGAACAATTTAAGGGCTCAATGACAGAAAACATCATATTAGCATGGGTACCACGGCATTCTGGAATCAAAGGCAATGAAAGGCGGATGATGCAGCCAAAAATGCTGTTAAAAATCCACTCATTATTGATTCGTCAAACTTTTATCATTGACTCGCCAAATTTGTTTCGAGAAACTAAAGATGGAGCTTGACATTAATTAGAATAACTGCAATGCTATTTTTCATAAACATAATCCTCATCCTCATTCCTTACAAAAGGCAACTAACAAGAGAAGATTGTATAAAAATACTCTGAATCAGACTTGGATAAAACAATTTGTACAACCAAGCATCTGCACCTACAATAATGAATTCCCAGAATTCATTTGGTAGCGCTACAGCTCATAAAGACCGGAACTCTCAAACTTCTCTGTGTGCAAGTAATGTAAGGAATAGAAAGACCTACAGTTTTAATGTATAGCACAACCAGATGACAATCCTATGCACTAACCATTACAGCAATGCTACTGGCTACTGGTATTACGGTAGTGACAAAGCGTGATAAAGGTTTTTTCAATAAAGGCAGGTAGATGTTGTGTGTAGATGTCGTGGTGTTTGCTGTATGGCACGTAGCGCCGTCCTGCTGGAACCACATGTCATCTATGTCCATATGGTTCAATTTGGGCCATAAGAAATAAGTTATCATCGTTATATAGCGCTGGGTGTTGAAGGTGACGGCCTCACTAACGTTGGTTTTCAAAAATCGCCGCCCCGCCGGCCCAAAATCCACACCAAACGGTAACTTTTGAGGATGCATTATCACCTGGTTAACCTCGCGTGGGTTGGTGTCGTCCCATATACGGCAATTTTGCTTGTAAACACAGCCATTCATCCAAAAATGCGCCTCGTCACTAAAGATGATTTTTCGGCCGAAATTGGGGTCCTCTTCAAAGCGATTGGAAGCCCAGTCAGCAAACAAACGGCGTGGGTATGGTCATGAACTTTGAGCTCCTGGGTCAGTTGGATTTTGTACGGGTGTAGGCCCAAGTCCCGACGCGAAATTCGCCAAGTTGAAGTCTGCGAAAGGCCAAGTTCTTGTGCACGACGAGGAATAAACTTCTGCGGTACACGGACCGTCTCAAATTTGGCAACCAAACGTTGAAGAGTCGCCTGTGAAGGGCCGCCACGTCTACCGTAAAATGGGCGCAATGCGCGCAACGTTTGCGTTAACGATACTAATTAAAAATTAATTTTGATACTAAAGTTTTATCATTTGAACGTTCTGTTCAATAGTGTAACTTGCCATGATGATTTGGCATAAACAACTAAATAACAAAAAAAGATTTGACAGATGTCACCTAAACAAAATGGCCTCCACGGGGCACCAAAATCTACCGGCGCCAACTGAAAAACCCTGTAGAATAAAGCTTTCACTTTAAAACAACCATCTCGAAAATTAGACAGCATGCCAACTTAGTTGGTACTGTCGCAAAGAGTATAAGTTCGCAAAAAACTGGTCTAGAAGCAATAGCAATGACGTTACAATACTTTCGTGGAAAAATGGCTTCAAACATGGAACAGTGTCAAACCGAAAGGTCTAGCTACTTTTACTTATGTCAACTCAGGAGACTAGTGGAAGAATAAGAATCTTTAGCGTGAGTCACTTCCTAAGATCTTTTATTACTTTTTAATGTCATTTAACTAATCAGAAGCTTAAGGAATGCAGATTTTAAACGAAGTGTCTTGATTTGGAATAGTTTCTTATTCTAACCTATTTTCAAATCGAAGAGATAAAATCGCTTCGATTTAATCGCTCCGGACACTCACTTAAAACGATTTTCATTTAAAAAAAAAATATATTTTTGACAGATTTTTGTATTTTTATTTTTTGAAACTTTTAAGACTTAATAATCGACTTATCAAAAATGTTAACACAAACTTTCCCTTCATTTGCCTGTGAAAAGGATAACAGTTACGATGACTACTTGGAAGAAATGAAAAAAGAGTTCCTAACCAAATGGGAACAAAACACACCATCGGTAATAGGAGGGCTTGATGATTTTGAGCAAATAGCAGTTTTGGGAGCTGGTTCTTTTGGACGAGTCGTAAGTTTTGTGAATTCAAAAAATTCATACAAAAAGTAACATTTTATTCTATATAGAAACTCTGTAAAGATCCATTAACAGGCAAGTACTGTGCTGTTAAGGTTATGGTGAAGGAGCACATTGTCAAGCATAAGCAAGTAAAGCATGTCCATCAAGAGAAACTTGTGCTGCAGTCAATAAGCTTTCCTATCCTAATAAGTTTAGAATTTGCCCGAAAGGATAACGATTATATATACTTAGCAATGCCTTACATAAATGGAGGTGAACTCTTTTCATATCATCGAAAGTAAGGACAACTGACAAAAACCCCTTTGCTGAAACCAAACATAAATATTGGACTATCGATAACTATCATCGAAGAAGTTCCTATTTAAATTTCGTCTCAGCAAATCGGTCTAAAACAACGATATTCCTAACAATCCTATGTAACCTCAGGATTAAGAAATTCAACGAAAAACAAGCAAGATTTTACAGTGCTCAAGTATTTCTTGGTTTTGAGTACTTACATAAGTTACATGTGATTTATAGAGACTTGAAGCCTGAAAATATTCTCATAGACCAAAAGGGTTATATTCGAATAACTGATTTTGGATTTGCTAAGGTACAAAATTTTATCAAGACATTTGAAAAAAATTTGTTTGTAGACTTGATGTATTTAGCGAGTTTTAGATAGAACCATGACACTTTGTGGAACACCTGAGTACCTTGCTCCAGAAATTATTCAAGCCAAACCTTATGGAATCAGCGTTGACTGGTGGGCTTTTGGAATCCTCATCTACGAACTTGTATGTGGAAAATCACCGTTTGCAAATTATAACAAGGATCATATGAAAATGTATTCCAAAATCTGTGATGGCAACTATAAAATGCCACCTTATTTTAGTAGGGATTTGAGAGATTTGGTGGATAACTTGTTGCAAGTTGATCTTTCAAAGAGGTTTGCTAAGAACAAAATTGGTGTTTCTCTTGTAACTATCGGTGTTTCTTAGATTTGGCAACATGATGAATGGGAATAAGGACATTAAGCACCATAATTGGTTCAAGTCTATGGATTGGTGTGGTTTGTACAATCAGTTGGTCGAAGCTCCTTATGTTCCAACGACAACAGATCTCGAAGACACGAGCAATTTTGATAAATTTCCAAATGTTCCTCTGGTGCATTCCAACTTAAATAAGTTTGAAGAATATTTTGCAGAATTTTAGTGGTTTTCAAAAGAAACTAACTCAAATAAAAAATAATTCATTATATTAGTTTTTCTAACATAGTTTCAGCTGTTCTTCAAATTTAGAATTGAGTTCCTAAAACTCAGAGACAGATAGTGTCATCTTCTAGCTAAATTTATATACTCACTGTATAGCCTCTTAAATAACCTCTTCAATGAAAGCTATAAACGTTTTTACGATCCTCACCGACGGGCGAAAACACCACGTAGTTTTACACTTTTACGATTGCAACATTGTTGCAAATACGAATATAAAGAAATAACATCTTTAAAGACCAACAATTATAATTAGCTAAAATTTAACGAGCAAAAATAAAAAGTCTAACTTAAGATTTCGTGCGTAAGAACGAACATTTACTTCAGGAAATCTCACAGAATTATATTAACAATAATAAAAAGAACACAATAATGACCGAGATACTTAAGGCCAAATGAGATGTAAAATTGAATTTCATTTGCAGTTGTCTTATTAGCTTTTAAGTGATCTTATATTTGCCATCGAGTTTATAGGTCAGTATTTTGCTGGTGTTTTAGAAATATTTTTTATTTATATCTCTTTAACTTTTACTAATACATAAATTCTAATTTTTATTAGATCAAAATTTATCACTTAATAAGATTATTTTTTTTATTTTTATTGAAAAATAATTATTAGGAAATCGAATGCACCTGTTTAAAAAAAAATTCTAAACTATAAATTTTTGAACCAAAAATAACTTGTTGCATGTTTGAACTTAGTACTGCTTCTTTCTTTTTTTTATAATTTAAAAGTTGTTCCTGAATGCTCACATTTTTTCGGAATTTTCCACCTTTTTAGTTATAAATATCAAAAAATGCGGCTTCAAAAACAGTTTTTAACCTACTCTCCTGCCCGTTTTTGAAAGTCAAGTTTTTGAAAATCGTTGCAGAATTTGTGTGCTCATTTAAACAATGTTCCAAGTTTTGTGAACCTGTTATATTATTACTAGCTGACCCGACAAACGTTGTGTTGTCATATAAATAATTTCTAGAGAATATTTTGCTAAAAATAAATAACTTATTGTAAGTGTGTAAGGATGTGATATATAAGTGGGAGAGGTATAGAGCACTGTAAACGGTGACAAAATATTAAAATAATAAATCACCAAACAATTTTTTTAAATTAAATAATGGCTTCGATAACATTTTTCATTAATTTTTTAATTCTCTACTAATCGCGAGCCGTTGCACAACCGTGGTGGGGTTCAAATTACGAAGCAAAAGTACCGGAGATCCAACCTTCAGTTGTAAATTATATGGTGGCATTCCAGGTAAATAAAATGAGTTCAAAAACTCAGTTGGATGATTTACAGCTTCGGTAGCATCACAAACTGTTTCAATAGATTTGTATGACACCAAGTCTCCTGGGAACAAATGTTGTATCTTGAGATTTAATTGGTTGACAATTTGACATCCACATTTTTTGCTGCTAAAATTGCTCTTTCTGACAGCCACTCCTGATTTGTATATTGTCTGTGTACATCGGGAAATATCTGGTCAATGAGAGTATCTTGTGAATCAATAATCGTGCAGAAATCGACCGGTAATTCTATGCATCCAGTTTCATCTGTAGTAACTTTTCCGTCGCCTATATCTATCAACAGTTGTTTTAAGAATGTTTCAGCGGATGGATCTTAAAGCATTTGAACACGCATATTTACTTTCAGTTACGATTTTAAGCACGCGTTGATCTCATCAGCGTACGTTGAACGCAGAATAACGTGAAGTGTTTGTCTCAAATCACCTGAAAGCAGTAACAGAGTGCCGCCAAATAGGCTGTCGTTGTTTTGTCTTTCAATGTCCTGTTCAACGCCTCAAGTGAATGTGTGCCATAGTGCATTCATCCCAGATGATAATTTTACACTGTTTCAGCACTGTGATCATTGATGGTTGTTTTTTATATGCAACAGCCAATGCAAAACCATTATTCGATCGCATTTAAGCAAGAATTAGCGAAACAAGGAACGTTTTGCCAGCTCCACCTGATGCCTCCAAAAAAATGAATCCACCTTTCCCTTCCGAAACTGCGAGCATGATGTGGTCAAAAATGGTTCTTTGTTCTTCATTCATTAGTGGGACATTTCGAGCGACAATCGCTGCCATTTCTACAGTATTGAATTGTAGTTCACGATTCAATTTAGTGTCTATTAAATAAGATGCATTTCCATTTGGTGAGTGCATACCGAAATGACTGAGTGGTAAGTTCGCAATGGTAATGCAAATATCCTCAATAGCAATCAACGCTTCATTGTACATAGAGTCACTGAATACTATCGTAAGATCGTTGCACCGTGTACGATGTTGATGCAATTAAACCAAAGCACTAAGGAATATAAAAAATACATAAGAACCTATTCTCAGACCTACCGAATATATATGCAAAATTTTATTGAATTTGGTTAAGCCGTTTCGGAGGACCATGGCAACTAACACTGTGTCAGGAAAATTTTATATATATTAGCTTTATTTAAAAAACCAGGCAATATTTAAAAAAGAAAGAGGCTGGGATGCGACCCACACTGATAACTTCCCATCCCGTCTGTCGATTTGTCTTGCTTAAAAGTTTGTCTATATGTATCAATTTTTACCAAATTTGCGTACTATTTTTTGTAGATTTTATTTTTTTATGAAAAAAACGGACTGTTGGATTTTTATAAAAAAAATTACTGAATATCGAAAACAATATTTTCTGTGAAATAAAATAAGTTTGAAGCCAATATTTGTAATTTTTGTAAAGCTATTTGAGTCGAAAGTAAATTTTTACAAGTTTTAGTATTGTTTTTTTTTAGGTTTTTATTTTTTGTAAAAAAAAACTGTCTATTCGATTTTTCTTAAAATTGTATCGAATGTTGAAAACAATATTTCTTATAAGTTAAAATTAGTTAGAAGTCATTATCTCAAATTTTTGAAAAGATATTTGAGTCGAAAATCAATTTTTCCCAACTTTGAGTAATGTTTTTTTTTAGGTTTTTATTTTTTATAAAAAAAACTGTCAATTAGATTTTTCTCAAAATTTTATCAGATGTCAAAAACATTATTCTTCGTTGCACAAAATTGTTTTGGAGATGAAATCATATTTTAGTCGTAAAATTTTCGAGGTGACAATTTTTTTTTTCAGTTTTTTTGATTAATAAAAAAAACCGTTAATTGGATTTTTTTCCAAAAATATACTTATTTTGTATCACGTTATAATTTATAATATAAAATTAAATTTAAGTCTCTAACGTCATTGGTTCATGAGATATTTAGGTTTAACCAAAATTTGCACCTTTTTTTAAACTGCTATGGTAAAAAAAACACCCACGCAATTTTCTTGAAAGCCCTTTCTGCATCTTTCTGCCTTATTATCTGTATAAAAAAATTTATTTGATGTCGATATCTCTTTTGGTTCTTGTGCTATGGACGACGAAAAAAACGTCGCGAACGTACGGACATACGGACGTACGGACGTACGTACACACGCACGCACAGACATCTTTCTAAAAATCTTTTATTTCGACTTAAGGGACCTTGAAACGTCGAGAAATGTCAAAATTTTCAATTCGACAAATCGGACCCATTACAATAACTTTCTATGGGAAGTTAAAAAGAAATGATAATAATTTATTTCTGAAACCGACAATATGATTACTAGTGTGCCCCAAGGCTCCGTTTTGTGCCCGACTCTTTATCTTTATTTTAATTTTATAAATTCTTTCGTCTACTCAGCTTTTAACCCAATTAATGGTTACACTGGATGATAGTTATTTAACATCATTGACTCATTTAGCCACCTTTTACGTCAGATAAACGTTGTCGTAATGTTTTTGCTTCATAAATTCTTACCGTTATTTTAACGGATTATCAGGAATAAAAACGTCAAAGTTGGCTACAGAGCATATATGATCAGTAATAAAAACTATGGCCGCATGCAGCTCTGGCTGATTCCACTTTGGAGTCTTCTGAAAATTTAACTCCATGTAAAAGCCTCCTGTCAAATGCCTTATCGCAATCAATGAACAGTAGGTGAAGTCATGATCTATATTAAACGCACTGCTCTAATATCCTTAGGATGTTGGCATGATAAATGCAGGATTCCTGATTGTTTAGTGTCAAGTGTTGCTTTGAGATGTGCTTGTTTGTGTTCCAAAATAATACTGGTCGACAAAATTACCGTTGCTCAAACAAAAATGTACTATATTTTAGGATTAAGACGTCCTTAGTTCGAATCTCGCGTTTAAATTTTATTATCACATCAGGTATTTAAAAGTGGTAAATACAACCACAAAGGGGTTTCTTGAGCCAAAGGTAAGACTCAAAATATCTCTTAATAAGAAATTGTATGATGATTTTGAAAAGTACAAATACTTTTCTTCTAAAGACAATATTTAAGCATTTATTCGTGAGATACCGGCCGAAATGTTGGAAAGAGTATGCCAACATTAGTAAAATTGGACTAAGCGGATGGACCATTTGAGGTGCAGTCAAGGTCAACATTTGCATGAAATAATCTTCAAACATTAAATTATATGGACCATACTATCGATTCAAATAAAGATTTGATGCATTTTTCTGAATTTTATGTGTTTTTTTTGTTTGAAAAACTTTCTTATAGCTTTTAAAAAATCACCGTTTAGATATAATTTAAAGCATTTTAGTATCTTACTTAGCTTCTGTAAATTCTCATTAGTTATGGGTCTAAATTTAAATCTATATAAAGTTTGGAGAAAAACTTGAATTTGATATTTTAATAATTTTGGAAAATACGTTTTGGAGTAAATTTTTAATGCTGATTTCGAATCTAAACTCTAATTTCAACTATTTATTCAAGTTTTAAAAATACCCGTTATCGACATTATTTTAATATTTTTTGCTATATGTACATCAAAAACTTGATATAATAGAATTTTGGCCTTTTCTGTTGAAAACCATTTAAGCAACAAATGTATGTAACACAGGTGAAATTTAACAACTTTTGAAGTTTGTTCTATAGTATTACTAGCGGCCCGGTATGTGCTTCGCTACGTATAAGGCATAGTTATAAAAAAAATGTATTATTAAGTTCATTTATTCAAACAAACAAATATTTTAAATTGCTAGCTATTTAAAAGTCCAAATGATATATTGTTTATATTAAGAGTAAAAACTAAAAAATAAAAAAGAATTGGGTACTCTTACTATGGTGGGTCTATATGGGTTAGTCTAAAACAGTTGGATAAACATTGGCAATAACTTTTTCACTGCCAATCTGGTGCCACTACACAGTTTTAGTGGATTAATATTTCGCAATAATATAATCAAAGAACCAATTTTCAAGCAATGCGGTGGTATACCAGCCGGTTCCAATGAATTTAAAAATTCAATTGGATAATTCATTGCCTCATCTTGATTCATAACACTGTCAATTGATTTATATTTGTATGTCGTGACTATACTTGGCAGTTTCGCTTAACTTTGAAAATGAATGGCATATATGTATATGAATGTTGTTCGGTGCTAAAATAGCGCGTTCTCTCAACCAATCATGATTTCTGTAATTCTGAAGAATATTCGGAAAAACACAATCAATCAACTCATCTATAGATTGCGCAATTGTACAAAAATTGTTCGGTAAAGTGATCAATCCGTTGGTACTGTCGATTGGTATTTTGCCATCACCAATTTCTAACAATTGTTTTGAAAACTCATGGGCAGTTGCATCATTATGTAGGTGAATACGCATATTAATATTCAGTGTCAAATTTCGTACATATCTCCAAAGAAATGATGACTTCAAACAGGCGTTTATTTCATCAGCAGGAGTTGATCGTGGAATGACAGGCAATGTTTGACGAAAGTCCAATGACAGCTATATCAGAGCACCACCAAAAAGCTGTTGATTACTGCGTAAATCTTGCATTGTTCGATTAAATGCTTCTATTGATTTTTTATTCGCCATTGTGCACTCATCCCATAAAATAATTGACGTTAATCGCAGAACTTTTACAATAGCAGAATTTCCCGAAATATTGCAAGTTGGCGTTTCAATCACCTGTACATGCAATGACAATTTTAATGCTGAGTGTGCGGTCCACCACCTTCTAATAATGTAGCAGCAATTCCCGAAGATGCAAGTGCAAATGCAATTTTCTGTTCCGATCGAATAGTCGCTAAAATCAATGGTACAACGAAAGTTTTGCCTGTACCAACAGGTGCACCCAAAAAATATAATCCACCTGCGTTTTTGGAAACGGCTTGCATGATTGTGTCATATATGTACATGTTTTTGTTGAATTTGGAATCTCTAATAATTTTAGTAGCACCAAAAGAAGTCATTAGAAAAGCCGAATTGTATTGTTGAATATTACTCAAAAACTGCTTCGACGTTTGAGATGTCCCAAAAATAAATAAATACAATGGTTCGGGCGGAGTTTCTAATGTTGGCAATATCACATTAGCACAACACATGCCGGGCTTTCACCTTGAAAGTTAGCCGCATCACAATGTGGACATATTGCGTCCATCATTCCAATGTATCCGTACAGCACGCAGCATTTCATCCAAAACAGCACGATGTATTCGTGATCGCCGTGCAAGACCAAGTACAAGTACAGGGTCAACAGGTCTATTCTGTGCAGTACGTTCACGCTGCGATGCATTAGCTTGTGCGCGTTTATCTGTAGTCTGAGATCGTCTTAATAATGCCACTTGATTTGCATTACGCCTTCGCCGGCCTATGTTTGGTCGTCTTGCTCGTGGCATTTTACCTTCACTCAACAACTCAACAATATTTTGGAAAATATAAACACAAAGCAATAACTCAACAATATTTTGGAAAGTATAAACACAATAAAGCAATAATTATCGCTGATAAAATGAAATGACATATGATGACATTGAATTTGTTTGACAGAACTAACGTTAGTTTTTTTTGTCTTCGATTGTTTTGTCAAAGGTTCAAATTGGATTTTAAGTATAGTACAAATGGTTTGTATATGGGAGTATAGAAAGATGTTGATTTAACACTTTTTCAAGATTTTTTTTCAAATTTTCTTTACGTACAAACCTTCTCTGGACTTTCACGAATAATTCAAGACCAAAATTATCCAGATCGGTAAAGGCATTGTTGAGTTATAACATTACAACGAAAAGTGGCATTGATTTTTATATATATAGATATAAAATAACAAATGTTTCAAAGATTTGGAAAACCATCACAAAGCCTTATGTACGCGTTTTTTTTTTCCAATCTTAAAAATTGATATCTCAAAAACCTGACTTGATAGAAAGTGCAATTTTAATGCCAGTAGAAAAATCTTGTCGACCAGTGTAATCAAGAAACTCCCAATTCTATTATTGTCAGAAGTCAGTACTACCAAATGCATCTGAGGCATCGAAAAAAGATATTTTTCTCTACAGGAAATTATTAGGGGCAGTTTGAAGATTTATTCTTAGTATTTTCTGCAGGCATTGAAGTTACAGCTCTATTGAGTGAGAGAATCAAGCCTTAAATTGATTATCACAACTTGATTCCATGTGAACAAATTGACAAATCCACCCAAAGTATTTCGTATCCTGAAAAATACTTCTCATAAACAGAATAAAGCTAAGTTGTAAAGCATTATTTACTGATTTCTTAGGGGATATTGTGTTTAAGGTGGTAATAGTCATTATATAGCCGATCTTATCAATCGTTTAGATTTAAAAAAATATAAATGTGCCATATTACAAAACATTTTTTATCAAAATTTCGTTCTTAAAGTTTTCTTTCAGCATTTTCAAAAAGACTTACTGACGATAGAAACACATCTTTTACAACATAAGAAGCTTAGAAGACTTCTCGGTCTCCCTATTCCAAACCGCGTTCGACATAAAGACAAATCACAAATGCGATTGTAATTGATGAAAACCGAAACGAAACATTACCACATTATGTACAACTGGGGATCGCTTTACCACCACCGGGAAAAAAAGTCCATATGTGATCTTTAAAAAGAAAAGTTTCCCAAAAAAAATAAATAATTAAATAAACATAAAAAAAAATAAAACAGAATACCCAACTTGTCACAAGCTATAAAACACTCTCCAATTCAACTTAATCAAAGTCAAGTCTTATCTTGTAAGAAACAAAGTGCAGTAGGTACCTAAACAAGTAGTCCTGAAGCATAAGATGGGGATGGTCCTCCCTATATTTTCCAACACACATAACTAATACAAATTTTCATGCTCAAAAGTTGATTTAATCGACAAGTCGAGGAGGGACACTAAAAACAAGCTACAAAAACAAAAAGAAGACACTTCCAGTTGGTAGAGAGATTAAGTGACACAACATATGTAGCAATTTTATTTATTGAAATGTTGAAATATGTCGACTTTCATGTGCGATGAAAATTAGTGGCGCACTTGAACTAATCAGAGAAACAGTGATCTTCCCCAAAAAAAAAAAAGAATACGCCGCCGCGCCGCGCCCGTACAAGATCGAGATCGAGTTCGAGACCGAAAACCGAAGGAAAAACACACAAAGACGTCTCCGCACATCTCCATATGGGAAAACCATGATATAATCCAAAATAATTCATGATGGTGGAGCATTCCATGATATGGTTGGTGTTCTTCATGAACTGAACATACCTAAATGATTAAGTCAGTGCATCTTCAATGATCATCTAGAAAAGAAGGCAATGTATGGCATTTTGTTTTATCTCGATATAGGCATATAAATCGATCTTAATTTATAGGTATTTCGATACCAAATGATGAAATGTTATTTTTTCGTCTTAGTTGTTGGGAAACTTGAATCGAGTCGTAATAAAAAGAAGGAAAATAAACTAACTTGGGGCAATATAGTTGCTCATGATGTTTAATTTTCAAATTCAATTGCAAAGGAATGTACCTATACTTCATTTCTGTTAACAGGTGACTTATTGTAATAACTTGTCTGCTAATATTAATTCCTTTTCAATCCAAAAAAGGAACATATTTTTCATTAAAAGTTTTCCAATTAGAGATTTAACTTTGATATTAAGAATTTTGTAGAAGAAATCAATAGATGTTTATTTCTAGGTTAAGAGGAAGGTATACCTTTAAGAATAACGATATTAACCAAACGGCTACCAGAGTTACCAGTTAGTTAGTTAGTTTTCGAATTACAAAATGTTGGTAATCAAAAATTATATTTTAGGAGTGGTTAGAAATGAAATGTCGATGTATTGAAAACAAATTTCTTGCAAATTGCAATGACTGGGAAAGACAGAGTGTGGTAAGGCATTCTACATTCGCAAAAAGCAGCTAAAGAACGAATATCTGCACTTTACATGGACATTTATTATAAGCGGGAGTATTACGGTTTAAGGGTTTAAGTAAAGGAATGTGGTTGGTTATTTCGATAGAGCATAGTCCGTTAATTTGCGATGAATTGACAAATCCTCCAAGAGTAATTCTTCTTATGAAAAGTGCTTTCTCAAACTAGCCGTTTGGATTCGGCTTAAAAAAACTTTGGGTCCCCTACCCTGACAACTTTACTCGCACACAGGAATGGTTGAGAGTTGTTGCGCCACCTAATTTATTTTATAGTCCGTTAATAGCAAGTGGCTTCCGAAGCATTAAATTTCACTCGGTTTCTTATTTTCTTATATTCTTATAATTTAATGAGCTTAACATGTTTTGTCGTTGCAGTTATTCATCTGAAAACAAATATAAAAAGCTATTAGTACCTACTATCCTCAGCGAAACAATATATTTAATTTAAAGTTACAGTATGTATTACAATCAAAAAATTATAATTTGTAATTTTTTTTCTATTTTCTATTTGGCAAATTGATTTTGACAGCTAAAGCACGTTTCGTATTTTGTGTCTCTTTCAAATATTTTCAGGTTGATCTATAATTTAACAGTAAATTGTCCTAAAAACGAACATCGCTTGCAAACCAGTTAATTTGTTATCAAAACGTGTGATCTGTTAAGAACCGTTCAACGCGCGATTTTTCCATTTTATGGTGAGTTTAATCGAATTAACTGAAGCGGCATTTCGGGCTATTGCGACAGAATTTCGCACTTAATTTACATTGTTGGATACTGAACCACCCACACGCTTGCATAAAGTTCGAACTGAGGCAAGTGTTTGTGACAACCTTGAATTAACGATGTGGTGCTGGTCACAGCAATTGTTCCTCTGCTACATTACGTGCAAAATTTTGCTGAAGGATTTAGGTGTGAAGTTGGAAGTATCGAAAAATTGTGTTCAGCAACGAAGCTGAATCATGGTACCCGTTGGTACCATGGTTAGTGCGTTGGACTGTCATGCGAGAGGTCTTGGGTTCGATCCCTGCCTGTGACACCTAAAGTTTTTTAACGGGTACTCCCTCTTGCGAGGAATTGACAAATTCTCGAAGAGTTATTCTTGTCATGAAAAGTGCTTTCTCAATCTAGCCGTTCGGATTCGGCATACAAACTGTAGGTCCCCTCCATTCCTGCTATTACTCGCACACAGGAATGGTTGAGAGTTGTAAGTCTTTAGGCCCTGGTTCTTTACGGACTGTTGCGCCACCTTATTTATTTTTTTAACGAAGCTCATTTCGTTGGAAGAGCACCAACGCATCCAAACAAATCATTGTTTGGTGCGAATTATGCGCTTTCGAAATTCAAAGATAATGCGAATCGTAACGTTACTGCTATAATTGGTGACCGCCACCTTGCTGTTCTTACATAACAAGTGGCCTTAACAAGACGTTACCCCATGTCATGCAATTGAGAGACGAGTTCGATGAACAATTTATTTCACGTTTAGGGCCCATCAATTTGCGATTTAACGACTCTTGTCTATATTTTGTGAGGCTATGTTTATGCACTGGAAGCCAACATAACAGCTTTTGTTCTTGAGATACCGACCGGAGACAAGTTAAAATAGGTTAGCCCGCAACAGCAACGCCTAGCGGTTAGCCCTTATTTGCTGGCAAACTTACTTTTCATAAACTTGTTGTCCCTTGACATTGCTTTGTCGCTTAGTTTTTGAAAAACACTTAAAGTGATTTCGTAAGAGTTCCCCTCTCTCTATTTCAAATTCCTTCGAGTGAGTTCCTCTTTCTAAGCTTCCAAGACCTAACAAATGCCGGCCCATTTGTTAACCTTTGGTCATGGTTTTTTCTATCATAATTTGATTTTTCTAGGGTACGAAGAAACCAAACCCTATGCATTCTAGGATAAACCACAACCACCACGAAACTCCCACTACGGGGGCCGTCCCATATATGATCATGACGCCTTGCATCATGGGGCTGTATCATATCCCGTGGCACCGTTTATAGCCTGGTACGGCTCACCATCTTTCGATTCTTTGATAGGACGGATCTAGGGAAGATAACCCTAGAAGTGACCGCTCGGCTTCATGATTGGGACCTCAATCCACCAGCTTTATCTACATTTAACATCATTCTTTTATAAATGATTTTTACTGGAGTCACTCCGAACTTTTAACTTATTTTAAACATCGACTTTCACTAAGAAGAGGTCGATTTTCGTTTTTACTGATTTGCATGTGTGGTTTTTTATAATTTTATCAGTAAGTCAACCTCAGAACCCTTGAGGCAGGACGAACGGTCCCTCGTTCTGCCGATCTCAAGATTTTTCAATCTCAAGATGGGAGAAAACAATAACTTCTTGCGTTCGCTCACAAGCAGAAACCTTTTTACAGTGCAATTCTCAGAGTGCCTTTATCAATTATAATTAATTGTACAGTATCGGCTCATCAATGAATATACACTGAAGTCTCATTACTTGTGCCCAGGGGTCACCACGGGGAGGTGCAAGTAAGTACTTCTTCATCCCAGATTGCAGACAAGCATACAATACTTCCCTACATCTACACGTGAGTAAGTTAGACCCCCGGACCGGAGAGTAAGAAAGGGTATGCCAAAATTTTACTAAGTGGGCAAAAGTTGTCTCGCCCCCAATAAGATCGATCGGAGGAGAGTAAGTCCTGGGCCAGTATCCCGGGCGTAGAAGATAAGAGGACAAGCCTTAAAAATACTGTCATTAGTACTGCCAACTCCATCTTAGGCAGCAGTCGCAGAGGTCGAACAACTGGTTCGATGATGAATGCAAACTAGCAATTGCATACCGAGCAATGAAACAATTTCAAAGAACGCATGTCTTTGAAGAGGAATACAGAGTTTTGAAGAACAGAAAAACAGCTTCAATGACAGAAAAAAGCAGTCTGTGGGAAGAACTTAATCTGTGAACTTGAAGAAAACCATGAGCGAGAGCGAGGTCTGCACCATAAGCGCAAATTCTACCAATCCGTCTGAAACATGACGCAGTATATACCATGCTGCACATATCGAAGGGAGAGGGAGATCTGCAACCGATCCTGCAGGCATACTGAAGCGGTGGGAAGTGTACTTGAATAAATTGCTAAACGGTCAGCTCACTGAAGAAGTAGAGGCTCCACCACTTTAAGAAGATGCCCATATGCTACCGCCACCAATCATAAAAGAGGTCGAGAAGGCTGTAAAAAAGCTCAAACAAAACAAATGGCATATCAGTCAAGCTTTTTTAACATTTCGAGGCAGCTTTACATCGAGCAGTTCATGAAATTATAGTGCATAGAGGAAATATATTATCTAGAGTCCCGACTGGTACCCGTCCTACCTGAAACACCCTCAAATTTTATTCGAGGTGAACTCTCTCAAATTCGAGGTGAACTCTCAAATTCGCTATCGGTGAATACATGTGAGTGGAAAAAAAAACAAAATGAAGGATTGGGTTAAAATAGAAACTTATGGAATTTGTGTGACTTGTCAAAAATGACAATCAATTTTGCAAAACAGAACAATGGATTTCGGATTTGAAGAGTAAGTTTTTGTTAATTGTTTTGATATTTAATATAATTTGATATTTTTCAGATCAAAAACCTTTATAATGAAAAGAGTAAATACAAGTTCACTTCATTAAATAAAAAGTAAGTCAAATTGCAGTGAAGGAGGTGTAACAATGATCGATTTTTTGTAAAGCTTGTGTTTTCATTTTAGATGATGCCTATTACATACCATTACATACCAAGGCAAAAAGCAACTTCCCTCAAGTAATCTGGAAGACGAAGCAAACAAGGCGCTGATTTACAGGTAAGTTTTCTTTATATTATATGTATTTCTCTTAACAAAATAATATCAACGTTTTTAATGACAGACGCTGGCCATTGTGTGTTAATTTTTGTTGGAAGCGCAAGAACACTTTTCTAAACAATTTGTGTGGATTGTGGACTTAAAGGTGCATCTCTCTGTCCAGTACTCAATTGCTGATGTATTATCATGTTTGGTGATATCTGCTTCCATCTCAGTAGCTACTGCAGGCGTTGACGGTGAAGGTGTCAGCATCTCTACCGAAAGTCAAATGCTTTCAATGGAACAAACTGCAGAAACACCACCAAGTCAATGATGCAAGTGGGCATTTTAACATTCAGTGTAGCCGACCGCTAACGCCCTTCTAGCAGCTGAGGTTTGGTGCTGGAACGACTCAACAGCAGTAACAGCAACTGCAGAGTAAGCAGGCAATTCAGGTTAGTTAATTAACTTGTGAGTGATCCAAACAAATATTTTAAATTATGATTCTTTAGGGCTTCCAACATGCTCGACCTATTCATCAGCTGCCAGGAAATATAATGCAAGCCGCTAAAAAAAACTACTTTTGCAGTGGCAACAAAAGCAACATCTTCTGGTTCCACAAAGTACAACAGCGAACGGAGACCAGTTGTGTAAGTGCGAATCGAAACATTTATATCATGATCAACTCGCTTAACCTTCGTCTTTTAGGTCTAAATCCAGGCTTATAGTGCCAAAAATGTCTCACTATCTCGCTGCCAATAAAGGACTACGGGAACACTTAGGTGGCTGAAGCAGCGGCTACTTCTGCCGCTGAGGCTGACACATACGACATAGAAGAGGTAGCTGAACCGAATGGGGGTTTAAAAGCAACTTGTTGGGATAATATAGAACCTCATAAATGACAGGAATCGGAAATCATTGGTAAGCTATCTTAAAAAATAAATTATAAATAAATTGAATAAAAAACAATCTATCATCACTTTTGCATGTACTATTATAGAATTTTCTGCAATTTTTGTAAACTTAAAGACTGACAAAATAGAAGCTGAATTCCATGAATTCATAATACCTATTGTATCACCGAAGCTAAGTGCATTCTGCTTAGAACTAACTGGAATGGACACAGGAATGCACCTACAAACTGCCCTAATGATGTTCCAAGGTTGCTGCGCAAAGAGTCGCGAGCTGGCAACCTTCATCTAGTGAAAATGTTTGATTGGGATTTTGGAATTTGCCTCTTAAAAGAAGGTCAACGCAAACGACTTAAGAAGCCACACATTTTTAATCAATGTATTGACTTACGAGCCCTATTCCAGAAATGGTATAATTATAACACATCAATGCTCATGATGGCAAGACTACTTCAAAATATGTAAGTTTTACATACATATATGTACCCTACAACTTGAAAGCACTATTTGACGTGTTTTTTTTCAGCAGGAAATCAAAACGAAGCTTGGATGTCGATTTTACTCTGCAGTTCACTTGATTCAACGATATGCTTAGAATCTCATCCATGATTAGTCAAGATTCGTCGTGGCGTAGCTAGTTTTTAAATGAAGTTGTAATTTTTCAAAATTGTTTGTAATTTAGTATAATTTTTGTTTTTTAAATTGAATGCCATTATTTATAGATTATAGGTTTTGAAATGTATCTCAGTTTTTAAATAATTAAAAAAAAATATTGCATGTACTTTTTTCCAAGAAAAACACTTCTTTTTGGTTTTACTAAACTTGATCTGCTCAGGTCAATTATTATTTATTAAGTAGATTTTATCTTGTTTTAATTGAGGCATATGTTAAGTACAACAAAATTGAAAAATAAAATGTTTGTAATCCTTATTCTTCTTATGTTTTGGTTCATCACGTCAACAGCATTAGTTAGAAATTCCAGTATCTTCATCTTGCATAAGAGTTAAAACAATACATATCTTTACATTTTAACTACAGCTTTAATCATTTTAGTATTTCACTTAATTTTCGTAATTTTTCATTAGTTATGAGAAGATTCATGCCTCCATTTGACTCTACCTGAATTTTTAAAAAATTTCAAACAAAATATTGAAAAAAAATAATGCAGATTTGGAAAATCACAAGTTTTTTTGAAAAAAATCTACTCCATGAATTTTGATAACCTCGAAAAGCCTTATATGTATATTATGTCCCTAATTCTAAGGTTAAGTGCCGAATAGAATGTAAAAACGTAATATTATTAATTCCATTTTATTTTACAAAAAATAAACATTATTAACACACCAAGGAATCTAAATGTTTGATGATTAAAATAATTCTTTATCACTAAAAAAGAATACAGTATTATAGCTAAGGAGTTATAATAAATGTAAAATTAAATGTCCATAAGGATCTAAATCTTCGTAGATTTTTATTGATCCTCGGGCAAAGCGCTCTGGAGGTGGAATTAGACCGATTGGTTTATGATAATTATGATGTCTTGGATATTTTGGAACAACCTTTAAATGAATATTAATCAATTAAAATTAATTTTGGATTTTGAATAAACTTACTTCTGATGGTGTAGCTCTGTCCTTCGTATACTAGGTAGTTGTCTTTCTCAAAATCGTCTGGCGAAAGCCATTGGAATTTTCAGCATTTTCCTTCTTTTTTTTATCCTGTTCCTCTTCTTTTTATTTTTTTTTACTTCTTAATAAACTCATCTCAAGTCTTCGTGGCTCATGTTAATAGTACAGCCTTTGCTATGATCATCTAGGCTTCAACCATCACTGTTCACACTAGAGTTCCTTTAATATCGTTATTTTCGTCCGGCAGGTAAAATGTATTAATTTCGAGATACTGCGGCTTGCATCTGAGCACCACTCCTTTCACTGCTCTATCTAGATGAAGCAGGTTTGCTGGGCGACTTGTTCTGTTTGGGGTTTCAAGCTTCTTCAACTTTATCGCTCGATAATGAAGACGAAAAGGCGACGAGGAACCTGAGTTCGAATTGGATGATATTCTTGATGAGCGTGTACTTACATACGTGGGAGATTGCTCGTTCCCAACACGCCTGGGACTTGGCGAAACCGACCTTTTCGATCGGGATTTCATTTATGTGGGTGACTTAATAGAAGCTGCCAGGACGTGACTCATCGTCTGAGTCTATCTTCGGATTCTTGGAATTTCTGGTTACTACTCAAAATGAAAATCTGCATCAATTATATTTTTGAAAAATATCCATTACATTTTTTTTTGTTTTGCTTTCATTTTCGATGTCAAAAAACTCACCTCGCTGTTGATCTGTCAAAATTGGGAACAACTCAAATTGGACCACGTTCGCATTGCAGTTCTAGGGTGAGCCTATACTTTCTACATGATTTTTTCTGTTTTTAGCGAAATTTTTCATAAAAACCATAGAATTTGTGTGCCAAAAGCAGTCCAATATTATTTTTAGCACAGTTTTTACTAAAAAGAAGTTGCAAAATTCATTTTTCTTAAAATATTGCATTAATTTTTTAATTTTTGAATTCAACGGATCTCTTTTTTGAACGGCTGAGTTCACATCACATTGTTTTCCCCCTAATTGTGCATATTTCACCAAAAGCCCATAACAACTACATAGAATCTGGATTTTCCCATAAGAAATGCACGGGAGAACTAACACATGCTTATGCTAATGGCAAAATTCTCTCAATTTAGTTTGTAGGCAAAAAGAGAGCAAACCCATTAAGTCGGTACTCTAGATAATATATTTCCTCTATGTACAAGACGACGATGGTTCTAACAGTATTCAAGAACTGTGTGCTTAGTAAAAGGCAATCGGACCTCTTAGACGCGTTTGAGAGGAAGTTCTTGCGGAGAATTGTTGGCTCCTTATGTAAGGAAGAACGATTCCGGAGACTCCACAATCAACAAATGCATGCAATTTACCTCGAAGCTGATATTGTGACAAAAATTAAGTTTGGTAGACTCCGGTGGGCTGGACACCTAGCTCGTATGAGCGAAGAGAAACCAGCACGGAAAGACTTCGAGCGCGCAGACATTTTTATGAATTAATTAACTTTAAAATTTGTAGCTTTTTTTGAGAATAACTCCTGAAATGTGAAACCAACAATTTGATCATGTCCAGGAAAATTACCAACTTATTTTTATACGTAAATTGGTCTTCATGTACTGAAGCGCCATACTTCTTAAAATCCAGTTGGAAACAGGTTAAATTTGTATTTTGTCGAAAATGAAAGAGAATCACTGCATTTTACATATTCAATGATTTATTAAAATTGCGCTTTAATTAACTAACCACGTGTCTTTTCAAATTCTCAGGTTTCTCACCATTTCTGTGTCGTTAAAATACAAGTGCATACCATAACCAACCCCATCCCATCGCTATTGTAAAATAATGCACATCGTCTTCTGGGGTTCATTAAAAGATATTGTCTCATTGCTTTCCATATACCATAACATCATAAATTACCATAAAATGTATGTCATGTTCTTATATGATAATAAATGGCGCCGGTTTTTCAATGTCCAATTGCTTGTGATATGGGGTTGTTCGGGAATCGAACTATCAACCAGTACCTACTCTATAAATTATTTCAATAGACTCTATACCGATATTATTTTTCATCTTCCTCCTGGGACAAAACCCAGTTTACCTTTTGATCCGCCTTGATTTTCAAGGACCTAAGTAAATCCTTTTGTTTAAGGGTTCGAATTCAATTTGTTTGTTTCTTGTTTTTTATTTTTTTATTTCTGCGACTACCGACGACAACTCAAAAGCACTAAAAAATAAAGTCAACAATAAAAAGGTAGACGACAAAGAATATAAAAAGAAATAAACCCGAAAACAATCGATAAAACCACAAAAGGATTACATTCTCTCTCCATCCTTGCATATACCATAGGGACTTGTTTGATGATAGTATTACATTGACAATATTTGACATCATTGAAATTGGTGTGCTACCTTGAAGGGTATGCCTCTTTTTGTAAGAGACTAAACGTGTCCATAGCCATAGGTACAAAAAGGTAGCCATCGAGAAATAAAAAAAAGAACATGATTTTTATATTTGTGACATCATCGGATTAACAACTTGTCCCCAAATAAACTTGAAAAACACAGAACGGAACTTGGAAATTAGTTCAAGTATGTCAAATTTAAAAATGGAAATTTGTTAGATCATCATCAAAATCAGACTAACGAATTCATAAAAATCAACATGTTGCTCATAAGAGCCATCATACTCGTAAGACACACATACAAAAGTCATAAAAATAACCCACCTAATGGTTGGGATTGGAACTTCTTCATATATAATAAATCGTCTGTCTGAAAAATTAATTTTCATCTAAAAAAAAAAAACAACAACAAAAAATGGGTATATGTACGTCATGTTACCATCACTCCATTCCAGCCTTCCGCTTTCAGCAGCTATAGCAGAGCTATGTAGAAGCTACCAAACACTGTTGACACAGTCCCAATCGATTTTTCATCTTTCAAAATTAGAAATCAATCCCCATCCACCATCCGCCATCCCCCATTTAGTCCCAGCCTTTCAGTAGCATTCTCATATTCTCAGCCTATATCACAGCCTCTTGTTGAATATTTGTTTCCTTTTGGTATCGCGGAGGAGGATCGTTGGAAATTGAACGACAAGTCAACGCATCAGTTTGGCATCATTAGTCATTTTTAATGATTGAAGGATTTTTTACAGAAGACGAACATCCCTCATGTCGGTCGTCTTCTAAATCATTACAAATGACCGCACGTACGTAAACACTCTCGTTCTGTATTTCGATTTAGGCAAAAATAACTCGGAGGCTAAAGTCTGGTGTGTGTGTGTGTGTGTCTTTGCTGATGCTGCATCCTGCGCCTCAAGGACATTAAAGACCGCCACTCAAGGCAAGGCAGGCACATGGTTTGATTTGAGTTTCTGTTGCTTTGAAAACATACATCACACAAAGTCCTTGTCCTTATCCTTGAGCACCACACAAATATTATTTCTGTACCTTTTCTTCCTGTTTCCAAAAAATAAAAGAAATTAATATTAATTTCTTTCGGCAGGAGAGCCTCAGAGCCCATCACACTATTCTTTCATTTCATAATTTAATTTACCTTAGCTTGTAAGAAAGATTCTCTTCTGGTACGGAAATCGGAGTGTGTTGTGTGTATGCGACAAATAATATATAAAAATCATCCAAGGATAAAAGAGAAATTATCTTTTTGCCAGGATGGGACATCCAACTATACCAACTCGACTCATCCAATTTCCTATTTCCATAAATTTTAATTCTTCTTCGGCAAACACACGCCAAGCCATCACAAAAAAGATGAAGAAGGACGAATCAGCCATCATCATCTTCGTTCAAAAGGAAGAAAACATATACTATACAGGCAAAAGTCAAGAGAATATAGAAAGAGCATGCAACGGATATGAATTATAAGGACACGTGTCGAAGTTATCAATGGCATTCTATAAATGATCACACTTGAGGGGTGACATGAGAAAATTATTTATCAGAAAAGGTGAGAAAGTTTGCGTTTCAAGTCAAATTGCAATTTCAGGATGATTCATTGAAGTTAAAAGAATATAAATGATTTCTTATAGCGTGTTTAAGGAGACGAAAATAAGTCCCTGTCGTAAAAAGGACTAGGCAGGAGTACATACTCTGTTTTGATTTTTGTGTGCAATGAGGGCATTTTCTTTTGTTTGTTTTAATTTAATAACCAAAATATTTATAAAAAAGCTTACATATTGTTTTAACTAACTGTCATTTATTCAGTCCGGACGGATGTAGTGCTATTCGAACAATGTTGATATTGATACAAAAATTTGAGAGTGTTGGTTTAGTACTTTTATATTAAACGCACTCTTAAAGGGGTTATTGCTACCCGTATTATGCCAAAGACATTTTAGAAAGCATTTAAAAAGATTTGAAATGGTTAAAGAGGAGCGTTCGGTACACATCTGTTTTGAATTATTAAATAGTACAATGAAAGTATTTATCATTCACTTTGTACGACTTAGTAGCGAATCTCTATATAAGAGTAACTACGCCCGAAATAGGACTCGAGGGTACACTGATGAGCAATTCTGGTAACGCGAGTATTACGAGAGTTGAATTGCTTAAGTACAACTGGCTATTTTACTAAAAATGAAGAAATACAAGAGACATTACGACGGTATTCAAGCAATTTTAATGAATCAACGATGTTTTTAACACCTAGCAACTCCGTTCAAAAGATCACTGTTTGAAAGACTTAAGTAATACTTAACCTTTGTAACAGGTTATCCATTTTGCGGTTTCAAAAGTATAGGGCTGGAATTCGACATCTGTCAAACTAATTTTTTAAACCAATTTTTTTTTTTCAGTTAAAAGTCTAACATTTACAAAAATGGATTGTTTGACTATTACACAACGCATACAAAATGTTAAAACCTATACTACAAAAATGTTGATTCTGCCACAGCCACATATCGTGCTTTAAGAGGAGATTATGGTTAACATGAACTTCCAATTACGCAAGCAATTGGCAACATTGTGAAGAAATTTGAAGGGACTGGTTTGGTTACAGATATTGTAAGGACTGTGCATTATCGTTTTGCTCGTACCATTGAAAATATCGCTGCTGTAAGTGAAAGTGTTGCCGAAGACCCGAATGTGTCGATTCCTCTTCGTTCCCAGGAATTAAGACTGTACTACGGCACATTATGGCCTATTTTTCATTTGGAGCTACACCTACATCCATATAAAGTCCACCTCACACAACAGCTCAAGCCAGCTGACCATTCACAACGTAGTAGATACGTCGAATGGGTGCTTCAACAACAGGCGGTGGACGGCTATTTTTGTTAAAATGAATTATTTAATACAACACTTACCTTTAAGTATACCATCTCACTTTAACTACTTTGTATAATTCTACTTTATGTTAGAAACAGTCCGTATAAGGTTGATGGAAGTTGGTGATTCAAAGCCAAAATTATCAAATGATAATGCACTCAAAGTAAGAGGTAAATTTAACATTTTTTCATCTCATTCCAACAAACCCAGGAAATTTGGTCAATCAACACAACAAACATCCGGTACAAGTTCATTTGGCTCAAGGTATTGCAACTACAATTGTCGACGTTGTGGACGCAGAGGGCATAAGGCAAGTAATTGCCGATCTAATGATGAAGTGGCAAGAAAAGTTGATGACTCGTATTCCGAAACTGGTTTTATGATGCAGGAGTCCTTAGAGCTTTCTCCCACAAGAGCACTCGAGGTATCAGACAGTCAATACAACAAAAGTTCTCGTTGGTGCTTGGATAGTGGAGCTACTTCTCACATGTGCCACAGTGAAACATTTTTTTCATCTTTATCAAAACGTCACGTTGGGTATGTTAAACTTGCAAATGATAAACAAATAAAGATCATGGGTATTGGTACTGTTGATATAGTCAGCAAAGTTAATGGCAAAACTCTTTTCTGTTCGCTCTTTAATACACTTCTTGTTCCAGACCTTAAAGAAAACTTAATTTCCATCAACAAAGCCACCATGAATGGTGTGAAAGTTTATTTTGAAGCCGAAAACGCAAGTCTTGTGAGCAAGAGTGGAAAACATCTGTTGAGCGCGAAAAAGTCAGAGGGACTTTATTTTGTCTATCCATCTAAAGAAGAAGCTTGTTTAAGTTCAAAAACTGGGAATGGCAATGTAAAGGCAGCAGGAGATTTCAAAATCTGGCACAACAGGATGGGACATTTAAATGCAGCATCTTTGAAGCGTATGCAACATGAAAATCTTGTAAGAGGACTTCCAGATTTTACGAACTATGAACTCGACTGTGACGCATGCATCAGAGGTAAGCAAACACGTTTACCATTTGATAAGAAATATGTAAAATCAACATCATCTTGTTTGGAACTCATACATTCGGACATCTGCGGACCTATGAAAACAGAATCTCTGAGTAAATCATTGTATTTCGTAACTTTCATAGATGATTTTTCTAGAAACATATTCATTTATACATTGCGAAAAAAGTCCGAAATGATAGACAAATTTATTTTATTTAAAAAACTTGTCGAAAATCAATTAAATTCCAAAATTAAGCGAATAAGATCTGATAATGGATCAGAATACACTAGTCGTGTTTTTAGAGAGTTGTGTGAATCGAATGGCATCAAACAAGAATTTAGTTCACCGTATACACCACAGCAAAATGGTGTTGCTGAACGTGCCAACCGCACACTTGTCGAAATGGCTAGGTGTTTGAAAATCAAACTATGGACGAATATCTGCGGGAATTCTGTGGTATAATCAGTCGTTTGACGGAACTAGAAGCAAAGCTCGATGATGATCTTCTCGTGGTCCTACTTCTTGATAGTCTCGACGAAAGTTATAAAGATGTTCAAGCAGCATTTGCAGCGCAAAAAGAATTCCCTTCATTAGAAACAGTCCGTATAAGGTTGATGGAAGTTGGTGATTCAAAGCCAAAATTATCAAATGATAATGCACTGAAAGTAAGAGGTAAATTTAACAAATTTTCATCTCATTCCAACAAACCCAGGAAATTTGGTCAATCAACACAACAAACATCCGGTACAAGTTCATTTGGCTCAAGGTATTGCAACTACAATTGTCGACGTTGTGGACGCAGAGGGCATAAGGCAAGTAATTGCCGATCTAATGATGAAGTGGCAAGAAAAGTTGATGACTCGTATTCCGAAACTGGTTTTATGATGCAGGAGTCCTTAGAGTTTTCTCCCACAAGAGCACTCGAGGTATCAGACAGTCAATACAACAAAAGTTCTCGTTGGTGCTTGGATAGTGGAGTTACTTCTCACATGTGCCACAGCGAAACATTTTTTTCATCTTTATCAAAACGTCACGTTGGGTATGTTAAACTTGCAAATGATAAACAAATAAAGATCATGGGTATTGGTACTGTTGATATAGTCAGCAAAGTTAATGGCAAAACTCTTTTCTGTTCGCTCTTTAATACACTTCTTGTTCCAGACCTTAAAGAAAACTTAATTTCCATCAACAAAGCCACCATGAATGGTGTGAAAGTTTATTTTGAAGCCGACAACGCAAGTCTTGTGAGCAAGAGTGGAAAACATCTGTTGAGCGCGAAAAAGTCAGAGGGACTTTATTTTGTCTATCCATCTAAAGAAGAAGCTTGTTTAAGTTCAAAAACTGGGAATGGCAATGTAAAGGCAGCAGGAGATTTCAAAATCTGGCACAACAGGATGGGACATTTAAATGCAGCATCTTTGAAGCGTATGCAACATGAAAATCATGTAAGAGGACTTCCAGAGTTTACGAACTATGAACTCGACTGTGACGCATGCATCAGAGGTAAGCAAACACGTCTACCATTTGATAAGATATATGGAAAATCAACATCATCTTGTTTGGAACTCATCCATTCGGACATCTGCGGACCTATGAAAACAGAATCTCTGAGTAAATCATTGTATTTCGTAACTTTCATAGATGATTTTTCTAGAAAAATATTCATTTATACATTGCGAAAAAAGTCCGAAATGATAGACAAATTTATTTTATTTAAAAAACTTGTCGAAAATCAATTAAATTCCAAAATCAAGCGAATAAGATCTGATAATGGATCAGAATACACTAGTCGTGTTTTTAGAGAGTTGTGTGAATCGAATGGCATCAAACAAGAATTTAGTTCACCGTATACACCACAGCAAAATGGTGTTGCTGAACGTGCCAACCGCACACTTGTCGAAATGGCTAGGTGTTTGAAAATCAAAGCGAATTTGCCAGAATTTTTATGGCCTGAACTAGTTGTAACCTCAGCTCACATTCGCAACCGTTGTCCAACTACAGCAAACCACAACAGAACCCCAGAAGAGTTATGGTCATCAAAGATTCCCGATGTTTCGTACTTTAAAGAGATAGGTTCACGCGCATTCGTTTTAAATAAATCTGGAAACCAAAGCAAGTTCGATGCCAGAAGCGATGAATTTGTTTTGATAGGATATTGTCACGATGCGAAAGCGTATAGGCTTTGGAAAAGGGGTCCAAGATCCGTGATTATAAGTAGAGACGTTGTTTTTATCGAAAATAAAGAAAACAAAAATTTGTCAAAATTCGTTGATTTTGAATGGATAAACGAAGAACCACGATCGACAGAAGCTAAGAAGCCTGAAAAAAAGTCAGATTTCCCTGATGATGATGGTGAAGCTAATGAAGAAGGAACCGATGGAGCTGAAGAGAATGAAAATAAAAAAACGACAGAGGTACCAATAAAAAATGATAGGCAAGAAGAAACTTCAGACTCTGAAAACTTTGAGGAAGCCCTAGATGACCAAGATGTAAACAAATTCGATGTTGAAGAAATTCCAAACTCAAAAAGGGGGACAAAACTTAAGGCCACTACATCAAACCCCAGACCAAAACGCAACGTTCCTATTCACAACTATAAAGAGAAATCATATTTGTCAGACCAATCAAAAGACGATGATCCTAAAACCCTAAAAGAAGTTGAAAATTCTTCAAATATTGACGAATGGAAAGAAGCCATGAAAATCGAAATAGATTTTTTACATAAAAATGAAACCTGGAAGATTGTAGATCGTCCCAAGGATAAAAACGTGATTGGATGCCGATGGGTATTCAAGACTAAGAGAAAGTCGGATGGAACCATCGAAAGAAGGAAAGCTAGGTTAGTAGCTAAAGGCTATTCTCAACTGTATGGTGTTGATTATTTTGACACATTTGCTCCAGTTGCTGAGATAAGCTCTATCCGTATGCTGTATGCTATTGCTACGGAACATGACCTAGATCTTTACCACATAGATGTATCAACGGCATTTTTATATGGAGACTTGGACGAGGAAATCTTCATGGAACAGCCTGCAGGTTTTGTGAATGACAAATCAAAGGTCTGTAAGCTTCAAAAGTCAATTTATGGATTAAAACAATCTGGCCATCAATGGAACAAGAAACTTGATAGCAAACTTCAAGAAATCGGCTATAATGGGTGATTTTTTTGAGGTTAGGATTTTCATGCATTAGTATTTGACAGATCACGCGGGATTTCAGACATGGTGTCAAAGAGAAAGATGCTCAGTATGCTTTGACATTTCATCATGAATAGACTTACTAACGAGCAACGCTTGCAAATCATTGAATTTTATTACCAAAATCAGTGTTCGGTTCGACAGTGTTCGGTTCGACAAATTTTGTTCAGCGATGAGGCTCATTTCTGGTTGAATGGCTACGTAAATAAGCAAAATTGCCGCATTTGGAGTGAAGAGCAACCAGAAGCCGTTCAAGAACTGCCCATGCATCCCGAAAAATGCACTGTTTGGTGTGGTTTGTACGCTGGTGGAATCATTGGACCGTATTTTTTCAAAGATGCTGTTGGACGCAACGTTACGGTGAATGGCGATCGCTATCGTTCAATGCTAACAAACTTTTTGTTGCCAAAAATGGAAGAACTGAACTTGGTTGACATGTGGTTTCAACAAGATGGCGCTACATGCCACACAGCTCGCGATTCTATGGCCATTTTGAGGGAAAACTTCGGAGAACAATTCATCTCAAGGAATGGACCGGTAAGTTGGCCACCAAGATTATGCGATTTGACGCCTTTAGACTATTTTTTGTGAGGCTACGTCAAGTCTAAAGTCTACACAAATAAGCCAGCAACTATTCCAGCTTTGGAAGACAACATTTCCGAAGAAATTCGGGCTATTCCGGCCGAAATGCTCGAAAAAGTTACCCAAAATTGGACTTTCCGAATGGACCACCTAAGACGCAGCCGCGGTCAACATTTAAATGAAATTATCTTCAAAAAGTAAATGTCATGGACCAATCTAACGTTTCAAATAAAGAATCGATGATATTTTGCAAATTTTATGCGTTTTTTTTTTTTAAAAAGTTCTCAAGCTCTTAAAAAATCACCCGATATAAATTCAAACTATGACCAATGCATTTATTTCAAAAAACAAAACGGTATTTTCACTTTAATTACTGCATATGTTGATGACTTAATTGTGGCAACAAATAGCCAATCCGATTTTGTAAATTTTAAACAGTATCTTAAACAATTTTTTGAAATTAGGGACATGGGTGAACCCACCTTAACCATAGGACTGGAAATTTCAAGAGATCGTAAAAAAGGAACTTTATCGATCAACCAGTCAAATTATATCAAGAGCTTAATTTCAAAATATGATCTCACGAACTGCAAACGACGAACATTACCGTTACCACCTAAAACAAAACTCCAAAAAGAACCTGAAATTGAGGGAGAAACTAAACTTGTGAACCAAAAGTCATATCAAGAACTCATTGGCATTTTACTTCATCTTTCTACGTACAGTAGACCAGATATAGCGTATACAGTGAATACTCTTTCACAGTTTAATCAAGATCCAAGAGTTCAACATTGGAATTCAGCTATTTCAGTTCTTAGGTATTTGAAAGGTACTCCTAATACAAAACTTGTCTATTGCAGAACTGGAAAGCCAATTGTAGCATATGCTGACTCAAGCTATGGTGAAGACGAAAATGACCGAAAGTCGCAATCTGGTGTTATTTTTGTACTTTGTGGTGCACCAATTGATTGGGAATCTCGCAAACAGCCTATAGTTACTTTTTCGAGCGCAGAAGCAGAGTATGTCACATTAACTATAGCTGCAAAACGAGCCAAGTACTTCAAGCTTTTACTTGTTGAACTTCATCTACATTGTGCTAATGAACCGATTACCATATCCACCGATAGTCAAAGTGCACAATATATTGCGAACTTTAAAGGAAGACGTTCGCGAACCAAGCATCTACATATAAGATACCACTACATCCGTGAAGCCATATCAGATGGAACAGTTATTCTTAAATACTTATCAACCGAAGATATGTTAGCTGATCCATTAACTAAAAATTTGTCTTTTGCTAAACATTGTGAACATTTTAAGAATCTTGGAATAATATTAGCTTAAAATTAATAGAAACCAAACTGTCTTAAACTTAAATTTATGTTTTAATTGTTAAGTGTTGAGGAGGTATGTTAAAATGAATTATTTAATACAACACTTACCTTTAAGTATACCATCTCACTTTAACTACTTTGTATAATTCTACTTTATGTTTAAGAACTTATTCATTTAGATATTCATTGGATTTGTATATTTTTCTTCATAAATAAAATTTCCTTACTTGCTTGTTAATAGTCATATAGTCAACTTGTTTTCCTGAAGTTTTAAGTCAACTGCGAGCATCCTGTACTCAATAGAATTTCTACAATTTTTCGAACAAAATTTTCTTTAGCGGTGAAGCACATTTCTCACTCGTTGGGTGTGTTAATAAACAAAACTGTCGTATTTCGGGTCCTAAGAATCCTCAAGTAATTAAAAAGAGGCCATTACATCAAAAAAAAGTCATTGTTTGGTGCGCACATTGGCCCGGAGGTTTGATTGAACCTTACTTCTTCGAAAACGACCATAAAACGACTGTCAACGTCAATTCGGAGCGTTATGGTCATATGATAACCGACTTTTTTGTCTGGTTTTGAAGAATACGACTTGGAGAATGTGGTTTTAACAAGACGGTGCCACATGCCACACAACTCGAGCGAATATGGCTTTATTGCCAGAGGCAACCAAGATCATGGGATTTGACACCACTGGCCTTTTTTTGTGGAGCTAAGCGAAAGACCGTGCTTATGCCGATAAACCTTTAAATTCTGAGCACTTTAAAACCAACATTCGTCAAGTTATGGCTGAGATACCGACCAATATGTGTCAATTATAATAAAAAAGAAATATTATGACAAAAATATTTTATATGTGTTGTATTTATGTTTACTCTTGAAACCGCAAAATGGATAACACGTTTTATAAGTTCCATAGATAATACGAGTACCGAAACCAGAGGGGGAGAATTGCTTCTTACATCACCTAAGGTGGTTGAAAAATCTTGCTGTATATCTGCTCCATCCCTGAAATGACTCGCAGGTCGTGCAACAGTCCGTCGAGACTATTACTGCGACCTAATTTATTCATTAATTGCTATACATGAAAGGAATATGTATTAGAAAAGGTTGTAAATTACTATTTAACAAAAATAAGCAGCACTGTTTTCGATGCACTATATTCTGAACAATTTTTTTTTTCGGTTCGGAGAAAGAAGAGAGCTTTGGAAAACACAACACATCTAGTTTGTGGCTCGCAGTTTCGAATTATTTAATTCAACGAAGGTTGGGTTTATCAATGCCAAAGGATAGTATTTTCAATAAGAGAACATGATACCGAATTCTATCAAATGCTATTGAAATATCGTGAACAATTGTCTTAATTTCTCAAAAACTATGTAGGGATTTATTCCACTGTTCGGTGAGATAAATCATGAAACTGAAAGGAGCTGATAATTGACCAGTGTTTCCAAAGCTTGTTTAAGGAAAAGACGTGAATGCAATCAGTCGATAATAAAAAGGGTCATTAGTTCCAAAAACTTTATAATAATACCTTGCTATGTAAATTGCAACAGAGGGATTTCCGAATTTCAAATAATTTCTTAGAAATCTACAATGGCGATAATTCTAGGATTATTGGTGACTTTAATGCTGGTAAACAAATAAAATCAAAAGATACAACGATAAATGTAAATAGTTATAAATTATTGGAATTCTGTAACTCTTATGGCTTCTCGATAATCAACGGTACTTTAATAAAAATGGTAAATTCTCTTTTCTGGAACAGCAAGGTTATTCGTAGGTTGACTACTGCCTAGTAAATGGTGAATAAAAATCGATAATTAGTGACTTTGAAATTTTAAGCATGCTCTTTTCAGATTATATGCCAATGTCGATAAAACTAGGAGCATCATCTTCAATCGGTTAGAATCTTACAAAAAAAAAGAACTAGAAAAAAAATAAAGCTACTGATTATCGACACAATATAAATCGAGAATTTCAAGTCGAAAAGGGGCTAAATCGAACAGATATGAAGAGTGTAATTAAATCAGCGCATCTTCTGCACAAAAACACTGAAAAGTGGTTTCACGATGAATGCGAAGCAGCTCCAAAAATATTTTTTAGTTGGCTGAGATCGTTTTGGAAACATAATAACCAATGTCTTAAAAGACTTTACATCGAAACGGACAAAAATTAAAAACTTATCTTCTAAAGGCAAACAAAAATTCTTTTATGAAGCAAGACCCTTACAACTGATTTATTGCAAAGACTGATGTTGAATTCCTAAAAAACCTTAAGAACTCTCCATGCAAAAAACTTACTAATGAGCTTTAATCTTTAAAAAAAAGCTTTAATCTGTTAAAAAATAACTTTAAAAATCTTTTGAACCCAACAAATGATGCATCAATGCTTCATTATGTGATGTCTTATTTTGAAAACGATATCAGGGATGCTTATATTTTTAAAGAAGAAGTAGGTTTAACAATAAGTAAACTCAAAGCTGTAAAAGCTCCAGGAGTCGATAGGATCACGGTTGAGTGTCTGAAATATGGAATTGTCGTACTCATTCAAATACCGTGATATACAAAAATATACTACAAACAGGAATTACATCGAATCAGTTCAAGAAACTGATTGTATTTCAAATCCATAAAAAAAGGGGATGTTTCTGATTCAGAAAACTATCGTTAAATATACTTTTTAAATAGCTTTTATTAAATTTTTGTGGCAATCTTAAGCGATCGCTTAGGTGTTTGGATGAACCATAACAAAATACTAAAAGAATGCCAGGCGGGCTTTTTTAGTAGTTACTTTACATATGACAATATATTCATTTTGACAGGCATTGCTGGTATTCTTTCGAAAACGGATCTTTTTATCCTTTTTGTCCATTTCAAGGCTGCATTCGATACAATCGATAGAAAAGCCTTGTTTTTAAAGCTCTACAGCAAAGGATTGTCGTCAAAAAAGAATGGAGGGCTGATAAAAGGTTTCTATGATTGAAATAAGGCGACCGACGACGGTGTGAAATGGTGATGAAAGATCTGACTGCTTTGAAACAAAAATGGGTGTAAAACCGGGATACCCCTTGGGACCTCATTTGTTTTCTTTTTTTATTAATGTTTTATCGGGAGGTATAGAGTTTGCTGGAGTTTCAATTAAAGACCTCCTTTTTGCAGACGATGTTGTATTTCTTGCTTAGTCTCCGAAAACGCTCTAAATTATAAATAACTGTCTTAAAGTAAACTTCAAGTTGGAGAATTTAACGGCCAATTTATTTAAATGTATTTAAAAACAGTAATTTAATTTTTTTTTATTTGAAAAATGTTATTATGAATATATAAAGCCATTTTAAAGACAAATTGATCAAAGTGAAAAGTACCATTATTTCCTCATGGAAAAATGGGAAATGGTCTGAAGAAGTACTGTATTTCATTTACTTGGAAAGCGACGTGAAGAATAGGGCAGATGAAAAAGCTTACGCAGTCCTAACCAGCGGATTTGTATATGTTGAGATTATAAAGGACTCTAGCTACATAACGAGCGCGAAAGCACCTGAAATAATTTACCCTCTCTAGCACATGCGACATTCTCTGGCAGCATTGAAGTGGCGATGAATTGCCTATCAAAAATATTAGCTTTTTCAAGAAACCTTACAAATGGAGTGTCATTGAAAACGTGTGTAAGAACCGGAGAAGAATTTCTTACATTTCTTACAAACGATCAAACAGATTTACTACATTAGTTTTCGCCTAAAAAATTATATACTCGAATATTTTCGTTTCAGAAATGTTTTAACCTTTTTAGAATTTCTTTAGTTGGATTGGTTTTATAACTACTGAAACTTGCCTCTTTAATATTGATAACCTCTATTCAGTTCAAATTAAAGCATGCGTTTCCTTTTTCGTTGGGACTGATGCTTGTTCAGAAAGTATTAAACTTTTGATCATATCAACACTGGAGTCAACGTCACTATCAAGGAAACATAGTGACCAGTCAAACATTCTAAAATAATTTTTCAGATTGTCCCAATTTTCTGCAGAAATCTTCGCCTCAGCCATTAAAATTCTGCAGGAGAATCCAATCCCGTCGTTTTCGCTTCGCTCACAAGAACTTTACAAACTTTGCGTTGTTGTATGAACTTCGGTCTTCATCACCTGTGAAAAATTCAACCCATGGAGCTGAAATAAAACCATCGCATAGATAAGGATATTTGTTCACTAAATGGGCTCTGGAGCAATTGCAAACTGATTCAATGGAAGTTATGAACAATCAAAAATCAGCTAATCCATAACACGTCGTGGAAGTAATCTAAACTTCAAACTTCTATCATTTTAGGTAAAGTACTGTACACTTGCGTCTTTTATGAAGACCGTATTTATTTTCTGTCATAAAGTATTTATTATGATTCACTTAAACTTAAGAACCTTTACATGAGTTTGGAAACTTTATCGAGTTCCATGACAATTGTTACCAAGGGATCCATTCATCATTCTTTACACAAATTCCTAAACACTTAAAATGTTGATTTAAAACAGACCGCGCCCAGCCACGATGCCCCAACAAGTGTTCCGGACTTAAATTTAGTTTTTTTTTTTTTTTTTTGAAAAAATCTCTAAACGTTCTTATTGGGAACACATTGAAAGAAAGCATGAAGGAAAAAAATAGGTATAGAATATGGCATCCATCCCGTCATGGCTTTCTCGAATGTCACCCCTGCCTCTGTTCTCGATCTCGCTCGACACACACAACTCATCAGAATCAGAATCAGAACCAGAACCACACATGGATTTCATATTAAAAGTTAGAGGCTAAAAGTTATATAGTGAGTGTCATTCATTTGCTTCGATGCTTCACTCGATAATTTGTCTCCAAGCGAAGAGAGAAGTGAAGAAGATCCACACCGCGCCGCTTTCTTTTGAAATTCCACGTTGACATTTTCCAGATTCGGCATTGACACCCCATATTCTATACTCTACTCCCCCTAAACATTGACTTTTTGGCTGCTTGGTTGGTTGTGAGTTGTGACAAGTCGACGGACTGTGGTTTCATTTGAATATAACCCCAATCCGAAGCCCGAAATTGAATTGACTTGAATTCCACCATTGGCTATAAAAATCAATTGATGCGAGCAAAGAATTTTCATGTTTTTATGTTTTTGAAATACAGAGGCGCACAAAAACACCCCATCCACCATCATCTAACACTTCTGGACAAGTGCTGAGACTAAGAAACTATTGGAACTGACTTGGGAAATGAGACGTGGGGCAGAAGGCAGAACAGATGCAAAGTCGATCCAAAAAAACCACAAATTAAAAAAAATGTCGCTTAACAGTCACAGAGATATCGATGACACATGT
This sequence comes from Eupeodes latifasciatus, assembly GCA_920104205.1. Lineage (NCBI taxonomy): Eukaryota > Metazoa > Arthropoda > Insecta > Diptera > Syrphidae > Eupeodes > Eupeodes latifasciatus. The sequence goes on along the minus strand of OV049924.1, from coordinate 388,964,725 downwards.
GGGAGAGACGAGGTTATGGACTTGTGTGTTTTTCTTGCTGTGCTTCAAAAACCATAAAACAAGTGGACTCCTCAGTGTAGCAGTTCTTTTTTCGAACAAAATCCAATGACTCACCATAAATGATAAATCCCCTTAAATACTTACTGCATTACTCATAATGAGATTTGCACCTTGGTCTAAAAATAAAATTATTCATTTTCTTTTGAATTGTGCGCTGAGGTCTGGAAAGTCTTTAGCTTCTGTGTTTTGCTAAAAGGTATAGGTATTCAAAAATGTCGCTGTGCTCCCTTGTTTCTGTTTTCTGTAGAAGCAGCAGCTGCAAGTCAGCATCAATTCCGCAACAGGGATCACTGAGGTGCGAAAAGCGAAAAAGAACATGCATCTCAGCATGCATGCAATCTTGTCCAACGTCACGTCTTATGAACATATGTAGATGCTCTAAAATTCTAAGGTATTAATTAAGGCGTTAGTTTGGCGAAAAATGTTATTTCTAAAAATAATTTAGGTGCATACTCGTGTATCTTTACGGATCAACTCAAATTCTTTGAGGTGAGTTGGTAATTAAAATATAGGGTGTAGTTCTAAGGTTTGGTTTAGGGAGAAGTTTTGTGGTTGATGAAATCGCTCATTTTATAAAAGAAGGTGTTCTTTGAATGATTGCAATGTGGTACAATATTTATTTGACTAGAAGAAAAATTCAAGTTTAGACGGTTGAGGTCACCTAGAGTTTCCACGTAGTAGGAAAATTTCTGACATTAAACTACACCACAGATGCCCCAGTAATGAATTGAATGATAAGTCAGTTTCGAAAGCTATTACAGAGGTAATCAAATTTTCTCAGGCCATATTAGAATCAGCCAATTCATTTAATGGCATGCTTATTACCGTATGTCATTATGTTTGAAGGCCAATACAGGGTTTTCCAGAAAGATGTTTCATTTTTATATTAAAAAATAGTATTTTTTAAAGAGCAATCAACAGACGTATCTTTCGCTGTAAGAAGGAAGATATGCCATTAACAATGGAAAAAAGATACCAGCCAAAAGGTCAACGTGGCTATTGTTGAAGTCCAAAGTCCTTTTCATGAATTGTATACTACCAACTCGGACAATCTTTTATGTGGACCCAACAAAAAGACTTAAGGTGTTAAACCACTAGACTTCGGTGGTCAATTGTGAAAAATAAATTGGTCAGGAACATTTTCTTGCAAAATAGCGTTGCTCATGTAGTAAGTAGTGCCGCTGTCTTGTTGACATGCAGCGTTAGACATATCAATTCCTTTCAGCAATGTAACCATGACTCGGCAGTGCAATCAATTCACCGTAATAGTAGCAACAGCCTCATTTTCAAAAATAGGTCCAATTTCAGTGCTCGGTTGAGGATAGAGAAGTCTTGGATTTTATGAGCCCTAATGCAACAATTCTTTGCATTGCAACAATTCTCTGCATTAGCGTAGCCTTCAAGGTGAAAAAAGGCCTCATTATTGAAGATTATTTTATGATTAAACTCCACCGGCTAATGATGACTGAAATGTTAAATCCTCCATACCTAAGTAGTACCCGTGGCATAATGGTTAGTGCTTTGGATTGTCATGCCAAAGGTCTTGGTTGCGATCCCTGCCTATGCCATCTAAAGTTTTTTTCACGGGTACTGCCTCTTACGAGGAATTGACAAATTCTCCAAGAGTAATTCTTATCATGAAAATTGCTTTCTCAAATTGGCCGTTAGGATTCAGCTTACAACTGTAGGTCCCCTCCATCCCTGACAACAGTACTCGCACACAGGAATGGTTGAGAGTTAAGTCAATAAGTCCTAGTTCTCAACGGACTGTTGGGACACCCAGTTTATTTTATTTTTTTAGTACCTAAGACTTAACGCTGACTTTTCCCATAAATTACATCGGAAATGACTTTTCGGGAGGATGTCCAGCCCACCGGAGTCTACCGGCTCTATCTTTGTGGATGCATGTGTAACAGCTTCACGGTATATTTCCTGTAACTCATTGTTTCACCTTCTCTAGAATCGTCCTGAAGAGCCAAATATTCTCTGTAAGACTTTTCACTCGAACGCGGACAAGAGGATGTGTTTGACTGAGTTCCCAGGATTCGAATCCATTGTGAGATCTTAGGATCTAAAGAGTATTGTTAAACTATAGTAGGTTCTATTGGCTTTCGGGTCTTTGAATTGGACCACTTCAGATTCGTGTTCACCTATGTACTTTCATTGCTGTTGGGTTTCCAACGTTGCTACAAAACGAAGCCACCATGTACTTTGGTTTCCCAAGCTTTTTGCCGCTTGATACATAAGTTCTGTACAGCTTGTTGGCTTCTTCCAAAGATGTCAATATTTTCGAAAGCCAACTACCCCTTGTCGGAATTAATTAAAAATGTTTACGGTTCTGGCTAGCTCTAGTTACCTTTACTTGGTCTTGGACATGGTCATTTGGGATACCGAATTCTCTCATTTCTTTATAAAGTCTTAACCAAGCTATGCTGTTATAGACTGCTTGAAAGTCTATAAACAGATGGTATATATTGTAATTCAAGATATTTCAACATCACCTGCCTCCGGGATCTATAAGACCTTTACGTCGTACTACTGGTATCTGTTTTGTTTGCATAAGTGTTGTTAAGTTACTCGGTGTAATGATTCGCTTAAATGTTTCATCCTCTTGGCTTAAAGAAGAATCTATAGCTACAGCTTTAAAACAAAGGTCAAACTAGCAGGGTAATCAAAATAGAACCACTTAATAAAAAACCCTGTACTTGTGCTTACTAACTTAATTAAGATGACGCTACTGTCCGGCCCTTTACCAACATGCGTCTCCAGCCATGTCTTTAACAAGCTGTATCCAGTCTCGCAAGACAAGTTGATTAAGGTCCTCTCCCACCTTCGCGCGTATTCCCGTCGTCTTTCGGTATTGGATTCGAAGACCTTTCGGGCTGGAGCGTTGTTGCCCATTCGATCTAGATGACCCAGCCATCTAAGTCGTTGACCTTTAATTCTTTCGACGATGTCAGTATCGCTGTACAGTCTGTTCACTTCGTCGATGTGTCTTCTTCTCCACTCTCCATCTTTGCATATGGGACCAAAATTCACAGTAAGATGTTCTCATTCTTTTTTGACAAGGTCAAAGCCTCAGCGCCATAAATTAGAACTGAGATAATGAGTGTCTTATAGAGGTGACTTTAAATGCTTTGAAAGAGCACTTTCCTACTCAATTCCGTTTAAATTCCAAAGAAGCAGCGATTTGCAAGAGTTATTCTTCGTTTGATTTCAGCGCCTACAGTCCTACCTTTGGACGATTGTGACTCTAGTGGTGACGATTGAGTTTTGTACAATTCTTTCCGGAACAATGTTGAACAAATAGCATGAAAGTGCATATCGCCTTGTCTAAAACCTTTTTTGACATCAAAATCATCGATCTTTTTCGGCTTTGATAGAACAGCCTGCATTCTTCATTGTCATTCTGCAAAAATGTGCTATGGAGGTTAGTTTTGGTGATTTTCTGTCCTACGATAGCTCCGATCATAAGAGGCCAGTTATAGCTATATCATTAAAATCGATCCGGAAAAATGTTTGAATTGATATTTGACGGTGTTTCCCTTTGATTAGAAATAAAAATTATATACCGATCGATCGAAATCATACAAAGAATTTTTTTTTGAGAAAAAAAGTGTATACGCATTTATTTTTCTCTAAGAATATATTTTTCTATTTTCCGGAAATTCACGGAAATTCATTTTCCTGAACAGCTGATACTTTTATGTTCAAAAGTGTAACGAATCGTTCCTCTGATTTGTGTTCCAATTTCACACAATTCCAATGACAAATTTCTGTCAGTAAACATTTTTCGGTGGATTTCAATCAGGAAATTTTTAATGATAGTTATTAGCGACCTGTCGAAAAAATTCCAATGTTTGTTTTCAATTATGAAAACCAATGATGCTATAATTGGCCCTTAAATATTGCAAATTTAAAGTTTCTAAAATGATTGGCACTGAAGTTAAAGGAGTTTGAAAATCGACTAAGCTTATTTGCCTTAGAACTTGCTTTGTATCTAGATAGCACTGCGGGGTGTTTTTTAATAGAAGAATTTCAAGTGAAAGGTTTTCAGAAATTGAGAACTCTTAGACACTTTTGAAATTCGTGCAAAAGAACAAAAAAGTATATCTACCGAAAATACTTTAATTGGAAAGCCAAATTCAAAACTATTTCACAACACCCTATAATTTCCACGAAGCTGTATAAAATCCCTTTAAGTGCCATCACCAATAATCTCATTTCATTGCATCCAAATTTATTTGACTGCACCTGCCTGCAATTCTTGAATACTCAAAATACTTTTGGCTATTTCTTGTGTCAGCTAGCAGCCACTGTGGCGTCCCAACACTCCCCAACAACAACAACAAGAACAACAGCAACAACAAAAATATGTTTTCCATATAACGTATCGGCCATGGCCTCCACTTCATAACTCAAAAACGGATGTTATGACATCTTGTATGCAAGATGTTTTCTGCCTCAGACCGTGTTACCAGTCTTGCGTTTGTATCGTCCACACGATAGGTGCTAAATTATTATACACTTTTATGCGCACAATATGGAACTAGGCACAGGTAGACAGTCAAAAAGTCATATTGCATTGCCGTATGTTGTCACGATGTCTCGACCAAGTGAAGCGTTTGAATTCAAAAACATTCACTGCACAGAGTTTGGCAAAAAATAAATAAAATGCAGTGCGCCAAAAACGCAACTATATCAACGAGGAACGGGAGCGGCCGGCGGGCGAAGCGAACGGAGAACGCTTTAGGAGTTAACTTCTTCGGCGGACACATTTATTTCTAGCTCATTATGAGTGAGACACACGGTACAGTTGTATGGAGATTCATTAAATTTAATTACTGCGTGTCCACGCACTTGTATTTTTAATGGCGATTTATTGTATGCCATGTGCGTTTTTTAAAAACGTTTTTGCTTATACTCGAGTATAAGAGAGGGTGTTGTGATATATCGTCGGGGTTTTTTTTTTTGGACGGCGTCATTTTTGGTCTTCGTTGTCAGATTAATGAGCCGTTGAGGCATATTAACTCATATTTCCAATTGAAAAAGACGGAAAAAGTTAGAAGATTAATTGCAGAGGTGTGTTAGACAAAATATCGTAGGACAGCTTTTTTGATGAATAGCATTTGAAGATCGTAAAGAAGTTTTGAGGGGTTTTGAAATGACGTTTTTAGTGGCAATAAAATATTCTTTTATTAAAAATTACCTGTTGATAAAATGCTTATTTTACAGGTTTCAACTTAAAGAATGCTTTCATGAAGTCACACTTGTGTTAGGCGTGTTCTAAAAGGACAAAATCATTTCTTTCAATTGAAGGAATTATTTTTGCAATTTTAATAGGCTGAGTTCTTGAAACATAATTTTCAAAGTAAGTATTCTTAGGAGCATAACTGTCGCCGAGATAATTGTTTGCTATGTTTCACAACTTTCGATATCCAACTTTATTTCATAGAATCACTATCTTGATATTTCTTAAGCCAAAACCAATTTCATTATAACGATACAACATGTGTTTGTGTTCTATTTTTACGCCTTTTTCAAAAAAAAAAGAAAAGAAAAAGGACAAAATCCCATCAATACTAGAAAAAAGAAAGAAACTAAATATCAAACGTCAATTGGTCCTAAAATTGAAATTAATGAAGCCATAAAATTAACAGAGTCAATTAATTAAAAAGGAAACCAATCTTGCTTAAGTGTTTGATGATTATTGAAATGAGAAACTGTGTATATATGTATATACACTGAGACGACTATGTTGGCCATTCGACATCAAGGATATGGAAGGACATCGGAGAATAGTTAAATATCGATAAATCCCACCAACCGACCGTTACTAATGTGTGGCGACAGTTTTACATCTGCAAAGTAGGTTCATTATTCTACAGATGTTTATGAAGTGCTGTAAAGATGTAGATAGACATATACTTTATGTATGTAACGTACATACATACTGTATGTTTAAAAATAGGTTTTAGATTTTATAATACCTATTTTAAAAGGGATATTGATGCTAATAAGATATCAATTTACGACTGTCAAGTTAGCACTACATTTTTCCAAATTTAAAAAACTGAGTATGCAGTTAATTGTAGCTTTTTTGTTGTAAATTAGTTGTGAAAAAAAAAAAAATTTTAGCTCGACGATTTTTCAAAAAAGTGGTATGTACGAGGTGTGTTCAAAAAGTACCCGGAATTTTCGTTTTTCAAAAAAATATTTATTTATTCGTTTACATCAATGTGGTCCCCTTCAAAGTAGTTCCCCCCAGATATAATACACTTATGCCAGTGTTTTTTCTAGTCTTCGAAGCACTCTTGATATTCACTTTTTATATGTCCTTGAGCATTTTCAGCGATTCGGCCTTTATTTCTTCAATCGAGGAAAAACGTCGTCCTTTCATGGGTCTCTTCAATTTTGGAAACATGAAAAAGTCACACGGAGGCATATCTAGTGAATATGGAGGTTGGGGCATGACTACGGTATTGTTTTTGGCCAAAAAATTACGAACAAGCAACGACGAGTGAGCAGGTGCGTTATCATGGTGCAAAAGCCATGAATTGTTTTTCCATAAATCTGAGCGTTTTTTTTTTCGGATTGCTTCACTCAAACGTCGTCGCATAACTTTAAGGTAATACTCCTTATTAACCATACGACCTTATGGGAAGAACTCTTGATGCACTATGCCATTATAATCGAAAAAAACAGTAAGCAAAACCTTCACATTTGATCGAACTTGACGTGCCTTTTTCGTTGGTGACGTTGGATGCTTCCAGGACCCATGTTCTGTAACTCTGACGATAACTTTTCGCATCGTTAAAAAATTAAACGATTCGTTCCCCACTTATCGCCACTGGAAAAAATTGTGTGTCTATAACTGAACGCGATAACTTTAGTTTTGGGATTTTTTTTACTGGAATTTCCATTGGAAGGCGATAATTCAATCTGTCATTTTTTGATTTTTAAAACAAAAATCTAAAATTGAAATCTATTAAAGTGTCCTCTTCTGCTTTTTAAAAAATAATAAATAAATAAAATCCAAGAACCAAAAAGGGAAATAGAAGCATGCTATTTGAATCGAAAAGGTTTTCATTCGAAAAATGTTCAATTGGTAAGAAGTTACGATTAAATAAAACAATTCCAACATTAGGTACATTACATTATTCGCATTTATGCACATGGTTAAATTTCAGATCTGTGATTTTGACCTGAAAATCCTTGCAGGGTTTGCAAGATTTGCAGGTGCAACACATGACGCTTACATTTGGAAAGCTTCACAAGTGAACAGTTCACTTGAAAGGCGCTATGAAGCATGTGAGCCGGGAGACCACAAATCTTGGCTTTTAGGTAAACACTCACTCATTTAAACTTTATTATTATTAAATAAGCTTTTTCTTTTCAATTAAGGTGATTCCGGGTACCCGCTGCGACCCTGGCTGATAACCCCTTACCGAGCTCCTGCAATCCACGAAAATAAAAGGCGCTTCAACACCCTGCATTCAAAATCACGTAACTGTGTCGAAAGATTGAATGGCGTCTTGAAGTCTGTGTTTCGATGCCTTAAGCTAGGACTTTCGTACAATCCAACACTTTCTGGCCAGATAATAAACGCATGTTGCGTACTCCACAACATACGATTGAATTATGGAATTGTAGAGGAATTTATATTTGAAGAAGATGCCGTATCAAATGAAGAAACAAGCCCCGATTCAACTTCGCACTTACGCGCTGCAACAGTTATTCGTGACCGGCTCAGATTATCTCTTTGTGCTTAATTTCTGTTTATATTGAGTCCATTTATAATACGAAAGAACCAATAAAATTTAAATTAATCAATTCTCTGTTTCTTGGAAAATTAATATGAAACGTATGCGACTTGCACAAGTAAAAATTCATCCTTAGGAAAAAAATGCTGAAATTTTTTTACAAATTGAAATCGGACATTGCAGTAAGTTAGGAGGTCAGATTTCAAACTCGGGGACGTTTCGATCGTCCAAATCGGCCAACGCGTTCCCAAATTGTCGCTTGGTTAAACCAGCGATTTTACGAATTTCATGTGATATTCATATGAAATTCGTAAAATCGCTGGTTTAACCAAGCGACAAGTTGGGAACGCGTTGGCCGATTTGGACGATCGAAACGTCCCCGAGTCTGAATTCAGACCCCCCAACTGGTTCCAAGCTCTGATTATTATTAACTCAGAAGCGTTTGAATTATCCAAATCGAGCAAATACTTTTCGAGTGACATTGAAATTTCACTGAAATTCTTATAAGTGTTAGTTGGAAAACAATGTCACTCGAAAAGTACTTGCTCGATTTGGATAATTCAAACGCTTCTGAGTCACAAATTAAGTGTTATGCTGAATTTCAAAAACAATTTTTAATTTCAACAAATATTTAAAAAAAAAATCATATGAAAATAGTTTCCTCATGCTCAAGGATTGTATACGAAATGACGAAACTATTCCTAGATGGAATTTTTTTGTAATTTCTGCTAGAATTGAAAATAGATTTAAAGACCACGTTAGGGTTTTAAATTAAGACTCAGAAGCGTTTCAATCATCTAAAAGAAGTGGGTCATTTGCAAATGCCAGCTTGGTATATCCAACAACTTCAAGAATTTCATATGATTTTTTCATGAAATTCTTAAAGTTGTTGGATATACCAAGTTGGCATTTGCAAATGATTTGCTTCTTTTTGTTGATTCCAACGGTTCCGAGTATTGATTTGAGTCTTCTGGGTGGTAATTAAAACAATTAAAAAAAAAAAAAAAATTAAAAAAAAAATTCATATCTAGCTACTTTCAAGAATTTCATGAAAAAATCATATGAAATTCTTGAAGTTGTTGGATATACCAAGCTGGCATTTTCAAAAGACTTTCTTCATTTGGATAATGGAAACCTTTCTGAGTTTCGTTTGAAGTCTTTAAAGTGTTTTTGGAAACCATTTTCAAATTGAACTAAGATCCCGAAAAATTGTCATACAAAACTAATTTCGGCGTTTGGTTGAAAAATTAAAAATGCCGAAATTAGGTTTATAAGAATGTTTTTTTTTTAAATCTTGTTCTAACTCATATGAATGTTTTATAAAAATGGTGGAACACTATTTAGTTGGAAAATTTTCGAAATTTTCCTTTTAATTTGAAAAACTTTTTGAAGAATATTTAAATAATTGAAGCTCAAAAACTTTCTATTCGCCTGCTTGATGGTAAGTGATAAGTTCTGACATTTAAATCGATAAACTTATCGACTTTCAAAGATACAGAAACCCATTTTATCACATTTTCCAGTATTTCTGTTCCGTTTGTTTCAGTCGATAAAGTTATCGACTGTCAAAAGATACAGAAACCCGATGATGCGATAAATTGATTTTTGTACCGATTCTCACCGTTTCTCGAAGAATTTTATCGATGCGATAGTTACAGAACATGGGTCCAGGTGGACGATTGTGCTTTGGTTTCGAAATCATAACCGTACACCCATGTTTCATCACCAGTTGTAGCCCCTTCTAAGCAAACTTGCTTAGCTCCTGAACGATGTTCATGCGATTGTTTTATTGGTCAAACATTGTTTAAACAGGCAAAAATCGCCGAGCTCATAAAAACACGTAGAACCTTAGCAACTACCACAGACAAACAGTGAATATAGCTGAAAATTGCATCATACTTTAGGGACATGTATACCAACACAATACAAAACAAATTTTGACCTTCGCACTCTCCAGACCCGCAAAATTTAAAAATTCCGGTTACTTTTTGAACAAACCTCGTATGTTGCAATTTTTTCCCAGTTATTATTTTTATACTAAATGAAATTAAAAATGAAATTAAAACAAGAAATTAAGAAAACAAACAAAACAAAACCACTTGACCAAATTTAAACGCGATATAATATGAAATGAAATATGCAAATTATGCCGATCTGTCAAATGACAGCGGCGAAGAAGCGAGAGGCAAAAATTGCAACAAGCAGCAAATAAAGTGCTGCCACCACAACGAGCTCAGAAAGGGGTGGGTTCAGCGAATACTAATTAATCGACGATTCGATTTTTGTTTTTTTTTTTTATAATTGCCACAGGGGCGTTCTTACATTTAGTAAGGAATAAAGGGCGCCAGCAATTTTTTCCTGAAAATAAAAAAAGGAAATTGCAAACCTTTCAAAAGAGAAACAAAACCAACCAAGAAATACAACAATTATAATTTTACCGAAATTCACTTTATTGTTAAAGCTGCCTGAGAAACCTTACAAAGCAGGATTAAAACTCAGGATCTTTTCAATGTTAAATAAAAAAATTGTATGGACAATGGACCGTTAAGGTCTTAATTCCCACAAATAAAACTTTGGGATTGAAACAAAGAATTAAAACGATTAAAACGAAAGAAAATTTCTACTTATCTTTTTTTTATGGCTTTCCTGTAAAATTCCCAACTAACTCCTTTTTTTCCTTCCTTTCCTTTTCCTATTTTGTTCTTCCTTAATTTTTTTCTTTTATCACGACACAATTCACTCTTCTAAATTTTTCTCAATTTTCTTTGTTCACTCTGTCTTTGTTTCGATATCAAAAACTTTCTGTCTAATCACTTTGAATGTTTTCTAAGAATTGACGGGCAGCTCAACATCTGTCCTATCTCTTCTTTTCATCTCCCGCCATTTTAGCTTTCAGCCAATATGGAGTGGCGGATTTCAATCACATCATCAACAGCCAATCGGAAATCGGCTTGTTGATCTCAACTTGTGATGAAATACTCGCGCTCCCGCTTACTCGCTCTTTTCTCACAGCTAAATGCAAGTCACCCTGGAATTCGCCGCCCGCTGGGTTCACTTCCAGGTCACGACGATTCCAGGAGCTGCATTCAGCCACCCCTACTGTCTACTTTGATATCGATCAAGATCAAGATCAAGAACTTAAAATTGAGGAAAATCTTTAATTTAACTTTAACTTTACTTTAACTTTATCACAACCGCGCGAAAGGAGAGAAAAAAAACAATAGTTATCATTCGGGATCTATTTACTTAACACCGAAATAAGTTGCCCGAAACTTAGCCGCCCATATGTCCATACGATTTGTTTCAAATATTACAATAATTAATATCATTAATACTATTAACGTTAAAGAAATAACAAATTAAACAAAAGAATTCCAAAACAAAATAAATTTACAATTTTTAAGACTTTAAGTTGGGCCATAGGCCATTCTCCATTTGGAGTAACTTCTCGCGCAACTTTTCCGTACGCATCCACCAGACCGTCTTGGTTTCACTTCCATGGAAACCCTGGATCTATTGAAATCTGAAACTAAACTTGGTATTATTTTTTTCCTCACGAAAATGACAGAGAGAACCATGGTCAGAAGGACTATGGCCGTCCCGCTCTCTCTCATCCTCGTCTAGACGGAATGTGACATTTGTCAATTCGAATTTTGTAAACAAACAGACGTGGATGCAAAATGCATCATCTTTATTAAAATTAAAATTAATTACAAAAAGAACTTGTTGCGTTGATTTATAACGCAACATGTAGCGCTAGGTTGATATCAAGTTAGCTCTACACTTTTTGATTTTGTTGAAACTAAGTACGTAATTAGTTGATAATTATTTGTTGTAAATTAGTTGTGGAAAGAAAAAAATTCCAAATTTTTTTTTTTACTTTGATTTTTTAAAAAAAGGGGGTATGTAGTGCTAACTTGACACCGTGAGTACTGAGTCCAGGCATAAAACAAGGATATTCGAAAATGTAACGATGCAATTAATTGTAGCTTTTTTGTTTAAAATTAGTTGTGGAAAGAAAAATATATTAAATTAGAAGAGGAAAACAATTACATGTTTAAGTGTATTGCGTATACATTAAAATCATGTAAAACTACAAGCAAAACGTATTTAAATCGAGCTGGAGGCATTTTAAAAGCCATGAATATACCATTAGAAAATAATAGTATCTATTCAATGTGTTGATGCAGCAACGAATGCATGCTCATTATTCGAAAAATTATTTGCCAAGCAACCCTCAATTATAAAAGAATCGGAGTGTTGCAAAAACAAAGTGATCAAAGTAGTACCATTTATTTTGGACGAAGTTTTGCTAAGCCAAAAATTTGAAACTACAGCTTTAAGAAAAGTAACCGCTGTTGATCCAAGGGCATGTCCTAATTGTAACATGTTTGAAGAAGTCACGTGGAACATCGTAGGAAAAGGTACTGTTTAATAAAATCTTAATTCTAATATATCTCATGTTAAAACGTCTGATTTCGATAGATTCAAAATAAGTTGTTTATATTTTGCTTTTAAAAGACTTGTTTCTTGTTGTTTAAATAAATAGTTGACAGGAGCAGAATAATAATACAAAATTGCAACAGCTAAATGGCATTTTTGTGATCTCCTTTATAATCGTATTTGTTTCTTGTACATCATTAATATTTGTATTCAATCATTTTCAGGCCAAATTCTTGCATTCGAATCGGCTCAAACATCAGGGCCATTTAAACTCGAAAAGCTTCCAAAACGCTTGCTCTATGTTAACAAAACATGTTGCAATTTTTTCACCGATAATTATTTTTATAACAAGTAAAATCAAAACCGAAATTAAAATAAACAAAAGAAAAACACTTGAACAAATTTAATCGCGATATCGGAAATGCAATGTGCCGATCTGTCAAATAACAGCGGCGAAGAGGCGAACGAAGCACAAATTGCAACAAGCAGCAAATAAAGTGCTGCCACTATGACTAGCTCAGAAAGGGGTGGGTTCAGCGAATGCAAATTAATCGACGATTCGATTAATTAAGTTGCTGATGATTTTGATATCACGTTGATATCAAAATGAATATAAATTTTGTTATAATGCCACAGGGGTGGTCTTACGTTTCGTAAGAAAGAGGGCGCCAGCAATTTTTTCTGAAATGAAAAAAAAGGAAATTGCAAACCTTTTCTGAAACAAAGAAAATAAAAACACCAACGAAATAATAAAACCACTATAGAAATAAAACAAAAAAAGACAAAATAGATACCTTTTATGACCACTTTATTAATTTAAATCTGCCTGAGAAACCTTGCGCAGGATGAAAACTCAGGATCTTTTCCAAAAATTAAACAAAAGATTTCATAGACTAAGGGACCGTTAAGGTCTTAATTCCCAGCAATAAAATTGGGATGAACAAAAAAATTTCAACACAAAATAAAAAAATGTACTTATCTTTTCCTTTTTTTTCTTCTCCTGTAGAATCCCCAACGATTTATTTTTCCTTTCCTCTCCTTTTAATCTTTAAATTTTCCTTTTCTTTTCTAATACCGCACAACTAATTTTTCTAATTTTTCTCAACTTTTTTTTTTTCCACTCTCTTTGTTTCGATATCAAAACTTTCTTTTTCGATCTTATCACTTTTAATGTTTGCCAAGAATTGACGGCCAGATTCCAAGATCTGTCCTGTCTCTTCTATTTCGTCTCCAACCATTTTAGCTTTCAGCCAATATGGAGTGGCGGATTTCAATCACATCACCAACAGCCAATCGGAGATCGGCTTGTTGATCTCAACTTGTGACGAAATACCCGCGATCCTGCTTACTCGCCATTTCCTCTCACAGCTAAATGCAAGTCATCCTGGAATTCGCCGCCCGCTGGATTCACTTCCAGGTCACGACGATTCCAGGAGCTGCATTCAGCCACCCCCACTTTCTACTCTGATATCGCACAAAGACTAAGAACTTAAAATTGAGAAAAATCTTTTAATTTAACTTTAACTTTACTTGAACTTTATCACAACCGCGCGAAAGGAAAGAAAAAAATAGTTATCATTCGGGACCTATTTACTCAACACCGACCTAAGTTGCCCGAAACTTAACCGCCCATTAGTCCATGAAATCTATTTCAAGTATTACAATCTTTTTTTAAAAAAATCACTATACTCCACGTTAAAAAGAAGTTAACAATATAAACAAGATGTAAAATTATTTACAATATGAATTTAACGAAAAGAATATGAATTTACAATAAAAAATGTTTCTTAAGACTTAAAGTTGGGCCGTAGGCCATTCTCCATTTGGAGTGACTTCACATGCGACTTTGCGTATCGACCAGACCGTCCATCTGGTTTGGTTTCACTTCCATGGAAACCATTCCTCTTTTGCTACCTGAAACGAGACTTGGTATTTTTTTCCTCACGAAAATGACAGAGAGAACCATGGTCAGAAGGACTATGGCCGTCCCGCTCTCTCTCATCCTCGTGTAGAAGGAATTGTGACATTTGTCAAATTGAATAAAATAAACAAAACAAAAGTGTAAAAGTGGATGCAAGATGCATCGTGTTATTAACAATTAAAATTAAAAGTAAAAGAACTTGTTGCGTTTATTTATAACGCAACAAACAAACAAACAAACTTATTGGATGCGTTGGCTTTAAGAGTGTTACAAACACTGTATCTCGTTGTTCTGCAAGTTTAGGGCACTACGTGGGAATAACCCTTAGAAGTAGGGATAAGTGGATCGCATACGATGATCTCCAAGATAAAGAGGAAAACTTGCAATCAAGGTACAAAGTACTACCTGCACTCATTATTTTCATGGCAGAAAATTTATAAACAAAAAAGAAACAGATTAATAAAAAGAGAAGCAATTCAAATTTAATTCAAACTTTAAACTCAATTTTTTTCAAATTTACAGCAACTACTCATATTTCATCCGGGGGATAAAATCGAAAAAAATATAAATAACTAAGAAATCAATTGTGATAATTAAAGTACAAATCAATTTTTTTAAGTACGAGTATGTTTCCGCATTTTTTGTTTGTGCTCATTTATTAGTAGAATAATACAAAGTGGGAGATAAACACTCAAGATGGCGTCATTTTCTTAAAGCAGGAAGTTTATCTATTGGCTGATAGAAGGCGCTTATATCACCTATTTTAAAAAAATGAAAGTAAAAACATTTTTTGGAATTTTTTCTTTCCACAAATGATTTTAAACAAAAAAGCTACAATTAATTGCATCGTTACATTTTGGAATATCCTTGTTTTATGCCTGGACTCACGGTGTCAAGTTAGCACTACATACCCCTTTTTAAAAAAAATCAAAGTAAACAAAATTTTTGGAATTTTTTTTTCCACAACTGATTTTAAACAAAAAAGCTACAATTAATTGCATCGTTACATTTTGGAATATCCTTGTTTTATACCTGGACTCACGGTGTCAAGTTAGCACTACAAACCCCCTTTTTAAAAAAAATCAAAGTAAAAAAATTTTTTGGAATTATTATTAATTATCAACTAATTGCGTACTAGTTTCAACAAAATCAAAAAAAAAAACTTGATATCAACCTAGTACCTACTACATACCACTTTTTTAAAAAATCGTCGAGCTACAAAATTTTTTTTCCACAACTAATTTACAACAAAAAAGCTACAATTAACTACATACTTAGTTTTTTAAATTTCGAAAAATGTAGTGCTAACTTGACAGTCGTTATCAATTTGTTTTGTATCAATGTCTTCGGTTTTTGTGGGTGGCTTGCATCATAAAAGTCAAATTTTCAATGACTCTGGTGAATTAATTAAGCTTAATTTCCTTTTACATGTTTTATGTCGGCTCTGAGGTGATCTTTGAATTCATAAAACCCACAAGTTTACATAATCTTAACGTGAGACGACCATATCTTTGAATCGATCTTGCAGAATTTATGTTGTGGCATGTGATTCTGTTGGAATCTTTTGTAGCATAGCCCATGACCAGTCCATACCAACCGACTTAGACCAACAACAAACTGATAATCATCGGTTTTTATACATATGTGGACCTATGACCAAAATGAACATCAAACATTGGCTTTTTCAAGAATTTTACCATTTTATTTGATGAAGAATTGAAGAATTGATTTTTTTCCAAAGAAAACATATAACTTGAGCTTAGAGATTCCATCCAATTTAAGTTATTAATCGTTATTACTAATTTTGTATTATTAATCCACTTTCCTTTTTATTAGGTACTTATTAAAGAAGGTAGTTGCGGATTAATCGATTGTTATTCCGTTCCCTATCCCTAGGGTCAAAGCATAAACACTCTATTACGTACCGTTTATAGCTATCATTGCCAGAAATCATTTTACAGGTTGGTCAAAGCTTTCATTAAAGATTACTTTCATTGGACACAAATTTCTAATTGGAATCAAGCATTTGAGATTACGAGTTTAAAGTTGGAAATGCAATAAGGAAAATCGAACGCTTTTAGTAGAATGATTAGGTACGTTCCGAAATGTTAAATCAACAACCAGCTGTTTATTCAAAACAATTTCATCACTTCATTTTACTCTCTTAATCGCTTTTAAGTATGGAAACAAAATGTTCATTGATGAAAACCAATAATATAACTGGACCCTTACAAAGATGGAAGACCTAGGCTGATATTTCGGTTTTGGCAACGAGCTGATGGAAAATAGGATTTGTAAGAAAGTGTGCCACCTAAAAAGTTTTTTCACGGGTACTGCCTCTTGCGAGGAATTGACAAATAGTTATCATGAAAAGTGCTTTCTCAAATTATCCGTTCGGATTAGGCATTAAAACTGTATGTCCCCTCTATCCCTGATATGACGCGCACACAGGAATGGTTGAGAGTTATAAGTCACTACGCCCGGGTTCTTTAAGGACTGTTGCACCACCTAATTTATTTAATTAAGAAAGTGTTCGTAAAATCATGCAAAAACCAAACCATTTTTCACACTTAGTCCTCCGACCAATGGTCCTAAGCTATCCGAATTCTTTCAAAATAAATATATTTTTAGAACAAAATCCAATTAACGGTTTTTTTTATAAATCAAAAACACTGAAAAAAAATTTGTTACCTCGAAAATTTTACGACTAAAATATGATTTCATCTCCAAAACAATTTTGTGCAACGAATAATAATGTTTTTGACATCAGATAAAATTTTGAGAAAAATCTAATAGACAGGTTTTTTTAAAAAAAAATAAAAACCTAAAAAAACATTACTCAAAGTTGGTAAAAATTGAATGTCGACTCAAATATCTTTTCAAAAACTTGAGATTCAGGCTTCAAACTTATTTTATCTTATATGAAATATTGTTTTCAACATTCTGAAAAATGTTGAGAAAAATCGAATTGACAGTTTTTTTTACAAAAAATAAAAACCTAAACAAAAAAATTAATAGAAGTTGGTAAAAATTGATTTTCGGCTCAAATATCTTTTCAAAGCTTTGAGATATTGGCTTTACAATATTTTTAGCTTTTAAAAAATATTGTTGCCAACAGTCAGTAAAATTTTGAGAAAAATCGAATTGACAGTTTTTTTACAAAAAATAAAAACTCAAAGGAAATTTTAACAAAAGTTGGTAAAAATTGATTTTCGGCTCAAATATCTTTTCAAAACTTTGAGAAACTGGCTTTAAGCTCCTTTTATCTTTTAAATAATATAGTTGTCAACATTCAGTAACATTTTGAGAACAATCTAATTGATAGTTTACATAGTTTGAAACCTTACAAAAAAAAAACAATATACTAAAACTTGGTAAAAATTTACTTTCTACTCAAATAGCTTTTCAAACAATAAAAATATTGTCTTCAAACTTTATTTCAAAGAAAATATTGTTTTCGATATTCAGTAGTTTTTTTTATAAAAATCCAACAGTCCGTTTTTTCATAAAAAAAATAAAATCTACAAGAAATAGTACGCAAATTTGGTAAAAATTGATGTTCGGTTCTTGATATCTCTCAAATTAATTTCATTCATCCAATTTATAAAAATATAAGAAATGCTTCTAAAATTGGTAAAAATTTGTTTTCGACTAAAAATCTATTTACCAAAACCATATTTTCAAACTAAACTATTTCTTCATATGAAATATATTAATGGTAATTTTGAAATTTTTAAGAATAATTCAACTGACAACTTTTTTAACTCAACACGAAAACCTACAAACTTTTAAGCAAGACAAATCGACAGACGGGATGGGAAGTTATCAGTGTGGGGGTCGCATCCCAGCCTCTTTTTTTTTACTCTGGATTGGTACTGAAAAATGAATAAAAGCTCCACACGAATAATTATTCTTAAAAATCCCTATATTATTTATCACATTTTGAGTATTATTATACCTATTCCGATATTTATTTTCAAATACACAGAGTTATTAAATACAAGGTTTCATTTTGATATTTAAAAAATACAGTATTTTTCAAAGAAATGGATGTTTATTTTACTGCAGAGAGGAAAGGCCTGTAACGGTAGGATATTCGATGAACCAAATTTTTACATGACCAAAAATTACGGAAAAAAATAATACACTCTCCCGAAGGTATTAAAAATGTCTGGTCATTTGTAAAAAACGTACATAACACGTACAGTTCCAATGCTCGTTTCCAAATACACTCCCTTTATAAGCTTGATCGATTAAGCCAATGTGCTTGCAGCCCAGTTTGCTGTCAATTCAACGGTACCAGAGAGTGTCATAAGTCCTCCTGTTCTTGAGAGCGTAAACAATTTTATGGGATGTATCTTCTTTCGCACTCGTGAAGTTGCAAGACTTTGACATACACAAATCCGCTGGACCGGATGGTATCTCCCCTATGGATCTGAAGATGTCTCTTTCCAAGCGGATGAAAAAGAATATTTGTCCAGCGTGTCCCTAAAAACGGTGAATCTTTATCCCCTCTAATTATCGTCCAATTGCATTCACGTCCCTTCTTTCCAAGGGTATGGAAACGCTGATCAATTTTAAGCTTAAGAAATATCTTGAAGAACGAAATTTTCTTAATGACCGGCAGTATGACTTTTACAGCAATAGGTCCACCGGTGATTTGATGGTTTATCTAATCGAATAGTGGAAAAAATCTCCACATCGTTTTAGAGAGAAAATAAAATTATGAACGTGATATTTCAAAAGCATTTAATAGGATTTGGCATCAGGTCCTCCTGTCGAAAATGCGTGTCTTCGGTTAAGATGAAACCCTCTTTCATTTGATTAGAAACTAACTGACTAACCGTTCAATAAAAGTTATATTTTATGGATTCAAGGCTGAAATTTATAAAATAAATGCTAATGTCTCCATATTGTGTCCGACTCTCTTCCTTGTACCCCCTCACGGTTTTCGCCTTTTTGTGGCGAGGGGGCTTACGTCTAACTCTTCAGCAATCCAGCTGCGGAGTAAGACAACTAAGAAAACCACCAAAAGCAGAGATTTTAATCTAATAAAATATGGATAAAAGTTTACGAAATGAAGAAAATCGAACGGGGATATACGTTCAAGTGTCGGCAGAAGTCACGGCTGCCGGCGAGGGCTTGGCTTCGCAAGAAGCTAAGTCGCCAGTGACAAAATTAAACTTAGAGAAAGAAAAACGAGAGCTAAAAAGACAACCGGTCATTCTCTCAGTAGATCTCCTTCCCGACATAGATGGTTTAACCATCAAAGGTACGGAGACCTCGGACAGACCTCCTTCCATAGGTAGTCAAACCGAGGACGAGCTACTGATGGAACCGAGTCAAGAAGAGACTATGCTGAAGTCTGCTGCACCCCTCAAAGCTTCGAGGCAACGCAGCAACTACAGATCCTCCAAAAGATTCGTGAAAATGACCGAGTTGAAAGACCCTGCGACGCTCAGTTCGAGAGACAAAGCTCTCCTAAAAAAGCATAAGAAGCTAGTTAGAAACTTTGAGCGGCAGCTGGCAGAGACTGTCACTGCACCCAGGGAAATAGCAGAGGAAGTGAATGCCAAAGAGTCGGAGAGCAAAGGAGTAGATGCTGCCAAATCTACGTCTGTCCCTAAAAAGGCAAACCGTGAACAGGCTGGCAATAATTCGACCGCTCGGAACAACAAAGGTAAAGTTCAGGCGACTTCCAGTAAGAAACAGCAAGCCAACGCTAGGAAAGACCAAGCACCGGCAAGCACCTCTTCTGGAACGAAACCAGGAACGTCCAAGAGACAAAGATCGGAGGAGACAGTCAAGCAAGACGGTGCTAAAAAACAGAAAACCAGCAGCTTCGACACCACCCCGATTGACCTACAAATCGCCATTATAAGCCGTGACGCTGACGACCCAGATGGGAAAATCTCGGTAAAAAACTGGCTTCTTGTGGAAAATGAGATCCTTAAAGCTATGATGGCAGCATCAGAGAACGATAGTTCTGAGGACTATATCTTTGATGGTGCCGGAGGGTGGCGAGGAGTTAAAGTGGTCTGCTGCGGTGACCAGAAATAACGGGAGTTCCGTACAATCGCCAACATTGGCGAACTATGGGAAGGTTCCTCCCTTGAGGTTCTACCCGCCGCAGCTCTACCACTCCGCCAGCAGTTTAGCATCTGGATCCCCCCTCCTGCAGAACATGAGGACGCAGCCATTATTAAGCTGCTGGCGAAGCAGAACAAAGAGCTTCCCATTTTAGAATGGAAGCTCCAACACTCAAGAAAGAGTCACCTAACCTAACCTAACTGTTTCGCTGACGACAGTGCCCTCAGCTTTTCATACTAATTTCTAGTTTCACATTTTTGGATGTGGAACTTCAACGGCAGCGTATAATAAGCGCATCAAATTCTGATTTCGACAGCATTGTTCAATGGGGAATTATTAACCGTGTAGAATTTAATATTTCAAAAACTCAATACTTTCTTCTGTAGCTAAAGCATAACTCACCCACGATACTGCTATCCATGAAAACTTGCATCCAGAAAACTAATCAACTTTCAGTACTCGGTATGTGTATCACATATCATTTCTTATGGAATGGTCACACATTCGATATCGTCAAAAATGCTGCTAGGTGTTTAGGATTTCTCCGACGGGAATGTGAAAGAAATTGTTAACTCCTTTTGATCTGGCTGTAATTTACAAAGCAATTCAATTAGTACAATTCAGCCGTAATACTCGCACTTCCAGAAATGCTCATCAGTTCACCCTTGAGTTCAATTTCCGAAGTACTTTTAAGTATAAAGATTCTTTTCTTAACCGTACATCAAGAATGTAGAATGCTGTAGCCAACTCTGTCTTCTCCTCTCATTTTGACATCAAAATCAACACGCACCGGTATCTTCTCTTAATTCCTTCCCAAGTTTCTTAAAATTCTCACTGTATTTAAACTTCAAACACGTTAAGTCTATTAATAACCCTTGAGTGCCTGTAAATTATAAAAACAAAAATCCAGTTTTACAAAACAAATATAATGTCATTCACAGATTTTTTGTTGAATTTTACATCCGACCCTGTTTTTTATGTTTATATATAAGAAGCCAATTTAATAGAAGCTCGAAAGTCCCTATTGAAACCCATTTTATGTCAAGATCAAAGTTGCTAATTGTGGTCACCTCTTCCACAGATAACCTTTCATGGATAACTCTGAATATTAAAAATTCAATGTGAATTTTAAAAACCTCAAAGCGTTGTTAAAGCGTACATAATATATAAATTTTTACTTGTTAAATGTTAAAAGACATTTGGCAGCTGTCTAAAAATTGATGAGATACAAAATGAAACCTCTAATTGGAAAATCCTATAGAACCACTTTGTAAAAATTATAATGTTATCATTTTTTGAAACATGAAACTATTTTATATAGACTTATGCTACGACAAAATATCTCAAAGTTTAAGGAAAAGATTTTTTTTCCATTGTCTTCAAATTGTTTTTAATATAAATCTTTTCCAAACAATTTAAGGTTAAGCACCATATATGTACTTCAATTTTGTGAAACATCATAAATCTGTTCCCGCCGACATAAACGTTACACTTTTTTGTGTTCATCCCAAATCATGAATCAGACATCAGTTTATCAGTTAGAAAAAAAAGAAAAAACAAATCATTTCAAAATACCATAGATCACTTCACTCATGGTTAACATGGGGTAGTTTTGTCAGTTAGGTATATCAAATACTCCGATCATCTTTATTTTATTATACCTACAACACTTTCCATTTCAAACATATATAAATATTATACTACAACTCATTTTAACCGGTGATTTTTATGTCAACATCATCATGAGCCCCCAATGAATTTTCGATATAATATTCAAGACTTTTTAATCGTTTCCCATGACACTTTTATAGTTCATCTTCACTTAGAGTAGATTTGAGTCACCGTAATTAAGTCGAACCACACACAGTACAAAATGTACGTACTTATTTCTACAGCCCCCAGTTTAGTAAACATATATCTACGTCTACGTCTACATAATGTCACAAATTTGAAATATCATTTTATATAGTCTTGAATACGCATCAGGTTTTATAGGCTTCAGGAACCATCGGAGATTATATGAGATAATATGAGACCCCTTTTTCACTCAATCTAAAAGACACTAAAACTGTTTGGATATTGAGTAAAACGGCCATAATAAACCATCGCATCCGTATATCCGTATATTTTCAAAAACATACACGATACACCGCTAGAAAGGAATGCTAATCTAATTAAAACCATATGTGAAGATGTGGGGCGTTGAAGGCCTTACGACCATCGAACTAACAAATGATTATTATGCAACAATAATAAAAGAAATAAAGATGAAGTAATAAAAAGCACAAATTCATGGTAAAATTTTAATCACTATTTTAAATAGGGTGCGATAATTTTAAGAAACTCGTTTACTGATGGGGGTTGCAAAATACGGCTAAAGATATGATCGTCACATCTGACAAATGTCCAAATTTATTTTAAGGGTAGTGATGTCAAATGAACAACTCAAATAAGTTGGTATGATTTTTTGACACTTTCATGCATTTAATTTATTATTAACCTCCTCATCAAGTGAAAATGTTTCAGATGGCATTGATCCGTACAATTACCTTGTTTGAACTCTTCAGCAAAGAAAAAAAACACTCTTCAAAATGTTTTCCATTTTAACAAATTATATGTCAGTCTTCATCCTTCATCGGTATATTTTTTGTTGTTCTTTTGGTTCATCTTTAGTTCAGCTGTCAAAATCATTTAACGTCAAAAAAATGATGCAACAAAACACTTGAAAAGAAAAGAATGATGAAGGTATTTACATTCATACTTACACAGTTTCCAACAAATAAGTACATTATTTGGTATACAATACTTTTTCTGTATTCTCAATCTCATCAGTCTTCGCCTTCAGTGGGGCTATGATGGGAGTCGTTTTAAAAAATACTGTCATGCGGTATCCAAAAAACACACATACTCGTTCCCATATTTTTGGGGGATCAAAAGAATGTGAAACGTTTATTTTATATTTACGTATTCAGCAGGTCTAGTGTTTTCGATTAGCGTTATAATTGCACCCTTTTTAGTTGCAATAATGGCACTAAATTGCTTTGATCATGGATCTGTCAAAACTTAATATTTGAAGGAAATAATTTTGTATTTTCAACTTTGGGTGATTTTTATAAAAATAGAAATTTTTCTTCGTAATAAAAGGTGTGCTAAATAAAAAGAGAAGGATTTCAGAAAAATGTAAAACAAAGCAAGTGATTAAGTGAATGAAAACGTCCAGTTTAAAAAGATAAGTTTTGGATATTTTTTTTTACTTTTTTTTTTATAATTAGCGAACACGATTTTGTATGGGTTGGATTCGAAATACTGCATGATCAAAATGCTGTATCTCAAAATTCTGTATTTCAAAATTCTGTATATCAAAATTCAAAAGTGCGCACTCTTTTACATTATCAAAACGATTTTTATTTTTTAGCCTTATTTACAGAATTTTGAAAACAGAATACTTTTTTTTAAGAAAACATCATAATACTTTTTCATTAGCATAATGTTCTAATATACTCCTTTGAACAATAATATTTATGTACCTATGATAATTTATAAGTCTCTGAAATAATAAAAACAAAAATAATATAAATGTTATCTTCTTTTTATTTTCTCATTTTCTTCTTCTTAGTTATTTGTATCTCTTTCACATTTGTACATGAATTGTTTTTATCATAATCAACAATTGCATAAACAATTGCACCAAACTAATTGATCTGTCAAAACTTCCAGTAATATACAGTATTATGAGATACAGTATTTTGACAATACAGCATTTTGAGACACAGTACTCGTATTTTAAATGTACAGTATTTTGAAATACAGAATATTAACCATACAGTATTGTGAACATACAGTATCGTACAGTATCGTACACAATTTTGACCATACAGTATTTTAAAATACAGCATTTCGACCCGCTCCCGTTTTGTATACCTTTAATATGCCAAAGACACAGTGTGAGTTTTTTTTTTTTTTTTTTTATTTCGTGATAATTTTTTCAAAAGCTTATGACCGCACGTTTTACATTCAGAGATATGAAATATATTTTCTTACTACTGAAACATTATTTAACAAAAGAAAAAGAACAAAAAATGAAGTAAATTTTTTTAATAGAAGGAAAACACGATTGAAAAACCTCCATATAGTTTAGAAAAAAAAATGTTAAATTAATAAAATAATATGTAGGTCAGTGTTGTGCCATGTAGACTATAAATGTAGACTACATGATTGTCTACATGTAGACATTTCAATGTAGACAATCCACAATTGTCGACATACATTTGTCGACAATGTAGACAATGTAGACAATTCGCAAAACCCATCATAATTCATAATTTATCCTACTAAAATGTGCCTACCTATCAAACCAAAAACAAAAAAGTTAAAAAAAAATACAAAAAGAAAAAGATGTGTGTAACAACAAGATAGTCGTAAAAAAATCATTTGTTCTAAATCTAAACGCGTATATACCTAGTTCTTTGTTTATAAAGATATCGAAAAACTTTTGAATTATGTTAGATATTTGAAATGATAACCAAAAACCAAACCTTCTTACTTCACTGGTTTACTAGTCAGGTTTTAAAAAGGTCGTCATCCAACGTCAAAGTACCTTAGTAGGTACCACTAGCCCTGAATGGAAAATGTCCAGTTTTCATTTCGTACCTTTATACTACATATGTATATGAACTTCATATCATATCACTCTACAAAATTTGATTTTTCTACAGGACACGGAAGTGCTTCACAATTCATAACGATTCCAATAAAGTTGGCCGATACCACGCCCGCCCGGAAGACCTTAAATATTCGATTTTTCTTTTGTAGATAAATGCACTTATACCTACCATTCTACCGTTCTTATTTCAGAATCCTACAGAAGTCGCAAGAACTCTTTTTAAATGAAAAAGGGAATAAGTTCCAAAGTTTCATAATATTAAATTTTAATGGAAAATGTCATCTCTGCAGGAAGACGAATCTGTTAAGTCCAAGAAATCCATTTAGCTAACAGAAATAGCTTGAAGTGGTTTTAAAAAGCATTAGTTGGAATAGGGAAATAATTCCCGGTTTTATTTTCTTCTTCCAACTTTAGCTTTTTAAAATCACCTACATTTCTGTTTTCAAAGTGGTTTATCTTTCTTTCGTAGATTTAACAGATGCAGTTACGTAAGTATAAAATTTGATATATTTCTTTATTAATTTTATCTATTTTTTATAGCTGAGAGGAGTCAAATATAGAAGTTATTCATTTTTTTGCGTTTTCCTAAAAGTAAGGTCAGATGGTTAAATTCATTTCTTCCAACTTACTGGTGATTTAATTGATAACGATTTTAAGAAGTGGGCGGATGCAACGGAACAACATTTCAGTTTGTAAAGTATGATTTTTTAAGAGCTTGAGAACTTTTTTTTAAAAAAAAAACGCATAAAATTTGCAAAATCTCATCGATTATTTATTTGAAACGTTAGATTGGCCCATGACATTTACTTTTTGAAGATAATTTCATTTAAATGTTGACCGCGGCTGCGTCTTAGGTGGTCCATTCGGAAAGTCCAATTTTGGGTAACTTTTTCGAGCATTTCGGCCGGAATAGCCCGAATTTCTTCGGAAATGTTGTCTTCCAAAGCTGGAATAGTTGCTGGCTTATTTGTGTAGACTTTAGACTTGACGTAGCCCCACAAAAAATAGTCTAAAGGCGTCAAATCGCATGATCTTGGTGGCCAACTTACCGGTCCATTCCTTGAGATGAATTGTTCTCCGAAGTTTTCCCTCAAAATGGCCATAGAATCGCGAGCTGTGTGGCATGTAGCGCCATCTTGTTGAAACCACATGTCAACCAAGTTCAGTTCTTCCATTTTTGGCAACAAAAAGTTTGTTAGCATTGAACGATAGCGATCGCCATTCACCGTAACGTTGCGTCCAACAGCATCTTTGAAAAAATACGGTCCAATGCAATGATTCCACCAGCGTACAAACCACACCAAACAGTGCATTTTTCGGGATGCATGGGCAGTTCTTGAACGGCTTCTGGTTGCTCTTCACTCCAAATGCGGCAATTTTGCTTATTTACGTAGCCATTCAACCAGAAATGAGCCTCATCGCTGAACAAAATTTGTCGATAAAAAAGCGGATTTTCTGCCAACTTTTCTAGGGCCCATTCACTGAAAATTCGACGTTGTGGCAGATCGTTCGGCTTCAGTTCTTGCACGAGCTGTATTTTATACGGTTTTACACCAAGATCTTTGCGTAAAATCTTCCATGTGGTCGAATAACACAAACCCAATTGCTGCGAACGGCGACGAATCGACATTTCACGGTCTTCAGCAACACTCTCAGAAACAGACGCAATATTCTCTTCTGTACGCACTGTACGCATTCGTGTGGTTGGTTTAATGTCCAATAAAGTAAACTGAGTGCGAAACTTGGTCACAATCGCATTAATTGTTTGCTCACTTGGTCGATTATGTAGACCATAAATCGGACGTAAAGCGCGAAACACATTTCGAACCGAACACTGATTTTGGTAATAAAATTCAATGATTTGCAAGCGTTGCTCGTTAGTAAGTCTATTCATGATGAAATGTCAAAGCATACTGAGCATCTTTCTCTTTGACAACATGTCTGAAATCCCGCGTGATCTGTCAAATACTAATGCATGAAAATCCTAACCTCAAAAAAATCACCCATTACCTTTCTATTCACTTTAAGATTTACAAATTTGAATATTCTGCAGCAATCGGAATAGCCTCATATAATTCTAATTCATAAATCATAATTCTATGAAAGTTTTCACCACAAGACGTACCGTTGTACGAAATTATATGTTTTGAAAGTATCAGAAAGTGGTCCATAAATTTGATAATGGCCGAATTCATAAATGTAAAAGTTTGGCAACACCATCAAGTTTACTTTTCATTTCTGAAGACAATTAATAATTTATTGTCCGTTAAATAATTGTTCTTTTTTTTTATTTTTTATTGCTATTAAATTTTAACTATGGGATCAATTTTTTTACAAAAATACCATACCATACCATTTTTTTTAAATTTATACCGTATCTATACACTATTTGTACATTTATGAAATCAGGATATCTGCCAGTGAGTGGGTGAATCAGTCATTTAGGGTTCCCCTATTTTTTAACTCCTGGGTCCAAATTTTCCTGAGTGGGTGGTTACACATTTAAGTGATTGTCTACATTGTTGACACATTGTCTACATTGTCGACATTGTCGACCGATTGTCTACGTTAAAATGTAGACAATTAAAGTCGACACGTATAGGAACAACACTGTGTAGGTATGTATCTGCTAATATACATACTTGTATACGCTAGGATACATGATATTTAAAAAGTTTATAGCACAAAAGTATATATTATTATTATTATATAATAACAATAACAACGTAATACTAGTTAAATAAATAACAAGTAAATAAATAATATCTAAATAATACTCGTAACAAAATAGTAACAATAAATAACTTAAAGATATTAATATAAATACAATAAGGAATACACACCAAATAAATAATGTACATAAAAGCAAACAAAAATAAATAATAAATAAATAAATGAATAAATGAAAAAATAAATAAATAAATAAATAAATAAATTAATAAATTAATAAATTAATAGATAAATAAACAAATAAATAAATGATACAAATAGATACAAAAAAAAAATAAATAAACGACATCAATTGAACATGTAGCACATATAGTACAAAAATAAATAATATAGAAAAAGCAAAACGAAATAAGTTAATTGTTTATTATCACAGGGAAGTAAGCTGTTGTATGAGTGGATTTTCCGAAATCTCGCAACTGTTGTAAAAATTATTCCTAAGCTTGCAAATCCTATCGGAAATCAATTCGACATTCGCTCTATTAGGCAAATCAAGGGTGGAATGATACCAAGGAAGATTTAACATCATCTTCAAAATCTTATTCTGTGAGATTTGTAGTTTTGGATATTGTTTTGGGAAATTTAAAGAAGCAATATTTTTATTTACGTAAATATTTTAACCGAACACAACTTAAAAATAATTAATTTTTAACTTCCCATAGGAAGTTATTGTAATGGGTCCGATTTGTCAAATTGAAAATTTTGACATTTCTCGACGTTTCAAGGTCCCTAGAGTCGAAATAAAAGATTTTTAGAAAGATGTCTGTGCGTGCGTGTGTACGTACGTCCGTACGTCCGTATGTCCGTACGTTCGCGACGTTTTTTTCGTTGTCCATAGCTCAAGAACCAGAAGAGGTATCGACTTCAAATAAATTTTGTTATACAGATAATAAGGCAGAAAGATGCAGAAAGGGCTCTCAAGAAAATTCCGTGGGTGGTTTTTTTACCATAGCAGTTTAAAAAAAAAGGTGAACATTTTGGTTAACCCTTAATATCTTACGAACCAAAAATGCTAGAGACTTGAATTAAATTTTATATAATGTATTGTAACGTGATACCAAATAAGTATATTTTTTGAAAAAAATCCAGTTAACAGTTTTTTTTATAAATCAAAAAAACTGAAAAAAAAAATTTTGTCACCTCGAAAATTTTACGAATACAAAATGATTTTATCTCCAAAACAATTTTGTGCAACGAAGAATAATGTTTTTGACATCTGGTAAAATTTTGAGAAAAATCGAATTGATAGTTTTTTTATAAAAAATAAAAACCTAAAAAAAACATTACTCAAAGTTGGTAAAAATACAATTTCGACTCAAATATCTTTTCAAAACTTTGAGATATTGGCTTAAAACTACTTTTATCTTTCAAAAACTATTGTTTTCAACATTCAGTAAAATTTTGAAAAAAATCGAATTCATAGTTTTCTTACAAAAAATAAAATCTTAAAAGAAAATTTAACAAAAGTTGGTAAAAATTGATTTTCGACTCAAATATCTTTTCAAAAATTTTGAGATTATGGCTTCCAACGAATTTTAACTTATAAGAATTATTGTTTTCAACATTCGGAAAAATTTTGAGAAAAATCGAATTAACAGTTTTTTTACAAAAAATAAAAACCTAAACAAAAAAATTAATAAAAGTTGGTAAAAATTGATTTTCGACTCAAATATCTTTTTAAAAATTTGAGATATTGGGTTTTAACTACTTTTATCTTTTGAAAAATAATGTTGCCAACATGCAGTAAGATTTTGAAAAAAATCGAATTGACAGTTTTTTTTTACAAAAAATAAAAACTTAAAAGAAAATTTAACAAAAGTTGGTAAAAATTGATTTTCGACGCAAATATCTTTTCAAAACTTTGAGATATTGGCTTTTATCTTTTAAAAAAAATTGTTTTCAACATTCAGTAAAATTTTGATAAAAATCTAATTGACATTTTTTTTACAAAAAATAAAAACCTAACAAAAAAACAATACTAAAACTTGGTAAAAATTTACTTTCGACTCAAATAGCTTTTCAAAAATTAAAAATATTGTCTTCAAACTTTTTTTATTTCACAGAAAATATTGTTTTCGATATTCAGTGGTTTTTTATAAAAATCCAACAGTCCATTTTTTCATAAAAAAATAAAATCCACAAGAAATAGTACGCAAGTTTGGTAAATGCTACTAAAATTGGTAAAAATTTGTTTTTCACTAAAAATCTATTTAACAAAACTAGATTTTCAAACTAAACTATTTCTTTATATGAAAAATATTGTTGGTAATTTTAAAATTTTTAAGAATAATTCAACTGACAACTTTTTTAACCCAACACGAAAACCTACAAACTTTGAAGCAAGACAAATCGACAGACGGGATGGGAAGTTTTCAGTGTGGGTCGCATCCCAGCCTCTTTTCGTTTTAGTCTTTGGACGCAAACGTGAAAAATGTGAGAAAGTAATAAGTACATATTTTCAACTACAAATGGCTTAAAACAACAATTAAACACTGTATTAGAAGTAAAAGTTATTTTTTTTTATTTTTAACCAAAAATTGTTTAAATGTTTTTAAGTGAAATTTTTTTCCATAAAGTTATAAAAGATTTTTGGCATCGAGTTTTACTCTTTCTTTAAGTTTAAAGAGTTGTTTTGGAAATCGTAGTTTTTCTTGAAAATACATTTTTTGAGAGTTTTCAAAAAAATGTTTTATCTTCTATCTTCTATATTATATACAAATGTATTACTGGCCGTAAGCCTAGCACAAACTCGAGAACGGCTTGACCGATTTGCCAAATTTTGGCCTTGACTTATTTTTGGAAGTCAAGGGAAGTTTTAAAAAGTTGAGAATCTGGTGGTTTTTTTTATGTTCCTGGAGGAACCCGAAAAACGTTCTTAATTTCATTGCATTTGGTGAAGAATTCACCATGGTGTCACTTTGTATGTCGTTGACTTCATCTGGAGTACTGCGACTCTGCTGGAAGGCGGGGGTAACTGAACATTCTGCCTTTAAATTACTATTAAACATGCGAATCAGTGAAACACCAATTATTTGTATCATCACCAAAAATAGCACAATGGTCAAGATCCCAAGGGCGGATCCAGACTTTTAATCAGGGGGGGGGGGTGTCACACCCTTAGATGAGTTTTTACTCACAGCTTAAAAATGTTCTTTAATGTTTTGTAAAGGAGGCTAACAAAATTTAAAGAGCATAATGTGCATCTTAACCTTACGTTAACACATTTCAAGGGCTAAAGTGACAACTTTGAATAAATTGGGTGGCGCAACAGTCCGTTGAGAACTAGGGCCCAGTGACTTACAACTCTCAACCATTCCTGTGTGCCAGTACTGTTGTCAAGGATGGAGGGGACCTACAGTTTTAAGCCGAATTTGAGAAAGCACTTTTCATGACAAGAATTACTCTTGGAGAATTTGTCAATTCCTCGCAAGAGGCAGTACCCGCGTGAAAAAAACTTTAGATGGAATAGGCAGGGATCGAACCCATAACCACGGGTATACCACAGTGACAACTTTAATTATCAAATTATTATAGAACACTGTTGTACAATGTACAGCAATTTATCATTACTCGCTACATATGAAAGCAATCCAAGATTCCAACAATTTTTTAAATATGCCATATTTAAGAGCTAAATCTCAATAGTTTAGAGGGTTTTTGGTGCATTTCACGCAGAAATGTAAGAAATTGTTTAGAAAAGTAGCTTTTTTCCAAAAATAAAATATACTTTTCATGTTTCCATTTCTATTAATGCGAAGAACGCTACAAAACTTGAAAAATCCAGAAAATGAGAGAGGATCTGTAATGAAGATTTTTCGGGCTTTTTTCTATTATTACTATCCCTATCAGTCTGTTTACTCGTATTTTGATCTTAGTCAACAGAAATTAAAAATTGTAGAGAGAAAAATGTTTGGTTCTTGAATTTAGCCATTAGTTTAACAAAACTGTCACTTTTGCAGTTTTTGGGACATTTATATTATTGAAATTCGTTTTTAAATCTCAGTTCTAGAGCATCCAAAGCAATTCACTTCAAAAGTAGATTTATTTAATTTTTTAAGATCTTTTGTATTCAACAGAAAATCAATTTTGAACAAAATAAAATGCACGACTGGGTCTTTAGAACTTGCTAATTTCTTCCAAAAAGTTCGGTTTAAAAATGTATCCTATATTTTAAGATTTAAAAACGTACCTGCAAAATAAGTTTTTCTCAAAAATTTAATTGCTATTTCATTTCTCAAAAAATCTAGATTAACTCATTTTTTTTTCGAAAATCATTTTAAATTTTGTCTTAAAAATATTTTTGGTAAGCACTAAATAAAGTGCTTATAAATATACATACAAATTTTGTTAAGAAATGTTGACCCCTTTCTGAAATATCGAGTTTTGTAAACCAAATTAATAGGTATTATTTTTAAAAATTTAAAAAAATGACATTTTTGATCATCAAAAATCATCATCAATTTGATCATTTGATCATCGACAAGAACTTGCACAAAAAGAGAAGATAATTGAAATCGGTCCATTAGTTCTTGAGAAAACTTAAAAAATAACTTAAAGGTTATGAGGGTTACCCTTCTGGAGCAATACCAAAAAATGTTTCTCTTGTAGAAAGAAGGCAAATTAAGAATACAAAATTTAGAGAAAGTTTAAAAAAATCACATATTTTAACAAACACATTTGTATGGGAAGTCCTGTTATTTTTCGTATTAATAAAATGAAAAAAAAACGCCTTACGCTAATCGGCTGAAAACCTTAATTTTAATCAACACAATTGTTTGGACTGTAGGGGCCAGGACAGATAGACAGGCGGACATAATCGGGGTACCAAATTTTTTCGACTTCTCTACCATCGCAATGTCATGTTTGATTAAAAGCTCTAGTTCGACTTGCTACTACTTCAATGATCACTATGTGTGTCAAAAAATTTAATAATAAAATTGAAGGCTAGTTTTAGGAATTTAAAGGCAACTTAATATCAAACTATGACGACCTC
Organism: Eupeodes latifasciatus; assembly: GCA_920104205.1. Lineage (NCBI taxonomy): Eukaryota > Metazoa > Arthropoda > Insecta > Diptera > Syrphidae > Eupeodes > Eupeodes latifasciatus. Next base: position 388,932,065 of record OV049924.1, on the reverse strand, counting down.
TTATTCAAGGTTTCTTCTTAAGAACCTCAATATTTGTTCTTTTTCTTAGAAAGAAATTTTATGAAAATAATTTAAAGCATGACTAAACTTTTTTTTCAAATTCTAAATTGAGTGAAAAAAATAATTTTAGTTGTTTTTGACAGCAAACCACTTTTTGGTTAATGTCGTTAAATTACTAACAAATTTTGAGATTACTTATACCTACAACTTAACTGTATAAGCTTTATGGCTCATATGACCCCCCCTGGATCGTCCATTGGTCAAAAGTTGATGAATTCGTGCTGTGTTTTTAGAATAAGGCTGAATATCCGATTCATATTATGTTCGTAGTCCAGTCTTCAGTTAAAAGTAGTACTTTTAGCAACAAAGCTTAAGAAAGTAAAATACAAATTTTGTTTTCATATACATTCATGAACCCTAATATGATATGATAATGCGTTTCAATTTACATGGTAGGTATATTTTTTCATCGATTGGAACAATTTATGGTCTTGAATTCAATTTGGAAGTGAAATGTCGAAATATGTATATTTATTCACGATTCGTTCAATGAGTTCAAGCAAGGCCGAATGCTGCATAAGAAGTCCATTGGCAGATCGTATGCTTGTTGAGTTATTCAAAGTCAAATAACGAAAGTATTGAAATTTTGCATAAAACCAAAAAATTAAAACAATATTCTATATAGAAAATGTTTAGAACCTTTTTTTGAAAACCCAAAAACTGTTTTTGAAATTTATTAAGTTCTTAAAAAGTGACAAATACTGCCTTTTTCTTTAAATCTGTTGCAATTGATTTTTATTAAATTGCAATCTTTGTTGCCGTATACTGCATAAGCCCCATTGTTTACAGCTGTGTGTTTATACAAACAAATTATGTCCGAGGGCTAAGATATGATTTATTGGTAGTCCAAAATGCCTATAATGGAATCATAATTTAAAAAAAAATGTTTAAAACACACAGTATTGAAATTACACGAGGATTTTTTTATTAATAGCAGAATCCGAAAAATTGGTGCTGGATCTCTTAGTGGTACCAAATAATGGAGAATGGGGCCTTCTTGCCCCATTTAATCTTAATAAAACCCTTTGAACATAAAAAAAAAAAAATATATAAAAAACAGAGATATTTATAAAAATGCAAAAGCTTTTTTTCTGAAACGAACATTTTATTATTTTTGTAAATTAAATTATTTTTGAAACTCGTTTTGTAAGAATTAACTTTTATAGGTTTTTCACACCAAACCCAAAACCGGGTTTTCGGCAAAATGTTTTCGAAAACCCGAAAATCGTTCACACCGAACATTTACACGTTTTCATTTGACATTTAAATTTATTTGTTGACTGTCAAATTTTGTATTGATGAAAAAATTTGTGAGTAAAAAGTTTTGTTTTTCTCAAATTATTTGTAAAAATAAAATGAATTCTAACCAATTGCAATTGGTTTTAATACATAAAAAGAAAGTTGAACAAAATATGAAGATTTTGTTAAACTTTTTTTCATTATCTCAAGCCTCTATCATAAAAAAAAACGTCATTTTCTTTTGCAAGTTCTGGAACTTCGAAAGAAAAGAGAAAATCGGAATCTACAAAGAAATATTTGGACAAAGGTTAGCTTGTTATAACAATTCAATTAATAGGAAGCTATGTATCTAAATATTTTATGCAGGTACGTACCAGCACTTTTTGGGAACGTAAAATGTTAGTAAACGATGATGAGTATTTCAAACAACATTTCAGAACGAGCCGCAGAACTTTCGATATACTCTGCAATGAACTAAAGGATCTGGTAATGCAAGATACAAACATTAGCCTTATGTAAGTACTTATCAAGTTGATTTTCAGGAAGACAAAGATCTATACGAGCTTCAAAAGAACAAATGGGATCCTGTCATTGAGTGGTTTAACAAACGTTTCGATACGAACATACAAAAAACTCCCAGTATATCACCACCCACCGTCTCGGATGCAGATAAAATGAAAATATCCAAGTACCCACTTCCTTTCACACAGTATGTATTCTCTCAAGATTCAATTTTTTGAAAATTCTTGAAGTGCAAACATTCTCCTAAGGATTTTTCTTTGCCGTCGAGACCCTTGAGTCGATAATCTTTTCCTGTGCTGTGATAGAGCAGCATATCAGCGCAGACAAGGCCGTAACACTAGCTCGTCTCGAAGAAGAGTTTCAACTGAAGTTCTGGCGACGGGTGGAATGGGCTCACGGCATGAACCAACAAGAACTACAAGCTCGCTTGGCTGCAGCTATCCTCTTTGCTTACTTCAACCGGTCAGAACAATTCACCAAAGAGAAGCTATGTAATTGTGTAGAAAATATACGATCAAATCAATAAAAAACAAAACTGTTAGGTACAACAAAAATTAATTTTATTTAAAAAATTTTTTTTTTCTATTGCTTCCGTTGGCCAAATGTGCCTTCAGAATCGCCATGTATTGTGGCCGTCCAAGCAGCTTATAGGCGGGGTCGAGAAGATTCTGAATGATTTCGTGTAGGGCATTATGGCCGGAGCAGAAAAGGTCAATTCTTAGTTACAGATTCGTACCAAAAAAATCACTCGCCTGGCTTGTCCAAAGCACTGAGGATCTTCTTGATGTTGGCATCGTTGTCCATCAAGGGGCGATAGCCTACTGTTGTGGTTTTATTCACTGGAACAACGATTCCACATTGTGGAATGTTTTGGCGCAAATTTTTCTAGCTCGCTGCGACTTAGCCTCCACCAGAGATTTCCTTTCAAACTCTTATTCTCCTCCACAAGTGAACTTATCGCCTTTCTCATAACTCCTAAACCCTTGTGATTGAACGGAGTTACCGGAAAGTCTTTATCTAGGTAGTAAGTCGAACATATTTGTGGCGACGAATTCGAAGAGGCATCCCTTGGAAACGTCATTACGAACTATGAGCAAGTCTTCCTCGTCCTTGGGGTCGTCACTCCAGTAGCCATAGTGAATTCCGGTTCCTCGCTTAACAAAGAGCGTTTGAAACTCTGGAGGGTCATAAAAGAACCGCCAGTGCCGCAAATAATCACCGGGGCTTTTATTCTTGACGTTGGCAAATTGTCCATATTCTATAAATAAAAAACAATAAGCAATAATTCTTATTTTGTAAGGAAATCGTATAAATAATATTACTTACCACGACCAAATTTATTTCAAAATGAAATAATATTTGTTTTGATAGCAGCCATCAGCTGTTTTGTTTACATTAATTTGAGAGCTAAATGTTTCGAAAGGTTTGTTTGTATAGTTCAACTTTGAATTCCTACTAGTTTTCGAGAGGTTTTATAGAAAACTTGTGGTTTACGAAAACTTGTTGTTTACCAAAAATGTATGGGAAAACTTGAGTTTTCGATGTAGGTTTTCGGCGAAAACCGGGTTTTGGGTTTGGTGTGAAAAGCCTATTAAACTATTTGAAGTCAATCCCAGACAATTTATAACTTCTGTACTGATTCTTAAAGTACTTACATCAACCGTTTTTAAGTTGAACGATTGTACGAATTTTATTCCTCTTTTCTTTGTTTTTCAAAAGCGGTTCAGTGTACTGAAGGTAATTTGTTTGCAAAGTGCACTTTAGGAGTTACGAATTATTTATATTGGGGTCGTTTTAAGAGAGGTTAAATCTTGTTAGTTTCTTAACCTTTTTCATTAATTTAAAAAAAAATGTTTTGTATTTACAAAGTGGTTATTTTAGAGTTTTAGCCTGTACTGTCTAATCGAATATGAAATGCTTTTGTATAGACATATTTGAAATCTGTAGCTTGGGCTTATAAAATGAAGGACTACATGAACTTTTTTGATTTTAATAATTGTTTGACTAGACCAACCTGCTAAAGTCAATTTTCTTTCAATTTGGCACAAAACTTTATATCGTGGTTTTCTAATGAAAAAATTCGAAAAAATTAAAAAAAATTAACTTTTCTCATAGCCCTTATAAAACCTTGAATTTCAATAGCAATTTTGAGCTATCGTTTTATTTTAAAGAATATTGCATTTCTTTTCAGGTTTCTAATTTACCTGCCAGCTTTTGCTTACCTTACATTAAAAAAATGTGTGACAGTTAAACAATGAGGGTCCTAAAGCATGTGTATTTTATTCATGATGTAGGATTAATTCATTCTGAAATAATGTTAATTTTTATCTGAAATTCTTATCAACTGAAGCGAACAACTACCCACTTAAATCCATGTGTGCACTTTTAACATCCTGTTCGACACAATCGCAAGGTTAATTTCATTCTCTTACCGTGCACCCTCTTGATCGATGCATCAACATAAAAGAAATGAAGGTGTGCTGGCTAAGCTGTATTTTCCATATATACAATGTGGCAAAATCACCCTTAAAACACTAGGGATTTAAAGGCAGACTAACTTATTCCCCTGGATGTATACTCGTAGCTAAAATACAAAAGAAATTACAGCAAAATTTAATCCATCCAAGCGTTCAACCCTCAGATGTCAGATATTTCCATCAAGGTGAATGAAGGATCTACTGATGCATAGATTTATAGAGAGATACAAGATATACGAGTAGGTAAGGTTCTATACGATATTCATATATCACACATGCTAAAATAAAATTTGAACTGGCAGCAGCGCAGCGGTACAGGACCCATTTTGCATTATCCATTTGAATTTTCTTGGATTTGATGATTTTACGTGTGTGTGTGGGGTTGTAGCAGCAGCATCAGGATTCAGGATCAGCACGACGACGTGGCATAGATTGAGAGACTGCAATTTTACTAGCCTTCCATTTAGATTGGATTAAGTGGCCATTTTCACCATTTTCCGCATTTTCACCCGTGTCTTTATTTGCCAGTGTGTCAACTTCCCTCATTTAATAGCTCAATGAGTGGTTTGCCTAATGGAAAAGGAATTTAGAAGGTCTTACTTCCTGTGTCGCGTTTAAAGTTAAGGCCGCGCGCCGCGCCGTTTGGTTCGTCGAGAATCATGGGTTGTAGCCTATTTCGTCGAAAAGTTAAAGGGAAAGAAAAAAAATAATTGTGGCAGGTTTAAATTACTGTTGCTGGTGCTAGTGCCGCGCTATATATGCCACGGCCTGTTCGAGGTGTGCGATGCTTGTAATGAGACGGTAAAATCCCCAGCTTGAACATCTGCCAAGATTTTAATGTTGAAATTGTTTTGATATAAAAAGGATGTTGCAGGATAACGAATGCTACATAAGACCATAGCATGCATCAGGGTGTGAATGGACACATTAGGTATACAAAGTTTCAAATGTCATCACTTAAGCTTAATTGCAACATTTGGAATGATTAATAAGGTATATCACTGTGAAATTTAACTGTATTCATAATTCATGGCTTAAAAATGGACATAATTAAGCTGTTGTTAAAAACTCATAAAATAGACATTAAAAAATTGAAACAAAAATTAACCTTCAACTAAAGAGGGAACGAATTTTCTGAGCAAATATCAATTAAACGGTGAATGTAATTGATTAGATTATAAATATGCTAATTTCATGATGCAGATGGACAGAATTTAACTCTATAATCATTATCTTTTCCCTGTCGCACATGTTGATTTTTTTTTGTTATAAAACGTAAAAACGTTTGAATAAAAAGCCTCGGTTCTTTTAAGAGATATCTATATACATAAAAGAAAGTCGTGTTTGTTACAACACTTATAACTCGAGAACCGCTGGACCGATTGCCATGATTTTTGATTTGTTGGATTTGTTTCCGTCCCGAATAGCAGAATACATCTTAAAAACAATGGAAAGCTTGTGGCCTGGTTGCTGAGACCTTTAAGCCACAACTTTATTTTTTTCTGAAGACATCATGTGTGCGTTGTTTTAGACATTAAATTTCGAAAATTATTTATTAATTATTTAATTTTTAATTCCCAAAAATTGTCTTTTTATAGGTTGTCTATGATTTTTACCGCGAGTGCACATTTTAATATTAATGCCGTGTCCTAGAAGATCTAATCTTTCCCAGCGAAGCCGTAATGCAATTAGGCAACGAAATATCGGGAGTCAATTATCTATTATTATCGCTGAAGCAATTATTTCTGCATCTCCAAGTCAGATATAATGTGCCACATTATTTGCTATCATCATTTCAACATGCTTCGCATCGAACCCACGTGACCTGTGGAACAAATACAAAGATAACATGTCAGAAGATATTTTACATCGAATTCGCGAAATTCCGATCTTGAGGTGAATGAGGAGATCCATAACCAGACTTTGCTCTTGATCGAAGATATGTGTTACCTCATGTGCGGCAGTTTGTTAGTTAGGTTAGGAATGCCAGCGCCAGATCGCGGAATGAATGACGCATTTAATAGAGAATTGGAACGTGAACGTGAACGTGAATATGAATATGATCCACAAGAACTAATCCAATCAGTTTAAACGAATGTACCTCTGTTAAATCCCAAGCAGAGGGAAGTCTATGATACACTGATTAATGCAATTGATGATGGAAATGGCGGCTTATTTTTTTTGGATGCCCCCGGTGGAACTGGGAAGACATTCCTCATGTCATTGATTTTGGCCACTGTAAGTGCGAGATCCGAAATTGCGGTAGCAATTGCTTCTTCTGGAATAGCGGCCACATTGTTAGCGTTAAAATTGCCATTAAACCTTCAAACTACTGAACAACCGACATGTAACATTTTGAAACACTCCGCAATGGCCAAATTTTTAGTAGCATCAAAAATCATCATATGGGACGAATGCATAATGCCGCACAAACGCGCATTGGAAGCACTAGACCGAACATTAAAAGATCTGCGCAATGACTCGAGATGTTTTGGTGGTACAATGATTTTATTATCTGGCGATTTCCGACAAACACTACCAGTCATTCCAAGATCTACTGCTGCCGACGAAATAAACGCTTGCCTCAAAGCATCAAATCTGTGGCGATATGTAAAGAAACTTCAACTGTCTGTAAATATGAGAGTTGCATTGTTGAACGATTTATCTGCTGATGATTTCTCGAAGCAATTGCTGACTATCGGTAATGGCCGTGTTCCTGTTGACAAATCGAGCTGTTTGATTTCATTTCCTCCAAATTTTTGCAATTTCGTATCATCAAAAGACGAGCTTATGAACAAAGTATTCCCGGATATCATTGCTAACCACAAAAATACTAAATAATTAAGTGAGCGAGCAATTTTGGCTGCTAAAAATAAAGATGTAGATGACCTCAATTTTATAATTCAAAATCAAATCGTAGGTACTCTTTATTCATTCAAATCTATCGACTGTGTAACAAATGAAGAAGAAGCCACTAATTATCCAACTGAATTTTTAAACTTCTTGGATGTGCCTGGTTTACCACCGCACAATTTAGAACTTAAAGTTGGCTCGGTAGTCATCATGCTTAGAAATTTAAACCAACCAAAACTGTGTAATGGAACGCGTTTGGTGATAAGAAAACTGATGAGCAATGTGATTCACGATACTTAAAGGAAAATTTAAAGATGAGGAAGTTCTTATTCCAAGGATTCCGATGATCCCAACGGATATGCCCTCTGAGTTTAAACGAATTCAGTTCCCGATTCGTCTTGCCTTCGCCATGACGATCAACAAATCACAGGGCCAATCCTTGACTATTTGTGGCCTCAATCTAGAAAATGCATTTTTTCTCATGGTCAATTGTACGTGGAATGCTCACGTGTCGGCAAACCATCCGCTTTATTTGTTTTTGCGCCTGACCAAAAAACAAATAATTTCGTTTACCACAAAGTACTTGAATGAAAATCCTATTAATGAATTAATCGGAGTTTTATTTTTTTTCCCAATCTGCACAACATAGTTTTCAATCATTTTTTTCTGACAAGAGTTTGAAGTACTTAATTATTATTTTTTATTATTTTTATTCTCATTCTGTATGTATGTTTTCATCATCATTCATCATAATAAAATACTTTTTTGTTTCTATCTATATAAATATATTATTTTGTATCATTGTTTTACGTTCATCAAAGCCTAAATTAGTTCAGCTAAAAAGTAACACGACATTCATTGACTGTTAGGCGGTACGAAGTTCGCCGGGTCAGCTAGTAATATTATAAAAAAAGAGGAGGTGAGTCGCATTCACACTGATAACTTGTCATCCGTGGCTCTCTGTCGGTTTTTTAAAACTTTAACAAAATATTAATAAATAACAATATTCGATGCGGGATAAAAAGGTTTGAAATCTATAGCTTTCTATGTTCTCATTATAATTAAGTCGAAAAAATGTTTTCAGTTTTGAGTTGTTTTTGAAGGTTTTCGTGCTTTTTAAAAATTTAAGTTAATTTTTCTAAAAAATCAACTTAAAGTTAATACTTGGCATATGATGATATAAGTTTGATTTTAATAAAGGGTGTCCCAAAATTAACGCAAGATTTGAATTAAATAGAAAACGCCGTTTTTAGTCTTTTTATAGTTATATTTTTATTGACTCGTAAAGTACATAGGATAAGGTTATGTATGGAATAACACATCGGACAAATGGCCTCCACGGCTTTGCATGCACATGCGCACTCTTTTGTTGAAATTTTCCATGACCATTCTGCATAAATGTGGCTGAATTTCGTTGATGCAGCGTTGAATCTCCTCCTTTAATGCACGGGTGGTTGTGGGCTTGACATAGACTTGTGATTTCAAATAAACCCATAAAAAGAAGTCTAATGGTGTTAAATCACACGATCTAGGAGGCCAATTTTGATCACCGAAACGAGAGAGTACACGACCTGGAAATGTCTCATGCAGTAATTGAATTGTTTCACGGGCTGTATGACATGTGGCACCGTCTTGTTGAAACCACATATTAGACACATCAATATCATCCAATTTTGGCAGAAAGAACTGTGTAATCATGTCGCGATATCGAGCACCAGTAACAGTCACTGCTTGACCAGCATCATTTTCAAAAAAAATATGGCCCAATTATGCCTCCAGCCCAAAATCCACACCATACAGTCACGCGTTTTGGATGCATTTGTTTTTCGACAATCACATGTGGGTTCTCCGAACCCCAAATGCGGCAATTTTGGCGATTGACAAAGTTAAAAAGTTAAAACACTATTCCGACCATATTTTGTATGAAATTTTCGAACTGCAGCCGCCAAGCTTTCACTATTTTTGAAATATTCTTTAATAATGAAGACACGTTGTTCTATCGTGTAACGCTCCATTTTTAATAACCCTATACTGTTAGCTGTCAAATTGCTTTTTTTTCAGGGTTGCCAACACTTCACTGCACAAATGGCGGCAAATTCAAAACTTGCGTTAATTTTGGGACACCCTTTATATTTTATTGTTCCCGAGATATTTTGTCGAAAACTAATTTTTACCAATTTTAGTATGTTTTTTTGTAAGTTTTTATTTTTTACTAGCGGCCCGTCCCGGCTTCGCACGGGTAGACATAAATAGGCACAGATATTTAAGTTATAAGCATTCTAATGAAAACGACCATAAATCACTTAATTAGAAAAAAATTGTATGCTTATCTTAAAGCCTCCCTGTACACTACGTTGGCTGTGGTATTTGTAGGTGGCAACAAAACGTATTGATTTCCAGGAGATCCTACTCGAGAAAGTGCCACTTACAATTGCCCGTGGGAAAAGCACTCTTTCCTTAAGTCGCTACCAACTATGGAAAAAGTTTGTCCCTGGGATTTATTAATTGTTAATAATATTAAAGCGAACTGTAACCTTTTAAAAGATATGGGCAAATCAGTTGGTATCATCGGGATCCGCAGAACATGTGCGATCTGACCGGCCGCGGGACCCGTAATGATAGTTGCTACAATCACATTATCTCTTAATTCTTTGCTCAATAGTCTTGTACCATTACACATATTGCGAGGGCTTAAATTTCTTAAAAGCATAACAGGCGTACCTATTTTTAATTTTATATTCTATGAAATTAAATGAGAAATAATCCAGAAAAAAGCGATGTTACGTTATAGATCGATCAAAATATCACATTGCACCACGTGTTGTTGAAAAAGAAATTTCGAATTCCAACGTGGCACCACCTATGAGAAGTTCACGATAGATGGTCCGACATTTTCTGTTAAAAATCTGATTTAAGGCGCCATCTGTTCGAGACTTATGAAACTTAAGATTAATAACAAACATCAACATTGACAACCAACTTTCATCGAAATGGGTTGACTTGGTGAAGAGTTCACTGGGAACATACATATGACACTGGATTTTTATATATTAAGATATAAGAACACATTTGATTTTTCTAAGAACATTATATTATACGTTTACAACCAAATTACGCACAACATGAAATGATTTTAAAGTGAATACTTTCCCAATTAACAATTTGTAACCTGAGTTTCAAAATTACCGCGGTAATAATATTACTTTCAATAACTTTGGTCATAAAGTGGTTTGTAATTGGTTAATTTATGAACTGTAGTTGTTTACCAGTAAAAACAAGTCTTAATTTCAACTTTAAGTTTAATTCAGGTAAGAATTTATCCCTAAAACCTGGTTATTTGTGAGCTTCAATTAGATTTTCGTTATAAAAAAACTTTTTTGGACAGCGTCGTTCAAATTTAGATTATTTTTAACCGCAATGTAACTTTTGATGAGTTTTCGGTTAAACAATAACCAGTTTAAGTGGTTAAAAACAAACCACGTTAGAAATTTGTTCCAAAATAACTTATTTTTTTAGTTGCAAAATAACCAGATCTGTTCTTTTGACAGCGTGGTTCTAATTTAGATTATTTTTTAACCGCAATGTAACTTTTAATTAATTTTCGGTTAAACAACAACCATGTTTAAGTAGTTAAAAACAAACCACGTTAGTTTGGTTTCAAAATAACGTATTTTCTTTGTTCTCAGTTTCCATATTCATCGAAAATCAGTATTGCCACAAGTTTCATTTTGAATAAGCCCCAAATGCTTCTAAAATTCGCTACTTTTTGGGTTCAATGTATAATTTGTAAAGTCAAAAGTAGCTAAACAAATTTATGATTAATTATTCTTCAATTTAAAATGTGCATTTTAACACACTTCGTAAATTTACATTCGCCAAAATAATTTTTTAAGCAAATCTTGCAACAAACACCAAACGTTTTGAATATTAACAAACACACCAAAATGTCCGAAATGTCAAACTCGTAGTATATGTGAAAATCCGTGAGAGAATATGTGTAAATCTGTCTCCAAAAAGAGATTTCAGAAAAATCAATTCGTCCTGTAAAACATTCAATAATTTTCCCAATGTAATTCATTATTAAAGGGAAAAAAAAATTGCGACACATCCGTGAAGAATTAATTTCTTTTCTCAATGTAAAATCCCATTAAACATACAAAGATCCAAATACAAACATTTCATTTGCAGTGGTAACACTGATCGCGATTGTTATTTTTGTTTCTCTCCTTTCATATTTTTTGGGTTTTCCATTACCCGATTAACCAGTTTCATTTTAGTTCAGTCTTGCAGTTGAGTTGATGAAGATTGAGTGCGTTGCTTGTCGGTCGTGTATTGATTTAATATCGTTTTCTATAGTGTGATTTGTGGCGTATAGTGAAATAAAATAAATAATTATATAAATTGGAGAAAAAGGTAAGCAAATAATTATTTTTTCAATTATATTCATTTTATTTATCTATTTGTTCATATAGTAGGTAGCAAAAGTAGAAAAATAACCACAGCCGTGTTGTTTGGGTTATTTTTTTACTTGCATTCATATGGAATGAGTAGCAAAATAACGTGAACTGCCTTTTTTTCAGTTATTTTCTTACTTTTGTTCATAGGATGCAAGTAGAAAAATAACCACAGCCGTGTTGTTTGGGTTATTTTTTTACTTGCATTCATATGGAATGAGTAGTAAAATAACGTGAACTGCCTTTTTTCAGTTATTTTCTTACTTTTGTTCATAGGATGCAAGTAGAAAAATAACCACAGCCGTGTTGTTTGGGTTATTTTTTTACTTGCATTCATATGGAATGAGTAGTAAAATAACGTGAACTGCCTTTTTTCAGTTATTTTCTTACTTATGACGAGCGATTGTTTTTTACTTGCTTTGTTGGCGCATATTTAGTTTTTAGTTCAGTTTGTGCTCTTCTATCGTTCGTTCGTGTCCTTTGATAATAAAAACAACAATTTAGTATTCTTTGAGCTATATATCTAACTCGCCTTGTATCTTTCAATATAAAAAAATCTTTCGTTCGTGTCCTTTATAATAAAAACAACAATTTAATATTCCTTGAGCTATATTTAACTCGCCTTGTATCTTTCAATATAAAAAAATCTTTCGTTCGTTTCCTTAATAATAAAAACAACAATTTAATATTCCTTGAGCTATATTTAACTCGCCTTGCATCCTTCAAAATGAATTCAATTATAAAACATAAAGTTTGTAGCCGGTCAACATTCAAAAGAAAAATTAAAAAAGTCCTAGTTAATATGCGTAGTGTGGAAAGTAATCCAATAAAACTTTCTGAAAACTTTGGTTGTGAAATCTCTAGTGTTGAAAACCTTCAGCTCATCTTATCTGAACATGAAGATGAAAATGACATTTCTGATAGCTTCGAAGTTTCTACCAATTTAATAAACCAAAATTGTGAAAATATAGCAAAAGAACTTAAAAACTGGGCAATACAATATAATATACCCCATATTTGTTTGCGTGATTTACTTAATATTTTAAAAGTAAGCCATCCTTATTTACCAGCAGACGCTCGAACACTTTTAAATACGTCCTGTTCGGTTGGACAGGAATTTATTGACGTTCCACCTGGCAAATATTGGCATTTTGGTTTGGTGCGCGCTTTAACAAAAGTTGTTACAACCTTCGAGAATTGTCCAACAGAAACATGCTTAGACTTTAACATTGATGGTATTCCTGTCAGCAAAAGTTCAAAAGGTCAATTTTGGCCCATTTTGTGTTCACTAGAAGGTTTGGTCTTGCAGCCTCTAGTTATAGGAGTTTATTACGGAACAGCAAAGCCTCCAAATGTTCATGAATTTCTTAATGTATTCCTTGAAGAGGCTAAAACTGTTGCGAATTTAACTATCGGTTCAAAAACTTTTAATTTTAAAATAAGAAACTTTATATGTGATGCTCCTGCCCATTCTTATTTAAAAGGTATAAAAGGACATAATGGTTATTTTGCTTGCGAAAGGTGCAACGTAGAGGGAGATTACAACTATAACACTCATCAAATGTGCTTCCCAAGTTTATCAAAGGCAATAAGAACTAATTCATCCTTCCGGTCTAGGACTCATGAAGATCATCATATCGTTCCGTCACCTTTAGAAACTCTTCCAATCAACATGATAGAAAATTTTCCTTTAGACTATATGCATTTAATATGTTTAGGTGTTATGAAAAAGTTATTGCTTATCTGGATAAAAAACAGGTCTCTTAAAACAAAACTTTCTTCGAAAAATATTGAAACAATTTCGGAATCCTTACTTTCAATGCGAAAATATACTCCATGTAAATTTAACCGAACTGCTCGGGGGCTTGATGTAATCAGTTTTTGGAAGGCCACGGAGTTTAGAACGTTTTTACTATACCTAGGTCCTGTTGTTTTGAAAAATTCTATTGATGAAAAAGTATACGAACATTTCATGCTCTTACACTGCGCTGTTACAATATGTCTAAGTCAAAATAATATGAAGTTTATCGGAATCGCAAATTCACTGTTCACAACATTCATACAAGGTTTTTCTAAACTATATGGAAGAGAAAACATAAGTTACAACGTTCATAATTTGTATCATATTGTAGATGATTGCAAACTCTATGGTTCTTTGGATAATATAAGTGCTTTCAAATACGAAAATCGCTTACAGTATTTGAAACGAAGAATTAGATCCGGAAATAGGCCACTTGAACAAATAGCAAACCGAATCTTAGAAGATTTTGAAAATTTACAAAGCCCTGTACAAGCAAACAGGTTTCCAATTTTGTATGATGCAGATAAAAATAGAAAAATTAAAGGATGTAAAGGAATTTTTAAAGCTATTAAACTTAAAGAGTTTGTTCTGAAGTCTTGCGAAGCCAATTGTTTCTTTTTAACAAAATCCAATCATATTGTTCGAATGGAATTTGCAACATTTAAAAATGACATTCCCGTTATTTTTGGTAAAAGTTTACAGGAAAAAACAAATTTCTACGAACAGCCATTCCGTTCTGATTTTTTAAATGTTTTCACGTCTAAAGAAGAAATGGATGAGGCTCGGTTTTGGTCCATTGACATCATTATGTTTAAGATGTTTAAGCTTACACTTAATTCAGAATCCGTTTTCTATCCTTTAGTCCATGCAACAAGCGAGAATGTTTCAAGTGGTGGAAACTGTGGAGGGCAACGATAAGTTTGTGACAGCCGTTCCAAAGAGCTGGGTCATCAATGGCTCCATTTTGCTGTGGCCGTTAAGGAGAAGGGACATGTTAAATGGTCGCAAGAACTGCATCGAACCAGGGGACGACTGGAACCAAATTAAATGCCGTTTGATTTTTGATGGAATTGGTAAGAATACATTTTTGTAAATTTGGTAGGTAGGACTTAAAATTTTGCCAGCTAATTTTTATATAACAATTTTTAAAATATTAAATACTAAGTTTTTCAACTTATAAATATATATAAAATATGTATAAAAAATGTTTTTAAGATACGTGGGAGCAAGCCCTCCAAAAAGAAAAAACAGCGGAATTGTTGTCCTCTGACGAGAACGATTTCGAACAGTCCCCACAGTTCTGTGATTCTGTAATCATTTCTGACCTCAACACACTCATGTCAGAGATAATTTCTGATGGCAAACTCCTTGACGGCCCAGTTGAAGCAGTTGAAAGTTTACCACATGCAAGTGAAAAATCTTCCCAAAACGAAGAATCATTGGCCATGGAGGCCAATTTCAAAAGGCTGACCGAAAACCAAAATCAAATTAAAGCCTCGCTCGATTCTCTACACAAAGAATCCTCCGCCATGAAGCAGATGCTTACCGAATTTTTTGCGAAAACCGAAGTAACGCTGAATATAATCATCGATAAGTTGTGCATGGATGTGGAGCGCAAAGAAAAAATTAATGTTTTTCCGGAACATTTGTTCTCCATATCCACGCAAGAAGCGTTGGAGGAAGTGGAGGAGAGGATTGGGGCCGACCCTTCGTTTAAACGATTAGTCGTAAGATTCTTTTTTTTATTATAATTGAACACTTAAAGAAATGTAATTGTTTTGCAACATTTTCTAAAAGCTTATATTTTTCTTTTCATTTAAACAGATTCGAAAATTGGGCACATTCGGTGGAATGAATGCCAATAAAACCATAAGAACTATCGCCAAGCTGTTCTTCCACGACAAGCTGTTGTCCGAATTTTCATGGCTGGGAACATCCAACAAAAAGAAGTTTGTTGGATATAAAAACGTCTTCGCAGCAGTAGTTGAGGCGGTAAGAGACCGCTACCAAAACTACTATCTGAAGCAGGCTCGTTTTCGGATGAAACTTTTGTAAGTACATTTGTACAAAACTCATAAAAGTATATTATATATTTCTTATTATGAGGCGTTTGTCTTTATACCGTTTGATTTGTTTTACTATATTCTTTACCAAATTTTTGTTTTATTTAAATTATTAAAGTTACGTACTTGCATATTTTAATAAAAACATACATTTTTCTTCTTTTCCACAGGTATGAAAATGAGAGACCAACAACAGTAAAAACAACAGCAACAGCAACAGCAACAGCAGCAGCAGCAACAACAACAACAACAACAACAACAACAACAACAACAACAACAAAAACAACAACAACAACAACACCATCAACAACAACAGCATCAATAGCAATAGCAACAGCAGGACCAACAACTACACCAACACCAGTATTATTTATGTAATATAATTATTATTAATATTTAGTTTTTAATTAAATTTAAGATTCTAGTTTTAAGTTAAGTTAAGAAAAAGTTATTTTTTAACTAAAATAAATACTGACACAAAAGTAGTTTTGAAACCATATTTCTTTTATTTACAAGGCTATTTACTTTCAGCTGGAAAACGGTTATTTATAAACCAGTTTTGGAACCAAATACAGGGTTTTTTCTAAACCCAGTAAAAACCCTACTTTAAAATTATATTGGTTATTAAAAAACCGAAAATATAGGTTACAAGGAAACCAAAATAAAACGGTTATTAAAAAGCTGCAAAATAACGCTCGGAAAAAACGTTTTAGAAGCGTTAAATGCGTACCATATAAAAACGGTTAGTTTTTAACTCCAAAAAGTAGTTTTAAACTAACTGCTTTTAACCGGCTTTGAAATAACCACTACAGAACTCAGGTTACAAAGTTACTGCCCAAATCGGGTAATGGGAACGTCTCTGGAACGTTTCTGAGACGTCTTTCGAACCGATTTCAAACTTTTACGGTAAATAACCTAGGGTTATAATCCGGTTTATAAACCGTTTTTTAACCAAAAATTGTTTATTGGGTTCATTTTTAACTTCCCATAGGAAGTTAATGTAATGGGTCCGATTTTACAAATTGAAAATGTTGACATTTCTCGACGTTTCAAAGTCCCTAGAGTCGAAATAAAAGATTTTTAGAAAGATGTCTGTGCGTGCGTGTGTACGTACGTCCGTATGTCCGTACGTTCGAGACGTTTTTTTCGTCGTCCATAGCTCAAGAACCAGAAGAGATATCGACTTCAAATAAATTTTGTTATACAGATAATAATGCAGAAAGGGCTCTTTTAAGAAAATTGCGTGGATGGTTTTTTTACCATAGCAGTTTAAAAAAAGGTGAACATTTTGGTTAAACCTTAATATCTCATGAACTAATGACGCTAGAGACTTGAATTAAATTTTATAATATATATTGTAACGTTATACAAAACAATTATATTTTTGGAAAAAAAATCCAATTAACGGTTTTTTATAAATCAAAAAAACTAAAAAAAAAAATGGTCACCTCAGAAATTTTACGACTAAAATATGATTTCATCTCCAAAACAATTTTGTCCAACGAAGAATAATGTTTTTGACATCTGATAAAATTTTGAGAAAAATCTAATCGACAGTTTTTTTATAAAAAATAAAAACCTAAAAAAAAACATTACTCAATGTTGGTAAAAATTGAATTTCGACTCAAATATCTTTTCGAAAACTTGAGATTAAGGCTTCAAACTTATTTTATCTTATAAGAAATATTGTTTTCAACATTCTAAAAATGTTGAAAAAAATCGAATTGACAGTTTTTTTTACAAAACATAAAAACTTAAAACAAAATAATCAAAGTTGGCAAAAATTGATTTTCGACTCAAATATCATTTCAAAACTTTGAGATTTTGGCTTTAAACTACTTTTATCTTTAAAAAAATATTGTTGTCAACATTCAGTAAAATTTTGAAAAAAATCGAATTGACAGGTTTCTTACAAAAAATTAAATACCGAAAAAAAATTTAACAAAAGTTGGTAAAAATTGAATTTCGACTCAAATATCTTTTCAAAAATTTTGAGATAATGGCTTCTTACTAATTTTAACTTATAAGAAATATTGTTTTCAACATTAGGAAAAATTTTGAGAAAAATCGAATTGACAGTTTTTTTTACAAAAAATAAAAACCTAAAAAATGTATAAAAGGTGGTAAAAATTGATTTTCGACTCAAATATCTTTTCAAAACTTTGAGATATTGGCTTTAAACTACTTTTATCTTTACAAAAATATTGTTGTCAATATTCAGTAAAATTTTGAAAAAAATCGAATTGACAGTTTTTGTACAAAAAATTAAAAGCCTAAAAAAAATTAACAAAAGTTTTTAATGATATTGAGAAGCGACCATAAGTTCTTACCAATTTTGTGTAGTATTTTTTGTAGGTTTTAATTTTTATGAAAAAATTGACTAGTGGATTTTTATAACAAATGATTGAGTGTTGAAACAACAATTTTATAAGACGAAAACAGTTTAAACATCTTTAATTTTTGAAAAGATATTCGAGTTGAAAATCATAATTTAACATTTTTAATAATGTTTTTTGCATGTTTTCTTTTTTTAACCTATACCTCGATTTTTCTCAAAATTTTACCAGATGACAAAATTGCAATTCTTTGTTAGATACAATTATTTTGGAGATAAAATCATTTTTTGTTCGCAAAATATTTGAGGTACAAAATATTTGTTTTCAGTTTTTTTGATTAATGAAAAAAAAAACACATTTCGAAAGGTCCAGTTTTCGATGACTTTGGCGCATACATCAGGCTAAATTTGAACGAATGCATCGATTCTGTTGCCTTTGAGGGCCGCAGTGGTTTGCGGCTAGTTCGCATAGACCTGCTATTTAAGGGAACTGCTCAAATAAAAATCTAAAAGGCTCAAAATACACGATCTCGGTGGCCAATGCACGTTGTCGTCGCCTTGGCACGATATAACCACGCAATGAAACCTCTTGCCAAAAATATTGATTGTGTCATGTAGCACCATCCTGCAGTTAAAACCATATACCTATCTTCGGTGTCTATATCATCCAATTCAAGCCACAAGAAGTTTGTGACCATCTACCTATATCGATAACCGTTGACTGTGATGTCCTGGGCAGCATCATTTTAGAAGAAGTATGGACCGATGACGCCTCCAGCCCAAAATCAAAGCCAAACAGTAACTTTATTTCTATTCATTGGCACCTTGTGAATCTCGAGTGGATTGATGTCGCCCCAAGTCCAGACATTTTGCTTATTCACGTACCCATTTATCCAAAAATGGGCCTCATCGTTAAAGATGATTTTTCGACTTAAATTGCATTCAACTTACAATTGCTCTAAAATTCAATTAGTATAAACACACGCATAATCGTTTAGTTTCAGCTCGTGGGTAGGTTGGATTTTTTATGTGTATAGGCTCAAATCATGACGCAAGTTCTTATGAGCGACGCAGAATTGACACTTTCACGAACAGCGGCGATGTTTTGGCCACTAAATGTCGACTTTGAATGACGACTGATCTTAAGAGTTCTGAAATTTGTATTTGAAATAAGAAAATTGTGAATATGTTACTACTAAAAGTAGAAGAACATATTTGTGTTAAATCATTCTTTAACTTTTGCTTGACCCAAACTAATAGGATTTTCACACTAAAAATTTACATGGAAAACTCAATTTTTCGCATACATTATTCATAAGCCACAAGTTTTCGTAAATAACAAGTTTTATATAAAACATATCGAAAACTAGTATAGCAATACAAAAATGAACTCCACAAACAAACTTTTGCGAAACATTTAGCTGATGGTTGCTATCGAAAAAAAAAAGTGTGCGTGTACTAGTGTACACAGGTAAGAAGTGAAACTTCTTTATGGCCTTATTTTTCGAAAAATGATCTACATGCAACTTTCCAGAAATTGGTTAAATAAAGTTAAATTAGATAAAGTTTAAACAAAAGGATTTTATTATCATAGACATGAATACAAAAAAAAAAAAAAATATTGCCCTGACCTGGACTCGAACTACCATCACTTTTGCCAGAGTCTGATTTGACAACAAATTTGAAGGCAGAAATCTGAACGACCAATGGCCTAGAATTTTGGAAAATTTTCCGTTGATTCATTTTTAATTGAATTTTCCCCAGCTTCTGGAAAACACAGGAAAATGATTGATACGTCAAAATGAGCGTACACTCGTCTAAATTATAATAAAATATATATTTTTGAGATTGGTTGGAAAATGGAAAAGCCACTCTTCATTTTGTAAAAATTTGTAAATTTTTCGGTAAAAACTCTATAAGTCGGAAAATTGAAGAAAATTTGATCATTTGATATGCTTAAATTAATCGGGACAAGTTTTCCTTTAATTGGGTACCCCATTTTAAAAAATCCATCCAGTAGTTTTTGAGTTATTAACGTTTTTGTGGCAATTGAAAGAAAATTTTCTTATTTTTCAGGCATTTGTCCATGAAAATAAATAAAAAATAAAAAAAAGTAGCGCATCGACCGGGAGTCGAACCGTGTGGATGAGTGTGTGGGGCAGCTATTTCATTTACTGAGCTGTTCTTTTACTTAAAAATAATTGGAATTTTATAAAATATAATGTGATGCGTAACCAAAAATTGTGACGCGTAACAGAAAAATGTGACGGTAAATTTTTTTCCAACGCCGATAAAGAAGTTTCACTTCAAAAATATTTCACTTTGATGTTTTGATTTTTTGTCCACAACTCTAGAGGTTTTAATTTAAATGAACCTTGAAGTTTAAAAATAAAAAACACACAATGTAGGTAGTATTATAACTTACAATATAAAAATGTTCTATTTTAAAATTCAGAGAAATCAATAGATACGTTTCCAGAAGTGGCTCAAGCAGTTGCTCTTTAACACGATACGAAGATAATGGTAATACTTCGTCCATGGAATTTGTAGAAGATATAAAAATGTTTAGTGATAATTGTTGTATTGTAAGAAATAAATAAAATCCTTCGTTTACAAAAGAACTAAATTGCTTTATTTAAGATACGTCTTTTTGATTTCACGTTTGTACAAAAAGTGATTATTAGTGAAAAATATAAAATCAGAGTGACAAATAATAATATATAGTTTGTAAACTTGATTGAAAAATGTACAGTATAACATACTGTTGAGTATTAGATACTAATAGTTCCTTGTTCAGATACCACAGCTCTTCCCTCGTGAGAATTGTTTAACCTCTCACAACCAAATATAAATAAGATATGTTAAGATCACAATAATTTAGAGTCAAACTTAATTCATTAATATACAATTTCAGATATTAGATATAATAAAAAAAAATACAATTCAATAAATTCAAAAGAAATCAAAGTATTTTATGAAAGCTTTACTCTTCCAAAACCGTAACGATCTGGAGCCTGGCGTGCTCTTTCAGAACGTCTAATTGCTGGAGGTATTTGAATACCTTCATTTGAATTACCTAAATCATCCGAGAGCGCAGCCGACCTGGCAGAGGTCTCCGACATATTTGGCTTATCGATTTGGACTGATGTGGATTCTGACAAATTTGGCCTTCGATTTGGTCTGATGTCTCAGCTAAACTAATATCCTGAGTTTCCTTAGGATCGTTTATTTTATCTTCGCTATCTCCGTCCGTTTGTTCAGGTAATGTTAGTGGAGATTTTTCGATGTCTTCACCAATTCTTCTCATTTGATCAACATGTCGTTTCCATATACGACCATCGTCTAATTTAATGTTAAAATGTAACTTACCGAAAATTTCAGTTACTCGACCAAACTTCCATTTTTCTCCCGATAAATAATCACGCACTGCTACCCGCTGATTGATAGCAATTTTTTGGTGCGATTAATTGTCTTGGTTTGACTTTAGTTGGTGATGTTGGCAACATCAAATCAAGTTTTGATCTTATTTGACGTCCAAACATAATCATACCCGGTGATTTAACTGTTTCTGTATGAATAGCTCGGCGGTACGACATTAAAATATTGCTCAAAGCTTTTCCAATTTTATTACGATTGCACTTAATGGCTTTCAATTTATTTTTTATTGTCTGGACGTATCTCTCCGCTTGACCATTCGTCGCTGGATGGTAAGGTGCTCCACGCTTATGATGAATTCCATTTAGTTTTAGAAATTCTTGGAATTCTGATGACATGAATTGGGGCCCCTAATCAGAAACAAATGTGATTGGTAATCCAAAGGTAGAAAATATCTCTCGGCATTTTCGTATTGTAGTTTCAGCAGTTATATTCTGTAAAATGTGCACATCTGGCCACTTCGAAAAAAGCGTCTACTAATATAAAAAAGTACTGCCCCATAAACGGACCAGCAAAATCTGCATGCACTCGATCAAAAGGTTTAGATGGTGTTTCCCAACTGTGTGTTGGTCGTACTCCTTTAGCTTCGGGTCGCGTTGATTGGCAGTTTGAGCAATTCATCACCATTGCCTCTATGTCTTTATCCATGTTAGTTCACCAACAATATCCACGAGCAAGAGATTTAATTTTGGTCATACCGAAATGCGCAGAATGTAGCTCGTTAAGAACTCGATTTCTTAAAGTTGGTGGTATGTAAACTCTTATGTTTCTCATCAAACAGCCCCTCTGTAGTGCAAATTCGGTTTGTTCGATTCTTAAACGATCTCTTGTATCGCATTCTTGGCCAAATTTCAAAGCTTGAATCAATTTTCGAACTGTTTCGTCTTTTTACTGACACTGGTAAATTTTCGATTGCATTCACTTCCAAGTGGTCGACTTCTTCAACGGTATTATTTGTTTGTTTAATCGGTAATCTGGACAACGCATCCGCATTTCCATTTTCTTTCGATCGCTTGCATCGTATTTCATAGTCAAAGGATTCCAAAAAAATTGGATAATGCTACGTGTTGCTCACAATGTTGGCAACCCTTTTCTAATTGAAAAAATTTGTGAAATAGGTTTATTGTCTGTAACCAAAATGAACCTACGTCCCCAAACGTATTGATAAAATTTTTGAATTCCAAAGACAATGGCATAAGCTTCACGATCGATTTGACTGTATCGTTGTTGAACTTCAGATAATGTCTGTGACGCGTATTGTATTGGACGTTCTGATCCATCACTAAAAATGTGACTCAAGACTGTACCCACTCCATAGGGACTTGCGTCCGTAGCTAGTACTAATGGCAGTTGTGGGTCATAATGTGCCAATACTACATCGGATTGCATTTGTCGCTTGACTTCTGAAAACGCACGTTCACATTTGCTGCACCAGATAAACTTTGTATCGTTTTTTAGCAAATTATTTATTGGATATAAAATTGTACTCAAATTTTGTAGGAAACGGCCATAATAATTTATGAGTCCAATAAATGATCGCACCTCATCCTTGTTTTCAGGTTGTTTCATGTCTTCTATGGCTTCAATTTTTTTCTTCATCTTTTTAATTCCGTGACAATCGATGACATAACCACAATACTCAATCTGGTCAACCATGAACTCGGATTTGTCTAAATTTATACGCATATTATAACGGTGTAACCTTTGTAAAACTTGTTCCAAACGAGTCAAATGTATGGCATCATTCAGTGACGTAATCTTTATGTCATTCAAAAATACCGTGACTCCATCTATGTCACTCAAAATCTGTTCCATGAGACGTTGCCATTTCGCAGGTGCGGATGCAATACCGAACATCATTCGTTTCGGCATATACAATCCCTTATCAGTGTTCAATGTTAGCAAACTTTGGTCGTCCGGATGAATTTCAAGTTATGTTTCAGGATTTCTGCAAAAGAAAACGAATTTTTTTTCTCGTGATAGATGCTTGAGATACTCAAAAATAGTTTAACAAAATCTTCATATTTTCTTCAGCTTTAATTTTATGCATTTAACTCAAATTCTTAATGCATTTTATTTTCACAAACAATAACTCTTACTTACAAATACATTAATACAATATTTGACAGTCGATGTAGCAAAATGTAAATGTCAAATGAAAACGTTCAGTGTTAACGATTTAAATCATTCAGTTTGCTAAATATGTCACATCTCTCCTAATTAAATCTTTAGATAAAATGAAATACATATAATGGAAACGATCTAATTAAACATATAAATACTTCTCAGAGAAGTTTTAGGCTGGATGACTCCCCTTACCTCTCTCCTTTCTGTCTCTTCAATGAAGAGATTGATCTCACTGCCGATGGGCGGCCCCAGATAGAATTTTATCGAAAAGCCACAATGGGCCAAAATCGGGGCTAGCTAGGCTCGTTCGCTCATAGCCGACTTATAAAAAAAAAGGAAGGATTTTACATTATATTAACAAATTCCTAAACAAAATAATAAAAAATACACGGAAATCTACATTTTATTTTACAATTCGCAACTGGTTGGCAAAGCTTATCTATCTTACCTAGTATTTAACATCGAGAAAGAACTAATAGAGAGAACCAACTTCGACGGTTTTTCTCTTTTTGCCTACAAGCTATGATTTGGCCACCAACTTGCATATGTAGTAACTCCATATAAAAAAAATGTGGGGAACAAATTCTTATGCAAGTTTGTGCACATACTCACCACGAAAGAGAAAAAACTTTTCTCTCTTTTCTCTCTGCTCACCACCTTTTAAAAATGGCGACCACCTTTGAAAAATGGCGGATGTAGTCAGCTGTTCAGAGGTGTTCAAAAAAAATTAAAAATTGTGTATGAACAACTTTTTGGTACTCTCATTGTGTTCGTTTGAGAGTAATATCATTCGAATATAAAGTGAAATTAATTGCTCTTGTTAGGTGCCAGAACAATGAAGATTTAGAAACAATTCTAAATTACGCATTTAGATAAATATTAGTTAGTTATTTGAAGCCAGTTTTAATCATTAAGTAAGTAAAATAAATTAGGTGGTGCAACAGTCCAATGAGAAATAGGACCTAGAAACATAAAACTCTGAAAGCACTACAACTATTATTTGTATTATTAGCTGGGTTTATGCGTTTAATTTTCGCTCAGACCGTTGAAAGATGCAAAAAAACTCAGATTTGTTTCAATTTTCAGAGTTTATCGACTTAATTTTGTCGATGTGAGTTGCAGGAACATTGAAAACGAGAGTTACAGAATGTAAACATGGAACATTGAAAACATTTTTATATACTCATCTCTTTTTTCCATTCCTATTTTATTTGTTTATACTCATTGTTAATTTTCTTTACATTACTCACGACATTTCCAAAATGCTGAAAATAAGTGATTTAAGTAGAGACTAAATAAAAAGACCGTCAACTTGTTACTTCTGCCAATTTTCATTGCATAAGATTTGTGAATAGGTGATAAGCTATTCTTACTGCCTTCCACTAAGCTAGTGTGTTGCTTTTAAAGGCTTAACTACATAAGCTGGGTCAGTGGTTTTGTGAAAAGAATATACAAATTTGTTCTTCAACCAAAATTTAAGTCTTATGCATCATTTTTATAAATTTTCCAGTTCTAAATATTTATATCTTATCTTTCAGTTATATAGCGACAAGGAAAAATCTGTGAGGGAAAGTTCTAACTACAGTTTTTCTGAAAGTGCATTGTGGCTTATTCATAGATGTTTGCTAAACGTTTTAGGCTATTCATAAATAAATGCAAATCAAAGTTAAGGGCTAAACCTGAATAACTATAAACAATGAAAATGCTGTGTTCAAGTAGTTATTATCGCAGCCAAATTTCATAATTGATTTTTTTGGTGTATAAAAAAGCTGAAAGAGTAATTCATGACAAATAAATGTTACTAAGTTCCAGAAAATATCGATTGATACCGCAATTGCAGAAGATGTGGATATTTTATATAAATATTCCTGGTAAACTGTAGAACTTTATTATTTCCGTCTTTTATAATTCAATGTAAAATAATTCAATGCAGTATATTTTAGATAATACAGTAGTTAAGTTAGTAGTTAAGGCATTACTATTGAAATAAACATAACATATGTTCATTTATAAAAAACATGTACTCGTTCAAATATACAAATAAAGTCTAATCTAAAAAACCTTAACTTTGTTATACTCTTTCTGCACACATCCTTTCTTGTTTTGGTTGTTAATGCCATCTATCTGTAACTCAGAGAAGGTTGTTAATGCCATCTATCTGTAAGTCAGAGAAAGAGAAGAGAAAAACAAATTCACCACGAACTACCGGTATAACTTCTTCCGGTATTTATTGACAAACAAAAATGTTTTCCTAGAATTAATTTGAATTATAGGAGTATTTTTGTAGATAGAAAAACGACAAGATGTTAGTAAAATTAAAGAAAGAAATTCATGAGAATTACAAAAATATTATAATGAGACTTTAAAAAACATAGCCTTCTTGGCTATCAATAAACAAAAATGAGAAATGTCGCATTTCCCGGAAGTGATGTTTTTTTGTGTACTCTTTTCCGAGGTGAAAACATGTATACACCGATACGAATTCAAGACGCTATAAAAAATGAGAGTAAGAGGTTTCGAAGAGACGGAGACGAGGAAATTTGGTTCTCTCATTTATTTTTTCTCTCTGGTATTTAAGAATATGTATTTATGTTTCTATCACATTTAACTAAGCTTTTAAAAGATTTATATATAAAAAAAAAAAAACAAAAATATATATATATAGTAAAGTTTCATATAACTATTGCTCACAAATGTCTTATCAAAGAAAACTAATCTGTTCATAATTGTTAACAAACAAGTAACTAAAACCAGGAATGGTGAGTTTGGGAAAATAATTCCCATAACTCTTTCTTTACTTTCTTTCTATTTCCATGATTGTATATTCACCTTTTATTTGTAAAATAATGTCGTATAGTCTTTGTATTATTGATCATACGCCATCAAAAGCTATTGTAACACAGTTCCATGAGCAAGAGCTACTCTTGTAATATTTTAAACAAATAGTGTCATGTTGACATATTCATTATAACTATCAAAAGAGAGAGCCATACATTATAGCCTCTCCTATAAATTAGTCTGAAATCATTCAGAGCGCTAAAACAAAAGTTAAAAAAGAGGCTGGGATGCGACCCACACTGATAACTTCCCATCCCGTCTGTCGATTTGTCTTGCTTAAAAGTTTGTCTATATGTATCAATTTTTACCAAATTTGCGTACTATTTTTTGTAGATTTTATTTTTTTATGAAAAAACGGACTGTTGAATTTTTATAAAAAAAATTACTGAATATCGGAAACAATATTTTCTGTGAAATAAAATAAGTTTGAAGCCAATATTCGTAATTTTTAAAAAGCTGTTTGAGTCGAAATCAATTTTTTACCAAGTTTTAGTATTGTTTTTTTTTTAGGTTTTTATTTTTTGTAAAAAAAACTGTCAATTCAATTTTTCTCAAAATTTTATCGAATGTTGAAATAAATATTTCTTATAAGTTAAAATTAGTCAGAAGCCGTTATCTCAAATTTTTAAAAAGATATTTGAGTCGAAAATCAATTTTTACCAACTTTTTTTAATTTTTTTTTCGGTTTTTAATTTTTTGTAAAAAACCTGTCAATTCGATTTATTTAAAAATTTTACTGAATGTTGAAAACAATATTTTTGAAAGATAAAAGTAGTTTAAAGCCAATAACTCAAAGTTTTGAAAAGATATTTGAGTCGAAAATCAATTTTTACCAACTTTTATTAATTTTTTTTTTAGGTTTTTATTTTTTGTAAAAAAAACTGTCAATTCGATTTTTCTCAAAATTTTATCAGATGTCAAAAACATTATTCTTCATTGCACAAAATTGTTTTGGAGATGAAATCATATTTTAGTCGTAAAATTTTCGAGCTGAAAAATTTTTTTTTTTCAGTTTTTTTGATTTATAAAAAAAACCGTTAATTGGATTTTTTTCCAAAAATATAACTGGTTTGCATCACGTTACAATATATAATATAAAATTTAATTCAAGTCTCTAGCGTCATTGGTTCATGAGATATTTAGGTTTAACCAAAATGTTCACCTTTTTTTTAAACTGCTATGGTAAAAAAACCACCCACGCAATTTTCTTGAGAGCCCTTTCTGCATCTTTCTGCCTTATTATCTGTATAACAAAATTTATTTGAAGTCGATATCTCTTCTGTTTCTTGAGCTATGGACGACGAAAAAAACGTCGCGAACGTACGGACGTACGGACGTACGTACACACGCACGCACAGACATCTTTCTAAAAATCTTTTATTTCGACTCTAGGGACCTTGAAACGTCGAGAAATGTCAAAATTTTCAATTTGTCAAATTGGACCCATTACAATAACTTTCTATGGGAAGTTAAAAATACATTCGTATTTTCATAAGATATCACATGTAACCATACCTTTAAGTCTCAATAAAAGAATCTGAATCTGTGTTAACGATTTTCGGGTTTTCTGAAATTTTTTGCCGAAAACTCCGTTTTGTGTTTTGTATGAAAGGGCTATAACACTGGGAAGTGCAAAATATGAGAATAATGTCGAATTGATAAAACAAATCGTCGTTATAGTTAAAATTGAAATTCTGAAGCTCTTGTGATAAAATAAATTGTAATAAAATTGCCACTTTTATACCTTGAAAGTTGATGGCTGCCATATTTTTGAACCTGCATAGTGCATATGTCAAATTCTCGTTCATTTAATCAATCTGTTTTAGCCTAGTCACAGTATAGACGGATAAAGCGTTCAACAATACGTTTTAATTATATATTAAATTATTTGTTCAATATAGTGATTCAATTAGACAACGTTCCGTAGCGCTTTTACCACTAAAACACAAAAACCAATCCAATCCATACATACATGTGCGTGTGCCTGCTGATTTGTTTTGAAAAAAGAGGCTGGGATGCGACCCACACTGATAACTTCCCATCCCGTCTGTCGATTTGTCCTGCTTAAAAGTTTGTAGGTTGGATTAAAAAAGTTGTTAGTTGAATTATTCATAAAAATTTTAAAATTACCAACAATATTTTTCATATAAAGAAATAGTTTAGTTTGAAAATCTAGTTTTGTTAAATAGATTTTTAGTCGAAAACAAATTTTTACCAATTTTTAGTAGCTTTTCGTAAATTTTTACAAATTGGATGAATGAAATTAATTTGAGAGATATCAAGAACCGAGCATCAATTTTTACCAAATTTGCGTACTATTTTTTGTAGATTTTATTTTTTTATGAAAAAACGGACTGTTGGATTTTTATAAAAAAACTACTGAATATCGAAAACAATATTTTTAGTTTTTGAAAAGGTTTTTGATTCGAAAGCAAATTTTTAACAAGTTTTAGTATTGTTTTTTTAGGTTTTTATTTTTTGTAAAAAAAACTGTCAATTCTATTTTTCTCAAAATCTTACTGAATGTTCGCAACAATAATTTTTAAAAGATACCAATATCTGAAAGTTTTGAAAAGATATTTGAGTCCAAAATCAATTTTTACCAACTCTTATTAACTTTTTTTTTAGGTTTTAATTATTTGTAAAAAAACTGTCAATTGGATTTCTCTCAAATTTTTTTAGAATGTTGAAAACAATATTTCTTATAAGTGAAAATTAGTTGCAAACCATAATCTCAAAGTTTTGAAAAGATATTTGAGTCGAAAATCAATTTTTACCAACTTTTATTAATTTGTTTGTTAAGTTTTTCTTTTTTGTAAAAAAAACTGTCATCTCGATTTTTCTCAACATTTTTTAGACTGTTGAAAACAATATTTTTTATAAGTTAAAATAAGTGGGAAGCCATAGTCTCAAGTTTTTGAAAAGATATTTGAGTCGAAATTCAATTTTTACCAACTATGAGTAATGTTTTTTTTAGGTTTTTATTTTTATAAAAAAAACTGTCAATTAGATTTTTTTTCAACATTTTGCCAGATGTTATTTACGTTATTTTTCTTTGCACAAAATTGTTTTGGTGATAAAATCATTTTGTTTTTTCAGTTTTTTTATTTATAAAAAAAAACGTTATAATTGGATTTTTTCCAAAAATATACTTGTTTGGTATAACGTTGCAATATATAATATAAAATTTAATTCAAGTCTTTAGCGTCATTGGTTCAGGAGATATTAAGGGTTAACCAAAATGTTCACCTTTTTTTTTAAAAACTGCTATGGTAAAAAAACCACCCACGCAATTTTCTTGAGAGCCCTTTCTGCATTTTTCTGCCTTAGTATCTCTATAACAAAATTTATTTGAAGTCGATATCTTTTCTGGTTCTTGAGCTATGGACGACGAAAAAAACGTCGCGAACGTGGACGTATACAGACGTACGTACGGACGTACGGCCGTACGGACATACGGACGTACGGATATACGGACGTACGTACACATGCATGCACAGACATATTTCTAAAAATCTTTTATTTCGACTCTAGGGACCTTGAAACGTCGAGAAATGTCAAAATTTTCAATTTGACAAATCAGACCCATTACAATAACTTCCTATGGGAAGTTAACAAGGTAAAAAGAAGATGTTTTTTGAGTCAGTTTACATGGCTTAAGAAGCAGATTTTGTTATGTAAATCTTAAGTAACTTAAAAATGTAGGTATACGTTTTTTGTTTAGCTCAAAAATAACCACCTTAATAAAATCTTACGATTTATTTTTCATTAAATACTCAATTACAGCACTAATTCGCTTGAATAATTTCAATTCAACTCCTTGAATAAATAAATCTACGAGTAAAAAAATTAATTCACAGTCCACCAAACCACTTAAATGCTCTCAACCCTAATCTTCTTAAAAATTGAAAATAATTCAGGTTACATTTTGAAATTTAAGGGAGAAGAATGGGATGGGGGAAGGGGGAGCATGGGTTTGAAGTTGGTATAGGAGCTTTATATATACGCCTAAAGCCGTAAGCAAATTTTGAATGCCTCTTTCAAAATTGGTGGTAAGTATTGCGCGTCTATATAGAAAAACCAAGCCAAAGTCAAATCTAAACCAAACCCCCATTACAAAAGAAAAATAGAAAAAACTTTCTCTCCACTAGAAAATAAAATTGAAATACTTTTCCCACCATTATTTCCCTAATCCCAAAAACCCCTGGAAGATTTAAGAAAATCGTTAAATTGAAACAACACCGCATTAAAAGATTCCATCGTTGATGTCGAGCGCCAACCTCCCTCCTCGAGCACCCACCGAACACCAAAGCAGAAGCAGAAGCCCACGAATATAACCTCACAAAGAAGCTTGTGCCTTCAATAAAAGTAAATTATTTGTACTTACGGTCTTGATTAGGACTAATCCTTTTACTTAGGCATTACTTTTAATTATCATCTAGCTAGGCGTATTTTTTCTGTTATTCCACGTTAGGTGGGTTGGGTAGGTATATTTTTGCGCGACCGCTGAGGCATATTCGATTTGAAAAAGTTTATAAAAGAAACCGCATCAGTGTTACCGCTATGCGACTTTAGTCGCATTTTGACCCTTTTTTGTGCCTCATGCGACCATGATACGACTTTTTAAAAAATTGTCTATTTTGACCCTTTTTAAAAAATTATGCGACTTTTTTGACCCCATCTCTAGAAAAATACATTGAAAAGATAAGTTTTTTTCTTAATTCATACAAAATTTCCAAACTTCCATTGAAATAAGAACATAACTAACACTGTCACACATAATTTCAATCTATAAAATGGAATCAAGTTGAAATTGTTTGGGTCGACTCGATCACGTTCGCTCAGAATCGAAACCTTGCTATTCTAGCATAAAAATTCAAATTTGGAGGAGTTTTGGCATAAGATCGGGGCAATTAAAAACCCTCTCGGAGAATATGTTTATTCCAACTTATACTCAATTGTAAAAAATACTTTCAAACTTCCACAGTGCGTGTGCCGAAAGGGTTTTTTCTAAGTTAACAATTCTAAAAAATAGATTAACGAACCGGCTGTGTGTGGAAACATGTAATGCAATGCTCTCTGTAGCAAATAAAAATAAAATAAAAAAGCAAACTCTTGATGAATGGAAACCTTCGGAGGATCTTATAAAAAGCTACCGTAAATTAATCACAAAAAAATAATGACTCCTATTTTAAAAATAGTAATGTAAATATAAAAGTCAAATATTTATAAATAATATAATTGTACCTTAATTTTTGTATTTCAAAAGAACTGAATAGAATAGTATTTATTTTTTAGTTCAACTTTAAAACTTAAGTTAATATAACTTAAATCGACTGAATTGACTGTTATTGTTATTTAATGTTATATACATACATATACGTTTTAACGTACCAGTATTTATTAAAAAAAGGAACGTGTGTGATATAAATCGAATGTATTGAATACTAGAATAAGAATTTATTTTTCTTTAGAAAGTATACCTAATAAAAAGCTAAAAAACAACTCATTTTTTTTTGTTTGCAATTTATACAGATTTCGTTTGATTTAGGTATGTATTAAAAAAAAATTTAAATGCGACTTTTTTTTTCATTTGACCCTTTTTTTGCGACCTTTTCAAAAATCTCAGCGGTAACACTGAACCGCATTATCCTGATGGTGATATGGCGCGGTATAGTGATGCCTTTAGGGGCAATTAAAATTGAGCTTGATCGAGAGGAAACAAGACACACACAGCAGCGTAATTTATATCACTTCACATGCGGATAAGAAGAATTTTGAAATTCCTTTGTGGATATAAATCTCCCGAATAACGAATAACGAACAAACCCAAAACACGCATCTCCTATATTCGAAATGAGATCTTTAGGACAGGGTCACACGACGCACGACTCTATAATATACGCCCATGTGTAGTCTAGTTAAAATAATTTATTGCGTTTTGCCCTCAAAGTCGATTGGAGTACTTTACGGTACAAGACGGAACGGGACACCGGTCCGGGTATATGTATAGCTAGGATAGATGTTTTCTGCGAGACGATCTGGAATCTAATTAAAATATTTACATTTTGGGGATACAAGAAGTACTGGAATTTAATTGAATACTCTTTCTTGATTGCCTCGGTCTTGGTCTTGTTGTTGGTCTCTCTCTTTTTCGGTCTATAAGAAGTCCCACGTGCCATTCAAGCAGAATCTGTGCCACTGATGCGAAGCTATTATTTAGAATTGATTGGAAATTCTTAAGATACTTTCAGTTTTCTTTCGGACAGATGATAAGACGAGTGCAAAAGATTTAAATTTGTAGATTGTATAAAATGTTTGCCAGATGGAATAAGTCACATATGCTGTGTTGATGCGATATGTAGATTGTGGAAATGGGGATGGGGACGATTCCATTGATGTCAGGTAAGACGGATTTGTCTAATAATTGGAAATGAAGATAGATTCATGGGGTTCAAAGACTAAATCTAAATCTATAACTATTTAAGGGAAATATTTTAATTATGTACAATACACATACAATACATATTGATATTGGTATTTATTCGTTGTTCTGGCTATAAGGGAGATTTATTATGATGAGGTGAATATTTTTAAAAGAAACATCTCCACCAACATTACTTTATGCTGTAAAAATATTACCAAACGACATTTCAGCTTTGTGTTTCAAACATATTTTAGCAGATCAAGGCCCAAGAACGAAAAAAATAAGAAAACTGTTAAAAATCTTAATAATTTTTAATCCTCCTTAGAGGAGAAGCAACCGCAAAGTTACTTAGACACTTTGGATTATATTTGTGACTCAATCGATTGATTTATTCGAAATGAATAAAAAATGCTTACAAAATTTCTCCCTCAGGCCATTCAACTTACAATTTTTTTCGGAGAAATATTTAGGACTGAAATTTAAAAGAGTGCAGTGTGTAGTGAAATAATGCCGATTCCGGAAAATTGTTTTTTTTCGCTTTTGATGATGAGTGCAATATGCATTTTTTCGTGCTCAATATCTTAAGAACATGCAGAAATAATGACTAAAACCAATATTAGCTTTACAGATGGCAAAATATGCAGAATACTTTGAAAAAACTTCAGTGAATGCTTTTCTTAGGACTGTAAGCAGTGCTGTCGTTTTAAACTTTTCAAGAGTAGTATTTTTCTGCCATTTTAGGGAGTATTTTCCTAAATTGAGGAGTAAAACAAAAAACAACAAACACATGCTTGGTCCATGAACAAAATTAAAAACTGAAAATAATAATGTCAAAATTCGAAGTTAATTGACCTACTGCGAAGGTTAATGTTCCGAAAACAGACAAATAGAAGGATCTAATGTCATGGCAAATTTTTGTTTTCACTGCTAAAAGGCCAACATTTTAAAATAATATAGTTAAAATAAATAAAAAAGGTTTTAAATTCATCACTTTTTGTTTATTAAATAAGAAATTGGCAATTAAAATAATATTTAACATCACCATACAACAAATTAATTTCATCATTTTAATTCTTAGGTTTTTGTTTGTATATTAATAAATAATTAAATTCCAATTTTACAGTAAAAATTTTTGGGTGGTTTTCAATCAGGAAATTTTTTTCAGACAGACATTTTCAAGAATAGCTATAAACGACCTGTCAAAAAAATTTCAATGTTTGCTTTCAATGATGAAAACCAATGATAGCTATAACTAGCGCCTAATAAATTTTTTTGTAATTCTCGATTAAAGTTTTCGATGGCTCCCATTTTTCGGTGAAATTGTTTTTAAGAAGTTCCTTAGCAGATAGTAAGGCATTCACCGTTTCTACCTTAAGTGAATTTGTTTTTGTTTATCTTTTATAAGGCTAACATCTGAAAATTTTCTTTCTGTTGTTGCACTACTATGGGGCAAACTGAATAATGAACCGACGAATTTTGTAATCAGGGGAAACATTAAATCATTATTTGCGTTTTTTATTTCATAATATTTCGCTTTCGCGAAAGAATGGAAGGAATATTTGGAATGGAAATAGAACACAACAGAGATGTTAGTGGGTAAATGCAATCAGAGATGTGGAAGTTTTTGGCATTATATTTTAAATTTTGGTTTTTATTGTAAACCAAATAAAAATTTCTTTATTTTGGGGAGTAGTTTTCATCCGTGGGTAGTAGAGTATCAGTTGGCTCTCGAAAGGAGTAAAATAATAGTATAGTAGCAAAAACGACAGCAGTGACTGTAAGTTAAAAAAGGAGACAAAATTTGTTAAGTCCAAATCTACATTGACATCAATAAGAATTTGTATCAACTGAATAACAATGCACTGAAATTTATTTGTATCAATAAAAATTCAATCAGAAGACTAAAAAAATATTTTAACCGCAAATATTATACTTCCGGAATAATTTAATTATTTTTAACAAATAGTGAAACCTAGGAAAGTACTACTCAAAGTTTTAATAGGTAAAAATTATTGAATTATAATCTTTAAAACAATCTTATACAAAATATTTTTGTTAATTTTTGGAAAAATTAAAAAAGGATTCAACTTACAGTTTCTTGCAAGAAATTAAATTCTTCAAAAAATGAAGCATCAAATTGGGTTAACGTCTGGAATAACGCGTCAAATATAAAGACTTCGATTTTTTGGTGGCATATTTTCAAAGTTCCTTAAATACCAATTTCTTGCTTATTGCAAGAAAATATTTATTTCAAAGCGAAGTTATTAGTATAAGTTGCTTCACAGCTACTTTTACGTAATTGATTTTGATTGATTGATTGAAAGCTAATAGTTCGCAGAAAATTCCTTAAAAATTAGAAATAGGTCTTAGTGTTATTTTAAATATTTTGTATCATTACGCGCAACAGATCTTTTGAATGAAAGCTAAGACTTTATAGTTTAAAAATGTTTATTTCATTTAACTAAGATTTGTAGATTATGAAATCATGTGTTCCTCATGGCTGAAATCGAACAAAATTAAAGTAGATTAAAATGCCTATAATTACTCTTTCTGATAGAATTGGTTTATGGGGGCTTAAATTGCCAACAACTTTAAAAAAGAAATCTTAGGCCATTTTGCGTTAACACCTCTAGTGAAAAGTTCAAGGAGGTATTTCGGAGATCTAATTGACTTATTCTTTTGTCATTAGGCTTATAATGTTGGAAAATATCAAGTATACTGCAATTAAGTACCACTAAGGAACTAAGTCCTCACTTAATGACAACGTAATCTTCTTCATTCGAGTGAAACACGGTAGTGGAAAATATTTGAACAAAAACTGTGGTATTTTATTACGCTTTCCCACTAGTTCAAAAATGCTCAAATAAATCGGTTCATTTGGTTAGACGCACCTGTTATAAGTTAAAAAAGAAGTTGATCGATTTATAGCATTTTTTTGTATTATTTTTATAGTTATTTTTCATAGTTTTAATACTTCGTGCAACTTCAACGACTCGAAACGACATCAAAAATCCTACTTTTAAGCAGACCCCTCTTTACCACTGGGCCCAGGCCCAGGGCCCCGCAGTCACCAGGG
This sequence comes from Eupeodes latifasciatus, assembly GCA_920104205.1. NCBI lineage: Eukaryota > Metazoa > Arthropoda > Insecta > Diptera > Syrphidae > Eupeodes > Eupeodes latifasciatus. The sequence continues at coordinate 388,896,358 of OV049924.1, read as the reverse complement.
GCCCCAAATTGCTGAAACATCACTTAACCTCTATTGGTCTATTTTCAAAAAAAAAAAATATGTCGATACAATTTTAGATGCATAAAGAATGATCAGAATTCGTACTTTCCTTGCGGAACAACAACCTTTGCTGAACAATTTAAATCACATTCCCTGCGAAATTATATTCAAATTAAAACAGAAATATGAATAACTAACTGAGTGGCAATGCAGTTTGCTTTCTGACAGAAACAAAAAAACACACAAATTTTGAATATCACTGTATCTATATGAAAAAATAAAGATAATGGTGTTTCTATATTTGCAACTAAAAATACTCCATTTACCAAGATCGGAATCTTTCGTACGTTTCACTCTCCAAAACTCGTTTGTTTACATTGTTGTATTTGTAATTTTGACAATTAGTCCATGAATAGATGTGAGCACAAACAAAAAAACGATGCCGTGGGCTAGCGGCACTTTGCAGTTTTGCACAGCAAAAACAAAATGGGGTGGTTGATAAGTTTTTTTCAGGTTTTTCTTTTTACTTTTTTTTCGATGAAAAAGTCAGTTTTAAGCTTTAATTTTGCAATCATTTTGTTGATAGCGAACCAATGTACATTTTTGTCTTGAAAAAAGCATGTTCAACATCAGTTTATTATAATTAATTCACTAATTTAGAGTAATCACTACGAAATTCTTTAAATTTCATAATTAACCTTGAATTATTGTATCAAAGATGCGTTCGAAGAACCATCAAGTTAAGGGCGCGAGCGCAATTTTTTTATTGAATTCTAATAAATTTTCGTTAATGAACGGCCCAAATATTTTGTTTGCAAGTACCTAATTAAAATCTGTATAAATTTAACCAATCCAAGTATATTTATAGTTTGTTTTTAATGATTTAAGCTTGCAACTATTTTTCAATTCTATTTTGATTAATTATATTAAATTTAAAAAAAGAGTTATAATCTAAAAATACCTTATCCATAACATTCTTGATTGATGGAATCATAGATGTATTTGCTATCAAACAAAACTTTGCATCAAAGGAACACCAATGTTTTAAAAAAATAATCAGATCGATTATAGCGAACCTGTTGAATAAATGCAGAGCAAATAAAATGAAAATTTTGACATATGTATATCACAAAATGAAAACGTCTTAAAATCGTTCTGAATTCATGCACAACTCATTCAATAGATCAAGTAATCGACATTAATGTTTATTGTTGACGTACAGAAGTTTTTTTTTGTGAATTCCCACAGTTTAACGAAAAATATAATTTTCATTTATTCCTTAAAAATGTTTAGTTACCAAAGTTCAAGTTTACTTTTTATTGTTTGAAGGGTATGTTTAGTAAAAATGCTGCTAATAATGAAAACAAATAATGAGTTTTACGTACATATTTTTGTTTTTCTTAATATAATAAATACTTCCATAGATTACATTTTATAAATGCAGAACATAGAAGAAAATATACATAAACAATAGTTTTCAGATATAAAGCAGAGGTTAGTGTAGAAAAATATTTTTGAGAAAGCCAATAATATTTTAGGTATATGTTCATTAAAGAAATTTCCGCTTCGGCTAACCTTCATCAACTTTTTAGAAAAAAAATTAGCATTAATAGCAGCCAATTATTTCATAGCATAATTAATTTTTCAGATTGTAAAATGTCTAGAAATTTTCATACGCTAATTGTAATTTTATGCGTAAACACATAAGTTAACATTAGTTAGTCAAGAAGTATGCACTTTGGCGCGTTAACCGGTTTTTTTCTATTGTGTGTTCAGTTTTCCCATACTGGAATAAAAAAAAGTTACTTAAATCTATTTATTGCACTCATTTAGTTGGTATTGTGTGTAAACATATTGCCTATTTCTATTTCTTAAAGATGCTTTACATAAAGCAGCTTATTTTTAAAACATGGTTCCCTCAAATTTTTATTCCAAAATCAAACTACAAACAAAATTCTAACTCTAACATAGTCCCTCAAAAAGAAATTTTCGGGAATATTTCTGCAACAAACAAAACTAAAATTTGGTCTTGCAATTATCGAACTAATCTAATCGATGAATCTGAACTAGCTAAAGTTGGCAATGGAAGTTCACAAGTATGTTTCTCGAAGCATTGTCTGTACAAAAAAAAATACGGAGACACCCGCCTATTGTTTCCACCTGAACTTCTAACGTCGCCAAAAAAATGCTCTAAGCAAACTACAGCTGAAAAAATTGTGTGTTTTCTTGTTTTACAAAGTATTGAGTTACACATTTTTGTCCATTTCCATTTATACTTAACCAGTTGCAGCGCATATTGCGTTCGCAAATAATTTAAGTAAACAAAATACAGCACTAATAAATTATAAAATATGTATTTGGTCAACTTTATTTTATTTAATATACATTTACAACATTTATTTGGATTGAAATTAAAAAGCTATACAAATCTTCCAATTTAAGACCATGTCAGCACTTCAGATTCTGTTGGTAAGGATTGTTTAGTTTTAGAACGAGGCCATGAAACATTCAAAGTGAAGCATTTAGATGGGGCTGATTACTATAATGAAGCATTTTGATGGGCCGAAACACTAAATGTGAGAATGTGTTTGGGTTTTTGCATGATTTCACGCACACTTTCTCACATTTAGTGTGTAGTTAGCTTGTAGGCAAACCGAAATGTCAGTTTCAGATTCCGATCTTGGTAATGGAGTATTTTTGTTTGCAACGCCCATACAAGTTTGCATCAACGCAGTAACTCATACATAGGCACTCAATTTTTTAAGATTTCAAGGTAAAGAGGTAAAGAGTTTTTGTTTTTGGTCATTCAATGAGATAGATGAAAGATTACACTTCTCACTATTTGTTCTATAGGTCAATAGTAAGCGTTGATAGTACACCCGATCGTCTCATGTTGATCAACTAACATTTATTATTCGTTACGTAAAAGATCACGAGCCTGTTGAAAGGTTTTTGGACTTTATTCCAATTAACAAACATAGGTCTGATTATTTAACGGAAACCATACTGAAGGTTTTGGAGGATCATGACATTTCGATAACAGATTGCAGAGGCCAAATCTACGACAACACGGCAAATATGTCAGGAAGGTTTTCTGGCCTGCAGGCAAGAATAAAAGAAAAATGCAAATTTGCCACTTTTGTACCATGTGCAGGGCACTCATTAAACTTGGTAGGAGTGCATGCCGCTGGGTGTGTTTTAGAAGCAACCAAATTCTTTGACATTATTCAAAAATTGTATAAATTTTTTTCGGTATCTTCTCATCAATGGAGTGTGTTGACTATTCAGGTCCAAAAAAGTTTTAAAAAGTCTTTCTCAAACAAGATGGTCGTCGCGAGCTGATGCACTAAGCGCCTTATATAAAGGTCATCAAGGAATTGAAGAAGCTTTGATGTCTATCGCGAACGATTTAGGACTGGCACGAGAGGCCAGAGAGGAAGCATTTAGTATTTGCAAAAAAATCTCCAAGCTTGAATTTACCATACTTACATAACTTTGGAACTCTATATTGCAAAGAATTAATAAAACAAGTATCTACTTTACTTCAAAAACAAAATATTACCCTGGATGTTGCAATAAATTTGCTGATTGCAATAGATGAATTTATAATTGGGCTCAGGGAAAATTTTGATAACTTTGGTTCATCAGCCAGACAAAAAAACCCGGATTTCGAAAATAAGGACCTTTCTAAAAGCATGAGGTGTAGAAGGTCACGCTAGACTTTTTTGACGGCTCTGGATCCTCAGTAATTCTGACTGGGAAAAAAAGATTTAAAATTGAAACCTTACTTCCCATTGTCGACACACTAAGCGTTCATTAGAAACAGCGACTAGGTTCGTATACGAAGATAGGCCAACGTTTTGACTTTTTTTTTCGATTAAAAAATCTGAATTCAGAAGACTTAAAAGAGAACTGAAAATCTTTTGCTAAATTTTACACCGAAGATGTGAACGGAGATGAACTACATGCTGAATGCCTGAACTTAAAAGACTACTTGAAAATTAGTCGACACGAAAATGAAAAAATTGACAACATTCTAGAGCTTTATAGTTTTTTAAAAACTAATAAAATTGAAGATGAATTTTCAAATGTTGAAATTGCACTAAGAATTTTCTTAAGTATGGTGGTGACCAATTGCAGTGGGGAACGTTCCTTCTCTAAGTTAAAAAGAATCAAAAACGAACTCAGAACTACAATGATTCAAGAAAGATTGACATGTTTGTCGTTGATGTCAATCGAAAGCGACATCCTCAGAGGCATCGATTTTGAAGATGATTTTGCTAATCTCAAATCAAGAAAAAGACCCCTTCAATAAATATTCCTTTCTTTTACCTGAAAAAATATAGTCTGTGTCACTATATTGTACTTTAAATTACATTCTCAATAACTTATTTATTTGTCTGTTATTTAAATTTTCTTTATTTTTGACTTTTTATATGACATATTTATTTTTTGTTTTTATTTTTACATTGTTTATGTGTATGTTTTAAATGCTGCAATAACTATTTATCTTTTTAATGAATTAAAAAAAATGTATTTACAAAATTAAAAGAATAAACATCAATTCAAAGTTATGTGATTTTTTCTGTATACCTTTATTACACAACATAACATTTTTATATAATCATACAGGGGCCCCATTTTCGAAAAGTGCACAGGGCCCCCAAAAGGGTAAAGACGGCCCTGCTTTTAAGATATTCGTAATTTTTTTTTTTAATAATCCAATGAAATCTTAGACCAGGCTTTTTTATTGCGGCAATAAGCTCCTCACAGCTTTCACACTGCTTGCCTCCTTCATAAATCAGGTGAGTATGGTGGCCATGGCAACAATTCCACATTTTCACTAGCGAGAAATACTTTTACAACGTACGCGTTGTGGATCGGCGTATTGTCTTGTTGTGAGATCCACTGGATAGATCCAAAAAGCTCTCTTATGGCTGGAAAAGCTGTTTGCAAAAGAGCTTTATAAAAAATTCCTATCATTTTGTGAGACACAAAAACCAACTAAAAGGCACCGTAACGTAATATGAAATGGCAATCCACACCATTACTCCTCCTTTTTTGGAAAGTTGCGAATCAAAAAGCATTCTTCTTTGCGTATGTTATGGAAATAAAAATTATACCCATCAGGACTATCTAGGTTGAACTTTTTGTCATCAGAAAACACCACATTTCTCCAATTTAGTACACTCCCAACGTATCACATGTTATGTGAAGACGAGCAAATTTCAACCGATGTTTCTTTCTTACAGCGTTTAGTGGTGGCTTTAACTTTTTAAATTTTAAGAATGGAGCACCTAAAATAGCTCGACGATTAGTAAGTTTGCTAGCACTTACCCCCGCTAATTGTCTGATTTTCATCGTGAAGTATGCAGGTGAAAGGATTCCCTTTTTTGTAGATTAGTCATACTGAACAATTTAACTAAATATTGGGAAGACTTTCTTCTTCCCACACAAGGTTGATGAGCTGGTGCATACACCCAACCGGGACATCGCCTCCATAGTTGAAGAGTTCCGCAGGTAGGCCATCCGAACCTACCGGGCTTTGTTGTTTTTAAGCTTGTGGATATCTTTCTTAACCTTGACCAGACTATATCTTCATTCCCACTCAGCAACTGTTGAAAATGCTTTTAAAACACGGCTACAATTCCCTGTGCTTCGGTCATAAGGTTTTCTTCGCTGTCTCGCAGATTCTATAACCAGATGCCATTTGCTTGGCAGGTGTCTAAAACCGGTGACGTGTGTTGGTGGCGGTGCTGGAATCCTCGAGTTACTTGATCTGAGAAGCTGCGGATTGTTTCTCCTTCCTTCTCCATTCATGCTACTTCTCTCTAGCTGCTCTTGTTTTTCTTTGTTGGATTTTGAATTCTATGCATTTTCTGTACCAACGTTTCTTTTTCTTTGGTGGCTGATAGCCTGCGGTAGTTTCTACTTCCTTAATGTTATAGTGGCAGTGGTTCAACTAATTGTTGAAGCTTATTGTGTACGGCTGAGAATTTCCCGGTTCACATGTTTGAGTTAGTTCTAATTTCAAATAAGAATGTGCAACTGTTTTCCACCTTGCAAGGCAATAATATATATATGTATGTTATTGTATTGAAAAAATTTGTCCTTCAAGATTTAAATTGCAATGTGATTTGAAAACTTGGATAATTAATATGCAACAGAGGAAATCTCAAAATGTTGCCTAAAATCTGATTTTGTTTTTTTAAAAATTTCAAGACCTGTTATTTGAATTTTTATAAAAAAAACAACACTAAATTTTAACAACAATACTTTTTCTAGCATACAATTATTTTGAAGTCAAGAAATTTATTTATTTTCGAGTTATTTGAGTAGTAAATATTTGTTAACCAAGTTTGTGATTTTTTGTTGTACTTCATTTTTCATTAAAAAAAAACAGACAGTTGGATCTTTCAAAAAAATTATTTTAATGTTTACAGATATACATACTATGTTGTATAGAATTTGGAAGTGAATTACATTATTAAGTCTTGAGATATCTGAATCGAAAATCAGTTGTATTTTTGTGAGTTTTTATTCTTAACAAAAATCAACCTATTGAAATTTTCAAAAAAAATTACCAAATATGGAGAAAAATATTATTTAAAAGATTAGTTTGAAGGCAATATATTTAATTGTTGTCATGATATTGGAGTTGAAAATCAATTTTTACTAATTTTTAGTATAGAATTTCTTTAGGCTCTTATCATTTTACAAAAAATACTGTTACTTCGATTTTTCTAAGAATCTTAGCAGATGTCAAAAATGTTTTCCAATGTTTATAATTTGTACAGTTTTTAGTATTGCCAACCCTAAGAAAACTTTGTTTAGCTTTTAAGACATATAAAATCCTACTTAACTTTAACTAGCCCAATTTTGAAAAAAAAACTGTATCAAATCTAGCTTTTAATTTGTATCTTTGCTAAAAACTATGTTTTCGATTTCAAATCTTATTAAATTAAAATCATAACACTTGAAAGGTAAATTCGAACTATAGATTCAAATCACCTTACACTGAAAATACTTAACCTTAGTGATATTATAGCAGGTTTCATCCATATCTACCAAGTGTTAGATGTGTTCGAACATAACATCCATTATCATTTCAGATAAATTATACCTACCAATTTCTCGTAGAAGTGATTTCCAAAATCACGTAATCATTGTTATTTCTTTAATTAATATTGCCGTACAAATGTTTTCTTTTCTTTCTTTATATTTTCCTAAAATACTTACGAGTTACGAGCACTGTTACCTACTTACTTTCACTAAATAAATTCTCACAGATTTTTCGCACAGTTGTTATTTATTTATAACCTATAGGTAGCGCTCACATTTTTATTCATTCGTTTCGAGATTCAAAGAAAACGTACGAAGGGTCTTTTCGGGGCTTTTAACCATATACCATATATAGCATAAAGGGGATTTTTGTCCTATATATCCTTACATAGATATAATGTAGTACAATGAATATTGGTTGACATAACATTACATTAGCGAATTAAATTGGCATCATTAGATGTCGTGGCTAAAGTATTCAACAAAGAGCAACAAAATAAGAAAAGAAGGGATGATAGGACGATTGAGTTACTTTTTTGTCCTTATTTGGTGAAAATCAGGGGGGTAAAGTTTATGCATTCCGCATATACTACGAAGATATACTCATATAAAAATGGTTGCAGATTCGTGGTGGTGATGATTTATTGTGAGCACTTATATTTTTCACTTTGATGAATCCTTTTACACTAACCAAAGCAAACCCTCAACACTCAACCCTCAACCCTCATTTTATCATATCACACGAAATAAAAAAAAAGGAAACTTCATTCATTCATTCAATTTGTGTGATGAAAAATGCACTTGTTTTTATGCGTGTTTTAGCCAAATGGTGGAAAGGATATATTGTAGTGCACCCTCTCATCCCTTAAACGTTTTAGATTTAGTGCTCTGCTATACAGTAGACAGCTAAAAGGGATGAAAAGTAAATACAAATAAATATTAGAAAGTGCAATTGATCGGTCTTAACCGTAAGTCATTGAATACTTTTAAGTTGAACTAATTTAAGACAGGGATGGCTATTTACTTCAAATGGAGTAGATTTAGTGGCACTAGAACTGCTACCGCAAATGCTTCGAACTAAATGAATATATGCTTCAAGTTTCTGTGGTACCCGTGGCATGATGGTTAGTGTGTTGGACTGTCATGCGAGAGGTCTTGGGTACGATCCCTGCCTGTGCCACCAAAAGATTTGTTTTAGGTTTACTGCCTCTTGCAATGAATTGACAAATTCTCCAAGAGTAATTCTTGTCATAAAAAGTGCTTCCTCAAATTAACCGTTCGGATTCGACATATAAACTGTAGGTACCTCCATATCTGCAATTACTCGCACACAGAAACGTTTGAAAGTTGTAAGTCACTAGGCCCTGGTTCTCTACGGACTGTTGCGCCACCTAATTTATTTATTTATTCATGTTTCTGTTCTAAAGAATACATTTTTAAAGAAGTTAAAGAAATTTTTGAAATGTTTTAATTTTCTTTGATAATGAAAAAGTACCAACCTAGAAAGTGTTATTTTGTTGTTGTTAGCATTTTCATCCCTGGCATAAGGTTCTATACTTTTCCATGGAGTGTAACAAATTTATCTTGTTCCCTTTCTATGAGGTTAAGTTTTACGTTATTTTTTGTAAGGTTAATTTAGACTGTCTTTTGAAGGCATCGCAATTGATTTTTAAAAAAACGAAAGTTTTTTTTTTATTTTGTTTACTAATTGGTACACCATGTGAAAGTTTACATCTGAACTAATGATTTGTTTTCCAGTTCATTGACTTACTTTTGAGGGTTACAAGTATAAAGAAGTTTGACTAACATTAAACACAAGACATACATCAGATCGCGAGTCAAAGTAGTATGGAACACCAATGGTGGAAACTGCTTTAAAATAATTTGTATTAGATGAGAACTTTTTAAAACAAAGAAAAAAGTCAAAATTTTAGTAACAATGCTTTTGCGGCTTTGTAGGTTTTGTGTGTTTGTACAGCACTTTTTTGAAATATATAAGACAATGAGATATCTTATGGAATTTGTTTACAGAACTTAACATTCTCGTCGGGCGCGTTTACAATGATAAATTTGATGAAGCTGAATTTTAATCATTAAATCGTAGGTACTCTGAATACCTTAGGTTATCAAGTAATAACCTTTTTTAAAATCGAAAAGAGGACTTATATTAAGCTTTGAGGCTATGTAATTTCATGAAGTAGTTTTTCATTTCAAAAAAATGTGCTCCAAAAAATGTAGGATTCTTCAGCAAAGTTATATGCTTCCTCGATAGGTATAAATACACGTTTGATACTTCTAGGAATGAGAAATTTTATCCCGAACAGGATATCAATTCAGACCTAAGGAAAACACATGGTTTGATTCAAGCTGTAAAGAGGTTTAGGGTTATAAAGCTATAAAGCCAACACTAATGAGGAAAGCCGGAAAAAGTTAAAAAGTTGAAGCTAGCCAGAAAGGCCTTTAACAAAATAGGAATTCGATAGCCGGAATTTGTAGATAACCAACAATTACAGCAAAATATACAGAAATGTCCAAAAGGAATTCAAAATTGCTGGCCATTCGTAAAAAAACATGAGTACTACTATATTTGTCAGCTCTCTAGAGAAATCTAATCTCTTTGCAAGGCAGTTCACCGCCAACGAGTCTTATGATTTCGCTTGCACGTGATGGCGCTATAGTGATTCAATGGAATTAATCTTTTATCGCACTAGTACTGTGGGGTGAGCTCTAAGAGAACTCAACACACATAAGTCCGCTGGTTCGGATGGTATCCCCTATATTGTTCGAAATAGGTGTTTTTCAACGTTGGCAAAACCATTGCGTTAGCTTTTTCAACTGTCCTACTTCACAGGTCTCGTTCGGGTTATATGGAAAACAGCATTTGTACAGCCCATTCTCAAAAAATGCGAATGCTGTAATTATGGACCGATCACACTTACATAGGTTCCTTCTTTTCAAGGTCATGAAAACGCTGAATTATTACCACCTTAAGAAATATCTCGAAATCAAAAACTTCCTTATGACCGACAGTACTTCTTTCGCATCAATAGGTCCACTAGTGACCTAATGGTTCAGCTCATCGAGCAGTGGAAAAAATCTTCACATCGTTTTCGAGAAAGTAAGATTATTGCACTGATATTTATAAAGCATCTAATCTAAAATGTGTGCCTTTGGTTTAGATGAAACTCCCTTTGTAGAAATTACCTTTCTGACCGTTCAATACAAGGAGTATTGGATGGTTGTAAGTCAGAAGTCCACAAAATAAATGCTCGTGTGCCCCAGGGCTCCGTTTTGTCTCCGACACTCTTGCTCATTTTTGTTAACGATCTCCTGGCTGCAACTTCTAATCCAATACATTATTTCGCTGACGATAATACTCTTAGCTTTACATATTCCTTCCTTTCGTTCCTTTCCTCCCGTTAAACAGTTCAATCGTAACACTCGCGCTTCTAGGAATGTTCAACAGTATAACTTCGAGTCCAACTTCAGTCGTATAGTCAAATGCAGAGATTTCTTTCTTAGCTGTATTACACTGCGTCTGCACAATAATGGTAGTAATATCCAGTTAAATGTGCGCTTATTATAAAAAAAATTGGCATAATTTGTTGGCTCTGTCAATGAATACTACAATAATGTTCCAGGTCAGTCAGTATATAAATAGGAGATGCAACCATTAATGTGTGCTAGTCATTAAGGGATTAAGGGACCTACAGATTTTAAACTGAATCCGAATGGCTAATTTGAGAAAGCACTTTTCATGACAAGAATAATTCTTGAAGGTTTTCCCAATTCCTCGCAAGAGGCAGTACACTTGAAAAACTTTAGGTGGCACTGGCATGGATTGAACCCAAGTCCTCTGCAATGATAGTCCTACGCATTAACCATCCCGCCACGTCTGCTACACAAAGTATTAATCCCTAAATTTTCACTTTTGAGCCTTTTCGATAACACTAGAAAAAACCCAATATTACTGCTTTCTATTGTACAATTTCTAGCAATTCCATGCATTCTATCAAAAGAGTTTTCTAAAATGGCTTGGCTTTAAGTGAAGAACTCTGTTAACTGTAACGTGATTGCTGTTAACATCATAATTAGTTTTTTTTTAAATACAATATTTTTTAAAGCATATAAAGACTTTGACCTAAACTATATTGAATTTACTGTACGAAATCATTTAACCAAAAAAGTGCAACAAAAGCAAATGGTAAAAATAGTTCACTAGGGCGTATATGCATACTTTTTTTCCATTTTGTAATAACATTTGAGCAAAATGTTTAGGCGTAGATTTGTTTTCTTTTTAAAATCTTATAATCTAGATTATGGGACTGATTGACTCTCAAATAATTTAAAAATATAAAACCCTTACTGTAGAAAGTTAATGATCATTAGTGTCATTCTGATCTTCTCTCATTCTTGTTAACTGATGTCATTTATAATTTTCTAATTAAAGTGAGTTCTCATCCAAACCTCAAGCGTGTTTCATTTCACTACATGGCGACGAGGAAATTAAAAAAAAAAATTATTTAACACAAATTATTAACACTCGTTTGTACGAACAAAAAATAAATATTAAAGTATTTTAAAGTATTTTAAATTGTTTAAATAATTTATGGGAATCACGAAACCAAAAGGAAAACCTGATATAAGGAGACCGCGTGGGAGGCCAGCTAAATATCAACCAACAATATACGTCACGAGAAATATGGATTATCTTACAAAGCCACGTGCGCTTAGCCTTGATGGAAATGTAGCTGAAAATTGGCGGGTGTTTAAACAAAACTTTGATTTTTTTTATATCGCTGCAGAGCTCGACAAAAAATCAGAAAAAGTTCAGGCAGCAATATTTCTCAATTCTGTTGGACCAGAAGCTGTTGAATTATTCAACACATTGAATTTGAGTGAATCTGACAAAGAAAAATATTCAAAAGTAGTCAAAGCTTTCGATGATTTTTGCAGCCCAAAAAAGAATCAAGTGTACTCTAGTTTCTTATTCCATACACGTAATCAGGCCACATCGGAACCTTTCGACAGTTTTATAATGGATCTGAAAAAACTGATCAAACCATGTGAATTTGAAAATTCTGATAGGATGCTGCGAGATAGAATTGTTCTTGGAGTAAATGATAAGAATCTCCAAAAAAAATTATTAGAGACAGAAAGTTTGGATTCTCAGAGAGCAATTGAGATGGCGAGAGCGGCAGAGGTATCTATGCAGCAAACAGCTGTAATGCAAAATCCACATTCTATGAGAAGCACGTTTGAGGCTCATGCAGTTTCGACAAAGAGTAAATCTGGCAGCGATGGTGATGGAGCAGTGGGAAACGGGAACCGGCGAACTGAGGAAGGGGGCAGCGGCAGCAGGGAAGGAGAAGCAGGAAAGTTTCAAGAAAAAATAATGAGTCACAAAAAGTTATACAACCTAAATTTAATTCTAATTCCAGAAATGTAAAAGAACGAGTTTGTATATATTGTGGTTATCAGCATATGAAAGGTCGGTGTACAGCTTACGGGAAAATATGTACCAAGTGTGGTAAAAAAAATCATTTTGCTTCAGTGTGCTTTCAAAGAGGTATCCAAGAGATTGTTCAGGATAGTGGTAGCAATGACTTCTACATAGACACAGTTTCATGCAAGCCACATGGCGTTCAGACCGCATGGTTCAAAAAAATCAAGGTGAACAATATTGAAATCAATTTCAAACTGGACACTGGTGCCGAGGTAAATGTACTTCCATATAGTGTTTTTAACCAAATTAAAAAAGCAGAAATTAGAAAAGTAGATAAAAGTTTATGTGCATACGGAGGATATAAATTAAATACAAAAGGAGAAACTAATTTAGAATGTGAAATTAATGGGAAAATTTATAGTCAGGATTTTGTTGTCGTTGAAGAGAACTCGGTTCCAATTTTAGGATTTGAATCATGTATTTATTTAGGTTTGTTATCAAGAATCGATACCATACTTTCATATGAAACAAAAGAAGATTTTATAAAAGAAAATTCAGATATTTTCGAAGGACTAGGAGAATTTAAAGAAAAATACAAAATTAAGTTGAAAAGTAATGCCAAATCTGTCGTAAGACCAGCAAGGCGTGTACCATTATTGTTAATGAAAAAATTAGAAGACGAGCTCAAGGCGTTGACTAAGTTAGGAATAATTGAAAGCACCAGAGAAACCAGTGAATGGGTTTCAAATTTGGTCATAGTTGAAAAAAAAGATGGAAGCTTGCGTTTATGTCTAGATCCTAAATACCTCAACGAAGCAATAGTAGAAGAAGCTCATCTTATACCTTCTTTCGAAGAAATATCTTCCAAATTGGCAAACATGAAGTATTTTACTATTTTGGACCTTAAAAAAGGCTATTATCAAGTGCCTATTGATGCAGAGTCCAGTAAATTGTGCACATTTTCAACGCCTTTTGGGTGTTATAGGTTCCTGCGCCTTCCATTTGGAATCAAACCGGCCGCAGAAGCTTTTCAACAGTTAAACGAAAATAATTTTAGAGACATAGAGGGAACGGCCATATACATAGATGACATTATAATTTTTGGCAAAACACTAGAGGAACATGACAACATTTTGAAAAAAGTAGTGGACAGGGCACGGAAGGAAAATATTAGGTTTAACTGTGAGAAAATGCAGTTTAGGAAAAATAAAGTTATTTATTTGGGGCATATAATCAGTTCAAATGGCATTGAAATTGATCCAGATAGAGTTAAGGCTATAAGAGAAGTGCATGCCCCTAGTAATAAAGTGGAACTTCAGCGCCTATTGGGAATGGTAAACTATGTCCGATCATTCATACCAAATTTATCGGAACATTTACAGCCACTAAGAGAAATTCTTAAAAAGAACACAAAACTTTTGCTGGCTATCGGCACATGATGATTGCTTGGACAAAATTAAAAATATTATAGCAAACGCAACAGCTCTTCAGCCTTTCCAATCCAACAAGGATGCAGTAATTCAAGCTGATGCTTCGAAGTCAGGTCTGGGTTGTTGTTTACTTCAGGAAAATAAGGTCGTTAGTTTTGCATCCAGGGCTTTGGGTCCGGCTGAAGTTAATTACGCTCAGATTGAAAAGGAGCTGTTATCAATAGTATTCGCATGCACAAAGTACCATCAGTATATATATGGAAGAAAGGTACGTGTAATTACCGATCATAAACCTTTGCTGGGGATTATGAAAAAAGAAATTGGGGAAATCCCTTCGCCAAGGCTTCAACGTATGAGAATACGACTTCTGAGGTATGATTTAGAAGTTCACTACTTGCCAGGTAAAGATTTGTTTATTGCGGATTTCCTTTCGCGCGATTTTTGTAAGGAGTTTGTCAATCCTGAAATAGAAGATATAAATGAAGTAATTCATACCATAAGCGCTAGTGATGAGAAAAAACAGATACTTGTTCAAGAAACACAAAACGACTTGGTGCTTGCAAATTTAATCAATTTAATTAAACATGGATGGCCGGTAAATAAAGGTCAAGTACCAGATAATGTGAAATATTTTTGGAAACATAGGGGTGAACTATTTTTAGACGAAGGGTTGGTATTTTTCAATTCAAGAATTTTTATACCTTGTTCTCAAAGAGCTTACATGTTAGGAAGATTACATGAATCTCATTTTGGAGTTGAGAAAACCAAAGCAAGAGCCAGATCTTCATTATACTGGCCTGGTATGAATGACGAAATTGAAAAATTAATAAGTTCATGTAATATTTGCCAAGAGTTGCGCGATACCAAAGTGAAAGAGCCACTGTTTTCGCATAGTATCCCCAGTTGTCCATACCAAAAAATTGGTATGGATGTTTTAGAATTCAAAGGGAAACCACATATAGTGGTAGCTGATTATTTTTCAAAATATTTTGACATATTAAAATTAAATAATAAAACGGCAAACGAAATTATTTCTAAGTTAAAAAATGTATTTGCAACTCATGGCATTCCGAAAGAAATCATTGCAGATAATATGCCTTTTGGGTCTTACGATTTTAGGAAATTTTGTACGGATAATGAGATCAAATTAACGACAACAAGTCCAAATTATCCTCAGGCAAATGGATTAGCGGAACGATTTGTAGGTATAGCAAAGAAATTGATGATTAAATGTGGTGAGAATTTATGGAAGGGCCTTTTAAACTATAGAAATACACCGATTAAAGGCTCCATTTTAACACCAGCTCAGTTGCTTTTTGGAAGACGCTCAAGGACTTTGATACCTGAAAAAGAAACATTTCTGCAAAATTCTTATTCAAAATTTTTAGAACCAGTTCAGAATAAAAACAATAGAATCAATAAAGCTTATTATGATAGAACTGCCAAAGAGGCAAATGATTTGTGTGTAGGGCAGAATATATGGTATTTCGATAATAAAAAATGGATTAAGGCGAAAATAGTTGCCAAAGAAAGAACACCTAGGTCATACAGAATAGAACTCGAAAATGGAAGCACACTGAGAAGAAATTCAAGATATTTGAGAACACGCAACGATAATACCGATTTTTGATATGCAAATTTTATTTTTCATTTTGATTTATATCTATAAATTTATTATTGAATATTTCATTGAATTAAAAGCTCGTTTTTCTTTTTTGTTCTTTTTTTTAGAAATACTAAATACTATCTTACCAATTGTTAATTTTGAATTATTTTGTTTATACAATTATTATACTTATGTACCTATATTAAAAAAAAAAAAAAACTTTGATGGGGAGATGTAGAAAGTTAGTGATCATTAGTGTCATTCTGATCTTCTCTCATTCTTGTTAACTGATGTCATTTATAATTTTCTAATTAAAGTGAGTTCTCATCCAAACCTCAAGCGTGTTTCATTTCACTACACTTACAAAATTATTTTGTTTGCATTGCAAGTATAAGTTATAAACAAAACTACCTTTTTCGCAATCAAAAGTATCCAGCAAAGTCCCATAATGGAACCCTCAATCTTTCATCCTTTTTATTTTGAAAAAATAAAAAAAAAGTAAATTCAGCACCTTTTTAAAACTGAAACCGTTTATCAATTCAAGGAAATCTCAAAACAGAACTTAAATGTTGTAAAAAGTAAAACCCATTTAGGTACGAATGTTATAGAATTGCTTCTTCTAGACAAATCAAATCTCCATCGCCATAATATCACCGTTTACCGTCGTAGTCGTTGTCTTCTTTGTCTTCGTCGTCGCAACAATTTGAACTTCATACTGGAGTTCGTAAATTGCCTCGTCAATTCGTTACGCATTCCCAAGTCCTATTCCTTTTCCTATTCCTATTCCTTTTCCAAATGTTCGTTTTCTTTATCTCAAAAGCTCTTAATTTAGTTCGAAAACCCCTTTTTTTTAAAACTAAAATCTCAGTAGAAAATTTGTGTCCTGTGGTAGTGGTATTCATTTAGATTTTCAACTATCGATAGTGTGTGAGGTTTGTTGTGATGTACCTAAACTTACAGTACGTTTCTGTTCGGGGTATTGATTTAGTTCAATGTGTGTTATCTGGCCAAAATATGCTCAAAAAATCTCCATAGAAATTCTCGTTCTCGTCCTTCCTGAGTACAGAATAGCACCAGTAATAGAAGTAGTCCTGATGATGGGATGTTGTTTTGGCAAACAAGACTGTGTCCCTTCAAAAATGCATAACGTTTAAATTACACCAAAACAAAACCGATTCCCATACTCCTGGTATTTTGGTATATTTCGTATACGTATGAAAACAAAAAAGGGATGAAAAGTCACACTCTGCGAATTTTGAAAAACCGACCATTCCCGAGAATCGAAAATGTATGATGAAGATGGGAATGGGGATGGAGAATGGAGATCTCTTGGACAGATTTGGGTTTTTAAAGCTGGATAGGATTGGTGGTGGTATAGTGGGCGTTTGAGGCTCACTCACCAAAATTTACGATGGACCTTCTTGGTGGCTCTATATGTGGATGTGGATCTAGATCTGGTTATGCCATACTCGCTGCCTCTAACGGTTAAACACTGGAATACAAACGATAGGATTATCGGCCTAAATGTATGTGGAACATGTGCGAATGGGAAATTGTTGGAGAAACAACAACAACAACGACAACGCCAACGACAAAGCATTTTATCGGCGTATCTATTTTACGAGCCGAATGGTACTCTTAATGTACTGATTTTTAACAGTCACAGTCGTACAGGCTTTTATTGGTCGGCATTCGGCACTTATGGTCGGTTGTGGTGCAACAAGCAGATGAGAACTGTATATACACACATCAGGACTGTGGCTGTGTACAGTTGTAGGTTAGTCCCTGTTACCACCGCCACCATCGCTCGCCACTGTGGCATTGATGCTTTCGGGGAGATGTGTCAAACGCGATAAGCGATAATAAATTAATTAGAGATATTGAAATGGTGAAGAAATTGCATTTTAATGGGGATGATTTGTGGCATAGATGTGTTTTTGGTCCTATTTAAACACAAAACACACCCGTTTCTGAGCATCATTTATGTATACGTTACCATGATCTTTCAAAGAATATGCTATCGTGCGTCGTCGTAGTCACATCGTGTGTCGTGTGTAAACTCCAACTCCAACAACTGTGTAATCAAAGAGTTAACATTTTACACAGAGTATAAAGAGTCAAATCCGCAGGCTTGAAATTTTGAATTATTTAATAGATTCAACGTGGAATATTGGCGTTAGCATAATATGCGTACACGAACGGTCTACCGTGAATAATAACTGAATGACTTTAAGATAAGTTACACATAATTTTTGTGTGTTCGTTAAATTTGATTTGAATTATAGAAACGTTCCAATATGGGAACTAGGAACAACATCCGAGTTAGCCGGGGTTATCAATAATGGAGATAAAAAGTGGTGTGTTATTCGAGTGCACATTTTAATGGTGGGGTTCAATTTTATATAAAAATATAGGTACCCGGTATATTGGTAGCTCTTCGTTTTATTTTGGTTTATTTAGTTTTCTTTATTTTCTTTATAAGGGCAGATGGTGTGATTTTTCTCTACCAGAAGAAATTGGATGAAATTACTACTAAATCTTACAGGCAATAATGCTACAATTTTATTTTGGATCAACTTTGGTTGTAGTTCAACAAATCATTTTTGTGAAATTATTGTGGACTAGTGGAAGTTTTGATATTTTGTCAATTCCCGAACTAGAATCCTTTAAATATCCGGCATATGAAGACAAAAATTTGAATAATTGTGAAGAATTTCCTAGATACTTGATGGGGACATACAAATCATATCAAAATAAATTGTGGATTTATGGCCAAATGCCCTTTGTCTGGGAATTATGGTAAAGTTCATTAAAATATTTTAAATCAACTTCAGAGAGCATCAATAAAAAACAGCTGATTCCTAATTATATGACTTGCAGAAATGCCCCAAGATCCAATCGTGCTCTTATGGGTTGTGACTGGTTTATATTCCATAATACTAACTGTTTCAGTCGGAAATTGTTTTTTAATCCGAAAAATTGTCATGAGAAGCACGCGACTCAGAAGATAAAGGAGTGTCACCTCCCAACGGTACCAACCAGTAACCGAAACCTATTAATACGATCGGGAAACATCGTATTAGAACCGCAGTCTATACTGAGGGTATGAAAAGATTACTTCTTCAAACTATGTAACTGAATCGAGCTGAATCGATTTCCGCTGTTAGGGAGATAGGACCATTCAACAAAGGCAACGCAGAACAACAATTCTGCCTACCCGACTCGACGAAGTGAAGATAGCTATGTATATCTAAACTAAAATCTAAAAAAGCTGCTGTAGCTGGGGGCAAGGCTACCAAATCACTCAAAACAGCAGGCGATGATTTGGTAATTAGCATGCACCAAATCATCTGCAAAATATGGTCGGAATAAAGAATGCCAAATGAGTGAAATCTCAGCATAGTTTGCCCACTATTCAAGAAAGGAGACCCTCTGAATTACGCCAATTACAGAAGCATCAGTCTCCTGAACATCGCATATAAGATCATTTCTGCCGTATTATGTGAACGGCTGAAGCCGGTCGTCAACAACCTGAAAGGTCTATATCAGCGTGCCTTTAGTCCAAAAAAGTCGACCACTGATCAAATATTCACATTATGGCGGATCTTAAAATATAAACCTAGGAACTTTAAATCGATATCCAACATCTCTTTAGCGATTTCAAGGCCGCGTATGACACCATAGGCAAGGACTATGTCTAGCTTTGGCATCCCAGTCCAACTTGTCCGTTTGTGCAGATTGACGATGGGAAATGCACGCTGCTCTTTCAAGGTCGAAAAAGATCTCACCGATGCTTTGATGTCAAAAAAGATTTAAAACATGGTGATGCACTGTCATGCGACTTCTTCAACATCGTTCTAGAAAGAATTGTGCACAATTTAACCATCAAAACAAGAGGCACAATCTTCCAAAGGTCCATCCAATTACTTGGATACGCCGATGATATTGATATAATAGCAAGATCAAAGCGTGATGTTAGTGGCACGTTTTTAAACATTGCGATGGAAGCGGAACTAGAGGTTTATTGAGGGCAAGACCAAGTATACATATGTTATCACCAAAAAAGGACATCGAAAGCTATAACTTTGCAGTAGTGAAGGACTTTGTTTACTAAGGCAACGGTTTAAATTCAGATAACAACACCAGCGCTGAAGTCAAACAAACGAAGAACAACTTCCTTAAATCAGTGCTTCTTTGGACATAGATAGCAATTGAGTAGTAAGATCATCACTCAATCAACTAAAGTCAACTAGTATAAGACACTCATCATCCTGGTTCTCATCTTATGAATGGCGTTGAGGCTTGGATCTTGTCAAGGCAAGAGGACAACGTCTTAGGATTCTTCGTGTGAAAACTTCTCTTGGTGATTTTTGACAATTAGCTTATTAGGTTGCAGACGAATTTTGATTGAGGCCGTAGTCCGTCCCGAACTGTAGCACCACCTTAAGTAAGTAATTTGCTGTTTACTCAGGCGGTCTCAAAGATGGGGTTAACTTGACAATCAACTTATTCCGATTATTTACTAAATGTATCCATTTGCGCACTCTAATTTGTTTGATGTTTCCTTTCTGGCTTCCTTTTCCTTATTTCCCATCACTGTAAAGCTTGTAGAAATCATTAATTCTATTCTCGTCCAAAAATCGTGAACATAAAAAGTCCTGAATATTTACAAATTTCGTAACGCAACAATCCATTGAGAACTAGGGCCTAGTGTCTTACAACTCTCAACGATTCCTGTGTGCGAGTAATGTTGAGAAAGCACTTTTCATGACAAGAATTACTCTTGGAGGATTTACAAATTCCTCGCAATGGGCAGTACCCGTGATAAAAACTTTAGATGGCACATGCACGCCATGGGTACTACACGGGTGTCAGATCTTATAACAGTAATAATTCATACCGACAGCTTTCGTAGCAATAGGTTTCCTGGTGATCTCATATTTCAAAGCCATTTGATAAAGTCTGACAACTTGCTCTTTCGACGAAAATGCGTCCTTTCGGTGTTGGTGAATCACTACTTCACAAGCGTAGATTGAACACATTTTTGAATTAATTCTTAAATTAGGTCTTCTGCAAAACTCTTCTTCTTCAATTGAGAGACTAACAGTTGATATAATTGAATTACAAGATAAGTGAAGATAAAAAGCCGAATTTTGGTAAAATGAAACATTTGAAGAAATACATTTTATTTTTGAATGGATTTTTTATAAGAACTTTCAAGTTCAACAAGGTGATGCTGTTCTATAAGATGCTGAGACAGACTCGTCGTCATCACGATAAACAAAAACAAAAAGGTATGCTCATTAGATACACCGAATTCGCCATCTTGCCTATGCTGTGACGTCATCGTCATCTGCTAGTTTGACAAGCGAGTACGTTTATTGGAAATTTTCAATTGGTTTTTAATATTTTATTTGTTTTCCGGTTTAAAATTGAATTTTAAAATTTAAAAATGGTTGTTTGTGCTGTGTTAGGGTGTAATAATACACCAGACAGAAAAAACAATGAAAAAACATTGAAATATCACTATTTCCCGAGAGACGCTAAAATGTGCAAATTGTGGATTAGTGCTTGTGGGAACAAAAAAGAATATTCTTTAAAAAACAGTCGTGTTTGTTCCGAGCATTTTATTGAGAGTGACTATACACTTAAAGATATACTTTTAAATGATCCTATGCATAAGAGAGCTTTAAGGAAAGAATCTGTGCCGTCAAAAAAATTGCCTAATGAACTTGAGCTATCTGCGAGGGACAAGAGACAAGAAATACGAGAAAGCAAAAGGATCGTTAATGACTGTCTATCTGCTTTCGAAAAGTAATTTGAAATAAACTCTTATCGCTATTATTTATTTAATCATGTTCAATACCTACAGTTGTCAAAACCCCTCGACAAGTAACTTTGTCCCGGGAAGTCCACAAAAGGAAGAATTTTGTGAAGAGCAAGATCAGGAAAATTGCTTGTATTACACAAATGGTAGCACTCAGACAGAGTAAGATATACTTGGGAATAATTTTAAGTTACCTAAAATATTATTTTATTTTATTCTGTTTTTTAAAAATAGAGTTGAATACAACTGCAGCAAGGAACTCAAAATTATGGAACTGGAAAGACAAGTCAGCAGATTGAAGAACAGTCTAAAGCGGAAGAACCAGCAGGCACAAAAAGATGAGGCTATGAGAACGGCTATGAGGACATCTTTAAAAAGGATATTTACATCTACCCAATCAGATCAATTGGAGCATCCCAATAAGAAGGCACGCTGGAAAGCTGAGGATATTTCTTCAGCAATGTCCTTATATTCAGCTGGTGCCAGATCCTACAGGCTACTCCGCAAACGAAATTTCCCCCTGCCCGCCCCTTCAACTTTGCGTAGATGGGCCAAACAAATCGAAATAAAACCAGGTATTTTAAACAAAATAATTCAATTGATGTCTAAGTGGGACTATGACCAAAATGAGCGGCTATGCGTGCTCTCATTTGACGAAGTTAAAATCAAATCAACTTATGAATACGACAAGGCTAATGACATTGCGATGTGTCCGAAAAAATATGCACAAGTTGTTATGGTAAGAGGGCTGGTCAAAAACTGGAAGCAAGTGGTCTACTATGATCTTGATGCACCCATGACTGCAACTATTTTAAAATTTATTATTTCTAAGCTAGAAGAAATATGTTTTACAGTCATAGCTGTAGTTTCTGACATGGGGCCAACAAATGTTTCTTTGTGGAGAGAACTTTCCATTTCGGAAAACCAGCCTTTTATTTTTCATCCATGCAACCCTATGAAAAAGATATTTTTCTTTGCAGATATTCCACATATGATAAAACTTTTAAGGAATCATTTCATTGATACTGGGTTTGTCCTTAACGGAAAAATAATTAACGTCGAACCAGTTAAAAAACTCCTTGGCTTAGAAAAAGATGATTTAAAAATTTGCTTCAAAATTTCTAATAAGCACCTTGAGGTACGACGTAGTGACCGGCAGAAAGTTAAATTTGCCACTCAGCTGTTTTCACATTCAGTTTCCGCATCCATAAGACGATGTATAACTTTGGGAAAATCATTTCCACCTAATTCCTTAGAGTGTGCTGATTTTCTGAAGGCTACTAATGACTGGTTTGATATTTTCAATTCAAAATGTCCATCCATTGACTCTAGGCCAAGGATGAGAGCTTTTGGATTAGCCTTAGATGACCAGCGGGTAATAATTAACACTATGACTGAAAATATACGCAATATGCGAACACCGACTCGACGCTCACTTCTCCCTTTTCAAAAGGGAATTTTGCTAAGCAATGCATCTCTGCCTCTTCTATTAGATTACGTAAGTTTTAATCATAGTTTAAAATATATAATTACTAATAGACTTAATCAGGATGACTTAGAGCTCTTTTTTGGAGTTATTAGATCTAAGGGTGGTCTTCATGACCATCCAACACCATTAGAATTTAAGTATAGGTTACGTTCCTGCATTTTGGGTAAGCATTTTATATTCAATAAAACATATATGTTCGTGCTGTCTTTAGTTATTAGTTGGTGGAAGTTTTATTAACAAAATGATGTACCTTATAATATAACTTACTAACAAAATAAACAAACAATTGCTATTCTCTAACATAAAGTTAACTTATCTTTTCAGGAAGGTCGGATGCCACGCAACAAGTGAGTGACTACAGCAACGTCGAAAGAAGAGACGAGGACCACTACGACGATAATCAACTAATAGCACAAATGCTTTCTAAAGTGTTGGAATCAAAAATGAATCCAGAAGCTGCTGATGTTGAAGAAGACGAATCGCCAACAGAAGAAGAGGAAGAAATTTCATCACTTGAATTCGACGAGTTGAAAGAAGACGCTATTGAATACCTCGCAGGATTTCTTATAAAAAAATGTAAAGTGCCGAACGATCCTTATACATCTTGCAGCTTTACTTGGGTGGATCAAAAGTCGGAAGGTGGACTTAAGAAACCCAACGAAACATTCCTTAAAAATGTTACAATTTTGGAAAGTATTTTTATGAAATACAATAAGGAACATCTGTACACAGAAGGGAAGTTCATGGAAAAACATTTAAAAAAAGCTGAAGCTGTGCCTCTAGATATAAGTGTAAAAAAACTATTTTTTAAGTGTAGACTGTATTTTAGAATTAAGCATTTAAACAAATTATTTTTAACTCAAATTAACTGTAAGGATAGAAAAATAATAAAAACAATACAATGAAATGGTATTCTTTTCTTCCATCGTATATCCGAACCAGATGACGATGACGTCACATTACATCTGTCAAAACACAATGAGCATACCTTATATCTGTTTATCGTGCGTCGTCATTGTCCAGGGTTTTTAAACTCCGTTTTGTAACCAACTTAATTTTCTTTAAATCGTAATTGTACTTCATAAAATCAAAAAAACTAGAAAATAAACGGTTTACCTAAGCCTGTTAGTCATGCACTTTGCAGAAGTCTTAGGATAAACGGGGGAAGAAAGAAAGTATTTCGGAGCCCAAAAACAACGAGACGGTCCTGTACTCGAGAGTCGAGGTGCTAACTGTTCTCGGGAATTGTAAACAGCAATCAGCATTAGTATTTGAATTGAGTAAAGACAGAAGACGAATTTGTGTTGAAATTTCACCGCGCTATATGAAATATTCTGTAAAAAGTCACTGTGAATTAAAAGCAGGTGAATGGCAAAAGCCTTATATATTTCCTCGGCATCCTTATATATGTCTGCAGTAGTCCTCTTGGTGTCTACTGCATCGGTTGAGGTTTGAGGTAACGTTTTATTGTCTCAGGTTCGGAGTAATTGAGGAGAAGTGTAACGCTTTGTTAAAACAAACCACTTTAAAGAGTATTGTGGATTTAACACTGATTTTCCCTATTTTTCTCTTATCGTACTAACCTTATCAACTTTTGTGAGTTTACTCTGTCAAAAATCTCAATCAATAGAACTGTCACACTTCGAATTCAATAAATGTTTGACAACAACTGTGAAGTGAAATTCAAATTATCAGCCCATTCCTAAGTCCTTTCTGTCATTTCGCATCAATTCATGAAATTAAAATCCCTTCTCTATTTTATAACTATCCCTTTGCCATACAAATACAAGAAGTATCAATGTGTTAACAGAATTTAAATTACTTGTTTCCTAAACAGGACAATTTATT
Source organism: Eupeodes latifasciatus (assembly GCA_920104205.1). NCBI lineage: Eukaryota > Metazoa > Arthropoda > Insecta > Diptera > Syrphidae > Eupeodes > Eupeodes latifasciatus. The sequence continues at coordinate 388,871,650 of OV049924.1, read as the reverse complement.
CAGAATATTTTTATACTTGACCAGCATTCAACCATCAGCTACCAAATTAAGGGTGATTCTGATTCCTTTATGGAAATGAAAAGTACAAGTAAATAAATTGTATTTCAGTTTTAGTTGATTTTCAAGATAGAAATCTTTATGGCTTAGCGGACATTTTCTTTTTCATCAGTTTACTGGACACTGGACTGGACATAATATACCTAAATATTTACGTATACAGGGGATGCTTCTTATGCTTATCCTGTTTTATTAATTAATGAAGAAATTCAAAAGGTTCAGGAAAGAGAGAGAGAGGAGCTTAACCATCAGAGTAACTACCAATTAAAGGAAAAATTCCTTTCGTATTTATATCTTATATCATTTTGAATTTATAAGAACAGCTATGTTCCATCCATAAGAGGCTAGAGGCTTTTTCCAACTTAATTGCTATCCTGTTTAACATATTCACTTTATTCAGATCAAGTAACTTTTGACAATGAATTTTGGGCTTTTTAAAATTTATGTGAAGGACACTAGCAATTACTAGGTTGTACGGTTATGAGTATGTTAATATGCGACTCGTGTGGTATAATTTCTTGAAATTGAAGCTCTGCAAATTGATACGATATATAGTAAAATAGTGGTCAAGCTTCAATATATGGCTACACCCAGATCATCATGATATCCTATATAAGAATTGAATGGGTCTGGGGTATAAGTTGAGTGTAGGGTAGAGAGTTTTCAAGATAATTTTCCTTTTCTTGAAACTCATTACTTATGTAAAGTTGGTAAAATTGAATTGATTTTCTTGATGGTTGGAAATTCATTAATATGCCTGTAGCATCATCTGTGAATAGCTGTTAATTCAATATGTAGGTCTTATAGAAGATTTTATAAAATTAAACAAAATGAGAAGCTATAAAAGGGTATGTACTGAGGAAGTTGTTTAAGTTTAATTCAGAGGACCAGCGGGTTGTAGTGATCCACTACATGCGACCACTCTATTAGCCTTATTTAAATTTCCATTCCCAAGCCACCACACACGATCTTGTATAGTATCATTTTTCGTTGTCATTCGCGCAACCGATCCAAGACATTGTCACCCATAAATGTGTCATCTTCCGTAGCCCACTTAGTGAAACCTAACACCACAGCAATTAATTAATTGTCGCCAGTTTTGCTAAGTGCAGCAAAGTAAGAATGACCACTATGAGCAAGCATTGTTTCGAGTTCAAAGTACATATATAATCATATCACACTTCGGTAATTAGGCCGCTGCGCTGCCCGTGTGTATCTGGTACCTCTATGGATAAGTTGAATTTGCTTCATATTGGGCCAGTGTAAACAAAATATGATTCATCGAACTCTACATGCAATGGTTATTGGTATCAATGCGAGTTGACAAAATTGAAAATTATGATGATAAGGCATTTTTCATATGAGGTTGCGTAAAAATGCATTTCCATATGGAAAATGCTATATTATTAAGTGGTAATGGAAATTGAAACTAGTATAAATAGGCAAAGGATGAGGAGGAATAAACAGAATTTAGTTATCATTCAAACTTGAAGGTCGCAGCCAAGCATTGAGACAGCGGGCCTTTCAAGTAATAAATAAATAAAAAAAAGCAAACAAATATTTCTTTTATTTCCTAAATTCTCCCCAACAAACTCTTCCCTGAATCGTCAGGAAGTACTGTTAACTTGGGTTAATACATGGTGGCAGCGGTGGGATTCTTTTAAAAAATCCCCTACCAAAAATACAAAAGGCCGTTCCTTTTGATGCGTATTGCTGGGGCTATACATCAGCAAAGCTAAAGTAGTATAAAATTTAATTGTGAAAATCCTATGACCATAAGACCTGGCGAATTCCTTCAAGAGGACGCGGAGGCAAAATATAGGTAGTGAAAAGACCAGGTTGTAATCTGCAACTATAGGGCGTGAAGTCTGCCTGGCACAGTTTCAACATCAACAAAAGCAACAACAATAACAACATCGACAACAAAATCAACAACATTACCAAAATCAACAGCACCAGAAAATAAAATTAGCGTAAGAAATTTTAAACAATTATATTTACATATATTTTTTTTTGGTGAACCCCATTTTCTTTTTCCTTCCCCTCTTCAAAATATTTTTCCCTCAAAATTGTCAGGACACGACGAGACCGACAGCGTTTAGAATTTTTTTTAAATCTTCCTTTTAACGTAATAAACGTAATAGAATCTGAAACAATGGCGTTTCAGGTCAATATAAGCGATATTTTCAACATAGTGCCCATCTTCAATGGTAACCCCAGTGAATTGAATAAATTCATCGCATGCGGGAACATCTTGTTCTCATCATGTAAGAAAGAGGAACATACAACATTCCTCGAAATAGTAAAAACTAGGCTACAAGGTCCGGCCTTCGAACTAATACAGTTCAACTCTTTTACAAAGTGGGGTGACTTAGTTGCTAAACTAGAGGACGAGTATAAGGAAACCAAAACTCGTTCTGTAGCCCAGAATGAACTTTTGGTAGCTCAGCAAAATGCCAGAGAATCAGTTAAGGAGTTTGGAGACAAAATCTCAAAACTTTTAACCTCTCTTAACTCAGCAACATTCTCAGGTACTAGTGACGCATCCGTCAGGGCGTATCTGGTCGATGAGAACGAAAAACTGGCTATCCAGACATTTGAAGATGGTCTCTCGAATCAAAATTTACGTTTGATGGTTCAAGCTCGCGGGGAAACTAGTTTGAAAAGGATAATAACGTTCGCAGAAAACCATGCTGCAAGAATAGATAGGCAGATGCCTGCCTATAGGAATAAACCCCCTTTACAACAGAATTCACCCTCAAACTTTTCTTCCCGACCAACCTGTCAAATTTGCGGGATATTGGGACACTCTGCCCAAACCTGTTACCAAAACAAGACTCTACCCAAATTTACCCCAAAAACAGAAATTGTTAAATGCAATTATTGCAACAAAAACTATCATACGGAAAGCGAGTGTAGACTTCGAAAACTACACTCACAAACAAACCAAGTGAACCCGCATAACCCTTTTAAAACCGAAAGAAACAATGGTGACCAACGACAGGTGAACTTCCACCACGTAATGCCCGAAAGCCAATTTTCTTATAATACGGGAAACGAGAATTGTCGGGTCGAAGAGATCGGCTATCCTTCCCGACAACAAGTTCAGGCCGACATACACGAAACTCAAGAGTAACGGCAAGCATAATTATCGAATTGCTTCCTTACAATGACTTGACCATAATAAGAATTCCATTCACAGACGGTAAGAATAGAAGTCTTGTTATTGACACTGGTTCTGAAATAAGCATAATTAAAACACCTACGATCAAACCCATAAAAAACAATAAAAATAACATAACAATTTCAACCATGGGCGGTCATAAGGTAATGAGTACCAGTGTTGTGAATGAGACTCTATTGGTCGGCTGTGATGTAAGTACCGACATGAATTTTGACGGCATCATAGGAAACGATTTTCTAAAAAAATATTCATGCGTAGTTAACCATGATGAAAATTTTATGAAGATTTTTCCCTTCATTGGTGACCAATCTACCGCTACGATAAATAGTTTTGGGAAGGTACTGAGTACTATTCCTCATCATAAAGCTAATGTATCAAAAGCAAATATAGAAATACATTCGGTACCCAAATCTGTTATATTTAATGGAACTACAAATTTGAACAAAGATTACTCAACTCAAGCCAAAACTCACCTTCAAGAAGATTGCACAACTAAAGGGTCTAACCATACTGGCTCTAACTCCTCTCAATGTCATACAGACAATATTGTAGGAGGTACAGAAAAAGCATGGGAATCGTTGAATGATACCGCCTGCCTTCGGGCTTGCCTACGGGTCGGATCAGGAGATTCATCAAAACAAGACTATGACAAAGTTGTTAGCAAACCACTTCCTAAGGAAAAAGTTATAAATACAAAAATTAAAAATAAGCCTATGGTAACAGAAACCATAGCACAAACTTATATAAACCCAGCAGGTAGTAAGACTGAGATAATAGAAATCTCAGCAGAAAGTAAGACTGGGATAACAAAAAATAAATACATAACACTCGAACAACGTAGTCAGCAAATGATAGAAATTCCATTTAATTCCAATAAATCACGGGATATAGTAATTGAGAAAAAAGAAATAATCCCAGGGGTATATGTAGGTGAAACTATAGTTAAACCTGAAAAAAATAAAATAAAAGTATTATTTATGAACACTTTAGAAGAAAAAAAAAACATTAATCCGAATGACTTAAATTTAAAATGGGATACTTTAGACAATTATAATATTATTTCAGCTGATAGTCATAAAGATCGTTTACAGAAAAGGCTATCAGATTTACAAACAATTATAAAACTGGACCATTGCAATCAAGAGGAACAAAAATCAATATCGAACATCTGTAGAGAATTCAATGATTTGTTCTTCCTCAAAGGTGATCACCTTACCTACACCAATGCAATGGAACATAAAATAATAACTAACGACAGTAGGCCCCCATTATTCCTAAAACCATATAGACTTCCCGAAAGTCAGAAGCAAGAAATTCACAAGCAGGTAAACGAAATGCTTAATGATTCAATCATACAACCTAGCTTCAGTCCCTGGAACTCACCTCTCCTCTTAGTTCCGAAAAAATCTGGTTACGATGGCGAAAAAAAATGGAGAGTAGTCGTAGACTTCAGAAAACTAAATGAGCAAACACTCGGAGATGCATACCCATTGCCGAATATCACAGACATTTTCGACCAACTAGGTCAGGCAAAATATTTCAGTACACTTGATTTAGCTAAAGGGTTTCACCAAATATTGGTAGCCGACGCTGATAAAGAAAAAACCGCGTTCAGCACACCATTTGGTCACTACGAATATAACCGTATGCCATTTGGTTTGAAAAACGCCCCTGCTACGTTTCAACGCCTCATGAATAATGTTCTCATGGGACTGCAGGGTATTGAATGTTTTGTTTATGTAGATGACATCGTTATCTATGGGTATGATCTTGATAGCCACAACAGAAAGCTCGTTAACATTCTGAAACGTCTAAGAACGCATAATTTGAAACTCCAACCAGAGAAGTGTAACTTTCTTAAAAAAGAACTAATTTACTTGGGGCATATTATTTCAGAAGAAGGAATTAAGCCTGATCCCGAAAAAATCAAGGCAGTTAGAACATTCCCTGTGCCCAAAAAGCCAAAAGATGTAAAATCATTTTTAGGTTTCGTGGGATACTATCGAAAGTTCATTCCCGACTTTGCAAATTTATCCAAACCAATGACAAAACTTTTACGAAAAGACGCTATCTTTAAATGGGATGCCTTCTGCGACGAATCTTTCAGAAGTTTAAAACAAAAAATTATTGAACCTCCAATACTCTCTTATCCTGATTTTACGGCAGAATTCATTGTAACTACCGACGCTAGTGATGTAGCATTGGGTGCGGTTCTTTCTCAAGGACCGATTGGACAAGATAAACCAATTTCATTCATAAGTCGAACCCTCAATGATCAAGAAATAAAATACACAACGTCGGAAAAGGAGTTGTTAGCAATTGTTTATGCGCTAAAGCAGTTTCGACCATATATCTATGGACGAAAGTTCACTATTTACACAGACCATAACAATTTACTATGGTTAATTGGACAAAAGAATCCCACATCCAGATTGTTACGATGGCGCATCTTGATGGAAGAATACGACTTCAATATTATTCACAAACAAGGTAAATGTAATGTTATCGCAGACGCTCTCAGTATGGTAAAAATTGACAATGACAGTAAGGTACTCGTGACAACCCGCAATCAAGCTAGAAATCAAGTAAGCCAAGTTAATATACAAGATGATGAGGTAGATAATATAGAAGTCTTGTCAACCTTCACTCTTCTAGAGGATAATGGATCAATTTTTGAAACCAAAACAACTAAAATTAAAGTTATAATAATACCAATAATAGAATCAATAGACGAAGAATTTTTACAAAATAAATGCCCAAATTTTATTAAACCAGATATAGGAGAATTTTCCACATTTCCACATAATAAAGAAACATTCTTTATAACCACTTTACCCATCCCAATCAGAACCGACAAAGATATTGAAATAATTAAAACATGTCTCACTTCGATTAGCGATCTTAATACTGATGAACAGTCTATCGGATTTGCGTTACCCCAAATGGACAATGAATCCAAGATAAAATTAAAAACAATTTTAACAAATACTTTTCAAAATCAAAACAAGGTCGTTTACGTTTTTACCAATAAAAAGATATTTTTAGATAATATCGAGTCTATAAAAACTGTACTTTATGAATTCCATGACTCCCCCCTCGGAGGCCACCAAGGCATAACGAGGACTTTAAAGAAAATCAAGAAACAATATTTCTGGCCAACAATGAACAATGATATAAAAAACTATATACTCCAATGCAAATCCTGTCAGACAAACAAGTTAATACAGAATCCCCGAATTCCCATGAAGATCACCACAACAAGCTCAACTCCGTTCGAAAGAATAGCTTTAGATATTGTAGGACCACTTCCCATTAGTTATGAAAACCATAAATATCTCCTTACCTACCAAGATGACCTGACCAAATATACTGAGGCTATACCTCTGGAAAATGCAGAAGCCTCTACAGTAGCTAGGGAGTTTGTCGAAAAAATCTTATGTCGCTTTGGATTTCCTGAGGCACTCCTTACGGATCAGGGGACGAACTTTCTTAGCCAATTGTTCAAGGAAGTTTGCAAACTTCTTAAAATAAAAAAAATTCAAACTACCGCGTACCACCCTCAAACTAATGGAGCTCTTGAACGTAGTCACCGCACATTAGTAGAATACCTAAGGCATTACGTTAATCGTGATCCTTTTTCATGGAATACCTGGATTCCATACGCTATTTTTGTCTTTAACACGACTCCCCATAGCAGCACTGGCTATACACCTCATGAGTTATTGTACGGTTATCCAGCTAGGATTCCTACTATTCTTGGAAAAAATCCCCAAGTGACTTATAACTACGAAAATTATTCGAATGAACTAAAGTCTCGATTACAACACGGATACCATATTGCTAAGGAAACTTTAAAAGGTAATAAAGAAAAATCAAAAACATATTACGACAAACATTCAAAGCAAAAGACATTTAATGTAGGAAACAGAGTTCTAATAAAAAACCATGCTAGAAAGAACAAATTTTCCTCACTTTGGGAAGGTCCCCATGAGGTATGTAGAATAATTTCCGACGAAACGACTGAGATAAAAATACGAAATCGAAATAAGGTTATCCATAACAATGATCTCAAACTCTTTTCTGATTAAATAACTATCCCCTATCCCATAAGTACACAGTCACACAGATCCACGCAAAACTCTCTGAGATAAATGGACAATTCTTTTTTTTTTTTTTAGAACATGAAGTTCACAATTCTCCTTCTTGGACTTCTGAGTACCGCATATGCAAACCTAATTATCACCCAAATCGAACAAAAGGCTGGTATTTACTTCGAGGTAATCGGACCCGTTGAATTATATACACATGAGTGGAAACTTGTTGTGTACTACAATTTGGAACATTTAACAAAAGCACTAGAGGAAGCAGCAAAAATAATCACCGAAATCAGTGGTATATGCGAACAGCTTAAAAATAAGGAACAGTTTCAAATAATATGTGTCGTAGCGTTATCCGAAATGAGTCACTTGATGACAGACATTCAGATAAAATACAGTCTTGTAAACCCACACTATAGAAAAAAAAGATCACTATTTAATGCCGTAGGGATTCTAAGCAAATCACTTTTCGGTACCTTAAACGAAGATGATGCAAATTTTTATACTGGAGAAATCAAGAAAATTAGGGAAAATGAAAACCATGTAATATCTCTCGTCAAAAAACAAACTCTCATACTCGAAACAACCAAAAATGTATTTAGTAAGTCAGAAGCGACTATTCAAAACCAAATGTTGATAATCAATTCAAAATTAGAAAATACAAAAAAAATGATAGATAGACTCATTAATACAACAAACATTGTTGCCTTCACTGAACTCGAATCCCTAACTTCCTTATTGACTCTCATTATTATAAGATATCTTAACACACTAGACGACATACTCGATTTAGTTACAGATGTAACTCATGGAAAACCTCACCCATCCATTATAACCCCCGAACAATTTAGAGACGTATTAGCAAAAATAAAGCAAGAACTTCCATTAAACACAAAATTACCCAATACCCCAATAGATAATAACATTATATCTTTTTATAAAATCTGTACTACCAAAGTAGCTATTCATGACGACAAAATAGTATACGAAATCAAAATACCCCTTCCATTTGTTGAAAAATACATCTTATACAAAAGTATTCCTTTGCCAACCATACATAAAAATAACTTCGTGTTCATACACCCAACCTCCCAATACATTTTTCTCGATTACAACAAAGAAAATTACTGTCAACTAAATACAGCGGAGTTATCTCTCTGCAAGTCCCAAAATGATAAATTCATATGTCCCCTTACACATCCATTATTGAGTACTAAATCAGGAAACCCACAATGTGAAATCGAATTACTAAACAGAATATCAGTTATTCCCAACTCATGCGAAATAAGACAATCCAACCATTCAACAGTATGGATCCAACTATCACAAAAGAATAAGTGGATTTTCTCAACTTTAAATAATTATTATATTGACGAAATATGTGACGACAACATAACCTCATATAATTTGTACGGCACAGCCACAATAGAAATTGTAGGGCATTGTTACCTTAAGAACAAAGACATGACAATACACACATTTAACGAAAATTCTACAACAATTAACAAATTTTACATTCCCCCGATAAACATTTCAAAACTGCTTATAAATAATACTTCAAGTTTCCCAAACTACCCCGACAATTTAGCCATTATTCGATTCTCTAGCCATGAAGACTTAAAATTAGTATCTGAACAAATAAGCGAGTTAAAAGCAGACGAAGCAAAACCATTGACTAATCTAAGTGAACATCACGTTCATCATTATATACTTATCTACACGGTTATAATTATAGTTTTAGTATTGAGTTGCTTCAGAAGATACCAAACTTACAAAGTGAAAAATGAACCAAAACCCATTGTTTCGGATATTAAATTAAAAAGAAATCAAATCAAAGAAAACGACAAAATACAAACTGAAATACAACTCCATGACAAAAGCTCCCAACAATCCTCATCTAAAGATACCATAGTAGAAACAGATTCAAAACCTGAACCCTCTCCAAAATTTGTCTTACGCCAATATCCAAAGTAACCAATAAACTATATTAAAATATATGATTGTTAAAATTGAAAAAAAAAAACACACACACATTAATAATAAAAAAAAAAAAAAAAACCCCTTTTACAAAAATAATATAAAAACAAAAACAAAAAAAAAAATATATGTTTAAACTTTTAATAAAAACCTTATATTAATAAATTGTGCTTACAATCAAAAAAAAAAAAAAAAAAAAAATGCTATACTATAATTTATAAATAAAATCTGTTATAATAATCTATAAAAAAGAAAAAAAAATGTGTTTAAATGTTTAATATAAAAATTTTTAAAAATAAATATTTTATAAGGTACTATATTTTCAAATTTAAAATGTCAAAAAAACAAATAATCAAAAAAAAAAAAAAAAAAAAAAAAAAAAAAAAAAAAGCTTACAAAAATTATAAAACAAACACTTCAATACTATTAATTCCTTATTTTATACTATTTTTATAAAATTTCTTAAAACTAGACAAATAATAAAAAATAAATAAAAATAAAAATAACAAATAATCAAAAAAAAAAAAAAAAAAAAAAAAAAAAAAAAGCTTACAAAAATTATAAAACAAACACTTCAATACTATTAATTCCTTATTTTATACTATTTTTATAAAATTTCTTAAAACTAGACAAATATTATTTTAATCATATCAAAATTATATCAAAAATGTAACCTTTTCATCCTTTCGCAACTTTACAGAAAATTAACCTCTTCAAGATATAATTTTCTTTCTTCAAGGGGAGCGGGATGTAGTGATCCACTACATGCGACCACTCTATTAGCCTTATTTAAATTTCCATTCCCAAGCCACCACACACGATCTTGTATAGTATCATTTTTCGTTGTCATTCGCGCAACCGATCCAAGACATTGTCACCCATAAATGTGTCATCTTCCGTAGCCCACTTAGTGAAACCTAACACCACAGCAATTAATTAATTGTCGCCAGTTTTGCTAAGTGCAGCAAAGTAAGAATGACCACTATGAGCAAGCATTGTTTCGAGTTCAAAGTACATATATAATCATATCACACTTCGGTAATTAGGCCGCTGCGCTGCCCGTGTGTATCTGGTACCTCTATGGATAAGTTGAATTTGCTTCATATTGGGCCAGTGTAAACAAAATATGATTCATCGAACTCTACATGCAATGGTTATTGGTATCAATGCGAGTTGACAAAATTGAAAATTATGATGATAAGGCATTTTTCATATGAGGTTGCGTAAAAATGCATTTCCATATGGAAAATGCTATATTATTAAGTGGTAATGGAAATTGAAACTAGTATAAATAGGCAAAGGATGAGGAGGAATAAACAGAATTTAGTTATCATTCAAACTTGAAGGTCGCAGCCAAGCATTGAGACAGCGGGCCTTTCAAGTAATAAATAAATAAAAAAAAGCAAACAAATATTTCTTTTATTTCCTAAATTCTCCCCAACAAACTCTTCCCTGAATCGTCAGGAAGTACTGTTAACTTGGGTTAATACAGGGTAGTTGAGATGTATCATAAAGTTTAGTAGACAATAGTTTCTAGGATCATGGTATAAAGGCTTAATTTCAACTTATATCAATAATAATCAATGAAAAAAAGTGAATCTTTGTGAATGTTATGAAGATAATTAAAGAGGCGTAAAGGAAGTTAATTAGTGATACTTATTTGCTCAAGGTGGATTTACATTCTTGTCTGAACAAGAGTCATCCTTCTTCAGAAGAGAAGATTTTTGGAGTCAATGAAGTTCGGAGTGCCATAGTAAACTGGTCCAAAGAAACATAATTATTGAGTTCAATTGGAACTGCTCTAAACGTAAGACAGGTAAATATCATTCCATACCTCTTCGCAGTTCCTCTTCTAAAGTTGACAATTAGGGGACCGAAACAATCTACACCAACGTGGTTAAAATGCCTCGACTCAAATGTGTGACAATGTGTTTTTATTCTTTGAACTGCTACTCTAACATTAGCAATCCATGCCCTTTCGCGTATATATATATAGGAATGAAGATAGGCTGTAGAATGAGCTACAGCTTTCCACTCCTATGCTCAATCTCAAGATCTTAACTTCATCAAAATTAGCATCGTGCTGGGTAATTCAGAACAATTAAACTTCTGCACGATTGTACTTGGACAGAATAATGAATTTCTCTTAACGCATTTCTTTTTTTTTTTTTTAAAGTTGTCCTTAGCTTGACCTCGAAATGTTATAGTTCTCACTGAGGACCCCCGATTTGGCCTAAATTTCCCCTTAAGTCATCGTAGACAAGGAAATAAATGTTTTTCGGGCTTGTATGAACTAGAATACTAGCTCTCTCTAAAACTGCAACATATGTATCTTTCTTAATATGACATCGTTGTGTTTCTCGTTACTTGGTCTTACGGGCCAAAGCTCAAAGGGATCTTTTTGAAAGTTGGGTCCCTTAAACCACCTTGCATTCTTGTCTCCCACATCTAAATTATTCCATTTTGTCTATAATCAGCAGCATTGTCCGCAAAGCACACGTGAAGCCATCGTCAAGATATGCCGTTGAATCTAAAACCTCTCCAATTCTCACTGCCAGAAACTAGGAAGGAATTTTGTAATCGGTCGAGTTGATCCATGACAGCACTGTTTTGAAATCCGACAGAAAGATATCTTCACTAATTGGTACGGAATATGCAGTTTTGACAATTGATGCTAGATGCACTGCACACCGAGAACTGTGACTTGCATACTACTCCGTAGTATGGACAATATCTTCAAGGTTGTTACTTTTGACTTCGCCATAACCAAGAAGTCAACACTGTTTTTTTTAAAGCGAAGGTATGAAATATCTTTAAACGCTTTTTCAGATAAAAAAATAAAATAAATTGGGTGGCGCAACAGAATTAGGGCCTAGTGGCTTACAACTCTCAACCATTCCTGTGTGCGAGTAATGTTGTCAGGAATGAAAGGGACCTACAGTTTAAATCCGATTCCGAACGGCTAATTTGAGAAAGCACTTTTCATGACAAGAATTACTCTTGGAGGAATTGTCAATTCCTCGCAAGAGGCAGTAACCGTGAAATAAACTTAAGATGGCATAGGCAGGGATCGAACCCAAGACCTCTTGCATGACAGTCCAACACACTAAACATCATCCTACGAGTACCTTTTTCAGATGCATCTGCAAAAACTACATGTCTAGCCGTATCAATATTATTAGGAGAGAACGCAACATATAGTCACAAAGTTTTCAATTTTCAATATTGATTAGCTCTTTGATAAATTCAAGTAATTGTTCCTCTAGGTGTTTGAAAATACTGGATCATCCCAATCTGAACCTTCCCTCAAAAAGTCTTGTAAAATTATTCGCCCTCGGATAATAAACATTGAAATAAATCCTAGTGGATTAAAAAGTCGCATGATGATTTCAAAGAATATCTCGCTCAGATATTGAACTTTCTCTTGTTAGCATCTTCTGGAACAAAACTATAAAGTTGGCCGACCTATTTAAATAAAATTTGTCTAGCATAGAGCTGCTATGAAAATGTATGTAAACAACATTTTCTGATTAAACTCTGAAACTACAAGTCAGATTTAAAAAAAAACATGTTGTATATTTGAAAGGTTGTTTTATTGTTAATATTGTTATTTATTATTATATTGTTATATTATTATGTGTTATAATTATATAAAATAAAAAGATAAATAAATGAATAGAGTTCGAAAATCAGTTTTAAATATTTGTCAAGTTTTCAAATTCTATGAATAAAAAGATCGTAGGCATCATTTTTTCAACATTAAAGATCAAAAGATCAAAGATCTATTTTCTGATTTATCTTCATTAAAAATGTTCGTTGCATACTTCCCGGTCCCGCCGCATCTCCTCAGAAAAAGTTCGACTTGAACAATGATTCACGAAAGCTTGTAAATATTAACGGTAGTTTTCTGGTCGGAGGCGATTTTAATTGCAAACATAGAAATTGGGGAATTGGGATGCCTGAGATTTAATACCTGGGATAACATTCTTGCAAATCTACATTCTACTCATGCCTTGTCTTATTCCCTCCCCATCTCACTTATTACTTTCCTAACAACCGTGCAAGTCCCTCTACATTAGACCTTTTTTTAAAAAATAGGCCGTGACCGTTTTTATCAACCTGTAGTGCTAAATAGATTAAGTTCTGATCACGTGCTTATATGCCTTATAACTGTCTTATAACAAAAGAAACAAAGTTTATGACTATTGGACTATGTTTAAAAGCCAATTGAGTTACAAACTAAGAAATGCTCCTTATCTTCATTCCGATATATCCACTTCAGAAATTGATCAAAACATTTCATTATTTACTAAAAGTATTATAGAAAGTGTTGAACAATCTGTTCCTTTGAAACAAATAACGTTAAACAGCAAGACGGTTCTTTCTCCTAACTTAGTTGAACTCATTAAAATCAGAAACAGTTTCAGAAAAAGATGGATACGGACGAGAAATAATTATTTCTTAACTGAAATGAGTATTCTTACAAATTTGATTAAAGAAATTATTGCAAGCTTTAGAAATAAAGAATGGAACCAAAAATTAAGAGGGCTAGAAAAAGGTGATAAACCTTTCTGTAACACTGTTAAGGTTATTAATAAGCCTAACTTAAATATACCTCCTTTAAAACTAGATAATGGGCTAGTAGCTTTGTCTGGTTCTGAAAAGATAAATGCTTTAGGCAAAATATTTACCAATAGCCATATACTAACCAACATCTTTACAACAAATAGCAATGTGGAATCATTAGTTCTGCAATCATTGAATTTGATCAAGTCAAGCATCTGAAATGATCAGGAAGAATATGTTACAATTACCGAAGTTATTGACACACTCCTTGAATAATTAAAAACTCGAAAGTCAGCTGGTTTAACATACAAATTTTTTTTTTAATAAAAACTTCCAAGTTTATGGATTAAATTTCTTTTAAATTTGTTTGATTCTTGTATCAAGTCAAGCTACTTTCCAATAGAATGGAAAAAGGCTAAAAATATTTCCATTTTGAAACCTGGAAAAACATATGCCACCCTTTTAGTTATCGTCCTATAAGTTTACTAAGTTCTGTAAGTAAGTGTTTTGAAAAATAATTAAAAATAAATTAATGACACACATTAACAATAATAATATTCTGCCTCCTGAACAATTTGGATTTCGAGCGTACCATAGTACAGTCCACCAAATCGATCGAATAACAAAAATCATTAAAACCAATTGCACCAATGGTAAAAATACCAGTCTGGTTTTTCTTGACGTCAAAAAAGCATTTGATTCTGTCTGGCATGACGGGCTCTTGCACAAACTTTTGATGCTCAACTTTCCTCTGTATATATTAAAAATTAAAAAAAAGAACTTTAGTTGTTTTTGTTAAGAAAAATCTTTCGGAAATATTTGAGTGTACGGCAGGCGTGCCTCAAGGTTCCGTTCTTGGCTCAATACTGTATACAATTTTTACTGCTGATTTGCCTGTTTTGCAAAACTGCAATAAAGCTATTTTTTCCGATGACACCTGTGTATTTTCTTCTGATTCACTGATTGGAAGATTGAGATAAATGCTTTGAAAACCCAGGCTATCCCTTTTACTCGAAAAAGAAAAGCCTGCTTTTTGTCGAGTAATTCCCTCTTAATCAACGACGCGACGCACGTAGAAGCAAACTGGAAATCAAATGCTAAATACATTGGCGTCCACTTGGACAGTAAATTAACTTTCGGAATTCATAGAAAAAGTTAATTTAACTACGAGTATTAAAATTCTCTTATTAACCTTTTATTAATAGTAAATCAAAGTTAAGTCATGAAAATAAACTTATAATTTTCGAAGTGATTTTTCAAGCAATCATTTTATAGGGATCACCTGCTTGGGGTAACTGTACAAAAAGCCATATCCGAATGTTGCAAACATCGCAAAACAAGTTGGTAAAAATTATGTTAAACATTGGCATTTTTCAACCTACGAATTAATGTTGAATATATTTCTGAAAGTAAATAAATAAAGTTTCCTGCGAAATATCTGACAATGTTCTAATTACAAATTTAGCTTCATAATAACAATATTCAAAAGACTGATTTTTTTGTTTGCTGTTGTTATTTTATTAATTTATTTATGTATACTTTTATTTATTTTGTTTGTATTTATTTATCCACTTATTTATTTTATTATTTCTTTATTTAAGATAAAAAAAATAATGTAAAATTTTTAGCTACAATAGAATTCCAAATCAAACTGAAAAGACCAAAACAACAGCTGCTGGGTCAGCTGTTAAAAAATATTTGTCTATACATTAGGCAACTTGGAAGGTTAACTGCGCAAAAATAAATTTGAAAATAAAAAACAATTTATTTACTTATTTATTTGTTAATCAAGTTAAAACATTTAACAGTAACCTTAATAATAATAGATAATATAAAATATTTAAATATACAATTTGAATGAAATATAGAATTGTGTAAATAAATAACAATTATATAATATTTACATTGAATTCAATATATTATTTCTTGATAGTAAATCTAATTCTATTAAAATCAATATCCACATAAAAATTATTTAAAGCAATACAAGAACTAGTGTAGTTTGTTGTGTGGTAAGGACCATCCCTAGGTCGCAATTATAAAGGGTTTTTCAATAAGAGCGGGTAGATAATGAAAATGTCAATCGTGAAGTTTGCTGTGTGTCACGTAGTGCGCGCCGTCCTGCTGGAACCACATGTCGTCTTGGACCATATGGTTCAATTTGGGCCATAAGAAATTAGTTATCATCGTTATGAAGCGTTAGCTGTTGACGGTGACCGCCTCAATAACGTCGTTTTCAAAAAAGTACGGACCAATTACGCCACTGGCCAAAATCCACACCAAACGGTAACTTTTTGAGGATGCATTATCACCTGGTGAACCTCACGTGGGTTGGTGTCGTGCCATATACGGCAAAGTTTGCTTTTTAACACAACCATTCATCCAAAAATGCGCCTCGTCGCTTAAGATGATTTTTCGGCCCAAATTGGGGTCCTCTTCCAAACGATTCGAAGCCCAGTCAGCTAACAAACAGCGCGGCGTTGTCTATGGCCATGAACTTTGAGCCTTTGAGTCAGTTGGATGTTGTACGGGTGACAACCCAAGTCCCGACGCAAAATTCGCCAAGTTAAAGTCTGCGAAAGGCGGAGTTCGTGTGCACGGCGAGGAATATACTGCCTCGGGTTCTGCTGTACATTTTCACGGACCGCGGCGATGTTCTCGGCCGATCTTGCGTTCCTTGAACGTACGAGTATTGGCTGATTGTTTACTGAACCGTTCGTCTCAAATTTGGCCACCAAACGTTGAAGAGTTCAATGTGAAGGGCCACCACTTCTACCGTAAAATGGGCGCAACCTTTATTATTTAGACCCTTTTGAACACTAGACACGTCCAATTTAAAAATCTTGAGGCCATTATAATACAAATTTTGAATTTGAAATGTATTAAATCAAATTATTGATAAAAAGAATGAAAAGAAGTGGTCCAAGACGACTGCCTTGGGGTCCACTGGAAAACTTTTCTATTTCTTTAGACAAAACATTAGCAATCCTTACATATTGTCTACGTCCTACTTAATAGTTATGAATCCAGTTCAAAAGTGAGGTAAAACCAAATAGTTTCACAAGAATTTAATTGGATTAATCCTTTTTTGAGTCTTCGCAATTATTTATCAGCAACTGGTTTTGTTATTTCAGATAAAGCAGCATTCTTTATTACGCCTAAGATTGATAAGCCTAAATTTCTTTATCAATTTTATTTAGTACAATGACATGCATTTCATTTCAAGGTCTTTATATCACTGATGGTTCTGTTCTTCTGGATTTGGAGCATACCGGTAGCATTATAAAACTTTACCAGACAGAAACAAATCATCCCTATATCAGCATTCTTCTACTTTTGTTGTATTCACGCATGTGATGGTTGGACCATTATAAGGGCTTTGCCTTTCCCATCTCGTATTTCACAAAATTACCTCTGCTATATACGTTTACGTACTATATACTACCTACCGTTATTCAATTCATTTCAATTTAACTTGATGATCACCTTAATTGATTCCATAGTGCTTTGCTTGCTGGGATGGCGGTGATGATGGGCGTATAAATGTAATGAAATGATCGACCAAAAAGGAAGAATGAACTTTCCAATAAGGTTCGTATAAATCTTCTGTATTTTATACGCCATACGGGGACTCTCAATCTCAAGTTCCGTAGAAAACATAATGTTGTTTTGTCTTGCAACGGTTCATGGTACATACGAGTGTAGGTATAGAGGTTGGTGCGAGTCTTCTGTTATATGTAAGAGAATCCCTCTTGCATCAGTGATGGGTCTTTAGTTTGATGCGATGAATTCGCTATCATTATTCTCAATTAAGCGGGTCCACCACCACCGTTTCGAAGAATTTCTTTCTGAACAAAAATTAATTCGAAAAACCTGCCACAGTTCCCTTCTCCACACGGTTTTATTTAATTTTTCTTTTATTTTCTCCTCAAATAAAAACTTGGAACATGAAACAAACAACCAATTGTTGCTGATGAAATCTTTCACGCTGATGCACGGCAATTCTACCGGCACCGGTCGTCTGACGTCCGTCCGTGCGTCGCGTCGCGTCAGGCGGTTGGTTGCGTTCCTGTGTTGAATGCAAGTAACCTATCTTTTCGTATACCATACAAGAGTGTGTCATTCCTCTTTCTGTGATGTCAGTTGGATTGTTCATCAAATTCAATTAAAATCAATTAAGAAAACTGACTGCGGTACTGGGAGTTTGGGAGCATTTTTCTACTTCGTTAGCGATTTTGTTTTCGGGGCTTGAAGAATATTTTAGGGAAACATATAAAAAACCTGTGGACTTGGTTTAGGTTGTAGTTTGTCGGACTTTTAGATTCAATAAAAGTATCGTCATATTTCACGATTCACATATGGGATTATTGTGGGTAGGTTAAAGGTAGTAATTTCGAGGGATAAGTTTTGTGTCTTTTTAATTTACCCTGAAATGATGCAGACTGTTTTCTTGTGAATTAATTTTCCAATTAACCTGAATTGCCACTGGAAGAATTAATGAAAATAAATACAACGGCGGTGATGAAATGCGGGCAATACCTTATTTAAGAAAGGTGATTCAGCACAAATTCCTCTCTAGTTAATATTTATGCATTGTATAAACAATTATTTTTATTATTCTTATTATTTTGTAACCCGCATACCACTTCCAGAATTTTTGAAAGGAGTTTAATTGTAATTGATTCATCAAATCATACATTTTGTACTTTTGCAAATACAAGAAAATGCTGGGTCCTCTAATTTTTTTGGTAGTTATGAGATAACATCTAAGAAGTAATATTTTTAAGAAGTCTTTTGCTAGTCCCGTTTTCTGTTCGTCATAATCGAAAAGGTATGTTTCTATAAAGGTATCAATTACCTAGAACTAAAAGTCTCATATAATCATAATCAGCGAGACTGATAAGAGCGGTGAGATCGCTGATACCGTTGAGAGTGATGTCAACGATTTGGCCGATGAGATCCATAAGACTCACAAGATCGATGAGGCCAATGAAACCGACGAGACTTATGGGACCCATGAGAACAACGAGTCTGATGAGAACGATGACACCGTTGAGAATAATGACACCGATTGAGCCAATGAGGCGTTTGAGACCAACGAGAATGATCAGACTGATAAGGCCAATGAGTCCCACTAGACAGATAAGCCTAAGAGACTGATGAGGCCGATGAGATTGATGAGACCGATGAGAGCGATGAGACCGTAGAGATCGATGAGACTGAAGAGGACAATGAGACCGACACGAGCCTGATGAGACCGATGAAACCCGAACAAAATCAATGACTCCGATGAGACTAATGAGGTCAATAAAACAGAAGAGAGCAATGAGACTGGTAAGACCGAGGAGATCGATCGAACCTATGAAACCTGTGAGAACGATGAAAACGATAAGAACGATGAAAACTATGAGAACGATGAGAACGATAAGCTCAACGACGCCGGAGAGACTGATAAGACCGATGAGACCGATTGGATCGATGAAAACGAAAAGGCCCAAGAAAAGGCCGATGATACCTATGAGACCTATGAGCCCTATGAGACCTATGAAACACATGAGACACATAAGACCTATGAGACATAAAAATGACAAGAATGACAGGAATGAAAAGAATGACAAGAATGACAAGAATGACAAGAATGACAAGAATGACAAGAATTACAAGAATTACAAGAATGACAAGAATGTTTAGAATGATACGAATGACAAGGATGACAAGAATGACAAGAATGACAAGAATGTCAAGAATGTTGAGAATGACAAGAATGACAAGAATTACAAGAATTACAAGAATGACAAGAATGACAAGAATGACAAGAATGACAAGAATGACAAGAATGACAAGAATGACAAGAATGACAAGAATGACAAGAATGACGAGAATGACAAGAATGACAAGAGTGACAAGAATGACAAGAATGACAAGAATGACAAGAATGACAAGAATGGCAAGAATGGCAAGAATGACAAGAATGACAAGAATGACAAGAATGTTAAGAATGACAAGAATGACAAGAATTACAAGAATTACAAGAATGACAAGAATGACAAGAATGACAAGAATGACAAGAATGACAAGAATGACGAGAATGACAAGAATGACAAGAGTGACAAGAATGACAAGAATGACAAGAATGACAAGAATGGCAAGAATGACAAGAATGACAAGAATGTTAAGAATGGCAAAAATGACAAGAATTACAAGAATTACAAGAATGACAATAATGACAAGAATGATAAGAATGACAAGAATGACAAGAATGACAAGAATGACAAGAATGACAGGAATGACAAGAATGACAAGAATGACAAGAATGACAAGAATGACAAGAATGACAAGAATGACAAGAATGACAAGAATGACAAGAATGACAAGAATGACAAGAATGACAAGAATGACAAGAATGACAAGAATGACAAGAATGACAAGAATGACAAGAATGACAAGAATGAACAGAATGACAAGAATGACAAGAATGAAAAGAATGACACGAATGACAAGAATGACAAGAATGAAAAGAATGACAAGATTGACAAGAATGAAAAGCATGACAAGAATGACAAGAATGTTAAGAATGACAAGAATGTCAAGAATGACAAGAATGATAAGAATGACAAGAATGACAAGAATTACAAGAATGACAAGAATGACAAGAATGACAAGAATGACAAGAATGACAAGAATGACAAGAATGACAAGAATGACAAGAATGACAAGAATGAACAGAATGACAAGAATGACAAGAATGAAAAGAACAACAAGAGTGACAAGACTTACAAAACCATGTGATACAAGAAATGCAGTGTTACAATTACTTGTAATTTCGTCGAAACTGGAAACCATTTTTAGGTTTTCAACCAGAACCGAACTATTACCTTGTCAAATTTATACCTAGAGACAAATTTTTTATCGTCGATCTCTTCGGAGGCATTTTCTCGGGGATTAAACTTGTCTTCCAGACAAGACTGACAAGGCGGCCAAAACGGACAGAGCTGCAAAAACTGACAAGATTGACAGGGCTCTCATAACGGTACGGTAATGTTTAATCACGGTTTCAAGAGATGAGACCATATACCAGTTATGAGCTCATTGACTTCTTTACTTTCTTACAAAATCTTTTTATCTTCCCATAGGAAGTTATTGTAATGGGTCCGATTTGTCAAATTGTAAATTTTGACATTTCTCGACGTTTCAAGGCCCCTAGAGTCGAAATAAAAGATTTTTAGAAAGATGTCTGTGCGTGCGTGTGTACGTACGTCCGTATGTCCGTACGTTCGCGACGTTTTTTTCTTCGTCCATAGCTCAAGAACCAGAACAGATATCGACTTCAAATAAATTTTGTTATATGGTCAAAGGGGGTAATTATAAACGATTTTGCATTTTTTTATTTTTTTTCACTTGTAATGTTTGTAACAGCTTAACCATGCATTGTCGAACATTTTTGTTTATGCTACTTAAGTTTGGATTGTATTATCTATCAAAGAGTAGTAATCTTAATGGCGTTTGTTTATTAAATAAATAAATTTTGATGTTTACATTTACCCCCCTAGTTTTTTAAGTAAACGAGAAAAATGGGGTAAATGAAAACGGTACCAGTCGTCCTACCATTGTGGATAGGGGTAACCAAGTTCTCTGTCCTTATATATGTAGGTACCTACTAGACCAAGGAGATCATCCTTATCGCAAGGGTAACCAGCACGAGATCTGAAATAAGGCACCTAGCTATAGTGTCCTCCACGTCGGACAAAAGTGCTGGTTTTCTGCCTCTAGATATAATGACAGTAGGATTTTTCCCTTCACCGATTCACTGACGTGTATGATGAAGCTGTGGTTTTTAGTTGATATGTGCGTGGCATCTTTTTGATATAAAATATTGTTAGATCAACAACAAAGCCATTGAAAATGAATATTTACAATTACCCCAAATTGTTCACTTTTACCCCATTTCGGTGTTTACATTTACCCATGATAGGAACATAATGGGGTAATTGTAAACAGCCAATACCTTTTAAATTTTGTTATACAGACAAATAAAAACATATAGCATGCATTTATACTCATATTTCACTTTCTTAAAGATACAATTTAACTTACTTCGATCGCCTTTGTTTGTTTTGCAACAATTTTAATTAGCACTGAAAAACTTAAAAACGCAGAAAAACGAAAGACACAATGGAAACGAACAAAACATAAATAACCCTTTGACAGATACGGCCTTCCACACGTCAATATGATTTAAATATAATGTCTTTTCAAATAATTTCATGGCATGCTTCAAATTATAACCGGTTTTGAGAAAATTAAGTGTGTTTACAATTACCTCCGTTTACAATTACCCCCTTGGCCCAACAGATAATAAGGCAGAAAGGGCTCTCAAGAAAATTGCGTGGGTGGTTTTTTTACCATAGCAGTTTAAAAAAAGGTGACAATTTTGGTTAACCCTAAATATCTTACGAACCAAAAACGCTAGAGACTTGAATTAAATTTGTATTGTAAGGTGATACCAAACAAATATATTTAAAAAAAAAAAATCCAATTACCGGTTTTTTTATAAATCAAAAAACTGAAAAAATAAAATTGTCACCTCGAAAATTTTACGAATACAAAATGATTTTATTACCAAAACAATTTTGTGCAAAGAAAAATAACGTTTTCAACATCTGGTAAAATTTTGAGAAAAATCGAATTAAAATTTTTTTTTATAAAAAATAAAAACCTAAAGAAACACAAACTCAAAGTTGGTAAAAATTGAATTTCGACTCAAATATCTTTTCAAAAATTTGAGATTATGGCTTAACACTTATTTTAGCTTATAAAAAATATTGTTTTCAACAGTCTAAAAAATGTTGAGAAAAATCGAGATGACAGTTTTTTTTACAAAAAATAAAAACTTAACAAACAAATTAATAAAAGTTGGTAAAAATTGATTTTCGACTCAAATATCTTTTCAAAACTTTGAGATATTGACTTTAAACTACTTTAATCTTTCAAAAAATATTGTTGTCAACATTCTGAAAAATTTTGAGAAAAATCGAATTGAAAGTTTGTTCACAAAAAATAAAACCTAAAAAAAATATTAATAAAAGTTGGTAAAAATTAATTTTCGACTCCAATATCTTTTCAAAACTTTGAGATATTGACTTGAAACTACTTTTATCTTATAAAAAATATTGTTATCAACATTCAGTAAAATTTTGAGAAAAATCGAATTGACAGTTTTCTTACAAAACATAAAAACTCAAAAGAAAATTTAACAACAGTTGGTAAAAATTGATTTTCGACTCAAATATCTTTTCAAACATTTGAGATATTGGCTTCTTAATAATTTTAACTTATAAGAAATATTGTTTTTAACATTCGGAAAAATTTTGAGAAAAATCAAATTGACAGTTTTTTAAAAAAAAAAATTAAAACCTAACAAAAAAAAACAATACTAAAACTTGGTAAAAATTTACTTAATAGCTTTTCAAAAATTAAAAATATTGTCTTCAAACTTTTTTTATTTCACAAAATATATTGTTGTCGATATTCAGTATTTTTTTTATAAAAATCCAACAATCCGTTTTTTCATAAAAAAAAATAATATCTACAAAAACAGTACGCAAATTTGGTAAAAATTGATGTTCGGTTCTTGATATCTCTCAAATTAATTTCATTCATCCAATTTGTAAAAATTTAAGAAATGCTACTTAAATTGGTAAAAAATTGTTTTCGACTAAAAATCTATTTAATAAATTTTCAAACTCAACTATTTCTTTATATGAAAAATATTGTTGGTAATTTTAAAATTTTTATGAATAATTCAACTAACAACTTTTTTAACCCAACACGAAAACCTACAAACTTTTAAGCAGGACAAATCGACAGACGGGATGGGAAGTTATCAGTGTGGGTCGCATCCCAGCCTCTTTTTAAAAAATGTTGTTGCATCACCTCCGACTTTTCTATTCAATAAATTAGAATAAAGATGCACAAAGTTAAATCGTAAATATATGCCTCTTGGGATATTATTCAACATCCCCCTCAGCCTTTTACCGTATTCCTCCAACAAATGTACACATAAGTTCTTTATTTAAATCAACATATTGGAATTGTCCTTAAAACTGAAATAAAATAAAAATATGAACAACAACCACATTCTTCGAGCTATAAATTCCAATTAACGACACATATTTTTTCCATCTACTTCGAGAAAAAACAAACAAAAATCAACAACATCAGGAAAATATGTTTTCTGAAGCTCAATCTTGATCCAGAGACTGAAGAAAAAGTAAAACAAAAATCGCATACCCCTCCCCAATTTCATATCTTAAAATCATCCTATCTTGAACTAAGGATACATCCCAGAGGAACAAAATAAATATATACGTGTATCTTTTATCCTTCGTTGGTTGGCTGTCTTTTTTGTTGTTCTTATTGCGAAAAACCATAAAAGTTAAAATATTTTAATAACGGTCGATGTCTCCCTCCACTCTCTGCCAGTTCCTCACTCCACCTTAGAATCCCCATTGTGCATTCATTTTACAATGCACAAAGGTATGCTAAAACGATTTCCATATCAACCTCTCCTGATGCTCCTCCGCCGCCGCCACCGCTCCGTCCACTTGGCCCGTTCCGTTTCAGGTCCTTATATTTATATAGCGAGCGAATAATATCAATATCCTGGGGATAAAATGCTTTCAAGATGCGGTAGTTGTTTGTACATTGCCAATAAACATTTTTATCCACAATAGCTATGTGCTGTAAAATTTGTCTGTCGAAACACAACAACGCATCAAAAGTCGTTCGTCGAAGAAGACTAAGACCAAAAAACCAGAACGAAGAACTCCAGAAAGCAATGGCTTCCTTCCGATTTCCCGAATACCGATTTCGGCGGAAGGAATATAAGGTATTTTGGTTGCCTCAAGGATCTGTTTTACAAGCTATTCTTATACCTATACTGCCACTGCCAATATTATGTACCTCTGATAATAAAGCTTTGAAAAGATATAGAGATTATATTTTGATTAAATTATTTGAGCGAATTTAATAGTCCTTTCCCCGTGTGCTTATTTGTATGCAAATATTATCTTTTTTTTGAGTGGGGGAGGGGAGATTGTGTTTATTTCTACCCGCTTTCGATTGATTTAATTCGATTGTGTTCCGAGAAACCTTCTGAAAAACCCCTCAATCCTAAAGTCTAAAACAACCGTTTATGTACGCCTCGAAAACGCCTGAAGTGCGAAATTCCACATCTTGTATACGAGTACAGATATCCTTAATATGCAAAAGGTACAAAGGATAAAAAGGCACATCAAACATACAGAACAGAAACAAAATACAAAATACAAAAATCAAATCAAAAGCTATACCGTCACCGTTTTTGTCGTGTGTTATGTTGTCGAGTTCTTGGGCTGTCGAATAATATATGTTTCGATTTCAATCAATTGGAATTTAAACACTTTTGAATACATCCTCCCCATCTCCCGCACTCCTCGCTTTTGATGTCGCTCATCAATTTATAGTGAGGGAAAACCTTTAGCGTGTAAACGTATACAGTACAGTCTTTTTGGGTATCGCATTTTATTGCCCATCATCATATATGTAGCTTTTGGCTAAGTCCTTTCACATTGTGCGAATAAACAAATTTTAAAGAAATCAGCAATTTTGTCAAGCAAATCCAAATGTTTTAGGATTTTTGTTTTTTGGAGAATTTTAATTTGGACAGGATTTTGTCTATATGCCATCATCACGGTGTTTTTATTTTTTGGGAGAGAAGCTTCTATGTTGAGGATTTATAGGACGGTTGAATGGTGATTGACTTTTAATACAGGGAATGTTGCTTGGGATTTAGGCTAAGAGAAAGATGTTTCCGTGAATGAAGCACATTTCAAAAAATGTATATTACTTTCACTTTTGAATTGCTGGTCAAAGATATTAATTGGTCTTGAAGACTTGAAAAATTATTTAGGTCACTGATCCCAAAAACTGAAACCAAAAATGTTAACGATTTATTCATTGTAAGGTCTGATTTTTCAATAGGTTTCGTCCAAAACTAGAGCACTTGAATTCACAAAGGAAATGCTCGAATCAATGAATACCTGGCGGAGTGTACGGTTTTACTCGGGTAGTCGGGTACCCTGGTACCCGTAAGCTATAAGTTGCGGGTGCCCGAATTTGTATAAGTATGGCATAAAAGAATCATAAGCTTGCATATAACACAGGCTACATAACATTTTTTTGTTACTTAAATTTCTGAAATGAAATGAAATTCTGATCACAAATTTGAATTTGTATTTTCTTTAATTAAGTTCACTTTTGAATGTAAAATTGCTTCCTAAATGGACAAAAACAACCATTGAGAGCGTACAATTTATTATTTAATTATTGCTTTACATATTCGTCTTCAAAAAACATCTTTAGTTCATTGACTTAAAAAGTTAAACAAATTTTATTTTTGTTTGCAGCTTCGTTCTTGTTGATTCTCATTAAAATCTACTATATATTATTTCGTTAGTAAGTCTCCCTTTATGGTACTGCTCACACCATCCGCTACTAATCATCACTAAAAACTTATTAAACTTATAATGTTAGTCTCAGTCAGAATATTAAAAAATATACTTTAAAATGTAACTTAATACCTAAGCAGAGCCCCTTCTGTGCTCGCAAATTATTACAAATGTCATAGCTCGTTTCTCAAAAATTGTACAAAATAACCTTAATTATCTTTGAGCTTTTAATAAACCACATAAGTCTCCCTTTACCGGCGCTCACACTGAAACAATTTTTACAAATTTGTTGTCAAAAGAATAAGAATTTTCTGTAGACTATGGAATTTGTATTTTTTTATATTCATTTAAAATTTTGTTGAAAAACTTTACTTTTATTATAATAAAATATGAAATATTTGGAAAATAATATATCAAAAAAATAGTTGTGTGTATTATAATAATGATTAATATTTTAGGCAACTATCTATTTTTATGAGAATCGACAAGGAAGAATAACGGTAAATGGATTTATTAACCAAACCAAGTTGTTAACGTGATTTTTTGAATTATTTTTCATTACATTAATTTTTTGATTTTTTAATACGTTTTCAAAATGCATTAAATTATTTTAGGTGTTTTGCTTATTACTTTTGAAAAATTAATCCTGTAGTTTTAAAAAGGGACAAAATAAACCTTTATAAGAACCAATACCTACATCTATTAGTTTGTATGAAAATGCAGATTTTTTTCAAGGCGTATCACTGCTTTTTGAAAGTTGCTAATTGAGATTTAAACTTCACTAACAACATATTAAAAATTATTGGGTTAAGTAATATAATGATGTTGATTTTTTTTTTATTAACCATAAGACATTAAAAGTACCTAAATAAAACTATGTATTTAATATTCTTAATTATTAAAGAATTTTTATATAATAACATTTAATTAAAATAAGATGTCCAAACGTAACGTTTAAATCTTATGGCACTATTTTTTCGGCAGAGAATTTTCTTTTAGTTTCATACTTATTCTGTAAACATAAAAGTATGCATTAAAAGTTAATGATTCATTTATACCATACTTATACGAATCCGTGTACCCCTTCAGTTTCCGCGTAACCGATGATTTTTCAGGAACCCGGGTACCCATAAATGCATCAGATACCCCGAACTTTAAACTTACTTGTACCCGGCTAACCTGGTAAAATCTGAAAACTTCAGTTTCCCGCGTATGTACCGAGTCTCCGGGTATCGAGAGCTCTACCCAAAACCATATCGCCCAGATTAAGAATCACATAGCGCCAAAAATAATTTTTTAAACATTTTGTTGTTGCACGATTTGTACAAGACTACCAAACCTTTGGGCGTTACAAATTTTTCGGTTTTGTGAAATTAAAAAAAAAAGAAGAAGTGATCGGTCTTATTGCTTAGTAATATAACTCAAAGGTATTAAAAATGTCATAACTTTTTCATAAGGGAACACAACAAAGCCCAAAACCAATGTCATATTGTCCAAATCAATTTTAAAATATCATTGCAAATTGGCATATCGCCTAAGAAATGTCATGTGTTTAAAAATTTGGGCTTTCTGACAAAATTTTTGTCTATTTTGGGCACTACGATATTTTGAGTTTTAAATTCTAAAATCTAAACGAAAACATTAAACTTTTGTTTTTACTTTCAGAGAGAGAAATGAGGCCAGTTTTCAGAGTCAAATAAAACGAAATGCTCACAGTGGTAGTATTTCATCATTATAATGTATAAAAAGTAAAATATGTATGGGGGCATGCTGCCCCACTGCTTTAGCGCATCATAGGATTTGAAGTAGGTTCGAGGTTGTGTGTATGCAAAGTTTCTTTAAATCCAGATTCTTTAAATGGAAAGAAACTTTGTATACACCCAACTTCGCACCTACCCCAAATCCTAAAGTGAGCACAAGCAGGGGGATTAAAGGGGTTCTAAATTTGGGCCTTATGACATTTTTCAACATGGGCGTTTTGACATTGAAGGTTGGTTTAAGTAATATTGCATTTTATTTTTGCTTTCTGACGTTTTCTTAGTCTTTATTTTCGAATAAATCGCCCAAAATTGGTCCTTCCAAATGAACCAACTTACACGCAGTTGTATTTAAATAATGTCATTTTCATGTCATAAAAGTGAATGAATGAATTGGTCTTTTAACCCATAAATGTATATGTTTAGACTGCAAAGTTTTCAAAAAAAAAAAAAAAAAAAAAAAAAAAACATTTTCGAATCAATAAAAAAATATCGCTTAATAATTCAATCTTTTAGGATCTTTTAATTCAATCTAAAAAAAATTTAACGCAGCGTCAGTGTTTTAGTCATTCTACAAAACAAAATCATCAAAAATGCAATAATTTTTGTTAGAACTTTTCTTCCGATTTTATGTTTACCTATTTCAATCAAGACCAGAATTACGGCCTCAGTGACCGACTGAGCGAGTCCTATTATAGTGATCGAATGAACGAGTAAATACTTATTTTTTGAAATTGTAGTTGTAGTATATTTAAATATTTATAATTGTACTAAAATTTAATCAATTATATGAGAATGCCTTTTATTTGTTTAAGTTGGTACAACTTAGAAATTATACCAAATAGGTACTTAGATTTTCGATGGACATCCATTTTGAGATAGATCAGACTTGTTCTTCTCCTTAAACCTCAGCTTAGAGTAAGACGTAGTTTTAATTAATAAAGAAAACTTGAATTATTATAGATTTGTAACCAGAGTTTTATTTCCTCAACATAAAAGTAGTAATTATATTCTTTCTACTTCTAGTTTTTGTATTTGTAGTAGAGGCATCATTCTACTTAAAATCGCTTACAAAATCTTCTCTGCCGTAATATGTGAACGTCAACATAGTCAACAATGAAATAGGGACTTATCAGTGTTGTTTAGACAGTCGATCAAATATTCACATTACGGCACCCACCATCTTTTGATCGATTTCAAGAACGCATATGATAGGGTGCGGGGAAAGAAATCCACGGGAACTAACTCCACTGAGAGTTTTAGTTCCCACTCAGCGGGAACTAAATCCACTTTAGTAAAGTGGATTTAGTTCCCATGCAAAGTGGGAACGAACTCCACTTTCTTATGGGAATTTAGTACACATTCAAAAATATGAAGAGGGAACTAATTTCTAACAACAACAGCTTCAAATTACAGTTAGTTATCAGATTCTTGAAACTTGTTCGATTTTGATGGTGATGTGAAATAGTGCCAAATGAAATAACACAAAATTTCAAATTTGGCCTTATTTCGTTGTTCAAAACGAAATAATACCAATTTGGCTTTATTTCGATTTATAAAAAGAAATAAGGCCAATAATGGAAACAACGCCGAATATTTTAAAATTCAAAAGTTAGTAAAAAATTTTTAAAGTTCACTTTTTTACATACAAAACACGCAAAAATATTTGATTTATTGTCTAGAATAGCTACTTTTGCTAAAAAGTTTTTTTGAATTGATAGCACGGCGTACTAACAGCTAGGTATGTAAGGGGGGGGCATGCTGCCCCCCTGAAATCCCCCTGCTCGGGATCACTATAGGATTTGGGGTGGGTGCGAGTTTGGGTATATGCAAAGAACGTTTGCATTTGAGCACTAAAATCAAAGAAATTCCCAAATTTAAAAAGCAAGTATGACTCACAGTTATGAAAGAATCACAACGCATTCGTGTTCTTTGCATATACCCAAACTCGCACCCACCCCAAAACCTATAGTGATCCCAAGCAGGGGGGTTGCAGGGGGCAGCATGCCCCCCCCCTTACATACCAAGCTGTTAGTACGCCGCGCCGTGCTATCAATTCAAAAAAAACGCCGTGCTACCAATTACAAAAAAAATTGTTTTAGGCTCCAATTTCAAAAATTTCAATCGAGAAACAAGTATCTATCATTTTTCAACTTTTTTAATTAATAACAAAAAAAATTGTTGCAAAACTGCACTTCCCCCGATTTTTATTAAGGTTTACGAAAAAATACACCGATTTCGTTATTTTCCGAACTTTTTTTCTAAGTTTTTAGCAAAAGTAGCTATTCTAGACCATTACCGAATTTTGTAATTCCCAAAATTGAATAAAGAATTTAATTTAGCATAGAGAGAAAACAAAAGATAATTTTACTTTATGTTTTTTTTCTTATTCTGCAAAGTTTTAAATCGAAACAATGCCAAATTGCTATTATTTCGTTTTCTAAAGCGAAATAAACCCAAATTGAAAATTTGGCCTTATTTCGTTTTCAAAAACGAAATAATGCCACATTTTTTGAATTTGGCTTTATTTCATTTGGCGTTATTTCACGTCACCGATTTTGATGAGTACAGTCGAACATCAGTCTTAAGCAATTTAAGAAAACAGTGCGTAGTGTGAATAAAATTTAAATAAAAAATTAAAAGCATGGAAAATAAAATTGAATTTATTGCCGGGTTTCGTAAAAATAGTGTGTTAACTTATGACCGTGAAGAAAAACAAATTTATGTTAAAAAATATACTCGAAATAATATTTCACGTTACATTTGCTAATATGGTCAAAATTGCAAGGGGAGCTTAGTTATTGATGAGCAAGGTGATAAAAAACTAATAAAACATTGTCCCCAAATTTTTGCAGAGCCAAAAAAGATCATAAAGTTTTTGTATTTCAATACAATGAACAATAATTTTTTGATACGGTGATAATACAAAAATTAGGAAAAACGAAAAAGTTTATTTTCAACATTTTGTTCGGAATCTCAGGATTTTAACTCCCTTTTTCGGGGTCACACCCGCTCACGCAACTCCGTTGCTCCGCTTAGGGTTTGTAAAGTCGCCAGGCAGGCGCCTATATCAACAACTTCTTTCAATAAAAGCACCTGTGGGTGGCCCGCTTCGCGGGATCTCAGGATTTAAAGTGCTCCAAGTTGTGTCATTTGGTGATTCTTATTAAGTGGGACATTAGCCCCAAAATTTTTATTTGGGGCTTCGGTCTTCCTTGGGTGAGACTTAGGGCCCAAATAAGATTTCGGTTTTATGTCCCACCGAAGTGAGACATAAGCCCCAAAAAAAAAAGTTGGGCGTTATGTCCCTGGGCCCTATGTCCCTGCGCCTTATTCTACTTGCTTCTTCTTTTAAAAAGTGGGAATTAATTTCAAACTCAAGGAGAACTTAAATCACACATTTTTTTCGGAAATAGATTCCCAGTTAGCATGGGAACTAAATCCACTTTACTAAAGTGGATTTAGTTCTCACTAAGTGGGGAACTAAATCCCTCAGTGGAGTTAGTTCCCATGGATTTATTTCCCCGCACCATATGAGAGCATCTACAGGGACAAGCTGTATATAGCGATGTCTAGATGTCTATCCCAGCAAAAGTCTGTCCAATTACTAGCATATGCTGATGACATTGACATACTCGGAAGAACTCAGAGTGATGTCAATGGGGCTTTTGTGAGTATTGAGGCAGATGCGAAAAAAATGGGTTTAACGGTTATTGAGGTTAACAAAGTACATGCTGTCATCAAGAAAGGACTTACAACACTGACGTCTCGGTCAAAACGTCACCATCGACAGACGTAACTTTGAAGTATTTAAGGACTTCGACTAGCTAGGCTCCGCTCCGAACGCAGAAAACAACACCAGCGTTGAGATCAAACGAAGAATAACTCTTGCTAACCGCGGTTTCTTGGGGTTAGAAAACAAATGAGTGGCAAAGCCCTCTCTCGAGGGACCCAAGTGTCGCTCTATAAGACCCTCATCATCCCCGTCTTGCTATACGGTGCAAAAGCGGATGAAAGCACCATGGGTAGTTTCGAGAGAAAAGTTCTTCGTGTGATCTACGGTCCCGTATGCATAGAAGGGGAGTGGAGGAGAAGATGGAACGACGATCTATAGGGGTTTTCTGTACAGCGACGTAGACTTAGCCAGAAGGGTAAAAGTCCAACGACTAAGATGGCTGGGTCACGTAGAGCGCATGTAAACCAATTCTCCGGCCCGGAAAACCTTCGAATCCACACCCACAGGACAGCGCTGTAGAGGAAGACCGCGGATCAGGTGGCGCGCACAAGTTGAAAGTGACCTCACTCAACTTGGAGCGTGAAACTGGAGACATATAGCCAGAGACCGAGCTAGATGGAGAAGTATATTTGGACTTCAAATTATTCCTAAATGCGTGTGGACAAAAAGCCTATAGGAAAGAACAGCACCGCTGCCTCTGTTCGAATCATACAATTACAAATGAATTATTTTTTATTTTTACCTTTGATCCTATTTTTTCCAGCTTAGGTACAAAAAGTCTATTAAATTTTGTTTTAATTTCCAGTAGTGTTTAACATGTGATTACATTATACATTAAATGTTACTTTTTTCTGCACAAGCATTATAACAATTCTCAAAATCTTACATTTTAAAATGTGCTACCAACCAATTCCCTTCATCCTTAACCTCATTCACAAATTTAAAAAAAAAAATCTTAAACCTTTTGTCCTTTTAATGCAGGAATTCCTTAAAAGCGTTTAGCATTTAAAGTGTATACAACATTTTCACACATCAATGTTATGCACATAAATACAAATAGGTATATCAGAAGAAGAAAAAGGCCCCGCATCACACGATTTCAATCGCCCGAAAATAGAAAAACAATAAAAAATTCGTTTTAAAACGAAAACTATATTCACAGGACGCCCGCCATCGCCATTCCATCCAACGACCACCTCCTCTACCGTGCCGCTATCAGCATCTCCCAGGACACAACCCCATGCCATAGCATCACAGTGTAAAACAATACTTTATAGTGTATCCTGTAACATCACTGAATGTATCTATAGCCAGTTCAAAGAGGTGGGAGACAAAATTTATTGTTTCAGATATTGTCTTTTATGTTGCCATCAAATGACCAACTTTTACTTGGCTCCATTTATATAGAGATTTGTCTTCTTACTTTTTTTTTCTTTTTTTGAAAGGGATGATGTGAAATTGTTTCCAGGACAAGATTTAAAAACAAAAACAACAACAAAACAAAGCAGAACGAATGAAAAAAAAATAAGAACATTTCCCTTTTTATTGATGATGCTGAGGTGTTTATGACGATGTGTGATCCTCTTTTTGTCACAAATCGACAAATTTCACAAAATCCTTTTGATTTCCAAAGGACGATATGCAAATAATAGTCATTTGAATGCTAAATGCTAGACGAACATGATTTGGTCACAAATTTGTAATATAGCTATACAATTCTACAGTTCTGCTATTCTACTCGTATACCGTACACCTACCTATACGGAGTTCAAAGCCATATAAGAATGGATAATTTTTATATTTAAGTTGTTTTTTTATTTTTCAGATATCTAAAACAATCTTTATCTTCTTCTTTGTTTCAAGGATCTTGTACAAAAAGGTGACTATAGATATAGAAGAATCTCGATATGAGTTTGTTTTTAACTTAAGAGAGGGAGTATAAATAATTTTTTTAAATTACATTTACTTTGAGCTCAAAGCTTAAACATTATTTTTTATTCAAAACGATTAAGAACGGTTTTTTCACTATTTTTCAATTTGTCTTCAACTCCGCGCTTGACCATAGAGTCGATATCAAACTCAAAGTTAAAAGTCAAGTAAATGATTGTTTTTCTTCACTTGCGTAGCTTTCAATTTAGGAGTTAGTGTTGAAAGTTGAGATTTGATACTTTGTTTTTAAATACTTAGTTTATTTTATCGTACTAATTTTTATATGTTTGATGCATTGAAAATAAATATTATTACTGTTCAGAATCTTAAAACATCAGGTTATGTGCCTTATCACGATCTAAATACAAAATAATAAGGAAGTTTGTATTGAGAAAAGATGTCTGAAACGAAATTCAGTATTGAAAAGCTTCGGGGAAGCGAAAACTTCGAAGACTGGAAATTTTCCGTTGAAGCTTATTTCCAAATGAAAGGACTTTGGAAGGCTGTTTCTGATGGTAGTGAGACGGAGAAGGATGAACGAAGCTCTTAAACGCAAAATCGGAGCTTATATTGCTTGTTGAAAGATCCATTTATCCTCATATAAGACATTGCAAAAGCGCTAAGGAGATTTGGGATTCTCTTCAGAAAATTTTTCAAGATTCTGGTCTTGTGAGGAGAGTTGGGCTCATCCAAAAGTTTTGTTCTACAAAATTGAAAGATTTCTCTACCGTAGATGCGTACGTTAACGATGTTGGTCTTAACCTAGATGAAGAATGGATAGGATCAATGCTTTTAGCTGGTCTTCCCGAAGAATACAAGCCAATGATAATGGGAATCCCAAGCTCTGGGATTCTTATTACAGGAGACAGTATTAAAACCAAACTTCTTCAAGACGTTAATTTGGATGCAAGTCAAGACACTGCTTTTGTTGGCAAGAACAAGGGAATAAGAATTTTAAGGGTCCTAAATGTTACAACTGCAAAGAATTTGGCCATATTGCTGCTAAATGTCCAAAAAAGAATAAGAACCATCAAGAAAAGAAGAATGCGATGTTAGGATGTTTTTCCGTCACGGCTCTATTGGAAAATTCAAAGAAAGTGAGGTTGAATTTTTAGAAGTCCTTCACGTTCCTGACATGCATTATGCATTAATCTTTTATCTGTCTCGAAAATTGTTCAGAAGGGTTTTTCAATGATTTTTTCCAAGAATGGATGTTTAGTGAAAGACCAAAGGGGTAATGTTGTTGCAACTGCAAGCTTGGTGAACAATATGTTCCGACTCAACAGACCACCCAACCAAAGTGCATATTTACAAAAAATGTAGCTTCACACTTTGAACTTTGGCACAAGCGTGTTGGACATCCAAGTATTGAAACCACACAAGCTATGATTCCGAAAGTGGTGCAGAATATTGATTGCGATAGTTCAAAAATCAATTGCATCACAGGTATCAAAGGTAAAATGGCACGCCTGCCGTTTAACTCAATTGGTACTAGAGCAGAATCAATATTAGAACTAGTACACACAGATCTTTGTGGTCCGATTGAACAAAAATCAATTGGGGGTTCAGAGTACATGCTTCTATTCATTGATGATTTTTCAAGAAAAGTCTGCGTTTTTCATTAAAAGCAAGAATGAGGTAGCGGAAAAGTTCCTTGAGTTCAAAAATTTTGTAGAAAATCAGACTGGTAACAAAATAAAGGCCATTAGAAGCGACAATGGAAAGGAATATTGTAATTTTAAGATGAAGAAGATTCTAGCAGATGCAGGCATTCAATATCAAACAACGGTTCCATATTCTCCACAACAAAACGGGTTGGCAGAAAGAATGAATAGAACCATAATCGAAAAAGCGCGTTGTCTTCTTATCGAGTCTGGTTTACACAAACGTTTTTGGGCTGAAGCTGCAAATACGGCAGTTTATTTAACGAATAGAACACCTTGCAAAGGTACAAAAGAAAAAACACCTGAAGAAATCTGGAGTGGAAGAAGAGTGAATCTGCAGCATCTTAAAGTTTTCGGTTGTCAAGCAGTTATTCACATTACAGAAAAGCGGAAGAAACTCGATGCCAAAGGAAAAGAAGTAATTTTTATCGGATACTGCACACACTCAAAATCATATCGCTTCTATGACGTTAAGAAAAAAGAAGTCATAATAAGTCGAGACGCAGTTTTCCATGAGCAAATTTTTCCAAAAGATGGTGAGACAAACGATACATCTTATTGTGATATTTTTACAGGATATGATTCAGTGGGGAATGAAGACGAAATTCCATCAGTGAATTCAAGCAATGAAATACCAATCGAAATAAGTGACGAAACGGCAAGTGAAAACAGTTTTTCGGATGCCCAAGATGATTTCATTGTTGAAGAATCTTCAGAAAGAATCATATCTGAGAGAGGAATAAGACAATCTACCAGAATAAGAAATCCACCTGAAAGATACGGTTATCTATCGTACGTGGCCAGCAACAATGATGAAGATCCAAAGACAGTCGCTGAGGCAATGAAGAGCGAACATATGTCTGATTGGAAAAAAGCAATGAACGATGAATATACAGCTCTTTTGAAAAATGGCACTTGGGAAATAGTTTCTTTACCAAAAGGAAAGAAAGCCATAAATTCCAAATGGACATTTAAGACGAAAAAAGATGCAAGTGGTAATGTCGAAAAATATAAAGCTAGATTGGTCGCAAAGGGGTATTCGCAACGTCAAGGGATCGATTATCAAGAAATATTTTCTCCCGTCGTAAGGTACACGTCGTAAGGGTACTTTTAAGTTTGGCTGTACGATATGATTTGGATATCGATCAAATGGATGCTGTGACTGCTTTCCTGCAAAGTGAACTTAACGAAGAAATTTACATGAATCTCCCTGAAGCTTTTGATAATGTTCAAAATAAAGTATGTAAACTCAAGAAATTGTACGGTCTCAAACAAGCTAGCAGAGTTTGGAATAAGAAATTGGATGAAACTTTAAAGAAAATTGGACTTAAACAATCAAAAACCGATCCGTGTATTAATTACAAGACAAACAGCACAGGTAAAACTTTCGTCGCTATTTACGTAGACGACATACTGATTTTTACAAATAACAAAGATGAAAAAAGAATTATCAAAGAAAATTTTGCTAAGTCATTCGAGATGAAAGATTTTGGAGAAGCTAAATTTGTGCTTGGTATGCAAATAACTCGCGATCGAGAAAAGGGAAAGTTATGGATAGACCAACGGACATACTTAAAGAATATTCTCAAGCGATTCAACATGGAGGATTGTAATCCGGTATCCACACCCTTAGATATTAACCAAAAGCTTATAAAAGAAACACATCAACAAAGCAAAGACGAAACTGATTACATGAAAACCGTTCCATATCAAGAAGCTATTGGAAGCATTTTATATGCAGCACAAGTAAGTCGCCAGATTTAGCCTTTGCAGTGGGGGCTTTATCAAGATTTAATAATAATCGTTCAAAATCTCATTGGATAGCGGTTAAACGACGTTTCCGTTATATAAAAGGAACAATAAATTACAAGCTAGAATACAGTCGAGACATTGAAGGATGTTTAGAAGGATTTTCGGATGCTGACTGGGCTAGTGACTCAGATGACAGAAAATCAACTACAGGTTATCTCTTTAAATACCAAGGAGGACCTATTTCGTGGAATGCAAAGAAACAACCTACTGTCGCTCTCCCCACAACAGAGGCTGAGTATATGGCCTTAGCCTCAACATCTCAAGAAGCACTTTGGCTTCAATCTTTATTGCGAGAACTAATTAATTGGAATCAAGAATTTATATTGCAATGCGATAACAAGAGTGCAATAAACATATCTAAAAACAACGTTTATCACGCAAGTTCAAAGCACATCGATATAAGGCATCATTTCATTCGAGATCTTATAGAAGATAATAAATTAAAAGTAGAATATTTGAAAACTGAAGAGATGCCTGCTGATGTTCTAACCAAAGGACTCCCTGCTACAAAACATAACAACTGTTGTACTCTCATTGGTATAAAAGTATAAAAATCTAGTGGGGGTGTTGAAAGTTGGAATTTGATTCTTT
Source organism: Eupeodes latifasciatus (assembly GCA_920104205.1). Taxonomy (NCBI): domain Eukaryota; kingdom Metazoa; phylum Arthropoda; class Insecta; order Diptera; family Syrphidae; genus Eupeodes; species Eupeodes latifasciatus. The sequence goes on along the minus strand of OV049924.1, from coordinate 388,833,792 downwards.
GTTTTTAAATACTTAGTTTATTTTATCGTTATCAAATTGTACTAATTTTTATATGTTTGATGTATTGAAAATAAATATTGTTACTGTTCAGAATCTTAAAACATCAGTAAGGATGTGAAAGTTGATCTTCTTGAAGTTCTTATAAATATAACCTGGAAAACTTATGACAGTGTTTAATAAATTTTTAATAATTACTTTTCATAAATATGTAATTCAAACATTTTTGAAATAAAAATATTTAAAAAAAAATTAGGTAGCGAATATGTCCGTAAAAAACTAGGGCGTTTTAGACAGTTTTAAGCCAACTGTGAACGGCTAAACGCTAAATTAAGAAAGCCCTTTTCATGACAATAATTGTTCTTGGAGGATTTGTCAATTCTTCGTTAGAGGCAGTACCAGCCAAAAAACACTTTAATTGGCACAGGCAGTGATTTAACCCAAGACAGAACAACGCGCTAACCATCAAGCCACGGGTACTAAAAATATTAGTTTAGCAAGAAGATTCACTTTAAAAATGCAATAAAATAAATTATATTACGGCTTTATAACTTCGTTCTATAGCTTCAGGTTTTTAAGATATTTCTTTTTAAAATGTTAAGGCTTTGTACGGTTATCTATTAACATTAATTCATATGTAGTAGCTTTTTCTTTCAATAACATTCGTGATGGTTTTTTAAATCTATTATTCTTATCTTCAATATTCAATTTAAGTTTTGGTACTTCATAAAATCTTCAAATCTATATAAAAAGCAACGTTGAACCACATAAGTCAATACGGTTTTTGAACAAAAAATGCAAAACGTTATAAAACCAATTTTAAACATAATTAACCATCTTTGCCACTTGCATGAAGGAGACTGATCACATATGCGATGTCGCCAAAAACGCTGCAAGATGTTTGGGTTTAATAAGGCGGTGCAAGAAGTTCCAACCCTCCTCGGATCTGGCAGTCAATTATAAGCTTGAGTCAAACTCCAACCTCTTGGGTGATGCTCCTACATCTCACTTATGTCTCTTGGAAAGTATTGAACGTATAGCATATAAATTGATTGGTGATGTTATCATGGTTGAATAATTTATGTCGCCTAAACACCGTCATAAAGTTTCTTGTCTCACCCTTTTTTAACGTTCCTTTTACGGATAGTTGCATTCGTCTCCTTAAGCAATTCAACCGTAATACTCGCCCCACCAGGAATTCTCAATAATATTCTCTTGAATCCAACTTCAGACGTATTTTCAAGTATAGAGATTCGTTATTTAGCCGTACTAAGCGAATATGGAATGCTTTACCATACCAATTCAAAACCAATGTGCAAAGACATCTATTTTCAAACCCTATTTCCCATTCCTTTCGTAATGTGTCACACTATGTTGTGGTAGAACAAGGGTATCAAATTAAAAAGCGCTAAGACATCTGATAACAACATTAGGAATTTAGTGCGCAAAAGACCTTTTGTCAATGGCGTAATCAGAAATAAACCAGATTTGGTAAAAACCAAATCTTTGTCTTCCATTGTAGTTTAATTTAAAAAAAGATGTTTAACATGGCTCTGTAGAACCCACTGTTTCCTGAAAGATAGTTCCTAGTTTCATATTTAAAGGAAAATGGTGCAACTCAATCGCTTTTAAAAGAACTGACTTCTCGACAACAGCTTAACGGTTTTCTGATGCTATTTTTGTTTGAGATGAAGATGCGTCTTGTAACCTTTTGTGAGTATGAACACATATCATATTTTAAGGCAAGGAACCTTTTAATTAGATCAAGCATCAAATTAATGTCGTTCACTGCGAAAGTCAAACCTGTAGGCAATATGACAAAGACAATACTAATATTTATCAAGCTTATACGTACTTGGAATAAAATTTGTACTGCATTCTTTTATAACTTGTTTTTATTTTCATAATTCTCCTAAAAAGTCAACTTTCTCTTTATCTTGAAAGTTGAGATAATCTTAAGTTGTTAAGTATCAAAGTTGAAAATTTAACTACTTCGAATAAAGAAAATTATTGATTTCTAAATCGCACACAACAAATCTTTGTTCAAAAATATTTTCTTACTTGAAAAATATAACGTTAAAGAATCTACAATATTTTAACCCACGCAGACTTATTTAGCATAACATCCACTAGTGATAGCTTAAGATTATCAATGCAAATAGTGTGATTTAATGTGTAGAAAAAGGTCATCATCATTTAAATTTGGAGCCATCATCATTTAAATATGTCGTTTTCATAAACAAGAACCGTTTTTGAATGTCTAAAGTCAAAATTTACTAAAATGTATTAAAAACAAAGGACTACAAATTAAAATTTTCCATTTTCATACTTGTTTTGTTTGTGGGTTGAATTTTATATCATTAGAACCCTATACCTTATAGCAAATCATTAGCCCGCATTGAACAACAAATCACCTTTTTATTTGGCAAACGCTTAACACCGAAACACAGTCATTGGGATTAATTGACAGCTTAGTCCCTAGCAACATCCAATTACATCCTTCGGCACGCAAAATCTATATAAATGATCTGCCGTGTCAATTAGAAGGTATTAAAGTTAATCCCTCACCTCTGCCTCTGGACTGACATTACATCCCTTTGGATGTTTATAGATGGATAGTCCAGTCCATTCTAGTCGGCCAGCTCACCCTGTCAGGTATTAAATTCCTACATTCATTTAGGTATATGTGCACCTTCATATTCTCCCTGCTCCACATCTCTAATGATTATACGCATCGTGCGTCCTTCGTATAGAAATTCGATACACCACCGGAGAGTGTAATGATAAATTTACCCAAAGCTCAAGTTAGTCCTCAACAAATAGACTCAGCACCAACCCCCAACCCCATAAAAAGTGTTATTTTGTCAATGCGTTCCCCATTCTGTATATCACATAAAACTTTTAAAAGATTCCAAAAGTATCTCAACCGAGGCTGAAGCCGATACACCATTCGCCATCCATGAGAGACAATATACCCGCGTCAAGCTGTCAGAATGTGAAATGGCCAGCTGACGTGCCTGTGCTGCCTAGAGTCATGGACATCACTGGACACCTCCACATCAGCTCAGCTTTTCGACTCTGGATCAGGACCAGGATCAGGAGTATATGCACAGGAACAATTGCGTTAATTTACACACCTTATACCGTTGCTGGCTGATGGAAAAAGCCACCGTTGCCACTGTTGCCACTAATCCAATAAAATGTGTATAATTAAATTTCTCTTCATTTGAATACGTCACTTGTGTTTCCAATTAAAACCTGTTGGATGTTTTTCACAGAGCAGCAACACACAAAACATGAAAACAACAACAACAACAACACCCTTCAGCAGGGAATGATTCTTGGACATGGTCGCCGCCGCCGCTAGGTAGCTAGCTATAGGTCGAGTCATTCGGCTTTGTCCAGTCTTGTTTTTCAATTTTTTCGTTTTTGTTTTTAGCTTAGTCCTTTCGGTAGGGGTGTCCTCTGACGCAGATGATGATGACGGTGACGGTGAGAAGAGGAAACTAATTGATTATCCTGGCGATTTAATGAACCACGTAAATAATTATAAAGCTATTTTTAGTACACCAAATCCACCGTGGCGTTTTCGAATACGGGAAGGCGTAATTAAATTTTCACAAAATTTGCGACGCTGTGTTGCGTTAACAATAGTCAGAATGATTGCTTGCGGTTGGAGCGATGCGATGGCTTGTAAAATACTTTTGAAAATATGGGGATTGCATTCGAAGAACAATTTTTAAGGCGAAAAACAGAAAATCTTCCGCCGCTTCTGAAACAGTGTTATCCAAAAAAGTGTGTGTGTTTTTTTAAATGAAAATCTTTTTTTTCTAATTTTTGTCCTATCAAAGAGTAACGTATCTTATACGTTTATAGTTCAGTACTTGTTTAAAAGTAGACTATAAAATTTGTTGAATGCTTTACTAGATGTCAAAAACGCTATTCTTTGTTGAACACAATAAATTATTCTGGAGCTTATATAATTTTGTATTTGTAAAGTATTCGAATATTACTGCAGTTCTTCTGAATTATCAGTCTCCTTAATATCGCATATTAGATCCTTCTGCGAACGTCTGATAAGTGTTTAGTTTTGGCACCCATGTCAAACTTGGACGTTTGTGCAGATTGACGATGGAGAATGCACGCTGCTTCATCAAGGTCGGAAAATATCTCACCAATGCATTTGATCTCAAAAAAAGTTTACCACAGACGATGCACTGTGGTGCGACTTCTTCAACCTCGTTCTGGAAAGAATTGTGCAATAGTCAATCGTCAACCCCATAAAGGCACAATCTCCCAAAGTTCCGTCCAATTACTCGGATACGCCGATGATATTTACATAATTGGGAGATCAAAACGAAGTGTCAGTTTATTGTTTTTTAGCATTGCGACAGAAGCGCAGAAGATGGGTTTAGTGGTCAATCAGGACAGGACTATATACTGTCATTAAGAAAGGACATTGAACTACAACGTCTTGGACAAAACTTCAACATAGACAGCTATAACTTTGAGGTGGTTAAGAACTTTGTCTACCTAGACACCGCTAAAAATTCAGACAACGACTGAAATCAAATAAAAACAACTCTTACAAATCGCAGCTTCACCTTATATCGGGTGATTTTTTTGAGGTTAGGATTTTCATGCATTAGGGTAAGTTCGGGCATTATGGCGCATGGGGCATTATGGCACACCTCGCAAATATCATACTTCTAAAATTCTAATTAAAATAAAAACAATGCAAAAACTTCAGTCTCTGCCGAACACGTGCCCTGTAAAAATCGTTAGTCGATACAACGAATTTCGCTGGACAAAAAAAAAGAATACAAAAAAAATTTACAGTTTGCTCGTGTTTTTATAATTTTGCTTTGTGTTTGGATTCGTTTTTCTCGGTAAGTATATAACGCTGGTGTTCGGTGTGAAGAGTGTAATGCAGAATACAGTTTCAGTTTTGTTGTGTAGCGGGAAATTTTTGAAACGAAAAGAGAACTTAGTTTTTTTGTAATGTGTTGTGAATTAGTGTTTTTTGTGTAATATGGCGCAGATACTGTGAGGGCATTATGGCGCGGGTAAGCCATAATGCCCTTATGAAGTTTTCATGTAAATTATAGTTTCATGCGTATGTCTTTTCGTCTCTTCCGGTTTTTTGCATCTTATGTTATGCTATGCATATTATAGGGATAATTCTGTTGTAAAATAGTATTTTAACTGTAAGTTATTTATAATTATTTCAGAAATGCCAAATATACGCACAACAAATAAACGTCGCCGGGGCAAATGGGAAAAACTGGATTTAATTGCAGCAATTGATAAGATTAAGAAGGAACAATTCTCAATAAATGCTGCTGCCAAGCATTACAAAGTTCCGGCATCTACCATTAGAAGAAGGCTTAAGACTAAAGACTACAAGAAGCATGCCTTAGGTGCTCCAACCAGCCTTAATGCAGAAAACGAAGGAAAAATTGTACAACACATTCTGAAATTGCAAGCGCATGGATTTTCTCCGAATAGAAGAGAGCTGTGCCGTATGGCCTTTGAATTAGCAGAGAAGTACAATCCAATGTGGACAGTGGTCTCACGATTCACGTACGGGATTTAAGAACACCTGTGATGGATGTGGGCGTTTAAATCAAAAATTAAATCTCCCCGCCATATTGCCCTCAGGGGTGCGCCATATTGCCCGCAGGTGGGGCAATATGGTTTTTTCTAAACTATTTTTAAACTAATTTATTTTTTGTTAATGAACTTGAATTATTATTTTTATTTGATTTATTTATGTTACTGTTTTCTGTAATTTATTAAAAAAAAAATACTGAATTACAAAAAGTTGTTCGTTTTGAAGTTATTTTAGATTAACGTTAGGTGCGCCATAATGCCCGAACTTACCCTAGTATTTGACAGATCACGCGGGATTTCAGACATGGTGTCAAAGAGAAAGATGCTCAGTATGCTTTGACATTTCATCATGAATAGACTTACTAACGAGCAACGCTTGCAAATCATTGAATTTTATTACCAAAATCAGTGTTCGGTTCGAAATGTGTTTCGCGACAAATTTTGTTCAGCGATGAGGCTCATTTCTGGTTGAATGGCTACGTAAATAAGCAAAATTGCCGCATTTGGAGTGAAGAACAACCAGAAGCCGTTCAAGAACTGCCCATGCATCCCGAAAAATGCACTGTTTGGTGTTGTTTGTACGCTGGTGGAATCATTGGACCGTATTTTTTCAAAGATGCTGTTGGACGCAACGTTACGGTGAATGGCGATCGCTATCGTTCAATGCTAACAAACTTTTTGTTGCCAAAAATGGAAGAACTGAACTTGGTTGACATGTGGTTTCAACAAGATGGCGCTACATGCCACACAGCTCGCGATTCTATGGCCATTTTGAGGGAAAACTTCGGAGAACAATTCATCTCAAGGAATGGACCGGTAAGTTGACCACCAAGATCATGCGATTTGACGCCTTTAGACTATTTTTTGTGGGGCTACGTCAAGTCTAAAGTCTACACAAATAAGCCAGCAACTATTCCAGCTTTGGAAGACAACATTTCCGAAGAAATTCGGGCTATTCCGGCCGAAATGCTCGAAAAAGTTACCCAAAATTGGACTTTCCGAATGGACCACCTAAGACGCAGCCGCGGTCAACATTTAAATGAAATTATCTTCAAAAAGTAAATGTCATGGACCAATCTAACGTTTCAAATAAAGAATCGATGAGATTTTGCAAATTTTATGCGTTTTTTTTTTTAAAAAAGTTCTCAAGCTCTTAAAAAATCACCCATTAGTATAAGATGCTCATCATCCCGATTGTTATATAAGGCGCTGAGGCTTGCACCTTCGGATGCTTCGAGAGAAAATTCTCCGAGTGAATTTTGGTCCCGTCTGTATATATTGAACAAACTACTCGTATACAGCGACACTGATATTGTCAGAAGCATAAAAGCAAAAATACTCCATTTAACAAGAAGGGAATCTCAGACTGACATTTCGGTTTGCCCACAAGCTACTGAGGACTAAATGTGAGAAAGTGTGCGTGAAATGATGCAAAAACCAAACCCATTCTCACATTTAGTCTTCAGGCCAATCAAAATGCTTCATTTTAGTCCTCAGGCCCATTTAAATGCTTCATTTTGAATGTTTCATGGCCTTCGTTCAAAAACGAAACAATCCTAACCAACAGAATCTGAAGTGCTGACATGGTCTTAAATTGGAAGATTTGTATAGCTTTTTAATTTCAATCCAAAATAAAATTGACCAATTACATATTTAATAATTTATTAGTGCTGTATTTTGTTTACTTAAATTATTTGATAACGCAATATGCGATGCAACTAGTTAAGTAAAATTGGAAATGGACAAAAGTGTAAATCAATACTTTGTAAAACAACAAAACAGACAATTTTTTCAGCTGTAGTTTGCTTAGAGCATTTTTTTGGCGACGTTAGAAGTTCAGGTGGAAACAATAGGCGGGTGTCTCCGTATTTTTTTTTTTGTACAGTACAGATTCCTCAATTAGATTAGTATTTTCATCATTTAAGCAGTTCGATAATTGCAAGACCAAATTTTAGTTTTGTTTGTTGCAGAAATATTCCTGAAAATTTCTTTAATAAGGGACTATGTTAGAGTTAGAATTTTGTTTGTTGTTAGATTTTGGAATAGAGATTTGAGGGAACCATGTTTTAAAAATAAGTTGCTTTGTGTAAAACATCTTTAAGGAATAGAAATAGGCAATATGGTTACACTCAACACCAACTAAATGAGTGCAATAAATAGATTTAAGTAACTTTTTTATTCCAGTATGGGGAAACCGAAACCCCAATAGAAAAAAACTGGTAAACGCGCCAAAATGCATACTTCTTGACTAAATAATGTTATCTTCTATGTTTACGCATAAAATTACGAATTTTGTAGCATATGAAAATTTCTAGACATTTTACAATGTGAACAATTAATTATGCTATGAAATAATTGGCTGCTATTAATGCTAATTTTTTTTCTAAAAAGTTGATGAAGGTTAGCCGAAGCGGAAATTTCTTTAATGAACATATACCTAAAATATTATTGGCTTTCTCAAAAATATTTTTCTACACTAACCTCTGCTTTATATCTGAAAACTATTGTTTATGTATATTTTCTTCTATGTTCTGCATTTATAAAATGTAATCTATGGAAGTATTTATTATATTAAGAAAAACAAAAACATGTACATATGTAAAACTCATTAATTTTTGTTCCCATAACAAGTTATTGTAATGGGTCGGATTTGTCGAATTGAAAATTTTGACATTTCTCGACGTTTCAAGGTCCCTAGAGTCGAAATAAAAGATTTTTAGAAAAATATCTGTGCGTGCGTGTGTACGTACGTTCGTACGTCCGGTCCGTACTTTCGCGACGTTTTTTTCGTCGTCCATAGCTCAAGAACCAGAAGAGATATCGACTTCAAATAAATATTGTTATACAGATAATAATCCAGAAAGATGCAGAAGGGGCTCTCAAGAAAATTGCGTGGGTGGTTTTTTTTACCAAAGCAGTTTAAAAAAAAAGGTGAACATTTTGGTTAAACCTAAATATCTCATGAACCAATGACGCTAGAGACTTGAATTAAATTTAGGATTATGGATTATATATTGTAACGTCATACAAAATAACTATATTTTTGGAAAAAAATATATATCCAATTAACTGTTTTTTTTTTTAAATCAAAAAAACTGAAAAAAAAATTTGTCACCTTGAACATTTTACGACTAAAATATGATTTCATCTCCAAAACAATTTTGTGCAACGAAGAATAATGTTTTCAACATCTCGTAAAATTTTGAGAAAAATCAAAATTACTTTTAAAAAAAAAAAAATAAAAACCTAAATAAAACATTACTCAAAGTTGGTAAAAATTGAATTTCGACTCAAATATCTTTTCAAAAACTTGAGATTAAGGCTTCAAACTTATTTTATCTTATAAGAATTATTGTTTTCAACATTCTGAAAAATTGTGAGAAAAATCGAATTGACAGTTTTTTTACAAAAAATAAAAACCTAAAAAAAATATTAATAAAAGTGTAAAAATTGATTTTCGACTTAAATATCTTTTCAAAACTTTGAGATATTGGCTTAAAACTACTTTAATCTTTCAAAAAATATTGTTGTCAACATTCAGTAAAATTTTGAAAAAAATCGAATTGACAGCTTTTGTACAAAAAATTAAAAACCTAAAAAAAATTTAACAAAAGTTGGTAAAAATTGATTTTAGACTCAAATATCTTTTCAAAAATTTGAGATAATGGCTTTTAACTAATTTTAACTTATAAGAAATATTGCTTTCAACATTCGATACAATTTTGAGAGAAAACGAATTCACAGTTAAAAAAAAAAAAAAAAAACAATACTAAAACTTGTACTTCAGTAATTTTTTTTTGTAAAATTACAACAGTCCGTTTTTTCATAAAAAAATAAAATCCTTACAAAATTTGGTAAAAATTGATACATATAGACAAACTTTTAGGCAAGACAAATCGACAGACGGGATGGGAAGTTATCAGTGTGGGTAGCATCCCAGCCTCTTTTTTTGATTATTAGCAGCACTTTTACTAAACATACCCTTCAAACAATAATAAGTAAATTTGAACTTTGGTAACTAAAGGTAACTTAAGGAATGAATGAAAATTATATTTTGCGTTAAACTGTGGGACTTCACTAAAAAAAACTTCTGTACGTCAACAATAAACATTCATGTCGATTACATGATCTGTTGCCAATTGAATGAGTTGTGCATGAATTCAGAACGATTTTAAGACGTTTTCATTTTGTGATAAATGTCAAACTTTGCATTTTATTTGCTCTGCATTTATTCAACAAGTTCGCTAAAATCGTTCTGATTAAATTAAATAATTAAATATTGGTGTTCCTTTGATGCATAGTTTTTTTTTGATAGCAAATAGTACATGTATGCTTCCATATATCAAGAATGTTATGGATGAGGTATTTTTCTTTTTTATTAATCAAAATGGAATTGAAAAATAGTTGCAAGCTATTAAAAACAAACTATAAATATACTTAGATTAATTAAACTGATAGGTACAGATTTTAATTACTTGCAAACAAATATTTGGGTTGTTCATTAACGAAAATTTATTAGAATTTAATAAAAAAATTGCGCTCGCACGCTTAACTTGATGGTTCTTCGAACGCATCTTTGATACAAAAATCCGAGATTAATTATGAAATTTAAAGAATTTCGTAGTGATTACTCTAAATTAGTGAATTAATTATAATAAACTGATGTTAACATTGCTTTTTTCAAGACAAAAATGTACATTGGTTCGCTAACAACAAAATGAATGAAATTAAAGCTTAAAACTGACTTTTTCATCGAAAAATGTAAAAAGAAAAACCTGAAAAAAAACTTATTAACCTCCCCATTTTGTTTTTGCTTTGCAAAGTGCCGCTAGCCCACGGCATCGTTTTTTTTTGTTTGTTTTCACAAATTACAAATACAACAATGTAAAATTGTAAAATTGTAAACAAACGGTTTTTGGAGAGTGAAACGTACGAAAGATTCCCATCTTGGTAAATGGAGCATTTTTGAATAAAAGTCCAACGACTATAAGATAGCTGGGTCATGAAGAGGAAATGAACATCAACGCTCCGACTGGAATTCTTGTCTTCGAATTCAATGCCAAAATGTTTAGGTAGGGACCGAGCGGTGAGCTGGTCGCCCTGAGCTGTAAGGCCACCTTAAGTAAGTAAGTAAGGCTGTTTAATTTTTTCAAGTGCATACTAAGAGCTAATCAAATTTTTTTAAACAACTATAGAAAAAATCAACTACTGGATTTCTTGAAACATTTGAAAGTCTTTTCTGCAATAAAACAAAATTTATTTAAAGTCGATATCTTTGCTAATATGTACTTAAGATATGGCTGACCAAAACGTTAAAGATATGTATATCTCTAAAAACCATAGTCTAAGATTCAAGGACCTTGATGCGTTTAAAAATGTCAACATTTTTAATTTGACAAAACAGACCGTTTCACTGATGGTCAAAGTTGAGCTTTTTTTGATTCTTTAAAATGTTTAGGACAACCAAAAACGTTGTTTTTACAAATCTTTAAAAAAATTAAATAAATAAATAAATACATTAGATGGCGCAACAGTCCATGAAGAACGAGGGCCTAGTGACTTACAACTCTTAACCATTCCTGTGTGCGAGTAATTTTGTCAGAGATGGAAGGGACCATATAGTTTATATGCCGAATCCGAACGGCTATTTTGAGAAAGCACTTTTCATGACAAGAATTACTCTTGGAGGATTTGTCAATTCCTCGCAAGAGGCAATACCCGTAAAAAAAGTTAGGTGGCACAGGCAGGGATTGAACCCAAGACCCCTTGCATGATTACAAATCTTTACTTTTACTTATTAAAGCGTGTATCCAATTCACTGTCTGTCACTTTTGCTTTCCTATACAAATGCATTCCTGACCAATTTTTTTATATATGTATAATTCTTGGTTGGAGATGCGATTGGACCACATAAAAAACTTTAATAATGAAGGTTTGTAGTTTCGTTGTTGTTATTTTCCAGTACTGACGTTAACGTTATAGAAAAAAAGTTTTAGCTTTGCTTTCAAGCTAAGAGAATTGTTCCTCCAAGCATTTCACAACATCCTGAACGCAGCAATGATTTCTATGTTTAGACTAGCTACATATATCCTTTTTAGTTCTGCCTTAAGTAGAGACCATACTTCCAAGATATTGGAAACTCTCTACTTTTTCTACTAGTTGGTGAGCAATGTTTCTCAGATAATATAACATATAGCTTCCGATATAGTACATTTAATAGTTTTTCAAGTGTTGATTATCAGCCCACGATTGCTGCTGCTCTCTCCATCTTGTTGTCAATTGATGAAGGATTCACTATCTTCCAGCGTTCATCTTATTCCTGCTCTTCCTGTCAATGCTGATCGCAACACTTCACTGATCATCAATAGGAACAGATTATGTGTCAGTTCAGTATAATGTATCCTTCTGTGACACGACTTTGGACTCTCCTGACAACCAACCTCAATGTTAGATATCTGGGCCCATCATAAGTCGCCTTTGTAATAAATATAAAATCCCTGTGCCCTCAGAAGCTTTATCAAAATCAATGAACAGCAGGTGAAGTGGCGATCGGCATTCATGTATTAAGTTTACAACTTGGAATATTTCTAGTTTTATCTGTTTTTCGGCAGACTTATAGGGCCCATACACTACGCAAACACGTTTGTTCAAACGTGTGTTTGAGCAAACATAGTTTCGCCACACACTACACAAACATGTTTGAGAGATATTAGTTGCGTGACGATTTTTACACACCACAATACCGGACTTTTATAAAGTTCAATGAATTCAGTCCAAAAAATTTGTTCCTCTTGTTTATTCATGTTTACTCTATGAAAATTGGCATCGGTTTGAGCAAAATTCAATACACGGTGCAGGGAATTAACTTCACGGGAACTACCTTCACATGGGAACTAACTTCACCACTAGTGGGAATTAATTTCACTTTTTTTTGGTGAAGTTATTTCCCACTGAAGGTGGGAGATAATTTCACTTTTTTGTGGGAATCAATTTCACTTTCATGTGAAGTTAACATAAGTTGAAGTTGAAAAATGACAGATACTTGTTGCTCGATTGAAATTTTTGAAATTGGAGCCTAAAACAAGTTTTTTTGAATTGATACCACGGCGGCGTACTAACAGCTAGGTATGTAAGGTATGCAACCCCCCTGCTTGGGATCACTATAGGATTTGGGGTGGGTGCGAGTTCGGGTATATGCAACGAACACGAATGCGTTGTGATTCTTTCATAACTGTTAGCCGTACTTGCTTTTTTTTTTGTTGGGAATTTCTTTGATTTTAGTGCTCAAATGCAAAAGTTCTTTGCATATACCCAAACTCGCACCCACCCCAAATCCTATAGTGATCCCAAGCAGGGGGGTTGCAGGGGGGCAGCATGCCCCCCTTACATACCTAGCTGTTAGTACGCCGTGCTATCAATTCAAAAAAACTTTTTAGCAAAAGTAGCTATTCTAGACAATAAATCAACCATTTTTGCGTGTTTTGTATGTAAAAAAGTGAACTTTAAAAATTCGGCGTTGTTTGCATTATTTTTTTGGCCTTATTTCTTTTTATAAATCAAAATAAAGCCAAATTGGTTTTATTTCGTTTTGAACAACGAAATAAGGCCAAATTTGAAATTTGGTGTTATTTCATTTGGTACTATTTCACGTCACCAATTCAACGCTTGATATTTTTTCAGATATTTCAATCGTAGGTGGGAAGTTACTTCACACAATTTTCTGATGAAATTATTTCCCGCCTTCAGTGGGAAATAACTTCACCAAAAAAAAGTGAAATTAATTCCCACTAGTGGTGAAGTTAGTTCCCATGTGAAGGTAGTTCCCGTGAAGTTAATTCCCTGCACCCAATACACACCACACAAACATGTTTGTGCAGGCACGGAAAATTCAAAATTTTTTGATTTTGTTCAAACCGCTTGCGCAAACACGCATAATCGCCACACACTACTCAAACAGTTTGCACAAACATTCAAACAGTTTGTGTAGTGTATGGGCCCTATTATACAGGTTTTTGTTTACAGTTCTTTTTTTTTAATTTATGTTTTTAGTGTCATAAATATTATTTCAATTAAAAATTGCTTAAGTTAAATGTTTCTATTAATAAAAATAAGATCAAAATTGAAAATTTAAGAGTGTGAATAAGATATTTCTACGCATTTGTAAATTATGCCATAGGAGCAAGCACAATGCCTTAAAAATAAATTAACAATCTATTTTATCATCATTCGACAAAATATTTATGACCAAAATGAAATGAATAGCTCTGGAAAATAATTTTATACTTCTAAATCAATGAATGATGACTGATTTATAGTGAGATTTTCAAGGAGTTATGAATCAATTTTAAAGATTTATTAGGTGTTAATTTTTAAAATCTATAAAGTGAATGCATGTGAAAAGGGATAATATAATGACATAAATGAATTGCAAATACTTTCTGTGATTGTTTAATAAAGGGAGAACAATAAGTCTATCAGAATAAGGTAGCATTAATCCTCTAATAGACCATGGAAACAAACTTAAGGCCAACCTTAGGTATTTAGAAATATTTTTTAGGCACATTCTTGTCTATTAATGCGTATCGAGTAATGAGGGGCCCAAATAATGCAACCATATTCAAGGCCAGATCTAACAAAAATGATACAAAAAGTGTTTACGAAAATAAGGATTTTTGAATGCGTTTAATAAAACCTAGTGTTTTATAATCCAAGTAAAAAATAAATTTATGGTCAACAAAAATACTAGGTCTAAAAATATAGTAATTTTCTCCACGCTCGTCCAGTTACATAGATACTCGTATTGCACCAATCCAATAGTTTTTTAAGGTCGTCTTCAAGTTATTCACAGTCAATCAGATGTTATAGTCATCAGCGTATATTAATGTCATTGAATTCAGTAAAATGGAAGAAAGGTTATTTAGAAATAAAACGAATAATATTGGACCAAAATGACTTCCCTGCGGAACACCAGAGTGGACTACAAAATAACTTGAACGATTAATTTGAAAAACAACACTGTAATATCTGAAATAATCCAATCCAATTGTGCTTTTACACAGTATGGGTTAGTTGTTTGTTAATTCTTATTTTTTTTAACAGAACCATTCTGATTATCGAAGAAAACAGGAAAGCAATTAAAAGAAAGAATATCACAGACAAGAGACTCAAATAGATAAGTTATATGACAATAAATTATGGATTAAGTGCTTTGGGACTTTTTTATTGTTTGGTTTGAGAAACGCGTATTTCCATAAAAGCGGCAACATTTAACAGATTTTTTAAACAGGACAAGCAACGGATATGATAAATGTTGCACATTTTTTGAGAATACATGATTGTAAGCCATATGGTTTGAATAGTCTTCAAAATTTGAAATATTGTCTAGTACAACTTCTTCAAACATTTTTAGATTAATAATTCTAAAATGGAGACATTTATCAAAGCTTGAAAAGTTATTTTACAAGTTAGAATTTGTTGGCTCTCTTAAAATATTCTTCAAACATGTTAGATAAATCAGAGAGAAAAAACTAATCGAGAGAGCCAAACTTCCTCGTCTCCGTCCCTTCGAAACCTCTTAAGGTGCGTGTCCATTTGAGAGTAAACGTGCTGCGAGTCGCTCTCAAGCTGCTCTCGAGAGCGATCTCGCAAGTGGACATAGTCTGGAGAGTAGCTCGCGGAGAGTTCACTAATTACTCTCGACATTCGATCTTTTTGAAAGTCACTCGCAAGTGGACACATGTGTTTACCACTATCCGAGATAAGCTGTCGGAATACCAACACAGTTCGTATTTTGCGAGTAGCTGTCGAGAGTAAACATGGCAAAGCAGTGGAAACTATGTCTTTTTTCATATAAATTTGATTTGAAAATACATTTTTACCTTCCCATATGAAGTTATTGTAATGGGTCCGTTTAGTCAAATTGAAAATTTTGTCATTTCTCGACGTTTCAAGATCCCTAGAGTCGAAATAAAAGATTTTAGAAAGATGCCTGTGTGTGCGTGTGTACGTACGTTCGTACGTCCTAACGTCTGTACGTCCGTACGTTCGCGACGTTTTTTTCGTCATCCATAGCTCAAGAACTAGTAAAGATATCGACTTCAAATAAATATACAAATAATAATGCAGAAAGGGATCTCAAGAAAATTGAGTGGGTGGTTTTTTTACCATAGGTTTAAATACAAGGTGAAAATGTTGGTTAACCCCAAATATCTCACGAACCAAAAACGCTAGAAAATTGAATTAAATATTATATTATATATACCAAACAAGTATATTTTATGAAAAAAATCCAATTAACGGTTTTATAAATCAAAAAAAAAAACTGAAAAAAAATTTGTCAGCTCGAAAATTGTACGAATAAAAAATGATTTTATCTCCAAAACAATTTGGTGCAACGAAGAATAACGTTTTTAACATATTTTTTTAACAAATTGAATTGCCAGTTTGTTTTATAAAATATGAAAACCTAAAAAATACATTACTCAAAGATGTTACAAATTGAATTTTGACTCCAATAACTTTGCAAAAATTTGAGGTTATGGTTTCCAACTTACTTTATTTTATAAAAAATATTGTTTTCAACATTCGGTAAAACTTTGAGAAAAATCGAATTGACAGTTTTTTAACAAAAAATAGAAACTTAAAAGAACATTTAACAAAAGTTGGTAAAAATTCATTTCCGACACAAATATCTTTTTAAAAATTTGAGATTATGGCTTGCAAATAATTTTAACTTATAAGAAATATTGTTTTCAACATTCAGTTAAATTTTGAGAAAAATCTAATTGACAGTTTTTTTACAAAAAATAAAAACCTAAAAAAAAAAACAATACTAAAACTTGGTAAAAATTTACTTTCGATTAAAATAGCTTTTCAAAAATTAAAAACATTGTCTTCAAACTTTTTTTATTTCACAGAAAATATTGTTTTCGATATTCTGTAGTTTTTTTTAATAAAAATCCATATTTTCGAAAAAAAAAATCTACAAAAAATAGTACGCAAATTCGGTAAAAACTGATGTTCGGTACTCGATATCTCGTGAACAATAGAAGATATTGACTTTAAATTAGATTCATTCATCCAATTTGTATTTATTTATTTAAGAAATAAATTTTTTCAACAAATGCTACTAAAATTTGTAAACAAATTTTTTCGACTAAAAATCTCGTTTACAAAAACAGATTTTGAAAGAAAATTATTTCATCAAATGCAAAATGTTGTTGGTAATTTTGAAATCTTTTAGAATAATTCAACTAATAAATTTTTTAACAAAACACGAAAACCTACAGCCCTTTTAAGCAAGGCAAATCGACAGACGTGATAGGAAGTTATCAGTGTGAATAAAATACATGTCCAACTGATAATATGCTAGCAGAAGAAATCTATCAAGTGGACACGATTATGAGAGTACTCTCAGCAAGAAAACTCTTAATATTCTAGCAGAGAGCTCGCGATAGCAAAACTTCTAAAATTTGGCTCGCAAATGGACAGTCTCCCGAGAGTTGCTCTCGAGATTTAACTAGCAGAAGTACTCTCAAATGGACACGCACCTTTACTCTCATTTTTTATAGCGTGTTGAATTCGTATCGGTGTATACATGTTTTCACCTCGGAGAAGAGTACACAAAAAAACATCATTTCCGGGAAATGCGACATTTCTCATTTTTGTTTATTGATAGCCAAGAAGGCTATGTTTTTTAAAGTCTCATTATAATACTTGTAATTCTCATGAATTTCTTTCTTTAATTTTACTAACATCTTGTAGTTTTTATATCTACAAAAATACTCCTATAATTTAAATTAATTCTAGCAAAACATTTTTGTTTGTCAATAAATAACGGGAGAAGTTATACCGGTAGTTCGTGGTGAATTTGTTTTTCTCTTTTTTTCTCTAAGTTACAGATAGATGGCATTAACAACCAAAACAAGAAAGGATGTGTGCAGAAAGAGTGTAACAAGGTTAAGATTTTAAAAAAGACTAGATTTTATTTGTATATATGAACGAGTACATGTTTTTTATAAATGTATGTTACGTTAATACCTTAACTAAAAACTTAACTACTGTATTATCTATATACACTGCATTGAATTATAAAAGGTGGAAATAATAAAGTTCTACAGTTTACCAGGAATATTTATATAAAATATCCATATCTTCTGCAATTGCGGTATCAATCGATATTTTCTGGAACTTAGTGTTAACGTAAAATTTATGTCATAAATTAATTTTTCAGCTTTTTTATACACCAAAAAAATCAATTATGAAATTTGGCTGCGATAATAATTACTTGAACACAGCATTTTCTATGTTTATAGTCATTCAGGCTTAGCCCTTAACTTTGATTTGCATTTATTTATGAATAGCCTAAAAAGTTTAGCAAATATCTATGAATAAGCCACAATGCACTTTCAGAAAAACTGTAGTTAGAACTTTCCCTGACAGATTTTTCCTTGTCGCTATATAACTGAAAGATAAGATAAAAATATTAAGAAATGGAAAACATATAAAAATGATGCATAAGACTTAGATTTTGGTTGAAGAACAAATTTGTATATTCTTTTCACAAAACCACTGACTTAGCGAGAATACAAATATTTTTAGTTTTGTACAAAAGTACTTTTCGGCTTATGTAGTTAAGCCTTTAAAAGCAACACACTACCTTAGGGGAAAGCAGTACGAATAGCTTATCACCTATTCACAAATCTTATGCAATGAAAATTGGTAACAGAAGTAACAAGTTGACGGTCTTTTTATTAAGTGTCTACTTAAATCACTTATTTTCAGCATTTTGGAAATGTCGTGAGTAATGTAAAGAAAATAAACAACGAGTACACACAAATAAAATGTTTTCAATGTTCCAAGTGTACATTCTGTAACTCTCGTTTTCAATGTTCCTGCAACTCTCGCATCGACAAAATTAAGTCGATAAACTCTGAAAATTGAAACAAATCTCAGTTTTTTTTGCATCTTTCAACGGTCTGAGCGAAAATTAAACGCATAAACGCAACTAATAAGACAAATAATAGTTGTAGTGCTTTCAGAGTTTTATGTTTCTAGGTCCTATTTCTCATTGGACTGTTGCACAACCTATTTTACTTACTTAATGATTAAAACTGGCTTCAAATAACTATTAATTAATTAATTATTTATCTAAATGCGTAACTTAGAATTGTTTCTAAATCTTCATTGTTCTGGCACCTAACAAGAGTAATTAATTTCACTTCATATTCGAATGATATTACTCTCAAACGAACACAATGAAAGTACCAAAAAGTTGTTCATCCACAATTTTAAATTTTCTTTGAACACCTCTGAACAGCTGACTACATCCGCCATTTTTCAAAGGTGGTGAGCAGAGAGAAAAGTTTTTTCTCTCTCGTGGTGAGTATGTACACAAACTTGCATAAGTATTTGTTCCCCACATTTTTTTTATATGGAGTTAATACATATGCAAGTTGGTGGCCAAATCACAGCTTGTAGGCAAAAAGAGAGCAACCGTCGAAGTTGGTTCTCTCTATTAGTTCTTTTCTCTCTGAGATAAATGCTGAGTAGTATAGCTTGTTTCATCTTTATAACTCATGCTTAAAGGAATTCCGTCAAACTCCAATTTGAAATCAACATATATGACCAAAAGTTCGATAAACTGGCTTTTAAATCAAATTCGGTTTCTGCATAGCGACAGTTTGAGTAAATTATAAATTAATTTCGAAGTTTTAAGTAGGAATTATAATCCTTACTAGCGGGCCGTCCACCTTCGGTTGGTTTTAATAGGAATGTCTTAAGATTTCTATAGTAATCTAGTACTAAATATAGCCTATGTTACTCAGTGATAATGAAGCTTTCTAATGAAAAAAGAATTATTAAAATCGGTCCAGTACTTTTTGAGTTTATTCGTTACATACAAAAATACAAAAATATATTTCTTTCCCCTTTATAATATTATTGTATTAATGAAACTAGATTAGATTAGATTTTAGATTAGATTTTAGATTTTATTTGTTCATAATTTTTAAGGGGTTGAATACATTATTTATGATACATTAAATCATTTGAGCATGGCATTGCCGTCTGCCAGATTGACAATCCAATTAACATTAAAATTTAGTTGAGTATAAATACACCTTTAATTTAAAATTTTTTAAAATTTTTAGTTTCTGTAATTTTGTGTTTGACTTTTAAAAATCTCCATTAACAATTCTGTTCCTATATTTAAGAGCAATTTTTAGAAACTCATACATCTTTTCTACATTCATTTGGTTTAATAAAAATATACAATATTCCTCAGATAAGGTATCTTCTCCAAATATGTTTCTTCTTATTTCCCGCAAAACAGGACAGCACCCTAGAAAATGAAGGACATCTTCCCGTTCCCTCCTGTTACATAAATCGCATATAATTGGCAAGTCACTTCGATGAGGTATGTAATTGAGCTGCAGCATTTCTCCTCGTAAGCGGAACATCATGGAAATTGTGTTGACATCATTGCAATCTTTGAAATAATTATTTTCATTGAGTGAATAGTCCAGGCGATTATAAATCATTCGGTGAAGAGATCCAGCCGCATCTTCCTCGTATTTAGCTCTATGTCTAAGGTCTACTTGTTTGATAAGCCCGTGCAATAGAGGTCCCCACGAACTTGTTTCATCTAGATTTATTCTTAGGGTTATTCCACACGCTTCAGCTAGATCTTCCCATTGCTTATAAAATCCTCTTTTGCTTTGTACCAATTGAATGGCCACCTTCTTAGGAAGCCGATGCTCTGGCATCTGCATGACACGGAGAACATAATCAACTTGTAGTTTGAGTGTCTTAATAAACAGTGGTGAGAGTCCAGTTTCAATCATAAGCATGTAGTTCGGTGAGTTGGGTGGCAGATGAAAAGCTCTTTTGAGGTAAAACCTTAAAATTTTTTCAACCGTTTCGTATTCTGACCCACCCCAAACCTGGGCAGCATACATTAGGATTGATTCTGCTACAGTTTCGAAGATCCGATACTTGCTACTATGACTTATGTATTTGTTGTTGAAGCAATTTTTCCAAGTTGCGTTTAATGCAGTTTTCGCTTTAGTTAACTTTTCATTCAAATGTTTGTCCATATTCATATTTTGTGTCAATAATACTCCCAGATATTTGTATTCCTTTACAACCTCCACAGCATCACCATCATAGGTCCAATTTTCGTTTGCTCTAGTTCTGCCTCCTCCTTTTCTTATAATCATAACCTTGGACTTGTCTGGGTTAACCACAAGGTTCCACAGCTTACAGTATTCGTGAAGCTTGTTTATCATTAGCTGTAGAGTTTCAGGTGAGTAAGCCATCAGCACTACATCGTCGGCAAAAAGAAGGGCTTTTATTTGCAACCCCGCAAATTCTATGTCACCAGGTAGGTAGCAGACCAGGTCATCTATGAAGAGTGCAAACAGATCGGGGCTAAGTGCGCAGCCTTGTTTGACACCTGTTTTGTTAGCAAACCAATCAGATATATTTGCTCCATTCCATACTGCCGACTTCGTGTCTCGATATAAGTTCTGAATCAGTTGTCCAAATTTAAGGGATAAGCCAAGCCCGTACAGCTTGTACATAAGGGCATCCCGGTTTACCATGTCGAACGCTGCTCTGAAATCCACGAAGAGTACATAAAGCTTTTTACTTCTTGCCAGGAATGAATCAGCAATACTTTTGAACACAAAAATGTGATCAATAGTAGAGTAGCCCGATCTGAACCCTGCTTGGAATTCACTTATTGCATTTTTTGATGCGATCCACCTTTTGAGACGGCTCTGAAGTACCGCGGTGAAGACTTTGTAGGAGGCGTTGAGAAACGAGATACCTCTGTAGTTCGCAGGATCTGATTCACAACCTTTCTTGTAAATAGGGAACACTAGAGCTTCCTTAAACTGTTCTGGTATTGTTCCTTCTTCTAAAACATTGTTCATCAGGCCTGTCAGTGTTTGAATAAGATAGTCGGTTCCATACTTGTAAAATTCAACAGGTATCCTATCCGACCCTGCTGCTTTTCCATCGCTTAGCCTATTAACGGCAAGAGTAACTTCTTGTAGAGTGAGTGGCGCATCTAGAATAGGATCGTAAAAGCCAGGTGGAGCGTAATGAAACTTGGTAATCTCGTTGGATGATGGGTTTAAAAGTTGTTGAAAATGGTTTTGAAAAATATCGGGTGTTAGGTTGTTGTCAACAATAAATCTTTTACCATTCAAATTATGGTAAAAGATTTATTATTAATGAAACTATAATTTAGTAGTTGAAAAGAAATATTCAGAATTATATAGAGCACATGAAATTAAATGAGGAATAGTCCAGAAAAAGCGATGTTACGTTATAGATCGATCAAAATATCACATTGCACCACGTGTTGTTGAAAAAGAAATTTCGAATTCCAACGTGGCGCCATCAATGAGAAGTTCACGATAGATGGTCCGACAGTTTTCTGTTAAAAATCTTATTTAAGGCGCCATCTGTTCGAGACCTATGAAACTTACGATTAATAACACACATCAACATTGACAACCAACTTTCATCGAAATCGGTTGACCTGGTGAAGAGTTCAATGGGAACATACATATGACACTGGATTTTTATATATTAAGATTATAGTTCTTTACAACTTACACTTAACCATACCTTGTTTCTATAATTTTTCAAATTTTGTAGATGTCGATCAAAATATGGATTCTTATTTCTCGATTTTACTTTACGAATTGTGACATTTTCTATGAATTTTGATACCGTATGTAAATGCAAATTTAAAAATAACGAGTCAAAATTAAGATCATTACAACTTTTCAAAAGTTGATTATAAATACATTGTTTTTGAAATTAAATTTAATTTGAGTAACAGCAGTGTCAGCATTTACGATGTCCAAAATACAAATTAGGTCAAGTATTTTATGATGATTTCCACCATTGTAGGATGTTTGGGTTATTATAAAAGCTGGTTAAGAGCCGATGTTGATTTTGAATAAAACATAAATTATTAAGGAAATTATTGTCATTTCTTTTTATTATGGTAATATTGGAATGGTTCAATTATGTATGGAGCAAAATATAGATCAAAAGGCAAACCTAAGTTCATCCGATGGTCCAAATTTTCGTTGACGCTCTTAATGTGTCGAATTATCTCATCATTTAGAAAGAAGGAAGTCCTGCGGTGTCAAATCACATGATCCTGGAGGACAATTGACATCGCCGCCACGTGTGATAACACGGCTATTGAATTAGTATCACAAAAGAGCCATTGTTTCGTTAGCTGTGTGGCAAGTGGCACAGTCCTGTTGAAACCACTTATCGTCCACATCCATATCCTCCAATTGGGGTCATAAAAAGTTTGTTATCATCTCACGATAGCGAACACCATTCGCTGTAACTGCCTGACCAGCCTCATTTCGGAAAAAAAATACGATCAGAGAATGCCGCCAGCCCATAAATGCAGCCCGAATGCCGCAATTCTGCTTATTGACGAATCCACTGAGGTTTAAACGTGCCTCATCACTGAAGATGAAAATTGATCATCCATTGTTTCCATTTCTTGGCAACATTCTGACCATTGGCGACGCGACGCAGAGCTTAAAATGGCCAAGAAGCTTAAGTGCTTGAGTCAATGCACCTTGTAACCGTGTAAATACAAGCCTTTATGCATAATGTTCATCAAAGACGAGCGTGAGAGGTGCGACGAGAAATTGAGGTGGTTGGCTCTTCAGCCACACTATCGCGAACAGCAGCAATTTTTTATGCAGTGCGAGCTGTACGAACATGCACTCGTGTTTCCACATCTCTTACTTTCATGGTTTGCTCAAAATTTTGCACGATTTTTCCAATTGTACGCACATTTGAACTATTAAATTCACTGAACAAATCACGAAATGCACGATATGCATTTTCATAATAAGCTTGAATATCTTTAACGCGTAGCTCGATTGTGTATGTTTCCATTGTTCAAATTGATCTAGTCTTAAATTGAGAAATGTCAAATGAAATGGCGAAAAACTTTGACGTTTAGGTATAGTTCACACTCAACATTGTCCCTCGAAATTTAACCACCTTTTAATTTCTTCTATATGTTGTTGATAAATATGTTGTACATGTAAGAATTTTCAAAAATCATCCTTCAAGCATTTACCGTCGGCGTCGACTATAAAAAGTAAATGTATAGTTTGTTTATGCATGTGACATTTTTGTATTAAAACAGTATAATTTTAATGTCCTTAGAAGAATGTCAGAATATTTAAACAACAAACATAAACACCGTATACAAATTTCAAGAAATAATTAACATCACGTTTATCAAAGATATGGACAGAAAAATATCACCAAAACGACTTGAGTTCAATTAACATAAAAAAATCAATCAGCTCTAAGCATCTCTTTTGGAACAGAAATATAAGCCCCATGAAAATAAAAATACAAAGAATACAAACCTCCACTAAACTTATATTTTTTCATTGCCTGCAATCATTCATCATTCTATTCTTTATAACAAAATCCACTATAAGAGGACAGAGCAATAAAAATCTAGATAAACATTAAAATAAAAAAAAAATAAGACTCTTCACTTGAAACGTTATTGTTTCAACCCCAACTTCGTCATCGTCATCCTCATCGTCATATCGTCTAAAAGTAATGTTTATTTCAAATGGCACCGGTATTTACCCCAGCGTCAGTCAATCGTTTCCCGACTCATAAGGACAACCGTCAAAAGAGCAGTAAAATCATTAAAAAATAAAAAATAAAAAGAAAACCTTCACCCCAGCCTCCGCGACTTAAAAATGAAGTTAAAAAAATCGACAGAAAAATAAAACACGAAGCATGAAAATCCTAATAACATTTTCGGTAACATGATACCGACACATAGAACGATATTTTCATACAACCCATCATCTATAGGATACACGGGCAGCATGGCAATGACATCCCTCGAAGGCTTGGGTCAATTTTCATTGACAAGCTGGACCCCTTCTCCCAGTAGTCGGTTGCGTTCTCAGTTCGTGAAGTTCGGATAGACAAACAAAATTCGACTAGAAAAAAGTCAGATTTTCAAATTTTCCTAGCACTTTGTAAACACCACAAATTGTGATTGTGATTTTTTATGTTTTAATGGCTTCATCTTGTGTATGTCCTTTCCAGTATCACGATCTAGTGGCATAAAGGTTGGAGGCGACGACGAAGCGAAGGGCGCTACAGAAAGGATGAAAGCAAAGCCAATGAGTACACCGCTACCTATTATATAAAGACAAGTCTGAAGGTAGTGTCGGAACAAGGATTACACAACAGGCGATATCTTACAAGGGGCCGCAAAATTTGTTAGCGTGTACTTAAGGGGTTCTTACTACCCTTTATATTTCAAAGGTACAGTGCAGTGAAGCAAAGGTGCACCAACAGTGGTTTCGATTCTTTAATATTGCAACGACTGCGATAGACATAGTGTGGTAAACCGTTATACATTCGCGTAGTACGGCTAGAGAACTAATCTCTGTACGTGACTCTACTAAACAAGTTGTGTTCGAGTTGTAAGAATCCTGGGGGTTGTTTCAAATAAATTTCATCTTCTAGGCTAACATTCAAGAATGCAGTTTTAACATCTATGTGTTGTACTGTCATGTCATTCATTGATGCAATCGCTAAAAGGGTTCGAAGAGTCTTCTGCTTCACCACTGTTGCAAACACCTGCTCGTAGTCCTGACCATATTTCTGTGAAAAACCTTTCGACACAAGTCTTGCCTTGTACCTTTTTGAATTATCAGCTAATGTTTTGATCTTAAATATCCATTTACAGCTTTTAGTCTTTCTACCTTTCGGTAACTCCATCAACTCTCAAGCATTATTTCCTTGCATAGCCTGCAGTTCTTCTTCCATAGCACATAATCATTGCGCACTGTCAGAACTTTCCAATGCTTCCTTATAAGTTGTGGGTTCATCCGTGTAAGCTGTTTTATAGCCATATCTTTTAGAAGGTATGCCTTTGTTGGTTCTTGTTGGTTTTCTAACATTATCTTCAGAATCAATGCCATCTTTTTCAGAATAGTAAATGCTTCCATCTTCGAATAAGTGTTCTTCAAAATGAACATTGTTTTCATCTTCAACAATTTCTTCATTTTCAATCGTATTAGTTGTTAAGTTGTCGTTTCTTTAGTTCTTGCTGGTAAAAAGATTATATTCATTAATTTCTTCATTAAACTTAACATCTCTGGATTTGATTATCTTGGCTGTTTCTGTATCCAACAATCTATATGCCTTTGATTCATCACAGAATCCTACAAGTTCATATTTATAAGATACATCTTCTAACTTATGTCGAAGTTTCTTAATAACATAATGATATGCCACGCATCCAAATTTATTTGTATTTGAAAATACATTTCATAGGGAGTTTTCAGAGTAGCTTCCTATGGTAATCTATTTTGTAAATAATTAGCAGTATTTAAAGCTTTAAAATTTTCTGTTCAGTCCAGATTGTATGAGAATCGTGTCATTTCCATTAGACTCCGGTTCTCTCGCTCAGCTAGACCATTCGATGTGTACTATAAGGGGCTGTTAACTGTTGCTTAATACTCGTACCTTTACTTTTAAGATAATCTTTCAACTTTATGCTAGTGATTCTCCAACTCTGCCAGTTCTTAGTATTTTCATTGGTCTTTCCAAATAGTTTTCAGTTTGTTGTATAAACTCTACTATTTTCTCTACAGCTTGACTTTTTTCTTTCAAAAAATAAACAGTACAGTACTTATTGTAATCGTCAATCATTTTTAAGAAATATTTGTTCGCACTTGAAGTTATTTCTCTCATAGGTCCACATAGATCTGCGTGAACAAGATCCAAGACCTTATCAGATCTGTTTGTGGCTTGCTGTGGAAACTCTAGTCTTATCATTTTACCTCTCAAACAGGAATCACAATGATCAAGACAAGTACATTTAATGAGTTCAACTCCAGTAATTAAATTCTTTTGTATCGCATCTTTTATCGACCTTAAATCTCGATGACCAAATTGGCGATGAAAAGTATGAACACATTCCTTTTCAATGTGTGTTACCCTCTTTGAATACAAATCTTCATTAAGCCTATAAAGGTTTTTATATAAACTAGCCGTTGCATAAATTTTACCATGATGTGATAGTTCACAAATCTCATCTTTAAATAGAACTTGCCAACCACTTTCGAAAAGTTTTCTAACTGAAAGCAAATTTCCATCTAGCTCAGGAACATAAAGAACATTCTTGACAGGAATTTCCTTATTCTTACAAAGCAATATACCACTACCAGAACTATTTGCTTCGAGTTTGTTCCCATTTGCTTAATAAATGTAATTCCCAGTCTTTCTATTTAAATTTCTAAAAAAATTATCATCATTGCACATATGACATGTAGCGGCTGAATCAATATACCATGCAGAATCAATTTTATTTGTATCAGAACTAAAACACAAATCAATATCGTTTTGATTGCACTCACCCATACCAGACATCGAAATTTCAACTGTTTTCTTGGCTTTGAAATTGGGTGTTCTCCGTTCTTGCATCCTATTTGGCAGTTCTTTTTTAAATGTCCAGTTCTTCCACAAGAATAGCATTTGAACTTGAAGTTTTGAGTCTTTAATGCAGCATCTTCTAATGGTTCTTTCGAAGATTCTTCACTTTTATTCTTATATTCTTGACTCAGCTTTTCTTTGACTAATTCGAGTGTTAACTCTTCGTCTTTTCTGACTTCAAGAGCAGTAACCAAAGAATTGTAGCCGTCTGGCAAACTTCCTAAGAGAAACGCAACCACTGCTAATTGCTCGCTTAAGCTAATTGGACGATCCACAATGTCCAGCATTTCATAAATGTGATCTTCCATTTTTTGTCCTTTCTGAAGCTGCATACGACACAATTTCTTTAATAACGTAACCTTGTTCGAGAGTGTTGACTTCTCGTGTGCTTTATTAAGAGCATCCCAGCATTCTTTAGCAGTGTTCAATTTCAGAATATGCATCAGTTGAGAATCTTCCACTGCGAGCCCGATTGTGGCACGAGCTTTCCCATCTTTCAAGGTCCAACCAGCAAGAACACCATTAGGTACTGCATCAGCAATAACTTCCCAAAGATCTTCTTTGATTAATAACAGCTCCATCCTGTATTTCCATGTTTGATAGTTGTTGTTGTTCAGCTTCTTGAAAATCGATCTTCCTTCTTCCATCTTGGAAAATTTTTCTTTATCTGTTATAATTTTCTGAATTAATTTATTTAATTATAATTGTTGGGGTTCTTGGCCCATAACCTATTAGAACGGCTATTCCAGGAAGTCCAATTTTATAAATAAGAAGAAAATTTAATTCAACAAAATTAAACAAGGTGTTTACTCGTATTATACAAGAAAATATGATCGAATAATTTCGATATTGTTCGATATTAAAACTATAAATATTATATACTAACATTAACAGTAATGGTTAAATTTCAAGCTCCATATTTACCATAATAACGCAAAATTTAGAACTAACACATTTTCTAGGACTTTGCTCATGAAAATCAGTAAAAGTAAGTCTTTCGGTACTAGTTTTGAAAATGTGAACAGCTTATCATCCCTTTTCATAAAAATAACAAAACTAGGTTTTGTTATGAACTCAGGCGAACAGTTGATAAATAGCGCCCCTGATTCTGATGATGATAATGCCGATAGATGATGAGAGACAGCGGCGGCGGCGGGTTGGCGGCGAAGAAGGGCATATCACATACTTTTTTATGGCCAGGACCACCATTTAAATTAGAATTTTAATTATTCGACGACAAGAATCGACAATGGGGCGAGAGTGAAAGATAGATTTTGTGGTTGCACATCCACAACCATCAGAGGGTTCCGGGGATGACTTCTTTCTCTCTTTTTTTTTTATTATTTTTCCCAAATGGTTAATAATTTTCCGTTTGGTCATGTTGATGGTATTTTTCTTACTCGTTGTTTTATTGTATTCAATTTTTTTAATAGAAAATTATTTCTGCCGGAAAATTAGCTCAACATGTTTATTTGTATTTTATTGAGTGAAGTGAAACAACAGCAGGTTAATGTAGGTTTCTTTTTTGAATTCTTTTTGTATATTTTAATTTATTTCATTGGAATTGATATTGTTTTTACTTAGAATTGACACACAAAATGAAATGAGAGTTTGAGGGTAGATGGCATCTCACTAAAGTGGTTTTAGCAATGAGATTTTTTTTTCATTTTTTGACAATCATTTTGAATAATTTTTAATGACTTTCTTGTCTTTGATTAGGCATTGGGGATGCATTAAAATCTAATTTGGTTATGGTTTAACGAGCCGCGTAGTTTGATTTTTGTTTTTTTTTAAGGATTTTTATTGAAATTTCTGCAGAAAAGGCGGTAGGTAAGTAAGCACTGGGTATTAATACCTCTCAAGGGAGTATTAATGTTTATTAGACAATGTGCATAGGAGTATAAGACAGATGGCAGATGCATTTCGTCGCTGGTCCATGTTAAGTATTCGAAGGATTTTTTTGGCGGTCATATTGATAAAATGAGTAAAACTAATAAATACTGTTAAAGTAGGTACTATAACACATCGTTTCTATTTAAAGGTTTTATTATCTATAATGGTTTCGTTTTAAAAAAATGTTGAGTTATTTTTGACTTCCCATAGGAAGTTATTGTAATCGGTGCGATTTGTCGAATTGAAAATATTGACATTTCTCGACGTTTCAAGGACCCTAGAGTCGAAATAAAAGATTTTTAGAGGGATGCCAGTGCGTGCCTGTGTATACGTACATCCGTACGTTCGCGATGTTTTTTTTGTCGTCCATAGCTCCAGAACCATTATTATTATATAGATAATAACTCTCAAAAAATTGTTGAACATTTTGGTTAGTCTAATATATCTCACAAACCAATAACGCTAGCGAGTTGAATTAAATTTTATATTTATGACGTGATACCAAACTAGTATATTTTTGGAAAAAAAAATTCCAACCAACAGTTTTTTTAATAAATCAAAAAAACTGAAAAAAAATATTTTTCACCTTGAATATTTTACGAACCAAAAATGATTTTATCTCTAAAATAATTTTTTTTCCAACGAAGAATAACGTTTTTGACATCTGGTAAAATTTTGAGAAAAAACGAATTGACATTTTTTTTACAAAAAATACAAACTTAAAAAAAAAACATAACTAAAATTGTGTAAAAATTGATTTTCAACTTAAATATGTTTTCAAGAATTCGGGATATTAGCTTCAAAACAAATTTTTCTTATACAAAATATTGTTTTCAACATTCGGTAAAATTTTGAGAAAAATCAAAAAAAACAACACTAAAACTTTTTATTTTCGACTCAAAATTATTTTTTAAAAATTAAAAATATTGGCTTCAAACTAATTTTATCTCACAGAAAATATTGTTTTTACATTCAGTAAATGTTTTATAAATATCCAACAGTCCGTTTTTTCATAAAAAAAATAAAATCTACAACGAATAGTACACTAATTTGGTAAAAATTGTTGTTCGGTTCTCGATATCTCGTGAATAATAGAAGATATTGACTTTAAACAATTTCTCATTTATCCAATTTGTATTTGTTTATATAAGAAATAAAAACTTTTAAGAAATGCTACTAAAATTGGTAAAAATTAGTTTTCGACTGGTTAGCAAAACTAGATTTTGAAGTCAAACTATTTCACTATGGGCAAAATATTGTTGGTAATTTTTAATTTTTTAAAAATGATTCAATTGTCAACTTTTTTTACAAAACACCAAAACCTAAAAACTTTTAAGCAAGACAAATTGGCAGACAGGATGGGAAGTTATTAGTGTAGGTCGCATCCCAGCCTCTTTTTTAATACAGGATTTAACCACGTTTTAATCTTGTTTTTATATAATTTACAGGCACTCAAGGGGTTATTAGTACCCTTTATGTGTTTATATATTTAAACACAGTGCGAGGGTTTGGAAAATAGGGAAGGACTTAAGAGATGCACATTGGTCTTAATGTTCTGAAGATCAAAATGAGAGGGAAAAACAGAGTTGACCAAAACATTCCACATTCTTGATGTGCGATTTAAGAAAGAATCTCTATACTTAACAGTACGCCAGAAATTGAGCTCAAGGGTAAACTGATGAGCATACCTGGAAGTGCCAGTATTGCGACTGAATCATTTAAGGGGTGGAATGCACCTGGCTAATTCGACATAAATTTTTTTTGTAAAAATATCGATAAAACAACGAAAGGCATGAAACATTTCGGTGGTGATCTAGCGATGTAAATGTTTTGATTATAGTTCTATCGCTTATAATTTTTAAAGCCCTTTTTTGAATTCTATCCAAGAGATTTAAACTTGTTTTAGGGGCACCTGCGCAGATATGCGAATTATGTTCAAGCTTTGGACGGATAAAGGCTTTTTAAATTACAGCCAAATCAGAAGGGGTGAATAATTTCTTGCACCGTGAGAAAAACCTAAGCACCTGGCAGCATTTTTCGCAATATCAAATATGTGATCATTCCATAAGATGTGATCTGTGATACCCATACCGAGTACGGACAGTTGATTAGTTTCCTGAATGCAAGTGCCACTTATAGATAGCGGCATCGGGGTGTGTTACGCTTTAACGACAGGGGACAGCATTGAGTTTTCGAAGCATTAAATTCTACACCGTTTTTGATTCCCCAATGCTGTCAAGATCAGAATTTGAAGAGCTTATTATAAGCTGCCGTTGACGTTCCACATCCGAAGGAGAAGGATGCGGATCTAGAAACGAATATAAAAAGCTGAGGGAACTGTCGTCGGCGAAAGAGTTTAATTTAAAAATACTTTAAAGAAATTTACAATTACTTTATTTTATATTACATGTAAATTATTTGTTATAAATTTAAAATCTATAATAAACAATTTATAAAAATGTTTAAGGATTGAAATATTATATTAAATAAGGGGAACAAATAAAATGCATACAATTTAATGTTATGACCAAGAGTAAAGCTTTATAATGATTTCGCCATTATGTTTTAAAAATGATTTCCGCGGCTGGTTCGAAAAAATTCCAGGCGAGAAACCCATTATTGCAGCAAAAATGTGCTGAATACTCTCTTCCAAGGCATCAATCGTCTAGGCAAATACGTCTACGTAAATAAGTAGACAAGTTACTTCACATGACCCCTCAAATCTGGCCCATTCTCAAAACTGGTCCATCCGATCCATGGTTGCTCGAATTATAGACTCTTCTGGGCGATTATATCAACCGAACATTGGACGCAGAGAGCAATGCGTTGAGCTCACCGAACCATTACTTTTTAAAAACGAGGCTGGGTTTTTATTTTTAGTAAAAAAAATGTCAATTCGATATTTCTAAAAATTTGTTTTAAATCAAATAAGAGGATACTCTGATTGTTTGGGAGCTTTGTACGAGTTTTAATTTGTTGAAATCAAGAAGTGTGGGTAGATGTAAGGGTTTAACCAAGGAGGAAATATGCCAAATTCGAGTTTACCTGGATTTCGGCAAAACCATCCGTTTTATAGCCACAAAATTAGAAGAAGTTCAAATGTTGTATACAACTACCTTGAGGCCCAGAGAGGTATGGAAAAAACCACAAAGGAAAGCCACATCATTTCAGTAAAGGCGTGCGATAGTGAGAGTTGCTTCAAATTCAAGGCTTTCCATTGGTAAAATCAAGGTAACAGCTGCGGTATAAATGCCAGTAGATCGACTGCTACTCGGTTGATATAGAAGGCAGATCATATACGACTCCAAGAAGTAAAGAAAAAAACACGATTGAATGTTGCACGCATGATCCAACGCCTTAATTTTGCAACAAATCACAATATACCTCCCCGTAAGGCCGCGGCCACGCAGTAAGCGGCTGAGCGGCTGAGTGGAAAAAAATATAAAACATATGAAATCACATAGAAGCGGCCACGCAATGAGCGAGCGGCGAAACAAAATTCTGAGCGGCTAAGCGGCGCACAGTGGTGCGAGAGCGGAAAAAAGTCTTTTTAAGAAGTTATATTTATCCTTTTAAATTTTATGTTTAAGTACTCTTATATAACCCGAGCGTATGATTTAAAAGTATTTTTCAACATATATATTGTATGTTCTGATTTACAAGCCCTCAAAGTTGAAAAATAATTTTACTCAAATCGCGAACCGTATTTTCAACAAATTTTGAGATGTTTTTTTCCGAAGTTCCTTTAAATAAATTCTCTAGCTTCTTAAATAATTTAATTGGTCTATTTTCGATTATCTAAAATAAAAAAAAAAAAATGATTATTTATAAAAGATACCTTCTATAAGTAGTCTGAAGCTTAAGTACTAGGAAAAAATGTGTTTTTTTTAAACTTTTTGATTTCAAAAAAAAGCTCCAAAAGACTCCAAGAAAGTAAGTATGCCAGCATATGCTCCATGCATTTATGTAAAAGCACAGAAAAAATCAGCTGCAGATACGTGCAGATGTGGAAGTTATGATCAAAAATGTTTCACTGAATCGGATTTCAAAAAACTGCGTTTTGACGGTGGTGTTTACCAAAAAGTTTGATTTCTTCGTTATTAATTGTCAGAATGAACTGGTTAAGCCCATTATTTTAAGAAAAAATGTCAAACTTTATTTTAAAAATAAAACAAAATTAATACATTGACACAGGTCTGAGAATTTCGATTTTTGCGAAACCATTTATTTCTGCCCGGAAAATTTTTTCAACTTTGAACTCAATTTTCTTGGAAAGAACACACGAAAAGCAATAAAGTTTTATGATATTTTAAATTATATGATAGAGCTTAAAAAAAATAAAGAAAAGGATTAGGGATAATCCTTTATTTTTTTAGTTTTTTGCTAAAAGTAGGGCAGGTAGAAATAAAAAAGGTGTTATTTTTAAAGTTTTATTGCTTTTTTTTTGTTGTGTATTGCGTAATTTTGTATTACCTGTCTTATTAGAATAAAATCTCTTACTTAAGTCTATATATATAAAGGATTAAATTAAAAAAAAGTCAGTATTGAGTTATTGACCATTTGTGCAAGGTGTTTAAGAAAAAATTTTACTCTGATCAATTTTAAGTTTAAGGCCACAGGCAAAAAAGAAAATACTTCCAATCAGCGCAGACGCTAAAAACCTCATTTTAGCGTCATAAAATTACTACTTCATAATTGTTTTTTATTTATTTTTTGTATGTATTTATCTATTTATTTATTTAATTTTATAATATACATAGTTAGTAATAATATTTTGTTCAAAATAAAAAGTTAAGATTTTACTAAAAAAAAACTTTTATTTAAATATAACATCAAAAGCCTCAAATTTTAGAAAAATGTCAATAACTTTTTTTCTAATAATTTTTTCTTGACCAAATTTTGACCAAGCGTGTATAAGACTAATCTTAACATGTGTTTCAAATATCATTAAAATTCGTTTTATAGTTCAGATTTTACAGACTTTTTTCTGCTCTCCCATACAAAAATCAAAAACCCTCAAATTTTAGAAAAATGTCAATAACTTTTTTTCTAATAATTTTTTCTTGACCAAATTTTGACCAAGCATGTATAAGACTAATCTTAACTTGTGTTTCCAATTTCATTAAAATTCGTTCAATAGTTCAGATTTTACAAATTTTTTTCCGCTCTCCCATACAAAAATCAAAAACCCTCAAATTTTAGAAAAACGTCAATAACTTTGTTTATAATTTTTTTTTTCAACCAAATTTTGACCAAATATGTAAAAGACTAATCTAAACATGTTTGCCAAATTTCATTTTAATCCGTTGAACCGTTCAGATTTAACAGACTTTTTTCCGCTCTCCCATACAAACCGAACCACTGTGCGGCGCCGCCGCCGCTCAGCAACCAAACCTGTTTTAATTTTTGGTAATGTTCTGAGCGGCAAGAAGTAAAGATGGCCAAAGTAAACATTGAGTTGTTAATTTCGTGTGTGCAATCTCGACTTTAACCACTAATCGCTCAAAAGCAGTCGCTCAGTGCCTGGCCATACGTCGCTTAGATTTGCCTCTCAGCCGCTTGCCGCTCAGCCGCTTACTGCGTGGCCGAGGCCTATAAGAATGTATTAAGCGACATTTTTAAAATTGTTCAGGAAACAAAAAAAACGTCTCATTTTGTTATTTTTTTGTGTATTCTAATGGAAGGAACAGATTTGGAGAGGGATTTTCAGAATACAAAACTTGACATCATTGCAAAACCGAAATTTTAATCAGATAAGAAGTTTTTGTCGCTTAGTACATTTTCGTGGTCAAGACATTGGTGCTTGATACAATGGTAAATAGCGCTTAAGACACTGTAATGGTCACAAAAAATAAAGGTTTGAAATAAATTGTGTCGCTTAATTAATTTTTTTATTTTTTTCTCATTAACAATAAAATAAATAAAAATTTACATATGTATGTATATAAAAAGTAACATAACATTGATTTCAAAACAAAAATTCAAAAAGGACACTTTAGGATTACTGATCCAAAATATAATACATACTAATCTAAAAGCAACATAAATTAATTTTAGCGATAAAAACGGAAATTTTAAGATTAATGATTATAATTTTAATTTTCAGACAAATCATTTTCTTCGTCTGTCTCTGCTAATTCGTCTTGTTTCTCACCGACTGTATTTATTATATCCTCGTATTCTCGTATGTATCGTTCAGGAATAAACTTTCTTTTGAGCAGACTCTCTAAATCCTTTCGTTTCGGGAATGATATTGACAGTTTGGAAGAATATAGAATGTCAGGTTTATTGAATTCTTCAAGGCATTTCAGTAGCCTGCTTCATAGAAAAATATTCAAAATCAAAGAAAACCATATCTGGAGTGTTATAACCGACAAAAATGGAGCAAGTTCTATTTGGAAGAGTGTGCTAAGCGACAATTTCGGTTAAACTATGTGACATCTAACAACATTTTTTTGTGGATGTTTGGTTGCTTAAGACAATAAGGTTTTTAAAAATGTCGCTTAGCATAATTTCACTGGCGGATAATACAAATTTAAGGGAGCAACATTATTTCAGTAAGAAAACTTGGCGGTTGCTACAATTTTATTTCCTCTTTAGTTGCTTTTGTATACATACATAATAGGGCAGCGAAACCCAGGCCGAAATGGGGCGCTTAACTTCTAGTATAGTTTCAGAT
Source organism: Eupeodes latifasciatus (assembly GCA_920104205.1). NCBI lineage: Eukaryota > Metazoa > Arthropoda > Insecta > Diptera > Syrphidae > Eupeodes > Eupeodes latifasciatus. Next base: position 388,798,073 of record OV049924.1, on the reverse strand, counting down.
TAAAACGTCATTTTCGAAAAAATCAATACATTCTTACGGGAAGGTATCGACATCAAGCATACCTTCATCTTTTCCGAAAACGGCACAGCAAAGGAGGCGGTGTAATGGTATGGGGAGCAATCACCTATCATGAAACCGTGGAGCTTGATTTTCAAAGCTCTAAAATGACGGCAATCACTTACAAATCGATTCTGGAACGAGCTTTTCCGCAGTTTTCTGAATCATTTGGTGGACAACGATTTTATTTTAACAAGATAATGCATAAATACTCAACACACGGACAACATAAGTCTGGATTCAGGGGGGTGAACTTTTTACAATGCCCCCAAATTCTCCTGACCTAAACATCATGGAAAACATGTGGAGATGGCTTTCAAAAAAAGTGGACAAAGAAGGACGGCAATACCAAAAAACCGAAGAGATTATTGAAATCATAAATAGGTGCTGGGCCCAAATTTCGCACTCTTTGAATCCATACACCACAGGTTAATTTAAGTAATTCAGAAATCATTAGGCAGCACACATTACTAAAAATTATTTTAATCCATTCAATAAAACAAGTATTTGCTTAAACCATTAGATTTGGGTCTAACAGGTAAATTTAGAACTTGTCCCTATTCATGGGACACAAAAAAAACTAGTACTTTTTATGACTTTCTTCGAAAAAACCGCCATAAAAATTGTATTTATCAACTAAATCCAAAATGTTTGTTTGAAAAATAAACTTAATACATATGTATCTCATTCATTCCACATTTTGGTTTTTCCAAAAAAAAAACCTTGGGGTTTAAGAAATGTCGGCAAATAAAACACGAAAAAAGCTTGTCCATATTCATGTGACAAGAAGGTACATACATAAGTCTGTAGATGGCTTATGAATTTAGTTAGTGGCTAATGACTTTAAACAATTCAATTCATTTGCTACTTAGTGACTTATGTTTGAATTAAAAAAAAAGATATTCAATACCTAACAAGTAACTTTTGAGTTAAATAAATTTAATTATGAGCATAATAGTGGCTAGTGAATCATTAGAATTATAATATAGGGTGTATTCATAAACGCAGAAAACTGCGCTAGTACAATCGCATTTCTTTTCTGATGCATTTGTGAACGCACTCCCAATGCAGAATGTCTGCAGTAAACAAAAAGGTCTGACTTAGTCCGATTTGTATGTAAACAGAGTTCATAAACGTCAGAGAAAATGGCTGCCAAATAAATTTTGTTGAACTTGATTTTTGATTTGCTTACCGAAAAAGAAAAGAAAATTATAATTGGCACAAATATCTTGCAAAGAATATGGACTAAAAAACAACAATTTAAATTATTTTTATGAAAAAACTAGCGGACCCGACAGACTTCGTCCTGTCATAAATGTTTGTAAAGTGGCAGTCTTTTTTCCTACGTATTTTACAGTCGTGGCTTAGCAATAAACATTCTCCTGAACAGAACCGTCGCGTCGCGTCAACCTGGTGATAGGGCGTTGTGAATAAAAAATAATTAAATGAAACATATATAAGGATTTAAAAGTAAGTAATCGCTTTATTGTTAAGCATGTGAATCATAATTAGTAACAGAAATCAGTTTTTTATCATTGTAGTGCTTTGTGAAATACGATGTTTTTTGTTTGATTACTTGGCGCATAGACAAACAAATGTGATGGTTTTCTAACACGGGAACAGGCAACATACAATTGACCATATGAGAAACATGGGTGTTCTAGATTAATACCACAAACACTTAATGATTGTCCCTGGGACTTGTTTATGGTCATAGCAAAAGCAAGCCGCACTGGAAACTGTAGTCGTTTAAACTCAAATGGCATGTCAGTCGGAATCATTGGGATGCACGGTATAAGAACATCTTCTCCTTTTCTTTCTTTCTTTCCTTTGACTATAGTTGCTTCTATCACCTTGTTTAGTAATTTTTTTATCGCTAACCGTGTACCGTTGCAAAGACGTGGTTGGTTGATATTTCGCAACACCATAACTATTGATCCAACCTTTAATTGAAGATTGTGAGTTGGCAATCCTGGCAAATCCAGCGAGTTTAAAAATTCCGGTGGATAATTGACTACTCATCTTGGTTAGTAGCCGAAGCAACTAATTTATATATCCTCGATTCGCCTGTAATTTGTTCTTGAATTTTGAAATTCAATTCATTTACATCAATGTTTTTTTGCAGCCAATACATGTAGCTCGTTCGCTAAACCAATCATGGTTTGGTTTCTGAATAAGTTTATCTTTTGATTGCGTTAAATGACAAAAACTTTGAGGAAAGCAGCCAGTCAACATGTCTATGGGAAATTTGCCATTGCCAATACCAATAAGTTGTTTAGAGAATATGTTTCCAGATTGGTCATTTTGCAACTCGACACGCATATTCTTGATTAAATGAAGCACTTTGACATATTTCCACAAATTGGAGGAATTTAGACATGCATTGATTTCATCAGCTGGTGTTGATCGTGGAATCACTGGCAATGTTTGACGAAAATATCCTGCTAATAAAATCATTGCACCACCAAATATGATATTATTGCTTCGTAGATCTTTTAAGGTTCTGTCTAAAGCCTCCAAAGATTTTGTATGTGCCACCGTACATTTATCCCAAACAATCAATTTACATTGCTGCAAAACCTTTGCCATTGCAGAGTTCTTCGTTTTGCAGGTTGGAGTTTCATTGCTTTGCATATTTAATGGCAATTTTAGTGCTCAATGGGATGTTCGACCACCTTCAAGCAAAGTTGCTGCGATTCCCGACGAAGCGAGTGCGAATTGTTGCTATTATTATTGAAATCAAAAAAATTGTTCCTGTACCACCAGGTGCTTCTAAGAAGTAAGTCCCTCCAGTTTCATCATTTGTTACTTTCATAAGAGTACATATGTACATATGTACATACTTCTGTCGTTCATTCAACAGTGGAAGATTTGTTTTAATTAATTCTTTCAAAGTGTTGAGATCATACAGTTTTTCTCGATGCAACTCTTGGTTAAAAGCATCATGCATTGGACGATCGATTAGATCGGTAATTAGCTTGTTTTGTAGCAGTTCGGGTTCTTCTACCTAAATTGCTTCGTCTTATAAGAGGCATATCAAATACATATAAATTATTTTGTCACTAAACACTAACTAAACAAACACTAACACTAACACTCTGCACAATACACGATATACGGATTTGTTTCAGCCGTTTATCAGTTGACAAAATCAAACTCAGTAGATAACGTAACAGAAAATCTAAGAAAAAAAACAGCAAATCGACATCAACACTTTTTTCTTCTTTTTTTTTCTTTTTTTTTTAAATTTGATATGACTTGAAGTCAAATTCTTTAAGCCGACTACGTTTGTAAGAAAACATTTGTATGGGAAAAAGAAAAGGGCTGTTTTTATGGGTTTTCCGGCAATTATTGGAATTTTTCTTGCCGTAAAAACCATCCTTGAACTTCAACGAACATTTTAAAAAAAGAATTGGCCAAATTGGTCCAGGCGTTGTTGAGTTATGCGCTTACCAACACATTTTGCGATTCATTTTTATATATAAGATTAACAATATATATTTGCCATTACTTACATTATTTACGAGTCAGTGCCGCTTCGTCCTTCTAGTTGTTGTAAAAATTATTTTAATAATTCATACTCTTTCTGCAGTCAAACAAATTCAGCTGCACAATCTGCCCGACGCTGACGACATACAGTCTGACGTTTATAAACGGTAGGTACTGCAGTTCGACTAGGTTAGTTCGATCGAAAATCTGACTTTATGAATGCAGATAACGCAGTTCTTAGTTAGGCTGACGTTTATGAATACACTCATACTCTTTTTAAAAGCACAATACTGAGTCACTATTTTTTCTTATAGTTACTATAGTTAAGATATAGTGTTTGCTATAATATAATACAAATTTTAATATTTCTATTGACTTTTTCAGAATCCACTTTGATAGCAGCAACAAAAATAGTTTTTTGTCCTTAAAAATATGTTTTAAGCATTAAATTAAACCGTTTAGCTAAAAATGAAATTAATTTTTGATGATACATCCCATAATATTTCATTCAAATATTTGTCTATGTAAATCAACTCTCAACAAACCCACTCTCCTATAGCCCTTTACTCATCTCATCCACTGTACCTCAAATAAAGACAAACAAATTTGTAACATCATATCCTAATTTATAAATTATGCCCTTTAAAATAAGAAAATAACTCGTCACCATATACACACAAAAAACAGGACACAAATAAAACACCATCCCTTTTTTTGAAATTTTTTCATTTTACCATTAATAATAAACTTTTGTTTTTTATTTTGTTGCTACAATATAACGCGTTGCTACACTAATAATGCGAATAAAAAATTACATTTTTATTCGCGCCTCGAAATGTGTTTTAATTTTTTTCTTAGTTGTGTCTTTGTTTATTTTTGTATTTTTTTGGATGATGGTTTTCTCACTTTTGATGCTATAAATTTTTCGTTTTTTATTTTTTAACCGCAGCAACTTCATATCCTGTATCCTGGTTGGGTCGTTTTGGCTGACTCTGTGACTCTGATGCTATGGAATGGTTAGGTTATATATGTAGCTCCTTTTTGAGTCTGGGAATGAGTTCTAATTAAAATTTCACTCCTTTCGCGTCATTAAAATATATTTCTATCTTTACGTAACGTACAGACATTTTTGTATAATTAGCATCGCACCCGGAACACAATTTTGGTTGGCGATTTTATTGTATTGTTGTTCGTTTTTCTGTTCGTCTTTTTTCCAGGGAACTTCCGCTGACGAGACTATGATGACGATGACGCAGTGGCTATCACGCCAGCCAACTACTGTTTAGGAATTTTAAAAGTCATCATGGTTAGCCATTCCTGCAAAATATTAAAAATGGAAAGTTGAGAACAAGACAACATACCTCTTTTTATGGAAGAATGGAAAACAAGTAAATATAGAGGTGGTTTAAATTTAATCTTTTTAAAATGCAAATTAAATTCTTTTACTTTATTTTCTTTTAAAAAAAACTTTATTAAACAAAATTCAACTTAATAATATATTTACAATTTTTCGTTAATACTAATGAATGCCCGGTCGAACCGCTTGTCTGATCTAAAACGTAATGTTCCCTCTGGACAACTCCGGATGGTTTTTATACTGCAATAATCAAGTTGATGCTGTGCGTGTTAGTGCGTGTTGCAAGATGTTGCGACACTTTGGTTTCGTAGCCAAGACGATTTAAATACTTGAATATAAAAGGGGTGTTTTCTGTGTCCGAGTGGATGATTTGGGCACACAATAAATATCAAGTTCATTTAATAGAACAATGATCCCTTTGTTAGATTTTTTTATGGCTTTTTGTTTTTATTACTTCTTGGTGCCATAACTCCCTCCTTGGTTTAAAATGCTGCGTCCCGCTGCATATTATTCTGTATTAATTTTTCGATACGCATACATCTCAGTTCAAATTTTCCTGATCGTGATGTTTTCCTTTTTTTGTAATATGAGGCTGCAATAACCTTGGCGGCAATTATTATTAATGTTAATGAAGTGGTGCTGGTTATTGGTCTTTTTAATATTTCAGTTTTAATTGATTTCAAGATGCTTATGTTCTCGATTTCAAGTTCTTTATTTATGGCATTCAAGTATTCTTCAACTTCAAAGTTCGTAGATGAATAGCCTTTAAGATATTGTTTGACTTCGTATGTTGGGTTTTGGTAAGTGGTGTTGTCTACGGTGATTTCTTCTTGGAATATGATCAGATTTGTCCCTTCATATGTTTCATTGTTTATGTATCTTTTCCCTGACGTCAGTATATGTCCTTTGAAAATAATTTCTAACGGTGCATTCATTTCTTTAATTTTTTTACATTTAGCTTTTTTTAAATTTAACAAGTTTGACAAACATGAATCGTTATATTCTAATTTACAATAAAAATCATTTAATTCCAGTTTACAATCTTTTACATTGACATAAGTTTCTTGACATAATGCAATATTTTTTTGGAATAACTAATTTTCCATCTTCATGGCTTATGGCCCTTGTTTCAAACATTTTACATTTTCTTATAATAATAGGGTATTTTATTAATATAACAATCAAATCTTTATTCTGTAATATCTTAATTCTAGATACATCCAGTAAATCTGATATTGATAAACTTATGTTTTCGGTTTTGACAATTTCATTAATATCCTTACTATTTAATAAAGCTGGATGTATGATTCCTAATTTAGATAACGTAATAGTGTTTATTAAGTTTTGCAATTCCAATATTATTAATTTAGTTTGTTTTTCAATTATATCGCTAACAAATGAATTTGAAAAATTTTCAATTAGGTTGAGTTGGAGTTAATTAAATATTGTTTATTATTATTTAGAACTAAATCATTAATTTTATTTTCTATTATGATTTTGTCGTCGTGATCAGGACTACCTGCTATCCATTTCCATATCTTGCCTATTGTCTCTATAGCTCTCTTGTTCCTGTGAGTAATAGTTAGTTGCCCTATTAACGTTTGCATGATGTTGAAATCAGTATCATGTCTGTCGGTTACTTGTGTATCTGGGTAGTTAGTTCTATCGTGATGTATTTTTATCATACGTTTGGCGCTAGCAATAGAGTCTTTGATTTTGGTCAAGTTTGTTATATGGAATAAGGTTGCGTAATCTTTATATAGTAGTACATCCCCATTTTCTATTACTACATAGTCCTTTCTTGAGTAGTCAATTACTTGTAATGCGTCTACTACTGTAAGCAGTAACATGGGAATGATTGGAAACATTTTTGATCTGAAATTTAGGTAACAATTTTTAAGTTATCCTTGTGTATGATACGTCCTTTTTTTGTTTTAATTGTGTGTCCTAAATCTTCCTCTACTATAATTTGTTTGTACTTGGGTCTAAGCTTTCCCCATCTATTGTTTGTTGTCTTCTCATAAACTATTTCACCTTTCTTTAATTCAATTTTCTTCCTACCTTTGTTTTCTCTGGCCAATGTAGTTTTTTGAACCTTACATAATTTGCTTGATACATTTGTATGTTCCTTTCTATTAAAAAGAATGTCTAAAGGTTTTTCTTCTGTAACTGAATGTATAGTCTTGTTATATTCCATTGCTGCTTTAATAACTATTTCTTCAGTATCTATTAATTTATATTCTTCTTTTAGGCATCTAGCTATTTCTTGTATTGTTGAATGAACACGTTCAACCTGTCCGTTTGATAACGAATGTTTCGCTGGTACAAAGTACATGTCAATTTTTTGTCTTTCCATAAGTTTTTTGAATTGTTGTGACGTAAAGGTTGGGTCATTGTCGCATACTATGCTAATACAGTTTGGAAAAGTCTGTAAGAGTTCTAACATCTTAATTCCCATTTCCATTTTGTCTTTAATAACTTTTACCACTAGATACTTGGAATACTTATCTATACAAGTTAAAATTTTTGTGTTTTCAAATAATAATATGTCTATGTGTAATGACTCCCCCTCTCTTTTAGGAATTGGCGTCTCGACAATCAATTCTGTATGTGGTTTGCGATTATATTTATTTTCATTGCATATATTACATGATTTTACAAACATTTCTACTTGTTCCCTCATTTCAGGCCAATAATAATTTGAAGTAATTTGTTTTATGTTTTCTTTAGAACCTCTATGTGCTCTTGTGTGTGTTTGTTCTATAATTATTAACTGGTCGTCTTTATTTGAAATGTCAGTAATAAATTGTTTGCATCTTATGAATTTATTAGTAAAAGTTTTAAGTATTTCTTTTATGTCATATATGACTTCAGCGGTTGTGAATATACCTACAGTTCCTGGTTTCAGATATTCTTTAAATAAAGAGGTTAATTCAGAAGGGTTTGTATATTCAATTAAGTGTCTTTGTTTGTTGGGGAAAGGGTTCAGAATCTCGTGTACGAAGGTTGATGATTTGTTTATTAGAATTTGTTGATTAAATTGATTTAAAGGTTTATCAAGAGTTTCGATAGAGTTTGTTTCGCTGCTTTCGGCAGAATGCATTGTCGCTTTGTCAGATGAATCATCTGAAATGTGGTTCAAGTTTTGTCTACTCAGGGCATCAGCTACCACATTGGTTTTCCCTGGTTTATATACAATTTTAGGGGCATATTCCTCTATCAACGCATGCCATCTTTTCATTTTATTATTCGGGTTTCGTTTAGAAACTGCATAAGTAAGAGGCTGATGGTCTGTATGTATTTCTAGATTTTGAACACCGTATAGGTAATTTCTTAAGCTTTTTAGAGCAAATACAATTGCGTACAACTCTTTCTCGTTAGTTGCATAATTTCTTTCTGTTTTCGTTAATGTTTTCGATATAAATGTAATTGGTTTATTATCCTGGGACAATACTGCACCAATTGCATCGTCGGAAGCGTCTGTTGTTAATATGAATGTTTTATTAAAGTCTGGTTGAGTTAGTTCAACTTCGGCCATTAAGTGTGTTTTCAGTTCATTAAAAGCATCTACACCTTCTTTATCAAGGTTAATTTCCGTTTTCTTTGCCATGTGAGTGGAAACATGACCATTTTCACTCTGCAAATATTTGGTTAGAGGTTTAGCTATTGCTGCATAATTTTTTATAAATTTACGATAATAGCCGATCATACCTAAGAAGCTTCGTAATTGCCTCAGGGTTTTGGGGATAGGGTAATTTCTTATGGTTTCAACCTTTTCAGGATTAGTTTTAATTGTTTTATGAGCTACAACATAACCCAAAAATTCTACTTTTTCTTCAAATAGACGTGATTTCTCCACTGAAATTTTCATATTGGCTTCTTTCAATGCCTTTATAATTATATTTATATGTTCGATATGTTCTTGGACTGTCTTTGAGAATATTATAATGTCATCAATGTAGACATGACATATTTTCCCAATAAATGGTCTAAGGATATCGTCCATTGCTCTCTGGAATATTGAAGGAGCATTCTTCAATCCAAAAGGCATACGAACGTATTCATATTTTCCGTTATTCACGGAAAAACTAGTTTTCTCTACATCTGATTCTTTCATTCTTATTTGATGAAAGCCACTTTCCAGATCTAATGTAGAGAAGTACTTTGCCTCCCCTAAGTTACTTAGTATAACGTTTGTATCCGGTATTGGGTATTTATCGGATACAGTAAGTTCATTAAGTTTTTTGAAGTCGATCACCAATCTTTGTTTTGGTGTCCCATCTTCGTTTATTCCTTTTTTCGCAACTACCCATACAGGAGAATTGTATGGACTTTTCGAAGGTCTGATTATGCCTTCATTTAATAATTTTTTTAATTCTTTGTTAACGAAATCGTTAGCTGAAAGTGGGTACGGGTATTGCTTACTCCAGATTGGGGTAGCAATGTTAGTACGAATCTCTGCTAGGACATCCGTTCTGAAGGGTAGAGTAAGATCAATTTCATCATGAATACTTGATATTTTCTTCATAATTGAACTTCTCAGTTCTTCAATATTATTTTCTTGAATCGAATTAATAAGTTCCACTTTGTCTAAATATATTTTCTCTATCCTATTACCGTATCTTAACAACTTGTTATCGAAGTCAATTTCTGCTTTAACGTGGTTTAATAAGTTTGCACCTATTAATGCATCATATTCAAAATTATCTATTATATAAAATCTTGTTTTTGTATTTAGTACAAAAACTTCATGATATTTTTTTATAATTATTTCGCCACTTGGCGTTCTCGCTCTTTTAAAAATTGGTAGGGAAATTTCGTTCTCGAAAGTATTTGGTTTGCAGTAGTTACTACTGGCACCAGTGTCAATTAATATTTGTATTGTTTTATCGTTTAGTTTTCGTGATATGTGGGGTAGTCCCCACGTTCGTCTAAAAAATGTTCATCTTCGTTGATATTGTTTATGCGGTTTACTTTGGGAACGGTTGCTTGAACCGATCCTTGTGTATTGTGAAACGTATCATTTTGTCTTTTAAAAATTGGACGTGGTGAGTTATTGTAAGTGTTAAAATTGGGTTTTGTCCACTTCCAATTAGTATTAGGGTTATAACCGTGACTTGGTCCAGGTCTTTGATAGTTTGTTAGGGTATGAATTTGTTTTAAGTGATTAACGTCACTTCTATTTAAATGTCTGTTTGCCGAACTTCCTAACTCCATTGGTTCGACCTTTTGTTGTGTCTGTATGCGGTGATTGTCTTGTTGGAATTGTCTGTTTTTATTGTCACCTCTCGTGGGAAAACGTAAGTTGTTATTTCTTTCCATTTGGGGTCTGAATTGTGAAGCAAATAATGCTCTGCTATTGTTGCTTTGCAATTCTTGTGCTTTTGCTAAGGCAGAGGGTAAATCACTTGGATTTATAGAAAATAAGATGTTAGATAGGTTACCATTGAGACCTGATATAAATACCCTCAATGCATTGCTTCTATGCATTCTGCATAACTCTATGGACATGGGTGTACTGTTACCATGGGTCATAACCGTCTTGTTGATTATCAAGGTTAATTTTTCATTAACCTGATTATAATAGTCTATCACTGTATTATTTCCCTGTCTTAGTATTGACAATTCTTGTTCTAGCATGTGTATCGGTCGTTTGTCTGCATAAGCAAAGTCTAAGCGCGAAATTATGGCATCATAATTGAGTACTGTGCCGTGATTTGTCAAAATATCGTTTGCTGCACCTACTATTTTATTTCTTAATATCGTCAGTGCCGAAAAATATCTTTTGCTACCTATGGTATACAAGGATATTGAATTGGATGAAGCCTCTCGCCAACTGACGTATGCATTTTGATTTCCAGAGAATTCTGGCAGTGATTTAACAACATCTAAGGATTCGTTGCATATTATTCCTTCGTCAATTGTTTGCTTAAAATAATTTTCTACATGAGAAGGATCTCCTAAGCTAGCTAGTTGGGCAGTCAGTAAGTCTATTCTACTATTGAACTTATTTGTAAGTTCTGTCGTTGTCACCGATATAGCCCTAGAAATAATCTGTTCGAGTTCTAGTGCTGTTGCCATATTGTCTTTGTCTTTGTCTAGTATTTTTTCTTTCCCTAATATTTCGTTTTTTCTTTTGTCCTGTGTTTTAATTTTTTTTAAACTTTTATGTTCTTTAATGAATTTTTTAAATGAATCAGACATATACTTATTTTAATATATAGAGAAAAAAATAATGTTTTTATAATAATAATATTAATTTACTTAAAAATACAAATTTTCTCACAACATGGTCTGCTACAGCTGCTGGTGTTCTGGATACTTTTCAGTTTCTCCTTTATTGTACGCCGCTGGCTTTTGGTTCACTGCACTTTTTATCCTCTTTGGGATATAATTTGGCAAAAAAGTTTTGGCGGATACCGCTAGTGTCACAATTTACTTTATTTTTTCAATTTTTAGTTAACACTTGGGCATCCCGGTTGAGCCCCCAATTAAATTCTTTTACTTTATTTTCTTTTAAAAAAAACTTTATTAAACAAAATTCAACTTAATAATATATTTACAATTTTTCGTTAATACTAATGAATGCCCGGTCGAACCGCTTGTCTGATCTAAAACGTAATGTTCCCTCTGGACAACTCCGGATGGTTTTTATACTGCAATAATCAAGTTGATGCTGTGCGTGTTAGTGCGTGTTGCAAGATGTTGCGACACTTTGGTTTCGTAGCCAAGACGATTTAAATACTTGAATATAAAAGGGGTGTTTTCTGTGTCCGAGTGGATGATTTGGGCACACAATAAATATCAAGTTCATTTAATAGAACAATGATCCCTTTGTTAGATTTTTTTATGGCTTTTTGTTTTTATTACTTCTTGGTGCCATAACTTGCATATAGATGAAGGTGGTCCATGGTTTGAATGCTGGTGTTGATTTATAAAAGTTATTAAATAAAGCTGTTTCCCCCCAATTTCGCTTGTCTATATTTCAATTAATAAATAAAATGCATAATTGGTCGCACGAACTTGCTTCCGTATATCCAAGGAGTCTGTTTAAATAATACAAATATTTGAAGACTTAAAAATATACTTACAACATTAGTTTACTTGCAAATATTGTAATGCCATTTAAAGTCTCAAGATAAATATTCTTTATTAAATTTTTTGTAATTTTAAAGTTTTTAACGTAATTAGTAATCGGTCCTATTTGTCGAATTGAAAATTTTGACATTTGTCAAAATTTTTAGAGAGAAAATTTGTCCGATCGAATATTTTACGAACAAAAAAATAATAATAATTTTATTTAACGAAAAATAACATTTTTGGTTTTGTAAGGTAATGTTTTGAGAAATTTCGAAGTACTCGTACCTAACAGTTTTCCTACAAAAACAAAAAAGATTACTAAAATTTGGTAAAAATTTATTTTCGACTCGAATATTTTGGAAAAACTTAAGATATTGCCTTTAAGCTAGTTTTATCTTACACTGCCGGTCATAAGGTTAGAAACAGTCATTTTTGAGAAGTAAAATCATCATTTCACCCGTTACATGATGGATTAGAAAAAAACAACTATGGTAAATGAGGGACTATTTTGTTAACAACAAAATATAAAATTTGGCTAAAGGAGAGATTTAGTTAACGGAACTTTCATGGCAAATCGTTAATTGAGTCAAGAATATGCGAAAATAAATCGGGTCATTAGATTAGAAGCAGTGAATAAATCCACGTTGTTTTGTGAAGTGCGTACATTTTTTTTTTTTCGGAAAACGGTGAAATTTATAAATGAATTGTTGTTGTTTGAGTGTTAACAGAAATGGGCAACAAAAAATGTTTGACAGTGGAGGAAAGGGCAAGAATAGATGTGTATTGCTCTAAAGGACTTTAATGCTTTGCTATAGCCCGAACAAAAAATCGAAGTGATCATTGTATCAACAATTATTTAAAAAACCATCGTCTTATTCGAAAAATTATAAAAAAAACACTCCATCTGCCTAAAGACTTAACGAAACGCGAAGTATCCTTAGAATAGCGTCAAATTCAGTATTATCCGCAGCTAAAACTAGGGAAAAAGCTAATGTTAAGGCCAGCTTATCCACTGTTAAATACACGATTCGCCATGCTAAACACTTAAAGCACCTGAAGTTTAAGAAAAAACCTCCACTTAATGACGCAAGAAAGAACCAACGCTTGTGTTTAGAGAAAGATCACATGAGCTGTCATGTGCAAAATGGAATGACCGTAAATGATTGGCGGAAGGTTATTTTTTCCGACGAAAAATTTAAAATAGATGTGCCAGATGGTTATAATTATTATTTCCATCACCTGAGGAAAGAGTAGTGGTTTTTAAACCGTCACCATACCAAAGAAGGAGACGTTATCGTCTGGGGCTCAATTTTATTTTATTTCGCTATAAACTTGGTAGTCCAAGATACCAAATGACTAGGAAAGCATACAAAGCCTTCCTGGAATCAATATTCCCCAATATTAGCGAGCTTTTTGGACCAATTCCATTCATCGGTCAGCAGGAAAACGCTCCCATACACACAGTCCGAGAGGTAAAATCCCTTATTGCAAACCAAAACTTCCACTTGCTGCCTTGGCCACCATATTCCTGGGACCTTAACATATTTGAAAATGTGTTGGGCTAGCTTACACGTAAGGTACATAAGGGAGGAAAGCAATACGGTCACAAGGAAGCGATAATTCATGGTATCAAATTGGCCTGTAGTGAGATTTTTTTGGTCTACTTGGAGTCTTTTTATAAATTCTTAAAAGATAGAATTTTTGAAGCTATTTTGAAGGCTGGTGGTAGCACACATTATTAAAAACCTAATGAATACCAAAAAACGTTACAAAATACAAATACTTGCATTTTATTTCCATTTATTTCATGTGCTTCTAATCTAATGACCCGATTTATTTTCGCATATTCTTGACTCAATTAACGATTTGCCATGAAAGTTCCGTTAGCTAGATCTCTCCTTTACCCAAATTTTATATTTTGTTGTTAACAAAACAGTCCCTCATTTACCATAGTTGTTTTTTTCTAATCCATCATGTAACGGGAGAAATGACGATTTTACTTCTCAAAAATGCCTGTTTCTAACCTTATGACCGGCAGTGTATATAAAATATTGTTTTTAACATTCATTACAATTTAGAAAAATCCAATAGTCAGTTATTTTATAAAAAAAATATAAATCTACAAAAAAAACTACACAACTGATGTTCAATTTGAATATTTCGAGAATAGATGAAAGTATTGATTGCAAAATTATTTCATTCTTATAAAATTGTATTGGCAACGAAAAATAATTTTCTTAGAAAAATTTAATCGCTATTTTTCTTATAAGACATACAAACTTTCAAAAAATGCTGCTAAATTGATAAATATTGGTTATCGACTAAAAATGTCGTGAACGAAAACAGATATTGAAATCAAAATTGCTTCACCATTTGCAAAATATTTTTGCTAATTTTTAATTAATTTTTCAACAAAATTCAAATTACATTTTTTTTTTTTGAAAAAACACCAAAACCTACAAAACCAAAAAGAAGCTAATGCGAAATCAGTATGGGTTAAACGCCAGCCTATTTTTAGAAATATTTTTGATATTCAGTTTTTTAGTGCCTTTAAAATTACGTTTTTCGTTTGAATTTCGTTAAAAAAATTTGACCCATTTTCGAGATATCGAGTTTCGAAAAAAAAAATATTTTTCAAAGCTCAAAGTAAACTACACGCTTTTGATCATATCAAATATTATTTAGACAATAAAAGAGTTTATTCAGAATAAAAATATCTAAATCGGTTCATTAGTTTCTGAGAAATTTTGAAAACAAAATGACGGTTCTATGGGGACACCCTTCTTGGGCAATACATCAAATATCAAGTCAAATACGACTTTTCGTTTTAAATAACTTGCTATCTGGGCAGCTGCAACTTTTTAAAGCTATAATATCTTTTCACATTTACAGATCAAATATACTTCATTATTAAGAATGGAACGATAAATGCTTCAAAACAGTATTGGAATTGTTTAAATTCACTAGAAAAGTGGTAGAAGTTGGAAAAACTATAGCACTTTTAGGTCGTCGTGAAACACCTTTTTGGTCCAAAAGTGAATTTCGTGGAAATGTTGGGAAGAGGTAGTAATAGAGAATCAAAAGCTTGTTCTTCACTAAAGCGTTCACTTGTTCATAAATACTTGAGTCTTAAGGCTCTTAAAACTAAGTTATCAAAAAAAAAACTAAAGTCAGTAGATCATCTTGATAAGGACCATTTTTACCTCAAAGCCTTTTTTAATAAGCATAATTTTGTAGCATTTGAGACTTAGAAAATCCAAGAATGATGATTAAAACGACTATTAATCCTCAACATGTCTTTTTTTGATTTTTTTTACTAGAAATATGATTTGAACTATTGGAAAAATAAGGTGCCGGAACAAAGTAAGCGCAATTTCGAAAGAGAAATTCTGGGGCATATTTTAAACCATTGACAATTGCGACAGGTGATGGGTGACAATTAACAAAATCTGTTCTATAAACAATTTGACAATTTTGTAGAATTTTAGGAAAATACCCGACAGTTGTCATCTTTTCGTTTCACAAAAAAAATGTCATGACAATAAATTATCAAGTATTTTCCCCACAATTATGAGGAATTTTTCAAAAATTTGTACTTACAATTCTTATATGAAAGGGAAACAAATACAATTAACATATTTGTCAGTATTAAATTGACAATTGCGGCAGGAAACTAAGTTATGGTCAAGTGTTTTCAGTGAAAAGACCTAAAATGATAAACGGTATACGTATTTGTCTCCGTGTAATATGTTGCCGGTTCCCTTGGAATTTTTAACAAGAAATAATGATTTTGAATCGTTAAAAGGCCTAAAATTTAATGAAAAATTTCGTATCAGAGAAACAGTCACTGTTTATATTTTATCGAGAATCGGTGCAATTAAACAGCATCCCAAAAAGGGGAATTACTCTCTACCAAACCCGATTCTCCAATTTTTGCTGGTGCTTAAATCCATTGCGTTGAGACTTTTTGCTGTTCTGCGGTTTCATTATATTTACGAATAAAATATCTTCATTTTCTAAATGCAACACTTATTTTGAGAATGTGGTTCATTTTAAAACTCTCGGTTTTTAACTTCCCATAGGAAGTTATTGTAATGGGTCCGATTTGTCGAATTGAAAATTTTGACATTTCTTGACGTTTTCGTCGTCCTTAGCAGTTTAAAAAAGGTGAAATGTTTGGTTAACTCTAAATATCTCACGAACCAATGACGCTAGAGACTTGAATTCAATTTTATATTATATATCGTAACGTGATACCAAACAAGTATATTTTTGGAAAAAAATCAGTAAACGGTTTTTTTTATAAATCAAAAAAACTGACAAAAAATATTGTCACCTCGAATTATTTACGAACAAAAAATGATTTTAGCTCTAAAACAATTTTGTGCAACCAAGAATAAGGTTTTTAACATAATATGGTAAAATTTTGAGAAATATCGAATTGACAGTTTTTTTATAGACAAATATCTAAAAAAAAAAACATTACTCAAAGTTGGTAAGAATTGAATTTCGACTCAATTATCTTTTCAAAAATTTGAGATTATGGCTTCCAACTTATCTTATCGTATAAGAAATATTGTTTCAACATTCAATAAAATTTTGAGCAAAATCGAATTAACAGTTTTTTTACAAAAAAATAAAAACCTAGAAAAAAAAATTAATAAAAGTTATTAAAAATTGATTTTCGACTCCAATAATTTTTCAATACTTTGAGACATTAGCTTTAAACTAATTTGATTTTTTGAAAAAAATATTGTTTTCAACATTCATTAACATTTTGCGAAAAATCGAATTGAAAGTTTTTTTTTACAAAAAAATAAAAACCTAAACAAAACAAAACAATTTTAAAAAAATGGTAAAAATTGATTTTCGACTAAAATATCTTTTCAAAACATTGAAATATTGGCTTTCAACTATTTTTTTCTTATGAAAAATATTGTTTTCAACATTCAGTAAAATTTTGAGAAAAATCGAGTTTTCAGTTTTTTACAAAAAATAAAAACCTAAAACAAATTAATAAAAGTTCGTAAAAATTGGTTAACGACTAAAAATCTCGTTAACAAAAATAAATTTTAAAATAAAACTATTTCATTATATGGAAAATATTGTTAGTAATTTTAAAATTTTTAAGAATAGTTCAACTGACAACTTTTTTAACAAAACACGAAAGACAAATCGACAGACGGGATGGGAAGTTATCAGTGTGGGTCGCATCCCAGCCTCTTTTTATAATATTTTATGGAGTTCGCTTTTTAATTAAAAAATATGATTTGGCAAACAGTGACATTTTAAAACTGAAAGAGTTGTTGAGAAACGATAAAAGTTGAAACAAAATGCAAAGGTTTTGTTCCATATTTCATCGTTTTTCGATCATAACACATTTCAAGATTAAACAATGAAATTGTCACCACAGATTTGTCAATAAGTGTAGGTAAGTATGATAATCACAAAATTGTC
This sequence comes from Eupeodes latifasciatus, assembly GCA_920104205.1. Classification (NCBI taxonomy): domain Eukaryota; kingdom Metazoa; phylum Arthropoda; class Insecta; order Diptera; family Syrphidae; genus Eupeodes; species Eupeodes latifasciatus. The sequence goes on along the minus strand of OV049924.1, from coordinate 388,780,633 downwards.
ACGACAAATGTGTCACTGTATTTTTCGGACGAATTTGTCACCTGTAAATATATTAAATAAATTAGGTTAGGACTTACAACTGTCAATCTACACTAATATTATAAAGAGGAAAGATTTGTATTTTTGTATGTAACGAATAAAGTCAAAAAGTACTGGACCGATTTTAATAATTCTTTTTTCATTAGAAAGCTACATTATCTGTACCTATTTATGTCTACCCGTGCGAAGCCGGGACGGTTCGCTAGTATGATATAAATAAGAAATATGTCAGACAAGTTTGAAAACCTTACAGAACTGTCACCTTTCAATTTCAATTTCAATTTATATGAAATATGGTTCTGAACTGGGATATTCCTCCAAGAGGCCACCGTATAGTCTTGTGACTCAACACATTTATGCTCTTTTGCGGTAATCGATTCAAAGTCTTAAAGATAAAATTCGTAAAATTATCGAGGTCATACATCCTCAAATGTTAGAATTGGCCATAGAAAATTTGATGGCAATATGGTACTGCAAACGTAGCCCCAATGGCCATTTGGCTAATATTTATAAACTTCAAATTGAACTGACTACAATAACTGCCAAAGGGAAATTTAAAATATTTCATGTGAAGATCTTAAGCCTTCCATTTTTAATAAATAGCAACCCATCAGGACTTTGTATTTTTTGTCAATTTCCCTTTGGGCTTAAAATAAAAAGTGTGCAACCCGATCTCGTTTTATCATTTTAAGGTGCTTGTCTTACTGTACTTTATTTTGCATTACTTAAGAATAGCCAGTTGAGGGGCTGGGGGATGACATGAGGACTAAAGTAGAATCCCCACTCTAGACGACCTATCCATTAAAACATCTTTTTTGTACATTGAAATTTTTTTAACCTTAGCCTCTTAAAATTGGTTTTGTGACCGAAGCTCATCTCAGTGTTTTTCTAAGTCAGTGCCTTTAAATGTTTGAAAGTTGTGATTTTTCCAAATCAAATAATTAATTTCTTATATTGTTTCAGTTTTGATAAGACTTTATTATTATTATGATGTTGTAAATTACATGTGTACTCATTCGTACACGAAAATAGTACAAAAACTATTAACTAACTGATACCACAAAAAACACAATTATTTTTCTGTTAATTGAGCTCAGTCGTATAATTGGACAAGAATAATTTGATAGCATTTTTATCGCAAGTATTGTACACACTTAAATTAAAATAATGCACTTTACCTTATCATCCTCCTGCAGTTTCGACACAACAACACAAAAAACACTTTCGAGCTGATAAGAACCACTTTCGAGACACAAACGTTGATTTGAATGAAGCATCTTCTTATCTGCCGCATGAGACACAAGAGAAATAAAATGACATTTGTAAAGTGCTTCTATTTTAATTCCCTTATTCAAATGGAGAGAGGCAAATGGCCTCTATTAATATTGTCTCCCTATTAATTTATTTATATTATCATTCTTATCAGCATCACAAGGTCAAAGTTCGACGGTACATCGAAGTTTTTGATATTTCAAGCCAAATAATTTTTGCTATTGTCGATCAGTTTCAATTTTGTGTTCGCCATCATCGTTTGATCGTTCGTTTTCTTGAATCGAATAAAGTAATTTCCAGAAACGATGCTCCTTGTTCGAAGCTTAGTCTTGTTGATTGCAGTGAGTCTTGCTCTTGGCGAAGTTGTCAACTTCAAGCCATGCAAAGGTACCACCAGCAACTGTGTGATTCATGAGGTTCGTGTTGACCCATGTGCAGAAGCGGCTGAAAACAAGGCTTGCAGAATCAAGCGACGCAAGCCAGCCAGTATTTCGTTTGACTTTACTCCTGGATTCGACAGTGAAACTTCAACTTCATCTGTTTATTGGGCTAGAGAAGACGCTGACGTGGAATTAGAAGACATTGATCACAATAGCTGCAACTACTCAACTTGTCCTCTTAAGCGCGACCAAAAGAACACTCTTAACTTTGAATTGCCTATTCGCTCGAAGTTCCCATTGAACGATTACGAGATTAAGTGGAGGTTGAAGGGAGCCGCGCCTGGAGATGAGTGCTGCTTGACCACTTCCATCAAAATTGTTCGTTAAGATGTTTTAAAATTGTTTTTTTGTTTTTGCAAAGCTTGTGATAAGCTAATTTTTTAATTTTGTGATAGGCTGTCATTGATTTGTTTTTGAAGACGAAAAATATAAAATTACATTAAAAGTTGCCGAATATATATATTTCTTTTATTTTGAAAGTTTCAAAAGTTTTTACTTGATTCCAATTCTAGTGCTGGCATTCAGATTTAAGTTTACCTATGAAATAAAGAAGTGGTGAGTATTAGTCCGTCCATTTCTTGTTAATGGAATGTCCTGGGACAAAGGCATAACAGACAAATATTCTTCAACTAATTGGCACCCACGACGCACATCTATATTTATTATATTATTATAAACACTGACAAATTCAACAGGTGTAATGAGACTTGTTTAGAGATTAGATTTTGTCATAAGTAAGCTCAACCAATAGCTTTTTTATTTTCAGGGATTTCTAGAAAATTAAAAATTCACCTAGCCAAATCGAAGTGTCTCGAAGTCACTTGTATGCACTTTTTGAAATATAAAAATCATGCATTACTTCATAAGACCAATAGGTGTTAAAAAAATATTACTTATGGGTTTCAATAATTCGGCTTTACGCACTATACTTACCTGTTTTAGGAGGACTCGATTAGTTAAGAATGTTGGTGTGGAAATAAGGGTCATGAATCATACAGCAATACAAATGTTTTGTGTGTATTTCTCAGGAAAAAATTCCTCTGTAGAAAAGAGAATGTTACTTAAAAGAGATTTAAGGAAATTAATTATTATTAGAAACGAAAGCTACATAATCTGAGGTGACCTCAATTGTAGACATAGAGATTGGGAATGTATTCGTACGAACTCGTGGGAAATGTTCTTGCTAATATGTCTTGTTTGTATCCGTTTTCCATATTGTTTCCGTTTATTCCAACTTATTTTCCGTCTTTGATCTATTTCTAACAAAATATACCTTAATTTTTCACTCAGCCCAAAACTATAAATGAATTAAGTTCTGATCATATTCCTGTTTCTTGTAAAATGAACAAAACTTCTTTCTGGACGTTAAAAATGTTAATTGGAGTCGTTTCAGATCAGATATTAAGTCCAAGTTTAGGCCAATTCCAACTGATTTGAATAGAGTATCTTCAAAAGAAGATGCTGATTTTCATGTTGATTTGTTCTCAAACCAAGTTCTGGAAGCGGTGCAGACATGTGTACCAAAAAAAAATGAAGAAACCATTTGTCATTAAAAAGCCGGATTATATTTTAGCTTACATTCGTATAAGGAATTTATTTTAAAGACAATGGCAACGTTACTTACTTACTTAAGGTGGCGCTACAGTCCTGTGTGAACTAGGGCCTCACGCAACAAACTTCTCCATCTAGCTCGGTCCCTAGCTAGATGTCTCCAGTTTCGCGCTCCAAGTTGGGTGAGCTCACTTTCCACTTGTGCGCGCCACCTGATCCGCGGAGCATTGGTTTCCATGCGCTCAACGTGACCCAGCCATCTTAGTCGTTGGACTTTTACCCTTCTGGATAAGTCTACGTCGCTGTACAGCCCGTACAGCTCGTCGTTCCATCTTCTCCTCCACTCCCCTTCGATGCATACGGGACCGTAGATCACACGAAGAACCTTTCTCTCGAAACGACCCAAGGTGCTTTCATCCGCTTTTGTCATAGTCCATGCTTCTGCACCGTATAGCAGGACGGGGTACGGGGATGATAAGGGTCTTATATAGCGACACTTTGGTCCTTCGAGAGAGGATTTTTCCACTCAATTGCTTTCTTAACCCAAAGAAACAGCGGTTAGCAAGAGTTATTCTTTGTTTGATCTCAGCGCTGGTGTTGTTTTCTGCGTTTACAGCGGAGCCTAGGTAGACGAAGTCCTTGACTACCTCAAAGTTACGTCTGTCGATGGTGACGTTTTGACCAAGACGTCGTCGGTGTTGTAGGTCCTTTCTTGATGACAGCATGTACTTTGTTTTGCCCTCATTAACCGTTAAACCCATTTTTCCCGCCTATGCCTCAATACTCACAAAAGCCCCATTGACATCACGCTGAGTTCTTCCGATTATGTCAATTGTCAATGTCATCGGCATATGCTAATAATTGGACAGACTTTTGAAAGATAGTGCCTCTAGTGTTGAAGTGGGAGCTCTGCACTATTCTTTCAAGTACGATGTTAAAAACAATCACATGACAGCGCATCACCTTGTCTAAAATCTTTTTTGACATCGAAAGGTTCTTTTAAGTTGTTTCCAACCTTTATGGAGCAGCGTGAATTCTCCATGGTCATCCTGAACAAACGGACGAGTTTGGCAGGGATGCCAAAACTAGACATAGCTCTATACAACTCGTCCCTGTAGATGCTGTCATATGCGGCCTTGAAATCGATGAAAATATGATGTGTGTCGATTTGGTGTTCTTGGGTATTTTCCAGGATCTGCCGTAATGTGAATATTTAATCGACTATGGACTTTCCTGGTCTAAAACCACACTGATAAGGACCTATCAGGTTGTTGACGATGGGCTTTATAGGTTCACATATTACGGCAGAGAAGATTTTGTAATCGATGTTAAGTAGACTGATTCCTCTATAATTGGTGCAGTTTAAAGGGTCTCCTTTTTTCAATGGCAACGTTATCGCTTACAATAGTACCGCAATGAAGTAAAATTTTCTAACAAAAAGATTGCGGAGAAAATAAGTAAATTTCGAAATAGAAATTGGAATGAGAAACTTACTAAGTTGGAAAAGAATGCTAAACCTTTTTGGAACATAGCAAAAATTATCAAAAACAAAAACAGACAAGTACCTAACTTTCAAAATAATGATGAAGTTATTTATTAAAACTCAGATAAAGCGAATGTCTTTGCAACAACAATTCTGAAAAATCATTGTGTATCTTAGCACCATAGTGATGATCCTATTAAAATGCTAGTAAGTAAAAATCTGATGGACAAGATAGCATAAAAATCATAGGTATATCTTAAAAAACTACCAAAAGCAGGGCTTGAATTTCTTACGTTTTTGGTAAGGTAATACCGATTCCTAAACCTGGAAAACCGTCAAAATTCCCAACAAGCTATCGACGAGTGTGCTTAGTTGTCCCATTCTCTCCCATTGTACTTTTTTAAGTACAGTAAAATGAACTAAGTTGATGGAGCCATAAAATTATGGCAATACTGAAAAATGAAACGTTTGACATTTATTCTTCTTTATTCAATAAATTTGAATTTTTCCACATAGTTTTTTCTTACAAAAAACGAAGTAGGCTTATTTGAAACTGTCTTTTTGTGCATGACATATTATATTTCTACTCGTGTTGTTAGTTGCAAAAACATAAGTGCTCATAAAACTCGTAAAAATCCAAATATTTCGATTTCCTTCCAAATAATCAAAAGAAATAAAGATAACGTTTAGAAAATTGTAATTTCAAATATATTTCGTTGTATATATAAGGAGGTAAGTTTCGTCAAAGTTTGATGTACTTTAAAAAGTACAACGGGTTTATGCACGCACTTTTTTTTAGTTTCTAAAATGAATTTCAAAAGCATCCCATCGAAAAACTTTTATGGAAAACGCTTTCAAAATCTGGAATCTGCCCTGGACGAACTATACAGCAATGACGATATAGTCAATGCTGATATCGTTATGGTTCCTCCACCAGTGGACTACGTTACGGACGAAGAGGATTTAGATGAAGAAAATATAAGAGCGATAGAATTACCGCAAGATGTTCCAGGTGAGGTTGAGATCTTCGGAGTTTTGAATAGATTGACTTTCGAAGAAGAATACGAAAGCGATGACGACCTTCCGCTGTCAGAGCTAAAAAAGTTAATTGCCCCTCCTGTTTGGACAAAGACAATTTCCCCAAACGAATTTCAAAGAAGTGAAAACTATTTGGAAAGAATAAAAAACTGTGCTTCAGATTTGATTGGGCTCAGCGAAGTTGATGTTTTTGAAAAATTGTTTGATGTCGAGGTAAGACAACTCATTGTGAGCCAAACCATGTTGTATGCTGGCCAAAAAAATCAACACAGCTTTGTATTCAATGAAGATTTTTATTTTATGTTTTGTATTTTAGCATATCACTAATATTATAAGATGTAAGTCTTACTGTGTATGCATTCAATGAATAAATCTAAATCTAAATCTAAATCTAAGATGACTTAAAAACTTTCATTGGTATCTTGTTGTTTTCGGGCTATCATTCTGAAGCTGGAGAATATATGTACTGGAAGCTGTCGGCAGATACCCATGTTCCTATTGTATCCAACAGTATGTCAAGGAACAGGTTTCAAGAAATAAAAAGGTACATACATTTTGCTGATAACAACAACCTTGACTTGAATGACAAAATGGCAAAACTTCGTCCGCTAAGCCAGCTTATGTGCAAAAAATTTCAAAAATGGGGATATATGCATGAGCATTTATCTATAGATGAATCCATGGTCAAATACTTCGGTCGTCATTCTTCAAAGCAATTCGTAAGAGGAAAGCCTGTAAGGTTCGGCTTCAAAAATTGGATGCTTTGTAGCAAGGATGGTTATATGTATCAATTTGATACTTATTGCGGAGCAAAAAATGTTAAGCCTTCTCTAAAGAAATTGCCATTAGGGTCAAGAGTTGTTCTTGACTTACTAAAAAATATTGAATGTCCAACTGACCATGCAATTTATTTTGACAATTTTTTTACAAGCTATGAACTTATGAAGATTTTAAAACAAAAGAAATTTAGAGCAACTGGAACAGCTCGCGACAATCGGCTCAAAAAATGTCCTCTTCCTCAAAATAAAGAATTTCAAAAGCAAAAAAGGGGTACTTTTGACCACCAATTCGACGAGACCAATGAGTTGCTTTTCGTTAAATGGAAAGACAACAGCATCGTTACTATAGCCACTAACTACGACAAAATCGAACCTTGCGAGAATGTAAAAAGATGGGACAAAGAACAACAGAAAAAAATTAATATTCCTCAGCCGCTTGTCTTCAAAAACTATAATAAAAATATGGGTGGTGTTGATCTTCACGATCAGTTCATCAACACCTATTCTATAGAAATAAGAGCGAAGAAGTGGTGGTGGAACATTTTCACATCGATGATTTCATCTACTGTCTCTAATGCCTGGAAGCTTCACAAATTGACCAACAACTACAAAGGTGATTTACTGGAGTTTACAAGAGCTGTTACGCTGCATTATCTCAGATTTCACACTTTGAATCAAGGACAACCGAGACTCGCAGTCAAAAGGAGCATAACAGAAAGCCCAGGATACCATTTTGCAAAGAAGTTACCAAATCAGTTAAGATGTCGCCAGTGCCATCAGCGATCGAAATGGTGTTGTGAAATGTGCAATGTGACCCTTTGCATACATAAAGATTGCTTTAAAAATTTTCATATTAATCAAAATTAAAATAGTATGTATGATACCATTGTACTAAAAAAAGTACACCCTCGTAACTGCTGACCACTATTTTTTGAAAACTTTTTTTTTTGCAATTATTTTAAATTTAAACTCAATAAACAGAAAATATCACAAAAATACAAAATTTCTATTTTTCTATACCCTTGGGTGTTAATGGGATAAGCAAAGTTTTCGAAAAATTTTTGAAATGTTAAATATTACGCATCGTTGATGAGCTTCAGATATTTCCCAATGAACAATTTGGATTCAGAACTTATCACAGTACAAGTCAACAGGTATTTAGAGTCTGTGAACAGATTAAGAAAAATCGATCCCTTGGTAAATCGACTGCACTTATCCTATTTGATATAGAAAAGGCATTTGTGCACAAGATGGCACATTTCAAGTTTCCTTCGTATCTTGTAAAAATTATCCAAAGTTTTTTGTCCAATCGTTACTTTAGTGTTTTCGTCAACAGCTTCTCGTCTAACTGTTACCAAGTTAACTATGGTGTCCCGCAAGGATCAGTACTAGGCCCTTTACTGTACAATATTTATACCACTGATATACCTAGATTACCAGGTTGTCAGGCAGCCATATTTGCTTATGATACAGGCATCTTTTTATCGCATGAATTTATAACGAGACAAATTTGAAAAATGCGATAGAATTGATGACTTATTGCTACACTAAATGGAAAATAAAACTGAATGCTGACAAAATACAAGCTATCTTTTTCAGTAGAAAAAGAAAATCTTGTTACCTACCAAGCAATCAACTTACCGTTAATGGTGTAAATGTTAAATGGGATCCAAGTGTGAATTATCTTGGAATTTATTTATCTGCAAAAGTTAGCATTGCTATAAATATTTTGTATCCTTTTATAAATTGAAAGTCCTGTCTTAACAACGAAAATAAAACTATAATTCAAAAAGTAGTATTCCAAGCAATACTTCTGTATGGATGCCAGGTTTGGGGGAAATGTGCAAAATGTCATCTTAAAAAACTGTAAGTATCACAAAACAAGCTTCTAAAAATGATGGTTAACCTTCCACGATATCATTCCACCATACACTTACATGAGAAAGCCAATGTTGAATTGATTTCTCTAAGAATCAATAAAATGACTAACACCTTCTTGCTAAATTCTGAAGCCTTTGAAAATCCACTTATTAATCAATATGTTTTTGCTAGTTTGAATTATTTGTATGTTTAAAAATTACTCGTTAAATTGTTAATTAATTAATTTGTTTCCTATATGTTCATTATTTACGTATTGTTTGTCTCCACTTATCTATTTATTTATTTATTTATTTATTTATTTATTTATCTATTTATCTGTACATTTATTTATTTATTTATTTATTTATTTATTTATTAATTTATTTATTAATTAATTTTTTTATTTATTATAATTTTATTTGAGTCAAAATGTACCTAAAATAAATAAATTAGGTGGCTCAACAGTCCGTTGAGAACTAGTGTCTAGTGTCTTACACTACACCTCTCAACCATTCCTGTGTTCGAGTACTGTTGCCAGAGATGGAAGGAACTTACAGTTTAAAGCCGAATCTGAATGGCTAATTTGAGAAAGCACTTTTCATGATAAGAATTACTCTTGGAGGATTTGTCAATTCCTCGCATGAGGCAATACCGGTGAAATAAAACTTTAGATGGCACCCAAAACCTCTTGCATGACGGTCCAACGCACTACCCATCATGCCACGGGTGATCCAGTCAAAATGTACCTGCCCTTTTCAATTTGCATTGAATGTTTCGTTTGTATTTTCCTTCAAAATTATTACTTAAATTATTATTATTCTCACTTGGACTCTTCAGTTAACGTGTGAGTCGATGGTTTTAGAACGGGTGCTAAAAAGTATAAGTAAGAATTTTTATACAATAACAAAAATACTATTTAATGCATCAAGAAAACAAACATATATTTTAAAAAGGGTTGCAACTATTACACCTATATTAACGACTTCCTTAAACACTACAGCATAACCGAAAAACAATTTTTAAATACCTGTCAAATAAGTTTTTCTTCGAATATTTAAATGCCATTTGATTAATCAAAAAAAACTTAATTTTTCAATAAATATGATTTAAAATCACAAAATAAATATAAACCAGCATGTGTTCATATATGCGTTTCGCCCCGATGCGATGTAATGGTTGGGCTCATCAGAAGATGACAATTACACCTTGTCTTGACGCATATTTTCCCGAATAAATCGGGATTCCATATAATTCGAGCTATGTATGTACATATGTACATAGAGCAACTACGAATTATATAATTTTTATTTGAAAATCGTAAGAGAGGCTTTTTTTAAATTCATTGTTCAAATATGAAGTATTTGTTTAAAAAAATGGTTGCCTGTAAAGTCGGTTTTACGGGCGAAGATTTTACGTGACAACGTCTTTTTCTCGGTAGAATATTTATTGATATGAATATAATTAAATTGCACAATAGGAACAAGGAATTGAATGAAAATAAGAATTGCACAAATTTTTTAAACTAATAATTTACTTAACACTATCAACATTTATCAATAGTATGACATAACCTATAAACTCAGTTTCTCAACTTTTGTGTCAATCTAACAATTAATCAATCAATCATAGTTTACGATAATGAAATATCAGTGTACAATTATTTATCTTTATTGTTGTAGTTGTTGTAAATGACGAATCTAAGCACTCCACATTTTCACTACAGACACAGCTGACGATACTTTAACCACACGTGTGAACTTGTATTATGACGCTTTCTTGTTTTTCCAACGCCAAGAACGTTCGAGAAAGACAAAGACAGAGACACAAGCATGCGCCGATTCAATGCGCCTAATTCTCTAGTGCTGCGCGCGCGGCAGACCGATCATAGTTGAGTGGGAGAGAGACGCAAGGCATTCGGCGGGCCTCTCTCTCGTTCGGTGGCTCATCGTAACGTTACCGGGCGTTACACTTTTTCATAAGTGACTCCCAGCCGCAACCTAATTTAAGACGTTGTCACGTCAAAATATTTTTGGTATCCAGTTGCTTAGAATATTATTGATATACATTTTATTTTTCTTATATTTTTTATTGAAAGAACCCAAGTTAAGAAAAACAAAATAAGAGAAAATATCATAAAAATCGATTAATATATGTACGTTTTTGAGTTAATTCCAATTTTAAATTTATGTTAACAAATTTGTATAGAGACAAGTTTTGTTTTTGATCTTAAAAAAAAAACTTTAAAAAAACGTGTAACGTGAATCTTAACTTCCAAGTTTAATCTCAATCCACCAAATGGTTATGGCTGTAGAGGCAGGGACAGATACACAGACAGACAGAATCGCGGGACCCACTTTTTTCGTACTACCACCGTAATTTCAGGTTTGATTAAAATCTAAAGTTCTTAATTTTGTATGAATGCAAAACTTGCCTTAGTTTTATCTCAAGTAAAAAAAGGTGTAGCACAAAATTTTGACGGCCTTATCGTGGCTTGTAATACGAATTTTAAGAACTCCAATGCGTTGTTGAATTAGTGTTAATCAATAGTTTTTAGATATAAGACATTTTTTGCTTGTCAAATGTAAAAAAATAGCACGTTTACTTAAAAGTAACAACATCAAAATAAAACCTCTCATTGCAAAATTTCAAACCTATTATATCCTACGAAATGACATCTCATCAAAACTATTTTTTGGACACATTGACTAAACCAAACCAAATTCCTTTTTTGGGAATAAAAACTCAAATCTGAAAAATGTTATTTCTCAAATACGTTAAATAAATTGAATCGAAAAACTTACTTTTGATAGTCAGCAAACAGTATGCACATATATTGTTTAAGTATTTAAAATGTAAATTAAATAAGAAATTTTAACAATAAATAAAAAGTAACTTATAGTTATTTGTGATAAATTATAGGACTGTCATGCTAAAGTTTCTGGGTTCAATTCCAACTTATTCCACTTAAGGATTTTTTCAAGGGTACTGCTTTTTTCAAGGAATTTACAAATACTCTAAGAGTAATCATTGTTGTTATGAAAAGTGTTTTCTCAAATTAGCCATTCGGATTCAGCATTTAAACTCTAGGTCCCCTCCATCACACGATCAACACGGTCACAAAAAAATTCAAAATTGTCTGCGTCAACACAACTTTAAACAACTTTAAAGTTCACAGCGTCAATGCTTTAAACGTTGGCTATCAAACGAATGTGTGACTCTTCGGTCAATGCTGTCACAAAATGCGTTGACGCGTATATGACGTATGTGAGTCAATGTGAATGATTATCAGTGTCAATGCGTTGACTCGCAAAACTTTGACGATGACACTTTGTTAAAAAATACTTTTCTAGATACCGAAGTGGAAGGGCGTGTCCCTTTAATTACTGAGTCTTAGCAGGTGACCTAAAAACAAGTTTAAATCTCTTGAATAGAATTCGAAAAAGGGCTTTGAAAATGAAAGGTGATAAAACTACAGCCGACATATTTTTATTGCTAGAACACCACCGCGGCCAATGTTTAATGCCTATCGTTGTTTTACCGATATTTTTACAAAAATTGTTCTATCGAATTAGGCAGTTGCATTCCACCCTTAAACAATTTAGCCGTAATTCTTGCACTTCCAAGAATGCTGATAAGTTTACCCTTGAGTTCAATTTCAGACGTACTGTCAAGTATAGAAATTCTGTTTTTATCGAGAATGTGGAATGCTTTGGCCAACTCTGTTCCCCCCCCCCCCTTTTTAATAGTCAGAACTTTTCAACCAGTTATCACCGGTATCTTCTCTTAAATCCTTTAAAATGTTCCTAACGCTCGAAATGTATTTTTAAATTTAACATGTAAAGGGTATTAATAACCCCTTGAATGCCTGTCAAGTCGGTTTTTGACCTCTTAAGAAAATAATCCAGAACTCTTAAAAAGCTGTTGAGATAGATAGCGAGTTGTTATTCTTGAATTGAGTCTCACAATCTCGGCTACAACAGCCACATTCTCGTCTGTGTGTACCGTACGACAACAACCTGGATCATCAGTGTTAGAAAATGAGGGAGAGGGACCCACATTTTGTACGCCCAATCAAAGCGGCTAATTTAAGAAAGCACTTTACATGAACAGAATTACTCTTGGATGATTTGTAAATTCATCGCAAGAAGCAATACCCGTAGAAAAAAACTTTGGGGCACAGGCAGGGATTAAACTCAATACATCTGATATGGCTATCCTACGCACTAATCATCACGCCACAGTACCTACAACAAAATATTGCTAGTTTTGCATACGAGTCAAAATTACAAATATGTATATCAATTATCTTTGTAAACGCTCGTTAACATAATTTAAACAAGTTTCAGCCAAATTTCACAGGATTTATTCACTCTGACCTGAAAATCAACTCTTTCCAATAGTTTGAATATTTTAAAATGCAACTTCAACTTGAATATTTTAAATTGCAACTTCATTTGGAACCAGTTCAGTTCAGTTATAGTTGAATGTTTAAAACTAAATTAAGAAAAAAGTTTTCCAACAAAAGGTTTCATTTTGAGAATCTTACTTTTGACAGCTGTCAAAAGCAAAAACTACGCCATCTTTTATTTAAATTCACTACAAAATATCACTAATTCACTCACTACGTGCCACACAATCAACAAAAGAATCGCAATTTTGCAAGAAGAGTCTGATTTCAGTGTTATTTATGGAAGAAATGGTCTCAATCGGCCACAGAGATCTTATGATTAGCACCCTTAGAGAACTTTTCTTTGAGGCCACGTGAAAGATAAGTCTATGGTTTACTGAACTGATTTAATGCATAAAATGTGGAATTCGTGAAGTTTTATAAAAACGATATAATGTAGCACTCGAAAATGATTTCTAACATTTCAAATAAAATGTTGAATCAACGTCATCTTATTTCAAATAACAGCTCACGAATCTGAACAAAAAAAGGAGTCTAAATTGACAATAATATAATGTTCAGCTAAATGTCAAACTGATTTGAGTAAGTATTTTGAAATTTTGTTATTGAAATCATACTTTCAATAACACTTTTAATTTTTAACGAAGAATTATATGAAATTTGATAAATTTTCAATTTTAGTAAGCTTTAACTTGTGAATGTTTTCTCACTTGAAAATAAAATTTTAAGAACAATCAACTTTCTGGGCTGAAGACCATAAAACTATCACATAATTTAAAAAGAATGCTTCAATATAAGTCAAGTATTTGTATGCAATGGAAGCACCTTAATTTAAGACTCTGAATATCTTTTATCCAAGGACATTAAATCCTTGCAGCAATTACAGTAGTAGGTATAATTATTTACCATATAAATAGAATCTCACGCTTGAATTTTCGACCAACACATTTTCTAGAGCATAAAGAAAAATATATATTTAACGTCTTAAGACCTTCAAACCAAATGCACGAAAGCACTTATTACGCTAAATAAAATTTTAACTCAACCCTAGTCTAAGACAATATAAATACGTATCCGTACGAAAAAGTATTCTAATGAAATAAAATCAAGCCAGATTAACCGGATATTTGTGATGTACCCAGTACCCATTTGCTTTCTCATAGAACACCCTCTTTCACCACACCACCACCTTAGAATTCTCAGTGAGTTTGAGTTGCGATATAGTATCTCACAAGTCAGCTACCTACCTACCTATGTATGTATGTATATCCTTGGCACCAAACAGTGTATCCTTCGCATTCGCATTTACTTGCAATTACTTACAGCGAATCAAATCCCCAATTGGAGGTTTGTCCTTGCCAACACCCCGTGTAGCAAATAAAAAGGATATCATTGTACGGTAGAAGCCCGCCCGCCGCCGCCGCCGCCGCCGCCGCCGCCACTACCACCGCTGCGAGTTTGCTCATTTTGCTATCTCTGATGCTCTTCTCCTAGGTGGAAAGTGGAAAGGAATAAAAGAATATAGACATTCGAAGAAAGAAGAACAACAAAAATAAATATGTAGAACCAAAAGGACTAAATCACACGTTTCATTACGAAGCGGGATTAATTTTATTTTCCTTTTTCGTTTTTATTGGTCTTGGCACCCGCCATTGGTCTCATCTAATTTTCGGGGAGACTTATGAAAAGAAATCTGAAACCGAGCTCAGCTAAACTGAACAGAACCGAGCGCCGAGCACACCGATATAAGATTTCCATGATGATGATGATGGGAATGTAGGAATGGGAATCCTTGGTCCTGGTCTTGGTCCTTAGTGTCAGCCATCATGCCAAATAAGGAGCCAATGAAGATGCTATTTTAAATTGTCGCTTTGCTAGACTCATTGCTGCTGATGCTGAATGCGATTGTGTACTCGTCTCGTACCTATGGAGCGAGACTCCGAATCCGAAGGTACTCACGCGAAGGAGCAAATAAAATCTAGATTATCTTTGTGTGGAAATGATTAGGTCCTGAATTCTGGGTCCTGATGGGATGTGGGAGTTGTGTTTCGTGTGACTGGGTCATTGATTCCATCGTCGTCTTTATATTTTCATCCAGGGGATTATTTCTTCATCTGCGCGTCCTTATGCTGCGTTATTTGGGTTAATTGAAATAAAATTCGTTTCTTTTATATGTTGGATTCTTTTCTTTTTGTTGTTTATGTTTTTCATTCCCTGTGTTCTTTTTTCGTATTATTTTTGTCCTATTTAGTTTATGGGTGAGATTTACCTTATGACCTAAGAGTTTGCACGGTTATTCCAATATAGAACTGTGAGCTTTGCGTGAGAAACCTAATTGTTAACGCTTCTATACACCAGAAATCTTCTTAAGATAAAAACCCTTATGCTAAGTGAACACTTTTAATTGAAAGAAGAAGAAGAAGGATGATCCTAGAAGGACATTGGTTGAAATAAATTGCATTTATTTGGTTGAGAGGGTGTATTTACCAAATGGTTTAACTAATAAATACATGATAAAAATTCAACTCTCAATTATTATTAATACCAACCACCCAGTTTCATACAAAAATGTTTTCCTATTACATTTTCCAAAAGAAATTTTTGAGCTTGACGTCAATCTGGGAACACAACAAGTTTGAGGGGAATAGATTTCTGTGTTCACCCAATGCAAGTTTTACTTCTGACACAACCGGTATAGCTCATCTGGTTTATGTAGAGCGCGCGAAGACGATGAGACGGAGGAGGACACCTTCCACTTTCTCTACGAATATCCAAGCCAAGCCAAAAGAAGAATGACGATAATAGGAAAATATTTTTTCCGAAGACCTTCCTTGCCACCTAAGCACATTCTGATATTCATATAAAAATCAGGATGGTTTACGGAGGCGCCATCAACCTACTAGTTAATCCTTTTAGCCGAGTAAGATGTTTTTCGGCCTACCCCGTTAAATAGGTTAGTTTTTAAAAAATCAAAAAATTTAATTTTGTTTAAACTGTCTGATAGATTTTTCTGAAATGTTGAAATTTTCTAAATTAAAAAAATATATTTTTGTATTGCTTCAGAAACGAACTTTTATTTTAGTCTTAAATTTCCTCAGGAAGAAAAGAACTAATTTAAATAAATTTTGTTCTGAATATTGGGCCTTGTGAATAAACAAAAAGCTAAAGCTATTTTTGGACCAAGATAAAGCTAGCTACTCATTGTTAATACTATTAGCTGAATCTAGACAGTTCCAACTTAAGCTTTGTTTCATGTGAAAGATTACGAAATTGCTTTTGCTAGAAAATTCTAGGTTACGCTTAGTATAAATTTGAATTTTCCCCAAATCTTTCTATCAAGTTGGCATTGATTTAAATTGAATATTTTTTCTGCAGAAGGTAAAGTGTCGTTTCAAATGTCAAGATAACGGTCAAAGTTGCTTTGACAAAAACGACACTTTTTCTTTCAGTTGTAATTCGATTCTTGTGACAAATAGTTGTGCAACAAACATCAAAAGTGCCAGAAACCTTCTAGTTCATTCGGTTATAAATGAAGGAAACCCAACAAAGACTGCTCAAGATGTTGGTGAAAAGCCGGCTTCAGTAAATAATGGTGTGAATGATGCTTATGAAGTTTCACGCAACTCAGAATTCACCACTCAAATTCGTTTAACCAAAACCAAACAAAAATGTTACATCATGATGAAAGTGATTTCGACAATTCTGGCGCAGATCCTAATTTCCACGATAATTCTCCTGTCCGCTCAACGAGTTCTTCCGACAACGTAAATAGTTCCTCCGATTCCATAGAAGAACAAGAAAAAAAGAAGTCAAAGGAAGGAAACGGAAGCCAAATACAAACAATTGGGTCAGCAAAAAAGTAAGGATTTTAAGGAACTCTGAAAACCCCTATTTGGCGAGGCCTCAAAAACAAAGAAATGTTTCCTGCAAAGAAAATGCGGCTTTCTTAAAATTAGTCGCTCCTGCCATGATTAACAACTTAAGTTCCGTATTTTTAAGCACCGAAATCTCGCTGTAACGTAATGTCAGAAATTTTAAACATTTTGTGCACCTTCTTATTGAAACATAGGAAATAGTAACTGAGTTACAAAATACAAAGTTACGAAAAAAAGATAGCACATTCATTAAACTAGTAGACAAAATTACGTTTTTTCTGTAGCACAAACAAAGCAATACTTTTTTAAAGGGCTAAGATGTTCGAATTTTAATGTTGCCTTTGAATGTTTATATTACATCAGGTTTTTAAAATACGTCCCCTTAAAAATGCCTAATACAACTAAAAACGATTTTCAAGGCTAAGTTAAAACTCAACATATCCATCATCTCAGCATCATGACTTTGCAGAATACAAATCTTTGTCTTCTAGATACGGTTTAAACCATTTTAGTTTCTGTAAATTTTAATACGTAATACGTTTTGCTGTTAACTCTTAGTGCTGATTTCGAAGCTGTACTCTGATTTTACTATCTGCTCCAGTTTTAAATGTACCCGTTTTGTATGAAGCTGAAGATCGCTGCATCCGAGTTTTTTTATTCTTTTTAAATCAGAGATCTGGAAAACTATGAATTATATTGAAAAATTTCAAACATCAAAATTTTGGGCATACTCTAGTGTCGATGTTTCTAAGCGATTTTACGCAAGAAATCTTAAAAAAAAAGATAAAAAAGTTTATATCGATATAACTTCGGACTTTTTCTTGTAAATGGTGCACAAAAATTAAATACAAAACTAATTTTCCAAACTCTAGGTATGATATTTTATTATTTTTTTCAAATTCATGTTTTTAACCCATTAGTTATAACAAAAATGATAATTAACATTAGATACACATAAAAAAGCTGAAATAGTGGTTTGAAATTTTATAATATCATTGATAATTTTTGAAGTCTGCAACAATAAACAGTACACAAGAAAGCAAAACATTTTTCAATTGAATATTGTAGAAAGGGATTATACCTTTGGAAAAAATGTATGTGTTTCAGACTTGAATCCGTCCAAAACAACTCGTATTGAATGGTTCGAAAGTTAATTTCTAATCCAACGAAGAAGAGATTCGTCAATACCAAAAACACGCATTTTCGAAAAGAGAGCTAGATGCCAGGCTTTATCAAATACCTTTAAATTATCAAGTGCAATAATCTTACTTTCTCCAAAACGATGTAAAGATTAGTTCCCCTGTTCTGTGAGATGGACCATGAGATCACCAGTGGATCTATTGCTACGAAAGCTATATTGCCGAACATTAAGAAGCTTCCATTCCTCAAGATATTTCTAAAGCTGATAATTAATCAGCGTTTCCATGACCTTAGAAAGAAGGGGCGTTAGTGCTATCGGTCGATAATTTACGGAGAAGAAGATTCGCCTTTTTTGGGATTGGCTGAACAAATGCAGTTTTCCAACTACTCGGAACAAGCCAAAAAGAATAGGATAGATAGAAAAGCTTACGCAGTGGTTTTGCTAGCGTCGAAGAACATCTCTTCAGAATAATAGCGGGGATACCATCCGGACCTGCGGATTTATGAATGTTGAGATCTTTAAGAACTCTCGCCACAATTCGAGTCCAAAAAAAAAATTGGTTTCATAGAATCATTTGCACCTTGACGAACTGGGGGAGCCATGACACTATCTGGTAAGGTGGAATTTTCGGCGAACTGCCTTGCAAACAAGTTAGCTTTATCAATAGAGCTAACTAAAGGAGTGTCATTGACAACAAGGAACCGAGGAAGAGGAAGAATTCCTCATGTTTTTTACGAACGACCAAAGATTCTTACTGCTTTTGGGACATGACAGTATTTTTTGCCGTTATTTTTGGTCATGCAAAAATTTGGTCCTTGGAATATGGGCTTTGCAGACCTTTCTGTCTTGCTTAAACCGTTTCCGGTTTTCCTCAGTTGGGTTGGCTCTAAAATACCGGAAGCTCACCTCTTGCTCTTCGATAACCTTTTTGCAGCTTGAATCGAACCATAATTTAGTCTTAGGTTTAATACTTTTAACCCTATTCGGGATAAAGGTTTCCATTCCCAAAAGAATCATACTAGTAATCATATTTGCAATGGAGTCTACGTCACTACCGAGGAAGCATAGTGAACAGTTAAAGATCCTGAAGAAATAATTGAGACCGTCCCAGTTGGCTTTCTCGTATTGTCAAACGGTTCTCTTTGGAGCTCTTTCTTTCACTGGTTTTGTTTGACACGAGAAATTGGCAGATATAACACTATGGTCCGATGTGCCTAGAGTCGTCAATACACTGATTATGTACTTATCAGGATCAGAAGAAGTGTAAACAAGTCAAGTGCATTTTCTGCTCGGCCATTAACGTCAGATTTTCGAGTAGATTTGACAATAGAGTAATATTGAAGTTGAATAAAAAATTAAGGCCATCAAAACGCATTGAAAAAGAGCAATTTGAATGCCAGTTTCAAAACTTTGTCAACCTGAAGAAACCATAAATATTTCGTTGCTTTGTCTTTCACATCTCTATCGGTTTTCTGGTGCTCGTAGTCATTTAAAATAAATTGTTTAAAAAGTTCAAAATATCCATAGTAATCCAAAGTATTGAAACAAATTTATTCCTGCTAAGAAATCTCAAATAACCACTCGTCTTTCTGAACAGACCAAAGTGAATTGTATAAAAACAATATTAAAAATTTTATAGAACATATCCTTTGGCAAACACCTACTTCCGATAACAGTGCATATATCATCTACTGGTCACTTATGGACCCATAGTTTTTTGAAAAAAAAAAAAAATTCCAATCAGTTTTATTTCTTAATGCATAAAGACCAATGTTCGCCCTAATTCCTTTAATTCAAAACAATGAGTTCTTTGTCGTTAATTAAAAAAATCCCCTTTGTACCGTTGTTCCTTTTTAACAAACTTAACTTTATACAACGAAATTAAAAACGCGAAACATAAAAATGTAATAAACAAAAAATTTAAAAAACAACAACAAAAAATCACAACTCTCACAGAAAAAAGCTGAAACACAAAACGGAGCGATGTAAATTACAATTTCATTTTTCACTTTGTCGTGAATATCATATAAAATATTACACTATACTCCTCGTTCCGTTATCAACAGGGAAACTACTTCAATGATGTTGATATCTGTTATTCTTACAGTATTTAAAATAAAAAAAAAATCACACTGGCACCGCTCTTTGAGATTCCTTGGACCGACCGACCGTCGTCGTCGCCGCCGACCGCCTTTCACGAAAAGGAATAAAAATTTCATATCTGCGTCGCGTTAATTCATCATCACTTCACAAAAAATGAAAAATACAAAAATATTTTAAAAAGTGAAGACAAAAAGAAAACAACTCCTCTTCCCGGAATAAGAGTATACAAAAAGTGTCCTCTCCTTCCTCCCTATCCAAAGATAAATGGTATAGGGAACCAAACGCTATACTACGGCGCGCGGTGGCGGTGGGTGCGGTGGTGTGTGGTGCTATATTACCATATCGCACTCAACACAAAACCTCAAAAAAGACCGCAAACGTCCAAAGATACACCCAGAGATACGGAGATTTTCGAGTCCATCTCTTGCTTGCTTCACAGCTTACAGGCTGCGGGAATGCGTGGTTTAATTAACTTTTTATCAGTTGCAAGAGGAAGCCAACTTTGTCGTTGGCTCTATGGTTATATGGCTATGGTTCTGGTGCTGGTTCTAGTTATGTGGATCTCGATGGATCTCGGTCCAGAGTCCGTTCTTGTCTGTGTCCAGAGTAATCAACCCTTGCACCACATCTTGCAATATAGTCACACTGAGCTCGATGTTCTGTATATATCTACAAACCCTTCCGTGTCTTTCTTAGTTGGAACTTTGTCAGATGAAAGACGGAGTCCGTCAGTTGGACGCTAACGCTGCACTGCTAGGCTGATTGTTCGCGTGCTTATCACTTCGAGCGACGACGATGGCGACGACGACGACCGACGTCGACATGAACTCAAGACCGACTTTGGAATTTTCTTCTGCAAATGGAATCTGTGTATAGGAGTGCATTGCACATAGAAAAAGTATACAGGCAGCTAGCTAATGGTGTTATCGTTTTTTGAGCTGGCTGCTGACTGCTAACTGCACCGATAACACCCTTGTTCTGCACTTCTGCCTTTGTTTGATTATTATAACTCACTATTTTAATTTATATCAACATCACAATGAATTAACCGTAATTATATGTCGTGTTTTTTTATAGGTGATTAAGGTCCCCTGATATCACAAGCACTATACAATACAATGGGTGTGTTTCCGGGAAAAACATATGTATATTGTTGCGATCACCGTACAAAGGCGTAACTTACTGATTGTCTTGAAGATTTGAGAAACACTAATTACAACACAGAAGTTCGTAAACCTAACTTTTCCTGGATTTTTGTTTGATAATTTTGAAACAAAAGTTTACATTTATTATGTTGTTATTTAAGGCCTGGGGGTGGCAAAGTACGAGGAGTATCACTCATTTAGCCTTTTTTAAAACCGAACAGCAACAATTTTTGAGCTAAATTTTTATATAACATAGAAAGGATTAAAAACAAAGTTAGACTGATATACAAACAAAATTAAGTATATGCCACAGTATAAAATTAGGTGGCGCAACAGTCCGTTGAGAACTAAAGCCTAGTGACTTACGACTCTCAACCATTCCTGTGTGCGAGTAATGTTGTCAGGAATGGAGGGGACCTACAGTTTTAAGTCGAATCCGAACGGCTAATATGAGAAAGCACTTTTCATGACAAGAATTACACTTGGAGAATTTGTCAAGTACCCGTGGAAAAAACTTTAGATGGCACTGGCAGGGATCGAACCCAAGACTTCTAGCATGACAGTCCAACTCACTTACCAGTTACCACCATGCCACAGTATATCTTAAATTAAATAAAAATGTATTAATCGTTGGCTAGGTAATTGGACTGACGATTGATTTAGTTATTGCCACACTTAGGTCCCTTGTGATACCATAAAAAGCTTTTAACTTCCCCGAAAGGTGAGTGTGTGTAACCTATTCATCTATCTGTTGTTATTTTCCAGCCACTTAGAAGCTTTAATTAGGGCTACGAGACTGTTTCCTGCAAAGTCTGCGAGTTCTTCAAGATAATTGAAAAAGTACTTTCCTAAGAATTTGTATCTTGTGTGTCACAATGCTATGCAGTGCTCTTCCTCATCGTTACACCCTTTGCATATGTCGTACTCAAAAAGTTTCATTTTCTTCCTGTAGTAGCCCATGAGGTTGTGGCCGGTTATTATGCTCACAAGTAATCGTAGTGATTTTTTGTCGAGGTGCATAATCAAATGGAATCTTGTTACTTAAAATTTGGGCCATCATTTCCTGGCTGTGGCGAAGGTTTCAACGCTTTTCTATCGTTCTTTGGTTTCCTGGAGTATTTTGTTACCAATGATCTGCTTTAATTCACATAATGGGATGCTTATGGTCTATATTGGATTGACCCAGTGTTGTACTTTTACTCGCAAGTTCATCAGCTCTCCAATTCTCAGATACATCACTGTGACGGTGACCTGATACCCAACGACAGTAATTAACAACCTTCGGTTTGTTTCGTTGTTGCAGAAATCTATTTTATTGCTGCTTGACTATCAGTGAAAATAGTGATACCAGCCCGTGATAGAACCGCGTTTGAGACCTGTTTTGCAGAGTTTGTCAATGCCAATACCTCGGCTTAGAAGACGCTGCTTTGATCGGGCAGATTGAAGGAATTGGCGAGATCAAGTATCATGTAGGTATGGCGCTGCTTGCAGCGGTTTCTTGTCATATACATTGGTCCAAGGGTAAAAGATAAGCGTATTCAAGAATTGGCCGAGCAAAAGTTATGAAAATCAATTGTCTTTCCAATACCATACCAAGGACAGATATTCCATTTACATGAGATAATGATACTCCGTTAAACATGATGACGGTCAAGAAGTTACTGCAAATGACCCGAATTGAAAGATATGGATGTGGATGGTATTTAGTTTCAGCACACAGCACAGTAGTACCCTTGGCATGATGGTTAGTGCGTTGGACTGCACGGTAGAAAGTTTGTTGTCAAAAGTGGCAATGTAACTTCTACCACAACATTCTTAATTAAAAATGGTCTTCAACAGGGAGCGGTGAATTCGCCGATTCTCTTCAGCATTTACACCAGCGATCTGATAGGTAGTCTTACAAAGGCAATTGCGTACGCCGACGATCTTATTGCGTACAGAACGGCCCGAAAGGTTGAGGTTATTAGAATTCTCTTGCAGCGTGATTTCGACAAGATTCAGCGATATTGCGACGACTGGAAACTGAAAATAAATGTCCATAAGTCGGAGACAATTCTGTTCCGGACTCCGTTGGCTATGGCCACGAGGGATACGTGCAAGAATTGGCGCAAGATGGTTATCGTTGATCTTCACGGGCAGCCATTAGCGAGCAAAAGTGTAGTGAAGTACCTCGGTATCTGGTTAGATCAGTATTTATATTTCGACAGACATATAAATGCTGCTCTGACCAGGGCCAGAGGAGCCTTCGCTCTGACGAAACGGCTGTTTTTTAGCAGTCGGCTTGACCCCAGAGTGAAGGTAATTTGCTACATGGCCCTCATACGGCCGATGATCGTTTATGGTTGTCCTGTGTGGTTCAACGTTGCCCCTTCCCAGATGGAGAGGTTTCGGGTGTTCGAGCGGCAGTGTTTACGACGCTGTACCGGCTTATATCGAACAGCCGAATCTTCTTACGTGCACTACTATTCCAACGAGGTCCTATACAACGGGGCTCGAATCAACAGAATTGACAATTTCGTAATAAAACTCGTTCGAGGTCACATTGCAAGAGCTATGTCTCCGACCAACAATTTAATTTTCGGGGCGTTCTACCCGAACGACGAATATTTTGAAAGTGCACGCTTGAGCGGCTTCATTCCACCAGAGGCATTCCTCTTTTTAGATAGATACGGTCTGATACAGGATAGATTGGCAGTTCCGTTAATCTACCACGTCAGACGACCGACGAACCGTGGATAGGCGACTCCTGTACAATCGGGACGTCATGGCACAAGGCGGAGCAGAGCTCCTTCGGTTCAGTAGGGCTGTGTCCGAACGGGACCACACTGATAGGGTGAAGCAGGAGAACCAGTTTTGGTGGCTTCAATCGGCACTTGATAGTGAGTAGTCGGGATGGGGTTTTAAGCCTTGGCCGGCTTACATACTTGTTTTATAGTTTTAGGGTTTAGTTTTAAGTAGAATAGGCATTGTGGCACAAAAAAAAAAACATACAAACAAAAATACAAAAAAATACAAAAAAAAAAATAAAAAATAAAAAATAAAAAAAACATGGAATAATAAAAAAAAAAATACAAAAAAAAAGACAAAATATGAAAAACAAAAAACGTTAGATAGTTAGATTTGCTGCTGTGGTTGTTCTAGTTTTAAGTAGGTTATAGGTAGAATAGGTAGTTTTAGTTAGCTTTAAGTTTTATATTAAGGACCTTATTTTAAGTAGTTTTTAAGTAAAAATAAAAAAGGATATTGACATTAGTTTTTTTAAATTTTCTAATGAATACAAAAATAAATAAAATTGAATTGAAGTTAAAATAGATCTTAGGGCCGAAAGGCATTAGCATTAAGTATTATTGTTTAACTTAGAGTGTCCGTATGGGACCAGTAAGTTAGTTGTAAGTTATGGTTAACTAGGCTAGTTTTATGAATTTTTGTCTAGCTTTAAGATAGATTTAAGATTGAATTAATAAAAATGAATTGAAAAAAAAAAAAAAAAAAAGTGCGTTGGACTGTTATGCCCGAGGTTTTGGGTTCGATCCCTGCCTATTCCATCTAAAGTTTTTTTTTCACGGGTACTACCTGTTGCGAGGAATTGACAAATTCTCCAAGAGTAATTCTTGTCATGAAAAGTGCTTTCTCAAATTTGCCGTTTGGATTCGGCTTAAAATTGTAGGTCCCTTTCATCCCTGACAACAGTACTCGCACACAGGAATGGTTGATAGTTGTAAGTCACTAGGCCCTAGTTCTCAACGGACTGTTGCGCCACCCAATTTATTTATTCTTACACAGCTAATAAAACAATGGCTCCTTTGCGCTACAAATTCAAAGGCCGTCGTATCTCACTTGGTGGAGATGTCAATTGGCCTCCAAGATCATGTGATTGGACTTCTTTCCTTAGGGTTATTTGAAAGAAAAGGTGTACGGTCGATAAGCCATCAACACTTTAAGAGCTATAGGATGAGATAATTCGGAATTATCGATATTTTGTTCCATAGGTACATAGTTGAACCATACCAATATTATCGTAATAAAAAGAAATGACAATATTTTTTAAATAATTTGTGTTTTATTCAAAATCAACATCGGCCCTTAAATTTAACCACCGTTTATAAACTTTACAATGGTGTCAGCATTAATATAGTAAAGTTCATATCGGTCAAGTAAGTTAAATATTTCAATAGATCAAAGGCTTCAATACATGTATTTCGTCAGATTTATCACAGGTTGAAGAATCGCAGTTTATGGTATCACAGTTTATTGTTATCACAGTTGAAAGTATTCAAGGCTGTTTCAAAGAAATCCGAAAAAAGTAGAGTTAAAACCCGTAATTGTGACTTGAAACGTCATTGAGTTGATAAAAAACGGGTAATGAAATCCAATTAACGGTTTTTTTTATAAATCAAAAAAACTGAAACAAAAAATTTGTCACCTCGAAAATTTTACGACTAAAATATAATTTCATGTCCAAAACAATTTTGTGCAACGAAGAATAATGTTTTTGACATCTGATAAAATTTTGAGAAAAATCTAATTGACAGTTTTTTTTTATAAAAAATAAAAACCTAAAAAAAACATTACTCAAAGTTGGTAAAAATTTAATTTCGGCTCAAATATCTTTTCAAAAACTTGAGATTAAGGCTTCAAACTTATTTTATCTTATAAGAAATACATTTTTCAACATTCTGAAAAATGTTAGGAAAAATCGAATTGACAGTTTTTTTACAAAAAATAAAAACCCAAAAAAAAATTAATAAAACTTGGTAAAAATTGATTTTCGATTCAAATATCTTTTCAAAACTTTGAGATATTGGCTTTAAACTAGTTTTATCTTTCAAAAAATATTGTTGTCAACATTCAGTAAAATTTAAAAAAAATCGAATTGACAGTTTTTTTACAAAAAATTAAAAACCGAAAAAGAAATTTAACAAAAGTTGGTAAAAATTGATTTTCGACTCAAATATCTTTTCAAAAATTTGAGATAATGGCTTCTTACTAATTTTAACTTATTAGAAATATTGTTTTCAACATTCAATAAAACTTTGACAAAAATCGAATTGACAGTTTTTTTTACAAAAAATAAAAACATAAAAAAAACAATACTAAAACTTGGTAAAAATTTACTTTCGACTCAAATAGCTTTTCAAAAATTGAAAATATTGGCTTCAAACTTATTTTATTTCACAGAAAATATTGTTTTCGATATTCAGTAATTTTTTTATAAAAATCCAACAGTCCTTTTTTTCATAAAAAAATAAAACCTACAAAAAATAGTACGCAAATTTAGTAAAAATTGATCCATATAGACAAACTTTTAAGCAAAACAAATCGACAGACGGGATGGGAAGTTATCAGTGTGGGTCGCATCCCAGCCTCTTTTTAATTCGACAAATTGGACCGATTACAATAACTTCCTATGGGAAGTTAAAAATATGGCCTCCACCAGCTGTCAAAATCAATCCGTCTCTATTGGAAAACCATTTAGAAGACCAAGATTTTTACTTTGCAAAATCAGCATACAATTTATAATAACTATTTTGTGTTTCACCTTAGCCTCAAAAATAACGTTTTTGTTTATCTTGATTGTTTTTAAGGAGGAATATTTTAAAACTAATTGAATTCAATATAACTCAGTCCCTTAAAAAAAATACTGTTTTGTTTATGTTTTAGAAAAAAAAATAATTTTTTTGATACCATTTTTAAATTTGATAGTTAAGCTTTAGAAAACTAGGAATTTCTTTCATTGACTCAATTTCAAATATTGGGGTTCTTTTGAAACGCGACACAATTGTTTTTTGTTACCTTTTTCCGTTAAAAAAAGCTTGGACATTACCGAACGATCTACCACTTCATTTTTTGGTCCTAAATCACGAAAAGTATTATCAGATAGTGCTTGTTATAGCCATGATATCCACCTTAAGTTTAAACTAAACGACTTTTCCATTTTTAAGTTGTATGTTTTGGTCTAAAGCTTTAAAATGAAATTTTCATTTTTAAATTCTTAAACAAAAATAAGAATAATTGTAGTTCTATGCCAAATTTTCATAATAACAATAAAAAATTATTTCCTCGGATAAGACGTCAAAACAATTGATGGTAACAATAGGAATTGGTTTCTTCAAAACAAAATCCCATAACACTTTAAGATTCTCCATTCTATATTACAGCTGTGACTATTGGCCTTCCTAAAAAGACAATCTTTCCTATGTCCTCTCACCACCGCTGCCGCCAAATAATGAATGAAATCCTGCCGAGTCACGCTTTATTTGCTAAATAGCCGCATCATACCGCTTGCAAGGAATAAAACTTTGATAAAAAAGAAATATATATTGAAAGTATCAAAAAGAACGGAATTAGTGTTTCACATAATTGTCTCTATTGTCTAAGCAACTGACATTGTAATCTGCTAGCGATACGCTCCTGCTCCACGACATATAATAGAAAAGACATCGCACATTTTAACATAACACAAAAACTTTCTTCCGCAAAAGAATCTTCCGCGTGGAAAACTTTTATTCAGGTTGTCCAACGCCATCATCATCATCAGCATCCTGATTCCTGATTTCACTATTTTCCATCATCAACAATAAAACAATGCGTCGCGTCGTCGTTGTCTTCTTCATCCTCGTCAGCTCACACCCACAGTCCTCACTCCTTATTGCGCAAAACTTTGATATCATAGTCATAGTCATAGGCCAAAAACACATTAAGGACACTAATAAATGCGAGCCAGGACGACAAAAAGTGCGTCATTATACCGGAAAGATGCGAAGGCGGAAGAGATTCCCGCTTGCAAATGAAAGCGAAACAGTGAGAAAACCATTTGCGCTCCAGTGAGCCAATGAATTTCAGTTGTCATTGAAATAATGGTTTAATGTTCATTAGATTCTGCATTGTTTTCGATTTTTCCTTAAAAAAAAGAAGCAATCCTGGAATGGAAGTGGGGGATGTGATGTCTCACAGGAATTCCAAGGCAATAAAAACTTTAACAACTTCACCCTTGGCACCTTCTTAATCCTAAATTCCGAAGCACTACAGAAAAACAGGAGAAAAAAAAAATCCTTTGATTAACCTTAATTTTTCCAGACGGATGCTTCAATTTTAAATCCTTTACCTTAAGTTATGTAACAAAATAGGAACGAAAAGAAACAAAACCCTTTTTTCTTTTTGAGTGCAATTAAATTCGATAGGGCTCTTCAGCAACGCCAGCGTTATCTTCAAATTGCACTTTCTTAAACGTAAAATGACAGAAAAGGGTTGAGTTAGAACGAAAAAGAAAAAACCTCAGCATTCCTCTAAAAATACCATCAGGACATAAGGAGGAGTATAAGAAAAAAAAAAAAAACAATCTTTATAATAAAGGACGACGAAGAAGAGAAAAGTTTTAATTGGCGTGATTTTTAAATGCTAAATACTTTTGGTAGATGATGGCAGTTGGTAGGTAATTTTGGCAGCGGTGTAGAAATTGATTACTGAGATTAAAAGGACTAAGGATAAGGACATTAGATTTTAAGCCTTTTAAATGAAAACGCGGTGGATGGTAACATTCGTGCGAAGGCGGTGTTCAATTTCTTTTTAAGATTTTTGGTTGTTTTTTTTTGTGTAAAAATCTAAGGACCTTGCCTTGAAGAAAATGGAGTATTTTTTAGTCATTTTCAATTATTTAAATAGAATTGGATGAATCTAAATCCCTTATAGAATGCTTATGATGATGGAATGATTATTTTATTAACTTCCCATAGGAAGTTATTGTAATCGGTCCGATTTGTCGAATTGAAAATTTTGACATTTCTTGACGCTTCAAGGTCCCAAGAGTCTAAATAAAAGATTTTTAGAAAGATGTGTGTGCGTGCGTGTGTACATACGTTCGTACGTCCGTGCGTCCGTACGTTCGCGACGTTTTTTTCGTCGTCCATAGCTCAAGAACCAGAAAAGATATCGACTTCAAATAAATTTTGTTATACAGATAATAAGGCAGAAAGATGCAGAAAGGGCTCCCAACGCAGAATAATGTTTCTAACATCTGTCAAAATTTTGAGAAATATCGAATTGACATTTTTTTTTATAAAAAATAAAAACCTATAAAAAACATTACTCAAAGTTGGTAAAAATGTATTTTCGACTCAAATATCTTTTCAAAACTTTGAGATATTGACTTTAAACTAATTTTATATTGTTGTCAACATTCAGTAAGACTTTGAAAAAAATCTAATTGACAGTTTTTTTACAAAAAAAAAAAAACTAAAAACTAAACAAAAATTAATAAAAGTTGGTAAAAATTGATTTTCGACTCAAATATCTTTTCAATCCTTTTTGATATTGGCTTTAAAATAATTTTTGCTATAAGCAATATTGTTTTCAATATTCGGTAAAATTTTGAGAAAAATCTAATTGACAGTTTTTTTACAAAAAAAAAACTAAAAACTAAACAAAAATTACTAAAAGTTGGAAAAAATTTACTTTCGACGCAAATATCTTTTCGAAAATAAAAAACATATTCTTCAAACTAGTTTTATCTCACAGAAAATATTGTTTTCAACATTCATTAAATTTTTTATAAAAATCCAACAGTCTGTTTTTTCATACAAAATTAGTACGCAAAATTGTCAAAAATTGATGTTCTGTTCTCGATAGCTCATGAATAATAAAAGATATTGACTTCAAATTAATTTCATTCATCCAATTTGTATATTTTATTATATTCGGTACAATTTTGAGATAAATCGAAACAAAAAAAAACAATACTACAAATTGGTAAAAATTTACTTTCGACTCCAATATCTTTTCAAAAATTAGAAATATTGGCTTCAAACTTATTTCATATTACAGAAAATATTTTTTTCGACATTCAGTTATTTTTTTTATAAAAATCTAACAGTCCGTTTTTCATTCAAAAAATTTGGTTAAAATTGATGCTCGGTTTTCAATATCTCGGGAACAATTGAAGATATTGACTTCAATTTGATTTCATTCACTCAATTTGTATTTGGTTATATCGGGTGATTTTTTTGAGGTTAGGATGTTCACGCATTAGTATTTGACAGATCACGCGGGATTTCAGACATGGTGTCAAAGAGAAAGATGCTCAATATGCTTTGACATTTCATCATGAATAGACTTACTAACGAGCAACGCTTGCAAATCATTGAATTTTATTACCAAAATCAGTGTTCGGTTCGAAATGTGTTTCGCGCTTTACGCAAATTTTATGCGTTTTTTTTCAAAAAAAGTTCTCAAGCTCTTAAAAAATCACCCATTATATTAAACAATGTCCTCTTTTCAATGGAGGACAATAAATACATAATGGGTGATTTTTTAAGAGCTTGAGAACTTTTTAAAAAAAAAAAACGCATAAAATTTGCGTAAAGCGCGAAACACATTTCGAACCGAACACTGATTTTGGTAATAAAATTGAAAATCCTAACCTCAAAAAAATCACCCGATATAAGAAATATAAACTTTTAAGATATGGTACTAACATTGGTAAAAATTGGTTTTCGACTAAAAATCTCGTTCACAAAAATAGATTTTGAAATTAAACGATTTCATCATATGCAAAATATTGTTGGTAGTTTTTAAATTTTTAAGAATAATTCAGCTGAAAACTTTTTTAACAAAACACGAAAACCTGCATACAAACTTTTAAACAAGACAAAACGACAGACGGGATGGGAAGTTATCAGTGTGGGTCGCATCCCAGCCTCTTTTTTTCTTTTACTTTCTGTCAAAATATATTTTTTTAAAATAATTCATTATGGCAAGGATGTGCGTTTGCGCCATTTTTTTAGGTCGTCCTTCAAAACCGACCATTTAAAGTTTGGTGGAAAAAATGCCGGGATCCACCGGCTTAGTAGTCTATTAGTCAACCCGAACATCAACGAAACGCAGCTCTGCCGAAAATATCACCGCTGTTCGTGAAAGTGTGCAACAAAATTGGTGTAATCAATTCCGCGTGCGTCGCTCACCACAACATGGCGAATTTTGAGTCGTGGTTTGGGACTGCACCCATACTGGGATTGCATCCAACTGACCCAAGAGCTCAAACCAAAAGTCATAAGCATAATGCAGCTTCTTGTGTTCACTAATTGGATTTTGAAGCAGCGTTACCACTTTACTTCAATTGAAGTAGATCTACTTCTTTTTCTCAAATAAATTAAAAATCTACTTCCTATACTTCGCACCATCATCAAAATATTGAAATCTACTTCATTTTTAAAATCTTCGTTTCTTCCTACTTCAATTTTAATAAAAATAGACTGAATCTACTCATTTTTTCTCCTTATCACTCTTGTATGTTGTCTCAAAATTTTCTAGAGAATTAAAAATAGCTTGAATATTTGCATTTCCGGTGAGGTTCCGTTTTATCTTATGTATTCTAGTTTAACCTTTTTGTCATTTTTACTTTCGACATATATGACCTGTATGGCAAGTTTTTTATGCGTAAACAAATTGAAATTCGAGATTTTAATCAAACATGACATTACGATGGTAGAGAAGTCAAAAAAAATGGGTCCCCCGATTTTGTCGGTTTGTCTTTATGTCTTTCCTGTTTTTTTTTCAAACTGAAAATAACAGTAGTCCAAACACAAATGTTTACGGTCAAAAATCGATAATTGGATTTTTTTTCAAAAACAAACCGATAGATTTTTTTTTAATTGTTGCTAAAATTTGTGTTCTTAGTTTTTTTCTGCCAAAAATGTCATTGTTTTTATTTTTAATCTAAAAACAAATATTATTCTTTTTTCGAAATTTGATATCTTGAAATCGGGTCATAATTTTTTACAAAATTGAAATGCAAGCCGTCTAATAATAAGTTCAGAACTATATACCAAAAATATTTTTAAAATAGTCGTAAAATTCAAAAACGATTTTCAAATAAAAATTTAAAAAAAAAATAAGGTTTTTTTGAGAAATCAAATGGCTTCTACATTTTCGAAAACAAACTTTTTTCCAGATACATTTTAATTGTTAAAATACAGGAAATAGTTTTAAACAGACTTTTTTATGAGCGAGTTCACGCGAACCAGTCGTGCATTTTATTTCTTTTCTGTTTGTTAATGTTATTTGTGTTAAGTTGTGCTCTAGTGTTATTTTGGATTTGATTTTTTGTTTTCAATATGAAAAGATATTTTCAAGTTGTCCAAAAACAAAGATAAAAGATTTGTTGATGTACTGAAGTTGTATTACGATTACAATAACTATTTCTTGTAGAACTCGTCCTTTTCAATCAAAACATCCTAAAGTCATTTCATTTTACCAACACGAGCCCAATCTTTGCGTTTTCGTTGCCAACAACCAAGAATTAATTTAAGAAATGTTAGATTAACATATTGAATTATATGATATGAAGACTTAAATAATTCTAGTTTTTTTTTACATTTTTTTTATTGAAATAATGTAATTTAAAAATATGTAGAATAATATGAAAAAGTCAATTTTTGAAATCTACTTCCATTTTTCTCAATCAACTTCACTTTTTTCCTTAAATCTACTTCCACTTTTTTTTGAGAAGTGGTATCGTCGCGCTGTCTTGAAGTAGTTGGAAGCTGATACAAATTTTGGTAGAAAAATCACCTTTAGCTAAGAGCCCCATTATTGGATGAGTGGGTATATTTAAATGTTGGTGGGGGCAAAACCATCGGCTTACTACAAGCTAATTATTTATTGAACTTAAACAAACAAAGAAGGGAGGGAAAGGGTGACTCAGAAGACGGAGTTTTAAGAAAGTACTAAGGTTAGAATCAGAAAAGTCCAAATGCGAATTTACACTTCGAAGCATACACTATATATGTAGCCATAGGAGGTTCGGTGGGTAGGAACATAAAAGATTCTAGGATTACGGGTGTTACGAAGGTAAGTGTTAAAAGAGGGAAATTCAATCAATGGAGCCAGAAAGGAGTCGATAAATATAGAGAAAGTCTGAAATTTGCCTACGTTCTTCCAAAAAGTTCAAGTTCAGAAGTTTCAAGCGGTCAGCATAGGGCTTTGATAATGATTCCGAATGGTATTAAGACGGGGAGGAGTTTTTAAGCAATTACGTGAAAAAGTGATTGATTGGCACTTGGCAATATTAAGTTCCATAAGCAGTTTTTAGACACCAAGCTGAAAAACTGCCAAGACCATGTTGAATAAGGGAAGAGTCATGTATTGATGAATTGGTCTTGAAAAATGTTGCACAATCAGCATAAATTGAGATAGAAGAATGACACTTTCAAGATCTTTGATTGTACAAATGAACAAAAGATCGCCTAGGTGGTTGCCTTGAGGAACACTATACGTAATTAAGACAGGGTATAAAATGACAGATCTGAAACGAACCTTGTAGTATTGATTTTCAAGGTTAGAGGTAACGTAATTAAGACAGGGAATAAAATGACAGATCTGAAATGAACGCTGTAATATTGGTTTTCAAGATAAGAGGAAACAAATTTTATAAAAGAGGGTTCAAAGCCAAGAATTGACAATTTGAAAAATTAAGTCTATGGGTGATTTTGCTAAATGCCTTTCTAAAATCTGTTGAAGTAATATCGACTTCCTAACCTTTTTCTAAAGCAGAGAGGGTTAAAGACACAAATTTAACCAGGTTAGTGTTTGTAGACTTGCATTTAAGAAAGACATGCTTTTTAGGGGAACATACTCGTAAGTGATTTGCATTGGAACCTTAACATTTCATACAAAATACTTTCAAAAATCTTAACATCTTTCTTCGAGCCCTTTTTGTGTATTGGGATTACGAATCAAGATTTCTTAATCAAAGGTAGGTAGTATACGAAAATAAGGAAAATTGCCGGATTTGGGACGACACCGATAAAGGCTGGAGGCGTAACCCGTCCGTACTTCTTCGAAAATAATGCCAAGCGGTTTCATGGAATGGTTATCTCGAGACAAGGCGACCGACGTGAACTGGAAACCAAGATCATGTAATTTGATCCCTTTAGACTATTTCTTTTGGGGCTTTCAAATCGATGCCATGGGTAAAATTCATCGTGATTTATGCCCCAAAGTCATAGAAAACTGGGCCTTTCCAATGCGAGCCTAGCCACCCAGCGAAGCCTCGGCGGTCATTTAAACGATGTTATATTTCACACATAATAAAATGGAAAACCCTTTAGAGACAATTTAAGCTCATTATTTAACTCTATATGAAGCCTTGGGTTTAATGAATTCATGGTTTCAAATTTAAACTTCGATTTTAACTATCTGCTTAGACTTTGAAAATACCCGTTTTCAACATTATTTTCGTTTTTGTTAAATATATTCCAAAAACTTGATTTAGTAACCTTGTTTAGACAACAAATTTCTCACAAAAACAAGAACTAATTTCAAAATGTTCTGCCTTTTTTTTTTAATAAAAACCTTTGCTAAACAACTAATTCATCGGTTTTTAAAGATAAATGTAGGACAGTTGAAATCTTACAACTTTTTCGAAAATGATTTGGAAAACCATCAAGAATTTTATTGGAAAAAAAACTACATAATTAATTTAAAAGTGAAAAGTAATATGTTAAAAATCTGACTTAATAGAGAGATATTTAATTCGGATTTAAATTAAGTTGAGGGTACAATTTGATTGTCAGGACAACAAAACTTGTCAACCAGGGGCCTATTTCACTAAACACTTTTCACTTTGCAACTTTGCAAGAAAATAATATCCTGCAAAGTAAATTGCGAAGTGGATTACAAAATGTCCAAATTTTGATTGAGTTAAAATGAGAAAGGACTTTTCACTTTTCAATTTTTCAGACTTTATTTGAAAAGTAAAAAGTAAAAGTGTTTCACCAATTTAAAACACAACTTCGCAATCTTTCGTCTTGGATGTTGTAAAACTCAAAAGGTAATTCTTCAACGATAATATTCGACATTTAATGAACTACTCTGCAAGCGGTTTCTTTGCTTATTTAATGCATCGATACAAAACCTTGATATTGGGTTCCATTTCTAGCCCAATGTAGTATACGCAAAAGTCGTTGCAGAAACACATATTCTTTTGGCTATTGAATTGCAGTTTTTGCAATTTTTGTATTAGTTTTCGACAATTTTGCAAATGAAAATTTTCCTTTGCATATTGCTGAAAAGCTTTTCAAAATTCAAAATACAATTTACGAAATTTATTGTTTGGTGAAACAGAAATAACAAATACTTTGCAAAATAACTAAACTTTTCACTTTCAGAAAAGAATTTGCACTTTGCAAATTTAAGTTTGGTGAAAGGTTTTTCGCAAAGTAAAAGTGAAAAGTTGCAAAGTAAAAAGTTTTTGGTAAAACAGGGCCCAGATTCACTTTCTTAGTTTATAAATGTTATAACTCTGTCTTTGGCGTTAGGTAAAAAGGTCTGAAATCAAAGCATAGCATTTTAAGGTCTTGACTTGGTGTAACTGCATTTTTTGTTTCTTTCGTTTGATGCTAACAACTTGAGTCTAGAACAACTGTTTAATATCGTATTAATTTAGCCTTTTAGAAAATAACACAAGAAAATTCATATTTGTTTTGATACTTCCGTCTTAAGTTCATTGAGTCTGTGTGACCAATTTTTGTTTAAAGTAATTTTTGCCTAACGTCAAACAATTATCAAAATGATGATTAATTTATTGACAGTTTCATTTGTTCATAATACGATTTTGCAAAAAAATACTTGGAAATAAGAATCGAGAGAAAAATGTTCGTATCGACAATATTGCGTTAACAAGTATTGTACATTTTTTAAACATGTTGACAATCAATGTCGATCAATATGATTGACAACATGACAACACGAATTTTTCACTGCTGTGAAACTCAGCTGTGATATGAAGTTTCGTAATGACAGTTAAATTTTTAAAGGTCGTGCTTATTTGACACACTAAAAACAAAAATTACTCAGGTTATGTTCGAAAAAGCAGCTAAAATTAACCGAAAAGAATTCCATGTCCGTTTAAATGATTTTGGTTTTCGTAACTAATGAGGAAGTCTAAACTTTGTAATGAAATACAATTTGTATATTAAAAATATAAAGCTTTACTTTCGAAGCTAAAAAATGAATAATCTATAATATAAAAATAAGTCGGGTTTTCCTTCCTGACGCTATAACTCCAGAACGCACCACCCGATTTCCACGGTTTTGCATTCGTTGGAAAGATCTTGCGCTGCGTGAGGTTTATAGCACTGCACTGTGGCGATTATTGTCTTTTCACATTCATAAAAGATATCCCACAGTTGTACATTTAGCAGTGCATTTGGAAAGTGGACAAAGAGTTTACTTCACTGAGGCTAATGCTGCACAACGAGCTGAGAGACCACCATCGACAACATTGACTAGCTTCTTTGCAATGTGTGAAGCAGATCCATTTGCAGCGACGCACGCTGATGTACGTTGAAATTCCTAAGTATTACACTTGGAATCAATCAACAAAGAAATTCCAACGTCCCAAACAAGAAACCCCAGTTCCAGATTGGCCACAGGTATTTTCCATTGATGCGCTAGGTCGCATGTACACTGTTCATCCTAGAAATGATGAATGTTTTTATTTGCGACTGCTGTTGGTAAATGTACGAGGACCAAAATCATTTGCGCATTTGAAAACTGGTGAATGGCCACTAATGCTAAACATACGAGTATCGAGAAGCATGTCAACTATTGGGTTTGCTGGAGAACGATTCTCATTGTGATTTAACTCTTGCGGATTCAGTTGTTTCATAAATTGCGTACCAAATACGAACGCTGTTCGCAAATTATCATCACCACAATATGTTTCCCTTCACAACCAATTCAGTTATGGAACAAATACAAAGACGACATATGTGAAGATATCTTACATCGCTTGCGCATTCGAACGAATAATCCCGACATGCAAATAACCGATGAAATCTACAATGAAGGAATGATTCTGATTAAGGATCAATGCTTGACTATTGCAAACAAGCTACTGGTTGAAGTAGGAATGATTGCGCCAAATCGATCGATGCAAGATGCATTGGACCAAAAATTAAATCGAGAGCTGCATTTTGTTTCGTTCGAAATAATGTGCCGTTGCTGAATGAACAGCAAAAACAAGTCTACGAAATATTAATGCAAGCCGTGGACAATATTACTGGTGGTCTATTCTTCCTGGACGCACCTGGAGGAACAGGGAAAACATTTGTCATTTCATTGATTTTGTTGGCCACTATTCGATCAAGATGTGACATAGCTTTGGCGTTAGCATCATCTGGAATTGCGGCAACTCTTCTAGATGGCGGTCGTACTGCACATCCTGCGCTTAAGTTGCCACTTAATTTTTACACAGTTGATACTCCAACATGCAATATTTCCCGATCCAGTGCATCCAGTGATGCAATGCAAGCTCATTGTTTGGGATGAGTGCACAATGGCACATAAGAAATCAAGCACTTAACTTCACACTGAAGGGACTTTGACGAAGTAACAACATCTTTGGTGGCTTGATGATATTGTTGGCAGGCGATTTCTGGCAGACGTTGCCAGTGCATAATTCCCCGTGGAACGCCTGCAGATGAATTTAATGCTTGCCAGAAGGCATCATTTTTGTGGAATAACGTAAACACATTATCGCTAACTACTAATATGAGAAATTAAAATTCAAAATGATCAAAGTGCTGCACAATTTTCCAAACAATTGTTAGCTGTTGGAAATGGAAAAGTGTCAGTTGATGCGACAACTGGATTAATTACTCTTACCAACGACTTTTGCCGATTTGTAGAATCTCAATTAGCTCTTATTGAAAATGTTTTCCCAAACATTAGTGAGAATAATCAGAATTATGCTTGGTTAAGTCAACGAGCAATTCTCGCCGCAAAGAATAATGATATACACGCACTGAATTTCACCATTCAATCAAAAATCGCTGGCGTTTTGGTGACTTACAAATCCGTTGATTCCATAACAAATCCCGATGATGTAGTTAATTATCCAACAGAGTTTTTGAACTCTCTGGAGTTACCAGGATTTTGACCACATAACGTGCAACTCAAAGTTGGTTCAGTTATTATGATATTGCGTAATTTGAATCCACCGCGACTTTGCAGTGGTACTCGACTTGCGGTGAAAAGACTTATGCCGAATTTGACTGAGGCAACCATTATTAACGGAAAGTACGCAGGTGAAAATGTATGCATTTCTCGAATACCAATAATTCCGACTGATCTTCCGTTTGACTTCAAACGATTGCAATTTATTTTTCTAATCGAAATGAATTCATTACTGTTGTGAAATGAAATAAAATTTTTCATATTTTAATCCCCAAACGAAATGTTACAAAAAACGAAGCCATCTGGTGGCGAAACGGAGTTCGCCGGGTATGCTAGTCCTATATACATACATATGTAAATAGTTTGTGTATTGTTTTTTTTCGACTTACATAAATATAAGAGAGTTCATAAAACTTTTCAAGTTTTTATTTTTGTTGATAAGCCTCAAGCTATGTTAATATTTTCTTTATGTAAAACTTAACACTTACATATACCCACACCTATCTACAAACTCAATTTAATTTATTTATTTATATATACAAAATATTATGAACTACACCACTACGCTGTGTTATAGAGTCTTTGATGACGGATTTCTTGTTTTTTTTTTTTTTTTTTCTTTTAATATTCACAAAAAATGCAATTAAAACATTTCAGTAACTTCCCTTAACCACAAACCCTTCCTGTGAAGGCTCAGTTAAAATACAAAAAAAAAAAACAAAAATTAAATAAAAAATATTCTTTTGACAAGAGAAACAAATTAAAACATCACCCACGTCGTCCTTCAAAAGAAGCACAAAAAAAACAGCCTGTGTTTCTTTTTACCATCGCCTGATGGCTTGTAACACAAATTACATTTTGGCATTTCTTTTCCAAAACAAAATAAAATAAAAGAATACACCGCACCGCCCTAATGAACTTTTGCGGCCAATCTTCCATCTCATCCTTTCCTCATCATCAAAATTAAGAAACTGTGAAAAAATTAAAAAACACTTTATTGAAGTATGAGGTTTAGGAAAGGGTCGCTCTGACGATGACGGTGGGTCCATAAACACACTACTGTGTATAAATCAATGGATTGGGTCAGAATTTGTATTAATCACTTTTTGGTTAGAGCTTTTGGAATTCGAGTACGGGAGCAACTTAAAAAAGTATTGAAAAATTTTAACCCGTTGAACGATGATTAGAAAATTTACATTTACATCTGTGGTTTTGAAACCAGAACAATTATTATGAACAGAACTTAAAAATTAGAGTTGCTAAAATCGGTTTTTTTAAAATCAGAGTAGGAATATGTTTTGGAAAACATGTAAAAATAAACTTTTTTCAGTATAGGGTTTGAATACTAGAACAACAACTTGATTGTGCTACCACAAGGCTGGAATTACATATGTTTCACGGGTGCTAACTGATCATCAGATTAATTTATTTTTGGTACTTATACTTTGGTTCGTTCCTATTTAATGAAAAACTTTTCTATTAATTTCGAAACGTTGCCTCTTCAAAAACGTCAGGTTTCTCTACAAAAAAAATTAAAAAGATTTAGAAATGTGTAACAATATTAGTTTTTTTTAAAATATTTTTTGGGGTACTCTTTGGGAAGGCACTAATAAATAAACCGATATGTTGAGAACAGTTATAAGCCAAAATGACTGACTAAAAATATATTGAAAGCACCTGTCCTCGCTAGCCACACAATTCTCCCAGTTTTCGCTAAATTTGTGGATAACACGCTAAAACAAATATTTCTCTTTCGATACAAACTGCTCTTGAAACCACTTGCAGGAGTAGTCTTAGTAAGAATCGAAGACTGCTCGGCGAGCACATTGACAAAACCAGATAGGAGTCAGATAGGATCATTTCAGGCAAATAAGCGTGATGGGGTAACACCTCCCAATTATTTGTCTCTAAGTAGTTTTATACTATTTTTGTCTTTGTTGATAATCCGGTCTTTAAACAGGTTTCAACATTTTTAGATGATTTTCATGCTTCTTGTCATTCACGTCATTCAAATTGCAATCTTTAAGATGAAGCAGTCAATTTCTGCATGATATTTTAGAAAAACCACCGTCGCCATAGGTCTGCACCAAGATTCGATACGATCTTCGATCTTTTTTGGCACAATACTGAACATTTGAAAATAATAAGCCAAAGAAAATTGGAAATCATTTTAATAAATTACTGACATTATGCACTAGTGGAAGTCAGTGTTGAGACTTCTACCACTTAAGTGGTATTTCTACCACTTTTTGGTGTTAATGAAAATCTACCACCTAAAAAGCAAATTCTACCACTTTTTGCAACTCACCGTTCACCTATCATTAAACTCTACCTTTTAATATTTATAGTATGTATATTTAAATTTTGTATCAATAAATCTTAAAACTATAAACGAGTTAAATAAAACATTTCAATCTGAGAACACAAAAATACACTTGATATTCGAAAGAATGACTACATTAAAATTAAATTTAATGAAAAATTTTGTAAAACCAGAAAATATGAATGTAAACACAAATATATAAACAGTGAAAACTATTTACCATATTCTCAAATGTATTTTGGCCTTTACTTTGAAAGGTACTTACTTGAAAATGATATTGTTGAACAAGATGTAATGCAACTACAAAAAGTTATGTGCAGCTATTATATTGAATTATGTGTTCAAATTGGAGAATGGTTTAACCTTTCAAACGATGAACTAAAATTTTTTAAATATTTAAACCCGAAAAACGTCATTGATGGAACAATGCCATCAGTTTTAGGTCTCACGAAACATTTTCCACCAACTATAAATAACTCAGAACTAGAGTTAATTAATAAAGAGTGGAGAAAATTAATTGGAAAAAATCAATTAGTCAAAATTTTTAAAACTGATGACATTGTTTCACAATGGCTTTTGATAAAAAAACTTAAAAGACGGAATGGACAATTTAATTTTTGAAAACATATCTTCTTATATGTTGGAGCTTTGTTGCTTACCGCATAGCAGCGCTATTTTCAGATTTAAAAAATATAAAAACTGAAAAAAGAAATAAATTAAAAACTACAAACATTCACAACATTTTGGCTGCAAGGGAAATTTCAGTAAATTTTCAGAATTTTAATCCTCCGGAAGCATTACTGAAATATAATAAATATAAATAAATAAATTGGGTGGCGCAACAGCCCGTAGAGAACCAGGGCCTAGTGACTTACAACTCTCAACCATTCCTGTGTGCGAGTAATTGCAGGGATGGAGGGGACCTACAGTTTATATGCCAAATCCGAACGGCTAATTTGAGAAAGCACTTTTTCATGACAAGAATTACTCTTGGAGAATTTGTCAATTCCTCGCAAGAGGCAGTACCCGTGAAAAAAACTTTAGATGTCATAGGCAGGGATCGAACCCAAGACCTCTGGCATGACAGTTCAACGCACTAACCATCATGTCACGGGTAATACGATTACTGAAATATGCTTCAAAATTTAAAATTTCCGGCGGTCTATATAGCAAAAAATAATTTTAAGTTTTTCTAACTTATTTAATTATTGTGAATTGTGATATTTGAAACTGAAAGAACTGAATTATTGTTTATTTAATTTTTTGTATTTTTTAATAAGTTATTGAATATAAAATTTACTACATAAAAATGGGTTTTAATTTTTACCACTTTTCTACCACCTTTTTGACATCATTTCTACCACTCTTTTGCTTCTGCGAGGTCCCAACACTGGTGGAAGTGTGACCATAGCCACTTCGTAGCGAACTATTAGAAACAAACTCCACAAGCGTTTCGCTATTATGCTCAGACTGGTTCCTCAGGTTAGAGAAAAGCTATTTATCTGTCCCGTAAAAGCATGTCATGACGAGACACACAATAAACTCGGAAATGGACGAATTACACGATGACAACCTCTGGAACGAATTAGGAACAACATTTTTAGAATTTTCTCAAGGAACATTAGATCGCTCTATAGAGCTCGAGCTACAGAACAGCTAGCCTGTCAAAACCCCCCGGGCCCGGAATTTTCTAGGGGCCCGTAAAATTGAAAGCAATGAGGAGAGTGTTTTTTTTTCAATATAGGTAGTCTAAATTCATCATCAACATACCTATTCCCACTTATTTTTAGGGGCCCGAAAATTTTAAATCATTCATGCTTTCGCAATCGGGCCCCTGTTTGCATGTGATCTACCAATCTGAAAAGTCACAAGCTTGCCGATCTGGGCTTTCCGTTGAGATTCAAAATGAGTTCATTAAAATTTGTGCCCAACATGTGATTTCAGCTATTTTGAAGGAGAGCGAAAACGCTAAATACTTCGCTATAATTGTCGATGTAACACCCGATTCAAGTGATGTGGAACAAAACACATTTGTTTTGCGATATCTGCGCTTGGAAGAAAATGTGTTCACCATCCAAGAACGGTTTTTGGAATTTGTCGATTGCAACAAAAAAAAACTGGCACCGCAATAGATGATTTGATCTGCGATACATTGGCAA
Source organism: Eupeodes latifasciatus (assembly GCA_920104205.1). Taxonomy (NCBI): domain Eukaryota; kingdom Metazoa; phylum Arthropoda; class Insecta; order Diptera; family Syrphidae; genus Eupeodes; species Eupeodes latifasciatus. Next base: position 388,738,064 of record OV049924.1, on the reverse strand, counting down.
AGAACGGAATCCCTTTAGAAGACTGTTGTGCACAAGGCTATGACAATGGAAGCAATATGAAAGGACAGTATAATTGTGAAAGTCAAAGTCAAAGTCATATTTTAAACAAAACTCCGAATGCCGTGTCTTCACCATATGCAGCTCACAGCCTTAACTTGCGTAGAGTCGATTAAGCGGGATGTTGTACTGCGGCAATCACATTTTTTGGTGTTGTTCAAAAGTGTTTCAACTTGTTTAGCAACAGTGCTCAACGTTGGGAAATTCTTAAGAAAAATGTGCCCGGATCCCTACAAGCTTTCCGATACAAGATGGCTAGAATTGAGGCAATGAAACCATTTGCAAATCATCTGAAAAACCTTAGAACATCATTAGAAGCCTTAAGTGATATAAATTTAACTGCTGAAGCTCGAAGAGATGTAAATGGCGTTTTAAAATATATGCACAAATTTGAATGCGTCCTGATGTCTTCGATTTGGTGCAAGTTTCTTAGCGCTATAAATGAAAGAAGTATCATTCTTCAATCTAGAAACATGACTATTGACGTTGAACTTCGAAATCTTGACAACTTGATCTCGGATTAGAACATTATTCAAAACGGATGGGATCAAATTTTATCTGAATGCAAAGCAGTTGCTACTGGATTGGGGGATGTTCCAGAATCGTTCCCATCGAACCGAAAAAGGCAATTAAAGAGACATTTTGGAGAAAATCGAGGAGGCGGAGAGCAAATTGAAACAGACGAAGAAATAAATTTCAAGAGAAATACCTTTTACATCATAGTTGATTCAATTATATGTGGAATTTCTCGTCGGTTCGATACGATGGAAAATTTGAATGCTACATTTTCATTTTTATGACAGTTTTCAACAATAGACGAACTTGAGATAACTCCGCTACATGGTTCATCCAAAAGTATAACTCGCATGTATCTCAAGAGTTGAAAGAAGAAATAATTCACTGAAACACATGTATGCAGCCAATTTTAAAGCAGAACTTCCGCCATTGAGTTTGCTCAATGCTATTTATTCCCAGAACTTGGAGAAGATTTTCCCCAACATTTGTGTTGCTCTCATTCGTTCATTTAGCGTCCTTGCTAGAACAAAGAAATTTCATCGTTCGTGCTTATCACAAGATCGTGTTTCCAGACTTTCTAGGTACACTATGCATCGAAGCACCTTTGGGAAGGAAATTGAATTTCGACGCAATTTTAAGTTGTTTTGCTGCTCAGAAAGCTAGGAAAGCTCGTTTGCCAAAAGAAAATAATTCATTCAATGCAAACTTACTCTAATAAAACATTGTAATAATATTTTAATATAAAGAAAAACGATAAAGAGTATTTAATGTAAAACTTTTAAAATACTTAGCTTTTTTTTAAAGACAAATTTCAAATACTTTTACTTTGCTCTATTTTATTTTCATAGTAGGTAATAGATCTTCATTCTATTTTTTTTAATAGTTAATCGACCGTATTATCAGTTACTAACATGTCGTTGGCAATATCGAATTGAATGTATGATTCTGTTCGAATTCTGATCTAATCGCATGTAGAATAATTTTCTATCCATCCTCCATTTCAACTAAACTGGACGATACCCGTAAGATTGATTTGATGATTAACACTTTTTTCGATTCATTTTGCAACAAAAAATGATTATTTTCGTTAATTCCAACCAATTTCATGCTATTCGTAATTGAAATTAGAACGTACCATATTAATTAATTATGAAAAAAAATGGTAAATATGGGGGGGCCCGAGATTTTTCCGTCCCGGGCCCGGAATTCCTCTCGACGGCCCTGGTCATAGTCCATGCTTCTGCACCGTATAACAGGCCGGGGATGATGACAATATAGCGACACTTTGGTCGCTCGAGAGATGGATTTACTACTCAATTTATTTCTTATTCCAAAGAAACAGCGGTTAGCAAGAATTATATTCATCATTTGATATCAGCGCTGGTGTTGTTTTCTGCGTTCATAGTGAAGCCTAGGTAGACGAAGTCCTTAACTACCTCAAAGTTACGTCTGTCGATGGTGACGTTTTGACCGAGACGTCCGTCGGTCTAAGTCCTTTCTTGATGACAGCATGTACTTTGTTTTGCCCTCATTAACCATTAAACCCATTTTTGCCGCCTCTGCCTCAATAATCACAAAACCCCCATTGACATCACGCTGAGTTCTTCCGATTATGTCAATGTCATCAGCATATACTAGAAATTGGACAGATTTTTGAAAGATAGTGCCTCTAGTGTTGACGTGGGAGCTCTGCACTATTCAAGTACGATGTTAAAGAAATCGCATCACAACGCACCACCTTTTACTAAAGCCTTTTTTACATCGAAGGGTTTTGTTAGTTTTTTTGGTATTAAGTATTTCGTTTAATTTTATTTAATCGTACTTGACTTCAGTTAAAACAGTACCCGTTGCGTAATAGTTAGTGTGTAGCACTGTCATGCCAAAGGTCTCTGCAACGTTTTTCTTACAGATACTGCCTCTTGCGAAGAATTGAGAAATCCTCCAAGAGTAATTCTTGTCATAAAAAGTGCTTTTGGTATAAAAACTGTGGGTCCCCTTCATCATAGGTCTCTATTGACTGTTGAGCAACCTAATTTATTTGTATAGTTAAGATATGGTGCTGCAAAACTTCATGTCTTTTGAATAAACTAAAACCATCCTCCTCCTAGATTTTAACTTATTCGGTGAGCATTTCAAAAAGCTTAGGTATATCCAAAAGATTGCAATTTTTACAGAATCTCTTTTTATTATGTTTCATTTTCGTTAGAAAATACCATTAAATAATTTCTTTTGAAACTTCCTTCCTCGCAATTCTCTAAAAAATTTAGAAACTAGATGTCTTTTTAAACATTTTGTTCCACAGCACTGTTACTTTTTTTTTATAGCCCGCTAAACCGCGATAAATTTTTTCTCCTTAGCCAAATGAGAACAAAATAAAAAACCGACGCAGAACAGAAAAAAAATCTGAATATCAATGAAAATGAAATTATATTAATATTCAAAAAATGTCATCACGTTGTCTATATAGGTATAGGAAAAGGACATTTTCGTCACCTCGTCACTTGCAGCCAGCAGCGCCCGGGTGAGGCGCGCGGCCGTGGCAGTATGCACCCCCACCCAAAGCGAATAGAATAATTACTCACAGTTCAATTAGTGTAAAACAATATACATACAAAATAAAAATGGCTTCCATGGGAGCGTTTAATTTGAAGACGAAGGAACGAAAAAAAAGTCTTATAATAATCATAGTGGTCTGAGGATTGAAATTAGTGAAAAATTGTTTCTGCATATTAATGAAAAGTCCTTTCGTGATTTTCCACTAAGACAAAATGAAAAAATTTATAATAATCATGATTGACCTGAGCTCCTTGCCTTTGAAGTTTGAGAATTGAGTCTCAGGCGTGTATACGCTACGCTGCTCACTGCTGCGCCATCCCCCACCGTTCCGCGAATACCGTGATGACTCTACGATGACATAAAGCATATAGGTTCATTTTTAAAGAAAATCCCCTGTCGAAAAGGGGCTGGGGCATCCCCTGAGAGTGACGTTGTCATCCTCATCGTCATAGTTCACTTGGTGTACGCGTATACACGTATATAATAGAAGTCGAATGACATGCCGACAGTTTCGTTTGACAGCATTCCTTCATTGATAGCATTTGATGATGTTTGGCTTCGCCTCAAATGTTGTTTAGTTTATTCTGATACGAACGCGGCATCAGCGGAGCGCAGCAGCGGTAGCAGTAGCAGCGGCAGTGGCAGCGGCATGCATATCGCATATATGATGCAGTGCAATATGCGTTGCGTGCTGCAGGATATTTATGATGACTTAATTCCCTTGGGGCAATTGACATTCAATTGTGCATGCGACTTTATGATGGTTGTACTACAATTTGACTTAGCTTAGATAGATTCGTTTTCGTAGTGTTCTGTTCTGTTTCTATATATGTAGAGTTCTTCCAATAGAGTACTCGGGCTCGTGTGCAATTTGATATTTGATGATTTTGATGCAGTTTGTTCTGGAAAAGTTGTTGAAAAACAATCAGCATTTAGCAGCAGCAAGCTTGTTGTATGTCGACGAACTGCTGCGTATATAGGAGACCTCAATGCAGTTTGTTTTGATTAATTTTCTGCTTATCGACTTCCGTCGTAGTTGGTATAAATGTTTGACATAATATGTAGCTTGATGGTAAATATCCGGTTGACTCCTTTGAGAAATATGTGAGCGTTGTGTACCTTAGACTGTGTATTTTATAGTGCTTTGCTTCTTGCAAGAAAAGATTGTATTTTATACTGATTTTCTGAAATTTTGTTAACATACCTAATAAGCTATCTTATTTGGGAGTATTATGCATTACGATATAAATACGGTGGATTGCGTTTTTTTTAGGCAGTGATTTGACAAATTAAGGAGAAATATAATACGACCAGAATCTTAACTTATATTGTCTACAGTATTAAGAGTGAGATTATTTCTTAAAATAACGGGTCCGCCATCTAACGTTTTTTTTTCAATTATTGCTTATTTCGTGAATGGTAACACATAGCTCATGTCTGATTTGACAGATAATTAGTTTTATCCTTCCACTGAACGAATATGCTTGTGTATACGCTTGAACAACGCTGGGAACAGCGCTTAGAGAAGATGCCGATTTTGACAAAAAAATCATCTTTTCAGGTGAAGCTCATTTTGATTTTGGCGGGTATGTAAACAAGCAAAACTGTCGCATTTGGGGCACAAAAAACCCGCACGCATAATTAGGCCGTTTTTTTCGAAAATGAGCAAGGAGTGGCCGTTACAGTCAATGGCGATCGTTATCGTTATTTTTGTTCACAAAAATTGAAAAGGAGGATATTGGCAACATTTGGTTTCAACAGGAGGCCCTATACGTGCCACACAGCCGAAGCTACACTCTATGTTTTGCGCCCTGTTTTTTAGATCGCATTATCAGCCCAGAGCTGATGTCGTTTGGGCACCTCGGAGCTGCGATTTGAAACCGTTGGACTATTATTTGTGGGGTTCCATAAAAGGTAAGTGTTACGCCGACAAGCCAGAGACAATTGACGCTTTAAAGGACAATATTCGTGAAGCCATTGGTGAAATACAGCTGCACACAATCGATAATGTGATTAAAAATTGGACCGATCGTGTAGGCCACTGCATGGCCAGCCGAGGCAGCCATTTGAATGAAGTTATGTTCCATTATTAACCGGAAGGATTGTACTTTCAAATAAAAAAAGAAATTTAAGAAAATATGCAGTAGTTTTTTTATAGCATTTTCAAAAAACAAAAAGTTATGGCGGCCCCTTTATTAAGATAACATATGACAAATCGCAAAGGATCGACCAGTTTGTTGAAGAACGGCTTAAAAAGAAAATATCACTGATAGGATCTAGTAAAGCTGTAAAGCTGTAAAGACGATCAAGGGAACATCGTAAAAGAACCGCAGTCTATGCTATCAATATGGAAAAGCCACTTGTTCAAATTATATAAAGGCGCGGCGATGATGAATTGAATCGAATATCGCTGTAATAGAGATATTACCACTTAACCTAGGCAAAGCAGAACAACAATTCCGCCCATCGCTGCTGAATTATTCAAAGCAGCAGGTGAATATTTGGTAGGAGAGAGCATCTTGCACCAACTCATCTGCAAAATATGGTCGGAAGAAAGCATGGCCGATGAGTGGAACCTCAGCATATTTTGCCCAATACTCAAGAAAGGAGACTCTCTGAATTGCGCCAACTACAAAGCCATCAATCTCCTGAACATCGCATATAATATCCTTTCTGCCGTATTATGTGAAAGTTGTTCATCAACAACTCGATAGGTCCTCAGGTGTGGCTTCAGACCAGGAAAGTCCACCATTGACTAAATATTCTCATTACGGTAGATTTTGTGTCTGTCCCTACAGCACAAACCTTTGTATTGATTGAAATTAAGGTTTTGAACCGATTAGCGTAAGGCGTTTTCTTCATTTTTTTTAATACGAAAAATAACAGCAGTCCCCATACAAGTTGTTTGGTTGAAAATTGAAAATTCGATTTTCTTCAAACATGAACCGATAGATTTTTAAAACTTTCTCTAAATTGTTTGTTCTTAATTTTGCTTTTTTCTACAACAAAAACGTATTTTAGAATTGCTCCAGAAGGGTACCCCTCATAAAATCGTTATTTTGTTTTTAAGTTTTTTCAAGAACTAATGTACCTATTTCAAGCTGTTGTCGATGATCAAATTGATGATGATGATGATTTTTGATTATCAAAAATGTCATTTTTTTTTCATTTTTAAAAAAATATAATTTTTTTTTACAAAACTCGATATCTCAGAAAAAGTGAACATTTTTCAACGAAATTTAACTGCAACATGTACATTTATAAGCACTAAATAACTGCCTACCAAAAATATTTTTAAGACAAAATTTAAAAAAATTAATATATAAAAATTAATTTAAACAAAAAACCCACTTTAATGATTTTCGAAAAAAGAAAATTAAGTTATAATAGGTTTTTTGAGAAAAAAAATTGCATTTCAATTTTTGAGAAAAACTTATTTTGCAGGTGCAGTACTAAATCTTAACATATGAAAAATATTTTTAAACATGTAGTCTATTTAAATATTTATAATTGTACTAAAATTTAATCAATTATATATTTTTTTTTTATAATTCACAAGCACTCAAGGGGTTATTAGTACCCTTTATATGTTTATATTTAAACACAGTGCGAGCGTTAGGAAAATAGGAAAGGATTTAAAAGGAGATACCGGTGCACATTGGTCGTAAAGTTCTGAACATCAAAATGGAAGGGAAAAACAGAGTTAGCCAAAGCATTCCACATTCTCGATGTGCGATTTAAGAAAGAATCTCTATACTTGACAATACGCCCGAAATTGAGCTCAAGGGTAAACTGATGAGCATTCCTAGAAGTGCGAGTATTACGGCTGAATAGTTTAAGGGGTGGAATGCAACTGGCTAATTCGACAGAACATTGTTTGTAAAAATATCGATAAAACAACGAAGGGCATGAAACATTGCGGCGGTGTTCTAGCGATGTAAATGTTTCGATTATAGTTCTGTCGCCTATCATTTTTAAAGCCCTTTTTTGAATTCTATCCAAGAGATTTAAAATTGTTTTAGGGGCACCTGCCCAGATATGCGAATTATATTCAAGCTTTGGACGGATGAAAGCTTTGTAGATTATAGCCAGATCAGAAGGGGTGAAAAATTTCTTGCATCGTCGGAGAAATCCTAAGCACCTGGCAGCATTTTTGGCGATATCGAATATGTGATCATTCCATAAGAGGTGATCTGTAGTACACATACCAAGTACTGATATCTGATTGGTTTCCTGGATGCAAGTGCCACTCATAGATAGTGGCATCGGGGGTGCGTTACGCTTTAACGACAGGAGACAGCATTGAGTTTTCGAAGCATTAAATTCTACATCGTTTTTGATTCCCCAGTGGACAATGCTGTCAAGATCAGAATTTGAAGAGCTTATCATAAGCTGCCGTTGACGTTCCACATCCGAAGGAGAAGGATGCGGATCTAGAAACGAATATGAAAAGCTGAGGGAACTGTCGTCGGCGAAACAGTTTAATGGATTAGAAGTGACAGACAAGAGATCATTTATGAATAAAAGGAAGAGAGTCGGAGACAAAACGGAGCCCTGGGGGACACCAGCATTTATTTTATGAATTTCAGGCGTGAAACCATCTAATACAACTTGTATTGAACGGTTAGAAAGGTAATTTCTAATCCAACGAAGAAAAGATTCATCAATAAAACCAATATGGCAATGCCTTTTATTTGTTTAAGTTGGTGCAACTTAGAAATTATACCAAATACTTAGATTTCCGATGGGCATCCATTTTGACATAGATCAGACTGGGTCTTCTCCTAAACCCTCAGCTTAAAGTAAGACGTATTTGTTAATTAATAAAGAAAACTTGAATTATTATAGAATTGTAACCAGAGTTTTATTTCCTCAACTTAAACATAAAAAAAAACAGACTTTTTGGAAGAAATTAACAAGTTCTAGCGACCCAGTCGTGTACTTAATTTCTTTAAAAATTGATTTTCTGTTGAATAGACACACTTCTAAGATTTTCAAAAATTATAGAAATCAACTTTTTGCTTTAGGTGCTCTAGAACTGAGATTTAAACACGAATTTCAAGAATATAAATGTCCCAAAAATAGCAAAAGTGACACTTTTTTAAACCAATGACTAATTGATAAATAAATGAACGGTTTATATCTATTAATATAAAAGCTTTGAATCTCTTGAGAGTAAAAAGAGATTTTGAAGTAATTTGTTAGTGCCACAAAAGTTTTTTTCACAATTCATTTGCTTATCTTAATTTGTTTTTATCTAATTTTTCGAAAAATTATGTACTTAAATGCACCTACGAGGTGTGTTCAAAAAGTACCCGGAATTTTCGTTTTTTCAAAAAAATATTTATTTATTCGTTTACATCAATGTGGTCCCCTTCGAAGTAGTCCCCCCCAGATATAATACACTTATGCCAGCGTTTTTTCCAATCTTAGAAGGACCCTTGATTTTCACTTTTTGATGTGACCTTGAGCATTCTCAGCGATTCGGCCTTTATTTCTTCAATCGAGAAAAAACGCAGTCCTATCATGGGTCTTTTCATTTTTGGAAACAGGAAAAAGTCACACGGAGCCATATCTGGTGAATATGGAGGTTGGGGCATGACTACGGTATTGTTTTTGACCAACAAATTACGAACAAGCAACGACGACGAGTGAACCTTATCGTGGTGCAAAAGCTATGAATTGTTTTTCCATAAATCTGAGCGTTTTTTCGGATTGCTTCACGCAAACGTCGCATAACTTCAAGGTAATATTCCTTATTAACCGTACGACCTTGTGGTAAGAACTCTTGATGCACTATGCCATTATAATCGAAGAAAACAGTAAGCAAAACCTTCACATTTGATCGAACTTGACGTGCTTTTTTCGCTCTTGACGTCGGATGCTTCCAGGTGGACGATTGTGCTTTGGTTTCGACATCATAACCGTACACCCATGTTTCATAACCAATTATGACCCTTTCAAGCAAACTTGGATCGTCGTTGACGTCATTTAACAGCTCTTGAGTGATGTTCATGCGATTGTTTTTTTGGTCAAAATTCAGCAGTTTCAGCAAAAATCGACGAGCTCATAAGAACACGTCGAAAATTAGCAACTACAAAGTAAACAGTGAATATAGCTGAAAATTGTATCATACTTTAGAGGCATGTATACCAACACAATGAAAAAAATGTTGACCTTCGGACTCTCCAGACCCGCGGAATTTAAAAATTCCGGGTACTTTTTGAACACACCTCGTATTTCCTTAAATTCAAGAACCAATTATTTTTCTCTATACAGCATCAGCTCCAAACTACGAGTAAGCAGACTTATATCGATAGTAATAATAGACTCCCGAAAATTGAGTTCGAAAAAGCTACGTCAAAAAAAGCCAGAAAATTCTTAATATCAGATTCCTTCTCATTTTCTGGGTTTTTGAATTTTTGTAGTGTTTTTCGTATTAATAGAAATGGTAACAAAAAAAGAATGTATTATTTTTGAAAAAGCTACGTTTCAAAACAATTTTTTACATTTCTGCGTGAAAGTAACAAAAAGCCTGTAAACTACTCGTATTGTGTTGTAGCTCTTAAACATAGCATATTTAGAAAACTGTTGCAATCTAAGAGTACGTAAGAAGTTGTCTAAATTAAATACATATACTTTGCCTTGCTGGACAACAGTGTTCTAAAATAATTTAATAACTAAAGTTGTCACTTTAACTCTTGAAATGTGTAAATTTAAAGTTAAGTTATTTAAATTGTGTTAGCCTCCTTTACACAAAATTAAAGAACATTTTTAAGCGGTGAGTAAAAACTATTCTATTCTATAAATGTTAATTGTGTGTGAAAACCAACCGCGTCTGGATCCGCTAAATTAAAGTTTTATGTTAATATAAAAGATTTTGCAATAACATTTGTCATTTTGAATAGCTCGCTATTTGTTTAGCTGTCACACGTTATTACTAAAAATCAGCAGTGGTTTTACAGAACTTAAGTACTTTTAAATCGTCGTTAGCTGTAGCTGTTTTTAGCTGTACAATTTATATTTTCTTCTTTAAAATGAATTTAACATCCATTGGTTTTGGTGTTGTCTTTTTTTAATATTAAAATGAAACCTCTCATTTGAAAACCAATTTAAAACCCTTTAAATCTTAGTATTAATAGAAAATTAAGCTATTGAGCTAAATACCAACATTGTTTTAACCTGATCGAAAATCATAATATCTTTCTTTGTTCTTAAAGTCTTTCAGCGGTCTGAGTTTGAGTAGTTATCTTCAACTTATTTGATTCCAAAGTAAGGAAAATAACATCTTAAAATTTAAGTCTTTCTTCTGGAAGTTCTTTCAATATTATGACTCTTAGAATTTTAGTTTTGGGGTTTGTATTTCTTCTACTTCCTCTTTTTTTGATGTTTTAGTCGTTGCTGAAAAAGCAAAACAAAAAATTCGAATACAAATTTGCGTTCATAAAATTAATAAGAAAAAAAAACTTAATTGCATCTACAGAGCACAAATGACGAAAGTGTATCCAAAAATATTTCTTAAATACACTTGAAGAATAAAATGACGACAGTCAAAAGTATTTAAACGGCATGTGATCATATTTGGTCCAATAATAATAATATTACCTCAGTTGGTCAGGGTTTACGCGACGACCACGACGCGACGAGGGACGGTCACCTTCGGTTTCAGAGAAATCAATCTGGGTGGCAAAATATAACAGTTGGTCATTTAAAGTTTGCAAACTTTGCAATATGACACGTTCCATTTGCACATACAGTATATTTGTTTTGAATTCAGATATTGTGAGTTGGTTTTATTCGTCATGATCAGCAATGTTTCTTTTTCTTAGACCTTAATTTAATGTACGCGAATATGCTATAAGCTCATAAGGTGCAGATGATGTTGTGTTTATTATGATTTTATGCATCAGCATCACATCAGTTAGTATTTTAGTAGGGCGAATACGATCAACTTCAGAATTACTGTGTCAATATTATGAAATAATAATTTAACTTTTTGATAAAATTAAGAGTTTCAATGTCAATGGGTAAGAAACAGGTTAAAAAAATAAGGTGACATATATCAATTTTTATTTTAAATCATTTTTGAAGGAGGACCTCGGATTGAGGAGACGTATGACAAATTATAGACTATTAGCCTTTTAGTGTCAATTATAGTCTTTTTATAATTTTGATGAATTAAGAAATATTAGAATTTTAAAACAGATTTTTTGGATTAGCCTATTTATAGGCAATCTTTTATAGGTTGAACTGAGTTTTAAATTTCACAATTAAAATAAAAATCTTGTTCGTGTTAAAAACACATAAAGTGAATTAAGAGTAATAGCTTTGAAGTAAAATATTTTATATAAGAAGGATAAATATTTTATCAGACTCTGGGTACAGGGTACGGAAACCATGGTTAAGTTGATGAAAAAGGGCAAAATAAATGACTTTTGTGTTTAAGGATGGCCCAGGTCTTACTTAATTATATGCACAAACAAGCAAAACATTCAAATTCAAAGAAAGGACTTATTTGGTCTCTCGCAGCTATGTACACATAAAATGTGGAAGTTATGGTAGTCTTTTGTTTTGAAAAATTCAAGATTCATTTTTTTAATTTCAATAATCTACCTTAATATTTGTTCTAACATATAGAAGACGTATTTTAAAAAAAATCAAATAGATGTTAATTTTTATTGGAGGACAATATCATTTTCTTGAAATATAATATCCCCGATAACTTCACGAATTTCATCTTTAAGTACTTTCGATTGTGGACCATTAACATAGAAATTTGTTTGTTTGATTAGATGAGATTTATTTATTGTAAATTATTATAAAAAAATTCTTTTTTGCATTTTTACATGATAAATAGTTTTAGACATGACATATAATTTCGTCTGCCTGAGTGGCATTAATTTAAGCATGAAAATTTCCCAGTAGTCTTGGTAAGATACAATTAATCAAATTAAGAACACATTTCAAAAGATAAATTAAATATATGTATGTACATTTGACAAATATATTGACAAATTTAAAAAAAGCTTTCTTTTAGTTTTTGTGAGCATAGATTTTAAGTTTAAGGAAAAAGGTATTTCTGCTTTAGTATTCAATTTGTTCCCTTAAAAACACGGTTAAATTCAGTTATACAAATATTACTTGACAATTTTTCAAAAAAGTTCATTTCACGGAGTTCATTCATTATATCATAATATGTGCTGTGTTTTTGTGTTTATTTAAATTTAAAATGGCTTTAAGTACTTCAAAGGACCTAAATGTACAAAAGAAGCGGGCAATCGTTGAGGTAACTTTTACGAGCTTGTAAAAAATAAGATGGAAGCTGTTAAGAAAACTGTGGATGTATTTTCTGTAGCAGATCAAACTTTCTAAAATTGTTCGAAGAAAAATAAAATCAAAGGCCATATCTCACTACCAAAAAAGGATTAAAAATATGGTAAGATCAAAGTCGACGATTTTGATAGGTGCACTATCAGACAAATTTTTACGTTAAAAGGGATTAGGCCTTCTAGGGCACTCTTTAGAGTTATACAATTTTTGTAGGTTAGCTCACGACCTACATGTTCTAAATAAACAGTTAGTAATCCTACTGATATTTTTCAGAGAATTATGCCGATGTATAATGATCACTTCAGCAAACCTGTGTGAGCTATGTGAGAGCTTTGAGCATATTCAAATTGAATTTAGTCAAAATAATCAAAAAGAAAAATACATATATTCCAGCTTTCAAAGTTGGGAATAATGTAATGATTTCAAGTGTTGAAAAAGCGAATGCCTTGGCTGAAACCTTTTATGTACCTAAACCATTTGACTACTACAGGTATCCCTTGTAATACTACAGTTGAGTCAGTGGTCAGTGACTCAATCAATATTATAAACTCAAGTACTGCAAATGATATTTATGGGCATGTTTCATTTCAAGACGTCAAAGATGTACTTATGGCACTTAAAACAAGAAAATCTGCGGGTTTTGATGGTATTAAAAATTTGTATTTAAGGAATTTGCCAAAATCAGGAATTAAGTTCTTACAACTCCTATTTAACTGTTGTTTGAAGGTGAGCTACTTTCCTAATGTTTGGAAAACAGCCAAAATAATACCCATTTTGAAGCCTGGTAAAAGTGCAAATTTACCAAGCAATTATAGACCAATAAGTTTATTAAGCTCACTAAGCAAATGTTTTAAACAGATTCTAAAAAGTAAACTTGTGTCTCAAGTGACTAGAAATAATATTTTACCGCTTGAGCAATTTGGCTTTAGGGCTCACCACAGCACAGTACATCAAGTTCATCGAATTACCAAACACATTAAAAATAATTTTAATAATATTATGGCAGGTGTGCCTCAAGGCTCGGTGCTAGGTCCAATCTTATACACTATCTTTACCTACGACTTTCCATGTTTAACAAATTGTGATAAAGCTATATTCGCTGACGATACTTGTATCTTTTCATCAGATTCAGTTGGTTTCATTATTGAAACAAATCTGCAATCTGCACTTAATGTAGTTCAAGATTATTTGTTTGATTGGAAGATAAAAATAAATGCCTCAATGACAGGCTAACTTTTTCTCAAGAAAAAGAAAAGCCTGTTTCTTGTCAAGCAATAATCTTCAAGTTGATGGAATAAGTACAGAATGGCGTTCAAGTGCTAAGTATCTTGGAGTTCATTTAGATAAAACTTTTACTTTTGGCTTGCATGTACAAGAAGTAATCAAGAAGTTTAATATAACTATCAAAACTCTTTATCCATTTATAAACCGCAAATCTAAACTGAGTAATGATAATAAGCTCCTGATATTTAAAGCAGTTTATCAAGAAATTAGTTTTATGGTTCACCGTGTTGGGGGATATGTGCAAAAAGCCATATTCGAAGACTTCAAATAGCTCAAAATAAAATTTTAAAAATGATTCTGAAGCTTCCATGGTCGTTTTCAACTGAACTTCAGCTGAACTTCACGCTATGTCAAACATAGAACCAGTATTGCAAAGAATTGACAAAATCAATGTACGCTATAATTTATCTTGTTTATCTTCAGATAACATATTGATTTCAAACCTAGCTTCTTAGTTATATATAATTATTATTGAAAGTACATTTTCGTTCTTTTTTCTTATTTTCCTTTTTCTAAGACTGACTTTGTGATATTAATTTTATAATTTACTTTTTAATTTATTTATTTATTATTATTTTTCTATTTATTTATTCTTTATCTATTAATTTATATATTTACTTATTTATTATTTATTTATTTATTTATTTATTTATTTATTTATTTATTTATTTATTTATTTATTTATTTATTTATTTATTTATATATTTATTTATTTATTTATTTGATAGCTAATTAATTAATTTATTTATTTATTTATCAATTATTTGTTTAATTTATTTGATTTTTTGTTTATTTATTATTTTTTGTTTATTATTGTTTGTTCATTAATTTATTTACTATTCATTATTCTTTTTTTTTTTGTTTGTTTTTGAATTGTCTTATATATATTTTGTTATTTATTTATTTAATTGTTTGTTTATATATTTATTTATTTATTTGTTATTTGCTCTAGAATGTTGTCAATTTTTTTCATTTTCGTGTCGACTAATTTTCAAGTAGTCTTTTAAATTCAGGCATTCAGCATGTAGTTCATCTCCGTTCACATCTTCGGTGTAAAATTTAGCAAAAGATTTTCAGTTATCTTTTAAGTCTTCTGAATTCAGATTTTTTAATCGAAAAAAAAGTCAAAACGTTGGCCAATCTTCGTATACGAACCTAGTCGCTGTTTCAAATGAACGCTTAGTGTGTCGACAATGGGAAGTAAGGTTTCAATTTTAAATCTTTTTTTTCCCAGTCAGAATTACTGAGGGTCCAGAGCCGTCAAAAAAAGTCTGGCGTGAGCTTCTATACGTCATCCTTTCAGAAAGGTCCTTATATTCGGAATCCGGGTTTTTTTGTCTGGCTGATGAATCAAAGTTATCAAAATTGTCCCTGAGCCCAGCCCAATTATAAATTCTTTGCAATACAGAGTTCCAAAGTTCTGTAAGTTTGGTAAATTTAAGCTTGGGCATTTTTTTGCAAAGACAAAATTCTTCCTCTCTGGCCTTTCGTGCCTGTCCTAAATCGTTCGCGATAGATATCACAGCTTCTTCAATTTCTTGAAGTGCATCAGCTCGCGCCGACCATCTTGTTTGAGAAAGACTTTTTAAAATTTTTTTTGGACCTAAATGAGCAGTCAACACATTCCATCGATGAGAAGATACCGAAAAAAAGTTATACAATTTTTAAATAATGTCAAAGAATTTGGTTGGTTCTAAAACAAACCCAGCGCCATGCACTCCTACCAAGTTTAATGAGTGCCCTGCGCATGGTACAAAAGTGGCAAATTTACATTTTTCTTTTATTCTTGCCTGCAGACCAGAAAACCTTCCTGACATTTTTGCCGCGTTGTCGTAGATTTGGCCTCTGCAATCTGTTATCGAAATGTCATGATCCTCCAAAACCTTCAGTTTGGTTTCCGCTAAATAATCAGATCTATGTTTGTTAATTGGCATAAAGTCCAAAAACCTTTCAACAGGCTCGTGATCTTTTACGTAACGAATAATAAATGTTAGTTGATCATAACATGAGACAGATCGGGTGTACTATCAACGCTTACTATAATTGACCTATAGAACAAATAGTGAGAAGTGTAATCTTTCATCTATCTCATTGAATGGTCAAAAACAAAAACTCTTTGCCTCTTTACCTTGAAATCTTAAACAATTGAGTGCCGTTCATCCCACGGATAGTTAAATCGCCTATGTATGAGTTACTGTGTTGATGCAAACTTGTATGCGCGTTGCAAATATAGAAACACCATTATCTTTATTTTTTCATACAGATACAGTGATATAAGCAAACTGCATTGCCACTCAGTTAGTTATTCATATTTCTGTTTTATTTTGAATATAATTTCGCAGGGAATGTGATTTAAATTGTTCAGCAAAGGTTGTTGTTCAGCAAGGAAAGTACGAATTCTGATCATTCTTTATGCATCCAAAATTGTATCGAAATATTTTTTTTTTCTTGAAAATAGACCAATAGAGGTTAAGTGATGTTTCAGCAATTTGGGGGCCCTGGTGATTGCGGGGCCCTGGGCCTGGGCCCAGTGGGCCCAGTGGTAAAGAGGGGTCTGGTTGCGGAGACAAAATGGAGCTTTAGAGCGTACCAACCTTACGCCCTAAAGCTTCATTTTGTCTCCGCAACTCTACCCAATTTTTATAAATGATCTTTTCTCTGAAACGTTTAATTGTATCAATTGTTTCACTGACGACTTTTGATGTTCGTTTAGGTCTGAACTAGCAACAGCAGAGTGTGATAAGCTCATTAAATTCGGATTTTGACAGCATTGTCGAATGTGACATCAAGAACCGTGTAGAATTCAATGCTTAGAAAACTAAATTTTGTCTTTACTACAGTTCTGAAGGCTTAAGTACATAGTATCAATGCAAAATATGTTGTAAGCCGTTGTGGAATGAATCATAAAATAGACGAGGAATCGACAAACATAAAATTTCATCAACTTGTATGGGGTAGAGCAGTATTGCTCACTTTTTCCACCATTTTTACAATTTCCAATTGGAATTGTGCTTTACGAACGACCTAAAAGTGCTTTGGTTTTGCGAATTGTGAGCGTAAAATTTTAAATATTTTTGTAGTGGAACTTCATAATGCTTTGCTGAAACGTGTCTCTTTTTTATTTTTTTTTTTGCAATAGTGTAAATTTAACTTTTCAAATGTCAAAAGACATTTTCCCTTATTGACACTTTTTAAGACAGCTTTAAAAGTGTCAATAAGGCAATCTTTTTAGAATTCAAGTAGGTTTTTGGGAAATTAAAATTTTCTGGGTATTCATCACATCAATAAAAAAAATAATAACAAATAGTAGAAAACAATGCACCTAAATATTTGAAACTGTCGCAATCCATGCCTATAATTAAGGACAAATTATGAACTAATAAAGTATTAAGTATAAGAATTGTAAGCCCGTTTTGTTTGAGTTGCTTCGCTGAGTTGATTAAAGATAGCAAAAGCAACAAAGACACAAATAAACTGAATTTCAAAAACCAGAATTATCATTTTTAATTAACTACTAATTAAAAGCATATTAACTAACTTTTTTATATTTATCAGTGAATTTAATTATTAAAATTCTGAAAACAAACTTAGATTCGAATCATTTTTCTTAAAACCTCTTTGTTAATACAAAACCTAAATCTCAAACACAAGACATTTCACCGAATATATCTTTAAGGACTTTTTTAAATTTAAATTCTATGTAAATTGTTTCTATGCAACATTCTTCCAGATACAAAAAAAAAATAGCTTAAAACTTTGTTTAAAACCAATTGAGTTCCAAAAACTATCTCATAAACTTTATACTCTTTCAATATCCTGTTGATTTGCATTTCAATAGCAAACAAATCACAAGATTTTCCAAAAACTAAAAAGGATAACTCTTATATCCTCCATCCATATCGACAAAGAGAGAGAGGTACAAAGTGATGCAACCTCCTAATGTGTGGTATTTTGAGAAAAGCTATTTATCTTGATTCGTATATCAACCTATAAAGTTTTGCATACACTTCCCAAAATTCAGTATCAATTCAGTTCCTTAAGGAAAAACAAAGAGCCTCTCGCACATACAAAACCTTTCAACAACGTTGTCGAAAATCCCCCATCTGATATTCACAAATCGTTAAGTCGCCGTAATCGTAAATCGATCTTCCTTCGAAGGATATATTACCTGCGAAAATTCCTCCAACAAATCATGATGACGTCTTCGTGCATAGTTGTCGTGAATAGTTTGTATAGCGAGATATTCCTTATAGTGCCATTGAAGAAGGAAGTGCTCCGCCATGCCCCGGAAGTATGCTCAGGGAGTCAATATTTGAGCTCAGAAATAAGCTTACGATGAAGGTGCATCCACCCGAATAGAATGTGCGTTTCCTTTATTTATATAAGACCTTTTGTATGTAAGGACAAAGTTTTTGTCGAATAAAATTCCTTCCGGAGAAGATTTTGCAGCCATTTGTTCAAGAGCACAGTGAAGTGATGTTGTATCCTTGGGCGTACGTTTTTTGAATCACTCCGTCTCCACTTTCGACTTGAGGTGGTAGATATATGCTCTAGCTTTTAGATAGAAGCTCTTAAGGTAGACAACGACGTTCGTCGCCGTCGTCGTCGTCTTCGACTAAGATGGCAGAAAAATGTTACAGATGCAAAGATACATCTCAACATACTCCTCGTACACACCCACCCGGCAACATGTTTGCGTATCCTTTACTCCTCCACGACGACGACGCTTTCTCTGACAAACAAGTGCAAACTTACAATTGAAATTAATGTAAAGTTAAACTAAAGAGTTTGGCTAAAAAGTCTCCAGGGAATGAGGGCGGGTATTGTGCCGAACTACCGAGTATTTCCATGCCACAGGGGGTTGAAGCTAAAGGATATGTGCGGATTGGATCTGGATGGATATTGAAAGAAACTTTAACTTAAGCACGATGAGTATGCCTTCGATAGTTCGAATCGGCAACGGACGGACGGAAAAGTGCTGTTGCTGTTGTTTTTCGAAAAGGCAGATGTAGCGAGGGATTTATGAATAAAAGGTAGTCAATAGTCTTCTGTACATAGATAGGTCCTTGAGAAATTTTGAATTTGCGAGTAGGGTTGGATTTGGATGTTGCAAGATGAGATTTATCTCTTTCTATTTACTTTGGATGAATATGAAATTGATGAAGTGCTCTTCGGTTATATTGAATTCAATTAAGCCTTACAGTGTTACAGAACATCAGGATGATGAGTTTTCCACATGCCACATGAAGGTAGTGCGTAGTATGATGAGTATAGGAAGGTACATGTAAAATTTTTTTGGTTATCTTCTTTTTTATTTATTTTTCCAAATTTCTATTTTCTAACAAGTGGTTTTTAATGCATGGGTAAGTTTATTAAATCAAACAAAAAGTTGTAGCTTCGATTATGAAAAGAAATACTTTGCTTTTCTATTAAAAGGTATGTAAGCCCTTTAAAAACTTATTTTAAGGGGTCTTTTATTAGTTTACGTTGCCTCTGGGTTATGCAGTGTGCAGTTGTTTACTTGTTCATTCCTGAGTTGTACCTTTTGCCACTTGAGTTTTCAATGCCACATTTTCAGACATAAGCTCTCATAAGTGAAGCATTAAATGTATCTGGTTGGAGAAACCGTGTGATTTATTAAAGGATAGTCAGTTCGTCCTAATTATTTAAGTCTTATGATTTAAGATAATATTTCATTATGTTATTATTCGGAAAGAGTTCCGTCTATTGTTTCATTTTGTTTGGAAGCTTGGTCAGACGAAACTTCTAATTCTTTAAAACTGTAATAAATAGAGAAAATTTGAAGTTGTGTGAACTAGGGCCTCACACAACAAACTTTCCATCTAGCTCGGTCACTTGCTAGAAGTCTCCAGTTGCGCGCTAAAATTTGGCTGAGGTCATTTTTCACTTGTGTTTGACACCTGATCTTGACTGGTCAAAGTATTGGTTTCCATGCGCTCTACGTGACCCAGCCATCTCAGTCGCTGGACTTATATCCGTCTGGCTAAGTCTATACGTCGCTGTACAGCCCGTACAGTTGGTCGTTCCATCTTCTCCTCCACTTACCTTCCAGAGATGGGATAAACAGTGGAGTCTACAGTACAGTTCCAGTTAAGTTGCGCTACTAAGTGAACACGATTAAGGTTAGGTTAGGTTAAAGTGGCTGTCCGTGATGGAGTAGGACACACTTAGGACAGTTTAATCGCCCATTGTGATACCACATGAATCTTGAGGCTTTCTTCAAGCTCAATGAAACCAGTTTGAGTCCCTTACGAAACGTGACAGGTTGATTATGCTAATAGGATTTAGATCGCTGAAGAACTGTTTCCTCCTCTTCCTCATTCAAACAGCTTCTGCAAAAGTCATTTGAGAATACGCCTAGCCGCGTGGCGTGCTTTTCTATTAGACAATGGACACTGGACAGTGCCCGATTATGACATTCATTATGGAGCTTATATGCGATCTGCTTAGAGATATCAAGCACATTGACCGCTTTAAATCTAGTGTAGGCCAGACGTTTTTAGTGACCTGACACATGGGGATGTTATTCCACCTGGTGTTTGCCTTCTTCATAGCGTCCAGCGTTTACATGTAGAGATTGGTATGCCAGTATTTGCCAAACATGGTAGAATGGGTTGTACTGTACCATTCCTGGCGAGTTCATCTGCCTTATAGTTTCCTGGAATGTCTCTATTGCTCGGCATCTTGTGCCATCTCCATTAAAGATGATCGACAGCTATGGACTGTTATAGAATTTGTAGAGACAGAGTCCAGAGATTTGATAGCGGCCTGACTATCTGAGAAAATACGGATATCAGATGTTGATATCACGTTTTCTTTAAGGCAGAACAAGACTTCTTTTATCGCCAAAAGTTCCACATGGAACACGCTACAATAATTGGGAAGGCGAAATGAGAGACTTAATTTCAGTCGTTCAGAGTACACACCTTCACCAACCCCTCCTTTTGTTTTTGATCCATTTGTATAAAAGTGGAGTGAATCGTCTTCCAGGAATACCCTATCCTCCCAGAAATATGGAAGGTATAGAAATCTGGAAGTTTCTATCGAATTGCAGTTGGGGGATGGCGTAGTCTGTGTGCTTTGGAATTGATTATAAATACCTAAGAATTTCGGAGTGGCCCATGTTGATGTTAATCCACTGTGACGAAGCTTTGAGACGCATAGAAGAGCTTGTAGCTATTTGTTTGCTAATTTAGGGCTTCTCTGACATATTCGGAGCTCAGGCCTGTAAGGAGTGGTTATGCTGGCTTTCGCCCTTGGAGTTCAAATCAAGGACCTGGTAAGTTAAGTTAAAGGTCAGTGAATGCTTGACGGGAAAAGAAAAGTTAATAGCGAAGCACCAACAAGCCTCGGATAGGGATGGATTTAAAGTGCTTAGCTTACCATATTTTGTAGTTGGAGTTGCACATCCGTAGAAGATGTAAGTTTAGAAATTATTGCGAACAGAACCTTAAGCGTACAGCAGCTCAACTGATGTAACCACACAGCTGCTCAACTAGATATACTTTCAACAACCTCTCAAGCTTGGAAGTCAAAATGTCATCTATCAAATGTCATATATAATAAAATTGCAAGTCACGTTTTTTGGTTCCTTTCTTTAATTTTGTAATCTCTTTTTTTTAAATACATACATAAGTCTTCTATACTATTTAACTGTTAAATTGTACCTAAAATTTTGCTATTGTTTGTTCAATAAATATTACTTTGTCAAACCTCAACGAGGAAACAACAATTCTTTTATTTGTTGTTGGAAAATCATTTTTGGACGAAACATTTTGGTCCTTCGAGCCGGATATATATTCTAATTAATCTGTCATAAGACTGTGATTTAAAATTAATATAAACTGTGATATAAAATAAAATCGAGCTGTGATATATACTACGTTTTGAGTGCTGTCTTTTTCTGGAGTGCCGTCAACTTCCTGCGAATTGCTGTTTGTCCAGCGGATCATCTGTGTCATACATACAAAGTACCTGATTCTGGGATATTGTCCAGCGGACTTCCTGCAACGAAACAAATCTTTGGAAACCAATAAAAGTCATTGTGTGAGTAAAAATAACCATTTTTTTATTAAAAAATAAGAGTGTATAAACCAACAATCATATTTTTCATTATTTTATGTGAGTTGGAGAAATTGCTGCTGGAGTTGTATCCATTGTCCAGTTGTTCAGTGCCGTTATTGAATCCAGAGTGCCGTTGTTGAGTGCAGTTATCAAAAGCAGTTGTCCGGAGCAGTTATCCATTGCTGTTTTCCAGAACCGTTGTCAATAGCTGTCGTTTGTGCCGTTTTTTTGGAATCGCTTGTTACAGTCACATACATACACGTATGTTTTTCAGGGTTTGGCGGAGTCCCAGGTACCTGAAAGCGATAAATTGATTAATCAAGGAAATCAAAGTGAGTGAATAATCTTTAACTACTTTCGTCAGCGAATGAACTAATTGGAGAGAGGAGATCTTTAATAAGAATGAGAAAAATGTGACAAAGACAGAATAGAACCATGGGACAACCCAGCATGTTTTTGTTTTCAGATTTGAACCCATCTAATACGGTCCCAAAGATAAAATTTATAATCTAATGAAGGGAGGATTCATCTAAACCGAAAGAACGTTATTTATATAAGAGAAAGTGATACCAAAGCCTGTCAAAGCTTTTGAGATATCAAGTGTAATATTGTATTGTTTCTTACCTGCCTATACCTATGGCTGCAAAAGTCGTTCTGCAGGTCTTTAAGAAGCCTTCAATCTTCCAGATATTCTTAAGTACAAAAAATTGAGTTTGAGACCTTTCATGGAATTACGAAATTAAAACGACATTTCCTGCAAAAAGATTTTATTCACTGTACGCTGCTAATACCAGGAGGGGCGTAGAGATCATGGCCCGCCCTGGTATATTATTTGTTTTTATTTTCGTAGAAATTCACTTGAATTTAAAACTTATCGTATTGCGTGGGATATGGATGACCCTCTTATATTTTTTAAATTATTTATTTCCTTCGTTGCTAAAAGTACTCCTTTTAACTGAGGACTGCATCAAGAACATAATATGAAACGAAAATCCAGACCAATTCCTATCGCGCAGCACAAATTCGTCAACTTTTGACCAATGTACGATCCAGGGGAGTACCCGTAGCGTGATGGTTAGTGCGTTGGACTGTCATGCAAGGGGTCTTGGGTTCAATCCCTGCCTGTGCCACCTAACTTTTTTCACGGGTACTGCCTCTTGCGAGGAATTCACAAATCCTCCAAGAGTAATTATTGTCATGAAAAGCGCTTTCTCAAATTAGCCGTTCGGATTCGGCATATAAACTGTAGGTCCCTTCCATCTCTGACAACATTACTCGCACACAGGGATGGTTGAGAGTTGTAAGTCACTAGGCCCTGGTCCTTCATGGACTGTTGCGCCACCTAATTTATTTAATTATTTTTACGATCCAGGGGGGGGGGGGGGGTCATACGAGCCATGAAGCGTTAACATTTAAGTTGTATAAGTAAAGGTTTAATTTAAAGATTTCTTAGTAAGTATACGATATTCACCAAAAAGCGGTTTTCTTTTAAAAACAACTAAAATCTTTGTTTTCACACAATTTCGAATTTATAAAAATTTTAGTAATACTTTAAATTATTTTTATACGATTTTTTTCTGAGAGAAAGAGCAAAGGTTCTTAAGAAGAATCGTCAATTTGATACAAAGTTGCCTTTAAATTCCTGAAACTTGTCTTCAAAAATAAACAAACGTTTCATATTTATTTTAAAATAAAATTAATAGAAAAGCTTTGAATCTCTCGAGAACTGAATTGAAAAGAAATTCTGCAACGTGTAATTTATTGTGCGCCATTCTAAAGTTCATCCCAATTTATTTGTTTTGTTGACTCGTTTAAGATCAAAATATTTTCAAAAGGTTCACGCAAAACTGTAATTTTTAAGAATTTGTCTTCTAGCATCAGCTCCAATATACGAAGCAGACTGATTTTGAGTAATAATAGACTTTCGGAAAACTGAGTCTGGAAAAAATACGTACAAAAAACCCATGCAATTCTTCATATCAGATTCTGTTTGATTTTCCTACGAAAAAAGATCACATTTTTCTGGAAAACTATCTCATTTTCTTGATTCTTGGATCTTTATTTTGTAGCGTTCTTCGCATCAATAGATATGCCAACAAGAACACAAATATTATTTTTGGAAAAAATCTACGTTTCAACACAATTTCTAACATTTCTCCATGAAATGTACCAAAAACCTTTTAACTATTGTAATTAAGCTTTTAAATATGGCATATTTAGAAAACTTTCAGAATCTTGCAATGCTTTCATATGTAGGGAGTCGTCCAAATCAAATTGTTTGACTACATCTTGCTGGACAACAGTGTTCTTAAATAATCTTATCAATTAAAGTCGTTAATTTAAGCCCTTGAAATTTGTAAATGTATAGGGTTGAGACATTAGATATTATTTTGGTGGCGCAACAGTCCGTTGAGAACTGGGGCCTAGTGACTTACAACTCTCAACCATTCCTGTGTGCGAGTATTGTTGTCAGGGATGGAGGGGAGCTACAGTTTATAATCCGAACCCGAACGGCTAATTTGAGAAAGCACTTTTCATGACAAAAATTTTTCTTGGAGGATTTGTCAATTCCCCACATGAGGCAATACCCGTGAAAAAGAGATGGCACAGGCAGGGACACAGTCCAACACACTAACCATCACGCCACGAGTACTACAAAGATAAACATTATGTTATTTAAATTTTCTCAACCTCCTTTACAGAACATTAAAGAGCATTTTTAAGCGGTTTTCAAAAACTCGTCTTTAAGTTAAGTGACCCCCGCCCCTGATTAAATGTCTGGATCCGCCCTTGGGTTTGACAACAGCGTGGGCACATTAATTAGTCGACTTTATTCTTTTTCCAATTATTTGTTTAGTGGCTTTCTTTAATTGTAAAACTACTAATAAATAAAATGGATTTATACAAACTTTTGTTCCATTATCTGAAACCTATCACATGATAAAGGTTTCAATGTGTTTCCTTGATAATGAGGCGAAACAGCCCATTCTCTTTTGTTTCTTTTGAATTTTAAAAACCCTTAATCTGTAAAGATTAACTTCCTAATATGCAATTTTATATTCCACTTAAATGAGAATGATATTTCAAATTTTAATTTGTTATCTACTTGAATACCAATTTTGTAGTTTTTAATTTAAAAGACAAAATTGTCAAAATTTGGTTTTTAAATATTTTGCTGCCAGAAATTGTCCGATTTCTATACAAAAATAACATTTTATCTATCAATTTCTGAATCTAAAAAATTAAATTAAATTTGAGTTCAATACTATACGTATGGAACTAAGAAATTAATTTTTGACATGCATAAAATATTACTGCATTCTCATCCTTTTCCAGTTTTATTTCAGCGAAAAAATCAATTTATCAAAAATGTTATCATATAAAAAGTTTTTTACTTGCGACATATAGGAACTATGGCAAGTTTTGCATTCGTGCAAAATTTCGAACTCGAGATTTTAATCTAACATGATATTACGATGGTAGAGAAGTCGAAAAAAGTGGGTCCCGCGATTCCGTCCGGTCTGTTTTGTCTGTCTGTCCACGCTCCTACAGCCTAAACCATTGGGTCGATTGAGTTCAAACTTGGAAGTTAAGGTTTTCAGCAGAATCGCGTTAGGCGTTTTTTTCATTTTTTTTTTAAGACCAAAACTAACAGTGGCCCCCATACAATTTTTTTGGTCAAAAAACGGAAATTCGAATTTTCTCAAAAACAAACCGATAGATTTTTTTAAATTTTCTCTAAAATTTTATTTTTAAACTTGGCTTCTTTTCATAAGAAAAACATATTTTTGTATTGCTCAGGAAAGGTACCGCTCATAGAACCGTTATTTTGTTTCTTAATTTTCTCAGCAACTTATCAACCGATTTCAATAATTTTTTTTCTAAATAAGCTCTTATATTGCCTTAACAATATTTGATTATGAAAAGTGAAATTTTTTATTGTTTGGATTTTTAAAAAAATATTGAATTTTTTTTTTTCAAAACTCTATATCTCAAAAACGGGTCAACATTTTTTTACGAAATTCAAATGTAGAGCGTATATTTACAATCACTAAACAACTGCGTACCAAAAATATTTTTAGAACAAAATTTAAAAATTTTATATATAAAAAAATTAATTTAAAAAAAAAACCGCTCTAACGATGTTCAAAAAAAAATTTTGAAAAATCAAGGGTTTTTTGATTTATAAAATGGCATCTAAATTTTTGAAGACAAACTTACTTTTCAGGTAAAATTTTGAATCTTAAAATATTTTTTTTTTAATTATTTTAACTGTATTAAATGTAACCCCCTCCCATCTCACCAGATCAAATCCTGTGCGTGAGCCCGAAAGAGCGCATTACATTGACAAAACTTTTATTATATTCAGCCCTATCATGAATTCCATCGTAATCGGAAATTTTTACGAATCCCGAAAAACTGTATCATTAAATACGTTCGTAGTGGAAAATCTCATACAATTTTGCATTACGAACGGATTTCATGATACAGTTTTTCGGGATTCGTAAAAATTCCGACTACGATGGAATTCATGATAGGGCTGATTACTATCTTTTATCCAAATTAGATAATGCATTTGGTACATATGTATGTATTGTTTATAACTATAACTATTGTAAATACCAATTCATTTCCGGGATGAGTTGTCCTAGGATGAGTTGTGTCTTGGGATGAATCGCGCGGTTTTTTTGACAAATCGAATAGTATTTAAATCTTTGAAGACAAACTTGTTTTAAACTAAAGGTATAATTTTAAATCTTATATAGGTGCTTTTTTAAACAGACTCTTTGCATACAGGAGCAAGTTCGTGCGACCCAGTCGTGCATTTTATTTTTTTTATTTTCACAACCAATAAGCGTTAAATTAACTTCTTAACTTTTGGTTCGGCTTAAAATGTGTCTAACATTAGAATTTAGGGGTTTATGACGTTCATCCTATATTCGAAACTTCTTTTTGGACAAATATAAATATTTTCTTCCGTAACTGTCACTATTTCTTATTGTAAAGGGTTTTTTTTTAATTATCACCCCATGGCGGCCATTTTGTTTTGGTGACATCTGTCAAATCTTTTGTTTATTATTCAGATGTTTATGCCAAATCATCATGGCAAGTTACATGATTTAACAGCACGTTCAAATGATAAAACCACAATGAGTGTTCGTTAACGCAAACGTTTCGCGCATTGCGCCCATTTTACGGTAGACGTGGTGGCCCTTTACAGTCGGTTCAGTAAACAATTCCAACACCCGTACGTTCAAAGAACGCAGGATGGGCCGAGAACATCGCCGCGGTCCGTGAAAGGGTACATCAGAACCCGAGGTAGTCTATTCCTCGCCGTGCACAAGAATTCGGCCTTTCGCAGACTTCAACTTGACGAATTTTGCAGGAGCTCAAAGTTCATGACCATATACAATGCCGCCGCACCGTTTGTTCGCTGACTGGGCTTCGAATCGTTTGGATGAATGGCTATGTTAACAAGCAAAATTGCCGCATATAGGACGACACCAACCCACGCCAGGTACACCAGGTGATAATGCATCCTCAAAAAGTTACCGTTTGGTGTGGATTCTGGGCCGGCGCGGCGGCGTAATTGGTCCGTTCCGTACTTATTTGAAAACGACGATAGTGAGGCGGTGATCGTCAAACAGAGAGCGGTACATAAAGATAATAACTAATTTTATGTGGCCCGCATTGAACCATATGTGGCACTACGTGCCACACAGCAAACGCCACGATTGAAAAACCCTATATCCGCCCGTTTGGGTTTAAGTGACCCTTTCTTGGCCAATTCAAAATGAGATTAATATACAAACAAAAACCAAGCCACAAAAGCTTATATCTCATAACTATCACATGCGTCTATAAGAGTTGCTTGTAAATTGAAAATAAAATTAACATCCTGTTGTCATATATTGTAAACATAATCGAGGTCTATTATCATAAAAGTAGATAGTTTCCCACAACACTTGCATATAGCATAGACGCATCATCCTCTTGCACTTATAGAATACTTACGTACTATCATCCTGCCAGGATCCAGGATATCTACAATACATGTGCGGTATGTATTTTGTTTGTCTTTGCTTTCATTGTCTCGTTTGGTTAGTGACTTTTTTTGAAAATATTATGAGCGTAATATTAGCGACCCCATCATAAGATGAAGATGATAATGTTTTATATATTTTATAATGAAGATGGGCGGAAATAATAAACTTAATCATCCACATTATTATCCTTGCAACAAAATTATTAAATACAAAAAAAAAATAAAAACTATACGAAATAATAATGAAAAGGATAAAATCTTAAGATGGAAGAGAAGATCCTGTGTATCCTGGCTATAGTGGCTGTGGACCAAACATCGGATACATGATGCAACTTTGAAAGGCTAACTATCTCTACACTGTGCCTATGCATACAATAGATATCGTGGTTAGTTGGGTGGGGGCCATTTTGTATTCATTTGGCACATCCTTTGCGAAGGACTCTTGTCATATTTTTCACTACATAACATTACACAGTTTACTGTCTGTTATTAGTGTCATTTTCATCTTTGAATAATAATTTTTTGTATTCTTTGCGCTTGTCTTTGTGAACGAGTATTGTTCTTATTTTTGTTTTATTTATGCGAGAGCAAGGATATATACATTTGGCGCTAATATTAAAACGGATATGTGGAATATCTTGGCCATAATCGCATAAAGTGGATAATACAAGGCGGAAGATGATAGTTGTCCTTTTTGGCATAACGGAACAATAAATTCTTCTTTATGGAATCATATCCTAGATGTATGTACGAGTATATGTAAAATGTCCGTATTATGAATAAACATATATGTATTAGAAATATTTCGACATTGTTATATTTGGGGGGTAATTAGGGAAAAAAGTTATTTTCCAGTTGATATTGTTTTGTGCGGGGTCGGTAGGTTGGCGGGTGCGTTGGTCGGTTTTTGGTCCTGTTCTTAGTATCGTTCTTGGTCTATGTCATTGGGATTGAGCCCAATGATGGGATGTATTGTATCTTATGTAGGATGTGATAAATGTGGTTGAACAAATGACAGCAATTTGCTTACAACGAAACTACACATTTGATTACTCTACACACAATGTCGTCCTTAGAATAATAATTGGATGATAGTTGGTGGAATATGTATTTATGTAATAAATATAAGAAACTCTTCTTTGAGCTTCTTTTGGCAAATTATCAAATTTTTATTCTGTGATGTTGCTGATCAAGTTGCTTTTTATATATACAGAATGTTCTATGACTACGATATGTTGTATGTTGAATGAATTGGTAACATCATTTTTTATAGGCAATTTTTATGCTTCTTTATAGTATGTGTCTGTGTAGTCTACATACCTACCTTCTTCTTAAAAAACGAAACCTAATTGTGTAATCCTTTATCTGTAAGATATGTTAAATGAACAAAATCCACCAAGGACTAAGCTATATTAAGAAGTGGGGTTCATTTCTTTATTTTATCAGCCACATATCTCTTCTAAACGAAATCAGTTTTTTTTAAAGGCCTCTGGATGAAATTAGCGAAAAAAGTTTATCAAAATCAGTGTGTTTAGATTGATAAGTTCTAATAGAAACTGATAGCAACAAAAACTAAATAAGTTTTGATTTAAAACCGAACTCGTAGAAGCTTGATGGAAAACTTCGAAAAATCGTTGTTTTAGATTATGGGGGATCGCATGCATAAGGTCAAAAATCTAACCGGGGGTGTTTATTTGATTTGGATGAAGCCAAACTGGTGATGACAGTTTCAGCACATGGAAATCTAAAATCGTGTTTGATAGAGGAGAGTATCTTATAGGCTCAATATACCTCAATAATTTCTGAACATTTCTTAATGCTCAATATAAAGCTGGTCCACCATTTTGAATCAGCTTGAAATCGAAAGTCTGAAATTTTACACTAAGGGGGCGTGTTGTTTACCTACTTTTATCAACATTCAATTCGAACTAATAGCATGATTAAATTTGGTAGAGCGGTGAGGTTTGAAATACGAGCAGATAAAGAGTATGTTAACTTTATATTTACATTTGAAAAGGTTCTTTTGCAAAAAGCATTAATATGACACTAAAAACATACATTTTAGAAAAAAAAAACAAAACAAGTTAACAAACATCTTGAGTATTAAGTCTGTCGTGGAAAGTAATGAAAGTTACCAATATAACGGGTTATACCTTTTGCGAAACACTGCTCCATTTAAATGACCACCACGCGAATTGCTGCAAGCATTGATTCTTTTGAGGTTTTTTTCGACCACTTTTTGGCACATGTTGGACGGTATCTCAGCCATAACTTGACGAATGTTGGATTTTAAGTGCTCAGGAGTTAAAAGTGTATCTGCATAAACACGGCCTTTCGCGTAGCCTCACGAAAAAAGTCCAGCAGTGTCAAATCGCATGATCTTGGTGGCCAGTTGATATCGCCACGACGAGAAATTACGCGGCCAGGTAATGTCTCGTACAATAAAGCCATATTTGCTCAAGTTGTGTGGCATGTCGCACCATCTTGTTGAAACCATATATTCTCCAAGTCGTATTCTTCAATAGCAAGCAAAAAAGTCGGTTATCATGTGACCATAACGCTCCGAATGACGGAGACAGTAGTTCCATTGCCGTTTTCGAAGAAGTAAGGTCCAATCACATCTCCGGACCAAAAAGCTCACCAAACAGTGACTTTTTGTGGATGTAATGACCTCTCTTCAATTACTTGAGGATTCTCAGAACCCCAAATACCCACCGAGTGAGAAATGTGCTTCGTGGCTGAAGAAAATTTTGTTCGAATAATCGGCGTTCACCGCTTGTTGTTCAAGCACCCATTCGACGTATCTACGATGTTGTGAATGTTCAGCTGCCTTCAGTTGTTGTGAGAGCTTGACTTTATATGAACGTAGGTGTAAATCCAAATGCAAGATACGCCATAATGTGCCGTAAGACAGTCCTAATTCCTGAGAACGACGAGGAATCGACACATTCGGGTCTTCGGCAACACTTTCACTTACAGCAGCGATATTTTCAGTGGTACGAGAGCGAAACGATGATGCACAGGCCTTACATCTGTAACTAATCCAATCTCTTGAAATTCCTTCACAAATTGTACAATTGCTTGCGTAGTTGGACGATTAAGTAAACCATAAAATCATAGCTAGGCTATGGCATAATCACCATTTTTGTAGTAGGTTTTAAGAATTTGTATGTGTTGTGCGATAGTTGAGCGATCCATGTTCGTAAATGTCAGACTTTCAACTGATCAAAAAAAATGGTTTAACAACCTAGTTTGAGAGATGTCGAATTCCAGCCCTATACTTTTGAAACCGCAAAATGGATTTAACTGTATAGGATCCTTAAACTTGAATGATTTTCTTTTGATGAACCCGAGTTTTGTCAATATTTAAAAACAAATCCTTGCACCAATATATATACAAAATACAATCGTATATATTAAAAATCGGAGAAAAAAAACATTATTTCGTTCTAATAATTATTAATAAAAAGTATGAATAATAAGGGACGGACCCAAATTACTGCCTTTGGGAAGACCACAATTACCTTAATTTTTTGACTTTTCAGAAAAAGTCACCAATCTTTACATATTGTATTTGGACCAAGTAAATATGAAGAAAACCATTTAATTAGCGGTCCATGGAAGCCATACACTTGAAGTTTCTCTATTAGAATCTGTGTAAATCACATGATTGGCCAGATTATTTATGGACAATTTTTTTGAATTCTTATAGATTATAATTTATGTACCTAACTTTCAAAAAGATAAGATTAACTTATAAGTTGCCTTATGATGGATTTAAATGTATTTTAAGCAAAGCTATCAAAGAGCTTTGGTACAACAGATAGTTTAGTTATCGGTCTATAGTTCGTTACCAGATTTGTGAAAAATTGGATCAATAATAGAGACTTGTTCTTAAGAAATGCCATTAGAAATTGATTCATAAAATATCTGTAACAGCGGAACAGAAAGGATGGGTATGGAAAATATCATAATAAAGGGTGATTTTATATAGCTATTATCTTTTTGGCAATACTGGTTTAAACAGCTGACGAACGTTTCGTGTTTTGTTTTACTGTCAAACATCTTCAGTTTGGTCTATAATTTAACCACAACTAGCCTTATAAACGAAGAACGCTTGAAAATTATTGAATTTTATTATCAAAATGCGTGCTCTGTTAAGAAAGTTCATCGCCCTCTTCTTTCATTTTATTTTCAGTTTAATCGACCCACTGAAGCGGATATTCGGGCTATTGTGACTAAATTTCGCACCAAATTTACATTATTGGACATTAAACCACCAACCAACACGCTTACGTAGAGAGCGAACTAAAGAAAATATCGCAGCTGTAATGGCCAGTGTTAATGATGACCATCAATTATCGATTCGTCGCCGTTCGCAGCAATTGGGCCTCTGTTAGTCAACAACGTGGAAAATTTTGCGGAAGGATTTAGGTGTGATGCCTTTTAAAAAAAGAGGCTGGGATGCGACCCACACTGATGTCTATATGTATCAATTTTAACCAAATTTGCGTACTATTTTTTGTAGATTTTATTTTTTATGAAGAAACGGACAGTTGGATTTTTATAAAAAAAATACTGAATATCGAAAACAATATTTTCTGGGAAATAAAATAACTTTGAAACCAATATTTGTCATTTTTGAAACGCTATTTGAACCGGAAGTAAATTTTTACAAGTTTTAGTATTGTTTTTTTTGTTTTTATTTAAAAAAAAAAACTGTCAATTCGATTTTTCTCAAAATTGTAGATATAGAACGTTGAAAACAATATTTCTTAAAAGATAAAATTAGTTTGATGCCAATGTCTCAAATTTTTGAAAAGATATTTACGTCGAAAAACAATTTTTACCAACTTTTATACATTTTTTTAGGTTTTTATTTTTCGTAAAAAAAACTGTCAATTCAATTTTTCTCAAAATTGTTTCTATTATTGAAAACAATATTTCTTATACATTTAAAGTAGTAAGAAGCCATTATCTCAAATTTTTGAAAAGACATTTGAGTCAAAAATCAATTTTTAACAATTTTTGTTAATTTTTTTTTCGGTTTTTAATTTTTTGTAAAAAAAATGTCAATTCGATTTTTTTCAAAATTTTACTGAATGTTGACAACAATATTTTTTGAAAGATTAAAGTAGTTTAAAGCCAATATCTCGAAGTTTTGAAAATATATTTGAGTCGAAAATCAATTTTTACCAACTTTAAAAAATTTTTTTTTTGGTTTTTCTTTTTGTAAAAAAACTGTCAATTCGATTTTTCTCAACATTTTTCAGAATGTTGACAACAATATTTCTTATAAGATAAAATAAGTTTGAAGCCTTAATCTCAAGTTTTTGAAAAGATATTTGAGTAAAATTCAATTTTTACCAACTTTGAGTAATGTTTTTTTAAGGTTTTATTTTTTTATAAAAAAACCGTCAATTAGATTTTTTTCAAAATTTTATCAGATGTCAAAAGCATTATTCTTTGTTGTACAAAATTGTTTTGGAGATGAAATCATATTTAAGTCGTAAAATTTTCGAGGTGACACATTTTTTTTTTAGTTTTTTTGATTTATAAAAAAACCGTTAATTGGATTTTTTTTCAAAAAATATACTTCTTTTGTATCACGTTACAATTTATAATTTAAAATTTAATTCAAGTCTCTAGCCTCATTGGTTCATGAGATATTTAGGGTTAACCAAAATTGTCACCTTTTTTTTAAACTGCCATGGTAAAAAAACCACCCACGCAATTTTCTTGAGAGCCCTTTCTGCATCTTTCTGCCTTATTATCTGTATAACAAAATTAATTTGAAGTCGATATCTCTTCTGGTTCTTGAGCTATGGACGACGAAAAAAACGTTGCGAACGTACGGACGTACTGACGTACGGACGTATACGGGCATACGGACATACGGACATACGGACATACGGACGTTCGAACGTACGTACACACGCATGCACAGACATCTTTCTAAAAATCTTTTATTTCGACTCTAGGGACCTTGAAACGTCGAGAAATGTCAAAATTTTCAATTTGACAAATCGGACCCATTACAATAACTTCCTATGGGAAGTTAATAAAGCTGGTGCAAGAATTGAAGCCGAACGACCCACTTTTTACCGAAAAATTGTGTTCAACGACGAAGCTCATTTTTCTCTCAATTGGTAAGCAGAATTGTCGATTTTGGAGTGAATATCAGCCAGAAGCATTGCAAGAGCTACCAATACATCCAGAAAAAGTCACAGTTTGGTGCGGTTTATAGGCTAGTGGTATCATTGGACCGTACTTCTTCAAAGATGATGCGAATCGTAACGTTACTGTGAATGGTGAGCGTTACCGTGAGATGATATACAACTTTTTTTGCCCAAAATGCAAGAGCTTGACTTGCATGACATGTGGTTTCAACAAGACGGTGCCACATGCCACACAGCACGCGTAACAATGGACTTATTGAGAGGCGAGTTCGGTGAACATTTTATTTCACGTTCGGGACCAGTCAATTGGCCGCCTAGATCGTGCGATTTAACGCCTTTAGACTATTTTTGTGGGGCTATGTTAAAGCTCATTTCTAAACAGAAAAGCCCGCTTTAATTTACGCATTGGAAGACAACATTGAATCATTTCATTAATTTGTGAAATACCGGCTGAAATGTTGGAGAGAGTATGCCAAAATTGGACTAAGCGGATGGACCATTTGAGGCGCAGTCAAGGTCAACATTTGCATGAAATAATCTTCAAACATTAAATTATATGG
Source organism: Eupeodes latifasciatus (assembly GCA_920104205.1). Taxonomy (NCBI): domain Eukaryota; kingdom Metazoa; phylum Arthropoda; class Insecta; order Diptera; family Syrphidae; genus Eupeodes; species Eupeodes latifasciatus. Next base: position 388,703,451 of record OV049924.1, on the reverse strand, counting down.
ACCGTACTATCGATTCAAATAAAGATTTCATGCATTTTTTTTAATTGTATGTGTTTTTTTTTTTTGAAAAAACTTTCTTAAAGCTTTAAAAAAATCACACTTTATAAAAAGACAAAAAAAAAGAAAAATCTGAGGTCTTACACTAAGGGGGCGTATTACCTACCCACTTTTTATTAATTTTGTTAATGATTTTATTGAAGGCGTTACTAAAATCTGTTTTAATAACTTGCACCACATTTCCTCATTCTAATCGAATTCCTTTAGAGTTTTAGGCACAAATTCCATATGATTGGTTGTTGTAGATCTGCCTTTTAAGAATCTACAATTTAAATAGAGGGAGGTAGAATTCGATCTAAAAATTAAATTCGTACATCTCCCCGTTTTTCTTCTAGTTAATACTGAATGTGAACTTTATAATCATATACCAAATTGTCAGTGTATTTATTAATGTCTACAAAATGGCCAATTGCTTCACAAAGTTCTAAAAACATTTTTTCGACCTCCTGTATTTGAAACTCAGTTTTTAAAATATTTAGAACTCGAGCAATTTTTCATTTGAAATAATTTTTACAAAACTTAAAAATTTGTGAAATTTTATTGTATTCGTTTATAATCCAGGTAAAATAAAAAAAACCTAAAGTAATAGCGGATCAAGATCAAGATATTACACTCAGAAAAAAAAAATTGTAATATCAAGAATTTTATATTTTGGCCCAACAATTTTCGTACTTTGAAATGAACCCACGTACTATAAATTCTTAACTTAAGAATGCAAGTGTTGAACGTGCATTAAGAACTTTTATTCTTGATTTAAAGATAAAAAATGTAAAAACTTCAAAAATTTACATTGTTGCCTCAAGAAAGAATTGTTAAAAAAGCTCAACAATTAAAATTGTATGGCCAAATACTAAAATACTTAAAATTTCAAGAGCGAAAATTGTTGCGAGAAAAATGTATTGTTAATAAAAATTGACAATTAAATAGTTGGATCAAGAACAAAACATGTCAGACTTTTAAAACTATAGATTGTTGACCCAAGAACAAATTGTCAATAAAAAATGAAAATGAAATTGTTGGGTCAAATACTAAAAATATGAGATTTCCGGAAATTGTTGTATTGAAAATTGTTCATCAAATTACTTTAAGAATAAAGTTAATTTCTATATAAAAATGTGTAAGTTCAAATTTAAATAAAAATAAATAAATTAGGTGGCGCAGCAGTCCATGAAGAACCAGGGCCTAGTGACTTACAACTCTCAACCATTCCTGTGTGCGAGTAATGTTGTGAGAGATGGTTTAAATTTAAACTTACCTTTAAAACACCCCTTGGTTTTAGTAAATGGAGATTTTTTTTTTCAACAAAAAAGAAAAAACGCTAAAAGTTTTCGAATGTAACGAATTTCATATTTTATTTTTTTTATATTAGCCATACTTAAAAATTATGTATATAAATATTAAATTTAATGCAAAATATAGTATTAATAAAAACGGACAACTTCTTCCGAGTTATTTAAAGTGACACTCTTTATACACGTCGAAAAATTAACAATATGTTTCATATAAAAGCAATTTAAATTTTGCTCTATTTTATATGCCTGAAATTGTTCTAGATACAAACATTTGTATAATTGACATATTAAAAAAATATTTTTTTCTTAATCCAAAAAGATGTTTAATATTTTTAATACTGAACTTTCAAATTTCACAAAGCAATTAATTTTAAAAAGGTTTCATTTGAAAATCAAACTTTCAACTTGGCTACGGAAAGAAAAATGTGTGCAAAGATTAAGGTAGTACGGTAGTTTCGTTAAATCAATAGGCAAACAGTTGCAAAATTTGGAAAAATCGTCCTGAAAAAATAAATTTTGTAGAGTCGTATGTGAGAATTGAAGCGAGCTTTTTATGCATAAAGTGTACATATTTAACCACACATATTTGCTTTTTTGAGTATAATCTAAATTAAAAACGAAACAAATCTTAACAACTAAATCTATAGCATCGAGCAGCGTTGAAACTTTATAGCGTATACCTTCCAAATAAACATAAAATTCTTTCAAGCTTTCCAAAGACTCCCCAATGACAAACATTTTTAGCTGCAACTTAAGTTTTTCCGAAACAGTTTGGAGTTGCAGCTCATCCTCCTTATGTTTAAAGTTATTTAAGCTTACCAAGTGAACAAACATATCTTTTTGTGCATCAGAAATTGATGGTTTGCAAGTTTTGCTAATCCTTGGCTGAATTAAGATGATGTGCAACAAATTAAAAAAGAAAAAGTTTTTCGAATCTGAAAAAGAATTTTATCAGTCAAATTATAAAAATTTATTTATGACTATAATTACCGGCACAAAGCTCGGGCGAAACCATTTTCTTATACATTTCAAGAAAGAGTTTCTCCTTGATTGATGATGGGAAAAAAACCTTGTTTGCCCTTTTTTCTAACTCGTAGAACTTTTCGAAGAGTTTATTAGATTTTCCCGGGTGTAATGTGTTGAAGTTGAAGTCAACATTAATTGGCTGTTCGGCATTTATGTCCTTATACCGTGGCCATGCAGTTAAAAATGAAGAAATTGGATATTTTTCTTCCTTCATTCTCATTTTAGATGTTTCTTCCCACAAAGATTTTGCGTTTTCAGGAGAATTATAAAACAGAAATTCTTTTTCTTTAAAAACCCTTCGACTTCCATGTTGTCATTTTCTTCGGAAATAGTACTCGTATCATTTTCAATATCAGTAGTGCTTTTGGCTATCTTTTCTGCTACTGACGAGTCAGCTTTTCTCTTCCGATTGTATCCGACGTTAAAGTACCTGTCAAAAATTTTTCCCGATGGTGGCTTTCCATTTTCCCGCGGAACGTAATACGTACGTTCGTCTTCATTTGGAAATAATTTTACTATTTCCTTAGCTACACTTTTCATGGTTTTTGGGCACATTTTTAGACCATTGTTATGAAAATGGTCGACAATGCATCTAGATATGATGGTTTGATCAGTGCTAGATAGGTTTGGCATTTGTTGGTATGCTTTAATCATATCGCCTCCAGAAACAGTTTTTTTGCAATATTTCTTTAATACTAAATTCGATATTTGTATTTGTTTTTTTCTCGAAATTCGAAGACATTTTGAGAAGACGTTGAAGAGCTGGAATGTAATGTATCCGATGAAAGCCATTGTGATACCATGGAAAGTGTTTTGTCAGTCTGGCAGCATGGTATTACGTCGACCTAAAATATTGCTATTAATATTGTTACCTTTAATATTTCAAAATATGAGTTCGTACTTACATGATTAGCTTCCCTCCATTTATTTAGACCGTACCTAAATTTAATTCGGTCCGCCATAAGCTCTCTTTTTTGGAACACATTTTCAATGTCATGTCCATTAAGAATTTTGATAACATCAAAAGAAGCTATGCGGCACTCCTCTAGTGCAGATATCCCGGCGCAGGATAATCCCCAACTTACAAAAAGTTCCAGGATTTCAGCTTCGATATAATTTATCACTACTTGTTCTTTTTCGGCCATTTTAAATTTTTGTATTTAATTGTTTTTCACTTAAAACACTCTTGCACGCGCCGATCGCACTTTTATTTGTTTAATTTTTTTTACTTTAATTTATTTTCCATTGCTTTTTGCATTTCTTCTACGAGACAATTTTTCAGTTAGGTTTGCAAGAGTTTAAGAATAAATTGTTGTTCCAAGAACTAATTGTTGTTCCAAGAACAAATTCTTGTGCCAAGAACTAGTTGTTGGAAAATTAACAATTTATAATTAAATCGCAAGAATTGATTGTTAAATAAACAGTTGCAATTATAATACACAAAAAACGATTCAAGTATGCAGTTCTTGTGCTAACAACTTTTATTGTTATTCCAACTTTTTTCATTCTTGATAATAATTGTTAGCTGAAGAACGAATTGTTGGCTCAAAAATTTGATTCTTAATAGGACATTTTGCATGAAAAAATATTTAAAACAAAAATTTTATTCTTAGACTAACAATTTTCCATTTTTGAAAATGCTTAAAAATGTTTAAATATTTTTTTCAAGAATTTTATTTTTAAATTGACTATTTCATTCTAGAAAAATCAAAAATGAGTTCTTGCTTCAACAACTATTTTTTTAAACAACAATTTTTAAATTACAATGTTACAAGAATGGAAAATTCTTCAGACCACAATGTTTTTTTTTTTGGAGTGTATAAGTGCTCGCCATTTCCCATCCCTTTTCATTCCCTAGAAAGGGAACCAACAAACGACCATGATGCATTAACAGATGCCTATAAGATTTGTATTTTCAAACTTTCACTAAGTGAATTAAGATCACTTACATTTCCCTTGTCCATATTTTCCTTTATACCGAAAGTATAATTGAAATAATTCCTAGTGCTCCAATTGAGCACCTAAATGGCACTCACAAGAATAAGTCGCACACAAACGGAAATAAGTAATTCCTCAAGTTCATAAGTGCCTTGTCGCGTCTTTTTTCCATGTTATCTGATTCAGACATTTTGCCAAAGCCAACATAATCAAAAGTTCATAAAATAATTCTACCCCTCAAGGACATTGTCACGACTCCAAACATTGGCCGAACCGGTGGCGATGACGGCGGTGGTGGTGGCGGCGGTGACGGGAAGGTGCTGTATGATGGTAAGCCACGAGTAAAAACATCTTTCACCTTTTGGTTGTCTGTTGTCGCACGTAGCTTTTTGGTTTGGGTGACCAAACTCAAAACATGACATTTTATTTTCCTTCATTCCATCAGTTTGTCCTTTTATTTCCATTCGAATTCATTTTATTTCGGAGAAAAGTCTGCGTTCGCAGGACTAAGGACTTCTCGTATAAATTATACGAATCTTTATAAAATATACTTTCTATCTCTGCCTAGGTAGGTAATAGGTATACACCGTTCTTCATCGTTGTCGTCAGCGCTTGTAGTGCCATCGTTCGTCGGCTGCTAGGAAGATTTTTATGTTATTCGTCCTGATGGTTTTGCTGCGTTGGTGTACCTATGAAAACTGGGATCTTTGCTGCTTCTTAATTCTCCGAAGTAATTTCAAGGATACTGACTGCACTCTTATACATATACATTCTGATGATGGTAAGAGGTGGAGAATGAGACTGAAGGTGTGCTTTTGCTTCTGCTATTGACGTTGTGACGATGGTGGCGGTGGCGGTGCTGTGGGTGGTGCCGGTGCGGTGGTAGACGAGTCCTTGATGATAAAAAGTAAACTGAGCGTATTTAATTTAATTTCGAGCGTCTTGATTTCACTTGTGGAGAAATGTTGCGCGTGTGGGTTTAAGCATGATTCGATGGGGTTGGGGTGGTTTCTGGTACGAGTGCCGAATTACTGTATCGTCCTGGTCGTCTTCCTAATGCCTCCTTCCTTTATTTTTCCTTTTTTTTTTTAAACATTCACTGTGCAAATGTATACAAATGTATTTAAATGCGATTTCAAGATGTTTGCCATTAATTCAAAGATGGAATGTTAAACGAAAAGGAGCTTAGTGTTGCCTTTCTACCTTGATACTGTTTGATTTCGTTTATATTTATTTTCTGTTGTTCCAGAGAAGTGAAGACGGCTTTTTGCCGCTCATTCGCATCCTTCCCCAATTGAACAACAACAACAACAAATAAACGGGAAGGAAGAAATAAAAAGAAACAAAAATTATAAGTAAACGTAAATCTGAAGGTAATAACGTTGCAATTTCAAGCGGAAACGATTTTTTCTTTCTTAAAGGGGGGGTTGGGGAGGGGTTAGAGTGCGGAATGAGGAACACTGATGATGGTAGGTTATAACAAGTAATAAGTATTACTTTATTATTTTTTTGTTCTGTAAAATGGTTGTTTGTTTTTGTCAGAAGGTTTTTATTTTTGCGCTATGATTAATTTTTTATTACATTTTTGTTGTCTGTGTTTTCGGTACATTTCACCGAAGTTCTGAGCACAGCGATTATAAAAGTAAAGAAGATGGATGAATTTTTAAAATAGGTAGGATTCGAATATAATAACGAAAAGACTGTTTAATTTGTAGATTTATAAAGAAGGTCATTTTTTTTTTAAGAAAAGAGCCCAATTAGTGAACTGGCTAGACTTATGATCGAAAGCCTCAGAAACGTCGTTTTCCTTTTTGATGATCACTACAAAAAAAAAAGAATCTCCATACTTGAGTACGTCCATATTGAGCACAAGGATAAATTGATGGGCATTATTAGACGTTCGTCTATTTCCGTAAAATTGTTTTAGGAGTGAATTACAACTGTTGTGGCACCCATCTATCTCCTCGATCGCGCGCTTCTCATGCTCCCTTTTTTTCATCGAAAAAGCCGATGTTCCTCTCTCCAGCTCTGGTCCTTCTGTGCCGCGCCGTTTTGTATACATATTGCTTAGATGCGTGCGCAGTGTGTACAATGTACTTGCTACCAGAACGTTTCACCCGCAGCGACATCGTTCAGCCTGAATCCGTCGTGGGAAGTGGTGTCCTTCAGGCTGCATCTCCCGATTGTCCCAGCAATAATGTCTTCTCTTCCGTTAAAATGTTCAAGGACAATTTTAATGTCATAGCCAGGGCACTTCTCATGCGTCTTGTCCAAGAGCTCGGTTAATACGTCTTTTGTGTCTTTATCTTTCTCTTTAGGGGCATGGGCGCTTATGAGGCTTATGTTGGCGAATTTAGCCTTGATGCGGATTGTCTGGATGCGCTTGATTCTAGTTCCAACAACAAATCCACACCCAACCTAAAATTCCACTACAGATCCGAAGTTCGTTATTCGTATTTTGTTTGCTTGGTTCTTCATCAGTAAATTCTTCCGTATATGAGGCTTGTCGGTGGTTCGCAACTAAAATATTTGTACGTGGTAGGGAAGTCACCCCGACGGCGCAACCGCCAATCCAGGAGCCGGATAAACAGTTTCTTACAGGTCTGGGCTCTGAATATGTCGTAGAAGATCTATAAGGTGTGGACTAAGGTGTTCAACCTAACTGGAACTGTAGACGCCACCCTTGATTCAATCTCGCAAATTCTTCCGCTGCCATGCGTCTAGATAAGAAGAGGATGCCTAAATGGAAACTCCTCTCCCCCCCTCCCGCTCTTTCGTTTGCTACACTACCTGATGTTCATTGGGGAAAGGTGAGAGTTGGAATTGATACACAGAGGTGGGTTTTAAGAAAACCGTGTTTACCATTACTAGCTTTATTGAAATGAGATTAAGATTTTATAGCACTTAAGTGAAATATTGCAAACATTTCAACAAGAATTCGAAGGTGTGTACTTTTATTTCCTCAGCTTCAAGTTAAAAGGTCTGGTCAACCAAAATTGTCTTACCTTAGTTTTCTATTAATATCAAGACTCAACTTATGTTTTTTTTTTCATTTAAGCTAAGTGATGATGATTTACCAATTATCAGGACTGTTTCCACTTCTGATCAATGAATTTATTAAATTCAGATTAAATCTCAGAAACTTATTGAAGTGTATGAACTACCCAAGTCGGTTCTTTTCGTGGAATTATCTGAAAAACTCAAAACCGAATTTCTGCTATTCCCTAGCATACAAATAATCCGCACATCGTTTGAGACACTTCTAAAGCAGATTGGTTCTTATTTAAAATTGTTGATTTGCTTACAATTTTGTGGAAGAAATCAAAAAATGATTGAGGATTTTCGACTTTGCTGAAAATAAACAACTATAGAGTCATAGATGATTACTTGAGGTCATTTTAGTGAGCAATTTTCATATTTCCTCTTCGTTTCCGATTAATAGCGGTTTTAAATTTGTGTCTTACTTTGGCGGAAATGGCAATATCTTTTGTGTAAGTTATTCAGTTGCACAAGTAGCATTTTAATGTGATGCAATAACTGTTTATTGAATATGAGGAAGTCGTGTAAATGTTTCAGTTAAACTTCATATGTGGAAAAATTACGGCTTTAGTGCAAAACTCCTTGAAACAGCAATGCATTCATTTTGTCTACCATATTTTTAATTTAAGTACTGGTTTTCAATTTAGAATTTCAATAAACTATGTTGCTTTGCATTTCTAAGGTTAGTAACAGCTATTACTGTTCTAAAGAAATTTCCGATTTCAACAAAATCACTTGTGAGATTTTTGTTATAACTTCTTCCATGCTTAGTTTCGACATCTTCTATGTGGAATACTCTTATTTAATTAAATTTAAATTACCGTAAAAGACCAACCGAAATCACTTGCTGACATAAATTGATAGGCGTAATTGGATTTTGACGAGTCATTAGATTTCCGAATTGTTTAAAGTAAAATTCCTCCAAATTCTCAATAATAACTTTGACAAGCCATTTGGATTTCTAAACAGTTTAAAATCCACAGAGCTAAAAACGGGGTTAGACACTTGTTTCAGAAAGTTTCGTTTTTATTTTTTAATGATCCAGGGTTAAACTGTTATATTCCATATTATAATACACGAATCCTTTGAAACCAACATGGGCTTGGCGATTATGATCATAGAAAGAAAGATACATAAATTCATTCGCAGTTCTAGCTTTTCTGAAAGAAGATTGACTTGTTCAAAAACTTTCTTTAGCCATAAATAGAAGAAGTTACTTTTATCGACAAAAAAAAAAACTAGTATCTTATGAACTTGTTACCAGTAACGTTTGCCTTCAAAGTAATTTTCCGTAAAAATGTATCCAAAAATGTTATCAAACCTACATAATTATTTTTTCATTAAAAATAGCTTTGCGGCCTGCAAGTCCATGCAAAAAATTAGTATATTGGCGTTTTGTTACAGCTTTCTCTCTTGAGTTTATCTATTTGAAAACCTAGTATTTCCATTTCATCAACTCATCATTTAATTATTGAAAGCATCGGCTTCTTCTGTAGTGTTATAATTTTCTCTTCCATCTTTAGTGAAATTGTTCGATATTTTTATCAAAGAAAATGTTCGGGTAGCATCAAATCCTCCTCACGATCTTTTCATATTTTATTACCCATTTCATAATTATGATGCTCCTTTGACCCAAAAAAGAAAAAGGTATAAGAATATTTAACTTCATTTATACCACACACTTTTGCTGACACATTCAGATAAAAACTATTAAGCCAAACTTTAAAACAATCTAAAATTTATTGACGCATATAAACCGCACTATTAAATATCAACGTTAATAGACCATCATCATCAAATAAGCTCAATACCACTTGCTTTTGAAGTGATAGGTATAGTTTTGATACCTTTTCGAAAATTTGTCCCCAAAACACAAATTGTCATCTCAAAACTGTGTTCACCATTGATATAAATACACCACATAAACCTTTACTCCTTTCGATACACATTACATTATACTACATAACACAACACAACATGAGGCACATACCAACAATCTCCCTAGGGAATAATTTCAGGAAAATATCTTCTATACCTAAAGTCTATAAAATAAATAGGTATAGGTATTTCTTTGGACCTATGCAGAGTACATCTTGAGTTGAGAAAAGAAGAAGAAAGAGAAGCTATGTGGACCTTTTAAGAAACTTATCCCATATAACTAACGCATGCCAATTAATCCAACTTAAGAGGCTAATATTTATTAATTAGTTCAACTTAAAACGAAGGAAAAGTCCAGACCCAAGAAATTTATTTCATTAGATAACATGATGTTCCCAAGATGTTGGTTAAGACACCTCACCTAACAACAACTAAACTTAAAGGGGGATATATCGTATATACGAGGAATATATGTATATGCAAAAGAAAAGGGCTGGACAGGCTGGAGATGTGATGAGGCTGAGCTGAAGGTGGAGGTGGAGGCAGAGGTATCTCTGAGTCCGGGCTATGAAAATTGTGAGATAATTTTACATCGACACCGACTAAATTGCTCTAAAGTATACTCTTCTTCTTACAGTTTCAAGTTAAATGTATATTATGTATATTATATCTACCGTATACTTTAGATACTGTTAGTTGTTGAGCAGTATACGAACACATATGTGTGATGTGAGCAAAACCCGGCCACCATGGATGCCTTAAGGAGGTTTATATTCATTCATTTATTGTGTAAAAGAGGGAAGTTTTGCTTCAGGTCAGAAGACGTCATCACAAAAAGGAAACTTTCACTGTAGACTGTGAGTAAGTAAGAGAGAAGTTGAATACCCCAAGATAACACTAGGTTTCACAAGAAAAGCTATAAAAACGCCCACTTTAGTTACATAAATAACATAGCAAGAGATATACATATAGCAGTTACTTGGGAAACTTTCTGAGCTTAGCATAATACGTTTACAGGCAGGTGTACTTATTAATGTTTGGGACACAAATTTGGAGCTGTAACCAAGGTACGAATTTAAGTACTTTACTGGCTCACAGACTACGAAAATATGTGGTAATCCTCATTTCGTTTATATGCTAGTTTTCCACTATTTAGGGATTTGAAAATTCTTTCAGTTCGACACATGTATGTACTGCCTGAAAGTATTAAAAATGTTCTTTAAAAGATCAGGTAATCTTAATTTTAGATTACATATATGATACTTCTAGTTTTTATGGTAATTTTTTGAACCAAGTGTCTATACCAGTGTTTCGAACAACTGCATTTAAAAATTTGTATAATGTTTCCTCATTAAAAACTGCTGGATTTAGATTAGATTTTAGATTAGATTAAACATTTTATTTCTTAAAATCCAAATAAATACAATAAGAAAGAAAAGAAATAAGTGACAAAAATATTTTTATTAAAAATAGAGTTATTGCCACTCTAAGAAAAATTTTACATTTATTAATTAAAATGGGTGGGGTGACCCTTAAATGAAAAATTAAAAAAGAAAGTTAAAATATCATAAATTTATACAGAAATTAAATTAAATTGAAGTTAAACATTTCAAGAAAACATCAGGTAGAACCATTTACAAAAAATTCAATACTTTCATTATCAAGACTAAGGAGCCAATATTTAATTTGTTTCATAAATAACAAATGAGAAGTTTGCATCCTGATAGAATGTGGGAGTCCATTGAATATCCGACATGAGGAAACATTATAAAAATTTCTAAATGCGGTTGTTCGATATACCGGTATAGAAACTTGGTTTAAAAAATTTCCATGTAAAATATAATTATCAATTATTCTAAAATTAAGATTTCCTGATCTCTTAAAGAAATTTTTTAAAACTTTATAACAATATACATATGTCTCACTGAAAGAATTTTCAAATCTCTAAATAGTGGAAAACTAGGGTAAAGGTGAGGCTGCTTACCACATATTTTCTTCAGAACACTTTTTTACAAAACTAATAAAGTTTCGTTTCGAATGAAAAATGCCATAATAAATTTGAAGTAGCAGTTTGGAAGAGCAAACTTTACGCAAAAAAAAGAAGAAGTTTCTAAGAATGCACCGAAAATATTGTCTAAGATTCTCTGTGTGGTTATAAAAACTCATTCTAGAATCAATTATTAATCCCAAATACTTGAATTCATTAACTATTTCTAATTTAAAGTATTTATCACTACAGCTCATGGAATCCGTAAATGTTATGGAAGTAACCATAGGATTACAGGTGCAGTTAAAAAGCTTGAATTTTGGGCACTCAGTAGCATGGAAGATGAGATCAGCATCAACAATCTTTTAGCCAGACAAACTGAAAAACATTATCTTGGTTTTAGAACTAATTATCAATTTGTGCTCTGCAAACCAGATTCTTAACAAGCTGAGATCCCAATTTATATCCGATATAAAATTCAGACAACTATCTGTACCATACGAAAAACCAACATCATCTGCAAAGGCTGTCAGAGAACCCTTAAAAGGCAAACTGAATAAAGAATTAATGTATACCTAAAAAAGTATTGGTCCTAAAACCGATTCTTGTGAAACTCCCAAATCGAAGGTCTTTATACCACTCATAATACCATCAAATTTCACTCTTAAATTTAAATAAGACCTTAACCAATCACTAACGAATCCTCGAAACCCAGCACTTTCAAGTTTGCTAATCAAAATTTCGTGATTAACCATGTCAAAGGCTTTTGATATGTCAACAAACAATCCGGCTGTATTCTTTTTTCTATCAAGACTTTCAAATATTTGAGAACAGAAATGTAACAACGCATCTTCGGTTGATTTATTGCTTTGAAAACCAAACTGAACATCACTGAAAAATTTTGTTCTTTATTCACCATTCTATTTTTTACAGCTTTTTCACAAATCTTACTTATCGAGGGCAAGAGTGATATAGGCCTATAGTTACCCAGATCATTAGTTAATCCTTTCTTGAAAAGTGGCAAGATATTGGCACATTTAAGAGCTTTCGGAAATACTCCAGAAAAAATACTTTTGTTAAAGATATGTGCCAAAACATCAATTATAAAACATGCTATATTTTTCAAACAAACATTTGAAATACCATCATAACCAGAAGAGTTTGAAGTTTTTAAAGTGCCAATTAACTCTAGAATCTCTAAACTAGTTATAGACTCAAACACAAAACTTTAGCTTTGAGAAGGTTCATTACTGATGAACTACAAAGTGTACCAGATGGGTGACTAGAACTAGCCTGTAGATTAAGTGAAATCGTTGAAAAATATTCATTGAATGCATTAGCAATTGCAATTTTGTCTGAGACCACACTACCATTAACATTGACAACAGATAGTTGTTTTTTGCACTGAGATTTATTAAGTATACTATTCATTTTTTTCCATTCATTTCTAATATTTCCTTCAGCTAGATTGAATTTGTTTTTAAAATAGTTATCACGAAAAATAGGAATTTCCTTCTTTAATTCAACACAAATTTGTTTATATTTAGTTTTTAAATTCTGACTGCTGTTGCGTTTTAAACACTTTTTTCTTAATTTGTTTTTATACTTTACTTTTTTAAGCAAACTATACGTAGTCCACGGCTTTAAACGCTTATTAGACTTTTTCGGAACGATATCAAAAGAAGCATCAGAAATGTATCTACAAAGGATATCAATAAATATGTCATACGATTTGGAAGCATCACTTTCGGCAAAAACTTCTTCCCAAAACTCAAAAGAAAAATTAGTTTTAAGCCTACTAAAATCGATAGTGTTAATCAACTTTCGGGGACTAGAATCAGAGCAAATACTTTCTTTCCCTATATCAATAAGAATTCCAGTCATGGAATGCTCAGTTATTCTGAGGTCAAAAACAAACTTTTCACAAGAACTGATTGAAGGAGCGAATCGGCCATAAATATGATCAAGACAAGTTCCAGATCTCGGTCTTGTGATCTCTTTAATAAACGAAACAAGTCCATGAGAAGCTAACAAATCAAGATAAGTTGCCACGAACTCACTACTTTCTAAAGTATCGATATTCAAATCACCCACAATTAACAAATTATTTGATTTCTCACTATCCAAGAAAGTTGAAAATTCTTCCATAAAAATTGTACTGTTAAATATATGAAGTCTATAAATACATAATATATTAAAGATTTGTTTATTAATTTTGACGGTAATTTTCAACAACATAGGAACACTTTAGCAAATATGTAAGCTGAGAGGTTCTGAAATCTGACGTGAATTTCTTTAGAAACATTTTTGGCATAGAATTTCGAAAACAAAATGTTCAATATTTCAAAAAATCAAAGAAAAAATTAACATTTTCATCACATTAAGACAATATAATAAGAGCTTGTTTTTAAGAAAATTAAAAAAATTAAATACATTTTTGAAATATAAAAACAAAAGAAATGGACATATGTAAATAAAAAAACTGAGAGAATATAACTAATTCCAAGGGATGCGATGAGAGGAAGAAAAGAAATAAAATCTAACAGAAGAGTAAGTTGGAAATACAAAGATTTCGATTGCTTTTATTACTCTACTACGACGACGACTAGAAGACAGTGTGAACGTGCCTTCGTCTTTTTATCAGTGACTTGTGTGATTTAACAGATTTGAAACGTAGGCGTAGGGACGAAACCTTCACGTCTGTCGTATGGAAAACAGGCCTAAAAAAATCACGGAAAGAACAGGAACTTTTTAAAAGAAAAGTGACCGGCAAAACATGACTGAACTTCGTGTCTATTCAAAATTGCAATAGGTTCAAAAATCAGACAAGATTATATTTCAGGAAAATAACATAAAACAGATTTACATCTAAAATTTTGGTGGAGAACTTCCTTTCTTCCTTAAGTCCTTAAAACTCTCTAAAAAGTCCTCTTTTTTTAGACTGGAGCAAACAAATTGAGTGAAATGAAAGGAAATCAAGTCCAATTTAAAAAAAAAAAAACTTATGTATGGAACAAAATATACCGCGACCTCAGCTGCACACCTCTATCCGATGGTCTAAATTTTCGATGACGCTGTTGTATAATTGAGGTTGTATCCTGTAATGTGCCGAATTATTTCATCCTTATCTAAGCTCTGAAATCTGACTAGTTTAAATTGTGTCTTATCTACGTGGCTTATCGACGTTCATATTGTCTTTCAAACAAGCCCAAGGAAAGAAGTCCAACGGAGTCAAATCACATGATCTTGGCGGCCTATTAACATCGCCACCACGTGAGATAACACAGCCATTGAATTTGTCGCACCGTCCTTTTGAAACCATATATCGTACACATCCATATTTTCCAATTGGGGCCATAAAAAATTAATTATCATTTCACGACAGCGAACACCATTCACAGTACCTTCCTGATGCCACCAGCCTATAAACCGCACCAAACAGTCACTCTTTGTGGGTGCATTGGTTTTTTGACAATTACTCTTGTATTATAATTCACCCAAATGCGGTAATTCTGCGTATTGACCAATTTACTGAGGTGAAAATGTTCCTCATCACTAAAGATGATTTTCTTCGAAAATTGATCATCAACTGTTACCATTTTTTACCAATATTCTGACCATTGACGACTCTTTAAATGGTCAAGAAGCTTTAGTTCTCGAGTCATCATCATCATCATCATCATTGATCATCAACTGTTACCATTTTTTGCCAATATTCTGATCATTGACGACTCTTTAAATGGTCAAGAAGCTTTAGTTTTCGAGTCAAGTGCACCATGTTATTATGTTATTTATTCAAAGACAAGCGTGAGAGGTGCAATTGTTGGGCACGATGCGACGCTGAGTTAAGGTCGACGGCTCTTCATCGACACTATAGCAAACAGCAGCGATATTTTCTACGGTACGAACTGTACGAACACGCATTGGTGTTTTCACATCTCCCACAGACCCGGTATTGCTCAAATTCTTGCACGGTTTTTCCGATTGTACGCATATTTAGACAATTAAATTGACCGAAGAAATCACGAAGTGCATGATATGAATTTTGATTTGAATTTCCATGGTTCAAATTGAATTAGCCTTAAATTGAGAAATGTTAAATGAAATGCTGAACAAAACTTGACGTTTAGGGGTGGTTCACATTCCACATCGGAACTTAAAATTAAACAACCCTTTATATAGCAAGTATTGCATCTTAATCCAACTTGACATTACGATGGAAGAAAAGTCGAACAAAGAAGGTCCCCCGATTCCGTCCATCTGTCTGTCCTCGCCCCTACAGCCCAAACCATTTGATTGATTGAGTTCAAAATTGGAAAATAAGATTTGAATCAATTTCGCTTAGAGTTTTTTTCATTTTTTAAGAGCAAAATTGACAGTTAATCGGCGAAAAATCAAAAAATCGAATTTTCTCAAAAACGGCCGAATCAATTTTTCGCAATCAGTTTTCTCTTAACTTGGCTTCTTTCGATATAAAAAGTATATATATATATTTTTGTTTTGCTTCAGAAGATTACTCCTCGCAGGACTACTATCTAGATATATGCACTATTTCTAACCAGTGTCTTTGGCTCACTCACTATAGTTTCATTTTACGTTTTCCTCACTTTAAATTAAACCAAAACACTCTGTTGCTTTTCTTCCCAGCCCTACTGTTTCTTATACCTTAAGCAACTATAGTTGTCCACAATCACCACCATTTACCAGCAGCAGCACCACCACCCATCACCCACCAACACCAACCAGTCATCCCCCCAACTATACCGCCTTCACTTCATTCGAATAACTTTAAATTAAATTTGTTGTCCTGTCGGTCTTAAGAATTATTATGTGGTTTCCAAGAGTTTAACACGACGTGTTGTTGTCGTGTTCCTTTTTCTCTAGAATTTCGGAAGGGGTCAGGGAGGAGGGGATCTTGGAATGATATAGAGGTATAGAGGTATAGTGGTGTAGTGGGCGATGACGATAGCGGCCTTTTATGAAAATTTATCATCCCCATGTGTTGCCTGGATATGCTATAGCCTAGCCATGCCATGCCGCCTGGCTTCAAACAATGTAAATGTTCTCCTCAAGAAACTTGCCTCCAACACTAACTCCAACTCCAACCACTCGCCACATCTCGCATATTCGTGTACATGAAAAGGACAATCCAAGTGGAATAGCTTGAGGTGTACAATATATAAGATCCTTGTATCTTCTTGAGTAGATTTTCTTAGAGAGAGTGAAGAATAGTAATTTAGTAACCCTTTTGGGCAAACCCGCCACCCGTGCCATCAACGCGCCACAAGGGGTAACTGATGGAGAGTATATGTCTCTCAGTCCTTTCGGAATTAAAATGATGAAGGTATTAAGTGGCCCAGGAGTTAAATGAATCGCATAAAGCTACACCCAGGAATAACCCTTGTGATGTTGTTCTCCTTGAAAAAAGGACAATAAAATGGGTGTCTTTGGGTGAAAAACCCCAAGTCAACCCCGAAATGTTTCCCGGTAAAGGAAGAGTAATTTTTCAGTACCGCATCGGCTTGCTGCTACTTTAAACTCTTACTATATACAACCTAAGCTATAGCACCATATTCTGATGCTGCTGATGTTGATGTTGATGTTATGATGCTGATGCTATTTGGTATTTGGTATTTTCAATGCGAGAGAAAGCGGTAATTATTTCAAACTGTCAAGTGGCTAATTTCGAACTTCCTGCTGTTCGCTTAGCGGAAATGGTTTTTGTGTAATGGCGATTGCCAATGACATTTCGACGGTTGCCGCTCGATAAAAGTCAATTGCTTCGAAAGTGATTTCGAGTGAAATAATCCACGAAATGCGACCGAAAACAGCCACCGCTAATGTACACCACCACCGCACCAATGGTGTTGTGTGAATTTAAATTCAATGTTCTTTTATACGTACGTATAGGCATCCAGAGAGTCCCGCGCATACCCCCAGTTTAGTCCAATTCAGCCCCTACCACGCCACATGATAGGAAGCCAAAAAGAAGAACCCAGGCATTTTCATTCATTCAGGTCAGGACGTACTTCCACTATATAGATACTATAGCTCAGCCAGCTATACTCACTCGGACGCGATATGGTCGAATGGAAGCGAAACAATAACAAAACGGTAAAATGTTAATGCCAAAAATTGTAGCTACAGTATACGAGTACAGCGCACCCACCTATGGGGCATGGGGCAATTGGATGAAGGTATATTTTGAGCTGATAGCAGCTCTGCTTTCGGTGTATACCACAACACAGCTTCTACCAGCTGCACGCACCGTGGGTGGTCTCTGGTCTTTGGTATTTGGTATTTGGTATTTGGTCTGGGCATCAGGCTTGCACTACATCCGTCTATCTATCGTCGTCGTTCGTTTGACGAAAATAGTTGCAAAAAGATCGACTAGGTGGCATTCAATAATCATATCTACATATCTACCTCAAACAAATGGATTGTGATGTTTGCCTTTTTGACAGGTTGAAAAATTGAAATTTTTCTTGGCACTGATGGTTATGCTAATTCCATCGCCAACGAAGACGACGACGAAGAAGAACGCCGCGCACAGTGGGGCATTTTGTTGATTTTAGTAATTAGAGATTTCTGAACTTTGTGCAAATTCTATCTTTCGAAAGGGTTAAGCTTGTAAAAGAAAGCAAAAACATAAACTTGAAATGCTTGAAAATAAAAAGAGGATGTGATGCGACCCACACTGATACTCTTCCCATCCCATTTGTCGATTTGTCTTGCTTAAAAGTTTATAGGTTTGCGTGTTTTGTTAAAAAAGTTGTAAGTTGAATTATTCTGAAAAAATTAATAATTACCAACAATATTTTGCATGTAATGAAATAGTTTGACTTTAAAATCTATTTTTGTTAACGAGATTTTTAGTCGAAAACCATTCCTTAAAGTTGTTACTTTGTAGATTTTATTTTTTATGAAAAAACGGACTGTTGGATTTTTATAAAAATTAACTTAATGTCGAAAACAATATTTTCTGTGAAATAAAATTAGTTTTTATATTTTTTTAAAAAAAGATATTTGAGTCAAAAGTAAATTTTTACCAAGTTTTAGTACTGTTTTTTTTTAGTTTTTTTTATATTTTGTAAGAAATCTGTCAATTCGATTTTTCTCAAAATTTACCGAATGTTGAACACAATATTTCTTATAAGACAAAATTAGTTTGAAGGCATGATCTTAAATTTTTCGAAAAGATATTTAAGTCGAAAATCTATTTTTAACAACTTTTAGTACCTACCTAATGTTTTTTTAGGTTTTTATTTTTTATAAAAAAAAACTGTCAATTCAATTTTTCTCAAAAATTTACCAGATGTCAAAAACGTTATTCTTTTTATTCGTAAAATATTCGAGGTGACCAATATTTTTCTTCAGTTCTTTGATTTATAAAAAAATCGTTAATTGGATTTTTTTCCAAAAATGTACTTGTTTGGTATCAATATCAATTGTTTCGTTACAATATATAACTTTAAATTTAATTCAAGTCTCTAGTGTTATTGGTTCGTGAGATATTTTGAATTAACTAAAATGTTCACCTTTTTTTTAAGTTGTTATGGTAAAAAAAACCACCCACTCAATTTTCTTGAGAGTCCTTTCTGCATCTTTCTGCTTTATTATCTGAATAAAAAAATGTATTTGAAGTCGATATCTCTACTGTTTCTTGAGCTATGGACGACGAAAAAAATCTAAAAATCTTTTATTTCGACTCTAGGGGCCTTAAAACGTCGAAAAACAACTCGGACCGATTAAAATAAATTCCTATAGGAACTTGAAAAGCCATTTTTGTGATCTTTGACTTCGAAGACTTATGACACAAAGCTGCGAGATTTTGAGAACGATTTTATACAATGTTAAGAAAAACATGTAAAACAAGCTTCCAGTTTACAATTTTAATTCTTACAAAATATTGTTTTGAGAGGTTTAAGTCAAATATCATGTTTCTATGGGTATCTCAAAATATTGATCCGGTATTGAAGTATCGGGAGCAAAATGTTCTCGTTTTTTAAATTATAATTTTTCTTTTTTTTGTCACATAATTGACAAAATGTTCCATAGTATTAAAGATGTATATATCGTATAGAAGTGACCACCGTCAACCACCCATGAGCCACTATGTAAATGCATATATATTTTTACAAAACAGAAAGAAAAATAAATTTGGTTTTAGATAAGAGGATAGGGTGAAACGTTTTCTTACTAAAAATTCATCAAATAAACACATTTATGAAGGTAAAATGTACCTTGAAACACTCAGGCAAAATTATCGGTAATTAATTGGCACAAAACACATTAAACTGGTCCGAATGCATGAGACAAGGTCGAATTTAAATGTTTGTTTTTCCGTCAAGGTAAGTGGAATCATTGGTATAGGTGTTTTTCTTAAATGTTTTATTAAAATTAAAAAAATATATTCATGAATGGAAAACTTAATAGAATTTTTACTTGTAATAATATGAAGATACTTTTAGTATGGGGACTTTTGAATTCGTTAACATACAATTAGAGATTGTTTTCAGAACCATCTCAGAAACATTTACATAATATATCTATCAAAAGGAAAATTTGAAAAACAAATATCAATCCGTGATTATCAATATGAGATTTTATTAACTTCCCATAGGAAGTTATTGTAATGGGTCCGATTTGTCAAATTGAAAATTTTGACATTTCTCGACGTTTCAAGGTCCCTAGAGTCGAAATAAAATTTTTTTAGGAAGATGTCTGTGCGTGCGTGTGTACGTACGTTCGTACGTTCGCGACGTTTTTTTCGTCGTCCATAGCTCAAGAACCAGAAGAGATATCGACTTCAAATAAATTTTGTTATACAGATAATAAGGCAGAAAGATGCATAAAGGGCTCTCAAGAAAATTGCGTGGGTGGTTTTTTTACCATAGCAGTTTAAAAAAAAGGTGAAAATTTTGGTTAACCCTAAATATCTCATGAACCAATGACGCTAGAGACTTGAATTAAATTTTATGTTATATATTGTAACGTGATACAAAACAATTATATTTTTGGAAAAAAAATCAATTAACCGTTTTTTTTTATAAATCAAAAAAACTGAAAAAAAATTTGTCACTTCGAAAATTTTACGAATAAAATATGATTTCATCTCCAAAACAATTTTGTGCAACAAAGAATAATGTTTTTGACATCTGATAAAATTTTGAGAAAAATCAAATTGACAGTTTTTTTACAAAAAATAATAACCTAAAAAAAAATTAAAAAAAAGTTGGTAAAAATTGAGTTTTGACTCAAATCTCTTTTCAAGACTTTGAGATATTGGCTTTAAACTACTTTTATCTTTCAAAAAATATTGTTTTCAACATTCAGTAAAATTTTGAAAAAAATAGAATTGACAGTTTTTTTACAAAAAATTAAAAACAAAAAAAAATTAACAAAAGTTGGTAAAAATTGATTTTCGACTTAAATATCTATTCAAAAATTTGAGATTATGGCTTCTAACTAATTTTAGCTTATAAGAAATATTGTTTTCAACATTAGGAACAATTTTGGGAAAAATCGAATTGACAGTTTTTTTACAAAAAATAATAACATAAAAAAAATAAAAAAAAAATTGGTAAAAATTGAGTTTTGACTCAAATATCTTTTCAAGACTTTGAGATATTGGCTTTAAACTACTTTTATCTTTCAAAAAATGTTGTTTTCAACATTCAGTAAAATTTTGAAAAAAATAGAATTGACAGTTTTTTTACAAAAAATTAAAAACCGAAAAAAAAAATTAACAAAAGTTGGTAAAAATTGATTTTCGACTTAAATATCTTTTCAAAAATTTGAGATTATGGCTTCTAACTAATTTTAACTTATAAGAAATATTGTTTTTAACATTAGGACAAATTTTGAGAAAAATCGAATTGACAGTTTTTTTACAAAAAATAAAAACCTAAACAAAAAAATAATGTCAGAATGGCAACCCTAATTCTATTGTTCTATTGTATTAGCATATACTTTTAGTACCTATGTTACACATAATTATTACTAGTTAAGTCACTTGAATAAAAACCACTCTTGAAGTAAGTCGCGCTCTTCTTTTACTTTGTCTTTCCACTTGTTCTCGCTTACAAAGGTTATGGGCCCAGTGCACGTATACGAGTATTAGAAAAAAAAAAAAAAAAAAAGAGGCTGGGATGCGACCCACACTGATAACTTCCCATCCCGTCTGACGATTTGTCTTGCTTAAAAGTTTGTCTATATGTATCAATTTTTACCAAATTTGCGTACTATTTTGTGTAGATTTTATTTTTTTATGAAAAAACGGACTGTTGAATTTTTATTAAAAAAATTACTGAATATCAGAAACAATATTTTCTGTGAAATAAAATAAGTTTGAAGCCAATATTTGTAATTTTTGAAAAGCTGTTTGAGTCGAAAGTAAATTTTTACCAAGTTTTAGTATTGTTTTTTTGTTAGGTTTTTATTTTTTGTAAAAAACCTGTCATTTAGATTTTTCTCAAAATTTTACTGAATGTTGACAACAATATCTCAAAGTTTTAAAAAGATATTTGAGTCGAAAAACAATTTTTACCAACTTTTATTAATTTTTTTGTTTAGGTTTTTATTTTTTGTAAAAAAACTGTCAATTCGATTTTTCTCAAAATTTTATCGAATGTTGAAATAAATATTTCTTATAAGTTAAAATTAGTCAGAAGCCGTTATCTCAAATTTTTGAAAAGATATTTGAGTCGAAAATCAATTTTTACCAACTTTTATTAATTTTTTTTTAGGTTTTTATTTTTTGTAAAAAAAACTGTCAATTCGATTTTTCTCAAAATTTTATCAGATGTCAAAAACATTATTCTTCCTTGCACAAAATTGTTTTGGAGATGAAATCATATTTTAGTCGTAAAATTTTCGAGGTGACAAATTTTTTTTTTTCAGTTTTTTTGATTTATAAAAAAAACCGTTAATTGGATTTTTTTCCAAAAATATAACTGTTTTGTATCACGTTACAATATATAATATAAAATTTAATTCAAGTCTCTAGCGTCATTGGTTCATGAGATATTTAGGTTTAACCAAAATTTTCACCTTTTTTTTAAACTGCTATGGTAAAAAAACCACCCACGCAATTTTCTTGAGAGCCCTTTTTGCATCTTTCTGCCTTATTATCTGTATAAAAAAATTTATTTGAAGTCGACATCTCTTCTGGTTCTTGAGCTATGGACGACGAAAAAAACGTCGCGAACGTACGGAGGTACGGACGTACAGACGTACGGACGTACGTACACACGCACGCACAGACATCTTTCTAAAAATCTTTTATTTCGACTCTAGGGACCTTGAAACGTCGAGAAATGTCAAAATTTTCAATTTGTCAAATCGGACCCATTACAATAACTTCCTATGGGAAGTTAAAAAATTTTTTTTTGCGTTCAAGTATTAGTCGGACATAATTTCAATTTTTTTTACTTAACACGCGGTAAATTCTGAAAAATAATTTGTTCAATTTATTTTACCATTGAGTCGTGTCGCAAAATTAATTAATTGAAAAATAATAAAATGTCTGTGTCTGCGATGCAAATCGATAAACTCAACGGCGACAACTTTACATCTTGGTCGGTCCAGATGAGGAGCTTGCTGGTCACGTTGAACTATTGGCATGTCGTCGAGAAGGTAAAGGCTGAAAACCTTCCTGACCCGGATAAGCTCGCTTGGGAAAGGACAGATGCCAAAGCGTTGGCAATGATAACTCTTTGTGTTAAGCCTTCTGAGTTAATTCATTTGAAGGGATGTGGTACTGCGAAGATCGCATGGGAAAAGCTAACATTAACCTACAATGGAAAAGGGCCTGCTCGAAAGGTAAACTTATTTAAACAATTGGTTAAATTTCAATTTAAAGTGGGACAAAAATTCACTACGCAAATAAATGAATTTTGTTCGATTGTCGATGCTTTAAATGAAATTGATTGTCATTTGCCTGATGACCTCGTTAGTATTTTAATGCTGTGTAGTCTACCCGAGGAAATGGAGAACTTCGTCGTTGCAATCGAAAGTCGCGATGATCTGCCATCATTGAGTCAACTAAAAATTAAAATTTTAGAGGAAGAACATCGGCGTGGTGACAGAGTCGATTCGAACGAACAGGTGTTCTCGGTTAAACATAAAGAGCAAAAGAACAAATATCAAAGAAGTGCAACAAAAAGCAACAGCGAAAAACGAAGCAACAGAAACGTTAAGTGCTACGGTTGTGGGAAGAGAGGGCACATAAAATCACAGTGCAGTAGTCAAAGCTCGAGTCAGTCTTTTGCGCATGCTGTCGTTCTCAGTGCATGTAGTCATGGGGGAACAAAACGCAACAGTAACAACAACTGGATTTTGGATAGCGGTGCATCATCACACATGTGTTCTGATAAACAACTGTTTTCGTCGTTGAAGAAGCATAATCAGAAAGTTTTTATGGCATCAGGTGACAACGTTGAAGCAAACGGGATAGGTCAAGTGACATTGAAATCAGGTGACATGAGCATTACCTTGACCAAAGTGTTATACGTACCAGAGCTCAATTCTAACTTTTTATCTGTTAGTAAGATAATTGAAAATAGATGTCGTGTTCAATTCACAGATGATAAAGCTTTTGTTAATTCCAGAGATAATAAATCAATTTTTGTTGCATATTTGCAGAATGGAATTTATTCTACAAAGATGACATCAGAACACGAAATGGTTTTAAGCGCTCGGCAAGAAGGTACATCGGTCGTTTGGCACAAACGTTTTGGACACCTCAACGTCGGGGATTTATATAAGATGTCACAAAAAGAAATGGTTCGCGGTATGAGTGTAAATAAAGCAGATGGCTTTAAATGCGTCACATGTGCCTTGTGTAAAATAAGTGAATTGTTTACTTCCAGTTTGCTAGATGTTGTTCACACGGATATATGCGGCCCGCTACGTGTTACATCTCAAGGATGACTTCTCGAGGTACACGACCACATATTTTTTGAAGAAGAAATCTGAAGCCTTGAAGGTATTTAAGGAGTATGTGGCTACTATGGAGAAGCAAACTGGAAAGAAGGTAAAATGTATTCGTAGTGATAATGGGCGGGAGTACACTAGTGGCGATTTTGATAATTTTTTAAAATTAAATGGAATAATTCATCAGCGGTCTACAAGTTACACACCCCAGCAAAATGGCGTCGCCGAAAGGGCAAATAGAACCCTTATGGAAATGGCCCGATGCATGCTGGAGGAGTCCAAGTTGCCACAATACCTATGGTCGGAGGCCATAAATACGGCAACGTATATCAGAAATCGTTCGCCAACGAAAATTTTGAATGATAAAACACCATACGAGTGTTGGTTTGGTTATAAGCCGTCTGTAAGTCATATGAAAATTTTTGGGTGTGATGCTATTGCTTTGTTGAAGCAACCTGGTGGGTCTAAGTTGCGGCCCAAAGGAAAAATTTTGTCATTTGTTGGTTATGCTGACCATACCAAGGGGTATAGGCTTTATGATAAAAATTTAAAATCAATTGTCATTTCTAGAGATGTTACGTTTTTTGAGGAAAAATTCTCAGTAGCTGAATGTGACATTAAGAGCGCGTCAAATAACAAAGTAGAAAAAACTAATTTTACTTTTATTTCGTACCCAGGTGATCACAATGCCGTGATGAATGAAGACGTCGGCAAAGGTGATATTAAAGATGGTAGTGGTGATGTTGCTGTGGACGATGTTGCTGTTGTTGATGCTGCTGAGGATGTCTACGAAGATGCTGCTAGTGATGTTCTCGAAATTGCTTCTGAAGAAGATGCTGTTAGTGATGCTGAAGACTTTGGTGATGATGAGGTGTTTGTTGAAGATGTTGTTGTTGATGGTGAGAAAGAGCCCGTCGTAGAAGAACCTATTGCTAAATCGAGCGGAGGAAGACCAAGAATCTTGCGGACAGGAAATCCAGGACGACCGAGGAAAGTTTCTGCTGTTAGTCGAGAATATGCAAATAAACTCGTCTCAAGTGTTCCAGATCCGATCAATGTGAAAGAAGCTTTAGAAAGTGCTAACGCCATGAAGTGGAGAGATGCCATGAGAAAAGAATATTCTTCGTTGGTCGAGAATAATACATGGGATCTAGTTAGTGAACCAAAACACCAAAACATCATCGGTTGTAAATGGGTATTTGCAACAAAACGAAATGCAGATGGAGAAGTAGAGAAATATAAGGCACGTTTGGTCGCCCAAGGCTGTTTTCAGAAAGAAAACGTGGATTATTTCGAAACTTATTCACCGGTTGTGCGACATCCTACTATTCGTTTAATTTTGGCGCTTGGTGCCCAGAACCAACTTTTTATAAAGATTTAGAAGAGGAAGTATATATGCGCCAGCCGGAGGAGTTTGTAGATCAGAATCAACCGGAGAAAATTTGAAAGCTTAAAAAATCTCTATATGGCCTAAAACAAGGCGGAAGAGATTGGAATCGGAAGATTAACGATGTGTTGGTAAGCATTGGTTTTGTGAGATGCAAAACAGATAGCTGCGTGTATGTTTTGAGAAACAGCCAACATATGAGTATAATTGGATTATACGTTGACGATTTAGTAATAGCTTACTCATCAGAAGCAGTCTTTTCCGATATCATGCAAAATTTGAATAGTCATGTGGAGGCTATTGATCGTGGACCAATCAAATTTTATCTTGGAATGGAAATCGAGAGGGATGACCCACAAGGAAGTATAGCTGTTCACCAGAGACGATATATTGAAGACCTGTTAACTCACTGGGGTATGGAAAATTGTAAACCTGCATCTACACCACTCGCAAGTGGAACCGTCTTAGAAAAATGTTCTAAAGACAACTGTGCTGCTGTGAACATCAAAGATTATCAATCGCTTATGGGAGCATTGAACTACTTGGCGACAATTTCAAGACCTGACCTTACTCATGTTGTCTCTAAGATGTCGCAGTTTTGTTCTCATCCGCACCACGAGCACTTTATAGCAGCGAAGCACATACTTCGATACTTAAGAAGCGATTCGAAGGTTTGTTTAATTTATAATGGTAATAATGATTTATTTTGTTATACAGATGCTGATTGGGGTTCAGACGCAACTGACCGCAAGTCTTACAGTGGTTACGTTGTGTATTTTGGCGGAGGTCCCGTAGCTTGGGAATCCAAAAAACAGCATGTAATAGCACTAAGTACGATGGAAGCGGAGTACATTGCTATGTGTCAAGGTGCAAAAGAAGTCGTTTTTCAAAGAAGCTTGCTTGCTGAAATGGGTTTCCTGAAATATTCCAAAGAAGCAACTACCATGTACTGTGACAATCAAGGTGCCAGCTTTTTTGCAAATAATGAAATTACACATAAACGTAGTAAGCATATTGACATAAAATATCATTATTTAAAAGACAAATGTTCGAAAAATATAATATCTATTTCTTATGTACCAACCAATAATAATTTAGCTGATATATTTACGAAGTGTTTAAACAAAAATAAGCATATTGAATTGTCAAAGAAATTATTTAAAATTTAATGAATTTCGTTTATATAAATTTTTTCATTGCGAATTTTGGTTGAGATGGAGTTTGTCAGAATGGCAACCCTAATTCTATTGTTCTATTGTATTAGCATATACTTTTAGTACCTATGTTACACATAATTATTACTAGTTAAGTCACTTGAATAAAAACCACTCTTGAAGTAAGTCGCGCTCTTCTTTTACTTTGTCTTTCCACTTGTTCTCGCTTACAATAAAAGTTGGTAAAAATTGATTTTCGGCTCAAATAGCTTTTCAAAAATTAAAAATATTGGCTTCAAACTTATTTTATTTCACAGAAAATATTGTTTTTTATATTCAATAATTTTTTTATAAAAATCCAACAGTCCGTTTTTTCATAAAAAAAAATAAAATCTACAAAAAATAGAACGCAAATTTGGTAAGAATTGATACATTTAGACAAACTTTTAAGCAAGACAAATCGATAGACGGGATGGGAAGTTATCAGTGTGGGTCGCATCCCAGCCTCTTTTTTAAATTATAATTTTTCTTTCTTTTGTCACATAATTGACAAAATGTTCCATAGTATAAAGATATATAGATCGTATAGAAGTGACCACCGTCAACCACCCATGAGCCACTATGTAAATGCATATATTTTTACAAAACAGAAAGAAAAATAAATTTGGTTTTAGATAATAGGATAGGGTGAAACGTTTTCTTACTAAAAATTCATCAAATAAACACATTTATGAAGGTAAAATGTACCTTGAAACACTCAGACAAAATTATCGGTAATTAATTGGCACAAAACACATTAAACTGGTCCGAATGCATGAGACAAGGTCGAATTTAAATGTTTGTTTTTCCGTCAAGGTAAGTGGAATCATTGGTATAGGTGTTTTTCTTAAATGTTTTATTAAAATTTAAAAAAATATACTCATGAATGGAAAACTTAGGAGAATTTTTACATCGAATAACAATAAAGATACTTTTAGTATGGCGAGTCTTGAATTCGTAAAAATAAAATTTGAGATTGTTATCAGAACCTTTTCAGAAACATTTAATATATCTATCAAAAGGAAAATTTGAAAAACAAATATCAATCCGTGTACAAAAAGTGAGATTTTATTTTATATTAGGTCCGTTCGCGTACCCTCCTAAAACAGTCAAATTTTACTAAAAAATACGAAATTTAACCAAATCCTGTTCGCGTACTCAAAAATTTCGTAGTTTTTCGTAAAAGAGAGCGCTCACGAGAGAGTAAAATATTTCCCCAACCTACGAATTTCAGCCCAAGAAATTTCTTTGGGCTGATTTGTGAAAATTTCAAATTTGATAGAAATTCAAATAAATTAAATAAATTGTTTGCTTTTGCTGTCAGTTATAAAATTTAAAAACAAATTTTCAAAGAATAGCAACAAGACAGTAATATTGTGTGAAAAATTTGTTGTTTTCCCGTTCGCTTACTTTTTTGTAGTTTTTTTTTTGGTGAGAGAATTTTACACCCACTCTTTAATATATATCTTTTTACGAATTTTAGTGCAGAAAGTACGCGAACGGAGCTATTGTTACTGAAGAGGTTATGAATCCTGTACTTGTATTTATAAATGGAAAAGTCAGTTTATTTGCTTGTTTGTTTGTTTGTTTGTTTATCCGTCCTTAACGTCGTGACGGAGCAATATTTTGACACAATTTTGTATGTGAAGGTAGTTACAAGACTAGAGAGTTACTTTTTAATGTGATACAATATCTTATTCCTAGCTTTTTCGAGCAGATCCGCCGGTAAGACTTAAAACAAGATTTTCAATACATTATTCTCTTAGAACACTAGTTAGTAGCATATAATTAGGTACTTCCTGAGTTTTGTAGCTATCTCCGTTGCCTTTCATTAGAATTTTCTTCTTTTATTTGGTGGGTTGGTTAAAGAATACTTTTCTACCTAATTTTCTATTAAAAATAGAAGATGGGCGGTTAAAAACAGGTTAACCGATGCCGAAGGCTATATATGACACTAAAGGGAGATTTTTGAACATATTAATTCTGAACTTATTGCAAGTGCTTACCCTGATTTACGAAACAAAATAGATGAGGATCAATTTCTTTATGTGAAAATGCGATTCTGGCACCAAGAAATAATATTGTTTTCAAAATAAATTAAAACATATTGGATGAAGTAGTGGGAGATATGAGAGAGTACGTGTTAGCAGACAAAGTAATGGACTTGAATAGAACACATCTTACCCTGAGCTTCTTACCTCACATGAGCTGTCCGGTTTTCCCTCACAAAAGCTCCTATTGTAATAAAGCATGCGAGTAATGCTTATGCGAAATTTTAGATGCCTATCGGTATCGATACAAGACTAGGTGTTACATAACTTGGGCTAAAAATGATTAGTGCAAATATATTAACCGGCGGCCGTTGGAAAAGGTAAAAATTTAATTATTCCTAGAATCCAAAAAATTAATACAGATTTACACTTCCAATTCAAAAGGCTTCAATTCCTCATTAAAGTTCTTTTCGCTGTTACAATCTGCAATAAATATGGCTTTCTACCATAAACTCAAATTTTTTAATACACATTTTAATATTACTTTTTGATTTTTACTCAAGAAAATTTATAGATAGTTTTGCAATTAGTGCACTGTTTTTGTAAGCTTCGCAAAGGACGCTGAAGGAACCAAAATTGCTTAGGCGTAGCAATAATTTTAGTGGCAAGATATTTTCGCCAAAAGTTATGAATTTTTAAATATATAAAAATAATAAGATATTTATCATAACTCTTTGTAATGGGTGATTTTTTTGAAGTTAGGATTTTCATGCATTAGTATTTGACAGATCACGCGGGATTTCAGACATGGTGTCAAAGAGAAAGATGCTCAGTATGCTTTGACATTTCATCATGAATAGACTTACTAACGAGCAACGCTTGCAAATCATTGAATTTTATTACCAAAATCAGTGTTCGATTCGAAATTTTTTTATCGACAAATTTTGTTCAGCGATGAGGCTCATTTCTGGTTGAATGGCTACGTAAATAAGCAAAATTGCCGCATTTGGAGTGAAGAGCAACCAGAAGCCGTTCAAGAACTGCCCATGCATCCCGAAAAATGCACTGTTTGGTGTGGTTTGTACGCTGGTGGAATCATTGGACCGTATTTTTTCAAAGATGCTGTTAGACGCAACGTTACGGTGAATGGCGATCGCTATCGTTCAATGCTAACAAACTTTTTGTTGCCAAAAATGGAAGAACTGAACTTGGTTGACATGTGGTTTCAACAAGATGGTGCTACATGCCACACAGCTCGCGATTCTATGGCCATTTTGAGGGAAAACTTCGGAGAACAATTCATCTCAAGGAATGGACCGGTAAGTTGGCCACCAAGATCATGCGACTATTCCAGCAACTATTCCAGCTTTGGAAGACAACATTTCCGAAGAAATTCGGGCTATTCCGGCCGAAATGCTCGAAAAAGTTACCCAAAATTGGACTTTCCGAATGGACCACCTAAGATGCAGCCGCGGTCAACATTTAAATGAAATTATCTTCAAAAAGTAAATGTCATGGACCAATCTAACGTTTCAAATAAAGAATCGATGAGATTTTGCAAATTTTATGCGTTTTTTTTTTTTAAAAAGTTCTCAAGCTCTTAAAAAATCACCCATTATATAACATTTTGGTGTTGGTGGCCATGTATGTTGTAGGATAAAATCCTCTTTCCTTAGATTTATTAAAATTTTTGATTTTGCAAAAATATAGGCGATAACAACAAACTCATCCTTGTTCTTCCGATGTGGATTACCTACGGCTGCGTATGGTAAGCTCATTAAATTTTGATCTTGTAATTGTTGTCAAATGGGGAATCAAAAACCGTGAAGAATTTAATGCTTCGAAAACTCAATGCTGTGGAAAAAGCGTATCCACGACTGAACAGCTATTAGATTTAAATATGTGCATCACAAACCATTTCTTGTGAAGTGAAACTTGAGTATAATTCTTATATTTGAGCTGGTGCCCCATTAACGTATATTGTGTCTTTTAGACAGAAAAGTGAGTTCTAAAAATAATAGGTGATCGTTCTTTTACCGAGAAATTTGAATTTTTTGAACACCTCCGCAAGTTTTAGTGTTTATTATTGTTATATCGTTATTTTTGTAATCAACTATTGAAATATTCAGTGGCATTCCTCCTCTCAAACAATTTAACTGTGATTCCCGTACTTCTAGGAATGTACATCAGTTTACCCTTGGGCCCGATTTCGGACGAACTGTTAAGATAAGGCATTTTTTCTTTAGCCGCACTACACAAATTTGGAATGCTTTACTAAGCTACATATTTCCCACTGATTACAATATGCAGACATTCAAAAGCATTGTGCATCGGTTTCTCCTTTCTAACTTTCCTAATTGCTCGCACTGTGCCTAATCATTATAAGGGTATTCATAACCCCTTGAGTGCGCGCACAATAAACAAAACAAAAAAACTTTTAGGATGAACTGACTGTTTAAAACCCAAACTTGTTTTTAAATAAGACCAAAAGTTATATTTTTACTTATAATGACATTAACATACATAAGATAGCTAAAGGCATGTGTATATTTTCCATATAAAGGGTGTCCCAAAATTAACGCAAGATTTGAATTTGCCGCCATTTGTGCAGTGAAGTGTTGGCAACCCTGAAAAAAAAGCAATTTGACAGCTAACAGTATAGGGTTATTAAAAATAGAGCGTTACACGAGAGAACAACGTGTCTTCATTATTAAAGAATATTTCAAAAATAGTGAAAGCTTGGCGGCTGCAGTTCGAAAATTTCATACAAAATATGGTCGGAATAGTGTTTTAACTTCGTCAACTGTGAAGAGATTAATTGAAAAATTCATGGAGACTGGATCCGTTGGAGACGCCAAACACACTGGTCGTCCAAAAACAAGCCGTTCAAATGTGAATGTCGAAGCAGTGCGTGAGAGTGTTGCTGACAATCCAGGAACCTCAATTCGACGTCGTGGACAAGAACCTCTCTACAGCGTATACTCACCAAAGATCTGTGTCTTCATGCTTACAAAATTCAATTAACATAACAATTGAAGCCTAATGACCATGGACAGAGAAGAGAGTTCGTTGAATGGATTATTGAACATCAACAAATGGATCCTGATTTTTCGAGCAAAATCATCCTAAGCGATGAAGCACATTTTCATCTTGATGGCTTTGTCAATCGCCAAAATTGCCGCATTTGGGGTTCGGAGAACCCACATGTGATTGTCGAAAAACAAATGCATCCACAACGCGTGACTGTATGGTGTGGATTTTGGGCTGGAGGCATGATTGGGCCATATTTTTTTGAAAATGATGCTGGTCAAGCAGTGACTGTTACTAGTGCTCGATATCGCGACATGATTACACAGTTCTTTCTGCCAAAATTGGATGATATTGATGTGTCCAATATGTGGTTTCAACAAGACGGTGCCACATGTCATACAGCCCGTGAAACAATTCAATTACTGCATGAGACATTTCCAGGTCGTGTACTCTCTCTTTTCGGTGATCAAAATTAGCCTCCTAGATCGTGTGATTTAACACCATTAGACTTCTTTTTATGGGGTTATTTGAAATCACAAGTCTATGTCAACAAGCCCACAACCACCCGTGCATTAAAGGAGGAGATTCAACGCTGCATCAACGAAATTCAGCCACATTTATGCACAATGGTCATGGAAAATTTCAACAAAAGAGTGCGCATGTGCATGCAAAGCCGTGGAGGCCATTTGTCCGATGTGTTATTCCATACATAACCCTATCCTATGTTCTTTACGAGTCAATAAAAATATAACTATCAAAAGACTAAAAACGGCGTTTTCTATTTAATTCAAATCTTGCGTTAATATTGGGACACCCTTTACATAGTTCAATAATGTTTGGATCATTTTCTTTGTTTCAGGTATGCGTACTTACTTCATATTTATTCGATCAACACAAATATAAACCCTTATAAAAATTTACCAAAGTTTGGTTAAAACTTATTATTATTATTATGTCGTTGCACTTTTGGCACTTTGCACTTTGTTTCTGATGGAGTATGTAACAAATGACTATTCAATTTTTGTTCCTGCATTTGACGTAAAGTTAGCTTCAGAGACATTTCAAAAAAACGTCGCGAACGTACGGACGTACGTACACACGCACGCACAGACATCTTTCTAAAAATCTTTTATTTCGACTCTAGGAACCTTGAAACGTCGAGAAATGTCAAAATTTTCAATTTGACAAATCGGACCCATTACAATAAGTTCCTATGGGAAGTTAACAAGAATTTGGGATGCGACCCACACTGATAACTTCCCAATAACCCGTCTGCCGATTTGTCTTGCTTAAAATGTTTGTAGGTTTTCGTGTTTTGTTAAAAAAGTTGTCAATTGAATTATTCTAGAAATTTAAAAATTAAAACCAATATTTTGCATGTGATGAAAAAATCTATTGTTCTGTTTGTTTGTTTTGTAGATTATAGTTTTTTTTTTATGAAAAAACTGACTATTGGATCTTTATAAAAAATTTAATGAATATCATAAACAATATTTTCTTTGAGATAAAATTAGTTTGAAGCCAATATTTTTAATTTTCGAAAAGATATTTGAGTCCAAAGTACATTTTTACACTGTTTTCGTATTGTTGTTTTCAAAGTTTTTATTTCTTGTAAAAAAATAACTGTCAATTCGATTTTTCTTAAAATGCGAAAGTAACTCCGAGAAAGGACATAGGCTACTTTTTACTTCGGGAAAATGACGCATTCCCATTGGAAAATTCAGGTGGGCCGATCGCTTTTACACCTAAACTACTGAACAGATTTAAATGAAATTTGATAAGGAGATATGTAGTTTGAGAATTAAGAAAGGACATGAGTTACTTTTGACCTCGGGAAAACAACGCATTCCCATGGGAAAAATTACTTTCCGGGGAATATGATCGCTTTTACACCTAAATTACCAAATATTTGAATAATATTTGGATAAAATTGGTATTACGAGAAAACAACGCATTCCCAACCCTTCTCATAAGTTGAGATTGGAGGTTGGTGTTCCAGTCCTGTTAATGAGAAATCTTGACACATCAAAGTTATGTACTGGTACACGGCTACAGATTACTCACCTAGGACGAAATATTATAAAAGCTATAATCATGACTGGATAGCAAAAGGAAAAAATGTTTTAATTCCCCGCATTCCGATAATTCCAACCAATTTGCCGTTTCAGTTTAAAAGAGTGCAGTTTCCTCTGAAAGCAGCATTTGCAATAACAATAAATAAAGCTCAGGGGCAAACGCTGAAAGTTGCAGGTGTAAATTTGGAAAAAAAACTGTTTTTCCCATGGAAAATAATTATATGTAGCGTGCTCACGAGTCTCAAACCCACAAAATCTTTACGTTCTGGCCAAGGAAGGAAAAACAAAAAACGTCGTATATAAAAATGTATTGCAGTAACCTATCTTCTTCTTAAAATGTATTAACCTAACCTAACCTATGATAATCACACTTAGCATGGCCTCATCCCATCTCGGCACAATTCAAACATGCGTACAAGAAAGTACAACTCAGGTTTTTTCATACTACTATCCAAAAAAAACTATTTAATGCGGATGAAGTCGCGGGTAAAAGCTATTTGAGTTAAAAATCAATTTTTACAAACCTTTTGTAATGTTTCGTTTAAGTTTTTATTTTTTGTAAAAAAAAACTGCCAATTCGATTTTTCTCGAATTTTTACGAGATGATAAAATTGCTATGGTAAAAAAACCACCCAGGCAATTTTTTTAGAGTCCTTTCTGCATCTTTCTGCTTTATTATCTGTATAACAAAATGTATTTGAAGTCGATATCATTACTGGTTCTTGAGCTATGGACGACGAAAAAAAAATTCCCGAACGCACGTACACACGCAGGCACATACATCTATCTAAAAATTTTTTATTTAGACTCTAGGGACCTTGAAACGTTGTCGAGAAATGTCAAAATTTTCAATTCGACAAATCGGTCCAATTACAATAACTTCCTATAGGAAGTTAATAATCGTTTCACTATATCAAGTTAAAGGCCACATTGCAAGACAAATCACAACAAAGCCATTGTATTAAAAGGCTCCGTATTTCTCAGACTTGTGACTAGACACTAAACCATTGTATTTTAGGAAAGGATTTTGTCCTCTAAACTCAGAATCGAACCAATAAAGTCAGAAACTTTAAATTCGGACTGCTGTTATCCAGTTGCGCATCCAAAGGCTCCGGGCGTCTCTGTCTACGCTATCCTTCCAGCGGAGGCATGGTCTTTCCCGCTGTCTTTTACAATAAATCGTACTGCAAAGGACTTTCCGGGTGGGTTTTTCTTCGTCTACCAAGCAACATTTTGGTTGTTAAGAGAATATAAGCATTGCGAAGTATTTCTTATAGCTCATCGTTATAACTTCTCCAGAATTGGCCTTAACTCACAAATGAAGCCAACAAACAAAGACATTTCTCTCGAACGCCGATAAGAGATTAAGGTGCGTCTTTGACGAGCACCTACGTTTCGGATCCATAAGTCAGTACTTATAGGACCATAGTCTCATGCAGCAGCAGTTTGGAATTCATAGTGAGATTTTTGTATTTAAAAAGTCTTTATTAGGTTCAGTTAGCTTTAATTAGACGCCCGCGGGTTTCTCTTTCTATGTTATTATCGGCCTCTACTACTCTTATCGTTATCGACTCAAGTAAGTTTTGGCGAAGGGACTTATTGTTTATTTTAAATAAAATATTTATACTTAAGTTTTAAATTAAAATAAAAACAAACCAAACTTTTTGGCACTCACTTTTATTTCTCGATAGTTGATGATTGTTTATTATATTATTATTTATATAGTTTAGCAATTCAAAATCGTCTCTGTGCATTCTGAATTCTTTCAAGATTTTTGAAATCTAACACAAAAATAACTAAGAAATTACGAATCAGTTTAAAAGATGAATGCAAGTGAGTGATAAAGTTGATTACAAAAGGTCTGCTTTTTTTACTTTATTTGTAATATCGTTAAAATACTTCTTTTGATTTTGAGAAAAAAATAGGACAAGATCCTGAAAACCATATTTCTGAAAACTCAAAACTCTGATGTAAGGTTTTTTTGTGAGTTTTACCTTTAACACGACGATATATTTATATTCTTACTAAAAACCATAACTCATAAACCTTTATTATCGTTAAATTCACTCTGTCTACGAGTCAATGAACGGTGTATTTTTAATCTTTGAATTAACCCGATAACAGAAACACTTCATGGCCGAATCATGTTTATATGAAACAAATTCCCAACCGTAACGAAATTTAAAAAGGTATCCAACACTTCACATCCATCCATAAACCATTATACTCGTTCTTTAAAATTGATTCTCAAGAGTTCGTATACTTTCGTTATCAAAACAAAAATTCCACACAATTCGACCTCAGAAATAAAGAAAGATATCTCACCATGCAGTGGCCAGATGTTGCCCTTTAAATCCTTTATCTTTTCATTTCCTTCGTCGTGTCGGACCGCTGGCTGCCCTGACTGTTGCCCTCCCGCCAGCCGGATTCGAATGTTTAAATGAAAGAATCTTGTGGTACTTTTTGGTTTTGTTTATACGATAAACGCAATGACACTTTATCTTAAAATGAGAAAAATATAAAAGTCAAATGTCGAAAAAAGTGTTATCTTTAATCCAGGTCCAGGAGTAGGTACATAACCGTATGCGTGCCTTAAGGCCTGCGCAGATTGTATAAACAAATTTGTTTATAAAAATAAGAGAATACATCTTTTTTCCAAGAATGCATTTTGCGTTTTTCTTATCGACTTCTTTGATTTGTATAAATACAAATGCCATCAGCAGCAAAAGGACCTTTTATGCAAATGAAACGCCCATCCTTTTGACGACTAATTGATAGACGAAGTATCTAAATACACAAAGGTGTTCAATATGAAGTTGTTTCGAACGTCCGTCGTCGTCGAACCAATCTATGTACCTAAGGTTGCCCACAGTTTCAAAGCTATGGTTTTGTTAGTTAATTATAGATGAATTCTCGGTTTGCCAAACACTATCTGTTTGAGGCTAAGTAAGGAGTAAGGGAAAGGATACGAATGTATACAGGATTATAGTTGTTGCTTATTTGATTAGCTCCTGTGTGTTACATACCCACATGGTTACACATGTGAAGCGAGGGTGTTACGATGATGGTCAACAATGTGTTAACAATGTGTAGAAGTTCCTTTTTTTGAAATTTTGTATATTTTAAATTTTGTAATGCAAATTCGTCTACATCTGTACGAGTGTTTCAAAGTGTCGACCGGTAGGACATGTTTATTTGATTAGAAACAATGGACAAAAGGGTTTGCCTTTTTGAAGTTTTAAATATAAATTACCAGACTTTTATTTCATCCATGAAAATTATGTTGTTTGCATAATTAAGTTTTCTACGACTTCATGTCGTTGGAGTGTAAAGAGTTTGGAAAATTATCAGGTGACAAAATAGAGGCTACTATTTAAATACAAGTAGGTACTAAAAACTTTGAATATAAAAAATGTTAGGTAGGCATTTTAATAGTTTAAGCTTAAAAAAGAGGCTGGAATGCGGCCCAAATGGGTATTTAAGAAACTTCAAAAACATGCATTCAGCAGTTGTAGTTTAAACTTTTTTGTCGATATTTTCGCAACAATTGCCTAACATAGGTAAGAAATGAGTTTTTGCCAAATGGCTTCTTACTTACTTACTTAGGTCCTCACACCTGTTAAGTCCGTTGGGGACACATTAAGGAACATAGGGCCTCTACTACGCCTACGCGCCATGGTTATAAAATAATGTCCAGAGAATTGGATATATTAATCAGATCCATTTCAATGCTGATTATCGTGCATCTACACATAAAGGGCTATCGACTCTCTTCAGATCATTAGTTAACACTTCGACACCTCGAATGAAAAGATTTTTATTGTCCTACGCTTCTGTAATGGTTTGAAAGTCTCACTTTAAAAGTTCCCGTACTGCAATTTTTGGGAACTAATGTGAAAATGGTTGATAAGTTTGACTATATTGATGTGATAGAGGGTTTGTTAAAGTATATAAGAAATACCCTTTATTGCAACAAGAAAAATAAGCACACGCCCTAGATCACCAAGTGATAGATCAGCAATTACCAATTTTGTAACTATAAAATTCGAGGAAAACCTCCAAATCTAATCGACAAACATATAGGAAGATAACAATCCTAAAGCGGTTCTCAAATTAAACAATTTCGACAAGCTGAATGTTGGTGGAGAGCTTCATCTATACGTCCTTAAATTCCTTAACAAGTCCGGACCAAGTACCTGTGGCATGATGGTTAGTGCGTTGGACTGTCATGCGAAAGGTCCTGGGTTCAATCCCTGCCTGTGCCACCTTAATTAAAAAAAAAAAAAAAAAAAAAAAAAGTTTTCACGGGTACTACCTCTTGCGAGGAATTGATAAATTCTCCATGAGTAATGCTTGTCATGAAAAAAGTGCTTTCTCAAATTAGCCGTTCGGATTCAGCATATAAACTGTAGGTCCCTTCCATCTCTGACAACATTACTCGCACACAGGAATGGTTGAGAGTTGTAAGTCACTAGGCCCTGGTTCTTCATGGTATGTTGCGCCATCTAATTTATTTTTATTTTATTTAATAATCCTAAAGCGGTTCTCAAATTAAACAATTTCGACAAGCTGAATGTTGGTGGAGAGCTTCATCTATACGTCCTTAAATTCCTTAACAAGTCCGGACCAAACAATTTAAAGGGGTCTGGAAGGGGCTCACATACAATTTTATGCAAAGGTTTCCTCGAAAAAATTGTAGCCCATCTAATTCCATACAAAAAAAAAGTTGACACTTTTTCTCGTCAGGTTAATAACTCTGGAGAAAAACCGTCGAAAAATATTGAAGTGTAGTGTATTTTGTCAAAAATTTTATAACGTCATATTTTTCATTTGTACATCCGTAAGTCCATACTATCAGGATACCATTTTAAGCGGTTCATATCTCAAGAAACAGTAGAGATATCAACTTCAAGTAAATATTGTTATGCAGATAATAACACAGTTAGTTGCAGAAACGACCCAAAAGATATCACGAACCAAAACACTATCTACTTTAATTTAATATAATTTTGAAAAAAAAATTCAATTAACTTTTTTTGTATAAATCAAAAAAAAAATGCAAGAAAATGTTATCCAACGAAGAATAACGTTTTTGATATTTGGTACAATTTTCAGAAAAACCGAAGCAACAGTTTTTCTTTACAAAAAAAGAAAATCTTATGTTACTAAAAGTTGGTAAAGAGTGATAAATTCGGGTAAGCTAATAATCTAACAAGTCCAGGAACTTTCCTTAATCCATCATACCCGCCTTTTTTTGAAACTAGAGTAAATAAAAAGGGTTGATAATTGAGATTAATTTTAAATTCGAGTCCAGAAAAGTATTTTCTTCGGAAAGGTTGGTACTCGGATGTGTTGTGGAATACATTGTTTTTTCAGAAATTTTTCCAAAATGTTTCATCGTGTATATGTATGTAATTCATATTATTTTGTATGTTATAAAAATAAGCGAAGTATACTAACTACTAAGATGAGGCTACAAATTTTGGAATTGATTTTCGCTTTTTATAGCTGATAAAAGTGTTGTACCTGGAAACGTTTACTACCTGTTAATAGGTACGTATTTTACCATTACAATTTTATTAAATTAAAGGGCAAATTGGAAACGAGCGTTCCAATCAAATAATGAACTACTAAAAAAGCATATAAATAGGTGCTTCACTTAGATGAGGCCATTGCGAATAATTCTTTGCAGGAGTTTAAAAGTGCGACCTTTTCAAAACTTTTGTACAGAATATCTAAAAAAAAAATGTTGAAAATAACTGTTTAAATTTAATTTGAAATACACATGGGCTCTGAAAAGACTTTGACAGCTAAAAAAAAGAGAGAAAATAGATTCTTTCAAGAATTTAGGTCTCTAAACACTTGAAATAACAGGGAGACTTAAGAGAGGCAATAAAATTGTAAGCAATTTATATTACTGATTCACAAAAATAAAGGAAAAATCAAAAAATGTACAATGCAGAAATAACGACTTTACCCAAATTCCACTCTACCAACGAAAAATAAGCTGAGTATCAGCCAAAATAATAACAGTTCAAAGAATAATACAAAAAAGTCATACTATGTAGAGAAGAAAACTAAAAAAAAAGAGAGGCTGGGATGCGACCCACACTGATAACTTCCCATCCCGTCTGTCGATTTGTCTTGCATAAAAGTTTGTAGGGTTGGGTTTAAAAAGTTGTTAGTTGAATTATTCTTAAAAATTTTAAAATTACCAAAAATATTTTTCTTATAAATAAATAGTTTAGTTTGAAAAACTAGTTTTGTTAAATAGATTTTTAGTCGAAAATAAATTTTTAACAATTTATTTAAGTAGCATTTCTTAAATTTTTACAAATTGGATGAATGAAATTAATTTGAGAGATATCAAGAACCGAACATCAGTTTTTACAAAATTTGCGTACTATTTTTTTTAAGATTTTATTTTTTTATGAAAAAAGGACTGTTAGATTTTTATAAAAAAAACTACTGAATATCGAAAACAATATTTTCTGTGAAATAAAAAGAGTTTGAAGACAACATTTTTAATTTTTGAAAATCTTTTTGAGTAAAAAATCAATTTT
The DNA here is from genome assembly GCA_920104205.1 of Eupeodes latifasciatus. Taxonomy (NCBI): domain Eukaryota; kingdom Metazoa; phylum Arthropoda; class Insecta; order Diptera; family Syrphidae; genus Eupeodes; species Eupeodes latifasciatus. Next base: position 388,663,059 of record OV049924.1, on the reverse strand, counting down.
TACCAACTTTTATTAATTTTTTTCTTTAGGTTTTTATTTTTTGTAAGAAAACTGTGAATTATTTTTTTGTCAAAATGTTACTGAATGTTGACAACAATACTTTTTAAAAGATAAAAGTAGTTTTAAGCCAATATCTCAAAGTTTTGAAAAGATTTTTGAGTCGAAAATCAATTTTTATTAATTTTTTTGTTTAGGTTTTTATTTTTTGTAAAAAAACTGTCAATTCGATTTTTTTTCAAAATTTTTCCTAATGTTAAAAACAATATTTCTTATAAGTTAAAATAGTTGTAAGCCATTATCTCAATATTTTGAAAAGATATTTGAGTCGAAAATCAATTTTTACCGACTTTTATTGATTTTTTTTAGGTTTTTATTTTTTGTAAAATAAACTGTCAATTCGATTTTTCTCATGATTTTTCAGAATATTGAAAACAATATTTCTTATAAGTTAAAATTAGTATAAAGCCAATATCCCAAAGTTTTGAAAAGATATTTGAATCTAAAATCAATTTTTACCGACTTTTATTAATTTTTTTTTAGGTTTTTATTTTTTGTAAAAAAACTGTCAATTCGATTTTTCTCAACATTTTTCAGAATGTTGAAAACCATATTTCTTATAAGATAAAATAAGTTTGAAGCCTTAATCTCAAGTTTTTGAAAAGATATTTGAGTCGAAATTCAATTTTTACCAACTTTGAGTACCTATAATGTTTATTTTTAGGTTTTTATTTTTTATAAAAAAAACTGTGAATTAGATTTTTACAAAATTTTATCAGATGTCAAAAACATTATTCGTCGTTGCACAAAATTGTTTTGGAGATGAAATCATATTTTAGTCGTAAAATTTTTGAGATGACAAATTTTTTTTTCAGTTTTTTCGATTTAAAAAAAAAAAGACGTTAATTGGATTTTTTTCCAAAAATATACTTGTTTGGTATCACGTTTACAATATATTATATAAAATTTAATTCAACTCTCTAGCGTTTTTGGTTCGTAAGATATTTAGGGTTAACCAAAATTTTCACCTTTTTTTTAAACTGCTATGGTTAAAAAAACACCCACGCAATTTTCTTGAGAGCCCTTTCTGCATCTTTCTGCATTATTATCTGTATAACAACATTTATGTGAAGTCGATATCTCTTCTGGTTCTTGAACTATGGACATTCGAACGTACGTACACCCGCTCGCACAGACATCTTTCTAAAAATCTTTTATTTCGACTCTATTTTCGGTTGAAAAAAGTTTAACCTTGACGGTCCGTGCGTTGGTTACAACTTGTATGTATTTCCATGATTTGAGAAAGGGTAAGCTTATTTGGGAAAGACATCATAGCCGAACATAAGGTTTAATGGTGTTGGAAACAATACCTGCTATGGCACAATCAATTTTTAGTTTTTGCCCTGAATAATGGAACAACTTTAAATGTTTGCTGCAAGAGTCATTACCAAACAAATTTCTGTACCTCTGCCTTGGATTTTCTAAAAAGACAATGCTTCATTCACACTTCGGGGGTTATTAGAAGTTGAGTTCAATCAGAAGAAGGGGAACTTTATAACATCTTAAATCTCAATGGATTCAAAAATTTCTGAAAAATCTAATTTTTTCTACTGGAAATTCGAAAATGTTCACATTATAGCGAAATATAGTTTGTTTTCCTTGGTAGTCACGTTGAGTTATCTAATGATTGTCATATAGTACTTGAAATAAAAGTTATTTTAACTAACTTAACTTACTTGTTTATTTAATACATGTCGCGTGCGTCGGTTTAAATGCTATTAAATTTCCGTCTTCCGTGTTCTAGAAAGATATCAAATTTTGTTTGAATGTTTGTCTTTTCGAAAAAATAGCGATTTTAATGCTTCTGGCAAGCATTTGGTATGAAATATTCTATAAATATGTCAAAATAAATGTCAAATTACTCCAACATTCGTGTCAAAGTGAAGTCAACTCATTGACGAATGGAACTTTTCCATTGATTGTCTAATCGTAACTAATGATCGTACTGAACATCTACTCTTTCCCGGGTTAACACCGCATAGAAAGAAACTCTCAGATTTACCAGATCCCCATCAATCAGCTTAAACCTTCTTTGTCACAAACCATATCTTACCTATTTATTGCCTAATGTCAGAGCTTGTCAAATTAAGAAACATATTTCGAAATTTTATTATAAACATCATACAAATGACATCAACATACATCTCCTCAAAAAAAAAAAAAAAAAAATTATTACCATTCTCGCATTGACGACCGAGACGCCAACAATCTGAGAGTAGGTCTTAAGAAAAACGACAACAAAAAAATCGAAACTATCTGTCGCATGCTCCAACTGGCTGATGATGGTTGATTCCCTGAGATTACCCTATAACAAGCTAAACATAACGTACTCGTATAGTCATACACATATTGAGGTCTTCTGTTTCCCAGGCACTTTAATAACACTTTGCACTCGGCCTGGCCGTTTCACTTAACCCCGTGAACACTGAATATGCTTCAAACGCTGCTGGAATTGATATGCTGTTGGCGTAAAGATTAGTAAGCGAGCAACGTGGATTATACATATTTTTAAAATACAAAACCAAAAACAAAGCAAAAGTTCTTTTTCTACAATAATTCCAACAATTGGAATACCGCTCTACTCGTATCTGCACGGAAATTATACATCACAGCAATTAGATGACACTCTATGCGCAGTGCAACGCAGGGCACTGAGCTGGAGTACAGTATTAACTCTGACTGAAAATGTACTCTCCTTAAAAAAGGGCGTTAATTAGTCCCTTCCCCATTATAATAAATGTATACAATGTCTCTAAGCATGGGAATCAACGGTGAATTGAAGTAGAGGAATGCCGCCGCCGCCGCCGCCTGATGATGGCTCGGGTTAACAAACTCAAGCTTGGAAAATGCGATGACGGTCGAGCTATTTTTAGAAACTGAGCTGTCATGCAAATTGTCGTATCTGTTATAATATTACAACACTGATGGCAACACAGTTAGTGCCATCACCATCCAGAGTTGGAAAAATTAAAACGAGCAATAAAATTTTTGAAAAATGTGTGCGAATTAATTGCTTATCTGTTGCAATTGAAGCGTGAGAGTTATAATATTCTTGACAATGCGGCACGGTGACGCGACGCGGTGGGGATAACGGTACATACATTGTTAAGGCTATGTGCGCACGGGCGCAACGCACTGCAAATGGCGCTGTGACGCTGCTGGTTTGATGTTATAATTATTACCAGCGAATTCCTGTTGCATTTTGCACGTAAAGTTGAACTTTTAAAAAAGTGTCATTTATATTAGAACAGATGAGGATGACAAATTCGAACTTTATAGTTGATCGCATTCGCATTAGGATCTGTCTGTGAGAGAGTTATGCCATTAGTAAATAAAGATATATAAATTATTTTACGACATTTAGCTTTGATATACAGGGTGTCCCGTAAGTAATGGATAACCCTGAAATGCCGCTTAGTAGACTTTATGACCGTTCTGAAAACTGATAAAGAAAAAGTTCTATCCCAACCACAAGAAAAGTTATATGCATTTTTTTGTTCAGTGCATTATTTTTTTTCTTACTTTACATTTTTGAATACCACGACTACAAGTGAATGAGTTCCATCATTTTTTTTTGCAGGAATATTTTACATTACTTGTGCCAACACATAAGTAGAAGAAAATTATTATAACTGTTGGACTTCTTAGAGAAAAAAATTATTTAACATTGAATTTCAATGCAAAATGTGAAAACAAATAATTTTTGAAAAAAGTTAAATCATAGCTGGTATAAAAAAAATGCATGAATACCTAAGTGGCCAACTATTTTAAAAATATGCGCGTTAAATGCAGATTTCAAAATGGTATTACTTATTATTATATCTAGAGTCAATAGCAAGTTATTGGTAAAAATCTGCAATACTAGAGCAAATTTAGCAAAGACAAAAGTTTTCAAAATTAGCACAGTAAACGTGAAAATAATACCAGGCGTTGAATATAGCAGATTTTTGATTTATTGGTTGTTTCTACGATGTTGTTCTAATAATAAATCCAAGCTTTCAACTTCTAGGGCCGAATGCATTATTGATAAAAATGTCAAAAAAGTGCAAAAAACGGTTACATTTTCGAGCTTGTTTTGAATTTTACCTGTTCTATTGGGCTTTAACAAACCCATCAAATATTTTGTTGGTTGCTATTTGTTTATTTGTTATTTTATCTAAACAAAAAGTTTTTGAGCCAGCTTTTAATCACATGATCACTTAGTTAGAAAACAAAAACAAAAATAGATAATTTTTTATTTTTTTTATTTAAAGCAAATGCTCAAACTGTTTTCCACCCACTCTTATACAGGTTCTGCACCTCCGAATAAATGAACGTCTTAGTGAACGTGCAAGGTTTTTCTCAGAAATTTGTAATGCAGCTGCCTCCACACGATTTCTTAGCTCCTCTAAGGACCTGATCGGCTTGTTGTATACGATTTCCTTAATAAGAAAAATTAAGTGGATTTAGGTCTGGTGAACGGGTGGCCATAAAATTGGTCCCAGACGTCCTATCCATCTGCCTGGATATCTGGCATTTAAATATGCCCGCACAGGCACAGCATAGTGTGCTGGACAACCATCATTTTGAAGCCAATGGGATTCCTTTAGTTCTTGAGGCACTTCTTCCAGCAAGGTTGGGAGATCATTTTGGAGGAACTCCAAATAACCTTGGCCAGTTAAAATCCCCGGCAACTCAAAGGGTCCAATTATTTTCCCATTGGGAATCCCAGTCCAATAGTTTATTTTGAATTCGTACTGGGACCTGTCTTCCCTCATGATGTTTGGGTTTTGTAGTGCCCAGAAGTGGAGATTATGGAGATTAGTGTAGCCATCTCTTTTAAATGTCGAGTCATCGCTCCAAAGAATTTTGTCAAAAAACTGCGGATCTTCTTCAATTTTCATTATCATTTGTCGACAAAAACTCATTCTCGTTTCAAAATCTCGCGGCTGGAGAGTATGCACCCGTGTTAGGTGAAAGGGATGATATTTATATTTACTTAGCACATTATGCGCAGTCGTCTTTCTGATACTGTAGGATCTCGGTCAAGTTCCGCAAGCACTAAGTCTTTGGTATCTCCTCGAGGGGGTCGTCCCACGCCAGCACCACCAACACCACTACCAGGCAGCCTTCCTTCCGAGAAACAGCTATGGACTCTAATAAACACTCGATAATCCGGGTGACGTGCTTTAGGGTACCTTTCCCTATACAGAGTCGCAGCTTCGTTTGCGTTGCCTTTGCACTCTCCATAAATGAAATGCATGTTTGCATATTCTTGTGCAGATTGCAGAATACAGAATACGTGGCATCGAAAAAGTTCAATCAAACGTCTTAATTATCAAAAAGCAGGTTCAGGAAAACAGCTATTTAGACCGTTTTTCTGAAGAATGAACAATAAAAACGATATAAATAAGTGTTCGTCGTGGTCTTAATCTTATGAATTAAGATCAAATTACAAAAACTTTAATTCAAAATTTAAAAAACTTACGATTTTAGTGTTCTCACTTTCTCAGGATCTTACAATTTACTATTCAAAAAACCCAATTAAAATTGAATCAGAAGACTTTTTGTTTAGATAAAATAACAAATAAACAAATAGCAACCAACAAAATATTTGATGGGTTTGTTAAAGCCCAATAGAACAGGTAAAATTCAAAACAAGCTCGAAAATGTAACCGTTTTTTGCCATTTTTTGACATTTTTATCAATAATGCATTCGGCCCTAGAAGTTGAAAGCTTGGATTTATCATAAGAACAACATCGTAGAAACAGCCAATAAATCAAAAATCTGCTATATTCAACGCTTGGTATTATTTTCACGTTTACTGTGCTAATTTTGAAAACTTTTGTCTTTGCTAAATTTACTCTAGTATTGCAGATTTTTACCAATAACTTGCTATTGACTCTAGATATAATAATAAGTAATACCATTTTGAAATCTGCATTTAACGCGCATATTTTTAAAATAGTTGGCCACTCAGGTATTCATGCATTTTTTTATACCAGCTATGATTTAACTTTTTTCAAAAAATATTTGTTTTCACATTTTGCATTGAAATTCAATGTTAAATAATTTTTTTCTCTAAGAAGTCCAACAGTTATAATAATTTTCTTCTACTTATGTGTTGTGTAATGTAAATATTCCTGCAAAAAAAAAAAATGATGGAACTCATTCACTTGTAGTCGTGGTATTCAAAAATGTAAAGTAAGAAAAAAAATAATGCACTGAACAAAAAAATGCATATAACTTTTCTTGTGGTTGGGATAGAACTTTTTTTATCAGTTTTCAGGACGGTCATAAAGTCTACTATGCGGCACTTCAGGGTTACCCATTACTTACGGGACACCCTGTATGTATGTACATTGGACACTTTTCTGGGACCAAATGTGATGATTGCAAAGGAAAATGGTAGGGAGAATAGAATATTCGAGCTTAACAAAGAGTAGGACTTATTTTCATAAGTAATCCTGTGGAAGTCTTGATTAAAAAAAAGGAAACCCATGGCTGCCTCACAAGAGCAGCATTCGCATAGTTATTGGTTCAGCATCAAGCATTCAAAATATAACTTATTTAAATGGCACATGCGTCAAAAAGTACAATTAACATTATACGCAAATAAGAAAGGTGAAAGTAAATTGGATAATGGACCTACAATTTTCTGTTTCAAATAAAACTGACGTAGAAAGCAAAGGAGTTTCCAATAGGAAAAGATTAAATTTGACAGCTCGTGACGGCCATATTGTTAACTTCCCATATGAAGTTATTGTAATGGGTCCGATTTGTCAAATTGAACATTTTGACATTTCTGGACGTTTCAAGGTCCCTAGAGTCGAAATAAAAGATTTTTAGAAAGATGTCTGTGCGTGCGTGTGTACGTACGTCCGTATGTCCCTACGTCCGTATGTCCGTACTTCCGTATGTCCATACGTCCGTACGAATATCGAATTGACAGTTTTTTTTACAAAAAAATAAAAACCAAAAAAAAATAAATAAAAGTTGGTAAAAATTGATTTTCGACTCAAATATCTTGTCAAAACGTTGAGATATTGGCTTCAAACTACTTTTATTTTGAAAAAAAAAATCGAATTGACAGTTTTCTTATAGAACATTAAAAACCGAAAAAAAAAAATAACAAAAGTTGGTAAAAATTGATTTTTGACTCAAATATCTTTTCAAAAATTTGAGATAATGACTTCTAACTAATTTTAACTTATAAAAAATATTTTTTTTCAACATTAAGAAAAATTTGGACAAAAATCGAATTGACAGTTTTTTCACAGAAAATAAGAACCTAAACAAAAAAATTAATAGAAGTTGTTAAAAATTGATTTTCGACTCAAATATCTTTTCAAAACTTTGAGATATTGGCTTTAAACTACTTTTATCTTTTAAAAAATATTGTTGTCACCATTCAGTAAAATTTTGACAAAAAAATAATTGACAGTTTTCTTACAAGAAATAAAAACCTAAAGAAAAAAATTAATAAAAGTTGGTAAAAAATGATTTTTGACTCAAATATCTTTTCAAAAACTTGAGATAATGACTTCTAACTAATTTTTACTTATAAGAAATATTGTTTTCAACATTTGATAAAATTTTGAGAAAAATCGAATGGACAGTTTTTTTTACAAAAAATAAAAACATAAAAAAAACAATACTAAAACTTGGTAAAAATTTAATTTCGACTCAAATAGCTTTTCAAAAATTACAAATATTGGCTTCAAACTTATTTATTTTCACAGAAAATATTGTTTTCGATATTTATATATCATTCGATATAAAAATCCAACAGTCCGTTTTTTCATAAAAAAATAAAATCTACAAAAAATAGTACGCATATTTGGTGAAAATTGATACATATAGACAAACTTTTAAGCAAGACAAATTGACAGACGGGATGGGAAGTTATCAGTGTGGGTCGCATCCCAGCCTCTTTTTTTCTTAATCAATCAATCAAATTTTGCGTAGTGATTTGGGCATGCACCCACAGCAACGGGTGTTCTCTAATTGGTTTTTGGAAGTTGATAACAATTTTGTTTGTAAAATTATATTTAAGAATGAGGCCCATTTTTGGATGATTGTGAATAAGCAAAATTGCTGGATTTGGGACGACAACTGTCCGCGCAAGGTTCATGAGGTACCAATTCACCCAAAGAAGTTACTGTTTTGTATGGATTTTTTTTGGCTGGAGGTGTCGGTCCTTACTTCTTCGAAAATGATGGTGGGTGATTACCAACTTGTTGCGGCCTGAATTGAATAATATGTACACCGAAGACATATACATAGCTCTAAGTCCAACACAGCTCAAGACACAATTGATATTCTGGTCGAGTGGTTTCCAAGCATGTTTATCTCGTACCGAGATGACGTAAATTGGCCACCACTACAAAACCATTGTAGAAATACTCGTATATCAAGAAAATTAGATTCTGACAACGATGAATTTTGGTGGAGAGCTTCATTTATACGTCCTCAGCACACACTAAAAAGTGATATAATTTTGAAACTGAGCAACTTCAAAAAATTAGGGGGTTGGGTAAGGTTAAAAGAAAAACGAACTAAAAATATTTTAAAGTATATCGCTTTAATCTGAAAATATTATTTAGTCGTTAAAAAGTGCGGGAAGCGCTGAAATATTGCATACTTGATTAAATTTTGTCCGATATTTATAGTTAAGAGCTCATTTATCACTTAAAAACTACACATGTCATTAACACATCATGTTTAAAAATTATTTAAGTCAAAAACCGGTCACACAGGCTCAATGAACTTAAGACGTTACTATCAAAACAGACATGAATGTTTCTGCCTTATTGCGTCTAAAGACTGAATTTATTCGATCTTAAGCCTTCTACACTCAAGTTCCTAGTATTAAACGAAAGAGATTTTTAAAGATATTTTATTTATTTATAAAGAAAACCGTTAATCAAATTTGCTAGCGTTATTGGTTCACGAGATAAATAAATAATATAACAATTTTATGTTTAATTTTTATTTATTCTTAAATTACTATAGTAAAATACCCACCCACTAATTTATGTGAGGGTCCCTTCTGCATTATTATCTATGTATACACAAATTTATTAGAAGTCGATATCTCCACTGGTTCTTGAGATATGAACGACGAAAATAGCTTCTGAAAGTACGGCCTTACAGACGTACATATGTACGTACACACCGACACATATATTCTAGAGACCTTGAAACGTCGAGAAATGTCAAAACTTTCAATTCAATAAATCGGACCGATTACAATAACTTCCTATGGGAAGTTAAAAATATTCTTCGTTGGGACCCACACTGCCTGGCAAAAATCCTCGTATCAAACCCTCCTAGTGGGTGCCGGGCAGTAATGATCACCACAGTTTTCTTGTGCGATGTCAAGAAGGGGATCAGCTAAGGTCAGGTTGAATTGTTGAGGCGTTTCTAAGCTCTTCAATAGTTTAAACCCTCAGCAATGGAATTTGACCATAGATACGGGGTCCCTAATTTTCAGTGGTGGTGTGAGCGATTTTCATAATCCGTGCCGAAGAAATGGAAGGCTGGGGGGTAAACCAGTCGCTAATGAGCTCATTCGGATGCCTTGGCAGGGTCCGTCTTACATCTTGCCTTACCCCGGTATATCGGCTCTGCCGGGGCTGACCTTTCCCTCTCCGTACTTCTCGTGGGACCAACATTAACTCTCAAAACTTTTTCAAGGACGATTTAGACATGACGAACTTAGGACCATCCGCCGACTATGAGGATGAACTTTTGGCCTCCAGTCAAGAGACCGTTGTGGGGCAACCTGCACAAACCGGAAGTGCAGCGAGTACCAGCCATAGTACTCCTGTGCCTCGATCTCAACCAATAAATCCAAATTCCTCTACCAGCAATGCCAGCCATAGCAATGCTGGTAAAGGAAAGAATAAAAAGTCGTTTGGTGTCCGCATCAAGAACCAGTTCAAGAAGGCCTCTTTCATTCTTAGCAAGATTGCTGGAATTGTGCTGGAGAAGGATCGCGAGGACAAGATCATGTACCAAAAGATTGTTGATGAATACAACAGTCTCTTGGCTACAACAAAGAAGGCCGACAAAAGAAACCGGTCTCGTGAAGAGACCGTAAAACCCTCAAAAAAGCCAAAACCAAATGCACCAAACTTTAAAAAAGATGAGAAGGCATCATCTTCCAGAGCGGCGCAACAGCGTACTTTAAGTGAGGTTGTCAGAGACGACCTCCAAGTATGGGTTGTGGATGAGCTCTCCAAAAACAGCAGAGGTCTGCTGGCTGTGTGGAGTTCTATCGAGGCCAAGCTCACGGCAATAGAGGGTCCCTACCCTAGTTTTGACTCTGGCGAGGTGCTCAGGGGACACAGGGTAATCAAATGCGATGACGTATTTTCCAGGGATTTCCTTCGATCATGCATTGCTAATATAAGCAATGACTAGGAAGGCTTGAGACTTAAGCTTATCCCAGCTAAGGACATCCCCAGACAACCGAAGGCTCGCATTTGGTTGCCCCTCATGAGCATCAAGCCAAGCGGACAGGAGCTGATCCGTGGTCTTCAGAGGCTAAACCCGTTGGTTCCAATGCGTGACTGGACAGTCATCAAGGCTGAAGAGCCGCAGAAGAACAGCGCGTCCTATCTTTTGAGGATTAGCGAGGAAAGCTTGGGGGCCCTTGAGAAGGCTGAATATAAGCTAAGGTTCGGCATTAGAAATGCCAAAATTAAGGTCCTGCAGAGTCAGGGAGCAGACTGCGACAACAATGATGGCAAAGTCATGACCGACGACGATGACATCATTTTTGCCGAAGTCCCCGGCGAGTCGCCGGGCCCTGAAGGTGCAGACCCTTCTTCAGGCAATTAAAAAACGCGCTACGTTCTATACAGATTAATTTGAAGCATTCGAAATGTGCCTCAGATAATCTAAAGGTCTTCCTGAGTCAGGAAGACTTGGACGTAGCGTTTGCACAAGAACCTTGGGTGAATGGCCTCAGAGTTCGAGGCCTTCTTGATCGCATATACGACCTTTTATATAAAATCCCTAATATTGACCAAGGTAAGCCTAGAACCTGCATTCTAGCTAAGAAATACTTACAAGCTTTTTTGTGTCCCAACCTTAGCACCCCCGATCTGACGGTTGTCAGAACTGAAGGAAAAAATGCTGGCCTACTTCTGGCATCGGCTTACTGTGGCCACGACCGGCAGTCACCTCCGGAAGAGTTGGAGACCCTGGTAACCGCTTCCAAACACCAAAAGATAGACCTCCTGATTGGGTGCGACGCCAACGCACGGCATTCTCTTTGGGGCAGCACGGTAATTAATGAACGAGGTGAGTCACTTTTTGATTTCATTATTAACAATAATTTAAATGTATGCAATAGAGGTAACACCCCAACTTTCATTTTTCCGAGCTCGGTTAACTTCGAAGGTTGGGAGGAAGTACTTGATGTTACTCTATCAAATAACAATCTTTATTCTATGGTGGAAAATTGGAGAGTCTCACTTGTGAATTCTTTTTCTGATCACAGGTGGATACTCTTTAATATAAATTTTGAGTCTGAAATTCCTCCCCCTCACAGAAACCCCAAAAATACTGATTGGAAGAAATTCAGTCAAATAATTAACACGAAACTGTGTAACACGCCAAATCGGTGTCTAGAGTCGGTAAGCGATCTCGAGTCTAAAGTAAAGACCTTCGAGGCAGCTTTTGACACGGCTTACAAAGTCTCCTATTAAATACAGTCGCAAATCACTCCCTATGTGGTGGAATGAAGAACTGTCTAGTCTCAGGAAAAAGACTAGAGTGATCTTTAATATTTGCCACAAACACAAATTCTACCAACCGTACAAAGACTGACTAAGAGTTTATAAGCGAGCCATTGCCAAGTCTAAACAGCAAAGCTGGAGGGATTACTGCCACAAAATAGAAAATATAAAAGAATCCGCCAGGCTTAGTAAGATTCTATCGAAGGACCATTGTTGTCCTTCCTTTCTTGAAAAATCTGGCGATTCCTGGGCAGCCTCTCCTGCAGAATCCCTAGAAGTGCTGTTGGCGGCGCATTTTCCGGGTTGGGAGAATAGCAACCCTCAAACTCTTAATTCTAATGGCGTGTCGACGGCGGATATAGAGCACATCGATACCTTGATAAATAAGGAAAATATTGCTTGGGCAATCAACACATTTTCCCCGTACAAGTCTCCAGGCCTGGACGGCACAATGCCGATCATGCTTCAGAAAACGCAATTTCTAGCGATTACTTGGCTGGAGATGATCTTTAAAGGATGTCTCTGTCTAAATCATGTTCCCGAGTCTTGGAGACATGTTAGAATAGTTTTTATCCCGAAGGTCGGCAGGCAAGGACATGAATCCGCGAAGGATTTTAGACCAATAAGCCTTACTTCCTTCGTGCTTAAGACAATGGAGCGCATTCTTGATTACCATATCAGAGGCATTTTAGATGTATGTCCTCTTGAGAGTTCTCAACACGCTTATCTTAAGGGCAAGTCTACGGAAACAGCCCTACATGAGGTAGTGCGTACAGTTGAAAAAACCATACATTACAAAGAATTTACTCTCGCTACCTTCTTAGACATAGAAGGAGCTTTTAACAACGTCTTAACAGAATCTATTCAAGAATCACTAGTTGATCAGGGTGTAGAGGACTACATCAGAAATTGGATTGTATCCATGCTCAGTGATAGAAGAATTCAAGCTACCTTAGGTAACACTTACTTGACCAGGTGCGTAACCAGGGGAACACCTCAGGGGGTGTTCTGTCCCCACTTCTTTGGCTTCTGGTCGTGAACAAAATTCTTATTAAACTGGAAAGTTGTGGTGTGAAGGCCGTTGCTTACGCAGATGATTTGGTGATGCTGGTATCAGGAAAGTTTACTTCCGTGATTAGTGAGATTACGGAGATGGTATTGCTAAAAGTAAGCAACTGGGCTACAAGCTGTGGCCTGGGTGTCAATAAAAGTAAAACTGAACTGATGCTCTTTACCACGAAAACAAAAGTACCACCCTTCACCCTCCCCCGCCTCAACGGTGAAACTCTTTCCTTGTCTTCTAGCGCTAGATATTTGGGAGTAATACTTGACCCAAAGTTAAACTGGAAACTTATTATCGAAGAAAGGGTCAAGAAAGCCAGCATAGCTTTCTATGCCTGCAGTAAAACGAGCTGACGAGCTGGCTAGGCAAGGATCAGCCCTTCATAGCTCACTCGCGGAAAGAGTCAATATTCCTCTTGATGCTATGAAGGGCAAGATCTTCTCAATTTTCTTCGCTGAATCAAAACACAGGTGGAACAGCCTAACCAACTGTATCATATCTAGAAGGATATGGCCCACCTACAACAAATCCCGTACTAATAATCTTATTTGCAGGCCCAGGCAAGACATACCAGGGTCGTTGCTACATGCACCGGACACTGGCCTGTTGGAGAACACGCATCTAAGCTGGGCATCCCCCACAATACTTTCTGTCGTAGTTGTGAGGACCAGCGAGAAAAAGAAACTGTTCTTCACTTCTTATGCAAGTGTCCTGCCCTAGCCAAAACGAGAGCCAAAACATTGGGAAAGTCCTTCTTCAACGACCTCAATGAGCTCTCAGAACTGGAGATCAAAGATTTGATCTCCTTTCTAAACGCAACAAAGTGGATTTGAGGCGTATTTTTTTTTTTTTTTTTTTTTTTTTTTTAACTAATTGTTTCAGTTTTATCTTGGACTTGAGATCGCCAGCTGGCGCACTCAAAACTCAGTATTATATATAATCCCTCTTTTAACTTTTAGCGCAACTCAGCGCTAATTGTGTCACCGAGCTAGACTGCTCGTGGCCACCATTTCAACTACTAAATACTACTGGGACCCACACTAATAACTTCCCATTCATTACGGTTATTATTTTTTTAAATATTTGCTGTCAAAAAATTTACTTATTTTTTTAATTACTTGAGTAAAAAAATACACCGACTAGATTTTTAAAGTGCAGTCTACATCTTTAGGTGTTATTATCTATTAAAACAAGCTTATTTGAAGTCCATATCTTCACTGGTTCTTCAAAAAAGGTATCCCACATCGACAAACATCTCTATAAATACCATTGATTTATTTTATATAGGAGTCTTAAAACGTTGAGCAATTTTAAAACTTTTAATTCGACAATCCGGACCGATTACAATAACTTCCAATGGGAAGTTAAAAATACTTCTATTTACGAGACAGCCCATGAAATTCTTCGATTTTGGCGAAAAGCCTCGTGACTAGCCCTAGCTATCAGCCTTAAATCTGCACCTTTCCTTTATCGGTTACTATTTTTTGTGTTTGATTTATCTCATTTTAGATAGATAGATAGATAGATAAATTCTTTATTTTTTCGATTCGATGTTGATACAATTATAATCTTAAGAATACGGACATGGCTATCTGCCGTCTGCCGGATATGACATTTCATGAATAAGTGATAGAAAAATAAAAAAAGAATCATGTAATAAACAATAATTTTACAAAATGATTTGCATACGAGTATGTTGATATAACAAAGCAAATATACAATTTTTTTTTTTTTTTTTTTTTTTTTTTTAATCAGAAACTTTTAATTTTAGCTAATATTTAGTCTGTGTGGTTCTTAGGTTTGCATAATTTTGATGATACACAATATAAGAAGTGAATATTTTAATTAATTTAGAGCAACAAACATAAGTATTAGATAAATAAATAAATAATGGGAGAGCGATAACCCTGAAGTTTTTCAAATTTTAATGATTTGCCACATAAATAAAAAGTAATAATTTTAAATTATTTTGAATTTTTTGCAATTGTAATGATTTGCCACATAAAAAGTAATAATTTGAAGAAATATTAAGAGAATACAATTTTCAAAAACTATTCCGATAATCTAAAGCGTGTTTGCAAAATGTGTATAGATTAGACCAACCACGACCACCATTTAATATTTCATACAAGCTATTGAGTGATATCAAACTTTCTTGAAAATACAAGCGCCGAATTTCTTGTAATATAGGGCAAATAGCAATGAAGTGGTAAACATCATCACATTCTCTTCTGTTGCATAAATCACAAGTCTGCTGAAGATCAGTTCTATGAGGGATGTAATTCAGATTAAGGATTTCTACTCTTGCTCTGAAAATGGTACTTATAGCCTCAGACGAGTACTTAATGTTGAAATAGCTATTCTCAGTTAGAATTTGATGGTTAAGGTTCTTGTAGAATAACCTCGAGGTTGACGAAGAAGCTCTGTTTAGGTGCTGGTCATATATCCTTTCATCGGTCTTAGCAATAATCGATGTAAGTATATTGTGCCATTCGAAAACGTTCGCCTCTGTTAAAGACAGAGAAAGGTCATTGGACATGGCCAAATGATGCCACTCCCTAAAAGGATACTGATTCAATTGCAATTGTCTCAACAAAATTGATTTATGAAGACTGGTATTATTTCTCCTCATCACTTTTATTAGATAGTCTGCATGCGCTTTTAAGTTGTTAATTTAGATGGTTGGTAAGCCAGATTCCACGTGTATTGCATAGGTTGGTGCTGAATTCGGTAACCGAAATATTCGTTTGAAGAAAAATCTTTGAACAGCTTCAAATTCTTCGAAGGGCGTAACACCAAAGGCTTGCACCCCATAGCACATGCAAGTGTTCACTGTAGCACTAAACACTTGATATTTTGTTGAATGGTCAATGTTTTGGTTAGCAAAGAACCTTTTCCACAAGATATTTAGCGCCAGCTTAGCTTCAGTGCTTTTATCCTTTGCATGCTTGCCAAAGTTTAAGTTCGATGTAAATAAAACTCCAAGGTACTTGAATTCACGTACTATGTCAATCTGTTGATTATTGAGCCGTCACGTTTCCTCAGGTAGCCTCACCCTTCTATGTCGACTCTCAAAAATCATAACTTTGGTTTTTTGGACATTGATGTGGAGATCCCAAGTTTTACAGTATTCATCCAGACGATTAATTTGGAGTTGAAGAGTAAAGGGGGTTGTTAGCTATTAGTACCAGGTCATCAGCGTAGAGAAAAACTTTGATGAGAGTTCCAGCGAACATAACGCCTCCAGGAAGCATTTCAGAGATATCATCGGTAAAAAGCGCGAATAAAAGGGGGCTTAGAATACATCCCTGAGGGACACCTGCTGACCATCCCAAACTGCTGCACTAGATGACGACAAGAAATTGTTATAAAGCATCAGAAACTTCCGAGACACTCCCAGCCTCTCCAGCTTATAAATCAGAGCCTGTCTGTTGACGGTATCAAATGCGGCTTTAAAATCAACAAAGCATACATATAGTCTCTTATTTTTCTCAGTATATTTTCTAGCAATGCAGGTTAAGGCAAAAATGTGATCCATTGTGGAAAATCCAGAACGAAATCCCGCTTGAAATATACTTAAACTGTTTGTTCTTTCTATCCAGTTCGAAAGTCTTCCATAAAGAATTCCCGCAAATAGCTTTCTTAGAGAATTGAGTATTGAGATTCCTCTATAGTTTTCGGGCTGCATCGCATCACCTTTTTTAAATATCGGGAATATGAGGGCTTTTGAAAAAGTCGAAGGCACGTAAGCATTGTTGTACAGAAGATTTAAAAAATTAACGATATACGTACAAGCCTTGCACACTCCTTATCAAACTATTTACATTTAGGTGTGAAAGTTATGTAATTATTGTTTGCATCTGGTGCCGAGGCATAAATTATTCTCACAATATTTTCTTCTATTTGCTCTACCGAACTTGTTGTTTGTAGCGGAAGGAAGTTACATTGGTAATCTGGATTTATTTTGTAACGAGATGCTTTACTTTGAATCCATTTAAGTTTTCGTATAGTATCCAAGTTCCTCTGTTGGATTTCTTCCATGAAGCGAGCTTTAATCATAATTGGTAAGTGGGCAGAAAATCCAGCCATAAGCACCTCGAAATCATCGACTACATTGAACCACTCTCCAGATATGGCACAAAAGTCAATTACTGATTGTCCTTGACCGCTAATGAACGTAAAATTACCGCCTATGTCTCCATTCGCCACTCCATTCAACACAAAAAATCCGAAATCTTCAAAAAATTCGGTCAGTAGTTTACCATTTCTGTTAGAGGTATATCTTTTGAATTTCTGTTGGAACCGAAATTCAGCAGAGTTTGTGACATATGAGCAGGATGATTCTGATAAATACCAATCCGAGCGTTAAGATCGCCAATAATCAAAGTATTTTCCAAAGAAGAATTGGTCATAAAACTATACAAATTATCAAAATCATTCTGCCAATTATTGCAGTTTAGGTAAACCGGTATAATATAATAATTCAAATTATTACTTGAAATATGAATAAGAAGTTTGTTATCAATGGTTTTAAATTGAGCAAAGTGAGCAATATTGGATTTTATGGCACAGAGAATACCTCCACTCGCCCTCCCATGTACACTACTTCGTATGGCTGAAATAAAAGTTATTTTATAATTTTTGAAATATTTAAAAAAGTCATTTTCATCTTTCGGTTCTAAAAAAGCTTCTAATAATATAATAATATCAAATTTAAAATCTATCTATCTCATTTTGATGCGATCGTCCCAAACTGATTTATCAACTGAAAATTAATTTGACAGATGTACTTATATAGCTTCAACAACATGTCAGACAGCACAAAATTTAAAAATTCTCATACTTATTGAAAACTTCAAAAAATGAAAAAATACCATTGACAAAAAGAGTTAAACATGATCACTTTAAATTATATTTTTACTAAACCAAAAATATTTTAACCCCTTACGTTTCCAAATAAAGTGCCTCCAGTCATTTATGTTAACATGTTATGTTTTGGCACAGGTACGAAATGTTTTGTTACTATTATCTTCTTTGTTTTATTTCGTCCTGGAAAGTTACTGTAAGTCCTAATAATCGTATACAGGACAGCAGCTGTAAAACTAATTGTGCCTAAGGCATAAATAGTTCATAAATTAAGTTAAAAGTTGTCTAATACACATTCTCGCTGTATGTATATGTAGATACAATTATGAATAAGGTCCTAGAATAATGAATTCTGAATGCAACCTTGTTATTCTGGTTCACTGAATAATTTTTGTTCCTTTCAGTTTCATTTCAAATCAAATATTTGCCTGACATTACGTTTGCATAAATTTTATATCATTCCCTCAAAATGATGACATAAACACACGTACCCTATCCACGTACGACGACGATAGACCCAAAACACATCAAATTCGTATTCTTTTTTCTAGCTCGTCATTTTTTACCACCAAAATCAACCCAAAGAACTTACCCAACAACATTATAGCCTGATGATGTAATTGATGCACTTGATCACAATTGAATTTACATAAAACGATAAAAGAAACAAAATCCTAAAGAATAAAAAACCCTTACATTTGCCCGTATGGCATTATTCCCCCTTTCTATATGTTCAGATATTAGGTACGTTTACATTATGATGACACGAGCTGCTCCTGCTTCCATATATTCCATATATCGGTGAATTTCATACCTGCCACCAGGAGGAATTCAGGAGAAAATTGTCTCTGATGATGATGATGATGGGAATCCCTTTTTGCGGTGGTCCTATGCTTTTTTATACGAAGTAGAAAGCAAGGATGACGAAGCGAGAAGCAGCACGAACCAGCATTAATCCTTCTGATGCTCGATTCGATTCCAGCTCGCATATCAAATTCATCCATCGCATCGCATTGTTCGTTGATTATTATTTGCTATAGAATAAAGGATCTTAAATCGCCGTGTGTGATGCTTCTGACGTGACGACACAGAGGTGAAAAACCACCCCTCTAGGACTACGACTATACGTGCATATATAACAGATGGCAGTCCTCGCGGGCTGCATTTGGCACACGTTCAGTTTTTGTTTTTGTTCTTCTTTAGTTATAGGAGAAAAATGTTTGTTCCGAATGCACAAGGGGACTGAATTTTGATATAGGTAGCTATACATTATAATAAAAGACGATATTAAAAGGTATAGTTCCTGATTCTGATTCCAATTCCAATTGCAGAAAGGACACGGACTTTCTATCTCGTCAGGCTGTGGTTTAAATTTTCATTTTCTTCTCAGCCCTATGCCACCCCTTCATATATACGAGTAAGAGCATTAAATTTTTAGAGCGAGAGTGTATTGGAACAAATCCTTTTTCACCTTTATATGCAGCACATTGCTTATTCATGAGGAAAGGATTTCAATTCACGTGTTAGATTTTGGGGTGGCAAGAAGGACTATTAGTGCAATCCCGTTCGTCACTATCAACGTCCTCCTGATCATACTCGTAGCATTGTACCGTATAAACCTAGGTAGAGGTCTATTTTTTGATGAATTTTTAAATGTACACAAAAATTAGATTAATTGATTGAATGGCGGCTTCTCCGCGGCGCGGCGCATTGTCCCCTTTCTCCTGTCCATTATTGTTCTTAATGAGATTTTGTCCTTGCGTTCACAGGATTTTAAAATAAAGCAAGTGAATGGACGCATATAGCTGTTAAACAGGATGAATATGGTAAAGCGATTACCTACATCGTTCTATTCACTGTGACTTTGATGCCATTCACTTGGTTTTAGCTATGGCTTGACTCTAGTCCAGATGCGCTAATACACGGCAAACGTATAGACGTGAAAGCCAAATGTGTTCTCTGTTCATAAGACTATCCCAAGTAAGGGTGTCAAATTTAAGGAATTTAAAAATGACTTTGTTATCCTCTTGGGTGTGAGTTTGTCTTTTCTGTTTTTGTTGGTAATTTTAATTTTATGTGTGTGTTCTATTCTGATGGTTGCAATAAGATGTCTCTGGAAATAAAATTCAAATCACTCATCATGGCAGGGGTTCATTTACCTTATTTGGTTAGTCTTACATCTTCTTATAGCTCTATGTTTTATAGCTACCTCTATTATAAAGGGTGTCCCAATATTAACGCAAGATTTGAATTAAATAGAAAACGCCGTTTTTAGTCTTTTGATAGTTATATTTTTATTGACTCGTAAAGAACATAGGATAGGGTTATGTATGGAATAACACATCGGACAAATGGCCTCCACGGCTTTGCATGCACATGCGCACTCTTTTGTTGAAATTTTCCATGACCATTGTGCATAAATGTGGCTGAATTTCGTTGATGCAGCGTTGAATCTCCTCCTTTAATGCACGGGTGGTTGTGGGCTTGTTGACATAGACTTGTGATTTCAAATAACCCCATAAAAAGAAGTCTAATGGTGTTAAATCACACGATCTAGGAGGCTAATTTTGATCACCGAAAAGAGAGAGTACACGACCTGGAAATGTCTCATGCAGTAATTGAATTGTTTCACGGGCTGTATGACATGTGGCACCGTCTTGTTGAAACCACATATTGGACACATCAATATCATCCAATTTTGGCAGAAAGAACTGTGTAATCATGTCGCGATATCGAGCACTAGTAACAGTCACTGCTTGACCAGCATCATTTTCAAAAAAATATGGCCCAATCATGCCTCCAGCCCAAAATCCACACCATACAGTCACGCGTTGTGGATGCATTTGTTTTTCGACAATCACATGTGGGTTCTCCGAACCCCAAATGCGGCAATTTTGGCGATTGACAAAGCCATCAAGATGAAAATGTGCTTCATCGCTTAGGATGATTTTGCTCGAAAAATCAGGATCCATTTGTTGATGTTCAATAATCCATTCAACGAACTCTCTTCTCTGTCCATGGTCATTAGGCTTCAATTGTTATGTTAATTGAATTTTGTAAGCATGAAGACACAGATCTTTGGTGAGTATACGCTGTAGAGAGGTTCTTGTCCACGACGTCGAATTGAGGTTCCTGGATTGTCAGCAACACTCTCACGCACTGCTTCGACATTCACATTTGAACGGCTTGTTTTTGGACGACCAGTGTGTTTGGCGTCTCCAACGGATCCAGTCTCCATGAATTTTTCAATTAATCTCTTCACAGTTGACGAAGTTAAAACACTATTCCGACCATATTTTGTATGAAATTTTCGAACTGCAGCCGCCAAGCTTTCACTATTTTTGAAATATTCTTTAATAATGAAGACACGTTGTTCTCTCGTGTAACGCTCTATTTTTAATAACCCTATACTGTTAGCTGTCAAATTGCTTTTTTTTCAGGGTTGCCAACACTTCACTGCACAAATGGCGGCAAATTCAAATCTTGCGTTAATTTTGGGACACCCTTTACTTAGGTAGGTATATCCTCTACTCGTGTACCTTCAAACAGGATCCTTGGCATCATAAATCAGTGTCATCATTGAAGCAATATATAATGGACGTGGAACTGAACCCACATGATGCGCTGCTGGGCAAGGACTTGCTATAATAACTTTTCATTTAACATGTGCTGGCCAAATGTGATTTTAATGCTCAGCTTAGCTCAATGGAAGGTGTGAATTGATTTTGTTCATTCAGACATCAGTCATTCTTCATTGATCATTATTTTGTTGTTGTTGTCATTTATCTAAGATATATCCTTTGCTCTTTCTTATAGGTAGGTATGTAGGTAAATATAGGTACCCTGTAAATGAAAAGGATCAGATATTTGAAACACTTTGCCTACTTTCTGTTTTGGCAAATGCATTCATTCATTTATAAAATGTGGGTTTTTATATTTTTGAGTATACATTTTAAGGATAACGCCAGGAGGCGCTAAATTTTCTTTCATTCAAACACGATTTGTGATGTGTGAATTTTCTTAAATTGTTAAGGTGTGATTATGGTGTATTTTATGGTCTTCAAAATACATATTGTTGGGATTATCCCAATGCGGGCGCTTGAGACTAGCGCCTGTTCTATTGTTTGATGGTTGGAAAAATATTTTCAGATGTATGTAGATATACTATAGCATTTCGAGTCTACCTGATAACAAATAAAACATTTATGAATGAAAATATTTGTGTGAAAGGGAGATATTCAAACTATTTAAAATACGACCTACTGTTGTATTGGAATTACATATTAGAAAAAACGAAAGTTTTCAGACAAAAATTCATACAAAAAAATTCGATTTAGACCTCAGCCATGGCAAAAGTAAAAAAAATTGTGATTTTAAATATAAAAAGTCTCGATCCACACTGATTGATGTCCTTACAAGCTTACACCTTAAATAATTGTAAAAAGCCAAATTGTATTTTAAAAAAATCAGAAAATATACCGTCAATAATTAAAGTTCAAGCTCTTTTCTGTGGAATTTTAAAACGTTGCTCCAATTTAGATTTTTCTTATAATTTATTTATATATGAAGAATACCCAAGAATATTGGCGCAAAATCCCCGAAAAAAACGTTTGTATGGAGCGATTTAACGACGCCATCTCTAGGATAGGTGAATATTTATATTTGAACTTCATTTATACATTTTTGACACAGTAAAAACGAACACTGGGAATCGCAAAATATTTCTAATGCCCTATTACCGAAGTTTTTCGTAATACAAATTTGCATGATATTTTGCACTCCGTTTTTCATCATGCGCATGCTAGGTTTTGTATTCGTTACAATTAACTGCTTACGATGTTATTCTAGTTTCAAAATTTGATTTAATTGTAGTGGTCGGCATAACTATTTTGACAGAGTGAATATCTTGTTATTTTGATATTTAAAAGATTTTTTTTAGCAAAACTGAAATATGAATGGATCTTAGGCAAAAAATGGATAATTTGATGGCACAATTATTTTATTATAATTAACTTAATTAGTGAATAAAAATAAAAATCTCTTTTTGTTATGGCATAATTATTTTGACAGTTTTATTTTAACTTAAAAAAAAAAACACAATTTGTAGAACTTAAAACTAAATTATTGATAAATTAGTAGAAAATGTAGCCTCCTTTAGCATCTATGACTTTTTGAAGTCGTCTTGGAACTGATTCTACAAGTTTCTGGAGCATTTCTTGAGGTATTTCTTCCCAAAGAGTTTTCACCTCAAAAATAGTCTCATCCCTCCTGCGACTCAATGATGAATTCCTCTTTCCTTTTATATAAGCCCATACATTTTCTATGACATTTAAGTCAGGGCTTTGGGGTGGCCAGTTGAGGGTTTCCAACCCAATGTCATTCAGAAACTTGGTGATCATTTTGCTTTTGTGGCAAGGGGCATTATCTTGTTGAAAAATGAAAGAGTTTCCAATGAGCCTATCGCCAAATGGAAATGCGTTCTTATTTAACACATCTAAATATTTGCTTTGCATCCCCAAAACATTACTGATCCACCACCATGTCTGCAAGACTGGAGCAAACTTTTTATGCATTTCTTTCCGCATTCGAACAGATTTCTTTTTAGGTGATCCATGAAACTCAAAGGAACTTTCATCAGTCCATAAAACTTTGTTCCAGAAGCTAAGAGGCTTATTTACATATTCCCTTGCGAATTTCAATCTTTTTAATTTGTTATTAGGAGTTATAAATGGTATCTTTCTTACGGTATTATGTATGTACGTCCCAAAATTATATTCTTTAAGACGTCTGCGAATTTTTCTTTCACTAACGGAACTTTTTTGGAGGGATTTAATTTCAAGCTCCAAGTTTTTAGGGGTTAATGCAGGATTTTTAGTGAATTCTCTCAAAATGTGCCTGTCTTTTTTTAGAGTAGTTTTTCGTTTTCTACCCTTCCGTTGTAGATTTTGTAAAGATTTCGTTCTTTTATGTTTGTTTATTTGGTAGTGTACGGTTTGTCGTAATAAATTCAGTTCTCTACATATTTGTTTAATAGACAAGCCGGAATTAAATCTTGCGACAATAGATGCTCTAACCTCAATACTTAGTTCTGCCGTTTTAACCATTTTTGCACAAATTGGAGCCTTAATGAATTCAACTTTTTGATATATGCTTTTAATTTGTAAAAAAAAAATTATTTTAACTTACCAAGCATACAGAAGAACATCCGTCAAAATAGTTTTGTCACTCAGAAAATAACACTTTAAATACAAAAAGAGCAGCCTTGCAGCAGAACACCATCCAAATGACTGAGTTTGACCATCACGTGATCTATTATAACATACTTATTAACTTGTTATCGATTTGCTCTCTTCAAACTTTAACCGTTATAAATTATTATCACAAGAGCGAGAGATGTACATCTGTCAAAATAGTTATGCCGGCCGACCACTACTTCTCAAAAGGGAAATAACGCTGGTTTTCATCATTCGGAATTGCATTAATAAAGTCGTATCCCAATTATAAAATATACAAAGTCGGCCTAATTTGACTTTCCAAATGGAATAAGGCTTAATATCATTTCACTTCATGTGGGATCAACTTTCCTTTTAACAAAGAAATGAATAGCATAATAACGGACAAGATTAGTTTTATGTAAAATTTATTTTGTATTATGTAATTATATGAGTTTTAATGGCATCGTGAAATAAAGCTCATGCGAAAATAAGATCAATTTTCAGGAGTTCCAAGGTTCCTAGAATCTAAATCCAAGATTAAGATTTAGTTAATATCACAGAAAGACGCAGAAAAAACTTGAATAGGTGGTTCTTTTTACATAAAAGTCAACATTTTGGTTGACACAAAATATTGCACGAACTAATAAAGCTAGCGACTTCAGTTCTATTTTATATTAAATAATGTGACGTGATATCAAACTGGTATAATTTTGTAACAATTAAATATACGTGTTTTTTATTAATCAAAAAACTGAACAAAAAATAAAAACCTACAAAAAGTTGGTAAAAATTAACTTTCGACTCAAAGTAAAAGATATTGGTTTCAAACTAATTTCATTTTGTAAACAATATTGTTCTTAACATTCAGTAAAATTATTATAAAAATTCAATCAGTTTTTTGATAAAAATTCAAATCTACAAAAATTTAAATTTATAAATTTAAGTAACAGATACAACCATATCCTGATTGGTGGTGATTTTAATGTTAATCAACTCGAAAACAGTGCCACGACTCGATTATTTCGTTATTTTTGTGATAAACGTGGTCTTTAAGTCATCAATAATGTTTGGCCAACTTGTTTTCAATCTCAAAATAATCCGTCTCTTATTGATATGTTCTTGACATCCTCAAATGATAAAGTTATTTGCTTTGAACAAATAAGGCCTACTTCTGACTTTATTAATGACTTTTTATTTTGTTCTTTTAAATTTGATGTTAAACACTCAAGAAGTCCCCGAACCTTTAGTTATTTAGTTATATAGATCAGTAAACTTGACTGATATACAAGATAATGTTCATAATAATGAGAACTGGAATAATATACTTTATATAACTGATGTTTCAACCAAAGTTTCTCTTTTTAATAATTGACTGACTGATTTATACAATGAATATTTCCCACTAGTACAAAAAAGAATTAAAAGTAAAAATTGTCCTTGGTATAACTACGAAATCGAAATGCTTATTCTTGAAAGGGATCAGTTTTTCAGGAGATATAAAAGAAATCCTTCATCTTATAATAAGAATCAATATAAATCTTTTCTCGCAACCGAGTTACAAGACTTATTCGTTATAGTAAAAGATCGTACTTTTCTCAAAAGCTCAATCTCTCTTTAAGTTCCAAGGAGCTTTGGAAAAACCTAAAGGAAATTGGTGTAACTAGGGACAAAAACTCATCTAAATGCTCCTTAGATCCACAAGTGCTGAAATCGGTATTTGTTCAACCTATGCCTAGCTCCACACGTAATTTGCATGTCAGTGAAAATGATAATGCTTTTGAGTCTCGTGAACTAATAACTGCTATCAGGTCGATTCACTATAATGCTGCAGGTTCGGATAACATCCCTCCAAAATTTATTAAATTAATTGTACCTGTCATTATAGCACCACTCCTACACATAATTAATTCATCAATTTATAATAGTGAGATCCCAGAGCAATGGAAAAGTGCAATAGTTCTACCTATTCCTAAAAAGAATAATGCAACTGAACCATCCGTCTTTAGGCTAATAAGTTTACTTCCATTTTTCAGCAAAGTTGCAGAAAAAATTTTGGCTGACCAAATTATAACTTTCTTGGAACTTCATAACCCTTTAACTAAATGGCAATCAGGCTTTCATGCTAAACATAGCTGTGAATCTGCTGTTTTGAAGGTCACAACAGATTTTCGTGAATTTCTGGATCGTGGACAAATTGGTATAATGGTTCTGCTTGACTTTTCAAAGGCGTTTGATAGCATATCCTTTTGTCCAAGTTAAGCAATAATTTCAATTTTTCAAGGACGGCCATTCAATTCTTTCAGAGCTATTTATTAAATAGAAGTCAGTCAATAAAAACTGACATCGGAACATCCAGTCCCTATAATATGAACAGCGGAGTTCCTCATGGTTCAGTTCTTGGACCTCTGTTGTTCTCTATGTTTATAAGGTAGTCGAAAACCAATTTTTACCAATTTTAGTAGCATTTCTTAAAAGTTTTCATTTCTTATATACACAAATACAAATTGGATGAATGAATAAATTTGAATTCCTCTATTATTCACGAGATATCGAGAACCGAACATCAATTTTTACCAATTGTGCGTACTATTTTTTGTAGATTTTATTTTTATTGAATGTCGAAAACAATATTTTCTATGAGATAAAAATAGCCAATATTTTTTAAATTTTGAAAATATATTTGAGTCGAAAGTAAATTTTTTGCCAAAATTTAGTAGGTATTGTTTTTTTTAAGTTATTATTTTTTGTAAAAAAAACTGTCAATTAAATTTGTCTCAAAATTTTACCGAATGTTGAAAACAATATTTCTTATAAAATAAAATTAGTTTGAAGCCATAATCTAAAATTTTTGAATAGATATTTGAGTTGAAAATTAATAAAGCCTCAATTTTTACTAACTTTTAGTAATGCTTTGTTTAGGTTCTTATTTTTTGTCAAAAAAAAAATATCAATTTAAATTTTCTCGAAATTTAACGGAATGTTAAAAACAAAATTTTGTATAAGATAAAATTAATTTAAAGCCAATGTCTCAAATTTTTAACTTCCCATAGGAAGTTATTGTAATCGGTCCGATTTGTCGAACTGAAAATTTTGACATTTCTCAACGTTTCAAGGTCCCTAGAATCGAAATAAAAGATTTTTAGAATAATTTCTGTACGTGCGTGTGTACGTACGTTCGTACGTACGTAGGTTCGCGACGTTTTTTCGTCGTCCATAGCTCAAGAACCAGAAGAGATATCGACTTCAAATAAATTTTGTTATACAGATAATAATACGGAAAAATGCAGAAAGGGCTCTCAATAAAATTGCGTGGGTGGTCTTTTAACCACAGCAGTTTAAAAAAAGGTTTAAAAAAAGTTTTTAAAAAAAAAAAACATTTTGGTTAACCCTAAATATCTCAGGAAACAATGACGCTAGAGACTTGAATTAAATTGTATATTATATATTGTAAAGGGATACCAAACAAATACATTTTTGGAAAAGATCCAATTAACGTTTTTTTATAAACCAAAAAAACTGAAAAAAAATGTCACCTTAAAAATTTTACGAATACAAAATGATTTCATCTCCAAAACAATTTTGTGCAACGAAAAAAACCTAAAAAAAAAAACAAAACTCAAAGTTGGTAAAAATTGAATTTCGACTCAAATATCTTTTCAAAAATTAACAATATTTACTTCAAATTGATTTGTTATAATAAATAAATATAAATTAGGTGGCGCAGTAGTCCATGAAGAACCAGGGCCTAGTGACTTACAACTCTCAACCATTCCTGTGTGCGAGTAATGTTGTCAGAGATGGAAGGGACCTACAGTTTATATGCCGAATCCGAACGGCTAATTTGAGAAAGCACTTTTCATGACAAGAATTACTCTTGGAGGATTTGTCAATTCCACGCAAGATGCAGTACCCGTGAACAAAGTTAGGTGGCACAGGCAAGGATTGAACCCAAGACCCCTTGCATGACAGTCCAACGCACTAACCATTACGCTACGGGTACTACTATTTGTTATAAATTATAATATATAAACATATATTTCACAGAAAATTTTGTTTTCGATATTCAGTAATTTTTTTATAAGAATCTAACAGTCCGTTTTTTTATTAAAAACAAAAAAAAAAAACAAAAATAGTACGCAAATTTGGTAAAAATTAATGTTCGGTTCTCGATGTCTCGTGAATAAAAAAGGACTTCAAATTAGTTTCATTCATCCAATTTGTATTTGTTTATATAAGAATTGAAAACTTTTAAGAAACGCTATTAAAATTAGTAAAAATTGGTTTTCGACTAAAAATCTCGTTAACAAAGCTAGATTTTGAAACTAAACTATTTCATTATATAAAAATATTGTTGGTAATTTTGAAATTTTCAAGAATAATTCAACTGAAAACTTTTTTAACAAAACTCGAAAACCTACATACAAACTTTTAAGCAAGACAAATTGACAGACGGGTTGGGAAGTGGGAAGTTATCAGTATGGGTCGCATCCCAGCCTCTTTTTGAAAAGATATTTGAATCGGGAATCAATTTTTACCAACTTTTATTAATTTTTCTTTAGGTTTTTATTTTTTGTGCAGAAACTGTCTATTCGATTTTTCTCAAAATTTTACTAAATGTTGACAATATTTTTTTAAAGATAAAATTAGTGTAAAGCCAATATCTCAAAGTTTTGAAAAGATATTCGAGTCGAAAATCTATTTTTACCAACTTTTATTAATTTTTGTTTTAGTTTTTTATTTTTTGTACAAAAACTGTCAATTCGATTTTTCTCAAAACTTTACCTAATGTTAAAAACAATATTTCTCGTAAGATAAAATTAGTTGGAAGATAAAATCTCAAATTTTTGAAGAGATATTAGAGTGGAAAATCTATGTTTATCAACTTTAAGTAATATTTTTTTTTAGGTTTTTATTTTTTATAAAAAAAAACTGTCAATTCGTTTTTTCTCAAAATTTTACCAGATGTTAAAACCGTTATTCGTAGTTGTGATTTTTTGTTCGTAAAATTTTCGAGGTGACAAACATTTTTTTCAGTTTTTTTTTTACATATTTATAAAAAACGTTGTTTTCCAAAAATATATTTGTTTGGTATCACGTAACAATAAATAATATAAAATTTATATACCTATAAACTAAGCATTTTTAAGCATGGTATATTTTTTTGGGCATCCTTCCTGTGATTAACTTAAAGGGTATTGAATAAATTCGTGAAAACAGAACAGGAATAGGTTAATACTGCATTTATCTTAAAAGACTTTTTAGTGATGGATTTTAATTTTTTCTAGGGATCCCACAGACAATGGGCTGTTAATACCCTGTAAATAAAATTACAGATCGCTTCCCCTTTCTATTAAAGCACTAAAGGTATCGGGGTCTTTTCCTACATAGGTTAAACATAAAATTAAAATAACTCATTAAACTGAAACCGCTTGGCCATTTTGGATTCAATTACCCCTTCATCATAATCCTTTTTTAGAACACAGAAAAACTCATATGTTTATCCTTTTGTAAACTCGAAGAGGTAATTATTCTGATCCTAGCTTGTTTTTATTAGACCCATTTCAAGCACTCAAAATCTGCAGTAGGTTTACCTTCCATCAATCCTGTTAGAAGTATACCAAAATCATCATCATCATCATCAGCAAACAGAAGGAAAAAGAAAATATTTGAAAAAATAATAAAACTGTCCTTCGACGTAGCGTCGCGTCGATGGAAACAAAAATAAACGCACACTTTGTATGTAAACACCTTGATGCTGTGCCAAGGATAAAACAAAAACAAAGGAAGGTAAATCAATACGTAGGTATGGGACGTCTTTGGTTTATTGTGATGTCTGCCTGTTTGTGTGTCCTTAAAATAACAGTATATTGCTGATCCAGAGCACACACTCTAAACACAACCCGTGTGTTTAATCAAAACTATATGCGGCACGCGACACACGACCTACACCTACCTTATGTCATGTCGCTGCTGCTCTTCGATTTATACAGCTTCAGCTTCAAAATCCACATTCACTTCCACTTCGACATCATAGGTTGGTAGGTATACAAAAAAGGACGCGCTTTACTTCCACCTTTAATAAGCGTACCATCAGGAAGCGGGTGCTATATATGCGTACCTTTATGTATGTCTTCCTGCAACAACGGTAACCCCTATGTATATATGCATCATCGGCAATAATCTCTACCTTTTGGCAATATGATTGTGTACACAGCGGGCATAAGGATTCGAGCGAGCGATAGACGAAGTCGTTGTCCTGATTGCTTTGGTCTGACAAAAAAAAAGCGGATACTTCAAGTTGATTACTCTCTAATATCGTGTCGGTGTAGTGATTTTGATTGCTTTCACAACTCAAACTCACACACTCACCTATCCGATTTCGAACAGTAACGGGAACGAGAATATCCTCGCCGGTCGGTAGGTCGTATAACCTGTGTGCTTGAGTCCTTATCGAAGGATTTTTGGCACGGGGTGCGAATCTAACGATTTTCTTTTTTTTTCGATGTTCGTTTCTGTTCGGTGGATGGCGTCCCATCATTGAGGGTTGAATTGCCAAATGTATGGTTCTATAGAACGGGAACTGAAATTCGAATGAAAATGTGTACCGGGCGCCTGTGCCCGTGCCTGTGCATCAAGGATAGACTTTTAGACACACAATTGAAGGCCGCAGTAAATGGCATTTAAATGTGAAAACCGACGTGAGAACAGCTGATCCCAGCGATCAGGGGTTTCTGATTCTGATTGCAAGCCAAAGGTAAGCCGTTCCGTATACCTACCGTTCATACGCTAAAGCTATGGTACGGTGTTCTTTTTTTGTTTCTTATTTTGTGAATGTGATTGTTGTTGTACAGGTTTGATTTCGTCAGAGGAAGTCACCCCAATCGCATTGTTATTTGGGCGGATTAGGGCGACTTTATACCTTATACCTAAAACCTACCTACCTTCCTACCTACCTTCTACAGTTGCATATCATCTATCAGGGTGGTATAGGTACTCGTATGTAGGTATAGAAATATAGGACTTTGGGGTGGTATATTGGTGTATGGTCGGTTTAATACTGGCTTCTAGGTCCTGAGTTCTGCTGGCTGATGCTGGGTGATTAAAGGTGAATGAGATTCCGCTTTTGTTTGGCTCTTTTGTATTTTTATTTTTGTATACCTACCAACTTCTACCTTTTATCTATAAGGGTTGCGATATGATGAGGTGCGTTATGCATGTTTAGATTGCATTGAATCAGAAGAATAGGTATAGGTAGGTTAAGAGTTTTATTTTTGGTAATATGCGCAATTCAACGACTGCTGATGGCTTTGAGTATTTTAATCGATATTTTGGGTGATTTTGAATTTTTGTTTTTGAATGCATAGATGTGCAATATAAAAGCGCTAATGGTCGTGTATAGAAAGCCAGAGAAACCAATTCACTTGCTTTTAAGTCAAAATTGGATGCAATTAAAATGCATAGCGCAGGGAGGATTTTTGTTTTTTTTTTTTGTAATTTTGACTTTCACTTTTATTTATGATTTAGAGGAGGTAGGGAAGACTGCACTTTTCAATTCTCATTAGAAAATTAAATCTTTTCAACGACTGATGTTAAAATGGTCAGCAAAATATTTTGAATTTAAAAAAGGGGTTAAAATATAAAAACAATACTGGTCAGCACAAATGGTAGTTGTTGATGTAAAATAAGAATGAGGGAAATAACCTCATACTTACCATGCTGGGAAAACGTCTGTACGACATCCTGTTCCACATACGTCATATAGTTTTACGTGTTCTGACCGAAACGGTGAATCTCCAGGGTAAGCATGGTATCCCGTACTGTTGTCTACCATAAAATGTGCTACAAAAGACTTCTTGAGCCAGTTTTTCTTCTAAATTGTACTGGAATATATTGATTTGCAGCCTCGAAAATAGTGTTTTCCACGAGAGGGGGTAAAAAAAAACTTCTTTAAATGAGGCTTAAACGTTCGAGGTTCTTTGAATATATCTCACATCTACAAATACATTCGTATAATGCATTAGCCGTGGTTTTTTGGTATTCCATATAAAGTACAGTGAGAAATTGCCAAAAAAACGATCCGCAGTAGTCCGGTTTTTATATTTGAATTTTGATACAATTGAATATTTGCCAGAATAATTTGTCAAATAATTTCAAAAAAAAAAATAGCGAAAACTGAATCGAGTTGAAATGAGCTTGATTCGCCTCGATTCTGGTCGGGGATCGAAGTCGAGTCAAAATTTGTGAAGAAAAACCTGTGTGGAGGAGTTGGTTTTACAGATAATGCGTTATGGTCTGTTTATTTGCATGTTTGTGTACAAAAAATATAGTTTTGTTTTAATCAAATAATTATACTTATGTATATGGTGCTGAACTATTCAGTTTTTCATTGTTTAACACGAATCAAACTATGTATCTCACTTGCACTTCATAAGAAACATCGAAACACCATTTGCATTTTAGAAAGTGCTGTCAAACTTAATCATTTTTAAATCTTCTTGTGCGGTGGAAACACCAAAAAAGATTTATTTAATCTAAACTGAGATAAACCTTTGGTGGAAACATAGCAAAACATAAATATCTTTTCTAATGTTTTCTCTTGCAAAATAAGCCCAGTTAGTCCATTTTCACTAACAAAACTAAATAATGTCAACAGTAATAGATTGATTTTTTTCCCCAATGGAAAACACATGATTTCAAATGCACAACTACTCAACGAACCCAGCCATCGAGATACAAATGCAATATCAATCCTACCAACATTTTAAAACGGGTAAAATCCTACTATCCTATTGATAGATTTTCCAACAAAACAGGGTTATTGATTTCTGAAACCATAAATGGAATCTTACACCAGACTTCAAAAGAAGTCTTTTATAATACAACTCTCACAGAAACAAAGCACTTGGAGTTCCAAAACCGTTTTTTTAATTTGTTGTTAAATCTATTATCTTTTGACAGTTGAAAAGTAAAAACTATGCCATAACTAAAAAAGAAAAGATACGATTTTCAATAAAGAATTGAATTTGTATTTGAATGATGAACAATTTTGTTGCCTAAGACAGACAATTATTTGATCCGACGACGTAACTAAACCAAAACATCACTACTCTCAATGTAATAGATGATACGAGTAGCTAAGAGATCGATTGCGAAAAAATCTGTTACGTTCAAACACCATCAAATCTTATACTTCTCACTATTTTATCGCTAATTTCTTCAAATGTTACTCTGTTGAAATAGCCGGTTGCATTTTTTTTTTCTTTAGACAATTCTCATCTTTAAACCCTCGAACATAACTTTAGAATATATCGTCAAATACAGATATGCTTTTTTAAGTCGTACCTACAACACGAACGTGGAATTCCGTTTCTTGTATCTTAGCATGTAACACAAATATTATCCGTTATCTGCCACTGAAGTCTAAGTCTATGCATATGAATATTGGATTTTATTAACTAGGTTAGGTTAGGTTAGGTTAAAGTGGCTGTTGGTTGGGAAGTCCAACAGACTTAGACCAAAGTATGGTCCGTTGTGATACCACATGGATCAGTTGATCAGCTTAACTCGTTGAACCAATTGGAGCTTCGAATGAAGCGTAAGAGACAAATAATGTCTGAATTTTTTAGATCGCTGGTATGTGGTATTGTTAAAGTAGTAGTCTCCAAGGTGGATTCTACGTCTTTGTGATAAGGCAGGGCATGTGCACAGAAAATGAGAGATTGTCTCTTCTTCTTCTTCGTCCATGCAACTCCTACAAAAATCATTTGCAGGGGCTCTAAGTCGAATAGCATGCCTTCTTATTAAGCAGTGCCCAGTCAGGACACCTATAACGTAGCTAATGTGCAATCTACTCAGAGAGATTAATTGTTTTGAGCGCCTTGCGCTAAGATTAGGCCAAATTAGTTTAGTCGCTACACAGGTGGTGGTGTTATTCCACCTGAAGTTTGTTTTCTCTATGGTATCTTGCTTTAGCATGAGTTTACATGTAGCTAAGGGGATACCTATGCTAGCATTGTGAGCCAGCAGAGGTAAAGTTGTTCCGCTTTTTGCAAGTTCGTCAGCTTTACAATTCCCTGGAATGTCTCTATGGCCCGGCACCCAGAAAAGGTGAATGTTGAACTGTGTAGCCATCTCCGTGAGAGATGATCGACAATTTAGGGCTGTTAGTGAGTTAGTGGAGACAGAGTCTAGGGACTTTAACGCAGCTTGGCTATCCGAGAAGATGCGTATATCATTAGTTGATATAACGTTTTCTCTAAGCCAGGATAGGACTTCTTTTATAGCCAGGATTTCAGCTTCGAACAAGCTACAATGATCGGGTAGATGAAAGGAGAGACTCCGTTTTTGATCCGTCTGTATAAAAGTTTATAGGACCATCGCATCGTTCAAAGATGATGTATTTTCCCAAGAAGACATGGGAGGTATAGTCACTTTGAAGCTATAGTTATTAAACTGAGGATGGGGTATGGCGTAGTCAATATTACTGTTTATAGCTCTGAACGAGTTCAAAATAGTGGTGTGGCCAATTCCATTATTGATC
The DNA here is from genome assembly GCA_920104205.1 of Eupeodes latifasciatus. Lineage (NCBI taxonomy): Eukaryota > Metazoa > Arthropoda > Insecta > Diptera > Syrphidae > Eupeodes > Eupeodes latifasciatus. The sequence goes on along the minus strand of OV049924.1, from coordinate 388,628,588 downwards.
CACAGAGACGAGGCTTGAAGCCGTATGGCAGTATTAGCGGCCGTTTGCTTGCTAAAAATGTCCAGCGGTATTAGATGGAACAGAACATCTAGTGAGGCGGAGGGGGTGGAGCGAAGTGCTCCTCCCATACACAGGCAGGCTGTTCGTTGGACTTTGCTGAGTTTATCGCGATTTGTCGCTGTATCTAGCGCCGTCCACCATACCGCTACTCCATAATTAAGGATCGGTCTTATGACCGAGATATATAGCCAGTGTGTAATGCGGGGCTGTAGGCACCATTTATTACCAATGGCCTTTTTGCAGGAGAACAGGGCTACTGTGGCCTTGTTTATTCTCTCTTGAATGTTAGGTTTCCAACTTAATTTCTTATCCAAAATGAGAGCCAAGTATTTTGCTTGTTCAGATAATTTAAGTGGTACACCGTTTATGAGGGGAGGGTCAATGTGTGGGACTTTGTATTTCCTTGTGAAGAGGACAAGGTCGGTTTTTTGTGGGTTAACGCTTGTCCACACTGATTTGCCCATCTGGTGAGCTTATTTAAAGCGTTTTGTAAGAGTTCTTTTAGTATATATTGGGATGTTTACCCAATAGCATGTTTACTGCAATAGCAACATCGTCCGCATAGGCAAACACTCTGTATCCCTCTCTTTCTAGATTAATTAGTAATTCATTTAATACTAAGTTCCAGAGGAGAGGGGATAGGACACCACCTTGTGGCGTACCTCTGCTGACACCCCTTTGAGCAGTAAAATCGCCCAGTTTTGAATTGATAATCCTGCTTATCAGCATCTTATTAATCAATTCGCTGATCGACTTATCTACCTTCAGAGATGTCAATGCACGTGCAATTGCGGATGTGTCGACATTGTTAAATGCACCTTCTATATCTAAGGAGGCAACTAAGGTGTACTCTTTATGATGGAGGGAATATTCGATTGTACGTACTATACTGTGTAGAGCCGTTCCAACTGATTTCCCTTTGTTGTAGGCGTGTTGAGCCTTTGAAAGGAGGGACTTATCAATACTTGCCCTTAAGTGGATATCGATCAAACGTTCAAAAGTTTTGAGAAGGAATGATTATAAGCTGATAGGTAAAAAAACAAATAAAAACAATTTTAACTTGTCTCCAAGACATCGGGATGTATGCCAATTTAAGGCATCCCTTGAAGATGTTTTCCAGGATGGGTATTAGAAAACTTGCATTTTCTTGCAGTTCAGCCGGAATTATACCATCCGGACCTGCAGATTTATATGGCTTAAAGCTGTTAATAGCCCATTTGAGTTTTTCCCTAGTGACTCGACCTTGTGGGGGATATAATATATTGTCACAACTATTTGGTACAATGTTATTAATAATATTAAAGCTACCAGGAAAGTGAACGTCTAGTAGCAAGTTGAGCGATTCTTCGCTTGAATTGGTCCAGAGGCCAGAGGCGTTTTTCAAGCAGCTTGGCATGATTGGATTTTTGGAGAGGATTTTGCGCAACCGTACCCGTGGCATGATGGTTAGTACGTTGGACACTGTCATGCCAGAGGTCTTGGGTTCGATCCCTGCCTATGCCATCTAAAGTTTTTTTTTCACGGGTACTGCCTCTTGCGAGGAATTGACAAATTCTCCAAGAGTGATTGTTGTCATGAAAAGTGCTTTCTCAAATTTGCCGTTCGGAATCGGCTTAAAACTGTAGGTCCCTTCCATCCCTGACAACAGTACTCGCACACAGGAATGGTTGAGAGTTGTAAGTCACTAGGCCCTAGTTCTCAACGGACTGTTGCGCCACCCAATTTATTTTTTTTTTATATTTTATTTTGCGCAACCTGGATGCTTCAGAGCAATCTTCCACGTTGCTGCAGAAGTTTCTCCAGGACGATCGTTTGGTTTTCCTCAGTTCTTTTTTATATATCTTCAGTGATTCTTTATATGTATCCCAGTCAGACATGTCTCTAGAAGCTTTCGCTCTGTAAAGAGTTTTCTGCATTCTTTTCCAAGTGGATCTAGCCCTGAGTTCCACCAGTGTGGTTTCTTTTTACCTCTTACTTGTATTAGAGGGTATGCAGTATCTAGAGCTTTGTTTAGGGCTAATGTTAGATTATTGACTTTGTCGTCAAGATCTTCAGTGTTGGAGGGGGTATTAAAGAGTTCAGGTTTTACTAAACTATTTATTAACTAACAAGTTACGTTCTTTAATCTAAGTTCAAAAGGTCAGAAGTTTTGAGGAAATTATAAGAACGATGAAACTTAAATTATCATTTTTTATCAAGCAAATGAGTAATATACATATGTATATATATTCTTAACTCTTGTTATGCAACAAAAAAGGTTTTCAAAAGAAATTCAGCTTCATTTGAAATTCAGTTCGTCAGTAAACGCAATTGTGAGAAACACTTCGGTCGAATATGTCAGAATAAGCTGATAGGTAAGCTGAACCATTACTCACTTGACGCATAGTCTCTGGTTTTTTATATCTATCAATCTTTCATACATTAAAGTTCACATTTTCTGAAGGTTTAAGAAAAATGAAGTAAGTTTAAAATTGATGTTTGAGAGCAAATAAGGAAATAGTAAGTATGTCTTGCCAAAATCTATATATAAGATTTTAGATATCCAATTACGGTTACTTATCAAACATATTCACGTAAAGTTCATCTTCTTTTACAATTGTTTTGTTTTTTATAGGAATGGAGAGCTTACAATAATTCCTATATATGTAAGACCCAATTTTCAGCTGAAAAATATTTGATATTTTATAGTTACTTATCAATAACCTAACCAGTTATCAAATTTTAACCAATTTATTAATGCAAAGATAGATTAATTGCCACACCTGATGATGTTCACAGACATGAACGAAACGTCGTGTTTTTTTCATTGACCTAAAGCCCGTCATCAATATTCTAACCAATAACCTTCAGATCTTAATATCTGATGAACACAAATTTTGTAAGCTTTCGGAAAAACTAATTTTTCTAGTTTTCAACCAACTCCCTGAACACAACATAGAACACTGCAACCAGAACTACAGTCGCAAAAGCTGTTAAAAAGTTTTAACTGTTCAAAGGAACAGTTTCTTACTGTTTCCTTTATCAAAATACAGCTTGTTCGTAATCTTAGTCCCAAATAATACATTTACCATATGCTAATGGTATTGAAATTTGCTATTGTTCGAAAAATGCTACGAAACATTTCTAAAAAATATACCAATATGTAACGTTCCGTCTACAAACACGCCTGAATCAACGCTAAGTTGATGAGTACGTTTTTTTCAGAGAAAGTCATTGTCTGACATTTAATTGGGTTAAGGATTGGGTTAAGGAAGGATTAAAGAGAAGATACCGGTGCACATTGGCCTTAAGGTTTTGAATATAATATGAGAGGGAAAACAGATTTAAGCATATGAGACGAGGAGATGACAGTGCACATTGGTCTCAAGGTTTTGAATATCATATACGAGGGAAAAAAGAGTTTGGTAAAACATTCGATGTGTGGTTAAAATAGAATCTCTATACTTAACAAAACGTCCGAAAAGGAGGCTTAAGGGTTAATTGATGAGCAATCCTGGATGTTCAAATATTACAGAACATTGTTTGTAAAAATATTGGTAGGAGAACCAAAGACAAAAACATTTCAAGGCTATTTTAAACTCGATGTGGAAGAGATTTTATGCTTTTGAATATTTTCATATCATCCGCATATATTTTAATGTTACTGTTTCGTACACAAAAAGGTACATCATTGATAGCTAAGATAAAGAGTAGAGGTCCTATATGACTACCTTGATAAACTCCTGATTTGGCAATTAGAAGGTTGGAGATTGGAGAAAAAAATTCTGAAATTAACTTGATAACCCTATTTTGAAGATAAGCAAGAAATCCATGTGATGAACTGAGGAGAAAACTCAATTAACTTCAGTTGAAAAGTGATGATATCATGATAAAATTGGTCAAAAGCTTTGGAATAGTCAATGTAAATATAGTCAAGACTTGACCAAATTCTAGGGTATTACAACAATTAATCAAAATTGCAAGTAGATATAGTAATTGTCGAATGTTTTCTCATAAAATCATTTTGTTCAGTACATATAATATTCATGCAGTTAAAATTTAAACTATATTACAAGCAAATTATTTAAATTTAAATTACTAGCTTGGTAATACAGGTCAGTTTAGAGATTGGTATGTAATTACTATAGTCAGACGTCTTATTTTTTTAAACACTATTGTAATAAATGCCTTCTTCTATATAGTTGTAAATTTACCCGAGCAAAGAACGGGAGATGCTACTACTCATTTACGTAAGTAAAGTAAAGAAAGAAATTCTCGTCTATTTTCACGGGAGTGTCAATGATAGATTGCCGAATGTTGTTGCAAAGAATTTTTAATACAGCTAACTTGCTGTAAGTCCGTGGAAATAATATGTTCTAAACGGCCAGTTATAGCTATCATCGATTTTCATCATTGAAAATTTTGTTTCTAGATTTAAAAGTGATTAAAATTTGTAATGTTTGGTGTTAAAATTTCTGTCCAATGACAGAAATTCTTAATGAAAGCTATCCAACCTGTCAACAAAACTACAGTGAATGGTTTCAATGATGAAAACCAATGATAGCTCAATGATAGCTATATAACTGGTATAACTGGCCCCTAACAATAGAAGCTCCTGTTGAGACAAACTCAATGATGCTTCTATCCAAACCATCGATGTCCATGATATGATCAAGAGCAAGAGAGAGTTCAGCAAAAGATAAAGAAAGGCCTTTGGAGGAATGACTTCAGCGATATTTTACCGTCAATTGGTAAATTCAATTGTCAGGTTAAAAGCAAATAAACAGCTGTTAAAAATAAAACCTCCGAAAGTTATTGTAAGTCAGTCAGATACCTTCTACTTTCAAGTCTTATAGTTATAAGACTGACAGAAATATGTTTTTGTTTTCTAATTTAATTGCAATTCGGTACAAATGTCTGCATTATCAACCACGTTCATATAGGTTATGTAAATGCAACATCTGTTAGGTATACCAATTTTTTCCGAAAACCTTATTCCTTTCAATATATCGTTCTACTAAAATAAAATAGATTCATAAATTAAACTTGCCAATTTACTTTGGTTATAATACCTAGTATAACAAAGAATATAGTGCAGGAGTAAGCAGAGAGTAACTAATTTGTAACCCTTTTGTTAATGCATATTTATTCGATAAGCCATAAATGCACATTAAAATGAAAGGGTTCATTAATTAAATCAATCTTTTGTAAACACTTACTCTCACATTCTATACGAAAACGATATAAATGGACCTATACCACATAAATATGGTAACTGTAACTAGGTGTAAAAAGGACTCACGAAAAACCTTATGAAACGCGTGTTTGTTTCCTTTTATTTTGGAACAGAAGAAAACATACACACAAAAATAAAGGAATCCACTCGATCAAACCAAAAAATGTCACTTGCACGACACGGTGACACCCTAATATTCTAAACGCGACAACATTCCGATTCCACACAAAAACTTATTGTCACAATGTCAACCCCTGCCTGCCTGATGTCGACGTTAGCGTCAATGTAATGTGCAGAGGCAGAGGAAAATTGCTCATATTCTGCATGAAATGACAGAAAAAAAAAAGAATAAAACAAAACAAACCGAACCGAAAAATGTGCTACAGACACCTTGTTTTTTGTTGTTGTTGTTCTTGAAAAACGGTTGTTCTTGTGCCCTGTTATACATTGCTATACCATACCGCATCAAACACCTTTTTGATATAAAAATTGTCTCCCTCTTGTGATGTTAGATTTTTTGGATTTTGGATCGAATTGTGATTTTTTCGAATGTTATATTGCAATACTGCAGCACGGTGTGTCGTTGCTTGTCGTCGTCGTCGAAGTCATGCTACCGCCTGTCCTGATTTACCACCCCTGAAATATGCCAGCACCACTTACAGTTTTATGAGTTCTGTCTCCTGCCACATACACTTGGTATGTATTACTTACATTTTCCTATACGAGTCCTTATGTGCGGTTGGTATAGGTATACCTGGGTGACATTGAAGCTGATGGTTTTAGCGAAAACGACAATCGGAACGAAAGGATTTTCGAATTGTGATTCCATTTCAGATATTGAAATCTCGTTTTTGTTTTTTTTTTGTATTTTTTGTATTGCTGTAGGTATTTCAGATATGTTACGAATAACCAAGGTGACCATTTTAATGGAATTAAATTTGATTCAAAGTTTATTTATAAAGAAACCTGAGTTTTGGACTATCATCTAAACATCGTTAACGAGACACTATTGTGGGATATTCACAAAAAGTTCAATGTTTTGAAATATCAGTTTTTATAAGTGATTATAAAATGTTTTTTAAGGTTATACAAAACCTTAAACCATATTATTTCTTAGATTTTCAGAAAAGAAACAGCATTACAGCTTTTATATCGACTTTTAAAAGATTTAAGAAATATCCCACCATTTTAAATCACAATTTTCACCAAGGTTAGTGATTTGAAATGATGGGATACTTCATACATTCTTTAAAATTCGATGTATTTTCAATAATCAGCCACGGACGTATATGTAAATGTATATTTAAAAATTGGATCAAAAAATCCGACGACCAACTACTTTCAATACTGTTATTCCATTTTTTTAAATATTTCCAAAAAAAAAAAAAAACGATTTTCTAAAAATCTTAATTACGAGTACCTACTTAAAATCCAACGACGGTAAAGAAATTCAATTCAATTAAACTTTTAAAATCATATCTTTCTTAAACTTAAATCGAAACAAACAGTTTGAATATACCATAAATGACAAATGATGTTTCAAAAATCGTAATAAAATTGAAAATAAAACTCCAGTGGTGTAAGTTTATTGAACTTTTAAAACTTCAGTGGTTTATGTTCATTGAACTTTTAAAATAATATCTATCAAATAGTATTTTATCAGTTGAAATATTCCACAAACTAGGTACTTATTTTGATTTGTTTAAATATATTCCACGATTTCAGATGATTATTGTCATCAGTTCATGTGAATATCTCAAGAATTGTACAGGATTCATTGGAATACATTATGATTAGGAATTTTATAATGTTATAACTTTGACAATTTAATTTTTGACAACGAAGCTTTGAACTTTTTAAAAGATTTTAATATTTTATTATTTTTTTACAATACCCTTAACTTGTACGAATATCCCACAGTTAAAGTCTCTCACGATATTAAACAAAAATAAAAATATACTACTGTATACAATTTATTCAATCTTTAAGTGTTCTTAAACTCTTCTGACTTTGAACATTTCAATAAAACAACAATATTATGTTTTAAATCATTTAATTTTATATGGTAAGCAAATTATTCGAATAATCCACTTATGAGGTTCTAAGGATTCTTATGACTTTAAAAATATCAATTTAAAAAAACTTCGATTATGTGTTATAACAAAACATTGAACCTCTTTCAAGATTTTTTTCAATAAATAAATGTACATTAATATTGTACGAATGTCCCATCGCTAAAATGTGAGTAAAAATATTCCACAAATGATTTTCATTGATCATTTAGGGAAGTTGTTTGAATATCCCATACAAAAAAATAAAAATATTCCATACATGAGAGATAAAAAATCACTCTTAAGAAAGTTTCTCTTTCTCGCAATTGGCACACAATTTTTTACGAATATCCCACTTAAAGGGTTCTTAAAATGCTTCTTACTTTGAAAATGTCAATATAAAAGATGATGTTTTAAAGCTTTTAAACCTTTCAAAAGATTAATTTTAAATGGTAAGCAAATTTTTCAAATATCCCACAAATGATATACATATCTCAATAATGGGTAGACTATTCATTGGAATATCCCCTAAGTAGGTACTTTGGCAATTTATTGGTGAATAACAAAATATTGATCTTTGACAAACATATTAATATTTTTGTTTACAATACACTAAATTTATACGAATAAAAACAATATACTTAAAAATAAAAATATACTATACGTAATACACATGTAAATTGTTTTTAAATTTTTATCGACTTTGAAAATTTAATAAAATAGGTAACAATTATTATGTTATAAAACATAATTTTTTTTAATTTAATTTTATACCGTAATCAAATTATTCGATGCTTATAACCCTAAAAATCCAAAAACATTTCTACGTGCAATAACAAAAAAATTAACTTTTTACAAGATTTGTTCAATAAATATAGTACCCTGATATTGTACGAATATCCCACCTTTGAAATCCCTTATAACTTATGTTTAACTTTAAACATAATTCTTTTTCAAATGATTTTTAGTTTGTTCAAATATCTCACAAAAAATATATTTATATTTCAATAATATTCCATGATTTCCGATAATCATTGTTATCAAATCATTGAACTCTTAGAAATATTATCTCAAGTATAGAATAGAAATTTTGAATTCTTGTTATGTACTTTGACAATTTATTGTTAAAAAACGAAATATTGATCTTTTTAAAAATAAAATTATATTTTTGTTGTTAAAATACCTTAAATTTGTACGAATAGCCCACATTTAAAGTCTCTCACAACATGAAATTTAAATGAAAAAGTACTACGCAATAAAATTATTTATTCACTCTTAAAGTGTTCTTAATCATGTTTTAAATCATTTAATTTTATATGTTCCAATATCCCACTGAGAAACTCTGGTAAAAGCCATTACCAAAATGTTGAAATTTAAACAAAGTTTTTTTTAATAAATAAACCCTTATATTGTACAAATATAATATAACATTTAAAATGGTAATAAAAATATCCCACAACTGAAATTCAATGATCATCTAGAGTATTTGTCTAAATATCCCATACATCAGCTTCTAAGAATCGTGATATATTTTAAAATATCAATAAAAAAATATGACTTCAAACCACTTTCATTGAACTCTTAAGAAAATTTCTCTAGACTAGCATACAATTTATTCAAATATCCCACTTATAGTGTTCGAAAAATGCAACTGACTTTGAAAATTTCAATGTGATGTTTAACATTTTTTGAACCCGTAATAAGATATATATACATATGTATTTTAAATTGTTTGAATATGGTGTATTGAATTTTTCAGAGGATTTCTTTATAATGGTATACACTTTATTCGAATATTCCACAGACGATAAGATTTTAATGAAAAACTAATTCAACGGCTGTTTAAAATTCCTTTAACTTTTAAAAATATTTTTTTTTATTGTTATATAATTTGTTCCAAAACCCCCCTAATGAGACTCTGAGGGATCCTTACAAAAAATGTTTCGAGACTGGTATACAATTTATTTGAAAATCCTACTTATAGGGTTCTAAAAATGCATTTGTCTTTGAAAATGTCAATATAAAGATGATTTGTTAAAATTGTTTAACCTTTAAGAAAATTTATTCTAAATGGTAAGCAAATTGTTCGAATATCCCACAAATGAAAATTCTTTAAATTATCAAGAATTGCAAATTTTCCAATTATCTCTCTCTCTCTTATAAATTTAATAAACAAATTTATTAAATTTTTAAAAGGATTTCCTTTCAATGATATACAATTCGTTTGAATATCCCACAGAGGATATTTTTAAAATTAGATAACTTTTTCTGTCAACATTTTAATGAAAAATAAATCCAATGGCTGTCTAAAATTCCTTCAACTCTTTAGAAGATATATAATTTGTCGCGAAACCCCACTAATGAGACTCTGAGAGATTCTTACTACTTTAAAAATGTCATTAAAAACACAAAACATTGAGTTTTGAACGAGATAAGAAAAGTTTTTTTAATAATTTATCATTGATTATTTTGAATGTCCCACAATTAGAGTATCAATGAAAATTCTAATTCCAACATTCGATAGCTGATATTCATTCAAGTCTTAAGAAGATTTTTTCCAGATGGTAAACGATGTTTTCGAAAATCCCACAAGAGAGTTGCTGGAAATCATTCAAAAATATGAAAATCCCAGATAATTAAGTTTGACAAAAATATTTAATAACCTTTAAAAAAAAAAAACAAATAACGTTTTTTAACAACCATCAACTGAGTGATATAATCCACGGTGTTAATATCCTTTCTTTTGTCCTACAGGTATTAAATTCCACAATTGGATTTAAATATGCCCCGATGGTCACCCTATATTGAGAATTATTTCTATACATTCCATATTGCTTCCATCTCCTGAAGTTGAAGCTGATGCTGAAACACATATATGAATAGGTTTACCTATACGCGAATGCATACCTATTATTTGATCCTGTTATAATGTTTCCCTTTTAACGATTTGCTAATGCTACCACTATATGGCACTATTCATAAAAATGGATGCATAAAGGAGGGTTGCCTGAATTAGAAATCCGATATTATGATAGATATATTATTAGTTTTTTTCCTATGTATGTACATACATATGTATATTCCCAGCTGATCAAATAAAACCCAAATATGATGGATTTGTCTTGGCAGTAGCTCGTGCCCGCATTTCACCTTTCTCAACCAATTTAGGAACAAAACAAAAAATAAAACACATATTTTACACACCTACCCTTGTTTGGGATTTAAAAGTTTATATAAAGTCAATGCATAAGAAAAATGCACTCATTTTGCAAAATATCTATTCCCACAGTAATTACCTAAAATGTTAGTTTCGAAAATAGAAATTTAGAGCGTTTTGGTAGCATAGGTTAGGTACATGTCCCGATAAGTGCTGGTACCGGCATGAATTTGAAAGGATCAACATTGCACCCTTTCTATAATTATTTTCTGTATTCCCGATAAATCGAATTTCAAAAAAAAAAAAGAAAAACATTCAAAAAGTCTTAAATTTTAATGAAAATCTAATGTGTGACCATAAAAGAACATAAAGCCACACACATATGATTCCTTCCAAAATATATACGAGTACTGAAAACCCCTGGAACAAAATACGACGATTACAATAATATATCGTGTGAACAGGAAGAAAAAGAGTTCCGAAACGGTTGCATATGGACTAATTAAAAGGATTCAAAATAGTGGTTATTTTTAGATAACTCTTAGACGAGTAGGAGTAGTCACTCCTTCGAATCGACTTCAAAAACCCACTTTACAGTCGAACAGAAAACATAGCATAGAAAATTATCTGATGCGGGAAGAGAAGGATTACATGGGAGGATACCTTATTTTAGAAAATTGGTGACTCGAAAACTCTTTTTCCCATGTTTTGTGGTTCACATCTTCACTTTATTTATATAAGAAGAAGTAGCAATTGTTTTAATATTGTTTTTTTCTTTTAGTTTTGGCTATTTTTGAAAATTAGAAAAAAGGATTGAATTGTGAGGGTTGCATTGGATTTTAATTAGCAGTAAATAAGTTGAAACAACACAACAACAACAAAAAAGAGGAAAATGGAAGTGAAAAACTGTGTTTTTATTTGAACATATTTTGGTTTTAAGATGCTTAGTTATTGTGGGGTCATTTGGTTGGGTTAATTGGTCTAGGATAATTTCGAATTGAAACTTTGAGGTTTCGAGGACTTCTTGTTTAGGTACAAAATAAAGTGTGGGAATCAATTTAAATAAAGGAGGAAAAAAAAAACTTAATTGATTTTAGTAAATTGTTTCTTAATATTCATTAAGTTTTTAAAATAAGAATATTCTATAATATAATATATAAGTTGAAGTTGACGGATAAGATGAATATAGTAGTGACCTAATGATGATATTTTGACTGATTGGTTCATATGTTCCATGTTCGTATCTATAATTTTGCCATAGAATTGAATAAAAATTAAAACAAATAACATACATTTTTCTTTCACAACTCATAATTTCTTGTACAGTCGACTCCACTTAAATGAAATTTTCAAAACGGTTACTTACGGCTTTTTATTTCACAAATTAATATAGGGAACTGCACTCTACTTATTTAAAAAAAAAAAAAACTCTCTTTAACGGAAACAATTTTGTTAATCGAAATTAATAATTTCTCTGTTTAAGTAAGACCCTTAACGCATCCATGCATCTTTGAAGTTTGAAAACACCTTCAAACTGATATTTACATTTTATTCTTATTGTGCTTCCATAATTTTGTTCATGGTGTCTTATCATTTAATTTAAAATTGTTTGTAGGGGAAATTATGTTGTACTTGTACGGAGTTCTACTCACAACTGGAAGGTTGCGAAATTAGAGGATCCAAAGGGACTTTACAAGGGTGCAATTGTTATCATCAATGCAGAGTCCCTTTCTCCTCTGGCGCAATCGAAAGGTGTGATCAGGTTCGGGTTTGATGAAATACCGCTGAGGGTCTACAAAAAAGATGGGGCCGAGGCACAAACCCTTCCCCCTTCCCCCTTCCCCAACTATACAAGCGAAAACGGTTGCTGAGGAACCTGGTGCTTCAGTTACATTTCCTTCATTGGAAGACGATGCATCCCAGGTATTCCCAGTAGCAGTGGAAGCTCCTACCACCGACCAAGGTTTTTCCGCAATGGAGGCCGAGGTCTACAACAGCGGACATGAGGACATTCTTTTAGAATCATCCTCTGATATAGATGACTCCGACATCACTGTGTTGGAGGCGTACGGTAGCGAAAATGCTGCGGTTACTCCAGATTAACCTCCAACACTCCATAAAGGCTTCGGCCTCCATTCTTCTTCGCTTATCCAGCAGCGATGAAGATATTGTCCTGATTCAAGAATCCTGGATGGTTAAATCCATTGTTCGAGGAATCAGGACTCCCAAATACTACGTGCTATATGCATCAGCGATCGAGATATCACCGCCGCAAGTCTGGAAACAGCCAGAGGAACATTCTGGCTGGCGTCGGCCTATCTCGGCCACGACCACCTTGGCCCTCTCCCGGGTGACACCCTAGAGAGATTAATAGCTGAAGCGCAAAGGCTCAACATCGGCCTCATCATCGAAAGTGATGCTAACGCCCACCATATAGTGTGGGGTAGCACGCGTATAAACGACAGGGGTGAGTCTCTTTGCGACTATATTCTAAACACTAACCTACTCATAAGTAACTTTGGTAAAGAGCCAACCTTTATTACTAAAAATCGACAAGAAGTTTTAGATATAACTCTTGTCTCCAACTTCATTAATAATAATATTTTGAACTGGAAGGTATCTAAAGATCACTCCTTTTCTGATCATAGATACATCCAATTTAACTTTATAAATGAACCACCTTACCGATCTTTCGAAATCTAAAAAGAACTAATTGGCCAAAATACAAGAGAACGTTAAATAGTTTAGTAAAACCTGAACTCTTTAATACCCCCTCCAACACTGAAGATTGCTCTGAAGTATCCAGGTTGCGCAAAATCCTCTCCAACAAATCCAATCATGCCAAGCTGCTTGAAAAACGCCTCTGGCCTCTGGACCAATGCAAGCGAAGAATCGCTCAACTTGCTACTAGACGTTCACTTCCTGGTAGCTCTAATATTATTAATTACATTGTATCAAATAGTTGTGACAATACATTATATTCCCCACAAGGTCTAGTCACTAGGGAAAAACTCAAATGGGCTATTAACAGCTTTAAGCCATATAAATCTACAGGTCCGGATGGTATAATTCCAGCTGAACTGCAAGAAAATGCAAGTTTTCTAATACCCATCCTGGAAAACATCTTCAAGGGATGCCTTAAATTGGCATACATCCCGATGTCTTGGAGACAAGTTAAAGTTGTTTTTATTCCAAAAGCTGGAAAATCCAGCCACGTTAACCCTAAAGACCTAAGACCTATCAGCTTATAATCATTCCTTCTCAAAACTTTTGAACGTTTGATTGATATCCACTTAAGGGCAAGTATTGATAAGTCCCTCCTTTCAAAGGCTCAACACGCCTACAACAAAGGGAAATCAGTTGAAACGGCTCTACACAGTATAGTACGTACAATCGAATATTCCCTCCATCATAAAGAGTACACCTTAGTTGCCTTCTTAGATATAGAAGGTGCATTTAACAATGTCGACACATCTGCAATTGCACGTGTATTGACATCTCTGAAGGTAGATAAGTCGATCAGCAAATTTATTAATTAGATGCTGATAAGCAGGATTATCAATTTAAAACTGGGCGATTTTATACTGTACAAAGGGGTGTCAGCAGAGGTACGCCACAAGGTGGTGTCCTATCCCCTCTCCTCTGGAACTTAGTAATAAATGAATTACTATAATTACTCTAGAAAGAGAGGGATACAGAGTGTTTGCTTATGCGGACGATGTTGCTATTGCAGTAACGGATAAACATCCAAATATACTAAAAGAACCCTTACAAAGCGCTTTAAATAAGCTCACCAGATGGGCTAATCGGTGTGGACTAGGCGTTAACCCACAAAAAACCGACCTTGTCCTCTTCACAAGGAAATACAAAGTCCCACACATTGACCCTCCCCTTATAAACGGTGTACCACTTAAATTCTCTGATCAAGCAAAATACTTGGGTCTCATTTTAGATAAGAAATTAAGTGGGAAACCTAATATTCAAGAGAGAATAAACAAGGCCACAGTAGCCCTGTTCTCCTGTAAAAAGGCCATTGGTAATAAATGGGGCCTACAGCCCCGCATTACACACTGGCTATATATCTCGGTCATAAGGCCGATCCTTACTTATGGAGTAGCGGTATGGTGGACGGCGCTAGATACAGCGACAAATCGCGATAAACTCAGCAAAGTCCAACGAACAGCCTGCCTGTGTATGGGAGGAGCACTTCGCTCTACCCTCTCCGCCTCACTTGATGTTCTGTTCTATCTAATACCGCTGGACATTTTCAGCAAGCAAACGGCCGTTAATACTGCCATACGGCTTCAAGCCTCCTCTCTGTAGATCAATAATGGAATTGGCCACACCACTATTTTGAACTCGTTCAGAGCTATAAACAGTAATATTGACTACACCATACCCCATCCTCAGTTTAATAACTATAGCTTCAAAGTGACTATACCTCCCAGGTCTTCTTGGGAGAATACATCATTTTTGAACGATGGTCATATAAACTTTTATACAGACGGATCAAAAACGGAGGATGGGGTCGGTGGAGGCGTATACTCAGATGGACTAAACTTAAGTCTCTCCTTTCGTCTACCCGATCATTGAAGCGTGTTCCAAGCTGAAATCCTGGCTATAAAAGAAGTCCTATCCTGGCTTAGAGAAAACGTTATATCAACTAATGATATACGCATCTTCTCGGATAGCCAAGCCGCGCTAAAGTCCCTAGACTCAGTCTCCACAAATTCACTAACAGCCCTAAATTGTCGATCATCTCTTACGGAGATGGCTACACAGTTCAACATTCACCTTTTCTGGGTGCCGGGCATAGAGACATTCCAGGAAATTAAAAGCTGACGAACTTGCAAAAAGCGGAACAACTTTACCTCTGCTGGCTCACAATGCTAGCATAGGTATCCCCTTAGCTACATGTAAGCTCCTGCTAAAGCAAGATACCATAGAGAAAACAAACTTCAGGTGGAATAACACCACCACCTGTGCAGCGACTAAACTAATTTGGCCTATTCTTAGCGCCAGGCGCTCAAAACAATTAATCTCTCTGAGTAGATTGCACATTAGCTACGTTATAGGTGTCCTGACTGGGCACTGCTTAATAGGAAGGCATGCTATTCGACTTGGAGCCCTGCAAATGATTTTTGTAGGAGTTGCATGGACGAAGAAGAAGAAGAGACAATCTCTCATCTTATGCGCACATGCCAGGCCTTATCACAAAGACGTAGAATCCACCTTGAAGATTACTGCTTCAACGATACCAGCGATCTAAAAAATTCTGACATTATTTGTCTCCTACGCTTCATTCGAAGCTCCAATTGGTTCAACGAGTTAAGCTGATTAACTGATCCATGTGGTATCACATCGGACCATATTTTGGTCTAAGTGTGTTGGACTTCCCAACCAACAGCCACTTTAACCTAAACTAACCTATACGGAGTTCAGTTAGGCGCAATAAAGCTGCATTAATCAAAAGGTTATGAAAACTCCGCTTAATGGCAACAAATTGTCTGTAATTGTTGGTCCAAATAAGTGGGATTGACTGTATCTGGTGGAAAGCGCACTATTTGCATTCATTACATGCAAAGTAAATGCCTTGCTTACCATAACGAATCATGCCTTTCAATCATGCTATCAGTTCCACACATCGCATCAATTTTAACATTGGGTGGTTTAATTGCATACAATTATATTTTATACATAGGTATAACTATACAAAAAGGGTATACATTTTGAAAAAAAAAAAAAACATCTGCTATCAAAATACTTTATTATTTCAATATTTTTTTAGTAGCCAAAAATATGATACTGACTCAAGGAAACTCCAAGAAATACTCGTACTATTTAAAATTGTGAAAATTTATGTTGGACTCAAATATCTTCAGAACAAACCACAGTCACTCTTTTTAATATTTAGTTGAGTCTTGAAAAATATGGAGTCTTTTGTAAATTGTACAACTATTATAAGTAGATACTTAAAATTCTTACTTTATAACACGTTTTTACAATACATTATATTGTAAAAAAACAGTTTCAAGGTCTCAAGTTGTAGTCATAAGTTTTTGGCATCTTTGAATAATATTTTTGACGCAATATTTTATAAAACCCTTGAAACTAAAAACTACTGAAATTGGCGCCCAACGTGGATCTTCAGAAGTACAATAAGTAGTTGGACGTGCTGTATTATTTAATCTTCTATGTTTTTATGGTTATCCATTTTGAGGTTTCAAGAGTATAAGAGGTCTGGAATTCGACATCTGTCAAACTAAGCTTTGAACCAATATTTTTGTTCAGTTTAAAGTCTGAAATTTACTAAAATGGATCGCTTAACTATCGCACAACGCATAAAATTTTTAAAACCTACGATAAAATGCATTATTCTGCCACAGCCACATATCATGCTTTAAGAGGAGATTATGGTTTACATAATCGTGCAACTACGCAAGCATTTGGCAAAATTGTGAAGAAATTTGAAGAAACTGGATTGGTTACAGATATTGTAATGCCTGTGAATCATCGTTTCGCTCGATGATGTGTCGATTCCTCGTCGTTCTCAGGAAATAGGACTGTCTTACGGCACATTATGGCTTATTTTGCATTTGGATCTTCACCTGAATCCATATAAAGTCCAGCTTACACCACAGCTGAAACCAGCTGATCATTCACAACGTCGAAGATACGTCGAATGGGTGCTTAAACAATAGGCGGTGGACTGCTATTTTTCGAACAAAATTGACTTCAGCGACGAAGCACATTTCTAACTCGAGGTATGTTAATAAACACAATTGTCGTATTTGTCGTAAGTAATTGAAGAGAGGGAATTACATCCACAAAAAAGTCACAGTTTGGTGCGCTCTTTGGTCCGGTGCAGTGATTGGACCTTACTTCTTGGAAAACGGTGACGGAACTACTGTCACCGTTAATTGGAAGCGTTTATAGGTCATACGGTAGCCGACTTTTTTTGCCTGCTATTGAAGAATACGACTTGGAGAATATGTGGTTTCAACAAGACGGTACCACATGCCACACAACTCGAGCGAATATGGCTTTTCTCGTCGTCGTGGCGATATCAAATGGCCATCAAAATCATACGATTTGACACCTCTGTACCACAAAATAGATAGCCGTGTACAGGGCCGTCTTTACCCTTTTGGGGGCCCTGGGCACTTTTCGAAAATGGGGCCCCTGTATGATTATATGTAATGTGTAATAAAGGTATACAGAAAAAATCACATACCTAACTTTGAATTGATATTTATTCTTTTAATTTTTTAAATAAATACATTTTTTTAACTCATTAAAAAAATAAATACGAGTAGTTATTGCAGAATTTAAGACATACACATAAACAATGTAAAAATAAAAACAAAAAATAAATATGTCATATAAAATTCAAAAATAAACAAAATTTAAATAATAGACAATTAAATAAGTTATTGAGAATGTAATTTAAAGAACAATAAAGTGACACAGACTATATTTTTTTAGGTAAAAGAAAGGAATATTTATTGAAGGGGTCTTTTTCTTGATTTGAGATTAGTAAAATCATTGATCACATCTTCAAAATCGATGCCTCTGAGGATGTCGCTTTCGATTGACATCAGCGACAAACATGTCAATCTTTCTTGAATCATTGTAGTTCTGATTTCGTTTTTGATTCTTTTTAACTTAGAGAAGGAACGTTCCCCACTGCAATTGGTCACCAACATACTTAAGAAAATTCTTAGTGCAATCTCAACATTTGGAAATTCATCTTCAATTTTATTAGTTTTTAAAAAATTATAAAGCTCTAGAATGTTGTCAGTTTTTTTCATTTTCGTGTCGACTTATTTTCAAGTAGTTTTTTTTAAATTCAGGAATTCAGCATGTAGTTCATCTCCGTTTACATCTTCGGTGTAAAATTTAGCAAAAGATTTGCAGTTCTCTTTTAAGTCTTCTGAATTCAGATTTTTTAATCGAAAAAAAAAGTCAAAACGTTGGCCAATCTTCGTATACGAACCTAGTCGCTGTTTCAAATGAACGCTTAGTGTGTCGACAATGGGAAGAAAGGTTTCAATTTTAAATCTTTCTTTCCCAGTCAGAATTACTGAGGGTCCAGAGCCGTCAAAAAAAAGTCTGGCGTGAGCTTCTACACCTCATCCTTTCAGAAAGGTCCTTATATTCGGAATCCGGGTTTTTTTTGTCTGGCTGATGAATCAAAGTCAGCTCCGGATTTAGGGGAGGGCAACCGGGGCAGAAGCTTGGGGCCTCAACAAACGGGGGCCCCACAATAGAGACTTCGGAAAATGTTTGTTTCAAATTCAGACTAGTAAACATCTTTTCCTTTGATATGTATTTTTTTTTGCTCTTTTACCTTTACCTACAGCCTACAGTACTTTGTACATACATGATTATTAAATTATATTTATCTTAAATAACAGAAATCATTGATCCATATATTTGTTCACTCCAATCAGGCAATCAGTGAAATATCAAAATCTCAAATGGTCCTGATAAGAAGCACTTCCAATTGCATTGAGAATGTATTTGGTTTTTATGGTAACAAATTGCACTGGAGAGCGCTCACTTTCAAAAATGAAAATTATAAAAAATAGGCTTCGAACCACGATGGGACAAAACCTTCTATCGAAGCTTTCTCTCCTGAGCATTGAAAGCGATTTACTCCAAGAACTGGATTTCAACGAAATCATCAACGATTTTTCGGCGAAAGGTTCCGTTCGGTAACCCTAAAATTTAATTTCAGATAATTCTTTTTTCCGTTTATATTTATATGTGTTTGTTCAATACTAAAGGAACCTACTTGGTTTCACAATAAATTATTTATTGAAAAACACGAGTGAAAAAAAATGGTTTACTTTATTTTGAAAATAATTTTTGGCGAGGGGGCCACCACTCCTTTATTGAACCGAGGCCTCGGGACCTCTAAATCTGGCCCTGATCAAAGTTATCAAATTTGTCCCTGAGCCAAATTAAAAATTCATCTATTGCACTCAGCAAATTTATTGCAACATCCAGGGTAAAATTTTGTTTTTGAAGTAAAGTACTTGTTTTGTAAGTATGGTAAATTCAAGCTTGGACATTTTTTTGCAAAGAGTAAATGCTTCCTCTCTGGCCTCTCGTGCCTGTCCTAAATCCTTCGCGATATACA
Organism: Eupeodes latifasciatus; assembly: GCA_920104205.1. Classification (NCBI taxonomy): domain Eukaryota; kingdom Metazoa; phylum Arthropoda; class Insecta; order Diptera; family Syrphidae; genus Eupeodes; species Eupeodes latifasciatus. The sequence goes on along the minus strand of OV049924.1, from coordinate 388,608,960 downwards.
TCAAAGCTTCTTCAATTTCTTGAAATGCATCAGCTCGCGCCGACCATCTTGTTGGAGAAAGACTTTTTAAAACTTTTTTTGACATAAATGAGCAGTCAACACACTCCATCGATGAGAAGATACCGAAAAAAAGTTATACAATTTTTGAATAATGTCAAAGAATTTGGTTGGTTCTAAAACACACCCAGCGGCATGCACTCCTACCAAGTTTAATGAGTGCCCTGCACATGGTACAAAAGTGCCAAATTAGCATTTTTCTTTTATTCTTGCCTGCAGACCAGAAAACCTTCCTGACATTTTTGCCGCGTTGTCGTAGATTTGGCCTCTGCAATCTGTTATCGAAATGTCATGATCGTCCAAAACCTTCAGTATGGTGGTTTCCGCTAAATAATCAAATCTATGTTTGTTAATTGGCATAAAGTCCAAAAACCTTTCAACAGGCTCGTGATCTTTTACGTAACGAATAATAAATGTTAGTTGATCAACATGAGACAGATCGGGTGTACTATCAACGCTTACTATTGACCTATAGAACAAATAGTGGAAAGTGTAATCTTTCATCTATCTCATTGAATGGCCAAAAACAAAAACTCCTTACCTCTTTACCTTGAAATTTTAAAAAATTGAGTGCCGTTCATCCGACGGATAGTTAAATCGCCTATGTATGAGTTACTGCGTTGATGCAAGCTTGTATGCGCGTTGCAAATATATCGGGTAATTTTTTTGAGGTTAGGATTTTCATGCATTAGTATTTGACAGATCACGCGGGATTTCAGACATGGTGTCAAAGAGAAAGATGCTCAGTATGCTTTGACATTTCATCATCAATAGACTTACTAACGAGCAACGCTTGCAAATCATTGAATTTTATTACCAAAATCAGTGTTCGGTTCGAAATGTGTTTCGCGCTTTACGCAAATTTTATGCGTTTTTTTTTTTAAAGTTCTCAAGCTCTTAAAAAATCACCCATTATGTATTTATTGTCCTCCATTGAAAAGAGGACATTGTTTAATATAATGGGTGATTTTTTAAGAGCTTGAGAACTTTTTTTTAAAAAAAAAAACGCATAAAATTTGCGTAAAGCGCGAAACACATTTCGAACCGAACACTGATTTTGGTAATAAAATTCAATAATTTGCAAGCGTTGCTCGTTAGTAAGTCTATTGATGATGAAATGTCAAAGCATACTGAGCATCTTTCTCTTTGACACCATGTCTGAAATCCCGCGTGATCTGTCAAATACTAATGCATGAAAATCCTAACCTCAAAAAAATCACCCATAGAAACACCATTATCTTTATTTTTTCATACAGATACAGTAATATTCAAAATGTGTGTTTGTTCAGCAAGGAAAGTACGAATTCTGATCATTCTTTATGCATTGTATCGAAATATTTTTTTTCTTTAAAATAGACCAATAGAGGGTTAAGGGATGTTTCAGCAATTTGGGGGCCCCTGGTGATTGCGGGGTCCTGTTCCAGGGCCCAGTGGTAAAGAGGGGTCTGGCCCTGTATTATTATTCAAACACTATTCTGATTACTCGAAACAATTTAAAAACTAGTTTTGTATAAACTCAATAATATGTGCGTTTACGTGTTTCGCTTAAAACGGTTCTAATAAAACTTTATGGTGATTTTTTGCAGGTTTTATATTACAAATTGTAACGTGATACCAAATGTGTTTAAACTCGAAGAAAAAATCGATATACAGTTTTCTTTAAAAATTAAAAAACTGAAAAAAGAACAGTCTTTGACATCTGGTAAAATTGTTTTAAATATCGAAGTGATAATTTTTTTTATAAAAAATAAAGAATACTTCTAAAAGTTGATAAAAATAATACCTTTTAATTAATTTTATTTAATAAATTTTTTTTTAACAATAAGTAAGTTTTTAGATAAATCAAAGTCATTTTTTTTATAAAAAATACTAATCACCAAAAAATACTTCACTAAATTCTTGAAAACTGAGCTTCGACTCTAAAATCCCTGGAATAAATGAAGGTATACAATTGACTTAAAATTTAATGCATTCTATCTACGTAAAATATTGTTTTTAACTTAAGGTAATTTTCTTAGAAAAATACCTTCAAGAAACATATGTATATTAAAATCAAACTTATTTTAGCATACCTAAAAAGTATTGTTGTTAACTTTAAGTTAATTTTTTGGAAAATATCAATTTACAACTTTTTCTTATCAGAAACGAAAATCTACAAAAATAACTAAAAACTGAAAAAGATGGTTTTCGACTGAAGTATCTTGAAAACAATGAAAGATATTGACTTATTAAACTTGTTATGGAGAGTACTATAACTCAGCCGACAACGTTTAATGACAAGCATTTTTTTATATGGCAGGGGGGGTCTATCCCCCCCGCTTAGGCGGTAGGGGCAATTTAAAAAAATATGTACATTAAATAGAAAAAAAAATAATTACAAAATATTGGGTATACTTACAACTAAGTGTTATACATTTTTTTAATATAATATAATATAATATAATATAGCTTGTTTTTAAATCAAGTCAAAACTATGCATAGTTTTTGAAAAAAATTGTTAAAACTCAAAATTTGGGCAAAAAAAAGGTTTTAAGTGTAATTTTTTAAAACTTTAAGAATATCTACTATTGTTCTTAATTTAGAATTCATTTCTCCTTTTTGTTTGTGATCAAAAACTAAAAACTAGATGATTTTATGTCTTCTAGTTCTTGAGAAAATTGAAAGTTGCCAAAAAATATTTTAATTAAGTTATTTTTTCTTTGCTTGAGTATTTACATACGTAGTCATATTTTGATAGTAATAATAATCGAATATGGATTAAGATAAATTAATTTTTCTTAAATCCAGTTTATTTAAATGCAAAAGAAACTTTGCATGCACCCCATGTTGCACCTTGCACCCACTCCACCTTGCAGCCACCCCCAAATCCTATAGTGTGCCCAAGCAGGCCACTCAAGCAAAAAAAAAATAATTTAATTAAAATAGTAGTTCTGTTTTTTTTGAATTTTCTCAAAAACTAAGAGACATAAAATCATCTAGTTTTAAGTTTTTGATCAAAAACAAATAAGAGCAATAAATTATAAAATAAAAACAATAGAAGATGATCCTGAAGTATTGAAAAATTACACTTTAAACCTTTTTTAACTTGTTTTACTCAAATTTTGAGTTTAAAATTAAAGTTTTTAAAAACTATACAAAGTTTTGACTTGATTTAAAAACTGGCTAATAGAACAGAATGTTGGCTTTAAAAAAAATGTATAATACTTAATTGTAAGTATTGCCGTTATTTTTAACTTTTTTTTTTATTTTTTTTAAATTGCCCCTCCCGCCTAAACGGGGGAGATAGACCCCCCTCCCATAGTAAAAAATGCTTGTTCTTAACTGTTCTTAAAAAATCCGTTATAATATCTTGTCGTCTGAGTTATCGTACTCTTGCCAACTTTTTTATCTTAGAAAAAATAGTGTGATCAATATTTTGTTGAACTTTTAGAAATATCGACAGACGGGCACGAATGGGGAGTTATCAGTGTGGGTCGCACCCTATTCATTTCGTAGATCTCGCTGGTATAAAATCTTCAAATATTTTGTACCATAACACTTTCAGAAATAAGAAAATTAGTTTTTTTCGCACACATTTTGTAGTCACCTCTCTTCATTTGGTGTTTAGGTAAAATTCAATGTTTTTCAATAAAAAAAATTTTTACTTGTAAAACTGCAAAATAAGACTAGATAGTTACTTATCTTGTCATTTTAAAACCAATATGATGTTTCCGTTTACCTTTATTAAATGATTAAATAACGAAGCTAAAAATAAAAATATTTAGGTATTGCAATATCTTTCTTATATTCCAATTTAAATATGTCAAAATCTAATTCTTAAATTTAAACTTTTCCATTCCTACCAAAAGACCAATCCCCCAAAATCTTAAACTTGTCCCCTAAAAACTATTAACAACGAAAATATTCTACGCCAATGCATTCACTTGTTAAGAAGATGTCTCCCCCATTAATAAATATCTACTTACATACATCTATCTATCTATCTTTTTACTTCTACATTAATTTCTCTTTCCACTTTCTTTTGTAACAATTTGAAGAAAAAAAGAATCAAGAATGGCAGGTGCGCACATTTGTATCTCAAAAAAAAAAAAAAAAAAAAAAAAAACATTATTAAAAAACTATCCAGAAGTAAGAAAGAGAGTAAAATATAAAATTATATGAAACACAAATATATACACTCTGTAGACTCTACCTGGTTCTGCTTTAGATGGTGTTTCTTTTCACGTTCACGTGGGTGAATTTATTTTTCTCACCAACAACAGTATGGCGCATAAAAAAGAGAAAACCAGAATAACCTGATGATTGTTTTGTTGTATTGTGTATAATATTGAGATTGAGAGAGGTCAAAGATAAGCTCCACCTACTTTTTAAAATGGTAACTTTTTGTTATAGTAAAGTAAAATAGTGGTGGTGGAAAATTCCTCAAGAAAGCTTTTTTGATAGGTATTCAGTTCAGATTCAGTTATGCTCACGATTTACGAACTTATAAACTTATAGATGAGATTGAGATGAACAATTTAGATGCTGTATCTGTGAGATTTTATTACAATCAAAAAGAACTGAATAAAAAGATGCAATGAATCTTTTAATGGAAATAATAACGTGAAAAAGAAAAGCTTTAGTTTAAGTGAGAATTATTAAACCGACATAAACAATGGAATAATATTCCCGATCATAGAACAAAAGAGCCATTCACAGGTGGTTGTGCTTTAGATTGATTATGAACACAAAAAGCAGTATCTTTGATACTTTTTACTTTAATTTTCCAAACAAAGCATAGGTATTGTCTATTGTATTATCCAGCGCCGGCGAAATAGTATTAAGAAAATTGACGTTTGTGGAATATAAATATGGTTTGATGAAATATGATCTACCTAGAGCGCAATTATTCACTAAGAGGCAAAATTATAATTTTTTTTTATAATTCTTATTGCATTTGTATCTCGATGGCTGTGTTCGTTAAGTAGTTGTGCATTTCGAATCATGTGTTTTCCACTGGGGAAAAAATCAATCTGTTACTGTTGATATTATTTAGTTTTGTTAATGAAAATGGACTAACTGGGCTTATTTTGCAAGAGAAAACAATATCTTATCTCAGTTTAGATTAAATAAATCTTTTTTGGTGTTTCCACCGCACAAGAAGATTTAAAAATGATTAAGTTTAACAGCACTTTTTAAAATGCAAATGGTGTTTCGATGTGTGAAGTGCAAGTGAGATAGTTTGACTCGTGTTAAACAATGAAAAACTGAATAGTTCAGCACCATATCGGAATATGCTACCTAATCCATGTGCAATTTTTTTTTGTTTAATTTGATTAAAACAAAACATTTTTTTTTTAATTTGATTAAAACAAAACTTTATTTTTTGTACACAAACATGCAAATAAACAGACCATAACGCATTAACCGCGTTTTATTATCATCGTGATCTGATCCGGATCAGATCATGATAATAAAACAGCATTGGATCATCATATTTTTTTTAATTTAAAGTTTGGTAGCAGTGTCAAATTCGTTCTTTCAAAAGTGACATTTTGAAGCAAAAAAAAAACAAACACATACCAAAAATGGAAGCTCCACAACTTTTGAAAATGTTTCTGCAAATCACCATTGCACTCTCATACTCAAAGCTCCAGGAACGCTTTGGTCTCACATGTAGTACAAATTCTTTTTGACCTTTTAATAAATGTGACACTTAAATAATTTAATTTAGAGATTACTAACGATTTATTTGAAAATTTTTTCTCCCATTTGTGGTGAAAAAAAAAAAATTAAATGTTGGATCTCAAATTGAGATCCAAACACAAAGAAGGATCTCGTGTTGTTGTTGTAATGCATGGAAATCCAATATCCGGATCAGACCATGGTGATAATAAAACTCGATTCAGATATATAAAGAATTTAGGCGAGCTTCAAGCTCCCTTCAACACCACACGTTAATTTAGTAGTCTACGAACAAACCCCCTTCTTGAAGTTTTTATTTTATGTCAAATTGTTTGGTTAAAACTTTAAAATCGACTTTCAAATAACACAGACGTATTTTCTTGATTTTGATAGTCAACTATCAAAAATCAGCTTACACGATTTCACCCCTGGTCTGAATTTCGCTATTTTTTTTTTTTTTTGAATTTTTTGATAAATTATTCTGGCAAATATTCAGTTGTATCAACTTTCAAATATAAAAACCGGACTACTGCGGATCGTTTTGTTGGCAGTTTCTCACTTTACTATATATGGAATACGAAAAAAAACGCACTTATTATAAAGTTTGAACGTTGACATTTATGTGTGAAACACTACATCATTTAAATGACCACCTCGCGAATTGTTGCAAGCATCGATTCTTTTGACGTAATTTCGACCATTTTTTGACACATATTGGGCGGTATCTCAGCCATAATAAGACGAATGTTGGTTTTTAAGTGCCCAAGACTTAAAGGTTTACCTGCACTAACACTTTCTTTCGCGTAACCCCACAAGAAAAAGTCCAGCGGTCAAATCGCATGATCTTGGTGGCTAGTTGATATCGAATTCTTCAATAGCAGGAAAAAAACGCCGGGGTTATCATATGACCATAACGCTCGGAATTGACGGAGACAGTCGTTCGATTGTCGTCTTCGAAGAATTAAGGTCAAATCACACCTCCGCACCAAAGAGCTCACCAAACAGTGACATTTTGTGGATGTTATGGCCCACCCACCGAGTGAGAAATGTGCTTCGTCGATGAAGAAAATTTTGTTCCAAAAATGGGCGTTCACCGCTTGTTGTTCAAGCACCCATTCGACGTAACTACGACACGTTGTGAATGGTCAGCTGGCTTCAGCTGTTGTGTGAGCTGGACTTTATATGGATGGAGATAAAGATCCAAATGCAAAATACGCCATAATGTACCGTAAGACAGTTCTAATTTCACTTACAGCAGCGATATTTTCAATAGTACGGGCAAAACGATGATGCACAGGCCTTAAATATCTGTAACCAATCCAGTCTCTTCAAAATTTTTCACAATTTTGCCAATTGCTTGCGTAATTACGTAAACCATAATATCCTCTTAAAGCACGATATGTGGCTGTTGAAAAATCACCATTTTTGTAGTAGGCTTTAACAATTTGTATGCGTTGTGCGACAGTTGTGTTCGTTTTTCGTAAATGTCTTTCAACTGAAGAAAAAAATTGGTTTAACAACTTATTTTGACAGATGTCGAATTCCAGCCCTATACCTTTGAAACCGCAAAATGGATAACCCGTTACAGTGAGAAATTGCCAAAAAAACGACCCGCAATTCTTCGGTTTATATATTTCAAAGTAAATACAATTTATCATTTGTCAGATTAATGTATAACATAACTATGAGAAATAAGCGAAATTCAGACCCGAGCTAAATTTAAATTAATAAAATGGTCAATTTTAGCCAGTAAAGGGGAAATGTTAGAAAACATAAAGAATAATTTATATTTAATTTAGTTTTATGTTTTGGAATTTGTAAAATGAAGCTGAATAAAATGAAAACTGTAGCAAAAGGGTTCGTTCGTAGATTATGGTCAGTTAGAATTTCACGTGCAACAGATGACGCTATATTTTTTGACACTAACATTTTGCAAAATAACAACAAAATGTTGCAGATTACATATTTCTTTTTCCGTATAATAAAACAACTTAGTCGAATCAGCTTACAAAAACAAAAACAAATTCAACGACGCGCAGAGAACTCAAAGACCAATTTTCTTACCTTTATCTTTTTTTGAAGACTTGCCAAGCTTAAATACTTTTTATGTTTTATTCTGAATAGTAGTCTATATACTACAGCTCACAAAATTTTCCAGGGCTATAGAAAAATTGAAAACAGGTATTTTTGTCACGTTAGTTTGCGAACACTCAAGAAATTATGGTTTAGTAAAATTGGACAGCTAAGAGACATTAAGTGTCTGCTTCAAATATGCTTTGGGTTAGAAGAGATAACACAGTTTTCTATGACACCAACAGCGTTTTTCTTATAAAAGTGATGTCGACAGCGTAGGTGAATTTAATAGTTAAGTATCAATAAATATTTATTATTCGAAAGGCGGTAATGTCATTTAGGTCAATCTTTCAGCGAATTTCATATTTATGCATTTAAAAAAATTTACGGTTGCAGCAACATTTCCTTTTAATAAAATTTTCTATGACAAATTTGCATATTTACGAGTTTATCTTGCCGATATCTTCAAGCATTAAATATCTTAAAGTTCTTCAATCTATTACGGATCATTGACATAGACCTTACCTTTTACTAAACGAAAAAACATTCTAAAGTTTTTAAATCATACGAACTCGGTTGCCAATTGTGATCACATCATTGAAAAACTATTCTTGCAATGTTGTGATTGTTTTGTTGTAGTACATTTCAAAAATTCCAACGTGGTGTAATTTTGGTAATTGAGTAGTAAAAAGCGAAAGTGGGGCAATTACATAAGAAATTTTAACAATAAATTCAAATAAAAAAAGGCTCAAAACTCTTAAATTCAAAAAGATGGACGGGATATGCGAAAATCTCGGTCCAAAGATTAAAGTCTTGTATTGGTCTCGTTTGGAATGCCTTCTAGGTAGCATTATCCCGTGGTATATCGGTTTCGAGAATAAGACCGAGGTAAGACCTCGACTTTTCTCGTCTGTAAAGATCAGCTCTACATTTCATTCCCATTGACAGCTCATCGTTTTTCTTTCAAACATTTAGTTCTGAACAAAAAGGTAAATTAACCCGTTATAGTGAATTGCTAGTTTATATTTGGTTAATGGTAAAGTATGCTATAATTTATTCATTATAAATTTCTTCAAATTAAGAGCAATGAATCATTTCTTGATTTTGTCACAATTAAAAACAGAGATCTTCACCATTCGACCTGAAATTTGTTTAAGATACACATTGCGACTTGAAAATTTTGATTGCGAACGCTACGTAAACCAATGGTCAAACTGTCAATTAAAAAATAGTCAACAATTATTGCGATTTTCAAATGTGAAAAGGAAGGTTTCCAAAAAGCTAAAACATGTTATCCAAAAAACCGAAACAAAGGTGGAAACTTTAAACTGACTGATGATCGCAATCCATTTCGCTAACGCTAAACAAAATATTTGTCAACAGTATGGTTTAAACCTTACATTTGTACTTAGCCGTACAAAAAACTACCAATTCGGTTAAAATTCCTTGCCTATTCAACATGGCCGTAGTACATCGAATTCTTCCATAATTTTCACATGAAATTCATATTCTAAATCTAAATAATTCAAAAATGTACATTGTACAGTTTAATTGTGTGCCTTGAAAATATAGATAAACTAGCTGACCCGACAAACGTTGTTTTGTCGTATAAATAATTTCTAGAGAATATTTTGCTAGAAATAAATAACTTATTGTAAGTGTGTAAGGATGTGGTATATAAGTGGGAGAGGTATAAAGCACTGTAAACGGTGACAAAATGTTAAAATAACAAATCACCAAACAATTTGTTTTAATTTATTAAAATTAATTCTTTAAAATTGTATACATATCGCTAATTATGACTTTACTACAACAAAAACAATATTAATCCCTTAATGCAACAGAGTGTACAATATTTTTTGTGATCCCATCTTTCGCCAATACAAACAAACTGCAGCACGCCACGTAAATTGTCTGTGTGAAAAAGATGAAGTGCTCAAATCTTAGCCGCAGACAGACATCGTTTGTCCTTGAGACTTATTGATAGTCATTGCACATGCCAATCTAATTGGAAATTGAAGGCGTTTGAATTGAATTGGCACATCTGTGGGATTCGCGGTAATAATATATTTTCACCTCGGAATTTGCCATTTAGAATAATGGCTTCGATAACATTTTTCATTAATTTTTTAATTACTAATCGTGCCGTTGCACAACCGTGGTGGGTTCAAATTACCAAGCAAAATTAAAGGAGATCCAACATTCAGTTGTAAATTATGCGGTGGCATGTCTGGTAAATCCAATGAGTTCAAAAACTCAGTTTGATAATTTACAGCTTCGGTAGCATCACAAACTGTATCAATAGATTTGTATGACACCAAGTCTCCTGATGGTAACAAATGTTGTATCTTGAGATTTAATTCGTTGACATCCACATTTTTTGCTGCTGAAATTGTTCTTTCTGCTGGCCACTCATAATTTGTATATTGTCTGTGTACATCAGGAAATATCAGGTCAATGAGAGCATCTTGTGAATCAATAATCGTGCAGAAATCGGCCGGTAATTTTATGCCTTCAGTTTCATCCGTAGTAACTTTTCCGTTATATCTAACAGTTGTTTTGAAAATGAAGCATTTGAACACGCATATTTATTTTCAGTTGTACTTTTTCAACATTACGCCGCAGTGGCGATGATTTTAAGCACGCGTTGATCTCATCAGCGTACGTTGAACGCGGAATACCGGGAAGTGTTTGTCTGAAATCACCTGAAAGGAGTAACAGAGTGCCGTCGTCTGTCGTTATTTTTTATATCTTCCAATGTCCTGTTCAACGCTTCAAGCGAATGTTTGTGTGCCATAGTGCATTCATCCCAGATGATAATTTTACACTGTTTCAGCACTTTGGCCATGGATGATTGATTTTTAATATTGCACACCGCGTCGGGGTTATTTTGAATATTTAGTGGCAGTTTAAATACTGAATGAGCTGTTCTGCCTCCATCCAATAAAGTTGCCGCAATGCCAGAAGATGCAACAGCCGATGCGATACCATTATTTGATCGTATTTTAGCAAGAATTAGCAAAATAAGGAATGTTTTGCAGTTCCACCTGGTGCATCTAAAAAAAGAATTCACCTTGTCCTGTCGAAGCTGCGAGCATGATGTGGTCATAAACGGTTCTTTGTTCTTCATTCATTAGTGGGACATTGCGAACGACAATCGCTGACATTTCTACAGTATTGTATTGTACTTCACGATTCAATTCAGTGTCTATTGAATAAGATGCATTTGGATTTGGTGAATGCATACCGAAATGACTGAGTGGTAAGTTGGAAATTATAATACAAATATCCTCAATAGCAATCAATGTACATAGCGTCACTGAATGCTATCGTAAGAACGTTGCAACGTGTACGTTGTTGATGAAATTAAACCATAGCACTAAAAAATAGATAAAAACCTATTCTCATCTCAGACCTATTAAATGTATGTATATGCAAAATTGCATTGGAATTGGTTAAGGCATTTCGGAGGAGTATGGCAACTAACACTGTGACAGGAGAATTTTATATATTAGATAAAATATATAAATTGATGAAATTTTAATGAACGTTTTATTTAGTTTTAAATTTAGGGCTTTTATATATTAAGTGTGCAAAAATGTATCATTTCGCAGCATTTTTGCTCGTAATAGCCTACATTTGCTTAAAATTCTTCGACCACAAATTGTTGAAAACAGCATGCTTAAAAATGGTGTACAGGTGGTGTAATACCACTTTCTTTAAATTACTTATCTACCTTAACGATTGCTTGCTTAATAGGTTTTAACGACAAAATCTTTGCTTAATGTCACTATGTTTGAATCATCGCTTTAGCAGTAAGTTTTAGTATTCTATTCTTAAGGGATTCATTATCGAAAACATTCAATAAATACTATGACAGTTCGAATGGCATCTAAGTTTGACAGGTGTCAGCGCTGCCCATTTAAACCGACTAAATGAATGAACTTTTAATAAAAAAAAAATTATAAATACGGAAGCCGATGCTGGGGCTACTTTATCGCCACAGAATATAGAATAATAGAATATTTTTTGAAAACTTTTCAGATTTAACAAAGCAATTTTTGTCCTACCTTTTTTACTGGATGTCTAGGTTAAGTACCTATCTTTCAAAAATTATTTTAAAATTGCCTCCAAAATAGCCACTAAATTCAGGCAGGACAACAATCAATTTGAGTTTTACAAGTGTTTTGTCTAATTTATAAATCTACCTAGCTTCGTAATTAATGGTCCCAAGACCAAACTCTAAAATTTTTAGCCTAGGTACATAGGTATGACATAAATAAAACAATGACAAAAATTAACTGCCTGGCTATTCTCTAACTCCCATATTCAACTCAACAGGCAGTCTGCATATGTTATAAATAAAACTACGCATATACAAATGCTGCATCATTGATAAAAGACAAAACAAAAAGAAAATAAATAAATATCTATCAGTACACATACATATACATATTTAGCTATAGGTATGGTCCAAAAAATAACTTAAATCCTTCTCCAACTATAGTTGTTGTTAAATAATATCTCACTCAAAATAAAATAATGTAAACATTCATCCCAAACAAAATGAACTCTCTCTGTACCGCCCCACATTTATTTAACATAATCTGTTCCTGTTATAAGAACTGTACAAAATTACTCTCTGTCTCAATAGACATTAATTTTAATGAACTCAAATATACCTATACCTACTTAAAATTCTACACATCTCTACATATATTGATAATCCAACTTCTAACTGTAAAAATCAGAGAGACAGCATCCAACTTGAGCTTTTTTGTACGTAATACCACCAACCTACTCAAAATATATACACAACTTCCCCTCAATTAAGCACCTTATCAATCCGTCTCTCGCGTACGTACAAAAGGTGTTTTACAATTTGATTCCAATTCGAACACCACAATTTCCAACCTCACAAAAGAGGGTGCGACGAACTTGCAGTCTTTCACTCAAAAACAAAAACAGTGAAAGGGGAAATTAAAAAAAATAAAACTCACTCAATTCCTAATACATGGCATACAACTAAAGTCACATGACTTAACCACCCCTGCTGTAAACGGTACACCGTACGGTGTATGGTGGATGCGAATGTGAATACGATAGCAGAGACAGATACTCAAAACATTTCCATCTTCAGGTTGCCGTTTTTAGTGGCACGGTATACGAATACGAACGGTGAGTAGTATCTCGAAGAGAAGAGTTCATAAAGGAGGAGTGTTCGGTTAGTATATAATCTTTTACCTACGCATCTTCTCATAATCATCCCCCATCCATCCATATGCTCATCAGCTCGTACTTACGGTACTTGTAGTGTTGTTTTCGTTTTCGTCATCCTCAATCCTCATCCCACTCGTCAAAATAACACTCACAGAGAGTACAGTTAGAGTATATCACTCACACATAACCGTTAGTCTTGTGTGAATGTGTGTGCCGTTCTGTTGTCAATCCATCCGAGATTTCGAGTACGATCTGAGATGAGAAGAACAGACCCTGGACCTGGAGCCGGAGCGCGTTTTCTACTTTTCTATTCTGTTAAGTTTTGAGATTCTCAGATCGAGCGAGATGCGATGTTTATTGTGAATCTCAATCTCAAGTATCTTTTGCTAGGTATTCTCAATACGTACGCTACGCGGTACATAAAGTACGTCAGAGGTACACTGTACACATCACCGTTATACCAATGAGAAGAAGTCTTCTTTTTAACATTGAGCGAGTTACGGGAGTTTTTCTCTGTTATAAAACGGTCGTTGTTTTGTGTTTTTACTGTTTCTGTTGTATTTACGTTCGTTTCTCCGTTCATCGTACGGAATATAGAAATCATCCACTCCGTAGTCCGTTCGTAGTTCGTACTCCATGAGTAGGTAGTTGAGTTGAGGCGTTTGAGGGTTGAAAAAGCGTTTTACGTTGTTTTTTTTTTGTATTTCTTCTGTGTTCGTATATCGTATTCTGATTCTGAGTTGTGTGTCGGTGCGGTGTCCTCCTGCCAGCCTGCCTGCTCTGCTCTGCTGCTGGCTGCTGTTCTTTTGTGTTTATTCAGAGATACTCAGATACTTTCGGGGAAAACACACGGTGTCGTCGACGGCGGCGGCGGGCGCTTTTTTCCACAATACAATTACCAAACGAATATAGTAGCGACCAGAACGTCGCGGCATCAACAACGTGCTTTTTCAACAAGCGGTCTTTATACGCAAACAAAAAACAAAAATACAAATAAAAATAATAACAAAAAATTAGAAACATTTCAAAAGCGATTTATCCCAAAACAATAATAATCTACAATTTTACCTTTAAATAAAAATTTTAATATTTTTCTTTTTAATAATTGTTGCTTAAATGGGATTTGCTATAATCGAGCGGTTAGTGAATATAACAGTGATTTAATACCTACACTACACACCTTCCTATATCTAATAATTGTGAATTAGCATTAATAACTGTGCCGACTGAAGCGCACCTGTCGGATACTAACATAAACAAAATGAAGACACAAATTATATCTTCTTTTATTGTGAATTATAGTAAAAAGGATGTGTCCCTATAAAATAAGATTATGCATTCATTATTGGATAAATTAAAAAAATCTTATAATTAATATCGATTATATTAGATTCCTTTTGGATAAATCAATGGAATCAATTAAGAAAAAAGAACGTTAAGTGATCCTTTAAGAGCGAGAAATAAACCTTAAAAACCAAAATTCAACCTGCTGCACTTCCCCATTATACAAAAACAACTCACTCCTCCCCCGAAAAACACACAAATTTTATTCAGAGATTCATAATTTTTAGAAGAACAAAAACGCACTTCCCTTAAAATTTTTTGAATCATCATCAACAACTTCATCCATTTTTAATTTTTGCTGCTGCTCGTATTTAACGGTTACGCATCATACAAGTGTCGTTGTTGTTGGTTGTTTATAATTTTTCAATACTTCTTCTTCGATATAAGGTGGAGTGAAAAACCAAATAAAAATCAAAAGTGAATGAATGAATTAATACAAATTTGAAATGAAAGTGAAAAAAATGTGGGAATAGAAATTTCAAAAAAAAATTAAGTGAAATTTTAAATTTTTCACAAGAAAAATAAAATAAAGTGAAAATATACAAATTATAGAAAAAAAATTAATAAAAATTGATCATTCCAATGTTGTCTTGTTTGGTACCACCCCGTTTTGGACAAGAGGATAAAATTAGTAGTATGCCATCATCACCAGCGTTCTCAATGCAGTGTAAGTGAAATGTTTTTAATTTTATTTAGTTTTTCATTAATTTTACATTCTCCAATTCTAATAGGTGTTTACTTCTTCAAAACTAATATATTTTAGTTGAAAAGAGTTATAAGGAAAGGACTTAAGTGTTCTTGAAAAGAAGAATACATAAGTTAAGAGCAACATTTCACCTTGAAGTTAGGAAGTTCAGGTATAGAATTGGAAAGTGATTTGAAATCAAAGTAAAAACTCAAGAAAGTTCACATAATTTTGTTCGATACTAACTTAGTAAGGCCCTCTAAAAAGCGTACAGTTTTCGAGTGATTGTGAAATCTTAAATGTGCCAATAGGAATTGTATCAGTATAAGTCTTGAAGTTTCTACCTTTCTGAAAAGAGGTTAAGTGAAAATCGTAGGTACCTATGTAGGTATATGGATAGAAAGGAATTGGTATGAAATATTGAACATCAAGTTCCACTAAAACTTCAAATGAAAATCAATTTCTAAATGCAAATGGTTTTGCTTGTAAAAAAAAATGATTTTATTCACCTATACCTGCTTATTAGGTATTCATACCTTGGTATCTTTTTATTTTGTACAGCTTTTCTTCTATTCTTAATTAAATGATAATTTCTAAGTATTAAGTCAGCTTTCTATGTTTCACTAGCAGAATTGTTAACAATTTTAGTAGAAGTGAAAAATTAATTTAAAACCGTGAAAAGTGAAATATATAAAAAATTGTTTTGTTCCAGAGTAGATAAAGATAGGTTAGTCCCCAAAAATATTTCCCATAGTGAACTGAACATGTTTTTCCTTGTTTCATCTTACCTAAATAGGAAGTTTCTTCAGAAATTTGGATGAGCCTTTTGTTAAGAATATTCATTTCCTTCCAATTTGAACTTTATTCGAATTAAGTCAATAAAACGAAATTCTTATTGAGAATTAAAATTCCCGAGTTGGAGTCAACTTCGACTTAAAAAAATATCATTAAATGAATCAATTCACTGACTTATGTACCTAATTAATAAGATTTATGAAGTAGAAGCTTGATTCCATTTGTTCAATAACTAGTTTAATAACAATTGATATTTATTCTTTAGAAAAAGCTGAAATGTTTTTCTATTTTTTCCCGTAAGAGATAGAATGGTATAACTTACTAAATGTTAATTTGGATATTACTTCACTTTCACTAGTTGTTTCATTTAAAATATTCAACGAGATTTTTAAAGTACATCTACATAAATGATGTTTGATAAGAATTAACTCTTTAATTATATTTTTGCTACATTTAACCTACGTTATTTACTACCAATGAATTTTGAAATCTTAGGATTCATCTGTTGAAAATTGTGTTTGGTATATAAACAAACTTGTGTCCTTGCTACATTTGTTTCTTTTTATTACTTTGACGTTAGGCAAAAATGATTTAAGTTAGAAACTGGTCACAAAGATTCAATTAACTTAAGTCGTTATGATTTGTTATGTCTTATTGACTAAAGACTAAATTGATACGATATTTTGCCATTGTTCTAAACTCAGGTTGTTTTTATTAAACGAAAGAGCCAAATATTAAAAACCCAAATTGCAATTTATTGAGTTAAGACCTAGGTATTTACCTAAGGCCAATGATTTTTAAGTTCGAAAACTCAAATTGTATAACAATTTTTATTGGAGTGGATAGTAAATAGTTTTCCTTCTACTTCACTTAACTTAAAACACTTAACTTAAATCATCTTATTGTTTAATTTGTTTTTGTTGCTAGTATCATTTTAAAATAATTTTCTTAAGAAAGTATCCATTTTGTAATTTAAATTTTTCGTTAATTAATTGTTTAAAAATAAGTAAACACCATTTTCCTAGACTAGTGCATGTCTTGTTAAGTGTGCTAAATGTAGTACTGAAGCACTTTAAATTTAAAACACTGATTCCTTATAATTCAAAAACATTTATCCAATAAGGAGAATCTTAAATCTAAAATGTTGTTTACTAAAGTAATGGAAACAAACCAAAAGAAAATTATTAATAGACAAATTCTGAAAACAGTTTCCAAAACATTTTTTTAAATACTTTTTGTGGTTTGTGGTTTTGAAATTCAATTAAAAAAACAACACAGTTGAATAGGTACCATTGTAAGGAATTTCAGCATATACTGATATGGAAATGAATTGTTGACCAAATGGAAGTTTAATTTGTTTTAATCAAAAGAAAATGCATCACAAAGGTGACTCCCATATTTTTCTTAATTGAGTCATAAATCATAATAAATATTATTAATAGGTATTTGTTTAATTAAAATGAGCTTTTATAAAAAGTACACAAAATAATGTATACATTATTATCAGAGTAGTATTTTACCTTTTGTTTATTAATCATAGAAACAATATTAATAGTTTTCTTGTAGGTTTTTGAATACTGAAAAGAAATATTTCAAAAATAAGATAAACTAAACATAATTTTAAAAGAGAACAATAGAAGAATAAAAAGTGCACATTGCAACTTGTCAAGCTAAAGTTTCAAAACTAATATGTAAAATCTTTGAAAATAATAGATTACATAGGTAATTTTTAGGTCAATAAGTCCGTGACTTTTGGAATAAAACACAGATTTTTTGATAAAAAAAATAATTTTATTTTTCAACGTAGTCTCCCTTGAGCTCTATACACTTTGTCCAACGCTTCTCCAATTTTTGTATCCCTTCCAAAAAAATGATTTGTCGAGGTCCTCAAAATAGGCCTTTGTTTGCGAGATGACTTCATCATTAAAGTCAAATCTTTTTCCACCAAGCCATTTCTTCAGGTTTGGGAACAAGAAGTAGTCGCTCGGAGCCCAATCTGAAGAATAGGGTGGATGAGGGAGCAATTCATAGCCCAATTCATGGATTTTTGCCATGGCAACTGCACATGTGTGCACCCTTGCATTGTGAGCAAACGCGGCACCCATCTTGCGGAAAGCTTTCCATGCCCAAGTGATCATTCAAAATTGAAACCACTGAGCCATGCGAGATCCCTACGGCTTCCACAATCTCTGGCACTTTCAATCTTCGGTCGGCCAACACCATATCGTGAATTTTTTCGATTGTTTCGGGTGTAGGGACCTCAACTGGGCGTCCATGACGTTCGGCATCTTCAATGCTTGTACGGCCACAACGAAATTCAGTAAACCACTTTTTTACCATTGAAATCGATGGTACAGAGTCCCCATAGCATTTATCAAGCTTAGCCTTGGTCTCGGTAATGGTTTTTTTTCGCAAGAAATAATACTTAATAAGCACACGAAATTCACTTTTTTTTCATTTTCTCCTCAAATTAGTGAGTAGTCTGATAAAAATAGCTGTCAAACACAAACTAACTGACGCAGCAAGTTTAAATTTTGACAGGAGTCAACTGACAGATGCCTGTTGACAGGAGCAGTGTTGCTGTTTCAGTAAAGAGGTCAGAAATTCAAAAAGTCACGGACTTATTGACCCGCCCTCTATTACTCATTAATCTTGTGATTTTCAAAACAATTTTATTTCCATTTCAATCTTCAATAAACAAACAGACCAATTGAAACGTCATTTGAAATAGAAAAGCTAAAGGAGCTTCAAGGAGCTTCAACCTTTTGGATTTGCTACCATTTTGAATTGTAGGTCGATTCGTTTTCAAAAAATAACTAATTTATTTCCAAGATAATCTAAAAAATATACTCATGACAAAAGTTGTTTAAAATTCTTGACATTTTTTCTCTTGGGTGTATACTTTTTGACTCATTGTAGAAAAAGGAATATAAGGTTGTATTTATGTAAGTTCATTATCCTAACAAAGTTACAGCTACATTTAATGAAGACTACTTTCCATGCCTAATTTAATCGGATTATTTCACTTTGATTAGAACACTTTGCTTTAGCTCTTTGTTGGGTTTCCTAGACTTTTATAGCAATTGAAAACATTTTGTGGGTTTTTTAGCAAAAGTATAAATTTAATTCTAAAAATGTTAACATATTAAAAATAGTTTGTGTTATTTAATGTTTTACACAAACGTATGATTTTGAATTGAATACATTAATAAAATAACTTATTTATTCATTAAACTATTGACTATTAATACTCATAATACCAATTTTTCAAAAATTGTTCCTTGTTAACAAAATTGTATTTTTGTTAAAGAATTTAAGTTTTTTCCTATGCACGAACTCAATACAATGATGTTTAATGAAACTAAACTTTGTTTATTTTTGAAAAACAAAAACTTTAGTTTTTCAAAAACTTGCCATAAAATTTGTTAGGTTTTTGAATTACATGAAGCAAATCGATTATTCGGTACAGAGTGTCACTCCTGATTTTTTCACATTCTGTCGGTTTTTAGAACCACTAAATTCATGATAAATATTTACTTCTATATTTATCAATTTATTTCACATCAGTCCAATATTATGATTAAAACATTCATTAACTTTATATGGACAATTTCAAAGTTAAGTACATACGCTCCATGAAGTTTTATTTCGAAAACGCATTTGCTTCCCGAAAATTATTATACAAAAGAAGTAAAAACGTATTTCCTATAAGGTCATTAATTTAATTAAAAATGTTTGATTACCATCCATAGTCCGAAACCTTGCCTTTTAATACCTTGAATTCCAACTTAAGTTAAAGTTCAACTGATAACGAATTCGTATTCGATTTAAAAAAAAGTAAAACTCCTTGATTGATTTTTTTTTTATTTTCCGAAATATAAAATTACATCATTTTAAGCTTTAATTGCAATCTTCAAAAATAGAACAATATTACAGTTATCTACAAATGTCTGGAATTTCCAATATTCATTCCACTCTGTGTCGCTCCCTGATTCGATCCATACTGCAACGATATTATACCATCTCCAGCCCGCAACTGCTCCTCGGTAAAAGTTCGAACATTTTTAGTCGCTTCAACTGGTCCAATCGAAGGCTTTCCGAATTTTTGTGCTTTTCTACCCAACGATTGCAAACACGTTACAACTGTACTCAAATTCTGCCTTTCCCACAAGTCAACACTTTGAAATAACTCCTGACTATTAACACCGAATTTTGTGGCACAAGTTAGAAAATTTGTTATATTTTCCATGCACTTAAAAGCCATTTTACTGGTGTTGATTTTCTTTACCGAATTAGCTTCTAAACAATTGACAAGTTTACACAGAAGAACTCCATCTTTAAGAACTTCAAAGAAATTTTCAGCTTCACCAGAAGTATTGATATCTTCTTCAGTGATTTTTTTAATCCATTCCAAAGCTTCTTGAGCTAATTCTTCACTGTATTTAGAATTCATTTTAGCTTGAGCTTCAGCAGCAAGTCCAGACTTTTCAGCACGATTTGATGACATTTTGTTTCTTTTGTTACACACACTACACTTCTTAACTCAACGAGATCTGAAAGTTTACTGCTTTTGGTTTGAATCTTAAAAAGAAGAATGGAAAAAATTAAATCTTATCATTTCTTTCGAAATTTTTATAATGGTTCATAAATGATAAAAAATGTATTTTTATAATAAAAATATTCATACTTTTTGATATGCAAATTATTTTTATATTTTTCGAGATTATCTTAAAACCTTGCTTTTTATTCTTAAAAAAAAAGGAAATACCCAAAAATAAACAATAAGAAATTCTGTACACTCAGGAAGGTTGTTGATTGCCTGAGTCATAGCTTAGCAGACC
This sequence comes from Eupeodes latifasciatus, assembly GCA_920104205.1. Taxonomy (NCBI): domain Eukaryota; kingdom Metazoa; phylum Arthropoda; class Insecta; order Diptera; family Syrphidae; genus Eupeodes; species Eupeodes latifasciatus. The sequence goes on along the minus strand of OV049924.1, from coordinate 388,588,281 downwards.
TACGAGTTATAAAAACAACAAACTTTAAAACTTTTCTTTGATAAGAACCTTATGCAGAAGTATGCATATTTTAAACAAATCTACAAGATTTGTATTCATTTTTACACGAATATATCAAGAATTATACAATCTTCAGTTTTAAAGAACTGCAATTTTATACACTAAAAAGAACGAAATGTCTGGGACATACAACCTTATTAAAACGATCAAAAGAATTTGACAATAAAGATCTTAAAATATAAGAAAATAAAATAGGTCCTAATTGAAAGCCCTGAGGTACTTCTATGTAAAATTTAAGATTGACACACTCTCACTGATTTCACATTGAAACCAAGACTGACTTTTAAGAAACACTCAGTGCAATGTATAAATAACGTCACGTAACGTAACGCAATGTAACGTGACGTAAATTTTTATAGAAATCCGTTTGTTTCTTTAAAATGTACATAATTTTTTTTTCAAATTTACATGAGTGATAAAATCTTCAGTTCTGAAGAGCTGCTAAGAACGTAGAGCATAAAGATAAGAACGGATCTTAAAGAATTAAACCGTCTTAGGAAACATCTATTAAGCATAGCACGTAAAACCAGGTTAAAATAATCAAAAGTAGTTGATGATAAAAATTCGAAAATAAAACAAAAATTTTGAAGCAAATAGAATAGGTCAAAAATGTGAACCTTTAGGTACTTCTGTATATAATCTGAGATTGAGGCACTTTCACTGATTTCACATTGAAATCAAGACTGTCCTTGAAGAAACAATCAGTACAAAACGTATAAATAACGTCACGTAATGTAACGTAACGTAACTGATTCCTTTTGTTTCTTTTAGAGACTTAATACCTTCTATCTGTTTTCCATCTCTCTATTTTTTATTTTATTGTTGCAACAATCAATTGAAAATGAAGTGTGAAAAGAACAAAGCGCATCCTTTTGGTGAATAAATTTCGATTAAAATTAAACAATGATTGTTGTTTTTTATTGCTTCCTACTGAATTCTTTTTATGTAAAGTCAATTTTTTATTTCTTTTCTGATTCCAAAAAAAAAAAAAAACAAAAAAAATACTCTTCATTCCTTAAACTCTTAAACAATTGTATCATTGCATCCATCCTGCATCGGAAAAGAAGAAAGATACAAAACCATTTTACCTCGCGATAGAAACGTGTGGTTCATGCAACATTTTATTTTATACATTTATTTGTACAATTTTTGTTTCGATATTTTTGTTATTTTTGTACCTATGTGTTGTAACCAACCACCTCTAGTATCCGGAACTCATCTGGTCCAATATATCTCCATTTCTGAATTTAGACATGAAATTCAACAAAAAAAAAATAACATTAAATGCCTTCAAGGGGGAGCCGAAACATTACAAAACAAAAATTTATCCAAAAATACAGGAGAGCATCACAATCGTCCAAAAGAAACAAAACAACGTAAAAATAGCAAAATAATCCCGGAATTCCTTTGTTTTCCTATCAGGAATATGTACAGTTGAAAAATTAAGCTCAGGAATATAACAAAACAAAAAAAAAACACCAAACTTCACACAAAAGCGAGTTGCAGATGGAAAGATACAGATACGAATCCATATCGAAAACTGGGAGCAGATGAGATGAGTTGAGATGGGAATTTGGGAATGGGAGATTTCGAATTCGATGTAGGTGCAAAGTTTTTCTCAGTTCTTTTATTTTGTGTAATTTTTATTTCAATTATTTGTGAAATTTTTGGCAAAAATACTCCGATTCCTTTGTATGTTTCCAATTTTCTTCTTTTTTTTTGTTTTGTTTTGCTGCTTGTGTGTTTGTTTGTTTTGTTGCAACAGCAGCATGAGGAAAAAATTACTTTTGCTTAACATGCAACACCTATTTTAATGAATTTTATTTTCTTCTTTTTTGTTTAATTTTAATTTTATTTTATTTCCCACACAAAAAATTGGTGGTAGAACAAAGATACATTTTTGCACTTTTTATTTTTTCGTAAATTTTTTGTATTTTTTCTGAATCAAAATCGCAGTCTTCTCTTGCCTACGTTCTTCTTCCGCCGCGCCGGCCGGCCGCCCTTGGGGACTAAAATAAGGACTTTTAAGACATATTGTGGTTGTAGAAACATACAAGTCAAAGGAGAGGCGATTATTTTTGCTTTTTTATTTGGTTTTGAAAATCGTTTTTGGGAATATCTGTCTACCAGATGGGATTGTAGGTATGGGATTTTCACAGTCTTTATTTTTTAGTATTTTTTTGAAACCACAAAAAGAGGCATTGCAATTGATTTATTGTCCTGGAAAGGAGGATGTAAAAGGAGTGCTGCGAGTACAGAGTGAGTCTGAGTTGAGCATACCTTCTGAAGAATGAGATGTTGATTTTCACATTGTTCTGTTCTTCGGGAATCGGGTAAATTAAATTGCAAAAAAAAAAACGAAGAGAAGTGTACCTATAGAAGGAAGGATAGGTATGAAAATGGAAGATGAATTTAAGAAAATGAAATTACACAGATGTGAATATTTTTCTTATTTTTAAAATAAAAACTTGGCTTTCACGGTTTGAGTTGAGTTGACAGGCAAGTTGATGGTGATAAACCGTAATATGTATATTTAAATTAAATTTTAAATCAAAATTCATTTTGTTTTCTGTTAAACATACATCAAAAGCTCATAGAACAAAGGAAATAGCTTTTAAAGTAGTCAAATATTGAAAATATGATACGAAATGTCACTTAAGATCCAAAATATTTCATACCACAATTGTAATATAGACAAATCTATTTCTGTCATTTGTGTATATAGATTTTTTGTATTGGCATTACCGTCGCAAGGGATGACACATTTTTGACACCTGATTCAAAATATTTTTTCCACCCAAAAATTAAGCTTTTAAGATTGAACTTCTTAAAATCAAATATCTCAGTTATTGTTTTTTGAAACATGGGCAACTGTCACATAAGACCAAAAATAACTCATAACACATTTTTACTATTGTCCATCTTCTTATTTCTACCATTTTTTTTATCAAAAATATTTGTCTAGCCTTATAAAATAATCGTTTTCCAAAACACATTGATCATCTTAATTTGGACAACTGGCAGAATATTTGGGCGCCATTCGTAGCGTATGAAAAAACCATAAATACTTAAAAGCTAATCTTTACTTCTCGTCAAACCAGATGTTAGTAAAAGGTTTTGGTAGTAAATTAGCGCACACAAAAGGGCATTTGACAACCCTTAAATGTATGTATAATTTTTCAACACAGAGTGAACCTTAGGAAAATTGTGAAACATTTGAGAGGAGATACCTAAGTTTAAAGTTTTAAACTTCGAAATAAAAGGGGAACGTCTTTCACATTCTTGATGTACGGCTGAACAAAGAATTTCTGTGTTTCTGAATTTGAAATTGATAACTATTCCTAGAATTGTGAGTATTAGGGTTGAATTGCAGTTATTTCCATATCGCCTTGGAGTACCTATGAATTTTTTTGTTGGTGTTATCCTTCCCTACTTTTGCCGTTTAACTGATACAAATTATAGGCGCCCAGGAATGTCTAAGTCACATAAGCCTGATTCATATATATCTTTGCTATGTTGATAAAGTCGTTTAAAACTCGATTTTTTTCTGTAAAATTTAGTTAAATATCAACAAAAATCAATGAGTCAATGAGTCAACATTCAACTAGTCAATTTTATCAATTTAAACACAAACAACCTTTCTCTATAATAAAGATATCAGTTATCCTATAACAACAATAGCTCGAGTTGTAAAATTCCCTTGACACCTTTTTTTTTACACAAAACAAAACACCTAATCACGTCACGTCGGTCGTCGTCGTCGGTGTATACCTGATAATAATGTGTGTCACTATGTAAACAAACAAATTTGTTATGGATTCGCCTACCTGCCTCAAAATCGAAACAATAATAATTTCTCTTACCTCAATTTATTTGGTATTATTCCCACCTATAGTTATGTAGGTATACACCTGCTTCTGTACGACCTACGCGACGCTTATTGGTATCAATTCATTCAGATTCAGAGAGGGAATCACCAAACAAACAAACAACCAACAACACGAAAAATACAACATTGTTCTATCTCAATAGCATGCGCCATGATACGAGTATACAAGCCAAGTGTGGGATAGAATACTACAGGTATCCTATACCTACCTTACCTACCTTCTAACGAGTCAAGTAGATCCCTCCTAAAAGATAATAACAAGAACAGACCGCCCTATTTTTTGATACTCGTTTATAATTCCCTCTTCTCTTACCAACCAAAAAACAGAAGTTACGAACGTTCGAAACGGCCTGGCCCGGCCGGCGCACAAACTGTTTAGACATGCTGTCGGCTTTTTTGGTAAAATGATTTGTTATCGTATATCGTTGTCGGTATAAAATTGTAGTATAGAGGTACTCTTACCTACCTACCTTACCTACAGCATGCGATTATTGTGGTTTCACCTGTTTTAACTGTATCCATGATGGTGTTGTGTTATTGTTACCTTTTATTGGTACCTACCTTTTGTATACGAACGACGCGTTCAACGTCGACGACAACGACGCACGGAGAGACGTGATGTTTACCTTTTACCTAGCCTACAAATTTACACACGGTAGTAATGTGGTTCGTAAAAAAGAATGATTCATGTTTTGTTTTGACGGGATGAATGTTTTTATGGTAAATATGTACTGTACCTATAAACCTGTACCTATAGGGAAAAACGTGATGTCTGGCGGACGACAACGACACAATATAAACAATACGACCGACTACGATACGATACAATGGTGATGATGATGGTGATTTTGATGAATGGAAGTCAGTAGCAGGTAGAGATACTTACAGGTGATAAAGTAACTTGTTTTCAGATTTATGACTGTGCGTCATGATTGGTTGGGTTTTGTTTGGCGGCTTACTTGTGATTTGTGACTTTAAATGGAGTTCTTTTTTTTTATGGCGGAGACTGCGGAATTCCGGTGGCAAAATGAGAGTGGTTTATGATTTGGGAAAAAGGTAGACTTAAAGAGTGACTATGAGTTTAAATTTTATGAGAAGACTGCAATACTGTAGTTCTCGTTAGACTTGAGCGTTAGACTCAGTTGAAAAACTTTTAGCTGGAGATTGACCTTAAGAGCATGACTCTACAGTTTCCAGCTTTTTTATTGAATGTATAAGCTTAATATTAAAATTCTTAACAGACTTGTATGCTCTTAGTATTGTTCAATATACGCATTCTATGGGTATAGGAACGAAGTCGTTGGGCGCCACTTTACATCCTAAATCACAATCGATTAAAAATGTATGCACTTTTACATACAAAAAACACAAAATAAAATCTGTTTTAGAGCTAAAGGATCCAATTATTACTCAAATTATTTAAAGTTCTCTGAAAATTGTTGAAATAATACAAACCAACAACCCCCCTCCCCCCAAATTTGTCAATGGAAGCTGAAAACGATTAAAGGAAAATAGTTGAGCGTTGGGCGCCATCTAACAACAAATCAGTTTTAATTAGTCCTTTGAAAAGATATATGGAGCAAAGAACATAAACCAAAATGTTTTACAGTTCTTTTATTTTGTACTTAATATAGACAAACATTATTATAAATAACGTTAAATAGATAACAAAAAGTGGGCGTGGCAGTGAAAAATTTGAAACTAAGAAACTTTTACCAAAGTGTAAGGAACTGTTTTAAAACAAAACTAAATGCTTCAATTCATTTCAATAAGACATGTTCATCCAACGTTGGGCGCCATTTCATGTTATTTATGAATTGATATTGTAATTAGTGTTTTTTTTCGGGTTGTGCCTCTTGCGACGAATTGACAAATCCTCCAAGAGTAATTCTTGTCATGAAAAGTGCTTTCTCAAATTAGCCGTTCGGATTCATCTTAAAACTGTAGGTCCCCTCCATCCCTGACAACAGTATTCGCACAGAGAAATGGTTGCGAGTTGTAAGTCACTAGGCGCTAGTTCTCAACGGACTGTTGTGTCACCTAATTTATTTGTTATTGTAATTAGTTTACAATTCACTATCCCCAATGACAGTATAAAAAGATCTATACCGAAGAAAACAGTCATAAATATAGATTTTGTATTAAAGATAATAATTGTTCATCTAACGTTGGGCGCCATTTACTTATATTATATAAAATTACCTTTGTAACAAGCCTTTGAAATTGTTGTTAAAAGGTCTGTGAAAAAGATTGATGCATTGCTAACAAACAAATGATAATTGCGCATATTAATCAGGTAAAAAAAACACTCATGAAGGTTTCGTGTTGGGCGCCATTTAGAGCAAAATAAAATTTCATCATTTTAAGTTGTAAAACAAAATAATAAATGAAATAAGCAAAAATTAATAAGCCTTCCAATTTACTACATATTTCACACCAATTTTGAAGAAGCTGTTATTTTTATATTGATATAGATTTCCTGGAAAACTCAGATGGCCCATTTTCACTCATCAGAGAAATATATACACAACTCCCTTATCGTATAATCTTACCACAAAACGATTTAACCATTTCAATAAAAACTTACCCCCAGCTAACAAACAAACTCCAAAACACCCATATAAACAAATCATAAACCTATCAGTAAATACTTCTCATTTCGACTTGTATTCAATTCCATTTTCTATTTTCCCAAAGGTAAAGGTGTGAATTAAGATGTCCGTATCCATACATAAAACTACAAATAACTTACAAAACTTATCCCTTCTCAGTATCACCTATTTCCAATAAAAACGTGTGCATTTTCAAAAACACCAACAACAATTAGAAAACAACCAATTACTGTTTACATTCGAATTTATTTCAAAAATAACATTTTCCTTCCTATCCTATAAAAAGGTATTCTTCTGCTTCTCTACTTCCTCCAGAAATATTTGTTCTTGTGCAAGACATAGGCTATGGCAATAGGCATCATCACATTTCCTTGATTTTTGATGAGAAAAAAAAAAAAGAAAAGAAAAATTTTATTTATTAAACTGTGGACATCTTCAATTAATAATTATTTTTGATCACCAATAACTGTTAACATTAAGTTGCTTAAGTTCTTGTTAAATTGGATGAATTTATAACACAACCATCAGAGATGCCAAATAGATACTATATATTTATAAATTTTAATTTTGTTCCTTCTTAAATGCATTTTCATCTTGACGTGTGATGTGTTTCGGATTTAAAAAAAAAAGAAAAAGAATATTTATTAAAATGTTTAACAGTTTGTTCTTTATTTTTATATTTTTTGGCTGGTTGGATTTTTTATGTGACACGAATTAAGAAAAAATGCCACAATGGTATCAATATATTGTCTTTTATTTGTTCATTTATTATCACATTTATATTAAGATGATGTCTTTTTTCATTTTGATAAAAGAAATTAGTCTGTATTTAATGTTACAAAATTAAAACTAGTTGAATTGAGCATTCTAAACCAATGAATTTTTACAAATATAACGATAACGAAAATGAACTAAATATCAAACTAACGAACTTCGATGAATCAAAATGAATAAACAAGAAATAACGAGACAGCAATTAGGAAGACAAATGGACAGATGAATTTGTTAGCAAATAAACAGATGCACTAACCATAAATTTAAAGAAAGAAAGTGAAAAATGAACAAAATAATATATACAGAATGAACCAACAGATAAGCTTAATAACGAATAAATGAAGAAAATTTATTGAGAAACCAAAATGAATGAACAGATAATCAAATAAACAAATTATTTATTAATAAAATTACCATTCAAACGAACGAACGAACTATGAAGTTAAAGAGAGAAAGTGACAAATGAACAAACAGAAATAAACAGAATGAACCAAAAGCTTAGCTAACTAACGAATTAATGAAGAAAATTCATTGAAAAACTAGAATAAATAAACTGATAATCAAATTAATGAATTATTTATCAATTCAACTATCGAATATTCCTAAAAACTTATCAATTAAGTAAATTGACGTAGAATTAAAGATGTTTCTATAAAACAACGAATAAATTCTAATTCGTTATTTTGTCGTTGAGAATTTTAAGGGATTTCTCGGAAAAAATGTTCCTATGTCTTTTTTCTTTGATAAATAATTTTGAAAAAATGTATGTCACCTCCCAACACGAATTTTGGCAATGTCTTGTATACGAGTATGTATACAATTTTGTCTTCAATGAAATAGATAACACGTGCTAAGTTAAACTTTTGTAGCCAATCAAATGGTTGCTTTTGTTTTTAAAATTAGCTAAATTAAAATACATAACATCGCACCGCCGCGCGCCGTCCGTTATCGTGCCAAAAGAAATAATTATCTAACAAATCATGGGAGGGAACTAAAAACTATTTTGCAAAATATTTAGATAGGTATTTATACTTATATACTTATTTATTTTGTGTACATAAGTTGTGCTAGATGTGTTACGTATGTATATTAAACTTAAATTCATAAGGATGTAACAGAAAGATTTAACATAATAATAAATTGTATAAACACACGTTTTTTAAATTGACGCAACGTTCGATATGCGCCACCATATAACAACGCACCCTCATTGATTTTCAATCCGTTTTTATTTTCGAATTTTTATTGAAGCAATTAAGAAAAACGCAAATAAGGATAAGGTGAGAACAAAGGCGTGTCAAAAATAAAAGAAGATGCATTATCATCAACATCATCTCAGGCTTCAGGTCTTCGGTCTTCGGTCTTCGTGGCTCATCATCCTTTGTGTCATAAATGTGAGACACCATACCATATGGATGCAGGCGGCATGGCATGGATGGCGGTCGGTGGCGTTCGTTGATGGCCTTTTTCATAATAATTATATTCTCAGTGCCTTCCGTTAAAAAATAAAAACAGAAACCTGATTGAAGAAGGTGAATGATGCTGATGCTGTTGCCGTTGCGGTGTGATTTGATTTCGCTTCTTATTTTAATTTTGTTTTTTTGTTCGTTTTGTTAATTATTTTAATTGAAACTGACGCTCAAAATTTCCACCGAACGAAATCTGAGCGTTTATCGGTGAAACAACAATGATGAGCTACATACATCTACCGCTTCAGCTACTACACGACGAGTGACGCGAAGACCCGACGTGTGTGTCGATATGGTTAAGGATGGTGGGCTTTTGTTTGCTTCAAAAAAGCAAGGTATACAATAAACTTGTGTGGTCTAAACAAATAATTTTTTTGATGACAGGAAAAGAAAACACCATCGTTGTCTTATTCAATTTAATATTTTTTGAATAGGGGGAGATATTATACGGATGTAGGTAAGGTACATTGTTGAGGTACTTAAATACACCTGAAGATATGGGTTTGAGACTTTAATTTTGTTATGATACGGGAACGAACAGTGGTAAGGCCGGAAGATAAAGCGTGATATTTTTAATTATTCCGGGTGGTTTAGTGATTCAATGCTTTTGGTCGTATTCTTTTCTTTTGACACCTAATACAATGCAAGTGGAGTGTATACGCTGAAGCTGTGGGTTGGTCTGTGAGAACCCGCAGGGAAAAATATTGCATTAGAATATTTAACTGATGAGGAAATAATAGATCAATTAATTCAAATCATAAACGCTGATATCTCACAAACAAACAATTTTATGTTTGCTTCATAATATAAAAATCCAGCTCGAAGGACCAAATTGAAGTTTTATTACTTTTGATTAAAAAATCAGATGAAATAAAAATCGATTGTTAAATAATTTTCAATATAAAGAATATTTACAAACAATCCTCAATTTATTTAAATAAGAGAAGAATTTAGCTGCAAAGACTAAAGTGAAGACTTTGAAAGTAAGCTTATACTTTTGCTCAAAAATATGGTAAAAAATCTTCAATCTGAATAATCTTCAAAACAAAAAAAATCTGTAATTTTGTAGCTTCAGCCATTTTGTGCGTTGTTGTTGGCTGGCCAAGTACTCGGAATGCCAATGATAAATTGCTCCACCGTAAGATCCAGATCGAAGGACCAATGATTGGGCTGTAAAGCGTTTTTATTTTTTTTTAATAATTGGAGTTTAAAATCTTCCAAATTAAAGAAATAAGAAAACAAAAACACAACACAATTTTAGAAATACTGAAGCACACTTTATCTTCAATTTATTTAGTGTTAAGGAAAAATGAAGTTTAATCGAAAAATTGAAGACTCAATATAATATACACTTTAGACAAAAATACTCAATACCGTTGAAGAAACAGTCAACCAAACTTAATACATAATATTCATAATTTTGGATCATAAGTCTTTAGTTTTGTTAAAAGTAAAAATAAAGTACACATTGTTGAACGCACATCAGAAGAACCCGTCTCGACGAACTAAATCAATCATATTCTGTTATTAAAATTAAAGTAAACATCTTTAATTTTAAGACGTTTACTCAACTTTTTTACTCCAACTCACCTGACTAAATCTTTTCAATTTTGTTGAATAAAGATTCAAATAATTTCAAAATCGAAAGTGAAGAAAAAAGGTAAATTTTTTGATCGCCAAAGAGAATTCTAACGTGAAATTAAAGCCTTTCTTTCGTGTAAGTCTATGATTATGTTATTCAATTATAATTTTGAAGCCAACAACAAGAAACAATCTTACTCTTCACAGTTGATGTAAGTAAAGAAGACTTTTTCGCTAGGAAACAAATCAATTATATTTTGTACATTTTACCAAACATCTTCAGTTTGAAGCTCAGAAGAAAACAAAGACTTCGCTATTTTCTTGTCCATACCTTTTCAGTAAATCTCACCAATTTGAAGAAGTAATTTGTACTTTACTTAATAAAACACGCAGAACTAATCTATTCAACTTGTTTATAAAATTGCAGTAGCTATCTGCAATTTTGTGAAAAGTGAAAAAAAAAGCCCATCAAAACTACCATAATGAAAACTTAACCTATAAATAATCTACAGTTTTGTTAAGAGTAAATAATAATCCGGGTCGAATGACCAAACCGAAAAGTAAAAAGTATGTTAAAGTAATTAATTTTGTCTAAAAAATAATCTTATTCTTCCTACATATTTGAAAATTGTCTTAAAATTAATACAAAAAAAGAGAATATCTCTTTACCACAGATGTTCAACAGAAACCATAACCACTGACTTTAAGTAGATACAAATAAGTACTTAAAGCAAATCAATTTCCATTTAACATTTTTTTTCTATAATTTTATTTTTTTTTTTAACAAACTACATCCCATCAAGATAAATAAAAAACCAAAAAAACCTTGTGCACTTTCGCTCCACATAAAGTACCTATGTAGTATATCTTTTTTAACACTATAGAACCCGCAAATGTGCATTTTTGAACATCAATCATTTTATTCACGGATGACAAGTAGTTGTATTCTTAATTTTTCATTATGAAAATCACTCATTACACGGTGCAGTTTTCCTTCCTTGAACAAACTCACAAGGACTTTAAATACAGAGACAGAGAAAAGAGAGAAAGAGAAAGGAAAAGATATACTACAATACAATACATGCCTTAAAATGATTAATTATACCCGCCCTATATATTCATTCACATTTTGCCTCCAAGGAATATTTTTGTTGTATCTAAAGTACAAGAAACATTATAATGAATCATAGATACGACACAACGAAAACACCACCACCGACCGGCTTGACTATAGGTTGATGGTTGCATCAGATTAATAATATAATAAATATTTCCGCTTAACTTGTTCGAATGTGTTTAAATAATTAATAAAACAAAAATTAATTAATTCTAAAACAAATTTTTATTTTCTGTAAAACTAAGAAAAATAAGAAAGTTTAAACAAGTTGATATTTTGTATGTTTTTTTTTAATTACAAAGTTAACATAAATTCACATAAGTAGGCACATTCATCAAACATTAATTTAAAATAGCCATAATGGTGAAATTGGGATAATTTTTCCTTCTTTCAAAAAAGAAAACAAAACGAACAAACCTAATTAATCACTAAGCTTAACACACAATTTTACAATCCACACATAATAGTTTTTATTTAAATTTGTTTTTTTTTTATATTTAATAATCTTATTGGATTCTTAAAAAAATAAGCATTTTTAATCATTTTTTATGAGAGTTGAAATGTTTATTAAAATTCAAATAAACAATCTGACATTTAAACTTAACGAATTTTTCATTCTTCATTTTTGTTGTTTTCGTTAAGAATTCGATGCAAAATTGATTGCTTGTATTTTGTTTTGTTGATTTAAAACCAATGAAATAGATAAATCATAAACAAAAATTCAATTTTCAATGTACGTCATTGAAATGTTTCTTATTGTGTATTTTAATTTTTGTATTTATTTAAATAACCAAAAAATTAACTGTCAGGTGAAGAAAACATAAAACCACACAAATTTCGCATCATAAAAACACCACACATCTTTTTTGAGTATGAAGTTGTGTGTTATGTGTGTAGTGTAGACGTTCTGCAAAATGGATTGCTTAACCCTCAATTTATGTTAAACAATAAAAATCCAGACAGTGAGAACGACAAAGTATATATATACAGCAACGACGACGAAAAAACAAAAACAACAACATCAATGACAAATGAACGAAAGTAAATATTCTGAATGTGGAATTTAGTTTTGATTGATTGGACCACTTGCAACTTAAAACGAAACAAAACAAAAAAAAAACAACGAAACATTTTCAATGCGAACGAACCATAACGTGAACAAACGATTGTATATACAATACAATATGGCTACCAATACCGTTACAATGTGACAACATTCAGCGACCGAGGACGAGGACCGCGAGACGACGCCATCCATCGCATCGCCATCGCTATCATATGATGATGGTCGTAAAAACATTTTTATTTCTGAGGTGATATTTGTTAAAAATTTTCATATTGTCAACGTTTTTTGTTGTTGGATTTGTTTTATTTTTTTTTTTCAATTTTTAAAAATAGTGCATAAGCTAATCGATGACATTGTCTTCAGTTTGCAGTTTTTTATATACCTCTTGTTAAGAGAAAAAGATATGAGGAAACAAAACTTAAAGACTTATATTTTTGACTTATCTTAAGGTGTCACTCAACATTGATATTAATTTGTTAAAATGTTTATTTTTTTAAAGTTCTGTTTGGACTACTTTTTGTGGAATGCTTTTGAGTGTTAATATTTTATTTTTATTTTAGCTTTGTTTTTTTTTTTTAAATAGATATACAACGAATAATGTTTCGGTTGTTGTCTGGAACTTTAAAAACTGAGATAAAGGAAACGGGAAGTCAGCTTTAACTTGATTATATTTTATAAACACAAAAAGCTTTTTAAGAACTCGTCTTCTATTAATAAAAGCAAATTAAAGACGAATTATTATCAAAGAGAGCGTTAAACTTGAATTTCTTTGTAAATTAATAATAAAAGGTGGTTACATTTTAAGGGCCGATGTACATTTTAAGTAAAAAACAAATTATTTAAGAATTATTGTCATTTCCTTTTATTATGATAGTACTGGTATGGTTCAATTATGAATGGAACAAAATTTCGGCCAAATAGCCGCCGCGATATCGGCAGCATACCTCCATCCGATGGTCCAAATTATCGATGACGCATAATTGAGGTTACTGGCCAATTGACCCCGCCACCACGGGAGATATCACGGCCATTGAATTTGTCAGACAAAAAAGCCAATGTTTCGTTAGCACACGTCTACATTCATTTCTTCCGATTCGCGTCATAAAAAGTTCACTATCATCTCACGATAGCGTACACCATTCAAAGTAACTGCCTGACCAGCCTTATTTTGAAAAAAAAACGTCCGATGATGCCGCCAGGCCATAAAACGCACCAAACAGTTACTTTTTGTGGGTGCATTGTTTTTTTGGCAATCACTCTTGAATTATCAGTCGCCCAAATGCGGCAATTCTGCTTATTGACGAATCTACCGGGTAGAAAATATGCTTCATCACTAATGCACTTTGATTTGAACGCCCATTTTTATCTTTCCATGGTTCAAATTGAATTAGTCTGAAATTATAAAATGTCAAATAAAATGAAGAACAAAAATTGACGTTTAAGTGTGGTTCACATTCAACATCGGCCCTTAAATTTAACCACCTTTCCATTTGGTCCTTCGAGCCGGATCACTCGTCAATTTAATCTAAATTTTCTCGCAATTCCATTGCAAAACACGGGTTTTTCAACAATTGAACAATATTATGTTCTCTGTTCTATGTTATTACAACGATATTTAGTAAAATATGCTAATAGTATGCTTATCATCTTTCACTAAATGATTATTAAAAAAAAAACTTCACCTAAAAATAAAGACAAACAAAAACATTCCTATTTCAAAAATTATTTATTACTAGAATTTCTCATAAATTTAAGCAATTTTTCGCATAATTTTGCAAACATTTTGTTACGCCCCATAAAGTTATCCATCAACATAACAATCTCCAATGTCAAATTTTATAATTTTTACTTTGTTTGTTTTTTAATATAAAAATCACGCAACAATTTTCCACCTGACAGCACATCTTTCACAAATTCAAAAACAAAACAAAATAGAAAAATTTTGTTTGAAATTATTTTCCAACCTCTTAAAAATCTTTAAAATACAAAATAAATAAATTCGAGAAAAAAAAACACCTTTCTTCTTTTTGTACTATAAATTCAAAATTTCACGCCGTGACATATGTTCACACATAGTTTACTTTTTTCTTAAATGTTGTTCTCTCAGTCAGGATGTGTATATTTTAATTAATAATTCTCACCTAAATGACTTTGCAAATATAAAAGGAATACAAAATCATCATCGTCGTCGTTTCGTTGGACAATTTTCGTGCCAAGAGTTTTCCTCATATACATACATTTTCTTACCTGTTCAAAAAAGTGTACTATAATAAATTTACGCAATTAAAATTAATATACATCGTTTAATTTTACGTCGACAATTAAGGTTGATTTTTTGTTTGTATTCTCTTTTCTTTAATATTTTTAATTTTTATTTTTCACCTGACAAAAAATATTTTAAACATTTTTCATCATCATTTTTGTAGAATTTATAATCAAATTTTACCTTTATAGCAAGTGAGATGGAAAAGAAAATGATTTTATAGCAAGATGATGGCGTCTTTCCATTTTGATGTATCTTCATACTTAAGGCCCATGGGACCGATCTAGATTGTCCAAAGAACGATCTTTTAAATTTTCTTTTTTTCTTTCAAACTAAAAAGATCATAAATTAAAATTAGATATGCATAAATGTTGAGGTATGTAGATAATATGTTGGGTTGGAAGGTAAATAAAGAAGCTTTTTGATTTTATTTTGTTGAGACTTTGAAAAATTTATCCACGATTTTCTTATATTTTTGTTTTGTTTGTTTGATTATTCAACATCAATTCAAGTGTAATAAATTTAAAGATACTTTATTGTGACAAGCGAAGGATTTAAAACCTTTAAACATCAACAAATCATTGCTATTTTTATATATAATAGTGTATCTTTATGTGTATAAAGTGACTTGGCACATATGTTATGCGTGTTGCAATTGCAATCAATGTGCATCTAGTTTTTCGCAGCTGGAACACACAAAACGGGAGAAAATAAAATGCGTATTTTTAGATACTTTACACCTTTTTCCAACTAAATACCGACACTCTTCTTTTATATTTATAAAACAAATATGTTTCGAAGAACTTTATAAAATCAAAGTAAGTGGCTTAACCGAACAGACAATATCGGGTCCGGATTATCAATACATTATATCTCCAACCTTAGGAGGCGCAATTTCCTTGGCAAAACTCTGTCATATAAAGTAAATATGACAGATGGCAGTTGATTTAAGATAAGTATTGTTGTAATAAATAATATAATAGTGTTCCATTCAGTTCTATTATCATTTATCATTGAACAACTTTTTTGTGTTTATCTCATAGCCCTATCCAGATAACAATAATAAAAGCTCATTACAAATGTCATGTACACTTATGTCATAATAAACTTTCTTCTCTTCTGAATCATCAAAGTACTCGGACGTCTTTTCATTTATTATTATATTAATCTGTATAATAATCACAACTTTATTTCTTCAAGTATTGATACCACCAGTTTTATAGTTTTACTTTGGCATCACTGTTTCTGGTGACAGTTAATTTTGACAGAAGACAAGTAGATAGTGGAATAACACCATGGCTGCAGACTTTTATGTCAAAACCCGAGGTTAAAATTTTTGGCACTACAATTTCTGCTGAAAGTCAATTTGACAGGTGATTAGCAGATAGTAAAAGAACACCATGTATGGAGTCTTGCATGCTAAAACAACATTTAATTTGGCATCACAGTTGATGGTGACAATCAATTTGACAGTAAGCAAGCTGATAGTAAAAAACATCTGAAATGAAGTCTTATTTGTCAAAAATGAAAGTGTAATATAGTATTTATTGCTTGTTTAGATGTAATTAAATAGCTCAGGATCTCTGATAGAACCTTGTGGTACTCCATTCTAAACATTATTAGTTCTCTTTAGTTAATGAATCATAAGGCTCCTTCTTTCTCAATCCAGCCTTGAGTGCAGATGATGGCCGGCCGGTATAGGTACGGTGTGGAAGGAAATACCAAAAAAAAAAATGACAGTGTATAGCGGCTGCCTTATGCAGTCAATATGCCTGCCAAAGAGAAAAGGTGCATTTTGGTGATATATTTTTAGATTTTTCTGCAGTGCGATGTATGTCGGGTCGAAGTGGTATTCAAAGGATGCATGATGGTCGCTTACTTGAATACAGTTAGGCATAAGCATTACATTTATAGTCGACTGACGCACCAATCTATACCTCTCTTTTAGTTAGTATGGTGTGTGCTGAGAATTTTATAGCCTACATATAAGTATAATGTAGCTGGATGCTTGAATTATTCACTATAGGTATGTGATGTGATGTCTGTTTGTTAGACTGCTTCAGATGTTATTATGGAGAAACAAACATAAACTTCTATGTCACATGAGATACATTTTTAATGATGATTACCTTGAAATATTTTTTTACTCGTATTTGAAGTTTATTTTAGGATATGTTGCAGGCATTTTGTTTTGTATAGAAAGATACATTGCGTATCTTTAAGTACGTACCTCAATTGCCTTGCTTTTACCATACTGGATGATGATGCGCATCGTAAAACAAGGCGAAAAATTAAAAACTATAAAAAATGCATAAATCAAATTGTTGTTCCCAATTGATGATCAAGGTGTACATGTATCTTTTGTGGGTAGTGTTTATAAACAAAAAATACCGGTACAAATTTACCTAAAGATAGATACACTTATTTAGTACAGAGTGAAGTGTAGAGGGGGTATAATTAATTGAAAAGCATCACATCACCTCTCTTTACAAGCAACTTTTGTTTCCAGTGATGGGAAGAGCTAACATTTGTATATAGAACACAAAAAACACTGTACAGCATTGCCATACATCAATATATACACAAGCGCGATAATCATGATGACATTAAGTTTTATTAAATGATCTATTGAAGGGGGGTTGGTGTTGAATGTCGTATGCGTGGGATGAATGAAGAAAATCTTTGACGACAAAGTGCGGCTAAACTATAAAACTACAAAAGCAACACACAAAAAAAGAAAGCATATCAAGAACTAAATAATCTATAAATGATGTTGTCGTTAAAAATACGATTGATTAGGTAGCCTAAATAGCATTATTAGATGTGAGGATTTGTGTGGCGGCAGATAAATTTCAGGTGGAATTGAATGGTGTTCAACCAATGAAAAAAAAACCAAATGATTTAAGCAACCAATTTATGAAGAAACTCGTAATATTTTTCATTTAAAGCAATTTAATGGTGGATAAATAGAATATCCCGCTATTGCGACAGCTGTCACTTGTCACTTGAACTTGTCATCTTTTGGCATTTGACAAATAATAACTACGCCATTACTAAAAATGAAACGATACACTTTAACAAAGCATCAAAATTGTTAAAATTCACCTCAAAAAGTGTTAAAGTTTAGCAGTTACTTCCATGTCGTCGTGAAGCACATATTTAGCAGCCAATAGCGAATGTGGTTTGGCGTCGTATATTTGCTGATTGAGTCCTTGAAATGCATTAAAATAATCAGAATTTAAACCATTTTCACATCGGAAGTTATGCTTATGAGCACAACTGTTCTTTGAGTCTTTAAAAATCAAATTTCCGTCTGCAACGTCTCACTGTTTAGTGTGCTTTTTGAGCTGGTGGTGTGATCTCCTGACCATGATTTGTTTTCTTTTGTATAGGTCATCTGAAAGATAAGGTCTATGTTAATGCTCCAAAATCAATTCGAAGTTTTAACCCAAGGACTTATACTTTAAATCAGTGTCTAATCCTTCGAGTTAAAAACAAAAATTTGGTCCCTCGAGCTGGATTGTTAAACAAATTTAATCCATTTGTCATTTTTATCAAAATTCAAATTAATTGATGATCTCTTGTTTTCAATTCCAAGAAAACTTGTTATCAATTTTTATTAAAGTATTTTAACACTACCATTCACGTCATAAAATAACAAAAAAACGTATTTGTCTGTTTCTCACTATCTCAAAATACGCATCACCGTTCCACTGTTGAAACAATAAAAAAAATGTGTTATGTTACTCACCACTGATCATGAGGTACTTATCTACAACTTCAATAATACAATCGAGGTTTCAAACACTAAATATATATTCATTAATGTTAATTAAAATCTGCCTATAAGTAGTCCACTATACATTTATTCTCTACGCAAAGGCCCATTAGACGCTATTTACTTTATCAATTGTAGAGTTTTGTGTATTTTTAAATTAAAACTGGTAATTCTTTTTTAAATAGATAGAAAATTCTATGGAAGCGCTAGAAAAAAATAAAAAATAAGTATTGTATATTATTTGCTCATCAATTTACATTAATAATTTTAAATGTGTTATCTTCAGAACATCGTCATTAAACAATTTTAGAATGTCTAGAATTAAGATTACTTTTATTCTATTATGAAATAAATGTGAATTTATGAAACTTTTATTTTTTTCTGAAAAAATGCATTTTTATTAACATTTTGAATTAGTTAGGAAGATACTTAAAAATCGCATTCAAGTGATTAACTCAATTTAATATTTTAATTAATATTTTTTTAATTACTATCTAAATTTAGGTGCTTTTAAAAATGTGTGCATTAAATAATGTGTAGCTTGTCCTAGAAATGTTCAAAAATCTTAAATCAATTTGCGTATCACCACTAAAAAAACAACAACAACAAAAACAATATTAAAGTCTTAATCTCTTAAATAAATCATATGTCACTCGAATTAATTAAAACGCCAGTTTAACAACCAAATAAAAGTCGTAAAATTTGACAATGAAAACCATAGAATTGAAAAAAAATTGCTTTGTTACATTTTTTAAAAAATAAGAGAACAACCAACAAAAAAAATGGCAAATAATTTATCACTTTCACCTAAAAGAAAATTAATAAAACTCATTCAGGTTTTTTTTTTGTTTGAATTTTATTTTATTTATATGCTTTTCTAGATATCCATTTATCTACCTCAGAAATATAATGTATTTTTTGTGCTTTTGAATTCACCTGTTCTGAGTGGGTGTGATATTTCAAAAAAAAAAAAAAAAAAAAAACTGTAGCTTGCTTTTGCTTACACAAAAAAAAAATATATTTATATAAGAAATTTAATAATATATTTGTCTGGCATGCATAACACGATAACTACACAAACGAATGCTATTAAAATTTCAACACAATAATTTTGTATTTTTTTTTGTATTTTCACGCGAATTTAGACTAAATACATTTTAAAATGTAGTTTATTGTGTCGTCTTTGAGGAAACAATAACATTAAAAAATTATGAAAGTTATGTGCCCTATGAACTGTGCATAGAATAAATTTCCCTAACCAAACAAAAAAGAAAAAAACATAAACTAAAATCTACTCATTTAGCAATAAAACTGTTGGATGACATTTTCTTCTTTAATATTTTTTTTTAAATTTTTTGAGCAAAGAAAAGATAAAAGAAAATAATACATTCTTTAGATGTTGTTTTTCGTTTACGTTTGTTCTTTTATTTATTTTCTTTGTGTTTTCTTGTTCTTGGCATTATTTTGCAAAACAACATCATCTAATAGGTCAAAACTAAAATGCGTACATATGTTAAGTTGTCAATGTTTAAAATTAATGTTAAACTTATTAATTTAGACAGTCATACACCTTTTGGGTGTTCCGCAATGTGCCGCATTTTAAGCTAAGAAGAAATTTAGGTCTCACTTATGTATGTATACTAAAAGAAAATTTTACGATTTTCACTTTCAAAATTTTGTAGTCGTTGTCGTTTGAAAAATTACGACTCACTCTATGAGACTTTTACGACTTAAAAACTTTGTATAAAATTTAGGTATTGTATAGTATATAGTGCAATTTAAATGAGTTGTGTGATAGGTGGACTAACATCTGGACGAAATTAAACAAAACACAATAACACTAAAAACTCATTGACGTAATCCTGAAATTATTATTATTTATGATTAGTTTTTATTTTGATTTATGGTAATAAATTTAACTAAAACTATTTTAGAAGGCCCAGTTAAGTGCTAAATTAAAAATTAACCTTTCTATTCAAAAAAAAAAATAAAGCGGGTAAAATTCGGAAATTTTGTTTTATTGATAGATTTCAAATTTCTTTGATTGATTAGTTAAAACAAAACAGAGTATTAAATCTGTCGACCTGAATAACCTACTTTTCTCTGAAAGAACGGACCAAATGCATTGTGGCCACTACTAAAAACAAAGGGTCTAAACGATTCTAAATAAATCTGCTCAAAATTAAAAAAAAAAAAAAAAGTTTCCAGTTGGGCGCCATTTACTTACTATTTCGGTGTTCAGTTGAGAAATTGTAAGTTTTGAATGTTTTTAATTTAATTTAGAATACATTCCAGTAGATACAAATTTCCACTTTATTGACTTTTTTTTACTTGCTGAAAAATCAATCACTAAATGGGGCCCAATTGAAATTTCAAAAAATAATGTAATAGTTGGTAGACATTAATGTTGACTATTTCGATATTATGTAATGAAAACTCAGTTGTGAATGTTTTTATCTTGATTTCGAAAAAACTCTAAGACAAAATTCAATTGTATTATTCATTTTCTAGAAAACCCCCAAATGGCGCCCAATTAAAGTCTTGCCAAATAAAATCGAATACAAAATTTTCTCCATAAAGTAAAATAAAGTATTTTTAAAATTCAGTTCTCTAAATTATTATGGCAGTGGGCAGACTTGCATTCTGGTTGCTCATTAAAACTAGTATTGTTCACAAACAAACCCGTCCATATTTAAAAAAAAAAAAAAGTTTCCTGTTGGGCGCCATTTTATTTTAAATAGGTCGATATTCTACTATAAAAAGGATTAGTTTCGAAAGTGTTCTACCTTAGTTTAGAATAGATTCAGGCGCAAATTTTTATTTTATTATTGATTTGTTAGAAATACACTAAGTTGCGCCCAAATAAAGTTTTGCCAAATAAGATCCAATTCAAAATGATTGTGATTCAAATGTAAAAATGCGTAAAATGTGGTTCTTCTGGACGTTTCATCAGACCTGTAATTAAATAAAGAGAATTAACATTTTTAACATCTCAAAAAATGTAAAAGTAAGCGAAACTGTTACAAAAATAGTACTAAATGGCGCCCATTAAAAGGCTTACATTTTAAGAACTATCCCTCAAAAACCTGGTTTTTAAAATAGGTTCACAATGATGACATATTATAAAGTATTTACCAACAACAAGATGTTATACATAGTCTTCACATTTTAAAAGATTAAAAAGCAAGTGAAACCTTTACTAAATGGCGCCCAATTAAAAAAAAATAATTCTAATAACTATCCTAAACACCATGTATTTAAAATATGTTGACATTGATGACACATATTTTAAAATACCAACAGCAACAGACATTATACATGTTCCCATTCATTAATCTCAGTGGTTATACAATGCAATAAGGTGGTCCTTCGAGCTGGATGATCTATCACAATCACGATTTTCTATTTATCTCCGTCAAATAAAAGCCTTTAAGGCTTTCCATTAATATAGTTGTTATGCGCTTGGAAAGCTTAGAAATTTCACACACAAATTGATAAGCTTTTTTCAACCTTATACAAAAACTAAACTAACTATCCAAGTGATCTTATTCAACACCAGAACAACAACAAACGTAAAAACTATTAAATAATCATCTTTTTTGTCGTGCAAAAATCTATCTCTCATCATCATATCAAGTACATATGTACGTTGTTACTTTTACAAAAAAAAGTCTGAGTATTTACTAGATTCATATTCATACATTTTTTGTACCTACCTATGAATCTATACTTATATCTATGAACAAACCAAAAAAAAGAAACGCACAACTTTGTCGCGACAACAACGATATCCCAACAAAAACTATACTCACCGCAAGTTAATAGACTTCAATTAATTTATATCTTTTCATCTCACTCTTGAATATCTTATAAGTACCTTTTCATATAGTTTCATATACACTTGTGCATATTCTAGATACAATATAAAACTCAAAAAGAAGCAGCATTTATATCTCTCGTAAAAATATTACTTTCGCATCGTTATAGATGAAGAAATATGAGAGCGAAAGGGATGATGATGATGGTGATGGTGATATAGCGGTGCGTTGATTGTTTGTATATCTTTACTGTCAACGAACTAAAATCATTGCGACGATGTCATAGTTTTCACCTTAATAATCATCATCATCATGATTATCATCATCAAATTGAGAAGATGGAAAGAATAAAAATATTTCATAAATTGTATCTAAGGTCTCTTATGTAGAGTGTTGTGTACCCGCACGTTCTCAGCCGTTAAAAATTAATGAAACATACAGGCGGAGCGATCGCAAGTGGTAGTAGCGGCGAACGTCGGCGGTGGATGGCGGTAGTGGCGCTGGCGACGCACTGCATTGCACTATGCATCGCGACGACAATGACAGCATCAACGACAACGACAACGGACAACGCCAACGGGACAACGTACGATGAGAGAGATGATGGGATAAATATTGAAAGCATCCCCCTTCGTATAGAATGTGTAGAATTGGTTTTTATAGCGAAATGAAAACAAAAGTCCGCGTATCATGACCCCTTATGGAATGATGACATATACTTTACTGTGTGTACATGGGCATTGGGCATATCTATAGTTCTTTGTGTTGGTTAGTACCTACCAGTATATATTTCATAGGTGTGTAGTACATAGCCCGTACAACCACACATGACAACAGCAAAAAGAATGAAAAAAAAAGAGAACTCGAAACACACAACAATAAGCGATTAATTGACGTAAATTAAGGTACACACCATGCGGCGCGTATGGTGGCTGTCATGCCTTCAGCCCATGTACCTATATAACACACCATACCATACCAAACCATACAATCAAGTCTTGAAATAATAAAAAGAAAGAATATTAAGAAATCGGAATTGAAAATGCCCTCTTGAAACCCAAAAAAGAAGAACAAGAAGAAGAACAAGAAAAATTAAATTGAGTAAAAAAGCCCATTCGAGGGCATTTTGTAATCTAACAGATACTTTCGCGAGATAAGCGGAACCTCGAAAAGATTCGTTCTTTTTCTTGATTTTTTTTTTAATTTTTTGATGTTGTTAAAGAGAAATAAATGAAAGTTTTTGTCTGGTTTATAAGTTTTTTTTTTTAAATGTAAAGATCTCTGTCTTGTCAGACTTTAAGGCCAGACTTATATGTGATATTGTTTCGATGATGATGAGATCACCAAACATACATATACCTACCTACTTTACTTTGTATCTTTTGTGTGATGATTTGTTTTTGTATATACCCCTTCTTCTTTTTTCTCCTTGACTGAGAATATGTGTTTTCGAGTATTTTTTTTTTCTTTTTTAATGGAATCTATACCGCCAGGGATATAGTCTATCTTCTATACATATGTATATAGTTACCCTGATGGGGGATATCTTTTACCGGCATTCGAGTTAATTAATGCCGCGAGAGAAAAAAAAATGTGAGCACTCACAAGATAACAAAAAACAAAATTAATAAAAATAAAAAGATAAAATAATTCTGTTCAATTAACTGAAATGTTTCTCATATTTAATAGCATTTTTTTGTGTGATGTGCTCAATTGATGATTGCTGTGAGGTTATATTTTATTATTGTATTGTTTGTTGAATATTTTCTTTAATTTATCACGAGAAGGTTTATATGTTAGGTAGAAAAATAAGGTTTTAAGAAAAAAAAAAAAGTTTCCAGTTGGGCGCCATTTTTAAAGAATATTTCAAAATTCGTGCAAGAAAAATAAATTTGAATGTTTGTGTCTTTATTTAAAATGAAAACAGAGCTAATTCTCAACTTTATAATAACTTTGCTCAAAATGCATTAAATGGCGCCCAATTTAAGTCTTGTCATATTAAACACAAACTCAATGGTAACATGTCTGAGAACACGTTTAGGGATTTTCACACTGTGGTTCTTTTAGTAATAACAAATCGGAAAGAAAAAATAAAAGTTCGTTGTTGGGCGCCATTTTTAATATTTCCAAATATTAAGACAAAAAGTTTCCAGTTAATCGTAATTTTTAAAGAATATTTCAAAATTCTTGTATGAACAATCAATTTAAAATATTGTATATCCTTTTTTACGACAAAAACAGAGCCAATTCTTAAGTCCAAGAACTTCGTTGAAAATGTATTAAATGGCGCCCAATTAAAGGCTTGTAAAAAATAACACAAACAGAATAGTAACATGTCTGAAAATATCTTAAGGATTTTTACACTATGGTTCTTTTAGTGATGATGGAAAGGTAGTGACAGAAGTTTCTGTCAGACTTAGAACCGAAGGAAGAAAATAATAGTTCGTTGTTGGGCGCCATTTTTAATATTTCAAAAGATTAAAAAGCAAACAAAAATCATATGAGGAAGCTCTAAATAACTCTCAATCACAATAACTTTACACATTAGTCTAAAAATGTACCAAATCTAAAATTTTCATTGAGAAATTGAGTTGAGACAAAAATACTTCGATAACGGATTATTATCGATCTTTCAAAAATAACTTGATAATACCTTGCTTGCATGCCAAAAAGAGTGACTAAGGTGTTTTTTAGTCATAATATTAATGAAGACTTGTTTTTCATTTAAATTTACAAAAAAAAAGTATTTTATTCGTAACTTTTGACTTAACAATATTTATGTGTGTAACTAATAAAATATTGCTGCTATCATTTTCCTATGACTGTGCTTGATGAAAGGTATTTCAACTTGATTAATTACACATTTCAAAAATAACTCAGACAAAAAACATTGATTAAATTCTATACCTGGAGATTGTTATACTATTTTGCAATAGTTCTTATCAAAATACGACACGTTTTTGCAATTTGTATTAAAACAAAAAAAAAACTATGTTTATATTAAGCCTTATCACAAGTCCCTTTTGAAGAAATTCGTATTACGAATAGCCTTTGGAAAATTAATGTTTAGATAATTGTATTAAAAATCAAATAAATTAAATGGCGCCCAATTTGAGACCAATTTATTTATTTATATTTTTTGTCAATATATTTTTTTTTTCAAACAATGAATTAGACAAAGAATATCCTTTCTTAGACTCATCTGAGTTTGATTCGTAAAAGAAAACGTATAAGTTGTATTAAATTCAAAGACATATTAATTGAAATTGCCTAAATGGCGCCCAAGTTGAGTCCCAGATATTAAAATATTCCTCTTTCAAATGATAAAATTTATAATTCTTAAGGTTTTTCTAAACCTATTTTCATTTACCCTTTGCATTAACATATGTGTAAAGTCTATAACAATTTGTTTTAATTTATTTAATGTGAATCTAATTTATTGGTTTATTATTTTTCATCTCATTAAAACAGTCCCATCGCTGGCATCGAGTCTACACCACCATAGCCAAACGAAGAATGATGATAGCAGCCAAGCATCATCGGTTGCCACAGCTGCACAGCAGGGTGGTGGTAGTGGAGTTGGTCTTGGTGACTACATTATGAAATGTCCGCAATGTCATCAACGATTGTCCAGTTTTCAGGTTAGTTTGATTTAACATCTTTTAAAAACAAAAACAACATACAAATCAAGAATTTCTGACACTCCCTTCGATTAAACTCTTTTACTAAAATTTCTTTTTGTTTGGTGTTTTTTTTTTAATTATTTAAAGGCCCTGCACGAACACATAGAAAATGAACACTCTCACGAACATAAGTTCGCCTTCGAAAATCAACCACCAAATGGATATCACATAGATCGTGAAATGGACTTTAGCAGCAGCCGACACCAGCAGCACCAACATCAGCCACCATCACCATCATCACACCTAAAACAAAATAACAATAATAACAATTTAACCAATTGCAACAATAATAACAATAACAACAACAACAATAACAACGATAGTAATAACAGCAATAAGAATAATAACAATTCAAAAATCTATAGTATTAGCAACAATTGTCACTTGTCATCGCCATCCTCTTCTATGTCATCGTTGTCATTGATTCCAACAACTGGTGGTAGTGGCGGTGGCCGCATATCGCCGGCCCCATCGCAGCATTCACCCCTGGCGGGAGCTAGTGCGCAACGCACCACACCACCTACCGATCTCAGTTCACAGTATCATCATCATCATGCAATGGCAATGGCCGCCTTAGCCGCCGTTGGCATGTCCAATTCGGCCACAGCCGCCTCGAATGGTTATGATGTGAGTGCGAGTGCAGCTGCGATGGCCGCAGCGGAGGCGATAGCCATGGCTGGTAGTCGGTCAACTACAAGTCCATTGAATGGTCTTAATGGAATTGGCAATGGAAGTGGCGGTGGTAGTGGTGGTGGTGGTGGTAATGGCAATTGTGGTGCATCAACGGCATCATCATCGTCGTCATCATCGTCGATGTCGTTGGGATTATCATCGTCGTCGGCGGGTCCTTATCAGTGTTCTCAGTGTTCGGCTGCATTCCCACATCGTGATCTCCTCGATAAGCACGAACTGTTGCATTCGCCGAATGCATCAGGCGTCAATCAGGTCAGTAAAAATGTAATGGCACCTTTTTTATTTACTTAATTTTAAATTAATTTTAAAAAAAGCTTATAAAATAAACTGGCGCCCAATGTGAAACCAATAATAATTTATTTATTTTGCTTGCTTTTATATAAACACTTTATTGTCTTGGAAGAAAATTCGTCTTCTTATTATACAAAGTTTATATACACAATGCCCTCAAAGTACCCAATGTCTCATATTTCTTTAATTAACAACTTCTTTGTTCGTTCATGACACAAATCGACCGGTAAATTGAATTTTGTTTTCTTCTTTAGTTCGTAAGTCCTCTTCCTTCCATCATTCAACAAAAAAAAGGTAATTACCCATGTTCAAGTTGGACTGTGTGTTTTTAAATGAAGACTATATTGAGCAGTGAAAATGAATCGTGTGTAGGGAATTTAAAAATTTGTGACTGGCTTTTTTTTCGTAAGTGAATCACATTTTGTTTTAATTCAATATCCAGACACGAGTCTTTGCGGGGGACTCATGGAGAATACCTTAAAATTTGTATGAAGCATACAAGAACAAGTACGAGTAATACATAGATAATTTTTTTGGGAATAATCATGATTCATAAATTTAATGAAGCATTCTAATGAAATTTTTTGATGCGGATAACTAAACTGGAGAGAGCGAGAATTGTTTGGTTAAATGTATATGTCGAAATTATATGTTGAAAAAAAAGAAGATTGGATTTTGCACATTTTTTTTAGAAAAAACTTAAAAAATAAATATTCTTTCTCAGCTGAGAGGGGAGAAGGAGTAACCTGCGATGTGTATTTATTAACAAGATAACATTTTCATTAGCTGAATTTATACCGATATTCTTATCTTTTTCAAAAAAAAAAATATTTAATTGGCGCCCAATGTGGGACCATGAATCGCATTAAAGGTATTCTGTTACTTTATAAGATGTTTTTTCTTAATTTATTGTTCAAAATGATGTTATAATAAAAGCGTTAAATAAACATTTTAAGAGTTTTTAAAAGAAACAATATTTAACTGGCGCCCAACGCGAAACCAAAATGTGTTCTTTCTTAATTCCGTATTATATTCTTACGATTTAAACTTTTATCGCAAGAGAAACACTATAACAAGCAATTTTGCTTTATAATCTTCATACTCAATCTCTTACCAGAACAACTATTTGTTGGGCGCCATTTAATTTTTTTTTTAGATTCTTTGTTTTTTACATTCTGAATGCACTAAAAATTCTTATCAAATCTGACCAAACAATAAAAACCTCATATATGTGCTAGTAGTTTCTTCAAAAAGAATAAACAAAGATACAAAATTTCTTGTCTTAACCTCAAAAAAAAAAAAAAAAAAACTAACATCATCCCCATTCACCGTCGTCGTCTTTGGTAATAAAATTTGTGTTTGATATGATATGGTCAACCTCTTGGGGATTTTCCTCACATCATACATAATATGAACAGTGAACACTGAGACTGACTTGAATTATATCAACTAAGACCCTTTAGGTTATTTTCTTCATTTCATTTCATTTCGTCTTGAGTCTTAACAACACAAAAGGTAGACAAAAATCTAATATTTTTTAACATATCTGCCAACATTTTTAGAGATATGAAATTATTATCTGCACCCTCATTTCTTAAACAACCGTAGCCAATTGACCACTCTAAGGGCTAACTGTATGGTGTTTATTCGTATATAAAGAACCTTCATTTAGATATGAGTGAGAGTGTGTGTAGAGGTACATACATAGGTGTGTGTGTGTGTAGGTAGTGACCGTTTTTTTTTTCTTTCTTTCTTTCATTTAACCTGTGGTGATAAAAAATAGTAGAAAAAAAAACGAAAAAAAAAACAACTTATCTACGCTTTAGTAATAAGAAAAGGGTGTTGTCTTATTTATTAGTTATACCTCTATAGATACTTTTGTATCTATTTACAATGTATGCGTGAGTATGTATCTATGTTAGTCACATGAGAAAAAAAGAAAGTAAAAGTAGTAGAAAAAGTAAAATGGAGGTCGTCAATGTTTGTTCTTAAGTTATGATATCAGGAACCCAAACGTAAAATATGAGACAAGAGGTAAAAGACGATATAATAAAAAAAAAACCCTCAACTAAATAGAGAGTTTTTTATGCCTACAGTTTTTTATCAGTTGATGGGATTGGGGCAGAAACTTCTTATCGGTGTGTGTCTTTTTTTACTTCTTTTTTTTTCTCTTGTAGCCTGTAGGCACTTTTCTACGCCTACTAAATCGCAGGCATAACAAAAATATGAACAACAAAACAAAAAATAACAAAAATTCACATTGATATAAGACTAGAAATATATATACAGTATCTATGATGGGCGGCTTATAGGTAGGTAGATACTAGGTAGGTATCTTGCATGTTTTTCGGCAGGCAGCATGATAGTTTAATATTTGTTTTTTTTTTTTTTTCTACGGATACGCCTGAATGAATATATCCAAGAGGAAATGAATTTTCCTGGTATAAGGTACATATGTAGGTCTTATTTTATTTTTTTTTGCACAGATATCATGTAGATATAGATACTTTTGTATCTTTTGTTATGTTTATTTTTTTTTTAGAATGATTTTTTATTTAGTTTTTTTTACAAAAATATGACACATATATACAAAATGCTTCGTAGATTAAGTTTGATATGGGATAAAAATGAAGAAAAATATAAAAAAAAATAATGTATAGAAATCATAAACTATATACAATATTAAAGTATCTATTCGTAGATACATAGGTATCTAGATACAAAATAAATAAATTAAAACAAAAAATGATTACTCTGCCAACAAACAGGAAACGCGAGGCAGTTTGGTTATAATATTTTTTTTTTATTTTTATTTGTTTATTCATCTTCTATTTATCTGTTAATAAGCTATAACAGTAAAACACAGAACAGCCATGATGCCGCTGCCACTACTGATGCTGCTTGCGCACGTTGGAAAAACAACACATTCGTCAAAAGTGTCAAAACTTCAATCATAATCTCAAGAGATACATTTTAATTTTTATACACACCGCTTACCGCTTCAGGCTCAATTGCTACGCTGTACCGTGCGATGGACTTCTGGGTGAGATGAAGTTTATCTGGGTTCTGTTAAAAAACAATGGTTATTCTTTGTTCACCTAATCATACACACACACATGGTGAAACGTGATGCATCTTTTTCACTAAGATGTATAGAATTTCCAGTGAAATCAAAGTCGACTAAAAAAAAAAAAAAAAAATAGGACTAAAGGGCAAACCTCGTTCCAGCCAAACCATTTTAAAGTAGTCTTCATAAATTACTCACGCATTCATCCATCTATCTTTTGCAAAAGTTGTTTTTGTTTTTTTTTTTTGCTTCACAGAAATATGAAGATATTTTTCCTGAGAATCAATTCACATAAAAAGATACTTTAAATTTGTATTGTTTTTTTTTCTGTTTCGTCTTTATGATATTATTTCATCCATGGAAATAAACCGCGACTAACAATGTCCGGCTTTCAGAGAAACCACAATTCCCGCCCTATACCTATATATTGCCATCCATCCTAACCTCTACAATACCCCTGGCCCTCCTTTAAATGCCCTGGATGAAGATCAACTCTATAAAATGGTGCGAGGGCTTATTAAAGTCTAAGCAAAAGCGCATTTATAACTATCCAACAGATGCGCCAACATATGTGTGCGTGGTTGAAGGTTTTTTTTGTTTTTTCATTCCGTTAGAAGTTTAGGATTTTGTTTTTATTTTTTAAGAATTTCAAACCAGGGAGGAGGAAATTGTGGAAATATAAGTTTTTGTTTTTGTTATTTGTATTTATTTTTTTTGTTGAATTGTAGTTTAGGTGCATAAATATTTGTTTATTTTAGGATTTATTTTTTTATTTTTTTCAAATTTGTGGTGAAGACTTATTTTATGTTTTGATATTTTTTAAGTCACTGCTTTAAATTGAAAGGATGTGGTTGCAAAAATTCGGTTAGGAATGATATTTATGGTTTCAAATTAGAAATTTGAACTTAATATTTTTGTAAGAGGCAGTGGATATATGCGTTCATAGGTTAATAAATTAATTTTATTAAATTAACGTACTTATGAAAAACTATGTTTTAGATTTCGGGACATGTAAGTAATAAAAAAAACAGCTTTAACGCACTTTTGAACTACTTTTAAGGATCAGAATTGAAATTTTGAACAAAACCACATATTAACACAAAATTGAGAACCCAAAAACTCATAAACGTAAACGGAAAATTGATTGCTCTAACAAGCCTAGTTTTGTATAGTTTTCCATGAAAATATTAATTAAAAATGAGATAATCTCAAACCAACCCTAAGAAATTCGGAGCACGATGTGACCCATGCTTAAAGTTCATAAAACAAAAAAAGTTTCAAAAAATTATGAAATACACAAGTTTCTTTCATTCAGGTGCCAGTATTCTATCTAACCTCAAATTGAAAAGTCATCACTGATAATACAAATGATCGGTGAATTGAGGTTAAAAACCTTTCGTATCATTTTTAACTTTTTCGGAAATACGAGTATAATTTTATTTTTGAAAAATTAAACAAAAACATTCGCTTATCAAAATTATATTCGTTTATTAACGTCAATGTGATTTCGGTACCTATTTCTTTTCTTGTTTTATTTTTTACTCCGTTAATAAAAACGGATGTGTCGTGGTTAATAATAATAATATTTATGATAATAAATATAATTTTTATTTTATTTTCTTCTGAATTCTGCGGTAAATAATCATTCACAAAAGGTAAAGATAAGAACAAATATTATGTTATTATACTCTCGTCATTTAATTTATTATTCATATTAATCTAAATAGAATTACACATAATTAAACAAAAGACAATACTAACTATGTATGGTGCTGCCACCTATATTTAAGTATACCTAAACACTTAATTACAAACAAACAACAATATTCTTATTTTTTATATATGTTTATTTTTGAATGCTTATCTCTCTCAATTATTAAGTAAACTACGCATTTATATTTTGTACCTTTCTGATGACTTTGTTCAATCCGAAGTTCGATTTTGAAACCAATAAACTTCAATGATTTTCTTACTCACCACCATGATGCCATGATTTGTATTCTATATAGTCAATGAACATTGCTAACAAAATCGTGAAACAAAATATGATCAACGAAAAGGCCCATCGATTTAAGGGCTCTTGGACCGAGTTTTATGCCGGTTGACAGTTAACACAATATTTTTGATGAATAACCTCATTTTCGTAGAATCCAATGAAGTTTAATGCAATTTGCAGTTCAACATTTTCAAATATGTGTAATTCAGAACTCAACTTAATTGAGGCTGACATTCATCTGTCATTTTTACAAAATTATAGCTGTCACTTTATTTATTTATTTACACCTTGAAATTAAAGCATCTTTGTATATGAGTTTTCCTGTTTCGCTTCTGTCAGTTATCAAACAAATGTTGCCTGTTGTGTTTTTCGAAATTACATTGATTTTGAAGTTTCGAATAACAAAATTTTTCACAAACTTTAAATTGACATTTGTTTTTTCTGACGCATGTTTGACAGAAAATGTGAAAAATGAAGGCAATTATTAGATACCAAATCAAAAGTTAATGAATTTTTGACATCTGTCAGATTTATAAAAGTATCTTATTGCTTCTTATCTTTGAAGTTGATGAACTTTCACTGGGAATAATGGGATAATTTGACATCTGTCAGTTTCAACTAAATAAGTAAAGTACACCTGGAAATCAAACCACATTTGTATATGAGCTTTTCTGTTTCGCTGCTTCTGTCAGTTGTCACAAAAACTATTCCTGCTGTGTTTTTTGACATAAGATGGATTTTGAAGTTTCGGAAAGTTAAATTTTTCACAAAATTAAAATTTTCTTTTATTTTTTGACGTACATACGTTTGACAGAAAATGTGAACAAATGAGTTAAATCATTAGATACAAAATCTTAATTAAATACATTTTTGACATCTGTTAAACTTAAGAAAGTATAGTTGCCTCTTATCTTTGAAGTTGATGGACTCTCAATGAGCTATGTATATGTATATTGCTTATTTTAACATCTATCAATTTTAAAAAAAGCCTATTATATTTGACGTTGACCAGTTCGCCCTTACCTAAAACTGTGTTGCTCATTCCGTCCCTGGTAGCTATAAAAGGGACAAGAAAAAGTCCCACTGATAAGATAGGTTAATTATTATTATTATTATTGTTTATTTGATATTTGCAATATAATACTCTCGAAGCGTATTTGTATCTTTTGCTTGCATAGGTGGAAAAATTAGCTTAGCTAGGTATTAACTGCCATCTGTTTGTTTAAATAGTAAGCAAAACTTCTCTGTTGTTGAATTAATTACCTACCTTTAGATAAGAATCATCTTATCTCAAATGAAAACCTCAACGGTGACGATTGTATTACTCCGTCACGTCCGTCAGTCGTATTTATTAAATAAATTTATGCTGATCCTGGACTCGAAATCGAAATCGAACTCGAACTCCTCCCATATTCAACATACTGTGTTAATACCTATGAGAAAGATTTATATTGTGCACTTGAGAGATTAACTACGGCGGCGATAAAAATACGTTGGTTGGGATTTTTGTTGATGTTGTTCTGTTTTATTTGCTGCTCTTCTCATTTCAATTGAATTAATTATTCTCATTAATTTCATTCCCGCAGATGTGTGTATGTTCTTTTTTTTTTTCATATCATTGAAATAAATAAACAACGCAACTAATTTACAAAAAGAATATTAATAAATACAAATAAAATTAAAAAAGAAAAAAACAACAACAAAAACATATTAAATTTCTGATATAAAATAAAAAAAAAAAGAATTAAGGTGGAATTCAATTGGTAACATCCGGTGTGTTGTGGTCCGCCTCTTTTTTTTCACCGATAATATTCAGTTTTAATTTATTTTGTTTTCTTTTTATCTTCTGCCCTCCATTTTTGTTTGTGTGTAGGTATGTTCCTACCTACATTATCTACCTCTTCAGTAAAAAGTGAAAAACGGAAAGGAAAAAAAACCTGTGGTATTCTGACTTTACTTTACTTTACTTTATGCAGTGACTATAGGGATAGTACAGTTATAATAATTACAGTAATCACACGGATAAATGAATCAAAAGAAATGGAGAATGCATTTACACAAAAAAGAAAACAGAATAAACAGACATACCATCAATTTTACTCTACACATCCCATAAACATACTATAAAATAAAATGAAAGTGAAGAGTGGAATTAATCAAAAATGAAGTTGAATGCCACAATGGCTGCTTTGTCCATTTTCGTTTGAATGTTATTCTTTTTTTTTTCGTTTGTATAAATATTTTTGTGTACGAGTATGTGTTTTTAATGGCATGGAAATGGCAACAGTTGCAGCAGCAGCAGCACCACCAACAACACAGTCCAGCAATATTCGACTTTGGTTATCTTTCATCAGGTTTGGTTTTGGTTTCTTTCATGTTTTAATTTTATGTTGTTCTTCTTTTTATGGGAATACCATTTTGGAATGCAGAAACGAATAATTTTCTTTGTTAGTAAAGCGAATTAGAGAACGAATACAAATGAAAACAACCTGTGTCTAACGTTTGTTTTTTATTATTCTCTGAGAACCTTATTAGAAAATAATTCGTTTTTGTTATCTTGTAGTCTAAACTCTACCTTTAAAATTAAGGAATTTACAAAGTTTCAATTAAATTCAAAGTTATTTTAACTCCATAAAAAATCAACTTTTTTCAACACTTTAATTTAATTCTTTCAAATATTCTCAAAAATAACTCTGACGATTTTGATTAAACAAAAATATGATCACCTTTAAGATGTTTAAAACTCGACTTAATTTGAAAATACAATGATCATATTTTCTAAACGAGTGTAGAAAAAGAGTAAGAAAAGATACAAAGTTGTTATTAATTGCTGCCTCTAGATAAAAAACTAAACTAGTATTATGGGAAATGGCGCCAATTCGAAGTCCTGATAGTTTTTTTTTTTCTAAATATACTATTTTTGTTACTGAAACTTACTTTTTATTGCAGAAACTATTATTATCAACATGATATCACTGCGTTAGAAACATTTGTTGGGCGCCATTCAATGCTTTAATTTTGTAGTTTATTTTATTAAACAAAAAAAAGTTGTTCGACATCAATTTCTTTTTCTAAATTAATATTTCTCACGTTTTTTTTTTTTTGCAAATATCAAACAAATTTAGTTTGAAAATGAAAATTCAACTATCACATTTTTTTAAAACAAGTGTAAACCTGAAAAAAGATAGAGAAAAAGTAGTTATTGAATTCGCCTCTAGGAGATCAAATGATAATATAGAAAATGGCGCCCAATTCGAAATCATGATTATTATTTTTTTTTTATATAAATTTACTGTTTTTGTTACTTGAACTCACTTTTTATTGTATCGGGTGATTTTTTAAGAGCTTGAGAACTTTTAAAAAAAAAAACGCATAAAATTTGCAAAATCTCATCGATTCTTTATTTGAAACGTTAGATTGGCCCATGACATTTACTTTTTGAAGATAATTTCATTTAAATGTTGACCGCGGCTGCGTCTTAGGTGGTCCATTCGGAAAGTCCAATTTTGGGTAACTTTTTCGAGCATTTCGGCCGGAATAGCCCGAATTTCTTCGGAAATGTTGTCTTCCAAAGCTGGAATAGTTGCTGGCTTATTTGTGTAGACTTTAGACTTGACGTAGCCCCACAAAAAATAGTCTAAAGGCGTCAAATCGCATGATCTTGGTGGCCAACTTACCGGTCCATTCCTTGAGATGAATTGTTCTCCGAAGTTTTCCCTCAAAATGGCCATAGAATCGCGAGCTGTGTGGCATGTAGCGCCATCTTGTTGAAACCACATGTCAACCAAGTTCAGTTCTTCCATTTTTGGCAACAAAAAGTTTGTTAGCATTGAACGATAGCGATCGCCATTCACCGTAACGTTGCATCCAACAGCATCTTTGAAAAAATACGGTCCAATGATTCCACCAGCGTACAAACCACACCAAACAGTGCATTTTTCGGGATGCATGGGTAGTTCTTGAACGGCTTCTGGTTGCTCTTCACTCCAAATGCGGCAATTTTGCTTATTTACGTAGCCATTCAACCAGAAATGAGCCTCATCGCTGAACAAAATTTGTCGCGAAACACATTTCGAACCGAACACTGATTTTGGTAATAAAATTCAATGATTTGCAAGCGTTGCTCGTTAGTAAGTCTATTCATGATGAAATGTCAAAGCATACTGAGCATCTTTCTCTTTGACACCATGTCTGAAATCCCGCGTGATCTGTCAAATACTAATGCATGAAAATCCTAACCTCAAAAAAATCACCCGATAGAAAGTATTTTCGTTAATATTTAAAGTTCATGATATAACTGCGATAGAAGCATTTGTTGGGCGCCATTTAATGCCTTTATTTTATTTCAAAATTAAAATTTAAAACATTTTCCTGTGAATGAAATGGAAAACAAAAAGTTTTTTCGAAACCAATGTTTTTTTGACATTTTTTTCTATTAAATATCAAAAAAATTAATATCGAAATTGGCGCCCAATTCAAAACCATGATGTTTTTTTTAATATACTTACCTATACTTTTTTTTTGCTATTGAAACTCACTTTATACTCAACTTTTCAAGCATTTGTTGGGCGCCATTTAATGATTTTATTTTTCTTTATTCTTTGCTGTTTAAAGAATGGAAATATTTCTGATATTTTCTTTTGGCAAATATCAAACACATTAAGATCGAAATTGGCGCCCAATTCAAAACCATAATGTTTTTTTCTAATAAATAAATTACTTACTTTCTTTCCTTGTATTTGAACTCACTTTATATTGCAAAAACAATTATTCTTAACTTTTAAACTTCAGCGGTAGAAGCATTTGTTGAGCGCCATTTAATATTTTTTTTTATTTCCTGGGCAATGTTTTTATATTTTTCTGTTTATGAAATGAAAAAATAAGGGGTATCGGTTTAAAATTTTAGTAGGGAAAAATTAAGATACCTTCATTTGACACATTTTTAAATCAAAATTGGCGCCCAATTCGAAACCATAGTGTTTTTTTATCATTTACTACTTTTTTCCTCACTTTGAACACACTTTTCATTGCAGAGACTCAACAGTAAAAGCTGAAAATGTTACAGATACAATCTTTTATTTGATACTATTTTATGTTTCTTATTATTTCATAGGTAAATTTTTGAAATTTGTCTTTGAAACATATTCAAATCAAAACTAGCGCCCAATTTGAAACCATTTCTTTATAAATTGACTATACTTGAACTCACTTTGCATCTTCGAGAATGTTATCCTCTATATTTAAAGATCATAATAAAAGTGTAACAAGTATTTGTTCGTCCTCATTTAAATTGTGTTTATTGTTTTTTTTCGGAATTAAATTTTGTTTTTAGTAACATATTTTTGACATTTGATTCTGACACACATTAAAAATAAAAAGTAAATTCCCATTATACTCGTATGCTCCTCAACTTAAATTTAACAAGGTTTTTAAAAAAATTATGTCCAAACAAATTAGTCAAAGTCCCCATTTTAAATAAACAAACATACAATAAACACAATGTCAAAGTTTTTAAGCACACAAAAATACCAAACATACAAAAAAAAATTGTTGTCACCGATTTTTGATTTTTACGTTTTTTGTTTTTAAATTTTCAAAGACATTTGAACTTGCCGGCACACCACTTAACCATCAGGTTGACAAACAGCACTTATAAAAAATATACCTATTTAAAATAATCTAATTATAAACAACTAAAAACTTTCTCTACCTACTTAAAAAAAAAATAAAATAAAAATCGTTAACTTAAAGTTGTAGAAAAAAAAATTATGTATTTCATTTCTTTTTGATTTATTATTTTACTTAACAGCTAAATCAATCAGCTAATTTTTTAACACCATTAGGTAATTTATCCACATCAACAAACAAATAGATGGCGGGGACATTTTCATCTCAAGTTTATTAAAATATTTTCGAATGTATCTCAAAACGTGTGATGTATTTTGAAAAAAAAAACGAAAAGCTGTCGTGATGTCGAGTGAGGCATATCAGCAAGTGTATTTCACACCCGTGGGAGACATTCTTGAAACTATCTATCTCGTAACTCGTAATTCCTTGACTAAAAATATTTTAAAAAACATTTTCGAAAATTAACAAAGTACCGAAAATTTAATATTTGAGGTGTGATATGTTTTTAAATTATTTGACTTTACCTAAGGTGCGTTCGAAACAAGGGCAAACGCGCATCATTTTGAAAAACAATATAAGACTCTTCCAGTAAAGCCCCCTAATAAACTTAGCTAACAGGTGGAATTCCCATATTTCATCGCAACAACAACTGACTTAATAGATATTCACGGATATCTCTGTTGTTTTTAATTTAATGTTTTTTTTTTCTTTTTTTTTGTTTTTTTTTTTCATTTTAAATTGATCATAAAATTAAACAAATATTCAAAAGAATAAACAAAAAATTCGTATACCTATGAAAAGAATTAAAAAAATAGAGCCGAAAAAAAAAGCCAACACCAAGTTGACCAATAATTTATGGGCAGTCGAATGTTTACGTTGAACTTTTTGGTTTTTTGTTTTGTATACATAATTTTGTGTTGGGTTCCTGTTCCTGGTTGAGGCTGTCTGAGGCTCTTCAGTCCTACTATATAGTGTTGTTTATTCAGTTTATTTTCTGTTTAAACAATGGTTCCACAAACCGGGACGACCGGACCGGTGCAAAAAGCCAACCTTTATAGGTCTGTCTATGTTGGCCGATGCGATGGTATGATGGCAAAGGTCCTTCTCCATTTATTTCACAACCAAACAATTCAAATGCACTTTATTTTACCACAAACAAAAACAAAAAAGCCGTGCATCACGTGTGCCACAAAAGATGACTCTCTGACTCTCTCTTCCCGCTTTCTGGTTGCGTATATGGAAATGGAATCCATCTATCTATCTATCCGATGGATATTGCAATTTACCAACTCTCTCCTGGCCGAAACGAATACGAAATCGTTTCCGGCTTTCGTCTAAAAGCTTCCTCTCCAGGACGATTCACAGAATACAAGCTTGACCATCGAAATGATTGTTGACAAAAATGAAATAAAAAGTTTGCAAAAAAAAATCGTTAAAAAACAAAATGCAGAACAAACTCCTGACTTTTTGTAGAGTGAGGCGTTTTCAGGACCTCGACTCTACCTATGCTCGTACACGCAACGTATCGCACCTAAGTGTATATATGGGTCATTTAATGGTTTAACAGTCCAACAATGTGCGGTGACAATTGAATGCAGAACTTATGTACAGAAACAAAACAATATATATATATATATATATATATATACATATATCACCCCCCCCCCCGCCTTCCTTATCACAATCTATGGACATGAAAAATGCTTTCATCTGTGAATTTATTATTGTTGACCAACTTTGACCATTTTGTGGAGTCGTTCTTTTGTTTTAAATATTTTTATTTATTTTTTTCCACTTTTGAATTTATACAAAGAGTTGAATTGTTATTTCATATGAGATGTAAAAAAAAAAACAGTTATAAAGTTGGTTTGAGTATTAAAAAATAAAAAAAAAATATAATATATTTTAATTATTATCATCAGTGGTGACAAATGGATATGACCTCTTCAATTTGGGTTTTTATTTTATTTTATTATTTTTTCTTTTTTTGATTTTTGTTTCTTTTAATTGAGTACGTAATTAATCAGACTTAATGGTAAAAAACTTTATTTTTACACCTAAGTATGTGTATATAAAATTTTTTTTTATTTAATGCAGAGAAAGAAAATTATGTTAAGTGACATTTGTTAATTATTATCATTTTTAATTGTGAAAAATAATGTTAAAAATATGAGAACAAGCAAACCACAGAAATTTAAACATTGTTGTCCTTAATAAAGTTTTGTTTAATATTTTAAAGAAAATATTAACAATTTTATATTTTCGCTTTCAAAGTCTTTTCTTTCAATCAAATTAATTGAAAAAAAAAAAACTGATATAAAATTAAATACTTCAATTAATTATTTTTAATATTCATTTCATTCTTATTTAAAAAAAAAAAAAAAGAATTATTTTAGTAATATTCCGTCATTAAACTAATCAAACATTAATTTTTGTTCACTTTAGCTCAAAAGCAAAGTACTAAAGGGTGTCCCAAAATTAACGCAAGATTTGAATTAAATAGAAAACGCCGGTTTTAGTCTTTTGATAGTTATATTTTTATTGACTCGTAAAGTACATAGGATAGGATTATGTATGGAATAACACATCGGACAAATGGCCTCCACGGCTTTGCATGCACATGCGCACTTTTTTGTTGAAATTTTCCATGACCATTCTGCATAAATGTGGCTGGATTTCGTTGATGCAGCGTTGAATCTCCTCCTTTAATGCACGGGTGGTTGTGGGCTTGTTGACATAGAATTGTGATTTCAAATAACCCCATAAAAAGAAGTCTAATGGTGTTAAATCACACGATCTAGGAGGCCAATTTTGATCACCGAAACGAGAGAGTACACGACCTGGAAATGTCTCATGCAGTAATTGAATTGTTTCACGGGCTGTATGACATGTGGCACCGTCTTGTTGAAACCACATATTGGACACATCAATATCATCCAATTTTAGCAGAAAGAACTGTGTAATCATGTCGCGATATCAAGCACCAGTAACAGTCACTGCTTGACCAGCATCATTTTCAAAAAAATATGGCCCAATTATGCCTCCAGCCCAAAATCCACACCATACAGTCACGCGTTGTGGATGCATTTGTTTTTCGACAATCACATGTGGGTTCTCCGAACCCCAAATGCGGCAATTTTGGCGATTGACAAAGCCATCAAGATGAAAATGTGCTTCATCGCTTAGGATGATTTTGCTCGAAAAATCAGCCGCCAAGCTTTCACTATTTTTGAAATATTCTTTAATAATGAAGACACGTTGTTCTATTGTGTAACGCTCCATTTTTAATAACCCTATACTGTTAGCTGTCAAATTGCTTTTTTTTTTCAGGGTTGCCAACACTTCACTGCACAAATGGCGGCAAATTAGTTAATTTTGGGACACCCTTTATCACATCATCGCATAATTTTGGATTAAATTTGTGTCTTTATATTGAAAATGTTAGTGTGTTCATATAGAATTTTCTAATAAGATGTTTTATTTTATTTACGCAGCTGTCACTTTTGAAGCTGTCATGTTTTGACACTTGGCAAGTAAAAATTACGCCATTACTACGATTTTCGTTGACTATATCGCAGTCACACTTCACAGTTTTGCAGAAAAGTTATTTTTTGTAAAAGTGATCACAATTCACCACCGATATCTAATAATTCAACACCTTAAGACTTTTCATAAGGAGACACGTGAAAGACAAGGTCTTTGTGAATGCTCTTCAATCGATTTAAGACCTTAAAGGTGAAGTTATGGAGGATATACAGGGTCAAATTTGGGAATTAGGGCAAGTCATAGCTACATATTATTGGTTCTCATCATTGAAAATCAAGGTTTTAAATCAAGTAAGGGAGTCAAATTTTGTATATGTTTGATCTAAAAATGAAACTGATGACTTGTAGATTTTTTTAAACAACAAAAAACACATTATTAAACCGAGAACTTTTCTTTTTTGTTCATTTTTAAATTTCCAATAATGAAATCGTTTTCAATGAAGAGCTGATTGTTGATTTAAAATTTCGGAAAACAATCTTTCTACTGAAAAAGTTTTATTTCCCACTTCTTAGTTTTACTTTCAATTATCAACTTTAACCTCAAATGCTTGATTCGAATCAGCACTTTTAAATGTAGCTGTAACCAACTTGTCAAAAAAATTCCAATGAATTTTTTCAATGATGAAAACCAATGATAGCTATAACTGATAGCATTTTAGTCGTAGAAAATTTAATGAAAAGGAGATGGCACCGTAACCATAATCGAGACCATTGTTTATAACATGTCTTTATCTTTACAATGAAACAAACATCAATAAATGTAAAAGGGCTATCGACTTGAACTAATATTTTTTTTTCCACATTTAAATAAATTGTAAACTTAGCTTCATATCTTTCTTATAAGTCTGTTTTAAGAATTAAACATTTGCATTATACAACATATATGTATAGATTATTTAATGTTTTCCTAAGCCGTTCTAAATAAAGTATATACATTTTGGTATTGGACCTAATGAGCAATGCTTCAAAAATCCAATGCTGTATTGTATCGTTTAAGCAAGATATACCCCATCCATTTATGGAACTTGCATCAATGAGACTGAACATCTTGATATTCTCGGTATGTGTGTCAAGAATACCTCTTGTGGAAGGATCATATACGCGATGTCGCCAAAAATGCCGCAAGATGTTTATGTTTCCTAAGGCGTTGCAAGAAGTTTTTCTCCCCCTCTAGTTTAGCTGTTATCTAAAAGACGTATATACGTCCAAGGCTTAAGTATATTATAGTCCCATCTCTGGGCTGGCTCTTACTTAAGCCTCTTAGAGAATATAATATCATCATTGGTTCTTTTACGTCACTTGAACATCGTCGTAAAGTTTCTTGT
The DNA here is from genome assembly GCA_920104205.1 of Eupeodes latifasciatus. Taxonomy (NCBI): domain Eukaryota; kingdom Metazoa; phylum Arthropoda; class Insecta; order Diptera; family Syrphidae; genus Eupeodes; species Eupeodes latifasciatus. Next base: position 388,545,626 of record OV049924.1, on the reverse strand, counting down.
CTCAACCTTTTTACCGTTATTTTAACGTTTTAAGACCTAGAGAAATAGCCAGCTGTACTCGCGCTTCTAGTAATGCTCTTCAGTCAAACTTCGGTCGTACTGTCAAGTCCAGAGATTCGTTTTTAAACCGTACTATGCGAATGTGGAATTCCTATCTTTCAAACCCTCTCTCCCTTTTATAATGCTCAAACTGTGTTTCTGCATAATAAGGGTAGTAATATCCCCTCAATTGATGCGCATAATTTATTCAAAACTAAATTTTCTGCAAAGTTAAGTTTCATTTGTTCTAAAGTCGATTTTACTTTTTGTATTCTTAATATTGTCAAAACTATGTGCCTATTATTGTTTTTTTTTAATGAAAAAAAACATTTTGCAGAAATTTGTAATTTTAACTCATATTCTAAAATAAATTCATAAAAAGTGAAAACTAATTCATTCTTTGAATCATATTTCATTTTTCTTCTCAAACGTTAAAATTCGTTCTCCTAACAATTTCTCAAAAATTACGAACTATTGATAATTTTGCTTCGTACAAAATCCTAAGAAAAAAGAGGCTGGGATGCGACCCACACTGATAACATCCCATCCCGTCTGTCGATTTGTCTTGCTTAAAAGTTTGTCTATATGTATCAATTTTTTGCCAAATTTGCGTACTATTTTTTGTAGATTTTATTTTTTTATGAAAAAACGGACTGTTGGATTTTTATATCGAATGATATATGAATATCGAAAACAATATTTTCTGTGAAATAAAATAAGTTTGAAGCCAATATTTGTAATTTTTGAAAAGCTATTTGAGTCGAAAGTAAATTTTTACCAACTTTTATTAATTTTTTTTAGTTTTTTTATTTTTTTTTTTTAAAACTGTCAATTCGATTTTTCTCAACATTTCTTAGAATGTTGAAAACAATATTTCTTATAAGATAAAATAAGTTTGAAGCCTTAATCTCAAGTTTTTGAAAAGTTATTTTCGTCGAAATTCAATTTTTACCAATTTTTGACAATTTTTTTTTTTAGTTTTTTTTTATTTATAAAAAAACCGTTAATTGGATTTTTTTCCAAAAATATAATTGTTTTGTATTACGTTACAATATATATTATAAAATTTAATTCAAGTCTCTAGCATCATTGGTTCATGAGATATATAGGTTTAACCAAAATTTTCACCTTTTTTTAAACTGCTATGGTAAAAAAACCACCCACGCAATTTTCTTAAGAGCCCTTTCTGCATCTTTCTGCCTTATTATCTGTATAACAAAATTTATTTGAAGTCGATATCTCTTCTGGTTCTTGAGCTGTGGAGGACGAAAAAAACGTCGCGAACGTACAGACGTACGGACGTACGGACGTACGGACGTACGAACGTACGTACACACGCACGCACAGACATCTTTCTAAAAATCTTTTATTTCGACTCTAGGGACCTCGAAACGTCGAGAAATGTCAAAATTTTCAATTTGACAAATCGGACCCATTACAATAACTTCCTATGGGAAGTTAAAAATCTTTAAATTGAAAAACTGGTAGGTCGCTTTTTACTTAAGCCTCAAAGTTTCTGTCAAAATGAAGTGAGTTGAATATATATTTTTGACAGATCAGGTAACAATTGGTAGCCAATATTTATAACACCATATGGACTACATTTTTTTTATTGGTGCCCTCATTCTTCTTTTTTTAAGAAATTCCTGCCACCCCTTAAAAAAACATCGATCGCATAGAAAAATGTTTCCATTTCCGTTCAAGAACCCACTTTGTTATTCTACCTGTTCCTCGTCATCAATGATGCTGATGCTGATGTGATCATAGATGACACTTAAATGTTGCGGGGGAACATCCGCTTTCGAAAATATTTTCTTATTTATTTTTTCTTTTGTTTAAATGTTCAATAAATAAATATCTACCTAAATTTTGTTTGTATGTTCCTTCTGCGAAGAAGTTCGTTATTTCTCAATTATAGTTATTTTTGTTTTTAATTCATTAGTCTGCGATTTATTTATCGAGATATAAAATACATATAAATTAGAGTAGCTTCAAACTTATACGAGTTGGTTTACTTGAAGTGTAAGCACGTTCGTCTGGTATAAAAGTTTGGCGCTGAATGGCTGCAAGCTACACAACATCATCGCAGTCGGCAATGATGTTCATTTGCCGACATATAGCAAACTGATGCTACTATACTACTATAGGATGATATGATGAGAATGAGATGATGATGATCATGATGAGCAGAAAGAATAATAATTATAATAGCGCACGTCTTAGTCTTTATGATGCACGGGGAGTTGTTACAAAAATGATCGCCTCTCTGTGCGCCTAGCTTTACATAGGTTAGGTACAAATGAATACTGCACAGTCATTTAAAGGTGAACGCGAATTAATGACAGACTAAAAAGAAAAAGTGGGGACCCCGTCAAGGTTATATATGTATGAATAGGTACCTAAAAGTAATAAAAACAAACAGCATTCTCAAAGGAAGCAGAAGGGTTGAAGAGAGGAAAGGGGGATTTTGTCTCATTCGGTGATCTCTAGGGTTACCAGATTTTAAATTCTGGGTAAACGGAGGCATACAAAAGCAGAGGTACTTATATGGACGTCTTATTGATTATGATTGAGATTTACTCATTTACATTGTTTTGATTTAGAAAAGAATACAGTTTCGAGCTTGATAAAACGATTGAAATTTTGTTTTTGTTTTCATTGAGTTTATATTTTTGATAAGTTTAAGAAAATCAGTAAAAAACACCTGCCCAAACTTCTCTAAAGAGTTCGAAGCTTATATTGTCAATTTGCAATTGATAAATATTAAAATTCAGCCTTTTTAAGCTTAATTCACAATAAAATCAAGCTACTTTATCATTTCAGATAATTACATATTTTCTTATAATTCACAATAATCTGAATCATTCTCAATTGTCAAAGCTTCAGGAGCTGGTTAAATGTGAAAATTTGATATTGGTAAAATATCAATTGTTAGTCAGCATTTGCAATTAGGGGTTTATAGGTACGTTGATTTTTTCTACTTAACAAACACCCAGTGTTGGCAACCCTATTCATAACCACAATGAACGCATAATAATTTGTATTATTTTCACAAAATAAACAATATTGTTGGAAGTAGAAATTTGGCTTTAAAGTGGGTTTCTTTTATTTTGATTTCTTAATTTTGCTTTTTATCTTCGTTTGTGGTTTTCTGTTGATTTAAAAAGTACCATAATTATGATGGAGGTGTATCAACAAAAAAAAAACACACTCTAATTTTGATTCTTGTGTTTTATTACTTTCCATTATTTTAATTTACTTCAAAATAGACACATCTATACATTCATAATAAAAATGTTTGCTTTTATTTTGCCAAACAAACATTTTTGACTTTAGTTTTAAATCAAAAGAAATAAAATGAAAATTAAAATAAATGTTTTTATTCGATGTATGTTTGTATACATTTAGGTTAAAATAAACTATATTCGTAGTCATCGTAACTAATATTTTAATTTTCTTTTATTTAAAAACGAAATAAAATAACCAAATAATATAATTTATTATAATGCATTGGTCATATTGTTCATATGTATTTTCCGGTGGCGCCAAGAAATTATTTTTAATTCATTTTTATGAAGGTATTAAATTTTTTGCTACACTTAAATTTATTTTACAATTTTAAAAGTTTACTAAAGGTAGTCGAATATTATGTAATTTACAACTATGTTTAGAAAATCTTTAAAATGAATGTGCAAAAATTTGTACGTACGCATCAAGAATATCAAAAAAAAAATAGAAATAAATATCAAGCGGATATGTGATGTGTCTTTTAATTTTTGATTAATTTAATTATAATGATGGTGTGGGGGGAAATCATCGTGAGTTATTATTTCCTCTCTAAATTTAGGTGACATTGAAGTGATTTTGTCATATATTTTTTTTGGTTGTTTAACAACATAAAAAATTACTAAATTCACATAAAATGAAATGTGATATTAAAAGAAAGACATAAAATTAAAAAAAAAAACAAGATTTTTAGCAATCTTGTTTATTTTTTTGAGATTCTAAAAAATAAGATTTATTAGAAAATACAACAATTGTCTTGAAGCCTTAAATTTTTTTTATCATAAAATTAAAGTTTGTTTTGTTCAAATCACTCCGGACATTAAAATAAACTTTTAAAACAAGGCATACAATAAAAAATGTTTAAACTGTATTCGTTCGAAATACAGACATTTTGGCTTAGTTTTGGATTTTTATAAAAATTTTACCCTAGTTTTTCCTACTTTAAAAATATTTTGAAGGTTAAAAGTAGATTTACATGTATCTGCATCTGTCTATTGTAGAAAAGTAGAAGGAGGCAGATATATAATTCTCAAAAAGGAAATCCACCAGTGATAACTCTTTTTACTTCCTATATAAAATAGATACTATAACTTTTTGACAGAACAGTGTTAGCTCTCATTTTAAGGCTAATAGTTCAATTAGCTGCATGATTTACAGTTAAAAGAAAATTCAAATGAAATTTTTAAAAAAGGTGTACCTAACAAACAAAACTTAAAAAAAAACGGAACTGTTTAACAAAATTTAAAAATAAAGAAGAAAAAATGTAAAGCTTTTGTTACACTTGCAACATTATAGAAAGACTGTTGCAGAGAAAATGCTATAATAAATATGAAAACGTCGGCACTGTTTCTCTTTTCTCTCTCTCCAACCAGGTGATTTCATTATTTTGCATCTTTTTTGTCTGACGATTTCGAAATGCATAATATACTTGTAAATCCACCGTACAGCATTTTTCGTTCGTAAAGTATTCAAACTGACAGTTTTGACATCATAATGTGCAAAATAAAATTTAATTAAAGTTAAGAGAATTATTAATTAGTAAGATATTTAGGATCAATCAAGTTTGTCCATTCCATTTTTGAAATTTATTTCTGCTAACTTGATATACTTACTTATACAATTAAATTTATTTATTTGAAGCCGATATTTTTGCTGGTTCTTGAGACATGTTCACACACGCTCAGAAATCTGTCTTTAAGCATGGATTTATATTTTAGGGACCTTGAAATGTCAAAATATTCAAACAGACAACAATATTTTGAAATATAAATTTAATTTTGTTGTTAAAATTTCATACATATGTATGTCCAAGGACTGCTTGAGAATATACAAGCGTTCTATAGCTCAAGCCAAAAAACAAGGATGGCAAGAGTACTGTCAGTCCATCGAAAACATCAAAGATTCGGCCAGGCTTAGTAGGGTTCTATCGAAAGAACATTCGAACCCCTCATTTCTTAAAAAACCAGATGGAAGCTGGACAGCATCTCCAATGGAGACATTAGAGCTACTAATGAACGCACACTTCCCAGGTTGTGCAGAAGAACCAACCGAATCCAATCTGACTTTCAACATGCCAACCTCCATAGAGCAGGTAAACGCCCTTATAACTAGAGAAAATATAGTCTGGGCTATTAAAACCTTCTCGCCGTACAAATCTCCAGGCCCTGATGGAATACTACCTATAATGCTGCAAAATCAGCTTGAATTAGTAGTACCACTTCTCGAGAGTATCTTTAAAGGTTGCCTCTTACTAAACCATGTCCCCATGTCTTGGAGGCAGGTAAGAGTGGTTTTCTTACCAAAAATTGGTAAAAGAGGGCATGAATCTGCCAAAGATTACCGACCTATAAGCCTTACTTCCTTTCTTCTTAAAACCCTGGAGAGAATTGTAGAATCTCACATAAGGAGCATTCTGAGTAGTTATCCCCTATCTAACTCGCAACATGCCTACATGAGGGGCAGATCTACAGAGACTGCCCTTCACGAGGTAGTGAGAACGATAGAAAACACAATTCATTTCAAGGAATATACCCTAGCCACCTTCTTAGACGTAGAAGGAGCTTTCAACAATGTCCTAACTGAATCCATCGCTGAATCACTTGCAGACTTCGGTGTTGAGAACTACATTAGAAGGTGGATAATATCCATGCTAAGTAATAGGAGGATTCAATCAAAGTCAGGATATTCAACGTGTACCAAATATGCCAGCAGAGGAACACCTCAAGGAGGTGTATTGTCTCTTCTCCTATGGCTTTTGGTCATGAACAGCATTCTGGAGCAGTGGAGTGAAAGCGGTTGCGTACGCCGATGATTTGGTCATTCTAGTTTCAGGAAAATTTCCAAGCGTGATCAGTGAAATCACTAATATGGCTTTGAAGAAAGTAAGCACCTGGGCTGCGAGCTGCGGACTAGGTGTTAACAGCAACAAAACCGAGTTGATGCTTTTCACCACCAAAACCAAGGTACCACCCTTCACTCTACCTCGGTTGAACGGACAAGCACTATCATTGTCTTCCAGTGCTAAATATCTGGGCGTAATACTAGATACCAAATTAAACTGGAAGCTTAACATCGAAGAGCGGGTAAGAAAGTCGTGTGTCGCCTTCTACGCCTGCAATAAAACATTCGGCAAAAAGTGTGGCCTCCAGTCAAAAATGATAAAATGGACATACACAGCGCTTGTAAGACCGATCGATACTAGTCTACGGTTCCATTGTGTGGTGGCCCGCTCTCACCAAAGCCTACATAGTAAACAAGCTTACAAAGGTGCAGAGAAATGCTTGCGTAGGGATATCAGGGGCAATCAGGTCCTGTCCAACGGATGCACTCAACGTCATCCTGGACCTTCTTCCGATTGACCTCTTTATCAAATATCAGGTGTCCTGCAGTATCTTGAGACTCAAAGAAACAGGCTGCTGGAAACCTAGATCTTACGGGCACTGCAACCAAACAAGCCTGATACCATCAGACATCCTATCCACAACCACCGATTACTGCATCCCTACCCTAGACACCTCAAAGAAGTTTAGAGTCTTGCTCCCGTCAAGAACCGACTGGGAGGAAGGTGTTGTGACGGAAGACTTCGACACAATTATCTTCACGGTTCGAAGATGGAATGCGGTGTTGGGGCAGGTGTCTTCTGTGAATCTCTTGAAATTTCAAAAACCTATAGACTTCCCGATTTTGCTAGCGTGTTCCAGGCAGAATTGTTGGCGATAAGGGAAGCTTGCACAGCCCTTAAAAATATCCGTCAGAACCAAAATGTAGCTATACTAACAGACAGTCAGGCAGCTTTTAAAGCCATTGATTCAGCTTTATCATCCTCTAAACTGGTCCAGCAATGTAAAGAGGCCCTAAAGGAACTGGATATGAGCGTCACTCTTATCTGGATACCGGGCCATAGGGGCTATGAGGGTAATGAGAAGGCAGATGAGCTAGCTAGGCAAGGATCAGCCCTTCACAACTCTCTGGCAGTGAGAGTATATGCTCCTCTTGGAGTTGTGAAGGGCAATATCATGACCAAATACACATCAGAAGCAAATCATAGGTGGAGTAGTTTAACGAGTTGCGTTATATCCAGGAAAATATGGCCCGCCTATAACAAACCAAAATCAATTAATTTAATTTCCAAACCAAGGCATGACATAGCCAGGATTGTCGCTACCTGCACAGGGCATTGGCCTGTAGGGGAGCATGCGGCAAAATTGGGTATACCACATAACTCTTTCTGCCGTAGCTGTGAGAACCGGGATGAAAAAGAAACAGTCCCACACTTTCTATGCCATTGTCCGGCCCTGGCCAGGAAAAGAGCACTCCACTTGGGTAAGGAATTCTTCAACGGTATTGAGGAACTCTCAGAATTCAAGATCAAAGATTTGATCTCATACCTAAATAGCACAAAGTGGCTTTAACCCCCTCCCCCCTTATTTTTCCCTCACTAAATGGTACTATGAGATAATAGGCCGTAGGGTAGGAGAATAAAATTACATTTTATATTTTACATAGGACTGCACGTGCGGAACGTGCACCATCCATAGCCCATTTTCAAATCCATTCAGAATCTCACGAGGTATGGTATCAAAACGGCGCACTCAGCGCTAATTGTGTCCTGCGCGAAGCAGGACAGCCATTTCTACCCACCTACCTATCATGTCCAAGTTTCCAATTTAATAATTGAAAACATATTATATTTTTTTTGTTAATCCAAATATTTCTAGAAACCACCCACTAATTATTCCACAACACAATTTTTATGATTGTGAATTTTTTGAATGCAGAAATGTCAAAGTAAAATCCACATTTTCCGCCATTTGCAAAAGTAATGGTGTCTTCCGTAAAATTTTACTCTACTTTTGACACTTATTCTGCTTCGATTTTTTAAACATTTTGCTATCAATATTTTGTAAGCTAAAATTTTTAATTCACTTGACGGAAGAAATATCTTTATCTCATTTAATTGTTTTGAACATTTGTTTACTTTCTTATTCGTTTTACTATAGAAAATCAAAAAATACATGAATCATTCTAAGCTAATTAAAATAGACTGCCTTATCTTTCAATACCCACGTCAATTATTGTAGTCTATTTATTTTTTCAATTAAAAAAAAAAAAAAAAAAAAATATGTGGTTTTTCCCCATTCAAAACAGGTGAATAATTTCCGATTAATTTTCAACCAATAATTCTCTTACAATAAAAAATACAGACAAAAAAATAGTACGTAAAAAACAACCTGTCATTTTAACGTCAATCAAAATATTAAGTCATTTACTGTCCCGTTTAAAGATACATATATCTACATATCTCGCTTTATCGTCTGTCAAAAATGAACTCATCCAAAACAATACAAACAAAAACTCATAGACAAATTACCTATCTGGCGCTAAGTTAAAATTTTTCACCAAACTTTCTTCAAACTTAAGAATTCCTAAACGACTTTTGACATATTATCTCAATCATCTGAATTAGAAGGTGAGAGATATATGTATGTATGATTGTAAAAGAAATCAACAACAAACAAATCATTCTGATTTTCTTATTTTACCTGTGGCCGGATTTAATAGAGTTTGACAGGTCTGACGTTTAAGTTAAAACACAAAGAAAGGTATGTGAATGTGGTATATTCACAATTAGGCATCTAGTGTTATATGGGAAGACTAAACAATCTGTCAATGTCACAAAGTGATATTTTCCTTTTAAAATCTCAATATCACTAAAAAAAACTGACCCTCCATCAGTCAAACACTTTGAGGGGAATAGTTTTGGATTTTTTGACAAAACGTCTTGTGAAATAATGCAATATAGGGTAAATTTTATTTGTGTGTTGTGTTTTTATTTTTTTCTGTATAAAAACCACACACTCATTTCTTGCGGTTAGAATAATATTTCTCAATAATTTATACACATTCGTTTATTTATAATTTTTCTAAAGAGCTTATCAAATTGTTAGAAAATAATAAATTTTGTTTACGTTTAAAAATGAGAAAAAATTACGCGTATGTCGCCTACCTACACTTGTTGAGCGACCTAAATCATTATCAATCTCGTGCAAGATTTAAATAATAATATTTTCTAAATAAATTATTTTTTTTCTTTTTTTATTTTTTAAATGGCGGTGATAGTAAAATTTATTTGAATGAAGTTTAAATGCTATACATGTTAGGTGGTATAGAAACAAAAAGAAAAAACATAGGAATGTGTTGTGGGTTATCGCTTGAGGTCAGTTGGAATCCTGAGTTTTGAGAAAAACGCGGTGAGAACTCTGAGGTCAAATACCTAGGGTTTGTGTTTTTTTTTTTTTTTTTTTTTGTATACTCATTTATTATAAATGAATACTATGCATTCATAATATGTGTTAAAAAGAATTTAATAAATTTCAAAAATAAAACGACGGAAATTAAGAAACGCCATAAATAATCAAACTCATTACGATTGTCGAGAGAGGGATTTAAGTAAAATAAAAATATGATGTAGGTATGGTAATACATATTTTTTAATTTCTTATATAAATTTAAACAAATTTCAAGAAGAAAAAATATAATCCTCATTTAATCATTCACGCATCCGCATATACGTATAGATATAATTTTACCAGCGAGATAGGCCCACTGGGCAATTAAGCAGTTAGGTATAATATATTTAATTTTTGACTCCCCGCCGCCGCCGCCGCCGCGCCGCCACCGCCACCGCACATATCCATTTGGGTGAGTTTTTTTTTTTTTTTAATTTATTTATATCGAAAATTTATGACAAAAAGCAATTCTTGTATATTCATGAATACAAATTGAGCAGAGCGTTGATGTGACAACACGAGTCTTATGTTGTGTAAATTTGGACGTTTTTCAAAAATTTGTATATTTCCCCATTTTTGTTAATTTTTGAATGAATTTTTTGAGTTTTATGGGATTTAATAGGTAATTTTCGAAAAGAAAGAAAAGCAGTAATAAAATTGAATATCGAATTCATCTTACAATCATGATGATGATGATACTCTGATAGATGGCGTTATAACTATAATTCTCAAAATACATACTCGTACATAATATGTATAACCTTGTATGATGTAAGTAGATATAAGATATGTAGCACCCCCACGTGAATATTATGTGCTGATCACATAATGCACTCAGGTCATAAAACTGCATGTGTTCTTCAACATTTTGGTATACTCGAAAGATGTGTAAAAACAAAAGGGGACTTCTTGAAAATCAATCCTCAAAAACACATGACGACGAGCATAGGTACATACATAACGTAAAAGAAAAATCACCTTTTTCGTGTCGATACACATGTGTGACTAAAAGGACACCTATGTTATACTTCGTATGGGTTCCTTATGATTTTTATGTTATGAAGATTCGATATATGGTAAAAGTAAGAACATTAAGAAAAAATGTTAAAAAGAAAAAAAAACATGAGAATATTTTTAGAAAACATCACATGTCCCTTTATATGGGTCTCTGCAGTGTGTCGGTGTCCTGGCTGTTCAGTGCCCATGGTCCACTAGAGTTTGTCTGTGTCCTTTGTTTTTGCATAATCTTAGGTAGGTTTTTTTGAAACATAACTTTTTAGGATACTTTTTTGTTTAACAAGTCATATACATACATACATACATACATAGGTAGAGTATAATATTATGTAAAATAAAAATATACACAGGAAATTGTATTGGGTTTTTGTTTTTATTTATTTTTTTTTCTGACAGATGATACCGAGAGAAGTTATAATGTTTAATGTTGTGTACCTTTATTGGAAATATAGCTAGGTATAGCTAAGTTATTCTGTATTGAATTGAATATGGATACCTCAAGAGAGATACTTATTATTTAACAGGCATCTTTAAGTTTTATTTTTAGAAACAAAACAAAAAGAAAATAGAAAAGATACCTGAATATATTTGAGGGTGTGTTCTGTTTTTTGAGAATTTGGAGAAGAATATAAAAACAAATATAGGTAACCTAAATTTTAATTTTAGAACGTCCTTTGATAAATCAACAAAAAAAATAAAGACCTTGTTTGTTTTTTGTGAAATAGTTTAGTACCTGATTTTTAAAGTCCCTCACATTGTTTATATATTTTTAAGAAAAACGTCTGGAAAGAAACATACAACATATTGGACGGGTAAAATCAGAATTTTCTAAACAACGAAAAATCATGAATAAAGCAATTTTGACAGTGTTAATGTGGTTTTATAAATTTTGATTGCATGTAAATTAAAACATTTGAATATTTTATTACTTAGAAGTTGCCATCTACGAAATATTGCGATTTGTGACGTTCAAGTTGAGAAATTAATAAAATAACTCATATTCATAGATTGGAACACTGTGGCGTATACTTACTTTTTTCTTCCATTTTTTGATATAGTAATTGTTTATTTTTACTGAACTGTTGATATTGTTTTACTTTTTACTGAGGAGCTTTAAATCTTGTCGCTACTTAGTCAAAGTTGTTAAGCTCAATTACACTGCGGCCGGCGTATACTTATCTTTTTTGTATATTTTGAAATTTCTAACTATTTTACCTCAATAATGATTTTTAGCACTTGATTTTGATGTATGAAAATTAAAAAATTGTAAACACTATTAATTTTGTTCTTACTAGTAAACTACTCTTTTCTTTTCAATACTTCATTAGTTAAGGTGGCAATACAGTCCGAGACGGACGTGGGCCTCAATCAACATCAATCTCCAGCTCGGTCTCTAGCTAGCTGTCTCCAGCTTCGCTCGCCTAGTTGGTTGGGGTCCTCTCCCACCTGTTTGGGCCATCTGATTCGCAGTCTTCATCTACTGCGCCGCCGTCCCTCGGGATTGGATTTGAAAACGTTTGTTGTTCATTCGCTCTATATGACCCCGCCATCTAAGTCGTTGGACTTTTATTCTTCAGTTCGTCGTTTTATTGGCTTCTCCAATCTCCATCTAGGCAGACGGGACCAAAAATCACCCGAAGAATTTTTCTTTCGATGCATCCTAAAACTTTGTCATCTTTTATTAACAAAGTTCAAGCATCAGCCCAATAAATGCGAACCGTGATGATGGTAGTTTTAGATGCTTGAAAGAGGACTTTACTTCTAAAAGTCCAAAGAAGCAGGGAAAAATTATTCTCCCTTTGATTTCAGCGCTGCGCTGGTGTTGTTGTCTGAATGTATAGCGGTGCCTAGGTAGACAAAATCCTTAACTACCTTAAAGTCATAGCTATCCATGGTGACGTTTTGTCCAAGACGTCGTCGTTTAATGTCCTTTTTTGATGACAGCATATACTTGGTCTTGCTTTCATTGACCACTTAACCCATCTTCTCCGCTTCGTTCGCAGTGCTCAAAAACGCTCCATTGACATCACGCTTTGATCTTCCAATAATGTCAATATTAAACGGACCTTTGAAAGATTGTGCCTCTGGTGTTGCCGATCAAAAGCATTGGTGAGATCTTCTCTGACCTTGATAAAGCAGTTTTCTCCATCGTCATTCTGATCTAACGGACAAGTTTGATAGGGGTGCCAAAATTAGATTTTGCTCTCCAATACTTCGAGTGAAATTTTTAATAAGGGGTTTTCTAAAAAGGGGTGTCATTTATACCATTAACAATTAAAGGAAAAAAGAAAAGGTTGCAGCACCATATCCCTTTTAAAAAATTTCCATAACCCATTCTAACATTTCCGGCTATATGTCTTGAACAACTTTATGAATTCTATCTTTATTCTTCTTCAACCGACTACTGTGTAAAATTGGCTTAGACATTATCTTTTAAGTGGTCCCAAGAAAAAAGCCTTAAGGTTTTAAATCACAAGATCTCTGTGACCAATTGTGATTACCTCTTCGAGAAATCAAACGTCAGTTAACTTTTCTCGCAAGACTGCGAGCAGTGACTGCAATATTTTCACTATTTTTTTTAAATTTTAGTGCGTTATTGAAGGGTGTATGGTTTCATTGGTTGTAATGGCGTAATTTTGTTGCTTGTCAAATGGCAACAGATGACAACTTCAATAGCAAGCTTTATATTTCATACATTCTGGAAGTAGCTCCATTTCGGTTATTATAGAAGATTTCAGTAGAAAATTGTGACCACCTCTTAGAGAACATAAACAGTCAGATTGTTTCATTATTCTGAATGTTCAACAAAACTTCCTATGAGTTGTTGAAGCGTTTCATTTTTAATAATGTCATTGTTTGACTTGTTAAATGTCAAAATATGACAGCTTTAAAAGTGACACCTTACCAAATAGTGGCCTATTCAAAATTAAACCTCTTATTTAATAAATTTCGAAATATGAACAATTTCGAATACATTTTAGGTGCTACTTCAAAAATTAATAATAAGTATTGATATTTATTTATATTTGAACTAATTATTTCCACGATATGTAATTCATATTTTTAGATAAATCTATGATTAATGAATTTAAAAATCATTTATTCATTAACGTAGTGCCGCATCTGTATTACACTTTCTTGTCATTTCTATTTAAATATTCCACACTACAAATTATTAAATATTATTATTATTAATTCGTTGAAATGATCAAAGTTAAAAAACTATATATGCACATAAAAATAAATTAACATATCAACATTGTAATCATAATAATTCTGAGAAAATAATTTCATGTCTTTTTGTTTTTGGTTTGGTGCCATCATTCTAATATAAAAAGTGACTGCTTTGCGTATTAATTAAAACATATCGCGATGTCTATCATACCGTATACACTCTTTTCAAAAGTCATAATTGAGTTTATGACTCTGTTTTTGAGTGTGGATAAAAATCATAAACCTCTCGAATGTGACAAAAAAAAATATGTCCATCTATCCATGAAGTTTTTTTATATCAAAACATACGTCGATCTCTTTGTATGGGGGTGTACATATGTTGATTTCTTAATAAAAAGAGTCACACCCTGACTTGAGCTTAATTGAAGTTATTCCGTAGATTTAATTGTATGATGGATGAATCACGAGTAGTGAATCGCTTCAACAAAAATCTTACAATAACAACAACAACAACTAACATCTATCTTTTTTTTAAACGCAAAGCAAACTGGAAGCAGTAGAAAATGTATCTGTGCCGTCGTCTTTTGCATCTTTTTAACAATTTATACCGACGTTATATACTTATGTACGGTACGTACTTGAATATAAAGTTTATATAGTGTGGTGAATATACAAATTAAGATGATGATATCTGTCTGTTCGGCTGCGACGACTATGGCAACATCCTTAGTTAGATAGTTTTTTATTTTCTCAAAAATATACTTTAAAGTACCTTCCTTCATCATATAAAAAAATAAATAAAAAGATACGACAACGTTTCTGCAAATTAATGATTGTTAGTCACACTGTCAGTTAGGGTACTTAAGATCCACACACATCATCCATTTGCATGAGAGACAGACCCCAAGCTAAGATGTTTCTTCTCTTCTACTTTTGCATTATGTACGGTGCGACGAGCGACGGGCTTCTGGATATACGCGAATTTTATCCCCACATATGGAAAAAGACACTTGAGGTGTCATCCAACAACAACAACAAAAAATACACAAATCCTCATTTTTGTGTATGGTTTAAAAAAGATCACAGATAAACAACATTATTCCAGCAACATCAATCTTCTTCGCTTCAGGCTTGCCAGAATGGGCTATTTCTTAGAAATTGAGCTATTTAATATGACAGCTTATAAAATAACTGGGCTATAAGTAGTCCAAATCGAATCTTGTTAACTTTCTTAATATTTTATTTTTTACTGTTTTTTTTATTGAAATTTAAGTCCTAATGTAAGCTATCAGATTTTTGTTAAAAATAGCTCAAATTCTATTTTTGGACTACTTTGTCGATTTCATTTAGAGGCTTCAAATATTTTTAAGCAGACCAAATCAAATTTTGTCGAACAAAAATGTATATTTTATTTTCCGCAATTTCTTTTAGAATAGTGTTGTAAGTTCTTATTGAAGCTATCAGATTTTTGGTATTCAAATTGAGCAATTTTGAGCAAATTTTTCTGTTACGATTTTAAATTGCAAATATTGTTAAGTAGATCAAATCGAATCTTGTTGAACAAAAATGAACATTCTATTTACCTCTGTTTATTGAAGCTATCAGATTTGTGCAATTAAAATTGAACTATTTTGGGCTACTTTATCGATTTTGATTAGTATACGGCTGCAAATAGTGTTAAATTGAGCTATCAAGTTCGTTCAGCATATGGCAACCCTGCTTTGTTTCTGTTTTGTTGAGAGGGAGATACTTGTAGCTCAATAAAAATAATAATAATTATAACAGAGTCAGAGTAAGAGTAAAATGACATCATCACCACCATAATATAAACCAACTTGTTGGTTTTTTTTTGTTTTCATTTTAATTTACTGTTACTGTAGTTGGATGAAAATCGAGGTACAAACGTCGCGTACTAGAACGTCGCGTCGTTTTTGTACCTCTATCTATCTTCATTCCATCTATTTACGACGACGCAACTTTACACAGAGATAGAGATAGATACACTTTGTGATGATAGTTTTATCTACTTTATCTCTTTTTGAATGACTAAGAATTAATTCTATAAATTTATTCCATCCAAATGTGAGTATGTATATAAACTAACCGCCTTTTTGGAATGAGGAAGAGAATCAAAATGGCGATAAAATTATATTATATGATGACGTTTTTTTTATTTCCCTATAGTATTCATATTATAGATCATACGTATAAGCTAAGGTCTATATAGAATAGGCTATATAGGCTGCTTAGACAGAAGAAGATAAGTAGATACCGGTATATACAATCGCTTATCGGTTGTTTGTTGATTAAGTGGTTTTAAATTGATATTTGTAGGTATTTCTATCTGTATGGTAGTTAAATAGGTTCAACTGTAAAATTTTTGATCAGTGAAAATGGCTTCTTTTTTTGATTAATTTATGGACCTATTTTTGAGATGATTTGAATTTATTACTTGTTTTTTGTTAATTAACTTTGAAAAAATATTTGACTCAGACCTATTCGTGAGTATTTTAAGTAAAACTACAATTCATTTGTACTACAACTTAAAAATTTTAAATACGGTACTTGTGCTTTAATTCTGCCTTTAGATTCTTTAAATACTTTAATTCCTCAACTACTTTAATTCCTTAAGACTAAACAACAAAATTTGTTTTGACAAGTAAATTTTATTACCTATCTGTCAAATGCATTTAGACTTTGATAGTTCTTCTGAATTCAAACTAAAGTACGATATTTTTTAAACGTCACTTCGAAAATTTAAAATACGGTAGGTACTTGTGCTTTAAGTCTGCCTTTCAATTCTTTAAATACTTTAATTCCTTAACTACTTTAATTCCTTAAGACTAAACAACAAAATTTGTTCTGACAAGTTAATTTTATTACCTATCTGTCAAATGCATTTAGACTTTGATAGTTCTTCTGAATTCAAACTAAACTACGACATTTCTTAAACGTCACTTCGACAACATTAGAACTTCACAAAAATGTCAGAATCAATACAAAAAACAAAACAAAGAATTGAACGAAGCACCTGTCAATACTTGACGTTTAAGTTTCTTAATTGTGTTTTTGATTGGTAATCTGGTAGACTAAAAAAAAAACAACAAACAGATCTATGTTTGTTTTGCGTTATTAGATATTTATGTATTTTACAATTTAATTCAATATGTGTGATTATTGCATCTGGTGCGTTCTGAATTCAAATCAAAAAGCATTTTCTGTCCATAAGATTAACTATCATTTTGTGGTACAATATTTTTAAAGTACGATATTTTTTAAACGTCACTTCGACAACTTTGGAACTTTACAAAAATGTCACAATTAATACCAAAAACAAAACAAAGAATTGAACGAAGCACCTGTCAATACTTGACTTTTAAGTTTCTTAATTGTGTTTTTGATTGGTAAACTGGCAGACGAAATAAAAACAACAAACAGATCTATTTTTGTTTTGCGTTATTAGATATTTATTTATCTCTACTGGTGTATTAATAAACGCCAAATTAAGTTAAATTTACGTCTGTCAAAAGTATCAAGATCTTGACACTATTTTCTACAAATATTAAACATAAGGGTATGTATAGACTAACTCTTGACAAAAAAAAAAAAAAAACATTACAAAATTACATGTATAACAGATGCAAATTAGGAAGATAAAACTTTTTAAGCAAAATGAGAAGCTATTTCAAATTTTACTAAACAAAAATGTGTGGTTATCTAATTCAACTGTAACCCTGAAGAACGAAATCCTTCATTTTTGTAAAATATACTCCTTTTATAACTTTTAGCAACCTTAAGTCATAACAATCTAAGGATTCAACTATTGACCTGTCAATATTGGATGAGTAATCAAAAAAAAAGATCTACGTTTGTTTGACGTTTATTGCGTCTTTTTTGGTTCAAAAATGATTTGTCATTTTGTGACACTTGAAATGCTTATAAATGAAAAACATCATAACAAATAAAGGTACATAATAAGCAGAAATTTACAAAAGCTTTACTTAGGAGATATTTCAATGTTTTTTTTTTGTGAACATTTTTCACGCTCCTTTTAAAAAACGGGGACTGTCATTGTTTTGACATTTTCGTTAAATTTTCTTTTCGTTCAATTTAACCGCCGCCGACTAAAAACTTTGAAGAACATTTATATGTCTTTTATTTTTAAAGTTGGTAAACCGGACTTTTAAATATTTTTGTAATTATTTTCGTTAAGTTTTCAACTCTCAAAATTCTTTTGAGAACATTTTAACTCGCTTTGTCTCTGTATTTAGCTTAAGCTGTCCATCAAAGTTCGATCTTCCAACCATATTCAGCATCTAGATTATATCTTTTACTTAAAACTTGTTGATTGTATCAAAAAATTAGAACTTTTGAATAGATTTTCTTCTACTACTATTCATCATATTGTGCCGTATTTAAAAATGAAAAGAAACTCATTTTATCGTAGTTTTCAAATGAAAAATCTTAAGACTCTTATGTATATTATATTTCTTATTAAATTTCTAATCAAAAGAAAATTTCAATTGAATCCACCTGGGGATAAAGTGGATTCTGAGAAATAAAAATAAGATCAGAAACAAAAAAAAGAACTAAAATAATAATATAAAAGTCTTCATTCAGCGCTCGTGCCCTAATGCATATAATTGAATTATTAGCCTTCTCCCCAACCTGACGCCCGTTGCCGCCGCCGCCGCTGCCGCCGGCCGCAGATGGTTTTGTGGTGATTGCGCGGTTGGTATTTTGGATTGGATGGATGGATGCTGGTGCTGATGCTAAGTTCTGGCTCCATCCCTATTTTTTCCTGGAACTTCTTTTCTCCATTAGTGGCAAGGTGCAACAATGTTGGATCACTCATCTCTCGTTCATGGTTTTTATGCAGAAAGAGTACTCCGATACGTTGCACTTGGCTGAAGCTGCCACTGGTGCTGCTGTTTATTCCCCTTATTTCTTTGTTTTGATCTTTGTTTTTGTATTCAAAACACATTTACCATACTCACTCACTGCGATCGAAACATTCGAGAGGTGTAAGAGGTAAACTTTTGGTAATCTGAAGCCTTTATGGCTCCTCTCAGTATAATGATGACGTGATGGCGATCGTCATCGGGCACCTTTAAGTGGCTTTTTCACATCAGAGAGGTGGTAGAGGTAGGAGATGGTTTACTACACACGTTTCAAGACTTAAAAATTAAAACAACTTGTCCTAACGGACCTGGTTCTTGAACTTAAAAGAACGAAAAACACAAAAAAAATGTCCAATTTAAATCAAGTGCTGACATCCAAACATATGTTTGGAGCCGGTGCACAGGCACACCTCTTCAGAATTATTAGTAGATGGTAGAAGGTGTTCCAGCGTCTTCCCCTTGAAACCACACACCATCATGAAGATGGATGGATAAGAGGAACACCATTAGCCGCGGTGTTCACATCCAAACTGTTTCTAGTGCTGCTCAATCAACTATGTAGGTAGAAACTCTCAAGACTCTAGGTAGGTATAAATGGAAGGAACGTCCATCCATACCTAGTCTATATAGAGTCTAGAGGTGGTGTATTGCATCTATCTCCCTTTGCCAAACGCACAGCACAGCCACGATATGATAGCTATGTCTATGGGAGATATGGCGATTGGAAATTATGTCGATCGACTTACATAAATGAGCGCGCATCTGCAACCACACCTCAGTTGATTAGTCTCAATGATTTAATGGCGGCGTGGCGGATGTTTTATCACCGGGGTTTTTCTTCTTATTTTGATTTAAAAATTTATTATTGTAGTTCTTTTACATCACAAAACCAACAATATACGAGAAATACACACACTCAGTTCGTGTGATTACTTAAAATGGAATTTTTTAAAATGTTGATAAAAACATGAACTTTGTAAAGCAAGTCTTACCAGCCTTCTCATAGTATAAGAAAAACAAAAAGAAACAGCAGAACTTAAAAAGGTGGAATATTTTCTTATTTCATTCAAATCGCAAATAAATTATTGAAAGTGATTTTTTTTTTTTTTAATTATTTTTAAATTTATTTGATTTTTAATTTCGTAAATGTCTTGAAACAAAAAGAAAACAGTGCTGACATGAAGAGAATAAAGAGAATTTTAAATCTCATAAAGGTAAATATTTTGCCCATTATTTATTGGATTTATCATTTCAACAGAAAGGTGCAAATTTATCTTAAATTGATTTTTTTGTTTATTTTATTCCGTTAGTTAATAAAGTGTCAAATATTAATTATTTTTATAGAAATCTGCATTTGTCTAGAAAAAGTTTTGTGTGATCTTAACTTCATAAATAAAGAATCTTGACATTTATTATAAGTGTTTCATTTATTTATCAGTTTTGAAGAAGAATTATTTCTAGATTATGAATATAAAATAAAATTAATAAATCTGTGAAGGGGATGGAAAAGTTACAGAATTCTTCAAATAAAGACACTTAAATGACAATAAGAAACTTTAGATAATGTAAAAATTAAGGCCCTAAGGATTATTGCGTCTATAGGTGAACCTAGTGGTTAAGGAATAACTATACGAGTTCTTACAGTAGATATTTTCAAATTAGTAATATGATAAGAGATGGGTGCGACCCACACTGATAACTTGAAGTTAATACCTTTCCTTGTTTTTTCCCAACACTTGAGTCGAAAACTATTTCTTATCATTTTTTGTTCTTGTTTACGTAGGTTTTCATGTTTTGTAAAAAAAAAGTTGTCAATTGAACTTTTCTAAATAATTGACTGAAAGTTAACAGCAATATTTTGCATATGATAAAATAAGTTCAATTTTAAAATCTGTTTTTTTACCAATTTTAGTAGCATTTTTTGAAAGTTTTTATTTCTTTTTATAAAGAAATACAGATTGGATTTTTTTTGTTGGTATGGTGAAATTTTAAAATGATTTTTATAAAATATCTAAATAAAAGTATCAAATTGGCTGTGTTTAAATAACATTCTTACTTTTCTTGTGTTTTTTCGAATTACGTAAGCTTTGTCGGTCAAAATAATATGTTTTTGTATACCTAAAAATGGTAACTGAAAAAAATGTCTATTCGTTTTTTGTAAGCGTCTGGTAGCTCTATTCAGAAACGACATATTCGTAGGAAAATGACTATCAAATTTTTCTAGTGACAGCTTTTTAGGTATCAATTTGACTACCACCTTGCACAGATCAAATTCGATTATTTTGACTGTCAACAATCAACAATCACCTTAGCCGATTCCACCCCTGATTTATAAAAAAAAGAGGCTGGGATGCGACCCACACTGATAACTTCCCATCCCGTCTGTCGATTTGCCTTGCTTAAAAGTTTTTCTATATGTATCAATTTTTATCAAGTTTGCGTACTATTTTTTGTAGATTTTATTTTTTTATGAAAAAACGGACTGTTGGATTTTTATAAAAAAAATTACTGAATATCGAAAACAATATTTTCTGTAAAATAAAATAAGTTTGAAGCCAATATTTGTAATTTTTGAAAAGCTATTTGAGTCGAGAGTAAATTTTTACCAAGTTTTAGTATTGTTTTTTTTTTTTATTTTTTTATTTTTTGTAAAAAAAACTGTCAATTAGTTAAAATTAGTTAGAAGCCATTATCTCAAATTTTTGAAAAGATATTTGAGTCGAAAATCAATTTTTACCAACTTTTGTTAATTTTTTTTTTTCGGTTTTTAATTTTTTGTAAAAAAAACTGTCAATTCGATTTTTTTCAAAATTTTACTGAATGTTAATAACAATATTTTTTGAAAGATAAAACTAGTTTGAAGCCAATATCTCAAAGTTTTGAAAAGATATTTGAGTCGAAAATCAATTTTTACCAACTTTTGTTAATTTTTTTTTTCGGTTTTTAATTTTTTGTAAAAAAAACTGTCAATTCGATTTTTTTCAAAATTTTACTGAATGTTAACAACAATATTTTTTGAAAGATAAAAGTAGTTTGAAGTTAATATCTCAAAGTTTTGAAAAGATATTTGAGTCGAAAATCAATTTTTACCAACTTTGGTTAATTTTTTTTTCGGTTTTTAATTTTTTGTAAAAACAACTGTCAATTCGATTTTTCTCAAAATTGTTCCTAATGTTGAAAACAATATTTCTTATAAGTTAAAATTAGTTAGAAGCCATTATCTCAAAGTTTTGAAAAGATATTTGATTCGAAATTCAATTTTTACCAACTTTGAGTAATGTTTTTTTTAGGTTTTTATTTTTTATAAAAAAACTGTGAATTAGATTTTTCTAAAAATTTTATCAGATGCCAAAAACATTATTCTTGGTGGCACAAAATTGTTTTGGAGATGAAATCATATTTTAGTCGTAAAATTTTCGAGGTGACACATTTTTTTTTAGTTTTTTTGATTTATAAAAAAAAACCGTTAATTGGATTTTTTTCCAAAAATATACTTGGTTTGTATCACGTTACAATATATAATATAAAATTTAATTCAAGTCTCTAGCGTCATTGTTTTATGAGATTTTTAGGTTTAACCAAAATGTTCACCTTTTTTTTAAACTGCTATGGTAAAAAAACCACCCACGCAATTTTCTTGAGAGCCCTTTCTGCATCTTTCTGCCTTATTATCTGTATAAAAAAAATTATTTGAAGTCGATATCTCTTCTGGTTCTTGAGCTATGGACGACGAAAAAAACGTCGCGAACGTACGGACGTACGGACATACGGACGTACGTACACACGCACGCACAGGCATCTTTCTAAAAATCTTTTATTTCGACTCTAGGGACCTTGAAACGTTGAGAAATGTCAAAATTTTCAATTCGACAAATCGGACCCATTACAATAACTTCCTATGGGAAGTTAAAAACTGTTAATTGATTTTTTTCAATATTAAACTTATTTGGTAGGTATCACGTCACATAATATAATATAAAATTTAATTGAAGTCCCTAGCGTTATTGGTTCATGTTGATCTCATTAACATTCTTAAAAATGTTCCCATAAAAAGTGAAAAATTTTACTCTTTAACATAATAGTAAAAATCATAACATTTTAATTAATTTTAATTTAATTTAATTTTACGCGACTCTTTCAAGGCTTGCTTTTACTTTATATACTTAGAGTGGATTTACTTTTATTTAACGTTTCCTTTGGTTTAGCTTAAAATGGTTTTTATTTCTTTTAAATTATATAAATAAATTTCTCTATTTTTCAAATAAATTTTCTGTTTAATTTAACTTCTATTTCTTATGATTTAATTTATTTTTGCTTTATTTTTCATTTTACCTTTTTTATTTTATTTAATTTTTTTTTGTTTTTTATTTTAATTTAAATTGTTTTATTTATTTTAATTAAATTTTCAAAATAATAAATTGATTTTTGTACTTACGGTACGGTTTAATGCTACGTTACATTACATTTAAGTTTATCAAATATTTGTATACAATTTTGGAAATGTTACTTTTTTTTTATTTATATATTTATTTTATTTATTTTTATCATTTTTTATATATATTTTACCAAGCTTTTATTCCTTATTTTTGTTTCATTTTATTTGTTTAATTTTGTATTTTGTTGATTTATTTTCCTTATATTCTTGTATTTTATTTCATTTTAATTTGTATTCTTTTGTTTTAAGTTTAGCTTCATTACATTAAATACAAGTTCAAAAATATTTAATTAAAATATTTAATAATAATTTCTTATTTTACTTCATCCTGTTTTTTGAATTTTATTTTATTTTAATATAATTTTACCAGATTTGTATTTGTATATGATTTAAATTTATGTTATTGATTAAATTTAAGTTAAGATTGTAGGAGTCATTATTTTATATTTATCTAATATTATTTTGCTTTATTTCATTTTATTTTACTTTACTTTATTTTGTTTTTTTTTTTTAATTTAATTTTTATTTCTTATGTATTTTTATGTTTTTATTTTTTATTCAAGTTAAATTGTTTGTTTCATTCTATTTTATGTATTTTATCTTATTTTTGTTCTTATTATTTTATTTTACTTATTTGTACTTTTTACTTGTTTTTGATTCATGCTGTTTTATTTTATTTATATTTAAGTTGTATTTAATGTTATTTTGTAAAGTTATTTTATAATACTTTATTTTCCTTAATTTATATTTATTATATTTTATAATTTCTAAATCTCTTTTTATTTTTTTTTTTCTATTTTATTTTAAAACTAAATGTTTAAGTTATTTAAGATATTCGAGCAGGTAAAATTTGTCTAGATTAATGTTGAAAATAATCCTATGAATATCAATTTGAACGAAATTTTGAACTTTCTTCATCCAGATTGTGACCAAAAATCAAGGAATATGTTCAAATAAAATGAAAGTCCCAAAGTCTTCAAAATTTACTAAAAATTGTAATTACTTAGTCACTTTGATTTATCACGTTGTTTATAGTAGGTAAAGAAATGTTTAATTTTAATTTATCACAAAAAAGAAATGATTATAATCGATTTCATTTGTATTTGTTTTTCTCAAAATTTGAATGCTTATAAATATTGCTTTTTTTCAAGGACACATCATGAAGCTAAACAAAGTTATAAAAATTATAATCCAGATATTTCCCAAGGCTAAATGAATAAAATTGACCTCAATATAATTAATATTATTAATACTTTCCATACACATTATCAGACTGCATTTCAAAAACGAAAAAGACTTTTGAAAAAAAAAAAACAAGAAGAAAAATCTGACTAACCTCAATAAGATTAGAACAAAAAATAAGATTTTCTCCAGCAAAGATACACCTTCTATATCTGGATCTTGCGAGCTAGATCAGCTTGTTTTTGTTTTTTTTTTTTTTTTTTTTGTGTGTTTAATTTTGTTTTTTGTTTTATAGATCCCATCAACAAAAACACTTAAAAAATTAATATTTTCCATAATTCTTCTTCTCTTCTGAAGTCCATTAGAAACGGACACACAAGCCATTCCAAAATATCAATAAATAAACAAGAGAAACAAAAACAAAATTATAAAATTGGTATAGGTAATGTTGTTTTCAATAAAATTTATATATTTCTGGAATTGAGAACTTCACCGCCCCCTCCGCATTTAATCTTTTTTGTCTATTTACATTCAGAGATATGTACGGACGGTACATAATTATTTACAATCTATCTTTCTTTATATGTCTATCAATAATTTATTTATATCAAGCTAAAAAAAAAAGGGGCGTATCTTCTCCAAAAACACCTGCATATTTATTTTCCAGCGAACCAATTGAAATCGTATTTGAATTTTTGCGAAATTCCCTCGATACCTCTCGATACGAAAAGATACAACAAAATTTTCAAAATAAGAAAACAAAAATAATACGATATTAATAATTTTATTGAGCACAAACAATTATTTATACATTTTTTTCTTAAATTTATTTATTTAAAGTTTCATATAAACAATCCAGTAGGTGTAAATTTGCAAAAACAGGAAAAGATTTATTTAGCGAGTCCAAAATCGAGCTTCTCGAGATTCGAGGAGGAATCCAAAATGAATATTATGATAAAAATTACGACAGAAGCACGTTTTGTTCCAAATTTAAGCGAAAATTTATGAAACGATTATTGTTTCTAGATTTATTTTGAATTTATTTAGATATTGTATCTTTTTGCATTCGCATAATTTTTAAAAATATGTGCGTTAACTGAATTCGAGTTAATGCGTGGGGGTGTTTCTTTTTTCGCAAAAAACAACAAAAATTAAACAATAAACATCATTAATGTCGAAAGATTTTTGCCGAGAGGTAAATTTTTTTGAATATAATTTATAAGGAAAAGGAGTAGACGAATAGTGTAAACGGGTATATTGACGTACATAAATGCTATATTGTTGTTTTCCGATTTTTTTGAACTACCTTTAGTTTTGTCTTTTCCTTGTTAAATTAAGTATTGAAGAATTTAAAATTTCACCATTTTGAAGTGTTTGTAACAATTGAAAAATGACCTCCCTACAAGATTTCACAATGATGAATTTTCTTTCAAAACCTGCCTTTGGTATTCACATCGAGGCACAATTCAATAAAATTCCAGTTTATTTTATAAAGTTTATAACTTTTGCTAAATTCGTTTAAATATTTAATTTTTCTCACCAAAAACCGTTTTTTTTTCTGTTCTTTCTTCCAGAGCTGCAAAATCTGCCACAAAGCATTCGCCAATGTGTATCGCCTACAACGTCACATGATCAGTCACGACGAATCGGCCTTATTGCGCAAATTTAAATGTACTCAATGCGATAAGGCTTTCAAATTTAAACACCATCTCAAAGAGCATGTACGCATCCATTCCGGCGAAAAACCATTCGGTTGTGATAATTGCGGTAAACGTTTCTCACATTCCGGTTCGTTTTCGAGTCATATGACGTCGAAGAAATGCATCAGCATGGGCCTCAAATTGAACAATAATCGAGCGATGTTAAAGAGTTTGGAGAAGAGCGGTATCTTGGGTGGAAGTCCGAATGGTAAGCGTCCTGGAGGCGCCCAAGCTCCAATTGGAACGAATCCTATGAATTATTTCCCACACGGTTTGGGTGTGGGAGGTGGATCAGATGGAGGAGCTGCTGCAGCGGCGGCGGCAGCAAATGCGGCGAATTCAGGAAGTAATTCGTTTTACCAAATGCTGCCGAAATATAGTGAATATGGAGCGATGAATGCCGCTTTGTTGGCAACATTCCAGAATCCATTTTACAATATGGCAGCCCTGAATCCAAATATCCATCCATATAGTATACATCGGTTGCTGGAACTAACCGCAGCCGGTAACCAGAGATTACAGTCGGATCCGGAGGATCTGATTGAGGAAGTGACTGAGGATGTGACTGATGAGCCAAAACTTGTGATGGACTTGGATGATTGTGAGAAGGACACCGAGGAGGATCACACTCGTACTTATAATCGCAGTGACGATGAAGATGATGAAGGTGAAGACAGCCGTAATAGTAATGACAGTTCGCCAATCAAGCAAACCTATGAGGACTCGAATGCGGAAGATATTAAGATGCAGAGAGTAGAGAGTCCAAGTCCGATGCCGGAGGAGCGTCCCCATTCGCCAGAAATCAAAGTCGAAGAGGAGGAAGAGGAAGAAGAGGAGGAGGACAACGAAGAGAAGACTCCTAAGGAAGAGATTGAACAGTCTGAACAGTCGGAACAGCCTGAACCACTGAACGAGTTACGCTGCAGTCGTTGTGATAAACAATTTAACCACCCAACCGAACTGGTCCAACATGAGAAAGTTCTCTGTGGCTTGATTAAGCAAGAGCTTGAGCAACAGCAACATGAACAACAACAACATCAATTACAACAACAACAACAACAACTTCAACAACAGCAAGAATTGGAGCAGCAACAACTCCAACACCAGCAACAGCAGCAGCAACAAATGCAACAGCAGTTCCAATCAAATGAATCCGATGCCGGAAATTCGTCGTACCTTCACTCTGGCAGCGAGGAAGAGCAAGAGGACCGAGAATCAAAGAACGGCAGTGAAGCTGGAGAGAGGAAGGTTCGTGTGCGTACAGCAATCACCGAGGAACAGCAAGCGGTACTGAAGCAACACTATGCGATAAATGCCCGACCAAGTCGGGATGAATTCCGTGTGATCGCCCATCGATTGTCCCTTGACGCCAGAGTAGTTCAGGTGTGGTTCCAAAACAACCGATCTCGTGAAAGGAAGATGAATAATGGTTTTAATGGAATCAGTAAATGCTACCCACCCATGATTTCCGAACCCATCCAAGCCAATAGCCCACCACCACCTGCCGCCGTGGATTCAGTGAAATTCTCCAGTGGAGAAGATCAACCTCTCGACTTGTCGGTCAAAAAAGATTCTCCCCAGCAATCGGCTCACTCGCCTCTATATGGAAGTGTTCCTATGCAGGTGGATACCAACGAAGCAATCAATTTGAGTCAAAAGCTTTCGCCGAGTCTGGCCTTGTACAAACAACCTTTGTACTATGGCGCCACAATACCAAGTCAACGTCCTTCAGACATTCCAGTGCCATCTCATCACATTCGACAAACTCCATCGCCCAATGAAGCAATGCCACCAATGCCAAGATATCCCACAAACACTCATCCCTATTTGATGCCCAATAGCACTGGACCCCGATCAATGGTCCCCATGGAGTGTCTCTTCCAAATGGCTCCCGAATATGCACGCAGCCATCTGATGGGCAACATGAAAATGGGTGGAAGCAGTGATCGTGGAACCAGTTTAAGTCCCGGATCGGAGAAACGATCATGGCGCGATGACGAATCGAGAATCTCACATGAAGATGAATATATTGCGGCGGCTGCTGCAGCAGCTCTCTTGCCACCGCAACAAAAACGACACAAAATCGAAACCCACGGACATGCTGGGGATCCAGACCTGCCGTTTATTTGTGATCAGTGTGATAAGGCCTTCGCCAAACAGAGCTCGCTGGCGAGACATAAATATGAACATTCTGGTGAGTTTCCTTGTAATAACTTGTTTAATTTTTGTCAATGTAAATTTAACGCTTTATTTTTTTCTCTTCCAGGTCAACGTCCATATAAATGCGTCGATTGTCCCAAAGCATTCAAACATAAACACCATCTCACCGAACACAAACGTTTGCATAGCGGTGAAAAACCCTTCCAGTGCTCGAAATGCCTAAAACGTTTCTCACATTCCGGCTCCTATAGCCAGCACATGAACCACAGGTACTCGTATTGCAAACCTTACAGGGAATAGGTAAGCGAGGCGTCCGCCCTGCTGAATCTTGATTTTCGAAAACAACATACGTCACAGCAAAATCAACAACATCACCATCAACAACAGCAGCTCGGCACGTTTTTCAATAATAATCGCCATCATCTCCTAAACAACAACAACAATAACAATGCCAGACGGATGGTAGGACCTCAACAGACGGTACCACAACCTCCACCACCGCCACAACCAACGATTCCACCATCATTCTGGCCCATGATGCACCACCAACAACAACAACAGCAACAAACGCATCTAAATAGCTTACACCCGCTTCAACAATTGCAAATGCAACAACAGCAGCAACGTTTACAAGCGGAACACTTCGCTGCGCTAAGCGGTTTCCATCATCGCAAATTCTAAACTGAGTGAGAATTGAGCAGAAAAATTTAATAAAAAAAATATTCTAGAAATAGAACGGATTGTGATTAAAAATATACAAAATTTATATTAAAAAGAAAAAGAATATAAAATTAATTCTAAACTATTTGCCAGGCTTTTCGAAAGCGTACTTAAGAGAAAAACAAAAAATAAATTCATAAAAAAAAAACTTAATTATCGAGAAAAAAACAAAAATGAGAAGTATTTTTTTTTAAACTATAAAAATGTGCAGTAAAATATTTAGTTATTTAATATTTTTTTTGAAATTATTATTTTTAACTTATTATTGAAAAAATATTCGAAATAGTTTATTTCGTTCGTTATGTTTTATAAAAAAAATCAGAAAAAAGAAAAATAACCTTTCTCTAAAGAATTTAACTTTTTTTTTTAAATTAATTTCAATTTTGTTATAGTATTTAGTTTATTTTTATTTTTATATAATAATATTTTATTATTTAAATTTTAACGTTTT
This sequence comes from Eupeodes latifasciatus, assembly GCA_920104205.1. NCBI lineage: Eukaryota > Metazoa > Arthropoda > Insecta > Diptera > Syrphidae > Eupeodes > Eupeodes latifasciatus. Next base: position 388,516,272 of record OV049924.1, on the reverse strand, counting down.
TATGTTTTAAAATCTAAGTTCAACCAACCAAATGTACTCGTATCTTCCAGCATCATTTGGGTACCTGTCGAAATACTCAAATTTTGCGCTTACTAAGTGCCATAAAATATCTATTTTATATATATTTTCGTATTTATATGTTAATTCATTTACTCGAACAAAAAAGTATCTATGAAAAAAAAATAAACTTTCATTTTATTGAATTTGTTTCTTTTTTTTATTTATTTTTAATTTTTTAACATAAATTGATTTTGTTCATAGCAGCCATGTTTTATTTTTAATTTGGGTTTAAAGTTTTTTTTTTTCTTTTAGTTTAGTTTAATTTTTATCAAAATTTCTTGACAAAGTCAGGCTGGGTCATTTCGCAATTATTATATTTTCGTTAGAATACAAACAAAAACAATACAATTTATTCATTTATTTTTGTCTCCAAATATCATTTTATATATTAATTATAATTTATTTAAATTAAAAAAACATCACATTTATTATCTCCCATCATCACTCTACTTCTCTCGAATATGAAAACAAAAACAAAACAGAAATAAATGCTCAAAAATGAGCACACAGAGATATTCTTGGACCACAAGGTGTTAACATGACAATACAATAAAATTATTCGCAAAAAAATTTAAACAAAAACAAAATATTAAATTTAAGTAAATTAAATATACTCACATATTAAAAAAAAAATATTTAAATTTAAAAATCAATTTATTTCTCTCTCAATAGTAAAAGAAAACAAAAATACCAAAATTTAAAAAATCTGTTCACATAAATTTCATTAACTTAAATTTTGTAAAATTGTTCATGTAAAAATGTATAAATAATAAATTTAAATTAGACAAAATAAAAACAAAACTACTATAAATTAAATTATTATTAATCAGGCAGTGTTGAGATTAATTAATAAAAATATAACAACAAAACCAAAAGGATTTGACAGGACTCCAAAGAAATAGAAGTATTTTGTATTTATATCTATTAAAATAAATATAATATTTTTTTTTTACAAAAATGTACGCACCAAAAATACAATAGTTAAAAAACAAAAAACAAAAACAGTATAACCATTTAAACAATCTACCAGTATGAACTTTAATTTAACAAAAACAAAAAAAAATCATTTTTGAAAAGCCTTTTTCCACCCACCGGTCCTTAGGAAAAAATATTAATAAATCCTGTAAACAAATTAAAAAAAAAAAAATAGAAACAAAAATCTCAACCTGTGTTACAGTGTCTTTTTCGTATGGTTAGTTAAAAATTATTAATAAACATTATAATTAATAATAATAATAATTACAATTGTACATTTTCTTATCAAATGGAAGCTTCTACCCAAAGAAATTAATATAAAATTCCTTGCATATAGTGTAAAATATAAAAACAAATAATTCGCGTTAAAATTAAACATTTTTCTTCATTACATGGAAAATATTTGACAAAACTAAAATTAATAATAATTTTTAAATTGTAAAATTCAAAACAAAAACGATCATTCCACAACTAGAAACAAAAATTATAGTTGTACAAAAATAAAAAAAAAATCATTTGGCCTTAATTTAAATAATTTCTTTTAATAAAACAAAAACAAATTTGTAAAAAAAATAAAATAACTATAAACTTTTAAGCTGAGTTGTGCTCTAAATAAAATATTTTTCCTTTCTTATCAGTAAAAAAAAAAATACAAAATTTAAAAATAAAATTTTTTGAATGGACAATAAAATTTCAAATAAATATAAAAACAAAATTAACTAAAATTAAAATTTAAAATATGTCTCCCTGTCATATTGTTTGACTTACAATAAATTTATTAAATGTTTTTGTTTTTATTATTATTCGATACACAACACAAATATTACACAACGAAAAAATAATATTCTACACTCAGCTTTGTTCGATTTTCGTAAAATAAATTTTAAAAAAATAAAAAATTCGGAACCATCGCCATTTTGTGTGCAGTTAAAAATCAAAAATCTTACCACAACTATACAGTCATAAATTCAAATATATAAGGTTTCCTAAACAACGAAGAAGAAGAGTTAAATATAAACGAAAATACAAAAACATAAACATAAACTGAAAGAATTTCCTATAAAATGCATTTACTATAATTTTTATATACGTTTTATTTGTTTGTAAATTTATAATTTTTGTATATTTTTTTTTAAACTCTTGTAAATTTATTAAATTTAAAAAAAAAGAAAACTTAAAAATATAAAACAAAAACTAACAAGCTAGAAAATCCAAAGACATGTGTACTATAAAACTGAATAATTTTCAGATATAAACTATAAAATCTAATTTAGTTATAAGAAATGTGTTTTTTTTTTTTGTATTATTGTATTAAATATAAAATTTTTGCAGAGTATATTAGGTTAAAGTTTTTTCTTTTTGAAATATTATTAAAATGGTGTTAAAATAAAAAAGAAAACGATAAACATGAATACTAAGAGAGTTATATAGATATATTATGTGAAAGATGATGCATTAGGGCCTTACAAACAAATGTTAGTTATAAAAATGACATTTTATTTAATAATAATTATTTCTTAAACAAAAAAACAAATACATTAAAACTATGAATATGAAATACAAATTATCTCCCCCATTGTGCTAAGCAATTTTTGTATGTTTTTTATTTTTTATTTTTTGTTTGTGTTATTTTTTGTTTTATTTTTTGTAAATATTATTTTTTTTATATGTTGCCATAAAAACAAAAAAACATTTATATATAAATAAAATACTCGAATACACAAATACACACGTTGTTGATGTGCAATAATTGCATACATTTTTTTATATATATATATATAAATATTATATATTTCTACATTAGGTTAGTTATATTTTTGCAATTTATTTTTTAAGTTTTTCATTTTGTATGTTTTATGTAAACTATAAAAACAAAATTAAAATAATAATAATACAAATATTTTTTTAAACTTGCCAAATATAAAAATATGTGAAGAAAATTGTGGGAGATTTGTTTTATATATAAATAAAATAAATATATATATATATATATATAAATATGATTGTAAAATTTAAGATGCATTATTATATTATTATTAAAAAAAAAATTAAAAATAAAAAAAAACAAAAACAAAATGATTGATTTTAAATATTAAGAAAATAATTATTACAAATAAACAATGTTATATTATATACATACATTCAGTACGTGTATTTTAATCAAAATATTAAAACGAAACAAAAAATTAAATATAATTATAATGATAATTAAAATTAAATAAACAATGTCTTAATTAAATTTACAAAACCTACAAAAATTGAAAAATGAAAACAAAACAACAAAAAAAAAATGATACAAAAATGATAAAATAAAAATTTTATGAAAAATTTAAATGACGAGTATTTTTATGTTTCTTATTCTTATTTTTCGATTTGCTCAATATTTTGTGCCATATTAGTTGACAAAATGTGGAAGGTAAGTAACGATATAACGAATTTAAGGGTTATTTTTTGAATCTTGTTGTACAGGTTATGCAGAAATTAGCTTCTTTGAAAGAATTGATTAAGTAGTATCACGACCAATATGAAAATATTTGTCTCTGATAAATCATAAAATCTATGAATTACTCCTACTCAAAGTTAGATGAAGATATTCGAAGTTTGAAGAATTATTGCTGCATGTATCAGTTGAATAACCAAAATCTTAATAAATACATTATTCAAAACTATATAACTATAACTATATGGGTTCAAACAAGGATGCCTTTTATCACCTTTACTTTTTGCTTTATATATAAATGATCTACATGCAATAATTGAAGGAGGTCTTAATATCGACAGTTTAAATATAAGGCTGTTTCTTATTAACTTCCCATAGGAAGTTATTGTAATGGGTCCGATTTGACAAATTGAAAATTTTGACATTTCTCGACGTTTCAAGGTCCCTAGAGTCGAAATAAAAGATTTTTAGAAAGATGTCTGTGCGTGCGTGTGTACGTACGTCCGTACGTTCGCGAAGTTTTTTTCGTCGTCCATAGCTCAAGAACCAGAAGAGATATCGACTTCAAATAAATTTTGTTATACAGATAATAAGGCAGAAAGATGCAGAAAGGGCTCTCAAGAAAATTGCGTAGGTGGTTCTTTTACCATAGCAGTTTAAAAAAAAGGTGGAAATTTTGGTTAACCCTAAATATCTCATGAACCAATGACGCTAGAGACTTGAATTAAATTTTGTATTATATATTGTAACGTGATACAAAACAATTATATTTTTGGAAAAAAATTCAATTAACGGTTTATTTTTATAAATCAAAAAAACTAAAAAAAAAAATTTGTCACTTCGAAAATTTTATGACTAAAATATGATTTCATCTCCAAAACAATTTTGTGCAACGAAGAATAATGTTTTTGACATCTGGTAAAATTTTGAGAAAAATCGAATTAACAGTTTTTTTACAAAAAAATAATAACCTAAAAAAAAAATAAAAAAAAGTTGGTAAAAATTGAGTTTTGACTCAAATATCTTTTCAAAACTTCGAGATATTGGCTTTAAACTACTTTTATCTTTCAAAAAATATTGGTTTCAACATTCAGTAAAATTTTGAAAAAAATAGAATTGGCAGTTTTTTTACAAAAAATTAAAAACCGAAAAAAAAATTAACAAAAGTTGGTAAAAATTGATTTTCGACTTAAATATCTTTTCAAAAATTTGAGATTATGGCTTCTAACTAATTTTAACTTATAAGAAATATTGTTTTCAACAGTAGGAAAAATTTTGAGAAAAATCGAATTGACAGTTTTTTTACAAAAAATAATAACCTAAAAAAAAATTAAAAAAAAGTTGGTAAAAATTGAGTTTTGACTCAAATATCTTTTCAAGACTTTGAGATATTGGCTTTAAACTACTTTTATCTTTCAAAAAATATTGTTTTCAACATTCAGTAATATTTTGAAAAAAATAGAATTGACAGTTTTTTTACAAAAAATTAAAAACCGAAAAAAAAAATTAACAAAAGTTGGTAAAAATTGATTTTCGACTTAAATATCTTTTCAAAAATTTGAGATTATGGCTTCTAACTAATTTTAACTTATAAGAAATATTGTTTTCAACATTAGGAAAAATTTTGAGAAAAATCGAATTGACAGTTTTTTTACAAAAAATAAAAACCTAAACAAAAAAAATAATAAAAGTTGGTAAAAATTGATTTTCGGCTCAAATAGCTTTTCAAAAATTAAAAACATTGGCTTCAAACTTATTTTATTTCACAGAAAATATTGTTTTTTATATTCAATAATTTTTTTATAAAAATCCAACAGTCCGTTATTTCATAAAAAAAAATAAAATCTACAAAAAATAGAACGCAAATTTGGTAAGAATTGATACATTTAGACAAACTTTTAAGCAAGACAAATCGATAGACGGGATGGGAAGTTATCAGTGTGGGTCGTATCCCAGCCTCTTTTTCTTATTTTTCGATTTGCTCAATATTTTGTGCCATATTAGTTGTCAAAATGTGGAAGGTAAGTAACGATATAACGAATTTAAGGGTTATTTTTTGAATCTTGTTGTACAGGTTATGAAGAAATTAGCTTCTTTGAAAGAATTGATTAAGTAGTATCACGACCAATATGAAAATGTTTGTCTCTGATAAATCATAAAATCTATGACATACTCCTACCCAAAGTTAGATGTAGATATTCGAAGTTTGAAGAATTATTGCTGCATGTATCAGTTGAATAACCAAAATCTTAATAAATACATTATTCAAAACTATATAACTATAACGATCCACACCCACAGGACAGCGCAGTAGCTCGCGCTCGGAGCGCGAAACTGGAGACATCTAGCTAGGGACCGAGCTAGATGGAGAAGTTTGTTGGGTGAGGCCCTAGTTCACACAGGACTGTAGCGCCACCTTAAGTAAGTAAGTATATAACTATAACTATATGGGTTCAAACAAGGATGCCTTTTATCACCTTTACTTTTTGCTTTATATATAAATGATCTACATGCAATAATTGAAGGAGGTCTTAATATCGACAGTTTAAATATAAGGCTGTTGCTGTATGCTGACGACATGGTGATCTTAGCAGAGGATGTGGAGGTTTTACAACGCATGATAGAACGTTTTGAAGAGTACTGCACCAATTGGAATCTCGAAGTGAATCTCTCAAAATCAGAAATTATGGTCTTCCGAAATGGTGGCAGGCTATCAAATAGGGAAAAGTGGATTTTCAACGGAGAAGAAATTCGGATAGTACCTCAGTACACATATCTTGGTGTTCTGCTCACTCCAAAGATGAACTTTTTAAAGCATGTAGAGAAAAGAAATGCAGCAGCAAAGAACAGCATTAACGCGACATGGCATTGTTTTTTGAGTAAGCAGAATATCAACCTCAGTTCAAAATGGAAACTCTTTTTGGCAGTATGCAGAGCTATTCAAACTTATAGTGCACAAGTCTGGGGTTTTGGAACTTTTGATGAAGTGGATAAGCTACAACGATACTTTCTGAAAAGAGTTTTAAAGTTACCATCATACACCCCAAACTATGCATTACCGATTGAAACCGCAGCTGAAGACGGGCACTATTACACACTGGACTTACACCTTAGATATGTACAAAAGACTATATTTGAATACAGTGACACTAGACTACCTAAGCAACTTACCAAAATCCTCTTAACTAAACAACTTTTTTGGGTTAAGGAGATTAATATGATCGGAAACAGGTTCGGCTTGCACTGGGATGAGAACATGACAAATGAAAGAGATTGGATTTTCAATAGGCGTGTACCATCAATGTCAGATTGACGGAGGCAGAATCGTTTTGTGGGACAAGAATCTCCGTACAAACATATGCTGTCAAAAACATATGTTGTCAATTGTAGTTTTTGATGTGAATTTATTATTTTTTTCTATTGATAATTCTTTGTTACTTTTGGAAAAAAAACTATTAAAATGGATAACAAACAAGAACAAGTTTTGCGTCAAATTTTAAGTAGTTCGAATAATTTAGAGACAGGAGGGAAGTATTTCTTAATGGAAGGTTTTATAGACCTTACGAGGAAAACTTTTATCACCACACTCTACCAAACTATACCGAGGATGAATTCAGTCTTCACTTTCGAATGCGAAGAGCTAGTTTTGAGGTTTGTATTTATACAATACAATTATTTTGATTTGTTGTATTTATTGATACATATATTTGTTAAGACTTTGGTAGGACTATTAGAAGCACATCTTCCAGAAACTCAGGCCATTCATAAAAAAGCAATACTATTCACTTTGTAAACGTTGAGTCATAGTGACAACATCAGGCTGGGGTCACACAAATTTGGATTTCCACACTCAACAGGTCATATGCTTTATAAAGTGGTCATGAAAGCTATTGTCAAAATAATGCCGGATTATATAAAGTGGCCTTCTTTAACAAACAGAAAGACAGTCGCATCTGTAAGTAATTCTTGAATTTTGTATCATAAGTTTATTAACTTAAATACGCTTCGAGTCTAAATGTAGAATTCCGGGAATAATTGGTGCAATAGATGGCTGCCACATCCCTATAAAACAACCCGTTCGAAATGCGGTTGATTATTATAATAGAAAACAGTTTCACTCTGTTCTTTTGCAAGGTATGGAATATTTATATTCTTTTGTATCGGGTGATTTTTTAAGAGCTTGAGAACTTTTTTTAAAAAAAAAACGCATAAAATTTGCAAAATCTCATCGATTCTTTATTTGAAACGTTAGATTGGTCCATGACATTTACTTTTTGAAGATAATTTCATTTAAATGTTGACCGCGGCTGCGTCTTAGGTGGTCCATTCGGAAAGTCCAATTTTGGGTAACTTTTTCGAGCATTTCGGCCGGAATAGCCCCAATTTCTTCGGAAATGTTGTCTTCCAAAGCTGGAATAGTTGCTGGCTTATTTGTGTAGACTTTAGACTTGACGTAGCCCCACAAAAAATAGTCTTAAGGCGTCAAATCGCATGATCTTGGTGGCCAACTTATCGGTCCATTCCTTGAGATGAATTGTTCTCCGAAGTTTTCCCTCAAAATGGCCATAGAATCGCGAGCTGTGTGGCATGTAGCGCCATCTTGTTGAAACCACATGTCAACCAAGTTCAGTTCTTCCATTTTTGGCAACAAAAAATTTGTTAGCATTGAACGATAGCGATCGCCATTCACCGTAACGTTGCGTCCAACAGCATCTTTGAAAAAATACGGTCCAATGATTCCACCAGCGTACAAACCACACCAAACAGTGCATTTTTCGGGATGCATGGGCAGTTCTTGAACGGCTTCTGGTTGCTCTTTACTCCAAATGCGGCAATTTTGCTTATTTACGTAGCCATTCAACCAGAAATGAGCCTCATCGCTCATCGGACGTAAAGCGCGAAACACATTTCGAACCGAACACTGATTTTGGTAATAAAATTCAATGATTTGCAAGCGTTGCTCGTTAGTAAGTCTATTCATGATGAAATGCCAAAGCATACTGAGCATCTTTCTCTTTGACACCATGTCTGAAATCCCGCGTGATCTGTCAAATACTAATGCATGAAAATCCTAACCTCAAAAAAATCACCCGATATTTTGTTTAATATACGAGTTATCTTACCTTTTATCTTTGCTTTCTAGGAACCTGTGATGACAGAATGATATTTATTGATATTGAGGTAGGTCACCCTGGTAGAGTTCACGATGCCCGCATGTTTGTGGAGAGTGCCTTAGGTACACAACTTGCTACAACACCATCCACTTTACTAACACCTAACCAACATATTCTCGGTGATTGCGCATACCCGAATTCCGACTATTTGGTGACTCCATTTAAAAACAACGGAAGGCTTACCAATAGGCAAACTATGTTTAATAACAGAGTTTGCTCGGGTCGGAGCATAATTGAAAATGCTTTTGGTCAGCTCAAAGGAAAATTCCGTAGGCTTAAATAATTTGGATATGAGCGATATGGACCTTTTAGAGCAAATAATTGCAGCATGTTGCATACTGCATAACTTTATAATTATGCAAAAAGTAAGTATTCAAAAGTTGATTTTTACATAAATGCTTTTTAATTCAATTTGTATATATTTGTATGTATTTCAGGACGATTCCCCTCTAGTTGAGTCAGCTCACAACTGTGATTCTTCCAGCGAAGATGAAGATAACATTCAATCATCCGCTGAAAACAACGTTAGTTCTAAAAGAGAACAGCTAATGACGCTGCTGGAAGGAAAGCCTCCATTCCAAAAAAAAAGACGCTCTCAGTTTAACTAACTTTTTTTTAATGAAGTGTATGCAAATCTTATAATCTAATTTTGTATTTTAAAAATAAATACTTAACTTAAACATTTATAAAAAAATCCAAACTAAAGAACTTCATTCTTGGGAAATAATAGATTAACATAAATAAATTAACAAAACAATTTCATTATAGGTAATAAAATAAAAACTTAAGATAAAATTAATAAAGGAACAGTAAGTATATTGACCATGACCAGACATTTCAGGTTCTTAGCTCTTCAGGTAATTATGTAGCTTAATTTATAGCTTTTTTTATAAAATATCTTATTTTTTATTTTTTTTTGTAAGATTTGGCGAAGTAAATCGTTTCGATCTTCTTCGATCTTGATTTCCCGCTCCCTCAATTTAACAAATATATCGAGATTTTCTTTTGCCAGTTTCAATTTTTCCTCTTGTAAAGCAATTTTTTTCTCATCTCTTTCTGCAGCTTTCTTTAAAATTTGAATGCGTTCCTCCTCCAGCTCCTTTGCAATGAACTTCTTCACTCATGTTAATTAATTTATAAAAATGTTTAAATTTTATTTCTTTTCTTTAAAATTATTTAAATTACGCGCCACACCAGACAAATGACAACTGAACAGCTGTTTTGGGTGAACAAGCAAATTGAGAAATTAATCCATGAATTTTTTGTCTCAGAGATCTCCGCAAAATCTCAGTGCTCAGCTGAGATTTTTTGTCTCACTTAAAAAAATAGTTGAGCGCTCGGAGCGCTCAGTTGATGGTACACGCCTAATAACTCACAAATTCTTGAGCAACTGAAATCGCATGCAAATCAAGAAGCAGAGCAGAGAGCGAGGGGAAGCAGCACAAGAATTTTTAAGATGTTGTATTATTCAATAGGACCGCAATACATAACAGATGACTTGAAGCCTTACAAAATATCATGGATTTTCAAAGCTATATATGCGATCTTATCTCACTCAACGGAAATAGGCGTGGAGGCAACGCATCAACATTATGTAGCCTGTGCAACATGAGAGAAGAAGAAGATCAAAAACACTCCATTACCAAGACCGGAATCTTTCGTACGTTTCACCATTGAATAATTACAAATAGAAGTGGACACCGAACATTTGCTCAAACGACCATGCGACTTATGAGCATCCAGTGAGTACTATTAGTAGCTTGAATATCATTTTCATGATATTGGTTTTTGTACATGCTACTTTATATCCTCAAAAGGGATTAAAAAAGTCCTTTTGGGATCTTTTTTGAAAACGAACTATATAAATATTTATACATAGATGAAGACAATAATATGTACGCGTTAAATGGGATAATGTGTTTGTGTCGCCACAAAAAAAGGAATAGGTATACCTACCTACAATCTACATCTTAATATTAGGTAGGTATTTGAAAAGATACTATTCATTTTTCGTGTGTAAAAAATTAACATTTTCTTACTATTTTTATTTTGTTTTGGAGATTTGGTTAAATTGATTTACCAAATCGTTTACTTGGAGGTTTGTTGTTCCAAATAAAAAAAAATTGCAATTACTTTTTCATGAATTTTTTCTTCGGTACTGGCAGATATACCATTTTACGAATAGGTACATAGTTTTGTGAATGTTACTACGATATGGCCAAGTGCATGTTGTATGATAACTCAAAAAATAAATTTCTTCAGTAAAGGCATTTGAAGGTTTTTAAACTTTATAAACTGAAACAAAAATGAAATAAGGTATTTTGTAGGATATAGGTATTGGAAAATCTGTGCTAAAGAAAAATGACTGATTTATGCAAATTGTTTATGGACAAAAGTAAATGTCAAAACAAAGACACTTCATATATAGAGTGTCCTTGTGTCAAAATAATTATGAAACAAGGGAACATTTAATAAAATGTCGTCAATTCGTGTACATTATCATTAAATTAAAACAACACGTCGATAAATATAATTATGTCTTGTTCAAGGTTGGCGCAACACATTATTATAAAAAGAGGCTGGGATGTGACCCACACTTGATAACATCCCATCCCGTCTGCCGATTTGTCTTGCTTAAAATTTTTGTGTTTTGTTAAAAAAGTTGTCATTGAATTATTCTTAAAAATTAAAAAATTTCCAACAATATTTTGCATATAATGAAAAAAATCTGATTTCACAGTCGAAAATCAATTTTTCCGAACTTATAGTCATTTTTTTTCCTCAAAATTTTACCAGATGTCAAAAACGTTATTCTTCTTTGTACAAAATTATTTTCGAGATAAAATCATTTTTTTTTTTTTTTTTGTAAAATATTCGAGGTGACAAATATTTGTTTACAGTTTTTTTGATTTATAAAAAAACCGTTAACTGGATTTTTTTCAAAAATATACTTGTTTGGTATTACGTTACAATATAAAATTCAATTTAAGTATCTAGCGTTATTGGTTCCTGAAATATTTTGGGTTAACAACATTTTCATTTTTTTTAAATTGCTATGGTAAAAAACCACCCACCCAATTTTGTTTAGAGTCCTTTCTGCATCTTTCTGCATTTTTGTCTGTATAACAAATTTGTAATTATTCAATGGTTTCACTCTCCAAAACCCGTTTGTTTACATTGTTGTATTTGTAATTTTGACAATTAATATATGAATAGATGTGAGCACAAACAAAAAAAAACGATGCCGTGGGCTAGCGGCATTTTGCACAGCAAAAACAAAATGGAGGTTTTAATAAGTTTTTTTTCAGGTTTTTCTTTTTACTTTTTTTCGATGAAGAAGTCAGTTTTAAGCTTTAATTTTGCAGGCATTTTGTGGATAGTGATCCAATGTACCTTTTTGTCTTGAAAAAAGCATGTTCAACATCAGTTTATTATAATTAATTCACTAATTTACAGTAATCACTACGAAATTCTTTAAATTTCATAATAATCCCCGGATTTTTGTATCAAAGATGCGTTCGAAGAACCATCAATTTAAGGGTGCGAGTGCAATTTTTGTATTGAATTCTAATAAAATTTCGTTAACGGCCCAAATATTTTGTTTGCAAGTAATTAAAATCTGTATCAATTTAATTAATCCAAGTACATTTATAGTTTGTATATTTAAAAAAAAGAGTTAGGTATAATCGAAAAATATCTTATCCATAACACTTTTGATTGATGGAAGCATACATGTATTTGCTATAAAAAAAAAACTATGCATCAAAGGAACACAAATGTTTTAAAAAAGTAATCAGAACGATTATAGCGAACCTGTTGAATAGATGCAGAGCAAATAAAATGTAAACTTTGACATATATCACAAAATGAAAACGTCTTAAAATCGTTCTGAATTCATGCACAACTAATTCAATAGAACATGTAATCGTCATGAATGTTTATTGTTGACGTACAGAAGTTTTTTTTTAGTGAATTTCCACAGTTTAACGCAAAATATAATTTTCATTCATTCCTTAAAAATGTTTAGTTACCAAAGTTCAAGTTTACTTATTATTGTTTGAAGGGTATGTTTAGTAAAAGTGCTGCTAAAAATGAAACAAATTAATGAGTTTTACGTACATGTTTTTCTTAATATAGGAAATACTTCCATAGATTACATTTTATAAATGCAGAACATAGAAGAAAATTTACATAAACAATAGTTTTCAGATATAAAGCAGAGGTTAGTGTAAAAAATATTTTTGAGAAAGCCAATAATATTTTAGGTACATATGTTCATTAAAGAAATTTCCGCTTCGGCTAACCTTCATCAACTTTTTAGAAAAAAATTAGCATTAATAGCAGCCAATTATTTCATAGCATAATTAATTTTTCAGATTGTAAAATGTCTAGAAATTTTCATACGCTACAAAATTCGTAATTTTATGCGTAAACATAGAAGATAACATTATTTAGTCAATAAGTATGGATTTTGGTGCGTATATCGGTTTTTTTCTATTGGGTGTTCGGTTTCCCCATACTGGAATAAAAAAAAGTTACTTAAATCTATTTATTGCACTCATTTAGTTGGTATTGTGTGTAAACATATTGCCTTTTTCTATTCCTTAGAGATGCTTTACACAAAGAAACTTATTTTTAAAAGATGGTTCCCTCAAATTTTTATTCCAAAATCTAACTACAAACAAAATTCCAACTCTAACATAGTCCCTTAAAAAGAAATTTTCAGGAATATTTCTGCAACAAACAAAACTAAAATTTGGTCTTGCAACTACCGAACTGCTTAAATGATGAAAATACTAATCTAATTGAGGAATCTGAACTAGCTAAAGTTGGCAATGGAACTTCACAAGTATGCTTCTCGTAGCATTGCCTGTACAAAAAAGAACGGAGGCATCCGCCTATTGTTTCCACCTGAACTTCTAACGTCGCCAAGAAAATGCTCTAAACAAACTACACCTGAAAAAATTGTCTGTTTTGTTGTTTTACAAAGTATTGAGTTACACTTTTGTCCATTTGCAATAACTATACTTAACCGGTTGCAGCGCATGTTGCGTTCGCAAATAATTCAAGTAAACAAAATAAATAATAATAAACTAATAAATCATTAAATAATATGTATTTGGTCAATTTTATTTTATTTAATATACATTTACAACATTTATTTGGATGGAAATTAAAAAGCTATACAAATCTTCCAATTTAAGACCATGTCAGCACTTCAGATTCTGTTGGTTAGGATTGTTTAGTTTTTGAACGAGGCCATGAAACATTCAAAATGAAGCATTTAGATGGGGCTGATTACTATAATGAAGCATTTTGATGGGCCAAAGCACTAATTGTGAGAATGTGTTTGGTTTTTTGCATCATTTCACGCACACTTTCTCACATTTAGTGCATTTTAGCTTGTAGGCAAACCGAAATGTCAGTCTGAGATTCCGGTCTTGGTAATAGAGTGTTTTTGAAGAAGATATACAACATTTCCTAGGCAGGTGTCCCGTACTAAGAGAATTCAGGATAAGACATTTTGAAAAGGCAACTTTAAATGAAGCTGAAATTATTGCTGTCCTTAACGGAAATTGCAGGGCTGATTGGAACAGACTCTCGAGTTATATTAACGTGGCTATAAGGTATAGAAAACAAATCTTAACAGAGTTTATTTGATTTGAAAATAGTGTGAACTATGAACGTGTACTGTACACATCACTTTAAAATTTAGGATTTCTCTTTAAATTTATCTAAAATCAAAAATTGTATCTTTTTTATAAATGTACTTAAATGTAAAATTATTTGTATCTTTTCAATTACCCGACAGACGACTCTTTATGTCATTGTCGTATGTTTTTTAAATCTTTCAACATAACTTTCTTTCAAGTTAAACTCAAAAATGTATACAAATATTAAGTTGAAAATAAAAAACACTTTACTACTACTACTACTACTACATTATTCAAAACTAACTATGTATCTGACAAAGGAATTGTTAGCCTTGGGAAAAACCAACAATTCATTTTCAGACAATTGACTGATCGAAACCTGGGCCCTACTATGTAACTGGATTCTACAATGAAATTGCTCGAATTCGAAAAATTGGTACTATGTATCTGTTTGACTACTTTCGAACAAACGAGAATCGAATAGTTCTAAAGGGTGTTCCAAAATTAACGCAAGATTTGAATTTGCCGCCATTTGTGCAGTGAAGTGTTGGCAACCCTGAAAAAAAAGCAATTTGACAGCTAACAGTATAGGGTTATTAAAAATGGAGCGTTACACGATAGAACAACGTGTCTTCATTATTAAAGAATATTTCAAAAATAGTGAAAGCTTGGCGGCTGATTTTTCGAGCAAAATCATCCTAAGCGATGAAGCACATTTTCATCTTGATGGCTTTGTCAATCGCCAAAATTGCCGCATTTGGGGTTCGGAGAACCCACATGTGATTGTCGAAAAACAAATGCATCCACAACGCGTGACTGTATGGTGTGGATTTTGGGCTGGAGGCATAATTGGGCCATATTTTTTTGAAAATGATGCTGGTCAAGCAGTGACTGTTACTGGTGCTCGATATCGCGACATGATTACACAGTTCTTTCTGCCAAAATTAGATGATATTGATGTGTCCAATATGTGGTTTAAACAAGACGGTGCCACATGTCATACAGCCCGTGAAACAATTCAATTACTGCATGAGACATTTCCAGGTCGTGTACTCTCTCGTTTCGGTGATCAAAATTGGCCTCCTAGATCGTGTGATTTAACACCATTAGACTTCTTTTTATGGGGTTATTTGAAATCACAAGTCTATGTCAACAAGCCCACAACCACCCGTGCATTAAAGGAGGAGATTCAACGCTGCATCAACGAAATTCAGCCACATTTATGCAGAATGGTCATGGAAAATTTCAACAAAAGAGTGCGCATGTGCATGCAAAGCCGTGGAGGCCATTTGTCCGATGTGTTATTCCATACATAACCCTATCCTATGTACTTTACGAGTCAATAAAAATATAACTATCAAAAGACTAAAAACGGCGTTTTCTATTTAATTCAAATCTTGCGTTAATTTTGGGACACCCTTTAGTAGTGCCAGCTATATTCTTATGAACTTTCGAATAAACGAGGAACTACGTAATTCTACGAAAGTAGAATTCAAAACAAGGCGAAAATAATCACTCTACATGAAATGTGTTTGCGAACGAAGTTTTTTTTTTTGTCAAAGTGTAAGTAAAATGTTATAAATTATTAATATGCAATTTGAATTTTATTATTTTACCACCCCAATTGCATCGAGAATTCGTGATTTTTGCCAAAAATAGCGTTTGGACTTTCGTGTCTCTTCCTCATTCATTTCAAAATTCATCATCAGCGGGCACATGACTCTTTCGATTGAAGTCAAAACTTCGGCAAGTATTTTTGACATGTTTGTGCACGTTCAGCGTTCTTGTCACCAACGATTTGGTTTTGGTAACCTCTTGTTGCCAAAAACTTCAATGCTGCTGATAACCAAAAACACTCCATTACCAAGACCGGAATCTTTCGTACTTTTCACTCTCCAAAACCCGTTTGTTTACATTGTTGTATTTGTAATTTTGACCATTAATCCATGAATAGATGTGAGCACAAGCAAAAAAAAAACGATGCCGTGGGCTAGCGGCATTTTGCACAGCAAAAACAAAATGGAGGGGTTAATAAGTTTTTTTCAGGTTTTTCTTTTTACTTTTTTTCGATGAAGAAGTCAGTTTTAAGCTTTAATTTTGCAGTCATTTTGTTGATAGCGAACCAATGTACATTTTTGTCTTCAAAAAAGCATTTTCACCATCAGTTTATTATAATAAATTCACTAATTTACAAAAATCACTACGAAATTCTTCAAATTTCAAAATTAACCTCGGATTTTTGTATCAAAGATGCGTTCGAAGAACCATCAATTTAAGGGTGCGAGTGCAATTTTTGTATTGAATTCTAATAAATTTTCGTTAACGAACGGCCCAAATATTTTGTTTGCAAGAAATTAAAATCTGTATCAATTTAATTAATCCAAGTATATTTATAGTTTGTGTATTTAAAAAAAAGAGTTATAATCGAAAAATATCTTATCCATAACATTCTTGATTGATGGAAGCATACATGTATTTGCTATCAAAAAAAAAAAACTATGCATCAAAGGAACACAAATGTTTTAAAAAAGGAATCAGAACGATTATAGCGAACCTGTTGAATAAATGCAGAGCAAATAAAATGTAAATTTTGACATATATCACAAAATGAAATCGTCTTAAAATCGTTCTGAATTTATGCACAACTAATTCAATAGAACATGTAATCGTCATAAATGTTTATTGTTGACGTACAGAAGTTTTTTTTTAAGTGAATTATCAGAGTTTAACGCAAAATATAATTTTCATTCATTCCTTAAAAATATTTAGTTACCAAAGTTCAAGTTTACTTATTATTGTTTGAAAAGTATGTTTAGTAAAAATGCTGCTAATAATAAAAAAAAAATTAATGAGTTTTACGTATATGTTTTTGTTTTTCGTAATATAATAAATACTACCGTAGATTACATTTTATAAATGCAGAACATAGAAGAAAATATACATAAACAATAGTTTTCAGATATAAAGCAGAGGTTAGCGTAGAAAAATATTTTTGAGAAAGCCAATAATATTTTAAATATGTTCATTAAAGAAATTTCCGCTTCGGCTAACCTTCATCAACTTTTTAGAAAAAAAATTAGCATTAATAGCATCCAATTATTTCATAGCATAATTAATTTTTCAGATTGTAAAATGTCTAGAAATTTTCATACGCTACAAAATTCGTATATTTTATGCGTAAACATAGAAGATAACATTATTTAGTTAAGAAGTATGGATTTTGGCGCGTATACCGGTTTTTTTCGATTGGGTGTTCGGTTTCCCCATACTGGAATAAAAAAAAGTTACTTAAATCTATTTATAGCACTCATTTAGTTGGTATTGTGTGTAAACATATTGCCTATTTCTATTCCTTAAATATGCTTTACACAAAGCAACTTATTTTTAAAACATGGTTCCCTCAAATTTTTATTCCAAAATCTAACTATAAACAAAATTCGAACTCTAACATAACATAGCCCCCCCTCAAAAAGAAATTTTCAAGAATATTTCTACAACAAACAAAACTAAAATTTGGTCTTGCAATTATCGAACTGCTTAAATGATGAAAATACTAATCTAATTGAGGAATCTGAACTAGCTAAAGTTGGCAATGGAACTTCACAAGTATGCTTCTCGTAGCATTGTCTGTACAAAAAAATACGGAGGCATCCACCTATTGTTTCCACCTGAACTTCTAACGTCGCCAAGAAAATGCTCTAAACAAACTACACCTGAAAAAATTGTCTGTTTTGTTGTTTTACGTTGCGTTCGCAAATAATTTAAGTAAACAAAATAAATAATAATAAACTAATAAATCATTAAATAATATGTATTTGGTCAATTTTATTTTATTTAATATACATTTACAACATTTATTTGGATGGAAATTAAAAAGCTATACAAATCTTCCAACTTAAGACCATGTCAGCACTTCAGATTCTGTTGGTTAGGATTGTTTAGTTTTTGAACGAGGCCATGAAACATTCAAAATGAAGCATTTAGATCGGGCTGATTACTATAATGAAGCATTTTGATGGGCCAAAGCACTAATTGTGAGAATGTGTTTGGTTTTTTGCATCATTTCACGCACACTTTCTCACATTTAGTGCTTTTTAGCTTGTAGGTAAACCGAAATATCAGTCTGAGATTCCGGTCTTGGTAATGGAGTGTTTTTGCTGATAACTTAATGATAATCGGAATAGCATTTTGTCTTTTGCTAGTAGTGATGTCGGATGATATGGTGTTTAGAAAGACGATAGTTCTTAACAAAACTAAAACAAAAGTATATATTTTTCATCCAGTATGCATTCAAATATTCTACCGTATTTATAAAGGGTCCGCCAAATAACTTCTTTTTTTTTTTGAAAATGTAATAAAAACATCGAGTGTAGCTTCGGCTGTGTGGTACGTAGCGCCGTCCTGTTGAAACTAAATTTTGCCAGTATCCTCCTCCTTTTGTGAACAAAAATTCGTTCAACATGGCCCTATAACGATCGCCATTGACTGTAACGGCCACTCCTTGCTCATTTTCAATAAAAAATGGCCCAATTATACCTCTGGACCAAAATCCGCACCAAACAGTGACTCGTTTTGGGTGTATCGGCTTTTCAATGTATGCGTGCGGGTTTTCTGTACCCCAAATGCGACAATTTTGCTTGTTTACATACCTGCCAAGATCAAAATGAGCTTCATCTGAAAAGATTATGAAGCGTATACAAAACCATATTCTCAAGATGTTCAAAAGATTCCACATTCCACAACCGATAGAAACAGTAACACATTTCTTCAGTTCTTAGAAGATATTTGGGCGTTTATTCTTAATGGCAGAAGCTTTGGTGACAAAAATGGAGAGTTTACTTTTGTGTCAAACAGAGGATCATCTGTAATAGACTACTGCTGTCCATCTTACAACTCAGTTGGAATCATAAGTGATTTGCCTGTTGGATGTAAAACATACTCGGACCATTATTACTTAAGCCTAGTACATACTTGTGAACCATCTCGTGAACCCATACAAATTTCAGTTTTTGGTTCACCCGTGAACTTGCTCGTGAAACTGAGTGGAGAACAAAGTGGAGAGTTTTCGTTCACGGGCAATTCACGTGCAAAATGTACGGGAACTGTTGGTGAAGCTTTGACATTTGGTTTCCGCATTTTAAAGTTTGTGGCTGCTTGCGCGTTGTTCTAAAAAAAAAGTTAAAATGGTATCATATGAAATAGAATACCTATTTGAAGATTCAACTGATGAAGTTGACGATGTTGGCCTCTAATAATGTCAAAATTACAAATACAACAATGTAAACAAATGGGTTTTGGAGGGTGATACGTACGAAGGATTTATGTCTTCATTAGAGTGTTTTTGAAACGTCAAATGTTCACAACGTGTACTCACAAGTGTGTACCAGTGAGCAATGTCAAAAGTTCACTTTCTCCACTGGCGAACGTTCACTTCACGAGGAAGTATGTACTAGGCTTTACTCTTAAGTTATCTGCAGACATCACAAGAAATTCTCCAATGCAAATGCTACCTAGGCTGAAGTGGGTTGATAACAAGCGTTTGGATTTTATACTTAAAAAAGAGGCTGGGATGCGACCCACACTGAAAACTTCCCATCCCGTCTGTCGATTTGTCTTGCTTCAAAGTTTGTAGGTTTTCGTGTTGGGTTAAAAAAGTTGTCAGTTGAATTATTCTTAAAAATTTTAAAATTACCAACAATATTTTTCATATAAAGAAATAGTTTAATTTGAAAATCTAGTTTTGTTAAATAGATTTTTAGTGAAAAACAAATTTTTACCAATTTTAGTAGCATTTCTTAAATTTTTACTAATTAGATGAATTAAATTAATTTGAGAGACATCAAGAACCGAACATCAATTTTTACCAAATTTGCGTACTATTTCTTGTAGATTTTATTTTTTTATGAAAAAATGGACTGTTGGATTTTTATAAAAAACCACTGAATATCGAAAACAATATTTTCTGTGAAATAAAAAAAGTTTGAAGACAATATTTTTAATTTTTGAAGAGCTATTTGAGTCGAAAGTAAATTTTTACCAAGTTTTAGTATTGTTTTTTTGTTAGGTTTTTATTTTCTGTAAAAAAACTGTCAATTAGATTTTTATCAAAATTTTACTGAATGTTGAAAACAATTTTTTTTTTAAAGATAAAAGCCAATATCTCAAAGTTTTGAAAAGATATTTGCGTCGAAAATCAATTTTTACCAACTTTTGTTAAATTTTCTTTTAAGTTTTTATTTTTTGTAAAAAAAACTGTCAATTCGATTTTTCTCAAAATTTTACTGCATGTTGACAACATTATTTTTCAAAAGATAAAAGTAGTTAAAACCCAATATCTCAAATTTTTAAAAAAGATATTTGAGTCGAAAATCAATTTTTACCAACTTTTATTAATTTTTTTGTTTAGGTTTTTATTTTTTGTAAAAAAACTGTAAATTCTATTTTTCTCAAAATTTTTCCGAATGTTGAAAACAATAATTCTTATGAGTTAAAATTCGTTGGAAGCCATAATCTCAAAATTTTTGAAAAGATATTTGAGTCGAAAATCAATTTTTACCAACTTTTGTTAAATTTTCTTTTAAGATTTTATTTTTTGTAAGAAAACTATCAATTCGATTTTTTTCAAAATTTTACTGAATGTTGACAACAATATTTTTTGAAAGATAAAAGTAGTTTTAAGCCAATATCTCAAAGTTTTAAAAAGATATTTGAGTCGAAATTCAATTTTACCAACTTTGAGTAATGTTTTTTTTAGGTTTTTATTTTTTATAAAAAAAACTATCAATTCGATTTTTCTCAAAATTTTATTTTATTATTCTTCGTTGCACAAAATTGTTTTGGAGATAAAATCATTTTGTATTCGTAAAATTTTCGAGGTGACAAATTTTTTTTTCAGTTTTTTTGATTTATAAAAAAAACTGTTAACTGGATTTTTTTCAAAAAATATACTTGTTTGGTATCACGTTACAATATATTATATAAAATTTAATTCAAGTCTCTAGCATTTTTGGTTCGTAAGATATTAGGTTAGGTTTAGGTTAGGTTAAAGTGGCTGTTGGTTGGGGCATCCAACACACTTAGACCAAAGTATGGTCCATTGTGATACCACATGGATCAGTTAATCAGCTTAACTCGTTGAACCAATTGGAGCTTCGAATGAAGCGTAGGAGACAAGTAATGTCTGAATTTTTTAGATCGCTGGTATCGTTAAAGTAGTAGTCTCCAAGGTGGATTCTACGTCTGTGTGATAAGGCAGGGCATGTGCACAGAAGATGAGAGATTGTCTCCTCTTCTTCTTCGTCCAAGCAACTCCTACAAAAATCATTTGCAGGGGCTCCAAGTCGAATAGCATGCCTTCCTATTAAGCAGTGCCCAGTCAGGACACCTATAACGTAGCTAATGTGCAATCTACTCAGAGAGATTAATTGTTTTGAGCGCCTGGCACTAAGAATAGGCCAAATTAGTTTTGTTGCGACACAGGTGGTGGTGTTATTCCACCTGAGGTTTGTTTTCTCTATGGTATCTTGCTTTAGCATAAGTTTACATGTAGCTAGAGGGATACCTATGTTAGCATTATGAGCCAGCAGAGGTAAAGTTGTTCCGCTTTTTGCAAGTTCGTCAGCTTTGCAATTTCCTGGAATGTCTCTATGGCCCGGCACCCAGAGAAGGTGAATGTTGAACTGTGTAGCCATCTCCGTAAGAGATGATCGACAATTTAGGGCTGTTAGTGAGTTTGTGGAGACAGAGTCTAGGGACTTTAACGCGGCTTGGCTATCCGAGAAGATGCGTATATAATTAGATGATATAACGTTTTCTCTAAGCCAGGATAGGACTTCTTTTATAGCCAGGATTTCAGCTTGGAACACGCTACAATGATCGGGTAGACGAAAGGAGAGACTTAAGTTTAGTCTATCTGAGTATACGCCTCCACCAACCCCATCCTCCGTTTTTGATCCGTCTGTATAGAAGTTTATAGGACCATCATTCAAAAATGATGTATTCTCCCAAGAAGACCTGGGAGGTATAGTCACTTTGAAGCTATAGTTATTAAACTGAGGATGGGGTATGGTGTAGTCAATATTACTGTTTATAGTTCTGAACGAGTTCAAAATAGTGGTGTGGCCAATTCCATTATTGATCCACAAAGAGGAGGCTTGAAGCCGTATGGCAGTGTTAGCGGCCGTTTGCTTGCTGAAAATGTCCAGCGGTATTAGATGGAACAGAACATCTAGTGAGGCGGAGGGGGTGGAGCGAAGTGCTCCTCCCATACACAGGCAGGCTGTTCGTTGGACTTTGCTGAGTTTATCGCGATTTGTCGCTGTATCTAGCGCCGTCCACCATACCGCTACTCCATAAGTAAGGATCGGTCTTATGACCGAGATGTATAGCCAGTGTGTAATACGGGGCTGTAGGCCCCATTTATTACCAATGGCCTTTTTACAGGAGAACAGGGCTACTGTGGCCTTGTTTATTCTCTCTTGAATATTAGGTTTCCAACTTAATTTCTTATCTAAAATGAGACCCAAGTATTTTGCTTGATCAGAGAATTTAAGTGGTACACCGTTTATGAGGGGAGGGTCAATGTGTGGGACTTTGTATTTCCTTGTGAAGAGGACAAGGTCGGTTTTTTGTGGGTTAACGCCTAGTCCACACCGATTAGCCCATCTGGTGAGCTTATTTAAAGCGTTTTGTAAGAGGTCCTTTAGTATATTGGGGTGTTTACCCGTTACCGCAATAGCAACATCGTCCGCATAGGCAAACACTCTGTATCCCTCTCTTTCTAGAGTAATTAGTAATTCATTTATTACTAAGTTCCAGAGGAGAGGGGATAGGACACCACCTTGTGGCGTACCTCTACTGACACCCCTTTGTGTAGTAAAATCGCCCAGTTTTGAATTGATAATCCTGCTTATCAGCATTTGATTAATCAATTCGCTGATCGACTTATCTACCTTCAGAGATGTCAATACACGTGCAATTGCAGATGTGTCGACATTGTTAAATGCACCTTCTATATCTAAGAAGGCAACTAAGGTGTACTCTTTATGATGGAGGGAATATTCGATTGTACGTACTATACTGTGCAGAGCCGTTTCAACTGATTTCCCTTTGTTGTAGGCATGTTGAGCCTTTGAAAGGAGGGACTTATCAATACTTGCCCTTAGGTGGATATCGATCAAACGTTCAAAAGTTTTGAGAAGGAATGATGATAAGCTGATAGGTCTTAGGTCTTTAGGGTTAACGTGGCTGGATTTTCCGGCTTTTGGAATAAAAACAACTTTAACTTGTCTCCAAGACATCGGGATGTATGCCAATTTAAGGCATCCCTTGAATATGTTTTCTAGGATGGGTATTAGAAAACTTGCATTTTCTTGCAGTTCGGCTGGAATTACACCATCCGGACCAGCAGATTTATATGGCTTAAAGCTGTTAATAGCCCATTTGAGTTTTTCCCTAGTGACTAGACCTTGTGGGGGATGTAATATATTGTCACCATTATTAGGTGCAATGTTATTAATAATATTAGAGCTACCAGGAAAGTGAACGTCTAGTAGCAAGTTGAGCGATTCTTCGCTTGAATTGGTCCAGAGGCCAGAGGCGTTTTTCAAGCAGCTTGGCATGATTGGATTTTTGGAGAGGATTTTGCGCAGCCTGGATGCTTCGGAGCAATCTTCCACGTTGCTACAGAAGTTTCTCCAAGACGATCGTTTGGTTTTCCTCAGTTCTTTTTTATAAATCTTCAGTGATTCTTTATATGAATCCCAGTCTGACATGTCTCTAGAAGCTTTCGCTCTGTTAAAGAGTTTTCTGCATTCTTTTCGAAGTGGATCCAGCCCTGAGTTCCACCAGTGTGGCTTCTTTTTACCTCTTACTTGTATTAGAGGGCATGCAGTGTCTAGAGCTTTGTTTAGGGCTAATGTTAGATTATTGACTTTGTCGTCAAGATCTTCAATGTTGGAGGGAGTATTAAAAAGTTCAGGTTTTACTAAACTATTTAACGTTCTCTTGTATTTTGGCCAATTTGTTCTTTTCAGATTTCGAAAGATCGGTTGGCAAGGTGATTCATTTATAAAGTCAAACTGGATGTATCTATGATCAGAAAAGGAGTGATCTTTAGATACCTTCCAGTTCAAAATATTATTATTAATGAAGTCGGAGACAAGAGTTATATCTAAAACTTCTTGTCGATTTTTAGTAATAAAGGTTGGCTCATTACCAACGTTACTTACGAGTAGGTTAGTGTTTAGAATATAGTCGAAAAGAGATTCACCTCTGTCGTTTATATCCGTGCTACCCCATACTGTATGGTGGGCGTTAGCGTCACTACCGATGATGAGGCCGATGTTGAGCCTTTGTGCTTCAGTTATCAATCTCTCCAGAGTGTCACCCGGGAGAGGGCCAAGATGGTCGTGGCCAAGATACGCCGACGCCAGCCAGAACGTTCCTCTGGCTGTTTCCAGACTTGCGGCGGTGATATCTCGATCGCTGAAATTAGGGAGTAAATATACATTTAGGCTGCGTTTTACTAATATGCAAGATCTGGGTTCATCCTCACCTGATGCATACAGTACGCAGTATCTGGGAGTCCTGATTCCTCGAACAATGGATTTAACAATCCAGGGTTCTTGAATCAGGACAATATCTTCATCGCTGCTGGATAGGCGAAGAAGAAGGGAGGCCGAAGCCTTTATGGAGTGTTGGAGGTTAATCTGGAGTAACCGCAGCATTTTTGCTACTGCACTCCCGATCAGCCTCCAACACAGTAATGTCGGAGTCATCCATATCAGAGGACGATTCTAAAAGAATGTCCTCATCTCCGCTGTCGTAGACCTCGGCCTCCATTGCGGAAAAACCTTGGTCGGTGTAAGGAGCTTCCTCTGTTACTGGGGATACCTGAGCTGCATCGTCTTCCAATGAAGGAAGTGTGACCGATGCACCAGGTTCCTCAGCAGCAGTTTCCGCTTGTGTGGGTGGGGGAGGGGGAAGGGTTTGTGCCTCGACCCCATCTTTTTTATAGACCCTCAGCGTAATTTCATCGAACCCAAACCTAATCACACCTTTTGATTGCGCCAGAGGAGAAAGGGACTCTGCATTGATGATTACAATTGCACCCTTGCAGGGTCCCTTTGGATCCTCCAATTTCGCAACCTTCCAGTTGTGAGTAGGAAGGGTTGGATTGGAGAGCCGGATTACCTTCAATACGTGGTCTGCTTCCTTGAATATGGCCGGAACCGTGATGCGAGCTCTTGGTCTGCAAGGAATATCCTCCTTTGCTACAACCTCCAGCTTAGCACCAGGCCAGACCTCTCCAAGTCGGCTGACCGCCAGCGTCAGTAGGTCGCACGACCTCTGATCATCACAGATCATCAACTTGATGTGTCCCTGATGCCAGCCGCCATCTTTTGTGATGGGCGGTGGTCCCGGATTGTCAGACATGATCTCGACAAAACTGAAGGCCAGCTGTCCTTTGACCAATGTCCAGTTCTCGGCAGAGATCGTGCCATCTACATCACTTTTGTCGATAATCGCGACTACCATTTTGTCCTTCAGAACGTCACTGAAGGACATTTTTGCCTTGCGAGGGTCAAGAGAAGTGCTGGTGTTTAGCACTTTGGGGCGTTTAGGTAGTGAAACACTACCTTCCATAGACCTTTGTCGCTTCGACGTTGAGTCTTGGCTGGTCTTCAAATTATTTTTGGCCATAAAATTCTTGGCCCATTTTATCTTGGCGTCATGCTGAGAGTTTCCTCCAGCGCCTAGTTGTTCACCAAACGTCTGGAGAATCCTCTTAGCATTACGCATGTCCCTGTAGTAGGCCTTGGAGGGTCTGAGCTTACGCCCATCTCCCCCAGGACCTTCTTTGGGATTATTTGCTTTGGAGGTAGAAGGACCTGGCACCATAGCCCTACTACCTCCGACTCGCGGTGTAGAAGAGTTGAGAGGTTTACTCTCTGTGGTAGTAGAGGAGCCGTTCTTCACAACTGCCTCACTACAGGAAGAAGGTGATGTTACCTGTTTGTCCGATATTCCACTGGCGACAACAGGGCTGTGAGTATGCACAGCCTTGTCGGCACCAGTGGAAGAGGGATGAACAGCAGACAACTTTGCCGTCGTACTGCTGGCCGGTTCGGTCTTTTGATTTTGTTTTTGTTTTGTTTGTTTTGTTTTAAGAAAGTTCATTTTGAATCCCACGAGTAGCGGATAAGGGGTGGTCCATCTGTACAGAGATCCGTGTATACAGATAAGGCTAGTTAATCCGGAGGTCGCCAGGTATCCGGATACTCCGTTAGCGACTGAGCTAGTTTTTTAATTGGGCCCTCAGCCTGGCCGATCATCGGCACGGGTCGTATAACACCTTAGATCCAGCCCAATTGGGAAGTTTAAGGGAAGGATATGTTTTGGAAAAGGAGAGACGAACAGCAATTAAGCCATAAGCGTCCCAGGAAGGAAACTAGGCATTGACAGACAGTTATATACCATACAGTCAGGGGATAAGGAGACGTCAGCCAGCATAATATCACAGAGCTGACGGAGGTGGGGGTAAAGGATTGGGAAGGGGAGGGGGCGAGCGACCTTTGGTTTCAGGACTCTTCTGGGGAAATAATTCCCGAGAATCATTGCCCTTACTCAGCTTCTACAACTCGACAAGTTCGACGCTCAGGTAGAAGTCGTAAGATATTAAGGGTTAACCAAAATTTTCACCTTTTTTTTAAACTGCTATGGTTAAAAAACTACCCACGCAATTTTCTTGAGAGGCCTTTCTGCATCTTTCTGCCTTATTATCTGTATAACAAAATTTATTTGAAGTCGATATCTCTTCTGGTTCTTGAGCTATGGAGGACGAAAAAAACGTCGCGAACGTACGGACGTACGGACGTACGTACACACGCACGCACAGACATCTTTCTAAAAATCTTTTATTTCGACTCTAGGGACCTTGAAACGTCGAGAAATGTCAAAATTTTCGATTTGACAAATCGGACCCAATAACAATAACTTCCTATGGGAAGTTAACAAAGCAAAACAAAGCGAAGCAAACGGAACGCCAAACACTCACAATATAAAATTCGAAAAAATGAAACCTTGGTTCGACTTACATTGTCATATTGCTAGGAGAGATTCACTAAAAGCACTGAGAATGTTTTGAAAAAGACAACCTGGAAGTGATATGCTGATTAAAATATGCTGATACAAACAAAAAATACAAAGCCCTGTTAAAAGCAAAACAATATGAATATTACCAAAACATCTCACGTCAACTTGCATCTGTAACCTCGGCAAAAGAATGGTGGAGAATCGCTAGAGAAATTCGTGGAGAATCAACAACAAACGGCATAGAAATATCTGCAGATGTGCTTATGAACCACTTCTATGGCACATTGAATTTAGCCTCAACACAATTTGCGATGCCTTTACTTACTTTTGAAACCATTTATCAACAAAAGCTAGATAATCAAATAGAACTGGATAAAGTTATCTTAGCGATAGAAACATCAAAGGATAACAAAGCACCCGGCATTGATGGTATTCCAAACGAGTTTTACAAAAACTCTAGTACTACATTTATAGAAGAGATTCAAATTTTGCTCAGAGATATACATATTTGATACTGAAACTATACCATCATCCTTCAAGAAATCAATTATCTTCCCTCTTTACAAAAAAGGTGATGCAAGCCTTCCTTCAAATAACCGAGGGCTTTCCTTTCTCGACACACTATACAAAATATTTACAACAATTTTGCTAAATAGACTTACTAGTTGGATTGCAGAAAACCAAATACTTAATGAATACCAGGCAGCATACAGAAGTCAGTATAGTACAGTTGACCAAGTTTACAACCTATCCTGCATCATTCAGCTTCAACTGAGTCAGAGAAAAAAGCTTTATGCATTCTTCGTCGATCTGTCAGCAGTTTTTGACAACATTAATAGAAATGCACTATTTTATAAATTGCAAAATCTAGGTATCTCAACAAAAATTGTTTCCGTTTTAAGATCCCTATACAGGGACACGTCAGCAACAGTTTGCACCGACTTCTCAGAAGGAAAAAGAGAGAGCATGAGAAGCGTGCGGTCGAAGATGTTGAGAGGTTTAAAAGCAGGAATGAAGGTCGAAAGTTTTATGAACAGGTGAAACGAAATTCACAAGCACATAAACCTAGAACCGAAGGCTGCAAAGACGAAAGTGGAAACATCATAGTGGAACCGCAGTCAATGCTGAGGATATGGAAGGACCACTTCTGCAGACTGTATAACGGCGACGACGAACCGAATTCCGCTGTCAGGCAGAATGATCCATTCAACATAGACGACGAAAGCCAACAATCCCGTCCTCCCGACTTAGATGAAGTAAAGATTGCCATATCTGAGCTGAAGTCTAATAAAGCCGCTGGAGCGTATGGCTTGAATGCCTACTTGAACATCGCCTACAAAATCTTCTCTGCCGTAATATGTGAACGTCTAAAGCCCATCTTCAACAACCTGATAGGTCTTTATCAGTATGGTTTTAGACCAGGAAAGTCCACAGTCGATCAAATATTCACATAACGGCAGATCCTGGAAAAACCCAAGAACATCAAATCGACACCCATCACCTTTTCATCGATTTCAAGGCCGCATATGACAGCATCTACAGGGACGAGCTGTATAGAGCCATGTCTAGTTTTGGCATCCCTGCGAAACTCGTCCGTTTGTGCAGGATGACCACGGAGAATTCACGCTGCTCCATAAATGTTGGAAACAACTTAACAGAACCTTTCGATGTCAAAAAAGGTTTTAGAGATGCGCTGTCATGCGATTTTTTAACATCTACTTGAAAGAATAGTGCAAAGCTCACACGTCAACACTAGAGGCACTATCTTTCAAAAGTCTGTCCAATTACTAGTATGTATATGCTGATGACATTGACATAATCGGAAGAACTCAGCGTGATGTCAATGGGGCTTTTGTGAGTATTGAGGCAGAGGCGGAAAAAATGGGTTTAACGGTTAATGAGGGCAAAACAAAGTACATGCTGTCATCAAAAAAGGACTTATAACACCGACGTCTCGGTCAAAACGTCACCATCGACAGGCGTAACTTTGAGGCAGTTAAGGACTTCGCCTACCTGACTCTGCTATGCACGCAGAAAACAATACCAGCGCTGAGAGCAAACGAAGAATAACTATTATTAGAGTTTCCGCATACCATCTCGGCTAAAGCCAAGAGTACCCATCTCATATATAAGATTGGGCTCTATTTATCCCTAACCCTAGAGGTATAAAAGAAACGAGATTAGTTATAAAACTCTAAAATATACTTTTGTTAATAATTAATTTATAAAATCATGTTCTTTCGTGTATTCATTTGCACTAGGTTATATCAATTTTAATAAATTCACACAACTTTTTCTTGAAAGCATTCATATTAGTTTCACTCTTCACACTATTCGGTAAATTATTGAAGTAATTAATGCCATCGTAGAAGATTGAGCTTTGGGTACTACTTAACCTACATCGCTCCGGTCTTAGGTTGGTTCCATTTCTCAAACTATAAGGTTGAACTGCCGCCACTTCCACTAATCCATCCGATAAATACTCCGGTAACATATCATTTCTCAATTTGAAAATAAAAATCATAGCATCAAACATGAATTTCTGTTTCACATTCATCCAACACAAACATTCAAGCAAAACACGGATTGGTGTATACACGTTTAGTCTTAAAATTATCCTCATACTCTTATTTTGTAGTCTTTGCAGTCTTTGTTTGACGTCTGCATTCGAACCAAATAATAATGTCGAACAGTAATTGAAATGCGGCAAAATTATCGCGTTATACAGAAGAGTCGAAGCATTCAATGTTAAATTTTTACGGATTCTACTAAAAAAATAAATTTTCTTTGAGATTTTTGCGCATACATGACTGGCATATTCTTTAAGATTTAGTTTTTTGTCAATGACACAACCTAAATACGTAATACTTTCAACACAAACTAACGGTTCATTATCCATTCTCACATCAATGTTATCATTCATTCCAAACTTCATATACTTCGTCTTATTAACATTCACCTTAAGTTTATTCATTTTCAGCCATATATCAAGTCTTTTCAAGTCTTCATTCAGTTTGGCACACATATCTTCACTATTTTTTCCACAAATATAAATCAGACTATCATCTGCAAAGAGTTTCATACTGCAGTATTTTAAACATTTTTTAAAGTCATTAATATACAAAAGAAACAAAAACACTCCCAAAACAGAACCTTGAGGCACTCCCAAATTGTTAACTCTAGCACTCGATGTTTCACCATTTACTCTAGTTCTTTGGCTTCTATTCGAAAGATATGACTCAAACCATTTCCATTCACGATCACACACACCATATAATCGCAATTTCTTCAGTAATATTTCTCTATCAATCGTTTCAAACGCTCTTTTCAAATCAAGAAAAACAGCCACTATCGAAAGTCC
Source organism: Eupeodes latifasciatus (assembly GCA_920104205.1). Lineage (NCBI taxonomy): Eukaryota > Metazoa > Arthropoda > Insecta > Diptera > Syrphidae > Eupeodes > Eupeodes latifasciatus. The sequence goes on along the minus strand of OV049924.1, from coordinate 388,485,513 downwards.
ACCATCCATCTTCCTTTTCCAATTCCACACAACACAATTAATCGCCGTTTCACATGAATGTCCATTCCTGAATCCAGATTGCTCTTCAATTAACAGACTATTACATTCCAAATAATTAAGAAATTGTTCTGCAACAAATTTTTCCAAAATCTTTTCACACAACGGTAACATATTTACAGGTCTGAAATCTTCACACTTATTCGAATTGCTCACTTTTTCGACAGGGACAATTAATGATTCCTTCCAACTTTCAGGAAATTTACCCGTTGATAATGACGTATTTATTATTTTCATATAAGCACCGGACCGATTATTTCAATTGATTGCAGAATCATTTCTTTGTTTAATCTAAACATATCTTTTTTATTATTTAATTTACTTATTAAAGTCTAGAGAGATCTTTCGCTGCAAAAACTGAAAGCAAAAACAGAATTTACACTAATATCAGGTGACACAAAGGGAATATATGGTATGGAGGCATTTATTTCACAAATGCTATCAATAAAGTAGTTGTTAAATTTATTCGCTATTTCACCAGATTGATTCGAGATAACATCACCAAAATGAATAGACTCAATGTTGTTTTGTTTAGTATTCTTTAACACCATATTTTTCAAAGTTTTCCACATTTCGATTTGATTACCCTCCGTAGCAGATAGTTTAGAAATTATGTAGTCACTCTTAGCCATTCCAATTTCTTTTTTATATTTATTCCGAATATTCTTGTACCTCAGCCAATTATCACTTGTTTTGTTTAAACTTGCTATATTATATGCCCTTATTTTTTCATTCTTTAATCTTAGTAGGTCGAAATTAAACTTTTTTTTGTCTTCAAATTGAGGAGTAAGTTTTTTTACCGTTAACTTTTCGCAACACTTATTAAGTTTTTCACTAAAAGAATTTGACAAATCATTCAAATCATCTTTCGAAAAAATATTATGAAAATTTTCTGTGATAAGACAGGAATCAAAATGTTTTTTTGTATAGCGTAAAACACTATACTCTTTTCTTTTAATTTCTGGTTTCTTTTTAATTTGCACATCAATACTTATAGTTTCATGATCAGTAATTTTGTCGCGTGCATCTCTCACGTATTTAACACGAGATTTGAGGTCTTTATTTGTAATAACGTAGTCTATTAAGGTAGCCGAATGTTCAGTTATTCTGGTTGGTTGATTCACTATTTGGCACAGACATTGATCGGTTAAAATTTCTAACATTTTTTCCGCGTACCGATTTTTTGTGAGTAGATCGATATTAAAATCACCCATCACTAAAATGTTATCTTCATCCTTAATGGAACACAAGCACCAATCCGAAAAAAATGTAAGAAAGTCTATTGTTGAAGAACTTGGGGATCTATAAAACACTGCTACTGTCCATTTTTCATCATTCATCCATATACACATCTTTATACACCACACATTTGATAAGTTCAAAATCTCGACAACTTGTGAACGAATTCCTTTTTTAATATAAATAAGCACACCACCTGTGAATCGTGAGTGTGAATTACAAATCACTTTCTTGTAGCCGTCAATACCTATTTCTGAGTCATCAATTTCACTAGTTACGCAGGTTTCTGATAGTATAATAAAATCAGGATGATAATCATTTACTAAAAGTTCCAATTCACACTTATTCGCCAGTAAGCTTTGAATATTCAAATAATAAAATACTAAATTCATTCTTGAGGTTAACGCGGAAAGCGGGCCTCCAAAAACAATCGAAGGTGAACTAGCGGTTGGTGGACCTGGGACATCGTCTTCTCTCTTAACAGAGGGTGTCGATGCACCCATGCCCTCTCCAATAGCGACTTCACCCTCTACAAAAGTCGTAGACAGTCCATCCTTGATGGAGACTGAGGACGACCTCAACATGATCCTTTTGAGCGAGGACGAACTCTTGGGTTCATCCTCAGACTCAGAGGATCAGAACAAAACCGTGGTGGAGGTTGATCTGCCTAATTGTAGCCAAAATGCTGCAGTTAGTACAGATTAATCTCCAGCACTCCGTAAAGGCCTCGGCCTCACTTCTTCTCCGGCTGGCAAGAAACGGGGAAGACATTGTCCTGATCCAAGAGCCATGGATTGTGAGATCCGTTGTTCGAGGACTCAGGACTCCTGGGTACTACACACTGTGTGTGACAGATAAAGGTGAACCTAGATCTTGCATACTAGTGAAACGTAGCATTAATGTATTTTTACTCCATCATTTCAGTGACAAAGATACCACCGTAGCTAGGCTGGAAACAACCAAAGGAAGTTTCTGGCTAGTGTCGGCGTATCTTGGCCATGACCACCTTGGCCCTCTCCCTGGAAAAACCCTGGAGAAAGTCGTCGCTGAAGCGGAAAGGCAAAGGATCCGCCTAATTATTGGGAGCGATGCTAACGCTCATCATACGGTATGGGGAAGTACCAATATCAACGACAGAGGTGAGTCTCTTTTTGATTATATTCTTGGTACTAACCTCTTAGTAAGTAATGTTGGAAATGAACCAACCTTCATAACTAAAACTCGACAAGAAGTCTTAGACATAACTCTTGTCTCAGATACTATACACCATATGATCTTGGACTGGAAAGTATCCAAAGAACACTCGTTCTCTGATCATAGATATATCCAGTTCAATATCAATGTGGATGATAACCCGAGTCCATTGACTTTTCGAAATTATCGGAAAACTGATTGGGCTTCATACAGGAACTCATTACAGAGTTTACTAAAACCTGGACTATCTTGTCCTTCCTCTAACGCTAATGAACTTGACAACAAAGTCAATGAACTTACCTCAGCTATGAACAGATCGCTAGAAATTGCTTGTCCACTTATACACATAAGAGGAAAGAGGAAACCACAATGGTGGGCCTCAGAGCTTGACTCGCTCAGGAAAGAATGCAGGAAACTTTTCAACCGAGCCAAAGCCGCAAGACTAGCCTCTCACTGGGATTCTTACAAAGAATCCCTAAGAATTTACAAGAAGGCACTAAGGAAATCTAAACGATCTTCTTGGAGATCCTTCTGTGGCACGATAGAAGAAACTTCTGAAGCCTCTAGGTTACGGAAAATTCTTTCAACTAATCCAGCGATGCCAAGCTGCTTGAAAAATGCAGACGGCTCCTGGACAAATTCAAGTAATGAATCGCTGAACTTACTACTGGATACTCATTTTCCTGGAAGTTCTCTTACCGAGACTTGCAACGGTTATATACGTTCAAGTCCCAATACAACATATCCACAAGGTCTGATCACAAGGGACAAGCTACAATGGGCTCTCAACAGCTTCAAACCATTTAAATCTGCAGGACCAGATGGAATAATACCAGCCGAGCTACAAAAGACTTCTGACATAATTGCACCAATCCTTGAGGCAATTTTTACCAGCTGTCTTTACCTGGTCCATGTTCCCTCGGCATGGCGAGAAGTTAAAGTTGTTTTTATACCCAAGGCAGGTAAATGCTCGCAAGTTAATCCTAAAGATCTACGACCTATAAGTCTATCATCATTTCTTCTTAAGACCTTGGAAAGATTGATTGATATCCATTTAAGGGCAAGTATTGATACAAGACTTCTGTCTTCGTCTCAACATGCCTACTATAAAGGTAAATCGGTGGAAACAGCGTTACACACCTTAGTACGCACCGTCGAATATTCCCTCCATCATAAAGAGTTCACTATGGTTGCTTTCCTTGACATCGAAGGTGCCTTTAACAACGTGGACACATCTGCAATCACATCTGCACTAACATCTCTAAATGTAGAGAGTTCGCTTCGGGAGTTAATTCATTTAATGCTTACTAGCAGGATAATTAACTCAAAACTGGGCAACTCTTCTGGCAGACGATTCGTTAGTAGAGGGACACCGCAAGGTGGTGTTCTATCCCCTCTCCTCTGGAACCTAGTGGTGAATGAAATCCTAACTAGTCTGGATACGGAGGGTTTCAGAGTGATAGCCTATGCAGACGACGTTGCTATAGCAGTTTCAGGAAAGCATCTTAACACGTTAAAAGAACTCTTACAAAATGCCTTAGACAGACTAATACTTTGGGCTGATCGGTGTGGACTGGGTGTTAACCCACACAAAACCGATTTGGTCTTATTTTCGAGGAGATACAAAATTCCATTTTTCAAACCTCCCCATATTAAAGGAATCCAATTAAAATTCTCAGACGAGACTAAATACCTGGGTCTTGTCTTAGATAAAAAACTAAATTGGAAACGCAACGTAGAGGAAAGAGTCAAAAAAGCTACTGTAGCTCTCTTTTCTTGCAAAAAAGCCATCGGTAATAAATGGGGCTTACAACCCAGAATCACGCATTGGCTATACACATCGGTAATAAGACCGATTTTAATATACGGTGTGGCAGTATGGTGGACTGCTTTAGAAAAAGGTATAAACCGAGATAAATTAAATAAAGTCCAACGTTCAGCTTGCCTATGTATAAGTGGATCGCTTCGCACGACCCCATCTGCGGCACTGGACACCTTACTCTACCTAACACCTCTTGACATTTTTAGCAAACAAATAGCTGCAAGCTCTGCTATTCGCCTCAAAGCTTCGTCGCAGTGGACTAACAACAACATTGGCCACTCCGTAATTCTTAGTTATTTAGAATCAATTCCAAAGCACACAGACTACACCATCCCCCAACTGCAATTCAACAGAAATTTCCAGATTTCTATACCTCCCAGATCTTTTTGGGAGGATAGGACATTCCTGGAAGATGAGTCGATCCATTTCTATACAGATGGGTCAAAAACAAAAGAAGGGGTTGGTGGAGGTGTGTACTCTGAACGACTGAAATTAAGTCTCTCTTTCCGCCTTCCCAATCATTGTAGCGTGTTCCAGGCGGAACTTTTGGCGATAAAAGAAGTCTTGTCCTGGCTTAAAGAAAACGTGATATCAACATCTGATATCCGTATTTTCTCAGATAGTCAGGCCGCTATCAAATCTCTGGATTCTGTCTCTACAAACTCTATAACAGTCCATAACTGTCGATCATCTCTAATGGAGATGGCACAACAGTTTAATATTCACCTTTGCTGGGTGCCGGGCCATAGAGACATTCCAGGTAACTGTAAGGCAGATGAACTCGCCAGGAACGGCACAGTACAGCCCATCCTACCACGTTTGGCACGTACTGGCATACCAATCGCTACTTGTAAACTTTTGCTAATGCAAGACGCTGTGAGGAGGGCAGGCACCAGGTGGAACAACATCACCACGTGTCAAGTCACAAAAAACATCTGGCCAACACTGGATTTAAAACGTTCAAGGTGCTTGCTCTCTCTAAGCAGATCGCATATAAGCTCGATAATAGGTGTCATAACCGGACACTGTCTAATAGGAAAGCACGCCACGAGATTAGGCGTATTCTCAAATGATTTCTGCAGAAGCTGTATGGACGAGGAAGAGGAAGAAACAATTCTTCATCTTCTCTGCACATGCCCTGCTCTGGCTCGAAAGCGCAAGAATTACCTAGGAGAATTCTTCTTCAACGATCTAAACGATCTAAATCATATCGGCATAATCAGCCTCTCACGTTTCGTAAGAGACTCAAACTGGTTCCATTGAGCTTAGGAAGTAACCTCAAGATTCATGTGGTATCACAATGGGCCATTAAACTGGCCTAAGTGTGTCCGTTTCCATCTTGGACAGCCACTATAACCTAACCTAACCTTCTTGAATTAATTCTTGTTTGCTACAAAAATTTATTCTGCACAACTTTAAACTTACGCTTATAGACTTCACACTCATTATCAAACGCAGTGATTTGTTTTCAAATTTAATTTAAGTTCATCATTCATTCGTACGCAGTTCACACATTTCAAACATTCAGCAGTGCATTCAGAAAAGATATGACATCCACCACACTTAGCACATAACTTACTCTCAGCCTTACAGTCCTTACTGTTGTGGTTAAATCCCAAACATTTAAAACATCTCTTCACGTAAAATGACTCTTTAACCAAACATTTGTCCCATCCAACACTCGATTTTCCAGCTTTCATCACTTCATTAAAACTTTTGTTGTCCAACTCAATCACTGCAGTATAAGAATATTGGGCAGGTTCAGCCGACATAAGGGACTTGAAAGTAAGGCAAGTTTCTTGCATCTGATTGGCCAGCTGCCAAAAAATTGCCTTCCAATTAAGGCAACTTTATTGGAAAGTTGACTGGAAAGTTAGGCAAGAAAAATCTCCCTTACTATCAAGTCAAGTCAACTAATGTCAAAATGACAATTGATCATATTTTTTAATTCAACTAAAAGCTGAACTTTATTACTCAATGATTTATTTATTTTCTGCACAACTTCATTTTATGCTTTCTGTAAAAAGGTTCCTTGTAAATTTGGAAAAGAAATAAGTAATATTTCTTTAAAATACAAAATACAAATCATGATGGACTTGTAGCTTGCCTGAGGAGTGTCTTGTAGAAAATAATGATTTTAGTAATTTTTGTACTATGAACATGAAGTAGAGGTTTGTGAAGTAAAGTTCTGAATTATAAATTCATGACACTTGAAAAACTAACTAGTTGCCTTGGTCGAAATTTACGTTCAAAGAATGAAGTTGACTGCAAATGAAGTCCCTTATGTTGTCTGAACCTGCCCATTTATTCTTCCATATTGTTTTGCACACCAAGTTAACTTCTTTCAAAATTTCGTTCTGATTTTTTAAACAACTAATCAACTCACTTTCATTCAATTTTTCCGATATATTACAGATTTGCACTCTTGGATTTTTTCTTTTCAAAACATTCACATCATAATTCTGACCTAAGTTCTCTTTAACCTTATCTTTCACTCTATTCATGGATTCAACATTCTCGCATGATACAACAATTGCACCCTTATCCACTTTCTTAATTCCCGATACTTGTATAGAAGATGTCCCAGGATTAACGCTCAATTTCACTTCCGATTTGGTTTTCTCTGCATCCTGGTGTTCCTTTGGTTTAATTATTAAAGCACTCTTCTTAACATTATTATCACACGATTTTTTGTCACTGTTCAAACTCTCATCGATCGTCTTTTTAATTGTTGAAATAATTTTCTTATCATTATTTTCTTTTGAGTCACTGTTTAATACTTGTTCGAACTTAACACCGAGTTGATCAAACTTTTCTTTTATTTGTCTAATGTTCTCTTCAATGTGTCTAATAGAGACGAGTTTTTCGCGGCACAATTCACACAATATTACCAAAAATGGTTTATTTTCCATTGTTTTTGCAATGTCAAACTCAGCTAAGTTTATGCATTTAGGATGGTACAAAGATCCGCACCCCCCTCTGCATGAGACCAACACTGAGTCATTTTTGCCCCTGTTAGTTTTTTTACACTCCGCACAAACACCGCTTGAATTCATATTTATGCATGAATATTAAGCTTTAACTTTCTTTGTTCACTTTTCACTCAAACTTGTTGCAATGTTCGATTATATTGAAATTTTATGAAATTAATTTTATTTATATTTTCACAAATAACTTTAATTACACAATGACACTGGGTTTATCTTATGCAGAATCAAAAACTCTACAGACTGAGCCCAATGTATTATTTAATTTCACTGTACTTTTCTTGCTATCAATTTAATTTCAAGCGTACAAAAAATACACGCCCGTTCGCAATTTTGTTGTTGCTAACCGCTGTTTCTTTGGGTTAGGAAAGCAATTGAGTAGCAAAGCCCTCTAGCCCGGAAAGTCTTCGAATCCACACAGACAGGACAGCGGAGTAGAGGAAGACCGCGGATCAGGTGGCGAGCACAAGTGGAAAGTGACCTCACCCAACTTGGAGCGCGAAACTGGAGACACCTAACTAAGGACCGAGCTAGATGGAGAAGTTTTTTGGGTGAGGACCTAGTTCACACATGACTGTAGCGCTACCTTAAGTTAGAAAGTAAGTAACGACATTTGCTTTGGGTTTTTTTGGCGATTTTGTTTTATCTTTTATCTTATGACATTTTATAATTTGGTTGTTATGGTTTTGTGCGAAACGACCTAACACCTGATTTTGTAAACCTTCTTACCGCGGGTACAACAGAATTTTTGAGACGGTTGATGATGTTCCTGAAAGTTTTTGAAGAGCAATAAGAGCACAAAAAATTAGATCCTGAAGATCCGAATTATTATAGAGGCATTTCTTTGCTCAACACAGTTGCGGAGATATTCGGTTTAATACTCTTGTATACATAAGAAAAGCGTTTCACACGGAGCAAAATATAAAAATCTTTAAACAGCTACACTATCAATTCTCTTTTACGGTGCCCTAATATGGGGATATTTTTCTTTCGAGTCTGTTTTTTCAAAGAAAATAAAAACCACGCAATCAATGTTTGTTCTTCGATCCTTTTTTAAGTTTTGCAAAACAGTTTTTAAATAATCGATTTAAAAATAATTCTGAAAAGTTCAGTTTTAAATTTTGAATTCAAATTAATAAAAATTAAAAAATGACAATAACCATCATCATCGCTTGTCAACGCATATTTATCTAATACACAAACCATACACTATTTATCGACATCATTAAGTCAAACAACCATACCGACATTTTATCTGTCAGTTCTACTTCTGTCACTTTACTTCTCAGTAGAGAAATGTCATCGTCGAAACGTCAACGCTCCTTTTGTTGAGAAGAAAACGTTTAATATTTTTGTTTGCTACGCATAAAATTTAAATTTTTACAAAAAGGACCCCAAAAATCATAATGCTAGGATTAAAAAACTATGGAAATAGTTCGAGTGGTAGTGATTCCGATGAAGAGGTGCCTGAAGAAGCCACCATCCATCTGAAGCCAGTAACAGACCAAGAAAATTCAGTGGCCAAAACTCTAGCTGTGTGTGCAGCACCTGATGTCATACCTCTCGGAGCCGTAGCTGTTGCCCGTGTAGTTGACCCTTCCCTTAAAGAAGTTCTCTACAATCCCAGGTATGAAGAACTATACACACCCGTGCAGGGTCCCGAGAAACCTAACCAAACGAATCAAGAACGCGCTGCCAAAAATACCCTCGCTGGTTTTCTAGAAAAGGCGCACATAAATGCCTTTCAATTTGAGAACCAGCGACGCACATTCCATACCTATGGATATGCCATGGATCCGTCTACTGATGAGACGGCCGATGGCCAGAGTTATGTTGGGGATCTGCAGGAAGCCTACAACACAGACGGCAAGACTGTCTTTGAATCACCCAAACCGAAGAAGAAGAGAAAACAAGAGAAGAATGATTGTCCAGAGGATGTTGAGGGATTTGTTGGTCCATGGGGTAGGTATGAAAATGAACAAACTGTCGCCAAGCCAACTGACGAGGAAAAGGCTGAGTTGGATGAGATCTTGGCAAAGAGACACAAACGTGGACGGATTCCAGAAGACAAACCACTCGAAGAGAAGTCCATTTTACACAGTAAGTGATTCTTAATTTAAAATTCATGGATTAATTAAGGTTAAATGAATCATTGCTTATTTTTTTTTTCAGTCAAAGACGCCGTTGATTATCAAGGCCGCTCGTACCTTCACGCTCCACACGATGTCGGAGTTAATTTACGATCAAATGTTCCTCCCACAAAATGCTTCCTGCCCAAAGCACACATCCACACATGGCAGGGACATAACAAGGGCATATCATCGATCAGATGGTTTCCAAAAACTGCTCATCTTCTGCTCTCTGGCAGTATGGATTGTCGCGTTAAGCTGTGGGAGGTTTATGGAGAACGTCGTTGCATTCGTACCTACTTCGGCCACAGACAAGCCATCAAGGATGTCGGCTGGAACAATAAGGGAACTCATTTCCTTTCGGCCTCCTACGACAGGTACATCAAACTGTGGGACGCAGAGACAGGAGATGTTGTGTCGCGCTTCACAGCTAGAAAAATGCCTTTCTGTGTGAAATTCCATCCCGATAATGGGAAGCAGCACTTGTTCGTAGCTGGAACCTCAGATAAGAAGATTATTTGTGTAAGATTTTGTCGTGTTTATGTCTCAATTCAATCTTTATTGTTTGTTTCTTCTTTTCTATTTCAGTGGGACACTCGCAGTGGTGACATTGTCCAGGAATACGATCGCCATTTGGGAGCTGTAAACACAATCACATTTGTCGATGAGAATCGTCGATTTGTTACAACATCCGATGACAAGAGTATGCGCATCTGGGAATGGGACATCCCAGTGGACATGAAATACATCGCCGATCCTACAATGCATTCCATGCCTGCCGTAACCTTAGCTCCCAATGGCAAATGGTTGGCCTGCCAGAGTTTGGACAACAAAATTGTGATATTCTCGGCGCTCAATCGATTCAAGATGAATCGAAAGAAGTCTTTCTCGGGACATATGGTTTCGGGTTATGCGTGTAATTTGGACTTCTCCCCAGACATGAGTTATCTGATATCGGGCGATGGTGATGGAAAGTGTTACATTTGGGATTGGAAGACAACAAAAATGTACAAAAAATGGCAAGCACACGAAGGAGTGTGCATAAGTACGCTTTGGCATCCACACGAACCGAGTAAAGTGGTCACGGCCGGATGGGATGGGTTGCTTAAGTTTTGGGATTAAATTCTTTCTTTTTTGTCGGACGATTAAATTAAAATTCTATTAAATTTTTGTTTCTTGTTTATTTAAGAGAATCGTGAGGGGGAGGCTCGCAGTCGGAGGCATAGTTGACGATTTCTACTTAAAAAAAGAGTGTTTCTTTTTTCAGTAGGTAGCTTTTTTTAATTTGATAAGGTTAAGCCCGAATATGATTAGAGGAGAAATGGATTGTTTGAAATGCTGAAATATTTGGGTAGACAAAATGAAACAAGGTCCTCGGCTCTGTGTTCAGTGTACAAAAGAACAATGTTGAATGTTTTAAAATTTTACAAGTATTCTTGCTAGAAAACTTCTAGAGCTCAGAGCAGATATTGGCAATGTGATAGCCAGGACATTTGGTAAGTCTACAAAAATGTACGTTGGATAACTTTCCCAAAACATATACTGACATTGATTACGTACAAAATTTATTTCTAATGTAGGTTAGGTTAGGTTAAAGTGGCTGTCCATGATGGAAACGGACACCTTTAGGCCAGCTTAATGGAACATTGTGATACCACATGAGTCTTGAGGCTTCCTCCTAAGCTCAATGGAACCAGTTTGACTCCCTTACGAAACGAGAAAGGCTGATTATGCTGATATGATTTACATCGTTTAGATCGTTAAAGAAGAATTCTCCTATATAATTCTTGCGTTTTTGAGCTAGAGCAGGGTATGTACAGAGAAGGTGAAGAACTGTTTCCTCCTCTTCCTCGTCCATACAGCTTCTGCGAAAATCATTTGAGAATACGCCTAGCCGCTTGGAGTGCTTTCCTATTAGACAGTGCCTGGATATGACACCTACATATTATCAAGCTTATATGCGATCTGCTTAGAGATATAGCAAGCACCTTGAACATTTTAAATCTAGTGTTGGCCAGATGTTTTTTGTGACCTGGCACGTGGTGAAGTTGTTCCACCTGGTGTTTGCCTTCTTCATAGCGTCTTGCATTAGCAACAGTTTACAAGTAGCGATTGGTATGCCAGTATGTGCCAAACGTGGTAGGATGGGCTGCATTGTACCGTTCATCTGCCTTACAGTTACCTGGAATGTCTCTATGACCCGGCACCCAGCAAAGGTGAATATTAAACTGTTGTGCCATCTCCATTAGAGATGATCGACAGTTATGGACTGTTATAGAGTTTGTAGAGACAGAGTCCAGAGAGTTTATAGCGGCCTGACTATCTGAGAAAATACGGATATCAGATGTTGATATCACGTTTCTTTAAGCTAGGACAAGACTTCTTTTATCGCCAAAAGTTCCGCCTGGAACACTCTACAATTATTGGGAAGGCATTCCGCCTTAATTTCATTCGGTCAGAGTACACTCCTCCACCAACCCCTTCTTTTTTTTTGAACCATCTGTTTAAAAATGGATTGACTCATCTTGCAGGAATGTCCTATCCTCCCAGAAAGATCTGGGAGGTATAGAAATCTGGAAATTTCTGTCGAATTGCAGTTGGGGGATGGTGTAGTTTGTGTGCTTTGGAATTGATTCTAAATACCTAAGAATTACGGAGTGGCCAATGTTGTTGTTAGTCCACTGCGACGAAGCTTTGAGGCGAATAGCAGAGCTTGCAGCTATTTGTTTGCTAAAAATATCAAGAGGTGTTAGGTAGAGTAAGGTGTCCAGTGCCGCAGATGGAAGTCGTGCGAAGCGATCCGCTTATACATAGGCAAGCTGAACGTTGGACTTTATTTAATTTATCCCGGTTTATACCTTTCTCTAAAGCAGTCCACCATACTGCCACACCGTACATTAAAATTGGTCTGATTACCGATGTGTATAGGCAATGCGTGATTCTGGGTTGTAAGCCCCATTTATTACCAATGGCTTTTTTGCAAGAAAAGAGAGCTACAGTAGCTTTTTTGACTCTTTCCTGTACGTTGCGTTTCCAATTTAGTTTTTTATCTAAAACAAGACCCAGCTATTTAGGCTCGTCTGAGAATTTTAATATAGGGAGGGTTGACAAATGGACTTTTGTATCTCCTCGAAAATAAGACTAAATCGGTTTTGTGTGGGTTAAGATAGATATATAGTAGATAGATAGATAGTTTCTTTATTTTAAGATATAAATTATTAACAAATGTTTTTCTATAAGAATATGGACTTGGCAATTCTGCCGTCTGCCTGATCGACATTTCATAACAAGAACACATTTTAAATGTAAAGAAGTTAAAATTCAAATGATAAACATAAGTTCAACTAATTATATAAAAACAAAAAAGTAATAATAGTTTGTTAAAGCATCAAGTGCGAATTCAACAATTTTGAGATGATTTTGAAATTAAAAAAAATATATCAATTTTTACATGATTTGAAACACAAAATATTAAATAGGAAACTTTCAATTGCAATAACTGGTTGTAGAGTTATGGAAAACTATTGCGGTAATTTAAAGCATGTTTGCAGAATCTATACACAGTTGACCATCCAAAGTCTCCATTAAGGATTTCATAGAGCCGAGTTGGGGGAAGAAAACTCAGTTCGAAATACAACCGTCGAATCTCTTGAAGTAGAGGACACGATGCAAAGAAGTGTGTGATGTCTTCTGGTTCTACGGTGTGTGGGTTAACACCCAGTCCACACCGATCAGCCCAAAGTATTAGTCTGTCTAAGGCATTTTGTAAGAGTTCTTTTAAGGTGTTAAGATGCTTTCCTGAAACCGCTATAGCAACGTCATCCGCATAGGCAATCACTCTGAAATCTTCCGCATCCAGACTAGTTAGGATTTCATTTACCACTAGGTTCCAGAGGAGAGGGGATAGAACACCACCTTGCTGTGTCTCTACTTACGAATCGTCTGCCAGAAGAGTTGCCCAGTTTTGAGTTACCTAATTATTCTGCTAGTCAGCATTAAATGAATTAACTCCCCAAGCGAACTATCTACGTTTAGAGATGTTAGTGCAGTTGTGATTGCAGATGTGTCCACGTTGTTAAAGGCACCTTCGATGTCAAAGAAAGCAACCATAGTGAACTCTTTATGATGGAGGAAATATTCGAGGGTGCGTACTAATGTGTGTAACGCTGTTTCCACCGATTTACCTTTACAGTAGGCATGTTGAGACGAAGACAGAAGTCTTGTATCAATACTTGCCCTTATTTGGATATCAATCAATCTTTCCAAGGTCTTAAGAAGGAATGATGATAGAATTATAGGTCGTAGATCTTTAGGATTAGGACTTGCGAGCATTTACCTGCTTTGGGTATAAAAACAACTTTAACTTCTCTCCATGCCGAGGGAACATGGACCAGGTAAAGACAGCTGGTTAAAATTGCCTCAAGGATTGGTGCAATTATGTCAGAAGTCTTTTGTAGCTCGGCTGGTATTATGCCATCTGGTCCTGCAAATTTAAATGGTTTGAAGCTGTTGAGAGCCCATTGTAGCTTGTCCCTTGTGATCAGACCTTGTGGATATGTTGTATTGGGACTCGAACGTACATATATAATTATTGCAAGTTTCGGTAAGAAAACTACCAGGAAAGTGAGTGTCCATTAGTAAGTTTAGCGATTCATTACTTGAATTTGTCCAGGATGAGTCTAATGTAAGGCCAGACACAAAATGTACAGAACAACGAATCTCTCATAGATCCGCAGAGTTTGTCATCGTCAAAATATTATTTTGATTTTGTATCATTGCACGAATTTTGAGTTGGTGTTAGAAGTGAACATACCCTGAACTTTAAAAATTTGTTGTTGTTTTCACTTGTTGTTATATGTTAGGAGTTGGGGTTCCGCAATGTATTTCTGAGTCCTGAGTTTAAAAACCGCTGAAGTAAGTTATTCCCAAACAGTGCCCAAAATGTTATTGAATGATTTAAATCGCTTGTATCAACTAATATTTATAAAAGGATCCTAATTAGTTACTCTTAATAATCATGCATTTTACTCGGATTATAGTTTTGTACAGTTGACTTTTGCAGAAGCAGATGTTAGAAATAACAACTTAATACAATTTATACTTTGAATATTTTCACTTTACTTAATTCTTACATATCTTCATTTTTTTCCTAATTACTCAATTTATTATTTTCTCAAACTAATTTTTTTATTCTTATTCAAATTGTTCAACTGTTTAGTTCAAATAAACTTTTTTCATATATATAATTTAACAGAACTTGGTTTCAATTTAAAATTAACAGGTTATGGGCCCAGGACCCAAAATTTAAATAAGAAATTTTAGAGAACTACTCAGAGTATACGTATGTATATACATATCCAGCTCATGATGAATGACGACGGAGAAAAATTCAAAATTCCACTTTTCGATGGAACTGGTTTTAATAATTGGAAATTCCGTATAGAAACATATTGGACGAATTAGAGCTACTTGAATATACCAGTGAACCTTATCAAGAAAAAGTTAAATTTCAAACCGAAGACACAGAAGCTATTCGCCTTCAAAAAGGGAAAGAATTAGCTGCTCATAAGAAGAAAGACCGAAAATGCAAATCTCAAATAGTTCAAAAATTGGCTGACAGTCACTTAGAGTACGCAAAAGATAAAGAAACAGCATTCGATGTATGGAAGACTCTATGTGATACATTTGAACGAAAAGGAATTGCCAGTCAACTATTAATTAGAAAATCCCTACTCAGCATAAAATTTAATCCAAGAAATGATACTCTTTCAAACCATTTCGTTAATTTTGACAAACTTATTCGCGAATTGAGATCAACAGGAGCAAAGGTAGAAGAACTCGATATTGTATGTCACCTGCTACTTACTATGCCATCGGAATTCAACAATGTAGTTACAGCAATTGAAACTCTCTCAGGTGAGTCTCTTACTATATCTTTTGTAAAGAATAGATTGCAAGATGAAGAATCGAAACAGCTTGACTCGCAAAAATTAAAACGAGAAGAACCTGTGTCTTCAACAGCGTTTGTTTCACATCAAAATAAGTTTATGAACGAAGCACAAGGTCGTTTTCCATTCAAATGCAATTATTGTGGAAAAGTTGGCCACAAAATAGCACATTGTAGAAAGAGAGCGAACGACTTAAAATACAAAAATCAAAATTCGGCACATTTATCCACAGAAAATATTAGTCAAAGCAATGAAGACGGTTATTGCTTTTCGGCATCAATTGCAGATGATTTCGATCATCACGTACACTGTATTCTGGACTCAGGTGCATCGGAACACCTGGTGAATAGCAGCATCTCTCTATCAAACATTAAAAAAATTCATGAACCGACCAAAATAAAAGTTGCCAAATCTGGAACTTATTTAACAGCAGATAAAGTTGGAGACATTCAATTGTCAAGCTTCGTTAACGATAAAGAACATTTGATTACCGTAAAAAAATGTTCTTTCTGTTCCGAACCTCGAATACAATCTTCTTTCGGTAAGAAAATTAGAAATGAACGGTTATTGCATAAAATTTGAAAATGGATGCGGAGGGATTTCCAAGAATAATCGAACAGTTGCAATTGCACATCGAAGTCCAACTGGATTGTACCAAATAACTTTCCGAAAAACCTCCACGGCTCTTCTGAGCGCAAATGACAGTAGCTATGAAATTTGGCATAAGAGAATGGGCAGGTTCAGACAACATAAGGGGCTTCATTTGCAGTCAACTTCATTCTTTGAACGTAAATTTTGACCAAGGCAACTAGTTAGTTTTTCAAGTGTCATGAATTTAAAATTCAGAACTTTACTTCACAAACCTCTACTTCAAGTTCATAGTACAAAAATTACCAAAAT
The DNA here is from genome assembly GCA_920104205.1 of Eupeodes latifasciatus. Classification (NCBI taxonomy): domain Eukaryota; kingdom Metazoa; phylum Arthropoda; class Insecta; order Diptera; family Syrphidae; genus Eupeodes; species Eupeodes latifasciatus. Next base: position 388,469,237 of record OV049924.1, on the reverse strand, counting down.
CATTATTTTCTACAAAACACTCCTCAGACAAGCTACAAGTCCATCATGATTTGTATTTTGTATTTTAATGAAATATTACTTATTTCTTTTCCAAATTTACAAGGAACCATTTTACAGAAAGCATTAAATGAAGTTGTGCAGAAAATAAATAAATCATTGAGTAATAAAGTTCAGCTTTTAGTTGAATTAAAAAATATGATCAATTGTCATTTTGACATAAGTTGACTTGACTTGATAGTAAGGGAGATTTTTCTTGCCTAACTTTCCAGGCAACTTTCCAATAAAGTTGCCTTAATTGGAAGGCAATTTTTTGACAGCTAGCCAATGAGATGCAAGAAACTTGCCTACTTTCAAGTCCCTTATGTCGGCTGAACCTGCCCAATGGGTCATCTCAACGCTGATGACATCAAGAAACTTCAAAACCATACGAACGAAATCAATATAGATGTTTTAAGTTTTTCCAAAGAGACATGTGGTATTTGTATTGAAGGTAAGCAAAGTAGTTTACCACATAATCAAGAAAGAAACAAAGCATCACGACCACTGCAACTTATACATAGCGATGTCATAGGTCCTATAAACCCCGTCTCTTATAACGAAATGAAATACATAATTACATTTATCGACGACTACACACATCTCACAGTTAGCTATCCTATGAAGTCAAAAACAGAAGTTTTCAAATATTTTAAAATTTTCGAGGCCATGGCAACAGCTCATTTTAATTTGAAGTTAAGTCGTTTTCGGTGCGATAATGGCAGTGAATATATTTCAAGAAAGATAAAAGATTTTTTCGAACAAAAGGGTATTCAATTTGAATTCACAATAAGATATACACCCCAACAGAATGGAGTAGCCGAGCGGATGAATCGGACCATCCTCGATAAAGCAAGATGCATGATGCTCAACTGCAAACTCGGCAAAACTCTTTGGTCTGAAGCTGTTCAAACAGCCGTTTACTTAATAAACAGAAGTCCAACATCATCACTTAAAAATAAAATTCCAGCCGAACTTTGGTTCGGCGAAAAAATAAAATATTCGAAAATCAAGATTTTTGGTTGTGTTGCATATTTGAAGATTCCAAAGCAACTCCTGCAAAGTAAATTTGATTCTCGATCCAAAAAATGTTTTTTTGTTGGTTATTGCCCCAACGGCTACAAACTTTGGGACCCACTCAATCATAAAATTATTCTTGGCCATGACGTTGTATTCGATGAAACGAAATTTTCCTTCGAAACTTGTAACAGTAGTAATAATTGGACTGCAACGGAAAATGAAAGTTTAGAATATGACGAACAAACTGAATTAGAAAAACAAAATATACAAGACTCTGAAAGTGGAACTGAAACTCAAGTTAGAAATGACAACGAACAAATTGAAAAAACCTTGGATCAGCCTCGTCGATCTAATAGAATTACCAGCACGCCAAGATATCTAGAAGATTACGCAATTATGGCCTTTAATGCTGAATCATTTATAGAAGACGTACCAGAATCTTATGATGAAATTAATTCTAGAAACGATAAAGAAGAATGGTTTCAAGCGGTAAATGAAGAAATGTCAGCTTTGCTTAAAAACAAAACATGGGATCTTTGCAACACTCCCAAGCACACACGATTAATAAATAACAAATGGGTTTTTCGTCTGAAAAGAGATGAAAACGGAAACGTTGAAAGGTATAAGGCAAGATTAGTTGTTAAAGGCTGTGCTCCTAACAACTCTAAGAATTCTTTTATCTATTATCGTAAAGGAAGATCTCTTAACTTGTCATATGGATGTCAAAAACGCATTTTTGCACGGTAAGCTTGAAGAGGGCGTATTTATGAAAATTCCAGATGGTTTTGAAAGCAAAAATGGCTCGGTTTGTAAACTTAAGAAAGCTCTCTACGGTTTGAAGCAAGCACCTCGAGCATGGAAAAAAACGATTGACAGCTTCTTAACAGAAATCAACTTTAAACGATCAGAACTCGACAAATGTTTTTATATGATAAATTCTGAACAGATTCGAATTTTTCTTCTTCTTTATGTTGACGACATGTTACTTGCGGGGAATAATGAAGCAAAACTGAACGAAATAAAGAATGCTCTCAAAGAAAAATTTGACATGAAGGATTTGGGAACGCCAAAAACATTCTTAGGGATAAGCATCGAGCGCACCGACAGAGGCCTTCATTTGAATCAACAAATCTATTTTAAAAGAATTCTTGATCGTTTTAATATGCAAGACTCGAACCCTATGGATATACCTATGGAAACCACCTTTATCTCTTCTAACGAAGTCGACAAAATTCAAGATACAAAACCTTACCGTGAACTCGTTGGATGTTTAATGTTCGGGATGTTAGCTACAAGACCTTCGACTTTGGCTTACAGTTTATAAAAGAAGAAGAAGAAGACGCACCCTTGACATGTTACGTCGATGCAGATTTTGGAAGTGAAAAGGATCGCAAATCAACATCTGGTTTTCTTGTCTAGATCTTCGGTAATGTCATCTCTTGGACTACCAAAAGACAAACTTCGGTTTCACTCTCTTCAACTGAAGCTGAATATGTTGCTTTAGCATCAGCAACAGCCGAATTAATTTGGATTAAAAACTTTTTAGAAGAAATAAAAATTATCAGCGACCTTTGATATTCGAGGACAATCAATCAGTAATTTATCTACTCTCTAAGTGGGAGTATAAAAGACTTAAGCATGTTGATATTAAATATAACTTCGTTCGTGATTTGTATGAAAAACAAATGTTCACTATAAAATACATCAATACAAAAAATCAAATAGCAGATATCCTTACAAAACCACTTCCAAAGCTCCAGTTCATCAAACTTCGTGACAAGCTTAATTGCGTTAGTAAGACCATTGGGTCTTCAAAAACTTTCTGTATTTCGTTACTGTCTACACATTTAGTGAGACGTACTACGTACAAATGGGATTCCTCTAATGACATGCCTCTACAGTTTTCCACCATGTTACGATCCCCTTTGTTGAATATTGGGAACATGACGGGAAAAATGTCCGCTGAAAAGCTTCAGTAAGCAGCAGTAAGTATTCCTCGGTGTTGTGGATACTTATAAAGTTCATGTGGAATGAGATTTTCACCTGGTGCTTTAGATTATTAAATTCAACTAATACTATTTTCAGATATACTAGCGAAAAAGATTGATCCATGATTTGATCTTCAACATCATTTGGACAATATTGGAAGGACAGCGCTGTGCTGTCATATTTATACCAATTCTCAATTTTGAACCATTTACATATGTGCCCAACTGCTTTCCAAAATTCTTTTATATTCCTGCTAGCTATAATAATCTGCAGTTTTTTTTTCTGTTGAAAGAAGTGTTTACTTTCGTATAATCTTGCCTAAAAAAGGCAGTATTATGTTTTCTAATAACCTTTAACAATGCAAACAATTCGTATATAATTTTCGTTTTTTGTGAGGGAATATTCAAAGGGGAAAGCATAGAATTTTTCATAAGTCGATTTTTTGTGTAAGGGAATGAATAGTTTGAGAGATTAATTAGCGCCATTGAACTAGAACTTTGGAAAAGAAAACCTAACCCACTCTGAACAAACTAGCCCTTAAGACCTAAATTGTACAAAAATTATAAAAGTAATAAAAATTGAGTTTTTTAAACATTTCTTTTACTCAACGTACAGGAACCGGAAATACCTTCAATAGATAATTTCGTATCTCCTGCAAAAATATAGTTTGTAAACATATTTTGACATATTGCATTACAACCGTCCTGCGCATTAACATCGCTTTCCCATCAAAACAACTTCCAAATCCACCTCAAATTTGACTTGGATTTGATTTCACCACTCTGTTTATCATGTTACACGATTTTTTAAAATCGATTTTTTCACAACCCCCGTCGTCGTCGTAGTTGAAACAAAAAACAGAGCAAAGTTGTGTCTTCACAAAGCAAGTGCAAAAAAGAAAGATTTTTCGCTCGTTTCTTTTTTTACTCCTCAATAAAATAGTTTTTAAGTTTTTAAAAATATCTTTAAATTAAATGAAAATCACTCCTTTATCGAAAGAAGTTATATCCATAAGTTTGAATCCTTCAAATTCACAAAGAAAAGTGGTGTGTAATTTTAATGCATTGAAGATTGTGGAACGTCGTCGTCAATGTCGTTGTCGCCTTATCAAACTGTTTACCTACATGTCTGTCGAGTGTAAAAAGCCACTGAACCATGTAATTTCCATTCCAATGGAATCCACATATGGAAAACCATCATCAAATCCCTCTTCTGATATCAATTAATTTAAAATATTTCCATATTACTACCAAAAGTGTATAAATTGCAATTATTGTATAGTTATAATTAGTCTCCCCTATAGTTCCCCCTTTAATAATTAGATAGAGAATAACCTACCCCCATCATTCCTCTTCTTTAAAAATAAACGAACGAGAAGAAAAAAAAAAACATGTCGAAACCACCGACAGATACTTCTGGCCTTGGATATTCCTACCACATGCCATCTGGTGGATTGTTTCTACGCCTCAAGAGCTCCCTGTCGCAATTTAGTGATCTCTTCAGTGAGTTCAACAGGTATATTGCTCCAGCTTATCATCACGACCGCTGTGAGCGATCCGTTCACATGCGTCTCTACTCAATGCATAAACGAGAATTCGTCATGGTCTTCCTGGGATTTTTCACGTGCTTCGGTTTGGGCATTGTTATTGGTTTGGCGGGACCGCCCATAACCAGCACCTCGGAGATTAACGACAGGTCCATCTTAGCTAACACATCACTAGCCAATGATTCTAGTATTCTAGGAACGGGGCCCTTCGCAATGAAGACTCCACTTATGACAACGTACTCACAGCAACTTTGGCTAATTGCCAAATTGGTCACAGATAATAATGATGGTAAGTTGTGAAGGGTTTTCATATAAGATTGAAATTTATACATTTTTTTTTTCAGATGAAACATATGACAAAAGTTTTCAAATCAGTGTTGGAGTTGAGGGTATAACTTCAAAACACACGCCTCTGAGTATCCTTTCGGAGGATAATGTGAGGAATCGAACGAGACATTTGCACTGTGAAAGGAACAATTGCAAGGAGTTCACAGTTGTTCATTTGGGGTTCATTGATTACGCGCATTATATCATAACAGTGAGGTTCCTGGGATTGGAATCATTTCATCAGAAGTATACAATTAAAGAAATTACATTTTATGTAAGTATCTACACATTGACTTGAAGGCTTGAATTCAAATGATGGATGTTCTTTTTTTTTTCTTACAGTTCAAGACATACAGTCCGGAGTTCACACAAATTGAAATTTGGTTTCGTTTTATATTTCTGTTGTTTACATTTATTGTAATTGTAAGTAATTGGATGGGATAAAGGAGTTTTTGAAGGACAATATTCAATCAAAGATTATGTTTTCTTTTTAAATGTAGATCTGGTATGCGCACACGCTGAGGAGATATCCAGCAATAGATTGGTCCATTGAACAGAAGTGGATGTCTATCTTGTTGCCTTTGCTCCTCTTTTACGATAGTAAGTCCTTCAATTATAATTATAAATATTACCTACTTTTAAAGTTTTAAAAAATCAGAGTTTTAAGTCAGGGAGTGTATCGGGATCCCGTTTTTCGAAAATCCATCTGCTAAAATGCTGTTGTTTTTTAAATCCCGTTTGTTCAAGATCTCGATCTATTAAATGACCACTTTTTAAAAACGCGACAAATTGCATTTTTTAAAAACAACTTTTTTATTTTTTATAAATTTAACTAGCTGACCCAGCCACGCGTTGCTTTGGCTAACGTTTTTTTTCATATTACATACCCGTGTTTTGTTGGAAAATCTATCCATAGTATAGTAGGATTTTACACGAATAACAAAAACAATATTCATAGTTGGTACGATTGATATTGCTTTTGTATCTCGATGACTGTGTTCGTTAAGTAGTTGTGCATTTCGAATCATGTGTTTTCCACTGGGGACAAAAATCAATCTGTTACTGTTGATATTATTTAGTTTTGTTAATGAAAATGGACTAACTGGGATTATTTTGCAAGAGAAAACAATAGAAAAGATATTTATGTTTTGCTATGTTTCCACCAAAGGTTTATATCAGTTTAGATTAAATAAATCTTTTTTGGTGTTTCCACCGCACAAGAAGATTTAAAAATGATTAAATTTGACAGCACTTTCTAAAATGCAAATGGTGTTTCGATGTGTGAAGTGCAAGTGAGATAGTTTGATTCGTTTTAAACAATGAAAAATTGAATAGTTCAGCACCATATAAGAATATTAATTTGATTAAAACAAAACTATATTTTTTGTACACAAACATGCAAATAAACAGACCATAACGCATTACTGTAATAGCAACTCCTCCACACAGGTTTTTCTTCACAAATTTTGACTCGACTCCGATCCCTGACCAGAATCGAGGCAAATCAAGCTCATTTCAACTCGATTCAGGTATATAAAGAATTCAGGCGAGCTTCAAGCTCGCTTCAACACCACATGTTAATGTAGTAGTCTACGAACAAACCCCCTTCTTGAAGTTTTTATTTTATGTCAAATTGTTTGGTTAAAACTGTGAAATCGACAATCACATTACACAGACGTATTTTCTTGATTTTGATAGTCAACTATCAAAAATCAGCTTACACGATTTCACCCCTGGTCTGAATTTTACTATTTTTTTTGGATTTTTTTGATAAATTATTCTGGCAAATATTCAGTTGTATAAACTTTCAAATATAAAAACCGGACTACTGCGGATCGTTTTTTTGGCAATTTCTCACTGTACTATATATGGAATACGAAAAAAACGCACTTTTTGTTGTAAACTATTTAAGGGGAACGCAAGGAGAACATCAGACACGGGCACCACCATGTTTTTTTTTACATATGTGCCATTTGTAAAAAAAAAAACATGGAGACCTTCATGACTGATTTTCTACTACCGTTACCCCTTATTACAATTAAATTATTAATTACGAACGAAGACGGAAAAGTTAAAGCTGGTAATCAAATTTACTTGTTTGGGATTTGAAGGGGAAAGACTCTGAACACAATTGATCAAAATGTTCGTACAATTGATGTTAAGCAAAAATTAATACAAAAGAATTATATTTATTAAATAAAAGACAAATCATTTGCAATAAAATAATATTGCGATCATTAATTGAGATGTAAGCTATCCTATCTTTCAAACTGCACATGGTGTATCCATTTGATTAAAATCGGTGAAGTAGTTTAGGCGTCCATTGCGAACAAACAACGTGACACGTAATTTATATACATATATTAAGATAAAACTACTTGACCAAAAAGAAAAAGGATATCGGACACAAGTCGAAAAATGTTTGTTAAAGGGTTTAATCAATTTTATGGTCCTCATTATGAATAGCGGATCAAATGTTAAAATTATAAATTGGAAATACAGTTTGTTTGCTTGCTTGTTGGTCCTTCACGTCGCAACAGAGCAATGTTATGATATGATTTTATGTCTGGAGGCAATTACGAGGCTGAAAAGTATTTTAAGCTACTTTTCACTGCAATAAAATATCGCATTTAGAGCTCATTTGAGCAGATCCGCCGCCGGTAACACTTATAATTAGATATTGAAAATATTCTTTTCTTTAAACACTAATTACTCCTATTAGTAGCATATCATTAGGTGCTGCTGTTTCTTGGACCTATCATCGTTGCCTATTATAAGGCGTTTTTTATAATGACAGTAAAGCAGGAAACTATCCTGAAACACTATTAAAAATAGGAGATGAGCGGTTAAAATCCGATACCGAAACTATGTGACACTAAAGGAAGATTTTAGTAATTTAGTACATAGTAATTCTGAATATTGGATTGGTAGCAGGAAATACGAGGGAGTATTTTTATTTTTCAATAGACACAGTCATGGACTTATAACAGAGCACTTCATACCAAGTAGAGTTTCCTAACTCACTTGAGCTTTCCGGTCAGCCCTCACAAAAGCTGCAATTGATGCAGGCAACTTATGCGAAACATTATTAGTGCTAATATCTTATCCGGCTGCGGCACTGAAAAGGGTGAAAATGTAATTATTCCTCGAATCGTAATAATTCCTACAGATTTACCATTCCAATTGCCAATGCTTTAATTCCCCATTAAAGTTAATTTGGCTTTGACAATTTTTAACGGTGGTGAGCCTAGAAAAGCCATACTTCTTTACTTCGACAATAGACAGCGTTTCTTTTAGTTCCCGTTTGTTTCTTTTGAATGTGAAAAGCTTACCAACTAACTCATACACACTTGATTCTGGAATGTCTTTATGCTATATTTTGATTTTCTTCTTCTTTCCACGCGAGCAAAAAGGGCTAGAGGTCCCGATTTTATCATCCCGCGATTTCTTAAAATTGAACAATATTAGAAAACAAATATAGTTATTTACACTAATTATACACGATTGGAAGATCTTCCAATATAAGCCGAACTATCAAAAGTCTTTCAATAGCATCCAACTATGTGACAATTTCTATCAAGTGAAAATTGTCCGTTTAACGGTTGGTTGATTTTATTCAAATATTAGACAATTTTTTTTGTAGAAAATCGGCTGAAAATTGTTATCTTCTACTTAATACTCGTAATTCTTTGTCTACACGGTTGAAAATGGTAGACCATTGAAATATAATTTTTTGACAGATGACAGAAATTATAAAAATTAATTTTAGAAGTGAAGCAGGCAATAACAACTATTTATATTGTAAAATTTGTTCATTCGTCCAATCCGTTTTAATCTTTTTTGTTTTCAACTTTATTTTTCGGTATTTTTCCAAACAGTTACTTCTGATTTCTTTCGATTTTCGTAGTTTTCAAATTCTTTCAAAATCCTCTAAGCTTTGTTGTTTACTGCTAAAAACGTTTTGCCATTAAAAATTGAAAGATGTTTGGAAAGAAATTAGTGAATTATTTGTAAATACAAACATTGGGTGTTTAGACGAGTACAAACGGTTGCAAGAATTCGGCCAATTTTTGAATAGAAAATTTGCCAACGATTGACTGCCAATTTTTGTTCGTCACTTTTGACAGATAAAATTGGGTGGTTACATGGTTGATAGAAAATTGGTTAAAATGTTTTGAGAAAAATCTGCCAATATTAGAAGATCTTCCAATCGTATAAACATACTTAGCTTGAGCTTCAGTTCGATAAAAATGTTTTATAGAAAAAAAAAGCTGTATTGTCTGGATTTAAAATAGCATGATTATAATAAATCGGGATTTTGTACAATCTGAATTTCAGAAGACGAACTTTAAAATCATAATATTTTAAAAGACGGTATTTTAATTTTTTTTATTTTGAGATTTAAAAAAAGGATTTTAAGAGTTTCAAGTCCGTGACGCTAAAATTTGACACCTGCAAACTCAAGAATCATTTCAAGTGCCTTCGTTGAATCTCAGATAGGTGGGGTATCCGGATACCTTTTTCTTAGTGTTTTACAATTAAAAGAACATCTGATCTAAATCAAAAACAAAATATATCCAAAGAATTATATTATATGACAGAAATTGATTTCAAATTTTTATATTTTGTATTTCCATAATTATTTAAAATTTACATTGACAATTTTATTTAAAAAAAAAATTTAAGCCTCTAAATCTAAGTCTTTTGTTTTGCTTTTCATGTTTAGCTGTGTCAATTTAGCTCTCCAATTCGTTTAATAGCGTATCTAAAAATGCACCTATCCTGTTAGCCTTTCAAACATCAGATTTAAAGTAGCCAATATAAGTTGAACGTTTGACATTTAACATAGTGTATAGCTATGGCTGCGTTCAATGGCTGGATACCTGAATTGAGATAGGATCCCTTAAATTCAACCATATGTTAAATCAGATCTTTTGTCAGATATACACATATACCAGAAGTTTTTGGATACCTTTAGATTCCTTTTTTGACATCCCAGCTGTTTTTGATCAGCTGTTCTTTTATACGTTCTTTAACAAAAAGGTATCCAGATAACCTATCGGTTTGAGTTTGAACGCAGCCTATCACTCGAACATCGCGTTAAAATTATTAAAACTTACGAAAGCATGTTCCACAGATTTTATTTCAAATAGCTTGTTTGTTGTAGTACCCAGAACATGATGTATAGTGCGTTGGACTGTCATGCCAGAGGTCTTGGGTTCGATCCCTGTTTGTGCCATCTAAAGTTTTTTTCACGGGTACTTCCTCTTGAGAGGCAATTCCTCCAAGAGTAATTCTTTTCATGAAATGTGCTTTCTTAAATAAGCCGCCCAGATTCGGCTTTAAACTGTAGGTCCCTTCCATCCCTGATAACATTACTCTCACACAGGAATGGTTGAGAAGTGTAAGTCACTAGGCCCTAGTTCTCAATGGACTGTTGCGCCACCTAATTTATTTTATTTATTTAGCTTGTTGTTTAAGCAGCTGTCACTTTTGAAGCTGCTATCTTTTGACATTTAGGAAGCTAAAACGAACGTTACTCACTTAAATTCACTACATTTTCAGTCCCATTTCGCAAAACTAAATAACTTTTGGTTAGTCGTAAGTTATCCGCATTAAAATGAAACTTTTAAAGTTATTACAAAAAAGGTGATTCAAACGTTGACACTTTTCGTACATTACGCCATAACTATGGGTTGTCATAAAAAATTTCAAGAGATTGTAAGCTAGTGTAACTGATGTCGTAAGGTCCGTGCAAGTTGCATAACCGTATAAATGCACGAAATGTCGAAAATATTGCTACTTCAAATGTCACTAAATATATAGGCATATATAAATTTCCCGGCGTGGCGTTTGCAGCATTTTAACATGCTGTACGCAACAATAGAAGCCGTTTGTAAACAAAACGGGATTGAAGGAATTTTTCGTGATTTTAAAAAGTGAGACATTAATAGATCGGGATGTTGAACAAGCGAGATTTTAGAAGATGGTATTTTCGGGTTTTCTGAAAACCACGGGGTTTTCATACGCACTCGAAATAAAATGCTCATCATTTATTATTTTATTTCATCACAAAAATTTATTTTCTTTGGCTTTTCAATAAACATACTTTTCTCTCTTTTTCAGATCCCTTCTTCCCAGCGATATTCTTGTTCAACTCCTGGTTTCCGGGAATGTTAGATGCCGTTTTGCAGGCAACCTTCCTTTGTGCCCTGCTAATGTTTTGGCTTTGTATTTATCATGGACTGCGGCAAAACGAACGTCGATTTATGCGATTCTACTTGCCTAAAGTTATTGTAGTTTTACCTATTTGGCTGTGCGCTATTGTCTTAGCAACGTGGGAAAAGTGCAACGAGCTGAGGGATCCAACTTATAGTCATTTTGTCGATACAAAGAACTATAATGTAAGTTCAAACCATTGTAACACTGAAAATAATGCTTTTCGTAAAAGTACGAAATTTGTTTTGTAAACTGTTTTTTTTTTTTCGTTGGCTCAATGAAAGTTGCTCAACTAAAAACTTAGAAATTTCATATAATACGAAAGCTTTATACTTAAATGAAAACGCTTCACACTTTCATAACTTAATGGAAAATATTTTGCGAAAATTCTATGAACATTCAATGAAACATTTTCGTTAACGTACGAAAAACACTCTTTTTAATGAAATATTTTCATAAAATTATGAAATTAATTCGTAAACGTATAAATTTAATTTAAATATATAACCAGTACTTTTTAACGTTATTTTTTCAGGGATTCAAATTGTTTTTCTACATCGCCGGTGTGATGTATATCATGTATTTGTCTTTATTGGTGCTAAGAGCGTACACAGAATTACGCTCAATGCCATATTTTGGTAAATTCAAATCTGTCATTTCAAAAACTTACTGTAATCATGTATTCATGGTTTCTGTTTTGTTTGTTTTAGATATGCGTCTTAAATTTTTAACGTTACTTATGCTATTCGTCCTATCGATAACCATAACCGTTACAACATGTCGTTTTGGTTTTGGAATTTTAGAAGATAATTTTGTAGCCTCATTGAACACTACGTATCATAGTTCAGCACAATTTATGTGCTTTTATGGACTTTTAAATTTTTATCTGTACACTATGGCGTATGTGTACTCACCGAATGGACGTGTTTCCTTAGGTAAGTCATATTTTGTTAAATTTTTTAAACAATATGTTAATAATTGAGGTCTATTTTTGAAATTCAGAATTGGCTGTAACTAAAGATAATCCAGCGTTTTCAATGATAAACGATTCAGACGAAGAAGTCGTATATGGTTCGGAGGATGAATCAAGGCGGCCTTTAAATTCAGGTGGCAAAAATGACTACGATAGTGACTGAGGGGATTTTTTTTAAACGCAAAGTATATTCAAAGTTTCTTGGAAAATTTCTTCATTGTTGCATTTTGTGAAAAAAAAGACAGTAAGACGAGAGTGAATTATGTTGGGAATGATTTGATTGAACCTACATTTTTGTAATTTGCGTGGGTGGTGGATTTTGCTAATTTGAAAGTTTGTTAAATTATAATGTGGCTACCTGCAAAAGCTCTATAACGATAACATACGAAAAAACAATAAAATTTATGCAAATTATATGAAGAAATATAAACAAATTATGTACAAAACTAAAATTAATTGTAATTTTTTTTTTCAAAATGTGTACCTAAAACTTCCCTTCTAAAGGGTGTTTTTTAGCTGTGTAAGAAGTTTCGATGGTTGTTGTTTTTGTTTTGATAGTTGAGAATGTCAAAATGTGTTGATGTTTTTTCTTCAGCTTCTTTCAAAACTGATGACCTCCAAGTTGTTTTTGGTCTTCGAACGCGTCTATTACCCTGGGGATTCCATTGGACGGATTGTTTTGCTATATATTGTCGTCAGGTTTCCTCAGTGTATGGCCTATCCAACGCCACTTCCGTTGCATGATGTCTCCGTCTAATTTTTTCTGTCCGGTCCTATTCCATAGCTTCTTCAGAATAGAGAGCAGACAACGGTTAACGAAAGCTTGTAGTCTGCTCGAGATGTTGGCAGAGCATTTCCATGTTTCAGAAGCATATAACAGCACTGATTTGACGTTGGATTCGAAGAGTTTCAACTTGGTGCGTAGCGATATTTTGCTAGAGTTCCAGACAGGAGAAAGGATTCTAAATGCGATACGGGCTTTGTTTATTCTACTGTTAACATATCCAGGTCCGTTCCGCCATCGAGAGCTATAAAACTACTTGAGGGTAGACTCGATCTTGGACTTAATCCTCTCGAGAATAATAGTTGCCATTAACTTCGGAAAAACGGACAGAAATGTGATACCGCGCCAGTTATTACAGTTTTTGAGGTTTCCTTTCTTTGGTAACTTTACAATAACTCCATCCTTCCAGTCCCTTGGGTAAGTTTCACTCTCCCAGACAGCCTGCACGAGTTTAAGCAAAATACGGGAAGCTGCCTCAGGGTCTGCTTTTAGGAGTTCTGCGGGAATACCATTAAGTCCAGCTGCTTTGTTTTTCTTTAGAAGATGTATCGCATTACTTATCTCTGCACTTGTTGGGGGACTGGTGTCAAATCCCGCTGCGCATGTTGTTTAATTGTGGATTAAATTCTGCATTGTGGTCGTCATTTAGCAGCGCACAAAAGTGCTCCTTCCATCTTTGTAGCTGATCTTCTATCGTCACTAAAAGGTTGCCGTTCAAATCTAACACGGGATGGTTAGTGTTAGTGCTACTACGCTGTTTGGTTTGGTGGAAAAAATAATAATTAATTTTCAAACATAATTTCTCGTTTCTAGATCTCGACAACCTTTTTTATTCAAAGGCTCTAATGTTATAAAGTTCGAAAAAATAAATAAATAATATAAAAATCAAGTTCTAAAAGTTTCTCCATATTTCTGCTGAACCTAAGGAATAGATGAGTTCAATGCAAAGTTGGCTACTAGCAGTCCATCTTTCTTCAACTTACAGAAAATTTAGTTATACATTTTATTGAATCCATGTTTTTTATATACAGGGTGTCCCATAAGTAATGGTCCAAACTAAATATGCTGAATGGTCGATTCATGACCTACCAGAATTTAGTACACTGAACCAAAAAGGTACGTAAATATAATAAAAAAGTTCGTTGAGACAATGAATAAAATGATTGAGTTTGTCCAATAAACATATTAATTGTGTCAGTAAACTATCGTTTATTATTCTCCATTTCCGGGTGAAAATTTTACAAACAATTTAAAATTTTCATTTATAACCACAATAAACTGAGTTTATTGATTTTAATAAATCCATTAATAAACATAAACAACCGTTCATTATTTCCGTTTATAGTATTAATAAACCCGTTTATAGCCTTAATGAATAGAGTTTATTAATTTTAATAAATGCGTTCATTAATATAAAAAACCGTTTATTATTTCCGTTTATAATATTAATAAACCTGTTTATAATCCCAATGAACAGAATTTATTAATTTTAATAAATGCGTTCATAAATATAAACAAATGTTTATTATTTCCGCTTATACCTCTGGTGGGGGAAGCCTCTGTTAATATCCAACTTACTTACCACTGATCCTTGCTTAGCGGCGATCGAAGTCCAACTGGTTTCTGCGGTCTGGTTCACTCTTTTCAACTTCCTTACTTCTATTTCTTTTGCTTCTACTTCTCTTTTTCTGCTTGTACTACTTTTTTGTTGGTCTTGTTCGGTTCTACTAGGCAACCTTTTGGTAACAATATAGTGTGAATTATATCCTTGCGAATGACAAAATAACCTTTGCAAATTAATGTCACCGAGTTCTGGCCAAGTTGAGCTGAGTGTGAACACAATGCTCGGTGCAGTGACAGAATGCATATAATTTGTTCGTGTTTTCGTTGTAGATTTGTAATGCGTCATAAACAGTATTTATTTATTTATAAAAGTACTTAGCCAAAATTATTACCTTTATAGAATTAAAAACAATTATAAAAGATAGATATATTAAGCTCTAGGACTTTTACTCTTATAGAACGATTTATAAATATAACTAAAACTCATCACTGATCATTTTACTTATTTTGACTGCAGCGTTACTGCGAATCACAAGAATTCGTATGAAATGATATGAAGTTTAGCGATATACCTCATACAATTTCATACAAATAATGCTTTTCCGTGTCATGAAGTTTAGTTCCGCTGAATTTGAGTGCAGTGTTATCTTTATGATTTAAATTTTTTTTGTCAAGGAATCAATTTTATTTTTGCCCAATCTTCCGCATACATTTTTTTTTATATGTATGTAGGATGAAGGTTGGGATATAATATTTAACAATTTGCCTCTGAATAATGTTGTTCATAGCCACAATAAATGGTTCACTATTTTCCAATTACCAAAGTGTATTGTGTCAGTGAATAAGGGTATAAAAAATAATAAACTGCTTGTAAATTTTCCAATTCGTCTCTTAATAATGTTGTTCATTGCAACAATAAACGGTTTATTATTTTTCAATTGCCAAATTTGTATGTGTCAGTGAATAAGTTATACAAAATAATAAACTTATTGTAAATTTGAGAATTGGTTGTGATATTGGATGAAGGTTGGGATATAACATTTATCAATCCCTTTTCAAACATCTTGTTTATTGTCGCAATAAACGATTAATCATTTTTAATAACTAAAATGTTTGCGGCAATTAATAGAGTTATTAATTTTAAAAAACGGTGATAAAGTGCTTTATTTTTTATTTAATAAACGGCCGTTAATAGAATTAACAAACGATTATCAAACGCTGACATTTTTTTTAATAAACCGTTCACTCTGACAAGAAAAAGTTTGTTGTGACAATAAATAAGCAGTTAATAAACGCCGTTTTTTATATTAATGCACGTTTGTTTTTTCAGTGTAACTTGCCTATACCGCATCCCAACGGTTTTCGAGTAACGGTTGTTTTAATGAAATTTTCAAAAACACCTACTTTTAGTCGGTTTTTCAATCACCCTGTCCACAAATGATTTTTGTTTTTACTATATGTTAATATTTTACAATTTTGAATAAATATTCAATATTTTTGCATTTAAAAAATTTCAATTTTCGGCACTATTTTGCAAAATATTAATAGTTAAATTCATATTTTTATCAAACTTAATTTTTTACATCAAACTTTAAAACAGTTTTATTAAAAAAAAAATCATATTACACAGTACTGGTTATCGTTTTTAAAAACTTGCTTGATTTTTTAGCTTTTCAAAAAATTTTAAAACATCACAAAGCTAGCTTTGTTTCAAAAGTTATATGCATATCATTAAAAACATCTATTGAAATATTAGAAAAAATATCTACATATAACCTCAACAACAGAATTCGTTTCTCTTATGCAACGTACAAACGGTTTCTACTATAATTTCTTCTATGAAAAGTCTCTCGTGAATGGAAATTAGAGCGGAGAGTCCTTGATGGAAAGTAAAAAAGTATTCGTTCTAACAAAAAAGAACATTTGATACGATTGCCTATTAAATCTTTTACAAACATTATTGAAAAATATGTTCTCCTCTCCTTGCTTCAAGCGTTTGAATGTCAATAAGCAGGCATCTAGATGGATAAGATGGTACTTCCATATTCCAATTTAATGTATAGAAAGCATACCTAGTAAAACTTTTTTGAATTTTTTCTATTCTAGAAGAATGAGTGATATAATAAGGGTTCCAAACTATGCTGCAATATTCCAGTACCGATCTAACAAGTGCAAAATTATAATGATTTGAGGGTTTATAAAATAAATAAATTAGGTGGCGCAACAGTCCATGAAGGACCAGGGCCTAGTGACTTACAACTCTCAACCATCCCTGTGTGCGAGTAATGTTGTCAGAGATGGAAGGGACCTACAGTTTATATGCCAAATCCGAACGGCTGATTTACTGATTACTCTTAGAGGATTTGTCAATTCCTTGCAAGAGGCAGTACCCGTGAAAAAAGTTATGTGGCACAGGCAGGGATTGAACCCAAGACCCCTTGCATGACAGTCCAACGCACTAACCATCACGCTACGAGTACTACGATTTGAGGGTTTAGGGGTCGGAAAAATCCCTAGCGTTTCTTCTGATAAACCCTAGCATCCCATTAGCTTTATTGACTATGTAATCGATGTGCTTATTAAACGAAAGCTTTTCATCCAATATAACTCCCAAATCCTTTTTTGCCGTAACCCTATCTAAACTCGTATTGTTGATAGTATAATCAAATATGATAGGTGTTTTTTTTCTATAGCATGTAAGGCTCTGACATTTGGCAACATTCAGGAACAACTTGTTAGATTCACACCATTCGGCCAGTTTTTGGATATCCTCTTGTTTGTAGATACAGAGAGTCTGTAGAAGATTTTATGAGCCGGAAAATCTTGACATCATCGGCATACATAAGATACTATGAATATTTAAAATTTGCCGGCATGTCATTTATAAAAAGGATATATAACAAAGGGCCAATATGACTTCCTTGCGGAACACCTGAAGTTACATCAATACTTTTGGATTTAAACTTTCCCAATTTTACAAATTGATTTTTTAAATAGGAAGAAATCCATTTTATGAAATTAGAATGGAAACCAAGTTTTGAAAGCTAAAAAATTAGTATATTATGATTAACTCTCTCAAAAGCTTTTGCAAAATCTGTAAAGATAATATCAGTCTGTAAACCATTTTCGAACTTGCAAAGTACAGAATTGCATAACAATGAAAGGTTTGTAGCAGGAGATCTACCAGAAACAAAACCATGTTGGTATTCGGATATTAAATCCTTAACAAAAAAATATAATTTTTTACAGACAAGCATTTCGAAAATTTTTGGGATCACTGATAATTGGTCACATTTTGCTTCGAGCCAGACTTAAATATTGGAGTTATATAAGAGATCTTCCAACAGTCCAAAAACTGGCCACTTTTTAAAGACTGATTGAAAATCAAGCTGAGCGGTAATGCCAAAGAAATGGCGCAGTTTTTTAGTGCAACAGGGGCTATGTTATCTGGCCCAGCACTTTTATTTACATCAAGACTAGCTAGAGCTTCAAAAACATCAGAAACAGTTAAGTCTATACTTCCAATATCAATAGCATAAGATGGCAAAAAATCAGAGGGTTCACAAGGAGCAGAAGGCAAATAAACACATTTAAAATAATAATTCCTCGCAAGAGGCAGTACCCGTGAAAAACTTATGATGTCACAGGGATCGAAACCAAGACTTCTGGCATAACAGTCCAACGCACTAACCATCATGCCACGGGTACCACGTATTTAACTAGCTTATCCTTAAATGCTCCTTAAACCCAATTTTTTAAAAAGGAATTCATAGCATAGAATTTGTATTATTTATTAAGCTTTTCAGCCGATTTCAATTGAGGACCTTGCATCAAAAGGGGGGCAAGTCCATTTTTTTCGCAAAACCGGTTTTTTTACTCACCATATGAAGAAAAAAATAATCTATAAATTAGTGCAAACCAGAGGTCGATACGACAAAAAATAAGCCCGTTATAGCAAAATTTGGATCTGCCACCCTAGTGCGTTTGGTGCAAAAAAGTGGCAGATCTGGATCTGCCTCCTTATTGACACAAACGAAATGCTCATTCTTATTTGTATGATGAATTGACAGCTCGCAAATCGCCAAACGAAGTAATATCTTTTCTAAATCACTATCTGCATTCCATCTTATCGAGCACTGTTAAAACACTGAACTTATTCTCGGGTGATGCAGCAGCGCAAAATAAGAACGGGACTTTAGTTCAATACTTGTTAACTCTCCTCAGGAGTTCGGCTTTTAAGAAGATTATTCACCGCTTTCCCGAACCAGGGCACAGTTTTTTGCACTTGTGATAGGTGTTTTGGTGTAATAGAAAAGTTTAATAGGAAGAAGGATTATGTTTTCACCACTACTGAATATGCCGAATGTATTGAGCAAGTTTCTAAAAACTTTAAAGTTGTTAATGTTGAGCAAAATATGATTCTAAACTTCAGTCAACACAACGAAGGTCATTTTAAAAAGGTGATAATAAATGCAGAAAAGATTCGATTCAAAATATCGCAATATCGCATTTTTGAATATAGTAAGGATCACATTGAAACTGTTGCAGTCAAGTCAGTTCATCAACTGGATGGAATGCCTGTTTTCGAATATTTTCCTATAATGAGGATTGTTGAAGCCAACTTGTCTGTTCTGCCTCAGGAACCGATGTATGATCAAACTTTGCCTTTAAAAATGGCTAATTATAAAGATGTGATGTAACTTGTAAAGAACTACGTTCTACCCAATAAACTGTTTTTCTACGAGGCTCTTAAAAGTGAAACTGTTGGACCAACAGATGACGTTTCCAGTGATGTTGACGATGATCAGGCTGAAGTTAACCTTTAAATTTGTAATTTGATTTGTTTTTCCTTTTCTATTTATTGTGAAACT
The DNA here is from genome assembly GCA_920104205.1 of Eupeodes latifasciatus. NCBI lineage: Eukaryota > Metazoa > Arthropoda > Insecta > Diptera > Syrphidae > Eupeodes > Eupeodes latifasciatus. Next base: position 388,449,909 of record OV049924.1, on the reverse strand, counting down.
ATTAAAGCAATGATGTATAATTCTAAATACATTAAATAACTTACTTTTAAGTGTTTTATTATTCATTGATCAACATTTTAAACCATATTTATTACATATTGGTGCAAATCGGGGGCAGATCCAAACTTTGAAAAATCATAGTAATTACATACATTTTTTTATTTACATTAAAACTTAATTAAAATGATGTAAAAATATCCAAATTTTTGTATGGAATATCATTTTCTAACATTAATGCAGTAAATATTTTTTAAAACAGTTTTTTTTTAATTTCCCACAAAAAGTTAAATTTGGACTTGCCCCCCTTTTGTTGCAAGGTCCTCAATTGAAAACAGTTATAAACTTTATTTTCTTAATTATTTCCGTAAAACGAAATATGTACAACAAATCAAACACAATCCTACTCTACGAACACGTCCCATCGAATTTTCGAAAACAAACCCCAATTCCTGTCAATTTATTCGAAGCGGCCATACAAAGTTTTTGACATTTTTCTTCCTCCACCCATTCTATATTTTCCCAATTCCTCTTTGAAGCAATATTCTATTTCGAATTTTCACTTCATTCAAGAAATCGAATTGAATTCAACTCAGTTGGAGTTTAACGGTTCTCGTCGCTGGGTGTACTTGCGGTAGAATTATTTTAAATATCGAACTTTAAATTAATTAATGTACGCTTAGAAAAATAAAATTTCAAGTGTCGCTCTTTGAAGAAAATTGTGTGTTATTTATTTTTCTACATCTATTTTTGTTTTGAATTTCAAATAAAAATACCAAAAGAAAAGAAATATTGTGAAAGAAAACCTTATTTTTAATTCACTGCCATTGCGCAAAGGGATTTATATTTTATACCTGCCTGGTTTTTCGAACAAAAAGAAAAATTATTCTTAATATCGTCGTCTTCATCCTCACCGTCGTGCGTCGGTTTGGTTTACCTTTGTAATTATATAGTTAACCTACACGAAGACTCATTGGAGTGGATTTTAAAACCTGGGCCTTTTGTCGTGGTCGTCGCTCGTGGTTTGGTTCGTTGTTCGTCGTCGTCGGTCTTCGGTCGTTGCCGCAACAATCAACAGGTAAGGTGTCAAATAATAATATTTCAGCCGGTTACTTGATATTTCACAAAGTAGGCGCTTCCACTTCCATCCAAGTAGTTCCAACTTCCATATGGAATGTGTAGCATATGCAGCAAGTAGCAAATGAAGGGGTGCACTTTAGATAAAGAAGTAATTCGCGGATGATTGACATTTCAATTCAAGATTTTTGCATTCCGATTTCCGAAGCAAGTTCCAAGCTGGCAATTTGGAGTTGAACGGGTTGGATCGACTCGACATTCGACTACGGCAATCTTCTGCTTCGTATTCATTTCTTCAGCTGGTTCTTGTTCTGATTCTGGTTCTACTGGTCTTTTCTCTACCTGCATTTGTTGTTCTCCTTTTCCTTGAGTGTTGTGCCTGTGCTAGTGCCAGTGCCAGAGCTAGTGCAACTCGGCACTCCGTCGTCGTTGCTGTCGCTGATAGTCCATTCCTTAGAGAGCAATAACATTTGTTCTTATTTTTGTTTAATTTTGTATGTATTTTGGAATCAAAAATTCACAGGTGATACATTTCCTTATTGGTCTTGTTATGTTATGCACGTTGTTTTTTTTTCTGCTTTGGTTGGGCAAGACCAACAGAAATCGATTGGGAACTCACTCAATTATGTAGGTAGGTATGGTACGAGTAGCATGGTGTTCCTTCTATTGAATCAATATAATTACGGTTCAACGAATAGGTAGCATAGTCTTAAAATGCCACGCCGCTTTTTGTTTAGTCGCTTTTGTTTTAGCTTGTTGCTCTCTGTGTGAGACTCTTCTGTCCTGTTTTTGTCTAAAAGCTTCATGGGGATTACTTTGAATAAGCCCCTTTTGCTATTCTTTGGCTAAGGCAATCAGTGTACATACATATGTAGGTAAGGTACTAGTGAAATGGGAATCACTCACCCAGAACTTAGGTAATTTTATGTTGTGGTGTGTTATGTTGTGTGAGGTGTTGTGTCGTTTTGGGTGATTGTGACTGTTATTATTTGTTGTTATGCATTAATTTTTAGCGTACCTACAATTTAATTCCAAAGCTTGAAAAATGATGTTAGGAATGTAGGTAGATTCAATTATTTACCATGGATAACATTTTTTATATTCTTAAAGTAGGTATATAAATAAATCTGCAGGTAGACAAAGGAAAAAACAACTTGGAGGTGTAGAGATCAAACGAAATAGGTATAATTGTGTCTTGATTTTGAAAATGAGAATTCTTTTTCTTATTTTATCACCAATAAAATTTACGCCACCTTTTTAAGAAGGTAGAATCAAACAAAATTGTTTACCACACAATTATTTAAAATGTTTTCAATGATTTGTCCAATATTTTTATTGATTTGTTGATAATTCATTTTTCGTTTTTCAATTGTGACGAGTTTTTATCTGATTTAAGATAATTTTGATAATGAATTAGGACAATGGGGTTTTTCTTAGAGAATGTGAATCTTAGTCTGTAATTTTTTAAGAAACATTATCGCGTTGCTGATTGTTTAGGAGACATTAAAACCTAAATTAGCAAAATGAACATTTTAACATATACTGTAGAAATTTGTAATGATAAAAATCTTCAATTATAAATTTGGGTCTGCAGTTGAAACAAAGTGAGAGTGAGAAATTAAAAGTAGTAAAGGGTTTTCTCTACACTAAACGGCATCTAACCACTTGTTCATCAAGTTTCTTAATAGGTTCAATAGATCTTTAATTTGTGTTCTCTATAAAAGGAATATGATATAATTAACACAACACAACACAACAGAACAGAAATTAAATTTATTAGGAAACATAATAGTAGAGTTTAGTTTAGTTTAGTTTAGGTTAGGTTAGGTTAAAGTGGCTGTTGGTTGGGACGTCCAACACACTTAGACCAAAGTATGGTCCGTTGTGACACCACATGTATCAGTTAATCAGCTTAACTCGTTGAACCAATTGGAGCTTCGAATGAAGCGTAGGAGACAAATAATGTCAGAATTTTTTAGATCGCTGGTATCGTTGAAGCAGTAGTCTCCAAGGTGGATTCTACGTCTTTGTGATAAGGCAGGGCAAGTGCACATAAAATTGAGAGATTGTCTCTTCTTCTTCGTCCATGCAACTCCTACAAAAATCATTTGCAGGGGCTCCGAGTCGAATAGCATGCCTTCCTATTAAGCAGTGCCCAGTCAGGACACCTATAACGTAGCTAATGTGCAATCTACTCAGAGAGATTAATTGTTTTGAGCGCCTGGCGCTAAGAATAGGCCAAATTATATTATTATTATTATTATTATTATCTTTATTTTTCCAACATATAAAGTACAAAAGTTTTAATATAAAAGATTTACGAGCATGGCTTAAAAGCCGTCTGCCGAATGGAATTTTGTATCTCCTCGAAAATAAGACCAAATCGGTTTTGTGTGGGTTAACACCCAGTCCTCACCGAGGCCAAATTAGTTTAGTTGCGACACAGGTGGTGGTGTTATTCCACCTGAAGTTTGTTTTCTCTATGGTATCTTGCTTTAGCATGAGCTTACATGTAGCTAAAGGGATACCTATGCTAGCATTGTGAGCCAGCAGAGGTAAAGTTGTTCCGCTTTTTGCAAGTTCGTCAGCTTTGCAATTTCCTGGAATGTCTATGGCCCGGCACCCAGAAAAGGTGAATGTTGAACTGTGTAGCCATCTCCGTAAGAGATGATCGACAATTTAGGGCTGTTAATGAATTTGTGGAGACTGAGTCTAGGGACTTTAACGCGGCTTGGCTATCCGAGAAGATGCGTATATCATTAGTTGATATAACGTTTTCTCTAAGCCAGGATAGGACTTCTTTTATAGCCAGGATTTCAGCTTGGAACACGCTAAAATGATCGGGTAGACGAAAGGAGAGACTTAAATTTAGTCTATCTGAGTATACGCCTCCACCAACCCCATCCTCATTAAATCAAAATAAGATATAATTTCAATTATAAAAACTGTAGCAACTTCTTCGTATGAAGATTTGTCTTAATTTAATTTAATTTTAAGACAAATCTTCATACGAAGAAGTTGCTACTGTTTTTATAATTGTAATTATATCCTATTTTGATTTAATGACATAACTTCAAACTTGAATTTCCCCTGAAGAAGGCAACAATCCTTGCCGAAACGTCGGGACAAGTTAAAGAATTTGTTTTCTTTACCAAAATAAAGTGACCAAATAGCCGACGGAAAAACTAAATTTTCCACCCTCAATATAACACTAAAAGTGGTCAATACAACAAATCATAAGTATTACTGTTTATAGTTCTGAACGAGTTCAAAATAGTGGTGTGGCTAATTCCATTATTGATCCACAGAGAGGAGGCCTGAAGCCGTATGGCAGTATTAGCGGCCGTTTGCTTGCTGAAAATGTCCAGCGGTATTAGATGGAACAGAACATCTAGTGAAGCGGAGGGGGTGGAGCGAAGTGCTCCTCCCATACACAGCCAGGCTGTTTGTTGGACTTTGCTGAGTTTATCGCGATTTGTCGCTGTATCTAGCGCCGTCCACCATACCACTACTCCATAAGTAAGGATCGGTCTTATGACCGAGATGTATAGCCAGTGTGTAATGCGGGGCTGTAGGCCCCATTTATTACCAATGGCCTTTTTACAGGAGAACAGAGCTACTGTGGCCTTGTTTATTCTCTCTTGAATATTAGGTTTCCAACTTAATTTGTTATCTAAAATGAGACCCAAGTATTTTGCTTGTTCAGAGAATTTAAGTGGTACACCATTTATGAGGGGAGGGTCAATGTGTGGAACTTTGTATTTCCTTGTGAAGAGGACAAGGTCGTTTTTTTGTGGGTTAACGCCTAGGCCACACCGATTAGCCCATCTGGTGAGCTTATTTAAAGCGTTTTGTAAGAGTTCTTTTAGTATATTGGGATGTTTACCCGTTACTGCAATCGTTCGCATAGGCAAACACTCTGTATCCCTCTATTTCTAGAGTAGTTAGTAATTCATTTATTACTAAATTCCAGAGGAGAGGGGATAGGACACCACCTTGTGGCGTACCTCTGCTGACACCCCTTTGTGTAGTAAAATCGCCCAGTTTTGAATTGATAATCCTGCTTATCAGCATCTGATTAATCAATTCGCTGATCGACTTATCTACCTTCAGAGATGTCAATACAAGTGCAATTGCAGATGTGTCGACATTGTTAAATGCACCTTCTATGTCTAAGAAGGCAACTAAGGTGTACTCTTTGTGATGGAGGGAATATTCGATTGTACGTACTATACTGTGTAGAGCCGTTTCAACTGATTTCCCTTTGTTGTAGGCATGTTTAGTTTAGTTTAGGTTTAAATTCCTGAGCATACTTGCTTGCTTTGTTGGATTTGTTTATAATCTGCTATCATCATCCCTTCTATCTGCTGATTTGAATTGAAATGCTTTAAATTATTCACTATAGCAGCAATGGTGTCGAACGTACTGCAAAAGCAATATTTGTATTGCTTTAGCTTGGTACGTACTGCCGTACTGCACACTTTTCTTTTGTACTGCATTTTCATTTTTGTATTGCCTTTTCAAATTCGTTGTTCATAAAACTAAATATGAAAAAATATGTTTAGGATAGCATCACTTTAAATATTTTCCATGAAAGTGCACTTCAAAGTTCCACTATTTTGTCGAGCTTTGTCAAAAACGAATTTATCGACGACGACGCCTCTCTGAACTCAATAGATTTTTGCAATAAATATTGATTTTAAGACTCAAAAGAAATCTACTTTGGTGCACAAGCTAACATTTTAGTTTGGTCTTTGGGGCTTAACAGGTTAGGTTATACAAAATATAAAATAAAAGTGGAGAGATTACTACATCGAATTATGCACTCAAATAAGAAAAAGAATTAAGTTCCAAGAAAATGTTTTAGAAGCCGTGCAAACAATTGATCCAAAAAAATAAATCCCCGAGCCTTACACCGCTTATACAATTGTTTCCAAATTTAATTCAAGAAGAACTTGTCAATAACATTGATGATGAATGGAGGGCTCTTTTACATCAAAGTATGATAAGTGTAGATTTGAAATTCGAAGACTATGGGAGCGCTATCTTTAATTTAAAAAACGTATTAAATGCTCCAATGTTTCCCCTTTTAAAAACATTTGTTGGGTCCATTTTATGCTTTCCGCATAGCAGTGCAAGTGCAGAGCGCATATTTTCCCAAGTAGCAGTGATAAAAGATAAAAAAAAAACTACTGACATCCAAAGTCAATTCAATTTTAATGGCAAAGGAATTAATAAGGCATAGCTGCGCTATGTAAAATTCAATAAACATTGTTTGCCTTCCAAAATTATTACTAGTTACCTGAATTTGAAATATAATTTTGTGTTAAATCTTTATAAAAAAATATTCTCGTGCTAAAATTACATATTAAATGTGTTTAAAAATTCACAAATATGAATTGAAATTTATTTTTGTATAATAGTTATATAGCTATAATATATATTTATTTTTGTTATAAAAAAGTTCCTATTTTATTAAAAGTGAAATTAATAAAAATATTAATGTTAAAATAAGACTAAGCAATTGAACTAAAAGGCTTATAGATATATAAAGTAGATATGTATCTAAGTTTATTTTTTGTTATAAATAAAAATAAATATGAATTAAAACAAAAAATATATGCGTATTGCTTTTGTGCCAAAATTATGCAAAATTTTTTAGAATGTACTGCTTTGGACTTTTGCAAAACGACAGCACTGTATAGCAGTTGCACCAGCCTCAGTTTCCAATAAGTAAGGTCCAATCACGCCGCCGTACCTGTGGCATGATGGTTAGTGCGTTGGACTGTCATGCCAGAGGTCTTGGGTTCGATATCTGCCTATGTCATCTAAAGTTTTTTTCACGGGTAATTCTTGTCATGAAAAGTGCTTTCTCCATCCCTGACAAAAGTACTCGCACACAGGAATGGTTGAGAGTTGTAAGTCACTAGGCCCTAGTTCTCAATGGACTGTTGCGCCACCCAATTTATTTATTTATAATCACGCCGCCAGACCAAAAACCATACCAAACAGTGACCCAATAAGAATGGAGGACTTTGTAGCAATCATTCCGAGCTCCAAATGTGACAATTTTCACTACTGATTTTAATTCGGGCCCATACCATGCAGTGCAAAGATCTTATTAGCGTCGTTTCTAGAGATGAATCGACTTGAGTTCTTGTTTTGATTAAACTAAAAAAGCCTTACGACCTATGTATAGTAAATCTTTATGTAAAACAAGGTGTGGGATGCCTTATTTAAAAAATCCGAGGAGGAGTCGACAAACTTGGATCAATCTTAAGGGTTTACTTACTTACTTAAGTGCCGTGTGTAAACTAGGACCTCACCTAACTAGATTTAGATCTAGATTTTCCCAGTTACGTACTCGAAGTTGGTTGAGGTCACTTTCAATTTGTGCGTTAGTTGATCCGCGGCCTTCCTTTATTGCCATGGCCTGTGGGCGTGGATTCGAAGACTTTCCGGGCCGGAGCATTGGTGTCCATGCATGTGCAGCTCGTCGTTCCATTTTCTCCTGCACTCACCTTCTATGCATACTGTACCGTAGATAACACGAAAACCCTTTCTCTCCAAACAACTCAAGGTGTTTGCATCCGCCTTGAACTCCCAGCTTCTGCACCGTATTACGACACTTAAGTTGGGGCTTTACTTCTCAATTGCTTTCTTAGCCCAAAGAAACAGCGGTTAGCAATAGTAATTCTTCTTTTGATCTTAGGTGTTCTTTTCTGAGTTCCTTTCGGAGCCCACGTAAACCAAGTTCTTTACAACCTCAAAGTTACGTCTGTCGATGGTGACGTTTTGACCGATACGTTGGTGTTGTAGGTCTTTTCTTGATGATAGCATGTACTTTATTTCGCCCACATTAACCGTTAACCCCATTTTTACCGCCTGTTAATTCCATTGACATCACGCTGAGTTCTTCGGATTATCTCAATGTCATTAGCATATACTAGTAATTGAAAAGGCGTTTTAATAATAGTGCTTCTAGTGTTGACGTGGGAGCTCTGCACTATTCTTTCAAGTACGATGTTAAAAAAATAGCATGACAGCGCATCACCTTGTCTAAAGCCTTTTCAACCTTTATGGAGCAGGTCATGGTCATCCTGTACAAACGGACAAGTTTGGCAGGGATGCCAAAACTGGACATGGTTCTATACAGCTCGTCCCTTTAAATTCTGTTATATGCGGCTTTGAAATCGATGAAGAGATGGTGAGTGTCGATTTGATGTTCTTGGTTTTTTTCCCAGGATCTGCCGTAATGTGAATATTTGATCGACTGTGGACTTTCCTGGTCTAAGGCTAGGAGCGCACATGCAACTTTTTCGAAACCAAATAGTTCGATCGTTAGTTGCCCAAACATCGCGCACATAAGCAACTCCGAAAGTAATCAACGAAATAAACCAATACACAGGAAACATTTATTCATCTTGACTAAATTTTTCTCTCTCTTGCACTTACAGAAAATTATTCAACGATTAAGTTGTATGTCCGCGCAGTTACCTATAATTCCTTGTGACACAAACTAAGGAATGGGTTCGAGGTGATCGTCTAGTTTGTGTCAAAACACAAACTAAAAAGTTGCTCGAATGGGCAACAGAATAGTTTCTGCATGTGCGCGGACTCTCATATAAGTCTATAGTGCTCAGTTTAGAAACCAAACAGTTTCGAAACTAAAAGTTACATGTGCGTGCCTAGCCTAAGACTACACTAATAAGGACCTACTAAGTTGTTGATGATGGGCTTTACACGTTCACATATTACGAGAGAGAAAATTTTGTAAGCTATGTTAAGTAGACTGATGCCTCTATAGTTTAGAGGGTCTCCTTTTGTTCAGAATCGGGCAAACAAGGTTCCATTCATCGGGTCTAAGTCAGGAAGACGGGATTGTTGGCTTTTGTCGTCTATGTTGAATGGATCTTCCTGCCTGACAGCGTAACAAGATCATGGAAACGCTAAGAAATATCTCGAAGATCGAAAACTTCTTAATGACCGAAAGTACGGCTTACGCAGCAATAGGTCCACTTTAGCAAATCTTTATATCGTTTTGAAAAAAAGAAAGTAAAATTATTGCACTTGATATTTCAAAAGTATTTGATAGGGTTTGGTATCAGGCTCTCTTATCGAAAATGCGTGCTTTCGATTTTCAGGAATCCTCCCAGGGCTCTGTTCTATCTCGTACACTATTTCTCATTTTTTTAATGCCTTCCTGTCTGCAACTTCTAATCCAATACATTATTTTGCTGACGATAGTACTCTTAGCTTTTCATATTCCTTTTCAGACTCATTCCTTTTCGGATGTGGAACTGCAACGACAAAATATGATAAGGTTATTATATTCCGACCTAATCACGTGGAATTTAATGCATCCAAACGATCATAAACGCGATGTCGTCGTAAGATTTTTGGGTTTTCTAAGGTGATGCAAGAAATTTTTCTCTCCTCTGACCTGGCTGTTATCTACAAGACTTATACATGTCCAAAGCTTGAGTATACATAACTCTCATCTCTGGGATGGTGCTCCTGCAACTTACTTAAGCCTCTTGGACAGTATTGAATGTAGAGCATTTAGATTGATTGGTGATAATATCATCATTAGATCATTTACGTCGCTTGGACATCGTCGTAAAGTTTCTTGTCCATTTTTCACAGTTATTTTAACGGTTTATGCTCTGAAATAGCCAGCTGCATTTTTGCCCTTAAACAGTTCAACCGTAATACACGTGCTTCTAGAAATGCTCATCAGTATACTCTCGAGCCTAACTTCGGTCGTACTGTCAAGAATAGAGATTATAAAATTAATACACTGTACCTAGGTCATATATTATAAGAACCTTTTAAATTTTTGTGGGGTAAGGTTAGGTTAGGTTAAAGTGGCTGTCGGTTGGGACGTCCAACACACTTAGACCAAAGTATGGTCCGTTGTGATACCACATGGATCAGTTAATCAGCTTAACTCGTTGAACCAATTGGAGCTTCGAATGAAGCGTAGGAGACCAGTAATGTCTGAATTTTTTAGATCGCTGGTATCGTTAAAGTAGTAGTCTCCAAGGTGGATTCTACGTCCTTGTGATAAGGCAGGGCATGTGCACAGAAGATGAGAGATTGTCTGCTTTGTCCATGCAACTCCTACAAAAATCATTTGCAGGGGATCCAAGTCGAATAGCATGCCTTCCTATTAAGCAGTGCCCAGTCACTTCTGGGGTAAACTTCTATAAGTAAATGTCCCTTGACTAAATTAATAATTAGTATATACTCGTACTAAAATAAGCCTCCTAATATCCATGGTATTTCTGGATATCCAATTAGGAACATAAATCAGTATCTTGAATTAACTATTCCACACAGCATACTCCGTTACTATACTAAAATAGAAAAATCCAACTGCAAATATAAATAAATAATTTTTTTTACCACCTTACCAAACCAACCCACTTCCCTGACGCTGAAACGCCGCCTGCGATCTTAGTGAGTTTGCATTTTTATTTTTTTTTTTTTTTGAATATAATATTCAACAACAGAACGTTCATCTATCTAAATAAGTACATACCTACGTCTGGCTCTGTCCTGAAAAACAAAAAAGAGTCGTTGGATGAATCGCTAAAAAGATGAAAATCTATGAAGGCGTCTTAATAATTATTCCCCTCATGTAAGATGTAAATAAAGCGAGTCATTAAATATTAATTTATAAAAAAAAAAAAACAAATGATGCTGTGAATTTTTCTTAAGACCTAAACAAATTTTTCTCTTTATAGCACAATAATTGGCATCAAAAAAAAAGTTCCTTTGACCACCATAGTGGGTGTTGAAGTGAATTCAATGAAAAGGCTTTGTTCCAAAACAGGTCGTGAATGGAATTGCGGAGAAAGATTTAAGAATTTATAAGATTTGTAAGATAAAAATAAATACTAGTATAAAAATAGACAAGAGACTACATCCACGTACCTACATTTGCCAGTAGAGTTTATAATGCATGCGTCCAAGTCCAAGTCAACTTGGATGAGTGTATTTTAGACCAACAAGTAGTGTCAGAGGCTCTATCCTCTATTGAACGGTCGATGCACATAACTTCCGGCAGCAACAATAGCTTCCCCATAATGCTTTTTGTTGTGTTCGCTTCAATCAATGCAGAGACTCAAGAGCTGATGGCTATGGCCGCAGTGCTGCGGTGTGTGTTTGAACCATTGAACTCAAAGCTATGCGATGGACGTTCACTTGAGCTTGATGTTTTTTTTTTTTTTTTTTTTTAACTAGTTACAAGTTTGCATCATAAAATGTTAAAGAGGAAGGAGAATTTTGATTCGAATAAATTTGAAAAAAAAAATGTAGGTAATGTTTATTTTAGCTTTTTGCAAACATAAACAATGAGAGAAAGATATTTTTCCGTCTGCCATTATGACACAATCTACTTTCACTGTCACATCCAGGTCTTTGGATTACTTTTTGATTACGTTGCGTCGTGTCTTTTCAACTCAAACTCAATCCTACATAAAAATAATTTGCTGTAGAAAAGGGGTGGAAAATAATGATTTCACTAAAGCTGAGAAATGGGAGTAGGTAACTATTTACGGTTGGTCTACATCATCGGTTGTAGGCATCTGCTATCAAGGTCAAAAGCTGTAGTAGGTACGATTCAATAGTTATCCCTAGTCCTTATTGTGAATTTCAATTTAAAAAAAGGGAACAATATTATATTATGACCAGCAGCTGGAAATTTGCGCACGTGCCCTTGTCCATGACAATGGAATTTGTCATTCTTTACTTGCAAAAAGAATATGAAAATAAAACAACCCTCTTCGTCATCGTGCTTGATGTTGTTTTATAACTAACTGCTTAATGCAAAGGGTGGGAATAAAATAGGAATTTGCTGTCTTTTAAATATATATTTAAGTGTTTAGGTTCTTGAAGGCAGAGGCAGACACATGTGCCAATTATCATAATACTTTTTGTACTACCATCACGACCGTTCTTATACATACCTACTTAGTTAGGTTTGTAGGTTTTTGTTTTTTTTTCTTTTAAATCGATTAATAATGTAATATGGGAAATAAATAGATTTCAAGAGGTATATGTACATTAAGCTTGATGATGTTTGTCATGGTTGGAATGGAATTTAGGGGATTTCCACAATTTTATTCCAACACCCGCGTTAAATGAGTGTGATGTCGCCCTAACCCTATATAACTGACAACAAATTGATCTACAATTTACATATGTACATACAAGGAAAAGAGGACTGCAATTGAAAACTTGAAGTTTTAACATCAATGAAGCTTGAAATTATTTAGTCTCTTTTAATGCTTCTTCTAAATGTGAAGACTTGGTTATTGTAGTTTTTGCAATGTTTAGTTCAAATGCGCTTCGACTAAATACGGTACGAATAGTGGACTCTTAAATTAGAAGAGGTCGTACCGTTTCAAGCCGACTTGGTTCAATATCGATCTTAAAATATCTAGAGTATAGTAGTATAATAGTACTCTTCCAAAAACCTGCAATTGTAATTTTCAGCTAGCTCACATGGAACTTTATGAGACTGATTTTTGTTTTTTGATTGTTTACTGATCTGTTGTTTTATGAAACTTTTAAGCTACAGTGGTTCCACCAACTAATCGGACAAATAAAAAGTAAATTTTCGCAACCCATCGTATGGAGAGTGTAAAATTTTTAAACCATTAAATTTGACATTTAAATACGTTTTTATTTTAAAAAGGATAAATTTACAATTTAAGCCATTTAACAGCAAATTAATATTAAAAACAAATGCGACTCTAAAATTTAACACCTCACGCATAATCGGACACTTAATATTTAGTATTTAGTCGCGTATCCTTTCGATTTAATTTTTTTTTTTTTTTTTATAATTCACAAGCACTCAAGGGGTTATTAGTACCCTTTATATGTTTATATTTAAACACAGTGCGAGCGTTAGGAAAATAGGGAAGGATTTAAAAGGAGATACCGGTGCACATTCTGAACATCAAAATGGGAGGGAAAAACAGAGTTGGCCAAAGCATTCCACATTCTCGATGTGCGATTTAAGAAAGAATCTCTATACTTGACAGTACGCCCGAAATTGAGCTCAAGGGTAAACTGATGAGTATTCCTAGAAGTGCGAGTATTACGGCTGAATAGTTTAAGGGGTGGAATGCAACTGGCTAATTCGACAGAACATTGTTTGTAAAAATATCGATAAAACAACGAAAGGCATGAAACATTGCGGCGGTGTTTTAGCGATGTAAATGTTTCGATTATAGTTCTGTCGCCTATCATTTTTAAAGCCCTTTTTTGAATTCTATCCAAGAGATTTAAACTTGTTTTAGGGGCACCTGCCCAGATATGCGAATTATATTCAAGCTTTGGACGAATGAAAGCTTTGTAGATTATAGCCAGATCAGAAGGGGTGAACAATTTCTTGCATCGTCGGAGAAATCTTAAGCACCTGGCAGCATTTTTGGCGATATCGAATATGTGATCATTCCATAAGAGGTGATCTGTAATACACATACCGAGTACTGATAGCTGATTGGTTTCCTGGATGCAAGTGCCACTGATAGATAGTGGCATCATCGGGGGTGCGTTACGCTTTAACGACAGGAGACAGCATTGAGTTTTCGAAGCATTAAATTCTACACGGTTTTTGATTCCCCATTGGACAATGCTGTCAAGATCAGAATTTAATGAGCTTATCATACGCTGCCGTTGAAGTTCCACATCCGAAGGACAAGGATGTGAATCTAGAAACGAATATGAAAAGCTGAGGGTACTGTTGTCGGCGAAACAGTTTATTGGATTAGAAGTGACAGACAAGAGATCATTTATGAATAAAAGGAAGAGAGTCGGAGACAAAACGGAGCCCTGGGGGACACCAGCATTTATTTTATGAATTTCAGACTTGAATCCATCTAATACAACTTGTATTGAACGGTTAGAAAGGTAATTTCTAATCCAACGAAGAAGAGATTCATCAATACCAAAAGCACGCATTTTCGATAAGAGAGTTTGGTGCCAAACTCTATCAAATGCTTTTGAAATATCAAGTGCAATAATCTTACTTTCTCCAAAACGATGTAAAGATTTGTTCCACTGTTCGGTGAGATGAACCATGAGATCACCAGTGGACCTATTGCTACGAAAGCCATACTGTCGGTCATTAAGAAGCTTCCGTTCTTCATGATATTTCTTAAGCTGAAAATTAATCAGCGTTTCCATGACCTTGGAAAGAAGGGGGAGGAGGATTCGCCTTTTTTAGGGACAGGCTGAACAAATGCAGTTTTCCATCCACTCGGGAAGAGACCTGTAGAATATGACAGATGGAAAAGCTTACGCAGTGGTTTTGCCAGCGTTAAAGAACACCTCTTCAGAACAATAGTGTTTTTCTCAAGGCGTCAATGTATTGAAGAAATAAGGTTTTAGCATACTCTAGAACTTATTTTTTGGCATTTTTCTTGAGGGACTGTCTTGAGGTCCTCAAGGTTTCTAAAGTTCTTTTGAGCAACTCGACGTCCCAGTTGATCTTATAAATGCTCGATTGCAATAAGGTCGGTGTTTTAAGCGACTTAGAGCAGTTATATAATAACAATGTTCTTGTTGTACAAGATGTGTGCTTCGGGTAGTTATCCTGGCGTATGTACATACGTATATATATGTATGCTTATGAGAAGATGTATGTACATATGTATGCTTATGAGAAGATTCTTCATTTGCTTTCCGCCGTATATACATTCTTCCATCTGAAACTTTGGGGTTAAATTTACTTCCGTCCGTGAACAAAACCTTATTCACAATATTTTCATGGGAGCCGAGCGGGTCGAAATTCTGTATTTTAAAATACTGTATGGTTAAAATTCTGTATCATACTGTATGATACTGTATATTCATAATACTGTCAAAATACTGTATCTGATAATACTGTATCTCAAAATTCTTCTTCTCAAAATGTTGCATGAGCAAAATATTATCTAAAAATACTGTATTTTTGCAAAATTCCGCTCTTAAGCTTACATTATAGAGAACAACAAAAGCAGAACTCGATTTCCTCATGTACAATATATCATTTATTGAAACTCCAAACAAGTATAGAATACATTAATAAGTCATATCATAAATAAGTAAATACAAATAGGCAATAATATTTATAAGTAACAATCTATGAATTATTGTTTATACAATTGTATTTACAACAACAACAAAAATTCAAAGACATGAATTTATCATATGTTATTGTTCAAGGGAAGTATATTAGAACATTATGCCAATGTTATAATATTATAATGTATTCTTTATAAAAGTAATCTGTTTTTAAAATTCTGTATTTCAACATGCTGTAAATAGGCTGACAAATAAAAATCATTTTGATAATGTAAACTTTTTTACAGAATTTTAAGATACATAATTTTAAGCTACAGTATTTTGATCATACAGTTTTTTGTGCATACAGTATTTTGAAATACAGTATTTTGAGATACAGTATTTTAAATACAGTATTATGATCCATACAGGATCTCGAAACCCAACCCTATTTTCATACGTCTTACGGTTAACTAACAGTTAACTATGTAGTCCCACCTTAGACGTATCCTGTGTTACATGTTCATTTATATTTTTATCACTGATGTATAGCTTTTTATACATGGCTGCATGGCCTTTTCGGTCTTATCTTCGAAGGTGAAGCTTTTTCTATGGTTTCGTTACTGACTTGTGGAATTAAGTATGTAGTAGACTGTTTAAGGGCTAGTACTGATTAATCGTCCTGACTGTCCAACAATACCAATTTTCGAATTTCTAAAAATTGTTGTTTTGTTTTTGGTGTCATTTTGACGTTGAGCTGGAAAATACCTTAAATATAAGTAAAAGTCTTCCGTAATATGAGGTTAATAATAATATTGCCATTTGACGGGAAAAGTCCCGTTTCAGAGTTAGCTGTACTAACAATAACAGTTAGTTTCCGATTATGTGTGAGAAGTTAATTTAGGGAGTTGTTTTTTTTATATACTACATATTTATTTCTTAATTAATAACTTGAAATGCAGTTTTTTATTCAAACTTTATTTGAGTTTAAATATGTTATAGAATGATGATTAAGTTCAACTACTTTTACGCATTTTCTTGGAAATGTACATTCTCTGTCCGATTAGATGCGGAAACCACTGTACATACGTAATAATGTTGAGAATAGTATAAAAGAATTTAAGGGTGGGATCGTTATTATTCTATAAGGCATGTTGAGCAATCAGCAATACACACAATTATAATGAGTATACAGTAAAGTGTTTTCCAATAAAAGGTTTAATTTTAAATAAGCCGCTATTTGGGCAGCTGTAACTTTTGAAAATATCATCTCTTAACATTTGAGAAGTAAAAACTACGCTAAAAAAAAACTACTATGGAAGAATACAGGTACGCTGCAACAAAGCATTGAAATTGTTAACGTTTTTAAAGTCACATTTCAAAATGATCGACATTTTTATCGAAAAATCATCTTCATCAATGATGAGACCCATTTTTTTCTGAGAGGTTACATTTATAACCATTTTGGGCTCATAAAATCATATCATATCAAAAAAGACTTGTGAATTGTCCATTTTGTAGGTATAATTTGACAATCAACCAACAAACGTTTCAGCTCGTCGGTAGCTAGCTGCCACCAGTTTTTAACGCCAAGTTGGTTGAGGGTTTCTTACACCTGCGTGCGCCACCTGAGCCGTGGTCTTCCTCTACGCTGTCTCACTGGATTGGATTCAAAGAAGATTAAACCAGGTTTAAACGCAATGGTTAAGGATAGCTTAAGATATCATGGGAGAATATGTCCTTCTACTGACACGCCCACTTAAAGATAAATAATTATTTTCTCAAAACTCTTATGTATGTATGTATATGATTAAAAGCCCACTTCTGGGGCGTTTTTAATAAAAAAAAAAAAAACAGATTTCTTAGAAAACAATGCAGGTAGCTGAAAAAGAAATTAATATTGCAAAATATTTACCACGCCCACTCGCGCAGATTATCGATTGTGTCTAGAGCTGTGTGGCACTTAGTGTTATTCTGTTGAACCATTATGTCTCTGGTGTCCATATCATTCAATTCAGGCCAATAGAATTTGGTGATCATCGATCTATAGCGATCGTCGTTGACAGTTGACGCCTCCAGCTCTAAATCCACACCAAATAGTAACTTTATTTGAATGCATTGGCACCTCGCAAATCTCCTGTGGATTGGTGTCGTCCCACATACATAAATTTTGTTTTTTTCACGTAGCTTCATTCATTAGAAATGAAATAAGCCTCATCGCTAAAGATGATATTTCAACCAAAATTGGTATCAACTTCCAACTGCTCAAAAATCCAAATAGCGGACACAAGACGCTGCGTATGGTCGTTTAGTTTCAGCTCCTAAGTCAGTTGAATTTTGTATGGGTGCACTTCCAAATAATGGCGCCAAGTTCCCGATGTTGTGCTATGCGATAGGCCAAGTTCCTGTGAACGACGCGGATTTGACTGCCTCGGATTCTGCTGCACACGTTCACGAACAGCGGCGATGTCTTCGGCAAATCTTCGTTGAGGTATTAGTGTTGGCTGATTGTTCACTTTGCCGATGGACTCGAATTTGGCCACCAAACGTTGAACAGTCGTTTTGGATTGTCGCCCATGTACTCCATAAAAAGGGCCCAACGCACTCATAATTGCTTCTAGAGAACACTCATTTTTGTCTTTAGTGACTGATTGAAAGAAGATATTTTGACAGCAAGTAAAGAAAACAGTATGGCCGCCGTGAGCTGTCAAAATCAACTCGTCCCTATTGTAAAACCCTATGTAAGTTCTTTGCTTATGCTAAGCAATCGATCAAGACCTTATAGTTGAAATTCGTGATGTTATCGAGGACATGAAAAATTTCATGAAAAGTATATAAGGGGACAACCGTATGCGTAGCTTGTGGTGCCCATTTGGCTTTGTTTTAATATGAAATAAACATTCATTAGTTTCTCATAAAACACTCGCTTTTTAATAATAAAATTAAATCTCTTATTGACTAACTCTGAGCCTAACAATACGGATTTCAAAAGAACTTATTGGTGTGATCAGTAACCTTGCATAAGACATTTTGAAAAATGTAGACAATTAAAGGGATATAAAGAACCCTCTAAATGATTATACAATTATATTGGGGTATAAAGGTCTTAGTTTTTGATAATTATAAATCATTCAATATTCTAACTTATTTAGATCTACAATATTCTCAAATATCCCTTCCTCTACTTTAACCTACTAAAATCACTTAACATCCCTCACCACCACCAAAAAATACAACAAATAAATCAATAAAAGTACGTATGTATGTTAAACTTCAAGAATATTTTGTTTATTTTTGTTTTCCAACTGCGAACTCATTTAAATTCCTTCCATATGAAGTTTCTCGACTTCGACTTGGTTGATGTAAGTACCTAGACATAAATTCACTTAAGTAATATATGTATGTCACTATGAACATCAGCTGGTTGCATTCTGTTGTTCTTGCACTATTATACTCACACATGTCAGACTTCAAAAATCCTCTTTGTAGTCCAGGGATGGATTTAGTCATGGAAAATTCTAATTGGTTTTTAAATTAAATTGAAAACTGAAAACAAAAAAAATGTTCATGAGACTAATACTTTCAAGTCCGTACGTGAAGTCACTTAAGGGGGTCATCCCATGTGACGGCCTGTATTTTAAGGAATTTTTAGGATTTTTTTTTACGACCTGTAAATAGATATAACTTTATTAAGTTTATTATCATTTATTAACATAGTTCGACAGTATAAATATAAAATTTGAATTAAAAATATTGTAAAGAACACCAGTTACACCGGTGGTGTGAACAACTCCATCTCGAAAAAATGGGCTCGCACTTCCTCCACGATTCCGGCTGATTGGCTTATCTAAAACAAAAAAAGTAAACGGCGTTTTAATCTGTGAGCCTAAATGCATGGAATGAACTATCATCAAATGAATATACCAAAAATTGGACTTTTGGGAGACATTTGAAAAAAAAAGTCGCGAATTTTGCGTTTTTTTTTGTTTTTTGCTATAAAAAAATCGAAATTTTTGGAGTTTTTGCGTCGATAGTTCATTCCATGCGTTTACATGTGCTGATTGCTGAATCCAACCCATCAAATTTCAAGTCATTCGGTCAAGCCGTTTTTGAGATACGATGGAGGAAAGTTTGAAAAACACAGTTTCGAGAAAAACTCGTTTAAAGTTTCAACTTACCTTTCAATCGGCGATGCCTGGTCCATAGAGTATTTCTTCCTCTTCTTCTTGAAACTCTTTCAAAGCAGATTGTTCAGCTCTTGAATCAATTCTGGCTTGTTTAACGGCATCACTTACGCGCCGCTCAGAACGTGAGATTCGCTTTTCATCACGTTTCTCAACATTAAGTATGGGCTTCGCGGCCTATAGGGCATCCCATAACCGACATTACTTTCGAATTACCTTCAAAACCTTCATTAAAGATGATAACTAGGATCCCTTTGTAAGTTTTACTGTCACCATCGCCGATGTACATAATATGTAAGATACTTTACCCCATATTTTTCCATGAACCTGCTGTATCTTTAAAACGACTTCGAATTTTGAAAAATCCCTTTACTACCATATTCTAGACATATTAAAATATCAATTTATGAAAAAAAAATCGATTTTTTGAACCCATCACATGGGATGACACCCTTAATACAGAGGTCACCATATTTTGAAAAACTTGAAATTTAGAAATCAAATTCCAGTACAAACACATTTTAAGACTGAAAAAAAGGCGTGTTTGCAAATATACATATGTATTTTTATGTCAAATTTAAAATAGTAATGCTAACAGGGTTTTCCATTGGTAAAGTTAATCAATTTATTCCTGATCTAGATCTGTCAAAACACAAATGTCCCCTATTTTTGTTGATTTGATTGATTTGTTTTTGATTTAAGTTCAAATGTGCAAATCTGGATTTTTCGGGAGATTTACCACTAATAAATACTAGTTCAATTTTAAGCTGGGAATTGGACAGCTCTACCACATTTGTTAACACGTAAATGAAGTTAAACTTATACAATAAAACAAATAAAAAACAATCCTAATCGTGTTCAATGCGTCACTGGAAATCTGTATTTACCCGTGTATACAGGATTGAGATCATCCAATATTGGTCGAACTGTAAACATTCTTCCAATTGCATCCAATTAGATGACAATTGACACAATTTTCTATCGAGTAAAAATTTAAAGTTTTATCCAAATATTAGAAAATTTGTTGGTAGAAAAACGGATGACAATTGCCGACTTGTGTCTCGTCCCCTGGCTGGATTTTTCAAGGTTAAAATTGAATATGATGGCGGCCAATTTTTCAATAGAAATTGACGTTTGGCTGTCAATTTTTTTCCTGTCGGTTTTGGACATTTCAAATTAGGTGTTAACATGGTTGATAAAAAATTGGTTAAAATTTTTAAATTGGAAGATCTTTAAATAGTGTACACTTAGCTTTAGCTTGTTTTTAACTCCTTTCAACTCCAGCCCCGTTTTAATCAGCTGTGTTAAAGCAATTTCTTTTTTTTGTGTTTTAGTTTCTCTAAATATAATTCAACATCTTCACACCACATGTTAACCACTCTTCGGCACCTATAATTCCTTAGTTGTTGAAAACGAATTCAAGTTTGAGTTTGTATTGTTTGAGAGTATAGAAAATACAAAAACAACTCGAAACTCATGTTGCACGTAAATTATTTCTCATTGAAGATAAAAGTAAAATGCGTTCAGATGCAACTAATTTATGCGTTCCGGAGAATGCACGCTGCCGCACAGCAGTGCCTTAGATTGCCTGTCAAGCGTCCTAAGTTAGGCCTTGTAACTTAGCGGGAAATTTCACTTTTACTCCAACTAAACTACTAAAAATGTTAAAATGTGTCTTAATGACTTTAAATTTGGTGTTACTTGAATCTTTTTGTACGTACTTGAAGAGATTTTAAAAAAACGCCTACAGCTTGTAGGAAAATTAGTATGTTCGAGTTGTGTTTTCAGCGAGGGAGCTCCCCAATTTCAAGGGTTAATATAAAATGAATGTATTTCCGTGTTGTGAATTATTGTTCTTTTCTTTTGTTCTTTTATTTCTTTTTATTTTTTTTAAACGAATGAATGTAGGTGGTATAATTACATCAAAATAATGTGTGAAGAGATTTTATTGTGCGTTAATAATGCAAAACAAAAGCTACGCTAGAATGAATACTGTGTTAGCGTATAGTGAACTGTAATTTAGGTGCAATAAATTGTTTAAACAAAAAAAAAACGAAACATCATCTTATGCCTGCAAGCAAAATGGTTGAAATGTTAATTTTGATGTTATCTTATTTAAGAGAGTATAATTTGCTTGTTACTAGATTTGGATTTTAAATTATTTAATAGTCGTGAACAATTTAAATTCTTCAGTTTAGTCAAACTTGAATTGCGTTCTTTTCGTCCAGAGTCTAAGAGCAATAATAAAGAGTTTTCCAATAGAGATGGGACTTTTTTGACAGCTCTCGGCGGCCATATTGTTTCTTTTTATCTCTGTCAAAATATCTTCTTTTAATTAGTTACTAACCTGGGGTCTCCATTGGACATTTCCGATGACAGTACTATCGGCCTGTCATCAGATAATCCAATGATCCGGTCATCGCAGTTTGGATTTTTCGAGCGGATCAAAATCCTGTCATCAAATTTGACGTTTGTGTTGTATGTAGTGGTGAGCGTCCATTTTCCAGTCTTTTTGAAATTAAAATTTCATTTCGTTTCAATTCAATATTTTTTATATTTATATTCAATATTTTTTATACATATTAAGTTACTAAAAGTAAACAACAGATTAGCTGTTGTGTCAAATGTGACATTTGAGGTTGCTCATGGCAAGACATAATATGCCCAGTCAAAAAAAAAAACACTGGATTGCGGATGAGATTGCGGAAGAGAAGTTGGATTGGATTTTACTCTTGTGGAGTCTCAGGGTAAACGTAAATCATCATGGCAAGAAACAGAGTCGAGCAACACGTGTAAATGATAAAACATTTATTATTTTGGAGCAGTTCATCCTAATTTTGGTTGAAAAATCCATGAGGCCTAATTGGGTATATGGGACGTGAAAACTGTCAGATTTGGGACGACACCAATTCATGCGAGATTCACGAGAAGCCAATGCATCCCAATAAAGTTACTGTTTGGTGTGAATTTTGGGCTGGAGGCGTCATTTTCGGTCCGTACTTCTTCAAAAATGATGCTGGTCAGGCCATCACAGTCAACAACATTGGTCGATGATCACCAACTGAATTGGATAATATGACCGAAAACCACTGCGGCCCTCTTTAACAAGTACAGAATTTTGTCATTTAGGGTAATGTAATTTTTGAAATTCAATACTGATACTCAAAACATATTGACATTAACCAAACTCTACTCATTTATGTGTGGGCTGCTTAAAAAATTAATTTATTTTTAATAGGATATCGTAAAACACTGATCTTTAAAATATTTTTTTTTTATTTCTCATATTCGGATTCTTCTCCAGATCTACCTTTCTCTTACAAACACAGCTCTAAAAAAAATTGAATAAATCAGGTGACACAACAGTCCGTTGAGAACCAGGGCCTAGTGACTTACAACTCTCAACCATTCCTGTGTGCGAGTAATTTTGTCAGGGATGGATGGATGGATGGAAGGGACCTACAGTTTTAAGCCGAATCCCAACGGCTAATTTGAAAAAGCTCTTTCATGATAAGAATTACTCTTGGAGAATTTGTCAATTCCTCGCAAGGGGTAGTAGATACTTAAAAACTTTAGATGGCACAAGCAGGGATTGATCCCAAGACATCTGGCATGACAGGTCCAACGCACTAACCATCATGCCACGGGTACTAAAGCTCTAAATACAAAAGAAAATATTTGTCAGCTGTCAATTTTGATAGATCGAAATAACTGTCACCAATTCTAGGTTTTCACTTGTCATTACTTGTATTTGTATTTGTATTTATTTATTTCAAAAATCGCTTACAAGGTAGGACATGAGTCTTATAAAGTGTTGCAAGCCTTTACATTTATTTAGAATTTGAATAAAATTATATACCTACTATTTACATATTTATTTATAAAGAAAAGGAAATTTAGCATCTATTTACATATTTATATAAATAAAAGGAAATTAAACATCAATTATTTGCCAAATAGTTGAAAAGTAAACATTTAAATCTACTTATGCTTCTTATTCTTCTCATAGCGATGGGCAGAGAGTTCCAAAGGCGTACAATATGAATAAAAAATTGACGCTCAGTATTTAGAAAATTGTATCGGGGTAATATTAAAGCAAAGGACCTTGTTGAATGAGGGAAATTCAGCTTACCGTATAGGTAATCAGGTTGTTGTGTTTGGATGATTTCATGCAGGTAACTCAGAGAGCGAAAGTTTATTAAGCTGTCTAGGCTACAACCAGAAATCCGTACCGCAAAAATGGATATGTGATCATAACGACGTAGATTATAAATATAGCGGGCAATATTGTTATAAGCAACATTCAATTTGCGGCTAGTCACACAGTCTAGTTTACAAAAGATTTCACACCCATACAGCACAATTGGTAGTATAAGGGCCTTAGCAAGTAGCAGTTTAGTTTTGATCGGGATGAAATTTCGAGTGACTTGAAGAAGGCGGAGACTTCCATAGACTTTACCAATGGCACTATTAAGGTGGTCATCCCAAGTGAGAGTGCGATTGAATACTACTCCTAGGTTTCTAGCAGTGCTAACATATTCAATGGTTTTGTCGTCAAGTTTCAACGGGTTTAAACCCGATAGATCAAAGTTTTTGCGATAGATGGGGAGGGATGTTGATTTGACAGGGTTAAGGCGGAGATCGTTCTTTTTCGACCACTGTGAAATGCGGAGCAGATCCTCGTTCATTAAAGCTACGGCATCATTTTTAGCCCCAAAAGGTCGACTTATCAGGAGCTGCACATCATCAGCATAAAGATGAATTAAACAATGTTTAGCAACTTGTGGTAACTCATTTATGTAAAGCGAGAAGAGGATTGGTCCAAGGATAGATCCCTGTGGCACTCCACTCAAAACATTGAGAAATGTGGACGAGTATCCATTAGCCACCACGCATTGTTGCCTTCCGTTGAGATATGAAAAAACAAGCTTACAGGACTCTAAAGAAAACCCAAAGTTAATTCGCAGCTTTTTACAAAGGATTGAGTGGTTAACAGTATCAAAAGCTTTTGAATAATCTAACAGGGTTAGTAATGTAACATGATCACTGTCCATTGCCATTCTTATTTCATCAGTTACAAAAAGTAAGGCGGATTTGCAGCTGCGCTTAGGTCGAAAACCAGACTGACAGGTACTTAACAGGTTGTTGATTGTAAGATATTTTTGGATCTGCCCCAGAATAGTTTTTTCAAACACCTTGGAAAGAAACGGAAGAATGGCAATCGGCCGAAATTCTGTAGCAGAACCTGTTTGCTTTTTGGGTATGGGAATAATCTTAGCCTTCTTCCATTCTAAAGGAAACTCGGAGGTAGTCAATATGCTATTAAATATGTAGATTATATAGCGCAGTATATATGGAAGCAGTAGTCTCAAGAACTTAGGGTCCATTTGGTCCAGGCCAGTAGCATTAGATTTAATCGATATTATTGCCTCCACAATGTCTTCCTCTAGTATTCTTATAAAACTCAGAGAGCTGTTGATAGCAGTTGGTTCCTCCTCAGTAAGGGAAAGAACGGGTGAAGCAACGTTTAAGGACATGGACGTAAACTTTTTGTTGAGTGCATCACAATCGACGTCACCAACAGGCTTTTTAGATTGTTTGCCAATACCGATTTCATGCAGGTTTTTCCATATTTTTTTGCCAGAGGTTAAAGAACCAAGTTTACTTTCATAATAAAGTCTTTTTGCCGTTCTGACCATTACGACAACTTGATTACGCAGTCTGCAATACAATGTGTGGAAGTGCTCTACTTTGTAACGTCTCCATTGACTGTAGGCGGCATCTCGTCGTGACATTAGAGCAGAGATGTCGCTATTCAGCCAAGGTGGAGCCGTATGCCTAACGAAAAGGGTTTTAATAGGAACATGCCTCTCAAAAAGCTGATTGACGTTTTGCCGTAAAAACCTGACTTGATCATTTACATTTTGCATATGGTACAGTGAGTTCCATTCTACGCAGTCAAAATCACACACTAAGTCAGATGTGTTTAAGTTTTTGAAGTCTCGGTATTGAAAAAATTGTCGATCAACCTGAAAAACTAAATCTAAACATACAAAAAGTAAATCGTGCTTGGAAAAACCAGGTGCTAAAAGCTGGCTGTAAAGCATAACCTTACCAACATCGCTGGCAAGATACAGATCTAGTAGCGAACTAGACTCTTTGGTAAAGTGGGTAGCAGTGGAGCAGTTAACGGGACTCAGATTCAGCGCCTTAAAAACATTAAGGAAATTTTCAGCTAAACGCTTATCCAACATTAAGAGAAACATTATGGCTGCGCTCAATTTCATGTTGGATAGGTGATACCTTATTGAACATGTTGGATAGCTCAATTGAGGTAACTGTCAGAAAAATAAAAACATCTTTCAGCTGTTTACAAAAAGTACAGACAGGAATTTAGATTTGATGACAAAAATTATTTACAATTCATTATTCATCGGATACGTCAGATAAAATATAAAAATTTGAAATCAATTTCCAGATTCCTTCAAACATACATATGTTAATGAGTGCAAAAGTGGCAAAGCACGAAATAGCTATATCTCCAGCCAAAACAATGAGTGGTAGCACCTTTAAGTTGTTGTTGTTGTTCAAACATTCAATGAAATTGACGGAATAAAGAATGGTCAAGTCTAACAAGCTGACATTCTAGTACGAATAGTACAATAAAAATAACAACAAATAACATATGTTAAATCAGATGATCTGAAAGCTATTTCTTTTTGACAACCCAGCTGTTTTGAATCAGCGGTTTTCTTACACTTGAAACACTAAATTAGTTTAGGTCAAGTTAATGGGCTGACTGTTGGTCTTGTTTTTCTTTGAGTTTTCAAGCCATTTTGTAACTTTGGCGGAGTATAACAAGTTACTGCTTGGAATGACAGAGAGTTCATTCAGGTCATTGAAGAAATGTTTTCCGAGGAACCTGTTACTTAAATGGCACAGCGCAAGGGAGTGGCACAGGTAATGTCCTTTTGTACATCCTTATCAGTTCGATGATATTTTTTGGGTGTTTTTTTTTTTTTTTATTACCATAGAGATCTGGTTGTAGCACAGATATCAAGTGAGTTCCATCTCTAGTTAGCTAGGTCAAGAATTTTACCCTCGATTACCTGTTTTAGATTTCATGGCGAGATCTGAATGGTTGATTCTGCCTGGTTTAGGTCATGTGTTGAACCTATTCTTGCCAGTTCATCAGATTTTGAAATCCTGGAACACCATTCTGATTAGGAACCCAACAGAGCCTTAAGTTGAGCTGTGTACCAACAACCCTAAGCTCTTCGCGACTGCAAGTCACAAGCTTTGATTTAATTTCGATGGCAAAAACTGCTTTATTGCCGCTTGGCTGTCAATGAAGAATGTAATATCCGCTTGTGGTATAGCCATCATTGAAATTTGTCTAGCAGCTTTCGTCACTGCCAAGACCTCAGCTTTGAAGCCACTGCTGAAATTTAGAAGTCTTAAGGAGCTGGCTAATTCAAGAGCTTCTAAATAAAAACCCGTCCATCTTTCAGCCATCGTTGTATACTGCTACTGTCGGTTTATTGATTACCCAATTATCTCTACTGAGAAAGGAGGTTTTAAATGGCTTGCTGAAGTCTAAATGGAGTGTTAAGTAATCGGTGCATACTTTGTTACTCATGTATTTCTGTAGAATCACCAATGGCGCAAGATTTCCAGCAATTAGTTTGGCTAAGTCGCAGTGATTCTTGTCCACACAGATCTAGAGATTTTAGGTTGAGTATTGCTTCTGGAACCTCAGTGGGTGAGTCCTCATCACTGATGATTATTCTTCGATGATAATCCGGATAATTTAATGCATTTCAAGGCCTCAATAAGGGGAGATACGACGCGACGTTGGTAGTAATTAAAGAACTTAATTTCTCGTGTTAAGTGAACTTTTAAAGCCTTAAAATCTAAGTCCTTATGCGAAATAAGCAACATTTTAATGATCGACAAACTTGGGAGTTTTTGTCAATCCTATGGACTACAACAGCAATATTATCAATTGTTCTCGAGCGTTTCACAAGGTTTTAAATCTTCACTTGTCTCAATAGCTCAAATTGTTCCACTAGTTCCACCGTCCGAGAAGAATGACATTAAAAATGCCTTTGTCATTTATAAATGAATTTAAATAATTTCAAAACATGTATAGTTTTATTTTTAAAATTGTTGGTTTAGGATGAATGCTTTTTACTTGTCAAATGTCAAATGATAACAGTTTCAAAGTTGCTGCCGAAATCTTTTATTGGAAAATCTGTATAATTTATTGCTAAAAGAAATATGTACCACTTCTGGAGTCATTACTGCATGCTGCTCTGTACGCTTATCACGTCAATACTTTCCCACATGTATGGTACATAGTTCGGTCAAAGAAAATGAGAACAGCCGACATTCGTACCTTCTTTTGTCTCAGAGAAAAACGACAGATGTTGTCAATATTAGTAATGACAGGTTAGGATTATTTGTGATTTTGTTCCTCGCATTGTTCTGGACTGCATGCGGCTTTCCTTAAACTCTACTCTCATAAGAGCCCGTATAAAGTTAGCCATAATAAAGTTAAGCTTTTAGTTGAATGAAAAATAATGATTAGCTGAAATTTCGACACAAGTGGACTTCACTTAATAATGAGCAGGTTCAGATGACATAAGGGACTTGATAGTACGGCAAGTTTAAGTATCTGATTGGCCAGCTGCCAAAAAATTTTATTGCAATGTTGACTGGAAAGTTAGCCAAGAAAAAGTCTACCTAACTATCAAGTCAAGTCTACTTATTTCTAAACAAAATACAAGTCGTAATGAAAGCTGTTTTCAATATAGCAATAGCACCCAATTTATTACAGCCGCCCAATTAGAGACTTTAGTCGCTAATTTTGTCTGAAACTGAGAATTTGTTCGAAAAACATTCTTGTCTCCACCCCTTCTATTTACAAGAAAATAACCGTTATTGAATAAAATTGTTTTAAGATATCAAAACAAAAATAATAAGTTTTTTTTTTGTATTTATAAAAGAATAAGTTGATTCTTTTTAACAACATTTGCTAATATTGAGCGCACGCAGCAAATATTTTGGAGGTCAGTAAAGTAATAATAATAAAATATTCTAAAACAACAACAATAAATATTAAATAATCTGTTTTTTTTTTTTTTTTGAGCATATTGATTTGAGGTTTTCTTAAATCGAAAGTGATTTTATATTTATTTTTTCCTAAAACTAAAAACCAGTTGAGTTTTAAATGAATTTTAATTTGAATGCATTTAATTTGCAATATTTTATTAAAAATTGTTTTTTAAGTTATAAATTGCTATTTTATTTGTTTTTTCTTCTTCTTTTCTTTTCAAAATAACTTGGTTTTGGTAAGTTTTTGTATAAATTGTATTAAATTTGTATAACACAGTAATAAATTTTAATAAAACACATAAAATAATATTTTTTAATGTATTTTGATGATAATGTGTTAATTTTAAAAACATTTTAAAAAATACCTGCTATATCATTGAGGTGTTCAGGTATTTTACACACGATGCCGCAATCGAGTATGAAGAGGTTCTTATGAGTCAACAAATTAAGATAATCAAAGTATTCAACCTCGACAAAACATTGGGCAGGTTCAGGCAACATAAGGGACTTCATTTGCAGTCAACTTCACTCTCTGAACGTAAAATTTGACCAAGGCAACTACGCTATTTTTCAAGTGCCATGAATTTCAAATTCAGAACTTTACTTTGCAAACCACTTCTTTAAGTTTATAGTACAAAATGTACTTTTTTCTTTTACAAATAGACAAGGGCCCTTTTACAGAAAATATTAAATGAAGTTGTGCAGAAAATAAATAAATCATAGAGTATAATAAATTTCAGCTTTCAGTTGAATGAAAAAACATGATCAACTGTCATTTTGATAGAAGTAGACTTGACTTAATATCGGGTGTTTTTTTTGAGGTTAGGATTTTCATGCATTAGTATTTGACAGATCACGCGGGATTTCAGACATGGTGTCAAAGAGAAAGATGCTCAGTATGCTTTGACATTTCATCATGAATAGACTTACTAACGAGCAACGCTTGTAAATCATTGAATTTTATTACCAAAATCAGTGTTCGGTTCGAAATGTGTTTCGCGCTTTTTTATCGACAAATTTTGTTCAGCGATGAGGCTCATTTCTGGTTGAATGGCTACGTAAATAAGCAAAATTGCCGCATTTGGAGTGAAGAGCAACCAGAAGCCGTTCAAGAACTGCCCATGCATCCCGAAAAATGCACTGTTTGGTGTGGTTTGTACGCTGGTGGAATCATTGGACCGTATTTTTTCAAAGATGCTGTTGGACGCAACGTTACGTTCAATGCTAACAAACTTTTTGTTGCCAAAAATGGAAGAACTGAACTTGGTTGACATGTGGTTTCAACAAGATGGCGCTACATGCCACACAGCTCGCGATTCTATGGCCATTTTGAGGGAAAACTTCGGAGAACAATTCATCTCAAGGAATGGACCGGTAAGTTGGCCACCAAGATCATGCGATTTGACGCCTTTAGACTATTTTTTGTGGGGCTACGTCAAGTCTAAAGTCTACACAAATAAGCCAGCAACTATTCCAGCTTTGGAAGACAACATTTCCGAAGAAATTCGGGCTATTCCGGCCGAAATGCTCGAAAAAGTTACCCAAAATTGGACTTTCCGAATGGACCACCTAAGACGCAGCCGCGGTCAACATTTAAATGAAATTATCTTCAAAAAGTAAATGTCATGGACCAATCTAACGTTTCAAATAAAGAATCGATGAGATTTTGCAAATTTTATGCGTTTTTTTTTAAAAAAAAGTTCTCAAGCTCTTAAAAAATCACCCGATAGTTAGGGAGATTTTTCTTGACTAACTTTCCAGTCAACTTTCCATTAAAGTTGCCTTAATTGGAAGGTAATTTTTTGGCAGATACTAGAAACTTTCAAGTCCCTTATCTCGTCTGAACCTGCCCATTCTCACTTTCTTCAATTTTGTAGTTAAATTACTTAAGTTACCAGCTTTTTATGTGAGCTTGTTCTATACCAGCAATGATAACATTGATAATTATAACTTCTAAGTGGTATTGTTATTTTTTCTTCTTTCTCTCAAAAGCCTTCATGATTGTACTATTTTTGTTCAGAATTTGCTGTGAGGAATTTAGTTTTGTCATATCCAAATTTGTTAGAGATATTTGTATTCATTTCACTAAGTATTCAAAAGATAAACGAAAATTGTTTCATTTCACTTAAAAATAAATACCCTGAACGCCTTCATTTGTATGCATACATGAAATCAAACACATCTAGTTAAATATGAAGACTGCCAAATAGACACAATTTGTCTATAAATGTCATTATCATTTCCTTCGGTTGCATAACTTCTAGTCTATTTAGATCCTTGTATGCTGATAAGGATTCATTCCCATGTCGAAAAAATAAACTGCAAGAACTTCCAATTGAGGATCTAGAAGATTGGAACTCTGAAACGTTTGCTAACAATTAATTTATAAATACAAAATTTTCAATATGAAATAATATTTATTTTTCTGTCTGTATTGATTTATGAACTTTTCATTAAATTTAGTTTTGTTTTTTCTTGTCAAATACATTTTATTTGTATTTGATTTTAATTTTTTGCGATTTTTTCTGTTAACACAATCTAGAAATTCTGGACGCAGTATTTTAATAAATTGATATAATATTAAGACACTAAAAGTTATCACTTTATTGGTTAAATTGCGTTACAAAAATATTAGATTAGCAATAATTCGTTTTCTAAAGTTACTTCATTGTGATATCTGACCATTTTTGAAGAATTAATTTGCAATTAACATGAAAATCAAAATTTTTGTTATGAATTTTGATTTTGTTCCATTGGATAACCCCTTAACTCCTTCGCCAACCTTTTGGCAATATAAGGAAGCCAACTGGACCGGTCTCAACGAATTTTTCAATAACTTTAACTACTGACTATGCTTCTCTGATAGTTTAGTGGTTTTCAGCGCAGATATGGTTAAATGTAATTCTATGTGGAATGAGAAATTTTATCCCGAATAGGGTAAGATCAATCAAACCCAAAAAAAAAATCATGGTTTGATTCGAGCTTTAAAGAGGTTATTAGGATCAGAGATGTGAGATGTTATATAAAGTCAACTCCACTAAGGAAAACCGGAATAAGTTCAAACAAGCTGAAAAGACCTCTAACGGTCATATTCCACGAACAAAGTTTTTAAATGACCAGAAATTATGGCAAAAAATGCTATACTGTTTCAAGGGAAGTAAAAATGTCTGTACTCAAGAGAGTAAACGATTTTATGGGATAACTCCTTTTTCGCACTCGTGCAGTTGCAAGAGCACTTAAACCCCTTGACATATACAAATCCGCTGGTATCACATATACAAATCCGGATAGTATCACCCCTATTGGTCTGTAGAGGTGTTTTTTAATATTGGCAAAACCATTGCTTAGACTTTTCAATATTTCCTACTCTACAGGTCTCTTTCCGAGCGGATGAAAAACAGCATTTGTCCAGCCTATCCTTAAAAAAGGCTTATTCTCCTCCCTTTCTAACTATCTTCCAATTGCACTCACGTCCCTTCTTTTCCTGGTCATGAAAAAGCTAATTAATTGTCAGTTTAAGAAACATTTCGACGAACGAAATAACCGACAGTATGGCTTTCATATCAATAGGCCCAATGGTGATTTGATATCATATCTAACTGCACAGTGGTACAAATCTTTACATCGTTTTGAAAAAGTAAGATTGTTGCACTTGATATTTCCGAAGCATTTGATAGAGTTTGGCATCAGGCTCTCTCATCGAAAATGCGTGCTTTTGGTGTTGAAGAATCTATTTTTCGTTGGAATAGAAATTTCCTTTTTTGCACTTCTAGGAATGCTCATAAGTTTACTCTTGAGCTCAATTTTGGACGTATTGTCAAGTATGCTTTAACCAACTCTGTTTGTTTTGTTGTTTTATGACCATATGTTCTCGTAAACATGTAAGGATATTAATAACCCCTTGAGTGCCTGTAAATTATAGGAAATAGCGTTTCGTTTCCCATAAAGAAACCATTTGAACCAAACAAAGTGATAGTTATTCTTCTGGATAGAAGGAAAAATACTTCTGTATCATAATGTGTCACTAAGAAAAACGTTTACAAAGCTTTCTAAAGATATTTCTTGAATACCAATCGAACCAAACAACTGTCAAACAAGCGTAGCGTTGTATTATAGAATTTTTGTATGTAGAGAAACGACCGAAGCGACACCTTTCATTCATTTAAAGTCGTTGTAGTAAAATTTGTTACTATATGGATTTTATGTATAGGGTGTTTTTTTAAGGTACATTAGAAATGTCTATGGTTATTGCCTCCGGTTTTACATTCTGTAAGGTTTGATAGTTCATCACGAAGTGTGTAAGGCCAAAACAACGCTTTGAAATTGTGGAAATTACCTTTGTAAACAAAAAATCAAAGATTACTTTGTTTATTGAACTGTCGTATATGGAGCGAAGACAATCCTCAAGGTATTGACGAATCACCATTAAATCATTTCAAAATTACTATTTCGAAATGAGCAAGGAGATGCTGTTTCGACTTATAAGAATTAACCATTTAAATATCCACTAAAATTGGTCCCAACAATACATTACATTTTATTATTTTCTATAGTGTGATTAACTATCAATTTATTGTGAAATCATTTTGCAGACAACTTTATTTCCAGAATTAGTCATATTAACTTGTTCCTTCGTTCATTCCATTTGACGCATCTCTATTTCTTTGGCACGAGTACGATAACTTTGGCGCCAAGATATAATAACGGTTTTTGGTAGAGGGTCTTAATACAAGCATTTTTTACTATGGGAGGGGGGGGGTCTATCTCCCCCCGTTTAGTCGGGAGGGGCAATTTAAAAAAGTTATTATTTAAAATGGAAACAAATAATTAAAAAATAACGGTGATACTTACAATTAAGTTGTATACATTTTTTTAAAGCCAACATTCTGTTCTATTAGCCAGTTTTTAAATCAAGTCAAAACCATGCGTAGTTTTTGAAAAATTTAATTTTAAACTCAAAATTTGAGTAAAAAAAGTTAAAAAAAGGTTTAAAGTGTAACTTTTTCAATACTTCAAGATTATCTACCATTGTTTTTATTTCAGAATTTATTGCTCTTATTTGTTTTTGATCAAAAACTGAAAACTAGATGATTTTATGTCTTTTAGTTTTTGAGAAAATTGAAAATAACCACAACTACTATTTTAATTTAATTCTTTTTTTTTTGCTTGAGTGGTCTTATTTTGATAGTATTAATGGTATTTGCGTATGCGTAATGCGTGTTTGGGTGTATGCAACAGTGGCATCTGTAAGGGGGGGCATGCCGCCCTCCTGCAACCCCCCTGCTTGGACACACTATAGGATTTGGGGTGGGTGCAAGTTGGAGTGCGTGCAAAGGGGGGGAAGGGGCACGGTTCGGTGGGTGCAAGATGAGGGTATGCAAAGTTTCTTTTGCATTTAAATAAGCTGGATTTAAGAAAAATTAATTTACCCTAGGTATATCTTAATCCATATTCGATTATTACTATCAAAATAGGACTACGTTAATACTTAAGCAAGGAAAAAGTAATTTAATTAAAATATTTATTTTGGTAATTTTCAATTTTCTCAAGAACTAGAAGACATAAAGTCATCTAGTTTTCAGTTTTTGATCAAAAACAAATAAGAGCAATGAATTCTAAAAAAAAACAGTAAATAATTTGAAAGTTTTGAAAAATTACACTTTAAACCTTTTTTTTAATTTTTTTTGCATAAATTTTTAGTTTAAAACAATTTTTTTCAAAAACTATGCATAGTTTTGACTTGATTTAAAAACAAGCTAACAGACAAAAGTGTTGGCTTTAAAAAAAGGTATAATACTTAATTATAAGTATTACCGTTATTTTTTAATTATTTTTTTTCCATTTAATGTACATATTTTTTTAAACTGCCCCTACCGCCTAAACGGGGGGAGATAGACCCCCCTCCCATAGTAAAAAATGCTTGTTTTTAACTGTTCTATACAAATCCGTCATTAAACTCTGTCGCCAAAGTTATCGTACTCTCCCCATTAAACGTTTGCAGAGGGAAAAGTATCTATAATCAAACATTTAAGATATAATAATTACACTGAAAAATAGTCAAGATTTAACTTATATTTATTTTTTTGCATATTTAAAGGCTTTGCAACAGCTATTTCATTAAATTAATTTTATGTTATGTTTTAAGCAGAAATGCTTTTAATTAATATTTATCTGCTTGTTTTAATGTTGCAAATGACCTATTTCAAATTAGTTAAAAACATAATATATCTACTGAGAAGCATAGACTTCAATTCTATTAATTTTATGGTGGATATTTTGCAGATATCTTTAAAATACACAACATCTGCACGTTTTTCTATTTGACCTCAAATATCTGTCAATAAACCTGTACGGAGTCATTTTTACTTCCTTTAAAAGTTTTCGCATTTATTGCTTTTATTTAGACCAGAATTTTATATCAAATGACGCACATACAAAACAAAAAACAAGAAAAGACAATTAATAAGAACACAACACACAAAACAAAAATAAATAGGTAAGCTTAAATTAATGAGAAATGTAGTAGGAAAAATATATCAATGAACTGAATCGACCTTAATATCACACTTTTATTTCTGTGATTTTACAATATATATTATATACAATTACTCGTAATTAAAAAAAGACGAGTCGTTCTTTTTTTTTGCACCAGTATATAACGTGGGCTGTCACTGTCAGATTGTCGGGTGTGTTAGACTTCGTGTGTTTGACAACAGCAACTAGAACATGCTCATTTCACCTTGTTTAGTTTAATTATATGTATTCTTTTTTTTGCACTTACTTCGCCTAACTAACTACTCTATTCCTAAGAATCTTTGTTTAACCTGGGTTTAATTTTTAGCTAGTTAACTTTTTAGTTAAAAAAAAAAAACTTAATTGGGAACAGTGCTGTGCATGACATATGTATGTGTCTTTATTAGGGTAATCCATAAGAACGCTATTGTAAATACAGTTTACTTGTCAAATGCCAGAAGATGACAGCTTCAAAAGTGACAACTGCCAAAGACACGCACAAATTAAAATCCTCTACGGTGCGTTGAATCCCGTGTTGGATAGGTGAATTTTTATTTACCTTATTGAGTTGAAATAGCTGTCAAAAATAAAAACAACTTCAACTGTTCACAAACATCAGACAGACATTTAGATTAGTAGTCCAAAATTATTGGAAAAGAAAATGGTCAATGGAATTTTAACAATTCACCAGATTCCTCCGACAAAATATAAAAATTTGAAACAATTGTTCCTTCAAATACAAATCAAAAGATAACGGGTTATCGATTTTGCAGTTTCAATTTTTTTTTCAGTTGAAAGTCTGACATTTACGAAAATGGATCGCTTAATTATCGCACAACGCGTAAAAATTGTTAAAACCTACTATAAAAATGGTGATTCTGCCACAGAAAATATCGCTGCTGTAATTAAAAGTGTTGCCGAAGAATGTGTCGATTCCTCGTCGTTCTCAGGAATCAGACCTGGGGTGCCAGCACGTAACTTGATACAACCGAGTTTAGAGTCGATACAATCGAGCATTGGCAGCACACATTTTGGTTCAATCGAGTGTCCTCGATTGTTTCGCCAGATTCGGCAGCACACAAACTTCAAATTGACGTTTGAAACAAAAGTTTTCACTCGACAGAAATTAGTTATCGTTGGCAGTGATTTTTGTATGAGAAAAATGGAAAAACAAAATAATATGTCAATAAATAAAAAACAGACTGAGATTTTGACCAATTTTATGAGTTCTCACGTTAAACTGCTCTTAAAATAGGAATATGAGTACCATCAACGCAGCCCACTATTCCTGGTAGTTTAAATTTCCTATAATAATACTCCTTGCTGTCTCCAAATTTAGAGCTATCAAATTTAATCCATTGCGGACAAAACTTATTTTCCAGGAAACTCGACGTTCGGCGAAAGAACTTGGAAACTGTTGTCTGTGCCATACTTAGCAACACATTTGTTCCAACCAGGGTTGCGAGTTTGTGAATTGAAAAATCATTAAGTCATAAGCAAGTTGGTGACTTATGAATTAAAAAAAAATTAATTCAAAAGTCACCAACTGACTTATGAGTTAAAAAACTTTAATTCACAAGTCACCAACTGACTTCTGAATTAAAAAAAAAATTAAATCGCAAGCCATTAACTGACTTGTGAATTAAATAAATTCAATTCACGAATCACCAACCGCCTTATGAATTAAAAAAATTTAATTCAAAAATTGAATTTATTTAATTCATAAGTCAGTTGGTGATTTGTGAATTGAATTTATTTAATTCATAAGTCAGTTGGTGATTTGTGAATTGAATTTATTTAATTCATAAGGCAGTTGGTGACTTGTGAATTAAATTTTGTTTAATTCATAAGTCAGTTGGTGAACTGTGAATTAAAGCCATGAGTTAAGCTTAGAGTGAATTAAGCTTTTGCAACGCTGGTTCCAACATTGGTTTGGTAACTCCCACTGGCTAGGAGATTTAATGTTGCACAAAGCTGTACAACTGGTGGAACTGATGTTCTTCTTCTGTCTTCTGGAAGATCTAACGAGCTGAGTATCGTGTGAAAACATTCCTTGTTGACTCTAAACTCCTGCACAAAGCTAAAAAAAAAATGTTTTACAAATGTTATACATGATCTTTCTTTTCTTTTTGATTATTTACTCATTTTCACTCAATTCGAATGGGTTGCTCTTGCTATTATCTCTCAAATATCTTCTTTTGATTTTAGCACAGGACACTTCTTCGCGTTCACTTTCACTCTCCGAATCAAACAAAAACATTTCGAAATAAAACTTAAAATTTAAACTAGAATGAAATAATTTCAAAGAAAACTTATTTGACATTTCATTTTATAGTTCACAATGATTTTTTTAAGTAAAAGTCACAATGGAACTCGTCTCTAATTACGTGCTGTCAAAAATAATTTGTTTCGAGTTGATCGACGATCGACAATCCTCGGTTGTATCAAGTTACGTGCTGGCACCCCTGTCTTACGGCACATAATGTAGTATTTTGTATTTGGATCTACACCCACATCCATATAAAGTCCACAGCTCACAAACCAAATGAAGCCAGCTGACCATTCACAACGTCGGTCGTAGATAAGTTGAATGGGTGCTTGAACAATAGGCGGTGGACGGCGATTTTTCGAACAAAATTTTCTTTAGCGACGAAACACATTTTTCACTCGGTGGGTACGTTAATCAACAAAATGATCGTATTAAGAATCCTCAAGTAATTGAAGAAAGGCCATTACATCCACAAAAAGTCACTGTTTATTGCGCTCTTTCGTCCGGAGTTGGGATTGGAGCTTACCTCTTCGAAAACGACTATGGAACGACTCTCAACGTCGTTTCGGAGCGTTATGGTTATATAATAACCGACTTTTGTTACCTGCTATTGAAGAATACGACGAGAATATGTTGTTTTAATAAGATGGTGCCACATGCCACACAACTCGAGCGAATATGGCTTTATTACAAGAGACATTTCTTGCCCGCGTAATTTCCCGTCGTGACGGTATCAACTGGCCACCAAGACCATGCGATTTGACACCGCTTGACTTTTTTTTTGTTAGGATACGCGAAAGACCGTGTTTATGTAGATAAACTTTTAACTCTTGAGCACTTAAAAACCAACATTTGTCAAGTTATGGCTGAGATACCGTCCAATATGTATCAAAAAGTGGTCGAAAAATAAAAGAAAGAAAATGTTTTATGTGTTTTAAACGTTTACTTTTAAAACCGCAAAATGGATAGCCCTGTAAATGATAAAAATCCGTTGATCTGTCATACGGTTACCCTTTCTATTTTAGATTAAACGCAGCCATTGGTTTTCTCTTTGAGCTAAGTTCACATGACAGTCAGATCAGTTAGTGCTTTGACAGCAGCTACAATTCGTTGGACTGAAAAAGTGTGTATTTTCATGGTTGTTAAATGGTTAACAGATTCAATAATTTTAACAATGCGCAGAACATTAATAAAATGTATTAATTGACCATCTGAAAATTTCAAACGTCATCTAAAAATGGCTGACAATGACGTTTCTGGCAATTTATTGTAACAACTGACAGTTGTCTGTAATTATCCTTTTCATTGAATCTAGGGTCGGTGTAAGTGTCAAAATTTAAACAAATATTGAATTGCCTTTGATGCTTAAGTTTTGACACAGATAATCCAATTTATTGTATCAATGAAAAACCTCATTACTATGAAATTATGTTAAATAATAAAATAAGTTGAAATGATGACAAATAAACAAATTTTAAAATGTTCACCGTTTTTGTAGTGAAGTTTAAGGTATTTCAAGAGTGATTTTAATCTTTTTAAATGTCAAAAGATGACATTGCAGGTTATTCACAATGGCCATCTGCTGGATGCGCTATAGTATTTATCCACGACTTTCAAGTCTAAATGAGCTAACTTCAATACTAAATTAAAAAGATGAAAACAATGTTTGCACGGTACTGTTAAAGAATTGAAAGAAAATCTAAGAATAACGTCTTCGTCGCGCGTCCGTCGTTACTCGTCATCGTCGTCTCGTCGAAGAAATCAAGAAATTTTCTTATGGAAACAGAAGAAACAAGTTCTTCATATGCATATCCACTTATAGTTGGACTTAACTGAACCGTGGTAATGCAGTGCTAGTGTTGAAGCTGGTTAAAAAAAAAACGGTTCCAGCTCTCCTTCAGATTGTAATCTTTCGGATTCAAGTTCATTGCCTATACACGTATGTTTGTTGACGTAAAAGAACATGATGTCGACCACAGCGACAGCAGTGAGCGGAATCTAAAACTCGAATCATGGAAGAGTAGTAATAATATAACTTGGTTTACATTTTCTGTTTTATTATTTCTTCTTTATTTTTTGTTTTCTCTGTTTCATTAGTTTCTGAGATATGTATTTTATTTTTTCGTTCATACCTATGTTCTTTTACTTTTTTTTGTATTCTTTTGACGGATCCCATTTCAGCTGCAATCGGAAAACACGTTTTAACTGTATATGGCTGTCAAAGTTCTTGTTTCGTCTGAATCGCTGAATCTGGCCATAATTGTGTAGTGTGGTTTCTGTTGGTTGACAAAAAGGGAATATAACGAGTAGAGAGATTGAGAGAGAAGGGAAACAAAACTTAAGAAAGATCAATGTCTCTTTGCAGAATGTGCGCTTTTTTTTTTAACTTGGTGTTCGATTCGAAGAGATTTTTGTATACATATTTTATGGAATTCATATGTAAATATAGTAGTTGAATGACTTGTAAATGTGCTTTTTGGAATAATAAATTAAATTGACACGAAGATGGTAAACTGATTGTGATCGATTTGATAGGTTTTTGTTTTGACTGCTACGAAAGAAAAAAGGGAAACAAGAATAATTTTGTGTTGTGTATTGATGCGTTAGGCACTAACTCAAATTATTTTTGATCTTAATATGTCAAATCAGGGGGCACATTGTTCAATTTTTGATTTGAATTCAATAATACATAGTAATTAATTTTTAGTCTTTTAGGAATATGACTTATTATCTTAAAACGTGCATCAAACGAAAACAAATCTAAATGACATTTTGAACGCTACACCGAAATGTGTTCCAATGATAAGAAAGAACAACAAATGACAGAAAGCATTCTATATTCAACCGTGTTCCATTCACCATTCCAAAAAATTAAGGGGCCAGTTATAGATATGATTCATTTTCATAATTGAAACCAATCATTGGAATTTTTTGTACAGGTTGGTTATAGTTTTCATTGAAAATTTCTGGCATTAGACACAAATTTCCTGATTGGAATCAAGCAATTCCTGATCGGTATAAAGCATTTGAGGTTAGAGTTAATTATTGAAAGGAAAATGAAACGCTTTCAGTTTAACGATTATATTCCGAAATGTGAAATCCACAATCAGCTGTTCATTCAAAACGATTTCATCATTGAGAAATTAAATAAGAAGTAAAAGAAAAGTTCTGGGGCCCTACTCTGTAATGCGTTTCGAAAGCCAATCCGATTCGAATCTGATATTCGATTCGTTTATGAATTCGTACTATGTAAAATGTTCGAATCGAACAAAACAATCATCTAGTACTTTTTCTTTTTAAAGAATAGATTTACCGAGTCTCGAAGTATTTCTCATGAGATGTGTTAAACCAAAATACAAAAAAAAAATCAAAACAAATCACATACAAGACGAAAAAGTTAAAATTAATTTTTAAAGAGAAATTATAAACTTCAATAAAAAGTTAATAAAATGGATTCGGTTGCGCTGTGGATGGATGAAGAAAATAGAGAAGAACGAGTTGAACGTAGAACAATACGCGATAAATCAAATATTTTTGAAATGTGTGATAGAAGGTAAACATAATGCGTGAGTTATTTTACTTTTTTAAGCATTGCTTTTGTTTAGTTTTGTACAGAACTTTAGACTATCAAAAATCGCTTTCAATTATGTATTAAATTCTATTCGAGAGGAACTGTCCATTTCCATGAGATCGACTGCTGTGCCAGATATATTGAAGTTAGCTGTAACCTTGAAGTTTTTAGGACAAATCGGCCATGACTACTCGATAGCAATGTCACAACAGACAACATCGAGTTCGATTGCAGTAGTTTGTTTGTAGTTTGCTTAAATTTTGAATAAAATTATTAATTTCCTGCTTACGTTTTATCTATGTATTTCACACAATTTTCCTTTTGTGTCTTTTAAAAACGACTATCGAATTGCAATCCGTTACCTCTCTTGGTGTAGAAACAAAATTTTCGTTTTCGAACGCTAATGACATTCGCAACACATTACCAGGTACGAAAAATCCGAATGCGGGTATGTCATTCCGTAAGTACTAGATTTCTTATCCGCATTATAAATATAGAGTACAAAATTTTCGTTTTCGGAAATATTTTCTTTCGAAACGCATTACAGATTAGGGCCCCTGGGTTAAATAATGTGTTTTTTTTAGTAGAATAAATCTCCAATTCATTAGCTTCAAATCTCTATACCAAACATAGGTTAGGTTAGGTTAGGTTAAAGTGGCTGCGGATTCAGAATCCACACACTTAGGCCAGAAGAAAAGGCCCATTGTGATACCACATGAATCTAGAGAAATTACTTCCCACTAGTCGAACCATTTTGAGCTTTTTATAAAGCGAAGAAGATATTTGATATCCTTTTTAGCTAGTTCACTGGGATCATCAAAAGAGTATTCTCCCAGATGAAGTTTGCGTCTTAGTGAAAGAGCAGGGCAGGTGCAGAGGAGGTGAGAGATTGTTTCTTCTTCTTCCTCGTCCATACAGCTCCTGCAGAAGTCATTTGAGGCTACACCAAGTCGTATTGCGTGTCTGCCTATAAGACAATGTCCCGTAAGGACACCTATTAGGGAGCTAATATGAAGTCTGCTTTGAGATAACAAGTCTTTAGAGCGCTTTAGGTCCAGTGAAGGCCATATGAGTTTTGTGGCTGCGCATGTTGGTAAATTGTGCCACCTAGAGTTTGCTATCTCGAAAGCTGTTTCTTTTAGCAGAAGTTTACATGTAGCTATCGGTATACCTATCTTCTCCCTTTAAGGTGAAATAGGTATGACGGTTCCATTTTTAGCGAGTTCATCGGCTCTACAATTTCCAGCGATGTCTCTGTGGCCCGGCACCCAACAGAGGTGAATGTTAAATTGCTGCGCCATCTACATATGAGACGAACGACAAGCGAGGGCCGTTTGAGATTTGGTTGAGACACTGACTGTCAGAGAAGATGCGGATATCAGAAGTTGATATCACGTTTTCTCTTAGCAAGGAGAGAACCTTTTTGATCGCTAACATTTCCGCTTGGAAGACGCTACAATGATTAGGGAGGTGGAATGAGATGCTTAAATTAAGCTTTTCTGAGTACACACCACTACCAACTCCCTCATTTGTCTTGGATCCATCTGTGTAAAAATTGATACTTTTGTCATCCAGGGGTTTTTTGTCTTCCCATTCATCTCTGGATGGAATGGATACCTGGAAGTTTTTTCAAAATTGGGGTTTTGGAATAGTGTAGTCTATGTACTTTGGTATAGAACCAAAGAGGTTCAAAATGATGGAGTGCCCCACATTGTTGTTGGCCCATTGAGATGAGGCGTTGAGTCTAATAGCTGTACTCGCTGCCACTTGTTTGCTGAATATGTCGAGGGGTGTCAGATGGAGGAGAGTGTCCAACGCTGCTGAGGGTGTGGTTCTCAAAGCCCCGCTAATGCAGAGACATGCAGTGCGTTGGACTCTGCTGAGTTTGTCGTAGTATGTGACTTTCTCTAGTGCAGTCCACCACACTGCAACCCCGTACATAAGTATTGGTCGGATGACCGATGTGTATAGCCAATAGGTTATGCAAGGTTGAAAACCTTATTTGTTTCCTATGGCTTTCTTGCAAAGGAAAAGAGCTGCTGTAGCTTTTTTAACTTTTTCTTGAATATTATGTTTCCAACTTAATTTTTTGTCCAATATCAGACCATTGTTAAAAATTAGTGGTACACCTTTTATTGAGGGAGGTACAATTTCTGGGATCTTGTATTTCCGTGTAAAAAGGACGAGGTTTGTTTTTTGAGGATTAATACTAAGTCCGCAGTGATCAGCCCATCTAGTGAGCATATTGAGTGCGTTTTGGAGGAGGTCTCTCAGTGTATTAGGATGTTCTCCTATGACGGCGATAGCAACATCATCGGCATACGCAACCACTCTGTAGCCTTCTCTCTCAAGGGATATTAGTAGCTCGTTAACCACTATGTTCCATAGGAGAGGGGACAGAACACCACCTTGCGGAGTGCCTCTACTGACAGACCTTTTCGTACAAAAATCCCCCATCTTAGAGTTGATGATCCTGCTTTTTAGCATTAGATTTATCAATTCACAGTGAGTATTCGACGTTTAGGGTCGTCATAGCAGAAGTGATAGCGGATGTGTCAACGTTGTTGAAAAAGCCTTCAATATCCAGGAAGGCCACCATAGTGTATTCTTTTTGTTCTAGGGCGTATTCGATAGTTCTTACCAAAGTGTGCAAGGCTGTTTCTATCGATTTCCCTTTGCAGTAAGCATGCTGAGACATCGATAGTCTCTTATCAATGCTGTTACGTACATGGATATCAATCAGACGTTCCAGAGTTTTGAGAATGAATGATGATAGGCTAATAGGTCTTAGATCTTTAGGGTTGATATGCGAACATTTGCCCGCCTTGGGAATGAAAACTACCTTTACTTCTCTCCATCGCTGAGGTATATAGACCATATCTAGACAACTTTTAAAGATCATCTCAATGATGGGCAAAGTTATGTCAATCGTAAGTTGTAGCTCAGCTGGTACGATGTGATCTGGCCCTGGAGATTTGTAAGGTTCGAAACTATTCAGAGCCCATGTCAATTTTTCTTTTGTAACAAGACCTTGAGGAAAAGTTAAGTTAATACCCGAACCAGCATGGTTTGTTGTATTAACGGATTTGGAGCTATCAGGGAAATGATAGCTCCAAATCCACCAAACATAACACATTTGACTCTTTTACTCGTTTTGAAATC
Organism: Eupeodes latifasciatus; assembly: GCA_920104205.1. NCBI lineage: Eukaryota > Metazoa > Arthropoda > Insecta > Diptera > Syrphidae > Eupeodes > Eupeodes latifasciatus. The sequence continues at coordinate 388,405,958 of OV049924.1, read as the reverse complement.
TCGAAACAACATTTGATGAAAACCAATGCTAGCTATAACTGGCCCCTTACCAATGCAAAAGTATTTCGTAATTGATATTAAAACTTCTTGAATATTTTACTACGTCATAATTGATTCAAACTAACTGTTAGGAGGTGAGCTATTTAAAAATCCTCAAAAATAGTATCCAATAATATGATATTGCCCTTGCAAGACAGTTCGTCGCCTTTTATTGTGTTTGATGGAGTTTTTCATTAATCCCTCCTGCTACTTCGTTTGATTAAAAAAATACCTTTCAAACCGTTATATACAAGGTTTATTGGATTAGTTCAAAGTTTGATAACTATACAATTATCGTTGATGTACATATGTATGTACCCCAAGGCTGTTTCCTGTCTCCAACATAATTTCTCATTTTTTATAATGATTTCCTGTAAGAAATTTCTCATCTACTTAACTTCTTTGTGGACGACAGCACCTTTTCGTCAGCGGCAAGTTATCTTAAGCTCATTAAATTCTGAACTTGACAGCATTGCTAAAAGCTGATTATAAATCGCATCTCTGGTGCTTCACTAACTTTCTTAGTCTTTTGAGCAGTATGCAACAAGAGTTCAAAATTATGATTGACAATAACATTGTTAGTTCTTTTACGTCACTTGAACACGTTCGTAATGCCTCACCCTAATTTGACGAATTTAGTTCTTGTGAAACAGCGAGTTGCATTCCTCTCCTTAAAGGACTCATAAACGCACCTCCAGGAATGCTCATGAGTATAATTGCCTGAACACAATAGGCAACTGCATGTTGTAGCAGAAATAGCTGTCAAAAATTGTCGTACGTACCTACTATTTTTTTTTGTATATGCCTACAATAAAGCTTGCAGCTTTTTGACATTTCAAGTTTTGTTTTCATTTGTTGGAGTCAGCTGTCGAATCGTTTGTTGGACAAGTTCAAGCAGCACTGTTGTTTTCACATCTCCTACAGACCCGGTTTTCTAAAATGTTTGCACGATTTTCCGATTGTACGCACATTTGGACGATTAAATTAACCGAAAAAATCACGAAGTGCACGATATACATACATGTTGATTTGAACGCCCATTTTTATAATAAGCCACAGTAATTTTAACGCGTTACTCGATTGTGTATTTTTCCATGGTTTAAATTGAGTTAGTCTGAAATTGAGAAATGCCAAATGAAATGCATAAAACAACTTGACGTTAACGTGTGTTTCACATTCAACATCGGCTCTTAAAATTTAACCATCTCATGTTCGCTAACCATCTTTTTTTAAATTTTCATCCATTATCATTCAACCACGAAATCACATTAAACACTCAAAAAAACTGACAGATACCATATTTCTCCATACATTTTGAATTGTCAAAATGTTTGCACGAAAAAGTTAAAATATGACTAACCTTTGCAGAACCGTCTGCAATACCGGCTGCGTTACGTTTTGTTCGTAAGATTGAGATGGTGTGTATTGAATATTTTGACAGCTTTTCCAGTTGCAGCTACTATCAGGTACAGAGATTTCTTCTAGTCTTACTACACGAATAAACAATGCTTTACAACACTCTGACTTTCCCTATCTTTGCAATATTCGGGAATTCAAAATTAATCAGTTGTCGGGAGCACAACTCCCTCAAACCTTCAACCTACTACAATAAAGGCTGATTCCGAACTATTCCAAATAGGCATAAATCTAACCACATGTTATCTTAACAGAATCAAAATTTCTGAATTCAGCTTCTGCTATATATGTATGTATGTACATAAGTGTCTAGCTGTTGTTTCAGGGCGCAAAAAGTACAGACAAATTCCACAAGCGTAAACTTTGCATGCTGAAATGTCAAACTATTCTTAATATTTTGACAGCTGGATGTCATTGGTTATTTTGATATCTGCTAAAATATAATTCAAAATACCTTATCCACTGAAATTTTTCTAGCAATGGGTGAATATCATATATATTTACTTAAACATTCTTTCTTGAGCTATTTTTTTTAAGCAGAACTTTAAGTTTTATGTTTTGGCTTAATCGTGTTAGAATTTTTCAAAAATCAAAAAGTACAATGAGACCCTTAAAGTCTGCTGATATAGCTTTATCAACTTGCTAACAACTTCCGCCTGCCATTATTACAATAATTTACTCATAGTTTGAACCGAACTTTTGAACTTTGCACATTTAAATTCCCCTATTTTTGTAAACAACAACTACTATCCTATTTTGTATCCTTAACCCTATCCCATTAAAGAAAAACAAATTATGCAAAAAGCAATGCTTCGCATTCATGAAATTCATATCTACACATATTGCATTCATGTTTCAGGATCATATTTTGTCTGAAATGGAAGTGGATGTCCTTTTGCAATGGATGAGGTGTATATGTGTATGGTGAATCCTTTTCTTGCCCTATAACAAAGCACATACAACAAGGCACAAATATTCATATGGGTTTATAGTTGAGTTGTACAACAGAGTAAGGCTTACCTAACCCACTGTCAAGGAAAGCAAACGTCAAAATAAAAAACAATCTCGCAATTCGCATGTGTAGCAAAGATATATAACGGATGATAGTACAGATATAAATCATCATGTCGGCTTTACCTACAATACAAACAGCGAAAGCGGACAAAAACCTTCTCTTCCTCCTTTATCATCTTCACTTTCTGCAACGAATAATGTTTGCAAAAATGTCGTGCACATGCATTTCCTGTTTTTGCGCCTGAAAGACGTACAACAAAACACATTTTTTTCTTTACTACTGTTTGTTTGCTTTGTTGTTTTGTTTGTTAACTTTGTGTTTGAATTTGAAAATTTATCTGCAGTACAAAAATACTTTAAAAAATTTAATGATGTTACTGTTATTTGTTTTTAAAAACAAACCCAAATTAGGTCAGAACAGGAAAAGTAAAGAAATTAAAATATAAATAATTCATTCGCTCATAAATATGAAAGCTATCAGCAGGTTGCTATAAAATTATGCAAAAGCTCTTAGAGTTTCTAAAGATAAAGACAAATAAGGATAAAGTTCAGCAAGTGAATCAAAAATTCATAAACAATAAAACAAAGTACAGGGAAGAAAACAAACTTAAATTGAAGCAATATGGATTAAACTTTTTGATTGTTAACAGATTTCTAGATTAGATACTAAAATTTGAACATATTAATTAGCAATCAACAACTTGTATTAATTTTTATCTTTGTCGGCCACGCCCCCTTCACCCTATCGTACGTCGCGTCGTCGGCCACAGTCTTGGGTCGACATATTAATGTGCTTAATTCTTATCTCGAAGGTTGTGCACAGTCAGATTGGCCGAGCGGTCTAAGGCGCCAGATTTAAGCTCTGGTTCCCTCTGGGAGCGTGGGTTCGAACCCCACATCTGACAAACTTTTTTTTGTTGGAAAAAACACCTACTATGAAATATCAAAAATAGAGTAGAATATAATTGACATATAGACATATTGACTAGATTAGATTAGATTAGAATAGAATAGAATAGAATAGAATAGAATAGAATAGAATAGAATAGAATAGAATAGAATAGAATAGAATAGAATAGAATAGAATAGAATAGAATAGAATAGAATAGAATAGAATAGAATAGAATAGAATAGAATAGAATAGAATAGAATAGAATAGAATAGAATAGAATAGAATAGAATAGAATAGAATAGAATAGAATAGAATAGAATAGAATAGAATAGAATAGAATAGAATAGAATAGAATAGAATAGAATAGAATAGAATAGAATAGAAAAGAATAGAATAGAATAGAATAGAATAGAATAGAATAGAATAGAATAGAATAGAATAGAATAGAATAGAATAGAATAGAATAGAATAGAATAGAATAGAATAGAATAGAATAGAATAGAATAGAATAGAATAGAATAGAATAGAATAGAATAGAATAGAATAGAATAGAATAGAATAGAATAGAATAGAATAGAATAGAATAGAATAGAATAGAATAGAATAGAATAGAATAGAATAGAATAGAATAGAATAGAATAGAATAGAATAGAATAGAATAGAATAGAATAGAATAGAATAGAATAGAATAGAATAGAATAGAATAGAATAGAATAGAATAGAATAGAATAGAATAGAATAGAATAGAATAGAATAGAATAGAATAGAATAGAATAGAATAGAATAGAATAGAATAGAATAGAATAGAATAGAATAGAATAGAATAGAATAGAATAGAATAGAATAGAATAGAATAGAATAGAATAGAATAGAATAGAATAGAATAGAATAGAATAGAATAGAATAGAATAGAATAGAATAGAATAGAATAGAATAGAATAGAATAGAATAGAATAGAATAGAATAGAATAGAATAGAATAGAATAGAATAGAATAGAATAGAATAGAATAGAATAGAATAGAATAGAATAGAATAGAATAGAATAGAATAGAATAGAATAGAATAGAATAGAATAGAATAGAATAGAATAGAATAGAATAGAATAGAATAGAATAGAATAGAATAGAATAGAATAGAATAGAATAGAATAGAATAGAATAGAATAGAATAGAATAGAATAGAATAGAATAGAATAGAATAGAATAGAATAGAATAGAATAGAATAGAATAGAATAGAATAGAATAGAATAGAATAGAATAGAATAGAATAGAATAGAATAGAATAGAATAGAATAGAATAGAATAGAATAGAATAGAATAGAATAGAATAGAATAGAATAGAATAGAATAGAATAGAATAGAATAGAATAGAATAGAATAGAATAGAATAGAATAGAATAGAATAGAATAGAATAGAATAGAATAGAATAGAATAGAATAGAATAGAATAGAATAGAATAGAATAGAATAGAATAGAATAGAATAGAATAGAATAGAATAGAATAGAATAGAATAGAATAGAATAGAATAGAATAGAATAGAATAGAATAGAATAGAATAGAATAGAATAGCATTTGCATGCTTACCAATTTTTTTTCCATAATGAAGAATTGTGAATAACGTCGAGGGGTGCAGCTAGTATCAATATTCAAAAATTGAAGTAAAATCATGTATAAAGGGTCCTGCTTTCCTTGTCGCCCCATTCCCCTATGAAAGATGAGTAATTTTTGATTCAAACGTCACAAAATGGAAATAAAATAGTTGAATGTAAATGAATACATTTGATAATGTTATCCTTTAAGGAAAGGATAACAGGATGTCAGGAAAAGCACCTTTTTTGGGGAGAAATTTGATAATACAAGATACATTATTTCCAAATTTAGAAGTTTAGATGAGTTTTTCAAAGGACAACTTTGCAAAGCAACAGTCCTTTAATTGTCATCAGTCATTATTTTCCTTGCAAAAAAGTAATGTCAGATGTGGGGTTCGAACCCACGCTCCCAGAGGGAACCAGAGCTTAAATCTGGCGCCTTAGACCGCTCGGCCAATCTGACTGTTGACACAAGCACGAACTTAATTCCTTTAAATGCAAGCGAAATGAGCATCCTCAAACCCCTCAAACAACCCGCCCCTCTTTTTGCGAAAGCACACACAGAGAGGAACAAAACATTAACATAACATGGACGAAAATAAAGAAATGAACTTTCACAGAGCAAGAGCACCAATGACAATATTTAAATGAGCCCCAGCATGCATGACATGAATGAAAACATTGAACATCCCTCTTTCGCTTTCTCTCCTGTGTATAGAATCATCACTCACATCATTGCATAGTAACTAAATTGCTAATTGCACCGGAAGCTGACACAGAAGCACGTTCGGATGATTACCCTTTTTTACACCCCCCCCCCCCCCTAGAAAATAAAATGAACAAAAACAAAGAACATCGTGTCGTCGTTGCGTCGTCGGTCTGTCGGTTCTACACCCAAGAACTTGTTGACCTTCCCCATCTTCTAGTTTGTTAGGAGTAGCAACAACTCCCGGAGCTTATGTTAGAATAGGCTTGGGTGTGTGGTAGGACATGACAGGTGGCATGGGTGGTGAGAAATTTTGAAGTGAATCAAGTGGTATTAGGTCTTTTTGAACTGCCAGGCAGCGCCAGCACGTGAACCGAAACTTTATGTTTGTGTTTTTGTTAATGTCGATTTTGCGCATCGATGAAAACATTACAGAAATCCAAAGCTTTTATTGCTCTGTCACACTCTCTCACTATCTTCGTCTTTCTCTATGATTTTGGGCGTCATATCGTAAATATCGTAGACAGAAAACGTTCATTCCTCAAATAATTTCGCATCATAGAAATTTCGGGTGCAGTTTTAGTGCAGCTGTTATCTCACGCGAACCGATCCGAATTTGTTGTCCGCCATTTCCGCCGCGCCGTGTAGAGTACTCTGCTGTTGCCGCTGTTAGCTGCTGCCTGGGTAAACTTTTGGATAACATTACAAGTGCAACCCTTTCAGCTAAAGGTGTATACCTACTTAAATAATTTTGTGGATAGAACATAATAATAATAACGGTTCAAGGAGTAAGTAGAGCAAAGTGTGTGTGTGTGTGTTTGTTGTTGTTGTGTTTTTGTAAATTGCATGCGAAGCAGAAAATCGATGCCACGGTTACTGCAATGGGCCACCTCGTAATATAGGTCAACGCGTACAGTAAGTAGGTAGGTTAGGTACAGCAAAAGCCAAGCCAGACGCAACAACAAAAGGTGGCAGTAACTGTTTCTCTTCATTATCTCCATTTCCATCATTTGCAATTGCATCCGCGCCATATTAGATCCACCATCATCGCCACCATGGTTTCAGAAATTTAGCTCCATGGCAATGAGATGGTTTGGAATGATAGGATGAAAAGAAGATATACGATACGCAGTTTAGTTTGTCCGTTCGTCCCGATCTCGAGTGACTGTCAAACACCAAACCAACTAACTATACAGACCCCGTATGGCTTGGCAATGGCGTATTGTGTTATTGTGAATACGCCATACACACATTATGTGCATAGAAGTACTTTCTAGTTCAATGAGAAAATTGAAAAATTACGGGACGGGAATTTTGCATCGTTATTTTGTGCGGTCTTAATTTATTATATCCGTTGCGAAGCGATGTGATGCGGTACGGTGTGGTGCGCGGTGATATATGTATGTATTTCTAAGTCTCAGCACTCGGGGCGATTAAATTGCTTCATTTGCAACGCATATGGTTTGTAGTTAAGGTCTGTGTACATCTAAGCGGGATGAACGGAATTTTTAACCGCATTTGAACTTGATATTGATTGAATTCCATTATTGTTTTAAACTGAAAAGGTTTTTCTCTTCTTTTCTTATTTTGTTGGATTTATATTTTGGTGAATATTTGATTTCTTAGAAAGTATGTTTATTTCTAGTTCGTGGGGGTGCGTAACTGAAGCATATGGAATTGTGTATTTTGGTTCCCTGGTTTATGTATTTTTAGGGGACAAGCAGTATGTTGCTTATAACAGATGATACACTCTTACAAAAATCCGAAAAAAAAAACTACTTAAAAATGTGTTAAAATATTAGTTGGAAATATAGAATTATAGATATAAACGTGTTTACCGACCGTTTGTGTGAAATTTGTATTAATATATAATCTGATTCCCTAATGTTTATTCAGTTCTTCGCATCTGTCAAAATAGAAAGAAAATGGCTGACCTACTTTTCAAATGTCGTATACTCAACAAGCATTTTTTTTTTTAATTTGACGCATGACACGATTACAATTAATCGAAACGTCCATTTACAAATTTAAACAGGTGAATGACCGACCATTAACGTCATTATTACGGGAGTTTCTATATGGGTAAATTCAGGTTTCCGTCGAAAATTGATTGTTTGTCATGGCGCATGGAACACAATTGGAACTGTTATTTATTCAGTTCTAACCATTTGTCAAAAGAGAAAGAAAATAGCTGATTAATTAGTTTATAAAAAGATCTTTTACTCAAACGCCATTTTTTTATTTTGACGCATGTCCATGAATTGATTTTTGACAAGTGAAAATAACTCAACCGTCCAACTGAAATTTCTGACTTTTTCTTTAGATACACTCTGATCTGGTAAATTTAACTCTTAATCTAATGTTTTAGAGAAAGTTTAAGAGCCATTAAATAAATAAATATATATTTTTAAGAATTATTGTACAAAAAACAATAGATACATTTAATAAATAAATACAGGGTTATCCATTTTGCGGTTTCAAAAGTGAACGTAAATAAAACGCATACATACATAGATATATGTATGTAAATATTTTTTTTTCATGATATTTCTTTTTTATTATAAAGCTTGAACGTTGATATTATTTGTGAAACACTTCATCATTTAAATGATCACCACGCTAATTATTGCAAGCATTGATTCTTTTGAGGTAATTTTCGATCAGTTTTTTTTTTAACATACCCACCGAGTGAGAAATGGACTTCGTCGCTGAAGAAAATTTTGTTCGAAAAATTGCCGTCCACCACCTATTGTTCAAGCACCCATTCGACGGTCAGCTGGCTTCAGGTGTTGTGTGATCTGGACTTTATATGGATGCAGATGCCGTAAGACATCCCTTACTCCTGAGAACGACGAGGAATCGACACATTCGGGTCTTCGGCAACACTCACTTGCAGCAGCGATATTTTCAGTGGTACAAGCGCCTTACAATTTCTGCACAATTTTGCCAATTACTTGCGTAGTTGGACGATTATGTAAACCATAATCTCCTCTTAAATATATGGCTGTGGCAGAATCACCATTTTTGTAGTAGGTTTTGACAGTTTTTATGCTTTGTGCGATAGTTAAGCGATCCATTTTCGTAAATGTCAGACTTTCAACTGAAAAAAAAAATGGTTTATCAACTTAGTTTGACAGATGTAGAATTTCAGCCCTATACTTTTGAACCCGCTAAATGGATAACCCGTTATACGTTTTTGGTTTTTTAATGTTCATTCAGCTCCAATTATCTGTCAAATTGAAAAAAAATTGCGGAATAATTTGTTTAAAAATCTGTTATTCAAACGCCATTTTTTTTATTTTGAAGCAAGTCCAATATTTGATTTTTGACAAATGAAAATTACCCGCACTTCCCATTTAAATTTTTAACACTTTTTTTGAGAAGGTGTATTTTAAACTCCGAGAGGTGAATTGCCATTAATGTCAATAATAAAACTGTATTTTACTTTTATTCTATAATTATAGAGAAAGTTTACGAGCAATTAAATCTAAAAAATTAAAATAAATGCATCGATTTGGTATTTAAAAAAAAAATGGAACTGTTCAGAGCTATAAAAATTGCGGATGTATAATAACGAGTAATTTGTTTATATAACGAGTTCACGAACCCCAAGAAGTTTATACATTCGATTCGTTACCTTTTGAACCACAATACGATTTAGTGAAAGAGTATTTGTATATAATTTCACTTATTGCACATTATGTGTAACTTATCTGACTTTTCGTTTAAATTGAACGAACAAAACTATGTGTGAATAAGAGGCTACAATGTTGCATCTAAACCGAACTTGTTGTCAAAAGCATTTTTTTATGATGCTCGCATAATCTTTGAATGATTTCTTAACTCTTCGCAAGAAACTTTGTCAGTAAAAAAAATAAACTGGCAACAAATCGTCGCACAGTCAAAATTTTGTTTTGCAAAGGAGTCTATGTTTTTTGTTGTATAGGGTTTTCCAAAAAGATGTTTCATTTTGATATTGAAAAAAAAAGAATAAATAATTATTTCATTATACCTAAAGGGTTCTTAAATTGGCGCGGGTAGATTTTAGCGCCCCCTGGTAGCCATTTTGTTTTGGTGACATCTGTCAAATCTTTTGTTTATTATTCAGTTGTTTATGCCAAATCATCATGGCGAGTTACACGATTGAACAGCACGTTCAAATGATAAAACTTTATTATCAAAATGAGTGTTCGTTAACGCAAACTTTGCGCGCATTGCGCCCATTTTACGGTATACATGGTGGCCCTTCACAGTCGATTCTTCAACTTTTGCTGGCCAAATTTGAGACAATCAGCCAACACCCGTATGTTCAAGAAACGCAAGATCGGCCGAGAACATCGCCGCGGTCCGTGAAAGTGTACAGTAGAACCCGATGTAGTTTATTCAATTCAATTCAATTCAATTTCAATTCAATTCAATTTATTGTATACATATTATTAACATTTGTACATTAAGATTAATATCTTTTGTAGTACATAGAGATAAGATAAATAGGAACTAATTTAGTTATTTATGTATTCAATTTAAATTCACTAACTTAGAACTAAATTTAAATTTACAAAATTCTGAGTTTTTATTTTAGAGATAGAAGCAAAGAAGTGTGAGATTTTAAAAATGAAGAAAAGGAAAATAAAGCAGTAGAAAAAGAGTTTGAAAAAAAAGAAGAAGAGTTTACAAATGAGAAAAAAGAAAAGAAAGAGTAGCTTTGAGATTAAGTTGAAGTGAAGTGAAGAAAGATGGCACTTTTGAAGCTAGTGGCAGTAGCGATAGATCTTATACTTATTGGTAAAGAATTCCATAATTTAACGGCGTGAATAAAAAATAAACGGGATGAATTGAGATAGTTATAGCGTGAGGGAATTGAGACTAAAAGTTCTAAGGGAACGAGCAAAATTAAGTTTTTCATATAAATACGATGGAGTCTTACTACTTATAAGATTATATAAGAAGATACAATTTCTGGCATCAATATAGTTGTCTAAAGTACTTCCCAAAAAGTTTTTCACATAGTGAGAAATGTGGTCATATCTACGAAGCCCATGGATGTATCTTTCCGAGTCATTTAATGCAACTTGAAGTTTTCGTTGGGATAAAGAATCTAAATTAGGGTATACGACTTCAGAGTAAGTAATAAGCGATAGGATAAGACTTTTAACAAGCCTTTGTCTGGTATCTTGTGGAGTAAAACTTGCAGCCATCCAAAATTTCCGAAGACATCCATATATTTTACCTATAACAGAGTTTGTATGGTCGTATCTTGATAGATTTGAATTCAGAACAAATCCCAGACTTGTCACAGTTTGAACAATGTTTAGCTTGTCTACAGATAATAAAACATCAGGTAGAGTATTAAGATCGAGTTTCTTTTTAGTAATTGGAATAACTTGAGATTTTCTGGGATTTAGTAGCAAACCATTTTTTATAGACCAAGAGTAAACTTCATGTAGATCTTCATTTAATTTACTTACAAGATCAATTGTGTTGTCAATTGGCCGAGCTAGGTACAATTGAACGTCGTCAGCATAGAGGTGAACTGCAGTATGTTTGCAGACAGATGGTAAATCATTAATGAACATACAGAAGATAATTGGGCCTAGAATTGATCCTGGAGGAACACCCTGTTTCACACGTAAAAGATCTGAGCAAGCATCGTTAGTTACAACTATCTGAAGTCTGTTAGAGAGATAACTTTCAAGTAGAGCCACTGCAGAATTCCCGAAACCAAAAAGATATTTCAATTTCAAACACAGAATCTTGTGGTTCACTTTGTCGAAAGCCTTTGAGAAATCAAGAAGACAAAGAAGCGTAACATGTCCCTTATTGTAATCTTGTCTTATATCGTCCAATATTTTTACCATGGCTGTGGAACAACTGTGGTTAGATCTAAAACCGGACTGTCCAGCATAGAGGAGGTTGTAATGAGACAAGTGTTGAAGGATCTGTTTGGCTATTAATCTTTCAAAGACTTTCGACAAACATGGTAAAATACTTATAGGTCTGAAATCAGTAGCTGACATTGGGTTGGATTTTTTTGCAACAGGCACAACTCTTGCTATTTTAAATGACTTCGGAAAGGTTGACGTTGTAATACAATTGTTAATAATGTGAGTCAAGCTGGATGTTATATAAGGTAGAATTAGTTTGATGAATCGAAGTGGTATATCATCTTCACCTACAGCATTTGATTTGATAAAACTAATACAGTTAATCACATCATTCTCATAAACCGATTCAATTTCAAAACTCCGTATCGTTTGCATGTGTGAATTAATAGTTTCAGAGAAACTTAAACTTAGCTCCTGGTCATCATTTTCGAGAAAGTTATTATTTAACACATTAGGATCATTTTCACACTTAGAAGCATTTCTTGTACCGGATATACCAATCTGTCGCAAATTACTCCAAAGAGTTTTAGGGGGAAGGGTTATTCCTCGCCGTGCACAAGAACTAGGCCTTTTGCAGACTTCAACTTGTCGAATTTTGCGTCGGGACTTGGGCCTACACCCGTAAAAGATCCAACTGATTCAGTAGCCCAAAGTTCGCTGACTGGACTTCGAATCGTTTGAAAGAGGACCCCAATTTCGGCCGAAAAATCATCTTTAGTGACGAGGCGCATTTTTGGATGAATTGCTGTTTTAACAAGCAAAATTGCCGTATGTGGGACGACAGCAAACGCAACGACATCTACACACAACATCTGTCCGCCCTTATTGAAAAAACCTATAGGAAGAAAGGTATACCATTAACAATGGCAATAGTTATCACCCAAATGACCTACACAGATACTATTGCAGCACCATAATATTGCTTCAAATTTTTCGTGGAGGATTTTAACTCTCATTTAGCCCCAAAGAAAAAAGTTAAAAAATAGTAAATCTTAAGATCTCGGTGAACAAGTGTGATAACCTTTTCAAAAAATATCACGTTTACGAATCTTTTTTTGCTAAACTGCGAGCTTTGACTGCAATTTCGCCATTTTTTCAGTGAATTTTAACAATTTCAGAGTTGTGCGTTCCATTTTTAGTTATGGCGTAATTTTTACTTGTGTCAAAATATTACTGCTTCAAAAGTGACAGCTGGCAAAAGTTATTCAAAACGGAAACTTCTCATTAAAAATTCTTCATCATCATCATTTGTTTTCTTCCTGCACTGTGTCAAAAGTCACTTTTTATCAACCTTGAACTATCACGCTAATAGTTGGTCCTTAGTCTGCTCTATATACTTACAATTTGGTTTCACTCGTTAAATAATTACAACCCGATGACAGTTACAAAAAAAATATTAAATTATTTAATCAATGTTTCTTCATTAAATACCCCAATGTGAATCAAACATGGGAAAACACAATTAAATTCCAATGCGAAAATGTAAGCAATTGTGGGACTATGTCTCCATATACATACATAAATAGCGATGTGGGCCATTAAAGCTCGGGGGTTGTTAATTGGGGTTGAATAGTGTCACTTTTTATACCAGTTGGTTTATTGATTTCATTTTCGCAAGTTATTTTTGTATTTTGTGTGTGTGTGTGTGTGTGTGAAATGCATTTGGAAGTTTCAGTTGTTTTATTTGTTTTTATTTTGATGTTCTGTTCATCTGCAAAAACGAGGACGAGTGCTGCAATCTGGTGAAAAAGGCAATGCTCCAATTGGCAATGTTCCAGAAAATTCGGAAGGAATTATTTTTTTGTTTTCAATGTTTTTTTGTTTTGGAAAGTCTGTTTTTTGGATGATTCCTTCTTTTTTTTTTAACTAATTCATATACATGAATATAGTATCGTGTTAAAAGGGAGAAAATTGAAACAAATGAGTTGTGTACTATAAAATAAAAAAATAGTTAAAAACTAAAACAAAAAAACTGATGAATATTTGGAATTTATTCGAGGGATTTATCTTTTGGTTTTGTTATAGGCGTCTATCTGTCGAGGTTCTTAGCCTGAGTATGAAAGTAATTAGTGTTTTTCCTGCTCCTTATTTGTATGCAAAGGATCCATACGAAAACAATATCATGGGGAACTTATAGTTCATTGACATACATATGTACATACATATGTACTATGTACCTATGCAAGGTGGTACAAAAAGTTGTCATTATTTACAACAAATAAAATCAATAACTATATTTGGTGGCGCCAGAGCTGGTAAACAAAAACCAAGGCCTGGTGACTTATCATAACACGTGCTCACTCGAGAGAATAAAGGGGACCTACAATTTCACATCAAAACCGAAAAAGCTTGATTTGCATTATTTCATGACAAATGGAAACTTTTGAAGTATGTATTATTTTAACCTCGGGGCTGTGATTCGAATATTTTCTTTACTGCAGCTTTCTTGTTTATTCGCCCGATATAGCCGAATCAGTGTTTTAGCTTTTTGGACTTCATCCACACTTTAGTAAAGCTCGCACTCGTAAAACTGGTGAAATAAGCGTTTTTAAAACCATCACTTAGTTTTTTAAGAAAGGTGTTTTGAGCCCATTATATTGGTCCAACCGAAGAAGGAGTTTTTTTTTTTTATTTAATATATAATGTTTGTTTGATTGGGCTTTAATGATCAATATTCTTGATGCAATTAATAAAAAACTAATTCATATTCTGTTACCCGTCGTTTCGCTGGCTATTTTCCAGCTTCTTCAAGGGATTTTTCAAATTTATTAGCTGAAGATTTATTTATTATTATTATTATTATTATTATTATCTTTATTTTTTCTTCACAAAAATACAGGCTCAATTACATTTTAAAGATTTACAAGCATGGCTATTAAGCCGTCTGCCGGTTATATCTGAATTTTAAACATTGAGAGAGAAGTTATTTTTAGCTGTTATATAATAAAAATTAACAATTTACAAAATAAATTAAGATTAAGATACTGATTATGATTAAGTATGCCAGATTGAACGATTTAATTGATTTAATAATAACAAATGTTACAGGCTTTTAGTTTAGCGAAAACAAAAACTACTAACATAAATAATCTTGAAATAAATATTAGTTTGGTATAGTTAAGCTTATTGGTAACTTTTTAGGTTTTAATCATTGATATTTAGATAGAACATCAATAAGTGAAGAGCAGTAAAAGACTTTCAATATCAACAGTGAAACGGGCTTTTAGTTTAGCTAAAACAAAATTATATTAGACTGAACATTACATTAGAGGTCCACGAATGAATTTCTATACGCAACAGCTTCAGAGAAAAAACGGATAAGAAGTTTCCAACCACCCTCACCATTCAAAACTGCAAGACAGTCCTCAAACGAAAGGAAGCTCTTATTGAAATAGAAACGCCGGATCTCTTGTAAGATCGGACATAACGCTAGGAAGTGGAAAACATTTTCAATTTGATTGAGGTTACATAATGTACAGTTAGGATTTATATCATTTCTGTGAGGTCTATAGTTAAGCTCAAGCATCTCCGTGCGAACCTTAAATATCAGACTTATCTCAACAAAAGTGAACTCGGTTCGAAAATAGTTTGCTTCCCCCAAAGAGAAATTAAGTTTACTGTATAATGATCTAGATTGGGACTCCCTTGCCCGATTGAGAAATGTCTGAAAAATGTTGTCATCTATAACAGAAATACAATCGTAAAGTTCATTCCTCCACGAATCTAGATTATCCAAACAAAACGTCAAAGGAAAGTTATGTTCTGAGGCCAACTCACTCCAATCTTTAAAAGGTGTGCATCTGCAGCGTAACGCTGTTAGGAGAATCCTTTTCTGCAAATTGTTGTTAGATCTTTGCATGACTTTGATTATATAGTCTGCATTCGCTTTTAGATTCTTTAAAAAAATTGGTGGTAGTCCCGACTCAACGTGTATGGCATAATTGGGGGTATTAGATGGGAGTCTAAAGATTCGCTTGAAGAAATATCTTTGGATAGTTTCTATTTCGTCTAATTGCATGTAGCCATAAACTTCATTTCCATAGCAAAGGCAGCTTTTAACGGTTGCATCAAAGACTTTAAATTTCGAAGCCGGATCTATATTTTTGTTAATGAAAAAGTTTGACCACATACAGTTAATAGCTGCTTTTGCTGCGGTCAATTTATCTCTTATATGCCTTCGAAAGTTCAGATTGTGTGTTATTGTGAAACCTAGATATTTGAATTCCTTCACTACTTCTATATTTGGACCGCTCAAGTTCCAAGAACGGTCATTACGTGCACTGCGATTATGGTGTCTGAATATCATGATCTTAGATTTCGCAGTATTTATTTGAAGGTCCCACAAATCACAATATTGTTTTAACTTGTTAATTTGGAGTTGAAGCGTCACAGGATTATCAGTTAAAATAACAAGGTCATCCGCATAAAGGAGCACCTTGATAACTAGATCACCAAAAACAACACCACCTGGTATATTATCTTCAATGTCATTTATAAAAAGCGAGAAAACCAAGGGACTCAAAATGCAACCCTGTGGGACACCTGTTTCTGACCTAAATTGTTTCGACGTGTTCATGCCATTTTTAACCACAGCAGTCGTATTTGAGAGAAGTTGCTCATAAATTTTTATAAATTTTGTTGATAAACCGATACATGAAAGTTTAAATAATAATGAGCTTCGGTTGATGGTATCGAAGGCTGCTTTAAAATCAACGAAAAATGCATAAAGATTTGTTTTCTTCTCTATAAAGCGTCTAGCAACACTAGTGAGAGTAAAGATTTGGTCAACTGTGGAGAGATTAGCACGAAACCCAGCTTGGAAACAGCTTATTTTATTATTTCTTTCAGCCCAACTAGCAAGTCTTAGGTAAAGAATTTGAGTGAATAGCTTCCGCAGTGAACTAAGGACAGAAATTCCCTTGTAGTTTTCAGGAAGGTTTGGGTCACCCTTTTTAAAAATTGCAGAGATGGATGAAGACCGGAAATAATTTGGGATATCTTCCTTGTCAAAAATTCTATTAAACAAAACTAAAATATGTTCAAGAAATTGTGAGCTGGCATTTTTGTAAAACTCAGCTGGGATGCCATCTAAACCCGGAGCTTTGCTGTCTTTCATTTTATTTAATGCAATAAGCAGTTCATGCATGGAGAATGGAGCATCTAACTCTTCAATGTGAATAAACGGTAACGCAAAGCTTATAGATATTTGATTTGGATCCGCCAGTAGAAGTGTTTCGAAATATGATGCCATTCGAGCGGCACTAATGCAAATAACAGGCAACTTATTGCGCCCACTTAGAATACGTACATTAGCCCAAAACACTCTAGGATCTCTGCTCTGTACAAGATTTAATGCAGAGTTGTTGAGAAAAAGTTGTTTTTTATGGCTGCATAGATTTTTAAACGCTTTATTTGACTGCAAATACAAGGATTTGAAAGCCAAATTATTCGTTTTCCTAAAAAGTTTCAAAAACTTGAAAGATTTTTCTCTACTTCTCCTACATTCCTCGTCATACCAACTAGATTTAAAAACGCTTCCTCTATTATTTGAATAGGTAATTGCTGACTCTCTAATAGTGCTCAATATCAAATCTGTTGCTTCGTCAATTGTGTTTATAGCCTGATTTGTGATATTAATTGAATGCTGGTTTAAGTTTCTCTTATAAACATCCGATTTATTTCTAATCCAACGTAGTCTGTTGCAACCATTTACATTTCGACGTCGGATATTGCATTCTTGGGTTTTGAACTCACACGACACACAAATGGGGAGGTGAGTTGAATAATTAGCCGGTAAAACCTCGAAATCTTTCACAATGTCAAGCCAATCCCCTTTGACTAAGCAGTAATCGATTACAGAGCAACCTTGATTGGAAATAAACGTAAAATTGCCAGCACTAAGTAAATTTTTCTCACTTGAATTCAATTTATTTTGAAATAAACGAAGACACTGTTGCTCAGAGTATCATGAAATTGGATGAGTGTTTTAGTCCAGGCCTTGACCACTATCCTCCATCTTAAAAAAAAATGTACTTGTTTATCATATCCGTTATGTGTTCTCGTTAATGAGTCCTTAAATAGTTCGATATTTCTTAATATCTGGAAAAGTGCATTCATTATACCTCTACACAAGGAAGTTCCTAAAAATAAAATAATGAACTACAGACCCATAACTAAATTATCAGTGATACCGAAATTGTTCGAGTCGATTGTATGTAATGTGCTTTCCTTTCATTCTACTTCAATTATATGTGATAATCAGTATAGTTTAATAATTTATTTAACTTCACGTTCTTTTGTTTAGATGTTTTTGAAAAACGTGGACAAGTCGATTGTGTATTTACTGATTTTTGTAAAGCCTTTGACAAGTTATGTTACAATACATTCATTTTAAAGCTAATAACAATTAAGCTTTTTAACAACAACTTCTTAAATTACATCTCATCGTACTTAAAAAATAAAATGTATAGCGTTGTATTTCGTAATGAGTATTGAGATCAATTTGTTGTCAATTCTGGCGTCCCTCAGGAGAGCCATTTAGGCCCAATTTTATTTATTAACTTCCCATAAAAAGTTATTGTAATCGGTCCGACTTGTCGAATTGAAAATTTTGACATTTCTCGACGTTTCAAGGTGCCTAGAGTCGAAATAAAAGATTTTTAGAGAGATGTCTGTGCGTGCGTGTGTTAGTACTTCCGTACGACTGTACGTTCGCGACGTTTTTTTCGTCGTCCATAACTCAAGAACGAGTAGAGATATCGACTTAAAATAAATTTTGTTATGCAGACAATAATGGAGAAAGATACAGAAAGGACTCTCAAAAAAATTGAGTGCGTGGTTTTTTTACTATAGCAATTTAAAAAAGGTGATAATTTTGGGAAGCCCTAAATATCTCACGAACCAATAATGCTAGACTTGAATTAAATTTTATATTATATACTGTAACGCGATACCAAACAAATATATTTTTGGAAAAAATTCCAAATAATGGTTATTTTTTATAAATCAAAAATATTTGTCACCTCGAAAATTGTATGAACAAAAAATGATTTTATCTCCAAACCAATTTTTTAGCAACGAGAAATAACGTTTTTGACATCTGGTAAAATTTTGAAAAAAAAAAATCAAATTGACAGTTTTTTTTATAAAAAAAATAAAAACCTAAAAAAGAATTACTCAAAGTTGGTAAAAATTGATTTTCGATTCAAATATTTTCTCAAAACTGTGAGATATTTGCTTTAAACTAATTTTATCTTTTAAAAAATATTGTTCTCAACATTCGATAAAATTTTGATAAAAATCGAATTGACAGTTTTTTTAACAAAAAAATAAAAACCTAAAAAAGCATTACTTAAAGTTCGTACAAATTGATTTTCTACTCAAATATCTTTTCAAAAGTTTGAGATATAGGCTTCAAATTAATTTTATTGTATAAAAAATATTGTTTTCAACATTCGGTAAAATTTTGAGAAAAATCGAATTGACAGTTTTCTTACAAAAAATAAAAGCCTAAAAAAACAATACTAAAACTTGGTAAAAATTTACTTTCGACTCAAATATCTTTTCAAAAATTAAAAATTTTGGCTTCAAACTTATTTAATCTCACAGAAAATATTGTTTTCGACATTCAGTCATTTTTTTTTAAAATCCAACTGTCCGTTTTTTCATAAAAAATAAAATGTACAAAAAATAGTACGCAAATTTGGTAAAAATTGATGTTCGGTTCGCGATATATCGTGAAAAATAGAAGATATTGACTTCAAATTAATTTCATTCATCCAATTTGTATTTCTTTATATAAGAAATACTACTAAAATTGGTTTTCGACAAAAAATCTCGTTAACACAAATAGATTTCGAAATCAAACTATTTCATTATGCTGTTGGTAATTTTCATATTTTTAGGAATAATTCAACTGACAACTTTTTTAACAAAACTCGAAAACCTACAAACTTTTAAGCAAGACAAATCGACAGACGGGATGGGAAGTTATTAGTGTGGGTCGCATCCCAGCCTCTTTTTTTATTGTTGGAATTATTAATGGGACAATATTATCTCCAATTCTTAGTCAGTTAAATTTTAGTTTTAGGCGTACAAGTATAAGTCTAGATCTAAAATTGTGCCATATATTTATAAGGTCAAACTATGGTTCAAATAGCAACCTCAATCAATTGATTTCAATATTTAATAAATGTTATTTTGGATAGAGCCGTTTAATGAAGAAATAGACACTTAAATGATTCCTGTCATCAAAATTCATTAAATTCACCACTTTTAAATGCCCGCTCTTATTCTTTTCGACCTTTTCGAAGTAATGGGAAATCAAGTTGCAACATTTATCTCCTATAAATGACTACCAAAAACTTGAAGACCCCTTAGTGACTATCGGAAGGTATCAATCAATTCCCTTATCTAAGTCATTTGTCATGTAAGTAGCTTTATTCGATGTGTGCCATAAATTATTCTCGAAGAAACTTCTCCAAGACATAAATCCTCAATAATCCTAATAATACCACCTGAACTTACACAAAAAAGCTTCGTATTGTGAAAAAGGAAAATACAAAACAAAAACACCAACATTTTGCTACTTTCAGCCTCCATTAGAATCCTGAAGTTTACTTGTATAATTTTTCTATTAAAAATTTTCTACTCCGTTATTTTCCAGATTGTAGGACAAATGTAGTTATTCCTTCCCAACAAACTTCATGAATTTTTAAATTAATAAACATAATCTCAAACCCTGATTGTGTAACCTCGGGTAGGTTTATTAAAAAATAAAAAGGAAACTATCCAAAGATGATACCTACCAAGGATCTGCTGCTTATCTTATGCGTCAATTTAAATATTATATTTCTTTAGAAATAAAAATACTATAATAATATTCAACTTCGACTTCTATGTATCTTACTTTTCCACATTCCTCTCAGTTGCAAGCAATACCAACAACTATGGGATGGCAACTGGAGACCTATGGAGAGACCACATGTGTGCTGAATCAGCACGGCCTCTAACTGTTGTAAAAAATTCATCTTTTCAACACCCGTGTTGTAAAGTATTTGCATAGGTACATATAACATAGGTATAGAAAAAGACCCAAGTCAAACAGCTCTGATGACTGCCTTCATTTCATACACTCTCCACTGCAATACGATATACGCGTCATTGAAGTTCAATCCCAGAAGTTGTCACTGAAAATAGTCATTCCCTGAAATATACATATGTAGGTATAGCAGTTTTTGTCTTTGCTGTGCCTACACATGACTTTACATAGTTAATTTCTTTTCATAAAATAGGTTTCATTTTCTTTCTTTTTATCGTGAAATCCTAAGTGACTTAACAAAGTCGTATTTACTTGCTTTCAAATTTTAATAACGGTTAAAAAAACTAAGGTACTGACTTTTGAATTTAGTTGTCAATTTATCTGTGAAAAAAGGTGTCCAAAAACCATTCACACTGATTACAGAATCCGTAAGTAGGCTGCGGAGGGAGTCAAATGTCAATTTTGACATTTCTTTCATATTAAAAATGTCAAAAATTTGCTCACAACTCATTCGACTAAATTTTGTAATCGGCATGATTGTATCTGTTTAATAAATAATCTTGTTTGAAAGGACACTAATTTTTAATTTGTTTTTATCTAATACAGTTCCTAAAATAATTTTACAAAACTAGTAGTTTGTTTATTGGTTTTAAACGTTAGTAAAAATACGTATTATGATTATTGCAGTGTTTAAACAATAATGTCAGAAGCAGGTTCGAAATGAAGTTGAATAAATTGGTTTGGTTCGACTTAAAATCCAACTCGCAATGACGTTTTCGATTTGGCATGCAGAAGCCTTTTGAAACTCGCGGAGTTCTTCCAGATTTAAACGAAAATGCTTCTGGACATGCATCAGAATAACACAATTTAAATGTCAACTGTGCGAAATAGAAAAATAAAAAGCGCCTGCCAAACTCAACAAATTAAAGATCGTTCGAAACATAGTTTTTTTTTCAACTGCTTTCAAAATGTCATAATTTACCACCTCAGACACGAGTTAATTTTATTTAAGTGATAACAAATTCATGACTTATAAGGTGAGGAAAGTAAATGATACTTACTTACAAAATAATTCAGTTTTGAGAGTACTGCTTCAACAACTGTCAAAAAATATTACTTTTCTATGACCCAGTTTTACAGTAGATAATTCCCCACGATATACATACGTTTACTCATGTTAGTTAACATACGTTAACATAATCCGGTTACAAATAAAAGCAAAGATAAAAAATATAATTTTATAAATTAAAATTTGCAAAGCTTTTGAGATGATGAACATTTAAAAAAAAAAATGATGAATTTCTACAAAACAATAGCTGATTAGGTTTGAAACAAGTTTGAATTTTATGGCATTCGACAGAAAATAATAACCCAAATAAAAAATATTTAGTTTGACAGCTATACCTGCTACTTGACAGTATAATTTAGTTGAAAGATTTGTAAATCAATCTACATTATAATAAAAAGCTCTTATACGTTTTTTTTTTCAAAAGGTTAAACAACTCTATCCCTGACAACAGTACATGCACACAGGAATGGTTGAGAGTTATAAGTCACTAGGCCCTAGATCTCAAAGGACTGTTGTGCCACCCAATTTATTTATTATTTGGTTAAACAACTGCCAAACTTACAGAATGACAAGTCCACTCCTCATTTATGGGTTGAAATATTGGTCTTTGGATGCCAACTGAATAAGTTGATGATGCTAAGCAAGTGTCAACTTAGTTTAAGGATTCAACATCATTCGAAAACATTTTTCTCGTTTTCAAATTTTTCAGTTTGATAAATTACAAATCATTCAATGCGCAATCATTTTGAACAATAATTGTATGGCAATAAGAATTAAAAACCGAACCAATTAATCTTAACTCACCATAGTGGTGAGTTCGCAATGGTAAACGTTTAATCTTACACTGAAAATTTTGTTTGGAAATTCAAAGAACTCGAGTTCATTGAATTGTACTGACAATGTTTATTTGGCGGGTCGGGTGCTGACTTAAAAAGGTAATAGTCTGAAAATTAGACAAAACCAGTTAAATTGAAATACAAAATAGTTGAGTTTAACTTAGCTTGGTGTCAAAAATCTAAAACTGATATTTCTTTTGATTTCGATTAATCTGTCATTTGATGTCGCGATTGATCGATTTATATACTTATCAAGAAATAGGGCGTATTCATAAACGTCAGCCTAACTAAGAACTGCGTTATCTGCATTCATAAAGTCAGATTTTCGATCGAACTAACCTAGTCGAACTGCAGTACCTACAGTTCATAACCGTCAGACTGTCGTCAGCGTCGGGCAGATTCTGCAGCTGAATTTGTTTGGCTGCAGAAAGGGCGGGAATTATTAAAATAATTTTTACAACAACAAGAAGGACGAAGCGGCACTGACTCGTAAAGAATGTAAGTAATGGCAAATATTTTGTTAATTTTTTGGTAAAAATAATTTTTAAAGGTTCAACAAAATTTGTTTGGCAGCCATTTTTCTCTGACGTTTATGAACTCTGTTTACATACAAATCGGACTAAGTCAGACCTTTTTGTTTACTGCAGACATTCTGCATTGGGAGTGCGTTCACAAACGCATCAGAAAAGAAATGCGATTTTCTGCGTTTATGAATACATCCATAGCCTCTGTTGATAAGTGAAGTTATGTATCAAACTCACCAAAATTCTAGAAGTGTGACCTGGCTACTGTCGCGTCAACTGTCACATTGACAACTATTATAAAAATAAATTTTTTTCCGAAGCTATTTCTCACGGAAAATCCATTGAATATTTACCATGGGAAATTGTCTCCCCATCAAAATTTGGATTTTGAATATCTATTCTATCGAAAGTGCGCTCTTATATCAATTTATCTACTCTAAAGTACTTTGAGTTCGATTTTCCAATGAATCCATAACCTACCCTTCAAACTTCTTTATTATAATTTTATGGTAGTGCAAAGTTAAAAAAGATATAATATCTCATGGATATCATGTCTGTCTGGCTCTGGCTGGCGATGTCTCTGGGCCGGCTTGTGATATTATATGATGGCCGTGGTATGGTGTTTTGTGTAATAAGTAAGTATATACTATATAATATAGTATATATTGTGTATCAGCTCGTGTGACATATTTGGTGAATGCAAGATTTTCCACATCACTCGCCGCCCCAGTTGTTGAGTTCGTTCTCTGTGGATTGTGGAAGGAAAAAAGAACTGTAAAGTTGTTTTGTTTGTGGGATTGTGGTGCTTGACTTGGCGGCTTGGATGGATTAGGAAACTGACTTCGTTATGAGCCAGAAGGTTATTTTTTTTATTTTTATTTTTTTGAGTTTGCTCTCCTTGAGATTTTGTTGTTGTTTTTGCTTTATGACCTTTAATTGTCGGCACTCGGCACGGTATACGGTTCATGGTATTGGAAAGAATCCGTGTTGACATTTTGTATACATCACTGAGTTGTTGGGTTTTACGTTCTATTATCATGTGAACCCTGACGCTTATATAATGCGATTATGTTTGTGTTATTCGTTTTTTCCCAAACTTACTTCGGACTGAAAACAAAATATTAAACAATTCTTTGTTACTTGATGAGTTTCTGAGGTAATTTAAGTTGTTTGTTTTTTTTTTTCCTTGTTTTGTTTTATTTTTGTTGGAAATTGAAAATTGTATGTAATTTGACTAAACAACATTTTTGTAACTACAGAAATTATGTTAAATGCAATTAATTCGTATTTGGTATTTTTACACGAACAAAAAAAATGGAGACTAGGCTCAAAGTTTCTTCCGTTTTAATTTGTTTTTATAAAATGAGAACTAACGCAGTAATTGAAATAGAATCATGTTTCTGTAGACTATGTAATGGGTGATTTTTTTGAGGTTAGGATTTTCATGCATTAGTATTTGACAGATCACGCGGGATTTCAGACATGGTGTCAAAGAGAAAGATGGTCAGTATGCTTTGACATTTCATCATGAATAGACTTACTAACGAGCAACGCTTGCAAATCATTGAATTTTATTACCAAAATCAGTGTTCGGTTCGAAATGTGTTTCGCGCTTAACGCAAAATGTATGCGTTTTTTTTTTTTTTAAAGTTCTGAAGCTCTTAAAAAATCACCCATTATGTATTTATTGTCCTCCATTGAAAAGAGGACATTGTTTAATATTATGGGTGATTTTTTAAGAGCTTGAGAACTTTTTAAAAAAAAAAACGCATAAAATTTGCGTAAAGCGCGAAACACATTTCGAACCGAACACTGATTTTGGTAATAAAATTCAATGATTTGCAAGCGTTGCTCGTTAGTAAGTCTATTCATGATGAAATGTCAAAGCATACTGAGCATCTTTCTCTTTGACACCATGTCTGAAATCCCGCGTGATCTGTCAAATACTAATGCATGAAAATCCTAACCTCAAAAAAATCACCCGATATAATAATACACCAACTTCAGAGCATTAAGCCTATTACGCTGCTGATGCGAAACGAAAATTCCCATACAAAAATGACATGACGAAATCGTAAACGAAAAATTTCGCTGTGCTTTTCGTTTTTCAATTCAATTTAATTGTCCCGCATAGTAATTGCTTGCGAAATTTTGACGTTTAATTTTTTTTATTGAAAAAAAAAAATTGTTTACTCGTGACTTTCGGTGTTTTGACTTTGATTTATATTTGATTTAAAATTTAAAATAAAATGGATTTGTCTAATGTGTTCCAACATTGCATTTCTGAATCGGAAACTCAGGATGTTATTGGTGATGTGCAAGAAGTGATGAAGACAAGCAGTGAAATTCAACTTCCAGACAGAACTCTCCACATTTTTTTTTCCGTTGTGGTTTTCGTTTTAATTTCGCTCTGCACTTGGAGACCGCCGAAAAATTTCGTTTCGCATCAGCAGCGTACTAGGCTTTAAAGGAAGATTTGAATTTAACTAACAATTTGACAGCTGATGGACTAGGTATCAGTCAAAATGGAGGATTTTTCACGAAGACTACAAAAAATTCGTGAAATGCGAGACATCTATCAAAAAAATACCATCCAATAATTAAAAAAAAAAATTGTTTACAGAAGTTATTGGATCAGTGTTCTGGCCTAAAACCAGTGCGTTAGGTCTTCATGTTTGATACTTGTTTTGAAGTGCATGGAATTAAAACACCTTCCAAGATTATTTCTACAAATTTCTTATGCCAATGATAATGGTTGATTATTAAAAGTCATTAGGATTTCGTTTTGGAGCAGTTTTAACGGTTTTATGGACAATGTTACACTTTTTCTTATTAATCGCGAGGGCAGTATAATAATTAGGGCTAGGATTTCCATGCAAATGCATATTTTCTTTGACAAACTTTAGAAGCAAGCGAACAAATTATCTTTAAGAATCATTAATTTTCCTTTAAAATGGCATTCAATCGTTAGTGCATATTTTTGCATATTTGACTATAAATGCATATTTTGCATATTTTTTATAATAAATGCATATTGTTCGTTTATATTTAAAAAAAAATGGACATAAAGTTAAAAAAACATCAGTTTCAAAGAACCATTAAAATTAGAATCAATGAACTAGATGAAAATACAAACAAATTCTTCTCTTTTTAACCGATGCGGCGCAATACATGTTTAGGGCAGCTAGAGGGTTAAAACTCTTTTATCCGAAGTTGATACAATCATGTAACGTGTTTAGATCATGCATTACATCGAGTTGCAGAGGAAATACGAAGTTATTTTAAAAATGTTGATTTATTGGTTTCAAACCGAAAACAAATATTTTTAAAGGCACCATCTCGCATGGAACTTTTTAGAGAAAAGTACCCTTTAACACCTCTTCCACCACAGCCTATTGTTACCCGGTGGGCAACTTGGCTACAAGCAGTTGCCTATTACGCAAAGCACTATGAGGAGTTTTAAGAAGTGGTTAATAATTTCGATGATCTGATGCTGTTGCAATTAATATTGCAAAAGAGATATTGGACCAGATCTTCCTTAAAAGCCAAATAATATTTATTAACTCTAACTACAGTTTTCCTTGTGATACCCTAACAAAGCTTGAGGGAAAGGACTCATTAAAAAATCAAATTGATTTAGTTGAAGATGCTGTTGTAAAAATAACTGCTATTAAGGATCTCTTGCTCCAGCCATACAAAATAAGCTTGAGAATGTTCTAGCAAAAATTGAAGTGTTTTCAACAATGAAAAATATATGCAAGGCATTTACA
The DNA here is from genome assembly GCA_920104205.1 of Eupeodes latifasciatus. NCBI lineage: Eukaryota > Metazoa > Arthropoda > Insecta > Diptera > Syrphidae > Eupeodes > Eupeodes latifasciatus. The sequence goes on along the minus strand of OV049924.1, from coordinate 388,379,175 downwards.
TTGAATTGCAGTAATGAAAATTATTTGAGAAACTTTACAACCGATGAAATTTCTTCCTTTAAGAATGCACCACTTACGTCAATTGACGTAGAACGTTCCTTTTCGATGTATAAGACGTTTCGAAGGCCTAATCGCCAAAGCTTTATATTTAAAAACTTTAAAAAGAATTTCATCATTTATGTCAATTTTTCTATTGTCTGTGTTATTTTGAAAAAAAAAAAATTTCTTCAAAGGGATATCTTTTTCTTATGTTGATGTAATTTTTATTTATTATTTATGTTTTGTGTATTTTTTAATTTTAGAATGTACCAACTTGTTTTTTAGTTCCTTTAAAAGATTAAATAAAAGACTGTTTTTTTTATAAAAACTGTATTACTAAGGCTTTTTTGTGTTAAATTATATGATTTTAAATGCATATTTTAAGTGCATATTTCCCATTTTTAAGAGCATATTTTAAGCGCATATTTTGCGTTTTTAAGTGTATGGAAATCCTAGCCCTAATAATAATATTTAATATTACTTATTTAAAACAAATTATCACCAAAACAAACTAAACCGACGACGGCGGTTGCGTAGCGACGAACTTATCAACTCGCACTCAATCGAGTACGAATGCGACACAAAGAAGAGAACAAAAAAAATGCAACAACACAGCTCGTTAAAGAAGCTGTAACCGCGGCTGCTCAGCTGGGCTGGGTTCTTTGGAAGAATTTTATTTATTATAAAATCAATCAAATTGCTACAATTTAGGAATATGTTATTACAAGTACCACAGTGGGATACGTTGCAATAAAATGGGCGCCAGGAATTTTTTTTTAACAAACCGAAGAAGAAAATTCCAAAACTCTTATGATGAGTGAAGCGATTAAAAAAAAAGTAATAACGAACGCTTGGTTTTAAATTTAATATTTATTTCTTTGGGAAACCGTGGGATTGAAGATCCCTGGACTAAAACCCAAAATGTTTTCAATTTAAAAGTTAAAATTACAAATGAAATAAAATAATAAAAAAAGCAAATAACAAAAGAAAATGGGCTCTTAACACCGAACGCGATCGAAATGTATATGCATATATATAGACGAACAGAACAAGTAAACAAAAGAAATACACTACCTACTTATCTTTTCCTTTGTCTCCCTTCCTAATTTCCTCTTTTCCCACGATCCTCACACCTCAATCCTCAAATCTTCAATTTTCCTTTTTAATTTCCTCGATTTCCTGACCTTTTATCCTTCTCCTCGATTTTTCCTTTTCCTCAAACAAAAATTCCTCGAACTTTTCTTTTTAAACTTCTTGCTTGTTAGGCTCTTACAAGAGTGCCTTCCAAGCTAATTCCCCACTAATTCTTCCTTCCTCGACCATTCCAGTCACACACACATTCATCCAACACAAGCATCCGTTTTCGTGATTGTCGGTCACGGTATCGCGGCTTCCTGGAAGCTTTACGCTCATCAGGAAAGCCACCGTTGTTGACTCTCAGCGAAACTTTGCTTTCACACACACAAACACGGTTTCGACAAGTTGTTGGATGAGTTTCCAAAACTTGCCGAAACATAATGGCCGAGTTAAGACCCCTTCCCCACTATTCTTATTTTTCGAGAAAGTTAAAAGAAAAACAAAAATCGAGAAGAAGTCTCAACTAGGCATTTTCCTATTACTATTATTACGCGCGAGGTTCGGTGATAATTTCGTCCCAAACATTAAGTTAAATTAAATTAAAAACGCGGCGTTAAAAACCCATTTTTTACATACATAAACAATTAAATATTAATTTAATGAATCTACGTTAAAAGTTAAAATGTTACAATAAAATCTGTAGTTGTTGTTGCTTAAGTTAGGGTCCTCCTGACCTCATACTTCTTCGGCTCATCCGCCGGCATTTTCGACCTTGTCGAAAGAACTCGTTCCCGTTCTCGAACTCGATCACCTGCTTTGTTGCTTTTGCAAAATAAAGGCTAGGTACACCTGTGGCTGATGGGACCATGGTTGCCCTCAACTTTGCCGATATTTTGCAGCCACAACTAGGAAAAAGAAAACAGCTGAAGGCTGGTTTTTGTTGCGGTAAAATTTACCGTAACAACAAAGGGATTCGAATTTTACCTTCAGAGAATTTGCCAATCAAAAAAATAAAATACAATTTTGAGAGAGAGTAAGCATCTTGCACATGAGCTACGAACTGCGAACTGCGAACTGTGGATGTTCGCATATTTTGACTTTTCTTTCACATGAGCTTTATTTCTATTCGCAGACAGTGGCGAATTGTCAATTTATAATTACCCTTTTCAACAAGCAAAACAAGAGTGATATAATTTTGAGGTTAAGTTGAGCGCGAACAATTTATTCGTTGCAGTGTGGATGGTGTGTGGAACGCGAATAGAGTTTGACAGTTCGTAGCAACCACACTGCAATTCGTTACTACCAAATTGTTTTTACAAAATTGTCTTGTTTTAGAGAACAAAATGCAAATTTTATTATCCTAACATTAGCATCAATTCGTTTCTTATAATTTGAATGTGTTTTTGTGAAATTGGCTTTTTGAAATGTGTAAAATCACGTTTGTTTGTCCATTCGTTCATGCGTTGTTCGCTCTCATGTGCAAGGCCCTTTAGTGTATAAGGAAAAAATAGAAACTTTTCCCAACATTTTGACAACTGGGTTTCATTAACAAATTCATTGGTTACTAAAATTTAACAATATAAAAAATACTTACTGCTATCAGGGCCCCATTTTATAAACATTGACAACTATGACAGGTGACAGGTGGTAGGTGATAATTTGTTACTTTACAACTTGACTTGATTGTCAAAATATGTTCCAGAAATAATTTGAAAATTTTGTAGAATTGTAGGAAAATGCCTGACAATTGTCATCTTTTTATTTCATAAAGAAATTGACATGACAATGAATTGTCAATTATTTTTTCCATGATTGTCAGAATTTTTTCGACAGATTTGTACAGACAATTCTTTTATGAAATCGAAACAAATTACAATGTACATATTTGTTAGTATTTAACTGAAAATTGCTATAGGAAACTCAGTTACGTTCAAGTATTGACAGTGAAAATGATAAACAATGACGATTCTCAGTTGGGTCTCCGTGGAATTCCTTGCCGGCGCTCTCGAAATTTTAAACAAAGAATAAATTATGATTTCGAACATGGAACATGTTTTAACGAGAATTGGTGCAAGTTTATAGCATCCCACAAAGAGGAATTACTCTCTGGAGGCTAAAACCCAACTTCAATGTGCATTACATTAATGACATGTTTGTATGTGGTCCTGCCCGGTGGCTAGGTTCCGTTCACGATGCTAGCGTTCTCAGCATTTCTGACACTTCACTCTTTAGTAATAAAACACGATTTTGCAAACTGTGACATTTTAAAATTGATTGTGTAAGTAACTTCATGCAAATTGAAACAAAATGCAATGGTTTTGTTCCCTATTTCATCATTTTTTGATCATAACGCATTTCAAGATTATACAATGAAATTGTCACGTCAAATTTGTCAGTAAGTATGAGAATGACAAAATTGTCAGTATATGACAATGACAAAAAGGTCATGAAAAATTTGTCATTGTATTTTTCTGACAAATTTGTCACCTGTCAATATTTTATGAAATACAAATTTGCCAGACAAGTGTGAATTTGTAGAATTATTACCTGTCAATTTTTTTGAAACACAGCACTAGTCAAATGATTTGTAACTGATTGGGAACATAGATCTTTAAAATAAACTAAGTACAATAATTAAAATTTTTGGTGAATGGGCTCTTGGAAAGTTGGCCGAAGATCCACTTTTTTACCGAAGAATGGTGTTCAGTGACGAAGCTCATTTTTGTCTCAATGGGTACGTAAATAAGCTGAATTGTCGATTTTGGAGTGAATATCATCAGAAGCATTGCAAGAGCATCCAGAATAAGTCACAGTTGGTGCGGTTTATGGGCTGGTGGCATCATCATTGACCGTACTTCTTCAAAGATGATGCTAATAGTTACGTAATGTGAATGGTGAGCGCTACCGTGAGATGATATCCAACTTTATTTTGATGAGACGGTGCTACATTTTTTTTTTTTTTTTTTATAACAAGCGCACACTTAAGGGGATATTACTACCCTTATTATGTAAAGACACAGTATGAGCACTAGGAAGAGGAGACAGAGGTTGAAAGGAGGTGTCGGTGCACATTGGTTTTGAATTCCTGAATATTGTAATGGCTGGGAAAAACAGAGTGTGGTAAGGCATTCCACATTCGCGTAGTACGGCTAAAGAACGAATCTCTGTACTTGACAGTACAACCGAAGTTGGACTCGAGGGTATACTGATGAGCATTCCTAGAAGCGCGAGTATTACGGTTGAACTGTTTAAGGGGAGGAATGCAACTGGCTATTTCTCTTGAGCATAAACCGTTAAAATAACGGTAAAAAAGCGTGAGACAAGAAACTTTACGACAATGTTCAAGCGACGTAAATGATGCTATGATGGTGTTATCACCGATTAATTTAAATGCTCTACGTTCAATGCTGTCCAAGAGGCTTAAGTAGGTTGCAGGTGCACCAGCCCAGAAATGGGAGTTATACTCAAGCTTTGGACGTATATAAGTTTTGTAGAAAACAGGCAGATCAGAGGGGGAGAAAACTTCTTGCATCGCCTTAGAAAACCCAAACATCTTGCGGCATTTTTGGCGACATCGCGTATGTGGTCGTTCCACAAAAGATGGTTGGTGATACACATACCGAGAATATCGAGATGTTCAGTCTCCTCGATGCAAGCGCCATCCATGGATAATGGCAAGGGGGGAGTATCTCGCTTTAACGATACAAGACAGCATTGCGTTTTCGAAGCATTAAATTCCACGCGGTTTTTTAATCCCCATTGAACAATGCTGTTTAGGTCGGAATTTAATGAGCTTATCATATTTTGTCGTTGCAGTTCCACATCCGAAGAAGAGGGATGTGATTCTGAAAACGAATATGAAAAGCTGAGAGTACTATCGTCAGCGAAACAATGTATTGAATTAGAAGTTGCAGACAGGAGATCATTAATAAAAATGAGAAAGAGTGTTAGAGATAGAACAGAGCCCTGGGGCACACCAGCATTTATTATGTGGTTTTCAGACTTGAACCTATCCAATACTACTTCTATTGAACGATCCGAAAGATAGTTACTAATCCAATGAAGCAGGGATTCGTGAAAACCTTAAGCACGCATTTTCGATAAGAGAGCCTGATGCCAAACCCTATCAAATGCTTTTGAAATATCAAGTGCAATAATCTTACTTTCTCCAAAACGATGTAAAGATTTGCTCCACTGTTCGGTGAGATGAACCATGAGATCACCAGTGGACCTATTGCTGCGAAAGCCGTACTGCCGGTCATTAAGAAGCTTTCGGTCTTCGAGATATTTCTTAAGCTGATAATTTACCAGCGTTTCCATGACCTTGGAAAGAAGGGACGTAAGTGCAATCGGTCGATAATTAGAGGGTGCGAATGATTCGCCTTTTTTGGGAATAGGCTGGACAAATGCAGTTTTTCATCCGCTCGGAACGAGACCAGAGGAGTAGGACAGATGAAAAAGCTTACGCAGTGGTTTGATGGTTTTGCCAGCGTTGAAGAACACCTTTTCAGAACAATAGCGGGGATACCATCCGGACTAGCGGATTTATGTGTATTAAGATCTTTTAGGACTCTCGCCACAGTACGAGTGCGAAATAAGATTGGCCCCATAGAATCACTAACGCGCTCGATGACAGGCGGAGTCATAACACTCACTGGCAGCGTTGAGTTGGCGGCGAACTGCCTAACGAAGAGATTAGCTTTCTCTAAAGAACTTACAAATGGAGTGTCATTGACAACGAGCGTAGGAACCGAGGAAGAAGAAGAATTCCTCATGTTTTTTACATATGACCAAAAATTTTTACTGCCTTTGGGACACTGCAGTATTTTTGCCGTAATTTTTGGTCATGTAAAAATTTGGTTCGTCGAATATGGGCGTTGCAGCCCTTCCTGGCTTGCTTGAACTTATTCCGGTTTTCCTCAGTTGGATTGGCTTTAAAACAACGGAAACTTACCTTCTTGACCCTAACAACCTCTTTACAGCTTGCATCGAACCATGCGTTTTCCTTAGGTCTGATGCTTGACACACAGCACGCGCAACAATAGACTTATTTAGAGGCGAGTTCGGTGAACATTTTATTTCACGTTCGGGACCGGTCAATTGGCCTCCTATATCGTGCGATTTAACGCCTTTAGACTATTTTTTGTGAATCTATGTTAAAGCTCATGTCTATACAGACAAGCCCGCTTCAATTGGCTCATTGGAAGACCAGCCAAAATGTTGGAAAGAGTATGCCGAAATTGGACTAAACGGCCATTTGAAATGCAGTCAAGGTCAACATTTACATGAAATAATCTTCAAACATTAAATTATATGGGCCGCACTATCGAGTTAAATAAAGATTTCATGGGTTTTTGGAATTTTATAGCTTTTCCTATAGCTTCACCCTTTATTATACGAACTACATTTATAAACTTAAGAGTTCTCGATAACAATCGTCCTAAATCGCAAGTTCTCGCATTAAGTGAACAATAATCTAAACTTGGGTTAACAAATTATTAGTCATAAAAATTGTGTCACAAAAGAAACGATTAGTATCCTTTTTCATGGTTACATTAGTTATATTAGAGATGGAGATTTGAATTTAATTTTTGTATGTTCTTTACACATACAAGGTTCTTAGACACAATGACAACTATAGATCGCTTATATTATCTTTAGTTTTAATCACTAGAATGTAAGTCACAAAAATTGTGTCAATTTTATTTTATTAGCTAGTCCATAATGCATACTTCTTTTGTTGTAAACACCAATAGATTATTATTTTTTGACTTTCTATTACGTGTTTATTATTTCGGTAAATATTTTATAGCATCGTGTTTAATTGCGCTACTTTTTATAATAAGCTCTGTTCGGATTTTTGGTAAAAGTTATCAAAAACTATCTTCATTTATTTTAATTATATTGTTAGTTTTTGTTTGACCTTAATGCGCATCGAAGGCAAAAATTAAGAAGAAACAACAAACAATCGTATGGATAGCTCATTCTTTAAAGATCCATACACGTATCTATCTAACCTACCTAGACCTAATTTATCCAAATGAATTACAGAACCATGTATAATTTTTTTTATAAACAGACTTTAATGTGTCTGCCGTTGAAGATTAAATATGAAGATTTTCCATGTAGAAGTTTACACTTTCGCCAAATTACTCTTTTAGTTCTTCTTCGAGTTTATTTTATTGTTATATGTTATAGAGAGAATTATGTTTTTTATGATTCAGAATTTAAAAATAGTTTAAGGTTATTCAAATTTGCACATTTTTTCATTTAAAATCTATCAAATTGAAGTTGTTAAAAATAAAAGTTTTGAGTCATGTGGTTATGCATCATTCTAGGAAGTCAGATGAATTTGAATGCGAATATTTGCGGTTAGATGTATTTTGGAACTTGTTACTTAAGATTAAAGGGGGTGATCAAATCTAGTTATCTCTTATGCATCTCAAATTTATCTTGTAGTTCTATCTTCAGGATATCAATGAGTTTGGATCAATACGATGGAACAGAAGCAGATTATGCAAGAATTCTAGATAAATCTATATCGAACGGATCTGTATTGTGAAATCCTATTTTTGAATCATTACCTTTAAACGAGATGTGTTCTAAATCGTAGTGGTCTTTAAGTACAGGAACGACAAGCAGAGTAAAAGACTGTTCACATGAGAGCGACCAACGACCAACGAATCAACGAATAAGAATATTTGTCCATTATGACATTTCATTCACATGGCTTGTGTTTATCCCCCATACAGATGCACAACAAAGACTAGAATGAAATATGGATAGCTGTCAAAAAATTGATTTCCAATTAAGGCAACTTCATTGGAAAGATGACTGGAAAGTTAGTCAAGAAAAAAATCTCTCAAACTATCAAGTCAACTCTACTTATGTCAGAATGACAATTGATCATGTTTTTTTCATTCAAATGAAAGCTAAACTTTGTTACTCCATGATTTAGTTATTTTCTGCACAATTCCATTTAATTTTTTGTGTAAACGTTTTTCAAATTGGAAATGTATTATTTCTTTACTATACAAAGTACAAATCCGGATGAGGAGAGTTTTGTATTGTATTGATAGTTTGTATTGATAGTTTCTGTACTATGAACTAAAGGTAGAATTAAAGTAAGTGAAGTAAAGTTCCAAGATTGAAATTTATGACAGTTGAAAAAGAAACTAGCTGCCTTAGTTAAAATTTACGTTCAAAGAATGCAGAATGACAGCGAATGAAGTCCCTTATGCTGTCTAAACCTGTCCATTCTTAGGATAAGACAAGCGCGAAAATTTCATTCGCTGAAGTTTGGATCGTATGTAGAACGCAAATTGAGTTTGACAATTCGTTACAATAAGATTGCAATTCGTCACGTACAATTTGTTTTTTTAAATTTCTCTTATTTTGGCAATGAAAAAGCTAATTTTATTACCTTAAGATTAACTTAGGCTATATTTCTAACTGTATTTACAATTGGCACAGAATTTTGGTTTATAAATTGTTTAAAATCACATTTATTCATTCATTCGTCGCTTGTTGGTCGCTCATGTAAATAGTCCTTAAATGCATCCAATCCATTGCTCTGGACCATGTTTAAACTTCTAGAAGGGAAACTTTACATTTACATATACATAATTACAATTTAACCATTTAAAATTTCATTTATGTCAAAATTGTACTAACTAACAGCCCTATTATGTTTATCAAATATCAACACGATATTTGATAATAGTTGATAATTATCAATAAAATTAATGAATCGGTATTATGGTGATCAATTATCAATATTTTTGATAAATAGTGAATTAAAAGATCTATTGTGAATTGCTTTATTGATAAACTCGGTATTACGGCTATCAAACATATTGATACCCATCAAATATTTTATCAGATACAAAATCTTCGTTGACAAATGTATCAAATATTCGTAAATGGTAAAGAATTGTAATTTAAATACGATTTATAAAAGTTTTTTTTTGTAGTTTTTATTGAATATACAAATTGAAGAACGAAATGCCTTCACTAGAATTGTTGTTTGAAGGCAATTGTACTGAGGAACGAAGGTTTATCGTGCAAGCTAAAATAAACAGTATTACGAGATGCTTCAAACCCACTGGACAAATTATAAATTAGTTGAGTCCCGTTTTGGATCTCCAAGCTATTCAGTTCCAGAGCGATGTCTTCCCATTTTTTGGTTAGGACTGGCTAAGCACAAATGCCTTTTGCAACCTCAGGATTTTCCTCCATTAGTTCCACAAGCCTTTCTATTTGTTTTCTGTTGCTAACTATTCTACTCCTAAATAAATAAAATATTATTAAGAAAAAAGAGAAATTTATTTAATGAAAACAACTTACATTATTCCGCCGAAATTATTTATAGGCCAAAACACAAGAACTCAACACAAATGACAAACGTCAAACACCAAACACCAAACAAAACCTATTCACAATCGTATATTGATTAGTATTCACAATGGGTGAAAAATTATCATTTGATACTCATAATACCAAATTATCAATAAATTGATAGAAGTTATCAGTTATCAAATAATTGATAGTTGATAGCCATAATAGGGCTGTAAAATACAATAACTTTACCAATTGGTAGCTGCTCTAAATTCCAAAAACCCACTAAAACAAATTGTGTGATTTCGAACCTTAATGCTTGAGTGGTAAGTAATTTACACCTTCTCAAATGAAACATCTTTTGTTTATATGCTTTTAAAATAATAACTATGTCGTCATTTCGAAGACAATGTATCTAATTGAGGCATAATTTCACACTACAAAGATCTATTGATGCACTTTTGCCGCTGACAGAGCGCGGCAGGCAAATGAAAAGATGAATAGTGTGCAACAACAATCTCTTGTCTCTACAACAACAGTAACAATAAAAACATGAATTAGAAATTATTAAACATATTATTATCGTTAACATTGTAACATTGTACATCGTATATACAGGAATATACAGTGAAAGGCATCATCAACAGGTTTAGAAATTATAGTTAAAAGAAAAATTATATAGTTTGAAGTACAATATCTCACGTCATGTATAACATACAGCATACCGAACTTCTTCTTGAATAGCTATGGATAAGATTAATTTAATATTTTGTCTCGTATTAATTGGCTCAAGAACCGGATAAACGTCTTGCGGATTTTTTTAAAATAATATTTCGCCTTTTAGGTTCAACTATCTCAATGTGGAAAAATTAATTGAAGCCAATGACAGTAGTTCGTGGTGTACACAAGACTTAATATTAAACAAATGGCATTATCCATCCATGTGCTGCAATTGAAGATATGGAAACTGGATGTTCATATTTATACCGCACACTTAAATTCAATCACAAGAGTCGCCTTGTTCCTTGTTCCCTTTTGTTAAATGAAACTAGTTATACTGATGATTTGACGTTTAATTATTTTAGTTTGACAGATATTTCTTTTGTAGTATTAGAGGGAGAAAGAAAGTAAACAAAACTGTTGTGATTTCGTTCGCTTAAATTAGCTTCGCATTTCTTTTTTTCTTTTTTGTGTGATTGAATTCTTGAGAAATCAAATCATAAAAATTCTATACTCAGGTTTCTGACAGCAAAAGTGAGAAATTTGTATTGATTAATTTTGGTGTATATTTACGAGAATACAGCAATCCCGGATAACTTAAAAATATAAACTGGCCTATTCATTTTTCTTTAAATGTCAAATTTCATCGAAATGTCTAGTTGGATATTTTAAATTACAGAATTTATTTTTCATTAAGTATTTCCTAGTACAAATATATTAAGTTGCAATTACAATTTGTACACTTATGTATACTTGCATCAATATTGAATGCTGCCTGTTTTTACAATCTTAACGGTAGTTGATTATTAGTTCGATTTTATTACCTACGTGATGCTATGCAAATTTACTTTTTAAAAATGCAAATTTGTAGTCTGTGTTCTTTTAAATAATAATATAAATCTACAGTCATCAATTCCGATGACAGTTCTATTCTATTCTATACTAAATCTCTCCCATATACATACATACATACATATATAAGAAACATGTGACAAGGTTAAATTAATTACTAACACCGAAAACAAACCCATGCCGGTATAAAAATGATTCACATATTAGAAAATTGTATGTCTAAATTCATTATACATGCAAAAGTTCAATGTACATATACGTACACTTAAAGAAAATAAATATATAATGTTTGATTTATGACATACGTCGCGAATTAATATTTTAACACTTGTTTTATTCAACATATGTTTTTCGATACAAAGAGCCCACTCTAAATTTCAATAATTCTGAATGGTGAATTGTAGCGAATTTTGACATTTCATTCATCATACACGTAATCTACAACCTACAAATGCTTACCTATCTGTTCTGTCATAATATTATGGGTTTTTGTTTTTAAGCTCAGATCAGAGAACTGACCTGTCAAAAAAGGAGCTGTGTTTCTTTTTTAACTCACAGGCATAAAAGAGCGCTCGAGTTGTGTTTTTTTTTTTTAAATCAGAGCAAGCTGGAAGCACTCTGAATGAAATGGCTGCGTTCAATCTCAGACAGATAGGGTATCCGGATACCTTTTTATTAGTGTTTTACGTGTAAAATAACAGCTGATCAAAAACAGCTGAGATGTCAAAAAAGGAATCCAAAGGTATCCAAGAATTTCTGGAGTATGTAGGTATCTGACAGAACAGCTGATTCAACACATCGTTGAATTTCAAGAAACTTGAAAATTGTTTCAGCTTTTTGTATTTGTTAGTAAACAAAAAGATACAAAAATCGTTTAAAACCGGAAATTTCGCAAGTAAATTATTAATCGTATAGAATTCCAATTGAGCTAAGAGGAAATTTAACATGGATTACCTACATATAAAGGTTATCTCTTATATATTAAATTGTTACGCACCTATCAATTCATCATCGTCCGACGAATCAGTTGAAATATCCATTAAATGTTTTATCTTACAACAATTTTGACTTCGAAGCTTAAATGTTTCTCTGCTTTTTGTGAACAGCTGAAAGTTGTTTTTATTATTTTGACAGCTATCTCAATACAGCTATCCAACTCGTTCAACAAGGTATCTAAAAAATCCACCTATCCAAGATACCCTATCCAACACGAGATTGAACGCAGCCAATGACGAAGCTAATGGAGTAAACAAAAAACGCGAAACATTTGTTTGAAAAGAGACAGATTGCGAATTCTAAATCTTTTGACAGTTCATTTCTCCAGTGTGTTTCATAAATAAATCGGAAAGCTCTGATTAAAAAAAGCGTACTCGATGTACCTACTATGCTCTAAGCTTAAAAAGAAAAACCCCTATTGGCTTGGCAATGCCGTCACGCATGTCATCATGAACGTCAAATTTATATCTACTTGAAGTTGGGTACAGTTTTCGTTTTAAGAACACTTTTTTACATTTGGTTTTCTTTCTGTGTAGTTTAGTTTATTTATTTACAAACAAAATGAAAAAAAAAGAATTAACAGACGAACATCAACAACAATCAACTTGATGAGCCGAGGAGACAATTTCTATGTTTGTTGTTATTCGTTGTTGTCAAATATGTACAATCTATTCGAAAGGGCTTAATGGATGCAGTTGAATAATGATTTTTAAATACACCATGCATCACGTACATGTATACATTTTGAATTAATCCATGTATGTAATTTAGTATATAAAATACCATGGCATGGGGCGATGGAAATCGAAGCCGCGGCAACAACGGTGCGGCCGGGCGGCGGCGGCGCATGCACAGACAAATGAAATGACATCTATATCCGGCTTTGGCCTTGAAAAAACGCAGCAAATGTTCTCTTTTTTGTGTTTATCTTTTGTTTTGTTTGCTTACCATATTTAAAATTCACTTTTTTTTAAAATTTATTTCAAAAACAACCTCATGAATGACAGTACAGTGATGGAGACGGTAAGTGTAATTGTAATGTCGTGGGTGTGTTTGTTTTCTTTTCGTTGCTCATGTTACCAGGTTTTTGTTTCAAGTACCTGCCTCCTCCATTTTGTATTTTTAAATGGAACAAAATCATAATAGTGGAGAATGAAGAAATTAAAACATACAAATTCATGGAATTGTATAATGTATTTGACATATCATTATTCATTTTATGGAATTCTTTAGCTACCGTTGCTTACTGGTGTACCTTGCATTATTTGGAGGTTGCGGTATAATTATTGTAAAACACTTCACAGTTATGACATGTGCTTTCACTTCTCCCTAAAGAAATTAATCTAGTGGCGTAATGGTGACGTTCAAAGGTTATTATTGAGAAATTTGGTAATGGACTGTCAAATAAGCTGTCATAGAAAACGGCATTGGCAATTTTTAGTTACTCATTTCTAAAAAGAAAAACTCCTGTTACATGAACCTACAACACACAATATCACATGAATAAACGCTTTGTCTATCTTTCTATGCATAGACATGAAGTTAAAACAAAAAATGATATCAATGTCAATGGATTTTTAGATTCATGATAATGTATTTGTGAGTACTTCAGAGACCTACTTAAATATTTTTAGGGTTGAAACTTAAGGCTTAAACTTCAAAATAAGACAAAAACAACAAAATTTGCTTGTGACAGTTCATACAACTTAGCCCACCTATAGCCTTTTCTGTTTAATTCATCTAAGTTGTTTTGACACTGACAGCTGTTTCTCGCTCAAAATTTTGACAGAAATCTAATATTAGGTCCGTTCGCGTACTTTCTGCACTAAAATTCGTAAAAAGAAATATTTTAAAGAGTGGGGGTAAAATTATCTCACTAAAAAAAACTACAAAAAAGTGAGCGAACGGGAAAACGACAAATTTTTCACACAATATTACTGTCTTCTTGCTGTTTTGAAAATTTGTTTTTAAATTTTATATCTGACAGCAAAAGCAAGCAATTTATTTAATTTATTTGAATTTCTATCAAATTTGAAATTTTCACAAATCAGCCAAAAGAAATTTCTTGGGCTAAAATTCGTAGGTTGGGGAAATATTTTACTCTCTCGTCAGCGCTCTCTTTTACGAAAAACTACGAAATTTTTGAGTACGCGAACAGGATTTGGTTAAATTTCGTATTTTTTAGTAAAATTTGACTGTTTTAGGAGGGTACGCGAACGGACCTATTATGACTTCGAAAAAATATTTTACCCACTAGCCTAATAGTACGTTTCCACCAACAAATAATCCGAGATTTAAGGCAAGTGATTTAAAATAAATCATGAGGTGTTTCCACCAAAGAAAAGGAAATTAATTTGACATTTGGTTTATGTCATAACAACCAAACTTCAAATTATTCTCCTTTCAAAAAGAAAAAAAATGTATTTGTTCACTCATCATCTGTAAGTAATTAGTTTTATTATATTCTTGTACATATTTATTATTTTTGTATACTTACATTTTATTTCGTCTGTGATTTCTTGAAAGTTGTTTATTGTTTTGAATTTGAGTCATATGGAAGTGAGACAGATAATTTTTGTTGACATTTCCATCTGTCAATAAACGAAATTGGCGTTTAAATGGGTCGGTTCAACAATTAGGCTCCGAAAAAAAAGTTTGTTTGATTTGACAAACTAATGTTTCCAAGTAGATTTCAATGAGTTTTATTTGAAATCTTCATTTGAGGAGATTAAAATTTGTATGGTAAATCTTCGAGATTTCAAGGAAATTTGTGACAAATCTAGCTAAATCTCGGTTTAGTGCCCGGTGGAAACGTAGTATAAAGAGAATTCTGAGATTATTCGTAAAATGTCAAAAGATGACAGCATAAAAAGTGACAGCTGCTTAACTAGCCGACTATTCAACATTAAATCTCTTCTTGGAGTACCCCTAAAAAAAAGAACTACACCAAGCTTCTTCTTCAACTATTAACTTTAATTTTCGTTACTATGTATTAAAAGTTTTTCTTTGTCTTTCTTTAGACCAAACAAAACATTGTCGTTTATTTGTGGAAAGATAACAAAAAAGAAAAAAAAAACACATGTAAGATATACATGATATGATATGATGACTTATTATATCCATGACCGTGTTGACATAAAACCTTTATCACTCGTTGCACCCTCTTATATGTAATAACTGAAATAAAAATAAAATAATTCTAATTTTTCAAAAGCTTCAACTTCAAGACTTTTTTTTGTACATTATTCCTTTTCACCTTGTTCGTCACTGTGAATTTCTTCATCTTACCTGCTTACAATATTCTAACAAAAATACATCTCTTAAGACGGCTTCTCACTTGAAATCAGAGCTGTCGAAAGTGAACTTTTATTGTACAATTATACGTTTTTAATATTTTTGCCTATTCAAAATATATTTATAGTACTTTTTTTAGTTTTAAATTGTGGATTTATGTTGTTTAGTATTGGAAAAATAGTACTTCATTCAGAATTTGTATTTTTTATTCGATAAATTTTCTATTAGTAGTCAAAATTCAGTCTTTTATAATAAATTTGTCTACTTAAATAAATATAGTTGCAAATTATAAGAAACTTTTCAGAGCTTTTCAAATAACGAAAGAAGGTATTTTCACTAAATAATAGTTCTTAGTACAATGTTACCAAACGACAGCTCTGACTTACACCTGTGTTCAGTAATTATCAACAGTCAAAGAGTCAGCTACCTAGCGCCTTTTGAATTTATATACATACATATATGTTCCCACAAACAATTCAACTTTCCTCTCACTCTCCATGAAAATAAAGTTGAATTAAAATAGGTGTTCTTATCACCTCGACAAGTGAGTCACCCCTTTAAAAATATACATACCTAAAAGGTGTACACGTAAATTAGTTACGTATAAATATACGAGTACTTACTCTTTTTGTTAAGCTTTTTTTTAACTTTTTTAACTTAAGATTGTCAGCGCGTTAAAGTTAGCTAGAGCATTCCACAAGGCATAATATTTACTCAAGCCCACCACTTGACTCCATTTGTAGGTATCTTGTTGCAGTCAAGTTGTGTTTTTATTGTTCTCTTCTTCGTTTAAGTTCCGCAGGCAGACATACTAAAAAATTGATAAGATTGTAATAAATAGTCAAGCGGAAAATGACAGCTTTTTTTTTGATCAATTGAAATAGTGTTTGATTTAGTACCTAACGAAAATTTATTTGTTTTTATTTTAGTGGCCAAAATGGACACACAACTGGTGTGGGCCCGTGATCCAATCGAGGGCTACATCCAATGCCGGATCGAGAGTATTGGCACAAAGGATTTTGATGTGACACCGATTGATAAAAAATTCCCAAAACGTGTTTGCGCCGTTGATGATATATTCTCATCGTGTGATGGACCACAAGATCATGACGATAACTGTGAGTAATTTCATTAATATAGTACATTAAATTACGTAATATTTAATTAACTGTCAGATATGGTATTGTATTTTTATACATATATTAATTTTCTTAGAAATATTTGAAAATTAACAAATTAAACGTGCATATAGCACCTGCTTTGAACGTTATCGTAGTATACGAGTATTATTGGGCAAAGCATTTTATTGATGCATTCATACGTGTAAATAGCTTAAAAGATTGTTAAAAATGTATCATAGGATTAATGTTTATAACTAAAAAAAAAATAAAAGTGTTTTGAACCTTCGCTTCGATTAGAAGAGGGTTGAAGGTTTTTTTTTCAATTACCATAGAAATCTACAAAGTTACGAGGAAGTATGCTGATTTTTATTTTAGTTTATTTTGTTGAAATAAACATTTAAAGTTTTGTTTTGAATTCATTTTCGTAAATTAAACAAAAATCGTTATACTTAAACGTCAAAAGAAATTATTTTGTTTACCTTTAGTTTTAAATTCCGATTTAAATGATGCTGTTAAGTTTTGAATTGAGTTACTTTAACATATGAATGTAAATCATGCAACAGAAATGAATACATTTTAAAAAGAGCAGGGGAAATAACATATCCCTCAGGGACTTCACATTCAAAACCATTCAATCAAATTCATTCAAATTCCTGACCACTATAAGTAACCTTAAATAAAAAGCTGAATTGGGTTCCAAATACATTGGAGAGATCCAAAAAAAAAAATCGCATTCTACTCATGCAATTGGAACTTCATTAGAAACTGGGGACCAAATCCTAAAATCATACTGTGTACCTACATTGCAATCGTCTGACCATTACTCACTTATGGTAACATTGTTGCGTTAGAGAAAGCTAACAAATCTAAAAACCCTCACAAGGGTACAGAGAATGGCAGGTATAGGCACATCAAGAGCGATGAGGACCACTCCTACTGCAGGAATGTAAGCAATACTCAATCTCTTACCCCTGGACCTTTATGTAAAAGAAACTGCCACATCGGTTACGCGTAGATTCTACATGAATAAATAAAGAACACTGTAAGCACAGTCTATATGACTCCCTGTCTGAACTTTAATAAATCTTTAAGTACTGTCTTCCCTGATGGAAACTAATGGGTGAACAATGTCCCACGAATAAGTGAGTTGACAATATCCACATTGACGGTTCTTAAACGGGTGCTAGAGTCGGTGCAGATTTCTTTTCTAAAATACTCAATCTTTTCAACTTTTTCAGACTCCCCGGTCAAAGCAATGTCTTTCAAGCCGAGGTATTAGTGACAAGCGCTGTAAAACAGGTTTCAATGATGGCGCTATCACGGGCTGATATAACCATTTTTATTGATAGCCAAGCAGCAATAAAATCGATTTCTGCCACAGTAATCAAATCGAAGCTTGTAAATTTACTGTCGCCAAGAACCAGGTCGCAGTGATGTGCCTCGGTAGGTAGGGTAGGTACAATTCTGGACTAATCCCATATAGACTCGCGTATCCTATGAACTAAAACTGGTTATTGGTAATAAGATACTTTAAGAAACCAATGAAAGATGGGAAATCCTCTAAACCTGTACTACTGCCTAGAAATTACGGCCCAAATTCGACAAAACTAGATCCCGTTCGATTATGCACCTAGACAAACATATCTCTACGATTGCTTGTGAGCATATAACAGGTCACAACCTGTTGGATTATCATAACAAGAAAATGCGACTTACCACGAGATGGCATCTGCAAATGTTGCGGAAGAGCAAGAAGAAGCAGCCCACTTCTTATGCCACTGCCCAGCACCATGCCACACTAGACACAAAATCTTAGGTCGACACTTCTTCAATAATCTTGAAGAACTGGTAGACATTTCAGGTAACCGCTTATTAGGCTTTATAAAAGCCTGTTAAGCACTAGAACAAGACAATCCATAGACATCATAGGTTTTTATTTTTTATTTTCTGATGGGATGTTTAATACTTCGGGGTATTACAATGGGTCTACATTGATCTAAGTGTGGTGATAACGTCATCAATCACCAGCGCATTTACCTAACCTAATCTAACCTTGCGACCGATTGACAGGACAAGTATTTACACACGTTTTTATGTATTTTTATTTTAGTATTAAGTGATTGTGTTTTTTATTGATAACATTACAATCTACTGTCAAGCAAATTTCACTGTTATTAAACGAAGCTTAATTAAGGTCCCAAAAAGCGTAAGTTACTAAATTTCATTCTTAGGGCCCTTTCACACCAAACGAATCCGAATCAATCAGAATCACTCCGAATCAAGTTGAATCTGATTCGTCATCTCCACTCTTTCACACCAGCTGAATCAACCTGAATCTATATCGCACTATTTTCTTTAACTTTTAAAATTAATAACTCCACGTCCATCTCGTATGGTTGTTGATTCAAGAATCAAGAATCAAGGAATCCGACAGGTTGAATCAAGTGCGACCTCGAATCAAACCTGATTGAACCAGATTCGTCCGGTCTAAAGGCGGGAAAAGAATCCCTTCACATTTACACGGAGCGCTCGAAGCCGAATCTTGGTCAATCAGATTCAACTTGATTCGGAGTGACTCTGATTGATTCGGATTCGTTTGGTGTGAAAGGGCCCTTAAATAGCAGACGTTGTTGAATTACAGTTTTGAAAACTTCTCTTCTCCGAAAGAAAATGTCAATAAATTAAGGTTGCAAAGATACAAGAAGTTTTTAAATTTCGGTTTAGGCGTTGCTTATTAACAGCTTGAGGCAACAGATTTCTTTGTATTACTGTCTGCAGATGTTACTTAGTCATATTTTGTAAAAGATTATATTTCTTTAAATTACAGTCTGGTTGAGTGGAATGCTTTTTCAGTTTAAGTGCATATATAACATTCTGAAATAGAAGATTCTACATAATTAAGAAAAAAAGTAATTACAGACTAGAAAAGAGAACTAAGCTTTGTTACATTGTGAGTCAGCAGAAGGCACTTAATATATAAGGCACTGATATAATAGTTACAGTCTGAGATAGCAGACGATACTAAATAACATTCTGAGCGAGCAGACGTCTCGTGATATAGAAAACTTCTTTTAATTAGAGTCTCTTAGACTTTATTAAATTGAAGTGAAAACAAATCAGATATCACTTAATCGCTATGTGACAGAGCATAAATAATGTAAATTTTGATCTAAAGCAAAAAACTTCATTTAATTAAGTCTGAGCTTGTAGATTTTCCAAGTTTACAGCCTGATATAGCCGATGATACATTATTACAGTGCTAGAAATTATACCTCTTTACATATTTATGATTAAGTGAAGTGCACTTAAAGTGCCTTAGCGACTGTCTAAAATAGTAGATAAATCTTATTTACAGTCTGAGACAAAATAATTCATAATATTACAGACTGTTATAGAAAGATTTAATACAGTGTGAATAGCAAACGTCACTTACATATAAAATGTGACTTAAATATTGATTGAGATATAAAAAAAAATCTTATTTACAGTATAAAATAGTCAATTCACTTTCTTTCAGCATCTAAAGTATAATTTTTATCTTAAACAAAACATTTGGTTAATTCAGTCTGAGGTTGCAGATTTTGCCAGTTTTACAGTCCGATATAGTCGATGTACGTTATTTTTACAGTGTTCCAAATACTATTTCTTTAAATTACTGTCTGATTAAATAAAATGTCCTTAAAAAGACTTAATAAAAGTTGGAAATAATAGAAGTCATTTAATGCAGTCAGAAAAAATATACGTCATTAAATTACAGACTGGTGTAAGGGTACTTCGCTCCATTACAGTGTTAATAGTCAGTCTTTATAAAGGTTTAATCATAAAAAGTGGCTTAAATATTAAAACAGTGTTAGAAACGATTTAAATACAGTATGAGTAAAATATAGTAGTTTCATTACAGTCTGAAATAGCACATGTCTTTTAACTATATTCAAAGATTGCAAGTGACACTTAGTTACAGTAATCGTAAGCAGATTCCCTTAATTACTAAGGTATGTGGCGTTTATTGAACACGTCTTTTTACTACAGTTCAAGATAGCAGACAAAATGAAATTACATACCGTACAAATATGCAGAATTGCAGATCTCATTGATTTATTTCTTTAAATTATAGTCTTCTGAATGGAGGTAGCTTTAGACATCCTCTTTCTCCCTCAAAGCAGTAATTACTGACTTACAATAAGAATTGTTGATATTGTCAATATATTTGGGATGTTCCTTTGCAAGATTTCACAATTTTCTCTTAAGCGATTTTAAAGTGTAGCACTTAACCGCTTGTAGTTTCATTAATGCCTTCTCATCAAATTTGGTATGGTTACTCTCCATTTCTCAATATGTTGTACCAAAAGTACTAGCTCAAAAAACACCCTGTTCGAAGAATCTTTTTTTTTTCATTTCTTGGAATCCCAAGAGACATCATCATTGCGTGCTACCGTGTTATTTTTTTTGGCGCCATTTCAATCTTTATGTTTAAATGATGTATTTGCCTTAAAGTTTTTTTTTCCGCCTGATGGTCATTTGCCCAGTAGGAACAATAATTTCATAAAATCTTTTCAAGCTTCAGTTGAGAACTAAATGACCATTAAAAGTAGTTCAGCTAGAGTCATGTTCGTGGTGCAAAAATTACCTGAAACTGACACTTTAATTGCTGTCATTTAGAGCAATGGAATTATATAATTGCAGCTCTATAAGAATGAAGGTACTTAATGGTATCGACCGCTGTGGCGCTTTATAGCAGTGATTGTTGTTCTTGAGAGTATATTGAAAGAGAAAGGGTTCAACACTGTACAGAACCCTATGAAACTACCTTACCTAACAAAGAGGACCATTTTAATGACACCAATTTCCTACTATGTTAAGTTTTGTTATCCTGTGGGTATGTACGTAGGAAAAGTGGAGACCATCAGAGAGGGCACTAGTACACGTCAACGATATAATACCCTTGTTGTTATTGTACAGTCTTGAGTTGGAAATACTGTATACAAAAGCATCCATTTTCAAATGCAGGTCAATATGCAGTCTCAATTTTCCTCTTTCTTTATTTTTGTATGAGTATTTCATTTCCTTTGGGGCTTTGTGCTTCTGCGTTTCCAACATCCAACATCATTTAATAAATGTTCATAGGTATAGACGTTGTTTTTTAGTTTTTCTTTTTCTAGAGCGCATATAAAATGAAGCTTCCTGGAGAGAAGGAGTTGTTTTCAAATTAAGTTCTTTTTTTAATGAGAACGTGAACATAGTGTGTTAATTATAAAGAGAACCCCCCCTGAGAGCTTTAGTTTATGCTGCACAAAATTGGAATTGGAAATTGCGAAGCTCTGTGTGTAGAGCATCGACCGACAACGATGAATATAATGGGAATGGTGACGGTGATGAAGAATAAAAAAAGGCAGAGACTTTCATCAATATCATGATTGGACCAACTCCATTGTACTTACCATCTAAATTGGTTCAAATGAAGTTCTACTTGTTTTCTCGTTAAAAAAAGTCGTTAATTTGATGTAATGGAGCAAGGATGTATTTAATGAGCAACGTACTTAGATTGCATCGGAACATAAGCTGATGGTATAAAGAGTTAAAGGTTCGAATTTTCTGCATGAGTTGCATGACATGGTTAAAAAATAAGGTATTTTTATGATTCGCAGTGTATGCAATGGAAACAACAAAAAAATTGAGCATGTTCTTTTTCGCATGGTAAATCTTCCGTTAACAAAAAAATATTAAATCATAAAATGAAGTAAAACGTTCTGAATTAGTTTGTACAATCCGTCAAAACTGCCTATCCATTGGCTGCGTTCAATCTCAGACCGATAGAGTATCCGAATACCTTTTTGTTAGTGTTTTACGTGTAAAATAAAAGCTGAGATGTCAAAAAAGGAATCCAAAGGTATCCAAGAATTTCTGGGGTATGTACAAAGGTATCTGACAGAACAGCTGATTCAACACTTGGTTGAATTTCGAGAAACTTGAAAATTATTTTCAGCTTTTTGTATTTGTTGGTAAACAAAAAAGACTTAACAATTTGATTAAGTGATATTGATGATGGGATTTTACTTGAGAAATATTGTTGTACTGTCTCCAGCTGATAAGAAACTTTCTTGCTTACTTAAGATCCAAACAAAAAACAACAGTTTTTTTTTCAAGTTACAAGTTCTTTTATTTTGCTGCACTTTGTGCAAGAGATCCTAGTAATTTGAAATCGTTAATAAGCAATTCATTATAGATATCAAGACTAGTTTGTTCACATTTTATTGGCTATTCTAGTTGATAGTGCCCCTTGAATGATTTTTAAAGAAGCGTTGGATAACCAAACGGATATATCATGCAACAAAAGTTCTTGCGCTGGTCCCACCATTAAGCTAAAACTTTATCTACTGTGAACAAACCAACTCAAAATCTTACCGCAAAGCAACAAAGCTTAGTCGAGGTGTCCCCCAAGGATCAATTTTGGGACCTGTTCTATTTACCATGTATATAAATGAACTGCCGTCTCTAGGATTCAACTCGTCATTTCATATGTATGCTGACGACGTTCAACTTAGATATAGCTGTTCTCTAGGTCTAATTGAAAATGGAGGTTATGAGATAAACGAAGACCTAAATAAGGTCCTACACTAGTCTCAATCTAATGGGCTCTGTTTAAACCCAAACAAAACAAAATGTCTTATTATTTCCAGAAACCTATTAGAAACGACAAAAGGAAGCTTAATGTTGTTTATAACAGTGTGGCAAGGTATGTCTTTGGTCTGCGGAGATATGAACATATTTCTGCATACTCGAAAATAATACATGGCACCTCTCTCGAAAATGTATTTGCTTTAAGAACTTTATTAATGCTTCATAGTATTCTGCAAACAAAAAAAACACCATATCTTTATAGCAAAATTCAATTTCCTCGTTCAAGTAGAAGTTATGATCTGACTCCATTACGCTATTCTTACCTTGTTTCTAGCAGTGTTGCCGCTGAAAAAAATCAAAAAGGGTACAAAAAAGGGGCCCACACAAAAAAAGGGGCCAACATACGAAAATTGGACACCATAGAAAAAAAATACGAATAAAACAAAACTTTATTCAGGAGTAAAACAAAAATGTATTCAAAAACTTAAAAAAACAATTTTATTTCAATAACATTAAAATAAAAACTTAAATTCATTTAAAAAACAAAACAGTAACAACAAGTCAGTTGTTAATAACAACAAATACATAAATAAATTAATGGAAGTTAAGTCTTTCATTTTTTTAATATTGTCTTTCTGTATAAATAAACAAGATTTTTTTTTTGGAACCCAATTTGCCAACTTATTTTTGTTTTCAATTAAATTAAGAGCTGACATCATCGAATTGCACGTTTTCACATTCAGTCTATTCGTCAACTTATTTTTAATAAGAGTCAGCTTTGAAAAAACTCTTTCGGCAGAGGCACTGCTATGGGGCAGAGTAAAAATGTTTGCAACAAAGTTGTATACATTTATAAACATAAATTCATCTAAAATGTTTTTACATTTCCCTATTTCATACCAGAATTCTTCAATATCATTGATTTGAAATGTGCTTTGAAAAGCCTTATCCTCGGATTTTATCTCAAGAGTGGATAAGATAAAAAATATCTTAATTTATCCTTGAAAATTATTTTATTACTAGTAAAATCGTAAAAAGGGGCCAATTGGGCAATTTCTAACAAAGTCGGGGCCACGGGGATCGAACGCAAAAAAAGGGTCAAATGGCCCCTTTAGGGGACATACGGCAACGCTGGTTTCTAGTCGTCAATTTTTATAATTTTCTCAAAAACTAAAAGACATAAAATCATCTAGTTTTCAGTTTTTGATCAAAAACAAATAAGAGCAATAAATTCTGAAATAAAAACAATGGTAGATAATCTTGAAGTATTGAAAAAGTTACACTTTAAACCTTTTTTTAACTTTTTTTACTCAAATTTTGAGTTTAAAATTAAATTTTTCAAAAACTACGCATAGTTTTGACTTGATTTAAAAACTGGCTAATAGAACAGGATGTTGGCTTTAAAAAAAAATGCATACAACTTAATTGTAAGTACCACCGTTATTTTTTAATTATTTTTTTCCATTTTAAATAATAACTTTTTTAAATTGCCCCTCCCGCCTAAACGGGGGAGATAGACCCCCCCTCCCATAATAAAAAATGCTTGTATTAAGACCCTCTACCAAAAACCGTTATTATATCTTGGCGCCAAAGTTTTCGTACTCGTGCCCCAATAGGCCTAACTCATAAAGATCCGAGACGTAAAACTTTTCTACAGCTTTCTCTTTTTTTTCTTTTAATTTCATTTCATTTGAAGTGTCAAATAGTAACGATTGTAACAATTCACAGCTCATCTCGGGAGAAATGTTTTAATATTTAACTAATAAATTTTTATCAAATTTAAGAGCAGCTTTAAATTGTATTTTGTTGATTATTTTGCAGTTCAAAGTTATAAAAATATTTCTTTTCAATTTTGGTATGGAGTAGATTGACAGATTAACAATTTCTAACAATTGACGTTCCTAAATGATTTTAACAAATTCCAACAATTCATAAGAATGCACTTGAACAACTTTGTTTGACATAACAACAATAGTTAACAATGGCTGCGTTCAATATAAGACAGATAGGGTATCTGAATACCTTTCACTGAACTGAACTGATCCAATACAGCTGGGATGTCAAAAAAGGTAACCAAGATTTGCTTGTACGTATATGTGGGTTTTTGACAGAACAGCTGATTCAATATATGGTTGAATTTGAAGGAGCTCGATTGATTTGAAATTGATTTCAAATGGATATGTGTTTCTAAAAATCTGGTAAACTGTTAAAATTATCCATTCAAATTTTGGTTTTACAATCATTTGGACCTCGAAATCTAAATGTTTGTCAGCTTTTTGTGAATAGCTGAACGTTGTTTTTATTTTTTGACAGCTATCTCAGTTTAGGTATCCAACTTTTTTAATAGGATATTTAAAAATAAACATTCCAGGTTAGACCATTCAACTTGCAGTTAAAAAAAAAAAAAAAACAGACTAATGTCAAAATACAGATATGTATGGAATGGAAATTGCTGTACAAACTTGGATTCATCTTCTAATGTATTAATAACTCGCGTTTTAAGGCTGTATTCATTTGATTTGATTGAAAAAAAAAAAAAAAACAAAATGAAACAACTTTGAAAAACAGCGTAGATCGAGAAAGAGAAGCTTCAAAAACAAGCAAAAATATCCTACCCGTGCATGTCGTTGAAGATTTATTTCTGTTTCATTTTTTCTTTCTTTTTTTATCTTTCGCATTTCATTTCTTATACCGTTTGCAATCATTTTTAGTACAAACATTTATACTTCTCATAGGCACATGTATTAAAATTAAAGATTGAATGATAAGTTGCAACCTCCTCTAGAGCAACATACGATATTGGGCAGGTTCAGACGACATAAGGGACTTGAAGGCAAGGCAAGTTTTTACAATGGGCAGGTTCAGACGACATAAGGGACTTGAAAGTAAAACAAGTTTCTAGCATCTGATTGGCCAGCTGCCAAAAAATTGATTGGAAAGTTAGTCAAGAATAATCTCCGTAACTAAAGTCAAGTCAACTTATGTCAAAACGACAATTGATCGTGTTTTTTCATTCAACTAAAAGCTGAACTTTATTACTCAATCATTCATTTATTTTCTGCATAACTTTATTTAATGCTTTCTTTAAAAAGATTCCTTGTAAATTTGGAAAAGAAATAAGTAATATTTCTTTAAAATGCAAAATACAAATCGTGGTGGACTTGGAGCTTGCCTGAGGAGTGATTTGTAGAAAATAATAATTTGGGTAGTTTTTGTACTATGAACTTGAAGTAGAGGTTTGTGAAGTAAAGTTTTGAATTTTAAATTCATGACACTTGAAAAACTAAATAGTTGACTTAGTCAAAATTTACGTTCAAAGAATGAAGTTGACTGCAAATGAAGTCCCTTATGTTGTCTGAACCTGCCCAATCTGATTGACCAGCTACCAAAAAGATGCCTTCATATTAAGGCAACTTTATTGGAAAGTTGACTGGAAAGTTAGTCAGGAAAAATCTCGCTAATTATCAAGTGAAGTAACTTATGTCAAAATGACAGCTGATCATACTTTTTCATGCAGGTAAAGTTGAACTTTATTACTCTGTAATTTATTTATTTTCTGCATAATTAAATTTTTGTGTAAAAGTGTTCCTTGTCAAATTGGAAAAGGAATAAGTAATATTTCAAAATATAAGTCGTCATGACAACAATCGTTTTTGGAACAATCAATTGAAGGTAGAGGTTAGTGAAGTAAAGTTCCAAGTGTGAAATTTATGACACTTGAAATACTAACTAGTCAAAACTTGTGTTCAAAGAATGCAGTCCCTTATGTTTTCTGAAACTGCCCATTGATGGATCGTAAGCTCGTAGTTAGTCAGAGAATAATTTTTTTTAGATATGTAGTGCCTTTTTCGCAACTAGAATTTGTTGGAATTAATATTTAGTACTTGCTGACGGCATTTAAAAATTTTACTTACAAAATACACGTACACTTTGTTCTTTTTACCTTAAATTTCTCTCACCCACCTTTAATAGGTATAACCTCACCCAGTAAAAGGTTTTCTCAGAATTGAACGGTCCACAAAAGTGTTCATTACGACTAAACCTTAAATCTCACCAAGGTCCAAGTGATTAGTACGAACCACTTATCCTTTTTTTAACGCAATTTTATAGAAAAGTCAGTTTCAACAAAAAGGGTCATAAGTACCAAACTCCGAAGATTAATGTTTTTAAAATACTTGTCGTTGAAGTTTGCATAGAATTAAATTTCAATAAATAGTCACATAAAAATATCGTAAAATTCAACGACTAATATTTCGAAAAATAGTTTGTGACCCCTGGCAAGAATGACTCCTTTCTTTAAGATACATTCATTTATAACTATGGTTTCTTGACGTTGTTGGGTGTCGAGCATTTTTAACTTTTTATACTTTCTTATTGATGTGTATTAAGGTTGGAATCTTCAAAAAAAAAAAAATCTGGTGTTCCCCAGGGTAATCACCATTGTCCTATTCTATTTGTTTTATTTATAAATGACTTGGTTTCGATCATACAAAATTCGTCTGTCCTAATATATGCTGATGACATTAAAATTTTTAAAAAAATTAACTCTACATCTGACTGTCTTCTCTTGCAAGAAGACTTAATATTATTCGGGGAATGGTGCAATAATAATCGTCTTGTTTTAAATGTTGACAAATCTAAAACCATGAGTTTTACACGCCTTTCAAAAATGTAAACTTTTTAATCAAGGCTACAATTTCCTATCGAAATCTTAGAAAAAACTTTTCTTGCTGACTTCTAAACTTACTCGTAAATAAGTCTTCGTCCATATCGGTGAAATGTTTGACTTTCTGGACTATAAAATCATTTTCTTATACCTAACAAATTTTTCAATTAATATCAACAGTAGAATTAAATTGCATTTCAATATCATTTCCGGTAGCAGGATTTACACTTTGTTCAGAAGCTAGTCAAACCGAAAGATTATTGGTTATATTTGCAATCATTTATGTTTGCTTGTGAAGGCATTTCCGTTTGGTTAAAATCCACCAAGAGCTAAAAGCTTAACAAATTGTTGGTAAATATATATGAATTTGTGTACATTATGTACACATAAACCAAGCACTGTTCTATTAATAGAAATTTATTTGCTTAAACAAAGGATCCGTCACCTATAGCAATATCACGCAAAGGCACCCATAGTAGCACCACACGTAAGCCTTTTTCCGTCCAATGAACCAACAAGTTCTCTTCAAAATATATATTGCTTCTCGAACAGCTTCAGCATCAACCACTAAAGACAAACCGATGATGATGATGATGATGATGTGCTAAGACCACACAAGACACAATGAAAACAACAATGTATATCCACAGATATTGAATGAATATGCGAGGTGTTATAGGAACAAAAAAGTACCTACATAAATCCATACCGTACCTATAACCCATGCTTAAAAGGCTTCATGTGCCATGCCAGTACCATTACCATAACCATATACGAAGCCAAAAGACTCCTTCATCATATAGAACATCTCTACTCTTCGTTGTGGTGTTTTTGAAAATGCTTTTCTATTCACGGTTTAAATGAGCTTCTCTACATGCACACAGTAAGTCTCTGGATCTGTGTATATCCAGAAGAATTTCTTTGAAACCATTCAATTGCTTGGAAAATTCTCCACAACCACACGTCCTCGTACGTAGGTACATACCTTACCTACCTATGTGTATTTATTGTCTGATAATTTCCTCAGAAAACACGTCAAATAAATTTGTGTTTAGCAAAACACGACACAAAATACGAGTAAACAAAGCTAAGGCGGGATTTTCTCTTTCCCTGCCTTCATAACGTGAGAATTTCACTCTATAAATTTAATCTAAAATATATTGTTCAGTATTAAAGGGTTATCCTTCGTGTGGGAATATATGCAAGCATAAACTTTGAAAAAGCTTTACAACAATTCTCATACTAGCGTTAAGTACCCAATAGAAAATAAAGTTCCTTGATTATAAAGTTTCCCTCTTGGGACATAAACAGAATGTTTAAAAATTAAAGGAAACGCCAGATGTAAATATTCCCCAGGTAAACATATTTATGTAGTTAAGGTAATTGCTCAGATCATAGTAAACGCAGTACCGCTAATCGCATTACACTTAATATTCATTTTGATCGAAATAAATCTGAGAAATTATTTTGTGAGCTCAATTCAAAATTCTAACTTGTTTGTAAGGCAATTCTCCTCAAGTCCAATCCAGCCGGATAGTATCATGAATTCCCTAGTTCTGTTTAAAACAAATCCTTATGCAATTTGATTTGTATCCCCGATATTATTCTGAAAAGATGTTCTTCCACACTAGAAAAACCCTGCTACAGCTTTTCCAGCAGTCCTAATTTTTTGGGCTTATTTCGAGTAGTTTAAAAACAGTATTTGTACTGATTCTGAAGCAAGAAGTACACTTGTTATTTGATATTTTATCGCAACGAAGGGTGGACAAATCCTTACATCGTTTTGAAAAAAGTAAAATTATTGCCCTTGATATTTTAAAGACATTTAATAAAATCCCTTCTTCCTTCGGTAAGTTAGAAATTTGTATTTTGAATCACTGAATAAAATTTGTATTGGACGAATTAAGTCCAAAAAAAGACACATTTTTTGATGGAACGTACCACCCGTCTCTACTTGAAACTATTTTATCTAAACCTATATAGTTGACCAGGACCTGGACAACTTTATCTGACTACTTCAAAAAACAACCTCTCCTACTTTTCCCTTTCTCTTTAGTCTCGACAGTAAAGCAGTCGCCTATCTACAATTTTGATACCGGCGGCGCGGCGGCGTGATAGATAAGCGGAACCACCTCTCTATCATCCATCAGCCCTCAACTGGGATCGCGTGGGATAAATCAGCAAACTTTCATTTTCGTAGTATAGATCATTGTGGTCATAGGCCCCAAAAATTAGGCTATTGATCAAGGATTGTCCTTGCAATGTGACACAAACCAGTTTCAACAAGAAATTATATATTCTTTTTAATTTGGCACTTTTGTTGCAGAACCTGGTTGGAATAGTAATATTTTTACTTCGACTTTGGTGTTTTTCGCAATCCAAGGTAGCGTCTTAGGGGCTGCGTCTCAAACAATCGCATCTTGCCCATTTAAGATGGACAACGTTGAACTAGTCCGGGCACCCATAGACAATCATTAGCCGGATGAAGAGCTGCTGCAAAACAACCGATTCGTCAAGGCAGAATCTCAGCTGGCCCTGATGGGAGCTGTAGAAATATGGCGCAGGGACATAAGGCCCAGGGACATAACAACATTTTTATTTGGGACATAAAGTCGAAATTTAATTTGGGCCCTAAGTCCCACTCGGGTGGGACATAAGCCCCAAATAAAAATGTTGGGGCTAATGTCCCACTTAACAAGAATCACCAAATGACAAAACTTGGAGCACTTCAATACCACAAGACTTTGTTTTGTGGAGTTTAAATGAGAGAGAGATCCCGCGAAGCGGGCCACCCACAGGTGCTTTTATTCAAAAAAGCTGTTGATATTGGCGCCTGCTTGGCGACTTTACATACCCTAAGCGGAGCAACGGAGTTGCGTGAGCGGGTGTAACCCCGAAAAAGGGAGTTAAAATCCTGAAAACCCGCGAAGCGGGCCACCCATAGGTGCTTTTATTGAAAGAAGTTGTTGATATAAGCGCCTGCCTGGCAACTTTACACACCCTAAGCGGAGCAACGGAGTTGCGTGAGCGGGTGTGACCCCGAAAAAGGAAGTTAAAATCCTGAGAACCCGCGAAGCGAAGCGGGCCACCCTCAGGTGCTTTTATTGAAAGAAGTTGTTGATATAGGCGCCTGCCTGGCAAGTTTACATACCCTAAGCGGAGCAACGGAGTTGCGTGAGCGGGTGTGACCCCGAAAAAGGGAGTTAAAATCCTGAGAACCCGCGAAGCGGGCCACCCTCAGGTTATTTTATTGAAAGAAGTTGTTGATATAGGCGCCTGCCTGGCGACTTTACATACCCTAAGCGGAGCAACGGAGTTGCGTGAGCGGGTGTGACCCCGAAAAAGGGAGTTAAAATCCTGAGATCCCGCAAATAATGTTGAAAATAAACTTTTTTGTTTTTCCTAATTTTTGTATTATCACCGTATCAAAAAATTATTGTTCATTGTATTGAAATACAAAAACTTTATATTCATTTTTGGCTCTGCAAAAATTTGGGGACAATGTCCCATTTTTAACAAACAAATTTGGGGCTTAGGTCTTACTTTATTAAAAGCACAAAATGGTTTGTTTAATTTTCATTACTCTCCCATGAGTAACCTTATTAGTGGTATCACAATGGACCCTTGAGGTCTAAGTGAGTCAATGACATCTAGACAGCCACTCCAACCTAACCTAACCTTACTTGGGTGGGACTTAGGGCCCAAATTAAATTTCGGCTTTATGTCCCACTCGGGTGGGACATAAGTCCCAAAAAAAAATTTGGGCGTTATGTCCCTGGGCCTTATGTCCCTGCGCCTAGAAATATGTCTATCAAAATACGGCGCAGTGACATAGGGCCCAGGGACATAACGCCCAACTTTTGTTTTTTGGGGCTTATGTCTCACTTCGGTGGGACATAAAACCGAAATCTAATTTGGGCCCTAAGTCCCACCCAAGTAAGACCGAAGCCCCAAATAAAAATTTTGGGGCTAATGTCCCACTTAATAAGAATCACCAAATGACAAAACTTGGAGCACTTCAATACCACAAGACTGTTTTGTGGAGTTTAAATCCTGAGATCCCGCGCCTGCCTGGTGACTTTATATACCCTAAGCGGAGCAACGGAGTTGCGTGAGCGGGTGTGACCCCGAAAAAGGGAGTTAAAATTCTGAGAACCCGCGAAGCGGGCCATCCACAGGTGCTTTTATTGAAAGAAGTTGTTGATATAGGCGCCTGCCTGGCGACTTTACAACATACCCTAAGCGTATCACCGTATCAAAAAATTATTGTTTATTGTATTGAAATACAAAAACTTTTTATTCTTTTTTGGATCTACAAAAATTTGGGGACAATGTCCCATTTTTAACAAACAAATTTGGGACTTAGGTCATATTTAAGTAGGACTTATGGCCCAAATTCAATTTCGGTTTTATGTACCACCGAAGTGAGACATAAGTCCCTGGGCCCTATGTCTCTACGTCTCAAAATACAAGTATTGATCCAGCGAGAAGCCAGGTTACTTTACTACACTTATATTTTCGTGTCCCTTAAAAATTGATTTTCACGATGCAAAATAATTCTTGCGACCTGCACTTATGAGATCGTTCTGTACACGATAAAATCGTCGGCATACGCAATTGCATGAGTTAGACTACCTATTAGATATCTGGCGTAAATGCTGAAGAGAATTTTTGAATTAACCGCTCCTCATTGAAGACATTTCAAAAGTGGTGGTAGAGAAGTTAAAAAAAAACCTTCTCAACATACGGCTTCGAAAGCCTTTTCTAGATCTGTTTTGACATATACAGAAACGAGCTTGCACGTGGCATGAATTTTCTATGTCCCGCCTAGAACCCGAACTGTTTATCCGGAATTATTGTCTTATCCGCAGCCCACCTAGTCAGTGCTACGCACCATCAGGTCACGGGTACTACATATGATGAGTGCCACATTTAAATCGAACACCCTCATTAAAACTTTAACATCACAATATTCTCTGTAAGTGTTACCCCTTCTTTTGGAAAAATGTCCCAAGATGTTTGGGTTTTCTGAAAAGATGCGAAAAAATTTGACTAACCTTCTGATCTGGCTACGATGTACTGTACATGAAACTGTCTTTTTGACAGTATGCAAAGAAGATCTTTTGAAATGATTAGTGACAATAATATAAGTCACCTTTCTTATGGTTATTTTAGGGGACTATACTCTCGCTTCTAGGGATGCCTCCATCAGTTAAAATAAATAAATTAGGTGGCGCAACAGTCCATGGAGAACCAGGGCCTAGTGACTTACAACTCTCAACCATCCCTGTGTGCGAGTAATGTTGTCAGAGATGGAAGGGACCTACAGTTTATATGCCGAATCCGAACGGCTAAATTGAGAAAGCACTTTTCATGACAAGAATTACTCTTGGAGAATTTGTCAATTCCTCGCAAGAGGCAGTACCCGTGAAAAAAGTTAGATGGCACAGGCAGGGTTTGAACCCAAGACCCCTTGCATGACAGTCCAACGCACTAACCATCACGCTACGGGTACTACGCCTCCATCAGTTGCTTATTACATAAACTTCGAACGGACTGCGAAGTACATATGTATAATCATTTTTTAGCGGTACTGAAAATATGGATTGCCTAACCAAGCTCTGGTTTTATTTGTAGTTTCAATGCTCAATTTCCTTCGAAAAAATGTATTTAGTAGCAAACGCAGAATTCAAAGAAATATGTATACAAGGAAAAAAAAATCAAAGTTTTATGAAACCGAGGCTCTTAAACTTACAAACTGCAAGAATTCCAAGGAATTCTGGATGGCGATTAACCAATTAAATGGAGAAAAACCAAAAATCAGTTTGAAACTAAATATCGATGTATTGCATAATCACTTCAAGTTACTTTTGAACCCAGAAAGTCTTACGCATCCAATACGCTAAACCTTCGTACTCGAATTGTATTTTGGATAGTGTAATATAGATAGTCATGACGAAATTAAAACCGTATTAGTGAAATTGAAGGACGGAAAAATCTTCAGAACCTGCTGGTATACCACTGGAATTCTTTAAATATGGAACAGAAATTTAACATCGGCTTTCAATACAATTTTGAATACTGGAAGTATTCCACAACACTTAAAAAATTCCTTAATTTGTCCCATACATAAGAAAGGTAACATTGATGATCCATCTAACTACCGTGGGATATCCTTCCTGAACGCTACCTACAAGATATTCGCAACATTATTAAATAAACCGATTGATCCGTTGGATTCATGATAATAAGTTGCTTGGGGAATTTCAGGCTGGTTTTAGAAGTGGCTACTCGATTATCGACAATATTTTTGTACTGCATAGCATAGCGGCAACCTCTATTGAACAAAAAAAGGAGCTCTACGTATTTTTTGTCGATTTCAAAGCAGCTTTTGATACCGTTGAACGATGATCACTATTCTTCAAGCTTTACAATTATGGGATGTCAGACAAATTTGGGCAGGTACTAGAAAGCATCTATGACGAAAATAAGGCAGCGGTATGGAATGGTGCCGAAAAGTCGGAGAGTTTCGAATCGAAGATGGGAGTCAAGCAAGGATGCAATTAAAGTCCAAAACTTTTTGCTTTGTTCATAAAGGACCTGATTGATTTTCTTCATGGTGGAATTGAAATATCGAGGACACTCATCAAAGCCTTGCTTTTTGCAGATGACGTCATACTGTTTGCTGATGATTTACCGACTAAATGTGTATTGCCGGTTATGGAATCTGAAAGTCAATTTGAGCAAATCTAAGGTTATGATATTCCGGAATGGTTCTGGTAGAACAACCAGGAATGAGAAATTGCACTATGACAGAGAACCAATCGAGATAGTCAAATCAGTCAATATCACATAGTGTTAAATATAAGGTCTTTGTTGCAATGGCGGAATCTATTATGATGTATGCAGCACAGGTATGGGAGGGGAAAAGTTTGAAACAGTCGAAAAACTTCAGAGGTTCTTCATTAAAAGATGCTTTCGTTTACCGAAAAACACCCAAAACTATATGATCTCAATTGAGACAGGACTATCACCGCTCTTCATCAAAACTATTAAATGTCATGTTGATTATATCTAAAAAGTTTTTAATAAGCCAGATGAAAGACTCCCAAAAATTCTAGCATTGAAAACAATTGAAGAAAAATCTGTGTTATAAGAAGCTAGAAGACCATGCTGCCTACTGTAGAACGGATTTCCGAATAGTTGACGAAAATGGTAAATACTGCGATGACGACCTCCGGAATCTTATTTCAAATTTAGATGAAAAACTGAGAGCCGACGCTATTGCCAAACTGAGAGCCGACGCTATTAATGAAGCTACATCCTCGGTGCATAGATCTACGTACAACCATCTAAATCACAATTTATGCGAACGTAACTACTTTCGAAACGAGAACAAACAGGAGCTCATATCGGCAATTTTCAAAATGAGAGGAGAAATGATAAGTCTTAATTATATACCACATCGGGACGATCTGCCTTTCTACTGCAGCCTTTGTAACTTGAGAGTAAGGGAAGATGTAATCCATTTCATAGGAAAGTGTCCAATTTTATGTGAAATACGCAGAAATTTGCTCGGCAGCAATGTGAAGTCACCAGAAGAAATAGTCGCCCTCCTCAACTGTGAAGGAAACGTAAATCAATTATTTAATTATTTTCGAACTGCAATGTCTTACCGCAATCAAATCATAAACGAATCCTTTTAAATTTATTTAATTCATATTCTAAATGCTAATTCCAACAAAAAAAAAAACAAACTTCAATTAGATAAACATTGTTAATTTTCAAACAGAAGTCAATCGGCAAATGGCGACAAATCCAACATCAGTATAGCCCTAGCTACTTCTAAACTTATGCTAAAGCATGATACCATAAAGAAAGCGAACTACAGATGGTATAATACCACCACTTGTCTATCAGCCAAATTAATTTGGCCAATGCTCGATGCTAAACGGTCTTAGCAACTTATTTCGGTTGGTAGATTGCTCGTACTCCGTTATCGGTTTCGTTAAAGGACACTGCTTAATGGGTAGGCGCATGCTTTTTGACTTAGAGCTCCTGCAAACGATTTTAACAGAAGCTTTATGAATGAAGAAGAAGAGGAAACAGTGTTTCACAAAAAGGTAGACTCCACTTAGGAGACTTCTACTGCAATGATGGATTGTCTCTCTCAAACGTTTCATAGCTAGCTCAAACTGGTTTAACGAGAAAGGTAAATCTTTAGATCCATGTGGTATCAAAAATGGACTAACTATTGTGTGTTGGCTGACGGAAAGTCGACAGCCACCTTAACCTAACCTTAACATATTGTTTATCTTAATTTTGCCAATTTGTTCAACTTATTGGATTTCTTCCCTTGGTTGGTATTGCGCACATTTCGAACAAAACGGCTCCTATCTCCCGATTTCTGAACTTTTCTGACGATTCTATCTTGAAGACATAGACTGATGTTTAAGTAAAATCACATATGTATTGTACACACATCAATTCGAGAGAACAACTTTTCGAGTAAATTTCCAAATTTTGATAATGTCATCCGAAAAAATAACTAATTGTTAAAAGGGCATTTTTTCACTAGCTAAGTTATGTAACGGCTCTACCTCTCACTTTATAATATGTTCCTCATCTAATAATACCTTCTTAATTTAAATGTTCAGATTTTTAAAAAGTTCTTATGACTCATAAATAATTTTAAATAAATCATTTTTTATTATCTTGTTCTAAGATTGACTAACAACTTTCTTATGCAAATTTGTATCAACAAATAGACCAACCAACCAATTCAATTCAAAAGAACGAACGTATATATTAGAATATAAAGAATTAAATGTTTACCTTTATGTTATTTGAATAAATTATACACCGTTATAATATCTTTCAATGCCACAACATAAATTTGATAAGACAACAAAAATAATTAGGTTATTAGGTTGTTATAAAATTCTTCGAATGAGAAAAATGTTAATTTTCTTATGTTATTTTTGCTTTTGTACAAATTTAAAAACCAACCTTATTTCCATAATATAACATAATCCAAAAGCTTTTATTTCTATAGTGTTTTTATCTGAAGAATTGTTTTAATTATTATAAGAACATAAAAGTCTTTAAAGCATAGAAATAAGAACAGTAAAGTACTATTACCATCGACATTTAATATATTTCCTCTATCATAAACATTTGAATGAATGCATTCCCTTTTTTTTTATTTCAGGTGAATTGATGCTCCTCAATGAGGCCACATTCCTTGACAATTTAAAGACAAGATATTATAAGGATAAAATCTACGTAAGTTATTTGATACATGTGCCCATTTATTTATCATTTATTTAACATCATTGCCTTTCCCCAACAGACATACGTTGCCAATATTCTTATTGCTGTCAATCCATATCGGGAGTTAAAAGATCTTTACGCATCATCGACCATCAAAAAGTACAATGGCAGGTCAATTGGAGAACTTCCGCCCCATGTGTTTGCTATTGGTAAAGTGCAAAATTAAATATTTGTGTTCCTTAAAATCAATCTTACAACAAAAACTTTATTTGTTCTTTTAGCTGACAAAGCAATACGAGATATGCGTGTCCTCAAAGAATCACAATCCATTATCGTGTCTGGTGAATCAGGAGCTGGAAAAACAGAATCCACCAAATATTTGCTCAAATATCTCTGTCATTCTCTGGATAGTGCTGGTCCAATAGAACAAAAGATCTTGGATGGTATAAACAAATTTTATTTACATATTCTTTTTCTTTGTACATATATCTAATGCTAATTCTTTGTTGTCTTATTTTTATAGCTAATCCAGTTTTGGAAGCATTTGGTAATGCTAAAACAACTCGCAACAATAACAGTTCCCGATTTGGTAAATTCATTGAAGTTCATTATGATTCCAAGTGTCAAGTTGTCGGAGGTTACATTTCTCATTATTTATTGGAAAAGAGTAGAATTTGTACTCAAAGCTCGGAGGAAAGAAACTATCATGTGTTTTATATGCTCTTGGCTGGAGCTCCCCAACAATTGCGTGATAGATTGGGGCTGGGCAAGCCAGATGACTATAGAGTAAGTAATTTTAATTAATACTAAACTTTTAAAAACACAACAGCAGAGATAGTTGGAACGTCTACTTTTTGATGTTTGTATGAAAGTTTGGTTTGCATATGGGACCTGTACAAAATATAAGGGTGGGGAGGGGGATCAGGAATACATCCATCAATTTTGTTAATATTATTTTTAAACTAAAAGCTTCTGATTTTTATATGAGATTTTGTTAGATATGAGGGACTCAGAAGACCCCAATAAAAGTTGTCGAGGAATATTAGTATGTATTTCAAAAAAGCTTATTTGACTGTACTCGGGATGAACAGTTTTGGTGGATTTTGACCTCCTGGTATCTTTTGTGAGTCTCATATGAAAACAAGATGCTTTTAATTTGAAAATGTCATCATAAAATAGGTATACATGCCAAAATTCGGTGGATGAATTCATAATAAAAGGTTTGGTTTTTCAATTTATTTGTCTATAAGTGCAAATATTTTTTTAGACTTAAAGGTTTTTTAACTTAAAAGACTAAATACATAAATACATAAATACAATACAATTTTGAATAATTTAAAACTAAATTATTTAGTTTAGTATATAATTATTATTATTTATTTAACATCTCATTCATTATTTTATTTTTAAAAACATCAGAGCAATTAAGATCGATTACATCGGATTATTTATTGAAAAATGTACAAGCTCGTGTTACAGGTTCATTGATACCATTAATAGTCGAATGAAATGGGATAGAGAGAAAATTGTTAACCCTTGGTCTTAAACAACGAGCCGGAGTCAAGGAAAGGCAATTGTAAAGGCAGACAATCAATATAACCAGTTACAATATCACGTGCAACAGAAATTACGCAGTAAACTCTTCTAGATTCAAGACTTTTTTAAGTCAACTTAACCACATCGGGCTTTATATAAGGTCAAGGGTACGCTCGAAAGCGA
This sequence comes from Eupeodes latifasciatus, assembly GCA_920104205.1. NCBI lineage: Eukaryota > Metazoa > Arthropoda > Insecta > Diptera > Syrphidae > Eupeodes > Eupeodes latifasciatus. The sequence continues at coordinate 388,340,463 of OV049924.1, read as the reverse complement.
AAACCTCGTAAATTGTTTTTGCATACATTCTATTCTATTACCAAAATCGGTCTAACGGAGCTAACAAAAAGGCCATTTCAATATTTGAATATAAAAGGACATTGAAAATCGTTAGAACTTCTTTGCAAAAACCTAAGCATAGAGTTTTAAAGATAACGTAGTCTACTAAACCTAATTTTGCATCAAATATAACTCCTAAATCTTTAAGGTTATAAACTCTCTAGCTTATATATGTATGTTTTATGTGACCAATTTTTTAATGAATATTTGTAGATTTATGTTTGGTAATGCAGGCTATTTTGGTCAATTGATTTTTAATGCAAATAAAAAACTTTATTCCATCTTTTACCCAACGTTTCGTCGCTACTCACGACTTCTTCAGGGGTTTTATTAAGATCTTTATTTAACATTATGAAAAAAATATTTTTTTATATATTATTTTATACAATTTATCTAATTTAAAAAAAACTTACATGTTGTTGTAATGGGTGATTTTTTAGAGGTTAGGATTTTCATGCATTAGTATTTGACAGATCACGCGGGATTTCAGACATGGTGTCAAAGAGAAAGATGCTCAGTATGCTTTGACATTTCATCATGAATGAATGAATGATCTGCCACAACGTCGAATTTTCAGTGAATGGGCCCTAGAAAAGTTGGCAGAAAATCCGCTTTTTTATCGACAAATTTTGTTCAGCGATGAGGCTCATTTCTGGTTGAATGGCTACGTAAATAAGCAAAATTGCCGCATTTGGAGTGAAGAGCAACCAGAAGCCGTTCAAGAACTGCCCATGCATCCCGAAAAATGCACTGTTTGGTGTGGTTTGTACGCTGGTGGAATCATTGTACCGTATTTTTTCAAAGATGCTGTTGGACGCAACGTTACGGTGAATGGCGATCGCTATCGTTCAATGCTAACAAACTTTTTGTTGCCAAAAATGGAAGAACTGAACTTGGTTGACATGTGGTTTCAACAAGATGGCGCTAAATGCCACACAGCTCGCGATTCTATGGCCATTTTGAGGGAAAACTTCGGAGAACAATTCATCTCAAGGAATGGACCGGTAAGTTGGCCACCAAGATCATGCGATTTGACGCCTTTAGACTATTTTTTGTGGAGCTACGTCAAGTCTAAAATCTACACAAATAAGCCAGCAACTATTCCAGCTTTGGAAGACAACATTTCCGAAGAAATTCGGGCTATTCCGGCCGAAATGCTCGAAAAAGTTACCCAAAATTGGACTTTCCGAATGGACCACCTAAGACGCAGCCGCGGTCAACATTTAAATGAAATTATCTTCAAAAAGTAAATGTCATGGACCAATCTAACGTTTCAAATAAAGAATCGATGAGATTTTGCAAATTTTATGCGTTTTTTTTTTTTTAAAAGTTCTCAAGCTCTTAAAAAATCACCCGATATTTTACATTGTTTTTGTTGGTTTTGTTTTTTAACTTTAATTTTTATTTCGTTTGAAAAAGGAAAATGAAAGAAAAATATTTAAACTATTTAATAAATTAACAATAAAAACAAGAGACTAATAAATTAAAAAGACAAACATAAAACTCTAGCTTATTGCTTAAAATTGTATAACCATAAATAATAAAGAAAGATCTTGAAAATGGTAGAACACTATATTTTAAGATATGTCATTCGAGTTTATTTAAATCATGTTGAATATGAAAGCAATCTGCAAGAGATTTTATTGTTTTGGCATCATCCCCAAAGATTAAACATGATAAATAAGAAATGTGTAGAGGTAAATCATTAATAAATAACATGCACAGAATGGGGCCAAGATAACTGCCTGGAGGAACCCCTGAGTGGTTGAATAAAATTTCAGATTTAACAGAATTGATTTTACATATTGAACACGATTAGTCAGATAGATAACCATGAAAACCTAAAGATTCAAGCTTTTCTGACAGTATTTTATGATTAATTATATCAAATGCCTTCGAAAAGTGCCTGATTTCCTTTTTAAATTGTATTAACACAGAAGTTTATAAATAAAATGAGATTAGTTGCTGTTGATTTGCCACTCACAAAACCGTGTTGAAAAAGTGATATATATTATTAACAGCTTTATACATCGTTTTCTTAACAAGAGTTCCAATAATTTTGCAATAGGTCTATAGTTTTTTTAACACATTGAAATTCCAAAAGATTTTCTCTTAGAATTGATAAAGTATCAGAAACATTTTGAATTCGTTTTAATTTTCGAGTTAATAGTACAGGCATATTGTCTATGCATACTCACGTCGTAAAAGACAGTATTCGCTTTGAAAACAAAAGTTGACTTTATTCTTACATTGCATTTGTATAATAACATTTTTTAACCGCGATAGACTGGCAAAAACCATGGGGGTTTACCATTCTTCTATACATATAATCCATGTTTTATCCAGTCAACATATGTAGTCCTGGTTTTAATGCACGTGATTCTAACATGGTCTTTTACAATCACGCAGAAAATACTTACATTAAGATATTTGTATTTTTTGGCATGTTTGCTCGTAGCAACTATGTATGTATACAAATTTATGATGCAATATTTCATTAAAAATTATATTAGGGACAGCAAATTGCAAACTCTTTTGCTACTGCAAAAGTCTCTTTAAGAAGATTTTCCGTAAACCTTGCTTATATCCTAGGTTAGGTTAGGGTTGACGGGGTGATGCAATTATAACCCGAAAAACATCTCAATCGGATCACTGTGGTGCCCCCCAGGAAATGGTAAGTATTAGGTTAGGACATTCATAGAGAAATGTCAGATAAGCTAATACCCATTCTGTTCATCTAAGTACCCAATGAGTTGTAACCCGTACCTATCAGGAAAAATAATTAAGCCGTGCCCAGTTGCAAAAGGTATTTTGTGTTTCCTTTGAAAATATTTGGCCATAGATTTCTTGCAACCGTGTCTTTTCAAACTCTTTAACAGTCCATAACTGCCGATAATCTCTAATAGAGATCATCGCACAACATTTTGACATTCACCTTTTCCAGGAAATTTTAAAGAATATGAACTCGCCAAAAATGGTACAGTAAAACCCATTCTACCTCAGAAGAAAACTTTCAATTTAAAGATACTGCAGTGGAGCAGGGGAGGATAATATTTGGACCCGTCCGTAAAAACCGATACATGATTTGTTTTTATGACCCTGTTCTCCATTCATTTTTCTCTAGTAGGGATTTCTTAAGAGCTACTGGGTTAAAATGTATGTAAGGCTTTAAATAAACTGTTTGAGTTTAATGTCGATAGTGTTATTTATGTTACTATGGCTAAAAGCAGCCCTTTTCCAGTTATTACACTGTATTATACGTAGTGCGCTTTTGGCCGACAATTCTTTCGCGAATATTTAAAGAGGGGCTAGTTAGAGGAATGTCTCTAGGGCTGCAGTTGTTGTAGTCCTTATGGCACCAGGAGTAGTCGCTAATATCCTAGTTTTTTCACCTGTTATTGAATTGAAATACTTCAAACTCAACAGTTAATACAAAGTTCTTAATGAGTTCTTTGAAAGATCAGTAAACATATCGATTGCAGAATTATTTCGAGTGAGAATGAGAATGTAATGTCATGTCCATTATTTAACAAGCTTCCACACCTGATCGGGGTTCTAATTCTCAATTGTTGTTTGTGATGCATTTACAAAAATTACTTGTTTGCTTTGATCTACGGCGTTGAATCATTGCTGATTGGTTTACAATTTTTATATAATAATCAGACTGCTTCCAATAAATTTGTGACATTTTTTTTCTTTTGTCTTCTAGTATCTTTCTGGTTGTACTCAATATTTTGCCAAGCCCAAAACGGAACAACTCATTCCATCGTCACAAAAGTCCCGTGATCACAATTCGAAGGGTCCATTAAAAGATCCCATCATCGATGACTACGAACACTTTCAATCTTTGGACAATGCTCTTGGTCGTCTGGGTCTGAGTGGAGACAATAAATTGGAAATATACTCTCTAGTAGCTGCTGTACTCCATTTGGGAAATATAGCCTTTGAAGAAATTCCCGACGATGCTCGTGGTGGCTGCCAGGTTTCAAAGGCATCAGAAAAATCATTGACCATAACTTCAAGACTGCTGGGTGTTGATCCATTTGAACTGCGACAAGCTTTGGTATCCAGAGTTATGCAGAGTAAAGGAGGTGGCATTAAGGGAACTGTTATCATGTAAGTTTAAAAAAAGGAAACGAAACAAAAAACACTTATTACTTTTTATTTAAAGGGTTCCTTTGAAGATCTACGAAGCCAGCAATGCACGAGATGCTCTTGCAAAAGCTATCTACAGTCGCGTCTTTGATCGTATTGTCTTTCTCATCAATCAGAGTATTCCTTTCAAGGCATCGAGCTATTACATTGGTGTTCTTGATATCGCTGGATTTGAGTACTTTCAAGTGAATTCGTTTGAGCAATTTTGCATAAATTATTGCAATGAAAAACTACAAAAGTTCTTTAATGACAACATTTTGAAGAATGAGCAAGAATTATACAAACGCGAAGGTTTAAATGTTCCTGAAATTCAATTCACTGATAATCAAGATATAATTGAGTTGATTGAATCGAAAGCAAATGGCATCTACACTTTGTTGGATGAGGAGAGTAAATTGCCCAAACCCTCGGCAATGCATTTTACCGATGAAGTTCATAAGGCATGGCCAGGACATTTTCGTTTGGGATTTCCTCGTTCTTCACGACTTAAAGCACATCGGACCCTTCGCGATGAAGAAGGTTTCCTAGTGAGACATTTTGCTGGAGCTGTATGCTATAAAACGGTAAGAATGATAATTTACAAATGATTTGTATTCCCTGTGGATAAGTCTGGATTTTGTTTTTGATTAGGAACAATTTATTGAGAAAAACAATGATGCTTTGCATGCATCGCTTGAAGGCCTCGTCCAAGAATGTGAGAATCCTCTTCTTAAATCCCTTTTCCCCTCTGGAAGCAATACTTCCCGTGGAAAGCTCAATTTCATATCTGTAGGATCTAAATTTAAGACACAACTTGCCGAGCTTATGGAGAAACTAGAAAAGAACGTAAGATTAATAAAGCAAATCAATGAGAAATTTAGTAAAATTATTGTTGGGATTCTTTTAGGGCACCAACTTTATTCGTTGTATTAAACCGAATAGCAAAATGATTGATCGTGATTTCGAAGGTGGTCTTGCTCTGGGTCAGCTCAAATGTTCTGGCACAATTTCAGTTCTTGAACTGATGGAACATGGTTATCCATCGAGAGTACCATTTGCTGATTTGTATAATATGTACAAATCATATCTTCCACCTGAGCTGGCCAAACTCTTACCCAGAACCTTCTGTGAAGCTATGTTACAATCACTCAATCTAAGTTCGAAAGACTTTAAATTCGGTATAACTCGAGTGTTCTTTAGACCAGGAAAGTTTGTAGAGTTTGATCGTATCATGAAATCTGATCCAGAGAATCTTAAGGCAATTGTTGCAAAGGTCAAGAAATGGTTGATTCGTTCCAGATGGATTAAGTCAACTCTGGGAGCTGTTTGTGTTATTAAATGTGAGTTTTTTTTTTTATTTGTATTGAATGGGAGAGTTTAACTTTGATTACCTTGATTTTTAAATTCACAGTGAAGAATCGTATAAAGTATCGCAACAAATGTGTGCTTGTCATACAGAAAGTTGTTCGTGGATACTTGGCGAGGAAACAACATCGCCCAAGAATTCATGGAATTACAAAGATAAACAACATTCGATCGAGTGCAGCAAAGACTGTTGATATTGCCAATCAACTTAAGGCTGGAAAGGAGAGCATTATTGGAGAAGTTAGCTCACTAGAATCACAAATTGATGATTCAATTAAGAAAATAAGGGTAAATTACAAACAAAAACTTTAAGTTTGATGTTGATTTATTAATTTACATTTTTTGATCTTATTTTTAAAGGCAAATCCGAAAATAAAAGCGAAAGAAATAGATGATCTTATGAATAGAATCACAGGCAATATGAACAAACTTACGGTGGCTTTGAATAGCAAATTAGAGGTATGCATAGAGAAAATCAGAAAAATCTATATGGAACATGTTTAACAAAAAAATAAAATTATTTACAGGAACAAAAACAAGCTGAGGAGCAAGAAAGACTTAGGAAAGTTCAAGAGGCACTAGAAGCTGATCGTCGTGCAAAAGAAGAAGAAGAGCGGAAGAATCGCGAAGACGAGGAGAACAAAAAACTGTAAGTTTTTCCCTAATTGAATATTTTTAGAAAAAATACTCTAATTTCCATTTAAAGGAAAACTGAAATGGAATCCCGTCGTAAGGCTGAAGAAATAGAACGACTGAAACAAGAAGAGGAAGACCGCAGGGCGGCTCTTTCACTACAGGCCCAATTGCAAAAAGAAGCCGAAGACGATGCCAAGTATCGCCAACAATTGGAACAAGAACGTCGTGATCATGAATTAGCTCTTCGATTAGCTAGTGAATCTAATGGCCAGGTGGAGGATAGCCCGCCCGTGATCAGGAAGTATGTGTGGTTGTCGATTTGGGTTTTGGTTTGTACATAAATAAATGTTTTGATTTTTTAATTTCTTTACTTTAATTTTTCATATCTGGAGAGCACACATTTTTATTATTACTTATTTGGTTCTGTTTTTATATATATACATAATTATTTCTATACTTATTTTTTTGTTCTTCTTCTTTTGTAAAATTTATTTATTTTCATTTCTTTATTTTACCTTTTTGATATTGTATGATATGAACAAAAACAAAATAAGAACTTTTATTATCATTTTTATTTAATTTAACATTTCTTCCTCTCAGTGGTCAAAGCGAAGTTTCGTCCATGGGGCCAAACAAACTTATCAGGTACAGCACACTACGGTTAATTTATACAATTTTATTTTTGTTTTTACAGGAAGTTGTTTATAATTTTAATTGATTGGGATTTTTTTCTAACACGATTTTAAAGAAGTTGATATATTAATCAGAACACAAACACAACACACGTATTGTATTTCTCTTTGAATGAACACTAACTTACTACAGCATGAAAAAAAAAACAAAAAGACTATTATGATGTACTCTAAAAGAACTAATAGCATCTAATATTTAGAGTATTTCTTGGTGAAAAATGAATTGTGACTTCGGAACTTAAAACCAATCTATGTATTGAAATCTTTTAATCTTAAATATTTTCTAACCAATGCATAATGCAATTATATAAACAAAATGTTTTTAAATGTTATTTTCTAACTTTTGAATAGAATACAGTTTCAAAGGGTTTTCGAATGGAGGTTTCGTTTTGATATTAAAAAGACGAGTATTTATATTTCGTTTAAGAGAAATTCAATGGATATTTATTTCATTGTAAAGAAGAAGTTATGCCATTACCAATGAAAAACAATATTAGATAAATCACCGTCAAGACCATGGTTGCATCGCTTTTCAATAACGAATTCGCACCTTGCGGATCTATGTATGTGTATGATAACTTTATGCATTCGATCTTTAAGGTCTGGAATTGATTTAAAAGCATTGATATAGGCTTTAACTTTTACCCGAAATAAAAAGTCTAAAGGTGTTAAACCACAATAGCTCTGTGGCAAATTCTGATCACCTCTTTGAAAATTAACACGTTTTCTTGCAAAATTGCGATTGTTTCGTAGCATTTTTGAAAATAAACGTTGCCCAGAACAATATAAATAATATAATAATAATAAAATAAAAAATCATAGCTCAGTAGCTCGGTCCATTTACCGTCCATTAACACCGCCAGTCCAAAAGCTGCACTAAACAGTGACACTTTAAGGATGGAAGAGCTTTTGCTTTTTTCATTCTTACATAGATTTCCGAACCCCAAATCCGAAAATTCTGCTTATTAACGTAACCTGAAAATGGTCCTTATCACTGAAGATAATTTTTGTATGCAAATATATCAGTGATTATACGATGTTGATGTTGATAGACCTGCTTGAGTTTATGTGTTAACTGAAATTTGAAAGCTTTGAAACCCAAGTCTTATTCAAAATGCGATGTAATGTATGTTATATTATGCCTTATTCCAAAGATTGAGAAGCAATCGACAAACATGGGTTCTCGTCAACACTATGAATGGAAGAACCTATGTATCAGTGAGCTGAGAATGATAAGTTTCATGTATACCCTATTTTCATCTAGAAAGTCACGTTAGGCAGAAAGTCGTCGTGCTATATGTCGACTGTAATAAAGGAGCGAATTAAAATCCCTTTTTTTTTATTTTTTCACTTAATCTTCTAACGTTTTATTTCTTGACAAAATTCTAGTCTCTAAAGCTCGGTTTATAAATAATTTCTTTATCAAATTTTCAAGTGTAAGAACTCTGATTTTGGGCTCAGTTTGAGATAGAACTTCGGTTTATTACACCCTTAAATTATGGGCACAATGTTAATACATTAAAAAAAAAAAATATATTAAACAAAGCAATGTGAAAGAAAGACCCATATTTTATGCGATTATCATGGACAATTTTCCAAACCGACATTATCAGCCTTATTATCAGTTTTGCCCGAATGTCATTTCACGTGAAAAAAAAAAATCCCAAAGATATGATCTGCTGAAAATGTAAGGAAACCCAAACATATCGGTGCAAGTTTAACCAGAGGTGGAATCCAAAGTATTTTATTTAAAAGCAATGCGGTGGCTAAGACCTCTAGTTAATACTATACATACGTAAAAGCTATACAATTTTTGAAATCTAAAAATTATTTATAATTGGAAATCGAGTAATGCTGAAAATGTAATTTTATTCTTACAATAGTTTAGGTAACAAAAGCCCAACGGATTGGAATGATCTCTCGGAACAGTTCGATTCAGTGTTGCCTCTTCTTCTCCTCCAAGCAACAGATCATGTATGGTTACGTTTTGCATTTCAATATCGGTGTTATGATTGCTTTTAGTTTATCATTTACATTTCCAGATAAAAAACTTGAATTGTACTTTTTTGCAACACTGACTTGATATCTGCAAAAACATGTTTCTTATGTTTTTATTGATTTAATCCTTGCTGTTTTTCAACAGCTGTTAAAACAAAAATTCAGGCAGTTAGATTCGTTTATTTTCTGAACACCTTGCTTAGAAACGGAAAGCGCAATTTTGTATATCCGCTTACTTAATTTTTTTTTTAAATAAATCGATTGGAGAAAGAATAAAAGTCGTAGCCATACATTTATTAAGAAATTGCCTCATTTATGTTATACATTTTGATGCTCAAGAAAGAGATTTCACTCTCTGTTTCCATACCAGTGATGGGAAAATTTATTGAGAGTTATTTTCTGAACAAACCTACATAACCGGACACTGTCTAATAGGAAAGAACGCCACGAGATTAGGCGTATTCTCAAATGATTTCTGCAGAAGCTGTATGGACGAGGAAGAGGAAGAAACAGTTCTTCATATTCTCTGCACATGCCCTGCTCTGGCTCGAAAACGCAAGAATTACCTAGGAGAACTTTTTTAACGATCTAAATCATATCGGCATAATCAGCATCTCATGTTTCGTAAGAAACTCAAACTGGTTCCATTGAGCTTAGGAAGAAACCTCAAGATTCATGTGGTATCACAATGGGGCATTAAACTGGCCTAAGTGTGTCCGTTTCCATCTTGGACAGCCACTATAACCTAACCTAACCTAACCTACATATTTTTCGAATTCGAACAGTCTATTCTAAACCCTAAGTGAAATGTTATTAGTGCGAAATTCGTGATAGCTTTGTAAAATATGGGGGAACGAAACTTTTACGGGTGAACGATTTTTCGGTTAAAAATATATTTAAGTTTCAACGCGACATTTATGAGAAACAAAACAGTAAGCGTTAATAAATAATGTTCTTTGCAATAGTTTTTAAAATAATCTTCATCTTGCCATACTTCTAATTAAACAAAGAAGGTCAAATGGCCATTATCTAGAACTCCAAAGACGTTATGAGGAAGACATAAAGTCCATCCAGTCCTTTTATATAGACTTAAGATCCATTGACAACGTTACTGCAAGCCGTATGTCATACCGCCACGTCACAGAACTTCCTGTCGAAATTCTATAAACATCGAACAATTAAAATTAAAACAATATACATTGGCTCCCAGCCAAAATGATGCACTTAATTTCTTTGCTGAAAATTTTAAATAAATAGGGAACCACTTCGAAATGAAAAGAAAACCATGCGTTACATTATTTATTTAGTTTATTCAATTGGTATTTTTAACAAAAAATTAAGAGTTTATACATTTTTAATAGCTTAACCAGTCATAATTCATTTTTTGTTTAGAAACAATGTCTCAGCTAAAATGATACAATGTGTTAAGTTCCATAAAAAGCTGTTTTAACAGTGGAAAAAAGTCGTAAAATCTCCTTAATATTTCGTGGGATACCCTTTTTGCTCAAGCACCGACTCCAGTCTCTTTGGCATTGATTTAACAAGCTTTGAGGTGTATTCCGAGGATATGCTGCCCCATTCTTCCAAAAGTGCCTTTTTTAAATCTTCCTTGGATGAAATCGCATCTTTTCGAATTTCGCGCTCCAGCTTTGACCATACATTTTCGATGGCATTTAGGTCTGGCGACTCTGCAGGCGGTTGCATGACATGAGGGCAGTTCCAAATTAACCAAGTTTGCACAATTCCAGACTTGTGTTTAGGGTCGTTATCTTGATATAGTCGAAAACTGTCCTTGATGTTGAGTTTTTCAGCACTTTGCAACAAGTTTTGCTTCAAAATATCTAGATACATGTTTTTGTCCATGTTACCTTCGATAAAAACCAGGTTTCCTACGCCAGCAGAAGACATACAGCCCCACACCATAACATGCCCTGCACCGTGTTTCACTGTCCCACGCAAATTCTTCGGCTGGAGCTCCGTATTTGGATGCCTCCAAACGTACCCCTTACCATCCGATCCTTGAAGATTAAATTTACTTTCATCATTAAATATTACGGAGTTCCAAAAAATTTCGTCCATGTTAAGATGCTTACGAGCAAATTTCATTCTTTCTATTTTGTTTTTACTACTGATGAAGGGCTTTTTTCGGGCACTCCTTCCATTAAAATCGGCATCCCTTAAGATCCGGCGTATTGTCTCAGCGCCGCACTTTGTATGTAAATATTTTTCTGCTCTTGGGCTAACTTTGGTGCACTTAAAGTTGGATTTTCCTTCATTTTTCTTACAATCCACGGCAATCACTATCGGAAAATATTTTATTTGGAGCTCTTTTTGCCTTACTGACCACTCGATTTTCACGGATATAACGTTCAATTATATGTTGCACTGTCGAAGAAATAATTTTTACCATTTCTGCAATTTTTCGTTGGCTTTTTCCATCTTTAAGGTGTTTAATTATTAGTTCGCGGGTTTCGATACTCGTATGGCGTCTCATGTCGAAAACACAAATTCGAAATATTTAATTATGTGATTGAAACACGAGTGAAAGGGAAAAAGAGCTGCTACTTCAATTCCATTATACAACAAAGTCAATACAGTATACATTTTACCGTTAAAACTGAATGCATCATTTTAGCTGAGACATTGTTTCTAAACAAAATAATTATTATGACTGGTTAAGCTATTAAAAATTTATAAATTCTCTATTTTTCGTTAAAACCATCATTTGAATAAACCTAATAAATAATATACCGTATGGTTTTCTTTTCATTTTCAACCTTTTTTATATAAGTTTTTCAGCAAAAAAATTGAGTGCATCATTTTGGCTGGGAGGCACTGTACATATGTACAATATTGAAATAGAAACATCATTTATACGAAATTGGAATAGCGGAAAACAAAAATAAAAATTTTCAATTGGATGTATTAGGTGCCAGTTATAGCTATCATTGAAATCGGTGGCTTTCAATCAGGAAATTTTTTTCAATGACAGAAATTTTTAATGATAGCTATAAACGACCTGCCAAAAAAATTCCAATGTTTGTTTTCAATGATGAAAACCAATGATAGCTATAACTGGCGCCTAAGGGGCCGGTTATAGCTATCAGTAAAATCCATCAGTAAAATTTGAAACAGGAGGAATCTGAAATGTTTTACTGATGAGCGTTTACAGCAATCAGTAAATTTACGTCATTAAATTAAATGTCACTTTGAGGCTTCGCGCCTCAGACAAATTTTTTACTGTTGCTTTCATCTGTAAAATTTTTAATGATGTGATCGGAACAGTAAAAAATTGGAACACCAACAGTAAAACGAAATGGGTTTTGTTTTGGCTTTTGGCAGTCAGCTGTTCAGTAAAATGAAATTTCATCATTAAAAAAATTAAAATGGATTTATAAATTAAATAAAACTTTAAATGCATTGTTTCTTTTTGAAAAAAAAAAATACTTGAATATAGGATTCGTCTTATTGCATCAATCTTTTGCTAGAAATAAATCTGTAACATGTTCAAAAACTAAAAACAAACATTTTACTGATGGATTTTACTGATAGCTATAACCGGCCCCTTAATCTATTGAAATGAATAATACTGTATTGATGAAATGTCAGCAATGTGTATCTAACAAATCATACCGGGTGCTAAAAGAATCATTAGAGCTTAATAAATTTACAACGAGTTTTAAGAGAATTATAGAAAGTGAAGAAATTTTTCAAAGATAAACTGTGAATTATTAGACCGATCTTAGAACTTTGACAAGAAATTGGCCCTAAGCAATATATCCCTAAGAATTGTTTAGCATTTTCTTTCTTATCTGTTTGACTCAAAAAACTTCACTCTTAATGTCTGTTTTTCTTTTAAATCCAAAAACTTAATTTGTTACCATTATTAGCGCATTTTTTGGAGATAACACAGTTAAATTTTTTTAAATTCCTGAAATGTTTTGCCTTCTTCAAACTTTTGAAATTTAAAAATATTCCCATTCTAGTAATGAGGTGACTATAGTCTATACTATAACCTTTTGCAGTTTTCCATTTAAATGTTAGAAATTTCGCAGATAAAGTGAAACAATAAATTCTATGTACGATCAATGAATCTGAAGATATTTTTTTCAAAATTCGTCAAGGCAACTGAACCCCAACAATTGAGGTCCCCCTTTCAGTTTAGCTATGGCTGGGACACTGAGATCTCTCGATTATAAGTTTTCTATATTCTTGTTATTTTGTATTATATTTCTTTTTATTTCTCTTGATTTTATTCAATTTTTGTTCATTGTTGTTCAATGCAATGATATTATACCAACAATAATATTTCAAATTTTTCCTCTCAGTTTTAGAGGAGTTACAAACTTCGCATCGCGTTTCCATCAAAAGTAAGTGAATGATAGAATTTGTACAGTGTTTTTTTTTTCTTTTTTGGAGACCATCATGCTTAAGTTGATTTTATTTTTGCTAAGCAAAAATTATTCATCCTCTTTTAATTTATTGTTAACTTTCTATTCTTTGAAGTTGCTCGATTTGGTTGTTGTTAATAGAAACAATAAATCATCATCTCAGCTAAAGGTTCCCATGTTTAAATATATCATTCACCACACTGTAAATCATCATTTTTTTAGGAAAACAAAAATAACTAAAAATGCTCAGGCAATTCATTATTTTAATCGATAGCGGTATTTTGTAGTTTAAGCACTATACTACATTTTTAACAATCAATATTTTTAGACATATATATATATTTGTAAAAAGAAAAGCTTTAGGACGCTAAATTGTGTAAATACTTTTTATTTAAATAATGCACCGGCTATACTGACTCTGTATTGTATATTTTTAAATACAAATTTAAAAAAAGTTTTTTGAACCCTTGATAGAATTTAATTAACGAATAAAAATTAAACTTTTTACAAACCAATTCGTAGTTAAAAAGTCCATGAAAACTTAACTGCGAATAGATTTTGTAAAGGATATTTAAGAACTTTTAATTAAACTTCTATAATGATGGGTTCAGTGATAAAATTAATAATGGAAAAAGTTCTAAAGTTCCAGTTGCTTCAATTTCATAATAATAATTTCCATATACTTTAAAATTTCTAGAGGCTGTTTATTTAACTGGTTTAAATTTTCTTTATTTAGGTCAGAAAATGTTCGCGCTCAGCAACAACTCTTAGGCAAACAAAAATACGATTTGTCTAAGTGGAAGTATTCTGAATTGCGTGACGCCATCAACACTTCCTGTGATATTGAATTGCTTGAGGTAAGTTCAAATATAAGAAAATCATTACCAAAATTCTCATATACAACTAAAAATGGTAAATTTATCATTCTCAGGCATGCCGACATGAATTTCATCGCCGCTTGAAGGTATACCATGCCTGGAAGGCAAAGAACCGCAAACGCACCACTATGGATGAAAACGAACGAGCTCCAAAAAGTGTTATGGAAGCAGGTATTCTCGAATAAATTTTCTTAAATCAAACAAAATTAAATCAAAAATAAATTTTTTGGTTTAGCTTTCAAAACTCCGCCACTAGTACAGCCCAAGCAAGAAATAACAACTGCCCAACATCGGTATTTCCGAATTCCATTTATGCGTGCAAATGCGCCAGAAAACAGTAAGTTAAACATTTTTTCAAAATTTTTACAGAAAGAGTAATTTCAATGAATTTATAATTCTCATTAGCAAAACGTGGTTTGTGGTATGCTCACTTTGATGGTCAATGGATTGCCCGCCAAATGGAACTGCACGCTGATAAAGCACCTATTCTTCTTGTTGCTGGTAAGGATACAAATCATTCAAAAATTACCCAATTTCTTTAATTAATTTTCAAAACTCTTAACACAGGTGTTGATGATATGCAAATGTGCGAACTTAGCCTAGAAGAAACAGGACTCACCCGAAAACGTGGTGCCGAAATACTTGAACACGAATTCAACCGAGAATGGGAACATAATGGTGGCAAGCCGTATAAAAATCTGGGTGCTAATAACAACCATTAAACTCAAAATGGCAACATTACCATACCATAGCATACCATACCATAAACAACACCATCGCATAGACTTTTGTTCTTGATTTTGGTTTTCAAATCGAATTTTGCATTTTATACGTCTTTTCGTCTATTTTCTTTTCTTTTGCAACTAAATGCAATCGCAGCAAACAGAATTATTTCCAACAAAAATCAAAAAACAAAAACAACACACACAAAATCCAGTTAAAGTGCCTTTTAGTTCCCACATTTGTTACCAGTTTTGTCCATTTCGACCAGTTTTTAAAAATTATTTTTCTGTTTCTGCGAAGTTAAAAAAATAAATAAATTTCAAAAATGTATGCAAAATTAGATTTATACATTAGATAAACAAAAATTTATTAAATATTTATCACAGTATTGAATTTTTAAAACTAACCGAATTCCATAAAGCATTCCCAATGTATTTAAAACAAAAAAAAATATCTTTATCTTTAAAGGAATATAAAAATTATTTAAATATAAAATTCCAACTGTTTAAAATTTAAAAACAAAATAATAAAAATAAATTTATATAAATGCATTTATATACAGAACAAAAAATAAAAATAAAAATTGCTCTAGTAAATTAATTAAAATTAAATGTTTCCATATTTCAATAGTAAAATTTTTTTAAAATAAACAAAATATTTAAATGAACAACTTATATTATATATTTAATATAGTTAACTAGTTTGAAATAATTTATGGAGAAATAAAAACAAGAAAAAAAAACGAAGACAAATTACTATAATTTATAATGAAAACACAAACAATGGCATCTCTTATATTTTAAATCTAACGGTGTTTGAATATTTGATATCTTGCGAAAAGGATGTACAATTATAAAAATTTATTGAAGCATGGGAAATGATAAAATTAAATAAATATTATTATTATTATTATATTGATGTATGCAAACTATGTAAAATTAAAAGATAACACAAAATAAAAGATTTCTATTTATAAATTCTGCGTGTTTGAATTTTAGGTTATAGACTTTTTGTTACCCAAAAGGGAGGATTTTTCGACCACTTTTAGCAGCGTCTGGCAGAGTGTGGAGAATTTGAGAAGGAATTGTGGTGGACCTTAATATTATTTTAGTTGAAGTTGATATAATCTTGATACTAAAATCGTGTAAGGCTTGTATTCTGATTTTAACCACAACCACTTCTACGCCAAGAAAGAAATAAGAAGAAAATATGGAATAAGACTGATGGGGAGATATGTGAAGTTGTGGGCTCAGGAACCACAATTGCGGGATTAAGATGAAAAGAAGAGAATTTTTGTTTATAAAATCTGTTTACACTAACAGAACGTAAAAAAGAACATTTCGTGAAGATAACTTAATCGGCTATAAAGTTAGTGAACACTGGGGTGGAATCGGCTAAGGTGATAGTTGACTATCATTTTTTTTATATTCAAATTGACTATCATTCATTCCGTCTGTGTAAGATGATTCAACTCAATTCGATTGAACAATTTCAGATTCAAATTGTCAAAATTCGTTGTTGCCTTGGTGAAATTTTAAATTGATTCTTATAAAATATCTAAATAAAAGTATCAAATTGGCTGATTTTGAATGAAATTCTTGCTTTTTTCGGATGTCGTAAGCTTTGTCGGTCACAGGAATGTGTTTTTTTAAAGAAACAAAGTGAACTAAGAAAATTTTTGCAGTCGTTTGTGTAAGCGTCAATCAGGAACTGTCATATTATTGACAAATGCAAATATATAATACAGGAAACATTTGTGTTTTCAGTACTTTAAATAGTTTGTTTTGTTTTTAAATTTAATAAAACCGAATGTAAGATACAATATGAGTGATTTTCCTTTGTATTTAAATACTAAATGATTAATTTCATTTTGAATTCTTGTGTCCTTACCGAGCAGCTGATTGTGAAACGTCAAAACCAGTGTGCACTAACTTTGTAGCCGAAAATTTTACACTACGTCGGAGGGGAAATTTCAACTACTTTTGTAGTTAGATTTAGCCAATCAGAATCCCTTGACTACGTAGCCACTAGCTTTGTGAATGCGACCATTTATTAACAATCACCTTAGCCGATTCTATCAGCTGTTCGATAAGAACACATACATTCAAAATAAAATTAATAGTGCTAACCAAGAACACTCTATTACCAAGACCGGAATCTTTCGTACGTTTCACTCTCCAAAACCCGTTTGTTTACATTGTTGTATTTGTAATTTTGACAATTAGTCCATGAATAGATGTGAGCACAAACAAAAAAAAAAACGATGCCGTGGGCTAGCGGCACTTTGCATAGCAAAAACAAAATGGAGGGGTTAATAAGTTTTTTTCAGGTTTTTCCTTTTACTTTTTTCGATGAAAAAGTCAGTTTTAAGCTTTAATTTTGCAGGTATTTTGTGGATAGTGAACCAATGTACCTTTTTGTCTTGAAAAAAGCATGTTCAACATCAATAATTAATTC
This sequence comes from Eupeodes latifasciatus, assembly GCA_920104205.1. Taxonomy (NCBI): domain Eukaryota; kingdom Metazoa; phylum Arthropoda; class Insecta; order Diptera; family Syrphidae; genus Eupeodes; species Eupeodes latifasciatus. The sequence goes on along the minus strand of OV049924.1, from coordinate 388,323,129 downwards.
ACTAATTTACAGTAATCACTACGAAATTCTTTAAATTTCATAATAATCCCCGGATTTTTGTATCAAATATGCGTTCGAAGAACCATCAATTTAAGGGTGCGAGTGCAATTTTTGTATTGAATTCTAATAAATTTTCGTTAACGAACGGCCCAAATATTTTGTTTGCAAGTAATTAAAATCTGTATCAATTTAATTAATCCAAGTATATTTATAGTTTGTATATTTAAAAAAAGAGTTATAATCGAAAAATATCTTATCCATAACATTCTTGATTGATGGAAGCATACATGTATTTGCTATCAAAAAAAAACTATGCATCAAAGGAACACCAATGTTTTAAAAAAGTAATCAGAACGATTATAGCGAACCTGTTGAATAAATGCAGAGCAAATAAAAAACAAATTTTGACATCACAAAATGAAAACGTCTTAAAATCGTTCTGAATTCATGCACAACTAATTCAATAGAACATGTAATCGTCATAAATGTTTATTGTTGACGCACAGAAGTTTTTTTTAAGTGAATTTCCACAGTTTAACGCAAAATATTTATTTATTTATTTATTTAAAATATAATTTTCATTCATTCCTTAAAAATGTTTAGTTACCAAAGTTCAAGTTTACTTATTATTGTTTGAAAAGTATGTTTAGTAAAAATGCTGCTAATAATAAAAAAATTAATGAGTTTTACGTATATGTTTTTGTTTTTCGTAATATAATAAATACTAACATAGAAGAAAATATACATAAATAATAGTTTTCAGATATAAAGCAGAGGTTAGCGTAGAAAAATATTTTTGAGAAAGCCAATAATATTTTGGGTATGTTCATTAAAGAAATTTCCGCTTCAGCTAACCTTCATCAACTTTTTAGAAAAAAAATTAGCATTAATAGCAGCCAATTATTTCATAGCATAATTAATTTTTCAGATTGTAAAATGTCTAGAAATTTTCTTTGCTACAAAATTCGTAATTTTATGCGTAAACATAGAAGATAACATTATTTAGTCAAGAAGTATGGATTTTGGCGCGTATATCGGTTTTTTTCTATTGGGTGTTCGGTTTCCCCATACTGGAATAAAAAAAAGTTACTTAAATCTATTTATTGCACTCATTTAGTTGGTATTGTGTGTAAACATATTGCCTATTTCTATTCCTTAAAGATGCTTTACACAAAGCAACTTATTTTTAAAACATGGTTCCCTCAAATTTTGATTCCAAAATCTAACTACAAACAAAATTCCAACTCTAACATAGTCCCTTAAAAAGAAATTTTCAGGAATATTTCTGCAACAAACAAAACTAAAATTTGGTCTTGCAACTACCGAACGGCTTAAATGATGAAAATACTAATCTAATTGAGGAATCTGACCTAGCTAAAGTTGGCAATGGAACTTCACAAGTATGCTTCTCGTAGCATTGTCTGTACAAAAAAATACGGAGGCATCCGCCTATTGTTTCCACCTGAACTTCTAACGTCACCAAGAAAATGCTCTAAACAAACTACACCTGAAAAAATTGTCTGTTTTGTTGTTTTACAAAGTATTGAGTTACACTTTTGTCCATTTGCAATAACTATACTTAACCGGTTGCAGCGCATGTTGCGTTCGGAAATTATTTAAGTAAACAAAATAAATAATAATAAACTAATAAATCATTAAATAATATGTATTTGGTCAATTTTATTTTATTTAATATACATTTACAACATTTATTTGGATTGAAATTAAAAAGTTATACAAATCTTCCAATTTAAGACCATGTCAGCACTTCAGATTCTGTTGGTTAGGATTGTTTAGTTTTTGAACGAGGCCATGAAACATTCAAAATGAAGCATTTAGATGGGGCTGATTACTATAATGAAGCATTTTGATGGGCCAAAGCACTAATTGTGAGAATGTGTTTGGTTTTTTGCATCATTTCACGCACACTTTCTCACATTTAGTGCTTTTTAGCTTGTAGGCAAACCGAAATGTCAGTCTGAGATTCCGGTCTTGGTAATAGAGTGTTTTTGGTGCTAACTTGACAGTCAAGTTATCACTTATTGGAGGCAGAGAACTTCGAAAGAGGTTACTTGTGACTCGGTTTTAGAAGGATTTGGCGATCTCTTGCGATTGCAGCTGTTCGACGTTGTATCTTCTAACAGCATCTCCCTGGGACCTGGGGCCCTACTCTGTAATGCGTTTCGGAAGCAAATATTTTCGAAAACGAATATTTTGTACTCTCTGGGCCTTACCAATAATCAAAATTAAAGCTCACTTAAATATTTAACTGGGTTTTAAATATTTTGACATACCAATAAACATTTTAATAGTTAGGCTAAGGGCTAACGCCCAGTTAAATTTTATTGTTGGGAAATTCAACTATAAACGGACAGTTAAATTTAACTCCATGGTTTGCACTGTCATTTTGACAGCATACGCAACAAATACTTTTCAGGTCAAAAGAGTTGAGATTTGTTGTGATTGTTGTCTGCTGATTGTTCGTGCCAATATTTTATAGAAAAGTAAGTCGAATAATACTTGTTTTAATATATAATTGTTATGTTCTAATAAATATACATAATTTTAGAAATGGCTGAAAAACAAAATTTAAAACGGAGCAGATCGTCAAATTGGACGATGGCAATGAAGGAGCTACTGGTCGAAGCAGCTAGACCCACTTGCGGATATTATAGATTCAAAGCTAAATGATGGCAAGTCATTAAAAGCCAAACCTATAGCCTGGCAAAATATTGCTGCAACGTTTCAGGCAAGTGGCTTTGAATTGACGCCGAAACAAGTAAGGGACCGATGGAGCCGCTACAAGCAGGAGGCGCGGACCAATTTAAGTCAATTTAATCGATCTCAGAGAGAGACCGGTGGTGGAAAACCTCCTGAGGAACCTTCTGAGATCGATTATGAAATTGCTGAAATTTCCGCTCTGGATTTTATTGAAGATACCGCAGAATTTGATTGCGATGCCATATGGCTTGATGATTATGATGACAAGTACATAGAATATTTTCTTGATATGATTTGCAATTGTTTTTAAAGATTTTTTTTTATTCCAGAGAAAACATACCATCCCCATCAAATAAACCTGAATCGAAAAACAGCCCTCCTCCTCCGCCTAAAACTGTATGCAAAAACTCAAGAAAAAGAGCGCGCAAATGTCCGACTTTGGGAACATCTGAAGAGCTCTTAAAAAAAAGAATTGCACAAGTGGAGATGGAAACCAAAAAAAAAAAAGAAAAATTTAGGCAGGTGTTTTAAGAAAGAAGCTTGAAGTGCAAGAACGGAAGCTCCACTTAGTAAATCTGAAAATAAAGGCTGAAGCGGAGAAAGTGGAGTAGAATTATGAGACAATGATTCTTAGAATGATTCTGTTAGATTTTAAGGATAATGTATCTACCAATGGACGAGAATTATGCCTTTAAATGAATTTAGCTTCATTTAATTCACTGGAAGTTAATTGGTAGATAGATTGTCTGTAAAATCTAACTGAATCATACCAAGAGTCATTAATTTCTTTTTTTAACAAACTGAAGTATTTTTTTTAATTTTGTGATAACTACATAAGTACAAATACTATTTTGAAATTAGTTTTCAAGCGTTATATTTTTTTTTTGAGCACGGACTGAACTTTATTTTTTTTTGTGATTTTCTTTGTAGCATTTTAAGTAGAATAAGTATTTATTTTAGTTTTAAAACATGAACCAACGTGTGTACCTTTTTTAAAAAGTCATTAATAAATAATTGTTACTCAAAAATTTGTTTTGTTCTTATTTTTTCTCTCAAAAATATCGAACCATTTACGTATTATTTCGAACTCTCAATAATTCGTAGTGTTTTCAAAATCAACAGAGTTTCAAATTAATGAGAGTCGACTGTAAAAAGACAGTTTGAATTAAAAAGCAAATTTCAAATAAAATATGGTTTCAGTTTTATTTTATTATCTATTAAAATATTTTTGAATAAATTTGTTTCTATAATAACGCCCAGTCAGTCTTCGTCTTTGCACCAAGGCATCATCATTTTCATTATTATCATTCTGATTTAAATCACCATCAGGCATAATTGTATCCGAATCATCTAAGAAACCCACTGTTGAAAGAAAGTCATAAGTATATGCATTTTTGTTTGATTTTCTTTTTGTACTATATACCATTCGAAGAACCCTTTGAAATGTTATGAAGAATGCAGATAGCAACTATCGAAGCCTTAGCAGTTTCATAGTTCAGTTGTATTCCGTTGAAGCAACATCGAAATTTATTTTTGAGCTGCCCAAACAAACATTCTATGTGGTTCCTAGTGCGTATATGGCTTCTATTGTACCTCTGTTCTGGTTCTGAGAGAATGGCAGAAACTCTAAATGGAGTCAATATTTTCGATCCCGGGTACCCAGAATCACCAAGAATAACACCTCCTTGTAAATCCATATTTTGTAAACGGTGATATATGGAAGATTCTCGCCATATTCTGGAGTCGTGGGCTGAACCTCTCCAACGGGCAACAACGTCAGTAACGCGCTGACTTGCATCACATACAACCTAAAAGAAAAGGAAATTATTTGAGAAAATACAACACTTAAGATACTTCTATGAGAAGAAAATTTTCCAATAGGTATCAACATTTAAATTTGGTTTTAAGACTTAAACCAAATTTCAAAACAACAAAAATGTTTACGAGTGTTAAACTGAGCCAAAAATACCTGAAAATTGATTGAATAAAAGTTTTTTCGACATCTGTGTCGTGCTCCAAATTCTTGACCAGGATCCTTAATTTTGATATGAGTGCAATTAATAGCACCCACACACTGTGGAAAGCCAGCAACATCAAAAAACTTTCTTTTCACTGACCGAATTTCCGAGGGCTCACTGGGGAATTTGATGAAGTCCCTTGCTTTAGAGGCCAAGGCTCTAACAAATTTCTTAACACAATTACTAACAGATTGTTGAGAAATATTGTGGCAATCACCTGAAGAAGAACAACTTTTTAAAACATTGAATATGTATTTCATAATTTTAACTTACCAACATCCTTCTGGTAAGATCCTGCGGCAAGATATCTCAGCCCCGTCAGTACAATTAGCTCACTTGAAATTGCACCACCTCTGTAGGTAGCAGAGGCGATGTCTTCCCGCAAAAGATCAATAATGAATCTGGCAGTTGTCTTATCAAATCTTGAATTTATTTGTTTTATATTTTCAAGTTTATGCCGGAAAACAAAAATATTTACCTGTAGTGCCGATAAAACTCTATATCGTCATATTTTGAGAATGGTTTAATTTTGTTTTTATACACTTTTTGCCTCCTTGCTTCGGCCACATCTTCCAATATATTTAAATCTTCCAATATTGAATCGTCCAAATCCATTTCAAAACTTAATTTTAATCAAATATTTTTGTTTTTGTTTATGTTTGCAAATTTTTCTTATGTCAATTCAATGCTGTCTTGTTGACAGAGAATGTAGTAGATATTGTAATAGAAGGCTAATTAGTAAAAGACGTGTTTATTTTGGTTATTAGTATACACGAAAATTAACTCGCTGTTAAAATTTAACTCCACGATACCTAAACGTGTGTTTAGCGATTTATTATTGGTGAGGCCCTCTATTTCTAATGCGGATAAGAAATCTAGTACTTACGGAAAGACAAATCCGCATTCGGATTTTTCGTACCTGGCAATGCGTTTCCGAATGTCATTAGCGTTCGAAAACGGAAATTTTGTTTCTACACCAAGAGAGGTAACGAACTGCAATTCGAAGGTCGTTTTTAAAGAACACAAAAGGAAAATTGTGTTGAGTTGTGTGAAATAGATAAAATATAGGGTGATTTTTTTGAGGTTAGGATTTTCATGCATTAGTATTTGACAGATCACGCGGGATTTCAGACATGGTGTCAAAGAGAAAGATACTCAGTATGCTTTGACATTTCATCATGAATAGACTTACTAACGAGCAACGCTTGCAAATCATTGAATTTAATTACCAAAATCAGTGTTCGGAAAATCCGCTTTTTTATCGACAAATTTTGTTCAGCGATGAGGCTCATTTCTGGTTGAATGGCTACGTAAATAAGCAAAATTGCCGCATTTGGAGTGAAGAGCAACCAGAAGCCGTTCAAGAACTGCCATGCATCCCGAAAAATGCACTGTTTGGTGTGGTTTGTACGCTGGCGCTGGTGGAATCATTGTACCGTATTTTTTCAAAGATGCTGTTGGACGCAACGTTACGGTGAATGGCGATCGCTATCGTTCAATGCTAACAAATTTTTTGTTGCCAAAAATGGAAGAACTGAACTTGGTTGGCATGTGGTTTCAACAAGATGGCGCTACATGCCACACAGCTCGCGATTCTATGGCCATTTTGAGGGAAAACTTCGGAGAACAATTCATCTCAAGGAATGGACCGGTAAGTTGGCCATCAAGATCATGCGATTTGACGCCTTTAGACTATTTTTTGCGGGGCTACGTCAAGTCTAAAGTCTACACAAATAAGCCAGCAACTATTCCAGCTTTGGAAGACAACATTTCCGAAGAAATTCGGGCTATTCCGGCCGAAATGCTCGAAAAAGTTACCCAAAATTGGACTTTCCGAATGGACCACCTAAGACGCAGCCGCGGTCAACATTTAAATGAAATTATCTTCAAAAAGCAAATGTCATGGACCAATCTAACGTTTCAAATAAAGAATCGATGAGATTTTGCAAATTTTATGCGTTTTTTTTTTTTAAAAAGTTCTCAAGCTCTTAAAAAATCACCCGATATAAGTAGGTAAGGAAATAATAATTTTATTCAAAATTTAAGCAAATAAATCACATTACAGGGAATCATCAGCGAAAAATGTGCATACCAAACAAAAGCAATTTGAAATTATGGTGTAATTCGTATGACTTGAAGGAAAAAAGTATACCTTAGCAAAAGACAAATTTCAACACAAAAAACAAAATGACTATGAAAAAAATCAGCTTAAACTTTCTAAGCTTGAATAAAAAGAGAGATGTGGCAATTGCAAAGCAGTGAAGTGTAAAAAAAAGTCATTACGATAATTTTCAAGTGATAATAATAACTGAATTTTAATTTTTTCCTCGTCTTTGTGATTTGTTTTAATTTTTTTTTGTATTTTTGATTTGACAAATCTCATGAGAAATACTTCGAGACTCGGTAAATCTATTGGATAAATAGAAAAAGTACTAGATGATTGTTTTATTTGATTCGAACATTTTACAGAGTACGAATTCATAAACGAATCGAATATCAGATTCGAATCGGATTGGCTTTCGAAACGCAATACAGAGTAGGGCCCCTGATTATGGGATTCGCGGAGAGTCGTTTTGCTAGCGAGTTTTCCATTTTTCAATTATTACTTTCGCTTTCGCCTTCTTCGTTTTGAATTCGACCAATTAGCGAATTCGAAGGTTAATTTGAAATGTCATAATGTTTGTTGGCGAATTGAAATCAAACAGGGGCCCTACTCTGTAATGCGTTTCGAAAGCAAATATTTTCGAAAACGAATATTTTGTACTCTCTATTTCTAATGCGGATAAGAAATCTAGTACTTACGGAATGACAAATCCGCATTCGGATTTTTCGTACCTGGCAATGCGTTTCCGAATGTCATTAGCGTTCGAAAACGGAAATTTTCTTTCTATACCAAGAGAGGTAACGAATTGCAATTCGAAGGTCGTTTTTAAAGGACACAAAAGGAAAATTTTGTTGAGTTGTGTGAAATAGATAAAATATAAGTAAGGAAATAATAATTTTATTTAAAATTTAAGCAAATAAATCCCACTACAGGGAATCATCAGCGAAAAATGTGCATACCAAACAAAAGCTATTTGAAATTATGGTGGAATTCGTATGACTTGAAGGAAAAAAAGTATACCTTAGCAAAAGACAAATTTCAACACAAAAAACGAAATGACTATGAAAAAAATCAGCTTAAACTTTCTAAGCTTGGATTAAAAAGAGAGATGTGGCAATTGCAAAGCAGTGAAGTGTAAAAAAAGTCATTACGATAATTTTCAAGTGATAATAATGACTGAATTTTAATTTTTTCCTCGTCTTTGTGATTTGTTTTGATTTTGTTTGTATTTTTGCTTTGACAAATCTCATGAGAAATACTTCGAGACTCGGTAAATCTATTGGATAAATAGAAAAAGTACTAGATGATTGTTTTATTCGATTCGAACATTTTACAGAGTACGAATTCATAAACGAATCGAATATCAGATTCGAATCGGATTGGCTTTCGAAACGCATTACAGAGTAGGGCCCCAGCTTTTTTTTGGCGGATTCACAGGCGAAAGTGTTTATTGCTTTTCACTGTTCGATTTCGTGGATTCTTTCTTGATTGTAATTATATAAAAATGTGAGTTAGCTTTATTATAATTTTCTTATAATTTATCCACAATTCACAATAAAATATAAAATTTTAAAATTCATTCACTCTTGAGGATTCCTGGGATTCCTCAAATTCATCCCTTTCAGAATAAATATACACCATAATTGATTCTATGTTTTTAATTTAATATTGTTTATTGAATTAATCACCGCGAATTTCACAAATTTAATCAAAGCAAAACAAAATTTGTGGAAGCTGTCAAACCAAAAGTGTCAAATCACTGGAATATAGGAAGAAAAAGTCAAACCAAAAGTGTCAAATCACTGGAATATAAGAAGAACTATTTTCGCTTCGCAGCGAATTCGTTAATAAGGAAATACGACGCGAGTCGATTTTTAAAGATCGAATTGAAAACAATCCCCCGCGAACCTCATAACCAGGCACCTGTTTTGCCTTGGGTCTGGTAACCCGAAGTGCTTCCTTGGCTACAACGAGGTAGTAGTCCGAGTCGATGTTAGCTCCTCGGAAAGTTCGGACTACCATGATGCTGGAAGCGTTTCTAGTGTCGATCGCAATATGGTCAATCTGGTTAACGCTAGATGGATCAGGAGAACTTCAAGTTCCTTTGTGGATGTTGAGGTGTTGAAAACGCGTACTGGCTACCATGACGTTTCGCTCCGCAGCAAAATTGATGAACCTGAATACGTTATCGGAAGTGTTGTCTTGCAGGCTATTTCTCCCGATTATTCCACCAAAGATGTCTTCCCTTCCTAGCTTGGCATTAAAATCGCCCAGGAAAATTTTAATATCGTAGCTAGGACACTGGCCATATGTTTTATCTAACCTGGGGTCTCCATTGGACATTTCCGATGACAGGACTATCGGCCTGTCATCAGATAATCCAATAGAGACCAACAATCCAACATCCAGTCCATGATCCGGTCATCGCAGTTTGGATTTTTTGAGCGGATCAAAATCCTGTCATCAAATTTGACGTTTGTATTGTATGTAGTGGTGAGCGTCCATTTTCCAGTCTTTTTGAAATTAAAAATTCATTTCGTTTCAATTGTCGTCGAGTGCGGTCATACCTACATATTTTTTATACCTATTAAGTTACTAAAAGTAAACAACAGATTAACCGTTGTGTCAAATGTGACATTTGAGGTTGCTCATGGCAAGACATAATATGCCCAGTCAAAAAAAAACAATGGATTGCGGATGAGATTGCGGAAGAGAAGTTGGATTGGATTTTACTCTTGTGGAGTCTCAGGGTAAGAGCTCAAAGAACATATCCTTGGTGTCAAAAAATCTATATTTACTTATTTTTTTTCGAATATCATTTTAAATTTCAAAAAATGTTGTCTCCTTTCTGAGATATCGAGTTTTGTAAACAAAATTAATATTTTTTTAAAAACCAAAAAAAAATACATTTTTGATCATAAAAACTCGTCATCAATTTGAGCTTGCACAGAAAGAGAAGAATTTTGAAATCGGTCCATTAGTTCTTGAGAAAATTTAAAAACCAAATTAAAGGTTTTATGGCGTATACCCTTCTGGAGCAATCCAAAAAAAGTTTTTCTTGTAGAAAGAAGCCAAATTAAGAACACAAAATTTAGAGAAAATTTTAGAAAAATCATATGTTTGAACCAAAAAATTTGTATGGGGACTGCTGTAATTTTTCGTATTAATAAAATGAAAAAAAAAACGCCTTACACTAATCGGCTGAAAATCTTAATTTCCATCTACACAATTGTTTGTACTGTAGGGCCATGAAAGACAGACAGGCGGAAGGAATCGGGGTATCCACTTTTTTCGACTTCTCTACCGTCGTAATGTCATATTGATTGATTAAAAGCTCTAGTTTGAAATTGTTTGCTAATGCAAAACTTGCTATATAGTTCCTATACGTCGCAAGTAAAAATCACTTAAATAATCACTATTTATGTATGTATGTGTGTCAAAAAAATGTAATAATAAAATTGAAAGTTAGTTTAAGGAATTTAAAGGCAACTTAATATAAAATTGATGATCTTTTATTCAAGGTTTCTTGTTAAGAACCTGAATATTTGCTCATTTTTTATGAAAATAATTAAAAGCATTACTTAAGTTTTTTTCAAATTCTAAATTGAGTGAAAAAAAAAAGTTTAGTTGTTTTTGACAGCAAACCACTTTTTGGTGAATGTCGTTAAATTACTAATAAATCTATATATGAAATCTTTACTTATACAACTTAACTGTAAAAGCTTTATAGCTCATATGACCCCCCCCCCCTGGATCGCCAGTAGGTTAAAAGTTGATGAATTTGTGCTGCGTTTTCTCGTAGCACTATAGTAAATGTTGCAGTTTTTCATTCTTTTTTTGCCCGAGCCATCCCATCGCATTTCCTGGATGGCGGTGATGTCTGCTTTATAGCAGTCTAGGGCCTCCGCTAATTCTTCCGATGCGCGTGGTCTATTAAGGGACCTAACATTCTACCTGCAAATTCGAAATTCGTTGTCTTTAATTCGTTTGCGTGGGTTGTCAACAGTAAATCCGTCCGTATCCGAGGCTTGTTTGTGCTTCGCAACTGGGTTTTCTTTATGTGGTAAGGAAGTCACCCTGACGCACGACCTTCAACATGAGGGACCAGGTGATCGATTTAACTCCAAGGGCAAGAGCCGGCATAACCGCTCCTTACAGGCCTGGGCTTCGAATATGTCGAAGTAGCCTTGTAAAGTTTTCACTAAGTAGTTAAACCTAACTCGAACTGTAGACGCCATCGTTAATTCCATATTGGGAATTCCTCCACTGCCGTCTGGATGAAAGGAGAGGTGCCTAAGCGGAAACACCTCTCCCCCCTCTCTCGTTTGCTACCCCCAACAACTTTCCACTGGGGTTGGATCCCAATCTCCAGTTAAAGTACTAGGCACCCGATGTTCACCACGGGGAGGTAAGAGTAGGAGTTGATAGACAAATGTGGGTTTTGAGAAAAACCTGTGGGCGCTTGTGTCCTCTTGAATGTACATGTCTACTATTTCAACATCACTTACTTGCCTATAATAGTTCAAATTATAATTCCCTAATATACATAATCCTCCAATCATCAAAAATATAAAATCCAACAATACAAACATTTTTGTATTACCCGTTTTGCGTAAGTAACCAACATAATTCAGCGTGGTCTTTCCCTATTTTCGTCTGTTTCGAACTAAAGGGCCTTGCACATGAGAGCGAACAACGAATGGACGAACAAACGTGATTTTACACATTTCAAAAAGTCAATTCCAAACAAAAACACATTTAAATTATAAGAAACCAATTTACACTAATATTAGGATAATAAAATTTGCATTTTGTTCTCTAAAACAAGAACTTTTGTAAAAACAATTTGGTATTAACGAATTGCAGTGTGGTTGCTACGAACTGTCAAACTCTATTCGCGTTTCACACACCATCCACACTGCAACGAATAAATTGTTCGCGCTCAACTTAACCTCAAAATTATACCACTCTTGTTTTGGTTGTTGAAAAGGGTAATTATAAATTGACAATTCGTCGCAGTCTGCGAATAGAAATAAAGCTCATGTGAAAGAAAAGTCAAAATATGCGAACATATACAGTTCGCAGTTCGTAGCTCATGTGCAAGATGCTTAACACTTTCGTAAGTCTCCCGGCTGAAAATAAATGTCTCTACTAGACGTTCCACAAAAAATATTTAGAAGCTGCCCTATTCGAATTCCAGCATAAGAATCCTATGGTTTTTATGTACAAAGGCGGTGTGAACTGATTTTTGCTCCTAGTGTGTAAAGGCTAAAGGCTATTAACTAAGTCATCATTTACAGGTACAATTATTTAAAGAAGTGGATATGATAACCTGAAAAACTGAAAAGTGGCAGCACATAACCAATTCAATTTAAAGAAAAACATAGAATTCTATTTTAAATTAGGTTTGTGTCTCTGCTAATAGCTATAGCAAATTATTGAACCATGTTTTCATTTTTAACAACCACACAATTGAAATTCTTATTGGACATTGTATTATAACACGTTGTTATAATGGTTTCATATGAGATATTTAGCAGGCGGTTTCCAACAAGTCAGGTTGGCCGAGCGGTCTAAGGCGCCAGATTTAAGCTCTGGTTCCCGAGAGGGAGCGTGGGTTCGAACCCCACACCTGACAAAATCTTTTTTTATTGACACTAAAAATTTAAGTATACATTTTCACAAACTTCTTAGTTTCTTAAGCAAATTAAAGTTTTCCAAAGATTTTTCATGTCCTGAAAAAGAATGCAGTGATGTAGAAGAACAAGCAGGCACTGCTCACTTCTTTTGACACTTCTTCAATAAACTAACTTGAAGAACTCGAAGATATTCCAGGAAGCCTCTTAATGGCTGGAACAAGACAATCCATAAATGTCATAGGTTTAATCATTTACTTTTAGGGAAGTTCAACACTTTATGTTATTACAATGGATCCACATTGATCTACATAAGTGTGGGATATTATGTCTTCAATCTCCAGCCCATCACCTAACCTAAACTAGAGACTTAAACCAGGGCCGTCTTTACCCTTTGGGGGCCCTGGGCACTATTCGAAAATTGGGCCCCTATATGATTATATAAAAATGTTATGTTGTGTAATAAAGGTATATAGAAAAAATCACATAACTGTGAATTGATATTTATTCTTTTAATTTTTTAAATAAATACATTTTTTTAATTCATTTAATAAAATAAAATAAATAAAAATTAAAACAAAAAATAAATATGTCATATAAAATTCAAAAATAAACAAAATTTAAATAACAGACAATTAAATAAGTTATTGAGAATGTACTTTAAAGAACAATAGTGACACAGACTATATTTTTCAGGTAAAAGAAAGGAATATTTATTGAAGGGGTCTTTTTCTTGATTTGAGATTAGTAAAATCATTGATCACATCTTCAAAATCGATGCCTCTGAGGATGTCGACTTCGATTGACATCAGCGACAAACATGTCAATCTTTCATGAATCATTGTATCGGGTGATTTTTTTGAGGTTAGGATTTTCATGCATTAGTATTTGACAGATCACGCGGGATTTCAGACATGGTGTCAAAGAGAAAGATGCTCAGTATGCTTTGACATTTCATCATGAATAGACTTACTAACGAGCAACGCTTGCAAATCATTGAATTTTATTACCAAAATCAGTGTTCGGTTCGAAATGTGTTTCGCGCTTTACGCAAATTTTATGCGTTTTTTTTTTTTAAAAGTTCTCAAGCTCTTAAAAAATCACCCATTATGTATTTATTGTCCTCCATTGAAAAGAGGACATTGTTTAATATAATGGGTGATTTTTTAAGAGCTTGAGCTTTCTCTTTGACACCATGTCTGAACTCCCGCGTGATCTGTCAAATACTAATGCATGAAAATCCTAACCTCAAAAAAATCACCCGATAGTTCTAAGTTCGTTTTTGATTCTTTTTAAATTGTAATTGTAAAGCTCTACAATGTTGTCAGTTTTTTTCATTTTCGTGTCGACTAATTTTAAAGTAGTCTTTTAAATTCAGGCATTCAGCATGTAGTTCATCTCCGTTCACATCTTCGGTGTAAAATTTAGCAAAAGATTAGCAGTTCTCTTTTAAGTCTTCTGAATTCAGATTTTTTAATCGAAAAAAAAAGTCAAAACGTTGGCCAATCTTCGTATACGAACCTAGTCGCTGTTTCAAATGAACTCTTAGTGTGTCGACAACGGAAAGAAAGGTTTCAATTTTAAATCTTTCTTTCCCAGTCAGAATTACTGAGGGTCCAGAGCCGTTAAAAAAAAGTCTGGCGTGAGCTTCTACACCTCATCCTTTCAGAAAGGTCCTTATATTCGGAATCCGGGTTTTTTTGTCTGGCTGATGAATCAAAGTTATCAAAATTGTCCCTGAGCCCAATTATAAATTCAACTATTGCACTCAGCAAATTTATTGCAACATCCAGGGTAATATTTTGTTTTTTAAGGAAAGTACTTGTTTTATTAATTCTTTGCAAAACAGAGTTCCAAAGTACTGTAAGTATGGTAAATTCAAGCTTGGACATTTTTTTGCAAAGACTAAATGCTTCCTCTCTGGCCTCTCGTGCCTGTCCTAAATCGTTCGCGATAGACATCAAAGCTTCTTCAATTTCTTGAAGTGCATCAGCTCGCGCCGACCATCTTGTTTGAGAAAGACTTTTTAATTTTTTTTTTTTGACCTACATAAATGAGCAGTCAACACACTCCATCACCATCGATGAGAAGATACCAAAAAAGTTATACAATTTTTGAATAATGTCAAAAAATTTGGTTGGTTCTAAAACACACCCAGCGGCATGCACTCCAAGTTTAATGAGTGCCCTGCACATGGTACAAAAGTGGCAAATTTACATTTTTCTTTTATTTTTGCCTGCAGACCAGAAAACCTTCCTGACATATTTGCCGCGTTGTCGTAGATTTGGCCTCTGCAATCTGTTATCGAAATGTCATGATCCTGCAAAACCTTCAGTTTGGTTTCCGCTAAATAATCAGATCTGTTTGTTAATTGGAATAAAGTCCAAAAACCTTTCAACAGGCTCGTGATCTTTTACGTAACGAATAATAAATGTTAGTTGATCAACATGAGACAGATCGGGTGTACTATCAACGCTTACTATTGACCTATGAAACAAATAGTGGGAAGTGTAATCTTTCATCTATCTCTTTGAATGGCCAAAAACAAAAACTTTTTACCTCTTTACCTTGAAATCTTAAAAAATTGAGTGCCGTTCATCCGACGGATAGTTAAATCGCCTATGTATGTATGAGTTACTGCGTTGATGCAAACTTGTATGCGCGTTGCAAATATATCATTTTTTAAGAGCTTGAGAACTTTTTAAAAAAAAAAAACGCATAAAATTTGCAAAATCTCATCGATTCTTTATTTGAAACGTTAGATTGGTCCATGACATTTACTTTTTGAAGATAATTTCATTTAAATGTTGACCGCGGCTGCGTCTTAGGTGGTCCATTCGGAAAGTCCAATTTTGGGTAACTTTTTCGAGCATTTCGGCCGGAATAGCCCGAATTTCTTCGGAAATGTTGTCTTCCAAAGCTGGAATAGTTGCTGGCTTATTTGTGTAGACTTTAGACTTCACGTAGCCCCACAAAAAATAGTCTAAAGGCGTCAAATCGCATGATCTTGGTGGCCAACTTACCGGTCCATTCCTTGAGATGAATTGTTCTCCGAAGTTTTCCCTCAAAATGGCCATAGAATCGCGAGCTGTGTGGCATGTAGCGCCATCTTGTTGAAACCACATGTCAACCAAGTTCAGTTCTTCCATTTTTGGCAACAAAAAGTTTGTTAGCATTGAACGATAGCGATCGCCATTCACCGTAACGTTGCGTCCAACAGCGTCTTTGAAAAAATACGGTCCAATGATTCCACCAGCGTACAAACCACACCAAACAGTGCATTTTTCGGGATGCATGGGCAGTTCTTGAACGGCTTCTGGTTGCTCTTCACTCCAAATGCGGCAATTTTGCTTATTTACGTAGCCATTCAACCAGAAATGAGCCTCATCGCTGAACAAAATTTGTCGATAAAAAAGCGCGAAACACATTTCGAACCGAAAACTGATTTTGGTAATAAAATTCAATGATTTGCAAGCGTTGCTCGTTAGTAAGTCTATTCATGATGAAATGTCAAAGCATACTGAGCATCTTTCTCTTTGACACCATGTCTGAAATCCCGCGTGATCTGTCAAATACTAATGCATGAAAATCCTAACCTCAAAAAATCACCCATTAGAAACACCATTGTCTTTATTTTTTCATACATGTGTTTTTTTTTTGTTTCTGTCAGAAAGCAAACTGCATTGCCACTCAGTTAGTTATTCATATTTCTGTTTTAATTTGAATATAATTTCGCAGGGAATGTGATTTAAATTGTTCAGCAAGGAAAGTACGAATCCTGATCATTCTTTATGCATCTAAAATTGTATGGAAATATTTTTTTTCTTGAAAATAGACCAATAGAGGTTAAGTGATGTTTCAGCAATTTGGGGGCCCCTGCTGATTGCGGCGCCCTGGGCCTGGGCCGAGTGGGCCCAGTGGTTTTTTTTTTTGTTTCCAAATTCATTTTTATTAATTCATTTTTAAGACTATCTTAAAGCTAGACAAAAATTCATAAAACTAGCCTAATTATCCATAACTTACAACTAACTTACTGGTCCCATACGGACACTCTAAGTTAAACAATAATACTTAATGCTAATGCCTTTCGGCCCTAAGATCTATTTAACTTCAATTCATTTTATTTATTTTTGTCTTCATTAGAAAATTTAGAAAAAACTAATGTGGGCCCAGTGGTAAAGAGGGGTCTGACTTAAACAGTTATTATGGAACCCAAATTTTTGGAACTCAACGAAAGGAGGGGTAAATATGTAACGTTAAAAGAAATTTAAAAAAAAAAACTACTGCCAGGTGTGGGGTTCGAACCCACGCTCCCTCTCGGGAACCAGAGCTTAAATCTGGCGCCTTAGACCGCTCGGCCAACCTGGCTCGCTGGTTTTTGGGAACTAAATGTATAATATAACATTTGTATAGCAACATTATTTGTGCCGTTTTTAATATTGAAGTTGTAACATCAAAAACTATGCCAAGTTTTCAAAATTGCTAGATTTGTATAAGACTGTCCCTGTAAAACATGGTCAATATTGCCTGCTTTCAATCTCAGACAGATATTGTATGCGGATACCTTTTTGTTAGTGTTTTAGGTGTAAAGGAACAGCAAATCCTAACCAGCTGAGACGTCAAAAAAGAAATCCAAATGTATCCACGAATTTCTGTTTTACTCGTAAGTATGTATCTGACAGAACAGCTGATTCAACATATGGTTGAATTTGAAGGAACCAGACAGTTAATGTCCAATTTGTAAAAATATAGGGAATTATTAAAGTTATCCATTTAAATTGTTATTTTACGCTTATTTTCTACCTCGAAATCTAAATGTTTTTCTGTTTTTTGTAACAGCTAAAAGTTGTTTTTATTTTTTGCGAGCTATCTTAATTTATGTATCCAACTCGTTTAATAACGTATCTAAAAAACCACAAATCCAACATAGTCTATCCAGCTCGAGATTGAACGCAGTCATTGGGCAGGTTCAGGCGACATAAGGGACTTGAAGTTAAGGCGAGTTTCTGGTATCTGATTGGCCAGCTGCTAAAAAATTGCCTTCCAATTAAGGCAACTTTATTGGAAATTTGACTGGAAAGTTAGTTAAGAAAAATCTCCCTAACTATCAAGTCAAGTCTACTTATGTCAAAATGACAGTTTATCATGTTTTTTCATGCAACTGAAAGCTGAACTTTATTACGCTATGATTTATTAATTTTCTGCACAACTCTATTTAATATTTTATACAAAATCGTGATGGACTTGTAGCTTGCCTGAAAGGAGTGTTTTGTAGACAATGGGCAGGTTGAGACAACATAATGGACTTCATTTGCAGTTTTTGTACTATGAACTTAAGGTAGAGGTTTGTAAAGTAAAGTTCTGAAATTGAAATTCATGACACTTGAAAAACTAACTAGTTGCCTTGGTCAAAATTTACGTTCAAAGAATAAAGTTGACTGCAAATGACGTCCCTTATGTTGCCTGAACCTGACCATTATCTGTCAATAATCTGACAGATAGTAGGGTTAATAAAAAAAAAATTACAAAAAAAAAATAAAAAAATATTCTGCAATTTTTGACAGTAAATTGTAAGAAATCGGTAGAGTTTTCACCAACCGTGTGAACACAAAATTTAATTGACAGGTTTGAAATAATTTTGAAATATGTACAGTGTACATCAATCGACTCCCAAATATTGCAAAACTGTAGATTCTGTCTTCATAAAATGCAACTTTTAATGGTGCCTCAGGTAACAAGTCATTTGTAAGCAGCCATCTTGCTTATCCGTTTTCTGACAATTGTTTGAAGACAAAATTTCTATATGTCACACAATTACAGTGTATTGAAAATTATTGAAAATTGAATAAGTTCCATCTGTACACTAGACTTTCGGTAGAAACAAAAGCTTATCACACTACCTACTTCCGTTCAACCTTCAACAACTTCTCCTACGCGCCATCGTGTGTCATTTCCAGCGATGTATTTCCTCTTCTGCGCTGTCCTGTGGGTGTGGATTCGAAGACTTTCCGGGCCGGAGCATTGGTTTCCATGCTCTCTACGTGACCCAGCCATCTATGAGATTTTTAAGTGGTCAGGAAGTCACCCTGACGGCACAACCCCCAACCTAGAGGGCCAGATCCTTAGTATAACTCCAAGGACGGGGAGCAGGATAAACCGCTTCTTATAGGCCTGGGCTCCGAATAAGTCGTAGAAGGTGTTCACTAAGTAGTTCAGCCTTACTATAACTGTAGACGCCACCGTTGATTCCATCTCGGGAATACCTCCGCTGCCGTCTGGATAAGGAGAGGTGCCTTAGTAGACGCACCTCTCCCCCCCCCCCTGCCCCCAACAACTTTCCACTGGGGTTGGAACCCAATCTCCAGTTGAGGTACTAGGCACCCGATGTTCACCACGGGGAGGTGAGAGTAGGAGTTGATAGACAGAGGTTGGTTTTGAGAAAAACCTGTGAACGCTTGTGTCCTCTTGAATGCACATGTCTACCATTTGAACATCAATTAAACGCTATCAATCGGTTGTTTAAATGTAAAAATCTCATATTTATCAACTATCAATTTATATTTGTAAGCTAAAAACATTGGATTAAAAAGTCTTTTATCTGTATGACAAATCTAAAAATGTATTTGAAAAGAAATTGGGGGAGCCCGCTTAAAAAAGTGTACAGAATTTGATTTTGACGGATTGTTGCGGCCATATTGTTTCTTTTACTTTCTGTCACAATATCTTTTTTAAATCAGTCACTTAAAACAAATCATCATGGCGTCGAGCAATACGTGCAAATAAAGGTTAGGTTAGGTTAGGTTAGGTTAGGTTAAAGTGGCTGCGGATTCAGAATCCACACACTTAGGCCAAAAGAAAAGGCCCATTGTGATACCACATGAATCTAGAGAATTACTTCGTACTAGTCGAACCATTTTGAGCTTTTTATAAAGCGAAGAAGATATTTGATATCCTTTTTAGCTAGTTCACTGGGATTATCAGATGAAGTTTGCGTCTTAGTGAAAGAGCAGGGCAAGTGCCGAGAAGAGATTGTTTCCTCTTATTCCTCGTTCATACAGCTCCTGCAGAAGTCATTTGAGGCTACACCAAGTCGTATTGCGTGTCTGCCTATAAGACAGTGTCCCGTAAGGAAACCTATTAGAGATCTAATATGAAGTCTGCTTTGAGATAACAAGTCTTTAGAGCGCTTTAGGTCCAGTGAAGGCCATATGAGTTTTGTGGCTGCGCATGTTGGTAAATTGTGCCACCTAGAGTTTGCTATCGCAAAAGCTGTTTTTTTTTTTAGCAGAAGTTTACATGTACATAGCTATCGGTATACCTATCTTCTCCCTTTCAGGTGAAATAGGTATAACGGTTCCATTTTTAGCGAGTTCATCAATTTCAATCAATTTCCTGTGATGTCTCTGTGGCCCGGAACCCAACAGAGGAGAATGTTAAATTGCTGCGCCATCTACATATGAGACGAACGACAAGTGAGAGCCGTTTGAGATTTGGTTGAGACACCGTCAAGAGATTTAATAGCAGCCTGACTGTCAGAGAAGATGCGGATATCAGAAGTTGATATCACGTTTTCTCTAAGCCAGTAGTGAACCTCTTTGATCGCTAAAATTTCCGCTTGGAAGACGCTACAATGATTAGGGAGGAGGCGGAATGAGATGCTTAGATTAAGCTTTTCTGAGTACACACCACTACCAACTCCCTCATTTGTCTTGGATCCATCTGTATAAAAATGATTGCTTTTGTCATCCAGGAGTTTTTTGTCTTCCCATTTATCTCTGGATGGAATGGATACCTGGAAGTTTAGAATAGTGTAGTATATGTACTTTGGTATAGAACCAAAGAGGTTCAAAATGATGGAGTGCTCAACATTGTTGTTGGCCCATTGAGATGAGGCGTTGAGTCTAATAGCTGTACTCGCTGCCACTTGTTTGCTGAATATGTCGAGGGGTGTCAGATGGAGGAGAGTGTCCAACGCCGCTGAGAGTGTGGTTCTCAAAGCCCCGCTAATGCAGAGACATGCAGTGCGTTGGACTCTGCTTAGTTTGTCGTAGTATGAGACATTCTCCAGTACAGCCCACCACACTGCAACCCCGTACATAAGTATTGGTCGGATGACCTACATATCGGTCATAATAGCCAATAGGTTATGCGGGGTTAAAAACCCCATTTCCTTCCTATGGCTTTCTTACAAAGGAAAAGAGCTGCTGTAGCTTTTTTAACGCTTTCCTGAATATTAGGTTTCCAACTTAATTTTTTGTCCAATATCAGACCAAGATATTTGGCCTCTTTGGTAAAAATTAGTGGTACACCTTTTATTGAGGGAGGTACAATTTCTGGGATCTTGTATTTCCGCGTAAAAAGGACGAGGTCTGTTTTTTGAGGATTAATACTAAGTCCACAGTGATCTGCCCATCTAGTGAGCATATTGAGTGCGTTTTGGAGGAGGTCTCTCAGTGTATTTGGATGTTCTCCTATGAGGGCGATAGCAACATCATCGGCATACGCAATCACTCTGTAGCCTTCCCTCTCAAGGGATATTAGTAGTTCGTTAACCACTATCATCCACAGGAGAGGGGACAGAACACCACCTTGCGGAGTGCCTCTACCGACAGACCTTTTCGTACAAAAATCCCCCATCTTAGAGTTGATGATTCTGCTTTTTGAATTTGAATTGAATTTTATTGTACCTATTACTAATGAGCATTTCATTTCATTTCATTTATTTCATTTCATTTATTTGACAATAATGGTACGTACAGTAAGATTACATCTTTTATAGTACTTAGATATAATATGTTTACAAATTTACATTTAAATAAATACAATTAAAGAGAACGAGATTTTATTAATGTTGAAAGCAATTCTTTGTGATTGAAGGGAAAAGGGAGAGGATTATGGTTGAATTGGGAGAGACGAAAAGTGAAGAAATATTGCAGTTTTAAATCTTGTATAGTTAACAATTAATTTAATTGAAGATGGGAGCGAGTTCCAGAGTTTAACAGCACGTATGAAAAATAAACGGGACGAGTTCAGATAATTGCCAAGTTGAGGGGTAATATTGATACTTCTAGCGGAACGGTTAAATGAGAGTTTGGTAAACAGATAAGACGGAGCCTTAATATGAATTAATTTATGTAAAAATAAACAGTTTCTTGCGTTTATGTATTGCTGCAGTGTGCAACCCAAAATATTTTTAGAAAACTCCGAAACATGGTCATATCTACGTAACCCATAGACGTAACGGAGAGCATCATTGAAAGCAACTTGCAGTTTTTGTTTGGATAGTGAATCAAGATCACTGTACACTATTTCAGCATATGATATGAGGGGAACTATTAAAGCAATTATTAGTTTACGTCGAGTTTCAACAGGGGTAAAGTAAGCTGAAGGCCAAAGTTTACGTAAGCATCCATAAATGCGACCAATGACATAATTAGTGTGTCTATAGCCTGACAGATGACGGTCAATAGTATATCCAAGGCTGGTGCAATGATCCACTACTTTAATTAAACGATCACTTAGCCAAATATTAGGTAGAGTAGAGAGATCAAACTTTTTCTTAGAAATTGGAATGACTAGGGTCTTGGAAGGATTTAAGAATAGGCCATTTGCAATTGACCACGCATTAATTTGGTTAAGATCCTCGTTGATGGAGAGGGACAGTTCATTGATCTGATGAAAAGGCCTGGCAAGATGGAGTTGAACATCGTCAGCATACAGGTGAACCGAAGAGTGCGAACAACACGCAGGCAGATCATTGATGAACATACAAAAGAGTATTGGACCAAGAATCGAACCCTGTGGGACTCCTTGCGTAACAGGTCTGAGAGCTGAGCATTTCCCCCCAGAAAAAACCCTTTGTGATCTGTCAGATAGGTAGTCACCAATTAGCGAGCATGCCCGCTCACTGAAGCCGAAGAAGTTTACAAGTTTCCACTTAAAAATACTGTGATTCACTTTGTCAAAGGCCTTTGTAAAGTCGAGTAAGCAGAGGAGATTTATTTGACCCTTATCTTAGTCAACCCTAACATCTTCAAGAAGATTAACCATTGCAGTAGAGCAGCTATGATTGGCTCTGAAACCCGATTGTTTTTCAAGAGAAGATAGATAAGAGAAATATGACTTAAGATCTGCTGCTCAATTATCTTCTCAAAGACCTTAGAGAGGCAAGGTAGGATGCTTATCGGTCTAAAATCAGTTGGAGAATGAGATTCACGCTTCTTAACCGTTGGAAGAACTCTTGTAATTTTCCAAGAGCGAGGGAAAGTAGAAGTGACAATGCACCAGTTTATAATATGAGTTAGATGGGATATATTTAGTGGAAGTATGAGTTTAATGAAACGAATAGGCACTCCATCATCACCAACAGAGTCAGACTTGATAGCCTTCACACATTTTAGAATATCATCTTCACTAGCAATATCAAAATCCTCCAGCCTAGGCACATTGTTCAAGGAGTTAAATGTAGTATTTGCTTCAAAATCAACAACAGAAACCGACTCTCCAAGGAAATAATCATTGAGCTCATCCGGGTCCAGAGAACATTGAGCTCCTGTATCTTTGCAGACACCAATCTTACTTAGGTTGCTCCACAGCTTTTTAGGTTTGATTTATTGAGTACGTTAAAATCCTAACGTTACAAATAATTATAAATATAAATAACTATAACAATAAAAATGAATGTATATATATAAAAAAAAATAAAAAAAAAATAACAATTAAATTTCTAATTTGCAAAATTAACGAAAAATCTAATTTTAAACTGTTTTGATTTAATATTTACGTTGACAGAGTCAATTAAGTTATAATGTTTATTAAAAATATTAATTAACTGATTAATCGGACTGTTAGACCCATAGTTCGATCTGCTAAAACTGGGACGTATTGGCAAACTAGTTCTTAACCCAACACGGGCCGCGTTAAAGTTCAAACGACCCAAAACTGAGAAGGAGGAAATAGATCCATTCATTAATCCAACGATGAAGCAAAGCTGTAAAAACTCTCTATGAGCAGAAAGGGATGGGATATTCAAGAGAATTAGGTTCTGAGGGTAGGAAGGCCATTCAATTAAATTTGACCGAGGAAGAAATCGAAGGTAAAACTTTATGAATTTCTTTTGGACACTTTCAATTCTATTTGTGTGAACATTGTAATAAGGGGCCCATATAACACAGCCATATTCTAAAACAGATCTGGCAAACGAAAAAAATAGACATTTAATTACGAAGGGATCACGGAACTCACTTCCAAAACGTTTAATAAAACCGAGTGATCTATTAGCTTTTTTGATTATTGAATCGTAGTGATCAGTAAATGATAACTTTGAATCTAGAATTATACCCAGATCAGAAAAGCTGGATTGGACGTGTAAACTAGAGGAGTTTAACATATAATCAAAAACAATGAAATCATGCTTGCGTGTGAAACGCATTGTCTTGCATTTGTCAACATTTAAAAATAAACGATTGTTGTTGCACCATTCCCAAAAACATAGTAGGTCATTTTGAAGAAGATTACAATCATTCAATGAATTTATTTTCCGAAATATTTTAACATCGTCAGCGTTCATTAATGAAGAAGAGTTTTTTAAAAAAGATGGAAGGTCATTTATGAATAAGACAAATAATAGTGGTCCCAAATGACTACCTTGAGGTAAACCGGAGTTAACTGCAAACTTATTTGAGTGATTATGTCTGAAAATTACACTATAATGTCTATCACTGAGGTAAGAAGACAACCAATTGATAAAAGAATCATTTAGTCCAAATCTTGACAGTTTATTTAGAAGAATACTATGATTAAGCTTGTCAAATGCCTTGCTAAAATCGGTAAAAATGCAATCAACTTGCAGATTTTTTTCAAAAGCGTCAAAACAGAACGTTGTGAATTCTAATAAATTAGTGACAGTTGATTTCTTTTTAACAAACCCGTGCTGATTTTCACTAATGATAGAAGAACAATTAAAAGATAAGACATCACAAACTAACAATTCGAACAATTTAGGAATAACAGAGAGTTTGGCTATGGGGCGGTAGTTAGTAACTAAGTGACTAGGACCTTTTTTATGAATAGGTTTAAGAAAAGCATATTTCCATAGATTAGGAAATGTAGAGTACTTAATTGAGTGGATAAAAAGAATAAATAGTGGGTAAGATAAATGATTTGCACATTTTTTTAACATGAATGACGGTAAACCATCAGGGCCAGAACTTAGACTGTCGTCAAGTTTTAAAATTTGTTCACGAATTGTAGATTCAGTAATCGAAAAATTTATTAGTCCTAAGTGGGCATATTGTTGAGATGTCAGAGGGGATCGAGGGTCAGATGGGAGAGTTTCCTCAAAGGACTTCATAAAAAACTCCGCAAACATGTTGGATATAACTTTAGGATCTTGGCTAGAAAATTTATCAAACACCATACATATTGGGTAGCCATCAGTTTTTCTTTTAATATCAACTAAATTCCAGAATTTTTTAGGATTTATTTTAAAATCATTTCCAGTTTTGGTTAGGAATTCATTGTAAAGATAGTTTGAATAGTTGATAAATTCGTTTTTAAAATCAATATAATTTAGTAGGTCGCTATCAGTTTTAGTTTGATTGAACCTTAACCACGCCTTATTTCTTTTGTTTGTCAAGGATTTCAAATGCCGATCGAACCATGGGGGATAGTTATCTTTAGTTTTAACATGACGTAAAGGGATGGTTTCTAAAAAGCAGTCAAATATTATTTTATAAAACTTAAATAACTCATTATCTAGGTTTGAACCACTAAGCAAAGTATCCCAATCAATGAGACTTAATAGATTAAACAATTCATCAAAGTTACATTTTCTAAAATTGAATTCAACAAGATTACAAGCATTCGAAAAGTTACAAACATTCAAGTTCAAAAATATCGATAAAGCAGGATGATGACGATCTTCGATGACAAGTTTTACATCACTATGTGTAACAGCAGCGTCCGTGTTTAAAGACTCGGAAGAGTATACAAGGTCCAGCATTTTATTGTTATTGTTTGGAACTCCATTAATTTGATTTAAACAAAGGGCAGCCATCAAATCTATGAGGGAGATTTCTTTGGACGACGACAGATTAATAGGCAAAAATTCGCCGCTATCATTAGAATTAATCCAGTTTAGATCACTTAGATTGAAATCGCCAACTATGATTATTTCATCGTTATGGTCAATGTTTTCAGTTATGCCATCCAGGCAGTCGTAAAGTTGATCATATACATCACTGTTGGAGCAAGGCGGAATGTAAGTAGCCACTACGTAGAGGAAACCATTAGGCATTTTTATCTTTATGCACAATATTTCAAGCAAGGATTGTCGGAAGTCATCGACGAGAGAGCACATTAACGAATTTTGTACGGCTATAATAATTCCTCCGCCAACCACGGTTGAATCATAGTTACTGGTTAGTTAGTGGTAAAGAGGTATTGAGTTTGGATGCATAATAGTTGATTTTGGATGATCGGATTATAGTTGTCGCTTGATTACGGGCTACAGTAAATGCTCTCCAGTTAACAGTTGTTGGACTACGCTTCCATCTACTATGTAGTTTGTTTCTATTTTTAATGCTGGTTAACACGTTAGAAGTGAACCAGGGGCAAAGGTTATTTCGAATTCTTACCGTTTTAGTAGGGACACATTGATTAAAGAGTTGGAGCAGCAGATGCTGAAACAAATTAACTTTATCATTAGCATTTGCATAAAGACGACAACTAAGCCAAGGAGCCAATGCGGTTGACAGGTGAAGATAGGAGAAGTCGATTGAGTTGAAGTCTTTGTAGGTAAACGTGTCATTGCAAGGAGATTTTAACAATTTTATATTGTACGTACAGAACAGAAGATCATGATCTGAAATATCAAATGAAAGCTGATCATACAGATGTACCAACGAAGAATCAGAGACTATGACTAGATCAAGAAGACTTGGAGAGCAATAAGAAGCAAAACGTGTTGGGTAAGTGGTATTAACAATATGCATACGAACTGAAGACACTAAATCTTTCATCTGAAAGGCACGCATATCCTGTTTAAGCAGGTCAGCATTGAAATCACCACAGTTTATAGTATGTTCATAAGTAAAACTGAATTCGCTTAGAGCAGTCAAAAATGGAACAGCGGAACAGTTTCGTTTTTTGTTGTAAACACATGAAATTAGACATTTAGTATAAGAGTCTCTGACTTCGATTATGATGAACTCTATACCAATCCCACTAGATCTAGCAATTACTTTTGCCTCAATAGATGACCTACAATAAATAGCTACACCTCCGCCACAAGTGTCAGTGATTCTATCATTTCTAAATAAATTGAAATTAGGGATGTCATACATCTCATCACAAATATCAGGCTTAAACCAGGTTTCACGTACACAAATAACATCAACGCAAGAACCAGAAAACAAAAATTTCAGATAATCCAATTTGCAAACATTAAGGCTACGTGCATTAAGATAACAAACTCTTAAACCCTCACAATGTTTAGATATAATGTTAACTAAAGTGGACGTTGATTTTTCATACATACTGTTGCGCTCATTGACAGACGAATTTATAGCAAGCATAATATCAATACAAAAATTAGAAGTGCAATATTAAGTTGAGGAGAAGGGGAAGCAAAAGAAAATGGGATATAGGTATAGGACACAAAGTTATGATAAATTAAGCTGACACTATAAATTTAAAATAGAGAATAAAAGAAGAGAAAACAACAATGTTATCAATAAAAAGAGAAACAGAAAAAAAAATTACAATAAAATAATTATTATTAATTACTATTAACACATTGGTGGGTCAGTCGCAGCAGCAGCAACAGCAGCAAGCAGATGTTCTGAGCTTTTTAGCATTAGATTAATCAACTCACAGAGTGAGTATTCGACGTTTAGGGTCGTCATAGCAGAAGTGATAGCGGATGTGTCAACGTTGTTGAAAGCGCCCTCAATATCCAGAAAGGCCACCATAGTATATTCCTTTTACTCTAGGGAGTATTCGATAGCTCTTACCAGAGTGTGCAAGGCTGTTTCTACCGATTTCCCTTTGCAGTCTCTTATCAATGTTTATACGTACATGTATATCAATCAAACGTTCCAGAGTTTTGAGAATCAATGATGATAGGCTAATAGGTCTTAGATCTTTAGGGTTGACATGCGAGCATTTGCCCGCCTTGGGAATGAATATGAAAACTACCTTTACTTCTCTCCATCGCTGAGGTATGTATATAGACCAGATCTAGACAACTTTTGAAGATCATCTCAATGATGGGCAAAGTTATGTCAATGGTATGTTGTAGCTCAGCTGGTACGATTTGATCTGGACCTGGAGATTTATAAGGCTCGAAACTTTTCAGAGCCCATGTGAATTTTTCTTGACATGACAAGACCTTGAGGAAAAGTTAAGTTAATACCCGACCCAGGACGGTTTGTTGTATTAACGGATTTGGAGCTATCTGGGAAGTGGGTGTCTAGTAGCACGTTTAGCGTTTCTTCGCAAGAGTTAGTCCATGTACCATCTGAGTTCTTAAGACATCTAGGCATGGTTGGATTTGTCGAGAGAATCTTCCTTATCTTTGATGCCTCCGAGGATTCTTCTATTGAGCTATAGAAGGATCTCCATGATGATCTTTTGGCTATTCTCAATGTGCAAATAAAGAACTTTATTATCAAAATAGGTGTTCTCTAGTAGCAATGATGTGCACGTTGCGCCTTTTTTAAACGACGGCCATTTAGATAGATAGATAGATAGATAGATAGATAGATAGATAGATAGATAGATAGATAGATAGATAGATAGATAGATAGATAGATAGATAGATAGATAGATAGATAGATAGATAGATAGATAGATAGATAGATAGATAGATAGATAGATAGATAGATAGATAGATAGATAGATAGATAGATAGATAGATAGATAGATAGATAGATAGATAGATAGATAGATAGATAGATAGATAGATAGATAGATAGATAGATAGATAGATAGATAGATAGATAGATAGATAGATAGATAGATAGATAGATAGATAGATAGATAGATAGATAGATAGATAGATAGATAGATAGATAGATAGATAGATAGATAGATAGATAGATAGATAGATAGATAGATAGATAGATAGATAGATAGATAGATAGATAGATAGATAGATAGATAGATAGATAGATAGATAGATAGATAGATAGATAGATAGATAGATAGATAGATAGATAGATAGATAGATAGATAGATAGATAGATAGATAGATAGATAGATAGATAGATAGATAGATAGATAGATAGATAGATAGATAGATAGATAGATAGATAGATAGATAGATAGATAGATAGATAGATAGATAGATAGATAGATAGATAGATAGATAGATAGATAGATAGATAGATAGATAGATAGATAGATAGATAGATAGATAGATAGATAGATAGATAGATAGATAGATAGATAGATAGATAGATAGATAGATAGATAGATAGATAGATAGATAGATAGATAGATAGATAGATAGATAGATAGATAGATAGATAGATAGATAGATAGATAGATAGATAGATAGATAGATAGATAGATAGATAGATAGATAGATAGATAGATAGATAGATAGATAGATAGATAGATAGATAGATAGATAGATAGATAGATAGATAGATAGATAGATAGATAGATAGATAGATAGATAGATAGATAGATAGATAGATAGATAGATAGATAGATAGATAGATAGATAGATAGATAGATAGATAGATAGATAGATAGATAGATAGATAGATAGATAGATAGATAGATAGATAGATAGATAGATAGATAGATAGATAGATAGATAGATAGATAGATAGATAGATAGATAGATAGATAGATAGATAGATAGATAGATAGATAGATAGATAGATAGATAGATAGATAGATAGATAGATAGATAGATAGATAGATAGATAGATAGATAGATAGATAGATAGATAGATAGATAGATAGATAGATAGATAGATAGATAGATAGATAGATAGATAGATAGATAGATAGATAGATAGATAGATAGATAGATAGATAGATAGATAGATAGATAGATAGATAGATAGATAGATAGATAGATAGATAGATAGATAGATAGATAGATAGATAGATAGATAGATAGATAGATAGATAGATAGATAGATAGATAGATAGATAGATAGATAGATAGATAGATAGATAGATAGATAGATAGATAGATAGATAGATAGATAGATAGATAGATAGATAGATAGATAGATAGATAGATAGATAGATAGATAGATAGATAGATAGATAGATAGATAGATAGATAGATAGATAGATAGATAGATAGATAGATAGATAGATAGATAGATAGATTGATTGATAAAAGATAAAACTGCCTTCAATGTAATACCCTTTATAACTGAACTAAGTACAATATAAAAGACTCTTTGTAAAATAATAAACAAAACCATTAAATGCAACATACAACTTCTTTTATTCTATTTCAACATCGACCCACCCTCATATTTAAAAAAAAAAACACTAAACAAATTGCGTATACGCCTCGAGTACCAACATTATGATATTGCTTCACAAATAAGTTTTATATTACTTAATTAAAAATTGATAAAAAATGATTTCGCCACTAAAAAATGTATTCTTATTTTATTATTATATTAATAAATTATTTTAAAATAAAGTTAACTTAATCCTGTTTTGACATTTATTTAGATTAAAATTCACTTTTAACAAACAAAAAAAAAACAAAAAACAGTCTCGTCTTCCAAAATAAAATAATTTGTAATAAATGTATATTAAAATAATCAAAAGATTAAGGTCACGTTTTCCTCTTTGCAAATTATTTTTAAATAAAAATAATAATAAAAGTTCTACTACTGTGGAACTTAAAACTATTTCTAATGTCTGGCTAAATGTAAATTTAATTTAAACAAACAATTCATTGGAAAAATTTGTTGCATTATCAAGACCTTCCCACAGTAGATATCATATTGTTTCTATTTACTTAATTTACAAAACATCTTGAATGGGACAATAAACTATAATATTTATAACTATTTATTATATGAGATAAAACAAAGGCAGCCACCTATGATTATAAACTTATTGCTTAGTTCTTAAACGAATTTAACTATTTACCACCCTGTAAAAGCTTTTGTTTTGTTTTATAACCCCTCTTTAAAGCTCAGAGTTACTAAGAAAGATACAAAATCAAATAAGGTGCTCTTTGTTTTTATTTAATTCAGAGAATTTATATGAAAATCGAATTTAAAAGCCTCCACTCAGTCAGAGCGGCTAAAGGTTCAGCAGGTGTAAAAAAGATCGTTTTCATTTCAATTTCAGTTAGATGGTGCTACTCGAACAGGTAAAACGTGTTCGATAAAATAATTTACAAAATAATAAATCGTTTTGAAAACAATTGTTTTTGTTTCGTCAAAAAAAAAAACTATGTGCAAAGTTTTCGCGCATTTTGTAATATTCCCATAAAATAAAATATTTTTCTAAATTAAAAGACTTCGTGAGTTTACATAAATCATAAAAATACCATAAGTAAAAGTTTAGATACAAAATCTTTTGATTTGCAAATTTGTCTGTGTGACTCATCGATCAAATTTATTATATTAATTCCTCCTAAGTGATAAGACCATTTAGTCACGATAAGATTCAAGAAATCACAAATATATTTATCAAAAAAAAAAATAATAAATAACTGAATTTTATATTCGATTCAAAATGACTTGGAATACGTTTGGATTGATTTTGCTATTGACATTGGTCATTGGCATTGGTATGTAGTTTTTTATTTTATTTATTTAGTTTTTACTTTTTTAAGATAACTTAGATTAAAAATCTAACGGGAGAAAATTATTTTTAGAATACGTATTTTTTTTTTTCAAACAAGTTTTGACTTAACTTACATTTATAGGAACTTTTGTTCAGGGGTGGATTGCTGAATTAGAAAGGCGTGGGATTTATAATTTTTATGTAAAATTGTTTAAATTTGGTAAACCGGTAAGACTTTGAACTTTACGCTTTGATTTTTGAATTCATTACCGACCTTATTTGACTAAAGTACCATTTAAGGGGGTTGAAAAGTTGAATCGGTATTAAGACGCTCCCAATTTAAGGGTCTTTTTGTGCGAATATGAGTTCGTTGGTAAATTTTTAGAATTTAACATTAAAACTTTTTAAAGTGAAATAGGGATATATTAATGTGTTAAACCTTTTGATGGACATATGAGTATACATATAGGATTTATCTGTTTCGAAAGTAAACCTTAAGAAAACACACACAGTGTTGTCAGTATAAAATTTGGAGTTTAAAAAACTAAAGTATGAAAAAGAATGTCATTCAAACAGCGGCTTCGGAAAGATTCTTTCATAAAGTTTTTTACCACTTAACCACAATAACGCGTTCGGCCGTGCCGGCAATCTGAGATTGTACCTCAAGTTTGTAATTACTTTAGATCGTAAATATCGTAAGTTCGAGCTCAACGACCGAAAAGATATATTTTCTATTTTGTCACACTTTGACAGCTGACAATTGTGTTGTCATTGTAATTTTCTTTGTTTTATTGCAGAATCTTTGTATAGCAGCAGTATCTTCCTTTCTGTTGTTTAATTTATAAAAACAATAAAAGAATAAAATAAATAAATTCAAACAATTTAAGTAACTTAAGTAAACTTTTTTCTCAACGCACGAAGTTTGAAGCTTCATTACGTTTCACAAATTTTTAAGTCGGACTTTATGACACATGAAATCGTAAAATATCGTTATGTTGGTAAGAAGCTTGTCAAAAGCCCTAACGCGTTGTTGAGGTTTAGCCAAAATGCTTCTAGACTTTTCTAATTACTCGCGTGAAAAAGGTATTTTGCGTAGCCCCACAGAAAATCTAACGGTGTATCGCATATGATGTTGGTTGACAATTGACGTTTCTAAAATATGAAATTAGGCGACCAGAAAACTTCTCACGCAATATAGCCAAAATTGTTCGCCTTCTGGAGCAATTCTTTCCACTTTTTCTTGAAATCACATACTCGTATTTTCTATGTCATGGTCTTTCAAATACTGCGAAATCTGGGAAATTGATAAATTTGGATCACTTGCAGCACAATGATTTGGACAGAGTGTGCATTTTCATAATCCAAAGGCCCTTCGAAATCATTCTCTTCAAATTTTCCAAATACTTATTTAGAACTACATACATATTTCCAAATTTGATTTGAACTTAAATTCTATTGAACACAATTTTCCCAAACGAACAAATCACAAGCCACTTCAATTAAACTGACCGATCAAAATTGTATACTAGTAAGATCAAAAAGTTTATAAAATGTGAATTCTTTATTCATTCTTTTAAATTTTTGCCAACCATTTTTTAGTTCTCGAAACCTTCGAAATATTCTTTTTCCGACATTACCTTTAAGACCTTCTTCGATTCCGTTTCTATCACATCAATCTTGTCAAAACGTTTCCGTGGCGTCCCCACATTGGTTTTTTGAGTTTGGTAAACAACCAGAAGTCACTCGGAGCCAAATCAGGCGAATACGGTGGTTGCAGATGCAGAAATTCGCGAAGAACATGACGCTTGACATGATGCATTATTCGTGATGAAGGAACTAAGTTTTGTTTGCAAATAATTCCGGCCGTTTCAAACGAATAGCTGATGCGGCATAACGCTCAAATAATATTCTTTGTTGACGGAAGGAATTCATAAACAGAGCAGGAAAATGAAATATAAACACCATTAACTATTCATCTTCACCTTAGGCGCAGTTATAGCTATCATTGGTTTTCATCATTGAAAACAAACATTGGAATATTTTTGACAGGTCGTTTATAGCTATCATTAAAAATTTCTGTCATTGAAAAAAATTTCCTGATTGAAATCCACCGACAAATTTTTACTGACAGAAATTTGTCATTGGAATTGTTCGAAATTGGAACACAAATCAGTGAAACGATTCGTTTCACTTTTGAACATAAAAGTATCAGCTGTTCAGGAAAATGAATTTCCGTCCGGAAAATAGAAAAATACATTTTTAGAGAAAAATAAATGCGTAATTACACTTTTTTTTCAAAAAAAATTCTTTGTTTGATTTCCGATCGATCAGTATATAATTTTCATTTCTAATCAAAGGGAAACACCGTCAAATATCGATTCAAAAATTTTTCCGGATCGATTTCAATGATAGCTATAACTGGCCCCTTACAATCAAATTAGTTTCGCATTTCTTTTAATCGCATGTTCGAATTCCACGATATAAAATTCTTGAGAAATAGAATCATAAAAATTATGTTCTCAGATTTTTGACAGCATAAGTAAAAACTTTGTATGAACTTAGAAATATAAATTGGCCCAATTTTATGTGCTGAAAATAAAAAAAAAATCCTTATTTGACATATTTAAATATAATGTAGGGTTTTTTAATAAGAGATTTCATTTTTATATTTTTTAAGAGAGTCAGATTTGTTATGTTTGGTGTTTAAATGAAGCTGATCAGTTGTTGATTAAATCGTTTTCAATGACAGTTGAATTACTATTTCGGAACATAATCGTTCCTATGAATGTGTGTCATTTTGTTTGTATTCCCACTTGTCAGTTTTATTTCCAATGATCAAATCTAACCTTGAATTCTTCATTCGAATCAAGAAATTCTTGATTCCAATAAGGACATTTTATTTTAGTGACAGAAATTTTCATTGAAAGCTATAACCAACCTTCAAAAATCTTCCAATGATTAGTTTCAGTGATGAAAGCCAATGATGGCTGAAACACAAACACGCTTCGTCTGCGTTACGTTGGGCCTGCTTCGAGGTTGCTTTGAATGACACTTCCAATATGACATTTCTAAAATGGCACTTCTGTTATTAGCAGCTGTTATTTTTTCTCAAAATAAAAAAAAAATATGAGTTTTGAAATCGAAAAAATTAAATTTAACTCGGAAGTAGCTTAGGGAGTGTTCAAGTAATACGTAACGCAATTTGGGGGGAGGGGGGGTCTCGTAAAACGTTACGTTGCGTTACAGGGGCGGAGGGGATCTTTCTTACAACACGTTACGTAACATTGTAACATTAAAAATATACCAAGGATAAAATCTGTAACATACTTTTTTGCGACTTTAGTGTAAAAATGGTCACTTGAGTGTTACGTAACGTTTAGAGAGTGGGAGGGGGAGTAGAGAAAAACGTTACGGTGCGTTACAAGGGGAGGAGGGGGGGTCAAAAATCTTCAAAAATTGCGTTACGTAATACTTGAACGCTCCCTTACACACTCTATAACAACCAATGGGAATCCCTCCAAAAGCAAATGTATTTTGTTTGTTGGCTTTTTTACAGCAAATTTGAACTAGAGCTTCCGTTTGGAGTCACACTACGTAACATTACGTTATTTCCTTACGATTGTCAATTTAAACGTGAGGTCGAAGCTTCATTGTGATGGCATGCATTGAATTCCTATGGCTGAACTCGTAAACGTTTGGCGAAGCCGAAGCTGAAGCGTGTTTGTGTTTTAGCCATGACTGCTATAACTGGCCCCTTAAAGTCGTTAATTGACAGTGGAATATTGGCAAAGACTTTATATTTTACGTAGAATCAAAAAAATGAGTCTAAATATGCTAAATCACACAATTTGTGGGCCCAATTGTGATCACATCTTAGAAAAATAACACGGTCTTGAAACTTTCCATGCGAAATTATGATTCTTTCATTACTTGCCTTTCAAGTAGCTTATTTTATTTTATTACGTTGTTCAAGCGTTTATAGTTTAATTTTTAGCAATGCATGGGTATGGGTAGGTTTTGCTTTTCCATCCCAGATAACATTACTTTCACACAGTAATGTCTGAGAGTTGTAAGTCACTAGACTCTAGTTCTCAACGAATTTTTAGTTTTTACTTGGCAAATGTCAAAAGATGGCTGCCTCAGAAGTGACACCTGGATATAGAAGGATATTCACAATTAAACCTTATTTCAACTTGTAACTGTCAAATTCTTTTTATATCACAGCAAACACTTTTCCCATAATATGGCAGCCATTTTAAATACGTCTGTATTTCTTATGTTTTGTTTCTGGCACCCTGAACATACGTACATTGTGTTTTACTGTTAGCTAAGTCCGCTTTTGCAGTGCTGTTGCTGACGCAAATACAGATTAATGTTTCTTGATAAGATACAAACAGAATTCACAAACTGGATTTAAGCTTCTCATTTAAAGTATAAAATAATGTTCACTTAAGATAGATTTTTCTCCGCTTCTTCTTATTTAATTTAACTACTTGAAAAGCTACACAAAAAAGCCGGTTTGTTTAAATATAAACTGTTCTATATGAAACAACAATGCTAAAATTTGCAAAGCTAAATAAAAATGAAAGCATTTACATAATGTTTATGTTTATTTCTTTATTTATAAAAACATAAGTTCCATGATTGCTTTTTATTTTCATTTTATCATTAATCTTTGATATCAAGAGATATAAGCAAAAATACTCGTAGTTTGCAAATACAACTCAGCATTCAGCATCATCACAGATGCTGTTTTAAGACTTCTCGCTAAAGTCCACAGCTTGAGAGTTTTATATGGAAAATAAAATTAGTAATGTGGTTTGGAGGAATTCTTTGTCTGCAAACTTCTTTGTATTTATATGAGTTTTAAATCCAAGTTGAAAATTGACATTTTCCGTCCTAATGGTTTTTTTCTTTTACATTCAAGAAAACGAGTTTAGGGTTTTATTTGTGGTGCATTTTTGCAAATGACCTTTTGATTGAGATTTTATCGTTGCAATAAGAAATGTTACTTAATGATAAAAGCGGTTTCAGTTCAGATGTGACAAATGTTCGGTAAGGGTATTCAAAACATGAGAATGCTTCATGATGTTATATAAAATAATTATGGCAAATGCTATAAAATTAAATGTTCAACTTTCCAGACCAAAATAAAAACACTATACACACGCTACTTAAAAACGTCAGAAAATTATTTTGTTTGGATAATGGATATGATATGTGAATAAAGTAATTATGAACTGTCACCGCTTTTGACGTATAAAACTGTCTTCTGTTTAGGTTCAAGTGTCATCAATTCACTTTTATGGTACAAAGTAGATAATTTTTTGAGTCAGCTTACTTTTGCGACGCACTGATTCTTTAAAAATTCAAAAAGTGACATCCAACACTGTACAAAACTTATATCTAGATGGAATCGAATCAGAAAATGAATAACTTACAAATATTTTATAACCTCTTTACTAAAGTTCAGGATTAAAACAAGACATTCAAAAACGATGTGCTACTTTCAGAATCTGCACTTCCTACAAAAATGTGCCTTCTCAAAGATTTAACCCACATTACAATTTTCATCTGTCAGTTTGCAGAATGTGGTTTGTAATTTATTTGGATTAATTTGAGGGAAAAATTTTGTACAAAGCATTTTACAAATATGTACTTAATTCAGATTAAGTATTAAGTTCATGTTTTTTTTTTCTGAAATGGATCAATGAGAAAATTAATTTGAATTAAAATTTGAAAAAAAAATATCCGACATCATTACAATGACAAACAAACATTTTAACTGTGCTCCATTTACCATTTTTTTCACTGACATCCTGTCAAAATAGCACTTGTTTGTAGTAAAGAGTTTAAAACAAGCATACAAAAGTAATCTGGCGGTGTCTTTTTACTTATGGGACAATTTAACCACAGCTTAGAGTAAATTGTTGACCAACACCAATGCTTTCAAAATACAAGGTTTTTCAAAAGGCAACAAAATTAAAAAAAGAATGAACAAGATCCATTTCAAGGTCAAAGCAAGCCAATTGCCGATCCCACAATTTAAGTTAAAATGGAATTGTTTCCTTGACCATTAAACTTAACAATTATTCTCATGTCTCATATCAAACCTACTGACATCGATTTATATTGTTTAACGGAAAATAAATAAAATTCCATACCGCAGATAGCCAAGTTTATGTTTATTCTTTTTTGTAGTATTTTTTATGAATTAAAAACAAAGATTGTCATGTGAACTTTTTTATTTTGTTAAATAAATAAAATTGTTGGTGGGTCACGATAATGTATAGTCTCTGCATGAAAAGTGCCAACATTTTTCTTGATTTTGTTTTCGTATTTTATTTTGTTATTGATATTGAATGTATTTTTTTTTTTCTTGAGGCCAATTTATTTATTCAAAAAAATATATGTATCTTGGTCACAACACAATGTCTAGCAGCGCCATGCCACCGCATCGTGATAAAAAGCTAAGACCATTAATTTAAAAAAAAAAAGAATAAATACATTTTGCATACAAAACAGTAGCGTGCAAATTTTATTTAAACCATCAGTTTTCGAATATACCTCGAGGGTGTTGTTAGCCAACTTAAAATTTTATGTAGGACGCCCATGGTCATATCAACTATAAAATTTGATACATACCGTTTTTATTGATTTTGATTTTATAAATTTTCTTTAAAATATTTAATCTTTGGTATATGAGGTTTTTGAAGAAAAAGGTTTCATTTTGAATGGGCCACTATTTGGGCAAATGTCACTGCTAAAGCTGACATCTTTTGACATTTGTCAACTTAAAGCTACGCCGTTAATGAAAATGGAACGATAATCACCAACGCCTTAAAATCGCTAAAATTCACCAATGAATAATCGTAGTTGTGCAAAAAAAATGGCCTGACCGTGTTATTTCACGGAGAAGTCCGAGTTGTGGCTGCCATTAGACTGATATCATATTTCATTGATAATGGACTAGCTTCTTTTTTTATAGAAATAGTCGTTTTTTAATATCAAATAGAACTTTTATGAGAAAACACTGTATACATTTGTGAGAATTGTTGTACTTATTCCCTCTTTGGTCAGGCATCTTAACGACATTACGATATTTTACCATATCATATGTCTTAAAGCGCGACCTAAGAATATGCAAAACGTAAGGTAGCTTAAAGCCTCAGGTGTTGAGAAGAAAGTTTACTTACGTTTTTTTTGTTTTATTTATTCAATTCTTTTATTATTTTTTAAAAATTAAACAACAGAAGGAAGACATTGCTGCTATATACAGATTCTGAAATAAAACAAACTTAATTGCAATGACAACACAGTTGTCAACTGTCAAAGCGCGACAAAGTAGAAAATAGATCTATACGTGCGTTGAGCTCGAGCTTACGATATTTACGATCTAAAGTGCCCACAAAGCTTGAGGTAACTTTTCAGATGGCCTCCTTTGAATACATTGTTTCCATTTAATATGGCAAAGTTGGCACGACCGAACACGTGATTGTGGTTTACCTAATAAAGCCTAAGATTTTTTTTTCTCAAGTGCAAAAGTTATGACGCTTTAGGAAGATAGAATAATTTTTGAAAATTGTGCCAAACGTCAGTTATACTTTGACATTTGTATAGTATAAAGTTGTTAATCTATGTTGCGCCGGGTTTTTGCTTCAATGACATCATCTTCTCATTGGCCCCACTGTTTAACAGTTGCTTTATTATTTTCATTCATATACACGCCACACATTGCACTAGATGTAACGAATGAATGAATTTAATACAAAATTTGTTATTTATGCTAATTTCAACATTGCAAATAAAAGCAAAACAAAATACTTTTCTATCAATTTTATA
Source organism: Eupeodes latifasciatus (assembly GCA_920104205.1). Taxonomy (NCBI): domain Eukaryota; kingdom Metazoa; phylum Arthropoda; class Insecta; order Diptera; family Syrphidae; genus Eupeodes; species Eupeodes latifasciatus. The sequence goes on along the minus strand of OV049924.1, from coordinate 388,284,025 downwards.
TTGTACCTGCAACATAATAATATATTATTTTCACTATCAAGATTATTATTATCTAGTGCAAATATGTACATATGCGAATAACTTTATTATCTTTGTACTATACAATTTTGAAATAATAATCATGAAGTAATTTTGAAATATAATAAAGATAAGATATATGTACATAATGAAGGTAAGGTACCTAAAGAATTGAAGACTTTTTTCTGCTTGTGAAAAAGATAAAATTCATGAAATGGTTTCATTATTTCTGTGTTGGTGAATAATGAATAAAATATGAGTTTAAGCAATTTTCGCCATACACCGTAACAATGGTGGGATACAAATTAAATATCATATGTTTTATTACTTAATTAAATAGTTCAAAAGCTCAATAGATAAAATGACTTCACATCAAGATCACCTAAGATTAATTATTTACTTGCAATTCAAAAAGTGAAAGAAATGACTAAGCACCATTTAAGCATATTGTTTGTGGGAAATAGTTGACAGTTTACTTAGTTTTTGAAGTTTTTGTGAATCATTTTTTATTTTCGTTAAAAGAATTAAAAATATGTGTAGGTAGGTAAGGTACCTTATTATATGCATATGAACATATGTGAACATAGTTTACAACTTCTATTTGTATATAGCTTCCTACTTGTTCACACGATGACACGAATTAAGTAGCTGTCATAAGATTGATCTTATTTTGAATCATCTGCTTACTAGTGAAAAGTATTAGTATGTATTTACTTTTGTTGTTAAGAAGTTGCCAGTTAATATTTCTAAGAACTCAGAGATTTCCGTATTCTCAGAAACATAAACTAATTGGGGACATTCACTAAGCTAGTGACTACGTTGTCAAATCATTCTGATTGGCTTTTGATGCTACAAAGTTGAAGTTTGTGGACACTGATTTTGACGTTTCGCTCGATAAAGACATAAGAATTCAAAATTAAATTAAACTTTCAGTACTTAAATATAAATCACTCATATTATATCTTAGATTTGATTTTATTGAATTTAAAAACAAGAAAGATTATTTTAAGTTCTCAAAACACACATTTTTCTTATTTTATGTTTTAACATTTTTTCATTTAAATGACAGTTCCGGATTTACTAGCTTTGTAGTGCAATTTTGCATTTTGCTGGTTGAATTTTGATTACGTAGTCAATAGCTTAATGAATGCGCTCAATTTCTTATACAAATATCTCAATTTTGCTGTCAGAAATCTGAGAACAAAATTTGTATGACCGAGCTAATTTGACAGTTGTCATTCCGGGTATTTGTATTTCGGAATCATATTGAAAATCGAATTGATTCGATGCCGTAATCATAAATTGGCATAAAATTTAAAAAATAAGAAATCCACAAAGTCTGTCATCTTTGTATATAAAATCTATAGTATTATTAAGGAGTTGTTTTTTTACGTTCGCCGTAGCCTCAAATGGCGTTAGAAGTTTTGTATACAAAAGTGAAGTAACAAAAAATTGCAATAGCTAATGTCGCCGTAGCTGCCACCATAAAAACCCATTATAATAGTACTATTGGTTTTATATACAAAGCTTGGATGTCAACTTTGTTTATAAAACGGGGGCAAGAGCTATTGCAGTTTTTTGTTTACTAAACTTTTCATATAAAACAAACAAACACCAGTTGCGGCTAAGACGAACGGAAAAAAAAAAACAGATCTGTGATAATGCTATAAATTTTGTATATAAAGATGTCAATGTCATAGGCCTGAGCCAATTTCAATGCAACTAAGTGAAAAAGAATTTACTACATTGCCAGTAGTCATCTTGTGTACCATAAAATTTAAATTTTTAGCCAATGAATTTCAGTTGTGGAATAAATTGAATTATTCAACAGATACGTCATAATTTTGTTTGTTATGTCATGTAGAGTTAATGAACTGTCACTTTGTTCAACGAGGTTGAACATGTACTTTTTTAAATATGACAAGTGTTAGTGAAATTTTGACTTCTCATCATTTTGTCTCACTCTCAAGAAAATGTATTAAAACGTTTGCATCACTTTCCTAATTATATTAACCATTAAGCATAAGCGAGATAAAATGATAAGACAAATTTTAAAATAAGTTGCCTCAAAAAATTAATATGTGTATTATAATCTGTTTGGTCTGCGTTTAACGCATTTTATCATCATTTTATTTAACTCTTCATAAATTTAAATGCTTCATTGCTCCATTACTTTTGAACCATAAAATATAAGTGAAACAGAAAGATATGACATGTCAAAATGAGGCGTCTCAAAAGATTCCATTGTAAATTATTTCCTGATTTCTTATGAACTTTCAACTTTATGGTAAATCAGGTTTCAGTACATATTTGGCGTTTAATTACTTCTTGTTTATCTGATATGACAGTTGAATGTACTCAAAGACATACTTATCGTTTAAACAAAAGTAAAAAGTTTTTTTTTATGATACCAAAATTGAAATAAAAATATTAACTCGTTAAATGCACTTTTATAATAGAATATAATCAGAATATAATCAAAAATAAAGTCACAAATATTATGCAAATTACAAATGTTTTACTCTACAAGGTCACTCAAGATTGTTTTTGACAACTTAATTATCTATTTTGTAAGCAATAAAAAGTATAAATGTCACTTATGTCAACATTTAACCGAAGAAGTAGATACGTTCCGTCAGCAAACAAGAATTACAAAATTGTTCCTGCTTAAGCAATATTATTGTTTACATTTACGACGACAACGATGACAATGTGTGTCATGTTTTTATGTTCGTTAGTAGTTTTACTACCTCCTGACTTAAGATAAAGAAAAATAACTGACTTACAAGGAATCTGATGAATCACTTCAAATTGGTAACATAATTTTCATTTGGAACTTTATTAATCTTTTTGGTACCCATCTGTTATGAGTTCATTTAATTGAATAGTGTGAAATCGAGGTTTTGATTTCTTTTTTGACAGCAACAAATAAATCTAGAGTATATTTCCACAAACTTTCATTAATGGCTTTGTTTCCTTCTTGTTAACTCTTTAAATTTTCCATAGTTACCATAATAATTAGGTATAAATATCATTTTATAATCACTGTGAAAATACACGCGATTAATCACTATAGAACGTACACTCGAAATAGAAACTGCAATGTAATAATTTATTTTTCTTTATACTTGGAAGAAAATAAAACGAAAACATGAATTCTCCTTTCACCAACAATAATTAAATAGTACATAGAATCAAATTAACATTTTATAATCGTTTATTATTTCCGGATAATTGATCTTGAGTGATGTTTGTTGTATCGAATCTTTTTGTTTTGCACTGTTTTATATGTACATGACTTATGACCCCCAAGTTGAAAAAAACTAAACATGATCGAAATAATAATATTCTATTAAATATTCATCTATGACCATGACTTCTCAATTTAATACTTTAGTTAAATATGCTTTTATTTTTAATGCTTAACTTTGGATTGTTTTCTTATTTTGCAAACAAAAATTTGAAACCAAGTTTTAATGACATTTTGTTTTTTTTTTTTCAGAATCAGCCAATCCGCTGTATATTTTAAACAGGAACGGAACTTTACAAACGATGGTTAGTATCTACTTATTATAATTTTATATTTTAAGATTGTTTGTCATCATTTTCATCAGCTACGCATAATGCTTCGATGCTTCCATGTTTTATTTGCTACAGGAGGTGTTGTATTTGTAAATTGACATTTGCAAACAAGACGAAAGACATTTTGAATCTTTCAGAATGACAGTTCTGCTAGATAGAATATGTGACATTGGCTGCGTTCAATCTCGTGTTGGATAGGGTATCTTGGATAGGTGGATTTTTAGATACCTTGTTGAACGAGTTGGATAGCTGTATTGAGATAGCTGTCAAAAAAAAAACAACTTTCAGCTGTTCACAAAAAGCAGAGAAACATTTAATCTTCGAAGTCAAAATTGTTGTAAGACAAAACATTTAATGGATAATTCAACTGATTCGTCAGACAATGATGAATTGATAGGTGATTCAGAATGAATGCTGGACACTAGACTGAAGGTAAGACCTAGCAAATTGGTCATCTACAAAACGAGAACAAAATAAGTCAATTTTGAAGTTTAAAAAAATAGATCATAATTACCTTCTAAAATTCGGAGGCAAATAGCTTCTTCATCGTCTATTATGTACAGAACATCTTCAAATATGTACAACTTCAACTAACATTTTGTACTGAAATCAATTTTCAAGTTTCTTGAAATTCAACCATGTGTTGAATCAGCTGTTCTGTCAGATACCTACATACCCCAGAAATTCTTGGATACCTTTGGATTCCTTTTTTGACATCTCAGCTGCTTTTGATCAGCTGTTATTTTACACGTAAAACACTAACAAAAAGTATCCTATCTGTCTGAGATTGAACGCAGCCATTTATAATTAGGCAGAAACACTTAGCCAATACCTTGCAATATAAATTGTCAAATGAAACGAAATTGATACTACAAACATCAGAATCGATAAGGATCCTCTTATTGGTGTTTCTTTTTCCGGATCCAAAACATTATGGGAAACTGATATAATATTAGCATTCTTAGGATAAAAGAAACAAATATAGTATTAAAATACAAAAATTATAAAAATCACATCCCTGATATTTATATCTACATATATATATATTTAACCTTAACAAAAATAAGTGCATGTATTTTATTTTGCGTCGTTTAATGATAAACCGCCAAATAAATTACCTACATACATACCTAAAAACCAATATTTGATTTTGTTTTTATATCAATTTTTGCAAGAATTCAAATATTTGCGCGTCTTCTTTTATACTTCGTTAATTAATGTTTCTTTTATAAATTGACACGTATGTTTTTAATGCCAACACAGATATCTTCTACGTTTATAGTAGATACCTACCTATACGACGACTTGCTATAATTTAATAACCTAATTTGCAATATAGACAAATATTGATTCTATCTTCTTTTGCAATAACTTTATGCAAATAGTACGAGTATATACATAAGAGGTTTCTATGTCATTCACAATAATAATTATCAAAAGGTCTACATAATGTTATCTGGATTTTGATAACAAATGTCAACATTGACAAAAGGTGTAAATTGCTGACAATGTAATCAATGAGAAAAATCACGTGCTTGTGACATACAAAAAAATACATGCCCTTAATAAGAATAAAAAGAAGCAAGGCCGTAGTCAAAGATGTGTATATAACTACCTTTACTAGTTTAATAAAACAGACTACATAAGGGACTTGAAGATAAGGTAATATTCTAGTTGACCGATATAAACATATCACACAATTCAAAAAGGTAGAAAAGAAATGCAAAACTATTTTGATTGCTCCTGCTTTGTCATCTGAATTGTCAATTCTGAGAAATCTTGGAAATATAAAGTGACCAAAGGTCTGATTAGTCAGCTGCCAAAAAATTGTTACACAATTCCAATTAACTTGACTGGAAATTTATTCCAAAAAATACCTTTACTTTAAATTCAAGTGTACTTGTATCTAAACGCCAGCTGGTAAGATGATTTCATGTAACTGTGTTTTCCATGGGTAAATTCATATTTCTGTCAAAAATTGATTTTTTCCGTGACGCATCGAACACGATTGGAATTGGTTTTTTGTGTCATTGTATTAGTGTAACTTCGTGTACGTGATTACAAGTGCGGTAGAGCTGTCAAATTTCCATCAAAAATTTGTTTTTATAATTGTATTAACATTAGTGCAAAGAGGGGTAAATCTGCTGAAAAATCCAGATATGCAGATTTGATCTTAAATCAAAAATGAACCAATTAATGTTACCCCATAGTAAAAAAAAGGGAAATTTGTGTTTTGACAGATCTAGATCAAAAATAAATTGGTTTATTTTACCCATGGAAAACACCATTAAAAGGTTGAGCTTCCATTATTTCATTTTAATTTGTATATAAAAATATTCCTTATGAAATTGAAAAAGAAATAAATACTATTTCACTATCATTCAAAATAATGAATTTGTAGTTCATGTAAAGAACTTTTTTGATAAATAATAAAATTTTGGTATTTTCTGTTCGAATAACTGAAGTTAAAATTAAAGATCTGTGTAGTAAAGTTCCGAGTTTGAAATTAATGATACTTGAAAAACTAACTACTTATTTAGTTTAAAATGATTGAAGTCCCTTAAGTTTTATGAACCTGTCCATTACCAGATAAAGAACTGTCACATTGGCAAAAGGGGTCAGAAATGAATGCCAACTATGGGTTTTCCTTTATATATAGGATCAAACTCTCTAGTTGAATAAGGATCCAATTTTGAAAATGTTTAACTCTTCCATCTTATCCTAATAAATATATTAAAAATAACTGACATTTGCTTAAAACTTGCTTCTAATAATTCTTTGCAATGGTATAATTCTGGATTCTACAAAATGTTCAGTGTTTTGACATTGGTTTAAGGGCATGTTCACAATCAAAACAAAATATTTTCTTTTGGAAAGTATGAACACGTCTAATAATAAGATTTGCAATAATAAATCTTTATTTTCTCCCAGTCCGGGTTGTTGGCTCACAGCCATGATATGCAATTATTTAATGAATGGAAAAAGCTGGGTTTTCCATCATGCTACTCAATATTATCTACCTCTACTAATTTCCCGATTTTGTTAATACCATTTGACTGATCAAACAGATTTGCCGATAAAGTAACATGCAAACGAGTTTTATTGATTAAAAATAAAATTATATTCGTTGACTCACGTGTCTTTGATTTTAATTTTATTTTGAATGAAAATCCCTCTTTTTTATTTTTGATTCGTCACTAAATATTTTTCTGTATTTTTGTGTGAATCGGAAGTTGTAAATTCTTTAAATACTTTTCGCAGAAACACGTTGGAGATTCCCATGATGACACATCCATAAAATAGTTGGTTGTCACTTTGTCAGTTAGTTTATAAATCTATGAGTAGTTAAGACGTCACTTTTATCTGCAGATTCTAGATACTCCTTGAGCTAAAAAAGAAAAAGGAATATGTGCTGAACAAACACAAGATTTTATGCTAATTACAAAATTATATGTTTTTTTTTCGACTGCGAGAAATTGTAGGAACATTAATTTAATCAATTCGTATACCTTTGTAAGTACGTCTATGGAGTTATCATAAGAATACAAATAAGCTTTATTTGCCAAAAATTACGCTAATTGAATGGACAAAGAAATCAAATTCGACTCATCATCCGTTTGATAAATTTTTGACTTTAATAAATGCATCAAATGATTATTACTTGTTTAATAATATTAGTAAAACAAATCACGAGTTTCAAAAATTGGTTTGATTTTTTGTTTATTTTTGGTTTGAGAAATTTTATTTGAATTTCGTGAGTTTGAATTTTGTTTTATTTTCACCATCTGAAGTCATAATATGAAGATGATGATATGATCAAATTAAACTTCAATCGTAATCATCGACTTTCTACTCATCACAAAATAGAGCAGAGTGATGGCTAAATGTACACTTTTGCATAAGTAATGTTTGACAGTTCAACGATAAGATAATGTCACTGAATAGAAATTAGTTAATTAGATGAGTACACTTGTGTAAATGACGGAAAATGTTACGTTAAAAGATAAATCTTAAACTTGGGTGTTAACAAACTTATAGCTAATTTATTTTCTGTGGATAATCTTTGATACAAGAGGCATGACATTTTTATGGTAAGCTTGTCAAATCTTAAAGTATTTTCAGACATGTCAGTTAAAAACATTTCCCCTAATTTCATATGATTTATGATTCGATATCTCAGTTTATTAAAACTGATTGAAAACGATCTCAGAAATCTTCAAAATACATAAATATGTATAAACTGGAAAATTAATACGATCATTAAGAAGACGAATTTCCCTATGACATATTTCTAAATATAACCTTTTGAAGTTATTGGTTCTGTTCTATTAACCTGAATTTCTGTGCCAAAAAGTTTTGACAGCAAGAAAAAAAATCAATTTAAGATCAGTCTCTTCATGAAATTTTTTAAATTGTAAAACTTGGTTGATTTGATAAAGTGATCGGAAATTCGTTTTCAAATGATTGTGCCTAAACTGTCAGATTATTTAATTTACTTGGTTAAATAATAAAATTGCAGAAATAAAAACAAATATTTTGTTGTTTAGTTGTTTTTTTGACACAAATGCTCTAATGAAATAGCCAGCTGCATTCCTCCCCTCAAACGATTCAACCGTAATACTCGTTCTTTTAGGAATGCCCATCAGTTTACCCTTGAGCCCAATTTCGGACGTACTATTAAGTACAGAGATTCTTTTTTTAGTCGCACTACACGAATGTGGAATGCTTTACCAGACTCAATATTTCCCACTCATTACAATGTGCAAGCATTCAAAACCAATGTGCATCGGTATCTCCTTTCAAATCCTATCCTTCCTTCCTAATTACTCGCACTGTGTATAATCATTATAAGGGTATTCATATCCCCTTGAGTGCGCGTACAATATAAAAAAAAAAAAAAAAAAAAAAAATTGAACAAGCAAACAAAAATGAATTCTTCCAAACATTTAATTATGAAAGTATTTTGTTTGTCCATGACGAAGATTACATTATAAAATTCTTAAAATTGTTTTTTATTGTCTTAGCATTAAACTTCATCAAATAAAATCTCATCGTGTTTATTTAAACTAAATTAATCATGCATTTTATTTCTTTATTTTATTTTCCAGACCAAAACCAGAAATAATAATTCTTCAGAATCAACCAGTCTTATTTTAAATGACACAGGACTTGAATCAATCCAGTTTCGTAAGAAACACATCGACAGCGAAGAGAAGACACCAAAAAATCGTGACTCAATTGAGGATGTAAATGATTTAAAATATGAAGTTGAGATTCTTCAACCAGGAAGAATCGAAAAAGAAGATCTTGAAATCGAAGAACGTTTCAAGTAAGCAAACCGAAAATTTATACTGCCTGCTAAAATTTTACATACTAAATATAAATTTTATTTAATTTTTTAACAGAGGTCCCTCATTGAATTTTGACACCAACGAATTTATTGAGGAGAACATTGAAGTTAATTCACAAACTATGCAACAAGGACATGTCATCTTGACAATAGCCCTTATTGGTTTAGCCGTTATGTCAATTGGAATATATGCTGGTCTTGTGATGTGGCGATCGAATTTAGAGTGAGTTTAGTTAAATTATTTGTTTAATTATATTTTTAAACCAAATGTATAGAGGTATTCATATTCATGCCAATTCGATTATTAAGTTTTGGATGGATTTTTAGTGATTTTTTAACATTTTTAAATTTGCGAAGATGTCAAATTGACATTAGATTCACTCCGAGTCTATTTAACGGATTTTCAATCTTGATGAAAGCCTCCGTATAAGTGCATAACCACAACTACTCGTTAGGTCGGTCGGGCTTTTGACAGCTTTCTGACCGACTTTACAATATTTTACGATATCATAAATGTGTGCGATAGCACGCGACTTAAGAATTTGCAAAACGTAACGTACTTACACTTTTTAAAATTATTTCTTTTATTTTTTTTTTATAAATTTAACAACAGAAGGGGTCACTGCTGTTACCCACAAAATCTGAAATGAAACAAAAAAAAATTGCAATGACAATACATTTGTCAGTTGTCAAAGCAAAACAAAATCAAAAATATTTTGAGCTCGAGTTTACAATATTTACGATTAAAAGCGAAAACAAAGCTTGAGGTAACATTAAGATTGCCTCATAAGAGTTTATTTTTTCTATTCAATATGTCAAAGTCGACACGACCGAACTCGTGATGTGGTTTAGCTATTATCATTCAAAATTAAACTTTGACGTATCATCAGTTTACCTGACTTCAACCTGATGGTTATGAAGAGACAGAGAAGTGGTCGGCCATTTTTATTTGATAAGAGAGATAAGATGTTTACGTTAATTGGCCAGTTTATATTTCTAAGATTTTCTTTTTTCCCGCATGGATTAACAGAGTAGGAGAATGAAATAAACACAATTCACTATTCATTCTCACCTACCATTTCTTTTCTTTTTTTGTGAATTGTGAGATAGAGAATTCTTGAGAAATTGAAACACACAAATTTTTTTCTTAGCTTAGCAACAGTAGTCAAAAGTCTAATTAAGAGATTTTAGAAATATAAACTGGTCAAATGTCTTCTGAGACGACATATTTTGACATCTCATCTAATGTCAAAATAAAATGATGATATGTCAAAACAGTCGAACGTGACTAACACAATAATAAATATTAAACAATTCCTACTACAATGTAAATTTCCTTAAAATAATATTAAATGTATACATTTTTTTAATTCTAGGAAAAAGTATGGAATGCGGCAACGATTGATGACAGAAGATGACTTCTGTACGAACATTCATGATACTCGACCATTTTAATGCAGCAATCAAAATAATGACAGAAGCCAACTTTTAAATGTTCCATATACCAATTAGATATATAAATGCCTTTAACTTGATCAAATTTCAAATGGATTTGAAATCGCTCAAAGTGTTATTAATCATAAGCACATTAAATCGGGGAATTTCCAGTTTTTATTTTTATTGTATTGTTTTAAACTACCTTTGGATGCTGACATCGTCGTAATAATTAAATCAATGCAACTCTACCTTAATTGTATTGTTAGGTTCACATATACATATATCATGTGTATGCGCATTTTAAGTTAAAAATGTAATTAATGACAATTAAGATTATTAAGTTAAGTGAGTGGCCCTTTCGGCTCACATATATGTAGCCTCTTGTATAATAAGAACTAGTTTATATTATTATTTTTTTTATTTTATCTTTTAATTTAAACACAATGACTGTGATATTAATAGGTTAACAAATAAATATATAAACGATTCGTGACAATGTGTAAATACCAGTAGTTATAATTTATAATAAATTATAGGTACCTTACCTATGCAATAGAAACTATTCTTGGAAGTTTTATTTTTCTTTACATAAATAAAATCCAAATTGATCTCATTAATCACATGTTTAACAAAAGAAAAGGAAATACTTCGACTTTTGTCTTATTATTTCAAAGTAGCTCAGATTAATTTTGACATTTTGTAATATTTTTTTACAATACACATTTTTTCTTGTGTTGACTTATTTTCCCGTAAAAGTTGATGGTAATTTCATCCACAAATCGCAAAAATTCTATTCTCAGGGTTTTGAGAGAAAAATTGAGAAATGTTGTTGTTATTTCTTTTGAAAAAAGGAACGCAGGTCATGTGCTTTATATTGGTTAGATTCAGACGGCATAATCTACTTGAAAAGGTAAGTTTCTAGTATCCGATTGGCCCAGCTGCTAAAAAGTTGCCTTCCAAATAAGGCAACTTTATTGGAAAGTTACCTGGAAAGAAAATCAAGGTCTCCCTAACTATCAAGTCAAGTCTACTTATGTCAAAATGACAGTTTATCAGGTTTTTTCATTCAACTGAAAGCTGAACTTTAAAGCTCTGTTCTGTGATATATTTTTTATTTGTTGCGCAATTTATTGAAATATTTGTGTAAAAGAGTTCCTTGTCATATTGAAAAGGGAAAAAAGGCCTTTTTTAACAATACAAAAACTTAACTTAACCTTTGTAAGGATTTTTTTTGTAGTTAATGTTGTTAGTGCTTTCTGCAAGTAAAAGATAGTGAAGTAAAGTGTAGAATATTGTAAGTATTGGTTTTGCAATTTTAAGAAAACTTGAATTGCTTAATATTAAAATGAAAACTAGGTATACACGATTGGAAGATTGTCCAATATTTGCCAAACTGTCAAAAGCCTTCCAATTTAGTGAAAATTGCCAATTTTTTTTATCAAGTTCAAGTTGTCCGATTATACGGTTGGTTGATTGTAATCCAAATACTAGACAATTTTTTGGTAGAAAATTGGTTGCAAATTGCCGACAATTTTGTTTTTAATTAAAAATGTTCTGTTAACACGATTGGAGGACTTTAGAAAACAAAAAAAATGGTACTCATTGGAAGAAATTTTTTTTGACATATGCCAGAGAATCCAAAAACATTTGATAAAAATATATAATATAAAAAAGTGAAACAATAATGAAGCAGGCAGTAAAGACTATCTTAGCAGCATATTTTTTGAGAAGCAGTGAAGAGAAAAATGAATTGCCACAATTTTTTCGTTATTTTTCAAGACGGTGACTTTTAATTTCTATCCATTTTCATATTTTTTTAAATTCTTTCAAAATCCTGTAAACTTTTGTTGTTGTTTCCTGTTCTAAAATTCTCTGCCAATTCAAAATTACCAATTAGTTCACAATCGCCCAATTATTTGAAACTACAAAAAATAGGTGTTTAGACAAGTTCAAACGATTGCAAGAATAATTTTCCATAAAAAAATCGGCTGCCAAATTTGATAGATAAAGTTCAGTGTTTACATATTCGATTAAACGGTTAAAAATCTATTTTTGTAGTACTACCGTATCAATTGTTGTACTTCCTTTCAGAATAAAACCAAAAAAGTAATTGGGAAGTCTTCAAGCAAAAAGATAAGAAAATTCAAATCTCATTTTGATTTTCAACGTTGCTTAACATAAAATCGATCTCTAAGTTCTCCCGCTTCTTTTAAATATTTTTTTATAATAATTGTAAAAACTAAGTTGTTCAATAGCGGAAATTTTGCGTCGTGATTTGAGCCTGCACCTATACAAAATCTAACTGACCCAGGAGCTGAAGCCAAACAATCATACGCAGCGTCGTGTGTTGGAGCAATATTTGATCCCAATTTCGTTTGAAAAAAAACCAATGTACGCGAGATTCACGAGGTGTCAATGCACCCAAAAAAAATAAGTGACTGTTTGGTGCGGTTTTGGGCTGGAGGCGTCATTGATCCGTATTTCTTCGAAAATTATGGTGACCGTCAATGGCGATCGTTATAAGTAGATGATCATCATTTCCTGTGGCCTAAATTGTATGATATGGATATCAAAGTGCCTGGTTACACGAGCGCAAAAAAGAATTAATTCACGAAAGAGAACGGATGATTTTTAGAAAAAAAGAATTAATTAACGAAAGAGAACGGATGATTTTTAGAAAGAAGGAAAGGGATGGAAAAAAATGCCAAGTTTCATCTTTTTCCACATCTTCAGATATGAGTTTTGCGTTAAAAATCATGTTTCTTTCTCAAACGTTCTCCTTTTGACAGACATTTTCATTTCTAATTTGCCGGCGAAATAGAATGTACAGCAAATTTGCTTTTGTTTTGCTCGTGCTGCACCTGCGGCTGAGTATCCAACGAAGTTTTTTGTGTTTTAATTTCCGACTGTTCCTCTATTTCTTTCATGCCCACTTAATTTTTTTTTCTGTGTGTATCCACAAAAGTAATTCTTTTTTGCGCTCGTGTAACCAGGCACAAAGACATATGGTTTCATGACATGGTTGTCTCTTAGGCGCCAGTTATAGCTATCATTGGTTTTCATCATTGAAAACAAACATTGGAATTTTTTGGCAGGTCGTTTATAGCTATCATTAGAAATTTCTGTCATTGAAAAAAATGTCCTTATTGAAATCCACCGAAAATGTTTACTGACAGAAATCTGTCATTGGAATTGTGTGGAATTGGAACACAAATAAGTGGAACGATTCGTTTCACTTTTGAACATAAAAGTATCAGCTGTTCAGGAAAATGGACTTCCGTCCGGAAAATAGAAAAATACATTTTTAGAGAAAAATAAATGCGTAATTACACTTTTTTTTCTCAAAAAAAATTCTTTGTGTGATTTCCGATCGATCAGTATATAATTTTCATTTCTAATCAAAGGGAAACACCGTCAAATATCGATTCAAAAATTTTTCCCGATCGATTTCAATTATATCTATAACTGGCCCCTAAAGCAATATTCACTTCACATGAGCACGACCAACGACGAACGAATGAACGAATATTCGTCGATTTTGACATTTCTTTCACATGAGAGTTTTAATTCGTCGCGAATGAAGTTTGACAGCCGAACACCATTCACCACCGAAACCAAAACAAGAATGATTTTTTTAGGTTAAGTACGCGCGATTATTTTATTCGTTGCGAGTGTGGATAATGTGGAACGCGAATAAAGTTTGACAGTTCGTATCAACTATAATTTTTTTCGCGACGAATAAATTTGTTTTCTTAAATTTATTAATATATGATATTGAAAAAAAGTATGGATCATAAATCAAATAGAAACTATATTGCTATCGTTTTGTTAAGAATTTGTGTGGAAATATGTCTTCGAACGTATATAAAATCACATTTTGTAATTCATTCGTTCGTTGGTCACGCTCATGTGAATACTTCTTTACCGAGCCGACGTAAATTGGCCACCAAGATCGTGTAATCTGACCCCTTTAGACTTTTTGTTTTGGGGATTTTTTTTGTCAGCCACAAACCAACACGGCCCTCAAAAATAACATAATAGTTCAGGTCAAATTTATCCTGATTTATGTGCCAAAGTCTAAGTCATTGAAAACTTGACCTTTCGAATGCGCGCCTCCAAGAAAAAAAAAGTACCTACTTTAGCTCAATTTTAAAAAAAATCGAATAATTAAAATATTCCCATTGGTTGTTGTGATGACATCTATTTTATAAAATCAATATCATTATCATGGAGCTGTTTTTTTTTTGTAACGTTCGCAGTAGCCTCAAGGTGGCGTTAAAAGTTTTATATACAAAAGTTAAGTTAAAAAAACTGCAATAGATAACTTCGCCATAGCCACTAGGTGCCGCCCATAAAATCCCACGATGACAGTCAAATGTTCTAATAATAGCCGTATTTTATTGGTAATTATTAGCTTGTGCTGTAATGGAAAGTAAGTGCAGTAATGGAAAGTGTGAATAAAACATATGTACACTATTATATGCACTCTTATTTTAAATCTCCAAGTTGGTATCTGTGCAATCATACTTATGTCAAAATCAGCTGTCAACCAGTTTTGAAAATACGTACTCAAGGGATGTGTTGAAAAAGAATTGTTGTTTTTATGTAAAGTTGAATAAGAGTTCAAGTTAATGTGTACATGCAGGTCCAGTCAGAATAGAGTTGAGTATGAATTGAAAGATTGAAATGACATAAGAGTGCCTGTCCACATTACATTTTCAATGTAAGGTGCAAGCAGTGAGACAGGTAGATTATATGTGACTGAAAAAAAAAGAGATGGGTAGACTACAGCCCAATTGCAAACAATATTCTTGGATTCAACATGAAAGATTTTGTATTGTATGAGTGAAAGATAGATAGATTTCAAGGGTGTGAGATAGGGATGTGTAGATTGATTTTCTCTTCATCGTATGGACACAACGAACATAATAAAACCCAGCATTAAAAATCCAATGTAGACAGGCACTAAAAGCCAAAACAGCCAAAAGAAGGGTGTGAGCGAAGATTTTGTCCTTCCCCGTAAGCCCGTCTTGCCTACAAGCTCCCAGTTGCTGGCAACTCAGTTTTCCTGTGTGAAAGGGGACAAATCAACGCGAAACATTCAGCGCCACAATTAAACTTTCTCTTCTCAAAATAAACTTACACTGCGATAACTAACGCGAAGCGAATCAGGGCGAATCATTCACAATGATTACAAAAATGACAAATAAACAATGCCGCGTCAGCGAATGTGCCACTTTCGCGTTGGTTTGGCAGAGCCTTTAAGCCCGACCAATGACGAAAGTTTTGTTTTCGTATCAAATGTTTCGCTTTGGTTTTGGGCGAGTCCTAACACACATCACACGTCAATAAATTTAGAGATAGCATTGATTATTGATGATTTTTGGGTGATGTCAAGTAGTCAACGCATTGAATATTTACGTTGACAGTGTAATCGTAGATTAATATTTCAAACCAATTTATTTTTATTCTAGTGAAAACAGAGCACAAGAAAAATACAAACGCATCCCCAAATAATAAAATCTTGCCAACCTTTAAGTAAAAAATATTTCTGGAACTGGATGAAGTGACATTCTATTCCAAGCATTCCAAAACATTATCTGAACTATTTATATGCACTATTTTTAATGCCTTATTTATCCGCACTATTTCTTTGTTGTTGTTTAGTGTGTAAGATTTTGTTGCGCTGCGTATACATTTACCAATAAAAAACGCCTAAATAATAATTTTCTGGTAATCGTCCCTGTCAGGCATGTCAATTCTTCTGAGATAGACCTTATTTATCTTTTATATTGATATCTTTGGTCGATGGTTTACTCTGTTTCACGCTTTACTAAACATAAGATTTGTTTGAGACAACTCATTAATACATCTTGTCTCCATACTGATTGATTATTATTTTATTAATTATGAAATGTCCAAGTGAGCTCTGTCCAAATACCCAATTAAATTATAATACAAAAAAGAACACACCACAGTTTAAAGAAGCACATATATTTCGCCCATGTAAGTCTCATATTAACTCCATTTTTATTTTGTTTCATTTATGTCAACTCAAAAATCATATTTTCTCACTTTTTTTCATCTCATTCTCACTTCTCAAAACTCAGACTGATACTGAACGTCACCGAAAAGTGAAGTAGATATTTTTTTATTTTCAATTTGACTGAAATTTTGACTTACAAATTTAATTTTATTTTTATAAATTGTGTGAACAATATACAGAAATAAAAGTAATAAGTAAATAAGTGTTAAGTGCTGTTGAAATACTATTTTCTTATTGAATGTATTTCATTTGAAAAATTTAGAAAATATTCGAATAAGATTTTTCTTCTCGTAAGTTCTTTTCTCATAATGTTCCAACTAGAGCGCAGAATTTATAAGTGCAAAGAGTAAATTAAAATAGTGTTGCCATAAGTCTATTTTTAAATCTGTTTCTTAAAAATTATTTCATTTTTGCATATCTTTGGGATTAATTATAACTCAATAAAATCCATCAGTAAAATTCAAATCTGAAATTTTTGAGTGATGTGCATTTTTAACAATAAATTAATTTAAGACATTTAATTAGAGGTAGTAAAAACAACCTTCAACCAAAATTGATTCTCTTTCTCATTTGCTTTTGATTTTATCAGCAATTTTGTTAATGATGCAATTAGCACAGTAAAAATTGGAAAGCCATCAGTAAAACAAAAATGTTTTGTTTTTGGCAATTGGCAGTTAATTAAATGACATTATGTTAGTTTCATAAAATAAAGTTACAAGTTAAACTTAACTTCAAATTTATTGCTTGAAGTCTTACTTAATAAATAATAAATTCATAACGAGTCAAACCAATTTGTATGTTTATGTATATTTTAAAATTATAAAAATCTTATTTTGGATCTGCAAAATGAAAATGCCACACCAAGTAAAAAAGCAGTGTTTCCATACAACTACAAAAACCTATAATGTCAGTTTTAAATCGCTTTTTGGACTTTACGCTATTTTACTATATCATGTGTCTTAAAACGTGCCTAAGAAAAAAGCGCCCAACAAAAAGAAAATAGATCTATTTGTGCGTTGAGCTCGTGCTTACGATATTTATGATCTAAAGCAAGCACAAAACTTGAGGTATCATTTCAGATCGCCTCATGAGAGTCCATTATTTCAATTCAATATGTCAAAGTCAACACGACTGAACGCGTAATTGTGGTTTAGCTATTAGGCTTGTTTTACTTAAAAATTTACAAACACCATTCAGTAAATTTCAAAATGAAGAGAATTGTAATCGAATTCAGAAAAAAATACTATGGCAACGCAGACGCCATAAGTGAGTGCATTTTGAACCTTTTTTCAATTCGTTTCAAGAAGTGAAATTTCTAAATTAAAATAAATTAATTCATTTTGATTGAGAATTCATTTTTCTTCCTGTTCCTGTCCTGTCATTTCGTTTGCAACATCTGAACGGAGTGGTTGTGTTTTAGTTCTTGTCTTGCCGCTCTCTTATCAGATTTTATTCTATTGATACTGAAAACTTAAACTGAACTGTTGCAGCAAATTTTCATAATTTAATTTTGCCCTTTGTGTCTAATTTCTTTTCCGACTTTTCTTATATAATGTTTTTCTAATAAACAATACAAAAAAAAAATAAAACAAATCTAAAACGTTAAAAACCTAGAAAGAACCAAAACAAAAAACATTATTCTGTGAAAGTTTAAAACATTAAATTTTTATAAATAGCTAGGTAGTTGTTTTTGTTCTCAACTAAAATTTCCATTCATCTTTAGTTGAGTGCCCTTTTGCAATTAGACTAATTGGATTTGTTTTGCACACTTTTTGTTTTTTTTTTGTTGTTGAATACTACACTACCTACTGCAGCAATTAAGATAAGATGACGTCGACTCATTGGGAAGAGTTCTATGCGAAGCATCTTCCACCAGCTGACTTCGAGGATAATCGATCTCTACTCAAGGAATTTTGTGACCGACATAATAAACTACAAAATCGAATTGTCCTAGTCACGGTAAGTACCTAACTTCCTATTTAAAAACTTTAATTCTATTTTATAGGTTATTTTGGTAACAAATTATTGTAATATGATTACCTATGTGGATTCAAATCAATTATGTGCGCTTATTGTTATACTCTTTAAACAAAAAGTATGGGTTAGAATATTAGATATATATGTACATTTTGCCAGTGATAGAAAAATTAAAAACAACTTAATTTATACTGTAGGTACATTAAATGCCTAAAGTGCATAAAAACAAAAGCAGACAAATGAGAATAATTTGTGAATCGAGATAGCAACGCCACTACAGTCAAGTCTAATAGTGGAATCAGCAAAATTAAAACCAATATTTTGTTTTTGTTTACTTATGGATGGCATTATTTTTGTGTGTTGTGTTTTTGAATTGGCAAAATAAACAAACATAAGAAAACGGAAACGATAATGAGTTTAAAATCAAATCTTGAATACCAGGAAAAAATACAGTGGGTAGCAGCTTAAATCATTTTGTGCAATTTTGTAAATTTTAAGCTCAGTGTCTTCGAACCCAAGTGAGATCCAATCCATAATTAAATAATAATAATTTATAATATATTGAACACGTATACATATACATATACAATAATTAATATTACAAATTATTTGATGCAGCAAACTTTATAAGTGTTAACAGTAGAAAGTAATGCTTTTAAAGATAACAGTTTTTTTTTTTTTTTAAATAATCTTCCTTTTTATTTTTGAGATAAGTTTTTTTGTTAGTTAAAGAAAAAAATGTATAATCAGCCCTATCATGAATTCCATAGTAATCGGATATTTTTACGAATTCCGAAAAACTGTATCATGAAATCCGTTCGTAGTGGAAAATCTCATACAATTTTGCATTACGAACGGATTTCATGATACAGTTTTTCGGGATTCGTAAAAATTTCCGATTACGATGGAATTCATGATAGGGCTGAATATTTTAAAATAAGTCCAAGCACTACGATTGAGTAACGAGAATTCATGATAAACCAATTTAAAAATGGTCTTTTCCTGGAGAAAATTGCTAACGCTGTCAACATGAGTCCGGCAACTGTGCACCATATCATAAATAGATTTGTGCATAAAAATCGTTTGGAAGACAAAGGGAGAAGTGCACCGTATAAAATATTGGGCAGGTTCAGACAACATAAGGGACTTCATTTGCAGTCAACTTCATTCTTTGAACGTAAATTTTGACCAAGGCAACTAGTTAGTTTTTCAAGTGTCATGAATTTCAAATTCAGAACTTTACTTCACAAACCTCTACTCCAAGTTCATAGTACAAAAACTACCAAAAACATAATTGTCTACAAAACGCTCCTCAAGCAAGCTACAAATCCATCACGATCTGTATTTTGTATTGTAAGGAAATATTACTTATCTATTTTCCAAATTGACAAGAATCCCTTTTACAGAAAATATTAAATGAAGTTGTACAGAAAATAAATAAATCATTGAGTAATAAAGTTCAGCTCTCAATTGAATGAAAACACCATGATCGACTGTCATTTTGACAGAAGTAGACTTGACTTGATAGTTAGGGAGATTTTTCTTGACTTACTTTCCAGTCAACTTTCCATTAAAGTTGCCTTAATTGGAAGGCAATTTTTTGGCAGCTGGCCAATCAGATACTAGAAACTTGCCTTACTTTTAAGTCCCTTATGTCGGCTGAACCTGCCCAATATTAACTCCAGCAGACGAACGCCAGATAATTCCTAAAAGTGCAGCAAAACCCAAAAATTTGCTAAAAGTGCAGCAAAACCCAAAAATTTGCGGAGTGCTTCATAACCATGACTCTAAACTCTGGAACTCTGTTATTTTCTCAGACGAGTCCAAATTTAATATTTTTGGATCTGGTGCAAATTCTTACGTAGTGCGTAAGCCTAATGCAGAACTCAAAAAGGAAAACAATAAGCCTACAGTGAAGCACGGGTCGGCAGCGTAATAGTTTGGACCTTTATGTTCGCTGCAGGATTTTGATAATATAGAATTTATCGGTGGAATTATGGGCCAAACTCTTCACTTGATAATTTTAAACAAAAATTGTATCCAAAGCGCGGAAAATCTGGGCGTACGCAATTGTTTTCGATACTACCAAAGCGGAAAAGCTCGGCATACGCAATTGTTTTCCATATTACCAAGACATCCGAAGCACAAAACGGGTATTGTGCAGTCCTGGTTTACATAGAACTGCACTCATTTAATGAAACCGCCAGCACACTCAATTTGTTAGACGTGCATAAATAAGCTGTAACATTAAATTTTGCTGTATTCTTAGAAAATGCGGGGCAATTTTTGTAAAATGCATACTATGTATTTGTATAAATGTTTTTTAGATTCTCTGGATAAATTATTCTGTTACCCACTGTAAATGAAAAATATAGCTTTGGAATTTGAAGCAGATATATTTTTTATATAATGTGCTGACTATAATTCGGTTTCTGAGTTATATATGTATATGTATACATACATACATTACGAAAGAAAAGAAACTTACAATATTTTATTTTTTGCAGTCTGGCTTGTAAGCAAAATAACTATAAATAACAATGTATTTTTTGTCAACACTTTATCCATAATGTGTTCATAAACATCATGCGTACCGTACATAACTATGGCGATGTATTCAACCTGCTCTCCTGGGAAAAAAAATATGGCTTACCTATGTTTTTTTTTTCATTTAGTTTACTTAAAAATTATTATGAAGAATGAAATATTGTGTACCTTTAAAATGCATGGAATTGTGTATTGTCATATACTGTTGCGGACGCCTGGTGAACTGCCTTGACCTAGAATGCAAAAGGAAAAGATTAGTTAAGAAGAAAGAAAAACAAACAAAAACATACTTACCTGGTTGTGCGAAAATACATGTGGAAAAGGTTAGATATATCCTGAAAAAGAAAACAATTATTATTAGGTTCATAAATAATAAAATGAAGTATAAAATAATAAACAAAACAAAAGTTATTTACATACCTACCATGTTGGTTGTTGAATTCTGAAATTGATTTGATTACAGTAGAATGACAGCGACAACTAGTTGTTAAGACTTTGTACTTTGTACGTTTACATGGGATTGAGTTCACATGGGGGTCGAGTTGAGATAGACCATCTCGGCCAAATGTCAATTCTGGACCTAGATAGAGAGTTTTAAGAAAAGAGATAAATGACTAATGCACGTTTACACCTTTCGTTTTTTTTTCGTTTTTATTTGTTCAATACTTATATTTTGTTTATGTCGTGTGACCGGTTATTCTGCTTGTTTTATGTACCAACCAAAGTTTAACATCCCATTCAAGGGTAAACATAAAACAATGGAATTAGACCCTTAACCTTAGACACCATCTATCTGTCGAAGGTTACAACATGGAATTTCATTTTTGTTTGTAAGTTCTAGTACATATTAATGTGGGTCTGAATGAAGTTCGAATTCGAAGATGGAAAAAAGATGAATAGGGAAAAGAGGATTTATGCTCACCAATACAGATACATGTAAAGAATATGAATATTAAGAGATGTGAATCGGGTGATGTTTGTGCAGTTAAGTTGATCGTACGATTAGTTTTGTGGTGAGATGTTTTGCCGAGAGGTGTCAAAGTGCTGTTCTGGTTTGTTCGTTTTATGGGAGAGATCGAGTTTTTTTTTGGACGAGGCGGGACGATTGATGAAGGAAGGTTTTTTTTCGGGGGTCCGAAATCGATAGAGAAGCAGTTCGGTTGCGATATATCTGCGAGTTTTTTTTTGAGAAACAAAATTAAAAAATAACTCGAATTAACTTTGAAGATACCTTATTTATAGTGAAAACAAAAATAAACTAGAGTGGTGAAGATTACTTTTTAGAGGATTCAAAAAAAAATTGATTAAGAAACAGGCGGGAGGAAATAGTGCTGCCATAGTTTTTTTTGAAGAAAAAGAAAAATGTTTGAATAAACTGAAGTAATTCCAAATAAACGTTAGTTACTTTAAATTAAAAATTAAAACTAAAACCAATAAAAAAAATCTAAAGTGGTGATAAGTGCAAATTAAACACTATCCCAAAGATCGATTGAAGTGTTTTTTTTAATTTAATTTTCAATACAAACGTGTGATATATGACTAACTTGGCGAAAGTAATTGAAGGTGGTCCATATTCGGCGGTCCCAGATTGTCCTAAAAGGACTGAGCCGCCGCGCCATAAAAACTAAATTATTTTTCCACGATTGAAAATTGAAGTGAAGTTTTCTAGTCCAACCCGTCCATCGGAGCACCCACTAAACCGAAGAAAAAGAAAAAGGAAGAGAAAAGCTAAAAAAAAAAGATAGAGCAGACAAAAAAAATACCCAGCAGTATTCAGACGGATAAGTCTTTCTATGTGTTTGTGTTTGTGTTTATTTATTAAAATTATTTTTGGCGTTTAATTTACATTATTAATTATTTATTAATTTATTAATAATTTTTTTTTAAAAATTTCAAATCATTCTAACTTACAAAATTGAGTTTGTAAGCAATAAAAAAAAAACGTTTTTTTTGAAGGGTCAACGCGGGAAAAATAAGATTGTTGTTGATTTGTTTCAGGGTAGAACCAACCTTTAAAGAGCTCCCTAGGGGTAGGTGATCCCGATACGTTTTTTTTTTAGATGATTAACGGTAATACCGAAAAGGGTATTTAAAGGTTATTTTTTTGGTCGTGTTTGTTTTGTTGACTCTAAGGAATTGTTTTTTTTGTTGCGTTTTGGTTTTTTTCTTATTTTTGTTCGTTTACTTTTTTGGTCTACACATTTTGTCAATTAGGTTTTGTTAATTTGATTTTGTTAATTTTTTTTTGTTTTTTTTTTGGTTCATTCAAAAATGATTAATTATTGTAAAAATAAAACTTGACGCCCTGGATGAAAAAAAGAAAGCGTGGGTTTTT
The DNA here is from genome assembly GCA_920104205.1 of Eupeodes latifasciatus. Lineage (NCBI taxonomy): Eukaryota > Metazoa > Arthropoda > Insecta > Diptera > Syrphidae > Eupeodes > Eupeodes latifasciatus. The sequence continues at coordinate 388,260,733 of OV049924.1, read as the reverse complement.
TTCTTATTTCGTTTCAAATGATTGAAACGATGGCTTGTTGAAGAATTTTTCAGGGGTGCCGATGGTAGCTGAGTTTCAACGATGGTAAGGACCTGATTTTTACTGGAACGGTAAAGTATATTGGGAAAATCCAAACATGGCCAAGGATTTTCATGGTAGGGTGGGTAAAGGCCACACTGCATCAACACCGGCAGTGCCCTTGGGGTGGTGAACGTCCGTCCGTTTTGTTTTTAGTAAACCGGCCTGATTTGTGTTTTTGGCTGCTGGTGACGTTTGCTTCCGGGAACAAGATCCCCCCACATCCGACGAGCTGATGCTGAGCATAGCAAGCAGGCCACGTTCTCGGGAGTAGACACTCTTTCCCTTTTTCCTGGTGTTCCTCTTTCCTTTTCCAGATGTTCCTGCCACGGTAAGGTAGTTTCACTGCCTTATCGACTTGTCCTCATCCACGCTCCTCTCCCCTCCACTAACCAGCAACAAAATGGCGCCCAACGTCTAAGGCAACGCTTAAGCCAACGTTTAAGGCATTCGTCTTAGATTTTTGTAGTGTTCGTTTCTGTTTTTTTATGTTGTTATAGTTCACAACCACACTTACTGAAAATTTTTAACTTTTGTAAGTCTTTACAGGGAAGGTCACAGACGGACTCGTGTAAATTGCGACAATTTGTTGAAAATTTTCAGTGACTGCGGTTGATGTTTGTTAGGTGTTTTATCTGGTCTTGCTGCGATCTCATCAGGGTTCAGTATGTCTTCATCTAGGAAGTCCCAGACATGCTAGATTTGAATTGCGACTGGCTCTGGAAGTTGAAGTAAGTTTCAGTTACCACCTTTGTTTTGTATTCCTTTTTCCTTATCCTTTTATTTCTTTTTACTTTTCTATACCATTTTCATTTTCTTATCCTTCTGTACAGTTTTCCATAAAGCATTTTTTTTTGAAATAGTGACCGTGTTTGGCAGGTTGTCGGACATTGTAGCATGACTTTCAATAATTTTTCTTTTTTTTGAATTTTTTTTAAATTCATTTCTCTTTTTGTGTGGTTATTTTCTCCAACGCCATGTCTTCAACGAAAGCCCTAGAGGCAGACTTGAATTGCGGGTATGGGAAAATAGCTTTGTAATGTAATTGTTGAATTGTTCCTTATCCTTGAATTTCACCACCCAGAGGGAAGTTAGAATTAGTCCGTCCGAAGTCTCGAAATTCTAGTAAATGGTTACAGGAAAGTCGTTCCAACTCTTCAGGTCCAAACATCGTTGAATAAACTACCTGAAGCACCCCGTATGCTTATGATACAAAACATACAACAAATACATACTCCTCCAGAAAATTTATTTCGTGATTTTTGAAAAATTAAAATTTAAATACATACAAATAAATACAAACACACAAAACATAAAATAATACAAACATATAAAACATTTCTTAAGTTTAAGTTCAAACACGAATATACACTTTTTTATGATCTTCAATATCTGTTTTCGTTTTTCGTTCTTTTGGTCAAGTTTTTCTTTTCTTTGAGGATTTTCTTGAAATAGTTTAAGTTTTTTTGATAAAAGAAATTTTAAGCCATATTCAAGAAGTTTTTAATTTAGTTCCAATTGAAATTTATCTTTTTTTTGGTTTGGAAAAAAAAGGGAATTTAAAATTTTCAGTTTTGTAACTAAACATTAAGCAATTATTTGAAAGTTTTTCAAAGTTAAGATTTTTTTTGTTTAGTGAAAAAGTTTGGTTTTCAGTTTGGTTTTTGTTTATTTATTTAGTTAAAGTTTACAATTGCTTTCTTAATTTTCTAATTCAACTATTTTTGATAAAATAAAATTCTGATATTAGAGATTTTAGGAATAATTTCTAAATACTTTTTGCAAAATTTGAGTTTTTTTAATGAAAAATTACTTTAAGTTTTTCAAAAAGATATAATTTAGAAATTGGTTTATAGTGATAGTTTTTTTTTGTTACCCAATTCCTTTTTGAATTATAAATTGTTTTTCAAAACTTGTTTTTGAAAATTTACTAGATTTAGTTTAACAGTTCTTGAAAACAATTCTATAATTAATTACAAGTTTTTTTTTGTTTTTTCAATTTTTTTGAAAATACATTTATATCCTTTTTGAATTCCATAAAATTAAGTTTTTGATTACATTCAAATATACTTTCAAAAATCTTGAATTTATTAATTTCAATTTTCGTTCTTCGTTATTTATATTTATTTCCTTTTGTTTATTTAAACATTTATCGTTAATTATTTTTGTTATTTATTTATTAATTTATTTATTTATTCAGTTTTTTTCGTTAACTACATTTTTTGTTTTTCATTTACATACATTTTTTTTGTTACAAGTTTCATATTTTTTTTGTTAAATTTAGGTGAAAGGTTACAGTTTTTTTGATTAATTAATTCATATTCATTTCCATTACAATATTTTTTTTTGTTCATTACTTTACTGTTAGGTATTAGTTTTTGAAAAAAAAGGTTTTCAAGAAAAGGAAAAAGAAATTAAATTAGTTCAAAACTCACCACTTTTGTATAAGTTTACTTTTCAATTACGTTCGCATATTCGTTAGTTTTGTTAAAACAGTTATTTATATTTTTGTTAAAATGGCACACGGAAATAATAAAGATGAAGATGAACGTATCCAGCGAATGATTAGAGATGCTGAAATAGAAGAGGAGAGAATGACAATAAATACAAACACAGGTGTTAGGCGTCGAGTCGTACACTCACCACCTCCAACTGATAGACAAGCCCGATCCACATCTCGTTCTAACGGTGTAGTAACGAATGTTTCAACTCCCATAACACCAAATGCAAATGGCACTAATCCAAACGGTAAAAACACAAACGATCCGAATATCAGCAGTAACACCAGTTCGATCTCAACCCCGCCTTATAGTGATCTTAGTGGGGCAAGGGTCGACAACACGGTTAGGCAAGCTCTAGGTCCAGAATTTGATGATAGGGCAATAGGTAACCATACCAACCAGGGATCTAGAGGTGTACTCGATACTCTGATTCGTTCATGGCCTAAAACAAAAGAAAAAGAAGTTATAGCTGAGAATGTAAAAACATTTATACAATCTGAAATTACCAGAAGCATGTCTAGGTGTCAGGAGGCATTACAACATAATGTTGAGAGAGCTATTAATGAAAGTATCCAGAATCAACTAAGTGGTTTTCTGGAAAAGTTAACTCTGGCGATGCCAGTTCCACCAGTCAGTATTCCGACACCTAGTCAACCACCTGTCGCCACAGTGCAGCCACCAATACCAAATCCAGTTCAGGTAGGTCCACCACCAATAGCTAGCTATAACCCTGCTCCTGCAGGACCACCACCAGTGTATGCGAATCCTTTAGCTGATCAAGGTAGAAGTGCGTTCGTACCAGTAGGGCATCGAGATACAGTTTTTGGGAGTTTTCAAACTCCATATACACCTTTTCCTTATCCACCTCCAGTTATAAGTCCGTACATGACTGCTGGATATCGCGCTCCAACAAGGGTAGATAAGTGGGGCATAGGGAAGTTCGACGGTCTGTCAAACAACCTGACAGTCGAAGAATTTGTGTTAAGGGTAGAAAAACAGCAGAAGCAATATGCATCTCCGTGGAAGGAGGTACTGAGAGACTTCCACCAACTGCTCTCGGGTCCAGCATACGATTGGTTCTGGCAGTATCAGGTAGATAAAGATTTAGACTGGCCAATATTAAAAGAAGCTTTGCTTAGCCGATATCAGAACCCGATGACTGATCTAGAAATTGTAAGAAATATTTTAGATCGCAAACAATATTCCTACGAAAGTAGTGAGGAATTCTTCGTAGCAATCAATAAAATGAGGTATCAGTTGCGCAAGCCAATTCCTGAGCTCGACATGGTTAAAATTATAAAACGGAACCTCAACGAAAAATTGAGAAATTTAGTGTATCCTCAAGCTATCTTTTCCCTTGATCAGCTGAGGTACGCCTGCAAGGAAGCAGAAGCGGCGTTTCCGAAGAGAGATCGGGAACTACCGAAACCATCTGGTAGACCTCCAGCTAGGTTTGGTGTGAACGAGCTGAAGTATGAAGAAGAATACCAGCCTTCTGAGGAACAACTAGCGGCTTATCAGTTCGGTCAGGCACGATCCAAAAATCCTCCTCGGAAACAAGTCGATGCTTCAACTCTTGAGTGTTGGAACTGCAAGGAGCAGGGCCATACATGGTTCCACTGCCCCTCAGAAAGACGCATTGTTCATTGCTACAACTGCGGTCTAGAAGGTTACTATACAACCAACTGTACGCGATGCCACTCGGAAAACCGAGCGAGGGACGCGAAGGCTCCGGGGGAATCGCGTGCAATCCCAAAATAGTACCCCCAATAAACATAGAAACCCAAAACCAAAATAAAGAATCTGAAAAAGAAATAGTAGTAGATAAGTTTCCCTGTGAAAGTGAGAAAAAAATTACAATTTTAAAGCGAGAAGAAAGTACAGAACAAAACTTAGATAATAAAATTACACAAAATTATTCAAAAATAAAGCCGTTACATGTCCGTATAAAAGAGTATAATAAAGCAAGAAATCGTATTTTTAATAGCAAAGGGTATACCCCGTCGAATGATATTTTAAAGGCAAGGGCCCGATATAAAGCCCGAAAAGAGACCGAAACCAAAATTTTGTCGACTGTTTTGAATCTAGAGTCAGATCCTAGACCGTATGCAAAAATCAAATTAGGGCCGAAGGAGTTTTTAGGTTTGCTAGACAGCGGAGCCAGTGTCAGCATACTTGGCAAAAATTGTATGCAACTGGTCGAGGAGCTCGGTTGTCGAGTAACGCCATATAAGTCCGGAGTCAAAACAGCCGACGGAAAAAGTCAGTCCATTGTAGGGAAAGTCGAGCTAAACGTACAGTATAAGGAGAGAGAAGAGAGTCTTACCTTCTTTCTAGTGCCTAGTTTAGACCAGGAAGTCTACCTCGGCGTAGATTTCTGGAAAGTGTTTCGGTTAGCCCCAAATATTATAAGTAGTCTTTCGATGGATGAACCATTTGATCCGAATGCACATCAGTTGAGTTCTGAGCAGCAAGCCAGACTAGATGCAGTAAAAGATCAGTTTTTATGTTTTGAACGCGACGGCCTTGGAAAGACGGCGTTAATGGAGCACATCATTGATACAGGGGATGCTCTCCCTGTGAAACAGCGTCACTACCCTGTGTCTCCAGCGATACAAGCCATACTATACGAAGAATTGGATCGGATGTTGAGTCTCGGCGTTATTGAGCAGAGTGAAAGTCCGTGGTGTTCGCCAGTGGTTCTCTTGCGGAAACCAGGCAAAAATCGACTTTGCCTCGATTCGCGTAAGGTGAACGCACTGACGAAAAAGAACGCTAATCCTCTGCCTCATATCGAGGGACTCACCAGCCGATTTCCGGATGCCATCTACATGAGTAGTATAGATTTAAAAGAAGCATTTTGGCAAATACCGCTGGAGAAGCAGAGTAGAGAAAAGACTGCCTTTGCGGTACCGGGAAGACCCTTGTACCAATTCACTGTGATGCCGTTTGGGCTGTGTAATGCTGCTCAACGGTTGAGCCAGTTGATGGACAAGGTGATTCCTGCACGACTTAGGGAGCGTGTCTTTGTGTACCTTGATGATTTGCTTATCATGGCGCCGGATTTTGAGACCCATCTCGCTTTGTTAAAGGAAGTAGCCGAATGTTTGCGCAAGGCTAATCTCACCATCAACATGAAGAAATCAAAGTTTTGCTTCAAGGAGTTGAAGTATTTGGGCTTCATTGTTGGTGGTGGGAAATTCAAAACCGATCCAGCGAAAGTAGAAGCCGTAAAAGATTTCCCGATCCCAAAAACTGTCAGACAAGTTCGGAGGTTAATGGGCATGGCAGGTTGGTATCGAAAATTCATAAAAGATTTCTCCACCCTGACCGCCCCTCTGACTGACTTAACTAAAAAGAAGAACGCGAAGTTTAAGATGACGGGAGAAGCGTTGAAAGCTTTCGAAGATTTGAAGGAAGCGTTGATCTCTGCTCCGGTTCTTTCACGCCCGGATTTTTCTAAAAGATTTTTTATCCAGTGCGATGCTTCAGACGTGGGTATAGGAGCTGTATTGTCTCAAGTAGATGATGAGGGAGAAGAATACCCAATCGCTTATTTCTCGCAGAAATTTAACAAAAGTCAGAGAAATTACAGTGTGACCGAGAAGGAGTGCATGGCCGCGGTGATGGCTGTGAAGAAATTCAGGCCGTATGTCGAAGGCATGGACTTCACTGTCATTACTGATCACTCCAGCCTTCAATGGCTGATGAGTATGAAAGACTTAAGTGGGAAACTAGCCAGGTGGAGTTTGTCGTTACAGGCTTATGTCTTCGACATACAGCACCGTAAAGGTAGCCAACACATAGTACCGGATACTCTTTCTCGGGTACATGTAGATTCTCTGGCTTTTGATGATGTTGCCCCGTTGATCGACTTGGAATCATGCGAATTCCAATCCGAAGAATACCTAGATCTGATAGAAGTAATATATAATCGCCCAGACGAACTTCCCGACTTAAAAATTGTAGATAAATACGTTTATAAGAAAGCTTTCAAGAAGTTAGGTGAAGAAGAGATGCAAGAGCATTCTTGGCTTCTTTGGGTTCCGTCAGGTCTGACAGAAGAAATTATAAGTAGGGCCCATGATCCCCCTAAGGCTGCCCATGGTGGAATAGCCAAAACTTTAGATCGGATTAGACAATATTTTTACTGGCCTAATATGACTGTGCATGTTCGCGTTTATGTTTCTAACTGTAGTGTGTGTAAGCAATGTAAAGCGTCAAATCAAGTTACTCGTCCACCTATTGTAACGTCCTATTGTAGTAATCGTCCTTTCGAAAAAATATACATTGACTTTTTAGGGCCTTATCCTAGGTCAAAATTAGGAAATGTGTATGTTTTCGTTGTTTTAGACCATTTGTCCAAATTTGTGTTATTAAAAGCTTTAAGAAAAGCAACTTCATCGAAAGTTGTCAAATTTTTGAAAGAAGAAGTTTTCAATTCTGATAATGGAAAACAATTTGTGGGGAAAGAGTTTCAGAACCTTATTACCAAATATGGAATAAGACATTTTAAAACAGCTTTTTATTCACCGCAATCGAATGCGTCGGAAAGGGTTAACCGCTCGTTGTTAGCTGCTATCCGATCATACCTTAAAAACGATCAAAGAGAATGGGATACGCACCTTAGCGATATTGCGTGTGCGTTAAGGAGTTCAGTTCATAGTGCTACTGGTGTATCCCCATATTATGCTTTATTTGGTACTAATATGATGATGCACGGTAGTAGTTATGAACTTGCGAAAAAGTTAAACGCGATGGACGACAACGAGTTGTTGATTCTCCCCCGACAAAGCCGATTGCAATGCATTCGAAAGCAAATTCGTGAAAATATTTCCAAAGCAAATGAGAAGTCGGCGAAAATATATAATGTCCGAACTAAAAATACCCGATATGTGCCCGGACAGGAAGTATATAGAAAGAATTTTATTTTGAGCGACTCTTCAAAATATTTGTCCGCCAAGCTGTCCCCAAAATACGTTAAGTGTCGAATTGTTAAACAAGTAGGGAGTCATATGTATGAACTCGAAAACCTAAACGGAAAGAAAGTGGGCATATTTCACGCAAAGGACTTAAAACAATAAGTCGATGTCTAACTTAGTCTAAACTGAGTTAAGAACCCGATAAAAAATATGTCTTTCTGAACTGAAATCCTTTTTCGATGAATTGGTTTTGAGTCTCCATACAACTGTTTAGTTTATTTGTCCTATTTATGTTTGTTATTTATTTCACATAGTACCTGAGATTTTTTTTTATTAACACCCTGTACCTGAAAAGTGTATCTTAATAAACGCATTATATTTTATTTTATTTATTAGAAATTTTATTAATTGCATGCTTAAAATTGGTTTTACTTATGTTACTTAATGTTATTTATTAAAATGTTGTTATATGTTTTGATTAAAATTTGAATTATATACTGACGTACTAAACTGTGATAAAAACTATTAATCATCTGTGATTTTATAAATTTGATACATTTTAAAGACTGATAATTTAGTTAATTTTTTTTATAATCTGTGATATTTACATTAATTTAGTTTAATTGTAGTTTAGTTAATTATATTTTCCTTAATCTGTGATATTTACTTAAATTTAGTTTAGTAGTTTAGTTAATTATATTTTTCTTAATCTGTGATATTTACAAATTTTTTATTTATTTTTATTATTTTTGACCTTTTTACACCACTGTGATACTAGATTTAGGTTTTATTTTTGCCATATTTATTTATTTATTGAAATTTATTTATTAAATTGTGATGTTTTGCATGTTTAAAGTAATTATACGTTCTTAACAACACTTAATACTAGAATATGTAAATAAAAATACTAAAAGCGCTCACCCATAAAAATATCTGCAGTAAAATTGGTTGAAAAGATGGTTCGCTACGCAATGTGAATGACTTTTGTCCTCATACCACTCAATAAATACAACCTGTTACAAAGAATGAATAAAAGAAAAAAAAAGTATTAGGTTAGAATAGGTATATACGAATGGTACTAACCTTCACTGAAACGGCGTCGGTGGGTGATGGAGAAAGGTTAACTAAACCTGGACACCTTTTTTTTGTGCCCGGCTTGAACCGTGGGTTTTTCCCCACAGCACAGTGAAAATGTAATCGTCCTCCTTAGCATCAGCATCTGCAAATATTTTTGTATATATACCAGGCGACCGACTCCACTCCGTGTATTTTTACTCCTTATTGGGAATGTATCCCAATAAGTAGCAAATTTTGTTGCGGACGCCTGGTGAACTGCCTTGACCTAGAATGCAAAAGGAAAAGATTAGTTAAGAAGAAAGAAAAACAAACAAAAACATACTTACCTGGTTGTGCGAAAATACATGTGGAAAAGGTTAGATATATCCTGAAAAAGAAAACAATTATTATTAGGTTCATAAATAATAAAATGAAGTATAAAATAATAAACAAAACAAAAGTTATTTACATACCTACCATGTTGGTTGTTGAATTCTGAAATTGATTTGATTACAGTAGAATGACAGCGACAACTAGTTGTTAAGACTTTGTACTTTGTACGTTTACATGGGATTGAGTTCACATGGGGGTCGAGTTGAGATAGACCATCTCGGCCAAATGTCAATTCTGGACCTAGATAGAGAGTTTTAAGAAAAGAGATAAATGACTAATGCACGTTTACACCTTTCGTTTTTTTTTCGTTTTTATTTGTTCAATACTTATATTTTGTTTATGTCGTGTGACCGGTTATTCTGCTTGTTTTATGTACCAACCAAAGTTTAACATCCCATTCAAGGGTAAACATAAAACAATGGAATTAGACCCTTAACCTTAGACACCATCTATCTGTCGAAGGTTACAACATGGAATTTCATTTTTGTTTGTAAGTTCTAGTACATATTAATGTGGGTCTGAATGAAGTTCGAATTCGAAGATGGAAAAAAGATGAATAGGGAAAAGAGGATTTATGCTCACCAATACAGATACATGTAAAGAATATGAATATTAAGAGATGTGAATCGGGTGATGTTTGTGCAGTTAAGTTGATCGTACGATTAGTTTTGTGGTGAGATGTTTTGCCGAGAGGTGTCAAAGTGCTGTTCTGGTTTGTTCGTTTTATGGGAGAGATCGAGTTTTTTTTTGGACGAGGCGGGACGATTGATGAAGGAAGGTTTTTTTTCGGGGGTCCGAAATCGATAGAGAAGCAGTTCGGTTGCGATATATCTGCGAGTTTTTTTTTGAGAAACAAAATTAAAAAATAACTCGAATTAACTTTGAAGATACCTTATTTATAGTGAAAACAAAAATAAACTAGAGTGGTGAAGATTACTTTTTAGAGGATTCAAAAAAAAATTGATTAAGAAACAGGCGGGAGGAAATAGTGCTGCCATAGTTTTTTTTGAAGAAAAAGAAAAATGTTTGAATAAACTGAAGTAATTCCAAATAAACGTTAGTTACTTTAAATTAAAAATTAAAACTAAAACCAATAAAAAAAATCTAAAGTGGTGATAAGTGCAAATTAAACACTATCCCAAAGATCGATTGAAGTGTTTTTTTTAATTTAATTTTCAATACAAACGTGTGATATATGACTAACTTGGCGAAAGTAATTGAAGGTGGTCCATATTCGGCGGTCCCAGATTGTCCTAAAAGGACTGAGCCGCCGCGCCATAAAAACTAAATTATTTTTCCACGATTGAAAATTGAAGTGAAGTTTTCTAGTCCAACCCGTCCATCGGAGCACCCACTAAACCGAAGAAAAAGAAAAAGGAAGAGAAAAGCTAAAAAAAAAAGATAGAGCAGACAAAAAAAATACCCAGCAGTATTCAGACGGATAAGTCTTTCTATGTGTTTGTGTTTGTGTTTATTTATTAAAATTATTTTTGGCGTTTAATTTACATTATTAATTATTTATTAATTTATTAATAATTTTTTTTTAAAAATTTCAAATCATTCTAACTTACAAAATTGAGTTTGTAAGCAATAAAAAAAAAACGTTTTTTTTGAAGGGTCAACGCGGGAAAAATAAGATTGTTGTTGATTTGTTTCAGGGTAGAACCAACCTTTAAAGAGCTCCCTAGGGGTAGGTGATCCCGATACGTTTTTTTTTTAGATGATTAACGGTAATACCGAAAAGGGTATTTAAAGGTTATTTTTTTGGTCGTGTTTGTTTTGTTGACTCTAAGGAATTGTTTTTTTTGTTGCGTTTTGGTTTTTTTCTTATTTTTGTTCGTTTACTTTTTTGGTCTACACATTTTGTCAATTAGGTTTTGTTAATTTGATTTTGTTAATTTTTTTTTTGTTTTTTTTTTGGTTCATTCAAAAATGATTAATTATTGTAAAAATAAAACTTGACGCCCTGGATGAAAAAAAGAAAGCGTGGGTTTTTTTCTTATTTCGTTTCAAATGATTGAAACGATGGCTTGTTGAAGAATTTTTCAGGGGTGCCGATGGTAGCTGAGTTTCAACGATGGTAAGGACCTGATTTTTACTGGAACGGTAAAGTATATTGGGAAAATCCAAACATGGCCAAGGATTTTCATGGTAGGGTGGGTAAAGGCCACACTGCATCAACACCGGCAGTGCCCTTGGGGTGGTGAACGTCCGTCCGTTTTGTTTTTAGTAAACCGGCCTGATTTGTGTTTTTGGCTGCTGGTGACGTTTGCTTCCGGGAACAAGATCCCCCCACATCCGACGAGCTGATGCTGAGCATAGCAAGCAGGCCACGTTCTCGGGAGTAGACACTCTTTCCCTTTTTCCTGGTGTTCCTCTTTCCTTTTCCAGATGTTCCTGCCACGGTAAGGTAGTTTCACTGCCTTATCGACTTGTCCTCATCCACGCTCCTCTCCCCTCCACTAACCAGCAACAATACATTGTATACAGAACATTAAGGCGGAGTGTTATTGTGTTATGTGGGTAGACTAACATATGCGGTCAATTCCATGGTAACTCACGTTGCATCAAGGAGGTTTTTACAAGCTATTGCATTAAAATAGGTTAGGGTAAAAATTAAAATCATAATAATGATAAAAATAGGTACAAAAGTATTATTAAGTATAATTTGATAACTAATGTTTTTATTTAGATAGTGGGAGGAACTAGACAATCTAGACTATACAATTTATGTATTAAATATAATTTATGGGATACTAAGTCTTATACCTGCTATATTTTTAAGTTTTATTTGCAAACTCTTTAGAAAGCCTTCAGCTAATGATAAACTATCTAAATAGATAATGTCATTTGTAGAATTTGGTGATAAATAAATCAAAATCCAAGAAAAGAATTTTCAGATCAGGTATAGTTTGAATGAAAGATGGGTTTTAAATGGTGAAAATATTGTAGTTGCCAAAGTTTTCTTTTTTCATTTCTTATTCATTTTTCTTCATCGAATTGCTCCTTGTAGATCTAGAAATCGGTTCAATATATGATAATATGAACGAATATTCGTCGATTTTGACATTTCTTTCACATGAGAGTTTTTAATTCGTCGCGAATGAAGTTTGATAGCCGAATACCATTTACCACCGAAACCAAAACAAGAATGATTTTAGTTGTGTTCACTGAGAAACGTCAGATCAAGTTAGAACAGTCAGTTAAACGTCAGTTGTCAAAAAAAAAAAACAAAACAAATTGCAAACTGTGTGAATTTTTCGTTTCTCGCTTATTTTTTTTTTCATTTTTTGTGTTTTTACTGTGAAAAATATTATTAAAAATTATTGAAATGGAAAATCAAGTGATTGCTAAGATAATACTAAATGAAAATGTTAGTGGTTCAGATTTTTCGTCGGATTCCTCTTCAGATGATTGGAATGAAAGTGTGACGAATGTTATTACCTTTTCTTTGAAGAAATGTAAAAGAAATTGCATTGAAAGTTATTATATTATATTTTAAAATTATTTAATTAAACAAATTAAACAAATTTGCAAAATAACTTTATTTAATTTTTTTTAAATCACGAGAAAAAAAACACAAAGCACAGCCAAATCAAAACGTAAACAAAAAAAATGACAACTTCGATTGTGACATTTCTCACGAGTCTGTTCTAACCTGATCTGACTCAAAAGCAAGAACAGAAAATCCTGTCCTAGGTTTGTCAATGAACAGGAAAGTAGAACAGTTCAGCACAGAAAAAACCTCAATGAACAGCAAAAAGCTGTACTTTTCTGTCTAGAACAGTCCAGCACAGCGTCACCGAACACACTTTTTTTTAGGTTAAGTACGCGCGATTATTTTATTCGTTGCGAGTGTGGATAATGTGGAACTCGAATAAAGTTTGACATTGCGTATCAACTACAATTTTTTTCGCGACGAATAAATTTGTTTTCTTAAATTTATTAATATATGATATTGAAAAGTAAAAGTATGCATCATAAATCAAATAGAAACTATATTGTTATCGTATTGTTAAGAATTTGTGTGGAAATATGTCTTCAAACGTATATAAACTCACATTTTGTAATTCATTCGTCGTTCGTTGGTCGCGCTCATGTGAATGCTACTTAAGACCTTTTAATTTACACCATTCGAAAACACCATTAAAGTGCCTTGCACATGAGAGCGAACAACGAATGAACGAACAAACGTGATTTTACATATTTCAAAAAGTCAATTCCAAACAAAAACACATTTAAATTATAAGAAACCAATTGATAATAATGTTATAATAATAAAATTTGCATTTTGTTCTCTAAAACAAGACAATTTTGTAAAAACAATTTGTTAGTAACGAATTGCAGTGTGGTTGCTACGAACTGTCAAACTCTTCGCGTTCCACATACCATCCACACCGCAACGAATAAATTGTTCGCGCTCAACTTAACCTCAAAATTATACCACTCTTGTTTTGTTTTTGTGTGAAAGATCATGGCTGAGGAAAATATGGAGAAAAGGGTTGACAATTCGTCGCTGTCTGCGAATAGAAATAAAGCTCATGTGAAAGAAAAGTCAAAATATGCGAACATCCGCAGTTCGCAGTTCGTAGCTCATGTGCAAGATGCTTAAGGTCGTCCTGCAGCAAGTTGCAATCGTGTTGCTTTTTAAGAATAGTTTCAAATAATCATTCTAAAAAAAAGATATGGAGAATATGTAATCACTGTCGTTATCATTTATACAAATACTAAAGAAGATGGGACCCAAATGACTTCCTTGAGGAAGAACTGAACTTCAATTTTTGTAGATCTCGAAAAAGTGTTGTTTATTATAACTTTGAGATCTTCGCATTAGATAAGATGTAAGCCAACCAAGAAGATTAGAATTAAAAATACCTTGGTATGATAATTAATCTTAATCTTAACATAAAAAAAAACACTTCAAGATGAAGCTTTAGATACTGGGTTCGAGTACATCCCTGTCAAATAACTGGGAAAAATTAAACTATTAAACATATAGTTCAATTCCTTTTCATTAAAAAAAATAGTACACATGGCATCAATTTTTTAAATTTCTTAGACATAAGTTACTCTTTATGTCACGTTCCTTCATTATATACTCTCCTTTTGAAAATATCAGTTGAGGATAATTCAAATCATAAATGCACTTTTATTTTTAAATATTTACTATCCCACTCGCCTTGGACTATAGATAGTTATTGTTAAAGGTTTCTTTGTCAAATTGAAAATTTTGACGTTTCTATACACTTTTATTTCAAATACAAGGTCCTTTAGATCTACCAGGGATATCGAGTTCAAATAAATTTAACTTAATGGCTTCTATCAATCTCAGACAGATAGGGTATTTTGTTAGTGTTTTACGTGTAAAAGAACAGCTGATCCAAAAGAACTTAGATGTCAAAAAAGGAAACCGAAGGTATCCAAGAATGGCCAGGTTCAGCCGACATAAGAGACTTAAAAGTTAGGGAAGTTTCTATCTCCTGATTGGCCAGCTGCCAAAAAACTGCGTTCTAATTAAGGCAACTTTAATGGAAAAGAGCTGCCTGAAAAGTTAGTAAAAAAAAATCTCCCTAACTACCAAGTCAAGTCCAGCTGATTCAACATATGGTTGAATTTGAAGTAACCTGAAAATTAATTTCAAATTTGTATGTTTTTCAGTAAAAATCCAGTGAATTATCAAAGTTATCCATTAAAACTGTTATTTTACAATAATTTTCCAACTCGAGATTGAACGCAGCCCATGTGATACTCAAACAATCGAAACCTTTCGCATTCTTAATTGGCATCACTCTTCTAGTGTCACATATACCGCGTTTACAAGGAGAATTGAATCCGAATTGAATCAGCATTTAGCGCCGTATAGACCTGGATCGAATAGAAATAGGATTACTCGATCCAATCCCACAAAACGAGATGAATCGAATCGAAAATTTGTTTGTAAACCTGAATCGGGGATTCGAGTTATTGGCGTGTGAGGTTTTGCTTGTGTGCGTGCGATAAGTTTTTTCCCTCTTGTTTGTACTAAGCTGAATTTAATTTGGCACGCGTCTTTGTTTTGTGTTATAAAATTTCAAAGTTATTAACGTAGCAGTACGCACACAAATAAAACCCAAATGTCATTTCGATTCCATTTCAATTCGATTCCTCGATTCAGTGCCGCCATACATATATACCTGGATCGAAATCTCAATTCGATTGCTCGATCTCCTCTTATAACCAGGGTTTCACAACAACTTGCATATGTATTAACTCTATATAAAAAAAATGTGGGGACAAATATTTATGCAAGAAGATGTGCATACTCACCACCTTTGAAAAATGGCGGATGTAGTCAGCTGTTCAGAGGTGTTCAAAGAAAATAGATTGTGGATGAAGAACTTTTTGGTACTCTCATTGTGTTCGATTGAGAGTAATATCATTCGAATGTAAAGTGAAATTAATTGCTCTAGTTTGGTGCGAGAACAATGAAGATTTAGAAACAATTCTAAATTACGTATTTATAGAAATATTAGCTAGTTATTTGAAGTTAGTTTTAATCATAAAGTAAGTAAAATAAATTAGGTGGCGCAATAGTCCAATTAGAACTAGGACCTAGAGACATATACTTACCTATAAAACTCTGAAAGCACTTTTCTTGACTACTATTTTAATTATAAGCTGCATTTAATTTTCGTTTAGATCGTTGAAAAATGCAACAAAACTCATATGATTTGTTTCAATTTTCAGCGTTTATGGACTTAATTTTTCCGATGCGAAAGTGACAGAATCTAAACACGGATCATGAAAATAAAACTACACAGGAACATTGAAAACATTTGTATATACCCATCTCTTTTTCCATTCCTGTTTTATTTGTGTGTACTCGTTGTCTTTTTTCTTTACATTACTCACCACTTTTCCAAAATGCTGAAACTAAGTGGCCGTCAACTTGCTACTTCTGTTGCCAATTCTCATTGCATAAGTGCCTGTCTACACGCGTTGTGCCCACAACGTTGTGATGTGACGAGAGTTTGTGGGCAAGCGAGGAGCTGAGTAAAGGGACGGGATGCTCATGACAAAAATTGAATTTTCTGCTTGGGCAGTACAGTTCCTTTCTCATTTCGTTCCGAATTTTTCATTATTTTCTGTTCGTCGATGCGAAAGGTATACTTGCTTTGCTCTTCGGCTTTGGACATATTGTATACACGGTTGCCACATTGGTCATCTGTGACGAAATTTGGCCATTATTTTTTATTCCGTTTGGTCATATTTTTCGGAAACGGCAAAAGATGTTCGACAGTTTGAGTAACGAAAACGTTCTTTTAACATACTCACTTGGCTAAATAGAAATAACTGTTGAACTCATTTAAGCAACTTTGTGTAAATAATAACTTTATTAAAAATATAAACTCTTGATCTGAATTGGACTTAGGGAACAGAGGGAATTATCTACGCATTACACAAGCCGTAAAAATTCATGGGTCATGAGTAGTCACAAGCACAACGCATGTAGACACATAGTGTTGTGAGCACAACGTTGTGGGCACAACGCGTGTAGACAGGCACTAAGATTTTAACTACATAAGCCAAAAAATACTTCGGTACAAAAGTAAAAATATTTGTATTATCGCTAGCTCAGTGGCTTTGTGAAAAAGAATATACAAATTTTTTATTTTTTTTTTTTATAATAAGCACACACTCAAGGGGATATTACTACCCTTATTATGCAGAGGCACAGTGTGAGCACTAGGAAAGGAGATGTCGGTGCACATTGGTTTTGAATTCCTGAACATTGCAATGTCTAGGAAAGACAGAGTGTGGTAAGGCATTCCACATTCGCGTAGTACGGCTAAAGAACGAATCTCTGTATTTGACAGTACGGCCGAAGTTGGGCTCGAGGGTATGAGCATTCCTAGAAGCGCGAGTATTACAGTTGAACTGTTTAAGGGGAGGAATGCAACTGGCTATTTCACTAGAGCATAAGCCGTTAAAATAACGGTAACAAAGGGTCAGACAAGAGAGCTTACGACGATGTTCAAGCGAAGTAAATGAACTTATGATGATATTATCATCTATCAATTTAAATGCTCTACGTTCAATACTATCCAAGAGGCTTAAGTAAGTTGCAGGAGCACCAGCCCAGAGATGGGAGTTATACTCAAGCTTTGGACGTATGTAAGTTTTGTAGATAACATCCAGATCAGAAGGGGTGAAATATTTCTTGCATCGCCTAAGGAAACCCAAACACCTTGCGGCATTTTTGGCGACATCGCGTATGTGATCATTCCACAAGAGGTGGTTGGTGACACACATACCGAGAATATCGAGGTGTTCAGTCTCATTGATGCAAGTGCCATCCATGGATAATGGCAATGGGGGTATATCTCGCTTTAACGATACAAGACAGCATTGCGTTTTCGAAGCATTAAATTCCACGCGGTTTTTTAATCCCCATTGAACAATGCTGTTTAGGTCGGAATTTAATGAGCTTATCATATACCAAAATGTAAGCTTAATGCATCGTTTTTATAAGTTTTCCAGTCAGAAACACTGTTCTAACTATATCTTATCTTATAGCGAAAAGCAAAGGTCGTTCAGGGAAAATTTTAACTAAAATTTTTCTGAAAATGCATTGGGGCTTATTCATAGATGTTTGCTTAACTCTTTGGGCTATTCAAAAATAAATTCAAAACTAAATTTAGGGCTAAACCTGAAGTTATTAGCCAAATTTCATATTTGACTTTTTTTGGTGAAATAAAAAGCTGAAAAAGTAATTCATAACAAATAAATGTTAAGTTAACATTATCGTCCAGGAAATCACGACTGATACCGCAATTGAAAAAATATGGATATTTTATATAAATATTCCCGGTAAATTGTAGAACTTTATTAATTCAGCTTTTTGTAGTAACACAAATAGATAATTCGGTACAGTATATATACCTACATATAAATAAAGTCTAGTCTAAAAAACTTTAACCTTGTTACACTCTTTCTGCACACATCCTTTCTTGTTTTGGTTGTTCCTGCCATCTATCTGTAACTTAGAGAAAAAGAAGAGAAAAACGAATTCACCACGATCTACCGTTATAACTTCTCCTCTTATTTATTGACAAACAAAAATGTTTCTCTAGAATTAATTTTAATTATATTTAGTATTTTTCTAGATATAAAAACGACAAGATGCTAGTAAAATTAAAGAAAGAAATTTATGGGAATTACAAATATTATAATGAGACTTTAAAAAACATAGCCTTCTTGGCTATCAATAAACAAAAATGAGAAATGTCGCAATCCTAGAACTGATGTTTTTTTGTGTACTCTTCTCCGAGGTGAAAACATGTATGTATACACCGATACTAATTCAACACGCTATAAAAAATGAGAGCAAAAGGTTTCGATTCGAAGGGACGGAGACGAGGAAATTTGACTCTCGATTAGTTTTTTCTCTCTGCTATTAACGACACGCCTTGACCATTCAACAAAACTCTGTTCAGAGAGAAAAAACTAAATGAGAGAACCAAATTTCCTCGTCTCCGTCTCTTCGAAACCTCTTACTCTCATTTTTTATAGCGTGTTGAATTCGTATCGGTGTATACATGTTTTCACCTCGGAGAAGAGTACACAAAAAAACATCATTTCCGGGAAATGCGACATTTTTCATTTTTGTTTATTGATAGCCAAGAAGGCTATGTTTTTTAAAGTCTCATTATAATATTTGTAATTCTCATGAATTTTTTTTTAATTTTGCTAACATCTTGTCGTTTTTATATCTACAAAAATACTCATATATCGGGTGATTTTTTTGAGGTTAGGATTTTCATGCATTAGTATTTGACAGATCACGCGGGATTTCAGACATGGTGTCAAAGAGAAAGATGCTCAGTATGCTTTGACATTTCATCATGAATAGACTTACTAACGAGCAACGCTTGCAAATCATTGAATTTTATTACCAAAATCAGTGTTCGGTTCGAAATGTGTTTCGCGCTTTACGTCCGATTTATGGTCTACATAATCGACCAAGTGAGCAAACAATTAAAGCGATTGTGACCAAGTTTCGCACTCAGTTTACTTTATTGGACATTAAACCAACCACACGAATGCGTACAGTGCGTACAGAAGAGAATATTGCGTCTGTTTCTGAGAGTGTTGCTGAAGACCGTGAAATGTCGATTCGTCGCCGTTCGCAGCAATTGGGTTTGTGTTATTCGACCACATGGAAGATTTTACGCAAAGATCTTGGTGTAAAACCGTATAAAATACAGCTCGTGCAAGAACTGAAGCCGAACGATCTGCCACAACGTCGAATTTTCAGTAAATGGGCCCTAGAAAAGTTGGCAGAAAATCCGCTTTTTTATCGACAAATTTTGTTCAGCGATGAGGCTCATTTCTGGTTGAATGGCTACGTAAATAAGCAAAATTGCCGCTTTTGGAGTGAAGAGCAACCAGAAGCCGTTCAAGAACTGCCCATGCATCCCGAAAAATGCACTGTTTGGTGTGGTTTGTACGCTGGTGGAATCATTGAACCGTATTTTTTCAAAGATGCTGTTGGACGCAACGTTACGGTGAATGGCGATCGCTATCGTTCAATGCTAACAAACTTTTTGTTGCCAAAAATGGAAGAACTGAACTTGGTTGACATGTGGTTTCAACAAGATGGCGCTACATGCCACACAGCTCGCGATTCTATGGCCATTTTGAGGGAAAACTTCGGAGAACAATTCATCTCAAGGAATGGACCGGTAAGTTGGCCACCAAGATCATGCGATTTGACGCCTTTAGACTATTTTTTGTGGGGCTACATCAAGTCTAAAGTCTACACAAATAAGCCAGCAACTATTCCAGCTTTGGAAGACAACATTTCCGAAGAAATTCGGGCTATTCCGGCCGAAATGCTCGAAAAAGTTACCCAAAATTGGACTTTCCGAATGGACCACCTAAGACGCAGCCGCGGTCAACATTTAAATGAAATTATCTTCAAAAAGTAAATGTCATGGACCAATCTAACGTTTCAAATAAAGAATCGATGAGATTTTGCAAATTTTATGCGTTTTTTTTAAAAAAAAAGTTCTCAAGCTCTTAAAAAATCACCCATTAATTCAAATTAATTGTAGCAAAACATTTTTGCAATAAATGACGGAGGAAGTTATACTGGTAGTTCGTGGTGAATTTGTTTTTCTATTCTCTTTCTCTGAGTTACAGATAGATGGCATTAACAACCAAAACAAGAAAGGATGTGTGCAGAAAGAGTGTAACAAGGTTAAGGTTTTTTTAGACTAGACTTTATTTGTATATTTAAACGAGTACATGTTTTTTATAAATTTATGTTATTATTATTTCAATAGTAATACCTTAACTATTAACTTAACTACTGTATTATCTAAAATATACTGCACTGAATTATTTTACATTGAATTAAAAAAGGCGGAAATAATAAAGTTCTAAAGTTTACCAGGAATATTTATATATAATATCCATATCTTCTGCAATTGCGGCATCAATCGATATTTTCTGGAACTTAGTAACATTTATTTGTCATGAATTACTCTTTCAGCTTTTTTATACACCAAAAAAATCAATGCGATAATAATTACTTGAACACAGCATTTTCTATGTTTATAGTTATTCAGGTTTAGCCCTTAACTTTGATTTGCATTTATTTATGAATAGCCTAAAAAGTTTAGCAAACATCTATGAATAAGCCACAATGCACTTTCTGAAAAACTGTAGTTAGAACTTTCCCTCACAGATTTTTTCTTGTCCCTATATAACTGAAAGATAAGATATAAATAGTTAGAACTGGAAAACTTATAAAAATGATGCATAAGACTTAAATTTTGGTTGAAGAACAAATATGTATATTCTTTTCACAAAACCACTGAACTAGCGAGAATACAAATATTTTTACTTTTGTACAAAAGTACTTTTCGGCTTATGTATATAAGCCTTTAAAAGCAACACACTACCTTAGGGGAAAGCAGTAAGAATAGCCTATTCACAAATCTTATGCAATGAAAATTGGCAACAGAAGTAACAAGTTGACGGTCTTTTTTTTTTAGTCTCTACTTAAATCACTTATTTTCAGCATTTTGGAAATGTCGTGAGTAATGTAAAGAAAATAAACAACGAGTACACACAAATAAAATAGGAATGTAAAAAAGAGATGAGTATATAAAATTTTTTTCAATGTTCCATGTTTACATTCTGTAACTCTCGTTTTCAATGTTCCTGCAACTCTCGCATCGACAAAATTAAGTCGATAAACTCTGAAAATTGAAACAAATCTGAGTTTTTTTTGCATCTTTCAACGGTCTGAGCGAAAATTAAACACATAAACGCAGCTAATAATACAAATAATTGTTGTAGTGCTTTCAGAGTTTTATGTTTCTAGGTCCTAATTCTCATTGGACTGTTGCACCACCTAATTTATTTTACTTACTTAATGATTAAAACTGGCTTCAAATAACTAACTAATATTTATCTAAATGCGTAATTTAGAATTGTTTCTAAATCTTCATTGTTCTGGCACCTAACAAGAGTAATTAATTTCACTTCATATTCGAATGATATTACTCTCAAACGAACACAATGAGAGTACCGAAAAGTTGTTCATACACAATTTTGAATTTTCTTTGAACACCTCTGAACAGCTGACTACATCCGCCATTTTTCAAAGGTGGTCGCCATTTTTAAAAAGTGGTGAGCAGAGAGAAAAGAGAAAAGTTTTTTCTCACTCGTGGTGAGTATGTGCTTAAACTTGCATAAGTATTTGTTCCCCACATTTTTTTTATATGGAGTTAATACATATGCAAGTTGGTGGCCAAATCACAGCTTGTAGGCAAAAAGAGAGCAACCGTCGAAGTTGGTTCTCTCTATTAGTTCTTTCTCGATGACTCTGTTATTGTATTATTACATTTTAATTGACCCAAATTGATATCTTAAAGGTGATAAATATACCGATTAGGTAATAAACGTGCAACCAGAACAATTTATAGTACATTGAGTTCAATGCACTAAAATTTCCTCAGATATGTATGATAATAAAAGAATTCATTAAACTTTTCATGTGTGCAGTGCATATCAATTTTATATATAAAACTTAAAATTTGTTGAAGAATTTGGTACATGGAACACATTTCATTCGTGTTTCACCGCGTGAGCTTACAGCAGCGTTAAAAACATGTCATATGTTTCAGAATGGAATCATTTATGTGCGTTCATTAAATGACAAAGTTAGGCGCCAGTTATAGCTATCATTGGTTTTCATCATTGAAAACAATCATTGGAATTTTTTTGACAGGTCGTTTATAGCTATCATTAAAAATTTCTGTCATTGAAAAATTTTTCCTGATTGAAAGCCACCGACAAAATTTTACTGACAGAAATCTGTCATTGGAATTGTGTGAAATTGGAATACAAATCAGTGGAACGATTCGTTTCACTTTTGAACATAAAAGTATCAGCTGTTCAGGAAAATAATTTTCCGTCCGGAAAATAGAAAAATAAATGTGCAACTAAACTTTTTTTTCTCAAAAAAATTCTTTGTGTGATTTCCGATCGATCGGTATATAATTTTCATTTCTAATCAAAGGGAAACACCGTCAAATATCGATTCAAAATTTTTTCCGGATCGATTTCAATGATAGCTATAACTGGCGCCTTATATCAGGTTCTGTGTACCGAAGCCTTAAACTTACAAACTTCTTTAGCTAAAAATATTTTTAATCTTTCTATAGAACCATTTAGATTTGTTTGATTTGTTTTTTTTTTTTAATCATTTAATACGAACCAATGTAAGTTGGTCAAAGCCAACAAGCCAAGCCAAGCCCTTCGATTGGTCTTGCAGATATCTATCCTGTATTAGCCTCCGAATATCTTACTATAAGAAAGCGTCAGAAATAAAGTCGCTAAAACACGCATCTCTTAGATAAAAAGAACCAACAATTGTAAAGAATTGCGCAATCAATAATAATGTCTAAGACAAAACACTAGAGTTTTGTTGGGATGGCCATCTTTTTATATTCCTTAAGCGCCACCCAATGGAATCCTGAAAAAGTTTTTTACGATTTCTAGAATTTGATTTTCACAATGTAGCTTAATCTTATCAAAATCCAGTTGCAGTTGCAGAAGACTTGGAAACCTCATTGCATCCGCAATTTTCAGATCGGTGCTGGTTTTAATGCTGAAGTGAATCGATGAGTTAATCCTATCCAGCAAAATACATTTTAAATATCGATTACAGTAATGTAATGACACTCACTTTTGGCAACAAACTTTTAATGTCTGATTAGCTTAAGATAAAGGCACTCTAACAAAACAGTTTCGAAAGCTTTCTTGAAGTGAATCAGAGTAGAACTCGTACACGATTTTTTTTTTTAAATTTGTTCCACTGTAATTTAAGAAATAACTTACCTATGTCGTTTGCTTATGTATAAGCGGATCGCTTCGTAAGACCCTATCTTCATGCTTTTAGGCTCAAATACCTTGCAAAAGCTGCATGAAAGAAACAGCTATTCACGTCCTCTGTACATGACCTGCTCTATCTCAAAAAACGAAGAAAAAGGCCTCATGAGTCTTGTGGAATCACAATGGACCCAAAACTGATCTTAGTGTGTCCTACTCCATCACTGAGTCTCTGTCGATTTCCTTCCTATAACTGCAGGTTCTACAGGACTACTAACTATATTTATGTATGTATAAACTTCCATGTTTTTCAATGACGTCTAAAACATTTCAAAATAAATGGAAACCACCTCCAGATTGTCATAAACGTAGATGACATTATGAACGATGAAAAATTGTTATTTTTCTTTTGTTCTTGGCACATAACAGATTTCCATATAAGAACTTTATTTTCATTTTATTCAAATAAAAAAAATTGAGATATTTTATTGCTATTGCTAAAGACTATAGGTAATTTCATGTTGAAGGAAATCATACATATGTATACCTAAAGATAAAAGCATTTTTTTTTTTTCAAAAGAAATATCGACGAAGGGTTGCTTAGCTTATGCTTGATGATGAAGTCACACTGATTGGTATGACGTAAATTGCCATAGTCAAAGTTATAAAGTATTTTTTCCTTAGAAATTGTTCCTTCAACCAACCAAACAAATATGTATGTAAAATATTTCCATGAATATTGTCCTTCACCTTCTGTGTGTTCATAACTTTGTACTACCGCATCGCCGCCGCCGCCGCCCGGCCATCCAGTCTTATACCATACCTCTACTTCCGTATCCTTTTCGGTTATGATCAACAATGTCAACAATGAACAGACCCTTATTGTTTTTTCGGACTAATACGCATAATTTTCTGTATTTATTACATCATTTATAATGTGACGTAATTTTTGTAAGTCTATCACTCTCAATTCTAATAGCAACCGACGGGATATATTATAACCCTTGATTAATTTCACTTTTTGGCCTTCACAAAGACTGATTATCTTTTCCACGATAACGACAACAAAAACAAAAATAAAAAAAAGGAAGAAAGGAAAACTTTAAATGAAAAACTTTACAAGTCTTAACCAGAAAAGCATTTATTCTTCATCATTACAACTACGACTACGACAACCTACTTATCATCATTCGGATTCGATGCTATGAAGATTCTTGACACATTTCTTGATTGCTTTTGTCCACAATATTCTCAAAAAAAAAAAGGAATATGGCTTTTTTCTGGTGGCAGACAACAACCAAAGGGCATTTATTTTTATTTTAGTTCTGCAATTCTTAACAAATCAGTGTCTACCACTCTTTCAATTCCTTCGACTGACAAGTGGAAGAAATCTTCGTGACTATGTGAATGTTATTTTATTTTTATTTTTATGATTTTTGTTTTTGGTTTCAGAACTTGTGTTCTTGAAAGCAGGAAAATTTAAGCAAATCACAATCATTGACATCAAATAAAGGGTGTCCCAAAATTAACGCAAGATTTGAATTTGCCGCCATTTGTGCAGTGAAGTGTTGGCAACCCTGAAAAAAAAGCAATTTGACAGCTAACAGTATAGGGTTATTGAAAATGGAGCGTTACACGATAGAACAACGTGTCTTCATTATTAAGGAATATTTCAAAAATAGTGAAAGCTTGGCAGCTGCAGTTCGAAAATTTCATACAAAATATGGTCGGAATAGTGTTTTAACTTCGTTAACTGTTGATGGCTTTGTCAATCGCCAAAATTTCCGCATTCGGGGTTCGGAGAACCCACATGTGATTGTCGAAAAACAAATGCATCCACAACGCGTGACTGTATGGTGTGGATTTTGGGCTCGAGGCATAATTGGGCCATATTTTTTTGAAAATGATGCTGGTCAAGCAGTGACTGTTACTGGTGCTCGATATCGCGACATGATTACACAGTTCTTTCTGCCAAAATTGGATGATATTGATGTGTCCAATATGTGGTTTCAACAAGACGGTGCCACATGTCATACAGCCCGTGAAACAATTCAATTACTGCATGAGACATTTCCAGGTCGTGTACTCTCTCGTTTCGGTGATCAAAATTGGCCTCCTAGATCGTGTGATTTAACACCATTAGACTTCTTTTTATGGGGTTATTTGAAATCACAAGTCTATGTCAACAAGCCCACAACCACCCGTGCATTAAAGGAGGAGATTCAACGCTGCATCAACGAAATTCAGCCACATTTATGCAGAATGGTCATGGAAAATTTCAACAAAAGAGTGCGCATGTGCATGCAAAGCCGTGGAGGCCATTTGTCCGATGTGTTATTCCATACATAACCCTATCCTATGTACTTTACGAGTCAATAAAAATATAACTATCAAAAGACTAAAAACGGCGTTTTCTATTTAATTCAAATCTTGCGTTAATTTTGGGACACCCTTTATCTACATAAGTGTTATGTAGGGTGATGTCTCTGGTGGAGTGAACTATAAAAATATCCGATGTAGGTAAAATAATGACATTGATGGTTTTGTGTCCCTGACCTGGTCGTTAATTTCAAGGTCAAGTACATCGTACTTATCTTCTATACTTGTAGTAGGTATGGAAGAATTCACAAAGTCTAATGGAATAATTACCGTTGTGGTATTTATAAGCTGCTTTATAGACTCTAGAGACTTAATTATATTCATCCTGATGAACAATTCTATAAGACGTCTGAATATAATTACATTGTATTTCTTATAATTGGAAAGTTGGGTTTTATTTTTTTTTGCAAACATTTTTACGTTCGGTCAGCACACTATAATTATTATTGTTTGTTTTTCTTCTTTTCAAAAGTAATGTAACATGAACTTGTTAAGTCAAAATTGCCCACAAAAAAGTAAAATTGCAATAAAATAATCTTAAAAATACTCATATGTTGAAAAAAAAAGTGTGGTACTGGTCCTTATTTAATTTTTTTAGTAAAAGAATTAAAACGAAAGATGTTAACAACCCCTTAAGGAGATGAAAGATTTTACTGTGAACCTTAATAACAAAAGACAAACCAAGAAAATAATGAACGAAAGAAACAACAACAAAGATCTTTAACTTACTTACGAGGCTACTCTGCTTTAGCAGCTCACAATGATATCTTCACATTTAATCGCTTTTAAGGTGATTACGAGCGGTAGCCTACAGCAGTGGATTAGAATGGCCTATTTAGTGGCAATTAAATAACATTCTTATTTTTGTTTGTGATAATCAATTTGTCTTAGATTTTGGTCAAAATGTTCCACGAAGGAAACCATAGTTGGTGCTTGTCGAAAGAATTAATGAATAGAGATTAATGCTAATTCTAGAGTAAGCCGCGCCGCCGGCCGCGCTACGCCGCAGCGGTCCAATCAGATTTTAGAAACCTGCCTCATCTTCAGGTCCTTTATGTCGTTTGAACCTGCCCATTGTAATGGGTCTAATTTAACAAATGACAAATTTTGATTTTTTTAGACGCCATACCAAATTGGTAAAAAAAAGTTGTCACCTATTATATTTTACGAACAAAAATTGATATAATCTTCAAAATATTTGTATACAACGAAGAATGACCTTTTTGATACATGGTGTAATTTTACGAAATTGACAGTTAAAATTACTATGTACTTAAAATTTGTAAACATTGGGCAGGTTCAGCCGACATAAGGGACTTGAAAGTAAGGCAAGTTTCTAGCATCTGATTGGAAAGTTGGCTGGAAAGTTAGTCAAGAAAAATCTCCCTAACTATCAAGTCAAGTCAACTTATGTCAAAATGACAATTGATCATGTTTTTTAATTTAACTAAAAGCTGAACTTTATTTATTTTCTGCACAACTTCATTTAATGCTTTCTGTAAAAAGGTTCCTTGTAAATTTGGAAAAGAAATAAGTAATATTTCTTTAAAATACAAAATACAAATCGTGATGGACTGTAGCTTGCCTGAGGAGTGTTTTGTAGAAAATAATGATTTTGGTAGTTTTTGTACTATTAACTTGAAGTAGAGGTTTGCGAAGTAAAGTTCTGAATTTTAAATTCATGACGTTTGAAAAACTAATTAGTTGCCTTAGTCAAATTTTACGTTCAAAGAATGAAGTTGACTGCAAATGAAGTCCCGTATGTTGTCTTAACCTGCCCATTAGTTTTTGACTTAATCATCTTATACAAATTATTTTTTTTTATCCTAATATACAATTTTTTGGTAAAAAAAATCTGTTGACAATTGTCTTCCAAGTAAAATTTGTCTCCTAACACAGTTGGAAGACTTCAGAAACAAAAAATTGGTAGACTCATCGGAAGACAATTTTCAAATAAATTAAATATAAAGTGAAACAATAATGAAGCAGGCAATAACGACTATCTTGGCAGCATATTTGTTGAAGGCCAGAAAGAGGAAGATGAGTTGTCACGGAAGAGATGTTCTAGTTCTGCATTTATGTGACGATTTGTATCGATTGAAACAAATTTTAAATTAATTATAATAGATTAGATAAGGTTGATTTTATTTAAACATACATTTTAACAATAATTTGGTTAATACAATCAATGTGATGCATGGCATTGCCTTGCCGTCTGCCTGATTGACAACTAAAATTATAGCTTTAAATAGATTAAAAAAATTTATTTATTGTAGGAGTACTTTCAACTTATCATAATATTAAAATCTAGTTTTTAATTATTTTGTTTTGACGAATAAAATTATTTAATAAATTCATTCGAAATAAAAGATTCAAAATAAGAACATAAATATTTTGTTAAAAAGAAATTTCGTTTTTAATTAAAGAGCCTATAACTTCAGAAGTGGGATTGAAGACTACCTATTGCTGCAATTTTTATTTAACAAATATAAAATAAAAAATGAATAAAACAGACATACAAAATTGGTTAACCGAGCACGAAATTCTTTTTTCGAGTTCAGCTTCCTTAATACAATTAAGGAAATTATATAATGAAAAAAGGAATGAACTGGATCTAAATGATGAAGATAATAATGACAATTTTAATGACGCCGAAAATGAACCGCTCAACCCGCAACAAGAAGAAATTAATCTTGATGCAGAGATTAGAATCTTAGAAAAACGACAACGTATACAACAATTGCAGCGAGAGTTAACCATAAATTCTGTAGTCAGCTGTCCAAATTTTGAAGATGTTCAACACTTAATGAATCCGTTTGACGAAACTTATGATGGCTATAAGTGGCTTAAAGATTTTGAACGTGTTTGTGATTCATTGAGTGCGGATGATGTTTTTCGCTTAAGGTCAACGTTTAATGAAAATAAACTCTGCTGCTGAATTGTTTTTGCGAGTAGATAATTCTACCAATTTTTCCAATTTTCGACAAAATTTTTTATCGAATTTTGGTCGAAAGCACACCATATCTGAAGTAATCAATGAACTCCAAAAAACAAAATATTGCTCATCCAAACTTTCAATTATTGGATATATCCTGAAAATGCAAGAACTTGCTGGTCAAGCGAACATGGATGAAAAAGAAGTTATTCAATTTATAATTGCCGGCTTTGAAGATGATTCAGTGGACATTGCTGTTTTGTATCCAGCTAATGACTTTCAACAACTCAAGGAATTGTCACATCGTTATGGTCAATTACGAAGTCAACGGAATTTTAAAAATCAGAAAAGAAATCCATCTTCTTCGTTTTCATTAAATAAGAATGACGACATTAAAAAACAAAAGTGTTTCAATTGTTCACAAATAGGACACTTTTCAAGTTCGTGTCCAAATCCAAAGCGAGAAAAAGGTTCCTGTTTTCGTTGTGGTTCTAAAGAACACATTTTGAATAATTGCACGAAGAAATCAAATCCTCAAGTTGCATTAGTGGACCAATTTGAAAAGAGTAATATTAGTGTTAAGACAAGCAATTCACATGATGAACATTTCCAAGAGATTGACGATATAAGAAACTACACAAAAGATATTGAAAAAGTACAAAATGATTTGGAATCCATCCAAAAGGAAAATCAAACACTACAACATGAATTAAATTTAGCAAAAGAACAAATTTTCGAATCGGAAAAGAATGCAATTGAAGCAACAAATAATTTAAAAAATCAACAAAAACTACTCGAACGGATAAAACAACTTGAACAAAAGGAAATCGAGCTTCAGGATGAGACACATGAGTTTCGTGAACAAAACGAACTTTTAGAATTTAGGATATTAGAATTAGAAGAGAGCAATGATAAGTGGTCGCTTCAGAGCAATACCACACCCAGCAGTAAAAATGTCTGGAACAATGTTGGTGGAAAGGAATCGGATGAAGCGATTATTTTCACAGACCGTTCAGATTCTGGAGTAACGTCACCACATAGCCATCATCATATTGATGATAAGATAAATGTTATATCACCATGTGATTTGAATTTATTGGACCACATGACAAATGAGGATTTGCGTCGACGCTTAAGTCAAATACTCAAAAAGCCAAACATCGACGAAGAAGACAAAATATGCCTTCAACAAGTTTTGTGTTTTGTTCAAAATCTAGAAGCAATGTCTCATGGTCACGATTCACTGCCTTCAAGCGAAGAATCATCAAGCTTAGAATACATCAAATCTCGAGTATCGGACTATGGTTCATCATCCCGTTCATCAGACATCTCACCCACCCTTCAGCTTCAGAAACCAAAATCAACCCCCACATCACAAGGCAGAATAGTTGCTACCGTCCTTCCATACAGCAGTGCAGTTTCGTCACCCAACGATTCGCCACAACGAAAGCTGCGAGCTTGGCATACGACAAGTTTGACTGAGAGCGGAGTCTTTGAGGGTGACTTGA
Source organism: Eupeodes latifasciatus (assembly GCA_920104205.1). Lineage (NCBI taxonomy): Eukaryota > Metazoa > Arthropoda > Insecta > Diptera > Syrphidae > Eupeodes > Eupeodes latifasciatus. The sequence continues at coordinate 388,230,576 of OV049924.1, read as the reverse complement.
GTGAAACATCAGTGTACACTCAGACCGAGCCAGAAGACTTCTCCAACTCGAGGGAAACTACCAAAGCCCAAAAGCTAAACAGGATCCGTGAACAGTTCGAGGAGTGTGTCAAAAAATCCGCTTACGCCAAAGTACCTGTGACGAGCTCACAAAGCCTATCGCCAAACTTTTCCGATCAGAAACGCATTCAGAATTACAAGGAACGGCTGGAGGTGCTAGAGGGCAAGCTTCTGTTGGGTTGACACACGTGATTCTCAAAATAAATTTAATTTCGGAAAGGTTATACTTACTAAATTGCTATTAACTGTGTATTTATTTCGTTTAAAATTAATCTTTGTATTATTGTATTATATAAATTAACTGTTTCATGTTTTGATTAAATTATATAATATTGTTATTGATCGGGTCGATCAAAATGGTCAGGATGGCCGAGTTGTAGGAGTACTTTCAACTTATCATAATATTAAAATCTAGTTTTTAATTATTTTTTGACGAATAAAATTATTTAATAAATTCATTCGAAATAAAAGATTCAAAATAAAAACATAAATATTTTGTTAAAAAGAAATTTCGTTTTTAATTAAAGAGCCTATATTATCTATATTTAAGTGCTGTTTTGCAATATGCATATAACTTTGTGACATCCATTTCCTGTCGAAGGCTTATGATTTCAGTATTTGAAAGAAAGTCCCTGCCAAGGATATGTCTTCTTATTTCTCTCAATATCGCACATCGTCCAACAAAATGAAAAACATCCTCGCGTTCCTTCAAGTTGCACAGGTTGCATAAAATCGGTAAGTCCTCGCGCCGAGGACTGTAGTTCAGATTATAGAGTTTTCCTCTTAGCCGGAACATGCACGATATTTGTTCGATAGTATATTTGTCGTGGAAGCATGCATGAGGCATGGTTACTATAGTTCAGGTCAACATCCATCTGCTCGGCTAGTTCTATACAGTCTTTAAACCATCCACATAACCGATTCCGATACAGCTTCGAAGACCCTGAATTTATTGGTATGCGTAATTTCCTTATTATTAAAGCATTGTTTCGCCTTAACAAGTTTGTCAGTGAGATGATTTTCCAAGTTCATAGTAAAGCAGACTCCTAGATATTTTTATTCTTTCACCAACTCTATTTTTTCACCATTATAGTGCCATTCCTCACTTGCACACGATTCTTTCAAACCATCAATTTGGACTTATTTAAATTTACAACTAGGTTCCACCTTTTACAATATTCTTTACTTTACTTAAGTTGGCGCTACAGCGCATTGTGCTCCTGGGCCTTAAGTAATAACTTTCGCCAGCTTACTCGATCTCTAGCTTGCTGCTTCCAGTTTCGAATACCAAGTTGACGTGCGTCTGCCTCAACTTGATCACTCCACCGGAGATGAGGCCTGCCTCTGCTTCTTGTTCCCTCAGGCTTGGCGTTGAATACCTTCAATACAATATTCAGCAAGCTAATTTATCATTAGCTGAAGGGGCTAAGAGAATGCACGCTGCTCCATCAAGGTCGGAAAAGATCTCACCGATGCATTTGATGTCAAAAAAGGTTTTAGACAAGGCGATGCACTGTCATGCGACTTCTTCAACATCGTTCTGGAAAGAATTGTGCAAAACTCAACCGTCAACACTAGAGGCACAATCTTCCAAAGGTCCATCCAATTACTCGGATACGCAGATGATATTGACATAATTGGAAGATCAAAGCGTGATGTCAGTGGAGCGTTTTTGAGCATTGCGACGGAAGCGAAGAAGATGGGTTTAGTGGTCAATGAGGGCAAGACCAAGTATATGCTGTCATCAAAAAAGGACATTGAACAACGACGTCTTGGACAAAACGTCACCATGGACAGCTATAACTTCGAGGTAGTTAAGGACTTTGTCTACCTAGGCACCGCTATAAACACAGGCAACGACACCAGCGCTGAAATCAAACGAAGAATAACTCTTGCAAATCGCTGCTTCTTTGGACTTAGAAGGCAATTGAGAAGTAAAGTCCTCTCTCGAGCATCTAAAATCACCATCTATAAGACACTCATCATCCCGGTTCTCATTTATGGCGCTGAGGCCTGGACCCTGTCAAAGAAAGATGAGAACGTCTTAGGATGCTTCGAGAGAAAAATTCTTCGGGTGATTTTTGGTCCCGTACGTATAGATGGAGAATGGAGGAGAAGATATAACGACGAACTGTACGGGCTGTACAGCGACACTGACCTAGTTAGCAGAATAAAAGTCCAACGGCTTAGATGGCTGGGTCATGTAGAGCGAATGGACATCAACGCTCCAGCCCGGAAGGTCTTCGAATCCAATCCCGAGGGACGGCGCAGTAGAGGAAGACCGCGACTCAGGTGGCGCACTCAGGTGGGTGAGGACCTCAACCAACTTGGCGTGCGAAACTGGAGACAGCTAGCTAGGGACCGAGCTGGCTGGAGACGCATGTTGGTTGAGGCCCAGGTCCGCCCCGGACTGTAGCGCCACCTTAAGTAAGTAAGGAAGGGGCTAAGATCGATCGGCTTAAACTGAACTTTACACTGCAAACCAAAGTTGCCAACCCCTTAATTAATTATAAGTTAATGCTCTTGGTGTTTCTTTTTGTTGCTACAATTTTATCCGGAATTAAATGTTACCGTCACTGTTCGCATCAAATCTTATTCAAAAATAAATCCAAATTACATTTTTCGTTTATTACTTTAATGTGACGTAGGTTTCATTTTGTTAAGCTGTTTGAAATAAAGTTATTCCTGTTCTAGACAGCCGGCGGTAAATGTATAGTCTCTCGCAATATATGTTTTGCTTACAAAACGACTTTCCTTCCGTTTCTTAAATCTGTTTCGCAACCTCTTTATGAATATTATATGCGTTTGCAGGTACCTTTTATCTACTGAAATATTGCTCTTAACTCACAAAATTCCGAAGTAATAATACAGACTAACTATTACACAAAGAAGTTATTCATTCACGTGGGTAGTTTTATAACGTTGTTTAATGTTGAGTTCCTAAAATAAGACATTTTTTGACGGTCACTTGGATTTTCTATTGCTTCCAAAAAGATTATTTCCATATAATATAGAAGATGGGAATCATCCACGTACATATCTAATTCTTAAATAAAAAAGTCTCGTCTCCCAGACAGAAGTACATAATCCTAAATGCAAAAAGTACTAAAAGTACAAAGAACGTTAAGCAAACATAGTATACTTTTATTGTTTTGTTGTATTCACAGCTTAGGTGGTCTCTAGCCACCACACAAAAATTAGGCAAATAAAAGAAAAATTAAACTATCGCCATATGCTACACAGAAAAACTTAAATCCCAGCTGAAAAATATACAACAACTTAATTTATGTTAAATAATCCTCCCCTCCTCACTAAGTTTTCTTTAGCCAGGTGCTGCAAAAATATATTTTACAAAACTTTAATATTCATTTTCTTATTTATTTTTACAGTCTGGTGGTACAACTGTCCCTCTGGAACATAATACCGTACGTTTTGTGGACAATTTTAGTGCGGGGACACGTGGCTCCTCGTCAGCGGAATATTTCCTCGATCATGAATACGCTGTGATTTTTATGTATCGTCAAAAATCATTAGAACCATTTACGCGTCACTTCACCGGTCAGCAATTTTTCGATATGTTAGACATCACGGACGATGCACGAGGCACAGCGATAACAGTGAAACCAGACTCCGTAGATGTATTCGCACCAATCCTGGCCAAGTACAAAAATGCCCGCGAATCCCAAATGATTTTGTACATTAGTTTTACGAGTGTTGTAGATTATATGTGGCTCCTAAGAGCTGCATGCGAGTGCCTAGCTGCTTTTGAACACAGGGCTGTTCTTTACCTGGCAGCAGCTGTATCTGACTTTTACATTCCACAAGATAAAATGGTAAGTCACATTTAAGTGAAAATAAAAATTAGGGTTAATAATATAATCAATATATTTATGTTTTGTAGATATAAGAAGTTATTGTTTTATAGTTGGGTGGATCTAATGGATGGGTGAGGAAAAGGAAGTTGTTTCAAACCGTTTCCTCGTCTTGTCATCTTTGTCCTTTGTCGTTGTGGTTGCATGTGCATCTGAGTTGAATTTATCTGCCTGCCATGTGCAGCAGATATGATTTATTTAATAGCCATAGTCAATCTGCTTCGAGGATTCTCCTTGAGGTTAAGGTTGAGGTTGAAGCACCACTACCGTTGTGCCGGATGTAGATGCCATTCAATCCAATCCCACCCACCACCCGCTTTCTCAACAAACCGTCATTGTCATTGCCATTGTGATGTTTTGTACGTGCATGTGAATATTATCAAATGAGAAACGATGTGAAACGTGGATGAATGGTTTCGTGTCCTTGGTGTCAATTTAAAACGAAAATGATTAGTTGAGTTGGGAGTTAGTTGTTTTGCTCTAAAGATTCCTGCAAGAGACATCTCCTCCTTTTGTTCATTGTAGGTGGTGTCATCAACTAAACGTTGGTGTTATTTTAACACGCAATTAGTTGGAGCTCATAAATCAGTTTTCTGTTTTCATACGGCGGCGACTATGAATACTCTTCTATCATCCTTCCTCAACTCACATGCCTGAAGCCTCAAGCCCGAAACATCCCAAGCTAATGATGTGAGAAAATAAATAAAAAAAAAAAACAAACATTTGGTTTTGTTTTTCATATGAAGAAATCATAAAACTGTGATAAATCCTGTTCTCGAAATGAAAATGCTTCAACGTCAACATTGAACATACATCGTCGTCGTTTTTCTAATTAGGTTCTCCATTTCACCCGATTATAATTAAGTAGAATTTGTTCTTAAAACGACGACGACGAACGACAACAACAAGGAATGTTTTATGGACCTGCCTGGAAACTTGATGATGATTCAAATACATAAAAGATGTATGTATATACAAAAAATATATACAGTACGAGTACATATGTGTATCGTAGTGTTTATTAATCGATATTTTTAGTTATGTACCTACTATTTTATGTACGTTCATTATTTATATAGAGATTCATATAAAATTAATTAACTTTGTCATAAACATCAATGTGAATGTTGTGGGGGTGGAGGTTGAGGACTGGACAGGACATGGAAAGGGTAGGGGTAGAAAAAGTTTTGAGCTCTTGTCGAACAGAGAGCATTTATTATTTATAACTCTTTAGATTAAGTTTATTTATTTTTTTTTTAGAGTGGGTGTGGTAGTTGGCAGTTTAGTTTTTGTTTTCTGACACAATTATTATTTTGTTTTGAAAAGTGTGATTCTGGTTTGTTTTTGAAAAGAGTTTTTGTTTAGACTCAGCAAAGTGAATTTTAATGGCACTCTGAAATAATTTGAAAAAGTACGTACATAGAGGAACTCTAAAAATGGATGTTAATTATGAATTTGAATGCAAGAGAGAGAGCTTTTGCATATAGTTTGTTAATCCATAGATACACTCCTCGCCACATTAATAGGACACCCCTTAGGTTTTGTTCTATCGTCCATAGTTCCCAAACCAAACATGCTAGAGACCTATTTTTTTGTTTAATCTTAAGTTCAGTTAATTGTTCTTATTTCACCTGAAAAAAGATTTAATGCTAAGGATTTAAGTATTAATGAAAAATTATTGATCAAAAACAGGCAAACTGCGAGGTCCAAATTTCGCACTTTAATAAAAAAACTATTTTAGAGTATTACTATTCTTTTTATTACGAACGCTACTTTAATTGGAGGTAACTGGAGTATTTTATTTAGCAAACAAAAATGTTTTAATAGTGTGTTGAGCCACCTTTCTGCTCCAAAACTTCACACATCCTATGTGGAAGGGATGCATACAAACTGTCCAAATAATTTAGCGAAATCGAGCTCCAAGCCAATTCGATGGCTTGGATTAGTTCGGATATAGTGGAATATTGTTTTCCTGATCCGTATACTTGACGTGTCAGCCATCCCCAAACATTTTCTATGATATTCAAGTCCGGTGAGTAAGGCCGCCAGCATAATAGCTCCACATTTTGGCTCTGTATATACGATTTAACTACCCGGGCTGTGTGTATTGGCGCATTATCATTTTGATAAATCCAGGGCAGAGGTCCAAAAAGGGTTTGAAAGTATGGAAAGGCCTCTTTTTAATATACCATTGTAAGACAACGCATTCATTGTTGTTGATACAAAATGTAGTTTGCAGGTGCCATAATAGGAAATAGCTAACCAAACCATTACACCTCCAACTCTGCTATGCAGCCGGTCCATATAATGAGTTTCTTTGCGGAGGTCATGGAAGTAGCTATATCCATCGGGACCTTCCAAATTAAATTTTTTTTCGTCGGAGAAGACAACTCGATGCCACTCAGAAGTCCAGGTAACATGTGCGCGGCAAAAACTGAGGCGTTGCTCTTTTCGAACTGGGTTAAGGGGTGGCTTCTTCTTGATTTTAAGTCTTTTTATGTGTTTAGCTTTTGAAATAACACGACGCATGGTTGTTAGACTTGCTTTAACACCACATTTTTCCCTGATTTTTGCCAAAGAGTCGTGAGAATTTGACGCTTTTCTTAATATAAGTCGCCTTTCCGCATTAGTAAGCACACTATGTGTGCGGCCTTTCATGTTTTTCCCATATTTTAGCTCATTACCTAAAAATTTGGATATCACGTGTCGGCTTCTCTCGACTTTTTTAGCTATTTTGGCAATAGATAAGCCAGCGTCCTTATAAGCTTTGATTTGTCCTTTTTCCACCTCGGTCAACACTTTTCCTCGACCCATTTTACGTTTTTTTTTAAATTAAATAATCGAAATTTACAAAATAGTTCGATCAACGAAAAATACAATTCCGCGTGACAAAGATAACGATTAAACTAAATGCATTTCCTATTCAAGTGGCGCAAAAATATTGCTTTAATTTAGACGAAAGTTAACATAAAGTAGAAAAAAATATAACGGCTTTTTTCCAGAACTTGCAATTTGTCATAGAGAAAGAAGAAAAGAGTTGCAAAAAGATAACGGGCAAAGTACCATTATTTTATCATTCCGCTTTTGAGTTATGTATAAGCAAAGTAAAAAGAGTGTACAGGGTGTCCTATTCAAGTGGCGATGAGTGTACCTACCCAACTGCAGTTCCTTGAGCGCCTGTCTCTTACTTACAAACAAAATCTGCATATACCTGCATTTTTATTTGAATGTTCATTTTGAAATAGGTGTTTTGGTTTTGACTGTTTTGTGTATAGGTACCTACATATGTATGTGATTTTTGTAACGCCAGTTATCAAAAGATTGTTGAAGGACACAGTTGTTGTTTTTGTGTGACTGTTCTATTTTAATTAGTTTGAAGTAAGTTAGTAGTTTTGTAAATTAAGCAAATTAATTAAGTGCTGCTTTTAAAAATGATTAAAGTAAACGAAATAAACAGAAAAATGTTTAGGTGAGTAAGATTTTTGTAGAGATTATTCATAATTATCTATATATATAAAAATCAATGCCACTTTTCGTTGTAATGTTATAACTCAACAATGCCTTTACCGATTTGGCTAAATTTGGTCTTGAATTATTCGTGGAAGTCCAGAGAAGGTTCGTACGTAGAGAAAATTTAAAAAAAAAATCTTGAAAAAGTGAAAAATCAACATCTTTCTATACTCCCATATACAAATAATTTGTACTAATACTTAAAAGCCAATTTGAACCTTTGGCAAAACAATCGAAGACAAAAAAAGTGACGTTAGTTCTGTCGAACAAATTTAGTGTCATCATATGTCATTTCATTTTATCAACGATAATTATTGCTTTGTTGTGTTTATATTTTCCAAAATATTGTTGAGTTATTGCTTTGTGTTTATATTTTCCAAAATATTGTTGAGTGAAGGTAAAATACGACCACCAAACATAGGCCGGCGCACGCGTAATGCAAATCAAGTGGCATATTATTAAAACGATCTCAGACTACAGATGAACGCGCACAAGCTAATGCATCGCACAGAATAGATCTGTTGACCCTGTACCTGTACTTAATATTGCACGGCGATCACGAAAAATTACAATAGTCAGATTGATTATAGTATGTACGGATACATTGGAATGATGGACGCAATATGTCCACATTGTGATGCGGCTAACTTTCCAGGTGGAACACCCGGAATGTGTTGTGCTAATGGTAAAGTGAGATTTCCAACATAAGAAACTCCACCCGAACCATTGTATTCATTTATTTTTGGGACATCTCAAACGTCGAAGCAGTTTTTGAATAATATTCAAAAATACAATTCGGAATTTCAAATGACTTCTTTTAGTGCTACTAAAATTATTAGAGATAATTTTAGGCCGACTTTTAAGGTAAATACCTCAACAGGATTGTCCCATGTTTATATCAATCTGAATCATAAAGTCTTAAAAATTGCTTTGTTGTGTTTATATTTTCCAAAATATTGTTGAGTTATTGCTTTGTGTTTATATTTTCCAAAATATTGTTGAGTGAAGGTAAAATACGACCACCAAACATAGGCCGGCGCACGCGCAATGCAAATCAAGTGGCATATTATTAAAACGATCTCAGACTACAGATGAACGCGCACAAGCTAATGCATCGCACAGAATAGATCTGTTGACCCTGTACCTGTACTTAATATTGCACGGCGATCACGAAAAATTACAATAGTCAGATTGATTATAGTATGTACGGATACATTGGAATGATGGACGCAATATGTCCACATTGTGATGCGGCTAACTTTCCAGGTGGAACACCCGGAATGTGTTGTGCTAATGGTAAAGTGAGATTTCCAACATAAGAAACTCCACCCGAACCATTGTATTCATTTATTTTTGGGACATCTCAAACGTCGAAGCAGTTTTTGAATAATATTCAAAAATACAATTCGGAATTTCAAATGACTTCTTTTAGTGCTACTAAAATTATTAGAGATAATTTTAGGCCGACTTTTAAGGTAAATACCTCAACAGGATTGTCCCATATTTATATCAATCTGAATCATAAAGTCTTAAAAATTCTGATTCAACATCTACCTAAAATTGCATACATGTTACAGATTCAGGGCCAGATTTATCATCAAGCTGGTTCGTTATTGTCATACCCCGACGCTGATCATCAATTTTTGCAAATTTATTTTATTGGTGATGAAAATCGTGAATTGGATCAACGTTGTGCAATTGTTTCAAATACAAGACGAGAAATTATTAGTGAGCTACAAAGTTTTTTCCATCAGGATAACGCATTAGTTCAATTGTTCAAAATTGCTCTTGATCGTATGCCATCTGAAAAATCACAAAATTGTAATAGCACCAATTTGAATATTCAACAAAAACATGTATATGACACAATCATGCAAGCCGTTTCCAATAATGCAGGTGGATTATATTTCTTGGATGCACCTGGTGGTAGAGGCAAAACTTTCGTTGTATCATTGATTTTAGCGACTATTCGATCGGAACAGAAAATTGCAATGGCATTGCATCTTCGGGAATTGCTGCTACATTATAAGAAGGTGGTCGGACCACACACTCTGCATTAAAATTGCAATTGAATGTACAGGTGATTGAAACTCCAACTTGCAATATTTCGAGAAATTCTGCTATGGCAAAAGTTCTGCGATAAATGTCAATTATTTTATGGGATGAGTGCACAATGGCGAATAAAAAATCAATAGAAGCATTTAATCGAACAATGCAAGATTTACGCGGTAATCAACAGCTTTTTGGTGGTGCTCTGATATTGCTGTCAGGGGACTTTCGTCAAACATTGCCCGTCATTCCTCGATCAACTCCTGCTGATGAAATAAACACCTGTTTGATGTCATCAGTCTTTTGGAGATATGTACGAAAATTGACACTGAACATTTATATGCGTATTCACCTACATAATGATGCAATTGCCCTTGAGTTTTCAAAACAATTGTAAACAATTGGTGATGGCAAAATACCAATCGACAGTACCAACGAATTGATCACTTTACCGAACAACTTTTGGACAATTGCGCAATCTATAGATGAAGAAGATGAGTTGATTGAATGTGTTTCTCCGAATATTCTTCAGAATTACAGAAATCATGATTGGTTGAGAGAACGCGCCATTTTAGCACCGAAGAACATTCATATCAATGCCATTAATTTTCAAATTCAAGCGAAACTGCCAGGTGTAGTCACGACATATAAATCAATTGACAGTGTTATGAATCAAGATGAGGCAATGAATTATCTAATTGAATTTTTAAATTCATTGGAACCGGCTGGTATACCACCGCATTGCTTGAATCTGAATCCACCAAAACTGTGTAATGGTATTAGATTGGCAGTGAAAAAGTTATTGCCAAATTTGATTGAAGCTACAATCTTAACTGGTAAATCAAAAGGAGAAGTGTGTTTGATACCACGTATCCCTATGATTTCAACTGATATGCCATTTGAATTCAAAAGATTACAATATCCTGTGCGTTTATCGTTTGCGGTGTCCATAAATAAGGCCCAAGGGCAAACACTTCACGTTTGTGGTGTCAATTTGGAGGAATCATGTTTTTCACATGGCCAACTTTATGTTGCCTGTTCCAGAGTCGGTACCCCAACTGTTTATTTATTCATGCTCAAAATGGAAAAACAAAAAATATTGTTTATCCAACCATAGTAAGAGTACCCATTTTTTTTTATTTTTTAGTTGTTACTCTTTGCTGATAAATATAATATAAACAATATATTATTTGGGTCATTTGGACTTTTAAATAGCTAGCAATTTAAAATATTTTTTTGTTTGAATAAATGAACTTAATAATCATTTTTTTTTATTACTATGCCTTTTACGTAGCGAAGCACGTACCGGGCCGCTAGTGTTCATATAATATGTTGTTGATGAATAAGTTTAAAAATCTTTAAAAATAGGTTTAATTTTTTTATTCGGATAGACATAAGTTTCGACTGCACCTAGTTGAGATTTTAACGATATTTTTTTTTCAGCTATTTTGTCCAATATGCAAAAATAATTGTCTTGTGTTGAATCTTGCGAAAACCTTTGCCGTAGTTGTGTAGAATTCATGTTTTGCTAGAAATATTATTTCGATTTTTTTTTAAAGAAATGACGAAAACTTATTTCAAAGCCAAATGGCATGTCTACAAATAATTTCCCCACAAAATAGTCAGTCCCTAATTTTAAAAGCACAAAACAAAAGCACATAACTTCAATTAGATTTGATTTAAAGCTTTTGAATATGCTGGATGGAAAGGATTAGTACTACCTACACATGCATCTCCATTCTATATCCTTTACCCAATTGCTATAATACAGTCATTTTAAGATGGTTAGGTTAGGTTGGAGTGGCTGTCCAGATGTCATCGACTCACTTAGACCGCAAGGGTCCATTGTGATACCACTAATGAGGTTACTCATGGGGGAGTAATGAAAATTAAACAAACCATTTTGTGCTTTTAATAAAGTTAGAGAGACACTTTGTGTCAATCGTTGCCAGTTCACTGGTATTGTCGAAGAAGGGATTGCCAAGAAAGTTATTCCTTCTAATGGAGAGTGCTGGACATGTACATAGAAGGTGTTGGACTGTTTCCTCTTCCTCCTCGTCCATGCAGCTTCTACAAAAGTCATTTGTGTAGACCCCTAGCCTCAGAGCATGTCTTCCTATGAGGCAGTGTCCTGTTATTACTCCAATTGTAGAGCTTATATTTTGTCTGCTCAGGGATATCAAGCCTTTTGACCGATTTAAATCTATGCTTGGCCATATATGCTTGGTTGCTAGGCAGGTGGTACTCTGTGACCATCTAGCATTTGTTGCTTCTAGAGCATATTGTTTGAGAAGATATTTGCATGTAGCAAGTGGTGTTCCTATGTTATGTTTTTGTCTAACATTTGGCAGAAGTGTTCCGTTTTTGGCGAGCTCATCGGCTTTACAATTTCCCGGAATGTCTCTGTGGCCCGGCACCCAAATGAGGTGAATATTAAACTGTTCTGTCATCTCATTCAGAGATGATCGACAATCGTGGACTACTTGTGAGTTTGTGGAGACAGACGCGAGAGATTTAAGAGCAGCCTGGCTGTCCGAGAAGATTCGTATATCCTTGCAAGATATAACGTTTTCTCTGAGCCAGGATAGTGCCTCTTTAATCGCCATTACTTCTGCCTGGAATACACTACATTGATTGGGAAGTCTATATGATAGACTTAGATTCAGTTGTTCCGAATAGATACCACTTCCAACTCCGTAATCGGTCTTTGAACCGTCTGTATAGAAGTGTATCGCATTGTCTTCCAGGGGTCTCTCTTCTTCCCAGGAGGATCTTGAAGGGATGGACACATGGAAGTTTTTACCGAATACCATTTTAGGGGTGGTATAGTCTAAGCGATCTGGGATAGATCTGAAATTGTCTAGAATGATAGTATGTCCAGTATTGTTACTGTTCCATTGAGAGGTGGCTCTAAGCCTCACACATGAGTTGGCTGCCACCATTTTGGAGAAGATGTCAAGAGGTGTTAGGTTTAAAAGCACATCCAGGGCTGCAGTTGGTGTTGAGCGAAGTGCTCCTGTGATGCACATACCTGCTGACCGCTGGACCTTGATGAACTTATTTAGATTTACCATCTTGTCCAGTGCGGTCCACCATACGACAACTCCATAAGTGAGTATCGGTCTAATTACCGAAGTGTATAGCCAGTGGGTTATTTTTGGGGAGAAGCCCCATTTTGATCCTATGGCCTTTTTACAAGTAAAAAGCGCTACAGTAGCCTTTTTTACTCTTTCATCAATATTTGCCTTCCAATTTAGTTTTTTGTCTAAAATGAGGCCTAAATATTTAGCTTGGTCGGAAAACCTTAATGGTATTCCTTTAATCTTGGGTGGGCTGAGCTGAGGAATTTTGTACCTTCTTGAAAAGAGTACTAGTTCTGTTTTATGTGGATTGACGTCCAGGCCACATTGCTTAGCCCATTTTGTTAGCCTATTCAAGGCATTTTGTAGGAGTTCCGCGAGAACTTGGGAGTGTTTTCCAGATACAGATATTGCAACGTCGTCAGCATAGGCAATCACCCTGAAACCCTCTGCTTCTAATGATGTTAGAAGGTCGTTTACTACCATGTTCCATAAGAGAGGCGAAAGGACCCCTCCTTGGGGGGTACCTTGATGCACCGATCTGGTGGTAGTAAAGCTTCTCATGCTTGAAGTTATTGTCCTGCTTTTGAGCATGAGACTAATAAAATCTATGAGTGGTTTCTTTAATTGCAGCTTTTCCATTGCTGTCGTGATCGCCTGGTAACTGACGTTGTTGAAAGCTCCTTCAATATCTAGGAAAGCTACTAGGTTATATTCTTTGTATTCGAGGGAGTATTCAATACTGCGAACCAGCGAATGAAGTGCTGTTTCTACTGATTTTCCCTTAGAGTAAGCATGTTGAGCTGTGGAAATGAGACATGGTCTTAGGTTATGTCTGATGTAAATTTCAATCAATCTTTCCAAGGTTTTAAGAAGGAAGGATGATAGGCTGATTGGTCGTAGATCTTTAGGGTTAACGTGGGAGGGTTTCCCTGCTTTAGGAATAAAGACTACTTTTGCCATTCTCCAGGCTTTGGGAATATATCTCAGCCTTAAACAGCTTGTCAGAATGATTTCCAATGGTGGAATGATCATGTCTGAGCATTTTTGTAGTTCGGCCGGGATGATTCCGTCTGGTCCTGGAGATTTATATGGATCAAAGCTATCTATGGCCCATTGCAGTTTTTCCCGCGTTATTAGATCAACTAAATCGCTTGTAGAAGCTTGAGACTCTGATGTTAAGTCGTTAAGTATGTTAGAGCTACCTGGAAAGTGGGTGTCTAATAGCAGATTAAGAGATTCTTCATCTGTGGTAGTCCATGTGCCTGCATCTGTCTTTAAAGCACTGGGTATTGTTGGACTTTTTGAGAGAATTTTTCTGAGTCTTGAGGCTTCTGAAGTATTTTCTATTTTGCCACAGAAGTTTCTCCAAGAAGACCTCTTACTCTTCCTTAATTCTTTTTTATATTGCTTTAGAGCTTGTTTGTATAAGTCCCAGTCAGAAGGAGATCTAGTGTATTTAGATCTATTGAAGAGTTTGCGACAACTCTTTCTGAATGGTTCTAGTTCTTTACGCCACCAATGAGGTTTCTTTTTTCCCTTTAAAATGGTTACAGGGCATGAAATTCTCATTGATTCATTGAAGGCTTCAGTGAGATGATTCACAGAAAGATCTAGTTCATCTTTACTGGAGGAGCTTTTAAGAAGGTTGTAATCAAGTAATTGTGTTAGTACCTCCCTATATCGTTCCCAGTTTGTATTACGGTAATTTCGAAAACCCGTAGATATGTTTGCCACATCTCTGAGTTCAAACTGAATGTATTTGTGGTCAGAGAAGGAATTCTCTTTTGAGACATGCCAGTTTGAAATCAGATTGTGGATCGAGTCAGAGGTAAGTGTAATATCAAGTACCTCTTTCCTATTCTTGGTTACAAAAGTGGGTTCATTACCAATATTACTTATGAGTAGGTTAGTGCTTAGTAAGTAGTCAAATAAGGACTCACCTCTCTCATTTATGTCCGAGCTACCCCATACCGTGTGATGAGCGTTAGCGTCCGAACCAATTAGGAGACCAACTTTTTTCGACTGCGCGTCCGCAATTGCCTTCCTCAAGGTGTCACCTGGAATTGGGCTGTCGTGGCCAAGATAGGAGGATATGAGCCAGTAGGTGGCTTTATCCGTTGTTAAGACAGCGGTGGTTGTGTCCTTGTCGCTGTAATTGGGGAGTAAAAATACATTTAAGTCATTTTTTACTAACATACATGACCTTGGTTCACCTTTCTCCGATGCATGCAGTAGCTTATAACCAGGAGTCCGGAGGCCTCTGATGATGGAGTTTGAGACCCACGGCTCCTGTATCAAGACGATGTCATCCTTGTTCGCATGCAGTCGGAGTATGAGGTTATTTGCGGCCATGATGGCGTGATGGAGATTAATCTGTACTAATCGCAGCATTGCTACTATTAGTCAGATTAACCTCCACCACTGTATTATCGGCGTTTTCATCGTCTGAGGAGGAATGAAGTAGGTCTTCCTCACTCAGAGTGATGCCTAAGGTGGCGTCTTCAGTCTCCATGTCGGAGTTACTGTCGACTGTAAGTTTTGCCTCCACGTCGGATGGCTTGTTTGGGGCTGTGGAGGTCGATAGTTCCACTTTTGGTATTTCATCGACCTCCATTATTGGTGGTAGTGAAGCGTTTCCTTCCGCTGAAGGGGCTTCTGTGGGGGGCGTGTTAAGCGAATCTTCGTCTTTCTTGTAGATACGGATCACGATTTCATCGAAACCATACCTAATCACGCCTTTGGTCGAGGCCAGTGGAGCCAGTGATTCCCTATTGATCAACACGAGAGCTGATCTATAGTGACCCACCGTCTCCTTCTCAACCTTTGGGACTTTCCAGTCGTGCGTAGGCAGGTTCGGATTACTTGCTTTGATCAATTTCATGATCATATCCGGGCAGTTGTGTAGAGCCGGGACCATTATGCGTGCTCTTGGCCGGCAAGGAATATCCTCCCTTGTAACAACCTCGAGCTTGGCACCCGGCCAGACTTCTGGCAAGCCATTGACAGCAGCCCTGTACAGATCGAAAGATCTCTGATCACCACAGGCGATGAGTTTGATACGATTTTGGTACCATCCTGCATCGGCTGTGTCTGGGAGAGGTCCCGGATTCTCCTCGATGACAGATAAAAATCTGAAACCGAGGTGAGCCTTGACGCTTGCCCATTGATCATGAGAGATGTTACCATCCACATGACCCCTGTCAATGACCGCTGCTATGATCTTACCTTTTAGCGCGTCGCTAAAGGAAAGATCCTTATTGAAGGCTGTTGTGCTGTTTGAATGCACTTTCTGCCTTTTTGGTTCGGGCTTGTCGCCCTCGAAAGACCTATTGCGCTTTGATGTTGAGTCGCTGCAGGTCTGTTTGGTGATATTGCTAAGAAAGCCACTAGCCCACTCGAGTTTTCGCGTTTGCTCCGGGGTTCTTTCCGCCGCCGGTATGACACCGACTGCGGCTAGAATCCTCTCAGCATTGCGTTGGTCTCGTTTGGCTAGTGACTTCCTGGACTTCTTGCTGGCCGACCCAGAGCTATGTCCGTGTGACACAGTTGTGGGTCCACCATCCGAATTCGTCGCTGCCGATACCAATCGGGGTGTGCCCTCACCTTTTGAGACAATTCCACATGTCGCAGATTTTGTCTCTCCGGATGGGGTGTCCCTTCTTGGGGTCGCTTGCGACGTCCTAGCAGGAGCGGGGAGGGGGTGGGGTGTGGAATTACCGCCCTTGGGACAGCCGAGCGTCACAGCTGTTCCACTGACGGGTACTTCCTTCAAGTATAGGTTGCGGCTAGTAGAGGGAGAAGAACTCCCGCTACTAGTGGCAACCACAGGGTTGCCAACACGTTCACACCTCTGAGTAGGCTCGACAGCCTTTCCAGTGGATGTGACCGCATTGGCAGCCATGGCGCGATTTTTGTTATTGTTCTTTAGAATTTTTCTGTTTGTTGTTTTGTTTTGTTTCATTTTTGTTCCCACGAGTAGGGCGGAAAGACGGTCAGCCCCGGCAGAGCCGCTTACCGGGGTAAGGCAGAAATATGACGGACCTTGCCACAGCATCCGAAAGAGCTCGTTAATGGCTGGTTTATCCCCCAGCCTTTCATTCTTCGGCACGGTTTTCGTACAAGTACGCTCACACCACCACTGAAATTAGGAACCTCTAAACTATGATTGAATTGGGTTTCCGAACGTTGCACTATTGAGGAGTTACAACAATTCAGCTACCCAACTCAACCTTAGCTAATCACCATCCTGCCAAAAACGCACAGGACTTCTGTAGTGATCATTGCCCGCCTGGCACCCACTTGGAGGGTTTGAATGAGGATTTTGCCAAGCGTCATTTTAAGATACATAAATCCAATTCAAGAATCGGCTTTTGTGAGAAACACGAAAAAACGACAAAAAGTTTAGTAAAAAAGCCTTTTAGGGGTGTAAATGAGAAGAGATATCGATACAATTATTCCAGAAAAATGAAGATTATAAGATTTTACTCCTAATTATAATACAGGGCCCCTTTTCAATATTGAAGCACATTTTTGGGCATTTTGCATAACATTGGCAGGTATTGTGAGCGTCATTGCTATTTTAGATCGTATATTAGCTTTTTGTTCGTCCATGTTAATTTAACCCACAGAAAAAAGTCTAGTTGTTATAAAAATTAGTCAAAATTACTATTTTTTGAGAATATGCGTCCTGGGAACTTGTCTCTTTCAGAACTTGCTAAAAATGACTGCCGGCGTTTTGGTTAAGAGCGCTTTCTTGTTTAAGTTAGAAGTTTTTATGCATTTGTGGATAGACAAAATGCGCCAAAGTCCAACCATACCATGCGCCGTCGATGGTTTCTTCAACTTTGAAGAAATAAGTCTCGATGATGGTTTTGTTGCACACCCTGGCTGGCAGTGGTGTTTGCTAAATAATGTATGGGTTCTGTATCCCCTAAATTCGACAAATTTGTTTGTTTTACTCCGCCGTGAGCCAGCCATGTTTTTAACGATAAGCACGCACATTTTTCACAATGGAACGATCGTTTTCATCGTAAATCGCTGCGTTAATACAATTAATACTTAAATCTTTAAAACTGAAGACGCAACACAGATTTTGCTACAAAATACAATAATCAAATACACTTACGATTCGTTTATTTAAATAAAAGTTAATGTCTGACATTTTGAAGGGTTGAAGGAAAAGCTATTATTCCCTTAACCAAAATGCAAAACTGCCCGTAAAAGAATACAATCATGGGTGGACTTTATTATTTTAAAAATATTCATGTCATCAGACAAAATGAGAACCTCATTTAAGCACAATCATGACGTTAATAGACAGGATAAACAGAAAAGGACCAAAATGACTTCCCTGTGGGACACCCGATTCTAAATTTTACCTCATAAGATCTATTTTGAAGGTAAGATTTGATCCAAGCTAAGAAAAACCAAGAACTTTAAGTTTGAATAAAATAATTCCGTGGTTAAGCTTTAGGAAATTCAACTTCACAATTTTGTGAAATGTTTGAGAATGTGAGGAGATTTGTAAAGGTTGATATTTTTTCACGAATCTGTGTTGCTGTTTGCAAATTAAATTTTTACTAAAAATACTACACTCTCACAAAGAACTTGTTCACAAACTAGGAATGCAAAAAATTCTTGTAATTTGCCTGTACTTCGTTGTCGGTTTTATGACCTTTGTTGAATATTAATAAACGAAATTACTTTTTCCATAGGGAAATCCTCCTGTTTTTAGCTAAATTTTGAATATGAACGCAAGGGATTCAACTTAATCATTTCTACACTTGTTTAACACTATCGGGGGAATACCATGGGGACCGGTTGAGCAGTTATCAATTAAAGTGGACAGAAGATTAAGGACCGTGTGAAAGAAAAAATTATCCAGGGTTTATAAAACTAAAAAAGATGGTTTAACAGCTCTTAGAGAACCAGGGCTTAGTGACTTG
Source organism: Eupeodes latifasciatus (assembly GCA_920104205.1). Taxonomy (NCBI): domain Eukaryota; kingdom Metazoa; phylum Arthropoda; class Insecta; order Diptera; family Syrphidae; genus Eupeodes; species Eupeodes latifasciatus. The sequence continues at coordinate 388,212,058 of OV049924.1, read as the reverse complement.
CAACTCTGAACCATTCCTGCGAGTAATGTCAGAAATGGAAGGGACCTACGGTTTTTATGTCAAATCCAAGCGGATTTTTACAAAAAATCAATTTGTAGATTTCTTAAGATATCGATCCCTATATGCAGAATCACAAATAATATTATCCGAAATTATCTAGTTATTCTAATTCAGAGCTTTTTCGTTAACGTTTGGTGAATATGAAACCTAGATTTTTCTTTAAAATGTTTTGAAGTATTTATCGACTTATTTGTGTGGTCTTTTGATTAAGTTTAATTTTACACAAAATCTTGTCCAACGTAGGAATCTAGTTATTCGAGAAGAATCCATATACTACATTTTTCAAAACTTTCGACCTTACCCACCCTAGAATTGTGTTTCTTTTTTGGTAATGAGTTTTGGCACTTTGTCTTGTTTTCTTTTATCAGATTATAAACGGTTCGTTCTGAAGCAAAAAAAAAATGTCGCAGACTTGTCTAACTGCTTCTGTCTTGTTCTGACCATCATAGAATTTGTTTGGTGCCTCAACTATTTCTTTTAATTTTATTCCAAACCACCAAGGCAATAAAACAAAAAAGATAAGAGCAATAACTTTTCCCTTCATGTACCCTTTCCTTACAAGCTTATAAAAAGATTCCATTCTGGAAAGCCCATTGGAAATCACGAACAAAAATATACAATTGTACGCAGCACGAGCCGTGCGGAAGGCATGTGTACGTCTTCCTCTTAAAAAGGTTTTCGAAAGTATTGCAGTACCCAATAAAGTACTGGTACTTGTGACTTTCAAGCACTAATTACTTAATTACTGATTGATAAAGTAGGTACTTAAAAATGGGTTAATTTAAGGTATCACAGAAGCAGATGAAAACCCAAAGTCTAGTTCTGAACTGATTGAAATTGTAATGCGAAAAAATGTCGCATGTTATCGATGAAAGAGCATTATTGTGATCAAAAACAACATTAAGTCGGAGGAGAAGACCAAATGATTGCTCAAGACTAAGATAAACTAAGCTTCTACTTGGGAATAATAATCATAAAAGATTTGAAGTAGGAAGAATGTAAGATTAATAACTGGTCTCCTGCTGGTAACTAACTACAAGTTGAAACTTCAACATTCTAGGACTGAAGTAATATTTTTTGCAATGTAACACTAGCGATAAAAAAGTATTACAACAATTTTAAAAAAAATATCAATTAGCTGAGAAAGTTTTAGAACGATGTTTTTTATTTATTTTTCTTTATAAAACCTTTATATGAAAACCAGTTTTCATATACAAAGATAAAACCGACTAAATCGTTTTCCAAAAATCGTATTGGTTGGGTTTAGGATGTTGTTGTACAATGAAACGAAGTTGGATACCACATCCGATTTTACTCCGAAAAATCGATTCTAGTATCCGTTGTAAGAAATGGTCTAATAGCAATAAAGTCTCAAAAATTTACAGATACGTCTTAATACAACTCTTCGGTACCTTTCGCAGTTATACCGTGGCCGATAAAAGTCTATACATATGACCATTTTCTTTTGTGCACTTTGAACCAAATGTTGATGATATGGTTGCGTTCTATATATTTTCTGAACAAGAACAAACGTCATTATTTAATTCAAATTCAAGTTTTAACAACAATATGTGAAAATCAATATTTCGTTGGGCAATCAAGGGCAACTAGAAGAGCATGTTATCATCTCGACATCGAATAAAATTAGATTTTTGACCAAGTTAATACAATGTTTTGCTATTCTTCTTCAATTCTTGTTCCGTCCGCCCGTTCTCAATGGCATTTAAGTCCGAGCTTTGTGGAGGTGTGTATCTTTGGCAATGTGAGCACTAAGTTTTGGATCGTTATCTTGCTGAAAAATGCAACTCGCACCAAGTTTAAAGGATTGACCGATGCTTAGATTTTTTTTTCGAAAATGTATGTACACATAATAACAACTATCCACAACACCTTTAATAAATACCAACTTACCCACTTTAGGGACTGTGACACCATCCCACACTATTACTCTGTCTCTGCCATGTTCTTCAAAACCAGTACTGTGTTCGTTTTGCTTCATACTGATGTAGTGGGTCAGTTGATATTTATTGAAGGTGTCATGAATGATTTTGATTATTGGAATTATAGTGATAATGGTTATCCTTCTACCATAATTCGAAGCCTCCTTTTAAAACACAAAATGCATATTCCACGACAAAACATTGATGAACCCGTTAGAACGCACCACAAAACCATGGTTTACGTCCCAACTTTATCTAACAACTTCAAAAAATCGATTTCCAAAAAATTGACAGAGGTTCGCCTTGCTTTTAAATCAAACAAAACACTTGACCAATGTTTTACTAAACTCAAGACGAAACCGGATAAGGACAAACAAACAGACGTAATCTACAAAATTAACTGCAATGGTAAATCAAATGAACTGTGCAACCTGTGTTACATTGGGACCACTAAACAACTTCTTAGACAACGCATCTCGAATCATAAGTCCGACATAAAATTAAAAAATTCTGAGAAGACAGCCCTGGCCAGTCACTGCATTGAAAGCGGTCATTCTCCAAACTTTGAAGGCGTGGAAGTTCTACAGACAGAGAAACATGTTTCGAAACGATACACGTTAGAAACATTACATATTCTCAATAACAAAAACAACATGAACCGAAAACAAGACACACAAAACATTTCTGCTGTATATTGCTCTCTTCTTTGTTCTTAAATGTAAATTGTGCTTTATTTAATTTTGACGTAACTTCACTCTTCGAAGTGCTAACTACATTTATAATTTTATTTTTAATTCATATTAATTAATGTAATTAATATTAAATTTTGTTTTTTTTTTAAATCTTTCTTGAGTGAGTAAACTATATTGTAATTGTATCCTATTTATCTAACTTAAATTATTTGTATATTTTTGTGTTAAAAAAGTTCCCCTGAGGAAGGCAGCAACCCCTGCCGAAACGTTGGGAAAGTTAATGTAACGTAATTGTTTCATTGCAAAAACTATAGTGACCAAAAAGCCGACGGAAAACTATAATTCCAATAATCAAAATAAGTACACAAATTGGTCAATAAATCAACTCAATTCGGTGTCATGAATCGTTATTAAATATACATTGACCATGGTTTTTAATAAAATCAGCAATTGATTGTTAATATTCAAATCACTCAACTCGTCCCGCTGTTGTGGTATGCATTATTCTTAATTTCTGGAAGCCTTATGAACATATTCGTTGTCATTCACTCTCGCTATGAGTTGAAAAATCTCTTTTATATGATTTCTAAAACAAAAAAAATTGTTAAACAAAATATTGAAATTTTAAAGAACAGTTTTCAAGAGAATTGAAAGAAAGCTGAGCTTAAAGGATTTTTTTTTTGATAAAACCAAAAATACTAAATTTTAATAAAATTTTGTAAAAACTCGAGATCATTTTAACAAACTTTAATCTAACTTCACTTACCGCTTGCCTTTAGCAGAGGTTACCCGCATTTCTCTAAGCTTTATTCTTCATTGATTTCTAAAAATAATGATCCCATTTAAATAATATTAAACAAAAATGCAGCAGAAATGACCCAAAGCCTCTACCTCAATTCCTTTGGTCATCTATAAATATTAAGTAAATGGTGTTCATTCAATTACTTTACTTGAATAGTTTAATGTGTTATAAAATGCAACAATTTTCCTTATTACACACATCACTAAAGACTTACTTAATAGTTTTCCTGCTTTTGACAAATAGTCTCATTTGCCATTTATATTTTAGATAATATCCTAAACTTTATTTATATCTACCTACTTGCTCTTGACCTTTTTGCTTAGATTATAACCGACAATGCTTTCAGTTGATTTCCATTGAGACCTTTCCCCCAAACAAAGTACTAGTAATATTATGTAGATAATAATATAAAAAGGTTCAAGATAAATGAATTATACCTACTAAGTCATTCCTGTCTATTTCCATTATTGCATAATAAAGCTTGTTTGGTATTTGAATGTTCATGCTTATGCTCATGCTAAAACCAAAGAAAAATCCAAAACCAAAGCCAGAACACAGCCATTGCTTGAACCCGAACCCAATTTAATCTAATCTCCATAATGCATAAACTACTATCACCCATTTTTCACTACTCTTGAACTTTTCGAATGCCTGCCCTCGAAGCAAAAGAGCAGGGTCAGAGTGTAAAGTTTTATTTTTATTTTTATTTTTCCTCCTCTTGTTTCGTCTGATTCTAATTCACCATCTAAAAACCGATGTTTCTTACGGATATATAAATGTACATAAATAAATATTCAATATCAATGAACTTGAACACCATTTCTATTATGACAAAATCTTATCCCCTTTAAGTCTGTTGTTTTTGCATCTAAGAGGTACCACCTTCTTTCCTTCCTCTACATTCGATTCTTGTATAGTTTTTTTTTTTTTATTTTCAGTTTCTTTTTGAATAAACAATTCAATTACCGTGTGAAGGAGGCAAAGCCTTGAGGGTGCGTTATTGTCTATTGTCACCAAAAGTTTGGTTTCCATAAATTTAAGAGCATTATTTTTTCTGCTCAAGGATTGTGGTTGGGTTGGTTGGTTGGTTGTACATACATAAGTATATTATTTGTTTTGTGAAGAAAGTCTTTCTTTTTCTTTATTATTCTCCATTTGTATTTCTTTCAAGTTTGGGATAAAATTAGATATCGATTTGTAAGGTTTTTCATAGTTAAAGGAGGTGATATTATGTGTAAGATAATATTTGTCTCTTGGGTTCGGTTGGATTATACATAGATATTTTGTTCTTTATTGTTAACTTGGAAGGATATGAAATAAGAAAATAGACTTACATTGTTTTTAATTGGCTATTTATTTTTCTTTCTCCACTCCTTCGTTTAGCCAACTCATAAAATGCAATCGGGAGAAGGAGAACCAACAATATCCCTACAATTGGTGCCTAAAATGCTTGCACCATTGGCTAACTTATGGGTACCACATGCATTTGTAGTTTCCTTTAAACTCGAGACTGACGAGAGTCTATTGATAGTCAAGTCACGAGATAGTCTCAATAAATATAAACACAAAGTAAGTTTGTTTTTTTTGTTTAGTTATTTATTTTAAATTTAATTAATTTTGTCTTCTTCTTACCAATATCAAAATATAGCTAGTTATTGCCAATATACTACAAACACGTAAGCATCGTGTAGTATTTGTAACACCAACCACATCCTATGAAGTGCATTTAACACGCGAACAAGGCTTAGCCGGACTGGAAATCGAAGAACCAATTGTGGCTGATGTTGTAAGTATAAAATTATGTCGGGAAATTCAATTACGCCACCCACCGTAACCTCCCTTAAAGCAAGACTACCATCACTGTTTGTTTTTATTAGACTATTCAACAGGTTGAATTTAAAACACATAACAGGGTTTATCCGGTAGACTACTTAACATTTCTTATAGTTCATCAAACCTCTATCATATTTTTAAAAGCTTCTTAACATTTTACTTATTTTAATTAATGTCATCATAGTAGTCAGAAGTTGACTTCGTTGTCAACGGGAAAGTATTTTTTTAGCTTAGTTTCTAGAAAGCTGTTTTCGGATTTGGGAATCAAATTGGCTGAGGTTATCTTTCACTTCTAAACGTTTCGTTGTTTTAATAAACAAAAATGCGTACTTTTATTTACTTAGGTCCATGAAGTTCCCTTTACGGGACATATAGGTCCACCACTACTCCTTCGCGCGATCGCGTACGATTTCTGTAAATAAAGAGTGGTTAAATTTTAAGGGCCGATGTTGATTTTGAATAAAACACAAATTATTTAGGAAATTATTTTCATTGTATTATGATAACTAGCTGACCCGACACACGTTGTTTTGTCATATAAATAATTTCTAGAGAATATTTTGCTAGAAATAAATAACTTATTGTAAGTGTGTAAGGATGTGGTATATATGTAAGTGGGAGAGATATAGAGCACTGTAAACGGTGACATAATTTTAAAATAATAAATCACCAACAAAATTTGTTTAATTTATTAAATTATTAATTAATTGGCACATCTATGGGTATAATAGGGATTCGCGGTAATAATATATTATCACCTCGGAATTTGCCATTTATAATTATGGCTTCGATAGCATTTTGCATCAATTTTTTTAATTACTAATCGCGTGCCGTTGCACAACCGTGGTGGGTTAAAATTACGTAGCGAAATTACCGGATATCAGTTGTAAATTATGCGATGGCATGCCTGGTAAATCGAATGAGTTTAAAAGCTGAGTTGGATAATTTACAGCTTCGGAAGCATCACAAACTGTATTAATATATTTGTATGACACCAGGTCTCCTGGTAACAAATGTATCTTGAGATTTGATTCGTTGACATCCACATTTAAAATTGCTCATTCTGCCAGCCATGATTTGTATATTGTATGTGTACATCGGGAAATATCTGGTCAATGAGAGCATCTTGTGAATCAATAATCGTGCAGAAAACGACCGGTAATTTTATGCATCCAGTTTCGTCGTTAGTAACTTTTCCGTCGCCTATATCTATTTATTTATTTATTGAATTCGTTAAACAAACTAACGTTAGAACTTAAGACTAATATTACATTTATTCTTAGATTTATAGATTTACAATGCAAAATCAATCAAAAAAAAAAAACAAAAAATGCTAAACTGAAGTATTGAAAAAATTTACTTTAAATGTTTTACTTTTAAAATCATCGCTTACGGAATATACCAAAAAGTAATACTTGTTGTAAACTGAAATCAATTGGTTGATGGGACTGTTTTTACCATAGTTCGATCTGCTTGATATAGGACGTAAAGGAACTTGTCTTCTAATACTTGAACGGCTATAAATAAAGTTTAATTGTTCCAAAATTGATGGTGATATGACTGACCCATTGATTAATTTTATAATAAAGCACAGCTGAATGTGCTCTCTGTGTTTAGAAAGCGATGGAAGATCTATGAGCGTGAGCCTATGATTGTACGGTGGAAGTTCGAGCCTATTGGACCATGGGAAGAAACGGAGGCAGAAGCGCATGAATCTTCTTTGTACTCCTTCTATTCTGTATATATGGACTTAATAAAAAGGAGCCCATATTATGCAGCCATATTCCAATATTGGTCTTACAAATGATATGTAAAGAAGTTTAAGAATATAAGAGTCGCGAAAATCATGTGAAAACCGTTTTATAAATCCGAGTGTCATATTTGCTTTTTTAATAATATAGTCATAATGATTTGTAAAAGTTAATTTTGAGTCAAGAATAATACCTAGGTCAGAGAAAGTAGAGAGTTTAGTCAAATAAGAAGAGTCTAATTGATAATTGAAAGTCAAAACATTTTGTTTGCGTGTAAAACACATTGATTTACATTTGTCTATGTTAAGTAAAAGCTTATTTATAAAACACCATTCGCGAAAACTATTTAGATCATCTTGTAGGAGTAAACAGTCGTCAAGTGAGTCAATACGTTTAAAAATTTTAATGTCATCAGCGTAAATTAAAACAGATGAGTGTTTTATAATAGAGGGTAAGTCGTTAACGTACAAAATAAACAGTAAAGGTCCTAAGTGGCTACCTTGTGGTACGCCAGAGTTGGTATAAAAATATGATGACCGCTCATTCCTAAAAACTACGCTGTATGATCTATTATATAAGTACGACGAAACCCAACTAACAAATTTATCGTTAAAGCCTCGGGATTTAAGTTTGGAAGTTAATGTTTTATGGCACAATTTATAGAAGGCCTTACTGAAGTCTGTGAAGACACAGTCAACTTGTTTCCGTTTTTCAAACGAATCTAAACAAAAAGAACTGAAATGAAAGAGGTTAGTAACTGTTGACTTATTTTGAACAAAACCATGTTGACTGTCACAAATTATAGACTTACAATTAAACGATATGACTTTACAAATAATGGACTCAAATAACTTATGGATGACGGACAGTTTTGCAATGGGACGATAATTTGTTATTTCATTTTTACTACCTTTCTTATGTATCGGTGTTATGTACGAACTCTTCCAAATTTCAGGAAAAATTGAAGATTTGAGCGATTCATTAAAAATAATATGAAGAGGATAGGATAAATAGGATGCGCATTTTTTCAAAATATAAGAAGGTACACCATCTGGACCAGGACTATAACAAACTTCAAGTTCTGAAGCTTTGCGAATGATTTCATCTTCAGAGATCCAAAGACTAATTGAATGCAAATGAGGGAAATTTTGTGAGAGGGCCAATAACTCAGGCGTTTGACAGGAGTTTGCTACTTCGAAAGCATCTTTGAAAAAGTTTGCAAACATATTTGAAATTTTTTCAGAGTCATGGCTAAGTTCGTTGTTGAAAGACATGCAGTTTGGATACCCGTCAGTATTTCTCTTACTATTAACATAGCTCCAAAAGTTTTTTGGGTTGTTTTTTATGTCGGTTTCGGTATTTAAAATAAAGTCATTATAAAGAATATCTGAATAGTCAATAAACATATTTCTTAGCTCATTGTATATTACCAAGTCATTATCAGCTTTTGTTTTATTATATTTAATCCAGGCCTTGTTTCTTTTGTTTTTTAAATTTTTTAGGCATGAGTCAAACTATGGAGGAGATTTCGAAATATTGCGCGGTTTTCGCAATGGTGTGGTCTCATAAAAAAAGTTAAAGAGAACACAGTAGAATTTAGAGCACATAGCATTAATGTCACAGTTCTCAAACAAATGATTCCAGTTAAAATTACATAACAGGTTGAAAAGTTCATTAAGTCTGCATTTTTTAAAGTTAAATTCAAGATTTTCTTTGGAGCAATTAGGAACATTACATACATTTAAATTAAACGATAGGTCTAATGCTGGGTGATGTCGGTCTTCTTCGACAAGTAGGGTATTGGCTGAATTTACAGCAATGTCAGCATTGAGTGTGTCAGAGAAGAATACAAGGTCCAATATTTTGTTGAAGTTGTTGGCAATCCCATTAAATTGGCTTAGTCCACATGAGAAAAGACCGACAATTGCCAAGAATTCGTTGGTAGAGGAGATATCTAACAGTTGTTTTGAGAATGTTTCAGAGGATGGATCTTGAAGCATTTAAACAAGCATATTTACTTTCAGTTGTGACCATCCTCCATCATCCTGTGACCATGGATGATTGTTTTTTTTATGTTGCACACCGCGTCTGGGTTATTTTGAATATTTAGTGACAGTTTAAATACTGAATGAGCTGTTCTGCCTCCATGCAATAAAGTTGCCGCAATACCAGAAGATGCAACAGCTAATGCGATACCAATATTTGATCGTATTTTAGCAAGAATTAGGGAAATAAGGAATGTTTTGAAAGTTCCACCTTGTGCATCCAAAAAAACAAAAAAACACGTTGTCCTGCCGGGACTGCGAGCATTATGTGGTCATAAATTGTTCTTTGTTCTTCATCCATTAGTGGGACTTTGCAAGCGACAATCGCTGCCATTTCTACAGTATAGTATTGTAGTTCACGATTCAATTCAGTGTCTATTAAATAAGATGGATTTCAATTTTGTGAATGCATACCGAAATTACTGAGTTTTAAGTTGGCAATGATAATTCAAAGATCCTCAATAGCAATCAATGCTTCGTTGTATATATATATAAAAAATAGATAAATACCTATTCTCAGATCTACCGAATGTATGTATGTACATATATGCAAAATTTCATTGAAATTGGTTAAACCGTTTCGGAGGCGTATGGTAACTAACACTGTGACAGGAGAATTTTATATATTAGATATTGGTTTGGTTCAATTATGAATGAAACAAAATAACGACCAAATGGCCGCCGCGACTTCAGCGGCACACCTCCATCCAATGCAATGGTCGAAATTTTCGATGACGGTGAGGCATAATTGAGATTATCTACGTACACCTTTTCTTTCAAATAACCCCAAAGAAAGAAGTCCAACGGTGTCAAATCACATGATCTTAGCGGCCAATTCACATCGTCACTTGAGATAACACGGCCATTGATTTTGTCTCGCAAAAGAGCCATTGTTTCGTTAGCTGTGTGGCAAGTGGAATCGTTCTGTTGAAACCACATATCATCCACATCCATATCTACCAATTCGAGGCATACAAAATTCGTTATCTTCTCACGATAGCGAACACACAGTAACTGCTTGATCGGCTTCATTTTGGAAAAAATATAGCCCGATGTTGCCGCCAGCCCGCCCATTAACCGCACCAAACAGTCATTTTTTGTGGGTGCATTAGTTTTTTGACAATCACTCTTGGATTATCATTCGCCGAAATGTGTCAATTCTGCTTATTGATGAATCAAGTAAGGTTGAAATGTGCCTCATCACTGAAGATGATTTGCTTCGAAAATTAATCATCCAATGTTACCATTTCTTGCCACCATTCTGACCATTGACGACGCTTGAAATGGTCAAGAGGCTTTAGTTCTTGGGTTAATTGCACCTTGTAAGCGTGCAAATGTCTTTAATGTATAATGTTCATCAACGACGAGCGTGAGAGGTACAATTGTTAGGCACGACGACGAGTTGAGGTGAACCAATATCGTGAACAGCAGCATTATTTTGTACAGTATTTATTCATTTATTTATTATATTTGTACTATTTTTCCGATTGTACGCACATTTGGACGATTAAATTGGTCGAAAAAATCACGAAGTGCACGATATGCATTTTGATTTGAACGCCCATTTTCATAATAAGCCTGAATAACCTATCTTTCCATGGTTCAAATTGCGTAAGTCTGAAATTGAGAAATGTCAAATAAAATGCAGAAAAGAACTTGACGTTTAGGTATTGTTCACATTCAACATCAGCACTTAAAATTAAACCACCCTTTATATCTCAGCTCTCTTCAATTCTTCCCCAATCCTGCCGATTCCTGTTTGGCCATTCTTCTTCTGTTTGAGCGGCTTCCACTGCATCGCAATGAACCCGCATTTTTGAAGCGTATGGCCAATCCACTGCCATTTGGTTTTCGTATAATAGAGTCTAGGGGTTATTTCCTCAAGATGTTTCGAAGATATTTATTAACGAGTGTTTGTAGTTTTCTTGTGACAGTGTATGTGGCTTTCCAAGTGCTACCATAAAGCAGCTATGATTCAACATTGGAAAGAGACAATCATAGCTTGGTCTTTAAACTAAAAGAGTTGTTTAACGATTGTATTATGTGACCAATTATTTTTTATTATATTTTTAATTAGTTTAAGCAGGCTTTTTTGGTCAATTTGTTTTTGAATGCAAATAAAACAAGTTTATTTCATCTTTTCCCAACGTTTTGTCGCTATCCACGACTTCTTCAGGGGTTTATTGATTTTTTTAATTTGTTGAATTTACATAGTTTGGAAATTAATAATTTTTAATGGTTTTACTTTTTTCATAGATTTTAATAATTTTTAATATTTAATAGATAATTGAAAAAAAAAACAAAATAAATTAACACTAAAATAATTTAACATAAAAAAGACTTATTACTTTACGGAACAAACAACTGAGTTCAATAAGTACCTGAAACACTACTGTGATAATTTTTGTTTGTTTACGACGAATTGTTAATTGAGTCAAAAATATGTGAAAATAAATCGGGTCATTAGATTAGAAGCAGTGAATAAATCAGTGTTGTTTTGTGAAGTGCATACATTTTTTTTTTTCTGAAAAACGGTACAATTTATAAATTAATTGTTCTTGATTGAGTGTTAACAGAAATGGGCAACAAAAAATGTTTGACAGTGGAGGAAAGGGCAAGAATAAATGTTTATTGCTCTAAAGGTCTTTAATGCTTTGCTATAGCCCGAACAAAAAATCGAAGTGATCATTGTGTCAGCAATTATTTAAAAAACCATCGTCTTACTCGAAAAATTATAAAAAAACACTTCCTCTGCCTTAAGACTTCGCGAAACGTGAAGTATCCTTAGAATAGCGTCAAATTCAGCTTTATCGGCAGCTAAAACTAGGGAGAAAGGTAATGTTAAGGCCAGCTTATCCACTGTTAAATACACTATTCGCCATGTTAAACACTTAAAGCACCTGAAGCTTAAGAAAAAACCACCACTTAATGATGCAAGGAGGAAGTAACGCTTATGTTTCGCGAAAGATCACATGAGCTGGGATGTGCAAAATCGAATGACCGCAAATGATTGGCGGATGGTTATTTTTTTCCGACGAAAAAAATTAACCTAGATGGGCCAGATGGTTATAATTATTATTTCAATGACCTGAAGAGAGGTTAGTCATTTTTAAACCGTCATCACCATAGCAAAGAAGGAGGCGTTATCGTCTGGGGCTCAAATTTATTGTATGGCGCTATAGACTTGGTAGTCCAAGATACCAAATGACTAGGAAAGCATACAAAGCTTTGGTGGAATAAGTATTCTCCAATATTAGGGAGCTTTTTGGACCAATTCCATGGATTTTTCAGCAGGAAAACGCTCCCATACACACAGCCCGAGAGGTAAAATCCCTTATTGCGAACCAAAATTTCCACTTGCTGCCTTGGCCACCATATTCCCCGGATCTTAACATATTTGAAAATGTGTGGGGCTAGCTTACACGTAAGGTACATGAGGGAGAAAAGCAATACTTTATTTTATTTTATTTTATTTATTTAATTCGTTAAACAAACTAACGTTAGAACTTAAGACTAATATTACATTTATTCTTAGATTTATAGATTTACAATGCAAAAACAAAAACAAACAAAAAAAAAAAAAAAAAGAAAAAAAAATGCTAAACTGAAGTATTGAAAAAATTTACTTTAAATGTTTTACTTTTAAAATTATCGCTTACGGAATATACCAAAAAGTAATACTTGTTGTAAACTGAAATCAATTGGTTGAGGGGACTGTTTTTACCATAGTTTGATCTGCTTGATATAGGACGTAAAGGAACTTGTCTTCTAATGCTTGAACGGCTATAAATAAAGTTTAATTGTTCCAAACTTGATGGTGATATGACTGACCCATTGATTAATTTTATAATAAAGCACAGCTGAATGTACTCTCTGTGTTTAGAAAGCGATGGAAGATCTATGAGCGTGAGCCTATGATTGTAAGGTGGAAGTTCGAGCCTATTGGACCATGGGAAGAAACGGAGGCAGAAGCGCATGAATCTTCTTTGTACTCCTTCTATTCTGTTTATATGGACTGAATAAAAGGGAGCCCATATTATGCAGCCATATTCCAATATTGGTCTTACAAATGATATATAAAGAATTTTAAGAATATAGGGGTCGCGAAAATCATGTGAAAACCGTTTTATAAATCCGAGTGTCTTATTTGCTTTTTTAATAATATAGTCATAATGATTTGTAAAAGTTAATTTTGAGTCAAGAATAATACCTAAATCAGAGAAAGTAGAGAGTTTAGTCAAATAAGAAGAGTCTAATTGATAATTGAAAGTCAAAACATTTTGTTTGCGTGTAAAACACATTGATTTACATTTGTCTGTGTTTAGTAAAAGCTTATTTATTAAACACCATTCGCGAAAACTATTTAGATCATCTTGTAGGAGTAAACAGTCGTCAAGTGAGTCAATACGTTTGAAAATTTTAATGTCATCAGCGTAAATTAAAACAGATGAGTGTTTTATAATAGAAGGTAAGTCGTTAACGTACAATATAAACAGTAAAGGTCCTAAGTGGCTACCTTGTGGTACGCCAGAGTTGGTATAAAAATATGATGACCGCTCATTCCTAAAAACTACGCTGTATGATCTATTATATAAGTACGACGAAACCCAACTAACAAATTTATCGTTAAAGCCTTGGGATTTAAGTTTGGAAGTTAATGTTTTATGGCACAATTTATCAAAGGCCTTACTGAAGTCTGTGAAGACACAGTCAACTTGTTTCCGTTTTTCAAACGAATCTAAACAAAAAGAACTGAAATGAAAGAGGTTAGTAACTGTTGACTTATTTTGAACAAAACCATGTTGACTGTCACAAATTATAGACTTACAATTAAACGATATGACTTTACAAATAATGGACTCAAATAACTTAGGGATGACGGACAGTTTTGCAATGGGACGATAATTTTTTATTTCATTTTTACTACCCTTTTTATGTATCGGTGTTATGTATGAACTCTTCCAAATTTCAGGAAAAACTGAAGATTTGAGCGATTCATTAAAAAGAATATGAAGAGGATAGGATAAATAGGATGCGCATTTTTTCAAAATATAAGAAGGTACACCATCTGGACCAGGGCTATAACAAATGTCAAGTTCTGAAGCTTTGCGAACGATTTCATCTTCAGAGATCCAAAGACTAATTGAATTCAAATGAGGGAAATTTTGTGAGAGGGCCAATAACTCAGGCATTTGACAGGAGTTCGCTACTTCGAAAGCATCTTTGAAAAAATTTGCAAACATATTTGAAATTTTTTCAGAGTCATGGCTAAGTTCGTTGTTGAAAGACATGCAGTTTGGATACCCGTCAGTATTTCTCTTACTATTAACATAGCTCCAAAAGTTTTTTGGGTTGTTTTTTATGTCGGTTTCGGTATTTAAAATAAAGTCATTATAAAGAATATCTGAATAGTCAATAAACATATTTCTTAGCTCATTGTATATTACCAAGTCATTATCAGCTTTTGTTTTATTATATTTAATCCAGGCCTTGTTTCTTTTATTTTTTAAGTTTTTTAGGCAAGAGTCAAACCATGGAGGAGATTTAGAAATATTGCGCGGTTTTCGCAATGGTGTGGTCTCATAAAAAAAGTTAAAGAGAACACAGTAGAATTTAGAGCACATAACATTAATGTCACAGTTCTCAAACAAATGATTCCAGTTAACATTACATAACAGGTTGAAAAGTTCATTAAGTCTGCATTTTTTAAAGTTAAATTCAAGATTTTCTTTGGAGCAATTAGGAACATTACATACATTTAAATTAAAAGATAGGTCTAATGCTGGGTGATGTCGGTCTTCTTCGACAAGTAGGGTATTGGCTGAATTTACAGCAATATCAACATTGAGTGTGTCAGAGAAGAATACAAGGTCCAATATTTTGTTGAAGTTGTTGGCAATCCCATTAAATTGGCTTAGTCCACATGAGGAAAGACCGTCAAATGTCAAGAATTCTTTGGTAGAGGAGATGTTAATAGGAGATAGATAGCTCTCATTCGTCTGTTTAGTCCAGATCAAGTTTGGAAGATTGAAATCTCCTAAGACTAGTAACTCGTCTTGTGGCTCAATTTGATCGTTTATTTTGTCTATGCAATTAATAAAGTTTTCATAAACGTTGTTAGGAGAGCTTGGAGGTATATATGTGGCGATAATGTATAGCAGTCCTGTCGCAGTTTTAACTTTTATGCAAATTATTTCAACATCAGATTGATGAAAGTCGTCAACCAAAGTGCATATCAAGCAATTTTTTACGGCAAGCAAAAGTCCACCTCCTACAGTGCTGATGTCATTTAAGCAGTGTCTATCACGTCTGTACACTTGATAATTCGAATCGAAGAGTTCCGTATCCAAGAATGTATTGTTTAGCCAAGTTTCAGTCAAAATGATTATGTCGTGTGGTAGAATGGTTACATTTTTGTAGACCTTATTGATCTTTGTCCGTAGTCCGTTGACATTTTGGTAATAGATTAGAATTTTTTGAAGCTGCTTCTTTGATGATTTGGCATTGTCTGGATATTGCGAAAATGGTTAGAAGATGATATTCTTGTGCTGATTTGCTTATTTTCAAATTCGTGGACTATTATACCACTAGGCCACATTGAAACGGAGTTGAGAAGTTCAAAGATAGAGTCGGGCATTCTTAGTTTGAAAGATGCATATTTCGAATAGTTGCGGTGGATCAATTTCTCTACTTTCATGGTTGTTGAGAAACCAAACTTTTTTATAATATAATTCTTAATGTCAAGAGCATTAGTTGAAGGGTCGAGTTTTGATATGAATAGAGTACGGTGACCTTCGACTACTTTTAAACCACTAGATATAGGAGATATATTTCGAACTCCCTGTCCATTTGTATTAAACGTAGGAATTAATGGTGCTGGTAACGTACCTATAGATGGCGTAGTGAAAGGAAGATGAGGGCATGATGATCGCGATGATGTAAGAGCAATACGGTGACAAGGAAGCGCTACTTCATGGTATCAAATTGGCCTGGAGTGAGATTTCTTTGGTCTACTTGGAATCTCTTTATACATCCTTAAAAGATAGATTTTTTGAAATTATTATGAAGGCTGATGGTAGCACACATTATAAAAAACCTAATAAAAGCTAAAAAACATAACAAAATACAAATACTTGCATTTTATTTCCATTTATTTGATGTGCTTCTAATCTAATGACCCGATTTATTTTCGCATATCCTTGACTCAATTAACAATTTGCCATGAAAGTTCCGTAAGCTAAATCTCTCCTTTGCCTAAGTTTTATATTTTGTTGTTAACAAAATGGTCCCTCATTTACCATAGTTGTTTTTTTCTAATCCATCATGTAACGGGAGAAATATCGATTTTACTGCTCGAAAAAGCCTGCTTCTAACCTTATGACCGGGAGTGTACTTCTAAGGATTCCGAAAAACCGTAGTAGGCTAGATCAACATTTATAAGTCTGTCGAAATATAAATACTGATCTAACCAGATACCGCGGTACTTCACTACGCTTTTAATCCTTAATCGCTGCCCATGTAGATCAACAAAAACACCACCCTGCACCAAAACCAATTCTTGCACGTATCCCTCGTGGCCTTCTTAAAATCAAGCTGTGAGAAAATTCTAATAACCTCAACCTTTCGTTCCGTTTTGTTAGATTGTCGGCGTACCCAATTGCCTTGGTTAGGCTACCTATTATATCGCTGGAGTAAATGCTGAAGAGAATCGGAGAATTCACCGCTCCCTGTTGAAGACCATTTTTAATTTGGAATTAACCTACTTAATTTTTATTAAATGAATTCCATGTTTGGTACATTGTAAATTGTAAACCGTCTCTATAAAATATCATACATCACTTCTTAGACAAACTCTTTTTTATATTTAAGAAGAAAAAGTTCAAGTTTCCTCCCAAGAGCATGAAAGAATTAAGTACCAATTTTGTAGTATTAAAATAATAAGCTATAGTGAAATGCATAAAAGTCATTATAAACGAAAAAAAAAGAAACTGTTATAAGAAAAGATTTAAACTCTCCCAAAAGGATTCAATTGTTGCAGTATTGTTCATTTAAATCACTTAACCCTGGCCGCGTCGTCGGTCGCATCGTAATCTCTTTGTTTTGTCACGTTCCCCACGGAATTGTAAAACAAATATCTTTTATACATCCTCTTATATTTACTTTATTATTATAATTTTTTTATTTTTCTTTTTTAAAGGTTCAAAAACATAGCGAATTCATTGCCTCAATAAATCGACAATGACCAATGTCGATGCGTCAAAGGCGAACCATCCAAGTTGACTGTCGTGTAACTACTCCTCACTTTTGCCGTCTACTTAATCCAGGTCATGGTATGGGTCGTAAGTACTAGGCCTAAGTTATTTATAGATTTCCAAACAACAATAAATAATCAAAACAAGAAATGGCTTCCCGCATTTTAAGCAAACAAAAAGAAAATGTGATGACTAAAACAAAAATTAAGGCAAATAGAAAATTAAGCCACAAACTAACAAAAAGTTTTGATATCTCTGTTGAAAGCTATGATCAAACATCACAAAACTCCAACAACAATATAAATTAATATAAATATTTATAGATATATATTTTTTAATTTAAGTAAGATTTTTCTTTTGCTATAACAATAATGGATATAAAGGGTATCTGTAGTTTTACATAAAAAATTTAAAACATTAACAAAAAGAATAAAAATACAAAACAAATTAGACCAATTTCGATTAATAAACAAATGTGTAATGATACATGTATAATTTTAATAATATTAAAAAATCGCCAAAAATATATAAAAAAAAAACAAACAAAGAAAGCGAAATTAACATGGAACGATAAATATTATAATTAAAACAAAAACATTTAAAAAAAAACACCAAAACATTTACAATATTTTCGAAGGTATTAAAATATAAAACATAAAGAAGAAACAAAAACTCTATACAAACTTTTACCCCTGCTATGTATTTATATTGATATTACTAACGACTGAATGTGATTTCAAATTGAATAACAAAACAAAAATTTAAAAATTTATTATACGTAATAATTAACTATACTATACTAAAGAATGTGAATCAATAATATTATTGTTTGATATTATTGAAGAAATATGTTTTTTAAATTGATATTATTTGCTTATCCTGCAACCAATTGTTAAATTTATAATCAAGTCCTAATTTTTATTTATGGTTTTTAGGAGTTTGAGGTACTTGTCTATATTACCGATGTCGTTTAAGGGGTTAGGCCACCCTAGAGGCCCGAAAAAATAGGTGTTTTAAAGATTTGTACTGTAATTTTTAAACTATAATGTGTTTATAATTTTTTGATTTTACTGCTAGAAAAGTACGTAGGATTTTTGCGATATATTGATTTTAGCGCAAATGACGCACTTCTAAAGTGAAAAATGCGCCTTCAAAATCAACACATAATTGCTAACAACAAATTAAGTGCGGAATGTAATAACAAATTCTACGCTTTTCCATTTAAAATTTACCTTCAAAACTATGTTACAGAGTTATGGGTTATGAGTAATTTTGCAATACCTTTAATACACAAATTTTAAATCCGAGTATTAAAAGATTTTTCCTGGTATTAATTTTTAATACAACATTTTTGAAAATCGATTTTTTAAAAAGTCTGGGGTGTCCTAAGCCTTTCGGAAGTTTGTATTTTTGGACAGGGCAAATTTAAAAAACTGTGTCCGGTAAGCAATACATTTGTGTGGTGTTTAATTTTTAGTATTGAATCGAACAACATTTACACAGAGAGAAATCCTATTATGAGGTTCATAGATATAAAAATTGTTATTGCATTAGCTCTTGTTTTTCACAGTATGTACTTTGATTTACGTGCTTGATAAGCTCATTCATCTTGAAATTCGGCTTAAAACGCCCCGCAATCTTAGCGCAATCTTCCCAAATTAAGACATCAGAAATGCATCGTCTACAATCCTAGCTTTACCTCGGAGAACCGAAAGACTAATGCTAACGCTTTAGTGGTAAATATTAATGAGTATTCCCATAAAATCCCTACCTTCAGCAAAGAGCCATTCTCTTCAGTTATAGCAAAGCAGGTGTTATAGTCAGATTTTCACTCATTTGTAAACACAGGAGTCGAACCTTCACTTTTAAAGTTTTCGACTATTTCTATAAAAGTAGATTAATAAACTCTGCAATTGTTGTTGTCTTTATAGTATTGTGTTAGTTTTGGTTCAAAAGACTGTTGGCTTATGTTTTAAGATGGTATGGTTGGAATGCAACCTTTAATCCGTTTGAAGGGTAGACCCATTTGTTTGGCTTTTAATAGCGTGAATCGTGAATGGATCATCAAGTTTTATTTGATGAATATATTTACTTGTTGACTCCTGAGGAATGGTCCAAAATCTTACAATTTATTAGGCATGGAAGTTGGTAAACGTTTCCCAATTAAATACAAAAAAAAAATATGTCGCATGGTCGACACTTGTCATTGAAACAGACACAAGTATAGTCGAACACGAGTCATAATTAATATTATGCTTCATCAAAAACGGATGCCAACCTTACTTGGCCTAACTGTTCATACCGAAAAATAAATGAATAAAAGAAGAATTGATTGAATATATCTTATATGAATATAAATAAATATATTCTGTTAATGGTTTTAACTTATCTTCACGTTCGCGTCTCTGATGAGTAAGTATTGATAATGAGTTAATCATGGAACTACTCTGAGACAACTGACTCAACTAGTGCTCAAGAACACGTAGTATGTCCCTTTTGTTCACGTAATGATTTTGGAGTCACTCTAAATCGAATGGAAGTTATGGATCCACGACATATATTTTGTCGGGTTTCCCATGGAATATTTTCAGCTCCTTCACTTTTTTAGGAATTTCGATAAATTTTCTTTCTCAGCCGCGGTTTTCAGACTTAATAAGAGTGCCTCGCAAGCACTAATATCATCCCATCCATTACTCAATTTTGTTTCGGTTCTCTCTTAATAAGATTACCCACAATTACAACACGGTTCTTTATATCTTCTTTTTATAATATATTTAATACAAAAAAGATTCAGAACCACCGGTGGGGGAAGTTTTAGGCTATACAATATTACATTGATGAATAAGAACTAAAAACTAATTTTGAAAAGAAAGCCTTTATAAACAGGGTTAAGCACTAATTGTGCTACAATAAGATATTCAAATACATTTTTTTTAATCATTGTTTAATAATTGTTTTTAAAGATGATAGACAACAAATGACCTCTACGCTCACCCACACATATGCGGCACCTGATCAAAAAATTGTTCATTGTAGCCTTCGGTAACCTTGGGGGCCAGCGAAAAGTTTAGTTCCTTGAAATAAATTTGTTTGGGAATTTTCGTTGGAGCTGGCGGAGCTGGGTAAAAAAACCCATTCAACATCTTTAAATAACGATTCCTATTGACAATTATCGTTTCACCGTTTTCTTCAAAGAAGTATGACCCGACAATACACCTTGATGAAACTGCGCACCACACTCGTTCGCTACTCGTTCTAGGTGCAGTTCGGTCTCATAGAGCATTTCTGGATTTGTTTCACAAAAACTTAATCATGCCTTAATTGCCTTTAGACGGAAATGACGGGCTGCAAAGCATGGTACCGTTGCACTATCCAAATTCTTTTCCAATATCCAAAGAAATTATTTTGATAAATCTAAATAGCAACCTGCAAACTTAAAACCAAAATAAGCTGATTAAAGTTATTACGTTTTATTTTTGTAGCACGATTCGTGTGCCACCCTGTATCTATTTTGTATTGTTGTATTTCGTTTTTATTTATCAAATTTATCAAATCAAAGACTTAAGTGATACAAAGTGTTTACTTTCGATTTAACACGAATTCGAATGAATCGACCAGACATTCGTCCTTAAAATCAAATTTGACACTTAGTTAGGTATCTGATTGTCTTTTCATATAATTAAAAGCTAAGGCTTAAGTGCCACCTTTCTAAAAGAAAATAAACTATGTATTACATGATTTCTAATTTTACTACAATTTAAATGTAATATGCAGGAAATTGCCGTGTATAGAAGTTTATAGAAGACCTCCTTAAAATATGCAACGAATGAACTGGCCCGAAAATATGCAACACATAAACTGGTCACCGACACCATGGCTTGACGTAATCATGGCCTTCGGTCGATATACATACATACACCGGTTGTAATTTCTGTGCAGAGTTTTTTCGTTGCATATTTAAAGGCACATTCGTTGCATATTTTCAGGCTAGTCTGCACTTTGTCGTAGTCGATAAAAATTGAATAATAGTAATGTAGGTTGCAACGAGACATGCATTTGATGAAGTACATATAATTTATTTACGTGTTCCATAAAATGTAACAAGAAATAAGTACATACACACATGGATAAAAGTATTGGCACACCTATAATTTTTAAAATAAAATTATTCTTAAATAAAACCAAAACATGTTTCTAATTAAATTGATTTAAAACATTTTATTTTAACTTGTTTTACAGCTAATGTAACAAAAAAAATAACTTTTATTCGGTTATAAATAAAAAAAAACCTAAAAATTAAAAACTACTTCAGTTTCTTAAGGGAAAAAAATATTGGCACAAATTCAATAAGGTTAGCAAAAATATGTTATATAATATATAAAAAAAAAAGTTCAATATCGGGTAGGCATACCCTTATTCTTAATTACTTCTCTGAGCCTATTTTGCATCGAATAAACTAACTTTTTTGTTGTTTTTTGGTCAATTTTGGCCCACTCATCTGCAAGGACCGTTTTAAGATGAGCCTTGCTGGTAATAGCGTGTTTCCGAATACGTTTATCCAACACGTCCCATAGATGTTCTATGGGATTCATGTCTGGAGACTGTGGTGGCGTCTTCAGAGTATGGGGAGTGTTGTATAACAGCCATTCCTTTACTATATGGGCCGTATGCTTTGGGTCATTGTCTTGCTGGAAATGAAAATTTCCAGCAAGACCCAATTTATCTGCACTTTTGTGAAGGTTTTCCTTCAAAATATTCAAAAAAACCATTTTATCCATAATTCCATCTATAAACACTAACTCCCCTACTCCAGACGCCGCCATACATCCCCAGACCATGACTCCACCACCACCATGTTTAATTGTTGGAAGTAAGTTTTGTTTTTGCAGAGCCGTATTAGGCTTCCGCCATACTAGTTCTCGGCCATCATTCCGGAAAATATTAAATTTACTTTCATCTGAGAAGATGACATGGTCCCAAAAGTCCGTTTCTTTATTAACGTAACGGTTTGCAAATTCTAAACGTTTAGCTTTATTCACTTTGCTGATAAAGGGCTTAGGTCTTGGAATCCGAGAAAAGTAACCAGCCTTGTGTATGATATTTCTAACGGTTTTAGTTGAAACGGTCTTACCAAATTGTTCACAAATCCCTGCTGCAAGTTCTGAGGAAGTGGTTCTTGGATTTTTTTTGATACAATTTACAACTGACCGCTCTTCTTTGTTTGTCAACTTCTTAGGACGACCGCTTCGTCTGCAACTTGTTAAAGATTTTGAATCTTTAAATCGGTTTATTATGCTGCGAACCGTATAACGGCTTCTGCTGACCATTTCTCCGATTTCAGATAATGATTTCCCTTTCGAATGCAGATCTAGAATTATTTTTCTTTCAATTGTTGTAGTTTCTTTTCCTTTCGCAGCCATTTTTTGATGTTTAAATTAATTACAAACTTAAAACAACCTTTCTTCACCTATGACTCAATTAAAATGAGTTATCATGACAACGACTTTCGTTATATGAGCTGCTGTGATAGTTAAACTTTGTTGATGCTACTAAAAAAACGGTAAATTTCCAGAGAAATTATAGGGTGTGCCAATAGTTTTTTCCTTGTGAAACTGAAGTTTTTTTTTAAACTAATAAAGTTTTTTGTGTAAAACCTCATAAATGGTTATTTTTTTGGTGCACATTAGTAGAAAATAAATAAATACAAAATATTTAAAACAAATTTTATAAAAATAGTTTTTTGTTTTTATGTCATATTGATAAACATTTGAAAAATGCTAGTGTGCCAATACTTTTCTCCATGTGTGTATTTAATTTGTATGAATATTTGGAATATTTATTGGTACATAATAATGCTACCTCTTAATAATATTCGCAATTTGCATTTTTAATAACTGCAAAATACCATTTCCTAGCTATTTTTGAACTGAGCTTACGATTCATGGACAACAGGCGTTTTCACGACATCGGTAATAGGGGTTTACTTGTTTATATAAAATGATGATGGCTATTTTATTTGTGTTTTTTGTTTTTTTTTTTTTTTTTGTACACAACTTGTGATTTTGACTAGAACGTCCTTTTCCGATCGTTTCCTTAGAAAATAATACAAACATAATTATTGTAAACATCAAATAAATTGTGAATGAAATCATATCAAATTTTTTGCTCCTTAATAACTTGTGAGCTATTTTTATTTTAGTGCCTCATAACAAAACTATACTACAATAGAGAGACATCAATGTCACAATGAAATATTTTGTGAAATTTAAAAATTTATCTTGTTGTCGTAATAAGTTCGTACTCAAAAATAAATACAAAAATAAAAAAAAAAACAAAAAAAAGGTATTATAATTATGTATATTATTATTCAGACCTTAGATGTCTTTAATTTGTGTAAGATTTTCGATATTGTTTCAAAATTTGTTTAAATAAAAAAAATTATAAACAAGAAACACTTTTTTTCTTGAGTTATGTTTAAAAAGACGAAAATTTATTTAATATTTTGAAATAGGTAAGTCAATTAATTTAAAATGTTCACTCTTCTTTTTTTTGTATTGTTTTTGTTCGTTTTAAAAAACACGATTTTGTTTTCTTCAAAATTAAACTACATTTTCATCACTTCACAATGCTTATAAAGTACACTATTCATGTTCATGACACTAGGGATTTGTATTATATATACATACAAATTAACTCCAATAGCTTCATCATCATTAGTAAACCCCTATTCATGTTGTTATCATTTAGTCTTTAAACACTGATTCCTAAGCTCGTTTTTTTTTTTATTTTATATTTAAAATTAATCTTTATTTCGTATGTCCAATTATTATGACCGATGTCCAAAGACTGACTTCCTAACCCAGCCAAGGCAACGTAGTGTTATGATCTTCTACTGATAAATAAAAAAAGTTATTGTTGACTTCACAACTTCGACGGGGGGGGGGGGGGGTAATTGATCACCTTTATTTTTATTTAAATTTGAATATCTTTCTTAGAATTAACTATATTTGATAATATTAATATATGTGGGGTCCACAGAATTGCTTCTTCTTTTTAAATAAATGAAAACACAGAACTTCGATTATGTGAAAAAAAAATGTATTGTTTACTTAATTTACTTTCCTTGAATAAGATTTAGTTACAACGGATATTATTGTTGAAAAAAATAGAATTAGGCTTGGGGTAGGTAGATTCTCGCACGTCTTATTCTCATACAGCTCTCTCGTCAACTAACTTTTTTTTTTCATTGTTCTTTGTCTTGTTCGTTCGTTTTTAATTTTGTGTAGTCGTCCGTTATTGTATATTGTACTCGTTCTGTCAGGTCCGTCTCCCTATGTATTTGTCGCGTCAGGTCCGTATCCTACATGAATTATTCGGTCGTTTTTATAAATTCGTATTTTGTTTCCTTAACTTTCTGTTTTCTATATCTAGGTTGAAATTTATTTCTATATGGGTTTTTCATAAAAAATATCATTTTCTTATATCTTTATCTATGTATTTGGTTTATGGAAAGAGTACGATAACTCGGATTAGTACGGATTTTTTAAGAACAGTTAAAAAGCATCAGCAACTACATTTGTAGTGCCTGGCTAATAATTTTTATTTAATAAATTAAAGAGACAATTGGTCTCTTGTGAATTACAATAATGAGTGATTCGACTGACCGAAGGTTTTGCAAAAGGCAAACCAAAAAGTGGTCATAAATATTAAATATCAGCGCGTGAGGCAAAACATTGAACTTTTATTAAAGATCATATTTTGTCTGGTCTCACGCTGCTGAGGGAGTTGGGTGGAATATGAGTTGTGAAAAATGTATACATTTGGATAACAAAAATAGAATAAAAAATAGTATGTGGGAAATGTTAAAGGCATCATTTCCCATCGTGTGAGAATTTATTTAAAATATATGTAGAATTCTTCACTCAAAGACTTTTTTATATCAAATTAAATTTAAATAAGTTATCTTTATTCAAAAAATTCATAAGTAATTTAAGTCTTCTTTCTTTTTATTTATTTAACTTTTCTTTTATTTGTTTAAACAAAAACACCACTTTCATTTACTTTCATTTGTATATTTTTACTTTTAATTTATTTCAATAACACTCCTTTAGTAATCAACAACCTTATTTATTCACAGCTACTTTTCGAATGACTTACAAAATTACAATATTCTTATATCTAACCGGCAGTCTCTCATTGTTTGTGTGCTCTCTTTCTCGTTTACATTATCTCCCTTTTGATTTAATTTTTTACTCTTACAGTAATTAATTAAAGTTTAAATTATAGATATATTATAGATACGACGTGATCACCGCTACTGCTTAACTTCAACTGAGTTTTTCTTTTTTGTGCTGCTGCAACCGGCTGCATCTTCTCATACTTGTTGTCTCTTTTCGTTGTACGGACCATAGAAACAATTGCGAAGCTTTAGGTGACTGCCAAATTGCGTCCTCTTCATGGCCACTGTATCGCCAACGGAATATTGATGGGCTCCCTTTCTGTTTTTATCATACGCTTACGAAGTCTCGTATCATCTCGTTACGAAGCGATTCGAATACGGACTCATCAACACCATCTCTCATTTTAACTCCCGTCATGACTTCGAATGGAGTTAAGTCAATGCTTAAGTTAATGCATCGCTGCACTCGATTTGTGTATTTGTACCACCTTTCAGGTTCTTCTATCGCAAGCTTCTTTAACACCGAAATAATAACCTGGTTAACTCTTTCAACCTGCCCGTTGCCTCGTGGAACTCCTGTAGTTATTTTGATTGCCTCTATTTTATTGTCTTCGCAAAATGTGTTGAAATCGTTTGATACAAACGCTTCGGAAACGTTGAGGAAAGTATCTCCAATTTATCCAGTACTTCCTTAGTATTCGTGGTCTTGGTTGGATATAACCACGTGAACTTGGAGAATCTGTCCACCACAACTAGGACGTACTTGTAGGACTTCCTTGTTTCTGTCATGGGCCCAATGTGATCCACATGCAGCGTTTCCAATGGCTGATCACCCTTTGGAATTGGATGAAGCTCACCTTCGGGTTTGCCGTACTTCCTTCTCATCAGCAGGCACTGGATACAACATTGGATACATTTTTCAATTTTTTCAGCTACTTTGGGTATGAAGTATGAAAAAAAACGTAATGTTTTACATGAGCTCGCCGAATTAACTCCCTCTGCATTTCAGCTGGCACCTCAAGAAGATCCTTTCCTTCCACTTGCTTCATAAGAACACCATTCTGAACAAAATAATCTTCATATTACTGATCTTTTAAAATTGTCTTTATTGCCAAAATTCTCTCGTCCTTTTCTTGAGCCTGTTTGATTAATGACGTAACTGTATCTTCCACAACCAAAACTGGATTCCTACTTAAGCTGCCAACGTGGTTCATTTGTGTACTAGATCGAAATTGTACCTTGCAATCATAATCTGACAAGTAAATTGTCCAACGCTTTACCCGATCTGGCATATCAGCTTTCTTCATGGTCCTTTCAAACGCGCGCCGCACAATCAGTGTAGATGGTAAACTGAATTCCCAATAAATATGGACGTAACTTCTCCAACGCAAGTACCTCCAACTCATAAGAATGAGTTTTTCTCCGATTTCCTTGTACACCTGCTATTATTGGAGCCGGATGAAATTGGTCGTCAATTTCACTCTTCTGCATCAGGATACCCGCCAATCCCACCTTACTAGCATCTGTATGCAGTTCTGTAGCTGCTTCGGGGTTGTATGTTCTTAGAACAGGGGTGACATTCTGTATCGCACACACGAACGAACGTTTTCGCGTGTGCGAAAGATTTACTTCATGTAACTCAAAAAACGAAAGTTTTCGTTCGCACATGCGAAACAAAATAAACGACAGCATTTTCTTTGACGTTTTTCTTCTTAAATTGATTAACTTGTATCATTTTACTAAAAATAAAGGTTTTTATATAAAGAGACATATGATACGTGAATATTTTGCATTTTTGAGTGATACAGAAGATTAAAATGAGGAGTCTTTGAACTTTCGAGATGTAAGAAGAAATCTTAAAGATTTTTCGGAATCATTTACGTTACACTTATGTACAAGGTACAGGTATATATGTATGTATATATGTAGAAAACAATAAAACGAAACAAAAAATAAAATCTCTTCATAACACAAACAAAATAATATGTAATGTATTAAAGGTCACAATGGTATTGAATCACAAAAACGAACTAAGATTCAACTCGTTGTTTTGTATAGCAACTTTAAGTTCCTGTTTTCTTTTTTGGTGAGTAGGGCTGCCTGAAGCTTGCTTGAAGTCCTTTACAAAAAATTATTTTAATTTTATAGAAATACTTACATTAAAAGTCAAGCAAACAAATATTTCTTTCAAAACAAATCATTCAAAAACAATCTGTCACAATAATAGTTATGAGTCTTCTTAATGTATTCAATTTTACTTCAATCGATAAATTTATGTTTTCTTAATATTTGTGTAGTTTTACTTGAAAATCAATGAAATTAAAGTTTAAATATTTAAAAGATAACCTACGTGCTTTTTTTCTTTGTTTTTCTCCAATTTATATCTTAAATCACTTAATGTCTTACTTATTTCTATCGATTTGTTCAAGTTTTACATATCGATAAAATTTTATATCCCATCTTTCGAGATATTCGACACCTGTCGACATCCAAGAAGTATGCAATCAAATTTTGTTGAATTTGAAGCAGAAACGAACAAATAAACAAAAACGAAATGCAATACAGAATGCCAAATACCGTTTTCGCACAATTTCTTTCGTTTTTGAAAAACGAACGATCGCTTTCGTTTCGTTTATTACAGAATCTGGCACCTGGTTCGTCTGATAAAAGCCTTTTTAAGTTATTAAAAGACTTTTTCTGTTCATCACCAAAATTGAACGTTACTCCCTTTCTCAAAAGTTGCGTTAATTGTGCAGTTTCCTCAGCAAAACGAAAGATGAATTTTCTAAAGTATCCGACTAAGCCTAGGAAACTTTGTGAAACAAGAATCACAACTTGTGTAAATGGTATTATCGTGATCTTGCTAATTCACATCATCATTTTCAAAGTCGTTATTTGTTTCTTTATCACCACTATTGTGATATCATCTATGGAACCTGCACCATACAACATTGTAACACCATTACTACTATCGGGGATTCCGTCGATGATTATGTCTTCTAACTCCTGTTCTTCAATGTCGGATTTTGCTGCAATTGATTGCATGGCCACCACATAACTTAAACAGGATTCATTATTTTTTAATGTGCAGCTCCTTAATTGGCGATATATGTATCTCCTGTCGTGTCACAGTTCTTTTGAACATCTTGATGAGACCTGTTTTCATATCGTCGTACACAACTAAACCTAAGTTAAGAACGTATTGTTTTGCTGTCCCTTCCACACATCGACGAACAGCTTGACACTTTTTCTTTGAGGTATATCCACATGTGTTGGTATAATCATCAAATTGCTCGAACCATTTCATTACATCATAATGGTCGCCTCCACTAAATTTCGGGGCAGCGGCATCTAATTCCTCGTAACTGACCCGTCGATAGCGAATTGGCTCTTCGTTCGTCACTATCGCCCGAATTTGCTTTTGCAACTCGAGTATCTCATGCCGCATACGCAACGTCCTCAGTTGTTCTTCCAGTTGAGAGGCTTCAGTGGAAGCCATTTGCGCTTCCGAGAGACCAAATTGGGAACAAGCAGGAGATTCTTGACGTGCAGTTACGGGAGTAGATGAAAAATCAACGACAACAGCAGCAGGAAAAGCAGAGGGTGTTTTGGCAGCAATGAAAGCAGGTTGAACAATGGCATCACGATCAGGAACCCCAGAAGCAGTAGCAGCGGGTGTTTTAGTAGCTACAGCAGGCAAACCAAATAATTTGGTGGCAGCGGGTATTTTAGCGGCAACGACAGCAGGTGGGACAATAACAGCAGGAGTCCCAGCAACAGCAGGTGTATTAATAACATCACCAGCAGGCAAAGCACACGAATTGGTGCCTGCGGGTGCTTCAACACCAGTAGGTGCTTCCACATCGGGTATTTCAAAATCCTGTGTGTCAGCCTCGGAGTTAGTACCTTTAACTTCGACGGATGAAATACACTCTTCGTAGAGTGTTTGGAGTTGCGTTATGGTGGCGACCACAGGAAAGTCGATATTGGCTTCATTGAGCGCATTTATCATAACTTGTCGTGTGACTCTTGGCATTTTGTAGAAAATAAAAAAAATTATTTGTTTATTGTATTTATTATTATTGTTTGTGGTAAAGACCCCACATCTGAGATGTAATACAACTTTATTTTTTTTCAATTTTTCTTTATTAATTTATATCTTTAGTCACAGAATCAGTCTTTTTCTTCTTCGTATCCAAACTTAATTGATTCCCAAAAAATTACAAGATGGCTTCATTTCCTGCCTTCCACGTGTTTTTCCTCTGTTTCTTGTCCGGCATTGCCAGACATTGCCAGATTATCATCTTTTGTGAGAAGGCCGAGAGGTGGCGCTTGGAACACAGGAAAGAAACCATTTACATTAAATATAACAATATAAATATAACAGCAAAAAAAAACTATTACAAATTCCTTTATTACTTTGGCTTTTATATTTGTATAGTTTGTTATCACGTAATCTATTAATGTAGACGAACTTTCGGTTATTCTTGTAGGTTATGTCACTATTTGTTTAAAAGATAAATCAGAAATGCTTTCACTTATTCGTCTTTCAAAAGTACTGTTTGAAAACCAATCTACATATCATTTTTTGAAACTATGACTTCTAATTGCGCTAAATTTTTTCTAAAACCCCCAGCTCCAATATTTAAGCAAATGCCATTTACCGTTGATGTTAATTGCTTATATATTATTTTTTCATTTTCAAGTTTTAGTTTACGTTGAAGTGTACGACAGCAATTATCTCTGTAATCGATGATTTATATCAATATCATCTAAGTTAAGTCTTTCTTTAGATTTCTTACAATTAACACATTTAATACTTGCATTGGTACATTCTTTGTATGTATGCCCTCTTCTCCACATTTTGCACATACCTGGCAACTCTGCTTACAATGAGTAGAAGTATGGTTGAAGCCCCAACATTTAAAACATCTTAATACATTTAAACTTTCATATACCGGACATCTATCCCATTCAATATTTAATTTCTTTAAATTCATGACACTCTCAAAACCTTTTCCATCTATTTCAACCAATGCATTATGAACACGTTGATTTTTGTATGATTTATACACTTTAATACACTTAATTTCATCGCACTGAATATTGTTTTGTTTTTTTTATTGCCTGGATAATTGTATCCCCTTTCAAAGCTTCACTCAAACCAGTAATTAAAATTTTAGGGCAACGCATCTTCGGCAAATGCACATCGTATTTTTCACTCAATTTCTCTTTCATTTCATTAGCCAATTTTGATCTGGCTTCATTGCTCTCACATCGAATGGCAACCGCGCCGCCGCCGTCTTGCCTATTTACAATTGCACTCACTCCAACATTTAATTCTGACGGTTTAATTTTCTCTTTTATTTCACACTTTGTTCACTTTCCTGCTTTGCTTTCGGTTTGTGCACTCACAATTGCACACTCAATTGCTCGGCATACATATGTATCTTTGCCTTTTTCACTACACTTCAGTTAATTCACTATATCCTTTCTCATCTCCTTTGTGATGCTTCTTTTCCTTAGGCTGAGGTAAGCTCGCTGGACTCCAGGGTCGTCTCGAGAAAGCACGAAACTCGATTATAGAGAGTTGACCTTTTCCAAATAAAAAGAATTAGATTTTCCTTTTTCATATTTTATTTTTTCTAATCCAATAAAGCGGCTTAAGACTAAACAATAGGATACCTATAGATAATAATACCTATTATATACGAACTTAATCCTACGGTCAAGAGCCCATCGACACCGGAAGGGGGAAGGGGAATTACTTAATAATACGGCAAGTGCCCGTCGACAGCGGAAGGGTAAAGGGGAATAACACAATAATTCGGCAAATGCCCGTCGACACCGGAAGGGTGAAGGGGAATAACACAATAATTCGGCAAGTGTCCGTCGACACCGGAAGGGTGAAGGGGAATAACACCATAGTTTGTTGTTACTACACAGCACGCTATGGAGCAACGGCCCATCTCTTAATACTCTTAATACACAAGGGGAATATCGGGGGAAACTTGCGCTTCTGAATATAAAGCCCAAAACCTTTAATAAACTTCGGCGAGCAAGCTTCCAATTTCTTCGGTCCATAAGCCAATTCTCCTGCAGGAACCAAATGTGAACTCTATAATGACGAACAACAATATCGCATGTATTTTGTTTTTGTATTTCGGCTGCGTGTTGGTGTCACTTATTTCACTTGGTGGGTATGCAGATGGCGGTTGATTGGTGTCGGTCGGTAGACGGAGGTTGATTGGTGTCGGTCGGTAGTAGGAGTGTGACGCTTCGTTACACCTTCACACTTTTCATATGACTGTATTGTAATTAGATGTCATCTCTTTAAACTTTTTACAATTGTTTTCCATTATAAATAGCAATCCGAATCAACAGAGATGTCCAATAATTCCCTAAGATTCAACTCCTTGAATTCAGCCCTCAAGCATCGGTAGATTTCAAGAATTGTTAAGTGAAATCTCTCAATTTGGCCGTTTGCTTTGATACTTTGATACATTTTAATGTCTAATATTTTTATGAAGTTAGTCATTATAGGACTAAGAGAACTTCTTTCATTGTCGGTAACCAATATTTTTGGTACGGTGAAATAATGAAGTATTTTAATAATTTTGTCTCTGTAACGTCTAAGTTTTTTATTATAAAAAAAAATAGAAAAAAAAGACAAAGAAATAAAAACGCAAACCACTTTGTAAGAAATCTTTTGAATTGAATTTTAGTCATAAGACTTGATGTATACTCGTTCGTACAATCATTTCATTAATTATTTGACATGAAGATTTTTTAGCTCATTTGTGGACTGTATTTGATATTTGTGATAGGTTTGTTTCCTTCAAGTGTTGAATTGTCCTCTTTCCGTAAATTCACAGTAACAGTCACACTCAAATTGGACAACGGGGGAACAAAAGGAAGTTTTCATACAGTTAATGTAAGAAAACCAAGAAATAGCAAGGGGTTTTTTAAACAAATAGAACAGATGTTAAATAGCTATGGGCCCCCAACTAAGGACGAAGCTACCTGGAAAAAGGTGAATTAAATAAATGTTTGTATGTATGTTTATGTATGTGTTAACCAGCATTTGGGTTCAAGGTTTGGGCCGATTTTAAAACAAAAACCAAAAAGAAATTGGTGGAAAATGAAGTCAAGAGGAAGCAGTCGGGCTTCAACGACAATAATTTAATAATCCTCACTGAATTTGAAGAAGCCATCGTCAGGCTAACTGCACTTGCTGAATCAGTGAAAGGAATACCTGGAAATGTATTTGGCATAGCTCAGCCTCCGACAGAAGAGTCTGAAACTTTGCCAAAATCAAATGACGTGTCGATGACATCTTGCCATGAGACCGAAAATGCGAGTGAAGATTTGTCTCCAGGTTGTAGTAGAATGCCCAATAAAGACACACCTGTGCAAATTCTACAAAAGCAGAATGATGTTCAACAAGTTTTTTTTGCAGATTTGTGTTCCAAACTGAACCACATTAAAGAAGAACTCCACCGAAAAACCCGCTATTTACAGAGGACCAGCGATACACAAAAAGAAAATTTTGAAGAAAATCGTCGACATCATCTTGCCCTGGAAGATTTATTGCAACAGAAGTTGGAGCTAAAAACAAAAGTTCTAGATGTTCAACTTGACCAGAGATCAAAGTTAGGCTAAACACTTCAACTTCACAAGATGATTAAGAACATGACAACCTAAAATGAAAATGTGCTGTGAAAAGAATTCCTTTTTTATTTATTATTATTTATTTTTTTATTGAAATTGTTTTGTTTCTGTTTTATAAATGGCTAAACATAGTTACCTAACTGTAATATTAAATACTGAAATTGAAATAAAGTTTTTTATTTAAAATAATCCTGCAATTCTTTCACGAACGTTTCGAGCTTCATTGATGTAACTATTTACATTTTCTGTGTCTACGTCACCGTCTGCATTTTCAGAGCGATCAACAACCAAATTTTCGGCATTATCAGCAACTTTGAAATTAATGAAGTTGTTGTGCAAGGCTGCGGAAACGTTGACTAGCAGCCAGGAATTAGTTTTTACCGCCTCCGGTATACTGTCGCATGAGATAGCTTCGTGCGGAAGATACTTTCTACGCTAAGGAATCATCGCACCAGGGTGAGTTGCATCTATATACCTTATCTTCACTTCGACACGGATGATTGGGACAGTTTTATACTTGAACCTTTCCCTACTGCAAATTGGTAGCCACCTTCTGCCAAAAATCGCAGGGCGGTCGATAGCATTGTAATGGAAGGAATAGACAATTATGTCCCTCTTCGAAATTCAGGAGTTAGCTCGTCCAACACGTACTTGAAAGCACTTTTATTTAATCGAAAATTCCTAATAAATTTTCAAAGAAACAAAAACAAAAATTCATATATAAGTACGGGATCTGAAAGGAATCTATTTAAATATCTGTACTGTACTTACTTTGAACTTTCAAACTCGAATGGATTTGATGCATTCCTTATCCTTCTTCTGTTAATCTGTTCCTCACCATTTTCACTGCTCATAAATAAAACAATTGCCATTTTGCTGCTAAAATATTACTTTTGTTGAAACAAACAAATTCAAATTGGTTTTCTTTTGTTTTTTGAAAATTTACAGGTGTGACCAGATGTTTGTGAAATAAATAGTGGAACCATTAATACGCAAACGTCATTTTGATAATTCCAGATGAATAATTAAAAATCTTTGATTAAACATTAAAATTCAATAAAAATGGCTGGAATAGTCAAATCAAACTCTAGTATTTCACTAGAAAAATGTTTTATAGTTAATTTTATTCTTTTTCATGTCAATAAACTTGTATTACGGTTCCAAAAAAAAATAAATTCATGTTTTCGTTAATGCATTTCAAAATAATTAACTCATCCCGGCTTTCAGCAAAACATTATTTCGCTTTATGCTTTTGGAATATGTAGGATTAATTTTCCGAACATTTTTAACAAAAATTAAATAGTCTGCAAAAGAATCAGGTTGGTCATACTACATACAATTGAAATGTCAGTAAATTACAAGAAGCTGATTTCGAAAATATTAATATTAATTTAAGTTCATTTTGTGAACACATTCTACAATGAATATCTTTCGTTCGAATGTGAAAATACATGAAGTTCATTCGAATGAATAGATCTATTCTATCGAATGAGCTATTCATTTGAATCTCAGAATATTTTTCCAAGAGTTGTTCTTTGTTCTCTCTAGAATTTCTATGAGCTCGTTTGTGCTCATTGCTAATGAGTTCCCAAATTTGATTTTCGTCCGTAACATCTTTTACCAATCTTTGCGTCAGTCTAATTTTGTATCCTGAAAAAATCTCTAAATAGATTTTCTGCAGAAGTTCCATGCAGAGCTCTTGAATTTTAATACCGTTGATAATGTTAGGTTGCAGTTTCGCTTTCAGGGCATCTGTAAGGGCTACTTTGTCTAAATATGGGGTTGTAATATAGTGTCGTGAATAACCAGGATGTGGTTCCTCATAAGAATCAGCAGTAGCATTCGCTACGTTAATAATTATTTGGTTTCTAAACACATTAAGGGGAACCTCCACATGTGGAATCAGATCCGTAGAATCTTGTTCGGCATTGTGCAAATTAATTTATTAAGTTACCGGGAGATGTTTTTAAAAAGAACTTTTAATTGAATAAAACAATTCTTTTAATTTAATCTCAAACGGTTTTATTTAAGAACTGATGTGTTCCTGTTGGATAATGGTTAAAAACTAACATTGTTTCATCAGCGGATTCATTGGAAGCTGATTCGTCAATAGGAGATTCTGTAGAGGAGATCCTTCAGAGACAGATTCCGTAGAAGAATCGTTATGCAACGCAGTCACTTAACATTCCGTTTCAGCTTTCGCTGAATTGGTAGAGTGATCGCTGTCAATTTTAAGCCTTGAAAGTGCGTCTGCTACAACGTTCGATTTTCCCGGTTCACAATTGTATTCCTCTATCCTAGCCTTCCAACGTTTCAATTTCGCGGTGTAATTGCGGTTGCCCAGGGCGTAGGTTAGAGGTTGGTGGTCTATGAATATTTGTATTTTCTTTGCTCCGTACAGATAAGATCTGAGATAATCTAGAGCCCAGACTATTGCCAACATTTCTTTTTCGTTTGAGGCGTAGTTCTCTTCACTACTACTCATCCATCTGTTTGTGACATGACTGCACCTATGGCTATGCTTAAGTTTTCCTAAAATTGTGCATTCATCACCAGAAATTGAAATATTATTCGAATACATGTTTGACATCGATTTTGTTTCGGACACTGATAATTTTGAATGTTTTGGTGGAATGGATCGCGAAAGTGTTGATATTTTTTGCGGTTGGTTGGGAAGGGACGGAGACTCAGAGAACAGTTTTCTGTTCCGTCTTACAGACATTAAATGTTCAAGGTTTGTTCATGCATGTATATGGGGAAGTTGGGAAAGACTTTTATGCAGCATTTTAGTATATAAGGAGTGAGTTCACAAAAATATAAATTATACTATTTATTTTGGTATTTTTCTTTTTTATTTATCTTGAAGTTAAAAACGATTTTCATTAATTAATTAAAAGAGTTCATAAGTTTATTACAAGGTAATCGGTAGTTTGTATTATTGTCCTTGGAATGGAATTTAAAACTTCTGAAAATCAACCCAAAACTGCCACTCCGTCAACACATCAACGATACAATTGATTATTGTATTTGATTTTTTAAAAAAATCTTTATTTTAAGACGACTTATTCGTCTAAGTAATTATTTGAAACTAAACTGATACAGTACGATCACTTAACTTATATAAGGTTCTTATCTTATTCACTCGATGGCGTGTCTGCTATCTGGGTGGTCTATGGATGGTTGAATATAATATCATCCTTTGTTTGCATGTTTACATCTTCGTCTGCATCCTTATCTGGGATTTGTTGCGATTTGAGGCTTTTGTTATATATAACTCACCTAACGTAACGGCGCGCGAGTTAAAGAAAAAAAGTTTGAAGTTTTGTGCTTTAAGTTCTTTTAATTGCGGTGGTATATTCACGACTGAATTTCTAGATGTACATTTTTTATGTTGTTCGATCAGACATATTTTACATTTATTATTAATATGCCGATCGAACAATATACTTAATATATTAAATTAATTTTCTACTTACATTAAGTAAGTTTTAAAAAAGTTTATTTCAACTTAGATCTAAATAAAACAATCTAAAAAACACTACCGATCACTTTCGGTTTCAAACAAGACATGAACTTATCTCCCTTGTGGGAGTACTATTTATATTAGATGAGAACAAAGAGTTCTTTACAGTTAGTCATCTACTTTTAATTAAAATACTTTTATGACTTCTTCTTAATTGAAATTTGAGAACATTGTTCATTTCCATTGTTCTGATATTTTACGATCAGTTGGTCTTATTTACAGTTGGGATTACGTATGTTTCCGTTGGGATTGGTATGGTTACGTGACCTTAACTCCCCCCTTCGTTTAAAGAAGAACGTCCCGCTTCTTCTGTGAGCTGTGTCATTCTGTTTATCAGGTGACTAAAGCGGACTTCCTGTTGTTGTTGCAACCGGATTGATCTTGCTTTAATTAAATACATGATGCATAACGTCGCACCTATTATTAAAATTATTAACACGAATGATGTAAAAATTGGGCTATTCATCGCCTCTTCTTGTAATGATTCTATAAGGTTTATATTCTCAAATTTCAATTCTTTATTATATGATTCATAGTAATTCTTAATTTCTAGTTTATCTATTGTATACGTTCTAAGATAATTTTGGATCATAGCTGTTGGATTTTCATACAATTTTCCATCTATTTTTGTTTTGTTTCTAAAATTTATTAAATAGGTTCCATTTATGGTTACATCATCAACATTATGCATTCCAGATAGTAAAATTGATCCATCTTTTATAATTTCAAAGTTTTGATTTTTTTCTTTTATTTTGTTACAAACAGCTTTCTTATTATTTAATAAATTGGATAAACATGTCGTTTCATTACTTAATTTACAGAAACTATATCTTAACTCTATTTTACATTTTTTTACATTTAAAAATTCATTTTCACATTTGGCAATTTCTTTTTCAATTTCTAATTTACCATCAGGTTGGCTTATGGCTCTAGTCTCAAATAGTTGACAATTTTGAATTATTATGGGATATTTTATTAGGACTACTATTATTTCATCATTTTGTAAAATTTTGAATTCGGAAACATCCATTAAATCTGTCATTGTCATACTTCCGTGCTCGTGTCTAGTGATCTCTTTAATGTCCTCTAAGTTTAAAATTGCAGGGTTAAGGGTTCCTGTTTTAGCTAATGCAATGGTTTGTACTATGTTTTGTAACTCAATTACAATTAGTTTGTTACGTTCTCTAACCAGTCTTAATTGTGCGTCATTTTCTATCTCGTGCAGAGATTCTGATAATTTTTGAATTGCACTAAAAATTTCAGAGTTTGTTACAAACTGTTTATTGTTATTTGTAATAAGTTCGGATATTTTATTGTCTATTAGGACTAAATCGTCATGGTCAGGGGATCCTGATATCCATTTCCAAATCGTACCGAGTTCGTTAATTCCTCGTTTATATCTATTTGTCGTACGTAATTGTGCTAGTAAGGTTTTTATAATTAAAACGTCAGTGTCCTTCGTAATGTCAAGGTTGCTATCGTCATGTTCCTTAGGGACTGAATTGAAATAAAGGTTTCTCTCGATTTCAGCAGTAGCTTCTGCTATTACTTTCTCAAAATATGAGAGATGGGTAATATGGTAAATGTTTCCAAAATCTGTGTAGAGAGCAGTGTTACCGTTTTCTAATAATAAATAATTTTCTCTTGTATAGTCCACTATGTCAGTCTTTGCTTGTATAAATGTAAAATGTGTTATCAAAGCCAATGTCCTGAAATATAAAATTCTAACTTTTAATGTT
Source organism: Eupeodes latifasciatus (assembly GCA_920104205.1). NCBI lineage: Eukaryota > Metazoa > Arthropoda > Insecta > Diptera > Syrphidae > Eupeodes > Eupeodes latifasciatus. The sequence continues at coordinate 388,173,571 of OV049924.1, read as the reverse complement.
GTCTTTATGTATTATACGTTTTTTTTGTTTTAATCTTTTTTCCTAAATCTAATTCTACTTTCTGTTTCCTATATCTATTCATCATTTTATTTTTATTTCTAAATTGTAATATTTTTTCGTAAATAATTTGTTTAGGTTTATAGCTCTTGATCTTCCTTTTATTATTAAATCTCTTCAACATTTCTTGCTGAGCTTTTTCTAATTTTTCTGTGACTTCACTATGTGGTTTTTTGTTAAAAAGAATGTCAAAAGGTTTTGCATTTGTTATCGAATGTATAGATTGATTATATTGTTGAGCTGCTCTTAATAATGCTTCTGTTGTATCTATAATCTCATATTCTTCTTTTAAACATTTTGTTAATTCAATTAGAGTTGAATGTACTCTTTCTATTTGACCATTTGTAAGGGTATGACCTGGTGTGCAAAAATAAATTTGGATACCTAATCTATCCATTAGATTTTTAAATACTGCTGACCTAAATCCTCTTTCATTATCTAAAGTTATCTTCTTACAATTAGGAAAGGTTTGTAGAAATTCTAAAACTTTGTTTTCCAAATTAAGTTTATCCTCAAGGGGTTTGATTAATAAAAATTTTGAATATGCATCAATACATGTAAGGTATTTTTCTTGTTCTGCGGAAAAAATGTCGATGTGGAGGAATTCCCCTTCCGCTTTTGGGATTGGAGCCTCTCCAATTGGTACTACTTGTGGATGTCTATCATACTTTGTTTTATTACAAATTTCACAATTTCTGGCATATTCTTTAAATTGTTTACGCATACTTGGCCAATAGTACATGTCGTGGATTTGCTTAATATTTTCTCTGTAGTTTCTGTGTGCTCTACAATGCGTTTGATTGACGATATCTGCTTGATCGTCCTTTCGAATAATGTCGTTGGGGAATGATTTGGTAACAAGAAATTTGTTACTGAATGTTTGTAGAAGTTTGGGCTTAATTCTGTATAGGTCTTCGGGGGTGCAATAGATTGCTACAACTCCTGGTTGTAAATATTCCTTAAGTATGATCATTAAGTTATCCGGTGTATCATATTCTATGATATGACGAGTCTTATTAGGAAAATTTTGAATTCTTTCATGTGCTGTGAATCTACCTGAGGCTAACAATATTTGTTGGCGAAAATCGTTTAATGGTTTATTCGTATTTTGAATTTGATCATTATCGCTACTTTCTGCTGAATGTACTGTATTGTCCGTGGAGGAACTATCAGTCATTTGGTTTAAATTTTGTCGTGATAGTGCATCGGCTACCACATTTGTTTTACCTGGTTTATAAATAATTTTGGGAGCGTATTCTTCTATTATCGCATGCCATCTCTTCATTTTAGTATTAGGGTTTCGTGGTGAAACTGCAAAGGTTAAAGGTTGATGGTCAGTATGGATTTCTAGATTGGAAACTCCGTAGAGGTAGTTTCGAAGGTTTTTTAATGCCCACACGATTGCATATAACTCTTTTTCGTTAGTTGCATAATTTTGTTCGGTACTATTCAATGTTTTAGAAATAAACGTAATAGGTTTATCTTCTTGTGATAATACTCCGCTTATTGCGTCGTTAGAGGCATCAGTCGTCAGAACAAATTTCTTATTGAAGTTCGGCTGGGCTAACTCAATTTCATTCATTAAATGTCTTTTAAGGTTTTCAAAAGCTTGTGTAGCTTCTTCATCTAAGCATATTTCCGTTTTCTTTGATATGTATTGGGATACTTTTCCATTTTCTCCCGCTAAATACTTTGTCAAAGGTTTCGCGATTCCTGCGTAATTTTTTATAAACTTTCTGTAATATCCAGTGAGTCCTAAGAAACTTCTTAGTTGTCTAAGCGTTTTGGGTATAGGATAATTTTTTATTGTTTCTATTTTATTCGGATCCGTTTTAATTATATTATAGCCTACTCTATATCCTAAAAATTCAACTTCTTTCTCATAAAATTTCGATTTCTCAAGGGAAATTTTCATGTTTGCTTCCCATAATAGGTTTATTATCTTTTCCAGATCTTTAGAATGTTGTTCTAAAGTTTCAGAGTTTAAGTCTACTTTCTTTTTATTTATTTAACTTTTCTTTTATTTGTTTAAACAAAAACACCACTTTCATTATCTTTCAGTTGTATATTTTTACTTTTAATTTATTTCAATAACACTCCTTTAGTAATCAACAACCGTATTTATTCACAGCTACTTTTCGAATGAATTACAAAATTACAATATTCTTATATCTAACCGGCAGTCTCTCATTTTTTGTGTGCTCTCTCTCTCGTTTACATTATCTCTCTTTTGATTTAATTTTTTACTCTTACAAGAGTATACAATTATATCATCAATATATACATGACATATCTTTCCGACATATTCTCTTAATATATCGTCCATGGCTCTCTGAAATATGCCCGGTGCATTTTTCAAACCAAAAGGCATTCTTATAAATTCATATTTACCATTATTTACAGAAAAGCTTGTCTTTTCTATATCTTCGGATTTCATTTTTATTTGGTGGAACCCAGATTCTAAATCCAATGTTGTGAAATATCTTGCTTTTCCTAAGTTTGCTAAAATAACATTAGTATCGGGAATGGGATACTTATCGGAGACTGTTTTCTCGTTTAATTTTTTAAAATCTATTACTAACCTCATTTTTTGTGTTCCGTCTTCATTTGTTCCTTTTTTGGAAACAACCCACACTGGTGAGTTATACGGACTCTTAGAAGGCCTTATTATTCCTTCCTTTAATAATTTTTTTACCTCTTTATTAACAAAATTATTTGCTGATAGTGGGTATGGATACTGTTTACTCCATATAGGAGTTTCAACAGTTGTACGGATTTCAGCTCTAACGTCTGTTCTAAATGGTAAATGGATATCTATTCTCGAATGGAGATCCTTAATTGTTTTTTTTATATTTTCGCTTAATTCTTTTATATTTCCTGTTTTTTGGATGGAATTTAAATATCCACCTTTTTCTTCTGGTATAAACAACTTTTCTAATTTATTCCTGTAAGTTAGCAATTTCCTTTCAAAATCTATTTTGACTCCGCAACTTTTTAACAAATTACATCCTATTAATAAATCTGATTCTAAATTATTTATTTCATAAAACCTAACATGCTTATCAAACATTAAAACATTATAGTAATGGGTAATTGTGGTGAAACCATTTATTGTTTTAACTCTTTTATTTATTACTAACTTTTCCCTATATTTTAAAGTATTAGGTCTACAGTAGCAACTGGTAGCACCTGTATCTATTAAGATTTTTAATTTTCTTCCATATGGGTCGTTCCTGAATATGAAGGGTAATCCTGGCGTTTGTCTAAAAAAGCTTCTTCGTTCATATTGTTGACGCGTTCCATTTTGATTGGTGGTTGAAAGCTTCGTTGCGCGCTCTCGTGAGGTCTTTTGTCACCTTGGAATGTATTTTGGAAGTTATTCCTGTATACGGGTTTTGCGTATTGACGGAACTGATTCTGGGAGAATGGATTGAAATTCCGCTTCTGTTGGTCAAAATTCCTTTGTTCCTGCCAAGTTATTGGTCGATGAGCTGAACTACCCAAGTTCATTGGCTCTGGTCTATTATTCCTGTTATAATTTGAGTTATGGTTCAGGTTCTGATTCTGGTTTCGTGGTGGGAATCGCAAATTATTATTAGTGTTTGAGTTCCTCGGTTGTTGGTGTGGATTAGTTGCATGTGATGCACGATTGAATTGAAGAGCGAAATTTGCTCTAACATTATTTGATTCAAGTTCCTGTGCTTTAGCAAGAGCTGAGGGTAAGTCCTCGGGTGATATTGAAAACATGATGTTCGATAATTGACCGTTAAGGCCAGTCATGAAAATTCGTAAAGCGTTTTTACGATTCATTTTGTTTAATTCTTTTGTCAAAGTGGTATCTGTACCATGTGTCATGATAGTTTTGTTAATCAAGAGAGTTAATTTCTTATTAACTTCATTATAGAAGTCTATTATGGATAGGTTACCTTGTCTAAGAATACTCATTTCCTGCTCTATTATGTGAGAAGGACGCTTATCGGCGTAAGCAAAATCTAGTCTAGAGATTATTGCGTCGTAGTTTAGAACAGTGCCATGATTTGTTAATATATCATTGGCATTATTGGTGATTTTATTTCTAAGGATAGTGAGAGCAGCAAAGTATTTGCGGCTTCCTTTGTTATAAAGAGATATGGAATTATTGGCTGCCTCGCGCCAACTTACGTAGGCGTTGGGATTTATTCCTGAAAATTCTGGTAAAGATTTAATCACATCTAATGATTCGTTACACGTTATATCGTCAGATATAGTCTGCGTAGAGTAGTCTGTCACTAAGTTAGTATTAGTTAATGTCTCTAATGTTGCCTTCAGAGATGCTATCTCTGATTGTAAGGATGCCGTGTTGGTTGCTATCAACCTAGCCACTAGTTCTTCAGTAATGACAGGCATTTTTAGGGATAGTGATTCAAAGTTTTTAATGAATTCGTCCAGAGTGTAAAATTAAAGTTGTTGAAAGAATTTCTTAATATAAATTGCCTTTTTATATATATATTTTTTTTAAAATACGATTTTTTAAATATAATTTTTAATATTCTAATAATTTATAATTTATCAAATAATTATAATTCTTACAAAGATAAACTGGATGGTGACATGATGAGTTCTTCCTCTGCAGCTTTCCTTGGTCTTTTTATAGATTATTGTTCCTGATGTCCTCTCCTGCTTTCCGGAACACTTCTTTGATTTTTTCAACTCTAATTATGAACTGTCTGTCCTTATTTATTTTAGAGTTGTCACTTGAACTTTTGACTTTGTCTTCCATGAGCTTCACTATTTCACTGAGAATTATTTTTGTGTTTTTTTCCTTTTTTTTTTTACACTATTGTTTTTTATTTATTCTTCTGTTATCACTTGGCGCGTTTTTTGTATCCTTTCATTAATCGCGTTCTTTAAATCTTTAGCGTAAGAAGGATATTGGTCTTTGAGCAAATATAATCTTATCTCTGCTCGGTTCGAAGGGGTTGTTCGGGTTGCGGGGGAATTATTTGGCATTCTATTCTCTCTTGTGAATTTTCACTATTTTACTTTGTGTTACACTGAGAACTAATTTTTTGTTTGGGTTTTTTTTCTTTTCACTTAAGGATACTTATTTAACAACGAAATTTTTCTCCTTTGGATACTTTTTTCACTTTTTTCTCCTTCCTTTGAAGGATACTTATATTTTTTTTTAAGTTTTACTCACACACGCACTTAATCACGTTTCGACAGATATTCAACCTTACTTTGTTTTTTCAGGGTTTTTGGATATCTGTCCTGTCACGGTCGCCAATTAATTTTCTACTTACATTAAGTAAGTTTTAAAAAAGTTTATTTCAACTTAGATCTAAATAAAACAATCTAAAAAACACTACCGATCACTTTCGGTTTCAAACAAGACATGAACTTATCTCCCTTGTGGGAGTACTATTTATATTAGATGAGAACAAAGAGTTCTTTACAGTTAGTCATCTACTTTTAATTAAAATACTTTTATGACTTCTTCTTAATTGAAATTTGAGAACATTGTTCATTTCCATTGTTCTGATATTTTACGATCAGTTGGTCTTATTTACAGTTGGGATTACGTATGTTTCCGTTGGGATTGGTATGGTTACGTGACCTTAACTTATTATCTTACAATTTGATATTTTATTTTTTGTCAATTTGACATTTTAATTTACTCATATTACATTTTATACTGAACTAATTGAATATCCGTTTAGGGTTGTTGGACTATTATGGTGACGAAGGTCACCATACAAATATGTAACTCGCGCGCTGTTCACCTACGACGGTGATTTGCATGGTCAGCGACCATGCTCGTGCATTAACCCCGTTACTTGACACCCGTCAATCATATTGACCTCCATGCACCGTTACTCGATACCCACCAATCGTGCGAACTTATAATTTACCGTTATGATTTGCTTAGCAGGCAAATCATGATCGGGCGAGTTATATATTTTAGGAGAATCAAAAGACGACCGTATTGTTTACAGTTCCAAACTCAACTCAACTCTTTATTGCCAAAGTAAATTAAAGAAAATTATTTTATTTACATATGTATGTTTATATCTTAACTTAATGCTTACTATGTACAATTTGAATTATGAATTAAAAACTTATTTATGCTGATTCATTTTTATTTGACGTTGGAGTAAAGCAACGGAAGTGAGGTGTTTATTTACCTTACCATGAAAGTGGTTGCAATTTATTAATATTGTCTTGATTTACAGACTCATCACTTTTCTTGGTGGGGTCAATATACGTTACTGTCGCGTGTTGGCGCAAGGTGTGAACTAAGTTAAAACCGATAAATAAATTAACAAAAAATATTATACAAGTTAACAAAAACGTATTGTGTTTATTTAAAAAAAAAATTATTTCAGGCAGCTTGTCTGAACCTTTATTGGTAAATAGTAAATGACAACTCAAAAAACTATATTAACTTCACATGTATTTATAATGGAAAAATATTAAAAGAATATAACAAAAGGCATGAGTGATATGATAGCATAATTACTTAAGCGGTCCCTAGACTATCAATAATATTGAACAATATATTACACAATATTATTCGGCTTGTTGCAGATCTTCGAAAAATCGTATACATCTAGCTTCACTACTTGGAACCCATGTTCTCCGGGCGATGTTATAGTAAATGATTTTCCTTGAGTCTTTCTACAGATAGACTGACAAATTGACCCAGTGCTGTGTCGTGGTGCTACTGGGAATGCCCTATGTTTGCTAGATAAAGCGCAGCTCGCTATATAATTTGGCTAATGAGCCGCGATTATAAAATTAAAGTTTTAGGTATGTTGATAGTTTTAGAACTGTTTTTATTATCCAATATTTCACCGCTATTTATACTACTTAAAATCAATGGGTTATCCCCACTTATGCTTAAGAACTATCTTACAAATACTTTTGTGCTGCATCAGCATTCTATTTTTAATATATACAATATGTTGGGGCAGTCTAATAATTATGACTCAATGAAATTATGAATCTGGAACATAGTGTAACAAAATACTTCTACGACACTTCATGTGCATAGTCACCCAAGTGGTGGCAATGCCCTGAGCACAACACTCAGTTTCGTTTGGTAAAAAGAAACAAAAAATAAATTTGATATTAAACTTTATAGTTTCGAATATCAATGAAATTTACTATTTCAATTGTGTCGATTGAATACTACATGTGGCTTTGTTTACGTTTGAGAAATGAGAAATGATTTTACGTTAATGAAATGAAAGAATGCTTTCATTACACTACAAGTTGCTTTTGAATCCTTAAAGGCTTTTTTGCATAATTCGCTGAGGTGATTTATTTGCATAATTCCGTATGCTCCGTTATAAATAGAGCCAACATGCATTCTGCTCGTTTAACAGATAAGTCTTCATTCCTCTTAGGGAACTGGATAACTTGGTTTCTTGAAATCACTTCAGCATGCTTCTTATGCTTTGATGTGGAACAGTGCTTCTTCAAATCTGAAACCTTTGCAAATAATTGAATTTTGCAAAACAAACAGTAAGCCTTTGCATGATCATTGGCAACAGGTTTTATCCAGGTCTTGTATTCTGGATCATTCTCCCATGATTCTTTGTATTTCTGTATGTATGATTTTTTCCTTAGTGGGAGATCCATATTTTAAATGAATGGGTAGGTACTGCATTAAACATAAAAAACAAACTGTATTTACTATGAACAATTATAAAAATTAATTTAATCACTTACCAGAAATACGCAGACAGAACTTTAAAACCGAAGCCGACAAGACAAGACAGATTATTGGAATTCAATAGAATAATCTATTCCATCAACATGAAAAATAAATTTGAAACAGATGGATTGCTTAAAACAGTATTGCGCTCACTAGCACTTACATTTCGCATACGATTTATTGTGTGTGTGTGTGGTGTGGTGAATTTCAGTTTCCATTTCCAGTATTAGAATTACGAAAATGTCAAATTAATTTAAATGCCAGGGATGTACAATTACCAGTGCTGTTATATAATAAAAATAGTATTTACGTTTCATAACTCAGAAATACTTGGCTTCAAAAGTCGCTAGAAATAATCTAGCGACATCAAAATATTTTTTGTCGCGGAAGAAGTTGAAATGTCGCTAGATGGCATAAATGTCTAATACCCTGCCAATTTTGAATCTCACTCAATTATGATCTTTCATAGATATGACGTAACGTTAAGAGAAATGTAATTGATTAACTTAGTTTACACACAAAAACTTAAATATTTATCGCAAAAACAATTAATTAAATTTAATTAAAGATGATTATTATACATATGTATTTTAGTGAGAAAAAAGAGAACAACAAAATGAATTCTAGTTATCGTATGATTAATTTTTGATACAATTTAAATTAATGTAATTTTAGATTACTCACATGAAAACAATGATGATTTTGATGGTCCATCCAACGATGTGCGCCCATAGCCGATGTTGATCTCGATCCAGTTGTTTTTTTTTTTTTTTTTTTGTACTTTTGATATATTTTTTATAATTTATTATATTTCACTTCGCAAATTATATATATGTACATATGTATTTAATTTATATTAGCAATGAAAATATGTATTAATACCTTAAATGAAAATTTTTAAACGAACTCAACATAAACTCTTTTGTTTAGATGATTTAAAAAAAAAAGAATATTTAATAGGATTAACTAAAAATTAAAATATAATAACACGCCTTAAATGACCCTGGGTCATTCAGTATTAATATTGTTGATTCCTGGGTATTGTTACACAATTATAAAAAGTATTTTTCGCGTTTGTAGTCAAGCTTTGGCGCTTCTAATTCTGCACTGATTGCATATATTTGCTCTAAGGTTGCTGGGGACTATTTGGAGCTTTGCTAGTAGCGTGGATGATGACGTCGTCGTCAGCTTATCCCCAATCCAGATCTCTTAATGAGCGTAGCTTTTGGAGAAGCCAAAGTTAACCCAGACCACTTTCGTATGGCTTTTCTTGTTGTTTTCAACCAGAATTGATTAGTTTTGTAATAAAAATCTTCCCTCGATATATTTAGAAATTTTAACATTAACAGCAGCAGACTTGACAGAAAAAGGTTTTCGAAGCGAGATTGAGGGCTGGTCAATTTTAGGGCTTATGAAATTCTTGTTGGCCCCCGTATCAACAAGAAACTTCAACACTACTCCATCCTTTGTGACATACTCTATGTATGGTACGCTAGATCGCCCTTTGACATAAAATTTATCTCATCACAAGTAGCTTCCTCTGCAGATGCAGATTAGTTTTCTAAATCCACTTCATCTTCTGCTTCGATGTTGTACAAGCGTTGCTGCTTGTTAGGGAAGTTATCAGAGGCTGCTCTACGTTTGAATGGGTTGCCCTGGAACTTTGATCGATTTGCATAGTTCACCTGTTTACTCTGGATGCTTCGATCAACATCCATCTTCTCCGAAGGCTTCAGTGCAGGAACATTTTCCTGAGGAGCTTTCCAGGCAAATCTGTTATGCTTCCCTATTGCATTTTGTTGGGGCTTTCTCGGAGGAATATTAGGTCTCATGTCTCGATTACCAAAATGTTGATTCATAGGAGACGTGATCGTATTGGAGAAGGAAGAGGAGTGTACAGAACTACTCCTATAGTTGACGTTCTGTGTTTCCAGGCAGGCAGAGTAAGCTTCTGGGAGTGTCCGTGGCCGTTGAATCATCAACATTCGTGAGATATCACCATTGAGGCTACGCACGAAAACATCCAGAGCCCTATTACGGTAGGTTTCTACCAAAGCCCTTACAGTTTCCTCACTATGCGACTCGGTTTTGATTTTATTAACCATCAAAGATGGTTAACGGCAGCATAAAAGTCGTCGAGTTTACTGCTTTTCTGATCAAGCTGATTGAGCTGAGCTGAGCTCAAGAGTCCTTAAGTCTCGCTTATCAGCATAAAAATGCAGTGATAAGCAAGCTTTCATCTCGAGCCAGTCAGCGTCAAAGATGTTATACATAGCTCACTAGAGCAGCATCAGCAGGACCTCTGATCTTGCCCCTAATTTGTTGCAATATAGCCCTCTACAGCGTGTATCCATGATACATACTGCGTAGGGTTTCCGTTAAAGACTTGTAACTCCTTAACGCAGTCAGGCAGCTTGCTAATTTCTCTAAGGTCAGCCTCCGTCTGTGGAGGACTGAGCTCGAAATAGTAAGCTACAGAAAGTACGGCCGGGGAGGCGGTTGAAGTTGCTTTCTTTTCCACAACTTGGACTCTCCTCTCGAACCCCTTCAGTTGAGCTATCAAGCTGCTGACCGGAGCGGTCAGCAATTTGGTCCATGTCAAACAATCTTTTTTTTCACGTTTTATTTAAATATATATAATATATATATATATGAAGGCTTACCTCAATAGACACCAGGCACACAGAAACAATTTTTTAGTATCCTATTTTTCTTTTTTTATTTTTCTTCTTTTTTTTATATATATATTTTAATTCAATAATTTGGTTTTCCTTCTGCACACTCACACTCACACACAGCACAATATGTATGAATTTTTTACAATTAACAATTTTAATTTTTTTTTTTTTTTTACTCTAGGTACCCTTTATTTTTATATATACAATTTTTTTTCACATACACCAATTTCAAATTACAATTATTAATATTTTTTTTTTTTATCAAGGTGAAAACCCTTTATTTTTATATATGAATTTTTTTTTCAGACACACCAATTTACATAAATTAACAATTATTAATATTTTTTTTATCAAACAGACAAATTTTGATGTCACTTTTCTTTATTACTTTTCATGAAAAATTTTTCCTCACTCACACAATGAGCATATTTTTTATCTTGTTCCTTTTTTTGTTACTTCTTTTTTTTTTTTGTTGGAGAAAATCTGCGAAAACAAAAATTTATTTTTAGTACTCCCCAAGACCGACCGAATAATAGGGTTTCCAAAGGAACCGTGTTGCGTGGGAGGTGTCGTTTTAGTCCCGTTTAGCCGCAAGCAGCCTACTAATGGAACGATCACCATCACCGTCGTATCCCTTACCCTTTAAAGATATCCGCATGTTCCCATGGGTATGCGGAAAATTGTGTGTCATTATCCAATTATCATTATCCAAAATGGTCTACTGTGTAACAGCGACGTTCACTCAGATAGAGCGTATTGGTAATGCACTACGATCTACAGGCAAAAAGGATACAGTTTCACAACAGGGTCCCTGCTCGGGCGCCAATTAAGGATTCTCTGAAGGGGGATCCTAAAAAAACACGGACGCTGGCCTCTGAGGGACCAGTCCAACCGTCCGACTTACTATTTGAATAAAAGATTTGTTTTTCAATCGTTATAATTTATTCTTTATTTAATCCCCACTAGACCAGCACTAACATTGAAATAAAGCTAACTTAGCTAATACCCTAAAATTACACCAATTAAATTATTGTATTTGATTTTTGATTTTAAAAAAAAATCTTTATTTTAAGACGACTTATTCGTCTGAGTTATAACTTGAAACTAAACTGATACAGTACGATCACTTAACTTATATAAGGTTCTTATCTTATTCACTTGATGGCGTGTCTGCTATCTGGGTGATCTATGGATGGTTGAATATAATATCATCCTTTGTTTGCATGTTTACATCTTCGTCTGCATCCTTATCTGGGATTTGTTGCGATTTGAGGCTTTTGTTATATATAACTCACCTAACGTAATGGCGCGCGAATTTTATCTTTAATCCTCCGGGATAACTTTTTTAAAAAATTGAAATTAAACACACAATTTACATTTGTATGATTTTATTTTTATTTTTAAATTTCTCAGGTTCAGATCCCTTACCACTGGTGGGGGGAAATCATTAGCTATATCGAGTAATGTATACTTAATACTGAATTCTATTCTTGTCATGCAAGCCCTTTTTATAGTAAATTTGTCTTTGCAGTGATGCTGCATGAATGTACATGAAAAATATTGAAATATTGGATCGTTGTCGATCTTTGTTTATATTAATTTTTATAGCATTCTCGATGTGATTAAATTTGATGGTAATAGAAAAATATTGGATCGTTGGCGATCTTTGTTTATATTATTTTTTGGAGATGCTTTGTTGATAGGTTATTATACTCAAGCAAATATGCTTGGTAGATTTTTATTATTGTTTGTGTTGGGAAGTAATTCTATAACTCGCGCGCTGTTCACCTACGACGGTGATTTGCATGGTCAGCGACCATGCTCGTGCATTAACCCCGTTACTTGAAACCCGCCAATCATATTGACCTCCATGCACCGTTACTCGATACCCACCAATCGTGCGAACTTATAATTTACCGTTATGATTTGCTTGCTTAGCAGGATCAATGTTGAGATTTAACATAAGATGAGAAAATTCATTTTTAATATCAGAGAAATCGTTGTCAAGCACTTTCATAATGTCGTTTAATTTGTTTAAACAGATTGAAATGGGCTTTGATTTGCACTGATCACATTTATAGAATATGTTTTTATAATAAGTAGATCGGATTCTTTTATTTTAGCACAATTAATGTGAGTAAGAGCATTGCAAATATCACATTTAACTGAGGTTTCTAAAGATACTGCGATTTTGCACTTTACACAATTGATCATAGTGAGATAATTTAAAGAGCGACTGACACTGGTGAAAGTTGAACTTCGAACGAAAAAAATGACAACTCAAAAAACTATATTAACTTCACATGTATTTATAATGGAAAAATATTAAAAGAATATAACAAAAGGCATGAGTGATATGGTAGCATAATTACTTAAGCGGTCCCTAGACTATCAATATTATTGAACAATATATTACACAATATTATTTGGCTTGTTGCAGATCTTCGAAAAATCGTATACATCTAGCTTCACTACTTGGAACCCATGGCTCCTCCAAATTTTCTACAAATTGTTCTGTTATCTAAGTTGAAGTTCCCAAAGTTATTTTCCGTTCCAAATACGTCGTGGACCACTCGCTGTTTAATAGTATATTCGCTAAATTCTTTAGCGAACAATTTGATAAGTCTTTCTTTTGGGCTATTACCACCTTCCGTGCGTAAAGAAGGGATTCCGTCAATATGTACAACACTTTCTTGGCTTCGAACATTTTCGGTTTCAAAGAGAGTGAGTTCAAAATCACTATAATTGAAATTGAATGGATCAAGAATTCTTTCGTCCATATTATTTGAAGAAGAGATAACATTGACATGTGTGTCATTATTTCCTGATTGCACTAGCGAATCTTCTAGTGATTTTATCTTCGAAACATTGGAAGAAGGAACATCTGCATGAGTTGTTGGAGTAGGTACAATCATGGATGACGTGTATGTGGTTTCCGTGATGCGCGATGATGAGGATGGCTCCTCCAAATTTTCTACAAATTGTTCTGTTATCTAAGTTGAAGTCTCCAAAGTTATATTCGGTTCCAAATACGTCGTGGACCACTCGCTGTTTAATAGTATATTCGCTAAATTCTTTAGCGAACAATTTGATAAGTCTTTCTTTTGGGCTATTACCACCTTCCGTGCGTAAAGAAGGGATTCCGTCAATATGTACAACACTTTCTTGGCTTCGAACATTTTCGGTTTCAAAGAGAGTGAGTTCAAAATCACTATAATTGAAATTGAATGGATCAAGAATTCTTTCGTCCATATTATTTGAAGAAGAGATAACATTGACATGTGTGTCATTATTTCCTGATTGCACTAGCGAATCTTCTAGTGATTTTATCTTCGAAACATTGGAAGAAGGAACATCTGCATGAGTTGTTGGAGTAGGTACAATCATGGATGAAGTGTATGTGGTTTCCGTGATGCGCGATGATGAGGATGGCTCCTCCAAATTTTCTACAAATTGTTCTGTTATCTAAGTTGAAGTCTCCAAAGTTATATTCGGTTCCAAATACGTCGTGGACCACTCGCTGTTTAATAGTATATTCGCTAAATTCTTTAGCGAACAATTTGATAAGTCTTTCTTTTGGGCTATTACCACCTTCCGTGCGTAAAGAAGGGATTCCGTCAATATGTACAACACTTTCTTGGCTTCGAACATTTTCGCTTTCAAAGAGAGTGAGGTCAAAATCTCTATAATTGAAATTGAATGGATCAAGAATTCTTTCGTCCATATTATTTGAAAAAGAGATAACATCGACATGTGTGTCATTATTTCCTGATTGCACTAGCGAATCTTCTAGTGATTTTATCTTCGAAACATTGGAAGAAGGAACATCTGCATGAGTTGTTGGAGTAGGTACAATCATGGATAACGTGTATGTGGTTTCCGTGATGCGCGATGATGAGGATGGCTCCTCCAAATTTTCTACAAATTGTTCTGTTATCTAAGTTGAAGTCTCCAAAGTTATATTCGGTTCCAAATACGTCGTGGACCACTCGCTGTTTAATAGTATATTCGCTAAATTCTTTAGCGAACAATTTGATAAGTCTTTCTTTTGGGCTATTACCACCTTCCGTGCGTAAAGAAGGGATTCCGTCAATATGTACAACACTTTCTTGGCTTCGAACATTTTCGCTTTCAAAGAGAGTGAGTTCAAAATCTCTATAATTGAAATTGAATGGATCAAGAATTCTTTCGTCCATATTATTTGAAGAAGAGATAACATCGACATGTGTGTCATTATTTCCTGATTGCACTAGCGAATCTTCTAGTGATTTTATCTTCGAAACATTGGAAGAAGGAACATCTGCATGAGTTGTTGGAGTAGGTACAATCATGGATGACGTGTATGTGGTTTCCGTGATGCGCGATGATGAGGATGGCTCCTCCAAATTTTCTACAAATTGTTCTGTTATCTAAGTTGAAGTCTCCAAAGTTATATTCGGTTCCAAATACGTCGTGGACCACTCGCTGTTTAATAGTATATTCGCTAAATTCTTTAGCGAACAATTTGATAAGTCTTTCTTTTGGGCTATTACCACCTTCCGTGCGTAAAGAAGGGATTCCGTCAATATGTACAACACTTTCTTGGCTTCGAACATTTTCGCTTTCAAAGAGAGTGAGGTCAAAATCTCTATAATTGAAATTGAATGGATCAAGAATTCTTTCGTCCATATTATTTGAAGAAGAGATAACATCGACATGTGTGTCATTATTTCCTGATTGCACTAGCGAATCTTCTAGTGATTTTATCTTCGAAACATTGGAAGAAGGAACATCTGCATGAGTTGTTGGAGTAGGTACAATCATGGATGACGTGTATGTGGTTTCCGTGATGCGCGATGATGAGGATGGCTCCTCCAAATTTTCTACAAATTGTTCTGTTATCTATGTTGAAGTCTCCAAAGTTATATTCGGTTCCAAATACGTCGTGGACCACTCGCTGTTTAATAGTATATTCGCTAAATTCTTTAGCGAACAATTTGATAAGTCTTTCTTTTGGGCTATTACCACCTTCCGTGCGTAAAGAAGGGATTCCGTCAATATGTACAACACTTTCTTGGCTTCGAACATTTTCGCTTTCAAAGAGAGTGAGGTCAAAATCTCTATAATTGAAATTGAATGGATCAAGAATTCTTTCGTCCATATTATTTGAAGAAGAGATAACATCGACATGTGTGTCATTATTTCCTGATTGCACTAGCGAATCTTCTAGTGATTTTATCTTCGAAACATTGGAAGAAGGAACATCTGCATGAGTTGTTGGAGTAGGTACAATCATGGATGACGTGTATGTGGTTTCCGTGATGCGCGATGATGAGGATGGCTCCTCCAAATTTTCTACAAATTGTTCTGTTATCTAAGTTGAAGTCTCCAAAGTTATATTCGGTTCCAAATACGTCGTGGACCACTCGCTGTTTAATAGTATATTCGCTAAATTCTTTAGCGAACAATTTGATAAGTCTTTCTTTTGGGCTATTACCACCTTCCGTGCGTAAAGAAGGGATTCCGTCAATATGTACAACACTTTCTTGGCTTCGAACATTTTCGCTTTCAAAGAGAGTGAGTTCAAAATCTCTATAATTGAAATTGAATGGATCAAGAATTCTTTCGTCCATATTATTTGAAGAAGAGATAACATCGACATGTGTGTCATTATTTCCTGATTGCACTAGCGAATCTTCTAGTGATTTTATCTTCGAAACATTGGAAGAAGGAACATCTGCATGAGTTGTTGGAGTAGGTACAATCATGGATGAAGTGTATGTGGTTTCCGTGATGCGCGATGATGAGGATGGCTCCTCCAAATTTTCTACAAATTGTTCTGTTATCTATGTTGAAGTCTCCAAAGTTATATTCGGTTCCAAATACGTCGTGGACCACTCGCTGTTTAATAGTATATTCGCTAAATTCTTTAGCGAACAATTTGATAAGTCTTTCTTTTGGGCTATTACCACCTTCCGTGCGTAAAGAAGGGATTCCGTCAATATGTACAACACTTTCTTGGCTTCGAACATTTTCGCTTTCAAAGAGAGTGAGGTCAAAATCTCTATAATTGAAATTGAATGGATCAAGAATTCTTTCGTCCATATTATTTGAAGAAGAGATTACATCGACATGTGTGTCATTATTTCCTGATTGCACTAGCGAATCTTCTAGTGATTTTATCTTCGAAACATTGGAAGAAGGAACATCTGCATGAGTTGTTGGAGTAGGTACAATCATGGATGACGTGTATGTGGTTTCCGTGATGCGCGATGATGAGGATGGCTCCTCCAAAATTTCTACAAATTGTTCTGTTATCTATGTTGAAGTCTCCAAAGTTATATTCGGTTCCAAATACGTCGTGGACCACTCGCAGTTTAATAGTATATTCGCTAAATTCTTTAGCGAACAATTTGATAAGTCTTTCTTTTGGGCTATTACCACCTTCCGTGCGTAAAGAAGGGATTCCGTCAATATGTACAACACTTTCTTGGCTTCGAACATTTTCGCTTTCAAAGAGAGTGAGTTCAAAATCTCTATAATTGAAATTGAATGGATCAAGAATTCTTTCGTCCATATTATTTGAAGAAGAGATAACATCGACATGTGTGTCATTATTTCCTGATTGCACTAGCGAATCTTCTAGTGATTTTATCTTCGAAACATTGGAAGAAGGAACATCTGCATGAGTTGTTGGAGTAGGTACAATCATGGATGACGTGTATGTGGTTTCCGTGATGCGCGATGATGAGGATGGCTCCTCCAAATTTTCTACAAATTGTTCTGTTATCTATGTTGAAGTCTCCAAAGTTATATTCGGTTCCAAATACGTCGTGGACCACTCGCTGTTTAATAGTATATTCGCTAAATTCTTTAGCGAACAATTTGATAAGTCTTTCTTTTGGGCTATTACCACCTTCCGTGCGTAAAGAAGGGATTCCGTCAATATGTACAACACTTTCTTGGCTTCGAACATTTTCGCTTTCAAAGAGAGTGAGGTCAAAATCTCTATAATTGAAATTGAATGGATCAAGAATTCTTTCGTCCATATTATTTGAAGAAGAGATAACATCGACATGTGTGTCATTATTTCCTGATTGCACTAGCGAATCTTCTAGTGATTTTATCTTCGAAACATTGGAAGAAGGAACATCTGCATGAGTTGTTGGAGTAGGTACAATCATGGATGAAGTGTATGTGGTTTCCGTGATGCGCGATGATGAGGATGGCTCCTCCAAATTTTCTACAAATTGTTCTGTTATCTATGTTGAAGTCTCCAAAGTTATATTCGGTTCCAAATACGTCGTGGACCACTCGCTGTTTAATAGTATATTCGCTAAATTCTTTAGCGAACAATTTGATAAGTCTTTCTTTTGGGCTATTACCACCTTCCGTGCGTAAAGAAGGGATTCCGTCAATATGTACAACACTTTCTTGGCTTCGAACATTTTCGCTTTCAAAGAGAGTGAGGTCAAAATCTCTATAATTGAAATTGAATGGATCAAGAATTCTTTCGTCCATATTATTTGAAGAAGAGATAACATCGACATGTGTGTCATTATTTCCTGATTGCACTAGCGAATCTTCTAGTGATTTTATCTTCGAAACATTGGAAGAAGGAACATCTGCATGAGTTGTTGGAGTAGGTACAATCATGGATGACGTGTATGTGGTTTCCGTGATGCGCGATGATGAGGATGGCTCCTCCAAATTTTCTACAAATTGTTCTGTTATCTATGTTGAAGTCTCCAAAGTTATATTCGGTTCCAAATACGTCGTGGACCACTCGCTGTTTAATAGTATATTCGCTAAATTCTTTAGCGAACAATTTGATAAGTCTTTCTTTTGGGCTATTACCACCTTCCGTGCGTAAAGAAGGGATTCCGTCAATATGTACAACACTTTCTTGGCTTCGAACATTTTCGCTTTCAAAGAGAGTGAGGTCAAAATCTCTATAATTGAAATTGAATGGATCAAGAATTCTTTCGTCCATATTATTTGAAGAAGAGATAACATCGACATGTGTGTCATTATTTCCTGATTGCACTAGCGAATCTTCTAGTGATTTTATCTTCGAAACATTGGAAGAAGGAACATCTGCATGAGTTGTTGGAGTAGGTACAATCATGGATGACGTGTATGTGGTTTCCGTGATGCGCGATGATGAGGATGGCTCCTCCAAATTTTCTACAAATTGTTCTGTTATCTATGTTGAAGTCTCCAAAGTTATATTCGGTTCCAAATACGTCGTGGACCACTCGCTGTTTAATAGTATATTCGCTAAATTCTTTAGCGAACAATTTGATAAGTCTTTCTTTTGGGCTATTACCACCTTCCGTGCGTAAAGAAGGGATTCCGTCAATATGTACAACACTTTCTTGGCTTCGAACATTTTCGCTTTCAAAGAGAGTGAATTCAAAATCTCTATAATTGAAATTGAATGGATCAAGAATTCTTTCGTCCATATTATTTGAAGAAGAGATAACATCGACATGTGTGTCATTATTTCCTGATTGCACTAGCGAATCTTCTAGTGATTTTATCTTCGAAACATTGGAAGAAGGAACATCTGCATGAGTTGTTGGAGTAGGTACAATCATGGATGAAGTGTATGTGGTTTCCGTGATGCGCGATGATGAGGATGGCTCCTCCAAATTTTCTACAAATTGTTCTGTTATCTAAGTTGAAGTCTCCAAAGTTATATTCGGTTCCAAATACGTCGTGGACCACTCGCTGTTTAATAGTATATTCGCTAAATTCTTTAGCGAACAATTTGATAAGTCTTTCTTTTGGGCTATTACCACCTTCCGTGCGTAAAGAAGGGATTCCGTCAATATGTACAACACTTTCTTGGCTTCGAACATTTTCGCTTTCAAAGAGAGTGAGTTCAAAATCTCTATAATTGAAATTGAATGGATCAAGAATTCTTTCGTCCATATTATTTGAAGAAGAGATAACATCGACATGTGTGTCATTATTTCCTGATTGCACTAGCGAATCTTCTAGTGATTTTATCTTCGAAACATTGGAAGAAGGAACATCTGCATGAGTTGTTGGAGTAGGTACAATCATGGATGAAGTGTATGTGGTTTCCGTGATGCGCGATGATGAGGATGGCTCCTCCAAATTTTCTACAAATTGTTCTGTTATCTATGTTGAAGTCTCCAAAGTTATATTCGGTTCCAAATACGTCGTGGACCACTCGCTGTTTAATAGTATATTCGCTAAATTCTTTAGCGAACAATTTGATAAGTCTTTCTTTTGGGCTATTACCACCTTCCGTGCGTAAAGAAGGGATTCCGTCAATATGTACAACACTTTCTTGGCTTCGAACATTTTCGCTTTCAAAGAGAGTGAGGTCAAAATCTCTATAATTGAAATTGAATGGATCAAGAATTCTTTCGTCCATATTATTTGAAGAAGAGATAACATCGACATGTGTGTCATTATTTCCTGATTGCACTAGCGAATCTTCTAGTGATTTTATCTTCGAAACATTGGAAGAAGGAACATCTGCATGAGTTGTTGGAGTAGGTACAATCATGGATGACGTGTATGTGGTTTCCGTGATGCGCGATGATGAGGATGGCTCCTCCAAATTTTCTACAAATTGTTCTGTTATCTATGTTGAAGTCTCCAAAGTTATATTCGGTTCCAAATACGTCGTGGACCACTCGCTGTTTAATAGTATATTCGCTAAATTCTTTAGCGAACAATTTGATAAGTCTTTCTTTTGGGCTATTACCACCTTCCGTGCGTAAAGAAGGGATTCCGTCAATATGTACAACACTTTCTTGGCTTCGAACATTTTCGCTTTCAAAGAGAGTGAGGTCAAAATCTCTATAATTGAAATTGAATGGATCAAGAATTCTTTCGTCCATATTATTTGAAGAAGAGATAACATCGACATGTGTGTCATTATTTCCTGATTGCACTAGCGAATCTTCTAGTGATTTTATCTTCGAAACATTGGAAGAAGGAACATCTGCATGAGTTGTTGGAGTAGGTACAATCATGGATGAAGTGTATGTGGTTTCCGTGATGCGCGATGATGAGGATGGCTCCTCCAAATTTTCTACAAATTGTTCTGTTATCTATGTTGAAGTCTCCAAAGTTATATTCGGTTCCAAATACGTCGTGGACCACTCGCTGTTTAATAGTATATTCGCTAAATTCTTTAGCGAACAATTTGATAAGTCTTTCTTTTGGGCTATTACCACCTTCCGTGCGTAAAGAAGGGATTCCGTCAATATGTACAACACTTTCTTGGCTTCGAACATTTTCGCTTTCAAAGAGAGTGAGGTCAAAATCTCTATAATTGAAATTGAATGGATCAAGAATTCTTTCGTCCATATTATTTGAAGAAGAGATAACATCGACATGTGTGTCATTATTTCCTGATTGCACTAGCGAATCTTCTAGTGATTTTATCTTCGAAACATTGGAAGAAGGAACATCTGCATGAGTTGTTGGAGTAGGTACAATCATGGATGAAGTGTATGTGGTTTCCGTGATGCGCGATGATGAGGATGGCTCCTCCAAATTTTCTACAAATTGTTCTGTTATCTATGTTGAAGTCTCCAAAGTTATATTCGGTTCCAAATACGTCGTGGACCACTCGCTGTTTAATAGTATATTCGCTACATTCTTTAGCGAACAATTTGATAAGTCTTTCTTTTGGGCTATTACCACCTTCCGTGCGTAAAGAAGGGATTCCGTCAATATGTACAACACTTTCTTGGCTTCGAACATTTTCGCTTTCAAAGAGAGTGAGTTCAAAATCTCTATAATTGAAATTGAATGGATCAAGAATTCTTTCGTCCATATTATTTGAAGAAGAGATAACATCGACATGTGTGTCATTATTTCCTGATTGCACTAGCGAATCTTCTAGTGATTTTATCTTCGAAACATTGGAAGAAGGAACATCTGCATGAGTTGTTGGAGTAGGTACAATCATGGATGAAGTGTATGTGGTTTCCGTGATGCGCGATGATGAGGATGGCTCCTCCAAATTTTCTACAAATTGTTCTGTTATCTATGTTGAAGTCTCCAAAGTTATATTCGGTTCCAAATACGTCGTGGACCACTCGCTGTTTAATAGTATATTCGCTAAATTCTTTAGCGAACAATTTGATAAGTCTTTCTTTTGGGCTATTACCACCTTCCGTGCGTAAAGAAGGGATTCCGTCAATATGTACAACACTTTCTTGGCTTCGAACATTTTCGCTTTCAAAGAGAGTGAGGTCAAAATCTCTATAATTGAAATTGAATGGATCAAGAATTCTTTCGTCCATATTATTTGAAGAAGAGATAACATCGACATGTGTGTCATTATTTCCTGATTGCACTAGCGAATCTTCTAGTGATTTTATCTTCGAAACATTGGAAAAAGGAACATCTGCATGAGTTGTTGGAGTAGGTACAATCATGGATGACGTGTATGTGGTTTCCGTGATGCGCGATGATGAGGATGGCTCCTCCAAATTTTCTACAAATTGTTCTGTTATCTATGTTGAAGTCTCCAAAGTTATATTCGGTTCCAAATACGTCGTGGACCACTCGCTGTTTAATAGTATATTCGCTAAATTCTTTAGCGAACAATTTGATAAGTCTTTCTTTTGGGCTATTACCACCTTCCGTGCGTAAAGAAAGGATTCCGTCAATATGTACAACACTTTCTTGGCTTCGAACATTTTCGCTTTCAAAGAGAGTGAGGTCAAAATCTCTATAATTGAAATTGAATGGATCAAGAATTCTTTCGTCCATATTATTTGAAGAAGAGATAACATCGACATGTGTGTCATTATTTCCTGATTGCACTAGCGAATCTTCTAGTGATTTTATCTTCGAAACATTGGAAGAAGGAATATCTGCATGAGTTGTTGGAGTAGGTACAATCATGGATGACGTGTATGTGGTTTCCGTGATGCGCGATGATGAGGATGGCTCCTCCAAATTTTCTACAAATTGTTCTGTTATCTATGTTGAAGTCTCCAAAGTTATATTCGGTTCCAATAAAAATAAAGAAGGGATTCCGTCAATATGTACAACACTTTCTTGGCTTCGAACATTTTCGCTTTCAAAGAGAGTGAGTTCAAAATCTCTATAATTGAAATTGAATGGATCAAGAATTCTTTCGTCCATATTATTTGAAGAAGAGATAACATCGACATGTGTGTCATTATTTCCTGATTGCACTAGCGAATCTTCTAGTGATTTTATCTTCGAAACATTGGAAGAAGGAACATCTGCATGAGTTGTTGGAGTAGGTACAATCATGGATGAAGTGTATGTGGTTTCCGTGATGCGCGATGATGAGGATGGCTCCTCCAAATTTTCTACAAATTGTTCTGTTATCTATGTTGAAGTCTCCAAAGTTATATTCGGTTCCAAATACGTCGTGGACCACTCGCTGTTTAATAGTATATTCGCTAAATTCTTTAGCGAACAATTTGATAAGTCTTTCTTTTGGGCTATTACCACCTTCCGTGCGTAAAGAAGGGATTCCGTCAATATGTACAACACTTTCTTGGCTTCGAACATTTTCGCTTTCAAAGAGAGTGAGGTCAAAATCTCTATAATTGAAATTGAATGGATCAAGAATTCTTTCGTCCATATTATTTGAAGAAGAGATAACATCGACATGTGTGTCATTATTTCCTGATTGCACTAGCGAATCTTCTAGTGATTTTATCTTCGAAACATTGGAAGAAGGAACATCTGCATGAGTTGTTGGAGTAGGTACAATCATGGATGACGTGTATGTGGTTTCCGTGATGCGCGATGATGAGGATGGCTCCTCCAAATTTTCTACAAATTGTTCTGTTATCTATGTTGAAGTCTCCAAAGTTATATTCGGTTCCAAATACGTCGTGGACCACTCGCTGTTTAATAGTATATTCGCAAAATTCTTTAGCGAACAATTTGATAAGTCTTTCTTTTGGGCTATTACCACCTTCCGTGCGTAAAGAAGGGATTCCGTCAATATGTACAACACTTTCTTGGCTTCGAACATTTTCGCTTTCAAAGAGAGTGAGGTCAAAATCTCTATAATTGAAATTGAATGGATCAAGAATTCTTTCGTCCATATTATTTGAAGAAGAGATAACATCGACATGTGTGTCATTATTTCCTGATTGCACTAGCGAATCTTCTAGTGATTTTATCTTCGAAACATTGGAAGAAGGAACATCTGCATGAGTTGTTGGAGTAGGTACAATCATGGATGAAGTGTATGTGGTTTCCGTGATGCGCGATGATGAGGATGGCTCCTCCAAATTTTCTACAAATTGTTCTGTTATCTATGTTGAAGTCTCCAAAGTTATATTCGGTTCCAAATACGTCGTGGACCACTCGCTGTTTAATAGTATATTCGCTAAATTCTTTAGCGAACAATTTGATAAGTCTTTCTTTTGGGCTATTACCACCTTCCGTGCGTAAAGAAGGGATTCCGTCAATATGTACAACACTTTCTTGGCTTCGAACATTTTCGCTTTCAAAGAGAGTGAGGTCAAAATCTCTATAATTGAAATTGAATGGATCAAGAATTCTTTCGTCCATATTATTTGAAGAAGAGATAACATCGACATGTGTGTCATTATTTCCTGATTGCACTAGCGAATCTTCTAGTGATTTTATCTTCGAAACATTGGAAGAAGGAACATCTGCATGAGTTGTTGGAGTAGGTACAATCATGGATGAAGTGTATGTGGTTTCCGTGATGCGCGATGATGAGGATGGCTCCTCCAAATTTTCTACAAATTGTTCTGTTATCTATGTTGAAGTCTCCAAAGTTATATTCGGTTCCAAATACGTCGTGGACCACTCGCTGTTTAATAGTATATTCGCTACATTCTTTAGCGAACAATTTGATAAGTCTTTCTTTTGGGCTATTACCACCTTCCGTGCGTAAAGAAGGGATTCCGTCAATATGTACAACACTTTCTTGGCTTCGAACATTTTCGCTTTCAAAGAGAGTGAGTTCAAAATCTCTATAATTGAAATTGAATGGATCAAGAATTCTTTCGTCCATATTATTTGAAGAAGAGATAACATCGACATGTGTGTCATTATTTCCTGATTGCACTAGCGAATCTTCTAGTGATTTTATCTTCGAAACATTGGAAGAAGGAACATCTGCATGAGTTGTTGGAGTAGGTACAATCATGGATGAAGTGTATGTGGTTTCCGTGATGCGCGATGATGAGGATGGCTCCTCCAAATTTTCTACAAATTGTTCTGTTATCTAAGTTGAAGTCTCCAAAGTTATATTCGGTTCCAAATACGTCGTGGACCACTCGCTGTTTAATAGTATATTCGCTAAATTCTTTAGCGAACAATTTGATAAGTCTTTCTTTTGGGCTATTACCACCTTCCGTGCGTAAAGAAGGGATTCCGTCAATATGTACAACACTTTCTTGGCTTCGAACATTTTCGCTTTCAAAGAGAGTGAGTTCAAAATCTCTATAATTGAAATTGAATGGATCAAGAATTCTTTCGTCCATATTATTTGAAGAAGAGATAACATCGACATGTGTGTCATTATTTCCTGATTGCACTAGCGAATCTTCTAGTGATTTTATCTTCGAAACATTGGAAGAAGGAACATCTGCATGAGTTGTTGGAGTAGGTACAATCATGGATGAAGTGTATGTGGTTTCCGTGATGCGCGATGATGAGGATGGCTCCTCCAAATTTTCTACAAATTGTTCTGTTATCTATGTTGAAGTCTCCAAAGTTATATTCGGTTCCAAATACGTCGTGGACCACTCGCTGTTTAATAGTATATTCGCTAAATTCTTTAGCGAACAATTTGATAAGTCTTTCTTTTGGGCTATTACCACCTTCCGTGCGTAAAGAAGGGATTCCGTCAATATGTACAACACTTTCTTGGCTTCGAACATTTTCGCTTTCAAAGAGAGTGAGGTCAAAATCTCTATAATTGAAATTGAATGGATCAAGAATTCTTTCGTCCATATTATTTGAAGAAGAGATAACATCGACATGTGTGTCATTATTTCCTGATTGCACTAGCGAATCTTCTAGTGATTTTATCTTCGAAACATTGGAAAAAGGAACATCTGCATGAGTTGTTGGAGTAGGTACAATCATGGATGACGTGTATGTGGTTTCCGTGATGCGCGATGATGAGGATGGCTCCTCCAAATTTTCTACAAATTGTTCTGTTATCTATGTTGAAGTCTCCAAAGTTATATTCGGTTCCAAATACGTCGTGGACCACTCGCTGTTTAATAGTATATTCGCTAAATTCTTTAGCGAACAATTTGATAAGTCTTTCTTTTGGGCTATTACCACCTTCCGTGCGTAAAGAAAGGATTCCGTCAATATGTACAACACTTTCTTGGCTTCGAACATTTTCGCTTTCAAAGAGAGTGAGGTCAAAATCTCTATAATTGAAATTGAATGGATCAAGAATTCTTTCGTCCATATTATTTGAAGAAGAGATAACATCGACATGTGTGTCATTATTTCCTGATTGCACTAGCGAATCTTCTAGTGATTTTATCTTCGAAACATTGGAAGAAGGAATATCTGCATGAGTTGTTGGAGTAGGTACAATCATGGATGACGTGTATGTGGTTTCCGTGATGCGCGATGATGAGGATGGCTCCTCCAAATTTTCTACAAATTGTTCTGTTATCTATGTTGAAGTCTCCAAAGTTATATTCGGTTCCAAATACGTCGTGGACCACTCGCTGTTTAATAGTATATTCGCTAAATTCTTTAGCGAACAATTTGATAAGTCTTTCTTTTGGGCTATTACCACCTTCCGTGCGTAAAGAAGGGATTCCGTCAATATGTACAACACTTTCTTGGCTTCGAACATTTTCGCTTTCAAAGAGAGTGAGGTCAAAATCTCTATAATTGAAATTGAATGGATCAAGAATTCTTTCGTCCATATTATTTGAAGAAGAGATAACATCGACATGTGTGTCATTATTTCCTGATTGCACGTGCGTCGTAGCTTTCTTCATCTCTGCGTCCACATCTATTTTGGATTTTTTCGAATCCTTCATATCTTTCCCTTCCTCTGGTGTCTTCCTCTTCCTCTTTGTTTTCTCTATTATCGTCACTTCCTCCACTGCTTGAGTACTCGGTAGTAATCCGCCGTTGTACTCCTCTAATTCTTCCCGATTTGGCACTTCTTCTTCTTTTTCTGATTGGATTTGGGAATCGTCGTCCATTATCACTGGATCCCGAATCGTTACTTTTTTGTTCATTTTCATTTTCAGAATAATTATACGAACAAACACTTGCACTACTACTGTTATCACTGTCACTTCTAGAACACATTTGAATATATTTTACAAACCGATACCTATTTATGCACAAATTTTCAATTATGCATGGTAAAAATAATAAAACATTATGACATCGACGACGACAGCTGTACTGTGCCTGAAAATATGCAACGATTAAATTGGGCTTAGAAATTGCAACGCCATGGCTTGGCTTAATCATGGCCTTCGGCCGATAGCCGCCGCCGGCCGGCTGTAATTTGTACACTAAACAATATTTCGAAAGATAATGTATTGACCAATGAATATTTACTTATGTGTATTGGAAAAATTAGGTTTTCCTTCGGCTTTTTTGGTCACTTTGATCGTTGCAATGAAACAAGGTTGTTACATTCGCTTTTCCCGACGTTTCGGCAGGGGTTACTGCCTTCCTCAGGGGAACTTTATTGCACATGAAATACAAAACACATAGTAAAATATTGTGGACAACAAGAATAAGAAAAAAAACTTACAATTTAACAATTAAATTTTAAAACAGTGTACAAAAAACACTTCTAATTAAGAAGTTCAGTCATAACTACAAAAAGAAAGAGAAAACTTTTATGCGGAAACAAGGGAGCAGTATACAGATGATATCCTCTGTGTTTCTTGCTTGCGATTCATATTGTTTTTGTTGTTCAGGATGTGGAGCGTTTCGAGCGTATATCGCTTAGAGGTGTATTTTTCCGTTTGAAGAACTTTAACACCATCGAAATCCGGAGAATGACCTTTGTCTATTGAATGGGCCGCCAATGCGGTTTTAACCAGGTTATTGCTTTTGATGTCAGATTTGTGGTTGGACAATCTTTGGCGCAAGAATTGTTTGGTGATTCCGATGTAGCAAAGGTTACATGTTTCGTCAGGTTTACCTTTGCAGTTTATTTTATAAATGACGTCAGTGCGTTTATCTGTGTCTATTTTAGTCTTTAGTTTGGTGAAAAGGTGTCTAATTGTCTGATTAGATTTGAAAGCCAATCGGACATCTTGGATGTTTTTGGTGACAACTTGCTTAAAATTCTCAGCCACTTTTGGAACGTAAACAATGCTTTTGAAGTATCCTTTGTTGTTATCCTCACTTTGTTATTTAGCGCGTCTGCATTGTTGTTGTAAAATTAAGCCGCGAATAATTGCTGGCGGGAAACCGTTGTCGCTTAAAATTTTGGTCACTTTGATGGTATTTGAATGGTGGAATCTTTCGTCACTTAACGTGAAAACTTTGTTAATTAAATTGGAAGCTGTGTTGAAGATTATGTGTTTGGCTTGGTTGGACCGGAAGTTGATCAGACGTCCTGATGCTGTTGGTTTTTGAAACCAATCAAACGACAATTGAGTGTCCATACAGTGGATTTTGACATTAAGGGACGATATAGAACTGTTATTTTCGTTTTCAACAGTGAACTGTAGTTTGGAGTGGAATGGAATCCGTTTAGGATCAATAATAAATCTGCGACTTTATCCTTGTCCATAACCGCAAATATGTCATCAACATATTTCACTATAAAATTTGGCTTTGCATTACATCCAGTTAAACATTCGTCAAGTAAATGGTCCATTACCAAATCAGCAATAGTGGGCGAAAGAGGGTTGCCCATTGAATGTTTTTTTTTATTCTTGTTGTCCACAATATTGTACTATGTGTTTTGTATTTCATGTGCAATAAAGTTCCCCTGAGGAAGGCAGCAACCCCTGCCGAAACGTCGGGAAAAGCGAATGTAACAACCTTGTTTCATTGCAACGATCAAAGTGACCAAAAAAGCCGAAGGAAAACCTAATTTTTCCAATACACATAAACAATATTTCGCACAATAAATCATTTAACAGTTCTTTATTTGTGCTTAAACATCATGCTCGATGATATGGATTATTGTTGTGTGGCAATTGCTCTTGCTATTTCATTCAAAAAAAAAAAACGCAGATGGATGAAGGACTGGTACAAAAAAGGAAACGTGTGTACTCATCAAAATTTATTAAATGACCTGGCTTTGAGCGAACCCAATGATTTTAGAAATTTCCTGTGAATGGACGATGGATTTTATAATGAACTGCTTGAAATGATTACGCATATTATTATAAAGATAAATACCAAATTGCGAGATGCTATTCCCCCTTCCCATCGTTTGTCAATTACACTACGATTTCTTGCTACCGGAAATACTTTTGAAGACTTAAAATTTACAAACGCAATATCCCCGCAATCGATTGGCTTGGGGAAAAGTAGAAAAGAATTCCGAAACATTTTGCGAGTTCGTATCCTCTTCCGAATACACAACTTGAGAATTTTGTTTGACATAATGGCAATCAGCTTGGCTTGGCGTTGACATTACAAAGCTGTACGGAGTGGAACACGACGACGACGCACTGTTGTAATCATCCATATTTATTTTGACCGAATTTCGGTTTAAAGTTCCCATACGGCCTTCAAATAATATGTCGTTTATGGCTATTTTTGCAAAAAGTTGTTGCTCTGGTTCTATTCTCTACAAATCGACTGCCCAAGCTGCGGAGATTTGTTCAAATTCATTCTTTGGTTCCTGTAGCCGTTTCCGAACCAAAGAAATCAACTCTTGAGATCCGTCGTTTTTTGTTTAAGTTTTTTTCGTTGGTTGTTCTGTAACGAACGAATAACGTAATGATGTAACATGATACTTCCATCATGCCACTTCAACGTCATTATAGCACCCACGACCTTCTTTCCTTCCATCATCCTCAGTCTTTCCGCCAATCGACTTCCGAAATTATCGAATCATCATCTGTTCAGGAATAAAAACACCCTTTGTGTTTGTTTATGAACAAAAGCATTTGACTTGAAGAGCTGAACGTACTGAATGGTTTATTAAGCTACAAACATAACATATTTATATCTTACACTAGTTCACAAAAAGATGCAACTCATGCAATAACAATGACCACCTGCATTGTTTTGCATGTTTGCATTCTTTCGCTTTCTTAACCTACATTACATTTGACCTTATTCTAATTATTACATTATTAAAGCTAATTTCGGCAACATGCTCCCCCTCTTGAAATTATTCAATTTCAACCGTAAACCGTTCTCCAGTATGATTTTTAATAGTTTGCGCTTTAGCAAATACAGGTGTCATCGTTTTTCTTGCTCGTGCGGACCACCATCGGTAAACTGCGTATAAATTAAATTATTTATTGTTAAAGGATTATAAAAAAACATCTTTATTTGTTCACAGTTCACTTATTACTAATTTACAATTTTAAAACTAAACTTAACATAACTTATTCTACCCTGCTACTGCAGCATATCGGCAACTGGCGTGTGTTATTTCCAGACGCTGTGTCAGCAAATGCAGCGCTCGTGTTCGCTGCTTACCCAATAATGTTCCCACGGGAACGGAAGTATAGCCGATTCAGCTTTTTGCTGGTTTAAGCTTGTTTGGCGTTAACTCCTCCATCCTTAAATTCGAACGTCCTCGTTCGATGACCTTATATGGTTTGCGATGTCCTTGACTCCTATTATCATCGGTTTTGGATTTTGATCTGGTACTGTTGCCGATGTGAACTTTTCTTTGTCAATCTTGTTGTTACGTTTTCGAAAGAGTTTGAAGGCGAATATTATTGCAATTGATGTAAGGCAAATTACTAGTACAGCGGAAGTTGTATTGTGGATTATGTTGACCTTTTCCAGCAAGTCTATTTTATTTGTACTATTGGCGTAAAGATGCTGTAATCTCTCGAGTGACAAGAATTCTTCTTTGGCTTCTAACATTGGTGCTGGTTGAAGCACTGCTGGCATGATATGGTAGTTGATCATTTCTTTGTTGTTAAATTCTCTTCCGTTTATTTGAATTGAGGAGTTTTTATGCCGGATGATGTAAGTTCCATTGAGTTCTACTGTTTCTTCGTTGATTATCGCAGGGCTATTGAATTGATTGATTATCGCAGGGCCATTGAATTGATTGAGGAGGATAATTCCTGGTGTTAATTCTTCTATTGATGGTATATGTTCGTTGTTTATTTGGGTACATGTTGGTTTAATGCTCTTTAACAAATTAGGTATGCAAGTAGAGGTACTTATGTCTATTATATTTTTCTTATTACATACAGTTAATTCATTGTATTTCTTACATTCTTTAATTATTCCATAAATCTTATCTTTACATTCTAAAATATTTTCATATGGTATTTTATTAATAGCATTTTTTTTCTTTATTGCTTTTATTATAAAATTATTACAAGAATTACTTTCGCTTGTAGGAAGATCTAATATATAGATTATATTTTTATTATTAGAAGCAATTTTGATATTGGCAAATTCTAACGCTTCATCTATGTTTACATATTGAAAATTTTCATTTTTTAGTATGGTTTCCGTTACATTTATTTCATTATTACTTAGGATATAGGAATTTACAATATTGGCTTTTGACCAGTGTATTGCGTAAGCGATATTTATGATTTCTTCTTTAATTAACTCTAATTTATATTTTAGTTTTAGTATTACACTATTTTCTATGCTATTTAGTTCTTTGAAAGTTTGAATTACACTATTTGTTAAGTTTGAGATTTCATTTATCTTTTCTATTGTAAGTCTATTAATAACGACTTGATTATTGTTATTAACTAGTACATTGTTTATTTTATCTGTTAATATTTCTAAATCGTGGTGGTCCGGGTTTCCGGCGATCCATTTCCACGCGCTTCCTATAAAATCTAGTGATCTCTTTCTTTTTACTTTTAATCTTATGAGGTATTTTTTGGTCTTTTGGATTTCGTAGGAGAGGATGGGATATAAAGGATGTTGGGATTTCACATTGGATATGGCCTTTTCTAGTTGTTCAATAAAGTTGTCGTATGCGTCCATGTCGATAACGTGTATGTTTTTAAAGGAACCATTTTGTATCTTGGCACTTCCAGTATTGATTTTGATTAAATGAGAGTTTGTGTAATCCAGTATCTGGATGTTTGTGTGTACGGTACAAAAGTGTACCAGAAACGCTGGTGGCTAAGTATTGCTCCTGTTTGCTGTTTTTGCTACTAGGGTACTGCGGCTCACACTCCCTCGTGGTAGCGTCTTCTAAGGATAGACTGCTCGTTTATCCAGTTGTTGTAACACAGGAAAAGAGTCTTTTTGAAACACACGTGACGAACTGCTTGAGGTCGATTTATACGATCTCTTTTTTTTTCTGTTTAAAGAAGTTATGTGTTTTTCGCGGCGAACTAATTCAGGACGACTTATGCGTTTTTCTTTTTGAAAATGTATGGGTTTCTCGCGGCGAACTACTTCAGGACGACTTATGCGTTTTTTTTTAAGATGCAACCGCGGCGTACTACTTTAGGACGACTTATATGGAAACACTTAAAAACGTTGGGCGCCAATTAAATTATTTATTGTTAAAGGATTATAAAAAAAACATCTTTATTTGTTCACAGTTCACTTAATACTAATTTACAATTTTAAAACTAAACTTAACATAACGTATTCTACCCTGCTACTGCAGCATATCGGCAACTGGCGTGTGTTATTTCCAGACGCTGTGTCAGCAAATGCAGCGCTCGTGTTAATGTTCCCACGGGAACGGAAGTATAGCCGATTCAGCTTTTTGCTGGTTTAAGCTTGTTTGGCGTTAACTTATACAGCTAAAATTATCATGGCGCCATATAATATTCCATATTGATGTATGTCGTGCTTCGACATCAATGGAAACATTGACTTGTTCGTTTCTGCAAGCTGGCTTTTTAATTCCCTGTACGAATGACTATGTTCGAAGACAAGTGCGGGAAATGGTTTTTCTGTTGAT
The DNA here is from genome assembly GCA_920104205.1 of Eupeodes latifasciatus. Classification (NCBI taxonomy): domain Eukaryota; kingdom Metazoa; phylum Arthropoda; class Insecta; order Diptera; family Syrphidae; genus Eupeodes; species Eupeodes latifasciatus. The sequence goes on along the minus strand of OV049924.1, from coordinate 388,141,089 downwards.
AGTTGTTGGACGTCGTTGTTGAGCGAAATAGCTGTTGATAAATTTGCAAATGGAATGAACGGAGACGAGACGGTTGTTTCAATCTCTTGGAGACTATGAATCTTCGCAATCTTGGTTTCCAGGATACATTTGTCCTTCATAGATAGTTCGCCTAGACCCTGGATTTGAATTGTATGTACTTGGGTTCCACACACAATGTTTATAGATTGTGGAAATAGGGTTGAATAAATCCACCTGTTTGGAGTGCGTAGTTGGATCCAAACTTGGTTTTCATTTACTTTAGTCAATGTGCAACCTGAGTATGGGTTGTCAACGTGATTGAAGAAATTCAACTCGCATGGTGAATTATTCTCTTTGTATAAGTTAACAAAAACGTTTTGTTTTATTTAAAAAAAATATTTTTTTCTTCAGGCAGATTGCCTGAACCTTTATTGTCAATTGGTAAAATACAACTCAAAGCACTAAAATAACTTCACATGTATTTATAATCAAATATCGAAAGAATATAACAAGAGAACAAAAGGCATGAGCTATCATAAGTCATAATTACTTAGAATTTGGTTGCAGCTGGCACCTGCACCATGAAGTAATGAATTCTCTGGAATTTGGGTGATGATATTGCACTATTGCATCATTAAGTCTTCCCCTCTTAAATGCGATTGTCCTCGATCGCTTGAAGTGCATTAGGTTATGGAACTTTGCTGTCGGTATTATGTAATTTGATAATGAGGTTACTTATTTTATTCAAAAGTAGGGTAGGTCATAAAGTTTTGATGTAGGTATTACGTAAGCGGGTGATGATGAGATCGTTGACTTTGTTTTGTCTGAGATGACATGCAATGGTATTTCGTCTCGTTTTGTTTCCATAGTTTTTATGGTAATGTTTGACTGATTGGACTTGGTTAGTAATGGCTTGCATATGGTTGATAGTGTGAAAAGTATGCCAAGAAATATGATCAGCCCATATGTGGTTAATTTGTGGGTTTTTTCTTCTAGTTGAATTTGTTGTATTTCTTTTGTGTTGTTGATGTGAAGTTCGTTGACCATTTCGAGTTATATAATCTTGTGGTACTCCTTTTCTGCGGGAGAGGGTTGAAGTATTGCTGGAAGGATTCTATGGGTAGTTATTTCTCTTGAAGTAAACTGTTGATTATCGATAGAAATGTTGGTATCGTGATATTTGATGAGAAATGTGCCAGTAAGATTTTGACTCATGTTTTCGGCCTTGATTGTTCCGTTGAAATTGTTTAGTAAGATGATGCCAGATGTTACTTCGTCAATGTAGGGTAGATGCTGACTGTTCATTAGGTTACATTCTGCTTTTAAACTTTTTAATAATTTAGCAATACATGTGGAGTTAGTTAAGTTTACAATATTCTTAGCATTACAAATTGTTACATAGTTAATAGTTTTACAATTATTGTTTATTGCGTATATTTCATTTTTATTTCGTATGATATTTTCATATTTTATGTCAAGGGCCACTTTTCCCTTTTTAATAGGTCTTAACAACAATTTTTCATAATTAGTTTCTTTTGTAATTGGTATGCTTATAATATAAAGAAGTGAAGTCATGTTTGTTACAATTTTTATTTCAGTAAAATTTAATGTTTCTTCGATTGTTTCGTAAGGAATTTTTTCTTTATCTAATGTATTTATAGCTAGATTTATTTCTTCTTTTGATAATATTAATGAATTAATAATTCCCATTTTAGCCCAATTAATGGCAAGATTTATATTTTGTAATTCTTCTTTAACTATTCTTATCTTATATTGGAGTGTGGTTACAATTTTACTGTTAACAGTATTATCTTTCTTTAGGAATTTTAAAATTTCATTATTAATTTTTGTTAGATTGTTTACTCTTTCATTATGTAATTTATTAATAACAACTTGGTTATTATTGTTTTTTAACAAGTTTGACATTTTCTTTTTAATAATTAAAAAATCGTCATGGTCAGGATTTCCTGCAATCCATTTCCATGCGGATCCGATAAAATTAAGTGATCTCTTTACTTTCCTGGTTTTAGACGTAATGTGTAAAATTAAATTTTTTATTTGTTCAATCTCAAGTGAAATTAATGGAAATAATGTATGGTTACGTGTAATATTAAGATTTAAAGTCGGGGTAATATCTTCAATAAATTTTTGATATTGTTCAATATCAACATCGTGTATTATCTTAAGGTTTCCTTCTTGTATTTTTGCCTGTCCAACATGTAGAGATACAAATTGTGAGTTTGAGAAATCCAGAATTTGAATTTCTCCTTTAACGGTGATGAATAGTAGCCTGTAATTAAAATTTCTATTTTAGTTTCTTATTAGACTTTTATGAATCTTCCTGCCCGATTCTTTTATAACTATTGTATTCTTGTTTTCTTTTACTATTTCTTTCGTGTATCTAAATGTCAATTTTGATCCTAATCTCTTATTATGTTTGACAAAAATAATTTCACCGGGAAGGTAATGCTTTATTGGTTTCCTTTTTTTGTTATGGTATTCTAAATCTTTTTGCTGTTTTGATTTAAGGATTTCAATATTAGAAGCACGAACTTTCTCGAATTCTTCGGGATTTAATCTCGGTATTCGTCCATTATATAACTCAACAGGTTTTTTACCTGTGGTAGAATGAATAGAGAAATTATATTCATTGACTGATCGTTCCAAGAGTTGCTTAAATGAACGAGGAGGTCCATCTGCCTTAAGGCATCTCATAATTTCGGATAATGTGGAATGGAATCGTTCCACTTGTCCATTTACTTCACTTTTATATGGGGGTGTCGTGAAGACTTTTATTTTGAGGTCATCCTCTAACATGGAAGTAATTGATGCGGAATTCAGAGACTTTTCATTGTCAATTACGACATTTTCTGGAACGCAGAAATAGAATAAAATGTCTTGAAGAGGTCTCTTTATATGTTCTATTGAACGAGATTTTATTATTTTTGCTTGTGCAAATTTAGTGAATTTATCTAGTGCTGTAAGCACGAGGAATTTTTCTGTCGAAAATATATCTACATATGTGTAAAGTATGACCTGGGTAATTTGGGATAGGAGTAGGTTCGATTACTTGCTTGTTTGGATGTCGGTCGTACTTATTTGCCTTGCATACTGTGCAAAGTTTTACCAAATTTTTGATCTTGTTGTTTATCTGAGGGAAGTAATATTTTCGCAGAATTTGAAGTTTGTTTTCTTCAGCGTTTCGATGAGCTCTTTTGTGTTCTGTTAGCATTAATTCTTCTTGATCGGTTTCGTTTTCTATGTCTTGCACTAGAGTTTGGGTAAATCTAATTTTATAATTTTTAAAGTGAGAAGGATAAACTTGTTGTATTTTTGCCATGACTTATTCTGGTGCTAAAAGTCCGTTTATCAGATTGGGGTTCAAATATCTCTTAAAAATGTCAATTATATCTTTTTCATTGTATTTGCGCTTAATAATGGTGTGCCTGGTAAAATTCGAGAAAAAGGGTTTTATTTGATAACTGTCTTCATTGCCTAGTTTTAAAATTATTTGATTACGGAAGACATTTATAGGGGATTCGACTGTAGGGATAAGGTTATGAGAAGAACTTTCGGAACTATGCTGAGTCATAGTTAAAGAGTTTAAATGAGTTATTGGTTGAATTCTTGAGAGTGCATCTGCTATTATGTTAGTGTTACCTGGTTTATATTTTAACTTGTAATTGTATTCTTCTAAGATGGCTTTCCATCTTTTCATTTTACTATTAGTGTTCTTGCTACTCAATGCGTATGTAAGTGGTTGATGGTCCGTGAATATGTGTACCTTCCTTGATCCGTACAGGAAATTTCTAAGGCTTGTTAAAGCCCAAATGATTGCTAACATTTCTTTCTCGTTGGTAGCGTAGTTTTCCTCGGTTTTATTTAGTGTCCGAGAAAGAAATGTAATTGGTTTCTTATCTTGGGATAAGACTGCGCCAATGGCATAGTCGGAGGCGTCAGTTGTTAATTCGAATTCCTTTTTAAAGTTCGGATGATTAAGTATGACTTCCTTTGAAGTAAGAGCGTTTTTTAAATTTTTGAAGGCTTGCATCGCATTTGCGTCAAGCTGAATAATTTTTTTCTTAGATGCGTTTTTGGACACGCGTCCATCTTCCCCTCTTAAAAGAGAAGTTAGCGGTTTTGCTAACTTGGCATAATCTTGGATGAATCGTCTGTAATAACCACACATGCCGAGGAATGAACGAAGTTCTTTCAGATTACGGGGCGGTGAAAGATTCACAATTGCCTCAACTTTAGCAGGATTTGTTCTTATGCCGTTGATACCTACTAAAAATCCTAGAAATTCTATTTCTTTTTTTAGAAATTCTGATTTGTCCAACTGGATCTTCATATTTGCTTTATTAAGTGTCGTAAAGACTAATTCTATGTTCTTTAGATGCTCGTCTTCGGACTCGCCAAAGATGATAATGTCATCTATATAGACATAGCAACGCTTGCCTATATGTTCCCTTAGGATATCGTCCAATGTCCTTTGGAAGATTGAGGGAGCGTTCTTGAGACCAAATGGGAGCCTCAAGAATTCATATTTTCCATTATTAATAGAAAATGCAGTTTTTTCTATATCTTTATCCGTCAATGGTATTAGATGGAATCCACTTTTTAAGTCTATAATAGTAAAAAATTTATTCTTTCCTAATTGTGCCAATACTTCAGTTATCTCTGGTATTGGATATTTGTCTGAAATAGTTATTGAATTCAGTTTCCTGTAATCAATAACCATTCTGAATTTTTTCTGACCGGAGGCGTCCATTTTCTTAGGGACTATCCATACGGGAGAATTGTATGGAGATCTTGACGGTCGTATTATCCCTTGGTCAAGTAATTCTTTTACTTGAGATTCGACAACTTCTTTTAGTGCCATAGGATAAGGGTATGTTTTTGAGTACACCGGTGTATCTGTGGTTGTTCTGATTTCACCTTTTACTTTACTCGTATATGTTAGTTTTTCGTCCGGGTCTGCAAAAAGACTAGGACATTTCCTAATAATATCGTGAAGTTTTCTTCAGATAGATGTGAAGTACGTATATTTATATTGTTTATTGTCTCAGATTTGTATTGTTTTAGGGGAATTTTTATGTTTTCAAGGATGGTCATAAAACTTTTATCTGTGTGTATGATTGCTTTGAGTTCTCTTAGGGAATCATTTCCTATAATGCCGTCGAATGACGTTAAATTTGGAAGAATAAAAAATTTCAGTTTATTAGTACTATTTCTATCGAATGGATTAAAAAATAAATGGTGAGTAATTTCAATGTTACCACCAATAGAGTTGGCAAAAAATGATTTTTCATTAGGTATTGGATTTGTTATGCGTTTTGATTGAACGTAATTCTTATTAGAGCCTGTGTCAATTAAAAATTTTAATACTTCTCCACTCTTCACTTTTAGTTCTGCGTAGGGAAGTGAAGAGTGATTTAATCTAAAAAATAGATGTCATCTGGTTCTTCAATTTGGTCAAAGGGGGAGGTTTCTTCTTCTTCTGGATATTGGTCCGGCTCTTGATGTTCCAAATCATCTGTGTTTTTAATTTCTTCTGGTTGTTCGTCTGTTTCTGTGTTGTAGGTGTTATAAATTCTTTGGAATTTATCAGCTGGTCTCGTATTGTATTGTTGGGAATTTGTAGGGTTTCCACGTTTTACAGCAGGATTGCGGACTGGTGGTCGGTTTGCGTAATTTACCTGTCTTGAATGGATGCTTCTATCGACGTCCATTGGTTCTGGTGGAGGCTGAGGCCTAGGGGTGTATTGTCCAGGATACCTGTTGTGTTGTGCTCCTAATGGTGTCCTGTTTTGGAATCTTTGTTGGTTTGCACCAAATTGTGGCCTGTTTTGGAAGCCATATTGTTGATTGTAGTTGGGTTTATAGGGCTGTGGATTATGAAACAATTCTGGATAGAATTGTTTACGGGGAACCGAAATATTTTGATCTCGACGTTTTGGGGGAATTGGTGGTGGTTGCATAGAGACTTGTGTTCTACGCATAATATGTTGGCTATTGTTTGCATATTGCGTTCTATAGTCCATATTTTGGAGTTTAAGACAAAGGTGGAGAGCCTGTGGGAGATCTACAGGTTCTTTAATGCTGAGGAGGCGTGGGAGATCGCCTCTTAATCCGCGAACAAATGTGTCTAATGCCTTACCACGATAACATTGTATCATGTTGGTAAGTGATTCATGGCTCATATCCATGCTTGAGAGTTTATTAAGAATAAGTGAAAGGTGCTGGTATACCATTTGGTAAAATTCGGGAATAGAATTATTACCTTGTACGAGAGTGGTCATTTGATACTCTAATGTACCAATGTCTCGTTTATCCGCGTAATGGAGGGTTAAACATTTTGAAATCTTTTGCCAATTTAATGGCGTATTATAGGACTCAAGAGCTATATCAGCTAGGCCTACTATCTTATTACGGATGACGCTCAAAATTCCGTAATACTTAGGTGTACCTTTAAGGTGTTCGTATATTGTTAATATTCTATCAACACTTTTTTTCCAGGAGCTGAACTCTCCTGCCTGCCCCGAAAATTCACGGAGGCTTTTGACAACGTCTGGGATTTTATCTAAATCTGATAAATTTCTATCATTTCCTATGTTAATAGGTTGGTCTATGTCATTAGCAAAATCAAGGTTCGGGTTAAGTAGGGATTGAAGAATAGTTCTACCTTCTCGAGTAAGAGTATCATTAATTATTCTATTGACATGTTCAGTAATAGTATTCATGTTAAATGCTTCATTGTGTGCATTTTGGGGTGGTTGTCCTGCGTTTGCAGGGGGTGCACCAACTGGTACAACATTTTCCGCACGAGGAAGTCTGACTAAATTATTAGGATTCATTCTTTAAATATTGCAATTAAAATTTGCAAGAAAGTAGGGAGATAGATAATTTTTTGATATTTATGATTTTCGGATCTTATATTAATTTTAATCAAGTATAAATGTATTTCCTTTCTAAACTAGTCACTGTTTATTCATCAATAATTATATTTTTTTCAATTTTTTTTTTTTTTTTAAATCACTTATATTTTTCTAATTTCGCTTTTAATAGGTTTTAAATCAATTAATTTCTTTCAATTTCTTTTTTTTATAATATTTAAAAATTCTTTATTTTTTTTTCTTCTTTTAAATTTATAATCTTTCTTTAAATTTTAATTTATTCTCTTTAAGTTTTATAAATTTCACTTTTAGTATCAATATCTTTCAAATCAATTAATTTTCTTTTCTATAATCCTTTTTTTATTTTAAATTTTATTTGTTATCTTTCTCTTATTTAATAATATTCACTTCTTTTTTTTTTATAAATCAACTTCTTTTTTTATAAATCAATTTTAATATAATAATTTTATCATAAAACTTACAAGATTAAAAACATCTTGGGAGCTGCTACTATTTTTTCCAATTGTTGTCTGGGATCACGTGAGGGTAACTCTGGTGAAAAGGATGGCAATTTCCGTTTTATCCTTTCTTTTCTTAAAGGTGACTCCGGGGCCTCTCCAGTTTCACTTTTGATGATTTATTTTTAAGTCTTTAATTATTTCTTCGCTTAGAAAAAAAATTTTTTTTTTTTGAACTTTCACTTTTTTTTCCTTTTTTTGTAATTTTTAATTTTTCACTTTTGTTTTATAATTGCAATTTAACTTGTATATTTTTTTTTTGTTTGAATTTAAGATCATCAAGAGTTTTAAACACTATCACTGTCCCTGCTGCTCGGGCGCCAGTTAACAAAAACGTTTTGTTTTATTTAAAAAAAATATTTTTTTCTTCAGGCAGATTGCCTGAACCTTTATTGTCAATTGGTAAAATAGAGTAAGTGCGGCAAATATGGCCCACCCTTAACATTTTTTTAAATAAAACCATAAATTTAAGTCTAATTCATTTATTTTTTTTTTAAACAGTCTAACAAAACATTTTTAATTCAGCTTTTAAAAACTTTAACTAAAAAAAGAAACATAACAAAAAGTTAAAAACAGAAACTTAAAGGAACTACATAAATCATATTAAAAAAATTGCGGCAAATATGGCCTACCTGGTGTTAAATATGGCTCAGTGTGGGCCATATATATAAACTTTATAATTTTTTTTTTTAAATCATGATACCACATATGTTAAGAAAATATTAAACATAATTTAATTTAAAAAAGAAGTTACCAATTTAACTCAAAAATGAATGTTAAAACACTTAAGAAAACTTACCAAAAAATTACAACCAAAAGTAAAAACAAACAAAGTGCCCGTATATCTGTCACAACCGTAGCCCCACATTAAGCACAAAAGACTGAGGCTAAACCGGTTTGAACGTATTCGTAATGCAACAATTTTTTTTTTCGCTCCGGCTTGCGGTTTGGGAAATACCGCTATAGGCCATATTAACCACGTAGGCCACATTTGCCGCACTTACTCTACAACTCAAAGCACTAAAATAACTTCACATGTATTTATAATCAAATATCGAAAGAATATAACAAGAGAACAAAAGGCATGAGCTATCATAAGTCATAATTACTTAGAATTTGGTTGCAGCTGGCACCTGCACCATGAAGTAATGAATTCTCTGGAATTTGGGTGATGATATTGCACTATTGCATCATTAAGTTATATATAGACTGGATGTCTGCCTGTACAAACGAAAGTTTGTTTATCATCGGATTTTTGGCAATTCTTGATGTCATCCGCTCCTAGCTTGATATAGTTGTCACGTTGCAATGTTATTGCGATGTATTCTGTGGTTGGATTCACATATGTCAGATGACCATTCATGGCAATTGGAAGTGGTATAACCTTAAAAAGGTCATATACTGAAGTTTGGACCAGGGGTATTTTCACATTAAATATTATACCATTACTCGTGACTCTGGTACTGACGTGTGTGAATGAATAAATTACTCCCAATTCTTCCGACGGAATTTCAATTTTGGGTGGTAGATGTAGTTTGATGAACTGAACGTGGGTATACAAGCAGAAGGCACTAAGTCAAAAAACATAGTTTTGAGTAAATTGATTTTTAATGTTTGTTTGGTCGTGAAAATTCAATACCGTTTTTAATTTTTCATCTGATTACCTGAAAAGCTTTATTGACATTATGACTTAAGTTTCTAATCAAAAATTTTAGTTTTTGGCAAACCAATTCGAAAATATTGCATTAAAACTACAAAATATGCTGACTTAGTGCTTTTTAGCAGAACAGATAATGCAATTGTAACTAAAAATACAAATTAAAAAACAAGTTTTTCAATGTAATATTTAAAAGTTTTATTTATATTTTAAGAGCAAGTAGGAATATTATACAGTTAAATGATATGGTAAGTTATAATTATAAAATTAAGAAAAGTAAGTTATAAAAATTAAGAATAATTTAACAAAAAATAAGTGAAAAGGTTGGGACTATTCATCACCATCGCTTTCTTCTGATGTGTAAGGTTCCGGCAAGTTGTTTTTGGAATTTGATTGTGAGGGCAAAGATTCAAACCAAGAATGGAAAACTTCAGGAACCACTCCTTTTTGACACAATTCTATTAAGTCTTTTTTTTTTGGCTGCACTTATTTTAAGAGGTTTTTGATACAATTTAGGCCATTGTGTTAGAGAAAGATACTTTGGAACAGCGTTTCTTCCTCTTTGTAAAGTTTTTATTACGTTCGTTGTTCTAAAGTTGTCCGCGAAATTGTATTTGAACTGAAGGATTCCTGGTTTACTTTTTTCATACCGGAACCATTTAATTTTTAGCCAGTTCATTTTTTGGCCATCGGTATCCACTGTCTTATTTTTAATTAGTTTTTCTGCTAATATTATTAAATTAAAAAAATCATTAAATTTCATTTCAACAGCTTCATAAGGGGACTTATTTTGGACCCTAACTCTTGCAGCCCTGAATATATTAAGCCAATCATTAACGCAATAAATTGGAAAGAACTTCTTTTGTTTTTCGATTGCGCTATGCATTGAGTCGACTTCCATGTACGAGTGGCCACTTTCCAAACATTTTTGATCAATTATTTCTAAATTAGTGGTCTGCACTATGTTTAAAAAAAAATGCCACAATGTTTGCATTTCGGTTCTGACCAGCGCAAGTATCTGAAAATATTGAAATTTCTACGATATTTTCAGGTAATTGCTGCATATATTTTAAAATGCACGATCCCACCTCACAGCTACCCCCTTTACCGCTTATCTCTGTCCAGGCATAACAAAAAGCATTATTTGGTAAATCAGCTTCATAAATTGTGAAGTTATGAAGTATAAGCTTCCTTTTATAATAAGTCAAAGAAACATCAGTTGAAGGTATTTGAAGAACACTTTGCATGTCCATGGAAATTGATTTAAAATTTGCTTCCAAATTTGATCTTTCTTTGTCCTTTTGTTTTTCTTCAAATGCTTCTTTTTTCCGATGTAAGTGATTTTCGTATTCAACTTGAAGATCAAGTTTTGCCTCAGAAGATGCGATTTTATATTTATTACAAATAAGACACTGATCTTTTTTTGGCACAAAAAAAGAAAGATTATAGTCATTACAAAATATTCTTCTATACATTATTTCCGACACAGGATGGATATTCATTTTAGAACACTGTATTTTATACAATTCGTACATTTTTCTTATGGAAAGATTACTTTCTTAATACTTTCTTTTGCTGTCCTTGCGGCAGTAATGACTTTCCATGCATGGAAAGCTTTTTATGTGTTTTTTAACATTTAAAATTGCTTCAGGCTTTGTTTTATTTGGCGGTGTATGTTTGCCTCTCTTATCTTCCGCTGAAAAATGACCACCAATCTCTTCCTTTCCTAAAAACGCATTAATCACACTTCGGTTGGAAATATTCAACGTATTTAAAAAAAAATTTTGACAGACTCTTGTTTTATTTTCATCCTGAGTAAAAAAAATACTTTTTAACGGTTTGTCTTTGATTTCCATTTTCATTTCTTGGTCTTCGATATTTTGGGGGGTTGCTTTCAACATTTTGAAGAATAAAGCTTTTCTGTTGCTTGTAATTCAAAGACCAAAAATTTTCACATAATTTCAGTCGGCAGCTTTCGTTAATGTTCAAACAATTGAACTTGCATTTATGATTTAATTTTTTTTTTGGATTTTTTGGGCGTTTTAAATTACCTTTGTAATCTTTATAAGGGAGGCACTTAGACTTCTTTTCCTTGTTGATATTTCGCTTCCAATTTTTAGGGCATGATTTTTTCCATCTCCTGCCTTCTACACAAATTTCTGTAGCATTATCGTTATTTGTATCACTCGCAACGGGTTCTTCTTCGATGATGATGCCAGACAAACTTTCATTATCATAATAATAAGTAGTATCTTTTATGCTGCCTTTTCCAGAAGAATCTGAAGATTCTGCTGCTTGATCCATCCCATTTTGAATAGATCTCATAGATACATCTAAGACCATTGCAGTCGAACTTGTTTCTTCACCTAAGACTATTGAAAACCATTTTCAGTGTGCTTTAATATTTTGTTATTTTAAAATTTAAATAACCAACCAGTATTCATATCTCTTTCTAAGGCTTCATCCAAAATCATTTCCTGTAATCTGTCCTCAGAAGCTCTTTGTTTTGCGACTATAAATTATTATAACATTTCTAATCAAAATAGTTATATAAAATCACTTAAGGTACTTTACCTGCACTTTGAGTTTTAACTAGCCGAAGCATTTTCCAAGCACGAGAAGTTTTGTTCATATTTAAGCAGATTATTTACTATTACTAACCGAAACACTTTACAAAAATTACCTTTCTCCTTGACAAAAACTTTCAAATTGAAAAAACTATGTCCGATTTTCTCTCATGGGTAGACTACGAAACAGATAACTCATGGCCTACTTAATTCAAAAATATTAGTTTTGATGACAGCTAAAACGCACTAAGTCACTTTAATGCCTTCTTGCTGTGTTATTATAGCATATTGTATTTTTTTCTATGACAACTTAGTGCCTTTTAGCAGTACAAAAAATGATTAAACTGACTTACTTCAAAACAAAACCTCAAATAATTCATGTTTAACGTTGAATAATCACTTAGGTGGTGATTGGAGTACAAAGATATCATCATTCTTGATCACTTTGCATTAAAATCGAAAAATCATAAAAAATTGACTTAGTGCATTCTGCTTGTATACCCACGTGAAGTTGTTCTAACAAGTTATTAGGTGTAAGGATAGCAGAACTTATTTTTCCATGGTGAGCGTCTGTAATCGCATCTATTATTGTCATTTGGCTTCGATGAAATCTTGCGAAGCTAAGACTTATCAGACCGACCATTGAGCAACAGCACCTAGTCTCGTGTTTTGCAGAGTAGGTAGTGTTGGTCCAAAATCTATTTGTCCAGGAGCCATGAGCTTTAAGTAGAGTTCCGCTCCGAGCAACAAGTCGATTCTTTGAGGTCGGTTGAACTCTGGGTCAGCTAGTGTTGTGTGAGTTGGTATGTTCCAACCTTCTGTCTTTAAGTAGATAGTTGGTTGTGCCTCACTTATTTTGGGCAAAATAATTGCTTCAATCGTTGACTGGAATCTTGTGGTTCGAGATTGTAGTAACACCGTTGTATTCTGAAGTTGGTCCTTTTCTTATACCAACTATTCTTTTACCGGTCAATGGTCTTCGAGACAAATCGCTTAGCACTTAATGAATGCAACAGCTCGAACCTCTGGCTAATGCACTCGAGGTTTTGCCCTTAGACTATAACCAAGTATAGTCCCTTTAAATGTTCTTTTTAGCTCGCAAACTTCACAAAAGAACAAATAATAAGATCTTTACTGGTTGGAGTTCAGTGAGGAAAAGACACTTTTATTTTCAAATACTATTGCTATATATACAGAAATTATATGTTATCGAAATTGTTCCATGCTTCGATTCTTCACCTCACAAATAATCGATATCAAGGGTGAACGACCAGCTATCTCAAGTGCATAGTTCAATAATGCTTAGTTGACATATTTTGTCAACCTAAACAAATGAGCACCGATCGTGCACCATCACCCATTCATATTTTATTATACACTTAATATAAACTCTTTCCGTTCGTGCCATCAGGGCAACATGATACTTTTATTACCCTGACGTAGAAGGCAAGACAATGCTTTGCATTGGATTTATATATTGCTTAAGGCAATGCATGGTATGGGAAGCAAGTGTCAAGTATCGAAGCATGGTTGGATTTTTAATAGCATTTTAAGTGGTCGCTAGTGTGATCCCTTCACAGTATAGTACTTCGCTAACATTTCTGTCTCTCCAATTCCAGCGATCGGGATATTGATTTTTGTTCTTGGCAACCCGAGCTCTTGACATATCCTCTCTAATATGAAGTGAAGTTGAGATCCTGAGTCCAGAACTGCACGGCATGGCATATTTGTACCATGCTGATTCGAAATCTCTACTACAGCTGTTGCGAGCAAAATTTCGTTTTGCTGTTTCTGTGATTTAATTGCCTTAAGTGACGTATTGGCGATTTCTTTATGCAATAACAAGTGATGTCTCTTGTTGCATTGCTTGCACGGATTCGACGTGCATTGGCTACTTTGATGACCTTTTAGAAGGCAGTTAAAGCACAGGTTGAGTTTTTTCACTAGTTCGCAAATTAGGAAGCTGACGCTTTTGTTTAGGTTTTAAAAAACTTTATTCAAGCTTAACCTAAACTATACACTTCGATTATCAGAATTAACATCCCCTTATTGCACCTATTTGTGCCCTATTTATACTTCTTAAACAAAGACATCTTATTCATGCCGTTACTCATATTAATCAGTTCTTACGAACATTACAAATCTGTTTTGTGTAATTGAAATTTGGGAACATAGATATTTGAAAACATATTTTCATTAGTGAGTCAACATTAAGTGTGACTCCAAAGTATACTAATTGGTTCTGTTTCCCAATTTAATTTGAATGTAAAATGCGTTTCTTAACTACCCTCCTTCTTAAGAGTAGAACGTCCCGCTTCTGCTGTCAATATCTCGACACGTTTTAGCAATTTGTTGAACTTGACTTCTTCTCTATGACGTAGACGTAATTCATATGATGATTTAATTTTTAAATAATACATGAAACATATTGCAATAATTATAATTATAAATATGAGTATAAATGATGACATAACTGGGCTATTGACAATTTCATCTTTCATAGATTGTATTATATTAATATTATCAAATTTTAAATTTTCATTATACATATGATTCAAAATATTCTTTAATTTCAAATTTATCAATAGTATATGTCTTTAAATAGTTTTGTATTACAAATGTTGGGTTTTCATATAATTTTCCATCAATGATGGTAGTATTTTCAAAATTGATTAAGTATGTTCCATTTACAATAGTATTATTAATGGTATGTTTTCCGGTTACAAGAATTGAACCATCTTTTATAATTTCTAAATCTAAATTCTTTTCCTTTATTTTATTACATGTGGCATTCTTATTATTAATTATATTTGACAAACATGGATCATTTTTCGAAAGTTTACAAAAATTAAATCTTAATTCTTTTTTACAATCTTCAACATTTATGAATTCATTTAAACATTTAGCAATTTCCTTGTTTATTACCAATTTTCCATCGTGTTGGCTTATGGCCCTTGTTTCAAACAGTTTGCAATTTTTATTAATTATTGGGTATTTTATAAGTACTACTATTACTTCATTATTTTGTAATATTTTAAATTTAGAAACGTCCATAAGGTCTGTTATAGTCATACTACCATGTTCATGTTGTGTTATCTTTTTGATATCCTGTAAATTTAGTATAGCTGGATTAAGTATCCCTGATTTAGCTAATGCGATAGTTTGAATTATATTTTGTAATTCCATTATAATTAATTTATTACGTTCTCTTGCTAATTTTAATTGAGCATCATTTTGTATTTCGTGTAAAGATTCAGACAATCTTTCAATTGCATCAAAAATTTCGGAATTTGTTACGAACTGTTTATTATTACTGGTTATAAGCTCATTTAATTTATTTTCTGTAAGGACAAGATCATCATGATCTGGAGATCCTGAAATCCATTTCCAGATTTTTCCTATTTCGTTTATACCTCTTTTGTACCTGTTGGTTATTCTTAATTGTGCTAAAAGGGTTTTTATTATAGTCATATCGGTATCTTTATTAAGATCAAGATTAGCATCGTCTTGGTTACGTGGTTCTAAATTAAAGTATAAATTTCTATCTATTTCCGCTGTTGCTTGCTCAATTATTTTTTCAAAATATGTTAAATGTGTTACATGAAAAATAGTATCGTAATTTGTATAAAGCGCTGCATCGCCATTTTCTATCAATAGATAATTCTCTCTTGTGTAGTCAATAATTTCAGATTTTGTCAATCGTACTATCGTTAATAATATTAAGAAAATCATTTTTCTGAAAATACAAATTATGTTTTAATGTTATCTTTGTGTACTATTCTATTTCTTTTTTCAATTCGAACTTTTCGTCCTAAATCTAACTTTACTCTTTGTTTCTTATATCTTGGTGTTAACTTATTTCTACATCCTATTATTTTTTCATATATAATTTCTTTTGGTTTATAATCCTTAGGTTTCCTTTTCTTATTATGGTAATTTAACATTTTCTTTTGAGTTTCTTGTAATTTCGTACTTAAATCTTCATGTTTTATTTTGTTGTATAAAACCTCATATGGTTTTTCCTTTGTAACTGAATGTATTGATTTGTTATATTGTTGAGCAGCTCTATATATATATTCTAAATCGTCTATTAATTGAAATTCCTGTTTTATACATCTTGCTATTTCTATCAAAGTTGAATGAAGTCTTTCTACCTGTCCATTTGTTAAACTATGCTTCGGATGACAGTAAAAAATTCTAATATTCATTCGATCCATTAAATTTTTAAACTGAATTGATGTAAAACCTGGTTCATTATCTATCGTTATGCATTTGACTTCCGGAAAAGTTTGAATAATATCTAAAATTTTCTCATCTAATTTTGTCTTATCTTCAATTGATTTAATGACTAAAAACTTTGAATAGGCATCTATACAAGTCATAAATTTTAAATTTTGTGCGAAAAAAAGGTCAACGTGAAGTTGTTCCCCCTCCTTCTTAGGAATTGGAGCCTCTCCAATTGGGATTCTCTGCGGGTGCCGATCATATTTATTTTTATTACAAATTTCACAATTTCTTACAAATTCCTTAAATTTTTTGGTCATTTGTGGCCAATAATATGTTTTATATATTTGCTTTAAATTCTCATGGAAGTTTCTATGTGCTCTGTTATGAGTATCTCTTACTAATGGGTGATTTTTTTGAGGTTAGGATTTTCATGCATTAGTATTTGACAGATCACGCGGGATTTCAGACATGGTGTCAAAGAGAAAGATCCTCAGTATGCTTTGACATTTCATCATGAATAGACTTACTTACAAATCATTGAATTTTATTACCAAAATCAGTGTTCGGTTCGAAATGTGTGTGTATCGACAAATTTTGTTCAGCGATGAGGCTCATTTCTGGTTGAATGGCTACGTAAATAAGCAAAATTGCCGCATTTGGAGTGAAGAGCAACCAGAAGCCGTTCAAGAACTGCCCATGCATCCCGAAAAATGCACTGTTTGGTGTGGTTTGTACGCTGGTGGAATCATTGGACCGTATTTTTTCAAAGATGCTGTTGGACGCAACGTTACGGTGAATGGCGATCGCTATCGTTCAATGCTAACAAACTTTTTGTTGCCAAAAATGGAAGAACTGAACTTGGTTGACATGTGGTTTCAACAAGATGGCGCTACATGCCACACAGCTCGCGATTCTATGGCCATTTTGAGGGAAAACTTCGGAGAACAATTCATCTCAAGGAATGGACCGGTAAGTTGGCCACCAAGATCATGCGATTTGACGCCTTTAGACTATTTTTTGTGGGGCTACGTCAAGTCTAAAGTCTACACAAATAAGCCAGCAACTATTCCAGCTTTGGAAGACAACATTTCCGAAGAAATTCGGGCTATTCCGGCCGAAATGCTCGAAAAAGTTACCCAAAATTGGACTTTCCGAATGGACCACCTAAGACGCAGCCGCGGTCAACATTTAAATGAAATTATCTTCAAAAAGTAAATGTCATGGACCAATCTAACGTTTCAAATAAAGAATCGATGAGATTTTGCAAATTGTATGCGTTTTTTTTTAAAAAAAGTTCTCAAGCTCTTAAAAAATCACCCGATATATTTGCCTGATCGTCTTCTCTATTTATGTCAATTGGGAATAGTTTAGTATAAAGGAATTTATTATTGAAAGTTTCTATTAATTTTGACTTTATGTCATAAAGATCTTCTATAGTGCAATGTATTGCTACAACTCCCGGTTGTAAATATTCTCTTAATACACCAATTAAATTGTCTACTGTATCATATTCTATTATATGTCTAGTCCTTCCAAAAGTAACAATTCTATCGTGAATTGTATTATCGTTTTTCATAAGCAATAATTGTTGTTTAAATTGATTTAAAGGTTTTGATGTTTCCTTGATTTCAGTATTATCACTACTTTCTGCAGAATGAATTGTATTGTATTGTGGAGGAACTATCTGATAAATGATTAATATTCTGTCGTGATAAAGCATCAGCAACTACGTTTGTTTTGCCTGGTTTATATATTATTTTTGGAGCGTACTCCTCAATTATGGAATGCCATCTTTTCATTTTCGCATTCGGATTTCGTGTAGAAACTGCATATGTTAAAGGTTGATGATCTGTATGTATTTCTAAATCTGTAACACCATATAAATAATTTCTTAAATTCTTTAATGCCCATACTATGGCATAAAGTTCTTTTTCATTTGTCGCATAATTCCTTTCTGTATCATTTAAAGTTATCGATATAAACGTAATCGGTTTATCTTCTTGAGATAAAACTCCACCAATCGCGTGATTTGAGGCGTCTGTCGTTAAGACAAATTTTTTATTAAAATTCGGTTGTGTCAAAACTATTTCATTAATTAAATGATTCTTTAATTGTATAAAAGCTTTTACTCCTTTATCATCGAGTTTAATATCTGTTTTTTGCGAAACGAATTTGGAAACTCTTCCATTTTCTCCTTTTAAATTAATTGTCAGTGGTTTAGCAATTTTTGCATAATCTTTTATAAATCTTCTATAAAATCCTGTTAATCCTAGAAAACTCCTAAGTTGTCTCAACGTTGTTGGTTCTGGAAATTTACTTATTGCTTCAATCTTTTTTGGATGTGTTTTTATTACGTTATGACCTACCATATATCCCAAAAATTCTACTTGTTTTTGGAAAAATGTAGATTTTTCCAAAGATATTTTCATATGTGATTCCTTCAAAACTTTAATTATTGTATCTAAGTCCTGTATATGTTTATCTATAGTTTCTGAACAAACTATAATATCATCTATATAAACATGGCATATTTTACCTACATGTTCTCGCAATATATCATCCATTGCTCTCTGAAATATGCTAGGAGCATTTTTTAAACCAAATGGCATTCTTAAAAATTCATATTTGCCATTGTTTACTGCGGACGAAGTTTTTTCAATATCTTCTGGTTTCATTTGTATTTGGTGGAATCCTGATTCCAAATCTATTGTAGAGAAAAATCTTGCTTTCCCTAAATTTGATAAAATTACACTTGACTCTGGTATCGGATATTTGTCTGATATTGTTTTTTCATTTAATTTTTTGAAATCTATTACCATTCTACTTTTCTGTGTCCCATCCTCATTCATTCCTTTTTTTGGTACTACCCAAACAGGTGAATTGTATGGACTTTTTGATGGTCGTATTATCCCATCTCTCATCATTCTATTAACTTCCTTGTTAATAAAACTATTAGCGGATAGCGGATAAGGGTACTGTCTACTCCATATAGGGGTTTCGACGGTAGTTCGGATTTCCGCTTTTACATCCGTTCTGAACGGTAAATTCAAATCAATATTCGTGTGTAATCTTTTTATTTTTTCTTTTATTTCATTTGTTAATTGTTCATAATTAACATTTTCATTTCCTCTAACTTTTATAATTTTATTACACTCTTCTTCTGGAATGTAAATTTTTTCACATTTATTTCCGTAATGCAATGTTTTACTTTCAAAATCTAATTTTACATTTGCGCTTCTTAATAAATTGAACCCTATTAATAAATCTGCGTCTAATTTATTATTTATTTCATAAAATCTGACATATCTATCAAATATGTATACTTCGTAAAAATGTGTGATCACTGTATCACCATTTATTGTCCTGACTTTTTTGTTTATTACTAACTTCTGTCGATCGTTCAAGCAATTAGGTCTACAATAACAACATGTAGCACCTGTGTCTATTAGTATTTTTAATTTTCTGTTCGGCCCGTTTCTATATATATATAGGGCAATTCTGGCGCTCTTCTAAAAAAGCATTTTCGTTTAAATTGTTTACCCTTTCTATTTTCACTGGGGGCGTCTGGTTACTATTTTGAACACTATTATTGCGTTCTCGTTTGAAAATTGGTCTTTGAGGATTGTTATAAGTATTAAAATTAGGCTTCCTCCATTGGGGCTGATAATTTCTCTGAAAATTATTTTGAAAATTATTCTGAGGTCTGTACCTACTTGTTGAATTATCTATTTCCATGGGCTCAGGTTTAGGCTGTGGTCTTTGATGATTTTGAATCCGTGTAGGAAATCGTAAATTGTTATTTGAATTATTTCGCGGATGTTGAATCAAATTATTGCTTCGATTAAATTGAAGAGCGAAGTTTGCTCTCATATTATTTGACTCTAACTCTTGCGCTTTCGCTAAAGCTGAGGGTAAATCTTCCGGTGAGATCGAAAACATTATGTTAGATAACTGACCATTCAGGCCGGTCATAAAAATTCGTAGAGCATTCTTCCTATTCATTCTATTCAATTCTTTTGTTAATGCAGAGTCATTCCCATGTGTCATTATAGTTTTATTTATTAGAAGTGTCAATTTCTTATTGACCTCATTATAGAAATCTATTATTGACAAGTTACCTTGTCTTAATATGCTCATCTCCTGCTCTATGATATGAGCTGGTCTTTTATCCGCAAATGCGAAATCTAATCTTGAGATTATTGCATCCAAATTAAGAACTGTTCCGTGGTTCGTCAAAATATCATTAGCATTGTTTGTAATTTTGTTTCTTAAAATTGTGAGGGCAGCAAAATATTTTCTGCTTCCTCTAGCGTAAAGGGACATAGAATCATTACCAGCTTCTCGCCAACTAACATATGAATTTGGGTTTATACCTGAAAAATCCGGCAATGATTTTATAACATCTAAAGATTCATTGTAATTAATTGATTCTATTATCGTTTGTGTTTTATAATCTGTAACTAAATTTGTATTGGTTAATGATTCAAGAGAAGCCTTTAATGAAGCTATCTCTGCTTGCAAAGTAGCTGTATTGCTAGCTACTAACCTAGCTACTAAATTCTCAGTTTCTGTAGTCATTTTTGTTTCTATCGTCAAGGTCTTGAAAATTTCAATAAAATCGTCCAGGATGTCTTTCTTTTGGTTAAATAACTTTTCGAAATATAAGTTCAAGTAATACTTATTAAATTTTACATTGAGTTAAATTTTCACTATTTAGGGTTAAAATTAAAACTGTTATTTTATTTAAAATAATTTCTTACTCATACATATAAATATATCCTGGAATGCTGATCACCGACTTCTTGGAATGCTGATCACCGACTCGTCCTGCTGTTTCTCTTTATTAGCTCCTTTTCAAATGTTTCATTAATTAATTTTCCTTGAAATTAATTTTTTTATTTTTTATTTTCACTTCCTTGTTTTTCTTCACCTTCTTTTGGGTTACTTAAGTTTTGAATACTCTCACTTTTATTGTTTTCTTATGGTATTGTTCACTTAGTTTTTCCTTTTAAATTTTTTTGAAAGGTCTAATTTTCGATTTTAAATTTATTGCCCTTCTTTTGAAATATTATTATTTTTCACATCCTCTTCGTGGACTTTGTCAAAGAGGGCTCTTATTCTTAGGAATTTTATCAATTATCCCTGAGGGTTCTCCCGAGGGTTTTAAATCCGACATTAAAGACACTAATTAAATATTTCTTAAAGAAGAATCACTTATTAACGCGCAATTTATTTTTAGTATTCGCACAATTTGAAATATTTCTTTCACGAATTATTTTTTATGCAGAACTCCGTTTCTTCAATAATTTTTTTCTCCCGTTAATAAGGATACTTATTTGCTTTCAAGTTTTGGTTACTATTTTTTCACTCACGCACTTAACGCGTTACGGCAGATATTCAACCTTACTTTTTATTTTCAGGTTTAAAGAATACCTGTCCTGTCACGGTCGCCAATTAGGAAGCTGACG
Organism: Eupeodes latifasciatus; assembly: GCA_920104205.1. Classification (NCBI taxonomy): domain Eukaryota; kingdom Metazoa; phylum Arthropoda; class Insecta; order Diptera; family Syrphidae; genus Eupeodes; species Eupeodes latifasciatus. The sequence continues at coordinate 388,119,756 of OV049924.1, read as the reverse complement.
CTTTTGTTTAGGTTTTAAAAAACTTTATTCAAGCTTAACCTAAACTATACACTTCGAGTATCAGAATTAACATCCCCTTATTGCACCTATTTGTGCCCTATTTATACTTCTTAAACAAAGACATCTTATTCATGCCGTTACTCATATTAATCAGTTCTTACGAACATTACAAATCTGTTTTGTGTAATTGAAATTTGAGAACTTAGATATTTGAAAACATATTTTCATTAGTGAGTCAACATTAAGTGTGACTCCAAAGTATACTAATTGGTTCTGTTTCCCAATTTAATTTGAATGTAAAATGCGTTTCTTAACTCGCATCTTAAACTATGGTTCTTCTTGAGGAACTGTCTGCAATTCTTAATGGAATGTCCATTTAATTTGCAGATTGCGCATCCTTCAGATGCTGATGTCATCAAACTCGTGGGACGTCGTTTTTCTTCCTTAGATGATATGGCTTCAATTGTTTGGTATCTCGATGTTAGAAATACATACAAATCTGCTAAGGTTTGTAGTTCCTTGCAGGATTTTAATGACTGCTCATACAATCTTCGACTTTCTTTGTCGAGTTTTTGTAGAATTAGGTGTAAAACGATTGGGTCCCAAGAGCTTACGTCCACTCCGATGTTGTGAATGGCGGACATGCAGTCCTTGGTAGTGTCTAGAAGTCGTTTGATGGATCCAGAACTCTCCGTGGTGATACTTCCTTGTTGACAAATATCGTTTAGCAGAGCAGTTACAAGTAATCTCTTATTGTCATATCGATCAAGAAGGGTGTTCCACGCAGCATCATAATTCGTATCAGTAGTAGAAAAATGTTGTAGCATTTTGCTGGGTTCTCCAACCAGATTCGCCTTTAAATAATGCAGCTTTTGTGCTCCATTTATTTGACGTTTGTGGATAAGTTCAGTGTATAGGTCCTTGAACTCTATCCATTTTGTGTATTGGCCATTAAACGTTGGCAAGGTTATCCTAGGTAACTTTACATCGGAGACCTTGCTCGTATCGTTTAATTTATCGATGGCCTCTTGTAGCTTTATAGAAGCCTTCAGGTATTCGTCCTCTACCTCGAAGTATTCTTCAACATCATAGTCATTGGTGCGTTCAAGAGTCATTATTTGCTGATGACCTTCAACGATGATGTTCCAGTAATTTTGTATGGCCTCTTGCCTTTTTTCATAAAATGCTCTTGAACTGTCTTCAGGAGCAGTTTGACGAATGAGTCTCGTCATGGCATCTATAGCTGCTCGCTGATGGCGAAAAATATTGAGATGTGACCTTTCGTCCTTATCATCGCTTTTTGATTGTTCCTTGGTGTCGTCTTGAATGCGTTCAAGCTCATTGAGAATCTTATCGGAATACTTCAACTGCAATGATTCAATATTCTCATAATATTTCCTTTTGAAATATTCTTCGTCACCACTGGATTGCTTCTCTAATTCCTGATGCCTCAATCGGAATTCGCTCCATTCCTTGTGAAGCTGACTCATCTTCTGGATGAGGTATGGTTTCGTCCACCTCTTGGGGCCATCCTTCCCAAAATTGGTGCAGATCGATTCGAAGCGTTTCCCCGATGCCTGTTGCTCCGATAATAACGCTTCCATTTTGTACTAAAAAATTGAAACTTCAATTCGATTCTAGTTAGTCTCCTGGCAGGATCGCCAAATGTTCAGGAATAAAAATACCCTTTGTGTTTGTTTATGAACAAAAGCATTTGACTTGAAGAGCTGAACGTACTGAATGGTTTATTAACCTACAAACATAACATATTTATATCTTACACTAGTTCACAAAAAGATGCAACTCATGCAATTACAATGACCACCTGCATTGTTTTGCATGTTTGCATTCTTTCGCTTTCTTAACCTACATTACATTTGACCTTATTCTAATTATTACATTATTAAAGCTTATTTCGGCAACATCATCGACAGCTTAATATACATAGATTCCCTTACAGAAGTGAATAGCTCAGTGACTTTCTCAACCCTTCTGAGAATAAAATTCTTCCATTCACCTTTAGTGAATATGTTTCGATGTTATGCATAAACTTTCCAAAACACCAAATGTCGACTCAACAGTCGAGTTACTTGTCGTTTCAAATCGTAGTATTCCCCATTATTATACACGAGTCATAATAATTCAAATGGTTTTGTTTGACTCATACTGACCATTCTCAACCAAACTGACTATCATAACTCGCTGAAGTCATCGAACCATATCCCTATAAGAGAGCTGAGAAAATTATAGAGAGATAATTTATAAAAGTAGTAAGCTGCGACTAAACAACTTCCGCTTCAGAAAAGATACTATGGCTCTACTCTCTAATTCCCTGCTTCCCTAAAGGAATCTATCCTCATCTTACTCACGACATTTATTTCCATGGAAACTCCATGGAAAGTCCACGCCGTTTTTTCGGACAAGGGTGCCTGCGCTCTATAGCCACCTGGCCTGTTGGGTGCTCGATCGCTTAGCTCGTCGGTGGGGAGGGATCTTGCAGCTGGAGCGGAGACGGTGTTACACTGTTTTCAGACCGACTAATCTAGATGTTATAGACTAGAAAAATATATTAAAAGTTCCTAGGACCCGAAGTTTGTAAACTATGTGCATGACAATTGAAAGATTATACCAATCCTTCATGATAATTGTTTTCGTGATTTGACATGATTTTCCGTGGTTTATTTTGGAGGAACATACATAGATGTTCATGTCCTCTGAACTATGCTTTCCCCTTCCCTATCATGTCAGATGTACGACCTGACACGAACCTATGGTTTCCACTTGGTTCTTAAATTCAGAAACCCCGTATTTGAGAGACACAGCTGTAGTTGTGCGCTCTCTACTTTTCTTTACCCTTCCCTATGACTTAAAGAATCGGCATTCTTCAAGTTCCTGTGATTGACTCTCTTAGGTAATATTTTATGTTCTCGAGAATCCCCTTATTTGGATAAGAGAAGTCTATACTAAACTTCTCTTAAATGTTTCAATCCAATTTCTCTCGACCCTTTTGCTTCCAACTTACATCATCATTACTTTTCTGTTACATCGCAGAATGTCAAAACAGCAGCGTATCACTTCTATATTTCTCAATGTTGTTTACGTATCAAATTTTTCGCAAGAAGTCAAAATATATTTTAATATGTAAATATCATTCAATACAAATATTGTTCTGCCATTAAACTTGAGTACTGGATACCACACACAATTCCAAAGAATCGCTTGCAAGACACATGACAGTTCGATTATTACTAAAGGTTCCTCGTGTGTCATACGTTACACTTTGAAAGGAACAGCAATCGAACTATGTCAACCAAACAACAAAACAACGACATGGGTCATATTGCAAACATAAACAATACTGACCCATGGAATGCAAGTATGTCAATTACAACATATGGTGCACTCGTTGTTTAAATAAACAATATGTGTCAAGGCAAGTGAAGTAAAGTAGAATGCGAATTAAATTAGTCGGTCGGGTTTTAGAGTTTTTAAAAACTTTATTTAATCTGCACTGGTCAGATTCCAACTTAAGACTGCCTTCGTAAATACAATTTTAACTTAAAAGTCAACTGTCATGAAATATGATAAACAAAGAACTTATGGTTTAATATATGAATCACTTATTTTGGGGAACAACATGTCAATACGTGATTACTTTGAATTGTAACATAATATGATATTTTATGATCGAGACGATCGTGCTCTTTCGCTAATTATAATATTTTGGTCAACATACTCCAATTGCTTTCTATAGAATGGGTGCGTGTTAACTCCCCTCTTTGTTTAAGAAGAGCGTCCCGCTTCTTCTGTCAATTCTTCGACTCGCCTTAGCAGGTTACTGAATCTGATTTCGTCTTCTTGTTTTAAGCGTAATTGATTTGATGACCTCATCTTTAAATAATACATTATACAAATTGCCGAAAATATAATTATAGTCACAAGTACAAATGATGTCATTATTGGACTATTGACTGCTTCTTCTTGAAGAGATTCTATAAGATTAATGTTTTTAAATTTCAGTTCTTCATTAAATGATTCAAAATAATTTTTAATTTCAAGCTTATCTAATGTATATGTTCTCAAATAGTTTTGGATCATAGATGTGGGATTTTCATAAATTTTTCCATCTATTACTGTTTTATTTAGAAAATTAATTAAATATGTTCCATTTATTGTTACATTATTTACAGTATGTTTCCCTGATAATAAAATCGATCCATCTTTTATTATTTCTATATTTAAATTTCTTTCTTTAATTTTGTTACAGACAGCTTTCTTATTATTTAGTAAATTAGATAAACATGTTGTTTCGTTATTTAGTTTACAGAAATTATATCTTAAATCTATTTTACATTCTTTAATATTTAAAAATTCATTTTCACATTTGGCAATTTCTTTCTCAATTTCCAATTGAGAAAGCTCTAGTCTCAAATAGTTTACAGTTTTTAACAATTATTGGATATTTAATTAAGAAAACTATAACTTCATTATTGTGTAAAATTTTAAATTCTGAAACATCCATTAAGTCAGTCATTGTCATACTTCCATGTTCATGTCTTGTAATTTCCTTAATATCTTGTAAGTTTAAAATAGCAGGATTGAGGGTTCCTGTTTTAGCTAATGCAATCGTTTGGACAATATTTTGTAATTCAATTACAATCAATTTATTTCGTTCTCTAACTAACCTTAATTGTGCGTCATTCTCTATCTCGTGCAGAGATTCTGATAATTTTTGAATTGCACTAAAAATCTCAGAGTTTGTTACAAACTGTTTATTATTATTCGTAATTAGTTCAGATATTTTATTGTCTATGAGGACTAAATCGTCATGGTCAGGAGATCCTGAAATCCATTTCCAAATTGTACCTATTTCGTTAATCCCTCGTCTGTATCTATTTGTTGTTCTTAGCTGTGCTAACAGTGTTTTAATAATAATTACGTCAGTGTCCTTTGTAATGTCGTTACAGAGATTGCTATCTTCTTTATTCATTGGGGATGAATTGAAGTAAAGATTTCTTTCAATTGCGGCCGTAGATTCTAAAATTACTTTTTCGAAGTATGAGAGATGGGTTATATGGAAGATTGTTCCATAATCGTTGTATAATGCCGCGTTGCCATTTTCCAATAGTAAATAATTTTCTCGCGTGTAATCAATTATTTCCGTTGATACCAACGTTATCAGTGGTACTAATATTATTATTAAGGATTTAATTTTCCTGAAAAGATAAATTTAAGTTTTTATATTATCCTTGTGGACAATTCTATTTCTTTTATTTATACGAATTTTCCTTCCTAAATCTAACCTAACTCTTTGTTTTTTATATCTAGGTGTTAATTTATTTCTACATCCTAATATTTTTTCATATATTATTTGTTTTGGTGAATATGTCTTATGCTTTCTTTTCCTATTATGATAGTTTAACATTTGTTGCTGCGCTTTTTCTAATCTTCCTCTTAATTCCTCGTGTGTTACTTTATTATATAATACCTCGTATGGTTTTTCTCTTGTAACTGAATGTATTGACTTGTTATATTGTTGGGCTGCTCTGTAAATTGCTTCTAAATATTCTATCAAATTAAATTCTTGTTTCACACATCTTGCTATCTCAATTAGAGTTGAATGGACTCTTTCTATTTGTCTATTTGTAGAACTATGTTTCGGATCGCAATAATTTATTTCAATGTTCATTCTTTGCATTAAATTTCTAAACTGAATTGTGGAAAATCCTGGTTCATTATCAATCATGATGGTTTTTGCATCTGGAAAACTTTGAAGTAAATCTAAAACTTTTTCATCTAAATTGGTTTTATCCTCGATTGACTTAATTACAAGAAATTTTGAATAAGCATCTATGCAAGTTAAAAATTTCAAATTTTGGGCATAAAAGATGTCTATGTGTAACTGTTCCCCCTCCTTGTTTGGAATTGAAGCCTCTCCAATTGGTATCTTCTGTGGGTGCCTGTCATATTTATTTTTATTACATATTATACAATTTCTTGCAAATTCTTTGAATTGTTGTGACATTTGTGGCCAATAATAATGTTTGTATACTTGTTTCAGATTTTCTTGGAAATTTCTATGAGCTCTATTGTGAGTTGCTTCAACTATATCAGCTTGATCATTTGTTCGTATAACATCAATGGGGAATAATTTCGTATAAAGGAATTTATTACTGAAAGTTTCTAAAAGTTTTGTTTTAATTTCGTACAGGTCTTCACTTGTACAAAGAATTGCCACTACACCTGGTTGTAGATATTCTTTTAGTATTTTTATTAAATTTTCTACTGTGTCATATTCTATAATATGTCTTGTCCTTCCAAAATTTATTATCCTTTCATGAGCTGTAATTCTATTTTTGCAAAGTAAGATTTGTTGTTTGAATTGATTTAATGGCTTGGATGTTTCTTTAATTTCAACATTATCGCTACTTTCTGCTGAATGTTGTGTTGCGTCCGTTGGGGAACTATCTGTTAATTGGTTCAAGTTTTGTCTCGAAAGAGCATCTGCTACAACATTAGTCGTACCTGCGTGCAGTAGCGTACGCAGGATTTTATTTGGGGGGGGCTCAGTCTCAATTTTAATAGACATTTTTTTAAGGTATCACTGAAACTAGCACAAAAATGAAAGCCTTTCTTATAATTATTAACCGCCTTATATGAATAACAACTCAATTTTCAATAAGAAAACTACAAAACGAAAACAAAACTTTTTTTAAAAATTTGTTTATAATTTTAGTTTTTTAGTTTCAAATAACAATCTTAGGTAGTAAAATTGGTTGAAAAAATTAAATCCATTCTTCTTTTTTTTTTATTTGCAAATTGATTGAGCACATCTTCAGGTATTACATCGATTTCTTTGTGAATATTCAACAAAGCTAATCCGTTTAGCCTGGTATCCGTGGTTGTGGATCTCAGCCACGTTTTTAACCGTCTCAAAGTGGAAAACGAACGTTCTGGCTCTGCAGCTAATGATATAATGAAAAAAATAAAGTAAGATTTTTCAAAGGAAATTCTGTTAATACGAATTTTTTTGGGGCGTATTCATAGTGGTTTTGCTAAACTACCGTTTAAATAAGATCAATTAATACATTTTAAATAGAAGTTTATCAACTTATTCGACTTCAAAAGTAGTGCATTGACAAAAATTAAAATATATGAAAATCCAAAATTTGGTTTAGCTAAGAAATTGTTTAAAATGACTATGAATACGGCCCATTAACTTTATAAAAAGAGTATGAGAAGATTATCTACCTCTGATTCAACTTGAAGGCAGCTTTTTGAAATGTCATTATACTCAATTGAGTCTACAGCTTTTTTAATGTCTTCTTTCGTAGCATTCGTAATGACGTTCGGCAAAAAAGTCTGCAGCTTACATATATTTAAAAACTGTGTTCCAAAACGTTCACTGAGCTCGAATATACAGTGGTCAAGAAAAGGGATGTATAAATTCAATTTAAAGTATTGCTTTACATCTTGTACTTCTCCTTGACCAGCATTTGCTCTCTTAACTTGCTTACCACACATTCTTGGGGCTTTTGGGTGGACTTGAAGATTTTGGGCTATATTATTAACTTTTTCATATATAGCGTCAAATGAGTCATCAACGTTTTCGCGCCTGCTTTTCAAGACATTTTGAAGTGTGCTGACAGATTTTTTGGCCTGAAACAGGTCAATACTAGAGATGCCACGAATATTCGGCAACTATTCGGTATTCGGCCTATTCGGCCATTTTTTTGCTATTCGGTATTCGGCCGAATAGTACGTACTATTCGGCCGAATACCGAATAGCAAGTCATGTAAAAAAATACACGTTATTTATTACTCAAAATTATGTATTTATTTCCAAATTACAACATTTTAGTAGTTAAAATTAATCAGTGGTAAGTTGTGATGAATAAAAACTAGCTTTTCAGCATTTTTGGTAGCAAACGATTGCGCTTTTCATCGTAAACGTTACCAGCCTCGGAAAATAACCTCTCACTATAAACGCTACTTCCAGGCGAAGAAAGATAAACTTTAGCAAATTTCGAAAGGTTTGGGTATTGTTTTTCGTTTGCTGACCACCACTTGTAAGGATCGGCCTTCCGATCTAGGCGAACTGTTTTCAAATAAAAATCCAACTCGTTTGCCACAGCATTCTTCTCCACGTCCTCCACATCATAAGCATTTCGCATATTATCTGTAGCGACTTCTTCAAAGCAGTTCCAGAAACTGTCGTGTATTTCAACATTTTCAACAGTCTTATCATTTTCATTCAAGTTTCTTTTCTTACGCGCTGGAGAAGAATCGTCATCGGTACTACTTGGTTCATCACAACTTTTTTTTAGAGCTTCTAGAAGAATTTTTTGTTTTGCTCTTTCTGTTTGAACCAATCCTAGAAAACTTTTAAAGCGAGGATCCAGAAAAGTAGCAACCAGATATTTGTTTTTATCATCGAAGCTGAATCGCCTTTCTAGCTCGGCCTGCAGTGAGGATCTCATCGTGACTAAATTAGGTACTTTCTCGGCTGTCTCTACCTTTCCCAGATATTTTAATAAAGTTACTGAATGTGGAATTACTTCAGAGATGCAAGAGATACCTGAGCTAGTTATTTTTGTTATTTCTTCGAATGGTTTGAGGAGTTTGATACATTGTTCCAATAGTTCCCATTGAGCATGTGTCAGATTTATTAAAGTTTCATGATCTGTTATGTACAAGGAAACAACTCGCTTTTGTTCTAATAATCGCTCCATTAAATAATACGTAGAATTCCAGCGTGTGCTCACATCTTGTACTAGTTGGTGGTTTGGCAAGTTAAGTTCTTCTTGAATAGATTTAAGTTTCTGCTCTGCCAAGCCAGAATGATTAAAATGGGTAACAATTCGTCTCGCAGCAGCTATCATCTGTTGTACTTCTGGTTGAGATTGTAGCGACTGATCTATAGCTCGTTGTAGTGAATGAATAAAGCACCTGCCTGAATCATATCCTGCATCCCGCACACCTTTTATCATATTAGAGCCACTATCATGGACAAGTAAATGGAGCTTGGATTGAGGAATATTCCATCTTTCTGTAATAGCATTGAGTTCTTTTGCAATATTGATACCAGAATGTGAGCCAGGAAATGATTTCATAGCTAAAACGCCATGTTCCAGAATGAACTCCGGAGATATCCAGTGCGCAGTGAAGCTCAGAAAGCTCTCGTTATTGTGCTGGCATGTCCATATATCAGATGTCACTGATAATGCTGCTGCCTGTGAAATACTGGCTTCTATTTTAGCACAAATTCTGTTGTATATATCCGGAACAATTTTCTCGGTCATGTAAGTGCGACCAGGTACTTTATAATGGGGCAAAGCATTTGCCATAAGTCTCTGAAATCCAACTCGTTCCACAAGTGACAATGGTTCGTTGTCCAAAGCAATCATTTCGCCAATCAAGTAATGATATTTTATTGATTTCGGATCATTAATGTCCCAGAGCAATTTCCTTTCTGATGTTTCCTTCAGGGTGAGCTGCCGATCTTTTGATCTGGACGTTCCAGGTTCTGCTGGCATCTTGGCATCGGTAGAAGTAGAAGTACCGCCCATGTTGCTGCCACTTGTCGATGGAACATTAATTAAAGCAGCGTATTGGTCAGCATGTTTGGTTTTAAGATGGTTTTTTAAAGAGGATGTAGCTGTAAATAAAAAAAAACTGAAATTAATTATAATTAAATAAGTTATTTTATTTCCCTTATCTATCATATAGAAAATCAAATAAATATAGGTATATAAATAAATAATTTCTTATAAAACTTTATTCCGAAACAACTAGGGCAAATCGATCTCCTTTCTTTTGTAAGTAGGTATTTACAAATAGGTACAGTACAACAACAAGGTAAGTAGGTACGTAGTTTGACATAACCAGTTAACTTAACAAACAACCACCTACCTATACGTAAACGTATTAAGTGATTAAAACAATTTCGAAACTATTAAATTAATCTAACGTTTTACTTACTTGCTTTTTTTCCTTCTCCGCCTCTTGAGATCTTGATGCTACATAACAAACACTGGGCCAGTTTATTATTTTCACTACAAATCTCATAATATTCCCATATGGGCGATTTTTTATTAACCGGTGTCATTTTATAAGCCTTTTGACGAAAAAACAATTGAAAATGAACTAAGGAACAAACTTCTTAGCAAAATAGTACTTAAGTTTCACTTTACGTATTATTTATATACTAACAAAGCGCTCCGTGACGCGATTGAAACAAATACAAACAATATTGTCGTCGCCTGCCGCGCGAACGCAACGAGAAAAACAGGTTGTGACTTGTCTTTTCCAACTAACGCGCCCCGCCAAGCATGTACTTCGCGCCGAATATTCGGCGCTTCGGCCGACACCGTTGCCGAATATTTGGTATTCGGTATTCGGCCAATTCACTATTCGTGGCATCTCTAGTCAATACCCCTTGTTTGCAGGTACCTTGTCACTGGTAACATTAGTCCACTTACTTCTGAGCAAATAACTAAGCTTGCAAGGAACTCGAAACTTTGAATAGCTTGCAAAAAGGAGAAAGCCAATGCGTGCTGAGTGCCAAGTTCGTTTATTTCTTCAAGACTTTTAACTATTGTCTCAACAAATCTAAAAAAATCTATTAAAACGGTGTGCCGCTCAATCCACCTAGTTTCACACATTTGTTTTAAAACAGTCTTTTGTGTTTCATTTCCTTCCGCTTCTAAGAGATTTTTTTTCAAAACTTCCCTTCTTAAATGACTATCTCTTAAAAAATTTGTTGTAGATTTGATAGTTCCTAGCATATTTTTTACCTGTCGAGAAGCGGAAGGGCTATTGGTAGCAGCGACTATAGCCAGATTAAGAACATGACTCCAGCAGTGCGTGTACACTGCATAAGGCTGGCGTTCTTTGATTTTAGCCTGGACACCCTTAATTCTTCCTGACATATTTGACGCCCCATCGTAGCCTTGACCTCTCAGAAATTCAATATTTAGTTCGTATTTTTCCAAAGTTTGCAAAATTGTTTTCGCCAAAGCTTCTCCAGTTAAAGAATAAATTTCAACGAAAGCAAGAAATGTTTCTATAACTTTATCATCTTTTAAATATCGAATACAAATTGACATCTGTTCCAACCCTGAAATATCGGTAGTTTCATCACATAATATCGAAAAATATGGAGATTTTTTTATTTCGGAAACAATTTTTCGGGTTATAATGTCTCCGCAGACTTCAATCAATTCATTTTGAATCCGGGGGCTTATATATAAGGAGTTTCGTGGACCTTTCTCTAGATGTTCTTTGAGAATTTTATCCCCAGCATCCACTCTAAATTGCAAGAGAGCATTAAATGTTCCTCTATGTCGAGACTCGTCACTTTCTTTTTCCAAAATATGAGCACAACTACCCTCTCGGTGCCCACGTAACGGAATATTTTCTCTTCCATGTAAGATAATTGTTTTGACTATACTTAGTAATTTATTGCGGTTTTCATTTATAGTTTTTCTTAAAGAACTATCAGCGAGTTCTTGAACTGTGCATATTTTATTATTATAAATTTTCTTGAACGACTCAGCATCCAGAACACAATTAACGTGGAACTGAGAGGCACTGTGGTTTTTGAAATATTCTAAAGCTTTCTTGAATTTTGTTAGAGGTTGACTCACTAAAACCCCTGCGACACTATTATGGGAAGCACCTCTTCCAAAAAGTATACAATATTTACAGACAGCACCCTCGATGCTTTTAGAATAAGTCAGCCATTCATATTTTGTCAGCCAAGAGTATTGGAACGATCTCCTTACTGATCCTTCTTGTTTTACAGGGAATTTGTAACCTAACAAACCTTCTCTATAGTTTTTTGAAAGAACCGTGTACTTTAAGTTATCATCAATCTTAGATTTAGAACATAATAATAGGTTACTTATATCTGAAATGTCACCTTGAAATGCATCTAAATCTGGTGCAACTGAAACTTGTGAAAATCCGGCTATTTTATCTCCTTCTCCATCGTTTGAAGAAAGGTTAAATTGAGCACTATTTTTTTTAACATCACTGAGACACACACTTTTATCTTGAAAATTACTTGAAGTTGAAGCGGACCCTGGCAACTCATCTATTTTATCAAAATCGATTCCGCCTATCACAGTTTTAGCTACTTTGTTTTTAATAACGAAGGAATCTAAGGTGTTAACTTTTCTTTTCGGCAGCGACATTATTTTCAACCAAGGAGACAAGAACGGAGTAGACAATGTTTTAAAAAAAGTACGCACTGAACTGGAACAACTAACAACTCACAAAGAACGCTTTTATATTTTTTTAGAACCGTTTTACAACGAATCTACTAAATTTCGACCAAAGAGCGAAAAGTCTGTTCAAATACAAATAAAAATCAACAAGACTTCACATACATTTACAAATTTTGATATCTATAGTAGTTCAAAACTATATTTTTATAATAAACCATACGTGCTTTCGCTGATGTAAGAAAATGATACACGATAGGTTTCCCTTGCACCAACTCATGCATACTCGTTCGTATAAGATAAGCATTTGAGGGCCAGTGTATGGTTGTTCGAGTGGCTTCTTCACAGCATCGCATCGAAGGAAAACGTGTGAACATTTTTGAAGATCAGGTGGGATGAACAACTTCAAGTTCGTGTGGTGATTTGATGTCGCAGATGCACGAAACTTGCGCATGACTTCACGATGCTTTTGGACGAATACCTGTGGGTCAGAAACAATGTCTTGGTCAACGAAAAACTCACCAGGAATCGTCAGATTCGTTCCGTAAAGCATTTCGGCTGCGGACGCTTTGATGTCTTCTTTGTACGTTGTTCGAAGACCTATTAGCACTGTTGGAAGCGCTTGTATCCAGTTGGTTTCCTCATGGCACATGAGCGCGGACTTCAAGGAACGATGCCATCGTTCGACTAGTCCGTTTGAGGCAGGATGGTAAGGTGAAGTTCGTATCCTCGTTGTTCCAATCATCTTCATCAGTGCTCAGAAGAGGGCCGACTCAAATTGGGTGCCTTGGTCGGTTGTGATAGTAGTTGGTGAACCAAATCGAGCAACCCAATGGTTGTAGAACGCTGTTGCGACTGTCTCTGCACTCATGTCCTGTAGGGGTATGGCTTCCGGCCATCTGCTGAATCGGTCGATCATCGTTAGGCAGTATCGGTTTCCTTGGCACAGTGGAAGAACAATCAGGTCGATGTGTACGTGTGTGAAACGTTGGTCTGGAACGTTGATTGACTCAGGTGAAAGCTTAGTGTGTCGGCTCACTTTCGATCGTTGGCATTGGATGCAAGTGCGAGACCATTCCAGTGCATCTTTTTTGATGTTCGGCCAAATGTACTTTTCTCTGAGTTGTCGACTGGTTGATCTTCCGCTGGGATGAGACAAGTTGTGTATGGATTCGAAAGCTTTTTGACGCAGAGTGGATGGTATGTAGGGTCGAATTGCGTTGTCCGAAATGTCACAGTAGATTTTAACACCAGGTTCCAAGGTCAATTTGGTCAGTTTGAGGGAAGTGTTCCCAAACCTTAGAAGTTCGCGTAGTTCGGGGTCGAGCAGTTGTGAAAGATGCAATTCCCGTTGATCGAACTGCGAAGGCATTGATATGGCATTTACTCGTGATAACGCATCAGCTACGGTATTGTCTTGTCCGGGAAGGTAAATTATATCGGTAGTGAACTGTGATATAAAATCCAATTGTCTCAATCGACGTTGAGGAGCTTTGTCTGAGCGTTGTTGAAAAGCGTAGGTTAATGGCTTGTGATCAGTCTGCACTACGAAGCGACGACCATCCAGTATGTGCTTGAAGAAATGTATGGCAAGGTAGACGGCAAGTAACTCCCGATCATAAGTACTATACCGAGTCTGAGCACTTGAAAGCTTCGAGGAAAAGAATCCAATGGGTTTGTTCTGGTCGGAATCTTTTTGCTCTAGCTTGGCACCGATTGCGGTGTCTGAAGCATCCGTTGTGAGTACCAGTGATGCATTTTGGTTGAGGTGTGTAAGCAGAGTTGTCTCTTTGATGCTGTTTTTGCACTCTTGGAAAGCTTTTTCAGCAAGAGGGTTCCAAGGAACAGGCCGTTTGTCGTTCTTCTTTGAATCCCTGATGAGTCCATTCAATGGTGCTTGCATGTGGGCGCAGTTTGGTATGTAGCGACGATAATAATTAATGATTCCCAGGAAGCGACGTAGTTCGGCTATGGTGTTTGGCTTTGGATAGTTGGAAATGGCGTCAATTCGATCTTCTGGTGGCTTGCAACCAAATTTGTTGATGGTGTGTCCAAGATATATGACCTCAGACTTCGCAAATTGGCATTTTGATATGTTTATTACCAAACCATACTCTTGGAGACGTTGCAAGACTTGACTGACGTGCTGTTTGTGCTCTTCTTCTGAGTTTGAGGCGATCAGAATATCGTCGATCTAACAGAAAACGAAGTCCAAGTTGCGAAGAACCATATCCATAAACCTTTGGAATGTTTGAGTCGCATTCTTCAGTCCAAATGGCATTACCACAAACTCAAACAATCCAAAAGGAGTTGTGATCGCTGTCTTTTCGATGTCTTCAGGTGCCATTGGAATCTGGTAGTACGCCTTGTCCATGTCCAAAATGGAGAAAAAAGATTTGTTGTGCAGATTTTCGGTGAAGTCCATGATGTGTGGTATCGGGTATCTATCGGGCTGAGTTTGTGCATTTAAGCGGCGATAATCACCACAACATCTCCATCCGCCGGTTTTCTTCTCTACGAGATGAATGGGACTAGCCCAAGGACTACTGGATACGCGACAATATCCTTTTTTGACGAAGTTCGCAATGTCGGTTTTGGCCTGTTTCAACTTTTCTCCAGAGAGTCGTCTCGGACGTTCGGCGTTTGGCTGACCTGTGGTTGTTATATGGTGTTGCATCGTAGTGGCCTTCGGTTTGGAACTGTTATTGTTGGCAAGGATGAATTGGTTCACCAGACTAATGTAGGTATCAGGTCCATTAATGGAAAGTAGTCTGGTGACGTCGGTCGACTCAATTCTCCCAGGCGCCGTCAGTGTTGTTGTCTTGTCGATGATGCGTTTAGCCTTAAGATCGATCAAGAGGCCATAGTGTGCCAGTAAATCTGCTCCAATGATTGCTGTTTTGACGTCTGCAATTATGAAGGGCCAAGTGATGGCTCTCCGAAGACCGATGTTGAGCGTGAGGGTTTTGCTGCCGTAAGTATGTATTGGCGAGTTGTTAGCCGCGAGAAGTGTTGTTTCTCCTCTCTGGTTTGAGCAATCATTGGAGCGAGGCAAAACGCATATTGTGGAGCCAGAGTCGAGCAAGAACTTTTGATGGGTTTCCTTATCACAAATGAAAAGGCGGCTTTCCTTGCAAATCTGTGGGCTGTTGTCAACCGCCTTGGGTGACAACAGACTTGCTAGTTTTTTTGGGGGAAACTGCAAGGTTTGTCACACCTCCTCGCTTCTTCGCCGTACTTACTGTGGTAGAAGCATACTCCTTTTGACGAGGCCTTCCTGTCTCTAGAAAACGATCTGGTTCTAGACTTGCCTCTAGATCTGTTTCGGTCGGCTTTTAGGCTTTGTACCATCGTAGTCAAGTTAGCCAACGTAGCTTCCACCTCAGTCAGGCGTTGGTCAAGAGTTAAGTTGTTTCGGCACTCATCGACATGCGCAGCGAAGACCTGGTTTGATGTTGTTGTTGACATGTTGTCCATTATCTTGTCTGCTATCTCTGATAAGGTGGCGAGGTCAATGTTTAGGTTGGCAGACAAAATTCCACGGACATGATTTGGCATCCTCGACATCCAAATTGTGGAGAGCATGTCATCGGGCACATTTTCTCCTGCCAGCCTTCTCATCTCTCTCAAGAGACTTGACGGACGCTTGTCGCCGAGTTCGAGTGACGTCATTAGTTTGTTCAGTTGCCGCTCTTTGGACTCAGTAAACCGCGCAATCAGTTGTCTCTTAAAAGCCAGATATTTGTCGACGGCTGGTGGTGTCTGCACCAAATCTGAAACCTCATTTAAAATCTCAGGGTCCAGGGCAGCGATGATAGCATTGAATTTGCTGTTATCTGAAGAGATCCTATTGTTATGGAATTGCGCCTCAATTTGCACGAACCACAAGGCTGGGTTTATCTTCCAAAATGGTGGAATCTTGAGGTTCTTCAATGCTGCGATTTCTGCTATCAATGGTGCCCGTGCAGCACCGTTTGCTGCTTGGCCAGCTGCTTCAGGATCCTGATCCACCATGTCCTCGTAAATTAAAAAGAGAAAAAGGAAAGGCAAATAAATTGTAGACTTGTGCTTAATTATGACGATATCACGTCGGGGTCACCACTTTGGCGTATTGTACCAATGAAACACAAGATTTAACAAATTACAAATTAAAATATTTATTTTTCCGAATATAAGATAAACTGAACCACTCTGGACATCGAAGTTTAATTGAATGTCTAAAATTATAAAATCGGCAGCTGCAGTCTGAGACAAAATCGTTGGTCACAATATTTGAATTTTGCTTTCAACCGATTGCAGAGCCTCCTGTGAGTGAGCGGTGACTTTGAGTTTAGTCATCAGAGTTGTCACATAGATGTCAGGACCGCCACACATTCTTTTCTTGCAATGTTTTTTTTTTAAGGCGACACAACACACAACTTGAATGCTTGTACATATATATTATTTCTCTATGCCGATCTTCTCCTTCGTGTGACCAGGTGTTTTTTGTTCACTGGTTTGAATACATTTTTTTTATGAATTATGCCTTATTAAGCATTTTTAAATACATTTTTATTCTGAAATATAAAATTGTTATTTGGTCTTTGTTTTGTTTGTCCTAAAAATAAAACTGAGGTTAGTTAAGCTGAATACTGCTTATTAGCTTATTGTGTTTTTACTTTGTAGTGTTTTATTCAAAAGCTGTTGGTCATACTAAAAAGTAATAATGGTGGAATGGGATTTCTTACAGTTTTTCACAATGCATTTTCAAATGCTACCTCAGTCAGTCACAGAAAAAGAGAAGATACTAAGGGATTTCATTCCGTTTTATCGTTTTTTTTTTCAGATGAAAAATTGAAATGTGTGAAATCGTTTTGCGACTTTTGACTAATTGGAATACTGAGATTGATTTGAAATGTTAAACAAAATCTAGATTAGATTACGTGTGATGTAAATTAGTGATTCCATACCTATGTACCTATATCTTTTCTTTTTTATTAAAAATTAAGGAATATTTTTGAAAGCTTAAATATAACAAAAAGTAAATTTGAAAAAAAAATTAAAACTATTCTTCGATTTTATTGGAAATCTTAGCATAGTGTGTCATTTTGCTTGGGGGGGGCTCAAGCCCCCTGAGCCCCCCCCCTGGGTACGCCACTGCCTGCGTGCCATCTTTTCATCTTTGGATTCGGATTTCGTGAAGAAACAGCAAAGGTTAAAGGTTGATGGTCCGTGTGAATTTCCAAGTTTCTTACACCGTAAAGGTAGTTTCTTAAGTTTTTCAAAGCCCAAACTATAGCATATAATTCTTTTTCGTTAGTTGCATAATTTCTTTCTGTGTCATTGAGGGTTTTGGAAATGAAAGTAATAGGTTTATCCTCTTGGGATAGAACTCCACCTATAGCTAGCATCGTTAGAAGCATCTGTTGTGAGAACAAATTTTTTCTCAAAATTTGGCTGTGCCAAAACTACTTCATTGATAAGATGATTTTTTAATTGTTTAAATGATTTTATTCCTTCTTCGTCGAGACTTATATTTGTTTTCTTTGAAACATGTGTCGATACTTTACCATTGTCTCCTTTCAAATGAATTGTTAGAGGTTTGGCTATGTTTGCGTAACCTTTTATGAATTTTCTATAATATCCTGTCAAACCTAAAAAGCTTCTTAACTGTCTGAGTGTCGTAGGTTCTGGAAAGTTTTTTATTGCCTCTATTTTTCTTGGATCAGTTTTTATTACATTATGGCCTACTACATAGATTTTTCTAAAGATATTTTCATGTTTGCTGTCTTTAGTACTTCTATTATTGTATTTAAATGTTTCTCATGTTCATCTTCACTATTTGAATATATAATTATGTCATCAATATAAACATGACAAATTTTTCCTACATGATCTCTCTCCATGGCGCGTTGAAATATGCTCGGTGCATTTTTCAATCCGGCATTTTTAAGAATTCATATTTTCCATTGTTCACGGAAAATGTTGTTTTTTCTATGTCTTCAGGGTTCATTTTAATTTTGTGGAATCCTGACTCTAAATCTATTGTTGAAAAATATTTTGCCTTTCCCAAATTAGAAAGTATGACATTTGCATCGGGTATCGGGTACTTATCCGTTACTGTTTTTTCATTTAATTTCTTATAATCTATGACCATTCGCATTTTATTTGAGCCATCCGAATTTATTCCTTTTTTGGGCACTACCCATACTGGAGAATTATATGGACTCTTTGATGGTCGCACGATTCCATCATTCATCATGCGATTAATCTCTTTGTTAACAAATGTATTGGCAGATAGGGAGTAAGGATACTGTTTACTCCATATAGGGGTTCCAACAGTTGTACGTATTTCTGCCTTAATATCTGTTCTGAAAGGAAGGTTTGTATTTATACCTGAATGGTCTTTTCCTATTTTTTGTTTTACTTTATTGATTATTTCATCTATATTCCTATTATTAATTATCATGTTTTTTACATTTTTCTTCCGGTATGTGAATTTTCTCACATTTATCCCTATATTGTAATATCCTTTTTCCAAAATCTAATTTCACGTTTGCGGCTTTTAATATATTACATCCTATTAGTAAGTCCGCTTCTAAATTATTAATCTCATAAAATCTAACTAATGTGTCAAATATTAGTACTTCATAAAAATGTGTTATTAACGTTGAACCGTTAATTGTTCTAATTTTTTTTATTAATTATTAATTTCTGTCTTTCTTTTAGTGAGTTAGGTCTACAATAACAACATGTAGCTCCTGTGTCGATCAAGATTTTTAATTTCCCATATGGTGCATTTCTGAAGATATATGGTAATCCGATGGCTGCCCTAAAAAAGCTTCCTCATTTAAATTATTAACCCTTTCAATTTTAAATGGGGGTTGAGCGCTATTCGCCGCTCCTTCATGATTTCTTTTCTCAATTTGATTATTACCGAACTGAGGTCTCTGGTAATTATTGAAATTATTCGGTCGCTTTAAATTATTAAAATTATTGTTACCAAAATTATTATTCTGCCTAAAAGGATTAAAATTGCGCTTATTATCATCGAATCTTTTTTGCTCATACCTAGCAATTGGCCGATGTGCAGAATTACCAAGTTCCATTGGCTCAGGTTTAGGTTGCCTATTATGATGAGTGTTTTGGATACGTGGAGGAAAACGCAAGTTATTGGGGTTATTATTTATGTTATGTGCGTTACTTGCACCTGCTCTATTAAATTGTAACGCAAAATTTGCTCTTAGGTTATTTGATTCTAATTCTTTAGCTTTGGCAAGGGCAGAAGGTAAGTCCTCAGGAGACAATGAAAATAAAATGTTTGACAACGGAGGATTCAAACCTGTTATAAATATTCTTAGTGCATTCCTACGATTTGATAGATTCAACTGCTTCGTTATATCAGAATCTGTGCCATGGGTCATTATCGTTTTATTAATGAGTAAGGTTAATTTTTGATTAACAACGTTATAATAATCTATCAGGGAAGTATGTCCTTGTCTCAGTACACTAAGTTCTTGTTCAATGATATGTATTGGTCTTTTGTCAGCGTACGCAAAGTCTAATCTTGCTATTATAGCGTCAAAGTTTAAAACTGTACCGTGATTCGTTAGTATGTCATTAGCGCTGTTAGTTATTTTATTTCGCATTATTGTCAATGCTGCCAAGTACTTTCGACTTCCTGTTTTGTATAAAGAAATCGAATTGTAAGCCGCCTCGCGCCAACTTACATATGAAAGCGCATTACCAGTGAATTCTGGCAATGATTTTATAACGTCCAATGTTTCATTACAGATAACATTGTCCTCGATCTTTTGTATCTCATATTCGGTAACAACCGAACTGTTCGTCACTACTTCGAGGGCATGTTTAAGGGATCTTAATTCCGCTTGTAAAGAGACAGTGTTAGCTGCAATAAGCCTAGTTACAGTTTCTTAAGGTTAAGGTTTTTGATGCCTTCTAAAATATCCTCCAGTATTATAAATTTTGAAAAAAATGTTTTCTTTAAAAGCCAAAATGTTAATACAAATTTATTCGTTTATGCACTTTATTGAGTTGTAACTTATTTATTAAATAATACATAGGTTTTGTTCTTTTTTTTTTTTTAGTTCTTACAATATTTTGTGTCTGCTTCTGATGTTCTTCCTTCAGGGTTTATCGTTATGTTGGTGATCGAATCTTCCTTTTGAGGTTATGTTTCTTTTTACACTATTGTATTTGTGTTTATAAAATTGTATTATTATATTTTTTTAGAGTTTCTATTTGCTCCGGTTATCACTTGGCGAATTTCGTTGGATCCTTTCATTATTTAGATTCTTTAAATCTTTAGAATAACTTTGTTGTTGGTTTTGTTGTAAGTACAAACTTATTTCTGCTCGGGTTCTGGGGGTATTCACTGGCACTGCTCGGGTCACGGGGGAATTATTTGGCATTCTATTTGTTTTTATAATTTTTCTCTTTTCTTTATAAGGACACTTTTAGTTTTGTTTCTCCTTTTGTTGGATACTTTTTATTTTGTTTCTCCTTTTTTTTCTTTCACTTAAGGATAAGGATACTTTTAATCTTTTGGTTCTCCTTTCTTTGAAGGATACTTATTTTTTCTTTAAGAATTGGGTTGTTTTTTTTTCCACACACGCACTTAAACGCGTTGACAAGTATTCTACCTTACTTTATTTTTCAGGTGTCCAGAATAACTTGTCCTGTCACGGTCGCCAATTAAATTAGTCGGTCGGGTTTTAGAGTTTTTAAAAACTTTATTTAATCTGCACTGGTCAGATTCCAACTTAAGACTGCCTTCGTAAATACAATTTTTATTTAAAAGTAAACTGTCATGAAATATGATAAACAAAGAACTTATGGTTTAATATATGAATCACTTATTTTGGGGAACAACATGTCAATACGTGATTACTTTGAATTGTAACATAATATGATATTTTATGATCGAGACGATCGTGCCCTTTCGCTAATTATAATATTTTGGTCAACATACTCCAATTGCTTTCCATAGAATGGGTGCGTGTTAACTTGCGTGGTTGATTCAAAAGAAGTGATGATCTAGGTTTCGGAATAGGTAACGAAGAAAATAATGAGTAGAGTTTGAGTCACTCTAATTTAAATCATCAACGAAGGAAGTCGCGTTTTTATTTTTACAACAATATGTTTTCAACCAAAATACTCGTATAGTAATAAAGTTACAAAATAAAAGTATTCACTCACCAGATCTTTTCCTTGTTGAAGTGCACTCGAACTCGGACGATTGAGGTAACAGCCTTCATTAATTATTAAAATTTGTTGTTAAATAATTTTTATCAAGTGAAATATACTCGTTCTCACAATTATCTTTACTCCGGTTGATCTAAATTTAGCTGTAAATTGTTTTCCAAAAGAATGGGAACATCTATCAAAGTTTTCAACTAAACTAAACAAAACTTCCTTATCGTTTTCGGAATACAGGAACTCTACTGTACTTCCACTCAAAGTATACGAATGTAATCTTTTCTATCTTTAACTTTTTCATGAATCTTTACTTTTCATTACTTTTGTGTCATATTTTCAGATATGTACTTTCATTCCTAAGTTTTATGTTGGTATCATATTTTCAGATACTTTCTTTGGTTCTCAAAAATTTGACTCTACTGAATTTTCGTTTCTTTTCTTTTACCGTATTCACGTTCACCGTTCTTTTACTGTACTCTTCCTTTTACCGTATTTCAAAAATTAATAACTGCGTTATCAAAATTTCTGACCGTATTAACGTTATCTCTTTTCTTAACTAAAAATTTCTTAAAAGTAGGTATTCTTCTTATCAAAACTTTCTGAATCTAACTAGCACTTTTCTCTATGACACTGCCCTTACTATAAAACTCTATATATCCAAGAATAAGTATAACACAAAATAATAATACTTAAATATCACCACTTTTTGCTTGTTATAGATTAATATCTTTTATCCTCTGAATTTTTATTGGGTCCTTAGTTAGGTTTTTACAGGTTACAGGTGAGTATCGAGTTATGAAATTTCTTAACTTTTCTTCATGACTCTTGTGTCACTGATGAATTCTCTTGACGAAAGATCTTGTTGATTGAGTAATTGACGGACTGTTTGTACTTTCATATGATTTGTGTTTCGATGTATGAACTGGAACTGCGTTACGATTTTCTAGAAAGGTTTCTAGTGTTCTGTCCGCAAAATAGAACAAGGTTTCTTGAAGCTTTTTGTTTGACTGAATTTCGTTTTTACTTTTAGGTTTTCAGGCAAATTATTTCATGACGATGTTTCACTGTCGAGAGATGGAACACTGTGAGGGTGTTTTAAATTTCTCACTGTTTCCAGGGTTAGTTAAATAAAACACCGAAAATTAACATCAATAGGTCTTTGTCTTTATTTGTAATTAATTAAACGGTTATATTTTTTACCTCCTCTGATACAATATTTTTAATTTTTTCTTTACAAAATTGTTTCGTTATTTTAAAAAATAGGTATACAATTAATATAATTAATATAATTATTACTATGTCAACTAAAATTAAGTTTGAGTTCATTATATTATTATTGTTATTATTATTATTCGTGACTATGACTTCTTCTTTAGAATTTTTACCTCCCATGATACTTAGTTACTTTTTGATTTGTACTTCCTCTCCCTGAATTGTATCATTTGCAGATTTTTCGCCTGTTGGTGAAATTTCTGTTTTTCCTCCTTGTTGGCTAGTGTGGCGAGCCTAAACAGATTGCCTATTTCCTGGCGTATTCTCACTTTTCTGCCACCCCTTTCTCTCTTCGGTGTTTTTGGTTCTGGTGGTTGAATCTTAGTTCTTTGCCTTTTTTTTGCATTCCTCAATCGACAATGGTTTTGGGCCAGCGGTTTTGGGTGTTGGTTCGTATGCTGGTGCTTCGCTGTCTGGCTGTCCAGGATGGTACGGGCTGTTTAGGTTTTCGAACAGCTCATCAAGCTCTTCTTTATTATACATTACAGGATCTATTTTGGCAGGATATCGCCATGTAATAATAAGGGGTGCCTGCCTCTCCTAATAATCTATGGGGGATATTATTTAGCTTCCCCAAGCCTAATATTCAATGGCTAAACTGCCGATCTTAGATGGAATAAAAATTATGAGAAAAGAATAGGCCAATGTGCCGATTTGAGTTCTGATTAAAGAGTGATTTTATTGATTCAATTCTTAGCCTATTTATACAAAATAATTCCTTACACACTAACAAGTAAAATATTCACTTATAACATACATATTGTTTAATCTTCGTGACGGTAAATGAAAGGCGTATGTGTTCGTCGCATGACGTTTAAAAGTGGACTATTTATTGTGCCGTGAAAGCCACAGCAGTTTTACAAAGAAAAAAAAGTCTTAAGAGAAAAAACATAAGCAATTAAGAGAGAAAGATTGAATGTGTAAGTAAACACATATAAACATAATTTTCAATATCTAATATAAAAGTATACATATCATACGGTAAGCTATATTTTTGTCGTGTCATCAAATTCATGTTGAATATCCATGCCTATTTGATGACACACAAATATATTGGGTGAAGTGCAGGAGTTAAAATCTTTTAACTTTCAAAAGAAATAAATAGACAATATTTTGTACTTTATACTTTTATTATTATTATAAAATTCGAATGAGACTATTCAATGGTACCCTCTATTTATATAATCGCCGATCTCTATGATGCCTCGCTCCAGTCACATCGTCTATGTACACTCTCTGTAGAGATAATCCTGTTTTAGGGGATTAGCGGTTGAACACCTGCACCAGATGTCATGTGGTACGTAAACATTTTAACGGTTGGACACCTGCACCAGATGTCATGTGGTATGTAAACATTTTAACGGTTGGACATCTGCACCAGATGTCATGTGGTATGGACACCTGCACCAGATGTCATGTTTAGAGTTCTTAATTTTAACGGTTGGACACCTGCACCAGATGTCATGTTTAGAGTTCTTAATTTTAACGGTTGGACACCTGCATTAGATGTTACACGTTAACACCTGCACCTCGGTGTAATATGAAGATTAGCGGATGGGCATCCGATCCTGTATGCTGCTGACCCCGGTGCTGCTGCCTGATGGCTACGAGTGGGTTATGTAACTCAGGCACAGGCACTCAGGCAGTGCAAATTAATTTAATTCATTAAATTCTGAAGTTTTAAAAAAATATTTTATTGTACCGATCTAGTCGGTCTCAGATTATGAACTGCTTAACTGTAAAGTACAATATATTCTTAAAGCTAGCTTATGAAATATTCAATATCGCTACCAGCAGAGATGATGTTTATATTAAGATTTCATCATTGTTTGGATACCAAGAGTATCATGTTTCTTTTTGGGCATCGGACGTAATGTTATGATTTCGATCGATTTGTTTATTAAATCTGTTTCCGGCGAGGTTGGTGACACTTTGCATCTTTGCATGATTGAGATATCATGTGTGTTAACTTGCATATCATAGAGGGACATTGAACCAAGACAATAGTAATTCAAAGCGTCAAGTGGCATTGGGTATATTTGAATATGAAAAAGAAATGCAGTCGCGTTTATTGATCGTAGATGTAATCAGAGTATTTACTATAAACCGAAAGTAATGTGAGGCGTTAAGTGACATTGAGTTTATTTGGATATAAAGACGGAATGCAGTTCTATTTATTGACCGCGGATGTAAACGGAGTATCTATAATTGCTTTATGTTTTATAATGCTAAAGCCAATGACCGGATGGAACGACGTATTGTTTTGATTCTATTTATCTGTGGTGTATGGGCACTACATTTATATTATTTTGAATTTATTTCATGTAGTCGGTTAACTTTCTTTTTTGTTTAATTCTGATTTTCGTAATAATTCTTCTCATCCCAATCTCGGCTTGCGCCACGGGTCCGATGTAGTCTACGCGATAGGTGTCGGTCAGCAGGCGGCGCGGGGCACGTCTCTTCCGTCGATTCGGTCAGGACTGGGGCAATCGCCGTTACGCGGGTGAATTGCCTCTTATCGTGTGTAAAGCACGACCGTAACTGGTAAATCACAGCCGAAACTGGTAAATCTCAGCCGAAACTGGCAAATCACAGCCGAAACTGGTAAATCACAGCCGAAACTGGCAAATCACAGCCGAAACTGGTAAATCACAGCTGAAGCTGGTAAATCAATTAAACTTGAATATTTCACACGAAGCCCCTTACCTCTGGTGGGGGGGGGAAGCCTCTGTTAATACCCAACTTACTTACCACTGATCCTTGCTTAGCGGCGATCGAACTAGTTTCTGCTTCGTGAGTTCAGGCGTATTTATAATATGCGCGGTCTGGTTCCCTGCTTCTACTTCCCTTTTTGTTGGTCTTGTTCGGTTCTACTAGGCAACCTTTTGGTAACAACCTAGTGTGAATTATATCCTTGCGAATGACAAAATAACCTTTGCAAATTAATGTCACCGAAATTTGGCCAAGTTGAACTGAGTGTGAACTCAATGCTCGGTGTAGGTGTAGTGACAGAACGCATGTAATTTGTTCGTGTTTTCGTTGTAGATTTGTAATGCGTCATTACAATTCCCCCCTTCTTTAGTAAACGAGGACTTCCTCGTCTTGTCCTTTTTTTTTTTTCGTTTCCTTTGATAGCAAGACACTTTTTTTCTGGATTATTTATTATTATTTTTTTTCCTTTTTTTTTATATATAAGACTAAAAAAAATTAGCTTCAAGCTTGAACACAAAAAGATTGTTCATAACTCTAATAACTTAAACATAATTCAAAAGAAAAAAAAAATAACACAACTCCCTTTTTTTTGTTTTTCTTAAAAACTTACGGTTTTCTGTTGTCCGCCGTACGTCAGTTGGGCCACACCTGGCCTCGTTGTTATCGCCGTTACCTGGCCATAGCTCCGTTTAAATATGAGGCGCTGACGACGGTAGTGGGCGTTGTATTGCCCATGACCTATTATGTTGATCCCGGCGAACGGGTCTATTGGGATCGTTACTGGTGGTGCCTCTGTCCCGGTGGGTCCCTGTTGATCCGGCACCGGTCCTTGGGGTTGTGGATCGACATTTATGCAAAATAGTGCTTGGGTGGGGGCATTATTGGTTGGCACCACATTTGAGCCGATGTTGCTGGTCTCATTATTTGTGGCAACGCTGGGGCAGCTACGTTGCCCCACTCCAGCATCTGTGTTGTAACGCCTGTCGAGGTGTTCTCTGGTTCGCCTATTTTGCGGCACCACTCCGGAGTAATATAGGGCACCATGCCTTTTGACACCAAGGCTGCGGGTCCGTCTCTGCTTACCAGGCGCGGTAGGTTTCTGCCAGGGATTATGGGCAGTCCTTCCCCATGTACCGCTGCCTCCGTTGCCAGGGACAACGTCAGGTCGACGAACGCGTTTACCTCGGTACTCGGTGTTGACTCCGGGGTTGGCCTCGCCATGGTTTTCCTTGGTGGGGGTGAGTGTGTCCTTGCTCCTTCCCTGTCAGCGTTCGAATGGCCAGGCGGCTCGCTTTGCCTTTCTGCCGGTAGTTGGTGCGACGTCGCTTGTTGTCGCTGGCCGGGGCTGAACACTTTCTCGGCCCGGACTGGGTGCCGCTTAGACTGGGGTTCTGTCCGCTCGCCCTGGTCGGTTCTCCCCTCGCCTCTGCGCTGCCTCCGGTGTGGTGACGGCTTCTTCTTGTTGCTTGGCCCCGCTTTCTCCTGATCGCCACGGGCCGGGTGGCGCTCTCTTCGGGAAGACTGCTGCTGCCCTGTGCCCCTTTGCGATCCTCTCTTCCTTGGCGGAATGATCAGCACCGATTGGATGACCGGCTTATCCTTCAGACTGTTCACGGCGGCGCCAGAACTCCTATTTTTTCTATTGTTCATTTTATTAACTTCGAAGTGTATAACTTGACTGTTGACGAACGACTGAGAGCTTACGCGCCCGTTCCCTTTTATAATAGTCTGATTCACCGCTGTTTTTTGAATAAAAATAAAATAATCTTTAGGCGCACAATTTTTTTAGGGGCGCCCGCCGTCTGAGGATTTTATTTTGCTCGACAGTGCTATTAACTGGCTGCCCTGCTCCTCGCTGCTCTTCTTGTCCTTCAGGTCTCGAATATGGCATTTGATCGTGGATTGGCGCCGCCGGCGGGTATTTTTTTCTTCGCCTTGTAACAACACGATGACTGGGGACACGAACTTAGTAACTTTGTACGGCCCTTCATAACGCGGCGCCAACTTCTCGGTGAATTGTTTTTGTGCCGATGAGAGAACGCGAATTCTTCGGTAGACCAGGTCGCCGATTTTCGGTTTCCACGCCCTTTTTCTTAGCACGAGGAATTTTTCTATCGAAAATATATTTATGTGTAAAGTATGACCTGGGTAATTTGGGATAGGAGTAGGTTCGATTACTTGCTTGTTTGGATGTCGGTCGTACTTATTTGCCTTGCATACTGTGCAAAGTTTTACCAAATTTTTGATCTTGTTGTTTATCTGAGGGAAGTAATATTTTCGCAGAATTTGAAGTTTGTTTTCTTCAGCGTTTCGATGAGCTCTTTTGTGTTCTGTTAGCATTAATTCTTCTTGATCGGTTTCATTTTCTATGTCTTGCACGAGAGTTTGACTAAATCTAATTTTATAATTTTTAAAGTGAAAAGTTTAAATTTGTTGTATTTTTCCGATGACTTGTTCTGGTGCTAAAAGTCCGTTTATCAGATTGGGGTTCAAATATCTCTTGAAATCTTTTTCATTGTATTTGCGCTTAATAATGGTGTCTGGTAAAATTCGAGAAAAAGGGTTTTACTAGTTTTAAAATTATTTGATTACGGAAGATATTTATAGGGGATTCAACTGTGGGGGATAAGGTTATGAGAAGAACTTTCGAAACTATACTGAGTCATAGTTAAAGAGTTTAAATGAGTTATTGGTTGAATTCTTGAGAGTCCATCTGCTATTATGTTAGTGTTACCTGGTTTATATTTTAACTCATAACTGTATGCTTCTAAGATGGCTTTCCATCTTTTCATTTTACTATTAGTATTCTTGTTACTCAATGCGTATGTAAGTGGTTGATGGTCCGTAAATATTTGTACCTTCCTTGATCCGTACAGTAAATTTCTAAGGATTGTTAAGGCCCAAATGATTGCTAACATTTCTTTCTCATTGGTAGCGTAGTTTTCTTCGGTTTTATTTAGTGTCCGAGAAAGAAATGTAATTGGTTTCTTATCTTCGGATAAGACTGCGCCAATGGCATAGTCGGAGGCGTCAGTTGTTAGTTAAAATTCCTTTTTAATGTTCGAATGATTAAGTATGACTTCCTTAGCAGTAAGAGCGTTTTTTAAATTTTTGAAGGCTTTTATCGCATTTGCGTCAAGCTAAATAATGTTTTTCTTGGATGCGTTTTTGGACACGAGTTATATATTAAGTACCAAAGAAAACAGTGTTACTTGTTCTTCGGGTCAATTGCGACTGCTGAATCAGTTTTATTATTAAAATTATCAATTAATCACTTAAAGCTAAGGTCAATGCATCCACTTCCCGTTGGCCTTCGGATATTGCAATGTATCGATTGTCAGCGAAAAGTGGTGTTGAATTACATTATGGTTATATGTTCCGTCATCAAGTTTGCTGACTTGCATCTGTGTAACTTCACCCCCCTTTAATTCAAGATTCTCCTGAATTTTGTTTGTAGCAGTTTGTAGTTTTGTTTCGATATTTTTTATAATAATTTTGACATTTTTGTTCTTTTTTTGAATTATAATTATTAAAACTGCAATTATAACTATGGCTATGATAACAATAAAGATTGTGACTGAGCTTATTATGTAATTATTATTTTAATGGTATTTAAGTTCATTTATGTGATTTAGGTTTTCAATTTGATATATTATTATTAGCATAGTTTCAAAACTTAATTTTTCTTTTATGATTACATTTTGGTCTTCTTTATATGAAAATTTATGTACAAATTCAATATTAAAATGTGATATTGAAATATTTCTAATATTTATGGTACAGTTATTAATATTTATTATATAATTTCCACTTAAAATTAAATTTCGGTCGTCACAACCATTATTTACAATTTTTTAGGTTCTTACAAACAACAAGATTCTCTTCTATATTTATGTAGGATTTTTATGAACATAAAGTATTAAAATATAATTAAATACAAAACTGATTATAAAATGGTTTGGATAATGTAACTTCTGGCACTCGTTCTGGTTACCGCGACGACTCGAATGAAACTGACTTAAATACTACTCTTCTCCTTAAGGGAATTTCAAAATACATAAAAGGATGGAGAAAGACGCTTGTGCATTAGTATGTGTGTCCGTACGTGAGTTGTTCGATTGTCTGTCCTGTACATATGTCGTTGGTTCGTTAGTCTAGGGCTTATGAGTATTAGTCTACGGGGCAAACTAAAACCCCACATTTATTATTTTCCGTTTTGTTGTTAATATTAAATTTACAAAAAGCATCATTTAAACAATTATCCATTTTATTCAAGTTTTTAATGTATATATTGTTGGGATCATAGTTAAATTTTATTCTGTTTAGTTCAATGAATTCTGTAGTTAACAGATCAATTTCTTTCAAATCTTTGTTAGGCATTGGAATAATCATTTTTAATTGAGTTTGAATGGAACTTTTCGGAAGCTTAATAGCTAAAATTAGTTTTGTACCGTTCAGATTAAAAGAACCTATTTTTGAATGTTTAAGTTTAAAAAAATCTAAGTCAGAACTCACTATTTCTTCTCCTGTCAATATGCTAGGATGTAAAATACCCTGTTTAGCAGATGCTATGTTGTCAAGAATATTGTCAATTTTGTCTTCTAGTATTTTAATTTTTAAAAGTTGGTCTGTTTTTAAAAGTTTTAATGTTAATTTCTTTTGACTGTCTATTATACGTTATTGTAAGCTTCTGATATGTTTTTTCTGTCTTCTTTAATGACTTCATTGAAATTATTGATGTTATTCATAATGTTTCTGTTAATAAATATTTGCTTATTTAGATTTTCAATAGCATTTCTATTATTAATACCGACAACTTTAAAATGTTCTAAAATGTCTTGCCTATCGTAATCATCTATGCTTCCAAATAACCATTTTTGACCTGTTCCAATAAAATTAGCTAAGCCTCTCTTTTGCCGAAAGGTGGGAACTAGAGCCCTAACTTTGGCTTTGATGTTGATAATCTCTGTTAATATGTGAATGTTGTTTTCTAATTTCAATTTTATGCAAAATTATTTTCAAGCCCTTCGATTACGGTCAATATTTCTGCTGAATCTATTATATGAACAATGGTTTGTGTTTGATTTATTAACTCCACTGTTGCTCGATTGATGACTGTATAACCCTTTTTAGTTTGGATTTGCGAAATGAGAAGTGCTTGGTCCGCTACCACTTCTGTCATTAGAGTTGTCCAAAGCATTATGCAAATTAGAACCTGCAAATTTATTAGGTCTTTTAACTGTTGTCGGATGGACATTTTGTAATTTTTTCTTTCTAAAATAAGGTTCATTTTTATGACGTAAATGTTTATAATTTCTTATAACTCCTTCACTTCTACATTCATTGTACTCTTCTCTATCTAAATTTCTTCGGTTTATATTATGTTCCTTACTTTTATTGGCTTTCTCAGTTAAAATGTTTGCTTCTGCCTCTACTGCTTTATTTGGACTCATTTCGACAGTGTATTATTATATATTTTAACTGCTTTATGAATTTTTTGGTTAGTACGAGTAGTTAAATCTGTATTTTTTATATTTAATAAAATTTCAAGTAGCGTAAAATGAAAACGTCCAATGTCAGAGTTTCCTGTATGGGAATTTGGCTTGGTAAAGTGAACTTGAACATCCTTTTTCAATACATTCCAGTTTACTTACCGAATTCTTACTAGTTAAGCTATAGACATAAGCTTTTTTTGTAGGTTTATCCAAGAATGTTAGATAGAATAACTTATGAAAATAATAAATATCCATATGTAATATTTCATTCATTTCTGTTGGTGTTTCAGAAATTTTGAATTTTGGTTTAATAGGTTTTCTATCATAATTGCCTTTCTTGACATGTTTGACCATTTCCTATAACCTTCGATATTTGCTTGACTAAACCTGGAAAATAAACTTTATTTTTGAAAGTTTTATATGTTTCAATAATTCCGGAATGACTACTCTCTTTGATATGGTATAAAGAAATTTGTTTACAAACGTCTGCTTCATTTCTTACCTCGAGAGCTTTAAGTGTGCACTTAACAAATGAAAGGTCTTTATTATCCTTGAAAAGTTTTATTAAACACTGTTGAATTTTGTTATACTCATGATACGATAGTTTGGTATAAATTCCAACTTTTCCTTTTATAAGAGTTTGTTTGAAGAGATCTTTCCAATATAACTGATTTTTAGTCATATCTACATGGATGATTCTTTTGTGATTGTAACGAACTAATTATTATATATACTTTAATTTCATGTTTTCTATTAGAATAAAATCCATTCTATTCCTTCTATGAAAATAACAAGTATACGCCCGAGTGAACCTTTTTATAAAGTATCGCATTTTCCATATCTGCATGGATACCAGTCGCGTTATTGAATAGAAATTAAAGACAAAATAACTACAAACACCTTTCTATGATTTGATTCACCCTGACATATGTTCCCTTTCACACCTGAACTTTTTTTGAATCTAACCGCTACAGGTCGTTTAGACCATTCCAGAACGGTAATGAAAAGGTTGTCCACTTCCTTTAGCAACGGGTAGGCCTGCTAGCACACGCTCGTCCTAGCTCGTCGACGGGGTGGGATCTTGTTGCCGAAAATGGACGGTGTTACGTTTTTGTTTCAGGCCTTAACATTCGAAGCTGTCATTCGAGAAATATATTATATTGTATTAAGAGTTGTGGAACCCGAATTTTGATTACTCAAAGAAAAGATCGTCATACTAGTTGAGAACATAGGTGGTAGTGTTCCCTGAGCCTTATACCCTCCCCTCACGTCATCAATAAAAAAAATAATTCGTATTGAGACGTACCTATGGTTATTGCCAGGACTCCTTATACGACAATAACCCCTAAAATGAATTAAAACTTGCTTACTTACATTATCCCGTCGAAAGTCTCAATCGCCTTCTTTTGATCTCACATCCTTATTTTAGTTACTCAAAACTTCTTCATATTATTATAATTTCTACCAAAAATTTATCCGACAAAACATATTTAAACTTACTAAACCTGGAACATCGATAATTGTATGGTCTTTAGAAACCAAAAACTGCCATACAAAAAAAAGGATTCTTACTGCATGAAAATTTCATAAACAAAAACTTCAATTTAATAAGTGTACAGTAAGGTAGATTTTTACAACATACAATATAATGCTTCTTTAGTTATTCTTAGGCGTTAAGGGAAAGACGTGGTTTCATGAACTGTTTAGGATACGGATAGGAAACAAAAAGAGATGAGATATGTTTTTAAAGATATAACTTCTGTCTTAGTTATTTTTTGTGCTTTTAAATTTTACTGGATACAAATATAATAAAATATGATTTTTTTTTTATAATGTAGTTTTACATTTACTTACTTTGTTCCTTTATTAAACTTACGGCTGCGACTCCTGGTGAAAACTGTGCACGGTTTTTACTGGATTCGGTAGATTTTAATTTACTGTCAAATTTAAAAATTATATTTATTTATATTTGCACTCTCAATTCCGATTTATTGGAATAATACTTAGCTTGAATTTTAGTTATTTCTTTTCACAGATGTTCTTCTCTTTAGATTTTTGGTGGGGGAGGGGGGTTATAATATTGGAAAGTGACTGGAATTCAGGAGAGGAGAATTGATGTTTTTTTGGGTGTTTGATCTTTGCTTTAGTCAAAAATTGCTCTTTATATGTTGTTGCTGCTTTCTCAATTATGTTGGTATATGGGATTCTCAAGTGTTTCGTTTTGTTCCGAACTTAAGTGAAGGGGCTATTGATCGAACCAAATGGTTACTCATACATAGGTTAGTTAGGTTTGATATAATTCTTCCCACCCGCGTGGCTCTTCTCGTTGGCGCTTCGTGTGTCAAACCAAATAAGTTCAACTGGCGCCTCTTGCTGTTATCTGATAACAATTCAGAGAGAGTACAGAAGGATGAATACAAAAAAAAATACGTATACCAAAAAAATAAAACGTAAGAGTCTTACCTAAAGTGGAATTTCACCAGCTCTAATTAAATGTCAACCGGACTATAGCGTCACGCGGTTTAATTCTGGCACCTAGATTTTCAATTCATTTAGTTTTTTTTATTTTAGATTGAGATGATATTAAAATATTAACCCACCAGTTAAACTTTTAATAATATCGTATAGCTTAGGCACACTTTCACTATAGACTTTATATTTTTATATATGGATTGAATTTACCAACCTATTATTCTTTCGCGTAGGTGGAAGAAATATTTCTCAATTTACTTGTTTGATCTTGTGACGAAACGTGTTAAAGATCTAAAAATTATTTAAATAAAAATCAGACGATAGCACTATAAAATTAAAGTTTAACTGTACCTAATTTTATCTTTGCACTCGAGCCACGGTATAAAATATAAAAAATAAATACTAACTTTAGGACTTTTTGAGCTTATGTCCTTCTCGTTCACGAATTATGCGCCAACTAAACCTAATCGCGCTGGTCACTTTTCTTAATTCTTGTTTCATAAAAAGATTATGCGAGCTTAGAATTACGTGTAAAACGTACGATTTACCTGCACTGCAGAAGTCCGTTTCCTGACGTTCCGCTGCGGTATCACTATTCCTTACATTTATTTAATTCGTTATACATACCAAAATTTCTTTTCCATCGCTTTTACTAAATTTCGAATATTGACAGTGTTAGTAGATGAGTTTTATTTTATGGTAGGATATATTTTATCCTATTTTTATATTAATTTTAAATATAATTTTGTTTGACCAAAGTGATTTCCCTACATGATTCTACTATGAAACACTTCGACTTCATTTGAAACATTATTTGATAAAATTATTTGAGTTGTATATTTATTTACTATTTCTTCTTTTATTGAGAAATGATCCAACTGTTGCTCTGGTGCTGAGTGGACAGTTGCCACATTTGAGTCCAATCCACCGTCTATTTGGTTAACATCCTTAATGCGGCTCAACAAATCTGCCACTTTATTGTCTTTACCCCTTAAGTATTCTATTGTGTAATAAAATTCGGACAATTTCAGTAACCATCTCTGATTTCTTGCTGAAAATTCTTTGCCTTTGTATTTTTTATTAAGATACTTAATAGGTTGATGGTCTGTGGCTATTTTGAATTTATTTCCCCAGAGGTAGGGTCTAAAATATGTCACTGACCATACAATAGCAAGAAATTTTTTATCAGTGGGTGAATACCTCTTCTCATGATCATTTAAGGATCTCGAAGCATAGCAAACAGGTTGCCCTTCTTGGGTCAGCACTGCACCAATAACAAAGTTGGAAGCGTCAGTAAACACAGTGAAAGGCTTTTGGAAATTAGGAAATCTTAATATAGGATAGTTCGTGATATTTCTCTTCAAAGTTTCAAATGCCTGTATAAGTAAATGATAGACCTTTAGTCGTTGAGTTCTTTTTTGAGACTAACTTTGGCTTTTGCATTTGCAAGCTTTTCTTAAATTACATTAAAATTATTAACGCGTGCAGGAAGTGGAAAATAAGTAAGGTGCGAGAACGTGGGAAAATAAGAGGTACAAGTAGAGATAACGAATGTGGGAGAACGTGGGATAATAAGAGGTGTAAGTGGAGATATGGGAACGTTGGAAATATAATAAGTACAGTACATATTATTATTAACTTATATATTCTGGGTCCTTTCAATTAAGTTTTGTATTTTTCTTTAAATACTTAATCATCGGATATGCAATTTTTAAGTAATTTTTTACAAATTTACGATAAAATCCTGTTACACCCAGAAATAATTTTAGTTCTTTCTCTGATGTTGGCAGAAATGTATTTAACTTTATCAGGGTTAGGTTTCATACCTTCATCAGTTAAGATATGCCCCAAAAACTCTGTATCTTTTTAAAGGAATGAGCATTTATCAAACTGGACCTTGAGGTTATGTTTGGCAAGTATCTCAAAGATTGTGGTGATGGCAATGAGATGTTCTTCTAGACTAGTGGAAAATATGTATTAGAATATCGTCAAGATAGACAACACAGATCTTATTTATGTGTTCCCTTAGTATTTCATTCATAAGCCTCTGAAACGTCGCTGGGCGTTTTTGAGGCCAAAAGGCATTCGAGTAAACTCATATAAACCATTTGGAGTAACAAATGCAGTTTTATGAATGTCCTCGGGGCTCATTTTTATTAGGTAGTAGCCTTTGGCTAAATTAACTCTCCTTCTCTAACACTATTTACATCATCATTCGACATGATTTTTAATTCAATGAATCACCACAAAAAGCATAATTTAATTAAACCAAATGCGAAACAAAAAAAATGTGATATACCAAGTACTTACATTGCTATGAACACCATACTTGAATTGAATTGAGTTTGTTACAATTTTTTTTTTTTTATTATTATTTTACTTCTGACACCAATTTGTAAAGTATTTAATTTGTGAATTTATTGAAAGACGTTTTCTTCGATAGGTAGGTTAAACAGGAATGAATTTATTTTTCATATAATCATTATTGGAACTATAGTCAGAGAACAGAACAAAGGAAAGAATGTGCTGTGTGCACGAAATAAGAATTAAATAGAAATCAGCGTGGGTTGAGTATAGAGATAAAGTGTCGTCATATTGCAGAGTATGCAATAAGATTTGAAGTATGAGTTTAAGTTTAGAATATATGTACATACATAACAACTAAAGTTTTTTCTTTTTTTTTTATTTTTTTTTCATTTTTATTTTTTTTTAATTAGTTCTTTTTTTTCATTTTTATTTCAAAAATATAAACATGGGGAGTACATTAAGAATTAAATTCTTTTAATTTGTACACATTATAAAATATTAAAAAATTTACTAATCTTGAAACAAAATGGTTAGATATTCACAAAAATTTTAAATTATTGTAAGAGAGTACATTATGCGGATTTCAATTAAATAAGTTATTCATTTGATTACTTTTAACATATGTGAACAATAATTTTTTGAAATTCTTACTTGAAATAACTAAACGAATTGACAAAGGTAGTGAATTCCATAATCTTATAGTATGAACAAAAAAAAGTCGTTGGCTATTTAAATAGTTAAAACGAGGAAGAATTATATTTCGCGTTCGAATAGAGTTTGCAAAATTTATTTTCTCAAACAGATAAAATTTTCTTCTAAGAATAAATTTGGTCTGCAATAATTGCTTGCAGCTCCTGTATCTAATAAAATTTTTATTTTTTTATTATCGATATATCGCACTAGATGTGGTAATCCGATGGTTGTTCTAAAAAAGTACCTTTTTGTTCGTTTAAGTTATTTACGCGTTCTACCTCCTTTACCGAAGGTGTGACACTTTGTATGCTATTATTTCTTTCCCTTTTAAATATCGGTCTGGGGGAATTGTTGTATGTAGGTATTAAAGTTCGGTCTTTGCCATTGTGGCTGGAAATTATTATTTCTATAATTATTTTGGTTTTGGTGGTTATTACCTATGTTATCTTGTCTAACAAACGGGTTATTTATACGTTTATTATTTTCAAACTGTTTTTGCTCAAACTTGGTTATAGGCCTATAGGCAGAGCTTCCTAATTCCATAGGTTCCGGTCTTTGACTCCGTGTAGGAAACTGTAATTGATTATTCTGCGAATAATTATTATGCGAGTTAGCATTTGTACCATGAGCGTGTGGGGATTGCGATTTGTTAAATTGCAATGCAAAGTTTGCCCTTACGTTATTTGATTCAAGTTCCTGCGCTTTGGCTAAGGCAGATGGTAAATCTTCAGGGGATAATGAAAATAAAATATTGGAAAGGGGTGGATTTAACCCTGTAAAGCATTTCGTCTGTTAGCTTTATTTAGTTCCCTATAGTAATTTCGGAATCTGTACTGTGGGTCATGATTGTCTTATTGATTAGTAATGTCAACTTTTGGTTAACTAAGTTGTAGTAGTCGATCAGAGTGGTATTACTTTGTCGTAAAACACTTAATTCTTGTTCTATAATATGGGCTGGTCGTTTGTCCGCGTATGCAAAGTCGAGTCTTGATATGATCTCGTCAAAATTTAATACCGTTCTGTGGTTTGTTAGTATATCGTTAGCATTGTTTATTATTTTATTCCTTAGGATTGTTAAAGCTGTGAAATATTTCCGGCTTCCTTTTACGTAAAGGGATAAGGAATTATTTGCCGCTTCACGCCAACTAACATATGATATAGAATTTCCTGAAAATTCTGGTAAAGACTTGATAACGTCTAATTGTTCGTTACATTGAATATTTTCGTCAATTCTCTGTAACTCGTACTCTGTTACTAGAGTGTTATTTGTGATTATTATAGAGGGCATCTCTTAATGTTTTAATTTCATTTTTCAGAGACGATGTGCTACTGGCTATAAGCCTAGTTACTGTCTCTTCTGTGATAGGCATGGTTACCTTGAGGTTTTGAAATTGTTCTAAAATATCCTCCAGTCTTGTAACTTTTGTTTACTCACAATTTTATTTGTAAATCAAATTGAATTTATTTTTTTCATCGACAAAATTTTAATACTTATTTTTATATGATAAGAATACTAATAATAAATCTAATATAAATTCTTACATACATTTTTTTTTTTTTTTCTTTTATAATTTTTTTTTTTTGTAATTTTTTTTTCTCAAAAATTCTTTACCAATTTTACTTTTTTTTCAACCTCACTATTCTTAGCTTCTTTAAAAAGTGTCATATTCATGGCGAACTTCCCTCATCCAATATGCCACGACAAGTATGCCATCCTACTCTGACCTTTTGTTATGATCTGGTTTTCTCTTTCGGTCTAACTGCGACACCCGGCTTTTTCGCTGGGGTGCATGCCGATTTCAAAAACCAGCCAAACCTTTGTGGTCTCTTTCACATTGGTGATTTAAACACCAACCTTGGCTTAATGGACGAGTTCAGTTCTTATCCGTCAAATCCAATTGGTCTAAAAAGTAAAGGAAACATTTTTGAGTGTTCGCGAGTAAAATCCCCAGCCCAAACCGGCCCAGTTTAATAAACTTGAGGAAAGCGTTCTGGTAATTAGGAACCTTGGAATTTCTCAACCCAAATTGAGAGGCAGGGTCCGATAGTTTTAAATTTAGACTCGAAACCCTTAGACTTCGTTTTACTTAGTGTTCCGACACTTTAGGTTGGGCATTACGCCATACTAATTTTAGGGTGGTGTGCAAATTAGAGAAACGATGCACACTGTCCGTTGAACATGGGTAAACTCTTCATGTTATTCTCCTTGTGTGGACCACCTGTCGCACACTCAATAAAGCCGTCTTTGTGACTCATCCGTCACACAATTATGCATTTTGTGACCGCCCGTCACAAATTTCACAAGTAGATGAAAATGTGGAACTCCTGTCACACAACTCCGCATTACCACTGAAACCTATTTTGTTTGCTTTTCCAAAATACAATAAGAGCAGGGCACTGACTGATGGAAAGCAGGTTTCTACTGAACTCTTAAAATATTTTGGAGCCTCAACGACGAAAGGAAGGCTCCTCTCATCAATTACTAGTACGATGTCTCCAACTGCTAATGGTTCAGTCTGCGTGTACCACTTTTCTCGCCTAGTTAGTGTAGGTAGATACTCGGTGATCCAACGTTTCCAAAAATGTCTCGCGTGAAGCTGTGACATAAGCAGATTTGATTTAAGTAGCTTTGTATCATCATTGAAGTTGCCAAGTGGTATCATCCCTCCAGGTGGCTGACGAAGGAAATGGTTAGGTGTTATGGCTTCGGACTGTTCGCTGTCAAGTGGTTGATAGGTTAGTGACCGAGAGTTGATCATGTCCTCAACCTCCATCAAAAAACTACGAAAAAGCTCATCGTTAGGTTTATAATATGATGTGACGTTGCTCACTGCGTATAAGGCGATCTTAACAGATTTTATAAGTCTTTCACAACATCCATTCATGTGAGGTGATTCTGCAGGATGAAAATGCCATTCCAGTTCTGAATTCACAAACTTTTCCGCAATAAGTTGATGATCGACTGAGTTTAAGCTAGTTTTTAATAAATTTTTAAGCTCCGATAAAGTTGGTGCCTCGGTCGCTAAACATTTTTCTCACTGACCCTCTTCGACATAAAAAGTTCCTGTAGCAAAGTATAAATGAGTCAGCGCTGCAACTGTAGGCAATTTCAATGTGGATAGCTCTAGTTACCAGACATGTTAATAGACAGATCCACCTCTTTTCTACTTTTCGGCCATTTACAATTTCAAATGGACCTCCATACCATAGTCCACTGCAGTGTTAGAAAAGGAAGGTGTAAATGCTTCAACTCGTACTTCTGGTAAAACCGCCATTTTAGGTGGAGTAGAATTGGCCATTCTTATCTCGCAACGGTTACAAAGTTTTCTAGCTCGTTTTAAAACCTGTCGTATTCTCGGAATATAGTAATTTTTTCTTAATTGATTCACCACCGTTTCATGATTAACATAACGGAATATTTCGTGATAGTTTCGTACCAGCAGCAACGTCCCATGATGATCATGTGGAAGAATTATTGGCCGCCTCGAGTTAAAGCTTAAACAACTTGCGTTGTCTAGACGGCTTAGTGATCTCATCACTCAATTTTCATCCAAATATGGTTTCATTGAGAATATGTGTAAAGAAAAGACCAAATTTTCCAAAACAATTGTCAAAAATAAAATTAAAACTTTATTCTTCAAAGAAACATTTTTTTTTTCAACTAAACCAAAAAAAACATATTGTTGTTCTTTCCTTCGTCCATCGGCAACACTAGACCTGTAACGAATGGTGCAGGGAATTAACTTCACGGGAACTACCTTCACATGGGAACTAACTTCACCACTAGTGGGAATTATTTTCACTTTTTTTTGGTGAAGTTATTTCCCACTGAAGGTGGGAGATAATTTCACTTTTTTGTGGGAATCAATTTCACTTTCATGTGAAGTTAACATAAGTTGAAGTTGAAAAATGACAGATACTTGTTGCTCGATTGAAATTTTTGAAATTGGAGCCTAAAACAAGTTTTTTTGAATTGATACCACGGCGTACTAACAGCTAGGTATGTAAGGGGGGGCATGCTGCCCCCCTGCAACCCCCCTGCTTGGGATCACTATAGGATTTGGGGTGGGTGCGAGTTTCGGTATATGCAACGAACACGAATGCGTTGTGATTCTTTCATAACTGTGAGCCATACTTGCTTTTTTTTTGTTGGGAATTTCTTTGATTTTAGTGCTCAAATGCAAAAGTTCTTTGCATATACCCAAACTCGCACCCACCCCAAATCCTATAGTGATCCCAAGCAGGAGGTTGCAGGGGGGCAGCATGCCCCCCCTTACATACCTAGCTGTTAGTACGCCGTGCTATCAATTCAAAAAAACTTTTTAGCAAAAGTAGCTATTCTAGACAATAAATCAACCATTTTTGCGTGTTTTGTATGTAAAAAAGTGAACTTTAAAAATTCGGCGTTGTTTGCATTATTTTTTGGCCTTATTTCTTTTTATAAATCAAAATAAAGCCGAATTGGTTTTATTTCGTTTTGAACAACGAAATAAGGCCAAATTTGAAATTTGGTGTTATTTCATTTGGTACTATTTCACGTCACCAATTCAACGCTTGATATTTTTTCAGATATTTCAATCGTAGGTGGGAAGTTACTTCACACAATTTTCTGATGAAATTATTTCCCGCCTTCAGTGGGAAATAACTTCACCAAAAAAAAGTGAAATTAATTCCCACTAGAGGTGAAGTTAGTTCCCATGTGAAGGTAGTTCCCGTGAAGTTAATTCCCTGCACCTAACGAATACACAAAATAAATTCCCCTTGAGTTCATTGTCAAAATGAGAATAGAGAAAAGAGTGCAATAACGGAACCACATCAGCTCACCACACACGCCTTTACCGAATACCAACTCGGTAGAGGGGAACCGGTGAAGCGACGCACACACATCATTGCCCTCCTTTGACGAACATAGCAAATGAACGAGAACGAGTGGAACCGACGACTCAACTCATTCCACACACGCAACTTAGGAAACCGGACTTCGTCACACACTCTGTCAGACGGTTCTTGTATGACAGGGAAACTGACTAGTCCACACACTCAAGTGGAACCGAAGAATGAGCAGCCGCCACACACAACACGATCTCTCACTTAACCGTTCGATCAATATTTTTATAAACAAATTTTCACTTCTGATTACAGACTACAGGAGGAAATCAAACTAATCTACTCTACAAATTAACTACACTCAGTGATAAAACTGACCAGATTTAACGTTTCTTTTTTTGTATCTTTTCCTTTATTTTCCTTTTTTTCTTTAATTTATCGATGAACTAAAAAACACGACCGTACTCGTTAAAATCACGCACCAACTAACTCTTGTGCGTTTTGTCACTGAATAGTGAATTATTCTACTTGAAAAGGATAGAGCATAGAGGATAGAGAGCTAAGTAGAGGAGAAGAAAATAGAAAATTACCCTTTCTCTTACATATGTTACTGGCAGTATGGGGACGTTTCTTTTTTGATATAAGGTTTTCGGGCTTTGAAAGATAATTAACTTCGGAAGACAATCCCTCAAGTTGAATTATTCTGA
The DNA here is from genome assembly GCA_920104205.1 of Eupeodes latifasciatus. Classification (NCBI taxonomy): domain Eukaryota; kingdom Metazoa; phylum Arthropoda; class Insecta; order Diptera; family Syrphidae; genus Eupeodes; species Eupeodes latifasciatus. The sequence goes on along the minus strand of OV049924.1, from coordinate 388,077,846 downwards.
AAATCACACGTTCTGCTCGCTGATACTCTTGTGATGAAAAGGAATCGTTTCCTCTTGTCTTACCCCCTAGGGCATCTATGTATCTGCAGACAAATGCCGTAACTCTTAACATCTTGTTCCAATTCTCAAATCTTTTTATTGAAATCACTGGCTCTGTTGTTTGATGTAATGTTTCGACAGCTGTATGATGGCGTTCCTGATGTAAAGATATTATCTTCAGGCCATTCTAATTCGGATTCATAAAGAAACTGCGGTGCTTGCATCCAACGAACAGTCATGTTCAATGATGGTCCCTTTTTGCACTTAGTCGCGTCATCTGCTGGATTCATTTCTGACGGCACGTAACTTAATTCATTTCACTTTCAAAATTGTTGTGAATTTTTTCCACCGACCGACTGACCGATTGTATATAATAATTTATATAATTTAATCACTATTGGATTTCCGAATCCAATATTGATTACAACCGTACGCGAATTAAATTCTTTACTTTTAAATTATTTTAAATTAAACAAAATCAAAATTGCACACCGCCGATGTGCCGCGAAAGTTATTATGACAAAAGAAACGTCAGTCGATATGACAAACAGATGAAAGAATTCACCACAGGTAGCAATAAAAGTATTGCCAGCACGGTAGCTCAGCTTAAGGGGGGGTTTCGATTAGTGAATATTTTATTAATCGAGGTGATTTATAAAATTGAGATAAAATTGATATCAAAATGATATCGAAATACGACGAGGTGAATTTCTCCAAGTCGTATTGTTTGAAGTGGGCGCCAGGAAACTTTTTAATGGAAGTTTACCAAAACCAAAAGCTGAAAATTAGTCTTCAAACAAAGAATGAAATAAAAGAAAGGTTTTGCTTTCCTGATGGGAAATTAAATTTATCTTTTATTGCCTGGAAAACCTTGGCCGAAGCCGGGATAAAAAACCAGGATCTTTTATAAAAAAGGAAAAGATACAAATTGAATTATGGAGATTGACAGAAGGTCAATTCTCGATAAATGTATTGCAAACAAAACGAAAGATTATTAATTGTTAAACAAAATTGGAAAACAAAAAGAAAAACCAAGAAAAATCACTTCAAGAAAATTTTCGAATCAAAACGAAACGGTTAAACACTTCGACTCGAAGGTCAAAAGGACGTATTCGAGACAAAAGAAGGACACAAAGAAAAGCAAAATTCTTAGGAAACAAAGAAAACACTATACTTAGCTTTTACGACTTCCCCAACAGCTATCACAGTCCTTCCTCAACAATTTTTTTTTCTCACCACAGAACACCAAAAATCTTCAACTCAATAAAATTAAGAAAAGTTATCGTACACAAAAAATTACGTCTTTTTCAAAAAAATTCTTCACACAATTTTTTTTTGTCTTCTAGTCGCTTTGGGCGCAATCCAAAAAGTGGCCATCATCATGGCGAGCTTAACCCTTCCGGCTACCTGCCCTTAGGCAATCCTCTCGGATCTTTTGCGTGGTGATCGATCTGTCTCGGTCCCGCAACTTCCTTCATCCATAAGATTGGGGTGTGCGACCGAGAAGCCAGATATCTTTCATCGCACGATTTAACTTTTTCTTATACGAAATAAGTTTTTTAAAAAAATCTTTCCGATCTTAATAAAATACGTCTTCTTTCTAGTGACGATTGGAATCAACTCTCCTCTTTATTCTTTCAATTATTTTCATTTCATATTCATTTTCATATTCATATTCTTAATTTGCTTATCAGCAAAATAACCAAGAAAAACAAAAGATTTATATTACACTGTCTGCTCCGTGAAGGAATGTGCAGATTGTTGCAGTTTAAATGCATTTGAATTAAAAGTATCCGCTAATCGAATATCTAGATTAGATGGGAAAGAATCTGTCTCACGCGATCTCTTTAAAAAGGTGATGCGATCACCCAGTAGCTCAATGAGTGAGTTCAGCTCTTCACTTTCCAACCCATTCCAGCCAAGACTTTCTGGAAAAATCGTGTGGAATTCCTCGCATTACCGAGTATCTACACGCGCTAGTTTTTTGGTTGAGGAAAGACTACTTATGTGATGTTGCAGGAAGTCGGTAGCCAAGCCTATAATTAAAATAAAAGTTATTAATATATTCTTGGAGTGATTTTTCTATCGTTAATATGTACTTTATGGTGGGCCCTCGGCCATACTACATTAAAGTTGGTGTGAATTTTCTACACACATTGTTGGGCATGGGTATCGTCTTCATGCCTTGACGATATTGTTTATCCAATATGTGGGCCAACCGTCGCCCAGTTCGTTGGTGTGGAATCCTTTCGCACACTTTGGTAGGACCTGTTAAATTTGCTTTCCCAAAATGCTAGAAGAGCAGGTCACTGGCTGATGGTCCAGGTTTCTACTAAACTCTTCCAGAATTTTGCGGCCGCAGTAAGAATTGTTAAGGGTGGTTAGCAAAAAGGGAGGTGAAACTTGTTGTGGTAAAATTTACCGCAACAAAATGAGTTTTTAAAAATACTTTATTAATATCACTTATAAACAATTAATCAACTACAACAGCAATACATCAACTGATGAACTAGAGAACTGAAGAACGAAGGAACTAAATTTATATCTGACTTATTGGGAGTATTTATACTCTAGGAAAAGAGACTTGAACAAAGAGACATTTGTTTTCAAGATGATTCATATAAATCTGTTTTCTAAGAATGGAACTTTATAGCTTATGACTAATTTAGGTTTGGAAACAATATTCATATTTTGGGCCTAAAGTTTAATTACAAGTACGTGCTATTCATGAATCTTAACTCCCCTCCTTCTTTAAGAGTAGAACGTCCCGCTTATATCGTCAACTCCTCTACACGTTTGAGCAGGTTGCTAAATCTTATCTCCTCTTTATGTTTCAGCCTTGATTCGTACGATGATCTCCTCTTTAAGTAATACATTATACATAGTGCAATGCTTATGATTATCGTTATCAGCACAAATGATGATGTATTGATGGGACTATTGGCAGCTTCCTCTTGTAGAGATTCTATCAGGTTGATGTTATCGAATTTCAAGTCTTCATTATAAGATTCTTTATAATTCTTTATTACAAAGTTATCTACGTTATATGTTTTCAAGTAATTTTGTATAATTGAAGTAGGATTTTCATATAATTTTCCATCAATAAAAGTTCTATTTTCAAAATTAATAAAATATGTTCCATTTACAATTATTTATAGTATGTTTTCCCGTTACAAGTATAAATCCGTCTCTAATTATTTCAAGCACTAAGTTTCTTTCCTTTATTTTATTACAAATTCCTTTCTTTTTGTTTAATATGTCAGATAGACATGTTTCATTTCTTGATAATTGACAAAAGTGGAATCTTAATTCTTTCTTATAATTTTTAACGTTAATAAAATCGTTATTACATTTGGTTATTTCTTTATCTATTTGTAATTTTCCGTCAATTTGGCTTATGGCCCTGGCTTCGTAAAGCTTACAATTTTTGTTAATTATTGGATATTTTATTAAGACAACTATTACATCCTCGTTTTGTAGAATTTTAAGGCTCCCGGAAATTACGCCAGAATTTTTTTTTGGAAAAAAAACGCCAGAAAATGTTTTCTGCTTCAAATTGGAAAAAGAAGCAGAATTTTTTGTGGAAAATAAGCCAGAAACATTGGAAAAAAAAACCAGAAACCAAAATGGAAATTAGGCCAGAAACCAATTGATGTATTCTGGCCTAATTTCCTAATATCAATTTGGAAAAAAAGCCAGAAAATGTTTTGCATTTTAAAAGTCGCTACTTGGTCAATATTGTAGACATTTTATCACAACAGGAAAAAACAGCCCCTGACATGCACCCGCGGGGGGGGGGGGCGGTCGCGCGCGTGGCCATGGCGTTGTGGACGCGGCGCAGGCCGGCGCGGTTACGGCGTGGCTGCCACGCAAAAAATTACTAAAGTTTTCAATAATTTTTTTTATTTGTAACAATTTATTTAACAAAATAGAAAAGAACAAAATATTTTTACTAAATGTAAACTTGCAAAGTGTCTACTACGATTTCCCGGCAGCATGGACATTTGTAATTTTCGTTTGAATCTGCAACTGCTTGAGCTTGCAACTTTAAGTTGCATTCCGAGCATATTTTCATATGTCTGCACGGCAACAACACAACGTTTGGTGGAAGGACCTGACATATAATACATAATATTACATCCGCTTCTTTTACGTCTTCAGGATGTTCCTCCGCTTCTTCTTCCTCGTCAGAGTAAACGTTAGTGTCAACATCATTAGAATCTAGAAAAGTGCATAGAAATTATTTTAAAAATACGATTATTAATTAGAAAACAAAAACCTTCGAAAACGTCATCGAACGACTCCATATCTGTGGATATACAGTTTTTTTCGTACACCATCCTGTTGAGAAACATGATTGGTGTTACCTTTTTGTCTGCCAAAAGTTGGCTTGCTTCTTTAATTTTCGCGCTCTTATCTTTGTATTTTTTTTTTCTTAATAGACTCCATTATATGCTTCAACAGCTGACGTCGTCCTTATATCCTTACCATAAACAGATATATTTTCTGGCTTTTCCTGTGATATAATAAAACATATAGACAAAGCGTAATATATAATATTATAATCTTACCCGTTTAAGCCATTGGTTCTCATAATAGGTCAAGAATTCCTTAAATACAATATACTTGTATGAGTCAATTTCATACTTGATTAAGTCATATGCATATTGAATTAAATTGCTCGGTAGTAAAGGCAAAGCTAAAAACTTATGGTATATATTTAACGCTCAGATTTTTTGACTTCAGCAAAGAAATTGGGTATTCTGGTACATTTTCGTTTTATCGCCTGGCAATATTGGAACCAGCATGCTAAATGCTCACAATTTGGATACACTTTGATTAACGCATTTCACATTGCACGTTCATAATCTGTCATTATTGAGTGCGGCTCCAATTTGAAAATGCATGTTTCTATGTATGAGAACAGTTTAGTGTAGCAAAGCTCTGATTTTTTAGTCATAAGCATAAACAAAACTGGATATATCTGTAAAAAGGTTTAGAATAGTAAAAGATAATTAGTTTTTAGTTCAACATGGAAATAACGTTTTGGTGTTATGCCTTAACTCACATGCTCGAAGTAGTGTATATGGATAATAAGAAGTTGTTTAAAGCAACCAATGGGAACAATTTTAAATGTTCCATCGATGATGAATACACGATTGGAGGCAGGAATATTTTCGCGTATTAAATCCAAAATCATTTCCGAAGCAAAAATACAAAAAGCAAAATCATTTTCTTGGATGCATGCTTTTAAAAATGGACGAGGTTGATCCACGTGTTTAGTTCATTCCTCCTCCTTCTGAAAGGCTTCAACAACTTCTACTGGCGACTTTGGGGACGAGACAAAAATTTTGCTAGTCAAGTATCTTAACCCTCGTTCAATTTTTGAAATATTAATTTTTGATGTAGTAGCTTGTTGATTACTAGAAATAATTTAGTTTTAAATACTTTTTTAATAATTATCTTAGCAATGATTTTGTTAATACATACCTATCACAAACTGATCGATCACAAACACATCGGATCCCGCTCATTGCATTTGTATCGTTCAAAACAACAGCCGATTTCATACATTCATCCACATGACTCCTGTCAATAACCGCTGCTATGATCTTGCCTTTGAGCGCGTCGCTAAAGGAGAGATCTTTATTGAAGGCTGTTGTGCTGTTCGAATGCACCTTCTGCCTTTTTGGTTCAGGCTTGTCGCCCCCGAAAGACCTATTGCGCTTTGACGTTGAGTCGCTGCAGGCGGTTTGGTGTTATTGCTAAGAAAGCCACTAGCCCACTCGAGTTTTCGCGTTTGCTCCGGGGTTCTTTTCGCCGCCGGTATGACACCGACTGCGGCTAGAATCCTCCCAGCATTGCGTTGGTCTCGTTTGGCCAGTGACTTCTTGGACTTCTTGCTGGCCGGCCCAGAGCTATGTCCGTGTGACACAGGTGTGGGTCCACCATCAGAATTCGTCGCTACCGATACCAATCGGGGTGTGCCCTCACCCTTCGAGTCAATTCCACATGTCGCAGATTTTGTCTCTCCGGATAGGGGTCGTTTGCGACGTCCTAGCAGGAGCAAGGAAGGGGTGGGGTGTGGAATTGCCGCCCTTGGGACAGCCGAGCGTCACAGCTGTTCCACTGACGGGTACTTCCTTCAAGTAGTGATTGCGGCTAGTAGAGGGAGAAGGACTCCCGCTACTAGTGGCAACCACAGGGTTGACAGCACGTTCACACCCCTGATTTGGCTCGACAGCTTTTTCAGGGGATGTGACCGCATTGGCATCCATGGCACGATTTTTGTTGTTGTTTTTTATTATTTTTCTATTTGACATCTTCGTTTTGATTCCCACGAGTAAGGCGGAAAGACGGTCAGCCCCGGCAGAGCCGCTTGCCGGGGTAAGGCAGAAATATGACGGACCTTGCCACAGCATCCGAAAGAGCTCGTTAGTGGCTGGTTTATCCCCCAGCCTTTCATTCTTCGGCACGGTTTTCGTACAAGTACGCTCACACCACCACTGAAATTAGGAACCTCTAAACTATGATTAAATTGGGTTTCCGAACGTTGCACTATTGAGGAGTTACAACAATTCGGCGACCCAACTCTACCTTAGCTAATCACCATCCTGCCAAAAACGCACAGGACTTCTGTGGTGATCATTGCCCGCCTGGCACCCACTTGGAGGGTTTGAATGAGGATTTTGCCAAGCTTTTTTTTTTTTTTTTTTTAATATCATGTTGGAGTTTGAGAAGATAGTTAACCAAATGGGGAGCTGGGATCTGATGCGTTGGCCCCATAAAAGGCTCGTGACTCCACAGTAATTGGGGTGTCTCCGGCTGTGTGTCGAGATTCAATGTATAGATGTGCGGCTCTCTTCTCATAGGTGAAGAGCGACATATTCCTACTGGAGGACAGAATGGCCATATTCTTTATTTCTGTTCCACGGGAGGTTTCGGATAAGTACGCAGCGCATCTTATTATTAATCGGATGTTCTGTTGGGTTTTAAATCTCTGAAAATGGGACTGGTTATATAGACGACAGAAGCGCCAAGATATCTGATTCCTTAGCTTATATGTATGTTTCACCCAAAATCTTTACTTTTCCAGGTTCTCTTGAAGCCTGTTGTATGAGCTCACACACACTTGCAAGAGAACTCTTGACAAGGCTTGTGCAGATAAGTCGACAAAACTCAGAGCTATGGATGTTTGTTCCACATGTTTTACGGGTGCCCCATGACCCATACAAAACTCCCTTGACGGATTGATTGGGGGTCAGACTCGCATTTTCCATTATTATTTTCCCTACCAATATAGAGACTAGTTCTAGAACTTCACTGCCACATGACTTGAAGATAACCGACATGCTTTCCAATGCTTTCATATGCACTGGAACCAGTTCATGAGTCCAGTCTGTACATTTATACAGATCCGAAAAATGGGAGTTGAGCCTAGTTGACATTGATTTTTGTGTGGAAGATGCCGTTCTGGTAATAAGTTTCAGGCAATGAAGACAAATCAGACCAAGAATTGTAACAGCATTTTCAGAGTTCTTGGTTGCATTACCTTGAGTAGTAATCTCTTTGAAGCTATTATGCATAGCCTGCCAAAATCTACTAAGTTTGTCAGCAGAGTAATCCTTGACAGGCCTTGATGTCGAAGCTGTGACATCCGAGGCTTCAACATGCTCTGCAAGCACAGATGATGCTTCTTCAGTTACTTCTTCTTCAATTAGATTTGCATGATAATCCTTGACATCAATGTCCTTTAATTGAACTACTAACTGTAGTTGGTTGCATAAATGTTCAAGAGCAATTGTTCCATTGTTAAATGACTCTAATTCTGATCGAATGGGTGCTAGATCGTAGTAGACAATAATTTTCCATTCGTTGGCAACTAGATTTGTGGATCCAAGATTTTCGAAATATATTCCTGGATTATTGTCAAATCTTGATATGTTAATCGGCGATGCACAAACTACGGGTAGAAGAAACAATGATAGTATAACGGTGGTGATTAATGACACACATGACGTCCTTCTTCGTTTTGTAGGCGTTTCTGTCGTTTCATTCATTCGAGATTTGGATTGTGAAGTTGCTACCTGTGCCTCGTCAGTATTGTCCTTGTCATCAGTATTATCAATGTCTTCGAACAGTGGGGCTAAGCGATGAATTGGTCGTTTGAATATTCCAGATTTGGTTTTGACATTGACTACTCGAACAACATTGTCATCGCCCTTGAAGATTTGGACAATTCTTCCCAGTGGCCATTGAAGCGTTGGCGTGTTGTCTTCTTTGATGATAACCATGTCGCCAACCTTGATGTTTTCCTTATGCTGATTCCATTTGTTTCTTTGTTGTAATTGATTTAGGTATTCACTTGACCATCGTTTTCAAAATTCATGTTTCAAGTAGCAGATTGAATTCCATCGATTTCTCAGATTTATTTTTTCTGGAGCGGTGTCGGGATCAACTTGAGCAATCAATGGTTCACCAATCAGGAAGTGTCCTGGTGTCAATGCAGCCAGATCGTTTGGATTCGATGAAAGTGGAGTGAGTGGTCTTGAGTTTAGGATGGCTTCAACTTCGGTGATTACGGTCTCCAATTCTTCATGCGTGAGTGAAGATATGGAGACTGTTTTGACTAACAGATGTTTGGCTGATTTGACTGCTGCCTCCCATAAACCGCCGAAATGTGGAGCTCTTGGAGGGATGAATTTAAATGTTATTCCCTTGTTGCTGCTAGCCTTGATTATGGCTTCCTTCGCTTCGGGGGTGTGCAGTACACTGTTGAGTTCATGAAGTTGATTCTTTGCTCCCACGAAGTTGGTGGCGTTGTCACAGTAAAGAGTTTGAATTCGTCCACGGCGGTTGATCAGAATTCGTCGCTACCGATACCAATCGGGGTGTGCCCTCACCCTTCGAGTCAATTCCACATGTCGCAGATTTTGTCTCTCCGGATAGGGGTCGTTTGCGACGTCCTAGCAGGAGCAAGGAAGGGGTGGGGTGTGGAATTGCCGCCCTTGGGACAGCCGAGCGTCACAGCTGTTCCACTGACGGGTACTTCCTTCAAGTAGTGATTGCGGCTAGTAGAGGGAGAAGGACTCCCGCTACTAGTGGCAACCACAGGGTTGACAGCACGTTCACACCCCTGATTTGGCTCGACAGCTTTTTCAGGGGATGTGACCGCATTGGCATCCATGGCACGATTTTTGTTGTTGTTTTTTATTATTTTTCTATTTGACATCTTCGTTTTGATTCCCACGAGTAAGGCGGAAAGACGGTCAGCCCCGGCAGAGCCGCTTGCCGGGGTAAGGCAGAAATATGACGGACCTTGCCACAGCATCCGAAAGAGCTCGTTAGTGGCTGGTTTATCCCCCAGCCTTTCATTCTTCGGCACGGTTTTCGTACAAGTACGCTCACACCACCACTGAAATTAGGAACCTCTAAACTATGATTAAATTGGGTTTCCGAACGTTGCACTATTGAGGAGTTACAACAATTCGGCGACCCAACTCTACCTTAGCTAATCACCATCCTGCCAAAAACGCACAGGACTTCTGTGGTGATCATTGCCCGCCTGGCACCCACTTGGAGGGTTTGAATGAGGATTTTGCCAAGCTTTTTTTTTTTTTTTTTTTAATATCATGTTGGAGTTTGAGAAGATAGTTAACCAAATGGGGAGCTGGGATCTGATGCGTTGGCCCCATAAAAGGCTCGTGACTCCACAGTAATTGGGGTGTCTCCGGCTGTGTGTCGAGATTCAATGTATAGATGTGCGGCTCTCTTCTCATAGGTGAAGAGCGACATATTCCTACTGGAGGACAGAATGGCCATATTCTTTATTTCTGTTCCACGGGAGGTTTCGGATAAGTACGCAGCGCATCTTATTATTAATCGGATGTTCTGTTGGGTTTTAAATCTCTGAAAATGGGACTGGTTATATAGACGACAGAAGCGCCAAGATATCTGATTCCTTAGCTTATATGTATGTTTCACCCAAAATCTTTACTTTTCCAGGTTCTCTTGAAGCCTGTTGTATGAGCTCACACACACTTGCAAGAGAACTCTTGACAAGGCTTGTGCAGATAAGTCGACAAAACTCAGAGCTATGGATGTTTGTTCCACATGTTTTACGGGTGCCCCATGACCCATACAAAACTCCCTTGACGGATTGATTGGGGGTCAGACTCGCATTTTCCATTATTATTTTCCCTACCAATATAGAGACTAGTTCTAGAACTTCACTGCCACATGACTTGAAGATAACCGACATGCTTTCCAATGCTTTCATATGCACTGGAACCAGTTCATGAGTCCAGTCTGTACATTTATACAGATCCGAAAAATGGGAGTTGAGCCTAGTTGACATTGATTTTTGTGTGGAAGATGCCGTTCTGGTAATAAGTTTCAGGCAATGAAGACAAATCAGACCAAGAATTGTAACAGCATTTTCAGAGTTCTTGGTTGCATTACCTTGAGTAGTAATCTCTTTGAAGCTATTATGCATAGCCTGCCAAAATCTACTAAGTTTGTCAGCAGAGTAATCCTTGACAGGCCTTGATGTCGAAGCTGTGACATCCGAGGCTTCAACATGCTCTGCAAGCACAGATGATGCTTCTTCAGTTACTTCTTCTTCAATTAGATTTGCATGATAATCCTTGACATCAATGTCCTTTAATTGAACTACTAACTGTAGTTGGTTGCATAAATGTTCAAGAGCAATTGTTCCATTGTTAAATGACTCTAATTCTGATCGAATGGGTGCTAGATCGTAGTAGACAATAATTTTCCATTCGTTGGCAACTAGATTTGTGGATCCAAGATTTTCGAAATATATTCCTGGATTATTGTCAAATCTTGATATGTTAATCGGCGATGCACAAACTACGGGTAGAAGAAACAATGATAGTATAACGGTGGTGATTAATGACACACATGACGTCCTTCTTCGTTTTGTAGGCGTTTCTGTCGTTTCATTCATTCGAGATTTGGATTGTGAAGTTGCTACCTGTGCCTCGTCAGTATTGTCCTTGTCATCAGTATTATCAATGTCTTCGAACAGTGGGGCTAAGCGATGAATTGGTCGTTTGAATATTCCAGATTTGGTTTTGACATTGACTACTCGAACAACATTGTCATCGCCCTTGAAGATTTGGACAATTCTTCCCAGTGGCCATTGAAGCGTTGGCGTGTTGTCTTCTTTGATGATAACCATGTCGCCAACCTTGATGTTTTCCTTATGCTGATTCCATTTGTTTCTTTGTTGTAATTGATTTAGGTATTCACTTGACCATCGTTTTCAAAATTCATGTTTCAAGTAGCAGATTGAATTCCATCGATTTCTCAGATTTATTTTTTCTGGAGCGGTGTCGGGATCAACTTGAGCAATCAATGGTTCACCAATCAGGAAGTGTCCTGGTGTCAATGCAGCCAGATCGTTTGGATTCGATGAAAGTGGAGTGAGTGGTCTTGAGTTTAGGATGGCTTCAACTTCGGTGATTACGGTCTCCAATTCTTCATGCGTGAGTGAAGATATGGAGACTGTTTTGACTAACAGATGTTTGGCTGATTTGACTGCTGCCTCCCATAAACCGCCGAAATGTGGAGCTCTTGGAGGGATGAATTTAAATGTTATTCCCTTGTTGCTGCTAGCCTTGATTATGGCTTCCTTCGCTTCGGGGGTGTGCAGTACACTGTTGAGTTCATGAAGTTGATTCTTTGCTCCCACGAAGTTGGTGGCGTTGTCACAGTAAAGAGTTTGAATTCGTCCACGGCGGTTGATGAATCTTCTGAGTGCTCCAATGAATGCCTCCGTCGTTAAGTCAGTCACAATTTCTAAATGTACTGCCTTGGTGGTGAAGCAACAAAAAAAAAAACTGCTAAATAAACCTTGTGTGGCTTTTTTCCCCGGATTTTGTAGTGTACCCATAGGGGACCACAAAAGTCTACTCCGGAGTTTAAGAAAGGTCTATTTGCTGTGACGCGATCTACTGGCAGATTAACCATTACTTGAGTCATCAACTGTGGTCGGGTTTTGGTGCATCTGATACATTTATGAACTCTTCTGATGATCTCCGTCTCCACATGATGAGTTGATAGGGTTGATCTTCTTCATGTATCAGAATCTGCCTGTACATATTCTCAACATCTGCTGTAAAAACGTACTTGTGCAAGCGAAAACGAAGTAGTATAGATAATAGTTCACTTTGAACTGTAGGGTCCAGTGTGGAGGATGTCATTAAGCGATAGACCAGACGAAGTTTTTGCTGAGGCGTCGAAGACCACCCGTAGTTTTGTTGTACCGCTGTCAGGCTTCAATACGCAATGGTGAGGTATGAAGAAATGCGGTCCTTGAATGCTGTCTTGTCTGATCTCTTCCATGTGTCCAAGAGATTCATATTCTTTCTAGTGACATAAAACGATTAAACGCTGTTTGCATAGAGTCACCTAGGGCTACGCCATTTTCTCGAAATGGTAACCTAACGATGAAGCGCCCAGTTTCCGATCTAGACACATTTTGAACAAAGTGTGATTCACAGTATTTTTCTAATGATGTCATCTGTTTTGGTGTGTTTTCAAAGTCATCAAGCCTCCAAAATCGTTCAATAAGCTCGTTGGTTGATTCTTCTTCGCACAAGATGCCACAAGTAGCAGTGTTGTATGTCGTATCTTCAATTTTGCCGGTTACTACCCAACCAAATACTGTGTTTTGTAAAATTGGCATCTTGTCGCCAATTTGTATTTGTTCGGGGCGGATGAACTGATGGTAAAATTCTGCTCCCAACAGGACTTCAATCTTACTGGATCGGTGGAAGTTGGGATCTGCCAAGTTGATGTTTTCTGGTATAGACCAGGTAGAAGTATCTAGATTTTGAGTGGGTTGAAGAGATACGATGTTCGGAAGTATGAAGGCTTCCAGTCTGCATGCGAAATTGCCGATTGTTGAGTGAAGTTGAATGTTTATTCGCTGTGTTGTGTTTCGTGTTCTTCTGCCAATGCCCTCAATGCATAGAGATGATGGTGTTGGATAAGCGTTTAATAAGCCTCTCAGTAATGAGGTTTATTTGAGAACCGGAATCTAAGATAGCTCTAACTTCACATGTTTGTCCGTCATTTGCTGTGATTAGAACCCTTGCGGTGGCCAAAAGAACGTAACCCTGCTTGTTATTCAATTGTTGTATAGTGGCAACCGTGAGCGGTGATGAGCCTCCCACTTCTGATGACATCAATTTGGTAGGTGTAGCACCTGCTACGATGGTTGTAGATGGATTGGACTTTCTTTGATTTGGACTTGATGAACCTGCCCTTTCTAAATGCAGTAAGGTATTGTGTTTACCTGAGCACTTAGTGCAGCATCGTGATGAGCATGATTTCGCATTATGATCAACTTTGAAACAATTTACACATAGATGTCGTCTTTGGGTCCACTTAAGTCTTTCAGCAGCTGACATTTTTAAGAACTTCTCACAATAGTAGATAGGGTGGCCTTTTATCCCACATACCTTGCAATTTTCCGTGTTGGATGTGGCTATTGTTGTCACCGCCTTGGATTTTTCTTTTCCGCCAACAGCTTCTAACGACTCAAATCGTTTTTTTAAAAATTTGAGAAATTCGTCCATCGTCTGAAGCTCTCGAGGGTTTTGAAGTGATTGTTCATATAATAGGTGGCTTTGTCGATCCAACTTCTTTATTAAGAGATGAGTGAGTAATGGGGCCCAGGATGCTGTCTCAATGCCAAGAGTTTTGAGTGCTGCAAGACATTCATGGATTGCGTCATGAAATTCTCTGATGGCCTTCATTTCTGGATAAATGTTCGGCAGACTGAGAATCCTCTGGATAAGTGCTGAGGTTTGCGCCCTTTTATTGCTGAAACGATCCTGGAGAATGTTCCAAGCAATACTGTAGTTGTCTTCGGTCAGCTCAAGATGCCGCATCAGTCTCTCTGCATCACCGGACACATTTGTTTTCAAATACCACATTTTTTGGATGGGTGGTAATGGTTGTTCATGTATCATCTTAGTGAAGATGTCGGGAAATGTTTGCCATTTTAAATAATCGCCGTCGACTTTGGGTATCGACATTTTAGGCAACTGAATTGCCGGGCGATCAGCTAGCTGTTTTAATGGCTCGCTTCTTTGAACGCTTGATGAAGTTTTGCTCAAAGAAGCTTGATTTTTGAGAACTGATGTCTCTAATTCGGTGTACAACTCCATGTTGTAAACCTCAGATTCCGGATCATTAACAGCTTCCCAAATGGAGTGATGAATCTCCTCAACCTGAGTCCAAAGTCTGTTCATAGCCTCCAGACATTGGATGGGTGCTTCTTCTTTCACTTTTCCGTTGATGAGTCGGGCTGGTGAATTCATGAGTGCCTTTTGTCTTCTCATCAGGGTCTCAATGTTTGAGTTGTTATCTTGTTCTTTACGAGCAAGATTGTTGTTTGTTGATGTAAATGCATCATTAGGTTGAGATTGGTTGTCTTCTGTTCCCTTTGGCACGACATCGAGTTTGGTGTTGTTACTGGCCTCTATCTGCGCCAGTGAATCACTCAAGATTTGCTTATACTCTTCGTATAATGTCTTGATTTGTTCGAAATACTTAGAGGTAAAGTACTCGTGGTCTAACGATAAGTCTGGTTTGTCGCGAATTCTTCCCATACGTTGTTTAGACGATTGAGTCTTGACGTGAAGTATTCTCTAGTTGTTTTGCGGGTGGAGGAATCTTTCGAGAAGTTGCGGATGATTGATTGTATCTCCTCACCAGATATGCGTTGGTTCCTGGCTAAACTATCCATAGTAAAGCTGATGTTCTTTGAATGTAGGGGTCACCAAAAATGTTTGAATTCTTCTTAATGATGCAGAACACAAGTCGATAACAAATACAAGCACTTGAACTTGATTTGTTTATTATGTGTTATATGGGTGCAAAATTAAGTTAATATTGGATGATACAAATTGCAGGCACTTGAACCTGAACTGTATGTGAACTGTCGATCAAATTACTCAAAAGAAATGTTTTAAAATGATATTTATTTGTGGGCCAATGCCTTTTTTATACTTATAATTAATTGCATAAAATGCTTACAATGAATAAATATAATTAAATTATTAATTATCTGGGTCAATATGCAACGATCGAACGCCCGCCACCGCGTTCGTTCGTTGTATCCAACTCAGAATGAAATACAGTCAGCATTATTGTTGTTCATGTTGTTTAACAGCGATTGTTTGAATTATGTTTTGTAATTTTATAACAATTAGCTTATTTCTTTCTCGCGCTAGTCTTAATTGAGCGTCATTTTGTATCTCGTGAAGAGATTCGGATAGCTTTTCAATTGCATTAAAAATTTCAGAGTTTGTTACGATTTGTTTGTTGTTGCTATTTATGAGTTCAGATAATTTGTTATCTATTAGGGCAAGATCGTCATGATCTGGAGATCCTGAAATCCACTTCCAGATTTTTCCTATTTCGTTTATTCCTCTTTTAAATCTATTTGTTGTCCTCAAAAACTCTAAAACCTCTAAAACTGAACTGAAGCTACAATTTACAATTCTAAACATGAAACATTTTGATTTACATGGTTTTGCTTGTGCAGAAAATAGCTGCACGTTCTGATATTGGGTTTCATTTTAATTTCAAAGAATTTAAATCAAATGTGGGAACAATTTTGTAATGTAATATCTATTGAAGTGAGTTACATATTTAATTATACATTTGTAGTTAAAACTTAGAGTCGATTCTGCTGACTTAACTATATTTGGGTCATACTTGGCACTAAATTTAACTCGAATGGATTCCCAAAATGCCTTTCTTTTAACGCAGGGACTTCTGTATTGCTTTTCCCGCTCAAGAATTAAACTCATGAAAAACTTTTCTGTTTCATCTGTCCACGCAAATCCACAAAAATCATCGTCTACAGATGCTGCGGGACTTAAGTTTTTGTTCAAAACTTTTAATTAAAAAAAATTATTTTTTCTTTTATCTATTCTTTTGGAATGACTATTGACTGAACTCTGCTTAGGAACTAACTCTTGATACAATGAATTTTATTTTATGCACTTATGGTGCCAGACAATATTTCTTAGAAATTGCACAGAAGGTGCAATGCAAGGTTTCATATTATTATAATGGAATGTGCTGTGCATAGAAGATGCACAACAAAAACTATATGATATACATTTAGAGATTTATATTACTGTATTACTGTGGGAATATGCAATGCTTGCATATTTGATATTTGGGTTTATAACTCGGGCGAATGTGGAGGTGGAGATATATTTTCTTCTTGAGAATATATCTCATAGGTTATATGTTAGGGTTGTGGTGAAGTGGTTGATGGTTGGTGGTGTCGCAGATTGGAGTTGACATTTTCATTGATGAGCCGATGTAGTCTTACGGGGTCTTAAATAGAAAGTTGTTGCGAGACAAGAGGATGTAAGGAAAGAGGGTAGGTATGGTGGCTTAGGCAGGATCTAGGATTAGGAAAAGGGAACGGATCGAAAAGGAAAAGGAACGGAATGCCTAGTTCGGGAACGCGGCCTGCTGGCGAAGCACGGCTCAGCTCGCCGGAATGGGAGGGGATCTTGTCCCCGAAGCTAGACCTCACCTCCCAACAAAACAGAAAACAGGCCTCACGAAAATTTACCGAAACGACCGCGGACGGACTTCACCACACTAGGGCGCTGCTGGTTGTCTGCGCAGCGAGGCCATTTTTCCCACCCAACCTGGAAGTTCGTCGGCCTTTAAATTTTGAACTCCCCCTAACATAACGGTCCAATACCGTTCATATCACTCCATTAGGCCTCCGGTTAGTTTCGCCCCCTTCCACACCCCTAGAAATTCTTTCACTCAGTTAGTACATCCATTTTCCGGATTTTCAAATTCATGCCAATTCACGTGGAAAAAAAAAACATTATTTTTTTGTTTTTTTTCAATGAAACAGAAGTGGAGTTTTATTTACATATACAAATATTATAAGAGTCAAACAATGTACAAAAGTTAAGCGTACTCTACGCCCCCTTGTTGCCTCCCAACTTGACAAAAAAATTGAATAATTATCTTTATGCATTGACGCTACCTAGATAGAGCTCTGTATAGGTGCCTACTAATAACAAGGTCATCGAAAATTGACCCAATTCGACTGGAAATTTGAAATGAAATCAAAAAAAAAAAAGGACACAAAAACGGGGTTTACAATGAGAGATGGTATAAATTTACGATTTTATAAAACTTCCGCAACACGTTCCTATTAGGATTTAACAAAATGGAAATTTTTACAAAATATTTAAACAAAATGGATCGTCGATTTACAAAGGCGATTATGTATTTTTACAACTTTTGACACCGTGGTCGCGAACCATGTGGTTGGCTTTCAAGTTTTAAAAGCTTTAATATCTTTAAGTTTTTATAATTTTAAATTTTTAAGTAACTGTAAGTTTTTATAATTTTAAATTTTTAAGTAGTTGTAAGTTTTTATAATTTTAAATTTTTACGCAGCTGTAAGTTTTTATAATTTTAAGTACCTTTAAGTTTTAAAAGCTTTAGTAATTTTAAATATCCTTAAATTTTAATCTCTATGTTTTAGGATAATTTTAAGTATTAAAGGCTTTAGAATTTTAGATATCATTAAGTTATAATAGCTGTATGTTTTTCTTGTAACTTTACGTTTATAAACTTAGTTTTTTTAACTACCTTTATGTTTTAATAAATTTTAGGTTTCCAAGTATCTTTAAGTCTTATAACTTTAGAATTTAGAAATTTGAACTATGTCTTTATGTTTTAATCTTTTTAAGTTCTCAATTAGCTTTAAGTCTTATAAAATTAAGAATGTTTAACTATCTTTACGTTTTAATAGTGGTTTATTTTTTTGTTTGCTTTTTTGCGTTTTTTTTTTGGTTTCTTATCTACCCTTATATCAAATAATTTGCCGCATCAAATATACCTTTAACTTTTAGGAGCTTTATGATTTCAAAATATCTCTAAGTAAGATTTTTTTTCTCTTAGTTTTTCTTTTTGGGTGATAGCCTTAAGGTTCTTTTTGTTCTTATTTAATTGAAAAATATTAGGTATAGTTTTCCTTTCTTAAAAAGACTCACGTTACCCTTATTTTTTTTATAAGGGTTTGTGGTAACGAATCCGTTTTCTTCGTCGCTCACTTGCGACCAGCACAACTGCCTTATGATGGTGATGTCTTCACAGAGGGCAATGTTGCCTGCCTCAGGACGAAGGCTCTGGTTGAACACCAAGTCGGAAGCGCCAAAATGTATATCCGATAGGACGTCCCACAAGAAAAAGGAAGAAGGGAGGGCGGCCCCAACTTTCGTAAGCTTTTATTGGAAACCGCCAAATACTCCTATTAAAATAATAGAAAGACTTATCAAATTTAGCTCCACACATTTCCGTGTTCTTTCAAATTTTTTTTTCTACACTTCTCACAAACTCACCCTTTTATAATGGTTGAATATTTTATTGTTAATATTGTGCTGTATCCCTGTTGATTTGGAATTTTTACTTTGGCTGTTTCACTATTTGTCGTTTTTTTTTTTTTTTTTTTTTTGGTTAATTATTCAGTTTTTTTTTTTTTTTACTTTAATTAATTTCTTAAAATGGTAAGGTTGAACCCTCTATCTCACCATAATATATAAAAAAAAAACACAAATCAATCGCCAGACGTGACGACGCACCGCACAGAAGATACAATCACAACTGAACTGAATACTGAAAATTAATTGACGTTTAATAATCGTCTATTGTTGATAACAGTAAAAACGGTCAAGTATATGGACACCGCACACATCACCCCATATCACAGTTCTTTATTTTTTTTCATTTACATCGTACCTATATCCTACACTTCACCCGTTATCATTATTCTAATCTATGTAAGTATTTTTGTACTTACTGTAGATGTATTGGTACACCAAATACTTGTGGTTCTTTCCCTCACGCGAAAACTGGGCTATACTCTTCTCTCCCTTCAAAAGCTTATATTTCTATTGACAACTAGGTGGCGCTAGGACTTTTTTCCTTTTCTCCCCGATTACACCAAGGCTACTTCCGCACAATGATATAAAATATGAGGAGAAATCGAATCCGAATTTCAGGGTTCAAATCACTTTCAGAAAGGCGGCCACAACAAAGTAAAAAGTATTAGATAGATAGTTAGTTAAAAAAAACATTTGCTTTTCGGTAGTGCTAGTTGTGCTTACCAGTTCTCAATGCATCTACATATATTTTCGGCTGTATCGATCAAAAGATATTGCACCCCGTCGACCTCAATAATTTGCTCAACTTTGTCACTCATGTTAATTAAGTTATAAAAAATGTTTAAATTTTATTTCTTTTCTTAAAAATATAATTTTCTTTTTTTTTTTTGTGAAAATATCTTTTATTGTTGTTAAGGAATTATTTAATATTTTTTTTTTTTTAATAATTTTTTATAAAAAATTATTAACCGAAAAATAAATACGTCATATATGGCTTCGTATGCGTTTCAGAAAAATTATGTCTTATGGAAATCCGTAAAGCAATTTCTTTTTTCATTGAAGCACAAATAAACTTCACATTTCTGGCATCGTACAAAACAACGAAATTTGTTGCAATTCTGGCATAGTTGCCTTTGATTCTTCTTCCATTCCGGGAAATGATCCAAGTTATCTGAACGCACCGTATTAAGTGGCAAATCTTGAAGCCTTGATGGATATTTACGTGACTTTTTGCTGGGTACTGGTGAATAGGACGGAGTGCATGGAGTGGGGGCTCGGCTTGTTGGTGTACTTAAAGTTGGTATTGGTGTTGTGGGTGACGACTCACGTGTGGAAGATTTATGAGAACGTTGGTTGGGAATAAGAGGTACAGCGTCAATTGGTAGTAAGGGTGACGTTGGGGAAGACGATTGAACTGCACGTTGGGTGGGTATAGGGGCCACAGTGTCGATATCAGCAATTAAGAGTTCATCACGGACAGAGAGATTATTGTGCACTGTTACCGGAGTAGGTGCAAGAAATTTTGGTTCATCTAAAAGATCATTTAAAAGGAGCCGTAATTCCCGTGAGTGTTTATTCAAGGATCCCATATCCCGCTGAATTTCCATCGTACTTTGACAGTTGCTGTTAACGTCATACCCCATGGAAATAAGCTCTGCGGACACTCTTGTCAACAATGTTTTAGCGTTTAGTGTTTCATTGTAGATCCCATTGAGTAGAGACTGGTCCTGGGAAAGAATTGGGGAAAATTCCGTATTAGCTGAGGATCCTTGGAAGTGGATCTCAATGTCAGATCGAAGTGATTTCAAATTTGATGATAGTACATTTTTTATTTCTGTTGACGAATCGTTTAACGAAACCGACAATTTTTGAAGGTCGCACAACTGTTTGTCTATCTTCGTTAGCTTAGCCAAACAGAGGGAGGAGGTATTTTGCCATTGGGAATAAAGTTCTTCAACACTTTTTATAACTATGTCAAATTTATTAGATTGGCTTGAAATAATGTTTTGGCAAGCTATATTGTTTTTTGAAATGGTATCACTTAAGCATTTTATGGCGAGCATTAAATGTGAAAGCGAAATGCCCTTGCACTCGTCTCAATAAAAGAAAAAATTTAGTTTGAAGTCTTTTAGATACACAATTGACCTTTTACCGAGGCCAACGCAGGAGGGGTGAAAATATTTTCCACAAATACCACTGCAACTTATCCACTCAACATTGCAATCAGTGTTAACACAGATTGGATTTGCACAAGTGGATGACATGGTTTATTTTTTGTCTATTATTGTTTATTGAGGGAATTTAAAAACAAAACAAAAAAAGAAGAAAAAAAAAAAAAACAGATGAGTCGCGAAAATTATTTATTTATACTATTGGGTAAATGGGATTCAGGTGAATAAAAACAAAGACTTTTGTGGGTCAAACACGTAAGCGGTTAATTATGACAATCACAATGAATCACACACGTCGAAAGTTATTGGCGATGTATTTATTACAAAAAAAAAAAAAAAAATAACGGGGTCAAGAAAAATTGAACAGAAAACTACAGCGTGAAAAGAAAATGCGACTATACTTGGCGACGGTTGGCGATCGACGTACGTGATGCAAAAGCCACCGGGTGTCCGTTTTGCAACAATACACAGCCTAAGCCATCTTTGGACGCATCAGGTTGAATTAGTATTTCCCCTTTTGGATCATAGGATTTTAAAATTGGCTCAGATGAAATAATTTTAAGTAATGAGGACATTTCGCTTTCGTGTTTTTCATTCCAACTAAAGATAGTTTCGTTTTTTATTAACTCTCTAAGATTAGCCGAATTTTTTTTTTTTTTTTTTTTGATTTCTCCAAAGATTTTAATTCTACTTTTATTAACTCCAAATAATATTTTTGAATTATAAAAATTTTTATTTAAAAAGCCTGAAGGCACAAATTCTTGTTTTATTAAGCTCACTGGACTGCCGGTATCTAATAATATTCGTATTCATCTTCATCGTCATCATCTAAATGATGAACGACAACAGCCTTACGTTCAGGGCACGTAGCCGCCAGATGTCCCTTCCTCGCACAGATATGGCAAGCTCCGAACTCTCGTTTTGGTTTGTGGCACTCACTCGCATAGTGCCCCAGAGAATTACAATTATAGCACCTAATTGAAGTTGGTTTTGCCTCTCGTTTTTCTGCACTCATTTGTCTTGTCTCTCTTTGTCCGGTTTCCACTCGTTTGTTCTCCAATAACGCTCGTCTTGATGTTGAAGGTGTGAAGGTGTCGGTGCAGTTGACACTAACTGGATTGCCTTGACTTTAGGTAGTTGGACCTGTTTTAGCGATTCGGCCAACTGTTGCCTTCGGGCTTGATGTCGTAGCCGGGCTTGATGTCGTAGCCGTAGATCTGGGATTCCATCCACCAAATGCTCCACTACCTCCTCCTCCACTAAATCCAGCTTATTCGCCAAAATACATTTTTCATGGAAATAGTTTTGGAAGGTTTCACTCGTCTGCCACACACGATCTTCCAACGCTCTTTTTAATGTCAAAATACTCTCCTTTTCGGCAAACATCAAACCCAGTTCTCTCATTAGTTGGTCAATTGGTATCTTCGCCAAGTCGGTTTTAGAATGAAACCACTTCAGCGCATTACCAGTGAGGCGGCATGAAATCAAGATACGAGCGTTGTTGTCGTTCAACTCGTATGCCTCGATGATGTTCCTCAGCTGTTGTTGCCACTGCTGGAAACATTTGCCGTCAAACTCTGGCAACAATTCCTTAAGCGCCGAAATTGTTGCGCGACCATTGATGTTGCTGGTTCCCTGTACATTTAATTTAAGAGATTTTAACTCACCCACCAAAAGCTCTTTTTCCCGCATCAGTAATTCAACTTCCCTCTTTAGTAGCTCGATGTCTTTTTTTTTGTTGTTTGATGGTGGTGGTGGTTCTCTCGTCGTCGTCGTCGTCATCACTCATTAGCTGTCGCTCTTTATTTTTGTGGCCTCTCGTTTTTCGTTGCCTGTCGACTCTCGTACTCTCCCTATCCAACTCGATGGCTTCGGCGTCGCTGCTTACCTGCTCGCTCTGGTCGTCGTCATGGGTATTATTTACTGTGCCAGCCAGCGTCTGCGTGTGCCCCATGGCACGTTGTTCATTTGGTACAGTCAGCAATCTCAAAATTAGTTCTGCCTTTGTGCCTGTTGTCTTTTTTTTAATTCCGCAAGCCAGTTACGCAGCTGCGCAGCGGTATATTTTTTATATGTTTCGACCGATGATGTCTCGTCGTTATTCATTTTGGTTTTTTTTTCGTTTTGTTTTGTTTTGTTTCTTTTTTTTTTTTTAATATATATTCTCGCACTCGCACTTTGTGAGTTTAAACTGTACTTCTGTTTTTCAGGTTAATGGATCATAATCCCACTTCTGATTTTTAAGTCTACTTTCTTTTTATTTATTTAACTTTTCTTTTATTTGTTTAAACAAAAACACCACTTTCATTTACTTTCATTTGTATATTTTTACTTTTAATTTATTTCAATAACACTCCTTTAGTAATCAACAACCTTATTTATTCACAGCTACTTTTCGAATGAATTACAAAATTACAATATTCTTATATCTAACCGGCAGTCTCTCATTTTTTGTGTGCTCTCTCTATCGTTTACATTATCTCTCGTTTGATTTAATTTTTTACTCTTACATCATGTTTCTTTTCATCGTTAGCTACAATACAGATATCATCAAAATAGATGATTATTCCAGGTATATCACCGAAATGTTTCACCATCCCCCTTTGAAATATTTCGGGAGCACAGTTCAATCCGAACGGGACGCGATTGAATTTGTACCTACCGAAAGGGGTCATAAAAGTCGTTTAATCAGAGCTAGCTTTATCAAGCTCCAAAATCCACTCTTCAAATCAAGAACCGTGAACATTTTTTTATTAGATATTTTTGAGAATAAGTCTTCAGCGGTAGGAATTAAAAAATGTTCCCTTTTTATGCACTCGTTGAGTGGCTTAGGATCTAAACAAATCCGTAATTTTTTGTTAGATTTTTCATCTATTTGTACATTATTGACCCAGTCAGTAGGATACTCTACTGATGAAATTATTCCTTCAGATTCCATTTTATCTAGTTCAAGTCTGAGTTGATCAACTAAACTATGAGGAATTCGTTTTTTATAGTGCAACACAGGTTTAGCATTTTCTTTTAAATGAATAGAAACCGTAGTTAACCCTAGTCCCTCAAAGATGTCCCTAAAAAGACTTAAAAAATCACATTCAGTGCTAGGAAGTTTTTTTATATTATAAACATCCAGTCGCTTAATGAGCCCAAAATCAACACAGGTCTTTAAACCAAGCAATGGTGTAAAACAATTATCTACTACTAGAAATTCAGTTTTATTTTTAATTTTAGAAATTGAATCAATACATGTTAGTACAACAGTGCCATAAATTTTGATTTTGTTATTGCTATAATCGAAAATAGAGAAATTAATATTCGTGTTGTTAATTCGTTCTTTGATTTTCTTGATAATATTGATAGGAATAGAGTTTACATCGGATCCAGTGTCTATCTTAAATTTTACAAATTCTGAGCCAATCAAGTATGTTTTGGTCCACTGGTTCAATTTTTCAACAGTATTTATTCTAAAAGCATTTTCAAAACTTAATAAACCAACCAATTCACCATTATATTGACCTAAATTACCTGAGCTATCCCATCTTAAAGTATTAACTTCTTTGTTGTTTCCATTTTTCTTCAAATTGGTTGCGCTTTCTTCTGCTAGTCCCGTCTAGTTCGAGTCTTCCTTTTTGGCTTGTGTTTTACGATTTCCTCTGCAGAATTTAGAGAAATGCCCAACTTTGGAGCATTTGTTACAGGTTACCCGCTTAGCACGACATTCCTCCATGTGTCCGTATTTATAAGCTGCACCACAGTTGAAGCATGCTCGATAAACTGCACATGCTTGACCATCAGTTTCAGTTTTGTCTGTCTTCACTTCATTGATCGCCTTAACACCTTTGTCGAGAATATTTTTGTTTGTAGTTGCCGCTTTATATGTTTTGCACTTTTCCACTACATCTCTTAACGGATCATTTTTCCCATCTAGTAGTTTAAGTTGCAAATTTTTGTCGCACACACCGATGATGATGCGATCCCTGAGCATTCGGTCTTCGTATGACACGCCACACACACAACTAAATTCACAATAACTGATTTGCTTGCGGAGTTCAGTTTCAAATTCCGAGAAACTTTGTTTTTCCTTTTGCATAATGCTGTTGAATTTAAAAGTTTCCATTGTGGTGTAAAGTACTACCCTAATTCTTCCCTACTTTTTTGCTGTATAAGCGCAGCTCGCTTTAAATGGATGGCTAGAGAGCCGCAGTTTAATAATTAATACACACTCACTGTAAGAAATGGAATTGAATTTATTTACATTTTCTTACAGCTATTTATACCTAAATTATATTACAAATCTATTTGGGATATCCCCTCTTATGAACTAAATTACAAATAAGAATGCATCAGCATTCTGCTTCTAATAAATAAATTATTGGGGCAGTCGTCTCATTTCTAATGTTGACGAACTTGCATTCGGGAGTAGTGTAACAAAATACATTCACTGATCAATCACAAAGCAACGTAGTCAAAACGATGTCTTTGAACTTAGCTGGCCAAAGGGGGCAACATAATTGTGTACATCGTTTTACTATGATATTAAGTATCAATGAAAACGTGCTTGTTTGTTTGTTTCTAGTATTTTGGTTGTGGCTTTACGAATGAATGTTATTACACTACAGTGGTGTTCTTTCGGAGTAGACAGTACTCATCAAACTTTTTTAACACGCGTTCCAATGTGCATTGCCCGTTATTGTCAATAGCTGCCGCATCATCTTCCTCTTCATTTTCGTTCTGCTCAGGCTGTTCATTCGAAGCATTGGTAAATATTGCTTCCAGAATAGTATCATTGGGGAATAGCGTGTGATATATATCCGTTACTTTTGGTCCAACAAGCCACAGGAAAGTAGCTATTTTCCGCGATTCAGTCTCCTCGATTTTGTTTGTGGCTATCATGTACATAAGGAAATTCCTCTTCCAATTTACCCATTCAGAAGCTAGGTTGCTGCAGTCCAGCTCACATGGTAGACGGTCGTTAGACATATCTCTTGCTTTTCCTTTTTTTTTAATTCCGTTTAGATTCCAAAAATATTACGTTTTTTCCGTGGTGAAATTTTTTTTTTATTCTATTCTGTTCTCAATTCAGATAGATGACTGATCTTTTATTGTATATTTTCCGATTATTTATGGTTTCCTTTTTATGGTTTTATGCACAAAAGCACGTGCTCACATATATTAATCACTAATGGAATGTCTTCTCTTTTTTTTATTCTTTTAAACGTTTTCTTTTTAAATTGTTTATTTATTCGTTCGAAAACTATTACACTTTTAGTTTTTTGCTTTTTAAAAAGTTTTTTGTCTTATGTTTTTTTATTAGGTTTACTTCTGAGACCATGTAATAATTTAGTAAAATAATTACTTTTATTAGATGTATTCACTTAGCTGGTTACAGATCAACTGAAAGCTTAACATTCTGCAAATAAATATTAACTACTAAGTACTAAGAAAGAGAGTAATAATAATAACTCTGATATATGTACAATGCCTACATTATAATGGGGTTGGTGGTGTGTAGTTTAAATTTACATTTACATAGGTTACATACTGTTACATTATTACAGGTATTTCATCGACTTCCATTATTGGGGGTAGTGAAGTGTTTCCTTCCGCTGAAGGGGCTTCTGTGGGGGGCGTGTTGAGCGAATCTTCGTCTTTTTTATAGATGCGCAACATGATTTCGTCGAAACCATACCTAATCACGCCTTTGGTCGTGGCCAGTGGAGCCAGTGATTCCCTATTGATGAACACGAGAGCTGACCTATAGTGACCCACTATCTCCTTCTCAACCTTTGGGACTTTCCAGTCGTGCGTAGGCAGGTTTGGATTGCTGGTTTTGATCAATTTCATGATCATCTCTGGGCAGTTGTGTAGAGCCGGGACCATTATACGTGCTCTTGGCCGGCAAGGAATATTCTCCCTTACAACAACCTCGAGCTTGGCACCCGGCCAGACCTCTGGCAAGCCATTGACAGCAGCCCTGTATAGATCGAAAGATCTCTGATCACCACAGGCGATGAGTTTGATACGATTTTGGTACCATCCTGCATCGGCTGTGTCTGGGAGAGGTCCCGGATTCTCCTCGATGACAGATAAAAATCTGAAACCGAGGTGAGCCTTGACATGAGAGATGTTACCATCCACATGACCCCTGTCAATGACCGCTGCTATGATCTTACCTTTTAGCGCGTCGCTGAAGGAAAGATCCTTATTGAAGGCTGTTGTGCTGTTCGAATGCACCTTCTGCCTTTTTGGTTCAGGCTTGTCGCTCCCGAAAGACCTATTGCGCTTTGACGTTGAGTCGCTGCAGGTCGGTTTGGTATTATTGCTAAGAAAGCCACTAGCCCACTCGAGTTTTCGCGTTTGCTCCGGGGTTCTTTCCGCCGCCGGTATGACACCGACTGCGGCTAGAATCCTCTCAGCATTGCGTTGGTCTCGTTTGGCCAGTGACTTCTTGGACTTCTTGCTGGCCGGCTCAGAGCTATGTCCGTGTGACACAGGCATGGGTCCACCATCAGAATTCGTCGCTACCGATACCGATCGGGGTGTGCCCTCACCTTTTGAGTCAATTCCACATGTCGCAGATTTTGTCTCTCCGGATGGGTATCCCTTCTTGGGGTCGCTTGCGACGTCCTAACAGGAGCGGGGAGGGGGTGGGGTGTGGAATTGCAGCCCTTGGGACAGCCGAGCGTCACAGCTATTCCACTGACGGGTAATTCCTTCAAGTATAGGTTGCGGCTAGTAGAGGGAGAAGGACTCCCGCTACTAGTGGTAACCACAGGGTTGACAGCACGTTCACACCTCTGAGTAGGCTCGACAGCCTTTTCAGTGGATGTGACCGCATTGGCAGCCATGGCACGATTTTTGTTGTTGTTTTTTATTATTTTTCTATTTGACATCTTCATTTTGATTCCCACGAGTAAGGCGGAAAGACGGTCAGCCCCGGCAGAGCCGCTTGCCGGGGTAAGGCAGAAATATGACGGACCTTGCCACAGCATCCGAAAGAGCTCGTTAATGGCTGGTTTATCCCCCAGCCTTTCATTCTTCGACACGGTTTTCGTACAAGTACGCTCACACCACCACTGAAATTAGGAACCTCTAAACTATGATTGAATTGGGTTTCCGAACGTTGCACTATTGAGGAGTTACAACAATTCGGCTACCCAACTCAACCTTAGCTAATCACCATCCTGCCAAAAAAGCACAGGACTTCTGTGGTGATCATTGCCCGCCTGGCACCCACTTGGAGGGTTTGAATGAGGATTTTGCCAATCAAAAATGTTTTTTTCCATTGCTCTTTTTTTCCAAAAATATTCGAATTTATTCTATAGGGACATTTATCATTTAAATAATAAGAACTATCAAAAACATTGCTTTGTAATTTACCTGATGAGTCACCCCAGTATTGCAAAGAGTGAACCGAAGGCTTTCCTTTATTGTAGTTGTCCGGGTTTGTTTTCCCTGTGCCCCTGCTTTCCACAACATCGACAAATTACCCCGTTCGCTTTGCAGTTCCTAAGATGTGAAGGAGTGAAGTCATCCCCACAGTTGTAGCATCGTCGATTTATAGCGCTGATTTGTTGTTGTTCCACACTGTATGCCTTTTGAGCGATGGCACCTCTATCGAGCAAGACTTTGTTAGCATTTCCTGCCTCAAACGCTTTGCAAACTGAAATCACGTTTTGCAGTGGTTCATCCTTCCCAACCAGGAGCTTAAGCAGCAGCTTTTGTCATAGACCCCGATGATGATTCTGTCTTTTAGCATTTTTTCTTCGTAGGAGACAACACAAGCACAACTAAATTCGCAGAACTGAATTTGCTTCCTGATTTCAGTTTCGAAGTCAGTGAATGACTGCTTCTCTTTCTGCAATATTTGGTTGAACTTAAATGTCTCCATTGTTGCATTTTTTTTTTTTTTGGAATGCAGTAGCAGTCGAAAGCAGTTATGATTCCCTCAAGTGTGCGTGACTGTCGCTCTTCTGCTTGATTATCGCCTTCACCTGCTCGTTCGTTTCCCCGAGCCAAAGCATTTTGATTTCCCAGTATTCCATCAGTTGTGCCATCATTTGGGAACAACGTGTTATAAATTTCCATTGCAGCTGGACCAATGAGCCATAGGAATGGTGCAATTTTTTTTGTTTCGCTTTCCTCGTTTTTCCTGTGGCCATAATGTACATTATAAATGTACGTTTTCAGCTTGGCCACTGTTTCCCCAAATGTGAGCAATCTAGCTCAGCAGGCACGCGGTCAGATGACGTCATTGATTCTTAAAGTTGATTTCCAAGTAACAAAAAAAAAATTACACGTATCCCACACTGACACCATGTAACAATTATGTTAATCGTCAATTAAATGAAACACTAACATTTTAATTAAGATTATAAAATATAAATTTATTATTAGAAGTTATCTGTGTTCTTAACCTTAACATTAGCTATAACTTATTACATTCGCTCAATTTTAGTTTTTCATTTTCTTTACACAAACGTTCGAAGACTTTGCCTTCAAAGCCGGCAATAAATTTATTGAGCACGTATGCGTCTAATTGCTGCCCAAATTTACAATCTTTCGCTCAGTTTTTAAGACGAGCCAACCACTGTGACACTGTTTCTGTATCCGACTTCTTTGCTTCTAAGAAAGTAAGTCTTTCTCGAAAACCAATTACAGGAATTCAATATTGCGTGTCCAACAATTCCTTCAATTCATCTAAAATTTAGATCCTCAACTGAGATAAATGTATGCTTGGTTGATCACGTGGAAGGCCAGTTGATCAAAACAAAAAAAAATTCTTCTTTGACTATCAGTTCGTGTCCTCGTCGCCAATTTATGTGATGTACTCGGTGTTGTAGTTCTTAGAAGTGAACTAAATTTTATTTTCTCATTCTTAATACTAAGTATACCAAATCGTCTTATAAACTATTATAATTATAATTCATTACAGATGATTGGCGGAATAAAACTCAGATACACAGTTGGTGGATATAAATATTGAATGTCTTTATTTAATATTATTTTCGCCTTATATATACTTATCGATACACAAATATTTAGTGGAAAGTGCAAGCGTAGCAAGAAGGCCCGAACTCAATTTTGTCATACATTACTCAGCCAATGCACTAGAAAAGGTTCAAGTGGTGCGATATGAATCGTCACTATTTAAGTTGGTCACTGAGTCATGCTGACACTCGCAATTATTGTTTGTTTTATACTGAATTTCTTCCAATCTGTTTTTTTTTGGGATTTCTGTGAGGGGGAGGAATTTCAGACTCAAAATTTATATTGAAGAGTATCCATCTGTGATCAGAAAAAGAATTCACAAGTGAGACTCTCCAATTTTCCACCATAGAATGAAGATTTTTATTTGATAGAGTAACATCAAGTACATCCTCCCAACCTTCGAAATTATCCGAACTCGGAAAAATGAAAGTTGGGGTGTTATCTCTATTGCATACAATTAAATTATTGTTAATAATGAAATCAAAAAGTGACTCACCTCGTTCATTAATTACCGTGCTGCCCCAGAGAGAATGCCGTGCGTTGGCGTCGCACCCAATCAGGAGGCCTATCTTTTGGTGTTTGGAAGCGGTTACCAGGTTCTCCAACGACTGCCGGTCGTGGCCACAGTAAGCCGATGCCAGAAGTAAGCCAGCATTTCTTCCTTCAGTTCTGACAACCGTCAGATCGGGGGTGCTAAGGTTGGGACACAAAAAAGCTTTTAAGTGTTTCTTAGCTAGAATGCAGGTTCTAGGCTTACCTTGGTCAATATTAGGGATTATATATAAAAGGTCGTATTTGTGATCAAGAAGGCCTCGAACTCTAAGGCCATTCACCCAAGGTTCTTGTACAAACGCTACGTCCAAGTCTTCCGGACTCAGGAAGACCTTTAGATTATCTGAGGCACATTTCGAACGAATGCTTCAGATTAATCTGTATAGAACGCAGCGCGTTTTTTAATTGCCTGAAGAAGGGCCTGCACAATCAGGGCCCGGCGACTCGCCGGGGACTTCGGCAACAATGATGTCATCGTCGGTCATGACTTTGCCATCATTGTTGTCGCAGTCTGCTCCCTGACTCTGCAGGACCTTAATCTTGGCATTTCTAATGCCGAACCTAAGCTTATATTCAGCCTTCTCAAGGGCCCCCAAGCTTTCCTCGCTAATCTTCAAAAGATAGGACGCGCTGTTCTTCTGCGGCTCTTCAGCCTTGATGACTGTCCAGTCACGCATTGGAACCAACGGGTTTAGCCTCTGAAGACCACGGATCAGCTCCTGTCCACTTGGCTTGATGCTCATGAGGGGCAACCAAATGCGAGCCTTCGGCTGTCTGGGGATGTCCTTAGCTGGGATAAGCTTAAGTCTCAAGCCTTCCCAGTCATTGCTTATCTTAGCAATGCATGATCTAAGGAAATCCCTGGAAAACACGTCATCGCATTTGATTACCCTGTGTCCCCTGAGCACCTCGCCAGAGTCAAAACTAGGGTAGGGATGCTCTATTGCCGAGATTGTGTAAGAAAACACCATCTCCGAGAGCTTGGCCTCGATAGAACTCCACACAGCCAGCAGACCTTTGCTGTTTGTGGAGAGCTCATCCACAACCGATACTTGGAGGTCGTCTCTGACAACCTCACTTAAAGTACGCTGTTGCGCCGCTCTGGAAGATGATGCCTTCTCATCTTTTTTAGAGTTTGGTTCATTTGGTTTTGGCTTTTTTGAGGGTTTAACTGTCTCTTCACGAGACCGGTTACTTTTGTCGGCCTTCTTTTTTGTTGCCAAGAGACTGTTGTATTCATCAACAATCTTTTGGTACATGATCTTGTCCTCGCGATCCTTCTCCAGCACAATTCCAGCCTTCTCATTATCAGCAATCTTGCTAAGAATGAAAGAGGCCTTCTTGAACTGGTTCTTGATGCGGACACCAGACGACTTTTTATTCTTTCCTGGCTGGCATTGCTGGTAGAGGTATTTGTATTTATTTGTTGAGATCGAGGCACAGGAGTACTATGGCTGATACTCGCTGCACTTCCAGTTTTTGCAGGTTGCCCCACAATGGTCTCCTGACTGGAGGCCAATAGTTCATCCTCATAGTCGGCGGATGGTCTTACGTTCGTCATGTCTAAATCGTCCTGTAAAAAATTATGAGAAGTAATATTGGTCCCACGAGTAGTACGGAAAGGGAAAGGTCAGCCCCGGCAGAGCCGATATACCGGGGTAAGGCAAGATGTAAGACGGACCCTGCCAAGGCATCCGAATGAGCTCGTTTGCGACTGGTTTACCCCCCAGCCTTCCATTTCTTCGGCACGGATTATGAAAATCGCTCACACCACCACTGAAAATTAGGGACCCCGTATCTATGGTCAAATTGCTTGCTGAGGGTTTAAACTATTGAAGAGCTTAGAAACGCCTCAACAATTCAACCTGACCTTAGGTGATCCCCTTCTTGACATCGCACAAGAAAACTGTGGTGATCATTACCGCCCGGCACCCACTAGGAGGGTTTGATACGAGGATTTTTGCCAGGCGTACTTAAACTATTATCGTTCCGTAAATTAAGTTATTTTATTATTTTATTATAAAAAAATATATTTTTTTGGAGGAAGAACCTCTTTATTTCACATTAAAAATTGAACTTAACTTACAATTAGAAAGAAACTTATAATTTAGCTTAGGCTTTCCCAACTCCTATCCCACGACATGCCGGCGTGTTGCGAATCTCGTGTGACTGACCATCCGTTGTTATTGCAGCAGACGCGCTGTCAGCACATTCTCTCACGTATGTTGAATGTGAGGCAAGACAATGATGCAGGTGTTTTGCATCCGTTGTAAATATTTCGTTAACTCGTACAACTGCGTAGACTGCGTTCCCCGTCATAGCCTGTAGTTCACTGCGGACCTGGTTAAGCGAGTATAGTTCCCCACGTGGTATGAGTGAACATACCATCGTTTTAAATCGTGTCAATTCAAAATTGGGTGGCAATGCTGTTGGGACACAGTCCCACAACATATGTCCCCTAACCACATATCTAAACTTCATTTCGAGTTGCCATTTTCTTGCGGCTTGTGCAAAGGCCAACTCTTCTAGAGCTATATCCGACATGTAAGACATGTTACCTTCTCCATCTAAGTGAAATTCGGGAGTATATTCGTTTGAGTTATAATATAACTCTAAAAATCTTCTGTCACTCGTTAGATTGTAAGCCGATTGCATAACTAGATCCCTCATTCTCAATCTAGAGATGTCGTGATGAGGGAATCTGTTCTTAGACAACACTTTAAAGAAGGAGATATGAATTAGTATCAAATATCCCTTATCGTTCTATCAATTTTTAGAAAATGTACAGGAAAACCCCAACTACGATTATATACAACGTTATCAAGAAAGGTCTGTACGGGATTAGAGACACTAATCTCCATAGATACTTCAACTGCATTCTCTAACCGACATTCATCAGTACCAGTTTGGTCGCATATCTTGTTCTTAAGATTATCGTATTTCTTTCCGTCAAAGTGATTCTTATCATAGAACTCTTTGATTTCCTTACCTACTTTATCATGCGCTTTTATATGTTGTAACGGATTTAGCTGTTCTCATTTAACCAAACGTTGTAAATGGTTTACCTCATGGCTTCCTCAAGACCACAGGATTCCCTGAGTCAGCTCATGAGATGTTAAATGAGTGTCCGAGCAACAAAGTACGTTCCGGCATGCTTGCTTCACCATTTGACCAGCTCGTCGGTGGGCGGGGTACTTGTACTCGTTGCTACAGACTACCGATTCACTTACTTCATGCCGATAATTTGAGAAGATGTTGAACACGACCTATGTACATATATTCGCTAAACTGTTTAAAGTTATTCTCTTTTTATATTTTTTTTCTAAAATAAATTGGAACCCTGGGTGTAATTTGGTGTTCCTGAGTGTAAACCCACCCACTGTTTCTATACGTCCAGAAACTCCTTGGTCATTAAGTCACTCAAATCGTCTTCTTAATAACCCCTAAACTAATGTAGTGCACTGCCTAACTACAACTACTCAACGTTATGAACACCACTATTTTCCCTTCCCCTTAGCACTTTAATTGAATCAAATCACTTCATCATAACTTTACAAGAAAGAACTCAAATCCATAAAAAAACTCAATTTGTAAAAATAAATTAAATCCATACAAAATTTATTTAGTTAAGTTCAGAAACGCGTACATAATTCAATTTCTCTTTTCGTTTTATAGTTTTTTCTTAATAATACATTTTTTGTATTGAACTTGAGCGTGATCAGAGATCGAGTGAAAAGTACGAGGTAAACTAAACTACAGCAAAAAAATTGCTTGAATAATCAACTTCCTTATATTTCTATTGAGTAAAGAGAAAAGGTTTTGTTTCACTCAAAAAAAAAATTTGTTATATTATACACTCTCGTACTCCCACTCTCACTCTCACTCTCAGAAAACACAAATTGAATCTTATTGTTCAATCAGAACTAATATGAAAGAAAATTTAAAATTAAAATTAAGGGATGATCTGATTTCAGATACAAATTCCCCTTTTTTTTTCGTATTCAAACTATAAAAATGTATCTATGTAACTTTATAATGTATATGAACGTTCAATTTAACCGGTATGCAATTCAAATTTCAAAATTCACAATATATATGTATACGTAAAAAACACTTTTTTTTTGTACTCACCGGCTCTCCAAAGATGATGTGCACAGCAGCTTTGTTGATGTCCGATCTGGGAAAGTTAATGATTTGTTGAAGTGCAAGCACTTGTTAAATTGAATCGTTTTCTTTTCTATTATATTATGGATATAAAAATTGAACTTTAACTTTAATTAAATTATTTGAGTTTTTGTTGATGATGATGATTGTCAAATTTTGGTATTTCAGGTTAATTTATGTTGGTTAAAAGTTATGATGATGGTAATGGCAGTGGTTATAGCGCGAACGCTGATGCGGGAGATGTATAAACACTATTTAACACAAACGGTAGGGGAATGGCAGGAGCTCACTTTAGGTGTGTTCTGACCATGTGCTTTCCCACTGTAGTGTCACAAGCAGTGGGACAAGCAGAGATTCGTGGTCTTATCACTACCTGTTTGCTGGACGAATCTGAGCTGATTATAAGCAATGAGAATACCGAATCGATCCTCGTGCTTTGACCGAGGTGTCTTGTCGCTAACCTATGACACAGAATTATTTAATAAAAATAGAAAGAAAAAGACATGTGCTTGAACAATACTAACCTAGCGATCTGGCTAATCGATCTGGCTAAGAGAAGTTAGCCTTGAACGCAATGAGATTTATCAGACTTCTTATTGAGATCTGGCACAGGTTTATTTCAATTTCACCTAGGGCAAGCGCAAGTGACCTTTTCCTTAGTTTCTCTTCTTTTTCGACTGGTGCAAAGATAAACTATTACACATTGTCAATGTTTAAAAAAAAATTAATTGTAATTACCTATGGTGATGTAGTTAAGAGGTATTAGAACTTCAAAAATGAATTAAATATAATATTATACCACTTTAGGTATAAAAATGAAATATAAACTTTACTAAAGCTTTTAGCTTGAGTTAAAGTTTTAACTATTTGGTACAGTCACTTTTTTTTTTTTTTATTTGGATGGACAACTATTACCGATCGCGGTGGCGTATGGTGTAGAAAAGAATGATGATCGAAACCGGAAAATAGAGATCGAAGTCAGTCAGGTGTAGGTATGCATGGTGAAAATCTTTAACTCTTCTTTTTGTTTTGTTGTTCGAGTTTCGAACATCCGCAAAAAAAAATTAAGAGTGCGGTAACATATTTTCGGAGTAATTATGGTATAATGGTTTTAATGTTCTATGTAAATATTGTAAGTTATATATTTTTATGTGTATTCTATCATACGCACCATGAGTATCGCCCCTTACGTCCCAGATGAAATCATAAACTCCGTCGGGAACATTGTTCCAAATATCATCAGGGTGGGTAATAGCAAGCGTAAAATGTTTAGCTTGTGATTCATCAAGTTCATAGATAGGATCGGGATCAAAAGAGTAAACCGTGATCTCTGGCCTAATTATGCGAAGGGCTTTTTGCCAACCTTTTCCAGGACTAGCACCAACGTATATAATGTTACGGCTCTGGGCAAAACCAAACATAAGAGAGAACAGTTTGCCCTGTCCCAATTCAAAATTTGAAGCCAAGTGATATGCTTCGAGCATATGTCTTTCAATTCCTATCTCGGGGACCCTGTTAGTAAGATTCCCAAAATGATTCCAATAATGACCTCCATCAAAAGGGCCTACAATATAGCCTCAGCGCTTCATTATTTTTTCATTAAAAATGCTTTCAAATTCTGCACCATTCCAACGATATCCTTCGTCCATATATTAAGCAATATGGTTACGAAGTAAATTACATTTATATATATATTCCTGACTACTATTTATGCTCGCGCTAATCAAAGCGTGTAGAGCAATAGCGTCTATGTCATGTAAATGCGTCAGATTACACAGTAACCCGACATCATAATATCTGTCATAAGAAAAGAAACTCGTCTGCTTGCAAACCAAGTATAAGAATCGTCTTTATTAAACAACATCCATAGTCGTTCATGAGTGACCGCCAAATTATTGTTAGGCACGAATCCTTGTGCCCCAACTATAAAAATAAATATTGCGAAAATTAATACAAAGACAATGATAGCAGAATAACTTAAATTTTTATGAAATTTAAGTATTTTTTTTTTCAACGATATCCTTCGTCCATATATTGAGCAATATGGTTACGAAGTAAATTACATTTATATATATATTCCTGACTACTATTTATGCTCGCGCTAATCAAAGCGTGTAGAGCAATAGCGTCTATGTCATGTAAATGCGTCAGATTACACAGTAACCCGACATCATAATATCTGTCATAAGAAAAGAAACTCGTCTGCTTGCAAACCAAGTATAAGAATCGTCTTTATTAAACAACATCCATAGTCGTTCATGAGTGACCGCCAAATTATTGTTAGGCACGAATCCTTGTGCCCCAACTATAAAAATAAATATTGCGAAAATTAATACAAAGACAATGATAGCAGAATAACTTAAATTTTTATGAAATTTAAGTATTTTTTTTTTCAACGATATCCTTCGTCCATATATTGAGCAATATGGTTACGAAGTAAATTACATTTATATATATATTCCTGACTACTATTTATGCTCGCGCTAATCAAAGCGTGTAGAGCAATAGCGTCTATGTCATGTAAATGCGTCAGATCAGATTACATAGTAACCCGACATCATAATATCTGTCATAAGAAAAGAGACTCGTCTGCTTGCAAACCAAGTATAAGAATCGTCTTTATTAAACAACATCCATAGTCGTTCATGAGTGACCGCCAAATTATTGTTAGGCACGAATCCTTGTGCCCCAACTATTCTGGCCGCATGAGCGGCGCGCCGCGGCGTAAACGTGCTCATTGAGAACCACACCCATACTCGATTTTTCCATCGTAAAGCCAAACAAGAAGGAGTAGAACCTAGATCTTGCCTTGTATTAAATAATAGTATTTAAAAAAAAAAAAAAAATTCAAACTTTTATTTTTTCTCAGAAGGATAAAAATAAATATTGCGAAAATTAATACAAAGACAATGATAGCAGAATAACTTAAATTTTTATGAAATTTAAGTATTTTTTTTTTCCAACGATATCCTTCGTCCATATATTGAGCAATATGGTTACGAAGTAAATTACATTTATATATATATTCCTGACTACTATTTATGCTCGCGCTAATCAAAGCGTGTAGAGCAATAGCGTCTATGTCATGTAAATGCGTCAGATTACATAGTAACCCGACATCATAATATCTGTCATAAGAAAAGAGACTCGTCTGCTTGCAAACCAAGTATAAGAATCGTCTTTATTAAACAACATCCATAGTCGTTCATGAGTGAACGCCAAATTATTGTTAGGCACGAATCCTTGTGCCCCAACTATTCTGGCCGCATGAGCGGCGCGCCGCGGCTTAAACGTGCTCATTGAGAACCACACCCATACTCGATTTTTCCATCGTAAAGCCAAACAAGAAGGAGTAGAACCTAGATCTTGCCTTGTATTAAATAATAGTATTTAAAAAAAAAAAAAATTCAAACTTTTATTTTACTCAGAAGGATAAAAATAAATATTGCGAAAATTAATACAAAGACAATGATAGCAGAATAACTTAAATTTTTATGAAATTTAAGTATTTTTTTTTTCCAACGATATCCTTCGTCCATATATTGAGCAATATGGTTACGAAGTAAATTACATTTATATATATATTCCTGACTACTATTTATGCTCGCGCTAATCAAAGCTTGTAGAGCAATAGCGTCTATGTCATGTAAATGCGTCAGATTACATAGTAACCCGACATCATAATATCTGTCATAAGAAAAGAGACTCGTCTGCTTGCAAACCAAGTATAAGAATCGTCTTTATTAAACAACATCCATAGTCGTTCATGAGTGACCGCCAAATTATTGTTAGGCACGAATCCTTGTGCCCCAACTATTCTGGCCGCATGAGCGGCGCGCCGCGGCGTAAACGTGCTCATTGAGAACCACACCCATACTCGATTTTTCCATCGTAAAGCCAAACAAGAAGGAGTAGAACCTAGATCTTGCCTTGTATTAAATAATAGTATTTAAAAAAAAAAAAAAAAAAATTCAAACTTTTATTTTTTCTCAGAAGGATAAAAATAAATATTGCGAAAATTAATACAAAGACAATGATAGCAGAATAACTTAAATTTTTATGAAATTTAAGTATTTTTATATTTTCTAAGTGTAGAGTTGTCGGCTCGGCAATGCACGCGCGATCTCATTCGGAATACGACTGACTCGTATCTTGATCGTACATGCACACGAGACGGCATAAACAAAGAGATTAAGAGAGACTTGATCATCGAGCGAACTCCACCTTCGCTCCATTCCTTGTATATACTCACCATTGAATTATTAATGACCTTGACACAAATATTAGGTATACACTACATCTCTTCCTTTGTTTATTTTTTTTTATTTATTTTTTCTTTTAACCAAAATCTTAATAATTTTTTTTTTTTATGGTAATACCTTTGCCTTTAAGGTTTAATCTTTATTTTTTTTTTTTGTACTTTTATTCAAATTTACAAAATTTGAGATACAAACTCTTCTTTCTTTTTTCCAAAATTATAATAATTATTCTACTTTATTATTTATTGTTGGTATTTTTAATAAATTTAACAAATCTTACTTCAGTGTGATCATATTTAATTTCTAGTTTTGATTTTGATTCTTTAAACTTAAGAAAGAAAAAAAATAAATAAATAAATTCAAAAAACTAATTCTTTCTTTTATCTACTTATTTTATTATTACAAATTTTGAACGTTCTTCCACTCTCCTTCAATTTTCTTTAAATGAACAATATTCCTCCTAACTGTCTTCCCTGTGTGGTCGTTCCTAACCTCAATGTCTCCTTCATGAGACTTTTCTACCGTGTGCGGAGTTTCACAAAAGTTTGAACTTAGCTTATTTTGTCTATCCATGTTTTTTACACATACCTTGTCCCCTATATTAATATCTGGACTACTAGCACTCCGTTTCTTATCAGCGTATTCTTTCCCTTTTTCTTTTTTTTCTCTGTCTCTATCCCGTACTTTAAAATCATGTACTTTGTTTTCTATTGATTCGAAGGCTGTTTAATCTGTTAAAAAATAATTCGGAAGGTGTTTTTTCCAGTAACGGAATGAGGAGTACTATTATACATCATTAAGTACTGGAACAAACTATCTTTAAGTCCTTTGCCTTCAATTTTTCCTATTTTCAAACGCTTCAAAATATCACGGTTTTGTCTCTCTACTTCTCCATTTTGTTGAGGCCAATAAGGAATGCTATTGAAAAG
Source organism: Eupeodes latifasciatus (assembly GCA_920104205.1). Taxonomy (NCBI): domain Eukaryota; kingdom Metazoa; phylum Arthropoda; class Insecta; order Diptera; family Syrphidae; genus Eupeodes; species Eupeodes latifasciatus. The sequence continues at coordinate 388,038,271 of OV049924.1, read as the reverse complement.
CATGATGTTACACTGTTTACAAAGCTCTTTAAATTCATCGCTTATAAACTGTTTCCCGTTATCGGCTGTAATTGACACAGGGAAACCAAGCCTGCTAAAGATTTCACGTAACATACTTATGGTGTTAGTGCTAGTAGTGCTTGTACAAATTTTTATTTCCTTATATCGACTGTAGTAGTCTACTACAACGAAAAGAAATTGGTTATTATATATTGGTCCCATTAAATCCATGGCGACATCAACCCATGCCGCGACGGGTAGCTCACGCCTCTTAAGTGGCACTGGAGGATGAGGCATGGCAACCATTGTACATCCTTTGCATGTCTTGATAAGATTCTCCACATCCTTATCTATTTCTGGCCACCATACCTTTGTTCTTAGCCGACCTTTCATAGCAACAATTCCTGGGTGACCTTCATGTGCAGCGTCTAGGACATGATTTCTCATTAGTTTAGGAATGACTATTTTAGTTCCTCTTAAAAGGATACTACCGTAAAAACATATTTCGCTTTCAAAAATTTTATATCTTTTCACAGAATCATGCCAGTCGCTATTATAAATGCCATTTTTTACCCTATTAATTTCAAGGTCAGTATCTGAAAACCTACAAATGTCTTGAATTGAAATAGAAATGGGTGTTGACTGTTCAACTATTTCACGCACATATAAATCATCCCCTATTGGAATTGCATTGGAATATTCACATAAACGGGATAAAGGATCAGCTATATTTGTTTTGCCCGGCTTATACATAATTTGGTACTTATACGACTGAAGCCTTAAAACCCATCTTTCAACTCGAGCGCATGGCTTGGATTTAGGGCCAAAAATTATCTCCAATGGCTTATGATCAGTTACCAAGTCAAATGTTTTCCCAAACAGATATATATTAAAATGTTCTACAGCCCAGACTAACGCCAGAGCTTCTTTTTCCGTTTGGCTATATTTACGTTCACAATTTCTTAGAGTTCTGTTTCCAAATGCTATTATTCTGGATCCCTTTGAGTTTATTTGTATCAAAACTGCTCCCAGACCTACTGGACTTGCATCTGCAATTACCTGTGTCCTATCATTGACATCATAATATCCTAACGAAATAGTTCTTGTTAAGGATGATTTCAGGTCCTCAAAAGCTGAACTCTGTTCTGTTAACCAAAACTCTTTTAACTTTACGTTTTTATCGAATCCTTTTCTTAATAGTTTTTTAAATGGTTCTGTTAATGTGGCTAGATTGGGAATCCATTTACCAACAAAATTTACTAGCCCTAATAAACTTTGCAACTCCGCGATTGTTGCTGGAGCTCTAAATTGAGTTATACCTTCTATGTATTTTTTTAAAGGCTTGACCCCCTGCGGTTTTAGCTCGTGTCCCAAAAATTCAACCTGCTGGACTCTATAAATACATTTCAGATCGTTTGATAAAACATTATTTTCCTTTGCATTTGCATTTCTTCGGTGCTTGCAAAAACTAGAATGTGATCGATGAAGTTGATAACACCCTCACATCGAATAAGCATTCTTTCCATAATCTTTTGGAAGATCTCAGGGGCACAAGTTATGCCAAACATTAATCTTTTATATTGATATAGACCTTATAATGAAAATTAACAACCGAATTTACGATTTTAATTTAGGATGAATATTACGATGGCGGAGTGATTGTCCGCAAACTCAATAATAAAAAAAAACAAAGTTATCCAAATCGCAAACGAATTATAATTTAATCAAATAGGTAGCCGGCGCGCACGAGTAGTACCTATTTGTGATTAATTGAAAATGAAATAAAAATAATAGACAACTGTCAAACGCGAATAGGTTTGTTCGTTAATTTCCACACAAACAGCAAAAGCAGTGCTGTCGTCCGATAGCTCAGTTTTGGGGTGGGTTCGATTAATTGGGAATAAAGGTACGTTTTATTAATTGTAATGATTTACCTTATCAAATTAATTGGATTATTGACTTTGAATAAAGGGTGTTCCTGAAATATATGGAAAAAAAAATAAAAGAAGCAAAATGGGCGCCAGTGATTTTTTTTGTAAAAAAAGGAAATCACAAACCTTTTGGAGCGGAACCAAATAAGACAATTTGTGAACAAATAAAAAAAAGAAGATGTTTTAAACAGGTAGAAGTATTTTTAATGATTTTAAATTTTGCTTGGGAAACCTTACAAGTAGGATTAAAACCCAAGATCTTTTAAGAATTTTGAAAGACAAAGAAATGGTGTATAACACCGAAAATGGACCGTTAACCTTTTTGTCCCGACTGGACAAAGACAATTTTTAAACACGGGTCGCGAGTTCCGCTTTTTCGGAATAACCTTTTTTTTTTCTTTACGAAACGAAAGCCCAACGATTATTTAAACAATTCTCAATAATAACTATCACGCACAAAAAAATTTTACTCTCCAAATACCAAATAAAATACTTAGCTTTTATCTCTGGATGTCCTGCCAACTTCCCTCTCCTAGCTGTTTCCCAATCCTTTTTTTTTCCTTTCTAACTTCCTCCAATTTTCACTTTCGTTTTCCTCAAAATTTTACAATTTCTATATCACTTCAAACAACACTTGAATTTCTTTCCCTTCTCAAAGTTTTTCCTTTATCTTCTTTTTCTTTTTCTTTAAATCTCTTGAACCTCTGGCTCAGAATCAATATCGCAAAAAAGTGATCTTCCAGGCTTTCACCTTGCCTTGAAGACCTCTTCTTTGTTTTCCATTCCCACATGCTTTCGGCCAATCAGAAAGTGTGGGTTTCGTTCGCGTTTTAATTCAGCTACACCTAGCATATTTGCAAGAGTGAGCGAACGCAGTTGAGACACCACTACTTTTCCTACTCGCACGTTTCACCCCAGCTTTATGCACTACCACCGTCATTGGATTCGCCGACCTCTGGTACTTCTTCCAGTGAGCGGGAATTCAATGGGTGCATTCAGCCACCCTATTCACACCCCCATAATTTTGGAGAAACTTTGATAAGTTGCATGAAACTCAAGTGGTTAACGCGTTCATTTTTTCCCCTCGTACGAAATTACAATTTAGTAAAAATTGAAGAAAGCTTATCAATTTCTTTTTTTTTTTTTGTTTTAACTGTCGGAGTGTGGAAGTTGGCAGTGATTTTTAATCTCGCGATTCTACTCTATTCGTCATTGGACTTTCGCGCAGACTAGGGGATTAGGGACTCGTGTTAACGTTCCATCTTTTACATAATGAAATTGATTTATGTTGGGCATGCAGCCATTCTCATCTGAGTAACATCAGCAATCGAGGACCAAGTGTCGCTCGTGCTTTTTTTGTTTGTTTTGGTGACCAGACCACCTGTCTGTCACCATGATTGGTATTCGTGCAGACCATCTGTCGTACCAAGAGTCATTTTGTGGACCGCCCGTCACACAAATGTACCATGTTGTCCACACCTGTTTTTGGTTGCTTTTCCAGTATATAATAAGAGCAGGACACTGACTGATGGAAGACAGGATTCAACTGAACTCTTAGAATATTTTGGAGCCACAACGAAGAACGGAAGGTTAAAAAGGGAAAAGGATATACAATAGGCGAGTGAAACTTGTTGTGGTAAATTTTACCGCAACAAATCCCACCCTTACCTCCTAGGAAATGTGCTTACAATTCTGTAACACATTTTCTAAAAGATGCCAAGGTAATGGAAAACAAGATTAAGGATTTTCCATCAAAAAAAAATCAAAAGGCAAAAACGTTATATTGGATCTAATTCAAAAATGAAAACAAAAAAGAAACTACTTTAAACTACTTTCTTCGGATGCATCGGTATACGGTTTCAAATCTTTAACGTGCCATGTTCCGCGTTCTTTACCATTAATATCTTTTAACACGTACGTCCAAGGTGACACACGGTTTTTAATTTCAAACGGACCGACAAACTTCGGTGCTAATTTGGCAGCATAGTAATTCGCGGCATCTTACAACGTAAAGTTTCTACGCCATACAAGGTCGCCGGGGTGATATTTAACATCACGCCGTCGAAGATTGTAGGCTTGAGCAGCTCTCTTAGATGCTACTTCGAGTTTTTTACCAATATCTAACCTAAGTTCTTTGAAACGTTCAGCAATCTCACCCAGATCCTGGACATTCCCCGAACCATCCCCGACTAATGGTACTTCTCGACCTGAAGTCACCATATCCCTCCCAAAATTCGCGTAATAAGGTGAAACACCTAAAACCTCATGTTGTGACGTGCGAATAGCACAAGCCACCTTGCTGAGCTGTAAATCCCACACTCTGTGGTTTTCTGCGACGTATGCCCTTAACGTCGTCTTTAGGATCTGATTGATCCTCTCCGCAGGATTCGCCTGCGGGTGGTAATGGGCTGTAAATTTTAACTGTGACGCGTACGCCTGGCAAAGCGTTTTCAGTTCCTTTGATCGGAACTGAGGACCGTTGTCACTCACGATCACCTTAGGGATGCCAAATAAAAGAAATACGTTGTCTTCCAATTCCCTAACTATGGCCTTTGCAGTGGCCGACCTCAAAGCGAACAAAAGTGGAAATTTAGTGAAGTAATCTACCACCGTCAGAATATAGATAAAACCCCTACTCGATTTAGGAAGCGGCCCTACCAAATCAACAAATCATTTCCCACGGTGCCTTGATACCTATCCTCTCCGTCATTAATCCAGCTGGTTTCTCATTCACCGGCTTTACTTGTTGGCAAACTTTGCAACTCCTAACATATTTAGTTATATCGGCCCTCATCTTTGGCCAATAAAACTTCGCCCCAATTCTGGCAAAAGTTTTCCTAACGCCCATGTGTCCTGCTAATGGACTATCATGGTTTTCCTGTAAAATAGCTAACCTATCATTTTTCCCTATCACTCTCTTCCATTCTTGATTGTTTTCGTGTACTACTACATGATTTGCCTTCACGAGTTTGAACAACTGACCTTGTTCAACTCGCCAGGCTGGGTATCTAAGGGGATTTGTATTTACTGCTGAAATCATTTTCTTCACCCAAGGGTCTGAATCCTCATCTGAGATACCACCCAACTGTGGCACTCCTCGAGAGAGCATATCCGGAACTACATGCTCCTTGCCCTTACGGTGAATGATTTCAAAGTCGAATTGTTGAAGCCTAATTGCCCATCGGGCCAACCTACCCTGCGGATCTTTAAGATTGCTTAACCATACCAAGGAGTAATGATCTGTCACAACCGTAAATCGAACTCCTTCAATGTACGGTCGCAACTTCTCAACAGCCCAAAGTACAGCCAAGCATTCTTTCTCCGTTGTACTATAGTTGTTCTCATTCCTATTTAAAGACCTACTAAGGTAACAGACAACCTTTTCTCCCTCATCGAAGTTCTGTGAAAGAACTGCACCGATACCAAAATCTGACGCGTCTGTTTGAACGACAAAAGGTCGTTTAAAATCTGGGCAAGTGAGTATAGGTGCTGTCACCAAACACTCTTTTGCCTTCCTGAAACTATCCTCACATTCCTGACTCCAAATAAACTTTTTATTTTTCTTTAATAAGTCTGCTAAAGGCCGGAGTAATTCGGCGAAATTTGGTACAAAACGACGGTACCATGAAACTGTCCCTATAAAACTCCTAACCTCTTTAACATTCCTCGGTGCTGGAATCCTAACCATGCTTTCCACTTTCTCTGGATCTACGTGTAAACCATTTCGATCCACTATATACCCTAAAAATTTTAAAGATGGCATGCAAAAATTGCATTTTTCCCTACTGACCTTTAATCCGGCTTCACTTAACCTTTTCATCACCTCATTCAGAATTTCAAGATGTTTTTCGAAATTATCTGCAATGATGATGATGTCGTCTAAATAGACGAAAACGTATGGTTCGAGGTCGGCACCCAAAACTGTGTCGATAAACCTCTGCCAAGTCGCAGGCGAATTGTGAAGACCGAAAGGCATTCTTCTAAATTGAAAAAGACCCCTACCAGGTACCGTGAAGGCAGTATATGGCTTTGATTCCTCTTCCATAGGAATCTGCCAATATGCTGATTTAATGTCTAGCGAAGACAAGAACCTAGCCCCTCGAAGCCTATCTAAAATTGAATTAATGTATGGAAGTGGATAAGCATCCCTATCTGTATTCTTATTTAGCTTCCTATAGTCCACACAGAACCTATAGGAACCATCCTTCTTTTTAACTAATAGTATTGGAGATGACCAAGCACTTGTCGATCTCTCAATAACTCCTGCCTCTAACATTTCGTTCAATTCCCTATCTATATGTCCCTGCATTGCCGGAGAAACCGGATAATACCTTTGTTTAATCGGTTCCGCCGACGTCCTAATTTTGTGTTGAACCATTGTTGTACACCCTAAGCCTTCCGGCATTTTCCTAAACGATTCTTCGATAAGATCGTCTAACAATTTAACTTCCCTGTACGATTAAGTACGTGTCGACCAAAGTGATATCACCTTGACAACGTGAGACGCTTCTAGTGCATGAACCAGAAGATCTCTTTTTTGACGTGTTTGGGATTGTTGATTGGTTTCTTTTGATGAGGATGTTTTATTGACTTTCAAATAATGCAACCCCTTACCTCTGGTGGGGGGAAGTTGTAATAAATTAAGAGACACTCAATATTTGGTGGTTAAACAGAAAGTGATTTTATTCCTTCACATAATCGTCTTAAATACTAAAAAATAGCTTATTAACAAAAATCAATAGAAGTTCAATAATCAACAAATAGCTTATTCTACAATTTAACAAAAGTCAATATAAGGTTCAATAAATTAAATTTATTGCCTAATTCTATAATATGCAGCGTGTGCACAATGTGTCATTGACTTGATCAAAAATAAAATTATTATATGCACACACCGCACAATGTGTAAACAAAAAATTATTAACAAGGAAATATGCATATTCTGCACAATGTATAAGAAATGAATTTTAGGTTTTCATTGTGACTTGAATTGTGACCTACTTAAGGTAGGAAGGTAAGTGTGAAGTGTGTATAGATTGTTTTGAAATGTGTATAGTGTTTATGAATTGTGATAGGTCAGTTGTGTAGGAAATTGTGCTGGGTATTAACATACTCCCCGCCTTGAACTATTGTTCAAAGGTGTAAGGTGACGGCTTCGTGACTTCGTGGAGCTGGGATCGGGGGGTTCTTCGGACGATAAATGCGGCTTCTTATGACCCTCCAGATGAAGTATATAAAGATCAAGCCTATACAAGATACGGCAAAATAACTGACAACGAACTGATGAGTATCCGTGTTTTTTACTTGAACGAGAGTTTCTTCGAGTTGTTGTTGTGCGATATTCTTTTGTAGTAGATCTAGTTCGTATGAGCGTGTCCGAAATTGTAGTTGTATATGATGGTGACTCATCTGGATTGCTTGTGGATAGTTCTGAATGAATTCCGATAGGTTGCTTGTAGGAACATAGGATGCTCGTCTAACGCTTGTGAAAATGTTGGGTCCGTGGATGGTAAATAAGTCTTGTTTCACAATACACCCAGCTGGGACGGTTAAGATACCAGAATTGTTTAATCGGATTTGAGTAAGGTTCCCTTCGCAAACGACATTTATTAATGATTGAGATCGAAGTGAATATATCCAGTTATTTGATTGGTGCAGTTGTATCCAAAATTGCTCATCTGTAAAGTCTTCGAGTTGACAGGAAGCATGATCGAAAACCTGGTTCATAAGGTTGAACTCACAAAGACTGACATTAGAGCCTTTCTGATAAAGTGGATGCTTTTGATGACACATGATGTCATTTTCTAGAATCCTTGAACATGTGCTAAACTCTGCCTCATTTAATGTATAATACTGTGTTCGGTGTAGATTTATAATTATGTAATCTGAAGACGGTCTTATCGCAATGAATGAGGTGTTGACTAAGACTGGAACTGGGATCATACTGTATAGTTCATAATGTTCGGTTGTGACCAACGGAAGTGATAATTTGAAGATTATGTTCGATCCAACGATTCGTCCTTCTGCTGTCATCAATTTGTAGAACATTGCTATGTTACCGTTTGTTTCTGACAGACGTAGATTTGGTGGTAGATGGGCCTTGATGGTTGTTATCTCTCGTCGTAATTGGTTGGGATGTATCAAGTTGGCGCTTATTTTTCCATGATGAACGTCTGTGATTAAGTCCAATAATAATGTTTGCATTCTTTGAAGGTTTGTGGCCCCTAAAAACATTTGAAACCCATGTGCAAGAATTAGCTGGGAGAGTTTTAACTGAAGAATTTCAGTGTTTGTTATGTTAAACTGGTTTATTATGGCATTGACTTCCGTGTCTAGTGATTGGACTTGTTTTTCTAGTCTTCCTTCGTTGGTGCGAATTATGTTTGCAGTTGAGTTTATTAAAGATGTCTGATTCTTCATCAGCTGCAGCAAATGATCCTCATTGACATGAATAGTTGATATGACATGGGACATATGTTTGGCATACTCCGAGTCTAATACTCCAAATAGCGAGTTAGCCAGATTTCCAACTATGTTGACTGCACCACGTTTTGAACGAAGTACATTTTCTTCGAGAAGTCCATCCTTATCATTTATTTCTTGTATCAGATGTTGAAATTGTTGCAGGAACGTTATACAAGTATCAGCTGGAGTCATCAATTGGCAAAGTTCTTTAAGTTTACTGTGGCCTAAATTCAGCCATTTCAATTCCTTCCAGTAAGGCCTTAGTTCATAATATATCACTATATCCCATTGGTCAGAGATGATATGTGCAGTTCCCAAATTTTCAAAGTGAATTCCGGGGGTTGTTTTGAATGGTAATACATTGACCTGGCTGCACATGACCATTGGTAGTATTAGTAAGGATGTGAGTACTGCAACCCAAATATTGAAGGGGTTGTATTTTCTTTTCTTTGCGGGTGGACTTATATCATCGCCTTGTCCAATCTCACCGTCTTCAAGTTCCTCAATTGGCTCAGAGGATGTTGCTATACATGTCGACGGCTGCTGGCCTGTGTTTGTTTCCTCTATCTGGATGGGTAATGGAGCTAGTCTGTGTATTGGTCTTCGTAATGTACTAGTTGCTGTCAGGATTTCAGCGACTCGTACCACCCCATCTGCACCAGGGAACGTCTGAATTACTCTTCCAATGGGCCATTTCATGACTGGACAGTTGTCTTCTTTGATAATTACCATTGTTCCCGGTAACAGGTTTTCGCATTTTCGTTGCCATTTATGTCTTTGTTGAAGTTCATGGAGATATTCGGTGTGCCATCTTTTCCAAAATTCTTCTTTGATGTCTGAAATCATTTTGAATTGTTTCGAAGGCTTGACGTTAAGTGTTTCGGCGGCTGGATCTGTTGCATTAGTTAATGGTTCGCCAATGATGAAATGCCCTGGTGTAAGTGCTGTTAAGTCATTAGCATCGTTTGACATTGAAGTGATAGGTCGAGAGTTTAAAACTGCCTCGATTTCTATCATTATGGTCTCAAGTTCTTCATAGGTTAGTGAGGCGGAACTCAAACATCGATACAACAGATATTTTGCTGATTTCACAGCAGCTTCCCAAAGACCTCCGAAGTGTGGTGCTCTTGGAGGTATGAAATGAAACTCTATTCCTTTTGATGAGAAGGTATTTTGAATTTTATCTTGTGCTCCCTGGGTGTGTATGTGGCTTACCAATTCCTTTAGTTGATTATTTGCACCAACAAAATTGGTAGCATTGTCACAATATATGTGTTGACAATTGCCTCGCCTTCCAATAAATCTTTTCAAGGCGGCGATGAATCCATTAGTTGATAGGTCTGTTACTAATTCTAGATGGACCGCCTTTGTGGAGAAACAGCAAAACACAGCTATATAAGTCTTCTGTGGATGTTTTCCTCTTATCTTGTAGTGTGTCTTTATAGGTCCGCAGAAATCAACTCCGGAGTTCATGAACGGACGTGCAGACTGTACTCTATGTGATGGGAGATTTCCCATTATTTGGGTTAATAGTTTTGGTTTGGCTCTTGTGCATCTGACACATTTCTGAACCACTGATCTGGCGATTGTTTTTCCCTTGATAGGCCAAAACCTTTGTTTTATTGTTGCTAATAGTGCTTGTGGCCCGCAATGTAGATTTTCCTTGTGATAGGAGTCCATCAACATCCTTGTAAAGGGATGAGAGTAAGGCAGGAGTAGTGGATGCTTGGCTTCATATGATAATGATGATGCTTCAAGACGGCCTCCAACCCTAAGAGCTCCCTCTTCATCGATAAACGGGGATAAGCTGGTGATTGAGCTGCCCTTTGATGTTTCATTGAACCCTTGAAGGTGTTTGATGTCTTGGTCAAATTCTTCTCTTTGCATGGTTTTGACTATATAAATGAGGGCCTTATAGAGTTCTGTTGGCCTGAGGGGCCCACATTTTTTGATGAGTTCGTTCTTTTTTGCAGCTCTCAGATTATGAAAATAGCGAAGAATATATGCTACAACTCGCTGTAGTCTTCTGAAGTCATTGTTGTGCTCAATTGAATAAATAAAGCTGGCTGGGTTTTCTACAGCTGATAATGTATGTGTTGTTGCTCTTTTCTCCAGATCACATTCCTGTTTCTTCGTGTATGGTGGAGGCCATGATGATTCTGCCCCATGGAGATATAAGGGTCCATAAAACCACAAATTGCATGATGCTAATTTATCAGCTGGTATTCCACGCGACAGTAAGTCGGCAGGGTTGTCTCTGGAACGAACGTGCCGCCACTGTTGAATTGATGTGAGTCTTTGTATGGATGATATTCGGTTTGCAACAAAGGTGTGAAAAGATGATGATGAGGAGTTGATCCAACCAAGCACTATCTCAGAATCAGTCCATATAACGGTCGGACAAGATTCTAAATGTAGATCCTTGGTTACGCGGTGAACTAATTCAGCTGCTAAAGTTGCAGCACATAGCTCCAGGCGTGGGATAGTTAGCTTTTTTACGGGAGCTACTCTTGATTTGGCACATAGTAATCTAACTGTGATGGCTTTGTCTTTGTTGATTGCTCTTATGTATATGGCTGCTCCATATCCCTTCTCTGATGCATCAGCAAAGGCGTGGACCTGCACGGAAATTGGAGTCCTATGTGCAAATATATGACGATCGATTTTGATATCTCGCAAGTGATTTAAGTTGTCTCTGAATTTGGACCATTCCACCTGTAATTCCTTGGGAAGAGGGGTGTCCCAGTCGAAACCACATGTCCAGAGTTTTTGTAGGAACATCTTTGCTGTAACAATGACTGGTCCCAGAAATCCAAGTGGGTCGAATAGTTGTGATATGTCAGACAAAGCCGTACGCTTGGTGATTTTTTCGGTTTTGCTGTGTTGAATGCGTACCATAAATGTGTCTGATTTGGGGAGCCATCCTTGGCCAAGAGTTTTTGTGTTGTGTTATCAATGTCTAAGTCAAGCTGCAGCGCCACGTCATCAATTGGAATGTTTTGTAGCAGCGCTTGATCATTGGCACACCATTTCCTAAGTGTGAAGCCAGCGGACTTTAGCAAGGCATCCAATTGTTTTTGCATTTCGATTGTTTGAATCAAACTGTTCGATCCTGTCATGACATCATCAACATAGAAATTCGATCTTAATACTTCTGCACCAAGGGGGTATTGAATCATGCCATCTGAAGCCAGTTTTTGTAAACATTTCGTGGCCAAATATGGAGCTGATGTTGTCCCATAAGTGACCGTGTTGAGTTGATACGCTTGTAGTTCTTCTGATGGATGATTTCGCCACAGAATTAATTGAAATCGTCTATCGTCTTGATCGATGAGAATCTGTCGATACATCTTTTCGATGTCTGTGTATCTTGATTCCAACTAGAAACTGGGATATCATCTCTTAGAGAGTTTAATTGGCTCTGATATGATTCTTCTAATGCTTTCAAATACTCAGTTTCTAAAAATTCTATATCATTGCATCCAGGTACTAGTCTAGTTATCTGGACATGGGAGGGTAGACCTATTATGATACTATGATGTATATATCCGTTGTGTACATACATTGTCCCAGAACTTTCTAGAATGGTTCCCATGCTGGGTATAGAATAAATTTTGGGATCTCGTTCTTCCTTATTAAAGGTATATACACTGTAATAAGCAGAGAATAGAATTGCTAGTCTCAAGTTCATTATGAATGATATTAAGCAAAATAGATGTATTGTCCTCTTCTCCTATCGTGGTATATATATTCATATAAAATATATATCTATTGTATTCTTGATTCTTATTGTATTCTGATGTCGTTTTATATTATTTTTTTGTTTTTTTTTGTTAATAAGCTATTTTTTAGTATTTAAGACGATTATGTGAAGGAATAAAATCACTTTCTGTTTAACCACCAAAGATTGAGTGTCTCTTAATTTATTACAACTTCCCCCCACCAGAGGTAAGGGGTTGCATTAATTGAAAGTCAATAAAACATCCTCATCAAAAGAAACCAATCAACAATCCCAAACACGTCAAAAAAGAGATCTTCTGGTTCATGCACTAGAATCGTCTCACGTTGTCAAGGTGATATCACGTCGGGGTCACCAAAATGTACGATTAAGTACGTGTCGACCAAAGTGATATCACCTTGACAACGTGAGACGATTCTAGTGCATGAACCAGAAGATCTCTTTTTTGACGTGTTTGGGATTGTTGATTGGTTTCTTTTGATGAGGATGTTTTATTGACTTTCAATTAATGCAACCCCTTACCTCTGGTGGGGGGAAGTTGTAATAAATTAAGAGACACTCAATCTTTGGTGGTTAAACAGAAAGTGATTTTATTCCTTCACATAATCGTCTTAAATACTAAAAAATAGCTTATTAACAAAAATCAATAGAAGTTCAATAATCAACAAATAGCTTATTCTACAATTTAACAAAAGTCAATATAAGGTTCAATAAATTAAATTTATTGCCTAATTCTATAATATGCAGCGTGTGCACAATGTGTCATTGACTTGATCAAAAATAAAATTATTATATGCACACACCGCACAATGTGTAAACAAAAAATTATTAACAAGGAAATATGCATATTCTGCACAATGTATAAGAAATGAATTTTAGGTTTTCATTGTGACTTGAATTGTGACCTACTTAAGGTAGGAAGGTAAGTGTGAAGTGTGTATAGATTGTTTTGAAATGTGTATAGTGTTTATGAATTGTGATAGGTCAGTTGTGTAGGAAATTGTGCTGGGTATTAACACCCACTCGTCGACATCTCTTTTCCAAAGTTTGCATAGTACGGACTAACACCTAGAACTTCATGTTGGGATGTGCGTATAGCACAAGCTACCTTAGCTAACTGAGAATCCCAGACTCGGTGATTCTCTGAAACATGCGCTCTTAAAGTTGTTTTAATAATTTGGTTAATCCTCTCGGCAGGATTAGCCTGTGGATGATAATGCGGAGTAAACCTAATTTTCGACGAATAACCCTCACAAAGTGTCCTTAACTCCCTACTCTTGAACTGTGGACCATTGTCACAAATGACAATCTTGGGAACTCCAAATAACAGAAAAACATTATCTTCTAATTCTTTACATACCGCCTTTGCGGTGGCTGTCCTAAGTGGAAACAATAAAGGAAATTTGGTAAGGTAATCTACTACTGTTAAAATGTACATAAATCCTCTATTGGACTTAGGTAAGGGCCCTACTAAATCTACACTAATCATCTCCCAAGGAGATGATGCTCCTACTCTCTCAGTCATAAGACCGGCTGGCTTGTCATTGATCGGTTTCACTTGTTGGCATATACTACATTTCCTAACATATTTAGTGACGTCTACTCTCATTTTAGGCCAATAATATTTAGCTCCTACTCTCGCGAACGTTTTTCTAACCCCCATGTGTCCCGCTAGTGGACTATCGTGACACTCTTTCAAAACTCCTATCCTATCTTTCTTTCCTACTACTAACTTCCACTCTTCGTTATTCTCGTGCACGATCACATGATTTGACTTTACAAATTTATATAACCTGCCATTGTCTACTCTCCAATTCGGAAAAGCTAACGGATTAGACTCAACTGACGAAACCATCTTAGTCACCCAAGGGTCCTTATCCTCATCTGAAATCCCAGCTAACTCTGGAACTCCCCGAGATAACATGTCTGGTACTACATGTTCTTTCCCTTTCCTATGAATGATTTCAAAATCAAACTGTTGGAGCCGCACTGCCCAACGTGCAAGTCTACCTTGTGGATCTTTGAGATTGCTCAACCAAATTAAAGAATAGTGATCCGTTACGACCGTAAACCGAACTCCTTCGATATAAGGTCGTAACTTCTCGATCGCCCATAAAACTGCCAGACATTCCTTTTCCGTAGTGGAATAATTTTTTTCACATCTATTAAGTGACCTACTTAAATAACAAATGACTTTTTCACCCTCTTCAAATGTTTGGGTGAGTACGGCCCCGATGCCGTAGTCGGATGCATCTGTCTGAACAACAAATGGAAGCTTGAAGTCTGGACATGTCAAAATTGGAGCCGTGATTAAGCATTCCTTTGCTTTCCTGAAACTATCTTCACATTCCTGTGACCAAACGAATTTCCTACTCTTTTTCAACAAATCTGTCAAAGGCCTAACTAATGTTGCGAAATTCGGTACGAAGCGTCTGTACCATGAAACTGTCCCTATGAAACTCCTAACTTGTTTTACATTTTTAGGTGCAGGTATTTTCACCATACTATCAACTTTCTCTGGGTCTACATGTAACCCGTTTTTGTCGACTACATAACCTAAAAACTTGAGTGAAGGTCTGCAAAAATTGCATTTGTCGCGGCCTACTTTTAACCCTGCCTCTCGTAATCTCCTAAGAACCTCACTTAAAATCTCTAAATGTTTGTCAAATGTATCTGTGACGATAATGATATCATCCAGATACACGAAGACAAACGGTTCCAACTCAGGCCCTAACACACTATCGATGAAACGCTGCCATGTTGCAGGCGCATTGTGTAATCCAAAAGGCATTCTTTTGAATTGAAATAGACCCCTACCAGGTACCGTAAAGGCAGTGTACTTCCGCGATTCCAATGCCATTGGAATCTGCCAGTAAGCGGACTTAATGTCCAACGATGTTAAAAATTTGGCATTCCTAAGTTTGTCTAAAATAGCCGAAATTATCGGCAACGGATACGCATCCCTTTCTGTAACCTGGTTAACCTTCCTAAAGTCGACACAAAACCTAAAACTATCATCTTTTTTCCTAATGAGAACAATTGGGGAAGCCCAAGGACTGTTTGATTTCTCAATCACGCCCTCTTCCAACATCTCCTGAAGTGACCTATCTATATGTTCCTGCATTGCCGGTGAAACCGGGTAATACCTTTGCTTAATCGGCTCCGACGAAGTTTTGATGACATGTTCTACCATTGTTGTTACCCCTAATCCCTCTGGCATATTCTTGAAAGCATTCTCGACTAAATTCTTTAGTTTCCCTTTCTGATCCTCGTCTAATTCAGACTCCTCTGTGATAGACGTAGTATCTATCGAAGCCACTATCTCCTGGCTCGAAAAACTCCACATGTTTGAACGTAAATCCGGGACTATACCCGATAATGCCCAAAAATCGGCACCTAAAATCAACGCATGTGGTAGGTTGGGAATGACTAAGCATTCAATCAAAATTGACCTACTCTCTACAACAATGGGTACTTTAACTATTCCTAACACTCCTATACTTGCACCATCTGCTAAATGAACTTCCCTAACATTTGACCTATCTAATTGTAATCCTACATCTTTTAAAACACGCCATGCGTCCCTACAAATTATCGTTCGCGATGCTCCAGAATCTAGTAATCCTAAAAACCTAAAACCATAAATATTAACTCCTAAAAATGGACGTCTATCTATACCACTAGAATCTAATGTGAAACCTAACCTAACTTTGCAAGCCAACTGGTCGCCAGCAGGCAACCTTCCTAACTCTGACGCCGGCGCTCTTGTCCTGCTGGCCCAAGAGTCCGTTGCCCGTTTCCCGACGAGCAGCGTCTACAATTTTGCCTTGTGGTCCCTACAGTACCACAACCAAAACAGCGCCTAGGAGCGGAGCAGGTATTAGCGAAATGGCCTTCCCTGTTACACTTAAAACAACGATTGTTTCTATTGGGAGGGGGATCAGGATTAACCGCAACTCGAGTATCCGATACCGAGGCGATATAAGCAACATCCGGCTCCAAAGCCGACCTGTTGCGATAAGAGGGTGGAGGAACGAACGACTCGACATTTGCCCTAATGGTTTCCAGCCTTCTGCCCAAGGCCACCAAATCATTGACTGACTTAATGTCAGCTAAACCTAGCTGTGTCTGGTAAAATGGAGCGATATTCTTCATGAGAATAGCCAACTTTCTATTCTCACTCAGAGGCTCCGAAAAACGTTTGAAAAGAGTCTGCATGAGCGCAACGTACATGCCTATTGACTCTTCCTTACCCTGGGTTCGACGCCTGACCTCATCCAACAAGAGATCATCATAGTTGGAGGGTAAAAACTCCAACTTTAATTCCCTAACTAAATCTTTCCATGTTAAAGCCGCCCTAAACCAAAGAAGCGCCTTCCCAGTAAATAAATCCACCGCTGACCTGTAAATTGCTTCCTCAGAAACACCACGAGCTTCCCTTAATTCCTCGATTCTTTCAATAAAAGAGTTCACTGATGAACCACACCGTTCACAGAACTGCACGTTCCACTTATATGGTCGCTCGGGATTCCGGTCACGGGGTGTATCACCCTGTAGTTGGAACCCACTAGAGCTCGTTCGTTGGCCGACTGACGCAGCTGGCGCATCCAAATCTGCTGTCGACATTGATGATTGATTATTATTATTATTGTTATTATCATTAAAATTTTTAGGAGGTTCCATCACCTCCTCTACCTCGGACAATTTCGCCATCAAAAGCAAAATTTCCCCCCTTAAATCCGCTACCTCGTTAACCTCATCCGAAGATTCGGCCTTAGCCCTAGAGATCCTACCCAACGACCACTCGATTTTTGTCAACACCTTCTGGTAATCCGACGACTTCGGATTTTTTGATACGTTCGGAAGCAAATCCCTAATCTCCAAAACTTTCGCCCTAACCGCTTTCGAATCCTCTTCAAATGAGTATGGATAGTGAGGACTATCCGAAGAAATTGAACCAGTCCGTTCCAACATACGACTAGCCCTGAGGGTCATCCTCATCTCGTCCACCTTAGACCCTTCCTTCAGTCCCCGCGCTCGTAACTCATAAACGAGTTCTTCTTTAGAAAGCCTATTAATGTCCATCCTAGCAAAAGAAAAGTTTTTCCAAAAGAAGACTACAAAAACAAATTTTATTTAAAACCGTCGATACAAAAACACCCTTTAAGTGAATCAACCAACGATGACAACTATGCCCAATTAAAATAAAAAAAATTTAAAACGATCAATGCTAACAAAAGAAAACTTAACGAGAAACTCTAATTCTCAACCTCAACTAAATCTAATATCAAAAAAAAAATTAGCAATAAAAAAAAAATGGTAACACCACTAAAGTAAATTCCAATAATTTTCAAATAACCAACAAAAAAAAGTAAGATGGTAACACCAGAAAAAAAAAATAATAATAATCAAATTAATTTTAAGAAGTCAACAAAAAAAAAGAATTACTATGGCGACACCACTAAAAAAATTCCTTAAGAAAACCTAAAAGAAAATCAATATGTTAACACCAGTGGAGAAAAAAAATATTAATATTCAACTAAAACAAATTCTAAAATAACCAAAAAAAAACAATATGGTAACACCCAACAAAAGATCAAATAAATTTTCAGAAATCCTAAAGGAAAATCAATACAATAACCCCAGCAAAAATTATTTTAAAATTAATTTTAAGGAAACAACAAAGTTAATATGGTAACCCCAGTAACGGAAAAGAATCAAATAAATTAAAAAAACTAAAAGAAAATCAATGTGATAATACCAGCTAAAATTATTTAAAATTAATTTTCAGAAACAAAAAAAAGTTGCTATGGTAACACCAATAGCAATTCAAATAAATTTTAAAATATCCAACAAAAAACAATATGATACCACCAGAAAAAAAAATTATATTAAAATCAATTTTAAGAAAATTAAAAAAGTTTATCTGGTAACACCAATAAAAATTATATCAAAATTAAATAAAATTCACTACAGCCAAAAAAAAAACAAAAGAATTGTCAGTAAAAAAAACTTCAAATTATTATCGCACCAAAATTCTTATTGAATTAATATTGAAATGATTATATATATGAGTATATATGTATATAATTATATAGAAGTGATCAAAGGGTCACCTTCAATATAAATATATGTATGTATGTATTTTTCAGGGAATAAATTTTCCAAATTTATACAAAAAAAATAAAAGAATAAAAGAAAAACACTCACTCAATTCAACCCCGAAAACCTTTCCAATTAACTGGACAATTTCCACCACTGCTTCAATTCCCAATCACACAGTTTTTCCGTAATTTATCCTCACTGATTCTCCGTAAAATTTTGCACCTTCAACCTGCCAACCAAATTGGGTTAATTTTTGGAAGAATTTCCACCACTGTTCCACTTCGAATTCCACAAAATTTTTCCTTAATTGAACTTCACAAATATCCTATATAAAAAAACAAAAGGAATTAGTAAAACTTTTCCAATGATAACACAAAAGAACTAAAAGTCACAAAACTTAGCTAAAGAACAAAAAAAAACCAGACACCAAGACACCGCAAACGATTCCCAAAAACAACAAGAAATTAATTTTCACAGGCCCAGCACAAGATATCCAAAAGAATTAAGTACGATTTTTTTTAAACAAGCCCCACGTTGGGCGCCAATTTATTGCAATTTTTCCCGACGAACAATTATTAATATAAAATTATAACCGAAATTAATAAAACAAACGAAAAGAAAAACGAAAACACTTTATAAATTTAACCGCGAAAGATGTAATGAAATGTGATTATGCCGAACTGTCAAATAACAGCGGCGAAGAGGCAAAATTGCAGCAGGCAGCAAGTTAAGTGCTGCCACCACGACGAGCTCAGTAAGGGGGTGGGTTCAGTACACAATTTAATTAATCGAAGGGTCGATTGATTAAGTTGCTCGCGATTTAGTTGATACCACTTTGATATCAGAAAGAAATAATTTTATTGAAATTGCCACAGGGGCGTTCTTACGTTAAGTAAGTAAAAGGGGCGCCAGCAATTTTTTTCTAAAAATAATAAAAAGGAAATTGCAAACCTTTAAGAAGAACAACGAGAAGAAATACCAACACAACGATAAAACCACTGTAGAAATAAAAAAAAGAACAGAATGGATACCTTTTTAGATAAATTTATTAATTTAAATATGCCTGAGAAACCTTACAAGAGTAGTACTAAAACTCAGGATCTTTTCAATATTAAATAACTGTATGGACAATGGACCGTTAAGGTCTTAATTCCCACAAATAAAATTGGGACAAAAAAAAAAGAATTAAAACGATTCAATCACAGAACAAAACTTGTACTTATCTTTTCTCTCCTTATAATTTTTACTCCAGAATCCCCAACTAGTTATGTATTATTTTTCCTTTCTTTTCCTTTCCTTTTCTCCTTAAAATTTTTCTTTAACAACACAACTCACTTTTCTAAATTTTTCTCAATTTTTTTGTTCACTTTGTCTTTGTTTCGATATCAACTCCAAAAACTTTTGGTCTCAACACCATGAATGCTTCCCAAGAATTGACGGCCAGATTCCAAGATCTGTCCTGTCTCTTCTTTTCATCTCCCGCCATTTTAGCTTTCAGCCAATATGGAGTGGCGGATTTCAATCACATCATCAACAGCCAATCGGAGATCGGCTTGTTGATCTCAACTTGTGATGAAATACTCGCGATCCTGCTTACTCGCCATTTCCTCTCACAGCTAAATGCAAGTCATCCTGGAATTCGCCGCCCGCTGGATTCACTTCCAGGTCACGACGATTCCAGGAGCTGCATTCAGCCACCCCCACTTTCTACTTCGATATCGTAACAAGACTAAGAAACTTAAAATTGAGAAAAATCTTTTCCTTTACTTTACCTTAACTTTAACTTTGACTTACTAACCGCGCGAAAGGAAAGAAAAAGAAAATACTTACAATTTGGGATCTGTTAACTAAACGCGACTAAGTTTCCCGAGACTTAACCGTCCATCAGTCCATACAATTTGTTTACGAGTTTTACAAATAATTAATAATATCAACGTTAAACAAACAAAATTATCAATGTAAATAAAAGAAATTAAATATATACAAAATGAATTTAACTAAAAAATATAAGTTTACAATTTTCATAAAATTTTAAGTTGGGCCGTAGGCCATTCTCCATTTGGAGTAACTTCTCGCGCAACTTTTCCGTATGCATCTACCAGACCGTCCATCTGGTTTGGTTTCACTTGAATGGAAACCAACCTTCTTTTTAAACCTGAAACGAGACTTGGTATTTTTTTCCTCACGAAAATGACAGAGAGAACCATGGTCAGAAGGACTATGGCCGTCCCGCTCTCTCTCATCCTCGTGTAGAAGGAATGTGACATTTGTCAAATCAAATAAATAAACAAAACAAAAGTGAGCAAGTGGATGCAAAATGCATCATCTTTATTAAAAATTAAAATTAAAAAGTAAAAGAACTTGTTGCGTTCAATTATAACGCAACATTCCCTCTAAACGCAACTTCATTCACATGCAGCTGCATGCATATTTTTCGCCACAAAATGTCTTTGAATTCCGATTAATCCTTTCTGATATTTACTAAATCTAAACGATATATGTAATTATGATGCCAAAATGAGTTATTTATTTTGGAATAATGTTTTTTTTTTAAACTACTAACCACATCCATTAAAGCCACCAGTTGATGGCATAATTGAAGGGCCTGAAGCTTCTTCTGTAGGTCACGGTGACCGAGCCCTTTTCTTTGGCTTAAACGGCGCGGCGTTGACACTTCTTGTTGTTGCGTTCCTGCAGATAAGGGAAGCTCGATTAGAGCTTCAGCATGTTCCACTTCATTGTTTACAACTTCTCTTGGCACTTGTGGTAATCCGTCAGTCAAATTCAAGCTCAGATTGCTCACATTCAAAGAAAGATTAACAGCATTGACAAACGATGAAGTATCCATGAGCTGCAAGCAGTCACGAATCATTGCGCTGTCTTCAGGTTGGATTTCATCAGAACAATAGTCTGGGTCTCCAATCTCATCATCGAAGACTTCGTATTCATCATCCGATTCATATGAATCCATCAATACTGCTATTTCCTCGTCATTCAAGGCAGATAGATTTATTTTTTTCGACTTATCACAAGCCTTGTTTCTATCACTTCGACGAGACATTATTATTTTACTAAAAAAAAGCATAATAACTTTTAATTCTAATAAACAAAACAAAACAACACTGACAAAATAACACAGAATCAATAAGACATGGGTGGACAATTTTTTACAGCTAAGCCACTAAGACCGTCTGGAGACGGTCTTCACAAAAACACGATTTTCACAAAACTTTTTATTTCACAAATCAAACAAAAACAAAATATGGAAATATAACACCTCATTACTTACCAAAAAAAATTCCCGTGTTGATTTGTTTATTGAAAAGAATTTTTTTTTTATAATTTAACTAGCTGACCCGGCAGACTTCGTACTTCCTCAATCGATAAATAAAAGACCTAAACTTTTGTATACATTAATTTCAAAACAAACAAACAACAAAACGTATTGAATAAAAAAGCATTTTTTTAATGAAGCATAAAGTTTTATTATTATTTTCGACACATCATGTTGCTAACTTAAAAAAACAGAGTTTTCCTGAAATACTCTCTATTTATAAGGTTTACATTTTTATTAACAGATACACACTGTTATGATACAGTTTGTTAATTAATTTAAAGCTTTCTCATAAACTATATTTTTTGTTTTGTTTTGTGGTGCGTAAATAAACAAAGAAGACAGTTTTCCGACGCGCGAACACGTGACGTATAATTGTCCATGCGCGAAACAGGGAAACTCCAAGTTGATTCCGTAAACTTCTAAAGACTGTCCTTGCGATTTATTTATTGTCATCGCAAATGCCAGACGTACTGGAAATTGTAAGCGTTTAAAATCGAATGGTAAATCCGTTGGAATCATCGGTATTCGCGAGATCAAGACATCCCCTGCTTTGTAATTTTCACATACATGTCAACTGCAAACTGATGAAAACGTCGTTGACACATCAAAATATGATTTATTTCATCTTGACGGATCATGAGTCTGTATGAATAGAAATTCATAGCACTAACTTTTTTGTTGGTTTCAGCACCTGCAATCAAAAACGATAAATGTTACTTAGATGAATTGAATTTAAAAATATTATTTAAACCTGCTCAATTTATTTACCTGTTACTTCATTTACCATTTTGATATTTAAATGGTATCCATCTTCCCCCTGCCAAAAGATCAAAGGATATTCCATCATAGCTCCTGTGTGTTTCAGCTACACGTTTTAAATCACTATTCCGACGATGAAGCACAATATCTCTAGATTGTAAATTTTTGTTTCATATTTTGACCTATGTTCTTTGGGGAAAATTGTTGAGTTTCATGAGCACATTCACCTCCTTCAAGGTTGATACCCCTTCCGTTACACGCTGTATATACATATATTTTAGTACAAACTTGAATATTATAAAAAAATATTCTGGTATAATACCTTGAAACTGGGCATGAAATTGTCCTGTATAATATGTGTAGCGCCAAATGATGTCATCTGGAAACAGTTGTTATATTTCCGAATGTTGGTCAAGAAGTGCTTAGAATCATTTCCAATCCCAGAAACTAAAGAGCGTAAAGGATTTGGTGGTGGGACCAATTGTGGCAATTTTACTTAATCCAGTAGATTCACCAAGTGTATTTTAACGCCATACAATATATACAAATTATTTTCATTTCCCCAATTGTTACCGATTTGTCGGCACAATAATCAATTGCCGGATCATAGTGGAATGCAGCTCGTTCAAGAATCACAGGAGCACTGCGTCTGCGGATTCGCTAAATTTCAAATTGTCGTGCTCGCTGTTGTTGTGTTTGATATGCAGTGCACGAACTCGTTGCATTCTAAGCCTATGCACTTCATTGTCACTCACTAAATAACGCAATTCTGACATAGAAATACGACTTTTTTCTTGATCTGTCTCTCTCTGGTCATCAGTGCGGTTAGCACGTGAGGTAGCTCTTCGCACATTTGATTGATTCCAACGACCTAAGTCAGGTCGTCTTCTCCTCGGCATCGTAACGTAATTAATCAAAGTGAGAAAAATTCTCGCTCACTTAACAGTAACTTAACAGTAAAGTGTCACTATCACAAAATATCAACAAAAAAAGGACACACTACTTGGAATGTCACTATCACAAAGGATCACAAAAGTAAATAAAGTTCTCGCGCACGTAGCGGTAATCGTCACTCACAAAAATAGAAGGATGCACTCATAGAATATCGTAACCATGATCGTAACACAATATCGTCAATCGTTATACTTTTTTCCGTGTTCTGATTTTTTTATTTATTTTTTTGGAGTTGCGATAGAATGATTGACATATAAGTTGGTTGCCAAATCTAGTGTCAAATATTATGGTTGTGTTCAGAAACTTAATTTGGGACAAAACTTAAGATTTATCAAACTTAAAAAAATATGATCTGATACAGTTACAACTGAAGTTAGCTAAAATTAAGTTTCGCGAAGCCGACCAAATTAATTGAAAATCAGTACTATACTAATAATTTATTACATTTTTGGTCGCGTTCGCGATTCACTTTTGTATATTTTCGATAGATATGATTGAATTTGAACTTTATGCAGCGGTAATAAATTGCAAATTGACTTTTTGACGTTAGGAACACACCTCAATTGCTTAGACAACAGTGAGTGATTATAATTTAATATGAACTTTATTGAATAGCAATAAAGTTCAAATTGACTCTACAAAACGTTTGTATGGGAAATATGTATATAGAAAAGGGCTGTTTTTAGGGTTATCCCGGAAATAATTCGACATTTTCTCGCCTTTTAAACCTTCCCTAGACCTCCACGAACATTTCAAGACTAAGATAAGATAAATTCGTTCAGCCGTTCTCGAGTTTTAGTGAGACTAACGAACAGCAATTCATTTTTATATATATAGATTTGTACAAAATTCACAATTAATTTTTCAACCTGTTTGCATCAAATTCTTAATAGAAATGATTATATCTATAGAACTATTCTACTCATAGGCTGCAAACCGGTACTGTTGTAGAGGTAAATTCAACCTGCACAAAACTTCTATGGAGTTGAGAGCGGAAAAATGATTCAGTAAGGCCGCCAATTCACGACACAAAATACCTGCGCAAACTGAAATTTTACTCAAGTCGGTTTGTGCAAAACACGATACAAGTGAACTGCACAGTTCTTATTTTAAAATAGTTTTCATTCTTTAAACATGCGTTCAAAATTAGCTGTTTATATATTGCTTGCTATTGCAATAAAAAAAAACGAAAACTCAGTACAAAAAAGGAGTACTGCTTTCTTGATCTTCCAGAAAAGATAGTATTGAATAATACCATAAAGATGGTTCATATATGTCATCGGCTCAGGCACCAGACTTTTCGAAGCATTTAACTTTTTTTAATTATTTTCTGTAGTTTTTCCGAAAATTATTAATTTTTTTGACAACTGTGTCTCGGTCAGCTTATAGGTTTTTTTTCTTTTAGTTTTAGAACCAAGAGCTCATAGGCTTTACTTTTCATTATCCTGTTGCTATATTCCGGGCTTTTTATCCATAGAACCGGATGTTCTTTATAAATTTCGAAGAACTCGCTCCAGAAATTTTGTGCATCATCATCACCCATTACAAAAAAAAACAATGTATAATGGCGTAAATAAAATTTTTATACTGAGCGGTTGCACAGTTTTTGACATTTACGACACAAATAACTGCACAAATTTAAGACTTGAGCAAAAATATCAAAATTGTTTTAATTTTTACACAGTTAACTGCACAAATCGCACAAACAACCCCATTCACAACACAACTAAACTGCGCAAACCCCAGTTTGCGCAGTTATTTTGTGTCGTGAATTGGCGGCCTAAGAAGAGAATTGGATTTATATGAAGACCGTCTGTAGACGGTCTTAGGGGTTTAAGGGATTAAAAATATCAACTCCTTGATATTAAATGGGATGTTTGAAATATTTTGGGCCCATAACCTGTTAAAAGAAACGAGTGATTTATTTTATTTAATAGGATAACTTTATTAGAAGACGTCCTTATCTGTTGAAGTGTTAAATCAAAGAGAGAGAGTGTAAACAGGAAGTAAAAGAAAAGAGGCAATTAATGAAGTTGACAGCTGTATAAAAATTATATGGATGAGATAACTTTTCTTAAGCTATAAACACATTGCTTATTAAGGTATCAACACATAAATTAGATTTAACCTCTCTTGGGTTATTTTCATATGTCGAAAAAGTATTTATGTCTTGAATTAAAAATTCTATTTTGTTATTTAAGTCTAATATAGATATATAATTTTGTTCGCAATTTCTTTGTAGCTAATTGTTGGGCGGAAGTGCTGCTTTAGTAGATTCCTTGCTGCTTCCCATGTTGTTGATATATTGTGGATTAATAGTTCCTTCGCTCTTCCTGTCACTTAAGTGTTGTATATTGCCCGCCATATTTCTGGTCTTTCTTCTATTCTGGTTGCACTGATATGGTTCTCTACTACGTTGATAAATTGAGTCAGCTTCTCACTTTGGTCTACGATATTTTCAGTGGTTCTTTATATGAATCCCAGTCAGACATGTCTCTAGAAGCTTTCGATGTGTTAAAGAATTTTCTGCATTCTTTTCGAAGTGGATCCAGCCCTGAGTTCCACCAGTGTGGCTTCTTTTTACCTCTTACTTGTATAAGAGGGCATGCAGTATCTAGAGCTTTGTTTAGGGCTAATGTTAGATTATTGACTTTGTCGTCAAGATCTTTAATGTTGGAGGGAGTATTAAAGAGTTCAGGTTTTACTAAACTATTTAACGTTCTCTTGTATTTTGGCCAATTTGTTCTTTTTAGATTTCGAAAGATCGGTTGGCAAGGTGGTTCATTTATAAAGTCAAACTGGATGTATCTATGATCAGAAAAGGAGTGATCTTTAGATACCTTCCAGTTCAAAATATTATTATTAATGAATTCGGAGACAAGAGTTATATCTAAAACTTCTTGTCGATTTTTAGTAATAAAGGTTGGCTCATTACCAACGTTACTTACGAGTAGGTTAGTGTTTAGAATATAGTCGAAAAGAGACTCACCCCTGTCGTTTATATCTGTGCTACCCCATACTGTATGGTGGGCGTTAGCGTCACTACCGATGATGAGGCCGATGTTGAGCATTTGTGCTTCAGTTATTAATCTCTCCAGAGTGTCACCCGGGAGAGGGCCAAGATGGTCGTGGCCAAGATACGCCGACGCCAGCCAGAATGTTCCTCTGGCTGTTTCCAGACTTGCGGCGGCGGTGGTATCTCGATCGCTGAAATTAGGGAGTAAATATACATTTAGGCTGCGTTTTACTAATATGCAAGATCTGGGTTCATCCTCACCTGATGCATACAGCACGCAGTATTTGGGAGTCCTGATTCCTCGAACAATGGATTTATCAATCCAGGGTTCTTGAATCATTTGTGCCTCGGCCCCATCTTTTTTGTAGACCCTCAGCGTTATTTCATCGAACCCGAACCTAATCACACCTTTTGATTGCGCCAGAGGAGAAAGGGACTCTGCATTGATGATTACAATTGCACCCTTGTAGGGTCCGTTTGGATCCTCCAATTTCGCAACCTTCCAGTTGTGAGTAGGAAGGGTTGGATTGGAGAGCCGGATTACCTTCAGAACGTGGTCTGCTTCCTTGAATATGGCCGGAACCGTGATGCGAGCTCCTGGTCTGCAAGGAATGTCCTCCTTTGCTACAACCTCCAGCTTAGCACCAGGCCAGACCTCTCCAAGTCGGCTGATCGCCAGCGTCAGTAGATCGCACGACCTCCGATCATCACAGACCATCAACTTGATGTGTCCCTAATGCCAACCGCCATCTTTTGTGATGGGCGGTGGTCCCGGATTGTCGGACATGATCTCGACAAAACTGAAGGCCAGCTGTCCTTTGGCCAATGTCCAGTTCTCGGCAGAGATCATGCCATCTACGTCACTTCTGTCGATAATCGCGACTACCATTTTGTCCTTCAGAACGTCAATGAAGGACATTTTTGCCTTGCGAGGGTCAAGAGAAGTGCTGGTGTTTAGCACTTTGGGGCGTTTAGGTAGTGAAACACTACCTTCCATAGACCTTTGTCGCTTCGACGTTTAGTCTTGGCTGGTCTTTAGATTATTTTTGGCCAGGAAGCTCTTGGCCCATTTTATCTTGGCGTCGTGCTGAGAGTTTCCTCCAGCGCCTAGTTGTTAACCAAACGTCTGGAGAATCCTCTTAGCATTACGCAAGTCCCTGCAGTAGGCCTTAGAGGGTCTGAGCTTACGCCCATCTCCCCCAGCACCTTCTTTAGGATTTTTTGCTTTGGAGGTAGAAGGACCTAGCACCACAGCCCTACTACCTCCGACTCGCGGTGTAGAAGAGTTGAGAGGTTTACTCTCTGTGGTAGTAGATGAGCCGTTCTTCACAACTGCCTCACTACAGGAAGAAGGTAATATTACCTGATTATCCGATATTCCACTGGCGACAACAGGGCTGTGAGTGTCCACAGCCATGCCAGCACCAGTGGATGAGGGATGATCAGCAGACAACTTTGCCGTCGTACTGCTGGCCGGTTCGGTCTTTGAATTTTGTTTTGTTTGTTTTGTTTTTATTTTGTTCATTTGAATCCCACGAGTAGCGGATAAGGGGTGGTCCATCTGTACAGAGATCCGTGTATACAGATAAGGCTGGTTAATCCGGAGGTCGCCAGGTATCCGGATACTCCGTTAGCGACTGAGCTAGTTTTTTAATTGGGCCCTCAGCCTGGCTGATCGTCGGCACGGGTCGTGTAACACCTTAGATCCAGCCCAATTGGGTGGTTGATTGAGGGAAGGAGAGAGAGGGTAGGGAATAAGGTTGTTTACACCGATGGAAGGACTGATTATAAGGATGGTTAAGAGAGGAATCAAAGGCGGGGTTCGTTGGATGGTTTTTTCACCAGTTACGCACTAATATGATTTTGTTTTTTAGACAAATAAAAGTTATTTGAGTTCCCGTTCAAACAATATTCATTTGTGTGATTATATTCTCGAAAACTTCACTTTTCGGATATCTTTGAATTTACGTTAAACAATATTCATTTTTTTAATTAGGATTCGTTCTCGTATGGATTTCTACCGTTTATAGAAATCCTACCGACTGCGCCAAATATATGTATAATCAAACACGACGTTTAAGTTTTTTAAAAAAAATTACGTCTTTATTCGTTCGAGTCTTACTTACTACTAACTTGACAATATCAAAATATTAACTTAATTAAATTTGCAACATAAACAGATTTATTTTATGATGATTGAATATCATCTTTTTATTTTTTGAATTAAAAACAGAATTGATTAGAATAAACATAACGCAAGATTTGAATTTGCCGCCATTTGTGCAGTGAAGTGTTGGCAACCCTGAAAAAAAAGCAATTTGACAGCTAACAGTATAGGGTTATTAAAAATGGAGCGTTACACGAGAGAACAACGTGTCTTCATTATTAAAGAATATTTCAAAAATAGTGAAAGCTTGGCGGCTGCAGTTCGAAAATTTCATACAAAATATGGTCGGAATAGTGTTTTAACTTCGTCAACTGTGAAGAGATTAATTGAAAAATTCATGGAGACTGGATCCGTTGGAGACGCCAAACACACTGGTCGTCCAAAAACAAGCCGTTCAAATGTGAATGTCGAAGCAGTGCGTGAGAGTGTTGCTGACAATCCAGGAACCTCAATTCGACGTCGTGGACAAGAATTGCAAATTTGAAGAACCTCTCTACAGCGTATATTTATTTATTTATTTAGCTTAATACAAGCGAAACTTAAAACTAAACTTATTCTATGGTGGGTTTTTACTTAAAACTAAACTTATTCTATGGTGGGTTCTTAAAATAAGTGAGGAAAAGACAGGGGATAGAAGGACTTTTTTATGGAAGTGATTTTTTTTTTTTTTTTTTTTTTAGGAGTTATAGAGAGAGTTTCTGAGAGAGGATGGACTGATGTGAAAGTCAAAGGAGTACTGTGAAGTATTTGCAACATTCTTGAAATCAGTTCAAAGAAGCCGTAGTTTGTGCGGTGGTGAGGTGGGCGGAAGAGTGGAGCGGATCTGATGTTACGTGGGTTAGTATGGATCGGGATCATTTCCAACAGAATGGGTGAATCGATTGTACCCGTTAAGAGTTGGTGAACGAAGATTATATCAGCGACTTCTCGACGTTTTTTAAGAGTTTGCAAGTTTAACAATTTTAATCGATCTTCATAGGGGGGCAAGATGATATTATCGGACCATGGAAGGCCGCGGAAGGCGAACCGAAGAAATCTACGTTGCACAGCTTCAATTCTTCGGGAGTGAGAGATCTGATATGGCGACCAAACTTGGCTGGCGTATTCAAGGAGGGGCCTAACGAAAGTAATGTAAAGGGACTTCGTGACGTAAGGGTTCGAGAATTCTTTAGACCAACGTTTTATGAAGCCGAGAGAGGAATTGGCTTTGTTAATTATATGGTCGAAATGAGAACGGAAGTTAAGCTCACTGTCACAAATAATTCC
The DNA here is from genome assembly GCA_920104205.1 of Eupeodes latifasciatus. NCBI lineage: Eukaryota > Metazoa > Arthropoda > Insecta > Diptera > Syrphidae > Eupeodes > Eupeodes latifasciatus. The sequence continues at coordinate 388,008,532 of OV049924.1, read as the reverse complement.
AAGGTCTCGAATGGAACAAACAATGGCAATGGCTTCATTACAAAAGTAGTAAGTTCTGGGGGGTGAGGGTAACAGTTTACGGGAGAAGGTTATAGATTGACATTTAGCAACGTTGAGTTCTAAAAAATTCTTATTGCACCAAGTTTGGAAAAGGTTTAGGTCGTTTTGGAGTAAGCGAATGTCAGCGGAAGAAGAAATGACCTTAATGATTTTCATATCATCTGCGTAAATAGACAGATATGAGTCACTAATTATACTTTCAACATCGTTTATTGTTAGGACAAAGATAAGAGGGCCCAAGTGACTGCCTTGGGGGACGCCTGAAGTAGCGTTGATGGGATCAGAGATTGAGAACCTGAAGAGAACCCTGTATTGACGTTGTTCTAGGTACGATCTTAACCATGAAATGAAAAAGGGAGGAAATCCAAGGGCATTAAGTTTAAGGTAAATAGTTTGATGACAGATTTTATCAAAAGCTTTACTAAAATCTGTGGTTATGACATCAACTTCTTTACCTTTCTCTAATGCATTAAGTGACCTAGATACAAATTCAGTTAGGTTAGTTGGTTGAGGTTGATCTACCCTTAAGAAAACCATGCTGCAGGGGAGAAAATATAGACTTACAGTGAAAGTAAAGGCAGTCATAAACAATGCTTTCGAAGAGCTTGGGGATAGAAGATAGTTTGGCTATAGGCCGGTAGTTAGATATGTCGTTCTTAGCACCTTTTTTGTGAATAGGGAAGATAAAGGAGTCCTTCCATAATTTCGGAAAGGTAGCTTGAGAAAGTGAAAGACGAAATAAAGCTGTTAGGGGCTTACAAAGTGAACTAACACATTTTTTAAGTAATATGGTGGGTAACCCATCGGGACCGGGAGAGAAGTCATCTTTAAGCACACATATTTTTTTGGTGACAATATCAGTCTTAATGTCGATAGAGACTAGAGAGGTTTGAGGGCAATTCTTCAAGTAACTAAAAAATTCGCGGTCGGGTTCGTATGTGTTATCACTATATGATTGGCTGAAGAAGGAGGCAAAAAGGTTACTGATTATTTTAGGGTCTGCAGAAGAAGTATTTAAATATTTCAAAGTAGAAGGGAAGCCATCAGATTTTTTCTTAATATTAATGAATTGATAAAAACGTTTCGGATCCGAGATCAGACTAATCTGCATTCTATCTAGATAATTATGGTAGAGTGACTCACAGAGATAGGAGAAGTTAGAGGAAGCTTGCTGGTAGAAGGAAAAATCTGAAACAGACCTAGATATAAGATAAGTTTTCCATAGCTTGTTTCTGGCGTTACGAAGCGTTCGCAACTCTTTATTATACCAAGGAGGGGAGTATGAGCAGTTCTTGCGAGGGGCATAAGGAACACACTGAATGAGGCACTCAAAGATGACTGAGTAAAAGAAAGAAACAGCCAGGTCGATGGGGGTTTTATTGTTTAAGAAAAGGCTAAAATCAATATTATTGATAAGACGGTTTAGTTGGAGGAAGTCAGCTTTTCGAAAGTTGAACGAAAGGGAGTTCTCAGAATCATTAGTTATAGTTTCATGGCCATATGTAAAGGTCAGAGCGAGTGGGGGATGATAGAGATCAAGGGTGGAGAGAAGATGGGTACTTTTGGTAACGACCGAGTTAAAGGGGTCAGATGAGAAAATGAGGTCGAGTTGCCTACATAAATTGTTGGTGACGCCACTAATTTGAAAAAGACCACAGTCAAAAAAACGGTCAGTTATAAGAAATTCTTTTTCTTGAGAAGGATTAGAAGGTACAAACGATGATTCATCCTCCGATGGAACCCAACACAGGTTAGGGAGGTTAAAGTCTCCAACAATTATGAAATCATCATCTGGTTCAGCTACGTCTAACAGAGAGTCCAGAGCATCGACAACCAACTGATATACTTGGACGGGTTGAGAAGGACGAATATAACAGCATAAAATATAAACACTCTTATTAGATATAGATATTTTAGCACAGACAAATTCGCAAGAAGGAGCGTTAGATATTTTAATTAGAGTAGGGTCCAGACGTTCGTGTAAAGCAATAAGAACACCGCGGCCGGAGGGCGCATCTTCATAGTCCTGACCATCAGCGCGAAAGACAAAAAAATCGGAGGTGAATAATTCGCCGTCTAGGAAACTAGAACAAAGGTTAGTTTCAGTTAAGGCAAAGATGTCATATGGAAGTTTCTGAGAGTTAAGATACACGTTCATAGTTTTGGTTCGAAGACCTCTGACGTTCTGGTAGTAGAGGGATAAGAAACTTGGTGTAGTTTCAGTTTCTATATTTGTGTTAGGAGCGAAAATAGTTTTTGAAATTTTTGCGAGTGTTTTGAAGGTAAGATGTACGTTTGAAGCTGATGTGAGAGGCATATGTTCGAAGGTCGTTTGTTACAGTGGCGGGTGAGATGTTAAAACTTTCATGATACCGGGTGTAGATGCTTTTTAGGGCTACAGGGTCAGTTGGAAGCCCTTCTTTTTGGATAGAGACAGTGACGTTAGTTTTGGTTTTGCCATCAATGCAAACAGAATCAGATTTATCATAAAGATAAGCTAGGTACAAACGAACGTTTTCAAAGAGTTTCTGATCACGAAGTCTTGCCATAATGTAACGTCCATCGAGGTCAGTTATCGTTGGGGTAGGGTCAGCAAATTTACTAGTTAATTTCACATTAGGAGGGACCATTGGGTCGAAGATAGGAGGAGGAGGCACAGTTGGCGAAGAATAAATTTTGGATGGGAAAGTGGCTGGGGTTCCAGAATGTGAGGGGTTAATAGTGTGGGTGTGAATGAAGTTTGGGTATTTAAGGGCGGATGGTTTAGCGCTGGATGTAGACGTATTAGAGTTAGATAGGTCAAATGACACTCGTTTTGGAGGGGGTTTTGCAGGGGAAAATTGCGGAGATTTACGTTTTAGGGATGTAGTTGGTTTGTTTTGAAAAGAGGAGATATTAGTAATAAACTGTGAAAAGTTGGGAAAAACTCCCACTTTTTTAGTCCAATTAGGATCGGTAATATGGGAAACATTCTTTTGTTTAGAAGGGTTAGGAGTGCGAGAAGTCTTAAGCTTATACTTAGATTTAGTAGGATTGTTAATCCATGTTGACAGCCGCATGTTATCGAGGCAAAGAGATCCATTGGGATGATGAAATATCCAGTCGTACTTGGAAGGAAACTCAATCTTGAAACTTCTGGATGACGTACGATGACATTCGACAGCTATGGCGAATCTACGCTCAAAGAAAGATTTAACCCAGGATGCATCGGCAAAATAGGGAGCGTTTCTAAGAGAATATTGGCTAATATTAACTGATTTCAGCTTCCTTAATCTCTTATTCCAATCTGATAAATTCCAAGTAGTTCCGAATTTTTCAATGAGTATTGGTGTTGTGGGTGACGACTCACGTGTGGAAGATTTATGAGAACGTTGGTTGGGAATAAGAGGTACAGCGTCAATTGGTAGTAAGGGTGACGTTGGGGAAGACGATTGAACTGCACGTTGGGTGGGTATAGGGGCCACAGTGTCGATATCAGCAATTAAGAGTTCATCACGGACAGAGAGATTATTGTGCACTGTTACCGGAGTAGGTGCAAGAAATTTTGGTTCATCTAAAAGATCATTTAAAAGGAGCCGTAATTCCCGTGAGTGTTTATTCAAGGATCCCATATCCCGCTGAATTTCCATCGTACTTTGACAGTTGCTGTTAACGTCATACCCCATGGAAATAAGCTCTGCGGACACTCTTGTCAACAATGTTTTAACGTTTAGTGTTTCATTGTAGATCCCATTGAGTAGAGACTGGTCCTGGGAAAGAATTGGGGAAAATTCCGTATTAGCTGAGGATCCTTGGAAGTGGATCTCAATGTCAGATCGAAGTGATTTCAAATTTGATGATAGTACATTTTTTATTTCTGTTGACGAATCGTTTAACGAAACCGACAATTTTTGAAGGTCGCACAACTGTTTGTCTATCTTCGTTAGCTTAGCCAAACAGAGGGAGGAGGTATTTTGCCATTGGGAATAAAGTTCTTCAACACTTTTTATAACTATGTCAAATTTATTAGATTGGCTTGAAATAATGTTTTGGCAAGCTATATTGTTTTTTGAAATGGTATCACTTAAGCATTTTATGGCGAGCATTAAATGTGAAAGCGAAATGCCCTTGCACTCGTCACAATAAAAGAAAAAATTTAAGTTTGAAGTCTTTTAGATACACAATTGACCTTTTACCGAGGCCAACGCAGGAGGGGTGAAAATATTTTCCACAAATACCACTGCAACTTATCCACTCAACATTGCAATCAGTGTTAACACAGATTGGATTTGCACAAGTGGATGACATGGTTTATTTTTTGTCTATTATTGTTTATTGAGGGAATTTAAAAACAAAACAAAAAAATAACAAAAAAAAAAAAAAAAAAAAACAGATGAGTCGCGAAAATTATTTATTTATACTATTGGGTAAATGGGATTCAGGTGAATAAAAACAAAGACTTTTGTGGGTCAAACACGTAAGCGGTTAATTATGACAATCACAATGAATCACACACGTCGAAAGTTATTGGCGATGTATTTATTAAAAAAAAAAAAAAATTAACGGGGTCAAGAAAAATTGAACAGAAAACTACAGCGTGAAAAGAAAATGCGACTATACTTGGCGACGGCATTCTCTAGATTCTCGTAAAAGTATTCAATTTCTTCGTCAGATGCATTCATTGTTGGTGCATAAACTTGGATTATGGTCATTTTTGTATTTTGTATGTCAAGACTTATTGAGCAAATTCTCTCGTTAAATAGTTTGATGTCAAGAATATGTTTCTTCAAATGTTGTCTTACAAGAAATCCAACTCCATAAAGTCCTTTAGTTTGTCCAATATAACAGAATATGCCGTTGTCAGATTCAATTATTTTCTGTCCAAACAATCTAGTTTCGCATAGTCCTATTATATCCCAGTTTATGTTTTTTATTGCAAGTTTCAATTCCTCTTGTCGTTCTTCTGTCATTAAAGTTCTAAAGTTAAATGTACAGATGTTAAGAGTATTGTTTTTATTTGATGATATATTATTTGTCAGTGGTTTCGGTGACTGATTTGAGGGGTTTGAGCCTACATTTCTCACGGTGGCTAGCCGGCTTGAGAAAGGATTAATTTCAAGTTTGCTTTTCGTTTTGTTGCCATTATAATTACATGTCGGATTGCTATTCAATTGTTGCTACTTATGGGCATGTTGTTGTTGTGGTTGTTGTTGTATGGTTTGTTCGTTTTGAGTTGTTTTGAAAAATTGGTCAATTCGATTTTTTGGAGGTGTGTTGTCTGTAAGCTATATAGTATTTATAAATTTGTAACAATGGTTAAATATAAATACAATATAAGATTAAATGTAACTTAATAAAATAGGTAAAGTATATCTAAAAGCATATATGTATATATGTATAAAAAAAATAAAAAATTATAATATTAATTAAAGTATTTAAGAAAATTAATACATTCTGTAAAGAGAAATGGTTATTATTTTAATACATATATTAGTTAAGTTTATGTGTGGTGCCATTGACTTTTTTTTTTTTTTTTTTTTTTTTTTTTGTACAATTTAATGGTAGGTGATTTTTGTCATATATTTTACACATATACAAATATACAATTTCTGTATTTACTTCCACATTTCTGGTATGCATATGATGATTTTTTATGTGATTATCATTATTTTATTTTATTTCGTATCTGTTTTACGTTTACATTACATGGGATTGCATTAAGCAAGTAAGTATGTAGGTGTGTGCATTTTTCTTTCTTTTTTTTTTTGTTTTCTTGATGTGTGCTTTTCTGTGCAGGTGTATGTTTCATAATTATATGTTTTTTAATTGAGATTTGTGAATTTTTCTACCTGTGTCTGTGATAATGGTGACCTTGTTATCTTTGGCTACCACCTCTTTCCGATACAGCGGCTTATGTTTACCCTGAATCCTTTTGAAGGATGTGTAGACTATGTCACCTTTTTTGAACTTTTTCGGGATGATTTCTTCTTATTGTGCCATTGGTTTTTGATTTTTTGATTTTTTTCTATCTTCTCCCTAAGCTCCTGATTTACCTTTATTTTATAATTGGACATTTTCTGATAATTAACCCTGGAACTTCTGTTAAAAAACGCGTCAGAAGGTTTTCTGCCAGTGACAGAGTGAATCGTATTATTGTATCGAGTGGGTATATTGGGTGGGTATAGGGGCCACAGTGTCGATATCAGCAATTAAGAGTTCATCACGGACAGAGAGATTATTGTGCAATGTTACCGGAGTAGGTGCAAGAAATTTTGGTTCATCTAAAAGATCATTTAAAAGGAGCCGTAATTCCCGTGAGTGTATATTCAAGGATCCCATATCCCGCTGAATTTCCATCGTACTTTGACAGTTGCTGTTAACGTCATACCCCATGGAAATAAGCTCTGCGGACACTCTTGTCAACAATGTTTTAGCGTTTAGTGTTTCATTGTAGATCCCATTGAGTAGAGACTGGTCCTGGGAAAGAATTGGGGAAAATTCCGTATTAGCTGAGGATCCTTGGAAGTGGATCTCAATGTCAGATCGAAGTGATTTCAAATTTGATGATAGTACATTTTTTATTTCTGTTGACGAATCGTTTAACGAAACCGACAATTTTTGAAGGTCGCACAACTGTTTGTCTATCTTCGTTAGCTTAGCCAAACAGAGGGAGGAGGTATTTTGCCATTGGGAATAAAGTTCTTCAGCACTTTTTATAACTATGTCAAATTTATTAGATTGGCTTGAAATAATGTTTTGGCAAGCTATATTGTTTTTTGAAATGGTATCACTTAAGCATTTTATGGCGAGCATTAAATGTGAAAGCGAAATGCCCTTGCACTCGTCACAATAAAAGAAAAAATTTAGTTTGAAGTCTTTTAGATACACAATTGACCTTTTACCGAGGCCAACGCAGGAGGGGTGAAAATATTTTCCACAAATACCACTGCAACTTATCCACTCAACATTGCAATCAGTGTTAACACAGATTGGATTTGCACAAGTGGATGACATGGTTTATTTTTTGTCTATTATTGTTTATTGAGGGAATTTAAAAACAAAACAAAAAAAGAAAAAAAAAACAGATGAGTCGCGAAAATTATTTATTTATACTATTGGGTAAATGGGATTCAGGTGAATAAAAACAAAGACTTTTGTGGGTCAAACACGTAAGCGGTTAATTATGACAATCACAATGAATCACACACGTCGAAAGTTATTGGCGATGTATTTATTAAAAAAAAAAAAAAAAAATAACGGGGTCAAGAAAAATTGAACAGAAAACTACAGCGTGAAAAGAAAATGCGACTATACTTGGCGACGGTTGGCGAATGAATGAATGAATGTAACTAATATCCTCGGGACAGTAAAATAGTGAAGTACTTTCATCACTTTGTCTCTTAGATATAGAGAGGATTTATTTCTTATGTGAAATAATTTGGCAAACTTGGAAAACTTGTCGATACAAGATATAAATTTTTCGCCCTGGATTTCCATAATATCCATGTGCAATATTTCACAAGGATAAGAGGGAATAGGAGTAGGCTGAAACATTGGAGTAGCCGGATGTCGATCATACTTATTGGTAAGGCAAATGTCACAAGACTTTACATAGCGTGTTACTAAGTTATTCATTTTCGGGAAGTAGTACTTTTCAAGGAGTTGTTCTTGTTCTCTTGTTCTCTCGAGCGTTTCTATGTGCTCGCCTATGCTCCTTACTAATGAGTTCCCACACTCGATTCTCATCCGTGACATCTTCCACCATTCTTTGTGTCAGCCTTATCTTATATCCTGAAAACGTTTCCAAATAGACCTTCTGAAGCAGTTCCATACAGAGTTATGGAATTTTTATACCATTAACTATATTGGACCTTAGTTTGACCTTGAGGACGGCTGTTAAGGCGACGTTATCTAAGTATGAGGTTGAAAAGTAGTGTCTTGTGTAACCGGGATGTGGTTCCTCCATCGACTCAACCTTGTGATCAGAAACCTTGATAATTATTTGGTTTCGAAAAACATTCAGAGGCGCTTCAACATGAGGAATCAGATCCGTTGAATCCTGCTCTGCACTGTGCATTGTTCCACTAGCCGATACAGTTGGAGCCGATTCTTCATCTTGTGGTACTAGAGAGGAAACCTGTTCAAAAGCCGTGTCAGTCTCGGATCTACCATCAGTGAAGTTTTGTTCAGAAGCTGTTTCTGTTGAGGATGTGTTGTGTAACGCGTTCACCTCACATTCTGTTTCAGCTTTTACTGAGACAGACGAGGTGTCGTTAACAATATTAAGTCTCGATAGCGCATCTGCCACCACATTTGATCTTCCCGGCTTGTAAATTAATTCACAATTATACTCCTCTATCCTAGCTTTCCATCGCTTCAACTTTGCGTTGTTATTGCGATTACCCAAAGCATAGGTAAGAGGTTGGTGATCGGTGAATATTTTTATTTGTTTATTTGTTTTGCACCATATAAATAAGATCTTAGGTTATCTAGTGCCCAAACTATCGCCAACATTTCTTTCTCATTTGTGGCGTAGTTTTCTTCACTTGTACTTAGGGATCTTGAGATGAAGGCAATTGGTCTTTCTTTCCCTCCGTCTTCTTGAGACAAAACTGCGCCAATGGCTATGTTGTATGCGTCAGTGGTAAGAGAAAATGGTTTACTAAAATCTGGGAATGCAAGAACTTCAGCAGATGTAAGGAGTTCCTTTAAGTCATTGAAGGCTTGTGTAGCTCTTTCATCAAGTTTTATTGAGATATTCCTTGATTGGTTGGCCTTGACTTGGGCATTTTCGCCTCTTGTTAAATTAGTCAGAGGCTTAGCAACTTTGGCATAATCTCTAATAAATTTCCTGTAATATGAGGTTAACCCGAGAAACGATTTAAGTTCCTTTAAATTACTTGGAGCTTGTATGTTTCGGATAGCCTCAATTTTCTTTTTGTTAGGTAATACACCATTGGCCGATATAACGTAGCCAAGAAACTCTACAGAGGTGTCCATGAAATGGGTCTTTTCAAGGTTCACCTTCAAGTGAGCCTCGTTAAGCCTTCTGAGGACCATGTCGAGATTTTTCAGATGTTGTTCTTCATTCTTGCTAAAGACTATTATGTCATCGATGTAGACATAACATATCTTTCCAATGAATGGTTTAAGAACGTCATCAATTGTCCGTTGAAAAATGGCTGGCGCGTTCTTGAGACCGAATGGCAATCTCAAGAACTCATACTTGCCATTCATGGTGGAATAGGCCGTTTTCGGAATGTCTGAAGGTTTCATCGGGATTTGGTGAAATCCTGAAGTCAAGTCAAGAGCTGTAAAATATTTAGCGTTTCCCAGGCTAGCGAGGGTAGCGTTTATATCCGGTATCGGATACGCGTCCGAAATAGTCACGCTATTAAGTCTCTTGTAGTCGATGACCATTCGGTACTGTTTTTCACCGTTAGCTTTTGGTTTTTTGGGGACGACCCAAATTGGGGAATTATAAGGACTTTTGGAGGGTCTTATAATCCCTTCCTCTAGGAGATTATTAATCTCTGCCTCTACAACCTCTCTCAGGCATGTTGGGTACGGATAACTTTTCGTGTATATGGGTTCGTCCGTGCTTGTTCTAATTTCTGCCTGAATCGAGGTATCTATTACTTCATTAATACTAATCGGTCCAAAGAGCGATTTGTGCCTATCTATTAGTTCCTGTAATTCCTTTCTAAAATCATCAGAAAGATCCTCATTAATAACAACGTTGACTTGTCTTGATAACTTTGCCTTGAGTGGAATCTTTAAGTTCGGTTTAATGGTAAGAAAGTTGTTTTTCCTATCAATGACAGCCTCCAATTGTTTCAACGTATCATCCCCAATGATTCCATCGAAGGAATCCAGTCCTGGTAAAACAAAGAATTTTAGTACAGTGTCATTGCCAATTTTAGTGAAGAATCTTCCCTCGACATATTTTGATATTTTAATATTGCCCCCCGCTGACTTTACAGAAAAAGGTTTTTTCAGTGATATATAGGGCTGATTGATTTTAGAGCTAATGAAGTTCTTGTTGGCCCCCGTATCAACAAGAAACTTCAATACCACTCCATCCTTTGTCACATACTCTAAGTATGGTACGCTAGATGGCCCTCTGTCATAAAATTTACTTCATCATACGTAGCGTCCTCTGCGGAAGCAGAGTATTCTCCATCTTCTACCTCGATGTTATATAGCCGTTGCTGTTTATTACGGAAGTTGTCAGAGGCCGCTCTACGCTTGAACGGGTTATTGCCTTGAAGTTTTTGGCGGTTAGCGTAGTTGACCTGCTTACTTTGGACGCTTCGGTCAACGTCCATCTTCTCTGCAGGCTTCGGTCCGAGCTTTGGTGCAGGAACATCTTCATTATTAGAATGCCAGGTTAACATGTTATTTCTCCCTGTTTGATTTTGTTGAGGCTTCTTTGGAGGAATATGGGGTCTGAATTCAAGACTCCTGAAATTTTGGTTTATGGAAGACGTAATATTGTTGGAAAATGAAAAGGAATGTACAGAATTGTTTCGGTAGTTAAGGTTCTGGATTTCCAGACAGGCAGAATATGCCTCTGGAAGAGTTTTGGGTCGTTGAATCATCAACATTCTTGAGATGTCGCCGTTGAGGCCACGCACGAACACATCCAGTGCTCTGTTCCTGTACGTTTCTACCAGAGCTCGTACAGTTTCTTCACTATACGATTCCGTTTTGATTTTGTTAACCATCAACGATAATTGATGGTTAACGGCAGCATAGAAATCGTCCAGCTTACTGCCCTTCTGAGCAAGTTGGTTCAGCTGATGTTCAAGAGTCCTTAAATCTCGCTTACCAGCATAATGCAACGATAGGCAAGATTTCATCTTGAGCCAGTCAGCGTCGAAAATATTGTAGCTCACTAAAGCGGCGGCGTCGGCAGGACCTCTGATTTTACCCCGAATGTGCTGTAATATAGCACGGTAAAGAGGCTTAGTTTTAATAATTTGATAGTCTTTGAGAATTCCCTCTACAGCATGTATCCATGATACATACTGAGTGGGATTTCCATTAAAGACCTGAAGTTCTTTTACGCAGTCAGGCAGCTTGCTTATTTCCCTGAGATCAGCCTCTGTTTGTGGAGAACTGAGCTCAAAATGGCTAGCAACTGAAGATACAGCTGAGGAGGCTGTCGAACTTGCTTTTTCCTCGACAGCTTCGATTCTCCTCTCAAAGCCCTTCAGTTGGGAAATCAAGCTACCGACTGCCCCAGTTAATTCAACAATTTGTTGAGCCACTTGATCCATATTTAGTTTATTAAGAAATATCTAGTTTATATAAAAAAAAAAAATATAATCCAAGCTTACCACAACAGACAACAGGCACAGATTTCAACAAAAAGAAAATATGCTTTTTTATATGTTAATTTTAACAGCGTACTCTTACACACCAGCACAATGGATATTATATTTTAATATTGCTAAAAGCTTCCTTTTTTCACACACCAGCACAATAGATATTGAATAATATATTTTTTATATTGCTAAAGGCTTTCTTTTTTTTTCACACACCAGCACAATAGATATTGAACAATATATTTTTTATATTGCTAAAAGCTTATTTATTTTTTTCTTATTTTTGTGATAGCAATTTTAGTATCACATTTTTCTTTAATATATACACAAATTTTGAGCCTTATTTGCACTCACAGAATAAACATTATATAATTTTCTTCTTCTTTTTGTCTTTGTTGTAATTTAGTTTTTTCTACTTGTTTCCTTGTCAGCAGTATCTTCTGTAAGTAAAAGGTTTTAGTTTTAGTACTCCCCCTAGCCGACGGAATAGGGTTTCCAAGGAACCGTGTTGCGTGGGAGTTGTCGCTTTAGTCCCGTTTGGAATGGAACGATCACCATCACCGTCGTATCCTTTAGCCTTTAAAGATATCCGCATGTTTCCATGTGTATGCGGAAAATTGTGTGTCATTATCCAAAATGGTCTACTGTGTTCCCATGATAACAGCGACGTTCACTCAGATAGAGCGTATTGGTAATGCACTACGATCTACAGGCAAAAAGGATACAGTCTTGCAACAGGGTCCCTGAGGGGTTGGCCCAACGGTTCGACTTACTGTCTAAATAAAAGACTTTTTTCTTTAAACGTTATAATATTTATTTTTAACCGCACTCGCCTAGTCCTAAACTTGAACTGCCTTACTTAAAACTAATTCCCTAACATTACACCTAACGGCGTGCACCGTTGATTTGCTTCGTCAGCGACCTTGATGGTATTCGTGCATTCACCTCAATGCACCGCAATATGATACCCACCAATCGTGGGAACTTATGGTTTAATGCCGTTATGCTGATCTGGCAAATCATGGTCGCGCGTGTTGGCGCGAGGTGTTAACTTGGTTATTTACAATAACATCTGGCTCACCGTCGTTCTGCGTCTGCGCGTGCATATTATTGTTGACATTTGTTCTCTGTTTCTCTCTTCGAGCGGCTTTTGCATGTGTGACAAAGTTTTGTTTACATGTGTAGCTTGCAAATGAAACAATGATAGCTGATCTCTGTGGATTTTTTGCTCTCGTTCTGTAAATATCTGTAACGTCGCGTCGTGTGAGTGTATAGGACAGTTGATGGTCTCTGCTATATCTTGCACTACATTGAATAGGTTTTCGTTTGTTGTTGGCTTTATGTTTTTAATTTCTATGTTTGATTTCAGAAGTTGTTGTTCAATTATGTTTATTTTTGTTTCCATTGCATGTATGATATTATCTTTTTTTAAATTGTTTGCTTTTAATTTATTAATTTCATTTGGCAGTTTTTTAATAATATCGTTATTTATGGTGATGTTATTATTTATTTCTTCGTATTTGTTGGCAACGAAGTCACAGCTGGATTTAATTTCAGACATTTCTCTTCTCATTGCTTTCATCTCTTGTAGAATAGCTGCATTGTAGCTCCCTCCTTCGTCTTGCTTAGTGCCGGCTTTTGGGGTAGACGTACTTCTTATTCGTTTCGGTGGCGGATGATTTGGAGTTTTCGTTGGCGAGTTCGCATTATTTGGTCCATTCGAGTTAGCTATCTTTTTCCTGCACGCTGGACACCTCCAATCCTTTTTTTTCGTCGCAGACATTGTTCTGGATGATCTCTCAGTTATGGTGGTGCATTTAAAATGCATCTTTCCTTCACATCTGTAACAGGTGACAAAATCTCCATGAGGGGGGAAGATCAGAAGAACATTCACTGCATAAGCTCATGATTATGAGTGGAGAAAGGGTTGCAAATGTGTGGGTACAAACAAAGAATTGCACTAAAAAGAATAAACCAAAAATGGAATTTTGTTGGGCAAATTTAATATATTTATTTCAGGGATTAAAGTAAAAAAATCACTGAATTTATTTGTTCAAAGAGGTGACTGTTTTAAATTCGTTCAAAGTCACTAATCACAGTATTTTTAAGACTTAAGAAAATCACTTTATATTATATTTACTGGGAGCTCACTAATAAACACAACCAACCAATTCAATCACAATAGAATGAAATTAGGTTTTGTACTTCTAGTTTCCGTCCGTTAGTGACTGTTGTTAAAGTCAGAAAGGTGATACATAATATATTGAGTAATTCAATGTCTTTTGTTATCGTCATCTCGTCCCTCGTTGGTTGAAAATGATTTCGCAGCTTTTCCAGGCATTCAGTCCATGTTGTTGGTGGGTTGTTGTACATCAAGTTCTTCGCTGGTCCTTGGATTTTGGTATTGTTTATAACTTCAAAAACCGCTGCTCGTTCTTCCTCGTGATGGTCACTGAGTATTTTACTGACAGAGCTTACGAATGAAGGCAATATACCTTTTTCGCCCTTAAATGTCTCCAGGAATCTAATTTCCTTTTCGGTTCGCGCTCTTATGCTAGACGGTCTGTTATTCTGTTGAACGATTTCCGTCAGTGCAGCTAGGCACTGCTCAACGTTGAGTTGGGCCATCCTATTAGCTCTTATGTTATCGAAGATTCTATTCCTTCTGTTATTAATTTTGATAGAGTTTTTTTTTTGTGTTACAGATAAAAAAATTGTCACTTTCTTTGTCAAGATATTCACTTTTTATAGAAATTGTATTTTTTTCGTTTTTATTTCTTAATCGAACTTTTATAAGACACATGTACATTTTTTTTTTGTTTTATTCTTAATCGAATACACACCTTTTCGTTTTAATTCTTACTCGAACATTTACGAAATATAATTTTTTTTTTATTCTTAATCGAATATACACTTTTTCGTTTTAATTCTTACTCGAACATTTACGAAATATACACTTTTTCGTGCGTTTATCGACTGCGCCAATTATATCGTGGTAACCGAGTTTATTTAAAAAAAAAAACATAACTGTTTTTATTTATTTTTTTTTTTTGTATTTATTTATTTATTTATATTTTTTTTTTATTTCTTTAAAGCTTATTTTAACATTGATTTATTGTTTTCTAAAAGTAGGGCCGCTGTCCAAAGCGAGTTTGCACCTTACAGATAGATTGTTGGATTAAGACTGACTACAATTATTATTTATCTCTTAAGCTAAGTTCTGCATTGGGAAAGGAATGCACTTCTTGTTGACAAAATATTCATATTTCATTTGAGTCAAATGAAATATGAATATCAATTTATTAATTCTTTAAATGAAATATGAATGTGCAGGGAAAAGGGGGTGTATCCGTTATGGACACGTTGTGCAAGTTAAGCAAAAACAAATGGCGTGGGATACCGTTATGGAATTGAGTGCCGTTAGGCGAGGGGATGTAAGGGGAATAATAAGTTAATGTTTAGGAGGTGACGTCTGAGACATATAACTCTTTAAATCGCTTAGCATACAACTATAATCACATCAGACGGATTAGCTCGTTTCTTCAAGAATGACAATGCCTCTAATCTTCAGTAGTGAATAAAAGACGTTGAACACGGGGTTTGAACTGAGATAATTGTGACAGAACTGTGGCGACAGCAATTTGTTCTGGCAATACATTTTTCCAACGAGACAACAAAGACGTTATCATGCTTGCAGCGAAAGATGTAAGACACTCGCCTTCCTTGGGCTTGGTGTTACCAACATTAATTTGGAACATCGCAACATGTCCTTGAACTAGTTCCATGTCATACCAGAAAATGAAACAGTAGAAAACCATTCCAAAGTTTGTCCTTTGAGAGCACGACTCAACTTCAATTTGAGAGAAAAAAAAAATTAGCTAAGACAATAAATAATCGAATTGAAAGAAATATATAAGAAAAACACTTATAAAAAAAATAATCACAAGAGAAAAGTAAAAAAAAACACATTAGCACATACACTTTAAAAACTCACCAATTCTCCACCCGGCGATTGTATTTTCACGTGAGTACAATCAATTGCTCCAGTTGTTCGTGGAAATCGCGCAATATCATAAAAAGCTACAGCAGCTGCCCTTAGTTCTTCTGCATTTGCCGGCATTTTGACGAAAGAGTGTAGGTGACGTAACAATGCGTTTCAAACTTTTGGGAGTATACGACAAACGCTCGTAGGAGACACATGCACGACATCGGCAACAGTTAGTTGCATATTTCCACAAGCCAAGAAACGCAGAAAAATCAGCAATTGTTGTTCTTCCAATATATAACAAGTCCTATAGCCAATCAAGTATTTACATAATATACTATGAAGTTTACATATGCATAATAAATTTATTACAAATTTTACGGTGGTTGCGGATGTTGAAGGTCTTCTGCCACTAGTTGAAGGACTGCTAAGAACGTTTGTTTTGTTAAACGGAAGCGCCGAAAAAAATCGGTGTCGTCCCATGTGTTAATTGTTGCACGTATTGGCATTCGATAAATACGCCGTTCTTCCAGGATATCGTCCATAAAAAGGAAATCATTAATTTTAAATCTTTTTTTTTTTTTCTTCTGTTAACAACCATTGGGATGAGATCGGCTTTAAAACAAAAATGGAAGGAGCTGGGCCATTCTTAGGTTTTTTAAATAAAGTAATTTTCTCAAAAGGAACGTCATTATTTGATACACTGTTTTTATATTCTATTATACAAAGGTCTTTTGAGCTATATTTCAAAATTTTTAATTTGCAGAATGGTGGCATGACCAAGTTTTTTGATGCTGCAACAAAGTTAAAAAAGTGATGATCTTGCATTTGCACAATTCGCAAATGCACTTTTTCATAATTAATTTTTAACAGTTGTTGAACTAATGAAAGTGGGCTGTAAAGTGAGACACCTCGCAAATGCCTTTCAATGGCACTGTGAACACTATCAACTTCTTGTGGCTGGGAGTGCCCCGGCTCCGAGTACTTTTGGATTATATTTAAAATTTGAGGGTTCCTGTGCAAAAAATTCAAGAGCATAGTACTGTTAACTAGGTTTTTGTTTTGTGCAACGCAACTATCAGACCACAAAATAATTTTGGTAACGTCTGGAAGATCGTCTACGACGCTTTGTAGTATTTTATAAAGTGCGCTTGCGAGGTCGTTTCCAGACCGACCACTCTGTGCTTCGGTCCAAATGCAGCAGTACGTGACTTTATTGAGATTGCAGTGACCGGTTAAATTGTAGACTGCAAATTTTCTTTTATAATAAAAGCTGGCAACCTCAGCTTTGGGTAATGCAAACACATTTTCAAGGTCATACGTTATTATCGTAGTAGAAACAACTTTGTTTTTTCATGCTCTTTAACAGGTATTTCTTCACAACTTTCTTTGTATAGGTTATACATTTTTGAAATATTTAAATTAGAACCCAGATATCCTTTTTTTGTGGTTGTTCTGCAGTAGTGAGATTCTACTCGAGGAAAGCTCTCTATGTGCTGCTTTATTTCCTCAATTTTATGTTCTGGTATTTTTTTCTTGATATGTTTTCCCTTCCTGGGACTCCGAGGAATACCTGTTACTTCATCTAGTTTGTTTTTATAAAACCATTAAATCCGTTTAGCACTGATATTAAGTGTACTAAAAAAAAAATGTTTACAAACCCGAACCAGCTCGTCCGCATATGAAAAGAAATATTGAAAGCTATACTCGCGTTTTTTTAAAGGAGTTTTCTTTGATTTTCGTTTTACAAGGTCCTTCCTTGTAAATTGGGCATAGAAAAAATTTGTCGACTTATCATCCAGACTCCAAAATGCATTATGAATCTGTTGCCTTTCTTCGTTGTCAAATTTTGTGTCGCACAAAAATACACATGATTTACAATCAATCGACTTCAAAGTTTTTGCAGGTCGTACCACCCCTTTGTAATCAGTATAAGCCTTACCTTTTTGACGATTTTGGTTCCGTACGTTGCACTTCCAATTTGCTTTAAGTATTTTGCGTTTACGCGATGGTGGCGTATTTTCATTGTTTGTTGCTTGAACATAGAGAGGAGTAGCTGCTGTTTCCTGGTATGTTGATGTGGATGGTAACAGATCTTGTTGGGAATGAGACACACTTCTTTCTGGTTATTCGTGTTATGTTATTGTTTAATCTGTATTACCAACCATGCGCAAACTAAACTATGTTCTATTCTATGCCTATTGTTGTATTGCAAAAATATACATGGAAATGCACCCAAAAAGTGAAACCGGTTTCAGACCGGGATTGTGTGCACTATTACTATGAAATTGTACACAAATTGTATCCATGTGTTGTGTGTCACTTTACAATAAAACTTTCGTACAAAATCTTCTAAGATTAAATTTTTTTAAGATAAAATTAAATGGCCTTTTCAAAAAAAAAAATATTATGAAAAGATATTGTTTATATTTTTTGAGTTAAATAACAAAATAAGACATAAGATAGTTTACTTATTTTTAGTTTTTTTCCAACAAATTATTTTCAAAATCTTAAGTTGAGATAAGATGATATGCCTTGTCTTTTTGGAAAACTTTTCTATGAAATAAGTCAATATAAGATGAATTGCAAATGCGTTAGTGAAGATAAATGAAACATAAGATGATATTTTTTCTTTGTTTTTATTAAATTTAAAAATTAGAAGTTCAAAACCTAAATTAATAAATAAATTTGTAGGAAGAAATTCATAAAAATTAATGAAACACAAACTTATTAGTAATTACAAAATGTTTTTTTTTTTTTTAAATTAAGCTTCTTCTTCAGAGTCTTCTGACAGATCTGGATGAATATCCTGTTGATTATCAGATGGCAGATTAAGGTAAAATTCATGATAGTTTGGATTTATCAGATCGATCATATCAACAAGATCCTTTTTCTTTGCAGCACTTATATTTATGGGTCCGTTGTATGCTAAATTTAAATCACTTATGGTGAGTTTGGCAATCCCCCTCTTCTTCGTATTCAATATTTTGAAATCCTCTTCTTCTACTAAACTGGTCTTATACTGTATGATTCCAAATGTTTTCGTGTATCTCAGCCACCTTACTAAACTCCATTTAAAAGGTTCTCCGGTAGTGTTTGTTTTTCGCCAAGTAAATTTTTCTTTTAAGGCTGCTGAAAAGTTCAAAAACATTGATTGATCCATTTCATGCACTTTGAAAGTGTTTTTGGTTCCCAATGCTGAAATAAATAAGTACCAATCCCGTGGATGATGAATCTGCGCATGCGAATTCTTCTTTTTTCGTTCTATTAAGGAGTGATCCACATCGCATTCCATATGCGTATGTCCCGGAACAAGAAATTTATGGTCGATAGTGTGAATTGTTGATTCACTCTGCATAAATGTTGAAAACATAGTTGACACAAATGCATTTTTGTTTTGTCCAGCACACGAGTCACTATACAAAATTATATGCCTGCATTCATTTTGTATGGACTTTAAGTACTGCAATATACATGAGACTATTTCGTTTCCACCACGTTTTGCAATCCCTTCATGCCACATCATGCAAATTGGTTGTCCAGAAATACAGTCATGAACTATAAGATTGTATGTCCATAAAAGTCTTTTATAAAATGATACCGATGTTTCCAAATTTGGAGTTGGCAAACATTTTTGAAGGTCGAACGTAAGAACTTTAAGACTTGGAACTCCTTTCGCAATGGCCTTATCAGCAGCTTTGGCCTTATAGGCATCATCTGCTTCTTTGTGGTGTTTTTCTTGCATAAGTTTTTGCTGTTCTTTTTCGGTTTCATCTTGTGCCGAATTTATTTTCATTTTGAAAATTTCACACTTGTTACAGCAATCAGTCTTGGGTTTCTTCATCTTAATTCCCATCGTCAAAAATATTTGCCTGTACTTTGTGTATGAAACTGGATTTTCATGTGATTCTGAGTAAAGTTCATACATTTTTGTTACTGTTAAATCACTTGCTAAGTATTTTTGAGATGAAGATGCACGCGTGTAATGACTTTCATACAATGGAAAGCTGTTGATGTGATTGCGGATCTCATTGACTTTTATAGGTGATATTTTATTTGCAGGATCCCTTCTTATGTCAACTTCAATAAATCCAGAATTAGAATTTCGTTTTTTCTTTACAATTGTTTTTATAATTTGTTCAGTCTCATCAAACGTGTATAAAAAACATTTTTGACAGACATTAATTCTGTTTCCATGGATTTCCAAAAAGTAAAGATTAGAAACAGACCGGTTTCGCTGGCGTTGGGCAGTCAATCGTTGATTTTTCTTAGGAACTACTTCAATCAAACGATTAAGGAACTCAATTCTCTTTTTATGGCTTCCTAACTTCCAATACGCGTCAAAGATATCTTTTTGATTTCCATGTGTGACTCGAGTTTTACATTTTTTTCGGCAACTTTCGAGTTCCTTGCATATTTTTTCCCTCATAAAATTTCCAGTTTTTGTTACATACATCTTACCTTGATTCCTTTTTTGTTTTCTTGAAGTTGATGTTTCGCTCTGTTTTTCATTATTTAAAGATGGTACTTCAATTTCAAATGATCTTTCTAAATTAAGCTGCCTTTCAACTTCTTCTCCCATTTGTTGAATGATAGGATCCACATTTTTGTTTCTTTCTGAGACCAGAAGAACAGTTTGTGTCTTCAATGCCAACATTATCATTCTTATCTGAAACAATGCTTTCGTCCTCAGAAAAAGGATAATAGTTTGGGTCGGTTATGTCATCATCGAAACTTCATCATTCAAAAATTGAAGTTCATTTTGAACAATGTTCTTTTCATGTTCCTCTTTCGTGCAAAGTTGAGTTCCAGTTTTCTTTTTTGAATTAACCATACGCAAAATGGCTGCTGCACGGGAATTGCTATACATTATGATTGTCTAAAAATGATTTTAAATGAGAAATAAGCTAGAATTACTTATCTATTTAAAAGGCTGCACATTTAAAAACCTAACAAAATAGTAAAAGGTGTTTACCTCTGAATTAAATTTTAGTTTGTTTGTCTCTTTATTTAAGTTTAGCTAGAAGTTATCGTTGTATTTCATAGGATCTTTCAAACACAATAATTGCACTTTAATCTAAGGAACATATGCTCTGAGCAAAATACTGAACTAAACTGCCATTGAATCCATCTTATGTCATCGTAGTTGCGTGTATTTTTTTATATTGCAAACGGTAAAATATCCTGTGTCTACTTAGGTTCCAGAAAAAAAAAATTTGAATTTCACGATAAAATCTTATATGAAGATAAGATGATTTGCTTTTTTTCACTTTCAAGAAATTTTTTAATGAAATGTATCTTAAGTCAACTTAAGGGCGAGTTTTTTTTTTGTTTTGCACGTAGTAAAGTATAAAGTAATAAGTCAACCTAATATGTTTTACTTTTTTACAATTATAACAAATGATCAAGATGAAATAATCTTAAGTCTGTTTAAAATTTATTAATTTGATTGAAGACAACAACTTATATTGACTTAAGATGTTTTACGTTTTGTAGCAATATCTTTTTAATACATAAGATGAAATTTTTTTCTTCATACAAAGCGAAAGGAGTGAGATAAAAGAATACGGATTGGACAGATCTAAACTCCTTTAAAAAAGAATTAGGATCCATTAATAAAAAGCAAATCATCTTAAGTTGACTTAAGACATTTTACCTTTTCAGTCGAGAGTTATACACTACTTTTGAATAGAACCGTTAGACGTACTAAAACAAACAACTCTGTATGTAAGTTATCGTGTTCTGTGCAACACGACTGAAAAAAAACTCAGTTTGTTGGAGGTTGACTTAAAAGTGAAGCTTTATTTTATTTCTCTCTTATATTTATAATAATACAATATTTTCAATAATTGCTTAATTAACAAAATGGAAATGATTGCTTGATTAGCAAAACACAAATAATTTCTTGGTTTCCAAGAAATGCAAAGTATTTGACTTACTGCTTTTATATTCGCTAAATTAACAAAATTAGAATACAATAATTGATTAGTAATATTTTAAGTTAACCAAAAAGAAATAATTTCTTAATTAACAAAAATAGAAACAATATTTTGCTTTCAAATAATTCTTGGAATTGGATTGGGAATAGGTGGTCGATAAGGTGCAAGGTGTCGTGTTAACTCCCCCTTTCTTAAGTATCTGCGTCTCGTAGATTAGATTTTGAGAGATGTTTGTTGTGAATTAATGAAGGGAGTTGGGTCAACTATGGGAATATTTAGTTTTAAAGGTTCAAATGAGGGTGTTATTTTGTTAAAGATGATCAGAATCACAGTGTAGCACTATGACTGATGTATAATCACAGTGTAGCACTATGGGTATAAGTAATTTGTAAAAAATGTCAAACATCTAGGTGAAACACCAAGATCTTTTGATTTAATCGATTGAAGTAAAGTCGAGAGTTCAGTTAAATGACTGACCATAAATTTTATTCAACAATTAATATTTATAGGTAAAAAAAAGCTTAGTCTACATATTTACAATCAATAACAAATAATCGAAAATAACAAACAAAGAAAAATAATGAAAATAAAAAGAAGCGTGTGAGGAATTATGTTACAAAGGTATTTAGAATTTAATTTGGGTTAACAACTCTTTTGCTGACTGTGCAGAAGGCGTCGCAGTCAGTTGTATGAATGTATGCTATTACTAATTAAAATTAATATGAGAATGAAGTTACTTTAATTTGAATTTAAACAGAGGGAATAAGAATTTTTTTCTTGTTTTTTGACTGTTGTCTCAAAAAAGCGAACAAAATTAAGTTGATTGTTGCACCTATGAGCAGAATAGTTAGGTTGGAACCTATGAATAAACCATCGTTTGAAGAAATGCTGGAAAGTTTTTCTACGTTGTCTAGGTGAAGTTTGTGTAAGTATTGTAGGTCGAGTTTTATTTCCCCTTCGGTGAGGTTATTCTGGAGTAAGGGAGGCAGTATATGATAGGTTTTACTCTCCCAGTTTGTATACTTTAAATTATCAACCTCGATAGATTCGTTGAAAAAATTTATAAGAAATGAACCGTTCAGGTTACGAAAATGTCTACCATATGTTATGTTGCCCACATAATTTGTGAGGAATAAAGTGCTCTCGTTGATTAGTTCTACTATTGGTCTACTTTCGTAATTAAAGTCACACTTAACTTTTTCACCATTTAATAGTTTCAGTATGCAGTCATCTTTGGTGAGCTTTTGGAGTTGAGATCTTTTACAAAGAATGGTTTCGTCGATTTCTATACATTTCCCTATTATGCCAAACTGGAGATGTTGTGAAATGAATAAATTAGAAAAGCTTAAATGTATTCTCTTGTTATTTTTAATTGTTGATTTTACGATAATATTGTTAAATGTCGTACCCTCAGTTTGAGGTAAGCAAACAACGTAGAGTAAAACAGATTTTTTTACATCCATCATTGGTTCGGCGAATTCAATAGCCTGAAGCTCGTTTCTAAAAGGAAGGGATTCTATTTTGGAAAGAATATCTGAAATTTCGATTTTGCTTAATAGGTTTGAGTTGACTATACCTCTTTTTGCAAGTTGTCCTGCTAAAACTATTTCCTCCTTTAAGAGGCTAAGCTTGTTAAAAATAATGTGCTCATATTTTTTGGTGGTGTTTGTATTAATTGATCCAATTATTTTGTTATAGTTATCAATTAAGGTGTCGTTGTTGTTTTTCTTCTATGCTATTTTCGTCCGTGATGATATCTGTTGCAAAGAGGCGTTGTTGCTTCCTCGGAAGATTATCGGATCCGTTGAATCTTTTTGCCTCAACGTTATTCCTTGGCCGATTCATATAATTGATCCGTCGACTTTGAATGGAGCTATCTACTTCCATAGGCTGTGGAGGCTTAGGATTTGTAGGTCTAGGGGGCGGTGGGTTATTAAAAGCTGTTTTTTGATTTGTATAACGCTGATTGTTGTATATTTGGTTTGATTTTTGGACCGAGATTTGAGGGTTTTTTTAGCGAGGATGGAAACATTTGATTTACAGGAGAGGCGATAGTGTTGTTATGATTCTTGTGAATTGAGAAGTTTCTAAAGTTCAAATTTTGGAATTCTAGGCAGGAGGTATATGCTTCTGGGAGAGTTTGAGGCTTTTGGATCACAAGCATTTTCGAAACGTCGCCATTTAGACCTCTTATGAAGATGTCTGTTCGCGTTAAGAATGGACTGTAATGTTACGTTTGTATAATTAAGTATATAACAAAAATCTTAGCTGAAAGAGAAATTGATCGTACGATAAGAAAAAACTCGTGCTCTTTCCTTGAGAAAAGGATTACAAGTGAACTTTTTATTGAACGAAAAGACATAAAGTATATGATTAAGAAATATAGCATAGACATAGAGTGATAGTTTCGTTGAGCTTAAGGCTTTAAACAGAAGTTGTAGCGCGAACATCCTCCCGCCGTTGAAGGACGCCTTCAACCAAGTAGTAAAGGACACAGCTTGCAGACTGGACGCTTGAATTCCCCCTTAGCAGTAGCGACGGATGCGACTCGTACAAGTCCATCTCGGCCAGGATAAGCTTTAACGATTCGGCCCATAAGCCATCGACATGGTGGTTGATTTTCATCATTTCAACATTTTCGTTATATCGGCCTTAATCCCAATTTTATTTTTACGAAAGCGAATAAGGCACGTGAGAAGATCGTTTTGAATCGTGGGGCCAACATGTAAATAATCATTTAATGAAAGGCCATTTGATGACTTACACGAAGCATTGAAAACCACGCGCAGCTTCGTCGTTGCGCTGTCGGGTTTCAGGACCGCGTGGTGAGGTAAATAAAATGATGGGCAGCTTAGGTCGTTGATTGGGACGATTTTCATATGACCCAGGCGCTCATACTCACGCATAAAATCGATGTATTGTTGTTTTAATATGGGATTCTTCGAAAATCGTCTCTCCATAGAATGCAACATGTTGAGAGCTCCTCCGCGAGAGTCGCCGAACTCAACGGGTGTTTTATTAAACGGTAAGCTGACTACGTATCTGCCATCTTGATTAACCTTATGTGTTGCTATAAAATGGTTTTCAATATCTGCACTTACCTCACTATCGTTGGAGCGAATTTCGTCGACAAGATCTCCAGGCTCAAAGATATTTTTTAAGAGCACGTCTAAGTCAACAGTTGAATGGTTGACGCTAATAGTAGCTTCTCGTTTTAACGAAATACTTCCCGCTATAACCCAGCCGAAGATAGTGTTCTGGGCGATAGGTGAACCCGATGGATGTACGATTTTACCGTCCGCGAGAATGTCGAAGAATAAGTCCGATCCCAACAACAAGTCGACCTTGCTTGGGCGATGACAATAGGGGTCTGCCAACGATAGATTTTTGAAATAAGACAGACAAGCACTTGGTATTTCAAAACTTGGAAAACAGTTTATTAACGAAGCAAGAATGAACGCATTAGCCGAAATACACAAATCTGAGTCAACAGTCGAAGACATAACAAGGCTTACTTGTCCCCGTGTACCTTGAGTGCTTTCGTTTTGTCCGAGACCGATTACCGGAAACTTGGCATGTGATCGCTTTAAACCGAGACGTTGTACATAAGATTCCGAGATCAAGGTAGCTTGGGACCCAGAATCAAGGAGGGCTCTACACGATTGAGGTTCACCATTTACATCTTTAATCACAATTATTGCCGTTAGAAGCATAGTTAAACACTCATGACGCGATGGGGGTGCGCGAACCGACACAGCTGACACGATGTCATTCGAAGAACTTGGCTGATTTGCAGCAGGGACTGGTTGGACGAAAGGTGGGGCAATTCGGTCTACGTGAAGCAGAGTGTTGTGCTTCAAATTACACGTTTTGCAGTTTGAAAATTTACATTCCGCTAACGAATGCTTAACCCGTAGACAATTGCAGCAAATTCCGTTTGCTTTCACAAATTCACACCGAGCAGGCACCGTAAGTTCTCGAAACTTCACGCACTGATAAAGCATATGTTTTTGCTGGCACTTAGGACACGATGGAATTGTGATATTGAAAACACGTTTACCCGAATCTTTATTTTTAATCGGAGCTATTATATTCCGACCGGAACTGGGTTGCACTTTTGATAGGTTTAAACTTTCGAGTTCGTTTATTCGCTCTTTCAAAAAGTTTGAGAAATCCGCAAACGATTCAGATTTACCCTGCTTCGCGGCCCGAATCAAATCGAATCGAATCGCATCAAAATGTAAACGAGTAATGTGTCCCACGAATCGACTGGGAGTTTCAAAGTACGCAGAGCATTCATGTTCTCAATGGTAGTACTGAATAATCGTTTTAATTCCAACAATGAGACACTTTTAATCACCGGAGCCACCATAATAAAATTTGGTTTTTCATAATGCTCATCCAACAATTTCCATGCAATAGAAAAATTTTCATTGCTGCGGGGGAGATGGCTTACGAGTGACAACGCGTCTCCTTTAAATCGCGATAGGAGATATTCCATTTTTTCGATACCGGTTACAGATTTTTTAGAAATCACTAACGCTGTAAATAAATCCCGAAAACGAATCCACTCATCGAATTTTCCCGAAAATTCGTTTAAAATCACTTTTGGTAGGCCAGATGATTGCTCCGAATGAGTTATACTTATTGGCCTTCGCGAAGTTTCCGCTAAATTTTTAACAACGTCATTAAGCGCGGTTTGATTTTCTATTAGTGATTGAATAGCCGAACTGAATTTGGTTCATCAGAATCATCGGAACGCGACGCCTTAGCAATTTCGCTCATGATATCCGATAATTTAGCATGGGTGGAGTAAAAAACCGATTCGAAATCTGAACGATATTGGGTCTCATCGGCTAGTAACGTAGCGTCTTCAATCGATTCTTCGATTTCTCTTTGCAAGCACTCGAATTCTTGCATATGTTGCTCTAGTTCTGTCTGTCGCAATTTACACTCCGATAAAGGGGCACCCGTTGTTTCAGCAAACGTAACGATCCGCGTTACTTGCCCTTTAATAATTGCCCGTTTTCTTTTGAGCAACTCCATAATGCTTGTTTTTTTTTTTTAACACGAACGCGCCGAACTATAACAAAAAGCTTAAATTAAAATCCAACCCGTATGCACACGACAACCCAAACTAACTGTGGTTATATAATCTTTTTTTTTGTTGGAAGCTCAAACAAAACCGAAACCCACAAAACACAAGTAGCTGCTGCACACACAGAACACTAGAAACCGAGTTAGTTACTTGTGTATTTGAACTATTCCGTTTGACACAGAAAGAGAGCTTTTTTTGCTCACCACCGACGTGAATGTGGATTGTATTGAGCGTGTATTCGTGTATGCGAAATTTCATGGAACAACGAATAACGGAGCACCTTATTGCTTCATGCACATTTTTGCCGATCAAATTAAATGAATTAAATTCGAGTTTTATTTTAAATTTTAAATATCCGACTCGAACGGACCAATTTTGTTCGCGTTAAGAATGGACTGTAATGTTACGTTTGTATAATTAAGTATATAACAAAAATCTTAGCTGAAAGAGAAATTGATCGTACGATAAGAAAAAACCCGTGCTCTTTCCTTGAGAAAAGGATTACAAGTGAACTTTTTATTGAACGAAAAGACATAAAGTATATGATTAAGAAATATAGCATAGACATAGAGTGATAGTTTCGTTGAGCTTAAGGCTTTAAACACAAGTTGTAGCGCGAACAATGTCTAATGCCCTATTTCTATAATTTTCCGTCAAGGCACTAACCGTTTTTTGCGAGTAATCTTCGGTCTTAATTTTATTAATGAGCAAGGAGAGCTGGTGGTTGACCCTTGCATAAAATTCATCGATAGTTTTACTACCTTGGATCATCCTATTTAATTCGTATTCTAAGGTTCGCACGTCGCGTTTGTCCGCATAGTGCAGTGATAAACATTTCTTGATAGTTAGCCAGTCCTCGTCACAAATATTATAAGATATGAGGGCGGTATCGGCTGGGCCCCTAACTTTTTGTCGGATATGTTGTAGAATTGCCCTATAAATGGGTTTATTTTTAACAATATCATAATCTTTTAGTAAAGATTCCACATTGTGAATCCAAGAAACATACTGGACTGCGTTTCCATCGAAAATTTGAAGATCCCTAACGCTATCGGGTAATTTTTTTATTCCTATAAGATCTTGTTCGGTTTTTGGAACACTTAATGTTGTGGGGAGGTTATGAGGAGGTGTTATTCTACTTTCAAGTTGAAGTAGGCGATTATTGATAAGTTTGGTCTGCTCAATTTGAGCATTTACAGCACCAGTTAACTTTGTAACTATTTCTTCTAGCGTAGGCATTTTGATTTTATTGGAGGGGTGATTAGGAATTTAAAACCTGGACTTGAGTAGGATTAAGTATGGTTAGATAAGGGTTTCAGAATGTGTTATAATTATGATAATATTTGATTTGGTTTTCCGGCACAAAAAATTCAAGGTATATATTTGTATTGAGTTATTTTTGTATACATTTTAAATATATAATAGGTATGTTTTGGAACAAAAATTACAAAAAAACACCTTATTGTTTCACACAAACAATTAAGTCAAATTAACGAAAAACAAATTAAACATTAATTATAAACGACTTACACGTGCATGCATTTCGAACGCTTCGGTTGCGCTCATCATCAGCACTAACTCAATTGACATAAACAATTATTAGTTTTGGTAAATCCAGAGCGAAGAAGAAACAGTTTAGATCTTTTGTAAGTAAAAACTATACAAGAGAGAACAAAGGTAATTGAATGTCTCCTCCATCCACATTCAAATTGTTGTTTTCTTTTTCGATGAAATAGCTTTCATAAGCATCAAGTCTATTAAAGTTGTTTACATTTTTTATTAATGTTATGATGTGCTCTTTCTCATCAGAACCATGACCTTCCACAATTACATGATCGGCAAAAGCCGATTGTTTTAGTTTTTTCTTTTTGATGCAATTGCAATGTTCTTTAAATCTTACATTCAAGTTTCTTTTTGTTTGTCCAATATGTTATGGTATGTTTTGCTTTTAATAATAATAAATATTTTAAATTTCTTCGTAAAGAGAAAAGAAAGTTGATTGAATTATTTTTTTATAAATAAATAATATTAAAAAATCTATTATAATGATATATTTTACTTTTGATAATGTTCTTCGTAAAAAAAAAAAATGTATTGAAAACTTACAGCAAAATTTTCTGCATCTTCGGGGGTTCCGTTTGATCCTTTTTGCTCTGCTGCTACTTAGGAACGGTTGATCCTCCACTGTTTGATTGCACTTATTATATACGAGGTTCTCCTTAATGCACACACTGCACTGCTTTTAGGTGTGTGTGAGGTTCTGATGTTTCTCGTAGGTTCTCCTTAATGCACGCACTGCACTGCTTTTAGGTGTGTGTGAGGTTTTTTCACGAAGCACTTAATTTTTTGCAGAGTGGTTCTTACGTTTCACTTTGTTTCGTTTAAGCTTTAAGTACTTTTCGTGAATCATTTAACTTTCCCGCAGTGGTTCTTATGTTTCACTTTGTTGAGTTTTTATTTTTTATATTTTTCGCGAATCACTTAATTTTTCGGCAAGGTGGTTCTTAGGTATCACTTTTTTGTGCTTTAAATTTTAGATATATTTCGCGAGTCACTTAAATTTTCGACAAGGTGGTTCTTACGTGTCACCTTTTTGTGCTTTAAGTTATTTTAAAAAAAAAATATTTCGCGAATCACTTAATTTTTCCGCAAGGTGGTTCTTAAGTGTCACCTTTCGCGCTTTAAGTTTTAAATATATTTCGCGAAGCCCTTTAGGTTTATAATGCTCGGGCGCCAGTTATCGTGTCTGTGCAACACGACTGAAAAAAATCTCAGTTTGTTGGAGGTTGACTTAAAAGTGAAGCTTTATTTTATTTCTTTCTTATATTTATAATAATACAATATTTTCAATAATTGCTTAATTAACAAAATGGAAATGATTGCTTGATTAGCAAAACACAAATAATTTCTTGGTTTCCAAGAAATGCAAAGTATTTGACTTACTGCTTTTATATTCGCTAAATTAACAAAATTAGAAAACAATAATTGATTAATAATATTTTAAGTTAACCAAAAAGAAATAATTGCTTAATTAACAAAAATAGAAACAATATTTTGCTTTCAAATAATTCTTGGAATTGGATTGGGAATAGGTGGTCGATAAGGTGCAAGGTGTCCTGTTAACTTGTATGTGTCACTTAGATACTACCAACTACAAAGCGTTTGAGGCATTTGAGAAATGAATTGTATGTAAGTCCGGTATTACACAGAGCATGTATTTAATGCGCATTAATCGGCTATTTTGTTTTAAAGTGTCATTCGGTGATGCACGCGTTATTACACGAAGACTTTTGGATTTTTAAGTCTGTGCATTCTTTTGACAGATATCTTTTATTTCTACTTTCGTTTCTCGCTCGGTGTACCCAACTCACAGTTGCCACATTGGTCATTTGTGACCAAATTTAATTTTTAATTCCATTTGGCCTTATTTTTCGGAAACGAACAAAGATGTTCGACAATTTGAGTAATGAAAACGTTCTTTTAACATACTCACTTGGCTAAACAGAAACAACGGTTAAACTCATTTAAGCAACTTTATGTAAAAAATAACTTTATTAAAAATATAAACTCTTGACCTGAATTGGACTCTCAAAATCGAACCTTATTACTTTTAATAAAACTATTGTGCAAACTTATATACTCTGATCTCATGTTAAAACGCTTTGTTTTTATATTTCGTTATCCTTATTAGGGTTAATCTAGTTTAATTAAGTTTGTTAGGGATTTTGTGAGTTTATTTGTACGTAATTAAAAAATAAATGTCATCTACATAATATGGAAAATATGTTTAATAAAATGTGATGAATTCATTATTCTGTGTTTACAAATTTTTCGGACTTGAATTATGTTGGTAATTTGTACCTACAACTGATCATGTTTATTTTCAAATTTGGAGACAAACAATTTTTTTTACAGCAGTGGCAACCGTGGGTATACCTCAATTCACTTCCGTGTCCCATATTGAGGTATTAGCTCTACTAAACACGAACACGAAGTGAAGCAAAGGCGAAAAAATACGAAGAAAAGGAAAGACAAACGTCAAAAACATGCAAGGAATTGCTTGTACGTGCATGCCGAGACAGATCTATTTCTATTTCATTTTTTATTTATTCCTTTCTCTTTCGCACTTCATTGATGCAAGGAAAAACATGCGCTTTGTAATACCGGACTATGTATCATTTAAATACTGAACAACAGTAACTGCCTATAAGGCATATTAAACCGATTCACAGTGGGGCAAGATACCCCAATAACCGGAATTAACTCAGTAGATGCGCTAGTTCCACTGAAAACTATTTTTTTTCCTTAAAATTGCTTTAATATGAATAAAAAAAACATATTTAAGTTTTTAAAGTTTGGTTTAATCCTTTTTTCGATGTAAATTTAAAAAAAAAAAAAACAAACTAATATACTTCTAAGATCCAGATTCATCGGACCAATATTCTGCCTCAGTTTCATCACTGCTACTGATGTTCGAGTTCTCAACACTAGAAATATTTGGGGCAGTAAGTAAGTCCAACACTTCTTTAGGGAACGTTCTAAGCTGTTTTTTTGGCATTTGCCTAAAGCTTGTTATGAAGGGATCTGATGTTACTAACATTAAATTTAATACATCTTCATTACATTTTTCTCTAGAACATTTCCTTGAAAAAAAGTCTTTGTTTCTCGCCTCTTGTGCCTCTTCAGACAATTGGCCTATTGGCAGAAGTGCATTTGAAACAACATCAGGACCGTGAATTACGAGCTTATGTACTGTGGGAGGCATGTAATACCAGGCATACTGATTTACAAAGCATTTGGCAGTCTCCAGTGTGTACAATCTGTGAACTTTTCTATGTTGATGTCAAAACCACTTGAAATTGCTACCAAGATAACATGCAATCTTTGTATTAGTGTTTTATCGACACCCAAGATTTCAGATGCTAGCTCCGCGTTGCTAAAAAACCGCCTTGCAGAGTTGCCATCATTCGAATTCCCGAAACCAGGCTTGGGTTGGTCAACAATAAGACCCATTTGATCCCGAAATTTTTTTTGAATTTAAATTTTAGTCGCTGCAACTACATCCTTGTCCTCCTTAAAAACTTTCCACTTTTTTATTGGAAGCCTATAGCCAACATGTAAAAGGCACTCAGAAGTACGAATCCAACAGTGCAGCACTGACAATCCAAACTGTAATGCACTCGGATTGTTAGGCCTTAACAGCATCTGTTCAATTTGATTGAAATCCTTAGAACTTGCACCACAGATATAACAGCGCTGAGAAGAGATGGTATCCGTCAAAGCATTACACACTTTTCCGTCAACCATTGTATAAACGAGCTTATGTGAAACTTCCATAACTTTTTCTTCAATGCTCACAATTGAACGGCACAGACCCCCGAATTTCAGCATCTACTCTTTGCTTCTCAGCTTCTGAAATTTGTGCTGATTCCTTCTTATATTCAAATTTAATTGGGCGGCAATATCGAGTTGAAGATGATCTTGGATTTTGCCATATCACAATTTTTTGAAATGAACATTCGCAAACAAGTTGGATCGGGACCACGGAAGTTATAAACACACTGGAATCATCAGTTTCCATTCCAACAGATTTCTGTTTATAAGAGCTATGGCCGGAGCTCCCATCGAATCCCCATTTGCAGATCAAACACAAATTTAGAAGTTTTTCATCATTCAAAGCTAACATTACTTCTTTTTGAGCCATAATCAAACGTTCCACAGTATGGTCCATCAAATCTTGCAATGTTACTCCAGCTGAATTGTCAGTCACATACATCTCTTCTTTTTTGGGATAACACATTTTTTTAGCATTTTGAACAACTTTGTAGGAAGGAAATCTTTCAGGGTCCTTGGCTCTAATTATATTGTATTGGTGCCTCATCAACTTGGCCTCCACTACGACAGATAATGCTTCCTCACCTGACATTATTCGCGTACGTTGCTGTTCCTTACGATATGCTCTTTGGTAGTAAATTGCTTTCCTAGGGGAACGCACCAACTCATTTACTAATTTTGCTGCAGCTGGATAACCTTCAGCTCTTAAATTTACTTTTGTTGCAAATCCTAACTGTGGTGTTGACAACTCTTTTCTTATTTTTTGCGTTTTGATGCGCTTACTTCGATCGCAGCTTTCTTCAAACGATTTTTCTGGACGACCACCCTTAGATGGGGTTACCTGATCAAGAAACTTAAAACCAATTGATGTTTGTAGCCAAGCCTCATTTTGTTTTCTAAAACGTATTTCATTTCGTTTAGATTTCAGCCACTTTTCCTTCAATCTAACCTCAAATTGAGACATAGTATGATGGAGCTCCTTTACATTAACTTTATGGCATGTCTCTAGGTGTTCCACCAAAAATTTAAATTTTGTGTTTAGTGTTTTGAGCCCTGAATCTTGCATGAGCTTAAACAACTCCATTCTAGTATTAAAAAACATAGTTTGAATTCGAAGCTACACGGAAAAAAAAGTATTGTAAATTTACATACATTATTTGCTGAGGTAGTCTATAAGGAAAACCTCAATAAAAAAAAGGAGCACATATGAGCACCCGATTTTTTTTCCATAGTATACGCATGAAGTTAAACTATATTTACGTATAAAAATCTCCATGTGGAAATGTGTGGAAACCAACTTTTGCCTTAGCAATTTAATGTATATGTTAAATTAATTTAACAAAATTACTTATTATTCATATATATCTTAAAACAAAAATGTTTTAACTTATAAATTAATTTGAAAAGAAAGTACATACTTGAAGCAAATTAAATTATTTATAGCTCAAGACTCAAAAATTGCACTACTTACTTCACACTTGCTTTAAGAGATAATGAAATCTTACTTACAATAATTAGACCATGCAGATCAAAAAAAAAAGTTAAAAATATAATGGAGGAATTAAAATGAAACTCTAAATGAAACTATACTTTCGTTTTAACAAATTAATTATCTATCTTTATTGAAGCGTCTATTCACAACGGCGGTTGGTTTTAAGATGTTCTTTTTTCTTCTTTTTCCCAATTCAAATCTTTTGCTTGAAGTTGGTTCTCGTTTGTTTTTCACAGTTCTTCTGATGACCGCGAGGTGGCGTGACTCAAGTATAAAAGTATAAGAATAGCTTAAGGCTCATATTACATTTAACATTTCTTAGTAAAATAAATTAGTAACAAATAACATTATGTAGTACAAATAAATACATTACAAAAATATAACTGTTTTTGCAAATGACACATTGAAATATTTACTAACGGAAAAACAACTTTTTATATTCATGGCTCTCAAATTTTTTTTTGGAGTTTATTCCGACTCCTTCATATGAGTCGGCCCGCTGTGCGATTGTATAGTATGTATCACTTATGCACTGAAATCATTTTTAATACGTGAAAATTTTATTTGGACTTTGGTTTGTATGTATCATTTAAACACTGAAAAATTAGTATGCATATGAAGCACTTTCGAGTAAGAATTGTATGTATAAATCATTTAAGCACTGAATTTGCGTTTGGCAAAAAAGTTCAATTGTATGTATAGGTCATTTAAAATATTTAAGAAATTTCAAAAAAGTTCATACAAAAATATGACCTCCTCATACAAAGGCCTATGTGGCAGACCAATACTGACCATTTATTTCCAAAAGTGCATATAGCTCATTTGTTACACTGATATCTTTGGCAGTACTAAAGATAGGATAGACTTAATTACACGAAAAGAAATATCTCCTTTTCGTCTTTATTATAGCATTCCTAACTCAAAAATGACAAAAATGCAAATGTATCACTCCAATACTGGGGTGAAGATATGTACACCAACACGTTGGGCGCCAAATTGTTGCAGTGTTTTTCACTTAAAGAAGAACCGAATTTATTCGATTAAAATAATATTAATTGGATTGAATTGAGTTAAATAAAACTACCGGGCGTACTTGAATTTAGGGTGGGCGCCAGGAAACTTTTTAAAGGGTCGTTTGCCTTGACCGGGAAGCTGAAAATGTTTCTTCAAAATGTTAAAAGAAACGAAATGTTTTAAATCCCTGATGGGGAGTTTGATAATTTTATTTGTTTAAAAAAAAAAATTTCCTAGGAAACCGTGGCAGGAGGCTTCGGATAAAAACCTAGGAATCTTTTCAAAGAAATTAAATGACAATTATACAATGGAAACTAAAATGGTAACAAAGCAATTGAAACAGATAGGGAAAAGAACAATGCAAAACCAATTGTACCGAAACCGATTGAATGGACCGCTACTATTCGGTCCCGAAAGAATGATAAGAGTTAAAACAAAGTTAAAACGCGCCTTCCACAAATCTTGGGATTGAACGCAAGAAGACCAAATGAATTTCCAAAAATAACAAGAAACAGATTTCAATACAAATCTACCTATCCTGTGGGAATTTTTCCTTATAAGATCGCCCCGTTCCACAGTGGGACGAGTGTATAGGAAAAACGGCGAAATTAATATCTCTTGTTTTAATGGCTGAAACCTTATTATTTTGCATGTAATCACTTATTACATTAAATATCTATGTTATTTACTAAAAAGTACATGCTTACCCCAGCAATTAATGCCCCGCCCAGCTTTTTTGGAAATAAAAGATTTGAGCAGCGAACTTTTTTTTGGAACTCAAACTTTATTTTTCTTATCTTTCAAATATTTATTAAGCTTTATTTTTCTGTAACAAATTTAATTGGTTAATAAAGTTCAAACTTTATGTTATTTATAATAAGTTTGATAAAAATAAAATATAAGAATTAAAAATGTATTAATAATAAATTAATTACTATCGCTTTCTGATGTTCCATCAATATCGTTTAAATCTATATCAATTGGCAACGTTAAGACTTCTAAATTGGTTCTGACTAGATATTGATCAATAACTGGATCGACTTTAGAAACATGTGAGCTATTGGAACGTATATTTGATATAAGTGGGTCCGAAGTTATTAATAAATGATTAATTAAATCAGTCATTGAGCTTATTCTGGAGCACTTTCGGCTATGATCCAACCTGGCCTTTCAGATTTCCTTATGCCTAGCTTCCAATGCTTCTTCACAAAGGACACCAATAGGTATGTAAATGGAAAAAGGAAATAATATCTTTCGCATGAACCAACAGCTTATGAACACTGCTTGGCATGTAGTGCCAACTGTATTGGGAAAGATACATATTTTTCGTTTCTTCCAAAAGCTTAACAAATCTTTCCACATTAATTTCACGACCAGTTGCGATTGTCCTTAATATTATTCCGAAGTTGCGTATAAGTTCTATGTGTACCCCTGTTATCTCCGAACTTAATTCAGGATTTGAAAAAAATCGTCTAGCAGTACTTCCGTCATTGCTTGTCCCATATCCAGGTTTAGGGATGTCGACAAGTAAACCCATTTTCAATCTAAAATTTTCTTGGATCATTTTTTTTTTCTTTCTCCAAATGCTGTTTTATTTTCTGGACCGCGTATTTGCCAAGTTTTAAAGGGTAGTCTGTAGGAGATGTGCAATAAGCACTCAAAACATCTGACCCAAGAATGTAAAGATGAAAGACCAAATCTGTAATTATTCGTGTTTGGTGTTCGATCTTCTACAGCGGGTAAATTCATTTGCGAAGGTTTAGCTCCACATATGTAACAATTTTGGGCTGCATTTGTCCCACTTAATGTATTTATTGCACTGCCATCAGCATCGTCATTAGCATTGTGTATTTAATATTAATGTCTCTACCATCAATATGG
Source organism: Eupeodes latifasciatus (assembly GCA_920104205.1). Classification (NCBI taxonomy): domain Eukaryota; kingdom Metazoa; phylum Arthropoda; class Insecta; order Diptera; family Syrphidae; genus Eupeodes; species Eupeodes latifasciatus. The sequence continues at coordinate 387,972,420 of OV049924.1, read as the reverse complement.
ATACAGAAATGTTGAAGATGTTCAATAATCTCCTCCATGTGACTTTGCTCGGACGCAATAAGGGCACTATTCTCTTTCTGAAAAATTTCTGAAATAAGTGGAACGTGGTCTGGAATTTATCCGTGCCGTTTATAGTATCCACTAATTTCAATGGCACAAAAGCACTAACAAATAAGAAGCTATCCGTACTGTCACTATTCACAAATGTTTGTTTGTAATTGCTATGTCCAGAGCTACCATCAAAGCCCCATTTGCATATAAGATCGAATGAAGTGCTCGTATTCCATTCAGATGACAGATTGTCCTTAATAATCTCAACAATGCTTTTAGAAGTTTTGTTTAATAGCGATTGAAGGTTGACTTCAGCTATTGTTTCTGACACAGCAGCAATTTCAGGCAATAGTTCAGCTTTAAATATTTGTAGTTTATAGTAACTCGGAAAACAGTCTTTGTGGACACCATTGACAACAGAACGTAGAAGACCGTACTTCCTCTTAGACAGATCCAAATCTAAGACAATGCTGGCTTTGCTGCATAGTTAAAGTCTTATCCAAATTTTTGAGGAGAATCCGAATAGCGACTAGTCATTTTAGCAGCATTGTTAATCTCCTCTGTAGTGTGTTGGGAAATAAGTTCATGTACGCAATTTCGTTTCCGATTCTTTATTTGAATAAAAAGATATATTTTTGTGATCGCAGAAGATCACAATCAACAATTAAATAAAACGCATTCATGTATTTTAAACTTAATATTATTTATTAAATCAAAGCTTCAGATCCTTTACCACTGGTGGGGGGAAATCTTAGGCTATACGTAGAATGACAAACTGTGAACTGAACTTGAATTGATCGATGAAACCCTTTTTATACTTATAAAATGTTTACTAAGCAAATCTATCTTCGACTGAAGATCGTTTGCTTTCCTTTGTCTTTTAAAATTGCTGACACAAGAATTCTTTTAGAATTATTTAAGATGCTTTGGGCACACAAGTTACTGAAGGCAAAAAGTGCTGATATGATATTTATAATATCGGATATCATCATCCGCTATGAGATGAAATTATGAATCAATGTGTGAGCATTACATTTTGTTTATATAAAGATACTTTGTATCTTTCTTCATTATTATAGGGTGTTTAATAATTTTACAAAGTTATGTGAGGGTGTTCTGATAATGTAACCACGCGACGTTTTTTCGTACGCTCGCTGCATTCTTCAAAATTTTTCGATGGCCTACCTTTGCTCGTCCCTGGTAGACTTCGATCATTTGTCTCACTTTCACGATTTAGCATTTTTATTTGTAACGGCAAATTAAGGCTAAGCCATCGTTCATTAAGTTGCATGAACTTATCGCGTTTTCTCTGTGATTTTTCCCATTTTTCCCTCAATTTAAGGCAGTAATATTTAGAATCCTTTTGAATTTTAACTTCAACATCTTCATTCGGCTCTCTTAGGCCAAGTAGTTCATTAATTTTTTCAGAAACAGCAGTTAATTTCACTGACTTCTCACTTTCAATCCAGGTTTGTAATAGGTCACTATTTTTGATCGATGGAGTTGAGCCTACAAAAACGTCAATAATTAAAAAAACGCAAATCTGCGCAAACTCTTATTTCGTGATTTAGTGAATAGATATATAGATAGGTAATCATAAAACAAGAAAGATCTCAGCAGGGTTTTTTGGGGTATTTTAGAAAACCTTACTTAAACCCGAAATTCATTTTAAAAAAAAAGTCGAATAACCCATGCACTTTAAAATTAATATTAAATAAGCCACGAAATAAACACATTTTTTTATAGCCAAATATGATTTCACATACCTTGATCAATATTATAAGCCATGGTATATTAATTATTTATGCGCACAATTTAATTTGCAACAGATTTAAATTATAGTAAAAAAATACTTATTGTCACTGTCTGAGAATAAATTTTCACTAGTCACTATTAACGGCTCTGTAACTTTTGCACGAGTTAACAATTCCAAATAATTTTAATGCAGTTATACCTTACATATATTTAAGATGACTTACCAATCACTCAAAAGTACCGTTAAAAGAGTTGATTTTTTTTTTGTTGCTATGGATCGTCCCACTGTGCGTTCTGGCGATTTCTCCTCTGATCCTTTTTTTCTTCTTACTCCTTCCACAAACTCCACTCTTTTCTATCTTTAATTTTTTTTTCTCTTATAAATTCACTATCTTTTCCAACTTTAACTTTTCTATTTTTTCTCCTGTATTTTCCTTTTCGATATTCAAAATTTCTTTTTTTTTTGCTTCTCTTAAACTTGGAGTGATTAATCATTGAAGCTTCTTCTTCTTCGGCCTCCTCACGCACATACATCCACACAACCAGATTTCTCGCTAAATTCAAAGTTACGGTGCCACTCCGAAGTCGAATTCAGGCGAGCCTCTCACACGCACACACATACTTTATGGATTCTTTAAGTTTTGGAGCTTTCCCAAAACCAGGCGAATCCATGGCCGTGTTCAAAAATACAAATAACAGAAACATCAGAAGAATAAAAGAAAATTCAAAGTTGAAATAAATTGACCTGAGCATTCTCTCAGCTACTCTACTATAAAAACTATCTGTGGAAGAGGTCCGAAGAAGAGAGTACCAACGTAATTACTCAAATTAATTTATAACCTAAAATTCGTTTGACCTTATAGATTGAAGATATAAGGGATGAACACTTAGCGCTACATTCAATTTCGGTTGTACATAATTTAAGAATTAATTAAGTTAACAATTAAGAAAGTAACGGTGGACCCAAGGGCTATACTAAAAACAATGTGTTGGGCTCACTGACCATGATTTCTCAAATGTTGGGCATATTAGCCATTTGTCCGAAAAGGTTGTTGGGCTCCACGGCCTTGGTGTTCGGGAGCGCTCCTCGCTCTTTTAAACGATTTGTCGTGTGAGTCTCCAGCTCGTCCGCTGGCTCAGCACGATCTCCAAACGGGGTGAATAAAGAGATTTGTAGACACGATTCGTGAATTCCAGTTTAATTTTTATTTTATTTTCAAAAGATCAATACAATTTTATTTAGTTAAGTATGGTTATTGAATATAGAGATTGGTTTAATTTTAAGTTTTTAATTTGATTTTACGTTTAAGTTTAAGTTTAGTTTTAAGTTTAAGATTTCGTTGCGATGAAGTCGGCAGACACAGACCACACGAGAGAAAAGAAAAAAAGGAATGAGCAATGACGAGGTTACAAGATGGCCGGTGTCATCGTGAAAAAACCCAGGGTACCAACTTTGAAATACAAAATTTAAAGAGAGCGAGCATAAGGCCGCTTGCGCACGTGATAATGTTGATGCGCGGGGCGGTCACATGCGGTGACATTTCTTGTCTGAACACGGGGTATACCTAAAATTGTCATCCTCTAAGGGCTAATAGTTAAAATGAATAAATCTTATCTTGAATAAAAAAATAATCTTTATTGAATCGAATCTTTCTTAAGACTAAAGTAACATTGAGTTTTAATAAAGCATTAAACCTAGCAATGTATATGAAATATGTAACGATTGCAAAAATTACATTGTATGGGAAAAAATAATTTGTGTTGCAGAGTTGCATAAATGAATTAAAATAATTCTATGAAATGATATTTGGAAAAAAGGATATGTTAATTGATTCCGTGGAAAAAATGCAAAGTAGGTATATCTGTAAGTATAATGGAAATGAGGTTCGGTGCAAAGTGCGACAAACCTTTTAAATTATGGTTTTATTGGAGGCACGTGTAACAACTAGCCTCTGCCATGTTTGAATTGGTATGGAATTATATTAATAGTAATTACAATAAAATATATGTACATAAAAAAACATATTGATCACAAAACATTTAATATTTAACTAACAAAACAATAGATATTACAATGCACTTTCTTAAGTCACTTTCCTTTCCGCCTAAAAAAAGGTTATAAACAAAAACTACTTCCTATTAAACATTTGAATAATCCGCCTAAACTCCAACGCCTTTACCATTTCCTTTTCCTCACACATCGGCATCAAAAATCAGTGTAATCGCTAAAAGCTGCACTAACCGACGAACATGCGTTGCTCGCTATATTCTAGTAGAGCAGGGTCAAGCAAGTTCGATAGCAAACCCCATTTTCATATAAATAAATAACCTCGCACAATTTTCTGCTTTCAAAAACGAATATGGTATGATGTATAACGAGTGTCCGTGTTCGACGATCATGTTCGATTCGTCAGTGTTGTTCTTTCTTCCATAGTCCATAAGAAGTATAAAGAGAGAAGACATCAAACTTTTGGTCGCGCCTGGTCTTCCTCTCCGTTGTGTGTCTTTAATGTCTACGTTCATACTTCGCCTGGTTATCGCTTTTTTTTTGCGCTTAAGCTAGGCATACATGCTGAACATGCTCAGCGAACATGTTCGTTTGCGTTAGCCCACACACGACAAACACAACGACGAACATTCATTTCGAGACGATTGTTCACGAAAGAAGGATGTCTGAAGAACGACCGCAAGTAGTTGCCCTAATGGAAATTTAATTACACATACACATAGTCCAAAAAGTCTTCGTACAGAAGCTTTCTTTTTGTTGATTCTGAGATAAAATATTTATTATAATAATGTATTAAAAACAGGTTTTGAAAATCACAATCACAATTTTTTAAAATTTGTTAAAAAAGTGAAGGTGGAAACTAACTTTTTTTCAATATTACCACTTTGGTTTACATTTATGCCTAGTACTTTTTTTTCAAAAAAAAAAAAACACTAAAATTAGTTTGCTGTACGGAGACTTTTTGGACTATGCGTATGTGAAAAAATAAAACAAACAAAGGTTGTGGATTAAAGACTGGCTTCAGAAAATCCATGTTATTAAAATACCATAAATTTGGCACATATACTTCTTCGGGACTTACTCCCGATTTTTCAGCTCAGCTCCCTTCTGTAGGAGGATCTAAGTTTGTTTTATTTTTTTTAACGATGTCCAAAACTCCAAAGTGGCACTTTCGTCAACATCCTTGTATTTTTGTAAGATGTTTTCCCAAGCTTTGTTTTTTTCAATATTATTTTTATACTTTTCAATTTTGGGGCATCCCAGATAGCAACCTTGTTATGCAGCAATTCCAAAAATTCCTCTATAAAAGTATGACTCACAGTTGCCATCTTCCGCAATGTTCACTTGACGGCATTCATATGAGAAATGAGAATTTGTTCGCAAACATCGCCATACACGACGAACATGACAGCTAACGAACATGAAAAAATCAAAAATTTTCGCCAACAGCGAGCGGTTCGCATACAAACCCATACACGAGAAAACAAACAGCGAACACGAGCAGGTTCGCCGAACATGTTCATCGTATATGCCTAGCTTTACCCTTCTACTTATTTGTACAGGCTTTTATTTGATTGTGTGTATTTGTGTAGAATGTATGAAATTTGATAGCGCAAACTTTTGCGATGCCCAAGTCCGATGTTTCAAGATAGATTTGGTATTGTATGAGAGTTGTATTGCATGAAATGAAAATTATTTGAAGAAAAGTCACTTTGATTGCAAGATGCAAGTTACAGACGCCGACATAATTCTTCGTACAATAGACATAAATTCTGTTGTTCAGTTCCTTAAAAGTACACTCAAAAATCAACTGACATTTTGAAATAAGGGATCAAACAAAAGATTGTGCACATAAAAATATTCAACTTATTGGCCTTTATTTTCTCAAAATTAAAACAAAATTGTATTATTCATTATAATTAAACGACAAAATTTATCGTACGACTTCTTTTTTTTTAAATATTTTAATAACATCTGCATTTTAGTAACGTGTTGCGTCTCCACCAGCTTTAATAGCAGCTTCCAATCTCCGTGGCATAGAAGAAACCAGCTTCTTCGTGAAATCTTCAGGTACGCGATCCCATTCCGTTTGGAGAGCTTGTTTTAATGTGGCTTTAGATGAAATTTGGTGTTTATGGAGTTGTTTTTCCAAATAGTCCCACAAATGCTCTATTGGGTTTAAGTTATGGGGCATAGTACAGCAACCATTCCTTTACTTTTTTAGCGGTATGCTTAGGGTCATTATCCTGTTGGAAGATCTAATCTCGGCCCAGATTGAGTTTTTCCACTGATGCACCTAAATTTGCCCTTAGGATATCCAAGTACATGTGCTGATCCATGTTTCCTTCAATGAATTCCAGCTCTCCCACGCCAGACCAGGCCATGCTTCCCCAAACCATGACACGTCGGTGAACAAAACCTTCTTCCAAAATTCCAGATCAGCGTCTTTGTGCAGAGATGCAAAGTCTTTCTGTTTCTTCTTATTCATATCACTTATCAGGGGTTTCTTTCTTGTTGTTCTTGAAAAAAGTTGATGTCTGTTGAGAGTCCTTCCAATTGTACGCGTACTGACGTCTTTGTGACATGTATCACAGACTATTTTTTGTATGGCAGGGCAATTCGTCTTAGGATTTTTTCGTATAATATTCAAAATAACCCTTTCGTTTCTTTCATTTAATATGCGTGGGCGGCCCGATCTTCGCTCATATTCAACGTGGTCTGTTTTTTTGTATTTTTCTATGATGTACTGGATCGTAGATTTAGGTTTTCCAACCAGACGCGCAAGCTCAGCTAAAGATTTGTTTTCTTTCAAAAACAAATCCACAACCACTTGTCGGAAATGTTGCGTCGTTTCTTTTCTTTTTCGTTGAACGGACGTTTCACTTTTTTCTCCATAAGATGTTGGTTCACTAACGGCTGAATGCAGAATGACATAATTTTTGATCAAACCACAAAGAGAAACGGAAAAAAATAACGAACGGTAAAAGTTATCGTACGATGAATTGTGTCGTTTGACGTGATGAACTTTTGCCTCTTTTTATTATTAAGTTAAGTAAAGTGGGTGGAGTGATAAAAGTCAAACAGGTTATAAATAGTATTTGACTATTTGTGTTCAAAAAAAATATAACAGAAAACATATGTACACAAATTCAACATATATTTGAAATTTGTATATCGTACGAAGAATTTTGTCGGTCACTGTATGTAACTACAACCGAATTTTTTAAGTTGGTTAGTAATTCAATTACCAAGTAATATTCATATTACAAAATAAGATTAATTCTAAAATTCTTAGTTTAGCGCCGCTAAACCCGCTGACTATGAGGAATCGCCCCTGGTCAATGGGTAGTTGGTTTTGTGGATTGGAAGAGGATGTTTGGGCTCTTGTATTACCCGTTAGTTCATTTGATTTTAGAGACATTTTTTAAAAGATTTTCAACTGAATTAATATCGTCTTTTGACATTTATTATTATTATTTTCTAGATTTAAAGATCAGGAAACATTTTTCAGTTATTAACTTTTTGAGATTGTAATTTTTCTTTTATTATATTTTTGTAATTTTTCTTTTATTATATTTTATTTGTATTCCTTATCCAATAATTATGAATTTGATTTATGATTGTTTCTTGACTTACACTGCTAAAATAAAAAGTTTTTAAGGTTTTCTTACCAAATTAAAAATTAATTTTTTTTTCACTATGATTCAAGTTCAATTATTTTATTTGTATTCCTTATCTAATAATTATAAATTCAATTTATGACTTATACTACTAAAATAAAATGTTCTTAAGTTTTATAAACTTACAAAATTAAAACGATGAAATCCATCGGCGAAAATTTGATGTGAATTTGGGGGAGCGACTAGCTTGATTTTTAGCTTCCTTTTCTTCCGTTGTTGAGTTATCACCTAACTACGGCTACTTAAGGGCCCTTCAGTTTCTCCACACTCTTAAAATAGCACTATTTCTATTTTGTTTCAGTTTTCCATTTTTTTTTGTTTACACTTGCACTTTGCACTTTTTATGTTGGGATGGGTTTGACCGGTTAGCGACAGCGTTAAGTTTTTACTAGTAGTGTGCGGCTACTTAAGGCGATATTTTTTACTAGTAGTTTACGGCTACTTGAGGCGATATATTTTTTTTATTCACTAGTAGTTGACAGCTACTTGAGGCGATATTTTTCACTAGTGTTTGTGGCACGCTTTCCGGTCCCTACTCGGGCGCCATTAAATAATTTATCTAATTATTTGTTTAAAAAAAAAATATTTTTTATTCGGGTAGCGCTTCCGCTGGTTAAATTATAATTGACAAATTTGTTCTTAAATCTAGAGCTTAAATACTATTTTTCCTGCTGATGGTTCCCACAGGTAACATAGCGAACGTGATGGAATTTGGCGATGTCGGCAATGTTGTTCCCACGAGCGGTGTTGGTTTTACGTCTTGTGTGAGGTGTTGGCATTTTCGGACAACTCGTGTGAGGTGTTAGTTTACACCTTCGTTTTGACATCGTTGTCGTTAATTCAATTAAGCTTTGAGGAAAAGAAAATAAGTTGTATGTACTTACATATGTCTTAAATAAATTTAGTTAAATAATGTATGTAGGTGTAAATGACACGAGTTGTCTGTTAGCATTATTTTTTGCAATGTCTGGATTTGATATCATTACAGAAATTATTGTTGAAAATTGTTCTTTGTGAATTGTTCTTCCCTTAAAAATGTTAATAATCTTTTATTTATAAAACAAATATTCTAATAAATTAGTTGTTCTTACATTTTGCTACCAACAATTAACCAACCAGACATCAAATGAAAAATCCACTACATTTTATATGCGGATCTGAATTGAATAGAATGAATACGTTCACGTGAATAGAAGAATACCGCGCAGTATTACCGACCGAACGCTATCGACATACATATGTACACACATTCATTTCGAATGAAAAGCAGAATGGTGATTAGTGAAAATTCAAGAAAAATTCGCCCCGATGATAGAATAGGGCTGATTGTTTATTGGATTTTGTTTTGAAAGGAAGCAAAAGTATTAACTGTCATTCACATTGGAATAAGTGAAAAATAGTAAGAGGAGGATATACCTTTGGGTAGTTAGTAATATGGTTGTGTAGAATAATGAGTTTACGCTTGTCTATTAATAAGTGTTTTAATACCTAGGTGCTAGGACTATACTGCATTATTTCTGTTGAATACCTCATGTAAATCTAACATCTCATGTTCTCTTCCTTCTTTCTTCTGGTTCTTGTGTTCTCTGTGTAACATGACGAAATCCATCATCCGGTCCCACCATACAAACATTAGATCACTGAAAGGTCAGTTTTCAGTCAGGTTAATAATACTCGGATTATTAAAAAAAAAATCCAAAGACTGCAGGCCCAAAGTGGCCTAACCAGTTATAAATGCGCTCAAAGAATCCTCCAATTTGCTTCTTCAATATGGAGATCTCTTCTTCAGAAAAACCATCCAGCAAATTGACACGCGCATGATTATTATCCCACTTAATGGCGTCATGAATAATATTTCCTAAGATGACCTTTCCATCATCTGGGTCCTAGAGAGCTTTATGATATTTAGATAATTTTTCTGCTGAATAGATTACTGTTGATAATAAATTGTCTAATTGTTGCAATTCCCAGGAATGCCGATTCAATGGGCTGATGTATGTACTGTTCTGTCTAGATTTCCTGAAACAACGTACCATATGTCACTAAATTGATATAGGACAGGGAGTATAGGGTTGCACTCAAATTTGTAATTTGTAATCAACCAGTATTCTGGTTCTAGACCTTAGAAATCTATTAACTTTGAATCGATCTTGACGCGGGTGGGGGATCGCAGCAAAGAGTGAGATGACGCCTTTTGGTTTTAAAAACTTATTCTAATTTATTGTCTGAAACTTATGTCTATTTACTAAAATTAATGCTTACTTTTATTTTATTTAAACTCCAATACTCGTACATACATTGCTTATAACTATTTCGAAACCTAGTATATTGACCTATTGAACGATTAAGTTACAGAAATACAATTATTGATGACACTGCGCTTTAATGCAACACATTTTACAGTTAAGGTATATTATTGTGAGTAAGCATACTGCGACTGTTGTTGCTGCCGTGGGAATTTGGTGTTATATTTAATGTTGTTGTCGTTAAGTGTTGATAGGTACTTTCAACAAAATCTTTTCACACCTTGGTGGATCACTGCTGGTTCTTGGCTACATGTTTTGTTAACTGTATCTGCAATTACAGATATGGGTGTGTACTGTATTAAATATGCAACTTCCCCACGTACAACAGCAGTATAACCTGGTCCTCTAAAATAGTCATAGGCAAAATCTTCTGTAGATAGCAGTGCAATAGTTAAGTGGTCTCTCAAAAGCGTTTGCTCGAGCTCACACCTCTCCTGAGTTATTGTTTGGTACAAATTATCAACTTGGGCTTTAGTATGACGCAATTATTGTATTTGTATTCCTTATCTAATAATTATAAATTCAATTCATGATTTTTTCTTGACTTATACTACTAAAATGTTCTTAAGTTTTATAAACTTACAACTTGATGTGAATTTGGTCGAGCGGCTAGCTTGATTTTTAGCTTTCTTTTCTACCGTTGTTGAGTTATCACCTAACGACGGCTACTTAGGGGCCCTTTAGTTTCTCCACACTCTTAAAATAGCACTATTTCTATTTTGTTTCAGTTTATTGTTGTTTTGATGGTTTTATTATTGAAACAACAATTTACTTTTTAACTAGGAACAATAATATTTTTATTTGAATATATTTAAAATGTATTTTAACAATAAATTACTCTCGCGAACTATTGATTTTAACTTTATCAGAAAATATGCACCCTGCGTCGGTCGTTTACAAAAAGTATATAAATCCGAAAAACTAAATGGATACCAACCTGTGAGATATTTCTCCCTGCCGCATCATCTCCATCTGTTGCTTTTTCAGCGAACGAATTTTATTCGCTCTGTTTGATTCGTGAAACACTACAAGTTTTCCTTTTTTGTTTTTGTTTACACTTGCACTTTGCACTTTTTATTTTGGGATGGGTTTGACCGGTTTGCGACAGCGTTAAGTTTTTACTAGTAGTTTACGGCTACTTAAGGCGATATTTTTTACTAGTAGTTTACGGCTACTTGAGGCGATATATTTTTTTTCTTCACTAGTAGTTGACAGCTACTTGAGGCAATAAAAATTTAATTTTAATAATAAAATTTTTTAACGATTATAATATGTGACCAATTATTTTTTATTATATTTTTAATTAGTTTAAGTAGGCTTTTTTGGTCAATTTGTTTTTTAATGCAAATAAAACAAGTTTATTTCATCTTTTCCCAACGTTTCGTCGCTATCCACGACTTCTTCAGGGGTTTATTGATTGAATTAATTTGTTGAATTTACATAGTTTAATTGGAAACAAAACAAAATAAATTAACACTAAAATAATTTAACATAAAAAAGACTTATTACTTTACGGAACAAACAAAAATTATCACAGTAGTGTTTCAGGTACTTATTGAACTGCCAAAGCATAGCTTACGATCGTATTGTCTCTATCCTCTTGTGTGACACAACCCATACCTTGTTTTTTGTTTCATTAACCTATTTGGGGTTATTCCACACCCCACAACTTTCAAGTAATATTATGTCAAAAAGAAAACACGAATGATATAAATTGTTGTATTTTTATTAATAACACATTCTTTTTAAACACTTATAACAAAAAATTGGGCTTAGTAATTCAAACTTAAGTGTTAAAAATTAATAATAAGAAAAACCAAAAAAGTACAACGAATTTAAGGAGTCTTTCAAAAATCCAAAAATGATTGGTGCTTAAAGGCGTAAGTCACCAAAATTGTTGAAAATCTGAAAAAAGACAAAAGTTACAATAAATATTTGCATTGAAGAGTTATAGTTTCAAAATATTACCATTATATTTTTAAGCATTCTTTTTAGCCAAAAAATTACAGCTGGTGCATATTTCCATGCGATGTTCAGCGCAAATTTGTCTATCGCATGTTTTGCAGACTGTTTTTGTCTTTTTGTCTTTCATTCTTGGGCACAAAAAGCATCTTCCTCGTTTTGCCTTTTTCGAAGGAGGTTCTTGGCCTTCGTCTTCATCAATAACTTCATGGGCTTCGCCGAAGCATTCATGAAAATTTTTTCTATATTGGTCCTCAAATGAATGCTTATTTTTTGGTCTAAGCGTTTTTGCATATATGGTTTTGCCAAAAAGAAACCCATATTATGCAAAAAAATACTTCGTTTTTGTTTTTGTAGTTGTTCCCAAGATTATATAACACCATTGAGTTTATACTGGCTTGGTCAAGCATGCCAAAAAAATATCTGAGCGGCCATCTCCGTGTTTTTCGTGCTACACTATAAGTGTGCACAAGTTGATCAAAAGTATCAACACCTCCTTTAGTGCTGTTATAGAAATTTATAATTTCCGGTTTTTTCGATTGTGGATCAACTGTATTTCCCTTATGTAATGAAGAGATAAGCACCACTCCTTTTCCTTTTTTTGGAGTAAACGCCACCAAAGTCATTTTATCCTTGAACGCAAACTGTGATGAAAGGATTTCTTTTTTCCTATTAGGCAAAAATGATGGTGGAATCTCAGCCTTGTTTTTGCGTAGCGTTCCTACAACAGTGAGTTTATGTCTAGAAAGCATTTCTTTAACCAATTGTATGGATGTAAACCAATTATCCATTGTTTGGTTTCTACCAGTCCCATGGATACTCTCGGTTATTTTTTTAACAATTTGGAGTGGTATAGGATCATTCGAAATTGTTATTTCTTTTCCAATATAGGGAATTGCCGAGACCATGTAATAAGTGCGTGAATCGCACATCGTTATTATTTTTATACCATACTTATCTGGTTTAGATGGAATGTAAATTCGAAAAGGACAATTCCCTCGGAATCCTAACAGCTGTTCGTCGATTGTGCAGTATTCATGGGGCGTATAGTATTTTGTAGAGTTAAAACAAAATTTTTCCCATATTAGTCTTATTGGTGATAGTTTGTCTGCTCGATCTCTAGTCTCTCGATCGTCAAACCTTATGCAGTTAGTGAGGAACTCAAATCTGTTCTGTCCCATAATCGCTTGAAAAATAGGGGAACAATTGATTGACCACATATATTTTATGGCTCTCCGAGATTGCTTTTGAACTCCAGCAATATAAAGTAGACCTATAAGTGCCGGAATTTCATCAATGTTTGTGTCACCGTTGTATTTTGAAGTTGAAGCTGCCGTAGAAGTGGAGGAGGATGTTGACGCAGAATTTTGTCTTTGAACACCAATCTCAATATTTGTGTTGAAAACAATAGTTTCTAATATCGTGGAATCAAAAAGGAGGTCCCAAGCTTCAACCTCGGATTTCACAAATTTTGCAGCATCCTTACAGCCGGGAACTTTTAGGACAATGTTCCGAGAAGCCGTTCTGCCACTGGATGAAGGTGGTTGTACTGTCCACCAGAAACCTTTTTTTCCCAACAGAACCCCTTCGTGATGCCGTGTTTCTGAGATCTCTTCTTCTTCACAATCACTGGCAGACATTTCATCATCTTCTTCTGAATCGACTTCCATGTTATCATCAGAAAATTCTACATGCTCATCATCGTCTTCAACATCAATGTCAAGAAGTAGTTGTCTTATCTCATTTTCCATGTCAGACATTTTGCTTAACCTTTTTCAATTTTCTAAATTTCAATATTTTACTTCCCAAAACTAAAAAAAAAGCACTCATTTACTTACCGAAACCGCGAAATAAATTTTTACACAAAACCTTCATAGAAAAAAAAACTTGCGTAAACCTATTTGGGGTACCTGTACACCCCACTGATCAAGATATACACGCAATGAAGAAAGAAAGCAAACTAAATTGGTTTGGGTTATAAAGAAACAATGAAAAAAATAAAAGTCATGACAATCCGTCCACTACAAAAAAATATACAGGCAATATAAAAATAAAGTGGGGTTCCTACGCACCCCGTATGGGTTCTAGGGTAGTATTCCGAATTAACAATAATATCCAATAAACTTCGAGTTTAATTAATATAATTCAATAAATTTGTGGATACAGTCCACGCTCTTTAACAATTTGTAAAAGAAAGGAAGTAAAATTAGTTATGATTGGTTCACAATAGAAAAAGAGGTGAATGAATACGCAATCTAGTTGACAATAGCGTCAGTGTTGACGTGGTTCTCAACAACCGTAAAGTGGTTCTAGAGGCTATAGTGGTTGTGAGGAAATAGCTTTATTACACCGCAAAGTGGTTCAAGAGGTTACACTTTATTAAGAAATACGGTTCTTCACGTTTCTTTATCGTTTTAGGACCCGTTGCTTGGTTGCCAGTTAATTTAGCAGTGTGCGCTTAATGTAAAAAAAAAATCACAAGTTAGTTACGTACTAGAAGAAGACTGACTGATTTTATTGTTCTCACTTGTATTTATAACATAATTATAACATATTTCTATTACATTTTGCTTACTTAGATTTCTCAGAATTACACTAATTTATAAAATTTTGATTTCTGGAAATAATATTATTTGCAATATTCTCAGAAGGAGAATTTGCTTATTAAATCGTTTTAGGTATTTTGGACAGTGGGAATATGATTACTTTAGCAATTTGGGTGTCAGGAAGGTTTCTGCGTATCCTAACATTAAGGTTTCGTTGTATGTAACTTGCATTTTAAAAATCCTATCTGCTATCTAGTGGTTGTTATTAATTATTAAATTACGCCTTTCGTTTTTGTATATTTGGTGGTTGTAAATCACCAAATACTGAAATTCTCCGTTGCATGTTCCACGTGCATTTCAAAATTCCATTCGATATGTGATGGTGGTTGTAAGGCACCAAATACCGAATAAGTAATTATTCTTAGGTTAGGTTAGGTTGAGGGGCTGACTGTTGATGTCTTTATCGTCACACTTAAATCAATACAGATCCATTGTGATACCCGTGAGTATTGCTACTCAAGCTAATAAGAAAAACCTATGTGTTAAGTTAGTCAAGACATTTAGAGGCTTTGACGAAGTTCAGAATGTTAGTACCTGGCGTACTAGAGAGTTCTTTTAAATCCCCGAAGAAATAGTTGCCAAGCAGTTTCTTCCTTTGATGGGAGAGTGCGGGACAGTGACACAGAAAGTGCGAAGTGTCTTCATGCACCTCCTTGTCACCGCATCCTCTGCATAGATCAACTGAACTGATTCTTATCTTTTTCATATGATAACCTAACAGATTATGTCCGGTGTTCGAAGTGATCCCTTGTGTAACTGCATACTTCTTTCCGTTCTTTGTTTGTTAAAACAGGGCCAGATGTGTCTTGTAGTGCCGCAGGTGTCAAGAAGGTTCCACCTTTCATCGGCCTTGATAGTTATTCTTTTTGAGATTTCCTGTTTTAAATAACAGGTAGGGGTGCTGACTAGCTTAGCTTGGCTTACGTCAAGCATTGACCCTAATCTTGCGGATATCAGCTACGCAGCCAGGAAAATGAGTAATCACAAGGAGCTCAAGCGTTTCGCCACCGGATTCAGTCCAGCTGTCTGTAGGTTTTTTGAGAGATCCTAGAGTGACTGAATCCTCCTTGGTCAGAATTTTACGTTTAGCTACGTTTTGCTCGTTGTGTTTCGACCCTAAAAATACGTTGACTGGTCTTATAATGTTCCCAATCAGCTTCTTTTGGCGACGCACGTTGAAAAGTCTTCTAGTTTCTTTTCTTAAGTTGCCTATTTCAGTGGTCCACCAGGGTGGTTTTTTCCTACCTTTTCCCATATGATTGATGGGACAGCTTTTTTCTAAAGCGTGATTCAGAACAACTCTGAGTTTTTCTGACGCAATATCTATGTCGGAGGGTTCTTGAATTAGAAGTGTGTCCGGGTTTTGAATCCCCTGTCCTACTTCCCTACAGAATACATTCCAGTTTGTTTTCCTGAAATTCCTAAAGGGTTTTGGAGTTGCTGCTTCATTTTGTATCAAGAAGCCTATCAGTTTATAATCTGAGAATGATTCCTCTTTAAGAACATTCCATTGATCTATTACTATTGTGCGTGAGTTAATGGTTACCCACAAAAGTGGGTTCGTTACCCCAGTTTGCTACTAAAAGATTATGGTCTAGTATAGATTCAAAAAGAGACTCACCTCTGTTGTTGATGTTGGTACTACCCCATTGGGTATGATGTGAGTTTGTATCACAGCCTAGTACCACGTTCCATCTCTCAGAGGCAGCTTTCTCTACAAGCTGACTTGTGATGTTAGCGGGAGGCCCTTCTGGTCCGTCATGCGGCATATAGCATGATGTAAGGATCAGTGGTGGGAGTCACTTCCTTTCTAGTTTCACAGCACACTGGTCTGGATCACTGTAATTTGCCAAAAGAAAAATATTTAAAAAAAAAACAATTCTGTGTGTCGTATAAAACACCCGAAGAATGTGTGTATATATATAGCTTGTTATTGCTATTATCTTATTAACAACATATATTAATTTTTTAATAAATAAAACTCAAGTGAATAAAATCTTTTTAACTTTATTATATTTAAATTAACTTTTGAGTTTTAGGTTGGGAGCTTTGTTATATTAGCATCCAGACATTGAGTTAAAGAATGCCTTATTCGGCTTATGAAGACATTCAAAGTTTCGAATTGACTTTGTCGACTGGTGATTAAGCAATACACCAAATCGTTATAGTCTTCGATTGGGAGATAAGCCCGATTAAGTGTGTCTTCAAATTCTTTAAAATCTTTGGGTTTGGCGGTTTGAACCAAATCGAGTGCATCCTCTCTTAATTTAGTTTGGAGAATTTGCAAGAAGAGTTTTTCATCTTCATTCGGGATATGCTCTATAATAGGCCTAATGCACGTAAGAAATGTTTGTAGTTTTTGTGCAATTCTCGCGTCGGTACCTCCAGAAAATTCTGGGATACCTTGGGAGAGTTTTAACAGTTTCTCAAATCCAAGAGACATTTTTGGTGATGTAAAGGTTTTTTGTTCAGCCAGTTTGATTTTAGATTTGCTAATCAGATTTTTCTTGGGAGTGTTTGCTTCTGTTATTTCTGTCGATAATGACATTAATAAACAGGTATTTTTGGAAGGGGTGTTTACCCTTTCTCTTAATTGTTCAACTTCCCTTTTAAGAAAATCAATCTGGCTGATGTATACCAAATTTTGTTCCTTGAATTTGTTAACAACACTAGCCAAATCAGATTCTTTAGCTTTGTAAGAGCTAAGAGCTAGGTCAACTTCCTCCTTTTTCGACTCAAGAGTAGTCACCTGTTTCTCTAATTTGGCTATAGTTGCCTCTGCGTGATGGTTGGTCTGTTCAGCCTCGAGTTGGTTATTTATTAATTTGGCTTGAATCTTTTTCAGACTTGATTTCGTCTTTGAAATCTATTAGTCTAATTTCCCGTTCCTCTTGTTGCCCTTTTACGGCATCTATATAGATAGAAAGGATAGCGTCAGTGGTCTCAAGTCTATTGAGTTGTCCCCACTGTTTGCTGACCTGATCAAAATGCAGGTGATAAACTTCTTTACCCACGAGTGATTTTAATTCACTTAACAGGGTAGTGTTAAAGTTCTTTATCTCCTGTGTTTGATCCTTTCTTTCCCTTTCTAATTGCCGAATTTCATCCAGCAATTTCTCGATCTGATTTGGATTGGAATCCATAAACCGAAAGAGGAGGAAAAGAAAATTACGAGAAACTATAAAAGATCCAAATTGTCAACAAAAAAAAACAACCCGAAAAAGAAAAGAATGCAACCCATCGGCAAGTACAGAAGAAAAAAAAATAAAAGAATTTTTTGTGTTTTTTTTTTTTTTTTTTTTTTTTATATTAACATTTTATTTATTTTGTTTTCTTTACTTTTAATTTTTTTTTTTTGTTAATATTTTTTTTTTATATTAACATTTTATTTATTTTGTTTTCTTTAATTTTTTTTTTTTGTTATTTTTACTATTCTTAAGAATAGTTTCCTCCTTGGCTAGCTCCTTAGCCTCCTGTAAGTAGTTTCTTTTCGCCTCTCCCGTGCATAGGGAGGCTAGGTAGTATAATTCACCCAATTTCTGTCGGGTTTTCACAATACGTCCTCCTCTGCGCCGTTTTTTTTTCTCTGTTTTTCCATTGTCCGTCGTCTCGCTGGCTCCCCCGGGGACAAGAGGAGGTTTTGTAGTCAGTTCCGGCAGGGCAGAAGATTTGGGTCCTCCTAATTGCGACAACCGTTTCCTATATTCCTCTAAGGAAATCGGTTTGGGCCCGGCACTAGGGTTTTTTTTTATTTCTTTTTCCAACGTCGTCATCTGATGTTCAGATCGTCGTAAAAGAAAAGTTGATCCCAGGAGGGAGTAAAATGACAACAAAAACGAGACAGGCAAAATAAATTTGATATTCGAAAGGAAGAAAACGAAAAGCTAGACTAAGAAATATCTCATTATAACACATTAATTTATAGGTATTGATGGTGTTCCTGAAGTGGAGTAGCCTTCAGATTTTTAAGTCTTTATTTTTTAACTCCAACTTGACACACCATCCTACCGGCTGCGCCAATGTTGTGTAATGTATTCCATGAGATATTTCTTTTTGTATATTCTTATGGTTGGGATATTTTAAAGGCTTCCCAAGCCAGAGAACTGGGCGTCAAAGCGCCGATTTCCTGAAAGCAAGATGGTGATGAAAACAATAAAAATTATACCTTTAAGTTTAATAGTTTATTCTTGGTGACAGCAGTGGGAAAATTCAAATTCACAATTCACTTACTGCTAAATCTTACCAACTATTTATACCTAATAATACCTTACATTGCTAAATTAAAATTATGTCACTTAACATTAATTTCTTAATCATTAATTTCATAATCTATTTCATCAGAGCAATTTGCCTATTACCTATTTATTTGAAATATGACACACATATTTCTTTTTATTTTATTTTACTTTATTTTATATGACCCACATATTTCTTTTTATTTTCTTTTACTTTATTTATATTGCGTCAGCATTTAGTGCATTCGCAAAGTTCATTTCAGTTCATTATTTGGCCTCAATCTTTTTGTTACAAAATTCTGATGACGCTTCAGTATACGGGTTACTGAATCGTCAACCAGGCAATCGAATGTTTGTTTATCATTTCGAATACTTTGGTGCTGACATTGGCCTTGAACATGAAACATGAACATGAATTGAGGTGGGTTATGGTTTGGTGTGAAACCATGAATAGTGTTTCACACAACACCAGCACACAAGACAGACGAGAATATTCTAATAAGTAATGATTATAAAGTTTTTACAAGGAAAAGATAGCAAGGAGGGAACCAAAAACATTCTGATTTAGGATGCGTTCAAAATTTTCGAGATCGGAAGCGTTCATTAATTGAAAGTGAATAATGGTCGCGTTCATTAATTGAAAGTAAATAATGGTCGCGTTCAAGCAAGCAACTTATATCTTATGCGATGCAACTTTGTTAACGCGATTGAGTATTAGGTGAATAAATTAATATCCACTACATATGTACATACATATATGTATGTATCATAATGATAGCATGGCTTGTGTGTATTTTTATGTATACTCTCATCTAGATACCTAGAGTTTATTAATTAAAAGTTGTTAATTGCATTTCTTCAAGCATTCAAATTATTTTCGCCCATCAATTATTAAATAAAATACAACAAAACACATGACGTGTATAAAAAAAATAAGTTTGTTTATTTATATTATACAGATGTTATAATTTTGTTCTTAAATATCTTAAAATATAATCGGTAAGATGAAATGTATATTTAAATATACTTGTACACACTTCAAAGCGTTCTTCAAAGGAAGTCTTAATAAAATATTTAAAACAAGGTTTATTTATCCCAGGTGTTTTTTCAATAAGATCGCATATAAATATATTACGTTACTTATATATTTTTTGCAACATAGTATATTAACGCGATTTATATAAATGTCGTTCATTTCCAGTGCCAAACAACACAATTTAGAGCATGTGCACAATAAAATATTTTTATTAACTGTACCTTCGAGGTCACTAAGTATATTAGAACAGAGTGGTTGTGTTAAAATATTAATCGCGTATTTATCGAAATTATTTAAAACTTCGTTTATAATTTGTTCGGTGTGTTCTTTAGTTTTTTTCTTCTTTTTTGATACGGTGCAAACTTTGTCTTTTTTAGGTTTTTTGTTCTTTTTTGGTTCAATGCATATTATTTGACCGTTTTTGTCAAAATTTATATATTGAATTAAAATTCTACTTACATTAAGTAAGTTTTAAAAAAGTTTTTATTTCAACTAAGATCTGAACAAACACAACCGATCACTTTCAGTTTCAAACAAGACATAACTTATCTCCCTTATTGGAGTACTATTTATATTAGATGAGAACAAAGAGTTCTTTACAGTTAGTCATTTACTTTAATTAAAATACTTTTACGACTTCTTCTTAATTGAAATTTGAGAACATTGTTCATTTCTATTGTTCTGATATTTTACGATCAGTTGGTCTTATTTACAGTTGGGATTACGTGTGTTTCCGTTGGGATTGGTATGGCTACGTTGACCTTAACTCCTCCCTTCGTTTAAAGAAGAACGTCCCGCTTCTTCTGTAAGCTGTGTCATTCTGTTGTTGTTGTAACCGGATTGATCTTGCTTTAATTAAATACATGATGCATACTGTTGCACCTATTATTGCGATTATTAATACGAATGATGTAAAAATTGGGCTATTCATTGCCTCTTCTTGTAATGATTCTATAAAGTTTATATTCTCAAATTTCAGTTCTTTATTATATGATTCAAAGTAATTCTTAATTTCTAGTTTATCTATTGTATACGTTCTAAGATAATTTTGGATCATGGCTGTTGGATTTTCATACAATTTTCCGTCTATTTTTGTTTTGTTTCTAAAATTTATTAGATATGTTCCATTTATGGTAACATCATCAACATTATTTATTCCAGATAATAAAATTGATCCATCCTTTATAATTTCTAAATTTTGATTTTTTTCTTTTATTTTGTTACAAATAGCTTTCTTATTATTTAATAAATTAGATAAACATGTCGTTTCATTACTTAGTTTACAAAAACTATATCTTAACTCTATTTTACATTTTTTAACATTTAAAAATTCATTTTCATATTTGGCAATTTCTTTTCCAATTTCCAATTTACCATCAGGTTGGCTTATGGCCCTAGTTTCAAATATTATGGGGTATTTTATTAGGACTACTATTACTTCATCGTTTTGTAAAATTTTGAATTCGGAAACATCCATTAAATCTGTCATTGTCATACTTCCGTGCTCGTGTCTAGTGATTTCTTTAATGTCCTCTAAGTTTAAAATTGCAGGGTTAAGGGTTCCTGTTTTAGCTAATGCAATGGTTTGCACTATATTTTTTCAACTCAATTACAATTAATTTGTTACGTTCTCTAACTAGTCTCAATTGTGCGTCATTCTCTATCTCGTGCAGAGATTCCGATAATTTTTGAATTGCACTAAAAATCTCAGAGTTTGTTACAAACTGTTTATTGTTATTCGTAATAAGTTCGGATATTTTATTGTCTATTAGGACTAAATCGTCATGGTCAGGGGATCCTGATATCCATTTCCATATTGTACCGAGTTCGTTAATTCCTCGTTTATATCTATTTGTCGTACGTAATTGTGCTAGTAAGGTTTTTATAATTAAAACGTCAGTGTCCTTTGTAATGTCAAGATTAGTATCGTCATGTTCCTTAGGAGCTGAATTGAAATAGAGGTTTCTCTCGATTTCAGCAGTAGCTTCTGCTATTACTTTTTCGAAATATCAGAGATGGGTAATATGGTAAATGTTTCCAAAATCTGTGTAGAGAGCAGTATTGCCGTTTTCTAATAATAAATAATTTTCTCTTGTGTAATCCAATATGTCGGTTTTTGCTTGTATTAATGTAAAATATGTTATCAAGGCCAATGTCCTGAAATATAAAATTCTAACTTTTAATATTGTCTTTATGTATTATACGGTTTTTTGTTTTAATCTTTTTCCCTAGATCTAATTCTACCTTTTGTTTCCTATATCTATTCATCATTTTATTCTTATTTCTAAACTGTAATATTTTTTTCGTAAATAATTTGTTTAGGTTTATAGCTCTTAATATTCCTTTTACAGTTAAATCTATCTAACATTTTTTGTTGAGCTTTCTCTAATTTTTCTGTGACTTCACTATGTGTTATTTTGTTAAAAAGAATGTCAAATGGTTTTGCATTTGTTATAGAATGTATGGATTGATTATATTGTTGAGCTGCCCTTAATAATGCTTCTGTTGTATCTATAATCTCATATTCTTCTTTTAAACATTTCGTTAATTCAATTAAAGTTGAATGTACTCTTTCTACTTGACCATTCGTAAGAAAATAAAGCTGGATAATTAATCTATCCATTAGATTTTTAAATACTGCTGACCTAAATCCTCTTTCATTATCTAAAGTTATCTTCTTGCAATTAGGAAAGGTTTGAAGAAATTCTAAGACTTTGTTTTCCAAATTAAGTTTATCCTCAATTGGTTTGATTAATAAAAATTTTGAATACGCATCAATACATGTAAGATATTTTTCTTGTTTTGCGGAAAAAATGTCGATGTTGAGGAATTCCCCTTCCGCTTTTGGGATTGGAGCCTCTCCAATTGGTACTAATTGTGGATGTCTATCATACTTTGTTTTATTACAAATTTCACAATTTCTGGCATATTCTTTAAATTGTTTACGCATATTTGGCCAATAGTACATGTCGTGAATTTGCTTTATATTCTCCCTGTAGTTTCTGTGTGCTCTACAATGCGTTTGATTGACGATATCTGCTTGATCGTCCTTTCGAATAATGTCATTGGGGAATGATTTAGTAACAAGAAATTTGTTACCGAATGTTTCTAGAAGTTTGGGCTTAATTCTGTATAGGTCTTCGGGGGTGCAATAAATTGCTACAACTCCTGGTTGTAAATATTCTTTAAGTATGATCATTAAATTATCTGGTGTATCATATTCTATGATATGACGGGTTTTGTTAGGGAAATTTTGAATTCTTTCATGTGCTGTAAATCTTCCTGAAGCTAACAATAATTGTTGGCGAAAATCGTTCAATGGTTTATTCGTATTTTGAATTTGATCATTATCGCTACTTTCTGCAGAATGTACTGTATTGTCCGTTTAGGAACTATCAGTCATATGGTTTAAGTTTTGTCGTGAAAGTGCATCAGCTACTACATTTGTT
Source organism: Eupeodes latifasciatus (assembly GCA_920104205.1). NCBI lineage: Eukaryota > Metazoa > Arthropoda > Insecta > Diptera > Syrphidae > Eupeodes > Eupeodes latifasciatus. The sequence continues at coordinate 387,949,332 of OV049924.1, read as the reverse complement.
TTACCTGGTTTATAAATAATTTTTGGAGCATATTCTTCTATTATCGCATGCCATCTTTTCATTTTAGTATTAGGGTTTCGTGGAGAAACTGCGAAGGTTAAAGGTTGATGGTCAGTATGGATTTCTAGATTGGAAACTCCGTAGAGGTAGTTTCGAAGGTTTTTTAATGCCCACACGATTGCATATAACTCTTTTTCGTTAGTTGCATAATTTTGTTCGGTTCTATTCAATGTTTTAGAAATAAACGTAATAGGTTTATCTTCTTGTGATAATACTCCGCTTATTGCGTCGTTAGAGGCATCAGTCGTCAGAACAAATTTCTTATTGAAGTTCGGCTGGGCTAACTCAATTTCATTCATTATATGACTTTTAAGGTTTTCAAAAGCTTGTGTAGGTTCTTCATTTAAGCATATTTCCGTTTTCTTTGATATGTATTGGGATACTTTTCCATTTTCTCCCGCTAAATACTTTGTCAAAGAGAGAAATTTTCATGTTTGCTTCCCATAATACGTTTATTATCTTCTCCAGATCTTAAGAATGTTGTTCTAAAGTTTCAGAGTTTAAGTCTACTTTCTTTTTATTTATTTAACTTTTCTTTTATTTGTTTAAACAAAAACACCACTTTCATTATCTTTCATTTGTATATTTTTACTTTTAATTTATTTCAATAACACTCCTTTAGTAATCAACAACCGTATTTATTCACAGCTACTTTTCGAATGAATTACAAAATTACAATATTCTTATATCTAACCGGCAGTCTCTCATTTTTTGTGTGCTCTCTCTCTCGTTTACATTATTTCTCTTTTGATTTAATTTTTTACTCTTACAAGAGTATACAATTATATCATCAATACATACATGACATATCTTTCCGACATATTCTCTTAATATATCGTCCATGGCTCTTTGAAATATGCCCGGCGCATTTTTCAAACCAAAAGGCATTCTTACAAATTCATATTTACCATTATTCACAGAAAAGCTTGTCTTTTCTATATCCTCGGATTTAATTTTTATTTGGTGGAATCCAGATTCCAAATCTAATGTGGTGAAATATCTTGCTTTTCCTAAATTTGATAAAATAACGTTAGTATCGGGAATAGGATACTTATCAGAAACTGTTTTTTCGTTTAATTTTTTAAAATTTATTACTAATCTCATTTTCTGTGTTCCGTCTTCATTTGTTCCTTTTTTGAAACAATCCACACTGGTGAGTTATACGGACTCTTAGAAGGCCTTATTATTCCTTCCTTTAATAATTCTTTTACCTCTTTATTAACAAAATTATTTGCTGATAGTGGGTATGGATACTGTTTGTTCCATATAGGAGTTTCAACAGTTGTACGAATCTCAGCTCTAACGTCTGTTCTAAATGGTAACTGAGTATCTATTCTCGAGTGAAGATCCCTAATTGTTTTTCTTATATTTTTACTTAATTCTTCTATATTTTCTGTTTTTTTAATGGAATTTAAATATCCATCTTTATCTTCTGGTATAAATAGTTTTTCTAATTTATTCCTGTAAATTAGCAATTTCCTCTCAAAATCTATTTTTACTCCGCAACTCTTTAATAAATTACATCCTATTAAGTTAAGGCCAGTCATGTTAATTCGTAAAGCGTTTTTACGATTCATTTTGTTTAATTCTTTTGTCAAAGTGGTATCTGTACCATGTGTCATGATAGTTTTGTTAATCAGGAGAGTTAATTTCTTATTAACTTCATTGTAGAAGTCTATTATAGATAGGTTACCTTGCCTGAGAATACTCATTTCCTGCTCTATTATGTGAGGAGGACGCTTATCGGCGTAAGCAAAGTCGAGTCTAGAGATTATTGCGTCGTAGTTTAGAACTGTGCCATGATTTGTTAAGATATCATTAGCATTGTTAGTGATTTTATTTCTAAGGATAGTGAGAGCAGCAAAGTATTTGCGGCTTCCTTTGTTATAAAGAGATATGGAATTATTGGCTGCCTCGCTTCAACTTACGTAGGCGTTGGGATTTATTCCTGAAAATTCTGGTAAAGATTTAATCACATCTAATGATTCGTTACACATTATATCGTCGGATATAGTCTGCGTAGAGTAGTCTGTCACTAAGTTAGTATTAGTTAATGTCTCTAATGTTGCTTTCAAAGATGCTATTTTTGATTGCAAGGATGCAGTGTTGGTTGCTATCAACCTAGCCACTAGTTCTTCAGTAATGACAGGCATTTTTAAAGATAGTGATTCAAAGTTTTTAATGAATTCGTCCAGGGTGTAAAATAGAAATTATTGAAAGAGTTTTCTAAATCTTAATATAAATTGCCTTTTTTTATATATATATTTTTAAATATAATTTTTAATATTTTAATAATTTATAATTTACTAAATAATTATAATTCTTACGAAAATGATCTGGATGTTGACATGTTGAGTTCTTCTTCTGCAGCTTTCCTTGGACTCTGATTTTTAGAAATTATTGTTCCTGATGTCCTCTCCTGCTTTCCGGAACACTTCCTTGGTTTTTTCCACTCTAATTATGAACTGTTTATTTTTGTCTTTATTTACTTTGGAGTTGTCACTTGAACTTTTAGTTTTATCTTCCATGAACTTCACTATTTCACTGAGAATTAATTTTTTGTGTTGTTTTTATTTGTCTTCTTTTTTTTTTTTATTTTTTCACTTTATTGCGTATATTTTCTTCTATTGTCACTTGGCGCGTTACGCTGAATTCTCTCGTTAATCGCGTTTTTTAGATCTTTTGCGTAAGTTGGATATTGATCCTTGAGCAAATATAGTCTTATTTCTGCTCGGTTCACGTTCACGGGGATTGTTCGGGTTGCGGGGGAATTATTTGGCATTCTATTTTCTTTTTTATTATTTTTTTCTTTTTTTTCTTTTCACTTAAGGATGTTTTGGAATACGTACACAACAACACAATTTTCTCCTTTCTTCGGATACTTTTTACTTATTTTTTCTCCTTTCTTTTGAAGGATACTTATTTTATTTTTAAGTTTTGATTTCTTTCACTCACTCACGCACTTAAACACGTTTTGGCAGATATTCAACCTTACTTTGTTTTTTTCAGGATTTAAGATATCTGTCCTGTCACGGTCGCCAATTAAAATTCTACTTACATTAAGTAAGTTTTAAAAAAGTTTTTATTTCAACTTAGATCTAAACAAACACAACCGATCACTTTCAGTTTCAAACAAGACATGACATATTAGATGAGAACAAAGAGTTCTTTGCAGTTAGTCATCTACTTTAATTAAAATACTTTTACGACTTCTTCTTAATTGAAATTTGAGAACATTGTTCATTTCTATTGTTCTGATATTTTACGATCAGTTGGTCTTATTTACAGTTGGGATTACGTGTGTTTCCGTTGGGATTGGTTAAGGCTACGTTGAGCTTCTGTTAAAAGAACGGTATTTGTTGTTTCAGTAGCTTTGGTTTTTCCGCATTTCAATTGTTTAGCTATTTCTGAGTCTGTAGCAACGGACTGAATCAAAAATATAAGCGGTGCCATTAAAACAAAAGGAAGATTGTGTTCTAAAAGGAACATAATAATCTTTAACTCAGCCGTCTTTACTTTATTAAATTTTTCTTTTTGACTAGAACGATGGTTTTCAATCTTTTTTGAGAATAAATCGGGCTGATTTTTAAGTGCTTTTATTGATTGTACATGATAATCTGAGCTGCAATGTCTTTCGACATGTTTGATGTTATTTGAAAGTTGATGTTGTTGCGATTGATTCTATAAAAGAAAAAAAGCATTTGATTACACACATAATGTTCAATATGTTTCAAGTTGCTACCTGGTCGTGGAATACTATTTCTTGGCGTTAACAGCCCTTCGGTTGCCTGCTCCCATACAGTTATGGTGTGGCTGTTTTGCATTATAGGCTGCGAACCAAAAATTTCCTCCATCTGTAAATCCAATATCCGGATCAGATCATGGTGATAATAAAACGCGGCTATTAATTCAATGCTACATATAATTTTTCAAAAAAAAAATATAGCTGGAACTGCTGCTGCTTCTACTTAAATTTTCGCACCGCAACTTTCTACGTTGGTTTTTTTTTTTCCTTTACTAATCACAATAAAAAAAAAGCACCGCTACTTCGGTTCTACTGCTGTTCTCGTCGTCGACGTCTTCATCGTGTTTAACCCACAAGTGTCTTAGGTTTCAATATTCTGTTTGTTTAAAATTATTGCACTACTGATGTTGTACGTTTTTTTTTCACAAAAAAATGAAACTGTTCTGCATGCACTTAACTGCTGGCTGAGGCTGAGTTATTGTTTTTTATTTTGGCTTCGCTCTTTTTTTAATTTTTTAATTGGTTGAGCCCCAAGTTTGTGGAATCGAAATAAATACACAATAATTTATTAAGTATTTAACAATTTAATTAATAATTATAAAAAAGAACACTCCGCCGAACACTAGATTCTGTTCTGTCTTCGGCATCTAAATCGACTGACTATTTGTTTTACAAAAGAAGGATTGCCAAAAAAAGAGATGAAGGAGATGGATAATCAATAACAGAATAAAAGTGTCTCCGTGTGCGTGAGTTGGGCAAGTTAACCCAGGTGCGGAGCGGATGCATTGTCTGTCTTGCGTCGCGCTTGCGCTCTTGTTGTGGGGCCAATATAACCCACATAACTGTGAGTGGAATCTTCCTACATACGAGTTTCCAGTATTTGAATTTGGTTTGGTCATATGCATTTCTATTCCTTCTTCCCTAAAGTATTCTTTAATATTTTCTGAGTTAAATTCATAATCACATATAATTTTCCTAGATTTCCCGAATTTACTTAGTTGTTCTTCAATGCATTCCAACTTACTTGTCCAATTCTTGCTACTTAAATTGTAACCATAAGCTTTTTTTAATCATTTTGTCAATAAATGTCAGGTGTGTTAATTTATTTAAATGGTAAACATCCATGTGCAAAATGTCATTACCTTTAAGTGGAGATTCTGTTTGTTTGAAATGAGGTCTTATTAGTTTTCTGTCGTATTTACCTTCTTGACAAAGTCTGACGATTTCCTATTACTCTCGAAATTTCTCTTAAAAAAATTTGGAAAGTATACGAGTATTTTGTGTTTTTATTTGTGATATGTTTCTACTAAACCCGAATGATTACTCTCTTCGATGTGATATAAGGATATTTGTCTATGAGCATCTTTACCTTTTTCTAAGTCTCTTGCGCTCTGTGTGAGTTTGTAGAATTTTACTTCTTTGTCATGTCCATACATTTCATTTAAAACTTTTTGTACTTTATTGTATTCAGTATCTTCTACTTCTGAATAAATCTGTCCAGTATACATATGTCATCTTTCGTCATATCTACCTGAATTATTGTTTTAGTGTGTTGTACTTTTATTTAATTTTTTACAGAATAAGTCAGTATAAGCTGAGTATAGTAAATGTTAACAATTCCTTCTTTGATTTGAATATGTTCTAAAAGTTGTTCACTCGCTGAATGTACAGTTTCTGACGTATCGTATTGGCCTCAGACCAATATCAAGGTTTAATAATTTTGAGCCGAATGTTGGAATGGAAGTTCCATTGGCAGCCGAGAGCAAAAAGAAAGAATTTTGAGATGCCTTTTTGCAGCTATACCGAAGAACTAACAGATCCGGCTCTGTGTCGACCAGAAAAGTGAACTTGGAATTTCTACCCCTTATAAATAAGCGGCGCACAGTGGCCCGTTTATGCAAAAGTGCTTGCAATATTCATTTTTCGAGTGGGTCTATAATGCAAAACTTTTTAGTTCACTGGACTCACAAATATTTGGAGCTTGAGTAATCGAAAAAAATATTCAATTTGGGTTATTGGTGTGCCTTATAGAGCAGGCCAAAGTTGAACATTTTTTATGATGATCATTTTTTTTTATTTTTTTATTTTTTTTCTTAACTTTGAATGAAAAAACTAGAAAAAGGGCTTCCAAACGCTTTTCGTTTTTGTTTTTATGATATGCTTTGCCATTATTTAGATCGGTAGTTAAAACAAAAAAAAAACAAAAAAATTTTTTTAATTGTTTAATTTAATTTTTTTGGAAACACTACTTTTTGCACACTTTTTCGACTTCAAATTGGATAGAAAAAAAAGGTTCAACGAGTGGTGCTAAGATCTCAACTGATTCAGAATCCTTATATATTCCTTTACATAAATCCAAAAGATCAACTGCGTCATTTTGCATCGAACTGAGCTAGGGAGATTTGAAGTGATGAAGTCAGTCATTTTTTTCCCCTCTTTTTTATGGAATTTTTTTTTATGGTTTTCTTTGTTTTGTGTGTGGTGGATTTAAAAAAGATGATTTTATTTTAAAAAGGTAAATCATTTTTATTTTTTGTTTATTACATAAGATTTTCAAGAGTTTTAGAACTAATTTTTTTAATCCTGTTATAAAATTTTAAATAACGCATTTGTTTTCGGGTACGATTGAATTTTGATCAGGTACTTTTATTGATAAGGATTAACATTAAGAATTTATTGAAAAGATTTAAGGATAAAACGATTTTGGAATATGTTAGTATACAGGTAGACAGACAGGTAGTTTTATTTGGGTGTCTTTAAATATAATTAATATAAGGATTAAAGCGACTTGAGTGCAGGTATTTACTCTAAGGTATAAAAAGATGAAACATTTGACTAAAATAATCATTTAGAATTCAAACGAGCGTTCGAGCAGTTGCTTTTATTTTTCAAAACAATTTAAAATGGATATTCCGAATAAGGATTTGTTTGAACTTTTTGTCAATGTTACCACTTGCAATGAGTTTATATCTGCCGTGGAAATTGAATACCAACTACCAGATGCAAATGCAATCAAACAGATATTAAAACAATTCTATTACAACCTTGATAGAAAATGGATAGCAGCCAAAAGATCGAGAAATAACTTTAAAAAGAATGCAGAATGGCTTTCCTTATCTCTGCATATCAATACCGGACAAACAGAAGAAGCGGGTGATCTCCCAACTACATCGAGAGGAAGACCAAGAAAGACAGTCAATGAGTGCGCAACATTTACTAAAAAACAAAAAATAATCAAAGCTACAAAGGAGATATGTACAGAACATCTCTCTGAAGCTTTGAGTATAAGATACAATAAGGACCATGAAAAAGGGAAGAGTGATATAATTCAGGCAATATCTTCTGCAAGTCCACTTCGTGTCAAAAGAGTCAAGGAAAGCATTCACACTCCCCAACACAATCCCATAAAATACACCAATGAGAACGCATTAGCTTTGTTTATGGATTTGGGACTCTCAAAAGAAAAATATAAAATCCTGAGAACTTCGTTAAGACATCACAACATAGATGTCTTGCCATCCTACAATATGATTACAGTTGCGAAAAAAGAAGCAGTTCCCGACAACTGCGAAGTCACGGAAATATTAGCTAGAGTGAAACTTCAAAGCATGATGGATCATACAGCAATGCGGCTAATAGAAAGCAAAACGGAGAGTCAAATAATTGCACTTCCAAGAAGTCTAACGTTACAGAGTAAATGGGGCTGCGATGGATCATCTGGACAAAGTGCCTACAAGCAAAAAATAAATACAACAGATGGTGAAACAGACGCACACATGTTCATGGCATCAGTTGTCCCACTTCGACTCAATAGTACAAATGGTGAACATTGGAGGAACCCTCGCCCATCATCAGTTCATTTCTGTCGGCCCATTATGTTCCAATATGTTAAAGAGACTAGTGACATCATAAATACCACAGTCAATAATATTAAAAGTCAAATAGCAGATATTCAACCAACAATATATAAAGTTAATGAAGAAACAACTATTACTGTGAATCACGAGTTCTTTTTAACTATGATAGACGGAAGAGTATTAAACGAATTAACGGAAACAAAGTCTACGCGGTCATGTCCGATATGCAAAAGGACACAAAAGAATTTCAATAAAGATGAATCAATTGAGGACGAACATAATTACGAATATGGAATCTCCACTGCACGCTAGAATCAGATGCATGGAATTTATTTTGAAGCTTGCGTATACTCTTCGACAAGAAGGAGAAGGTACTGATGAATCGGTTGGGACCAAAGAGGCGGAAAAAAGAAGAAAACAAGAGATCCAAAGGCGTTTTCGCGATGAGCTTGGCCTTGATGTGGATAAACCAAAGCAAGGGTTTGGAAACACTAATGACGGAAACACTGCAAGAAGATTTTTTGAACAATCAGATGCAACCGCTCGAATAACTGGAGTCAATGGAGAAGTTATAATGAGGCTCAAAGTAATATTGAACGTTTTAAATTGCAGAGAAGTAGTGAATGCAGTTAAATTTGGGGAGTATACAAAAAAAACTGCAGAGCTTTTAAAACAAAAGTATCCTGAAAAATTACTCACACCTACACTACACAAAATATTGGTTCATAGTCAAAATATCATTGAATATCAATCACTACCACTTGGAGAACTGTCAGAAGAAGCCCAGGAATGCAAAAATAAAGACTACAAGAAATATCGATATCAGAATACGTGTAAAGTTTCAAGGATTCGGCAGAATGAGGACCTATTTAACATGCTTGCAACCTCTTCGGATCCACTTATTTCTTCATTAAGGCATGTGAGAAGCCAAAAAGATCTGAAAGAACGATACTCTCCAGAAATGATGAGTTTATTACACATTTCCCCGGACTTAGATGACAGTTTTCAAGAAATTTAGTGTTTATATATTAATTTGTTTTGTCTTTATTCCTTTTTACACTGACTTTTGATATATGTATAACCAAAATACATTATGTACTCTTGAATACTGGAAAATAAAAAAAAAATGCCTTAAAATTAAAAAAAAAAATACTTTTTTCCCCACTGTTTCACTCGAATTGGTTCTTTTTCTCTTTGCTCCACTGTTTCAATTCACTAAATTACTTAAAAAATTGATTTTGATGATTGCATATTAAAATACCGCTATGTTTATCACCTTTGTTAAAACTTTTAATTTTAACACAAATTTCTGAAACACCCTGTAAACAGTTTTTTTTGCTCTACTGTTTCAATTCACTCAGATTACTTAAAAAAATGATTTTGACGATTGCATATTAAAATAACGCTATGTTTATGACCTTTGTTAAAACTTCTTATTTTAACACAAATTTCTGAAACACCCTGTAAACAGTTTTTTTTTTTTGCTCTACTGTTTCAATTCACTCAGATTACTTAAAAAAAATGATTTTGACGATTGCATATTAAAATACCGCTATGTTTATGACCTTTGCTAAAACTTCTTATTTTAACACAAATTTCTGAAACACCCTGTGAACAGTTTTTTTTGAAAGTCACAATTTTTATAGCCTTAGAAATTTCCTTCAAGATAAAAAAAAAATTAAAGCAATATCTTTATTCGTTTAGGAGATATGATTTTTGCAACCAAAAAAGTCAAAACGGGCCACTGTGCGGCGACTTAAAGGACACTGCATGTTTGCCGCTGCAACAGCAGGTATATCTAGTTTGGCTTATTCGTGCGATTTTCAGATGGCTTGCTACATTTGTTTGCATTTTATTTATAGCGTCTGTGATACCAGCAAATTCTTGTTCCGGAATTTAAATTAATACGACTGCGTGATCGAGTGTTTCTATTTTTTGTATGTTGAAACGATCTGTCTCTACTACGCGAGCGCGATTGAATGGAAAAAGCTTCGATCATTGACTCAATATTTAATTTATTAAAAGAAAAAACAACCTTTATGACCACAATATTTAACAAAAAATCAAAAAACAACAAATTAAATTAAAAAACAAGTTAATTATTCAATTTAAAACTTTTTAATTTTTTATTTAAAATTGGATGCATTTCGAGTCCAATGTGACTCATCATCAGCAATACACTAATTGGTATACAAAAATTGCAACAAAATTAGAACAAATATATGAACATAAGAAATTATAAACAAAGAAAATTTTACAAAAGAAAGGTAAAAGTAAATGAAAAGAGTAAAAGAAAAAACATAGAAATATTATAATTTAAATGAAGAGAGGGTTATATTAGATTGAGGAGTGGTAATATAATATTCCCGTCATCGCTGTTCATCAAGTTTTCGTTGATATGTATGTATATGCTTTCATACGCATCAAGTTGTCTGTGGTTGGTGACATGCTTTAGCAGCTTAACGTTGTCTGATTTGAGATCGAAGTGGTTGGTGGTGAGGGCGTGGGTGGCGACGGAGGACTTTTCTGGTCGATTGTATTTGATGTGGCTAGAGTGTTCTTTGAAACGTACCTTGATGCTTCTCTTCGTTTGACCAATGTATTTAGCTTCGCAGTTTCCGCATTTAACTTCGTAAATTCCAGATTTTTCGTTAGTTTTTGTTTTGTCTTTCGTTGTGCCAAGCATGTTCTTTATTTTTCCATTATTAGAGAAAACGCATTCAATATTTTTCTTTTTAAATTTTGCTGTTAGCTTATCAGTAATGGATGGAAAGAAAGTCATACTTGCTCGTTCTGTGTTGTTGTTGTTTTCATCTAATCGTCTATTTTGTGTGAATAAAGTTGATAAATTTGATTTTTTGACTTTTCTTGTGTGTTTTAATACAAGATTTTTGAGTTATTTGTAGTTGAATTAAAGATGATTTGATAGTCTGCTCTTCTTGTTGATTTCTTGGAAAAAGAAGCGTTTTGGTGTAGCGTGGTTTAACCACACCGATATTCCGGTACTTGGCGGCCGTGTGGCAAAGAATATCAATAATTGCTGTAGAATCAACTGGAATTAGTTCCAGCGTCGGGGTCACCAATGTGGTTCCTCGAATGCAATTTCGAGAATTGCAATTAAAGAACCCACTTTTAAGTTTTAAAAAAATACAAACATTTTTATTTTAATTATTTAAAATGGCTTGAGTTGCTTTATGCACCAGCACATTAAGAGTTTTTTTTTACTTTTAGCACTGTCTACGATGAAAGACGTAATTCCAATAATCTTGATCGAGAAAAAACGGAAATGCAAAATGTCTGCATTCTATGTTTTCACAATGTTTTCTTAATATTGAGCTTTAGGTTTTGATAGATAACATTGAGCTTTGCGTATTGATAGGTTATTTTAAATGCTTTATTTAAGGTATGTGCACATCCACTACAGTAGCAATACTTTGGACTGTTATGAGAGAATACAACTGTTACAAATTATTTTGGGAGACTTACCGCTTATGTTGAGTTTGTGCACAAAATCCAACAAGGTGATATAAAGATGCTCCTTGTTGACGTAGATAAGCCGCAGCCAAACTATCACACATATACACTTTTGACAATTTAATTGGGCTCTTATCTCCCCTTCTTTTCTTATTTTAGCAAATTTACCTTGCACTTTATGATAATTCTTGTATACTGATTTTCCGATTCAAATTATATTTATTATTATTTTTTTTAACTTGTTTTAACTTTTTAATCAATTCTAATTTTCTGTACCTTTTTTTTAAATTTAATTTACTTTTCTATATTCTTTTTTCTTTTTCTTTACTTCTTATATTAGTTATCCTCCCCTTGCACACGTCCCGATGCCATGTTTTCCGAGATGGTCTACCCTTTTCTCCCCACTAGAACACTATTTTTCCGCCCTAAGCAGGTCACTTGGCGATCTAGGAAGTAGCTAAAGCGAACCGATCCGACTTCCAAGCTCAAGTAGACTGAGCTTGAGTAGTAATCTGGTTTTTTTCTTAATACACAATTTAATGGAAGGCTCTCTTTAACTTTTGGAATGGTTCCGCTAGTTTTTCCGCTAGAGTTTCGATCTGGTTTCTACTACCGTCTATGGGGAAGGTAGAGAACGTTCTTGGAAATTAATTTTTCTGCCCCTCCTCTGAGCACTTATTTTCCTTTTTTTATTTTATTTTTTTTTGTTAAAAAAGGAGACGTTCACCCCCGTTCACGTGGGTGAAACATCAAAATTGGTGATTTTTTCTACATTAAAAACAGAAAAACTTGGTTTGAATTGAAGGATTTCAACTATGTAAAGAAATTTACCTTTTTTTATCGGCAATTCCCTAATTATTACATATACACGGCTGTTCTGATTTCCGACCGAATTTAAAAACGGAAACGAAAATCAAATCCGTGCGAATTAAAAAAAATTGTTCTGATTTCCAGTCGAATTGAATTTGCAGTGTAGACAACTTAAAATCAACAAAACGTTTTCGAAATCAGCTGTGAAGTTGTCAAACAAGTTTCAATTTTAAAATTATTAAATTTCTATAATTTAAGTACAAATATTCTCTTAATAAAAGTAAAAGTAAAACGCTTTTATAATTTTTAAGTATAGACTTTTATTTTACACTTTAAGTATAGAGACACTTATGCTTCGAGTGGCGGCTTCCAAAAAAGTAATCGCCGATAGCCCAACCACTGAATACTTGACCAGCAAAAAACACAGCAGAGCAGCGATGATACAGTTGATGTAAATGCGAGAGCATAACCTGACCGTACGGTTTGCTTATCAGCTTCTGCGCATAATCAAGCAATTGAATGATAAAATATGCATTTACCGTAACTTCTCTAGCAAAAAGCAAATTACAGGGTGTTAAGGTGTTAACTTATACAAACACAAATTTGAAGCTAAACCACATTTGAAGAAAAAAATTGGTAAATCCATTCCCATAGTCTTACTCGAAGTTAGAGCCTTTAACAATATTTAGTAGATGGATGTACCAGTTTGGATTTTACTGGAAGAAGATACTTTGGAAAAGCGAAATGCCCTTGCAACGCGAAGATATCGTAGAACGCTTAGGGACCATTCGAACCCCTTAAATATGGAAAATAATTTGTAATAATTTTTAGTTCCATGACTAATAGTAAGCAATTCTTATTCAAATTTTATTTTATTTTGTTAAAGATTCATTCAGGCGTTCAGATTGAACAAGGAATCCTTTAAATACGTTTTAGATGAATTGGAAAATCGTTGGAACTCTGGTGGATCCCTTACCCCTATGATAAACTTATCCGCCTGTTTAAGGTTTTTCGCTGAAGGTGGATACCAAAGAGGTATTGGAAATGACTTCCACGTTGCTATGGGAAGGTCAACTTTTAATAAGGTTTTAAAGGAGTTTGTCAGCTTAGCAGAAGAGCATTTGTGTCCTAAATGGATACAAATTGAAAAATCCGAAGTAAAAATACAAAGTACCAAGCGAAATTTTTTTGATAAGACTGGATTTCCTGGGGTAATAGGATGCGTAGATGGTACGCATGTGAAAATTGTACAACCTATAACAGACAAATTTACTAATTTATTGATTGCAGGTGCGTTTTACGCAGAACAATAACATTGTTTAAAAACTCGAACTCTGCGAAATAAAAAAGATGAGTCTCATAGAGTTCTTCGTTCCCAGCACCCGAATATTGAGAACTTTCAATCTTTTTTTTTCAGCAACATACGCTGAGCGCAAATTTTTTATTTTTTTTTTTAATGTCATTCGTTTCCCTGTTCATCTCTTGCGATATGAATATCCATGCTTTGTTTTTTAAGTCAGTTCTTTTGTATAGGATACTTTTATAGTTCCACAGGCATTCCTTTTCCCTGTAGAAATTGATTAAATGCTTCGTTTCGCTTTGGGAAAGTTTCCAGTCAGCCATTAATTCTGATTAATCTGTTTAAAAACATTTGTTAAAAATGCATTTTATAAATATAAAATGTTTTATTACCTTATCTCCTCTTGTTAAATAAAAAAAAAGTTCTAAAAATTTTATTCCCGACTCGAAAAAAATGATTAAAGCGCGCTAAAAAAATAACTACCTGCATGAGAGACAAAAAATAATGAGATGAAATGTCAGCTGCACACAAAAAAGGATGTCAAAACAAAATCGAAGAGAGAGATCGCTAACATCCCAACACAACATGAAACAACGCGACTCCATTAGACATTTCATATCAGGATGAGTATTTTGAGAGAAATTATAGCTAGTGGCCTGTTATGATAGTAAGTTATTAAAATTCTGATATACATTTCGTTAGCAGTAATATGTATTTACAATACATTTTTAACCTCAAGGTTTGTAATGACCAAATGCGTATCATGGCAGTAGATTCAACGCATCCAGGTTCCTGTCACGATTCTGCTGTGTGGAATGTTAGCAGCGTTAAATCATATTTGGAAAGAAAATACCACAATGGAATGAGATATTCTTGGTTATTAGGAGATTCGGGCTACAGGTTAGACCTTATCTAATGACACCATACAGAAATACGATTCCCGAGAGTGCCGAGAGGCGATTTAACACAAAACATATAAAGGCCAGAAATGTTGTCGAGCGAACTATTGGTGTTCTTAAAAACCGATTCCGGTGCACTTTACAAGACAGAACACTGCACTATGATCCTGGGAAGGCTTTCTCAATAGTGAATGTTTGCTGTGCCTTACACAACATATGCATATATACTATAAAGTTCCGCATAATGAAGAGGATGCTTACTTAAATGAAGACGAAAGTGACGATGATAATGAGGCCTTCATTTCAGCCACAGCGTTACACAACCAAGCTCTTTCTAAAAGAAATGAATTAAAAATAGCTTTCGGTAGTAACTAGTAACTTTTATTAAAACGAAAACATAAATAAAAAAAATATCACTTCATATTGTTAATACCTACTTTGAACTTAACTTGAGGACTAGATACATCAAATTAAGGATAACTAAAATCAATACAAAAAGAATTAATTTAAAAGTATTATAAAAAAAAAAACAGGAACGAATAACATATTGCATGTAAAAACATCTTCAAAAGCAACTTAGTCGCCTTTGAACATTTTCTGAGATCTTTCCTCTTCCAACAAGAGCATTTTTTTTTAATTCAATTTTCTGCACTAAAAGCTCGCGCTTTCTTTTTTGATGGGCTCCATTTTGCTCAACATTTTTGTTTAAAATTTGTTCTTTTTCCAAATAATGAGCAGCTTCGTTCTCGATGTGTTTTTTTTAACAGATCATTCTTATTTTTTGGATATCACACAGTTTTCTGTAACACGATAACTTCTTTTCAACGATGAATTCACATCCTTATTGGTTTTTATCATTTCATCGAACTTCTTTATTTTTTCAATGTGGAATCGTTGGTTCATTTCCATCTGCGTTTCTAGCATTTTATGTGTTTTTGATGAAGTGCTCTTTTGCGATGTATCCACCGGAACAGTGTCATTGTGATCCAAGGGAGAACTTTCATTGGTAGTAGCTGCAATTTGTGTTGAACTTTTATCAGTTTTTCAGTGTAGACACTGTATCGGCTCCTTTTTGGTGTGGTCGGATCATAAATTGGCGAACAGACAGTTATCTCTAAATGATCGTACATCTCAATAGTTTCATTGTTCTCTTGGTTTTTGGAGTCAAAGGACTCAAAACCAACATACCACGGACGTGTGGTATGTTTCAACTCGTTTCTGAGGTTGGTGCTTTATTCGTTGATTTCCATTTATTGAAGATGTAAGTGGCATAGAAAAACTGTTTTTCTCTTTGACTCCCAATGTCTTAGAGTCTAAAACGTCAAATATTTAGCGTTTTGCAGATCCGTTTGTTTTTAAGAACACCCTGAAATACGTAAAACGTCAAACAATACGGAAAAGAGAACTGAAAAAATTCGAAAACGGTCGGTTTGGAAATTCGAACTAAAATCAGAACAGGGGTGATAAATTAAATATGACCTTGTTTTTTTTCCTCTCTCAATAAATTCTCCTTTAATTGGAGAATTTTGGATTGCAAGGAGAAATTACAAATAATTAATACCACGAAATAAAACTATAGTTATGTCTTTAATTACCCGCTAAGGTAAAAAAAACCATTTATACTCCCGTCCACTTGGGAGTTTCAAATAAAACACAACACGAATTTTTTTCTTAGTTTAAACTTTTATTTAAATTTTTATAAACTATTTCACTTGGGGACAAATAATTTATTATTGCAGTTTATTAAAGATGAATTTATCAAAGCTTCTAGTCCCTTACCGTGGGTCGGGGGAAACCATAAGCTTATACGAAGTGATAAATGAGAATAGACGACTCATCGACTGTTACAGGCTTATTTATAACCAATCGATCATCCCCATTCCAATATTCTGAAATACGATCAATACATGATCTAACGGGAATGATGGTGACACAATCGATAAGATGTGCGAGTCAGCACATTTATGTATGTTTACAGCGAGTAATTGTTTATATTGCTCGCTGGGAAGAATTTTTATCTGTTAAAGATTTTTGTCAATGGTCATTGACGGAAGTGATTGTTTATATTGGACGGCGCCGATAGCTCGATGGCTATATCCGTCCATCACGTTAAGTGATATTGTAGGTATGGTAGTGGTGTATGTCTGTGACATAACTCTATACTACTAAAATTTATAAAGAAACTTACTCATTTTTCACTCTATTTGCCCTTAGAAAAAAAAATCCCCTTGGAGGAGTGGTCTTTTCGAGTTGATGGTCAGAAAGTAAAATACCGATTCAGCCGACTTGGTGGCAAGCCTAGTTTTTGCGAAGACAAATAAGTTGTCGCCCCTGCTTCCTGCTCGAATAAATCGAAAGAAACCGAAACGCGCGACAGGGTGTTTTATTATTTTAGCATGTTTATTATTCTATTATTTGTTTTGGAGGCGACTTATGTAACTACTTCAGCTTTGTGGTAGTTTAGATTCAGAGAATTTAATTGTTCATCAAGACGTCGATTCGTAACAATGCCAAACTCAAATTCTTGTAATTTAAGAAACAAAAAACAAAATCGACGAAAGAAACACAAGAATATAATAACCCAAACCCAAGTAATCCTAATTAAAAATTTCAAATCGAGCATAGTGTAGTGAAATTTGAAATGTGAACAGTGAACAAAGAGGAGATACACAATAATGACGTATGATGTATTGTGATGCTTCTTTATCTTAGGCTGAGGTAAGCTCGCCGGACTCCAGGGTTGTCTCGAGAAAGCACGAAACTCGAGTATAGAGAGTTGACCAAACTACTCCTTTCCAAATAAAAAGAATTAGGTTTTATATTTTTTTGGTTTTATTTTTTCTAATCCAATAAAGCGGCTTAAACAATAGGATACCTATCGATAAGAATACCTAGTATATACTAACTTAATTCTACGGTCAAGAGCCCATCGACACCGGAAGGGTGAGGGGGAATTACTTAATAATACGGCAAGTGCCCGTCGACACCGGAAGGGTGAAGGGGAATACTTAATGTTACGACAAGTGCCCGTCGACACCGGAAGGGTGAAGGGGAATACTTAATGTTACGGCAAGTGCCCGTCGACACCGGAAGGGTGAAGGGGAATACTTAATGTTACGGCAAGTGCCCGTCGACACCGGAAGGGTGAAGGGGAATAATATAATGTTACGGCAAGTGCCCGTCGACACCGGAAGGGTGAAGGGGAATAATATAACAATTTGTTGTTACTACACAGCACGCTATGTAGCAACGGCCCATCGACTCGTGATAGAGAAGGGGAATATCGGGGGAAACTTGTGCTTTAGAATATAAAGTCTAAAATCTTCGATAATCTTCGGCGAGCAAGCTTCGACTTTTTTTGATTTCTTGGGTCCATAAGTCGATTCTTCTGCAGAAACCAAATGTGAATTTTATAATGAACAACAATATCGCATGTATTTTGTTGGTGTCACTTGTTTTACTTGGTGGGTATGCAGAAGGCGGTTGATTGGTGTCGGTCGGTGGATGGAGGTTGATTGGTGTCGGTCGGTAATAGGTAGGAGTGTGACGCTTCGTTACACATCCCCCTTCCTTTTTGAGACGAGAACCTTCTCGTCTTGAAGGTTTCTTCGATACGTTGATCGTTTTTTTTTGGTCCCCGAAGTGTAGGGAAGCTCTCGTTCCTTTCCTGTTCATGAGCACCGTTACTGGACCCCAGGGGCGGTAGATCGTGAACCTCCTTTGGTGCTTCCTTCCCGATAATTGGATCCCCTCGAAAGGATCCCTTGGACTCGGGTCAGTTCCCTGGGTTATGACACAACATGTCATGGCTTGGCGGCTGGTACTGGGTTGGCGTTGGTCTGTAATGGTTGCATCCGGACGGTGCGTGACAATGACTTTAATAGTCGATCGGTTGGCCACCTCGTCCATCTTCCATTTCTCCTTGTAGGCTCGGAGGGCCTGTTCCTGCTGCTCCCGGACTTTTGCCATGGTGGAGCTCGTCGGAGATTTTGGCACGACGGGTTGGACTGCTGCAATATGGTGTCTCTCCTTTCTGATCACTCGTATTGTCAGCGGTTCTTCTAGTCGGGGAGGTGCCAGGATCGGTCTTGGCCGAGTGGGTATCCTTTTACAAGGATCCAATCCTTGGACTTCTCTCTCCGCTGGAGCTAGGCGGCGGTTGATCCTATTTTTTTTTCTGATTGCTGGTTGACTTGGTTGGCGAGGTCGACTTAAATCTGGTGATGGTCTGTTTGACTCGGTGGTCGGTTGCTGAATGATTTCAGACAAATTCGGTGAGCTATCAGGGTTTTTAGACGGGCTGATTTTTCCGGTTTTTAGAAGTTCGTTGACTTCGTCGTCTATAACCTTTTGCAGGGCCGGGTTGCGAGGAAAATACCGTTGTTTAAACGGTTTGTCGGTTTTAAGTTCGATTCGGTGGGGAGGAACGGTTGATATATTGTTTATTCTATCGAACTTCGGTAATTCTTGATCCAGGAAGGTATGGAGTTGTTGTTGCTGATTTGTGTTTAAGTGGGCTAAGGCGTGACACTGCCCATGTGTCGTTGGAGGCTGGGTATTGGAACTTGCAACGGATTTGCCGCTAACCGTAATTTTCAAGTTGGCTTGATTCATAAAGTCCATCCCAAGTATGGCATCCTCGACGAGTGACGGTAGATAAGTCGCGGTCCCGTGGACTTCTACGTTTCCGATCATTAGGGTCACGTTGAAGTGTTCGGAAGTGCCAACAATTTTTCCATCGGCCAGATGGATCGTCTGGGGTTGACTCGTCATGGGTAGTCCCCAATTTCTGAAGGCCGTCCTTATTCCTGGTCCAATGAACGTCTTCGTAGATCCCGTGTCTACTAAAGCTTGATAGGTATGTTCTCCTATTTGCATCGGAATATAACATCGGGGATCGTGACGCGGCGGTGTGTTTACGACTGAGCATGAGTTGAGATGGCACGGGCAGTATTTTGTTAAACGTCCGTCTTCTCCGCAAAATGAGCAAAACAGTCGGAATGGACGATGACACGTCTCTTTTCGGTGACCCTTCTGTTTACAGTTCCAGCAGTGTGTCTCCCGATTGTACGGTACGGTCGGCGGAAGGGTTCGAGGAGAGGCTGCGACAGGGTTTGCGGTTACGGTCGGAGGGCGGCTGTTCCTTTCTTCTTTCTTTACGGCTTCCAATTCTTCTGCCAGAGTCATGAGTTCGTTTAGATTTTTGAAATCTCGCCGGCGGATATAAAGGCGATATTCGGGGCGCATGTTATCAAATATTCGGTCGAGATGTTCATTAATTTTCATCCGAGGGTGTTGGCGGATCAGGTATTGCATGGCCAGAATATATTCCTTCGCGTTCTCTCGTGGGCCTTGACGCTTGCGCATTATTTCTTCCTCTAATTTGACGAGATATCGTGCTGGCAGAAAGTATTGAACGAATGATTCACGGAAGTCTTCCCATTTAGTGAATCCATCACTGTAGATGCGGAGCCATTCCAGTGCCTTACCCCGTAGTAACTCTGGTAATGTTCGCAACATGTCGTCGGGTGGTATATTATAGCATCGAGTCAGCTCGGTAACTCGCTCGAGGAATTCCAAAGGGTTTCCTGAAGCGTCGAATTTTAGTCCCCATTTACGCACTATGTTCGTTATTTCTGCTTCATAGCTTAGGGTGAGTCGGTGGGGAGTGTGATTCATGAATGAGTTGAAACGTGCTGGCGCGTCTCCGGAGTGCTCTGGTCGTGGCTGATTCATCGGTTCTGGATTTGCTATACGAGGTTGTTCGTTATCGCGGTGTGCAGCATTCAAATTCGGGACATGAAAGGTAGTCTCCTCATATAATGATGTTTTCTGCTTGGTGATCGGGTCAGGAGCGGTATTCTTAGGGTGTTTATCGGCGTCGTCATCCAAGGCGGCATTTACTCTCTTCTCGGCTACCTCTGCCCATTGGGCACACAGGTTTTGTATAGAAGCGTGTGCACGTACCTGTTTGGGATGATCGCTTAAACGCTGGCGGAGGACTTGCATGTTACCCTCGGTTTCTATATTCCGGGCGGTGAGCATTTCTATAAGCTCGTTTTTCTTGAGCATGTATATGAAGCTGAGGCTCCTGAACGGATTGATTTCGTCCATGGCAGTGTTGGCTTCGTTTTCGCTCATATTATATGGATGGCTGGTGGTCGGTGATCGGCGGTCGGGAACGGTGGTCGGTAGTCGGCGGTCGGTGATCGGTAGTCGGCGGTCGGTGAACGGTGATCGGTAGTCGGCGGTCGGCGGTCGGTGGTCGGCGGCGGTAATCGGTGGTCGGCGGCGGTAATCGATGGTCGGTAGTCGGCGGTCGGTGATCGGCGGTCGGTAGTCGGTGGTGGTCGGCGGCGGTAATCGATGGTCGGTAGTCGGCGGTCGGTAATCGGCGGTCGGTGATCGGCGGTCGGTAGTCGGTGGTCGGATGGAAAACCTCTAGGAATTCATTACGGTGGGCGGATCGGTCGGAATTTGGATGAATTCTCTAAAGGTCCCTGCTCGGGCGCCAATTTGTGATGCTTCTTTATCTTAGGCTGAGGTAAGCTCGCCGGACTCCAGGGTTGTCTCGAGAAAGCACGAAACTCGAGTATAGAGAGTTGACCAAACTACTCCTTTCCAAATAAAAAGAATTAGGTTTTATATTTTTTTGGTTTTATTTTTTCTAATCCAATAAAGCGGCTTAAACAATAGGATACCTATCGATAAGAATACCTAGTATATACTAACTTAATTCTACGGTCAAGAGCCCATCGACACCGGAAGGGTGAGGGGGAATTACTTAATAATACGGCAAGTGCCCGTCGACACCGGAAGGGTGAAGGGGAATACTTAATGTTACGACAAGTGCCCGTCGACACCGGAAGGGTGAAGGGGAATACTTAATGTTACGGCAAGTGCCCGTCGACACCGGAAGGGTGAAGGGGAATACTTAATGTTACGGCAAGTGCCCGTCGACACCGGAAGGGTGAAGGGGAATAATATAATGTTACGGCAAGTGCCCGTCGACACCGGAAGGGTGAAGGGGAATAATATAACAATTTGTTGTTACTACACAGCACGCTATGTAGCAACGGCCCATCGACTCGTGATAGAGAAGGGGAATATCGGGGGAAACTTGTGCTTTAGAATATAAAGTCTAAAATCTTCGATAATCTTCGGCGAGCAAGCTTCGACTTTTTTTGATTTCTTGGGTCCATAAGTCGATTCTTCTGCAGAAACCAAATGTGAATTTTATAATGAACAACAATATCGCATGTATTTTGTTGGTGTCACTTGTTTTACTTGGTGGGTATGCAGAAGGCGGTTGATTGGTGTCGGTCGGTGGATGGAGGTTGATTGGTGTCGGTCGGTAATAGGTAGGAGTGTGACGCTTCGTTACAGTATGAAGAAAGATGTGTATCATACATGAAACATGATAGATAATGATACTGTTCTGAGTCTAAACTTCTTCGGGCAAAAATGATTTGAACTTCGGGAAAAAACGAAGACATCTGAAAAAATGTCTTCGTTCTGCAATGAATTTGTATAGGAAAAGAAGAACAAACACATGTTTTTTTTTGGTTCTTATATAGGAAAGATGGACATATTTGAAAATGTCTAATTTGTTGTTTCTTTTAGTGTTCACATCATGCTGGACATGTTGATGCTTAGAGTGCGTTTTGCATTTTTGCATGGGGAAGAAAGAAAGACAACGAATGTTGAAATTTGAAAATCACTGATCAGTTATTCAGTTATAACTGATCAGTGTTGAAAATGCCTAATTCCTCGTTGTCGTTTCTTTCAGTTCATACAAGTGTGTGTGGGCGAAATCGCAAAATAAAGCATAAGGCTAATATCGTCAATATAATGCATTGCAATTGCAAATGCGTATTAAAATCGTAGTTGTAGAACTTTTTTGTTGGAATTTGGCTTTAGCTTTAGTCGTTTGCAAGACCCCATGAAAGGAGGTTGTTCGTCGTAATTAGCGAAAAATGAATATGGATTCTGGCTTTGATGTTTTCGAATATTTAAAAAAAAAAATAAAGATAAACCTTTCACAGCATTAACTCTTGAAGAAAAATTAATTTTTAAATATAAGATTCAAAAACCACCTTTAAATTTAATTGAAAAGGATGGTAAGGTCAATAGAAAATTTCAAAAAAATGGTAGGTACAGTACAGCAAATATGAATGGCTTTATGGGAGTAAAAACCTAAATAAAGTTTCCATGTCTTCTGTTTTCTCAAGACAGTCCATTTGTGAAAGATGGTTTGAGTGCAACACAAAATTTTGAATCTAGGGCAAAAAACATGAGGGTTTCAAATTTCATATAATAATAAAACAACCGTTTTAGTTGAGAGTAATGTTAAAACTGAACTTTTTTTGTTTTTTTGGTTTCAAAAATTACAAAAATTAAAAGTGATTATAAAGCAAAAAGGTGTCGCGATGTGGGAATTGAAATTCTTTTAGTTTCCCACATTGCAACCTGATATTTTGCTTAATTTATTTTATTAATTTATTTTTCTTGATGAGATTTTAGGAATTTGATGGGAAAGGAAGTGCTACTCATTTTTGATATTGAAACAATATAATCAATAAATATAATAATTTGTAATATAAATAATAAGATTACAGATTTTTTAAGTAATTTCTAATAAAACTTTTTGAAACACAGATTACTGTTGTAATTTGTTATTTTATTTTAATTATTATAAAATGATTTTGTAATTGAGTATTGGTTACTTATAATTTTCATCTCAAGAACTCTAGTTGAGACTTAAAAGAAAAACAATATTTTAGATATTGCTTTAAGATTTATATCGATAGCCGAAATTAATACCTATAGGATAGCTTCACATTTTTAGTCACTATCTATGTATTCCCCGTCTTAACCCATTAGTTCCCAAGGTTGAAAAAAAAACAAATTTTATACTTTCACTGCATTTTATTAGTTTAATATATACTTAAATACAAAAATTTAAATTAAAAAAAATTCTGAGGTTTTTAGTTTTTTTACAATAAAATGTTGCGTATACGCAACATTGGGATTAACAATGTATATTATTTAGTGTGAAATTCTTCAAAGCATTTCGCGTGAAGATGCACTTGACACTTGACACACATGTATATAGTGTTGTTTTTACACTGTCTACATCGTCTTCTCGCTTTATTTTTATCTTCTAATATCACGTGGCCGACATTGTCAACTCGAATTTCCATGGGTAAGGCGCTTTTAGATGGTCGTCCATAATTTGGATTTGAAGGTAAATTTATTTGGTTACTTTGTCCTGCAATATCTTGGTCTTGAATATTATCTTCCATCACTGGTTCGTTCATTTTCATAAGAGCAACTGCTATGTAGGACTTGAAGTCTAACTGTGACATTTTTGATTTGTTTGCTAAATTGTATATTTTCCAGGAATTTACAGTAACACTGTCGATCAAATTCACAAAGAGTGGCCACCACCACTTTTTTCCTTTTACATTGATTCTATAGTTACATATTCCGTTGTCATGCAAATCAACTCCTCCCATATGTTGATTATATTCAGCTATACATTTTGGCTGAGAAATTGAAACGGTCTTTTTTTCTTTTCTGCTGTACCTTTTTGCACTCACGAGAAGTTCAATTGTACAGTTATTAGTAGCAACGGTCACCACAGAACTGTCGTTCCATCTGACCAACAATAATTTTTGATCATTTTCAAAAGAAAAATCATAAGAACCACGATCTTTTTTTTTCATATTTTTCACACTTTCTATCACAGTATTACATGTACGGTTTTCACGTATTGTTCCGGTAGCATAAAACCCCTTTTCCTTCAGCAAACCGAATAACTTGTATGAAGAAAAGAAATTGTCAAAAAATACACGATGAACTGATGGCTGCTGAACAACTGACAATAACTCCAGTACAACATTTGCTCCCAGTCCTAATTCATTTTCATAAGTACTTGTTTTTCCACCATAAGATATGAATTTGTACAAGTAACCATTAGAACTGCATAGACACCATAATTTGAAGCCAAACCTGATTGGTTTTCCCTTGATGTACATTTTACAACTATGTCGACCAAAATAAGGAACCATTTTTTCATCGATAGAGAGGTTATGAGAAAATACCCCAAACTGCATATTCTTTTTATTTATCAAATCAAAAAGAGGTCTTAGTTTTGAATATCTGTCATTTTTATCAAGTTGATCGTTATCTGATAAATGTATGTTTTGCTTTATAGAATCAAATCTGTTCCTACTCATACTCTTTCGAACCAGTTCAATTCCTTTATCCTCATCTTTAGACCAATAAAGTTTAGTAGCAGGCAATGTATGATACCCCGAAAAAATAAGTATACCAAAAAATCGCTTTAGGCTAGTTTTGTCAATTGTAAATGAATGACGATTTTTATCATTAGCATATTTTTTTGTATAAAAAATTATTTTTTCGTAAATATCATCACTGAAAAACAATGAAAAAACTTCAATCGGCGTTTTACCACCAATTCTATTTTCAATATCCTCTAAACATTTTTTTTCTTCATTCTGTGGTTTTGTTGTATACGCTGGAACCTTTTTTTTCCATTTTGGAAGAGCTGTCTTTGACTTATTTATAATTTTTTTACTTACTTTTGCTTTTTTTGAAGTTGACGGTAATGATTGACTGTCGAATTCTTCAGGTGTATCAGGAAAACTTGCATGGATTTCATAAGTTCCGGCGATATCTGGTAAATTTATAACATTCTCACATATATCGTCCTCAAGCTCTTCTTCGTCTGTAACTTCGTGTACAGGTGGTGGAATGTACACGGCATCAACGGTATCAGTCTGCAATAAATCCTCATCTTCGTTCAATATGTCCAATAACTCAGCAGTAGACAGTCTTTCGCAAGACATCGCAATAACGATAAAAAATATTTAAGGAAAAAAATTGTGTTGTACAAGTCTAATTAGTTATTTCAATTTAATATTTTTTAAAACTGCACTTCACAAATCAATATTGGTCATTTATATTTTATCCATACAAGTATAGAACCATTCACTATGAATAATCGCACGAAACTGATAAAATTTTACTACACGTGCGTTTGAAATAACGGCGCGACACAATTGACGACTAATAACGTTAGAATCCCAATGTTGCGTAGACGCAACAATAATAAAAACGATTAGTTACGTAAAAATTATAAATAAAAAGCCGAATATGATATTATCTCTACTTTACTAATGACCTTGTAAATATAAATTGGTAATTTGGAAAATCCCATTGTACTCCGAGTCAAGAAAATAAATCGACGAAAATATAGTATAGGAAATTTAAATTTTTGTCTAAGTTCATAAATATGTAAAAATTAAATCATTTTATTATAATGAATTAAATAATAATAAAATTAATTATTGTTCTGTTAAGAACAAATTGTAACAGCTAAAAAGTAATTTGGTACAATAACATAATAATAAAAAAATAATTTTTGAAATGTTTCGTCTACGCAACGTTGGGGACAAATGGGTTAAAAGAACAAGAGAATGTAGAAGCATTTAAAAGAAAGGATCAGAATTTTTTGAAGTCTTTTGGTTTTGCAGTTTGCACCCAATCTAGAGCGTCTTCCCTGAGATTCGTTTGTAGGATTTGGATAGAGTTTTTCATCTTCCTCTGGAATATGTTCTATTATAGGGCGTATACATGTAAGGTAGGTTTGCAATTTCTGAACTACCCTTGCGTCGGTACCTCCAGCGAATTCGGGGATCCCTTGGGAGATTTTCAGAAGTTTTTCGAAACCCAGAGACATTTTGGTTGATAATTTGGGTTCGATCCTTTCAGTGATTTCAACTTCTGATGTTTCTTCCCGTTTAACAAGGTGATCGGTTTCCTTTTTCTGAATTTTTATTTCGTCTTTTAATTTTTTAATTTTGGAGACGTAAATAGCTTCTTGCGTTTTAAAATTGTTCGCTTATTCGAGAAACTGCTTTTCTTTTGTTTTCAAGAGATTTATTTCTTCTTGAAAGTTTCTGGGTTTGTTTTTAAATACGGTTATTTGGTTTTTTAAGTTAGTGATCGTCTCTTCGGCTTGTTCGTTTATTTGCTCAGCCTCTCTTTGGTTAGTCACCAATTGGGCAAGAGCTTTAGTTTGCTTATCGAATTGCTGCTGCAACTCCGAGAGTTTATACTCACGCTCGGTTTGTTGCCTTTGGACAGTTTCGATGAAGATTGAAAGGATCGTGTCAGTGGTTTCCAATTTGTTTAATTGCCCCCACTGTGTGTTGTTGAATTTGAGAGCGAATACTTCTCTACCCATTAGAGCTTTCTGTTCGCCTAATAGGGTGTTATTGAAGTTTTTTACCTCGATACCTTGTTCCTTTCTTTCTTTATGTAGTTGCTGGAACTCCTCGAGAAGTTCCTCAACCTTAAAATTGAGATCCATAAACAACAACGAACCAAACAAAAACCGATAGAGGAGATATTCCGAAGAATATTACCAGAAGAATAACCTCAACCTTGAGGTTGCAATCCATATATTAAAACGTAAATTGAGAAATAATCACGACAGTATTCCAGCAAAAGAAAAGAGTTATGGTTTTTTTTTTTTTTTATTTATTAATTCAAGAAGTACTTATACATGTATTTATATAATTATTTTTAGTTCTTCCTTATCATGTCCTCTCTAGTCAAAACCTTAGCTTGGTCAGAGAAAGCTTTCTTTGCCTCCCCTGTACAAAGAGAGGCCAGGAAGTATAATTTCCCAAACTCTTGGCGCCTTTTGACAATTCGGCCACTCCGGCGTCTTTTCTTGCACTCGACCTGGGAGTCATTTGACGTTCCCCCGTGTAATAGAGGGGGTTTAGTTGTCAGTTGGGGAACCTTTTCCGTCTGTCCCTTTCGTCGACGGTGTTCCTCCAAGCTGATTGGTTTGGGCCCGACTGTAGGGTTTTCTTGGATTATCGCTTGAAGTTCGGTCTGGCTCATCCAAAAGAACAAAAGGATTTTGTTTTTTTTTTGTTTTTTTTTTTGTTTTTTTTTTTGTGTTATAAAAAAAGTGAAAATTGCATTATTCATGGAGCGTTTCAAATTGTGAGATCGCTATATTTTACATGTATAACTTTTTGGGCATTTCGGAAATCGTAAAAAACAATATAAAAATTTTAATTTCCAACCACTATTGAATTTGTGGTTAAGGAAATGGTAGGTTGGGATGACGCTCCTGAAGTGCAGTATTCTTCAGGGTCTTTAAGTCAAAATTTTAGACTCCAAATTGACACGCCATCCTACCGGCTGCGCCAATGTTGTGTAAGGGGATTTTGGAAAAGGGATATGAGTGGAGCTTTAGGGGTTTTCTTGGCTTTAAGGGCTCGCCAAGGTAAGCCATATTTCTAGGCGCTGGGATACTTACTTTATTAGCAAGTATAACCTTCTCGTGAAAGTATTCTTGAAAAGTTTCAGCACTCGACCATTTCCGTCCTTCGAACTTCTGCTTGAGCATCAGCCGGCTGGCTCTGTCCTTAAAGATGTACCCATCTCTCTGAGTAACACATCAATTGGTACCGACATCATATCTGCTTTCGAGTGGAACCATCGTAGGGCTCTTCCCTTCAATCTAGTTGATATCAGTGCCCGGGAACTGTTCTCATCCAACTTGAAAACAGCTAGGACACTCCTCAGATGCAGCTCCCACTGCTCATAGTTGTCATCAGCACCCGCAAACTCCGGAATGAGATCTTTTACGACGGAAAAATTCATCATCGATTTTCCGTCGTCGTCATGTTTTGGAACACTCTTCTTCTTCGTCATCATCTCGTTCTCTCTCTTCAGCAACTCTGTCTCTCTCTTTTGTACTGCCAGCTCTCGTTTGACCAACATAAATTCCCTCTTCAGTGTCTCCATCGTCCATTCGTCATCTCTGTCACTCGTTTTCTTCTCGTCTGCAGCATTCTTTTTATTGGCACTCTTCCGACGCACTTCATTGACATTGCTACTATCCTCATACACCTCACGCTCATCATCATCATCATCGCTCTCTTCTTCATTGTCCGTTGGCATTCAAATTTGCATCGCATGGCGTCGTCTGCGTCGGCACAAATTCGCCGCGCAACTCCGATGGAATGGCCAATAACCGGAGCACCAACTCGGCCTTATTGCTGGTGGACTTCCTCCCCAGCGCACGTAGCCATGACTTTAATTGGGCTCCAGTGAACTGCTTCAGTTCATCAATTTCAACTGAATCCATTTTCTTTGAGGAAATTGCAACGCGATGGATTTAGAAAATTAATTGACTTTTTAACGCGATTATTTTAAGAAAAATCTAATTAAATTTTTACGCGATCCCACTTCTGAGACTGTAAGCGGTCTTAGGAAAGGAATTAAACAACGTTTATTTCAATTTATAGTTTTTATTTAATTTCAATAAGATAAAATACACGAATTCCGTGAAGCGGCGGCGTTGTTTTTTTTTTTTTTTTCGATGCTCAAAATCAACTGGACTCATTTGAAAACCAAAAATAGAGAAGAACATATTTATTTTTAGTTTTTTAGACACCTGCCCTCTTCTTTTATATTTAGGTGTTAACACAAGAATTCTTTGTGGTGAGTCCACATTACAATATATTTTGACAATCATTTGGGTCCTACCACAATAGTTTTAATAAGTAGATAGTTTTCGATTGACGACTGTGACTCAATGGATAGATATCTTTATGCTGGATTCATGGTGAGATCCTTTGTGTTGAAAGATATGATTTGATTAATCCTCACTTTTGGGTGGGATTTTAAATGCAATGCGAACAACACCTCTAGGCGACTCTTCTCATTTTGTTGAGGAGAATGTATCCGATCGAAATAAATACGAGACAAAACTATCGTTATAAGTATTTTTGTTTAATGAACGAATTAAATATCAGATAAAACATAAATAAATTAATTTAGTTAATTTTTTGGTTCCAAAAAGTATTTTAAAAATTATAGTTGCTTTCTCTACGGGATTCAGATACATTCTGGCGGCCAAAGTCTCGTTCTACGTTCTAGAAGATTCATTTAACGAATCTTCGTTCTTGTATTTTGGCGGCGGGTGTGTTCGTTGATTGTTGTCAGGTGGAGTTGGTGGTGCCATGAGAAAAAAAAACGCTAACACATTTAATATCGTGCATCTCGATGCTCGGAAAAATAAGCGGCTTTACATTAAAGCTAAGAAACTAATTTTGTTCCTTCGAGAACCAAGACATCCTCGTCTAACATAACAACGTTAACTCGGATACAGGGGATTTGGAGATTTCGTGGGGATTTTGGCAAAATAAATTATTCAGTTGGGGATTTTGTTCATTTGTCTTGGGGGGATTTTTTTTGGGGATTCAATACGACACCCATTGAATTACAATAAAAACAAAATTAAATCACTTTGAATACTTATGCCATTTTCTATTGCAATCCTTTGACACAACACAGATTTTAAAAAGCTTACACAAATAATTGGTGGGCTGTAATACAATGCTTCTAACAAAGATTATATAAGTGGCCGTAGTCTCTTAAAGAAGTTACTGGATTGAACTTGTTGGTCCATGTAAAATAAAACACAAGACGATTTAATACAAGTTACACTTTATTATCAGATAACCTGCAACATTCATTCCTTTGTTTTTGTATATAGTAAAGTTGGTTTTACTCGTTCGAAATAAAACAACTTGTTTATTTATTAATTATTATTATTATTAGCAAATTTAAAAACTTGTTTTTTTAGAAACATTTTTTTTTTATTGACAATTCAATTTTCATAATCCCGGTTGAGCCCCCAAATGTACGATGAAGTTAAAAATATTAATAACACTTTTATGCATTCAATAATTTCTTTAATTTAACAACAATTTTGATGATTCAAACAAAATCCCAGATACAAAATTAGATAGCGTTCCTTTCCAAAATCTAAAACTTCAATTTGTCCATCGCGTTCAATTTTTAACCGCTGGCCGTTGTCGTTTTCTGTTTGAAAAATAATGTATAATTCTATAGAAGACAGGGAACGCGATGGGTAAAATTGTTTCCCGTCCCTCGGGACTGCGTTCTCTTTGACCAGGCCTTAATTTCCGCCGGCGCTATCAAAACATTTCTTACGAAATAATAACTGGAACATTATTAATCCCGAGACACAAAGTGGAGAATTTTGTATACCTGTTTGGTAACTTGAAATCTTTACCAAGTTTTGTTGAACTTGAGTTTTTTTTGTATCGTTTCTGACAGCAAATTGGGAACACGTCACTTTACTAAAAAAAAAACAAACATGTAAGAGACAAAATGTTTGCGATGTGCGTACTGGGCTTTAAGCTTAAAAAATAATTAATATTTTACTTAATATACGATCATTTTACCTCATGGTTCTTATTGAAAAATTTAATTATGAAGTCACATTCAGTCTTTCAAATATTTTTATTTTTATTTCTATTTTAATCTATTTAAAAGAAACAAATATCATATCAATATTTCATGTTGAAATAAAACAACTTATGTAATTTGAAAGAAAAATATAACATAAACACTTATATGTAAAATTAAAAATGCATTTAATTTAAAACCTTGTCAAGACTCAGATGTGCTCTTATAATATGTACATACAAACTGAATAATAAAAACAGACCCCCCCCATTAAAACAAAAAAATGTAAACAAAAAAAATGATTTAATAAGATTTAAGGAATGAATTATATTTTATATTTTTCAGTCAAAAACTTTTAGTCTGTAAGTAATCAAGAACTAAGTTAAAGTTGTGAGGCGAACAGTTCTATCTTTATTATATTTTATGGGTGCGTTCAATATTTCAACAATATAAGATCTGTTTGTGTACACAATGTATGGTGACAATTATTATAAATTTGTTGTATACATTTATTTTTAAGTTCTTCAGCTTTAAATTTATTTATTTATTTAGAATTTATTTTTAGTCCCAGTAAAAGTCTAATAAAATATTGTTGTTTTTTAAGTGTACTTAGGTGTTTTAAATATATGTATGTATATGTTATGTAGCTTTGAAATATGTAATTTTATAACAAAATAAGTAAGATAAAAAGAGCAAATTGAAATAGACACAAATCTTGTCTGTACGAACAAAATTGCTGTATAATGATGACTGTATAATAGAATTTGCTTATTTGTAAATAATACATATTTAAAATACTTTTTCAATCTGTAATAAGTTTGTATACGTGGATTAAAATAAAAAATAAGTAAAAATAAATGAATAAAAAAATTTTATTTTTTTTTAATGAATAAAAAATCTAGAAAAAAGTAAGTATCACTAAAGTTTGCCATTAAGCATGTTCTCGAATTGTTATTTTTACTAACATAGAAAAATGTAATTTGCCACATTCCGAAATTATTAATACAAGATTTAAAATGTGTTTTCACTGCATTTATTCAATTTGACAGTGCATTCAAAACTTTAATGTACTTTAATGTACTTTTCTCTCTTTTCTCTCTGCTCACCACCTTTAAAAATGGCGACCACGTTTGAAAAATGGCGGATGAGATGTAGTCAGCTGTTTAGATGTGTTCAAAGAAAATTCAAAATTGTGGATGAACAACTTTTTGGTACTCTCATTGTGTTCGTTTGAGAGTAATATCATTCGAATATGAAGTGAAATTAATTACTCTTGTTAGGTGCCAGAACAATGAAGATTTAGAAACAATTCTAAATCACGCATTTAGATAAATATTAGTTAGTTATTTGAAGCCAGTTTTAATCATTAAGTAAGTAAAATAAATTAGGTGGTGAAACAGTCCAATGAGAATTAGGACCTAGAAACATATAACTCTGAAAGCACTACAACTATTATTTGTATTATTAGCTGCGTTTATGAGTTAAATTTTCGCTCAGACCGTTTAAAGATGCAAAACAGACTCAGATTTGTTTCAATTTATTTTTTTTATTATTTATTATATGTTTATCGACTTAATTTTGTCGATGCGAGAGTTGCAGGAACATTGAAAACGAGAGTTACAGAAAGTAAACATGGAACATTGAAAACATTTTTATATACTCATCTCTTTTTTCCATTCCTATTTTATTTGTGTGTACTCGTTGTTTATTTTCTTTACATTACTCACGACATTTCCAAAATGCTCAAAATAAGTGATTTAAGTAGAGACCAAATAAAAAGACCGTCAACTTGTTACTTCTGTTGCCAATTTTCATTGCATAAGATTTGTGAATGGGTGATAAGCTATTCTTACTGCTTTCCCCTAAGGTAGTGTGTTGCTTTTAAAGGCTTAACTACATAAGCCGAAAAGTACGTTTAAACAAAAGTAAAAATATTTGTATTCTCGCTAGTTCAGTGGTTTTGTGAAAAGAATATACAACCAAAATTTAAGTCATTTTTTATAGTTTTCCAGTTCTAACTATTTATATCTTATCTTTCAGTTATATAGCGACAAGGAAAAATCTGTCAGGGAAAGTTCTAACTACAGTTTTTCTGAAAGTGCAATGTGGCTTATTCATAGATGTTTGCTAAACTTTTTAGGCTATTCATAAATAAATGCAAATCAAAGTTAAGGGCGAAACCTGAATGACTATAAACATAGAAAATGCTGTGTTCAAGTAATTATTATCGCAGCCAAATTTCATAATTGGTTTTTTTGATGTATAAAAAAGCTGAAAAAATAATTTATGACAGATAAATGTTACGTTAACACTAAGTTCCAGAAAATATCGATTGATACCGCAATTGCAGAAGATATGGATATTTTATATAAATATTCCTGGTAAACTGTAGAACTTTGTTATTTCCGCCTTTTATAATTCAATGTAAAATAATTCAATGCAGTATATTTTAGATAATACAATAGTTAAGTTATTAGTTAAGGTATTACTATTGAAATAAACATAACATACATTTATTAAAAACATGTACTCGTTCATATATACAAATAAAGTCTAATCTAAAAAGCCTTAACCCTGTTAAACACTTTCTGCACACATCCTTTCTTGTTTTGGTTGTTCCTGCCATCTATCTGTAACTTAGAGAAAAAGAAGAGAAAAACAAATTCACCACGAACTACCGGTATAACTTCTTCCGTTATTTATTGACAAACAAAAATGTTTTGCTAGAATTAATTTGAATTATAGGAGTATTTTTGTAGATATAAAAACGACAAGATGTTAGCAAAATTAAAAAAAAAAATGAGAATGAGAATTACAAATATTATAATGAGACTTTAAAAAACATAGCCTTCTTGGCTATCAATAAACAAAAATGAGAAATGTCGCATTTCCCGGAAATGATGTTTTTTGTGTACTCTTCTCCGAGGTGAAAACATGTATACACCGATACGAATTCAACACGCTATAAAAAATGAGAGTAAGAGGTTTCGAAGGGACGGAGACGATTAGTTTTTTCTCTCTGGTAAGGTGGAGAAAACCATATTTTTCTTTGACAGGTTACCTTGGTTGGTGGGATGGTTTCCAAAGTGAAACCAAACCAGATAGACGGTCTGGTGAAGGTGAATTAGAGAGCTGAACGATCGCGTGAAGTCACTCCAAATGGAGAATTTCCTAAGGCCCAACATAAAGTTTAATAATTGTAAAGTCATATTTTCTTTTACTTTTGTTTAAATTGTTAATTTTTAACGTTAATTATTAACTAATTGTAAAACTTTAAACTAATTTTAGGGACGTATGGACTGTTAAGTTTCGGGCAACTTATTTCAAGAGTGATTTCTTGTTGTGTTAAGTTAACGAAACGTTTTCCTTTCCTTTGGAGAGGTTATTATAAAGTTTAAGAAAAAAATATGTTTTTCTCGATTTTATGTTTCTCAGTTTTTGTTCGTTATCGAGGTGGAAAGTAGGGTGGCTGAATGCAGCTCCATGGAATCGTCGTAACCTGGAAGTGAATCCAGCGGGCGGCGAATTCCATAATGACTTGCAATTAGATGTGAGAGAAAAAGCGAGTAAGCAGGACCGTGAGAATCTCATCACAAGTTGATATCAACAAGCCGATCCCCGATTGGTTGTTGATGAAGTGATTGCGATCCAACACTCCAGATTGGCTGAAAGCTAAAATGGCGGGAATAGGAAAAGAAGAGAAAGGACAGATCTTATGATCTGGACGTCAATTCTTTTCAAGCATTGTGAGTGATAAGACTAAAATTTGTGATTTCGAACTTTGACTGAGTGGAATAGAATTGAGAAAAATAAAAGTCGCTAGAAGAAGCGCGCGATGAACTTTCTTAATAACACGCATTTTGATAATAAAATTCAATAATTTTCAAGCGTTGTTCGTTTGTAAGACGATTCATGGTTAAACTGTAAACCAAACTGAAGATGTTTGACAGTGAAACAAAACACGAAACATGCGTTAGCTGTTTAAACCAGAGTGTTGCCAAAAAGATAATAGCTAAAAAATCACCCTTTATTATAAATACAATCATGTTTATTTTGAGATTCGAACGAATAGCTAATTTGATAGAATAAAGCTAGTTATTCATTTAAATGAACTTTGTGTATTTTGAAATGAATTCATTGCCGAATAATTGCAAAAAATGCACTTGAAAAAAACTTAATTTTCATGATCAGCTGTTTGAAATTTACTAATATTTCTATTTTATTTAGTGTGACCATGTTGTTTTTTATATTTTGACACATTTTTAACAGTTCAAGTTGTAATAAAGAAACACAATAACTATTCATGAAGTCATGAACATATTTTTTGATATTGACGGCATCTCAGACTTTTCTACCTGACTAAGATTAAATAATTTGCAACTTATGCCTAAAACTGACTGGTTAAGTTCAGCTATTCTGGTGACAGCTTACTCGGATTCGGTAAAGACTATAATATTGTTGTCACCCTGATTGCTGAATGAATGAATAAATGAACTTTCGATTGATTCGGTGAACTTTCGAATTGTTCGAGTCTCGGAATGAAATTTTATCGAATTCGACTAACTTTCTATCGAAAGCGAATCTGAAAGTGGGAGAGAATACAACAGTGGTAACTTCTTGACACTACACGCTACATTGTGGCAACACTGATGCAGACAAAGACGTTACAATAAAGATGATTATGTTTGTCTTCACTAAGATCTTAATCCTATTTCCTGTAATATGCATTTTTGAAGACGTTATCATTTTTGATCTTCTCTTTTTCTCTATCCAAGCAGTGTTGTTTCATTGTTTTTGCATCCTCTTTACCTGCAGACTTTTATGTGCAGATTCTTGTAAATCCACCATTTATATTCACTTTGGGTGTTTTCATAAACGTCGAAAATCTGCCTTGGTACAATCGTCGTTCTGTTTTCGCAGAACGTGTGCAGTCTGCTTAAGTAAGATTTTAAATAGTCAAAGAAAGTTCATAAAAATAAAAAATGATTTTCGACTCAAATATGTATCTTTTTAAAACTTTAGGATATTGGCTTCAAACTACACTGCCGCTCATCTGAATAGGTTCACAAATATTTTCACCTCACTGTTGGCCTCTCTTCATATGTATTGCAATGGCACATCTTTTTTATATATGTAACGAAAGAGCATCGTGCTTGTTTTAGGAGAAAAAAGCATTGTCTTAAAGCTTACCGTTATTCTCCCACGGTAGTTAGACTAAATGTAGGTATTCCTGTAGGTAGGCTCATCTGAATAGGTTCAAACAACAAAAATTGCAATTTGCATTGAGTTGCGTGTTAATTGTAATCGAAATTGTATCTGTCAATATCGAAATTGCGAAATATCCAAAATTATGGAAAAAACATGAAAGGAGGAACTTATACGGCCACATCAATGGCTGATAGACGTGCTATCATCAGAGCAGCTTCTAATTCTCATGATTCTTCGTCAAAAATAAAAATAAAACCGGTGTCAATTGCAATTTAGCTACGGTAAACCGCGTTTTTAAAAGTGCTTCTCATTTGAAAAGAAAAAAAAATCTGAAAAAAACACCACTTAACGAATCTAGGAAAGAAATTCGTCTCCAATTCTGTAAGAAATAAATGTCATGGTAGTCAGAGTGGCAAAAAGTGATTTTTTCAGATGAGAAAAAGTTCAATTTAGAGGGCCCTGACGGCTATAATTATTACTTTCATGACCTTCGAAAAGAGGAGCATTATTTAAGTCGGCTGCATAGCTGTGAAGGTAGTATTATTGGGTTGGGAGCTATTTCCTTCTACGGAGCCTTGGAGCTCCAGTTTGTTACATCGACAATGAATGCAAATTCTTATAAAGGCATGCTAGAAAAGGCCTTCCCACAGATTTCTGACCTGTTTGGACCAATATCGTGGACATTCCAACATGATAATGCCTCTATCCAGCGAGGACAGTAAAGCAGTGGATTGAGAGTCAAAATGTAGAGATGCTGGCTGGTGTGGCCCCCATACACCCCTGACCATAACATAATAGAGAATGTGTGGGGACTTCTCTCACGTAAAGTATACGAGTCAGGGAGGCAATTCGAAGACAAAAAGTCATTAATCGCAGCCATTAAAAAAGCCTGGTCAGAAATTTCGCTTCAATACCTGGAAAAATTGTATAGCCAAAAAAAATGCTCGTTTTTATGAATACATTTAGTCTAACTACCATGGGAGAATAACGGTAAGCTTTTAGACAAATTTTTTTTCTCCTAAAACAAGCACATAATGATGCTCTTTCATTACATATAAAAAAGATGTGTCATTGCAATACATAAGAAGAGAGGCCATCAGTGTGGTGAAAATATTTGTGAACCTATTCACATGAGCGGCAGTGTAATTTCATCTTAAAGAAAATATTGTGTTCGATATTCAGTAAAATTTTTATCAAAATCCAACAATCATTTTTTTTTTCATCAAAATTAAAATCTACAAAATTTTTAACAATTAATAATTGATTCTCGATATCTCGTGAATAAATTAAGATATTGACTTCAAAATGATTTATTCTGTGCTAAATTTTCATAGAAAAATCCAATCTGTATTTCTTTACACAAGAAATTAAAATTGTCAAGAAATGCTACTTAAATTGGTTTCCGACTAAAAATCTAGTTAGCAAAAATACATTTTTTTATAAAACTGTTTCATTATATGCAAAATATTGTTGATAATTCTTAGTTGATTTTTTTAGAAAAATTCAATTGAAAACTTTTTTAACAAAACACGACAATCTACAAAAACAACAAAAAAACTGATAAGAAATGGTTTTCGAATCAAGTATTAGGAAAATAAAGAACAAATATTGACTTCAAATTATTTATCTCACATAAAATATTGTTCAAGTAACAAACAAGACAAGTTGACAGACGAGATGGGAAGCCCAGCCTCTTTTTTGATAACCAAGATATCAAGGGGAAAGAATGTATCAACTTTCTTAATTTTAAATAGCACCGTTCTCCATAAGGAATTTTTTTTCCAGACCCGAAGTCTTTTCATGAGAATTCTTCTTTCAAAAATCCTAAGATTATGCGCTGGGAAAACACTTTGAGTCCCCCACCAAACGCTT
Organism: Eupeodes latifasciatus; assembly: GCA_920104205.1. Classification (NCBI taxonomy): domain Eukaryota; kingdom Metazoa; phylum Arthropoda; class Insecta; order Diptera; family Syrphidae; genus Eupeodes; species Eupeodes latifasciatus. The sequence goes on along the minus strand of OV049924.1, from coordinate 387,911,775 downwards.
CTCCAACAATTACATTTATAATATCACTAAAATCATTCCGCTGATGAGATATAACCTAACTCTCATGAAAAAAACAATTATCAGTCTAGAACTTTCAGAAAATGACCTTATTAGTAACGTCATTCTATCGCAGATGGGGTCCACTTGGGACAACTCCAGTTACTTATCTCCCCTCGGAATTACATCTTTCGACCTGGATTCCTCACTGACATCCACTCCCTTGTTTTACTCCACGGCCACTTCGGGCCAAAACCGTGGCTCCTAATCTAATCTATTTAAAGATGCTTTTAACTGCACACATATCCCTGTTCACTATTTTTTACGGGGACAGTGCCGACCGCTGAAATCTAAATTTGTGTAAATAAAGTCATTACCTTTCCTGTGTTGGTGGACAGGACTTACCTGATAATTTTAATTAATATAAATAATGTATAGAATTAGTTTATATTCGTTATTCTTGAAAACAATAAGACTGATTGTAACTTAAAAAACTAAAAAGAAAGATAAAAAACAATTTCAAATTGCTCAACCAATTCGATGTATATCTATGTATCCATGTTTTTTGTGTGTTCATATGTACGTACAATGTACCTTCAAGATTGAATTTTCATAGATTCAATTTTAAATATGTATCTCATTATAAGAGAAAAAGAGACAATATTATAACTCTTAACTTTTATTTACCTTTCATTTTATCAATATCGAAGCTAACTCAAAATTGCTGTGAACTTAAATGAAAAGAAAATCTTATAGAGCGCTCTCGCTCTATCACATAATAACTAGTTGATTGTTGACCATTTGTTATTTAGTTTTAAGTAGTATTAGTATTATGTATGTATGTATATTTATGTGACATGTCGGCAAAGAAAAAGTATATGGATACTCTCTCCTGAGCAAGAGCTGTCAGACTATGTTCAAATAAAGCCACGAGGCGTTCCACTTTAACTGTCAAAGCAGGCAATACATTAAGCCGCAGTTATACTTAAGTCATCGATAGGTAAATACCTCATTGTAAAAGTTTATAAAGACTTAATAAAGAATATTCTATTCTATTCTAATTCTTCTTTCGATTAAAAGCTACATTCAAAGCAGCAGCTTCTTCTTTCCAATAAAACTTAAATTTTTGCCAATTTATATTTTACTTTTACCTCCCGCTGCGCAATCTGCGCTACTCTAGCTGATGTCATTTATATTGTTTATAAACATATCTTCTGCAATTCATCTGCGTGTGTTCGATTGAAAATCTGACTTTATGAACAGGTCTAATGCAGATCTAAGTTAAGCGGCATATACTCGCGTCAAAATCTCATCAAGCATGTGAGAGTGTGTTTGTAAATTCTTTTTCGCGTTGAATATACACACATGAAGCATGAGTCATCAAGCATAATTTTTTCGTAGATTTTGGATGTGAATGGATGTGCGGATTCTTTGTTAGGAAAATATGAGTGTCACGGACGATTGTTGCATAGCTTTGGGACTCTTTAAAATATATACATATCGCCCGTCGCTCTTGTTATTAAAATAAGATAAGTCGTAACATAGTAGATGTACTGGAAAGTGTATCTAGAATCAATTTAAAGCTTATATAGAAAAGCATTTCATTTACCTGGCGTTAAAAATGAAGACGAAAAATTTGCGGAAAAAACGGATCTGGATGAAAGAGTGGCTGAAAAACTAACAAAAAATGTGTATCTTCCATCATGCACATCAAAAAAAATCCTTCAGAATGCTATCTTGACACTAGCAACGCAAAAACAAGAATGATGCTTGATCAAGCAATCAATCACGAATACACATTTTTCAAGCACTTGTCAAGCATAGACCCCCGATTGAAGAAAAATCAAAACATTTTGATTTCGCGTCAAGCATACACACATTCTATACGTGTTTTAATTTCACAAACACACTCTTACATACTTGATGAGATTTTGATGCGTGTATATGCCGCTTTAGGCAGACGTTTATGAAGACACCCTTTTACTCATTATACAATATCCGAAGAATAAAGATACGTTTATTTCTCAAAGTAGTAAAATTGCGTTTTACTTTTTATAAAACAACTAGCGGCCAGCGTTGCCACAATGTTACAAGTGTAACAAAAGTGTTACACTTTTCTTAATTTTTTTGTATTTGTTACTATGTTACTTTTTTTTCTTTTTGTTACACTTTTTTCCCCAAACTTTTTTTTCTTTAAAAATGTACTTTATGATTTTTTTAATCAGTGTGAAGTGCGCTTAAACAATACTTCCACCTATTTGTACACCTACGTCCTAAATTGAGTTGAAATCACCTTCATTCGACTCGATCGAACTCGTTCAGTTACCGTTTAGTCGAAATCTTGCTATCCTTCACTTCAAATTCAAACTCGATCTCTCGATCCAGCATATAAACATGGTTAGATATCCATTCCTCAAAGTATTCCAGTTTCCACATTCCAAAAAACAAAATTATATGTATCTGTCAAAGTCCATCCTCTTTCTTGTCTTGTCTTTAATTTATAGTTTTGTACTGAATTTAAAAACTGTGATGAAGAAAACTTATGTTCCTATACAAAATAAAAAATTGAGTTCAAGAGCATTCTTTGATTTAAATCATTTTTTTCAATTTGGTAGATTTTTTTCGCTTTTGTTACGTTTTTAAAAAAATGTGTTACACTTTCGTGAAGCCAAGCGCAACGCTGCTAGCGGCCCGTCCCGGCTTCGCACGGGCCCAAGCAACAATTTTTGGTAAAAAATCGGCTTACAAACCGATTTATAACCCGAGGTTATTTACCGAAAAGTAATGAAATCGGTAAAAATCACGGCTGGGTTTTTGTGTGGTAACAAAAAACCAGCTTTAAACGGTAAAATAATAACTGCTTATTGGAGATTAAATGTAACCGATAAGAAACGGTTAATATCTTACGTTCCGTTGACGTTATTTTGAACCGTTATGGTTACGTATTTTATTTACCAGTTATTACAGGTAGTAAGGAAACCTACAAATCGGTTTTTTTAATACCTGGTTTCAACGTTGTAATTAGGTTACTTAAAAACCATTATTTTTCGTCGGTTAGAACTAAGTTACCAAAAAACCCAGTATATTTCCGAAATCAGTTATTTTATAACTATTTATAACTTTCCTGAAAATAAAATTCCTTTTAAATAAAAAGAGGTTAAAAAATTACTTTTTACATGTTTTTATTTATGTTTAAACTAAACATTTATCTACTTTAGGAACTTAAAACTAATGCATACTTAAATATATATATGTATATATTTATATAACTTAAGATTAATAAACAAAATTTAATGGGTTGTTGCCCCGTCGCTGAAAAAAAATACACAAATTTATTAGAAAAAAAAATAAAAGCAATATTCTATTTTTTAGTTTATTATAGCTACATAAATATAACTATATAAAAATATATGTAGGTAAAATTAACTTACATTTTTCCTAGCCTGAAACGGTCCTGTTTCAAGTACGTTTTTATGTATGCGGATCCCTCCGCATCGCTAAAGTTAGGGAACCTCTTCCTGACCGCCTCCACCATCACTCCAAAAATTTGCTTAAACACATCGAACCGTTTTTTGGTGGCCGGCCGTCCCGAACCACGAGTATTCTAAGAGCAAAGTGTCTTCAAACATGCATTGTTCAAACTGGACATTGTGAGAACAGTATTCGCGCTTACTCCTCCAAATGTGCTGAGTTTGCGAATCTATTTAAAAGAAAAACAGAACGAAACGAAAATTTTAGTTATAATTTAACACATAGAGACAGATAATATTAGTAAAAAAACATTAGTAAGAATACATTAGTAAAAATACATTAGTAAGAAACATTAGGAAAAATATATTAGTAAAAATACAAAAGAATTTACGCATTCCAAGGCTCGCTTCAAAACTGGATCAGCCCCAATTTTGTTTCCAGCTCATCCATCTGGGTTTGATCTTTGATGGGCAACAAGCTGTCGGGAATTTCAGCTGTATCCGCCCTCTCAACTCCAAAGCGCAGTTTCTTGATAATAAGTTTCCAGCTTACCTCCGTCTTAGCCATTAACTTTTCGAGGAGTTGCTTATTTTCGACGGAATCCACTTTTAATGCCCCCAGCCCCATTTCGATGGACTGTAGACTTGCCCTTTGTTCAGCCTGCAAATTTTGAATTGTTTGTAAGGCAATTTGCTGTTCAGAAGTGTTGGAATCTGAAATGTTCAATAAGAAATATTTTACACCTTATTTTTAAATTGACACATTAAACAAAAACAATAACATTTTGTATGGAATGATAAGAGTTATATACTTTTGGGCTATGACATCTGCTGCTAAGTACTTCTGGAAAGACAAGTATTTTAGCTTTTTAGGTTTTAGAAAATTTAAATTAAATTAATAAATTGAAAGTACTTACCGATATTATCAAAAATGATTTTGCGCGCTATTTTCCGCCAGTCCAGGCAAAATGCTGGTAATATTTGTACTTGTTCTTTATGAGGAAGTAAAACAGATGTAATTTGTTTACTTATTTTCTACTAGAGAGTTAAAAAGAAAATTTTTTTACCTATTCTTTATAAGAAAAGGTGAAATAGGGGAAAAAATTACCCAAAATAACGTTTCGTCCAATAAAAAAATTAATTTTAATATATTCCAAAATGACTTACCAAATATCCTTTTGGACACAATAATCCTGTTGACTCCAACTCCTTTGATAAACAATCCTTTTGTTTTGAATAAATTACTTTTTTATAATTTTCACAACTCAGTTATTAGCACTTAGCAAACTTTACGACTTCACGCCACGCACAACACAAACCAACTGAAACTGACGAAAACATACTGATTGGAAAACAGTTTGTGTTTGAGTGGTTGAGTGAGTTTGGTTGTGGAGAGAATACAAATGAGTTAGACTATTACTGAGGCTCTAGATAGGTAATATTTAGACTAAATATAGATAATATGGAGTAAAAAATAGTAATTTTTTAACTTTTACTAAAAAAAGGTTATATTTCAACTCAAAATTAAGCTTTTTTAAAACCAAATTTACAATTCAAATAAAATTAGTAAAATATGAACCAATAAAACAAATTATTTAAAAACCAATTTGACTTAACTACCAATAAAATAATTTTTTTTTATAACCAGTTTTACATTTTTAGTAAAACTGGTAAGATAATAGCCAATAAAATAATTACCAAATTCAAAAGTGTTTTTTTTTTAACCTGAAAAATCAGTTATTTTAAAGCTGGTTTTGAACTTGATAGCTAGAACTGGTAATAAATTAACCAGAAAATTGAAAAAAAGTAAATAATTGGTAAATATAAACCTGATTTATGACCCAGGTTTCAAATAGGATTTTTTTAAGCCAATTTTAAACCTGGGTTATTAAAAAACCTAAAAAAAAGGATGCAAAATTACCTGAAACTAACTTTGGGTTTATTTCAGGGTTTGTTTTTACCGAAAATTTCCCTCAGTTAAAAGATAACCTATTTCCAGGTAAAATTAATAACCGCGGTAATTTTGCTACTGAGGTTACAAATTGTTGCTTGGGGGTAGACATAAATAGGTACAGATATTTAAGTTATAAGCATGCTTATTAAAACGACCATGAATCACTTAATTAGAAAAAAATTGTATGCTTATCTTAAAGCCTCCCTGTACACTACGTTGGCTGTGGTATTTGTAGGTGGCAACAAAACCTATTGATTTTCAGGAGATCCTACTCGAGAAAGTGCCACATACAATTGCCCGTGGGAAAGGCATTCTTTCCTTAAGTCGCTACCAACTATGGAAAAAGTTTGTTCCTGGGATTTATTTATTGTTAGGGCAAAGGATATTTTTAAAGGGAACTGTAACATTTTAAAAGGTATGGGCAAATCAGTTGGTATCATCGGGCTCCGCGGAACATGTGCAAGCTGACCGGCCGCGGGACCCGTAATGATAGTTGCTACAATCACATTATCTCTTAATTCTTCGATCAATAGTCTTGTACCATTACACATATTGGGAGGGCTTAAATTTCTTAAAAGCATAACAGGCGTACCTATTTTTAATTTTATATTCTATAATGAAATTAAATGAGAAATAATCCAGAAAAAGCTATGTTACGTTATAGATAGATCGATCAAAATATCACGTGTTGTTGAAAAATAAATTTCGAATTCCAACGTGGCGCCATCTATGAGAAGTTCACGATAGATGGTCCGACAGTTTTCTGCAAAAAATTGTGGCGACACTGCAGCGATGGTGGCACCTCTACCTGTTCATCAAGAAGTTAAAATAGAAGATTCCAGAACAGAACAATTTTTGATTTTAAGTGTACAAAAACAAACTGCCAAAAGTGAGCAGATACAATTTGAATATTCTTTACCTTTATTTTGATTCTTACATTCATTCCTTTTGAGTTCGGTCTGGTTCTTGCTTATGTCCCACCGCACAGTCTCTTAAATTAATTTAAGTAATATAATTTTAGCTTAATCATTAAATTATTATTGTTATTTCTAGTTTCTAGTATTAAATTTGTCAAACTAAACATCAGTGTTTTATTTCTTTGTTTCACTTGTTTTTTGTGGTGAATTTCGCTTTCGTTTAGTTGGTGTCAATGAGAGACACCACAAAATCTGATGTAAGGCGCCATCTGTTCGAGACTTATGAAACTTACGATTAATAACAAACATCAACATCGACAATCAGTTTATTGTTAATTATAATTTATTAAGACCATTAATCGAAAAAAAAAACTATCCTATATCTCAAGTTAAACCAAACTACACATAAAATGCCAACTTTCATCGAAATCGGTTGACTTGGTGAAGAGTTCACTGGGAACATACATATGACACTGGATTTTTATATATTAAGATATTTTATCAAATAAAGTGTTAAATATTAAACAACAAAATATATATCGATTTCAAAATGGTATCTGAGTTGAGTGTTCAGAAAGTATTCAGAGCCGATTTAATTCTGATAATTCAGTTGTGTATACCAGCTGAACGCACCCAATGAAAGAATTATATAGCACAACGCGATGAATATCTTACGATACGATACATGCACGTTACGTTTACGTATATGAAATTTACTTCCCATTTTCCCAATTTTTCAACAACAAAAATACTCCATTTAAATGGAGTATTTTTGTTCAACATAACATCACATGCACATCAACTGGAAACCGGTACGTTAAACGCTTTGCAATAAAGTTTCATTGATATTGCAAAGTTTATTTAATTGCATTTAAAAAAGGAAGAAAGGATATTTCACAATAATAATCCTTTTTGTCGGAAATGGTTTACTTCAAAAAAACAAAGAAAAGAAGAAACAAATTTACAATCATGAAGAACAAATTGGTCTTTTCGAGGTCCAATTTCAAAGTTAATTGAATTGAAAATTCACCATCTTGAATTTATTCATTTGTATGAAAATTGGAATACTACAATAAATGCTTAAAATAGCAGCAAATAAAATGTTAATTGAAAGCTAAAATTAATACAAAAAGTATCGTTTCCCAGAATTTGATTTGTTTAAATATTTGAATAGCATCAAATAAAATGTTAATGGTAAGTTAAAATTAATACAAAAAGTGTCGTTTGCAAGAATTTGATTTGTTTATATATTTGAACTGTTGTGTGACTTAAATTTGAGATCTGAAATATTATTTTTTTTAATCAACATTTTGAAACGCAGGATTCTCGGCAACGAAATCATACTTATTTGGTGAGTAGCATAAGAGTGCTAAGGCATGCCCAAAACTATCTAAAATAATATAAATAAGAATTAGATTCATCCCATCGGTGTAGCACATTAAGAACTACAGTGGCTCAGGTTATTTGAAACAGTGCTAGATTTATAATTTAAGTTCCCATAGCATGCAAACACCAAGGATTATCTAGAAAAATTCAATTTAATTTCAAAGAAAATCAAATATACTCCAACAATGAACAAGAGTTTATTTAAAAATATTGGTGGTACCTTCATAGGTAACAAATAAAAAAAGCAATAGATTTTACGCCACAGCTTATTTGATACAAGATCATTTTTATCTTATAAAAAACTTCCGAGTTTTAAGAATCCTTGACATTTCAGTACTAAGTGTGGTTCTCTTGTGCCTTTTCAAGAGTTTCTAATCTTTTTGGCATGGAATCAACAAGCCTTTGTTATTTCCGGTGTAATTTTCTGCAATTCTTCTAGAAGGGCCTTTTCAGATCATTTTTGTTAGAAATTTTATGTCTTAGTATATTAATGACCAACAAAGCCTACAAATTTCCTATCGCGTTCATATCTGGTGACAGTGCCGGGGGTGTCATCAAGTGAGGACAATTCCAGATGAGCCATGTCTGCAAGATTCCTGAATTATGCTTCGGGTCATTATCTTGATAAAATCGGAAATTTTGACGAATACCCAACTTTTCTGCACTTTGCATCAAATTATTTTTTAATATGATTAGGTACATATTTTTGTTCATCGTCCCTTCAATGAATTCCAAATTTCCAACCCCTGTTGCAGACATACAAGCACATACCATCACGCTTCCTCCATATGCTTCACTGTAGCTTTCAGGTTCTCCGTTTTGAGTTCCGTATTTGGCTTTCGCCAGACGTAGAACATCCCGTCGGACCACCCAATTATGTTGAATTTAGATTCGTCTGCAAAAATCACACTGTCTTCCCTAGTTCTTGTTGTATCTCATTAGCAATTTTGGGGGCTGATAACTTTGGATTATTTTTGATTTTTCGAACAATGTATCTCATCAGACGCGTTGAAAATTTTGTTTGATGCGTTTCTTCCCTTGTCTTTAATACGGTTTTCATGAATAAATCTCTATTATATGCTGCACTGTTGAGACACTCAAACTTACACATTTTGCAATTTGCCGAATATGTAGATTGTCCATTTTTTATGGTGGTGAATTACCAATTCGCGAACTTCAATTGTTGTGCGACGACTCATTTTGAAATAAAGACTTAATTTCTTATTATATGGCTTAAGAAATTACACTATTAATTATGAAAAATTGATCGCGAACTAAATAATAAATAAATAACAACCTATTGCGTGAAGATTTAGAACGTACGTCCACTAAGTTAGCTGTGAGGTATTTTTTGATCAAAATTGCGTTTTCCTCTTAGTAGGAAAAATATGGGCGTTAATTTGGGAAGTCTAAAATTACAAATTGCTCTCTAAACATGGGTCTGCAAACCTACTTTGAAGCTTCGGACATACATATATGTATATTTTACCTTAAGGGATATACTGTTTTTATTTTGGAGATAAACACTTTATCCACTTTCCACTTGTGCGCGCCACCTGATCCACGGTCTTTCTCTATTGCGCTGTCCTGTGGGTGTGGATTCAAAGACTTTCTGTCCACCTCGACGTTCCATCTTTGTATATATAATCTATAGTACTCTTATGGAACACGAATTTTTAGTTCATTGACGACAGACAGGCGGCGGCGCTCGGAGTACTGAAAATTTGTTGTGCAGATTTTAGAAATTAAAACAAAAAAGAGTTGAGGAAAAGAGGGTTTTGTTATTTTCTCTCTTGTTATAAATGAAGAGAGTAAGTGAGGCAACAAAATAATACAGTTGCTTATGTTTTTTTTTTGTGTGTTGTCATGGAGATATTCCTATGTATTGAACTATGTAGGTTTTGTTTTTGTTGCATTTGATTTCAAATTTATAAAATCTAAAATAATTGAAATTTCTTTTCACAATGAATACACTGTTGTTATATTTTGAATATTGTACATAGTTGTGTGGATGTGCATATTTAAAAATTGGCAACAGATTTTTGTAGGTTTTTTTTGCATTTTTTGGAAAGAAATAATACGGTAGGTAGGGAAATTCAATTTTGAGTCAGATATGTACATATGTAGGGAGGTAGGTACAATTTTTGTTACTCGTAAGTTGTTGGATATGTACATATTTAGGTACAAATTTGAAAATTTTAGATAGTGTTTACAAATTTGTACCTATGCACATGTAGGTATAGGTATATGTATCTTCATTTTTATCATAGGTTATTCGTATTTGGTATTCTATTGTAAGCATAGTTATAAAGTATATTATAGGTACATAGGTATAAAGAAAAACTGTAGGTCGACTTTTTCTAAAAATTAATTAATTAAATAAATTAAATTTGAAGACAACAGTTTCAACTGTCCTCGAAATATTCGAAGCAAAAAAAAAAACTTACCAATCGTTAGTTAATTTTTGTTTTGTTGAAGTTAATAATTTTAACTAAAATAATAATAAGAATAATAATGCGACCCAAACTGATAACTTTAAATCCCGTCTGTCGATTTGTCTTTCTTAAACCTTTTACAAAATATTCATAACAATATTTTGTGTAAGATAAATAATTTGAAAGCAATATTTTTCTTTGTTCTTCAATGAAATAGTTTGATTTCAAAATCTTTTTTAGGTTAACGAGATTTTTAGTCGAAAGCCAATTTTTATACCAATTTTGCGTTTAAATTTTTACAAAAAAATTGAATGTTGTTTTTTTTTATAAAAATGTTACTGAATGTCAAAAACAATATAGGTATAAAAATGTATTGCAGTAACCTATCTTCTTCTTAAAATGTATTAACCTAACCTATGACAATCACACTTAGTATGGCCTCATCACATCTCGGCACAATTCAAACATATGTACGTACAAAAAAGTACAGCTCATCCCTAAAAATATTTGAGATTTTTTTTCAGCATAAATTTATATTACAGTTCTAAAGCCGATCAAAGTATTTTTTACAACTTCTTTTCTCTTCAAAGTCCGTAAACTGTTCGGTAACTGGTGCCACGACCCTATTAAATTCTTTAAAAAATATTTGAGTCGAAAATCAATTTTTACCAACTTTTAGATGTTTTTTTAGGTTATATTAAAAAAACTGTGAATTCGATTTTTATCAAAATTATACAGATGTCGAAAACGTTTTTATATTAAATTAACAGATATGAAAAGTTTATTAGGTGTTTCAATTTGCCACTAGTTTAACGAAAGTGTCACTTTTGATGTTTTTGGGACATTTATATTCTTGAAATTCGTGTTTAAATCTTAGTTCTAGAGCTTCCAAAGCAAATTCACTTCAAAAAGTAGATTTCTTTCATTTTTAAGATATTAAAAGATTTTGTATTTAATAGGAAATCCATTTTTAAAGAAAAAACACTAAGAATGTCTTACAATATTTATTTGCTTCAAATCGCTTTTTGGTAAATATCGTTAAATTACTAAAAAATCTTTAGATAAAGTCTTTAATTATGCAACTTAACTTAAGAGGTGTGAAATCCATTACGGCAATACTATAAGTTTTGAACTCAAGGGAATTTCTAAGAAATTTCTAAGGGGGTGTCATCACCCCTAAACAACCCCCCTGGATCCGCCATTGAATTTTATTTGTCTTCTTTTAAAATATACTTACATACCTGTATTGATAGCGTATTCTTTTCATTTCAATAATAATAATTCCTACTTTCATTTGACCTATATATATATATATAATATACATATGCAGATGCATATACATATACCTAAGAAAAACAAAACATTGTACCTATTTTCTTTTTGTTTTGAAAATGGGTATTACAACGTATTTTTGTTGTATTCATTGGCAACCGGCAACAGTTACAAAATTTAAATTTGAATTGGTATTTGGCTTATTGGTATTTGTCTTTATTATTGCTTTATACATAAATAAATAAACAAAAAAATGTCTCTTTATTGTCCCCTCCAACCATAGCTACTTTTGTTTTCATTCTTCCCTTTTTGTATTGTCAAATTGTCTCTTAATTTCCTCAATTAAAATTCTGCACAAGCTTTGCAGATTTAGTTCATTGACGTAAGGCTAGACGTCGCTTCGTTCGTTCCTCTTCATGATTGTACTATTCCACTCTATATACAAAGGTTCCATCTTCTCTTCCACTCCCCTTCTATGCATACGGGACCGTATGTCACACGAAGAACTTTTCTCTCGAAACGACCCAAGGTACTTTCATCCGCTTTTGTCATAGTCCATGCTTCTGCACCGTATAGCAGGAGGGTCTTATATAGCAACACTTTGGTCGCTCGCGAGAGGGCTTTGGTGCTCAATTGCTTTTTTTGCCCAAAGAAACGGCGTTTTGACCGAGACGTCGGTGTTGTAGGTCCTTTCTTGACAACAGCATGTACTTTGTTTTGCCCTCATTAACCGTCAAACCCATTTTTGGCGCCTCTGCCTCAATGCTCACAAAAGCCCCATTGACATCACGCTGAGTTCTTCCGATTATGTCAATGTCGTCAGCATATGCTAGTAATTGGACAGACTTTTGAAAGATAGTGCCTCTAGTGTTGACGTGGGAGCTCTGCACTATTCTTTCAAGTACGATGTTAATAAAATCGCATGATAGCGCATCACCTTGTCTAAAGCCTTTTTTGACATCGAAAGGTTCTGTTAAGTTGTTTCCAACCTTCCAATGGAGCAGCGTGAATTCATCCTGCACAAACGGACGAGTTTGGCAGGGATGCCAAAACTAGACATGGCTCTATACAGCTCGTCCCTGTAGATGCTGTCACATGCGGCCTTGAAATCGATGAAAAGATAGTGGGTATCGATTTGATGTTCTTGGGTTTTTTCCAGGATCTGCCGTAATGTGAATATTTGATTTACTGTGGACTTTCCTGGTATAAAACCACACTGATAAGGACCTATCAGGTTATTGAGATGAACTTTAGGCGTTCACATATTACGACAGAGAAGGTTTTGTAAGCGATGTTAAGTAGACTGATTCCTCTATAGTTTGTGCAGTTTAGAGGGTCTCCTTTTTTCAGAATCGGGCAAACAATACTGAGGTTCCATTTATCGGGCATGCTTTCTTCCGACCATATCTTCCAGATAAGTTGGTGCATGCTCCTAACCAACTTATCTCCAGCTGCTTTAAAGAGCTCGGCATTCAAGCTATCTGCTCCAGCGGCTTTATTAGACTTCAGCTTAGATATGGCAATCTTTACTTCGTCTAAGTTGGGGGGACGGGATTGTTGGCTTTCGTCGTCTATGTTAATTGGATCATCCTGCCTGACAGCGGAATTCGGTTCGTCGTCGCCGTTATACAGTCTGCAGAAGTGGTCCTTCCATATCCTTAGCATTGACTGCGATTCCACTATGATGTTTTCACTTTCGTCTGTGCAGCCTTCGGTTCTAGGTTTATGGACTTCTGAATTCCATTTCACCTGCTCATAAAACTTTCGAACTTCATTCCTGCTTTTGAACATCTCAACATCTTCGACTGCACGCTTCTCATGCTCTCGCTCTTTCCTTCTGAGAAGTCGGTGTCCCTCTCGCCTCTTCTGCTCATAGAGCTCATGAGCAGCTCTCGTCCTTTTATGAAGCGCCGCTTTGCGTGCCTGTTGTTTGGCTGCATTTGCCTGCCGACATTCCTTATCAAACCAGAGGTTCATTGTTGGTAGCTGTTTGAAGTTTGAAACCCAGCACGTCAGAGGCGGCTTCTCTGATTGCATCTTGGCAATGTTGCCACTGGTTTTCGGTACATTGTGTTAGCGGTAGAGAACTTCGAGAGAGGTTACATGTAACTCGGTCGGAGAAGGATTTGGCGATCTCTTGCGATTGTAGCCGTTCGACGTTGTACCTTCTCCCAGGATCTCCCTGTTTTGCCTTGGGTCTGAAAACCCGAAGTGCTACCTTGGCTACAACGAGGTAGTGGTCCGAGTCGATGTTAGCTCCTCGGAAAGTTCGGACATCCATGATGCTGGAAGCATGTCTGGCGTCGATCGCAAAATGGTCGATCTGGTTAACGGTAGATTGATCTGGAGAACTCCAAGTTCCTTTGTGGATGTTGAGGTGTGGAAAACGCGTACTGGCTACCATGACGTTTCGCCCCGCAGCAAAATCTATGAGCCTGAATCCGTTGTCGTGCAGGCTGTTTTTCCCGATTATTCCACCAAAGATGTCTTCCCTTCCTAGCTTGGCATTAAAATCACCCAGGACAGTTTTAATATCGTAGCTAGGACACTGCTCATATGTTTTTTCTAAGAGCTCGAAGAACATCTTTGGTGTTGTCATCCTTCTCTTCTGTGGGGGCGTGCGCGCATATCAGGCTAATGTTGCCGAATTTAGCCTTGATGCGGATGGACATGAGGCGCTCGTTGATTCACCTATAGCTCAAGACTTCTTGCCTAAGTCTGGCTCCAATGACAAAGCCGCATCCAAATAAGCGCTGTTGGTTTTCTCGGTAGCATTCACCATAGTAAATGTCGCAGTTTTTCATCCTCATCGTATTTCCTGGATGGCGGTGATGATGGCGGGCCTCCGCTAATTTTTCGGCCGCAAGTGGTCTGTTAAGGGACCTAACATTCCACGTGCATATCCGAAGTTCGTTGTCCTTAATTCGCTTGCGTAGGTTGTCAACAGTAAAGTGCCTTGCACATGAGCAACGAACTGCGAACTGGAATGAACGAACAAACGTGATTTTACACATTTCAAAAAGTCAATTCCAAACAAAAACACATTTAAACTATAAGAAACCAATTGACAATAATATTAGGATAATAAAATTTGCATTTTGTTCTCTAAAACAAGACAATTTTGTAAAAACAATTTGTTAGTAACGAATTGCAGTGTGGTTGCTACGAACTGTCAAACTCTATTCGCGTTCCACATACCATCCACACTGCAACGAATAAATTGTTCGCCCTCAACTTAACCTCAAAATTATACCACTCTTGTTTTGTTTTTGTGTGAAAGATCATGGCTGAGGAAAATATGGAGAAAAGGGTTGACAATTCGTCGCTGTCTGCGAATAGAAATAAAGCTCATGTGAAAGAAAAGTCAAAATATGCGAACATCCACAGTTCGCAGTTCGTAGCTCATGTGCAAGATGCTTAAATCCGTCCGTATCCGAGGATTGTTGGTGCTTCGCAATTAGAAGATTTTTACGTGGTCAGGAAGTCACCCTGACGGCACAGCTTCCAACCTGGAGGGCCAGATCCTTAGTATAACTCCAAGGACGGGGAGCCGGATAAACCGCTCCTTATAGGCCTGGGCTCCGAATAAGTCGTAGAAGGCCTATAAGGTGTTCACTAAGTAGTTCAACTTTACTTGAACTGTAGACGCCAACGTTGATTCCATCTCGGGAATTCCTCCTCTGCCGTCTGGAGAGGCAGAGATGTGCCTTAGTGGAAACACCTCTCCCCCCTCTCTCGTTTGCTACCCCCAATAACTTTCCACTGGGGTTGGAACCCAATCTCCAGTTGAGGTACTAGGCACCCGATGTTCACCACGGGGAGGTGAGAGTAGGAGTTGATAGACAGAGGTGGGTTTTGAGAAAATCCTGTGGACGCTTGTGTCCTCTTGAATGCACCATGTCTACCATTTGAACATCAGTTAGCAATTATTGGTTCGATTTAAATACTTTTTTGTTTACACCAGTAAATTCTTTTACTAGATAGGTATTTTCGTCTTTGGTTTGTGAGTTTTGAAATCGAGCTTCCAAACATAGCAGTGGTCAAAGCTTTATATTTTTTGACTGGGAAAATCATTGCAAAATGACTAAAATCATCAATGAAGGAAACAAAATACCTGGAACAGTCAATTGCAATAGAATTCAAAGAGTCACAGGCTCGTTTAGCTCTACTGCGTGTTCCCTTAAACGGTATTCGTACTTGTTTTCCCTCAATACATACGTCACAAAAATCAATCTTGGATTTTGTGTTGAAGTGTGGAATTATGTTGTTCCTGAGTAGATTAACCATTATTTGTTGACCAATATGTCCGAGACATATGTTCGCTATAAACTTCTTTATCATAACTTCGAGTTCATACAAATTTCCATTTTAATAAGATGTTGCTATCAATGCTTCGTTCTTAAAAATTAAATCCTTTGTGCAACAGAATTTAATGTAAGCTCCAGTGTTCTTCAATTTACTAACAGAAAAAATCAAATATTTTATTATATCACATTTAAATCGATTTTTATTTCAAGATTTTAGAATATATTTTCTTTGATTTCAGTTTGATGGAACTTCACAATTGATTTTATCATAATCTCAACAGAATAGGAAGTAATAACAACTACGATGGCTCAAAGACTGCCGAACTTATTAAGAGCTTTGCATCTTCTAATCATAACAAACATACGTCGTTTTATAGATCTAGTATTGTTCAATAGTATTGCCTTCTGTTCGT
This sequence comes from Eupeodes latifasciatus, assembly GCA_920104205.1. Lineage (NCBI taxonomy): Eukaryota > Metazoa > Arthropoda > Insecta > Diptera > Syrphidae > Eupeodes > Eupeodes latifasciatus. Next base: position 387,895,624 of record OV049924.1, on the reverse strand, counting down.
CAATTACATTTTGTACAAATGGATTTCGTTTCCGTCATGAAACCTTTGGGGAAAATATCAGAAAAGTATAAAATTGTATGGTTACACATCAAAACCACTAGGAAACTAAGGGTTAAAACGTGACGGTAATGCATCATACGTGGAGCTAACGGAGTAAACGAATTTCTGATTTTTAAACTTCATTTTCATCTTATGGACCTCACTCAAGTCATCTTTTCATCCTTCTCACATATTGGACCAAATTTACAATTACGATAGTGAGTACTTGAATTTAGTTATTAATAAATTAGAATTAATATTTAGTTTCTAAATTAGACACAAATAACATTAAGTATTTTCAAAAAACTCAATTTTATTCTCAAAAAAAAGAAACTATAAATTCATTAGAGGTTTCTCAAAAATAAAATTATCATTAAGTTTTTAATTTAAACATTTGAAAAATTTAGAAACAAAAATAAGGGTAAACATTATTAAAATAAAAATTAAATATGTATTTAAATTGTATCGAAAATTGAAATAATTTTAAGAATTATTTAAGTTGTAATAAGACATATCGGAAATGTTATAAATTCAAATCTTGATTCAGAATTGTTAGGAAAATACAATGATTGATTTCTTTTTGATACAAAAACAAAACAAAACAAAGAAACTCAAAATTTAAAAAAAAAAAAGTCGATACAAATTTATAAAATTTTAAAAATAAGGTTTTGCCATAAAACAAGGTTCGCATCTCTACTAATTATTTAAATATTGTTGCATAAATTATTGAAAAAATGTATAATAATCTAATTTACGTACAAATTGGCTTAATCCGAAAGTTTACTTATTTATACTCCATGCAAGAAATAAGGACCTTCATAGCTTAATTCCGATGAACTTGAATCCGTTGGGTAAGAATTTCTTTTTTTTTATATTCTTTAAAAACTTTATTTCATATTTATTTAATAAAACTACCAAATCCTCACCACTGGTGGGAAAAAATCTTTACCTAAACAAAGCACAAGTTAAAGAATGAGAGTCCAAACGTTTTATTATTTAAGCTGTTTTTATTGTGGAGATATATTCACGACTGCTTTTCCAAATATATATTTTTTTAAGTTGTTCCATCAGATATATTTTACATTCATTAATTAATATTTATTAATATACTGATCGAACAATTAATTTTAGGTATTATTATTTGTCAATTTGACATTTATTAATACTCGTATTACATGTTGATCATAAACTAATGAAAATTGATTTCGAAGATTTATTTCGAAGTCCTCATTTCCACTGATTTTTTTTATGAATTCGGTAGAATTCGCAATTTCTTTTATACACTTCTTAATATTCAAGGATTTTTGTTAAAGCAAATTATATAACAGGTCAGTTTGTGCGAATATAGATGAAAATAAATTAAAAAAAAAATTAAACTCGCTTAAGAACTGTAAGTAACCGCGAGCAGCAACAGATGTATTTTCTCCCCCAATTTTGTACTGTATCATCAATTATGGCGATCTTGCCAGTCTCTAGTTAAGCAGTTGTTTGAATTTCTTGAATTCGTTCTTAAATTCGATAAATATAAGGTGCCACGTTTGGAAGCACCAATGTCATATCAGAAAGAGGCCTTAGACGAGCTCTTCGAAGCATTAGATTGTCCCTATACTCCCGGACAACCAACGATTGGGGCACCCGTATACGTGCCCACACCAAAGACCGATGGACCTAAGCCTCTAACCATCGAGGAATATCTGAAGAGGGAAAATCCAGTACAACAACAGCAAGTACAATCACAAACAACTAAAAGGAAACGCGCCGGAAAAAAGGTTCAACTAAGGCAAGAAGTAGGCAACTTATACAGATTAGCAAGTCTAAGCAGTGGGAATACTAAGAAAAATTTTTTGCAACAAGCAAAAATTTACAAAAAGCAAAATAACTAAAAAAAAACAATTAATTAAATTTTTCTAAAAAAAAAAAAAAAAAAAAAATTATAATGGGAGGCAAAACCTGCAAAGAAGGGGTCGTTGTGACCAATAATAACAACAATAATAATGAAGTAACTTCAAATCTTTTAATTATGGACATTGTAATCATAATTTTGATAATCTGTATAGTTTATTTAATCACAAAAATTGTAAAATTTTATTTTAAACAAAATGTACAAAAAATTGTAAATAATGAAATTAAAAATGTAGCAGTTTAAAATTAAAAAAAAAAAAAAAAAAAACTAAAAAATTTATTTTTTTTTTCAATGTACATATGTACATATGTATTAACAATATTTAAAACAAAAAAAAAATTTTTATAAATAATTAAAAATATGTTGAACACTATAAAAACATTAAAAGAAATAGTAGCAAACTTTAATAAAACTCCAACAATAAAATATTCTCAAAAATATTTAAACGAAAAAAGAGATGAAATACTAAAATTAGAAGAAGAATTTAATAGAAAATATGAAGATTCACCCCAGAAAATTATCTAATAAAATGTTCAATGCCACTTGAGTCTCAGATTACTTTAACGTTGGTCAAGTGTATCTACCTATTCATGAAGGTTCAACGCACTGCATGCTGTGTAGTAAATATGCCTGAATGAATTTGGATACATTTGTGCATTGTGAAAGGGGCATGCATATTGGTTATGATTTTGATGACATAGCAAGTATGCTGCCCGATTCTGTCATTTGTTTCCCACCAAATTAGAGTTCAATATAATGTATATATGTTTTAGTAATAATATGTATAGCTTTAAGTTCTTAGTGTGTAAGTAAATTATTTTGTATAAATAGCCTGAGTTTGATTAAATAAAATTCACTTTCAGTTTGGAAGGAAACAGAACAGTTCGGCTCTTTAGCCTTGTTTTTTCTTACTTCTAGATTTGAACTCAGATCGGCTCTCTAGCCATCAACCATATTCGGCTTGGGGAAGCCATCCTATATCCCCCATAGATTAGTAGGTGAGGTAGGACATAGGGTTCATAGGCCCACATTACATGGCACAGCAATTAAGTTCAATCTTTCTTTTTCAACTAAATTGAGTAACCGCGAGTTAACCCTACAGTGCATGATTTTTTGTTTTCACCCAGACGTGTTCGCTGATCCCGTCTGGTTTTTGGTCCTCTTGGGTTGATTGGTTGATAAGTGGTAGAAGATTCGCATATACCACTTGTACGCATTTTTATTTATTTATTTCATCAATTGATCGAAGATCTGCTGATTACAAAATTACTACAAAATAATAAAGCTAATAATATATATACATATTTACAAGGAATTTTAGATTAAATTTAATTAAATAATTAATCAATTACATATTTCAAGAATTTTTTTCTTAAAACAATCTCTATTCATACAAAGGTCAATTTCATTATAAACCATATTAAATAGATACAGAGAACGCGTTATTGGTTCATTTAGACCATAATTAGTTCTATGAAGAGGAGGATAAAATAATTCATTTATGTTGCGAAAAACTCGTGATGGAACATGGAATGGAATTAATGAAAGCAAATCAATAGAAGTTATTCTGTTATCAATAATGTCTTTAATGAACAAAACACTTTGGACTTGTCTCCGACATTTAAGCGTTTTTAAGGCAATAAGAGCGCACCTTGATTTATAATCTGGTAAAGATCCAATCCAGTTAAGTTTTCGAAGTGCATAAAGAGTGAATCTTTTCTGAACTCTTTCGATTCTCAAAATATTATTTTCATAAAAAGGAGACCAGACGATACAACAATATTCTAAAACAGGTAGAACTATAGACATAAAGAAGGTCTTCAAAGTATAGGCATCCTTAAAATCTTTGGAGTTCCGCTTCAAGAAACCTAAAAGTGAATTACCTTTAGAAACGATGTAATCAACATGAGATCTAAAGTCAATCTTTGAATCAAAAATCACCCCAAGATCATTTACTTCGATTACCCTCAGAAGACTAACATCATAGAATTTATATTCAAAGTCAATAAAGGATGAAGACTTAGATACACTAAAAATTTTACACTTCGAGTAATTCAGCTGAAGATGATTGTAGTCGCACCATTTAAGAAAATTGTTTATATCCAACTGCATTAAAAAGCAATCTTCAAGTGAAGATGTTGCTGTGAACACTTTCACATCATCGGCGTACATCAAGCAGTTACAAAATTTAAAAACAAGGTAAATCATTTATAAAGATTATAAAAAGAAGTGGACCCAAATGACTGCCTTGTGGAAGACCCGACACCACGTCTATAAGATTTGAAACACAATCATCTATTTTAACAGCTTGTTTTCTATCAGAAAGGTATGAATCTAACCACTGTAAAAATGAAGCATTCAATCCTAACATCTTAAGCTTTTGTAGGAGAAGACCATGATGCACGCGGTCAAAGGCTTTAACAAAATCAGTATACAGGACATCAACTTGTCTACCCTTTTCAACATGATTATAACAATAATTTGCAAATAGACTTAAATTAGTACACGTTGATCTACCCTTTACGAAACCATGTTGTTTTTGAGACAAGAAATTCTTGACAGCAAAATAAAGTCTTTGGGTGACCATTTTTTCAAAAAGTTTGGGAATAACTGAAAGTTTTGATATTGGTCTATAGTTCTTCACTAAGTGCTTAAGACCACTCTTATAAATGGGATCTATATAAGATATTTTCCATTCATTAAGAAAAACACCAGTTTGTAAAGATTTATTAAAAATAATTGTTAAAACACTACAAAGTGAATACGAACATTTTGACAAAAGAATAGGAGGAATCATATCAAAGCCAGGTTTTTTTGACACATCAATTTCTTTTAAGCTATCCAGAACATCCTGTTCTGAAAAACTCTGTAGTTTAAAATCAATCAAAGGAGTTATATCAGGATACAAGCTGCTGATATTTGTTAAAATATCACAATTATAAGAAGTTTGAAAGAATCGAGCAAATAGGTCACACGAGGACTGAATATCATTGGATGTAAGTTCTTCGTATTCCATACATTGAGGAAAAGGTGAACAATTTCTTTTAGAATTCAAAAATGTCCAAAAAGATTTCGAATTATGTTTTATATTTGATTCAGTATTTATAATATAATGTCTATACAGAAACTTGTTGAGCAAATCAAATTCTTTTCTTAACTGAAAAAATACTGCACGATCTTCCGGAAAATTTGTAACTTTATAACGCTTAAATGCCTTATTTTTAGCATTCTCTAAATTTTTTATCCTTTTGTTAAACCATGGAAGCTTAAACGACTTTTTCTTAGTTAAGGTAGGAACAAATCGTTCAATGCCTTCATTAACAATACTTTTTAAACTTGTAAACATATCATCTAGAGACTTGCCTTCCAATAAATCCTTCCAGTTAACAGTATTATAAAAATTATTTAATGCCGTGAAATCTGCCTTAGCAAAATTAAATTTTTTTTGTTTTTCGAGAGGGGCAGTAGCATAATTATAATTTTCAAAAGAGAGAGAAATAGCCTTATGATGAAAAGAGTTATTTAAAAGAGGAAAATCAGAAATTTTTAAGGAATACTTTAAATCATTGTTAATAAAAACTAAATCCAATATTCTATTTAAACTGTTCTTAACATTATTAATTTGAAACAGGCCCAAAGAAGAAAATGAATCAACTACTAACATTTCTACATCTTTATTTGCATTGAAAGGTATCAAAATATGATCTTCTTCCATGTAGCACCAGTCGATATCACCAATGTTGAAATCGCCAAGTATACAAGGAAATTGGTTATGTGTTAATTCACTTACTATTTCTTGAGCATTAGAAATATGTTCGGTATATAAATCAACTCCGCTCGTTGGGCGGATATAACTTACAATAAAAAATAAATCTTTAATTTCAGCAGAATCTTCAGAACTTACACAAACACAAAGCTGCTCAATATCATCTGCATCATTCTTTAATTTGTGTTGAGTACTGTTGAAAGTTGTTCGGACGGCAATCAAAACACCACCTCCTCGATCCCATCCTGTCTTAGTTGAACGATCTTTACGATAAACATTGTACGAAGAATCAAAGAGCTCACACGATGTAAAATTTGAATTCAGCCATGTTTCAACAATGATAATGATATCGAACTCATGAAGAGATGATGATAGAAAAAGCTCGTTAGTTTTCGTACGTAAACCACCAGCATTTTGAAAATATACGCGAATTTCAGATAAATTCGCTTTAAACTGTGGATAAGTTATTTCATCTTGGTGTTGCCATCCACTTTCGGAAAATTTACAAATTTCTTTAATTGGACATGTTTAGGCCAGATTGAAGCGTCTAAAGCAGCATCGAAGTGGCTTACGGGAATCCCTAGCTTGAAATTAACAAACCGGAGTGAAGTTGAATCTACTCCTTTTTTTATGAGTTTAGAACAGCGCATGGTATTCTTTTCAATTTTTAACTTCATTGCGGCATATTCTATTATATTTTCCTCTGTCACATTACTATCCAAGCGCGAAAGATGTAGAAATTGTAGGCGAGGTACAGACTGAAGTGTAAATTCACCGTCCACAATATCAGCGGTACCAAACACTATCTTTTTTGATCGTTGAGATTGAGAATTTTTACATTGACTAGAAACATTACCAACAGCACTCTTATTGGATTTAGTTTCAACCGCAAAATTGGCAACACTTTCATTGAAAAAAGCATTTTCCTCAGTAGCAACACGATCCTTATCAACAAGAACAGCATTGCCACCAGCAACATTTTTCTCATGAACGTCAGATAATAGAACATTATTAGAAGCTTGTTCACCCACAGCAGCATCATCAGCACCATCAACAACCTCTTTCTCAGCAACAACCTTTTTCTTAGCAACAACAACATCTTTCATAGAAGCATCATTATCATCATCCTCAACAACAACAACAACTTCATTACCCAAACCGGTTTTGCTAGGTATTAAGCTTACATCAACATCATTTTCAGTACTGTCCAAACCAGCGGACAGAGAGGATGATAGTGTAGGCGGCACACCAACAGCATTAGACGTTGTAGCTTTCATACTATAAACATTAGCTATAGCAAAATCATCACTCTGCGATGTAGAAGATTGTGACTTACTTGCTATTTTAGTGTTGAGCTTAGGCGTGGATATCGGTTTTTTACTTTTCGAGAGGAGTTTATTATTTCCACTTTTAAGCGCGGGAGATGAAGTAGGGCTGTTTTTATGCAAAGGAGAATAAAGAGATTGAGTGCATAGAGAATTGTTTTTTCCTGTGAACAGCTGTGATTGTTTGTTGTTGTTGGTTTGTGTCATAGCCGGCGACTTGCCGTGAGAGCGAGTTATGCGCGCGGGCTTCACAAGATTATCGAATTCACATTTTTTATCAATAAAAAATTTATATAGGTCTTTAATTTTTGGTATACAACTTAGGAAGGAAATGTTTTTGCATGCACCGCACTTCCAAAATAAATTGTCGTTCGATTCAAGCGTAGTCCGTATGGTTTCACTTAGTTTTGTGCATTTAAAATGAAAACCCGATTGACAAACTCCGCAAAAAATCAAATCACTTTTAGAAGTAAGAAAATTACATTCAGAACACTGAACTTCCATGATGAAAAGAGATGATGTTTTCGGATAAAGGGGTCCAACAAATCCACTCCACCCATATGTCGGTTGTAATGTCGAATTACGTTTGCGGCATCGACATCTATGTACTGTTTACTTTTTTTATCAAAACGTCTTACTTTGTCTTTAGGCTGCTCACCGACGAAAGAAGATAATAAAACCACATGTTTGCTATCTAGCCACATAACTGTCGTCACTGGTACCCCGTCTACAGTGGTGACCCATTCTTCTGAGTAGCCGCGGGTTTTATTGGCATCCGATAACTCTTTGAGATGACAGTTGCAAATTACTTCCTAAACGGCCTTTGTTGACGGTGACTAGGTAATGAATTCGAATCTTAGCCAAGTAGGACATCAATTGTCAAAGAAGACTTTGTAATTCTTATTCCTGGGAACACAACGACACAAACGTACAACAATATTGCTACTCGAACCTAAATCAGGTTCATCAGGAAGCCTAAATTGATCGGCGTTTTCAGTGCCGGAATAAACTTCAAAGTTATATGCGAAAGCTTTATCATCGCATAGTACCAACAACTTGTAACCCCATTTAAGAGGTTTGTTGGGAAGGTATTGGCGAATGAAAGTTGCAAGCTTTTGTGGCGTACATTTGCTCATCGACCGAAAGGGTTTGTCTCTTTGGAACAGCTTGGCATTTCTTTTTTAGTGTCTCCAATGTCGGTCGAATACGGAAAAGTCTGTCATGTCCAAGTTGATCTCTGGGTATAAAATGATGGTTGTCATTGAAGTGAATGACACTACGTAGTTTCTCAAAATCAGTCAAAGTCATGGTCTCAGTTATAATAGGTATACCTAATTCTGAATCCCACAACATACGGATATTTGTTTGTGGGACCAGTCCTAACAGGAGACAGATACCTGATATCTGTCTTTGGGACCAAAACAGGTTTTGAGGGATCCTGATAAAAAAAATATTGTAAGGGTGTCTCAAAACCAATATACGGTTCCTCCAGTATGTCGTCGCCTGTAAATGTAGTAATAGGCGGTTGAAAGTCCGTCTTTCTCCATATGTATCTCCGTTTCATTCGTTTTGCATTCACGGTCGGTTGAGCTGGTGGAACTGAAGATGGATTGGGTAGTGGGTGAGCTCGTGATGATGTCCGGTTGGATCGAGAGTTTGTTATTTATATCATTTTGTAGTATTTCAAAAGGCACTTCAAATTCTCCCATCACAAGATCCTGAATTTTGATCATGTCGTCAGCGCTGTTTTCCATTAGACAGTTCCAATTTATCTTTGCTACCAGACGGCACCTCAAGTATGTGTTGAATATCTGTAGAACCCAGACGTTTCATCTGCAAACAATACGTATATGCAATTTGATACACTTATTGCACAGTGTGCCATATCTAGCACATACAAAAATATGGTGCATTTATGTACTATATATTAATTTTTCTACGAGAAAACAATTTTTACAACAAATAGAAACATAAACTTTCCTCCTCTAATTATTTCGTAACTAAAACTCCAAATTTTACTAGTTTTCTGAAATTATTTATCTGATTGTCGTTCACTTTGTACAAACCGACAACTTATTTGAAATAAAATTAACATTGTTTTCATCAGAACCATCTTTTTGTAAATTACTGTACTATATTATAAGCACTTCAATAGGTCCTTGTCCCGCTACTAGATGTAGATTGCTCCTGGCAAGATCGCCATGTGAAGTTGGTCCTTTTCTTATACCAACTATTCTTTTACTGGTCAATGGTCTTCGAGACAAATCGCTTAGCACTCAATGAATGCAACAGCTCGAACCTCTGCCTAATGCACTCGAGGTTTTGCCCTTAGACTATAACCAAGTATAGTCCCTTTGAATGTTCTTTTTAGCTCGCAAGCTTCACAAATAACAAGATCTTTACTGGTTGGAGTTCAGTGAGGAAAAGACACTTTTATTTTCAAATACTATTGCTATATTATACAGAAATTATATGTTATCGAAATTGTTCCATGCTTCGATTCTTGACCTCACAAATAATCGATATCAAGGGTGTACGACCAGCTATCCCAAGTGCATAGTTCAATAATTCTTAGTTGACATATTTTGTCCACCTAAACAAATGAGCACCGATCGTGCACCATCAACCCATTTATATTTTATTATACACTTTATATAAACTCTTGCCGTTCGTGCCATCAGGGCAACATGATACTTTTATTACCCTGACGTAGAAGGCAAGACCATGCTTTGCATTGGATTTATCTATTGCTTAAGGTAATGCATGGTATGGGAAGCAAGTGTTAAGTATCGAAACATGGTTGGATTTTTAATAGAATTTTAAGTGGTCGCTAGTGTGATCCCTTCACACCACTCTTCCTGGGGAAAAAAGAGAAATCATGACACGTCTTGGTTTCTTCTTTTACGCGCCACTTGTACAGTTAGGGATCTTGTTTTTCTTTTGTTATTATTATTTTTTTTTTACGTTAAATTGTTGTTCATTTGAGGTAAATTTTTTTTTTTTACATTTTATTTTAAGTTATACTCATTATTTTCTTTACATTAAAAATTTCTTTAAGTGGTACAGTTTTTATTTATAAAAGTATTACTAGGTAGTCAAGATGTAATTTTACATATATTTAGTTTTATATTTACTTATAAATAGTGTTTACTTATTATTTCTATAATTAACCTATTTTATCTATGCGCGCATAATTCTATACTTGCAAGTTCATTTATACAAACAAAATTTAAAACGTCTCAATTAATGGAGGCACTTTCTCTCCCCCTTTTTTTTTAGATGACATTAGTTTCTGTCATACATTTATATCAAAACTTAATATATATAAAATGGCTTCAATCTGTTTTTATGAACCGTTATTTTTTTGTTTTCATATTTAATATCGCAATGTACTCCTTTTTGTGACAATACTTCATATGGTCCTATGTAAATTGGGTCTAAATTATTTCTGTTTTCGTTCCTTAACAAAACTAGACTTCCTACGCCAAAGTCCGAAGTTTTAGCTTTAACATATACTACTAATGATCTTCTTTTCTATTAAAGTATCTTTAGCATCATGATGAGCAATTTGCAGTTTGTTTTTTAGGTCTATAACGTAATCGTCGTAGTTGTACACCGGATCCACATTTTTGGTTATATTGGAAGGTAGATTGCACTGTTTTCCAAATACCAATTCGAACGGTGTAAAACCTGTCTCTGAATGTACTGATATATTGTAACAAAAAACATAATAGGGTAGCCATGAGCTCCAATCTGTATGTTTTTCTGACACATAGTTTCTAAGGTACGCTCCTAAAACCTTATGAGAATTTTCCAAAGCTCCTATGCTTTCATGATGGTAAGCCGTAGATTGAATTTGTTTTATTTTCAACAACTTACACATGTCTTTGAATACTTTATTTATGAATTCGGTACCTTGGTCAGAGGCTATAGCACTTGGGACTCCATACTTTAGAATGAAACACTCTACAAGTCCTTTAGCTACTGTGTTAGCTTCTTTATTTTGCAAAGGTATTGCTTCGGTAAATTTTTTAAGTTCGTCTTGAAGACTAAGAATATATTTTGATCCATTTTCTGCTTTATCTAGAGGACCAACTAAATCTAGAAAAATTTTCTCAAAACTTGATTCTGCTGTGGTAGTTATTGTCATGGGTTGTTTTTTTAGGTTGTATGTGTTTGTTTCTTTGATATATTGCGCAGTGCTTAACGTATGTCGTCACATCGTTTTGCATGCCTGTCCAAAAATATTTGTTTCTTATGTTCCGTAACATGCGATTTATCCCAGCATGTCCACTTGTAGGTAAAATATGGTAATCGTTGAGTATAAGTTTTATTTTGCAAGGGTCTGTTACTTTTATAACGTTGTTTATAAGGTGCACTATAATTTTATTTTCCTTAAATATTTCTTCAGTTCTTTTTTTTTTAATATACTTATTTTCTCATGATGACGGCCGTCTGAGAGCTTTAATAATTCCTCTTTTGTAATATAAATTTTCTTAATGGATAGAGGTCCGCAAATGTTACGCACGTCCCTCGACAACATTTTGTCAAATGTTGCCGATCGGGCTGTAGTGCTAATATTGGCCCGATTTAAAATTAAACAATTTCTTTCTGGAATATATGCCAAAATTTGATTTGGGCTTAATATCTTAGTTCCCTTTAATTCTGCAAAATCTTCGTCTTCTTTCGTAAAACTATTTACTATTTTTAACTCAACTATCTTTAATCCTTTTTCTGGTGGTTTTAAAAGTTCTTTTATTATGATTTCTTCGGTAAAATTATCTTCAATATTTTCTTCTTGCTTTTCCAAATCAGACTGTTTTGTTTGTGCTCTCGTTGTTACACAGACATATAAGCTTTTAAATTCGTCTGAGCTTATTTGTATTCTACTTAGGGCATCTGCAGTGCAGTTGTCTTTCCCTGGTGAGTATTCGACAAGAAAATTATATTCTTCTAACAATAATCTAAATTTAGTTAAAAGACTGGAAGGTTCTTTTAGTGAAAATAGATACACTAAAGGTCTGTGGTCAGTTAAAATTTTGAATCTTCTCCCGAACAGGTATGGTCTGTAGTGCTTTATTGCCCACACTATAGCAAGTAGTTCTTTTTCTATAGTGCTATAATTCTTCTCGGCTTTATTAAGCGTTTTACTTGCGTAGGCAATAGGTCTATCGTCGAAATTCGCTAAAACAGCACCTAAAGCACTCTTTTTCAAAATTCGGAAATTGTAGAATTTTCGGGCTTATTAAAAATTCCTTTAATAATTCGAAGGCTGTTTTGCAGTCTTCATTAAAATTGAAATCTACATTTTTCCGTAGTAACCGATTAAGAGGTGTTGCTAGTCTAGCGAAATTGGGTATGAACTTTCTGTAGTAATTGGCAAATGCTACGAACCTTCTTACTTCGTCAGTATTTTTAGGTAGAGGGTAATTTTTCATAACTTCCGATTTTGATGGTTCTGGTGTTATGCCTTTGTCAGATATTATATGTTAGTAAAGTACTTCTTTTCTAAGGAATGTACACTTTCTAGGTTGTATTTTAAGATTTACTTCTCTTAGTCTTTCAAAAACTTCAATAAGATTCTTATTGCGATGTTCCAAACTTCTACCGAAGACTTTAAGATCATCAAGGTAAACGAAACATCATCGTGAGTAGGTTAAACCTGACATAGCTACGGACATCATTCTTGAAAAGGTGCTGGGTGATATTTTTAAACCCATGGGGAGGCGTTTTAGTTGATAATGCCCATTTTCTGTAGAAAATGCCGTACAGGGCCTGCTGTTTTTGTCTAACTTCATTTGGTAATAACCTTGGCTCAGATCTATGCATGAAAAATATGTTGCTCCTCCCACCATGTCGAATATATCTGTTATGTTAGGCAATGGGAATTTGTCATCCTCAATTACATCGTTTACTCTTCTGTAGTCAATTACTAGTCTGAATTTTTGTACTCCTGTTATAGGATCTTTTTTCTTTGGTACAACGAGAATAGGTGAGTTCCATGCAGAAATGGATGGTTCAATAATATCGTCTGAAAGCATTTTGTTTATTTCAGTTTCGATGTCTGTCTTCTGTGAATGAGGTAATCTATATGGTTTAGTATACTTCGGAGTTGCTCCGTTTTTGAGTGTAATTTGGGCCTGACCTATATGCGTGTATGTTAACTTATCGTTTTCTAGATGGAAAATATCTTGGTATTTAGAGCATATGTTTTTGAGCTCCGACTGCTCTTCTTTGTTTAGTGTATCGAATTTTATTTCCTTTAATAATTGTTGTATACGTTGGGTTGCTGATTGTGTAGGTTTTTCATATTTTAGTACATAGTAATCCATTATTGGTTTTGAATTTGGTTCTACCCATTTCATATTTACTTCAGATTCTCTTGTGTTTAAAATTTGTATCGGTATTTTCCCCTGCCTTACTTCAGAGACAGAACCTGCCATGAATACTCCTTCACACAATTCTTGCGAATAAAATACTCGTGTGCTCGTATGTTTGGTTTCTAACCAATATGTGGTTTCCGATCTAGGTGAAATAGAGAGTGAAAGTAGCTGGTTTGGATTGTGTATGGGTAACGAAATTTGACTAGTGTTTGTAGATAATTTTAGCGTAAAATGTTCCAAATCTATTATTGCACCGAACTCTTTGAGAAAATTTGCACCGATAATACCGTCTAAAGGTACAGGAAATGAATTTGGTACAATGTGAAAAGTGTAGGATGTCTTGTGTTGTCCTAACCAAAGTGTGTTAGTACAAGTTCCTATGGTAGTTAAATTACCAGAAATACCCATTATTGTTGTTTTATTGTCTGTGTTTATTGGAATGTGTTTGTCTAGAACTTGTTGTTTTATTGTACAAATGGATGCTCCTGTGTCTATTAAGAATTTAATGTTTTGTCTGTTGTACGCCCCCTGCACATATCGCAATATGGGTCAGTGGACTTAGTGATTGCCCCCCGATGCGCCGGCTTCCCCATTGGTGGGTTCTTCGTTCTTACGTTCACTATATTTTTTGCATTATACCAGGTGTTTGTTTTGACCAATTTGTATGTTATTTTTTGTTTTAAGATTACTCTTTTCGGCTGTTTTGGTCATAATAGTTTATTAATGAAACAAAATCATTATTTTTCCCGACGTTTCGACTAAGTTTTTAGTCTTCTTCAGGGGCACTTTATTAAACATTAGAATAAATACAATTATAATTAGTTCGTAATTACATACATTATTTAAGAAGAAACTTACTTTACGTTAACTTGAGTTACATTAAACAATTAACAAAAATAAAAAAGATGAAACTTTTTGTTTAAATTAAAATTTTTTATGAGCACTTCATTGTCAGAAGTTTAGTCAACAACTAAAAAAGAGAGGCAGATATAATCTATAAAGAAGCATACAAAAATACAATAATTATGTTATGTGGTGACCAATGAGCAATAAACTGATGAAATGCACTGTGTATCTTGTTTTCGGTTCATGTTGTTTTTATTATTTAAGATGTGTAGTGTTTCTAAAGTGTATCTTTTTGAAATATGTTTTTCCGTTTGAAGAATTTTTGTGTTATCGAAGTCTGGTATGTGGTTTTTCTCTATGCTGTGGCTGGCAAGCGCTGTTTTTTGGGAACTTTTTGTTTTAATATTCGATTTATGGTTAGAGATTCGTTGTTTGAGTAGTTGTTTGGTTGTTCCAATATAACAAAGTCCGCAGTTTTCAGTGTCATTTCCTAAGCAGTCAATTTTATAAACAACATCTGTACTCTGATCTTTGTCCTTTTTCTTTGTGAGTTTCGTGAAAAGTGTATTAAGTGTTCTGTTGGATTTATATGCGATGTTGACATCTTTCGTTTTGCTTGAAATCGTTTTTTTAAAACTCTGCAAGGCTTTTAAAATATCCGGTTCTTTTTTCTTGGTCTGTTTTTGGTCGATTTTTTGTGTGTTTCTCAAGTAAACCATTAATAATGTTTCTCGGATAACCATTTTCAATAAGGATTTTCGTGAGTCTTTCTTTGTTGGCGACATGGAATTTTTTGTCGCTTATCAAGAAAACTTTGTTGACAAGGTTAGCAGCGGTGTTCATTATAATATGTTTTGCTTGATTCGATCTAAAGTTGACAATTCTCCCAGATGCGGTACCTTTTTGATACCAATCAAACGATAATCCGTTAATTTCGCGATGTATTTTTACATCCAAAAAAGCTATTGATTTATTTATTTCTCTCTCTACGGTGAACTGGATATTGGGATGAAAATTATTTAGTGTTGAAAGGACTTTCTCCACTTCACGATAGTCTATGACTGCAAATATGTCGTCGACATATTTCGTGATAAATTTTGGTGCCGATACTACGGCAAACGATTCTTCCAGTGGGAAATCCAGAACTAGATCGGCAATGGTGGGCGACAATGGGTTTCCCATAGGAACTCCCTGTATTTGTTGATATAGATTATCAGCGTATTGAAAAATGTTATTGTCTTTGAGACAGAAATCCAACATTTCTAAGAATTTGTTCATACTCAAATTTGTGCTGGCGCCAATGATGTTCCATTTTTTCTTAACTACATTAGTTGCAACATGCACCGGAATATTAGTGAAAAGTGACACTGCATCAAAAGAGACCAGGACGTCGTTTTTTCCTATTATTATATTTTTCGCCTTTTCTATGAATTCTAACGAATTTTTTACCGTGTACTTTGAATTGCGTGTAACACAATGTAATTTTCTCCCAATGTATTTGGATAATTCATAACACGGCACTTTCATGGATGAGAGAATAGGCCTTAAAGGTGTATTTGATTTATGAATTTTGGGTAGCCCATATATGGAAGGTAGCTGTGCAGTGTAAGTTGTCATGTTTGCCTTTTCTTTATCGGTTATGAATTTGTTGGTGTGTAAGTATTTGACCCATTCGTTGGCAAAAATAATGATGTTTTTGTTTCTTTTTAGGAAAGTAGTTGCATCTCTGCTAATCTTCGTGACATATTTGGCAAAAGGATCGTTGTTGTTGTTTCTTTGGAAAGAGTGGAGCATATTACCAAACCTTGATCTCATTTCTTCTTGTTCTCTCTCATCTTCAACACTTCTTATTATCTACTCACCATCTGCTATGAGTTGAAACAGGAAAGTTTTCTCTTTCTATCGGCAATGCAAATTTTTTGCCCATCGACAGGAACCATCTGATTTCTATTGGAAATTGGATGGAACTTTTGTTTACAAACCATTTATCTTGCATTTTGATGTTCAAAGAACTCCACAGGGATGACTTCAAATTATCTAATTTATGTGCATTTAATTGTTGTTTTTTTGTGATGAAGTTTTTATATACCTGTTTTTGTTTTGAAGTGAATTGTTCATATTCATAGCTCGATAGTCTTTCTTTTATGCGTTTGTCAATTAATCTGATTGTGTTTTCTGTTGTTTTGCAACATAGTATATTAACGCGATTTATATAAATGTCGTTCATTCCAAGTGCCAAATAACACAATTTAGAGCATGTGCACAATAAAATATTTGTATTAACTGTACCTTCGAGGTCACTAAGTATATTAGAACAGAGTGGTTGTGTTAAAATATTAATCGCGTATTTATCGAAATTATTTAAAACTTCGTTTATAATTTGTTCGGAGTGTTCTTTAGGTTTTTTCTTCTTTTTTGATACGGTGCAAACTTTGTCTTTTTTAGTTTTTTTTTGTTCTTTTTTGGTTCAACGCATATTATTTGACCGTTTTTGTCAAAATTTATGTATATATTGAAAAAACATATAATTTCTATGATTTATAATTAAAAATTAAACTGCTCCATAACGCAAACTAAATAATAGTGACAAAACATTGAATCGGTCATTTGCTATATACATATATGCGTCTGAGATTGTATGTCACGTTTTGTGCAGTACAATCAAGAACATATGAGTATAGTGATTATAGGGCGATAAGGGCAGCTATTGATACTCGTTTATTTTTTTTTTTATAATACAGGATCTGATATTACTATTTGCTACTTGTGTGGCTTTGTATAGTATAAAGTCTGATGCATGTAGTCCTATAATTCTGCCACCTGAAATCCAGGGTTCTTGAATAAGGGCAATGTCAATTTGTCTACTTCCCAATATGTAGACAAGATTGGAGCTGGCGGCTTTACTGTGATGAAGATTAATTTGTATCAATTTCATGTTCATATTTTATTACTTACATGGTTTGTCTTATTGGTTATAAGCCGCATTTTGCACCGGTTTATGCCGATGCGTACTTTGTAGCCAATTTTCCGCAAAAGGGGTATAGATTTGTGGCTAAGTTGCACCACCACTTCTGTACCTTCCTCCGTTCTTTCTCCCATCTCTATTACTTTCCAGCTTTGACTTAGCTGTTCCGTATTTAGAGATTGTAGATATCTTTCTACGCGATCTCGGGGTATCGCGGGACCTTTGATCATCATTTTGGCCTTAGGTTTGACGAAGTAGCTGATTTAATTCGGACCGATTAAGCGGAGATCAGCGTTGGGCCATGGAGCTACCGTTTTTTTGACGAAGTCCTGCAGGACAGCGAGAGTATTGTCGTCCTCGCACGTCAGAACTTTGAACTGTTATGCTCGTATAAGAAATGAAACAACCCTCTTTATTCTAGGTTCAACTGGAGACTCACTCTCGATTGAGATTGTCTGCACCAAACAACTCCCCTACAAGATTCCTTCTTTGAACACAATCTGCATAGCAAGCATAATATGTTTTGTATACAAACTGTGTTCGTTTTATTATTGTTTAGATTATGAATCAAATATAATGATTATGAAGACCATACGATCAATACCGATATATATGTTTTTGAGATAACATTCTCAGTAATAAGATCATTGGTATTGTCGACCCGTGTATGTCGTGAAACCATAAGAGATGTGGATGTTTACATAAACTATCCAATATGGTTTTAAATATCTGTTTCAGCAGAAGTGGATAATTTATTGTTAAATAAATATCACCACGCAAAGTGGTAAGTAGATACTTTTTCTAAATACAGATACCACGATCTTGGGTCAACCAAACATTGAATGCATTGGAAATGACATCATCATAACAAGGCTAATCTGTTTTCGCCAACAAAAAGACAACCGAATTGAAAATGTCAAATATTTAGTGTTTTGCAGATTCGTTTGTTTTTTAGAACACCCTGAAATACGTAAAACGTCAAACAATACGGAAAAGAGAACTGAAAAAATTCGAAAACGGTCGGTTTAGAAATTCGAACGAAAATCAGAACAGGGGCGATAAATATGTTTGATCGTCTTAAATTTCCACTGGATGACCATGTTTTTTTTTCCTCTCTCAATAAATTCTCCTTTAATGGGAGAATTTTGGATTGCAAGGAGAAATTACAAATAATTAATACCACGAAATAAAACTATACTACTAAAATTTATAAAGAAACTTACTCACTTAGAAAAAAAAATCCCCTTGGAGGAGAGGTCTTCTCGAGTTGATGGTCAGAAAGTAAAAGACCGATTCAGCCGACTTGGTGGCAAGCCTAGTTTTTGCGAATACAAATAAGTTGTCGCCCCTGCTTCAAACACAAGAATATAATAACCCAAACCCAAGTAATCCTAATTAAAAATTTCAAATCGAGCATAGTGTAGTGAAATTTGAAATGTGAACAGTGAACAAAGAGGAGATACACAATAATGACGTATGATGTATGAAGAAAGATGTGTATCATACATGAAGCATGATAGATAGATAATGATACTGTTCTGAGTCTAAATTTCTTCGGGCAAAAATGATTTGAACTTCCAGAAAAAACAAAGACACCTAAAAAAATGTCTTCGTTCTGCAATGAATTTGTATAGGAAAAGAAGAACAAACACATGTTTTTTTTTGGTTCTTGTATAGGAAAGATAGACATATTTGAAAATGTCTAATTTGTTGTTTCTTTTAGTGTTCACATCATGCTGGACATGTTGATGCTTAGAGTGCGTTTTGCATTTTTGCATGGGGAAGAAAGAAAGACAACGAATGTTGAAATTTGAAAATCACTGATCAGTTATTCAGTTATAACTGATCAGTGTTGAAAATGTCTAATTCCTCGTTGTCGTTTCTTTCAGTTCATACAAGTGTGTGTGGGCGAAATCGCAAAATAAAGCATAAGGCTAATATCGTCAATATAATGCATTGCAATTGCAAATGCGTATTAAAATCGTAGTTGTAGAACTTGTTTGTTGGAATTTGGCTTTAGCTTTAGTCGTTTGCAAGACCCCATGAAAGGAGGTTGTTCGTCGTAATTAGCGAAAAATGAATATGGATTCTGGCTTTGATGTTTTCGAATATTTAAAAAAAAAATAAAGATAAACCTTTCACAGCATTAACTCTTGAAGAAAAATTAATTTTTAAATATAAGATTCAAAAACCACCTTTAAATTTAATTGAAAAGGATGGTAAGGTCAATAGAAAATTTCAAAAAAATGGTAGGTACAGCAAATATGAATGGCCTTGTGGGAGTAAAAACCTAAATAAAGTTTCCATGTCTTCTGTTTTCTCAAGACAGTCCATTTGTGAAAGATGGTTTGAGTGCAACACAAAATTTTGAATCTAGGGCAAAAAACATGAGGGTTCCAAATTTCATATAATAAAAAAACAACCGTTTTAGTTGAGAGTAATGTTAAAACCGAACTTTTTTTGTTTTTTTGGTTTCAAAAATTACAAAAATTAAAAGTGATTATAAAGCAAAAAGGTGTCGCGATGTGGGAATTGAAATTCTTTTAGTTTCCCACATTGCAACCTGATATTTTGCTTAATTTATTTTATTAATTTATTTGTCTTGATGAGATTTTAGGAATTTGATGGGAAAGGAAGTGCTACTCATTACAGATTAGATTACAGATTTTTAAAGTAATTTCTAATAAAACTTTTTGAAACACAGATTACTGTTGTAATTTGTTATTTTATTTTAATTATTATAAAATGATTTTGTAATTGAGTATTGGTTAATTATAATTTTCATCTCAAGAACTCTAGTTGAGACTTAAAAGAAAAACAAGATTTTAGATATTGCTTTAAGATTTATATCGATAGCCGAAATTAATACCTATAGGATAGCTTCACATTTTTAGTCACTATCTATGTATTCCCCGTCTTAAAAGAACAAGAGAATGTAGAAGCATTTAAAAGAAAGGAGCAGAATTTTTTGAAGTCTTTTGGTTTTGCAGTTTGCACCAAATCTAGAGCGTCTTCCCTGAGATTCGTTTGTAGGATTTTGTTGGGGAATTAAACTTCCGAACAGTAAGGGGAGAGATCCTTAATTCAATATTTTCTTTAAAGGGCACTTTGCCGAACACAAGTTTTGCTTATGGTATTTTCTTTATTTAATTTACAAGTCTAATTTACAAGTCTAATTTACAAGTCTAATTTTTAGTCAAGGAACCACCAAGTGGTATTTATTGGCGCAGTAGACGACCGACCGCGTTGAAGAATAGAAGAGAACTCCCAGAGACCGGCCAAGTCAGTCACCAAGCCACCACCAGCCGTCAGTATTGTGGTGTGGTGGTGCTTGAGTGCCTGGCACGCCGTTGTTCGTCGCAGCAGTTGGATCCGACTCTTCTGAGGATCGGTTGAGGGGCCCAGCCGAATCTCCTTTATTTGAGGTTGCAGCTTCGCGAGGTGCCGCCTCAAACTCACCGATGCCTCTTTATACTGCGCCTCCACGATGTGCAACAGTGCATCGTGTGCGAGGAGGTCTGATTCGTCAGTGTCGCCGACATCCAGCAGAGCTACTTCATGCGCAATCTAGAAGCGCTCGTATTGCTGATCTAGAGAGCGTTGTTCGCTCTCGATCCGGGCCACATCCCAGCTGGTCATGTCCGCGGACACGATGTTGGTATGCAGCTGCTTCAAGGCGGTGCATGCTGCTGACCTCTTTGTTAGGTGAGCCATGTTCACACTTCACAAATTGACAAAGAGGGTTGGAAACTTATATTCACGAGAACTGAAAGCCTATCCCAACGATAGGGTTATGGCCGCGTACCACAGTAGCGCAACTACACTGAACAAGAAGACGACGATAGCGAATTCAATATAACTTGGATCCCAAGGTCCACAAAAGCACATTCACAAAGTTCACAAGGGACACGACAAAATGTTCAAAATGTTCCTCACAGGAGGCACCAAAATGTTGGGGAATTAAACTTCCAAGTGTAAGGGGAGAGATCCTTAATGTTTTCAAAGGGCACTTTGCCGAACACCAATTTTGTCTAAGATAATTTCTTTATTTAATTATTATAAGTCTAAGTCTAATTTACAATTAAATGAGATGTACTAGCACAGCAGTCGACCGACCGTGTTGAGGAATCGAAGAGAACAGCCAAGAGACCGACCAAGTCAGTCACCAAGCCACCACCAGTCCGTTGTCCAAGAATGCAGCGTCACCAAAACGCCCACAGGTTAAGCGAGTCCAGAATCTGGTACCAGGCCCATGCCTTGGATAACCAACGACACACAACCAAGAATGTGCCAACGCCAGCAACAATAGCGAAGATCCGTGGGAGCGTCATCTGAGGGTAAGCCATCGTCGTGGTGTTGTTTATTTGTTCTTCCTAGAACTGTCTTCCAACCCTCAGCACTCTGCTGTATTTATCCAAGATAACTATAGGACAGCGATGATTGACTGGCGACAATAAGAGTCGAATGTCACAGTCCAGTCGTTGAGTGTGCGACACTACGAGCCGCTTCAACCTATCCAGAACCATAGCATGTTGTAGGTATGCGCCATGCTAATGCATACCCATGGTCTGCGCTATGTGTCTGCTCTACTATTGCATACCCATGGTATGCGCTGTGTATCTGCTATACGGTGGGTGATGACACCACCTATAGCTCTATGTATACTTAGATATGTGCCTGTGCTGTGGGTAGGTATCTGCTTTGGCTGGCACAGAAATAAAGCACAAATCAATGGCACATTTAATTCGACACATTTTGATGTCAATCGACTGCTCATATAGCGAGGCAGTATGGAATGTGTGATATGATGCTGTCCGGCTGAGGGTGGTGGTGGGTGTAGTAAGGTACCAAGTACTTTCTGCTGCATCAGCGCGGACGTTGACCACCAAATCTCGAGGTCAGTGCTGATTGACCGAACAGATTTGGATAGAGTTTTTCATCTTCCTCTGGAATATGTTCTATTATAGGGCGTATACATGTAAGGTAGGTTTGCAATTTCTGAACTACCCTTGCGTCGGTACCTCCAGCGAATTCGGGGATCCCTTGGGAGATTTTCAGAAGTTTTTCGAAACCCAGAGACATTTTGGTTGATAATTTGGGTTCGATCCTTTCAGTGATTTCAACTTCTCATGTTTCTTCCCGTTTTACAAGGTGATCGGTTTCCCTTTTCTAAATTTCTATTTCGTCTTGCAATTTTTTAATTTTGGAGATGTAAATAGCTTCTTGCGTTTTAAAATGTTTCGCTTATGCGAGAAACTGCTCTTCTTTTGTTTTCAAGAGATTCATTTCTTCTTGAAAGTTTCTGGTTTTGTTTTAAAATACGGTTATTTGATTGTTTAAGTTAGTGATCGTTTCTTCGGCTTGTTCGTTTATTTGCTCAGCCTCTCTTTGGACAAGAGCTTTAGTTTGCTTATCGTTTTATACTCACGCTCGGTTTGTTGCCTTTGGACAGTTTCGATGAAGATTAAAAGGATCGTGTCAGTGGTTTCCAATTTGTTTAATTGCCCCCACTGTGTGTTGTTGAATTTGAGAGCGAATACTTCTCTACCCATTAGAGCTATGTGTTCGCCTAATAGGGTGTTATTGAAGTTTTTTACCTCGATACCTTGTTCCTTTCTTTCTTTATGTAGTTGCTGGAACTCCTCGAGAAGTTCCTCAACCTTAAAATTGAGATCCATAAACAACAACGAACCAAACAAAAACCGATAGAGGAGATATTCCGAAGAATTTTACCAGAAGAATAACCTCAACCTTGAGGTTGCAATCCATATATTAAAACGTAAATTGAGAAATAATCACGACAGTATTCCAGCAAAAGAAAAGAGTTATGGTTTTTTTTTTTTTTTATTTATTAATTCAAGAAGTACTTATACATGTATTTATATAATTATTTTTAGTTCTTCCTTATCATGTCCTCTCTAGTCAAAACCTTAGCTTGGTCAGAGAAAGCTTTCTTTGCCTCCCCTGTACAAAGAGAGGCCAGGAAGTATAATTTCCCAAACTCTTGGCGCCTTTTGACAATTCGGCCACTCCGGCGTCTTTTCTTGCACTCGACCTGGGAGTCATTTGACGTTCCCCCGTGTAATAGAGGGGGTTTAGTTGTCAGTTGGGGAACCTTTTCCGTCTGTCGCTACCTTTTACATGTATAACTTTTTGGGCATTTCGGAAATCGTAAAAACAATATAAACATTTTAATTTCCAGCCACTATTGAATTTGTGGTTAAGGAAATGGTAGGTTGGGATGACGCTCCGGAAGTGGAGTATTCTTCTGGGTCTTTAAGTCAAAATTTTAGACTCCAAATTGACACGCCATCCTACCGGCTGCGCCAATGTTGTGTAAGGGGATTTTGGAAAAGGGATATGAGTTGAGTTTTAGGGGTTTCCTTGCCTTTAAGGGCATGCCAAGGTAAGCCAGATTTCTAGGCGCTGGGCGCCGATTTATAAAATCAAATGAAAAAAAAATAATTACCTTATTATTCAGTGATCCTTTATTGGTATTGTTGTTATATTATTACAATTTCTTCCGTTTACTATAGGTTACTTCAACCTCTTTTACTATTTTTTGACTCTCCTCCTGACGTAAATTTCTTAACCATTTATATTATTTTTATGCTTACTCACTACATTTCTTAACCTACTTCCTTAACATTAATTTCTTAACATTACTACATTACTCACCTTATTTTTATATTGATGTCATCATGTTAAAATGCATTTCCGCACTTCATACCTGTCGCTTTGGGTTCAACGTTCGTCGTGTTGACAAACTTTCTGATGACGCTTCGAATTACTTCATCGAGAATCCAAAGCATTGCTTTGACCGTTTATTAAGGTCACAATTGCTTTGAACCTCAATGATTGTGTCGATCAGCAAGTTTGTTTTATTTTGTATTCTCCACAAAAGCAAAACAATATACAAATACTTTTTGTTTATGCTTTTGTTGTGGGTTTTGAATATGTTGATTTTTTAGGGTTTGGAGAGTTATGTATGGATGCTTAAGTAGCATCATATAACACTCATAACATTGTAAAGATGGTTCTATTTCTAATACCATTGGAAGTATAGTTTTATTTTGTAGAACCACTTCCTTTTTTACAATGTTACTACTTGTCTGCGTTTGGTTATTTCCGTAGCGACTGCGTCAGTTAAAGAATGAGAGTCCAAATGTTTTGTTGTTTAAGTTGTCATTATTGCGAAGGTATATTCACAATTGATTTTCTAAATTTATATTTTTTTTGTTGTTCGATCAGATATATTTTACATTTATTATTAATATGCTGATCGAACAACTTACTTTATGCATTATCTTTCAATTTTATATTTTATTACATGTCAATTTGACACCTGCTGTCAGGTGAGGTATGTAACTCGCGAATTATATTTATTCGACGGAATAAAAAGAATTTTTCAAAAAAATGTATTTTTAAATTTAAAATGTATTTTCACTTAACAAATATAATATTTTAATAGACCGCTTTGCCTGAGATCGGATGGTCTGGTCTGGTATCCCCTCAATGAGATACTCCATGAGCTCGTCTTCATGGATACTTACTTTATTAGCAAGTATAACCTTCTCGTGAAAGTATTCTTGAAAAGTTTCAGCACTCGACCATTTCCGTACTTCGAACTTCTGCTTGAGCATCAGCCGGCTGGCTCTGTCCTTAAAGATGTACCCATCTCTCTGAGTAACACATCAATTGGTACCGACATCATATCTGCTTTCGAGTGGAACCATCGTAGGGCTCTTCCCTTCAATCTAGTTGATATCAGTGCCCAGGAACTGTTCTCATCCAACTTGAAAACAGCTAGGACACTCCTTAGCTGCAGCTCCCACTGCTCATAGTTGTCATCAGCACCCGCAAACTCCGGAATGAGATCTTTTACGACGGAAAAATTCATCATCGATTTTCCGTCGTCGTCATGTTTTGGAACACTCTTCTTCTTCGTCATCATCTCGTTCTCTCTCTTCAGCAACTCTGTCTCTCTCTTTTGTACTGCCAGCTCTCGTTTGACCAACATAAATTCCCTCTTCAGTGTCTCCATCGTCCATTCGTCATCTCTGTCACTCGTTTTCTTCTCGTCTGCAGCATTCTTTTTATTGGCACTCTTCTGACGCACTTCATCGACATTGCTACTATCCTCATACACCTCACGCTCATCATCATCATCATCGCTTTCTTCTTCATTATCCGTTTGGTGTCCGTTGGCATTCAAATTTTCATCGCATGGCGTCGTCTGCGTCGGCACAAATTCGCCGCGTAACTCCGATGGAATGGCCAATAACCGGAGCACCAACTCGGCCTTATTGCCGGTGGACTTCCTCCCCAGCGCACGTAGCCATGACTTTAATTGGGCTCCAGTGAACTGCTTCAGTTCATCAATTTCAACTGAATCCATTTTCTTTGAGTAAATTGCAACGCGATGGATTTAGAAAATTAATTGACTTTTTAACGCAATTATTTTAAGAAAAATCTAATTAAATTTTTACGCGATCCCACTTCTGAGATTGTAAGCGGTCTTAGGAAAGGAATTAAACAACGTTTATTTCAATTTATAGTTTTTATTTAATTTCAATAAGATAAAATACACGAATTCCGTGAAGCGGCGGCGTTGTTTTTTTTTTTTCTTTCGATGCTCAAAATCAACTGGACTCATTTGAAAACCAAAAATAGAGAAGAACATTTTTATTTTTAGTTTTTTAGACACCTGCCCTCTTCTTTCATATTAAGGTGTTAACACAAGAAATCTTTGTGGTGAGGCCACATTACAATATATTTTGACAATTATTTGGGTCCTACCACAATAGTTTTAATAAGTAGATAGTTTCCGATTGACGACTGTGACTTTTGGGTGGGATTTTAAATGCAATGCGAACAACACCTCTAGGCGACTCTTCTCATTTAATATCGTGCATTTCGATGCTTGGAAAAATAAGCGGCTTTACATTAAAGCTAAGAAACTAATTTTGTTTCTTCGAGAACCAAGACTTCCTCGTCTAACATAACAAAGTTAACTCGGATACAGGGGATTTGGAGATTTCGTGGGGATTTTGGCAAAATAAATTATTTAGTTGGGGATTTTGTTCATTTGTCTTGGGGGGATTTTTTTTGGGGATTCAATACCGCACCCATTGAATTACAATAAAAACAAAATTAAATCACTTTGAAAACTTATGCCATTTTCTATTGCAATCCTTTGACACAACACAGATTTTAAAAAGCTCACACAAATAATTGGTGGGCTGCATTACAATGCTTCTAACAAAGATTATATTAGTGGCCGTAGTCTCTTAAAGAAGTTACTGGATTGAACTTGTTGGTCCAAGTAAAATAAAACACAAGACGATTTAATACAAGTTACACTTTATTATCAGATAACACATCCTTCAACATTCATTCCTGTTGCACAAATTTAAAAGGAAATACGCAAACACAAGAGTTTTAACTAAACGTTATAATATTTATTGAACGACTAATAGGAATAGAAAAATGGAATTCAGTTTTTATACAAATTGTTATATACAAAATGATATTATATGTATTGTATGTATTGTGTGTAATTCTAGGTACTAGTATAAGTGTTGCTGTGTAAGTTTATAATATATTTCAATACTACCTCTCAAAACTATACTAGTATAAAGATATTAATATGTATGCCTTAGTGTTGGTACAAAAACTATATTTATAATTCTAAACCTAACATTTTAGAAAATTTCAAATGTTTTACTTTACATAAGTTCTTTGTAAAAATATCTGATAACATTTCATCTGTAGGAACATAGTTAAGTGAAATTATGTTTTGTTGAAAAATTTTCTCGCACATTGTGCACTCGAATATCAATGTGCTTACTACGACTATGATATACAGGGTTTTTTACCAGTTGATGCGAGCTCAGATTGTCACCATTCAGATCAATCGGTTCTTTTACTAGCTCCGGAAAACCAAGCTCCTTGATGAAAGACCTTAAGTAGACTGCTTCTTTTGTCGCTGCGGATAGCGCCATATATTCGGCTTCAGTTGTACTTAAGGCCACTGAAGGCTGCTTTCTGGACTCCCAAGTAATCGCCGCTGTTTATTGCCAATGAAAAAAGCATAACCGGTGTAGGATTTTCGGTCATCACTGGCACAAGCCCAGTCCGCATCAGCAAAGCCTTTTAACTGTCCACTAGTCTTTCTGTAAAAGAGTTTAAAATTTAATGTATTGTTAAGGTACCTTAATATATGTTTGGCAGCTGTCAGATGTTCTGCATGCGGGTTTACATTGAATTGTGAAAGCCTCCTATTCACTGAATGTAAAATGTCAGGCCTCGTTGACACACCCAAGTACAGTAATGAACCAATTACTGACTGGTATGTTGTTCTGTCGATTTCACCACATCCTGAACTTTGAAAATCTCTGACCAGGATCCAAAGGAGTGCTACACCTTCGAGTCTGAACCATGTTGTGTTTTTCTAATAAGCTGCGTATGAACTGCTGTTGAGAGATACTTATACTCCCATCGCTTTCACGTACTACCTCTATTCCCAGGAACTGATCGATAGGTCCCTTGTCCACCGTGTCAAATTCCATGCTTATTTGGGTCTTGATGTGAGTGAGAACGTTCAAATTGGAGCAGGCTAAGAGGATATCATCTACATATGTATATCGCGATTATGTTTATTTCATCATTTATGTTCAGCGTGTATACACAGGAATCAGCATTACACTGCTTAAACTTTAATTGGGTGAGAACTTTGTGTACTTTGGCGTTCCATTCCCGCCCAGCCTGTTTGAGACCGTATAACGCTTTCTTTAACTTACATACCTTCTGCTTATTTCCTTCCTTAATGAACTGCTCTGGTTGAGACATGAACACATCTCTTAACTCTCCATTTAAGTAGGCAGCAGTCACATCCATCTGATGCACCATTAAATTGTATTCAGCAGCAATCGCCAATATGAGTCTCAATGATGAAAAACGCACTACGGGCGAAAATGTCTCGGTGTAGTCCAACCAGAACCTTTGGCTGCAACCCTTTGCTACCAGCCGACATTTGTAGCGATCTATGTTTCCGTGCTTGTCCCTTTTGATATTAAATACCCATTTACATTTGATGATTTGCTTTGATTCTGGGGGATCCACTAACTCCCACGTGTTGTTTGCTAAAAGAGTATCGTATTCTTGTCTCATCGCTTCTCGCCACAGTTTACTATCTTTCCGGTTCAATGCTTCTTTTACTGTAACGGGATTAAGAAATTGGCAAGAATCACTTACATGAGCATTAAGTCGTTGTCGTGAACGGAGCAAATGTGGACTACGTGTCCCATTTCCATTATCCCTTTCAAGCGCCTCATCGTAAACCTCATTAGAATTGTGACCCACAGAACCACCATTGACTTCATCATCGGCATCGGCATAATTCTCAGAACAATCACTCACAGAACCACCATCAAACCCATTAGTTTCATCGCAATCAGCAAAATTATCACCAGACTGAACTGCATCACTGGAACCACCATCAATCTCATAAGCGGCATCGGAATCACCAAAATTCTCACCAGACTGAACTGCATCACTCGAACCACCATCAATCACATCATTGTTTTGCTTCAAAGGAAGAACAGACTGAACAGCATCACTCGAACCACCATCAATCTCATCAGTGTTTTGCTTCAAAGGAAGAACTTCTTTTTCTGGAAAAACTATAATTTTATAATCATTAGAATCTTTGGGCAAAAAACTCTTATCCATGTGTTCTAAAAACTTGACATCACGACTTTTAAAAATTTTCTTGGATTTGGGTTCATACAACCTATATGCTTTTGATTCAGGAGAATACCCCACCATGTAGCATTCGATTCCCCTTGGGCTGAATTTTGATTTTCCAGGGCGTTTGTCAAGCATCACTGCTTTTGAACCAAATATTTTTAGGTGTTCAACTGAGGGTTTTTTCGAATGCCATGCTTCATAAGGCGTCATAGCATCCAAGGATCGGGTAAACGAACGATTTCGTAAATATACGGCGGTTTTGACTGCTTCGCCCCAAAGCATCTCTGGAAGACTTGAATGTAACAGCAAGCACCTTGCCATCTCCACAATGCTCCTGTCGGCGCGCTCCGCGACACCATTTTGCTGGGGAGTGTACTGCACGGTAAGTTGACGTTGGATGCCCTCCGCATCCAAGAACTGCGAAAACTGTGTACTGAGGTACTCACACCCATTATCAGTGCGGAGTATTTTTATCTTCTCTGATGTTTCCCGTTCGGCCCTAGCTTTAAAAAGTTTAAATGAATTAAAAATGTCACTTTTATTTCTTAATAAGTCAATGAATATTTTCCGACTGAAATCGTCTATAAAAAGACAAAAATATTTATAACCCCCTGGGGTCGAAACCCTCATAGGCCCACAAATATCACTATGCACAATTTCTAATACTTCTGTGCTTCGATTTGTGGCACTTTTAGGAAACGGAAGGGTGCACAATTTGCCCTTGAGACAGGTTTCACAATCAAACGGTTTGAATTCTTTTATATTTAATCCGTGCACCATTTTTTTCGCGTTCATTAAATTAATGTCCTTGAATTTAATGTGGCCAAAACGCTGGTGCCACTTTGCAACATCGTTATTTTCCGATCTTATATGAAAGAATTGTTCCTTAGCATCGTACAAATATAAGTTATGCATTTTAACTGCAGTAAGAACAATTTTGCCGGTTGAATCTTTAATTACCGCGCTCTGGTCTTTAAACACAACAACGTTACCATTTTCAGCTGCCTTACTAATCGATATAAAATTTGTGCTAAGTAACGGAACAAAAAGAACTTTATGTAATTTAACTTGCACTTCTTTAGTTTCAATACATAAGTCACCGATCCTCTCTGATGATATATAATTGTTTGCAGCTAGCTGAATTTTTTCCTTGTGTGCTTGGAGAGAGACGAACATACTCCGATCACAACACATATGACTGGTAGTACCACTATCCAAAACCCAAGTAGATTTTGTGAGCTCTGTGTCTGTGTAGTTAACTGCATTTAACATTGCAAAATGTGCAGTTGGCTTCGTAGTGGTCGTTGACGTTCGACACGATGATGCATGGTGTCCCCTCTTACGGCATTTGTAACACTTACCAAGTTTCTGTTGCTGCGCTTGTATATATGCGAATTAGGTGTTTGTACTGTTTGCGCATGAGATGGTGTATGCTGTTGTTATACATTTTTATACCGGTGTTGCTTGGAGAAAAATGCTGCTTCTGTAGTTTCATGCAGATTGTCTCCTTCTCGTCTTTTTCCCTCTTCTATTAACTTCGTCTTTAACAAATGAGGTTTAGGTAATTCATCGCGAGACTCGATTGCGATGACGAAGTTTTCATTGCTTTTGGGTAGGCTCGACAAAAGAATAATTGAAATTAATTCGTCTTGCATTTTTATGTCTACTTCTTTGATTTTCTCGAACAGATCGAAAATATTATTCAAATGACTGACAACGGATGTGTTTTCTGGCATTTTAAGATTCAAAAGATATTTGAATAACGTCACCTTTCTAGCTGGTCCCCGTGGGGAATGGACTTCTTCCAACTTCTGCCATGCTGATTGGGATGTGCGGCAACTTTTTATGTGAATGACTTGTGATGATTTAACTGATAATAACATCGTTGCCAGTGCCTTCCCATCCTTAGTCTTCCACGCAGGAACGTCAGCGGCTACCGTAGGTTCTGCAATCTCTCCAGATACGTAATCCCACAGTTCACTATGAACCAATATGGATTGCATTTGCACCTTCCAGCAATCGTAATTTTCGTCGTCCAATTTTTCAATTTGATACAGCCCGGTACTCATTATTGCGACTCTAGGGCTGGGCCCATAACCTTTGTTGCACAAATTTAAAAGGAAATACGCAAACACAAGAGTTTTAACTAAACGTTATAATATTTATTGAACGACTAATAGGAATAGAAAAATGGAATTCAGTTTTTATACAAATTGTTATATACAAAATGATATTATATGTATTGTATGTATTGTGTGTAATTCTAAGTACTAGTATAAGTGTTGCTGTGTAAGTTTATTATATATTTCAATAATTCCTTTGTTTTTGTATATAGTAAAGTTGGTTTTACTCGTTCGAAATAAAACAACTTGTTTATTTATTAATTATTTATTAACTTTTTATTAAACAATAAAACAAACTAATTTAAAAATAAGGAAAATAATATTTGAATGTTCGATGGTTCGCAAAAGACTAAAAACTAACTTAAATGGTTAAATGATACAACTTACAATCTAAGCTTAAAACTATTTACATAATAGGAACTCTCCAACTTTATCTCCAAAGAGAGATAATGTTTAATGAAGTTTTAATGATTTGCATAACATACAATTCTTCACAATT
Organism: Eupeodes latifasciatus; assembly: GCA_920104205.1. Taxonomy (NCBI): domain Eukaryota; kingdom Metazoa; phylum Arthropoda; class Insecta; order Diptera; family Syrphidae; genus Eupeodes; species Eupeodes latifasciatus. The sequence goes on along the minus strand of OV049924.1, from coordinate 387,864,024 downwards.
GCTGTTTGCATTGCAAAAGGCAAATAGTGCGAGAATTGATTCTAAGCCGGGTGAGCTTCCTTGTACATTCTATTATGTAATTATATTGAATAGAATGATGGTTGTGTTCAGTCAAAGAGAAAGAATAAAAGGGGTGAACGCATTCAGTTATAATTCAACTAATACATTAAATTGCTTCAGATACCAAATTATAATATCACACAAATTGTCTTTTAACAAATTGTGAGATTCTAGATAACCACTAAACAAACATTGTTATTTTTTGGCTGTCAATAAATTAAAAATAAAATTGAATCACTTTGACTACATCTGTCATTTTCTCCTCGCATCCTTTGACACTTTACTGATTTTAAACAGCTTACACAGCTTCATGTAATGTTTGCTAAGTTCTTGATATTCATTTTGTCTTATTTTCGATAAAACTATAAAAGCTCGTCACAGATATTCTGTTAGAGGCCGTAGTCTCTAAAGGAACTTACTAAATTGCTTGATATACCTTATTATAAATTGTATTTTAACAAATTGTCGGATTCTTAAAAACCGCTATAGAGTCCCGATTAGCAACCATTGTTTATTTTTTGGTTTTGTCATTAAATTGCAATAAAAACAAAATTAAATCACATTGGCTAATTATGTCGTTTTGGCTTTTAATCTTTTGACACTTCACTGATTTAAATTAGCTCACACAAATAATTAGTGAACTACATTCAAAGTGATTCTATCGAGGGCTGTAGGATCTTAAAGAACTTTCTGGGTTCAACTAATGCATTAAATTGCTTTATATACCAAAATATAATACCACACAAATTGTTTTTTATATTGTCTCGGAATATCAAACATTGTTTAATTCTAAAAGAAGTTACTGGGTTGAACTTGTTGGTACAAGTACAATAAAACACAAGCCACACTTTATTACTTTTGATTAGTTTGCTTTTGCATATTAAATAGAATGATGGTTGTGTTCATTCATTTTGCATCTGTACGAAAGTGTTACTATTTAGCGCTATGGACGATAAATGACAATGTTCTTGATATCCGGAATGAAACGTTTCCATTTGTTCCATTTTTTAAATTGCTTGGGCAGTATTTTTCCATCCCATCCGAAGCCTGAACTCATACCTCTTGCAAGATTATTTTTAGTAGTACTAAAAAGTTAGCAATTAAGCCTAGTAGATCAAAAACAGTCATGATTAATGTTGACGTCAATTAGAAGTTAATGCTATTCAAATGATTAATTAAACCAGATTATTTAAAAAATGTATTGCATACTGTTAGGAGTTACTATTAAACGTAACGTAAATTAAGTTCTTAATTTTAACTATAATGAAGTTGAGAATATAATAAGACATAAAATCTCTATTTTAGAATCTCACCTCTATGTAAACTAAGTTTATGGTTTTCACCACCGAGCTAGTCTGTTTGACTAGGCTCATTCGTGTCTTAATAATAATTGTAAAATCACTTCGCTTGTAATATTCGTACAGATAAGAAGCAAATAATAATTAACCTTGAAGAAAAAATCAACTTGAGCCCTAGGATTTATATTAAGAAGAATCCCCCCAACATTTTTTGGTCCAATCGAGCCAGATTAAAACACTTTGGACAGCAATAAATTTGGGAATAAAACTCATAACCCCTTGAGTTTTTTTTGTTTGGAAAGAATACATCGTGCGGATTTTATTGGAATCTTGGCACACATATTGGTTTTACGCTATTGTGCACACCTAAATGGAAATCCCATATCCCTAACATGAGGTAGGTGCTGTGCATTATAAAATATACACATAAATATATTTGATAGTTAAATCAATTATATTTTTGCAAATTAAAGTAAATTATTGATTTGATTGTGATTTGAGGCTTATAAAGTATATTTTTGATTTTGTTGAAAATTATTAGAAGTGATTCATATAAGTATACAATACATATATAATATATATTTGTGAAGTGAGCATATTTGGAGCAAATTTTGATCGTAAGGTTTAGGTACAGTCTCATTACAGTTTTTTTTTTTGATCTCGCGATCTTACGGTTTCTTTGATCTGGTGATTTTTAAAACCTTTTCAACTTTTTTTTTTTGTGTGAACAATCCATCTGAGGTATTTTAATCTTTTTAAGAATTTTCTTTTCTACGATAAAGGGATTATTTTTTGGATTTTCTTTAAATTTAACACCTCGTTTTGTTGAAAGTCAAATAAAAATAAAATATTAAAGAAATTTTGAAAGTTTATTGCTTGAGTTGTGAACTTTTTTCTTCGTTCGGGATCCATTAAGTGTACCATTTTTCATCGTTTTCGAAATGTCTTTTTCTGACGATTTTTATTTGTGCGTGAAGCAAATAAACGAAACTATCAATAGTTTTCGTGATGTACCAAAAAGAGAAAATATGACTTCTGGTATGCTCAAAGTCTGGAAAAAGGAATTTGAGGTATTATGGGATAGTTTTCGTTCGGTTTATACAAAATGTTTGAAGAACGAAGATAAAAGTTTAGATGATACCAAACTATTGACAATCAAATCAAAATATTTAACAGTTTCAACGAATTACTTCACTACCGTAGGTAGTATTATAGATTCGATAGACATGTGTACATTTAAGGATACAAAACAAGATTTTGTGCCTCCTCAAAGATCTGACTCAGAATATGGAATAAGGGTTCCACCTTGCGACGCGGAATGTTTTGAAGGTGATTACAAATCCTGGCCTACTTTTCGTGACATGTTCCAAGCAATTTACATAGCTCACCCCCGACTTAGTGACGTAGAAAAGTTATTCCATTTACGCTTAAAAACTAAGAAGGAAGCTCATGACGTTGTTGATAAGTTTTCACTGACGGCAGATAATTTTAAGCTAGCGTGGGATGCATTAAAATCTCGGTATGAGAATAAACGCATCTTAATTAACACACAACTTAAGGCACTTTTTTCTATACCGTCTATCTCAACTGAAAGCAGCTCAGCTTTAAGAAATCTTCATAGAACAGTATGTGATTGTTTAGGGGTCCTTTCCGATTCTAATTTTTATTATTTCTCAAAAGATTCCTGAAAACACTTTGTTTCTTTTTGAGCAAAGTCTACTGAAGGAAAATGATATTCCTACATGGAAATCTTTAGATGATTTTCTTGCTTCGAGATACAAGATACTTGAATCTGTTGAAGAAGTCAAGCAATATCCCCGTAAAGGTGCGAATCAATCATCCAATTTAATTTCCAAAAAGGTAAACTCTTTTCATGTTGAACAAAAGAATTTCAGTTGTAAGCTATGCAATAGCAATCATCCCTTGCGCTCATGCAAGAAATTTTTGGACATGGATGTCTCATCTCGTCGTAAAGTAGTAAAAATCCAGAAGTATTGCTACAACTGCCTTGCACTCACACATTCGGTGTATGAGTGTAAAAGTAACGTTTCTTGCGATAAGTGCGGTAGAAGGCACCACAGTTTGCTTCACTTTTCCCCACAAAAACCATCATCTCAGGATACAAGATCACCTCCTCTATCTCAAACTCCTCTTGCTACCACCCCCATCCCCATACAGTCCACTTCGAAAATCGAACAACAACCAATGCTGGATTTAGAAAAAGATATAAATTCTAATTCTTCTACGCTTCAAAGTTTCCTTGTTAACCAGCAAAAGAATATTTTACTAGCTACAGCTTTGGTTAAAATTAATGTTCATAATCAAACAATTCTCTTGAGAGCTCTAATCGACCCTGGTTCTGAAGCTACTTATATTTTACAGTCCGTAGTGAACCGATTTAAGCTTTTTACACGGTCAACCAATGCATCTATTTGTGGCATTGGACAAGTTCAAAGCGAATTTTCAACGAGTATGTGTCCTCTCACGCTCGAATCTCGCATCAACCCTGATGTACATATACCGGTTTCAGCCGTTGTTTTGAAAAAGCTGACAGGAAATTTGCCATCGCAGTCTGTTGACGCATCAAACTTGGTTGAGCTCAAGGGATTACGATTGGCAGATCCTAACTTTGATAAACCCGCTTCGATAGACATATTGATCGGAGCAGATATCTACCCTCTTATTCTACGTGAAGGTGTTAAGAGAGAAAAGAACTTTTCACCAATTGCTCAAAATACGGTTTTTGGATGGGTTCTTTCTGGACCATGTGAAGTTAGTTCAAAGAAACCAACTTTTCAAACATTTTTTAGTGAAATTTGTTTAGAAAAACAAATTCAGAGATTTTGGGAACTCGAAGAGGTTCCAGAAGTAAAACCCTTCTCTAACGAAGATACATTTTGTGAAAAATTGTATAATGATACAACAACTCGCAATCTTGATGGTAGCTATACAGTGAAACTTCCATTCAAGCCTAATTTAAATATATCGGATTTAGGTCTTTCAAGAAGTAGTGCAGTTTTACAATATCTGCGACAAGAGAAGCGTCTTCTTTGCGATAGATCTCTCAGAGAAGAGTATAACAAAGTTTTGAAGGAATACGTTTCTTTGAAGCACATGACTCTTAGGTCAAAAGGCGAATTAAATCTTTCCCGACAGCATTTTTATTTGCCGCACCATGCTGTGGTGAAACCGGATAGTACTTCGACAAAAGTAAGAGTCGTTTTTAACGCAAGTGCTTCTACAAACAAAGGGCATAGCCTAAACGATTTTTTGTGCAGCGGTCCTGCTCTTCAAAACGATCTACAAACTATTTTATTAAGATGGCGACAGTATCCCTATGTTTTTAATAGCGATATTGAAAAAATGTATCGCCAAATACATTTTCACCCGGATCATCACAGATTCCAAAGAATAATTTTTCGATCGTCAAATTCAGAATCAGATTTGGCTGATTTTGAAATAAATAGGGTTACTTTTGGTGTTAACTGTGCTCCATATTTGGCAATCCGAACATTACATCAACTTGCTTCTGATGAAGGAAACAAATATCCTTTAGCAAAAGATATGGTATTGTCAGATTTTTATGTGGACGACGTTTTTTCTGGAGGGTTCGATCTAGATACTGTTGTCCAAGCTCAAGCTCAGTTAAATGCACTTCTTTTGTCTGGAGGGTTTTGTTTGAAAAAATGGACTGCAAACCACCCTCGCTTGTTGGAAAACATTCCTAGGGGGGATGTTTTAGACCAACACTTTCTCATGTTCGACGAGAATTCACATTCGAAAGTTCTAGGTATAGGGTGGAATGCAAGGGAAGATTGTTTCTATATTCGATGTAAGCTATTTTCTCCAAAATCAGTTTTGACTAAACGTGAACTTTTCTCAAATATAGCTAAAATATATGACCCTATAGGTTGGCTTGCACCAACAACAATTTTATTAAAAAATTTGTTGCAAGATGTTTGGAAAGACAAAACCGAGTGGGATGCGCCCATAAAATCAACTCGGCTAGAAACATGGATAAACTTTGTGAGATCTTTTCCAATAATAAAGGATATCCGAATTCCAAGATGGATCAATTATACTCCAGATATGTGTGTTGAAATACACGGCTTTTGCGATGCATCTCTAAGTGCATATGCTGCTGCTGTCTACTCTAGGATTACAGATTCATCTGGAAATGTGTTTACCAACCTTCTTTGCTCAAAAACAAAAGTGGCTCGCCTGAAAGCCATTTCCATACCTCGGCTGGAGCTTTGTGGAGCTGTTTTGCTAACAAAGTTAGTAAACGCTGTACAAAGCAGTCTACGCCTGAAATCCAATCATGTTTACCTTTGGACGGATTCAATGATTGTCCTTTATTGGATTCGTGACTGTCCATCTCGGCTGGAAACGTTTGTCCGAAACCGGGTCTCTAAAGTACAAACTGAGAGTCCGCCAGGTTGCATTTGGAAACATGTTCCTTCTGAACAAAACCCAGCTGACATTGCCTCACGAGGTGTAATGCCTCAAAATTTAATAAACAATGACCAATGGTGGCATGGTCCAAGTTGGCTACAGAATTCCCAGGAAACTTGGCCAATAACGAAGATTCAAAAGGATCCCAATTGGAACCTTGAAATCAAACAAATTAAAAGCTTTGTCGTTAATCATAACACAAACGATGATATTTTGAGGAGATTTTCATGTTACTCTCGTGCTATCAAAGTCATAGCATATTTGTTTAGATTTATTAACCTAGCTTCTCGCAAAAGAAAAAGGTTTTATCCTTTCCGATACTTTTCTACTAAGTTGGCACTTCATGAAATAACTTTTGTGAAAATTCGCCTCGTCATACTAGCACAACGCTTCTATTTTAGTGAAGAGCTCAACGCTCTATATAACTCGAAACCTTTAAGCAAAAATAGTAAAATTTTATCGCTTAACCCTACCTTAGACTCTGACATAATCATGAGAGTAAACGGCCGTTTAACCAATGCAAATTTGAGTTATGATGAAAAATTTCCTATAATATTACCATATTCATGTCCGTTGTCGAAATTGTTAGTAGGATTCCTCCATAAAATTTCCCTACATGGAGGGAACCAACAAGTCCTATACCTCATGCGAAAATCATTTTGGATTCCAAAATTAAAAAATTTAATAAAATCATGTATCAACAGTTGCATAGTTTGTGTTTTACACAAAAAAGAATTCCAAACCCAACTTATGGGAACACTTCCACCCGAAAGGGTTAACTATTCCTTTCCGTTCACCAATGTTGGATTGGATTTCGCTGGCCCCTTTGAATTAAAGGTTCAAAAGGGTCGGTTTTATCAAGCAATAAAAGGTTATGCTTGTCTTTTTATTTGTCTCTGTACAAAAGCTGTACATTTAGAAGCGGTAGGAAGTCTCTCAACAGAGTCGTTTTTAGCTGCTCTTGATAGATTTGTCGGTCGTAGAGGTGTTCCCCAACAACTTTTCTCTGATAACGGCACCAATTTTGTTGCTGCTAATAAAATATTAAAAAAGGAGTTGAAAAAAGCCTTATCAGATGCTACATTAGAAGCTGAAAAACTCTATCTACCAAAAAATTTGAAGTGGAATTTTATTCCACCAGGTTCTCCTCATATGGGTGGTTTATGGGAGGCCGGTATAAAGTCATTTAAAACCCACTTTAAGAAGGTTGTTGGAAACTCAAGACTAACGTTTGAAGAGTTTTCGAAGTTGCTTGTTAAAATTGAGTCATGTTTGAACTCACGACCTATTTCTCCGATTAGTGAGAACCCCTGTAGTGCGCATACACTACACTATACTTTATTGCAGTTCATTGCCATAGATTTAAATTTCACGTTTCTATAGCCAACCCATTTCTTATAATATGCACTTGCATTTCATTCACCCCAGAAAATTATTTAATAATATTTTCAATGCCACTTGAGACTCAGATTACTTTTACGATGGTCAAGTGTATCTACCTATTCATGAAGGTCCAACGCACTGCATGCTGTGTAGTAAATATGCCTGAATGAATTTGGATACATTTGTGCATTATGAAAGGGGCATGCATATTGGTTATGATTTTGATGACATAGCAAGTATGCTGCCCAATTCTGTCATTTGTTTCCCACCAAATTAGAGTTCAATATAATGTATATATGTTTTAGTAATAATATGTATAGCTTTAAGTTCTTAGTGTGTAAGTAAATTATTTTGTATAAATAGCCTAAGTTTGGTTAAATAAAATTCACTTTCAATTTGAGAGTCAAAGAAAGACATTCGGCTGATAAGCCTTCTTTTTATTGCCTAAACAGATCGGCTCTTTAGCCAGCATCCATAATCGGCTTGAGGAAGCCCATATCCTCCATAGATTTTATAGGCGAGGTAGGGCCAACATTACACCCCTCTGACCCTCTTCCCTTAACACCGGGTCATTTTTTAAAAGGTGCACCATTGCTTTCCTTACCCCAAAGCCAAGTTGGTGAAATTACAAATCTAGGAATTGGGAAAGAGTCCAACAAATTTTACACTCTTTTTCAAAACGATGGAAGGAGGAATACTTGACCGATCTTCAACGAAGAACAAAGTGGAAATTTCCTAAGCGTAATATCGAAATTGGAGACGTTGTGGTTGTGCGCAATGAAAATTTGCCACCCACTCAATGGCGACTGGGGAAAATTGTGGCTGTTCACCCTGGAAAAGATGGAAAGGTTCGCGTTGCTACCGTTAAAACTCAACAAGGCGAAATTCTACGCCCCATAGTTAAATTATGTCTCTTGCCTGTCGATCGGGAAGTGTTCCAGGTGTATCTTGCTTCACAAAACATATATTAAATTTTAGAAAAAACAAGTTAGTAAGAATGATATATTACAAGATTAATACAAAGAATTTAAAATTACTTAGATCTTTCTTTATTGAGCATACTCATGAGCTTTCGGAGAGTGTCTGTGTCAATATCAGTTTCAGGATCATCATCCATTCTCAGCCCTTGTCTAATTTGATCAGTGGCCTCCCATTTAGATAAATCTAAACCAAAAGATCTTGCAATCTTTTGTTGTGATTCTGTATTAACCCAAGTTAACAGTACTTCCTGACGATTCAGGGAAGAGTTTGTTGGGGAGAATTTAGGAAATAAAAGAAATATTTGTTTGCTTTTTTTTATTTATTTATTACTTGAAAGGCCCGCTGTCTCAATGCTTGGCTGCGACCTTCAAGTTTGAATGATAACTAAATTCTGTTTATTCCTCCTCATCCTTTGCCTATTTATACTAGTTTCAATTTCCATTACCACTTAATAATATAGCATTTTCCATATGGAAATGCATTTTTACGCAACCTCATATGAAAAATGCCTTATCATCATAATTTTCAATTTTGTCAACTCGCATTGATACCAATAACCATTGCATGTAGAGTTCGATGAATCATATTTTGTTTACACTGGCCCAATATGAAGCAAATTCAACTTATCCATAGAGGTACCAGATACACACGGGCAGCGCAGCGGCCTAATTACCGAAGTGTGATATGATTATATATGTACTTTGAACTCGAAACAATGCTTGCTCATAGTGGTCATTCTTACTTTGCTGCACTTAGCAAAACTGGCGACAATTAATTAATTGCTGTGGTGTTAGGTTTCACTAAGTGGGCTACGGAAGATGACACATTTATGGGTGACAATGTCTTGGATCGGTTGCGCGAATGACAACGAAAAATGATACTATACAAGATCGTGTGTGGTGGCTTGGGAATGGAAATTTAAATAAGGCTAATAGAGTGGTCGCATGTAGTGGATCACTACATCCCGCTCCCCTTGAAGAAAGAAAATTATATCTTGAAGAGGTTAATTTTCTGTAAAGTTGCGAAAGGATGAAAAGGTTACATTTTTGATATAATTTTGATATGATTAAAATAATATTTGTCTAGTTTTAAGAAATTTTATAAAAATAGTATAAAATAAGGAATTAATAGTATTGAAGTGTTTGTTTTATAATTTTTGTAAGCCTTTTTTTTTTTTTTTTTTTTTTTTTTTTTGATTATTTGTTTTTTTTTGACATTTTAAATTTGAAAATATAGTACCTTATAAAATATTTATTTTTAAAAATTTTTATATTAAACATTTAAACATTTTTTTTTTCTTTTTTATAGATTATTATAAAAGATTTTATTTATAAATTATAGTATAGCATTTTTTTTTTTTTTTTTTTTTTTGATTGTAAGCACAATTTATTAATATAAGGTTTTTATTAAAAGTTTAAACATATATTTTTTTTTGTTTTTGTTTTTATATTATTTTTGTAAAAGGGGTTTTTTTTTTTTTTTTATTATTAATGTGTGTGTGTTTTTTTTCAATTTTAACAATCATATATTTTAATATAGTTTATTGGTTACTTTGGATATTGGCGTAAGACAAATTTTGGAGAGGGTTCAGGTTTTGAATCTGTTTCTACTATGGTATCTTTAGATGAGGATTGTTGGGAGCTTTTGTCATGGAGTTGTATTTCAGTTTGTATTTTGTCGTTTTCTTTGATTTGATTTCTTTTTAATTTAATATCCGAAACAATGGGTTTTGGTTCATTTTTCACTTTGTAAGTTTGGTATCTTCTGAAGCAACTCAATACTAAAACTATAATTATAACCGTGTAGATAAGTATATAATGATGAACGTGATGTTCACTTAGATTAGTCAATGGTTTTGCTTCGTCTGCTTTTAACTCGCTTATTTGTTCAGATACTAATTTTAAGTCTTCATGGCTAGAGAATCGAATAATGGCTAAATTGTCGGGGTAGTTTGGGAAACTTGAAGTATTATTTATAAGCAGTTTTGAAATGTTTATCGGGGGAATGTAAAATTTGTTAATTGTTGTAGAATTTTCGTTAAATGTGTGTATTGTCATGTCTTTGTTCTTAAGGTAACAATGCCCTACAATTTCTATTGTGGCTGTGCCGTACAAATTATATGAGGTTATGTTGTCGTCACATATTTCGTCAATATAATAATTATTTAAAGTTGAGAAAATCCACTTATTCTTTTGTGATAGTTGGATCCATACTGTTGAATGGTTGGATTGTCTTATTTCGCATGAGTTGGGAATAACTGATATTCTGTTTAGTAATTCGATTTCACATTGTGGGTTTCCTGATTTAGTACTCAATAATGGATGTGTAAGGGGACATATGAATTTATCATTTTGGGACTTGCAGAGAGATAACTCCGCTGTATTTAGTTGACAGTAATTTTCTTTGTTGTAATCGAGAAAAATGTATTGGGAGGTTGGGTGTATGAACACGAAGTTATTTTTATGTATGGTTGGCAAAGGAATACTTTTGTATAAGATGTATTTTTCAACAAATGGAAGGGGTATTTTGATTTCGTATACTATTTTGTCGTCATGAATAGCTACTTTGGTAGTACAGATTTTATAAAAAGATATAATGTTATTATCTATTGGGGTATTGGGTAATTTTGTGTTTAATGGAAGTTCTTGCTTTATTTTTGCTAATACGTCTCTAAATTGTTCGGGGGTTATAATGGATGGGTGAGGTTTTCCATGAGTTACATCTGTAACTAAATCGAGTATGTCGTCTAGTGTGTTAAGATATCTTATAATAATGAGAGTCAATAAGGAAGTTAGGGATTCGAGTTCAGTGAAGGCAACAATGTTTGTTGTATTAATGAGTCTATCTATCATTTTTTTTGTATTTTCTAATTTTGAATTGATTATCAACATTTGGTTTTGAATAGTCGCTTCTGACTTACTAAATACATTTTTGGTTGTTTCGAGTATGAGAGTTTGTTTTTTGACGAGAGATATTACATGGTTTTCATTTTCCCTAATTTTCTTGATTTCTCCAGTATAAAAATTTGCATCATCTTCGTTTAAGGTACCGAAAAGTGATTTGCTTAGAATCCCTACGGCATTAAATAGTGATCTTTTTTTTCTATAGTGTGGGTTTACAAGACTGTATTTTATCTGAATGTCTGTCATCAAGTGACTCATTTCGGATAACGCTACGACACATATTATTTGAAACTGTTCCTTATTTTTAAGCTGTTCGCATATACCACTGATTTCGGTGATTATTTTTGCTGCTTCCTCTAGTGCTTTTGTTAAATGTTCCAAATTGTAGTACACAACAAGTTTCCACTCATGTGTATATAATTCAACGGGTCCGATTACCTCGAAGTAAATACCAGCCTTTTGTTCGATTTGGGTGATAATTAGGTTTGCATATGCGGTACTCAGAAGTCCAAGAAGGAGAATTGTGAACTTCATGTTCTAAAAAAAAAAAAAAAAAAAAAGAATTGTCCATTTATCTCAGAGAGTTTTGCTTGGATCTGTGTGATTGTGTACTTATGGGATAGGGGATAGTTATTTAATCAGAAACGAGTTTGAGATCATTGTTATGGATAACCTTATTTCGATTTCGTATTTTTATCTCAGTCGTTTCGTCGGAAATTATTCTACATACCTCATGGGGACCTTCCCAAAGTGAGGAAAATTAATTTAATATGTTTTTGATTTTTCTTTATTACCTTTTAAAGTTTCCTTAGCAATATGGTATCCGTGTTGTAATCGAGACTTTAGTTCATTCGAATAATTTTCGTAGTTATAAGTCACTTGGGGATTTTTTCCAAGAATAGTAGGAATCCTAGCTGGATAACCGTACAATAACTCATGAGGTGTATAGCCAGTGCTGCTATGGGGAGTCGTGTTAAAGACAAAAATAGCGTATGGAATCCAGGTATTCCATGAAAGAGGATCACGATTAACGTAATGCCTTAGGTATTCTACTAATGTGCGGTGACTACGTTCAAGAGCTCCATTAGTTTGAGGGTGGTACGCGGTAGTTTGAATTTTTTTTATTTTAAGAAGTTTGCAAACTTCCTTGAACAATTGGCTAAGAAAGTTCGTCCCCTGATCCGTAAGGAGTGCCTCAGGAAATCCAAAGCGACATAAGATTTTTTCGACAAACTCCCTAGCTACTGTAGAGGCTTCTGCATTTTCCAGAGGTATAGCCTCAGTATATTTGGTCAGGTCATCTTGGTAGGTAAGGAGATATTTATGGTTTTCATAACTAATGGGAAGTGGTCCTACAATATCTAAAGCTATTCTTTCGAACGGAGTTGAGCTTGTTGTGGTGATCTTCATGGGAATTCGGGGATTCTGTATTAACTTGTTTGTCTGACAGGATTTGCATTGGAGTATATAGTTTTTTATATCATTGTTCATTGTTGGCCAGAAATATTGTTTCTTGATTTTCTTTAAAGTCCTCGTTATGCCTTGGTGGCCTCCGAGGGGGGAGTCATGGAATTCATAAAGTACAGTTTTTATAGACTCGATATTATCTAAAAATATCTTTTTATTGGTAAAAACGTAAACGACCTTGTTTTGATTTTGAAAAGTATTTGTTAAAATTGTTTTTAATTTTATCTTGGATTCATTGTCCATTTGGGGTAACGCAAATCCGATAGACTGTTCATCAGTATTAAGATCGCTAATCGAAGTGAGACATGTTTTAATTATTTCAATATCTTTGTCGGTTCTGATTGGGATGGGTAAAGTGGTTATAAAGAATGTTTCTTTATTATGTGGAAATGTGGAAAATTCTCCTATATCTGGTTTAATAAAATTTGGGCATTTATTTTGTAAAAATTCTTCGTCTATTGATTCTATTATTGGTATTATTATAACTTTAATTTTAGTTGTTTTGGTTTCAAAAATTGATCCATTATCCTCTAGAAGAGTGAAGGTTGACAAGACTTCTATATTATCTACCTCATCATCTTGTATATTAACTTGGCTTACTTGATTTCTAGCTTGATTGCGGGTTGTCACGAGTACCTTACTGTCATTGTCAATTTTTACCCTACTGAGAGCGTCTGCGATAACATTACATTTACCTTGTTTGTGAATAATATTGAAGTCGTATTCTTCCATCAAGATGCGCCATCGTAACAATCTGGATGTGGGATTCTTTTGTCCAATTAACCATAGTAAATTGTTATGGTCTGTGTAAATAGTGAACTTTCGTCCATAGATATATGGTCGAAACTGCTTTAGCGCATAAACAATTGCTAACAACTCCTTTTCCGACGTTGTGTATTTTATTTCTTGATCATTGAGGGTTCGACTTATGAATGAAATTGGTTTATCTTGTCCAATCGGTCCTTGAGAAAGAACCGCACCCAATGCTACATCACTAGCGTCGGTAGTTACAATGAATTCTGCCGTAAAATCAGGATAAGAGAGTATTGGAGGTTCAATAATTTTTTGTTTTAAACTTCTGAAAGATTCGTCGCAGAAGGCATCCCATTTAAAGATAGCGTCTTTTCGTAAAAGTTTTGTCATTGGTTTGGATAAATTTGCAAAGTCGGGAATGAACTTTCGATAGTATCCCACGAAACCTAAAAATGATTTTACATCTTTTGGCTTTTTGGGCACAGGGAATGTTCTAACTGCCTTGATTTTTTCGGGATCAGGCTTTATTCCTTCTTCTGAAATAATATGCCCCAAGTAAATTAGTTCTTTTTTAAGAAAGTTACACTTCTCTGGTTGGAGTTTCAAATTATGCGTTCTTAGACGTTTCAGAATCTTAACGAGCTTTCTGTTGTGGCTATCAAGATCATACCCATAGATAACGATGTCATCTACATAAACAAAACATTCAATACCCTGCAGTCCCATGAGAACATTATTCATGAGGCGTTGAAACGTAGCAGGGGCGTTTTTCAAACCAAATGGCATACGGTTATATTCGTAGTGACCAAATGGTGTGCTGAACGCGGTTTTTTCTTTATCAGCGTCGGCTACCAATATTTGGTGAAACCCTTTAGCTAAATCAAGTGTACTGAAATATTTTGCCTGACCTAGTTGGTCGAAAATGTCTGTGATATTCGGCAATGGGTATGCATCTCCGAGTGTTTGCTCATTTAGTTTTCTGAAGTCTACGACTACTCTCCATTTTTTTTCGCCATCGTAACCAGATTTTTTCGGAACTAAGAGGAGAGGTGAGTTCCAGGGACTGAAGCTAGGTTGTATGATTGAATCATTAAGCATTTCGTTTACCTGCTTGTGAATTTCTTGCTTCTGACTTTCGGGAAGTCTATATGGTTTTAGGAATAATGGGGGCCTACTGTCGTTAGTTATTATTTTATGTTCCATTGCATTGGTGTAGGTAAGGTGATCACCTTTGAGGAAGAACAAATCATTGAATTCTCTACAGATGTTCGATATTGATTTTTGTTCCTCTTGATTGCAATGGTCCAGTTTTATAATTGTTTGTAAATCTGATAGCCTTTTCTGTAAACGATCTTTATGACTATCAGCTGAAATAATATTATAATTGTCTAAAGTATCCCATTTTAAATTTAAGTCATTCGGATTAATGTTTTTTTTTTCTTCTAAAGTGTTCATAAATAATACTTTTATTTTATTTTTTTCAGGTTTAACTATAGTTTCACCTACATATACCCCTGGGATTATTTCTTTTTTCTCAATTACTATATCCCGTGATTTATTGGAATTAAATGGAATTTCTATCATTTGCTGACTACGTTGTTCGAGTGTTATGTATTTATTTTTTGTTATCCCAGTCTTACTTTCTGCTGAGATTTCTATTATCTCAGTCTTACTACCTGCTGGGTTTATATAAGTTTGTGCTATGGTTTCTGTTACCATAGGCTTATTTTTAATTTTTGTATTTATAACTTTTTCCTTAGGAAGTGGTTTGCTAACAACTTTGTCATAGTCTTGTTTTGATGAATCTCCTGATCCGACCCGTAGGCAAGCCCGAAGGCAGGCGGTATCATTCAACGATTCCCATGCTTTTTCTGTACCTCCTACAATATTGTCTGTATGATATTGAGAGGAGTTAGAGCCAGTATGGTTAGACCCTTCAGTTGTGCAATCTTCTTGAAGGTGAGTTTTGGCTTGAGTTGAGTAATCTTTGTTCAAATTTGTAGTTCCATTAAATATAACAGATTTGGGTACCGAATGTATTTCTATATTTGCTTTTGATACATTAGCTTTATGATGAGGAATAGTACTCAGTACCTTCCCAAAACTATTTATCGTAGCGGTAGATTGGTCACCAATGAAGGGAAAAATCTTCATAAAATTTTCATCATGGTTAACTACGCATGAATATTTTTTTAGAAAATCGTTTCCTATGATGCCGTCAAAATTCATGTCGGTACTTACATCTAGAATGTGAAAGGGGTGGTTAATTATAATTTTATCATCATCACAGCCGACCAATAGAGTCTCATTCACAACACTGGTACTCATTACCTTATGACCGCCCATGGTTGAAATTGTTATGTTATTTTTATTGTTTTTTATGGGTTTGATCGTAGGTGTTTTAATTATGCTTATTTCAGAACCAGTGTCAATAACAAGACTTCTATTCTTACCGTCTGTGAATGGAATTCTTATTATGGTCAAGTCATTGTAAGGAAGCAATTCGATAATTATGCTTGCCGTTACTCTTGAGTTTCGTGTATGTCGGCCTGAACTTGTTGTCGGGAAGGATAGCCGATCTCTTCGACCCGACAATTCTCGTTTCCCGTATTATAAGAAAATTGGCTTTCGGGCATTACGTGGTGGAAGTTCACTTGTCGTTGGTCACCATTGTTTCTTTCGGTTTTAAAAGGGTTATGCGGGTTCACTTGGTTTGTTTGTGAGTGTAGTTTTCGAAGTCTACACTCGCTTTCCGTATGATAGTTTTTGTTGCAATAATTGCATTTAACAATTTCTGTTTTTGGGGTAAATTTGGGTAGAGTCTTGTTTTGGTAACAGGTTTGGGCAGAGTGTCCCAATATCCCGCAAATTTGACAGGTTGGTCGGGAAGAAAAGTTTGAGGGTGAATTCTGTTGTAAAGGGGGTTTATTCCTATAGGCAGGCATCTGCCTATCTATTCTTGCAGCATGGTTTTCTGCGAACGTTATTATCCTTTTCAAACTAGTTTCCCCGCGAGCTTGAACCATCAAACGTAAATTTTGATTCGAGAGACCATCTTCAAATGTCTGGATAGCCAGTTTTTCGTTCTCATCGACCAGATACGCCCTGACGGATGCGTCACTAGTACCTGAGAATGTTGCTGAGTTAAGAGAGGTTAAAAGTTTTGAGATTTTGTCTCCAAACTCCTTAACTGATTCTCTGGCATTTTGCTGAGCTACCAAAAGTTCATTCTGGGCTACAGAACGAGTTTTGGTTTCCTTATACTCGTCCTCTAGTTTAGCAACTAAGTCACCCCACTTTGTAAAAGAGTTGAACTGTATTAGTTCGAAGGCCGGACCTTGTAGCCTAGTTTTTACTATTTCGAGGAATGTTGTATGTTCCTCTTTCTTACATGATGAGAACAAGATGTTCCCGCATGCGATGAATTTATTCAATTCACTGGGGTTACCATTGAAGATGGGCACTATATTGAAAATATCGCTTATATTGACCTGAAACGCCATTGTTTCAGATTCTATTACGTTTATTACGTTAAAAGGAAGATTTAAAAAAATTTCTAAACGCTGTCGGTCTCGTCGTGTCCTGGCAATTTTGAGGGAAAAATATTTTGAAGAGGGGAAGGAAAAAGAAAATGGGGTTCACCAAAAAAAAATATATGTAAATATAATTGTTTAAAATTTCTTACGATAATTTTATTTTCTGGTTCTGTTGATTTTGGTAATGTTGTTGATTTTGTTGCCGATGTTGTTATTGTTGTTGCTTTTGTTGTTGTTGAAACTGTGCCAGGCAGACTTCACGCCCTATAGTTGCAGATTACAACCTGGTCTTTTCACTACCTATATTTTGCCTCCGCGTCCTCTTGAAGGAATTCGCCAGGTCTTATGGTCATAGGATTTTTCACAATTAAATTTTATACTACTTTAGCTTTGCTGATGTATAGCCCCAGCAATACGCATCAAAAGGAACGGCCTTTTGTATTTTTGGTAGGGGATTTTTAAAAGAATCCCACCGCTGCCACCATGTATTAACCCAAGTTAACAGTACTTCCTGACTATTCAGGGAAGAGTTTGTTGGGGAGAATTTAGGAAATAAAAGAAATATTTGTTTGCTTTTTTTTATTTATTTATTACTTGAAAGGCCCGCTGTCTCAATGCTTGGCTGCGACCTTCAAGTTTGAATGATAACTAAATTCTGTTTATTCCTCCTCATCCTTTGCCTATTTATACTAGTTTCAATTTCCATTACCACTTAATAATATAGCATTTTCCATATGGAAATGCATTTTTACGCAACCTCATATGAAAAATGCCTTATCATCATAATTTTCAATTTTGTCAACTCGCATTGATACCAATAACCATTGCATGTAGAGTTCGATGAATCATATTTTGTTTACACTGGCCCAATATGAAGCAAATTCAACTTATCCATAGAGGTACCAGATACACACGGGCAGCGCAGCGGCCTAATTACCGAAGTGTGATATGATTATATATGTACTTTGAACTCGAAACAATGCTTGCTCATAGTGGTCATTCTTACTTTGCTGCACTTAGCAAAACTGGCGACAATTAATTAATTGCTGTGGTGTTAGGTTTCACTAAGTGGGCTACGGAAGATGACACATTTATGGGTGACAATGTCTTGGATCGGTTGCGCGAATGACAACGAAAAATGATACTATACAAGATCGTGTGTGGTGGCTTGGGAATGGAAATTTAAATAAGGCTAATAGAGTGGTCGCATGTAGTGGATCACTACAATTCTGTAAACTGTTGAACACTTTTACGAGATTTCTCATCCAAAAATTTCTTGTCAAGCAGTTTTTTGGCTTGTGTGGAAATACCTGGTTCTGTTGGATACTGGGGGATTGCAACTTGTGCAAATGATGCCGAAGTGTTGATAAAGGCTTTATTATATTCTATTGCAGCTCGAGCTAAATTTGGAAATTTGGAAGCAGCCAATGTAAGATTGCCAGGTCTTAGCACCATAAGATAGACCCAGAGAGAGCCCAGATCTTCTTTTAGAGCTTTTATTTCATGTAGAAATAGATCCGTCTCTGTCCATATCACGGGATTTGTATGAGCCAAACTTAAAATCCTAGCTTCAATAAATTTTACAATACAATTTATGGTAACCATCGCCGAATTTGAAAGCAACATTAATGCTGATGAGAAGCAATTTTCTAAGGTTCTTTGTGAGAAGACATAATAAAAGATTTTGGTTTTAAGTTTAGGGAAGAGATTCCAAATGCTACACATCTTATCTAATCCTGAAGGATTAAGTAAAATTTTAACTTCTGAAGTTGATAATGTGAAACAAATAGCTTTTGAACGATTTTGGAGATAACTAATAATATGATCTTTTAATTTTGTAGGATCATTCGAGAAAGATTTTGACATTAATAGCAACAATAGTGGGTCGTGGCTTTTATATCCTTTTCTTTTACAGACCGACCTGTATCAAAGGTCACTTTCATCTCAAAACCTTCCTTTATGAGAACTACACCAGTGTCTACATCCGTGACATATTCATCGTATATGGGACCGAAGCCAGGGAAGATGGTAAAAAAGGAGATCAAATATGCCATATTCTCTGTTGCACATTCAAACAAGGGAGATGTTGCTGTTGATTCCGACTGACCAACTATTTTTTCTAGAATGGCCTTAGCAACAGAAAACTGTGAAGGCATTTTCATCTCTCCATCTCCCTTAACCTTGACAGGCTCATATTCGGATGGTGTGCGTCCTAAAGCTATTGACATTTTTTGCGAGTCAAGATTGCTTATAAATTTACCCTCATAAACTGTAATTTGGATATTTTTGTATACATAATACTCATAATTTTGACCCTCGATATCAGAATTAACCATAAGTGTCGCATACATTTCGTCTGTGAGGACACCACGGTTGTAATCATTATCTATAGCCAATGGAGTCCCTGCGAAGACTAAACTTTTCGCTTTAGGGTTTGTACTTTCCATGCTTAAGAATTTATTGAGGTATTATTTGAATGATATAGACAAAAATGAATGTTAATTTGTGTAATGTTTAAGTTATGATTTTATAGTTGGAATTGTAAGAATGAAGTTTATCGTGATTAAGAACACTAATAAGTAACACTAATAATTTTACACTCTTTTTCAAAACGATGGAAGGAGGAATACTTGACCGATCTTCAACGAAAAACAAAGTGGAAATTTCCTAAGCGTAATATCGAAATTGGAGACGTTGTGGTTGTGCGCAATGAAAATTTGCCACCCACTCAATGGCGACTGGGGAAAATTGTGGCTGTTCACCCTGGAAAAGATGGAAAGGTTCGCGTTGCTACCGTTAAAACTCAACAAGGCGAAATTCTACGCCCCATAGTTAAATTATGTCTCTTGCCTGTCGATCGGGAAGTGTTCCAGGTGTATCTTGCTTCACAAAACATATATTAAATTTAAGCTAATTAACTAAATATGTACATTCATTTTTTTTTTTTTTTTTTTTTTGATATTTTATTGATGGTTCTGCACAGCACCTTTTGAAATTTAATCGATAAATTTATCTATTTATTTTTTAACTGACATTATTTGTATTCCCACTAACATGTCTGAGTGAGTAAGGGCACTCTTTAAACAACCCTCAACGTTGGATTTACTAATCTAATATTTTTTTTCCTGAGTAGCGAATCGAGGCGCTTCTTTAACAAAATACCTCCACCGATGGAAACGCTACGTAAAATCTATCAACTTTTTGGATGCATGGATTCTATACTTTTTGCATTCCTGCAAAGGGAGGCCGGAATGTTGACGTCAATTAGCAGTTAATGCTATTCAAATGATTAATTAAACCAGATTATTTAAAAAATGTATTGCATACTGTTAGGAGTTACTATTAAACGTAACGTAAATTAAGTTCTTAATTTTAACTATAATGAAGTTGAGAATATAATAAGACATAAAATCTCTATTTTAATATTCTATTGTAATATTCGTACAGATAAGAAGCAAATAATAATTAACCTTGAAGGTAAAACAAAATTAGTTCTCTTTGTTTTTTTTTTCTTCTTTTGGCATTGTGGTACTGCAAGAGATTTAAACTTTTTTCAGAAAAAATCAACTTGAGCCCTAGGATTTATATTAAGAAGAATCCCCCCAACATTTTTTGTTTTGTATCCTTAAATGTACACATGTCTATCGAATCTATAATACTACCTACGGTAGTGAAGTAATTCGTTGAAACTGTTAAATATTTTGATTTGATTGTCAATAGTTTGGTATCATCTAAACTTTTATCTTCGTTCTTCAAACATTTTGTATAAACCGAACGAAAACTATCCCATAATACCTCAAATTCCTTTTTCCAGACTTTGAGCATACCAGAAGTCATATTTTCTCTTTTTGGTACATCACGAAAACTATTGATAGTTTCGTTTATTTGCTTCACGCACAAATAAAAATCGTCAGAAAAAGACATTTCGAAAACGATGAAAAATGGTACACTTAATGGATCCCGAACGAAGAAAAAAGTTCACAACTCAAGCAATAAACTTTCAAAATTTCTTTAATATTTTATTTTTATTTGACTTTCAACAAAACGAGGTGTTAAATTTAAAGAAAATCCAAAAAATAATCCCTTTATCGTAGAAAAGAAAATTCTTAAAAAGATTAAAATACCTCAGATGGATTGTTCACACAAAAAAAAAAGTTGAAAAGGTTTTAAAAATCACCAGATCAAAGAAACCGTAAGATCGCGAGATCAAAAAAAAACTGTAACGAGACTGTACCTAAACCTTACGATCAAAATTTGCTCCAAATATGCTCACTTCACAAATATATATTATATATGTATTGTATACTTATATGAATCACTTCTAATAATTTTCAACAAAATCAAAAATATACTTTATAAGCATCAAATCACAATCAAATCAATAATTTACTTTAATTTGCAAAAATATAATTGATTCAACTATCAAATATATTTATGTGTATATTTTATAATGCACAGCACCTACCTCGGGTTAGGGATATGGGATTTCCATTTAGGTGTGCACAATAGCGTAAAACCAATATGTGTGCCAAGATTCCAATAAAATCCGCACGATGTATTCTTTCCAAAACAAAAAAAAACTCAAGGGGTTATGAGTTTTATTCCCAAATTTATTGCTGTCCAAAGTGTTTTAATCTGGCTCGATTGGACCAAAAAATGTTGGGGGGATTCTTCTTAATATAAATCCTAGGGCTCAAGTTGATTTTTTTCTGAAAAAAAGTTTAAATCTCTTGCAGTACCACAATGCGAAAAAAAAACAAAGAGAACTAATTTTGTTTTACCTTCAAGGTTAATTATTATTTGCTTCTTATCTGTACGAATATTACAAGCGAAGAGATTTTACAATTATTATTAAGACACGAATGAGCCTAGTCAAACAGACTAGCTCGGTGGTGAAAACCATAAACTTAGTTTACATAGAGGTGAGATTCTAAAATAGAGATTTTATGTCTTATTATATTCTCAACTTCATTATAGTTAAAATTAATAACTTAATTTACGTTACGTTTAATAGTAACTCCTAACAGTATGCAATACATTTTTAAATAATCTGGTTTAATTAATCATTTGAATAGCATTAACTGCTAATTGACGTCAACATTTGGTCCTTCGAGCCGGAATCTGCTCTGCTTAGAATCTGCTTCTTCGTTAGCCAAACTTCCTGATTTAAAGCATTTGAATTATAGGCAGAATACCTCAGTGGGTTATTGTATGGGCATAGCATTGGTAATTTGGTTTTCCTTCTTTTACTCGATATCTACACTCTTGTGTATTACTTTGACTCTTCTCCTTCTTAACCAATTTATTTTTCACTCTTTTTCTTCTTAGCAAATTTAAAAACTCGTTTCTTTAGAAACATTTTTTTGATTGACAATTCAATTTTCATAATCCCGGTTGAGCCCCCAAATGTACGATGAAGTTAAAAATATTAATAACACTTTTATGCATTCAATAATTTCTTTAATTTAACAACAATTTTGATGATTCAAACAAAATCCCAGATACAAAATTAGATAGCGTTCCTTTCCAAAACCTAAAACTTCAATTTGTCCATCGCGTTCAATTTTTAACCGCTGGCCGTTGTCGTTTTCTGTTTGAAAAATAATGTATAATTCTATAGAAGACAGGGAACGCGATGGGTAAAATTGTTTCCCGTCCCTCGGGACTGCGTTCTCTTTGACCAGGCCTTAATTTCCGCCGACGCTGTCAAAACATGTCTTACGAAATAATGACTGAAACATTATTAATCCCGAGACACAAAGTGGAGAATTTTGGATACCTGTTTGGTAACTTGAAATCTTTACCAAGTTTTGTTGAACTTGAGTTTTTTTTTTGTATCGTTTCTGACAGCAAATTGGGATAAAGTCACTTTACTAAAAAAACAAACATGTATTTGACAAAATGTTTGCGATGTACGTACTGGGCTTTAAGCTTAAAAAATAATTTATATTTTACTTAATACACGATCATTTTACCTCATGGTTCTTATTGAAAAATTTAATTATGAAGTCACATTCAGTCTTTCAAATATTTTTATTTCTATTTTAATCTATTTAAAAGAAACAAATATCATATCAATATTTCATGTTGAAATAAAACAACTTATGTAATTTGAAAGAAAAATATAACATAAACACATATGTGAAATTAAAAATGCATTTAATTTAAAACCTTGTCAAGACTCAGATGTGCTCTTATAATATGTACATACAAACTGAATAATAAAAACAGACCCCCCCCATCAAAACAAAAAAATGTAAACAAAAAAAATGATTTAATAAGATTTAAGGAATGAATTATATTTTATATTTTTCAGTCAAAAACTTTTAGTCTGTAAGTAATCAAGAACTAAGTTAAAGTTGTGAGGCGAACAGTTCTATCTTTATTATATTTTATGGGTGCGTTCAATATTTCAACAATATAAGATCTGTTTGTGTACACAATGTATGGTGACAATTATTATAAATTTGTTGTATACATTTATTTTTAAGTTCTTCAGCTTTAAATTTTTTTATTTACTTAGAAATTATTTTTAGTCCCAGTAAAAGTCTAATAAAATATTGTTGTTTTTTAAGTGTACTTAGGTGTTTTAAATATATGTATATGTTATGTAGCTTTGAAATATGTAATTTTATAACAAAAAAGGAAAGATAAAAAGAGCAAATTGAAATAGACACAAATCTTGTATGTACGAATAAAATTGCTGTATAATGATGACTGTATAATGGAATTTGCTTATTTGTAAATAATACATATTTAAAATACTTTTTCAATCTGTAATAAGTTTGTATATGTGGATTAAAATAAAAAATAAGTAAAAATAATAGAATAAATGAATAAAAAAATTTTATTTTTTTTAATGAATAAAAAATCTAGAAAAAAGTAAGTATCACTAAAGTTTGCCATTAAGCATGTTCTCGAATTGTTATTTTTACTAACATAGAAAAATGTAATTTGCCACATTCCGAAATTATTAATACAAGATTTAAAATGTGTTTTCACTGCATTTATTCAATTTGACAGTGCATTCAAAACTTTAATGTACTTTTCTCTCTTTTCTCTCTGCTCACCACCTTTAAAAATGGAGACCACGTTTGAAAAATGGCGGATGGGATGAAGTCAGCTGTTTAGATGTGTTCAAAGAAAATTCAAAATTGTGGATGAACAACTTTTTGGTACTCTCATTGTGTTCGTTTGAGAGTAATATCATTCGAATATGAAGTGAAATTAATTACTCTTGTTAGGTGCCAGAACAATGAAGATTTAGAAACAATTCTAAATCACGCATTTAGATAAATATTAGTTAGTTATTTGAAGCCAGTTTTAATCATTAAGTAAGTAAAATAAATTAGGTGGTGAAACAGTCCAATGAGAATTAGGACCTAGAAACATAAAACTCTGAAAGCACTACAACTATTATTTGTATTATTAGCTGCGTTTATGAGTTAAATTTTCGCTCAGACCGTTGAAAGATGCAAAACAAACTCAGATTTGTTTCAATTTTCAGAGTTTATCGACTTAATTTTGTCGATGCGAGAGTTGCAGGAACATTAAAAACGAGATAGTTACAGAATGTGAACATGGAACATTGAAAACATTTTTATATTAACTTAACTACGTAAGCCGAAAAGTACTTTTGTATAAAAGTAAAAATATTTGTATTCTCGCTAGTTCAGTGGTTTTGTGAAAAGAATATACAAATTTGTTCTTCAACCAAAATTTAAGTCTTATGCATCATTTTTATAAGTTTTCCAGTTCTAACTATTTATATCTTATCTTTCAGTTATATAGCGACAAGGAAAAATCTGTCAGGGAAAGTTCTAACTACAGTTTTTCTGAAAGTGCATTGTGGCTTATTCATAGATGTTTGCTAAACTTTTTAGGCTATTCATAAATAAATGCAAATCAAAGTTAAGGGCTAAACCTGAATGACTATAAACATAGAAAATGCTGTGTTCAAGTAATTATTATCGCAGCCAAATTTCATAATTGGTTTTTTTGATGTATAAAAAAGCTGAAAAAATAATTCATGACAGATAAATGTTACGTTAACACTAAGTTCCAGAAAATATCGATTGATACCGCAATTGCAGAAGATATGGATATTTTATATAAATATTCCTGGTAAACTGTAGAACTTTGTTATTTCCGCCTTTTATAATTCAATGTAAAATAATTCAATGCAGTATATTTTAGATAATACAATAGTTAAGTTATTAGTTAAGGTATTACTATTGAAATAAACATAACATACATTTATTAAAAACATGTACTCGTTCATATATACAAATAAAGTCTAATCTAAAAAGCCTTAACCTTGTTAAACACTTTCTGCACACATCCTTTCTTGTTTTGGTTGTTCCTGCCATCTATCTGTAACTTAGAGAAAAAGAAGAGAAAAACAAATTCACCACGAACTACCGGTATAACTTCTTCCGTTATTTATTGACAAACAAAAATGTTTTGCTAGAATTAATTTGAATTATATGAGTATTTTTGTAGATATAAAAACGACAAGATGTTAGCAAAATTAAAAAAAAAATGAGAATGAGAATTACAAATTATAATGAGACTTTAAAAAACATAGCCTTCTTGGCTATCAATAAACAAAAATGAGAAATGTCGCATTTCCCGGAAATGATGTTTTTTGTGTACTCTTCTCCGAGGTGAAAACATGTATACACCGATACGAATTCAACACGCTATAAAAAATGAGAGTAAGAGGTTTCGAAGGGACGGAGACGATTAGTTTTTTCTCTCTGGTAAGGTGGAGAAAACCATATTTTTCTTTGACAGGTTACCTTGGTTGGTGGGATGGTTTCCAAAGTGAAACCAAACCAGATGGACGGTCTGGTGAAGGTGAATTAGAGAGCTGAACGATCGCGTGAAGTCACTCCAAATGGAGAATTTCCTAAGGCCCAACATAAAGTTTAATAATTGTAAAGTCATATTTTCTTTTACTTTTGTTTAAATTGTTAATTTTTAACGTTAATTATTAACTAATTGTAAAACTTTAAACTAATTTTAGGGACGTATGGACTGTTAAGTTTCGGGCAACTTATTTCAAGAGTGATTTCTTGTTGTGTTAAGTTAACGAAACGTTTTCCTTTCCTTTGGAGAGGTTATTATAAAGTTTAAGAAAAAAATATGTTTTTCTCGATTTTATGTTTCTCAGTTTTTGTTCGTTATCGAGGTGGAAAGTAGGGTGGCTGAATGCAGCTCCATGGAATCGTCGTAACCTGGAAGTGAATCCAGCGGGCGGCGAATTCCATAATGACTTGCAATTAGATGTGAGAGAAAAAGCGAGTAAGCAGGACCGTGAGAATCTCATCACAAGTTGATATCAACAAGCCGATCTCCGATTGGTTGTTGATGAAGTGATTGCGATCCAACACTCCAGATTGGCTGAAAGCTAAAATGGCGGGAATAGGAAAAGAAGAGAAAGGACAGATCTTATGATCTGGACGTCAATTCTTTTCAAGCATTGTGAGTGATAAGACTAAAATTTGTGATTTCGAACTTTGACTGAGTGGAATAGAATTGAGAAAAATAAAAGTCGCTAGAAGAAGCGCGCGATGAACTTTCTTAATAACACGCATTTTGATAATAAAATTCAATAATTTTCAAGCGTTGTTCGTTTGTAAGACGATTCATGGTTAAACTGTAAACCAAACTGAAGATGTTTGACAGTGAAACAAAACACGAAACATGCGTTAGCTGTTTAAACCAGAGTGTTGCCAAAAAGATAATAGCTAAAAAATCACCCTTTATTATAAATACAATCATGTTTATTTTGAGATTCGAACGAATAGCTAATTTGATAGAATAAAGCTAGTTATTCATTTAAATGAACTTTGTGTATTTTGAAATGAATTCATTGCCGAATAATTGCAAAAAATGCACTTGAAAAAAACTTAATTTTCATGATCAGCTGTTTGAAATTTACTAATATTTCTATTTTATTTAGTGTGACCATGTTGTTTTTTATATTTTGACACATTTTTAACAGTTCAAATTGTAATAAAGAAACACAATAACTATTCATGAAGTCATGAACATATTTTTTGATATTGACGGCATCTCAGACTTTTCTACCTGACTAAGATTAAATAATTTGCAACTTATGCCTAAAACTGACTGGTTAAGTTCAGCTATTCTGGTGACAGCTTACTCGGATTCGGTAAAGACTATAATATTGTTGTCACCCTGATTGCTGAATGAATGAATAAATGAACTTTCGATTGATTCGGTGAACTTTCGAATTGTTCGAGTCTCGGAATGAAATTTTATCGAATTCGACTAACTTTCTATCGAAAGCGAATCTGAAAGTGGGAGAGAATACAACAGTGGTAACTTCTTGACACTACACGCTACATTGTGGCAACACTGATGCAGACAAAGACGTTACAATAAAGATGATTATGTTTGTCTTCACTAAGATCTTAATCCTATTTCCTGTAATATGCATTTTTGAAGACGTTATCATTTTTGATCTTCTCTTTTTCTCTATCCAAGCAGTGTTGTTTCATTGTTTTTGCATCCTCTTTACCTGCAGACTTTTATGTGCAGATTCTTGTAAATCCACCATTTATATTCACTTTGGGTGTTTTCATAAACGTCGAAAATCTGCCTTGGTACAATCGTCGTTTTGTTTTCGCAGAACGTGTGCAGTCTGCTTAAGTAAGATTTTAAATAGTCAAAGAAAGTTCATAAAAATAAAAAATGATTTTCGACTCAAATATGTATCTTTTTAAAACTTTAGGATATTGGCTTCAAACTACACTGCCGCTCATCTGAATAGGTTCACAAATATTTTCACCTCACTGTTGGCCTCTCTTCATATGTATTGCAATGACACATCTTTTTTATATATGTAACGAAAGAGCATCGTGCTTGTTTTAGGAGAAAAAAGCATTGTCTTAAAGCTTACCGTTATTCTCCCACGGTAGTTAGACTAAATGTAGGTATTCCTGTAGGTAGGCTCATCTGAATAGGTTCAAACAGCAAAAATTGCAATTTGCATTGAGTTGCGTGTTAATTGTAATCGAAATTGTATCTGTCAATATCGAAATTGCGAAATATCCAAAATTATGGAAAAAACATGAAAGGAGGAACTTATACGGCCACATCAATGGCTGATAGACGTGCTATCATCAGAGCAGCTTCTAATTCTCATGATTCTTCGTCAAAAATAAAAATAAAACCGGTGTCAATTGCAATTTAGCTACGGTAAACCGCGTTTTTAAAAGTGCTTCTCATTTGAAAAGAAAAAAAAATCTGAAAAAAACACCACTTAACGAATCTAGGAAAGAAATTCGTCTCCAATTCTGTAAGAAATAAATGTCATGGTAGTAATAGTGGCAAAAAGTGATTTTTTCAGATGAGAAAAAGTTCAATTTAGAGGGCCCTGACGGCTATAATTATTACTTTCATGACCTTCGAAAAGAGGAGCATTATTTAAGTCGGCTGCATAGCTGTGAAGGTAGTATTATTGGGTTGGGAGCTATTTCCTTCTACGGAGCCTTGGAGCTCCAGTTTGTTACATCGACAATGAATGCAAATTCTTATAAAGGCATGCTAGAAAAGGCCTTCCCACAGATTTCTGACCTGTTTGGACCAATATCGTGGACATTCCAACATGATAATGCCTCTATCCAGCGAGGACAGTAAAGCAGTGGATTGAGAGTCAAAATGTAGAGATGCTGGCTGGTGTGGCCCCCATACACCCCTGACCATAACATAATAGAGAATGTGTGGGGACTTCTCTCACGTAAAGTATACGAGTCAGGGAGGCAATTCGAAGACAAAAAGTCATTAATCGCAGCCATTAAAAAAGCCTGGTCAGAAATTTCGCTTCAATACCTGGAAGAATTGTATAGCCAAAAAAATGCTCGTTTTTATGAATACATTTAGTCTAACTACCGTGGGAGAATAACGGTAAGCTTTTAGACACATTTTTTTTTTTCTCCTAAAACAAGCACATAATGATGCTCTTTCATTACATATATAAAAAAGATGTGTCATTGCAATACATAAGAAGAGAGGCCATCAGTGTGGTGAAAATATTTGTGAACCTATTCAGATGAGCGGCAGTGTAATTTCATCTTAAAGAAAATATTGTGTTCGACATTAAGTAAAATTTTTATCAAAATCCAACAATCAGTTCTTTTTTCGTCAAAATTAAAATCTACAAAATTTTTAAAAATTCATAATTGATTCTCGATATCTCGTGAATAAATTAAGATATTGACTTCAAAATGATTTATTCTGTGCTAAATTTTCATATAAAAATCCAATCTGTACTTCTTTACACAAGAAATTAAAATTGTCAAGAAATGCTACTTAAATTGGTTTCCGACTAAAAATCTAGTTAGCAAAAATACATTTTTTTATAAAACTGTTTCATTATATGCAAAATATTGTTGATAATTCTTAGTTGATTTTTTTAGAAAAATTCAATTGAAAACTTTTTTAACAAAACACGACAATCTACAAAAACAACAAAAAAATTGATAAGAAATGGTTTTCGAATCAAGTATTAGGAAAATAAAGAAAAAATATTGACTTCAAATTATTTATCTCACATAAAATATTGTTCAAGTAACAAACAAGACAAGTTGACAGACGAGATGGGAAGCCCAGCCTCTTTTTTGATAACCAAGATATCAAGGGGAAAGAATGTATCAACTTTCTTAATTTTAAATAGCACCGTTCTCCATAAGGAATTTTTTTTCCAGACCCGAAGTCTTTTCATGAGAATTCTTCTTTCAAAAATCCTAAGATTATGCGCTGGGAAAACACTTTGAGTCCCCCACCAAACGCTTCTCCAACAATTACATTTATAATATCACTAAAATCATTCCGCTGATGAGATATAACCTAACTCTCATGAAAAAAACAATTATCAGTCTAGAACTTTCAGAAAATGACCTTATTAGTAACGTCATTCTATCGCAGATGGGGTCCACTTGGGACAACTCCAGTTACTTATCTCCCCTCGGAATTACATCTTTCGACCTGGATTCCTCACTGACATCCACTCCCTTGTTTTACTCCACGGCCACTTCGGGCCAAAACCGTGGCTCCTAATCTAATCTATTTAAAGATGCTTTTAACTGCACACATATCCCTGTTCACTATTTTTTACGGGGACAGTGCCGACCGCTGAAATCTAAATTTGTGTAAATAAAGTCATTACCTTTCCTGTGTTGGTGGACAGGACTTACCTGATAATTTTAATTAATATAAATAATGTATAGAATTAGTTTATATTCGTTATTCTTGAAAACAATAAGACTGATTGTAACTTAAAAAACTAAAAAGAAAGATAAAAAACAATTTCAAATTGCTCAACCAATTCGATGTATATCTATGTATCCATGTTTTTTGTGTGTTCATATGTACATACAATGTACCTTCAAGATTGAATTTTCATAGATTCAATTTCAAATATGTATCTCATTATAAGAGAAAAAGAGACAATATTATAACTCTTAACTTTTATTTACCTTTCATTTTTTCAATATCTAAGCTAACTCAAAATTGCTGTGAACTTAAATGAAAAGAAAATCTTATAGAGCGCTCTCGCTCTATCACATAATAACTAGTTGATTGTTGACCATTTGTTATTTAGTTTTAAGTAGTATTAGTATTATGTATGTATGTATATTTATGTGACATGTCGTCAAAGAAAAAGTATATGTATACTCTCTCCTGAGCAAGAGCAGTCAGACTATGTTCAAATAAAGCCACGAGGCGTTCCACTTTAACTGTCAAAGCAGGCAATACATTAAGCCGCAGTTATACTTAAGTCATCGATAAGTAAATACCTCATTGTAAAAATTTATAAAGACTTAATAAAGAATATTCTATTCTATTCTAATTCTTCTTTCGATTAAAAGCTACATTCAAAGCAGCAGCTTCTTCTTTCCAATAAAACTTAAATTTTTGCCAATTTATATTTTACTTTTACCTCCCGCTGCGCAATCTGCGCTACTCTAGCTGATGTCATTTATATTGTTTATAAACATATCTTCTGCAATTCATCTGCGTGTGTTCGATTGAAAATCTGACTTTATGAACAGGTCTAATGCAGATCTAAGTTAAGCGGCATATACACGCGTCAAAATCTCATCAAGCATGTGAGAGTGTGTTTGTAAATTCTTTTTGCATAGTTGCATAGCTCTGGGACTCTTTAAAATATATACATATCGCCCGTCGCTCTTGTTATTAAAATAAGATAAGTCGTAACATAGTAGATGTACTGGAAAGTGTATCTAGAATCAATTTAAAGCTTATATAGAAAAGCATTTCATTTACCTGGCGTTAAAAATGAAGAGGAAAAATTTGCGGAAAAAACGGATCTGGATGAAAGAGTGGCTGAAAAACTAACAAAAAATTTGTATCTTCCATCATGCACATTAAAAAAAATCCTTCCGAATGCTATCTTGACACTAGCAACGCAAAAACAAGAATGATGCTTGATCAAGCAATCAATCACGAATACACATTTTTCAAGCACTTGTCAAGCATAGACCCCCGATTGAAGAAAAATCAAAACATTTTGATTTCGCGTCAAGCATACACACATTCTATACGTTTTTTAATTTCACAAACACACTCTTACATGCTTGATGAGATTTCGATGCGTGTATATGCCGCTTTAGGCAGACGTTTATGAAGACACCCTTTTACTCATTATACAATATCCGAAGAATAAAGATAGAGTAAGTGCGGCAAATATGGCCCACCCTTAACATTTTTTTAAATAAAACCATAAATTTAAGTCTAATTCATTTATTTTTTTTTTAAACAGTCTAACAAAACATTTTTAATTCAGCTTTTAAAAACTTTAACTAAAAAAGAATAATAACAAAACGTTAAAAACAGAAACTTAAAGGAACTTCATAAATCATATTAAAAAAAAATTGCGGCAAATATGGCCTACCTGGTGTTAAATATGGCTCAGTGTGGGCCATATATATAAACTTTATAATTTTTTTTTTTAAATCATGATACCACACATGTTAAGAAAATATTAAACATAATTTAATTTAAAAAAGAAGTTACCAATTTAACTCAAAATTGAATGTTAAAACACTTAAGAAAACTTACCAAAAAATTACAACCAAAAGTAAAAAAAAACAAAGTGCCCGTATATATGTCACAACCGTAGCCTCACATTAAGCACGAAAGACTGAGGCTAAACCTGTTTGAACGTGTTCGTAATGCAACAATTTTTGTTTCGCTCCGGCTTGCGGTTTGGGAAATACCGCTATAGGCCATATTAACCACGTAGGCCACATTTGCCGCACTTACTCTACGTTTATTTCTCAAAGTAGTAAAATTGCGTTTTACTTTTATAAAACAACTAGCGGCCAGCGTTGCCACAATGTTACAAGTGTAACAAAAGTGTTACACTTTTCTTAATTTTTTTGTATTTGTTACTATGTTACTTTTTTTTCTTTTTGTTACACTTTTTTCCCCAAACTTTTTTTTCTTTAAAAATGTACTTTATGATTTTTTTAATCAGTGTGAAGTGCGCTTAAACAATACTTCCACCTATTTGTACACCTACGTCCTAAATTGAGTTGAAATCACCTTCATTCGACTCGATCGAACTCGTTCAGTTACCGTTTAGTCGAAATCTTGCTATCCTTCACTTCAAATTCAAACTCGATCTCTCGATCCAGCATATAAACATGGTTAGATATCCATTCCTCAAAGTATTCCAGTTTCCACATTCCAAAAAACAAAATTATATGTATCTGTCAAAGTCCATCCTCTTTCTTGTCTTGTCTTTAATTTATAGTTTTGTACTGAATTTAAAAACTGTGATGAAGAAAACTTATGTTCCTATACAAAATAAAAAATTGAGTTCAAGAGCATTCTTTGATTTAAATCATTTTTTTTCAATTTGGTACATTTTTTTCGCTTTTGTTACGTTTTTAAAAAAATGTGTTACACTTTCGTGAAGCCAAGCGCAACGCTGCTAGCGGCCCGTCCCGGCTTCGCACGGGCCCAAGCAACAATTTTTGGTAAAAAATCGGCTTACAAACCGATTTATAACCCGAGGTTATTTACCGAAAAGTAATGAAATCGGTAAAAATCACGGCTGGGAAACGTTCCAGAACCATTACCATTACCCGAAATGGTCAGTAACTTTTGAACTTGGGTTTTTTCTTAGTAACAAAAAACCGATTTTAAAGAGTTAAATAATAACTTCTTCTAAACCTGGGTTTTTGTGTGGTAACAAAAAACCAGCTTTAAACGGTAAAATAATAACTGCTTATTGGAGATTAAATGTAACCGATAAGAAACGGTTAATATCTTACGTTCCGTTGACGTTATTTTGAACCGTTATGGTTACGTATTTTATTTACCAGTTATTACAGGTAGTAAGGAAACCTACAAATCGGTTTTTTTAATACCTGGTTTCAACGTTGTAATTAGGTTACTTAAAAACCATTATTTTTCGTCGGTTAGAACTAAGTTACCAAAAAACCCAGTATATTTCCGAAATCAGTTATTTTATAACTATTTATAACTTTCCTGAAAATAAAATTCCTTTTAAATAAAAAGAGGTTAAAAAATTACTTTTTACATGTTTTTATTTATGTTTAAACTAAACATTTATCTACTTTAGGAACTTAAAACTAATGCATACTTAAATATATATATGTATATATTTATATAACTTAAGATTAATAAACAAAATTTAATGGGTTGTTGCCCCGTCGCTGAAAAAAAATACACAAATTTATTAGAAAAAAAAATAAAAGCAATATTCTATTTTTTTGTTTATTATAGCTACATAAATACATAAATATAACTATATAAAAATATATGTAGGTAAAATTAACTTACATTTTTCCTAGCCTGAAACGGTCCTGTTTCAAGTACGTTTTTATGTATGCGGATCCCTCCGCATCGCTAAAGTTAGGGAACCTCTTCCTGACCGCCTCCACCATCACTCCAAAAATTTGCTTAAACACATCGAACCGTTTTTTGGTGGCCGGCCGTCCCGAACCACGAGTATTCTAAGAGCAAAGTGTCTTCAAACATGCATTGTTCAAACTGGACATTGTGAGAACAGTATTCGCGCTTACTCCTCCAAATGTGCTGAGTTTGCGAATCTATTTAAAAGAAAAACAGAACGAAACGAAAATTTTAGTTTTAATTTAACACATAGAGACAGATAATATTAGTAAAAAAACATTAGTAAGAATACATTAGTAAAAATACATTAGTAAGAAACATTAGGAAAAATATATTAGTAAAAATACAAAAGAATTTACGCATTCCAAGGCTCGCTTCAAAACTGGATCAGCCCCAATTTTGTTTCCAGCTCATCCATCTGGGTTTGATCTTTGATGGGCAATAAGCTGTCGGGAATTTCAGCTGTATCCGTCCTCTCAACTCCAAAGCGCAGTTTCTTGATAATAAGTTTCCAGCTTACCTCCGTCTTAGCCATTAACTTTTCGAGGAGTTGCTTATTTTCGACGGAATCCACTTTTAATGCCCCCAGCCCCATTTCGATGGACTGTAGACTTGCCCTTTGTTCAGCCTGCAAATTTTGAATTGTTTGTAAGGCAATTTGCTGTTCAGAAGTGTTGGAATCTGAAATGTTCAATAAGAAATATTTTACACCTTATTTTTAAATTGACACATTAAACAAAAACAATAACATTTTGTATGGAATGATAAGAGTTATATACTTTTGGGCTATGACATCTGCTGCTAAGTACTTCTGGAAAGACAAGTATTTTAGCTTTTTAGGTTTTAGAAAATTTAAATTAAATTAATAAATTGAAAGTACTTACCGATATTATCAAAAATGATTTTGCGCGCTATTTTCCGCCAGTCCAGGCAAAATGCTGGTAATATTTGTACTTGTTCTTTATGAGGAAGTAAAACAGATGTAATTTGTTTACTTATTTTCTACTAGAGAGTTAAAAAGAAGAGATTTTTTTACCTATTCTTTATAAGAAAAGGTGAAATAGGGGAAAAAATTACCCAAAATAACGTTTCGTCCAATAAAAAAAATTAATTTTAATATATTCCAAAATGACTTACCAAATATCCTTTTGGACACAATAATCCTGTTGACTCCAACTCCTTTGATAAACAATCCTTTTGTTTTGAATAAATTACTTTTTTATAATTTTCACAACTCAGTTATTAGCACTTAGCAAACTTTACGACTTCACGCCACGCACAACACAAACCAACTGAAACTGACGAAAACATACTGATTGGAAAACAGTTTGTGTTTGAGTGGTTGAGTGAGTTTGGTTGTGGAGAGAATACAAATGAGTTAGACTATTACTGAGGCTCTAGATAGGTAATATTTAGACTAAATATAGATAATATGGAGTAAAAAATAGTAATTTTTTAACTTTTACTAAAAAAAAGGTTATATTTCAACTCAAAATTAAGCTTTTTTAAAACCAAATTTACAATTCAAATAAAATTAGTAAAATATGAACCAATAAAACAAATTATTTAAAAACCAATTTGACTTAACTACCAATAAAATAATTTTTTTTTATAACCAGTTTTACATTTTTAGTAAAACTGGTAAGATAATAGCCAATAAAATAATTACCAAATTCAAAAGTGTTTTTTTTTTTAACCTGAAAAATCAGTTATTTTAAAGCTGGTTTTGAACTTGATAGCTAGAACTGGTAATAAATTAACCAGAAAATTGAAAAAAAGTAAATAATTGGTAAATATAAACCTGATTTATGACCCAGGTTTCAAATAGGATTTTTTTAAGCCAATTTTAAACCTGGGTTATTAAAAAACCTAAAAAAAAGGATGCAAAATTACCTGAAACTAACTTTGGGTTTATTTCAGGGTTTGTTTTTACCGAAAATTTCCCTCAGTTAAAAGATAACCTATTTCCAGGTAAAATTAATAACCGCGGTAATTTTGCTACTGAGGTTACAAATTGTTGCTTGGGGGTAGACATAAATAGGTACAGATATTTAAGTTATAAGCATGCTTATTAAAACGACCATGAATCACTTAATTAGAAAAAAATTGTATGCTTATCTTAAAGCCTCCCTGTACACTACGTTGGCTGTGGTATTTGTAGGTGGCAACAAAACCTATTGATTTTCAGGAGATCCTACTCGAGAAAGTGCCACATACAATTGCCCGTGGGAAAGGCATTCTTTCCTTAAGTCGCTACCAACTATGGAAAAAGTTTGTTCCTGGGATTTATTTATTGTTAGGGCAAAGGATATTTTTAAAGGGAACTGTAACATTTTAAAAGGTATGGGCAAATCAGTTGGTATCATCGGGCTCCGCGGAACATGTGCAAGCTGACCGGCCGCGGGACCCGTAATGATAGTTGCTACAATCACATTATCTCTTAATTCTTCGATCAATAGTCTTGTACCATTACACATATTGGGAGGGCTTAAATTTCTTAAAAGCATAACAGGCGTACCTATTTTTAATTTTATATTCTATAATGAAATTAAATGAGAAATAATCCAGAAAAAGCTATGTTACGTTATAGATAGATCGATCAAAATATCACGTGTTGTTGAAAAATAAATTTCGAATTCCAACGTGGCGCCATCTATGAGAAGTTCACGATAGATGGTCCGACAGTTTTCTGCAAAAAATTGTGGCGACACTGCAGCGATGGTGGCACCTCTACCTGTTCATCAAGAAGTTAAAATAGAAGATTCCAGAACAGAACAATTTTTGATTTTAAGTGTACAAAAACAAACTGCCAAAAGTGAGCAGATACAATTTGAATATTCTTTACCTTTATTTTGATTCTTACATTCATTCCTTTTGAGTTCGGTCTGGTTCTTGCTTATGTCCCACCGCACAGTCTCTTAAATTAATTTAAGTAATATAATTTTAGCTTAATCATTAAATTATTATTGTTATTTCTAGTTTCTAGTATTAAATTTGTCAAACTAAACATCAGTGTTTTATTTCTTTGTTTCACTTGTTTTTTGTGGTGAATTTCGCTTTCGTTTAGTTGGTGTCAATGAGAGACACCACAAAATCTGATGTAAGGCGCCATCTGTTCGAGACTTATGAAACTTACGATTAATAACAAACATCAACATCGACAATCAGTTTATTGTTAATTATAATTTATTAAGACCATTAATCGAAAAAAAAAACTATCCTATATCTCAAGTTAAACCAAACTACACATAAAATGCCAACTTTCATCGAAATCGGTTGACTTGGTGAAGAGTTCACTGGGAACATACATATGACACTGGATTTTTATATATTAAGATATTTTATCAAATAAAGTGTTAAATATTAAACAACAAAATATATATCGATTTCAAAATGGTATCTGAGTTGAGTGTTCAGAAAGTATTCAGAGCCGATTTAATTCTGATAATTCAGTTGTGTATACCAGCTGAACGCACCCAATGAAAGAATTATATAGCACAACGCGATGAATATCTTACGATACGATACATGCACGTTACGTTTACGTATATGAAATTTACTTCCCATTTTCCCAATTTTTCAACAACAAAAATACTCCATTTAAATGGAGTATTTTTGTTCAACATAACATCACATGCACATCAACTGGAAACCGGTACGTTAAACGCTTTGCAATAAAGTTTCATTGATATTGCAAAGTTTATTTAATTGCATTTAAAAAAGGAAGAAAGGATATTTCACAATAATAATCCTTTTTGTCGGAAATGGTTTACTTCAAAAAAACAAAGAAAAGAAGAAACAAATTTACAATCATGAAGAACAAATTGGTCTTTTCGAGGTCCAATTTCAAAGTTAATTGAATTGAAAATTCACCATCTTGAATTTATTCATTTGTATGAAAATTGGAATACTACAATAAATGCTTAAAATAGCAGCAAATAAAATGTTAATTGAAAGCTAAAATTGATACAAAAAGTATCGTTTCCCAGAATTTGATTTGTTTAAATATTTGAATAGCATCAAATAAAATGTTAATGGTAAGTTAAAATTAATACAAAAAGTGTCGTTTGCCAGAATTTGATTTGTTTATATATTTGAACTGTTGTGTGACTTAAATTTGAGATCTGAAATATTATTTTTTTAATCAACATTTTGTAACGCAGGATTCTCGGCAACGAAATCATACTTATTTGGTGAGTAGCATAAGAGTGCTAAGGCATGCCCAAAACTATCTAAAATAATCCATAAATAATAATTAGATTCATCCCATCGGTGTAGCACATTAAGAACTACAGTGGCTCAGCTTATTTGAAACAGTGCTAGATTTATAATTTAAGTTCCCATAGCATGCAAACACCAAGGATTATCTAGAAAAATTCAATTTCATTTCAAAGAAAATCAAATATACTCCAACAATGAACAAGAGTTTATTTAAAAATATGTGTGGTACCTTCATAGGTAACAACTAAAAAAAGCAATAAATTTTACCCCACAGCTTATTTGCTACAAGATCATTTTTATCTTATAAAAAACTTCCGAGTTTTAAGAATCCTTGACATTTCAGTACTAAGTGTGGTTCCCTTATGCCTTTTCAAGAGTTTCTAATCTTTTTGGCATGGAATCAACAAGCCTTTGTTATTTCCGGTGTAATTTTCTGCAATTCTTCTAGAAGGGCCTTTTCAGATCATTTTTGTTAGAAATTTTATGTCTTAGTATATTAATGACCAACAAAGCCTACAAATTTCCTATCACGTTCATATCTGGTGACAGTGCCGGGGGTGTCATCAAGTGAGGACAATTCCAGATGAGCCATGTCTGCACGATTCCTGACTTATGCTTCGGGTCAATATCTTGATAAAATCGGAAATTTTGACGAATACCCAATTTTTCTGCACGCATCAAATTATTTTTTAATATGATTAGGTATGTACATATTTTTGTTCATCGTCCCTTCAATGAATTCCAAATTTCCAACCCCTGTTGCAGACATACAAGCACATACCATCACGCTTCCTCCACCATGCTTCACTGTAGCTTTCAGGTTCTCCGTTTTGAGTTCCGTATTTGGCTTTCGCCAGATGTAGAACATCCCGTCGGACCACCCAAAAATGTTGAATTTAGATTCGTCTGCAATAATCACACTGTCTTCCCTAGTTCTTGTTGTGTCTCATTAGCAATTTTGGGGGCTGATAACTTTGGATTATTTTTGATTTTTCGAACAATGTATCTTTCATCAGACGCGTTGAAAATTTTGTTTGATGCGTTTCTTCCCTTGTCTTTAATACGGTTTTCATGAATAAATCTCTATTAGGTATATGCTGCATTGTTGAGACACTCAAACTTACACATTTTGGAATTTGCCGAATATGTAGACTGTCCATTTTTTATGGTGGTGAATTACCAATTCGCGAACTTCAATTGTTGTGCGACGACTCATTTTGAAATAAAGACTTACATAATTTGTTATTATATGGCTTACGAAATTACACTATTAATTATGAAAAATTGATCGCGAACTAACCTAGTGACAGAAAATAAAAATAAATAACAACCTATTGCGTGAAGATTTGGAAGGTACATACGTCCACTAAGTTAGCTGTGAGGTATTTTTTTTGATCAAAATTGTGTTTTCCTCTTAGTAGGAAAAATATGGGCGTTAATTTGGGAAGTCTAAAATTACAAATTGCTCTCTAAACATGGGTCTGCAAACCTACTTTGAAGCTTCGGACATACATATATGTATATTTTACCTTAAGGGATATACTGTTTTTATTTTGGAGATAAACACTGTATTCACTTTCCACTTGTGCGCGCCACCTGATCCACGGTCTTTCTCTATTGCGCTGTCCTGTGGGTGTGGATTCAAAGACTTTCCGTCCACCTCGACGTTCCATCTTCTCTTCCACTCCCCTTCTATGCATACGGGACCGTAGGTCACACGAAGAACTTTTCTCTCGAAACGACCCAAGGTACTTTCATCCGCTTTTGTCATAGTCCATGCTTCTGCACCGTATAGCAGGTGGGTCTTATATAGCAACACTGGTCGCTCGCGAGAGGGCTTTGGTGCTCAATTGCTTTCTTTGCCCAAAGAAACGGCGTTTTGACCGAGACGTCGGTGTTGTAGGTACTTTCTTGACAACAGCATGTACTTTGTTTTGCCCTCATTAACCGTTAAACCCATTTTTGCCGCCTCTGCCTCAATGCTCACAAAAGCCCCATTGACATCACGCTGAGTTCTTCCGATTATGTCAATGTCGTCAGCATATGCTAGTAATTGGACAGACTTTTGAAAGATAGTGCCTG
The DNA here is from genome assembly GCA_920104205.1 of Eupeodes latifasciatus. Lineage (NCBI taxonomy): Eukaryota > Metazoa > Arthropoda > Insecta > Diptera > Syrphidae > Eupeodes > Eupeodes latifasciatus. Next base: position 387,823,947 of record OV049924.1, on the reverse strand, counting down.
TAGTGTTGACGTGGGAGCTCTGCACTATTCTTTCAAGTACGATGTTAAAAAAATCGCATGACAGCGCATCACCTTGTCTTAAGCCGTTTTTGACATCGAAAGGTTCTGTTAAGATGTTTCCAACCTTAATGGAGCAGTGTGAATTCTCCATGGTCATCCTGCACAAACGGACGAGTTTGGCAGGGATGCCAAAACTAGACATGGCTCAATACAGCTCTTCCCTGTAGATGCTGTCACATGCGGCCTTGAAATCGATGAAAAGATAGTGGGTATCGGTATCGATTTGATGTTCTTGTGTTTTTTCCATGATATACCGTAATGTGAATATTTGAACGACTGTGGACTTTCCTGGTATAAAACCACACTGATAAGGACCTATCAGGTTATTGACGATGGGCTTTAGACGTTCACATATTACGGCAGAGAAGGTTTTGTAAGCGATGTTAAGTAGACTGATTCCTTCTCCTTTTTTCAGAATCGGGCAAACAATACTGAGGTTCCATTTATCGGGCATGCTTTCTTCCGACCATATCTTACATATAAGTTGGAGCATGCTCCTAACCAAATTATCTCCAGCTGCTTTATAGAGCTCGGAATTCAAGCCATCTGCTCCAGCGGCTTTACTAGACTTCAGCTTAGATATGGCAATCTTTACTTCATCTAAGTCGGGAGGACGTTGGCTTTCGTCGCCTATGTTGAATGGACCATCCTGCCTGACAGCGGAATTCGGTTCGTCGTCGCCGTTATACAGTCTGCAGAAGTGGTCCTTCCATATCCTTAGCATTGACTGCGATTCCACTATGATGTTTTCACTTTCGTCTGTGCAGCCTTCGGTTCTAGGTTTATGGACTTCTGAATTCCATTTCACCTGCTCATAAAACTTTCGAACTTCATTCCTGCTTTTGAACATCTCAACATCTTCGACTGCACGCTTCTCATGCTCTCGCTCTTTCCTTCTGAGAAGTCGGTGTTCCTCTCGCCTCTTCTGCTCGTAGAGCTCATGAGCAACTCTCGTCCATTTATGCAGCGCCGCTTTGCGTGCCTGTTGTTTGGCTGCATTTGCCTGCCGACATTCCTCATCAAACAAGGGGTTCCTTGTTGGTGGTTTCTTGAAACCCAGCACATCCCTGTTTTGCCTTGGGTCTGGAAACCCGAAGTGCTACCTTGGCTACAACGAGGTAGTGGTCCGGGTCGATGTTAGCTCCTCGGAAAGTTCGGACATCCATGATGCTGGAAGCGTGTCTGGCGTCGATCGCAATATGGTCAATCTGGTTAACGGTAGATTGATCTGGAGAACTCCAAGTTCCTTTGTGGATGTTGAGGTGTGGAAAACGCGTACTGGCTACCATGACGTTTCGCCCCGCAGCAAAATCTATGAGCCTGAATCCGTTGTCGTGCAGGCTGTTTTTCCCGATTATTCCACCAAAGATGTCTTCCCTTCCTAGCTTGGCATTAAAATCACCCAGGACAATTTTAATATCGTAGCTAGGACACTGCTCATATGTTTTTTCTAAGAGCTCCAAGAACATCTTTGGTGTTGTCATCCTTCTCTTCTGTGGGGGCGTGCGCGCATATCAGGCTAATGTTGCCGAATTTAGCCTTGATGCGGATGGCCATGAGGCGCTCGTTGATGCACCTATAGCTCAAGACTTCTTGCCTAAGTCTGGTTCCAATGACAAAGCCGCATCCAAATAAGCGCTGTTGGTTTTCTCGGTAGCATTCACCATAGTAAATGTCGCAGTTTTTCATCCTCATCGTATTTCCTGGATGACGGTGATGTCTGCTTTATAGCAGTCTAGGGCCTCCGCTAATTTTTCGGCCGCACGTGGTCTGTTAAGGGACCTAACATTCCACGTGCATATCCGAAGTTCGTTGTCCTTAATTCGCTTGCGTAGGTTGTCAACAGTAAATCCGTCCGTATCCGAGGCTTGTTGGTGCTTCGCAACTATGATGGTTTTACGTGGCCAGGAAGTCACCCCCCAACCTGGAGGGCCAGATCCTTAGTCTAACTCCATGGACGGGGAACCGGATAAACCGCTCCTTATAGGCCTGGGCTCCGAATAAGTCGTAGAAGCTCTATAAGGTGTTCACTAAGTAGTTCAACCTTACTGGAACTGTAGACGCCACCGTTGATTTCATCTCGGGAATTCCTCCTCTGCCGTCTGGATAGGCAGAGATGTGCCTTAGTGGAAACACCTCTCACCCCTCTCTCGTTTGCTACCCCCAACAACTTTCCACTGGGGTTGGAACCCAATCTCCAGTTGAGGTACTAGGCACCCGATGTTCACCACGAGGAGGTGAGAGTAAGAGTTGATAGACAGCGGTGGGTTTTGAGAAAGTCCTGTGGACGCTTGTGTCCTCTTGAATGCACCATGTCTACCATTTGAACATCAGTTAGCAATTATTGGTTCGATTTAAATACTTTTTTGTTTACACCAGCAAATTCTTTTACTAGATAGGTATTTTCGTCTTTGGTTTGTGAGTTTTGAAATCGAGCTTCCAAACATAGCAGTGGTCAAAGCTTTATATTTTTTGACTGGGAAAATCATTGCAAAATGACTAAAATCATCAATGAAGGAAACAAAATACCTGGAACAGTCAATTGCAATAGAATTCAAAGGGTCACAGACACACAGGCTCGTTTAGCTCTACTGCGTGTTCCCTTAAACGGTATTCGTACTTGTTTTCCCTCAATACATACGTCACAAAAATCAATCTTGGATTTTGTGTTGAAGTGTGGAATTATGTTGTTCCTGAGTAGATTAACCATTATTTGTTGACCAATATGTCCGAGACATATGTTCGCTATAAACTTCTTTATGATAACTTCGAGTTCATACAAATTTCCATTTTAATAAGATGTTGCTATCAATGCTTCGTTCTTAAAAATTAAATCCTTTGTGCAACAGAATTTAATGTAAGCTCCAGTGTTCTTCAATTTACTAACAGAAAAAATCAAATATTTTATTATGTCACATTTAAATCGATTTTTATTTCAAGATTTTAGAATATATTTTCTTTGATTTCAGTTTGATGGAACTTCACAATTGATCTTATCATAATCTCAACAGAATAGGAAGTAATAACAACTACGATGGCTCAAAGACTGCCGAACTTATTAAGAGCTTTGCATCTTCTAATCATAACAAACATACGTCGTTTTATAGATCTAGTATTGTTCAATAGTATTGCCTTCTGTTCGTCAATTACATTTTGTACAAATGGATTTCGTTTCCGTCATGAAACCTTTGGGGAAAATATCAGAAAAGTATAAAATTGTATGGTTACACATCAAAACCACTAGGAAACTAAGGGTTAAAACGTGACGGTAATGCATCATACGTGGAGCTAACGGAGTAAACGAATTTCTGATTTTTAAACTTCATTTTTATCTTATGGACCTCACTCAAGTCATCTTTTCATCCTTCTCACATATTGGACCAAATTTACAATTACGATAGTGAGTACTTGAATTTAGTTATTAATAAATTAGAATTAATATTTAGTTTCTAAATTAGACACAAATAACATTAAGTATTTTCAAAAAACTCAATTTTTTTCTCAAAAAAAGAAACTATAAATTCATTAGAGGTTTCTCAAAAATAAAATTATCATTAAGTTTTTAATTTAAACATTTGAAAAATTTAGAAACAAAAATAAGGGTAAACATTATGTTAAAATAAAAATTAAATATGTATTTAAATTGTATCGAAAATTGAAATAATTTTAAGAATTATTTAAGTTGTAATAAGACATATCGGAAATGTTATAAATTCAAATCTTGATTCAAAATTGTTAGGAAAATACAATGAATGATTTCTTTTTGATACAAAAACAAAACAAAACAAAGAAACTCAAAATTGAAAAAAAGTCGATACAAAGTGATAATAGTTTAAAAATAAGGTTTTGCCATAAAACAAGGTTCACATCTCTACTAATTATTTAAATATTGTTGCATAAATTATTGAAAAAATTTATAATAATCTAATTTACGTTCAAATTGGCTTAATCCGAAAGTTTACTTATTTATACTCTATGTACAAAATGAGGATCTTCATAGCTTAACTCCAATGAACTTGAATCCGTTGGGTAAGAATTTCTTTTTTTTTTATATTCTTTAAAAACTTTATTTCATATTTATTTAATAAAACTACCAAATCCTCACCACTGGTGGGAAAAAATCTTTACCTAAACAAAGCACAAGTTAAAGAATGAGAGTCCAAACGTTTTATTATTTAAGCTGTTTTTATTGTGGAGATATATTCACGACTGCTTTTCCAAATATATATTTTTTTAAGTTGTTCCATCAGATATATTTTACATTAATTATTAATATGCTGATCGAACCATTAACTTTAGGTATTACTATTTGTCAATTTGACATTTATTAATACTCGTATTACATTTTGATCATAAACTAATGAAAATTGATTTCGAAGATTTATTTCGAAGTCCTCATTTCCACTGATTTTTTTTTATGAATTGGGTACAATTTGCAATTTCTTTTATACACATCTTAATATTCAAGGATTTCTGTTGAAGCATATTATATAACAGGTCAGTTTGTGCGAATATAGATGAAAATAAATTTAAAAAAAAATTAAACTCTCCCCCAACTCTGTACTGTATCATCAATTATGTATTCGAACACAGCAATTAAGTTCAATCTTTCTTTTTCAACTAAATTGAGTAACCGCGAGTTAACCCTACAGTGCATGATTTTTTGTTTTCCCCCCAAAAAATATATATGTGGTAGTAGTCAGCAGGCATTGCTACGACATTAGACACTTCTCTACCTGTATTTGGCATTGTTACATCTGTATGGGAGTAATGTACTTCAACATTGCGAGTGAAAGCATGTGGGGTCCAATCTGATGAAGCGATTTGTGGAGATAAAGTGCTTTGCATCAACATTAGTCTAGTTAGAGGTGCGCAGTCTCTGTATTCACCATTGTCTCTTGATAGTGCGTTGGTGACCGAGTACCACACAACTGACTCTCGTACAGCTGGTGACTTGACCGATGACCGAATAGCGGTTTCTTGGTCATTGTCAAGAGAGTTAGCAAAGGTTCCGTACTGCTGTGAGTAAGGCGGGGTGTTAGCGTTTACAATGCTAGCTATGTGGTTTGGTTGTAATACTCGGATTGGCACGTGTGTCGCTAGACAATTTTTGGAGGCCAATTCTGTGATGTCTGTTGCAGTAATGTTCCCAGACGTGTTCGCTGATCCCGTCTGGTTTTTGGACCTCTTGGGTTGATTGGTTGATAAGTGGTAGAAAATTCGCATATACCACTTGTACGCATTTTTATTTTATGTTTTCGGATAAAGGGGTCCAACAAATCCACTCCACCCATAGTTCGGTTGTAATGTCGAATTACGTTTGCGGCATCGACATCTATGTACTGTTTACGTTTTTTATCAAAACGTCTTACTTTGTCTTTAGGCTGCTCACCGACGAAAGAAGATAATAAAACCACAGGTTTGCTATCTAGCCACATAACTGTCGTCACTGGTACCCCGTCTACAGTGGTGACCCATTCTTCTGAGTATCCGCGGGTTTTATTGGCATCCGATAACTCTTTGAGATGGCAGTTGCAAATTACTTCCTAAACGGCCTTTGTTGACGGTGACTAGGTAATGAATTCGAATCTTAGCCAAGTAGGACATAAATTGTCAAAGAAGACTTTGTAATTCTTATTCCTGGGAACACAACGACACAAACGTACAACAATATTGCTACTCGAACCTAAATCAGGTTCATCAGGAAGCCTAAATTGATCGGCGTTTTCAGTGCCGGAATAAACTTCAAAGTTATATGCGAAAGCTTTATCATCGCATAGTACCAACAACTTGTAACCCCATTTAAGAGGTTTGTTAGGAAGGTATTGGCGAATGAAAGTTGCAAGCTTTTGTGGCGCACATTTGCTCATCGACCGAAAGGGTTTGTCTCTTTGGAACAGCTTGGCATTTCTTTTTTAGTGTCTCCAATATGGGTCGAATACGGAAAAGTCTCTCATGTCCAAGTTGATCTCTGGGTATAAAATGATGGTTGTCATTGAAGTGAATGACACTACGTAGTTTCTCAAAATCAGTCAAGGTCATGGTCTCAGTTATAATAGGTATACCTAATTCTGAATCCCACAACATACGGATATTTGTTTGTGGGACCAGTCCTAACAGGAGACAGATACCTGATATTTGTCTTTGTTAAAAATGCCTGTAGAACAACCAAACACATGTCCATGTCGCACGCAAAATACATGATATTGCAAGAAACAAATAAATGATTAACAATGGATCCGCAATTCATTAAAAAAGCAATTAAAAGCATCAATATTTACATAAGGCACAACGATTAAAAGGTTAGAACTCACTTGAATAGAAGCAATACATGACAATTATTTCAATTATCTCCACTCCAATAATGGGAATGGTAGCAAACAATAAATACTTTATCTTAACCTTATCTATTTTATAAAATAAGAACTTTACTAGAAGTGTCAGGTTCAAAACAAAAATATATAACGTCAAAACTAGTGTTAAAATTTTGAACGGAGACCTAGGGTGAAATATTGACTGTTTTCTGTTCAACATCTTAGTGATTTCCATATGATTTTCCTTGAATCTCCTAGTAAAACAGTTGTGACATGGTATTTCCTTATTGTTAATCCGGCATTCCCATGTAGATATTGGTAGGTGACATTCAGCTACATCGTCGCAGTTGGCTTCATTGTCTGTAACCAATTTATATTTTCCGCAAGACTGCACAACCAATGGTACTGAGGTGAAATTACAAATTTGATTAATTTTAACACAGTTATTCCCTCTTCTTTTGTAAGACGATATTCCTTCTAACAATATAAGGATTGTAATAGTTATAAATAAATGTTTATCCATTTTCCCAAAGTAAAACTTTTTTTTTTTTTTGAGTATAAAAATCGTGTTATTACTTTGGGATTGACATTTGTCGAGCTGTCAAGTAAGTTGTGAAAATAAGAGATCTTAGATAAATTAAAAGAAAGTGAAATTAGTTCAGTCTTTAAATTTCTTTTTACACTGAAATTGAATGTTTAAAACCTCTGCTCAACGAAAACGTTAAAAATCTGAGTAAGTTTTAGAAAATAAGACACTAAATTCGCAAAATAAAACAACTGCATCGAAGCCTAAACTCTAACCTCAACAAATGAACAAGAGGGGACTGTCAGATACTTCTCCAGACATAATAAGACATATCGGAAATGTTATAAATTCAAATCTTGATTCAAAATTGTTAGGAAAATACAATGAATGATTTCTTTTTGATACAAAAACAAAACAAAACAAAGAAACTCAAAATTGAAAAAAAGTCGATACAAAGTGATAATAGTTTAAAAATAAGGTTTTGCCATAAAACAAGGTTCACATCTCTACTAATTATTTAAATATTGTTGCATAAATTATTGAAAAAATTTATAATAATCTAATTTACGTTCAAATTGGCTTAATCCGAAAGTTTACTTATTTATACTCTATGTACAAAATGAGGATCTTCATAGCTTAACTCCAATGAACTTGAATCCGTTGGGTAAGAATTTCTTTTTTTTTTATATTCTTTAAAAACTTTATTTCATATTTATTTAATAAAACTACCAAATCCTCACCACTGGTGGGAAAAAATCTTTACCTAAACAAAGCACAAGTTAAAGAATGAGAGTCCAAACGTTTTATTATTTAAGCTGTTTTTATTGTGGAGATATATTCACGACTGCTTTTCCAAATATATATTTTTTTAAGTTGTTCCATCAGATATATTTTACATTAATTATTAATATGCTGATCGAACCATTAACTTTAGGTATTATTATTTGTCAATTTGACATTTATTAATACTCGTATTACATTTTGATCATAAACTAATGAAAATTGATTTCGAAGATTTATTTCGAAGTCCTCATTTCCACTGATTTTTTTTTATGAATTGGGTACAATTTGCAATTTCTTTTATACACATCTTAATATTCAAGGATTTCTGTTGAAGCATATTATATAACAGGTCAGTTTGTGCGAATATAGATGAAAATAAATTTAAAAAAAAATTAAACTCTCCCCCAACTCTGTACTGTATCATCAATTATGTATTCGAACACAGCAATTAAGTTCAATCTTTCTTTTTCAACTAAATTGAGTAACCGCGAGTTAACCCTACAGTGCATGATTTTTTGTTTTCCCCCCAAAAAATATATATGTGGTAGTAGTCAGCAGGCATTGCTACGACATTAGACACTTCTCTACCTGTATTTGGCATTGTTACATCTGTATGGGAGTAATGTACTTCAACATTGCGAGTGAAAGCATGTGGGGTCCAATCTGATGAAGCGATTTGTGGAGATAAAGTGCTTTGCATCAACATTAGTCTAGTTAGAGGTGCGCAGTCTCTGTATTCACCATTGTCTCTTGATAGTGCGTTGGTGACCGAGTACCACACAACTGACTCTCGTACAGCTGGTGACTTGACCGATGACCGAATAGCGGTTTCTTGGTCATTGTCAAGAGAGTTAGCAAAGGTTCCGTACTGCTGTGAGTAAGGCGGGGTGTTAGCGTTTACAATGCTAGCTATGTGGTTTGGTTGTAATACTCGGATTGGCACGTGTGTCGCTAGACAATTTTTGGAGGCCAATTCTGTGATGTCTGTTGCAGTAATGTTCCCAGACGTGTTCGCTGATCCCGTCTGGTTTTTGGACCTCTTGGGTTGATTGGTTGATAAGTGGTAGAAAATTCGCATATACCACTTGTACGCATTTTTATTTTATGTTTTCGGATAAAGGGGTCCAACAAATCCACTCCACCCATAGTTCGGTTGTAATGTCGAATTACGTTTGCGGCATCGACATCTATGTACTGTTTACGTTTTTTATCAAAACGTCTTACTTTGTCTTTAGGCTGCTCACCGACGAAAGAAGATAATAAAACCACAGGTTTGCTATCTAGCCACATAACTGTCGTCACTGGTACCCCGTCTACAGTGGTGACCCATTCTTCTGAGTATCCGCGGGTTTTATTGGCATCCGATAACTCTTTGAGATGGCAGTTGCAAATTACTTCCTAAACGGCCTTTGTTGACGGTGACTAGGTAATGAATTCGAATCTTAGCCAAGTAGGACATAAATTGTCAAAGAAGACTTTGTAATTCTTATTCCTGGGAACACAACGACACAAACGTACAACAATATTGCTACTCGAACCTAAATCAGGTTCATCAGGAAGCCTAAATTGATCGGCGTTTTCAGTGCCGGAATAAACTTCAAAGTTATATGCGAAAGCTTTATCATCGCATAGTACCAACAACTTGTAACCCCATTTAAGAGGTTTGTTAGGAAGGTATTGGCGAATGAAAGTTGCAAGCTTTTGTGGCGCACATTTGCTCATCGACCGAAAGGGTTTGTCTCTTTGGAACAGCTTGGCATTTCTTTTTTAGTGTCTCCAATATGGGTCGAATACGGAAAAGTCTCTCATGTCCAAGTTGATCTCTGGGTATAAAATGATGGTTGTCATTGAAGTGAATGACACTACGTAGTTTCTCAAAATCAGTCAAGGTCATGGTCTCAGTTATAATAGGTATACCTAATTCTGAATCCCACAACATACGGATATTTGTTTGTGGGACCAGTCCTAACAGGAGACAGATACCTGATATTTGTCTTTGTTAAAAATGCCTGTAGAACAACCAAACACATGTCCATGTCGCACGCAAAATACATGATATTGCAAGAAACAAATAAATGATTAACAATGGATCCGCAATTCATTAAAAAAGCAATTAAAAGCATCAATATTTACATAAGGCACAACGATTAAAAGGTTAGAACTCACTTGAATAGAAGCAATACATGACAATTATTTCAATTATCTCCACTCCAATAATGGGAATGGTAGCAAACAATAAATACTTTATCTTAACCTTATCTATTTTATAAAATAAGAACTTTACTAGAAGTGTCAGGTTCAAAACAAAAATATATAACGTCAAAACTAGTGTTAAAATTTTGAACGGAGACCTAGGGTGAAATATTGACTGTTTTCTGTTCAACATCTTAGTGATTTCCATATGATTTTCCTTGAATCTCCTAGTAAAACAGTTGTGACATGGTATTTCCTTATTGTTAATCCGGCATTCCCATGTAGATATTGGTAGGTGACATTCAGCTACATCGTCGCAGTTGGCTTCATTGTCTGTAACCAATTTATATTTTCCGCAAGACTGCACAACCAATGGTACTGAGGTGAAATTACAAATTTGATTAATTTTAACACAGTTATTCCCTCTTCTTTTGTAAGACGATATTCCTTCTAACAATATAAGGATTGTAATAGTTATAAATAAATGTTTATCCATTTTCCCAAAGTAAAACTTTTTTTTTTTTTTGAGTATAAAAATCGTGTTATTACTTTGGGATTGACATTTGTCGAGCTGTCAAGTAAGTTGTGAAAATAAGAGATCTTAGATAAATTAAAAGAAAGTGAAATTAGTTCAGTCTTTAAATTTCTTTTTACACTGAAATTGAATGTTTAAAACCTCTGCTCAACGAAAACGTTAAAAATCTGAGTAAGTTTTAGAAAATAAGACACTAAATTCGCAAAATAAAACAACTGCATCGAAGCCTAAACTCTAACCTCAACAAATGAACAAGAGGGGACTGTCAGATACTTCTCCAGACATAATAAGACATATCGGAAATGTTATAAATTCAAATCTTGATTCAAAATTGTTAGGAAAATACAATGAATGATTTCTTTTTGATACAAAAACAAAACAAAACAAAGAAACTCAAAATTGAAAAAAAGTCGATACAAAGTGATAATAGTTTAAAAATAAGGTTTTGCCATAAAACAAGGTTCACATCTCTACTAATTATTTAAATATTGTTGCATAAATTATTGAAAAAATTTATAATAATCTAATTTACGTTCAAATTGGCTTAATCCGAAAGTTTACTTATTTATACTCTATGTACAAAATGAGGATCTTCATAGCTTAACTCCAATGAACTTGAATCCGTTGGGTAAGAATTTCTTTTTTTTTTATATTCTTTAAAAACTTTATTTCATATTTATTTAATAAAACTACCAAATCCTCACCACTGGTGGGAAAAAATCTTTACCTAAACAAAGCACAAGTTAAAGAATGAGAGTCCAAACGTTTTATTATTTAAGCTGTTTTTATTGTGGAGATATATTCACGACTGCTTTTCCAAATATATATTTTTTTAAGTTGTTCCATCAGATATATTTTACATTAATTATTAATATGCTGATCGAACCATTAACTTTAGGTATTATTATTTGTCAATTTGACATTTATTAATACTCGTATTACATTTTGATCATAAACTAATGAAAATTGATTTCGAAGATTTATTTCGAAGTCCTCATTTCCACTGATTTTTTTTTATGAATTGGGTACAATTTGCAATTTCTTTTATACACATCTTAATATTCAAGGATTTCTGTTGAAGCATATTATATAACAGGTCAGTTTGTGCGAATATAGATGAAAATAAATTTAAAAAAAAATTAAACTCTCCCCCAACTCTGTACTGTATCATCAATTATGTATTCGAACACAGCAATTAAGTTCAATCTTTCTTTTTCAACTAAATTGAGTAACCGCGAGTTAACCCTACAGTGCATGATTTTTTGTTTTCCCCCCAAAAAATATATATGTGGTAGTAGTCAGCAGGCATTGCTACGACATTAGACACTTCTCTACCTGTATTTGGCATTGTTACATCTGTATGGGAGTAATGTACTTCAACATTGCGAGTGAAAGCATGTGGGGTCCAATCTGATGAAGCGATTTGTGGAGATAAAGTGCTTTGCATCAACATTAGTCTAGTTAGAGGTGCGCAGTCTCTGTATTCACCATTGTCTCTTGATAGTGCGTTGGTGACCGAGTACCACACAACTGACTCTCGTACAGCTGGTGACTTGACCGATGACCGAATAGCGGTTTCTTGGTCATTGTCAAGAGAGTTAGCAAAGGTTCCGTACTGCTGTGAGTAAGGCGGGGTGTTAGCGTTTACAATGCTAGCTATGTGGTTTGGTTGTAATACTCGGATTGGCACGTGTGTCGCTAGACAATTTTTGGAGGCCAATTCTGTGATGTCTGTTGCAGTAATGTTCCCAGACGTGTTCGCTGATCCCGTCTGGTTTTTGGACCTCTTGGGTTGATTGGTTGATAAGTGGTAGAAAATTCGCATATACCACTTGTACGCATTTTTATTTTATGTTTTCGGATAAAGGGGTCCAACAAATCCACTCCACCCATAGTTCGGTTGTAATGTCGAATTACGTTTGCGGCATCGACATCTATGTACTGTTTACGTTTTTTATCAAAACGTCTTACTTTGTCTTTAGGCTGCTCACCGACGAAAGAAGATAATAAAACCACAGGTTTGCTATCTAGCCACATAACTGTCGTCACTGGTACCCCGTCTACAGTGGTGACCCATTCTTCTGAGTATCCGCGGGTTTTATTGGCATCCGATAACTCTTTGAGATGGCAGTTGCAAATTACTTCCTAAACGGCCTTTGTTGACGGTGACTAGGTAATGAATTCGAATCTTAGCCAAGTAGGACATAAATTGTCAAAGAAGACTTTGTAATTCTTATTCCTGGGAACACAACGACACAAACGTACAACAATATTGCTACTCGAACCTAAATCAGGTTCATCAGGAAGCCTAAATTGATCGGCGTTTTCAGTGCCGGAATAAACTTCAAAGTTATATGCGAAAGCTTTATCATCGCATAGTACCAACAACTTGTAACCCCATTTAAGAGGTTTGTTAGGAAGGTATTGGCGAATGAAAGTTGCAAGCTTTTGTGGCGCACATTTGCTCATCGACCGAAAGGGTTTGTCTCTTTGGAACAGCTTGGCATTTCTTTTTTAGTGTCTCCAATATGGGTCGAATACGGAAAAGTCTCTCATGTCCAAGTTGATCTCTGGGTATAAAATGATGGTTGTCATTGAAGTGAATGACACTACGTAGTTTCTCAAAATCAGTCAAGGTCATGGTCTCAGTTATAATAGGTATACCTAATTCTGAATCCCACAACATACGGATATTTGTTTGTGGGACCAGTCCTAACAGGAGACAGATACCTGATATTTGTCTTTGTTAAAAATGCCTGTAGAACAACCAAACACATGTCCATGTCGCACGCAAAATACATGATATTGCAAGAAACAAATAAATGATTAACAATGGATCCGCAATTCATTAAAAAAGCAATTAAAAGCATCAATATTTACATAAGGCACAACGATTAAAAGGTTAGAACTCACTTGAATAGAAGCAATACATGACAATTATTTCAATTATCTCCACTCCAATAATGGGAATGGTAGCAAACAATAAATACTTTATCTTAACCTTATCTATTTTATAAAATAAGAACTTTACTAGAAGTGTCAGGTTCAAAACAAAAATATATAACGTCAAAACTAGTGTTAAAATTTTGAACGGAGACCTAGGGTGAAATATTGACTGTTTTCTGTTCAACATCTTAGTGATTTCCATATGATTTTCCTTGAATCTCCTAGTAAAACAGTTGTGACATGGTATTTCCTTATTGTTAATCCGGCATTCCCATGTAGATATTGGTAGGTGACATTCAGCTACATCGTCGCAGTTGGCTTCATTGTCTGTAACCAATTTATATTTTCCGCAAGACTGCACAACCAATGGTACTGAGGTGAAATTACAAATTTGATTAATTTTAACACAGTTATTCCCTCTTCTTTTGTAAGACGATATTCCTTCTAACAATATAAGGATTGTAATAGTTATAAATAAATGTTTATCCATTTTCCATTTTTTTTTTTGAGTATAAAAATCGTGTTATTACTTTGGGATTGACATTTGTCGAGCTGTCAAGTAAGTTGTGAAAATAAGAGTTCTTAGATAAATTAAAAGAAAGTGAAATTAGTTCAGTCTTTAAATTTCTTTTTACACTGAAATTGAATGTTTAAAACCTCTGCTCAACGAAAACGTTAAAAATCTGAGTAAGTTTTAGAAAATAAGACACTAAATTCGCAAAATAAAACAACTGCATCGAAGCCTAAACTCTAACCTCAACAAATGAACAAGAGGGGACTGTCAGATGCTTCTCCAGAAAAAATAGTAGCAGAAAAACGAGGGCCGAGCTATTACCACAACATGGCAAATGACAATATTGTTTTTAATAGGGATTTACTAAAAGAAATCCTCCGTGAAAATAACGCCGAACTTGTTAGGGAACTTCCCACCAAAAACGACTTCCAGCATCTTTTCACAGAAATAACATCATTGAAAACAAAACATGCAGAACTGTCAGCTAAAGTTTCGCAGCTTGAAGACAAAAACAAACAATTAGAATCCCAAATTGATAAGCTCATGCAAAAAAATACAGAAAAAAATCTCATCGTACGTCTACCTGTTGAGAACAATGTTGACATGACAGAAAAGGCTAAATCTGTTTGCTCAAGTCTACTAAATCTTAACACAAACAGCGAAGTTGAAAGTGCCTTCAAAATACAAGGCCAAAATCTAGGAAAATCAACAATAATTGTACAAATGAAGACCCGTGAAGTAGCTTCTAGTATACTGCGTAATTCTGGCAAACTTAAGTCTACAGGTATCACAATAAGTAAAGACCTTCCATATAACGTGCGCCAAAGAAGGGCAAAATTGTATGCGCTGATGAAACCACTGCGAATGGAAAATCCGGATAAAAAGATTGTCTTGAGGGACGATAGGTTGCATGTTCAGGATAAAATATTCACATGGGATACGTCGGAAGGTTTAAAATGAGGAAATCTAGACGGAACACAAGTTTTGCAACAAATATTAGGGAAACTATTAATAGGCAAGTTAGTCGTTTTCTGTCTAGTAACAAGATAAGGTCTTTTATGTAGGTAAACACGTTCAAATTTCCAATCAGTATTGATAACGTTGAAGTTTGAATCCATGCTATCTGGTGCGAACTGATAAATCAACAGCTTGATTGCCATCGACTTTGATGTTTTGACATCTAGGTATTTATGGTCGAACTCTTCTCTCGTATTAGTGTCCCAATAATAATCACGTAAGCGCATATTTAAAAATTTTAACTTACATATTTGAATAGCATTCTTGAACATGACGCTCATCGGATTTGCAAAACGCCAACTCGAATCCAGAAAGTCCTCCGTTGTTACGAAGTCGTGTAATGGCACCTTGCAGATTCTCATTATTTCATTTTCTAATGATTCCTGCGACGTTTCCGTTTTTTCTCCGGCACTTCGTCTTCGTCTTTTTCTTTGCTCCTTTCTTCGATAGTCGCTATACCGGACGCTACCAGTTTCTTCGCTGTCTGAAGGTGGTATTGTGACGGACCCGTGTTCATCCCATATAGCTTCATCCTCGCTGAGGCATATTTCCACATGTCTTTGCTGTTCATCATTGCTTGGGGAATGTTTGCTAAAGGATAAATTTTCAAGTCGATCAAATAGTCGGGCATAGCTTTTTCCTCCGACGTCCAATACTTCGGCTCTCCGTCCTTCACTAAAGTGATACTGCACGATAGCTCTAAAGTTTTCGGCTTTAAGTTCTTTTGAGAGTATAGCCTGTCGAGAGGATCTTCTAAGCTTAAACCGAAAGCATCGACAAGTGCCATTTGCATAGGAACAGTCGTGGACGACGTGGTAGTGGTCGTTATGTTGGACAACCCATTTGTATAGGCTGTTTTTTCCTTTCTCACGTATGTCTTCAATAACAAGTTCATCGCTTCCATATTGTCCATGGATAAAGATGCTAGACAAGTACCTAGCAGTTCGAAGGCTTGATCGTACAGTTTCATAAATCTTTCGGGCCAGGAAGTCTTGTCTTTTATTTTCACCGACGGATCAAAAACAAGCGAAAGCGTGTCATTGTCGAAGAGAATGGATTGCTTATTAGCACGGGTCTACTATGCGAACAAGCTTCTATTTTCACGGCAGAGGCTCATGCTTCTATATTGGAAGCGGCCAAAACTTCTCTAAAAAGAAAGGGAAAATACATTATAACAACTGATAGTATATCTGTTATAAACGCTATCCGTAATGATAAATACAATGTTTCCGCTATAAACAAAATTAGACATTCTCATTCTTTCACCAAAAAAACTTAAAATAATGTGGACCCCCGGTCACACAGGAATTTAAGGAAACGAATATGCCGACGAAGCAGCTACTGCGGCTCACAAATCACCACTCTACCTTTTTAAAACGTTCACTAAAAACGACCTAGCTAACGCTATTCAAATTGGCAATGCAAAAATGAATCAAGATGAATGGAAAACATATATTCACCACTACGTCACCATTAACCCAAAACGAGACAAGCCAAATTACCCAACATCTACAACAAAAATTGAGAACACAAATTTCATAAGACTTCGATTAGGTCACACATCCTCCACTCACCAACATCTGCTCCTAGAATCGCTGTGTATACGGTATTATTGTGACCGACATAATTTGTGTGAACTAGATGTGGGTCGCAGTGCATATGGATGAATTATTGTTTTTGTTTTGTTTTTTTTTTTGTTTTTCTAAATCCTTCTTTATTTTTTCCATTTAGCTGCCTAGAATATTTGAATTGATAAAAAAAATTGTTTTTATGTGTAATTTATTTCAACAATATTTATACATTTGATTTATACATTTGTAATGATATTGTTTTGCTTTTACATATTTTTTAAAATATTTGTTAATTTTGATTGCCGCTGTGGTCACTGATTCTGGTGTTATCGGCATGTTTAATTGTTCTTGGACGTTGTTGTAGTTCACTATTGTTTCGGGTTTGCTTTGGCTTTTTCCAATAATGTTTTTGTTTTTACCTTGTTGATTAACAAAGATTTTTGTTTTTTGTCTGTGGTGATTGTTATGATACGGTGGAGATCAGCGATTTCTCTTGTGGATTTATTTCTTTTCGTTTACCGTTTAAAATCTTTGCTGGCATTAACTTGCGAAAAGAAAAAATGGTTATGTAACTCGCACGTGATGGTAGCGATATTGATCTTTAAAATGATCTACCGTGCTGAGTTTGCGTTCAGTACTTATGTGATCTGCCTTCATGTTTTTAATTACTTTTTTATTATGATTGCTTGAAACATAAACTTCTTTGTCCTCACTATCTGTATTAAGGTATTTACCCTTCTTGGAATATCTAGGAGTTACTTTCTTATATACCAGCTTATTATGTATATTAAGTTTAATGTTAGAATGGGACTACGTGACCTTTCTCATGTAGACAATGGCCTGATGATGATGTTTATATTTAGATATGACTTCCTGGAATGAGTGTCTGTATTTCTTTTCGTTAATCGTTTAAAATCCTTGCAGGCATTAACTTGCGAAAAGAAAAAATGGTTATGAAGAAAAAAAAAAACTTTCCTTTCTATATTTTATTTTATAAAATCTGCTGGATTCAAAGTCATCAAAATACAAGTTAAAAGGAATTACTTTATCACGCCTTCTTTCTGGAAATCTTGAAATTCTATCTTTCCATAGTTGACTTGTTACCAAATGTGGAATAGCATTAATTTCTAGATATCTCGTATAATCAATTACAGACTTATAAATTCCTGGAAGCTCAACAAATGTTTGGAACTGAAATTTTAAGGGCAATATAACACCATCAGATTCGATAACATAGAGGGTGTTACTCCACTTTTGACGCAAATCTCGTTATTTATAGTAAAACTGGAAGGATCTCGATAAAAGTCGTATTTTTTTTGTTGTTTGAACAAATCTGTAGAAAGTCTTAACACTTTCAAAAGGGTTTTGCTAAAACATTAAGACCTTTTTAAATTCTTCTTCTTTTTCTGTTTTAATATGTAAAGAAAATTCTGTATTAAGTTTTGTAAAAATAATATTGAAAAATCCATCTGTTAAATCCTTAATAATTTCTTCAGCGATTGTTTGTGACAAAACTGGATTTCCATACAAGTTACATAAAAAACATACAAAATTGATTGCAGATTTCTCTATAATTTTAAATATGTCCTCATTTTGACTTAAACTAATACTTTCTACTTTGTCTTCAATTTCATCACTATCTAAAGATTCACGAGTAAAAGTAAGATTTTCTGTTTTATAACAATTTACGGGAGCAGTCGATTTAGCTATGCAGTCAAGTGAAAGATTTTTGCAAGATCGTTGAAAGTACCTCTTAAAACTTTTCAAACTAAAAATTTGTTTACAATTAAAGCAGTGAAAGTCATAAGTTTGCTTGAAATAATGAACAGTTTTATAATGAGAAACAAGTCCTTTTACATCAGCTAAGGACGATGTTGGACATAAATGGCACTTATACATACATTATTATAATTTTTCAAAATGTTGTCTAAAACTAGAACATTTGGTGGAACTCTTTCCGAACTTTCAATTTAAAAAAAAATATTTTTGAAAAAAAACAGCCTTACTGACCTACATGCTATTGGATATTTAAGATTTAAGACAAAGAAAACTTTAAGCATGTATCAACTGCAGGAAGTAATGATTCAAACTTGTACTTAATTTCGTTAAAGCAAACTATAAACGATTTTTCAAATTCGCAATGAATTATTACTGGTTGCAGACTTTGTCCGAGGTCTCTCACCTTTATTGCCAACTTGTCGATTGATGGGTATAAAGTCATTTGCATCACAGACTTTAATTACCATCGATGATTGGGAGTCCTTTATTGTTGGTTTGAAGAACTTCCTTTTCCTTGTATTACTGTTAGATGCTAAGGTTGCTTGTCTGGCGGAAGGTGCCAAGATAGAATGCAGAAGATTTAATATTATAACGTCTTGCCGTGGTGGACTGGAAAGCAACATCGAGTTTTTTTTTATTTGCAAGTTTGTGACACTTAATTTTGTGGAGATTTCCTTCCTGGTGCCTTTTTAAATTATATTTCTTTTTAGCTATAAACTGTTTACAGAATTTGCAAAATGGTTTATTTTCTTTCATTTTTAGCCAGGGAAACAAAACTAACCATTCTCTCCGTGATACTCGTATTGGTTTGGGCCTTTTGGGTTTAGTTGCATCTAATGAACTGCAGTCGGAGTTGTTGCCGATTTCAATGCTTGAATCGGAGTCATCCCTATCAGCATCAGAGTCAGAGGCAGAGTATTGATTTTTATTATCATTCGTTGCTTTTGATGTCTGCGTTTGTTGTTTGTTTTTTGTTTGCTCCTCGGAAGAAAAGGCGAGCATGTATTAGCTGTAGCAGCAGAACTTGACTCTTCCAACTGGCTGGGTTTCTTAGGAATTACCTTAAAATATCTAAGAAATATATAATTCATGTTGTATAAACCACACCGGTATTGTAAAAATATTTATCTTTATCTGTTTTGATTGTGGCTCTTTAAGAATGAATGTTATTACATTGCAGTCCTGAGCGTCGCACACCGTCGGCAAACTGAGGCGTCTTCAGCGCTAGGGAAAGATCTAAAATGAAATAAATGAATCAATTTAATGAAAAAAGAAAGACGATTTTTTTTACTCGTTGCCAGGCTGAGACATGGGTTCTTCCCCACCGAAAAGTCCTGAGCGACAGCCGTCACTGTTTCTCGTAAAACCTTCAAGCAGCGCCGGAGTTTTGTTATGGCTGCCTAGCACGGTTTGGTTTGGCAAGCAAGGTGTGGTCGGTGCTAGGAAAATGACCTGAAACGAAAGGCAAAAAAAAAAACAATTATTGATAAGGGCTGTAAATTAATACACACATAAATGTATACTTACGATATTTTGGCTCCTTGCCGGACCAAGAACGTCCTGAACGTCGCACACCGTCGGCAAACTGAGGCGTCTTCAGCGCTGGGGAAAGATCTAAAATGAAAATAAAACAAATGAATCAATTAAATGAAAAAAGAAAGACGATTTTTTTTACTCGTTGCCAGGCTGAGACGTGGGTTCTTCCCACCGAAAAGTCCTGAGCGACAGCCGTCACTGTTTCTCTTAAAACCTTCAAGCAGCGCCGGAGTTTTATTATGGCTGCCTAGCACGGTTTCGTTTGGCAAGCAAGGCGTGGTCGGTGTTAGGAAAATGACCTGAAACAAAAGGCAAAAAAAAAAACAATGTATTGATAGGGGCTGTAAATTAACACACACATGAATGTATACTTACGATATTTTGGCTCCTTGCCGGACCAAGAACGTCCTGATCGTCGCACACCGTCGGCAAACTGAGGCGTCTTCAGCGCTGGGGAAAGATCTAAAATGAAAATAAAACAAATGAATCAATTAAATGAAAAAAGAAAGACGATTTTTTTACTCGTTGCCAGGCTGAGACGTGGGTTCTTCTTCACCGAAAAGTCCTGAGCGACAGCCGTCACCGTCACTGTTTCTCGTAAAACCTTCAAGCAGCGCCGCCGGAGTTTTGTTATGGCTGCCTAGCACGGTTTCGTTTGGCAAGCAAGGCGTGGTCGGTGCTAGGAAAATGACCTGAAACGAAAAAAAAAAAAAGAATGTATTGATAGGGGCTTGGCTCCTTGCCGGACCAAGAACGTCATGAGCGTCGCACACCGTCGGCAAACTGAGGCGTCTTCAGCGCTGGGGAAATGAATCAATTAAATGAAAAAAGTAAGTAATCGTTCACTTACGATTTTTTTTACTCGTTGCCAGGCTGAGATTGGCGATGGTGATCTTGATGTGGATGCAATTTGTGGATTACCTGAAAAGATAACAAAAAGAATATTAATTAGAATTTTTTTTACACTTACTACCTAATCCGTTAGGCGATTTTTTTGTTTTTTTTTTTGTTCACTTACCTCGTTGTCGTTGTTGTTCGGCCTCATTAATAAAAAATACAAATGGCTGTAAGAAAAAGGAAACTGTGACGACAAATCATTGGAAAGTCTTCCTGGAAAGCTAACTGGAATAGGGAGCACTATAGTTTTAAGGGATTTGTGCAAAAGGTTTTGGCGTGACGTTTAGCTTAGTGATTTTTTTTGTTTTCCTTTGGGGTTTGAGAGTGTGAGATGGTAACTTTTTCATTGTTCGTTTTTATTTCATTTTGAGATACATATTACATATCCTAAAAAGTATACTTCTTCTTTAAAAAATATCGATTTCTCAATGAAATCTTCATGTTAGCTTGTTTAAGAGTTTCGGTGTGTTCTTTTAAATCATTTTGTCATCTATATATCATCCATTGCTCGTAGGAAGATAGATGGAGTATTTTCTGGGTCTAAATAAATAAAACTGACATTAGATATATACTACATTTACCAAATTAAGTTTTTAATATGTTACTTTATCCATTTCTGTCTCCAGTAACGTAAAAAACTCTTGGACTCGTTCTTTAGTGAATCCTTTTGCTCTGGCAAGTGATGTTGCAGTCGGTGAACGAAATGACAAGTTAGGATTTCTTTTTAAAAATGAATTGAGCCAATCCTTGCCTGCAGATTCATTAGTTTTGGAAAACGGATGGCGTATCCCGTTTTTTTCAGCTAACTGAAATGCTATGTTTTGAATGTCTTTTCTAGTCAGTCCACAAAATTTGCTCTCCATTGTTAACACATATTCCACAAGCATTTTCTCAAAGGAAGGTGGAAAAACTGGTCTTCGACCTAACTTAGAGTTTACTAAAGCTCCAGTATCAGTGTTTTCAATTTTGCATAGTCTTATAAGCGTAGTTTTTGGCACATTGTTTTCTTTTGCTGCTTTTAAAAAGCCACAACATTTAGACCTCACCATCTCAATCGCACTTTTCATAGCCTCCGGATCCCAAGTCTTCCGTTTCGACGTTTTTTCTTTCTTTGTCGAATTCATTGCCTGAAGTCAAACAGATAAAATGGTATCAAATATAACTACGGGTAGTATGGACCACTAGTTCATATTGCCCTCGCCTATGGTGGTCCATATTTCCCACAGCACAATGTTTAAAAATAATTACATGTTTGCATTAAAAAACAATATCTGTTTAAGCTTACCGTTTGATTAAATTATTTAAGTTTACCGTTTAATTAAATAACAAGGTTTTATTTTTAATGCGCTTTATTTCAGGTCCAACTCAATTGAATGCTCTTCTTCGACTGGCGTGTGTAACTTATATCTAGCTTACTACAGAATATAACGAATACACATATTATAATGCACTTGGATAAATACAAATACCAATACTTAAATACTAAAGGGGAAGTTAAGTATATATATATATCTTAACAAATATCGCTTCTTAAGAGCTTAACTCTTTTTTTTTCGCTTACATCTGGGATACTTTTTTCCCACTCAACCTTTTCCTTCTTTCCGTCAAAACCTGTCCGGACTTTGAAAAGACTCGCTCAGAAGGAACAGAGGTCGCAACCAGTAGCGTACGCAGGATTTTATTTGGCGGGGGGGGGGGGGGGGGGGGATTGGCTCAGTCTCAATTTTAATAGACATTTTTTTAAGGTATCACTGAAACTAGCACAAAAATGAAAGCCTTTCTTATAATTATTAACCGCCTTATATGAATAACAACTCAATTTTCAATAAGAAAACTACAAAACGAAAACAAAACTTTTTTTAAAAATTTGTTTATAATTTTAGTTTTTTAGTTTCAAATAACAATCTTAGGTAGTAAAATTGGTTGAAAAAATTAAATCCATTCTTATTTTTTTTTATTTGCAAATTGATTGAGCACATCTTCAGGTATTAATTACATCGATTTCTTTGTGAATATTCAACAAAGCTAATCCGTTTAGCCTGGTATCCGTGGTTGTGGATCTCAGCCACGTTTTTAACCGTCTCAAAGTGGAAAACGAACGTTCTGGCTCTGCAGACGTCACTGGAAGCACACAAAGAACTTCTATTATCTTTCTTAAATTAGGATACAAATCAGGATTGCAAAACGGAAGTGAAGCTAAAACAGTTTCTGGCATAGTTATTTCGGTTTCATCCTTCCACATTTGTTTCCATATCTAAATATTGAAATAAAACAACATTTTTAATACAATGCGTGTTAAATAACTCCTTTTACCGATGTTGTCTAAACGCATAACGCATTGATGAATAAAACTTCATTTTTCAAATAATCGTAAATGACAAAAATCGACTTTCATCGACTTTAAACTAAACGGTAGGAGTATGTTATTCATAATTAAACATATACATTGAATTTCCTTTTTCTTTAAGTGATCTTATAGTTATGTTATGTTTATTATAATTATATTATAAATTAAAGTAGCACAAGCAGTAGCTAATGATATAATGAAAAAAATAAAGTAAGATTTTTCAAAGGAAATTCTGTTAATACGAATTTTTTTGGGGCGTATTCATAGTGGTTTTTGCTAAACTACCGTTTAAATAAGATCAATTAATACATTTTAAATAGAAGTTTATCAACTTATTCGACTTCAAAAGTAGTGCATTGACAAAAATTAAAATATATGAAAATCCAAAATTTGGTTTAGCTAAGAAATTGTTTAAAATGACTATGAATACGGCCCATTAACTTTATAAAAAGAGTATGAGAAGATTATCTACCTCTGATTCAACTTGAAGGCAGCTTTTTGAAATGTCATTATACTCAATTGAGTCTACAGCTTTTTTAATGTCTTCTTTCGTAGCATTCGTAATGACGTTCGGCAAAAAAGTCTGCAGCTTACATATATTTAAAAACTGTGTTCCAAAACGTTCACTGAGCTCGAATATACAGTGGTCAAGAAAAGGGATGTATAAATTCAATTTATAGTATTGCTTTACATCTTGTACTTCTCCTTGACCAGCATTTGCTCTCTTAACTTGCTTACCACACATTCTTGGGGTGGACTTGAAGATTTTGGGTGGACTTGAAGATTTTGGGCTATATTATTAACTTTTTCATATATAGCGTCAAATGAGTCATCAACGTTTTCGCGCCTGCTTTTCAAGACATTTTGAAGTGTGCTGACAGATTTTTTGGCCTGAAACAGGTCAATACCCCTTGTTTGCAGGTACCTTGTCACTGGTAACATTAGTCCACTTACTTCTGAGCAAATAACTAAGCTTGCAAGGAACTCGAAACTTTGAATAGCTTGCAAAAAGGAGAAAGCCAATGCGTGCTGAGTGCCAAGTTCGTTTATTTCTTCAAGACTTTTAACTATTGTCTCAACAAATTTAAAAAAATCTATTAAAACGGTGTGCCGCTCAATCCACCTAGTTTCACACATTTGTTTTAAAACAGTCTTTTGTGTTTCATTTCCTTCCGCTTCTAAGAGATTTTTTTTCAAAACTTCCCTTCTTAAATGACTATCTCTTAAAAAAATTGTTGTAGATTTGATAGTTCCTAGCATATTTTTTACCTGTCGAGAAGCGGAAGGGCTATTGGTAGCAGCGACTATAGCCAGATTAAGAACATGACTCCAGCAGTGCGTGTACACTGCATAAGGCTGGCGTTCTTTGATTTTAGCCTGGACACCCTTAATTCTTCCTGACATATTTGACGCCCCATCGCACAGTGCGTTCGATTGTATGGAGATGATGGAAAAAAATCAATTTTCAAAAACTAAGCTGAGTTTGCATACAAAGTTTATTGCAAATGTAATAACAACAAGTTTTACAAAGTTTAGCAAAATTTTCACGCCCCCTGCCACGCCCACTTCTTAATATGATTATTTATATCTAGAAAACGACATGCACGATTTGAATAAAACTGTAGAATTTTGATGATCGAGCTCAAAAATATAAAATGGTGTCGACCATATCCGCCCCCTGCCACGCCTACTTTTGTATAAATGATTTAATTCAGGAACTTGTAATTATAAAACTCGAAAAAAAAAAAATAAAAAAACGATATTTTTTGTGTTTGATAATTTTTTTTAATATTTAAATTTTATTCTTGTGAAGTTAATATGAGCTGTTAATACCTATATTAAAGTGCACAATTAAAAATGGTTTTTCAATTTTCTGTATCCGATGAAGATGATTGATTATCGTCATCGTCATCACAATTAATTATATATTTTTTGATAGTGTCATCGTAAATTTTGGGCTTTCTTTTAATTTTTCTTTGCGATGAAATAAATGGGTCTGACAATAATAATAAGTGATTTAAAACGTCTTTGCAGTTATTTGTTCTTGAAGATTTCCTTGAATGATTAAGCCTGGTTCGGCGAAAAGTCTTATGCAAGCCTTCAAGAGCTTCCTCAGACAATTGACCAATGGGTATATGAAAGCTTTTCATTACATCTACACTATGAAAAAATAGTTTGTGCAATGTACAAGGCATATAATACCATCCATATAAATTCAAATAAAGTGTACGTGTTTCATGGATGAGTACATCAAAATTTTCAAAATGTATTTCAGCACCTGTTGCCATTACTCGTAATATTACACTTAATTTTTGAATCAAAGTTTGGTCGATTTTTGTGATTTCGGAACTGTTCTCAGGATTAGAAAAAAATGTCCGAGCAGTGTTGCCATCGTTTGATGAACCAAAGCCTTGCTTTGGTTGGTCAACATTTAGTCCCATTTTTGTTTTGAATTCAATCTGAATGCGTTTTTTTTCTATTTCGAAAAGAGTTTTGTATTCCTCTCCTTGGACTCGCCATTTTTTAAAGGGCAGCCTATAAGCAATGTGCAACATACATTCAAACGACCTTATCCAGAGATGGAGAGTTGAAAGACCGAAACGATAGTTTTCTTCGTTTGGTTGTTTCTCATAACATTTGGCTGTATTCATTTCGCTTGGGAGTGCTCCGCAAATATAGCATTTAGATGATGAATTTGTTCCGGATAAGACATTGCACACACTTCCATCAACCATGGTCATATAAAACTCGAAAGAAACATTGCAGATTTGTCCTGCTATCATTTCGGTATGGTCATAAAGGCTCATTATTTTTTCTTGCATATTTGTCTCCTCCCGTCTTACAAGATCGGAACACTCTTTTTTAAATAAAAATTTCACGGGCCTACAATGTAATATTGATCCAGGACGATCATTTACCCAAAGATAAACACCAGAATCGATATCGACCAATCTTAGAGGTACAAATGCTATAAGGAACAAATATTCGTCCGAGTTTTCAGTATTATCAAATCTTAGCTTATAAGCACTATGGTTGCCACTGCCATCAAAACCCCATTTGCAAATTAGTTTAGCTTTTGTTTCTCTACTCACTGTGACAGATTTGCAAATGCTTTTAACAGTTTTCTCCATAATATCCTGAAAATCAACTTCCGCTGAAGATTCCGTAACGTCGCATTTTGGAAGAATACCAGCCTTAGCTTTCCGTAATGCGTAAATACTTGGGAAGCAGTCCTTGTGCAGAGCATTCACGGTTTTTCTCAATACCTCATACTTTCGTTCTGTTAAGTCAAGGTCAAGATACAATGCAAGGGCTGCTCCCGGTGACAAAAACTGTTGCTCTGAATTTGAATTAGTGCTTGAATTTAATGCTGCTTGGTCTGTAGCATACTTTAATTCCTCGAGCGATCTTGTCCTTACCAAATCATGAACTTTTTGTTTTTTAGTTTTTTGGCAACACTCAACAAATTCTTTTTGCGGTCTCCCGCGCTTATTACTAAGGTCTTGGCTTGTCGATGCACTCATTAGAGTTAGGATGTTTTGGGGAAAGGAGTGAAAATTGTCAAGCCAGTCTTTATTCTTTTTTAAAAACCTATCACGTTTTCTGTGGCAACTTTGCCAACGTTTATTTATTTCCGAGCAAATTGTTGATGCGTGTTTTTCTACGATTTCTTGATCTTCAGGCTCTAAATTTGATTGTATATTTAGTTTTAACTCCATAAACTCCAAAACATCACGCACACGGGCTGTTGAGTTGGAAAACCAAACATCAAAAAGCTCCCTATTTGAACACATTCTGTAAAAAATACTTGTAAACAAACACTTGTTGCAAGAGAAAGCGCAGGCTGCTGCAAAAAAATCTTACTTTTTTTAAAAGGTATAATTGTGTACTTTCTTTAAATAAAAACACTTTTTTCCCATCGGACCCCTCCAAAAATATATAGCTTATCGAAGTTAGTACTTAACACGCACAAAGAAGCTTAGATTTGGACTCTCAAAAAAAAATATAAATTCACATGCAAAAAAAAAATAATGCAGTTAGAATAATAATATTTTCTCTCCTGAATATGAATCTAGCAAAAAAAATATCATATGTTCTTTTTTTCTTCAACAAATGCTCTTTTGAGCATTAACGAAAAATCTTACTCTCATTTTTTGTTTTTTTTTATTGATCTTCTGAGCATCTCTGACGACAGAAGATTGAACTTTATCATAAATTAACTGTTGATTCATTCACTCAGACTAATTACCTTGAATTTGGCATACTTGCTCCACATTTTTGGCAAATTTTTTTTTTTGATTTTTTTCCACTAGTCGCCGCACTGTGCATCGTAGCCTTGACCTCTCAGAAATTCAATATTTAGTTCGTATTTTTCCAAAGTTTGCAAAATTGTTTTCGCCAAAGCTTCTCCAGTTAAAGAATAAATTTCAACGAAAGCAAGAAATGTTTCTATAACTTTATCATCTTTTAAATATCGAATACAAATTGACATCTGTTCCAACCCTGAAATATCGGTAGTTTCATCACATAATATCGAAAAATATGGAGATTTTTTTATTTCGGAAACAATTTTTCGGGTTATAATGTCTCCGCAGACTTCAATCAATTCATTTTGAATCCGGGGGCTTATATATAAGGAGTTTCGTGGACCTTTCTCTAGATGTTCTTTGAGAATTTTATCCCCAGCATCCACTCTAAATTTCAAGAGAGCATTAAATGTTCCTCTATGTCGAGACTCGTCACTTTCTTTTTCCAAAATATGAGCACAACTACCCTCTCGGTGCCCACGTAACGGAATATTTTCTCTTCCATGTAAGATAATTGTTTTGACTATACTTAGTAATTTATTGCGGTTTTCATTTATAGTTTTTCTTAAAGAACTATCAGCGAGTTCTTGAACTGTGCATATTTTATTATTATAAATTTTCTTGAACGACTCAGCATCCAGAACACAATTAACGTGGAACTGAGAGGCACTGTGGTTTTTGAAATATTCTAAAGCTTTCTTGAATTTTGTTAGAGGTTGACTCACTAAAACCCCTGCGACACTATTATGGGAAGCACCTCTTCCAAAAAGTATACAATATTTACAGACAGCACCCTCGATGCTTTTAGAATAAGTCAGCCATTCATATTTTGTCAGCCAAGAGTATTGGAACGATCTCCTTACTGATCCTTCTTGTTTTACAGGGAATTTGTAACCTAACAAACCTCTCTATAGTTTTTTGAAAGAACCGTGTACTTTAAGTTATCATCAATCTTAGATTTAGAACATAATAATAGGTTACTTATATCTGAAATGTCACCTTGAAATGCATCTAAATCTGGTGCAACTGAAACTTGTGAAAATCCGGCTATTTTATCTCCTTCTCCATCGTTTGAAGAAAGGTTAAATTGAGCACTATTTTTTTTAGCATCACTGAGACACACACTTTTATCTTGAAAATTACTTGAAGTTGAAGTGGACCCTGGCAACTCATCTATTTTATCAAAATCGATTCCGCCTATCACAGTTTTAGCTACTTTGTTTTTAATAACGAAGGAATCTAAGGTGTTAACTTTTCGTAGTAGGAGTAGACAATGTTTTAAAAAAAGTACGCACTGAACTGGAACAACTAACAACTCACAAAGAACGCTTTTATATTTTTTTTGTATGAACCGTTTTACAACGAATCTACTAAATTTCGACCAAAGAGCGAAAAGTCTGTTCAAATACAAATAAAAATCAACAAGACTTCACATACATTTACAAATTTTGATATCTATAGTAGTTCAAAACTATATTTTTATAATAAAGCATACGTGCTTTCGCTGATGTAAGAAAATGATACACGATAGGTTTCCCTTGCACCAACTCATGCATACTCGTTCGTATAAGATAAGCATTCTTTTCTTGCAATGTTTTTTTTTTTAAGGCGACACAACACACAACTTGAATGCTTGTATATATTATTTCTCTATGCCGATCTTCTCCTTCGTGTGACCAGGTGTTTTTTGTTCACTGGTTTGAATAAATTTTTTTTATGAATTATGCCTTATTAAGCATTTTTAAATACATTTTTATTCTGAAATATAAAATTGTTATTTGGTCTTTGTTTTGTTTGTCCTAAAAATAAAACTGAGGTTAGTTTAGCTGAATACTGCTTATTAGCTTATTGTGTTTTTACTTTGTAGTGTTTTATTCAAAAGCTGTTGGTCATACTAAAAAGTAATAATGGTGGAATGGGATTTCTTACAGTTTTTCACAATGCATTTTCAAATGCTACCTCAGTCAGTCACAGAAAAAGAGAAGATACTAAGGGATTTCATTCCGTTTTATCGTTTTTTTTTTTCAGATGAAAAATTGAAATGTGTGAAATCGTTTTGCGACTTTTGACTAATTGGAATACTGAGATTGATTTGAAATGTTAAACAAAATCTAGATTAGATTACGTGTGATGTAAATTAGTGATTCCATACCTATGTACCTATATCTTTTCATTTTTATTAAAAATTAAGGAATATTTTTGAAAGCTTAAATATAACAAAAAGTAAATTTGAAAAAAAAAATTAAAACTATTCTTCGATTTTATTGGAAATCTTAGCATAGTGTGTCATTTTGCTTGGGGGGGCTCAAGCCCCCTGAGCCCCCCTTGGGTACGCCACTGCCTCTGACCCTCTTCCCTTAACACCGGGTCATTTTTTAAAAGGTGCACCATTGCTTTCCTTACCCCAAAGCCAAGTTGGTGAAATTACAAATCTAGGAATTGGGAAAGAGTCCAACAAATTTTACACTCTTTTTCAAAACGATGGAAGGAGGAATACTTGACCGATCTTCAACGAAGAACAAAGTGGAAATTTCCTAAGCGTAATATCGAAATTGGAGACGTTGTGGTTGTGCGCAATGAAAATTTGCCACCCACTCAATGGCGACTGGGGAAAATTGTGGCTGTTCACCCTGGAAAAGATGGAAAGGTTCGCGTTGCTACCGTTAAAACTCAACAAGGCGAAATTCTACGCCCCATAGTTAAATTATGTCTCTTGCCTGTCGATCGGGAAGTGTTCCAGGTGTATCTTGCTTCACAAAACATATATTAAATTTTAGAAAAAACAAGTTAGTAAGAATGATATATTATAAGATTAATACAAAGAATTTAAAATTACTTAGATCTTTCTTTATTGAGCATACTCATGAGCTTTCGGAGAGTGTCTGTGTCAATATCAGTTTCAGGATCATCATCCATTCTCAGCCCTTGTCTAATTTGATCAGTGGCCTCCCATTTAGATAAATCTAAACCAAAAGATCTTGCAATCTTTTGTTGTGATTCTGTAAACTGTTGAACACTTTTACGAGATTTCTCATCCAAAAATTTCTTGTCAAGCAGTTTTTTGGCTTGTGTGGAAATACCTGGTTCTGTTGGATACTGGGGGATTGCAACTTGTGCAAATGATGCCGAAGTGTTGATAAAGGCTTTATTATATTCTATTGCAGCTCGAGCTAAATTTGGAAGTTTGGAAGCAGCCAATGTAAGATTGCCAGGTCTTAGCACCATAAGATAGACCCAGAGAGAGCCCAGATCTTCTTTTAGAGCTTTTATTTCATGTAGAAATAGATCCGTCTCTGTCCATATCACGGGATTTGTATGAGCCAAACTTAAAATCCTAGCTTCAATAAATTTTACAATACAATTTATGGTAACCATCGCCGAATTTGAAAGCAACATTAATGCTGATGAGAAGCAATTTTCTAAGGTTCTTTGTGAGAAGACATAATAAAAGATTTTGGTTTTAAGTTTAGGGAAGAGATTCCAAATGCTACACATCTTATCTAATCCTGAAGGATTAAGTAAAATTTTAACTTCTGAAGTTGATAATGTGAAACAAATAGCTTTTGAACGATTTTGGAGATAACTAATAATATGATCTTTTAATTTTGTAGGATCATTCGAGAAAGATTTTGACATTAATAGCAACAATAGTGGGTCGTGGCTTTTATATCCTTTTCTTTTACAGACCGACCTGTATCAAAGGTCACTTTCATCTCAAAACCTTCCTTTATGAGAACTACACCAGTGTCTACATCCGTGACATATTCATCGTATATGGGACCGAAGCCAGGGAAGATGGTAAAAAAGGAGATCAAATATGCCATATTCTCTGTTGCACATTCAAACAAGGGAGATGTTGCTGTTGATTCCGACTGACCAACTATTTTTTCTAGAATGGCCTTAGCAACAGAAAACTGTGAAGGCATTTTCATCTCTCCATCTCCCTTAACCTTGACAGGCTCATATTCGGATGGTGTGCGTCCTAAAGCTATTGAAATTTTTTGCGAGTCAAGATTGCTTATAAATTTACCCTCATAAACTGTAATTTGGATATTTTTGTATACATAATACTCATAATTTTGACCCTCGATATCAGAATTAACCATAAGTGTCGCATACATTTCGTCTGTGAGGACACCACGGTTGTAATCATTATCTATAGCCAATGGAGTCCCTGCGAACACTAAACTTTTCGCTTTAGGGTTTGTACTTTCCATGCTTAAGAATTTATTGAGGTATTATTTGAATGATATAGACAAAAATGAATGTTAATTTGTGTAATGTTTAAGTTATGATTTTATAGTTGGAATTGTAAGAATGAAGTTTATCGTGATTAAGAACACTAATAAGTAACACTAATAATTTTACACTCTTTTTCAAAACGATGGAAGGAGGAATACTTGACCGATCTTCAACGAAAAACAAAGTGGAAATTTCTTAAGCGTAATATCGAAATTGGAGACGTTGTGGTTGTGCGCAATGAAAATTTGCCACCCACTCAATGGCGACTGGGGAAAATTGTGGCTGTTCACCCTGGAAAAGATGGAAAGGTTCGCGTTGCTACCGTTAAAACTCAACAAGGCGAAATTCTACGCCCCATAGTTAAATTATGTCTCTTGCCTGTCGATCGGGAAGTGTTCCAGGTGTATCTTGCTTCACAAAACATATATTACATTTTAGAAAAAACAAGTTAGTAAGAATGATATATTATAAGATTAATACAAAGAATTTAAAATTACTTAGATCTTTCTTTATTGAGCATACTCATGAGCTTTCGGAGAGTGTCTGTGTCAATATCAGTGGCCTCCCATTTAGATAAATCTAAACCAAAAGATCTTGCAATCTTTTGTTGTGATTCTGTAAACTGTTGAACACTTTTACGAGATTCCTCATCCAAAAATTTCTTGTCAAGCAGTTTTTTGGCTTGTGTGGAAATACCTGGTTCTGTTGGATACTGGGGGATTGCAACTTGTGCAAATGATGCCGAAGTGTTGATAAAGGCTTTATTATATTCTATTGCAGCTCGAGCTAAATTTGGAAGTTTGGAAGCAGCCAATGTAAGATTGCCAGGTCTTAGCACCCTAAGATAGACCCAGAGAGAGCCCAGATCTTCTTTTAGAGCTTTTATTTCATGTAGAAATAGATCCGTCTCTGTCCATATCACGGGATTTGTATGAGCCAAACTTAACATCCTAGCTTCAATAAATTTTACAATACAATTTATTGTAACCATCGCCGAATTTGAAAGCAACATTAATGCTGATGAGAAGCAATTTTCTAAGGTTCTTTGTGAGAAGACAAGAAGCCTTACCGCGGTGTTTGATTGAATAATACCTTCAAAATAAATTGAACCTCTTAATATTTGTACAAATTTATGTAAAATAAGTAGGTTCTTACCTTTTTGGAATGGCAATAGAGTGTTTTTGCCGATTACCCTCATGTTTTTCATTGTTTCGGACATGGTGTCCAGAATCTGGTTTTGAATTTCTACTGCAATCCCATAAGCATGAAGTCTTTCCCTTGAATCGGCTTTGGGTACTCGAACATTCATAACATCAAACCATTCATCGATCTTAATAAAAGGAAATCAAAAAATGTTTATCAGTGTAACATAACTATTTCAAAATGTGCTTACTAGCTTGAACAGTTCATAACACTCTCCAGTTATCCCCAAGAAGATTAAGTGAAGCTGCTCTTTCTATTGCTTTGACAATGGCGTGTAAAAATAGCTTAGTTGCCAGCTTCACTTTTTGCCTTTCTGAACCCTTGACATTGATGTGATATTCACTTATCTTGTGGGTTATTGTAAGTGTTTCGAGCTCAGGAGATGAAACATATAACCGATATTAAAAACAATAAATGAAACACAAAGATTTAAAGTGGAAAAGGCTTAATGCCAAAAAACCACTATCTATCGCAATTTTATTCCCGGTCGCTTCGCTGGTTATATTTCAACTGATTTTAAAAGTAGATTTCCCTTTTGTAAGAAGGGAAATTCATAAAAGCTATCTCAAACCATCGAACCAAAGCTCATTCAGCTTTTAGCTCGATACATGAGCTTCAGTTCGATACAATCCCGGCGAAAACCTACGGTTTTCCACCCTTTCGCATTTTATTTCTATTCTCTAATTAAATAATAACAAACATAACTACTTAACATAACA
The DNA here is from genome assembly GCA_920104205.1 of Eupeodes latifasciatus. Taxonomy (NCBI): domain Eukaryota; kingdom Metazoa; phylum Arthropoda; class Insecta; order Diptera; family Syrphidae; genus Eupeodes; species Eupeodes latifasciatus. The sequence goes on along the minus strand of OV049924.1, from coordinate 387,790,458 downwards.
AAAACAATCGTTAATTTCATTCTCCATTCGGAAGTATACAAATCTTCTGCACCGGCCTTGTCAGCTGATTGGTCGCAGTCTGCACCTCCACGCTCCGCACCAGTCCATCTTTCCCTTCGATAAGTCTTGATCCGCCCCAATGCCCATGCCGGTGGGAAGTTCTCGCTCTTTATAACGCACAGTTGCCCAATTTGAAGCCCATGCCTCTCTCTTCTCCATTTCTTTCTCTCAATTAGAGTCACCAAGTACTCTTCTCTCCATCTGTTCCAAAAGTGCGTAAGCATAGTCTTTCTCTCTTTCCATAATCTCGCACCATGAGAGTTTGATATCTCTTCAGTCACAAAAGGCAGCGGGAGCACCAGCGGCTCCCCTACCAGAAAATGTCCCGGCGTTAACGCCTGCAGGTCATTAGGGTCATCACTAATCGCTTGAAGCGGTCTTGAGTTCAGGATCGCCTCGACTCCAGCGGTCAGCGTTAAGAGTTGCTCATACGTCAGTATCTTCGCTCCTATCACTCTCGTCAAATGAAATTTCATTGACTTAACAGCTCGTATGGAACTCGTATATGCCACCCTGATGTGGCGCTGCTGGTGTCATAAATCTCCATTCTGTCCCTTTCGCTGCTAGGAAATCAAGTGATTCCTTTCTATGCCAGCTCTCTTTCGCTTTTTGCAACTCTTTCGCTGCTCCCACAAAGGCTGTGCCATTGTCACTATATATTCTCTCGCATCTGCCCCTACGAGCAATAAATCTCTCATAGCAAGCAATAAAAGCAATCGATGACAAACTCGACACCAAATCTATATGCACTGCTCTGGTCTTGAGGCACACGAACACAGAAATCCAGCATTTCTGTCTAGTCACTTGTTCTCCAACTTGATCTATCATCTTCACCACGAATGGTCCAGCGTAATCTACGCCAGAATGAAGAAATGCTTTTCCAGGGGTCACTCTTTCTCTTGGCAAATCAGCCATCAGTTGTGTTTCAAACTGATGATTATGCCGCACACAAACTAAACATTTATGTAAATATCTTCTCGACTCGCTTCTCAATTTTGTAATCCAGAATCTCTCTCGTATGTAATGCATCATCACCTGGACAGCTCCATGCTTCGTCGCCCTATGAGCGCTGTCTATAATAAGCCATGCTAGCCGAGAGCCATTCGGCACAATAGCAAGGTGCTTCTTTCCATACTCTAGCTCTGATCTTTCTAACCGTCCTCCTACTCTCAGGATTTCTTTTCTATCCAATATAGGCTTCAGTGATTCAATTTTACTTCTCTCTGGTAGATTACTGTTGCTTTTAATCGAAGCAATCTCTTTCGAAAAATATCTTTGCTGCTCTTTTCGTAACAAATATTCTATCGCTTTTTCTTTCTCCTCGGATGTAAGTTGGATTGGTCTACTCCCCCTCTTTCTCTTCTGACGTACAGATCGCCTTCTCATCTTGCCACGTATCTTTCTCTTGACATTCGATTTCTTTCTCTTAATCGCTTCCGTAAAACGGAGTACATAGCCTATCACATTTGTCGCTTTCTCCAATGTGCTGACGTACTCATGTACCGGCACTCTCTCTCTTGTCTTCCTCGTAGTTATGGATAACTCTTCATCCACACTGATGACAGATATTATTGATATGTAGCAGCGACCCTCCTTCCGCAACACTTGTGCCATCCTCTCACTGCACTCGAGTGTGACACTCGTCTGCCCTTCCCCACTGGTCCACCTACCACCAACAATTTTTACCTCCTTATCAAACTCTTCCTTGGTGAACTGGCTCAAGTTTAACTTGTGCAAGTCATTTAGGAAGTCCTCAACAGCAATTCTCTTCTCAACCCTCTTCACAACAAGCTTCGGCCCTAACCTCTTTGTCAATTCTACCACTAAGCCTGCCTCTTCAAATTTGTTGCTTTTAGCAACATCATCCCTTTCCTTTGATGTAGGGAAAGAGATCACTACTCCAGTTTTCGTCACTTTCACATCTTTTACCCTAGTTCCTAACTTCGGAACTACCTCCTCCTTAACTTTTTTACAAACTTCCTTCGAAGTTTGCTTTCCTTTCGAGTTCACCTTGAACTCAAAGGATTTGTTAGCCGGCCTCACAACTGGAGGAACTGAAATTGGTCCTGCCGGACTGACAACCTGGGCGTAAGAAGGACGCCCAGTCGGCTCAGAAGCCACTTGGAGTGAAGCTCCTTTCTCCACTGATTTTTGCAAACTATTCTTCGTAGTAGGAACCTGCGCAATATAGCGTGGCGCCTCCTGTGAAGCTACCTCCGACCTGCAACACCTATTCACCTGCCCTAAAACATCAATGCGCCCTCTTAATCTCGCATTATCTACTACTAAGTCCATGATTAGACTCTCGTAGTTCGCCGAGATCTCCGACACCTTTATAATTATATTTGAATCAACCTGTCCACCACTAATAAGTTCAATAACACTCTTTTTAATAAGAACAGCAGACACCCTAACTTCTGATTCTATTTTTCGATTATTCCTTCGTTCAACCTCTACCTTACCATCTTTGGTGGCAGAACTCGGAACGACGGAGGCATTCGAGGAACCAGCATTGGAGACCACTCCGTCTTCAATACTGGCACTCACCCTGCCACCGTCATCGTTTCCACCACCAGAGACGGCATTATTGTTTACAACATTATCTCTCACACTCACACTCTCACAACATTCAACAGTTTTGCAACTTATCTTACCGATTTCGTTTCTGGGTTTATGTACCTCAGCAATTTCCAACGTTGAACGTGCCTTCTTTTTCTCTTCAACCTCTGACTTTTCTGCCTTCCTTTTTAAGGAGGCCTCCTCATACTCCATTTGTTTAGCTGCTACCTCCGCATTGGCAGCAGCCAGAAGAGCTATCTGTTGAGCTGCCTTCTTCTCGCGCCTTAGCGCCCTCTCTTTCTTCCTGGAGGAAATCTCATCCCCGCTGCTAACCACTGGCTGCTTCAGGTAATCAGATACCTTCGATTTCTTCTTTACTTCGACCGAACTCTCATCGGTCTCGTAATCCGTTGACAACGTGGTATGCTTACCACCGCTGCCCTCGTCGTATGTATTCGACATCACCAACTAATTACTTCTTGGAATTAATCCACACACCACCACCGAACCAAAAAAACAGGTATATTTAAATTTATAACGGTAAAAACCGCGCGCGACCTTTTTTAGGTAGTCTATAAATTTAACAACAATTCCCAGAAAAAGGGACACACACAATAATTTTATATACGCTAGTTATGGGAAAAACCCTTTTTTCACGCACAAATTAAAAACTACTGAAAAAATTCTCGGAATTTGGGAAACCGGAAAAAACCACAAAAAATTAAATTTTAACTTTCAACACGGAGCAAACACAACCGTTCGCTTCAGCAACTAAAATTCAACCCCACACTGATGACAGATATTATAGATATGCTTTACGTGAACACCTTCCGTTTAGGACTCATTTCACGGTGGGCCTACCCACAATATCAGGACCAAGAATAGTGTTGGTCAACACCCCAGAGCAGTACAAGTACTACCCCAGTACAATTTCGCAGTCATGTGTAAGGCATGAACTGCACCCCTTGTTGAGGAGCGAGGTCTATCTTGCACACCTCTTGTATTCTAAGGGCCATAGGTGTTAAACAGAACCCTTAGAACACCATTTAGCTCCGCATACGGCAACCACAGCCACCACGATACTCCCACTAGGGGGCCTACCTCTCAGACAGGCTGAGCCAAGTTGACCGGTGTCAAAGACACCAGAACCAACAAGACCCAGTGGCTCCTGTCTCCCGTGGTACCCAAATATAGCTTCAGGTCGAGCTTCGCAACCGTTAAGGTTACTTCCAGATAGACTCCTTACAGTCCAAGGCCTGGCAGCCTTCATGTTATCCTGCGCGACCACCAGCTGAGGGACTGGTAGTAATGCAGGACAACATCAATCCATCGAAATACACCATGATACGCAACCCAGGAACCTTATGAGATTCCTAAGCCAACTCATGAGGCAGCTAAAACTAAATTATAATTATTAATAAAAACCCAATACACCCAAAAGCACATCCACACAGAAACACATACACAAAACACAGTCATAAATTAGCCCATCTTAACAAAAGCAGTAGCACTACAACCAAAACTGGTATTGGCTTCCTTGCTCACAGCTAAGATAAAGGCATATAACCAATTGTGTTCTTTGCCCTACACTGGAAACTAGACAACATTAGTTGGCTAACCTACCAATCACCCTCCTACGTGCAAAAACTTGTTTTGCATAAATCTCTAGGTTCCCAGCAGTTTCCCTATTTCTAAGGATTCCGCTGAAGACCCAGTTATCTTCATGCCTAACAACTCCCATACTAGAGAGATCTCTAATATCAGAGTAGTGAGGACAATCTACAATGATATGTAGCCAATTCTCTCTAGGCGCCCCACAGGAACACTCCGCTGTTCTTGAAAGGGTCTTCCCATGCAAAAATGCATTCATGGACCCGTGCCCTGTGAGTAAATAGCCCATGAAGAGCGAGAAACCAAAATCCCTTACCCTAACCGCCTCATCTATGTCGGGAAGAAACTCAAAAGTTACCCTTCCCACCTCACTATTTGTCCATCTAGATTGCCATCTAGTGAACACACATCTATCAAGTAACTCTTTAATGCGCCCTACTCTCCTGTCAGTAAAATTTGAGGCCTCCTCCCAGTCCGTTGAGGACAAGTTTATTCCTCTTGACATCCTGTAGGCAATCGACAGTCGAATTACCACCAGGTCAAGAGGAGGTGCCCCAGCCAGCACTTGCATTGCCTCCGTAGAGACAGTGCGACACACTGGTAAGGAGCCAAGGAGCATTACTCTCTGACACGAGTAAATTTTATCCCTAGCCGAAACTTGTTTGGCCATGTTGCACCAAATGGGGGCGCCAAATGTTGCACATGCAACAAAAAGTCCCTCATAGACGGTACGAACTGCCCTCCTAGAAAGGCCCCATTCTTTGGTCAGAATCCTTTTGACCATGGGAACCACTGCCGACATCTTATCCCTAATTCTTCTTATATGAGGGTGGAAGCTGAGTCTTTCACTGAACGTGATTCCAAGGTATGTAACTTGCGTCACATATCTCAGAGAGACACCGCCAGCCCTGACAGTTGGATGCCTAGTCCTAGATAGCATGCCCTTGAGCAGCATCATGGAAGTTTTATCCACTGCAAGGTCTACACCCACATTCTCACCCCAGGAGCGAACTCTGCCCATGACCTCAGTGCCTCGTCTTTCAAGCTCGGCACGAGATTGGCCCTCGACAAGGACAAGAAGGTCATCAGCAAAAGCTACACACTTAACGCCCTGAAAATTGGAGCTAATATCTACTAGCAGAGGATCCATCATCAAGTTCCAAATAAATGGTCCTGCAATAGATCCCTGCGGACACCCTCGTTCTACTCTAATAGCAACCTCATCAGTAGAACCTACCACTCTAGCCTTCCTACCAGAGAAATAGCTAAACCAGAGGTCTAATTCAAGGCAACCAACCTCAGCCAACCTCAATCTAACCGAGCTCCAGTCCAGGTAGTCAAAAGCGCCCTTGAAGTCCACAAAGACTCCTAGGACATACTTTTGCGTAGATGCCTGGACACAGTTCTGAACATGTAACCAGGCATCCACGACACTACGACCTGTCGTGAAGCCAAACTGAAATGTACATGGCTCAGGCACCACTTCCATCAGCCTATTCACCATCACTCTCTCCAGCACTTTTCCAAGTACTGGAAGGAGGCTGATGCCGCGATAAGATCGAGGATCAGACCTGATCTTATCCGGAGACTTCAGAAGCGGAAGTACCCTCGCGCACTTCCATTCAGTCGGAAAATACCCTAACCTCACGCAACTTGAATATAAGACCTGCAAATATTCAGGGACCGCTGACCAGATGGCTTTCACCATCTCACCAGTTAACCCATCAAAGCCAGGTGATTTCTTAGACTTCAATCTAAGAACGGCAACATCTAATTCATCAGTATCTAACTCAGGAGCCCTTGGATGCCCGCCAGCCGACGGGGCGTCCAAAAGTCCGGGTCTTGCCCTAGGGAAAAAAGTCCTCATCAAGGCCCCTAAACTATCTTTCCACGTGATGTGGGTCACACTTCCCTCTTTTATAGATCCTACCTTCATGGATTTCCTCCCCCGACAAACCTTATAGAGGTTTCCCCAAGGATCCTCCCTATGGGTCTCTCACACTGATGACAGTCATAACTTTCATCTCATCCCTCCCCCCATCTGAAACGTTTGGCACAAACTTCTCAGATTTCCATTGTGAACGGGGTTGTCTTAGCCATTGTGGTCTATGTAGCCATAACTCGCTCTTTACCAGTTCCGATGCTCTAATTCCCCTGCTCAACAAGTCAGCAGGATTTTCTTTTGTTCCAACATGTCTCCATCTATCTATCTCTGTGTTCGTTTGTATTGATGCAACTCTATTTGCCACAAACGTTTTCAATTCGCAAGGCTGCTTGTTTACCCAGTGTAGCACCACCACTGAGTCTGTCCAAAGCGTATATTCAATCTCTTTCCATTCCATGGTCTCTTTCACATTCGAGAACGATTGCAGAATCCGGAACAATCTGGTTACAATTCAAGGAACCCAGATGACCATAAGCAATGTACATTCATCCTTCATAAGTTTTGGAAACTTATCAGCAATAGCGAAGCCTAGTGATGTTCACGCAGCTTTAGATCTAATCCCAATTTTCAACAACACTCACGTTGATTCACTAACAAACTCCAAACTCAACTATCGACATTGCAAAATCAGAATCCCGCAAACCTCAACGAAAAAATATTTACGAACAACATTCACCATTACTCAATGAGCTATCTGGCTTTAATCATAGCAGTCTGTCTTGGGATCATATTTCTGTTCAGAGGTCGGAAGCAAGGGACGTCAAAAGAAATTCCCCTTCCTTTACCGCACAAGACTCAATACAACGTTTCAGAGGTATAATTCTTGAATGAGTACCCATTCAACGCGGGGAAGAATGTTCATCGCCTTGACGACCTACTACGAATACTGATGACACAACAGGAGGCAATGACCAGCGCAACTTCGATTCTATTTGTGTTATTGTTTTTATTTTTATTTTATTTCTTTTAATGATGACATATTTAAATGTTATTGATTGACATAATTTGTGTATATTTTGATTGATTGACATAATTTGTGTATATTTTGATTTGTAAGGAAAATTATTATTATGTGTAATCGATTGACATACTTTGATTTGTAATAAAAATTGTATTATGTGTAATCAATCATTTAAGTATAAAAGAGACATAATTGTCAACAATAAAGGCATTCGTCAGTAACAACCAGTTGTACCAAAGTGTTTTATTTACGAATCTCCACAAGAACTAGTTCAAGTGCTTGGATCTTGACTCTTCATAAATCTTATTGTTTATGTACAGTAAGACAAGTCAATAATTATATTGGACAATTGACTTAGCATTACAACGCTCACTATCTCCACCAGATATTATTCCCCTCCTGTCACATGCATTCTCACGAAAATAATTCTGTCTAGCAAAATATTTCCTATGCTCTGTCTGCGGCACGCAAGAAAAACTTTATTTACTCTGTCTCTCCCTTTTTTCTTATCCCTCGCACAAATCCCTTTACAATACTCTATTTCCACATTCATTTCTTAAAACACTTCACAAATATTCAATTTAACTGATTCACAATCTTCTCCGAGAATTCTATCCTATCTCTTACTTTCCGAGGCAGTACATGGACTCCTTCTTCTATCGCCATCGAATTCTCATCGCTTCGCACAACAACAACACTGATAGCACAACTGGTCGGCAAGTGGACTGTATAATATATTTATTCACTTAAACTTCTTACCTTTCCCAATGATTGTAATTGTTTTAACAATCTGAAACTTTCGCCGCTTCTCACAGTCTCAATTTATCAAAGATTTCACAAATTAATTATTTGGATTTTTTTCTTAGCTTAGCTTTTTTTTTTAAAAAAAAAGTTTTATTTTCCTGTATTTTTCTCGAAAAAACCAACCACGTTATTTGTTGCTCGTCCCTTGGATGTCACACACAGAATGAGAACGAGTGGAAAATTTTCATCCACCGTCGCGTCGCTGCGCACACAGATTATATACATACCTACCCTGTGTGGTGTGTATCTCTCGCTTAGTCGGCGCCATGGTAGGCAGCTGCACGATGCACATGCCCGTTAGCCTTATGTACATGTTCTCTCTCGCTTCTCGGGTTGTGTGTAGAAAAATTGCCTGTCGGGACATGTCTATCTCTGTGTATATGCCATGGTGGTTGATTTTTCTTTTCGCTGCGCTGCGTCACAACTCTCTCGTTAAATAAAATATATAAGGCGACTTACCATTCACGTAGGGGAATTCTTATATAAATATAAAATGAAATGTACCTATCTCTTGGCGTACGTGACCGTTTGCCCATAGCCAAATTTAATTTTTTCTTCTCTAAAATTCTGAAACAAACAAAATTAATCAAGAATGTTCTTACCAAATAAATATTGTGCGAATTATTATTGAATTCAGCACTCTTTCTCCATTTTCACAGCACAAAAGGCAAACATTTATCTCTAAGGAAAACGCACATCACGGTTAAGCAAATTGACGCAAAAATCGCTGGAAACTATCCGGCTCGAAGGACCAAATGTTTCGAGCTCAGGAGATGAAACATATAACCGATATTAAAAACAATAAATGAAACACAAAGATTTAAAGTGGAAAAGGCTTAATGCCAAAAAAACACTATCTATCGCAATTTTATTCCCGGTCGCTTCGCTGGTTATATTTCAACTGATTTTAAAAGTAGATTTCCCTTTTGTAAGAAGGGAAATTCATAAAAGCTATCTCAAACCATCGAACCAAAGCTCATTCAGCTTTTAGCTCGATACATGAGCTTCAGTTCGATACAGTAAGCTCTGTTGCAGTACACGATAATAGCTTCTCAATAGTGTCCTTTTTGACCTCATCAGAAAGCCACTGTCTATGAAGTGGTTTCGAAGAAGTTTTATTAGGTGGAGAACGTCAGCAAAAACAAAAACTCTATGTTTGCCATTCAAAACGTTAAAATTATAAAAAAGTTTATAAATGACCTTAATGACTTAAGCGTATTATGTACCATGGTTTTTCTGGTGTAATGTTTAGTTCACTGTATAGTCCCCTGTTCCCTCCCCCCAAGTCACTGACCATGCCAACAACGGTACCTATATCCACAGTCTTCAGTGGCACTTAAAATTTCTTTTAAGATACCAGTCGTCATTTTGCAGTCAAAAGAGTAAAAAATCGGCTGCTTCCAATTACTCATAAGTCCTTTAAAGAAAAAAAAATTGATCAAATTAGGTACTTCCAAAAGTGAAATAATCTTACCTCGCAACATCGCTACTTGGACATAATTTGCTGGAGCCAAAGTGGTATCCGTCGGCTTTTCGTAGCAATATGCCTTTTTAATTTTCATCTCTTCAAAGCTTAAGATGCAAACTTTTTGGCTTAGGCTAAGCTGTGTTGCTGCTTTTAGTATTTTCACTACTGGCTTTAAAATACCTGGCGAGATGTCAATTTTTTGAGCCCAGCGTTGAAGCGTTCTTATCGAAGGAAGTGGGAACTTGTGTTTTTGCAAAAGTCTGTATGCCCTTGCACTCGCTGAGTATAAGGTAATTGACCTAGCGACGTCAACTTCTGACCAATGCGTAAGCTTTGCACCGCTCTTCAATTTTCGGATTTGGCCGTAGGTGAAGATGGAAGCCAATTTTTTCTCCACGTTCTTGCTTTCAAACCTACTTTTTATCAAAGACGTTCGGAGATTTTGTTAATTTTTTTTTAACAAATTGATTTCGTTTTCTAATTTTTGTCTGAAAATAAACAAATTAATAAGGACCTCAATAAAAAGCTTCTTAAGACATACATTTGTGTAAGGTGCTCTTCAATTTGGTTTCGTTGAACATCGCAGTTCTGACAAGAACTGATTTGTGTAGCGTCGTCGATGCTCTCTCCTAAAATGCAAGTAGGAACTTCCTCTGCTTCCTGTAACAAAGCATCTATAGCCCTCTTATCTTCTCTTGTCTTAACTCTGTTTTTTCTGTTATCCTGAGTGGAAAGTACCTCAACGTTTTCAGTAATGAAAATAGAGGGAACAGAACCAGGTTTGAGTAAGAGCCGTCTATGAGTGACAAAACCTAAAATAAATACTGGCACCACTTAGATAATAGCTCTTGTTTAATTTTTGTGTGTAATTTACCCATTTCGTACTGGAGGTTCCTTTCGAAGTCATCAGATCCAAAATGGTCACTGCAAATCCTACCCGTCTTCGTGTTGATTTGGTCTTTACGTTTACAAAAATGAATCCAACTTTTAAGCAAGCCAGAATCTTTTGGAAACGTAAAGAACGACACATTTTCTTTATTGTTTTTGTCATTTTTATTGTTATTGTTATTACAACCACACACTGCACATCGCATTTTGAATTTTAGGATGTTAAAAAAGTTTCAAAAAGAATAAATTTAAAAATTGCCCGGATTTCCTTTTCAAGTTCGCGCCTTTTCGTCTCTTCATACGTCACAGCTTATATCAAAAAAAGTAACTAACACATGCGCGTGTCGTAATCTTATTATTTTTCATTCATGATGTATAGGCTAGGGCTCGCCATTTTTCATTTTTATTTTCACTAGCCGGAATTTACTAATAATTTATCACAAACAAAAACGAAACACTCGCAGACTTTATCTATAGGTCGCTGGTCACTATCCGGCTCGCTAGGACCAAATGTTCTAACCGCAGTTAAAACCTAGCATGGAAATGCGGAAAACAAAACCCAACGTCGAACCGATGCTTGTTTTTGTAAAGAAAGAAAACTAAACCAATTTTGTTTGGGAAAAAGCATTTGCAAAAACCCAATTTATTGAAAAACTATCGTGAACACTTTCCAACTGGCCGTTTACAGAGCTGAAAGAAGACTAAAAATATTTCCTATAAGAAAGAAGAATGCATGTTCTTTTGTATGCTCTTTCGTATAATACATAATAAGAATATAGAATGTTGAAGTGTAGGTTTAGCTGGCGGTTGCTGGCTGTAGTGGTGTTAAACTCGTACGCTCGCGTTCGATACAATCATGCCAGATCACACTTTCTATGAACCTGGCATATAAAAACAATCCGTTGAATAAACTAACCATATAGTTTTCCTATACATACAGTAGCGAGCAAAAAAAATGCAAACGAAAAAGGTTAAAAGAGTTTTCTATGATAACTAAGTCATTTTACATCGTTATGCTACCAAATTTGGCACACAATATTGAAAATGTTGTATTTTCACGAAACAGGGTCGATTTGTGGAATATTTTACTTCAAGGCAATTATTTGGCCAAAAGTCTACCTAAATATGCGTTTTTAGCCGAGCAAAAAAAATGCAAATATGTGAAAAACAATAAATTAAAGTGATTTATTCATATTTTTTGATAACATTTTTTCGTTTTTAGTTCATATTATATTTATTCATATTAATATTTTGTTGCGAAGCCTTTATTCGAAACAACAGCGCGCAATCTTCTTGGCATTGAGTCTATTAAAGACTCCAAAACATTTGATGGTATTTGTTCCCATTCCGATCGAATGTGATCCATCAGCTGTGCACAATTTGAGTGCTTCCGCTTCCTAATCTCCCGATCTACAAGATCCCATAAATTTTCTATGGGATTGAGATCAGGAGATTGCGGTGGCCACTCCAGAACATCGATATTGGCCTCTTCCAAGTAGCTCCTTACTAACCGGCTGGTATGTTTTGGGTCGTTGTCGTGTTGAAATAGGCTATTTTCGGGCATATTGGATCGAAAATGTGGAAGCATATGGCTTTCCAAAATGTCCCTGTACATTTCGGCATTCATCCGACCACTTATTTGACACAATTGACCCACTCCTTCACGAGAAAACGAACCTTAAAAATAGCAGAGCTATTAATTTCATTTCTTGACTATCTTATATTACCTACCCCACACCATAACCGATCCTCCTCCATGTTTAATGGTAGGAACTTGATACTTGGGGTTATAACGATGTCCTGGAGGCCTTCGCACATAGTGAATGCCATCTGATGAGAACAAGTTAAACTTGCTCTCATCGCTCCATAAGACCTTAGCCCACTGTTCGCTTGTCCAGTGGATATGGCGCCTCGCAAAGTCAAGCCGCTTTCTTCTATTGATGGAACTTATGAAAGGTTTTTTGGCCGGCCGTCTTGCAAAAAGTTCCGCATCGACTAAACGTCGTCTGATTGTATGCACTCCTACGTTAACATCATATTGCTTGTTTACATCTTGCATAATTTCCACCGCAGTTTTTAGAGGATGGACTTTAGCTTGTCTTTCAATGATTCGGTCTAGCCTGGAGGTTGTCTTGCGTGGGCGGCCACTACCAACCTTCCGATTGGCATCCCCTCGTGCCCGATATCTGGAGACAATGCGCGAAACTGTTGATATCGCCACTCCAAACTCCAATGCAATATCCTGCATGAACCGTCCGTTATTAACAGCATTTATGATAGCTTTTTTGCTATCTGTCGATAGGTGCTTCTATTTATTACATATTCCAATTGATTTATACAAAAAAATATATTTATTTTACTTACCTTCGTAGAAATATTTGCCGTTTGCATTTTTTTTGCTCGCACTGAAAACCTTATTTACCACTTAAAATTTTTTCTGACGACACCAGACGAGCAGCACGGTAATAATGCTTATCAATATCAAACCTCCACATACTGTGATTACATTGTACAAAAACAAAAGCCAGTTTTTACCGTTACGAAAAATACAGTTTACAATTATTGCTTTTGAGCTCTTTGTTTGCATTTTTTTTGCTCGCTACTGTACTTACTTTGTATTTTATGCTTTTCCGCTTTTGATGTGAAGTGCTTTATATCTTAAACTGATTAATATTAAACAAGCTACCATTATAGATAACACTATGATTGTAATACTGATATTATTCAGAGATGTGAAATCAATTGTTTTAAAAATGTTAAGACTATTATAAGCAACATTATTATTATCTTTATAAATATTATTAACATCATAAGCAACATTTCCATGTATATTGAGGTGTTCAACATTGCCAGAACAAGTGATAGAACACTCATCATTGACATTCTGATTTCATGATGACACTTTAAAGCAATAGTTTATAGTATAACAAGTTTATTTGGATAACAAGTTTATTTTTTTTTTATTTGTAATTTAGTTTTTTACAAATATATATTAATGGCATCAATGGCCGTTGGCTTCTCGAATTTTAATGCCTTCGTCTTCGTTCTTTTACATGAAGTTGGCTGCGGTTATTTTTATATGAATTTCCAATGAAGTTGGCAACAATTCTATAAAATAAGGTGTAGCTGCCATCATTGAAGTGCAAACCAAGTATAATGGTCTTCTTACACTTGGTCTCTTCAATTTATTATACTACAAGTTTCTAGGCTTATCATCAGCAAAGAGTATGCTACTAATTTTTGTTCTTGAACAGTCCAGCCTAAGAATTGTAGACCCATGATATATGTCTACTTTTAAACACAATGTAGCACCTCCTAAACAATTATAAAAACAGTAAGTTTAGAAATTGTGTTGAACAACTAATCCTCTCTTTTAAGACACTAAATTTATATTCTGTAGACATGATGGAAAATTGAAATAATGAATTTGATTTCATTCTAGCAATTATTTGAGATTTATCATGATCTAACATAAATTCATCAAAATTTAAATGTAACTGTTTTGAATTAAATATTGAATTAGGATTAGAGATGCCACGAATATTCGGCAACTATTCGGTATTCGGCCTATTCGGCCATTTTTTTGCTATTCGGTATTCGGCCGAATAGTACGTACTATTCGGCCGAATACCGAATAGCAAGTCATGTAAAAAAATACACGTTATTTATTACTCAAAATTATGTATTTATTTCCAAATTACAACATTTTAGTAGTTAAAATTAATCAGTGGTAAGTTGTGATGAATAAAAACTAGCTTTTTAGCATTTTTTGGTAGCAAACGATTGCGCTTTTCATCGTAAACGTTACCAGCCTCGGAAAATAACCTCTCACTATAAACGCTACTTCCAGGCGAAGAAAGATAAACTTTAGCAAATTTCGAAAGGTTTGGGTATTGTTTTTCGTTTGCTGACCACCACTTGTAAGGATCGGCCTTCCGATCTAGGCGAACTGTTTTCAAATAAAAATCCAACTCGTTTGCCACAGCATTCTTCTCCACGTCCTCCACATCATAAGCATTTCGCATATTATCTGTAGCGACTTCTTCAAAGCAGTTCCAGAAACTGTCGTGTATTTCAACATTTTCAACAGTCTTATCATTTTCATTCAAGTTTCTTTTCTTACGCGCTGGAGAAGAATCGTCATCGGTACTACTTGGTTCATCACAACTTTTTTTTAGAGCTTCTAGAAGAATTTTTTGTTTTGCTCTTTCTGTTTGAACCAATCCTAGAAAACTTTTAAAGCGAGGATCCAGAAAAGTAGCAACCAGATATTTGTTTTTATCATCGAAGCTGAATCGCCTTTCTAGCTCGGCCTGCAGTGAGGATCTCATCGTGACTAAATTAGGTACTTTCTCGGCTGTCTCTACCTTTCCCAGATATTTTAATAAAGTTACTGAATGTGGAATTACTTCAGAGATGCAAGAGATACCTGAGCTAGTTATTTTTGTTATTTCTTCGAATGGTTTGAGGAGTTTGATACATTGTTCCAATAGTTCCAATTGAGCATGTGTCAGATTTATTAAAGTTTCATGATCGTTTTATTTAAAAACGAAAAAAAACAAAAAGCTGAAATAAAATCAACAAAAATAATCAATTAATCAACAGAAAATAATAATGAACAAAAAAAACAGTGAACAACAACAGCAATATAATAAAAAAAAGCAACACAAAGGGAAAAAGGCAATAATATAAATACCTACCAGAACGCAGTAAGTGCATTCCCCTCACTCTTTCTTTCATTTTTTGTACAGTTGAGTGGCTCAGCAGGTGCATGCATTGGGCTAAGCTTTTTGAAAGCTCGCTCAATTGTGTGTATGTGTTGGTTCATTCAATAACACATGGATTGTAGATTACTGTTTTGATTGTTAGGGTCCGGACCAATTTAACTTCACTACTAAAGGCATAACACTAGTAGTGTGGTTCTATTGTAAAGACCTCTTAAATAACCTCATACAGTGATATACTTAGAAGTTCGTCTGTTTTGATTTTAGGATTTTTTTTATATTGCAATGACTGGTAATTTTAGAGTAGATTATAGCAATGTTCGCGGGCTGAGATCGAATTTTCTGTCTGTGTACATCCACGCTAATTCTAACAGACCAGCTGTTTTGGCATTGAGTGAAACCCAAGTAGGTGAAGATTCCGATCCTGCTGAATTTTTTATTCATGGGTATTGCTTGGTGCCATTATTCTTTTCACACCATGGTCTCGCCATATATATTAGGAATGATGTTGCCTATCAACTTGTACCACAATATGGTCATTGTACCAACTCCTTCTTTAATTTCATGTGGTTAAAACTTTCCGTGAATAAGCACATCATTCACTATTGTTTCCTTTATCGAAGCCCAAACCTGGACAGAGTTTCGACTTCTCAGGAATTTGATGCTCTGTCTGACTCCATTCAAAGAATTGTCTCCCTGTATCCTCACACTGAAATCGTTATTACGGGCGATTTCAATGTACACAATTCTTCATGGCTTCAACATTCGGGTCAGACAACACCAGAAGGAGTGTGTGCTGAGATCTTCGCTGAGTTGAACCACCTAACTCAGCTGGTCAACGAGCCCACTCGAATATCGGACGTGGTAGGTCGAGCAGAAAACACTCTTGACTTGTTTCTTACCTCTGACCCTAGTAAGTACACTATTAGTGTTCTATCTCCTCTAGGCTCATCTGACCATTGTGTCATATCAGCAAATTTCTCGTGTCAAAACTCTCCAGTTAAAGAAAGAGCTCCTAAGAGAACCGTTTGGCAATACGAGAAAGCCAACTGGGACGGTCTTAATAATTATTTTAGGATCTTTAACTGGTCACTATGCTTCCTCGATAGTGACTTAGACGCCAGCGCTGATATGATCACAAGTTTGATTCTCCTTGGAATGAGAACTTTTATCCCGAATAGGGTTAAAAGCATCAGACCTAAGGAAAACGCATGGTTCGATGCGAGCTGTAAAGAGGTTATTAGGGTCAAGAAGGTAAGTTTCCGTTGTTTTAAAGCCAATCAAACTGAGGAAAACCGGAATAAGTTCAAGCAAGCCAGGAAGGCCTGCAACGTCCATATTCGACGGACCAAATTTTTACATGACCAAAAAGTACGGCAAAAAATACTGCAATGTCCCAAAGGCAGTAAAAATTTTTGGTCATTTGTAAAAAACATGAGGAATTCTTCTTCTTCGTCGGTTCCTACCCTCGTTGTCAATGACACTCCACTTGTTAGCTCTTTAGAGAAAGCTAATCTCTTCGCTAGGCAGTTCGCCGCCAATTCAATGCTGCCAATGAGTGTTATGACTCCACCTGTCATCGAGCGCGTTAGTGATTCTATGGGACCAATCTTTTTTCGCACTCGTACTGTGGCGAGAGTCCTAAAAGATCTTAACATACATAAATCCGCTGGTCCGGATGGTATCCCCGCTATTGTTCTGAAGAGGTGTTCTTCAACGCTGGCAAAACCACTGCGTAAGCTTTTTCATCTGTCCTACTCCTCAGGTCTCGTTCCGAGTAGATGGAAAACCGCATTTGTCCAGCCTATTCCCAAAAAAGGCGAATCTTCCTCACCCTCTAATTACCGACCGATTGCACTTACGTCCCTTCTTTCCAAGGTCATGGAAACGCTGATTAATTATCAGCTTAAGAAATATCTTGAGGAACGGAAGCTTCTTAATGACCGGCAATACGGCTTTCGTAGCAATAGGTCCACTGGTGATCTCATGGTTCATCTCACCGAACAGTGGAACAAATCTTTACATCGTTTTGGAGAAAGTAAGATTATTGCACTTGATATTTCAAAGGCATTTGATAGGGTTTGGCATCAGGCCCTCTTATCGAAAATGCGTGCTTTCGGTATTGACGAATCTCTTCTTCGTTGGATTAGAAATTTTCTTTCGAACCGTTCAATACAAGTTGTTTTGGACGGATTCAAGTCTGAAACCCATAAAATAAATGCTGGTGTTCCCCAGGGCTCCGTTTTGTCTCCGACCCTCTTCCTCATTTTTATAAATGATCTCCTGTCTGTTACTTCTAATCCAATACATTGTTTCGCTGACGATAGCACTCTTAGCTTTTCATATTCGTTTCCAGACTCACAACCCTCCTCTTCGGATGTGGAACTGCAACGACAAAATATGATTAGCTCATTAAATTCCGACCTACACAGCATTGTACAATGGGGAATAAAAAATCGTGTGGAATTTAATGCTTCGAAAACGCAATGCTGTCTTGCATCGTTAAAGCGAGATAAACCCTCTTTGCCACTATCTATGAGTGGCACTTGCATCAACGAAACGGAAAATCTCGACATCCTCGGAATGTGCATCAGCAGCCACCTTTTGTGGAGCGATCACATACGCGATGTTGCCAAAAATGCCGCAAGATGTCTAGGTTTTTTGAGACGTTGCAAGAAATTTTTCTCTCCGTCTGATCTGGCTACAATCTACAAAACTTATATACGTCCGAAACTTGAATATAACTCTCATCTCTGGGCTGGTGCTCCAGTAACTTATTTAAGCCTCTTGGACAGTATTCAAAGTAGAGCTTTTAAAATGATTGGTGACATTAACATCATCAACTCGTTTACGTCACTCGAACATCGACGCAAGGTTTCTTGTCTAACCCTTTTTTACCGTTATTTTAACGGACTATGCTCTAGTGAAATAGCCAGTTGCATTCCTCCCCTTAAACAATTTAACCGTAATACTCGCGCTTCTAGGAATGCCCATCAGTTTACCCTTGAGCCCAACTTCGGCCGTACTATGAAGTACAGAGATTCATTTTTTAGCCGTACTACGCGAATGTGGAACGCCTTGCCACGCTCTATCTTTCCCTATCATTGCAATGTTCAGGAGTTCAAAATCAATGTACACCGACACCTCCTATCCAACCCTTCCCTCCTTTCCTAATGCTCACACTGTGTCTTTGGCATATTAAAGGTATAAAAAAAACCCTTTTAGTGTTCGCTTATTATAAAAAAAAAAAAAAAGGAAACAACTCGCTTTTGTTCTAATAATCGCTCCATTAAATAATACGTAGAATTCCAGCGTGTGCTCACATCTTGTACTAGTTGGTGGTTTGGCAAGTTAAGTTCTTCTTGAATAGATTTAAGTTTCTGCTCTGCTAAGCCAGAATGATTAAAATGGGTAACAATTCGTCTCGCAGCAGCTATCATCTGTTGTACTTCTGGTTGAGATTGTAGCGACTGATCTATAGCTCGTTGTAGTGAATGAATAAAGCACCTGCCTGAATCATATCCTGCATCCCGCACACCTTTTATCATATTAGAGCCACTATCATGGACAAGTAAATGGAGCTTGGATTGAGGAATATTCCATCTTTCTGTAATAGCATTGAGTTCTTTTGCAATATTGATACCAGAATGTGAGCCAGGAAATGATTTCATAGCTAAAACGCCATGTTCCAGAATGAACTCCGGAGATATCCAGTGCGCAGTGAAGCTCAGAAAGCTCTCGTTATTGTGCTGGCATGTCCATATATCAGATGTCACTGATAATGCTGCTGCCTGTGAAATACTGGCTTCTATTTTAGCACAAATTCTGTTGTATATATCCGGAACAATTTTCTCGGTCATGTAAGTGCGACCAGGTACTTTATAATGGGGCAAAGCATTTGCCATAAGTCTCTGAAATCCAACTCGTTCCACAAGTGACAATGGTTCGTTGTCCAAAGCAATCATTTCGCCAATCAAGTAATGATATTTTATTGATTTCGGATCATTAATGTCCCAGAGCAATTTCCTTTCTGATGTTTCCTTCAGGGTGAGCTGCCGATCTTTTGATCTGGACGTTCCAGGTTCTGCTGGCATCTTGGCATCGGTAGAAGTAGAAGTACCGCCCATGTTGCTGCCACTTGTCGATGGAACATTAATTAAAGCAGCGTATTGGTCAGCATGTTTGGTTTTAAGATGGTTTTTTAAAGAGGTTGTAGCTGTAAATAAAAAAAAACTGAAATTAATTATAATTAAATAAGTTATTTTATTTCCCTTATCTATCATATAGAAAATCAAATAAATATAGGTATATAAATAAATAATTTCTTATAAAACTTTATTCCGAAACAACTAGGGCAAATCGATCTCCTTTCTTTTGTAAGTAGGTATTTACAAATAGGTACAGTACAACAACAAGGTAAGTAAGTAGGTACGTAGTTTGACATAACCAGCTAACTTAACAAACAACCACCTACCTATACGTAAACGTATTAAGTGATTAAAACTATTTCGAAACTATTAAATTAATCTAACGTTTTACTTACTTGCTTTTTTTCCTTCTCCGCCTCTTGAGATCTTGATGCTACATAACAAACACTGGGCCAGTTTATTATTTTCACTACAAATCTCATAATATTCCCATATGGGCGATTTTTTATTAACCGGTGTCATTTTATAAGCCTTTTGACGAAAAAACAATTGAAAATGAACTAAGGAACAAACTTCTTAGCAAAATAGTACTTAAGTTTCACTTTACGTATTATTTATATACTAACAAAGCGCTCCGTGACGCGATTGAAACAAATACAAACAATATTGTCGTCGCCTGCCGCGCGAACGCAACGAGAAAAACAGGTTGTGACTTGTCTTTTCCAACTAACGCGCCCCGCCAAGCATGTACTTCGCGCCGAATATTCGGCGCTTCGGCCGACAGCGTTGCCGAATATTCGGTATTCGGCCAATTCACTATTCGTGGCATCTCTAATTAGGATCCATAATTTCAGAATGCAATTGAATGTCATTAGAAGAAGGAACAATTTTAAAGATGCTATCAGAATACACACATTTATTTTTAGAATTTCCTGCATCATTTGCACTATGACATTGTATTTCTCCAATTTGACCTTTAACTAATTGGTCTTTCTTATTACAGTTTGTCAAAAAAATCATATTAAAATTATCTTGTAATTTTGAAATGAAACAATCAGACAACATAAGAGTAGGTGGAACACTGACACTATAAAGGCACAAACTCCCAGCCGCCTGGTCAGGACTCGTACCCTTTATCCTAAATATGGAAGAAAATCAAAAGAATAAACAAGATAAGAAATATAACCAAGAAAATAACTTTCATACTTACCCAAATGTTGTTGTATGTTGTTTTGTTTTGTAATTCCGAGTTACGTAGCTGTCAATTGCCTCGTTGTTGGTCTCAATGGAAATTCTCCATACCTTAGTGGAGAGAAATTCCATTGGAAAGCAATGAGTGCCCACCCACCTCCTTACCTCCTCTTGCCTCGCCCCAAAAAATCACTCACCAATAAATACTTGAATGGTGTATGGATGCTTGAACGTAAGAAGTAGTAGTGGTGGTTGATAGAGATGGCGGGACAGCAATAATAAATGTTGATTAGTTTCCCAGTATGATTCCTGAAAAAAAAAAATACCGGAAAATTAGTAGGTACTCCGAAGTAAATATAGCTTTTGCATACACTTGATGCTTGACAGAGGATATACTAGCTTGGTTTTTGCTCGTCAATCTCTAACGGGCACCTCCGATCCGCTTCTCTAAAAGTGTGTACCTCCCAGCATCCAGCAGGTGGGGGTCTCGGCAGTCTCGAAAAAAATCCTGAAAATGAATGCTAATTGTTAAATGTATAGAAAGTTATGTCTATATATGTTAATGTTCTATGTCTAATCGATTAATCACTATTTATAATTGGAAATGTGAAGGGATCGCACCAGCGATCACTTAATTAATTGCCTCAAACCTCAAAACAATTAATAGAACATTCAACCTGCTTCGATATTTAATATCCATATTCCCATCGCATTACATTTCATTATCAGCTATAGCAAAGCCAAAGCACAAACAATACAACATTCATATTTCCGTTGGCACACTCAGTGCATTGTGCATATATAGCTATAAATAAATGCTCATATAGTTCAACTGGCACCTTCAATGCACAAGCTATATAATATGACACCAAATATACAACAACACTTTCAGTGATTAAAGAAAAACAAACATAATTAAGGGTCGCTGACTTATGGTAGTAAAATATGCATCATAAGCAAGCTAGCCCAAAACACTTGAAGTGAATGGTTATTATGCTGATGCTGCATTTTATGGGAATTCTTATTGAATATCGAAGTATTGTTGAATACCAATACAGGCATTATTTTATTGACAAATTTTGTATAAAAAGAGAAGAATAAAATTAAAACACTCACTTCTTATTCTACACTCAAAGATTGTGTTTTACTTTATTAAGCCACTCGCTGGAGTTAAACCAATTCTTGATATAGTAATATAGACGCCCTAAGGAGCTACTCGCTTTTGGGTCAAGGTTTACCAGGCTACTCGCCGGACCACGTCTAAATTACTAAGGAATAAAAAGTAAAAATATATATATAGCGTTATCCAGCTACAGACTTTGCATGGCGATCTTGTCAGACTAAAGGACTAAGAAGAAGACTTTGAGCGAAACTGACAACACCTCATCGAGCTATATAGACTAGCAAAAATTACAGAAAGTCAAATAGCACAAAAACGGGAAACTATGTTCATGAATTTATTCAATTTCGTAAAAGATTTGTAATTCTTAATCTGGTCCCGAGTTTTTGTTGTCCACATGGAATATTTATGAGTTATTGGTGCTACCGTAAGCTGTTTGCGGGGAAGAGATCGACGAGGCTGGGCTCGACAGCAAATTAAACCAAATCAATAAAATTCGAAACCTAGTAATCAGAATCAAGAGCAGCAACAAAATATGAGCGATTTGGCAATGTCTTTCCATAATAGTATTCCAATGATGATGGTTATGCAACAGACAGAGAATGAATACAAATCATCCAACTGTACGACCGATGTTATGCCGACTGTAAAAATTCTTAGAAGACCCGTGCAAAACAATTCTGTTGCAAACAGAAGCAATGGCGTACGACCAAAACAACCAATTAAAACTCTTCAACAGCGTGAACAGGAATATGCAGAAACAAGACTGAGGATATTAGGTTCTGCTAACAACCCAGAAGATGATGTGGAAACATCTTCCCAGAGCACCGCAGCCGCAACCGTTGAACTGTTGGACACAACCATATCGCTACTAAATTCAGGCCATACTTCTAATATCTCCACCAGTTTCACAAAACAAGCCGATAGTGGTAGTGGAAGAGTTGCCGAATCCAACTACTTTGCCCCGTCTTCTTCGATGATGGTCGCACCTAATATCACTAACGTTGAGGTAGGTCGTCAACCTTCGCTGATTATCGTCAGGGTCATTGACCTTCCTAATGAACTAGTGTAAAAAAAAAAATAGGACGGAAAACAAAATGGAAGCCGACCTAGTTATATGTGAATACTTACTTTTGCGGAATTGTGGAAGGACAATATTTTGCCCGGCTTAAATCGTGGGTTTTTCCCCACAGTTCTCCACACACTCAAGTAATCTAGAAAAGGTATATCTCAATAAACAGCAAATTTTGTTGTGGACGCCTGGTCAGGACTCGTACCCTTTATCTTAAATATGGAAGAAAATCATTGTTTTGTTTTGTAATTCCGAGTTACGTAGCTGTCAATTGCCTCGTTGTTGGTCTCAATGGAAATTCTCCATACCTTAGTGGAGAGAAATTCCATTGGAAAGCAATGAGTGCCCACCCACCTCCTTACCTCCTCTTGCCTCGCCCCAAAAAATCACTCACCAATAAATACTTGAATGGTGTATGGATGCTTGAACGTAAGAAGTAGTAGTGGTGGTTGATAGAGATGGCGGGACAGCAATAATAAATGTTGATTAGTTTCCCAGTATGATTCCTGAAAAAAAAAAATACCGGAAAATTAGTAGGTACTCCGAAGTAAATATAGCTTTTGCATACACTTGATGCTTGACAGAGGATATACTAGCTTGGTTTTTGCTCGTCAATCTCTAACGGGCACCTCCGATCCGCTTCTCTAAAAGTGTGTACCTCCCAGCATCCAGCAGGTGGGGGTCTCGGCAGTCTCGAAAAAAATCCTGAAAATGAATGCTAATTGTTAAATGTATAGAAAGTTATGTCTATATATGTTAATGTTCTATGTCTAATCGATTAATCACTATTTATAATTGGAAATGTGAAGGGATCGCACCAGCGATCACTTAATTAATTGCCTCAAACCTCAAAACAATTAATAGAACATTCAACCTGCTTCGATATTTAATATCCATATTCCCATCGCATTACATTTCATTATCAGCTATAGCAAAGCCAAAGCACAAACAATACAACATTCATATTTCCGTTGGCACACTCAGTGCATTGTGCATATATAGCTATAAATAAATGCTCATATAGTTCAACTGGCACCTTCAATGCACAAGCTATATAATATGACACCAAATATACAACAACACTTTCAGTGATTAAAGAAAAACAAACATAATTAAGGGTCGCTGACTTATGGTAGTAAAATATGCATCATAAGCAAGCTAGCCCAAAACACTTGAAGTGAATGGTTATTATGCTGATGCTGCATTTTATGGGAATTCTTATTGAATATCGAAGTATTGTTGAATACCAATACAGGCATTATTTTATTGACAAATTTTGTATAAAAAGAGAAGAATAAAATTAAAACACTCACTTCTTATTCTACACTCAAAGATTGTGTTTTACTTTATTAAGCCACTCGCTGGAGTTAAACCAATTCTTGATATAGTAATATAGACGCCCTAAGGAGCTACTCGCTTTTGGGTCAAGGTTTACCAGGCTACTCGCCGGACCACGTCTAAATTACTAAGGAATAAAAAGTAAAAATATATATATAGCGTTATCCAGCTACAGACTTTGCATGGCGATCTTGTCAGACTAAAGGACTAAGAAGAAGACTTTGAGCGAAACTGACAACACCTCATCGAGCTATATAGACTAGCAAAAATTACAGAAAGTCAAATAGCACAAAAACGGGAAACTATGTTCATGAATTTATTCAATTTCGTAAAAGATTTGTAATTCTTAATCTGGTCCCGAGTTTTTGTTGTCCACATGGAATATTTATGAGTTATTGGTGCTACCGTAAGCTGTTTGCGGGGAAGAGATCGACGAGGCTGGGCTCGACAGCAAATTAAACCAAATCAATAAAATTCGAAACCTAGTAATCAGAATCAAGAGCAGCAACAAAATATGAGCGATTTGGCAATGTCTTTCCATAATAGTATTCCAATGATGATGGTTATGCAACAGACAGAGAATGAATACAAATCATCCAACTGTACGACCGATGTTATGCCGACTGTAAAAATTCTTAGAAGACCCGTGCAAAACAATTCTGTTGCAAACAGAAGCAATGGCGTACGACCAAAACAACCAATTAAAACTCTTCAACAGCGTGAACAGGAATATGCAGAAACAAGACTGAGGATATTAGGTTCTGCTAACAACCCAGAAGATGATGTGGAAACATCTTCCCAGAGCACCGCAGCCGCAACCGTTGAACTGTTGGACACAACCATATCGCTACTAAATTCAGGCCATACTTCTAATATCTCCACCAGTTTCACAAAACAAGCCGATAGTGGTAGTGGAAGAGTTGCCGAATCCAACTACTTTGCCCCGTCTTCTTCGATGATGGTCGCACCTAATATCACTAACGTTGAGGTAGGTCGTCAACCTTCGCTGATTATCGTCAGGGTCATTGACCTTCCTAATGAACTAGTGTAAAAAAAAAATAGGACGGAAAACAAAATGGAAGCCGACCTAGTTATATGTGAATACTTACTTTTGCGGAATTGTGGAAGGACAATATTTTGCCCGGCTTAAATCGTGGGTTTTCCCCACAGTTCTCCACACACTCAAGTAATCTAGAAAAGGTATATCTCAATAAACAGCAAATTTTGTTGTGGACGCCTGGTCAGGACTCGTACCCTTTATCTTAAATATGGAAGAAAATCATTGTTTTGTTTTGTAATTCCGAGTTACGTAGCTGTCAATTGCCTCGTTGTTGGTCTCAATGGAAATTCTCCATACCTTAGTGGAGAGAAATTCCATGAGAAAGCAATGAGTGCGTTCCGGAGGAGATCTGGGTTTTGTGTACTGTCCTTTAAGTTGGTTGAAGGGTTAAGTTGCATGTGAATGAAACTTTGCCTCGCAAGAAAATGACGCCCCAAAAATCACTCACCAATAAATACTTCAATGGTGTATGGATGCTTGAACGTAAGAAGAACGGGACAGCAATAATAAATGTTGATTGGTTTCCCAGTATGATTCCTGAAAAAAAAATACCGGAAAATTAGTAGGTACTCCGAAGTAAATATAGCTTTTGTATACACTTGATGCTTGACAGAGGATATACTAGCTTGGTTTTTGCTCGTCAATCTCTTAACGGGCACCTCCGATCCGCTTCTCTAAAAGTGTGTACCTCCCAGCATCCAGCAGGTGGGGGTCTCGGCAGTCTCGAAAAAAATCCTGAAAATGAATGCTAATTGTTAAATGTATAGAAAGTTATGTCTATATATGTTAATGTTCTATGTCTAATCGATTAATCACTACTTATAATTGAAAACAAATCGCACCTAATATCACTAACGTTGAGGTAGGTCGTCAACTTACGCTGGTTATCATCAGGGTCATTAACCTTCCTAAAGACAAAAATAGGAGGGAAAACAAAATGGAAGCCGACTTAGTTATATGTGAATACTTACTTTTACGGAATTGTAGAAGGGCAATATTTTACCTGGCTTAAATCGTGGCTTTTTCCCTACAGTTTTCCACACACTCAAGTAATTTAGAAAAAGAAAAACAAACAAATAATTTCAAAGAAAACAAATTGCGATTTTCAAAAACTCACCCCTCTCAGTATCCCTTGTACTCCCCGTTCATTGTCGTCATCCGAATCCTCTTCCCAGGCATCCAGAATTTTTGTTTTTGCTATTTATTGAGAGTATATCTCAATAAACAGGAAGTTTTGTTGTGGACGCCTGGTCTGGTCAGGACTCGTACCCTTTATCCTAAATATGGAAGAAAATCAAAAGAATAAACAAGTTAAGAAATATAACTAAGAAAATAACTTTCATACTTACCCAAATGTTGTTGTATGTTGTTTTGTTTTGTAATTCCGAGTTACGTAGCTGTCAATTGCCTCGGTGTTGGTCTCAATGGAAATTCTCCATACCTTAGTGGAAAGAAATTCCATGGGAAAGCAATGAGTGCGTTCCGGAGGAGATCTGGGTTTTGTGTACTGTCCTTTAAGTTGGTTGAAGGGTTAAGTTGCATGTGAATGAAACTTTGCCTCAAAACAAAATGGCGCCCCAAAAAATCACTTACCAATAAATACTTGAATGGTGTACGGATGCTTGAACGTAAGAAGTAGTAGTGGTGGCTGATAGAGATGGCGGGACAGCAATAATAAATGTTGATTGGTTTCCCAGTATGATTCCTGAAAAAATATCGGAAAATTAGTAGGTACTCCGAAGTAAATATAGTTTATTTGTATACACTTGATGCTAGCTTGGTTTTTGCTCGTCAATCTCTTACGGGCACCTCCGATCCGCTTCTCTAAAAGTGTGTACCTCCCAGCATCCTAAACTTTGGTACACAGGTCGCTCCAGCAGGTGGGGGTCTCGGCAATCTGGAAAAAAAAATCCTGAAAAATGAATGATAATTGTTAAATGTATAGAAAGTTATGTCTATATAATATGTTAATGTTCTATGTCTAATCGATTAATCACTATTTATAATTGAAAACAAATCGCACCTAATATCACTAACGTTGAGGTAGGTCGTCAACCTACGCTGGTTATCATCAGGGTCATTAACCTTCCTAAAGACAAAAATAGGAGGGAAAACAAAATGGAAGCCGACTTAGTTATATGTGAATACTTACTTTTACGGAATTGTAGAAGGGCAACATTTTACCCGGCTTAAATCGTGGGTTTTTCCCTACAGTTTTCCACACACTCAAGTTATCTAGAAAAAGAAAAACAAACAAATAATTTCAAAAAACACAAATTGCGATTTTCAAAAACTCACCCCTCTCAGTATCCCTTGTACTCCCCGTTCATTGTCGTCATCCGAATCCGTTTCCCAGGCATCCAGAATTTTTGTTTTTGCTATTTATTGAGAGTATATCTCAATAAACAGCAAGTTTTGTTATGGACGCCTGGTCTGGTCAGGACTCGTACCCTTTATCCTAAATATGGAAGAAAATCAAAAGAATAAACAAAACAAGAAATATAACCAATTAAATAACTTTCATACTTACCCAAATGTTGTTGTATGTTGTTTTGTTTTGTAATTCCGAGTTACGTAGCTGTCAATTGCCTCGTTGTTGGTCTCAATGGAAATTCTCCATACCTTAGTATAGCGTTCCGGAGGAGATCTGGGTTTTGTGTATTGTCCTTTAAGTTGGTTGAAGGGTTAAGTTGCATGTGAATGAAACTTTGTTTTATGTCCGTGTTTAGTTTTCATTACTGACTGTTAATACATGTCATTGCGGTGTTTAGTGTTTAAAGTTTTTTTTTTTTAATTTATGGTGGTCTACACTGAAAATAAGTCACCGAACAGTTGATATGCTTGCAGTTATCCCCGCTTTTTCCTTTATTTTGCTGGTGGAGGCAGCTGAATTTGACGCAATTCTTATAATTTTTCTTTTCTCCTTTGGAGTTAAAGCGGTTTTTGTCCGTCCCTTGTAATTTGTTCCATATGAAGCACTGTTTTTTATATAGTTTCTTACTACATAGTCACTTCGGCCTATATATATCATATGTAACTCGGAGTTATATATTTATAATGATTTATTAAGAAACTCTTAGTTTGCTCTTAGCCATAACACATTCATTGGCGACAGACTTTTTAAAAGAATTACGGATGAAGAGAAAAAGAAGAATAATAAAGTACGAAAGATGAAGATACGATTAGAGTAAAATAAATAGATATGTAGTTAAAAGAAGATACACACTATAAAATACGTTTTGTTGCAACTTTTTAAAGTTAGGGGCGTTGATGTCGGTACAATGTCGCCACACAGTAAGAAAGGTGTACGACATAATTTTTTCCATCTGATCCGAAACGACAGAACTTTGATTCATGGCTCCAAGGTACATTGGCAAACTCTAATCTAGCCTTCAATTTTTTTTTCGAGACCAATGGTTTACTTTGTGTAATGCATGTAAATGATTTTATCTTCCCTCTTTGTTGTCATTCATGTGCGAGGGGCTTGTTTTATATGTTTTGTTACTCTATAGTCCATACTTTTTAAAATATCTAAGACTATTGTAGAACATCTTAACTGACTTATAATTATTCTCAAATGCATTTTATTACAAATAATAGAAAGAATTGAACAGTTTAGGGAATGGTCCTTGGAAAAGCCAATTTTTTGCGTAAATTTCAATCAAATATTTTACTAAGCAACATTTTATAGAACTATGTAGACATTTTTAAATCTATTTAAACAGTAGATATATGTACCTATAACCTTGTTTTTGGCAACATTTTCAGTTCTTTTGATTCGACTATAGGTAAATAAAAATCTTAGTAATTAATAATTTTAATTCGAAAAACTTTATCAATTTAATTGTATTTCAATTTTGAATCATTATTTATTTATTTCATTTAATAACGTCTTACATATATATTCATATTTCTTTGTTTCCTTGTAACAAAAAACATTAAAAAAAAAATTGTTGATAATTGTAAGTGTAAATAAAATTTTAAAAAATGTTTTCAACTTGCTATAATTTTCAAAATATGATCCATTATTTTACAATTTTGAGAAACAATTAAAAACCAACAAAATACAAAAATCTGTCAAATCGTGTGCATTATATTTTATATTCTTAGAAATATCATGTATTTTAATTATTCTTAAATATAACTATTTTTGCAACTGGTAATTTTAACCAAATCATAGATTAAGAAAATTGTTTAAGCACAAATGTATTAAGTTTTTTAATTTAGCTTGTAAGTAAAATTTTTATAAAATAAAAAGTACAAAAATAAAAAAAAAATTTGGTTTGTCAATATAAATTGTCGGATTTTGTTGCTTTTCTTTTGAAATAATTATATAACTCCTCGAGGTGCTGGTAAGTAATAGATGTAAAAAGCTCAACCAAACATATTCTTTTAAAATTTTGCTGTGTTCCCAAAAATTAAACTGAACTCGTTTGCGTGTTTATAAAGATGAACAACGAATCACATCCTCTATAAATGAAACATGTACATAATGTAAGTCCTGTCCTGCATTATGCAGAAAAGTAGAGGGAGACAGATAAATGTCAAATCCTAAAATTCTTTTTACTTCATATTATAAGGTACTATACTTTTTGACAGTACAGCGTTGCCGCAAGCGAGTAAATCAAAAAACCTGCACAAACTAAAAAATAGTAAAATAATTGGTAAATATTTTCAGACAGCAAAAAATATTGTTTTAAAAGAAAAAATGGTGAAAAATAGTCTAAAAATGATATTTAACTTAGAATTCGTAAAAACGTATTGAAATTCAGAAAAGTTACTGAATAATGTAAGAAAAATAATGCAATTACTTGCAACACTGAAGCAGAAATCAAATGCATATAGATGTAAATCAAACATAAGTCCTTATAAGGGCGGGTAAATGATGAAAATGTCAATCGTGGCGTTTGCTGTATGGCACCTAGTGCCGTACTGCTGGAACCACATGTCGTCTAGGTCCATATGGTTCAATTTGGTCCATAAGAAATTAGTTATCATTGTTATGCAGCGCTCGCTGTTGACGGTAACCGCCTCACTAACGTCGTTTTCAAAAAAGTACATACCAATTACGCCGCCGCCGGCCCAAAATCCACACCAAACGTTAACTTTTTGAGGATGCATTATCACCTGGTGAACGTTGCGTGGGTTGGTGTCGTCCCATATACGGCAATTTTGCTTGTTAACACATCCATTCATCCAAAAATGCGCCTCGTCACTAAAGATCATTTTTCGGCCAAAAATTGGGGTCCTTTTCCAAACAATTCGAGGTCCAGTCAGCGAACAAACGGCGGCGTTGTCTATGGTCACGAACTTTTAGCTCCTGGGTCAGTTGGATCTTGTACGGGTGAAGGCCAAAGTCTCGACGCAAAATTCGCCAAGTTGAAGTCTACGAAAGGCTGAGTTCTTGTGCACGGCGAGGAATAGACTGCCTCGGGTTCTGCTGTACACTTTCACGGACGGCGGCGGTGTTCTCGGCTGATCCTGCGTTCCTTGAACGTACGGGTGTTTGCTGATTGTTTACTGAACCGGTGGTCTCAAATTTGGCCATCAAACGTTGAAGAGTCGACTATAAAGGGCCACCACGTCTACTGTAAAATGGGCGCAATGCGCGCAACGTTTGCGTTAACGATCACTCATTTTTATAATAAAGTTTTATCATTTGAACGTGCTGTTCAATCGCGTAACTTACCATGATGATTTGGCATAAACAAAACATTTGACATATGTTACCACAACAAAATGACCGCCACGGGGTGCCAAAATCTCACCGCGCTAATTGAAAGCCCCTTTATTATTACGATTGATAGCATTTTTTGTATTCCCCTAACGGAATAGATCCCCACACCAGCAGCCTCGCTGCAATAATAATCAATTGCTAATTCTTAATATGAACTAATTCTAAGGTTGAAATATTAGTGCCATGACAAAGCAAAACCAAAATTTTTTTCCTTTATGCAAAGAAAAAGGCTTATGTGAGACAAATACATGTGAGAATGCCCTTAGAAATTGTGTAATTACCCTTATGTTACTACTATTCTTAACGCCCTCTATGTTCTTAAAGTGTTAACATATTTTGCATATTCGCTTTTATTGTTACGTTGTCAATTGTGCGAATATCGAAGAACAGATGGTTTTGAAATGTGAAAACATTTTCTGTTCTAGATAGTCATTAGCCGCGTTATATTATCTATGAATCGGGATCATCTTTTAACACGTAATACAACAACAACGTCGCTTCCTACTCTGTATTTGGATATATTTTAAAGATCCAAAAATAAGTGTTCACTCTGGCGGGTAGACGAGTCTTCAGTCGGTAGGGAGTACAAACTGTAGTGTAAGAAAAATAAGCATACATGAGAAAATAGAGACGAGCATACAATAGCTGTGTTTTATTATCTACATCCCATGAAAATAAGCAAAACGGATCTTATTGACAACAGTCTGTCATCCTGGATTGAAAATAACCAACAAATAGTTACCAAATACATACATACATGAGAAATTATCTACTTCGGCCACGAAAAATTGTGTACATACATTGAAATCGCCCGTAACAACGATCAGACTTGAAAATAGGATACAACTCTGGATAGATTCTAACAGTGCATCGAATTCTGTGGATTACTATCCAGACTTCAGCTGCGATATATAAAACAGGAACCTATGAATAATACGCCTTTGAACAGTGAATTTAAACCACATATAATTAGAATTGGGTTTACTAACCATACTGTTTGTAGAATCTGATAGGCAACATCATTTCTTATTATGAGACGTTAAGAATATCCTGAATGTCTTCAATGTGATAGATGTGCCCTCTGGTTGTGGTATCTGCTGGTCGCCAGATTTGCACGATCATAAAACTAAGTTGAACTTTCGATTTCGACTCGATCTGAACTCCATATCTTCCCATATAATCTAACCCGGTGAATTGAATACTTTATGTAGCTCATCTAGATGCTGCTTAAAAAAGTATTCAGCGAAGTTAGGAGCACATTTTTAATACCCTGGTTACAAGAGGAGATCGAGGAATCGAATCGAATCGAATTGAGATTTCGATCCAGGTATATGGTGGCACTGAATCGAGGAATCGAATTCAAATGGAATCGAAATGACATTTGCGTTTTATTTGTGTGCGTACTGCTACGTGAATAACTTTCAAATAAATTTCACATTTTATAACAATGCTCTCAACACAAAGACGCGCGCCAAATTAAATTCAGCTTAGAACAAACAAGAGGGAAAAAACTTATCGCACGCACACAAGCAAAACCTCACACACCAATAACTCGATTCCCCGATTCAGGTTTACAAACAAATTTTCGATTCGATTCACCTCTTTCAGCATAGAGGAAATATATTATCTAGAGTCCCGACTTAATGGGTTTGCTCTCTTTCGGCCTACAAACTAAATTGAGAGAATTTTGCCCATTAGCATAAGCATGTGTTAGTTGTCCCGTGCATTTCTTATGGGAAAATCCAGATTCTATTAGTTGTTATGGGCTTTTGGTGAAGTCTGCACAATTAGGGGGAAAACAATGTGAGGTGAAATCAGCCGTTCAAAAAAGAGATCCGTTGAATTCAAAAATTGAAAAATGAATGCAATATTTTAAGAAAAATGAATTTTGCAACTTCCTTTCAGTGAAACCTGTGCTAAAAATAATATTTGACCGCTTTTGGCAAACAAATTCTATGATTTTTATGAAAAGTTTCGCTAAAAACAGAAAAAATCATGCAGAAAGTATAGGCGCACCATAGAACTGCAATGCAAACGTGGCCCAATTTAAGTTAAGCCCAGTTTTGACAGATTAACAACGAGGTGAGAATTTTGACAACTTAGGCCGTGTGTGAATTGCGTTAAAATTTGCGTTAAAACTTCTACCACAATTAAAATTTGACGTCTTCTTTGAGGTTGGATCAAATTTAGCCATTTGCTGTGTGATTTGCGTTAAAACAATTATTTTAACCAAGATTTCTGCGCAGGTTAAAAAAAATTTCCCTCGATAATTTAAGAAATTTCCCTGAACAAAAATTGGTTTTCTTTCTCGCGGAAAAATAATTTCTCTTACAAAACATATTTTTAAGAAAACAGGGTTAATAAAAAGTCTCTGAAACTAAAAACAAATCTTTTTATTTATTGTTCTCGATTCTAATGTAATATTTTAAAACAACAGTCAAAAATATTCAAACAAAATTCCCATTTTGATTAATTGATTTATTCGGTGTGGTAACACTGAAAAATTGTTGATATCTGTCATACATTTCAAAAGAAACAAAACAATAAATTCGTATTTGGTTCAGAAAAATGACAAATTTAAAGTATTTTGTTGTAATTCTTTTATATCTTTTAAAATATCAACGCATTATAACATTCAATAAGTTTTATTTTTTCTGCGTGAGACCCTAGAAAACAAAAGCATTGAATTTATATAAATTCATTTCAAACTTACATTTATTGTATGGTTTTCCAGCCTGCCTCCGTTTTTTTTCTTGCTCCATTTTCGTTTGATTTGAATGCAAAAGCAAGAGCAAATTTCTCTATCAATAGAAACGTCAAATTTTAACACACTTTAACCTGCTCCACAGCTCAATAAATTTTTACCCATTTTATTCACCTCATTAGTGTCAAATTTTAACGCTGGTTAAATTTTAACACACATTTTAACGCAATTCACACACGGCCTTGCTTAACAAAATGTAAACAAAATAAAATTCATTCCCAGTAATGCAAATGAAGGTAAAACAATTTAAATCCAAAATATTAATTTGTTATTTAAATAAAATATATAATGAATTTGCACTTAATTTACTCCTCAGATGAAGAAGAAATCATGGAGAATGTTGCAACAGAAGAAGTGGAATTCCCTGAAGGAAGTTACAACGCCAACATATCTACTCTGGAGCGAAAAATTATCGGCCACGAAGAGGTACAAGTTCAAGGTAAGTGTGTTCGTCACATTCATTTTAAAATCAAATGATATGAATATTCTTTTGTTTTTTTAGTAGAAATTACACTTCACGACAAGATTTTGTTCCTAACAATCAAATCGCTATATTCCGAAACCGGTCTGACATGCTTTATTTGTCGAGAAGGATAAACATGTCGTAAATGTGGCTATGAAGTTGAGGGATCGCTCTATTTGTTGACACTTTTCCTAGCCATTCATAGCCAAGCCAATTGGTTCAAATAAAAGCTGAATAAATTGAAGCATTTGGTAAAAATAGCACAGGCAGGTCATGTTTCACCACCTGTGCAATGCAAAGATGAATCTCGAAGATGCCAAGAAGAAGGAGGAAGATGCTAAGAAGTCCGATTTTGAAAAAGACAACTACTATATCAAGAACAGCTACACCACCAGAAGTAAGTAAATTTAAGATCCAAAACGGATTTGAATTGATTGAAGTACTTATTTAAAGGTTGTTCCATAATATCCAAGACATCAGAATTATCAAGAACCAACCGGTCTGATTCCGCCTCGTTTGCCCTAGGACCACCACTTCCAATCTACGAAGATTTAGATCCTTATGACCGCAGTGATACAGAGAACTGCCAGCACATATGACGTCTCATTATGAGGACGAGACAGGTTTGCGTCCAACATGTGTAGTGATTAAACAAAAAGTTAAACTCCCAGGCCGGGGTGGTGAATGGAATGATCCTTTGATGCATTCCAAGTTCCCTGGTGGTCATGTGCTTTCGGATCGTGAGAGAAAGTCGCCGCGATAGACGTACAAAGCTGTAGCAGTAATTCACTTTATTCCAGTTCAACAAGTTCAAAATCAGATTTAAGTTCTGACAGACGTCGCTACAATAGCAGTTTACACAAAAGTCCATAACCTAAACGACATTTTCGAACTGGCGGTCGTCTTAAATCACCAAGTCCCAGGAGTCCTCCAAGTAAGTTGAATTTTAATTTTATTGTGGTTATTATTTTTATTTAAAATGTACTTTTATTTATGTTGCTATTTTATCACATATATATTTGTATATATATATAATAAAAGCTCATAAATTAACAATTAATAATAACAAAACTACCATCTTTTATTGGTATTTCTTTCCACATGCATGTTCCATATTTTAATACCATTTAATTGATAATCATAACAAAAACCGTTTGTCTTTAACTTTTTGTCTCCAACCTAATCATAAGTTTTTTACGTTTATCAGTTGCAAAGCGGCGGCGGCGTGGACAATCCTCACCTTCTCCTATTCCATAAAAAAGAAGAGCCTACAGCCCAACAGAAAGGGTAGAGCTTCCCCAACATCGAAAAAATCTGGAACCGATAACACGAAGAGAAAGCATTGTGTTAAAATTAGTTCCGGTTGAGGTGAGAGATTCTATTTTTAAATTTATCTCAAGTATAACTTTTCGCATCTTTAGGATCTTCCAAATCAAGTGGGTGTGGTTCGAGATACATCGTCATCCCCAAAAACACTCTATTACCAAGACCGGAATCTCAGACTGACATTTCGGTTTGCCTACAAGCTAAAAAGCACTAAATGTGAGAAAGTGTGCGTGAAATGATGCAAAAAACCAAACACATTCTCACAATTAGTGCTTTGGCCCATCAAAATGCTTCATTATAGTAATCAGCCCATCTAAATGCTTCATTTTGAATGTTTCATGGCCTCGTTCAAAAACTAAACAATCCTTACCAACAGAATCTGAAGTGCTGACATGGTCTTAAATTGGAAGATTTGTATAGCTTTTTAATTTCAATCCAAATAAATGTTGTAAATGTATATTAAATAAAATAAAATTGACCAAATACATATTATTTAATGATTTATTAGTTTATTATTATTTATTTTGTTTACTTAAATAATTTGCGAACGCAACATGCGCTGCAACCGGTTAAGTATAGTTATTGCAAATGGACAAAAGTGTAACTCAATACTTTGTAAAACAACAAAACAGACAATTTTTTCAGGTGTAGTTTGTTTAGAGCATTTTCTTGGCGACGTTAGAAGTTCAGGTGGAAACAATAGGCGGATGCCTCCGTATTTTTTTGTACAGACAATGCTACGAGAAGCATACTTGTGAAGTTCCATTGCCAACTTTAGCTAGTTCAGATTCCTCAATTAGATTAGTATTTTCATCATTTAAGCAGTTCGGTAGTTGCAAGACCAAATTTTAGTTTTGTTTGTTGCAGAAATATTCCTGAAAATTTCTTTTTAAGGGACTATGTTAGAGTTGGAATTTTGTTTGTAGTTAGATTTTGGAATACAAATTTGAGGGAACCATGTTTTAAAAATAAGTTGCTTTGTGTAAAGCATCTTTAAGGAATAGAAATAGGCAATATGTTTACACACAATACCAACAAAATGAGTGCAATAAATAGATTTAAGTTACTTTTTTTAATCCAGTATGGGGAAACCGAACACCCAATAGAAAAAAACCGGTATACGCGCCAAAATCCATACTTCTTGACTAAATAATGTTATCTTCTATGTTTACGCATAAAATTACGAATTTTGTAGCGTATGAAAATTTCTAGACATTTTACAATCTGAATTACTTATTATGCTATGAAATAATTGGCTGCTATTAATGATATTTTTTTTTTTTCTAAAAAGTTGATGAAGGTTAGCCGAAGCGGACATTTCTTTAATCAACATATTTAAAATATTGGCTTTCTCAAAAATATTTTTCTACGCTAACCTCTGCTTTATATCTGAAAACTATTGTTTATGTATATTTTCTTCTATGTTCTGCATTTATAAAATGTAATCTACGGTAGTATTTATTATATTACGAAAAACAAAAACATATACATACGTAAAACTCATTAATTTTTTTTTATTATTAGCAGCATTTTTACTAAACATACTTTTCAAACAATAATAAGTAAACTTGAACTTTGATAACTAAACATTTTTAAGGAATGAATGAAATATATTTTGCGTTAAACTGTGGAAATTCACTAAAAAAAACTTCTGTACGTCAACAATAAACATTTATGACGATTACATGTTCTATTGAATTAGTTGTGCATGAATTCAGAACGATTTTAAGACGTTTTCATTTTGTGATATATATCAAAATTTACATTTTATTTGCTCTGCATTTATTCAACAGGTTCGATATAATCGTTCTGATTACTTTTTTAAAACATTTGTGTTCCTTTGATGCAGTTTTTTTTTTGATAGCAAATACATGTATACTTCCATCAATAAAAAATGTTATGGATAAGATATTTTTCGATTATAACTCTTTTTTTTAAATATACAAACTATAAATATACTTGGATTATCAAAATATTTGGGCCGTTCGTTAACGAAAATTTATTAGAATTCAATACAAAAATTGCACTCGCACCCTTAAATTGATGGTTCTTCGAACGCATCTTTGATACAAAAATCCGGGGATTATTATGAAATTTAAAGAATTTCGTAGTGATTACTGTAAATTAGTGAATTAATTATAATAAACTGATGTTGAACATGCTTTTTTCAAGACAAAAAGGTACATTGGTTCACTATCCACAAAATTAAAGCTTAAAACTGACTTTTTCATCGAAAAAAGTAAAAAGAAAAACCTGAAAAAAACTTATTAACTCCTCCATTTTGTTTTTGCTTTGCAAAGTGCCGCTCATATCTATTCATGGACTAATTGTCAAAATTACAAATACAACAATGTAAACAAACGGGTTTTGGAGAGTGAAACGTACGAAAGATTCCGGTCTTGGTAATGGAGTGTTTTTGGTCATCCCCATCTCGTCACAGTCAAAAGGAACTACTTCAATAAAATGTATATGTACAGCTGATAAAATAGCTAATAAACGTTGGAATCGATCCGTTAAAAATGTGAAATATCTCCTTTTTGTTAGCAAGGATGAGTATATAAATAAAAACAATTTGTTTAGCTTACATTAGTTAAACTACATTAGTTAAAAGTCCTTAACAATAATATTGTATTCTTTTTCTTTTTGATAAAGAATTATTTTAATCATTAGATACGTAGACTTCTTGGTTTGTTAATCATGATTATTTGTTTTTAAAATAAAATGAAATTAATAAAAATATGTTTTTAAATTCTATTCGGCACTCAACCTTAAAATTACTGACACAATATACATATAAGGCTTTTCGAGGCAAGCTTTTTTCAAAAAAAAAATGTAATGATTTTCCAAAACATCCTTCTTTGTACTATTTCGTACTGTTTATTACGAATTTGTAGTCTTAGGTTAAAACATCATATTGAAAAAATACAAAAATAATTTTGAATAATCGTCTATCAGTTTCAGCATATGTAGCTAAAATCGAAGTTCGGATTCGTAATCAGCATTGAAAAAAAATAAACTCTTAAACGAACTATTTAAAACCATAGAAGGATTACAATCAAGATTTTCAAAGTATAGTCAAATGAAGACTCATGAGTCTGTTGACCACATGAAATCGCGAACACGATGAACCAAAACATAAGAAGAATAAGAAATACAAATATTTATGTTTTCAATTTTGTTGAATTGAACATATGCCTCAATAAAAAAAATATAAACTTAGGGGCCGGTTATAGCTATCAGTAAAATCCATCAGTAAAATTTTTGTTTTTAGTTTTTGAACATGTTACAGATTTATTTCTAGCAAAAGATTGATGCAATAAGATGAATCCTATATTCAAGTATTTTTTTCAAAAAGAATCAATGCATTTAAAGTTTTATTTAATTTATAAATCCATTTTAATTTTTTTAATGATGAAATTTCATTTTACTGAACAGCTGACTGCCAAAAGCCAAAAAAAATCCATTTCGTTTTACTGTTGGTGTTCCAATTTTGTACTGTTCCGATCACATCATTAAAAATTTTACTGATGAAAGCAACAGTAAAAAAATTGTCTGAGGAGCGAAGCCTCAAAGTGACATTTAATTTAATGACGCAAATTTACTGATTGCTATAAACGCTCATCAGTAAAACATTTCAGATTCCTCCTGTTTCAAATCTTACTGATGGATTTTGCTGATAGCTATAACCGGCCCCTTAATACAGTTTTACGTTTTTATTTATTATTTGCCAAAAATTAAGCACAAATAAAAATTTATAATTGACTAATTTAATATTTGACTCGAGTAGATAAAATTTAGGAAAACCAAAAAGAAGTGTTTTTTTGGGAAATATTTAATATTTTTTTTAATTACTCATAAGCTAAGATACATTTTAACATCTAGTTTTCTGTTTTGTTATTCAAAATAAATAA
Source organism: Eupeodes latifasciatus (assembly GCA_920104205.1). Taxonomy (NCBI): domain Eukaryota; kingdom Metazoa; phylum Arthropoda; class Insecta; order Diptera; family Syrphidae; genus Eupeodes; species Eupeodes latifasciatus. Next base: position 387,751,308 of record OV049924.1, on the reverse strand, counting down.
TAGCATTGAATTTTAAAAACAAAAATCTTACTAAATTACATAAAATTTTGAAAAAAAAAATACAACTTTACAACTTTCGATGATAATACGTGTTTCTGAGGTTCTTTCTTTTCGGGCGTCTTTGTGACTGTATTCACATAAGTATATTCCATCAAGAAACTAAGAGTACCATCATCGCCTGGTTTGAGTCCTTCTTCAGGTGTAAAGTTCAATTTGATTGTTACTTTATTGGACTTTCTCCAAGTGAATCTATAAAAAAAAATTTGAGAAACAACATAGAATAGGAATTTCCAATTAGATTTTTCTGTTATTTACTTTGGTTTCTCTCGTTGAACTTGAACTTCTTCGTCGAATTCCGTTGAATCGTCGCGTTGATTTAGGACAAACGAAGAATCCAACACGTCTAGAATGGCGTTGGTGGGACTCTTAACACAACTTGGTTCCTCGGTCAGTGATGTCTGCCTCGATAGACTCGTGTTTGATGGATTCGATGTTGCTGCAGGCACGGTCGCCTGTTCGAAATCGATCATTCGCCGTTCCTCTTCCTCGGTTGGCAGGTAGTTAGCTTGACGACATTGTGTTCGCATTGTCGACAACGCAGGTTTTTCACTGTGAATGGTTGATCGGCAGGTTGGTCATGACGCTGCTGAATTGTCGTGACTATAAAGAAATTAATTTTCATTATATAAGGAAATCTCAAATGGAAGTTGACTTACTGTTTTTGATGTTGATTTTCTGTGTGAAAATCGATGGATTCAACTCGCCGACATCGTCAGTAGCTGCCGAGGAACTGATCTGAATCTGTTTGGCCTTTTGGGGATTCTTGTCGGGCCAGCCCATTTGCCTCCGAATGATTGCCACCGTTGAGCCAGTGCGATCCTTAGGAGCAAAATGAATGGATTAGTTTTAGATTTGAATTCACTTAATTTACAGTCAAGGTTGGAAATTTTTTTGGAGTCTTCCTGCGATTGTAGTCTTGTTTTTCTTGCTTCTCTTGCAGAACTACCGACTGGTAGTACTCTTTACACCTAGAAGATAAAGATTAAGCGAGTTGTCTACGATATGAATGTTTCGATTCGTACTTACACACTTGATCTCCGCGCGCTGTTGCGTCGTTTTTTTCTGAGCGGCTCGCATTTCATTTCTTGGCAGCTGATGAATATTCCGAGTTGGCAGTTGCTGCTGTTATGTCGTTCCAACATCAACACTCAGCTGCTGGGAGAAAGGCATTAGTGGCCGACTATTGAATGGCAAAACTTCCACTTGCATCATTGACTTGGTGGTGTTGTTGCTGATGGTTTTGTTGCATTGAATGCGTTTGACTATTGGTAGAGATGGTGACACCTACACCGTCAACGCCTGCGGCAGCTATGGCCGTTGAGATGTACATACAAACACAATGGGCAGTATCTGTCGTTAAAAACATTGATATTATTTTGTTAAGAGAAATATAATAAACAAAAAACTTGCCTGCAAATTAGCGCCTTGTTTGCTTTGTCTTCCAGACTTCTTCAGGGAAATTGCTTCCTGCATTATGGTATGTTATTGGCAGTATCTAAAATGAAAACACAGACTATAAAATAAATCGATTATTGTTGCACCTCCTTCGCTGCAATTTGACTTACTTTTTATTTAATGAAGTGAACTTGTATATACTCTTTTCATTATAAAGGTTTTTGATCTGAAAAATATCAAATTATATTAAATATCAAAACAATTAACAAAAACTTACTCTTAAAATTCGAAAAAAGACAATGATAATGTATCTGAGTACAAATCAATAAATAATTATGGAATAATTAGTACTTTATTTCTCTTATTCATCCGATAGGTCTTTTCGGTTACGCGCGCCCGCTCCCGTAACAAATGACCGCGCACCCGCTTTTAGGTTAAAAGAACATTAGAAATAATAAATTTTACGAAGTTATGAAATATAAAGTACTTCCCACCAAATAAATTGGTTATTTAAGTTTTGTACAGTACTGCATTTAGTTAATTACAAACCTCGTTTTATGCATGGACCTTTGTACCTTAATTATACTATAAGTTTCAATATTAAACTACAAAACACAAACGCAGATCATCCGAACTTTTCCAACTGTAGTGCAACCAATCTGTTAATTGACTTCTTTAAGTAAGATCAAAGTTTAAAGGTAGAGTTTGTGCTCTCGCGGTTTGTTAAACATAATGCTTAGTTTATAGGTGTTTTCTATAAAGATATTCTTAAGTTTTGCCCGTAGTAAACTTTCTAAAAACACTGAGAGCCTTTTTTTGATCATTTGCAATTATTTTTCTTTCCACTAGTTTTTGAATGGCAAGCCACTCGTGTTTAAGAATATACTTAGTGGCGCATGAGTTTAAACATTTCTGGCGTTTATCATCTTCCCCCTTGAAAAACTCTTATATCCTCTACATTGTGAATACGACTTAGATCGATGACTGGCTTCAATGACTCGCTGCTGATTGGCACTCCAAAGTCTTCTTCATTTTGTAACTTCTGAAGAACACTTACAATTTTATTAACAAACTCCTTATCCATTCTTATGCTGTTAGCCTGGGCGGGAACTTTATCTATTTCGATGTGGGCTGTGGGCTTGATTGAAAATCGTTCGAGCTCTTTCGGAAAGTCGACGTTTCTTAAACTATTCTGGGATCTACTTGTGGAAAAGAATTTCGAAAAGGCATCAATTTTCCATTGAATTCCGATTAAGTTTTTCCAAGTTTATCGGTTAGGTCCCAAAGCTTTGCTATTACAGCCAAGAATAGTGTGAGTTTCCCTGAAAAAGTTGTTCCTTAAGAGTTTGTTAAAATAAGTAGCTGATTCAATGCAGCAATAGGCAATACGTTTAGATTTTATGTACAGATATTAGTCGGAGTAGAATGTAATCGAAACTATTTCTAGAAGGTACCTCATGATGATTATACGATAATGAATCTGGTAGCATTTGATAGAAATTACTTAGCCTATTTTCCACGTCAAGCTTCAGAAGACGACTCAATGCTGTGTTCAGCTTACAAAGGAATTTAAAGCCAATCATGTTGTGAAAGGAATTCTTACGGCGCGCCATTAAACGGGATAGTAATGCAGCACTATTAGCTATTTCATCTTGAAGATAATCAAATTGAGAAATCTTCCATTTAAGGAATGAAGATCGGACTTGTTTCACTAGAAGGATATTATGTATATTTTTATAAACACTGTTTTGCTTAACAGATAAATCTTACCGAATGTAATGTCTGAAACCTTGATAGTTATTAGAGGCGGTATAATAAGATCAACTTCATTACAAATTTCAGTCATACTTTCAAATAGTTTTGTTTTATTTCCTATTCGAAAATTCTTTAAATTCTTTTTTGTTTTGCAAAATTGATTGTCATTTTTGACAGGTCAAAAAATTCCATGTTTCTTTTTTTCCCAATCCCCCATTTTGCTTTTTTTTCACCACTCACATGTATTCACCGATAGGGAATTTGAGAGAGTTCACCTCGAATAAAATTTGATGGTGTTTCAGGTAGGACGGGTACCAGTCGGGACTCTAGATAATATATTTCCTCTATGGTTTACATTCTGCAACTCTCGCATCGACAAAATTAAGTCGATAAACTCTGAAAATTGAAACAAATCTGAGGTTTTTATTTGCATCTTTCAACGGTCTGAGCGAAAATTAAACTCATAAACGCAGCTAATAATAAAAATAATAGTAGTAGTGCTTTCAGAGTTGTATGTTTCTAGGTCCTAATTCTCATTGGACTGTTGCACCACCTAATTTATTTTACTTAATGATTAAAACTGTTCAAATAACTAACTAATATTTATCTAAATGCGAAATTTAGAATTGTTTCTAAATCTTCATTGTTCTGGCACCTAACAAGAGTAATTAATTTCACTTCATATTCGAATGATATTACTCTCAAACGAACACAATGAGAGTAACAAAAAGTTGTTCATCCACAATTTTGAATTTTCTTTGAACACCTCTGAACAGCTGACTACATCCGCCATTTTCAAAGGTGGTCGCCATTTTTCAAAGGTGATGAGCAGAGAGAAAAGAGAGAAAAGTTGTTTCTCTCTCGTGGTGAGTATGTACACAAACTTGCATAAGGATTAGTTCCCCACATTTTTTTTATATGGAGTTAATACATATGCAAGTTGGTGTGCAAATCATAGCTTGTAGGCAAAAAGAGAGCAACCGTCGAAGTTGGTTTTCTCTATTAGTTCTTTTCTCTCTGATCTAGACTACGCAGACGCAGACGATGCATGGACCTCAACCAACATGCGTCTCCAGCCAGCTCAATCCCTAGCTAGCTCTCTCTAATTTTTGGTTCACGTCTTCTCACACCTGCGTCCGTCACCTGAGTCGCGGTCTTTCTCTTCTGCGTCGTCCCTCGGGATTGGATTCGAGGCCTTCCGGGTTGGAGCGTTGATGTCCATTCGCTCTACATGACCCAGCCATCTAAGTCGTTGGACTTTTATTCTTTTAACCAGGCCAGTGGTGTCGCTGTACAGCCCGTACAGTTTGTCGTTGTATCTCCAGTCTCCATCTATGCAAACAGGACCAAAAATCACCCGAAGAAGCATCTCAAGACGCTCTCATTTTTCTTTGAAAGGGTCCAAGCCTCAGGGCCATAAATAAGAACCGGATTGATGAGTTTCTTATAAAGGGTTTTTCGATAAGGAAAATGTCAATCGTGGCGTTTGTTGTGTGGTACGTAGCGCCGCACAGTGGTTCGGTTTGTATGAGAGCGCGGAAATAAATCGATAAAACCTGTAATATAAATCGGAGAGAAATGAATTTTGGCACACATGTGTGGGTTAGGAAAACACACATTTCCTCAAAATTTGGATTAAAAATAACAATTAGAAGATGAGTTATTGAGATTTTTCTAAATTTTGGGGTTTATTGTTCATATAAAAAAAATAACAATTTATGTTTTGTAACACTTTTTGCTTTAATATGTAAACATTACAAAAAATATTTATAATACTAATTACATAAATAAATAATTAAATAAATAAACAAATAAATAAATGTATAAATACATAAAAATAAATAACATAGTCATAAAAATTAATTTATTAATTAATTAATTCAAGAGCTTCTTCACTCAATGGAAGGTTTTTTTTTTGGTTCCGGTCTCAATTGGGTTATAAAGGGATCAGATGATATCATGATCATGTGGAAAACGTCCTCATTTGTAGATAGCCGAGAACATTTCCTGGAGTGGTGGGTTCTGTAATATTTGTAGTCCTTATTTCTGCTTTCCTGGGCCTCCTCTGAAAGTGAACCCACTGGCAAAGATGCACTTTGTATTACTTCTGCTCCGTGTAATAAGATTTTATGAACTGTTGCAGGCATGTGATACCAAGGGTATAACGAAATCGCCAATTCCTTAAATTTGTCTGTATCGATTGAAAAATTGCAGCAAATTACTTCCAATATGACTGAAAGTCTCGTTATCAACCTTGAATCTATTTTGGTAATCTCTGCAGTCAGAAGCGGATTTTCAAAAAACCTTCGTGATGTATTGCCGTCATTTGTTGTTCCAGTTCCTCGCTTTACAACGTCAACCTTGATACCAACCTTTTCGATGAATTCAGCTTGTATTCGTTTTTTTCCACTTCCTTAATAGCACGAGTGTCCTCACATGTTCTCCATGATTTAAAGCTTAAGTTGTAGCCGAGGTGCAACACGTATTCCATAAATCTAATCCTTGCATGTAGTGATGATATTCCTAGTTTAAGAGCATCGTCATTCAACATCTTGGTACTGATCTTAGATAAATTATTCATCTCCGAAGGCTTAGCTCCACAAATGATGCAGTTGCTCGCAGAACTAGTATTTGTGACAGCTTGAGCAACTTTTCCATCTATCATCGTGAAATAAAGATGGTGTCTAACGTTTATGGCAAGTGTGCCTACTTAGGTACTTACATATAGTTTAATACATCATTATTTTTTTTTATTGTAATTTTTTAAATAAAAGTTAGGAAACAATTGGAAAATAAGTCAGGCAAAAAAAAAGTTTTGCGCTAAAAATTGAATATCTCAAAGGTTAGTCAATGGATTAATTTTATTTTATTTTTTACAGAAAGGTACATATATTTTCTAAAAATTAAGCTCTTATCTAGTTATCTGTGACAAGTCTTGCTACCCAGACAACATAGCAGTAACCGAAACATCTGCGATACCATCTGATCCCCTTATAACCAAATTGAGACCGGAACCAAAAAAAAACCTTCCATTGAGTGAGGAAGCTCTTGAATTAATTAATTAATATTTTTTTATGACTATGTAATTTATTTTTATGTATTTATACATTTATTTATTTGTTTATTTATTTAATTATTTATTTATGTAATTAGTATTGTAAGTATTTTTTGTAATGTTTACATATTAAAGCAAAAAGTGTTACAAAACATAAATTGTTATTTTTTTATATGAACAATAAACCCCAAAATTTTGAAAAATCTCAATAACTCATCTTCTAATTGTTATTTTTATTCCAAAATTTGAGGAAATATGTGTTTCCCTAACCCAAACATGTGTGCCAAATTTCATTTCTCTCCGAATTATATTACAGGTTTTATCGATTTATTTCCGCGCGCCCATACAAACCGAACCCCAAAATTTAGAAAAATCTCAATAACTCATCTTCTAATCGTTATGTTTAATCCAAATTTTGAGGAAATGTGTGTTTTCTTAACCCAAACATGTGTGCCAAATTTCATTTCTCTCCGATTTATATTACAGGTTTTATCGATTTATTTCCGCGCTCCCATACAAACCGAACCACTGTGCGCCGTCCTGCTGGAACCACATGTTGTATAGGTCCATATGGTTTAATTTGTGTCATAAGAAATTAGTTATCATCGTTACGTATCGCTTGCTGTTGACCGCCTCGCTAACGTCGTTTTCAAAGAAGTACGGCCCAAAATCCACACCAAACGGTAACTTTTTCAGGATGCATTATCACCTAGTGAACCTCGCGTCGGATGGTGTCGTCTAATATACGGTAAATTTCTTGTTAACACAGCCATTCATCCAAAAATGCGTCTCGTCGCTAAAGATGATCTTTCGGTTAAAATTGGGGTCCTCTTGCAAATAATTCGAGCCCAGTCAGCGAACAAACGGCGCTGTCCATGGTCATGAAGTTTGAGCTCCTGGGTCAGTTGGATCTTGTACTGTTGAGGGCCACCACGTCAATGGGAGCAATGCGCGCAACGTTTACGTTAACGAACCCTTATTTTGATAATAAAGTTTTATTATTTGAACGTGCTGTTCAATCATGTAATTTCCCATGATCATTTGGCATAAGCAACTGATAACTGAATAATTAAAACATTTTTTTTTTCAGATGTCACCAAAACAAAATGGCCGCCACGGGGCGCCAAAATCTATCCACGCCGATTGAAAAACCCTTTAGAATCAAAATTTGTTGTTATTTTGCACCATTTTGTAAATATTTTATTTACCTATTTCCAAGTAGCACCGTAGATCCGCAGCTGTTCAGCCTCTCCGCCGCATATCTTCAAAATCGTTCGATGTCAACCCCTTGGATACCCTTTATAGTTTCTTCCATTAATTTAATGAGAGCCTCTTCTTGTTCCCGATTAATGCAATTGCAAAACGACCTTTATAAAAAACTCCAACTAAATGTATAAAAATAATTTATTTTTTTACAAATAAAAAACTTATATGTTTTGTTAATTTTAGCGACAGATAAATTTGAACGACAAAAAAATAACATTTAATTCGAATCATTCGACAGTCAAGATTTGCAATTTTTTTTCGAGTTCGAATAACTTTATATCGGAAATAAAATAAATTAGGTGGCGCAACAGTCCGTAGAGAACCAGGGTCTAGTAACTTACATTTCTCAACCATTCCTGTGTGCGAGTAGTTGCAGGATGGATGCGCAATGTCGTTTATATTATTTAAAAACATATCTTCTGCAATTCATCTCCGTGTGTTCGATCGAAAATCTTATTTTATGAACAGGTCTAATGCAGACCTAAGTTAGGCAGAAGTTTATGAACAAATTCTTTTACTCGTTATACAATATCCGAAGAATAAAGATACCTTTATTTCTCAAAGTAGTAAAATTGCGTTTTACTTTTTATAAAACAATATTTTATCAAATGAAGTGTTAAATATCAAACATCAAAATAAATCTCGATTTCAAAACGGTATCTGAATTGAGTGTTCAGAAAGTATTCAGAGCCGATTTAATTCTGATAATTCAGTTCTGTATAACAGCTGAACACACCCAATGAAACAATTATTCAGCACAACGCGCTGAATATGCTTACGATACGACACATATACGTTACGTATATGAAGTTTACTTCCCATCAAAAATACTTCATTTAAATGCAGTATTTTTGCTTCCCATTTTGAATTTTCCCAATTACTCTTCGTCTTCAACCATCGAGAAAGAACTAATTAGTTTTTTCTCTCTGTCAAAAACACTCTAATGTGTTTTTGCTCTCTGTTCTGTCTTCAACATAAACTGGAAACCGGCACGTTTAACTGCTGGAACACAATGCAAAAATCGGAGCCGCAGCCGGAGCCGGAGTCGGAATAGCTGTCGTACGTTAACAGAAAGTACGCACACAATGCGTCGTACGGCTTTTTGATGTTATTTGGTATATTTGCAGTTTTCAACCACATTAAATTTCTCAGAAAATATTTTTTTGTTCACTTTTATTTCTTATTTAAATATTTTTCCACTTTTTTATTGAAAAACTATTAAAAAAAAATATAATCACCAAGTTATTCACTACAAAAATGGAAACGTCACATGTGTCGTACGACAAAGTTAAAAGTTAGTCAACTCTTCCGACTCCGGCTGCGGCTCCGATTCCAGTTGCGTCACGTTGTGTGCGTACATTTGCATTTGCGTACATTGAACACTTTGACAGCTATTCCAGTTACGACTCCGACCAGAGAGAAAAAACTAAATGAGAGAACCAAATTTCCTCGTCTCCGTCACTTCGATACCTCTTACTCTCATTTTTTATAGCGTGTTGAATTCGTATCGGTGTGTACATGTGTTCACCTCGGAAAAGAGTACACAAAAAAACATCACTTCCGGGAAATGCGACATTTCTCATTTTTGTTTATTGATAGCCAAGAAGGCTATGTTTTTTAAAGTCTCATTATAATATTTTTGTAATTCTCATGAATTTCTTTCTTTAATTTTACTAACATCTTGTCGTTTTTATATCTACAAAAATACTCCTATAATTCAAATTAATTCTAGGAAAACATTTTTGTTTGTCAATAAATACCGGAAGAAGTTATACCGGTAGTTCGTGGTGAATTTGTTTTTCTCTCCTCTTTCTCTGAGTTAAAGATAGATGGCATTAACAACCTTCTCTGAGTTACAGATAGATGGCATTAACAACCAAAACAAGAAAGGATGTGTGCAGAAAGAGTATAACAAGGTTAAGGTTTTTTAGACTAGACTTTATTTGTATATTTGAACGAGTACATGTTTTTTATAAATGAACATATGTTATGTTTATTTCAATAGTAATGCCTTAACTACTAACTTAAATACTGTATTATCTAAAATATACTGCATTGAATTATTTTACATTGAATTATAAAAGACGGAAATAATAAAGTTCTACAGTTTACCAGGAATATTTATATAAAATATCCACATCTTCTGCAATTGCGGTATCAATCGATATTTTCTGGAACTTAGTATTATTTACTTAACATGAATTACTCTTTCAGCTTTTTTATACACCAAAAAAATCAATTATGAAATTTGGCTGCGATAATAACTACTTGAACACAGCATTTTCATTGTTTATAGTTATTCAGGTTTAGCCCTTAACTTTGATTTGCATTTATTTATGAATAGCCTAAAACGTTTAGCAAACATCTATGAATAAGCCACAATGCATTTTCAGAAAAACTGTAGTTAGAACTTTCCCTCACAGATTTTTCCTTGTCGCTATATAACTGAAAGATAAGATATAAATATTTAGAACTGGAAAATTTATAAAAATGATGCATAAGACTTAAATTTTGGTTGAAGAACAAATTTGTATATTCTTTTCACAAAACCACTGACCCAGCTTATGTAGTTAAGCCTTTAAAAGCAAAACACACTAGCTTAGTGGAAGGCAGTAAGAATAGCTTATCACCTATTCACAAATCTTATGCAATGAAAATTGGTAACAGAAGTAACAAGTTGACGGTCTTTTTATTTAGTGTCTACTTAAATCACTTATTTTCAGCATTTTGGAAATGTCGTGAGTAATGTAAAGAAAACAAACAACGAGTACACACAAATAAAATAGGAATGGAAAAAAGAGATGAGTATATAAAAATGTTTTCAATGTTCCATGTTTACATTCTGTAACTCTCGTTTTCAATGTTCCTGCAACTCTCACATCGACAAAATTAAGTCGATAAACTCTGAAAATTGAAACAAATCTGAGTTTTTTTGCATCTTTCAACGGTCTGAGCGAAAATTAAACGCATAAACGCAGCTAATAATACAACTAATTGTTGTAGTGCTTTCAGAGTTTTATGTTTCTAGGTCCTAATTCTCATTGGACTGTTGCACCACATAATTTATTTTACTTACTTAATGCTTCAAATAACTAACTAATATTTATCTAAATGCGTAATTTAGAATTGTTTCTAAATCTTCATTGTTCTGGCACCTAACAAGAGTAATTAATTTCACTTCATATTCGAATGATATTACTCTCAAACGAACACAATGAGAGTACCATAAAGTTGTTCATACACAATTTTGAATTTTCTTTGAACACCTCTGAACAGCTGACTACATCCGCCATTTTTCAAAGGTGGTCGCCATTTTTAAAAGGTGGTGAGCAGAGAGAAAAGAGAGAAAAGTTTTTTCTCTCTCGTGGTGAGTATGTGCACAAACTTTCATAAGTATGTGTTCCCCACATTTTTTTTATATGGAGTTAACACATATGCAAGTTGGTGGCAAAATCACAGCTTGTAGGCAAAAAGAGAGCAACCGTCGAAGTTGGTTCTCTCTATTAGTTCTTTCTCAATGCTCCGACTCCGGCTCCGACACCATTGTGTTCCAGCAGTAACGCGTTGCATTAAAGTTTCATTGATATTGCAATGCAAAGTTTAATATTTAATTGCATTTAAAAAAGAAAGAAAGGACATTTCACAATAATAATCCTTTTCGTCGGAAATTGGTTTACTTCTAGAAAACAAAGAAAAGAAGAAACAAATTTACTATCATGAAGAACAAATTGATGTTTTCGAGGTCCAATTTCAAAGTTAATTGAATTGAAAATTCACCATCTTGAATTTATTCATTTGTATGAAATTTGGAAAACTACAAATAAATGCTTAAAATAGCAGCAAAGAAAATGTTAATTGAAAGTTAAAATTAATACAAAAAGTGTCGTTTCCCAGAATTTGAATTGTTTAAATATTATTTGAACTGTTGTGTGACTTAAATTTGAGATCTGAAATATTTTTTTTTTTCAATCACCATTTTGAAACGCAGGATTCTCGGCAACGAAATCATACTTATTTGGTAAGTAGCATAAGAGTGCTAAGGAATGCCCAAAACTACATAAACTTAACCATAATTAATAATTAGATTGATCCCATCGGTGTAACAAATTGAGAACTATGTATTGGGAAAGATATCAATGAATCCAATAATAGTTTGTATGGCAAAAAAGTTATACATAACTGTTTTAAGTTTTTAATAAATGCAATTTAATATTTATTAGTTGTTAAACAATAAAAGAAAGCTACAAAATAAAGTGCATAAAAGCGCATGGTCGGCAAGGTAATATACATACGTACTTACTTACTTTAGGCAGTGGCGATTCCTGCTCATGATCGGTTAGCTATTTCTTCTAGAAGTTGAAGATAAGTTTTTAAGAATAATAATTCATTTTCAAGTTTTCTGCAGTCCGCACTGACCTTACATCGATAAATGCAGCAAATGTTTCATGATTTTTTTTATAAGAGTAGTAACAATAGATAATTGGGACTTTAAATGAATGTCAAACAAAGCTATAAACTCTGGCAGTTGGATTCTATCAGAAATGTGATAGCCTAAAACGTCAGCAACAGTTTTGATTTAATCATTTTGGATAGCAACTGAAAAACTTTAAAAACTGTTGACCTTTTAACACCGCAAAGTTGTGTTGAACACTTAAAGCTTCGTCTTTCCTAGTCTGACCAAAGGTAGCTAATTCAATTACATATTGCAAATGGGAGGCACTTAAATAAATAAATAAATAAATAAATTGGGTGGCGCAACAGTCCGTTGGGAACTAGGTCCTAGTGACTTACAACTCTCAACCATTCCTGTGTGCGAGTACAGTTGTCAGGGATGGAGGGGACCTACAGTTTATATGCCGAATCCGAACGGCAAATTTTGAGAAAGCACTTTTCATGACAAGAATTACTCTTGGAGAATTTGTCAATTCCTCGCAAGAGGCAGTACCCGTGAAACTTAAGATGGCATAGGCAGGGATCGAACCCAAGACCTGTGGCATGACAGTCCAACGCACTAACCATCATGCCACGGGTACTACAATGGGAGGCACTTAGCTTGTGTTTTATCTGAAGTGTGGTTAGAGTGTTCATACTGTCCCCATCCGAGAAACTCCATGCGAAAGAGATACCGGAAAAAAGCAAACAAGATCAACAAAATAATTTCTTGTTGTTCTCGCTACCAAATAGCTATTGGTAATATTATATATTAAATATTGATTTTCGCTAAAGGTTCGAGTATACTCTCTGTTTCTATACTTGTGTGTTTATTTTAAATCTGTAGGACGCCCATTATTAACTTCTCCGAAAACGATATTGTTCAAAATGGTTTCTCTAACAATTTTTCAAGTATGGTCTTTGCTTGAAAAGTATTCGAGATTCCATTGTAATTCCTACCAAAATAAATGTTCCTATTATTACACCAAGATCATGAAAACTAAGTATCTATTTCTAAACAAACAAAGAAAACTCCGTTTACAACGACTTATCTCATAGCTTAAAACCTTATTCTTAGCTGGTCATAGAATCATACAATTCTATGACTTAGAAGTCAAATTTGAAAATTAAACTTCATACAATTTTTATTATTTTTTTTAATTACAAAAGAATTGAAATTGATGCAATGCAGCTGCATAAGTCGTAATGTTCTCTTATTTATTTTTGTTTCGCTCTGGTTGTTTTTAATTTAAAGTCTTATAGTTTTCATTTTTTTAGAATTAATAATTAATATATGAACTTTATAAACATTTTGAAAAATCACACTTCAAACTGATTTTTTGACTATATATGTACATATGTATGTATGTACTTGTTTTTTTTTTTTTTTGAAAGCTATTAATAAATTTAATTTTTACTTACTAACTTAAGGTGGCGCTACAGTCCAGTGTGAACTAGGGCCTTACCCAACAAACTTCTCCATAGAAGATGTCTCCAGTTTCGCGCTCCAAGTTGGATGAGGCCACTTTCCACTTGTGCGCGCCACCTGATCCGCGGTCTTTCTCTATTGCGCTGTCCTGTGGGTGTGGATTCGAAGACTTTCCGGGCCGGAGAACTGGTTTTCATGCGCTCTACGTGACCCAGCCATCTTACTGCTGGAACACAATGCAAAAATCGGAGCCGCAGCCGGAGCCGGAGTCGGAATAGCTGTCGTACGTTAACAGAAAGTACGCACACAATGCGTCGTACGGCTTTTTGATGTTATTTGGTATATTTGCAGTTTTCAACCACATTAAATTTCTCAGAAAATATTTTTTTGTTCACTTTTATTTCTTATTTAAATATTTTTCCACTTTTTTATTGAAAAACTATTAAAAAAAAATATAATCACCAAGTTATTCACTACAAAAATGGAAACGTCACATGTGTCGTACGACAAAGTTAAAAGTTAGTAAACTCTTCCGACTCCGGCTGCGGCTCCGATTCCAGTTGCGTCGCGTTGTGTGCGTACATTTGCATTTGCGTACATTGAACACTTTGACAGCTATTCCAGTTACGACTCCGACTCCGGCTCCGACACCATTGTGTTCCAGCAGTTAGTCGTTGGACTTTTACCCTTCTGGCTAAGTCTACGTCGCTGTACAGCCCGTCCACCTCGACGTTCCATCTTCTCTTCCACTCCCCTTCTATGCATACGGGACCGTATGTCACACGAAGAACTTTTCTCTCGAAACGACCCAAAGTACTTTTATCCGCTTTTGTCATAGTCCTTGCTTCTGCACCGTTTAGCAGGAGGGTCTTATATAGCAACACTTTGGTCGCTCGCGAGAGGGCTTTGGTGCTCAATTGCTTTCTTAGCCCAAAGAAACTGCGTTTTGACCGAGACGTCGGTGTTGTAGGTCCTTTCTTGACAACAGCATGTACTTTGTTTTGCCCTCATTAACCGTTAAACCCATTTTTGCCGCCTCTGCTTCAATGAAGGAAACAAACTACCTGGAACAGTCAATTGCAATAGACTTAAAAGGGCCACAGACATCTGAATGTATCCTTTCCAGGGCACTTTTAGCTCTACTGCTCTACTGCGTTTTCCATTAAACGGTATTCGTACTTGTTTTTCCTTAACACCACCTCACAAAAATCAATTTTGGATTTTGTGTTGCATCATGTTGTCCCTGAGTACTTACTTACTTACTTAATGACCAATATGTATGAGAAATATCTCCGCTACAAACTTCTTTACGATATATTTGAGTTCATACAAATTTCCATTTAAATAAGCTGTTGCTTTTAATTCCTCGTTCTTCAAAATTAAATCCTTTTTGCCACAGAATTTAATGTAAGCTCCAGCGTTCTTCAATTTACTAACAGAAATTACTAACAGAAAAAATCAAATATTTTATAATGTCACATTTAAATCGATTTTTATTTCAAGATTTCAGAATATGTATATTTTCTCTAATTTCAGTTTGATGGAACTTCACAACTGGATTGATTGTAATCTCAACAGAATAGAAAGGAATAACAACTACGATGACTTAAATACTACCGACTTATTAAGAGCTTTACATCTTCGAATCATAACAAACATACGTCGTTTTATAGATCTAGTATTGTCCAATAGTATTGCCTTCTGTTCGTCAATTACATTTTGTACAAATGGATTTCGTTTCCGTCATGAAACCTTTGGGGAAAATATCAGAAAAGTATAAAACTTTATGGTTACACATCAAAACCACTAGGAAACTAAGGGTTAAAACGTGACGGTAATGCATCATACGTGGAGCTAACGGAGTAAACGAATTTCTGATTTTTAAACTTCATTTTCATCTTATGGACCTCACTCAAGTCATCTTTTCATCCTTCTCACATATTGCACCAAATTTACAATTACGATAGTGAGTACTTGAATTTAGTTATTAATAAATTAGAATTAATATTTAGTTTCTAAATTAGACACAAATAACATTAAGTGTTTTCAAAAAACTCAATTTTATTCTCAAAAAAAGAAACTATAAATTCATTAGAGGTTTCTCAAAAATAAAATTATCATTAAGTTTTTAATTTAAACATTTGAAAAATTTAGAAACAAAAATAAGGGTAGACATTATGTTAAAATAAAAATTAAATATGTATTTAAATTGTATCGAAAATTGAAATAATTTTAAGAATTATTTAAGTTGTAATAAGACATATCGGAAATGTTATAAATTCAAATCTTGATTCAAAATTGTTAGGAAAATACAATGATTGATTTCTTTTTGATACAAAAACAAAACAAAACAAAGAAACTCAAAATTTAAAAAAAAAAAGTCGATACAAATTTATAAAAGTTTAAAAATAAGGTTTTGCCATAAAACAAGGTTCGCATCTCTACTAATTATTTAAATATTGTTGCATAAATTATTGAAAAAATGTATAATAATCTAATTTACGTTCAAATTGGCTTAATCCGAAAGTTTACTTATTTATACTCCATGCAAGAAATAAGGACCTTCATAGCTTAATTCCGATGAACTTGAATCCGTTGGGAAAGAATTTCTTTTTTTTTGTATTCTTTAAAAACTTTATTTCATATTTATTTAATCAAATCTTCCAATTCCTCACGACTGGTGGGGAAAAATCTTTACCTAAACGAAGCACAAGTTAAAGAATGAGAGTCCAAACGTTTAATTATTTAAGTTGTTTTTATTGTGGAGGTATATTCACGACTCTTTTTCTAAATATATATTTTTTAAGTTGTTCCATCAGATATATTTTACATTCATTATTAATATGCTAATCGAACAATTAACGGTATTATCTTACAATGTTTTATTTTATTATTTATCAATTTGACATTTATTAATACTCGTATTACATGTTGATCATAAACTAATGAAAATTGATTTCGAAGATTTATTTCGAAGTCCTCATTTCCACTGATTTTTTTTATGAATTCGGTAGAATTCGCAATTTCTTTTATACACTTCTTAATATTCAAGGATTTTTGTTGAAGCAAATTATATAACAGGTCAGTTTGTGCGAATATAGATGAAAATAAATTTAAAAAAAAAAATTAAACTCGCTTAAGAACTGTAAGTAACCGCGAGCAGCAACAGATGTATTTTCTCCCCCAACTCTGTACTGTATCATCAATTATGTATTCGAACACAGCAATTAAGTTCAATCTTTCTTTTTCAACTAAATTGAGTAACCGCGAGTTAACCCTACAGTGCATGATTTTTTGTTTTCCCCCCAAAAAATATATGTGGTAGTAGTCAGCAGGCATTGCTACGACATTAGACACTTCTCTACCTGTATTTGGCATTGTTACATCTGTATGGGAGTAATGTACTTCAACATTGCGAGTGAAAGCATGTGGGGTCCAATCTGATGAAGCGATTTGTGGAGATAAAGTGCTTTGCATCAACATTAGTCTAGTTAGAGGTGCGCAGTCTCTGTATTCACCATTGTCTCTTGATAGTGCGTTGGTGACCGAGTACCACACAACTGACTCTCGTACAGCTGGTGACTTGACCGATGACCGAATAGCGGTTTCTTGGTCATTGTCAAGAGAGTTAGCAAAGGTTCCGTACTGCTGTGAGTAAGGCGGGGTGTTAGCGTTTACAATGCTAGCTATGTGGTTTGGTTGTAATACTCGGATTGGCACGTGTGTCGCTAGACAATTTTTGGAGGCCAATTCTGTGATGTCTGTTGCAGTAATGTTCCCAGACGTGTTCGCTGATCCCGTTTGGTTTTTGGACCTCTTGGGTTGATTGGTTGATAAGTGGTAGAAAATTCGCATATACCACTTGTACGCATTTTTATTTTATGTTTTCGGATAAAGGGGTCCAACAAATCCACTCCACCCATATGTCGGTTGTAATGTCGAATTACGTTTGCGGCATCGACATCTATGTACTGTTTACGTTTTTTATCAAAACGTCTTACTTTGTCTTTAGGCTGCTCACCGACGAAAGAAGATAATAAAACCACAGGTTTGCTATCTAGCCACATAACTGTCGTCACTGGTACCCCGTCTACAGTGGTGACCCATTCTTCTGAGTATCCGCGGGTTTTAATGGCATCCGATAACTCTTTGAGATGGCAGTTGCAAATTACTTCCTAAACGGCCTTTGTTGACGGTGACTAGGTAATGAATTCGAATCTTAGCCAAGTAGGACATAAATTGTCAAAGAAGACTTTGTAATTCTTATTCCTGGGAACACAACGACACAAACGTACAACAATATTGCTACTCGAACCTAAATCAGGTTCATCAGGAAGCCTAAATTGATCGGCGTTTTCAGTGCCGGAATAAACTTCAAAGTTATATGCGAAAGCTTTATCATCGCATAGTACCAACAACTTGTAACCCCATTTAAGAGGTTTGTTGGGAAGGTATTGGCGAATGAAAGTTGCAAGCTTTTGTGGCGCACATTTGCTCATCGACCGAAAGGGTTTGTCTCTTTGGAACAGCTTGGCATTTCTTTTTTAGTGTCTCCAATGTGGGTCGAATGCGGAAAAGTCTATCATGTCCAAGTTGATCTCTGGGTATAAAATGATGGTTGTCATTGAAGTGAATGACACTACGTAGTTTCTCAAAATCAGTCAAGGTCATGGTCTCAGTTATAATAGGTATACCTTATTCTGAATCCCACAACATACGGATATTTGTTTGTGGGACCAGTCCTAACAGGAGACAGATACCTGATATTTGTCTTTGTTAAAAATGCCTGTAGAACAACCAAACACATGTCCATGTCGCACGCAAAATACATGATATTGCAAGAAACAAATAAATGATTAACAATGGATCCGCAATTCATTAAAAAAGCAATTAAAAGCATCAATATTTACATAAGGCACAACGATTAAAAGGTTAGAACTCACTTGAATAGAAGCAATACATGACAATTATTTCAATTATCTCCACTCCAATAATGGGAATGGTAGCAAACAATAAATACTTTATCTTAACCTTATCTATTTTATAAAATAAGAACTTTACTAGAAGTGTCAGGTTCAAAACAAAAATATATAACGTCAAAACTAGTGTTAAAATTTTGAACGGAGACCTAGGGTGAAATATTGACTGTTTTCTGTTCAACATCTTAGTGATTTCCATATGATTTTCCTTGAATCTCCTAGTAAAACAGTTGTGACATGGTATTTCCTTATTGTTAATCCGGCATTCCCATGTAGATATTGGTAGGTGACATTCAGCTACATCGTCGCAGTTGGCTTCATTGTCTGTAACCAATTTATATTTTCCGCAAGACTGCACAACCAATGGTACTGAGGTGAAATTACAAATTTGATTAATTTTAACACAGTTATTCCCTCTTCTTTTGTAAGACGATATTCCTTCTAACAATATAAGGATTGTAATAGTTATAAATAAATGTTTATCCATTTTCCCAAAGTAAAACTTTTTTTTTTTTTGAGTATAAAAATCGTGTTATTACTTTGGGATTGACATTTGTCGAGCTGTCAAGTAAGTTGTGAAAATAAGAGTTCTTAGATAAATTAGAAGAAAGTGAAATTAGTTCAGTCTTTAAATTTCTTTTTACACTGAAATTGAATGTTTAAAACCTCTGCTCAACGAAAACGTTAAAAATCTGAGTAAGTTTTAGAAAATAAGACACTAAATTCGCAAAATAAAACAACTGCATCGAAGCCTAAACTCTAACCTCAACAAATGAACACGAGGGGACTGTCAGATACTTCTCCAGAAAAAATAGTAGCAGAAAAACGAGGGCCGAGCTATTACCACAACATGGCAAATGACAATATTGTTTTTAATAGGGATTTACTAAAAGAAATCCTTCGTGAAAATAACGCCGAACTTGTTAGGGAACTTCCCACTAAAAACGACTTCCAGCATCTTTTCACAGAAATAACATCATTGAAAACAAAACATGCAGAACTGTCAGCTAAAGTTTCGCAGCTTGAAGACAAAAACAAACAATTAGAATCCCAAATTGATAAGCTCATGCAAAAAAATACAGAAAAAAATCTCATCGTACGTCTACCTGTTGAGAACAATGTTGACATGACAGAAAAGGCTAAATCTGTTTGCTCAAGTCTACTAAATCTTAACACAAACAGCGAAGTTGAAAGTGCCTTCAAAATACAAGGCCAAAATCTAGGAAAATCAACAATAATTGTACAAATGAAGACCCGTGAAGTAGCTTCTAGTATACTGCGTAATTCTGGCAAACTTAAGTCTACAGGTATCACAATAAGTAAAGACCTTCCATATAACGTGCGCCAAAGAAGGGCAAAATTGTATGCGCTGATGAAACCACTGCGAATGGAAAATCCGGAGAAAAAGATTGTCTTGAGGGACGATAGGTTGCATGTTCAGGATAAAATATTCACATGGGATACTGTTAAATTCTTCTTTTATATGAAATAAAACTTAAACTTCGAATTATTCTTTCGTTTATTCATATAATAATTATAGCTTAGAAATAGTTAGGTATATAAGTATAATTTATAAGATTTAATGAGCACTTATTTAGAGGCGTGTGATCGGCTTGACTTAATGATGAAGAAGAGGTTCACTTTAACTTTTTCAAGCTGATCCCAGCCATAGAGATAAGGGAAAGGAAGAAAAGGAAAGAAGCCATTTTATAACACTTCACTTTTGTTAACAAAACAGGGTTGGCTTAAGGCCGTCGGAAGGTTTAAAATGAGGAAATCTAGACGGAACACAAGTTTTGCAACAAATATTAGGGAAACTATCAATAGGCAAGTTAGTCGTTTTCTGTCTAGTAACAAGATAAGGTCTTTTATGTAGGTAAACACGTTCAATTTCCAATCAGTATTGATAACGTTGAAGTTTGAATCCATGCTATCTGGTGCGAACTGATAAATCAACAGCTTGATTGCCATCGACTTTGATGTTTTGACATCTAGGTATTTATGGTCGAACTCTTCTCTCGTATTAGTGTCCCAATAAGGCATCGTTGTTGTTGCTTCATAGAACGCCCTGTAATCACGTAAGCGCATATTTAAAAATTTTAACTTACATATTTGAATAGCATTCTTGAACATGACGCTCATCGGATTTGCAAAACGCCAACTCGAATCCAGAAAGTCCTCCGTTGTTACGAAGTCGTGTAATGGCACCTTGCAGATTCTCATTATTTCATTTTCTAATGATTCCTGCGACGTTTCCGTTTTTTCTCCGGCACTTCGTCTTCGTCTTTTTCTTTGCTCCTTTCTTCGATAGTCGCTATACCGGACGCTACCAGTTTCTTCGCTGTCTGAAGGTGGTATTGTGACGGACCCGTGTTCATCCCATATAGCTTCATCCTCGCTGAGGCATATTTCCACATGTCTTTGCTGTTCATCATTGCTTGGGGAATGTTTGCTAAAGGATAAATTTTCAAGTCGATCAAATAGTCGGGCATAGCTTTTTCCTCCGACGTCCAATACTTCGGCTCTCCGTCCTTCACTAAAGTGATACTGCACGATAGCTCTAAAGTTTTCGGCTTTAAGTTCTTTTGAGAGTATAGCCTGTCGAGAGGATCTTCTAAGCTTAAACCGAAAGCATCGACAAGTGCCATTTGCATAGGAACAGTCGTGGACGACGTGGTAGTGGTCGTTATGTTGGACAACCCATTTGTATAGGCTGTTTTTTCCTTTCTCACGTATGTCTTCAATAACAGGTTCATCGCTTCCATATTGTCCATGGATAAAGATGCTAGACAAGTACCTAGCAGTTCGAAGGCTTGATCGTACAGTTTCATAAATCTTTCGGGCCAGGAAGTCTTGTCTTTTATTTTCACCGACGGATCAAAAACAAGCGAAAGCGTGTCATTGTCGAAGAGAATGGATTGCTTATTAGCACGGGTCTACTAAGCGAACAAGCTTCTATTTTCACGGCAGAGGCTCATGCTTCTATATTGGAAGCGGCCAAAACTTCTCTAAAAAGAAAGGGAAAATACATTATAACAACTGATAGTATATCTGTTTTAAACGCTATCCGTAATGATAAATACAATGTTTCCGCTATAAACAAAATTAGACATTCTCATTCTTTCACCAAAAAAACTTAAAATAATGTGGACCCCCGGTCACACAGGAATTTAAGGAAACGAATATGCCGACGAAGCAGCTACTGCGGCTCACAAATCACCACTCTACCTTTTTAAAACGTTCACTAAAAACGACCTAGCTAACGCTATTCAAATTGGCAATGCAAAAATGAATCAAGATGAATGGAAAACATATATTCACCACTACGTCACCATTAACCCAAAACGAGACAAGCCAAATTACCCAACATCTACAACAAAAATTGAGAACACAAATTTCATAAGACTTCGATTAGGTCACACATCCTCCACTCACCAACATCTGCTCCTAGAATCGCTGTGTATACGGTATTATTGTGACCGACATAATTTGTGTGAACTAGATGTGGGTCGCAGTGCATATGGATGAATTATTGTTTTTGTTTTGTTTTTTTTTTTGTTTTTCTAAATCCTTCTTTATTTTTTCCATTTAGCTGCCTAGAATATTTGAATTGATAAAAACAATTGTTTTTATGTGTAATTTATTTCAACAATATTTATACATTTGATTTATACATTTGTAATGATATTGTTTTGCTTTTACATATTTTTTAAAATATTTGTTAATTTTGATTGCCGCTGTGGTCACTGATTCTGGTGTTATCGGCATGTTTAATTGTTCTTGGACGTTGTTGTAGTTCACTATTGTTTCGGGTTTGCTCTGGCTTTTTCCAATAATGTTTTTTTTTTTAGTGTTTTTACCTTGTTGATTAACAAAGATTTTTGTTTTTTGTCTGTGGTGATTGTTATGATACGGTGGAGATCAGCGATTTCTCTTGTGGATTTATTTCTTTTCGTTTACCGTTTTAAATCTTTGCTGGCATTAACTTGCGAAAAGAAAAAATGGTTATGTAACTCGCACGTGATGGTAGCGATATTGATCTTTAAATGATCTACCGTGCTGAGTTTGCGTTCAGTACTTATGTGATCTGCCTTCATGTTTTTAATTACTTTTTTATTATAATTGCTTGAAACATAAACTTCTTTGTCCTCACTATCTGTATTAAGGTATTTACCCTTCTTGGAATATCTAGGAGTTACTTTCTTATATACCAGCTTATTATATTAAGTTTAATGTTAGAACTACGTGACCTTTCTCATGTAGACAATGGCCTGATGATGATGTTTATATTTAGATATGACTTCCTGGAATGAGTGTCTGTATTTCTTTTCGTTAATCGTTTAAAATCCTTGCAGGCATTAACTTGCGAAAAGAAAAAATGGTTATGAAGAAAAAAAAAACTTTCCTTTCTATATTTTATTTTATAAAATCTGCTGGATTCAAAGTCATCAAAATACAAGTTAAAAGGAATTACTTTATCACGCCTTCTTTCTGGAAATCTTGAAATTCTATCTTTCCATAGTTGACTTGTTACCAAATGTGGAATAGCATTAATTTATAGATATCTCGTATAATCAATTACAGACTTATAAATTCCTGGAAGCTCAACAAATTTTTGGAACTGAAATTTTAAGGGCAATATAACACCATCAGATTCGATAACATAGAGGGTGTTACTCCACTTTTGACGCAAATCTCGTTATTTATAGTAAAATTGGAAGGATCTCGATAAAAGTCGTATTTTTTTGTTGTTGTTTGAACAAATCTGTAGAAAGTCTTAACACTTTGAAAAGGGTTTTGCTAAAACATTAAGACCTTTTTAAATTCTTCTTCTTTTTCTGTTTTAATATGTAAAGAAAATTCTGTATTAAGTTTTGTAAAAATAATATTGAAAAATCCATCTGTTAAATCCTTAATAATTTCTTCAGCGATTGTTCGTGACAAAACTGGATTTCCATACAAGTTACATAAAAAACATAAAAAATTGATTGCAGATTTCTCTATAATTTTAAATATGTCCTCATTTTGACTTAAACTAATACTTTCTACTTTGTCTTCAATTTCATCACTATCTAAAGATTCACGAGTAAAAGTAAGATTTTCTGTTTTATAACAATTTACGGGAGCAGTCGATTTAGCTATGCAGTCAAGTGAAAGATTTTTGCAAGATCGTTGAAAGTGCCTCTTAAAACTTTTCAAACTAAAAATTTGTTTACAATTAAAGCAGTGAAAGTCATAAGTTTGCTTGAAATAATGAACAGTTTTATAATGAGAAACAAGTCCTTTTACATCAGCTAAGGACGATGTTGGACATAAATGGCACTTATACATACATTATTATAATTTTTCAAAATGTTGTCTAAAACTAGAACATTTGGTGGAACTCTTTCCGAACTTTCAATTTAAAAAAAAATATTTTTGAAAAAAACAGCCTTACTGACCTACATGCTATTGGATATTTAAGATTTAAGACAAAGAAAACTTTAAGCATGTATCAACTGCAGGAAGTAATGATTCAAACTTGTACTTAATTTCGTTAAAGCAAACTATAAACGATTTTTCAAATTCGCAATGAATTATTACTGGTTGCAGACTTTGTCCGAGGTCTCTCACCTTTATTGCCAACTTGTCGATTGATGGGTATAAAGTTATTTGCATCACAGACTTTAATTACCATCGATGATTGGGAGTCCTTTATTGTTGGTTTGAAGAACTTCCTTTTCCTTGTATTACTGTTAGATGTTAAGGTTGCTTGTCTGGCGAAAGGTGGCAAGATAGAATGCAGAAGATTTAATATTAAAACGTCTTGCCGTGGTGGAATTTTCAAAAGCAACCTCGAGTTTTTTTTTTATTTGCGAGTTTGTGACACTTAATTTTGTGGTGATTTCCTTCCTGTTGCCTTTTTAAATTATATTTCTTTTTAGCTATAAACTGTTTACAGAATTTGCAAAATGGTTTATTTTCTTTCATTTTTAGCCAGGGAAACAAAACTAACCATTCTCTCCGTGATACTCGTATTGGTTTGGACCTTTTGGGTTTAGTTGCATCTAATGAACTGCAGTCGGAGTTGTTGCCGATTTCAATGCTTGAATCGGAGTCATCCCTATCAGCATCAGAGGCAGAGTATTGATTTTTATTATCATTCGTTGCTTTTGATGTCTGCGTTTGTTGTTTGTTTTTTGTTTGCTCCTCGGAAGAAGAAGGCGAGCATGAATTAGCTGTAGCAGCAGAACTTGACTCTTCCAACTGGCTGGGTTTCTTAGGAATTACCTTAAAATATCTAAGAAATATATAATTCATGTTGTATAAACCACACCGGTATTGTAAAAATATTTATCTTACTTTTCCATGTTTTATTTCAATAAGTTAATGAAGAATGAAGGAACAAACGGCAAAAAAAAATAAATATTGACATTATGACAGATAAAAATGAAGTGAGAAAAGTCAAATCACTGAAGGAGATAAATGAATGAATTCAGTAACATTTTCGTTAGTGTTATTTGTTTGGGGTGAAAACACATTGCAAGTGGCGACAGCGATGGTTTACATTTGATGTTGTACAACTTTTTAATTATTCTTAGCACTGATATGTTAAAATCTTCTAAAATTAAGATTTGGGGGCCATTTCGGGCCAAAGGCCCGATCGGGCACTTCGCGGCAACGCTGATTCTATGCCACTCATAATGCATCGTCACCAAACGATGTCTTTTCACTCGATTTTGTTGGTCAAAGGGAACAACAAAATTATGATTCAATACAATGGTATTATGTATCAATGAAAGTTTTACTATGCGGCTCTGTTTACATTTGGAATTGTTAATGTTTTGATTGTGGCTCTTTAAGAATGAATGTTATTACATTGCAGTCCTGAGCGTCGCACACCGTCAACAAACTGAGGCGTTTTCAGCGCTAGGGAAAGATCTAAAATGAAATAAATGAATCAATTAAATGAAAAAAGAAAGACGATTTTTTTTACTCGTTGCCAGGCTGAGACATGGGTTCTTCCCCACCGAAAAGTCCTGAGCGACAGCCGTCACTGTTTCTCATAAAACCTTCAAGCAGCGCCGGAGTTTTGTTATGGCTGCCTAGCACGGTTTGGTTTGGCAAGCAAGGCGTGGTCGGTGCTAGGAAAATGACCTGAAACGAAAGGCAAAAAAAACAATTATTGATAGGGGCTGTAAATTAACACACACATAAATGTATACTTACAATATTTTGGCTCCTTGCCGGACCAAGAACGTCCTGAACGTCGCACACCGTCGGCAAACTGAGGCGTCTTCAGCGCTGGGGAAAGATCTAAAATGAAAATAAAACAAATGAATCAATTAAATGAAAAAAGAAAGACGATTTTTTTTACTCGTTGCCAGGCTGAGACGTGGGTTCTTCCCACCGAAAAGTCCTGAGCGACAGCCGTCACTGTTTCTCTTAAAACCTTCAAGCAGCGCCGGAGTTTTATTATGGCTGCCTAGCACGGTTTCGTTTGGCAAGCAAGGCGTGGTCGGTGTTAGGAAAATGACCTGAAACAAAAGGCAAAAAAAAAAACAATGTATTGATAGGGGCTGTAAATTAACACACACATGAATGTATACTTACGATATTTTGGCTCCTTGCCGGACCAAGAACGTCCTGATCGTCGCACACCGTCGGCAAACTGAGGCGTCTTCAGCGCTGGGGAAAGATCTAAAATGAAAATAAAACAAATGAATCAATTAAATGAAAAAAGAAAGACGATTTTTTTACTCGTTGCCAGGCTGAGACGTGGGTTCTTCCCCACCGAAAAGTCCTGAGCGACAGCCGTCACCGTCACTGTTTCTCGTAAAACCTTCAAGCAGCGCCGCCGGAGTTTTGTTATGGCTGCCTAGCACGGTTTCGTTTGGCAAGCAAGGCGTGGTCGGTGCAAGGAAAATGACCTGAAACGAAAAGAAAAAAAAAGAATGTATTGATAGGGGCTTGGCTCCTTGCCGTACCAAGAACGTCATGAGCGTCTTACACCGTCGGCAAACTGAGGCGTCTTCAGCGCTGGGGAAAGATCTAAAATGAAAATAAAACAAATGAATCAATTAAATGAAAAAAGAAAGACGATTTTTTTTACTCGTTGCCAGGCTGAGACGTGGGTTCTTCCCACCGAAAAGTCCTGAGCGACAGCCGTCACTGTTTCTCTTAAAACCTTCAAGCAGCGCCGGAGTTTTGTTATGGCTGCCTAGCACGGTTTCGTTTGGCAAGCAAGGCGTGGTCGGTGCTAGGAAAATGACCTGAAACGAAAGGCAAAAAAAAACAATTATTGATAGGGGCTGTAAATTAACACACACATAAATGTATACTTACAATATTTTGGCTCCTTGCCGGACCAAGAACGTCCTGAACGTCGCACACCGTCGGCAAACTGAGGCGTCTTCAGCGCTGGGGAAAGATCTAAAATGAAAATAAAACAAATGAATCAATTAAATGAAAAAAGAAAGACGATTTTTTTTACTCGTTGCCAGGCTGAGACGTGGGTTCTTCCCACCGAAAAGTCCTGAGCGACAGCCGTCACTGTTTCTCTTAAAACCTTCAAGCAGCGCCGGAGTTTTATTATGGCTGCCTAGCACGGTTTCGTTTGGCAAGCAAGGCGTGGTCGGTGCTAGGAAAATGACCTGAAACAAAAGGCAAAAAAAAAAAAAACAATATATTGATAGGGGCTGTAAATTAACACACACATGAATGTATACTTACGATATTTTGGCTCCTTGCCGGACCAAGAACGTCCTGAGCGTCGCACACCTTCGGCAAACTGAGGCGTGTTCAGCGCTGGGGAAATGAATCAATTAAATGAAAAAAGTAAGTAATCGTTCACTTACGATTTTTTTTACTCGTTGCCAGGCTGAGATTGGCGATGGTGATCTTGATGTGGATGCAATTTGTGGATTACCTGAAAAGATAACAAAAAGAATATTAATTAGAATTTTTTTTACACTTACTACCTAATCCGTTAGGCGATTTTATGTTTTTTTTTTGTTCACTTACCTCGTTGTCGTTGTTGTTCGGCCTCATTGATAAAAAATACAAATGGCTGTAAGAAAAAGGAAACTGTGACGACAAATCATTGGAAAGTCTTCCTGGAAAGCTAACTGGAATAGGGGGCACTATAGTTTTAAGGGATGTGTGCAATAGGTTTTGGCGTGACGTTTAGCTTAGTGATTTTTTTTTGTTTTCCTTTGGGGTTTGAGAGTGTGAGATGGTAACTTTTTCATTGTTCGTTTTTATTTCATTTTGAGATACATATTACATATCCTAAAAAGTATACTTCTTCTTTAAAAAATATCGATTTCTCAATGAAATCTTCATGTTAGCTTGTTTAAGAGTTTCGGTGTGTTCTTTTAAATCATTTTGTCATCTATATATCATCCATTGCTCGTTGGAAGATAGATGGAGTATTTTCTGGGTCTAAATAAATAAAACTGACATTAGATATATACTACATTTACCAAATTAAGTTTTTAATATGTTACTTTATCCATTTCTGTCTCCAGTAACGTAAAAAACTCTTGGACTCGTTCTTTAGTGAATCCTTTTGCTCTGGCAAGTGATGTTGCAGTCGGTGAACGAAATGACAAGTTAGGATTTCTTTTTAAAAATGAATTGAGCCAGTCCTTGCCTGCAGATTCATTAGTTTTGGAAAACGGATGGCGTATCCCGTTTTTTTCAGCTAACTGAAATGCTATGTTTTGAATGTCTTCTAGTCAGTCCAAAAAATTTGCTCTCCATTGTTAACACATATTCCACAAGCATTTTCTCAAAGGAAGGTGGGAAAACTGGTCTTCTACCTAACTTAGAGTTTACTAAAGCTCCAGTATCAGTGTTTTCAATTTTGCATAGTCTTATAAGCGTAGTTTTTGGCACATTGTTTTCTTTTGCTGCTTTTAAAAAGCCACAACATTTAGACCTCACCATCTCAATCGCTCTTTTCATAGCCTCCGGATCCCAAGTCTTCCGTTTCGACGTTTTTTCTTTCTTTGTCGAATTCATTGCCTGAAGTCAAACAGATAAAATGGTATTAAATATAACTGCGGGTAGTCCATATTGCCCTCGCCCATGGTGGTCCATATTTCCCACAGCACAATGTTTAAAAATAAAATTATTTTAAAAGGAACCAATAATGCTTAAAATAATTGTCTTACTGCACATTAATAGAATATATTCTCTTTTTATATTTAAAAAAAAAATGGCTTAATAACACATGGCTTGCTGCCGGAAAAAATAAAAACACTTACCAAAAAAAAATAATCACCACACTTGATTTTACTTTTTTCCGCACTACGCGTCGACACGTCCTCTTTGACTGCTGAGATTACACTGATGTAAGCTAAGAGAGTTTGCGCATAAATGCAAACGATTCTCACCTCGATTGCATTTGTGTGTGTGGAGAAAAGCTGGTGGTCCATATTAGGTCCTTACTCTATATACTACATTTACCAAATTGAGTTTTTAAGGGTGTTCATGAAACGTGTATGATAAACTTTACACTTTTACAACGTCGGAAAGTTTACGATTTTTTATGAATACCCTTAATATAAAAGCGTACTGAGAATTAAACATACATACCATTTGCGAAATGTTTCTTGTTTAGGAAACCAAGCAGTTCTTGGCTATTTTGATCTTTAATTCTGTCATTAAAAACAGGAATTATGGCAGCCTTAAATTCTTCCCATAATTCTATTAGGCAGTTCTGCTTTCCAGGAAATAGTAATTTAAAATCAATGTTTATCTTTAAAAAAATAAGAAAAAAAAGGAAACAAAAATTTTAAAATACATGGGTATATTATAATTTTTTAATATACCTAAAGCACAGATAATAATTTTATACAGATGTCTCACCCTTGTGGCGAGAAATGATATATGAAACTGAAATCAACCAAAATTTTCTTCAATTTTCTAAAATCTCCACGAATACATTTTTCGGTTTTATATCTTTTTAAACGTAATGAAGTGTTGTTGACTGGTGTCCAATTGGATGATGAGGTACCCATGTACAATGCACATGTGTGTACCTCATTGTAGGTATATAAGAAAATGAAACATTACATGTTTGCATTTAAAAACAATATCTGTTTAAGCTTACCGTAATCCTAAGCTTTAGGCAAACTTCCCATTTTCTTCATGTTTCTTCCGTTATCCGATATATCGCTATAAATAGTAGTGTTGTACTTCTCTTTGTAAATTTTAATTGATTCTTCACATGCATTAGCCAGTTCCTCACCTGTTTCGCCAACATTGGTGAAATCGAAGGATTCAACAAATACTTTTTGTCCGTTGATTGTTTTCATTATAGTAAGGACATTGTGAGAGTTATTGTTGCTGTTTTTCCAACCATCGATCAACAGCACCCCTTCTGTTTCGGTTTTAGAAATGAAAGTTTCCTTCATGTCCAAATATACGGTATCAAGAAGCCTTTCGGTCAAATTTTTTCTCGAAGAAGGCTTATAAGCTGGTCGCAACAGCCGTATAAATGCTAAAAACCAATCTGATTCAACCACAGCGAAAGGAATGTTGCAAGCATAAAAAAATTTTGCCAATGCCAGGTCTACTTTGGATGACTCCGTTCATTCCATACTGTCGATGAAATTAGAAATTTTGGTGAGAGGTGGTATCTTTCTTAATTTTTTTTTCGGGATAGGATTAGGAGAGGGACTAGTGAGCTGGAGCTTGCTTCTTTTGATGAGGATGACGAAGATGTACTTGCTGATGCACATGGCGATATTGATCTTGAAGACGATGACGGTATAAAAATAGGGTGGAGTTATGATATTGTAGATGTGGATGCTGATATGTTTGATGAAAGGCTATCTTCAGCTTCACTGTAGGCTTATAGCTTGTTGTTGCTATCACTCTATTACACAATATAACAAATCTTTAATAAATGAAAAATCAAGTGAATAAACCTTTTTGGTTTTTATTATATTAATAAAATAAATTATAAATTAGTTTTAAGTTTTTTAAGTTGAGAGTTTTATCGCACAACTGCTCAGCACGCAAGACGAGAAGATTCTATTATAGTTTTTACAAGGAAAGAATAGCAAGGAGGGAACCAAAAACATTCTGATTTAGGATGCGTTCAGAATTTTCGAGATCGGAAGCGTTCATTAATTGAAAGTAAATAATGGTCGCGTTCAAACAAGCAACTTATATATGATGCGATGCAACTTTGTTAACGCGATTGAGTATTAGGTGAATAAATTAATATCCATTACAGGCTTCATTAAGGATCTAAACATAATACAAAAATTAATGTAATATGAATGTAATTTCTTAAATTTTAATATACAAAAAAGTATTTACGATTGAACAAACCTCAAGGTCTCAAATCCTTGGCTTTGAATATTATAAATATTTTCTTGAATGTGCACACAGGGCAATTGTTGATTTGAAGTTTCAACATCGACTATTTCAGTTTCTTCATACTCGCCCGTATCTATTAAAATTATATTAGATGTTGTTGTATATGTTTGTAATATGTTTTATAAATTTCTTGTACAGAAATTTCTTTTACACCAATTACTTTCATTGGATCTGTTCCCGCTGATGTATAACACACATTTTTACCATAATTTTTTTTTATTTAAACCTGCTACAAGTCCAATAGGAACATATTCTGATGTGGCTATTTCCGAAATAGTAGATCCAACATCAATTCCTAAAGGAGACACTTGACAATTTACTTTAATAACTTCAGCTGTAGTTGGTAACATATTAAATTCTGCTTCACTTAAATAAAATGGAACAAAATCAACTGGTATTAATGATAATGGAGTACTTATTTGATCGATTGTATTTTCACCTTGAATATTTTCAGTGCTATATCCATAACTTATTAATATTTTTGTTTTTGAAAAATGCATATAATTATTTGAACAAGGTGTGCTAGGTCTTATCCATGTGATACCGAAAGCAGGGGAATTTCCACCTCCACTTGGTGTCGCACCCGACCTTGCACCCGTATTCGGTGCACGACCTGAACCACTTTCTTGATCAATATTTTCCTGATCAACATCCATACTAGAAGGATTATTACGATAATTAGTTTTTTCAACAATATTAATATCTGGCTCAGTAGGTTCAACCAAATCAGTATCTTCTGCAGATTTTTCTCTTTCTTCATTAACTAATTGCGGAAATGTTTTTGTTTTACCATTCATGCTTGGATAAGAAACACCAAAAATACTTTCAAAACCATATTTCACTGATAATCCAATTATTTTGCTTAATTCAGCTAAAGTTCCAATTTTTTTTAATAATCTTTTATAAATGCCGATATGGCATAATTTTTTTCAGAATTTCATGTAAATTTTCAGAAGTGTGCCTCTCTGAAAATTGGTGACACTCTAACAGACATGTTGTCAACTCTGTTTTTTTTTTTTCATTTAAAAAATGTGCCGTTAAGCTGATGTACCTTTCCGTAGAGGACGAAGTCCAACAGTCTGTAGTCAAGCTTACGTAGCTTGCTTGCTTTAGCATATCTTCGACTTTAGATTTTGTTATATTATAATAATTATTTAAGAGAGCGTTAAATAAAGTCTTTCGGGAGGGTAATTGATAGTTTGGATTTAACTCTGCTAGAAATGGTTTCAGCTCTTTGGATTCTACTATTTGAAAGGGTAAATTTTGTTTTGTTATGAATTCTACTAGATATCTATGTATTTAATTATTCATTTTATTTTGGTTTGGTGTTGTTTCTTCGATTGTGGTGATTTCATTCGGGACGTTTCTATTGTCTTCACTTGACGTATACTGTAACGACTTTGCTAGGCTTAAGGTCGGTCTTGGTATGCTGATACCACTGTAGCTCGTCGGTTGGGGTGGTTCTTTGACCTCCTAATCGTTACAAAAAAATTCATACCAGTCTAGGGTACCTATAGTTGTTGAAAGGTACGCGAGTAATATGTCTTTACCCTCCCTTCCATTGTCGTCATACTCGCCTAGACGACCCTTGATATTGGTGTCCTTTTTAACCTCTTCTCATCCCTCAAGTTTCCTCACACTCATCTCTTTATAAAAAAAAAAAACTTACCACTTCATTTCAAATTCAACAGTATATATTATTTATTTTATTAAAATTCATTTTTTTTACTTCGTTTTTAAGCTACGTATCATTTATATATATTGCTTTTTTAAATAAATGAAAAGTGTAGAGTGAGACAATGAGGTAAGGGAGTGAGTTCGTGGAATAGTTTTGTAAAACACATACATGCACACGTGGTGTGCGTGGAGGATGAGTTGTTTTGGAGGGTTGTAGACAAAATAAAGAAAACACAGCGTTTGTTTTTAAATCTAGCGGGTGCCGCTTTTATTGTTGCTAAAAATTGCTGCTACTTAGTTTATTAAGAACAATTGAATTAAGACAAGGGATTGCAGAGGCTGAAGTATTCATCCGAACTGCTCAATGTAATAACCAATTGTGACGATTGTTGGCCTGTGGCCCTTCTTTTATATTGTTCGAGAGCTTTTGTTTACAATGTTTTATTTTTGTTTATTCTTTTTACAAAAGCTTTTCGTAAAGCTTAAGGCTTACATTAGGTAAATGAACAAATACAAAACAGTAGAAGTTAGATTTACAGGACAAAAGAATGAGTTTAGATTTAAGCAATTAAGTAAGTGTTATAGGTTATATTGAAGCAAAATAAGTAAGTGTTATAAGTTTAGATTTAAGCAAAATAAGTAAGTGTTATAAAAGTTTATTTTATAGATTTAAATAAAATTAGAGTAAAAATTTAAAAGAATGTATGTAAAAAGTTTTATATTATGTCTCGTATTTAAATTATTCGAGATGTGATAAAACAAGTATTAAATATATTCTTAAGCAATCCTGCGTAAGTTTATATTCTCTTATATAATATATAGAAGGTGTATATTTTACTGGCGGGGTTGACCCTTCGGGGATGTATTCTTCGACCTTGTTTTTTTTTTTTTTTTAATTCTTTAAGGTATTTTTCCCACTTTTGTACTATGCTGTCTATTTCTAACTGTGACATTTGGAATTTTGCAGGATCGCCATGAAATGTGTTTTAATTATCGCTGTATTGTTAGTGTAAGCGCACCACGCTAAAATGTTAGAGCGAGTTAGCTCGCCGCAAAGTTGAAAGTAAAAGATCAATCAATCAATATGAATATTCTTTTGACTGTTTAATTTTCATTGAATTCATAATAAACAGTTACATACCTTGGTCCAAGGGTTGTATAAGACTCGTTGTATTAGCTGGCAAAAATTTTATCTCAATATTTGTCGGTTCAAAATCCAATTTGTGATATCAGGCATTATCAGTTAAGAGTAGAATTTTTTTCTTTTTCATAACGGCATTAAGCTCTTTTATAATTTCAATCCAAAGAGTACTTGTCATCCGACCCTTTTTATTAAATTTGTAAGCGACTGGAATTGTTTGGTTTCTGAAACATCTGGGCTGCTTATATTTCCCTATAGCAAACACAAATTTGTCTGTGCCGGTTGCATTACATATGAAGAGCAATGTTATTCTATCTTTTGGTATTTTCTGCGCTTGTATATAATGGCCATCTTCTTGGGTCCCAGTAGGAAGAGCTCTAAAGAACAATCCGGTCTCATCCGCGTTATAAATGTTTTCTACATTATATTTTTGCAATACCTCTGGCACAACAAGTTCTACAAAACTACTTGCGGCTTCAGCGTCCGCTGAACCACCTTCTCTATGAAGCCTCCTAAAAGAAATGTTGGATCTGTTTTCCAACGTTGTAACCAACCACCGTTTGCATTAAAGTCTGAAATATTCAACTGAATCGCAAATTGCTTATTCCAGTAAAATTGGACCTGTTATCTTTGCATTTTACTTATATTTTGGAACCATCTGTTCATAGTTTTGTCTAGAATTTCGTATTTACCATCCCTGTTTCTTTTTCTGTTTAAGTTCTTGCATTTATATTTTTGTTCTTCGAATTGTTTTTCGTTCTTTATTATTTTAGACAATGTGCTTTTTGAAATTTTAAAACTTTCACAAATTTCTTTTCGACTTTTTCCCGATTTGATTTCATCCAAAATAACCAATTTAGTTTTAATTGAAATGTTATTACGTGACATTTTCAACGAGGACGAGGAACACAACAGAAAGAACAGAAACATAACAAATTTAATGTCGTCAAAATGAACACTGAACTGAAATTTAATGGTGAAATGGGAATTATAAGTGGGTCGGATATTGGTCAATCAAATCAAAAGGAAATGATGACTGTGGGAATTTGAAGTGGATTGAATTAGAATGGAATAAGGGAAGATGATAAGGGAATGTTGTGAAGTACGCACTTTACAACATCTCCCCCCTTAAGAACGAAACTTGTACCTTGGAGTGGTGCGAGTTTCGGCTTTGTTGTGAGAAGATGGAATTGGGAGTGAACGAGATAGATTTGATGGGGTTAGGCGAGGTTTTGGTATTGGTTCAGTTTTTAATGATGTTACTGAGGTTGGATCAACTTTTATTTCTGGCAGTGGTAGTGATTCCGTTTCTTTTTTATTATGTATAGAGTTCTTTCTCATATTCCGCATTAGCAATATTATTATGACTATGAATATGGCGAAAATCATTAAAAGGAATAACACGATTGAAGTTTATTTATTATGTTGTTACTATTTGAGTTTTGGCTTATTTGATTAATGATTT
This sequence comes from Eupeodes latifasciatus, assembly GCA_920104205.1. Taxonomy (NCBI): domain Eukaryota; kingdom Metazoa; phylum Arthropoda; class Insecta; order Diptera; family Syrphidae; genus Eupeodes; species Eupeodes latifasciatus. The sequence goes on along the minus strand of OV049924.1, from coordinate 387,716,280 downwards.
TATTGGTTTCTTCAATCTTTTCTTCTATTTTAATAATTTGGTCGTTTGTAAGGTTTAATTGATGGATGATATTTTTTGATATTGAATTTTTTTTTCGTTTAATTCGGATTCATAATGTTGTTGTTGGTTAAGTTTATTTATATGACGAGAAAAAGTTTTTGCATCCTCGTCGTCGAGGGTGCCAAATAGTTGTTTGTATATAGAACCAATAGCATTTATTAATCCTCTCTTTTGTATTCGAGATTTTATGGTGGTTCCTAAGTATTTGTTAATAATTTGATCCTGTGATTTAATTCGATCAAAGACCAACGTAGAAAGGGTAGGAAGGGATTCGCATTGGGATAAGTTTTCGTGTGAAGAAAGAAGTTGTTTACAAGAAGAAAGAATTTTTTCAAAGGTCAGTAAGATTGAGTTATATTGGAAGTTGAGTTCGGTAAGGTTAGTATATGTATATGAGTAAGTTCAAATGGTTAGAGAAAAGCTTAAGGTTACCAACGTGTTCGTAATATATTCCTGTCTTGTTTTTCAAATCGATGGTTTCATACAGTTGTTCGTTGTTGATCATCATTTGGTAACTCAAGATTATTTTAAAGATGAAAATCACGATTATAGGTTTCTCCATTTCTGGAAAGAATATTGAGATTGAAGTTTTTAATTAATTAAAACAAAAATTTTGAGTCTATTGTTGTGGACTTTAACTATTTTATTTTTAATTTTAATGTCGGAGTTTACTTCTGACTTAGATAAGATTTCGTAAGGTCCTGACCAAAGAGGAAGAAGCTTTTTATTTTTATTTTTAGGATTACTTTCATTTTTGAGTAGAACAAGTGTTCCTATTTGAAAGTCTCCAGGATTTTGTTTTTTATCGTACTGTAGTTTTGAAGATTCCTTACTCTTCAGAAGTTTATCTCTAGTGATTTGATGACAATGTTGAAGCCTTGATTTAAGTTCGTTGGCATACAAATCGTAATTGTAACAAATTTTTGAATTTTGTTTACGCTAGAAGGAAGTTCAACCTGTCTACCATACATGAGTTCGAACGGAGTAAATGACGTTGAAGTGTTCGGGGTCGTGTTATGGACGAAAACGGCATATTTTATCCAATTATCCCAATCATCTTGAGATTTATTGACAAAACAACGCAAATATTCTACAAAGTTTCTGTGGCTTTGTTCGCAAGATCCATTTGACTGTGGTCGGTATGCAGTGGTTTGTAGTTAGTTATTTTGAGAAGCTTACATACATTTTTAAATATTTCGCTATGAAAATTTTGTCCATGATCTGACAAAACGTATTTGGGTGTGCCATAACGAAATATTATTTCTTTGACAAATGCTTCTGCGATTGTATTAGCCTCTTGATTTGGTAAAAGTATTGCATCAGTATATTTTGTAAGGTCGTCAATGAATGTTAAAAGATATTTATTATTATTATTAGTTATAGGGTAGGGACCAACGATATCGATAGAAATTTTTTCGAAGGGGTATTTGGAAGTTGAAGTTATAACCAAAGGTTCCATGGTATATTTTGTTACTTTGTTTTTCTGACAGAGTTCGCAATTTTTAATATAGTTTTTTTTTATATCTTGAAACATATTTTTCCAACAATGATATAATTTTATACGTTTAAAGGTTCTGTTGATACCACAGTGTCCTCCAATGGGATTTGAATGAAATTCCTTAAGAATAGTTTTGATTTCATTTTCTGTCAGATCTTTTGACGAGTTTTCCGCGTTGAGGTTATTGCTGGCACACCAACTGTCCCTCGCTAGCTCAGGAGTGGATTCGTTGACCTCCTCGTTAGCAAAAAAAGTATGCCAGACTTTGCATCTAGCTGGTAGTGATGCGCAAGATGCTCTCTACCCACCCATCCTGGTTGTTTTCTCGCTAAAAAATCCTTTTTATTACCTCCTCTTTTCTTCCTCCTTACCCTTTCATCTCCCCTTCCTCATCTTCCCCTTTTCAAGGCGAATTAAAATTCCATATTTTTAATTATATGGCATGTATAATTCAAAATATCATTATATTAATTGACATTAAATTCATTTCATTATAAAAGTATTTAACATTAATTTTAATTTATTTAAAGGTATATTTTAATAATTTAGAATTCAAGATGTAAATTTAAAATTGAAAAAGAAGGGGGCAATTCTTGAATGATATATACATATGTATGTCAATTGGGACATGGACTACATGAAAACACTTACCCCAAAATTCCCGACGCAGTGGCCACTCCTTCGAAGAATCTTGAAGTTTTCTGTTTGGCAATATGCACCTTTTCTTTTACACTGTTTATCTTCAAATCAATCAAATATTACCTCCACTTTTTCTTTGAAAAATTACTATTGAAATTTTATATTATATCGCTAAGGCAAAAAAAACATTTATACTCCCTGCAACTTGGGAGTTTTTCAATTAAAAACACACCACGAATTTTGTCTTAGTTTTTAAACTTTTATTTAAATTTTATAAAGTATTTTACTCGGGGACAAATAATTTATTATTGCAGTTTTTTTAAAGATAAATTTATCAAAGCTTTCGTCTATTACCGTGGGTCGGGGGAAACCATAGGCTATACGAAGTGATCGGATGAAAATGACGACTCATCGACTGTTACAGGCTTATTTATATAACCAATCGATCATCCCCATTCCAATATTCTGAAATACGATCAATACATGATCTAACGGGAATGGTGGTGACACAATCGATAAGATGTGCGAGTCAGCACATTTATGTTTACAGCGAGTAATTGTTTATATTGCTCGCTGGGAAGAATTTTTATCTGTTAAAACCCTCTCACGACCATAACATTATGGGACTAAATAAGATCATTTAAGCTATTTAGAGTGATCAATTGCGCTTGTAAAAATCAGATTTCAAAATGAAAATTTAAGAAATTGTAACGGTTTTTTTTTGGAATTTTTTGGGACAAATATGTCCCTATGGTCGGTAAATGAAAATGCGTATTTTGTTTTTATTTCGTTTTTATATATTTATTAGAGATGAAAATATTTGTTTTTTATTTGTGATACTCTGAAAAACAATTTCTTTCATTGTTGACACAAAGATGAACTTTACATACGACACAAGTATTGTTTGTACGATTTTCTATTTTGTTCTGTGCACAGTATACGCACCGCTTTCTCACACTTGATTTATCCATCGGATGCGAGGGTAACTGTCGTTTTACAGATTTTCGTACCAAACTTGTTTTTGAAGTCGGAATACCTCTTTGTCTGACTGTAAAATCACTTACCAAACTCCGAGCTACAACTTGTCTGAACTGCAGGCTGGTCAACAGACTTCCTTCCATTTTTTTCTCGTCATGAAGTTTACAGTAGACCGTGTGTGCGTTATTTACGGAAATGTCAAAAAGATCAAAAAATAGTCGAAGGTAGTACTTGATTTTTGACCTTCGATCAAGTTCGTAGCAAACCTTACGTTGATCCATGAGATCTACCCCACCCATGTGTTTGTTATAAAACGAAACAATTTTGGGGCAAACGACATCAATTTTCTCTGCTGAACCAGCTTTGCGGTGCTTTACCACATCTTTTTCCACAGGTGACAAAAAGTTGGTCAACAAATGAACGCCTTTGTTATCCATCCATTTGACATATGTGATGCCTTGAAAGCTTGTGGTGTAAATGTCTCCCCTCTTCATTTTTTTATCAACTGGTGCAGTCTTTGGAAGATGTTTTCGGTTTGTTCGAACCGTCCCGCACGACTTCGTATTCCGGCCAATAAGCTCATATTGAAGCAAAGGTGAATTGAAAAAGTTGTCGATGTATATTTCGCATCCCAGGTCTTCCAGCTTTTCTGTAAGCTGAAGTACAACTGATTCACCAAGGCCATATTCAACTCCAGAACTTCGTTTACCTGTATATAGATCACACTCAAATAGGTAACCTGTTGCTGAATCACATCTACACCATAACTTAAAGCCCCATTTGACAGGCTTATTCTTTATGTATTGTTTCATAACATTATGTCCCTTGAATTTTATCATGTGTTCGTCTATTGACTGCTGTCGGGTGTTGCTGAGGGCATTGTGAAATGACGTGTTGAAGTGTTCCAACACTGGCCGAATTTTGTACGCTCTGTCATAATTTGGGGTATTTGGGTCTCTGTCTTCTTCATTGTTGCAAAAATGCAAGTTCCTCCGTATGTCTTCAAATCGAACTCTTGGCATTACATTGGCTATGAAAGGTACTCCCATGTCAGGTTCTGTAGACCAATAATCCCTCAAAGATGGCAAGATATGATACCCCATAACCAAATTCATGCCAAGAAATGCATTCATTTCATCACTTTCGATGGTGAATTCCCGTCCATTTTGATGTGCGTATCGAACTGATTCCAGCACTAAATGCTCAACTAGTACCTTGAAATCTGTTGTTGAACAGTAGATTCCAAAAGGTGTCAATTGATCGGCCTCAACTTCTTATAAGATTTTCACCTTTCCAAAATCAAAATCAACGTTTCGAAAAACATTTGGGCTGTACGTTGTATGGTTCCACTTGAAAACTGGTTGATGCTTACCGCTGACAGATAATCCTGTAGACGTTGAAGGCTCCATTGATGCGCTTGTTGAATCCTGTGGTTGATGAGTCGTATCTTCAATTTCAACATCCAAAACCCCTTGGTCATCATCCTGTGTGAGAAGCCTCTGATCTTCTTCGTGAAGCAGTAATTCATCTTCACCATCACTATTGTCACCCATCAAAATCTGTTGGACTTCATTCTCCCTAATTTCGAAAACTCCACGGCCTCTACGAAACATATTCTGCAACAATATGATAACAAAAATTAAAGTAAATGACAAAAATTATAATTACTATAGGTAAACTATTTCTCAAAAATAATATCTCTATACGTCCACTGGGACACCGGTGTCCCTTTTTGTTTATCATCAATAATAAGTCTTTGCAAAATGACTAGTGATAAGATAAATGTGTATAATAACAGTTTACTTACCAGGCAATAATTATTTCACACTTTAAAATGATAAAAAACACTTTTTCACAAAAAAATACTTCTCCAAAATTGTAGACCAGCGAACGGCTCGAAGTGACAGTTTCAAATGACTTTGGAAAAAAAACGGTGTTATAAATTTTAAGTTGCCAATAAAAAAAAACATAGAAGGCATTCTCAGAGACTACTATATAAAAAAAAAAGTTCATACACCTGTAAATTATTAAGTTAATAATATTTTTTGTCTTGGAACAAATGTGTCCCCGTGGTCGTGAAAGGGTTAAAGATTTTTGTCAATGTTCATTGACGGAAGTGATTGTTTATATTGGACGGCGCGGCGCGGCGCCGATAGCTCGATGGCTATATCCGTCCATCACGTTAAGTGATATTGTAGGTATGGTAGTGGTGTATGTCTGTGACATAACTATATATATGCACTATTTTATTTCTTTAACGATATAAATCACTTTTGCTCTAAAAAAAATATAAAAAAAAACTCGGTATTGAAAGGCAAACTGCCGCCGCCGACGACGATGACGTCGTCGTCCGTCTTTTGTAAATATTCTACTTCCGGGGTTTATGCCTTTTTTTTATCGTTGACCAGGATTTTTTACTTTAATTTGTCCTTCACGGAAATTATGCCTATCTTACGAATCGTTATAAAGATAGGTATTCCTTTGTTCCCTTCTCTTTTTTCAGGCCGCCAAAATTTATTTTGACGACATTAGCTAGATCAAAAAAAAAAGATTTAAGCGAAATGCTCAATTATGGTACTTTTTATGTGCCAAAATAAATGCGGAACCTTACCTTAGGCAGTTCAATACTAGGATTCTTTCTAAGGAACGTAATGATATATGCATATATAATATAGATATATGTATGTGATTATATATCTATTGAGATTTTGTGGCCCTCGTATATACTGGGACGTTACGTCCTGATTTTTCTAAAATTTAAATAATCTCTTTTTTATTCATTTAAACATCACTGTATTCATTTAATTTACTTACTTTCAAAAAAAAATTAAATCTTCTATATGAATTTAGGATGGCCGATACAGTGAGACTATTTTGTAGGTGGGTATAGATATATGATTACATCTACATATATGATATTAGGGTTTCTGCTACTCGAACTTGTTGTCTCTGGGGTGTCTTTGTTAAAAAAGAAACCTCCTACCGACGCTTTTTCTTTCAGAACCTCAGATTAACACCCACACACATACGCTTACTTTTTCAGCCTTTGTTTCGTCTTAAACCTACAACCATGATTCACCCACGTATTATCATAGCTCCAGGTTTTTCTCTCATTCCTAAAAAAAACTTGCTGGATACCCTGTATGCAACATGAATATGTTGCCATAAGTTGCCATATGCTGCAGCAACAAAGTTGCACTTCCCCACCCCTGATACATCCTATAATGGAGTGCTGAATGTCACTCAATTATAACACTGTCGAGTGACATTTACACAGGAAAAGGAGAACATTAGACACTACACTACACACGCATAACACAAATGATCTTGTGAAGGGATCGCACTAGTGATCTTCTTCGTTCTCCTCGTTTTCTGGAGATACGCTTCTTATATTGCGGTTGACTATGTCTTCGGACTCGTTTTTGTACTTGTGGGCTTCCGCAATAAGTCGCTTTAATGCTATTCGTTCTAACTCGGAAATCTTATTCTGGTTAACTTCGTCAAAATGTTTAGAAAAAGCTTCAAAGAGACCACGAATTTGTTGAAGTTTTTCTTCCGCTTTAGTGGGAGTCCTAGTTCGATTGGGTGATTTCTTTAGGTTTACGTAAATTTGATTGAGTTGGCTCAAGACTAGTTCTAATTTGGCTAAACTCATTGGATTTTTGGTCTATAGACAAAACAAATTTGGGGGAGAGAGCCGTTAGCAGTAATGAAACTTTTTTTCTTTTTTTTTTTTTTAGAATATAAATGATTAAAAAGAATTTTCTTTATAAAAAAAATTTTTATTTTTTTTGAGAAAATTTTTGTTTTTATGTTTAAGATTTCTTTGACTATTTTAAGGATACATATATATATTTAATAAAAAAATGTCTTCTGTGGCCTTGGAAGGTGTTATACCTTGGCTATTCTGTTGTCGAGGTGGTTGATGACGTCTGTGATGATTTTTCTTCTGAAGTGTTGTAATCCTAGATAGACTAACCCTACTAGTATAGCGGTTATGAACATTAACCCTAGTACAACGGCGGTGTGGTCTAGTTGGTTTTGACCGAGGTTGGCTGCGTTGAGAACCTGGGGACCCGTATTTATTATCTCCTGCTTACTTTTCTTTCCTCCCATGATGGGCTAACCGGTCGGCGATTCTATCGAAGAGGTTGTGGAACTGTGCCTCTTCTTGTCGTCTAGTCGCTTATTTTGATTTTCGGTCTTCCCTCAAAGACTTTCGGATTGCCCCGATTTCCGTGTGGTACTTACGAAGATTTTCTGAGTTGGTACCAGGAATATTCGCCAGGCGGTGCAGTTCCCGGATTTTGGCCTTTAGGGTGGCGGTTTTGCCTCCTGTTTTTGAGGGAGGTGCAGGCGGAGCTACAGCTGTTAAAACGGCTTCTTTGCGTTTTAATTGCCTTTTTTTATACTCTCCAATAGTGAGGGCCCTAGGTCCTTGTGGGTCTTCTTGTGGATTAGGACTAGGCGTTGTTGCCGGTTTGATCCCTGAATTTTTAAGAATTCTTTCGGCCTCGGCGATGTAGCTGGCCGCTATTTTTAGAGCTTCCTGTTGGAGTCCTGTCGCGGTCGCCATGCAATGATCCCCTCGGTGGATCTCCTAGTTTTCTCGTACTCAAAACGTTGGCTATTACGCCGTCGTTTGCCTCTATAAGCGAGAACGCTATATAATAGGGCGAGCAGAAAATAATAAGACGATTCCAGTCTGAGCGGGTAGCTCTTTAAAAAGGAACAATCTTGATTTCGAAAGTATGCTTAAAGTCGAGCGAGTTGCTCTTAGAAATTAAACACACTGGTTGGCGATTGAGGATTAACAACTTTATTTCAGATTTTCATTTGTCTTTTATACAAAAATTAGTCTTCAATTTTCATTCAACTATTCATTCAATTTCATAATTTCATGGCCTTCGACAATTGAACCCCAATCACTTCACACCTTGCTCTAGCATATCGCCATATCAGCATTATTGTCCAAACGCGCAAATGTATGTATCTCATATATTTAACAACGAGGGCCATGCAGTAGATATTCCAAATACGTTTGGTGGTAACATGAACCCTAAATATTTTCGTTGGTTGTTTGTCGCTTGCCTTCGGTCATTCGCTCCTTAGAAGTGTATGCACTTGAAATAGTATCTCATGCAGCGATGGCAATGCACTTGGAGTATATTTATGTGAATACATATCACATTGAATAGATGAGCAACGTATTTTAAATGGATACAAATTTAATGGTTTAGGTTGATATGGCGCTATGCGTACGTTGAGAGGTTTCAATAATCGAAGCTCGAGATAATAAATGATCACTAGTGCGATCCCTTCACAATCTCCTTTTAGTAGGAGCAGTACACGAACGCACTGTCTCGTTTGTTCTTTGCTTTATGTGTATCAGTTCCAATTGGAGTTGGGACAGAGATTTGGTTTCTAAGAATTGTTGAACTAGTTTTTCCTTAAGGGATTCCCAGATGGTGAATTCTGTATATTTGACTATTTTGTAACCTGGGCCAGTAAGTTTAGTTTTAATAATTAGAATTAGAAGAAGGATAGGAATTTCGGCAGTGGTGATATCTTCGGATATCAAATCGCAAGCATTTAGGAATTTGTGTAAATTTGCTCTGTTCCCATCAAATTCGGGGATTAATTTTAGAGCGAAAGATCGGTCGAATGTTGAAGCCATTTCTGTTTCGGTTTCAGGAAAGAAATTAGTGGCTTCAGAGGAAGAGGAATCTTTAATGGTACTGGAATCTTATGGAAAACTACTCTTATGTTTAGACATAAACTGCTAATTATTATAATATTATATTGAACAAAATTTAATTAAATTAAAAAAAAAATGAATGCAATTGCAAAACAAAATTAGGTAAAAAAAAGGTAATGATAATGAGTAATAATAAGTAAGTTAAAGTAAGTAGTAAATAATATATATTTTTTTTTTCTTGCCTCTTATTTAATTAATTATTAAAAATTATATCTTATAGTGTGGATGATGGTATGTACAGCTGCGGTCAAAATAATAGCAGTAAGAAGGGAATACTGAAAAAATTGAACCTAATAAATACCTAATGATTTTTAATCGTTATAAATATTTATATTTATTAAGCCACATTAATTTTAATCCAGGTTATGACAAGAAAAATTTTGATTTTATCAAATAAATTAAAATAAAAAAAATTTTACCTTCAAGGTAAAGATTTGCTCCGGTCAAAAAAATAACAGTATTCACAAAAATTAAGGAAATTAACAAAATGTTGATAAAAATTTCAAGAAAATTTATTAATATTTGGTTGTAGACAGACCCCTTATTGCTTATAACGGCCTCACATCGTCGCTTCATAGAATCAACCAAAGCCTGACATCTCTCCAATGGGATACTTTTCCATGCAGTCTCAACTGTTATCCAAAGCTGATTATTGTTGGTCGGTTTTGATGCTGCAACCATTTTTTTAACATCTGCCCAAAGGTTCTCTATTGGGTTGAGGTCAGGTGATTGGGGAGGCCAATCTAAAACAGAAATATTATTGACCCGAAACCAATCCTTAGCTTTTTTGCTGGTGTGCTTCGGGTCATTGTCTTGTTGAAAGACCCATCTGATTGGCATTTCCTTCTCTGCGTAAGGCAGCATGGTTCCCTGAAGAATGTCAACGTAAACATGCTGATCCATCACACCATTATGAGTATGAGAAGGAACCCCATACCATAATGCTAGAGCCACCATGTTTAACGGTTTTACGCGTATACCTAGGCACGTATTCAGCATTTGGTGGGCGTCGCACATATTCACGAGAACCAGGGCTGCCATACAAAACGATTTTGCTTTCATCCGTCCATAAGATATTTCGCCAATCCTGAAGGGGCCTATGAACATGGGTCTTGGCAAACTGAATTCTTTTGGCAATGTGTTTTTTTGTCAAAAGTGGAACTTTTCTGGGGCTTGTGGCGTTGAGATTATTTCTTCTTAAAATTCTTTTAAATGTTTCTACACTTGCATTCAAATTTAATTCTTTTTTTATCTCAGTAGCAGGCAAGTGGGGTAAGGCTTTCGAGCATCTTACAATTCTCCTTACCGATTTCGGAGATAAAACTTTTTTTCTGCCGCGGGTTTCAGGTTTTTCTTTATAATTTTTTGCATTCGAAATCATTTTTGCCGAGATTTGAAGAGAGTTTTGGATTTCCGTATAAGTTTTTCCTTCAGAAAGAAGTTGGCGAATGATTCGGCGTTTCTCCGGAGTGCAGTGTTTACTACGGCCCATACTGTAAGTGTATCTGAGTATAAATATGATAATACAATGAGGCATTGAAAGCTTACCTTGAAACTTGAGATAATTATAATTTAAATGTGCACAGGATCAAAAAACTATACAAATACCATAAGCTTGCTAAAACTGCTATTATTTTGACCGCTAAGATATACACTTTAAGAGCATTCTAGTAACATTTGGGAAAAAACCGTTATGTCATGGAATTTTTTTTTCCGGAAATGGAAGACAAAATGTTCTAGTACCAAAAAAGTAGTTAAAGAATGTAATTAATTGTTCATATATTGCATTGTACTAGAATATATTAATAGGGAGGTTACACTGCTATTATTTTGACTGGCACTGTATGTATGTATGTGTGTTTATTTAGCTTTTCAACTATTTGATTACAAATGATATAAATTTACATTAATTTTTGTTACATATTATATGGAATGGAATAAGAGAGCTTTGCATCAAATAAATAATTGAACAATTTTTTAAATAAACTTAATAATATAATTAATGTATATGAATGTAGTAATTAATGAACGAAACAACTTTATCAAAATGTACAAGATTTTAATTAATATAATACTTTAATATTTTTACTAACATGACAGTTCAATATTTTTATTAATACAATATTTGAAGCTACTTTCAGACCGTCGCCTTCGGGAATCAAAAACAGACTGCCTCCGATTATCTTTTCTTTAGAATAGGTCCCACACCGCCCACCTCTGTAGTAGACGGTACCAGGCCAGCGCCCTGCTGGCCCAGCTCAGCAACCAGGCTCCTCCGATTACTGCTCCCATCAGCAGTAGTACCTTCGCTATGTTCCTCGGCATTGCTTCTTGTCTATTGTTTTCGTCAGAAACATGACTGGCTATTTAAATGACTTTAAATAGGTCATGTTTCTATCATGCACAATCGTATCGCATTGTATTAAATGGGGTATGGTTGCTGTCGCGTCGTCGTCGTCGTCGCGGCGCGGCGCGGCGGTTGCTGCCGCCGCGGTGGATCTTATTCCATTTTCATCGACGTCTGGGAATGTGCTGATAGCTGATGTTTGGTTTATTGTGGGCGACGGTCTGAAAGTAGTATCTGTTTAGGTTTTTTCTTATTTATTTAAATGTTATTAAATACTTAGCTTATCTTATTTTATGCGATGGCATGGCCATGGGCCATGGATCCCACATGAATGTTTCTAGTAATATAATTTACATTTATAATGATACATTGAGCTGAGTTTTTATATGCGCTATAATTTTTCGTTTGAAAACGTTTAAATTTAATTCAGTCTTTAATTCACTTGGTAAATCATTGAAAGCTTGAAGTCCTTTGTGAAAAATACTGTTCTGACTCGCAGTTGTTCTTGCCATAGGTAGTCTAAAATCTTGATTGTTTCTTAAATTAAAGGGTTGCACATTACCAACATAGTTTAACAAACGTGACAAATAAATCGGCATGAGATTGTTTTTTATTTTGAAAATAAATACCAAAACATTCAAAAGGATCCTTTCTCTAACATTTAACCACATCAACACATCCAACATATGACATATAGGTGTATAAATATTGCACTTTAACATAATTCTAATGGCTTTGTTTTGAAGTTTTTGGAGTCTATTTAACATACTTTGATTCGACAAAAAAAGGACAGATGAACAATATTCAAAATGAGGTTTTATAATTACGTTAAATATTTGTATTGCACTTAATGTTGATATGTTTTTACGAATTCGTTTAAGTAGATTTATTTTTTTAACAATTTTCTTTTCAATATAGTCAATATGTTTATTAAATGTCAACTTATTATCTATGACAACACCAAGATATTTTATATCTGTTACCATTTCAAGATTTTGACCATCAACTTTTATATTTACAGCAGAATCTCCTCTTAAATTTTTACTTAAAATCATAATTTTGGTTTTAGCAACATTAAGCTTTAATCTATTTGCTCTGAACCAAAAACTAAGACTATCTAAATCGAATTGCATTTTCATTACGCCATCTTCTAAGTCGTCACATTTTAAAAACAATAAACCATCATCTGCAAATAATGCACATTCACTATTTCTTAAAACTTTTGTAATATCATTTATATAGATGTTAAATAAAAATGTTCCTAAAATAGAACCTTGGGGAACGCCAATATTGATTGCAGCTTCTTCTGATAGTACATTGTTCACTTTAGTTTGCTGTTTACGATTTGACAGATACGAGGTCATCCAGTTTAATGATTTAGCACGAACTCCATACTGTTCCAATTTTTCGAATAAAATTGCTCTATCAACTGTCTCAAATGCTCGTTGTTGGGGAATTAAACTTCCGAACAGTAAGGGGAGAGATCCTTAATTCAATATTTTCTTTAAAGGGCACTTTGCCGAACACAAGTTTTGCTTATGGTATTTTCTTTATTTAATTTACAAGTCTAATTTACAAGTCTAATTTACAAGTCTAATTTTTAGTCAAGGAACCACCAAGTGGTGTTTATTGACGCAGTAGACGACCGACCGCGTTGAAGAATAGAAGAGAACTCCCAGAGACCGACCAAGTCAGTCACCAAGCCACCACCAGTCCGTTGTCCAAGAATGCAGCGTCACCAAAACTCCCACAGGTTAAACGAGTCCAGAATCTGGTACCAGGCCCATGCCTTGGATACCCAACGACACACAACCAAGAATGTGCCAACGCCAGCAACAATAGCGAAGATCCGTGGGAGCGTTATCTGAGGGTAAGCCATCGTCGTGGTGTTGTTTATTTGTTCTTCCTAGAACTGTCTTGCAACCCTCAGCACTCTGCTGTATTTATCCAAGATAACTATAGGGCAGCGATGATTGACTGGCGTTCCAGTGGTGATTTGTTCGGTCAATCACCACTGGAACGCCTCGTTTTAAATCAAGAAAAACACATATTATTTTCGTTTTTGTATCAAGTTGTTGTTTCCAATTTGCGATTACCATATTAAGTGCACTTTCACATGAATGTTGTTTTCTGAACCCGGACTGGTTTTCAATTATCAACTTATTGTTTTCGAAAAATGATTCCAGTTGAATATATGCAACTTTTTCGAGCACTTTTACTTAGAGAGGGAGGGCATTAATTGGTCTAAAGTCTTCGCATTTTTTTGAGTTTTTAACTTTCGGGATTGGAGTTATTTGAGACACTTTCCAAGAGTTCGGAAACTCACCATCACTAAAAGACTGGTTTATTATTTTCACCAATGGAGAACCAATCCAATTGATTATGTCTTTAAAAATCTTAATATTTATATAATTAGGATCTCATTTGTTTTTAATTTTATCAAACACTTTTTTCAAATCAGCCAATTGTATTTCAGAAAAAGTGAACTCTATCGGGTTTCTCGTAATATAATTTACTAATGGGGCATTAGGGATGGAGTCACTGATTTCCGTTATACTTTCAACAAAATACTTATTGAACTTGTTAGCTATAATTGAATTGTCACTACACATTACATCTTGAAACACAATGGTTGGCTAAAGATGAATGCTGATGCTGCTGAAGATCTAGTAGGTTAAAAATGAATTGTCTTTTGCTTTAACATTTATGAATATCAGTTTTTTTTTTCAGGTTTCACTTGTTATATTTATTTGTATAGATTTTGAAGATAATCAGAGATTTAAGATAAGATTTCTGGAAGGTTTTTTTTTTTTTTTTTGTGTTAATGTTCTTCACTACAAACAAATATTCTTAAACACCTTTGTTTCCGGTTTTCACGTGTTCGGTTAAATTTAGTAATTAATGGTCACTGTTTGAATTGTATTTTTTTTTTCACGTAGCACTTTAACTCTTTTCAGGCAAACCCCACACCTGACACCAATTTTTTTGTTGTGCTTTTTATGTTTTTCGATTCGAGAAGCACGATTCTCGAAAGGGGTCTTACCTTTTACCGGTGTTATGTTTTTGATGTGCTTTTGTCTTTCAAAAAAAAAAAAAAAAAACACAATGTTTATTTAACTTAATTTACTTTAACTATTTTTTATTACTTAACTATAGATTTACATCGAGTTATTTTGTTATTGCTTTTAATTTAGTTTAAATAAGAAATCTAGTAAAGGAATTGTAACAAGAATCAGTGAAGAAAAAAAGAGATCTTTTTGCGACAACGCAATGCACTGATTTTTTTAAAAAGTAGAATCAGTTCTTTTAAATAATATAAGAATATTGTTAACTCACTTTTTCAATTTATTTTGCATGTTCTTTCTTGTTTTTTGAATGCAATAATTCAGAAAGGTTTATCTTCTCAAAAATCGTACCTCGTATAGTCGTACTTCAAAAATTCTTTTGGTGTGTACGCACGGCTGTAAGTAGTGTAAGTGCTTATGTACGTTTTTCAAATATATTTTATATTTTTAAAATTCAATTGTTTTTTCACAAATTATAATTTCATGGATAGCTAAGTTTTTTTTTTTTCTTTTTATTTAGTCAGTGATTTTTATTTTTCATTAATATAGAAGAGTAGTACCCGTAGCGTGATGGTTAGTGAAAGGACAACTCCAACCCGTCAAATCTTCGGAGCACAAGTGTGCTTGTTTGTAGTTGCTATAGGGTTCAATGCACGTTTAATGGGTTTGAAAAGGGAGTGCATTGATTGTTGAATATAGGAATATGAAAATGATGAACTGGGAATTTTGGGTTTGGTTTCAGTGTAGCAGGCAAAGAAATTGGAGAAGTTTAATTGATTGGGAAAGTGAATGGGTTTGGTTTAAGTGGAGCGATCGTTGATCGCGTGGTTGACAACATTGGAGTTGAATGGAATTTTTGTAGGTAATTAAAAGGAAATGATGAATATGGGAATTATAAGCGGGTCGGATATTGTTTAATCAAATCAAAAGGAAATGGACTGTGGGAATTTGAAGTGGATTGAATTAGAGTGGAATAAGGGAAGATGATAAGGGAATGTTGTGAAGTACGCACTTTACAACAAAGGATCGGGTAGCGAGCGCTACATACTCGTTCTCAATTAAATCGGTCAATCCATTAGCCCCTGGAAATATATATTTCTCACCCGGCGTTGTAGACATCAATTGGCCTGGGATGAGGAATAGAGTCCTGTCTGTGAGCGGATCATTCACAAGTGGTGTTGCTACTGTAGATAGATGACGTGGAGCTAAATCTACTTCAAAATTCCTTGGTTGTGCGTGTGTTCGTGTGGGTCGCTGGTGTCGTCGTCTCTGTCCAAAATGTTGTGCTCCGGACGGTGCGGGAGGGTTACCCCCTAGAAGTTCTATATTCACGTGATTGTTCATAATGGCGCGTCTGGCGTCTTTCAGTCTCTGCCTGCTCTCTTTTTCTGGAGGTTTACAATTTTCAAAGAAATCATTGTATGATTTGTATTCGGCTGGAGGTATAGCTTTCAATATCTCTGTCAAGATAGATCTTTCTTCGAAGATTTCACTCAATTCTACATATACACTTTTGGCA
This sequence comes from Eupeodes latifasciatus, assembly GCA_920104205.1. Classification (NCBI taxonomy): domain Eukaryota; kingdom Metazoa; phylum Arthropoda; class Insecta; order Diptera; family Syrphidae; genus Eupeodes; species Eupeodes latifasciatus. Next base: position 387,700,416 of record OV049924.1, on the reverse strand, counting down.
AAACTTATTTTTCTAATAAAAGTCACTATGTTTTTGAGTTTTATTGAAGTAAATACACACTTCGTGCTTTAAAGGACTTTCAGAGACAAAAACGAAAAGCAAATATGTATGTATAATTGGGCTTTGACTATGGCAAGAATACTAAAACTAAGAACACTATTGGGGAGCTGATTAAAGACACGTCCGTTTACTTTCAAGAATTTTATATTTTATTTTAACTTGTAGCGTATACTACAAACTCACTTTTCCATTTTCTTTATAATGTTTTTTCTTGTTTCACTAATCCATAAATCTTTAATGCACTAATCACGAAATCAATCAATCTTATGTTTTTCAAATATATTATATATTTGAATTGTTTTTTCACAAATTATAATTTCATGGATAGCTAAGTTTTTTTTTTTTTTCTTTTTATTTAGTCAGTGATTTTTATTTTTCATTAATATAGAAGAGTAGTACCCGTAGCGTGATGGTTAGTGAAAGGACAACTCCAACCCGTCAAATCTTCGGAGCACAAGTGTGCTTGTTTGTAGTTGCTATAGGGTTCAATGCACGTTTAATGGGTTTGAAAAGGGAGTGCATTGATTGTTGAATATAGGAATATGAAAATGATGAACTGGGAATTTTGGGTTTGGTTTCAGTGTAGCAGGCAAAGAAATTGGAGAAGTTTAATTGATTGGGAAAGTGAATGGGTTTGGTTTAAGTGGAGCGATCGTTGATCGCGTGGTTGACAACATTGGAGTTGAATGGAATTTTTGTAGGTAATTAAAAGGAAATGATGAATATGGGAATTATAAGCGGGTCGGATATTGTTTAATCAAATCAAAAGGAAATGATGACTGTGGGAATTTGAAGTGGATTGAATTAGAGTGGAATAAGGGAAGATGATAAGGGAATGTTGTGAAGTACGCACTTTACAACAAAGGATCGGGTAGCGAGCGCTACATACTCGTTCTCGATTAAATCGGTCAATCCATTAGCCCCTGGAAATATATATTTCTCACCCGGCGTTGTAGACATCAATTGGCCTGGGATGAGGAATAGAGTCCTGTCTGTGAGCGGATCATTCACAAGTGGTGTTGCTACTGTAGATAGATGACGTGGAGCGAAATCTACTTCAAAATTCCTTGGTTGTGCGTGTGTTCGTGTGGGTCATTGTATGATTTGTATTCGGCTGGAGGTATAGCTTTCAATATCTCTGTCAAGATAGATCTTTCTTCGAAGATTTCACTCAATTCTACATATACACTTTTGGCAAAACTTATTTTTCTAATAAAAGTCACTATGTTTTTGAGTTTTATTGAAGTAAATGCACACTTCGTGCTTTAAAGGACTTTCAGAGACAAAAACGAAAAGCAAATATGTATGTATAATTGGGCTTTGACTATGGCAAGAATACTAAAACTAAGAACACTATTGGGGAGCTGATTAAAGACACGTCCGTTTACTTTCAAGAATTTTATATTTTATTTTAACTTGTAGCGTATACTACAAACTCACTTTTCCATTTTCTTTATAATGTTTTTTCTTGTTTCACCAATCCATAAATATTTAATGCACTAATCACGAAATCAATCAATCTTATGTTTTTCAAATATATTATATATTTGAATTGTTTTTTCACAAATTATAATTTCATGGATAGCTAAGTTTTTTTTTTCTTTTTATTTAGTCAGTGATTTTTATTTTTCATTAATATAGAAGAGTAGTACCCGAGCGTGATGGTTAGTGAAAGGACAACTCCAACCCGTCAAATCTTCGGAGCACAAGTGTGCTTGTTTGTAGTTGCTATAGGGTTCAATGCACGTTTAATGGGTTTGAAAAGGGAGTGCATTGATTGTTGAATATAGGAATATGAAAATGATGAACTGGGAATTTTGGGTTTGGTTTCAGTGTAGCAGGCAAAGAAATTGGAGAAGTTTAATTGATTGGGAAAGTGAATGGGTTTGGTTTAAGTGGAGCGATCGTTGATCGCGTGGTTGACAACATTGGAGTTGAATGGAATTTTTGTAGGTAATTAAAAGGAAATGATGAATATGGGAATTATAAGTGGGTCGGTCACTAGGGTGTTTTTTACCATGTTCTTACCTTAGCAAGAGTTAAAAATGCCTGAGTATTTAAGGTAATTTACAAAATGTTTGCCTTAAATTTAGGTAAATTTACGTAAGTTTGCTTAGGTAATTTTACCCTCCACTAGGGTGTTTTTTACCATGCTCTTACCTTAGCAAGAGGTAAAAATGCCTAAGTATTTAAGGTAATATAAAAAATGTTTGCCTTAAATTAAGGTAAATTTACGTAAGTTTGCTTAGGTAATTTTACCCTCCACTAGGGTGTTTTTTACCATGTTCTTACCTTAGCAAGAGGTAAAAATGCCTGAGTATTTAAGGTAATATACAAAATGTTTGCCTTAAATTTAGGTAAATTTACGTAAGTTTGCTTAGGTAATTTTACCCTCCACTAGGGTGTTTTTTACCATGTTCTTACCTTAGCAAGAGGTAAAAATGCCTGAGTATTTAAGGTAATATAAAAAATGTTTGCCTTAAATTTAGGTAAATTTACGTAAGTTTACTTAGGTAATTTTACCCTCCACTAGGATGTTTTTTACCATGTTCTTACCTTAGCAAGAGGTAAAAATGCCTGAATATTTAAGGTAATATAAAAAATGTTTGCCTTAAATTTAGGTAAATTTACGTAAGTTTGCTTAGGTAATTTTACCCTCCACTAGGGTGTTTTTTACCATGTTCTTACCTTAGCAAAGGTAAAAATGCCTGAGTATTTAAGGTAATATAATAAATGTTTGCCTTAAATTTAGGTAAATTTACGTAAGTTTGCTTAGGTAATTTTACCCTCCACTAGGGTGTTTTTTACCATGTTCTTACCTTAGCAAGAGGTAAAAATGCCTGAGTATTTAAGGTAATATACAAAATGTTTGCCTTAAATTTAGGTAAATTTACGTAAGTTTGCTTAGGTAATTTTACCCTCCACTAGGGTGTTTTTTACCATGCTCTTACCTTAGCAAGAGGTAAAAATGCCTGAGTGCTTAAGGTAATATACAAAATGTTTGCCTTAAATTTAGGTAAATTTACGTAAGTTTGCTTAGGTAATTTTACCCTCCACTAGGGTGTTTTTTACCATGTTCTTACCTTAGCAAGAGGTAAAAATGCCTGAGTATTTAAGGTAATATACAAAATGTTTGCCTTAAATTTAGGTAAATTTACGTCGGTCTGCTTAGGTAATTTTACCCTCCACTAGGGTGTTTTTTACCATGTTTTTACCTTAGCAGGAGGTAAAAATGCCTGAGTATTTAAGTTAGTACACCAATTTTTGAATACACTCTTTTCGTTTTTGGGTCAAGAGAATGTCGATATCATTATCAGCTTATACACATGTTAACGAGTATAAATAAAAAACTTACACATGAATTAAAGATTTGTTTTATTATTTTAAAGAAAGGAGTTGCTTTATATCATTTATAAAAGTCTGCACCGATGGGATTATGTCCCCATCATCAATTTCAAACAAAAAAATTTGTATAAATGTCCACACCGAAAGACATTGTGGAGGGTATTCAATATTTAGAACGTAAGTCATTTTTAAATAAAAGCCAATGCATTCCAAATATGATTGCATTTTATACTTCACGTTGTCTATCGCAACGTAAAAATCCTTAAAACTAAACTTTTCTCCCACAACAATAATGAGAGCCTGAAGTTTTACTTTTTGCTGGAGGCACTCCTCTCGCCTCTTGTCCAGAAGACTGTCTATGTCGGCTGCCTGCTTCACCTCCAGATTAAAAGCTGACAGGGAATCATCGATCGTAAATTTTTTGGATTTTCCCTGGAACTTCCTGGCTGCGGGTGTCAAAACTCCGTGAAGAAGTTGGACATATCCCAGGTTGATGTTATCTGTAAGTAATGCAAAAAGTGAAATTTTGTTATATGGTTTGTATTAAAAGGTTGTTCGTTAAAAATAATTATATTTTGAATGGTCCTAAATCAGCGCCAAATGGTGTTATTGATTCTGATTCCCTATTTTTCAGATTTTTAAATCGATCGCTTTTAGTCACTGTTAGGGGTTAATTGATTAGCTTTAATGCTTAGCTTGATATTTTCTGTTGAACACAAGGTAATTGATTTAAAATGTAAGAAAAAGGCTCAACTTAGGAAAGGAGACATTTATTTAAAATCAACTTAGCTATAATATTATTTTTGAGCCAATTTTAATAAAGCCAATTGATGAAAATATTTTGTTTTCGAATCAAGATCTTTCAGGAAAGTTCAAATTTGAAAATATTTCTTTTTCTAAACAAGCCCAAATAAATTTATTTACCCCAGGTTAAGACAAGCGAGTTAAACTAGGTACTACTACTATCACTGTATTGATTTTATGAATGTATGAGCGACTTGTGACTCTGCTCATGTTCTCAACTAGTATTTTTGTTTAATTTTGTATGGAAACAAAATAGATAAATTGTAAAATATATTGGCAGGATAACTAGCAGCGAACTCGCAGACCAAGAAATCAGACAAATTGTTTAACTAGTCGACTCTTTGGTGCTAAGATACACAAACACATTTAAAAAAAAACTACTTGTTCTTCTCGCCTGTCTTAACTGGGGGTTAAAACAAATATTTTTGTGTCTTACGAATTTTTTTAGGATAATGCCAAAGATGAGGCAAATAAACATCTTTCCCTGTGAGATTTTTCTTTCTTTATTTTAAAAAAATTTGTTTCTTTTGAAATCTGTCCATGACCTCTCGCTCTCTGTCTCATCTATCGAATCTCTTTCCATCTCTCCGTCTAAATTGCTCTAAACAAGTTATCTCTCTCCATAGCTCTTTCCATCTCTCCAGAATATCTTTCGCTAACTCATCACTTAAAACCCAATATTGAAGTGCCTTCATCTTCTCGAAAGACTACTGAATCTCTTTTCTCGTAGCTCATGTCTTTCACAGGAGCTTTGGAATTCGAATTCCAGTTTCGTAGCTCATAACCTGCACCCTTAAGAATGTGATCTATCTCTTTTTCTGTTTAATTCTTTCTCTGTTCTATCTCTCTTTTTTGATTCTTTCTCCGTTCTATCTCTTCTGTCTCTGCTTTATCTATAAAGAAATGGAATTTCAATTATTCCAAATTTCAAAATCTGAAAAACCTGAAAAAAGGTAAAGAAAATATGATAACGAGGAGAGTCCGTAGTTTATTTAAATGGTTCGATCTACATAATGAGAGAGCCATGTCTAATTTTAACAAGCCAACATATGAACCACCCGCCAAGACCCCCCCCCCCTTTGACTCATCTTAATTAACCAAGAGAATCTCCGGAGCAGGCCAGTCAGGTCGGAACATACCACTCGATCCATAAGCTCGGACTCGCTCTCTATAACCAGAGCCGCCATCCGTGCCAATTTCCCGAGAAAAATCTAAAAATCTACACTACAGTTAAACCTGGACTCAATCCCAGTAAAATCCAATTTTGCCGATTGGATCCCATTGTTGAGAGAATCAAGGCCTACTTAAATAAAAATAAAAAAGGTAAGGTGTGTGTTCTGACGCTATTGTTGTTGTTGTTTGTGAAATCTCCATTTAGCTCGGAGGAATTTCATTCTATCTTTTTTCCATCTATTGCTGACAATCATTTTGTTAATAATTGTCATCTTCTGTTTTGATTAACAGAAGCTCTTTCCGTGGGCAGATAAACAAAACCTTTGTTGTTGTTTATTTTGGTTAACTCTTTCCTAGCTTGCAAGCATCTATCACATGTAATCTCTCTCGTATAGCCACTCGTACATTTCATGCTTAGAGCGCTTTGGAAAATTCTTTCTCTAAAAATAATATCTGTCGCAATCTGTCACAAGGAAAAAATAAATAATTTTTTCTCTATCCTCTTTCCCATATTCATGCAAATTATGCTTCTTTCCGAGCTTGAACAGGCAAATAAAGGCTTCTAGAACTTGCTTCTATTCTTTTCTCGTTTTGTTATTTTCCTTTTTTTTTAAAGAAATTCACTATCCGTTCTGTCACTGTATTTGCCCGTTCTCTCGCTGCACATTACACAGGTTTTCAATTTCATTGATTGAAATTTGAAAGCCCGTCACTATTTAACACACATAATAAAAAAAACCATACCAAAATAAAGAAATTAATATAGAAATAAATATTGAAAATAACACTGGCTGCGGCGCCACAACCAGGTCAAACAAAAAACTACCCTCTGTCACTTAAACAACAACACAACACTCGATCACTCGCTGCACATATATCTTTTCTCATTTTTTAAATAAATAAAAATTCTGTCCATCTTTCCGCAGTGGACTGTATAATATTCTTACCAATCAAATTAACTCGTAATTCGCACTTTCTCAACAGTAATTTTATGCCTTTCGCTTTTATAAATATTCAATTTAAAATTTTTCTTTCCAATAATAATTTTTAATTTTCAACTTTAATTCTTCAAACAGGACTATCAAGTTTGAATGTTCGCTTTAAAGTGAAAAATATACAAGACACAGCACATATGTGAATTGTATTTTCGCTGCTCATTCTTTCCCCTATCCATATGCATGTTAATATTCATGCACCTCTACTCTCTCATTCTCTATTTTCTATCCTATGTATATACCTAAGACTTTGTCAGCGACTAGAAACAAAGTAGTGAGTGTTTCTTTCGAGTTTGGTTATTTACATTAACATTCTTTCCCAGTCTGATCTCTTTCACTCATTTTTGGTTGTAAGCCAAAAATTCGTGATTTCCCGGTTGTTAGGCGGGAATTCTTTCAATGATATATGATATATGTATCTCTTGTGTGTCCTTGTGGTAGTGCCTAAAAATAAAGCAACAATTGTATCTGCCTGGGGCATGCGCTGTTACTCATGTTTATCTTTTCTCATTTTCAATGCGCATATGTATGTAACTTGATCGTCGAGTTTTCGGTTGTATGTAAATCGGAAACTTGTTTTATATTTTTCGTGGGGAAAAAATTCTCTCTTTCTTTCTGTCTCGTTTGTTCTCGGTTGTAAGTCGAAAACAAGAAATTCTGTCAGTCTGTCTCTTGTGTCTGTTCTTTCTCATCCATTCTCGGTTGTAAGTCGAGAACTTGTTTCTTCTTGTTTATAAACAAGGAATTATATCTGTTGCTAATGCTCTTATGTACATCCCGTACAGGGGTTGCTTGGTACCTAATTATTTTATGTATTCGTTTCTCGGTAGGCGATAAACGGAATTCTTTCTATTTATCTTGTCTATATAAAGGGTTCTATGTTTCGTGTCGCGACAAGTCTGGTATATAAAGGTTCGCTGAAATAAAAAGGTTATTAATATATATGTAGTTAAACACAAGCCGTCGGGGTATCTATCACTCTATCCCTGCATGGATTTCTCGGGCAGCTTCTATCACCTCTGTCACATGACCCAACGGCTTTATGTACTTACGGCTGGTGCCTACGTGACTTTGCACGTAGCGTCTTTCTCGATAAAATAAATTTTCCGTGGACATATGCTTATGTGTAGCACATTCCGCTTTAGGTAATAAAGGCATTTTCACTGCTTCTTTCACAATTCTTTTTGTGCACATACATATATTTGTATGTAGACCATTACGCTTCACTTAATAAATGCATTTTTTCCTTTTAACGCCACTTTCACAATTTTTGTGCACATATGTACATATATTTGTATGTAGCACATTACGCTTCACTTAATAAATGCATTTTTTAATGCCACTTTCACATTTCCCGTTCTTTCACACGCGGTGTTTTATCCTAATAAAAGGACAATATTTTTTAAAAGAAAAAACCGCACTTTCTTTCTCATTAATCTATCGCGTCACGGATCAAATCGGGCTCGAATGACCAAATGTTTCGTCAACTCAGTGGCGAGCTCTGTCCGCAATTCCAACTTCTGTATAAAAATAAAAACACAACGATTTTTAAAGTGGAAAATTAAACAAAAACCACTATCTTTCCGTTTTATTTAGGGCCGACCGACTCGGTCGACATCTATCCAGTCTCTAATCTTCTTTTACATTATTATTATTGGCTCTACATTCTCTTATACTCTATCTTACTATATAGAAAACATCGAATGCAGAGCTGCCAGACTCATGCAGTTCGATACAATTACTGTGACGATTGGTCGATGATAACTAAAGTACGTTACAAAAGTATTAGATGAAACATTATCAAGATATCTCACAAATACAGCATCTATTGTTGTTCCATATTTGGTAGTAGATTCTCTTGGATTGTTGTTGATTTGCAATTGAAATTCTTTTTGAAGAAATGTCATTAATGGCATTGATTCAGCTTTTGCAAAATTTACATTAAAATCTCCAGCTAAAATTAATGGTAGCTTACGTTTAATCGTTTTAAAAATTATTGAACCTCTTTGACTATAAGGAAATAACCTTTCATGTAAAAATGAAATTATATGATCAATTTTGTTATAAGGTGAAATGTATACTACAATCATAATTAATTCACTTCCGTCTTCTAGTTTAACATGTGAAATACACATATCACCAATAGATGTAGATCACCTACCAATTGATATTTATCTACAAAAAAAAATCTTTAAAGCTCAAACAAATCTAATGTTCAAATATTGAAGAAAAACTTATTGCCAAATAAAAGCAAAATACCCAAAATATCGCCAAAATATACATAACTATAACCAAACGTATAACTACCCCTATATTCTTCTTCTTCACAAAGATCTGCACGACAAAAATTGCATCGTAGCTTTGTATACATAATACAAACCATGGTTCATATACAAGGATCGTACACAAGGAGAAGCAGACGCAGACTTATGAATGTACATAAATAAAAACAAAAATCGGTACAAGATCCTGAACAGCTGATGTAAGCATAAAAAAATTTCATTCATCCCCTTATTAGGCACAATATTGAGACATTGCCGTTTTTCATATAAAAGTGCATTGATATAAAGAAAATACAAAAACAAATTCATCGACCTTCGTATGGAAGCTTTGTATATGAAAACATATACGAGGATAGACTCAAATAGAATGAAGGAAAATGTGTTCGACTTTTTGGCTGCAAAATTAACTGTCTCGCTTATTCTGCTGGCTGCTTATGGGAATGGAAATAATAGTTTTATCTCGCTCCCCCGAAATTTATCCCTTTTTCGATACTACCGCCAACGACGGCATCCGGTCGCCCTAAAAATTTCTGCTCATTAGAGTACAATGGTTTTCATATACAAAGCTATAGTTTTCATATACAAAGACCGTACACTCTACTACATATAAAATATATATATATATATATATATATATAAATTATAAGTGCTGTTATAGTTAAACACTTTTTAAAAAGATTAATCCCAATGGGATGTTCTTTATTCGGAATCGTCTGTTTACTTTGGGGGTAACTTAAGATCTGATCTGAGCGTCGCAGACGACTCAGTTTTTATAACTTAATAACTAGAAACTAGGAATGCGTACGTGCTGAAAGTCATATACTCTATTTCTTAAAAGTCACGTACGTTTTAATTACTTATTTTAGTGTTTGGTATTTCGTTCCGCTATTGCATGTGTTTAAAGTGAAAAAATGCGTTCTTTGGGAGATGCTGGTTTCAATGTTATAACCTATATATATATGTATACGTCAGTATACCCGTCGCCACACCCTACACTCTACTACACATAAAATATATATGTATATGCATACCTTAGTATACCGACCCGTCGCCACGGCAAGCGTCGCCAAGCTAACAAGTCGGTTTACAAGTGATCCTATAGATGTTTCACATCAAAAAAAGAACTTACCTATTTTTTTTAGAATATTAATTATATTCTTTTATATAATTTAAGCTGCCGCCTGCCGCTTAATTTATTGAAAAAATGCCTTATCCTTTCAACACACTTGCAATAATATAATTCTTTTTGTCAGTCTACAGATGAACCTAAGTCAAAGAAAAATGATTGAGCGTATTGAGTGTATTTTATTCTTCACATTCAGATAAATATCCACAATCTTGGGACATTCCCGCTTAAAAAAATAACTCTTAAAATTTGTAAAACGTTTTATTGCGAGTAAAATCAAAAAAATTATTAACATTTACATTTACCGCCTGCCGCTTAATTTATTGAAAAAATGCCTAATCCTTTCAACACACTTGCAATAATATAATTCTTATTGTCAGTCTACAGATGAACCTAAGTCAAAGAAAAATGATTGAGCGTATTGAGTGTATTTTATTCTTCACATTCAGATAAATATACACAATCTTGGGCTTAAAAAAATAACTCTTAAAATTTGTAAAACGTTTTATTGCGAGTAAAATCAAAAAATTATTAACATTTAGAGGCAAAACTATAACCGACATTTTACTAAGAATAACCTTCCGGCGAGAAACCCCATTTTAGGTATTTCACAATTCCACATGTGCAATGCCTACATACCATACATACATATATAATAGATGAATTTACAAATAAAAAAAGAACTTACCTATTTATTTTTTAGAATATAAATTTATTCTTTTATATACATAATTTTAGCTGCCGCCTGCCGCGTATTTTATTAAAAAACGCAATAAAATATATTTTTTTCACCACTTTAAACTTTAATTTTCACCACCAGTAAAATTCCTAACGCATACGTTGCAAGTCAAGTCCACGAAATGAATGAAGCCAAAACCAAAATGGAACAAGAACGAAATGGAACCGAACGTCAATGTATAGTACATTCAGCCAATGTGAAGTAAATCCACCCAATGTAGGGTGCATTCAGTCAATGTAGAAATGTACATTTACATTTGGCGATTGATGATTTGTACATAGCTTTAGTGTAGTTTTCCATTAGAACAATTGAGTAGTCGAATATATGTATTATATATTGGCTCAATGTAGTATTTACATTAAACTACATTGTAAATAACATAATTTGCAGCGTCTATTTTTAAATATAATGTATATAATATAAAGGTACATTGATTCAATGTCCTTTTTTTATTGGCGTCAAAAATGTTCCCTCTAAAATCATACCCACATAATGTATATGCAAAAGTATAGCCATGTCTACACGAGTGCAATAGTATTTATCAACTTTTTTCACGTGTAAACTAGACTTTATTGAAAAAATGTCATTAAATTAGGTGGAAAAATAGAACTTATCTTAATAGAATTTTATTTAATGTGGTTTTCCATAGGTAAAATCAAGACAAATAAATCAGCTGGAGAATTCAAAATCAAATGACCTTAAAATTGATTTATTTTACCAGTGGAAAACAGCATAAGTACTATGTCATGTACATTTTTCTTGTTCACTATAAACGCTTATAAGGAAACAAATATTTTATGTTGGCGTGCCCACGGAATAATTTTTAATGATAAACTTTTTATTTATTTAATAATTTGTTTGTATTTTCTTTTCCTTGATAGTTTGTTTTCCGTGATTTGTCTGTTCAGTTTTCGCATTCGGAAGTACATACGACAACGAAAGAAAAGCTTTATAACCTTCTCATCGCATTCAATCTTTGCTTTCTCGGCAACTTCAAGTAAATGCAGATGTAAATACCTTCATCTTCTCCATCTACTGTATTAAAAACATTTTCTAATGCAAGCCTCCTTCGTCCAAATAATTGACCCAAAAGTCAATAAGTGTTGTGTCAGAAGGTCTATCATAGCAGTATGCTTCTTTGATCTTCATCTCATCGAAGCTGAGAACACAATGCTTTTGATTTTTTGTAAGCTCATGCGCTGCTTTCATAATTTGAATGATGGGTACTGTTTAATGTGATAGTTTTCACACTTTAAATTCAATTTAAATAAAAGAGAGAATTCAACTTTTTTAAACAGGATATATAATTTTTATTTCGACTTGCTGCTAACTACTTCTGTATTGCTTTATGTGTTCAACGATATTCTATTTAATAATTCTCTTGTTCAATTCAAGTATGTACCTTTTATTCGTTAAGTTTTAATGAGAGTAAATTCAGCATAAATTTAAGTGTTTACTTTTTAGTTAAATCTATACAAATATTTTGTACTATTTTAATTCATTTACAAGTGCTTTTAATATAAAATACATAATTCATTTATTGAAATTATAAATTACAATGGAATTAACAGGTAGGGTAGAGCGAGGAGGATTTGACACAAAAATAATATTTTATATACTTTTGGAGCAACATTTAGCCGACTGGTAAAAACTTCATAATTGAAGATGATCCTTTGTTATTTGACTTGAAAATTACCAATATTCCAATATGATATTCAAAAGGGTCTTGATGATATGAAGCTCAAAACCAATATTCAAAAAGTGACAAGTGAGGAGGATTTGACAGATGCTTAGGAGGTTTTGACAACTGGTGGGAGGATTTGCCAATCTAATGACTTTTTCCTTTGGACGTCCGGAAGCGTCCAGGAGTGTCCGGAAGTCTTTTGAAACCATCACATTGGCACAATTCATTTCACTTTTTGTGTGGCAGCATATAATTTCTATTCCACAATTCACATAAACAGAGTCCAAACCCAAGAATTGTGTAGAAGTAGCTTGCAGCGTTCCATTGGATTTCAGAATGAGTGAAACCTTAAGTGAAACCAATGAAAAACGTCAAAAGAACTTTTACTTTAAATGAACTCGAAACGTAAAAACTTTATTCAATAAATTCTTAGATAGGTAGGTACTAGATAGGTTACTAGATAAGAAAAGTTTTAATAAATTAAGGCTGTTAAAAAAACTAAAGACTCGTACTTCCTCCGACTTTGTTTTTTAACGAATGTCGAGACCTGCAAAATCGACGTTAAATCTTATTTTTTTCTTTGGATCTGGCATTTGTGCCTGACATTTCTTCAGGGTTTGGGAGCTTGGCTACCAAGTCCATTGACATTGCCAGTTTAATATCTTCAACTAAGGGCTCGTAAAATAAATTTGACCTATTTTGTCTTCGGAAATATTTGACTGTGTATGGTAAAGCGGAATCCTGGATCAACAGCTGTTACCAATCCAACGTAAAATAACTTCTTTTTATCACCAAATTTTATAAGAACATAATCTCCGGGATTGGCGATAATATGCTTGCTGAATTTAACTCGTTCCGGTTGGTCTTCGTTGCTCTCTTCCCATTGTAGTGACGTGTCCGATTCCCGGAGGCTGTACTTATCGCAGTCTTCACTCGAAGAATCATTCAGTACACGTTTCACGACCTTATGTTTTTTACCTTAGGAATGCTCTTTTTGGCTGCGAGTTCCTCTAAACGGTTTTTTTCTGGAGTATCAGTATAAACTCTGGACTTTCCAACCGGACGACCTGTGGATTTCTTTTTCCCTAATTTGGGAAAAGGGCGAATAGCTTCCGATGTGGTATGAGTTTTTTCAATTACAAAAGTTAGAGGTGCCGCAGCTAAAGTAGAACCGTCTTCAATGGCAACTGATGTTGGTAATGGTACAGTTGTATCGATGTTAGAGGATTCAATCAAAGGTAATGAATTTATTGAGGCAGCAGCAGTTGACTCCCTTGTTTCTTTATTTTCTTCGAATCCAGCAGGTTCACAAAATTCACTGTCGTCGAAAATACCACAATTGAAAGGTGATATCCCTGTAGATAAAAATCATTTTGTTATGTTTTCTGGAGAGAATGCTCTGAGAAACGGGTTAGCATCGAGTGAACAGTGCGAAGTATGATTGTCTAGGAGCAGGAGGATAGGATCTTCTTTTGAACATTTTCTAAGACTTTCAGATGCATTTCTGCAGTCATCCACCCACTGTCAGAAAATAAGCCAATGGCCCCAGATATGGCCCCTTTCATGAATAAAGGATTTGACTTCTTTCGAGGACATATATAGACAGGAGGAATATGGTTTCCAGCTGCATTGACAATTGCAACCATTGTCACTAAAGTTCCCCTTTCACCTGAAGCGGTTTGAGACACAGTTCTCTTACCCTTTTGTGCTATGATCTGCAAAGATATATATATTGGCGGTTATAATAAAACTTTACTCCTTTTATAAAAAAACAACAGAACTTAGTAGGTCCAGTTTCTTCAAGGTTGTAAATGTTTTCGGGCTTAAATGAATGCTTCAAAAGGAGACCTTTTAGCTTACAAACAAAAATCTGCCACAGCAGTTTTTGTAAAAGCTCGAAGGCGGGCCAAGCTTATATTCTCCGGTTTTCGCAGACTTATTGATGGATTGCGCCTCATGAATCCCGATACGCAAACTTTTCCAGCTGCTTGCTCATTATGCCAGGAAGAGGGGCATTTAATTTTATTTTTTATGGCATATTCGTAAACAAATCGCTTTGCCATATCAAATGTCACACCGTGATGCAGATTTGAACATTTTTTGAAATATTCCGTCAACTCGGTTTCTTCCGATGTTGTTAGGACCTGAACTACAGAATATTTACTGCTAGCCTTGCTTTCAAGCTCGTTCGGGAACCGCTTTTCTGCCAAAAGTTTAAGCCGATAGATTAGTGTTGTTCTGTTTAAATTGTATTTCCGAGCGGCACCCGTTGGTGTTTCAATTTTGTTTGTTATGTCTATTAATGCTTGTTTGAGGGCATCTTCATTAATAACCCTTTCAGGATGTTTCTTTTTATATATATTCGGCATATTTTCCTAAATAATTATATGTTAAAACTTATTTTTTACTTAAATTAAAATCATCAACATTTAGGAGGATTTGACAATTTGTCAAATCATCCTATTTCTTAGTTGTCAAATCCTCCTTTTGTCACTCTAAATAAATATTTTTAAGTAGCCAAAAAATGACAATTCCTCCTTTCGTCAAATCCTCCTCCCTCTACCCTACCATGATTCCTGGTGTTAGGTCGATTTTCTGGGCCCCCATGTTTGAAGAGTTCTGATTGCAGGGAGAGGAAAATTTTTCTTTGTAAGCTCTGGAACTAGCAGAATATAGCGTTATTGATCTAGCTAAATCTTCCTCAGACCAAGTTGATCTTTTTATGGCCAATCGATTTTTTTTTATTTGACCAGGAGTGAAAATTGTTAAAAGCTTTTCTTCTAAGTTGCACTGGTTGAACTTGGCTTTTTTTCACTTCAGGCTCCAACTGACTTATTCTCCTGATCTTAATCCTTAACTCTGTTTTGAGTTGCTCATTTTCTTCTCGTAAGGTTTTTCTAATAAGTTTATAAAAACAAATTATTTTATACAATTTCAGACTGCATGGATATTATGATTAAGACTTTTTTTCTATCATAAATGCCTACAAATATTACTAGATATGTAGATTCTTACAATTGTTCAGTTAACTCATCAAATTGAGCTTGTTGTAATTGTGGCCAAAAATACTTCTCTTCAGTTGATTGAGTGTTCGTGACGTCACGATAGTTTGACAACCAAAACCTAACATGCGCAATGCGCTATCTTTATTATATGTATCATTGGGAAATGTTTTCTTGTATAAAGAGAATAATTTACTCACAGCTTTTGTAAGATTAAATATTTGTTAATATAATTTCAATAATATATGATTTTACTCGCACACATTAAAACTTTAAACTTTCGACTGATCTAGATCTAAATCTTGTGCTGGCTATCACACAACTGACGAGACAAACAACCTATTTGGCTATTTACTTTTATTTCCCCTTTGAATAGCAGACACGCTTATTCATGTTGGAACTTGTACAAAATATATTGTATAATGAACGCATGCACGTACATACATTACCAATACCAAACCGCTTGCCGCTGTCGATGACATTTTTCTGATATTAACAGTAATTATTTTCTTGCTGCGTCTGTACACTGATCTTTTTTCCCCAATTTAAATATGGGCAAGGGACGGAATTTACATTTTATTGACTTGCCAGAGATAATATACTATCCCAAAACACTCGCGCACTTTATTCATAGGACTCTGATCACTATCCGGCTCGACGGACCAAGTGTTGTAACCGAAGTTAAACACTCGCATGGAAATGCGGGAACAAAACTCAACGTCAACCCGATGCTTGTTTTAAGAAGAAAAAAAAAAACTAAAGCAATTTTGTTTGGGAAAAAGCATTTAAAAAAAAAAAACAATTTATTCAAACTATCAAGAACGCTTGCCAACTTTCTGACCGGCCGATTACAGACCTGAATGAAGACTAAAAAATATTTCCTATAAGAACGAAGAGTACATTTTCTTTTACATGGTGTGGTTGTCTCCGGTTGTGGTGCATTTACATAAATATAAAAAAAAAAACAAACAAAATAATTAAAATTCAAATTTATTATTTTAAAAAACAATTAGTTTCACAACTTTTTATATATGTATTTGTTATTGCGCGACGCGTTTCGGATATTCCTTCATCCATCTTCGGGCGTACGTTTGACTGACTGCATTAAGTTTGTTGGGGCTTTGGTGTTAATGTTGGTTGATGTTTGATGTTGTTGCCTGGCTCTTATGCACGTATGAAGCTCTTCTATTGTATTGTTGTTTTTATTTTTTAATAGGTTATGTGTTTGACGTCAAATGCTGTCTATTGTTGTTGTTGTTGCTATAGTTGGAGGCTCTTCTATTGTATTGTTGTTTCTATTGTTTAATGGGTTATGTGTTTGACATCGAATGTTATCTATTGTTGTTGTTGTTGCTATATTTGATGGCAGTGTCGTAAAGTGGATTCGTTTTTAGTGTTAGTTTATCGTTTAGTAAGTTATTTTGTTCTTTTTTGTATGCTTTATAAATTTCGTATTCTTCAGTGGCGTCGAGTATGCGCCTTTCTTACAAAGGTGAAGGGGGATGCAGTTTTTGTCAAAGTTTGTGTAGTTCTGGTTCTCGTCGATGAGGTGCAGGGCAAAATTCGATCTTGTGTTGGTTCTTTTGTATGCTCTTTCGTATAATACTCGTACATGTTGAAGTGTAGGTTAGCTGGCGTTCGCTGGCTGTAGTGGTGTTAAACTCGTACGCTCGCGTTCGATACAGTATACTAAGATATATAATAAGTAGGGTATGTTAACTCGCGTGAGGATCCCGGTTGAGCCCCCTGTTTTGGCTGTAAAGCCTTGTAAATATTTATATATATTTAAATTTTATAAATAAATTCAAAGGAATTGAAATAAAACAACACGTTTTTTACTTTGAACTTCACACTTTATTTCTTGTTGAGAGAGATGAATCTGACATTTGAATGACGTTTCTATTGACATCCCTTGATTGACATTTGTTTTATGGAAGTTTTATATGGGCTCGTTCGATGACCACTGTTGAGCAGGGTGTGTTCAACACCCCCAATTAATTTGTTTCACTCGAAGTAAAAAAAAAAAACTATTTCAAAAAAACAATACAGTTTAAAAATTTAATAATATAAAATGATAAACACAACTGGAATCGATTGCCTTTTGTAAGATGCTGACCTAAGTAAAGGAATATTTACATGAGAGGGGCCCATGACCGACGAATAAACGAACATTCGTCTATTTTGACATTTCGTTCCTATGGCATTTTGTTCCTATGGCATTTTTTATTCGTCGCGAATGACGTTTCACTTTAACAGCTCACTTCATTGGTTTTGAAATCATTTTAAAAAGTGTTTTCAACACTGAATAAATTAAGCAAAATATGCTTATGAAAATATTAATGACGGGCATTAGGTCAATGAAAAAACAATTATTTATGTTGTCACGACGTTTCGTTCATGTCTATGAACTATGAAAACTTACACTTGTTACATGAATATTGCACTTAAGAATAAAATCATTTGTTTCACAACAATTTGTACAAAACTTAAAAAACTAAACCTAACTACACAAAGTTCAACTGACAAGTAACAGGCATAGGAAAATTAGTGTCAAAAGATCATATTGTTGGAAGTTTTTATTCTCGTACTCTCTATAAAAATATAATAATAATATATATATAAATATATGTAAATATGCTTATATTACCGTCGATATTTAAAATATGTTGGGGAATTAAACTTCCAACTTGAAGGGGAGAGATCTTTAATGCTTTTCCAAAGGGCACTTTGCCGAATACTAATTTTTCTAGGATAATTTATTTATTTGATTACTATAAATTTCAGTCTAATTTTACAATGATATATGATAACTAGTAGCGCAGCAGTCAACCGACCGTGTTGAAGACTCCAAGAGAACAGAACAAGACTGACCAAGTCAGTCACCAAGCCACCACCAGTCCGTTGTCCAAGAATGCAGCGTCACAAAAACGCCCACAAGTTAAGCGAGTCCAGAATCTGGTACCAGGCCCATGCCTTGGATACCCAACGACACACAACCAAGAATGTGCCAACGCCAGCAACAATAGCGAAGATCCGTGGGAGTGTCATCTGAGGGTAAGCCATCGTCGTGGTGTTGTTTACTTGTTCTTCCTAGAACTGTCTTGCAACCCTCAGCACTCTGCTGTATTTATCCAAGATAACTATAGGACAGCGATGATTGACTGGCGACAATAAGAGTCGAATGTCACAGTCCAGTCGTTGAGTGTGCGACACTACGAGCCGCTTCAACCTATCCAGAACCATAGCATGTTGTAGGTATGCGCCATGCTAACGCATATCCATGGTCTGCGCTATGTGTCTGCTCTACTATTGCATACCCATGGTATGCGCTGTGTATCTGCTATACGGTGGGTGATGACACCACTTAGATATGTGCTATACTTAGATATGTGCCTGTGCTGTGGGTAGGTATCTGCTTTGGCTGGCACAGAAATGAAGCACAAATCAATGGCACATTTAATTCGACACATTTTGATGTCAATCGACTGCTCATATAGCGAGGCAGTATGGAATGTGTGATATGATGCTGCCCGGCTGATGGTGGTGGTGGGTGTAGTGAGGTACCAAGTACTTTCTGCTGCATCAGCGCGGACGTTGACCACCAAATCTCGAGGTCAATGGTGATTGACCGAACAAAATAAAAGCAATATTTTGCTATCCCTCTTCTTTTTTGTACCTATGTATGTATATGAATAAGAACGATCGGCTTTGTTGTACAATGATGGATTTGCTTCCACTTCTAAAATTAATCTTTCATCAAATTCCTATAATTATTTAAATTATTTCAGTGTTCATAATTCTTAAACATTTAATAAGTTTTTATTGAATATAATTTACCTTTTTATCCATGTTCGAATAGAATATAGAATCCATTCATTTTCTTATTATTTTGACACTTAAGTGACATTTTAAGTTATTTGACATGTTTGTGGAACGTAATTAATACATATTATATAAAACAAATTGAAATTAATTTGTAACGAAACCCCCTGCCTCAACTCTGAATCACCTTTACAACCTGAGGTGCAAACAGCCACCTCAGGCTGGTGCGAGTTGATAAGTTCGTCGCTACGCAGCTGCCGTCGTCGAGCTAAGCGCAGTGTCTAACCACGGTTGCGAGGCATGCTGGCATTGCACGGGTCGTAGCTCGTCGGATGGGGAGGGGTTCTTGCTCCCGGGTTAGACTATGGTACTTTTATCATGCCGTTCAAAATTTTATAATGTAGAGGCCGAAATTGTTCGGGAGTACGTGTATGTGTAGGTGTAGGTGAACGTGTGGGTGTATATGTATGTGTAGGGTGGTGTAAGTATATGTGTGTGTGTAAGTGTATGTATATGTGTATGTGTCCTTTTTTATTCGTAGGGTTGCGATTCCAGAGAGGGGGAGAGGGGTTTAGATGTTATGCCCTCAGGAGGTTTTCCCACCCTTGTAACACTTGGTTACCTCCGTGGCTACTGCTTCCTCCTTAATTTCGCAATAGCCCCTAATCTGAATGTCTTCAAATACTTTTACTTTCTAAGGAGTCCATATACTTCCCGGATCACCTCCATCCGATATGTAAAGTGATCTAATTATTCATCTTTTTATTGTTGGCTGAAAATTTCCCAAACAATAAACTTCCCTTTTTGGAGCATGAAAGCCTTCATTCGAAATTTTAATCCGCAAAATAAAAAAATCAATTTTCAGAATTTATGTAACGTTATAACATTATAGGTTTTATTTAATATAATGACTCGAAAAAAAATTGTAATATTTTACATATTCCAATGATGATTAAAAATAACAAAAAAATTCAAGGAAAGTATTTTCAAGAAATTAAATAGTTGAATTAAATGAATTTAGACCTCGTGTATTGATATTGATATACATACATAGTTATTGATATTGGTAACTTTTGTTAATTTATTTTTCTTTTTTATGTAACTTGAAATTTCAAGAATTATTTATAAGCACCCTTTTCCCAAGGTTAGGAATTTTCGATTTATATAGTAGTTTAAATTCAATTTCAAAACATACGAAATATTTGTATTTGTATTACTTGTTGAGGGTTGAAACGCGAGGTGCACCTAGTGGGATCCGTGCTGTTACCTGCAGTTATAATATAGTGACCTATGATTCTCCCAGACAAGGGATAAAATATTATTTCTCTCTTTTTTTGTCAACAAAAAAATCGAAATAAAAAAATTATTATTTTCTTTAATTTAATTGATTATTATGAATTTTAACACACAAAAAAAAAATTAAAAATGAATAATATGAATTTTGCGGCACTGCCCTGTAGAAAGGTTTGTCGATTCTTCCGATCTCTGCATCCGTCTTCCTTTCTTCTTTACATACGGTTTTTTCTGATTTTCTCGTTGTCGATATGTAGGTACATGTAGGTATTTTTTTTTCTTCTTTTTATTCGGGATCATATACATATGTATGTAGGTACGTATGTTTAATTAAATTTTAATAATTTGTACACTTTATATTATATAAATTAAATTCGTCGGTCGGGATTTAGAGTTTTTAAAAAGTTTTTTTATTTTACTCACTCATCTGATATATCTGATAAGTATAAGTAGGTGTTATTTTATTCGTCGCGAACTGAACACCGCCGGCCGAAGCCAAAACTAAACTGAAGCTTCCGATGCTTATCAGTCATTGTTATGTAATTCTTTTACCGCTGCCACTTGGCCTTAAGTTTGAACAGTACCGCTACTCAACATCAGTTATCATAATCCATTTGCTCATCACACCACTCCTAGGCTTTGTGCATTGGATGATTGATGGGTGGCGAGTAGATGTGACCCGTTGTTCGCATCACACCACTCATAGACTATGTAAATTAAACTATGTTTTATTAAATTTTTTAAAAAAAATATTTTTTGGAGGTTGAACCTCTTTATTCAATTGCTAAAATCAGACTGCACGATTTACAAATTTAAAATTTAAAAGTAACCTATTCCTATAGTTTCATGTCCATGCATACCTCTCTACAAGTTCCCACAGGTGGTGTCGTGTTTACTCTTGCTACGTGCTGGAATGCATTTAGCAGCCAGACGCGTTGTCAGCAAATATGATCGTGGGAATGATCATAAATTATGTTGGAGTTTTGCATGGTGTTAACTCCTCCGCCCTTTAAAATCGAACGGCCTCGTTCGATGTCCATGGCTTTATATGGCTTGGGAGGTCCTCCATCCCTATTGATCTAGGTGTTGGTATAGGGCTTAATGGAACCGGGTCTTCTGCAGCGGATGCGTCAGTCATTACCATTTCGTCTGCTGTTACTATTTTTGCTATTATTGAGTTTTTCTTCTTCTTTAGTTTTAACAGGTATACTATTGTTAACGCTGCGAAAAGGATTAATAGCGTAATAATGGCTGCGCCGTTGTACTTGTTCCGGGTCTCCAAAAGGTCAATGTATTCTGAGTTTTTAGCGTGGAGTTCTTTTATCATTTGCAGCGATAATAACTCCTCAGTATCTTTTCTGATTGAAGTAGGTTGAAGGACAGCTGGTAATGGTTTATAGCCCACTACTTCCGTTGATTTGAAAACTTGATTTTGAATTCTGATTGATGTGTTATGGAATTGTATGAGATAGCTTCCATCTAAAGGTATCATTTCTTCGTTTACTTCTATGGATCCGGTATATTGATTTAGTAATAGGATTCCTGGTGCGACTTCTTCGACCGATGGGACGTGTTGGTTATTAATCCTGGTGCAGTTGGAGGCTCTGCTATTTAGTAGATGTGGTATGCATGTTGAATTTGTTATATCGATTATATTATTACTTTGACAAATAGATAACTTATGAAATACCAAACATGAGGACATAACCCCATAGATTTTATTCTTACATTGTAAAACATTGCTGTAGGGTATCTTAAGGATAGTTTTGCCCTTTTTTATGCTTTTAATCAAAATAGTTTTACATGTTTCCACTGTTGTGGTTGGTAAACTTATCATGTATAAAATTAGTGAATTATTTGAAGCGATTTTTATTTCTGCAAATTCTAGAGCTTCTAGGATGTTAACATACGGCATGTTTTCCTTATTTAAAATTTCTTGTATAATATCAATTTCGATATTGGACAGAATGTAACTGTTGACAATATTGGCCTTAGCCCAGTGAATTGCATATTCTAAATTTACAATTTCTTCCTTTATTAATCCTAATCTTAATTCTATATTTAAGACTATCTCGTCTTTAACATTATTGTCTTCTTGCATTTTTTTATTAATAATATTTGTGGTGTTTACCACTTCATCAATTTTTTTAATTAACATTTTGTTTATTACAATTTGATTATTGTTATTTGTTAAAACATTATTTATTTTCTCTTTGATAACATCAAAGTCATGTTTATCGGGGCTGCCTGAAATAAATTTCCAGGCACTGCCTATAAAATCTATTGAGCGTTTAACTTTAGGTGAGGGCATTAGTCGATTAAGGTGGGTTTTAATTTGGATTATCTCATTTTTTAGGTAAGGAAAGATGGGATCTTTTTCTAGTGAGTTGTGTGTTAAGAACATTTCAAGTTCTTCGATTACTACTTTGTATTGCTTAAGATCGATACTATGGATAATTTTAAATGTTCCCGCTTGAACTTTTGCTGAACCTGTATCTATGGTTATCGATTGGGCACTGGAATAATCCAGGATCTGCACCTCAGCTGCACTCGCTGCGATGAGCAATCTAAAAAAGGAGTAAGGGTTTGATATTAGGATTTTAATTTTTTATCAGTGCCTTATGAACAGTTTTGCCAGATTTAGTTAAAATAGTGGTTGACTTATTTTCGGCAACTATTTCCTTTTTATATCGAGAATTCAATTTAGAGCCAATGCGCTTATTTTGCTTTACATAGATTATTTCTCCGGGGGTATAAACTTTAATGGGTTGTCTAAACTTGTTATGATATTCGAGGTCTTGGGCTTGTTTTCTTTTAAGTTTACCTATGTTCTCTTTACGAGTTGTCTCTAGTTGTGTTAGGTCAGGTGTAACTCTATGACCAAAGAATACCTCAATTGGTTTTTTTGTGGTAGTAGAATGTATTGAAAGATTATATTCGTATACAGCTCTATGTAGTAATTCGTTAAAAGATTGATGGGAGTTATCTTTTTTCAGACATCTCATAATTTCTATGAGGGTTGAGTGAAATCGCTCAACTTGACCGTTCGCACTACTACAGTAAGGGGGTGTCGTAAAGACTTTTATCTTGAGTTCATCTTCCAGCATATAACCTATTGTCACCGAGTTAAAGGATTTCTCATTGTCGAAAACTACAGTTTCGGGCAATCCGAAGGAAAACAGAATTTCTCGTAGAGGCTGACGGATGTCTTCCACAGCCCTTGACTTTAGTACTCTGACTTGAGCGTATTTCGAAAACTTGTCTATGGAAGTTAAGACGAGTTTGTTTTCGGTAATAAATATATCAACGTGGACGATTTGGCCTGGATATTCTGGTATCGGCGTAGGTTGCACTTGTTGCTTTGTAGGATGCCTATCGTATTTGCTTACCTTGCATACGGTGCAATTCCTTACAACTTTGTTTATTTTATTGGCCATTTTGGGAAAATAATACTTTTCCAAAATCTGTGATTTATTTTCTCGCTGATTGCGATGCGCTCTTTTATGTGTACTAATTATAATTTCCTCTTGTCTTGTTTCATTAGTTATGTCTTCCACTTGAAGTTGAGTAAACCTAGTTCGAAAATTTTTGAAGTGTAGTGGATAAATTTCCTGTATAATGTCCATCACTTTATCGTCTGTTTTAATGCAATTAATTACGGATGGATTTAGTACTTTCTTGAGGATTTGCTTTAGGTTGTCTTTATTGTACACCTGTTCTATTATCACGTGCCTATGGTAGGTTGGGAATATAATTTCGAATGTCTGGCTGGGTGTTTGTCCTATTTGAAGTAAGATTTGATTTTTGAAAACATTAATCGGGGTATCTACTTTCATTACCCGACTTTTATTTAGACCTTCATTGCTGTGCGAGGATGTTGACACTAAATTTATATGGGGAGTACTATAAGCTCTGGATAGGGCGTCTGCCACTACATTTGTTTTGCCAGGCTTGTATTTGATTTCGTGATTGTATTCCTCTAATATAGATTTCCAGCGTTTCATTTTACTGTTGTTATTTTTTGTGCTTAACGCAAATGTGAGAGGTTGATGGTCGGTGAAAATGCGGACCCTAGCGTGACCGTAAAGGTAATTGCGGAGTGAGCCGAGGGCCCAGACGATGGCTAGCATTTCTTTTTCATTAGCCGCGTAGTTCTCCTCTGTCTTAGTTAGCGTTCTGCTGATGAAAGTTAAGGGTCTATTATCTTGTTCCAGTACCGCCCCGATCGCGACATTAGAGGCGTCTGTTGTAAGGTCGAATGGTTTCTTGTAGTCTGGGTAAGCAAGAATAACGTCTTTTGAAATTAAAGATTTTTTTATTTTGTCAAAAGATTCTAAAGCTTCATTGTTCAAGCTGATTTGGATTCTTGAGGATTGATTTTTGGACGTTCGTCCTCCCTCCCCTCTTAAGAGGTTTGTCAATGGTTTTGCTAATTGAGCATAACCTTGAATAAACCGACGATAATATCCTGACAACCCGAGGAAGGATCTCAGCTCTTTGAGAGTTTTGGGCACAGGGAATTCGGTAATAGATTTTACTTTATTTGTATTAGTCTTAATACCTTCTGATGATATTTTGAATCCGAGAAACTCTACCTCTGAGCTAAAAAATTTACATTTATCTAGCTGGACTTTCATGTTGGCTCTGCTTAATGTACTAAAAATTTGTTCGATATCTTTGGCGTGTTGTTCTTGGTTTTCGCTGAATATAATGATATCGTCTATGTACACGTAGCACGATTTTCCGATGTAATCCCTTAATATGTCATCAAGAGTGCGCTGGAAAATCGAGGGAGCATTTTTAAGTCCAAAAGGGAGCCTAGTGAATTCGTACTTTCCGTTGTTAATTGAAAAGGCTGTCTTCTCAATATCAGATTCCTTTAAAGGAATTTGATGGAAGCCACTTTTCAAATCAAGCACGGTGAAGAATTTATTTCTTCCAAGTTGCGCTGTCACCTCATTAATTTCAGGTATGGGGTATCTGTCGGCTATAGTAATGGTGTTTAATTTTCGGTAATCAATTACCATTCGATATTGCTTTGCGCCAGTGGAGTCGGGTTTTTTTGGCACGATCCATACCGGTGAATTATATGGAGACCGTGAAGGTCTTATAATTCCATCGTGCAATAGCTGGCTTACTTGTTTTTCGACTTCCGACTTAAGAGCCATAGGGAATGGATAATATCGAGTGAAAACAGGGTCGTCAGTGGTGGTCCTTATTTCGGCTATAACAGCTGTTGTGTAGGTAAGCCTCTCTTCGGGCTCAGCGAAAAGGGCTGGATATTTTTTCACCGCTGATGCAAGCATTTGCTTCTGAGAGTTTGTAAGGTTTTCCATACTGGCAGTAATATTGTTTACGGATTGAACTTTCAACTGATGCATTTTTATTTTAGCTTTATCAAGAATTGTCATGAAACTGTTTTGTGTGTGGATGACGGCTTTTAATTCCTTGAGCGTGTCATTGCCCAAGATGCCATGAAAAGTTTTGAGGTTTGGTAGAATGAAAAATTTTATATTTACGTCTTTAAGACCAAATAAGTTTAGAAAAGTGTGCTTACTGATTTTAACATCCCCGGCTATAGATTTAGCAAAGAATATTTGTTTATTATCGATAGGTTTCTGTACTAGGTCGGGTTTTATGTAGTTTTTACTTGACCCAGTGTCAATTAGGAATTTTAAAATTTCTCCGGTCCTCGTTTTGCATTTAAAATAAGGTAACGAGGACTCAGTTAACCTAAAAAATGAATATCGCTGTATTCATTTTCCAAATCTGGTTCAATTTGATATTCGCTTTCTAATGGATAATCCTCTAAAGAAAGTTCTTCCATAGCTTGCTCACAGGCTTGAAAATAGTTTGTTTCCTCATCTTGTACTTGATTTTCAGTCCCATGGTTTATATGGTAATTGGGCTGGCCCCCGCTATAGTGAGAGTTTTGCAGTGGTTGTTGCGGAGAGTTTTGTGACCTTTGGCTAACATTATAGTTCCTCGTTTGAGGATTTTTATTTTCAGTTTTGACTATGTTTGGAGACGATTTATTGGGTTGAGACCTGTTTTGGTTAAAAGGCTGCGAATTATATTTTAATTGTGGGTTATAGGTTGGTTGATTTCTAGCTAGCTGACTCTGGGGTTTAACTGTTACTGGAGTAGGGTAGGGTTTGGAGTAATTTGAATATCCAGGTTGGTATGGTCTATTAGTAGCAATATTAACGTTATTTCGCTGATAAGTAGGATATGATTGCACTGGGTTAAATGACCGTGAAGGTCCCATTTGGTGAATTCTTTTGATTGTTCCTTGTGGTATCTGAGCGCATTGGGGTTTGGCGTGCTGATTTTCGTATTTCATACATAAATGCAACGCTTGGGGCAGATCAATTGGTTCTTTCATTCCCAAAAGATCTGATAAGTTGCCCTTGAGACCTCTTATAAATGTTTCCAGGGCTTTATCCCTGTACGTCTGAATTAAGACTCTCATTGCTTCGGCACCTATATCCATGCAGGATATTTTATTGATAATCAACGTTAAGTGTGAGCTAACAGTTTGATAGAACTGTTGCAGAGATTGATTTCCTTGGGATAAATTGAACATTTGGCATTCCAGAGTTGTTATATCTCTTTTATCCGCATAGTGCATTGTAAGACATCGCACAATGCATTCCCAGCTAAGGGGTGTGTTGAAAGATTCCAGAGCAGCGTCTGCTCCTCCAGTAATCTTATTACGTATGACATTTAGAATGCCATAGTATTTAGGAGTGCCCTTTAGGTTTTCGTACATTGTGAGTACTCGTTGAACTGACTTCTTCCAGGAAGAAAACTCTCCAGGTTCGCCAGAAAAAGTTCGTAGGCATTTAACAATATCTGGTATTTTGTCTAAACCATCGACATTTGTTAAAAATTGGGGGTATATTGTTTGATCGGTTTCTTGAAATTGTTGAGAATCAGGCTTAAGTAATTTTTTCATGAGTCTTTCACCCTGTTGTTCGAAGACTCTGGTCACTATAGATGTGACCACTGCATCTAGTTCGGGTGTTGACCTCACTTCTGTTGCAGCTGGGCGTGTGCTAATAGGAATAGAGTGTAATGAACTATAATTGTCTGAAGGGGAAATATCAATGGACAGTGGTGCGTTAATCGGTGGAACTTGTGGCTGCACTAAAGATGAGGATGGACTGAAAGGAGTTGGGGTAGGCATCGCATGAGGATGTGTAGTAGGAAGAGTAGCTGAGTGCATGGGAGCAATAGTAGTTATAGGAGCAACTGAAATTGGGGGGTTTTGGGTATTATCAGCCCCAGCACCTGTTCGCGTAATAGGCATTTTGATCGCTTTACAAAATATTTTAAGAGCACTTGCTTAGATATTGAAATTTCCTTTTTCTAACAATTATTACTTTCTAAAAAAAATTTTTTCAAGATAAAGAATCTTATGTTTTTTTTCTTTTTGAATCGATTTTGAAATGATTAAATATTACAATTTGTGTATTATATTCAACTTATTATCTTTTGGTTGTATGTATTTATTTATTATTATACTATATTCTTAAGTAACTAACTTACAATAAAATCAGCATCTTGTACTGGAACTTTTTCTTTCACTCCGAGATGAAATGGACTGATGTGTTTTTGCGTGTTCTTAACACGGACACTTATTATTTTCTGTTTATTTTTTTCTGGGGACAAGGTTGACCGAGGGCGTAAAGCTCGCGTTAAGTGTGATATTGTTCACTAGTATTTACGGCTTATTTAGGCGATATTATTCACTAGTAGGTACCTTCTTTCGGCTGCTTTAGGCGATATTATTCACTAGTACCTTTTTTCGGCTACTTTAGGCGATATTATTCACTAGTACCTTTTTTCGGCTACTTTAGGCGATTATGTACTTTCGGCTACTTTAGGCGATTATGTACTTTCGGGTACTATTAGGCGATTATGTACTTTCGGCTACTTTAGGCGATTATGTACTTTCGGCTATTAACGCGACTTCACTTCTCGGTCCCTGCTCGGGCGCCAATTAAACTATGTTTTATTAAATTTTTTAAAAAAAATATTTTTTGGAGGTTGAACCTCTTTATTCAATTGCTAAAATCAGACTGCACGATTTACAAATTTAAAATTTAAAAGTAACCTATTCCTATAGTTTCATGTCCATGCATACCTCTCTACAAGTTCCCACAGGTGGTGTCGTGTTTACTCTTGCTACGTGCTGGAATGCATTTAGCAGCCAGACGCGTTGTCAGCAAATATGATCGTGGGAATGATCATAAATTATGTTGGAGTTTTGCATGGTGTTAACTTGTACTGTGGATGTTTTTTTTTTGTTTGTTTGGGAGTTGCGAGTAGATGTGACCCGTTGTTCGCATCACACCACTCATGGGCTATGATTTTTTTGTTCAGATGTTCCTTTTTTTTGTTTACTATAGTGCGTGGCCGTAATACTCAGATTCTGATAATGTTGGTAACCTAAACAATGAAACAAGAAAGAACTTAATATAAAACAGATAAGAAAAAAAGATAAAATACAATAAGAAATATGAAAGTTAAAAAATAAAATTACTGACTATCTTTGTCGGCATCTAGATTTGTTTATTAATGCGAGGCTGTATGGTCACTTTGTTTAAGTTTGTTTTTATCAGTTTCACTTTAATGTGTTTTGTTTTTAATTTATTAATTCCGATGGGGTTACAATTTGTAAATTCTGGATTTATTTCAAAATCATTCCTTCCTTCATTAATTTTAAGAGTATTTCTGGTTTTAACTTTTTCTATCCTTCCATAAACTTTTGTCGGGTTCACTTTACCGAAGTGTATATCATTTGGTTTTTCTAAAGTAGTTAGGTGGTTCGTCCGATTGTAAACTTCAACTGATCGCGCTAAATTATCAACTAAATTATTTTTCTCTCTTCCAAAAAGTCTAAGGTTCTCGTTTAGAGTGCTGTGGAATCGTTCGATATCCGAGTTTCCGGTATGGCGATAAGGAGTAGTGGTGTGAGTAATTACTTCGTTGTCTGTGAGATATTTGGTTATTGTGGGCAAACCAAATGTTGTATCATTGTCTATAGTTAAGAATTTTGGTTTAGTCATATAGCTAAAAATTTTGATCATTGCGTTAAGAACATCCAATTGGTTTTTTGATTCTGTTTTTTCTACTGCTACAAATTTTGAAAACTTGTCTATATAAGTTAAAATGGTTTTATTCTTTTTTACGATATATAAATCCATATGGTAGTGTATGTGTGGACCTTTAGTTGTAGGTGTTTTTTCGTAAGGGAGTTTGATTGGGTTTCTTTCAATTTTAATGTTGCAAGTTTCGCAATTGTTTATTATTTTATTGTTTATTTATTTTAATTAATTCCCATAGATTTGGCATATAGTATTTTCTTATTATTTCTAGATAGGTTTTTTTCTATACCTATGTGGTTATGTGATTTGTGTATTTTAACCCTCCGTCTGACACCTATTTCAAAACCTTCGGACCGACACATGTGCCTGGCTGGACCCCTATAGATTTACATGCATTTATATGAAAATATGT
This sequence comes from Eupeodes latifasciatus, assembly GCA_920104205.1. Lineage (NCBI taxonomy): Eukaryota > Metazoa > Arthropoda > Insecta > Diptera > Syrphidae > Eupeodes > Eupeodes latifasciatus. The sequence goes on along the minus strand of OV049924.1, from coordinate 387,670,566 downwards.
GATGCATTCAAACTTATTTTTCTCCCAAACGTTTACTCTTTTTTAATAGTTACTTATGTTAATATATTCTGCATATAATTTTGAACTTACCGTAAAGATAAAATGATTAGTAAGACAAATAGATTTGAGAAAAAAAAGTTTTATGTTTTATTTTTTTTTTGTATTTTATTTCGAAAAATATTACATTTTTGAGGAATATAAGATTGATTACTGATGAAAATGCATTTTTATGCATTTTCATCAGTAATGCAACAAAAGCAAATATATTTGATTTTCGAATGTTGTTGACACACTGGATTTTTGCAGACTGAACAAAAAAAACGAGTTTTTCGGCGTTGTTTTTCCTCTTGTAAACAAAGTCTACAATCTCGCCGCCCTTTTAGAGTATCAGCCCCGCTGGTATGGGCATCCATAACGTTAATAGCTGGAGGTTTAATTGGCTTACCAAAAAATGCTTCAATTGCCGAACGAGGACTAAACTGCGATATAATATGAACATTGTTCATTCGATTCTCCACGTTTCCAAGAACCAATGATTTGGAAAGTGTAGACAGAAAAGTGCGCCTAGCTTCCTTTTTGTTTAGTCCATCCAGTTCTTTGCAGATGCAATAAGCAGCTAATGCCATGACATCTAACATGTTGCAAAAAAAAGCATATGTCCATCGTCTGGTTGGTCGTTTTGAAGTGAAATGGGTAACCATTTGATCCATGCAATCGACGCCTGCCTTGTTTGAATTATAAAAAAGAATCGCTTCCGGTTTCATCGCTTCGCCTCTACAATCTTTTGAGTAATGAACTGTTGAAAGTAAATTTACAGCCTTGTTCTTTTTTGGCACATAGCTACACACTGATACCAAGTTTTCATGAAACCCAAAAAGAGAAGAAAGTAAAGGACGCGAAGAATTCTTCTTCATTTCTTCTGGTAAAAATCTTTTATTTGATCGAACTGTGCCAACAAATGCAAGCCCAATACCAGCAAGTCGCTTCGTGCCTTCCAAAGTGGTAAAAAAATTGTCAGCTACTAGAGTTCGACCGGTATTACTGTACCGATTTGCAAGTTGTAGCAAAACATTCTGCCCTTGATTTGATTCACGCTCCTCTCCTTCGCCTCTGCCAGTGTAAAGTTTTCCTTCCAAAGGATATTTTGTTTTTGAATCACATGCCCACCAAATTTTAATTCCATATTTTGCTGGTTTTGACGGTATAAACTGAGTAAATTTAGTCTTACCCCGATAAGGAAAGAGTTGTTCGTCTACAGTTATCGTCTCATGTGGTTCATAGTTTTTTGCGAGGTTCTCGTTCAAGAAATTCCATATATCGCGAATAGGGGCAGCTTTATCTGATCTTTGACGGAACTCACGCGTGCGACCATCATCAAAACGTATATATCGTGATAAGGCAAGGAAACGCTTATAAGACATAGCTGCTCGGAATATAGGTAAGGCATCAGAACGCCACAACACTGATGAATCTTACATATTATTGTGCGAAACACCACCAGCTAAAAGAATCCCAATAAATGCATCAAGCTCAGTGCTGGTCAAATCGCTCCAAACTCTTGGTTTTGAAGTTGGGTTTTCGTGATTCCACTTGTTTGTCGCATTTTTGGCATATCGATTTGTTTCAGTTATTATGATAAAAGAAATGTTAGGTGTAAAAAATTTTTTGAATACCTCAATAGGAATCGAGTTTTGTTCTTTTGGTCCAGCTCTTAATCTCATTACATTGTGTTGGCGCAAACGAACAGCAGCATCTGGCTCATCTTTCTCCCATTTTGTGCCGTCCTTACCGTAGAAGCAATTATTATTTTGCTGGGCTTCACTTTGCATGTCACCCAATTCTTCTTCCTCTTCATCACTATCCAGCAGTTTATTTGGTTCAATCACCAAATCGTCCTCGATATCGGATGCGTTGTCCTCAGGAACATAATCCAAATCATTTTCAGTGTCTTCGACATGGAATGGATCTCCTTCTTCGTTCCAATCGTCATTTTCATTTAGCATGTCGTTGACCAAAGCCGTTGACAATCGCGAATAAAAACCCGCACCATTGGAACGACTGCGTAATCGCGTGTTATAGAAAAAATTTACTTCATCACCCATTATGATAAAAATGCAATCCAAAAAAAATTAATCACAAGAAATCTACCACAAAATATATATTGTTTTGGCAAAATGTTACTCATACAAAATATGAATACAAATAGATTCACTATCACCTGTCAATCAACCATAAAATAGAAACAATAGACAACGCAAAATTATGCACGTCATCCGTCATCCGCCATCCGCCAAAGAGTAGCTGCACCCAATATGACGAATACACACACAAAATATAGACATGATGTGTTCATGTAAATACAAGCACATTTTGTATGTGCTTGGTAAAAACAAAATGCAGTCTGTAAACTTTTAAAATACATATTCCATTGATTTTTGTACAAAATCAATAGGGGTCTGGCTAGGCCCATGTGTCGGTCCGAAGGTGTACTTTTTTAAAGTCCTTATAAGATCCTTTGTAAGGACTTTTCAAATCCAATATTCTTATAAATCGATAGCCAATAAAATTTTAGGAAGCTACCTGAAAGCACAAGTTGCTAGCTAAACTAGAAATGCATTAAATTTACATTTGAAAACGAAAAATGCCTGGCCAGACCCAGGGGTCAGACCGAAATTATTTCATCTTCCGTTCTTGGGGGATATAAATTTATTAAATTTGTCATTGTTCTTAATAGTTTTTGTCCGTTATGATGTTTTTTCCAATAGTTCTGGAATTTTAAGAAGAGTTCGTCTTCTGTCTCGTATCTTTTTAAAACTATATCATCGTTAACAAAGAATATAGAATTTGTAATGTTTGTGTCACATCTGAAATTATGAATTCAAAGTCTTTGTCTGTAAATTCTTTTCGCGTGATAATAATAAGTCTTTTTCCTTTGTATGGGAAAGTAATTTTTTCTGAATTAATGTCTGTCTTTTTTATTATGATTTGTCTCTTGAACATATTTAAGGGTTTATCAGTTATTGGAATTAAATCTGTGCTATCGGATTCTACTGAATGTTGGGTGGATACTAAGTCTTCTTTTAATGCATTTATTTCACTTATTTTAATTCTTGATAAGGCATCTGCCACTTTGTTTTCTTTTCCTTGAATATATTCAATATTGAAATCGAATTCTCCCAATTTTATTTTCCATCGTTGGAGTTTCGAATTTGGTTCTTTTAAATTATGGAGCCATACGAGAGGTCTATGGTCTGTTGGTATTTTGAATTTTCTACCGTAAAGGTAATGGCGAAATTGTTTGGTTGCCCAGACAATTGCGAGTAACTCTTTCTCTATTGTAGAGTACTTGCATTCATGTTTATTAAGTGTGCGTGAAGCAAAAGAAAGTGGTCCATGAGACTGGCTTAATACAGCACCAATAGCAAAATTGCTAGCGTCTGTTGTTAATAGAAATTCTTTATTAAAATCTGGATGTTTATTTATCAAGGTATCTGTCATTATTTCTTTTAGTTTGTCGAATGCTACGATATATTTTTTTCGTTATTTAGATCAATTTTAGTATCTTTTTTCAAATAAAGGGTCATTGGTTTGATAATTTTTCCATAGTCTTGAATGAATTTACGGTAATACCCTGTCAGTCCGAAAAATGACTGTATCTCTTTTACGGTTTTGGGCATGGGAAAATCTTTGATAATTTGATATTTTTGATTGGTTTGGTTTTATGCCTTCTGGCGTGATGATATGTCCTAAAAATTCTGATTCTTTTTTTTAGAAAATCGCATCCTTTCGTTAAATCTAATGTAGAGAAATAATTAGCTCTACCCATTTTGTCCAATATATCTTCGATCAGAGGAATAGGGAATTAATCTTCTTTGGTAACTTGATTTAATTTACGATAATCAATTACAATACGCCATTCCTTGTTTCCCATTTTGTCCGCTTTTTTGGGAACGACCCAAATAGGGGCACTATAAGGTGAAGTAGAATGTTTTATTATTCCTTGGTCTAAAAGTTCTTGAATTTGTATATTAACCTCGTTTTTATGTACTTCAGGATATCTATATATCCTTGTAAATATTGGAGAAGTGTCGTTGAGTGGAAGTTTATGTTTCACGTGTGAAGTGAAAGATAGATCATCTCCTTTGTGAAAGAAAACATGTAAATAGTCTTTAAGGGTTCGTATTTTTTTCCTCAAATTCATCAAATATTGAGTCATATGATTTTAAGTCGTTTAGGTGATGTATTTCCATAGCATATTCTTTTTCATCGGTTTCATCAAAAAATATAGGAATTTTTGTGTTGTTTAATTCGAGAGTTTTTGTTTTATAATCAATTTTAGAATTATTTGTCATTAAAATATTATTTCCTATTATTCCGTTATAATGTTCGCTAAAGCTCATGATTTGGAATGTGCAATCTTCTTTAACTGGCAGTGCGAATTTGTCTTTAGGAAATGTTGCCTCTTCTGTCACGATGACAGGATTTTCTACTGTATTAATTTGTAAAGGGGTAATTCTTTTGATAATATATTTTGCGGCTGAATCTTTTTTATTTATAATACTATTTGTTGCTCCAGTATCTATGAGCATTCTTATATATTTCCCATTTTTTTCTAACTTGAGATAGGGAAGTCCTGATCTGTTTCCGAGGCCTGTACCCGAAAATTTGTGTTAGGTTCTTGGTTGCTATTTATTTTTTCTAATCTCGCATGATCATTCCTTTCGTTGCTATAGTATTCGGTACTATTATTTCTTCTTGAATAATTCATCTGTCTAGGCGCTATTCGCCGAAGTTGACTACTTCCTGGATCTACATCCATAAGTTGTGGTGTTTGATTACTATTATTAGATATTATTGTTATTATAGTTTCTACTATTATTAAAATTATTTTGGGGTCTGAAATTATTGTTATTTTGATTATTATTATTAAAGTGGTTGAAGGGAGGTTTAAAAGTTTGTTGCTGTCTGAAATTGTTATTACCAAAATTGTTGATAAATTGTCCGTGATTTTGGTAATTTGGTCTAGGTGTTTGTTGTTGTTGGGGGTAATATATTTTTGGTTCGAAATTTTTATGTTGGGTGTGTTGATTATTTTGAGATTTATGAGATTTTTCTTCAAAAGGACTTGAATTTACAAATCCTGCATGTGTGAGTTCATAGAGAGCTTGTTGTAAACTTGTTGGTTTAAGGGCGTAGAGGATTGTCCTCATGTTTGTCGGTAATTTTTCTTTTAAAAAAATATTTAAGGCACTAAGGTTATTATTTTCTACCTCGTGTGATTTGTTTTCTTGTACGCTTTTCTGATTTAAGTCGCACAAGGTTTTTTGAATGTTATTATAAAATGTTAATACGTCACCTTTAAAGCTGGTTTGACGTAGATCTTCATATATTTGAAAGGAGTTTTTAAATCCTCCGAAATTGTTAATAAGCATTTGCTTAATGTCTTGCCATTTTTGTAAATGAGCATGAATCGCAATACAGCGTTTAGCTTTGCCAATAAATTTTGACTTTAGAATGTTAATACACATTCTTTGAGATTGTGTATTATATTCTAGTAATGTGGAGATTATGTCGTCTACGTTCGTTAAGAATGTGTAGAGATCTTCGGAACGACCATCGAATGTAGGAAGCTTTTCGATGTACTTTAACGGGTCTAACGTTAAATTTTTCTTGGGTGTTTCGTCTAATTGCCCAAGTTGATTATTATTTAGATTCATGTTTGTGGAAATTGGTTTACAACTTAACTTTTGAAATTTAATTTATTAAAAAAAAATATTACTCAAGATTTTTCCTTTTTTTTTTTTTCTTTAAATATTCTTATAAATTTTTATAGTTATTTTATTCTTAAAATATTCTTACATAATTCTTGGTTTCTTCTGTTCTACAGTTGTTGATTTTCTCTTGATGATGGATTTTTGTTTAGTTGGTTTCTCCTCAATTTTTGTTGAATGGATCGGAAATGTTCCTGGAAATCGACTGTTGCCTCGTCGTCTACCCAGTTTTGTTCTCTGTTGTGCTCCCTGTGTAATTCTTCTTCTTGTGGGGCTTCTGCTCCTTTCGGCAAATTTATATTTTCTGGTAGCATTGGTTTTTTATTTTATTTTTATTATTATATAATATTTTTTTTTTATATTCAGTTCTCCTCTATGGAGCTTCGTAGCATGGTTATATTCATTAACATGAGCTACTAACTGATTTAAAATTTTGTTCACTGAATTAGTTTTGGAAGTCTTTATTTTCACTAAGGACTTCTTCACTTTTTCACTGAATTGCAGTTGCAATAGTTTAAAATGTTTTTAGATCGATTTTTGTATCGTATTCACTTTTTTTTTAACTATCGCGTTACCGTTATTTTAAGTCGTTATTTCGAAATATTTTTTTCTCTTTTTCGCATAGTTAATTCGAAGATAATTTCACTTTGTAAAAACGGGATAATGATTCTTAAAGGTTACAAAAAGTATATTAGTATCCTGCCGACTGCGCCAATTTAATTATTGAATTTGATTTTTAAGTTTTTAAAAAATCTTTATTTAAAGACGACTTATTCGTCTGAGTTATATTTTAAAACTGAACTAATACAATATGATCGCTTAACTTATATAGGGTTCTTATCTTATTCTTTTTGATGGCGTGTCTGCTATCTGGGTGGTATGTTCTTATCTTATTCCCACGATATGGTGTGTCTGCTTTCTGGGTGGTCTATGGATGATTGAATATAATATCATCTTTTGTTTGTGTGTTTAAATCCTCGTCTGCATCCTTATCTGGGATTTGTTGCAATGTAAGGCTTTTTTCGTTTGCACTTTTATATGGGGTTTGTTGCAATGTGAAATTTTTGTCGTCTGCATTTTTATCTTGGATTTGTTGTGATTTGATGCTTTTGTTATATATAACCAGCTTAACTCGTTGAACCAATTGGATCTCCGAATGAAGCGTAGGAGACAAATAATGTCAGAATTTTTTAGATCGCTGGTATCGTTGAAGTAGTAGTCTCCAAGGTGGATTCTACGTCTTTGTGATAAGGCAGGGCATGTGCACAGAAGATGAGAGATTGTCTCTTCTTCTTCTTCGTCCATGCAACTCCTACAAAAATCATTTGCAGGGGCTCCAAGTCGAATAGCATGCTTTCCTATTAAGCAGTGCCCAGTCAGGACACCTATGACGTAGCTAATGTGCAATCTACTGAGAGATTAATTGTTTTGAGCGCCTGGCGCTAAGATAAGGCCAAATTAGTTTTGTCGCTAAACAGGTGCTGGTGTTATTCCACCTGAAGTTTATTTTCTCTATGGTATCTTGCTTTAGCATGAGTTTACATGTAGCTAAGGGATACCTATGCTAGTGTAATGATCCAGTGATGTAGTGATCCAGTTGTTATTGTTGTTGCTTTTGTTGATGTTTAAGGTGTTGTTTTGTTGTTGTTGAAACTGTGCCAGGCAGACTTCACGCCTTAAAGTTGCAGATTACAACCTGGTCTTTTCACTACCTATATTTTGCCTCCGCGTCCTCTTGAAGGAATTGGCCAGGTCTTATGGTCATAGGATTTTTCACAAATAAATTTTCTACTACTTTAACTTTGCTGTTGTATAGCCCCAGCAATACGCATCAAAAGGAACGGCCTTTTGTATTTTTGGTAGGGGATTTTTAAAAGAATCCCACCACTGCCACCATGTAATAACCCAGTCAATCAGTACTTCCTGACGATTCAGGGAAGAGTTTGTTGGGGAGAATTTAGAAAATAAAAGAAATATTTTTTTGCTTTTTTATTTATTTATTACTTGAAAGGCCCGCTGTCTCAATGCGTGGCTGCGACCTTCAAGTTTGAATGGTATCTAAATTCTGACCATTCCTCATCATCCTTTGCCTATTTATGCTAGTTTCTTAAAGCAAAAAGAAAAAAAAGTTATGAGCTGCTGATAAGACGTGTATTTGATCCGGTGACAAACATACTTTTTTTCTGATCGATAAACGCATTCAACCTCGCTAGTTTTTGTGTCTTCTTGTGCATAAGCTAATTTGCTGTTTGTATAAAGTTCTTTTTGGGCAAAAGTGCTTACATTTTAAATAATATTTGCCTAAATAAATGTGTAATAAAAGTGGAAAAATATTCTTTTGCTTCCTTTGTGCAAATTATTTAACGAATCTTTAAGTAATTCTCTTGACTCTGCTCTCAAACTTATTAAATCCAATACATTAACGTTTATCTAATACTCACCCATGCCTTCAAACCCATCTAAACGACCGCGCACTTTGAATTCCACACCCATAAATTCGCCCAAAAGCTTATCATCTCGTAAAATCCTAACACCTAAGAACACTCCGACATCAATAAAAATCATGGATAAGACATGGATAATTGAAAAACTTAGTCAACAAAGAGAGTTTATTGTTTCACTTCTGTCAAAAAAAAACTCGAAGAGTCAGAAAAAAAAATAACTGAAGAACTCGGCCGTGAAATTAATAAAATCAAAACTAGTGTCCAGGAAATAAATAATCGTGTTGTGATATTAGAAACCGCCAAAACCGAAATTAAATCAGATATCGACTCTCTAAACACCGAAATAAGTAATATCAAAATATCACTAGCTAAAGTTACCACCGAATGTACCAGCACTAGATCTTGTTTAATTGAAAACTCTAATCAAATCAATAATGTAAACAATAACTTTGGTCACATCACTGACGAAATTGCCAAGCTTAAAAGCTTGAACGTGTATGAAAACCGAATTATCGCTAGGGACGCCTTTATTTTTGGTATCCCGTGTTTACCTAACGAAACTCTCAAATCTATTTTCAATCTAATTTGCACAACAATTAACATGAAACCACCAACACTCAATAATATTTACCGCACTAGCTCAAAACCGAACACAAAAAACTCCGCGATTATAATTAAATTCAACACACCATTCGATAAAAATTTTGTGCTTACTTCGTTGGCGAATTACCGAAAAACAAACAGTAAACACCTTTGCTTAAACGATATAAACCTTGCTTTCGATAGCACTCCCGCCCAGTGTCCCCAGACTTTCATAGCCTTTTTCCCCTGTATTTATCATCAAACACAATTTTTTTCCCCTAATCTGCAAACAAATTCCCCTTTTTTTCCCCTAAATAAAATGTTCATTATATACTCGCATAAATAAAAAAATTAAAATTATTTGTTTCTAAACAGTTTTTATTTAAATAATTAGTAATATTATACATTAGTAATATTTGTACATAGGTAGGTAGGTATATAGTATTTTTTTCCAAACAAAAACAAAAACGTAACATCTTCATTACAAATAAAAAAGTTGTAGGTATCACAAAAATTCAAAGGATGTAAATAGGTAGCTTATAATAATATAATAATCATATTAGTCTTTAGTTTTTGTACATATTTTTGTTATGTAAATTAACACAGTCTTTTTCAACTTCAAAATCTACACATTTATTTCTCTTAACAAGAGCTTTTGTGTATAGAATTCCACTTAATGTGGGATTCTGAAGCTTATTTCTAAGCCTAGTCTTGTTTAAGTTGACTGCTGAGAATAATCTTTCGGCCCCCGCTCCACTATGTGGAAGACAAAAGATAAACGAAATTAATTTCTTCATATGCGGAAACATTTCAGTTTCGTCGCCGAACTTTATATTTAAAACATTTTTCCAGAACTGCTGAACATTTTCAGTGGAAATATCTATTAAATTTAAATTTCGAAGGGATCGATATTCGAGGTCAAGTTCATTCCATTCGCCTTCTGAAAAAACGTTGGAAAAATATTTGGACAGAGGTCCAAGTGAACTAAAAGTTTTGTTTTTGAGAGATGCTGGGCTGACAAATTTTAGAAGTTTAAAAACTTCACCTTCATCACAAAAATCAAAACGTTTTATTATCTCTTTACACGACTTAATAAGAAAGTTTCTACAGTTATCTTTAAAATCAGACTTTTCGCTTTCAGTTAAAACTGAATCTTCCAATTTCGAACACAACTGCGGACCCAAATATAAATTTCCCAAAGATTCAAAGTTTTCTATATTGCTCAAATTTATTAAAAAAATATTTGGTAAACTATTTAAATATTCTTTTTTTAAGAAGCAATCGGCTATTGTTTTCAGTGTTAGTTCTATCCGGTCGTATAAAATATGAATTTTTATATCTTCAGATTGCATTTCCATATTCAATTTTGTAAATAAAGGCAAAAAAAAGTTCAAAAAATCTAGATATAGTATAGTGGATGGTTTTTCCAATATTCGATAAATCTTTTCACACTGTTTTTTATTAAGTGTGTCCTCTAAATATGTTCCAGCAAAGTACAAAAGCAATGCATTATATTGTTCAATCAGTCTTTTAATGACTGCATGAAGAGACAACCATCTTGTTTGTGAAGGATGAAGCATTTTGTGTGGTTTAACATTACAAAATTCTTGAAATTCTTTTAAAATGTTTTGACGTTTTGCACTACAATTGAAATGGGCGTATATTTCCCGACAGCAGATTTCAACTTCGTCAGGTATGAATCGTAATGCATTACTGGCCACAATATGAAAAGAATGGCAAACGCATCTCATCACAAACAAGTCTGGGATGATGTCCTTTAAATATTTGGAAACAGATTTATTTTTCCCAACCATCACACTTGCACCATCTGAAGCGAATGCAACCAAATTTTTTTCAAATGGTATTTCATTCGATTTAAAAAAATCTATAATTTTCTCGAACAGTGTTCTTGCGTTCGCCTCAGGAACTTCTATTAAAGCCAAAAAACTTTCACTTATTTGTAAATCAACAACATATCTACAAATAACAACAAGGTTTTTTTTAGAATCGATAGTTGTTGACTCATCAATAATAATACTAAAGACTTGATTTTTTAAAATTGAAATTAATTTACGCAAACCAAACTCTCCAGTTACATTTCTTATTATACACGTTGCCTTGGTGCTGCATAAGGTCATGTTCTTTGCTGTTTCCGAGTCAGTAAATATTTTCTTGAGAAGTGCAGTCAGATGGTCAAAAGCAATGAAAGGAATATTGTGCTCAGCAGCAAATACACAAAGTTTTATTTCAGCCTCTTTTACTTGAACATCACTCGGCTTACTTAAGAAAGAGGACATTTTAGGCTACTTGTTAGTTAACAGGAGGCTGGCATTTCGAATATGCTTTTGAGTCTTGGCGTGTTTTTGTAGCTCGGATTTTTTGGCGACTTGAGCAATTTTGCACACTTTGCAAAATGCCCGAACTGCTGATGTTGATGCTGCAGATTCTTTTTCCTCCTGGCATAGCCAGCCCCTGAATTCGGGCAATAATTCCCATTGCTTTAAGTATTTATTTTTTGAGTTTTCTTTTATTTCTTCTTCACTTGAACTTGAATTTGAGAAGCATACTCTTCTTCTTTTATCTACAAAAATAAATAATAAGCGCATGTAAGGATATATATGTAAGTAGATATTAAGAAAAATTATTAAATCACCCATTTTGCTACCGCTTGTTTCAAATTTTTCGATGAAAGAGATGGAAATGAAAACGATGTATTCTGTTATATGGATAAACGTCAAAACGAAAGAAAGCGTTCAGAAACTCAAAATTGTAATTGGGGCATTACATGGACTATTTTTAGATTCAAATTTAAATGGGAAATTTACGATTGAAGTTTTTCTTTTTGAATGCAATTTAATATTTTATAATGAAATTACGTTTTAATATTTAATTTTAATGAACAAATGTATTTAAAATATTTTGTGTTTTATCCCCTTTTATAAATTGTTTCCCCTTTTTTTAAGCTTGTCCCGAAATTTCCCCTTTTTCAATATAAAATCAGCAAAAGTGGCGCTTTTCCCCTCAATCTGGGGACCCTGCTCCCGCCTCTTCGTCATCTTCTACGATCTATATTCGTGAGAGCTTAACAGAGCACAACAAGCTCATCATGCAACGTGCACTTGCTTTGAAGAAAAGTAAACAATTGTCCACTGTGTATACTGCTCGTGGGGTGGTATTTGTAAAACGTCATTCAGATGACACAGTTGTGAAAGTTGACTGCATCGAGAGACTTGATGACGTTGCCAGATCAGCAGTTTCTTATGAAAATTAATATTTATATTTATTTATAAATCCTTTGCCTATTTATACTAGTTTCTTAAAGCACCACTTAATAATATAGCATTTTCCATATGAAAATGCATTTTTACGCAACCTCATATGAAAAATGCCTTATCATCATAATTTTCACCATTCTTTGTCAACTAGCATTGATACCAATAACCATTGCATGAAGAGTTCGACGAATCATATTTTGCTTACACTGGCCCAATATGAAGCAAATTCAATCGGTTTACTTATCCATAGAGGTGCCAGATACACACGGGCAGCGCAGCGGCCTAATTACCGAAGTGTGATATGATTATATACTTACATTGAATTCAAAACAATGCTTGCTCATGGTGGTCATTCTTACTTTGCTGCACTTAGAACTTTGTACCGTACCGTAGCTATAGTATATAGCAGAACTATAGCGACAATTAATTAATTGATGTGGTGTTAGGTTTCACTAAGTGTGTTACGTGGGCATATATGTATATAGCAATACCTATAGCCGGCGCGGCTGCGCGACGGCGACGACACCGTCCACCATTCCAACGATGACGATTTGGTATTTGGCTGAGGTGGCCTAATCCATCCCCGGTGGCTGGTCACCGACAGAAGAAGTCGATAGACTTCCGATTTAATGATGTTCTGAAAAGAAAAGATAAATTTAGTAGATAAAATAATAATAATATATTATCAATGCAAAGTGATGAATTTGTTTTGCCAGAATTCAATTGCTTTCGCATTCGAATCTTTGCAACACAAATTCAACACTCTACACAGCTACGACTTACCTTAAATATTAAAAAAAAGTATTTAGCAGCATCTGAAAAAGAAATGAGAATAATAAAAATATAATTAATGTTACTACGAATTAGTTTAATTTAGTAAATAATACTCACCAAAATAATTTCTACTCCTCGGTGATGTCTCTAGTGTTTCTTTCCTTTGCCATACTTCTTTCGCTTTTTGTAGTTTTTTCGCAGCTACAACGAACGCAGTGCCATTGTCGCTATAAATTCTTTCGCACCTTCCACGCCTGTCTATGAATCTTTCGTAACATGCGATGAATGCAGTTGATGTGAGACTCTTCACCACATCGATGTGTATCGCTCTTGTCTTGAGACAAACAAATATAGAGGCCCAGCATTTCTGTCTCGTTATCTGTTCGCCAGTTCTGTCCAGCATTTTGATTTGAAACGGTCCTGCGTAATCTACACCTGAGTGTAGAAACGCCTTTCCAGGAGTTATTCTTTCCTTTGGCAAATCTGCCATCAGCTGAGTTTCGTATCGATGATTGTATCGAACGAAAACTAAGCACTTATGCAGAAACATTCTCAGTTCGTTTCTCAATCTTGGTATCCAAAATCTTTCGCGGATTTGTTGCATCACGACTTGAACGGCCCCATGCCTTGTTGCTCTGTGTGCACTGTCCATTATCAGCCATGCTAGCCTAGAACCAGTATGTTTTTTCGCAGCTACAACGAACGCAGTGCCATTGTCGCTATAAATTCTTTCGCACCTTCCACGCCTGTCTATGAATCTTTCGTAACATGCGATGAATGCAGTTGATGTGAGACTCTTCACCACATCGATGTGTATCGCTCTTGTCTTGAGACAAACAAATATAGAGGCCCAGCATTTCTGTCTCGTTATCTGTTCGCCAGTTCTGTCCAGCATTTTGATTTGAAACGGTCCTGCGTAATCTACACCTGAGTGTAGAAACGCCTTTCCAGGAGTTATTCTTTCCTTTGGCAAATCTGCCATCAGCTGAGTTTCGTATCGATGATTGTATCGAACGAAAACTAAGCACTTATGCAGAAACATTCTCAGTTCGTTTCTCAATCTTGGTATCCAAAATCTTTCGCGGATTTGTTGCATCACGACTTGAACGGCCCCATGCCTTGTTGCTCTGTGTGCACTGTCCATTATCAGCCATGCTAGCCTAGAACCAGTATGCACAATGGCTGGATGCCTCTTTCCATATTCCATCTCTGCTCTTTCCATATTCCATCTCTGCTCTTTCCAGTTGTCCACCAGCCCTAATAACATTTTTATCGTCCAGTATAGGCTTCAGTGACTCTATATTGCTCTTCTCGTGTAGATTCTTTTTCTTTCCAATGGCCGCAATTTTTTCCCAAAATATCTTCCTTCATATGAAAAATAAAAACACCGTTATATTGAAATTACAAGTTTTAATTCAACAAACTTCTTTATTCGAAATAAACAATTTTAATTAAAAGAAACAAAAAAATTTATTTTAAACAAATTATTGTGAATTGAGCTTTATTGAATGCATTTCGGCTAGTCTACTAGTCATCATCAGCAACACGACTGAGGGGGAAGCTGCTACAAAATTAAATTGTACAATCGTATACATGAATGTCAAAATTAATAAATAAAAACAATACATTTACATAATTTTTAACTTAAAAGCTTTTAAGAAAGAGAAATTATGAAAAAGCTAATAAAAAAAAGAAGAAAGAGTACGAGCGGCCTTTCCAACCAGCGAGCGCTTCAAATAAGCGAACTTGTACGCTGGTGCAATCCGGTCATTCTCGTGTACTGCAGCCATAAAGCAGTCTCGAAAAGCTTGCCATTTCGTGATTGTGCCGTCAAACTCGCCCCATGTATTTTTGACATCATGTTGCGAGAATGGCATCGACACCTGAACCTCAATCTGCTGGTCTCTTCTTTCCGGGACCGAAGGTTGTAATTCGGCCCTTCTGCGTTTGAGTGCGGCCGAGGCTAGGAAATAATATTCCTCAGCTTCAGCCATCTTTCTTTCCACCTTGGCCATCTTCAATGGATCATTGGCCGAGGTCAGCTGTCCCTCTGCTATCTTGGCCTGGGTCCAAGCATCTGCCAGCGCTTCCTGGCGTACCTCGATTCCTTCAACGGGGGTTTCGGTGAATCTCGCCTCCTTCGTGAAGGCGACTATGCGCTGGATTGCATGAATAGCTGCCTGGAGCGCATATTTCAGATTCTTTCCGTCCATGGTCTTTCGGATCTTTCCAACTTTCGTAATCTTTCCTTTAAATAAACTGAAACAAAGGAATTATTGGAGATTTATAATATACCTAAGAGAAAAAATTAATAGTTTCAATGATAAATACAAAAAACAAATTCGACTCTAGATATGCCCGTCGACACATCGAATCGAATGTAATTTTGTGCTGTTGTGTTTATAGAACCTATAATATACCTAAGAGAAAAAATTAATAGTTTTAATGATAAATACAAAAAAAAAAAACAAATTCGACTCTAGATATGCCCGTCGACACATCGAATCGAATGTAATTTTGTGCTGTTGTTGTATTGACTGATCTTTCCGTTTGCAAACTCTCTTTCCAGCTAATGGCGACTACGCATTATTCAATGCTTTGAGTCCCTGCTTTTCTATCTATCTTTCGTGAAGAATCTCATTATTTGAGATACCTTTCGTCTTTCCCAGTCAATAAATCTTATTTCCCTTTTATTTTATTTTCAAAAAAATCTATTTGATAATTCTTTCAGAAAGGTCTATCCAACAATCCGTAAAATCTTTCCTACAATTCCTTTCATACAAGTCTATCCAACAATCCGTAAAATCTTTCCTACAATTCCTTTCATACAAATCTGTCCAACAATCCATAAAATCTATCCAACAATCTCTTTCGCATAAAATCCATCCAACATTCCATAAAATCTATCCAACAATCTCTTTCGCATAAAATCTATCCAACATTCCATAAAATCTATCCAACAATCTCTTTCGTATAAAATAAACAGAAATCTCAACAGGGAAATAACTTGCACTTGTTAAACTACTAAAATTCCTCTCTCCATTCCTCCTTCCCCCCCCCCCCCCCTTTGACATTTAACAGCCATTTCAAATTCTTTCCGTAGGAGAGAGGAAAAAACTAGACCAAGATAAATGTAGACAATGAACGAGAGAGGAAAAAATAAAACGACATCTTCCTCCCTCTTTCAAATGTTAACGCCACAATTCACAATTCAAAAAAAGAAAAACCAAGCTATCCAACACAATTTTCTCATATCTTCTTTCCAATTAAGCCATCCCTTTATTTCACCCTCCACAAATTTATTTTTAATTAAACTCCCTGCTTTATTTTCAAATTAGAATAGCATCAAAAAGGCAAAATAATTACTTTCCGACACATAAATATTCTTTCCGATATATTGATTCACTCAATTATTTTCTTTCCGCACAACAACACAACACATAAATGCACTTTTCCACTTTTCATAATTTTAAATTTGTTTTGTGGACTGTATCTTTCTTACCTTTGTCTTTCCTGTAATTTATTTTTATCTTTCCTAGAGTGTGCACACTTTGTCTTTCCAAATGTTAATAATAAATAATTAATCCTGTGAATTATTTCCGAAATATTTCGCTTAATTTTCTTCTTTTTGTTGTCTTTAATCGTTTTCAAATAATGTGTGCTTATTAACGACGCGTCGCTGCTGCTTGCTACACAATGAATGAATACATAGCTGTGCAACCGGCTTATTGTCTCTTTCGTGTTTTTCTTATGAATATTACGCAGCTGTGCGCAAAAAGAAAACCAAAAAAGAAACAACGGTGTGTATGTGGTATGTGTTGCTATGAGGGCAAAACGAAGTGCGGTCATCGTGTCGCCTTCACCATGGTGGTGGTTGATGATATTTTCTTTCGTTTAAAAGCGCGCCGTCGTGGTGTATTCTTTCGTTTGTGTAGATGTAATGGGAAAAGAGGTATGCCGCTTGGGCTCTTTCGTTTATGAATGATAAAGGGAAATGTATATACGTGCCGCTTGGTCCGTTCTTTCGAGAAATAGGTTGTAATATATCTGTTCTTGCTACCATAGAACGGTAGCAATAAAAATAAAGGGTATATAATGCTTAGCATATGGTTTCATGAAATGATGTGTGCCGTTAAGGCGAATTCTTTTCGTTTTGTAAAGGCAGGGTGTACCTACCTTTTTGCATGTTATTTCGTGCTGAATGTATAAGTGCGACATGTCACATTCTTTCGATATGACTAAAGAGGTGATCCAGAAGAATTATTATCATTCCAATGACAACGCTGGGGAAAATCTAGGAGTTGATAAAAGTGACACAGCTGAAGCATTACTTTTTCGCAATTCGTTGCTTCAAAGATTGATGCAAAATATTGCAAATAATTAAAAAACATAAATACCAAAATCAAAAAAATTACTTTTTATTTCACTTCAAATTGTATATTTGTTACGTTTATCACACTTTTTGAACAATGTTTAGTATTTTTTATTCATCTTCTGATGAGGAACAGACAACCAGATTGTCTACATTAGGTAATATCTGGGTAATTTTTTGCAACCATTTGCCCAAAAACAGCCATGAGTGCACCCATTTGTTTGGACAGCTTTTTGTCACGGTTAATGCAGTGGTTTTTGTATGCACTAAACTTTGGTGTTGCAACGGAAGCTGATGTTGATGGACGTGAGGTTGATGCAACGGGCGATATTGGCGAATCAATCTCATTGAACGTTAACTCCAGAGAGGAAGATAATCTCGGCGATGACATCATCTCCGAACCAATATCTCCAGTTGGTGGCGGAGGTTCCAGCGAAACTACTCCCGATGAACTTTCTAATAGGAACGGCGGGTGGTAGATGTGCTTTTTGGAAGCATATTGGTGAAATAGTTGGAAATAGAGTTTGTGGCGTAGGCTGTCTCGAATACTTTTATAAATGGCTCGGCAGTCATCAACTGAAAAATGTATACAAAAATTATTATACTAATTAGGATATACTAATACTAATACTAATTAGGATATGTATGTAGGTATATTTACCACTTCTGTCCATTTTCTTTGCCACATGTATACAAGCAGCGCTGACAGCATTTTTGTTTGAGTGCAACTTATTATTTAAATTGTGGATCACATCCTCATATTTAATAAAACCGAGAGCTTCATTTTGTCCGCATCTGATGTTGGCTTTCGTCTCTTATTTGATTTATTTTAAATTTTTCTTTTTTTGTTTGTGAGAGGCCAACATCGTCAACTTCATCTGTTGACTCTTCACACAGGTATTCTATTTCATAAAAATCCATTTTAACTTTTTTTTTTTAAAACCACGCGAGCACAAACACAACCACAAAGCAGCCACAAACTTTAAATGGGAATCGGTATCAGTATTCAGTACATATTGAAAACTGTACTTTTTTTGTAACCAAATGTCAAAGTTCCCGTACATTTTGCACGTGAATTACCCGTGAACGAAAACTCTCCACTTTTTTCTCCACTCAGCTTCCCGAGCACGTTCACGGGTGAACCAAAAACCGAAATTTGTATGGGTTCACGAGATGGTTCACAAGTATGTATGTACTAGGCTTTAATAACTAACTTGACTGGGACACACAGTCGCATTTATACTCTTTATTCTTATAAGCGATGTATTAGAATGGCACTCGTCACTTGATATGGGTGCATTCCTCCACGAATTTATTTATATTATTTATTTATATGATATGTTCTTGAACTGTCTTTGAGAATATTTTAATGTCATCAATGTAGACATGACATATTTTACCAATAAATGGTCTGAGGATATCGTCCATTGCTCTCTGGAATATTGAAGGAGCATTCTTCAATCCAAAAGGCATACGAACATATTCATATTTTCCATTATTCACAGAAAAACTAGTTTTCTTAACATCCGATTCTTTCATTTTTATTTGATGGAAGCCACCTTCCAAATCTAATGCAGAGAAGTATTTTGCCTACCCCAAATTACTTAATATAACATTTGTATCCGGTATTGGATATTTTTCAGGCACAGTAGGTGATAATTTATTGAGTGCACTTTTGTAAAGGGAGCCCTACCTGTCCTATAAAAACTATTATTATTAAATGTTCACACAGCTTCCTAAATCACAAAATATTGTTTTTTTTTATTATTTTTTTTTTTATTTTTGGTTTTTATTATTTTTCGTGTTTGCCTGTCGCTGCAAATTTCTTGCTTGTTCAATGAAATGTTTTCTTTTATCGTTGTTGGTTAATCCAGCTAACCTGTACAGATTACCAACTTCCTGTCTAGTTTTTACTTTGCGCCCAGCGCGTTTTCTTTTGTGCTGCTGTTGTTCCTGCTGTTCCGGCTGATGTTTTATGATTTGTCTTTTTTTGTACTCCTCAATCGTTAAAGGCTTTGGACCCGCTGTTTTGGATGTAGCAATGTATTGTGGTATGTCTTCGGTTGGCTCGCCCGGATGATATGGGCTATCCATATATTCGAACAGTTTGTCAAGTTCTTCAGGATTATATGATATAATTTTTTATTTAAAAAAATACTGG
This sequence comes from Eupeodes latifasciatus, assembly GCA_920104205.1. Classification (NCBI taxonomy): domain Eukaryota; kingdom Metazoa; phylum Arthropoda; class Insecta; order Diptera; family Syrphidae; genus Eupeodes; species Eupeodes latifasciatus. The sequence continues at coordinate 387,651,187 of OV049924.1, read as the reverse complement.
CAAGATCGCCATGTAAAGGGAGCCCTGCCTGTCCTATAAAAACTATGGAGGATATGGGCTTCCTCAAGCCAATTATCAATGATGGCTGAATTTCTTGCTTGTTCAATGAAATATTTTCTTTGTTCGTTGTTGGCTAATCCAGCTAACTTGTACAGATTACCAACTTCCTGTCTAGTTTTTACTTTGCGCCCAGCGCGTTTTCTTTTGTGCTGCTGTTGTTCCTGCTGTTCCGGCTGATGTTTTATGATTTGTCTTTTTTTGTACTCCTCAATCGTTAAAGGCTTTGGACCCGCTGTTTTGGATGTAGCAATGTATTGTGGTATGTCTTCGGTTGGCTCGCCCGGATGATATGGGCTATCCATATATTCGAACAGTTTGTCAAGTTCTTCAGGATTATATGACATAATTTTTTATTTAAAAAAATACTGGCAAGATCGCCATGTAAAGGGAGCCCTGCCTGTCCTATAAAAACTATGGAGGATATGGGCTTCCTTAAGCCAATTATCAATGATGGCTAAAGAGCCGATCTGATAAGGCAATAAAAGAAGGCTAATAAGCCGAGTTTCTTTCTTTGACTCTCAAATTGAAAGTGAATTTTATTTGATCAAACTTAGGCTATTTATACAAAATAATTTACTTACACACTAAGAACTTAAAGCTATACATATTATTATTAAAACACCGGTTATTCTGCTTCTTCATTGCTGCTGCGGCATGTGTCCGAGCGACCGGTTTAGCCCGGGCCGAGGGACGCGGAGCTGACCGACTCGCAGCATCCGAGCGACTGCCAAATGGTCGCCTTGCTATTTCAGCACCAAGGCTGTGGGCACGGAGTTCCACGAACTCTAGTAATGACGCCAATGATGCTTTTTTCTTGGGTGGGCAATGCATGCTCCAGAGATGTTGTGTCTTCGGGGGAAGCTTCGTGAGGACGATATGCAGGGTCAACGTGTACCAGCTGTCGACTGGTTCTCCCATGACCCTGAGTGAGCGTAGAGACTCACCTACTGTGTCCCTGATACGCATCAGCTCGCGGGGTGACTCCTCTGCGGCGGAAGTTACCCCCAAAAACCGGGATACGTGAGCCTCTGCTAGCAATCTGGGGTTGTCGAAGCGCTCCTTGAGTGCTGCCCACAGTTCCTCGTAACCTCCGGAGTAAACACTCCCGACGAGACCCACGTCTGTCACTTTTACTGAGTCCCGACGCTTCTGCAGCTTGTAGGGCACGGGCAGATCGGCGTTATGCACCATCGTCTCGAAGGCGTCTTTGAACTCCAGCCACTTCTGGAGTTCCCCAGTGAAGGTAGGGATCCGGATCGACTCCAGCTTCATCTCTAGGTTCGCCGTTGATGTGGAAGGGATTGTCGGCACCACGACCTCTTTGGGCACGTCCAGGACCGCTACCCGCCGTTTCAAAGCTGACGAGGCTTCGATGTACTGCTGCGTCACCGTCTGCGGCAGCAATCCGTGCTCCTCTATGTCCTCGTCTGTTACCTCCTCCAGTATTGCATCATGGGCAGTCTGGAACCGCTGGTATTGCAACTCCAGATCCTTCTCTTCCAGGTAGATACGGGTAAGGTCCCATCCGTTGAGATCAGCCGTCAGTATTGTGGTGTGGTGGTGCTTGAGTGCCTGGCACGCCGCTGGTCGTCGCAGCAATTGGATCCGATTCTTCTGAGGATCGGTTGAGGGGCCCAGCTGAATCTCCTTTATTTGAGGTTGCAGCTTCTCGAGGTGCCGCCTCAAACTCACGGATGCCTCTTTATACTGCGCCTCCACGATGTGCAACAGTGCATCGTGCGCGAGGAGGTCTGACTCGTCGGTGTCGCCGACATCCAGCAGAGCTACTTCATGCGCGCTCTGGAAGCACTCGTACTGCTGATCTAGAGAGCGTTGTCCGCTCTCGATCCGGGCCACATCCCAGCTGGTCATGTCCGCGGACACGATGTTGGTATGCAGCCGCTTCAAGGCGGTGCATGCTGCTGACCTCTTTGTTAGGTGAGCCATGTTCACACTTCACAAATTGACAAAGAGGGTTGGAAACTTATATTCACGAGAACTGAAAGTCTATCCCAACGATAGGGTTATGTCCGCGTACCACAGTAGCGCAACTACACTGAACAAGAAGACGACGATAGCGAATTCAATATAACTTGGATCCCAAGGTCCACAAAAGCACATTCACAAAGTTCACAAGGGACACGACAAAATGTTCAAAATGTCACTTGATTTCACAAAATTATTCCTCACAGGAGGCACCAAAATGTTGGGGAATTAAACTTCCAACTGTAAGGGGAGAGATCCTTAATGTTTTTAAAGGGCACTTTGCCGAACACCAATTTTGTCTAAGATAATTTCTTTATTTAATTATTATAAGTCTAAGTCTAATTTACAATTAAATGATATGTACGAGCACAGCAGTCGACCGACCGTGTTGAGGAATCGAAGAGAACAGCCAAGAGACCGACCAAGTCAGTCACCAAGCCACCACCAGTCCGTTGTCCAAGAATGCAGCGTCACCAGATTCTGGACTCGCTTAACCTGTGGGCGCACAGGTTAAGCGAGTCCAGAATCTGGTACCAGGCTCATGCCTTGGATACCCAACGACACACAACCAAGAATGTGCCAACGCCAGCAACAATAGCGAAGATCCGTGGGAGCGTCATCTGAGGGTAAGCCATCGTCGTGGTGTTGTTTATTTGTTCTTCCTAGAACTGTCTTGCAACCCTCAGCACTCTGCTGTATTTATCCAAGATAACTATAGGACAGCGATGATTGACTGGCGACAATAAGAGTCGAATGTCACAGTCCAGTCGCTGAGTGTGCGACACTACGAGCCGCTTCAACCTATCCAGAACCATAGCATGTTGTAGGTATGCGCCATGCTAATGCATACCCATGGTCTGCGCTATGTGTCTGCTCTACTATTGCATACCCATGGTATTCGCTGTGTATCTGCTATACGGTGGGTGATGACACCACCTATAGCTCTATGTATACTTAGATATGTGCCTGTGCTGTGGGTAGGTATCTGCTTTGGCTGGCACAGAAATAAAGCACAAATCAATGGCACATTTAATTCGACATATTTTGATGTCAATCGACTGCTCATATAGCGAGGCAGTATGGAATGTGTGATATGATGCTGCCCGGCTGATGGTGGTGGTGGGTGTAGTGAGGTACCAAGTACTTTCTGCTGCATCAGCGCGGCTGTTGGCCACCAAATCTCGAGGTCAATGGTGATTGACCGAACAAGTTCTAACAGGTTTTCCTGCAAAAATTCATGTAAAACTGGAAAACATTCAACCTTATTCTCTTGTACACACGATAGCCAGAAATTAATTTTTCTTTTCAAAGCCGCCAGTTTGTCTCTCGCAAAAAATACTGTTATAGATTTTCCCTGCAAAGTTGTAGCAGTTTCGTTGATCTTTTCAAAAATGTCTGCAAGATAAGCTAATTTCGTAATCCATTGCTCATCATGCAACACATCGAAGAGATTTGCAGTTGATGACATATTTTTTTCCAGTTGGAACACATTCAACTCATTACGAAGTTGGAATAACCTGGATAAAGCTTTCCCTCTGGAAAGCCATGGGATTTCAGTATGAAGAAGAAGCGATTCGTACTGACTGCCCATATATTTACACACTAATTTAAACAATCTCTTTACAAAATTTACTATTTTCACAGCTTCATCGAGAACTTTTTTTAAATCAGTTGGCATTCTTCTCATAACTAGTGCATAGCGATGCAAAATACAATGACTACTGGTACTTCTAGGAGCAATGTTTTTAATTTTTGATACAACTCCTTTAACCTTTCCCACCATTGCTGCGGCTCCGTAACTGCATATATTAATACATTTTCCCCAATTAATGTTGTGTTTACTCATGAAACAGTTTATGACCTTGAATATTTCTTCGCCAGTTGTATTTGTTTCCAAAGGTGTACACATGAGCAAATCTTCTTGAAAAGAATTAAATTATGTTGCTATGAGGGGTTGTGGTTGATACTATAACTGCTAAAGGGGTTGAGTAAGAGATATTCATTTTCGTCTGTCAGGTTGACTTTCTTGTTAGCGTTCTTGTACTGTTCCATTTTCTTTTTAAATAAGCTCGAAATAACTTTAAAGAAATTAGAAGAGATTTAAAAAAAAAATTGTAATTCAGTTAGTTAGCTTGCAATTTACGTGGGGCCTTGAGCCATTCTCCACCTGGAGTCACTACTGTTGACTGCTTTCAGTTTACCAGACCGTCCGTCTGATTTGATTTCACCAGTCCACTAACCAAAGTTGCTTGTCAATGAGAATATAGTTTTCGCCACAAAACTGAGTGAGAGAACCGATAGTTGGTAAACCACAACCGTCCTGCTCTCACGCAGCAAAGTGGATATATCATTTAAAGTGTCATCTTCAGAAAGTATGTTTTGGTTTTGTATATTAAATTTCTCCAAGAAAGGATTTCTTGTAATAGGTTTTCTTTGCATTTGGTTTATGGGATGAACCTAACCTACGATTGATTCATGTTGCTCTATTAGCGAGATTCACAACTTGCGTACTTTAAAGAATTCGATTCTCTGCGTCTTGTAATCTATTTAACCGATTCTTAAAACTTACTTTTGTTTTACCTATTCCTTTCAAAATGTATCAATGTATTACTAACAGCAACACAATGTTTACCAATATATAAAAAAACAAATTCTTTCACTGTTGGTCCCACCTTTGTCGGCAATTTGTTCCACTTTTATTTTAGGAACACGAAGAGGGTAGGGTGTTATGTATTATAATAACATTAACGAAATAACTCGTAGGCAAAATTATTTTCCCGAAAGAGATACTTCTCCACTCTCGATCACTTTTTAAAATGTAGGTGCATTATAAAACCAAAAAGAGACTAATAAATTGTTCAAAAAAAAAGCTTAAAAACGTTGGGCGCAAATTTGTTGCACTTTTATTTCGCGAACAAATGACTCACCAAGCGTAGATTCCACTTATCACTCACTTCCTTTCAAATAAAACTCCACTCAATTCAGCTATCAGTTTATTATTATTATTCAGTTTATTTACTCTACTCTTTTTTGCTTTTCTCTTTTTGTACACTTATTTCTAACATGTATGTATGTATATACTTGTATGTATAAGTTTCATCCAATAAACCTCTACATACAGCAAGTCTGTTCTGAACACTGAAATATCATGAACAATACCTATAAAAATAGAAGTTTCATGCGTCTAATTATGTTCAACATGAACTCCTCGTCCACATCGTGCGCATGAGGTGCTGAGCTTATCACTAAACCGCTACGTCTCTCAAGCCTGAATGTTATTCCTCGCAGCCATGGAATGTGTGTGTTTTCCAAAGAGTAATTTGCTAGGGTCTTTGGAGTTGAACCATTGCCTTCTGCATTCCTAACAACAAATCTAGAGCAAGACACCCTCACTTCGTCATAGGACATTTTAAATGCTGTTAATAGATCAACAAGAGGAGTGGCAATTCTGTAGTTGAAAGGAACATAGTCCTGGAAAGCGACATATTCTTCCCTGAGGGCATCGATTGTGAGTGTCAAAGTCCCATATGTAGCTGATCTTTCTCCTTGGGTATTACCTCTTCGCAGCGTGTTTGGGTTGGCATTTTTCCTCATGTTTGTATACAATGTTGCTAATAGTATACCCGAAATAGCATTAGAAAAGTCCAGATTTACTGAATTGTCAAGGACCATCGGATTTATTGCATTACCCACTGGAACAGTAAACTTCCGCATTAGATATTCGGTTAAGTGAGCAATTTTCCTAATCTCAGCATTCCTCTCCGCAGGATGGTATGCATTCTCTGGTTCCATATCTACGTCATTTCTAGCTTCAGCTTGTCTTTGGGCAGCCATGATATCTTTAGTCTTTAAGAATTTAAATTTATATATTAGGCTAGTTTTATGAAATTTTTTCTAGCTTTAAGATAGTCTTAAGAATGAATTAAAAAAATGAATTTGGAAAAAAAGGTGCTGAGCTTAAATGAGCTGACACCGACCGTCGCGTCGCATTCAACCCTCCAAGAAAAGTTTTGAAATCCTCTTCCGCCATTCGCTTTGAAGACCTTGCTCTCTTTGAAGTTACCATTTCGTTGACGTCGTCAGTCCCAAAATTGAAATCTTCAACGCTGATTGGCGACGGCAAATCTTGAGAGCCCTCAACAACTAATTGCATGTAACAACACATAAAAACATTGTCTTACACTAGAAACTACAAACTATTGTGTGTTTGAACCTTCGTGGTGTTCGTGATGGGATCAGAAACTTTAGGACATCATAAAACTGCCAGCTATCTCCCACTGCAGCTCCACTCCCAGACGGTTGATCCATCGAGCGCTTCTCTCGAACGAACCGGTCTCGAAGGCTCTTCCACCGCTGGTGCTGCTTGCACTCGCCAACTGAAGTTATAAACTTAGATTATTATTTTAACTTTTTATTACTTGAAACAATTACCTGGTCTGGTCTGGTCTGGTTGTTGTGTAATGTTTTTTATGAGATATTTCTTTTTGTATATTCTTATTGTTGGGATATTTTAAAGGCTTCCCAAGCCAGAGGACTAGGCGTCAAAGCGCCTATTTCCTGAAAGTAAGATGGTGAATGAAATAATAAAAGTTATACCTTTAAGTTTACTCTTTTTTTATTCTGGAACTATGTGCTCACAATTCAGTTTAATAGTTTATTCTTGGTGACAGCGGTGAGAAAATTCAAATTCACAATCTATGTTTCAGCTCAAATGAACAGGGCGTCACAATTGACAATTCACAATTCCAATTGACTTACTGCTAAATCTTACCAACTATTTATACCTAATAATACCTTACATTGCTAAATTAAAACTATGTCACTTAACATTAATTTCTTAATCATTAATTTCATAATCTATTTCATCAGAGCAATTTGCCTATTACATATTTATTTGAAATATGACACACATATTTCTTTTTATTTTATTTATATTGCGTCAGCATTTAGTGCATTCGCAAAGTTCATTTCAGTTCATTATTTGGCCGCAATCTTTTTGTTACAAAATTCTGATGACGCTTCAGTGTACGGGTTACTGAATCGTCAACCAGGCAATCGAATGTTTGTTTTGATTTATGTCGTGCACCAAGCAATCGAATGTTTGTTTATCATTTCGAATACTTGGGTGACATGAATTGAGGTGGGTTATGGTTTGGTGTGAAACCATGAATAGTGTTTCACACAACATGGTCTCCGAGGCTCAGGGAGTCAAAAGATCTTTATTTAATTTTATCTAAAATTTGAATTGCTCTCTAAATTTGGACTTCTATAAATAAAACATGTATAAACAAATTAATAATTTATAATTCCTTTCCAATGAATTTATGTTAGTTGTTGCAGTGTTTTTCACTTTAATTTTGTTGATACGAGTATGATTATGGTTTTTGTTCAACGTTATAAAAAGTAATGATTTATTTTTCTTAAACATTATTGACACAAAGTATAATGGTGAGTGCAACATATTAAAAATGAAACATGACTAGCAAATTTGAACTTGACATTTACAATTAAAACATTATATAAACAAACAATTTAACCATGTTTTAGATTAAGTTTAATGTGGACTGTATTTTGTGTAAATTGTGTTATATGTTGATAATGTGTATAGTGTATTATTGTGTGACTAAAAGAATAATTAAATTGTTCGTTTTACTTATAAAATATTTAATTGTCTTATGTATAAATGTTCTATATTACTTGAAAATGGTAATGTCCAAATATATATATATGTATAAAACTGTGTTCTCTTTTGTGTCGACTGCTGCTGCCTTTTAGGTACGTCTTTTCTGTTCATAGGTTATTCAATGTGTATAGTCATGACTCTTATACAATTATTATTCTAACCGCAGTGGAAATGCGGAAAACAAAACCCAACGTCGAACCGATGCTTGTTTTTGTAAAGAAAGAAAACTAAACCAATTTTGTTTGGGAAAAAGCATTTGCAAAAAAACTCAATTTATTGAAAAACTATTGTGAACACTTTCCAACTTGCCAACTGGCCGTTTACAGAGCTGAAAGAAGACTAAAAATATTTCCTATAAGAACGAAGAATGCATGTTCTTTTGTATGCTCTTTCGTATAATACATATAATAAGAATATAGAATGTTGAAGTGTAGGTTTAGCTGGCGGCTGCTGGCTGTAGTTGTGTTAAACTCTTAAAGTGAAAAAAATAATAAGAAAAAAAAATAAGTAATAAAAAAAGACAATCTGGTAACATATACCACAATTTGGAATAATAAAAAAATAATTATAACCAAAATCAATAAAAAAAATAGTAAAAAAAAGTAAACTTACTTTGGATTATTTTTTTGTTTTATAAAATTTGTGGGCAGCCCCACTGAAGTGCACTACGCCGCCGTGTTGCTCCTCCACCTGCAAGAAATCAATTTTTTTCTTTTTTTTTGTTGTTCCGCAACAAAGGGAATCTTTTTTCTAAAGTTATAATATATTAATTATTTTTTTGTTTTTGGTTTAATATTTTCCTTTATATTATTCCCACTTAATCACTATCTTTATTATATTTTGTTCCCCAATTTTTACATTTACATTAAAGTCTTTTCTTTTTTTTTAAACCTTATAACTAAACACAAACTTTTTATCACGACACGAAATCACACACTTGGATTAGGGATTACAAAAAAAATCAGACGGGATAAGAAGTAGGTACGTATAGGGAGTAGGTTAAGGGAAGGTACTAGTAAATCAGCACACTGGTACACTTTTCACTTTCACAGGGAAAAAATTGAGGGTGCTGCTACTGCTGCTGCTGCTTCTTTCCTTGCTTGTGCTGGCTTGCCGTGTTACCTTGCAGTCATTCACGCTCGCTACTAAATTTGTCGAAACGCTGCCTCAACTCTTCCCTTGCTGCTGCGCCGCTCATCAAGAATGCTGCCTTGGCCTGATGGCTGCTTGCCGGTTGTGCCCTTGCCGATACAAAAACGCCAGCATCTCCTTTGATGTCGGAGTTTCGAATTGCCGTTGAAATGTCCATTGCCGTGCAGTGTCCGCATCTAGGCGCTCGTGTAGCAAGCGGACTATAATCATGTCCTAGTATTCCACTGGAATTCCCTGTGCCTTGAGCTGTCGCAGGGTCTCATGCGTCACGTTCGAGAGCCTCTGGATCTGGTCCGCGCGAGGTGTAGCTGGCAAACAGGGCAGACTCATGAATTCCCTTAGCAACCCACGACATGTATGATATTTTTTGTCATGCAATTGGTTGAGCCTAGCCCAGGCTTTCAGGTAATTGCTCTCCGTTTGCTGCCGTTCACCAAAAGTCTTGGCCGCCTTGCCGGTCAGTGACTTTACGGGATGCTGGAACTTAAAGGCTGGCCTGACTTGCTCATTTTCATGTACCGCTGCTATGAAGCGGTCCCAAATCCTTTCGTGAGGGATCCATCAAACTCCCCCCACGTGTTCTTTACTAGGGTAGGATGTAAAAATAAAAAAAAAACTTTCTAAAGCAAAGTTTTCTTTTTATCACCCTGCGGAGGTTTTAGGCATGCTGGCAGTTGTGCGGCTAGAGCTCAGTCGAGGGGGGGATTCTTTCCGCTGTCCAAACTGCTCACTAGAAAAAAAAAATCATGCCGATCTAAAACTTTAAGGGGTATGAGGAAGAGGGAAGTCATATTTGAGTCAATAATCAGCACTACCGATTCTTTACTAAAACAAAGAGAAAGAGATCCAACCATATTGTAATGTTTAGTGGTAAGCGTACCTAAAATGAGGACTAAATCAGTTTAAGGACTGATTTATTAATAAGGGAAAAGGAAAGTGATAAACGAGACACAAAGATGGGTCGGTTGTAGTGACCCAGGTTGTACCCACCCTACCACTGACTTTTATAAAATGTCAGGGCTCCTAGCTCGTCGAAAAGCCGGAAGTTATTGACGACCCCTATCTCGATTTCAAATATACATTTTTTCTACACTTTTACCTTCGCTTACCTACGTCGCCCATTAAGGGATAAATTAGAACATCATTGTCCTTCTCTTAATATTCAAAAAGAAATCCGTAAAACCTTTCATTTTTCAACATAAATCCAGATTTTATTTAAGTTAAATTTTAAAAAGAAGGTTCAAGAAAACGTATAAATTTTTGAAAGATATGTATGATCATAGTTGATTTTTGAGATAAATTTAAGATCATATTCGATTTCGAATTCAGTTAATTAGTTTAATCCGGATTTTTGAATACTAAATCTAGTAATCACAAAACAATCTTTATAACAATCAAATTTAGATAAGTGAAAATCCAATCAAAATTAAATACCAATATGGGTATATCAACAAAAAAAATCTATAAAATTGGCGTTAATTTCGGTAGGTAAAATAGAGGAGTGGATAAATTTAACCGGGATAATTCCTAATTCGGGAAATTTTAAGGTAGGTATTTTTTTCTGTGTAAGCGTATTTTTTATTTTACCATTTTTTTTTTCTTAAAAAGTAACTATTTTTTGTTTTTGTTAATTTTCTTTTCTTTTACCATATTTTTTAATTAAGGACCTTTTTTTTCTTTTCTCGTTTTCTAAGGGAAATTATTCTACCAACCGAACCGAAATATGCACTACGCGAATTGAACCGAATAAAAAAAAATAAATCGGATTTGCACTTTTACAATTTTATAAATTTAAATAGGAACTAATTGAACATTTTCATTTCGCTTTTCTCTTTTTTTTTTTTAAGATTACTTTACATTATTAAATAAAAAAAAAAAAAAAAAACGCTCCAGTACTGCTAAACCTCTTCCACTGCCGACGGGCTCATGCTCTTCCTGGCCGGCGCCCTTAGTGTAAATATGTCTTGCTCCGGCTGTTTGAATGGGCATAAAACACTATTGTGCCTCGGGTCCCCCTGGCACGGTAGTCGTCGGCATTGTGTGACCGTACAATGCTCTTTGCTATGCCCCTTTTTCAAACAGTTCGGGCATAGCTTCCTCCTCTGTATAAAATTTTTCCGCGCTGATAGATTTAGTGCAAGGAATTCTGGACAATGATATAGACCATGGGCCTCGACTCCACATGCCTCACATGGCGCTCTCACCACTGGCACCGTCGTACTCGGTGCTCCTGTTCTCCTTGGATTTCCTTGTCTTCCTGACTGTCCACGGGTGCTCCTGCAGCCCTTACCATCCTAGTATCTTCAAGCGATCCTGCTTGTTTATCAAGAAAGTTCAACATCTCAGTCACTTTATATAATATATATAGTGATATAATACAAGTGATGTGTTACTAAGCGGACGTGCGTGACTGAGTGGGAGTTTTAAGTTGAGTTTAAAGTGGTTGATTTTCCGTTCCAAGTCCCTTAAGTTGAATATTAATACTATAAAACAACTACCGAACTCGTTTTTTGTTACAACTTAGCATAAATTTAATTGGTTTATTAAATAAATTAATTTACAATTCTACCCAAATTGTCAATCTTAAATTTAAAACAAAAAAAAAACACAGAAGCTGTATCCGTCTCACTCACCTTTCATCAAATATTGCACATAACTTTTCCCCTTAAAACCTACATTAAAGCTTTAAATGGGATCACGAAGCAAATTACGATCCTCCGATTCACCTTCTCCATCTAATCCGAAAATAACACCATTATCAAAAGCACAACCACTATCACAATCACCGGCAACAACGACTAGAGATAGCAAACAAAAAAAAACTCTTGAAGAAAACTCTTCCACTATGGAATTGATTGCTAAAATTGAGAAATCTATGCTTGCACAAACAGAGGCTATCACGTCACAGATTACGTCACAGATTGCTGATTCCGAAAAAAAAATCACTGATAAAATAAGCAAAGATGTAACTGAATTAAAACTCTCTATTGAAAGTATAAATACACGGCTATCCCTGATTGAAGCAAAACAAGCAGAGTTTGAACCCTTAAAAGAGGAAATTCGCGAGCTTTAACAACAAATACTTGAGCAAGATGAAAAAATTAAAACTATTTCCATGCAACTGAAATCTAATGACGAACACCAGCTGCTTAAAGAAACGATGAGTGATGCACTCTTACACGGCGTTCCACTCTTGCCAAATGAAAATCTTCGCTTAATCTTTAATCAGCTTTGCACAAACCTTAATTTTAAATCACCAACGATAAAAAGTATTTTTCGTATAAGACCGAAAACCGACACCGAATCGACACCAATTATTATTAAATTTTTTACACCACACGATAAGCTGTTTGTCTTGCGATCGATTGCCGAATACAGAAAAACAACAAAAGTACCGCTCCAGCTTCATGATCTTGGCCTTGGCACTGACAGTGAGAATGCAACAGGAAAATCAAATGTTTTCATTCATGAGAGCTTAACACCCAAAAATCGCTCTATAATGCAGAATGCTTTGAAAATGAAACGCAATAAACAGCTACATTCGGTTTTTACAATTCGTGGCCTGGTTTATGTGAAGAAGAGTAAAGATGAGGAGGCACAATTGATTGAGACCACTGATGACTTAGCTGATATGACGCAAACAACGACAACAAATGATGCAGATCAATAGTACACTGAACAAAATATTTTTTGCTACCTGTAAATTTTGTTTTTTTTTTATTTTTTGCAAGCTTCTAATAATTATGTTTTCTTATATTATTCTACCTTTTTCGTATTATTTTTTTTCCTTTATTTTGAATTAAAACATAAAATAGAATGTAAACTTTTCTTTTTCTTGTCTCTATTTTCTTTTTCTCTTTTTCTAATATCTAATATTTGTCCTCTTCGTGTCTTAGTTTGCTCTTTTTCTGGAACGGGTTATGCAATGCTTGGTGCTGCTTATTGGGCACCCCTTATTTATGTCATTGACGTTTATGGAGGATCCTAATGAGCAGCATATAAGGGATTCTGTAGAGACTATCAGTAGGGATAATACGCGGATAATGATTAATGTTATATGCAATCAACATACTGGTTTGCAAGTTTGTCATCTTAACACACAAAGTTTGAGATCAAGAGAAAAATTGGATGAATTTAGATACTTGTTTGCTAGTTCTAAAGTTGATGTGATATGTGTTTCGGAATCTTGGTTTTTAAGTGATGTTGATGACAGAATTTATAATTTAAGTGGTTATAAACTTTTTAGATCTGAAAGAATCAATCGTGTTGGTGGAGGTGTAGCTATCTATGTTCGTGAAAGTTTCGATTGTCAACTTGTAAAGAAGGCCCCTAATTGTAGTGAAATGCAATATGTTTTTATAAAAATAACTTGTAAATTCAATAAAATATTATTGGGTTCTGTATATCGACCGAATGCTTCAATTCAAATTTCACCGTTGATTGCTATTTTAGATGAGTTAACGTGCGTATCACCTTACGTTATAATGTGTGGAGATTTCAACAGCAATATTCTTGAAGATTCATCCTTTGTAAATAGTATGAAAGCTTTTAATTTAACTCCAGTGAATACATCATTTCCTACCCATTTTACTAAGGATAGTAGTACACTTATTGATATTTTTTACGTGAGTCATCCATACAAAGTTCTACACTTCAATCAACTTTCAGTTCCTTGTTTCTCCCGTCACGACATGATTCACTTAACATACCAGTGTGATACTGTTAACATTGAACAGAAAATTACGTTCCGTGATTTTAAGAACATTAATATAGATCAACTAAAAGAAGATATTGTTGCAGTAGAATGGTATAGGATATATGGAATGCCATATGTTGATGACCAAGTAGGCTTCTTTCAAGACAAAATTCTAAGTCTTTTTAATACTCATGTTCCACTAGTAACCAAGTTATCAAAAACCAAAGTAAGTTCATGTCCTTGGTTTACAATAGGTATCAAAAATCTAATATCCCAACGTGACAAGGCATACAATCGGTGGAAAAGATTTCGTTTAGACGTACTTTACAGTGCGTACCGTACTCTCAGAAACAAGGTAACTCGTGAAGTACGCGAGGCTAAAATGCGCTTTTATGCTCCACGCCTTGATCCTGTACAGGCTAAACACAATTTATGGAAAAATTTAAAGGAAATTGGTTTAGGCAAACAAATCAAAAGGAATATGGATAATATTGACTGTAATGAGTTGAATAGGTCTTTTGTTTCCTTTCCGACTCTCAACGACGACGACGGTGAAATTTCGAATGTAAGGTACAGTGAAGAGCTTTCTGCGAATGTTAACAACTCCTCTCCCAATTTTAGCTTTTCAGCTGTTGATGATGTTGAGGTTTTAAAAAGTTTGTTGTCCATTAAATCAAATTCGATAGGGTTTGATGAAATAAGTCCGGTTTTCATTAAAATTATTCTTCCTTTTATATTAAAATATATTACACACATCATTAACTCCATACTTATGACGGGAGTTTTTCCTTTAGCTTGGAAACGTGCTAAAATAATACCAGTACCCAAAAACCAAAATGAGTTCAGACCAATTGCCATTCTACCGTTTTTATCTAAAGTACTTGAAAGAATTATGAGTTCTCAGATACAAAGATTTCTTCAAAATAATAATTTATTATGTGACAATCAATCGGGTTTTCGACCTAAGCACAGTTGTACAACTGCTTTAATAAATGTGACAGAAGATATAAGACAAGCTGTAGACAATGATCAAGTAACTTTTCTTATCTTACTTGACTTTTCTAAGGCATTTGATATGGTTAATCACAATGTTCTCTGCAAAAAACTTCAAAGCCAATTCAATTTTTCTTTATCGTCCACAAAACTCATATCTTCTTACTTAAATTGTAGATCTCAAGCAGTTGTTTCTAATAATTCCGTATCAGACTTTCTTCCACTATCCTCAGGTGTTCCACAAGGCTCGATTCTTGGCCCAATATTTTTTACTATGTACATTAATGACTTGCCTAAGTTTTTATTTAGTTCTTCGGTTGATATGTACGCAGATGATGTGCAGATGCGTAAAAGTTTTCCTTTGGGTCTAGTGGAAAACGCTGCCTGTGAAGTAAATGAAGATCTCGACAGGATTCTTCAATGGTCTCGCGTGAACGGTCTCCATTTAAACCCATCCAAGTCAAAATGTTTGGTTATTTCCAGAAAATCGGTAGATACTTCATATTTTCCGTATATTTATCTTAATAACAGTCCTATCGATTTTGTTGATTCTGCAAGAAATCTAGGTATAACTTTTAACAAAACTCTTACATGGAATAACCACATCAGGTTGACCTTGGGTAGGGTTTACGCAGGTCTTCGCACACTTTGGGCAACACAGTCGGTAACACCTTTAAAAACCAGGTTAGTTTTAGCTAAAACGCTAATCATACCAATAATTATGTATGGGTGTGAGCTATTTAACAACTGTGACTATGAACATAAGCGGAAACTCAATGTGGCATATAACAGTATCGCACGCTATATTTTTGGATTGAAAAGATATGACCACATTTCCACTTTTTCAAAATCTATTTTTGGTATCACACTTGATGATCTGTTTAAAAAGAAAACGTTGACCTTACTCCACAACGTCATCCAAACGCGCCTACCAAGGTACCTATATAACAGGATCTGTTTCTCCCAATCAATGAGAACTCTTGATCTCATACCAATACGACATAGTTGTTTGATTTCTGAACGACAATTCTTTATCCACGCGATACGTTTATGGAACTCCCTTCCCCGAACCATTAGGCTAATAAGTAGTATAACCTTGTTTGGGATTAAGCTCAGACAATACTTGGAGGCACCCAGATGATGATTAGATATTCGAGTCTTTCTTTCTTTTTTTTTTTTTTTCTTTCTTTCTTTCTTACTTTCTTACTTTCTTTCTTTTCTTTTTCCTTCTTTACTTATTTTTTGTTTCAAAAAGTAATGTTATACTTGCCAATTTAAAAAAAATAAAATAATTACATATGTTGTAGTAATACTTATAAATATATTTATTTGTCATTTTTACATTTAATATCTTTTATTATAAATTGTAACACATTCACTTAAATATTATAAATAGAATTATCAATGAAGCTTGCACTATCAAATGAGATATTGTATCTTACTGTGTAAGTTATGAAAATAAAGTTTGAATTGAATTGAATTGAACTTCCGGTGCCTCCAAAGACCGTTGCAGCTCCCACTGTCTTTTGGTGTCTGGATCCAGTCGTTCGTGTAGACCGAACACAAATACCAGTCCCCAGTGTTCTACTGGTACCTCCAGAGCCTTCAGCTGTCGGATGACCTCATATGTGTCGTTTGACATTTTTTGCAGTTCCTTGGCCGTAGGTCTTCCCGACAGGAACGGTAACCTATTAAAATTGCCTAATTGTTCCTTGGCAATATGGTAAGGCTTGTGATAGAGTTGGTTGAGGCGTTCCCAGGCTTTCTGGTAGCTTCCTTACGCCAAGTTGCTCTGTCCTAGAGCTTTCTCCGCGTCTCCTGACAGCGAATTCCTTAAATAGGAATACTTGTAGGCTGTAGACACCTCCGGGTTGTCATGGATGGCAGCCTTAAATCGGTCCCTGAAGCTCATCCAGTCCGACAGAGCTCCTCCGAATTTCCCCCATGTAGGCCTTAGATCATGCTGCTGCATTGGCAATGTCAGGCTCACATTGACCTGTGGCGCATTTCCATTTCCACCTCCTGTGGCAGCTCCTGCCGCCTCCTGGTCATCCTTGGCCGTCTTCCGCAAATGCTGGCGTAATATCTCGGCCGTCTCATAATATTCCTTTTCGGCTACTTCCATTAATTCTTCCAAATCCGTCACAGATTCCTCCTCTGCGGTTTCCACTAGTGTTTGGAATTGTTCGTTGGCCTTCTGCCAAAGCTGTATCAGCCTGTCACTCCTCAGCAATATCCCATCCCGGGATGCCGTGGTCGCCTCCTGCGATTTGGCATAGCTTGCTAGCCTCGCTAATCCCCCTTTGGGTCGACCGGAATAACTTGTGCCCAACCTCCTGGTTTTCCTGGCCTTGCCTTCCGGTTGTCTTCCTAGACTCCTTCTTCTTTTTACTGGCAGATAGATTTGTTCCTGCAATGAAATGGGTATTGCTTTTTATGACCAAAGCATAATTAACACCCGCCCAATTGTAACCTAAATGCCCCCTAATTGTATCCTATATGCCCGCGAAATTGTCCGCTACATCCTGTGTGGCCTAAAACCACTTCTCTTCCTGAGAAAAATAATTTTTCTATTCCAAGCCCGAACACAAATACCAGTCCCCAGTGTTCTACTGGTACCTCCAGAGCCTTCAGCTGTCGGATGACCTCATATGTGTCGTTTGACATTTTTTGCAGTTCCTTGGCCGTAGGTCTTCCCGACAGGAACGGTAACCTATTAAATTTGCCTAATTGTTCCTTGGCAATATGGTAAGGCTTGTGATAGAGTTGGTTGAGGCGTTCCCAGGCTTCCTTGTAGCTTCCTTACGCCAAGTTGCTCTGTCCTAGAGTTTTCTCCGCGTCTCCTAACAGCGAATTCCTTAAATAGGAATACTTGTAGGCTGTAGACACCTCCGGGTTGTCATGGATGGCAGCCTTAAATCGGTCCCTGAAGCTCATCCAGTCCGACAGAGCTCCTCCGAATTTCCCCCATGTAGGCCTTAGATCATGCTGCTGCATTGGCAATGTCAGGCTCACATTGACCTGTGGCGCATTTCCATTTCCACCTCCTGTGGCAGCTCCTGCCGCCTCCTGGTCATCCTTGGCCGTCTTCCGCAAATGCTGGCGTAATATCTCGGCCGTCTCATAATATTCCTTTTCGGCTACTTCCATTAATTCTTCCAAATCCGTCAGAGATTCCTCCTCTGCGGTTTTCACTAGTGTTTGGAATTGTTCGTTGGCCTTCTGCCAAAGCTGTATCAGCCTGTCACTCCTCAGCAATATCCCATCCCGGGATGCCGTGGTCGCCTCCTGCGATTTGGCATAGCTTGCTAGCCTCGCTATCCCCTTTTGGGTCGACCGGAATAACTTGTGCCCAACCTCCTGGTTTTCCTGGCCTCGCGAAATTGTCCGCTACATCCTGTGTGGCCTAAAACCACTTCTCTTCCTGAGAAAAATAATTTTTCTATTCCAAGCCCCCAGGATAATTCGCACTATTAGCAAAATTTATAAAAATCGCACATCCTGTGCTAAGCAAATCAAAATCTCTTCCTGAGAAACAAAAAAAAATTGTGTTCCAAGTCCCCCAGGAAAAACTCTTTTTTTTTCTTTTGTCCGACCCCTCAAATAATTGAATTCCCCCATGTATATCCTGAATACCTTTAAATTCTGTCATTGCTTATTCTTGTAGTCAAGACCTCCCGATAAGTTCCCTAAAATTCTGCCCATCTTGTGCTAGAAATTCAAAGAAAAGTTTTGTACATTCTGTGCTAGTGAATTCCAAAATTCTGCACTTCCTGTGTCAGAAAAAGAAAACTCCCAAATTCTGTATGTCCTATACCAAAAATTAGAATCTGCACATCCTGTGCTAGTAAAACTCCAAATCTGCATTTGCATCTCCCAGCTATAAAAGCTTCTATAATCTGCACCTCCGGTGCTGAAAAAAGTTCCCAAATTTGCATCTCCTATGCTAGAGAAATTCCAACTCTGCATCTCCTATGCTAGAGAAATTCCAACTCTGCATCTCCTATGCTAGAGAAATTCCAACTCCGCATCTTATGCTAGAGAAAATTCCAAATTTGCACATCCTGTGCTGAAAAAAATTCCAAATTTTCATTTCCTATGCTAGAAAAAAATTCCAAATAATTAAATTATATAAGGTCCTTTTTTTTCTAAAAAATCCCAAATTATTTTTGTACTCATTAGCGTGGACACAATTGTAAATTAAATTTCCTTCCCAAGACAACAATTATCCCAACAAAAGCATCTACCTTATACACAATCCCTCTATCCAAGACACAACCAAACTCTTTTATCCACCATAATATTTCCTTTATCCTATATCCACACCAAATTTAATTTACTGTGTACCTCAAATTTTTCCTCATTTCCCTGACCAAACTTTCTTCACACAACACAAACACTATTTATTTCCTCCGTTTTATTTATCCTTTTGTTTTCTTTAATCCACTCACCTTTTTTATCAGCCATTCCTGTTTTGATTTTTTCCTTTTAATTTCCAATTATTTTTTACTTTTAATTATTTTCCACTGTAGCTTTTTATTTGCTTGCTTCTTAGCTTACTTCTTGTATGCAACTAACTACCTAGAGGAAAAATTTGCACCGAGCGACGTCGTCGCTGCTGCCGTTCTCGTTCGACGTGATGTTTTCCTCTCTCTCTCTCTAGTGCGATGGATGGCTGATTCGATGGTGGTGGTTTGTTTTAGTATTTTATATACTAAGTCGAAGCATTGACGCTCGACCAGTTTTGTGTTGTTGGTGGTGGTGGTCTGGTGGTTGAAATTTGTTTTCCCCCACCTATTTTTGTGATGCGTCGTTGAGTTGCTTGTTTAATGCAAGCTATCGACGCAGTCCAAACAAGTCGGACCACGCACACAAAGAAACGTCCTTGTGATGTATGTTATACATACTTTGACACTCCATGCCAGACGCACAAACGCAATAAATAATAATAATTAGCCAATCTGTGTGGTTGTAAGGCACACAGACGGACAATTTAGCCGCAAATAACGCAAAAAAAAAAGTAATATTTCGCCCAATCTGTGTGGTTGTAAGGCACACAGACGGACAAAATAGCCGCAAATAAACGCAATAAAATTAATATTTTGACCAATCTGTGTGGTTGTAAGGCACACAGACGGACAAAATAGACGCAAATAACGTAAAAAAAGTAATATTTTGACCAATCTGTGTGGTTGTAAGGCACACAGACGGACAAAATAGACGCAAATAATGCCAAAACATAACGGAATTTCCCAATTCATGCATTATGATGTATAAAATTATATTTTCTTCATGATCAAACTGTACATTTTCCAGTTGTACAGCCGACCATGTTACCTTAAATTTACACGCTCGTGCTTCCTCCTTGCACCTCCTGGGCTGGTTTCCTTTGTTTTTCATCCTCCTAGATGGATTCCTTTTGCTAGATAGATCCTCCTGGTCCTGGTCTGCCTCCTTTTTTCACTACCGCGTTCCTCGCAATGTATTTTTCATTTTTTCACTCCCGTGTATTAAATCCATAGGTCGCTTTTTCTTCTTTTTTTTTATATAATCGCGGCTCGATTGACCATAATGTTCCGCACCATTATGAATTCCGATCGAAATAAAAAGACGTTGACTTTTTCTGTGGGAAAAAGTATAGGCAAAAAAACCCACATTTATTCTCCTGTTAATTCCATGGTGCTAAACAAACCTCTCTTCCCTAATGGTCGAGAGTGACTGACTTATTCTACTTGTACAATACGAATACATATATTGGTTAAAGAGAACTACACGTATGGCCAGTGTTGCCATACGTAACATCATTCTTGATCTTTATTAAGCAGACGACCAGTGTTTGAAATATATCATTCTTTGCACAACTGACTGATAGTGCCGGTTATTCCATGTTGGTAGGCAAAACTCTGATCGCCCATATCCAAGGTTCTGGCAACCTAAAAGGTTCCGGTTTGGCTGCTGGTTACCGTATTATAAGGATGATGGGTATGCCCCAGGGTGACGGCATAAGCTTAAACACCTAGGCATGGTAATTCCTCATACAGTAAATGGAGGTCTTCCATAAGGGTGAGTCGACGTTGATAGTCGGCTACGGCTGCTCTATGGTCCATCTGACTTGCGAAATCAGCTTGGTCGGGCAATGGAGCAGGGGGGATTGGACTTGAAAAAGTACCAAAATATCCGCCGATATTGCTAATAACCTCTGTTGGTAGAGGCGGAAACTCGGGGACGAGATGCTGTCCCGTTTGGGTTTCGAGCGTGCGGAGTTGGAGTGTTATAGGGTCAGGCACTGCAAAGCTCGTTGTTTGTAGAATGGTAAGCAACTCTTGCTCCTCTTTCGTCAAGGGCTGTGAATTCTTTGCTTTTAGGGATACCACTCTAAACCAAAACATCGCCACTGAGTAATAGTCGATATACTCTGGCAGGATGAGATTTTGGAGATTGGGATCATCTGTCACAATCTCAGTGTAGACGCCACGTGATATCTCTATCAACGCGGGAGCACTAGGCTTTTTTATCAATGGCCGTTGGCTTCTCGAATTTTAATGCCTTCGTCTTCGTTCTTTTATATGAAGTTGGCTGCGGTTATTTGTATATTTCCAATGAAGTTGGCAACAATTCTATAAAATAAGGTGTAGCTGCCATCATTGAAGTGCAAACCAAGTATAATGGTCTTCTTACCTTACACTTGGTCTCTTCAATTTATTATACTACAAGTTTCTAGGCTTATCATCAGCAAAGAGTATGCTACTAATTTTTGTTCTTGAACAGTCCAGCCTAAGAATTGTAGACCCATGATCTATGTATGTCTACTTTTAAACACAATGTAGCACCTCCTAGACAATTATAAAAACCAGCAAGTTTAGAAATTGTGTTCAAGAACTAATCCTCTCTTTTAAGACACTAAATTTATATTCTTTGTTTTTTTTTTTTTTTAAGTTCAGCCCATTCCCCAGTGGAAAACCGCACCCCTTGATGTCCACAAAATATCATTCTACATGAACTGTTAAATGATTGAGTAGTTAAGTGGTGAGACCATATTCTACCTTTAGGAGACAATGGATCCCCCGCGATATAATCATCAATGTAGATCCTCCCTCTTGAATCATCAATTAGATTGCACACTTCATCTGTCCTTGGGTTCCTGAGATCCAGATTATTTAATCAAAAATAGTATCCGAACTTGATCCTTGCGCGCTCCCATTTATAAATATTTTATCTAGTAGATTTCCGGTATAGGAATCTCGTATTACATTATGTGTTGAGACACTTACAACAGATCGAGATTGCACAGTTGTAGATCTCCATGAACAAATTTTTTCTGGGTAATTGTAGAACTCAATAGATCCCGAGTTATATTTTTTAACAGCAGTCACACAATCTTCTACAGTTATGGGCAAGTTTCTTGTTTGTTGGACCACATCTGTTGCAAAAAATGTGTCTTGAGTACAGATCTATCTAATGATAGATGATGACATAAGTATCCATTGACCTGTGAAGCACCCCTCGGTTGAAATTGTCTGATTCTTACATCGACTAAATAACCAGGATTAGTAGGTAATTGATGGATGGTATCTTGAGGACAGTATATAGAAGATTTAGGTGCAAAAAAAATTAAATGTCATTAGAAGAAGGAACCATTTTAAAGATGCTATTAGAATACACACATTTATTTAGAGAATTTCCTGCATCATTTGCACTAGGACATTGTATTTCTCCAATTTGACCTTTAACTAATTGGTCTTTCCTATTACAGTTTACCAAAAAAAATCATATTAGAATTATCTTGTAATTTTGAAATGAAACAATGGAACACTGAAACTATAAAGGCGCAAACTCCCAGTCTTGAACTTGTTGTGGACGCCTGGTCAGGACTAGTACCCTTTATCCTAAATATGGAAGAAAATCAAAAGAATACACAAGATAAGAAATATAACCAAGAAAATAACTTTCATACTTACCCAAATGTTGTTGTATGTTGTTTTGTTTTGTAATTCCGAGTTTCGTAGCTGTCGTTGGTCTCAATGGAAATTCTCCATACCTTAGTGGAGAGAAATTCCATGGGAAAGCAATGAGTGCGTTCCGGAGGAGATCTGGATTTTGTGTAAGTACTTTCCTTTAAGTTGGTTGAAGGGTTAAGTTGCATGTGAATGAAACTTTGCCTCGCAAGAAAATGACGCCCCAAAAATCACTCACCAATAAATAATTGAATGGTGTATGGATGCTTGAACGTAAGAAGAACGGGACAGCAATAATAAATGTTGATTGGTTTCCCAGTATGATTCCTGAAAAAAATACCGGAAAATTAGTAGTTACTCCGAAGTAAATATAGTTTTTTTGTATACACTTGATGCTTGACAGAGAATATACTAGCTTGGTTTTTGCTCGTCAATCTTTAACGGGCACCTCCGATCCGCTTCTCTAAAAGTGTGTACCTCCCAGCATCCTAAACTTTGGTACACAGGTCGCTCCAGCAGGTGGGGGTCTCGGCAATCTCGAAAAAAAAAAAATCCTTAAAAATGAATGCTAATTGTTAAATGTATAGAATGTTATGTCTATATATGTTAATGTTCTATGTCTAATCGATTAATCACTATTTATAATTGAAAACAAATCGCACCTAATATCATTAACGTTGAGGTAGGTCGTCAACCTTCGCTGGTTATCGTCAGGGTCATTGACCTTCCTATTGAACTAGTGTAAAGAAAAAAATAGGAGGGAAAACAAAATGGAAGCCGACCTAGTTATATGTGAATACTTTTGGCGGAATTGTAGAAGGACAATATTTTGCCCGGCTTAAATCGTGGGTTTTTCCCCACAGTTCTCCACACACTCAAGTAATCTAGAAAAGGTATATCTCAATAAACAGCAAATTTTGTTGTGGACGCCTGGTCAGGACTCGTACCCTTTATCTTAAATATGGAAGAAAATCATTGTTTTGTTTTGTAATTCCGAGTTACGTAGCTGTCAATTGCCTCGTTGTTGGTCTCAATGGAAATTCTCCATACCTTAGTGGAAAGAAATTCCATGAAAAAGCAATGAGTGCGTTCCGGAGGAGATCTGGGTTTTGTGTACTGTCCTTTAAGTTGGTTGAAGGGTTAAGTTGCATGTGAATGAAACTTTGTTTTATGTGCGTGTTTAGTTTTCATTACTGACTGTTAATACATGTCATTGCGGTGGTTAGGTGATTTTTATTTATAGGTTTTGTAATTATTTGCATGGATTTTTATAGTGTTCTCGTGTAATGTCTGTTTCTATTTGTTTTTTAACATACTTTTTATAGTATGAATGGATTTTTAAAAATAAAAAAAATTATTAATATTATAAGAAATTTTTTTAAAAAGAATTTAACGCTTTCTATCTCCAATTTTCATAAATATTTATGTTATTAGAGTTAAATATTTGGCTTGAGCCATTATTGCTTAGGTTGTTGTTTATTACTTCTTTTGAATTGGGATGTCCCATCCTTATTCAAAATATATAATTTTTTTATCAGTCTGAAAATTGTTCCATTAAAATCTTAATTAACTGATTTTAAGATTTTTTTAAGATTATGAATCTATTGCCTGTGGTGGCTATTCTTCTTTCCTCGTACAGTCCAGAATACAAAATCGACAAATGAATTTTTTTTAAATTATCTATTGATTCTATTAATTCAAACTTACTCCCTATCCTATATAATGCTTTGTCCTTGCTGTGTAAATGAAACGCAAAAACCAAAACGCAAGAAAAATATCTAATGTGTGTGATGATGATTCTAAGGCACCATCAAGAATATGCCGCAATAACAATATAAGATGATAATGGTGGTCAACGCAAAAAATAAAATATTTTATGATTCTCAAATTAAACACAATTGCCTATGATTACACTTGTGACTTTAGTAATAAAAGTTTTATTATTCGTGTTTGGACTTGTATAAAGATTATTTTTATTTCGACTTCAAACTATGACGTCTAGAACGCCTCTACTAATGAATTAAAATCAGTTGGAAGGTGAGGAAGGTTTACGACACCTATCTGCGGAGGCCTGCAACTTAATTTATGGTATATTTACACTTTATATTAAGCCAAGAAAAGGCAGCCCAGACCATAACGTTTTCACCACTATGCTTCACCGTCTTAACTGTGTATTTTTGATCATGTTCCTTGTTTTGTGGACGCCACACATAATATTTTCCATCTGATCCGAATCGACAGAATTTTAATTTAACGATTATATTATGTGACCAATTATTTTTTATTATATTTTTAATTAGTTTAAACAGGCTTTTTTGGTCAATTTGTTTTTGAATGCAAATAAAACAAGTTTATTTTATCTTTTCCCAACGTTTCGTCGCTATCCACGACTTCTTCAGGGGTTTATCTAGATTTTTTATTTGTAATAAAAGATATGATGGTCTTTTTTAGTCAGTGGTTTTTCAACCTTTTATTTAATTAATAATTTGTTTGTATTTTCTTTTTCTGGACAGTTTGCTTTCAGTGATTTGTCTGTTTAGTTTTCGCATTCGGAAGTACATGCGACAACGAAAGAAAAGCTTCATAATCTTCTCATCGCATTTGATCTTTGCTTTCTCGGCAACTTCAAGTAAATGCTGGATGTAGTTTGGACAGATGTAAATGCCTTCACCTTCTCCATTTACGGCATTAAAAACATTTTCTAATGCAGCAAAGTGAGCCATCATTGTGGGATTTGCTTTAGACAAGCCTCCTTCGTCCAAATGATTTACCCAAGAGCTTTCGTCTGGTTCAATTTGTTCCAGGTTTGCTATAGTGTTTTTAAAACGATGGCAAATGTAGCCAGCCAAGTTTTCCAAACCATCGTAAGTAAATGGGAGATTTTCTTCTGGCTCAGAAGCAATAGGCATACTATTGTCGACTTTGACAACGACAAAAATCCTTCCTGAAAAAGCGAATATTGTTAAGATGAATCGATTATTAGATTGTGAGATCAAACCTGTCACCTACATTTCCGTTGTCAGAAAGTGCACCTTCATTGTGCCCAAGGATGTATGATTTCATCCTGTACTTAAACTCTTGGCGATCTGGGTGATCATGAAGACCACCTTTAGCTCTTATGACACCGAAGAAGTTTTCAAGGACGTCTTGGTTCAATCGGTATGTCATTATGAATTTAACGCCAAAACGTTCCAATACATCCTTGCAGGGCATTATTAGATTGCACGATACCTTCAATATAATACTTTCAATAGTGTTTATTTGAAAAAGTTTTGTAGCTTACCTTTTTAAAATGGTAGCAAACATTTTTTGCCAACTACTCGCATATTTAAAATCATATCTGACATGTCATCTAAAATTTTATTTTGGGTTTCCAAATGTAGTCCGTATGCGTGGACCCTTTCACGTGAATCACTGTAGGGAGACCTGACATTCATGACGTCGAACCAATCATTTGTCTGCAAAAAAATTTAAACTGAAATACTGTGCGATACATTACTGTTTAGAGACTTACATATTTGAACAGTTGATAGCATTCTTCCCAACTTTCTTCTTCGAGGTATCCAAGGCTAACAGCTCGCGACAACGCTTTGGCGACAGTGTGTGAGAACAACTTTGTAGCATGTTTCACTTTTTGCCTTTCTGCTTGTACAACATTCAATGTTTTGGCTGAAATCTTATGAGTTATACTCAGCTCTCCCGAAGTTAAGGAAAGAAGTTTCAAAATGATTTCTTTTTTAACAACCTTTCCGTTAATTTGAAATCCTTGGTCAATAAAGTGATTTCTTACCAATTTTATTAAATGTGGTACGTCGGCGAATACAAAAATTCTTTGTTCTTTAAAAACAAACCTGTTAAGGGATTGATTTAATCAATTAATTCAAGCATTTTTTATTTTATATGAAATAACATACCAAGGATTTTCCATACTGACACTAAGCTCTGTATAGAGTCCTCTGTTCGCCCCACCTAAATCACTTGTGATTGCCACTACTGTGAAACCACAGGTCCCAACTTTTTCGATGATATTGAATAAAATGCCCTTCGTCATCTTACAATCATAATCATAAAATATGGGCTGCTTCCATTTTCCAACTAAACCTATTGTGAGCAAAAGTGTTAGCACTTAACGATGAAAAATAATCGAATATTTACCCCTCAGCATCCATACTTGCACGTAAGACGCTGGCTTAAGTGTTGTGTCAGAAGGTCTATCATAGCAGTATGCTTCTTTGATCTTCATTTCATCGAAGCTGAGGACACAAAGCTTTTGATTTTCAGTAAGTTCTTGCGCTGCTTTCATTATTTGAATGATGGGTACCATGATTCCTGGTGTTAGGTCGATTTTCTGGGCCCAAGTTTGAAGAGTTCTGATGGCAGGGAGAGGAACATTTTTCTTTTTAAGCAATTTGTAAGCTCTGGAGCTAGCAGAATATGTATAGCGTTATTGATCGTGCTATATCTTCCTCAGACCAAGTTAATCTTTTTACGCCCATTCGAATTTTTTTTATTTGACCAGGAGTAAAAATTGTTAGAAGCTTTTCTTCTAAGTTGGACTGGTAAAACTTGGCTTTTTTCACTTCATTCTCCAACTTATTTATCCTCCTGGTCTTAGTCATTAACTCTGCTTTGAGTTTCTCATTTTCTTCGCGTAAGGTTTTTCTAATAAGTTTATAAAAACAAATTATTTTATACAATTTCAGAATGCATGGATAGTACGATTAAGATTTTGTTCCTATCATAAATGCATACAAATATTATAAGGTACTTACAACTCTTCAGTTAACACATCAAATTGAGCTTGTTCTAATTGTGGATATGAAATATTTTCCATCAAGCTATCATTTTTGCATTGCTGTTCAGGCAAATTGTCATGCTCGAGCTCAATGGGAACTTCCAGCAACCCACTCATTACTTCTTTTTGCTTTTTCAGCTCCATTCTTTTCGAGTGCTTTGTTGTGTCAGGCTCAGACGCTACAGACAGTTGCTTTGGGTAAACCGTAGAAACTGCATCTGGTTTCAAAATCCGACACCGTGTGAATCCTATTGATATAAATCTATTTCTGATTCTTATTCTGAACTAATTTTTTTTATTAACTTACCCATTTCATACTTTGTATTGTTTATATTTATTTATTTAATAATTTTACATTTGGATAATTTTATTTATAAAGGAAAACTTACTGATGTTTTGAAGTTGTTGAATTTACATAGTTTGGAAATTAATAATTTGTAATGATTTTACTTTTTTAATAGATTTTAATAATTTTTAATAGATAAATGGAAACAAAACAAAATAAATTAACACTAAAATAATTTAACATAAAAAAGACTTATTACTTTACGGAACAAACAAAAATTAAAAATATTCAGGTACCTACTTGTTGAACTGCCAAAACATAGCTTACGATCGTATTGTCTCTATCCTCTTGTGTATTCATTGTTTTGGTAATTTTTTGTTGAATTCGTAGACTCTCAAGAGTAAATCTCGCGTTCATTCTCTTTTCCTTGTCCAGTACTCTTACATCGTGAAAGTTGGCTCTGTGTCCGCTGTCAAGTATATGTTGTAAGAGACCCGTTGATTCTTTTCCTTTTTTAATGTCTGTTTTATGCTCTGTCATTCTTATACCTAGCAGTCTTTTCGTTGTTCCACTTCCAATATATACCAAACTGCACGCTTCCCCCTCTTTTCCATCGCAGCTGATTTCATAGACGACATTGTATTGTTGTTCTTTGTCTACTGGAGCTTTGGTGTTGGTGAACATTGATCTTAGTGTTGCGTTGGATTTATGTGCATATGTATACGATGCACTCTTTTGTTTGATGGTATGGTGTAAGCTCCTGCTGTCAGTTAAGTTTGGTACATATCTCATGCTGAAGTATTTAGCGTTGCCGTGCGTCGTTTTTGTTTTTGATTGTTTTATTATTTGTTAAGTTAGATTTGTGAGTTTTCTTATTAAGTAAATTATTGATTAGGAAATTTGGAAAATTGTTCATGTCGAGTATAGTTTTGATTGTTTTTATGTTATTTATTTTAAATTGTTCATCGCTGATGTCTAGGACTAGGACTTTGTTAATGAAATTAGTAGCTGTATTGATTTTCTGTGTTGAAAGGTAATTAATCATTCTTCCGGAAGGTGTGGGTTTCGAATACCAATTGAAAGCAATTTTTCCGTCTATCCGATAAAGTCTTACATCTAAATATGGTATGCTGTTATTTTGTTCCATTTCTATTGTGAATTGTATTTTATTGTGATAATTGTTAAGTGTATTCAATATTGTTTCTTTATCTCGATCTTTGATTATTGCAAAAATATCATCGACATATTTTGATATGTGTTTGATATTTATGTTTTTATCTGTTAAGATATTAGTTGAATTATCAAGAAGGTCATCAAGAATGATATCTGCTATTGTAGGAGATAGAGTATTCCCCATGGGCATTCCAAATGTTTGATTATAAATTTTGTCATCATATTTGAAGTAGTTATTTTCTTTAAGACAAAATTCTAACATTCGTAAAAACTTTTTTTTTTGGTATTCTTGTGAATTTTTCTATTGTTGGCCAATGTTTCATAATAATCTTTATAGCGAGGTAGGTAGGTATGTTCGTGAAAAGCGATATCACATCAAATGAGATAACTATGCAGACACTTTTGAATCTATTTAAACAGTAAATTTATGTATAACCTTGTTTTTGGCAAAATTTTTAATTGATTTGATTCGACTATAGGTAAATGAAAATCTTAGTAATTAATTAATTTAATTCGAAAAACTTTATCAATTTTATTTTATTTCAATTTTGAATCATTATTTATTTATTTCATTTAAGAACGTCTTACATATATGTACATATATTCATATTTATTTGTTTCTTTGTAACAAAAAACATTTCAAAAAAAAAAAAAACAAAACAAACAAAACTACAAAATAAAAATTGTTGATAATTATTTAAAATGTAAATAAACTTTAAAATATGATCCATTATATTACAATTTTGAGAAACAATTAAAAACAAACAAATACAAAAATCTATTATTATTATTATTATATTTTATATTCTTAGAAATATCATGTATTTTAATTATTCTTAAATATAACTATTTTTGCAACTGGTAATTTTAACCAAATCATAGATTAAGAAAATTGTTTAAGTACAAATGTATTAAGTTTTTTAATTTAGCTTGTAAGTAAAATTTTTATAAAATAAAAAGTACAAAAATAAAAAAAAAAAATTGGTTTGTCAATATAAATTGTCGGATTTTGTTGCTTTTCTTTTGAAATAATTATATAACATCTCGAGGTGCTGGTAAGTAATAGCTGTAAAAAGCTCAACCAAACATATTCTTTTAAAATTTAGATGCCATGAAGTGTTCCCAAAAATAAAACTAAACTCGTTTGCGTGTTCCTAAAGATGAACACATCCTCTATAAATGAAACAATGTAAGTCCTGCATTATGCAGAAAAGTAGAGGGAGACAGATAAATGTCAAATCCCAAAATCCTTTTTACTTCACATTATAAGGTACTATACTTTTTGACAGTACAGCGTTGCCGCAAGCAAGTAAATCAAAAAACCTGCACAAACTAAAAAATAGTAAAATAATTGCTAAATATTTTCAGACAGCAGAAAATATTGTTTTAAAAGAAAAAATGGTGAAAAATAGTCTAAAAATTATATTTAGAAGGTACTTAGAATTCTTTATGTAGCAAAACGTATTGAAATTCAGAAAAGTGACTGAATAATGTAAGAAAAATAATGCAATTACTTGCAACACTGAAGCAGAAATCAAATGCATATAGATGTAAATCAAACATAAGTCCTTATATAGGGTTTTTCAATAAGGGCGGGTAGATGATAAAAATGTCAATTGTACCGTTTGTTGTATGGCACGTAGCGCTGTACTGCTGGAACCACATGTCTAGGTCCATATGGTTCAATTTGGTCTATAAGAAATTAGTTATCATTGTTATGTAGCGCTCGCTGTTGACGGTGACCGCCTCACTAACGTCGTTTTCAAAAAAGTACGGACCAAAATCCATACCAAAGGGTAAGAGGATTCATTATCACCTGGTGAACCTCGCGTCGATATACGGCATTTTTGCTTGTTAACACAGCCATTCATCCAAAAATGCTACTCGTCACTAAAGATGATTTTTCAGCCAAAATTGGTGTCCTTTTCCAAACAATTCGAGGCCCAGTCAGCGAACAAAAGGCGGCGGCGCGGCGCAACGTTGTCTATGGTCATGAACTTTTAGCTCCTGGGTCAGTTGGATCTTGTACGGGTGAAGGCCAAAGTCCCGACGTAAAATTCGCCAAGTTGAAGTCTACGAAAGGCTGAGTTCTTGTGCACGGCGAGTAATAGACTGCCTCGGGTTCTGTTGTACACTTTCACGGACTGCGGCGATGTTCTCGGCTGATCCTGCGTTCCTTGAACGTACGGGTATTGGCTGATTGTTTACTGAACCGGTGGTCTCAAATTTGGCCATCAAACGTTGAAGAGTCGACTGTGAAGGGCCACCACGTCTACTGTAAAATGGGCGCAATGCGCGCAACGTTTGCGTTAACGAACACTCATTTTTATAATAAAGTTTTATCATTTGAACGTGCTGTTCAATCGCGTAACTTGCCATGATGATTTGGCATAAACAACTGAATAATAAACAAAACATTTGACAGATGTTACCAAAACAAAATGGCCGCCACGGGGTGCCAAAATCTCCCCTGGCCAATTGAAAGCCCCTTTTATTATTACGATTGATAGATCCCCACACCAACAGCCTCGCTTCAATAATAATCAATTGCTAATTCTTAATATGAACTAATTCTAAGGTTGAAATATTAGTGCCATGACAAAGCAAAACCAAAATTGTTTTCCTTTATGCAAAGAAAAAGGCTTATGTGAGACAAATACATGTGAGAATGCCCTTAGAAATTGTGTAATTACCCTTATGTTACTACTATTCTTAACGCCCTCTATGTTCTTAAAGTGTTAACATATTATGCATATTCGCTTTTATTGTTAAGTTGTCAATTGTGCGAATATCGAAGAACAGATGGTTTTGAAATGTGAAAACATTTTCTGTTGTCTGTTCTAGATTCCTACTCGTATCTGGACATATTTTAAAGATCTAAAAATAAGTGTTCACTCTTGCGGGTGGACGACTAGGGAGCAGCGTTGCCGATGTGGCACGATCGTGCCATTTTGACACGGAAATTTTCTCGTGGCGCGGTGGCACGAAAAGTTTAAATATGGCACGTTTTTTTTACCCCAAAAATAAATTTATTAGTTTCAGATACACATATCTACTTTTCACAAAATTATCCTTAAATTTTTTTAAAAGAAGATTATGTTAATTCTTTAAAAAACAAAGATTATATTTGCTATGAAATCGAAAACTGTAAACCAATAGATGATATTTTTTTGGGAATTGAATGCACAGAAGAAATTCAAAATTTAGAGACTAACGAAAAATTGAATGTTTTAAAAGATTGTCAAATATTCTATAAAGAACTTTTACAAGAATTTGAAAGAAAACTTAATTTAGAGGATAATGCGTTTAAGATAATTGATCCAACCTTTTTAAAAAATAATCCAAAAATACAAAGTATTTTGTCTCAATTCAATATTTTGGTATCAGAATTTTCTCATCTATTAGAGTGCGGGAAAGATGTTCTTTTTGGTGAAATAAGACAAATTTTTGAGATTGGAAAGCGTTTTTCTTGAAGATTCAAAAACGTTTTGGCTTAATAATATTTTTAATAATAATACCTACTCATAATGTGATGAGAAATAGGTAGTTATGAACTTGCCAAAAACTCCTGTTTCTGGACAATGCCTACACGAATAGAGGAAGCGATTTTTTTTTGTAATAGTAAAAGTGTTGAATTAAAATTTATTTTTAAAGAACAACTTGAATTTTTTTTTCATATTTCACGAAAATTTCATAAATGGCACGTTTTTTTCAAAAAATGTGGCACGAAATTTTTTTTTTTGTCGACAACGCTGCTGGGGAGTACAAATTGTAGTGTAAGAAAAATAAGCAAACATGAGAAAAAAGAGACGAGCATACAATAGCTGTGTTTTAGTATCTACATCCCATGAAAATAAGCGATACGGATCTTATTGACAACAGTCTGTCATCCTGGATTGGTACAGTTATGAATAATACGCCTTTGAACAGTGAATATATATACATATACCACATATAATTGGAATTTGGTTTACTAACCATACTGTGTGTAGAATCTGATAGGCAACATCATTTCTTACTATGAGACGTTAAGAATATCATAAATGTCTTCAATGTGATAGATGTGCCCTCTGGTTGTGGTATCTGCTGGTCGCCAGATTTGCACGATCATAAACCTAAGTTGAACTTTCGATTTCGACTCGATTTGAACTCCATATCTTCCCATATAATCTAAACCGGTGAATTGAAATTGAATACTTTATGTAGCTCATCTAGATACTGCTTAAAAAAGTATTCAGCAAAGTTAGGAGCACATTTATAATGACGTGCTGAATGCATTTCTCCAGCGTTTTTTAAAGCATTTCACCCGGCTGTCAATTTAATTGGCATCGGCATGGCATTCTCATTTCTATTCTTAAACCTAAACGTAAACGAATAACAATTTTAAAAGTTTAAGTAACATCTTTTAAACTTTTATAACTATAGTTAAAAACATTCGATCATAGAAATATGTATATTAGTGCATAACATAATAATTAATAACTTCAGTTTTTAACGATATTTTTTTGCAATGTTAAAATGCAATTCATCATCTACCTTCAAAACATTTTTTATATATTAATGGATAAATTGAAAGAAAAGTGAACAAAATTTTGGAAGAAATACACTCTTATGTTCACAACTAATCAAAGAACCAAGTTAATGCACCAATAGCATTAAAGTTTTATGAAAATTAAAAATAAGCAAAGTTCAGTACAGTATAGCAAGAGTGCCTACCTGCCTACCAGCAGTAAACATGAAATTGCATAAGAATTTTACACTTTGTAGACCTCGCCTTCGGGATCAAATTTTTACAAATTCTGAAAGAAAACCCAGAAGATTCAATTCGTATGCACGAATGAAGTAAGTTTTATGGTTTTGACTTTTTGATATTGATTGAATTTAATACGTTTTATTTTTAAAGAATCATAACATAAAAAATAACCTGTTGCAGTTTCGAAGTAACATTTACGTCAGTTGGAAATAAGCATTGGTAAGTATTTCTGTCCTTTAAATGTGTCCAAAATCTATTCACTGTTGAGTTTGTATTTGAATAACAACGTCTCATTAGGAATCCCCGCATTTGAAAATGCATTTTTACCTTACAGGTTTTATAAAGTAACTAAGCTAAATATACACTTTCTTGTTAGGACTGTTTGTAAAACTATCGAAAAATATGCGAATATTGCCTGGACAAAATATTACAAATAATTTGTTTTCTTCTCATTCCGATGCAATGATCCTTCTATAAGCATATGAAATAATCATTTTTATGAAATGTTATTCTCTTAAGAAGAAGAAAGGTTAAACTTTCCTTTTTTGTTTACATTTATTCATAAATATTAGGAAAATTGAAAATAACTAGTTGCTCTTTGTTTAGATCATTCTCGGTTCCAACGCTCGTTCACAATGACACTCCTCGATAGATAAAGCCAATTTGCTTGCAGCACAGTTTGCTGTCAATTCGACGCTACCAAAAAGGGTCATTAGCCCTCCTGTACTTGAGAGTGTAAACGATTTTATGGGAGAAATTTCCTTTCGTACACTTGCAGTTGCCAGAGGACTGAAAGACCTTGACATACACAAATCTGCTGGCCCTTCTGAGAAGCTTCTATTCCTCTATCCTTTTCTGCTCGTACAGCTTGTGAGCCATAGCTGTATATATTATTATATTCAAAACTAAAACATATTTTATCCAAGCATAGTTTTGTAATAATTTAAACTTAATTTTGAATTTATTTTCAGACTTTATGTGCCGCACGTTTTCCCATACCACATACGATGCAATATGTTCTACATATAAAATAAAGAGATTACAAAACCTTTCAAAATAATTCATCATCAACAAAGAACCCTTATTCACTGTTCGTGAGTAATAAATTTAAGTTATTATCTAAGTAGCTTACGTCCTAAACAAAACTAGACTAAACAAAATACTATTTTAAGGTTAGTTCTCTCAATTTTTAAATTTTAATATGTATGGTTTTATATAATTTAATTTTAAGTATACCAAGTCTGATGTAAAATACTTTTCAAACAAAATGACAAAAATGTCAAAAACATATTTTTAGGGAATGATTTCAATTTTTTTTTTTTTTTTAAGAATACAAACATTAATTCAATAATGAAACGATAATTCAAATGAGCTAATACCGTAATTTGT
This sequence comes from Eupeodes latifasciatus, assembly GCA_920104205.1. Classification (NCBI taxonomy): domain Eukaryota; kingdom Metazoa; phylum Arthropoda; class Insecta; order Diptera; family Syrphidae; genus Eupeodes; species Eupeodes latifasciatus. Next base: position 387,616,266 of record OV049924.1, on the reverse strand, counting down.
TGGTAGGTAATCTTTTTTAAAATCAAAAAATGTGAGTTCGGAGACTCAACAACAAATTACAACTTATAATTCTTAATGATATAAAATACTTATGTAATTTAACTTCGTCATTTTAAAAACTGCAAATTGTGGTTATTTTTTGAAATTAAATTCGTATACTATAGTTTATATAATTTTTGTTTGAGCCTGATAATTTTTAAATAACATAATGTAACACAATGACATATGTATGTATGTATGTAATGTATCAAAGAACAACAAAACAATAATTAAGTCTCGGTCCGAAAAAGAAAATTTTTACACCAAACATCTTCTACCCAATATATCGATGATTATCAAAATCTATTCTTATTTCTAAGAGAGATTTGACAATGATCAGTTTGTCGAGATTAAAGAAAGAATAATATTTAAGGTATTTATGTATTTACTAGCGGACCCGACAGACGTGATACACGAGCGAAGTATAATATTGCATAGTGATCCGATATTTTTATTTGTATGACTGCTATTTTATATCATTATTTTGTACCCGAACTAAACAATGATCAATCAGTGTTTTGGATGTTCTAGTTACTCTCGTATATGACATTATTGTGTTTTTGAGTCCTTTTGAAGATATTATTGATATATAGTTGCTGACACCAGAATCAGAATCGTTAGGGTTTTTTGTATTAATATTCACGTCTCCTAAGATAATTAATTTCTTTCTTTTATCAATTTTGTCTATATTATTACGCAGCTCTTGTATAAATTGATTAACTCGTATTCTGGGTGGTCTGTTTACTGCCATTATAATCCATTTAAGTTTTCCTTTTTTAATATTTAAAATTATGCTTTCGTAGGATATAGATAATATTTCTACTCTATCATATCATAACTGATATTATTTTTTATGAAGATTTTTAAGTCCACGATGGAAAAGCATATTTTGAGTTCTAGAATCTCTATAAAACTGAAGGCTTAAATCCAAATTCGATCTTAAGTAGTGCGGTTGGTTTGCTTTCTCCCACGTAGGTCAGGCTTGATGTCAAGTATTTAGGTGCTAGATCGTTTTTTAATTTGAACACGAACAGTAACGCATTGAACATGATTCTTTGTTTAATGTTTAATCATCTTAAACAAGATAGCATTCAAGTTATTGATGTATGCAAGCTACATTTAAGAATGGATCACATAGCTTTGTTTTGTAGAACTTCCAGTCGATTAATGTGCTCATTATTACCTAGAAATAGAACTGTGGAACAAAACTCAAAATGTGGTTTAATAATTGTATAATAAATATTAATGGCACAAATTGTTGTTATATTTTTTCGAATGCGTTTAAGAAACCCAATTTTTTTGGAAATTTTTTTTCACACATAAACCATATGATTAAAGATATTTTAGAATTTCTTAAAACTTTAGAAATGTCATTAATGTATATCAGAAATAGTAATGGGTCAAGTATAGTTCCTTGAGATACACCGAAATATGTATAAATTGCACTTCAAGTTGAATTATTCACACAGGTCTTTTGGGTTCTACCATTTTCTTTAGGTATTGGGATTACAATAGATTCTTTTTAATTTTTCGGGAATTCACCACGGAAGAAAGATTCATTAACTATTTTTAATGTTATTGGACCTATAATATCGAAACAATCTAAGACAATATTAACATTAAGGTTCATGGCACTTTTTGTATTCATGGTTTTGCATATTTTTCTTAAGTCATTTAGGTCTATTTCTAAAATTTAAAAACACTGCATTTCCGATACCTTAATGTCCGACTGAATGTTGTTACAGGGTATTGAGTTACTAATTGAATTAATGCTTTCAATAAAATACTCGTTTCCCGATTCCAGCTTATCACCGAAACGAACTTCATTAACTTCAATTTTTTTTTCATTCAAAACCAATTTTTTTATCGTTCGTCACATATCCTTTTGATTTTGACAAGACTCAATTTTATTACAGATATAATTCTTTTCTTGTAAGGTTAAGTTTATTTTTGTAACAATTACGTACATTTTTGTAAGAAATCCAATCATTGGACCTATTGAATATACTCGCCCTACGAAAGCACTGTATTTTTTTTAATTTCAAAGTTCTTAATTCGTTTGTGAACCATTTATTTGATTCATGTACTATGGTTTTTTTAGTTAATTTTTGAACACAATCTAATAAACTATCTTGTAGCAAAAATGATAACATATTAAAATCAGTATCAAGACTTAATTGCTCACATTTTTCACTTAGAATAGCTCTAAACTAAATTTCATTGTATTTAAATAGATTAATACATTTTTTATTTTTCTACAAGCCACGGGAACTTTTATATTATATATTAATACATGATCACTAACTTTTAATTCCGGAACCGTGTCTGCCCAAATTGGTTTCTCTTTTGGGCATATAACGAAGTCAATCAATGACCGGGAACGGTCCGTGATCCTTGTTGGTTTATTTATTACTTGCTTCAGGTTGTTTTGGATTAAAATATCACAGAAAGCTTTAGTGTAGGTATAACTTATATCCATTAAATTAATATTAAAGTCCCCCAGAATCACTACATTGGAATTAGTATGCAATATTATATCAAGCCAACTCGAATATGCTACACAAAATTCACGGTCAGAACTACTTGGTGATCTGTACAATATCGCAACAGTTTCTCTGAGCTCGGTAAAAGTACCTTGTTTTGTTTAGAGACAACTCCCTGCTCAGTTACTGCACTGGAGGTGAGTCCATTGTAGTCCCTTGGATCCCGTTGCAATTGGTTGTCTGATGCTATGTTGCACAACACCACGTTGTCGAATAGTCCAGGTACAGCTAAAGTGGGTGATATGGATGTTGCCATCATACCACTAAACGCGGGGCAGCTGTCTACGTCACTCATGTTGGTAGGAAATTTGTTACCGTTGAGGGTGTGCATCGAGCGGTTAGCCCCTCTGGCCTTGTATTCCACAAAACCAAGTAATCCCAATTCCTTGACTATAGTATCAGCCGAGATACCCTCCCGTTTATTCCATTTCTTATCGGCATCTAGCAATATGGATATAGTATCCGACGTACTCCAATTTTCCAAATGGCTAAAAGCAGCTATTGCTATCAGGGGTAGCTGTTTCTGCTCCGCCCAACCCATACCCCACGTGAAGTCTGTTACCGTTATTATAAACTTCCGCGATAGGTGAGGTAATCTGGTTATGAACCTAGCCTGGTACTCACTATTATTGGCTAGCTTAGTAGCTATCCTTCTAAACGCTGATAGCTCATTCTCTTGTGAAGATCTATGCTCCTTAGTTGCTGGTGGTTTAGATGTATGACCACCTCCGTCACTTTCTCAACTGCTAGATGTGGTAGGTGGAGCTATCTTGGAGGGTTTAGGCTTGGGCTTCTTCTTTTTTAGATTTTCCCACATCTCCTCAGCCATCTCCAGCTCGGGGGTGGGTTGTATGGCTTCCTCTAGTTCACCTAAGATAGCGAATCTTTTGCCAGTGAGAGTGTGTACTAATAGGGAAGCTTGCCTATAGGCTTGGTTGGTCTTAGCCATAGCTACCAAGTGGTCCAGGTAAAAGGGAGGTCCTTGATTTGGTTCAATCCCTTCGGTGGTAAGATCTTTCCCGGATCTAGGCAACTGTAGCGCCTTGTGGTCGGTTACCCACATGGGTTCAGCTCGGCCCAAGCCGCCACCCCGGGTCCCATTCTGTATAGTTATAAGCACGTTTATGTTACCTGTTACACCTTGCTGTGCTACCAAAGCGAACATTGCAGACTCTTCCAAGATGAATTGGAACGGTATGCTGGTTGGACCTATTATAGATATATTCAATAGGCCTAGTGGCTTCTTAGTCAAGTCAGTTAGTGACAAGTTGAGGGGAGCCGACCCATCCATTTGTGTCACAATTGTACCCTTATAGGTACCAGGGGCCAATGTTGGCAAATCGGACCATGTTTTGCTACGTGGGGAGAACATGGCAGAGAAACTGGTCATTGGAGATCACATATACTCCTCCCATACAGTTAAAGGTCCAAATTTGGGCAGAGGTGGCGTGGTGTAGTCAGATGGAGGCCTGTTACTGATCATCTCAGATAGGGGTGTAGCCTTTGGTGGTTCGAGGGTCCTTGCCAAGCCCAATATGGCTACCAGACCCATCTTCTCATCCTGAGTTAACTGTTGGCCCATTGCCACCTCAATGTTATTTATTAACTGTTCATCCCAGTCAATATTTTCAAAGCCTGCCTCTGTTGGTTGCAGGTTTATGGACTCCATAGTTGTCGTCACATTGTCCGGTATGTCTGGGAAGAATAGTTTTGTTAAGTAAGTCAATATACTACGCCTAGGTGTTGGTATGGTAGTGAGTTGGTAGGCGTCAGGGCTCTACCATAGTAGTAATCTGCTGAGGTGAAGTCTTCACCATCAGCAGCATGTGTCCTTCTCTGTGGGTGTCTTCCTGGTCTGGAGGTAGTTAAATTATTTAAATAACTCATAAAATCATTATTTAGTTTCTCCCCTTCCTATGCCTATCACTGGGAATCAGACTAATATTAGCAGGTTCGGACGATTAGTATTTATCACTATCGCCATCATATCCGGTAAGGCACCCATGTTAAGTTGGTAATTAAATAATCAATGAGTCTAACGACGCTTGCAGTTAAGATCATCCCTGGCGGTGTCTCTATACTGTAACGGTACTCGGGATCTCACCCCTTACACACACCGATACAGGTTTCTAAACCAGGTCACTGTTCCCGCATTAATACATTAGAACTTTCCAAAAGATATATTTAACACTCGAGTTTCATCCCTCCTCCAAGGTCCGATGAGAATCCACTCAATACCAACTATAACTCCTTACTTTCAATGATGTCCTTCATGACTCACACATCCTCATCCTTGTCTGCCTTTTTTCAGTCCATTCACTCGAGCCAGCACTCCTAACTAGGGAAACCAATAGTTGTCCTAGACATTCAACACCGATCCGACCGGCAAAAACTTCGGATTGGTTTTAAATGCTTTTTCTATTATTTCATACTTTGTTTGATTTCGGGTCAAACTAATAGATATGTTTTTTACTTGTTTATTATTTCTGTCTGTGTAAGCATAAATATCTTCAATGTCGACTTTGTTTAAAGAAATACATACCCAATGCTTCACCAACTGCACTAACAACGTCATATACATTATCAGTGCTTTTCATGGGTATTCCTTTTGTTTCAATATTGTTATCAATACATTTTTGTTCAAGTGCATTTATTTGTTTTTGCAGTGACTTAATTTGGGAGTATTTTATTTCATTTTGTTTTTATATTCGACGAGTTCTTGAGTTAGGGATTTTAGTTCGTCGTATTTACTGCTAGTGAAATCCACAGTTTTATTGTATTCTTTTAGCATTTCTTTTAGTTCTTTGTTAATGCCGTTATTGTCGCTCCGCTGATCATGTGGACTTTGATCTACTGCTTTTGATGATTCAGTTGATCTGGATCTCTTTGATGTTTGGTGTAGTTGTTTTTCGTTGGATCTAGCATCTTCTTTATTTTCTCTGCACAAAGGAATCAGTGGAATCAAAACGTCTTCTTTACTTCTTTTTAAAAAATTGTGCTACGATGACGTTGTTCATTAATTCTTTACTGAAAGTCGGGTGCCATAACTAAGAGGCTGGTATATTTCGTTATAACTTTTTTAGTTCATATAAGATTGACACCATTCCGGTTCCAGGAAGCATTGAAAACAAGTATAATATTCAGCTTTCCAAGGCACGAAACATCAACGAACGGACAATTAAAACAAAACATTATTTCATGAAACAAATAATAAAATTAAATCACTAATAACAGCCATAGGTAGTTCTTCATTTTGTGTGATTTTCAAAAAAAAATTATGCATCGACGAGTTTTTCGGTGACCTTACCAAGTGTTCAAAGTAGAAAATGCGAAAATTAAACTCTTGTAGCGAAATGTTTATTTTCTAAAATTAATAAAATCTTGTTATAATATTGAAAAATATTAAGATTATTAGTATTTTTACCGATTGGTAATTTTCCTTCAACTTGAACGTTTGAACTTGAACGTTTAAAAAATGACAATGGTTTAAATAAAATGACAATGGTGCCAACAATTAAACATAAGAATTTTCAGACAAATAATGAAATGGCACGATGTGTTCGTTTGTGTGTTTGTTGCTCCTTTTGTTCGTCGGTGGATGTGTTCATTTTGGCCGCATTTTTGGTCGTCGACACCAAGTTCCATCTCTATAAGTTTTTTCTTAAACTCTAATTTCTGCAGCATTATGTTTTTCAGGGCGAGATTGTGCCGACGATTTTCTTCGTATATTTGTTTTTGTCTGTCTTCGGTCTTCTGCAAAATTCTATTCATACGATGGAACTCGTTTTTCATGTCTTCCAGCTTAGAACACAAATCAGCAAAAAACTTTTCAAAGACTTCGTTTTGCTTTTGAAGCAGTTGAACCGGAGTGTCCTTCTTTGTTCGTTCACATCGCTTTTCCTCCACCAAATGTTCTTCATCTTCATTAATAGAGCTCATTGATATGTTATTGTTTGATGTTGACGTTTCTGCCACATCAGACTCCTCAATACTAGTTTCATTTAGTCCAAATACCTTGGCCTTGATTTCACTCACAGACTGGCTTAGCGAGGTAATTCTAACGAGAGCTTGTTCAAATTCTGATAATAGAATTAAATTATTATCGTTGAAACCGGACTGCTTCCTTTTTGTTTCGTTTTCAACCAACTTTGTTTTTGGTTTTATTTTTGAAATCAGCCCAGACCTTGAACACGAACATTTTTTATCTTTTACTTCACTTATTTTATTTACAAACCTTTTTCCATGTAGCACCTTTCTTTAGATGGAGGCCCATGGCTTCAGCTTCACGGCAGCATCTCTCCAAAACCGGTCAACATCTACACGGTTTACAGAAAAACCCTTTGCTACCTCCGGATTCTCCTCCATCAACCTTATCAGGACTTCTTTTTGCTCCAATTAGAATGTGACTGTGCCCTTTATAAAATATTGTTGGTCTAGGTGCTTCGAGGATAGCTTGAACTTTTTTCGGATCCTTGTCAATTGTTTTGTAGGAAATGTGATATCCGAGGTATGATATTTTTGTAGCAAAAAACTTACACTTGGCTTTGTTCAGATGGAGATAGTTGTCTTCAAGTCTTTTAAAACATTTCATGAGATTGTCTTTACAGTCAATGAGTGATTCTAGATGATCTACTAGCCCTTCGTAGCGCAATGACTCAGTTTTTGTTAAAATTTTCACAAAAGACGTACAAAATAGTTATAATACGAGGAAAAATAATTAAAAAAAAAAAACTTTAATTTTTTTATGTTTATTAACAAAATTCAAATGTTGCAGATATGCAACATTGCATTTTCAATTCCCCTTTTTAACAAATTACTTGCAATGGAAATCTTTGAAACAATTATTCGTTTTATTGTTGCATAAGCCTACTCCACATTTTTCGCATAATGTTTGTGTAAATCCAGTACAATTTGGCATTTTACAGCGTATTCTTTTTTCTCCCCATATTGGCCAATGACTTGTTTGATCAAGTCGAACCTCTTTCGGCGGTGCGTGTTGAGCAGGGCCTTTCTTTTTTTTAGCTTGAAGACCTTGTTCAACATCAGATGTCCTTTTACTCGCCCTTTGTTTCATGCCCACCTTACACAGTGATTCAGCTACTTCCATTCGAAAGTCGGCGGCGCTCAAATTTTCAGACCGGCCAGCTTGTTTGTTGACACGGCGATAAAGTAGCCAAGCATTTGCCATAACCATGTCCAGAAGGTGGTAAAACAGACGCATATACCAAAATTTACTTCTTAGTAATATCTTGTGCCTTGCAATAATACTGTCCATCAGATCCACCCCGCCCATGTGGCGGTTGTACTCGGCTACAACAAATGGTCGTTCAACTGATATATGGACTTTATTCACTCTGTCATATCGCTGGACATTAGATGTAGGGTTCTTACCTGCGAAATTTGACGCAAGGGAAACGATTTTATTGTCTTTCCAAGCGGTTGTTGAAATCTGAATCCCATTGTGGTCGCCAACAAACTCCACTGAAGTACCCCTTGGTTGTTTTCTAAAAAAAGACTCATCCGGTAGCTTACAATTGGGGATTCTATTTTTTCTCACTGTACCAAGACTGTGAATACCTCTTCTCGCCAAATGTTCGATAAGAGGTAAGGAGGTATAATAGTTGTCGAAATACAGCCTGTAATTGCTATTATTTGGTATTTTCCTCGCTAAACGCATTACTATATTTGAGGAAGCACCCAATTGCGGCTCGCCTTCTTCTAAAATATTTTCTTGGCCACTGTAAATTTCAAAGTTGTAGCCAAAACCACTAACGCCACACAAAATAAACAACTTGAAGCCCCATTTATGAGGCTTGGCTGGCATATATTGCTTCAAAATGCTCCTGGCCTTAGTTGAGCACATCTGCTCATCAACAGCCAAGTACCTCTCTAGTACCACCGTCGAAAAGCGCTTATTGAGCTTTTCAATAAGCGGTCTAACTTTATAAAGCCTATCACTTCCTGGCTGGGTATAAGGCAACATCTTAGAGTTGTCATTGAAATGGAAAGTTTGCCGCAAACGTTCAAATTTTTTCAATGGCATAGTTTCTTTTATTATAGTTATGCCCATTTTATCGGACCAGTAATTTCTTACGTTCAATATACGTACAACTGACGTGTACAAAACAACGCCAACAAATTGCCGAACGTCTATGGCTTCGATGTTTATGGGCTTATTTGGATCTTTTTGCACGCTATAAATATTTGTTTGATCGCGAATATGATCTACAATTTCATCAGTAAAGAAATACGAAAAAAACTGATATGGCGTTTCTAATTGTAGAAAGTCATTTGGAAGATCATCGTCCCCAAGAAAACTAAGCTGCTCTTGAATGAGCTCAAGGTGTTTTTTTTTCCATATGACATTTACTTTTGCTGGCTTGGCTTCCGAACTATTTGTTATTCCACGAGAAGTTGATGGTTGAGGTGGCGGTGGAGGAGAATGATGGACAGTATGTTTTGGCTGTATCAAATGCTCTGGCGGTAGATTGTCAGAATCGTTTTCTGATGAGCTGTCCACCGGAGGGGCAAATGTTGGATCCTGCTCACATTCATCGGCAGAAAAATCAAGTTCATCTTCACTTTCATACCATGAACTGGCTAACCGCTCAAGCTGTTGGTCATTTAGATGGTTATTTCGCCGTGGACGCATTCTACAAGTCGTAAACAATTTGAGGTTATGTCTTTTACATTGTATTACACATATATGGATTTTGGGTAACTGGACGAGCAATGTTGCAGATATGCAACAACACGGCTTTTACTCACTACAATCTATTTATGTTGTAAAACAAACTAAAATCACAAAAATTCAGAAGAATGTAAACTCACCTTGAAAACAAAATAACTTTTTTAGCAAAAAACTATTTTTTTGATAATTTTTTACAATAAATGAAATCAGATCAAACACAAACTTCGACTTTAGACAAAAAATAAACTTTGACAGATGAGAGTAAAGAGCACATGTTATGTAGAGGGCTCGAATAAAGATCGTGCTTGGAAGAGGAATGTTTCAGATCAGCAACATTGCTCGGATTTAGAAAAAAACTATTCCTAAATTTTTTATACAGTGAAATGGGGAATGTTGCAGATCTGCAACTCAGTGCAACGAAGGGCTAGTATAATATCGTCCAAATACGATACAACTCTTTTCAAACCGTTTAGAACTTGATCAAGTATTCTATGGAACTCACTTGGGGCTGATTTAATGCCAAAACTTAGACGGTTCATTTTGAAGGTTCCTTTGTGTGTTGAAATTGTCTGTATAATGACACTCGTTTCGTCGACTTCTATGTGGAGGTACGCCTTACATAGGTCAAGTTTACAAATGTACCTGGAGTTTCGGAGATTGATCACCAATTCGACGATCCGGGGAATAGGGTAATGCGAGTCTGTTAATTGCTTGTTGACTGCAACTTTGTAGTCGAAACATAACCTCACATTCCCATCTGCTTTTTGCACGGCTACGACAGGTCAACCCCAATCACTTGTCAATAGGTGTGATTATTCCATCTTTTTCAAGCATAGAAAGCTCATGTTTGACCTTATCTCTAATGGTAAAAGGGATCGTACGTGCCTTGATAAATACTGGTCTGGAATTGCTTCTTTACTGTAAGGAGCATTTGACTCCTGGGATTTTCCCTACATATTGTTCGAATATTTTCGGAAACAATTTCTCAAATTGAGGACCTTGCAGCAAAAGGGGGGCAAGTCCAAATTTAACTTTTTGTGGGAAATCAAAAAAAAAACTGTTTTAAAAAATATTTACTGCATTAATGTTAGAAAATGATATGCCTCGTAGGAAAACAGTTTATTGGGTGGAACGTAGTTCTTTACAAGTTGCATCACATCTGTTATGTTTTAAAGTCATTAAAATTAAGTTTTTAAGATAATAGTGTTCTGTAATTCAAAAATGTTTATTAGTCAAGTAAAATAGTATAAGAATCGAAATTAGTAAATTAGTTTATATTTAAGATGGCTGACAATTCACGTCCTTCTTCGTTTATATAAAAAAGCCGACTGATCTTCTTTCTTCCTGTTCGGTGGTGAAATAAAAGAAATTTGATTTTTTTGCACGAATTTATTCTTATCAAAAAATGGACTGTATTGCTCAGCTCGCTGCTTGTAGACCTGTGTAGTACAGGACTGTTTAACTCTTCTTATCTTGATGCAGTGGAGGCTTGCAGTTCATCTTCATTGCGTTCAATCGGATTTCTAGTTGCTTCAGAATTGGGACTAGTAGAAACGTCTTCAGCAGTGGGTTGAATATCATCAGGCTCAAAATTTGTTCAATATGAGTCGACCGTAGGCATATCTTCAGTAAAACGTTGCTTCAGCTGATTGGAACGTAACACAGTCTCACTTACACTTACGTTAATTAAAACACGAAATCCTATGAAAGAATATTATAAAGGAAACAATGATACTTAATGCATCAACAAAAAATCAACGCCTTTTTAAAACTTTATAAATAATAATCCCACTTCAAACTATTAGATGAATACAAACACAAAACAAATTTTTTCTTAGCCTTTATATTTTTCACTTCTTATTTGCTATAACTCACGGACTTTCTTTTCATTTATTTCGTCCTATTTTAGAACTTTAGGGATACGTTTAGGTTTCTCGATCTGGAACAAAAAAGAAGCGGCGGCCCAGCACCTGGGATAAGATCTGGGTCCGCCGAGAAATTGCCTAAGAGTTTATATTTCTTTAATTATTTTTCAATAAAACTTTTCCTCGTCAACTCACCACTATGATTAGTATATAAGTTTTAATTTTTTTCAAGAAAAAAAAACGGAACCAAAAGCTTGGCTTGCAAGACGCACTTCCTAATAATTTTCTTTTATCTCTTATCTTTTTATTTTAATTGCACTACTCGTGTTGCTTCTTCCATAAACAATTACTGAATGTCGGAATATGAACAACTGTATCAATCAGAACAGCAAACCCCTTGATTACGAATACACACAAAAGCTATCAGATGATTTCTCCTAACGGAAAAAAAAACGGAACAAAAAGCTTGGCTGTGGCAAGACGCACTTTCTAATAATTTTCACTGAAAGATTTCGCTGACTAAAATTAGATAAGGTATTTAGAATCGTGGAAATTGTTTCGCTACTTTTATATCTTTCTTCAAGTGAAGATTTAAGAGTTTCAAAGCTATTGGGCTCTATATTTCCTAAAGCTGTTTTTACATTAATTCCTAATTTGACATGAAAAACTAATTCTATAAGTTGTTGTGTACATGTTTGTTTTAGTCCTTTGGTGATTATTTCAAAAATTTTGAGAAAACTATCTAATTCTTTAAAGTTTCCTAAGAATGTTAGAATTGCTTTCATATTCATTGCTAAATCAAAGTCTGCCATGTTGGTATTTGTATTTTGTGAGGGTAATTTGTTGTTATTTGTATTTTGTGAGGCTATTTTCTAGTATTGGAAGTAGATCCTTCTTCAACTCGTGCTCCGACGAGCGACGGTTATACTCGTATATTCTAATTTAAATATGGAAAAACATCTAAGAAGCAAATTATCGGAAGCAAAACGCGCAATAAATTCAGTTTGGAGTACATGCATTCAAAACAAATATGTATCCCATAGCTCAAAGCAAAAAATCATACAATCAACTGCCCAGTCCATACTTTTGTATGCCGCGCAAGTTTGGGGATATGCCAACTTTGACCAAGTCGAAAAGTTCCAGCGTATATTTAGACTTCCTATAATTACGAGTGTGGCCTCGCGTTTAGTGTAAAAAAAAACTTAATCGTTTCTTTTTCTTTTTATTATAATTTATTTATTCTTTTTTATTATACATTTTGTTTGAACATATATTATTATTTCTAAATGAAAGGCCGCTGTCCATAGCAAGGCTGCACCTTCCAATTAGAATACTGAATTAGAACTAACTCTTACTGAATGATCTTTATCTTGAACTATCCTTCAGCAAAAGGGAAAATGTGCCGCGTTAGCAAAATATCAATTCGTTTTTAAGATACTCATATTACATTTTGTTGTACAAAGATAGAAGGGAAAAGGGGTGTATCCGTTCTGGATTGGTTTTGCTGTGTTAGCAAATATGGCGTGGGAAACCTGTAAGAATTCATAAATGTGCCGTTAGGCAAGGGGTTGAGTGGGGAATAGCGGGTTTAGCTTATAGGGTGAAGTCTCAGACGTAACTCCTCCCCCTTAGGATTCTGCTCCGCAGAATTTTTTATATCAACTTTTATATTAGTTTCTTTACTTTTAGTTTTTGATTTTAGAGTAAAAATTATTAAAATTAAAATAGAAAGTATAACAATAGCTGTTCCAAAATTAATATATTCATGCGCGACAGTATTGGATTTTATTTCTTCTATTAGTTTACGATTTTCAATATGTTTCAAGTTAAGTTCCTCTGAAGTATAGTTCATTGACACTTTATTAATAGTAACATTACTAAAATTAGGGATAACAAAATTATCATAAATTTCAAAATTTTCATATTTTATACCATTTATATTTAATTTACAATTTTCATATTTCAATAAATTGTTTCCTATAATATTTAGAGTAAAATTATTACAATTGTGTAAAACTTCGGTATAAGGAATGTTTTTAGTTATAACAATGTTATTTTGTATTTGTTTAATTTCTACATTTTTGTTTTCCTTATAAGTACATATAGGATTTTCCTTAAAGATCTTCGATATACAATCATCTTTTATTATTTTTAATTCTTTAATTTTCATTGTCTTGTTTATATACTCATAGTTTAAATGTTCATCTGTAATAAACTCGTTAAAAGGTGTTACTAATTCTAAGTTATTTTGATTAGGCATTGGTTCAATAATTATTTTAAAAAATTTAATACTTGAATAATTTGGTATTAAAAGGACAAATACAATTTGATTTTCATGGATTATGACAATATTTTTTATATGTGAAAATTCTTTAATAGTTATATTAAATTTAGACATCTCTTTTGGTGATAGTAAATCATTCCCTAGAACTCCTAACTGACTCAATAGTAGGTTATCTTTTACTTTTCTAACTTGTTCTCTAAGTAGTTGTATGTCATATTGTATTTGGAATGCTTGTTGCATGTTAGTTATTTCCGAAAATTCATCATTTATTGCGTTTCCCAAATTTGAAAGTTGATTTTTTATGTCGTGTTGCTGTCCGTTAATATGTTTTGTAATACTATCTATGACTTCGTTAAAATGATAATTAATTTTGATTTGATCATTAAGTCCTTTGATCAAATTTTGATTGTTTTTCTGATTATTTTCTAAGCTTTGCATGATTTGAACTTCGTCTTCATAATCCATGGTGCCTGCTAAATACTTCAAACCTTTACCAACTATGTTAAATAAACCTCTTTTTTTTTCTTTTGTGTTGGTAACCTAATAGATTTTCTATTTCTTCTGACAAGGTTTCAAAGTTATGTACTATTGTCGGGTATTCGTTTTTAAAATCAAGTTTGTCGATGTTTTGTTTTATTATGTCTAAGTTGTCTGTCCATGAAGTTATGTTAATATTATGTAAAATTTTTGTATATCCTATTATGACTGGGATTTGTTCTTCTCGTATTGTAATAAAACCGTTTCCTGAATTTAAATTCTGTACGTCAAGTCTCTGTCCGTTTGTTACTGTTGTTGCTAAGAGAAGTATTAATAGTACCTGTAAAAAAAATTATACTTTATGTTTCTTCATATTTGTAAACTCTTTTAATTTGGTTTTTGTAAAATTTGCTTTTTTTATTGTCCTCAACATGGTCTTGATCAATTATTACTGGATTAGATTTTGTATAAATAGGTTTTAATTTATTATGTGTTCTATTTTTGAGAAATAATTGTTTTCCGTCTTCAAGATCTATGTCTGTTCTATTTTTGTTAAGTCTATTGGTGTATCTTTCTTTGTTTTTATTAATAAGTTCTATGATTCTAGGATAATCGTCGCACGATATTGTTCCGTTTAGGAAATCTAAAGGTCTTTCTTTTGTAGAAGAATGTTTTGTTTTATTATAAATGGTAACGGCCTTGAGAACTCTTTGTCGTAAAGTGTCTGTATTATTTTCATCCGCTGAGAAGGTTCGTAGATGCTCGTTAAGAGTTGAGTGAAATCGCTCAATGTCTGCGTTGCCAGTTTTGTTATATGGTGTTGTTATATGAATATTAACGTTGTTATCTTTCAGAAATTCCCTAATAGCTAATGATGAAAAGCCGGTTTCACCGTCAGTAACTATAAGTTCTGGTGTTCCTAAGGTTGCAAATCTTTTTTCTAATGTGTTTAACAAAGAAATCCACGTTCTATGTTTGATTTCATAAACCGATACGTGTTTCGAAAATTTATCGATCATAGTGACAAACATTAAATCAATGTTTGCATACCAAATATCGATATGTAGTATTTGATTAATTTTTGTTGGTGTTTCTGTTATTTTATATGGAATTTTATTCGGTAAGCGTTCGTACTTTGATTTATTGCATACTTCACAGTTGTTAATAAATTTTTGGATTTTTTCTTTTAAATTTGGAGTATAGTAGACATCTCTGATTTCCTCATAGGTTTCGTTGATTCCTCTATGATTCAAGGAATTATGTGATTTTGATATCACTAATAGTTCTTTCTCTTTATCTTCTAGGTCTCCTAAAAATTTAGTACATTTAATAAACTTTAATAGTTTATTTTTGCTAAAATATTTGATATAGACATCCTGAAATTTAGCATAAAGACTATCATAATTCGAAAAAACTCCTACTATTCCTTTGTGCGGAATGAATTTTTTCATAATCTCTAGGATAAGGTTTTCATTAAAGGATTTTATTTCTATTACAATTCTTTTTTTATTAAAAATATTATATATTTTATGGTTGCTTACATTATTGGAACTAATAAGTATTATCTGAGTCTTGTACAAATTGACCGGTGTTTCGATTATTGGAATATAGTCGCTGCTATCTTCTCTAGCGCTATGAATCGTAGCTACCATTGATTGTACATCTTCGGTAATATCATCAACAGGATTGATTACATTTTCATTGTAATAAACTTCCATTCTAGATAATCCGTCTGCAACCTGGTTAACTTTTCCTTCTACGTACTCAATGTCGAAATTATATTCCTCTAATTTTATCTTCCACCTTTGTAACTTTATGTTGGGTTCTTTTAAAGAACTCAACCAAACAAGTGGTCGATGATCAGTCTGTACAGTAAATTTTCTTCCATAGAGGTAAGGTCTAAAATATTTTGTGGCCCATACTATTGCCAGTAACTCTTTCTCTATGGTTGAATATTTTATTTCATGATCGTTGAGTGTTCGACTTGCGTAACACAACGGATGACTGTCTTGTGACAAAACAGCGCCTAACGCATAGTTTGAGGCGTCGGTTGTCAGGACGAACTTTTTATCAAAATCGGGATATCGAAGAATAGGGTCTGAAATAATTAATTTTTTAAGAGTTTCAAAACTTTCCATGTAATCTGGGTCTTTAATATTGATTTTTGCATTTTTTTTCAAGAATGATGTCATGGGCTTTGCAACTTTCCCGTAATCTTTAATAAATTTCCGGTAGTATCCGGTAATACCTAAAAAGGATTTAATTTGTTTAGTTGTTGTTGGTAATTTATAGTTTAATATTGCAGAAATTTTACTGGGATTAGGTTTAATGCCCTCTGTAGTAACGACATGGCCCAGAAATTCTGTTTCTTTTTTCATAAACTCAGTTTTGTTCAACTGTATTTTGAGGTTTAGTTCTTTTAAACGTTGAAATATTTTCTTTAATGATACTATGTGCTCCTCCAAAGATGTCGAGAAAACAATAATAGCATCAAGATATACCAAGCAAATCTTTCCAACAAACTCTGAAAGAACAGAATTCATGAGTCTTTGAAAAGTCGCGGGTGCATTCTTCAATCCGAATGGCATACGAAGAAATTCGTAGTGGCCACTATCAGTTAAAAATGCTGTTTTTTTTATGTCTTCCTCCGCGATTTCGATTTGGTGAAACCCCTTAGCCAAATCGAGTGTGGTAAAGTACATTGATTTTCCCAATTTATCGAATATGTCATCCATATTCGGGATTGGAAATTTATCATCAATTGAAACTTCATTCAATTTTCGATAATCAATGACAATTCTCCATTTCTTTTTCCCGGAGGCGTCTTCCTTTTTCGGAACAACCCAAATGGGGGCAGAATATGGAGATTTGCTTGGACGGATAATGCCCTGTTCAAGCATCTCATTTATCTGTTTAGATACCTCTGATCTGTGAACTTCAGGGTATCTGTAGTTTTTAGTGTATATAGGGATGTCATTAATCGTGTTTATGTTATGCTTTATCGCATTAGTGAACGACAAGTCGGTTCCTTCTTGATAAAATAAATTTGAAAATTCGGAGACAAGGTTTTTCACAGCCTTACTTTCCTCTTTATTGAGGTGGTTGATCCGGATTTGGTCAAGGATGTGATCCTTGCATACCTCCGTGTGGTAGATCTCTAATTTTGGTACTTGTTTGTAATAGTCATTAATAGAATTCTCTTCTTCTTTGCAAAAATAAATTGGGATTTCTTTATCATTTATCATTAATCGATTACATTTAAAGTCAAGAATAGCTTTGGCAGGTATTAGAATGTTATTTCCAATTAATCCATCTAATGTTTGATGAAATTGAAACTCTAGAAACTCTGCTGTCTTATTCTCTCCTAATTCTTGAAACAATGGGATTCTAACTTTTTTATAAATTGATATAGGTGATCCAGTTGTAAGTATTTGAATGGGGTAGTTGAGTTGAATTTGCCATTTGGGGTGGCAAAGTCCGGGATTAATAATACTTGTTTCTGAACCGGGGTCTATTAGGAATCTAAGTTTTGTGTTGTTTTTTGCTTCCACTACTATATAGGGTAATTTCCTGGGAGGCTGGTTGATTGAAAATCCGAACTCGTTTGGATATTATTTATTTGTCTCGCATAACTTGCAGATAAAGTGTCCATAGGTTCCGAATTATTCCTAAAGTTTCCTGAACTATTTTGTTGAGCTTGATTATTACTGTTTTGTCTAGAGTTTGAGTTATTTTGTCGAGAATAGTTATTTGAATATTGTCCTAGATTGTTATGGTTTCTGGAATTATTGTTGTTGTACTGACCAGAATTTGCGTTTCTGTACTGTCCTTGATTAAAAGGGTTATTATTATTATTGTTATTATGATAACGATTATTATTTCGAAATTGCCCAGAACTAGAAGTCCTTTGCTGTCCCGAGGTATTATTATTTTGATTAAGGGGATTATAAATATTTCTTGTAATGGGTGATTTTTTTGAGGTTAGGATTTTCATGCATTAGTATTTGACAGATCACGCGGGATTTCAGACATGGTGTCAAAGAGAAAGATGCTCAGTATGCTTTGACATTTCATCATGAATAGACTTACTAACGAGCAACGCTTGCAAATCATTGAATTTTATTACCAAAATCAGTGTTCGGTTCGAAATGTGACAAAATGACAAATTTTGTTCAGCGATGAGGCTCATTTCTGGTTGAATGGCTACGTAAATAAGCAAAATTGCCGCATTTGGAGTGAAGAGCAACCAGAAGCCGTTCAAGAACTGCACATGCATCCCGAAAAATGCACTGTTTGGTGTGGTTTGTACGCTGGTGGAATCATTGGACCGTATTTTTTCAAAGATGCTGTTGGACGCAACGTTACGGTGAATGGCGATCGCTATCGTTCAATGCTAACAAACTTTTTGTTGCCAAAAATGGAAGAACTGAACTTGGTTGACATGTGGTTTCAACAAGATGGCGCTACATGCCACACAGCTCGCGATTCTATGGCCATTTTGAGGGAAAACTTCGGAGAACAATTCATCTCAAGGAATGGACAGGTAAGTTGGCCACCAAGATCATGCGATTTGACGCCTTTAGACTATTTTTTGTGGGGCTACGTCAAGCCTAAAGTCTACACAAATAAGCCAGCAACTATTCCAGCTTTGGAAGACAACATTTCCGAAGAAATTCGGGCTATTCCGGCCGAAATGCTCGAAAAAGTTACCCAAAATTGGACTTTCCGAATGGACCACCTAAGACGCAGCCGCGGTCAACATTTAAATGAAATTATCTTCAAAAAGTAAATGTCATGAACCAATCTAACGTTTCAAATAAAGAATCGATGAGATTTTGCAAATTTTATGCATTTTTTTAAAAAAAAAAGTTCTCAAGCTCTTAAAAAATCACCCGATATTAGGATTATAATTGTTTCCACCTGAATTGTTATAATTTGGATTAAAGTTGCTGGATGAACCTGATTTAATGTATTTCAAATTGCCCTGATCTTGACCTATAAATTTATTTATTGTGTCCCTAATGTCATCTAAATTATATTTGTCAACTATAGCAAAGGCTAGTGAGCCAGCTACGAGTTCTTTAATTTTCTGAACCAGCATGCCATTAAAAATTGTGGTCATGGTTGGTCCGTTTGTAGAAAAGGTAGAATATTCAGATATATTTTCAACTAATGATTTTATTTTGATATCTAAATCTAATATAGATCTTACTCTTAGTAACCCAATATCCTTTGTAATAGACATCTCATCTCGAGATGGTCTGAAGTGTTTCCTTAATTTTTCCAGGCACTGGCTCCAGTCCGCTGGTGGATTGTTGTAGAGGAGGTTCTTTGCTGCTCCCTGGATTTTTGTATCAAATATTATTTCGAATACAGTTGATCTTTCCTCTTCCGGGTAGTTGAGTAAGATTCTTTGAACACTGCTTGCAAAAGAAGGCAAGGTACCGGCTTCGCCCGTGAATGCTGCCAGGAATCTTATATCTTTTTCGATTTTTGCTCTTGCACTCGTTGGTCTGTTCATATTGACCACCAGTTGCGTGAGTGCAGCTATGCACTGTTCCATATTTATTTGTGCCATTCTTAGCGCTCTGGTTTGGTCAAATCTATCGTTCCTTTGGTTATTAATTTTGGTGGTTTGTTTTGCACTTTAATCGCACTTTTTCTTGTTTTTACTTATCCGCACCAAGTTTTGTTTCTTTATACTCAATCGCACTATTTTTTTTTTTTTTATTTATTATTATTCTTAATCGAATATACTGCACTTTATTTTTATTATTCTTAATCGAATATGCTATACTTTTTCTTTTTATTATTCTTAATCGAATATATTATACTTTTCGTTTTATTCTCACGCGAACATTAACGAAATATGCGTTTACCGACTGCGCCAATTACGAGTGTGGCCTCGCGTTTAGTGTAAAAAAAAACTTAATCGTTTCTTTTTCTTTTTATTATAATTTATTTATTCTTTTTTATTATACATTTTGTTTGAACTTATATTATTATTTCTAAATGAAAGGCCGCTGTCCATAGCAAGGCTGCACCTTCCAATTAGAATACTGAATTAGAACTAACTCTTACTGAATGATCTTTATCTTGAACTATCCTTCAGCAAAAGGGAAAATGTGCCGCGTTAGCAAAATATCAATTTGTTTTTAAGATACTCATATTACATTTTGTTGTACAAAGATAGAAGGGAAAAGGGGTGTATCCGTTCTGGATTGGTTTTGCTGTGTTAGCAAATATGGCGTGGGAAACCTGTAAGAATTCATAAATGTGCCGTTAGGCAAAGGGTTGAGTGGGGAATAGCGGGTTTAGCTTATAGGGTGAAGTCTCAGACGTAACTCTATTAATACGCCAAATTATATGATCCATATAGAAACAGGATGTTCACCCCTTATTTTGGTAACGCTAAAGTTGCACTTTGACTATATAGTAAAAGTTATGGAGATGGAAGAAAGGCGCTTACCAAAAATTGTAATGAAGCATCTGCTAGCAAACAACGCAAACTGCGTCAAGGAATGGCAAGAACTTGCAAATTGTTACGGATGTGACCTCAATTTTTATGCTAATGAAGGAGCAATTACTCTGAGGAGAAAATTCCAGAGCATTATGGAAAAATCTGGCCCGTACCTATACAACAGATACGTTAATGAAGCTCAGTCTTCATTACACAGGCTTCACTACAGCAGCGTTAAATATAATTTACAAGGAAACACATACTTCTTGGATAGGAATAATACTGATATGATAAAAACTATATTTATGGTAAGAGGTGAACTTATAAATCTTAACTACATGCCACATCGTCCTGAGCTGCCTATATTGTGCGATCTATGCAACCGCGAGGAGAGGGAGGACGTCTACCATTTTATTGCTGTGTGCCCAGTTTTAAATGAAATTCGTATATCGTACTTTGGAGAAAGGACACTTGAAAAAGAGGATTTGATGGGTGTGCTGAATGGCGATCGTGGTTGGGATGTTCTATACAGATACACAAAAAGTGCAATAGATTTATAGAAGGAGAATTAGAGATGCTGATTTTTAGAAAGAAAAAAGATTGTTTCTATTTCCGATAAATTAAATATAAACCTTATTTTTACTAATTGAATATACAAAAATGTCAGTCAGGTAGACGGCTTATAGCCAAACCTAAAGACTTTAGCAAAAAAAAAAAAATATTGTAAAATATTGTATTGTATTGTATTATTTATATTTGAATAAAAAGTCATTAAAACTAAAAAACTAACTAACTACTCGTATTGCAAAAATTTTGCGACACATTTTGATATTATGGGTTTTCATGACTAGAAATTGTCCATTCTTGTGAACTGTTGTTATTCTTACTGCGTGCCAGCTTAACAAGTAATTCTGATCGAGTAGGCAATCTAAACAAACACAAAAATTGTTGACGATAAGATGATAGTCAATGAGGATTTGCAAACATTTGTAGTGAAACAAGTAGTATGGATTCATCGAAAAGGTAATTTTGAGTTGGCAAACTTTGTTTCAAATTCGGAAAGAGTTCTAAAAGAGTTGGGAGTGCTTGATAAGGTGAATCGGGTAGTTGACGTGAACATTGACGTTTGTGATAAAAGAGAAAGAATTTTGGGAATGCACTGGAATACCACAAAAGACGCATTCGTGTTTTCGTTTCAATTTCATAAAGTTTCTCTAGATATTTTAACTGGCGTTCGAACTCCAACAAAACGTGAAATGTTTAGCGTTATCATGAGTGTATTTGATCCCTTCGGATTTTTAGCACATTTTGTTATAAGTGCAAAAATACTATTGCAAGAAGTATGGAAGAGCGGAATTCCCTGGGATACAGTGTTACCAGATCGAATATTAAACAAATGAAAGCTGTGGGTGACAGAACTTAATGACGTACAAAACATCACAGTACCAAGATGTTACTCGGCTTTTTCGCTTCGATGGCATCTTCTTCTGTTTCAAAGGAGTCAACGTAATCATCAACGTAATGTCTTTCTGTGATGGCAGTAACGGCTCTTGGGTTTTCATCTTTGAATTGCATTGCGTTCGTATTTTTCACATGTTGCGCCAAATTGGGAGAGCAAGTGGCTCCAAATATCATTGCTCGCATCTGGTAAACTTCCAATGGGTTTTCAGGACTTCCGTCTCTAAATAAAAATCGTTGACACGTCTGGTCTTCTGGTCGAATGTCTATTCTTTGAAACATCTCTTTGATATCGGAACATATTCCGATGCGTGCTTCTCGGAACTTAAAGAGTACATCCAACAGCGTTTGGTTCATATCTGGTCCTGACAACAACATGCCATTAAAGGAGACGCCTTTAGATTTGGCTGCTGCGTCAAAGACTAATCTGAATTTTCTCGGTTTGTTTGGATTCCTTACTCCAAAATGTGGAAGGTACCAGATTTTGGAATATTCGACATTATTTGGATCCAATTTAACTTTGTATGCGTATCCCTTCTCCAAATACTCACCTATTTTTCCTCTATATGCTGCTTGAAGTTCAGGATCTTTTAAAATCTTCTTTTCGACGAATTCTAGTCTCTTAAGGGCCATTGTGAAGCTTTCAGGAAATTCAAAGTTATCTGATTTCCAAAGAAGTCCCACTTCATATCGGAAACCGTTTTGTTTAGTAGTTTGCTTCATAATTTTTATCGCCCTTTGATCATTATTTGATAATAATTTATTCGTTGGTTTATAAATACCCATGTTCTCGATAGTAAAATAATTTCTTACCATTTCATGAATATTATCTAAAACGCTTTCATGAGAATACGATTCTGCATCACGAACAGTCAAAATTCTTTTAAGTTTAGTCAAGTTGTCATTTTGTACATGTGTTGGGCCATAAACTACCCACCCCAACCTTGTTTCAGCAATAAATGGTCCCTTCGATCCCAGTACAAACCGGTTTGATTCTACTCCTAAATAAGCATTGGACATACCCACCAAAATAGTAGGTTTTACATTAAAATAGTCATAAATTGGCAACCCTTTTAATTCAGCACTTTGACAGCTGTTGTTGGAAATTAATTTATTAAAATTCAAGGATTGTGTCGGCAGGTCAAGATTTTTTATTGTGCAGAAATTATTCACCTTATATTTTTCGCCCACACCCTGGATTTCAAATTCCACAAATGTTGTTGGTAAGTCTATTGTCTGATTTCCAAACCACTGGAGTTTAATGTTACCAGATTTTCCTTGTAGTCCCAGTTGTTTTGCGACATCTTCATCAATTAAGGAAGGCATTGCACCGTCATCCAGATATGCGTACGTATGCACCGAAGATCCAGCGGCACCAGACAATGTTACTGGAATTATTTTGAAAAACAATTCTGTGTTTTCTACATTCGAAAGACTATGCAAGGTGCATAAAGGCTGTGAGACGATATCCATATTTGATTCTGGTGGAGAAAAATTAAAGTTATTGTGAAGTAATTTATGGTGTATGCGCTGGCATCCACCAAAGGTACAAATAAGTTTGGTTCTGCATGTAAATGTGTTGTGTCCTCGTCTCAAACAAGAAAAACAAAGTTTTAATGCCTTCATTTCCTTCCATCGTTCGCCCACCGACATTTCAGCAAATCTGTCACACACTGCCAACAAATGATCTTGGCTACACAATATGCACAAAGCTCGTTGAGAGTTGTTCGTGTTAATGTGCATAACAAAGTTCTTTTTTGTTTCAATCAAGCTTTGAGGGCTAGATGAGGTACAGTACGTTGTTGCCTTTATGACGTTTGCTTCCTCGTCCAGGAACTTGGAAAAATTGTGTAGTGTAGCGTGTGGTTTGATGTGAATTTTAATTCGTGTCCACTCCAAACGCATCCTGAAGGGCAATTTCGAGCATAACTCTTCAAGCAAAGACGGATTGCTTATGTATGTGCTGGGTGGCGTTGGACGTTTCCAGAAAAATGGCCAGCCCTTTTACCTTGACAGCGAGTGGTACAATCTCAATTACTTTTCCCTCAGTTATGGGTGAAATCATTTTAAGCTTTGCTAGTTGACTTCGGATGAGAATTTCGTCCCGCCCAAAACTATTTTTGAGTTCCGAAATGACGTCAGCGACATTATTAGGATAAATTAATAATGCCTCAACTACCTGCTTTGCTTCTCCATAAAGGCATTTCTGCAGTCGCATCTGGTTCTCCAGATTGGTATAGCCATATGTCATGGTGGTTTCGCGGTATAAATTGATAAAGGCTGGCCACTCTTCTGGAAGCCCCCCAAATTTAGGCAATTCATGCAAATGACGTCTTAATTCGGTTTGATGGTGTTGTGTTTCAGGCTCTGGATGGTGCAATTGCAGCTGGTGTGCTTGTGGCTTATATGAAAATGGTGTCTGGAAATCTGATGACTCTGACAGAGAAAATTGTGGCGCAGAAAACTGTGAATGATATGGCAGCTGTGATTGGTGGGGCTGGGATGATGACTGTATCTGATTTGGCAGCAGCTGGTTCAACGAAATTGGTGGTGACTCGTGGACGATGGGCGATGACGGCTGTATCGACGACTGTGGATGACATGACGTAAGTAATTGGTACGGCTGTACCTTAGATGATGACTGGATCTGGTTTGGCGGCGGGTTCGGGTTGTTCAACGTTAATGGCAGTGACTGGTGAACGTTGGGCAAATACGGCTGTAACGAAGACTGTGGATGTGGCGGCTGTTGATAAGACTGTATATCTTTGGAGGGCGGCATCGATGAGAAGGGCAACATTGCAGTTTTGGTGCTTTTAACCTGAACCTGGGCAAGGGGAAAGGAGAGAGGAATGTCAATTACCTGATCATTTGTTGGCTTTATGGCGTTGAACATAGCCAAAAACTTTTGTTCTCTTGCATGTTCCCAATTCGTATGTTCACATCAAATTCATCAGATGGTTTGATGGTCTCGTTGATGTGTTCATCCTCATGATCATCTTCTGGCTCGCTTTGGATCTTTTCTTCCTCGTCAGACATATTTGGGTTGAGGCGGGCACACTTTCTTGTTTTCTTCTTAGAAATGTGCAATGTGACGCCTTCGATTTACAATCGAAAATAAAGGTGTTCAAGTAGAAAAAATGCGAAATTAAACTTATAGCGAATTGTTTATTTTCTAAAAAGTAATACAATGTTGTTTTAATATTTAAAAGTATTAGGATTGTTAATATTTTTTACCGATTGGTAATTTTTCTTATCTTGAACGTTTGAAACTTGACTTGAACGTTTAAAATGACAATGGATTATAAAAATTAAAAAAAATGACAATGGTGCCAACATAAGAAATTTTCAGACCAATAATGATATGGCTATCGTCAACATACTTAAATAAAAAAAGATGTGTTCGTTTTGGCCGCATTTTTGGTCGTCGACAGCGCGTGTGATATACATACTTACCCGACCCACTTTACTGCCCATCGCCGTTTCCCATTACACCAGCATTTTTTTTTTCTCTCTTCTTGTGTATTAACAAGTATAGAAAAAATTAAAAACAACTAAAAAAAAACCAAAACAAAAAACCTAAACAAAATACCATATCTTTTTCTTTTTTCTTCTGATTCAAATTAATTATGTCGTACGCGAATAAAATGTGTCATCGTTGACTCAAACGCGGAACTGTTGAAGTGCAGTGGCCTTTGTGGGAAATACCTTCACCACTCCTGTGCTGGCTTGGCCAGAAAGGCGAGTGTATACCTGAAAAACTATCTACGCAATTTTGCGTTTTATTGCGATGAATGCAATAAAATATCCGTGTCGGATATTATGATTGCAATTCAATGTCTAAAGGAATCCCTGTGCAATGAACATTCCGTTTGCCAAGATCAAATTTCTAATCTCTCTAAGAAATTTGATCACGTCTGCAATAGTGTTGAAGACTCAAACATCCAATGTCAACAATCGTCCACCCAGTGCCTTTCCACGATACGTTCTCTGGAAAAACAATACTGTGACGTAATCGGTGGATTGAATTCTCTTCGTTTAGACATTGACGATAAATTAAAGGTGTTGACTTGTTCGGCAAATGATCTAAAAAAAAAAACCTGTCTGACCAGTTAAACTTAATGAAATCGGATATTGATTGCTGTTTTCAAAGTTCGACGTCCCGGCTCTCCCCCTCTTCCAATCAATTGAGTGATGTTAGACTTGATAACGAATTTGAAAACATTAATTGTATGCTTTCTCGGGTTTCAACTGCACTCATATCTATTGCTTACGATCTAACCAATCAAGAACAAAAATATATGAGTGTGCAACGTGAACTTGAAAGCCTTAATGTTCAGTCGCAGAAAATTGAATCGCTTCTCTACGACGTCATTAAACAACCCGGAATACCGTCGTGTGATATCGGGAACGTATCAATCCGTGATGAAATCCATGCGGCGAACCTGGTTGCTGACCCTCTGCAAAAATCCACCTCAGTAAATACCATTGCGGAAGAAGAAGTTATCAACAAATGCGGCCATTCCTGGAAGTTATCCGATTGGAATTTGAGGCTCAGCAGGCTTGAATCCGCTAACAACACATGGTTCGTGCTGAATAATTGTCCCGGATATGCTGATGCTACATGGATTCGCTCCTATTTTTAACGAGAATTCTGTGTTAATATATGCGAATGTCTTCAATTGTCTGGAAGAAGATTCAAGTTCCTGATTCCCTCCAAATATAACTGGATGTTTTGTCACCAAAGAGAATATATACAACTTGATCGAATGCGGCTTTCTAGAATGAGTAGCAATAATAATATAATTAAGTCTAACAAACCCAAGCCTAATCCCAAACCTATTCACAAACCTAATCCCAAACCTAATCCCAAACATAATCCCAAACATAATCCCAAACCTAATCCCAAAAAAAATATTGAAACCAACTGGACTCTTAAAACACAAATCTTTCCTAACTTTTCTCTCTCTAACCAACTTTCGTCCCTTAAACGGAAAACTTCTCCTCCTCTATAAAGCCTCCATCCAAACGAGTTTCTTTTAACCCTTCTCATCCGGGTCTTGGTTTTCGCCCTGCAATGGTTGATCCTCCTGCCAAAACACCCGAGTATCCAAATTTCATCCATTCTCACACCCTTAACCCTGCTTCTTCTTCATCAGTTTCCCAAGAACCACAAGGATTCCTTAACCCAATGATCCCTCCAAATGTTAAGTTAACTAAACATTTATCAGAGGCCAATACTAATGATCGGTATGTTATGTCCCGTCTTAGAGACCACAAAATTTACAATAATGTTCGTCTTTACCTAGCTTTTCTCCACGACAAACCAGATTCTGTTTGTTTTGAGGGTAAAACAAATACAAACATAAAGGTTTTAATCTCCCAAGAAGGCCTCCCTACCAAACGTGATGCACTTATGGAAATATTCTTGAAATTTCATGATGGTCTTGAAATTTCTCCTCAAAAAGTTAGAGAAGACCTAACCTCTTTTGCGTCCTTTATCTCTTCAAAACGATTATCTCATATCCAAAAATCCCGTGCAGATATGAAGAAATACTATCGCCCCTAACCTGAATACCACTAAACCTAAATGTCTTAGCCTTTACTATCAAAATGTAAGAGGCTTAAGGTCTAAAACGTCTGCCGTCTTTAATAGCTCCCAAAACCTTCCTTATGACATCTTTGATTTCTCCAAACTCAACAATCTTCTTAGCTCAGCCGACTTTGAATTAAGTTCCCTCCACTTAACAGTAGAGTCCCTTACAAATTGGTTTTATTTGATTCTCTCATACTGTATTGAAGAATCAGTACCGTTCTCTCGTAAAAAAGATTTCACCTCTGCTCCCCCTTGGTACAACAGAGAGTTCCGTAGCCTAAGAAATACCCGTAATAAGCTTTGGAAGATCTTTTTACAGTCCAAATCTGATACCGACCACAACAACTATCTTCTCGCCTATAATTCTTTCTCTGAATTAAGGGAATCCCTTTATAACCAATACCTTAACCAAATGGAAAATAACCTTCTTTTTTCTGAGGCAAGGACGTTTTTCAAGTTTATAAACGTCAAACGAAAATCTGATGGGTTTCCACCTTCAATGAGTTTCTCCAACATAATCTCCTCAGATCCAACAACGATATCAAATCTATTTGCTAAATACTTTAGCAAATCGTATACTGAACATCTTCATGATCCTGATCCACACTACTTTAGTTATTTAGATGGCTGCACTCAAACCTCTCTTTCATCTTTTACAATAACTGAAGAAATGGTACTTGCCAAAATCGTAAGCCTCAAAGAAAACTTTAGCCCTGGTCCTGATGGCGTCCCATCAGTTGTTCTAAAAAAATGTATGCATTCTTTGTCAAAGCCTCTAACTGCACTCTTTGAACTTTCTCTTTCCCAAGGTGTGTTTCCTCATATATTGAAAGATTCATTTATATTTCCCATTCATAAACAAGGCAATAAAACTGAAATTAACAATTATAGACCTATTGCGAAACTTTCATGCATCCCAAAACTCTTTGAAAGCCTAGTTTATGATTCCGTTTATTTCCATTGCAAGCTCTTATTCTCCCCCGCTCAACATGGTTTTCTTAAATGTAGATCCACTACGACTAACTTAATTGAGTTTATATCAAAAGTTTTGTCAGCCCTTGAGAATGGTAATGAAGTTGATGTTGTATACACTGATTACAGTAAAGGCTTTGATAAAATATCCCATAAAATAATTTATCTCAAACTTAGAGCCCTAGGCTTTCCATCTATGTTTATAAACTGGATGGGCTCCTACCTTACCAATAGAACTTATAGAGTCATCTTTCGTAACTCAGTTTCCAGTCCCATACATGCAACTTCTGGCGTCCCACAAAGTCACCTTGGCCCCCTTCTCTTCGTCTTATCTGTTAATATAATATTATCTCAACTCCATCTGATTCCTTACTTTTACAAAATGATCTTAATATCTTTTTTGTTTGGTGCATGCATAATTTCCTAGAGTTAAATGTAGGTTAATGTAAACAAATGACCTTTTCGCGCAAACAAATCCAATCTCATAGAGTATACTTCTTCCTTAATGACGCCGTCAACGAAGTCGATTCTATTAGAGATCTTGGTTTTATTAAGAGATGGTCAAAAGAATTTTCCAACCCCTATGTAACTAAAGCGCTTTACATTTCCCTAGTCCGTCCTCATCTTGAATATGCATGCCAAGTATGGTCTCCTTTTTATGAAAACCATTCCCTCAAAATTGAAAATGTTCAAAGACGTTTCGTTCGATTTGCCTTACGTGGCCTCCCCTGGGATGATACATCCAACTTGCCTCCTTATGCCGATCGACTAAAACTGATAGGTTTGCAACCCTTATATATTAGACGCAAAAACGCTGATATATTATTTGCTCACCAATTGTTGTAACGAACTAGCTGTTGTGCCTCACCTTCCCTTACCTTACCACCATTACAACCCCTAGCCACAGGCACTGACTAGAGGCTGATCCTGGCAGCAGGAAGGTGAGGGTGTCCAGACAACGGCAGCTTGGCATGCTTGCGAAAAGCACGAGCTAGCTCGCCGGAGGGGGGGGTTCTTGCTACCGCTGATCTGGACGTTGTTACGATTTCATGCCTACCAAATAAAATCGAAAAAAAAGAAGAGAAAGATGGGGACCCGAAATGTCCAGCTAGATGAGGGGGAGTGATCTCTATAGAGGGGTGAGGGTCGACGATGGTATTAACCCTCGGAGGATTTACCCACCCATGTATCTAGAAGATACCACCTTGACTACTGCCACCTCCATTTCACTGCAGTAGTCCCTACTCTCAAACTTGCACCCACATAGGTATACATTACCCTCTTATTGTTTCATCACCTCCACCTTTGTGGGATGTATTAGGCCGACAGTGTCATCATCCTGAAATCAGAAAATTCAAGTGACTTCCCAAAATAAAAATCGAACCTCAACCATCGGATCGAGGAAGAAACACCCGTTTTAATTTTTTTTTTTTTTCAACCACTTTATAAAATATGGTATTACTCACTTTATTAAAGAAATTTATAAAGATAATATGATTACAACGGCGAGTATATAAAAACAAATTTAATTATTTATTTCAATTAGTCTTAGTTATAAGGTGATTAAAATTATAAGATATTTAGCTGTTCTTTTTAGGTATTATATTATTACGGTAAGTAAAATTTTAAACTATTTCTTTTCTTTTTTAGGTAGGTAACGGTAAGTATATAAAAAAAATTTAATAAGAATTTAGCTTAGTCTTCCTTTATGGTAAGTAAAATTTTGAAATATTTGACTTTTCTTTTTCAGGTAATATAACGGTAAATTTAAACATAATATTAAAGGTAGTAAAATTTAAAATATTTAACTTTTTTTATTTTATTTTTAGGTATGATTATTAAACGGTAAGTAATCAAACAAAATTTAATAATATTGTTATACGGTAAGTATATAAAATATAAGATATTTAATTTATAGTTCAAAGGAAATTTTAATTAAATGAAAATAAACAAAATCAAAGTGTAAATGCACAAATTAAATGAAATGACTTACCAACCATTATTTGGACTTCCCAGCAGTAGTGCACCACGGCGGTTGTCGTTGGCTGTAGGATAAAATATATGGTATTGATTTATATTGTGTTTTATTTTAATTAACTTTTCCTTTTTTTTCTTTTATTTTATTTTTATTTTTTTTTCCTTTTTACTATTATTTATATTATTATTTTTAAGATCATACCAAAAAAAAATGAAATTTAGAATAATTAAATAAACAATATTTTTTCAAAATTTAACACATACGCACAATACACTATTTCACAACACTGGGTATTTAGGATAGGCGGAACACAAAAAAAATAGGGTAATGTTGTAGGAGTTTGGGATCGCGACAGGAATTAGGGAGGGATGCACACAAAGGACACTATAACACTTTAGTCTGAGGAGGCTGCTGCTAATGATGATAAAGATAGTGATGATGATATTGATTTATGTTGATGATGATGATAATGATGATGACGGTGATTATGATAATAATTGATGATGATGCCGATGATTATGTTGGTGATGATAATGATAATGGTTATGTTGATGATGCTGATATGATTATGATAAAGATAATGATGATGGTAATGATGACGATAATAAAAAAAACTACGGCGGCGGTTGTATATATATATTTATGGTTATTGGGGTTTATTTGCTATGGTGGTGCGGTTGAGGGGTTGTGTCTCTGGAGGGGGTTCACTTCTATATTTATTGTTTCTTTTTTTTTTTTAATTTGTTTTGTATTTTATTAATTTACTTTTTTTTTTGTTTTAGTGTTTCACTTTTTTTTTTTTGCTTCTCTCCAATCTTTCTTTGGTAAGTGATCACCAGAATAATTACATATATTCTCCACTTTTTTAAATCTTTTTTTTTTCTTTTTCCTTTTTAAAGGATAATTCATCACTTGCCACTTTCTTTAAATTTTTTTTCTTTTTTCACTCACAGGTTTTTTCTTTTAATTTTTATATCAGGGTTTTATCGCCCGAATAATTTTAGTTCGTTTCTTGTCTATCCTTAATTTTTTCTTATTCACTGGCAATTATTAAATTAATAGAAGTTTTATCTTTTTTTTCTTTATTTTCTTTGAACTTCCCTTTTTTTTTACTTTTAATTTTCAGGTACCGCACACGGTTAAATCTCGTCACCAACTGCTTTACTTTTTCTGCTCCCAAATCCCATTTAGCCTTGGTGCAATAGGCTCCTCCCCTTTCTAACCCAATTTAATTACGTATTGCATTTTTATTTTCGGCAACGGTCCATTTCCATCACCCGCATCATTACATAGCTAATCACCTCACATCGAACAGAGGGATCGATGATCGTATGATTAGCTATGTAACCGACCACTCTGCATATAAGTACCTACGTACTTGTGTATACACACATCGCATGACACGTTGGTCAGTTAGATTTAATTTTTGTTTTATGCAGATTAGCGATGTAAGTAACCATCTGCTATGTACTTTTGTGTGTACATCGGGTGATCGGGTGATGTGATGGACAGTTAAGATCATTATTTTTTTGGAGTGTTCTGCTTTGTAGGAACACTCTGGATCGCTAGATTAGTTATTATTTTTATTATTATTATTATTATTATTATTATTAGTATTATTATTATTATTATTATTATTATTATTATTATTATTATTATTATTATTATCACTATTATTATAATAATTTATTATTAAATATTAATATTATGGTTAGGTATTATTATAATTGTAGTTATAGGATTATTGCTTATGTATTTATTAGATATTATTAGATGTAGGTAATATTACAGTTAAGTTATTATTATAAGTATTATTATTTATTATTATTTAGGTTTTATCATTAGGTATTAATATTATGTTTAGGTATTATTATAGGTATTGTATTGTATTTATTATTTATAAGTATTATTATTAGGTATTAGTATTATAGTGTATTATTATTATGTTTTGCTATTAAATTTTAATAGGTTAAGATATTATACTTATGGTATATATTATGAAGTATTAGTATTATATTAAGTATTAGTATTATAATTATGTTTTATTATGACAGGTAATATTATAATTGATATCTTGATATTATTATTATAGGTATAATTATGCAGTATTAATATGGATTATAATTTAATATTATTATTAGGTGTTATTATTCTAGTTTTCTTTATTATTGCAATCCGAGGTTTCCTACATTGTTAATGGGCAATATAGATTCCCCGGCACTCCTGAGTGATATTCATCTTAACACCAACCCTCGAAATCTGCGATCTGTCTCCCTTTTCTATATCCCTCATCACCGCATTAATTACGGGCACTTTGAACCAATGTCCAGAATTCTTCGTCACTGCAACGCTGCTATGCTAGTCTTCGACTTTAACATTTCCAAATCCCATCTGAAAGATACTCTTTACTTTTCCCCATTTTGAGCCCGAATTCCTCGTCCCTTTTAATTTTAAGTCTAATAAAATCAAAATTGTTAGTTCTTGTACATGAAAGAGCTTTTATGTGGGCCTTAGGGCCCACATGAATTAATGTTGAAAACTGATAACAAGAACAAAAAAAAAATATAGTGTTAAGTTAAGTTAAGTTATGTTAAGTTATAGCTTGTTATAAGCTGAATAAATAAATAAATAATATTAAACAAGCTACCATTATAGATAACACTATGATTGTAATACTGAGATGTGAAATCAATTGTTTTAAACATGTTAAAACTATTATAAGCAACATTATTATTATCTTTAAAAATATTATTAACATCATAAGCAAGATTTCCATGTATATTGAGGTGTTCAACATTGCCAGAACAAGTGATAGAACACTCATCATTGACACTCTGATTTCATGATGACACTTTAAAGCAATAGTTTATAGTAAAACAAGTTTATTTGGATAACAAGTTTATTTTTTTTTTAATTTGTAATTTAGATTTGTGTGTGGTGTGTTTTCATCGTGCTAGGTCATAGTCACAATGAAATGGATCAACTTGCACGCAGGGTGTGGTGACCAGTGATTTCAGTACGTTCATACGATACGATAAACCGTACTGGGACACAGTAGAGAAGACTATCTGTCTGTATTGGATTGGGAGGTTTTCCCTTCTTCGGACTCGGTTATCAATCCATGCCTGGGGTGGTTGGTCGAATAGACACCAGGATGAGTGGTTGTTTGGACTAGCACTAACCTTGAACATATTCGGTAAAAAGAATATGGTAATTCCTCATACAGTAAATGGAGGTCTTCCATAAGGGTGAGTCGACGTTGATAGTCGGCTACGGTTGCTCTATGGTCCATCTGACTTGCGAAATCAGCTTGGTCGGGCAATGGAGCAGGGGGGGTTGGACTTGAAAAAGATCCAAAATATCCGCCGATATTGCTAATAACCTCTGTTGGTAGAGGCGGAAACTCGGGAACGAGATGCTGTCCCGTTTGGGTTTTGAGGTTTTCGAGCGTGCGGAGTTGGAGTGCTATAGGGTCAGGCACTGCAAAGCTCGTTGTTTGTAGAATGGTAAGCAAATCTTGCTCCTCTTTCGTCAAGGGCTGTGAATTCTTTGCTTTTAGGGATACCACTCTAAACCAAAACATCGCCACTGAGTAATAGTCGATATACTCTGGCAGGATGAGCTTTTGGAGATTGGGATCATCTGTCACAATCTCAGTGTAGACGCCACGTGATATCTCTATCAACGCGGGAGCACTAGGCTTTTTTATCAATGGCCGTTGGCTTCTTGAATTTTAATGCCTTCGTCTTCGTTCTTTTACATGAAGTTGGCTGCGGTTATTTGTATATTTCCAATGAAGTAGGCAACAATTCTATAAAATAAGGTGTAGCTGCCATCATTGAAGTGCAAACCAAGTATAATGGTCTTCTTACCTTACACTTGGTCTCTTCAATTTATTATACTACAAGTTTCTAGGCTTATCATCAGCAAAGAGTATGCTACTAATTTTTGTTCTTGAACAGTCCAGCCTAAGAATTGTAGACCCATGATCTATGTATGTCTACTTTTAAACACAATGTAGCACCTCCTAGACAATTATAAAAACCAGTAAGTTTAGAAATTGTGTTGAACAACTAATCCTCTCTTTTAAGACACTAAATTTATATTCTTTTTTTTTTTTTTTTTTAAGTTCAGCCCATTCCCCAGTGGAAAACCGCACCCCTTGATGTCCACAAAATATCATTCTGCATGAACTGTTAAACGATTGAGTAGGTAAGTGGTGAGACCATATTCTACCTTTAGGAGACAATGGATCCCCCGAGATATAATCATCAATGTAGATCCTCCCTCTTGAATCATCAATTAGATTGCACACTTCATCTGTCCTTGGGTTCCCGAGATCCAGATTATTGAATCAAAAATAGTATCCGAACTTGATCCTTGCGCGCTCCCATTTATAAATATTTAATCTAGAAGATCTCCGGTATAGGGATCTCGTATTACATTATGTGTTAAGAAACTTACAACAGATCGAGATTGCACAGTTGTAGATCTCCATGAACAAATTTTTTCTGTAGAATTGTAGGACTCAATAGATCCCGAGTTATATTTTTTAACAGCAGTCACACAATCTTCTACAGTTATGGGCAAGTTTCTTGTTTGTTGGACCACATCTGTTGCAAAAAATGTGTCTTGAGTACAGATAGTATCTAATGATAGATGATGACATAAGTATCCATTGACCTGTGAAGCACCCAGGATTAGTAGTATAACTGTTCTTCTTTTTTATTTAATTAATTTTGAACAACAAAAGACTTAGTAATTATTTGAATATTTAATTTTATTAATCGTTCGTAAAACACGTCCGCTCGCTTATATCGTATTACTTAGACTGGTTTCATTGGAAAGCGATTGAATTAAACTCAATCGTATTCCATTACATTTCATTCTTCACCGGTAGTCCCTTTGTAGCTTTGGTATTTTTGTATGCGTTTTGCCTTACAGAATTGGCCTGTTACAGTAGGTAATTGATGGATGGTATCTTGAGGACAGTATATAGAAGATTTAGGTGCAATTGTCCACGCCTCAAGTAGTTTGATCGGATAATTAATATAATGTGTCTTTCCAAGATATATTAAATATAAAATACACACGAGTAACAAAACCATTTGATTGAATCGCATATTTGGTTGAATTTCTGTTAGATGAGTGTTGTGTAGACATGATGGAAAATTAAAATAATGAATTTGATTTCATTCTAGAAATTATTTGAGATTTATCATGATCGAACATAAATCTATCAAAATTTAAAGGTAACTTCTTTGAATTAAATATTGAATTAGGATCCATAATTTCATAATGCAATTGAATGCCATTAGAAGACGGAAACATTTTAAAGATGCTATTAGAATACACACATTTATTTGTAGAATTTCCTGCATCATTTCCACTAGGACATTGTATTTCTCCAATTTGACCTTTAACTAATTGGTCTTTCCTATTACAGTTTATCAAAAAAATCATATTAGAATTATCTTGTAATTTTGAAATGAAACAATCAGACAACATAAGAGTAGGTGGAACACTGAAACTATAAAGGCGCAAACTCCCAGCCTTAAACTTGTGGACGCCTGGTCAGGACTCGTACCCTTTATCCTAAATATGGAAGAAAATCAAAAGAATACACAAGATAAGAAATATAACCAAGAAAATAACTTTCATACTTACCCAAATGTTGTTGTATGTTGTTTTGTTTTGTAATTCCGAGTTTCGTAGCTGTCAATTGCCTCGTTGTTGGTCTCAATGGAAATTCTCCATACCTTAGTGGAGAGAAATTCCATGGGAAAGCAATGAGTGCGTTCCGGAGAGATCTGGGTTTTGTGTAAGTACTTCCTTTAAGTTGGTTGAAGGGTTAAGTTGCATGTGAATGAAACTTTGCCTCGAAAGAAAATGACGCCCCAAAAATCATTCACCAATAAATACTTGAATGGTGTATGGATGCTTGAACGTAAGAAGAACGGGACAGCAATAATAAATGTTGATTGGTTTCCCAGTATGATTCCTGAAAAAATTAGTAGTTACTCCGAAGTAAATATAGTTTTTTTGTATACACTTGATGCTTGACAGAGAATATACTAGCTTGGTTTTTGCTCGTTAATCTCCGATCCGCTTCTCTAAAAGTGTGTATCTCCCAGCATCCTAAACTTTTAGTACAAAGGTCGCTCCAGCAGGTGGGGGTCTCGGCAATCTCGAAAAAAAAAATCCTGAAAAATGAATGCTAATTGTTAAAT
The DNA here is from genome assembly GCA_920104205.1 of Eupeodes latifasciatus. Classification (NCBI taxonomy): domain Eukaryota; kingdom Metazoa; phylum Arthropoda; class Insecta; order Diptera; family Syrphidae; genus Eupeodes; species Eupeodes latifasciatus. The sequence continues at coordinate 387,579,676 of OV049924.1, read as the reverse complement.
GTATAGAATGTTATGTCTATATATGTTAATGTTCTAAATCTAATCGATTAATCACTATTTATAATTGGAAATGTGAAGGGATCGCACCAGCGATCACTTAATTAATTGCCTCAAACCTCAAAACAATTAATAGAACATTCAACCTGCTTCGATATTTAATATCCATATTCCCATCGCATTACATTTCATTATCAGCTATAGCAAAGCCAAAGCACAAACAATACAACATTCATATTTCCGTTGGCACACTCAGTGCATTGTGCATATATAGCTATAAATAAATGCTCATATAGTTCAACTGGCACCTTCAATGCACAAGCTATATAATATGACACCAAATATACAACAACACTTTCAGTGATTAAAGAAAAACAAACATAATTAAGGGTCGCTGACTTATGGTAGTAAAATATGCATCATAAGCAAGCTAGCCCAAAACACTTGAAGTGAATGGTTATTATGCTGATGCTGCATTTTATGGGAATTCTTATTGAATATCGAAGTATTGTTGAATACCAATACAGGCATTATTTTATTGACAAATTTTGTATAAAAAGAGAAGAATAAAATTAAAACACTCACTTCTTATTCTACACTCAAAGATTGTGTTTTACTTTATTAAGCCACTCGCTGGAGTTAAACCAATTCTTGATATAGTAATATAGACGCCCTAAAGAGCTACTCGCTTTTGGGTCAAGGTTTACCAGGCTACTCGCCGGACCACGTCTAAATTACTAAGGAATAAAAAGTAAAAATATATATATAGCGTTATCCAGCTACAGACTTTGCATGGCGATCTTGTCAGACTAAAGGACTAAGAAGAAGACTTTGAGCGAAACTGACAACACCTCATCGAGCTATATAGACTAGCAAAAATTACAGAAAGTCAAATAGCACAAAAACGGGAAACTATGTTCATGAATTTATTCAATTTCGTAAAAGATTTGTAATTCTTAATCTGGTCCCGAGTTTTTGTTGTCCACATGGAATATTTATGAGTTATTGGTGCTACCGTAAGCTGTTTGCGGGGAAGAGATCGATGAGGCTGGGCTCGACAGCAAATTAAACCAAATCAATAAAATTCGAAACCTAGTAATCAGAATCAAGAGCAGCAACAAAATATGAGCGATTTGGCAATGTCTTTCCATAATAGTATTCCAATGATGATGGTTATGCAACAGCCAGAGAATGAATACAAATCATCCAACTGTACGACCGATGTTATGCCGATTGTAAAAATTCTTAGAAGACCCGTGCAAAACAATTCTGTTGCAAACAGAAGCAATGGCGTACGACGAAAACAACCAATTAAAACTCTTCAACAGCGTGAACAGGAATATGCAGAAACAAGACTGAGGATATTAGGTTCTGCTAACAACCCAGAAGATGATGTGGAAACATCTTCCCAGAGCACCGCAGCCGCAACCGTTGAACTGTTGGACACAACCATATCGCTACCAAATTCAGGCCATACTTCTAATATCTCCACTAGTTTCACAAAACAAGCCGATAGTGGTAGTGGAAGAGTTGCCGAATCCAACTACTTTGCCCCGTCTTCTTCGTTGATGGTCGCACCTAATATCACTAACGTTGAGGTAGGTCGTCAACCTTCGCTGGTTATCGTCAGGGTCTTTGACCTTCCTAATGAACTAGTGTAAAAAAAAAAATAGGACGGAAAACAAAATGGAAGCCGACCTAGTTATATGTGAATACTTACTTTTGCGGAATTGTAGAAGGACAATATTTTGCCCGGCTTAAATCGTGGGTTTTTCCCCACAGTTCTCCACACACTCAAGTAATCTAGAAAAGGTATATCTCAATAAACAGCAAATTTTGTTGTGGACGCCTGGTCAGGACTCGTACCCTTTATCTTAAATATGGAAGAAAATCATTGTTTTGTTTTGTAATTCCGAGTTACGTAGCTGTCAATTGCCTCGTTGTTGGTCTCAATGGAAATTCTCCATACCTTAGTGGAGAGAAATTCCATGAAAAAGCAATGAGTGCGTTCCGGAGGAGATCTGGGTTTTGTGCACTGTCCTTTAAGTTGGTTGAAGGGTTAAGTTGCATGTGAATGAAACTTTGTTGCATGTGAATGAAACTTTGTTTTATGTCCGTGTTTAGTTTTCATTACTGACTGTTAATACATGTCATTGCGGTGGTTAGGTGATTTTTATCTTTTCTTTTGATTTGGGCTGTCCCGTCCTTATTCAAAATATATAATTTTTTTATCAGTCTGTTCTTTAGTTTTCTGTCGGTCGTTTTATTTATAATCCTGTACAGCTCTGCTTTTTGCTGTCTTAACTTAACAGCCTTGCCTCCTCTCTTCCTTCGGGTCAGCTTAGTCTTATCTGAGTCTTCTTGTATCATTCTATTGAAAGCGGTTGGGGTCCGGCAGTCTTGCTTGTTGCTGTATATGCTGGTGTTGTATGTTCCGCACCTTCCGGGATATATTCTATTGTCTGTTCCTCTGAGTTGTCCGGGGAGTATGGCTGGTCTAGCTCTTCGAACAGCGTATCCAGAATCTCCTTGCTGTATGACATCAGTTATTGGTCTGCTTCCTGTTGGTAAAAGTATTTTTCGTTAACCTAACAGGCTGGAAGGATCGCCATGTAATGTTTTGTTTGTTTTCCCTAGGTTATATGTAGCGTAGCACGCTATAATACTATTTAAAGCGCAGCTCGCTGATAGTATTATATAAATATATTAGAAGTAATATATATATAAATTTTATGTTGAATTTAATAAAAGACGTTTTTAAAAATTATTTTAAAGAGCAGAGCTCTTTATGTCTTTATTCGAACTGAGTTATTTAAGAACTAACTAAGCTATCGCAGATAGCCAGTGTGTTTCGCGACAACCTCTTTGTCATCGTCTTATCTATTAATTCTTTTGTTTTTCGTGACAAACACTTTGTCAGCATTTTATTTCTCTTTATGATTTTTCTTAATGACAATAACAGGAAATGGTATCAAATGAATGTTCAATAGTTGAATATGAATTTGATGCTATTTCTTTTGTTTACAAATAAAAATTGAGTTTAAAAAATTCTTTGTGTACTTTCTGTGGTTATAACCTATATATAATAGAAGTGGCAATAGGTTCCCATATAAATGAGTCAAGTCAACGTGTAAAGTATGATCAAGAATGATTTTATTATTCAAAATTCACAACTATTTATACTTAAAAATTATCGATATATTCTTACAAATTATTGGGGACAATTCTATTCAGCGCTGCCACCCTTCGAACAATTGAGCGCAGTAAATTCGACAAAAAAGCGCAGTAGATTAAAATAAAGCGCAGTAGATTTTAAAATATGCATACCTATAGATACAAAAAGCCAAAAAAAAAAAATTGCATCAATTTTAAAGAGATTTTATTAACTCGAACAAAAACAATTCATACAAAATCAGGTTCTAGAGACTACAAAAAACAACTTTAAAAATAATTCAACAATAACATACAGTGAATCAAAAAAGTCTGCGTACAAATAAAACAACTGGAAATAACTTAAAAAATCCGCTTTATTTTAGGAATAACTTCATGAAATATGCTTCCGTGTTTTATTAAATTTTATGTATTCTTACAAAATAAAAATTAAAGCTTATAAAAAAATTCACAAAAAAAGATTTTTACAAAAAATTAAAACACTAACAAAATTTGTCCCAAAAAGTCTGCGTACGACACTGTATTTTTTAACTTAATACCTTGTTTGGTATCCCTTAGCGCTAATAACAGCTTTAAGTCGACTTTTTATGTTAAAAACAAACTTCTTTGTATCGTCAGGTGTAATTTTATTCCACTCTTCCTGCAAAACTGAGCGAAGAACAGCTTGCGAAGTAATATTATGTGTGTGTATACGATGATCAATCAATTCCCAAAGATTCTCTATGGGGTTGAAATCAGGTGATTAAAGAGGCGGGTGAAGTTGCTTCGGAACATGATACAAAAGCCATTCCTGAACCAATAATGACTTATGCTTTGGGTCGTTATCTTGGGCAAACGTGTAATTCCTTGGTAAACCAATCTTTTGAACACTCTCAGGCAAGTTTGTTTTCAGTATATCCAGGTATAAATGTTTATCCATTGTAGTATCAATAAATTGCATATTTCCAACACCCTGTGCACCCATACAACCCCATATCATCACACTTTTACCACCATGTTTGATGGTGGGATTAATATTTTGTTTCGCAAACTCTTGGTTTGGCTTCCTCCAAACCATGGTACGGCCATCGGATTTAAACAAATTGAATTTGCTTTCGTCAAAACATAACTGTTTTCCAAAACTCGTCTGGTTGTTTAATCCACTCCTTTGCAAACACTAAACGCTTCTTAGCGTTCACTTTTGAGATGTGCGGCTTCCGTCTTGCGATTCTACCATGAAAATTATTTTTTCTTAGAACAACTCTTACCGTCTCTGGATTAATGTTCACATCAAAATCTCGTAAAATTCCCGACGCGATTTTGGGAGCACTTATTTTAGAATCCGACTTAACTTGTCGCAGTATGTGGTGTTCTAAACGCGTGGTTACCTTTTTAGGGTGCCCTGATCGTGGTTTTACTTTTAAAGTTCCGGTACTTTTAAAGTTGTTTACCACTCTTTGGACAAAGGAATGACTTCTGTGAACAATATCACCAATTTTTCGTAATGTAGTCCCCTTGTTGTAAAGCTCAATAATAATTGACCTGGTATCCATAGGAATTTCACAATTTTTTCCACTCATTTTAAAAATTAGCTCTATCAAAACTATTTTTCACTTTATCAACTCAAATTACAATAGTTTTCAGCTTTGCTAACTCAAATTTTCAACTGATAATTATATAAAGAAGCCAGCAAAACACAATTGACAAGATAACAGTTAATTTCCCGTTGCACTTCACAATTGTTTCTAAGTAAGAACAGTGTCGTACGCAGACTTTTTTGGGACAAATTTTGTTAGTGTTTTAATTTTTTGTAAATATCTTTTTTTTGTGAATTTTTTATAAGCTTTAATTTTTATTTTGTAAGAATACAAAAAATTTAATAAAACATATAATAATGAAGTTATTCCTAAAATAAAGCGGAATTTTTAAGTTATTTCCAGTTGTTTTATTTGTACGCAGACTTCCTTGCTTCACTGTACATATTATGTATTTAATTCAGTTTGCATTTAGTGCCTTAGAAAGTTTTATAAACGAAATTAACAAAAAATCACATTTTCTTTGAAGAAATATCAGTTGCAAGTTATTAGTTTGAATATAAAAAATAAATAAAATGAGAGTTTAAAGATGTGTGTGAAGTAGTTTTGGATATTTGGAGAATATGCGGTGGATGGATCGTGATGATTGTGGTGGGGTGTGGGTAATGTGTTTGGTGGTGGTTGGTACCGTCGCGTCGGTCGGTCGGTCGGGAGGGAGGGAGGTAGGGAGCTAGGGATAGCGTTTAAAGAAGATGTGTGTGAAGTAGTTTTGGATATTTGGAGAATGTGCGGTGGATGGATCGTGATGATTGTGGTGGGGTGTGGGTAATGTGTTTGGTGGTGGTTGCTACCGTCGCACAGTGTGACAATTTCGCTATTAAGCGGGATTTAATTGAAAAAAAGACTAGCACAAATGTAAACAAAAACCGGTTTTTCTTGCAGCTTACACCTCCCACTTAATGACTGTGACCAAATTTTTTTTGTTGAATCATGTGCAACAAAAAAAATTATCTCAAAGTTCAATTTGTGTTCAATTATTCATTACAAGGTATGGTGTGAGAGCAAGTGTTTCATATTTTTAATAATATATATAATAATTTTTGTGCGTTTTATGCATTCTTTAGAGCGAAAGTACAGTTGTTTAGTGTTATTCAAGTTGAAGACCCTATTTGTTGTAAAGCCATGTATGTTGGTTACCAAAAAGTGTTTTGACTTTTTGCGCACAGGTGCAACACCCATACTAAATTTTCAATTTTTTTAAGATGGCTACCAAAATTACGAAGAAACAAATTTATGATGTTTGGATTTCTAAGATCAAAATTAAGCGCTTTGATGCAGTATTTTCTTTTTTTATGAGCTTCTTTAGTAATAATATGTTTTCTGAGGACGCAATCAAGTCAATAAAGACTACCTTAAAAAACTTATGCTTGAGGTTTGACGAAAGGATGGCCAAAAGTGGTCGCCATCGAGATCGCTTCGAAAGTACTTATTGTTCGTGGTTGAATGAAACCCTAACACTCCCTCAAACAGTTTTAGATGAAATTCCTTCTTCATCTCGGGAAAACAAGGTAGGAAGACCAAGAAAAAGCTTTGATGAATGGTGTGAAAGAAGCCAAGAAGAGAAAAGTACAACACCTATAAGATTCGTTTAGCTCTACAGAAATTTTAATTGCGAATGAACTAAACCTTAGAAGAGCAGGAAAAAGAAATACTGCTATCGCAATAAAGCAATTGTCAACATGTTCCCCAAAAAGAGGTTTGTTTATTTTTAAATTTAAGTACATTTTTATTATCATTTTTAATCGTTAATAAGGTTCAATTGTAAGAAAAGCACTAGAAACTACTACTTCTGGCTGTATTTCAATGTCTACAGATGAAGCGTTAGCAATGATGACAGACTCACAGCTATCTACTCACCAATATGAAATAATACGCCAGAAAATAAATAAAATTGTATCACATTTATTACCCTCTTATCACAAAATTAAAGAGGCTAAAACAAAGTGCTACCCCGATAGCAGAACTGTAAGCGAATCTTCTGCTGAATGTGGCTTACAAAGTTTACTAAATCATAGTGTTAAGCGTATATGCTTAGCTCAAAAAGACGTTTTAAATTCTATTGATGATTTTAAAACAGGTTTAAAAGAAATATCCCTGATAATAAAATGGGGTTGTGATGTTGCTCAGCAAAAGCTGATGATGAAAATCTGTTCACTGTATCTATGGTGCCCATTCAAATGTTTTTTTTTAGGAAGACACCAAAATAGTACTTTGGCAAAACCCAGCCCCATCATCAACAAGGTATTGCAGGCCTATTAAATTAAGTTTTGCAAAAGAATCGACCGAATTGATCAAACGTGAAGTAGATTCAATTCAACATCAAATAAACACCATATTGCCTATTGAGATAAATCAGGACAGCTTTCATATCTTAGTCAAACCAGTTTTCTTACTTATTATGATTGACGGCAAAATATGTACTGCTTTGTCATTTGTAACGTCTTCATCTCAAACCTGTTATATTTGCGCTGCAAAACCTTCCGAAATGAACAACCTAGCCAATCTTTCGAGGAAGTCTCTGGACCAACAAGCAATGACATTCGGATTAAGTCCCCTTCACTCTTGGATCCGATTTATGGAATGTGTACTTCACATTGCGTATAGACTGGATGTGAAAATTTGGCAAGTAAGAGACCAGGCTGCTAAAGAAAAAGTCAAAGCTAGAAAAAAACTTATTCAAGAAAGATTCAGAAGTGAAACTGGTCTATTGGTCGATATGCCAACTCAACAGTCAGGCAATACGAATGATGGGAACACGGTTAGACGATTCTTCAGAGATGAAGTGAAAACTGCCGAAATTACAGGAATAGACATAGATATGATCAAAAAGTTTCTTATCATCTTAGAAGCTCTTGGGTCAGGGTTTCCAATTGAATTAAATGAGTTTAAAGAAGATGCGTGTGAAGTAGTTTTGGATATTTGGAGAATGTGCTGTGGATGGATCGTGATGATTGTGGTGGTTGCTACCGTCGGTCGGTCGTGTCGTCGTGGTCGTGGTCGTCTTTGTTGTATGTCGTTGCGGAGGATAGGATAAGAATGTATTATAGGAAAATAACAATAATTGTCAAAAAGATATAAGTTTAATTTAAAAATGGCTATTAAAGTTAATTTGATATTTGAAGACATACGATTTTTTAGAACAACATTCATACGGGAGAAAGCGGATGAGGATTGAAAATTAAAAATGTTAAATCTGAAAAAATAAAATAAAATATAATATAATTAAAAAAAAAATTGTTTTCTTATTTCACTTACATATATAATTTTCTCAAATCTCCGTTGGTGCTTTTCTTTTGCTTAGAAGGAGAAATCTTGATGAGATTTGGGTTTTTTTTCTAATGAATGATTAAAACGCTGCAGTATTTTACTTTTTAATATAGTTTATTCATTTAAAATTGTTTTATAAAAATGTACTATTCTCTTAATTTTACTTAGACTAAATTTAATTTCATAACATGCACAGGTATCCGGTCAGCTCGGTAGGGCAGCTCGGGTAATGGAAACTTTTGGAGGAATAGTCTTTTTCAAATCTCTTTATGAAAGAAATACTCTCCATAGCTTCAGCAAAATGTTCTTCATGCACAATATGCTGGTTTATTTTTAAAAATGATAGAAATTCGTCAATGATGAAATTAATATTAAAGTAAGACATGATTTTTCAACAAATTGAGAAGGAAAACTGAATTGAAAATTACAAAAATTTATTTAAGTACTTCAATTCTTCATACAAAGATGAAAATTCTAATTCTCTTCATCTCGTTATTAACATATACATACATACATACAGCACGGTTACACTTCTTCTTTGTTAATTTAAAAACCATAAACAGTTAGTAAAAAAAAAAATTGTTTAAATAACATACTCCCATAGAAATTAAACTAATTTTGTAAGACTATGACTTTTAGGCTAGTTTCACACATTCGGCTCGTTTTCGGGTCGATCCTGATAAGTGTGAATCGATGAAAACGGCAAAAAAAAACCGAATGCTGACCGAACCGAATAAAACCTGATATGTGTGAAACTAGCCTTCGAAATTTACAAAAGCAATTGTCTTGTTTATTAGTATTATTTTTGTATCCAAGAGTTGTGATCGGATGGAAAACCGAGCCATTTTACAAATATTTTATTCTTTTTCGTCTGAAGCACTTTTTCAATCAGATATGTATCGGGAAACTTTGTTTTTTTTGTAACTCTAGTTCATAGAATTGGCCCTTTATTGGATGCTATTGATAGTCTTCTAACAGATATGTAAGAGGATTTGTGCGCTATACTTTGATTATCTTAAAGATTTCAGTAGTTCAATTTGGAGTGTACCCTTTATCAAAAACATGTTTGTATTTATTAATTCTTACAAAGTCTCCTACCTTGAATTTAAGAGTAATATGAATTTCGATGTAATTATATATTTTGGAGATAATTGTTTTTCGTTTGAGGCATTTACTTGAGATGGTTTCATTTTTATTGTACGATGTTTTGAATTATTATAAGCTTTAGTCAGCAACCCTATATATCAATCCATTTATATGTTTCTTTAAAACTGAATTCTTTCCACATAAGAGTTTTCAATGTGCGATTGAATCGTTCGACATTACAATCGTTCGATGCTTTCAGTGGAGTAAATGTTGAATAATGGTTGATTTGATGTTTTTGCATTAGAGTTTGAAATATCTTATTGAAAAATTCTTTTCCATCACATGTTTGTAAATTCTTAGGCCATCGACCTTTGTTGAATATATCTTGCATGGCAACAGTGACCATTGCCCCAGTTTTATGTTTAATAGGAGTCGTCCAAGCAAATTTAGAAAATGTATCAATAACTTTGAGAAGATATCGGTAGTTTTCATTTTCTGACGAATACGATCCCATTTCGACTAGATCAGCTTGCCATAAATCATCAAGCCCCTTCATAACGACTATCCTTTGTTTTTTTTTAATTTCTTCTTGCTGGCTTATGTAGTTCTTCGACAATGTCTCTTTTACTCATCTTTTCACTGAATGATTAAAACAACAAAACATTTTACCTTTTTATTAGTTTATTTATTTAAATTCTTTCATTTGATATAGTAACAAGGTTTACCTATGTATATGTATACATAGATACTATTTTAGTCTTTTATACAGAGACATCAATTTTTTTTATTCTTAACATTCTATTTTCAAGCATGTGGCATGCGCATGTATCTGGTCCAGCTTTACACAAATTTGAAGACCTTGGACAGTTAGTAAAATGACACCCAGTTTTGTTTACGGTTCGTTTCGTTAACAAAAAAAAAATATATATATATTGTATTCTCTTGTGAGAATACCACCATCAAATAAAACACTAGTGATTTTTTAATAATATAAATTTATTATGAGCTTCAGATCCCTTACCACTGGTGGGGGGAAATCTTCAGCTATACGTTGGAAATACTAATTAGAACTAAACTTCTAAGTGATCGAAGAAACCTTTTTATACTTCATATTTGTTTACTCAGCAATATGATTGAAGATCATATGCTGCTCTTTGTTTAATAAAATTGCTGACACAAGAATTCTATTGGAATTATTAAAGATGCTTTGTGTACTCAAGTTACTGAAGGCAAAATGTGATGATATGCAGTGTAGTGTGTTTATGTGCACATAGTTTATGCACGTGTCAGGTGACGAATACCACTCGTCACTTGATACGTCGCGATAAACAACTCGCATTGCATATCGTGTTTATATTATTCTTTTTTTCGCATTTTATATTATTCTTTTTGCTGACTCCACAAATGTGTGAATATGGAGTCAGCATAGTTTTAAGTATGAACATATTATAACAAATAAAATTCATTATTATTAAATCAGCTCTCCGACAATACACAAGTATTTCTTTTATTTCATCGGAACATATTACATGGCGACCGTGACCATGATTCTGTCCATATAAAATTAAAAAAAAAAAAAAAAAATAAGTAATAGATTTTCGATGGTTTGTACAATAAACAGATTAGTTCAATAGATTTAAGCTTCATATATAACAATGAACACATTTTTTTTTCACGATGAATTATAAAAATTTCATAAAATTATTAAAAAAAATTCATGATTAAACATAACATCATCTAAACAAATAAAAACATATACACATAACATTTTACTTATTCTTTTTTTTATTCAAAATTTCTTTTAACAATTCCAATTTGAGGTTTCTTGATTCTTGTTTTTGTTTTTCGACTTCCATGTATTCTGCCCACTTTCTGTTCTTGGCCTCTCTGTCCTTTTGCTTTTCTCCGATTTTCATTTTGAAATACAAAGATCGAGAAATCTTTCGCTTTTTGGATGCAGCGGCAGTGGAAGTCGATGGAACATCGTCAGTGGCAGTGGTCTCTAGCATGTCATCAGAGTTTTCATCTGATGGTTGGGTAGTATGCACTTGAGTTCTAAAAGATTTAAACAAATATGCATATATGTATATGGCCAAAGTAAACAAAAACCAAAAGATGACTTACTCCAATTGCGGCTGCTCCATACGTGACGTTGTGGACGTTTGTCAATATGGGCTTGCTTCCAAAAAGCTCGTCCATTTTTTCCATAAACGGAGCAACACATGGTGCTGCTCCAGTGCGGTTGTTGTTATCTATGGCATATTTATACGCACGCACTAGTGTTTGGATTTTTACCTCTAAATGGGTGCTGATCGTATCGGAGTCCTGAAGCAGAAAGTAATTTTATGTATGTATGTAGGTATAGGTACTCCAAATACTTACAGCATAGCCAGCGGATAGCATGTCTTCTAGATGTTTATATCCAGTTTTTTTTTTGCGGCTATGCTGGAACTCATCAGCTCTGGCAGCATAAAAATCCAGAAGGGCTTCTGTGGACTCCTTCGTCCAGTTCTTTTTGTTTTTAAAGAATATTTAATTGTTTAATCATGTAGTTTATAAGCTAAAATTAGTTTTTTATTTACCTTTTTCCTGTTTTCTTCGTGTTTTCCATTTCACACTTGACTTGGCGGTCGATTTCAAAGTTTTAACCAAACAAATGTGACATAAAATACAAACTTCAAGAAGGGGGTTTGTTCGTAGACTACATGTGGTGTTGAAGCGAGCTTGAAGATCGCCTCAATTCTTTATATACCTGAGTCGAGTTGAAATGAGCTTAATTTGAATCGATTCCCGTCGGAGTTCGGATTCGAGTCAAAATTTGTGGAAACAAACCTGTGTGGAGGAGTTGGTTTTACAGATAATGCGTTATGCTCTGTTTATTTGCATGTTTGGGTACAAAAAATATAGTTTTGTTTTAATCAAATTAAAAAAAAGTGCAATTTTTGCACATGGAGTAGGTAGCATATTCTTATATGGTGCTGAAATATTCAGTTTTTCATTGTTTAACACGAATCAAATTATCTCACTTGCACTTCATAAGAAACATCGAAACACCATTTGCATTTTAGAAAGTGTTGTCAAACTTAATCATTTTTAAATCTACTTGTGCGGTGGAGACACCAAAAAGATTTATCTAATCTAAACTGAGATAAACCTTTGGTGGAAACATAGCAAAACTTAATTATCTTTTCTGAGAATGACGACGAGGTATACTCTTGAAACCTTGCGCATACAACAAAAAATAAGAAGAACGATGAACACTCAAGAAGATCGAGACAACACCATTGTAAGCTACGCATTAGCAATAAAATAAGTACCTGAACTACACTGTGATAATTTATTTTAAAAAACAATTAAAAAACAAAACCAACAAAGCAATGTAAAATACAACAACAAATAAACAACATGTAAGTTTTTTTTTTTTAAATTAGACAAATTGTATAAAATAATAAATAAAAATTTGTTCATAATGTTAAATAAATATCTTTTCTTTTGTTTTCTCTTGCAAAATAAGCCCAGTTAGTCCATTTTCACTAACAAAACTAAATAACAATAAAAAACAGTAATAGATTGATTTTTTCCCTAATGGAAAACACATACATGATTCCAAATGCACAACTACTCTACCAACACAGCCATCGAGATACAAATGCAATATCAATCGTACCAACATTTGAAAACGAAATCACATAAGATCCATTCGAGGCTCGTATAAATGTCAAAAACCTATCCATAGTGAGATTCTACACGAACTTTTATCGGTGTTATTCTCACTATGGATAATTGTTTTTGTTATTCGTGTAAAATCCCACTTCACTATGGATAGATTTCCCAACAAAACACGGGTAACATTTAACACATTTGCTGTGCTATCCTTTACTTTGGAGGTTTTACCTCCTGTTCCAACAACTCAGTGGTGAGCTCTTTCCGAAATTCTAACTTCTGTATGAAAATAAAAAGGCAGTCATTTTAAAGTGGAAAATTAATTAAAAAACCACTATCTCTCTATTTTATTTACGATCGACCGTCTCGGTCAAAATCTATCCAGTCTCTAATCTTCTTTTACATTTATTATTGGCTCTACATTCTCTTATACTCTATCTTACTATATAAAAACATCGAATGCAGAGTTGCCAGACTCATGCAGTTCGATACACCTCCCATTTTAAATTAATGTTTAAACCTCAATGACTTTAAACAGAAGAAGCAATACCGAGCAAAGATTCCATATAATCTTTGTTACAGTTATTCTATACTTGCAAAGAGTATTTGAGACGATTGACTATATTTTGTTAAAAAAAAAGCAGAAAGTACATAAGAATAGGTTAAAAATATATAATTCTTAAGAGTTCTAATGAAATAGAAACAATAACTTGTTTTTTTTTTAATAATGTTTAATATTTTTTCTCCTTCTCTCAAATTTTTATTAAACATACATTTTTCGAGTTTTTTTATTAATATATGTACAAGAAATTTCTGTAAGTAAAAAAAAAAAGAAGAAAAATAAAATAAATAAATAGTAAATCAAATATTACTGACAAAAAAAAATGATGTAATAATTAAAATATATGAAATAAAAATATATTTATTTTTAATTTGTTAATCATTAAAATTTATGTAAATTAAATTATTTATTATTAAAAGTTTATAAAAAAAACATCTTTATTCGGTCGCTATTTGCTTAAGACTAATTTACAATTTTGAAACTAAGCTTAACATAACTTATTCTAACCTGCTACTGCAGCATATCAGCAACTGGCGTGTGTTCTTTCCAGACGCTGTGTCAGCAAACGCAGCGCTCGTGTTCGCTGCTTACCCAATAATGTTCCCACGGGAACGGAAGTATTGTCGATTCAGCTTTTTGTTGGTCTTAGCTTGTTTGTCGTTAACTTGTACAATTAAATAACTCCATGTAATTACGTTACTTCCTAAAAGAGGGGAGGTGTAGTGTGTTTATGTGCACATAGTTTATGCACGTGTCAGGTGACGAATACCACTCGTCACTTGATACGTCGCGAAGCGACATTGTGCATCAGCACACCATGATCTTCCCACGATATGCAATAAACAACTCGCATTGCATATCGTGTTTATGTTATTCTTTTTTTTCGCATTTTATACTATTCTTTTTGCTGACTCCACAAATGTGTGAATATGGAGTCAGCATAGTTTTAAGTATGAACATATTATAACAAATAAAATTCATTATTATTAAATCAGCTCTCCGACAATACACAAGTATTTCTTTTATTTCATCGGAACATATTACAGCAGTTTATGTTTATAATATCGGATATCTTCAATGAAATTATGAATCATTGTGTGAGCATTACATTTGGTATATGGAAAGATACTTTGTATCTTTCTTTATTATCATAGGGTGTTAAATATTATTACAAAATTATGTGAGGGTGTTCTGATAATGTAACCGCGTGAGACATGGTATATTATTTTTTCTGTTCCATAAGACATTTTGTGGAAGATTTGAGCACCGATGCCTACTATTGAAGCGTCTGCTGCTACGAAGATTGGAATTGTTGGATCGTAGTGTGTAAGCAGTAGGTCGGAAAGTAAAATTTCTTTAAATTTCTTGAAGGCACTTTCACATTTGTCGGTTCATTCCCAGCTAGTGTCTGCTTTCAGCATTTCATCAAGCGGATGTCGAAGCTGTCTCATGCTAGAAATGAATTTCCCATAATAATTCACTGCACCCAGGAAAGAACGTAGTTCAGAAATGTTGGTTGGTCTTGGCATACGTTGAATAGAATCGATTTTTGCTGGATCTGGACGAATTCCACTGGCATCGATTATGTGTCCAAGATATTTGATGGATGTCTTGAATAATTCACATTTTGACCAGTTGATGGGAAGGCCATGATCATTAAGACGTTTTATGACTTCCATAACAACGTTGTAGTTCCCGTGCAATGTTTTTGTTGCGATGTATGTAGATGTCGTCAAGGTATGCAGCGACTCCATCAATGCCTTGCAAAATTATTTCAATTGCTCTTTGGAACAGTGCGGATGCTGGCTTCTATCCAGGAGCTAAACGATTCATCAAGAAGAGTCCCTTGTGTGTGTTCATGGTGAGAAGTTTCTTCGAATCATCATCTACCTCAAATTGCATGTATGCATCGGAAAGGTCAATGTTGCTTAATATTGTGCAATTTGATGTCTTAGCAAACATTTCATCGGGAGTAGGAATTGGATGAGCATTTGGTTCCAAGCAGTTGTTTAAACCTGTGGAGTAGTCTGGACAGATACGAATTATTGTTAGGTTTACGTACCACGACAATAGGTGCTGCCCAATCTGAGTGTGTGATTGGTATTATGATACCAGAGTTTTTTAGTCTCTTCAATTCAGCTTCTACTAGATCTGCAACTCCATATGGAACATCTCTTTTTGGAATTGTATGAATTGCCAACATGGTCTTCTTATGCTGAGCTTTTTGATGATCACTAATTCTGTTGCTTAAAAATTGATTGCGAGTGTTTTGTTTTTAGAAGAAACAGCATTGATGGCTGTATCTTTTGCTTCTAAAAGGTGCGAATCACTTTTCACTATCAATATTCGTTAAGTATCTGTGATCAATTTTTCTAGTGTTATTTCAGCATCTGTATCAAGCATTGTAAGTAACTTGCTACGAATGTTAAATTGATTTGTCGACATGGCTGCATGCTTAAAATGCTCGCATTGCTTATTTACTTTGCCTTCATAGGCAATAAAATCTTCAACATTTTTTTTGGTAATTTGCAAGCATTTGTAGCGAATGCTGAACAGCGATTCTTTCGTGTCAAACAGTTTCTTGAGTTCTGTGACTGTGTCCTCGAATCGGAGTTCTTGTGGTTTTCTTGGCAAGATAAAATCTGCAACCCGTTCATAAACTTGTTGACTAAGTCTACGTAACAACAACCGTACTTTCGAATCATCTGGAAGCGTTTTTGCATCCTCTTTGAAATGCACCTCGTAGCGACCGTACCAATGTGAAAAATGCTGTTATTTTCAGGCTCATATCTAAACTCGTGTATGCTTTTTCCAATTACATTGTTACGATGAAAAAGAAAATCGTATGTAACAATAATTTCAGAAATTATTGTTACATACGTAAAAAGACTGTACTTACAAAAAAAAAATACTCAACCAATGGTACTCGACCTCAAAAACCAAAACTCAATAACCGTACAAAAATTCTATTCAAATCAAGGCACAGATAGTAGAGGGTTGCCTACCCCCTCTACCTTAAGGGGTTGAATACGCGTTGCTGTTATGCGCATTCAGTTTCATCATTAACACTTCGAAAACAAACTCGACCTTATGATAGTACATTTCTAGATATCCCAAGCATAAATGAAAAATCACAACAGGTACATATCTTCTCGTAGAAACTTGGTTCGTTCTTTTTCGAGACAAAACCGCTTCAGACACTTAGGACCAATGATTACGTCTTCATTGGCCCGTCCAGACCGGAAACGGAATTGCTGCCTAAGTTCCCTTTAGCAGCAGCGGCCTGCTTCTGGGTGCCATCGCTTAAACTCGCCGGATGGGGGGGGGATCTTGTGCTGGGTACTAGGCTGTGTTACAGTTTAAATAAGCAGACCTGCCAGATGTAATTGGCGTAAGAATGTTGAGATTAGGCTGAGGCCCGAATACCGTTGAGCCCAATTCTGAAGGTACCGGAAGGAAGGTATGAAGGTGAAGGAGATTCAATCTGAAGATGATTAGCCAGTCCACGTTAAACCAGGCTAATGTTCCTTTACAGTAAAGCTTAATGCTCTGCTTCACTCCGAGAAGCGGTGAGAGAGCAGAGTAGAGTCGACAGCATTGGAGCACATAGATGTTCGTGGCTCCGCAGGGTGTACGTGTCCACAGACTACAACTACTATCCCTAAGCTATAAGAGTAGTCGTGTCACAAAAGGGGGAGGGGGAGATTAGGTGGTAAGTTTCCCCCTCGCAGTCTCAAAACCCGCCCGTTGACTTGACCCAGACACACATCCTTAGGTCAAGCCAACCTATGATTTGCGTGACTGCTAAAAGAATGTTATTGCAAATCCCCAATATCAAAACGTATCCAAAAGGATACTAACCTAATTACATTCTAATCTATACTCAATATCAAGAATCTGTTGAACGGATCAAAGATAGCCTCAACAGAAATCTCTAAATCTCTAAACTCATAATTATAATCTAGACTTACTATACTTATAAGATTTATAATGGTTCAAATAAAAAGTTCGAAATTTAACTTTAACACGTTCTACCCGGCGTGGACCACCGGTGGTCCACGGGCACTGCGTATATCTGGCGGCGTGGACCACCGGTGGTCCACATGCACATTCATTTGTCTGACGGCGTGGACCACCGGTGGTCCACAAAGAAAGACAAAGTGCTAATATAAAATACAGTGAGAATTTATAAAATAAAATTATTTTTTATTGTATTTCTTAACATTTATTGTATTTTTTAACAAAAATTAAATTTATTTTTCATAGATTTTTTTAAAATAAAAAAAGTTATTTCTTAGTTATTTTGAATTTAAAAAAAATAAATCTCAAACAAAGTAGTCGAAACTCAAAAATATTATAATAAGGTTTTAATCATTTATGTACTTTTTCAAAACATGGGATACAAAGCGTTGGTTTACCTTTGCAGCCTGCGCAATATGTGTTGACTCTTTTTGTCTTGTTAATGGCATATTGCCTTCCTTTCTTCTTAGCTATTGAACGATAGCAGTTCTTACATCGTTTCCTTGTCGTTCTTTGAGTTCCACGATATTTTTTCAGAAAATGAGCTAATGGTTTCGGTGGCTTTTCAACTTTCAACATGGCGTCAATTATACTTTTACGGAATTTTAGGATACAAACTTTTTTTAGGAGACCAAATTTAGTATATATGCACCATGCATTTACTAACATTGTGCCACAGATTAATTCTATAATTATCTTCTTATACCATTTAAGGGTTTTTCTGAGGCAACTGTAATATCCTGAAAATTGGTCAGAAAGATCGACACCTTTTTTGGCTTTATTATAGCTTATAATACAATCCGGCTTTTGTACAGATGTGTGTCCTCTGGTAGTGACTTCTATTAGAGAGCACTTATGGGATTTACAGGTTGTCAACATCATCACTGGCCTCTTATCGGTCCATTTCATAAATTTTACCCCTTCTTTTTGTGCACTTATTATGTCGCCTTTTTTTTGTTTTATTTTCGCAACTTTTGGCAAAAGTTTTCTATTTGTTCGAAGCGTTCCACAATAAAAGGTTTTTTTTTGCCAGAGCTCTTTAGCTAAAGGCACACTAGTGTAATAATTGTCAGCGTACAAAATTCTTCCTTTATGTAAAAGACCATCCATAAGTTCCATGACCACGCTATGTGGATGTGACTGTATTATTGATCTTGGACTTCTTCCAGAATAAATGTTTATCTTATAGGTATATCCTTCTATAAGACATAGCTTATAAAGCTTTACTCCAAATTTATGACGTTTGTTCGGTATGTATTGTCGAAATAATAACCGACCACGCCAAGGAATCATACTTTCGTCTATTGTAAGCTCTTTCCCAGGTTCCACAACTTTTTGAAAGTTTATGTTAATCTTTTCTAATAATGTGCTTATTTTGAATAATCGATTACCGGAAACTGCTTGATTATTATCACAAAAATGCCAGTATTGTAGAATGTCAAAAAATCGTTCTCGTTTCATAGCACTTTTTATACGGTCATTAGCGTACATGGGATCATTTGACCAATATAACCGCATTTCGGGTAACTTTACAATACCCATTATCAAAAAAATTCCTAAGAATACATACATTTCATCTCGGGTTACTGGTGTCCATTTCTTTTTGTGTTCTCTATAAGAAGCCGATGATTGCGCTTGAGACACTTTGTATTCATAAAATTTGTTTGTTTCTAATACCATAAGGTCAATTATATCATCACTAAGAAATAACTTATAAATTGAAAATGGATTTTCATAATCTATTTCTGGAAGTATGATGTGTTCTTCATTGTATTCCTCAAAAACCGTAGAATCTGTTATAACAGGACTCCAATCTTGCTGAACTGCATCCAAAATCTCATCTTCCGACTCAGATGATGAATATATTCTACGAATTTTTCTTCGTGAATTTTGTATTAGCTCTAAGTCATCGTCTGAAGTCATAATTCTGAGGGCAGCTAATAAATTTTTAAAAATCAGAAATTATTGAATAAATTACTAAAACTTATTTTATTAATTAAAATATTTTAAAACTCACAATTCAAGCAACCAACAATTTTTTACAAAATTCGCACAATAACTAACATTCTGATGTCTGCCAACAATAACGAAAACAATTGAACTGTAAAAAGTGCAGTTATACGAAAAACATGTCATATCGTGCATGCAATGCATATCAACATCAAAAAAATGCGCCGGGTAGAACGTGTTAATGATAAATTTATTCACTGTCAAAACTAAAGATGTATCTTAAAGAAAATATAAATCGTAAACCTTACTAAATATGCCTACTAATACTAAGATTCATGAAGGTTCAATAATAACTTAACATTATCAACTTTGCTTAGAGTCATTGGTTATTTATCAACATTTTGTCTATCAGTATGCTTTCAATAGATTCCTTTTTGTTCACCCTCAGGTACACGGGACCTGTGTAGGGGATTGACACACGCAGTTGTCTTACGATCTTGATTTTATACACGCACAAAATAAATATCTTCGGTTGGGTAACGCTTAGTTACTTTGTCAACCTCGCTTTGATTATTGATTGCGATGTTTTAAGGCAGTCAATATTTACGCAATAAAAATATAATATCTATCAATTTGCAGTTCTTTAAAATCTTTACGTTAAACGATAACTCAACAAATTCAAATCCAATATGTCATAAAAGAAAAAGGTCAAAAATGACTCACCGATCTTTTGTTGTCTTACAACAACCCACAACTTTTACTTTCATTCATCCCTCGAGGTAATGTGCACATTGCCGTACTTGGATGTTGATGACGATGATGTTCTGTGAAGGTTGCAAAATTCTTATGATGGATTAGGATATTGGATTTGATTCCTCTTTGCATGATTGACGGTATTTCTTGATTCTTAATAACAATATAGATTAAGCTGTTCACCAATAAAAGATTAAAAAGGGTGTATTAGCTACTTGACTCTTTGCGTAATCACAAAAATAGATATGATAATCTGTATTTAACTTTCGGAAATTCTCGTACTTACGATAGGACATAACACACAGTAACAATTGTGATCGTTATTATTATTCAAATTCAAAGGATAATAAGGATTAGTGTTTAAAATAAAAACAGTGCAGAAAATAAAAATAACGTAACAAATAATAAAAAAAAATAAACAAGTACCAAGAAATTAAAAGATTAAAGAGGATAATTAAAGTCATAAAACAATGGACTTGGCTGGGGATCTCATGGGGGATCTGATCCTTCGACGTATCTTGCTTGACTTGAAGGACGTAGGGGAGGAATGTCTTGATACTCCCACTGACCGGATACTTTTCATCAGCGCTTTTGCTTGTTGTTCGACGACCAATGCGATGCTAGTTACGGCCACTGTAGTCGCAACCAGGATCTCGATAAACTTTTCTTGATAATTTTGAAGTTCAGATATGGAACCGTAGTTCGTGTGTTTCCTTCTCGGGAACACCCTGTGTCCCAATTTGCACGATACACAGGTGTGGGTGTTCGAAACACTCCAATGATCTTGGACAATGTCCTGACTCGTTCAAACCAAATGGAATGATGGATTGATGCGAATTGTTTAGATGTAGGATGTGTTAAGGACCTTAGCTCTTTTATTGTAAGTGCTTAGAGTTTTCGGTAATCCGTGTTACTTTTTTTCTTGTTAATTATATTATTTAATATTAAATTTTTAAAACCAACAAGAACAAAAATAGAACTAAAACAAACTAAATCGACGACGGCTGCGTAGCGACGACGACGACGACGCACGCAACAAAATTATTAACTCGCACTCAAATGAGTACGAACACGACACAAAAGAGAATACAAAAAAAAGTGCAACAACACAGCTCGTTGACGAAGCTGTACCCGCGGCTGCTCAGCTGGGCTGGGTTCTTTTGGAAGAATTTGTTTATATGAATTATGACAATGTTGATTGATTTATGAAATCAATCAAATTGTTACAATTAAGAAATATTCTATTGCAAGTACCTACGGTGGGGTACGTTGCAATAAAAATGGGCGCCAGGAATTTTTTTTAACAAACCGAAGAAGAAAATTCCAAAACTCTTATGATGAGTGAAGCGATTAAAAAAAATAACCACGAACGCTTGGTTTTAAACTTAATATTTATTTCTTTGGGAAACCGTGGGATTGAAGATCCCTGGACTAAAACCCAAAATGTTTTCAATTTAAAAGTTAAAATTACAAACAATTGAAATTCAAATGAAAAAAGTAAAAAGAAAACAACTCAGAAAAGAAAATGACAAAATAAAATGGGTTCTTAACACCGGACGCGACATATATATATATGAATATACAACCGAACAAAGAAGTAAAAGAAACAAACTACTTATCTTGTTTTCCTTCCTAATTATCCTTTTAACCACGATCCTCACACCTCGATCCTCGACTATTAATTTTCCTTCTAATTTCTTCGATTTCCCGATTTTCTTAATCCTTCTTCTCAATCTTTCTTTTTCCTTAAAACACTTCCTCGAACTCTTTCTTTCTTAATTTATCGTATCACTTGTAAGGCTCTATCAAGAGTGCCTTCCAAGCTAATTCCCAAAACTAATTTTTCCTCCCTCGACCATTCCAGTCACACACACATTCATCCAACACAAGCATCCGTTTTCGTGATTGTCGGTCACGGTATCGCGGCTTCTTGGAAGCTTTACGCTCATCAGGAAAGCCACCGTTGTTGACTCTCAGCGAAACTTTGCTTTCACACACACAAACACGGTTTCGACAAGTTGTTGGATGAGTTTCCAAAACTTGCCGAAACATAATGGTGAGTTCAGACCCCTTCCAAACTATTCTTATTTTTTTGAGAAAGTTTTAAGAAACAAAAATCGAGAAGAAGTCTAAACTAGGCATTTTCCTATTACTATTAATTACGCGCGAAGTTCGAGGTGTGAATTTCGTACCAAATGTTAAATTAAGCTACTTTAAAACGCGGCGTTAAAAACCCATTTTGTACATTAATAATTTAGTAAATTTACGTTACGAATTAAAACATTAAAATCAAAAAAAAAATATGTTGTTGTTGCTGTCAAAGTAAGGGTCCGCCTGACCTCATACTTCTTCGGCTCATCCGCCGGCATTTTCGACCTTGTCGAAAGAACTCGTTCTCCATCTCGATCACCTGCTTTTGTTGCTTTTGCAAAATAAAGGCTAGGTACACCTGTGGCTGATGAGACCATGGTTGCCCTCAACTTTGCCGATATTTTGCAGCCACAACTAGGGAAAAGAAAACAGCCAAAGGCTGGTTTTTGTTGCGGTAAAATTTACCGTAACATCCGGATAATTTAGTAAGGAATAGAATTTGCGCTTCCGGACTGAATTTTTGGCTGAGGATTAATCTTTTGTTCAGGATAAAACTTGTTTCGTGATCCTGAAGGAATTTTCGGACTGCAATTAAAGTTTCTTGCTACCAAACTAAATTTTTGGGATCGCATCTAAAATTTCTTGCTCAGGATTAAAATTTTGGACCGCGTGTCTTGATTCCGTCCACGGACATCACCTGTCAAGAAGAAGGGTTAGGTTAGGTGTCGTCCTCTGGAGTCTTGAACACTTCCTAATTGGGGATATGCCCCTAGAACTATGAAATATGACATGGTTACCTGAATTAACTGGTGCTTCTTCCTTCAACAAATTCATAAATCGATGATAAGGATGTGTTTGCTTCCAACCAGGGAAGTTTAAGGCTGCTGCCCAAGGATTTATAGGATTCTGAACACGCGGTGCACAATTTTTTGTAACCTTTTTAATGGAAATCTTGTTATTTCCCACAGCTCAACAAATTTCACTGAACCAAATAACTATTCTTACCGAGGAATATAAAAGGATGATGAAGGAATATTTGGATTAACACTTTTTACTAATTTTCTTAAAACACTTCGCTTGTTTCATTGGATAAAGTTAATGCGTAGTTAAAGGAATGGAAAATTCTTCTTACTAAACTGTTCTGGTCGGCTGCTTGGATGAAAAGAATTTCCAATCAGAATTTTTAAATGCTCATCGCATCGTTATTGCGTCCCGTTATAAGATTTCTTGTAGTATACCCATTGAATTGTTGTTGGTTATGCCACGTAGGCAAATTCTGCAGAGATGACAACTTGACAAAGCAAAAACTGCATTACCTCTTTGATTTGAAATGTCAGTTTGCGTTTCGACGGGTAGATGGCGTGCGCCGAATTTAATGGTATGTTCACATGATAGCATTTGCTTGAGAAAGTAGATCTTGTGTAAATGTTTTGGTAAATCCGTGAAGGATAAACTTAATGGAAATACTTATGAATATGAGTTATCACATTCATGAAAAATAGATGGATTATTATTAATGATGGTGTGAAACCAAAACAATAAATAATTTTTTCTTACAACATCCATCAATGCTTCTTGTTGTCCAGCTTGAAGTTGTTGCTGTGGTGCCTGTGAAGCTTGGTTGGTGGAATTTTCCATTAGTTTGGTGAGCTTTTCAATTGGATGTTGTTGGCGCTCAGCGGCCTCCTCCTGCTGCACAAAAAGCTTTCCACCACTGAATCAAGTGAAGTAGACATGATTTTTTTTGTTTTTGTTTTGCGTCCCGCGTGCCACTTTTTTATGTTTTAAAGTCATTAAAATTAAGTTTTTAAGATAATAGTTTTTTGTAATTCAAAAATGTTTATTAATCAAGTAAAATAGTATAAGAATCGAAATTAGTAAATTAGTTTATATTTAAGATGGCTGACAATTCACGTCCTTCTTCGTTTATATCAAAAAGCCGACTGTTCTTCTTTCTTCCATTTTCTTCGTATTCGCAAGCCATATAAAAGAAGTTGGTTTGGCGTTGGCAACAACATCTTTATATTTAGCCATTTTTAAAGGCAAAGTTTGATCATACATCGGTTCCTGAGGCAGAACAGACAAGTTGGCTTCAACATTCCTCATTATAGGAAAATATTCGAATACAGGCATTCCAGTTGATGAACTGACTGCAAAAGTTTCAATGTGCTCCTTACTATATTCAAAAATGCGATATTGCGATATTTTGAATCGAATCTTTTCTGCATTTATCATCACTTTTTAAAAATGACCTTCGTAGTGTTGACTGAAGTTTAGAACCATATTTTGGTCAACATTAACAACTTTATAGTTTTTAGAAGCTTGCTCAATACATTTGGCATATTCAGTGTAATGGTGTTATCACAATATGTTTTTTATGATTCATTGTAATTTGTGGTTTGTATTTTGTTTAATGGGTTTATATGCCTACATACATATGTGAGAAAAAATTTATATTCTAGCAATGATTGCGGTAATCATTAAAAAAGGTAGAACGTTTGGCTTAAGTGTTTATTTTTAGAACAGCTCTGATATAGAGAACATTAATTGGCGGAAGTACATAGAAAAAACAATATGTTTTGGTGTGAAAGATTAAGGGAAGGAGAAACATTTTGTATCTGTGAATCTGGATGGTTGGAGATAAAATTTACGGATGTAATATTCTATAATGACACATTAAAATTGATGCTACAGCCAGAATATGGAAGCGAATGCGTTTTGTTTCATATTAGAAATGGTGAGACCGTATCGCCTATTCTGAGTTTTAAGCATATCATTGTTATTTAATTTAATGTAAACAGTTCCGCTTGAAGTGAAAGCAGAAAACAGTTGATGTTTGCGCCTAAGACGAATTGCGTGTCGTAATATGTTTCGATTATTTTTGGTTAAGCTCTCGTGGAAATAGATCGGAGCGTTCGAATCTTCACCGATGTCTATTAAAATTAACTGTCGCGAGTTTCTTTTGCGCCTTAAGTGTTGTGTTTTTATCGTGTGCGGACAGAAATTTTACAATAATAATCGAGTCTTCTCTTTGGATTGCGCGAAAAATTCGGCACAGTTTTGTTAGTTGCAAATTCAACGTGTGACAAGTGTTATTAAAAATATTTTTTAAAATTTCACCTGCAAGCGTCGGTATTCCTATGAGAATGGCATCTGCTGCTAAATTCTTTACGTTTAGCGCTTCAATTTGTGCTTTTAGATTAATGATTTCGGCGCAAATGGTGTTATTTGAAAAAGCGGTGTCTTCATTGTTATTGTTGTTTAGCGGTGTTGTAGAGATTATTTTGTTGACTTCCCCTTCTAGGCATTCCACCCGTGCAAAAAATGTTTCTAAAACAGTGACGCGGTCGTTTAGCTTGTTAATGTTGTTTTCCAAGGCATCAATCAATTTCATTTTTTGTTCTATGGCGGTGATACGTGTTGTTAGATTCTCTTCCATTGATTTCAATTGTCGTGAAAGTGAGACGCCTTGAGATTTTATTTTGTTTAAAATTATAGTGACGTCAGTTGTTGATGACGATGATGTTAATGAATGTTCTGGAATGGTGGAGTAAGTATGAAATGTTGGTGATATCCATTAAAAAGCACAGCCATTTCCTTTAAGATAAACTCATTGTTCATTCCTCTAAAACCTTGAAAGTCTACAAAACAGGTATCCATGTTTAGATCTGTTCTAAGCAAATGCACTTTTTCTACTGAAAAAATATAAATTATGACACCAATTTAAATAAGTTTGTTAACTTCTCCAGTCAATGGATTGTACTCTATTATGCGATCATGAAGTATTAAACAATACATAGTTGTTGAAGCAGGAATCGAAGTTAATGTTTTAAGTTCAATTTTTACATCCACATGACCCGTTTTGATTGACTCATTTTGATGAGAACAATCAATAACCAGAATTGGGGCGATATCTTTAAACTCTTGTCGCGATAAAAGTGGATTTGATTGTTGTTGATAATACGATTGTTAAAATTTACTATACATTTCATAGAGAACATTTGTTGTTTGTTGAAGTCATTAACCTTGAAGATCTTAACTATAAGTGTCCTAATTTAAAAGAACTAAAAAGAATTTATCCAGATATAACTTTGAAATGTTGGTATCATGGAAAAATATGTGCACTCCAGAATGTTTATCTTTTGAGCAGATACATTAAAGAAGCTAAAATATGTAATTAATATTTTCAAATAAAACAAAAAACTTTTGCTTAAAATTTTAAATTATTTTTTTTATTTTAATATTTGCATAAAGTGCGACTTTTTATTACTATAATGATTATTATGATGATGATGATGATGATGGTGGGTTGGGTTTTTTTTCTTTTATATCCGTACGGCAGAGAACTGTGATCG
The DNA here is from genome assembly GCA_920104205.1 of Eupeodes latifasciatus. Lineage (NCBI taxonomy): Eukaryota > Metazoa > Arthropoda > Insecta > Diptera > Syrphidae > Eupeodes > Eupeodes latifasciatus. Next base: position 387,553,187 of record OV049924.1, on the reverse strand, counting down.
TCGAAAAATTGACGTTTTTCAGCTCTTGGTTTATATGTCTTGACTTCTTCTACAGTAACTACCTGATGTTCTATGGTACGTCGTATATTGTTAGACTTTATGTCAATACTTTCTTCAGAATCTAGTGTACTAGTGGGTAATTGTTTAAGAAATGTAACTCTTCATCTTTTAGAAAACTTAGTTGGGTCTCAAATTCACAACTCCACTTTTCGATCACTTCATAATTAAACGATCTCAAACGTGCTGTTTTGGCCATCGTTCTCTCGTATCTGTAATTCAACGTATCGTGTTGTTCTTTATCAGATAGAGGATCGTCTCGTTTATGTTTTAGACAAGCAGTATGACCGTGATAGTAGCAACCATGAAACTCAAAAACTTGTTTATTTTCTTCGCAGAAACCATCGACTTTAACTCCGGCTTCGCGTCCTTTGGCAGCATGTTTTATGTTGATTTTTCGACTTTGCTCTTCCAAAATCAACCACTTAATTGCTTCCGTTGACTGATTTATCGACGCACCTGATATTGAGAAAAAACACATTTGTTTTAACATTTATTTTAGATATTGTATTCATTTAAATAACAATTTACCTGTATCCATTTTTGGGTATTAACCCAATAGTGTTCGGCTGTAGAAAATTTCTTCGGTACACCAGATTGCATGAAGAAGCTATAGTCGTAGCTTCTAAGAATGGCTCAATATTACTTTCAATAAGAAAAAAACGTCTGAACTTCAGACAAGCCTCAGTCAGGATATTGACATCACTGATGCAATACTCCAAAAGTTCACGTTGGAGTTCAAAAATGTCGTTTTTATGTTCTCCGTACCATTTTAGAAATACTTCAAGTTCTTCTGCTTTCAAAGTATTCGGACTGTAGAAGTCTAAGGCTGGTAACTTCCCGACATAGTTTCTATTTCCTCTTGTATTGAACAAATGAGGAAAATATCCTTTTTTCAATTCCGACGATAGCTGGAAGGTTTTCGGCAGCTTAGAGAAAGCCATCGGGAAATAATTTAAGGAATCTATAAACTTAATAAAGGGTGTCCCAAAATTAACGCAAGATTTGAATTTGCCGCCATTTGTGCAGTGAAGTGTTGGCAACCCTAAAAAAAAGCAATTTGACAGCTAACAGTATAGGGTTATTAAAAATGTCCATTTGTTGATGTTCAATAATCCATTCAACGAACTCTCTTCTCTGTCCATGGTCATTAGGCTTCAATTGTTGTGTTAATTGAATTTTGTAAGCATGAAGACACAGATCTTTGGTGAGTATACGCTGTAGAGAGGTTCTTGAAATTTGCAATTCTTGTCCACGACGTCGAATTGAGGTTCCTGGATTGTCAGCAACACTCTCACGCACTGCTTCGACATTCACATTTGAACGGCTTGTTTTTGGACGACCAGTGTGTTTGGCGCCTCCAACGGATCCAGTCTCCATGAATTTTTCAATTAATCTCTTCACAGTTGACGAAGTTAAAACACTATTCCGACCATATTTTGTATGAAATTTTCGAACTGCAGCCGCCAAGCTTTCACTATTTTTGAAATATTCTTTAATAATGAAGACACGTTGTTCTCTCGTGTAACGCTCCATTTTTAATAACCCTATACTGTTAGCTGTCAAATTGCTTTTTTTCAGGGTTGCCAACACTTCACTGCACAAATGGCGGCAAATTCAAATCTTGCGTTAATTTTGGGACACCCTATATTTCCTATTATCATTAATATTATTTTACTGCCTCGCATGATTAATTCCGGACTTAAATTTGTTTCATTTAGTATATAATTTAATATAAATTGATGGTCATAAGATTGTCCGTTATGTGCTAATACAATGACGTTTTTAAATTTTTGTCGAACATTCAGAATATGTTTTAAGAATTTGGGAATAATATTTCCTTCTTCTTCTTCAGATTCCTGAACAATGTTCAATGAATGCCCGCACTTATTACACAAGGCCAAATTTGGGATATCAAAACATTCATAACACTTTTGTTTAAAAACACACAAATTAGGCTCATGTATTTTCACCTGAGTATTATAAGTATCATCTGCAATAGATATGGTTTTTTCACCGATAACTCTTTCTTGACGACTCTCTAAATCATAAAAAATGTAAAAAGTGTCTTTACATCTAGGTAATCTACTATCGGGAAGTATATAGCACAAATGATCTTCTTCCACATGCTTACTACATAATTTACAGTAGTATTCGCCACAGATATGAGTTCGATTACCACTATATGTTTTTAAACATAGTATGCATCTTTTAACTTGTTCACAAATATTGTTTCCTTTTGAGCTGCCTGCCTTGTGTTTGTCGAAACAGTTTTTCCCTCTAAAATTTCGATTATTGAGTAATTATTTATTATGATAGTTTTATTAAAATCTGTCAAAAACGACTTACATTCTACACAATTAATTTCTTTTGCAATTTTCGGGCACGGAGGTGTGTTTCGCCATTGTGGACATGTTTTTTGACACCTATTGTTGGGATGCAAATATGATCCCGGTGATTTAATTAAAAAAAAAAAGAATAGAGAACAGCAATATTTGATAAGTATAAGGTTTTATTTTACAAATTTCTCTTTACAATGATGTCTTACCTCGTGGAGATCTAGTTGAAGAAGAGACTGGGTATAGAGCAAAAAGACCACAGGAAGGCAGTTTGACTAATTTATACCAATCAGTATTTGCTAGTCAAAACGCCCTCTGTGACTTCATGAGTATAGCTTAACATAAGGTTGATACCATACTTTACTAAATAAAGTAACGAGTTAATATAATTAAACGTCGTATTTGGCTTAAACACCTATGTTTGCTCTTCATATTGTAGGGTACATGGCAATCTTCGCAATAATAACCGCAACAGAATGCAGCAGTTAAGGACGTTATTAAATTAAAGTGATTATTGTGGTAGATTAAATTGATTTTTTTTTTCTCATCATTATCACCTTCAAATATGATATCACCCCCTTTTGTTCCGTGGTTACACACCGTTATTTTGTATTCCTTTAAATGTTGTTGGAATATTTTTAATTCTGGAATGCCACACCTTTCAGGGGGTATATTTATGTGTGCCTCATTAATTAGTTTTAAGGCATTATTTGTTTGGATTTTTCCAATATCTCTTCTTATTTTTTTTTTTTTTTTTTTTTATAATTCACAAGCACTCAAGGGGTTATTAGTACCCTTTATATGTTTATATTTAAACACAGTGCGAGCGTTAGGAAAATAGGGAAGGATTTAAAAGGAGATACCGGTGCACATTGGTCTTAAAGTTCTGAACATCAAAATGGGAGGGAAAAACAGAGTTGGCCAAAGCATTCCACATTCTCGATGTGCGATTTAAGAAAGAATCTCTATACTTGACAGTACGCCCGAAATTGAGCTCAAGGGTAAACTGATGAGCATTCCTAGAAGTGCGAGTATTACGGCTGAATAGTTTAAGGGGTGGAATACTACTGGCTAATTCGACAGAACATTGTTTGTAAAAATATCGATAAAACAACGAAAGGCATGAAACATTGCGGCGGTGTTCTAGTGATGTAAATGTTTCGATTATAGTTCTGTCGCCTATCATTTTTAAAGCCCTTTTTTGAATTCTATCTAAGAGATTTAAACTTGTTTTAGGGGCACCTGCCCAGATATGCGAATTATATTCAAGCTTTGGACGGATGAAGGCTTTGTAAATTACAGCCAGATCAGAAGGGGTGAAAAATTTCTTGCATCGTCGGAGAAATCCTAAGCACCTAGCAGCATTTTTGGCGATGTCGAATATGTGATCATTCCATAAAAGGTGATCTGTGATACACATACCGAGTACTGACAGTTGATTAATTTCCTGGATGCAAGTGCCACTCATAGATAGCGGCATCGGGGGTATGTTACGCTTTAACGACAGGAGACAGCATTGAGTTTTCGAAGCATTAAATTCTACACGGTTTTTGATTCCCCATTGGACAATGCTGTCAAGATCAGAATTTAATGAGCTTATCATACGCTGCCGTTGAAGTTCCACATCCGAAGGACAAGGATGTGAATCTAAAAACGAGTATGAAAAGCTGAGGGTACTGTCGTCGGCGAAACAGTTTAATGGATTAGAAGTGGCAGACAAGAGATCATTTATGAATAAAAGGAAGAGAGTCGGAGACAAAACGGAGCCCTGGGGGACACCAGCATTTATTTTATGAATTTCAGACTTGAAACCATCCAATACAACTTGTATTGAACGGTTAGAAAGGTAATTTCTAATCCAACGAAGAAAAGATTCATCAATACCAAAGGCACGCATTTTCGATAAGAGAGCTTGGTGCCAAACTCTATCAAATGCTTTTGAAATATCAAGTGCAATAATCTTACTTTCTCCAAAACGATGTAAAGACTTGTTCCACTGTTCGGTGAGATGAACCATGAGATCACCAGTGGACCTATTGCTACGAAAGCCATACTGTCGGTCATTAAGAAGCTTCCGTTCTTTAAGATATTTCTTGACGTAAGTGCAATTGGACGATAGTTTGAGGGGGAGGAGGATTCGCCTTTTTTAGGGACAGGCTGAACAAATGCAGTTTTCCATCCACTCGGGAAGAGACCTGTAGAGTAGGACAGATGGAAAAGCTTACGCAGTGGTTTTGCCAGCGTTGAAGAACACCTCTTCAGAACGATTGGGGAGATACTATCCGGGCCAGCGGATTTGTGTATGTCAAGGTCTTTAAGTACTCTTGCAACTGCACGAGTGCGAAAGAAGATTCGTCCCATAGAATCATTTACGCTCTCAAGAACAGGAGGACTCATGACACTTTCCGGTAGCGTCGAATTAACAGCAAACTGTGCTGCAAGCAAATTGGCTTTATCGATCGAGCTCACATAGGGAGTGTCATTGTGGACGAGCGTTGGAACCGAGGATGACGTGGTGTTTCGTACGTTTTTTACAAATGACCAGAAATTTTTACTACCTTTGGGACATTGTAGTATTTTTTGCCTTAATTTCTGATCATGCAAAAATTTGGTTCGTCGAATATGACCATTACAGGTCTTTCTAGCTTGTTTGAACTTATTCCGGTTTTCCTCAGTCGGGTTGGCTTTATAACAACGGAAACTTACATCTCTGAACCTAATAACCTCTTTACAGCTCGAATCAAACCATGAGTTCTCTTTGGGTTTGATAGATTTCACCCTATTCGGGATAAAATTTCTCATTCCACAAAGAATTAAATTTGTTACCATATCTGCGCTGGAATCCACGTCACTATCGAGGAAGCATAGTGACCAGTTAAAGTTCCTGAAGAATTCATTGAGACCGTCCCAGTTGGCTTTCTCATATTGCCAAACGGTTCTCGTAGGAGTTTTTTCTTTAACTGGGTTTTTTTGACATGAGAATTTTGCAGATACGATACAATGGTCTGATGTGCCTAGAGGCGGTAATACACTGATTGTGTATTTATTAGGGTCAGAGGTAAGAAACAAGTCTAGGGTGTTGGCGGATTGACCTGCAACGTCAGGGATTCGAGTTGGCTCATCGACAAGCTGAGTTAATTGATTTAACTCAGCAAAGATCTCAACATACCTTCCTTCCGGTGTTGACTGGCCAGAATAACGAAGCCAAGAAGAATTGTGTACATTGAAATCGCCCGCAATGACGATTTCAGTGTGAGGATAATGGGCAACAATTCTTTGAATGGAGTCAGACAGAGCATCAAATTCGTTAAAAGTTGAATTTCTGTCCAGATTTGGACTTCGATATAAAAAAAATGTGTGGATGATGTGCTTATTTACCGTGAATTTTAACCACATAAAGTTAAAGTTTGTGTTAGAGCACAAACCATATTGTGGCTGAAGTTGGTATGCAACATCATTTCTTATATACACGGCTAATCCATGATGAGGAAAAAATAATGGCACTAAGCTATACCCATTTAGATTGAATTCCGAATGATCAGAATCTTCACCTATTTGAGTTTCACTCAATGCCAAAACAGCTGGCCTGTTTGATGCAATGTGGACATATGTGGCATAGGAGTTCTTTCTTAAACCACGAATGTTGCTAAAATCCACCATGAATTCACCCAACATTCCAATGTTCAAAACTAATTAAACACAATTCGGACAATTAACTATAATATATGTTTTATCTAGAATCCAATTTGAACTTTTCAGTTACAGGTTTCCACTAGTGTTATGCCTTAGTGAAAATCTGCATACTGATCCGCCCCTGGTTAACTAGATATCACATATACTAATCTATCCGAAAACACATCAACTCAATCCATGTATACACTGTATATAGCTATAAAAGAACCGTATGCAATGTCTACATCGATTGAGATAATATGACTGTGAGGGATGGAGGGAAGGGAGAGAATGGATTACCCATTGCACTGTGTTATCATTATCATTATACTTTTGCCGTTTCGTAATTGATTATTGATTTATGTTGGAGCACTAGTTTTAGGTATTGTTTTATGTTGTTGTTTGGCTTTGGACACTGCACTTGGAAAGAAATTGTTGACACGGCGCGGGATTTATTTTATTATTTGATTATTGATTTTAATTATGACTGAAGAAAACACATATGGGCTGGACTGTTAATTGATTTTTTTTGTTTTTACGTATTGGGTTTTTATTATAAGTATTATATTTTTTTTTTTTTTTTTAATTTAAACAGACAACAAATATGAACAAAGGTAGACAACTAGGTACAATGAGGACAAGACTCTCACGACGCATGCGCTGCGGGTGGGATGCAGATCGGCACTCATTGCGTTTTTGTTTAACACATTTTCTTTATCGGCATATGCTTTGCCAACGACTAGCGCTCGAGGCAAGCACAAATTATCCGTATTGTGTACAGATACAATACCCTTTCTTTTGGTGCATTCCTCTTCAAATGTGTTATAGATTATAGATCTTTTTTTTCAGAACCTGAAGGGAGCATCACGGATGTTATACTTAAATTGAAATCATCAGTGCTCAGACCTTTAGAATTACTTTGGAAGATTCTACTGACCATCTCCCAAATGTCGCTAAATTTAATGGCGGAACAGTCTTTAAAAGTTGATACCCCGTTCGGTGGAAAAACTCTCCGCTAAAAGTTATTTCCACTTTATCAAGGGGATCCAGATCTTTTAAAGCATGTTTGAACATGTCGTTCAAACCTTCCCTTATCCAGGAAGTAGGCTCCTTATTTTCTGGAATAGGTTTTATTATGAACTGGATTTTTCTTCCGTTCAAACCAAACCTTTGTTGCAATTTTTCCCGCGGTAATTATTTTTATATTAAATAAAATTAAAAATGAAATTAAAGAATTTAAAACAAACAAAAAGAAAACAAAACAACTTAATCAAATTCAATCGCGATATCGGAAATGAAATGTGCCGATCTGTCAAATAACAGCGGCGAAGAGGCAAAATTGCAACAGGCAGCATATAAAGTGCTGCCACCACGACGAGCTCAGAATGGGGTGGGTTCAGCGAATGCAAATTAATCGACGATTCGATTAACTAAGTTGCTGATGGTTTTGATATCACGTTGATATCAAAATAATTATTGATTTTATTATAATTGCCACAGGGGCGTTCTTACGTTTCGTAAGGAAGAGGGTGCCAGCAATTTTTTTTCTGAAATGGAAAAAAAAGGAAATTGCAAACCTTTTCTGAAACAAAGAAAATAAAAACACCAACGAAATAATAAAACCACTATAGAAATAAAACAAAAGAAGACAAAATGGATACCTTTTATGACCACTTTATTAATTTAAATCTGCCTGAGAAACCTTGCACAGCGCAGGATGAAAACTCAGGATCTTTTTCAAAAATTAAACAAATTTCATGGACCCATGGACCGTTAAGGTCTTAATTCCCATCAATAAAATTGGGATAAAGAAAAAATTAAAAAGAAACGATTTTACACAGAACCAACAAAAATTGTAACTACGACACTGATTTTGATAATTTTTCTCAATTTATTTTTCACAATCTCTGTTCGAAAATCACCAATTTTTTTCTTAATCTTTTCACTTTGAATGTTAGCCAAGAATTGACGGCCAGACCTCAAAATCTGTCCTGTCTCTTCTATTTCGTCTCCCGCCATTTTAGCTTTCAGCCAATATGGAGTGGCGGATTTCAATCACATCATCAACAGCCAATCGGAGATCGGCTTGTTGATTTCAACTTGTGATGAAATTCTCGCGATCCCGCTTACTCGCTCTTCTCTCACAGCTAAATGCTGTCACCCTGGAATTCGCCGCCCGCTGGATTCACTTCCAGGTCACGACGATTCCAGAAGCTGCATTCAGCCACCCCCACTTTCTACTTTGAGATCGAACAAGGATTACGAAATTTAAAATTGAGAAAAACTTTAACTTAACTTTAACTTCAACTTTAACTTTTTTAAAAAATCGCGCGAAAGGAAAGAACAAACAAAATAATTACAATTTGGTATCTGTAAGCTAAACCCCGAAAAAAGTTTCTCGAAACTTAACCTTCCATAAGTCTATGAAATCTGTTACAAGTATTACAAAAATTTCATCATTAATACTATTACCGTTAAAGAAATAACAAATTAAATAAAAGAATTCCAAAAGAAAATAAATTTACAATTTCTTTTTTTTAAAAACTTTACGAAAATAAATTTACAATTTTTTAAAACTTTACGTTGGGCCGTAGGCCATTCTCCATTTGGAGTAACTTCTCACGCAACTTATGCATTGACCAGACCGTCCATCTGGTTTGGTTTCACTTAAATGGAAACCAACCTTCTTTTGAAACCTGAAACGAGACTTGGTATTTTTTTCCTCACGAAACTGACAGAGAGAACAATGGTCAGAAGGACTATGGCCGTCCCGCTATCTCTCATCCTCGTGTAGAAGGAATGTGACATTTGTCAAATCGAACATTGTAAACAAAACACAAGTGAGCAAGTGGATGCAAAATGCATCATCTTTATTAAAATTTTAATTAAATATAAAAGAACTTGTTGCGTTCATTCATAACGCAACACCTTTTAATCCTCGTCACCATTTCGTCTATTATTTCAAATCGCTTTACAAATGGGGAAAAAGAAAAGAGTGAAAGTGAACAAAAACCTTAATTGCTTGAAATAGAACCGAGGAATAACAAAATATTCTCTTTCTTTCTCAATCCTTCGAAACAAACAAACAAGCAGGTATAGAAAAAATCTTTCTCAATCCTTCGAAACAAACAAACAAGCAGGTATAGAAAAAAAACTTTTAAAAATTTGTATTTATTTTTTTTTTTATTTTAACAAAAAACATTTTTTTTTTAATAAAAAGAGTTGTAAAATAAATTTTTCTGTGACTGTACAAAGTTATGATGATTCATTACCTCCTCCTCGTCTTCTCTATGATTGTTGGTGTTGTTGTTATTATTGCTGTGACTGCTGCTGCTACTGCTGTCATTGATACTGTTGTTGTTGATGTTGTTGTCATCGCTGGTGGTGGTAGTGATGGTGGTGGTGGTGCTATTGTTACTTTCTTTTGCATGAAAGTCTATCACGAAGGTTGATTCGTGAGGAGCTACGACCTCCAAACAAAGTTTAGGTAGCTCCCGTATTTCTTCCTCACCGAAGGAGTCGGCACACCTTTTCGGTAAAAAGACGTAACAATCCTTCAGTTCGACAAGAAGCTGTTGACCGTAGCGCGTGGTGCACCTCTTGGCACCCACAATCGCATATTTTTTTTCAGTGTCAGCTTTTTCATACTGACCAATTCTTTGGTCGCAACGATTTAAGAGTTCGCTATGATTTTGTTAATAATTGAAGACATTTTTTTTTAGTTTTAAAATTTTTTTTAGAAAGTTTTACTTCACTTGTTTACTTTGTCAAGAGTGACTGAATTCAATAGTTGAGTATACCCTGATTTTATACTTACGAAAAAGTATAGACATTTAGCTTAATCTCTATATGTTTTTTTTTTTTTTTTTTTGATAAAATGTTACTCTAACAACATTTTTTTTAGTCAAACGAATATTTGATTGCTACATTTGAAATTCTTTTAATTATTTCAAAACCTCTGTTGGGATGCAAATATGATCCCGTTGATTTAATTAGAAAAAAAAAAGAATAGAGAACACCAATATTTGATAAGTATAAGGTTTTATTTTACAAATTTCTCTTTACAATGATGTCTTACCTCGTGGAGATCTAGTTGAAGAAGAGACTGGGTATAGAGCAAAAAGACCACAGGAAGGCAGTTTGACTAATTTATACCAATCAGTATTTGCTAGTCAAAACGCCCTCTGTGACTTCATGAGTTTAGCTTAACATAAGGTTGATACCATACTTTACTAAATAAAGTAACGAGTTAATATAATTAAACGTCGTATTTGGCTTAAACAACCTCAATAATTCTGATAAAAACAAATAAAGTCAATATTTTTATGAAACCACTTAGAACAAAATATAGAACGGATGTACTTCCCACAAAAAAAAAACAATATGTTTCCAATGGATATTTGTTTTTTTCTTTTTACATTCTTTAAGTATTTTAATCCGCAGAATTATTTTCTTTAATCTGTGAAATTCCCATACATATTTTTATGAAACCACAGTTTCTATTTATGACAAAATATAGAACAACTGCGCGTCCGAAAAAATATGTTTCCAGAGGACATTAGATTTTTTTCTTTTTACCACAAAAGAAATCCAAGAATTTCTGCTAGAATGTGTAAATCTGACAGAAGAACTTATATGGTTGTATTTGTATAATACACAACCACCGCGCCTCACCCACTACCCACAAAGGCTGCCGACCTCTTTGCCACGTGCTCCTAACCACACAAAAAATTCCCAGACTACAGTGTCCCCATTCCTACTAATCTAAGTGGTTTAGTTCAGTGTTATGTTCTTATATTAGCAATTTGAATACTGTCCTCTACAATTGAATCGAGGTTATAAATTCTCAGCTGTCCCAGGATATCAGGTTCGCCAATCGAAGGACAAACCTCCTGATGGATCAACAGGTTGATTTTCTTTTCTGTAACAAAAAATTGTTCCATTAAAATCTTAATTAACTGATTTTATCTCGATCTTTGATTATTGCAAAAATATCATCGACATATTTTGATATGTGTTTGATATTTATGTTTTTATCTTTTAAGATATTAGTTGAATTATCAAGAAGGTCATCAAGAATGATATTTGCTATTGTAGGAGATAGAGGATTCCCCATGGGCATCCCAAATGTTTGATTATAAAGTTTGTCATCATATTTGAAGTAGTTATTTTCTTTAAGACAAAATTCTAACATTCGTAAAAAATGTTTTTTTGGTATTCTTGTGAATTTTTCTATTGTTGGCCAATGTTTCATAATAATCTTTATAGCGTGGTAGGTAGGTATGTTCGTGAAAAGCGATATCACATCAAATGAGACAAGTTTGTCGTCTTCTTCTAATTTAGTGTCTTTTAGTATGTAACAGTTTTTTACGTTATATTTGTCTGAAATGATGTTTTTAAGAATATGACCAATATTATGTTTCGACATTTGGTAGCAAGGTACATTTGTAGATGAAGAAATTCGTTTACTATTTCATTATTAGTTTTTTGCAGTTTTTGGGTGGGGTCTGTTCGTATAGTTTTGTATGTATTTTTATCTTCTAAAAGTTTTTCCATTTTTGATTTATCGCTCCAAAGTACATTGGCAAACTCTAATCTAGCCTTCAAATTTTATTTTTCGAGACCAATGGTTTACTTTGTGCGATGCATGTAAATGATTTTATCTTCCCTCTTTGTTGTCTTTCATGTACGAGGGGCTTGTTTTATATGTTTTGTTACTCCATACTTTTCAAAATGTCTAAGATCATTGTAGACCATCTTAACTGACTTATAATAATTATTCTCAAATGCATTTTATTACAAATAATAGAAAGAATTGAACTGTTTAGGGAATGGTCCTTTGAAAAGCCAATTTTTTGCGTAAGTTTCAATCAAATATTTTACTAAGCAACAATTTATAGAACTATGCAGACACTTTTGAATCTATTTAAACAGTAAATTTATTTATAACCTTGTTTTTGGCAAAATTTTTAATTGATTTGATTCGACTATAGGTAAATGAAAATCTTAGTAATTAATTAATTTAATTCGAAAAACTTTATCAATTTTATTTTATTTCAATTTTGAATCATTATTTATTTATTTCATTTAAGAACGTCTTACATATATGTACATATATTCATATTTATTTGTTTCTTTGTAACAAAAAACATTTAAAACAAACAAAACTACAAAATAAAAATTGTTGATAATTATATTTAAAATGTAAATAAACTTTAAAATATGATCCATTATATTACAATTTTGAGAAACAATTAAAAACAAACAAATACAAAAATCTGTCAAATCGTGTGCATTATATTTTATATTCTTAGAAATATCATGTATTTTAATTATTTTTAAATATAACTATTTTTGCAACTGGTAATTTTAACCAAATCATACATTAAGAAAATTGTTTAAGTGCAAATGTATTAAGTTTTTTAATTTAGCTTGTAAGTAAAATTTTTATAAAATAAAAAGTACAAAAATAAAAAAAAATTGGTTTGTCAATATAAATTGTCGGATTTTGTTGCTTTTCTTTTGAAATAATTATATAACTCCTCGAGGTGCTGGTAAGTAATAGATGTAAAAAGCTCCCAAAAATTAAACTAAACTCGTTTGCGTGTTCCTAAAAATGAACACATCCTTTATAAATGAAAAATGTATGTAAGCCCTGCATTATGCAGAAAAGTAGAGGGAGACAGATAAATGTCAAATCCCAAAATCCTTTTTACTTCACATTATAAGGTACTATACTTTTTGACAGAACAGCGTTGCCGCAAGCAAGTAAATCAAAAAACCTGCACAAACTAAAAAATAGTTAAATAATTGGTAAATATTTTCAGACAGCAAAAAATATTGTTTTAAAAGAAAAAATGGTGAAAAATAGTCTAAAAATGATATTTAGAAGGTACTTAGAATTCTTTATGTAGCAAAAACGTATTGAAATTCAGAAAAGTGACTGAATAATGTAAGAAAAATAATGCAATTACTTGCAACACTGAAGCAGAAATCAAATGCATATAGATGTAAATCAAACATAAGTCCTTATATAGGGTTTTTCAATAAGGGCGGGTAGATGATGAAAATGTCAACCGTGGCATTTGTTGTATGGCACGTAGTGCCGTAGTGCTGAAACCACATGTCGTCTAGGTCCATATGGTTCAATTTGGTCTATAAGAAATTAGTTATCATTGTTATGTAGCGCTCGCTGTTGACGGTGACCGCCTCACTAACGTCGTTTTCAAAAAAGTACGGACCAAAATCCATACCAAAGGGTAAGAGGATGCATTATCACCTGGTGAACCTCGCGTCGATATACTGCATTTTTGCTTGTTAACACAGCCATTCATCCAAAAATGCTACTCGTCACTAAAGATGATTTTTCAGCCAAAATTGGTGTCCTTTTCCAAACAATTCGAGGCCCAGTCAGCGAACAAAAGGCGGCGGCGCGGCGCAACGTTGTCTCTGGTCATGAACTTTTAGCTCCTGGGTCAGTTGGATCTTGTACGGGTGAAGGCCAAAGTCCCGACGCAAAATTCGCCAAGTTGAAGTCTACGAAAGGCTGAGTTCTTGTGCACGGCGAGTAATAGACTGCCTCGGGTTCTGTTGTACAGTTTCACGGACCGCGACGATGTTCTCGGCTGATCCTGCGTTCCTTGAACGTACGGTTGTTTGCTGATTGTTTACTGAACCGGTGGTCTCAAATTTGGCCATCAAACATCAAAAGAGTCGACTGTGAAGGGCCACCACGTCTACTGTAAAATGGGCGCAATGCGCGCAACGTTTGCGTTAACGAACACTCATTTTTATAATAAAGTTTTATCATTTGAACGTGCTGTTCAATCGCGTAACTTGCCATGGCAAAACAACTGAATAATAAACAAAACATTTGACAGATGTTACCTAAACAAAATGACCGCCACGGGGTGCCAAAATCTCACTGCGCTAATTGAAAGCCCCTTTATTATTACGATTGATAGCATTTTCCGTATTCCCCTAACGGAATAGATCCCCACACCAGCAGCCTCGCTGCAATAATAATCAATTGCTAATTCTTAAGCATCTTGCACATGAGCTACGAACTGCGAACTGTGGATGTTCGCATATTTTGACTTTTCTTTCACATGAGCTTTATTTCTATTCGCAGACAGCGACGAATTGTCAACCCTTTTCTCTTATGTGAGACAAATACATGTGAGAATGCCCTTAGAAATTGTGTAATTACCCTTATGTTACTACTATTCTTAACGCCCTTTATGTTCTTAAAGTGTTAACATATTATGCATATTCATTTTTGCTGTTACGTTGTCAATTGTCCGAATATCGAAGAACAGATGGTTTTGAAATGTGAAAACATTTTCTGTTATCTGTTCTAGATAATCATTAGCCGCGTTATATTATCTATGAATCGGGATCATCTTTTAACACGTAATACAACAACAACTTCGCTTCCTACTCTGTATCTGGATATATTTTAAAGATCCAAAAATTAGTGTTCACTCTGGCGGGTAGACGACACTTCAGTCGGTAGGGAGTACACACTGTAGTGTAAGAAAAACAAGCAAACATGAGAAAAAAGAGACGAGCATACAATGTGTTTTATTATCTACATCCCATGAAAATAAGCGAAACGGATCTTATTGACAACAGTCTGTCATCCTGGATTGAAAATAACCAACAAATAGTTACCAAATACATACATACATGAGAAATTATCTACCTTCGGCCACGAAAAATTGAAATCGCCCGTAACAACGATCAGACTTTGAGGAAAATAGGATACAACTCTGGATAGATTTCAACATCCAACACTGCATCGAATTCTGTGTATTACTATCCAAACTTCAGCTGTGATTTATAAAACAGGTATGAATAATACGCCTTTGAATTACTGGCAAAACATATTTAGGGTGGAACGCTGTTCCTTTTGGCCTTCGGACATATCGTGCACCATCTTGGCTCATCCTATTTATTTCGGTGTCGTCACTCCACTCTATGTACTTCCATTCGTTTGTTGTCTAGTTGGTAACGTTGCCTTGCGGTTACTAATGGTTTTTTCGAAAAATACGACCATGTAACCCAACTGCCACCAATCTTCTCCTGATTGTGCGTGGGCCTAGCGGGACATCGAATGCAACCGAGAATTGGCGTTGTATCTCTGTGGAGCTTATTTTTGGGTCTTTTTTGGCCAGCCTACTAATTGCCCGATCCATTTGGCAGCTTGGCCTACGGGCCCGTTTTTTACGAGGTACATTTTCAGCAGTCCCGAAGTTTTGAAAATGCTTAATTGTATTGAAAACTTTCTTTACAGAACAGTTTATTTGAGATGCAATTGCTCTATAGGATATTTTAAGCTTCCAAAGCTCAAGAATCGCTTTCCTTGTAGGAGGATCACAACTCTTTAATTTTCCCATTACAATTACCTCCAAAATTTAAAAATTATTCTTTAAAAACGTTTGCAGACAATTCAGAATTTTCTACTTTCCAATGCAAAATAAAAAGATTATTTTTATTTCACCCAAATCAAATCTAATTAAACTGTTTCTAATTAGTTGACCAGTAGAATTGAACACTTTTTACACTCTACCTTGATTTTGTTGTGAACTATGCAAAGACTTATGCACAAATGATGCTTTTTCAAACAATTATGTAATAACGCTTGCATTTCACCGTTTAGGATACCGCTATTCTAGTCACACATGACAAAGTGAATGTGGAAATGAGAAGCAAGTAATGTTTCTAATTAGTTGTCCACAGCTGTATATACATATATATACCACATATAATTAAAATTTCGTTTACTAACCATACTGTGTGTAGAATCTGATAGGCAACATCATTTCTTACTGTGAGACGTTAAGAATATCCTGAATGTCTTCAATGTGATAGATGTGCCCTCTGGTTGTGGTATCTGCTGGTCGCCAGATTTGCACGATCATAAACCTAAGTTGAACTTTCGATTTGGACTCGATCTGAACTCCATATCTTCCCATATAATCTAACCCGGTGAATGAAAATTGAATACAAAAGTACCTCATCTAGATACTGCTTAAAAAAGTATTCAGCAAGTTAGGAGTACATTTATAATGACGTGCTGAATGCATTTCTCCAGCGTTTTTTAAAGCATTTCACCGGGCTGTCAATTTAATTGGCATGGCGTGGCGATGGCATTCTCATTTCTATTCTCAAACCTAAACGTAAACGAATAACAATTTTAAAAGTTTAAGTAACATCTTTTAAACTTTTATAACTATAGTTAAAAACATTCGATCATAGAACTATGTACATTAGTGCATAACATAATAATTAATAACTTCAGTTTGTAACGATATTTTTTTGCAAAATTAAAATGCAATTCTATTCGTAGCCATCATCTACCTTCAAAACATTTTTTATCTATTAATGGATAAATTAAAAGAACAGTGAACAAAATATTGGAAGAAATACACTTATGTTCACAACTAATCAAAGAACCAAGTTAATGCACCAATAGCATTAAAGTTTTATGAAATTTAAAAATAAGCAAAGTTCAGGACAGTATAGCAAGAGTGCCTACCTGCCTACCAGCAGTAAACATGAAATTGCATACGAATTTTACACTTTGTAGACCTCGCCTTCGGGATCAAATTTTTACAAATTCTGAAAGAAAACCCAGAAGATTCAATTCGTATGCACGAATGAAGTAAGTTTTATGGTTTTGGTTTTTGCTGTTGATTGAATTTAATACGTTTTTTTTTGAAGAATCATCACAGAAAAAATAACCTGTTGCAGTTTAGAAGTAACATTTACGTCAGTTGGAAATAAGCACTGGTAAGTCTTTCTGTCCTTTAATTACTGTTTAGATTGTGTCCAAAATCTATTGACTGTTGAGTTTGTATTTTAATAAAAACGTCTCATTAGGAATCCCCGCATTTGAAAATGCATTTTTACCTTACAGGTTTTATAAAGTAACTAAGCTAAATATTTAAACACTTTCTTGTTAGGACTGTTTGTAAAACTATCGAAAAATATGCGAATATTGCCTGGACAAAATATTACAAATAATTTGTTTTCTTCTCATTCTGATGCAATGATCCTTCTATAAGCATATGAAATAATCATTTTTATTAAATGTTATTCTTTTAAGAAGAAGAAAGGTTAAACTTTCCTTTTTTGTTTACATTTATTCATAAATATTAGGAAAATTGAAAATAACTAGTTGCTCTTTGTTTAGATCATTCTCGGTTCCAACGCTCGTTCACAATGACACTCCTCGATAGATAAAGCCAATTTGCTTGCAGCACAGTTTGCTGTCAATTCGACGCTACCAAAAAGGGTCATTAGCCCTCCTGTACTTGAGAGTGTAAACGATTTTATGGGAGAAATTTCCTTTCGTACACTTGCAGTTGCCAGAGGACTGAAAGACCTTGACATACACAAATCTGCTGGCCCTTCTGAGAAGCTTCTATTCCTCTATCCTCTTCTGCTCGTACAGCTTGTGAGCCATAGCTGTATATATTATTATATTCAAAACTAAAACATATTTTATCCAAGCATAGTTTTGTAATAATTTAAACTTAATTTTGAATTTATTTTCAGACTTTATGTACCGCACGTTTTCCCATACCACATACGATGCAATATGTTCTACATATAAAATAAAGAGATTACAAAACCTTTCAAAATAATTCATCATCAACAAAGAACCCTTATTCACTGTTCGTGAGTAATAAATTTAAGTTATTATCTAAGTAGCTTACGTCCTAAACAAAACTAGACTAAACAAAATACTATTTTAAGGTTAGTTCTCTCAATTTTTAAATTTTAATATTTATTAGTATGGTTTTATATAATTTAATTTTAAGTATACCAAGTCTGATGTAAAATACTTTTCAAACTAAATGACAAAAATGTCAAAAACATATTTTTAGGGAATGATTTCAATTTTTTTTTTTTAAGAATACAAACATTAATTCAATAATGAAACGATAATTCAAATGAGCTAATACCGTAATTTGTTGGTAGGTAATCTTTTTAAAAATCAAAAAATGTGAGTTCGGAGACTCAACAACAAATTACAACTTATAATTCTTAATGATATAAAATACTTAAATTAACTTCGTCATTTTAAAAACTGCAAATTGTGGTTATTTTTTTGAAATTAAATTCGTATACTATAGTTTATATAATTTTTGTTTGAGCCTGATAATTTTTAAATAACATAATGTAACACAATGACATATGTATGCAACTATGTAATGTATCAAAGAACAACAAAACAATAATTAAGTCTCGGTCCGAAAAAGAAAATTTTTACACCAAACATCTTCTACCCAATATATCGATGATTATCAAAATCTATTCTTATTTCTAAGAGAGATTTGACAATGATCAGTTTGTCGAGATTAAACAAGAAAAGATAAATATTTAAGGTAGGTATTTATGTATTTACTAGCGGACCCGACAGACGTGTTACACGAGCGAAGTATAATATTGCATAGTGATCCGATATTTTTATTTCTATGACTGCTCTTTTTATATCATTATTTTGTACCCGAACTCAACAATGATCAATCAGTGTTTTGGATGTTCTAGTTACTCTCGTATATGACATTATTGTGTTTTTGAGTCCTTTTGAAGATATTATTGATATATAGTTGCTGACACCAGAATCAGAATCGTTAGGGTTTTTTGTATTAATATTCACGTCTCCTAAGATAATTAATTTCTTTCTTTTATCAATTTTGTCTATATTATTACCCAGCTCTTGTATAAATTGATTAACTCGTATTCTGGGTGGTCTGTTTACTGCCATTATAATCCATTTAAGTTTTCCTTTTTTAATATTTAAAATTATGCTTTCGTAGGATATAGATAATATTTCTACTCTATCATAACTGATATTATTTTTTATGAAGATTTTTAAGTCCACGATGGAAAAGCATATTTTGAGTTCTAGAATCTCTATAAAACTGAAGGCTAAAATCAAAATACGATCTTAAGTAGTGCGGTTGGCTTTCTCCCACGTAGGTCAGGCTTGATGTCAAGTATTTGGGTGCTAGATCGTTTTTTAATTTGAACACGAACAGTAACGCATTGAACATGATTCTTTGTTTAATGTTTAATCATCTTAAACAAGATAGCATTCAATTTATTGATGTATGCAAGCTATATTTAAGAATGGATCTCATAGCTTTGTTTTGTAGAACTTGCAGTGGATTTATGTGTTCATTATTACCTAGAAATAGAATTGTGGAACAAAACTCAAAATGTGGTGTAATAATTGTATAATAAATATTAATGGCACAAATTGTTGTTATATTTTTTCGAATGCGTTTAAGAAACCCAATTTTTTTGGAAATTTTTTTTTCACACATAAACCATATGATTAAAGATATTTTAGAATTTCTTTAAACTTTAGAAATTTCATTAATGTATATCAGAAATAGTAATGGGTCAAGTATAGTTCCTTGAGGTACACCGAATACAGGTCTTTTGGGTTCTACCATTTTCTTTAGGTATTGGGATTACAATAGATTCTTTTAAATTTTTCGGGAATTCACCCGGATGAAAGATTCATTAACTATTTTTAATATTATTGGACCTATAATAAACAAAACAATCTAAGACAATATTAACATTAAGGTTCATGGCACTTTTTGTATTCATGGTTTTGCATATTTTTCTTAAGTCATTTAGGTCTATTTCTCTAAATTTAAAAACACTGCATTTCCGATACCTCAATGTCCGACTGAATGTTGTTACAGGGTATTGAGTTACTAATTGAATTAATGCTTTCAATAAAATACTCGTTAAACTTATTAGCAATCACGGAGTTTCCCGATTCCAGCTTATCACCGAAACGTACTTAATTAACTTCAATTTTTTTTTTTTCATTTAAAACCAATTTTTTTTATCGTTCGCCACATATCCTTTTGATTTTGACAAAACTCAATTTTATTACAGATATAATTCTTTTCTTGTAAGGTTAAGTTTATTTTTGTAACAATTACGTACATTTTTGTAAGAAATCCAATCATTGGACCTATTGAATATACTCGCCCTACGAAAGCACTGTATTTTTTTTAATTTCAAAGTTCTTAATTCGTTTGTGAACCATTTATTTGATTCATGTACTATGTTTTTTTTTAGTTAATTTTTGAACACAATCTAATAAACTATCTTGTAGCAAAAATGATAACATATTAAAATCAGTATCAAGACTTAACTGCTCACATTTTTCACTTAGAATAGCTCTAAACTGAATTTCATTATATTTAAATAGATTAATACATGTTTTATCGTTTTTTATTTTTCTACAAGCCACGGGAACTTTTATATTATATATTAATACATGATCACTAACTTTTAATTCCGGAACCGTGTCTGCCCAAATTGGTTTCTCTTTTGGGCATATAACGAAGTCAATCAATGACCGGGAACGGTCCGTGATCCTTGTTGGTTTATTTATTACTTGCTTCAGGTTGTTTTGGATTAAAATATCACAGAAAGCTTTAGTGTAGGTATAACTTATATCCATTAAATTAATATTAAAGTCCCCCAGAATCACTACATTGGAATTAGTATGCAATATTAAATTAAAACGTTTACACAAGGTTATGGTTAAAAATTACTTTATTAAAAAAGATATTCTTAAGTGTAGTCAAATCATGTGTGGTACACGCTGCGGTAGGAATCGAACTGCCAGTCGTTGATCATCTCGTTCTCCTCGGAGGTTCGGATGACGGTGATTGCCAGCGGCGGCGTCGGTAGTAATGTATCTATTATCTATTTTTATCTTATTGTTGGCTTGGGTCGTAAATCAATGAGTTTATGATGATACCGATCTTCTTTCGGGGTTTGTGTCATGTATCATCATGCACTTGTTGACCCATGTGGTCGCCATGTGTTAACTTATTATATCAAGCCAACTCGAATATGCTACACAAAATTCACGGTCAGAACTACTTGGTGATCTGTACAATATCGCAACAGTTTCTCTGAGCTCGGTAAAAGTACCTTGTTTTGTTTAGAGACAACTCCCTGCTCAGTTACTGCACTGGAGGTGAGTCCATTGTAGTCCCTTGGATCCCGTTGCAATTGGTTGTCTGATGCTATGTTGCACAACACCACGTTGTCGAATAGTCCAGGTACAGCTAAAGTGGGTGATATGGATGTTGCCATTATACCACTAAACGCGGGGCAGCTGTCTACGTCACTCATGTTGGTAGGAAATATGTTACCGTTGAGGGTGTGCATCAAGCGGTTAGCCCCTCTGGCCTTGTATTCCACAAAACCAGGTAATCCCAATTCCTTGACTATAGTATCAGCCGAGATACCCTCCCGTTTATTCCATTTCTTATCGGCATCTAGCAATATGGATATAGTATCCGACGTACTCCAATTTTCCAAATGGCTAAAAGCAGCTATTGCTATCAGGGGTAGCTGTTTCTGCTCCGCCCAACCCATACCCCACGCGAAGTCTGTTACCGTTATTATAAACTTCCGCGATAGGTGAGGTAATCTGGTTATGAACCTAGCCTGGTACTCACTATTATTGGCTAGCTTAGTAGCTATCCTTCTAAACGCTGATAGCTCATTCTCTTGTGAAGATCTATGCTCCTTAGTTGTTGGTTTAGATGTATGACCACCTCCGTCACTTTCTCCACTGCTAGATGTGGTAGGTGGAGCTACCTTGGAGGGTTTAGGCTTGGGCTTCTTCTTTTTTAGATTTTCCCACATCTCCTCAGCCATCTCCAGTTCGGGGGTGGGTTGTATGGCTTCCTCTAGTTCACCTAAGATAGCGAATCTGTTGCCAGTGAGAGTGTGTACTAATAGGGAAGCTTGCCTATAGTCTTGGCTGGTCTTAGCCATAGCTACCAAGTGGTCCAGGTAAAAGGGAGGTCCTGGATTTTGTTCAATCCCTTCGGTGGTAAGATCTTTCCCGGATCTAGGCAACTGTAGCGCCTTGTGGTCGGTTACCCACATGGGTTCAGCTCGGCCCAAGCCGCCACCCCGGGTCCCATTCTGTATAGTTATAAGCACGTTTATGTTACCTGTTACACCTTGCTGTGCTACCAAAGCGAACATTGCAGACTCTTCCAAAATGAATTGGAACGGTATGCTGGTTGGACCTATTATAGATATATTCAATAGGCCTAGTGGCTTCTTAGTCAAGTCAGTTAGTGACAAGTTGAGGGGAGCCGACCCATCCATTTGTGTCACAATTGTGCCCTTATAGGTACCAGGGGCCAATGTTGGCAAATCAGACCATGTTTTGCTACGTGGGGAGAACATGGCAGAGAAATTGGTCATTGGAGATCACATATACTCCTCCCATACAGTTAAAGGTCCAAATTTGGGCAGAGGTGGCGTGGTGTAGTCAGATGGAGGCCTGTTACTGATCATCTCAGATAGGGGTGTAGCCTTTGGTGGTTCGAGGGTCCTTGCCAAGCCCAATATGGCTACCAGACCCATCTTCTCATCCTGAGTTAACTATTGGCCCATTGCCACCTCAATGTTATTTATTAACTGTTCATCCCAGTCAATAATTTCAAAGCCTGCCTCTGTTGGTTGCAGGTTTATGGACTCCATAGTTGTCGTCACATTGTCCGGTATGTCTGGGAAGAATAGTTTTGTTAAGTAAGTCAATATACTACGCCTAGGTGTTGGTATGGTAGTGAGTTGGTAGGCGTCAGGGCTCTACCATAGTAGTAATCTGCTGAGGTGAAGTCTTCACCATCAGCAGCATGTGTCCTTCTCTGTGGGTGTCTTCCTGGTCTGGAGGTAGTTAAATTATTTAAATAACTCATAAAATCATTATTTAGTTTCTCCCCTTCCTATGCCTATCACTGGAAATCAGACTAATATTAGCAGGTTCGGACGATTAGTATTTATCACTATCCCCATAATATCCAGTAAGGCACCCATGTTAAGTTGGTAATTAAATAATCAATGAGTCTAACGACGCTTGCAGTTAAGATCATCCCTGGCGGTGTCGCTATACTGTAATGGTACTCGGGATCTCACCCCTTACACACAGGTTTCTAAACCAGGTCACTGTTCCCGCATTAATACATTAGAACTTTCCAAAATATATATTTAACACTCGAGTTTCATCCCTCCTCCAAGGTCCGATGAGAATCCACTCAATACCAACTATAACTCCTTACTTTCAATGATGTCCTTCATGACTCACACATCCTCATCTTTGTCTGCCTTTTTTCAGTCCATTCACTCGAGCCAGCACTCCTAACTAGGGAAACCAATAGTTGTCCTAGACATTCAACACCGATCCGACCGGCAAAAACTTCGGATTGGTTTTAAATGCTTTTTCTATTATTTCACACTTTGTTTGTTTTCGGGCCAAACTAATAGATATGTTTTTTACTTGTTTATTATTTCTGTCTGTGTAAGCATAAATATCTTCAATGTCGACTTTGTTTAAAGAAATACATAGAGTAAGTGCGGCAAATATGGCCCACCCTTAACATTTTTTTAAATAAAACCATAAATTTAAGTCTAATTCATTTATTTTTTTTTAAACAGTCTAACAAAACATTTTTAATTCAGCTTTTAAAAACTTTAACTAAAAAAAGAATAATAACAAAAAGTTAAAAACAGAAACTTAAAGGAACTTCATAAATCATATTAAAAAAAATTGCGGCAAATATGGCCTACCTGGTGTTAAATATGGCTCAGTGTGGGCCATATATATAAACTTTATATTTTTTTTTTAAAATCATGATACCACATATGTTAAGAAAATATTAAACATAATTTAATTTAAAAAAGAAGTTACCAATTTAACTCAAAATTGAATGTTAAAACACTTAAGAAAACTTACCAAAAAATTACAACCAAAAGTAAAAAAAAACAAAGTGCCCGTATATCTGTCACAACCGTAGCCCCACATTAAGCACGAAAGACTGAGGCTAAACCGGTTTGAACGTGTTCGTATTGCAACAATTTTTTTTTCGCTCCGGCTTGCGGTTTGGGAAATACCGCTATAGGCCATATTAACCACGTAGGCCACATTTGCCGCACTTACTCTACCTGATGCTTCACCAACTGCACTAACAACGTCATATACATTATCAGTGCTTTTCATGGGTATTCCTTTTGTTTCAATGTTGTTATCAATACATTTTTGTTCAAGTGCATTTATTTGTTTTTGCAGTGACTTAATTTGGGAGTATTTTATTTCATTTTGTTTTTTATATTCGACGAGTTCTTGAGTTAGGGATTTTAGTTCGTCGTATTTACTGCTAGTGAAATCCACAGTTTTATTGTATTCTTTTAGCATTTCTTTTAGTTCTTTGTTAATGCCGTTATTGTCGCTCCGCTGATCATGTGGACTTTGATCTACTGCTTTTGATGATTCAGTTGATCTGGATCTCTTTGATGTTTGATGTACTTGTTTTTCGTTGGATCTTGCATCTTCTTTATTTTCTCTGCACAAAGGAATCAGTGGAATCAAAACGTCTTCTTTACTTCTTTTTAAAAAATTGTGCTACGATGACGTTGTTCATTAATTCTTTACTGAAAGTCGGGTGCCATAACTAAGAGGCTGGTATATTTCGTTATAACTTTTTTAGTTCATATAAGATTGACACCATTCCGGTTCCAGGAAGCATTGAAAACAAGTATAATATTCAGCTTTCCAAGGCACGAAACATCAACGAACGGACAATTAAAACAAAACATTATTTCATGAAACAAATAATAAAATTAAATCACTAATAACAGCCATAGGTAGTTCTTCATTTTGTGTGATTTTCAAAAAAAAATTATGCATCGACGAGTTTTTCGGTGACCTTACCAAGTGTTCAAAGTAGAAAATGCGAAAATTAAACTCTTGTAGCGAAATGTTTATTTTCTAAAATTAATAAAATCTTGTTATAATATTGAAAAATATTAAGATTATTAGTATTTTTACCGATTGGTAATTTTCCTTCAACTTGAACGTTTGAACTTGAACGTTTAAAAAATGACAATGGTTTAAATAAAATGACAATGGTGCCAACAATTAAACATAAGAATTTTCAGACAAATAATGAAATGGCACGATAGCCAACATACATAAAATAATAAAAGATGTGTTCGTTTGTTTGTTTGTTGCTCCTTTTGTTCGTCGGTGGATGTGTTCATTTTGGCCGCATTTTTGGTCGTCGACACCAAGTTCCATCTCTATAAGTTTTTTCTTAAACTCTAATTTCTGCAGCATTATGTTTTTCAGGGCGAGATTGTGTCGACGATTTTCTTCGTATATTTGTTTTTGTCTGTCTTCGGTCTTCTGCAAAATTCTATTCATACGATGGAACTCGTTTTTCATGTCTTCCAGCTTAGAACACAAATCAGCAAAAAACTTTTCAAAGACTTCGTTTTGCTTTTGAAGCAGTTGAACCGGAGTGTCCTTCTTTGTTCGTTCACATCGCTTTTCCTCCACCAAATGTTCTTCATCTTCATTAATAGAGCTCATTGATATGTTATTGTTTGATGTTGACGTTTCTGCCACATCAGACTCCTCAATACTAGTTTCATTTAGTCCAAATACCTTGGCCTTGATTTCACTCACAGACTGGCTTAGCGAGGTAATTCTAACGAGAGCTTGTTCAAATTCTGATAATAGGATTAAATTATTATCGTTGAAACCGGACTGCTTCCTTTTTGTTTCGTTTTCAACCAACTTTGTTTTTGGTTTTATTTTTGAAATCAGCCCAGACCTTGAACACGAACATTTTTTATCTTTTACTTCACTTATTTTATTTACAAACCTTTTTCCATGTAGCACCGTCTTTAGATGGAGGCCCATGGCTTCAGCTTCACGGCAGCATCTCTCCAAAACCGGTCAACATCTACACGGTTTACAGAAAAACCCTTTGCTACCTCCGGATTCTCCTCCATCAACCTTATCAGGACTTCTTTTTGCTCCAATTAGAATGTGACTGTGCCCTTTATAAAATATTGTTGGTCTAGGTGCTTCGAGGATAGCTTGAACTTTTTTCGGATCCTTGTCAATTGTTTTGTAGGAAATGTGATATCCGAGGTATGATATTTTTGTAGCAAAAAACTTACACTTGGCTTTGTTCAGATGGAGATAGTTGTCTTCAAGTCTTTTAAAACATTTCATGAGATTGTCTTCACAGTCAATGAGTGATTCTCCATGAACGATAATATCGTCAAAATACGACACAACTCCTTTCAAACCGTTTAGAACTTGATCAAGTATTCTGTGGAACTCACTTGGGGCTGATTTAATGCCAAAACTTAGACGGTTCATTTTGAAGGTTCCTTTGTGTGTTGAAATTGTCTGTATAATGGCACTCGTTTCGTCAACTTCTATGTGGAGGTACGCCTTATATAGGTCAAGTGTACAAAAGTACCTGGAGTTTCGGAGATTGATCACCAATTCGTCGATCCGGGGAATGGGGTAAGGCGAGTCTGTTAGTTGCTTGTTGACTGCAACTTTGTAGTCGAAACCTTATATTCCCATCTGCTTTGGGCACGGCTAGGACAGGTGAACCCCAATCAATTTCAATAGGTGTGATTATTCCATCTTTTTCAAGCATAGACATCTCATGTTCTACCTTATTTCTAATGGTAAAAGGGATCATACGTGCCTTGATAAATACTGGCCTGGAATTGATTCTTAATTGTAAGGAGCATTTGACTCCTGGGATTTTGCCTACGGATTGAGTACATTTGGAGTAGTGCTTGTAATAGGTGGGCTGGTTTTGTCGATTTCTTAAAGGCTGATATTTAGATGACGAATCCACGTTCTGCCTAATAAAAGTGAAAATCCATCAGGCACGATGTAAAGTTGTTGAATGGACTCTGTATTGTTGTATCTCACCGGCACATTGACGACTCCTAGAGGTGACACGATTTCTGAATCATAAGTTCTGAATTTAACAAAACATTTTTGTGGCTTGAATTAATAACGATTTGACCAATTATTCAAATTATGTTTGTTTTTATAAGGAATCGGGCTTTCTTGGTCACTTCATCCATATATGCAAATAAAAAACTTTATTTCATATTTTTTTCCCTACGTTTCGTCGTAATTTCTCGACTTCTTCAGGGGAATTTTATTAAATATGTTTTTTGTTGTTTGTTACATATAATAAAAAGCACTATTTTAAACAATTTAAACTGAGTTTTTGTCTATAATAAAAACATTAACTCCACGATGGTTCCACTTTTAACGGACAAAACGCTAGCGCAAAGAGGACTATGCGGAAAAATTGTGTAACATTTATGACACTTCACATTGGAGCTTCTTTCTTTTTTTCTCACATGTTTGTGTATTTTGTGTTGTGATTGGCATTGTTAGATCCTAATCCAATTTTTATGGAAGTTTTGAATGCGCGTTTGCTGCTGCAGTTTTGTGGACTTAATTATAAAGCTAGATTCTCAGTGGTAAGTAATCTTATAATCTGTCCTATTGAAATATGCATCTTTCACATTTTTATTCTAACAGAAAGCAAAAAGAGAAACTTTACTATCAGTCGCAATAGAAAATAACTGCAATGGGCTACTGAAAGAATGTGCAAAAAATTGGTCAGACGGTAGTCACCAAGGGATGTCTCTAAATGAAGGCCTATCGCTGTCCACCTTGACTGACTGGCTGTGGTCAAGAGCATCAAGTATCAAAGAACGCTGTAACAAATTGTGCAAAGTACTGTTCGATAACTCTGGATATACACTTGATCAGCTGCATACAGAGAAAACTACTCAACCACGGACCAAATCTTCAATCTCTCCTGCCTTATAAGCCTTCAGCTTAACCGGAAAAACAAACTGTATGCGCTTTTCATAGATTTGAAAGCTGCGTTCGACAATATTAACAGAAACGCATTGTTCTACAAACTGACACAGCTAGGTATATCTACAAAAATGGTATTGATTCTTAAAGCACTCTATACCAACAACACTGCTACAGTATGGAACGGCACTCATATCAGTGACTTCTTCCCTATTAATCAAGGTGTGAAACAAGGATGTGTTCTAAGCGCTCTGCTATTTATCTTGTTCTTAAACGACCTTGATTCTGATTTGCCGTGTGGTGTTACTATGGAAGGAGTATCGGTAAAAGCTCTACTTTACGCAGACGACATAGTGCTACTCTCAGATAATCCTGCTTCCTTACAGATAATGATAAACAGCTTTGCAAATTATTGTTCCAAATGGCAACTGCATGTGAACCTAACAAAATCAGAAATAGTTATTTTTTGAAACGGTGGACGTCGATCAGCTGAAGAAAAATGGAAGTACAACGACACTGAGATCAAAATATCTAACAATTTCAAGTACCTAGGAGTAAATCTCACATACAATATGTCGTGGACGGTAATGTAATAATGTCTAAGAAAACTATAAAAAATAGTAATGTCTAAGAATTCAATTAATTCTACTTGGTCAAACTTTATCAGAAATAAGAACATACAACACTCAGATAAATTCAAAATATACGAAGCTGCTTCAAAGTCTATAATGAATTACTGTGGCCAAGTTTGGGGATATTCGGAGAATGACGAAGTTGAAAAGTTGCAAAGGTTTTTCATTAAAAGATGCTTCTCCCTTCCTAATAACACGCCAAACTATGTTCTCAATATTGAAACTGGTCTAAGAAAAGCTTACATATATTACGACACTAAAACTACACTTTAAATACATCCAAAGGATAAGCACGCTCCCTGAAAACAGACTGCCAAGAAGACTTATGGATATCATCGTGAGAAAAAAGATCTACTGGGCTGACAAATGGTCACAACTCTTTAACGATCTGAACATTCAGTTTGACTGGAACACTAAGTCTGAATGGAAGGCACTGCACGCAGAAACTTGCGAAAAACTTGTAGAAAGGCACTGGTCGGGAACACACTAATAGAGCTCTACAATCACGATTCCATGATGAATATTGCAATTTGAACTATGCTGAGGTACCAAACTATTTCAATGATAGTAACTCGCGTGAAATGATAAGTATGGTATTAAAGTCCAGGTGTGGATTGCTCAACCTCAATGCACGAGCATTTAAAAATAATACGGATGGAATTTGTACGATCTGCAGGAGTGTGTCCTTGTTTCCGAACTTACAGAAAAAGATTCCTTGGAAGCGAAAAACTTAACCGTGATCAGTTCCTAGAAGTACTGAATGGCCAAAACTATTCACAACTTTACAATTATTTAAAAAACGCTCTAAGGTATAGAAAACTAATAATTAATGAATACTCTTAAAAAAATACACCAATCCAACGCTGAAGTAAACAATTTAACCTGACAGGCAATTTAATTTATATTATTACGAAAACCATGAAATTGTTAATATTCAGAAAATAAAATTTTTTTATCTATCTATCTTTCTATCTACACTTGATCAGCGTTAGAAACAAGAGCTTTGTTATATCTCGAAACAACATCGAACATTAGCTGATCTTTCGATTGATATAATTTCAAAGTATGGTGAAAATATCCCATCAGATGGTAATTTAAGAACAAAAATTATTCGAAGTACTTTGATTTGAAAGTAATTGTATTTTAGTTTTAAACACACTCGAATCTCAAGGCAATTCAATTCGCATGGCATCTGATTACCAGGAAATACTTTTGTGGCTGCTCAATATTGGATTGCTGCCTGAAGGTTCTCGTTTGCAAAGACATCGTGAGGTGGATTTGAATCTCGTGCCGTATCCATACGAATCGTTGCATGGTTTCTATGAGAAACCTGTTATTTGTTATTTATTGATTCGTTTCTAGAACACTCATTCAAAGGCAATGCATTAAGAGATAGCTGGCTGGAAAGTGGTGGCGATGGATTGTATCCACCAATGTCGGTGCTTAGAATTATGCTAATACCAGACGTTTTGTTTGAGAATAAATGTGCATTGTTTTTTCTCGATATAAATATGGCAATTGACGACAAACGCTATGAACCAATAGTTCAGAATTTTATAAAATTTCCAAGTGTGTTTTTTGGAATCTAGATCACTGTCATTTTTAGGAAAGTTAAATTTGTACAGCTTAGCCCTTGGAGAAACAAAATTTACAAACAACTTTGCGATAAAACCTCATTTGCCCCGTGAAAAGTAATTGACCAAAAGAATTTAAATGATTCGGGTTGCTGGTAGTTAGTGCCAAGTTAGATATTTTTTTGTCAAAATATAATAAGCTGCATTATCCACATTTTCTGACTAAATATTTCTAACTTGTGAATAATTTTATTATTTATTTTTCAGGCTGCAGTCCATAGAGGAAATATATTTCCTCTATGCTGCAGTCGATGAATTCATTTCACCTTTCAACAAAGATCACGTCTGTCCCCAGTGGAAAATTGAATTGTTCATAGCATCTAAATCAAATTGAATCAATTATAATAATATATTTCCTCTATGCCTCGCCCTGAGAGTTCTCGAAGCCAAATCATTGCCCATATCACCAATTATTCTCCAATTGAATACTTACTTCGCAAATGACCTTATATCAGAAGCGTTGATCTGAAAAAAATTAAGAACTGCTAAAGCTTTTCTTTAGTCGATTTTGTTAATAAAGAAGTTGGGAGTTATTCGCGATCTAGCGCTAACCGAAAGCGAAGGAAAACTGGTGCAATCACTTTCGAAAAACAGTTTGTTTATCTGCTGTAAAAATACAAATACGTTGAAGCTGTTGCCTATCAGGATGAGCTAAACTAAAATTATAAATTATAAGAAAACATATTTTGTTTTGTTACTTGTATGATTAGATTAGATTAGATTAGAAAAGATTTTATTCAAATTCATATAAAAATAAACCTTTACAAGGGTAATTAAAATCTTAATAATGTAGTAATACAATATTTTGACATAACATATTTTTGTTGTCTGTCAGATTGGCGATATAAATTCAAATTTTATTAAATACGCAAAATAACAAAGGTTAATAATAAATCTTTAAATTATACATTTGTAGATATTTTTACTTTACATTTTAATTTCTTCATAAACATAATTTACATAACATTAATTTAATATCACAATTTTCATCAGTTTCAGTTTCATGGCTCAAGCAAATTCATTTATTAACAAAGTTCTATATCTAATGCAATAAGCTAAAAAGTTTTACAGGGAAGAAAAGTTTTTACCATTTAATTCATTATAAAATTCCTCGACGGACAAAGACTCTTTTCCAAAACAGGCGAGTCTCATTTTATTATAAATTGGGCATCTACCAATTAGGTGATATGTATTTTCTACTTCATCCATGTTACATATAGAGCAGATACCATCCGTATCCTTTTTGAATGCTCTAGCATTAATATTTAATAGACCACCTCTAGCTTTAAAAATTAAACATACATGGTGAGGAGAGTTTCCATCAATAAAGTAAGGGGTAATATTATAGTTCAAATGAGGATAAACATCATGAAACTGAGAGCCCTTAGCATCCGCAATGTGATTTGCATTTTCTTTAGCTTCTAGTGAGATCAATAGATTTTTATGAAGGTTCTTGAATGATACGTTGGACAGGTCTATTTCAATATTAAGTTCTCCACCTAAGCTAAGCCAGTCTAAAACCCAAAACGTTTTTTGGACAATTGTTTCTTGTGCAAGGATTCGCGGTAATCTAGTTCTAGGGTATTCAAGTACTTTATTGACATAGTCAAAGTGAAGAGATAGCGTTCGGAGGTATTGAGTCTTTAAGCCAGTTTCCAAATATAACATATAGTTGGGAGTGTTGTTAGGTAGGTTTAACATTTGCTTCATGAAGAATCTGAACAGTTTTTCTACTTGGTCATATTTTTTAGAACCCCAAATTTGTGCACCATATAGCATAATCGATCTGGCGGCGGAATCAAAAATTTTGATCTTATTCGAGAAATTGATATTTTTGTTGTGAATATATTTGGACCACGTTGAGATAATTGCACTTTTAGACATTGTAAGCTTTGAGTCTAAATGTTTATTGAATGACAGGTTATAATTCAAGGTTACCCCTAGGTACTTGTAATCGTTCACGATTTCGATCCGATCTGAACCATAATTCCAGTTGAGATTGCTAGGAATTCTACTACCCGTTCTGAACACTAAGATTTTGGATTTGTTGAGATTCGTTTTTAAACCCCATACCAAACAGTAGATGAATAAAGAGTCAATCATATTTTGAAGTTCAGATGGGGAATCAGAGATTATAACGAGATCATCGGCGTATAAGAGCACTTTCACAACTGTATCAGCTACACGAACACCTCCAGGTAAATGTAAATGCAAGTCATTCAGGTAGAGGCTAAATAAGATCGGACTAAGTAAACATCCTTGTTTTACACCTACTTTTACTTCAAAAAAGTCAGAAAGAGAGATTCCATCCCAAACCTGGCAAGTTGTTTCTTTATAAAGTAGTTGCAAAATGGTTACTATTTTTGTTGACAAACCTAGACAGGACAGCTTATAGAAAAGCGAATTACGTGGTATCAGATCGAAAGCACATGAAAAATCAACAAAAAAAACATATGTATTCTTCTTTCTTTTTCGATTTAAATGGACGATGCTTGTTAAATTGAAAATGTTGTCAATCGTTGAGTATCCAGATCGGAAGCCAGATTGGTATTCACAAAGAATGTCATTATCGTCAATCCAGCCGTTTATCCTATTTAAGATTAGCCCCGTGAATACTTTGTAAAGTGTGTCCAGTAGCGAAAGACCTCTATAATTTTCACAAAAATTTGGATCACCTTTCTTGAATAAAGGGGTAATTATTGAACTGCGAAAAGAGAGTGGAATTTCACCGCTTAAAAAGATTTTGTTAAGCAGAATAAGAACCTCTTCTAAGAAACAATATGGGGCATTTATGTAAAACTCATAGCTGATTCTGTCCTTGCCTGGTGCCTTTTTAAGTTTAGCTTTTTGTAGTACATATGATAGCTCACACATCTCAAAAGGCGAATCAAGGAAAGGATCTGTTATCTCTGGTATAGCCCAGCAAATTTGTTCATGTTCCGGAGGTGTCAAAAGGGTTTTAAAATGATTGTAAAAATCAACAATCTGGAGATTACTCTTTCTTTTTGGCGTTGAACTTTTCAAATTATTTGCCAACTTGTATGTTACTTGTATGTATACATATATGTATTTATTTTTGTTTATATTTATTTTTTTTGTTTTGTTACTTGTATCTATATATTGAAATTAAATGAGGAAAAAAAAATGTAACCATATACAAAAAAATGCCTTTTGATTGTTTGTAGATTTATGTTTGGTAATGCAGGCTATTTTGGTCAATTGATTTTAAATGCAAATAAAAAACTTTATTCCATCTTTTTACCCAACGTTTCCTTTTGATTGTTTTTATTTACTTATATTGAATACTATTCGCAGATGACGTTCGTGGTTCGTCTAATGACTTAAATAAATACATAGTATGTACATGAAAAGTTTTACATCAAAATAACATACATGCACAGTTTATTCAAAGATCAAAACAGTTGGTTAATTTTGGGCTGCCGTGCGTGCTCTTCCCGGTCAGTTGGCGGCTGATCGGGAATTAATGGAAATCCGACTTAATGGCGGCCGGAACTGGTCCTCGCTCGCCATGCTTTGAAATGTGCCATGTGGATTTCATGTACTTTTGCACTTTCGATCCACTCTTTACTTCCATGATTTGGTACTCTCCTATTATTACTTCAGCATAAGTGTGCGCCGTATGTTTGCAAAAGTAT
The DNA here is from genome assembly GCA_920104205.1 of Eupeodes latifasciatus. Taxonomy (NCBI): domain Eukaryota; kingdom Metazoa; phylum Arthropoda; class Insecta; order Diptera; family Syrphidae; genus Eupeodes; species Eupeodes latifasciatus. Next base: position 387,519,467 of record OV049924.1, on the reverse strand, counting down.
TTCATCGGCATCAATATGGATACATGGCTATACTCCGATAGCTGTACCAATTGGTTCCAACGTGCAAACATATCGCATGAGTCTTTACCTTTGTCGAGCATCTCTGTGGTTTCTAGTGGAAGATTATAAACAACAGAGGTTTTCCCTGTTTTTTTTTATGATACAAAATAAATCATAGATTAAGAAAATAACAAGAATATACACACACACATATTATGCATATTAAATTTACACGTTTACGAATGTAGCAACATATGTTTTTATCATTAGAAATAATTTAAATTGTTTTGAATATTGAAAATATCATTCGAAACCACTGTACCTCGCAACACCACCATCATATCTACTCTGAGACTGAGATGTTGGCGCCAGCACCAGTTCAGTGGGTCATTCACGAGAGTAGTGCTCCTAATGAATTGACAAACGGTCTTTTGGTAAGGCGCATCGAATCACTGAGGCGGCTGTCAATTGCCATCCCACTGCAACAGCACCAGCAGCATGGCAGTGGAGCGCGATTGCGAGCGCACGCGTTTAAAGTAAACTCCTCTGCGTTTACGTTTTAGCTGCCCATATGTATGTACATATGTATAGCTTTGTGGCTAAAATGGCTTGGTGTATGCAGTGCAAATAGAATAGGCTTGATCCCAGTTTACTTTGTATGTCTGGAACTAAGCACGGAACGAAATTAAAACCAACAATGTCTAAAATGTTGATACCCATCTCAGCATCGCTTACTGGCTTATTAAATAAATCCTTCTCAATAACTTGTGAGGCACATTTTAATGAGATATAAGGGAACATAATTGATAATCTTGGTAAAGTTATAGTATCCTTTGAAGAACCAACCTTTAATCTAATTTTATAGTCAGTAAAGGTCTCATTAATGGTTGTTATCTTGCTAGAACCTTCTTTTGTGTTAGTTGCTACTATATTACTTATGTTTGGCCCTCTTATATGTAAGATACTTAGCATCATAACGATATCCGTCATCATTTCATTAGTACCCTTATTTTTTGCAATGGCAGATGCTAGCAATTGTCGTAATAAGGCATTTGAATTAAAACCTTCATATGCATACTCACCTAGCTTGCCTTCGCAACTCTTTAAGATTTCTGATAGCTTTATAGTTTCTGCCTTAATTAGACTAGAAATATCAGCATATGATAGACTTGTGGTCAAGGTAGTCATAATTGCTATTGCTTATCTTTCACACTTTATACTCAATTCAGTTATTTTAGATTAATGGCTTGCAATTGCAATCGACTTTTGCTGCTTTTAACAATGACTCGTACAATTTAGTAGTAATCTTGTTGTTTTCTTGATCTCTGGTTGCCGCTCAGCTCAAAAACCAACGATAGTTAATTGCTCAATTTAATACTCTTCCGACTATGTGTGTGGTAAAGGAGTTGTAAAAACTTAAATTTGGCCCAATTTAATCCAAATCCGTTTGAGGCGGCCACCGTCAAAACCTTATGCAATCGTTGTATTCCGTCTTCGTTATTCTCAGCTGGAATAATCACGTCATCCATATACACATGAACTACATATGCCTTTATTGATCAATGGTTTAAGTGTGGTCATAATGAACCTCGTGAAAACAGCTGGTTAATTGTACAATCCAAATGGAACTTTTAAAAATTCATATTGGCCATTGGATACCACAAACGAAGTATACTTCCTTGAATCCGGCTCCACAGGAACGTGGAAAAATCCATTAACCAAATCAAGTGTAGTAAACACTTTACCATGCTGAAGTTGTTTCACAACATCATCGATAAGAGGCATAGGGAAATGATCCTTAACTATTTTTGAATTAATTCTACGGAAATCACAGCACATCCGCTTTTCCCCGTTTTTCTTACTTACAAGCACTACAGGTGAAGCAAACTCAGAATTACTTTCCTGAATAATTCCTTTCTTCAACCAATCGGACACCTGCAAATATACTTCCTCTTTCTCAGGTAACGCTAATCTCCTAGCCCTTTCATAAATTGGAGTTTCATCTTTCAGGACAATCTTCATGTTTATCGGCGATCAGACTTCCTTCACTGGCTTATACGTTTTTATAAGAATCCTAATTCTCTCTTGACATGTTTTTGGTAGATAATTCAAATCAACTAATGAAATTCCCTGGTCCCTCAAATCCCATACACTCATTGCTTGTAATTCCTCTCTTAACTCTGAAATAGAATCTACATCTGGCTTAACCGTTGTTCGACGAGCTGATCCTTGCATCAGGACACCTTCCTTCTGCCTCCCTGCAACTCTCACCACAACCTTCCCTCTAGCCCCACTCTCTATTTCCTCTTCCGCATCACTGACCAACTTTTCATCTCTCAAATTATTTCCCTCACCAAAACACACATCTCCAGAGGAGCTTGCTTAACTCATCTTCTCCTCAACTGATTCTTCTTTTTTACTCCAAAAACGTACTTCCCCCTCTTTGATACAAACAACCGACTGGTTCATCACATCCACCCCAACAACCATTGAAAACTGCATCTCGCGTTCGTTAACGACATGAAGCCTTACTTTGAATGGAAGTCGATCTATTGTTACTGTTGTATCAAAGTAATTTATAGTCATTATTTTCTTATTACCCAATCCCAATTATTATTTCTCCAAGGAAATTCAGAATCTTTAGCCTCGGAATGAAAGAATTTTCTTTGTATTTCCTTATAGAGAGGCTTTAATTTCCTATAGTAAATAATGTTCATTACATTATAGTTTTAGTTTAATTTACAAATTACAATTCTTACTTTTAGTTTTTATTTAGAGTTTTTTTTTGTATCTTAGATATATGTACTTAGTTTTAATTTCTAATTTGGATTTAGCTTAAGAAAAATTACATGTGTAGGATTCTAAAGTTTTCTCGAAAAGTGTCAAAGGCAAAATGGCCGATGATAGCTTCCGTTCCGTAGGAAAAAAATTTTTCATTGGTAGAGTGGTGCCAAGCTATATTCCGATTCTATATCCGATTAGACAAATAATGATAATTGGTGAATGGTGCCAAGCTTCGTTAATGATAGTGTCGGTAACACCAATAAAGAAATAGACTGCTCTTCTAACACCACTCTCGGAAAACTAATTAACATGTCCCGTCTCAAGAGTGACAAATCGCATCCTGTATCAATCAAAGCTGTTAACTCAAGATCCATTAATAAAACATCTCTCATTAAATGTCCATCCTTGCCACTAAAATTAACTTTAGCTTTGGTTTCTACCTTCCTACCTACCCTGCTACCCCGCACTTGTAGCATTTAATTTCTACCTTAAAATCCCTAGCTAAATGACTTACATCCCCACTCTAAAGCATTTACGAGTACTACTTGGTTTGGCAGAAGACGATACTTCACGGTTGGAAAACGAGTATTTAAATCTGTTGCGGCTTGTTGTTTTATCCGCCCGTAAATCTTTAATTTTTCTTTCAATTCCCTGATCGTACGCGCTTCATAAAGAAGTATTTTATTTACCTTATCATCCATTAATCCCGCAATAAAGTAATCTATCAACGAAGCGTTATCTATCTGAATGGGTCTAGCTATCTCCATGAGTCTATAAAGATATTCGGTCTCGTTGGATTGCATACGCCTAGCTCTCAATCTTCTGTGGACTTCCGCAGAACTCACCTCTACTTCAAATTCTGCCTTCAGTACTGCCTTCAATGACAGCCAATCGCGAATACCCCGTTCGCTCTGAATAAACAATTTTGCAGAACCTGACAGGAGTCTCCTAGCAAACACAAACTTTTGTGATTCATTGAACCCTAGTCCATCACAATTATCCTCAAAACTATCCAACCATTCATTGATATTCTGCACACTTTCTCCAGTAAAAATAGGAATAGTGTTGGGGTGCAAATATGATCCCGGTGATTTAATTAGAAAACAAAAAAGAATAGAGAACACCAATATTTGATAAGTATAAGGTTTTATTTTACAAATTTCTCTTTACAATGATGTCTTACCTCGTGGAGATCTAGTTGAAGAAGAGACTGGGTATAGAGCAAAAAGACCACAGGAAGGCAGTTTGACTAATTTATACCAATCAGTATTTGCTAGTCAAAACGCCCTCTGTGACTTCATGAGTTTAGCTTAACATAAGGTTGATACCATACTTTACTAAATAAAGTAACGAGTTAATATAATTAAACGTCGTATTTGATTTAAACAAATAGCGTCCTCCAAATCCCAGAACTTAAAATTGCTTGACGGCCAAATTTCTCGCTCAGTGACTGGATTCTGCCTTAAGATCGTTTCCTGCCGAGGCGTAGCCCTACCACTGCCACTGCCGGTTGCATCTACAAAGTTATCCCTTTCGTTCTCGTCAGTTATCCCTAGATGTGTCATAAGTCTCGTCACCAACTCCTGTTTGTGCCCAGTCATTGTCAATCCTAATTCCCTTAACTTCCTTTTCAGGTCATTGACCGTCAAACATCTTATTTCATAAGCGTCCATCATTTGTTTCCGCAATTACACAATTTAAAACTATTATCAATTTACTTAATTAAAATAGAATAAAATAAAATATTTTACATTAAAAGTTACAGTCAAAATACTGAAAAACTACAGCTAATACGTTAAATATAAAATTTAAAGATTTTAAAATTTAATAGACAACAAAATGCAATAAAAAAAAATAATCTTGCCGACAATTTCACGACGCTACTGTTGATCTCTCTCTTGTAGTTGCTTCTTTTCGAATTCCAATGATGTTCCAACTCGTACACAGATTACTTCGCTTTGTTGCACCAATACTCTCATCTACTCGCCGCTGCAACTCTCCGCACACAGTCTCATCGTTGGGGCAAGCCAACCACGATGGTCTACGTGACTTTTTAGTGTTCTCTATTTACACTTCTTTACAACAGATTCTCTATCGACCATCTGCGCCGACGCCGGCCGCCGTTCACTCTTCGACGTTATTTACTATTTTCGATTTGAATGTATGTATACACTAGCCACTCACAAACGTCAAATTTTTTTTATAGTGATTAGGCATCACTGCTTTTTTGCGATGCTGATCGTTGCTCAGCTGATTACGATGCGATGCTGATTGGCAAAAAGTTTTACGTTTAAAAACAACTTTTGCTTTGTGATGGATGTGTTACTAATAAAAACTCTCATTGATAATAATGAATCGAAAAATAACACATTTCTTCAAAAAATGCGGATTTCGAGGGTAAAACGTCTCAAGAGAATGCAAACATTCATACAAATTTCATCCAGAAGGAATATTCCAAAGATAAAAAACTTTTTCAAAGTAATTGAAAAATAAACGAATGATGTCTTCCAAAGCCACTTTCGGGTGGATCGCTCAACTTTCAATATAAGTTCAAACACGTTTTAAATTCACTTAACTATTTTAATTATATTATGTTTATTTATAAATAAATTATATTAACATAACAAAAACTTGTTTAAAACTTAATTAACGAATCGCGGATTCGTATATTAAAAAAAAGCGAACGCGAACCCCTGAGGGGTTGGCCCAACGGTTCGACTTACTGTTTCGAATTAAAAGACCTTTTTTCTTACACGTTATAAATCTTTATTATTACCGCACTAGTCTAGTCCTAAACTTGAACTGATTTACTTAAAACTAATTTGCTAACATTACACCTAACGGCGTGCACCGTTGATTTGCTTCGTCAGCGACCTTGATGGTATTCGTGCATTCACCTCAATGCACCGCAATACGATACCCACCAATCGTGGGAACTTATGGTTTAATGCCGTTATGCTGATCTGTGCAAATCATGGTCGCGCGTGTTGGCGCGAGGTGTTAACTAACTTCATTAAAAAACTAAAAAAAAAAAACTTCAATAACAAAAAGAATAACAAAAACTTATTTACATCACATTGAATAATCTTTGTACCAATATATAATTGAATTGAAATATTTTATTTAGCCCAAATTAGCTATTTATAATTTACAAAATGATTATGATTAATATATATATACATTTTTATGTTATTTACAATGGCATTGGCGTTTATATGTTTTGTTTAACAAAGTTAATTATTGCTTTTTTAAATATAAATCTATCAGTCTGTTGCTTTACATTGTTTGGTAAATCGTTAAAAAGCTTAAATCCTTTGTAAATTAAACTATTTTGTGATCTTGCACTTCTGTATGATTGCAGTCTTAAATCCTCTCCATTTCTTAACAAAAACGGTTGAACATCTCTTACGTAACGAATATGTTTTGACAAGTATTTTGGTAGTAAATTATTTTTAATTTTGAATACAAAAAATAAAACATTGAAATAAATACGCTGTTTAACATTCATCCACATTAAAGTATTTAACATAAGCACTATAGAAGTATATTTACTACATCTAAGTATTGCACGCATAGCTTTATTTTGCAGTTTTTGAAGATTATTCATTGAACTTTCATGGATTAAATATAAAATTGTAGAGCAAAACTCAAAATGAGGTTTTATTATAACATTGTAAATATTTATAGCGGTAATAGTGCCTACTTTATTTCTAATTCTTCGCAAGAAACCTACTTTTTTTGCAATTTCCTTTACAATATACTGCACATGAGATTCAAAACATAGTTTATAATCAATAATGACACCTAAGTACTTAATTTCTAATACTTTTGTTATTTCACTTTTTTTTTCGCGCAGTACTAACGATTTTAGTGTTCTCCACATAGCTTTTTGATTAGTGCAGTTTTCAAGGGATCTTTTTATAAAATTATTTTTCGCATGATTAAGTTCTTTAGTGTAAGTATTTCGTATGTTCCTAAAATAACAACAATCATCCAAACTACCTGTAAAGATTGCTTTACTTTTCGCATTATGTTTTTGATGTTTGAGCGCATTCAAATGTTGATTAAACCACGAATTTTCTTTTTTACTTGGATATTTTAGCGTTTTAAATTTAATCAATACCATTAATAATTTATTTTGAAATATTATTTTCATCGAACCAGTCAATATTAAAGTCTCCAACTATTATAAGATTATTGTTATCTTTCACCAAATTATCCATTAACTCATTAAAACGGTCACAAAATTGTCTATTAGATGATGATGGAGATCTATATAAACCAGCGATTACAAAAGAGCAAAAACCACATCGCACTTTAACAGCAAGACACCAAATATCCATATTCACTACTAGTGTATATACTTGTTCACACTGCAGATTTGCATTTACATAAATAGCGACTCCACCTGTATGCCTAGATAAGCTATCACATCTAATAAGATTATATTTTTCAATATTAACTTCATTATCTGAAATATTTTCAGTCAAACGTGTTTCACTAAGCACAATTATATCAAAAGTTTGGTTTATTAAAACTTGTTCAAGCTCATTAAAATTTGCGATTAAGCTTTGAATGTTAAAATACACAAAAGAAATTTCGGTTGGTTGCTAATATTTAATTTTGTCCTTTTGGATCTGAACTTTTTTTTTGAATACCGGACATTCATTACTTCGACTATCATGGTCAACGTCAAGATTAAGTTTTAAATTTGCACAATTAATACATTTCATTGCTTTTTCACATTGACGTTCATCGTGAGATTCACCGCACCGAGGACAAACTGCTTCACGTTTACATGTTTTGGCTTCATGATTATAGCCCCAACATTTATAACACCTTTTAACCCATGTATAATCGTACACTGCACATTGGTCCCATCCGACATTTACTACTTGTAAATCTAAAAACTTTTTATATAGTTCACCATTAATTTGTAAAATTGCATTAAATTTATTTTTTCGGGGGCATTTATAAAACCGGACACATTTGAAATTGTCACTAATATCGTTTTGCGATTTTATTGCTTCACATAGAGCCTCGGCTCCCCACTCATCATTTAATCCACAAATTATAACATTAGGATCATTTAATTTAGGTGTTATTAAATTATAATCATCACACATTTTGGACGATACTTCATGTTCAATTTTTTCTCTTGAATCGGTATCCACACATTTAATTGCTATAGCACCATCTTTCCTATTAGAAACACTTTTAACTTTTAACGACAGAGCCTGAGGATCAATGTTTACTTTTATCGCTTTTCTTGTCGCATCGTTGTTTTGTGTATTCTTAGGTGCAATGATGACAGGTGGTTCATTTACCAAAACATTTGAATAAGAAGCACTATTATTATTATTTATGGAATTGATGAGCACGTAACATCATTTATTTTCTTATCAATGTTTTTTACAACTTCACTATTCTTGATTAAAAGAGTTTTTATTTCATTTACACTTTTTAATAAATCATTGGAGAATTTTTGACATTCTAAGCAATGAAAAAGCATGCACTCATGTTCCATTGTCATGCGTTTCTCATATTCGCTTATGCCAAAGCAAGAGAGATGAAAAACACCATTACACACACCACTGCAAGAGATACCATCTTTTTCTTTCTTTATGTGTTTGTTGCACAACTTGCATATGATAGAACTCATTATGTATATAATAGCTTTTTTTTTTTTTTTTTTAACGTTTTGTCCTTTGTTTAATTTTTCACTCAACAATCACTAATATTTAAGTTTTCTTTTAATTGTTTATTTATGTTTTAAGCTAATTTTGATTTAAATAATTTATATTTCTTTTAAAATTACTACTTAATTTCACTTTGCACTATAATTTATAATTACCAATGCCTTATAACAACTTTAAATAAATAATACAAATGGAGCACTTAATCCGCACAACTGTCGCGATCAAGAGACATGTTTCTAAAATATATGACTAGTTTCAATTTTTATTATGCAGCATTTGCTGCAAAACTGTTTTTAACCCTCGCATTTCTTGGATTCTTTGCAGCTCTATGTCCAGTTTCTTCCTCTCCAACTCCAACTTCCACGTGCCTTTCGTCTTCCCGCTTTGCCTCCTGACGCAGAAATTCCAACGTCTCATTTTCTTTGGTTTTACGATGGCGCTTATTGAGAGTAATTTCTTCCTGTGCTTCATAAGACTCCTCGCCAATTACTTCCGAAAACGATGTCTCCCTGAGTAGACGAAAGTGGAGTCTGATCGTTTGAAGAAGGCAAGGAATCCAAGCTGCTGCGTAGCTGATTTGTCGAGATGTTGCTAGGAGTTGGTATTGAGGAGAGCAAGTTCTGGACAGAGGCTGAATTGAATGTTTGGCTCCATACACTTCGTCCAATCTATCGAAATGTTCCCAAGTTGTCGCATCCTTTCCGGTTTCCTTGTTTCTTTTTTTTATTCTTTTGTATGTGATGATCACATTTAGGAATTTTCGATGGATTTGGTCTTTGTTATGATTAAAATCTGGAGCCACACAATTTATCTCCTCCAGAACTTTCCTCCACAATACTGACTTGGATTTCCTGCCTCCAATGAATTCACTCTCATACTTTATTCTGGTTTCTAATAAAAGTTTAATCTCGGCACTGGTAAAATATTCCCTGAAATTCATCAAATTAATTAATTTATAAACAATTTAAAATTTGATTACATACTTTCCATTCTCCTTTTCCGCCATTTTTGCAACAAATCGCGTCGGCATCAACAAGTTATCAAGAAAATTCTTGATGCTTTTTTTTTTAATATTTGCGCATCAGTTTATCCAACTTTGCAATAATGAACAATTGACATTTTAAGTGATGCCAATTATTTGCGTTTATGAACGTGATACAGGGATGATCGCAAATCATCTCTGCAGTGATGCGTTTGTGAATTTACACTTATTTTGTAAGTCGTATCGCAACGTGTTCACTCACAAGGGTGGTTTTTTCTCTGCGTCTGTATACGTGCTCCGGGGTTCTATCCGCCGCCGGTATGACACCGACTGCGGCTAGAATCCTCTCAGCATTGCGTTGGTCTCGTTTGGCTAGTGATTTCTTGGACTTCTTGCTGGCCGGCCCAGAGCCATGTCCGTGTGACATAGGTGTGGGTCCACCATCAGAATTCGTCGCTACCGATACCAATCGGGGTGTGCCCTCAACTTTTGAGTCAATTCCACATGTCGTAGATTTTGTCTCTCCGGATGGGGTGTCCCTTCTTGGGGTCGCTTGCGACGTCCTAGCAGGAGCGGGGAGGGGGTGGGGTGTGGAATTACCGCCCTTGGGACAGCCGAGCGTCACAGCTGTTCCACTGACGGGTACTTCCTTCAAGTATAGGTTGCGGCTAGTAGAGGGAGAAGGACTCCCGCTACTAGTGGCAACCACAGGGTTGCCAACACGTTCACACCTCTGAGTAGGCTCGACAGCCTTTCCAGTGGATGTGACCGCATTGGCAGCCATGGCGCGATTTTTGTTATTATTTTTTAAAATTTTTCTGTTTGATGTTTTGTTTTGTTTCATTTTTATTCCCACGAGTAGGGCGGAAAGACGGTCAGCCCCGGCAGAGCCGCTTGCCGGGGTAAGGCAGAAATATGACGGACCTTGCCACAGCATCCGAAAGAGCTCGTTAATGGCTGGTTTATCCCCCAGCCTTTCATTCTTCGGTACGGTTTTCGTACAAGTACGCTCACACCACCACTGAAATTAGGAACCTCTAAACTATGATTGAATTGGGTTTCCGAACGTTGCACTATTGAGGAGTTACAACAATTCGGCTACCCAACTCAACCTTAGCTAATCACCATCCTGCCAAAAACGCACAGGACTTCTGTAGTGATCATTGCCCGCCTGGCACCCACTTGGAGGGTTTGAATGAGGATTTTGCCAAGCAAAATGATCGTCTTACATCCAATGTAGTCCAATCGTTATCTGTGTGTCTCAGTTTGTTCTGAATTACCGAATCTGGTGTATATTTGATTTGTTTAAGATCATTTACTGTTGGTTCCCCAACTTTACGACCTGGTCTTATTGAAGAAATGTATTTTATGCACGAAAAGTATTTAAAAAAGGTATGGTAAAGATACCGAACTTTGTATGGAAAGGGTTTTTGTCGTGCATTCTCGCACTGACTGATATAATCAGCTGGGACATTGATGTCTTTGTTTCTGAGTATTCGCTCAATAGCTGAGTGCATTGAATCTGCCTCCATTTGTGTATGGCCCTTGTAAAGGTATTTTTGAATGATTGTTATGTGATGAATTACAGATGTATTCAGCAATGCATTGGATAAACATGCGTTTCTGTTTTGGCCTGTACAACCATCGCTCCAAAATATAATTTTTGAAGTTTTATCTGTCATGTGAGGAAGAATATCGAATTCAATGAAATTGACAATAATAGAAGAGAACTCATTCGCAGTTAAAGCACCTTCGGTCTCATTCCACAGAAAACAATAAGCTTCATTGTAAAGGGAGCCCCACGTTGGGCGCCAATTGTAGAGGGTCAATATGAGGTCTTATTCTTTCAAGGGGTAGTCTGTTCGGGAACTCTGGAAAAAGAAGGGTTGTTAACCTACACGCCGCTTTGCTTTAATCTCTGCCGCTTTCTGTGCTGTCCGAAGACTACAGCAGAAATGAAAACCACAAGGAGAGAAAAAAAGAGAAATCATTCAGGTGTGTGTGTGATGCAGGCGGTGGAAATGTAACCCGACCGTCGTACAACGCACTCAAACCCAAGTAGTGAAAGAAATAGTAGATCGTTCAGGTGTGGACGCTTTGAAGGCGGTGGAAGGGAACCCGACCGGCGAACGAAGCGCTCAAACCTGAGAGAGAGATCAAAGAGGAAAAAAAAAGTTCATTCAAGTGTGGGCACTTTGAAGGCGGTGGAAGGGGTACCCGACCGTCGAACGAAGTGCTCAAACTTGAGTAAGAGGAAGCTAAAGATGTTTCAAGAGTGAGTGTTCACAAGGCGGTGGAAGGGGTAACCGACCGTCGAAAAGAACACTCACATTTGAGTATACCTCAAACTCCACGTCCGAATACTTACAAAGGACGGTGGAAAGGACCCGACCATCGCTAAGCAAATACCAAGCGTGAATGAAAATATTCTGCACTGATCTCTCCTTTTATACGATTCTGAGTGAGCTTTTTCACTTGTGGAATCCATTTGTGGAATGTATAAAAGAAAGCTTTTTTATATAATAGAGCTTTTGTCTTGGCGTTGCCACCTTTTGTTATATAATGTTTCTTATTACAAAATATAATAAATAATGATATGAATATAATAAAAGTAATTATAACAAAAGTAATGATAATAAAAGTAATAATAATAAAAGTGATGATAATAAAGTACAAAGTTTAGTAATCAAAAATAAATGATGTGTTACATCATGAGTTTTTATATTGTAAATTGTGAAATTATGAACAGTGAGTTTAGTTTTGTAGTACATAGCTCCTACCTTATTTTTAGGAGCTAGCAACACAGATTGCATGTCCATTGTCAAAACAACGTCTGATGTTTCACAAATTTTGTCTTGGCTCTTTGAATTCCTTGCTTCGTCTTTTAGTACAAGATGTTGTTGATAGGCTTCTTCAGTTAAATTTTTAGTTTTATGGGCAATACATGTATCACACTGGTCTTTCCGCGGACGAAACAGTGATAAGTTCATTTTAAAGAACTCTTCATTAAATGTAGTTCTCGAAACAGGTGTCTCTTCTTGTTCCTTGCAATAGGTATTGAAATAAAACCTATAAAGATCTTGTTTCGTTTGCCAAATCGGTTACAAATAGAGTCGTTGGGTAGACGCCCGACAGTAATGTGATTCAGCCTTTGGTTAGTTTGATTCGACTTTTCGATACTTTTTGTCTGGTCTGTAATATAGGATTTATAACATCTTCAATTCTATCAGTCGCATCAATTGGGTAACTCTTATTATTTTTGACATTCATGTCAGTTAGGTCATTTGGATCAGTTTGGCGTTCGTCGTCAATACCAGCTTTAATCCATAACAAAGTGCAGTTATTTTTAAGCCCTAGTGTGTTATTAAACATCTTTTTACAAACACGATACGTCAAACCCTCGTGTTTTAGTTGATACATAATGCTAAAGTTGCGTCTGGATTTGTGAGCCTCACCTATTCGTCGCTTGACATTTTGTAATTGGGCCCGGGCTGTGACGTATTCTCGTTTTTCTAGCCAAGATTTTTTCCAAAACGAGTCGAATAGTAAACGCCTTTGTGTTTCAGTCAACTTGCGACACTCTAGGCGAGTATTTTTTTCGGATAGCTTGCATTTACACGGGTTGACTAAAAATTTTCCAGGTTTTTCTACTGTGTACTTCCATTTTCCGTCGGATTTCTTTTTACCTTTATAAGGCAGTATTTCCCTCTTCTTTTTATTTTCTGCATACTTACTATCTCTCTTCAGGTTGCTGAGCTTACGTTTCTTTGGTTTTACTACTTCTTTATTTTGGTTTACAGGTCCTTCCATTTGAAATCCCTCATCTAATGATATTTCGGAATTTACAGGAATTTCGAGAATCTCGAGATTCTCAACTGCACTTTCCTCTGTTACCAAATCCATTGCTAGTTGATTTTCCTCTGGAACAGTCTCGATGACACTAATTCCTCCGGCTGCAGTTTCAACTTCGACGTCGTATGCTATCAACATATCGTTTTGGAGCGCTTCATTCAATAGATTGAAATCATGAGGTTCAGAACTTGATGTTGAATTTTGGGAGTCTTTTTCTGTAATGTGATGTTCAACATATTTAGCATTTTCAAGCCACGAGACATGACGAGGACCTAAAAAAAAAGTTTTCATGTCCAATTCTAACGGTTATTTTAGACGCAAAATGTGTATCTCCTTTTCCTATTGAAAGAGTGATGACAATGCAAATTGTGTAAGTCCTTTCTTATTTTTAACACAGATTTGTGGGATAACTATACAATTATGGAGTTAAAAAATGATTTTGCGCTACACTTACCGCTACTTTTGTATGGAAATGAGTTAATCACAAATAATATATTATTTATTATGCTCGTATATTACAAACTTTTTAAGAGCACGATGTCACTCACACTTTTACTACCACATAATGGGGAGATACACGGTTTTCTCACAAAATTAAGTGAGCATGGAGTTACACCATTTTCAATTTTGTTCTTTCTGTCTTTCTTTCGTCCTGTCTGTTTTGTCTCGTACCATTGTTGTCGTTTTCTGTCTGTTCTGTCCGTTCTGTTCAGTGTTGTCGGTTTGGGATCCTACATATACATATGTCTATAAATTTTCTTTGCGCGAGCACCGTTTGTCGTCAGCTTCGTTCCGACTGCGTTCGGTTATTATTTTTTTTGTTGTTGTTTTTTTTCGTTTTTCAACGCCGCCGTCTGCTTGGTGGCGTAAGGAGTTTTCACTGAGTTTTACTGGCAATTTTTTTGTTTTAAATGCGCACTAGCACTCAATTCATCTACAATCACCTATCACGGTTTAGCCCAAAAATTCTGTGGGGTTCACGCACAGAATTAAACACAGTTTTTATTGTTTTTAAGTGTTGTTTGTTTGTTTGGTTTGCTTTGTTGGTTCAGTTGAGATTTTGGCGGTGTTGGTTTTACGGGCAATGTGAGAGTAGGTATTTAGGATGGATTTCGCTGGATGAATGTTTGTCGGGCTTCACCCATGGTGCATTTTTTCTTGTTTTAATCGTTAGTATTTCTTTATTTTGTTTGTATTGCGGACAGTTCAAGGAAGAGAATTGATGGGGTTCAAGGCTATTGGTTCACATAGTACAGTGAATCAAAAAAGTCTGCGTACAAATAAAACAAATGGAAATAACTTAAAAATTCCGCTTTATTTTAGGAATAACTTCATGAAATATGCTTCCGTGTTTTATTAAATTTTATGCATTCTTACAAAATAAAAATAAAAGCTTATAAAAAAATCCACAAAAAAAGATATTTACAAACAATTAAAACACTAACAAAATTTGTCCCAAAAAAGTCTGCGTACTGTATTTTTTAACTTAATACCTTGTTTGGTATCCCTTAGCACTAATAACAGCTTTAAGTCGACTTTTCATGTTAGAAACAAACTTCTTTGTATCGTCAGGTGTAATTTTATTCCACTCTTCCTGCAAAACTGAGCGAATAACAGCTTGCGAAGTAATGTTATGTTTGCGTATACGATGATCAATCAATTCCCATAGATTCTCTATGGGGTTGAGATCAGGTGATTGGGGAGGCGGGTGAAGTTGCTTCGGAACATGATACAAAAGCCATTCCTGAACCAATAATCACTTATGCTTTGGGTCGTTATCTTGGGCAAACGTGTAATTCCTTGGTAAACCAATCTTTTGAACACTCAGGCAAGTTTGTTTTCAGTATATCCAGGTATAAATGTTTATCCATTGTAGTATCAATAAATTGCATATTTCCAACACCCTGTGCACCCATACAACCCCATATCATCACACTTTTACCACCATGTTTGATGGTGGGATTAATATTTTGTTTCGCAAACTCTTGGTTTGGCTTCCTCCAAACCATGGTACGGCCATCGGATTTAAACAAATTGAATTTGCTTTCGTCAAAACATAACTGTTTTCCAAAACTCGTCTGGTTGTTTAATCCACTCCTTTGCAAACACTAAACGCTTCTTAGCGTTCACTTTTGAGATGCTTCCGTCTTGCGATTCTACCATGAAAATTATTTTTTCTTAGAACAACTCTTACTGTCTCTGGATTAATGTTCACATCAAAATCTCGTAAAATTCCCGACGTGATTTTGGGAGCACTTATTTTAGAATCCGACTTCACTTGTCGCAGTATGTGGTGTTCTAAACGCGTGGTTACCTTTTTAGGGTGCCCTGATCGTGGTTTTACTTTTAAAGTTCCGGTACTTTTAAAGTTGTTTACCACTCTGGACAAAGGAATGACTTCTGTGAACAATATCACCAATTTTTCGTAATGTAGTCCCCTTGTTGTAAAGCTCAATAATAATTGACCTGGTATCCACAGGAATTTCACAATTTTTTCGACTCATTTTAAAAATTAGCTCTATCACAACTATTTTTCACTTTATCAACTCAAATTACAATAATTTTCAGCTTTGCTAACTCAAATTTTCAACTGATAATTATATAAAGAAGCCAGCAAAACACAATTGACAAGATAACAGTTAATTTCCCGTTGCACTTCACAATTGTTTCTAAGTAAGAAGAGTGTCGTACGCAGACTTTTTTGGGACAAATTTTGTTAGTGTTTTAATTTTTTGTAAATATCTTTTTTTTGTGAATTTTGTATAAGCTTTAATTTTTATTTTGTAAGAATACAAAAAAATTAATAAAACATATAACAATGAAGTTATTCCTAAAATAAAGCGGAATTTTTAAGTTATTTCCAGTTGTTTTATTTGTACGCAGACTTCTTTGATTCATTGTACATATTATGTATTTAATTCAGTTTGCATTCAGTGCCTTAGAAAGTTTTATAAACGAAATTAACAAAAAATCACATTTTTTTTGAAGAAATATCAGTTGCAAGTTATTAGTTTGAATATAAAAAATAAATAAAATGAGAGTTTAAAGTAGAGATGCCACGAATATTCGGCAACTATTCGGTATTCGGCCTATTCGGCCATTTTTTTGCTATTCGGTATTCGGCCGAATAGTACGTACTATTCGGCCGAATACCGAATAGCAAGTCATGTAAAAAAATACACGTTATTTATTACTCAAAATTATGTATTTATTTCCAAATTACAACATTTTAGTAGTTAAAATTAATCAGTGGTAAGTTGTGATGAATAAAAACTAGCTTTTCAGCATTTTTTGGTAGCAAACGATTGCGCTTTTCATCGTAAACGTTACCAGCCTCGGAAAATAACCTCTCACTATAAACGCTACTTCCAGGCGAAGAAAGATAAACTTTAGCAAATTTCGAAAGGTTTGGGTATTGTTTTTCGTTTGCTGACCACCACTTGTAAGGATCGGCCTTCCGATCTAGGCGAACTGTTTTCAAATAAAAATCCAACTCGTTTGCCACAGCATTCTTCTCCACGTCCTCCACATCATAAGCATTTCGCATATTATCTGTAGCGACTTCTTCAAAGCAGTTCCAGAAACTGTCGTGTATTTCAACATTTTCAACAGTCTTATCATTTTCATTCAAGTTTCTTTTCTTACGCGCTGGAGAAGAATCGTCATCGGTACTACTTGGTTCATCACAACTTTTTTTTAGAGCTTCTAGAAGAATTTTTTGTTTTGCTCTTTCTGTTTGAACCAATCCTAGAAAACTTTTAAAGCGAGGATCCAGAAAAGTAGCAACCAGATATTTGTTTTTATCATCGAAGCTGAATCGCCTTTCTAGCTCGGCCTGCAGTGAGGATCTCATCGTGACTAAATTAGGTACTTTCTCGGCTGTCTCTACCTTTCCCAGATATTTTAATAAAGTTACTGAATGTGGAATTACTTCAGAGATGCAAGAGATACCTGAGCTAGTTATTTTTCTTATTTCTTCGAATGGTTTGAGGAGTTTGATACATTGTTCCAATAGTTCCCATTGAGCATGTGTCAGATTTATTAAAGTTTCATGATCTGTTATGTACAAGGAAACAACTCGCTTTTGTTCTAATAATCGCTCCATTAAATAACACGTAGAATTCCACCGTGTGCTCACATCTTGTACTAGTTGGTGGTTTGGCAAGTTAAGTTCTTCTTGAATAGATTTAAGTTTCTGCTCTGCTAAGCCAGAATGATTAAAATGGGTAACAATTCGTCTCGCAGCAGCTATCATCTGTTGTACTTCTGGTTGAGATTGTAGCGACTGATCTATAGCTCGTTGTAGTGAATGAATAAAGCACCTGCCTGAATCATATCCTGCATCCCGCACACCTTTTATCATATTAGAGCCACTATCATGGACAAGTAAATGGAGCTTGGATTGAGGAATATTCCATCTTTCTGTAATAGCATTGAGTTCTTTTGCAATATTGATACCAGAATGTGAGCCAGGAAATGATTTCATAGCTAAAACGCCATGTTCCAGAATGAACTCCGGAGATATCCAGTGCGCAGTGAAGCTCAGAAAGCTCTCGTTATTGTGCTGGCATGTCCATATATCAGATGTCACTGATAATGCTGCTGCCTGTGAAATACTGGCTTCTATTTTAGCACAAATTCTGTTGTATATATCCGGAACAATTTTCTCGGTCATGTAAGTGCGACCAGGTACTTTATAATGGGGCAAAGCATTTGCCATAAGTCTCTGAAATCCAACTCGTTCCACAAGTGACAATGGTTCGTTGTCCAAAGCAATCATTTCGCCAATCAAGTAATGATATTTTATTGATTTCGGATCATTAATGTCCCAGAGCAATTTCCTTTCTGATGTTTCCTTCAGGGTGAGCTGCCGATCTTTTGATCTGGACGTTCCAGGTTCTGCTGGCATCTTGGCATCGGTAGAAGTAGAAGTACCGCCCATGTTGCTGCCACTTGTCGATGGAACATTAATTAAAGCAGCGTATTGGTCAGCATGTTTGGTTTTAAGATGGTTTTTTAAAGAGGTTGTAGCTGTAAATAAAAAAAAACTGAAATTAATTATAATTAAATAAGTTATTTTATTTCCCTTATCTATCATATAGAAAATCAAATAAATATAGGTATATAAATAAATAATTTCTTATAAAACTTTATTCCGAAACAACTAGGGCAAATCGATCTCCTTTCTTTTGTAAGTAGGTATTTACAAATAGGTACAGTACAACAACAAGGTAAGTAAGTAGGTACGTAGTTTGACATAACCAGTTAACTTAACAAACAACCACCTACCTATACGTAAACGTATTAAGTGATTAAAACTATTTCGAAACTATTAAATTAATCTAACGTTTTACTTACTTGCTTTTTTTCCTTCTCCGCCTCTTGAGATCTTGATGCTACATAACAAACACTGGGCCAGTTTATTATTTTCACTACAAATCTCATAATATTCCCATATGGGCGATTTTTTATTAACCGGTGTCATTTTATAAGCCTTTTGACGAAAAAACAATTGAAAATGAACTAAGGAACAAACTTCTTAGCAAAATAGTACTTAAGTTTCACTTTACGTATTATTTATATACAGTGGCGTAACTATACCGTTCGAGGCCCGTGGCAAATTCATCGGATGGGCCCCTCCCCCCAATTTAAAAAAAATTAACCAACAATAATAATATTTTTTTATTTTATAATACTTATTTATACACTTTTACTTGTAAGAGTACAATAATAAATCACTACGTTAAGTAGGTACATACAAACTTTATAATTATACTTAGGTACTTGATTTTCTAATAATTCACTTTAAAATAAAAATACCTAATTATAACCCTGGGTGTTTCAAAAGTAACGTGAATAGGCATCTTCTGGGTAAGCTCGCTCCATCGTAGACCACATCATAGCTTAGACATGATTGTGGTCAAGAGCAAGCCCATTTCAAATAAAAAATAAAAAAAAAGAAGTACAGTCAGCATCTTATTGATATGGGCACATAGAGTAGTCAAAATGATTTGAACAACAAAAAAAGCAATTTGATATACGCAGTCCGAATAATCATATTGTTAAAAGCACACAAGTTGTTCAAAATATAAAATGTTAATTATTAAAATTCCTTCCTTCGGACTTTCTGTTCAGCAAAAGTGGTAATGATATCATCAAAGTTCAAATTTCGGGCCATAGAATTTTCGATGGATAGAATAGCTAAGTTGCTTAACCTGTCTTGTCCCATAGAATTTCTTAAATAAGTTTTTATCAATTTCAGTTTTGAAAACGATCGCTCGGCACTAGCCGTAGTCACAGGAATGGTGAGAAATAATAGAAATGCAGTGCACACTTCAGGAAAGCTTGAAGATATAAAATGATTTTTTATTATTAATAAGTCAGCAAGTTCTCTTATAGAAGATGATGTTTCTATTTCGTGTCTAAAAGAGGATCGAAAACTGAGAATTTCCTTGCAAAACGAGATGGATATATCTTCTTTATATAGATGGACAAATGCTAAAGCCTTCTCCAACAAATCAGTATCGTTCAAATTTTGTAAAGTGGCAGGTTGCAAGACACTGAAATTGGAAACAATTTCATTCATTCCAAGGAAACGCGATCTCAGTTGATTAATGATTATGTCTAATACACGATAGAATACGTTCACTTTAAACAAGCTTTCAGGATCTTGGAGACGTTCATCCTCACAAATTTCATCAAAATGACGTTTCACTTTTCTCTGACGAGTTTTAGGAAATTCAGGGTTTATAGACCATTTCGTTGCAATACTATTTGCCTCCATTTTTAAATCTTCAAATTCATTTCGATACTTTTCAAGTTGTTCTAGACATACTTGTAAACGCTTTGAAGCATTTGAAAGATCGATGGCTTTAGACTGAAGTGCTTTAGAAGCCGCGTCTATAGTTTGCAAGACTTTGCAATGGAAAACTAACAACATAATAAAATTGTAGTTTTCTATCTTCTTCTTCAGCAAGATAGCTTCATTTCTCTCATCTCTTTTGGAATTTAATAAAATAGTTTTTGTAAGCGCTTTTTGAACATCAACAAACCGAACTTTTAAAGCAAACATGGCATCGAAGCGTCCTGCCCATCTAGTTGGATTCATTGTTTTTAATGTTACTGAATTTGATGATACCCGGGTCTCTCCTTTATTGTCAGATATAAAACTAGATAATATATTCCATCGTTTAATACTATGGCCAAAAAAATTATAAATTTGTTGCACAGTTTCGAATAATGTTTGTATTTCTATGACCTCTTTTACTGCATCATTTACCACCAAATTTAAATTATGAGCAGCACAATGGACATAAACTGCATTTGGCTCTACATCTCTTATGAGTTTTTGAACTCCGCCATAAGTGCCTTTCATGGTATTAGCTCCGTCGTACCCTTGTCCACGGCACTTATTGAGAGAAATACTTTTGTCATTTATGGATTTTATTATCTGCTTGGACATTGCTAAGGCAGTTTGATCCTTAACCTCATGAAATCCTAAAAATGACTCTTTAATTACAAGAGTCTTTGGAGTTCCATTTTCATCTTTCTCGATTATACAGTAACGGTAAAGTTCACACAATTGATCTGTTTTGGAAATATCTTGAGTAGTATCAAATAAAATGGAATAAAATGGTGCGGTTACTATTTCATTTACCAGAGCATTTTCCACTTTTTGAACCAGAACAGCAATGAGCTCATTTTGTATTTTTGGACTTAAGTATTTAATCTGGCCCTTAGGTTTGCTTAGCAAGTCTTGTAAAATAGGATCGTATTTGGCTAATAACTCAACAATACTCAAAAAATTTCCTTTTGGACCTGAATCGTGGGCATATACCAGGTCTCTATGGCCACGAAAAGCTAAATTACAAGTTGAAAGTGTTAGAGTAACATCAAGGAGTCTAGTGAGTACCTTGCGCCAAAAATTTTTTTCTCTCTTGATAATGGACTCTTGCTCTTCATCTAGTGTTCCATGTAATTGCCACTGTCGATGTACAAAGCATGAATGCAAATGTTCTTTCGATGTCTCATGTCTTTCTATGGCTTCCACAATATGTTTCCAATCATCATAGCCTTCCATCCAAATATTTTGTATATTTTTAGATGCCCTACTTGTGAATAACCAACATGGTTCACAATATGCTTTTTGCAGCAATAGGGAATAGCACAGCCACGTACGTTCTAACTTTACGCCAGATTTAGAAATACTGTAATAATATCTATCTAAGAAAGATCTTTTGTTACTATCCCTTAAAAAGGAGCCTTTTGGTTTACAGGGTCCGTTTTCGATCACAAACCGTTTTACTTGATCATTGAGTTCTTTGAAGTTACCTTTATCAGTAACGTACGGTAAAGATTTTAATTTTTCTATATTTAAAAATGATTCGTTTGAAGATTTGCTCGTACCGGGTTGTGGTTGCTCTGAATCTAAATATTCACTGTTATCGGGCTCTGCGATATTACCACTTATGACGACATCATTTTCTGCCCTTCTGACGCACTGTTCATTTGATTGTTCTTCTATACTATCTTCATTCTTAAAGTACTGACTTATTTTAGGTAACTTTTTGTTTTGTTCTTCAGACTCCTTCTTTCGCTTTCGTTTTTCGCTTCCACTCTGATACTTTCTAAAACAAAACAACACCGTAAAAAGTTTGTAATAATACTATAGTTTTTATAAAATGAAAAATCTGATTGCTAAGAAATGCCAAAAAAGCGACCGTACAAATGTATGTAACGAAAGTCCACCAGTTTGTTCAATGCTTAATTCAAGCGTGCAATTTTATAATTATTGAAAGAACGATGAACATAGGTAAATAGTTTTGGTAGTTACGAAATATCAAAATAGTGATTTGTGCTTTTATAGGTAGATTAAAAATTAAAATGATTGTTATCTTATAAATTATTTTAAATATTAGAATAAAATTCTTACCGCGTAGACATAGTCAACCTATTTTCCCAATTGACTTATTAAATATATTCTCACTTGCAACAAACACCCAATTCTTACAATAATAAACAGCTAACTGCTTGAGAGCTTGCGTACAGTTACAGGGTTACAGCTAAACCGAGTCAAACCGAGTAATATAAAAATCAAACCGAGTTGGTCGAACCGAGAGAACGAAAACAAACACAGTGTATTTATTACACACCCGTCGCGTCGTCGTCATCTTCATCGGTGTATATTAAGTCGAGTTGAAAAACAAAAACAGTATCTCTGTCTTTTATAATACTAACCGAGTTGCATTTACTGATTCAATACTTATTTGGAATTCGGTTGTGGTTGGGTGTTGGGTCTGGGTAGTATAGTTAGGTTTCTTTTCTCTTGTTGAAATTTTTGTTTGTTGTGTTGTGTGTGGTGTTGCTGTATGCGCTGCGCTCGCCGTGTTGTTTTGTTGTCCGATTCATAGAACCGCATCCGACGGGTTTGAAATTTGAATTGAAGTCGAGTAAAAGAAGTTTTTTTTTGGTTTGTATACAAATAGAGCCAGCAGCCAGCCAACCCGAGTTGCTCTCATACCGTTGCAAAAGTATTTTATTTTAGTTTCTTATTCTTATTGGGTTTTTCTTTTTTTTAGTTCCTTAACGAACGAATGCTGCCATGTGTAGGATGTTCCTGCTTTTATTGCATAATTTTAATTAATATTTCAGTTTTTTTTATTTAAAGTTGATTACTTTACACTCTTACAAAAATCAATAGTGTGGGAAGTATTCAAAGTATCAGAAGGAGGTACAGTTATTCAAATCCAAATAATCGCCTCAACATTGTGTAATCAAAATTATTATTTATGAAATAATTTAATCCTGTAACATGAAGTTCCTTGTTTTGTACCTACAAGTTGTATTTATTGTTTTTCAAATGATTAATATTTTTTTTTGGTACTACCTAAATGAATTAATAAAAAAACTATGCATCTCTTCACTAGAATGTTTGCCTTTGTTTTAGTTTTTCAAAACATAAGATGAAGGAAAATAATTTGAAAAAAACCGAGTTGGCTAACTCGGTTTGCAACTCGGTTTGCTTGAATTCTAACTCGAGTTGACTCGGTTAGGGAAATTAGCGGTTTGGCACATCATTAGTTCTAAAACTGGGTTACAACTTTTTTTTTACAAATCCTTTGAATTTTTAATACATTTTTGAACTTGCTTATGCAACTCAGTAGGTAAAAAAAAAATCAAAGACGAAACTTTTTTTACTAAACATGTATGATAAATAATAAATGCTGGGAGTTGGGGTTCTCCTCTGACCGGGGGCCCCTTCCAGCTGGGGGCCCGTGGCATTTTGCCGACTTGCCACCCTGTAGTTACGCCACTGTTTATATACTAACAAAGCGCTCCGTGACGCGATTGAAACAAATACAAACAATATTGTCGTCGCCTGCCGCGCGAACGCAACGAGAAAAACAGGTTGTGACTTGTCTTTTCCAACTAACGCGCCCCGCCAAGCATGTACTTCGCGCCGAATATTCGGCGGCCGAATATTCGGCGCTTCGGCCGACAGCGTTGCCGAATATTCGGTATTCGGTATTCGGCCAATTCACTATTCGTGGCATCTCTAGTTTAAAGATGTGTGTGAAGTAGTTTTGGATATTTGAAGAATGTGCTGTGGATGGATCGTGATGATTGTGGTGGTTGCTACCGTCGGTCGGTCGTGTCGTCGTGGTCGTCGTGGTCGTCTTTGTTGTATGTCGTTGCGGAGGATAGGATAAGAATGTATTATAGGAAAATAACAATAATTGTCAAAAAGATATAAGTTTAATTTAAAAATGGCTATTAAAGTTAATTTGATATTTGAAGACAAACGATTTTTTAGAACAACATTCATACGGGAGAAAGCGGATGAGGATTGAAAATTAAAAATGTTAAATCTGAAAAAATAAAATAAAATATAATATAATTAAAAAAAAATTGTTTTCTTATTTCACTTATATAATTTTCTCAAATCTCCGTTGGTGCTTTTCTTTTCTTTTGCTTAGAAGGAGAAATCTTGATGAGATTTGAGTTTTTTTTAATGAATGATTAAAACGCTGCAGTATTTTACTTTTTAATATAGTTTATTCATTTAAAATTGTTTTATAAAAATGTACTATTCTCTTAATTTTACTTAGACTAAATTTAATTTCATAACATGCACAGGTATCCGGTCAGCTCGGTAGGGCAGCTCGGGTAATGGAAACTTTTGGAGCAATAGTCTTTTTCAAATCTCTTTATGAAAGAAATACTCTCCATAGCTTCAGCAAAATGTTCTTCATGCACAATATGCTGGTATATTTTTAAAAATGATAGAAATTCGTCAATGATGAAATTAATATTAAAGTAAGACATGATTTTTGAACAAATTGCGAAGGAAAACTGAATTGAAAATTACAAAAATTTATTTAAGTACTTCAATTCTTCATACAAAGATGAAAGTTCTAATTCTCTTCATCTCGTTATTAACATATGCATATGTACATACAGCACGGTTACACTTCTTCTTTGTTAATTTGAAAACCATAAACAGTTAGTAAAAAAAAAATCGTTGAAATAACATACTCCCATAGAAATTAAACTAATTTTGTAAGACTATGACTTTTAGGCTAGTTTCACACATTCGGGTCGTTTTCGGGTCGATCCTGATAAGTGTGAATCGATGAAAACGGCAAGAAAAAAACCGAATGCTGACCGAACCGAATGAAACCTGATATGTGTGAAACTAGCCTTCGAAATTTACAAAAGGAATTGTCTTGTTTATTAGTATTATTTTTGTATCCAAGAGTTGTGATCGGATGGAAAACCGAGCCATTTTACAAATATTTTATTCTTTTTCGTCTGAAGCACTTTTTCAATCAGATATGTATCGGGAAACTTTGTTTTTTTGTAACTCTAGTTCATAGAATTGGCCCTTTATTGGATGCCATTGATAGTCTTCTAACAGATATGTAAGAGGATTTGTGCGTTGTACTTTGATTATCTTAAAGATTTCAGTAGTTCAATTTGGAGTGTACCCTTTATCAAAAACATGTTTGTATTTATTAATTCTTACAAAGTCTCCTACCTTGAATTTAGGAGTAATATGAATTTCGATGTAATTATATATTTTGGAGATAATTGTTTTTCGTTTGAGGCATTTACTTGAGATGGTTTCATTTTTATTGTACGATGTTTTGAATTATTATAAGCTTTAGTCAGGAACCCTATCATATCAATCCATTTATATGTTCCTTTAAAACTGAATTCTTTCCACATAAGAGTTTTCAATGTGCGATTGAATCGTTCGACATTACAATCGTTCGATGCTTTCAGTGGAGTAAATGTTGAATAATGGTTGATTTGATGTTTTTGCATTAGAGTTTGAAATATCTTATTGAAAAATTCTTTTCCATCATATGTTTGTAAATTCTTAGGCCATCGACCTTTGTTGAATATATCTTGCATGGCAACAGTGACCATTGCCCCAGTTTTATGTTCGTCCAAGCAAATTTAGAAAATGTATCAATAACTGTCAGAAGATATCGGTAGTTTTCATTTTCTGACGAATTCGATCCCATTTCGACTAGATCAGCTTGCCATAAATCATCAAGCCCCTTTATAACGACTCTCCTTTTTTTTTTTTTAATTTCTTCTTGCTGGCTTATGTAGTTCTTCGACAATGTCTCTTTTACTCATCTTTTCACTGAATGATTAAAACAACAAAACATTTTACCTTTTTATTAGTTTATTTATTTAAATTCTTTCATTTGATATAGTAACAAGGTTTACATATGTATATGTATACATAGATACTATTTTAGTCTTTTATACAGAGACATACATTTTTTTTATTCTTAACATTCTATTTTCAAGCATGTGGCATGCGCATGTATCTGGTCCAGCTTTACACAGATTTGAAGAACTTGGACAGTTAGTAAAATGACACCCAGTTTTGTTTACGGTTCGTTTCGTTAACAAAAAAAAAAATATATATATTGTATTCTCTTGTGAGAATACCACCATCAAATAAAACACTAGTGATTTTTTAATAATATAAATTTATTATGAGCTTCAATGAAATCTTCAGCTATACGTTGGAAATACTAATTAGAACTAAACTTCTAAGTGATCGAAGAAACCCTTTTATACTTCATATTTGTTTACTCAGCAATATGATTGAAGATCATATGCTGCTCTTTGTTTAATAAAATTGCTGACACAAGAATTCTATTGGAATTATTAAAGATGCTTTGTGTACTCAAGTTACTGAAGGCAAAATGTGCTGATATGCAGTGTAGTGTGTTTATGTGCACATAGTTTATGCACGTGTCAGGTGACGAATACCACTCGTCACTTGATACGTCGCGATAAACAACTCGCATTGCATATCGTGTTTATATTATTCTTTTTTTCGCATTTTATATTATTCTTTTTGCTGACTCCACAAATGTGTGAATATGGAGTCAGCATAGTTTTAAGTATGAACATATTATAACAAATAAAATTCATTATTATTGAATCAGCTCTCCGACAATACACAAGTATTTCTTTTATTTCATCGGAACATATTACATGGCGACCGTGACCATGATTCTGTCCATATAAAATTAAAAAAAAAAAAAAAAAAATAAGTAATAGATTTTCGATGGTTTGTACAATAAACAGATTAGTTCAATAGATTTAAGCTTCATATATAACAATTAACACATTTTTTTTCACGATGAATTATAAAAATTTCATAAAATTATTAAAAAAAAATTCATGATTAAACATAACATCATCTAAACAAATAAAAACATATACACATAACATTTTACTTATTCTTTTTTTTATTCAAAATTTCTTTCAACAATTCCAATTTGAGGTTTCTTGATTCTTGTTTTTGTTTTTCGACTTCCATGTATTCTGCCCACTTTCTGTTCTTGGCCTCTCTGTCCTTTTGCTTTTCTCCGATTTTCATTTTGAAATACAAAGATCGAGAAATCTTTCGCTTTTTGGATGCAGCGGCAGTGGAAGTCGATGGAACATCGTCAGTGGCAGTGGTCTCTAGCATGTCATCAGAGTTTTCATCTGATGGTTGGGTAGTATGCACTTGAGTTCTAAAATATTTAAACAAATATGCATATATGTATATGGCCAAAGTAAACAAAAACCAAAAGATGACTTACTCCAATTGCGGCTGCTCCATACGTGACGTTGTGGACGTTTGTCAATATGGGCTTGCTTCCAAAAAGCTCGTCCATTTTTTCCATAAACGGAGCAACACATGGTGCTGCTCCAGTGCGGTTGTTGTTATCTATGGCATATTTATACGCACGCACTAGTGTTTGGATTTTTACCTCTAAATGGGTGCTGGTCGTATCGGAGTCCTGAAGCAGAAAGTAATTTTATGTATGTAGGTAGGTATAGGTACTCCAAATACTTACAGCATAGCCAGCGGATAGCATGTCTTCTAGATGTTTATATCCAGTTTTTTTTTTGCGGCTATGCTGGAACTCATCAGCTCTGGCAGCATAAAAATCCAGAAGTCCTTCTGTGGACTCCTTCGTCCAGTTCTTTTTGTTTTTAAAGAATATTTAATTGTTTAATCATGTAGTTTATAAGCTAAAATTAGTTTTGTATTTACCTTTTTCCTGTTTTCTTCGTGTTTTCCATTTCACACTTGACTTGGCGGTCGATTTCAAAGTTTTAACCAAACAAATGTGACATGAAATACAAACTTCAAGAAGGGGGTTTGTTCGTAGACTACATGTGGTGTTGAAGCGAGCTTGAAGATCGCCTCAATTCTTTATATACCTGAGTCGAGTTGAAATGAGCTTAATTTGACTCGATTCCCATCGGAGTTCGGATTCGAGTCAAAATTTGTGGAAACAAACCTGTGTGGAGGAGTTGGTTTTACAGATAATGCGTTATGCTCTGTTTATTTGCATGTTTGGGTACAAAAAATATAGTTTTGTTTTAAACAAATTAAAAAAAAGTGCAATTTTTGCACATGGAGTAGGTAGCATATTCTTATATGGTGCTGAAATATTCAGTTTTTCATTGTTTAACACGAATCAAATTATCTCACTTGCACTTCATAAGAAACATCGAAACACCATTTGCATTTTAGAAAGTGTTGTCAAACTTAATCATTTTTAAATCTTCTTGTGCGGTGGAGACACCAAAAAGATTTATCTAATCTAAACTGAGATAAACCTTTGGTGGAAACATAGCAAAACTTAATTATCTTTTCTGAGAATGACGACGAGGTATACTCTTGAAACCTTGCGCATACAACAAAAAATAAGAAGAACGATGAACACTCAAGAAGATCGAGACAACACCATTGTAAGCTACGCATTAGCAATAAAATAAGTACCTGAACTACACTGTGATAATTTATTTTAAAAAACAATTAAAAAACAAAACCAACAAAGCAATGTAAAATACAACAACAAATAAACAACATGTAAGTTTTTTTTTTTTTAATTAGACAAATTGTATAAAATAATAAATAAAAATTTGTTCATAATGTTAAATAAATATCTTTTCTTTTGTTTTCTCTTGCAAAATAAGCCCAGTTAGTCCATTTTCACTAACAAAACTAAATAACAATAAAAAACAGTAATAGATTGATTTTTTCCCTAATGGAAAACACATACATGATTCCAAATGCACAACTACTCTACCAACACAGCCATCGAGATACAAATGCAATATCAATCGTACCAACATTTGAAAACGAAATCACATAAGATCCATTCGAGGCTCGTATAAATGTCAAAAACCTATCCATAGTGAGATTCTACACGAACTTTTATCGGTGTTATTCTCACTATGGATAATTGTTTTTGTTAAAAAAAAAAATAAAATCCCACTTCACTATGGATAGATTTCCCAACAAAACACGGGTAACATTTAACACATTTGCTGTGCTATCCTTTACTTTGGAGGTTTTACCTCCCATTTTAAATTAATGTTTAAACCTCAATGACTTTAAACAGAAGAAGCAATATCGAGCAAAGATTCTATATAATCTTTGTTACAGTTATTCTATACTTGCAAAGAGTATTTGAGACGATTGACTATATTTTGTTAAAAAAAAAGCAGAAAGTACATAAGAATAGGTTAAAAATATATAATTCTTAAGAGTTCTAATGAAATAGAAACAATAACTTGTTTTTTTTTTAATAATGTTTAATATTTTTTCTCCTTCTCTCAAATTTTTATTAAACATACATTTTTCGAGTTTTTTTATTAATATATGTACAAGAAATTTCTGTAAGTAAAAAAAAAAAGAAGAAAAATAAAATAAATAAATAGTAAATCAAATATTACTGACAAAAAAAAATGATGTAATAATTAAAATATATGAAATAAAAATATATTTATTTTTAATTTGTTAATCATTAAAATTTATGTAAATTAAATTATTTATTATTAAAAGTTTATAAAAAAAAACATCTTTATTCGGTCACTATTTGCTTAAGACTAATTTACAATTTCGAAACTAAGCTTAACATAACTTATTCTAACCTGCTACTGCAGCATATCAGCAACTGGCGTGTGTTCTTTCCAGACGCTGTGTCAGCAAACGCAGCGCTCGTGTTCGCTGCTTACCCAATAGTGTTCCCACGGGAACGGAAGTATTGTCGATTCAGCTTTTTGTTGGTCTTAGCTTGTTTGTCGTTAACTTGTACAATTAAATAACTCCATGTAATTACGTTACTTCCTAAAAGAGGGGAGGTGTAGTGTGTTTATGTGCACATAGTTTATGCACGTGTCAGGTGACGAATACCACTCGTCACTTGATACGTCGCGAAGCGACATTGTGCACATCAGCACACCATAATCTTCCCACGATATGCAATAAACAACTCGCATTGCATATCGTGTTTATATTATTCTTTTTTTCGCATTTTATATTATTCTTTTTGCTGACTCCACAAATGTGTGAATATGGAGTCAGCATAGTTTTAAGTATGAACATATTATAACAAATAAAATTCATTATTATTAAATCAGCTCTCCGACAATACACAAGTATTTCTTTTATTTCATCGGAACATATTACAGCAGTTTATGTTTATAATATCGGATATCTTCAATGAAATTATGAATCATTGTGTGAGCATTACATTTGGTATATGGAAAGATACTTTGTATCTTTCTTTATTATCATAGGGTGTTAAATATTATTACAAAATTATGTGAGGGTGTTCTGATAATGTAACCGCGTGAGACATGGTATATTATTTTTTCTGTTCCATAAGGCATTTTGTGGAAGATTTGAGCATCAATGCCTACCATTGAAGCGTCTGCTGCTACGAAGATTGGAATTGTTGGATCGTAGTGTGTAAGCAGTAGGTCGGAAAGTAAAATTTCTTTAAATTTCTTGAAGGCACTTTCACATTTGTCGGTCCATTCCCAGCTAGTGTCTGCTTTCAGCATTTCATCAAGCGGATGTCGAAGCTGTCTCATGCTAGAAATGAATTTTCCATAATAATTCACTGCACCCAGGAAAGAACGTAGTTCAGAAATGTTGGTTGGTCTTGGCATACGTTGAATAGAATCGATTTTTGCTGGATCTGGACGAATTCCACTGGCATCGATTATGTGTCCAAGATATTTGATGGATGTCTTGAATAATTCACATTTTGACCAATTGATGCTAAGGCCATGATCATTAAGACGTTTTATGACTTCCATAACAACGTTGTAGTTCCCGTGCAATGTTTTTGTTGCGATGTATGTAGATGTCGTCAAGGTATGCAGCGACTCCATCAATGCCTTGCAAAATTATTTCAATTGCTCTTTGGAACAGTCCGGATGCTGGCTTCGATCCAGGAGCTAAACGATTCATCAAGAAGAGTCCCTTGTGTGTGTTCATGGTGAGAAGTTTCTTCGAATCATCATCTACCTCAAATTGCATGTATGCATCGGAAAGGTCAATGTTGCTAAATATTGTGCAATTTGATGTCTTAGCAAACATTTCATCGGGAGTAGGAATTGGATGAGCATTTGGTTCCAAGCAGTTGTTCAAACCTGTGGAGAAGTCTGGACAGATACGAATTATTGTTAGGTTTACGTACCACGCCAATAGGTGCTGCCCAATCTGAGTGTGTGATTGGTGTTATGATACCAGAGTTTTCTAGTCTCTTCAATTCAGCTTCTACTAGATCTGCAACTCCATATGGAACATCTCTTTTTGGAATTGTATGAATTGCCAACATGGTCTTCTTATGCTGATCTTTTTGATGATCACTAATGCTGTTGCTTGAAAATTGATTGCGAGTGTTTTTTTTAGAAGAAACAGCATTGATGGCTGTATCTTTTGCTTCTAAAAGGTGCGAATCACTTTTCACTATCCATATTCGTTGAGTATCTGTGATCAATTTTTCTAGTGTTATTTCAGGATCTGTATCAAGCATTGTAAGTAACTTGCTACGAATGTTAAATTGATTTGTCGACATGGCTGCAACTTAATTCATTTCACTTTCGAAATGAGTTTTAAAAAAATACTTTATTAATATCACTTATAAACTATACAGCAATACATCAACTGATGAACTGCTCAATCTCACTTATGAATTCCAACCAACCTTATATCTGACTTATTTGGAGTATTTATACTCTAGGAAAAGAGACTTGAACAAAGAGCAATTGTTTTCAAGATGATTCATATAAATCTGTTTTCTAAGAATGGAACTTTATAGTTTATGACTAAATTAGGTTTGGAAACAATATTAACAATATTCATATTTTGGGCCTAAAGTTTAATTACAAGTACGTGTTATTCATGAATCTTAACTTGCATGCTTAAAATGCTCGCATTGCTTATTTACTTTGCCTTCATAGGCAATAAAATCTTCAGCATCTTTTTTGGTAATTTGCAAGCATTTGTAGCGAATGCTGAAAAGCGATTCTTTCGTGTCAAACAGTTTCTTGAGTTCTGTGACTGTGTCCTCGAATCGGAGTTCTTGTGGTTTTCTTGGCAAGATAAAATCTGCAACCCGTTCATAAACTTGTTGACTAAGTCTACGTAACAACAACCGTACTTTGGAATCATCTGGAAGCGTTTTTGCATCCTCTTTGAAAAGCACCTCGTAGCGACCGTACCAATGTGAAAAAGTGCTGTTATTTTCAGGCTCATATCTAAACTCGTGTATGCTTTTTCCAATTACATTGTAACGATGAAAAAGAAAATCGTATGTAACAATAATTTCAGAAATTATTGTTACATACGTAAAAAGACTGTACTTACAAAAAAAAAATACTCAACCAATGGTACTCGACCTCAAAAACCAAAACTCAATAACCGTACAAAAATTCTATTCAAATCAAGGCACAGATAGTAGAGGGTTGCCTACCCCCTCTACGTTGAATACGCGTTGCTTTTATGCGCATTCAGTTTCATCATTAACACTTCGAAAACAAACTCGACCTTATGATAGTACATTTCTAGATATCCCAAGCATAAATGAGAAATCACCACAGGTACATATCTTCTCGTAGAAACTTGGTTCGTTCTTTTTCGAGACAAAACCGCTTCAGACACTTACGACCAATGATTACGTCTTCATTGGCCCGTCCACGCCGGAAACGGAATTGCTGCCTAAGTTCCCTTTAGCAGCAGCGGCCTGATTCTGGGTGCCATCGCTTAAACTCGCCGGATGGGGGGGATCTTGTGCTGGGTACTAGGCTGTGTTACAGTTTAAATAAGCAGACCTGCCAGATGTAATTGGCGTAAGAATGTTGAGATTAGGCTGAGGCCCGAATACCGTTGAGCCCAATTCTGAAGGTACCGGAAGGAAGGTATGAAGGTTGAGGAGATTCAATCTGAAGATGATTAGCCAGTCCACGTTAAACCAGGCTAATGTTCCTTTACAGTAAAGCTTAATGCTCTGCTTCACTCCGAGAAGCGGTGAGAGAGCAGAATAGAGTCGACAGCATTGGAGCACATAGATGTTCGTGGCTCCGCAGGGTGTACGTGTCCACAGACTACAACTACTATCCCTAAGCTATAAGAGTAGTCGTGTCACAAGAGGGGGAGGGGGAGATTAGGTGGTAAGTTTCCCCCTCGCAGTCTCAAAAACCCGCCCGTTGACTTGACCCAGACACACATCCTTAGTTCAAGCCAACCTATGATTTGCGTGACTGCTAAAAGAATGTTATTGCAAATCCCCAATATCAAAACGTATCCAAAAGGATACTAACCTAATTACATTCTAATCTATACTCAATATCAAGAATCTGTTGAACGGATCAAAGATAGCCTCAACAAAAATCTCTAAATCTCTAAACTCATAATTATAATCTAGACTTACTATACTTATAAGATTCATAATGGTTCAAATAAAAAGTTCGAAATTTAACTTTAATGATAAATTTATTCACTGTCAAAACTAAAGATGTATCTTAAAGAAAATATAAATCGTAAACCTCACTAAATATGCCTACTAATACTAAGATTCATGAAGGTTCAATAATAACTTAACATTATCAACTTTGCTTAGAGCCATTGGTTATTTATCAACATTTTGTCTATCAGTATGCTTTCAATAGATTCCTTTTTGTTCACCCTCAGGTACACGGGACCTGTGTAGGGGATTGACACACGCAGGTGTCTTACGATCTTGATTTTATACACACACAAAAAAAAATATCTTCGGTTGGGTAACGCTTAGTTACTTTCTCAACCTCGCTTTGATTATCGATTCCGATGTTTTAAGGCAGTCAATATTTACGCAATAAAAATATAATATCTATCAATTTGCAGTTCTTTAAAATCTTTACGTTAAACGATAACTCAACAAATTCAAATCCAATATGTCATAAAAGAAAAAGGTCAAAAATGACTCACCGATCTTTTGTTGTCTTACAACAACCCACAACTTTTACTTTCATTCATCCCTCGAGGTAATGTGCACATTGCCGTACTTCGATGTTGATGACGATGATGTTCTGTGAAGGTTGCAAAATTCTTATGATGGATTAGGATATTGGATTTGATTCCTCTTTGCATGATTGACGGTATTTCTTGATTCTTAATAACAATATAGATTAAGCTGTTCACCAATAAAAGATTGAAAAGGGTGTATTAGCTACTTGACTCTTTGCGTAATCACAAAAATAGATATGATAATCTGTATTTAACTTTCGGAAATTCTCGTACTTACGATAGGACATAACACACAGTAACAATTATGATCGTTATTATTATTCAAATTCAAAGGATAATAAGGATTAGTGCTTAAAATAAAAACAGTGCAGAAAATAAAAATAACGTAACAAATAATAAAAAAAAAAATAAACAAGTGCCAAGAAATTAAAAGATTAAAGAGGATAATTAAAGTCATAAAACAATGGACTTGGCTGGGGATCTCATGGGGGATCTGATCCTTCGACGTATCTTGCTTGACTTGAAGGACGTAGGGGAGGAATGTCTTGATACTCCCACTGACCGGATACTTTTCATCAGCGCTTTTGCTTGTTGTTCGACGACCAATGCGATGCTAGTTACGGCCACTGTAGTCGCAACCAGGATCTCGATAAACTTTTCTTGATAATTTTGAAGTTCAGATATGGAACCGTAGTTTGTGTGTTTCCTTCTCGGGAACACCCTGTGTCTCAATTTGCACGATACACAGGTGTGGGTGTTCGAAACACTCCAATGATCTTGGACAATGTCCTGACTCGTTCAAACCAAATGGAATGATGGATTGATGCGAATTGTTTAGATGTAGGATGTTTTAAGGACCTTAGGTCTTTTATTGTAAGTGCTTAGAGTTTTCGGTAATCCGGATAATTTAGTAAGGAATAGAATTTGCGCTTCCGGACTGAATTTTTGGCTGAGGATTAATCTTTTGCTCAGGATAAAACTTGTTTCGTGATCCTGAAGGAATTTTCGGACTGCAATTAAAGTTTCTTGCTACCAAACTAAATTTTTGGGATCGCATCTAAAATTTCTTGCTCAGGATTAAAATTTTAGACCGCGTGTCTTGATTCCGGCCACGGACATCACCTGTCAAGAAGAAGGGTTAGGTTAGGTGTCGTCCTCCGGAGTCTTGAACACTTCCTAATTGGGGATATGCCCCTAGAACTATGAAATATGACATGGTTACCTGAATTAAATGGTGCTTCTTCCTTCAACAAATTCATAAATCGATGATAAGGATGTGTTTGCTTCCAACCAGGGAAGTTTAAGGCTGCTGCCCAAGGATTTATAGGATTCTGAACACGCGGTGCACAATTTTGTGTAACCTTTTTAATGGAAATCTTGTTATTTCCCACCGCTCAACAAATTTCATTGAACCAAATAACTATTCTTACCGAGGAATATAAAAGGATGATGAAGGAATATTTGGATTAACACTTTTTACTAATTTTCTTAAAACACTTCGCTTGTTTCATTGGATAAAGTTAATGCGTAGTTAAAGGAATGGAAAATTCTTCTTACTAAACTGTTCTGGTCGGCTGCTTGGATGAAAAGAATTTCCAATCAGAATTTTTAAATGCTCATCGCATCGTTATTGCGTCCCGTTATAAGATTTCTTGTAGTACCTATACCCATTGAAGTGTTGTTGGTTATGCCACGTAGGCAAATTCTGCAGAGATGACAACTTGACAAAGCAAAAACTGCATTACCTCTTTGATTTGAAATGTCAGTTTGCGTTTCGACGGGTAGATGGCGTGCGCCGAATTTAATGGTATGTTCACATGATAGGATTTGCTTGAGAAAGTAGATCTTGTGTAAATGTTTTGGTAAATCCGTGAAGAATAAACTTGATGGAAATACTTATGAATATGATTTATCACATTCATGAAAAATAGATGGATTATTATTAATGATGGTGTGAAACCAAAACAATAAATAATTTTTTCTTACAACATCCATCAATGCTTCTTGTTGTCCAGCTTGAAGTTGTTGCTGTGGTGCCTGTGAAGCTTGGTTGGTGGAATTTTCCATTAGTTTGGTGAGCTTTTCAATTGGATGTTGTTGGCGCTCAGCGGCCTCCTGCTGCTGCACAAAAAGCTTTCCACCACTGAATCAAGTGAAGTAGACATGATTTTTTTGTTTTTGTTTTGTGTCGCGCGTGCCACTTTTTTATGTTTTAAAGTCATTAAAATTAAGTTCTTAAGATAATAGTTTTCTGTAATTCAAAAATGTTTATTAATCAAGTAAAATAGTATAAGAATCGAAATTAGTAAATTAGTTTATATTTAAGATGGCTGACAATTCACGTCCTTCTTCGTTTATATCAAAAAGCCGACTGTTCTTCTCTCTTCCATTTTTTTCGTATTCGCAAGCCATATAAAAGTAGTTGGTTTGGCGTTGGCAACAAAATCTTTCTATTTAGCCATTTTTAAAGGCAAAGTTTGATCATACATCGGTTCCTGAGGCAGAACAGACAAGTTGGCTTCAACATTCCTCATTATAGGAAAATATTCAAATACAGGCATTTCAGTTGATGAACTGACTGCAACAGTTTCAATGTGCTCCTTACTATATTCAAAAATGCGATATTGCGATATTTTGAATCGAATCTTTTCTGCATTTATCATCACTTTTTTAAAATGACCTTCGTAGTGTTCACTGAAGTTTAGAACCATATTTTGGTCAACATTAACAACTTTATAGTTTTTAGAAGCTTGCTCGATACATTTGGCATATTCAGTGTAATGGTGTTATCACAATATGTTTTTTATGATTCATTGTAATTTGTGGTTTGTATTTTGTTTAATGGGTTTATATGCCTACATACATATGTGAGAAAAAATTTATATTCTAGCAATGATTGCGGTAATCATTAAAAAAGGTAGAACGTTTGGCTTAAGTGTTTATTTTTAGAACAGCTCTGATATAGAGAACATTAATTGGCGGAAGTACATAGAAAAAACAATATGTTTTGGTGTGAAAGATTAAGGGAAGGAGAAACATTTTGTATCTGTGAATCTGGATGGTTGGAGATAAAATTTACGGATGTAATATTCTATAATGGCACATTAAAATTGATGCTACAGCCAGAATATGGAAGCGAATGCGTTTTGTTTCATATTAGAAATGGTGAGACCGTATCGCCTATTCTGAGTTTTAAGCACATCATTGTTATTTAATTTAATGTAAACAGTTCCGCTTGAAGTGAAAGCAGAAAACAGTTGATGTTTGCGCCTAAGAGGAATTGCGTGTCGTAATATGTTTCGATTATTTTTGGTTAAGCTCTCGTGGAAATAGATCGGAGCGTTCGAATCTTCACCGATGTCTCTTAAAATTAACTGTCGCGAGTTTCTTTTGCGCCTTAAGTGTTGTGTTTTTATCGTGTGCGGACAGAAATTTTACAATAATAATCGAGTCTTCTCTTTGGCTTGCGCGAAAAATTCGGCACAGTTTTGGTGGTTGCAAATTCAACGTGTGACAAATGTTATTAAAAATATTTTTTAAAATTTCACCTGCAAGCGTCGGTATTCCTATGAGAATGGCATCTGCTGCTAAATTCTTTACGTTTAGCGCTTCAATTTGTGCTTTTAGATTAATTTTTAAAATTTCGGCGCAAATGGTGTTATTTGAAAAAGCGGTGTCTTCATTGTTATTGTTGTTTAGCGGTGTTGTAGAGATTATTTTGCTGACTTCCCCTTCTAGGCATTCCACCCGTGCAAAAAATGTTTCTAAAACAGTGACGCGGTCGTTTAGCTTGTTAATGTTGTTTTCCAAGGCATCAATCAATTTCATTTTTTGTTCTATGGCGGTGATACTTGTTGTTAGATTCTCTTCCATTAATTTCAATTGTCGTAAAAGTGAGACGCCTTGAGATTTTATTTTGTTTAAAATTATAGTGACGTCAGTTGTTGATGACGATGATGTTAATGAATGTTCTGGAATGGTGGAGTAAGTATGAAATGTTGGTGATATCCATTAAAAAGCACAGCTATTTCCTTTAAGATAAACTCATTGTTCATTCCTCTAAAACCTTGAAAGTCTACAAAACAGGTATCCATGTTAGATCTGTTCTAAGCAAATGCACTTTTTCTACTGAAAAAATATAGATTATGACACCAATTTAAATAAGTTTGTTAACTTCTCCAGTCAATGGGTTGTACTCGATTATGCGATCATGAAGTATTAAACAATACATAGTTGTTGAAGCAGGAATCGAAGTTAATGTTTTAAGTTCAATTTTTACATCCACAGGACCCGTTTTGATTGACTCATTTTGATGAGAACAATCAATAACCAGAATTGGGGCGATATCTTTAAACTCTTGTCGCGATAAAAGTGGATTTGATTGTTTTTGATAATACGATTGTAAAAATTTACTATACATTTCATAGAGAACATTTGTTGTTTGTTGAAGTCATTAACCTTGAAGATCTTAACTATAAGTGTCCTAATTTAAAAGAACTAAAAAGAATTTATCCAGATATAACTTTGAAATGTTGGTATCATGGAAAAATATGTGCACTCCAGAATGTTTATCTTTTGAGCAGATACATTAAAGAAGCTAAAAATTGTAATTAATATTTTCAAATAAAACAAAAAACTTTTGCTTAAAATTTTAAATTATTTTTTTTATTTTAATATTTGCATAAAGTGCGACTTTTTATTACTATAATGATTATTATGATGATGATGATGGTGGGTTGGGTTTTTTTTCTTTTATATCCGTACGGCAGAGAACTGTGATCGTTGAAAAATTGACGTTTTTCAGCTCTTGGTTTATATGTCTTGACTTCTTCTACAGTAACTACCTGATGTTCTATGGTACGTCGTATATTGTAAGACTTTATGACAATACTTTCTTCAGAATCTTCTTGTATAGAAGAATTTAAAACCGATTCTTTTATTGAATCGAAATTGATTTTTTGGGAATATTCATAATTGAGGAAGATACCCTTCACTTTACAGACAGTGTGTTCTTTTTTTATCCTTTGTGCTGTATACTTTGTAAGAATAATTTTTTGGTCCACTACTTTCAAATTATAAGGTAATGTAACTTCCTTGACCATAGCAATCCAGTTCGTTTGTCATATCACCGATAAAGTCTCCAGTAGGTGGATCGAATTCTCCTTGACGACAAACATAAATAACGAAATCAGTGTCGTAGTACAAAACTCTTTCCTGAAGTTTTTCTAAGTAGCTATGTATATAATTTCAGGCGAGCTTGAGTTGTGGTATATGCGGCAATAGAAACATTAACAGTTGATAGAGTTTCAACTGCTTCTTCTTTCATTTGTTTTCATTAATTGGTAGAATTTGTGAAACTTCTATAGATGGATGAGTAAGCAAATCAAACAAATCTGAAGGATTATTAATAATACAGGTTTTTTGTTGATTTTCTCTTTGTCCAAATTTACCCCAAATAGAATTTAAAATCAGCTTGGCAAGTGATCTCTTGCCAGGATTATCTGTTATTTCGGAGTATTCCAACTTGATTTTTTCCTTCTCGAGAAAATCCGTAATATATTTGTTTTTATCCTCTTCAGATAAACATATATTTGGCCACCCTGAAGCTTCTTGCTTTATTTTAAGGTATTTATTCATCATTGAGGTAAATAATCCTTCAGAACCTGTAGTAGGATTATATTGGATTACTTCGTATTCCCAAATTTCCATTATAGTTAGTAGCTTATAACCCATTTCAATAGCTTTTACTACTTCGTCAATCACCCATGTTCCTAACAAGGCCCTCTGATCATTAGAATGGGTACAAACTCTTTCCTTAGATTTTTCACTGCTACAGGTTCTACACAATGAAAACATTAGTTTATTGTTCTGTTTTTGGGGTAAGACAGGGTGAAATAAGTTTTCTGGTGGCAGAATTTTACATTTAATGAGCCCATTGATGCCATCAAGTTGCATATTAGAGCAAATATCATCATTACTTGTATGAATTTATCCAGATGTCCAACGGGAAACTTCCCATTTTTACATACCCAGGGGTATAGTGAACATACATCAATGTATTTTATTTGCTCACCTTCCTTCCACTTGTAGTAATTAAATGTGTTTGACTGCACGAAGAGGTTATTATTTTTAATTTTCCAAATCAATATTTTTCCTTTCTTCGGTAGTCAAAAAAAGATGTAATAATTTTTTAATTTGAATACATCTTTATTAAAATAAAACACTTCTTAAAATTCTTGAAATCTTTACAATTTTTCTCAATTTAATTGCTTCTCAATAAACAAAAATGGATCCCGGGTAAAAAAGTTAAGTGTCGCGCTGTCGAATGAACAAGTAAGAATGAAAAAAAAGAATCAAATCTTGGAGTGAAGTTGGTGGTAGTTGGATGATTGAATTGACCAAATGAAAGCTACAAAGACAATACCCTTAAGGCGATCACACATTAGTTTCGTGTTCGCTCCTCTTTTCACGTATTTGAAACGGAGTTCAACAAAATGTATTCCCAGTTCTTCCTCCAAAGAAACCATCTCGTGGATTTAACGGGGCATTCTGTACTAGTGGGTGATTGTTTAAGAAATGTAACTCTTCATCTTTTAGAAAACTTAGTTGGGTCTCAAATTCACAACTCCACTTTTCGATCACTTCATAATTAAACGATCTCAAACGTGCTGTTTTGGCCATCGTTCTCTCGTATCTGTAATTCAACGTATCGTGTTGTTCTTTATCAGATAGAGGATCGTCTCGTTTATGTTTTAGACAAGCAGGATGACCGTGATAGTAGCAACCATGAAACTCAAAAACTTGTTTATTTTCTTCGCAGAAACCATCGACTTTAACTCCGTTAATTATGGCTTCGCGTCCTTTAGCAGCATGTTTTATGTTGATTTTTCGACTTTGCTCTTCCAAAATCAAACACTTAATTGCTTCCGTTGACTGATTTATCGACGCACTTGATATTGAGAAAAAACACATTTGTTTTAACATTTATTTTAGATATTGTATTTATTTAAATAACAATTTACCTGTATCCATTTTTGGGTATTAACCCAATAGTGTGTGGCTGTAGAAAATTTCTTCGGTACACCAGATTGCATGAAGAAGCTATAGTCGTAGCTTCTAAGAATGGCTCAATATTACTTTCAATAAGAGAAAAACGTCTGAACTTCAGACAAGCTTCAGTCAGGATATTGACTGATGCAATACTCCAAAAGTTCACGTTGGAGTTCAAAAATGTCGTTTTTATGTTCTCCGTACCATTTTAGAAATAATTTAAGTTCTTCTGCTTTCAAAGTATTCGGACTGTAGAAGTCTAAGGCTGGTAACTTCCCGACATAGTTTCTATTTCCTCTTGTATTGAACAAATGAGGAAAATATCCTTTTTTCAATTCCGACGATAGCTGGAAGGTTTTCGGCAGCTTAGAAAGAGCCATCGGGAAATAATTTAAGGAATCTATAAACTTAATAAAGGGTGTCCCAAAATTAACGCAAGATTTGAATTTGCCGCCATTTGTGCAGTGAAGTGTTGGCAAACCTGAAAAAAAAGCAATTTGACAGCTAACAGTATAGGGTTATTAAAAATGGAGCGTTACACGAGAGAACAACGTGTCTTCATTATTAAAGAATATTTCAAAAATAGTGAAAGCTTGGCGGCTGCAGTTCGAAAATTTCATACAAAATATGGTCGGAATAGTGTTTTTTTTTTTTTTTTTTTTTTTTTTTTTTTTTTTTTTTTCTTCTTTTATTGCATACATAATTTATTTAACAGAATTAGTTTAAAAGATTTACATGCATGGCTTATAAGCCGTCTGCCGAAAATGCTAATTATAAGAATTAAATAAATACGTTTAGAGAGAGTACATTTTATAAATTACATTAAACAGTTAAAATATAAACCTAATATCAATGAAAAGAACAGTTGAAAACAAACATTATAATATACAATATTAATTACATACAAAATTATTACAATTATAATAAATAATAATAATATAATTATAAATAAGAACGAAAGGTATATATAAAAAGTAATTTAAAGTGTTTCAATACACAAATTAGGCTTTTAGTTTAGCTAAAACAAAGTTTATCATTAGACCGCATATGTTAAAAGTTAATATACATGTTTCTATATGCTAGAGCCTCTGAAACAAATCGAATGAGAGTTTTCCATCCACTTTCTCCATTTAAAATTGCAAAACATTCTTCAATTGTAAAAAAACTTTTATTAAAATATAATCTTCGGATTTCCTGTATTATTGGACAAAAAGCTAAGAAATGCGAAATATTTTCCGCCTGATTAAGGTTA
This sequence comes from Eupeodes latifasciatus, assembly GCA_920104205.1. Lineage (NCBI taxonomy): Eukaryota > Metazoa > Arthropoda > Insecta > Diptera > Syrphidae > Eupeodes > Eupeodes latifasciatus. The sequence goes on along the minus strand of OV049924.1, from coordinate 387,477,012 downwards.
CATAGTAAGCAATTCGGATTCAAATCATTTCTGTGAGGTCTATAATTGAGCTCAAGCATTTCAACGCGCATTTTAAAGATTAGACTTATCTCATTGGCAGTAAACTCGTTTCGAAAATAGTTGTCATACCCGAGACATAAGTTGAGTTTAGAGTAAGCTGTTCTTGTAACAGACTCTCTTGCACGGGTTATTGATTTTAGATACATTGTTTCATCTATAATAGAAATGAGGTCATACAGTTCATTTCTAAAAGCTTCTAAATTATCAATACTTAGTGACAACGGATAGTTATATTCTGATGCCAAATCAAACCAGTCTTTAAAAGGAGAGTACCTACCCCGTAGAGCTATCAAAATAATCTTTTTCTGAATATTATTATTAGGTCTACTCATGACTTTAACAATGTAGTCTGCGTTAGCTTTAAGGTTTTTTAAGTAAATTGGAGGCAGGCCAGATTCAATGTAAATAGCGTAGTTTGGTGTATTAGCAGGGAGTCTGAAAATACGTTTGAAAAAGTACCGTTGGACTAATTCGATTACTTCCAATTCCTTGTATCCATAAACTTCATTAGCGTATAAGAGAGAACTTTTGATAGTTGTTTCAAATACTTTAAATTTAGTCGACGCATCTATAGAATTACTTTTGAAGAAATTTGACCACATACAATTGATAGCTGCTTTTGCTACCTTCACTTTGTCTTTAAAATGGGCTCCAAGATTTAGGTTATGTGTTATAGTAAATCCTAGGTATTTGTAATCAGTCACTACTTCTATGTTTGAGCCGTCAAGGTGCCAATTGCGATTAGTCCTATTACTGCGGTTTTGAGATCTAAAAACCATTATCTTTGACTTTGAAGTATTGATTTTAAGGTCCCAAGTATCGCAATATTGTTTTAATTTGTTAATCTGAAGCTGCAAAGTATCTGGATTATCGGTTAGAATGACAAGGTCATCTGCATATAAAAGCACCTTGATAAGTACATCTCCAAAAATAACACCACCTGGAATTTGATCTTCAATGTCATTGATGAAGAGGGAAAAAATCAAGGGACTCAAAATACAACCCTGTGGTACTCCCGTTTCAGATTTAAATTGATTTGACAATCTCATACCAATTTTTACTACTGAACTTGTATTTGATATTAGTTGTTCATATATTCTTATGAACTTTGTAGACAAGCCAATATCTGTAAGTTTGAAAAGTAGTAAACTTCTGTTTATAGTGTCAAAGGCGGCTTTGAAATCTACAAAAAATGCATAGAGGTTCTTTTTTTTATCAATAAAACGTTTAGCAACACTCGTTAGAGTAAAGATTTGGTCTATTGTAGAGAGATTTGCTCTGAACCCAGCTTGGAAATAACTTATTTTATTATTCCTTTCAACCCAGGAAACAAGCCTTAGGTACAGTAATTGAGTGAAAATTTTCCGCAGAGAGCTGAGAACAGAGATTCCCCTATAGTTTTCCGGTAGGTTAGGATCTCCCTTTTTAAAGATCACAGAAATGTATGAAGATCGGAAGCTATTTGGAATTGTCTCATCTATAAACATCTTGTTTATTAAAAGTAAAATTTGCTCTAGAAATTGTGAGCTGGCATTTTTGTAAAACTCGGCCGGTATGCCATCTAAACCCGGAGCCTTATTATCCTTAATTTTTTTCAAAGCCACTAATAGCTCTAGCATTGAAAATCGGGAATCTAACTCATCAATATAAGTGAATGGTAGTGCATAACTTATGTTCATTTGACCAGGGTCTGCTGTGAAAAGTGTATTGAAATAAGTAGCCATTGTATCCACATCAATAGCAGAGATCGTTGACTTATTATTTCGGCCAGCTAGAATGCGTACATTTGTCCAAAATGATCTAGAATCATTACAATGTATGAGATTCAACGCCATGTTTTTTAGATATTGTTGTTTCTTGAGGCTACACAATCTTCTGTACGAATTATTTGCCTGAAGATATAGGGATTTAGAGGCCAAATTATTGTTTTTTCTAAAGATTTTAAGAAACACGAAAGATTTTTTTCTACTTCTCCTACATTCTTCGTCATACCAACAAGATTTATAATTATTTGCTCTATTGTGAGAACTCATGACAGCTGATATTCTGATGGTGTCAAAAATTAAATCCGTTGAGACATCTACTGTGTTTGAAACCAGACTTGAAGGATTGATTGGGTGTTGAAGTAGATTTCTTCTATAGATATCGGATTTTGAATTAATCCAACGGAGCTTTTTGCATCCGTTTTCAATTTGTTGTTGTAAATCGCATTCAGGGGTCTTAAATTTGCAAGAGGCACATATAGGAAGATGCGACGAATAGGTAGCAGTAATCACCTCGAAATCATTGACAATTTTGAGCCAGTCACCTTTGACTAAGCAGTAGTCAATTACAGAACAACCCTGACTAGAAATGAATGTAAAACTGCCAGTGGGATCACTTTTGGATACCCCGTTTAGAATATAAAACCCAAAATCCTCAACCATCTCAGTCAAAAAGTTACCATTTGAGTTTGTGCATTTATCAACCGATTCTCTTTGAAATGTAAATTGTTCAAAATTTAAGAACGAAGAATTTTGGAAAACTCCTATTCGACTGTTTAAGTCACCAATTATTAGAATATTTTCATTAGTTTGGTTCACCAGAAAATTTTGCAAAGTTTCAAATTCAACTTTCCAATTACTATAATTAAGGTAAATTGGTATTATTAAATAGTGTTTTCCGTTGAAGACACAGTCAATGAGTGTTTTATTTTCACTATTTTTGAATTTTATGTTTTTGTTCGCATTATTTAATTTAATACCGCATAGAATACCACCGCTGGCACGACCAAATCTATAATTTCTGACGGCGGGTATCCATTTGAGATTATAGCCTTCGAAATATTTTGTGTATTGAAGCTCTTTACCTTCCTCCACAAAAGTTTCAAGTAATATAAATATATCATATTTTGACACTAATTTAAAAAAATCTGGCATTAATAATTTACTTTTTAATCCTGTTACATTATAGCAAAAAATGTTAAAGTTAAAAAAGTGAAAGGAATTAGGCAAATTTGAAAAATTAAAATTGTTATAAAAATGGCAGACGGCAACTCTATCCTATGTTGAATGTTTGAATCTAGTAGAACTCGGACCCGAACCATATTGTTTGCTTATATGTTGTCTTCTAGAGGGCTCTTGCCTCGTAATGAGGTTGTTGTCATTTCTGATGTTAATGTCAAAAAAGCACGTTGAATCCTCACCAAAAGTTGTTTTGACAAATGCAAGTTCTTCGAGTGTTGTTATTTTTAATCCACGTAACGAGTCATAAGAAAATGTAAAATCGGAAATTCTTAGCCTCGATCCTCTTATGAGAATTTGCGCGTTCCGGTTTTTTTCTATGAGCTTCGATTTGATTTCGAATAGTGCTTTTCGTTTCTTCCTGTATAGAAGAGATTGTTCTCTATGCACCACAACTCCAGTACCTTTTAGCTTTGGCGCAGCCTTCACAATTTGTTGTGCAATGCATTTGTCAGTGAAGTTTAACACCATAGTGGTTTTGTTGTTGTGCCGGTTAACAAATTCTCGTGATTTGACAAAAGATAAATGAGCATTTTCATCTAGATCGAGAAGGCTAAGGCAAGTTTGTTTTGCTTTACGATCCTTGTCTGTTTTCTCATCTGGGGGCAAATGTAAAACAACTGAATGTTCGTGTGTTTCATCGTGTAAAAACTCTAACTGCTTTTCAAGTGACTCGCAGTAGCTCTCAACAGCGGCTAAACGTCCCGTAAGTTGTTCGTTTTGAGACCGTAACTGCTGTATTTCCATAGATATGGCGCTTATGTCAGCCTTAGTCGCGTGTGTTTGGCGTCTCCAACAGATCCAGTCTCCATGAATTTTTCAATTAATCTCTTCACAGTTGACGAAGTTAAAAAACTATTCCGACTCATGTATTTTCACCTGAGTATTATAAGTATCATCTGCAATAGATATAGTTTTTTCACCGATAACTCTCTCTTGACGGCTCTCTAAATCATAAAAAATATAAAGAGTGTCTTTACATCTAGGTAATCTACTATCGGGAAGTATATAGCACAAATGATCTTCTTCCACGTGCTTACTACATAATTTACAGTAGTATTCGCCACAGATATGATGTCGATTACCACTATATGTTTTTAAACATAGTATGCATCTTTTAACTTGTTCACAAATATTGTTTCCTTTTGAGCTGCCTGCCTTGTGTTTGTCGAAACAGTTTTTCTCTCTAAAATTTCGATTATTGAGTACGCCATTTAGGCAATTATTTATTATGATAGTTTTATTAAAATCTGTCAAAAACGACTTACAATCTACACAATTAATTTCTTTTGCAATTTTCGGGCACGGAGGTGTGTTTCGACATTGTGGACATGTTTTTTGACACCTATTGTTGGGATGCAAATATGATCCCGGTGATTTAATTAAAAAAAAAAGAATAGAGAACAGCAATATTTGATAAGTATAAGGTTTTATTTTACAAATTTCTCTTACAATGATGTCTTACCTCGTGGAGATCTAGTTGAAGAAGAGACTGGGTATAGAGCAAAAAGACCACAGGAAGGCAGTTTGACTAATTTATACCAATCAGTATTTGCTAGTCAAAACGCCCTCTGTGACTTCATGAGTTTAGCTTAACATAAGGTTGATACCATACTTTACTAAATAAAGTAACGAGTTAATATAATTAAACGTCGTATTTGGCTTAAACACCTATGTTTGCTCTTCATATTGTAGGTACATGGCAATCTTCGCAATAATAACCGCAACAGAATGCAGCAGTTAAGGACGTTATTAATTTAAAGTGATTATTGTGGTAGACTAAATTGATTTTTTTTTCTCATCATTATCACCTTCAAATATGATATCACGCCCTTTTGTTCCGTGGTTACACACCGTTATTTTGTATTCCTTTAAATGTTGTTGAAATATTTTTAATTCTGGAATGCCACACCCTTCAGGGGGTATATTTATGTGTGCCTCATTAATTAGTTTTAAGGCATTCTTTGTTTGGATTTTTCCAATATCTCTTCTTATTGCGTTTTTGTTTAACACATTTTCTTTATCGGCATATGCTTTGCCAACGACTAGCGCTCGAGGCAAGCACAAATTATCCGTATTGTGTACAGATACAATACCCTTTCTTTTGGTGCATTCCTCTTCAAATGTGTTATAGATTATAGATCTTTTTTTTCCAGAACTTGAAGGGAGCTTCACGGATGTTATACTTAAATTGAAATCATCAGTGCTCAGACCTGTAGAATTACTTTGGAAGATTCTACTGACCATCTCCCAAATGACGCTAAATTTAATGGCGAAACAGTCTTTAAAGTTGATCCAACCGCTACCCCGTTCGGTGGAAAAACTCTTTCCGCTAAAAGTTATTTCCACTTTATCAAGGGGATCCAGATCTTTTAAAGCATGTTTGAACATGCCGTTCAAACCTTCCCTTATCCAGGAAGTAGTCTCCTTATTTTCTGGAATAGGTTTTATTTTGAACTGGATTTTTCTTCCGTTCAAACCAAACCTTTGTTGCAATTTTTTCCCGCGGTAATTATTTTTATATTAAATAAAATTAAAAATGAAATTAAAAGAATTTAAAACAAACAAAAAGAAAATAAAACAACTTAATCAAATTCAATCGCGATATCGGAAATGAAATGTGCCGATCTGTCAAATAACAGCGGCAAAGAGGCAAAATTGCAACAGGCAGCACGACGAGCTCAGAATGGGGTGGGTTCAGCGAATGCAAATTAATCGACGATTCGATTAATTAAGTTTCTGATGATTTTGATATCACGTTGATATCAAAATAATTATTGATTTTATTATAATTGCCACAGGGGCGTTCTTACGTTTCGTAAGGAAGAGGGTGTCAGCAATTTTCTGAAATGGAAAAAAAAGGAAATTGCAAACCTTTTCTGAAACAAAGAAAATAAAAACACCAACGAAATTATAAAACCACTATAGAAATAAAACAAAAGAAGACAAAATGGATACCTTTTATGACCACTTTATTCATTTAAATCTGCCTGAGAAACCTTGCACAGCGCAGGATGAAAACTCAGGATCTTTTCCAAAAATTAAACAAAAGATTTCATGGACCCATGGACCGTTAAGGTCTTAATTCCCATCAATAAAATTGGGATAAAGAAAAAATTAAAAAGAAACGATTTTACACAGAACCAAAAAAAATTGTACTTATCTTTTTTTTTTTTTGCCAAATCCCCAACTAATTCTTTTTGTTTTTCCTTTCCTTTCCTTCTCTAAATTCTTTTCCTTCCTTATTTTTCTTTAACTACGACACTGATTTTGATAATTTTTCTCAATTTATTTTTCACAATCTCTGTTCGAAAATCACCAATTTTTTTTCTTAATCTTTTCACTTTGAATGTTAGCCAAGAATTGACGGCCAGACCTCAAGATCTGTCCTGTCTCTTCTATTTCGTCTCCCGCCATTTTAGCTTTCAGCCAATATGGAGTGACGGATTTCAATCACATCATCAACAGCCAATCGGAGATCGGCTTGTTGATCTCAACTTGTGATGAAATTCTCGCGATCCCGCTTACTCGCTCTTCTCTCACAGCTAAATGCAAGTCACCCTGGAATTCGCCGCCCGCTGGATTCACTTCCAGGTCACGACGATTCCAGGAGCTGCATTCAGCCACCCCCACTTTATACTTTGAGATCGAACAAGGATTACGAAATTTAAAATTGAGAAAAACTTTAACTGAACTTTAACTTCAACTTTAACTTTTTTTAAAAATCGCGCAAAAGGAAAGAACAAACAAAATAATTACAATTTGGTATCTGTAAGCTAAACCCCGAAAAAAGTTTCTCGAAACTTAATCTTCCATAAGTCTATGAAATCTGTTACAAGTATTACAAAAATTTCATCATTAATACTATTACCGTTAAAGAAATAACAAATTAAATAAAAGAATTCCAAAAGAAAATAAATTTACAATTTCTTTTTTTTAAAAACTTTACGAAAATAAATTTACAATTTTTTAAAACTTTACGTTGGGCCGTAGGCCATTCTCCATTTGGAGTAACTTCTCACGCAACTTATGCATTGACCAGACCGTCCATTTGGTTTGGTTTCACTTAAATGGAAACCAACCTTCTTTTGAAACCTGAAACGAGACTTGGTATTTTTTTCCTCACGAAAATGACAGAGAGAACCATGGTCAGAAGGACTATGGCCGTCCCGCTCTCTCTCATCCTCGTGTAGAAGGAATGTGACATTTGTCAAATCGAACATTGTAAACAAAACACAAGTGAGCAAGTGAATGCAAAATGCATCATCTTTATTAAAATTTAAATTAAATATAAAAGAACTTGTTGCGTTCATTCATAACGCAACACCTTTTAATCCTCGTCACCATTTCGTCTATTATTTCAAATCGCTTTACAAATGGGGAAAAAGAAAAGAGTGAAAGTGAACAAAAACCTTAATTGCTTGAAATAGAAGCGAGGAATAACAAAATATTCTCTTTCTTTCTTAATCCTTCGAAACAAACAAACAAGCAGGTATAGAAAAAATCTTTCTCAATCCTTCGAAACAAACAAAATAGAAAAAAAACTTTTAAAAATTTGTATTTAATTTTTTTTTATTTTAACAAAAAACATTTTTTTTTTAATAAAAAGAGTTGTAAAATAAATTTTTCTGTGACTGTTACTTTCTTTTGCATGAAAGTCTATCACGAAGGTTGATTCGTGAGGAGCTACGACCTCCAAACAAAGTTTAGGTAGCTCCCGTTTTTCTTCCTCACCGAAGGAGTCGGCACACCTTTTCGGTAAAAAAACGTAACAATCCTTCAGTTCGACACGAAGCTGTTGACCGTAGCGCGTGGTGCACCTCTTGGCACCCACAATCGCATATTTTTTTTTCAGTGTCAGCTTTTTCATACTGACCAATTCTTTGGTCGCAACGATTTTAGAGTTCGCTATGATTTTGTTAATAATTGAAGACATTTTTTTTTAGTTTAAAAATTTTTTTTAGAAAGTTTTACTTCACTTGTTTACTTTGTCAAAAGTGACTGAATTCAATAGTTGAGTATACCCTGATTTTATACTTACGAAAAAGTATAGACATTTAGCTTAATAGTTAAGTATTAAGTATCTTCGTGATTGAAAAAAAAAACAATTTTCATTTCCTTAACTGAAGTTTACTTTATTGGATCTTTCTTAAGACTAACTTAACATTTTGTTTAAACATTTAATGAGACCTATTGCAAATGTGCTTGTCAGCACTTATAGTTGTGGAAACTTTTTATTGTACTTTTCTTTATAAATTGATATGTTTAAATTCTAGGAAAATAAATAATAATGAAATTGATTCGTTGCACTATACGAGTGCAACGATCTTCGGTTCTCATGACCTTGTTTTTATCTTGTTTTTATGTATTTTTATTCTATATTATGTTTCGTTTGTCGGCACGTGTAACACCCCCTCCGTTAGATTGAGGCTCCGACGAAATGTTTACAATAGTGTTTTTTGTTTTTTTAATAAAAATGTACAAAATAATTGAAGCAATTAGAACTATGATAATGTTTGTTGACAATGATGAAATATTTAATTTAGTGTTGTTTTTAGAGATTTTTTTTATTATGTCTCTATTTTCAATATGTTTTAGGTACAGTTTTTCAAGATTAATATTTGGCATAGACTTTTCTTCATTAATTTTATTAACAAAATTTGGTAAAATAAATTTATCATGAATAGTTTTCTCAGAATTTTCATATGTCTTATTTCTAATATTTATTTTACAATTTTTAAATTTAATTAGATAGTTTCCTTTTAATTTAATATTTAATTTATTACAATTTTGAATTATCTGGCTTTCTTTTACGTTTTTTGACAATATGATGCCAGTTGTAATTTCTTTAATTTCTGTTACATTAGTTTTAGTTTTTGTACATAATGCTTCCTTTGAGGATAATATATTTTTTATACAATTTGTGTCTGATATTTCAATGAGATTTTTTTTCAAGTTATCTTTAACTGGAAATTCGAAAACGTTATTGTCTTCATCTATGAGAACATTTTTATATTTGAATGATATTGACATGTTTTCCCTATCTGGAAGTGGTTCTATAAGGACTTGAGAGTATCTGTGTTTCGAAATCTGTGGCAATAATACTATTATAATTATTTGGTCTTGGTATGTTGTAACTACTATTTTTATTTCCGAAAAATATTCAATATCTGGAATCAGCTCTAGCTCTTGGTGACTAAGAATGTTCCTGGTTAGGATTCCTAATTTACTTGAAAATAAAATTTGTTCTATATCATCTACATGGTTTCTGAGAATTAGTATATCATGGTTTATTTGGTACATGTATTGCATTAATCTAACTTCTGTTTCAATTGTCTGTACCTTCCCTACGAGTTTTTGGTTGTACGTGTTTAGATAAGTTTCTATAGATTCTTGTTGTTTCCTTATATGAGTAGTTATGTTATTTATTTGATCTGAGATTATTTTATTTATGAAAACTTGTTTGTTGCTTTCATCTATAAGTTTTTTAATGTTATTTGTTAATTCTTCAAGTTTTTCTTTGATTTGGATCTCATCTTCGTGATCCATCGTACCAGCTACAAACTTCAATCCTGTTCCTAGAATGTCTATAAGGGCTCTTTTAGTTTTGAAATGGGGTTTTATATTTTCAATTTTGGCTTCTAATAAGAGAAGACTTTGGTTAACTGTTATAAACATAGGTCTTAGTAATTCAGTTTTATCGTCTAATGCTAAAATGTTATTACGAATGTGTTCTTTAGTAATTTCTAGTTCTGTTACATTAATTAAGTGTAGAACCTTAAAGTAGTTTTTAACTATTCTTGTCTGTCCCAGGTTTATTGTGACGTATCCGTTATTGTTGTTTAGGTCAGTCATTTCAATGACTTGAGTTAATAACATTTTTGGTATTGTCATCATTGTAAGTACCATTATCCACTTAGCCGTCATTATTTCCTGTAAGTAAAGTATGAGTTTAGTTTTGTTCTAATTAACGTTTTATACTTATTGTCGGTTGGTCTATGTTTTGATATTTCTTCTTGGGTTTGATATGAGTTCTATAGTATTTATTTTTGTTTTGTGTATCAATAACATGGTCTTCATCAATAGTATGTGTGTCTAGTTTCCTGTACTTCGAGTGGTTTTTTCCACCCCTTACTTCCTTAATAAAATTTTGTCCGTCTTCTAGAATGTCATTTTTTTGATTTTCGTTTAGTTTGTCTATTGTTCTTTGTTTTTTCTTAAGAATTGTGTCATGAATGTCCTTATATTCGTCTTGATGTATTTGTCCATTAACGAAATCAATGGGTTTTCGATTCGTTGTGGAATGAATTGTATTGTTGTAATATGAGATTATTTTCAGAATTTTGTCTTCTACCGTATCGTCTTTAGTTTTTTCGTCGTGTTTCAAAAGTCTTATGTGTTCGTTTATAGTATTATGTAATCTTTCGACGTCTGAGTTCGATGTGTGGTTACTGTTAGAGGTGTAATGAATTTCTATGTTAAAATGTTCTAAGTATTCTTTTATGGGAATTGCTTTAAATCCCAATTCGTTGTCCACTATAATAGTTCTTACATTACCGAATTGACTTAGATAGTAGGAAAGGGCTCTCTTGAACTCAATCCAATTTCTATTAGTAATTTTTATTGCGCATGCATGTTTCGAGAATTTATCTATAATTGTTAAAAAGAGTGATTTTTCTAAGCTATAGAATACATCTACATGAATAATTTCATGCGATTTAGTGGGTGTTTCTGTAATTTTTAAAAGTGGTTTAGGAGGTTTTCTTACATATTTTTCAGTATTGCATATGTATATCGCAATTATTTATGAACTGTGTAATTCGTTTCAATAGTTTTGGGTTAAAATAACTTAGTTTTATTTCTTTGTATACTTCACCGATGCCTCTATGGTTATTTCGTAAATGTTCTTTTTCTATTATCTCTGCTAATTTATTCTCGTCTGTTATATCTTCTAACAGTTTCGAGCAACGAATAATTTTGAACTTCGAATTATTTGAAAAATGTTCTTTAAAGGTCATTTCTATTGTGTTATAAAATTCTTCATCTTCAATAAGAATCGCATTTAAAGCATTAGGTTTAAAATGGTTTTTTAATAATGTAATAGTTGTCTCTTTATCTAAAGTTTTTGTGTATAATGTAGTTCTGTTCTTATCGAATACTTTCAAATTTCTTATTCTTTGTGATCCTGATTGCGATTTTATGATTATAATTTGGTTTTTAAAAATGTTTATGCTTGAATTACTTATAGGTATGTAATTGTTATTTTCGATAAAATTTATTTCTGTATTAGGGATGCGTGAAAGGGCGTCCCCGTTGCTATTAAGCGTGCCTTTTTTATATTTTATTTCATAATCGAATTCCGATAATTTAAGTCTCCATCTTATAAGTTTGGAGTTCGGTTCTTTAATTGAAAACAACCATTGTAAAGGCTTGTGATCAGTTTCTATTATGAATTTCCTACCAAACAAATATGGTCTATAATATTTTGTTGCCCACACAATGGCTAGCAGCTCTTTTTCAATCGTGCTGTAGTTGATCTCGTGTTCATTTAAAGTGCGACTTCCAAATGAAATTGGGTGGTTCTCTTGAGATAGGACCGCACCTATCGCAAAATTGCTCGCATCTGTTGTTAGCGTAAATGTTTTGGAAAAATCTGGGTAGACTAAAATTGGATCGTTTGTTATTAATGTTTTCAAAGTTTCAAAGGCTTTCTTATATTCGATATTGGAAATATTTAGCTATTTTCGCATCTTTCTTAAGATACAAAGTCATAGGTTTCGCTATCTTCGAATAGTCTCTAATGAATTTCCGGTAGTAACCGGTTAAACCAAGAAATTGTTTAATTTCTTTCGTCGTTTTTGGTGTTGGGTAGTTTTGTATACATTCTATTTTTTTCGGGTTAGGTCTTATTCCATCTTGAGTTACAACGTGGCCTAGAAATTCGGTTTCTTTCTTAAGAAATTCCGATTTGTCCACTTGCACTTTCATATTAGCTTCACGCAAGCGTTTGAAGATCTTTGTCAAAGAAACAATGTGTTCTTGCAATGAAGTTGAAAAAACGATAATATCGTCTATATAAACTAGACAGATTTTATTGATAAAGAACCTCATTCATGAGTCTTTGGAATGTGGCTGGAGCTGTTTTAAGTCCGAATGGCATACGGAGAAATTCGTAGTGGCCATTTTCGACACTAAAAGCAGTTTTATGAATATCTTCTTCATGGATTTCAATTTGGTGAAATCCCTTCGCCAAATCGAGAGTAGAAAAGTATTGGCATCTGCCAAGTTTGTCTAGAATTTCGTCGATATTCGGAATTGGGTACTTGTCATCAATAGTAACTTGATTGAGTTTCCTGTAGTCGATGACAAGTCTCCATTTGGATTTTCCGCTGGCGTCGGCCTTCTTAGGGACGATCCAAATCGGAGCCGAATACGGAGAGTTGCTTTGACGTATTATTTTACTGTCTAACATTTCTCGTATTTGTTTACTGACTTCATCTTTATATATATAAGGGTAACGGCGGCTCCTGTATGAACGGGGCATCCTCGCTCGTGATGGAGCGGAGCTGCTTCGGTTCAGTAGGGCTGTGTCCGAAAAGGACCGCATTGATAGGGTGAAGCAGGAGAACCAGTTTTGGTGGCTTCAAACTGCAACTGATAATGGGTAATCCGGGGTGGGGTATTTTTGCCTTGGCCGGCTTACATACTTGTTTTAGTCTTAAGTTTTAGGTTTAAGTAGAGCAGGAATGGTGGCACAATAAAATCATAAAAAAAAAAGTATAAAAAAACAAAATCTCATAAAATACAAAACAAAAAAAGAAATCAAAAATACAAAAAAAAAAAAAAAAAAAAAAAATGCAAACACATATCACAGACAATATTATAAAAATCCTCGATGGAATTACAAATAGAAGGACATAGTTGTTTTGCCGCTGTGGTTGTTCTAGTTTTAAGTAGTTTGTAGGTAGATTAGGTAATTTTAAGTTTTATTTTAAGGACTTTAGTATGTAAGTAAAAACCCCAAAAAATGATAAAGATTTTAGTTTTTAAACTTTTCTAAAAAAAAAAAAAAACATAAATTGAAATAAATAAAACAATCTTAGTTCGTAGGCCGAAAGGCATTAATTTTAAGAATCATGAATTTCTTAGAGCGCCCGATTAGGGCCAGTAAGTTATATTTAAGTAGAATTAATTAGGCTAGTTTCCCATTTTGTCTAGCATGTAAGTAGAGTTAAGTTTAAATGAATAAAAAAAAAAATGAATTTCGAAAAAAAAAAAAAAAAAATAAGGGTAACGATAACTTTTACTTTGAATGGGAATATTATCCGTTGTCCTTATTCTATGTTTAATTGCATTAGTGAAAGAGAGTTTGGTATTTTCTTCATAAAAAATATCTTTATACTGTTTTATTAATTTTAGTAATTCTTTCCCTTCTTCACCATTTAAATGATCTGTTCTTATCTGGTCTAGCAATGGTAATTTTTCTAAAGTTTCTTCTATTATATTGAAATTTTCTGAATCTACATATTCAATATCCACTTTATCTTCAAAGGGAATTAAATCTGTTTTATTTCCTACTATTTCTGCTTTCGCAAACATAACATAATTTTCTATATTGTAAATCCCTTCTTCAATTCTTAAATTGTCCCTTAGAAAAGTTTCTCTTATGTATCCTAATCCTTGTTTTTGGTCAACTGGTATATCTATTTCATTTAGTTCCACTTCTGAAGCATCTTTATTATTAAAGTTTAATGTAATTACTTTGTCGATTGTTTTTAATAGTTCATTTTCGTAGTTAATATTTACTTTTAGTGGTTTTAATATATTATTACCTATTAATCCGTCAAATTCAGTGTGGAATTGGCAGACTAAAAATTCTATTTTTTTATTTCTATCACCTAATTCAATAAACAAAGGAATCTGCACTTTTTCCGTTATTTCAATATTGTGACTTAATGTCTTTAAGTTCATGGGTTCTTCTAAAGAAGTGTACCATTTAGGATGGCAAATATCTGGGTTAATTATTGAATGAGTAGCCCCCGTATCAATTATAAATTTGAGAGGCCTGGTTTTAGATGATACTATTATATAGGGTAGTTTACTTCCAAGGCTCGTAAGTGAAAATTTTCACCCTGGTTTTGTTTGTTATTAGTTCCATTTTTCCTCTTTTGTGCAAGACCTATTTCCATAGGTTCTGAAACCTGGGGATTATTATTATTGCTAGAATTTCTAAAAGGATTCTTATTGTTGTTGTAACTATTTTTGTTAAAAAAAAAAAATAATAATTTTTTTCGTACGGTTCTCACGTTGAGTGTTAAAACACAATGTATAACTATCGAAAATTAATACTCTTGTATTAATATTTTGGATACACCGTGTATCCTACCGACTGCGCCAGTTAAGTATTAAGTATCTTCGTGATTGAAAAAAAAACAATTTTCATTTCTTTAACTGAAGTTTACTTTATTGGATCTTTCTTAAGACTAACTTAACATTTTGTTTAAACATATAATGAGACCTATTGCAAATGTGCTTGTCAGCACTTATAGTTGTGGAAACTTTTTATTATACTTTTCTTTATAAATTGATATGTTTAAATTCTAGGAAAATAAATAATAATAAAATTGATTCGTTGCACTATACGAGTGCAACGATCTTCGGTTCTCATGACCTTGTTTTTATCTTGTTTTTATGTATTTTTATTCTATATTATGTTTCGTTTGTCGGCACGTGTAACACTTAATCTCTATATATGTGTGTTTTTTTTTTTTTTTTTTTTTTTTTTTGAAAATGTTACTCTAACAAAATTTTTTTTTAGTCATACGGATATTTGATTGCTACATTCGAAATTCTTTTAATTATTTCAAAACCTCAATAATTCTGATAAAAACAAATAAAGTCAATATAAAAACCACTTAGAACAAAATATAGAACGGATGTACTTCCCACAAAAAAAAAAAACAATATGTTTCCAATGGATATTTGTTTTTTTCTTTTTACATTCTTTAAGTATTTTAATCCGCTGAATTATTTTCTTTAATCTGTGAAATTCCCATACATATTTTTATGAAACCACAGTTTCTATTTATGACAAAATATAGAACAGCTGCGCGTCCGAAAAAATATGTTTCCAGCGGACATTAGATTTTTTTTCTTTTTACCACAAAAGAAATCCAAGAATTTCTGCTAGAATGTGTAAATCTGACAGAAGAACTTATATGGTTGTATTTGTATAATACACAACCACCGCGCCTCACCCACTACCCACAAAGGCTGCCGACCTCTTTGCCACGTGCTCCTAACCACACAAAAAATTCCCAGACTACAGTGTCCCCATTCCTACTAATCTAAGTGGTTTAGTTCAGTGTTATTTTCTTACATTAGCAATTTGAATACTGTCCTCTACAATTGAATCGAGGTTATAAATTCTCAGCTGTCCCAGGATATCAGGTTCGCCAATCGAAGGACAAACCTCCTGATGGATCAACAGGTTGATTTTCTTTTCTGTAACAAAAAATTGTTCCATTAAAATCTTAATTAACTGATTTTATCTCGATCTTTGATTATTGCAAAAATATCATCGACATATTTTGATATGTGTTTGATTTTATGTTTTTATCTTTTAAGATATTAGTTGAATTATCAAGAAGGTCATCAAGAATGATATCTGCTATTGTAGGAGATAGAGGATTCCCCATGGGCATTCCAAATGTTTGATTATAAAGTTTGTCATCATATTTGAAGTAGTTATTTTCTTTAAGACAAAACTCTAACATTCGTAAAAATTGTTTTTTTGGTATTCTTGTGAATTTTTCTATTGTTGGCCAATGTTTCATAATAATCTTTATGGTATGTATGCGTGGTAGGTAGGTATGTTCGTGAAAAGCGATATCACATCAAATGAGACAAGTTTGTCGTCTTCTTCTAATTTAGTGCCTTTTAGTTTTTCTTTTAGTATGTAACAGTTTTTTACGTTATATTTGTCTGAAATGATGTTTTTAAGAATATGACCAATATGTTTCGACATTTGGTAGCAAGGTACATTTGTAGATGAAGAAATTCGTTTACTATTTCATTATTAGTTTTTTGCAGTTTTTGGGTGGGGTCTGTTCGTATAGTTTTGTATGTATTTTTATCTTCTAAAAGTTTTTCCATTTTTGATTTATCGCTCCAAAGTACATTGGCAAACTCTAATCTAGCCTTCAAATTTTATTTTTCGAGACCAATGGTTTACTTTGTGCGATGCATGTAAATGATTTTATCTTCCCTCTTTGTTGTCTTTCATGTACGAGGGGCTTGTTTTATATGTTTTGTTACTCCATACTTTTCAAAATGTCTAAGATCATTGTAGACCATCTTAACTGACTTATAATAATTATTCTCAAATGCATTTTATTACAAATAATAGAAAGAATTGAACTGTTTAGGGAATGGTCCTTTGAAAAGCCAATTTTTTGCGTAAGTTTCAATCAAATATTTTACTAAGCAACAATTTATAGAACTATGCAGACACTTTTGAATCTATTTAAACAGTAAATTTATTTATAACCTTGTTTTTGGCAAAATTTTTAATTGATTTGATTCGACTATAGGTAAATGAAAATCTTAGTAATTAATTAATTTAATTCGAAAAACTTTATCAATTTAATTTTATTTCAATTTTGAATCATTATTTATTTATTTCATTTAAGAACGTCTTACATATATGTACATATATTCATATTTATTTGTTTCTGTGTAACAAAAAACTTTTAAAACAAAAAAAAAAAGAAAACTACAAAATAAAAATTGTTGATAATTATTTAAAATGTAAATAAAATTAAAAAAAAATGTATTGCTATAACTTTTAAAATATGATCCATTATATTACAATTTTGAGAAACAATTAAAAACAAACAAATACAAAAATCTGTCAAATCGTGTGCATTATATTTTATATTCTTAGAAATATCATGTATTTTAATTATTCTTAAATATAACTATTTTTGCAACTGGTAATTTTAACCAAATCATAGATTAAGAAAATTGTTTAAGTACAAATGTATTAAGTTTTTTAATTTAGCTTGTAAGTAAAAATTTTTATAAAATAAAAAGTACAAAAATAAAAAAAAAAAAATTGGTTTGTCAATATAAATTGTCGGATTTTGTTGCTTTTCTTTTGAAATAATTATATAACTCCTCGAGGTGCTGGTAAGTAATAGATGTAAAAAGCTCAACCAAACATATTCTTTTAAAATTTTGCTGCCATGAAGTGTTCCCAAAAATTAAACTAAACTCGTTTGCGTGTTCCTAAAAATGAACACATCGTTTATAAATGAAAAATGTATGTAAGTCCTGCATTATGTAGAAAAGTAGAGGGAGACAGATAAATGTCAAATCCTAAAATCCTTTTTACTTCATATTATAAGGTACTATACTTTTTGACAGTACAGCGTTGCCGCAAGCAAGTAAATCAAAAAACCTGCACAAACTAAAAAATAGTAAAATAATTGGTAAATATTTTCAGACAGCAAAAAATATTGTTTTAAAAGAAAAAATGGTGAAAAATAGTCTAAAAATTATATTTAGAAGGTACTTAGAATTCTTTATGTAGCAAAAACGTATTGAAATTCAGAAAAGTGACTGAATAATGTAAGAAAAATAATGCAATTACTTGCAACACTGAAGC
Organism: Eupeodes latifasciatus; assembly: GCA_920104205.1. Lineage (NCBI taxonomy): Eukaryota > Metazoa > Arthropoda > Insecta > Diptera > Syrphidae > Eupeodes > Eupeodes latifasciatus. The sequence continues at coordinate 387,459,282 of OV049924.1, read as the reverse complement.
AGAAATCAAATGCATATAGATGTAAATCAAACATAAGTCCTTATATAGGGTTTTTCAATAAGGGCGAATAGATGATGAAAATGTCAATCGTGGCGTTTGTTGTATGGCACGTAGCGCCGTACTGCTGGAACCACATGTCGTCTAGGTCCATATGGTTCAATTTGGTCTATAAGAAATTAGTTATCATTGTTATGTAGCGCTCGCTGTTGACGGTGACCGCCTCACTAACGTCGTTTTCAAAAAAGTACAGACCAAAATCCATACCAAAGGGTAACTTTTTGAGGATGCATTATCACCTGCTGAATTTCGCGTGGGTTAGTGTCGTCCGATATACGGCATTTTTGCTTGTTAACACAGCCATTCATCAAAAAATGCTACTCGTCACTAAAGATGATTTTTCGGCCAAAATTGGGGTCGTTTTCCAAACAATTCGAGGCCCAGTCAGCGAACAAACGGCGGCGGCGCGGCGCGGCGTTGTCTATGGTCATGAACTTTTAGCTCCTGGGTCAGTTGGATCTTGTACGGGTGAAGGCCAAAGTCCCGACGCAAAATTCGCCAAGTTGAAGTCTTCGAAAGTCCGAGTTCTTGTGCACGGCGAGGAATAGACTGCCTCGGGTTCTGTTGTACACTTTCACGGACTGCGGCGATGTTCTCGGCTGATCCTGCGTTCCTTGAATGTACGGGTGTTTGCTGATTGTTTACTGAACCGGTGGTCTCAAATTTGGCCATCAAACATCAAAAGAGTCGACTGTGAAGGGCCACCACGTCTACTGTAAAATGGGCGCAATGCGCGCAACGTTTGCGTTAACGAACACTCATTTTTATAATAAAGTTTTATCATTTGAACGTGCTGTTCAATCGCGTAACTTGCCATGATGATTTGGCATAAACAACTGAATAATAAACAAAACATTTGACAGGTGTTACCAAAACAAAATGGCCGCCACGGGGTGCCAAAATCTCCCCTGGCCAATTGAAAGCCCCTGTATTATTACGATTGATAGATCCCCACACCAACAGCCTCGATTCCATAATAATCAATTGCTAATTCTATGAACTAATTCTAAGGTTGAAATATTAGTGCCATGACAAAGCAAAACCAAAATTGTTTTCCTTTATGCAAAGAAAAAGGCTTATGTGAGACAAATACATGTGAGAATGACCTTAGAAATTGTGTAATTACCCTTATGTTACTACTATTCTTAACGCCCTCTATGTTCTTAAAGTGTTAACATATTATGCATATTCGCTTTTATTGTTAAGTTGTCAATTGTGCGAATATCGAAGAACAGATGGTTTTGAAATGTGAAAACATTTTCTGTTGTCTGTTCTAGATTCCTACTCGTATCTGGACATATTTTAAAGATCTAAAAATAAGTGTTCACTCTTGCGGGTGGACGACTAGGGAGCAGCGTTGCCGATGTGGCACGATCGTGCCATTTTGACACGGAAATTTTCTCGTGGCGCGGTGGCACGAAAAGTTTAAATATGGCACGTTTTTTTTACCCCAAAAATAAATTTATTAGTTTCAGATACACATATCTACTTTTCACAAAATTATCCTTAAATTTTTTTAAAAGAAGATTATGTTAATTCTTTAAAAAACAAAGATTATATTTGCTATGAAATCGAAAACTGTAAACCAATAGATGATATTTTTTTGGGAATTGAATGCACAGAAGAACTTCAAAATTTAGAGACTAACGAAAAATTGAATGTTTTAAAAGATTGTCAAATATTCTATAAAGAACTTTTACAAGAATTTGAAAGAAAACTTAATTTAGAGGATAATGCGTTTAAGATAATTGATCCAACCTTTTTAAAAAATAATCCAAAAATACAAAGTATTTTGTCTCAATTCAATATTTTGGTATCAGAATTTTCTCATCTATTAGAGTGCGGGAAAGATGTTCTTTTTGGTGAAATAAGACAAATTTTTGAGATTGGAAAGCGTTTTTCTTGAAGATTCAAAAACGTTTTGGCTTAATAATATTTTTAATAATAATACCTACTCATAATGTGATGAGAAATAGGTAGTTATGAACTTGCCAAAAACTCCTGTTTTTTGGACAATGCCTACACGAATAGAGGAAGCGATTTCTTTTTGTAATAGTAAAAGTATTGAATTAAAATTTATTTTTAAAGAACAACTTGAATTTTTTTTTCATATGGCACGAAAATTTCATAAATGGCACGTTTTTTTCAAAAAATGTGGCACGAAATTTTTTTTTTTGGCGACAACGCTGCTGGGGAGTACAAATTGTAGTGTAAGAAAAATAAGCAAACATGAGAAAAAAGAGACGAGCATACAATAGCTGTGTTTTAGTATCTACATCCCATGAAAATAAGCGATACGGATCTTATTGACAACAGTCTGTCATCCTGGATTGGTACAGTTATGAATAATACGCCTTTGAACAGTGAATATATATACATATACCACATATAATTAGAATTTGGTTTACTAACCATACTGTGTAGAATCTGATAGGCAACATCATTTCTTACTATGAGACGTTAAGAATATCATAAATGTCTTCAATGTGATAGATGTGCCCTCTGGTTGTGGTATCTGCTGGTCGCCAGATTTGCACGATCATAAACCTAAGTTGAACTTTCGATTTCGACTCGATCTGAACTCCATATCTTCCCATATAATCTAAACCGGTGAATTGAAATTGAATACTTTATGTAGCTCATCTAGATACTGCTTAAAAAAGTATTCAGCAAAGTTAGGAGCACATTTATAATGACGTGCTGAATGCATTTCTCCAGCGTTTTTTAAAGCATTTCACCCGGCTGTCAATTTAATTGGCATCGGCATGGCATTCTCATTTCTATTCTTAAACCTAAACGTAAACGAATAACAATTTTAAAAGTTTAAGTAACATCTTTTAAACTTTTATAACTATAGTTAAAAACATTCGATCATAGAAATATGTATATTAGTGCATAACATAATAATTAATAACTTCAGTTTTTAACGATATTTTTTTGCAATGTTAAAATGCAATTCATCATCTACCTTCAAAACATTTTTTATATATTAATGGATAAATTGAAAGAAAAGTGAACAAAATTTTGGAAAAAATACACTCTTATGTTCACAACTAATCAAAGAACCAAGTTAATGCACCAATAGCATTAAAGTTTTATGAAAATTAAAAATAAGCAAAGTTCAGTACAGTATAGCAAGAGTGCCTACCTGCCTACCAGCAGTAAACATGAAATTCCATAAGAATTTTACACTGTAGACCTCGCCTTCGGGATCAAATTTTTACAAATTCTGAAAGAAAACCCAGAAGATTCAATTCTTATGCACGAATAAAGTAATGGAAATGGTTTTGGTTTTTTGCTATTGATTGAATTTAATACGTTTTCTTTTTAAAGAATCGTAACATACAAAATAACCTGTTGCAGTTTTGAAGTAACATTTACGTCAGTTGGAAATAAGCCTTGGTAAGTATTTCTGTCCTTTAAATGTGTCTAAAATCTATTCACTGTTGAGTTTGTATTTGAATAACAACGTCTCATTAGGAATCCTCGCATTTGAAAATGCATTTTTACCTTACAGGTTTTATAAAGTAACTAAGCTAAATATTTAAACACTTTCTTGTTAGGACTGTTTGTAAAACTAGCGAAAAATATGGGAATATTGCCTGGACAAAATAATACAAATAATTTGTTTTCTTCTCATTCCGATGCAATGATCCTTCTATAAGCATATGAAATAATCATTTTTATGAAATGGTATTCTCTTAAGAAGAAGAAAGGTTAAACTTTCCTTTTTTGTTTACATTTATTCATAAATATTAGGAAAATTGAAAATAACTAGTTGCTCTTTGTTTAGATCATTCTCGGTTCCAACGCTCGTTCACAATGACACTCCTCGATAGATAAAGCCAATTTGCTTGCAGCACAGTTTGCTGTCAATTCGACGCTACCAAAAAGTGTCATTAGTCCTCCTGTACTTGAGAGTGTAAAAGATTTTATGGGAGAAATTTCCTTTCGTACACTTGCAGTTGCCAGAGGACTGAAAGACCTTGACATACACAAATCTGCTGGCCCTTCTGAGAAGCTTCTATTCCTCTATCCTCTTGTGAGCTTGTGAGCCATAGCTGTATATATTATTATATTCAAAACTAAAACATCTTTTATCCAAGCATAGTTTTGTAATAATTTAAACTTTATTTTGAATTTATTTTCAGACTTTATGTACCGCACGTTTTCCCATACCACATACGATGTAATATGTTCTACATATAAAATAAAGAGATTACAAAACCTTTCAAAATAATTCATCATCAACAAAGAACCCTTATTCACTGTTCGTGAGTAATAAATTTAAGTTATTATCTAAGTAGCTTACGTCCTAAACAAAACTAGACTAAACAAAATACTATTTTAAGGTTAGTTCTCTCAATTTTTAAATTTTAATATTTATTAGTATGGTTTTATATAATTTAATTTTAAGTATACCAAGTCTGATGTAAAATACTTTTCAAACAAAATGACAAAAATGTCAAAAACATATTTTTAGGGAATGATTTCAATTTTTTTTTTTTTTTTTAAGAATACAAACATTAATTCAATAATGAAACGATAATTCAAATGAGCTAATACCGTAATTTGTTGGTAGGTAATCTTTTTAAAAATCAAAAAATGTGAGTTCGGAGACTCAACAACAAATTACAACTTATAATTCTTAATGATATAAAATACTTTAGTTAACTTCGTCATTTTAAAAATTGCAAATTGCGGTTATTGTTTTGAAATTGAATTCGTATACTATAGTTTATATAATGTAACACAATGACATATGTATGCATCTATGTAATGTATCAAAGAACAACAAAACAATAATTAAGTCTCGGTCCGAAAAAGAAAATTTTTACACCAAACATCTTCTACCCAATATATCGATGATTATCAAAATCTATTCTTATTTCTAAGAGAGATTTGACAATGATCAGTTTGTCGAGATTAAACAAGAAAAGATAAATATTTAAGGTATTTATGTATTTACTAGCGGACCCGACAGACGTGATACACGAGCGAAGTATAATATTGCATAGTGATCCGATATTTTTATTTCTATGACTGCTGATTTTATATCATTATTTTATACCCGAACTAAACAATCAGTGTTTTTGATGTTCTAGTTACTCTCGTATATGACATTATTGTGTTTTTGAGTCCTTTTGAAGATATCATTGATATATAGTTGCTGACACCAGAGTCAGAATCGTTAGGGTTTTTTGTATTAATATTCACGTCTCCTAAGATAATTAATTTCTTTCTTTTATCAATTTTGTCTATATTATTACCCAGCTCTTGTATAAATTGATTAACTCGTATTCTGGGTGGTCTGTTTACTGCCATTATAATCCATTTAAGTTTTCCTTTTTTAATATTTAAAATTATGCTTTCGTAGGATATAGATAATATTTCTACTCTATCATATCATAACTGATATTATTTTTTATGAAGATTTTTAAGTCCACGATGGAAAAGCATATTTTGAGTTCTAGAATCTCTATAAAACTGAAGTCTAAAATCAAAATTCGATCTTAAGTAGTGCGGTTGGCTTTCTCCCACGTAGGTCAGGCTTGATGTCAAGTATTTAGGTGCTTGATCGTTTTTTAATTTGAACACGAACAGTAACGCATTGAACATGATTCTTTGTTTAATGTTTAACCATCTTAAACAAGATAACATCCAATTTATTGATGTATGCAAGCTACATTTAAGAATGGATCACATAGCTTTGTTTTGTAGAACTTGCAGTCGATTAATGTGCTCATTATTACCTAGAAATAGAATTGTGGAACAAAACTCAAAATGTGGTTTAATAATTGTATTATAAATATTAATGACACAAATTGTTGTTATATTTTTTCGAATGCGTTTAAGAAACCCAATTTTTTTGGAATTTTTTTTCCACACATAAACCATATGATTATTAAAATTCAGGTTATTGTCTAGGGATCGTTACGAAATCCCGCCGATTAAATTTGATATTTTTTGTGTGACACACGCACAGAAAATGGTCCGAGTAACGAAATCCCGCCGATCACGACGGGATTTTTCTACTCCTTTTTGGCAGGATTTCTAGTACGGCATAAGATAGAATTTTGGAAAAAATATTTTCTGGAAAAGTAGTGAAAAATATTTTGCTCTAAAAAAAATATTTTTTTCCTTCTTCCTTATTTTTGATTGGTCCTTTTTTGTTAGGCTATTTGTATGGCAAATTTGATTTTAAAATTTATTCCCGCCAAATTAGCCTTCTTCAGGGTATTTGTATGGAAAAAATTAATTTTTTTTGAAAAAACGCTCCAAAAGCTAGAAATCTTGTTTTTATCTCTTAGAATATTTTTTTTAGCTCTAAAAAGAACTTTCAAAACGCTCAAACAGCGTTTTAAGCTAGTAAATGTCTAGCATCAATTTTAAAGCGTTTAAGAACATTCCCATAATGAACGTTCTAAAACGCTTAAAAATAAAAACGCCTATTAATGGGCAGCGAACTCAACACGCTTAAAATGCTTTTTGAGCGTAAAGGAAGATTCACATATCGAATCAACCAAAACGCCAAAAAGCACTTCGAGCGCTGTCGCCACTCTAAATAGAGCGCTGGTTAAACATCAAGTCGCCATATCTCTGGTGAGGTGTTTTTTTTTTGTTAATAATGCTTGTGCAGAAAATTTCAATGTTAATTTATCTCTTCATAAATATTTGGTCGTCCTGAAAAGGACGGATTGGGTATCGTCATTGTTGAAGGCCAGCGTACCTTCTAAGCGAAGGGTGAGGTTATGTGCAACATTTTTCAGGAACTGCACTTTTTCACCCGATGTTCTCATGATCAGAACCCTCTGGAGTCTTTCGTTCCTCTTCATGGCCTTTGTTGTTGGTGGCTCTTCTCCTCCGAACTCTTTCGACTGCCAATTTCGCTACAAGGCATTCTTTCGAAAGGTCCGAAATTAGCTTGTAGAGACCTGCATGCCTTTGGTTGACTACAACTTTAAGGCGTCTATGCCACGCTTCAACACTGTTTTGCGTCCTAGGGAAACTGGTCTCACTTGAAGCGGCTCCCGTTGTCCAGAACTCTGGCTTGTAGCGTGGTCTTGATCTCGAATTGCCAATGTAGTTGGCCTTGAACCACTTTGCCAGCGTGTTAGACTCAGTGAATGCTAGGGCTTCATATGCTGTCTCGTAATATGTCATTACCTCATCTGGAGGTACAAATGCCAGTGCTTTAAGCATTCGCACTTCCATTGCGAAGCTTTCATTCTGCCCATATTTGATTTGGAAGCCCAAATTTTGGACTTTCCGCCAAATTATCTGTCCAAAATGAAATAGACACCCGTTGGTCTGGGTGTTTGGATAGAATGTTTGGGCTGATTTGATGATGGCCATTTCGAAGTCCGAAATTATCCTTTCTGGGTTCAGTGGGATATTGAAATCACAGGCGCATTTCAAGAGTTGAAGCCAGAACTCGTCATATGCCTCCTTTGATTTCCGGCTCATGAGGCAGTAAACCAGAGGTACAACGATTCCATGTATATGGCCATGAACTGAAAACAGTTGCCCCATAATAGTTGGAACCACCGCAAACGTGCCATCAACCAACCAGCACTTTGACTCCGAAAGGAGCTGGATCGTCTGTTTTGTACCAAGCACGATGTTTTTTCCTCCCGAGTATATTTCCTCAGAAAGTACAAACAGCTCACCGTCAGAAAATTTGATGTGCTCGGGAATGTTAATTTCCTCAAGCGTGGTCGGCTCCTTAACAAGGCTTTCTCGTACTCCATGTATCCTCATTTTTTGAGCGGCCTTTGAGGGAAGGCTTGGACGACAAGCGGGCTCGACCATCATCACTGAGTCTTTGATGATAATACTGGGAGGAAGTGCCTCTTTGGCTTTAAGCTTAATTTGGTGGTTGGCCTTATGGACTTCCTTTTGGAAAGCCATAGGAGCGTGGGTATGGTCGTTCACCTTGTTGGAAACCACCACCACGTCACCAACATCAACTGTGTGAAGTCTTGCAGTGCATCGCAAAGACTTCCTTTCAGCACAGCACCAGAAGCTTTTTTCTCCTCTTTTTTTCTCCAAGTGGAAGAGGTAACCATCTTTTTCTATTTTTCTTCCTCCTTTATTGGAGTGTACAACCTAAAAACAGAAGAAAATATTGACTTTAACACAAATTTTTAAAAAAGTTAAACATAAAAACTTGACAAATATACATCCACTTGTGAAATTTTGTGAATCATTCAGTTTTATATGAATTAATAAGAACGCGTTTGCAACACAAAATTATTATATTCTAACACTTAAAGACGGTCATCACTTTTAAATTTAATTTTTAAGGTTTTTTTGTCAGAATATTTCACTTTTTAAAAACACACAGATTTAATATAGGTACATTTTGACTTTTTAATTAAGCACTTTTCGACATTTTTGCACTAAGGTTCACAAAATTTCACAATTGGAAACATAAGACACAATCACATATTAACTCTACATACCTGGGCATTTCCGAAATCCATTTTTTGACAATTTTCACGTAGAAAATAACTAAACATATGTCACTGTTTTCACTAATTTCACTGTTGTCACTGTCTTTTCACTGATATTTAAAAAGGATTACGTTGAATTATTGATTAGTGTATGTAAATGAGAACCAAAAAGTCCGAACCATGAAAAAAGGACGAATTATAGTCAAATTTTACACAAAATATCACTTTTGAAATTTGACATTTTAATTACTACAACGCGCAAATAATTGACAAAAAAAAATTGTTTAATGAAATTTTGACAGTTTGTTGCGTATCAAAAATCAAAAATTAAAAAAACTTCGAAACTATTGATTATTAACCTGGAATATGCATTAAAGGACGAAAAATATTTTGGTTTCAAAGAAAAATATTGCACTGACTAATTTTAAATGAAATAATATACTCTATCCATTTGTTTTGGTCCTTAAAATTTCTCTATAGAGAAACTATTCAACTTAGAACAAAAATGTCAAAGGAAAGAAAAAATAATGGAATTTACCAAAGCATTCTATGAAGATCTCTTTTTGAAATTAGTTTCACTCTTTACAATTTTTTTTAGTCCTAAAAAGGACATTTTAACACTCCATTTCTGAAGTTCTTAAACGCTTAAACGAAATTTTAAGTGTTTTCAACCTCAAACCTGGCGAAAAAGAAAATTTGATCTATTGAAGTTCTTAAACGCTTAAACACCATTTTAAGCGTCCTACACCCCAAACCCAATCGCCCCAAAACGCTTAAAATGATATCCAAGCGAAACAGATAATTCCATCCCACGGAACTCTAAAGCGCTTAAACACCATTTTAAACCTCCTTAACCCAACCCCTAGGCATGCTTAAAATGTCCTGAATGCTGAAAACATCCTAACCTAAGCAATGCGTTACTTACCATAAACCCTACCTAGACTACTTACCAAACAACCAAACTCACTCCATACCTACCTGTTACAGGAGCATTCATGTGTAGCCAACCACCTTCCATAGAATCCCGCTGTCTACTAAATAATTTCCAAAAATATTCCTGCTTAAGTACAATTTTGAAACGACAAATTTGTTTCCTTCGTTCTACAGATTCTCGCGATTGTCTTCCAAATAATCTAAAAAATGATCCATGATTCTCATCGAAGAGTGTCTCCTTTCCTATGAAAACAGCGGTGCCGAAAAAATTTGAAAACAGAGCGAAACGGCGGGATTTCGTTACGCGGGATTTTGTTAAGCGGGATTCTGTTCTGCGGGATTTCGTTTTGCGGGATTTCGTTACGCGGGATTTCGTGATGCGGGATTTCGTAGCCAACCCTTTTGTCTAGTATTACCCCTAAATATTTGATTTCTTTCACTTGTTCAATGGGTCTACCTTCAATCGATAAAATTATATTGTCACTACTACACTACTATTGATCATCATGCATTTAGTCTTGTTCACATTAATTTTAAGTTTGTTTAACTGTAGCCACTTACACAGGTTATTTAAATCTTGTTTGATATCTTCCAAAATTTCAGATGTTATTTTACCACTTACGAACATGAGAGCATCATCAGCAAACAAAGATATTTTAGAATTTCTTAAAACTTTAGAAATGTCATTAATGTATATCAGAAATAGTAATGGGCCAAGTATAGTTCCTTGAGGTATACTGAAATATGTATAAATTGCACTTGAAGTTGAATTATTCACACAGGTCTTTTGGGTTCTACCATTTTCTTTAGGTATTGGGATTACAATAGATTCTTTTAAATTTTTCTGGAATTCACCACGGATGAAAGATTCATTAACTATTTTTAATATTATTGGACCTATAATAAACAAAACAATCTAAGACAATATTAACATTAAGGTTCATGGCACTTTTTGTATTCATGGTTTTGCATAGGAGGGCGGATGGGGTCTTCGGGGTTTTAGAAGAGGAACGCATACTTTACAATGCCTCTACCGCCATTGCCTTGATATTTGAGCCCCGGCTTTGGCTGGTGTCAATATCTAAAGGCGTAGAGACGTCAGTCTTAAGCCTGTTTGGTTGTTGAACAGGCACTTCCTCCTCGAAAGTCGTTAAAAACGATGCGTCGTCAATGGCAGAGTTCTAAAAAAAAGAAAAGTGCATTTATACAACAATTTTAGATATTGTGAACTTGGGGATTCTTACAAGTTGAAATGAGGACGTTGATTTTGTTGATTTTAAAACCTTATTTGACTCCAAAAATAACATTGGATGGAAATATTTCCAGGTGATAGGTATTGCTTCACTAGTGCCTTGACCTGACTTTTTTTTTCTTCGTTTTTCAAGGTTTGCATTAAATGTTATCCTTAAGTTAGCCCACTTGCCTTTACAATTGTTTGGCGTCATATTTGTGGCGTCGGCGACCTCTTTCCATAACAATTCTTTTGACAGTTTGTATTCTTGACATCCAAGCAAGATCGCCATGCAAAGTCTGTAGCTGGATAACGCTTGGATGCAAAGTCTGTAGCTGGAGAAATGCTTGGACTATATATATATTTGACTTTTTATTCCTTATAGTAATTTAGACGTGGTCCGGCGAGTAGCCTTGTAAACCTTGACCCAAAAGCGAGTAGCTCTTTAGGGCGTCTATTTTGCTATATTAAAAATTGGTTTGACTCCAGCGAGTTGCTTTATAAAGTGAAACACAATCTTTGAATGTAGAATAAGAAGTGAGTCTTTTAATTTTATTCTTCTCTTTTTATACAAAATTTGACAATGAAATAATGCCTGTATTGGTATTCAACAATACTTCGATATTCAATAAGAATTCCCATAAAATGCAGCATCAGCATAATAACCATTCACTTCAAGTGTTTTGGGCTAGCTTGCTTATGATGCATATTTTACTACCATAAGTCAGCGACCCTTAATTATGTTTGTTTTTCTTCAATCACTGAAAGTGTTTTTGTATATTTGGTGTCATATTATATAGCTTGTGCACTGAAGGTGCCAGTTGAACTATATTAGCATTTATTTATAGCTATATGCACAATGCACTGAGTGTGCCAACGGAAATATGAATGTTGTATTGTTTGTGCTTTGGCTTTGCTATAGCTGATCATGAAATGTAATGCGATGGGAATATGGATATTAAATATCGAAGCAGGTTGAATGTTCTATTAATTGTTTTGGGGTTTGAGGCAATTAATTAAGTGATCGCTGGTGCGATCCCTTCACAATCCCACAAACTCCGCCTCATCTCAATTTCTTGAATTAACTTCATCGTATCTTCATGGGTCCACTCCTTCTCTACCCTCTTCCGATACGATTTCTTAATTTTTTTGGCAAGTTTTCAGGCGACGGTGACCGTGTAAATGCCTCAACCGTAATGGGCTGAAAATGTTCAGCACTTTCATTTTCAATAAAAGCATCCATATCTGAAAATAAATGTTAACGTTTTTATACATTTTATTTGAAATAAAAAAAAAAACACCTTAAAATTTACCTTGTAGTTTTCGCCAAATTTTTCTGCCAATGAATAAATTTCCTCAAACGGCATCTGCAAATTTATTCATTGTCAGACGTTTGCAGAAACGTCAGAAAATGAAAAAAATTTGGTGATCTCCCAATGAATTTTGTGTACACACGATTGCCACATCTGCAAATTCATTTGTCTTCAAAATGATTGATGAACAAATTTTTCTGCAAATCAATTTGGTGTGTACAGTACACGGTTGTCAGCTTGCGTGTACACGATTGCCAGATATCTACAAATTAATTGGCAGATATTTGTCTGCAAATTAGGAGCCAAACCATTTGTCTGCAAATTAATTTGGTGTGTACACGATTGTCAGCCATTCGAGACAAATTTTTCAGTGACAGATCTGGCAATATTTGCAGATCTGGCAATCGTGTACACTTAGCTTTAGAATTACAATTAAAGAACTAACTTTTTAAAATATACAAAACTTTATTTTAATTATTCTAGGTAAGAATTGCTTAATACACCAGCACAATGTTAGTCTTTTGGGTTTTAATCTTCTTGTACCAACTCGGGTGAAAGACGTGATTGCAATGAACGAGAGAAAAAACGGAAATGCAAAATGTCTGCATTCTGTGTTTTCACATCGTTTTCTTAAAATTGTGTTTTAGATTTTGATAGATAAAATTGAGCTTTGCGTATGAAATTGAGCTTTAGATTTTGATATAATATATCGTATATATGTATATAATCGTACATTTTTCTTATTGAAAGCTGACTGTCTAAATATTTGCGTTGACTATTTTTCCGGCAGTAATGGCTTTCCATCGACGGAAAACTTTCGATATGTTTTTTAACATTGTCAATTATCTTGTTGTGAACGCCTGGGGCGATGCCGGCAACCGTCTCCTGTAGCCTGCTAAAATAACCTAATATTAAGAAAAAAGAATAATATATTATAATAGAATAAATAAAATAAATACTTACCCAATGCCAATCTCACCGCCATCTTTCCTCTGGGTGTTGTTTAATGTTCAGATAGACAACTCTCAAAACCAAAGACTATCTTATTCTCAAACATAGAACCAAAGATAATCGTTTTCAGGAATACAAACTTCCATTGACATTGTTGATGGTGCATCTCAAACAGCTGATACATGAGATCGTTTAGTATGTGGTTTCGTTGCAGTGGCAGAGACGGTTTGCAAAGGGATGTAAAGTTGTTTATTTTTTTTTTTTTTTTTTTTTTTTATTGCATACATAATTTATTTAACAGAATTAGTTTAAAAGATTTACATGCATGGCTTATAAGCCGTCTGCCGAAAATGCTAATTATAAGAATTAAATAAATACGTTTAGAGAGAGTACATTTTATAAATTACATTAAACAGTTAAAATATAAACCTAATATCAATGAAAAGAACAGTTGAAAACAAACATTATAATATACAATATTAATTACATACAAAATTATTACAATTATAATAAATAATAATAATATAATTATAAATAAGAACGAAAGGTATATATAAAAAGTAATTTCAAGTGTTTCAATACACAAATTAGGCTTTTAGTTTAGCTAAAACAAAGTTTATCATTAGACCGCATATGTTAAAAGTTAATATACATGTTTCTATATGCTAGAGCCTCTGAAACAAATCGAATGAGAGTTTTCCATCCACTTTCTCCATTTAAAATTGCAAAACATTCTTCAATTGTAAAAAAACTTTTATTAAAATATAATCTTCGGATTTCCTGTATTATTGGACAAAAAGCTAAGAAATGCGAAATATTTTCCGCCTGATTAAGGTTACATAGTAAGCAATTCGGATTCAAATCATTTCTGTGAGGTCTATAATTGAGCTCAAGCATTTCAACGCGCATTTTAAAGATTAGACTTATCTCATTGGCAGTAAACTCGTTTCGAAAATAGTTGTCATACCCGAGACATAAGTTGAGTTTAGAGTAAGCTGTTCTTGTAACAGACTCTCTTGCACGGGTTATTGATTTTAGATACATTGTTTCATCTATAATAGAAATGAGGTCATACAGTTCATTTCTAAAAGCTTCTAAATTATCAATACTTAGTGACAACGGATAGTTATATTCTGATGCCAAATCAAACCAGTCTTTAAAAGGAGAGTACCTACCCCGTAGAGCTATCAAAATAATCTTTTTCTGAATATTATTATTAGGTCTACTCATGACTTTAACAATGTAGTCTGCGTTAGCTTTAAGGTTTTTTAAGTAAATTGGAGGCAGGCCAGATTCAATGTAAATAGCGTAGTTTGGTGTATTAGCAGGGAGTCTGAAAATACGTTTGAAAAAGTACCGTTGGACTAATTCGATTACTTCCAATTCCTTGTATCCATAAACTTCATTAGCGTATAAGAGAGAACTTTTGATAGTTGTTTCAAATACTTTAAATTTAGTCGACGCATCTATAGAATTACTTTTGAAGAAATTTGACCACATACAATTGATACCTGCTTTTGCTACCTTCACTTTGTCTTTAAAATGGGCTCCAAGATTTAGGTTATGTGTTATAGTAAATCCTAGGTATTTGTAATCAGTCACTACTTCTATGTTTGAGCCGTCAAGGTGCCAATTGCGATTAGTCCTATTACTGCGGTTTTGAGATCTAAAAACCATTATCTTTGACTTTGAAGTATTGATTTTAAGGTCCCAAGTATCGCAATATTGTTTTAATTTGTTAATCTGAAGCTGCAAAGTATCTGGATTATCGGTTAGAATGACAAGGTCATCTGCATATAAAAGCACCTTGATAAGTACATCTCCAAAAATAACACCACCTGGAATTTGATCTTCAATGTCATTGATGAAGAGGGAAAAAATCAAGGGACTCAAAAATCAACCCTGTGGTACTCCCGTTTCAGATTTAAATTGATTTGACAATCTCATACCAATTTTTACTACTGAACTTGTATTTGATATTAGTTGTTCATATATTCTTATGAACTTTGTAGACAAGCCAATATCTGTAAGTTTGAAAAGTAGTAAACTTCTGTTTATAGTGTCAAAGGCGGCTTTGAAATCTACAAAAAATGCATAGAGGTTCTTTTTTTTATCAATAAAACGTTTAGCAACACTCGTTAGAGTAAAGATTTGGTCTATTGTAGAGAGATTTGCTCTGAACCCAGCTTGGAAATAACTTATTTTATTATTCCTTTCAACCCAGGAAACAAGCCTTAGGTACAGTAATTGAGTGAAAATTTTCCGCAGAGAGCTGAGAACAGAGATTCCCCTATAGTTTTCCGGTAGGTTAGGATCTCCCTTTTTAAAGATCACAGAAATGTATGAAGATCGGAAGCTATTTGGAATTGTCTCATCTATAAACATCTTGTTTATTAAAAGTAAAATTTGCTCTAGAAATTGTGAGCTGGCATTTTTGTAAAACTCGGCCGGTATGCCATCTAAACCCGGAGCCTTATTATCCTTCATTTTTTTCAAAGCCACTAATAGCTCTAGCATTGAAAATCGGGAATCTAACTCATCAATATAAGTGAATGGTAGTGCATAACTTATGTTCATTTGACCAGGGTCTGCTGTGAAAAGTGTATTGAAATAAGTAGCCATTGTATCCACATCAATAGCAGAGATCGTTGACTTATTATTTCGGCCAGCTAGAATGCGTACATTTGTCCAAAATGATCTAGAATCATTACAATGTATGAGATTCAACGCCATGTTTTTTAGATATTGTTGTTTCTTGAGGATACACAATCTTCTGTACGAATTATTTGCCTGAAGATATAGGGATTTAGAGGCCAAATTAGGTATTGTTTTTTCTAAAGATTTTAAGAAACACGAAAGATTTTTTTCTACTTCTCCTACATTCTTCGTCATACCAACAAGATTTATAATTATTTGCTCTATTGTGAGAACTCATGACAGCTGATATTCTGATGGTGTCAAAAATTAAATCCGTTGAGACATCTACTGTGTTTGAAACCAGACTTGAAGGATTGATTGGGTGTTGAAGTAGATTTCTTCTATAGATATCGGATTTTGAATTAATCCAACGGAGCTTTTTGCATCCGTTTTCAATTTGTTGTTGTAAATCGCATTCAGGGGTCTTAAATTTGCAAGAGGCACATATAGGAAGATGCGACGAATAGGTAGCAGTAATCACCTCGAAATCATTGACAATTTTGAGCCAGTCACCTTTGCCTAAGCAGTAGTCAATTACAGAACAACCCTGACTAGAAATGAATGTAAAACTGCCAGTGGGATCACTTTTGGATACCCCGTTTAGAATATAAAACCCAAAATCCTCAATCATCTCAGTCAAAAAGTTACCATTTGAGTTTGTGCATTTGTCAACCGATTCTCTTTGAAATGTAAATTGTTCAAAATTTAAGAACGAAGAATTTTGGAAAACTCCTATTCGACTGTTTAAGTCACCAATTATTAGAATATTTTCATTAGTTTGGTTCACCAGAAAATTTTGCAAAGTTTCAAATTCAACTTTCCAATTACTATAATTAAGGTAAATTGGTATTATTAAATAGTGTTTTCCGTTGAAGACACAGTCAATGAGTGTTTTGTTTTCACTAAACTAAAGTTGTTTATGCGTTTGAAACGGCCCGAGGTTGATGTTGTACGACGAATGTGAGGAAATTAGGGTCTTGATTTTATTTTCTAACGCCATCTATCTGTCAACTTCAAATCAACGTAATGGAGAGGTGACGTTTTTTTTTTTTGAAAACTACCACTACGTTAGAAAATCATAACACCAATACCTAACCGGATAGAATTGACTAGCGGATAGGTTAAATCGGATGATATCCGAATAATGTAGAAGGAGGAATAGGGAAATAGGGTATGTTCGGAGAAGAACCGTATCCACACGTACGAGTCAATCGAAAACTTTCAACAACCCAGTACAGTCGCGCGCTGAGGAATAAGAAAGACGATTTCATAATAGTTCTTTGTACGGTGCGTTTTTCAGTTGATCTGTCTTTTTTTTTGTTAAATAGGTTTTTACCTT
This sequence comes from Eupeodes latifasciatus, assembly GCA_920104205.1. Lineage (NCBI taxonomy): Eukaryota > Metazoa > Arthropoda > Insecta > Diptera > Syrphidae > Eupeodes > Eupeodes latifasciatus. Next base: position 387,442,305 of record OV049924.1, on the reverse strand, counting down.
TTTTTATATAGTGCCTTTTTTCCTGTAACATCCGACTTCAAAAAAGTACCATCAAGAAAAATAAACCTGTGTTCCTCTGTTCCTAATATAGGATAGCCCAAGGGCAAGAAAAAAAGTGTAACCTTAGTGAGGTGAGTTTAATAGTTTAAATTTTGTTGACTCTGAATATAAAAAAAGTGGCTAAAACGACAATTTTTCAATTAGGCTACGTTCTTCAAATGAATTTTGGCGGTCCCAAGTTGATCAAACAACTCTGGGCCGCCACTCGAATTTTATTTTGGGCCAGTGATTCCATAGTGGTATCAATTCCACGGCGCCTCTCTGCCCCTGCGATCACCATCCTTTTTTTGGTTGGAAGGGATAAATTTCCCACGAAACTCCTACTCCGGCACTGAGCTGGAAGACGTCCAGTTGCCTACTTAGTGTGAGATACCTATGAATATAAGAAAGAGACGTTAGTGACGGCTACCACCAACAAAAAAAAAGCGATACGTACCAGATCCGGACTCCGTTTAGATGTGAGGTTCTCCTCGTGATAGCAGCGGGGATGGGAACAGTGACCCTATAAAAAGAAAGAATACAAGGTGGTGATAAATCGAGCCAGGTGTTCATACCCTAAGAAAAGAATCAAGATAAGATAAGTGAATTTAAGTGTGGATATGCTGTCTTGGTATGACCTAAGTCATTAATATATGTAAAAGTTGCGTTGAAGTTTTTTTTTGGGTTTATTTATTATATTTATTTTTTTATATAACTTTTTTAATAATCTTTAAAATTTTTGAAATTGTAAGTGCTAGGTAGTGTTTCCGTCGGTGTGTGTTTAAGGCTGCGTTACATAGCTGCTTTTTCTTTTGTCCCTGATATACCGCCTTCAAAGAGCTCATTGTAGGTAGGGAATTAGCTATGCCACAGAAGGCATCCCATTTAAAAACGCAATTTTTCTTTAGCAGCTGGGTAAGAGGTTTTGCTATAGTAGAAAAGTTTTCTATAAACTTCCTGTAATAGCCAACGAAACCGAGAAAAGATTTTATACCCTTAGCATTTTTAGGTGTAGGATATGTTCTGACGGCTTTAATTTTTTCTGGATCTGGTTTTAGTCCATCTTCAGAAATAAGATGTCCCAGGTACATGAGTTCGTGCTTAAGAAAATTGCACTTCTCTGGTTGCAGTTTCAGATTATGTGTACTTAATTGATTGAGGACTTTCCTAAGCTTGGAGTTATGATCCTTAAGGTCGTATCCATAAAGAACTATATCGTCCATATAGACAAAGCAATCGAATCCTTGTAAACCAGTGAGGACTGTGTTCATCAGGCGTTGGAAGGTTGCAGGATAATTTTTTAAACCAAATGGCATCCGATTATATTCATAGTGTCCAAAAGGAGTGCTAAATGCTGTCTTGCATCGATCTTTCTCGTCCATCAAGATTTGGTGAAACCCTTTAGCCAAATCCAAAGTGCTGAAATATTTAGCTCTACCCAATTGATCAAATATATCGCTAATATTTGGTAATGGGTAAGCATCGCCGACGGTTAAGTCATTCAGTTTCCTGAAATCTACAACCACCCTCCAACGTTTGCTTCCATCACTTCCGGGTTTCTTCGGAACGAGGAGCAAGGGTGAGTTCCAGGGACTCGAGCTTGGTCGTACGATGTCATCGTCTAACATCTCTTGCATCTCTGTTTATGGATTTCTTCCTTTTGACTTTCTGGGAGTCGGTAGGGTTTTATGTAGAGGGGGGCTTTACTTTCGTCAGTACTGACTTTATGTGTGATGGAGTCGGTATTGGTGAGGTGATCTCCCTCCAAATAGATCAGATCGTTGTACTCCCTACAAATCTTGAGGATCGATTCCTTCTCTTCGATGTTACAATGGTCTAATACTAACATGGATTTTAATTTTTTCATACATTTTTCAATTTTGCAATGGAAATTACTTGTATCAGCTTGGTCGTACTGATCTAAGTTATCCCAATTCAAATGTTTATTATATATCTCTATGGGTTTTTCCGTTTCTAGGGTGTTCATTGCTAGTACTTTTATCTTATTGTTTTCTGGTCTAGCAATGGTTTCACCTAGATAAACGCCTGGGGAAATTTGTTGTTTCCTAACAACAATGTCCTTGAGACTATTACCATGTTCAGTAAATGGGATCTCAATCATTTGTTGACTACGGGGGGGAAGGGTTATTATTGAATTAATAGAACTTTTAGTATTGATACTTTTGGATGTATCCTCCTTTAAATTTGTTTCAATTATTGCTTCAGTTTCCTTGCTCTTTTGGCTTTTGTTTTCTGAAGGTTTTTTATTTTTAATGGCTGCTTCAGTTTCCTCGTTTTTTTTGCTTTTGTTTTCTGAAGTCTTGTTGTTTACTCTACCTGCTACATCCTCTGTCGGTGTAGTCTTATGGGTAGTTTTTTCTTCTACTTTTAACGGAGAAGGTGATGATTCTCTGCCGCTGGAATCAGTATCCATTTTTTGCTTATTGGATTTTTGGTTGATGGTGGCTTCATTGGATTTTAGAACAGAATTGTTCTCCTCCGCCTTTTCATCACCTTTTGTTTCCAAGTCATAGCACGTAGGCACCGCCTCGTGAGGGGTAGCTTTGTTGGTACCTTTCTCAGCTACAGAGTCATCACTTAAACTCATCTCGTTAATTTCTAATACCCTTTTTTTGTAATTTACCTTACATCTGTGCTTGCTGAGGAAGTCGTTTCCCAGTATGCCATCGTAGGTTAGATTAATTCTTTCCGTTAAAACTTGGAAAGGGTGTTTTAAAGAAAGATTCTCCTTTTCGTTTACTACAAAAGAACCTGTTATCTCTCCTAGGGTGAAAGTCTTGCTACCCGAAATCGTGGATAGAGATAAAGAGCAGGTTTTATTTAGATTCGCATCTGCTAAAGAGCAGGTTTTATTTAGATTCGCATCTGCCCCTGGTCTGTATTTAAACAGGTTAATTTCCGCCCCAGTGTCGACTAGGAACGTGGAGTATTTCCTGTCAGAGGGCAGGAATTGAATTCGCACAACTGGTTCGTCGAATTCTGGGCAAAGCGAAACTGTAATGCTTTTAGTATCTAATTTGGACAGTCGACCTTCGCATCCATTCGGGAGGGATGGCCGATGTCTTCCTCCCGAACACATTCGTTTCCCGAATCATGTTGGTAGGGATAAAAATCTTCGCCCGATTGCCAGTTTCTGTATCTTGGTCGGACGTTGTACTGTCGTACATTGCTAGTAGAATGGGTTTTGTTATTGTTATTCGGATTATCCTTAAACGGGTTAGATGTGTTCGAGGTTCCCTGACCTGTCTGCGACCGTTTAAGTCTACATTCCGATTCACGGTGATTGTTCTTTTTGCAATAATTGCACACGATCGATTCTCGCTTTTTTTGATTTGAGGAGTTGGAGTTGGAATTTCTATTTGGGTTACTGTAACAGGCTTCCCTAGAATGGCCTACTCTGTTGCAGATCTGACATGTTAGACTAGACGTTTGGGAGAAATTTGAATATGAGCGGCCCTGGTTGATCGATGTGGAAGGGGTAACTCGTTCCAACCTATTAGAATGTTCCTCAGCATATGCGATGGATCTTTTTAAATCCGACTCCCCATGTGCTTGAACCATAAATCTGAGGTTTTGATTCTTCAGACCATCCTCAAAGGTTTGGATTGCTAGTTTGTCATTCTCTTTAAATAAGAAAGTAACAACTGCCTCTTCTGTGGAACTAGCATACGTAGCAGAGTTCAGAGAGTTAAGAAGCTGGCTTATGCGATCGCCAAACTCCTTAACCGACTCTCTCGTTCTCTGACGAGCAGCCAGTAGTTCATTCTGAGCGGAGGATCTTGATTTCACCACCGTATATTCCTTTTTTAGGAGAGAATGTAAATCCTCCCATTTGTTCACTGTTTTGAACTGAATAAATTCAAAAGCTGGACCTTCGAGTCTAGTTTTCACTAGGCTTAGGAACATTTTTTGTTCAGTGTCTGTTTTAACAGACTTAAACAATATGTCCCCGCAGGCCAAAAATTTTGCTAGGTCTCCCGGTTTCCCGTTAAATACCGGTACTATTGTGAGTATGTCGTTTAGACTGATCTTATACTCTGAGTTAGTCATTTTATTGAAAAAATGGAAAGGCAACTCCTCGAAAAATGAAGCTTTTAGAAATTGATTACGGGTAGTAATTTTGGAAAGTAACGATAATGACACTTATAAGAAAACCGACCGAGTTTAAACGCACTCGAAAACAAGGTATAAAGAATGGTAAAAAAAAATCCAAGCAAAAAGAAATAATTTGTAGATATAATGTATTTATATAAATTGAAAAATAATAATAAAGGAAATTTTGATGCACGAACAAAAAAATTCCTATTTGTATTTATGAAAATATGTTTTGAATAAATTAATAATAGTGATTTTTTTTTGTCTAACTAGTGTGATTTCTCTTTGTATTTATTTGTATTTATGAAAATTTGGTTTTGAATAAATTAATAATAGTGATTTTTTTTTTTGTCTTACTAGTGTGATTTCTATTTGTTGATGTTGATGATGATGGTGATGATGATGTCTTCAGATGTTGTTGATGTGTCGTGTGTTGATGTGTCGTGCCAGGCAAGCTTCACGCCCTACAGTTGATATAATTACAACCTGGTCTTTTTCACTGCCTACTGTCTACCAAATGCTTGCGCTCTATAGCTAGCAAGGACTTACAATTGTAGGGCTTCTAACACTTTTTTTTTCACTGGTTCACTATTTTCTTCACCTTTTTTTTTTCGCTTATTGTCTCCTTTTTCTTTTTTTTTTTGTACTTTAACTTTAAAATTTTTTTTTTTTTTTCTACTTTTAATCTTTTCACTTTTACACTTTTAACCTTTTCTGGTGTATAGCCCCAGAACGCATCAAGAGTCAGTATGTCTTGTTTTGGTAGGTATCCCACCGCTGCCACCAATGTTGCGTTTCTGCCGTGCTTCCTTGTAGTAAGGGAAGAGCAGATGACGGAGAGTTGAAAATAAAAGACTTTAGATTTAATTTTAATTTTATTTATTTGATTTTCAGTAAAGGCCCGCTGTCTCTATGCGTGGCTGCGACCTTAGCTGTTCAGTATTCTACTCTCAACTCTGCCCTTCTTCCCATTTGGTTCTCTATTTATCAGTTTTCGTACCATATTCACTACTTACACTACTTGCCATCACCAAAACCAGGTCACTTCCATCGAGTTTACCACAACCAGGCCACACACCGTGGTCACAATTCTTCACTCATCGTTACGTAGAACATACCTAGACCTCTATGCCGATCGTATGGTGACCCACTCAAGTACTTCTGGGTGTGTCATCATCGATCGCAGCTGGTAGGTTTCATATTGCACATTGCACTTGACATACTCTATTGCATTGCAGTTGTTCGTTTACATTTCTGCATTCGCTACAATAGAGGCGCGCGTATGGCGTCATTATGTAAGTATTGCAAAGTATTGTTCCATAATAAGAATGAAATGGAAATTATGCTTGGTCGGTGTTTTATTTCATGGTTCATTGGTTGGGTGCCCTTTCGATGGGAATTGGTTTCCAATGAATGGTGTTGAATGATTTATTTGATCCGACCTCATCTTCGCAATTATAACTTGGATCCAAGATGCAGTCTTCGATTTCTTCTGTTGCTTCTGTCACGGCTTCATCAACATTGAAAAATTCTTCTTCACCTAGGACTATTCAAAACCAATATTTTTATGCCTTATTAATAAATTCAATCATCTAACAAAAGTTAATTTCTTGCTCGAGGGTTTCATCTAGAACCATTTCTTGAATTTCTTGTTGCGAAGGACATTTTTTTTTCAACTATTTTAAAGTAAAACACCAGTTTTGAATGGAACTAATGATTACCTTACAAAAATAGACAACAACTTACCAAAAGTATTTGTATTCTTTTTAGCCAATTGGAGTATTGCCCAAGAACGAGAATTCTTATTCATTTTTTAAAATTAATTAAGACTCACACAGAATTAAGTTGATTTTTACTCACTGAGAAACTTACAATTTGTATTGATTTATTTGCATTCGACCGCTTTTTTCTTACATTTACCTCATGGCATACTTCTTAAGTCATTTTTTTTCAAATTTAAAAATGTTGTTTTGAAGACAGGAAAAAGGCATTAAGTCTCAGTAATGCTTTTTTCCTGTAAACTAGTAGTGATATCATTTTTCTTGTGTTACAGGCAAATAGCACTAAGTCAACTTAGTGCGTTGTGCCAGTATAAAAGTTGTTTTTTCTGACTTCGTGCAAAAAGATACCTCAAATAATTCAAAAAGTACGTCAAATATTTCAACGTGTGTTATTTCACTACATCGATATCATCATTCTTAACCGTTTTGCATTTAAATCTAAAAATCCTAAAAATATGACTTATTGCGTTTTGGCTGCATACCAACGATATGTATATTGTACGATTTGCTAATTTACAAATCGTGAAATAGAAAAATTTGATTTTAATTTTCAGGAAAAATTCTATTTCTTTATAGGAATTATATTTTTATAACCAATTTTTTTAATTATACAAGCGAGAACAAAACGATGGTAAAAATTACTTTTTTTATTATTTTAGAATAAAAAACGACCTTTTTGTGTAACGTGACTTGATATTATAATCTTCTTTATTCATTTTACTTAAAATGTAACATCTATTTTTAGTTCAATATGACGTTATATGACATTAAAAATATGGCGAAACTTGGTATTAAGGCGGTAAATTTAAAATATAAATTTTTGAAAAGGCTAGTAGATTATTCGTTAAAACTAATATTAGGTACTTTACATCATTTTATTTTTTGAGTTTTTATTATTGAATGTGTTGGGCTCCAACATATATCATTGAGCTTTGCGTATGAATGCTTTATTTAAGGTGTGTGCGCATCCACTACACATAATGATAAATTAATATGATATACATGAATAATTGTGCATTTATGTGTACGTATTTATATAACAAAATAAAAGAGTTTATATGAAAATTATGTTAGGAACTTAATATGAGAATTTTACTTTATTCGGTGTCTTCTTTCCGTAACAAATAAAGATTTTTATTTTTTGTCTGTGGTGATTGTTATGATACGGTGGAGATCAGCGATTTCTCTTCGAGTCCGTACTTGTCTTCCTTCACGGATTCGGTTTCGTTTTGGTTTTAGTGTTTCAGCCTGTTCTTCTCTTATTTGTCTCAGATCTTGTTTTTTTTTGAAGGATGGTAATGGGTTTTGGTCCAGCAGTCTTTAATGACGGTGTATTTTTATTGGCGGGGTTGACCCTTCGGGAATGTATTCTTCGACCTTGTTTTTTTTTTTTTAATTCTTCAAGGTATTTTTCCCACTTTTGTACTATGCTGTCTATCTCTAACTGTGACATTTGGAATTTTGCAGGATCGCCATGAAGTGTGTTTTAATTATCGCCGTATTGTTGGTGTAAGCACGCCACGCCAAAATGTTAGAGCGAGTTACCTCGCAGCAAAGTTGAAAGTAAAATATCAATCAATCAATATGAATATTCTTTTGACTCCGTTTTATTTTCATTGAATTCATTCCTTAAATACTAAAATATATGGTCGAATACATTCAGGAGATAAAATTATAGTTGATGGATTCGATTCTGAGCTTGTTATTTGTGGAGCGGAGCAAGACGAGATAGCAGCAGAGCTTGTGGGGTCATCGCTGGTATACGGAAATTCAGCAATTATTCCAGGAGCATTATCAGTTGATACTTCAGCATTATGGAGCTGAGGTATAGGTCTGTCAGTGACAAAGTATGTCAAGAAATCATCTTCAGTGAACGTATTTCTATTAAATGGATGTACACTAGTTTTCTGAAAACCCGAAATATTGTTTTCGCGGTGTTGGCAAATTGAGCTACCTCATAAATGGAAACTGTTTTTCCGGGATTAGATAACATCCATGCATTCATGGCCTCTCTATATCGAGCTTTAAAAGGTCCATAAACAGAAACATCCAGCGGCTGGTGGCGATGGCGATGGAGTGAGGTGGAAACGTTAAAATTGTAATTTTGTTATCTCTAGCCAACGTGACGATGTTAATTGTCACATAGTATTAAACAAGAGTTTTCTTCAGAGGGCTTAACATATTTAATAAAGTGGATCATGGCTTTGTAGAAACTCTCTCCAGTTATCCAACCACTTGGGTTGGCTAGACCCAGCGAACCTTTTGGACCACCTTGTAACATAAATTCCTTGAAATGGACTCTAGGAAACACAAACAAACACAGGAGGAACGGTGCCACCAGAAGCATTAATGAATCCAAGCATTGTGACTAACTGTCCTCTTTCTGCCGATTTCACCTGTCCAACTTGTTTGCACCCTCGGGTTGCAACTGCAAACAGAATGCCAGCCTTTTTTTACCGCCAGACAGCTAACAAATAAAATAGATAATTTCTTACGGTGCTTTACTTTAGTGAGAAGAGTCGCGTTGCATGACACTCTGGTCATTTCATTCCCTCCGAACAATGTGTCAAACTAGAATCCGTTCCGGCATTAAGCAAATTATTTTTATTGATGGTATGTTAGCATGTATTGCGCAGTAAAAATAATAAAACATTATGACGACGACGACGACGACGACAACTGCACTGGGCCTGAAAATATGCAACGATTAAACTGGGCTTAGAAATTACAGCCGGCGGCTATCGGCCGAAGGCCATGATTAAGCCAAGCCATGGCGTTGTAATTTCTAAGCCCAGTTTAATCGTTGCATATTTTCAGGCCCAGTGCAGTTGTCGTCGTCGTCGTCATAATGTTTTATTATTTTTACTGCGCAATACATTTTGCTGCGCAATACAACTGGTAGAGGTGATATAACAGGTTTAATCAATTCAGTTTGTATTAGTAATTTATTGATAAATATACAATGTTGCAGTTTTATATTACATTGTATAAATAGCAAAAATACAAAGTAAGTTTCAGTATGAAATTAAAATTCGACGGTTTAACATATCCGGGTCATAATTATTTGGGTCCGGGTAATACAATTTATAAAGACGACGAACCGGTTGACGATGTTGATTTTGACGCATATGTGCACGATTTAGAATACGAATTAGCGTCCACAAAACAAGAAATAAGAGAAGCTGATAGAAAAGCTATATCTGCGTTTATAGATGATTATAAAAAAAATGGAACAGTAGCTGAATTAAGTGGAATAATTGGATTATCGTTAAAATATGGTTTCGAAAGTATTGTTGGTGTTACTTATCCAAGTATGAGTGATAAAGAAAAAACATTTCCTCAACTAATTTATGCACAAAGAGAAAAACATTTTTCAAACGAATGGAATAATATAAAAAATACTAAGGATAGAGGAGGGTATAGAAATTTTGCCGATTTTAAACAAAGAGCAGCAATTAGTAAACAAATATATGCAGCATATAAAGAAGGAGGTCATTATTATACAGCCTTAAAAAGAGATTTTGATGCACAACATAGCGCCGGAACCAGTAACGAACCATCCGCCAAAAGACGAAGACCTGCAGAAGATTCTGATTTTGTTGAACCTATTGAACCAGATTCTAATATCGTTGAAAAAACTAATTATCGTCATAATCCTACTTCAAGTATGGATGTTGACCAAGAAAATATTAATCAAGAAAGTGGTTCAGGTCGTGGACCGAATACAGGTGCGAGGTCGGGTGCGACAGCAAGCGGAGGTGGAGATCCCCCTGCTTCCGGTATCACTTGGATAAGGCCAAGTACACCATGTTCAAATAATTACATGCATTTTTCAAAATCACGAATATTAATAAGTTACGGATATAGTACTGAAAATATTCAAGGTGAAAACACAATTGATCAAGTAACTACTCCATTAGCATTAATACCAGTTGATTTTGTTCCATTTTATTTGAGTGAAGCAGAATTTAATATGTTACCAACTACGGCTGAAATTATTAAAGTAACTTGTACAGTATCTCCTTTAGGAACACGTACTGCATTTGATGTTGGATCTACAATATCTGGAACAGCGACTTCAGAATATGTTCCTATTGGACTTGTAGCGGAAGGTTTAAACAAAAAATTTTATGGTAAAAATGTATGTTATACATCATCAGGAACAGATCCAATGAAAGTAACTGGTATAAAAGAAATTTCTATAAAAGAAATTTATGAAAAATACTACAAACATATTCCATCTAATGCTCTATGTGTTCCTACAGCAATAGAACAATATTTTATTCATGAATGGAACAGAGAAAAAAACCCAGATGATAAAAAATATCCGGATTATATTGTACATGATAAAGGAAGCGTTCGAATGGATGAAAAAGTTCATCAGTTTTTAATTAATCAAGCTATTGGCACTCCTATTGCTAATTATGTATATAAACCAAAAAGTGGTTTTATTAAAAGAGGAAAAGAACATTTTGTTCCTGATACAAGAAACAAATACAAAGTTCATTCAATTAAACCTAGACCTCACAGTCATGTACTTCAATTTTTTAAAGCTGGAAATAAAATTATAGCCGGTGATATTGGTCTTGGACAAAAAGAAGCAGTTCCAATTGTTATTAATAATATTAATGATATTTATGCAAGAACTATTGAATCATATGGAACTTATCATCCATTAAGAGGAGGATTTGGTTATGACACACAACCACAACTACATGTTGGAATGGTAGCAACACCGCAATTAAAACCAACAGATAGCACACAAAGTTATTTAAATAGTGCTTGTTATTGGAAAGTTGAATGTTCGGTTGATATTAAATGTAATATTACTTCAGCATTTGGTAAAGGATTTAGTGTTAGTTGGCCCTTGGAAACAACTTTTTGTGCAAATTACGATAGAGGTTATACAGATGGTCAAACTTTATTTGGTGTTACAGATGATCAAAATGGAAGTTTAACTGAAAAAAAAAATGAAGATGATGATATTGAAGAATATGAAGTAATAAAAAAAACACATTTTTTAAATTTATAATTTTATTTAATAATTTTATATTTTTTAAATAAATGATAAGTTGACATTGGATTTGGTTTTTTATTATAAATTTTTAATTTTTTATAAGGTCTCCATTTGTAAGTATACATTCGTGATCGAAAGGCGCTATCATTTGGAAAAACATCATTATTTGATAATACAATAACTGGTGTTCTCATTATTACAGCATCATTTGAATATTTTACTTTTGCAGCTACTGTATCGCCTCCAAATAACATTTTTAATGTTTCTGTTGCTGAAGGTTCCAATAATGGTTCATTCCAAAGTATTATTCTTTTATCAACACATTCCATTAATGGAAATGCGCAATATCTATTAAAATTACCAACTTGACCAAAATTTAAAAAAAAATGAATAAAAGTATCAAAAAAAAAATTTTTACCAGCATTAGGTGGTGATAGTACAAAAATTGTATTTTTTTTAGGTATTTCTTTGTTTATAATATTATAAAAATTTTTTAAAAAATTATAAATTTCATTTTCATCATTATAGAATTGAAAATTTAATAAATCATCTAAAATTTCAATTGATTCATTAACAGAATAATAATATTCATACAAATTTCCAATTGGAGCATTAAAAATTAAATTTTGAGGTTCTATTGACTTTAAATATATATATAATTCTTGAAAGGTTAGATTATTAATATAATTATTAACAATTTTTAAACAATTTTTTATTAATGTTGAATTAGTATCCCAAAATTTAAATTCAGAATTTAACCACATAGATGTATTTAATACATGATGAACAGGAGCAGTAGGGTGTTGTTTTAAAAAGTCTATGACTTTGTCTCCCTTTCCTCTTTTTTTACTCCTGGTATTTTCTTGATATTGTTCGTCGCAGACACTAATAGCTTCATCACCAATTGATAATTGGGATCCAACGGAGAATGTGTGATGAATGTCGAGCGATAATTCGCTTCCTTCCACCACTCCGTCTTCGGCTTGTTGCAAATCTTCGAAAAATCGTATACATCTAGTTTCACTACTTGGAATCCATGTTCTCCGGGCGATGTTAAAGTAAACGATTTTCCGTGAGTCTTTCTGCAGATAGACTGACAGATTGACCCAGTGCTGTAACGTGTACTTCCAACTTGGAATAACTCGTCTAGCGAATCTTCTAGTGATTTTATTTTCGAAGCACTGGAAGAAGGAACATCGGCATGAATTGTTTGAGTAGGTACAGTCATGGATGACGTGTATGTGGTTTCCGTGATGCGCGATGATGAGGATGGCTCCTCCAAATTTTCGACAAATTTCTCTGTTATCCAGCTTGAAGTCTCCAAAGTTATATTTGGTTCCAAATACGTCATGGACCACTCGCTGTTTAATAGTATATTCGCTAAATTCTTTAGCGAACAACTTGACAAGTCTTTCTTTTGGGCCACTATTATTTTCCGTGCGTAAAGTAGGGACTCCATCAATGTGTACAATACTTTCTTCGCTTCGAACATTTTCGACTTCAAAGAGAGAGATGTCAATATCTCTATAATCGAAATCGAATGGATCAGGAATTCCTTCGTCCATATTATTTGTAGCAGTGATAACATCGACATGTGCGTCATTATATCTTGAGAGCATGTCGTTGCTTTCCTCATTTCTGCATCCACATCTATCTTCAATTTCTTCGAATCCTTTATATTTCCTTCTTCTTGTATCTTCCTTTTCCTCTGTTTCTTTTCCATTATCGTCACTTCCTCCACTGCTTGAGTACTCGGAAGCAATCCTCCGTCGTACTCTTCTAATTCTTCCCGATTTGGCACTTCTTCTTCTTTTTCGGAATGAATTTGGGAATCGTCGTCCATAACTACTGGATCCCGAATCGTTACTTTTTTCGTAATCTTCATTATTAGAATAATTATAAGAACAAACACTTGTATTTTCACTATTATCACTGTCACTGTTACTGTCCGAACACATTTGAAAAATTTTTACAAATTCATTCCTATTTATACAAAATTTTCCACTATGCATGGTAAAAATAATAAAACATTATGACGACGACGACGACGACGACAACTGCACTGGGCCTGAAAATATGCAACGATTAAACTGGGCTTAGAAATTACAGCCGGCGGCTATCGGCCGAAGGCCATGATTAAGCCAAGCCATGGCGTCCGCCACACCATATCATATGAGGTTAAATTTTCTTTTTATTTAATATGATTGCAAGATTTTCGTAAAACTTACTCACATTTTCTTGGTTAAAAGATGTTGCCCTGGATAGAGATGTATTTTCAGGTTTGCGTACTGATAATGAAGGATTTCTCTTCATAAACCCACGAAACCAATCCTTTGTGGCTTTTTTTTTTGCTCAATCCATTTTTCGGGTGCTACATGATTTCCAGCTGCAAATTGATAAGCTAACTCTTTCACCTTGGTCGTTGTGAGTCCATAGCACATCTTCGAAGATCTTTTTAAATGATCTGCAAGTTGTTGCTCTTGTTCAAGTGTAAAAATTCTTTTATTTCCAATATTTGGATCATGAGTAAACGCAGTTGAAAACCCTATTAGCTTTCTTAACTAGGTTCGCCAAATACGATTTAGATATTTTGTATGCTGCTGCAACTGAACGAATTGATTGTCCTTTTTAAGTACTTCTTCCACAGCATACTCTATTGCGGCTTTTTCTGGACGAATCTTCTTTTTTGGCGGCATCTAATAGTTAGGAATTAATAAGTAATAACAAACTCCATGCAGGAGTAATGAATCGGACAGCCACTGGCGCATTGAATCGGACGTCCGTTTCACAGCGACGGCAACTGTCCGATTCATTGCAAATCTAACTGTTTTCGACGGCATTAGGTCAGTGGACTGTAATTTAGAAACCCGAACAAGAACCAAATAAAACACAATTATTTAATGTGGAAAAAGGCAATGCCAAAAAAACCACAATCTTTCCTTTATTTAATTAAATTAAAACCGAAGGGTTTTCTCTCGCTCGACCTACTCGGTCGAGTTCTTTCGTGTGTCTAACTTAAAATATAGCTTTTTGCCTTCTCGCAGGAAAGCAAAAAGCATCTCTCATCGAACCTGAAAGCTCTATTCTCTTTCAGTTCGATACAGTCCCGGCGAAAACCTAAGGTTTTCTACATGATTACATATATAACTATATTTATCTCTCGTCATCTTTTTCCGTTGGCAATATGCAGATCTTCTGTACTGGCCTCGTTAGCTGATTGGTTGCAGTCTGGATCACTACGTTCCGGACAAGACCATCTTTCCCTTTTATTACCCTCAGGATTCGTCCTAAAGCCCAAGCTGATGGTGGGAAGTTCTCACTTTTAATCACGCATAGTTGTCCCTCCTTCACACCGTGCTTCTCTCTTCTCCATTTCTTTCTTTCCAACAGAGTTACTAAGTACTCCTCTCTCCATCTCGTCCAAAAATGTGCAAGCATTTTCTTTCGTTCTTTCCAAAGCCTTACCCCATGCGAATTCGGTAATTCGCCGGTCAAAAACGGCAGTGGCAGGACTAATGGTTCACCAACCAAAAAATGTCCCGGCGTTAGCGCTTGCAAGTCGCCTGGATCATCACTTAACGCTTGCAGCGGCCTTGAATTCAAGATGGCCTCAATTCCTACCAAAAGAGTCAGGAATTGCTCATACACTAGGACCCGCAAGCCCACTACTCTCTTGAGATGAAACTTCATCGATTTGACTGCTGCTTCGTAGATTCCGCCTTGATGCGGTGCCGCAGGAGTCATAGCTCATAGTCATAGGTGCCATAGCTCTTTCGCCTTTCGTAATTCTTTCGCCGCACCAACAAAGGCCGTGCCGTTGTCGCTATAAATTCTCTCACATCTTCCTCTCCGGGCTATAAATCTTTCGTAACAAGCGATAAATGCTGCTGATGTCAGATCTGACACCACATCGATATGTATGGCTGTATGGTGTTACTCTATCTCTCGGCAAGTCCGCCATCAGTTGCGTTTCGAAACGATGGTTGTATCGGACACACACCACACATTTGTGTAGAAACCTCCTCAATTCGCTTCTGAGTCTTGGGATCCAGAATCTTTCGCGTATATGTTGCATCATGATCTGCGCAGCTCCATGCTTTGTCGCTGCATGAGCGCTATCCATGATCAGCCATGCCAACCGTGAACCACTAGGTACGATTGCTGGATGTCGCCTCTCGTATCTCATATTTGCTCTGTCCAAACGTCCTCCAACCCTTAGAATGCTTTTCTCATCTAGTATGGGTTTCAAGGATTCTATATTGCTTCTTTCCGGCAAACACCTGTCTCTCTTTAGAGACGAAATGTCTTTCCCAAAATATCTTTCCTGTTCTTTCCGTATTACATGATCCATTGCCTGACTCTTTTCAACAGATGTCAGCTGAATGCATGGTCTTTCGCTTCTTTCCTTCAGACGCTTAGAGCGCCTATAATTCTTTCCATATTTTCTTTCCTCCTCTATCCGTCGCTTCACCCTTGCTCTTAGTGAATTGACATACCGAAAAATAAACCCTATTATACCTATCGCTTTCTCGAGCGTGTGTGAATATTCAATTATAGACACACTCTTTCCATCTTTCGTACGCATCGATAATGGTTCTGAGAACTTCATTATCGTAAGCACTTTCATCTCATCCCTCCCCCCATCTGAAACATTTGGCACAAAATTTTCAGATGTCCAACTCGATTTGGGTTGTATGAGCCACTCTGGTCCGTGCAGCCATAGTCGACTCTTGATCAACGCCCACGGCTTCACTCCTCTACTTAGAAGGTCTGCTGGGTTATCTTTCGTCCCAACATGTCTCCATCTTTCGATCTCGGTATTTGTTTGTATGGATGCAACTCTGTTTGCGACGAATGTCTTCAACTCACATGGCATTTTATTGATCCAGTGTAATGCCACGAGAGAATCTGTCCATAGGTGATACTCCACCCCTCTCCATACCATCGTCTTCATTACATCAACAACCAGTCTTCCTAGCAATTCCGCCGCAGCAAGCTCGAGACGTGGTATTGTCACTGTTTTTAATGGTGCCACACGCGTTTTTGCTGTCAATAGCGTGGACCATGTCTCTCCATTTGGCTGTTCGGTTCTAACATAAATAACCGCTCCATACGCCTTCTCGGACGCGTCTGAAAATCCATGGATCTCTTTCCGTACTCTTGAGGTTGCTCCAATCCATCGATCTATCCTTATGTCTTCCAAGAAGACAATCTCTTTCCAGAATTCTGTCCATCTCTCCAATATCTCTGTCGGAAGTTCTTCATCCCAATCAGTCTTTAGACGCCATATGTCTTGAATGAGGATCTTGCCACTAATTGTGACCGGCGAGATGAAGCCATTAGGATCGTATAGCTGAGCAATACAGCTTACGATTTTTCTCTTCGTCATGAGCTCTTGTTGTGTATTGGGGGTTTTGACCACAAAGGTGAATTGGTCTTCACACAATAGCCATTTTAACCCAAGTATCGATGTCTTATCCTCTTCCTGGAACAGAACATCTTCGAATTCCATATCTTTCACTAGTGCTCTCGAGTTTGATTTCCATTTTCTTAGTTCAAACCCTGCACCTCTTAACACAAAGTCAATTTCTTTTGACAGTTCTATCGCTTCTCTCTCTGAGTCTGCTCCCGTCGCACAGTCATCCATGTAGAAATCTTCTATGATTGCCTTGGATGCTTTGGGAAACACTCTTTCCGCCTCCTTGGCACACTGCATCAGCGCTCGTACTGAATTGTGCGCCGATGATGCCATTCCATACGTGACTACAGTGAGCCAGTATTCTCTCAGTCTTTCCTGTGGGCTCTCTCTCCAGAATATACGCTGAAGATCCCACTGTTCTTTCGCAATCCTTACCATGCGGAACATCATCTTGATGTCTGCACTAATCGCCACCCTGTGCCTTCTAAATCGCATTAGAATCTCGTGGAGATCCTTTTGTAACTTCTCTCCTATCATTTGCACTTCATTGAGTGAGATCCCCTTGTCGGTCTTGCAGCTTGCGTCAAAGACGACTCGGAATTTTTTCGTTACACAATGATGCGGTATGTGATAGACGATCTCTCCACGGGACATGCCACTAACTTGTGTCATGTGCCCCATTCTCTCGTACTCTCTCATGAAGTTTACATACTTCTCTTTCAAATCTGCATCTCTTTCTAATTTTCTTTCCAGAGCAAAGAACCTACGCTTGGCTGCGAGCTCAGTAGTGCCAATATTCTTTCCTGATTCCTTGAGGGGAATCGTGACAATAAATCTTCCAGAGTTGTCTCTCCTAAACGTGTCGATAAAGTTTTTCTCTACCAACTCTTCTTCTCCTGATCTCGAAATTGTGTTGCCAACTTCGTCGAGAGTCCACAATTGTTTCAGTGCTGCGTGCAGCTCCTCATTGCTCGGCGATACAACGTATGCCTGCTGGGCTCTTGTCATACCCTTTGACTCTTTCATCTGTCCAAGAACTATTTTGCCAAATATAGTCTCCATGCACAGCATACCAGCTGCCTGTCTTTCCATAGTTGAAGCAAACATTTCTGCTATGAATCTACATCCAAGTATCAAATCAATTTGCGCACCTTTCCAGTATTCGGGATCAGCCAATGGAGAACCCTGTTGTATTGATTCAACCGGGTATCTCCTTTCCAGCGCTAAAGTCATCGGCTGCCATCCCTCCTGCTGTGGCAATACCCAGAACTCTTGTTCTATCGTGATCTGTGAATTAAATCATGGCCCAACCCTGAGCCTAGTATAATACTTGATGTGAAGCGGCTCCCCTTTGATACCTACGACCTCTCTTGCCGCTTGCCTTTTGTCAAGGGCCAATCTCTCCATCAGCTGGTAACTCACCAAATTTGGTTGAGCCCCAGTATCTAACAGGGCCCGAACGGGACCACAATCTCTCCCTTCTGTCCTGATCATAACTTGTGCCGTCGGCACAAGTGTCTGACCTTCTCTTTCCCTATCAATAAAACTCTCGGAATAACATGACATTGTATTTTTATTATTTCTTTTAAAATCTGCCCACGACATTTGTTTAGGAATAGTGGACTGTAATTTTATTGATGATGATTCACAGCGAAGCCCGAGCAGAAAATCTTCCCATACAAAATGCACCGAATGTAAAGGCAACGATAATAAGTTCATATGTAATATAAATGTTTATTTAATTCGATAATTGTTACCAGCTCCAAGAAAGGTCTGCTCTGTTTGGTGGTTCGCTTCAAAAGGAAAGATGCTTTGAAATATTTTATGCTTGCAGGTGCAACGAATATACGCACAAAAAGAAGAGCGAAAATTAAGTTACTGTGCTTTCAAATACAAACAAGAGTTTTACATTAGATTTCAAGTTAGCAAAAAAATAAGTTACAGTTTTGATTTGAGTTAAATTTTAAGAAGAATTCATAGTGTATGATTTGTAATGTTTGGTAATTATGAATAAAAATTATAATTGATAATTTTGATAAATTTGAATGAATAATTTTTAAGGCAAGTTAGATTTAGGTTGTTTAGTCCAGAACATCCCGGCCCCCCTGGAACGAGTTTCAGGATATGGGTAATAGGGCAAGTTTGGTAATTGGACGAACAAATGTTCCACCGTTCGTCTTTACAGTAGCAACTCGTACTCGGCCATCAGTCCCTTGGGTTGCTGCTTCGATTTTGCCAAGAAGCCACTTAGTTGGCGGAAGGTTTGGTTCTTTAATTATTACCAAGTCCCCTGGTTTGAGATTCGGAGTTGCCGTCTTCCATTTCGATCGTTCTTGTAGGGTGGTGATATATTCCACATGCCACCGTTTCCAGAAGCCTTGTACCATATTTTGTAGATGGTTCCAGTGCGACAAGCGATTTAAAGGCGTGGACAGCGTTGTTGGCTCTGGGACAGCAGTAAATGGTTCACCTATAAGAAAGTGAGCGGGTGTTAATGGATTTAAGTCATTATCTGAAATCACACAAAGAGGGCGAGAATTTAAGACAGCTTCAATTTGAGTGAGCACCGTATACATTTCTTCAAATGTAAGGATGGATGCTCCAATTACTCGTCGCAAATGACACTTTACCGACTTTACTCCAGCCTCCCACAAACCACCAAAGTGAGGGGACGATGGAGGGATAAAGTTCCAGGTTACATTGTCCTTCGCAAGTGATGTTGCAACAGCCTCGTTGTATGCTTCTGATATGACTAACTTGTGCATCTCGTTCAAGCACCGACGTGCACCTTGGAAGTTGGTTCCATTATCCGAATACACATTCGAACAAAGTCCACGCCGGGAAACGAATCGACGAAAAGCTGCGAGAAATGCGTCAGAGGTCAAATCACTCACTAGCTCCAAATGTATAGCCTTCGTAGCCATACACACAAATAGACAGATATATGCCTTTGAAGTTTTTGGATTTCGACCTCTGGACAGCTTAATGCAAAGCGGCCCAGCATAGTCACACCCAGTGTGTGAAAAAGGACGGCTTTGTGATACGCGTTGCGATGGTAAGTCACCCATTAGCTGCGAAGAAGTTGTTTTTTCGCAATTTAAAGCATGTAGTGCACTTGAAAACAATCTTTCTGGTGAGATTTCGAGAACCCAAGATCCAGTACTGCTGTCTAACGATTGCGAACGTTGCGGAAACTCCAGGATGTAAGTTTTTCTTATGAATATCTTCTATAATAAGATGAGAAAAGTCATTAGCTGGAAGAATATAAGGATGTTTAATGTTAAAAGATATATTGGCATTTTTAATTCTTCCTCCTACTCTAAGCAGACCTTTATTATCGAGAAATGGGGAATATTTGAGCAGTTTGGATTTCAGGGGCAATTGATTTTTAGATTTAAGGGCGTGAATATCGTCACTGAATGATTTTAGTTGGATCGATTTAATGAGAGTTGTTTTGGCGATGAAAAGTTCCTTTGTTGTGAGGTATGAGGTTCGACGATTTGATGGTTCGCTGAGATAATTGAAGATGAACCGAATTACATATCCGAGAATACGTCGCATGCGATCCCAAGAGGAATTTTTGATGATTATGTGATCAATAACATCAAAATTGTTAGGTCCTATGAGAAGAACTTGACGAGGAGATTGTCTCGTTTCGAGTAGAAGATCGCTATCGTCCGATTGAAGAGTGGTGAATTTCGACTTTGGCCATTGGCATTCTTCCAGTGATAGCCAGGCTGGACCAGTCCACCAGAGATGATGATTTGGGAGTTCAGATGGAAGCACACCGCGCGACGCACAATCTGCTGGATTTGACTCGGAGCGAATATGACGCCAGCAACTTCTTGGAGTAGTTTCGAGAATAGCTGCAGTTCTGTTGGCGACGAATGTAGTCCAGCGACGAGGAGGAGATGATAGCCAGTGTAAAACGATCTCGGAATCGCACCAAGCCACTATGTTTGTGAATTTGTACGAAAACGACGATTTAACAAGACTTAACAAGCGAGTCAGCAGCAAGGCCCCACACAGCTCTAGACGTGGAATGGACACCGGTTTTAACGGAGCAACTTTGGTCTTGGCAGCGACAATTGTTATGTTGTACTTTCCTTCAGCAACTTTACAGCGAGTGTACAGGACGGCACCATAAGCGAGCGTGGATGCATCGCAGAAGCCATGCAGTTCAATGTCATCGAAGGAAGAGGTAAACAAGTTTCTGGGTATTTGGACTTGCTCAAAAAACCAGATTTCCTTCCGATATTTATCCCAACGATCAGCTAACTCTGGAGGCAACGGGTCGTCCCATCTCAACTTTAACTTCGATGACCAGAGTTCCTGAAAGAGCATTTTGAAAAGTACAACTGAGGGTGCCAACAGTCCTAACGGATCGAATATTCGTGATACTTCAGACAACAGCGAACGCCTTGTCAATGAAATGGTTGGAAGAGACTTCGAGATGCGAAAGGAATATTCATCGTTTGATGGATTCCAATGCATTCCAAGCACCTTAATATACGAATTTGAACGTTCAGTGTCGTAAAAAGAGTATTCACATTGCTCTTTAGGAAGAGAAGCTAGGAGTGGCCAACAATTGGAGCTCCATTTCCGCAGCTCAAGGTTGGCCATGGAAAGAAGAGTGACTAATTCGGATTTCAATTCGATAAGGTCTTTGGGTGACTTTGCTCCCGTCATAACGTCATCCACGTATACGTCTTCCAGTAGAACACGCGCTGCATTCGGGAATTCTGATTTATAGTCCTCAGCAAGCTGCTTCAGAACCCGAACTGACAAAAACGGAGCGGAAGCTGTACCATATGTTACAGTGCGTAACCGAAAATGTTCGATTTCCTTTGAGGGAGAGTCGCGCCAAACAATGCGTTGGTAATCGCAATCGGAGTCATCTACCCAGATTTGACGGAACATTTTTACGACGTCGGCAGTAAAAACGAAGGGATGTTGTCGAAACCGCAAGCAAACACCTATTAAGTCCCGTTGAATAGGAGGGCCTATCAACAATGCATTGTTCAACGAGTTACCAGTGGAGTCTTTGGCAGAGCCATCAAAAACGACACGCAATTTAGTAGACGAACTGTCTGGTTTTAGCACCGCGTGGTGTGGTAGATAAAAACATCTACCGTTAGAACACTTATTTTCGTCACGAGGAATTCGAATCATGTGGCCTAAGCCGATATATTCCCGCATGAAATCAGAATACAAGTCTCTCAGTTTCGAATTTTGAGCGAACCGACGTTCCATTGCGAATAGGCGAGAAACAGCGAGCGAAAGAGTATTTTTGAAAGATGGATTTGGAGTTTTAAAAGGAAGGTGAACAACATACTTCCTGTCAGGAGATCGAGAGAAAGTCAGTTGAAAATGTTCTTCGGCCTGGTCGAAAACGATAGAACTGTTTGCTGGGAAAACCTCCTCAACTTCCCAGAAACGTTGCATCAAATTACTTAAATCGAGTAGAGAGTGAAATGAGATAAAATGGTTCGATTCCTCTGGTTCAAAAAATTGTCCGGTTATGACCCATCCAAACGAAGTGCGTTGTGCGATTGGGCATCCATTGGGACCTCGAATTTGTCCATCTTTGAGAATGCTCCAAAGTTTGTCACCACCGAGAAGAACATCGATTGGGGCGGCGACATTGAAAGTAGGATCAGCAAGGTCGAGGTTTTGAATATGAGACCAGGAGGAAACATCTATCAATTTGGTTGGTAAGTTTGAAGTTAATTTATCGAGTATAAAGGCATCAACGAATGAGTGAGAAGAATTGACACGAGAACGAAGATTTAGTGAGATGAGGCCCTTTGTATATCCAACTTCAGTCGACGATAGACCGAGGATAGGAATTCTTGAATGCTTACGATGATAACCGAGTCTTTGAGCGAAAGATTCAACAATGAATGTAGACTGTGACCCGGAATCTAAAAGAACACGACAGTCTATCAGATTTCCTTGATTGTCTTGAATTTTAGCCAAGATAGTTGGTAAAAGAGTTTTCTTAGGACGACTAACATCAAGCGAATGATTACTAACGAGCGATTCGGTGGTGTTGGATTGAGCGGAGGTTGATGACGAAGATTGAGTTTGGTTAGAAGAACCCGTTAACGAAACTTGATTTGTATTTGCTGCATCATCAGGATGCACCAACGAATGGTGGCGTGATCTACACACCCGACAGCGAAAAGTAGAAAAACATTTTTGCGATGAATGTCCAGCTTTAAGACAATTAAAACAAAGCGAGTTTGTCTTCGCAAAACTTCGACGAGAGTCAATGTCTAACGCGACGAATTTTGTACACTGAGTAAGGACATGATTGTCTTGACACATTGGGCATTTGGATTTCGAAATTGAGTCTGAAGGCCCAGCAAGATGAGCTCGAATATTGTTTGATTGCTTTGTACGCGATGAACCCGACCGACTGGAAAGTGATTGACAAGCCTCAAAGGCATTGCACCGTAGTTCTAAAAAGTCTAGTAATTCGACTATAGTAACGTCTTCCCGAGAACCGATATTCTCTGCCCAAGCTTGCTTGGTGTCCGAATCAAGTTTGTTTAACAATAAATAAATGAGCCAAGGGTCACGACCTGTCTTATCCAACGCACTAAGACCACGCACAACTTCATCGGCACCGTCAGAAATTTTTCTTAAAGTTTGAACATTAGAGTTATTTGCAGTAGGAAGTGACAAAAAAGTTTCAATAAAAGATTGAACTATCAATTGGCTTCGATCGTACCGTCTTTCTAAGCGATCCCAAGCTTCCGAATAATTTGCGTCATTTATTTTCAAATGTTTTATAAGATTGGCTGCGTCATCACGCAGATAGGATTTCAAGTAATGAAATTTATGGGTCGGACTAAGATTCACCTTAGTGTCGACTGAACCCAGATATATGTCCCTGAACGAAGGCCAATCTTTATAACATCCACTGAATGGTGGCACAACGATTGTCGGAAGTTTAGAAGTATTGGAATTATTTGACGATGGCGAAGACGAATTAATTTTTTCGAGAAAGGCTGATTGTTGCTCAGCTAAGCGATTAAACGCAGAAGAATTATCAAGAACTTCCACTGGTTTGGTGGAAGTTTTTTCCCTATCGCGAATGGCTTTAACGAGCTCGGCATTTGAAACAAAATATTTTAATTCGTATTCCGA
Organism: Eupeodes latifasciatus; assembly: GCA_920104205.1. Lineage (NCBI taxonomy): Eukaryota > Metazoa > Arthropoda > Insecta > Diptera > Syrphidae > Eupeodes > Eupeodes latifasciatus. The sequence goes on along the minus strand of OV049924.1, from coordinate 387,418,778 downwards.
AAATTCAGATTCTAATTCACTAACTTCTTCATCTTCAGCTTTTTCAAGAATTTCGTTATGAAGAGATGAATATTCAGACCATGTGGTCTCGAGTTTATTTAACCGAATCTCAAGCATTTCGATTGTTATAGATTCATCAATCGCTTCTGCAAATGCTGCCGCCCGAGTTAAGCGCCCTTTTGCATTACCGCACTTAACTTTTAATGCACTTGCCATCGCAGTTATAATTCAATTTTCGATTAAATGATTTAAAACCAAACAAAAAAAAAATTAATATGTTCGTATGAGTTCGTATGTTTATGCAGAAACGTGTGCAAAACAGTTTTAATTAACCTGTACCGTTATTGATTCAATGTTCGATAAATCGTAGGTACTGCACAAAAAAATTAAATAAATATATGTAATAGCACTAGCAAGTATTATAGAGCTACGGATTACATATATATAAAAAACATCACATCATTTCATCCATACATATATGTATGTAATTCGACGTAGTCTTTAATACTTTTTATAGTTTTAATTTCACGAATTTCAGAAACACGATTGTCTTTAATTTAAGAAATTGTTCACTTAATCCGGCTCGAAGGACCACAATTTGATGTTTAGGAATAGTGGACTGTAATTTTATTGATGATGATTCACAGCGAAGCCCGAGCAGAAAATCTTCCCATACAAAATGCACCGAATGTAAAGGCAACGATAATAAGTTCATATGTAATATAAATGTTTATTTAATTCGATAATTGTTACCAGCTCCAAGAAAGGTCTGCTCTGTTTGGTGGTTCGCTTCAAAAGGAAAGATGCTTTGAAATATTTTATGCTTGCAGGTGCAACGAATATACGCACAAAAAGAAGAGCGAAAATTAAGTTACTGTGCTTTCAAATACAAACAAGAGTTTTACATTAGATTTCAAGTTAGCAAAAAAATAAGTTACAGTTTTGATTTGAGTTAAATTTTAAGAAGAATTCATAGTGTATGATTTGTAATGTTTGGTAATTATGAATAAAAATTATAATTGATAATTTTGATAAATTTGAATGAATAATTTTTAAGGCAAGTTAGATTTAGGTTGTTTAGTCCAGAACAACATTCTTTCGCTCGAATCATTTGATTCTTCAGTTTTACTATCTTCTTCTATCGCTCCCCCTTCTTTTTTACTGACCCTCTTGTCTGTCCTCGGGCGCTTAGCTGGGACGACCTCTAGTCAATCCCCTTTTTGCTTCCTGTCTCTCTGAGCGGCGGTTTGCCGTTTCTTCGACTGCAGCTGCACCGGAAGCGCTGCTTCGCTCTTCTTTCCGCCTTTGATAGGACACAGCTCACTGTTGTGCATCTGTCTTCCAGGGCACCTAGTGCACGGTCCCTGGAAACAGTCTTTCGGCATGTGGCCTGTCTTCAGGCAGTTGGCACAGACTCCTCTCGATTAGACAAATTTGTGTCGTCCAGCCAAGCTCAGGGCCAAAAACTCCGGACAGGTCCATATCGGATGGTCCATGGAAGCGCAAGCTTGGCATGGCTTCTTCTTCCCTCCTTTGTTGGCTCTTTCATCTTTCCATGCCCTTGTTAGGGCCTGAGCCGATGTTGATGGCATCAGCGGTTCTCTCCTTCGGACACTTTGGGCACTTTCCAAGGCTGTTGCCCTCTTCTCTATGAAGGTACATATTTCACGTACAGTCGGCTGCTCTGTAGTCCTGCTCTCTTCCCACTTGCAGGCCGTCTCTCCATCCATCCTTTCGTGGAGCATGTGGACCACAATCATGTCCCAGCTTTCTGTTGGGATGCTCTGGGCCTTCAGCTGCCTCATTGTCTCATGTTTCACATTCGACATTCTTTCCAGATCTGCAGCTCGCGGATGCTCCATTAACGATGGTAGCCTGAAGAACTGCCGAAGCAGCTCCCTACAGGTGGCGTATTGGCGACTATATACCTCGTTGAGGCGTTGCCATGCCTCAGCGTAATTACTTTCCGTTAGCTGCCACTCTCCCAGCGTCCGAGCTGCCTTTCCAGTTAAGGACCCCTTCAGGTATGCGAATTTATACGCAGGCGCGATGTTTTGATTCTCGTGGACGGCCGCAAGGAATCTGTCTCGGAATCCCTGCCACTTCGTGATGACGCCATCGAACTCGCCCCAGGTGTTTTTCACGTCATGTTGCGAAAATGGCATTGATACCTGTACGGCGATCTGCGTCGCGTCCACCTCCTCTCTCGGCGTCAATTCCTTGACCCTCTCCTTAAGGATGGCTGAGGCATTAAAGTAAGACTCCTCGGCCTCCGCCACCTTCCTCTCCACCTCGGCTGTTATAAGCGGATCGTCTCCTGCTACCAGCCTTCTTTCCATTGCCTTTAGCTGGGACCAGGACTCTCCCAAGGCCTCCAGTCTTACGGCAACTCCTTCCTTTGGACAGACGCCCAACCTCTCGGAACGGCAGAATGATACCATTCTCTCGATGGCGTTAACAGCCGCCTGGAAAAGGTAGCCATAATTCTCTTCTACTGGCTCCATCTCTCGTTCTTTCCTTTAATTATAAAAAAACATATGTCATTAAATTGTATGGATATATCAATTGCTGAAAAGAATAAATGCTGAAAATAATATATCTAAGGAGAATCGGGTCGGACTTTTCCTGTCTGAGAAAGAATAAAAAATAATATATGTAAACAAAAAGGCAAAAATATAAAAATAAATATAAATATTTCTCTAAGACAAACAGAAAAGAACCCGACTCAATCCAAAATAAAATAAGCTATAAGAATAAATGAAAAAAGTCGCGACTGAATCCGCTCCTGGGGTGTGCTGCCGCTAGTGTTGCTTTAGTTATGTTTTCTTTCCTACTTGCAAGTTTTCTCACAACGTCTCGCATAAACATGCTTTGAAACCGTTGTTCTATCCTCTCTCGCACAAACGTCTCGCATAAACGTGCTTTGAAACCGTTGTTCTATCCTCTCTCGCACAAACGTCTCGCATAAACGTGCTTTGAAACCGTTGTTCTATCCTCTCTCGCACAAACGTCTCGCATAAACGTGCTTTGAGAACGTTGTTCTAAATAATTTAACTCGTTTTATCACAGTTTCTTTCGCTATTTTCTTTTTCCGAACCGAAAAAACACTTTCCTCTGTCGACCGGCGACAATTTTCCAACACAGCAACAACACACCCTAGACTGTACCCACAAGAAAAATATTATCTCTCACCTTTCCTTAGTTTTCAAAACTTGTTTTATTTTCTTGTCTATCGTCTTTTATTCAGCTAAATTGCTGAAGTTAGCTCTTTCCAATTTTGATATTCTTTCGCTCAAATTATTTTATGTGAATATTTAACACTTTTATTACTCGGCTTTAGATTTCCGAACACAAGCAATAAACTCAACTTACTTCGACGAACGTTGCACATTGAATGAATATTCTCCTTCATCACTGCGTGAACCGTCTGCGCTATACATTATTTATAGTCTCGCATACGAGTGCTGTACATTTTTGTATCTCTCGTTCTGGGTGTGGCCTATGTCATGTGACCGCACACAAGTTTGTTGTTTTGAAGAATGCTGAAAGAATAAAAAGGAAAAACAAAAAAAGGTCCCTAACGGGGTTTGTTTTGCAGCTGCATCATTGGGTTTTTTCCAATGAGCTGCCGCGTCGTATCGAGCATTCTCTCGTCCATTTAGTAGAAGAAAAATAAAAATAAAAAAACGGACTCACCGATTCTCTCCGAATACTATCGTTCTTTTGTGGCGTACGTGATTTTACGCAGCCCTCGTCCGTTAAGTGGAATAAGAAAAATAAAATAAAAAAAAAAAAACGGACTTACCGATTCTCTCAAAATATTATCGTTATGATATTTTGTGGCGTACGTGATTTTACGTAGCCTCTTACCCATGTACATATGTATGTATATTTCTTTCCATAGAACGCTCCGAATGCTATCGCTGTTTTGCGGCGTACGTGATTTGCGTAGCCTTTTGCCCATATACATATGTATGTATATTTCTTTCCATAGAATTCTATTATTTTCTCGATTCCCGACACTGGTACATATCCTACTCGAATGACCAATGTTTTCGACGGCATTAGGTCAGTGGACTGTAATTTAGAAACCCGAACAAGAACCAAATAAAACACAATTATTTAATGTGGAAAAAGGCAATGCCAAAAAAACCACAATCTTTCCTTTATTTAATTAAATTAAAACCGAAGGGTTTTCTCTCGCTCGACCTACTCGGTCGAGTTCTTTCGTGTGTCTAACTTAAAATATAGCTTTTTGCCTTCTCGCAGGAAAGCAAAAAGCATCTCTCATCGAACCTGAAAGCTCTATTCTCTTTCAGTTCGATACACTAACCTTAAAACACAAAATTTTAACTAATTAAGTTTTGATAAAACTATAACTCACCGCTCCTTATCTTTTTGACAAATTATCACAACAGATAAAAACACCACAATTGTAGGTTAAGATAATATTGAATTTTTAATCACTTTGCAAATATACGCTTTTTTTACAAAACTAATGAAATAAATTAAATAATGGATGCCGCAGTCTGTCATTTTTGTGGGTTTACCTATGGTCATCAGTGGTGCCAACAACCAAAACAATAATTTTTTTCGTTTTTGAGATATCTATAGTGTCCGTTTCATAGCGTATTCCCCCTACTTATTTTTTATCTTACCTATACGTTGAATTTCATATTCAAAATAATTCTATTTTTCTATTAGGTAAATTATATTAATAAGGATCTTACTACTATTGAGTGACAATCAATGCAATCGAGTGGAATTTTGATGTTATGATGTGACTAACATACTCGATTTGCATTTCACATGTTTTGTTACTCATTCATTGAATGGGCAGTGGCGGATGTGGATACACTACAATAATGGTTAAGTATTCTTAAATTTTTCAAATTTTCCACGCAATTCTCTTAATTTTTCCATAAAATCTTCTCCCGAAAATAACAAAGACAACAGAATGGGTTATTGTCATAGTGTAAATATGGCTTTTTTTGAGTTTGTCGTTGTTGGAATGCTTTGTACTGTGATTGTAATTTGCGTTGTGCCTGTTTGTTTTCGAATCTTATGCCCATGGTACGGCTGGATCAGTTTCCCTTTGACCATACAATGCTTTTGCTTCTTCAGTTTCTGATTCATCATCTTCTATCAACCTAGAACTGATGAACTTATGGGCTGCAATTTTCTCATGAGAATATATAGCTTGATTAATTCTTGAAGACAACAAAATCATGTTTTTTATCTCAGTACCTCTGGAGGTCTTTGATAGGTAAGCTGCACATCTAATTGTTGTGCTATATTTATTTTTCTGAGCTGCACGATTCTCAGTTGGGTTTTTTCCTGTAAATTCGTGTTATGTTTTTTCTTGTGTCAAGTTTCTTAAAATAAAAAAAAGACGTATTGTTTCGGTAACAGAAGTGTACCTTTTTGTTTTTCCTTTATTTTCACTTTTTTTATAATATTTACTTAAATTTACTTAAGTCTAAGTTGATTTATCCACAAGAATTAGAATATTATATAATTGATTAATTTAGCAACAGGAATTAGTTTATGTATAATTGATTACTTTAACAACAAGAATTAGTATATGTATAATTGATTAATTTTTACAACAAGAAATAGTATATTGTATAATTATCGAAAAGAAGATATCGTCGACGACCGAACGATCCGAATTCAAGATACAGAGTAAAACGTCGATGGCTCGTCACCCGACACGACGAAACAGAAAAATGCAACATGAGCACAAGTGTGCTTGTTTGTGGTTGCTATAGGGTTCAATGCACGTTTAATGGGTTTGAAAAGGGAGTGCATTGATTGTTGAATAAAGGAAATGGAAAACGATGAACTGGGAATTTTGGGTTTGGTTTCAGTGTAGCAGGCAAAGAAATTGGAGAAGTTTAATGGATTGAAAAAGTGAATGGGTTTGGTTTAAGTGGAGCGATCGTTGATCGCGTGGTTGACAACATTGGAGTTGAATGGAGTTTTTGTAGGTAATTAAAAGGAAATGATGAATATGGGAATTATAAGTGGGTCGGATATTGGTCAATCAAATCAAAAGGAAATAATGACTGTGGGAATTTGAAGTGGGAATGGGTTGAATTGTAGCAGGATAAGAAAGGATGATGAGGAAATGTTGTGAAGTACGCACTTTACAACACCTCCCCCTTAAGAACGAAACTTGTACCTTGGAATGGTGCGAGTTTCGGCTTTGCTGTGAGAAGATGGAATTGGGAGTGAACGAGATAGATTTGATGGGGCTAAACGAGGTTTTGGTATTGGTACAGTTTCTACCGATGTTACTGAGGTTGAATCAACTTTTATTTCTGGCATTGGTATTGATTCCGTTTCTTTTTTGTTATGAACTGAGTTCTTTCTCATATTCCGCATTAGCAATATTATTATAACTATGAATACGGCGAAAATCATTAAAAGGAATAACACGATTGAAGTGTTTTTATTTTCATTATCGGTGTTCGAATATACAAACTGAGAGGTGGTGTTATATTGAATGAAAGGTAAGGATTTGATGAAATAAAGTTAAGATTAGTTTTTGTTTCGAAATTTGTTTTGGAGCTTAAGGATTGATATCTTGTGTTTGCAATACAGTTTGGTTGGATTTTAAGAATACCAGTTGCATTTATGTTTATTTGCGAGTTAAGATTTTGGTATTTAATCAAAAGATTTTCTGGATTTGGGGAAGCGAAAATCCAAGAATTGGAGTCTGCTAGCTGTAGGAAAATGGGGTGATATATTTGCATTAACTGAATATTACAATTACTGATTTCACTTGGAAGAATGGAAATTAAATCCAGTTCGCAGGCACTGCTTGAAGATGTGAAAAGGATAGGTGCGTTTCTTTCGCAAAGATAACTATTTTTTGTAGTTGTTTGACATTTGTCTAAGTAAGTCATGTTTATCATAGAGAAAGTATGATTGTTTTTCTGAGTCAACGATAAGAAAAGGTTTTTCAGGGATTATAATTGCATATGTTTTGTTTTCGATGAGATTTGGTATACTAGTCATTTTGTAAATGTTATAGTTTTTGGGAGAAGTAAGAGGAATTTTTAATACAAAATTAATTTGGTTGTCAATGTAGTAAACATGAGTTTTTAAGAGATTAAAAAGTGTGTCTATATATTGCTCTTGTAGAGGAAGTGGTAAACGATTTTCTTCTGGAAGGAGTAATTGTATCTTTTTAATTTCCTCTGTGAGTTTAGAAGGATCAATAAGATATGGGTGAAGTTTTCCATGGGCTGCGGAGTAAATAGCGTCCAGGAGGTGATCTTTGGTTGAATAGTAGTATTCTGACAAGGAGTTGAACATCGTAAAAAGTTCGTTTAGGTGAAGAAAGGATTTATTATGTTATTACTATTTGAGTTGTTGCTTATTTGATTTATGATTTTACTGGTTTCTTCATTCTTCTTCTTCTTCTATTTTAATAATTTGGTCGTTTGTAAGGTTTAATTGATGGATGATATTTTTTGATATTGAAATTTGTTTTTCGTTTAATTGGGATTCATAATGTTGTTGGTTAAGTTTATTTATATGACGAGAAAAAGTTTTTGCATCCTCGTCGTCGAGGGTGCCAAACAATTGTTTGGATATAGAACCAATAGCATTTATTAATCCTCTCTTTTGTATTCGAGATTTTATGGTGGTTCCTAAGTATTTGTTAATAATTTGATCCTGTGATTTAATTCGATCAAGGACTAACGTAGAAAGGGTAGGAAGGGATTCGCATTGGGATAAGTTTTCGTGTGAAGAAAGAAATTGTTTACAAGAAGAAAGAATTTTTTCATAGGTCAGTAAGATTGAGTTATATTGGAAGTTGAGTTCGGTATGGTTAGTATATATGAGTAAGTTCCAATGGTTAGAGAAAAGCTTAAGGTTACCAACGTGTTCGTAATATATTCCTGTCTTGTTTTTCAAATCGATGGTTTCATACAGTTGTTCGTTGTTGATCATCATTTGGTAACTCAAGATTATTTTAAAGATAAAAATCACGATTATAGGTTTCTCCATTTCTCTATAAGAATTAGTATGCTGGTGGGTAAAGATGTAAGTTGTTTAAAGATGAATGGTTGATATATAATGGTTGGATTAAAGATGAATGATAGAGATGGTAGTTGGTAGTTGGTTTAAAGATGATTAATAGTCTTTTATTATTGTTTCTGTAGTTTTTAGGTTTCACTTGTTTTTATTTTGTTTGTATTAGTTTTTTAAGATAATCAGACGTTTTTTTTTTTTTTTGTTCACTGTTTCAATGATTTTTTTTTTTTTACACTGATTCGATTGTTATATTTTGTTTGTTTGTTTGTAAGGAGTATCACTTGGCACTAAACACTTTCCAGGCAAACCCCACATCTGACACCAATTTTTTGTTGTGCTATATTTATTTTTCTGAGCTGCACGATTCTCAGTTGGGTTTTTTCCTGTAAATTCGTGTTATGTTTTTTCTTGTGTCAAGTTTCTTAAAATAAAAAGAAGACGTATTGTTTCGGTAACAGAAGTGTACCTTTTTGTTTTTTCTTTATTTTCACTTTTTTTATAATATTTACTTAAGTCTAAGTTAATTTATCCACAAGAATTAGAATATTATATAATTGATTAATTTAGCAACAGGAATTAGTTTATGTATAATTGATTACTTTAACAACAAGAATTAGCATATGTATAATTGATTAATTTTTACAACAAGAAATAGTATATTGTATAATTATCGAAAAGAAGATATCGTCGACGACCGAGTTGACATGGGATTTCGAGTCATCAATTTTAAACAATGAATGCATATTAGTCCGATAATGGTAGCAGCAATATGGCCGTCATTACAAATGTCCCCTTGATTAGCTATTTTGGACGTTTCGTCAAACTACTTTTTCCAAAATGTTTTTAAGTTATCGGCTGAATAGGAGACAGGAGCAGTGTCGTCAGAGTCTACTTTTTGAGACTCAGTGATCTCCTCTGCTAACCCGGTGCCTTCTGTGGCTTGATTGGAAGTGTCAATTGAAGCTTGTTTCAGGAGCAGATGAGGTCGATAGTGAGGTTCCTGAACTGTCAACAAATTCGTCAAAAAGTAGATTCTCGATTGTGATGGGTGATCTCATTGCAAGGATAAAAACTTTTAAATCTTTAAGAAGATCCTTATACTTGATTGTGCCCTTGGTATTAAGACACATACATTTTACTCGTATATTAAAATTACTTTATTTAATTTTAAAACTTAATTTATTTTATATTATCTGAGACGTCTGTCTCTTAATCGTGTCACGGCAAAAGTGATCAAAGGAAATACTATGGCGATGGTTGCAAAGGGGTATATACCAGGCACGAAGAGTGACTTTTTTGGAAGCGGAAGCACTTAACGTTGAATTTAAAATTAAAAGTCATTTATTCAAGATCATATTTTATTCTATTATAATTTTTTTCTCATCAAATGTTCTCGACGAGAATGGTTTATTAATTAAGCTTTCAATTATACAATTGCAGGTAATCATTTTGAACAAAACGCTAAAGAAAAAAGAAATCCTAAACTACTTACACAAAACATTTACAGTTGACATTTTGACAATGCGATTTGCACACAACAGATAAAAAACATAACACGGAACACACAAGTGTTAAATGAACTTTTCTACCCCTTTGTCAATGAATAAGAAGAAGCAAATAACTCAAAACTCATATCTCTCCTTTCCTGCTCTACTTTTGTTTTCACAAATTTTCATAATGAGTTCACTCAATGCAATCTTCACTTCTTAGGCCGCCAAAACACGACACAAGTGAACTGCACAGTTCTCAGTTTAAAAAAGTTTTCGTTCTATAAACATGCGTTCAAAATTAGCTCTTTATATATTGCTTGCCATTGCAATAAAAAAAAAATTGAAAACTCAGTGCAAAAAAGGAGTATTGGGTTTTTTGATCTTCCAGAAAAGATAGTATTGAATAATACCATAAAGATAGTTCATATATATGTCATCGGCTCAGGCAAGAGACTTTTCGCTGCATTTAACTTTTTTAATTCTTTTCTGTAGTTTGTCCGAAAATTATTAATTTTTTTGACAACAGTGTCTCGGTCAGCTTCTGGTTTTTTTTTTCTTTTAGTTTTAGAACCAAGAGCTCATAGGCTTTACTTTTCATTATCCTGTTGCTATGTATATTCCGGGCTTTTTATTTTCCATAGAGCCGGATGTTCTTTATAAAGTTCGAGGAACTCGCTCCAGAACTTTTGTTCATCAGCCATTATAAAAAAAAAAAAACAATGTATACTGGCGTAAATAAATTATAATTATAATAATAAATATTTTATATTGAGCGGTTGCACAGTTTTTGACATTCACGACACAAATAACTGCACAAATTTAAGACTTGAGCAAAAATATCAAAATTGTTTTAATTTTTACACAGTTAACTGCACAAATCGCACAAACAACCCAATTCACAACACAACTAAACTGCGCAAACCCCAGTTTGCGCAGTTATTTTGTGTCGTGAATTGGCGGCCTTATGTGAACGCCAACAAATTAAAAAATTGCTTTGAAGGAGATTGAGTGAGAGTTGAGAGTAGGCGATATATCAGCATGGGAATGGCTAGCTGGTATGCATTCCAAATATTTTTTTGGAAGCGTGAGTGTATAATGGAGTGACATAGTGCATTCGCCGTGGAATTGAAGTTTTTGTAGTTTTAGTTTTGCATTGTTTCGAATTAAAAATTCTTTAAATCGTATAATTTTTTGAATTGCTTAACGGAAGCACTCATTCCACTCAATATATGGACGCTTCGTCCCTGGTATACATACATATGTATATATTAACTATTGTGTGCCTCTCGCTGCTGTGGTGCTCTTGGTCCTTGGTGGATGGTTACGATGCACATAGGGGTATTTGCCTCGAAAAACCGCTCAAAAATATTTTTTTGTTTTAATGAAGTGATACTTGGCTGAAACAACTGTAAAAGGGATTTAAAGCTTATTTCTATCGAATTAAGGTATAAATAAAGTATTTTGGATATATTTGGTTCATAATTTATTAATTTTTTCAATAAGGATGAAATAAATAGATGGAACTTAAAGTTATTCAGTGAACTCTTCCCAGGATTCTTCGTCATCAATACATTACTCAGCTGTTTCTTCATCTTCACTATCATTAGATATTGTAGTATCATTAAAACTGTTTAATGTTGATGAATCAGGAATCCGGGAAATAAGCATTTCAAGGGCTTCTTTGGAAAATTGCTTAGATTTTAGAATAATATAACAAAAGGTCCACAATAAAAAAAAATTAAAAAAAACTGCCCTTTTGCAAAGATTTTAAAATAAATTAATTTTCTTTTAAATAAAAGCTTAAATATTCATCAAAACAGCTTTATAATAAAGAACATACCTGCAGATGAACCCTCCATAACAAAAAACTTTGTTATCAATATCAAAAAACAATATAAACTTAATTAATTAGCGAAGGTATTTTTCACACAAATCAACTGATGCACAGTGCAAGCTTACGATCGATGACTTTCAACTGATGTTGTGGCGAAGTGTGTGCATAAAAATAAAAAAAAAAAACGGTACACTAAATTAAAACGTTTACACAAGGTTATGGTTAAAAATTACTTTATTAATTAAAACTGTTACACAAGGTTATGGTTAAAAATTACTTTATTAAAAAAGATATTCTTAAGTGTAGTCAAATCATGTGTGGTACACGCTGCGGTAGGAATCGAACTGCTAGTCGTTGATCATCTCGTTCTCCTCGGAGGTTCGGATGACGGTGATTGCCAGCGGCGGCGTCGGTAGTAATGTATCTATTATCTATTTTTATCTTATTGTTGGCTTGGGTCGTAAATCAATGAGTTTATGACGATACCGATCTTCTTTCGGGGTTGGTGTCATGTATCATCATGCACTTGACCATGTGGTCGCCATGTGTTAACTCACTATTCCATGGGTATTTAACTACAGCTAGGAAAAAAATTACTTCTCAACTCTACATTTTGAAAAATTGATTTTTGAGTGGTTTTTCGAGGCAAATACCTCTATGTGCGATGGTTGTTTGTTGAAGATGAACAATTTGGCGGTGGTGGTGGCACGTGGCTACATACATATGTACATACATATGTATATATTAACTTTGTGTGCCTCTCGCTGCTGGTGCTCTTAGTCTTTGGTGGATGATTACGATTTGCAAATATAAAGTATGTAATTGACTGTATATGCCTGTTGTCTCCGGATTTTAGGTCGACGAAAATTTGGTTGATTGTGGACTTGGTGGTCGCTGTTGCGGCTGCGTCTGCCTGTTGTCTCCGGACTTTTGGTCGATCGTGGGGTCGGTCGGTTGCTGGCGGTAGAAGCAAAATTTCTTCCGTGTTCAATTACGGCGGTTCGTGTGCGAAAACTACTAAACCAGTCATTGCCTCGCCTCCACACTATTTACGAATCGTCGGGGTCACCAATTTGTGCCCTTGGTATTAAGACACATACATTTTATATTAAAATTACTTTATTTAATTTTAAAACTATTAATTTATTTTATTGTTTGTGTTGTTGTCTCCATGTTGTGTATTTTTTCGAATAATATTATGATTAAATTAAAATATAAAAAAACAAATTTTGTAAAATTTTTTTCTTTATTTATTTATTTAAATTACTTTAATTATTATCACAGCATAAATTATTATTTATGCGACGCGTTTCGGATATATATATCCATCATCGGGCACTGGTTGATGCTATCGGACTGTGCGTGAGACGTTTGTCTCTTAATCGTGTCACAGCAAAAGTGATTTCTTCGTTACTTTATTAAAAATATAAAAATACAATCAATGCAAATAAAATGCAAATGTACAAACAGTTAATATATGACCACTCGAGTAGACAGCTTAATTCAATCTGAATCTTAAAACAATGTAGGGACGGCAAAGAAGTTGGCGTCTTGCAAATTCATATTACAGTATGCAAGATACAAGATATAAACAGTTCATAAAAAGAATCTGTTGAATTGAAAAAAATAATAGAATTATATGTAGTATTTTCCAAGCGGGCAAAATAAAACACTTTATTTTAATAATGTTAGACAAACCCAAATGGATCTTTCTTTTAATGCTCAAACAGTTATAAAATATAAAATGCCACACAGGCCAGTTCAGCTTAGTGCTGTTTAGTTTCAGCTTAGTGCTGTTTAGTTACAACTTAAGGGTGCGTGCACATGAAGCTGCACTACATTATAGAGTGTAGGTGTGAAGTTTATTAGAATTTGATGAGTTGGTACATAACACCTCCCCTTTTAAATGAAAAATTAGGTGTAACTAATTTTTTAGGCTAAAATATTCTTTTTTTTTATAGTTTGAAGTATTTTCTTTTAGTCTTATTATACATACATTTTTTTTTATAAATTGAAATATTTTCTTTTTATCTTAATATTAAATTTTTAAAATTTGAAATGTTTTCTTTTATCTTAATATAACATTTTGTTCCAATTTAAAATATTTTCGTATATAATGTTTGTTTGATTGGGCTTTAATGATCAATATTCTTGATGCAATTAATAAAAAACTAATTCATCTTCTGTTACCCGACGTTTTGCTGGCTATTTTCCAGCTTCTTCAAGGGATTTTTCAAATTTATTAACTGAAGATTTAAAATATATGTTACAATGTGTGGAACTATTTCTATTGTTATTTTCTTACTTTTGAGTTAACTGTACTATTGCATTTTTTTGTTGTTATGAAAAGTTGAATAAATAAATAAACACAAATAAAAAGATAAATAAACGAACAATTTTAAATAATGGAACAAAAACACAACAAAGTTAAAACTAATATCACAATTTATCACTTCTTATGGCAACACTATACAGCGAGCTTATGTTGTCGATGTCTTCTTTATGGTTCATCGTCATATTCATTTTTTGCTGTATTCTCAAGCTTTCTAGAGTGTAGCGGGTGGTAGTGCGGTTCTCCTTGTCTAGTATAATAGCATTATCAAAATCAGCCATATGATCGTTGTCATTCATGTGTTGTGAGAGTGCTGTAGCTGTTCTCTTTTTTCTGATATCAGCTTCATGTTCTGACATTCTCACTCCAAGTTTTCTCTTCGTTGTTCCAATGTATGTATATCATTTGGCATTGTTCGTCATTTTTCCCTTTATATGGTATTTGGTAAACTACATTTTGTTGGTCTGTTTTTTCTATTTTCGGTTTGGTGTTTGTGAATATTGCACTTAGGGTTGAGTTTGGTCTATGAGCGGATATTGTTTTTTCTTTGTCAATTGGAAATGTATTGTCCAGTGTTTTATTATCGGTGAGGTGTGGGACGTATGTTATTGAGTGGTATGTAGGGTTGCCAGAGTTCACCTTTTTTGGTTGTTAATTATTTTTGTTTTGTATTTCTTGAACTTTGTCATTTATTAAATTGTTGTATACGGTGTTCGGAAGGTTAGGTTAGGTGTCCCTTCTTGGGGTCGCTTGCGACGTCCTAGCAGGAGCAGGGAGGGGTGGGGTGTGGAATTACCGCCCTTGGGACAGCCGAGCGTCACAGCTGTTCCACTGACGAGTACTTCCTTCAAGTATAGGTTGCGGCTAGTAGAGGGAGAAGGACTCCCGCTACTAGTGGCAACCACAGGGTTGCCAACACGTTCACACCTCTGTGTAGGCTCGACAGCCTTTCCAGTGGATGTGACCGCATTGGCAGCCATGGCGCGATTTTTTAAAATTTTTCTGTTTGATGTTTTGTTTTGTTTCATTTTTGTTCCCACGAGTAGGGCGGAAAGACGGTCAGCCCCGGCAGAGCCGCTTGCCGGGGTAAGGCAGAAATATGACGGACCTTGCCACAGCATCCGTTAAGGGCTGGTTTATCCCCCAGCCTTTCATTCTTCGGCACGGTTTTCGTACAAGTACGCTCACACCACCACTGAAATTAGGAACTATGATAGAATTGGGTTTCCGAACGTTGCACTATTGAGGAGTTACAACAATTCGGCTACCCAACTCAACCTTAGCTAATCACCATCCTGCCAAAAACGCACAGGACTTCTGTAGTGATCATTGCCCGCCTGGCACCCACTTGGAGGGTTTGAATGAGGATTTTGCCAAGCTAGAATGGTCCTTAATTTATTAATGTTTTCGGTGTGATAAGCTGTGTCGCTGATGTACTTTATAGCTACCACAACAAATTAAAATTCACAATAGAGGTTGAAAAACATAACACTCTTGCCTTCTTGGACATCAAACTCATCAAAAATAACAATAGAATAAATTTTGACTGGTATAGTAAGCCGATTGCATCAGGGAGAATCATCAATTACTTGTCATCTCAACCTATAAAATACAAAATTAACACAGCCAAAAACCTCATTAACCCTGGATGGTTATGCATTTTTAACGCACACTAAGGATATGCTTCGTCAAATCGACCCAAATAGGGCATTGCATCAACCATATATTTGGTACCACTGTCACATAGCAAAACTGTTTTCAAACCGTATTTTGCAGGTTTATTAGGAATATACATCCTGAACGCACATTTCCCACGAAAAGCCAGAAGCTGTTAATCTATTGTCAAATAGGAACCAGGAGTGTAGTTTTCACGACAGTTGTGGATGAACATATCCCATATTTTCCTGATTGGGGTGAATTTGTCATGAGCTATTTGAAGACGAACAGCTTTATCGTCGAAACGTAAGCACGATAAAAGAAATTTGAATCGGGCCTTAGTCATTGTCGAAACATACCTAGATCCACTGTAGCTGGAATCAAATAGCTCCTCTGAAGATAGGTGGTTACTTTTGGAGACAGCTGTCAAGCACAATATACCAACCAGAGCACTTATTTCTTCGGGATTGGTTTCTCGTATTTGAGATATATTTTCTGTAGAAAAATCTTTTTTCCGCGAATTTATTTCGACATTTGTCCATTGCACAACTTCACTTACTATATTCACAGTTAGAAATAATTGAAAACATTGCAGTGGTTCAGTAATGTTTTTACAGTGGCGTGTTGGTCCCCTGGCCTGATGAACTACATTCATACCTTATTTATGGGATTTGCCTTTTATTGATGACCACTTGTAGTTGTTTTTACCCCGAAGGATAGTTTTAGTAAATGCTATTATCCCTGTTTTTTTTCTTAGTAAATTGAGAGGAATATTGTCTTCATCCGAATCTGAAGATGATGCATCGCTCTCAGGTCCATCGGCATCCTCCATAGCAAAGTTGTCATCACTACTACTTCCGAAATCTTCTTGAATGTCATCTTCTGAAATGTAAACATCATCTTCGCATATTCCAAGAAAATTCTGGACTTCATTGTCAACTAGTTGGTGACTGGCACTCATTTTATTATTCTATTGCAAAAAAAAACTCTTAAATAATAAACCGCAACAAACAAATACAAAAAAAAAAATCTCATAAAAGTTATCCTTCGTCGTTTCGACAAACATACCTGCACAAAAAAAGTATTTCCATTCACTGCACGATACCATATGTCCGTCCACTGGTAGATACCAACACCAACTGATGTTGTACGAAGAGAGAATAAAAAGGGACGAATAGTAAAAGAGAAGTCATAAAAAAATAAAAGTAGTGTTCGTCGATTCGACGAAGGATAACCATCCAGGGTTAAAGTGTCAAGTATTTTGTTGATGTCATTTTTGTTCACTATGGCGAACATATCATCTACATATTTTACGATGAACTTCATTTTAGTGTTGCAATTTTTCAGTTTGTCAATGGTTTCGTCAAGAAGATGGTCCAATACTATGTCTGCGATGGTGGGTGATAGTGGATTTCCCATTGGCATACCGAAAGTTTGGCTGTAAAATGTGTTGTTATATTTGAAGTAATTATTATCTGTTAGGCAGAAATTAAGTATTTTTAAAAACTGTGATTTTGGTATTTTTGTTTGTACTTTTCCCAATTTTTCATTATTATTTTGATGGCTGTATATGAAGGTATGTTTGTAAATAATGCGAAATGACATCAAATGATACTAGAACATCTTCGTTTTGGATTTCTATTTCTGTTAATTTATTTTTCAGTTGAGAGGCGTTCTTTACGTTGTAGTCTTCTGAAATTAGGTTTTTAAGAATTTGTCCGACATGCTTTGCAAGGTTATAGCATGGAACATTAGTTGACGCTGCTATTGGTCTTAACGGTATTTCAGTTTTATGAATTTTTGGGAGTCCATATAGTACGGGTGCTAATGCTGTGGAGCAGGAGAGCTTTGTTTTTTGTCTGATGTCTATGATTTGTTGTTTGTATAAGTTGTTTACTATTTCATTGTTTGTTTTTTGGAGGTTGTTTGTGGGGTCAAATCTTATTGTTTTGTATGTATTTTTATCCTCGAGGAGTTGATTCAACTTTTTGTTACCTATAGTCTTCTCTGTAGATGATTACCGTTTTATTTCCCTTGTCTGCATTTGTGATTATGATGTCTTCTTTGTGTTTTCTTATAATGTTTTTAGTTTGTTTTAATGCTTTTAATATGAATTTTTCTTTTTTAGTGTTTTTTATATTTCTTTTGAAATTGGTTATTCTGTTGGATAATTTGTCAATGTCTTTTTGTTTTGGATCAGCTATTGTTTAAATGTATTGTTCTATCTCAGCAATAATATGTATTGGAGAGAAATTGTCTTTTGATATTGGGAGTGCAAATTTCTTACCAAGAGATAAGAGCCATTTACACTCAATCGGAAATTCTATTTCTGTCTTATTTTCTTATAGCTCTCATTATATACAAAACCTAGCTTGATTATGTGTTCTTCTTTAAGTTTATTGAGTTTGGATATTTGTAACGTCTTGATTGTTCTGTTACATGTTTGTACATTTGTATATTTTCTTTTAATCTTAATACTAACACTTTTATCTTAAAACTAATCCTTTTTAGTCGGTGGTTGAGTATCCTTCTCTTGCAGATAAAGGTCTTCTTCCTTTGACTATGTGACGGGTTCTTAATGAAACATTCTCGGGAGCCTCATAGACGACTACTTCTGAATGATGGTTTTGTCTGCAACAAAGTAGAACCTTCAAGGTTTTGAAGATTTTGAAGATTCCGAAAAATATTAGAATTTTCCTCAATGATACCAGAGCCAGTACGAATAATATAACTTCTCCTGAAATGAGAAGCCAATTAATTTTAGTTGAAGTCTTTGGAAACATTTTGAAGTTTTGATTGATGGTCTTCTAATGATGACGCATAAATCACGATGTCGTCTAAATAGACAATACATTGTAGACCTTGAAGGCCTGTTAAAACATTGTTCATCAATCTCTGGAAGACTGATGGTGCGTTTTTTAATCCGAAAGGCATACGAATAAATTCGTAGTGCCCATCGGGAGTTGAAAAAGCGGTTTTACAACGATCTTCTGGTCGAACATTAATTTGGTGGAAACCAGAAGCTAGATCGAGAGTTGTGAAGTAATTAGAATGACTTAATTGATCCAAAATATGAACAATATTTGGAAGAGGAAAAGCATCACCAATTGTGACGTTATTCAGTTTCCTGTAGTCTATGACAACACGCCATATTTTTGTTGACCTGAAGCGTCAACTTTCTTTGGAACCACCCAAAGTGGAGCGGACCATGGAGATACGGAAGGCTTAATGATTTCTTGATTTAGCATTTTTTTATTTGCTTGTTAACTTCTACTTTATGTTTTTCAGGGTAACGGTACGTTTTTGCCGCTATAGGTCCTGAATTATTTGTTATTATTTCATGCTGAATAGCTGATGTAGAAGTGAGGACATCTCCCTCTAATTGAAATATGTCACTGAATTCTTTGCATATTTCGATAATATGAGATTTTTCTTCAGTATTTAAATGATCGAGTCTTAAGTTAGCTTGTAAATCTTGAAAACGATCAAATTTATTTGATTTTGTCAATGGAATTAAATTAGGTAATTGTTCCAATTGACAGAAAAGATTTTAAAGAATTATATGATTTTCAGTGGTATTTAGAATTGAAGCAGGAGCATAAGAATCATTATTTACTTGAGTAATTGCTCTTGACAAGAATACACCTTCTTGTAAATATAGCTCTGGAAGAATGCTTTCTTTAAGCTGAGGATTATTTATAAAAACTGAAATAAGTTTTTCAGTACGAGGTTCGATTTCAATAAAGTTTTAATTTGGTGAACTTTCTTTTGAATTGATTGGAATATTTCCGTACTTAAAACGGAGACATTGGATTTTGTAATCGATAATCGCATCCATGGATTTAAGGAAATCATTTCCCATTATATGGAATATTTGAATCCACGGTTAATACATGGAATTTATATGGAAGTGATTTATTAGGAAATTTTATCATAAGATTTGAGCAGTCTGAAGTTTTAATGGGATTATTCTGACTAAATCCATTTAACCCATTAACACCCAAGGGTATAGAAAAATAGAAATTTTGTATTTTTGTGATATTTTCTGTTTATTGAGTTTAAATTTAAAATAATTGCAAAAAAAAAAGTTTTCAAAAAATAGTGGTCAGCAGTTACGAGGGTGTACTTTTTTAGTACAATGGTATCATACATACTATTTTAATTTTGATTAATATGAAAATTTGTAAAGCAATCTTTATGTATGCAAAGGGTCACATTGCACATTTCACAACACCATTTCGATCGCTGATGGCACTGGCGACATCTTAACTGATTTGGTAACTTCTTTGCAAAATGGTATCCTGGGCTTTCTGTTATGCTCCTTTTGACTGCGAGTCTCGGTTGTCCTTGATTCAAAGTGTGAAATCTGAGATAATGCAGCGTAACAGCTCTTGTAAACTCCAGTAAATCACCTTTGTAGTTGTTGGTCAATTTGTGAAGCTTCCAGGCATTAGAGACAGTAGATGAAATCATCGATGTGAAAATGTTCCACCACCACTTCTTCGCTCTTATTTCTATAGAATAAGTGTTGATGAACTGATCGTGAAGATCAACACCACCCATATTTTTATTATAGTTTTTGAAGACAAGCGGCTGAGGAATATTAATTTTTTTCTGTTGTTCTTTGTCCCATCTTTTTACATTCTCGCAAGGTTCGATTTTGTCGTAGTTAGTGGCTATAGTAACGATGCTGTTGTCTTTCCATTTAACGAAAAGCAACTCATTGGTCTCGTCGAATTGGTGGTCAAAAGTACCCCTTTTTTGCTTTTGAAATTCTTTATTTTGAGGAAGAGGACATTTCTTGAGCCGATTGTCGCGAGCTGTTCCAGTTGCTCTAAATTTCTTTTGTTTTAAAATCTTCATAAGTTCATAGCTTGTAAAAAAATTGTCAAAATAAATTGCATGGTCAGTTGGACATTCAATATTTTTTAGTAAGTCAAGAACAACTCTTGATCCTAATGGCAATTTCTTTAGAGAAGGCTTAACATTTTTTGCTCCGCAATAAGTATCAAATTGATACATATTGTTGGGGAATTAAACTTCCAACGAAAAAGGGGGAGAGATCCTTGATTCAATATTTAAAAAGGCACTTTGCCGAACACCAAATTTTCTAAGATAATTGATTTATTTGCTTACTATAAATTATATGTGATAACTAATAATAGAGAATAGCGCAGCAGTCAACCGACCGTGTTAAGGTATCGAAGAGAACAGAACTAGACTGACCAAGTCAGTCACCAAGCCACCATCAGTCCGTTGTTCGAGAGTGCAGCGTCACCAAAACGCCCACAAGTTAAGCGAGTCCAGAATTTGGTACCAGGCCCATGCCTTGGATACCCAACGACACACAACCAAGAATGTGCCAACGCCAGCAACAATAGCGAAGATCCGTGGGAGCGTCATCTGAGGGTAAGCCATCGTCGTGGTGTTGTTTATTTGTTCTTCCTAGAACTGTCTTGCAACCCTCAGCACTCTGCTGTATTTATCCAAGATAAATATAGGGCAGCGATGATTGACTGGCGACAATAAGAGTCGAATGTCACAGTCCAGTCGTTGAGTGAGCGACACTACGAGCCGCTTCAACGTATCCATAACCATAGCATATTGTAGGTATCTGCCATGCTAATGCATACCCATGGTGTGTGCTATGTGTCCGTTCTACTATGGCATACCCACGGTATGCGCTGTGTATCTGCTATACGGTGGATGACGACACCACCTATAGCTCTATGTATACTTAGATATGTGCATTGTGCCTGTGCTGTGGGTAGGTATCTGCTTTGGCTGGCACAGAAATGAAGCACAAATCAATGGCACATTTAATTCGACACATTTTGATGTCAATCGACTGCTCATATAGCGAGGCAGTATGGAATGTGTGATATGATGCTGCCCGGCTGATGATGGTGGTGGGTGTAGTGAGGTACTAAGTACTTTCTGCTGCATCAGCGCGTACGTTGACCACCAAATCTCGAGGTCAGTGGTGATTGACCGAACACATATAACCATCCTTGCTACAAAGCATCCAATTTTTGAAGCCGAACCTTACAGGCTTTCCTCTTATGAATTGCTTTGAAGAATGACGACCGAAGTATTTGACCATGGATTCGTCTATAGATAAATGCTCATGCATATATCCCCATTTTTGAAATTTTTTGAACATAAGCTGGCTTAGCGGACGAAGTTTTGCCATTTTGTCATTCAAGTCAAGGTTGTTGTTATCAGCAAAATGTATGTACCTTTTTATTTCTTGAAACCTGTTCCTTGACATACTGTTGGATACAATAGGAACATGGGTATCTGCCGACAGCTTCCAGTACATATATTCTCTAGCTTCAGAATGATAGCCCGAAAACAACAAGATACCAATGAAAGTTTTTAAGTCATCTTCATTGAATACAAAGCTGTGTTGATTTTTTTGGCCAGCATACAACATGGTTTGGCTCACAATGAGTTGTCTTACCTCGACATCAAACAATTTTTCAAAAACATCAACTTCGCTGAGCCCAATCAAATCTGAAGCACAGTTTTTTATTCTTTCCAAATAGTTTTCAGTTCTTTGAAATTCGTTTGGGGAAATTGTCTTTGTCCAAACAGGAGGGGCAATTAACTTTTTTAGCTCGGTCGTCATCGCTTTTGTATTCTTCTTCGAAAGTCAATCTATTCAAAACTCCGAAGATCTCAACCTCACCTGGAACATCTTGCGGTAATTCTATCGCTCTTATATTTTCTTCATCTAAATCCTCTTCGTCCGTAACGTAGTCCACTGGTGGAGGAACCATGACGATATCAGCATTGACTATTCATCCGCGCTTATTGCAGCAAGGGGATCCATAAATTTTTGAAGGGAAGGCACCTTCAGTACGTATTTTGCCTGGTGTAGAAGATATGCATTAAGCATCTCCACCATGGCATGTTGGTAAATGCAGAAAGGTAATTCTCTTGGTAACCTTTGATTCTCGACACACATTCTGTCATAAGTTTGTCGGATCAGAGGAGAAAAACCAGCAAAATCATAGTTCTGGCCGATCTTCTTTTTTACTGGCTTACTTCCTCTACAATTGCCATCGTATAGGACACCATCTTGGGGTGGTGTTTCCTTAGTTGCAATTGGAATTGGAGGAGGTCCTTTCTTTAATTGTTGAGTCCGAGATTTTATTGGGGGTCTAGAATTCCGGTATGCACTATCGCGCTTATCCTGTACATCTAGTTGAACACCCCATGGAGCGTTGGAGGAGGCCTGATCGTTGTAGACCGCCATGCGCTGAACATCGCGAGGTCTCCTTCTACGATTGTTAAAATTATTGTTTGTGGGTGGTATTCCACCGCTTATTTCCCGCATTGGGTACGCCATTGAAAAGCAATTATTTTAATTATATAGTAAAACTGTCAAAAACGACTATCGTCATTGCTGTATAGTTCGTCCAGGGCAGATTCCAGATTTTGAAAGCGTTTTCCATAAAAGTTTTTCGATGGGATGCTTTTGAAATTCATTTTAGAAACTAAAAAAAAAGTGCATGCATAAACCCGTTGTACTTTTTAAAGGAGAGAATGGGTTAATAGAATTTGCTCGTTTTGATAAATAATAGTTTGAGGTCGAAGAGATTGACCTTTGACAATTGAAATATTTGATCCTGTATCCAGTAAAAGTGAGCGCTCAATGTCAGATTGACGGAGGCAGAATCGTTTTGTGGGACAAGAATCTCCGTACAAACATAAGCTGTCAAAAACATATGTTGTCAATTGTAGTTTTTGATGTGAATTTATTATTTTTTTTTCAATTGATAATTCTTTGTTACTTTTGTTTTGATGTTTTTACGATCGTCCTGAACTGTTTCGTCTTTTTTGAAAAAATCAGCCACGTCTTCTTGAATGTGCCAATGTCTTAGAGCTCCTGCTCCACTTGTCTTATTATTTTTTAAAATCCCACGATACTTCCGCTTAATATTTGCTAGTTTTTTGCTTAAAATTTCACAAGTTATATTTGGGTCATACTTGGCACTAAATTTAACTCGAATGGATTCCCAAAATGCCTTTCTTTTAACGCAGGGACTTCTGTATTGCTTTTCCCGCTTAAGAAGTAAACTCATTAAAAACTTTTCTGTTTCATTTGTCCAAGCAAATCCACAAAAATCATCGTCTACAGATGCTGCGGGCGAATGTGGAGGTGGAGATATATTTTCTTCTTGAGAATATATGTATCTCATAGGGTTGTGGTGAAGTGGTTGATGGGTGGTGGTGTCGCAGATTGGAGTTGGGTTGTGGTGAACTGGTTGATGGTTGGTGGTGTCGGAGTTTGGAGTTGGGTTGTGGTGACTTTAACCGCACCCGCATTACCCTCTTCATTTACCTGAACCCGCTTGGATTCTGCTTCTGCCTAAATTTTGCACCCTCATTTGTGATATTTAAATCTATAAACTCAAGAACTTCGTTCCCAATTATCGGAGAATACTGCATATCTCCTTCCTTTACCACATAGGAATCAAGCTGTAACGGAATTCCATCTACCTCTGCTTCCACCCTAACGTTACCTATTGTCGTAACTCTATGCTGCCCTATGCCCACCAAATTTCGTTTCTCCCTGTCGAGTTCCACAAACTCCATCAAAGCCAAAATGTCATACCTCAGAAGACATAAATCGCTTTCGGTGTTTAAAATCGCGGTAAATTTGTTGTTACAGTGTGCCCACTCTGGTTCTCAGCTCGCAGCTGACTTGGTCGTGAATCGGTTCGGCACTTACGAGCTACATATATGTCCTGGTTTGTTGCATCTGTAGCATTTCAATATTGTTCCTCGGCATTCTCTTGTTAAATGTGTGGAATCTCCACACCGGTAGCACGATTTTTTTCTTCTTATCCTTGACTGGTACCTGGGTAGGAGCGATTCCACCAGAAGTGTATGCATAGGGCATTCTTTCAATCTTTCCTGTGGGCCTTCTCTCCAAAATATTCGTTGGAGGTCCCACTGCTCTTTCGCAATTTGAACCATTCGGAACATCATCTTGATGTCCGCACTGATCGCAATCTTGTGTCTTCGGAAGCGCATAAGGATATCATGCAAGTCCATCTGAAGTTTCTCTCCGACCATTTGTACGTCGTTGAGAGAGATTCCTTTCGTTGTCTTGCAGCTGGCATCAAAAACTACTCGGAATTTCTTGGTAACGCAATGGTGCGGTATATAATATCTTGTCTGATTGTTGTCTTTCCCGACAACAGGTGTCATATGTCCAGTTCTTTCGTACTCCCTCATGAAGTCAACGTATTTCTCTTTTAGTTCCGGATCTCTCCCCAATTTTCTTTCCAAGGCAAAAAACCTTCGCTTCGCAATGAGCTCGGTAGTGCCTATATCTTTCCATGATTCCTTCAGAGGAATCGTAACCACAAACTTTCCAGAACTGTCACGTTTATACGTGTTTTGGAAATTCTGTTCCACCAGTTCTTCTTCTTTCGATCTCATGGACGAGTATTTGATCTCATCCAACATCCATAGCCGCCTAAGCGCTTCGTGTAGCTGTTTATTGTCTAAGCACACCGTGTGCACTTGTTCCATCTCTTTCCCAGCAAGGAATTCTTTTTGCTGTCCCATTATGATCTTTCCAAAGGCGGTTTCTATACCAACCACCCCATCTGACTCTCTTTCCAAACTTGGCATAAACATCTTTGCCAAGAACTTGCATCCTAGCAACAGGTCCACAGGACCTTCTTTCCAATATTCCGTGTCGGCTAATGGTGGCTCATGAGACCCATCCAATATTGCACGCGCCAACCCTTTTGCTAGAATTGTTGGTCGCCATCGACCCTCTTTTGGTAGCACCCAGAACTCTTGCTCGATCGAAACACCTGATAAAAACCAAGGACTAACCTTTAACGTGGTTTTGTGTTTGATCTGAAACGGCTGACCACTGATGCCAATCGCCTTCTTAGTTGCTTGCTCTCTAGGGAGCGCCCATCTTTCCATCAATTGGTTGGTCACCAAATTGACTTGAGACCCAGATCCAGCAAAGCCCGGACCGGACCATAAGTCTTACCTTCCAAGTCTATCTTTACCTGTGCCGTTGGCATGAGGGTGTAACCCTCTCTTTCCCTACAAATAAAACTATTCAAATAATTTTTACATGTTATGTTTTTATTTTCTTTTTGTTTTTTCGGCTGTCTTTTGAAATCTTTCCATGAGGCTTTGCCGCTGTCGTCATCTGACTCGAATTTTGTATCATCTTTCCTTTCGAGCCGTGGATGCTTCGCTGGCGTGCCCGCCAGTTAGTCGGCCTTCTGCTTCTTTCCATCTTTCGACATCCCTCTCTTTCGCCCCTGCTCCTGAACCTGGAGCAC
The DNA here is from genome assembly GCA_920104205.1 of Eupeodes latifasciatus. Classification (NCBI taxonomy): domain Eukaryota; kingdom Metazoa; phylum Arthropoda; class Insecta; order Diptera; family Syrphidae; genus Eupeodes; species Eupeodes latifasciatus. The sequence continues at coordinate 387,393,089 of OV049924.1, read as the reverse complement.
GGTTAGCTCCGCCTTCTTCAACTCCTTAATCGGACAGAGCACGCTATTGTGCATTTTCCGACCAGGACAACGCGTGCATGGCCCTTGGAAACAATCTTTCGCATTGTGCCCATTCTTCAGGCAATTCGGACACATTCTCTTCTCTTGCACCAGATCCTGTCGCCATAGAGTGACATGCTTGACATGGCATTCTCTTCTTTCCATCTACCTGGCGCCGACGTTGACGGCCTGGAAGCTTCTCTGCGCCGGCAATCTTGAGCACTTTCCAATGCAACCGACCACTTATCGAGGAAGGTGCATATCTCCTTCACCGTTGGACTTTCGGAACGGAGAGCCTCCTCCCACTTGCAGGCAGTCTCGGCATCCATCTTGTCATGTAGCACATGCACAATTATCATATCCCACCCTTCCGTTGGGATACCTTGCGCTTTTAGTTGTCGCAACGTCTCATGTGTCGTATTCGACATCCTTTCCAAATCGCTCGGCGGACCTTGGAGCGAAGGCAGCCGAAAGAAGGTACGGAGGAGCTCCCGGCAGGTTGCGTACTGCCTATTGTACACTTCATTCATCCGCTTCCAAGCTTCGATGTAGTTCGACCCCGTCAGCTGCCATTCGCCAAGGGTGCGAGCGGCCTTTCCCACCAGCGAGCGCCTCAAGTAAGCGAGCTTGTAGGCTGGCGCAATCCGATCGTTCTCGTGTACTGCCGCCATAAAGCAGTCTCGAAAAGCTTGCCATTTTGTTATTGTGCCGTCAAACTCGCCCCGTGTATTTTTTACATCATGTTGCGAGAATGGCATCGACACTTGCACCTCGATCTGCTGGTCCCTTCTTTCCGGAGCCGAAGGTTGTAATTCGGCCCTTCTGCGCTTTAGTGTAGCTGAGGCTAGGAAATAATGTTCCTCAGCTTCAGCCATCTTTCTTTCCACCTCGGCCATCTTTAATGGGTCATTGCCCGAGGTCAGCTGTCCCTCTGCTATCTTGGCCTGGGTCCAAGCATCTACCAGCGCTTCCTGACGTACCTCGATTCCCTCCATGGTGGTTTCGGCGAATCTCGCCTCCTTCGTGAAGGCGACCATGCGCTGGATTGCATGAACTGCTGCCTGGAGCGCATACTCAGAATTCTTTCCTTCCATGCTCTTTCGAATCTTTCCAACTTTCCTTTAAATAAACTGAAAACCAGAAATTATTGTAGATTTTATAGAATTTATAATATACCTAAGCAACAAATTAGTAGTTTTGATGATAAATGCAAAAAGAACTAATTCGACTCTAGATGTGCCCGTAAACGCATCGTATCGAAAATTTATACTATATGTACCTAAAAGAAAATATTAATAATTTTAATGATAAATGCAAAAAAGAACTAATTCGACTCTAGATATGCCCGTCGACACATCGAATCGAATGTAATTTTGTGCTGTTGTTGTGTTGTTGTATTGACTGATCTTTCCGTTTGCAAACTCTCTATCCAGCTTATGGCGACTACGCATTATTCAATGCTTTGAGTCCCTGCTTTTCTTTCTATCTTTCGTAAAGAATCTCATTGCTCGAGATACCTTTCCTCTTTCCCAGTCAATAAATCTTCTTTCATTTTAGTTTCTTTTCAGAAAATCTATTTGCCAATTCTTTCATACAAGTCTATCCAACAATCCGTAAAATCTTTTCAATAAAACTGTCCAACAATCCATAAAATCTATCCAACAATCTCTTTCGTATAAATCTGTCCAACAATCCATAAAATCTATCCAACATTCAATAAAAATTCAACATTCCATAAAATATATCCAATAATCTCAAAAGGAAAATAACTTGCACTTGTTAAATTACTAAAATTCCACTTTCCATTCCTCTCCCCCCCCTTGCGACATTTAACAGCCATTTCCAATTCTTTCCGTAGGAGAGAGAGAAAAAAAAACTAGACCAAACTGAATGTGTACAGTGAACGAGAGAAGAAAAAAAAAGGAAGAGAAAAAAAAAGTATAGTAAAACGACATCTTCCTCCCTCTTTCACATGTTAACTCACTATTCACAATTCAAAAAGGAAAGAACCAAACTATCCAACACAATTTTCTCGAATTTTCTTTTCAATTAAGCTATCCCCTTTTTTTTTACACTTTCCAAAAATTTATTTTTAATTAAACTCCCTGCATTATTTTTCAAATAGAACAACATCAAAAGGCAAAATAATCACTTTCTGACACATAAAAATTCTTGATAAACTCAATTATTTCTTTCCCGCACAACAACACAACACATAAATGCACTTTTCATAATTTTATTTGTTTTGTGGACTGTATTTTTCTTACCTTTGTCTTTCCTGTATATTTGTTTAATATTTCCCTGAGTGTGCACACTCTGTCTTTCTGAATATTAATATTATATATTATATTCTTTCCAAATGCAATAGTAATAAATAATCCACTTGCAGGTTCTTTCCAAAATGTTTTTCTTAATTTTCTCTTTTTTTGTTGTCTTCAATTGTTTTAAAAATACTATATTCTTATTAACTGCCGAAGCGTCGCTGCTGCTTGCTACACAAAGAATGAATACATAGATTCGATTCTTAGCTGTGCGACCGGCTTATTTTCTCTTTCCTCTTTCGTGTTTTTCTTATGTACATTGCGCAGCTGTGCGCAAAAACCAAAAAAGGAAAAAAAAAGGTGTGTATGTTGTATGTGTTGCTATGAGCGCAAAACGAAGTGCCGTCATCGTGTCGCCTTCACCATGGTGGTGGTTGATGATATTTTCTTTCGTTTAAGTTGTGCGCTCGGCGCCGTCGCGTCGTATTCTTTCGTTTGTGTCGATGTAATGGGAAAAGAGGTATGCCGCTTGGGCTCTTTCGTTTATGAACGATAAGGGGAAAAGTATATAAGTGCCGCTTGGCGCGTTCTTTCGAGAAAAAGGTTATAATATGTGTCTGTTCTTGCTACCATAGAACGGTAGCAACAAAAATGAAGGGTATATAATGCTGTAGCATATGGTTTCGTGAAATGCTGTGTGCCGTTAAGGCAAATTCTTTTCGTGTTGTAAAGGCAGTTTGTACCTTTTTGCATGTTCTTTCGTGCTGAATGTATAAGTGTGTCGTCATGTCACATTCTTTTCGATATGACTAAATAAGAGTGCCTTTATGGCGTGTTCTTTCGTGTTCTTCTTTCCAAAAAAAGTACAGAATTGACTTACCATTTATGTATTGTTTTAAATAACAATTTCTTTCCTGTTTTCGTGTGACGGACTTTGCGTCTTCCTAAAGCACCGTTATCTTTCGTGTTTTCCATGCGTTCCCCAACAATGCACCGCACTTTTCTTTCAATTTGATCAGTTTGATCATTTTATTTTTCACACACAACTCGTAAATCTTTCCGCGGCGCTGGCTCAAATTTGCCTCGAATGACCAATGTCTTAGCACAAGTCCTGAGACAAGTAACAAAATCTTACCGCGCTGAAAAATAGAAATAAAAAATGACAACACAAGACAACTTTTTTAAAGTGGAAAAAAGCGTTCGCTCAAAAAACCACTGTGACCTTTTTATTCTTTCCCTTTTCACATTCAGTCAAAGACTAAAGACTTTATAATATTTTCTCCAGAAAGAAGGAAAGATAATGTAGAAAACATCGAACAGAAGTCCACAAGGCTCTGTTCGATTCACAAAACATCGAACGAGAGTTAATAGACTCTTCGTTCGATACAGAGAGCTTGCTTCAAAGCGTCCCAACTTTTGATACGCAGCTGACTTCTAACAAACAACTTAGCTGCACCCTTCAATATTGCTTCGCGTAGATGTACATTTGGATCTCGTCCCAGTCGAAAGCTATCGCGTTTTCTTCAAATTCCTGGATCCAGAGATTAATGTCTACTGAACCAGTACCATCGAAATGGGCTAAGGAGTCTTGAATATCCCTTAAAGTAAAGTTACGCACCCTCACAACTTTGGCTAGCCTTGCCCTTTGTCCACTCCTGTCGTCATCGCTATCGTCATCGTCGCGTGATAGCCCAAAGTGGGTGAGCAGTCTGTTCTGTAGTGTTCGTTTTAGTCCTGTCGCCTGTAAGTTCAGTTCTGTCAACCTTTCCCTTAACAGTTCTACCGTCAAGGACAATATCTCATCCCTTTCCATAGTCATTACATTTTTTTCTTAATAATTTAACTCAACAAAATGTTTAAAAAAAACAAGCTTTTACAAATTTATATAAATGAACAAAGAAAAATTATTGGCAACGGTCTTCGCTTACCCACATGCAATTTTGTAAAACAAAAAAAAAATTCCGCTACAGCAACTGTTGTCTCCTCTCGTCTGCCTGAACGCAGCACACTTTCAATTTGTTTGTTTTGCGTTTGCCGGGACACGGCACTCTTCGCTCGCCTTGACACGTCACTCTTCGCTCGCCTTGACACGGCACTCTTCGTTCGCCTTGACACGGCTTTCTATTCAGTGGCTGTGAGTCGTGACACTCGCCTTCCACGTACACATATACACATGCGCCCACTTTTTGTTTTTTTTTTTCTCGAACACCAGTTAGCTACGGTTGTTCGTTTTTCAATCGACGCACGGCACCAAAAAATTTGGATATTGTTTCTGGTGTAAAAGAATGCACCGGATAATGAAATGGCACAGAGTTGTCAAAATGACTTATGGGCCTGTTCGGCAATCTGGTCGGTTTCAGTTCTGAGTAGGTTTGTTTGTTAATATGTGATAAGTATTGTCTTAGCTCTCCAGCCGATAGTGTGAGTCAAAACAACAAGAATGAATTCTGGATTAAGACTGAATTTTATTTCCAAACATTTTCTTATTTATACTATTTTCTATTTTAATTTTTCATAGATTTTTCTATGTCATAAACTATTTAGTCTATGACCTCAGTTATTGACACCCAAATATTATCGATTTGAAATCAACTTGAGAAAAGAATCGTGACACAATATTTGGACTCAAATTGCATTCATAAGCAAAACAATCTATGGTACATATTTTATGCATAGCGACCGAATGTGGCGATATGTAATGTGATCAGTTCTACAAACGATATTGTCACTTTGTTGTGACCGACATAATTTGTGTGAACCAGATGTGGGTCGCAGTGCATATGGATGAATTATTGTTTTTGTTTTGTTTTCTTTTATTTTGGGTGGATACACAACAATAAGCTTTGGCTTTTGGTTCTGTCTTAGTATCCGGCGGCCCCTTACATTCAAACCACCTATGTCCCATAACGCCACATTTGAAACACTTGTACCCCTGCGGGCAAGCCTTAGCCAGGTGATTTTGTTCGCTGCACTTAAAAAACACTTTTTTGACTTGAAACGTTTAGCAGAAGTTGATGCTTCCTGCTTCCTCGGATGAGCTCACTTCAATCGGAAATTCTTTCCTCAGTGCTTCTTTTAACATACTCCAAACCCTTATCCCCTGAGTCCCTTGTTTGAAAAGCTTCGTCGCTCCTGTAATGAGTCTCTTCCCAAACAAAAACTGCTGCAACTGACCAAAACCCAGCACCGAACAGGTGTCTTTATACTGACTGATCCAGTCGGCTATACTTTGTGTATCCTCGCCGAAAATGAAGAAACGGCGTCCTCGATGTCTCTGAAGCTAAAAGAGCTTGGTGGCAAACTTCCAACTCCAGTCATTGCCTCTCGCCTCCGGGACCTACGCGCACCCCTACCACCACCTACAGCATCACTAAAATCTTCTTCGTCAGAACCATCAATAGACCTAACTTGGTGGTGACCTATCAATCTTTCCATCAAATCCTTGTTGCTTGTCGAAGACAACCCTAACTCTTTTAATTTACCCTTCAACTCCTCTACCGTAAGTAGTGCGATCGATGCGGCATCCATTTTGCAACCTCTTATATGTACACTTTTAGAATTATTATTTAAAAATGATATCATTCAATTAAAAATAGTTTAAAAATAAATTATTTATTAGTATCAATAAATGAAAATAATTTAGATGAAAAAATTTAAAGATTTTAAAAATTTAAAAGTTTTCGAAATATTATTAATTTAATTCAATGAAACTAATATTTACGGCCGCTACTATTGATTCTCCTTTTCTTACTGTTTTTCTTCTTTCAGCTTCGGTATCACAACACAATTTAATTATGTTTCTCCCCTATCTTTCGCTGCCCGCACACTGCACAACTGCACGTAAATAATATGTGGGATTTTCTTCCCACAGTTCCGTTTAGTAAAATGAGAAAACACACTTTGTTAGTTTTTTCTTTTAAACTCAATTTAATTGGCTCAATTTTTAATATAAATGATGAATAGGAAAATTTTAATTTATTTAATTAAAAGATAAAAATACTTTGAGGGAACAAATAATAAAACGCGCACTCTCAGCTCAAGGGTTAACTCTATACTCCTTTGTTGATTTTGTTCTTTCTGTCTTTCTTTCGTCCTGTCTGTTTTGTCTCGCACCAGTGTTGTCGTTTTCTGTCTGTTCTTTTCAGTGTTGTCGGTTTGGGATCCTACATTCGGCCATTCTGATTAGGCATTCGCCCCGAATGGTCCTACCCACGGCTTTATACCGTCAGCGGAAGCAGTGGTACGACCCGGCCCAGAATGATCCCCTATCTTTTCAACTTCATAGCGGTCGTATTTACAAACCTTTGTGATTTTGTATGGTCCGAGATATTTTAGTTTCAATTTTAAGCCAGACCCAAACTGGGTTCTACGGACGGCGACCAAATCCTTGATTTTGTAAGTAATGGCTTTCTTACGTCTCCTCAGATTATATTGATAGTTTTCTTGCTGAATCGCATGGATGTTGACCTTGACTTCATCTCTCGTTTCCCTTCTGGCTGTATCAAATTCCTCGTAGATCTCTTCATTCAGCATCTCTTGGATATCAGGATCAGCTTTAAGTCGCATCTCTAATCCCGTCAAGATTTTAAACGGCGACATCTTCGTGCTTCGAGGCGTTGTATTATTTATAATTTTTTGAGCCTTGTCAACATGCCTATACCACAATCCAGCGTCTTTCAACTTCGTCTTGGTGAGCAGTGGTATAAGGATCCGGTTGATCCTTTCAACTTGCCCATTCCCTCTCGGTACTCCAGTCGTGATCACCAGGTGAACGATGCCTTCTTTTACGCAATAGCCTTCGAAAGCATGGGAAGTAAAAGCCGTTCCTCGATATGAAATAAGTCTCTTCGGATTCCCAAATACAGCAGCTTGTTTGCTTAGACGATCTAGAACTTCTACTGTGCCGGTACCCTTGGTGGGATAAAACCACACAAACTTTGAAAAAGCATCAATGACAACCAATCGCATTACAATCTGTCACGATCCTAAAATGTTTTCCTAAAACGTATACCCTCCATTTCTTTAGGGCCTCCACTATGGCTAACACTTCAAGGTCATACGAATGAAATTTCTCTTCTCCAGAACATGTCTTTCGACTCATATATTGAACGGGGTGAAACTCGCGGTCGTCATTGTCCCTCTGAAGCAGCACTGCTCCATACCCGTACATGCTCGCATCTGTATGAATTTCAGTTTCGGCTTCTGGATCGAACAGCTTGAGGACTGGTGAGGTGATCCAATCAGAGCGTTTTTCAGCCACTCAAACGCGGTAATTTGACTATCTTCCATCTTGAAAGATTTATCTGCGCGGAGTAAGTCACTCAATGTTTAGTTCTCAATGCATAACTCTCGATAAACCGTCTAAAATATGAAGTTAGGCCCAAGAAGCGTTGAAGCGACTTCTTGTCCTTCGGTATGGGATAGTTTTTTATTGCGTTTGTTTTATCCTCCGACCCAAAAAATTAATACTTATCTTAAACTTAAACCTAAGTTGATTATATATATTAATAAAAAAAGGAGTATAGGAGATAGTTTATTAGTTAAGCATTATGCACTTAAGTGGATGATATTATTTATTGAATAAAAAAGAATGGGAAATTTAGTATTTATAAGAGTTAAAATGATTGATTAATTATTTATAATATTATAATCTGTTGAATAGATATCCCTTATTTGGTTGAATAACTAGGCAGATTGAACTCATCAATTGTCTTACCTTCCTTAGAAAGTCTTACCAATTCTAAATAAATTGGTGTCACATTCTGATCAATATCAGTTATTTTCTCAGTTCCAAAGAATTTCTTAGAGGCATCAATAACAACCTTATCCCAATTGATTGATTTTGATGCAATTTCATTCCTGATTAAAGTTTTCTCATTCTCTGAAGCAACAGTCCCTTTGAAGCTGAGAACTGAATATTTTCTTGAGTCATTCAATAACATGTTCATATTCTTCTTTGATCTTTCTGAAGGCTTCATGGTTTTGTGGGACAAAATGGCTTGGTGTATGCAGTGCAAATAGAATAAGCTTGATTCCAGTTTACTTTGTATGTCTGGAACTAAGCACGTAACGAAATTACAACCAAAAATGTCTAAAATGGTAATACCTATCTCAGCATCGCTTACTGGCTTATTAAATAAATCCTTCTCAATAACTTGTGAGGCACATTTTAATGAGATATAAGGGAACATAATTGATAATCTTGGTAAAGTTAAAGTATCCTTTGAAGGACCAACCTTTGATCTAATTTTACAGTCAGTAAAGGTCTCATTAAGGGTTGTTATCTTGCTAGAACCTCCTTTTGTGTTAGTTGCTACTATATTACTAATATTTGGCCCTCTTATATGTAAGCTACTTAACATCATAACAATATCCGTCATCATTTCATTAGTACCCTTTTTTTGCAATGGCAGATGCTAGCAATTGTCGTAATAAAGCATTTGAATTGAAACCTTCATATGCATATTCACCGAGTTTACCTTCGCAACTCTTTAAGATTTCTGATAGCTTTATAGTTTCTGCCTTAATTAGACTAGAAATATCAGCATATGATAGACTTGTGGTCAAGGTAGTCATAATTGCTATTGCTTATCTTTCACACTTTATACTCAATTCAGTTATTTTAGATTAATGGCTTGCAATTGCAATCGACTTTTGCTGCTTTTAACAATGACTCGTACAATTTAGTAGTAATCTTGTTGTTTTCTCGATCTCTGGTTGCCGCTCAGCTCAAAAACCAACGATAGTTAATTGCTCAATTTAATACTCTTCCGACTTTGTGTGTGGTAAAGGAGTTGTAAGAACTTAAATTTGGCCCAATTCAATCCAAATCCGTTTGAGGCGGCCACCGTCAAAACCTTATGCAATCGTTGTATTCCGTCTTCGTTATTCTCAGCTGGAATAATCACGTCATCCATATACACTACACATGAACTATGCCTTCAGCCAACAGCTGGTGAATTGCACAATCCAAATGGCACTTTTAAATATTCATATTGGCCATTGGGTACCACAAACGAAGTATACTTCCTTGAATCCGGCTCCACAGGAACGTGGAAAAATCCAAGTTGTTGTTTCACAACATCATCAATAAGAGGCATAGGGAAATGATACTTAACTATTTTTGAATTAATTCTACGGAAACCACAGCACATCCGCTTTTCCCCGTTTTTCTTACTTACAAGCACTACAGGTGAAGCAAACTCAGAATTACTTTCCTCAATAATTCCTTTCTTCAACCACTCGGACACCTGCCTATCTACTTCCTCTTTCTCAGGTAACGCTAATCTCCTAGCCCTTTCATAAATTGGAGTTTCATCTTTCAGGACAATCTTCATGCTTATCGGCGATGGGACTTCCTTCACTGGCTTATACAAACATAACTGATAATCTTGGTAAAGTTAAAGTATCCTTTGAAGGACCAACCTTTGATCTAATTTTATAGTCAGTAAAGGTCTCATTAAGGGTTGTTATCTTGCTAGAACCTCCTTTTGTGTTAGTTGCTACTATATTACTTATGTTTGGCCCTCTTATATGTAAGATACTTAGCATCATAACGATATCCGTCATCATTTCATAAGTACCCTTATTTTTTGCAATGGCAGATGCTAGCAATTGTCGTAATAAAGCATTTGAATTGAAACCTTCATATGCATATTCACCGAGCTTGCCTTCGCAACTCTTTAAGATTTCGTCACTCGTCACTTGATACGTCGCGAAGCGACATTGTGCACATCAGCACACCATAATCTTCCCACGATATGCAATAAACAACTCGCATTGCATATCGTGTTTATATTATTCTTTTTTTCGCATTTTATATTATTCTTTTTGCTGACTCCACAAATGTGTGAATATGGAGTCAGCATAGTTTTAAGTATGAACATATTATAACAAATAAAATTCATTATTATTAAATCAGCTCTCCGACAATACACAAGTATTTCTTTTATTTCATCGGAATATATTACATGGCGACCGTGCTGATACTTCGTGTGCTCCTTTTAAGGAATCAATAAGGAGAAGGCCATCTTTGAAGCTTTGTAAATTTTCTGCCTTTCCATCAAACTCGGGTAAGAGTGATGAGGCCAGTTTAAGAAATTCTAATAAAGTTTGGGCCATGTTTTCCTTGATATTTATAATTGGTTGTGGGAATTCATCCAGTGTTTCAATTTCACTGTCAGATTCTGTATTTACTACTGGTTTTGATTCGTCTAAATTTTCATTAAACTCAGCGTGAAGTTCTAATTCATCTGGGACGTGTATTTTAATTTCCCATTTAATGCCGATATTTTTTAACTTAGTGTTAAGTGTTTTTAAAAGCTTCCTACAATCTTTTTTTGTGATCAGTTGTTAATTCATTTTTGTATGTGTTGAAAACATCGACAATACTATTGTAATGAGATATTAGCGTTTTAATATGGTTTTTTAGTGTATCTACTCTTATTGTTGTATTTTTGTTAATACATTTGTAAGATTTTTGGAAATTGTCTTTAAAACCGTTTATTTTTTTTGCTAATATTTTCCATTCCATTTTAAATTTTATCTAAGTCGTTTGCTCGGCTTATGTAGCGTTTTTTAAGTGTACGCTTATACAACAGATAAAATTTAAGAGATAAGTTTACTGCCGTAAGGACAAACAATAAAGAAATGAGCATAGTTTGTGTTTCTAAGTGTGGAGTTGTATCCATCACGTCAACAACATTTAACACATTTGCTGTGCTATCCTTTACTTTGGAGGTTTTACCTCCAATGACTTTAAACAGAAGAAGCAATACCGAGCAAAGATTCCATATAATCTTTGTTACAATTATTCTATACTTGCAAAGAGTATTTGAGACGATTGACTATATTTTGTTAAAAAAAAGAAGCAGAAAGTACATAAGAATAGGTTAAAAATATATAATTCTTAAGAGTTTTAATGAAATAGAAACAATAAACTTGTTTTTTTTTTTTAATAATGTTTAATATTTTTTCTCCTTCTCTCAAATTTTTATTAAACATACATTTTTCGAGTTTTTTTTTTATTATAATATAATAAATATATAATATATATAATTTCTGTAAGTAAAAAAAAAAGAAGAAAAATAAAATAAATAAATAGTAAATCAAATATTACTGACAAAAAAAAATGATGTAATAATTAAAATATATGAAATAAAAATATATTTATTTTTAATTTGTTAATCATTAAAGTTTATGTAAATTAAATTATTTATTATTAAAAGTTTATAAAAAAAAACATCTTTATTCGGTCACTATTTGCTTAAGACTAATTTACATTTTTGAAACTAAGCTTAACATAACTTATTCTAACCTGCTACTGCAGCATATCAGCAACTGGCGTGTGTTCTTTCCAGACGCTGTGTCAGCAAACGCAGCGCTTGTGTTCGCTGCTTACCCAATAGTGTTCCCACGGGAACGGAAGTATTGTCGATTCAGCTTTTTGTTGGTCTTAGCTTGTTTGTCGTTAACTCCTCCATCCTTAAATTCGAACGTCCTCGTTCGATGACCTTATATGGTTTGCGATGTCCTTGACTCCTATTATCATCGGTTTTGGATTTTGATCTGGTACTGTTGCCGATGTTAACTTTTCTTTGCCAATTTTGTTGTTACGTTTTCGAAAGAGTTTGAAGGCGAATATTATTGCAATTGATGTAAGGCAAATTACTAGTACAGCGGAAGTTGTATTGTGGATTATGTTGACCTTTTCCAGCAAGTCTATTTTATTTGTACTATTGGCGTAAAGATGCTGTAATCTCTCGAGTGACAAGAATTCTTCTTTGGCTTCTAACATTGGTGCTGGTTGAAGCACTGCTGGCATGATGTGATAGTTGATTATTTCTTTGTTGTTAAATTCTCTTCCGTTTATTTGAATTGAGGAGTTTGTATGCCGGATGATGTAAGTTCCATTGAGTTCTACTGTTTCTTCGTTGATTATCGCAGGGCCATTGAATTGATTAAGGAGGATAATTCCTGGTGTTAATTCTTCTATTGATGGGATATGTTCGTTGTTTATTTGGGTACATGTTGGTTAAATGCTCTTTAACAAATTTGGTATGCAAGTAGAGGTACTTATGTCTATTATCTTTTTCTTATTACATATAGTTAATTCATTGTATTTCTTACATTCTTACATCTTATCTTTACATTCTAAAATATTTTCATATGGTATTTTATTAATAGCATTTTTTTTCTTTATTGCTTTTATTATAAAATTATTACAAGAATTACTTTCGCTTGTAGGAAGATCTAATATATAGATTATATTTTTATTATTAGAAGCAATTTTGATATTGGCAAATTCTAACGCTTCATCTATGTTTACATATTGAAAATTTTCATTTTTTAGTATGGTTTCCGTTACATTTATTTCATTATTACTTAAGATATAGGAATTTACAATATTGACTTTTGACCAGTGTATTGCGTAAGCGATATTTATGATTTCTTCCTTAATTAACTCTAATTTATATTTTAGTTTTAGTATTACACTATTTTCTATGCTATTTAGTTCTTTGAAAGTTTGAATTACACTATTTGTTAAGTTTGGTATTTTATTTATCTTTTATATTGTAAGTCTATTAATAACGACTTGATTATTGTTATTAACTAGTACATTGTTTATTTTATCTGTTAATATTTCTAAATCGTGGTGGTCCGGGTTTCCGGCGATCCATTTCCACGCGCTTCCTATAAAATCTAGTGATCTCTTTCTTTTTACTTTTAGTCTTATGAGGTGATTTTTGGTTTTTTGGATTTCGTAGGAGAGGATAGGATACAAAGGATGTTGGGATTTCACATTGGATATGGCTTTTTCTAGTTGTTCAATAAAGTTGTCGTATGCGTACATGTCGATAACGTGTATGATTTTAAAGGAGCCATTTGGTATCTTGGCACTTCCAGTATTGATTTTGATTAAATGAGAGTTTGTGTAATCCAGTATCTGGATGTTTGTGTGTACGGTACAAAAGTGTACCAGTGTTCCAACGCTGGCGAGAGGGTAGATGTCCTTTTCGCTTCCTACTGCGGTACCCTTTTTGCACTCCCTCGTTGTTCGCTTTATCGATCGATCCAAGCGTGATTCACTGCACTTATTTTGCTTTCTTGAGTCACAATTAGTTGGGTTTTTGATTCTAAATTACACTCGTGGCTTGCTGCTTAAGGACGACTTTTATGAGTTTTAGAACACTTTGGGTTGTATTTTTTTCTTAGTTATATTCGCGGCGTGCTGCTTGTGGACGACTTATGTTTATTAACTATGAAACACTTTGGGTTGTATTTATTAGTTACATTCGCGGCGTGCTGCTTGAGTACGACTTATGTTTATGAACTTTAAAATACTTTGGGTTGCTTTTGTTAGTTACATTCGCGGCGTGCTGCTTGAGGACGACTTATGTTTATGAACTTTAAAGCACGTTGGGCGCCAATTAAATTATTTATTATTAAAAGTTTATAGAAAAAACATCTTTATTCGGTCACTATTTGCTTAAGACTAATTTACAATTTTGAAACTAAGCTTAACATAACTTATTCTAACCTGCTACTGCAGCATATCAGCAACTGGCGTGTGTTCTTTCCAGACGCTGTGTCAGCAAACGCAGCGCTCGTGTTCGCTGCTTACCCAATTGTTCCCACGGATTTTGCACCACTCCGGAGTAATATAGGGCACCATGCCTTTTGGCACCAAGGATGCGGGCCCGTCTCTGCTTACCAGGCGCGGTAGGTTTCTGCCAGGGGTTATGGGCATTCCTTCCCCATGTACCGCTGCCTCCGTTGCGTCAGGTCGACGAAAATGTTTACCTCGGTACTCGGTGTTGACTCCGGGGTTGGGGGCGAGGTTGTCCTTGCTCCTTCCCTGTCAGCGTTCAAATGGCCAGGCGGCTCGCTTTGCCTTTCTGCCGGTAGTTGGTGCAACGTCGCTTGTTGTCGCTGGCCGGAGCTGGACACTTTCTCGGCCCGGACTGGGTGCCGCTTAGACTGGGGTTCTGTCCGCTCGCCCTGGTCGGTTCTTCCCTCGCCTCTGCTCTGCTTCCGGTGCGGTGACAGTTTTTTTTTGTTGCTTGGTCCCGCTTTCTCCTGGTCACCACGGACCGGGTGGCGCTCTCTTCGGGGTAACTGCTGCTGCCCTGTGCCCCTTTGCGATCCTCGCTCAGCACCGATTTGACCGGCTTATCCTTCGGACTGTTGACGGCGGCGGCGCCAGAACTCCTATTTTTTCCATTGTTCATTTTATTAACTTCGAAGTGTATAACTTGACTGTTGACGAACGGCTGAGAGCTTACGAGCCCGTTCCCTTTTATAATAGTCTGAGTCACCGTTGTTTTTTGACTAAAAATAAAATAATCTTTAGGTGCACAATTTTTTTCAGGGGCGCCCCGTCTGAGGATTTTATTTTGCTCGACAGTGCTATTAACTGGCTGCCCTGCTCCTCGCAGCTCTTGCCCTTCAGGTCTCGAATATGGCATTTGATCGTGGATTGGCGCCGCCGGCGGGTATTTTTTTCTTCGCCTTGTAACAACACGATGACTGGGGACACGAACATAGTAACTTTGTACGGCCCTTCATAACGCGGCGCCAACTTCTCGGTGAATTGTTTGTGTGCCGATGAGAGAACGCCAATTCTTCGGTAGACCAGGTTGCCGATTTTCGGTTTCCACGCCCTTTTTCTTAGGTTGTGGTGCTTGCTTTGATTCTCTGAGGCCCGTTGCAAGTTTTCCCAACGAGTTGGTATAACGCCTTCAACCTTTCTTGCCTTTCAGAATAGTTCTCTTGTCCCCCTGTAATGTAAAATGTAAGTTCCGGCAAGTGCTCATCCCAAGTACGATGATTATCCTGGACGAATTGAGCTATCATCGTCTTCAGCACTCGGTTTACTCGTTCCGTTGGGTTTTCCTGCGGGGTGTAGGGTGCTGTAAGCCTCTGCTAGATTCCTACATCCTCCAAAAACTCGCGAAATACTAAGCTGGTGAATTGGGAACCGTTGTCGGATAGCAGTGTCTTTGGTACTCCGAACCGATATATAACCTTTTCTCGTAAACCCTTAATCAGCCCCGTGGTAGTGGCTGCTCTCATAGGTATGGCTTCCACCCATACCTGCGTGGAGTTTATCGCGCGATGGCACACAGAAAAAGTAATCTCTGACCCCTTTTTTCCGCGTGGTATTGTGAGTGGTTTGGTCTGATTCCTCTCCGTCGTTGGACTGCTCTACTGCTTGGTTGAGTCGTCGTCTTGGAATTCTCTGTCTAGGGCCAGTTTTCCTACCTCTACTAGGAGGTTTTGCGTCGACTTTCGCAGTCTCGCCTCTTTAATGTAGGCGCTAAAACGGGCTCTGAGGGTTCCCTCTGTATCCAGGTTTAATTGGGCCATTCGCTCCACAATCTCTTGCTTATTCAACAGGTAAATTGCTATCGGAGTATATACGAGTTGGCTCGTATTATCGGGCGAAACGGTAAAGTGCGGTGCCTATCTACTTCCTCTTTCTCAGGTAACGCTAATCTCCTAGCCCTTTCATAAATTGGAGTTTCATCTTTCAGGACAATCTTCATGCTTATCGGCGATGGGATTTCCTTCACTGGCTTATACGAACATAATTGATAATCTTGGTAAAGTTAAAGTATCCTTTGAAGGACCAACCTTTTATCTAATTTTATAGTCAGTAAAGGTCTCATTAAGGGTTGTTATCTTGCTAGAACCTCCTTTTGTGTTAGTTGCTACTATATTACTTATGTTTGGCCCTCTTATATGTAAGATACTTAGCATCATAACGATATCCGTCATCATTTCATAAGTACCCTTATTTTTTGCAATGGCAGATGCTAGCAATTGTCGTAATAAAGCATTTGAATTGAAACCTTCATATGCATATTCACCGAGCTTGCCTTCGCAACTCTTTAAGATTTCTGATAGCTTTATAGTTTCTGTAACGAATAAATATAATTTATAATAATTAATTGACCCTTTCTTTTTAATGGCCCCACGCAAGTTCCTTTTCAGGCCCCACGTTGGGCGCCATCTGTAACGAATAGTATAAAAATTATCCTTGCAGAAGTGATTCTGTTCATCTCAATATCGTTACGTCTCGACACCGACACAAACTTCATCACCTTTAAAGAACTGTATCGATGTTATACACTTCCGTTTTCATACACCATGTTCGACTCAATAGCCGAGTCATCTGTTGAAATTCACCAAAAGGTATATCCTTCTACAACCTACTATTACAGTTGAGCTATAATAACTCATAGGATATTGAAAGACTATTCTCTATCTTTCTTTACCCAGCTGACTATCATAACTCGCTGAATACATCGATCACATTCCTAAATGAGAGTACAGGAAGCTATAGAGATTGATGTGAATGAGAAAAGAGATGGGTTTAACCAGCTCTGGCCTACAGAAAAGTAATCTCCTACTCTCTTCATCTACCTGTCTCAAAGAAAGGAATCCTGAACCTTATCCTACACGCCATGCTCTATTCGTACCTGTCGTCTGATACGAGGTCCACGAGGTTTTCGCATAAGGGTTGTCTGCGCTGCTACAACCACCTGGTCTAAGGGTGCACGTATGTGCTAACTCAATCGGCTGAGTGGGGTTCTTGCAATTGGAGCGAGACGGTGTTACATTGTTTTCGACCAGCCAACCTTGATCTCATAGGCCGGTTTAAATGTTAAATATCCTAGGACCTATAAAACGCCTTTACCTGAACAGATTGTCCTACTCTTTCTTTCGCGTTACGTTTATATTAGTTTAGTAATGTCTTAGATTTTCTCGTGATTTATGATGAGGGAAACATAGGTGTTCGTGTCCCTTGAATCGTACTAGCCCTTCCCTATCATACCAGAGATACTACCTGATATGAAACCTTTGGTTTCCATTTGATTCCTATATTCAGAAACCCCTGTTTTGGAAGACACTCTTCTCTTTAGTCAAGTCTCTTGGTCGTTTAGTTTCTTAAAATTATTTTTGTTTCTTATTCAATTCTTTCTGATTATGGTCTTTTAAATTTATAGACTCGGTATTCATCTAATACCAACAATTATATGTTAAAATTGTCTTAACAGACTCAAAGACTTATTTCAAACAAAAAAATGCGTTCGCTTTTCTTATCGTAATAAAATTTCGATACACAAAAAATGTTAATTAATGATATGTCAAATCGTAAAAAAAAATCAATAATATAATATAATTGAACAAAAAATAATAAAATTCACTCACCAGATCTCTTCCTTGTTGATGTGCACACGAACTTGGAGTTCATTGATGTATCTTGCTGTTAAATTGAATTGTTTAAAGAGAGTTGTATCACAAATTTACTATACACGTTCTTCATCTGCTTTATCTGATATGACTTTTCTTTTCTTGATTAATTCCTGAAACTTGTCTTCAAAGAAAGGAGCGGAAGAATTTACAAGATAACCAAATAAACTATTCCCTACTCTTCTATCGACTACCCTGGAATTAATATTTCAATATCTTTCTGATTTAGAGAACTTTATATGATAAAAATGTATTAAAGCTTAAATTCAAACGAGCTTTTACGCTCACAATTCTACATACTTTTTTTCTCACAAATGTGCTATTGCCATCTCTAGGTTTTCATGAACTTTTATGTATACGTATAAATTGGTATCATTTTAGATACATTCATTGACTTCAAACAAAAAGAATAAACATTTAACTTTACTTTACTATGTTTTAAACCAACTTAACTTTCTTTTCCTTAGCGCTCATTGATTCTTATATTTTTTTATTTCACTCACTAAAATTTATCTATCTTTGAATAACCTTATTATACTCATCACTCTTTTTAGTAAAACTTTCAAGGAAAATATATTACTCTAAATTGCACTAAATCTAAACCTGCACTGAAGTAATAATAATATATATATATAACACTATGATAACAATAATACCACTTCCGATCTCATTTGTCCATAGATTGATGTCTTCTCGTTTTATGGTTTCCTTTTATCCTTAGGGTGTTACAGGTCGTGAGTTGTTAGTGAAGCAATTTCTTGATAGTTTTGTCTTAAGGTAGATTCTCGACTAGTTCTGTCTTGAATCTGACTGACTTATTGTGCTTTTAAAAGATTTTTATTCGTTAATGATGGTTTTCACAAAAAAAAAAAAAATATGCGTTACGATTGCTAGAACGTTTCTAGAGTTCTGTCCGCAAAACAGAAACTATCTCTTGATGCTTTTGTTGTTGTTAAGTTGATGTTGGTTCTTGTTTTCAGGATTGCTTTACTTTGATGAATTTTGCTTTGCGATCTCATACAATAGTGACTCCAATTTCGTTAAGTGTGTAATTTCGGTTATTACTACTTTACGATTTTGAGTGCGAAGAAACTTTATACATCCACACAAAGATTTTAAGATTTCATAGATATCTCTTAAGATGAATTTTAGATTACCACTTGTAGATCGAGAATACTTTTTATTTGAGATTGAACACTGAGTACACATTTACAGAATTAGATCTCCGAGAATCTTGATTCTTAGAATCTAAATCTTGTGAACTAAAACGTGGATTTAAATGTGGATTTATATTTGCGTTGAAATGGAATCTAGAATTGAAATCGATGTTACAACTATCGTTGGACTTGTAGTTGCTGTTAGAATTGAAATCGTTTTGAATCATGAAATTGAAATTGTCGTGAATCTTGAATCTTGAAATTGAAATCGTCGTCTGGTCGTTGCGTAGATTTTCTAGTTAGTCTTTCTTTAATCCCACACAGCCGCGCCATAATACTCGTCGCACCTGTTGAATTAATGCACGAAAAAAAGGACTTTAGGAACTGGTATACACTTTTTCCACCAAAACGACTTTTCCTTTTTTTTTTTTTTTCTTCACATATTCGGAATCTTTTCACCTTTTTCCAAATAAGAGTTTATGCACTCGAAAATATCTATTAACAAATAATTGTATCATTTACCTTGTTATTTAAGGGTTTTCTACTCTTCCCTGCTATACACATATCTTGTTTCTTGAAATTCGTGTGGGATATCGATTCTGAGTTGAGTCTTGCTAATCTCTTTTCATCTTGCTTGATTGAAGGCTATCCTTTATTAATTTTTGCTTACAATCCTAATAAGATTTTTATGAAGCTGTTGCCATAAATATTTCTTGAAACAAAATATAATTTCTTACCATATTGCTGGAATAAATTTCCTACTTTTCACAGAGAGTTCTACTCTTCTCGACGACCAGTCAGTAAAAGAATGATGTCTGCCTCAACGTGATAGAAGACACCTGGGTTGTTACCATCGGCTATATGGAATTGTTTAGAATAGGAACAATCCAATAAGATGACGTGGAATGACCCATTCACAATAGTGAACTTCCGTCTCTAACAAATACTGATTAGCGAACGCACCAAATTAGGCTAATTCGACTTCTTGACCTTAAATATGAGTTCCGGTTCTGAATAAGTTGGATCTGTCTTACATTTCCTAATTTCATTGCGTTTGCGCTGTTTCCTACATTTCTGCCTTAATTAGACTAGCAAATGATAGACTTGTGGTCCAGGTACTCATAATTGATTTTGCTTATCTTTCACACTTTATACTCAATTCAGTTATTTTAGAGTAATGGCTTGCAATTGCAATAGACTTTTGCTGCTTTTGAACCCTAGTTCATCACAATTATCCTCAAAATTATCCAACCATTCATTGATATATTGCAAAATTTTTCCAGTAAAAATAGGAATAGCGTCCTCCAAATCCCTGAACTTAAAATTGCTTGACGGCCAAATTTCTCGCTCAGTGACTGGATTCTGCCTTAAGATCATTTCCAGCCGAGGCGTAGCCCTACCACTGCCACTGCCGGTTGCATCTACAAAGTTATCCCTTTCGTTCTCGTCAGTTATCACTAGATGTGTCATAAGTCTCGTCACCAACTCCTGTTTGTTCCCAGTCATTGTCAATCCTAATTCCCTTAACTTCCTTTTCAGGTCTTCGACCGTCAAACATCTTATTTCATAAGCGTCCATCATTTGTTTCCCCAATTACACAATTTTAAACTATTATCAATTTACTTAATTAAAATAGAATAAAATAAAATATTTTACATTAAAAGTTACAGTTAAAATACTGAAAAAGTACAGCTAGTACGTTAAATATAAAACTCAAAGATTTTAAAATTTAATAGACAACAAAATGCAATTAAAAAAAATAATCTTGCCGACAATTTCACGACGCTACTGTTGATCTCTCTCTTGTAGTTGCTTCTTTTCGAATTCCAATGATGTTCCAACTTCCAACTCGTACACACAGATTACTTCGCTTTGTTGCACCAATACTCTCATCTACTCGCCGCTGCAACTCTACGCACACAGTCTCATCGTTGGGGCAAGCCAATCACGATGGTCTTCGTGACTTTTTAGTGTTCTCTATTTACACTTCTTTACAACAGTTTCTCTATCGACCATCTGCACCGACACGCGAGTTAATAACGATGGTTCGTTATGGATCCAAAAATATAACTTAGTATTAGCTTGGTATGCTAATACTGTCTTCCATCTGCAATTCAAATAATGAGAAACTGCGATTGGAGTATAAAATACACGATCAAGTGTTACTTTATTAAGAGTTGTATTTCAAAGAACCACGATGAAACTATGTTCATCGTATTTATACAATTTCTTGCATATTTACTTTTTCTTAATAGGTAGATACAAGGAATACATTATGCTTATCTCCTAATTGTAAATAAATGCTTATCTCCTAATTGTAAATAATAGATAGCAAGAATACAAAGAGTACATTGCTTATCGCTTAAAAATAACAATTAGAAGATGAGTTATTGAGATTTTTATAAATTTTGGGGTTTATTGTTCATATAAAAAAAATAACAATTTATGTTTTGTAACACTTTGCTTTAATATGTAAACATTACAAAAATACTTATAATACTAGTTATCGAGTCCTGCGAGAAGACATCTAAAAAAATGCGAACGCCGCCCCCCGAAGGGACGGTCCAACGGTTTGACTTACTAATTAAAACACCGGGATTAGAATTATTTAATGAAAATATATTTTGGAACTTATCTTCTTCGCGGCCACAATTAGACTGAATACTTAAAAACTAATTCCTTAACTTAGAGTTAGAAGCTATCCCACGATGATATGCTGTGTCAGTGTACTTCAATGTTCCGGTGCATTTACCTCAATGCACTGATATTTGATATTCGGCGATCGTGGGAATGGGCAGCCAGTTCTAACATGCTTTCCTACAGGTCAGCAAATTATGTGCATGCGCGTGGCAATGCATTAGCTGGGCGAATGTTAATGCATTGTGATAACTTACTTATTACATAAATAAATAAATGTATAAATATATAAAAATAAATTAATTAATTAATTCAAGAGCTTCTTCACTTAATGGAAGGTTTTTTTTTTGGTTCCGGTCTCAATTGGGATATAAAGGGATCAGATGATATCATGATCATGTGGCTTTCTTCTCGGGGGATTCCACTTTTTCTGTTGCAACTTCCTCTTTATTTTTTGTATATTTATTTTGTCCAAATACGAGTATCTAATAGAATTTATTTCTGTTCAGATCAAAAACATTAACAATCAAGAGCTACAAGACTCTTAATTGAAAAAACGATAGACCAGAAACCAGACGAAAACAATGAAACTTATTCTACTCGGTAAAAGTAAATTAAATCTCAGTCAAGAAAATGTACATAAGAATATTAATCGACTTTTTTAGCGTCTACTTAGTGTTTTCATTTCGGGTGCTGCAGATTACAAAATATGATATAGTTCAGATAAGTTTCATAGAAAAGCTTTTCAGTCTTCTGCAATATCGATCCCTTCGTTGTAATCGGCCCTTCTCATTCCTACAATCGAGTCAGGTTAAAAATGAGGACATAAGAACCCATCGGAATAGAGCGATTTGTTTGCCAAAAAAAATCTTTTTCTTTTATATTGTGCGAATTTTATCTTTGATCCTCCGGGATAACTTTTAAAAAAATGTAAATAAAACTCACAATTTGCATTTGTATAATTTTATTTTTATTTTAAATTTCTGAGCTTCAGATCCCTTACCACTGGTGGGAGGAAATCATTAGCTATATTGAGTAATGTTCAGATTCAACTGAATACTTAATACTAAATTTATTCTCGTCATGCAAGCCCTTTTTAAAGTTTTATATTTGTCTTTGCAGTGATGCTGCATGAATGTACATGATTCAAAAATATTGGATCGTTGGCAATCTTTGTTTACATTAATCTTATATCATTCTCGATGATGATTAAATTGTATGGTGATGGAAAAATATTGGATCGTTGGCGATCTTTGTTTATATTATTTTATGGAGATACTTCCTCGATAATAATTTATTATATTCAAGCAAATAGCGTAACGGATACAGTTATTGGCACCCCTAAGGAATTTTGAGATCCAAACGCGTGTAACATTTAACAATAACATTTTCCTGGCTGACTTCGTTGTAGATTTCAAGCAATATCTGTTTTTCGGGAGAGTTTTTGAGTAAGATCTGTCTTTTGGGAGAGTTTTCATTCGATATCTTTGTTTTTGGAGAGGTTATTGTTTGTAAAAAAGCTTTTGGAGGAAGCATTTTTGCAATTTTATTTTTTTTTTCGGATTCCTTTGAATTTTTTTAGTTTTAACTTTATTAATCTTTTCGAGTTCCTTAGCTTTTTTCAGTTCAAGTCTTTGAACTTTTTTTTCTTCTTTTTGTTTTTCAAGTTGTTGCTTTTCTTCTTTTTTCTTTTTTTCTTCTTCGATCCATGTAACATTAGTGATAACGAAGCTTTTATTTTGTTTTTGGGGTTTGATACCTTTACGTAGTGATGTTTCAGGCCAGTCTAATAAATCGCTCAGATTTAGGACAGGGACATTATCGTTTGATATTATTTGTGTATCTGTATCGTTCGTATTTAAATTTTCGATTTCGTCTCCAACAAACAAAAAATGGTTGATCGCATTTATGTCTATTTCATCGATTATGTCCGAGTCAAAGGGATCAGTTTGTGTAGCACTGTTAACAAATGTTTTTCTCTCTCCAACTCGCTTAAATTCATTGGTCTTGAAAAAATTGTAGAGCTCATGCATCTGTGCTAATTCATCGGTGTTTTCGCTATCCAAACTAAAACTTTCGAGCTGATCTATTTTCTGTCGTCCAATTATATTGCAAAAACTTTCAAATGCATCGTTTTGGTTCAAGTCGTATTGAAGGTTTTTGGAATAGCTGTATTTGGATCTGCCTAAACATTTAGAGAAATGAATGGCGTTCTTGTCCCAAGGAAACAGTCCGCAAGCCTTAAAACCATTAACAATGGTAGCTGGAGAAACACTTTTGTCAACAACTTCTTTTAAAAGAGGAGCAAACTTCTCCTTCGTGAGATTTTCTCCGGGATTCTTCCGCCTCCAATCTGCTACTCCATTGTTCCAGGCGTTTTTTAGGGGTTTGAAAGCTGCAACATCTGCAGGTTGCAAAATGCGTGTAGAGTTGGGATAAAGAGCTATCAGGATAATGCCAAGTTTGACACATAGCTGGCTTACTTGGAGTGTAAGATGTGTGCTATGTCCATCAACAAAGAGTATTACTGGTAGTTTTATTTTTTCTTGAGTCAAAAAGGGGTAAAACACCTTTGAAATATATTCGTAGAATGTTTGTTTTGTCATCCAGCCGTTTTCACTTATTCCGCAGCCCCAGGTATCAGGAATGGCTTTGCGTATATCGTCCTTTAATCTCTTATAAGGATATATGATCATTGGAGGGCACATTGATCCCATTGCGTTGAATGAAAACATTACAGTTAAATTCAATTTGGCTTTACCGCTATCAACTTCATAAATGTTTCTTGATCCTGTTACGTGGCCAAAACATTAGAACTATCCAAAGTCGACGCTGCAGCCGCAGCCGGACGACTTTGGACAGTACACATCAGTAAATTGTTGTTGGCTGAACTCTGTACCTGTTGTTGTTTTGTTCCTTTAAATGTCCAACGTTGTGGTTGTTGTTGTTAATGTCCAACGATGTTTACCTCTTGGTCCATGCCCATCGTGACCTCCGGATCTCCTTCATCTTTTTGTTTTAAATGCAAAAAAAAGAATATAAATAGTTAGAAACTAAAATAAATAATGAATAAATTCAAAGATAATTTTGTTTCGTGAAAATGCGTATGCCTAGCTTTGCAAATCCGAATGCTTTTGCATACGAGTTTTCACAACACAAAATTATTAAGTTAAATGTATGTTTCTTACCCCCTACATGTCTTAAAATGTTCACCTTCATCTAAAATGCAAATTAAATAAATAAAAGTGCAATTTAATGTTATTTAAATAGCAATAATTCAATAAGTATTACTTACCAGTATCAAATTGCGGCCATGATGCGTGTTTACATTTTCACTTTTGACGTTTAACTTTTAGTATGTACTTTCTTGTAGAAGGACATATATGGCCGAACTCTTTTGCGCATGCGGAAGTAGTTTTGTCCTAATTTCTCAAAGGGTTAATGAATATAAATTATAACAGTTTGGCGCATGCACAGAATGAATTCGCTAAGATTATAAAAGTTAACAATAGGAAAATATGGACAATTTAGTGTTAATGTAGGAAAGGAAATTTTGAATTGGAATAGAAGGAATTTATTGTTTTGAAATGATTTATTAAGATTTAATTAAAATGATTAATAAAAAAATTTTTTTTTGACTGATTAAGATTAGATAGGAGGGGAAATAAAACTGAGACGGACATATAGAATGGAGGTAGAAGGTGTATTTGTGTTAGTGAAATAAAGGGACTGACAGGGATGGAAAATTATCCACCCATCCGTTGTATTATTTAAATAAAAGTCTAATGATACATATCTCACTCAGATATAGTGGTAACTATTTACTTAATTAAGTGAACAAAGACTAAGAAGGATTTCAATGGTCATTATCGTTGATTTAGCCATTCTATTCAGTTGAGTGAAAGTACAAACCGCCAATTCAATTTTTAAATATTGTTTTAAAAAAACAGAAAATTTTTAAAATAAAATAGAAAAAGTGCATTTATACGTACCAAAAATAAAAGATATGTAGGAAAACAAAATTTTTGGGTCAAAATAGAAAACTGAAACAAATTCTAATAATTATAGTTAAACTTTTGAAAAAGTGCAACCCAGCTTCCCAAGAAAGACATTAAGCCAATTACCGATTTCAGCAGAGGTAGGTTGCTTGATGAAATAATTCCTATAATGTGAACTGACGGGTGATTCTTTTGTTTTGTTAGGTTTAGGAAAAGACTAGGATTTTATCCAGAGTCCTAAGCCTCTGCCTATTTTTTTTGGCTATTTTTGGCTATAGTGGACTTTTGTTCCTAGAAAGGATTGATTCTTTGTCCAGAGGTCAAAAGGAACGATTATATATATATACTTATATATGGATCTCCTCAATACAAAGGAAAAAAACTATAAAATCATAAAATCGTAAAATCATAAAAATCATTAAATTAGTAAAAATAAGTTTTTTTTTGTAAAATTAAGCTAATTCAGCTATATATATATTCATAATTGAAATTTTAAGTTTTAATTTGAAAAGTGATCTTAAATATAGTAGGTGTGGAATTATTTTAATTAAAGTAGTTGAAAGTGTCTACTCATCTTCACAAGTGCTGCCGGCAGGACAACGTTGGAAGGTGTCGAAACAGAGTGAGTACACACAAATTCAGGACGCAAAGGTCCAAACATCTCTATCTATTTTAAGATCAGTTGAGAATATTATTTTTGATATTTACATACATTTTTACATTTTTGAATACGCTGAAAAAGTTTAATTCCTTTTTTTTGTTCTCATAATGAATAAAGATCATCATTTGTGAATTTTGAAATCAAAATAATAATGTGGTGCTAATTTTTTTTTGAGCTGATAGTGTGTGGAGACTTGGTAAAGCCGGCCAGATGAAAAGTGTGTGGTGAACTTGACAAGACAGACTATTCTCTACTGACGGACTAGTGACTGGTTGGGTCAACTTAGGGGCTATTTCCGCTACATACGGCCAAGGAAATAGCGAAGGAAGTATCTTCACGATACTTGGGCGGGTTGGCCAGACCTTCGTCAATAACATCAGACGAACGTTTGGATATAGCGGGATGATATTTTGGAGAGGTCAAAATGAGTGCTTTAGGTATTAGTGTAGGCATTAGTTTAGGGATTTTTCTATCATATTGTATTTGTATATTATTTCTTATTTTAGGTATATTATTCTGTATTGGTGATGGTTTCATATAATTATTAGTAGGTTAGCTAGATTAGTTTTTTTTACTGAAGCGCCAAACTTTGATTTCTTTTGAATGTTATCGGTATCCTTAGACTTGTATCGTATTAGATCTTTGCTTTTAATATTTTTACCTTAAGGACGATAAATAAATGTTTAGACGAGCAGGAAGGTACATCTGGAAATGTCAAGAACCACCCCAAGCGACGAGCTAAAGCCGAGCGACCGCAAGCGTGCCGTTGCCAGTTCCAGTGTACCGAAGAACACTTCCGTGGAATCCTGACTCCTAACAATCCTTTTGCAGCTAGAACGGATTTAGATTTAGGACACAGTAAAAAATTTGTTTCGTCCCCATTAAATACTCGGCTAGGATCTTCAAGGATTGAGAAAAAGTGGTTTTTGATCAAATAGTCCTGTATGGAGTCAAACCAGCCAAAAATATCTGTTACCGCCACATTTGCGCTTGCTGGCGAAACTGGATCAACTGCTCTGAAAGTCAAAGTGGTATGACGCTTCAAAAAGGATCTAAACCATCCTTTTCCTGGTATTGCCTCACTACCAAATGGATGCTCTCTATTACTTTGCCTTAAACATTCTTGGACAGCATAAATAACATCTTCTTTTCTTTTTGGGAACCCTTTCTCTTGTGAAACTTTAAGCCATTCAACAATAGTCGCTTCTTCTTCGTCAGTTAAGACCGTTGCGGGCCCAGGACGTGTTTTTATAAATTTTGAACTCAATCGGAATTGTAGAGTAGATCGTGGTATCTTGTAGTTCTTGGAAGCTGCTTTTTTAGTCATTTGTCCATTTTTTATGGCCAATAGAGCAGCTTGAACATCCTTTTCCTTGTAATTTTTACTTGTTCTTGGCATTTTTCAAACCTTAAAAAGTAACGTTTGTATGATATAGTTATTGGCAGTCTTAAAAGTATATTTATTGACAGTGCCAATAGTTGTAGTTCCATAGAACCAATTATTGGCACCCGGGTGCTGATAATTGGACCCCCAACTTATTTGGAACCAACTATTGGCACCTTTTTTATTATAAATTTAGCAATAATTTATACAAAAAGTGATTAAAAATGTAAAATTTATTTAGTTCTGATATGAAAAGACCCTACTTTAAAATAAAATAGACATATATTAATAGATAAATAAGTCTTACCAAATTGTTTGTCTTAACAGGAACACACACAATTTTGCAATAATTTTACTTTTTAAACACGTTTTCACAACTTCACTGACACACACTGAATGAAGAGTTAATTCGTTAAAACAAAAACGCACAATTGTGGGGAATAATTTTCAGTCTACGAAAAAAAATACGTTGGCTTGCTAGGATGATAATTTTTATAAAAAATCGTTGATGAATGAACGGGTACCAATAGCTGGTTCAATATAAGGGGGTGCCAATAATTGTATCCGTTACGCTATGCTTGGTAGGCTTTTATTATTGTTTGTGTTGGGAAGTAATTCTATAACTTGCGCGAACTCAAGGGGATATGAATACCCTTATAATGATTATACACAGTGCGACCAATTAGGAAGGGAGGATAGGATTGTTGACAAGTCTAATTTTTGTGAATAAATGATCAATTGTATTTTAAATTAATTTTTGAGTGTTTTAATTGGGCTTTTTGATCTTTGATGATTATATGCAATTAATAAATAAATTATTAATCCATTTTTAAAATTTTTGTTCCGACGTTTCGTTGGTTATTATCCAACTTCTTCACAGGGTATTTTTATTGGATCTACAATAATTACAATTACTTGGATTTTCTTTAATTCCAATTTAGTATTTTAGTGTTACTTACTATTGTCAGTTTACATTTGTTTTCATTAAATTTAAAAAGTAGTCAATAAATTATTGCACTTAACAGAAAATATTACAAGATTTTTAATAAATTAAGAAACAAGACAAAACAGAAAACTATCAACTACTTGTTATCAATGACTTTGTTCATTTGATGACAGCACTGTAGCTAGCACTTAAATTGTCTTTATCTTCTTGAAAATTCATGGTTCTCTTAATCTTTTGTTGTATTCTTAGACTCTCCAGTGTAAATCTCTTATTTGTGTTTCTTTCCTTGTCAAGTATTTGTATGTCATCGAAATCAGCGGTGTGTCCATGTTCAGTTCAGTCATATGCTGTGAGAGTCCAGTTGATGTTCTCTTTTTTCTGACGTCAGCTTTATGTTCAGCTATTCTTGTAGCTAGTGTGCGTTTGGTTGTTCCAATGTATACAAGATCGCACACTTCATTCGTCTTGCCGTTGCATTTTATTTCGTATACCACGTCTAATTTTAACTAAAAAAAAAACAAAACAATATTTATATAATTAGAGTTTAAAATTAATGTGACGAACGCACTTACCTTGAATTTGTACCTCTTCGTGGCTGATGATTTTTCGCTCCAGAATAAATATTTCTGCGTTGGTGGCTTTCTTCTGGGGGATTCCACTTTTACTGTTTCAACATCCTCTTTATTTTTTTTATATTTGTTTTGTCCAAATATCTAATAGAATTTATTTCTGTTCAGATCAAAAACCTTGACAATCAAGAGCTACAAGACTCTTAATTGAAAAAACGATAGACCAGAAACCAGACGAAAACATTGAGACTTATTCTACTCGGTAAAAGTAAATTAAATCTCAGTCAAGATGTACATAAGAATATTAATCGACTTTTTTAGCGTCTACTTAGTGTTTTCATTTCGGGTGCTGCAGATTACAAACCATGATATAGTTGAGATAGGTTTCATAGCAAAGCTTTTCATTCTTCTGCAATATCGATCCCTTCGTTGTAATCGGCCCTTCTCATTCCTACAATCGAGTCAGGTTAAAAATGAGGACATAAGAACCCATCGGAATAGAGCGATTTGTTTGCCAGGAAAAAATCTGTTTTTTTATATAGTGCGAATTTTATCTTTGATCCTCCGGGATAACTTTTAAAAAATTTAAATAAAACACACAATTTGCATTTGTATAATTTTATTTTTATTTTAAATTTCTGAGCTTCAGATCCCTTACCACTGGTGGGGGGAAATCATTAGCTACATATATTGAGTTATAGGCCCCATACACTACACATGCCTGCA
This sequence comes from Eupeodes latifasciatus, assembly GCA_920104205.1. Lineage (NCBI taxonomy): Eukaryota > Metazoa > Arthropoda > Insecta > Diptera > Syrphidae > Eupeodes > Eupeodes latifasciatus. The sequence goes on along the minus strand of OV049924.1, from coordinate 387,363,453 downwards.
TGCGCAAGCACAAAAATGCGCAAACACTCTTTCCCCATACACTACGCATGCAAACTGTACAATATTCAGTTGTGTGTTCACCGCTGAACAGAAAACTTTAAAAAATGTCAAGTTCCGACACCGCTGCTGCGGCAATTTTGATTGCTTTAGCAATAAAAAATAAAAGTAGGAAAAAAAGAAAAGAAAGAAGAAAAGAATAAACTAAGAAATGAGTTGGGGCATGTCAAATTGTTAAAAGTGCTAGAGGATTCTTCTGTAATGTGTGCCCTACCTCACCTACGAATCTATGTGGGATATTGAAAGGCTTCCCCAAGCCGAAAAAGGTGATGGCTGAAGAGCCGATCTGCTTTCAAAGTTTAGAGTAAAAAAACAAGGCTGAAGAGCCGAATTAGGTCTTTTCACTTCCAAACTGAAAGTGAATTTATTCAGTCAAACTTAAGCTATTTATACAAAAATAATCTACTTACACACTAACATCTTAAGCCTATATCAAATACATATAATCACTTAAACATAGAAATATTTTATATAAACATAAACATATTTTGTATTCCGAATTCTATGGGAAATTTATGACAACGGAACCAGGCAGCATACTTGCTATGTCATCAAATTAATATTCGATTATCCAATGTGCATAGCCCTTCTAATACAATGCACAAATGTATCCAAATACATCCAGCCATATGCACTACACAATATGCAGTACATTGAACCTCAGCGAGTAGGTAGATACACTTGACCAAAGTAATCTGAAGCGTCGCGTCCCGTCGTCGTCAATGGCATTGAAATTATTACTTAATATTTTAGTGCATGAGGGTGATATTCTTGACCATGAATGAAATGCGAGTGCATTATTAAAAATAGAAAAGTAATGCGAGTGCATTTAAAATATAGGTCGGCTATTGTAAAGCGTAGTGTGGATTTAAGTCAATGACCGGAATTAAATGTATAATGAAGTGGTCGCTAGTGTGATTCCTTCACACTTCAATGCCCGACTACACAAATTTCTTGAGGATGAACAAGCAAAGTTATACGGAATTGTTGAATAAAGTCACTCCAATTATAGTTAAAAAGACAACACTACTACGAGAACCTATTTCTCCACATGAGCGACTGTCATTGACACTCCGTTTTCTGGCAAGTGGGCAAACGTTCGAGGACCTAAAATTTTCAACGCTCATTGCCCCACAAACAATTGGGAAAATTGTTATGGAAACATGTGAAGCAATAATACATGTATTAAAAGACAACATAAAGGTAAGTCAAAAAATTTATTTCTATTTTTTAGGTCTTAAGAACATAGGTATATGTTTATCTACTCTGCATCTTGAGAAAAACTATCGAATAAGTGCTGGACACTAGCAAACTCTTGACTGCCACTGGAAGCGTTTACGAATCCGACTGACTGTTGCCGAGGATAAATTATTGTCGATTGTTGTTGATGGACTGGTGGTGGAGATTGAACAAAGCACACTTGCTGCGGCAAAGATGAAGTACTTACATCACTCCACAAAGGAGTCGATGATCTGCCGTTCCCATCTAAAGCCGTCTGTACTTCGCGAACAGTATGTTCGTTTAGACGGCCTAAACATCCGTGAAAAAATACGTCGGATATAATTTTACAGGAGTATTTTTTTTGCTGCGTTGAAAGCTTATTGTACTGTGTACTCCATCCTCTTGCCAGCAGCATCGGCAGCATCGTCATTAGCTCCTTTTAAATGGTCACAAGCCATTTTGATAAAAGCGTCTTCCTTTGACGGCGCTTTTTTCTTCTTGGTGGGTGGCTCTGCACTTTCACCACTCTGATTGCCTGGACTTTCGCCACTCCGAAAAGAAAACACAATAATTTAAAAACATACAAATAAATGAAAAATGTTGTTATGATAATTAAGTTATTTTATATTTTTCTAGCTCCCCACGATGGCAATAGAATGGAGAACAGAGGCCAAAAAATTTGAACAAGTTTGGAATTTTCCCCATTGCATCGGATCCATGGACGGAAAACATATTAATATTGCAAAGCCTCCTGGGTCGGGATCGTACTACTTCAATTACAAAAAGAATTTTTCTATTGTATTGATGGCAGTAGTAAACGCAAAAAAAATTCCTGATGGTTGATATTGGCAGAGCATCAGATGCTGGCGTTTTCAAGCAAACAAAATTTAATGAAAAACTTGAAAAAAACTTTTTGGGAATCCCAGATCCTGAAATTTTATCCGAAGCTTCTGGCAGCATGCCGTTTGTTTTCGTTGCTGATGACGCTTTTCCTTTGACGGGAAATATTATGAAGTCTTTCAGTCATAACACCTTAAAGCAAGACGAAATTATTTTTAACTATCGACTATCGCGTGCGAGGCGAATCGTAGAAAATGTGTTCGGCATATTAGCATCACGGTTTAGAATTTTGCTCAAAACAATAAATTTAAGTCCGACGAAAGTTTCAACCATTGCATTGGCTTGCTGTCACTTGCACAATTTTTTGAGACAGAAGAAAGAAACGATTTATTTGCAAAACGGCTTTGATATAGAGGACACAAATTCGGGTCAAATGCATTATGCTGATGACGTTCATTTAGACGGTCTTGCGTGTACTCAAGCACGCAATCCGAGTAATGAAGCAAAAGAAATTAGAAATACATTTTGCGAATATTTTAACTCTTCTTCAGGAGCAGTGCCGTGGCAAAACAAAGTTTACGAAAAACTATCTTTTAATTAAAAAAAATCGTATATCCTATGCTTAATAATGAATGAATTAAATATATAAATTAACTTACCAATTCTGTTGTTTGGGTATCATTTGTTAAAGTGGTTCTTCCTTCCAGGCAGTCTTCCTGATCTTCGAGAAATCCTAGCAGATCGAAATACCACAACGAGGACTGAAAAATATCCTCTGCTCCAGCTCCAGATTTTTCACTCTGCTTAATTTTTTTTTAAATCACGGCGATAGGTGGATCGAAAAGAATTTATTTTGCGTGTCACTTTTTCTCGGTCAGCAGCCGGATCGATTTCTTTCAATTTTGTTATCATTTTTTCATATGCACTAGCTTTTAAGACCCGGTTGCAATAGTTGTCACTTTTTACCCGCCACAAAACCGGGAGGCTTTGGTAGAGTTCCAAAAATTCAGTCCAAAAATTTTTTTTTTATATTAATTGAATAAAATAAAAACAAAAACGAAAATAATTTCTATTAATTTTGTATTTTTATTTATTATCTATTTGTTTACTTTAGTGTCACAATATTAGTTTTAATTTGGTTTATGTATAAGCGACGCGTTTCGGACTATATGTTCATCTTCGGGCGTTGAAAGAGAACTGACTGACAAAATTTTTTATTCGTCAGCGACATTTTTAAACAACAAAATTAGACGCAAAAACAAAAATAAGATTCAACAAACAACACAATTTAATCTTATCTCGTCTCCAGACGTCCGCTTCTTTCAAAATCAACCCTTGACTGAGCAAATGTAGCACACAAACCACACATGCTTGCATGCACAAGCAAGAAAATATCAAAATTTGTTGATATTGCTCATGTCGCTTGCACCAACACACAGTTCACACCATACACTGGCAGTTTGCATGCGCAAGCACTGTATGCGCATGTAGGCATGTGTAGTGTGTGGGCCCTATAAGAGGTAAGGGGAGCGAGTCGATGGTTTTATTTTGTTGACCAGGTATCTGTTGACGTATAATATCACTGTCAAGGTTTCAGAGGCTGAGGTAACTCTACCGTACTGATTATTAGCAGATCTATTATATTTTGATACGGGCCTGGGTTCTCCAGAGTCTATTGAAAAATGTCTTCAAAAAGTAAAAGACCAACAACAACTTTCAATTTACAAAAGAAATCTTCTGTCATACAAGGTAGTAATGTTCAGAGGCGGAGGTACTCCACCGTGCTGCTTCTTACTCCAAGGCTGTCAGTCGATTAAATTTTATTCAATTTGTGTTCGGATATTTATACATATTGTTCAAAAGCTTTTTTCTGTTTTCTTGTTTTTATCTTTATGTTGGAAAGCTTGAAGAGCTTTTGACATTTCATTTTGTAGTAAATGGCACTGCCAGATATGCTTAAATTAATTTATTAAAAAGGTATTGCCAGAAGGGCTTACTTATTTGTAAAAATTCATTTTTAATTGGTATAAAAGAAAAATAGAAAAATAAACATGTTTAAAGATGATATGAGTTGCTACAATATATTTTTTCCTATTATCGTTTGGCGCGTTACGCTGAATTCTCTCGTTAATCGCGTTTTTCAAATCTTTGGAGTAAGTTTGATTTTGATCTTGTAATAAATAAAGTCTTATTTCTTAAGGATGTTTTGAAATACAACAACAAAATTTTTCTCCTTTCTTTGGATACTTTTTTCACTATTTTTCTCCTTTCTTTGAATATTTTTTTCTCCTTTGAAGGATACTTATATAAAAATTTCTTCTCCTTTTTTTGAAGGATACTTATATATTTTTGTAAGCTTTGGTTTCACACACGCACTTAAACACTTTTCGGCAGATATTCAACCTTACTTTGTTTTTTTTTGGTTTTTAGAATATCTGTCCTGTCACGGTCGCCAATTAAAATGCTACTTCATTAAGTAAGTTTTAAAAAAGATTTTATTAAACTTAAGCCTATAACAACCGATCACTTTCGGATCCAAACAAGACATAAACTTATCTCCCTTATTGGAGTACTATTTATACTTAATGAGAACAAAGAGTTCTTTACAATTGATCACTTACTTATATTTAATATTTTTACGACTTCTTAATAATTGAAATTTGAGAGGATTATTCATTTGCATTGTTCTGATATTTAACGATCAGCTGTTCCCATTTACAGTTGGGATTACGTGAGATTCCGTTGGGATTAAGTGTGGTTACGTTGACTTTAACTTAATATTTAGACATTTTGATTATTAAGATACAAATGTAAATATACATTAAAATACGTTAAAATCTAGGGAACAAAAATAAATTATTTTATAAGCAAACAGCAACTTAAGTTTTTTTTTAGCTTTTTTTAAATATATTTGATATGTAAAGAAAGAAAAAATGGCAAACCTCAATTTTTAACTGAGATAATACAAACAAATTTATTTTTATACTATTTTGATTTGACACAAAAAATATATTTGAAGTTTGTTTTGAATTTTGAAGTGCTGCTCTCGATGTCGATGGAGCAACATTTTCTTGCACAGAAGCAAAACCAGGGCGTTCGGTAATTTGAACGGGCTGGGCCGAAACTTTATTTTTTTAATTTTCATACGCAATTTTGAAATTAGCTTCATCTCGAAAACCTCTATTTTTGAATCTTGGATCTAAAATTGTAGATTCGGCATAGAGAGGATTCTTTTCTAGATGATTAAAACGCTTCTGCGTTTGTTTTTTTTAATACAGTTTAGGTTTTGTTTTTCTGTACCCAGATATTGTGTTTCCATTTCACAGCAACATTTTGTGAGACGGCGTTTTAAAAGCTTGCAATAAACAATAACTTTTGACAGACTTACATTTTTTTCTGTGGATATTTCGACCGTTACATCTAAAAAAAATTTTAAAACAGGTACCTACAACATATTCTATGAAATCCCAATCTTCGGATTTGAACGAAAGTTCGTTTTTCAGAATCGCCAAAGTAGCAACCACAGCATTTTTTATTTGTAAGACTCTATCGAGCATTTCGTAAGTCGAATTCCAACGAGTTGGGACGTCTTGCTTCAACTTTAAAACCGACAAATCCATCTGCTTTTGGAGTTCATTCAGTTTGTACATAGCTTGTGAAATACTTTTAAAAAATTCTACCATGGCTTTGACTTTTTGTACAACTGTAGAAACATGTTCAATGCTTGCTTGAACAGTCAAATTAAGCAGATGTGCGTAGCACCCTATAGACCTCCAATTCCCCATTTGCACTGCCAAAAGAATATTTGCTGCATTATCGCTCACTACAGCCCCAATTTTTGTCTCAATCTTCCATTTCAACACCTCTTTTAAAAAGTTGCATAAATTGGCACTAGTATGTCGCTCGGCATATTCGATACACCCAAGTAAATTGGAGCATAATTGAGCTCCTCTGGCTTGGGAAGCCTTTAAAATATCCCAACTATAGGAATATATAGATAAAGAAATATCTCATTAAATGCATAACATAACAGAGCATCCTTTTCATTAATGTAGTGTGCTGTGACAGCAATAAAACTTTGATTATTGATCGAAGTCCATGCGTTTGTTGTTAGGCATACTGCTGGCGCATTTTGAATTTTCGTTTGCACTTCCTGTTCCAATTTTAGACACAGCTGAGGCAGTAGTGTTTCAGACAATGTCTTCCTTGTTGGCAATCTATAAGATGGGCATAAAAGAGCAATCAGTTTGCCAAACTCCGGTTCTTCTACTAATCGCAACGGGTGGTACTCCTTGGCTATCATTATGATTAGTTGATTGTCAATTTTTGCCTTCTTTTGTTGCGAAATTAACTTTGTTGTTTCGGTGAAGCCGTATATTTTTTGCTGAACAACTGTTTTGGATTTGGGTTGTGGCTCAGGGCGAGGACACGAAATATCTGTGTCGATGTCAATCGTTACGATTCCTGTTTCCGCAGGTGTTGAATCAGGAGCACTAAGTGCTATGTCAGTTTGGCGCTCTATAGGGCTCGTTGAAATTCCTACGTGCTTTCTTTTTAAATGCCTACTCAAATTTGCCAAACTCCCACTAGAAAATGATATTTTTTGTGAGCAATAATTGCATTTTGCTTTCTTAGGTTCGTTCTCGTTTTCTGAAAAATGATCCCATAGGGGGCTTGATTTCTTTCTTCGCATGGCCATTGCAATTCTTTTTTATTATGGTTCAAGGCTATAAAGTAAGTGAAAAAGCATTGAAGATGAGGTATTCGTTAAATAATGTTAAAATCGCACTCTTTCCAAGTATTGCAATCCAAGACAATAAATCAAACTTTTCGCAGTGCAGTAAGCCTTCACGCCTAAGTAGGTAGTACTTACAACACAAAATTCTGAAATTAGATCCAAATCGGTCTAATAGCTTTGGTAAGAAACATGATGTTTACTTAGTGCATCGCGCAATGTTTGCTTCATTTCTGTGGTCAAAGTAGGACATTATCGAGTAAGCTTTACGTGGACACCTGCCTGTTACGGCTTAATTCCACGGTGGGCCTACCCACAATATCGGAGTCGAAGGAAAGCGTCGACCAGCGCCCCAGGGAAACTTGCGCTTCCCCGGTACAATTCTGTGAACATGTTAAGGCATGTTCACACCCCTTGCTGAGGAGCGAGACCTATCTATAGCCTCTTTTACCCAGGATTCCTAGATGTTGGCAGAAACCCGAGTGTGCATACCTCCCCCACTTAATTCACCCTATTTTCATCTTGCACCCAGACAGCTCAACGGACAGGATCGAAGCATGTGCGAGCCAAGCCGTTCAAGCCAGCAACAGAAACCCCCTGATGGGGAGCACGAACAAACATCGCATGCACTCATCCATGCTGCGAGTTCCCAAAAACGACGACGCGCGGCCAACACTACAACAGAACACAACACAAAAACTACTACTACCGGTTGCAACTGGATAGTTCGCGCACAGTCGCAGTCGCTATGCACACCCAGGTAATCCAAGCACACATGTCAGGCACTCCCACCACGCTTGTCCTTATACTATGGATCCTGCCCCATTGTCCAGGTTCTCACCTGGAACAATAGGCGCTTTCACCATAGCAAAGGTACTATAGTCCCAGGACAACTGACAGTGCCGGAGTCAGGCTAAGGCCTGTAAAGCCCCCCACCCGCCCTAGCAACTGTCAGTCCTTACCCACATGCCATGGATCCTGCCCCATTGTCCAGATTACAATCTGGGACAACAGGCGCTCTCACCATGGCATTATAAGCTGGAAGAGCAATAGCTGACAGTGCAAAAGTCAGGCTGAGGCCTGTGAAGCCCCTCACCCTCATAATTAAATGTCTATTTGACAAAATAAACCTTCGTTGCATTTCCTTAAATGCATTCCAATTTCTGAGTCAATGTGAAGCATATATATGTAAGTGCAGACATAAACAAAAATCAATATAAACAAATAGTGTAATGCACTTGGTGCATAGCGACCCACTTATGAAATGTGTAATATGATCAGGTCAACACCCGATGGTATCGCTTGGTGACGGCTGACCATTCTCAACATAAACAAATGTAGGTTGATATGCACTGAGTTCATAAATGTTTATTGTTTACTTTTTATTGTTTTGGGTTTTACCACAACACTTTTAACGTGGTTCTGTGTTTGATCTGAAATGGCTGACCGCTGATGCCAATCGCTTTCTTAGTTGCTTGCTCTCTAGGGAGCGACCATCTTTCCATCAATTGGTTGGTTACCAAATTGACTTGAGACCCAGTGTCCAGCAAAGCTCGGACCGGACCATAAGTCTTACCTTCCAAGTCTATCGTTACCTGTGCCGTTGGCATGAGGGTGTAACCCTCTCTTTCCCTACAAATAAAACTATTCAAAAAATTTTCACATGTTATATTTTTATTCTCTTTTTGCTTTTTCGGATCTTTCCATGAGGCTTTGCCGCTGTCGTCATCTGACTCGAATTTTCTAGTATCTTTCCTTTCGAGTCGTGGACGTTTAGCTGGCGTGCCCTCCAGTCAGTCGGCCTTCTGCTTCTTTCCATCTTTCGACATCCCTCTCTTTCGCCCCTGCTCCTGAACCTGGAGTACGGTCAGCTCCGCCTTCTTCAATTCCTTAACCGGACAGAGCACACTATTGTGCATTCTCCGACCAGGACAACGTGTGCATGGCCCTTGGAAGCAGTCTTTCACATTATGCCCGTTCTTCAGGCAATTCGGACACATGTTCTTTTCTTGCACCAGATCTTGTCTTGCTTTTAGGTTCAAGACCCGGAATTCTGGACACTCCCAGACAGGGTGTGCCATAGAGGAACATGCCTGATATGGCATTCTCTTCTTTCCGTCTACCTTGCTCATTCTGGTGGCCAGACCTCTTCTTTCCGGTTGGTCTCTCGGTCTCTCCAGGTGTCTTTCCAGATTTCTTGCCGTCAATCTTTCCCGCGCAATTGCTTGCGCCGACGTCGATGGCCTGGAAGCTTCTCTGTGCCGACAATCTTGCGCACTTTCCAATGCAACCGACCATTTATCGAGGAAGGTGCATATCTCTTTCACCGTTGGACCTTCGGAGCGGCGAGCCTCCTCCCACTTGCAGGTAGTCTCGGCATCCATCTTGTCATGTAGAACATGCACAATTATCATATCCCACCCTCCCGTGGGGATACCTTGCGCTTTTAACTGTCGCAACGTCTCGTGCGTCGTATTCGACATTCTTTCCAAGTCGCTTGCTTTCGGCGGACCTTGGAGCGAAGGAAGCCAAAAGAAGTTACGGAGGAGCTCCCGACAGGTTGCATACTGCCTGTTGTATACTTCGTTCATGCGCTTCCAAGCCTCGATGTAATTCGATCCTGTCAGCTGCCATTCGCCAAGAGTACGAGCGGCCTTTCCAACCAGCGAGCGCTTCAAATAAGCGAACTTGTACGCTGGCGCAATCCGGTCATTCTCTTGTACTGCCATTTCGTGATTGTGTCGTCAAACTCGCCCCATGTGTTCTTGACATCATGTTGCGAGAATGGCATCGACACCTAAACCTCGATCTGCTGGTCTCTTCTTTCCGGAACCGAAGGTTGTAATTCGGCCCTTCTGCGCTTGAGTGCGGCCGAGGCTAGGAAATAATGTTCCTCAGCTTCAGCCATCTTTCTTTCCACCTCGGCCATCTTCAATGGATCATTGGCCGAGGTCAGCTGTCCCTCGGCTATCTTGGCCTGGGCCCAAGCATCTACCAGCGCTTCCTGGCGTACTTCGATTCCTTCAACGGGGGTTTCGGTGAACCTCGCCTCCTTCGTAAAGGCGACCATGTGCTGGATTGCATGCACTGCTGCCTGGAGCGCATATTCCGGATTCTTTCCCTCCATGGTCTTTCGGATCTTTCCAACTTTCGTAATCTTTCCTTTAAATAAACTGAAACAAAGGAATTATTGTAGATTTTATAGATTTATAATATACCTAAGAGAAAAAATTAATAGTTTCAATGATAAATACAAAAAACAAATTCGACTCTAGATATGCCCGTCGACACATCGAATCGAATGTAATTTTGTGCTGTTGTTGTGTTGTTGTATTGACTGATCTTTCCGTTTGCAAACTCTCTTTCCAGCTAATGGCGACTACGCATTATTCAATGCTTTGAGTCCCTGCTTTTCTTTCTATCTTTCGTGAAGAATCTCATTATTTGAGATACCTTTCGTCTTTCCCAGTCAATAAATCTTATTTCCCTTTTATTTTATTTTCAAAAAAATCTATTTGATAATTCTTTCAGAAAGGTCTATCCAACAATCCGTAAAATCTTTCCTACAATTCCTTTCATATAAATCTGTCCAACAATCCATAAAATCTATCCAACAATCTCTTTCGCATAAAATCTATCCAACATTCCATAAAATCTATCCAACAATCTCTTTCGTATAAAATAAACAGAAATCTCAACAGGGAAATAACTTGCACTTGTTAAATTACTAAAATTCCTCTCTCCATTCCTCCCCCCCCCCTTTTTGACATTTAACAGCCATTTCAAATTCTTTCCGTAGGAGAGAGGAAAAAACTAGACCAAGATAAATGTAGACAATGAACGAGAGAGGAAAAAATAAAACGACATCTTCCTCCCTCTTTCACATGTTAACGCCACAATTCACAATTCAAAAAAAGAAAAACCAAGCTATCCAACACAATTTTCTCATATCTTCTTTCCAATTAAGCCATCCCTTTATTTCACTCTCCACAAATTTATTTTTAATTAAACTCCCTGCTTTATTTTCAAAGTAGAATAGCATCAAAAAGGCAAAATAATTACTTTGCGACACATAAATATTCTTTCCGATATATTGATTAACTCAACTATTTTCTTTCCGCACAACAACACAACACATAAATGCACTTTTCATAATTTTAAATTTGTTTTGTGGACTGTATCTTTCTTACCTTTGTCTTTCCTGTATTTTATTTTGATCTTTCCTAGAGTGTGCACACTTTGTCTTTCCAAATGTTAATAATAAATAATTAATCCTGTGAATTATTTCCGAAATATTTCGCTTAATTTTCTTCTTTTTGTTGTCTTTAATCGTTTTTAAATAATGTGTGCTTATTAACTGCCGACGCGTCTCTGCGGCTTGCTACACAATGAATGAATACATAGATTCGATTCTTAGCTGTGCAACCGGCTTATTGTCTCTTTCCTCTTTCGTGTTTTTCTTATGAATATTACGCAGCTGTGCGCAAAAAGAAAACCAAAAAAGAAACAACGGTGTGTATGTTGTATGTGTTGCTATGAGGGCAAAACGAAGTGCCGTCATCGTGTCGCCTTCACCATGGTGGTGGTTGATGATATTTTCTTTCGTTTAAAAGCGCGCCGTCGTGGTGTATTCTTTCGTTTGTGTAGATGTAATGGGAAAAGAGGTATGCCGCTTGGGTTCTTTCGTTTATGAATGATAAAGGGAAAAGTATATACGTGCCGCTTGGTCCGTTCTTTCGAGAAAAAGGTTGTAATATATCTGTTCTTGCTACCATAGAACGGTAGCAATAAAAATAAAGGGTATATAATGCTGTAGCATATGGTTTCATGAAATGATGGGTGCCGTTAATACGAATTCTTTTCGTTTTGTAAAGGCAGGGTGTACCTTTTTGCATGTTCTTTCGTGCTGAATGTATGAGTGTGTCGTCATGCCACATTCTTTCGATATGACTAAATAAGCATGCCTCTGTGGCATGTTCTTTCGTGTTCTTCTTTCCAAAAAAAAAAATAGATACAGAACTGACTTACCATTTCTCTATTGTTTTAAGTAACAATTTCTTTCCTGTTTCGTGTGACGGACTTTTGCGTATTCCTAACGCGTCGTCATCTTTCGTGTTTTTCCATACGTTCCCCAACAATGCACCGCACTTTTCTTTCAATTTGATCAATTTGATCATTTTATTTTTCACACACACAACTCGTAAATCTTTCCGCGGCGCTGGCTCAAATTTGCCTCGAATGACCAATGATTTAGCACAAGTCCAGAGACAGGTACCAATTATCTTACCGCTGAAAGAAAAATAAGAAGAATAAAAAAACCCGACACAAAACAACTTTTTTTAAGTGGAAAAAGCGCTAGCTCAAAAAACCACTGTTACTTCCTTTATTCTTTCCGACCAGCTCTTTTCACATTCAGTCAAAGACTAAAAAAACTTAAAAATGCAATGTAGAAGACATCGAACAGAAGTCCACAAGGCTCTGTTCGAATCACAAAACATCGAACGAGAGTTAATAGACTCTTCGTTCGATACAATACTCATATATTAAATTAAAATGCTACTTACATTAAGTAAGTTTTAAAAAAGATTTTATTAAACTTAAACCTAACACAATAACACAACCGATCACTTTCGGTTCCAAACAAAATATGTATGTATATATATATATATAAATATAAATATATATATAAATATATATATAAATATATATAAAAATCTTTTCTATATCCTCGGATTTCATTTTTATTTGGTGGAATCCAGATTCTAAATCTAATGTGGTAAAATATCTTGCTTTTCCTAAATTTGATACAATAACGTTAGTATCGGGAATAGGATACTTATCGGGTACCGTTTTCTCGTTTAACTTTTTAAAATCTATAACTAACCTCATTTTCTGTGTTCCGTCTTCATTCATTCCTTTTTTTGAAACAACCCACACTGGTGATTTATACGGACTCTTTTTTATTTTTTTTTTTTTAGACATTATTTATTCTATTTCTTATAATTTGTTTTCTAACATATTTCTTATAGTAAGAATGAACTTTCGCTACTAATAAAATGATTAGTATTACCAGAGTTATATTGTTTATATTCGAACTGATTAAAATCTGCTGGCTGCTACTCAGGTTGTTGTTAATCACCTCCTTTGATTGCGGTTGCCCCATTTTCTTAATTCCTCGATCAACTTGTTTTTTGAGGATTTGTCAGTCGTAATAGCAATTATTTTATGGAGTTCAGCACGCATCTGTCGTGCCTTTACTTTTTTTTCGGCTCTCGGTCTTCTTGTCCTTTTTGGTACTTTTACTTTGGACGTTCTAGATGATGATGGCGTTCTGATGGATTTATTTCTCTTTAGGTATTCCTCTATTGTAAGGGGTTTTGGTCCTGCTGTCTTCGGCGTTGGTATATATTCTGGAATACTGTCTTGTACTTCTTGCATCAAAGGAATATATTCTTCTACTGTTGTTGGCGCGTTGAGATCCTCAAAAAGATCATCAAGCTCTTGATGTGAGTAGCTCATCTAGGATAGAAAGTGGACGGCCGGTGAGGTGAACGTTGAAGACACACTAACTGACTTTTGGAAGATCTTTAAATACGATATTTTTGGTCCGAGTCTTGTTGTTAAATTAAATTTAACCAACAAGTTGGCAGGATCGCCATGTAAAGTACTACCCTAATTCTTCCCTACTTTTTTGCTGTATAAGCGCAGCTCGCTTTAAATGGATGGCTAGAGAGCCGCAGTTTAATAATTAATACACACTCAGTGTAAGAAATGGAATTGAATTTATTTACATTTTCTTACAGCTATTTATACCTAAATTATATTACAAATCTATTTGGGATATCCCCTCTTATGAACTAAATTACAAATAAGAATGCATCAGCAATCTGCTTCTAATAAATAAATTATTGGGGCAGTCGTCTCATTTCTAATGTTGACGAACTTGCATTCGGGAGTAGTGTAACAAAATACATTCACTGAGCAATCACAAAGCAACGTAGTCAAAACGATGTCTTTGAACTTAGCTGGCCAAAGGGGGCAACATAATTGTGTACATCGTTTTACTATGATATTAAGTATCAATGAAAACGTGCTTGTTTGTTTGTTTCTAGTATTTTGGTTGTGGCTTTTCGAATGAATGTTATTACACTACACCTTCCTTTAATAACTTTTTTACCTCTTTATTAACAAAATTATTTGCTGACAGCGGGTAGGGATACTGTTTACTCCATATAGGAGTTTCAATAGTTGTACGAATCTCAGCTCTAACATCTGTTCTAAATGGCAATTGAATATCTATTCTCGAATGAAGATCCTTAATTGTTTTTCTTATATTTTCACTTAACTCTTCTATATTTTCTGTTTTTTGAATGGAATTTAAATATCCACCTTTATCTTCTGGTATAAACAGTTTTTCTAATTTGTTTCTGTAAATTAGTAATTTCCTTTCAAAATCTATTTTTACTCCGCAACTCTTTAATAAATTACATCCTATTATTAAATCTGATTCTAAATTATTTATTTCATAAAACCTAACATGCTTATCAAACATTAAAACATTATAGTAATGGGTAATTGTGGTGAAACCATTTATTGTTTTAACTCTTTTATTTATTACTAGTTTTTCTATATATTTTAAAGTATTAGGCCTACAGTAGCAACTGGTAGCACCTGTATCTATTAAAATTTGTATTCTCTTTCCATAGGGACCGTTCATGAAGGGTAATCCTGGCGCTTGTCTAAAAAAGCTTCTTCATTAATATTGTTGACACGCTCCATTTTGATGGGTGGCTGAAAGCTCCGTTGCGCGCTCTCATGAGGTCTTTTGTCACCTTGGAATGTATTTTGGAAGTTATTTTTATATAGGGGTTTTGCGTATTGACGGAACTGATTGTTATTATTTTGGGAGAATGGATTGAAGTTCCGCTTCTGTTGGTCAAAATTCCTTTGTTCCTGCCAAGTTATCGGTCGATGAGCTGAACTACCCAAGTTCATTGGTTCTGGTCTGTTGTTCCTGTTATAACTTGAGTTATAGTTCTGGTTCTGATTTTGGTTCCGTGGTGGAAATCGTAAATTATTATTAGTGTTTGAGTTCCTTGGTTGTTGGTGCGGATTCGTTGCATGTGATGCGCGATTTAATTGAAGAGCGAAATTTGCTCTAACATTATTTGACGCAAGTTCCTGTGCTTTAGCAAGAGCTGAGGGTAAGTCCTCGGGTGATATAGAAAACATGATATTCGATTATTGACCGTTAAGGCCAGTCATGAAAATTCGTAAAGCGTTTTTACGATTCATTTTGTTTAATTCTTTTGTCAAAGTGGTATCTGTAACATGTGTCATGATAGTTTTGTTAAT
Source organism: Eupeodes latifasciatus (assembly GCA_920104205.1). Classification (NCBI taxonomy): domain Eukaryota; kingdom Metazoa; phylum Arthropoda; class Insecta; order Diptera; family Syrphidae; genus Eupeodes; species Eupeodes latifasciatus. The sequence continues at coordinate 387,348,245 of OV049924.1, read as the reverse complement.
CAGGAGAGTTAATTTCTTATTAACTTCATTGTAGAAGTCTATTATAGATAGGTTACCTTGCCTGAGAATACTCATTTCCTGCTCTATTATGTGAGGAGGACGCTTATCGGCGTAAGCAAAGTCGAGTCTAGAGATTATTGCGTCGTAGTTTAGAACTGTGCCATGATTTGTTAAGATATCATTGGCATTGTTAGTGATTTTATTTCTAAGGATAGTGAGAGCAGCAAAGTATTTGCGGCTTCCTTTGTTATAAAGAGATATGGAATTATTGTTATAAAGAGATATGGAATTATTGGCTGCCTCGCGCCAACTTACGTAGGCATTGGCATTCTGGTAAAGATTTAATCACATCTAATGATTCGTTACACGTTATATCGTCGGATATAGTCTGCGTAGAGTACTCTGTCACTAAGTTAATATTGGTTAATGTCTCTAATGTTGCTTTCAGAGATGCTATCTCTGATTGCAAGGATGCAGTGTTGGTTGCTATCAATCTAGCCACTAGTTCTTCAGTAATGACAGGCATTTTTAAGGATAGTTATTCAAAGTTTTTAATGAATTCGTCCAGGGTGTAAAATAGAAATTATTGAAAGAGTTTTCTAAATCTTAATATAAATTGCCTTTTTTATATATATATTTTTAAATATAATTTTTAATATTTTAATAATTTATAATTTACTAAATAATTATAATTCTTACGAAAATAATCTGGATGTTGACATGTTGAGTTCTTCTTCTGCAGCTTTCCTTGGACTCTGATTTTTAGAAATTATTGTTCCTGATGTCCTCTAATGCTTTCCGGAACACTTCCTTGATTTTTTCCACTCTAATTATGAACTGTTTATTTTTGTCTTTATTTACTTTGGAGTTGTCACTTGAACTTTTAGTTTTATCTTCCATGAACTTCACTATTTCACTGAGAATTAATTTTTTGTGTTGTTTTTATTTTTCTTCTTTTTTTTTTTTGTTTTTTCACTTTATTGCGTATATTTTCTTCTATTGTCACTTGGCGCGTTACGCTGAATTCTCTCGTTAACACGTTCGCTGCTATGTGACCCACCGGTGGGTCACACAAAATATTCATAGGAGGCCATGTGCACCACCGGTGGGTCACGGTATAGGTATTTTTGTAAAGACGTTTTTTTAGTGGCTTCCTGGTGAAATGATTATTTTCTTGCTTTGGCACCTAGTTAAAAGTCCCTGCTTTGCAGGAAAAAAATCCAAAATCACTTATTTGCAAAACTTCGACTTTTATTGTTAGTACAATTTTGTTTAATTTTGCTTATAGTAAAAATAAATAAAGAAAATTAGACTTTCGAATTCAAAAATATATGAAACACTTAGGTAGTAAAAAAATTAGTGCTTTTTGTTGAAACATTCCAAGCAAAAAGAGGAATTTCCTTCGCATGAATCACAATAAGTTAGTACTTTCTTGGCTTTTTTCATAGCTGCACTTCTTCCTTCGCTTTTTGAAAGTTCATTGTAGCAATTGTTACACCGTTTCCGTGCCCTTCGATTGGTTGTATCTCTCGTTTCAAACTCCTTCAGTACATGCTTGTTAGAGGATCCTGGTGTTTCAATCGGAAGCCCACAAAGACTCACAAATAGACTGCCTAAATTGAAGCATTGGCATATTTTTATGCTTTTTGTAAATAGCTAACGCATTTACAACCGAGGTTGACAAAAGATACTCAAATGCTATTTTGTGGTACCAGCGGATTGTCTTACGTAGTGGTGTAAAGTAGCATGCCATTTGATCAGAAATATCTATTCCTTGCTTGGCATGGTTATATTCCGTAATCACTTGAAGCTTTTTTATTTCCTCACCATTTCTATTCCTTTTCCCTGTAGACACTTCCTCTAGTCCATGTTTTGTACTCAACATCAATACTTCTCTCTTGTCTTTCCATTTTGAGACCACAATACCAGAAGACTCGCGTCCAATAATACCATTTCTTCTGAGCTTAGCTAGAGTTACCTCTTTGGGATTCCCAGTTCTGTTCTTCCTAAGTGTTCCAATAAGATGGGTTTGACGATTGATCAAAAACTTTGCCAGCGAAACCGAAGTATAAAAATTGTCCGTAGCAATCGTTCTACCTTTATCCAAATAGTTTTCTGCCAGATCTATCACTATTTGGGTGCTGTGAGAAGTTGAAGGAGTTGGTTTTCCTCTTTGGTTGTCGGAATTGTTTTTCCCTGCGTATATGGAGCTGGTATACGTGTAACCACTAGGGTCACAAAGCTTGTAGATTTTAACTCCATATTGTATTGTATATTGTATTGACGAAATCGTAATCTTCCTCGCCAGGGAATCATGGATTCGTCCACAGCTAATACTTCTCCTGGGGTTCTAGCATTTACAAAATTTCGCTCGAGGATTTCGAGCAAGCCGCTTACTTTGCCTAACCGATCAGTTCCAATGCTTGTGTTGTCGGCAAAATGAATGAACTTCAACAACAATTAAAATCTGTTTCGGGACATTATTTCGGGTAGAAAAGAGTTCTTGTAAAAGTTGTCGGTACTCCAATACAATGATATAGAAGGGTATTTCACTATACCCGTGTACATGACCAGCCCTAAAAACTTTTTGATTTCAGGGACACAAGTGTCCTTCCAGGATTTTGCTCGTGAATTTCGGGTGACAACATTAATTTCTAAAAAATTGTTTGCGTTGAGATTCGTCTGGGTCACAATGAGTTGGTATATATCTTCGGTTACCATCAATGAAAAAAAAATCAATAGGCTTCAATGTTGATATATTTGAATGGGATGTATCGGGAGTGGCTGGCGGCTCAAAAATGAATTCTTTTAGTGAACTTTTTGTAACACTAGCCCACTCATTCGAAGATGCTGCTGTAGAAGTCGAGGGAAGGTCAGGTTCATCTTCAGACTCTATATCAGAGTCATCTAGCATTACATTTGAATTTGAATCGCTTGAACCAGCATCTGATGGAACATATTCGTCCGAATCTGAAGCTTCAAAATCTTCATCTTCCATTTCAGATTCTCTCCTCCCGTAAAAAACTCTAGGGTTTATACCAGAATTATCCATAATGTTTGTAAATAATCAAAATCTGAAACAATATGATAAAAAAAAAAAAATATTGAAAACTATAAAATTAGCTTGTGACCACCGGTGGGTCACGTGGCACTGCATTAAAGTAAGTTTGTGTGAGGGGCCATGTGACCCACCGGTGGTCACGCTCTTAAAACACATAAAAACAACACAAATTTAAAACGAAAGACACAGTTTAACAATTATACACATAAACATCACGTTAACACAAAAAAACTCTTTTGGCACTCTGGTAATATTTTTTTTTTTCTATGGCGGCAGCGAACGTGAATCGCGTTTTTTTTAGATCTTTGGCGTAAGTTAGATATTGATCCTTGAGCAAATATAGTCTTATTTCTGCTCGGTTCACGGGGGTTGTTCGGGTTGTGGGGGAATTACTTGGCATTCTATTTTCTTTTTTATTATTTTTTTCTTTTCACTTAAGGATGTTTTGGAATACGTACACAACAACAAAATTTTCTCCTTTCTTCGGATACTTTTTTTCACTATTTTTCTCCTTTCTTTGAAGGATACTTATATTTTTTTAAGTTTTTGATTTTTTCACACACGCACTTAACCACGTTTCGGCAGATATTCAACCTTACTTTGTTTTTTCAGGATTTTAGGATATCTGTCCTGTCACGGTCGCCAATTAATATTCTACTTACATTAAGTAAGTTTTAAAAAAGTTTTTATTTCAACTTAGATCTAAACAAACACAACCGATCACTTTCAGTTTCAAACAAGACATAAACTTATCTCCCTTATTGGAGTACTATTTATACTTAATGAGAACAAAGAGTTCTTTACAATTAGTCACTTACTTCTATTTAATATTTTTATGACTTCTTATTAATTGAAATTTGAGAGGATTATTCATTTGCATTGTTCTGATATTTTACGATCAGCTTTTCCCATTTACAGTTGGGATTACGTGTGTTTCCGTTGAAATTACATATGGTTACGTTGACCTTAACTTATTATTAAAAAAACAGAAACGTATAAAAATACCTACCAATAATCCAATCCAAAAACGAAACACCTGTCACAACCTGTAACAATAATGCATCCACTTCCACTTTCAACAAAAAGGTAGCAATTCAAATCCAATAAATAGGTAACAGTAATAATACAACAAATAAGAAAAATAGGTAACAAATTAAATAATTTAATTTCAAAAATCCAAATAGGTAAGGTATTAGGTAGGTATACTAAACAATAGTTAAAACAATAAAAAGGTGATAGCAGGTTGCAGTTGCAGCGTAGCGTAAGCGTAGATCAGGTATCTATCAGGTTCAAGAATCAAGATTCAAGTTAAAAGTTATGTTATAAAGCTAGTTCTTCTTAGTTCAGTTATAAAAATTTGAAACGTAAGAAAACAATAACAAACAATATCAATTCCAACAAGTACGAGTATATATGGATATTGATATACCCTTTCCTTTCCCTCTTGTTAATTCAATGTTTGTTTAAAGAGTTCCTAGTTCCATATTCATATCATATGCTATGCAATTGCAATGGAACTCTATAAACCATCTTGGAACTATAAATAATGTGAAAAGGAAAGAAACGAAAAGGGGACTATAGACACACGAACACAACGACACAACAGACAACACATCAACACAACATTTAAGCGAGAGTGAACAGAAACGAGACTGACGATATTTCGCTCACGAAAAAAAAGATGTAGGTAGAGTCAATGGCAAAAATATTTGCAAACATTTTTTTGTCATCTTTAAAATGTACCCTAAATTCATGTATTATATTCTATAAAACAAGAATTTGTTGTACATTTTAATTATAAACACAAACATTTCATGTTGCAAATAATTTTACTATTGACATCAATTTTGGTTACATGTTAATGAAGTATCCAACACTAAAAATAAATGGTGCAAATAATTTCGCAACTGACTGTAAATGTATATTCATTGTCATTCGCACATTTCTTACCTCTCGTTTTCTCTATACCATTTCCAGTATTCAGTAGGTACATGTATGCAGAAACACAACAAACTGTTCCTATGCAGTGGTGTGTATTGTGTAGTCTGTAGTGTGTAGGCATATTAGTACTAGAGTAGAGAAAGATTGAGTAAGAAAATGGAACTACTATGGGGATGTTTTTTTAGTTCTTTTAATTTTGTCTGTGTGATGTTGGAACTATAGGAACTGTTAAAAAATTTAGCTCGCGGAATGAACTGGAATCATTCCGACTGAAGATATGGTTCCTGGAACTATACAGGTCCGGAACTACCCATCTCTACGAAACTCCACTAAAAAAGGCATTTGTTTCTTACCTCTCCTTAATCTTCTTTAAAAAACTTATTTTTTATTTTTCGTCTCGAATTTATTCAAATAAATTGCTGTATCTGAATCTTTCCAATTTTATTTACTTTTGATAAAGGTTTCAAAATTGTATTTTATATGTAAGTATATAATTCTCCAATTAATCGTCTTTATAAATTTCCGAACACAAAACACAACTTACTTCGTTAAATGATGCACATCGAAAAGAAAATTCTCATTCACCACTGCGTGAATCGTCTGCGCTATACACATTATGTGTATCTCTCTGTATATCTATCGTCTCGCGAATTAATTTATGTAACACTTAATTTTGATAAAAAAAAAAACTTTATTTAATTTATTCAAACTTAATCTAGTTATATAAATGGTCACAACGTCTTAAAGTTCTAAATTGACTTAAAAAATATGTGTTGTGAACTTATTCACTGACTTAAAAGAAGTGTCCTTTGGTTTGGTATGATATTCCTATTTATACTATTTGACAAATAAAAACATCTGTTATCCAAGGATGTGTTCTTACTTATTGATATTTAATAGTTTGGCTAGTCACTTTCTAGGGCGTTGGTTCATTTTGATGATCTTAACGATTCTGGATTCTATTTTTATACGTTGAACGTGATGTGGTATTAACTCGCGCATGAGCATTGTACATTTTTGTGTGTCTCTCGTTAGGGGTGTGGCTTATGGAATGTAACCGCACACACGTTTGTTGTTCTTTATGAGCTAAAGGGGAAAATGAAAAAGGAAAAAAAAGATTCCTAACAGAGTTTGTTTTGCAACTGCATTATTGAGTTTTTCTTTTGCAATGAGCTGTTGCTTCGTATCCAGAATTCTCTCGTCCGTTAAGTAGAAAAAAAGAATAAAAACTGACTTACCGATTCTCTCCCAATGATATCATTGCTTGGTGGCCGTGGCGTACGTGATTTTTACGTAGCCTCTTACCCATATATGTATATTTCTTTCCACACAAACTTCTTTTTTTTTTGGTTCCTGACGATTCCCGACACTGGTACATATCCTACTCGAATGACCAATGTTTTCGACGGCAGTAGAACAGTGGATTGTTTTGAGGAAAACCCGAACAAGAATCAAATAAAAACACAATATTTTAATGTGGAAAAAGGCAAGGCCAAAAAACACAATCTTTCCTTTTATTAATTTAAACGTTTTCCTCTCGATCGACCGACTCGGTCGAGTTCTTTCGTGTGACTAAAAAATGAAAAAAAAAGCTTTTATCTTTCTCGCCGGAAAGCAAAAAGCGTCTCTCATCGAACCTGAAATCTCTATTCTCTTTCAGTTTGATACAATATTCTCAACATCAAATTCTATTCCATAGTTATAAGATGAAGCTGTTTCATTTACAACTGGACTCTCAAAACATTCGACGTCGTCGTCCAAATAATTCCGTGTCAAAGGCATGTCAACTAAGTATATCAGAAATATCGTTATTTTATATTATAATGCTTCACAAATCGTAACATAATAATCTTGTCTCTATGAGAAACTCACCTTTTCTTTCTGTGGTTACAATTTCACTTTTGTCGTTAATTATTGATCTTTTGTGGGCATCTTTCTTTAATGCCATGAAAAGTATCTTTTTTGATCTGTTCATCTTTTAATGTGTTTACTTTCCGTTATTATAATTTAAATAAACTTTAAAATGTGCTATACGAACGAAGTAAACAGAAATCAAACAAAGAATAAAAAAAAAATATTGTTTTGGCTAAATTTTCTAAAGGAGCAGCTTGCCCTTGGACGAACTTCTTACAAAGGCTTCTATTTGCAAAATCACTTAATTCCCGTTACATTCGTAAAAATAACTTATGTAGGTCGTCTTAAGACATGTGTTTTGTAGCGATTTAAAGTAGTTAAATGGTTTATGTGGACTTAAAGCTGTTTTATAAAACTGAGTTCGGTTCGAAACTAATTTTTTAAAATAGCTTATTTCGGCATAAGCTGTTAAATGATTCAATTTGCGTAGGTTTAAAGTAACTTATGTTGAATTAAGCAATGATTTCTTTTGATTTCCACATGTAATAAATATATCATGACTTAAGCCATTTCAAAAAAATATATTTTATTTTTGTTTTGATCAATTTGGGATCAAGATAGACATAAGCTGTTATGCAAAAAATGCATTTTTTGCCCATTTTAACATAAGCTCTTTTGATTTTTTTTTTTAAATTCAACGGCTATTTTTTTTTCGTAGAGTAATGGGACCCAGACTAAATGAAAGATAAACGAAATGGTAAATATGTGAAACTAAAAACACGATTTTCGCTTAAGTCGACTTAAGCTCTTTTAACTTATTGGCACAGAATTATTCACTTGGTGATTAAGATTTTGGTTTCAAGAGCCGGCTCCAGGAGAGTTGTGTTCATCCCTTCTAGTCGAAAGCGTTTATTTTTGCAAGCGACCTACACATGGCACGATCAACTTCACATTCAAGTTCTTCCACCAGCGACGACTATCATGTTCACACGGGTATGAAGTATTCGTTGTTGGAGAGTTTATAGGGGTAACTGTGTTCCCATGGTAACAGTCGTTTCTCGCACTTAAGTAAGTGTATAAACCTCCTGACATGTACCAAAAATCACAACAATTCGCTTAAAATGAAAGAATCTTAATTTTGTGATGGTGCCTGCTCGGGCGCCAGTTATTGAGTCCTGGAAAAGGACATCAAAAAAATAACCTATTGCTGCAAGCACAAAATCTGGAATCTCAACCAAATTGTAAATTTTTTGCTTGTTGCAAAAAATTTTTCTTTATATTCCCACTGCTTAGACTTGCTAATCTGTATAAGTTGCCTATTTCTTGCCTTAGTTTAACCTTTCTTCCAGCGCGTTTCCTTTTAGTTGTTTGTGATGGTACTTGCTGTTGTTGTACTGGTTTTTTCCTTTTCAGATAGTCCTCGATAGCTAGAGGCTTAGGTCCAGCGGTTTTTGGCGTGGGCACGTATACGGGTGCCTCAATTGTTGGTTGTCCGGGAGTATAGGGACAATCTAATGCTTCGAAGAGCTCGTCTAAGGCTTCCTTCTGATATGACATTGGTGCTTCCAAACGTGGCACCTTATATTTCAAGAAATTTAACCAACTGCTTAACTAGAGACTGGCAAGATCGCCATGTAAAGTGGGTCTACCTCACCTACTAAGCTATGGGGGATATTGGATGGCTTCCCCAAGCCGAATATGGATGATGGCTAGAAAGCCTATCTGATTCCAAGTTTGAAAGTAAAAACAAGGCTGAAGAGCCGAACTGTTCTTTCTACTTCCAAACTGAAAGTGAATTTATTCAATCAAACTTAAGCTATTTATACAAAAATAATCTACTTACACACTAACATCTTAAGCCTATATCAAATACATATTATAACTTAAACATAGAAATATTTTATATTCCGAATTCTGTGGGAAATTGACGAACAACGGAACCAGGCAGCATCCAATGTGCATAGCCCTTCTAATACAATGCACAAATGTATCCAAATATATCCAGCCATATGTACTACACAGTATGCAGTGCATTGAACCTCAGCGAGTAGGTAGATACACTTGACCAAAATAATCTGAAGCGTCGCGTCCCGTCATCATCAGTGGCATTGAAATTATTACTTAATATTTTAGTGCATGAGGGTGATACTCTTGACCATGAATGAAATGCGAGTGCATTATTAAAAATAGAAAAGTAATGCGAGTGCATTTAAAATAAAGGTCGGCTATTGTAAAGCGTAGTGTGGATTAAAGTCAATGACCGGAATTACAGTCCCTGGCCATATTATTAGACGCACTTCATATTTTATGCAAAATCTCAATTTTAAGCTATTTTAATCAGGTTTTCGAATATTGTAATGCATTTAAATTATTTTGTATGTAGAATATAAACTATTTCCTACTTTTTTATAAAAATAAAACAGATTTGTAGATTTTTTTTTTTAATTAATATTTTCAGTTTTTTTTGTAATTTTTGTAATTTTTTTCAATATTTTGTTGAACCTCCTTATTGCTTTAATAAGAGCCTCAATTCTGCGCGGCATACTGTCAATGCATGATTTAACCGTTTCCTGGATTTGTGGGTGGTGATTCCACACGTGAATTACTCTTTCAATAAGCTTAGTTCTTGTTGTGACCGCATCTTAAGCCAGTTCCCTTTTCATCAGCTCCCACACGTTTTCTATTGGGTTCATATCAGAGCTGTTTCCCGGCCAGTCCAAAAGAGGGATGTTTTCGTCCCTCAAATAAGTTTTTATGGACCGGGCTGTGTGGCATGGAGCTCCATCTTGCATAAAAATGTATGGTTCTCCATTCGGGAACCATTCTCTGATCTGCGGCACCAAACGATCCCGCAAGACTTCTTTGTACTGGTCTTGTCGCATTATCCCATTCACCACGTACAGACGTCCCGTACCTTTGCCGCTGATGACTGACCAGATCATCACTTTGGTAGGGTGCTTCACAGTTCGGACGATGCAATCGGGATGAAATTTTTCTCCACGGCGTCGACGAACAAACTGAGTTTGATTGACCAAGATATCAAAAGTGCTTTCATCGCTGAAGCACACCTATCAAAAACACAAAAAAGAATTAAAAATTCTTAGGAAAATTATGAATTTTATTTATTTTATCGTTTTATATAAATTTAGTATCAAATTACCGATCTCCAGTAGTCCACATCCTTATTTCGGAACTTTTTAGCCCAATTCAGACGCTTTTTCTTCATTGCTGTTGTTAGCTTTGGCTTTTTGGCGGGCCTGAGGGCCCTAAAACCCAAATCTTTTAATTTCCTGCGTACGGTGCGCTCCGAAGCATTAATATTAGCTTCTTCCAATTTAGTTTGTACCATTTTTGTGGTTGCAAACCTGTTTTCCATGCAAATTTTCTTAACATATCTTTCAGACCTTAATGTGAAAATTGGCTTTCTTCCGCATCTGTTCTTTCTTTTTGGGCTTAAATCTTCATCATATTCAATTTTTTTCTTAATCCGTCTCACGCTAGCCTCAGACACCCCCACTTTACGAGATATTTCGCGGTTAGAAAAAATTTGTAGGTTGACCAAACATTTCACTTCAGCTCTTTTACTTGGTGACAGGTCTCCTCTCTTACCCATGGTTTAAATTTTACTATTTATTATTTTTGTTTTGCCAAAAATGTTTTTAAATAACAGTAAAAAAAGCACACAAAAAAAAACAATGCAATTAAATACCGTTAATAAGCACACAAAGCTTTTAAAGCCACACGAACCGGCAGAATAAAAAAATGCGATTGCAAGAATTCTGTACTTGTTTACGCTCTGTTGCCAATACTTTGACATTATGCATTTATAATGCAACATATTAAAATAAAACATTAAGAAAATAGAACCACAAACAAAAGTCCAATAAGCAAAACTTAGTTTCTGTAACTTTGAATGTTAAAAATATATAAAATTAAAATTTTAAATATAAAATTATAAAAATTTTGCAGTGCGTCTAATAATAAGGCCAGGGACTGTAAATGTATAATGAAGTGATCGCTAGTGTGATTCCTTCACAAAACAACTCAAATTCGTTGAATTCGATTCGATTTTATTTTCTAAAAAATATAAAGTTAGAAATATTTCTTAATAATAAAAAGTTAACTTACAATTGGTAAAGAAATTAACAAAAAACAAATTCCAGCTTTGCTTTTAGCAACTAAAACCAAATTCTTAATCTGAATTATAACCTTAAAATTGTGGTAGAGATCATGCGATTAAAATTCAAACGAGAAAGGTTTCATAAAAAAAACTTTATTTCAATTTTTCAACTTAATCTAATTTACAAAGATGGCATCATCATTTTGTAAGCTTCTTGAAGCATTGCGACGTCGTCCACTTTGTTTTTCTCTTTATTCAGATAAGGTTTTAGTTGTAGGTAGAGTTGAAGGAGAATAAGTTTCCTCATTTCTTTCTGTTTTCTTTAGATCTTCTGTTACCTCCTCGGCTGGCTCCAATGTGTCATCCTATAAATATAATTATAGGTAATTAATGAGTTTTTTCGGTTTGAAAAATAAGCTATCTTCCCCCTCAGCATACTCGACAGCGATACCACCCTGGGCAGGGTCTCTTTGATATGTTGGCTTCTGCAGTCGAAATTTTAATGTGTGGAAGCCAGCGGTGAAGCTCGTGTTGCCAAATCCTGAGAGGTATGTAGCTAAAAGCTTAGGTGGACTGAGATTCACAATTTCCTCAAGGAATTCGCATCTCCTCAAAGCTCATCGTGCCACCATTCTCGTTGCGTCTAATTCTAGCATCCTGCCCCAGACTAAAGTGGCTGCATAGTACGCGTAACAAGACTTCGGAATGTTTCTCTTCACGTTGAAGGATCTAGCCGCAAGCGCGACGTACTCATTATCGACTTAGTCAGTCAGTCCATCAGGACCGGAGAAAATGTATTTCTCACTCGGCGTAGTTGTCATCAATTGACCAGGGATGGGAAACATACACAAATGCTTCTCTTCCAAAATGACGTTTAGCGGACGCTGGCTACCAACTTCGCACTAAGAGCACTAAACTAGAAGTGATTTCACTCCTGTCAAGGCTCGCCTTTTATACTGTTTACCGAGGAGCTTTTGCGCAGGAGCAAAGAGCTTTCATTTTAGTTTGTTCGAATTTTCGAAGTATATTTTTAGGTGTTGTCATGTGGTTGTTTACATAGGTAGTGAGATTCGTAAAAGTATTAGGTAGTAAATTACAAAGTTGTATTGACATTTTATTAAGTAGTTAAGTGAAATTTACATAAAAGTAATTGAGTAGTGAAAATAAATGAACAATTTATTAATAATAAAAGAATTAAGTGAATAATATATGTATAAATGTAATGAAAAGTCAATAATAAATACGATGGATGTGTGTGGTCGTTACAACTTTGATTTATTTTTCTTCTTCAGTTCGGTCTTCTTCACTTTGATTATTTTAAATTAGTTCTCCTTTGTGAAGTCTTATAGCATTACCATTTTTTTTGGAGTGAGCTACCAACTAACTTATTTTTTGTTTTTTGTTCAAACATTTTTTATTAGATTTTCACTCGAATATTTTCTTTTTGCACTGAATTTATGTTGATTTAACACCCGATTTGAGTTCGGTTTTCTTCAATGACTTAATGCAGTTTTATTTATTCTTATTTTTAATAGAGCTGTGAGTTAAGTGTATCTAGCAATTAAAATTTTTAAGCCGACCCTAAGAACGATCAAACCCAATAAAGGCTATGTATAATTATATATAATGTCATTAGACTTAGTATTGAAGGGAGTACTTCTCTTATTGTTCGAAAAACATCTTGAAGAGAAATTCCTCGAGTCTGGTGATTTAAATAGGATCCGTCATTCATTAATAAAGTTTCATTATAACCAACTGTCATTAATGTCGCTCCCAAGCTAAAGGAGCCTTCACTTTTACCCATGCTAAAAAAACATTGCTCACTTGTGACTACCTTATTCATGGAGACTCGTATGTTCACTTTGCCCTTTTCATTGGAAACAAAAGGAATGGAAAATCCAACTGATGGACATTTTATTTGGCTTATGGCTGGATGTCTATCACATCTGACAAACAGAGATAGCTCGGCCACTGCAAGGCAGTTGTGACATCCTTCCAGAGAGTTGAATTCTACTTATTTCTTTGAATTATTTATATTTGCATTGAAATTCTTTTTTGTTCGCTAAAACACACTGCATTTATTAGTTTTCACAAACATTTGTTTGATCGCGAAATTTATTTCCGGTTCGATCACTGGATTACCATATCTCAAAATTTGTTGCTTATGTCTGATTGGTATCCTACCGACTGCGCCATTTATATTTTAGTATTCCCCCACTAGGGGGAGAAGTAAGCCTTTGCCAGCTGTTATCAGTTTTGGAAGCGAGAAGTGGTACCAATCTTCCGTGGTGGTGGGACTCAAATGGAGTCCATAGAGACGAATGTCCTGAGTCTCTGACTGATGATGAATCAGTTAGAAATTCCGTTCTGGGTAGCGAGCATGTCGTCGTTCTCAGCTGCACGCATGAAATTCATATCGGCTGGGTAATCAGCAATCGCCTCAAAGACGTAAGGGCAAAACATTCGTTTAGCGGCTTCACTGATACTTTCTTCGGGATCTTTGTTAACCCGGTATTTAAAAGCGCCTCCAGCATACTCGACGGGGGAACGAAGGCGCTCGGCGCATCCAGACTGCCAGGATACGTCGGTGGGTCTAGTGTGGTCAGGGGTGGCATATGCGTTTGTTCTAAGCAGTTGTCCTTGGGTGCCGTTCATTGATCTTGGAAACGGGGCTGTTGCGAAGTCCCGAACTTTATTCAACCAAGCTTGAACTGCGTTCAGTATATTCAAATGTTCTTCAATTGTCTCAGTGGCTATCATTATATCATCCAAGTAGATCGCCACTCTTCCTGCTCGGATAAGATCTTCAAACACATCGCTTATGAACCGCTGGAATGTAGACGGAACATTCCTGAGCCCAAACGGCATTCTTTGAAATTCGAATTGCGCCAACGGTGTCACAAACGATGTATATTTAATCGATTCTTCCTCCATCTCTACGTGATAAAATGCGCTCTTTTAATCTAGCAATGTAAATATCTTTTTATTAGCTAATCTATCTAAAAGATCGTCAATTAGGGGCAAAGGATAATTATTAAGTGTTCGATAATCTATACACAATCGTGTATCTCCATTTTTCTTTTTTACCAAAACAATAGGTGATGAATACTCTGACTTGCTATTTTTGATTATCCCTGATTGTAACAACTCATCTAAAATGCCTTGCACCTGAGCCTTCTCTAAATACGATAATCTTTGTGGGGGACTATTGAAAGTCTTATCATTTGACAGCCTAATTTTCATTCGAACTTTAGTTTCAGGAAAATCGAGAAGTTTGCAGTACATATAATTTCTCAAAATCTCATTAAATTTCATTTGTGTTTCATATCCTGTACGAGCAAAGCTTTTTTTACTCGCTCTGCTTAGATTTTAATCGCGAATGTCTGATTAGCAAATTTGTACAGATAGTTATTTAAATAGATATTTCTATTTGTTTATACTCACTTATTTTAATTTGAAAATCTTCGAAAAATTCGACCAAAAAAAAAGAGCGACGACGGCGGTGGAGCGGAGTAAATAAGAACGCAAAACGAAGTTAACTTTATCGTACGGTGGTCTGTGCTTGAATGCCAGTGCCAGATCCTTCTTTTATTTTCTTCTTTCTCTTTTCTTGTTTTTAATTTTTAGTACATTTTTGTTACAATAAAAGATGGCCGATGATTTTTAGTGACGGCAAGTTTGAAAAGTTAAGAATTTTAGTACTAGTTTAGGATCTTGACATTTTAAGCTATAATCGCAATGATTTGTTATTTACATTTTAGAATTTTAATTCAAATTTAGGTTTTGAGTTTTAATTCAAGTTTAGACTTTAAGTTTTACATTTAAATTAAAGTTTAAGAATTCAAAATATCAAATTGAAAATAAATTTAGTTTTAAGTTAAAAGTTAGTTTAAATATAGATTTTAAGTGACTTCAAAAAGTGAGTTTAATAAAATTCAATAATAGGTTGATGAACTGCTTGTGCTTCAACATATCCGAATATATGTAGGATTTGCTTATCCAATAAAACACTTCGTTTAAATTTAGATATATATTAAGTATTTATTTAAAAAGAATATCTACCGCGAGCGACCGGCCAACTGAAAGTAAGTTTGATGACTCCTAAATTTCTAAAAGAACATAAGAAGGGGTGCGCAATCTCTTTTGTGTGCTCGTTCATACGGTCTGTCTGTGAGAGTATGTGTACGTGTCTTTTGTTGGTCGTACGTTCTTGTCCTTATGTTTATGCGAATCCCACATATATTATCAATAGTTAACCCTTACTCATTTCTCATATCATTTAGATCTATCGCCATTAAATTTTCACATTCATTTTCATATAAACTTTCATTTTTGTCTATCATTTTTGTAATTTAATCTTCTCAATGTTTTTCATTAATTTCAAATTTGTCAATTTTAGAAAATCTCTCCAAGTACAGCGGCATGCTGCATTGTTTCGTTCGCAACTACAAATAATTCTAAATTTATCTTTTTATTTTCATAAAATATAAAACTTTTTACATATCCTATGATTTCCAATGGACTTTTATTTATCCCGAAAATGTTACATTTATTGTTATTATTATTGTTAAAAATAAAATGGTTGGGTACAAATTTTTTCCTAACCATACTGATGGGGCTACCGGTGGCCTACCTCAGCGCATACATAACAGGAACCTGGTGGTCTCTTCTCTTTGCGGCATTCCTTGGCCATGTGTCCAAAAGAATTACAGTTGAAACATCTAATCGCTTTTTGTTCCACTGCCGCCGCCTGTCGTGACGTCGATGGTAGAGATGCTGTTGTTGGTCTGATGAGCGCGGCAATTTTTTGTTTGGGCAATCTGATTTCTTTGAATGCCAACGCCAGCTGCTGTTTGTTCACAAAACACTGCATCTTCGCCTGCGACTGTAAATGGACATCTGGGATTCCGTCTATTAGGCTCTCCAGCAACTCCTCTTCATCCATAGCTAGCTTGTTAGATAGATAGATAGATAGATATATTTATTTGTTTATAAGCTTTGCTTTTACAAATTGATTGGCAATAATTAAAGGTACAATATTTACAATTTCAGTGATGAATTTACATTTTTTCAAATATATAGCAGTCATACATCAAAATATAAAATATTTCAAAGAAAAAAAAGAAATAGTTTTTACTTAATTTCAAAATATTATTGAGTAGGTACTTAATATGAAACCTGGGTTTTCTATTCATTTAATATAAAGGCTCTTAATTTGAGCGAGTTTACTACATATCTATAAATATCAATTGTAAAGTTTACATTTTCTGAAGCCATTATGCTATTTAAGTCGAACAATCCGTTAGCAAATAGATAGTGGTTTCTCAATGAATTAAAGATTGGGCATCTTAAGAGGAAGTGTTCAATTGTGTCATCTTCATTCGTGTTACATATCGTACAAATGTTCAATGAGTCAAAACAGTGCCTATCACCATGCAAAATGATCCTATGGGCATACCTGTTGGCACACCTTATTTGCGCCATGACTTTATGTACAAACGGTTTTAAAAATACATTCAAGTAGGGAGCCGGCTTATATTCTTGTTCCTGTATGCTTTGTAAGCAAGAAGCATAATAACAGCAGGAAGTTGAGTTATTTGCTTTCCTGAAATCTTCTTCTATCAAAAATCTCTTTTTTTCTTCAAGAATGTTTGTGTAAGATCTGCGTATCGCTTCTAAATTTTGCTGTTCCCAAAGACCGTTAAAATTCCTCAATAAAAGGTCTTTAAACTGTGTTGCCCAGTTTGGTCGATGGGTGGAAACATGGATTCGTATGATTTCGTTATAACATATTTTAATCAGGCGGTCATCTGTGACACTCAATAACTTTATCCAGAAGTTTAAGCTTCTTTTCGCTATTTCGTACGTTAATGGAATAGTTCCAGTTTCCACACGAAGTATATTGCTTTGCGTGTTGTTGGCTAGCCCAAGTAATTTCTTCAAAACAGTTGTTTGAACTACTTCAATTTTATCTCCTGCTGTCATACCCCATACTTCAACACAGTGTAGTGCAGTTGACTTGATAGTCGATTCGAATACTTTCATTCGTCCATCCCAGTTTTCCATGTTAGAGCTCCTAATAGTTTTAACCGCTGTCGCTGCTGCTATCCTTGCTTTTGTTTTGAATATATTTATGGCTTCATTCCACGATCCAGTACGATTTAAGTTTACTCCCAGATACTCAAAATTATCCACAACTTCTATCCAGTCTTCTTTGTATGGGAACCTTTCTGGACAGGAAGAATTTTTCCTCCTGGCAAAGTTAATAATTTTTGATTTCTCTGCATTTAATGTCATATCCTTTGCTGCAAAATATTTATCCAGAGCTTGTAGAGACTTTTTCAGTTCTAGTTCAGATTTTGCAAACACAGCGATATCATCAGCATATGCTATCAGAATTATCTTCGTGAACTGCGTGATGTCCATTCCTGTGAGACCTTCACTCCTAAGAAATTCTTCAAGGTCATTTGTGTACAAGTTAAATAGCAGAGCACTCGATGGATCACCCTGAAGTACACCTTTCGTGATAAGTGACTTTTCAGTTAGACCAGTCGTGGTTTTGATAGCAATCCTGGTTTTTGAGTAGACGTTTTGAAAGGCACGGACTATTTTCCCACTCATTCCAATAGATCTTAAGTGCATCCATAATTTTTGATGATTGATACTATCGAATGCTCCTTTTAGGTCAACAAAGACAACAAAGAAATTACCTTTCGTTTTTGAAAGAGCAATATCGATAACTGTACGTATTATAAATAAATTATCAACACATCCCCGGCCTTTCCTAAAACCGTTTTGAAATTCAGGTATTAGCTTTGCATCATCTGCCCACTCCTGAACTCTGTTCGATAAAATTTGGGTGTAAACTTTCATTAGGGAATTTTCAATTGCAATAGGGCGATAGTTTTCTGGTAAATACTTATCACCTTTTTTAAATATCATCATTATATCGGCTCTAAGCAACTCTGAAATGTTTACTCCTTCGTTATCAAATATACTTTGAAAGAAACAACGCATATATTCAAGCCACAGGTTTGGAAGGTGCTTCAAGAATTCATTAGAGATTTTATCGGGACCCGAGGCCTTATTATTTTGTAGACCTAGTATAACGGATACTAATTCATCCAGATTTATGTCCCTGTCAAGGAATGCATCATAGGTATCACTGTAAGGAATATACTCAACTGGATTACCACCATACATTACTTGAAGATAATTATCCCAATCTTTTTTTGAAACAGGGTTTTGTGCAAAGTGGTTCGGTTGGATGCTTTTAATTGCTCTCCAAAAATCTCTGCTATTTTTAGTGTTTTGAAGTTGCCGAGTCAGGTTTTCGTTGTATTGCTTTTTGGCTGTCTTAATAATTGACGCGTACAGCTTTCTGCTAGATATATACTCAGATCTTTTTTCCACGTTATTAGGGTTTTTGTGATACAATCTCATTTTTTTTCTCATGCTTCGTTTTTGCAGTCTACATTCGGCACTAAACCATTTGTTCTTCTGAGGTATCGTTGCATTATTTTGTCTATACTGTTTTACCATACAGCATTCTAGTGCAGCATTTTTAATATTTTCAAATATTTGCTCATATTCTAATGTATCTCCTACGGCTTGTAATTCTTCGGCTTTGATCTGCATACTTGAGGTGTAGTTTTCAGCTGCTGTCGAGTTCCAAATTAATTTCCAGTCTGATACCATCTGTGGTGCATTGTTTAAATTTTCTGTGAAACAGCACAGAAAGTTTAAGATACAACACATGTGGTCCGATTGTATGAGAAGCTGAGATACCTCGAAGTCATCAATGACTGCTGCTCCTTCTAAATTTATCCACACTGTGTCCACAGTACTTCGGCCCTGGTGTGAGTCAAACGTAAAGTTACCGTACGTATCGCTTCTACTTCTCCCATTTAGAAGTAACAGTCCAGCGCTCTCAAATATCTCACCTAGCAATTTTCCTCTCCTACTTATTGTTGTATCTCTACTTTTTCTTGTATGAGATAGTTGAGAGTTTTCCAGTATGTCACTGTCTAATTGATTTGAAAGTCCGAAGCGCGCATTTAAGTCTCCTCCTATTATTAGTGTATGTGTGGGGTAAGTATTCTGTAGGTGTTCCAATTCATCTTGTATTAACTCGCAGCACGATTTATCATCCATTTCCTTAGATGGACACAGATAGGGAAAGAATATTATGTACTTCGATCGACAAAAAACAACTTCTAATATAATCCACAGGTTTGTTTTGCTGATCTCTTGTAGAACATCATATTTAGCAGGATTTTTGACATAGATTTGTAGTCCACCCTTTCCTCTTCCTCTTGACTTATCTTTAGTTGCATTCGAATAAAACATTTTATAATCTTCAAATATTTTAATACTAGATTGTTTAGTAATATCTAGAACCCAGGTTTCACTCAAGCATATAATATCAAAACTAAGAATTAAATTTAATTCAATATTATCTAAATTATATAAATTTTTTATTCCATTTATGTTCCAAAAGCTTATTTTAAAATTACTAAAATCAGATTCCCCTACAAACGTTTGGTTAATGTTTAGATGTAGCTATGCTGATTCGTTTTGTTGAGAAGGCCTTCTTTGCGGTAGTTCTTCGTCAGCTATGATTTCTCTGCTTCCATGTGACCTGATTGGAGTGAAAAACTTATCAATCGATAGAGATGCTGTTGATTTGTTTGACTTGTTCTTCGGTTTCTTAGGTTTGCCTGTTTGTTGAGATGAAGAACTCTGCTCTAGGTTTTCGGTTGCGTAAGAGTTTTTTTCCTCTGGGGATCTGTTCCGCTTTTTGGTTATTAAATTGTTTCTTTTTTCCTCAGTTTCCAATTGTTGCAGTGTAAATGGTTTCTTGTTAATAATGATTTTATCATATTTTATGTTGACATCAGCTCCTTCATTTCTTAAATCATTCGCCTTTTTGCGCAGCACTCTTCTAGCATCAGCTACTTCTTTGCTGAAATCATCATCGATATAAATTTTTGAGAATTGTGGTTCTTCGGCGAGTTTCTTTTTGTTTTTCATGACAATGAGTTTTACCCTATATGAAGTTAACGCAACTTTGACAGGTCGGGGATTTTGATGTCTTGATCCTATGCGTATGATATAGTCAATATCAGATATTGTGATTTCATTGGGTGCGCACGTATTAAGGAGAATCAATATAACATTTTCCAGTTCATCGGTATTGCTTTCTGATTCAGCCAAGCCTTTTATTATTATATTTCTCCTCCTAAGCTCCCTGTCCATAGCTGAAACTTTCTTATCCACTGAGAGTAGTTTTTCTTTTGTAGCAGACATTTCCGTTCGGATTTGTGTAAATTGTTCGTTAGTATTTTGGTTCACCGCGGAAACTATTTGAAGTTGCATATTTTCTAAGTGTTTTATCAGTTCGGAATTCATTTTAGCTTAATTTTTTTAAATAAAACAAGAATATTTTCTATTCTTAGTGTACCAAGTATTTTCACGAATCCAGTAATATATACCAAAACCCTTATTGTCAAATGGTTTCGGTCTCTGCTAAGACAGCTTACAGTCCAAATAGAATCCACAATCGATGGTTAAGCTTCTTTCCTATTGTTGTGATTGTATAAAAGTTTCCAAGTTTTGAGATCGATTCTTGCTTTCAGCACAAACAATGAGTATGACATGAAAAAGAAATCCGCAAGAAGGTAATTTTATGAGTAGTATTCATAAAAGCTTGGCAGAACACTACTAAAAAAGAACTCACCCATAAAGGTAAGGCAAAAGCTGATAATACTTTTGTCGTTCAGTACCAGGCAGGCAGGATTGTTGTTGCAATGTGTGGCGTTGGAGATGATTGTTTACAGCAAATGCACTCACTCAATGATGATAAATTGTTTTTTTTTTTTTCTTCTGTTTCTTGACTTTTAGTTTTGTGGAATATAATTACTTTAAACAATTAAGACGCACTTTCCAAGTTATTAACTTTATTAATTTATGTCACTTTAGTTAAATAATCAACGTTTTAAATTTATACAATTAATATTTCCAGTTAAATATCAGAAAAATTCGGGAGCTATTTTCAAACACAGGCAGACTGAGTAAAGCCAGAGTTGCCAATCAGCTAGCTTGTTTGCCAGTATGATTTTCTCGTGGAAATAATGTTGAAATAATGTTGAAAAGTGTTCTGCCCTCAAACGATCTTTTTAATGACAACCGACTTTCTTCATTTTTAAACATTGCACCCATCTCTTCGAGCAATTCACCTGTAGACATTTGCATTAGATCGCATCTCGAATGAAACCATCTAAGTGCCTTTCCCTTCAATCGAACACTGCGGTTCGTGTTCGCTGCGCTTGCCTTCTGGTATATTAGTGTTGGTTAAACATCGATAGTTTCCACTTTTGATAGTATCGATAGTTTTGAGAAAACACTATCGATACTATCGATGGTTTTACTAAATATCTTAAAAAGCATTAAAAAGGCTTTTCTATTAGGTACACATTTTTTGAATAATAAAAAAAGATGTATTATTGTAATAAAAAAAAACAAAACAGTTCGGTACGGCCTGCCGAATACCACTTTATTTTTTTTGGTTAATGTGGCAAGCTTCCCAAAGATACCAAACAATTTGAAAAAAATTTAAACATTTGACCCATCAGTTCACAAATTTTTCGGGCACAAGACAACATTTTTTATGAATGAAAAATGAATTTAGCTTTTAAGGCAAATGATACAAAAATGAAGAGTGAATGAAGTTTTTCAACTTGTTATAGTTTATTAAAAAAAACTTCTTTAAAAGGAAACAACTAAGAATTTTAAATTTGAGTCTAATGAAGTTTGTCAACTTGTTATAGTTATTAAAAACTTCTTTAAAAGGAAACAACTAAGAATTTTAATTTTTGAGTCTTTTCTGTTACTCGTCTTTATTAGAACTGAAAACTAAATCTACTTAAAACTATGAATTGGTCTCATTATTCTATTTTTTCATCCCCACCTCAATTGAAGTTAAAGATAAGAAAATAGAATAAGCTCTTTGGATAAGTCACACACATCGATATGTATCTCAATGTGATGTGAAATATACAAACCGAATTCTATTACAATGTTTGTTTATGTTATCGTATTTCATACAGAACGATGCAGAAGGCAACGTTAGATATCGTTAGATGCTGAGGACAGCATCAGATACATTGGAATACATAATAAACAAAGAGATTTTTTTATGAATCGTCATTAGTTTACAAGTGGGTAATTGAGATTTGTTTATAACAATAATTATTTTACGATTATGCATTCCAGATAAATCTTATGAATTTAAGAACTTAAGCATGACTTTACAATTATGTACCTATACAAAAAATGAAATATGACCTTAAATACGTTATAAGAATACAAAAATGAAATGTGACCTTAACTAGTGCTTATTTTAAATTAGCATTTTAGTTCAATAGTTATAGGAACGTTGAGTCTAATTTTTTAAAAAGATATATGTTAAAAAAAAAAGATTATTTTAAGAGATCATAGTTATGTTTTAGAAATAATATATCATTCAAATGTTTTGATTTAAGTTTATTGCGCTTTTGGGTCATCACCTGACCAGCCTTTGAAAAGATTCTTTCGCTAGGAACAGACGTTGCAGGAATTCCCAAATACTTAAAAGCGATTTCTCGCAGCATGTTATCAGATTTTTCCCAAAAGGTTAGTGAACAATCTGATCTGTTTAGTAAATGTTTCTCCAAATACTGTCGAACGTCAATAATTGAATCGCTTGTAGGTATTGCCACCCTGATTTGTTGTTGTCTGCTGTTTGGGATAGTCTAGTCCCAGAACCAGACGTGGATGGTCGCGGTGATGTCATATCATCATCTTCAATAATGATACTTTGCGTGGCATTTCCATTGGACGAAATAAATGCTGCGTATTCTTTTTGTAGCACATTGACAGCATAATCAGCATCTTGAGGTGTTCGGAAACCAGTTTTTTTTAATTTGGGGTCTAAAAGTGTTGAAAGTATGAGCGCTATTAAGTATTAGTTCGCTCTTAATCCCCGTCCCCATTTTAACTCAATAAAAGGAGGTGTTGTTTCCTCAGGCTTTAGAGGTAAATTTAATGTGGTTGATTTAGTTATCTTTTGCTGCACCACACCTGTCATTTTGGTTGTAGCTTCTTTGATTTCTTTGGTAGAACTATTCAAACCATCAATGGTATTTAGAACAGTTTTTTGGATCACCTCAACATTCTGAACAGATGTCTGAATAGATTTCAAACTGAAATCCAACGCTTTCTGTTGCCCAGATAGAAGCGACGTCAATCTCTCTATTGTGTCTTCCATTAGTGATTTTGTCTGTTGATTGATAGAGTCCTTGGCTCCTTCTAGGTATCCCTGTAGATAGATATCTCCTACTTTGAAATTTCCACTATTGTAATAGGCACAAGCATGTTGCATTACCACAGAATATATGTCGGCAGTTAGGTGCTCTCCATAAGCTTTATATAGGATTGGGAATTTACCAGTTGGGGTGTCTCACTCGCCAGAAATGAATCAGTTCATCTCTTTTCAAATTTTCATCATAAATGAAGCTTTCCGGATACAGCGTTTGAGGCTTGGGTATTGATGATCCTGGAAAAACGGTGGGTAAAGCCTTCATTGGAGATTTTGAAATGGCTCCTGTTTTTAAATAACTGGCTAATGAGGTTATCATGCTTCCATCTGGTGATGATCCGAATTTGGTTAGATTATTCATAGATTCTGATGAGGCATTAGGAGTCACGAACTTGTCGTCCTCCTCCATATCCTTGGACATATCACTGAGCTTTTTAGCCAGTTTGTCTAAAATATCATAATTTTCAGTGATCAAGTCAATAGACGATTTGGAGGGTTTGACTGGGTTATCAATCTTGGATGCTGAGGCTTGGATTGATTTTTCTTCTCTCATCGACATTGTGATGGGTTTTATTAGTTCACGGGTAGTACAAGTTTTGGAAAATAATTGGCTTATGTTCAAAGCTGTTTTCTGAGTCCGTGTAGGTTTTTGAGAGGATATAGACAGCAAAGCGGTTCTTCACCTAAGACAAGAAAGTAAGGTTGTCAAGGAAATAAAGACAAGTAAATGAAAGGACAATAATAGGATGGATATATATATTATAATCTTCAAGGGATTATATATTATAATCTTTAAGGGATAAATCGTCTATCAATACATTTTTTTTTTAATTCGTTTTCGAAATTAAACAACGATACAACAATCTTGTTCGGTAATTATTATAATTTTTTTATTAATTTAAATAACGCGTCTTAACTTCGCTCTCTTTCAACTGACTCTATCTAACTGCCGTACGGCGAATTACATTTGTTGTTTTTCCCCCTCTTCCACCAGTAGGCAGTAGCCATTCTTTTTAGTGTTACTCTTTTTGCTTTCTTTGTTCTCATGTTCGTTCTTTTGTTTTCGGTCACAGTATTTGTATCATTTTTTGTATTATTTTTTAAAGCTTGCAAATCGTCAAACTTTATTTTTTTAATCTTTAACCGCTGGTTATGTAGTTAATCCAAGCTTTCCACTGCATGAGAAAACACTCCAGGAGTTCGTCTCTGGGGTAGCAGCTCCCAGTCACTTTTGAAACGAAGTTTGTAATAGACAAGGCCATCTGCGTCATATTTAATATCACGAATGTCCAAAACCTAGGATAATAAGTCAAAAAATGTGTAGAATTTTAATAAGTACCTATTTGTGATTCTAAAACACCTTTGGGTCTCCCTTTTTTTCCTGGGCGTATGCTCTTCAGAAATTCAGTTACTGCTACTCAATTTTTTTCTTTCTATGTTCTTCTTAATTATTCTTCTTTTTTCACTAATTTTTCTTCACTTTTACACTTTCTCCTTTTTTATATTTCTCCTGATATCTTTTTTTTTTTTTTTTTTGCAAGTAGGTACAAGTGAAAATTGGATTTTCTTCCAGTGATCCTTCTACGCCGATGTTGGAAAACCTTTTATCTTAAAGTAAAAGTGTTCGTGATGTAGAGCGAGAGAAAAAGAATGGAACGCAGTCAAGTTAGATTTAAATAACTTGACGTCTTTTATGTGTTTGGAACCATACAATAAAACTAAGTTAAGTTGATGTGCCCAACAATGTACAAAAACTGTATTTGGACAAATATCCTTAATTAGAGTTTGCACTTCTCCTTTATGTCCAGCCATGACACTAGCCCCGTCATAAGTCTGACTTATTAATTTGTGTTTAATTTCTCTTTCTTCAAGAACATTTTTTATAATTTTGGCTATACCCTTAGCTGAAAACGATTGCCCGGTTCTTATCAACCTACAAGTTATGCTCTATTGCATATGGTCTATTCGAGATGACCCTAGGATTTTCAAATTTTGAGTATTGATTACATGAAATTTGGGACCTTCATGTTTTTTTTTTTGCCTTAGCCTCAAAATTTTGTATTGCACTCAAAACATGTTTCCCAAATGGACTGTTGGAGTATTGATTATATGAAATTTGGAACCTTCATGTTTTTTTTGCCTTAGCCTCAAAATTTTGTATTGCACTCAAAACATCTTTCCCAAATGGAATAAGAAAACATGGATAACAAAATACTTTGTTTAGGTTTTTACTTCCATAAAGCTATTTATATTTGCTGTACCATTTTTCTTGAAATTTTCTGTTTAGGGGGTCCTGTTGTACCGCCCATTCTGGGCTCGCGTCTTGTAGCGGGATCTTTTCTTCCTCTCCTTTCTTCGTTCCTAGGTTGGGATGGGTAAGGCTAGGTAGGTTAAGTAGGTTAGGTTAGTAAGGTTCCGTTAGTTTAAATTAGTTTTTGATTGGTGAAGTTAGGTTACGTTAGCTGAAATTGGTTAGGTTAGATTTGGTTTAGTTAGCAGGTTAATAGGTTAGGATAGGTTGGGAACGCGGAACTGTTCTTCTTCCATCTTCTTGGTTCTGAGGACCTGGTTCGTGTTTTTACAGATCACATTCCAATTATGTTGGCTAGTTAGCATCTTTTGGACTATATTTTCTGGAGTGATGGTGCCAATGTTTCTCTCCAGTTCTTCTTTTTGTGCTGCCCATCTTTTGCAGACGCAGAAGGTACGTTGTGCATCGTCTTCTTGGGAGTCCCCGTACTGGCATGCTGGACTACACGTTTTGCCGATCTTGTGGAGAAATGTGTTGAAGTAACCGTGTCCGGTGAGTAACTGGGTGACGTAATAATTATTCTCACCGTGTTTCCGGTCCTTCCACTCAGCCACATTTCTGATCAGCCTCGCCGTCCATTGTCCTCTGCTCTTTGCGCACCAACGCTCTTGCCACTTCTGTATCGTCAGCTGCTTAGCCTCTTCTGCTTCCGCTTCCACTACCATATCCGCCTTTTTGTCGTGGACGTACTTCCTTTCTGTAGCTAGGAGATTGATAGGGGTCACTTCAGCTATTACAAGGACAGCTGGTTTCGACACCGTTCGATAAGAGCTTGCCACACGTAGAGCTCCGCGTCTTTATACTGCTGCCATCTGCTTCCGGTACTTCTCCTGCTTAAGTGCGTCCGCCCATATTTCGCTGTCATACAGAAGGATGGAATGCGTTGTCGCCATCAGTAGCTTTCGCTTACTGGCCGTTGGTCCCCCCACGTTCGCCATACTGTCTCTCTGATAGATCGCCCGACGCTTGTTCTGCTGCTGAAAGCCGTGGTTTCAAAAGCTTTTCCAAGAGTTTCCCCGCAGTGTCTAGCATGCACAGAGGTTTGTATGCCGATGGGGAATTCGGGTCTCCTTTGCCTTGCTGATGAGCACCAGCCGTTGCTTCTTCCAGATCTTGGGGAAGACGCCTTCTATGAGGAAGCTGTTAAACATGTTCAGCAGTTATTGGGGACATGCTTTGGCGGTCGCTTTCAGGACTTCTGTGGGGATTCCGTCGGGACCAGGGGCTTTTCTGTTTTGAAGTGACTGCATAGCTATGCTCAACTCCTCCTCGCTAAAAAGAGGGATGTCCTGTCTTTGGACCGGCGGCGCGGCGGTGGCTGGGGTGTTTTATTTTGAGGCTTGTGTAGGAATTTTTTTACCCAGCGTTGGTGCAGTTGTTTTTTCTTGGGTCTGCTCCTCAGAATGGTTCACTTTGGGTGTATCTTTTTTCTTTTTATCGGTGTCTTTGCTCAAAGGGCTCGATGGTGGTCTTTTGCAGGTTTTCAGCTTTGTCTGGGAGGTTTCAGTCCTGGCAGAATCCTTAAGGTTGCTTTCAACTTGTCCGGTTTGTCTTGCAGTGGAAGAGTCTTTCGCTGCGTTTCTTTTCTTTTCGTTCCACACTAGTTTGTCCACAGCCTCTACTAGTGCATCGATGCCATTCTTTATGTCTAGGCTAACGTTTTTCTGTTTGCCATATGCCGCTTTCATTGATTTCAGGATGGAATGTTATACCTGACATTGCAACCCTTTAACTGAATCTCAAACAACACAACCCACTAATATTTATATATATTCTGTTTATATATTTTTATATATAGAGATATATATTGTTATATATATAAATTTTACATGTGTAAAATTTATAAAATTTACACATGTAAAATTTATAACACTTATTGTCCGACGACGTCGGCGATTACAGCCAGCACAGAATTTCAACAATTATGCAGTTGCTCTTAGTCGCAGTTGCGCCGAGCTGCAATTGAAATTCTGTACTGACCATTAAAGCGTTATAAATAAAATGCGCAACTATTATATATGTTTATGACTTCACTTTATTAATTTATAACTACCTCTAGTTAGTACCTCTAATTCCTGCACGCTCACACACTCTCAAATGCCTATACTCTAACCTTTCAGACGATTCGTATCCGATGCATCTGTTATTCCAGGGTAGATCAATATCATTTGGATTCCAATCTTGTGAGGGTGGATCTTCTCCATCATCGAGTGGAGCTGGTGGATCTGTATATGTATAATATATCTTGCATTATACGTTGAGCTGCAATAGATATATTAGGATAATCAGAACAAAAGTAGAATTGTGTTTCAAATCCTCTGATATACCCAAGATCATCGTATTCATATGACTTAGTATTAAACTTTCTTTCAGGACCCGATGGTATAGTAAAATTACCAAACCCTGACAAATACAAAGCTACTTTTATATACTTATACTTTTCGGCAAAACGTAATTGCCCTGTTCATAAATCATATCAACAAACTCAATTTCAGCAGTGGTCAATTTATATCTATTCATCTTTTTAAGATATAATACTCGCGACTAAAACGCTTAAATAATAGTTCTAACACGAGAGACTGATAGACCTTTTAAAATTTAAATTATGAGCACAAAGATTCTCATATGTCTCTTTTACTAAACTAGGGAAACCACTGAACCCCGTAAAGTGGTTTAACTCCTCCGCTACCGGTCTAAGTTCCTCAGCTGGTCGAGGGAAGAAAGCCTTAAGATATAGAGGATCATTCTTAAGCTCAGAGTTTGTCTTAGATAAATGTTGTCCTACAGGAAGTGAATCAACTGCAACAACAGGATTTCTAACATTATCCTTAACTCTGGATATGCAACCCTTTCTAACGAAAGGCCTTTGCGGCTTTCTTGACGGAGAAGAAAATTCATTAGCATATTGATTAGCTGGGATAGGTTGTTGATTTTGTTGCTGAGCAACTGGTTGAGCTGACTGACGCCAATTTGCGTAACCATTATTACCGTTATTTCTATTAAATCTGGACATTTTAACTCCAGAATATACTTATTTATTGTTGACACAAACAATTTAATGAATACCTTCAAAATAAGTTAAAACTTCTAATATTTGTTTTACCTCTCCGAGGATTTACTGTTATACACTAATAGATGTGTGTGCGGCTACCACTTCGTAACTAGGTTCTTATTTCTAATAATTTTAAAATGTTGCGTTTGCGAGCAACCACCACGTTTCTTTTTCTTCAACTAACTGAACTGGACAACTTGAAGATTCGTGGTATTCTATTATAAAATAAAAAAAAAATGAATTGCCTGACAAAAGGATTACTTTGATAGAGTAAATCATATAATTATTATTATATTTAAGTTTTTCAAATCAATATTTTCTTAATATGTATAAGCAGTTTCATTAATTTTTACTATTTCTGTGTCATCTATTATTAATTCTTCAAAGTTTATATTTGTTATAGAGGTAACTAAAAAATGTTCTTGTTACAATGATTTCATTAGGAATTTTAATTACAAACACTATTTTTTTATTTTCATAAGGAGCCGTTCAAATATTACGTAAGCAGATTTATTACAATTATTTACCCCCCCCCCCCCCGTCCCACTTGTCAGCAAAAGTAAGCAAAGCTCTTACCCCCTCCCCCTATGCTTACGTAAACATTTTTCAATTAAAAATGTATTTTCTTTATATTATATGCTCTCACCTACTCAACTTAAGGCTGAAATCATGAACATAAAAAATCATTTACCACTGTCACAAAAACTACCATTCGAGCAAGAAGATTTGCTCCAATTCTACAAAATATCAACAACGAAGGGTGGTTCCGCAGGAAAACACTTAATTTTCGTAATCACCATTCCACTCGTTGAACAAGAAGCTTTTGAACTATTCCAAATAACACCTGTTCCTTTGATACTAAACAACACGCTTCTGAAAATTAATCCAGCCATAGAAATCCTGGCCATAAACCGTCATAGAGACCAATATTTTCCAATGACTTCATCAGAATTCAAGGAGTGCAACAAAGGAAAGGAAATGCAGTTTTTTTGCTCAAACCGAAAGGCAAAATATCACTCCGGTTCACAAGCGTTCAACTGTGAATTCTCTCTTTTTATCAACGACACCGCAACATCATGTAACATTGTTAAATCCATCAACAACATTCTATGGACCCAGTTGAACAATAGAAATCAATGGATATTTGGAGCACTTAAAAATATTCAACTTACAGCTGTATGCAAAACCGATGGAGCTCTATGGAGCTGGACTGCTCTCAATCGAGAACGATTGCAGAATCCGGAACAATCTGGTTACAATTCAAGGAACCCAGATGACCATAAGCAATGTACATTCATCCTTCATAAGTTTTGGAAACTTATCAGCAATAGCGAAGCCTAGTGATGTTCACGCAGCTTTAGATCTAATCCCAATTTTCAACAACACTCACGTTGATTCACTAACAACACTCCAAACTCAACTGTCGACATTGCAAAATCAGAATCTCGCAAACCTCAACGAAAAAATATTTACGAACAACATTCACCATTACTCAATCAGCTATCTGGCTTTAATCCCCCTCTCGCGTCCGCCCCCCAAGTATCTGGATCATCAATCATTTCATCAAATAAAATGACCAAGTCATTAAAATGTGTTTGAACAGCATTTACCAAGCGAGATGAATAATTCCATCTAGTTGGGGCAACGGAGGGTAGTCTTCTTTTAATTATTTGGTCCAAAAAATAAGTCCTTTTTGTGGACTGGGAGAAAAAAGCGGAGAGACCGGACAAACTTAAAAAGAAAATTTTCACTTCCCGAAGAAAGTTCACAGATTGTGATAAAACTAAATTCAGAACATGAGCATTGCAATGAATAAATATAGCATGCTGAAACTCATTTCTTACTTGAGCTTGGGTTCCATTTAGCTCACCAGACATAACAGCGGCACCATCGTATGTCTGAGCCACCAATTTGGCACCCCAATTTTCAGATTTTATCAAATCAATTATTTTTTTCGATATTGCATTGGCTGTACGATCTTCACTGACGTCCCAAAATTGGTAAAATCGTTCTTTTGGGGCACCATTTGAGTCTACATATCGGAAAACCACAGATAATTGACACTTTTTTGTGATATCTGTGGTTTCATCCAACATAACAGAAAGAAAATTTGCAGCATCATTCTCTTTTTTGATATTATTAATGATTGTGTTTGATATTGCATTGATCAAATCATTTTGAATGTTGTTGGATGTTCCTTTAAAAACCGTTGCCGATTTTAAATGATTTTCTAGTTTAGAGTCATATTTGGCTATTAGATTTAAAAGCTCAACATAGTTTCCCTTGTTATCCGACTCTTCGCGTTCATCATTACCCCTGAACGCTAGCTCTTGAGAGCCCAAAAAGCACACCGCATCAATAAGTCGCTCCAAAACTTGCCGGTTTTCGGACACTTGTTCGTTATGACGAGATACCGATATATTTTTTTGTGCATCAAGCAACATGTCTATACGGGTGTTGCCAAAAGTTTTCAACGCTACACTACAATTGATATGGGTTTGAGAAATTATGTTTGTTTGCTGCTACGGTCAAATGGTTTAGATCGGAGTAACCCGTAGACCACACACTCCTTTCTTGGTTACTTGCAAAAAGCAAGCAAGGCCAACAAAACAATTTATTTAAAGTGGGGCAACCACACAACCATAACTTGGACTCGTACTGTTTTACCTGGAAGTATCTATTAAATGTTTTATTTTTTGTTGCATTTATGGAAATTAAATTTGGAAGAGGTGGTATTGGCCTTCCAATATTTATCGCCTCTGTTTTTTCCATGGGCATTAGCTGCGAAAATGGCTTTTCCATTAATTTTTCAATGATGCACCTGCAATTCATTAAATTATCATTCATTTTGTCCTCGAAAAACGATCTTTTCATTCTAAAGTCCAGAATGAGAATGAGTAATGAGAATAAAATAATAAATTTGAATTCAGAGAGATGTAACATACAACACTGAAAATATAAACTCTAACTCTTCCCCTTGTGTGTGCCTGTGGGGTACACTTATATGCTCTTAAGTGTCGTCTTCGTTCAGAGTTCACTCTCTCTCTTTCTCGATTCCATATTGAAATAGATAGTGGTGCGCTCATAGAAGTTGAACACCAAACCAATTTATTTCCTTATCTGTTTTTCTGTTCATTCGAATGAAGGACTGTGCGCCGCGGCCGTGTGCGGTTGCGGTGGTGCACTCGATGAAGGTGAACCTAGCCATATAGAAACTATCTACACATTTTGTCTCTTCTTTGCATTTTTCGTGTGGACGTGTATTTGCTTTACCCTGTTTTCGCTGATCGGTCGGTGCGTTCACATGAGGAGAACACCCTGGAGTATTTATTTTGTTGTTTTGTTTGAGAAAATGTCTG
This sequence comes from Eupeodes latifasciatus, assembly GCA_920104205.1. Classification (NCBI taxonomy): domain Eukaryota; kingdom Metazoa; phylum Arthropoda; class Insecta; order Diptera; family Syrphidae; genus Eupeodes; species Eupeodes latifasciatus. The sequence goes on along the minus strand of OV049924.1, from coordinate 387,316,189 downwards.
TTTATTCGAAGGAGGGACGGTGTTGTGGTGCGCTCGATGAAGGTGAACACCAAGCCATATAGAAACTATCTACACATTTTGTCTCTTCTTTGCATTTTTTGTGTGGATGTGGATTTGCTTTACCTTAGCTTTGGTGGTCGGTCCGGTCGGTGCGTTGACATGAGGAGAACACCCTAGAGCCTAGAGTATTATATTTGTTTGAGAATGAATGAATGGTAGGAATTGCCGTGGTGCGCTTGATGAAGGAGAACACCAAGATTTAAAAAATCAAATAAATGTAATGTGACGATTTTGGTAGGGTGTGCGGTGAACACCTGCGTACCTTCGAATAAACGTCACTGTGGTAGCGATATTGATCCTTAAAATGATCTGCCGTGCTGAGTTTGCATTCTGTACTTATGTGATCTGGCTTCATGTTTTTAATTACTTTTTTATTATGTTTGCTTGAAAGATAAACTTCTTTGTTCTCACTATCTGTATTAAGATATTTATTTTTCTTGGAATATCTAGGAGTTACTTTCTTATATACCAGCTTATTATATTAAGTTTAATGTTAGAATGGGACTACGTGACCTTTCTCATGTAGATGATGATGTATTTAGATATGACTTCCTGGAATGAGTGTCTGTATTTCTTTTCGTTAATCGTTTAAAATCTTTGCTGGCATTAACTTGCGAAAAGAAAAGAAAAAAAAAATGTCCCCTTTACGTTTTATTTTTTTTTTTATTTTTATATTATTTTTTTTTTGTAAGGATTAAAAAATGTTTACTACTTTTTTAAAGACTCACTGCTGCTGTCGAGATGCTTTACAAAAGTGAAAAAAGAGAGCGCTCTGACTAAACTATATCAGATAAACAGTTGTACATATATGTGTTCTCATTCTCACCCGTTTACTCAGGTGAATATGCTCAAAAAAGGAACAGAGATATTATGTTTATCTGTGGATGGTACGACGTAGATGATCATCTCAGATACCAACTTAAGACTAAACTGAAAATACATTTTTGCTTAAAAGTAAACTGTCATTAAATATGGTTAAACAAAGAACTTACGGTTTATTATATATGAATCACTTATGGGAAACAACAAGTCAATACGTGATTACTTTGAATTGTAACATAATATTCAATATGATATTTTATGATCGAGACGATCGTGCTATGTCGCAAGTTATTATAATTTGGTTATGTACTCTAATTACTTTCAACGGAATGGGTGTGTGTTAACTTGCGTTCTTTTGTATATTTATCTGGGTTCTTTTGTATCAATACAATCTAGAGTCATGTTCGTCTTGTCCCATTCCCACACAAATATGTAACTCGCACGTGATGGTAGCGATATTGATCCTTAAAATGATCTGCCGTGCTGAGTTTGCATTCTGTACTTATGTGATCTGGCTTCATGTTTTTAATTACTTTTTTATTATGTTTGCTTGAAAGATAAACTTCTTTGTTCTCACTATCTGTATTAAGGTATTTATTTTTCTTGGAATATCTAGGAGTTACTTTCTTATATACCAGCTTATTAGATTAAGTTTAATGTTAGAATGGGACTACGTGGTCTTTCTCATGTAGATGATGATGTATTTAGATATGACTTCCTGGAATGAGTGTCTGTATTTCTTTTCGTTAATCGTTTTAACTTGCGAAAAGAAAAAAAAAATTCCCCTTTACGTTTTATTTTTTTTTTATTTTTATATTATTTTTGTTTTTGTATGGATTAAAAAATGTTTACTACTTTTTTAAAGACTCACTGCTGCTGTCGAGATGCTTTACAAAAGTGAAAAAAGAGAGCGCTCTGACTAAACTCTATATCAGATAAACAGTTGTACATATAATTTATATTATAGTATTGCCGATATACTAAAGAATATATTCTTTCTGTTCTCCACCGGAGAACAGAAAATAAAAGACAAAGATCTTTATTTAGAAATTGTTACTTTATTCAATTCTGAAGCCTCAGATCCCTTACCGCTGGTGGGGGGAAATCTTTAGCTTATACGACGAGATGTCAACAAGATCTGAACTGTTTGAGATCGAACGATCCCTTTTTATACAACTTACTTGCTAACGCAGCAAATCTTAGTTTGTCTGCGGATGATGCAATAGTTAAAAGAATATTTTTTATTATATACAAAGAATAATTCTTGGTTAGGCCAAGAAGTGTTGATATTGCATCATATCTTAATAGTTCTCATATCCCTTTTTTGTTTACATTATTTGTACGGAGATACACAAGTGTGTTCTCATATTACTTAAGATTTATGGGGACGCACAAGTGTGCTCTGATATAACTTATATGCGTTCTCATTCTCACCCGTTTACTCAGGTGAATATGCTCAAAAAAGGAACAGAGATATTATGTTTATCTGTGTATGGTACGACGTAGATGCCGACTTTGACCTTTTTTTTATAAGTATAGAATTGTGTTATGTTCAGTGTGGGATGAGATTGAAGTATCCCAGTATCAGATACACACGCCTAACAAACTACAGTTTTCCATATACGAGTACGTATATACAATTACCGCTTAGAAATTCGTAGCCCTTCTCTTCGTTTTGGTTCTTAAAAAAAATTAACTATGGAGACTATTAAAACTATGAATTTACGTACAAATGATTTGAGAACAAGAATTTAGAATACAAAAAAAAATTATAGAATTTATAATTAGGATTAAAAAAAAATACAATTGTAATATGGTTGATAGAATAAAAAAAAATTATTTGTTCAAAAGTTGCCTGTATCCAATGTTCGTTGGTTATATACATCTGATGTGCCTGGTGACTGGCGAGTTGGTTGTTCTTTGTGAAGTTTTTGATTCCGTTAAAGTCCTGTTTTCTTCAGCATGACCGCAGGTGCTATAGGCTTGCGTTGCGGTTTTCTACAGCGACCCAGAAGCCGGCCTGAACTTAGAAGCGTCTCCGCTTGTTATTATAACTTCCACTTATTTGTTTGAAATCTTTGTTATCTAGTTAGGTTTTTAATATTTTGTAACAATTCATAATTTAAGAAAGGTTTTAAACCTTAAACTCTGGATTAACTTTTATTATCTTTTCTTGCTATAGATTAAATATTAAAAAAAAAAAAATACACGCCAGATTACCGTTGATGTGTTCGATTCTGCTTTTGTTCACCAACTGGTTCGATCTCACTCAGAACAGTAGTAGTTCGAACCGTTTATTTTTCATTTCCTTTTGTGCACGTTCCTATGTGCTATAACATATACGGTTATTTTTGTCTTGGTAAAAATTTGTGTTTTTATGTCTTTTAAGACTAAGCTACTATACACCCGCAATATGCATGTAAACAAAAATTGGAGATGGGCATGTAGGGATATACAAATAGCACATTACAATTGGAAGAAACAAGAGCGAGCCTGTACGCGGTAGCTAACCGATTTGCGTGCTTGTTTTTGTATGTTCTGTACGAAATTATTCATTTCAATGTACCAACTCGTTTCTTCTCTTTTTGTGGGTGCAACCAACGAAACGGCGTCTTCATGGCGATGGCGAGACGTTCAAACTCGTTTGAACTCGTTAAAATAATAAAAAGACACAGCCTGTAAGATATTGTTTTGCCTTTTTTTTTGTTACCAGTTCTTTTATCTATCTCGACGTAGACCAAATGTATTTAGTGGACTGTAAATCTATAGGTTAATTTAAAGAAAATAGGTAGACAAAAAATTTCGACTATTCAATATGTAATTACATGAATGCTATATCTATACGGACTATACAATGCATGTACAGTCACTTCTTTGTTCTCTTTATCATTTATTATTTCTTGGACTCATATTGCATCTTAACATCTTGCATCTTTGAATTATAAGAATGAAATCATTCATTGTATAGATATACATACATATATTTTAAGTGTGAAGAATAGCTTAGGTGCCAGCTTCACTTTTTTTGCCTCCCTCTCTGGAGCCTTCGCATTAAAATGGTGTTTGATCATTTTAAGTGCATTGTTTTTGAGATACATGTCGTCTGTCACCGTATCTCTTGGTGTCAATGAAATACGGATTTCAAATTTTAACGGTATTTTACAAAACAACTAAATAATATTAAAAAATGAACAAGAAAATGTTTACTTACTCTTGGTCTCCGTGTATGCTGCTCGAAGTTTCCTTGCTATTTTAGTGTGAAATATTGTAGACACGGACCGTTACGATAATTCGTATCATTAGTTGGAACATTCTAAACATTTTCGCCTAAATGAATGCATTCAATTACAATTTCCTTCAAGCAGCATTCAGAGACAAAGAGCAAGTTTACATAATACGTGTACCTATGATCTTATGAGGGTAAAGATGTTTTCACACTAAGTTCGATTGGTGTTAAGTTGACTTTTTCGGAGCCGTGTGCAGGTAAATAAATTGAATGATCAAAAATTGGTTATGAAAATATTGTTGTTAGATTTGCTTGAATAAAAATTGCAATTTATATCAAATTTGAATTATCGTTGATATTTTGGAACACATAATTATTCATAAAACAGTTAATTGCTAAATTTTAAATTTTGAAATCATAAAACAAAAATGAAAAGTATTTAAAAATTAAGACAAAATAATCTTATTTTCTTAATCAAAACGAAAAAAATCAAATTAATAGAAAGATATGTTATTGGTAAGCAATTTAAGTTGATTGTCCTCGAGGCAACTCGACAAAACGAAATAAAAAACAAATATCTGTATACATAATTTATAAAATAATAACTTTTTTTTCAATATTACAAGATAAATAAATTGATGTATGTAAATTATTACAATAAATATATTAATTTTTTTTTTCAAACTGTTAAAAGAATAAAGTTTAAAAGTAATTTAATGTAATTTGTTGTTTTTTTCCAAAGAAAATTAAAAATAATAGAAACATTTTTAGGTAAGTACATTTTATTAAACACATATATTGCTCTTGGCATTTAATTCTTTCTAGTAATTAGTGAAAACGGGGCTTTTAAAAAAATGTGGTAAAATTCCTAATGTCATACTTTGTTAACAATATGTTTATAATAGAAAACGTTGACAGAATGAGAAATATAAATTATTTGTTAGAAGCTTTTAATTAACAAAAATATTTCAAAACTTATCTAAGCTTTGGATAAGAACCAATTTTCTAAAACAAGGGACACAAATTGTCAAAAATAAGAAAATTAAAAAAAAAAAACTCAAGGAGAAGAAAAATGTGTTTGAATATGAAACTCGTAGGAAATGTTAATAAGGCATATTCCAAAAATAAACATTTCCTTAAAACGACCAAAGAATTGTAGGATTGAATTTTTCAAGTAAACTTCTTTATATTCATAGCAGTTTGGATTCAGATTCAGTCTTTTTACAGAAAAAAATAATTGATTTCATATTAAAAGCTAAGAAAATAAAATAATATTACGCTTATAAAAATATTTAATTTAAAATATACTCCTGCCATTTTTAGACAAATTTACCAATATAATAGAAAGAATTCTAACTTTGCCGCAAATTAACTGTCGTTCCACTTTTATGAACACAAGTGTTTTCTGAAAACAAGTATTGAAACAGAATTTAGTTTACAATGCTCACATTCTGAATCAGATTTAATACATTTTCCCTTATAAACTAATTGCACAAAACTTGTCTATTTAAGGGAAGGTAGGCATTTTAAAAATTCGTTGTTCCATTTTCATGCTTTTTGAACACTGTCATGAATCTGTTGTAAATTCTGGAAAAAATTGATATTAGCTGTAGATGTGTGCGTGTAAATTGACATTTCAGCTTGTAGGCAAATTAATTATCTGTCATGATAAGATTGCGGTTTTCATACGGAGTTTCTTTGCTTGAAATCGCCCTAATTGTTCTTTGTTTTTTTAACAGATACTTTATAGGCGTCCGTTTTAGTGTTCCAAAAAAAACTGAAATTTCACTTATTAAGAAAAAGAGATCTTCATCATTTGTGTCTAAAATAAAAAAATATAATTTAAAAAAATTACGGATATTAATCTTTTTCGGAATATAATTATCATAATGTTTTCCTTGCACAATTGTCTAATGAAAATAATTATATTTTGTGTATTTTTCCAATAAATTGGTGAATTCTGTCATTTTGATTTTATAATGAAGTTTAAAGCTATAATTTCTGCTGTGGTTTTGACTCTCAAAATACACCATTGAGTTTTATAAAAAAACAAATTATCTGTCAAAATAAGGCATGTTCACCAAAAATATTAGATCTGAAGAATTGAATCATGATTTAGCGCAGCATATACCTGGATCGGATTGAAATGTGATTACTCGATCCGATCTCACAAAACAAGTTGAATCGAATCAAAAATTGTTTTGTAAACCTGGGGCCTGATTATGAGGTTCGCGGCGGGTCGTTTTCAATTCGACCTTTCAAATTCGACTCGCGTCGAATTTCCTTATTAGCGAATTCCCGGCGAAGCGAAAAAGTTCTTCCTATATTCCAGTGATTTGACACTTTTGGTTTGACTTTTTCTTCCTATGTTCCAGTGATTTGACACATTTGGTTTGACAGCTTTCCACAAATTTTGTTTTGTTTTGATTGAATTTGTGAAATTTGCGGTGATTTATTCAATATTCAATATTTTATTGTGGATTATGGATAAATTATAAGAAAATTAAAATAAAGTTAACTCACATTTTTATATAATAACAATCAAGAAACACTGTCGCCTGTGAATCCGCCAAAAAAAAGCTCGCCAACAAACATTATAACATTTCAAATTCGCCTTCGAATTCGTTAATCGGTCGAATTCAAAACGAAGAAGATGAAAGCGAAAGCAATAATTGAAAAATGGCAAACTCGCTAGCAAAACGATTCGCCGCGAATCTCAAAATCAGTAGCCCCCCTCTCCTCTTGTAACCAGGGTATATCACTCAAAGTTTTTTGTGGAGATGAGAGATAGAAATATGTGGATCCAGGAAAAAATATATGTTTTTAGCCATACATTAGGTCCGTTCGCGTACCCTCCTAAAACAGTCAAATTTTACTAAAAAATACGAAATTTAACTGTTCGCGTACTCAAAAATTCGTAGTTTTTCGTAAAAGAGAGCGCTCACGAGAGAGTAAAATATTTCCCCAACATACGAATTTTAGTCCAAGAAATTTCTTTGGGCTGATTTGTGAAAATTTCAAATTTGATAGAAATTCAAATAAATTAAATAAATTGCTCGCTTTTGCTGTCAGTTATAAAATTTAAAAACAAATTTTCAAAGAACAGTTCGCTTACTTTTTTGTAGTTCTTTTTTGGTGAGAGAATTTTACCCCCACTCTTTAAAATATTTCTTTTTACGAATTTTACTGCAGAAAGTACGTGAACGGACCTATTATTTACCTCATCAATTTGTATTTAATTTCTAAAACAAGATTAAAGCAGAGACAATTTTTCCTCATTATTAATATTTTTCGATTTAAATTTACAATGCAAAATTCTGATCTAACGCAATTTGCACAGCAAAAAGCTAAATGTCATTCTAGTTTTAACCAAACTTCAAGATTCAATCGTGGTTAAAACGTAACCGACACATGGCCGAAAGTATGTGTTAATTCACAAACGCATCACTGCAAAGATGATTTGCGATCATTTTTGTTTGTAGCACGTTCATAATCGCAAATAACTGGCATCACTTAAAATGTCAATTGTTCAGTATTGCAAAGTTCGATAAACTGATGCGCAAATACAGGGTGGGCCGTAAATAAGTGCACTTAAAAAAAAATTATATTAATACGACTGTAGCGCTTTTAAATGAAATATTTATTTTAAATTATACAAAACGAAGTGAATTTTTATTTTTTAAAAATTAAATCATCCAAATATTGTCCATTTCTCCTACAGCACTCTTCCAATCTGACTCTGAGATTTTGGAACACTTTTGTCAAAAGTTGCGGAGTGATTAAGCGGATTTCTTCTTCAATGTTCGCTTTTAATTCAGCCGTCGTTGAAGGATTATTAGAGTACACCTTACTCTTGAGGTAGCCCCATAAAAAGAAATCCGGTGGCGTTAAGTCAGGGCTCCTGGGTGGCCAAGCAATATCACCCCTCCTCGATATCAACCTTCTAGGAAACATTTCTCTAACGACCTTCAGAGTCGTTACTTGTATGGAAGGTAGCGCCATCTTGCTGGAACCAGGTGTGAATAGTGTAACCACTCGATTCTTGCAGTTTTGGAGCTAAAAAATCTCTAAGCATCGAAACATAACGCTCTGAATTAACAGTAACATTACGCCCGTAGCGATCTTCATAAAAATACGGCCCTATGATCCCCCACTTGGCTATTCCGGCCCAAACGGTCACTTTCGGAGAGTGTAACGGTCGTCCATGTTTTAAGTGTGGATTTTCTGTTCCCCATTATCGACAATTTTGTCGATTAACAAATCCGTTGACATGAAAATGAGCTTCGTCTGAGAAGATAATGTTATTGAAGTGAGGGAATCTCCGTAACATTTCTGTTGCGAAATTGAACCTCGTGAAACAAAATCGGATTCTTTCAAATCTTGGACAATCTGAATTTTGTAAGGGTATAACTTCAAATCATCCCGTAAAATGCGACGTAAAGTCGTTCTGGGTACTCCCAGGGCCGCAGCGCGTTTCCGTGTAGAGCTTCTTGGATCCTCGCGCACAGAAGCTTGTACGCGTTCAATTGTTTCTGCAGTCCGCCTGGAACGTGGGCGTCCTGTAGGTCGAAGTTTTTGCGTTGATCCCGTTGCCTCGAATGTTACGATCCATTTTTTGATTACATTCGTACTTGGACACTCGGTGATGTTGCGTAATCCAAACTTTACCCGAAAAAGCCGACGAACAGTCACGTATGAGCGATTGTTTTCATAAAAGGCGCGAACGCAGAAATTGCGCTGCTCTCCCGTGAACGGACTCATTGCGACTAAAAATTTAGATCTCGAGCTGCAAGGAGATACCATCCCCGCGCGTCTCGGTTATTTCGTTCGGGAGTTAGAGCGAGACAAAAAGTGCACTTATTAACGGCCCACCCTGTATAAACAAAAAAGCATCAAGAATTTTCTTGATAATTTGTTGATGCCGACGCAATTTGGAGTAAAAATGGCGGAAAAAGACAATGAAAAGTATTTAATCAAATTCTAAATTGTTTATAAAATAATTAATTAGATGAACTTCAGTGAATATTTTACCAGCGCACAAAATAAACTATTAATAGAAACCAGATTAAAGTATGAAGGTGAATTTATTGCCGGCAGAAAATCAAAGTCAGTATTGTGGAGAAAAGTTCTAGAGGAGATAAAATGTGTGGCTACAGATTTTAATTACAATGAGAATTAGTATCACATCCATCATAAAGCGAAAGTTGTTTTTAAACGTTAAACTTTTTGAATGTTTTTGAACAACAACTTAAAGGTGCTACCACTCATTGTTTTTGGCTGGAGATATAGCTATTTCGTGCTTTGCCACTTTTGCACTCATCAGTCTCCTTTTTTGTGGGGCTGAGCTTTAATCCAATTTTATTTGAAAAACTTTTTATGCACAACATAGGATTCGAACCCACGCATATCAGATTTGCTCAGTCTTAGAAGTCGTGTACACTACGCACTCCACTACTTTAGACCACTGACGTCACAGGTCGAGATGTGGTAATTGTGTATCAAATGCATTTGAAGCATCTTTTAAACTTTTTGTTAATCAGCATCGCATCGTAATCAGCTGAGCAACGATCAGCATCGCAAAAAAGCAGTGATGCCTAAGCACTACCAAAAAATTTGACGTTTGTGAATTTACCCTATGCCAGATAGCTTATTGATACGCGGCAAATGTCCTTGCTCGTTACTCCGTATACAAGGAGGAGCTGAATCGAATGGAAAACATGTTTGTATACCTGTATTCATTACCCTGTTATATGCGACTGCTAGCAGCCAACTTCACGTTGATTCCACTTGTCTCGTTTACGACACAAAGTTTGTCAATCCGGAACTGTCATATTTATGACAAATGTTAATATATAAAATAGGAAACATTTGTGTTTTGAGAAACATAAATAAATCATCGTCAATCTATGGATGAAATCTTTGTTACCACAAAGACTTGGCCAATAGGTGGCAGTTTTTGTTGAGATGGCATTAGCTACTCCAGAATGCATTTTACTATTTAGATTGTACAATGTATTGGGCAGGATGTTTTATATTGTTATTTTTAAAAGAGTTATCTTTTTTTTTTACAGAAGTAAATGGTTATAAATTGAAAAATGGCACTCAAATGTCAAACAAAAACATTAAAAAAATACAGGTACATTTTTTTCTTCAACAAGTGATTATAGATGCCTTTTTCATAGCATTAGCAATAGTTTACATGTAGCGATTGGTATGCCAGCATTAGCCAAAGGTGGTAGAATGTGTTGTACTTTACCATTCCTGGCGAGTTCATCTGCCTTACATATTCCTGGAATGTCTCTATGGCCCTGCACCCATCAAAAGTGAGCATTAAACTGTTGTGCCATCTCTATTAGAGATGATCGATAGTTATGGACTGTTATAGAGTTTGTAGAGACAGAATCCAGAGATTTGATAGCGGCCTGATTATCTGTTAAAACACGGATATCAGATGTTGATATCTTTTATCGCCAAAAGTACCGCCTGAAAACACTACAATAATTGGGAAGGCGGAATGAGATTTTCTATTTTGATCCACACCGATCAGCTCAAAGTATTAGTTTGTCTGAGGCATTTTGTAAAAATTCTTTTAGGGTGTTAAGATGCTTTCCTGAAACCGCTATAGCAACGTTATCCGTATAGGCGATCACTCCGAAACCCTCTGCATACAGACCAGTTAGGATTTCATTTGCCACCAGGTTCCAGAGGAGAGGGGTTAGAACACCACCTTGCGGTATTAAAAGCGCCTTCTATGTCAAGGAAATCAACGAAAGTGAACTGTATATGATGGAGGGAGTATTCTATGGTGCGTACGAGTGTGTTTAACACAGTTTCCACCGATTTAGCTTTACAGTAGGCATGTTGAGACGTAGACAGAAATCTTGTTCAATACTTGCCCTTAAATGGATATCAATCTATCTTTTTAAGGTCTTAAGAAGGAATAATGATTGACCTATAATGGGTCGTAGATCTTTAGGGTTGACTTGCGAGCATTTACCTGCTTTGGGTATAAAAACAACTTTAACTTCTCTCCATGCCGATGGACCAGATATAGACAGCTGTTAAATATTGCCTCAAGGATTGGTGCAATTATGTGTGAGGCTTTTTGTAGTATGACTGATATTATGCCAGCTGGCTCTGGTTCGAAGCTGTTGAGATCCTATTGTAGCTTGTCTTTTGTGATCAGATCTTGTGGATATGTTACATTGAAACCTGAACAAATATGATTGTTGCAATTTGTGGTTAAAGAGCTACCAGGAAAGTAAGTATCCAGTAGTAAGTTCAACGATTCTTCACTTGAAATTGTCCAGTACTGCACTTTTCAGACAATATTAAAGCCAATGACCTAACCTTAGCTTAGATTGTTAGAAATTGCTTGTCAACTTATACTCATAAGAGGAAACCATAATGGTGGTCCTTAGAGCTCGACTCGTTCATAAGATAATGTAGGAAACTCTTTAACCGAACCAAAGCTTTAAGACTAGCTTCTCACTGGAATACTTACAAAGAATCCCTAAGAACCTATAAGAAGGCACTAAGGAAATCCAAGCATTCTTCCTGGCGGTACTTCTGTGGTACGATAGAAGAAACTTTCGATGTCTCCAGGCAACGGAAAATTCTTTCAAATAATCCAGAGATACCAACCCTTTCTGAAAACTCGCAAGGCAATGTTAATTATGTTTCATAGAAGTTCAAGTTGTATTTAACATTGAAATCAAAGGATCTGTTTCCAGTTGCAACCGGAGTGAAAGTTAAGCCCGAAGGAACAGACACAAATGCTACAGTTCAAGCATGGCTCAAACAAGATCTTGAAGCACAAACTCTCATTGGACTGAATGTAAGTAGTAACATTGCTATTAAAATTTCTAATTGTCAGACAGCATATCAAATGTTATTTAAATTGGAACTACTGTATGGTAAAAAGTCAGATCTTACTATTGAGGGTCTGCAAAGACAATTTTTTAATTTCAAATACGATAGGAATAAATCAGCGATTGAAAACTGTATGCAAATCCAACAATATGCCGAGGATCTAGCTGCCGAAGGTGAAGCAATAAAAGAGAGCTGGATTATGACCAGAATCTTGGGTATTTTGCCACTCAAACTCCATCAAATTACAAATATTATAATGAGACCTTAAAAAAAAATAAAAATGAGAAATGTCGCAATCACAGAACTAATGTTTTTTTGTGTACTCTTCTCCGAGGTGAAAACATTTATACACCGATACGAATTTAACACGCTATAAAAAATGAGAGTTAAAGGTTTCGAAGGGACGGAGACGAGGAAATTTGACTCTCTCGATTAGTTTTTTCTCTCTGGTTTGGTTACGTTAAATGTCAAAAGGCTGTTTTGAAAACTGATAAGTATTTTCTCCCAGTATTACATATTAATAATTATTTTTAATTGGTACTAAGTGATTTAAATACTTTTAAAACACATGTGCCATTATTAAGTCCTAAGAGATTTTTTACTAATTTTTATTAAATTTAATTATAATACTTTCAAAACTGTGTATAAGATGTATCAGTACTGTATAACCTCGTCAGTACCCTGGCAGTCAAATTCTGAAATTTTTAAATATACAATGTACTCGAAAAAAACCGATTTGGAACAATATATTTATTAGATTAGCCATCATATACACCCGAATTTGTAGAAGTATGATTTGATAACTGTCGTGAGCAAAATATCCTAAAAAGTTACCCAACTTTTGTATAATCACCCATATAGCAAATAAATAAATGTCATTAGTTTGTCCAATAATTATTTACCTATCTTTCGTTGAAGTTGTCAAACAAAAAATCCAATGGCTTTCTTCCTCAACACATACAAAAATTGAATGATTGAAAGGCTCATGCATGATGTGTTTGCGGTACATTCTACTTCGCCGGCAAATTGAGAAAGAAACATGATTTTTAACGCAAAACTCAGATCTGAAGATGAGGAATAAGACGAAACTTGGCATTTTTTTCCATCCCTTTCCTTCTTTCTAAAAATCATCCGTTCTCTTTCGTGAATTAATTCTTTTTTACGCTCGTGTAACCAGGCACTTATGCATGATGTGTGTATATGCAACGTCAAACAGAATTTACTAACACACTCCCCCATTGCTTGATGGGAATTTGACGTTTGTATAGGCCGCTTAATGCAATCTTTCAATCCCGCGTAGCCATCAAAAATGCTCCATTCATCAAGATGGGCATCTTTCGTACGTTTCACTCTTCAAAACCCGTTTGTTTACATTGTTGTATTTGTAATTTTGACAATTAGTCCATGAATAGATGTGAAAACAAACAAAAAAAACGATGCCGTGGGCTAGCGGAACTTTGCAAAGCAAAAACAAAATGGGGAGATTAATAAGTTTTTTTGTTCAGATTTTACTTTTTTCGATGAAAACGTCAGTTTTAAGCTTTAATTTTGCAGGCATTTTGTTGATAGCGAAACAATGTACATTTTTGTTTTGAAAAAAACATGTTCAACATCAGTTATTATAATTAATTCACTAATTTAGAGTAATCACTACGAAATTCTTTAAATTTCATAACTAACCTCGGACTATTGTGTCAAAGATGCGTTCGAAGAACCATCAAGTTAAAGGTGCGAGCTCATTTTTTTTTATTGAATTCTAATAAGTTTTCGTTAATGAACGGCCCAAATATTTTTTTTGCAAGTAATTAAAATCTGTATCAATTTAACTAATCCAAGTATATTTATAGTTTGTTTTTAATGATTTAAGCTTGCAACTATTTTTCAATTCCATTATTAATAAATATTAAATTAAAAAAAAGAGTTATAATCGAAAAATACCTTTATCCATAACATTCTTGATTGATGGAAGCATACATGTATTTGCTATCAAAAAAACTATGCATCAAAGGAATACCAATGTTTTAAAAAGGTAATCAGAACGATTATAGCGAACCTGTTGAATAAATGCAGAGCAAATAAAATGCAAATTTTGACATATATCACAAAATGAAAACGTCTTAAAATCGTTCTGAATTCATGCACAACTCATTCAATAGATCATGTAATCGAAATGAATGCTTATTGTTTACGTACAGAACTTTCTTTTAATTAATTCCCACATTTTAACGCAAAATTCAATTTTCATTCATTCCTTAAAAATGTTTAATTAACAAAGTTCAAGTTTACTTATTATTGTTTGAAGGGTATGTTTAGTAAAAGTGCTGCTAATAATGAACAAAATTAATGAGTTTTACGTACATGCTATTTTTTTTTTCTTAATATAATAAATACTTCCATAGATTACATTTTATAAATGCAGAGCATAGAAGAAAATATACATAAACAATAGTTTACAGATATAAAGCAGAGATTAGTGTAGAAAAATATTTTTGAGAAAGTCAATAATATTTAAGGTATGTTCATTAAAGAAATTTCCGGTTCAGCTAACCTTCATCAACTTTTTAGAAAAAAAATTTGCATTAATAGCAGCCAATTCTTTCATAGCATAATTAATTTTTCAGATTGTAAAATGTCTAGAAATTTTCACGCTACAAAATTCTTAATTTTATGCGTAAACATAGAAGATAACATTATTTAGTCAAGAAGTATGGATTTTGGCGCGTATACCGTTTTTTTTCTTTTGGGTGTTCGGTTTCCCCATAAAAATAAATAAAAAGTTACTTAAATCTATTTATTGAACTCATTTAGTTGGTATTGTGTGTAAACATATTGCCTATTTCTATTCCTTAAAGATACACTTCTATACAGACGGTTTAAAGACCGATTACGGAGTTGGAAGTGGTATCTATTCGGAACAACTGAATCTAAGTCTATCATATAGACTTCCCAATCCATGTAGTGTATTCCAGGCAGAAGTAATGGCGATTAAAGAGGCACTATCCTGGCTCAAAGAAAACGTTATATCTTGCAAAGATATACGAATTTTCTCGGACAGCCAAGCCGCTCTTAAATCTCTCGCGTCTGTCTCTACAAACTCTCAATTAGTCCACGACTGTCGATCATCTCTGAATGAGATGACAGAACAGTTTAATATTCACCTCATTTGGGTGCCGGGCCACAGAGACATTCCGGGAAATTGCAAAGCCGATGAGCTCGCCAAAAACGGAACACTTCTGCCAAATGTTAGACAAAAACATAACATAGGAACACCACTTGCTACATGCAAATATCTTCTCAAACAATATGCTCTAGAAGCAACAAATGCTAGATGGTCACAGAGCACCACCTGCCTAACAACCAAGCAAATATGGCCAAGCATAGACTTAAATCGGTCAAAAGGCTTAATATCCTTGAGCAGACAAAATATAAGCTCTACAATTGGAGTAATAACAGGACACTGCCTCATAGGAAGACATGCTCTGAGGCTAGGAGTCTACACAAATGACTTTTGTAGAAGCTGCATGGACGAGGAGGAAGAGGAAACAGTCCAACACCTGCTATGTACATGTCCAGCACTCTCCACTAGAAGGAATAACTTTCTCGGTAATCCCTTCTTCGACAATACCAGTGAACTGGCAATGACTGACACAAAGTGTCTTTCTAACTTTATTAAAAGCACAAAATGGTTTGTTTAATTTTCATTACTCTCCCATGAGTAACCTTATTAGTGGTATCACAATGGACCCTTGAGTTCTAAGTGAGTCAATGACATCTAGACAGCCACTCCAACCTAACCTAACCTATTCCTTAAAGATGCTTTACACAAAGCAACTTATTTTTAAAACGTGGTTCTCTCAAATTTTTATTCCAAAATCTAACCTGCAAACAAAATTCTAACTCTAACATAGTCCCTCAAAAAGAAATTTTCAGGAATATTTCTGCAACAAACAAAACTAAAATTTGGTCTTGTAATTATCGAACTGCTTGAATGATGAAAATACTAATCTAATTGAGGAATCTGAACTAGCAATGGAACTTCACCAGTATGCTTCTCGTAGCTTGTCTGTACAAAAAAGTATGGAGACACCCGCCTATTGTTTCCACCTGAACTTCTAACCTGAACAAATTGTCTGTTTTGTTGTTTTACAAAGTATTGAGTTACACTTTTGTCCATTTCCAATTATACTTAACCAGTTGCAGCTTATATTGCGTTCGAAAATAATTCAAGTAAACAAATTACAGCACTAATAAATCATTAAATATGTATTTGAACAATCTTATTTTATTTAATATACATTTACAACATTTATTTGGATTGAAATTAAAAAGCTATACAAATCTTCTAATTTAAGACCATGTCAGCACTTCAGATTCTGTTGGTTAGGATTGTTTCGTTTTTGAACGAAGACCAAAATGAAGCATTTAGATGTGCCTGAGGACTTAAATGAAGCATATTGATGGGCCGGCCTGAACACTAAATGTGAGAATGTGTTTGGTTTTTGCATCATTTCACGCACACTTTCTCACATTTAGTGTGCAGTTAGCTTGTAGGTTGTAGGCAAACCGAAATGTTAGTCTGATACCCTGGTTACAAGAGGAGATCGAGGAATCGAATCGAATCGAATTGAGATTTCGATCCAGGTATATGGTTGCACTGAATCGAGGAATCGAATTCAAATGGAATCGAAATGACATTTTCGTTTTATTTGTGTGCGTACAATGCTCTCAACACAAAGACGCCCACCAAAATAAATTCAGCTTAGAACAAACAAGGGGGAAGAAACTTATTGCACGCACACAAGCAAAACCTCACACACCAATAACTCGATTCCCCGATTCAGGTTTACAAACAAATTTTCGATTCGATTCACCTCTTTCAGTGGGATTGGATCGAGTAATCCTATTTCGATCCGATCCAGGTCTATACGGCGCTAAATCCTGATTCAATTCAATTCTCCTTGTAAACGCGGTATGAGATTCCCATCCTGTTAAATGGAGTATTTTTGATTGAAAGCCTTATGGCTGAATCACATACACGCTAACGCTTCAGCTTCGTCTGCGTTACGTTGGGAATGCTTCGAGGTTGCTTTGAATGACATTTCTATTATTTCATCCCTCCAAAGAGCAAATATTTTGTTTGTTGACATTTTTTACAGATGTTGAGCTGTCAGACAAAGCAAATGTTCAGATAATTGAACTAGAGTTTCCGTTTGGAGTCACATTACGTTACATTACGTTCTTTTCCTTACGATTGTCAAACGAAACGTGAGGTCGAAGCTTCATTTTGATAGCATGCATTGAATTCCTATGGCTGAACTCGTAAACGTCAGGCGAAGCCGAAGCTGAAGCGTGTATGTAATTCAGCTATTAGTGAGTGCCTGGTTACACGAGCGCAAAAAAGAATTACTTTTGTGGATACACACAGAAAAAAAAATTAAGTGGGCATGCAAGAAATAGAGGAACAGTCGGAAATTAAAACACAAAAAACTTCGTTGGATACTCAGCCGCAGGTACAGCACGAGCAAAACAAAAACAAATTTGCGGTACATTCTACTTCGCCGGCAAATTGAGAAAGAAACATGATTTTTAACGCAAAACTCAGATCTGAAGATGAGGAAAAAGACGAAACTTGGCATTTTTTCCCATCCCTTTCCTTCTTTCTAAAAATCATCCGTTCTCTTTCGTGAATTAATTCTTTTTTGCGCTCGTGTAACCAGGCACTTATGCATGATGTGTGTATATGCAACGTCAAACAGAATTTACTAACACACTCCCTCATTGCTTGATGGGAATTTGACGTTTGTATAGGCCGCTTAATGCAATCTTTCAATCCCGCGTAGCCATATACATAACTGCATGGAAATTTGTATGCGGATTCAATTCCAATCTCCAATCCAAATCTATAGATGGTTTATATGAAAGTTCACAACGGGTCGAAATCAGCTTGCCCGGTGTTTTATTATTAATGAAGTGCTGAATGCTGCATACAAATGTTTTAATGGATCACACTCCTCAGCATGCCATTTTGCACTGAAAAAATTAAAAATAAAAATAAGTTAAAATAAAATTTATAATGCATTAACTAATGCTAACGGCTTGGGCGATATTATCCATACTAGTTAAATACAAATTTTAATAAAAAACTAAGTAAAAGTGCAAAATCACAAATAACACAAAGTGCATTGGATTCTAAGAGTTGATATTAAAAATCAAACTTCAAAATACCCTTCGCCTTCAGAAAAAAAGTGTAATTTTGTTTGAGTTCCTTATTTTTATATCTGAAAATATACAGCTGCACAAGACTTCAGATTTATACATATGTATGTACATATATAATTCGCAACAACTCATTTGTTGTTTCTTACCTTCATTCAATAAAATATAGAAAAAGTTCAACCTCCAAGAACTGTTTTCTATAGAATATTTATAAATTTTGCGAAGCTACGTGCACAGAAAATTATTTGGTAAGTAAAAATGGTTAACATTTGTTAGTAGTTTAATATATTTTATTTAATACATTTTAACATGTATAAAACTTACAAGGAAACTATTTTATAAAATCCTTTTGCCATGAAAATCATGAACTCCGGATTAAATATTCTTTTCTCATTCTCATTTAATTGTATGAATTCCACGTGTTAATTACAATTTACATGTTTAATTTGGAATATACATAAGTATATCAAATTTTAAATATTTTGAAGGTATTTAGTAGGAAAGATGTTTCGATCAGATGCCCTGCTAAGACACACTTTAGGATTTAAAATATGTGCGAGGTTTGGTATATGGATGCCAAGTTTCTTTGGATTTGAACACTACACGACATAAAATAATTTTGCTGGTCTATGCAAAAAGCACTTAGGGTAAATTAAAAGTGTTAGTTAATGAACACTTGATGCTTCTTTTGAGATTTATAGATATACAGTGGTGCTAGAAACATTCCGGATTTTTTTAGTCAAGTTTATTAATCCATGTTTTGCTTCCCAAGAATGTACACATTTTTTTTTTATATTTTCTATATTTTCTATAATGTAATTAGATCATACAAAAATTAAAACAAGTTAAAATAATCCACACAACAAATGATGGTAACAAAAAATTAAATAAATTCAGAACTTCGTCTGCTAAAAACTAACCGGACTTTTGTCACTAAATGTTAAAAATTAATATTTTGTCCAGTAACCTTTATTTTTTATAACTTCTTGGCATCGACGAGGCATTGACATGATTAAATTGTCGATTATAGAGGCAGGAATATTCTCCCACTCATTCTTCAAAGCTGCAAAAAGAGAGCTTGTTGAAGTGTGCGTTCTCTTTCCAACCCTCCTTTTTAAAACTGCCCACAAGTTCTCGATTGGGTTTAAATCGGGAGATTGGGACGGCCACTCTAGGACACAAATATTTTTTGTTGCAAACCACTCTTTTAGCAGCTTTGAAGAATGTTTGGGATCATTATCCTGCTGAAAAACCCAACGCAAAGGGATTTCCTCTTCAGCATATGGCAGCATTGTTGACTCCAAAATATCCCTATATTGAAAACGGTCCATAATTCCTGCGATTTGATGTATCGGACCAACGCCTGCACCGGAAAAGCAACCCCAGACCATCACCGAGGCACCACCGTGCTTACCCGTAGGGAGTACATTTGCTGGCTTTAAACGTGTTCCTTTCGAGCGCCTTACGGTCATTCTACCATCGGAGTAAAATAAGTTGAATTTGCTTTCATCACTGAAAAGCACACTTTTCCATTTGCTTATAGTCCAGTTCAGATGATTTTTTGCAAATTCAACCCTGATTAAATATTTTAATTAAGAAATTGAAAGTCTTTCCGATGCACCTATCATATTTTACCTTTTTTTACGATGTTTTTCAGTAAGTAGTGGCTTTTTTGCTGGTCGGAACGCATAAAGACCGCATTCCCTTAAACGACTCCTTACCGTAGATGGCGCTATAGGTAAATTTAGATCCTCACAGATGTTTTTCGAGGACGCAAAAGGGTCCTTAAGAACGAAATTCTTTATGCGCCTATCTGCTTTAGCTGTTGTTTTGCGAGGGCGTCCGCCACGATGTTCTGCTTCTACTGATTTTCCGCTTCTAATTTTTTTAATAATGTCATAAACCGTTGAAGTTGGAATTTTCAGCATTTCAGCGATTACATTTTGTTTTGTACCGGCTTGATACTTTTCTAACACTTTATAACGAATAGCGTTTGTGTGACGTGTTTTAGCCATTTTATTTATCGAATTAATTTCTATTTAGACAGCTCACAACCTGCTTAGTTTTTTTTAATTAATTATGTTATCCAAATGACAAGAAAAACCGTTACCTAAACATGAAGACTCGATGTTTTGTATAAAATCCGGTTAGTTTTGAGCAGGGATGTTATGGGGTAAATTTATATATTTTATATTTATTTATTTTTTTACCATCAGATCATTATTTTTTTAAAAGTAATTATAAAGTATACCAATATGTTTTTGAAATAAATACAAAGAACAAATTCAGTTTGATTTTTCCTAGTTGATATTAAGAAAGGCATTTTACAACAAAAAAAATCCGGAATGTTTCTAGCATCACTGTACATCACTCAAAAAAATTCTCAAATAATAAAACAAAATGCATGTCCCTCTAATCTTAACATACAAGTTTCAGCCATGTCAAATTTATATGTATTTTATAAAATACACTTTAATTAAGTGTGATGTCACACATTTGAATTTGTGTAAAGTAGGAATTTACAAGTTGGATTGAATTAAATGTATTTTATTTAGCTTGAAAATCAACGTAGGTACGTATTTAGTTTTCAGTTTTACAATTATGCACTTAAAAAAAAGTTTCACATCCGAAGAAGAGCAATGTGAGTCTGAAAACCAATAGGAAAAACTAATAGTACAATCGTCAGCAAAACAATATTAGAAGTTGCAGACAGGAGATCATTAATAAAAATGAGAAATAGTGTTGGAGATAGAACAGAACCCTAGGGCACGAAAGCATTTGTTTTATGGTTTTCAGACTTGAACCCAATCCTACTTGGATCTACGATCCGAAAAGAATTACTAATCCAATGAAGCAGGGATTCATGATAACCGAAAACACACATTTTCGATAAAAGAGCCTGATGCCAAACCCTATCAAATGCTTTTGAAATATCAAGTGCAATAATCTTACTTTCTCCAAAACGATGTAACGATTTGCTCCACAGTTTGGTGAGATGAACCAGGAGATCATCAGTGGTTCTATTGCTACAAAAGCCGTACTGTCAGTCATTAAGAAGCTTTCAATTTTAAAGATATTTCTTAAGCTGATAAATAATCAACGTTTCCATGACATTGGAAAGAATGGACGTATGTAAGTGCAACACAATATACAAGAAAGACTCAAAAAGGTTACTGTAGCTCTCTTTTCTTGCAAAAAAGCTATTGGTAATAAATGGAGCTTACAACTCCGAATCACGCATTGGTTATACACATCGGTAATCAGACCGATTTAAATGTACGGTGTGGCAGTATGGTGAACTGCTTTTGGAAAAAACTATAAACCGCGACAAAATAAATAAAGTCCCAACAGCTTGCCTATGTATGAGCGGATCGCTTCGCACGACCTGGGGCAACGGAAACCCTACTCTACCTAACACCTCTTGATATACAGCTGCGAGCAAAAAAATAGCAGTGCATGGAAAATTATTTTAAATAAAACATAAAAAAAGCTTTGATGTTGGAAATGTTTTTAAGTAAAACTACTTAAGATTCATTAAAATTTAATTTTTAGTAAGAATGGAATTTAATTTATTGCTAATTAGCTAAGCAGTAATCCAAAAACAAAATACACCTCAAAATAAAGCGAGCAAAATAATAGCAGTGATTTTTTTTTCTGTTAAATTTAAATAAAACAAGGACACAAAAAGTTCTTTTCAACGGTATTTTATTTAATAAAAACTAGTATTTGTTAACAATTATTATTTTTATTTTTTATTATTATTATTTTATTTTTTAAAACTGCTTCACAACGACGTTTCATTGAGTCCACAAGTCCCTGACATCTTGATGGTGTTATTGATTGACAAGCCTGCTCAGCAACGCTCCATAGCTCTGTGTTATTTTTTGATATTGCCTTGAATTTTTTAATGTCTGCCCAAAGATTGTCGTTGGGATTGAGGTCAGGAGACTGTGCAGGCCACTCAATGACCTCAATCCTATTATCTTGAAACCATTGCCTGGCTGCTCGGCTGGTATGCTTTGGGTCGTTATCCTGCTGGAAGACCCATTTCAGGGGCAATTCGTATTCGGCATATGGCAGCATAGTGTTTTGCAGGATATCCACGTAAGAGTGCTGGTTCATAATGCTTTTGATGCAGTATATTGGGCCAACTCCATAATAGGAGAAGCATCTCCAAACCATTATACTGGATCCCCCATGCTTAATAGTTTTTGTAATGTATCTATGGTTATATTCCATATGCGGGGGTCTTCTCTAAAACTGCCGAGATCCTTTACCACCATAGAGAGCAACCTTGCTTTCATCGGTCCAGAGAATGTTTCTCCACATTTCCGGAGCCCATCCAAAATGTTGGCGAGCTTCACCCTTTTAACTACAAGGTGTTTCTTTAAAAGTGGAACCTTTCTTGGACTGCGAGCATGTAAGTCATTTAGTGTTCTCCTCACCGTATGCACACCGTACGGAACCTCAAGCTCGGCTGCAATCTCTGTAGCTGCTGCTGTAGGATTATTCCTTGAAAAGCGACCCACACGTTTTATATAAGATGGTGTAAGAGATTGTTTCCGTCTATTGTTTCTGCCCTTCTTTCAAAGTCTAGGCGTTCCTTAGCATCTTCGCTGAAAAGCCAAGAAGTTCCTGAACCTTTTTGTACGTTTTGCCTTCAAAAATGAGCTTTATTATAAATTCCCGCCTCTTCAGTGTGTAGTGTTTACCTCAACCCACTTTAAATTATTAAATTCAATAAATTTATTACAATTTTAACGAAAATATAAAATAGAATAACAGGACTTGTTTTTATATAACTTTTGCAATCAAAATTTTAATTTAAAAACACAATTATTTAAATTAAATTTGTCAATCACTGCTATTATTTTGCTCGCCTAAAATAATGAATCACACTACACAAAGCGACATTTAAACAAAGTAATGAGAATTTACCGTTAAATTATCACTTGCACCTTTTAAGATAATTATTACTCTGAGTACCAAATAAAGTAGAGTTGCGAAAAAGTGTCTGTTATTGATTTATGAAAAATTATAGCTTGTTGCCTATTACACTGCTATTATTTTGATCGCCACTGTATGTATTTAGCAAACAAATATTTAGAATCAATTCCAAAGCACAAGGACTACACCATCCCCAATCGCAATTCGACAAAAACTTCCAGATTTCTATGCCTTCCAAAATCTTTCTGGAAGTATTGGGCATTCCTTGAAGACGAGTCAGTCCAGTTTTATACAGATGGATCAAAAACAAGTGTAGGGGTTGGTGGAGGTGTGTACTATGAACGACTGAAATTACGTCTCTCATTCCGCCTTCTCAATCATTGTAACGTCTTCAGGAGGAACTATTGGCGATAAAAGAAGTTTTGTCATGGCTATAAAGAAAACGTGATATCAACATCTGATATATGTACGTGTTTTCTCAGATAGTCAGGCCAGTATCAAATCTCTGGACTCTGTCTCTACAAACTCTATAACAGTCCATAACTGTCGATCATCTCTATTGGAGATGGCACAACAGTTAAATATTCACCTTTGGTGGGCGCCGGGCCATAGAGACATTCCAGGAAACTGTAAGGCAGATGAAATCGCCAGGAATGGTACAGTACAACCCATTCTACCACGTTTGACGCTATAAAGAAGGCAAAAACTAGGTGGAATAACATCACTACGTGTCAGCTCACAAAAAACATCTATCCTAGACATTAGATTTAAAGCGATCAAGGTGCTTCCTATCTCTAAGCAAATCGCATATAAGCTCTATAATCGGTGTCATAACCGGGCACTATCTAATAGCCGTTTAAGGCTTCAACATCTTCACTCTTAAGTTAAAGTAGATTGTCCCCAATAAGCATGTCTTCTATCTTTCGGAACAGGGGAGATAGCTAGGAAGTGATATGTTGTTTCTGGGTGATCTGTGGTTGCACAGTGAACACTCTGTATTTCTCACTGGGCAATACGTATGCCAGTTCAGACGAGGTAGCTTTCGTCTGGCTTGAAAGATTGTGTGAATCAAGTATTGGTCATTAAAATGCTGCAAGTTTTTGTACATGGTTCTGAATTCACTTCCATATCGCCATCTCTTCAAACTGGCAAAAAAAAAACATGTATCCTCGATCTTTTGCCAGCAACACCTTAAACGTTCTATCTACTCCAATCTTCTAACCCGCTGTCCACCAGTTTGACGGAATTTCTAGACGAGATATTCTTCAAAAAACTGAGATTTTCGATGCAGCAGGTTCTCTGCAATTTTGTTTGGTAGTCGATGATTTAATTGCCATATTAATTTTCTTACGTAGTTAAAATGCATTGTGATTGAGAAAATATAAAGTGGCGGTACACCAGACTCCAAATGCAGCATATACTTCGGTGTATTTTCTAAGTAATCGGAATATCTTTTTGAATACCTTAGCAAATGTTCTCATTTCTCCGAAACCCCTAAAGTCGACCAGCATAGCACATGGTTACTCGCAACTCTTTTTTCCAATGACACCCTTTCAGTTGCAGTTGATTTCTTTTTTCGGCTCCATTAGTTTACCTTGCAGATGTTTTTTAAATGTTTTAGCAATAAAAGTACTCTGAGGTATTTGTAATCATTTACGATTTCAAGCTTATCGTTTTAACATTTTCTTGCATACCTGTACTGTTTCATTACGGAAAATCAGTATTTTTGATTTCATGGTGTCCATAAGCGACAATAGTTTTGCAATTTTTTAAACATTATTTGCAACGTTTTCGGGGACTCAGTTACTATGACGATATCTTCTGTATACATAAGTGCTTTAATGTTATCTATAGCAAAACTAATTTCTCCAGTCAAAGCCAATGAAAAATTATTATTTTCATAGAGACCTTTTATTACTGTTAACATTTTTGTGAATATTCCCAAAAATTTAACTCTGCTTATAACAGCTAGAAAGCTGATAACGCTTGTGAGTTGAGGGGCAATATATTGCATATCTAATTTTCTATCAAAAAATAATCTTTCAATTTTTCATTACTTTTAAGAATTATAAAGGGTTTTTTAATAAGTTCGGGTGGATGTTAAAATAGAATGAAAATGGCTGTGTGGCACGTAGCGCAGTCGTGCTGGAACCACATGTCGTCTAGGTCCATATGGTTCAATTTGGGCCATAAGAAATTAGTTATCATCGTTATGTAGCGCTCGCTGTTGACTGTGACCGCCTCACTAACGTCGTTTTCAAAAAAGTATGGACCAATTCCGCGACCGGCCCAAAATCCACACCAAACGGTAACTTTTTGAAGATGCATTATCACAGGAGGTTGCTTGTTAACACAGCCATGCATCCTAAAATGCGCCTCGTCACTAAAGATGATTTTTCGGCCAAAATTGGGGTCCTCTTCCTAACGATTCGAAGCCCAGTCAGCAAACAAACGACGATATCTATGGTCATGAACTTTGAGCTCCTAGGTCAGTTGGATATTGTACGGGTGTAGGCCCAAGTCCCGACGCAAAATTCGCCAAGTTGAAGTATGCGAAAGGCCGAGTTCTTGTGCACGGCGAGGAATAGACTGCCTCGGGTTCTTCTGTACACTTTCACGGATCACGGCGATGTTCTCGGCCGATCTTGCATTCCTTGAACGTTATTGGCTGATTGTTTACTGAACCGGTTGTCTCAAATTTGGCCACCAAACGTTGAAGAGTCGACTGTGAAGGGCCAGCACGTCTACCATAAAATGGGTGAAACGTTTGCGTTAACAAACACTCATTTTGATAATAAAGTTTTATCATTTGAACATGCTGTTCAATCGTGTAACTTGCCATGAGGATTTGGCATAAACAACT
Organism: Eupeodes latifasciatus; assembly: GCA_920104205.1. Classification (NCBI taxonomy): domain Eukaryota; kingdom Metazoa; phylum Arthropoda; class Insecta; order Diptera; family Syrphidae; genus Eupeodes; species Eupeodes latifasciatus. Next base: position 387,290,183 of record OV049924.1, on the reverse strand, counting down.
GAATAATAAACAAAAGCTTTGACAGATGTCACCAAATCAAAATGGCCGCCACGGGCGCCAAAATCTACCCGCGGCAAAAAACATATATTTGTTGAAAAATACGAAATTGGTTTGTAAAACTTTTGATGATTTATTTGTATTAATCCGATTTTTGATGTATTTAAATCTTGTTTACATTCTCTTTCCATTTTCTTGCACATAAATATTATGTTATAATTAAACAGTGTCATCTCTCATATTCTAAATGGGTTTTCCAACAAGATGATTTATTTTGATATTTAATAGGGAAAAAGACGAGTCGAGATTTTTTAAGCAAAATCAATGAACTTTTTATTGTAAAGAGCATTGTAGCATTCTGCACATAACACTAATTCCACTTTTAAGGCCTTGCATCAAGTGTGGATCATTGGCATACACCATAATCTTTTACGCGTCTCGAAAGTGACCCAATTTTGATCACTTGTTTAAAAAATAACATGGTTCTAAAAACTTTTCGCAAATTTTCGATTGTTTCATTGTTTTTTTGTGGCGAGTAGTCTCGATAATGATAGAAATCATTACAGTAAGACCGTCTTTTTAAAATAAATAAGACTCAAACACACCGCCAGCAGGCCCTAAAACTCCACCAAACAGTGAGTCCCGATTCCCAAGTGCGACAATTCTTCTTATATCAAGGACCCAATCTTGTTCTCGTATTAACTGAATTGTAGAAGACTTAAGACCTAAGTCTTTATGCACAATACCTTGTAATGTCGTTGCAAAGATAAATAAGGAATTGACAAACCTGACTTTTCGTCAACACTACGGGCTACAGCAACAAAATTCTCTATTGTACACAGAGTTTCTATTCTTCACATTACTAACTTGTCTCAAAAATTCAAATTTGCCGGCAGAGAAGGTGCTGAGCAAAGATTCAAAAAGTGATTTAGTCTTGCTGTGGCTGTGACTTCAAATTGTTAACAATTTCTTAAGTAAATTTTTAAAATTACAATTGTTTTCAAACAACAACTGCTTAAAAAGTGACTGCTCTGCGGTCTTTGAAATTAAACCTCTTGTTGGTAAACCTTTTATAATAAGTTAATGTTCTTAGTTTCTATGCATTTATAAAATTCATGTTCAGATCAAATGACAAGTAGTGACAAGTCCTAAGCTTCGATAAAACGATTATTTTCTATTATTTTTGTCGCTAGGACGGAACATACAAAAGAAGCATACATATGTACAACTTACATAGCTGGAAGAGCACTCATTTCATATGCATAAGTCTTTTGATCTATAATCTGTAAATCGAGAAAAAATCCATCAAGTTGATTGAAAGAAAAATAAAATTACAAAAAATGGACGACGGAACAAAAGAGGTAACTAAAATAAGAAAAAATTTCTTTGAATTCTTGGTAAAAACATTTCCTAAACTTATAGGTCTTATTACAGCTTCTAGACTCATCATCTTCGAGTGATGAATCTGATGATGATTCGATTTTTGAGGAATTCTTCATAAGTGGATTAACTTCCGACGAATCTGGAGCAGAAAACCAAGATCAAGATGATGATATCGATGACATTACTAATATCATGGATACCATCGATGAATACAGTGACGAAGATTTTAAATCACACTTAGGATTGAATCGCTCGACAATGGAATTATTGATCAGTAAGCATGCGTTTTGTTTCTATCTTTTTTTAACCGTTAAGTCTCATTTTGCATATGTTTTGTTTGGTGGTCTTCCATTTGCAGGAAATTACTCAGAAACTGATGTTAAGAAAACCTTGCAGCAAAGAGAGAGAACAAAGCTTGAACCTAGAACAGAATTTATAATTTACTTATGGTACATGAGCAACACGATGAAATTGAAGCAATTGGCAAATCAGTTTGTAATCGCAAAGACTACAGCTTGGACTGCAGTTGAACTTGTAAGTAATTGGTTAGTTTCCCAGGCTAATTTATACATCAAGTGGCCTCAAGGAGACGCAATAACAGAAACCCGTAAGAAATTCGAATGCATAAATAATCTACCAGGGGTAATTGGTGCCATAGATGCCACCCATATAACTATACCACCTCCCAAACGACACAAAGAGTCCTATTACAACAGAAAACAGAAATTTTCAATCGTTCTACAAGGCGTTGTTGATGCTGATCAGAAATTCATTGACATATGTTGCGGTGAACCAGGATCATTGGACGATAGCAGCGTATTAAAGAGATCTGCCTTATACAAACGCGCCCAGACCAATTACTTTCGGCTATTTCCGTCGAATACATATCTCTTAGGTGATTCTGATTACGCTCCCAGCAAATGGTTAGTGCCGCCTTTTAGAAACTATGACCAACTCACTGATCAACAAAAATCGTTCAATTACTTACACTCGTCTACAAGGGTAGTTGTGGAAAATACCTTGGGATTGCTTAAAGAGAGATTCAAGAGACTAAGCATATTTACAGAACAACAGGATTTGAGTTCGTTGAGGAAAATTATTGTCAGCGCATGTGTTTTGCATAATTTTTGTATTATCCATGATGACCGTTATACGCTTATGAATGAAAAAGAAAACCCCGATCTTCCTTCTGTGGCTGTTGAAGAAAATATCCCAAACATCCAAACATCTAATTTTAATTGGCGACAAATATTGTTTAATTATCTTTGTCAAAAAAATTTAATTTAATTTAATTGATGAAAAAAGAAAATGAAATAAAAAGCTTTATAAAAGTTTAAAAACTTGTCTTTTAATTCAGCCCTTTGATTCATTTTATTTGGGACTTTCGAAATTTAAGACACATGAGAAAACTGTTTTATTTGAATCAATAAAAGAGAACAAATTTATGATTTACCAGATTTGAAATTGAATATAGATGTCTCTAGTGATATGTTGTATACATTTCTATGATTTAGCATCTATGTCATATTTTTCTATTAACATTGGCCGTCAAAAATACACAAGTTAAATTTTGCTAAAATAACAGCTTCATATTTGTTTACCTTACCTTACCTTGACTAACCATCCTACTATATGACAACGTACCTTACCATACCGAGAAAGTGGTGAAGAACACATTAAAATCATTGAATTAGGTAATTTTATCGCACCCGCCGTACTCTCCAGACATCGCCCCGTTCGAATACCTTTTCGCATCGATGGAACATTCGCCAATTTTGAAGAAGTTGAAGAATAGTTTTTCCAATAGTTTGCCTCGAAAGAGAAAAAAAAGTTGTTTGGAATGTTAACCAAGATTTTGTTGAAATATTTAACATTCAAACACTTTAAGTTTGATCACTTGTTATCAATTATAGTGATAAGAAAATTATCACATCGCAATATGTTTCATTAAATTATTATTATTAAATATTTTCATAATCAAAAAAGGCTGTTTATTTTATTCTTCAGTAAAGAACATAACCACTGTTGAAGATTATTTTACAATAGGTTATAGACCCAGACAACGGTTTAAGAATAATTTAAACTTCAATATGGCAAATTATAAAGAAAAATTTGAAAAGTTGAATAATTCAAATTTTATGATATGGAAATTCAAGATGGAGCTCTTATTGAAAAAGGAGCTTCTGTGGGCAACGTTGACTAAGGAAAGACCCATAAATTTACCAGTAACTGCAAAAGATCCAGAAAAAGCAGAGATGCAACGGCTACAAGAAGAATGGGTCCGGGTCGATGAACAGGCATTTTCCTTGATTGGTTTGTCGATTGAAGATGACCAAATCGTTCATATTCGCAGTTCAATTACAGCGCTCGGTGCTTGGAACAATTTAAAGCAGTACCACGAAAAAGCAACACTAAGCAATAAAGTTCACTTGATGCGAATGATTTGTTCATTGAAGATGGATGAAAATGGTAGAATTACAGAGCATATAAATGAGATGCGAAATTTATTTGTAAAACTCAAGGACATAAGCAATGAAGATTTATCAGAGCCCTGGAGCGTAGCGATGTTGCTAAGCAGTTTGGCAAAGAGTTACGACACTCTTATTATTGCACTTGAGGCTAGAAATGAGGATGATCTGACATTCGGATTTGTACAACAAAAGTTAATTGCGGAATATGAGCGGCGTGTTTATTCAGAAGGAGATTCGAGTGCTGAGGTGATGCTGAAAGTTTGCGAAAAGAACAAAGGTACTGGAATAACATGTTTTTTCTGCAAAAAGCAAAACCATATGAAAAAGGACTGTCTGGAGTATAAAAAGTGGATTGCCAAAAAACAAGGATATGGACCAAATAAGAAGAAACATGCTGATAAAGTCAACTCAGTAAGTTCAGATCAAAACGATTTTGTTTATTTCAGTAAACCAGAAGAGCAAGGACAGTTGGTTGCTTGATTCGGGAGCAACTAGACATGCGACCAACAACAAGCAATTTTTCAAGTCTATGGATGATTCTTATAAGGCTACTATTGAAGTTGGAAACGGAGAAAAGGTAAATGTTGTTGGGATTGGTAGCGGAAATGTGCATTTTTTGAATCAGAGCGGAGAAGCCCAGAAAGTTTTAGCACATGAGGTTTTATTTGCACCACAACTTGTTGGTAACGTTTTGTCGATTGGGAAATTAGCCGACAATGGGTTTGAAATAGTATTCAAGAAAAATAACTGCGTTATATCCAAGAATAACGTTAACATGGCAGTAGTAGACCGAATACATAATTTGTACGAGCTGCGGACACCAGATAAGGTCAAGAGTGTTAAATTGACACATAATGCCAATTGCATTCATAACTGGCATAAAGCTTTAGGCCATAGGGATCCTGAAGCGATCCGAAAGATGGCTAAAAAAAATCTTGTAGATGGCATTAAGATTACGGAATGTGGTATTATAGAGTTGTGTGATACGTGTGCAAAAGGAAAAATGACAAGGCAACCATTTCCAAAGGAATCCCAAAGTAGAACACAAGCTTTGTTAGACCTTGTGCAATCAGATGTTTGCGGACCTATGCAAACGGCTACTCCTAGTGGAAAAAGGTACATCTTAACATTTAAAGATGATTTTTCGCTGTTCACTGTAATAAAATTATTGACCCATAAACACGAAGTAGAAAAATCTATAAAAGAATTTGTTGAGATGACGAAAACATTATTCGAAAAGAAACCGAAAATTCTACGTTCGGATCGAGGAGGAGAATACACAGGAAGTCAGATTAAGGAATATCTAAAAGCAGAAGGAATCACAACTCAACTAACAGCAGCGTATTCGCCTCAACAAAACGGAGTTGCTGAAAGAAAAAATCGGACAATTATGGAAATGGCTCGCTGCATGTTAATTGAAGCTGGACTCCCAAATTCTTTTTGGGGTGAAGCAGTGTCAACGGCAGTCTTCCTTCAAAATCGTAGTATAACCAGATCGACAAATTCGATACCGTTCGAGCTGTGGAGCGGAAGCAGAGCAGCGTTTGAAAATGTTCATGTTTTTGGAAGCAAATGTTTTGTCCACGTGCCTGCAGAAAAGAGGAAGAAACTTGACCAGACAGGAAAGGAAATGATTTTTCTCGGATATGATACCAATTCAAAAGCTTTTCGATGTTACGATGCAGTAGCACGCAAACTAGAAATAAGTCGTGACGTCAGATTTGTGAATAAAATTGAAAGGACTAAAGATATTGAAGTAGATTTAAAATCTCACGTAAGGAAAAATATGCGAAATCAACAAAGAGATCAAACAGAAAACGATATTGTCACATGTACAGAAGACGCAGACATATTAGAAGATAACGAAGAACAAATCCCATTACTTAAGAAGGTCTCAACAAGGACAACTAAAGGAAAACCCCCTAAAAGATTGATCGACGAAATAAATTTTACTATTGAAGAAACTCAAGAGCCCAAAAACTTCGAAGAGGCAATGTCCTGTAAAGACAAAACCAAATGGATATCAGCAATGCAAGAGGAAATGGAGACACTTAAAAACAACAATACATGGGAACTAACTGATCTACCAGAAAAAAGACAAGCTATTGGAAGTAAATGGGTATTCAAAGTAAAAAAGGACGAAAAAGGAAATATCAAAAAATTAAAAGCAAGACTTGTAGCCCAAGGATTTTCACAAAAATTTGGGATAGATTTTAACGAAGTTTTTGCACCAGTTGTTCGTCAATCTACATTGAGAACTTTGCTCTCTGTTGCAGGAAAAAGAGGATTAATCGTTCATCATTTGGATGCCAAAGCAGCTTTTCTCAATGGAACTTTGGAGGAAACTATTTACATGAAACAGGCTCCAGGTTTCAATTTTGAGAATCCAAGCAAAGTATGCCCGCTCAAGAAAAGTATCTATGGGCTCAAACAAGCTGCTAGGACTTGGAATGAAAAAGTAAGAGTGACTTTGATGGACTTTGGGTTCGTTCAAGGGAAGGGAGACCCGTGCTTGTTTTCCAGAAAAATTGAAGGTAATTGGTGTTATGTACTTATCTATGTTGATGATGTCGCGATTGCCTGCAAATATAAAAAAGATGTGAAAACCATAGAGGACAAAATGCAAGCTAAATTTGAAATGGAAGACCTTGGGGAAATAAAGCATTACCTTGGAATAGAAGTAACAAGAGACAAACAAGGAAATTTCGAACTGTGTCAATCCAAATATATTCATCAAGTTGCTAAGATGTCGGACTACAAGATGCAAAAGAACCAAATACACCAATGGAAATAGGATACTACAAATCACCTTTGGATGCAAACACAATGACCAGTAACACTAATTATCAAAAACTATTGGGATGTCTTTTGTACATTTCAATAAATACCAGACCGGACGTAACAGCAAGTGTGAACATATTAGCTCAGAAAACTTCGAGTCCAAATCAAGAAGATTGGGAGCAACTCAAACGCGTGGTTAAGTATCTGAAAGGGACTTCAAAACTGAAGTTGAAGCTAAGTGACAACGATAGCGACAGCAAGGAATTGATTGGATATTCGGATGCAAATTGGGCAGAAGATAAACAGACACGGAAATCAAACAGCGGCTACGTTTTCTTTTTAAATGGAGGAATTATTAATTGGGCGTACAGAAAGCAAACGTGTGTATCCTTGTCATCAACTGAAGCGGAATTTATCGCCTTATCTGATACATGCCAAGAAGCGATTTGGCTTCAAAGATTATTAGAAGACATGCATGAGGGAGTTCAAAATCCGACAACCATATTCGAGGACAATCAAAGCTGCTTGAAAATCATCAAAGAAGAAAAATTTAGTAATCGCACAAAACATATAGATACAAAATTCCATTTTGTAAAGGATCACATTGATAAAAACCGTATCACCTGCAAGTTTTGTCCAACAGAAGAAATGATCGCGGATATTTTCACGAAACCCTTGCCACCAGCCAGACACATAAAATTGAGAACAAATTGTAAGATTATTTAAAGGTTTGAACGAGGAGGAGTGTTGAAATATTTAACATTCAAACACTTTAAGTTTGATCACTTGTTATCAATTATAGTGATAAGAAAATTATCACATCGAAATATGTTTCATTAAATTATTATTATTAAATATTTTCATAATCAAAAAAGGCTGTTTATTTTATTCTTCAGTAAAGAACATAACCACTGTTGAAGATTATTTTACAATAGATTTGCCTGAAAGATGGGCAAAATGAGTAGAAACCAATGTTCAATACTGTTAATACCATTTTTTGAGAATGAATAAAAGTGAAAATAATGGCAGAGATCACCAAGCTCAACCTTTAGGTAGTGTTAAATTTGCTGCTGACACGAAAATCCAACACACTTAGACGAATAGTTGGCCTTTTGTTATAACACATGGATCTAAAGATCTAACTTACTCGTTAAAACCAATTGGTGCTAACGCGTTTGAGGAAATAAATGTCAGACTTTCTCAGATCAATAATATCATTGGAGTAGCAATATCTTCTAAGTGGAGTAGTCGTCTTTGTGAAAAGTCAGTGACGAAGAAGAATGCGAGACATTTTCTCCTCTTCTTCTTCTTCGTCTTCAAAAATCGTTGCAGGATCAGGCAGTGAGCTCTAAAGACACCTATAAAGGAGCTTATGTGGAAATCTGGATTTGTTGTCCAACAAAGTAAAAATTGTTTAATTTTTTTTGGAAGTTCGTCAGCTTTGCAGTTTCCTGAAATGTCTGGCTTTTATTGAGTTTATTAGGACAGAGTATAATGAATTTTTATGGCAGCTTGACTAATTTAGAAGATGTGTATGTATATCAGCAATCAATATCACTTTTCTATAAGCCAAGAGAGAGCTTCTTTGATGGTCAGAAGTTCTGCTTTGAACAAGCTACATAGATTGGGAAGAAAAAAAGAGAGAAGATTTAGTTTGTCGGAATACACGCCTTGCCGACTCCTTCGTCTGTTTTAGATCCATCTGCATAGAAGTGAATCGATTAATTCCACCAGGTAGACCTAGAAGGGATGGACACTTAAGAATAGTGGAGTGGCCAATATTGTTATTGATTTACTGCGAGGAGGCTCTAGCCGTATTGTTGTGTGGAGCACAACCTATGTGTATATTTAATATTGATGTACTCCTAATGGAATACCAATTTTCGTTTTTGAGATTAGTTTCCTAAGCTGCTTATTAATGGATCCGATGAAACCAAAAGATTATGAAAAACATCTTCCATATTTTCTGTCTGGAAAACTTTCTTGTGATGCTTTCTCGAAAACACTTAAGGTCTTTGTTTCGAGATTTCAGACCACACCAACCCCCAACCGCAATTCGACAAAAAATTCCAGATTTCTATACCTTTCAGATCTTTCTGGGAGGATAGGGCATTCCTGGAAGACGAGTCAGTCCACTATTACACAAATGGATCAAAAACAAGTGAAGGGGTTGGTGGAGGTGTGTACTCTGAACGACTAAAATTAAGTCTCTCATTCCGCCTTCCCAATCATTGTAGCGTCTTCAGGTGGAACTTTTGGCGATAAAAGAAGTCTTGTCCTGGCTTAAAAAAAACATGATATCAACATCTGATATCCGTATTTTCTCAGATAGTCAGGCCGCTATCAAATCCCTGGACTGGAATAGAGATGGCACAACAGTTTAATGTTCACCTTTGCTGGGTGCCGGGCCATAGATTTGAGAATACGCCACGCGGCTAGGCGTATTCTCAAATGACTTGCAGAAGCTGTATGGATGAGGAAGAGTAGGAAACAGTTCTTCACCTCCTATGTACATGTCCTGCTCTATTTCATAAACGTAAGAATTTGGATGCGGCTTTGTCATTGGAGCCAGACTTAGGCAACAAGTCTTGAGCTATAGGTGCATCAACGAGCGCCTCATGACCATTTGCATCAAGGCTAAATTCGGCAACATTACCCTGATATGCGCGCACGCAACCACAGAAGAGAAGGATGACACCACCAAAGATATGTTCTTCGAGCTCTTAGACAAAACATATGAGGAGTGTCCTAGCTACGATATTAAAATTGTCATGGGAGATTTTATTGCCAAGCTAGGAAGGAAAGACATCTTTGGTGGAATAATCGGTAAAACAGCCTGCACGACAACACTTCCGACAAAGGATTCAGGGTCATAGATTTTGCTGCGGGGCGAAACGTCATGGTAGCCAGTACACGTTTTCCACAACTCAACATCCACAAAGGAACTTGTAGTTCTCCAGATCAATCTACCTTCAACCAGATTGACCATATTGCGATCGACGCTAGACACGCTTCCAGCATCATGGATGTGACTCGGACCACTACCTCGTTGTAGCCAAGGGAGCACTTTGGGTTTCCAGACCCAAGGCAAAACAGGGAGATGCTGGGAGAAGGTACAACGTCGAACGGCTATAATTGGAAGAGATCGTCAAATCCTTCTCCGACCGAGTTACAAGTAACCTCTCTCGAAGTTCTCTGCCGTAAACACAATATATCGAAAACCAGTGGCAACAAGATGCCATCAGAGAAGCCGCCTCTGGCGTGTTGGATTTCAAGCAGCCACCAACAAGGAACCCCCGGTTTGATGAGGAATGTCGGCAGGCAAATGCAGCCAAACAACAGGCACGCAAAGCGGCGCTGCATAAAAGGACGAGAGCTGCTCATGAGCTCTATGAGCAGAAGAGGCGAGAGAAACACCGACTTCTCAGAAGGAAAAAGAGAAAGCATGAGAAGCGTGCGGTCGAAGATGTTGAGAGGTTCAAAAGCAGGAACGAAGTTCGAAAGTTTTATGAGCAGGTGAAACGGAATTCAAAAGTCCATAAACCTAGAACCGAAGGCTGCAAAGACGAAAGTGAAAACATCATAGTGGAATCGCAGTCAATGCTAAGGATATGGAACGACCACTTCTGCAGTCTGTATAACGGCGACGACGAACCGAATTCCGCTGTCAGGCAGGAACCCGTCCTCCCAACTTAGACGAAGTAAAGATTGCCATATCTAAGCTGAAGTCAAATAAAGCTGCTGGAGCAGATGGCTTGAATGCCGAGCTCTTTAAAGCAGCTGGGGATAAGTTGGTTAGGAGCATGCACCAACTTATCTGTAAGATATGGTCGGAAGAAAACATGCCCGATGAATGGAACCTCAGAAAAAACCCAAGAACATCAAATCGATACAAACCATCTCATCCAAATCATCGATTTTAACCCCTTACTGCATGATTTTTTTTTTCTTCATGAAAAAAATATATGTGATAGTTAATCATAATTAAAAAAACACGTGTTTCAGGAATTTAGATTTTTTTGAAAAAAAAGTGGAGAATTTTGCGATTTCCGGTTTGGATCATATATGGCACATTGAGCAGAAAAGAAACAAAACATTCTTCAATAAATTAAATCAACTATTTATTCAAAAAATTATGTAGTATGAAATATCGTGAAGCAGTTTCTTTTCTCATTCAAGCAAAGATTTACTTTGCATTTTCGGCACTCCACATAAGATCTTCCAGGGCAGTCTGGAACCTTACACCGCTGTCTTGTGGTCCAAACAGGAAGGTGATCTAATTGATCTAATCGAACGTCCTGCGATGGCAATATGGCAACAGGTCCCTTCAATTTCTTCAATTGTAGATTATTTTCCATGACATAAGAGGGTCGTCCACGTTTGTTTGTTGTGCTTGGTTTGCTGGCATGGCATAAACCTTCGGCTACCGCGCACTTAAAATCTGCTAGTGGCAGCCACGCCTCAGAACCATCAATCGTTCGTCTGTACAATAGCCACGCATTCACGGCTGTCATGTCGATCATGTGGAAGAATATTCTATGGTAAAATTTTTTTGATCTAATTTGTATTCTATAGTATCCAAGAAGAGCATCCAACAGATCAACTCCACCCATATGCCGATTATATGCCATGACAGCCTTTGGACATGATACAGTTTGGTAGCTCTTTTCTTTTTTGTTGAAGCGTTGGACTTCAGAAGACGGTTTGCTGCCGACATATGTCGAAGCAAGGTTCACAATTCTGTTGTCAAACCATGTTACCACAGAAATATCCAGGTTATCAATTGTCACCAGTTTTTCCACAGTTGCACCTCTTCCTTTTTTTTTTCAATTCCTTTTCGGTAGGAACTTTATATCCCGGAATCCGATTGGCTTTTATAGTTCCTAGCGGTAAAATCGCTTTCTTTGCAAGATAAGTCAACAGCGGTAAGGACGTGTACCAGTTGTCAAAGAATAATTTGTAGTTGAATCCGTCGGGAATAGTTCTCGCCAGTCGAACAACAACGTCACTGGATGTACTAATCTTTGGCAAATCGGTTACCAACTGTACATGTCCTTGGGCCCCAGTATAAAGTTCAAAGTCGTAGCTGAATCCAGAGCTACCACTGAAAACAACATTTTTTTATCCCCATTTGTGTGGTTTTTTTGGGTTGTATTGCCGCATAGATGATCTGCTTTTGGTTGGTATAATTTGTTCATCTACTGCCATATACTCTTCTCTAGGGACAGTAAGGAGTCTCTGCCTTGTTTGGTCCAAGAATGGTCTTGTTTTATGAAGGGGATCATGTCCTGGTTGTTCTTTGGGTACTTGCGTCGAGTTGGTGTTGAAATGTATGAACCTTTTTATTTCTTCGAATGGGTTACATGCCATTACGGAGTTAATTTTCGGGTAACCTAGGCTTTCATTCCAATAAAACCTAGTTGATGGTAACTGTACGATGGACATGTACAGTACAGGCATATTCCAACAAACTGTTCAAGTTCCATTGCTGTAATATGGGCAATCTTTTCGGGACGTTTTTAACAGGAGTATCGGATAGTTTCTTGTTCTATATATCTATTTGAACATTTCGTCTGTAAACAAGTACTTGTAGAATTGTACTGGCGTATCCAACCTCTTTATTTCCTCAGGTAATGTCGTATCACCTGTGAATGCGGTTTCATTATCACCTTTTTCCAAAAACCCATCCCGCCATCGGGGTTTTTCAGCTCTAGTACTTCTACTTGAGGGAGGTATCTGGGATAGAGGAATATTATCCTCTAATTCCCAATCGGATTCATCAGACTCTGGAATATATAGAGGCGGAAGATTTGTGTTCACTTCGTGCTCATCATCCGATAGATCTTCGTCACTGCTGTTGTCGGGAAAATTTTGGATAGTAGTATGGATACCTCCGTAAAACCGATGTGAGTCCATATCTGAATTCTGTAATGTTCGTATAAATAACTACGAAAACAAAATATGAAATTTTTTTAACTCTTTACCTTACTTTGACTTAAAAAACTGCAATTTCATAAAAAAATAAAAAAATACACTTATAGTAATCCGCTATGTGCAACGTATTCCAATTAAATTATCACGATCGTTTGACTCCTATTGTAAATACAATTCCTTATATATGAATGCCCTTGTTGTGCATGACCTAGGGCAATATACAGGAAGTTGTAAAATAAAATAATTAAAAAGTAATTAGGGGTGTTGCCAGCAGTTTGTTTTTTATGGGACACGTAAATATGTATGTATGAATGTAGATAAAAAAATATTCAACTTTTGTGCTCTTATTGCATGTTGGTTCAAATGAACGTACATTTCTGCATGGTGTGCCATATTTGATCCAAACCGGTTTTTCAACTTTTAAGTACTTGTTACTTCATAAAATCGAAAAAATTCACATTGTCAATAATATTTATATTATTTGCTTTACTGGTAATTTTTTTTTCAATCACTACATTTTATTTTTATATTTTTTATACAATTTTGAATTTTTCAAACACGCGTTTCTCCTACTGCACCCTTTGTGACGAGTTTGACGGAAAAATGCGTTGTCGAAACTCGTTCATAGATGGCGTTTATCAATAAAATTTAGAGCGTTTATGTTACTAATTTCACACTGTATGCACAAAACAACAGAATTAGTTGAAAACTGGAAAATATCGACAAAAATACGGTTTGGCCGCATATGACAGTATCTACAGAGCTGTATAGAGCCATCTCTAGTTTTGGCATCCCTGCCAAACTCGTCCGTTTGTGCAGGATGACCATATGACCATGGAGAATTAACGCTGCTCCATAAAGGTTGGAAACAACTTAACAGAACCTTTCGATGTCAAAAAAGGTTTTTAGACAAGGTGATGCGCTGTCATGCGATTTTTTTAACATCGTACTTGAAAGAGAAAGTGCAGAGCGTCAACACTAGAGGCACTATCTTTCAAAAGTCTGTCCAATTACTAGCATATGCTGATGACATTGACATAATCGGAAGAACTCAGCGTGATGTCAATGGGGCTTTTGTGAGTATTGAGGCAGAGGCGGCAAAAATGGGTTTAACGGTTAATGAGGGCAAAACAAAGTACATGCTGTCATCAAGAAAGGACCTACAACACCGACGTCTTGGTCAAAACGTCACCATCGACAGACGTAACTTTGAGGTAGTCAAGGAGTTCGTCTACCTAGGCTCCGCTATTAACGCAGAAAACAACACCAGCGCTGAGATCAAACCAAGAATAACTCTTGAACCGCTGTTTCTTTGGGCTAAGAAAGCAATTGAGTGGAAAAGTCCTCTCTCAAAGGACCGAAGTGTCGCTATATAAGACCGTTATCATCCCCGTCCTGCTAAACGGCGCAGAAGCATGGACCATGACAAAAGCGGATGAAAGCACCTTGGGTCGTTTCGAGAGAAAAGTTCTTCGTGTGATCTACGGTCCCGTATCCATAGAAGGGGAGTGGAGGAGAAGAGGGAACGACGAGCTGTACGGGCAAGTACGGGTAAAAGTTCAACGACTAAGATGGCTGGGTCACTTAGAGCGCATGGAAACCAATGCTCCGACCCGGAAAGTCTTCGAATCCACACCCACAGAACAGCGCAATAGAGCAAGACCGCGGATCAGGTGGCGCGCACAAGTTGAAAGTGACCTCACCCAACTTAGAGCGCGAAACTGGAGAGATCTAGCTAGGGACCGAGCTAGATGGAGAAGTTTGTTTGGTGAGGCCCTAGTTTACACAGGACTGTAGCGCCACCTTAAGTAAGTAAGAATTACCTAAGAGAATTCTTCTATAAAGATCTCAATCACATTAACATAATCAATATCTAAGGTTTCGTGAGGGACTCAAACTGGTTTCATTGAGCTTAGAAGAAAGCCTTAAGATTCATGTGGTATCACAATGGGCCATTTAACTGGCCTCACTGTGTCCTACATTATCACGGGGGGATACAGAACAAAATTTCATAGTAATCTATCGGCATTAGTACCCGTGGCGTGATGGCTAGTGCGTAGTACTGTCATGCGTCACGGGTTCTGCCTTTAAGAGTAATTCTTGTCATGAAAAGTGCTCTCGTTCCTGACATGAGTCGCACAGAGTAATGGCTGAGAATTGTAAGTTACAAGGCCCTGGTTCTCTACGGGCTGTTGCGCCACCTTAACCGTTTTTGAAAAAACGACAGGCATACGAACGGAATAGTTGGACCCAATTTTTTCGACTTCTCTACCATCGTTATGTCATGTTTAAAATCTTGAGTTCAAAGTTTTGTACGCATGCAATACTTTATTAAATATGATTTCTGAAATTCCAATCATCGATAACTACATTTTTGTCCTTCAAGTGGTAAACCGTTTCGGGCATATCAATGTAGACTAGCGTAGACTCACATATACTTAGTCAATTGGCGTTAAATGGCACGATCTTGGATGAAAATTCACAGGTCCGTAACGTGAAACCATATAAAAAAAGACAAAAAAAAGACTAGACATCCACAAGACTGGGACTCCTATAAGGAATCCCTCAAAAAGTATAAACAGGAATTGAGAATAACCAAAAGATCCTCTTGGAGATCCTTCTGTAGCTCAATAGAAGAATCCTCGGAGGCATCAAGGATAAGGAAGATTCTCTCGACAAATCCAACCATGCATAGTTGTCTTAAAAACTTGGATGGTACTTGGACTAACTCTTGCGAAGAAACGCTAAACCTGCTACTTGACACCCACTTCCCTGATAGCTCCAAATCCGTTAATACAACAAACCATCCTTGGTCGGGTATTAACTTAACTTTTCCTCAAGGTCTTGTTACAAAAGAGAAGTTGACTTGGGCTCTGAATAGTTTCGAACCTTACAAATCTCCAGGGCCAGATCACATCATACCAGCTGAGCTACAACTTACGACTGATATAACTTTGCCCATCATTGAGATGATCTTTAAAAGTTGTCTAGATATGGTCTATATACCTCAGCGATGAAGAGAAGTAAAGGTAGTTTTTATTCCCAAGGCGGGCAAATGCTCGCATGTCAACCCTAAAGATCTTAGACCTATTAGCCTATCATCATTCATTCTCAAAACTCTGGAACGTTTGATTGATATCCATGTACGTAACAGCATTGATAAGAGACTATCGATGTCTCAACATGCTTACTGCAAAGGGAAATCGGTAGAAACAGCCTTGCACACCTTGGTAAGAACTATCGAATACTCCCTAGAACAAAAAGAATATACTATGGTGGCCTTCCTGGATATTGAAGGCGCTTTCAACAACGTTGAAACACATCCGCTATCACTTCTGCTATGACGACCCTAAACGTCGAATACTCACTCTGTGAATTGATAAATCTAATGCTAAAAAGCAGGATCATCAACTCTAAGATGGGGGATTTTTGTACGAAAAGGTCTGTCAGTAGAGGCACTCCGCAAGGTGGTGTTCTGTCCCCTCTCCTGTGGAACATAGTGGTTAACGAGCTACTAATATCCCTTGAGAGTGAAGGCTACAGAGTGGTTGCGTATGCCGATGATGTTGCTATCGCCGTCATAGGAGAACATCCTAATACACTGAGAGACCTCCTCCAAAACGCACTCAATATGCTCACTAGATGGGCAGATCACTGTGGACTTAGTATTAATCCTCAAAAAACAGACCTCGTCCTTTTTACGCGGAAATACAAGATCCCAGAAATTGTACCTCCCTCAATAAAAGGTGTACCACTAATTTTCACCAATGAGGCCAAATATCTTGGTCTGATATTGGACAAAAAATTAAGTTGGAAACCTAATATTCAGGAAAGAGTTAAAAAAGCTTCAGCAGCTCTTTTCCTTTGCAAAAAAGCCATAGGAAACAAAACTTATTGGCTATACACATCGGTCATCCGACCAATACTTATGTACGGGGTTGCAGTGTGGTGGACTGCACTGGAGAAAGTCACATACTACGACAAACTCAGCAGAGTCCAACGCACTGCATGTCTCTGCATTAGCGGGGCTTTGAGAACCACACCCTCAGCAGCGTTGGACACTCCTCCATCTGACACCCTCGACATTTTCAGCAAACAAATGGCAGCGAGTACAGCTATAAGACACAACGCCTCATCTCAATGGACCAACAACAATGTTGGGCACTCCATCATTCTGAACCTCTTTGGTTCTATACCAAAGTACATAGACTACACTATCCCAAAACCCCAATTTGGTAAAAACTTCCAGGTATCCATTCCATCCAGAGATGAATGGGAAGACAAAAAACTCCTAGATGACAAAAGCATCCATTTTTACACAGATGGATCCAAGACAAATGAGGGAGTTGGTAGTGGTGTGTACTCAAAAAAGCTTAATCTAAGCATCTCATTCCGCCTCCCTAATCATTGTAGCGTCTTCCAAGCGGAAATTTTAGCGATCAAAGAGGTTCTCTCCTGGCTTAGAGAAAACGTGATATCAACTTCTGATATGCGCATCTTCTCTGACAGTCAGGCTGCTATCAAGTCTCTTGACGGTGTCTCAACCAACTCTCTAACGGCCCTCGATTGTCGATCATCTCTTATGGAGATGGCGCAGCAATTTAACATTCACCTATGCTGGGTGCCGGGCCACAGAGACATCGCAGGAAATTGTAGAGCCGATGAACTCGCTAAAAATGGAACCGTCATACCTATTTCACCTGAAAGGGAGAAGATATGTAGGTATACCGATAGCTACATGTAAACTTCTGCTAAAAGAAAAAGCTTTCGAGATAGCAAACTCTAGGTGGTACAATTTACCAACATGCGCAGCCACAAAACTAATATGGCCTTCATTGGACCTAAAGCGCTCTAAAGACTTGTTATCTCAAAGCAGACTTCATATTAGCTCCCTAATAGGTGTCCTTACGGGACACTGTCTTATAGGCAGACACGCAATACGACTTGGTGTAGCCTCAAATGATATCAGATATCTCCTTCGCTTTATAAAAAGCTCAAAATGGTTCGACTAGTGGGAAGTCATTCTCTAGATTCATGTGGTATCACAATGGGCCTTTTTTCCTGGCCTAAGTGTGTGGTTTTTTTTTTTTGTATCCGCAGCCACTTTAACCTAACCTAACCTAACTTAACGTGAAACCATGGGGTTACCAAATGTTTCTGTTAAAACCACAGTGCTTCTGTACATCATGCTTGTTTACAATTGATAAATGCAATACATAAAATCAAATATATGTATAAAGATTACCATTGATTGTAAAGTTCTGGCTAGCTTTGTTTTTTTTGTTTAACCAATATGGTACGGACCAATTATTCTGTTTTATTTGGAACAGAACTATGATTTTCGAAAAAAACTTGCACAATTTGGAAGCGGCGTTGTTTAGGCATCAGTCTATTCGTGTTGAAATGCCAAACCAAATTTAAAATAAATCACTGGACAGGTGACAAAATATGCTGTCAGTTAATATAGTGTTGTAAAGTGCAAGTTATATACCTCTACAAAAAACACACGTTAGTTCCTATATATATCACAAGTAAAAATTTGTGTAAGGTTATCTTCTTTTTCAGTATCGATTTTTTATATATTCTGAATATGGTTTTATTATTACAACTATTGAATTATGTTGTTAAATTTAAGTCTACACCAATGTATCAAACACAAATTCAAGATTTAAGCTCGTAGCCTTAGCCAAGTTGTAATCTGAAATATTCCTGTCTTTTATGTACCTTTAATGATGTATAACAATAGTCTGTCTTTTTTTTTTCATTGCAGAATATCATCTGAATACAGCGTTGTTTTTAGTTATAATATTTAACAAACAAATAAACGAAAACAACACACAAATATCAATATGACAAGTTGATGGAGTGCTATTTTGCTAAAAATACAAAATCATCTATAAATTATCACCTATGGTAAGATTAACAATTTAATAATTCATATTATGATTCAATTTATATAAATGTGTTTATTTTTGACAGCTTTAAGGTAATCAAACAAAGAAACAAACTCGAAAAGATGTCCAATTCACATGAAATTCATTGCATACAAAGGATACGAAGAAAGAAACGACATAAAAGGATTCATCATACATCACGAATTAATATAACATCCTTTTTTCATTGTTCGTGAGTAATAGATCTAAGTTATCATAGTGATGCCGATTAATTTTATTGAAATTTAATTTCAAAAGCAAACTCTGAAGAACATACATAAATAATTAGAATTCCAAAGACATTATTACATAGTTTTAAGTTATATTTATATTTTATATTTAACTACGTTTATAAAAAAGATTAATGTAAGACTTAAGAAAAGTAGATGATTTCAAATTGGTTAACTAAATGATAAATGAAAACACCTGAGTAGTTTTAAAAAGAAAATAATTACACTTTCCTGAACATAAAGTTCACATAATTCTATTTATTCATTATTTATTTTGATATCTTAAACTACATAGAAGAAGCAAGCCTCAGAACTTAAAAAAATGTCTCATATTACTTGAGTGGCATTTGTATGAGACTCGTAGTACATAAATAAAACCACATTAATTTTTAACTTGGAAAAAAATATATCGGCAATATGTCGATCGAGACTGAACTAATATACAATATTATTTCTTTAGTCAACCGAATGAAATACAAAATGTTTCAAAGAAACTAAAATCTTAATTTATTTAGTCAACCGAATAAAAATACAAAAAAAAAAAACGTTTCAAAGAAAACTAAAATCTTAATCCCTCGGTCTTGTCGATATCGGTGAGTTTTGATATATCAAATTTTGTAGCGATGGCATTTTTGTGTGACACACCAAAAACAAAGAAATTATAACCTTATGACGTATTAATAATGTGGTTAACTAAATTAAATATTTTTTTTGGATTTAATAATTTCTCTAATGCCCAATTTCATAAACAACTTTTAAACATTTATCAGGATTTTAAACTGTAAAATGGGATATTTTGGTTTCACCAAGCGTTTTTAAAGTAAACAAGCTTTTAAACACCTTTTAAAACTAAATGCCCATTTTCGGCTCACTAAATTTTAAAAGTGTCATTAAAAAAATGAATATGACAGATTGACGGCTGATGTTTTGTTTTGTAAGATTTTTATGCTCAATATTTGGAGATACAGAATGAATAGGTAAACAAATTCAATTAATTACTATTTATAATATCATTTTTATGATTTAAATTTTTAATTAGAATATTAGATTGGTCATCTTCATCTGACGAAGAAGAAGAACATATAGTTATTCGCCGTTCAAGAGTATTCCGCGTTCACAAGAATCCATTTTCAGACTATGATGATATTGACTTCAAAATGAGGTTCCGACTTTCCAAAGCATCTGTGGATCTGTTGTTGAGTATGTTTGGTCATCATTTGGAGCATAAAACTAAGCGAAATAAACCCGTCAGTGCATTAAATCAAGTGCTTATTACTTTAAGATTTTATGCCACAGGATCTTTCCAAATCTGCGTCGGAGATATGTTTAATATCTCAAAGTCAACTGTTTGTCGCATCGTACGAAAAGTAACCCACCATATAGCATTAATGAGACCGCAATTTATTACACTTCCTACTGATCGTCATGATATGATGAACGTTCAAAACAAATTCTACGGCTTGGCTAGATTTCCGAAAGTTATTGGTGCAATCGATTGCACACACATCAGAATTCAGTCACCGGGTGGAGCGGAAGCAGAAGTTTATAGTAACAGAAAAGGATGGTTTTCAATTAATACTCAATGCGTATGTGACAGTAATTTGAAATTCATTGATGTTGTGGCACGGTGGCCAGGAAGTGGGCATGATGCTAATATTTTTGACGATTCACTTCTCCATGCTAGATTTGAAAACAATGAATTTCCAAATTGTTATCTACTTGGTGATGGTGGCTATCCGTGTAGAAATTATTTATTGACCCCAATACTAAATCCTAATACTACAGCTCAGATTGCCTACAACAAATCTCAAATAAAAACTAGAAATGTAATTGAAAGAGCTTTTGGGGTTTGGAAAAGGCGTTTTCCTTGCCTTTCTATCGGTATGCGCATAGAAATAAAAACAATAATGGCAGTCATTGTTGCAACAGCAGTTTTGCATAATATCTGTATTGTAATTGGAGACGAAGAGCCTCCAAATGATGCAGAAGTATTAGTACCAGCTTCTACAAATTTTGAATTACAAATCGCAAACGAAAACAATACTGCAGCACGGAACCAACTAGTAGATACATTTTTCAACGGCTAAACGTATTTGAACACGTTTCGTATGTAATATTGGTTCTTTTCTGTATAAAAAATAAAAAAAACTGTTGAGATTAACGCAATATATAAATAGGTATCTTTATTTTTGGATATATGTACATATAGAACTATTGGTGAGCTTGTTTGTATAGCTCTTTTTCTTTAAGTTGAAGCTCGATCTCGTTGATTTTTAGCTCTACTTCAAGGATCTCTAGCTCCTTCTCCAATTTTTTTTTTTCTTAAGGGAGCAAATTTCATCACATTTGTGAAGGTTGGTTCCAACCCTTTTGGTCATTCTTCCTTTTGCTCTTGCTTTTTGAACGAAGTTCTTTGAAGTTGATGGAGCAGGTGGCGATAACGCAATGATTTAACTAATGTCGTTCGACGGAGTAAGTATTTTGAATTCTTCCAAGTACTCCGGAAGTACATCAACGGAATCGCTTTCTACTTTGCTGTTAAAGTCCGCATTGGAATCGTATACGTTGTCTTCGGGTGTGAACTGCAATCCCGCCATTCCAGCGATTTTTTCCTCCAGGCAACTCAGGGCTGAAGTTGATGGTCCACCACCAGTTTTATAGACTTCGGTCTGTAGAAAACAAAATATCATCAAACAAGTTAGGTAGGTACATATGTTGGTATATAATTATGTACTATTTATCAATCATAGCACAGAAAACTTGGATTCAAATGCATTCACCTTTGAGAAACGTTAATTTAACTGTTGCTCAAATGACTTTATGTTTTTGAAAGAAAAACAAATTTTTCCTTGACTCAAGTTTTGAGTGTTGAAATTCTTTTGGTTCTTACCTTATGAGTGGACATTTTTTTCTTCGTCTTATGCTTCAAGGACTCATATGTGCTTCTTAACTGCACAAAACTCCTTTCGCCCGAGGTTGCTACTGTGGAGTTAAAGATTTTTGTAATCTCGTGCCAAGTTTTTTTTTTTTTATCCACAGTCACCCCATCTGTGGCTTTATTTTCTATTGTGTTCTTAAATTGGGCAACAATATCTATCAAAACATTTTTTTCAGCCTCGGTATAATTTCTTCCTCGTTCTCTTTTTTTAAATTCCTTGTCATATTTTATTTTTGAACGACACTATTACTGAAACGGTTTGTTTTTGATTTTGAAGTAGTTTATACCGAAAAAGAAGAAGAAGTGCCAAATCGGGAAGAATTAGAAGAGTACGACGGAGGATTGCTTCCGAGTACTCAAGCAGTGGAGGAAGTGATAATGGAAAAGAAACAGAGGAAAAGGAAGATACAAGAAGAAGGAAATATAAAGGATTCGAAGAAATTGAAGATAGATGTGGATGCAGAAATGAGGAAAGCAACGACATGCTCTCAAGATATAATGACGCACATGTCGATGTTATCACTGCTACAAATAATATGGACGAAGGAATTCCTGATCCATTCGATTTCGATTATAGAGATATTGACATCTCTCTCTTTGAAGTCGAAAATGTTCGAAGCGAAGAAAGTATTGTACACATTGATGGAGTCCCTACTTTACGCACGGAAAATAATAGTGGCCCAAAAGAAAGACTTGTCAAGTTGTTCGCTAAAGAATTTAGCGAATATACTATTAAACAGCGAGTGGTCCATGACGTATTTGGAACCAAATATAACTTTGGAGACTTCAAGCTGGATAACAGAGAAATTTGTCGAAAATTTGGAGGAGCCATCCTCATCATCGCGCATCACGGAAACCACATACACGTCATCCATGACTGTACCTACTCAAACAATTCATGCCGATGTTCCTTCTTCCAGTGCTTCGAAAATAAAATCACTAGAAGAGTTCTTGTCATTTATTTCAACATATAATGCTTTCTCTTTTTTTCTCACACAATTCGGTTAATAGAAAGAAAAAAGGAGTTTTATTTTTACAGGGTTGTGAAGAGGACTCTATTTTAACAAAAATATCCCTGAAATTTCCCATTTTAAGCTTGGTGAAACTGACAAAATTTAAAGGCCTGAAAAAATTTAAAAAGCTTTTAGATAAAAGTGCTTTTAGTGTTTCTTTATGAAATCGGGCATAAGATTTTTAATAGTCTTAAAAAGAAGTGTACTTTTGGATTATTGTTGTTATTGCTATGAAATTGTGACTTTTTTGTGGATTAACTAGATTATGTCGTTATTTTAAATAAACAGAATTCAAAACCACTTACTTTTTTTCATATTTTGTATTGTGCCAGTAGCCATAATTTCTTCGGACTGAGAAAACAAATAATTTTGTTTAAATACTTTTATTATTTAATTATTAAAAAACTTAGACAAAGAGTTATGACCAAAAATTAAATACATTTCACTAACTGGAACAAGAGTTTAAAATAAAATAATACTATATATTTTTGAAGAATGAACTGTTGTACTTTGGAATGTGATTTTTCTGCACCAAATCCAATAGATCTTTCTTTTTGTTTTCCGCAATTTTTGGCTTTGTAAAAAAAGCTGGATTCAAAACAACTGGGCTGCTACCTTTTTTATTTTTTATGATGGTGATTTCCTTAAATTCGCTCTGCTCATAAGACGTTTTGAAGAAAAGCGATTTTGGTGATTCTTTTTTTACTCTCAGCACTTTAACTTCTGAAATTTTAACCTGGGACATATTTAGAGGGCCGATTTCAGTTGTCAATGCCTTAAAAGCAAAAAAGTCTTCGTAGCTTAGTTCAACTACTTTGAACGGGTCTCCCGTTTTTCTAGCGCTGCGAATGCAAGTCACAAAAGATTCTGGTGTATACATTGGACCACCTTTAAATTGTCTTTTAACTTGTCGTTCAAATAATGAGTGAGCCGAGTCTCTCTCATTTTGTGTATGTCCCTTAATGAGGTACTTGTGTGTAATGCTCTTAATATTCATATGCTGTATTTAGTCCGGTCAAATTAGACCAAAAAATCAGTAAACCCACGACAAATTCAGGGGAAGCTGAAAATTCTTAAAATTGTTTAAATTATAATTATAAACATTGTCTTAAAAGTCCCAACCGATCCCATGTAAGGAAAAAATTTTAGCGGGGTAATAAGGTCCAAAAAATGAGTTTTTCGCGATTTTCTTGAAAACGGTAAGTTTTATCGCAAAATTACCCCAGACATAATTTGTAGATCAGGGAATTTCCTATAAAAAAGGTATCAATAATTTTTTCCCTAAAAGCCACCGCTTCTGAGATATAACGATGCAAAAAATTGCAAGCGTCATAAACGCACACGTTTCCACGCCACCTCTGAGGTAGTGTACTTAGCGCGTTTTTTTTAACGTGGTTTCCCCAATAGGCCTATTCCACGGGTCTGTTGTGATTAGATTTAGAAATTAATAGTTTATTCGTCGGATTCGGAATCGTCAATCACTTCTTCCTCTTCTTCTTCTTCTTCATCCTGACTATAGGTGAATTGTGTTAAAAGTGAAGCATCACATGTTTCTTCGTCAGTATTAAATGAATCCTCTGTTGTTGGTGATTCTACATTAGAACAAGACTGGCCTTGACAATTCGTACAAGCCAGAGAACAAAACAGCCCAACTTTTTTGCAACCACATTTAGCATTGCATCCTTTTTTACAGTTACAAAAGATAGTGTTGAGCAATTTTTCCGGCGCAGGTTGAAGCAAAGTCTGAATTGGTTCTAATATATTATCGACCAACTTCCAACCCCAATCTGTTGGGTTTAGTTGATAACCAAGCCACACTTGAACTTGGTAGTATACCCGAAGAAGATGTTGATGAGCAGAGACTGAGGTTGGAGGAAGACAAGCTAATTGTACTTGTTTCTTATTTCGAGTATTTTTGACAAAAGATGCATATCGAAACTTGTCTAAGCAGGTAGTTTTTTTAGGAGCTCCGTACATACGAAGAAGAAAGTGAATTCCGTTGGTAATAACTTCTTCTGGAGTTGAATTACATTTTTTAAAAACTTCAGCAGTTGCAAGTAAGTCTTGCTTTTCAAACATTTTGAATACAGTTGTTTTACCCCTCCTGTAAAATGCAGATGTCGTATCACAGCCAGTTATGGCGTGTAAAAATAGTATGTGATTTCGACACTTTGTAAAAGTCGACAAACTTTTTGATGAATAAAACTCTGATTGATTTTGAGATTTTCCTGGTTTTAAGAAGAAAATAGTTTTTTCAGCTGGACTTCGAGCAGTGAGTAACACGAGTAAATCTACATCTTCACCCACAACAATCGTTATATTTGTCATGTTAACTTGTTCTATTGCTGTTTCGATAATCAGTACATCGGCGTCGTTATGAGCTTGTTTAACCAGTATATTCTCAGCAGTAAACTTTTCTTTTAACATTGAAATAAATCGAGACTTGTTGTGAGTATTTGCCAAAAATTTCTGTTGACTAGTAGGAACTGTCATAAATTCAACAAATAAAATGTCGGAAGATGAAGATGTTGCCAAAGTTCGACGACGCTGTTCTGCTGCTTTAATATTTGTCGTGCAATCATTATAGCCATCAAATACGACAGTAGCTCTGGGACCAAAATGTCGACGTACATACTGAACGTACTTATCAAAAATAACACTGAATGTTTCTTCAGTATCCCAAACAACACGGTGCAGTAAATATCCACCATCAATAATGTACGTCGCATTATCGTTGTTAATATCAATGTTTACTTTTTCGAAACAACCGTAAATGGCAGACTTCTGTGTTTTACGCATCCCGATATCATCAAACAACGATAAAGGGTACGGAGCTAATTCATATTCGAAATATTTTTCAATTTCATCCTGAAATGCTGCAGTAATACTCATGCGCTGGAACAATAATACAGGGTCAACAGGTATTTTTTCTTCATGAACTTTAATCGTGCTACTCATAGCTAAGAGAGGAACAACTTTATCGGCACGTTTTAATTTAATATCATGAAATGTCAGTCCTATTATTTTTGCCATGGAAGCAAGTCCAACTTCACGAGCTTTATAACAGTTGATTTTATCATCACCAACGACACCACTAGCGATCGATACAATTTGGTTAACCTCTGGAAAAGGATTATGTATTGAGAACCATTCCAAAAGTTTTCGTAAGTCTTTAGCATCTTTTTTTACTCGTGAATCACTTGCATCAACATGCTGCTCGGTCGTATCCATCCTAACATTAGCCAGATCTTCTAATTTTTCACAAACTGTATTCATTGCATGCATACTATAAACCCATTTACTTATGACACTCTGTTTTGTGCTTCTTCCTCGAGCAATACCTCCATCTGTCTTCATAGCTTTCATCATAGACTGCTCAATTACCATGTCCGTTGAAGTGCCACAGCTTAATTTGTCTGAACGTCTCACAGTGAAGAATCCTTCTGAAAATTGTTTATAGACTTCAGGATCTATGAAATTCTCTAATTGTAGCATATCCTGCAAGTATAGGTGTGCAGACTTAGCATACGGAAAATGTCCAGACGCGTGAAAGTAAGGAAGCATTTCTTTGACGCAGTTTAAATGAGCTTTCCAATCCCCCATACGTTCAGCTCTTAAAAACTCTTTAAGAATTGAAACCGTATAAAAATATTGAATCCAAAGTTTCGCTGTTGGTCCTCGTTCCTCATAATCCTTAAGTTTTTGATTCAGTTTATTAAGTAAAGCTCCAGATATTTCATCATTTTCAATATCATTGTATGAAAAAATTTTATCTACTATATTTTCGATATTAATTATTAAATCAGCATCCATGATGTCATCGATTTCAACTTCTTTTAATATTATAATTGCTAAAGCAAGTTGAAGTAGTGTATGAGCCCGAACAGCTCGTGCGTAAGCATGACCATTCAACATTTTTTCTAATGATTTCACTGCATAGATCTCTGATAGTACTTCTTTCATTTCCTTGCATAATATGACCAATTGCTCCGAGAAAAGACATCAGTAGATGAAATCCTCCGAGTCTGATGATGATTTTGGATACTTCAGAGCCCTCTGGTGCGGCCGAAACGATTTCTCGAGCTTTTGCATACAGTGGTTGGTCAAAAGTCACGATACATACAGTGTGGCCATACCGTTTCGCATTCTCTAATGCACAAAGTAGTGTTGTATAAATAGTATTAAAATTACTCGCTGGCTGGTGAATAAATGGTAGAAATGAAATTTGTGATTTAGAATAGTTCATATAATTCTTTGTTAAAAGTTCAACAAAACCATTCCAACCAGGTAAAGACGCATTTTTCCACTTCCCATAAAACCATACTACATCAGCTTTTTTCAGGAGACATACTGGTTCAGATCCATAAGCAAAATCTTGTACGATTATTTTACTGTAACCCACTACACCATCATTTTGATAAATCAGTATTGGCACATGAGCTTTTGCCTTAAAATCATTCGCTGAAAGAGGTTTTTTGATTCGTGGCATCAATTCTTCGAGTAAAACAGATTGTTTCGGAGTAACAATTTGAATAAGACCCATTATGTGAAGCGTGTTATTACCATCTAGTGTATTTACATTTATATCGGCATTGTCAGCAACGTATTGTATAAGTGTGTCACTTTCTGGTGATAAAACATGAGGAGGACGATGAAAAACTGCTGCGGCTTCGTACATTATTGTATCATTATAAGATGCACACAAACCAAAAGACGAAAAAATTTGAATAAGACGTTTGGATCCGAACCGTCGATGAAAGAAAACTGCGAGACCTAATTGTAATTTAGACTTGAAAGACCTTGGTCGAACTGCAGTCATAATACTGTGGCAAAGATTTGTACATATTAACTTTAAATGATCTAAATTTGATCGTTTATTTTTCAAAATAACTCGTTCTATGAAATATGTCAAAGTCTCTGGGATGTCATTATTTAAATCTTCAAACATGCGACCTGGTGGAGGGTAGTTCGAATTATCAAACACTGCAGATTGAATATCTTCACGAATGATAGCTGCAGCTGCTTCTAAAATTCTAAATCGTTCTTCTTTTTGATCCATTTTCTTTTTTTCATACCAGCTTTGATTCAAAATATCATGATGATTGTCTATTAAGCATATAAATGTTAATGATCCTGATTTTTCAGTGATAATGAGCTTTTCACCATACTTTACTTTTAATCGCATCTTAAATAAAACAATATTCGGACATTTTTATTATAAAACATACAAAAACTCGAAATAGGTTAGAATGAACACGTGTTTTCACTTCAGAGTGACGCTCAAGACTAACATTATTTTATGTATTGAGTATTTAGACAAAACAGGTATACGACCGTAGCCACGCACACAACTGAACAGAGAGACAGATGTTGCCTCAAGGTTACACTATTGTATGTATTAAGGGATCGAGTTTCATTATACCTGATATTCTCAGAATAATACTCATGAGTATTTTATATTTTAAATGTAACTTAAAATCACCGACAGAAACATATTCTTACTTACATTACAGCTACAGAAAGTATATGGGTGAGGTACTTAGGCATATTATGACGCTCGCAATTTTTTGCATCGTTATATCTCAGAAGCGGTGGCTTTTAGGGAAAAAATTATTGATACCTTTTTTATAGGAAAATCCCTGATCTACAAATTATGTCTGGGGTAATTTTGCGATAAAACTTACCGTTTTCAAGAAAATCGCGAAAAACTCATTTTTTGGACCTTATTACCCCGCTAAAATTTTTTCCTTACATGGGATCGGTTGGGACTTTTAAGACAATGTTTATAATTATAATTTAAACAATTTTAAGAATTTTCAGCTTCCCCTGAATTTGTCGTGGGTCAAATGTCTAAATTGACCGGACTAATTGCATATTTTGTTGTTTTTATTTTGGCCTGGGCAATTGTCAGAATAGAAGATAATATCCCTTCCAGATTTGTCCTCTAAATATTATTTTAAAATGCCCGTCATTAATTCATTAACGTCTCTATTTCCAACTGATTCATTCCAAACGAAACAAATACATTTGTTACTTTTAAGTTCATACACTGTGAAATTGAAAACGTTTAACTTTGATCTGTAGTAAAACACGGATATGTCACCTTTTGGCAATTGCATTACCGCCTGCATATCAAATACTGCAACTACTGCGTCCGTTTTCTCTTCGTCATTTTGTTTTTCGACTCTCGGTAGTCTTTTTTCGATGGGGTGGCGCTCGTAAATGTCTTTCAGTTTCGTTTTTTCATCTCCAAGTGCATTATCATAGCGAGTGCATGTTTCGCAAAGATCCTTTTTGGGTATGAAAAACGATATATTAAATTCTTCTGTGAATATTTTATAAAACATAAGATAATAAACGAAGTTTTCATTTCCCGCCTTGCATTGAGTTACATAGTCCCTCTTGAGGAGAATGTATCCGATCGAAATAAATACGAGACAAAACTATCGTTATAAGTATTTTTGTTTAATGAACGAATTAAATATCAGATAAAACATAAATAAATGAATTTAGTTAATTTTTTGGTTCCAAAAAGTACTTTAAAAATTATAGTTGCTTTCTCTACGGGATTCAGATACATTCTGGCGGCCAAAGTCTCGTTCTACGTTCTAGAAAATTCACTTAACGAATCTTCGTTCTTGTATTTTGGCGGCGGGTGTGTTCGTTGATTGTTGTCAGGTGGAGTTGGTGGTGCCATGAGAAAATGTGATGCCAACATATTGTATCGTCGGTCAGTGTCGCTAACAGTCCCTATGAATATCCGCAATAGACTTACTTCCGTCGATAAAGTGCTTTGATGTATTAGCGCGCATATAGTGCCTTTCGATCTTTGGAATCTTGTCAATAAAAACTTTGACACCTTCCTTCAAAGCTGGATCTATTTTTTTTTTTTTTTTTGATGTCCGTGCTTGCCCCGGCGATCATCATCCAACAAGTTATTAACTGCAAAGTTTTACTTTTCCAATGCTGTACGAATTGTTCTATCGGTAATATCTAGCGTGTTCTTGAAGAATAATTTGCATACTCTTACTTTTTCACCATTGCGATGGAAATAAAAGGCATTATTATTATCTCTTTTCTTCCTTGTACTGTTTTCACGAACATAACGATATTTTGGCTGGATGGGTACCATGCTGTTTGGAATATATTGACGTTGCTTCGACAAATCTCCTATTTCCCAAAAAGATGTAAATATTTGGGTTCGGTCTTCCTCTGTGAATTTTGAAGAACAAGTAAGTTTGCATTTTTCATTACAGGGAGATTTAAGTTTTCTCTCATTTCGAATTTTTTGTTCTTCATTATGCATTTTGTATTCTTTTCCGCTGTTTCTCAATTTTTTGACAATATTTCTTTTCCACATATTTTCACGTTTTGCTAGCGAGTTTGCCATTTTTCAATTATTGCTTTCGCTTTCGCCTCCTTCGTTTTGAATTCGACCAATTAACGAATTCGAAGGCGAGTTTGAAATGTCATATCATAATGTTTGTTGGCGAGTTGAATCCGATAGCTTTTTTTGGCGGATTCACAGACGAAAGAGTGTTTATTATTATTCAGTGTTCGATTTCGTGGATTATTTCTTTATTTTAATTTAAAAATGTGAGTTAGCTTTATTTTAATTTTCTTATTATTTATCCACAAAAAAATATCAAATTTTAAAATTCATTCAAGGAACGATGTTCCTGTTCATTCATTTTAAAATTTATCATTTTTGGGCACAACTTTCTTTCAAGAATTTTAAGAGTTTCAGACAAAACGTTTGAGACTGTTGGTTGTGCCATTCCAAGGAGTACGTCTTGTCCAACTCCTTTTTGGTACGATCCCTCAGCAAGAAATCTCATAGTAGCGGCAAGCTTTAAAATTGAAGAAATGCCGTTGCTGTTCTGATCCTTGAATTCCTCACTGATCTCTTGCAAAATGAAGACAAAAGCTTCTTTCGAAAGTCGAAATAGTTTGATAAATCTATTAAGACAAAGTGTGTAGATTAATTGATTAATTTGATTTAAACTAAAAGGAAACAATACTTACTCAGTTGAAGGGAGATCCAGAGGAGAAGATTTGCTTCTTAGTAGTCTCCTGGACACCCGTAATCTTGAGGATTCCTGGGATTCCTCAAATTCCTCCCTTTCAGAATAAATATACACCATAATTGATTCCATTTTTTAATTTTAATATTGTTTATTAAATAAATCACCGCAAATTTCACAAATTCAATCAAAACAAAACAAAATTTGTGGAAAGCTGTCAAACCAAAAGTGTCAAATCACTGGAATATTGAGAGAAAAAGTCAAACCAAAGTGTTAAATCACTGGAATATAGGAAGAACTACTTTCGCTTCGCCGCGAGTTCGTTAATAAGGAAATACGAAGCGAGTCGAATTTGAAAGGTCGAATTGAAAACGATCCGCCGCGAACCTCATAATCAGGCCCCAGTATTGCATTTAATTTTCTTTTGAAGAAACAAGTCTCTATAACGACACAAGTGTTCTCTCGTCGTCAGTTTTAGAAGCTGAAATATGACGTTTTGCAGGATAAAAGCTTACTTTATTTCAATAACTTCTGAATTAATAACTCAAAATTCGTGATTTTTGAAATGAGCGATATGGTAACTTGTTCCCGAGGCTGTTAACCCTCTAATGCCTTATTTTTTGATTTGGTTGAAAAAATCTGTATTTACAAATATGGATGCGATAAGAACGAATCTGAAATTAGTTTTTCAAAAAAAATCAAGTTTTTACCTTTTACAGGTGAAAATATTAACACCGCCTCAAGGCGGGGTTAGGTTGTTACATGAAAAAAAACACACAGGTGAAGTTATGAAAATAATAATTTATTGACTGAATTAAGCTGAAAATTAAAGTAAGAAAAAAAGAAAAGTTACTGAACAATGTGTGTATAGTTGGATATTATCTTAACGTTGATGAAAGTAAAAAAAAACACGACTTTGTGGTTGAATTGCAGAGATTCAATTTGCATTTGGTGCAATATGCCTGCGTTTCTGACTTACACTCCGGAAATTTTTGCCCTTGCGGTCATGAAATACGCACCAATGACCCACGTTGTCGTAACGAACCTCTGGGGTAGGGAAATAAGACTTCTTTGGCTTGCTTTGGGGTGGTGCTACTGGTGATGACGTTGGACGACCTCTTGGTTTTTTCGTTTCATTTTAAACCATGCACAAAGATTCAGCAACTTCAGAGCGAAAGTTTGGCAATTCGATTTTTACTCCATTGTGTACTCTACGATAAAGGATGTAAGAATTTACCATCGCCACATCTAACAGATGGAAAAAGATGCGGTTCGTCCATTTTCGAGTTTTCATGTGAATATAATACCGACCGAGAAGACCATCCATGAGATCGACACCGCCCATATGTCGATGTGCCCTCTTATAGGCACAAGTCTTGCTTTAAATTAAACACTTTATTTTTAATTAATTTAAGTTAATTTTAATTAGAAAATAAGTGTAATAGTTTTTAGTTTTTAGCTTTTAGGTTTTAGGTTTTAACAATGGTAATGGCAACCGGTCACGTTCACGTCGAGTCAGAGAATGAGAAAAAAGGAAATAATATGGCGAACGTCCAAGGTACTTTTATGTACAGTTCGCATTAAAATTATTTTAGTACAGTTCAAAATGAAACAGTTCGAAGTGAATCTGTGTTTGGAATGGTCGGTAGGTATGTAACGCGTTTACACGTTGGTTGTAATTTACGTGTAGACACGCTACAGTCGATTGTATTCTTTTATTATAAATGGGCAGTCAACTTCTATTTGTTGCTTATTTTTTCTATCCCATCGCGAAGATTTGGAGGGTGGTGGAATAAGCTCTCGAGAAAGAAATGGTTTTACACCAACATAAATCGAAAGTAGTCGAACACTTTTGTTGTCCAACCACAAAACGCTGCTTATATCTATGCCGTAGGCTGAAGCGACATATTCCTCAGAGTACCCTCGCTCTACTTTTCGCTTCGTCAACTCAGCATCGCTCGACAATTTGATGTTTGGCACTCGATTTGAGCGCACGGTGCCTAAACTATATATACCACGGCTTCTTAGATACGTCAGCAAACCCAACGACGTGTAAAAATTATCAAAATATACAATATGGTTCACGTTGTCTGGAATTTTGCTAGACAAACGAACAACGATTTTTGACGAGGCTCCGAGATCAAGAGCATTTTCTGGTACCACATTGTCTCCTGCACCAGAATAAATTTCAAAAGAATATGAAAAGCCCATATGATCACATAAAACAAACAGCTTGGTTCCCCACTTATGTGGTTTGGCTGGCATATATTGCCGTGTAGGGTTGCCACCCATTTTCGTAGCACACATCTGTTCGTCTACACATAGACGATGAAGCATCGGAACAGACCCAAAGCGTTCGTTGAAATGGGTTATTAGTGGACGAACTCGATGCAACTTGTCGTTGCATCGAGTTGGCCATTCGAATAGTCGAATTGTCATTGAAATGCAAGAACTGGCGAATTTGTTCGAATCTTATTCGTGACATTGTGGTTCGGATTGCTTCCAGCGAATATCTTCCCCAGTAAGAAGGAACATTTGGATAGCGATATACGGACATGAAGAACATGATTCCAATAAACTGTCGAACCTCTTGTTTATTGGTAACAAATCTGGTTTCAATTTTCTGCTGGCACGCATACAAATTCATTTCATCAACTAGATATTGCATGAATTTATCTGTCACAAAGTAATGAAAGAAATCAAATGGTGTTTTTAAAGCTTTTACTTCAGGAGGCAGCTCTTTAACTCCACGAAAAACGACTTCATTTACATGCAGCTGCATATTTTTTTTCTCCACAAAATGGATTTGAATTCTTGATTATCATTCTTCATTGCATTCAAGACACCAACGAATTTGCTTGTATTCGAATGATCTGGGCCACCTTCCTCTTCTTGTAATTCGTTGTCATTCCAGTCGCGTTTACGTTTTCTATAACGTGAAGGGCTAACATTAGGCTCAGATATGATAGCGGGACTTGTTGCGGCACACAGTGGGGGGGGCAACTTGTATGGGAGAGCGGAAAAAACTCCATACAAACTAAACCAATGAACCGATTGGTTTGAAATTTTCAGGAATGATAGTCAATAATAAGACAAACTTACGCTATTAGTCTCCGCCCGATACCCTGCCTAGTTTTTCTTGTTTTAATACAAAGCTTTTTTAATTTTTGTTTGAACAGACGTGTTCTTAGTTCAATCAAATTTGAATTACTTGAACGATTTTTATGAAATTTTACAGACATGTAGACGTAGAGGATAGTATACAGAACAACCAGTGAAAAATTCAACCCACATTTAAAAAAAACGTTTTAACCCGTGTTATTGTTTTTAGAAAGAAATGGGGGAAAAACCGAAAGAATGTTCCATTTTTCTCTATACTTCATTTTATTTTCATGTTACTATATAATATACAATTATTGGCTTACATTATCAACTGGAGTGCTTCGTCACTGAAAGGAAGGTGTTTTTTTTTGGTTTCAGGTCTCATGTACGTTATGTAGGGATCTGAAGACTCTAAAAGCTTATGCAATACATCCTCGTTCGTGGCCTTACGGGAACATTTTCTTGTAAAATGAAGGCGGTAGTTTTTATAGTCCTTGTTTCTGCTTTCTTGGGCCTCCTCCGAAAGCATTCATATTGGCAATACTGCTGTTTCTACAATCTCGGCTCCATGCATTAAGATCTTATGGACCGTTGAAGGCATGTAGTACCACGGGTACATTTCAACTGCCAACTTCGCTGTTTCTATCGCATAAGCTTTAAATTTCTCTGAGTCAATTGATGAGTTGCTATTAATCACCTCCAATATAACTCCAAGTCGCCGAATCAGGTTTTCATTAACTTGAGTTATTTCGGCTGTCAAATGGGGATTTCGAAAAAATACTCTGGATGTATTTCCCGTATTACTGGAACCGTAGCCCTGCTTAAAGAAATCAACTTTTATCCCTAATTCAGATACAAACCGCTTTTGTATACGTTCTTTTGCTTTTTCTTTTATTGGGAGAGTAGTCTTCGTAGTCCTCCAACTCTGGAATTCCAGGTTATATCCTAAATGAAGAATATACTCCATAAATTTTATCCTCGCATGGAGTGGAGAAATGCCCAACTGAAGTGCTTCTTCTTTGCAAAACTTTGTTTCAAGTTTTGATAGATCATTCATCTCCGATGGACGAGCACCACAAATAAAGCAGTTGCTTGATGCAGTTGTGTTAGTAACATGCTGCGCTACTTTTCCGTCCAGCATTGTAAAATGTAAGATGGTCCTTATTGTGATGGTACTATTGTCGTGCTGAAGGATTGTTGGTCGCAAGTTATTTATCTCATTCTGAACACGCTCTTTTTCCAATCTTATTAACTCAGCGGTTTCTTTTAGGAATTGAAACCTTATAGGTCTACAGTATCGAGTAGAGGAGGGTTGGGGGTTGACCCATATTACGTCTGCTTGATTTGCGAATAGAGTAATTTTCAGTGGCACAATTGAGGTCATAAATAAATTTGAGTCACTTCTTGATTCATTGTCGTCATAAAATGGCTGAGAGAACTCATTCTGGCCGGATGAACCGTCGAATCCCCATTTCATATGCAAAACTAGTTCACTATTTTTCAATGTATCTAGTTCCACATCTTGTTTGGTTTTTAAAATTCTCTCTGCGGTGTGGTCGACCAAACTTTGTAAAAGAATCTCGGCAGAAGATTCTGTAATGTTTACATCACTTGGGTAACAGTCTTTTTTAGCTTCTTGGATTTTCTTATAGCTGGGAAAAATATTATGGCCAACCTTTTTTGTAGCTCCTCTGATGACCTCATATTGGAATCTAGTCAATTTAGCCTGTGTAAAAATTGATAGCGCAAGATCGGCACTAAAAACTTCAGCTTGATTAATTGGCTGGTAAGAGGAAGCAGCAGCATCAATCAGTTCCTGCGAATGGGAATCTTGAAGAGCGCGAACTTTGCTTCTTCTACTTTTTCCACAACACTGATCAAAATTCTTTGTAGGTCTTCCAGGTCTCCGAAACTGGTACTCGCAATCAGTCTGATTATCGGGTAAAGTGAATATAAATTCATTCTTCATCCACTCTAAGAACTTGTATTTGAATTTATTCCTATTAAAATTAACAGTTTTCAACCTTTGTTTATAGTGAGGCAAAAAACGCTTTTTTATTGCATCACAAATTGAAGGTAGATAATCATTAAATTCCAAACAATAATTCTCGCTTATAAAAGTCTCTATTGATCCATTACTTAATAACACCTCACACAGATCAGCATATTTTATTTTAATTGTCTCCATAATAAGAATATTAATGTTCACACTCTTTAAGAACAAGTCTGACTGATTAATTATATAGATTAACAAAGACATTACGAACTGACCTATGCCAACCAACCAACGGTGTTTACAATTGACCTTGAAAGTTTTTATTGCAACAACAACAACATATTGGCCTACCACAAATTCATACTTTCTTTGTAATAGAACACCAAATTGTTGTTGTGACATTTAAAACTTTCAATGTTTATATAACGGTGAGAAAGGAGTGCAGACTGCAATTTAATTTTTGAAGAGAGGAGTGACTTTTCAAAAGAAATTATAAATACTTATAGTCATTTCTCAGAAAATTAAAAAAAATAAAGCTAAATTGTAATTTTCCTTACAATTTCAGTTTTTCGCTTATTTTCAAAGTCCGATTTACAGGGTTCAGTTTTGTTTTAAGTTAACTTCAACCACCTTTATTTTGCATTAGAAAGTGTAGAACAAAACTTCATACTTAGTTTTAAAAAAAATAAAAAATGATTTTATAGCCTTTTGAAAAGTCGCTTCTCAACTCTTATTTTTATTACTTTGTTCGGCAGTTGTCTGTAGTTGTCAATGAAATTTATAGGAATATTAGGTAATAGTATAAGCTTCAAGAAAATTACAATTTTAGACCGGAGCTCAGTGGAGCTTTTTTTGTAGGCTTACAAAAGTTCACATTATCTGGTTATTTTTTCTCACTCGCTCTATTATTTTTATTATTGTTATATTTTGAAAATGTGGGCTATTTTATATTTTTGTATTTTTTTGTGCTATATGAACTACAAATGTGGTGAGTTTCATACTTGTATCTTTACAAATAAAACCACAGTAAGCGAAATTGTTCAGTAGTTAAAACATATGACTTTTGGGTAAAATAATATTGTTGAACTTCCTAAGTCTCTCAGAGCCACAAACGAAAATGAAATAAAGAAAACGAATAAGAACTGTTTTCTCTGATTATTAATGAAAACAATAGCATATCAAATATCGCAATAAATAAATAAAAAAAAATGAAATTTTTTCCCTGTTTGCCCCACTGTGCGGCATTAGATCTGGCGTTTGATTCGAAAGCAACAAAAGAAGCAACAGACGTTGATATCAATGATACTAAAGCTAACCTTGGGTCTTGGTGACTTACGTCTAAAGCGATGATGTCGAAGCTTGCATTTACTGCATCAATCAAGATTTAACTTGAATTCATCAAACAATGATCAATCAAGAGTTCATCTTCAGAGCAAATAAAATCTGGATCGTCAACATTGTCGTCATCGTCAAAATCATCTTCTCCTCCAGTATCTTCTGGGCTTGAAATTACATTCATCAATTCAGCTATTTCTTCATCTGTCATCTTTGACAAGTTCCTCAATGATCTTCTTGAGATTACTACCTACCAAAATCACTGAATCGGTAATGCTAATGAGGAACTAACAAGAACAAGAACTGCCTGACCCCGCCTCTAGACGGGTGCAAGGAAACTCAATAAGTTTATACAAAAACACTACACAACACAAAACTTTTTTTACTAATCAATAAAAAACACTTATCTACTTACCTGTTATTTTTCCAATTCTATTTGGCGAAAATTACTATTTTTTTATAATTTAATATTTATAATTTTAATATTTGAAAATCGTGTTTGCAAAAAAATATTTATTTTCTGCTTGCGAGGGTATTCCGTTTGCTGATTTTCAGAAAAATTAGTTGCTCTAAGTATTTGGGATGAAGTCGGAATTTTACGTGGTTGTTGTTGACGATTAGAATGATTGTATGTTTTTGGCTGCCAATTATTATTATGGAAATTATTATTATTTCTGTAATTATTATTATAAGAGTTAGGTCTGTTGTTGTTTATTTGTCTTCGTACGTTGTTTTGTCTACTATCGTATTTCGGACTGACAAAGTTACTGGAGCTATTTCTCTGTCTTTGTGTTTGAAAATCTTGTAAAAATCCTGCAGAGGTTAACTCATGTAAGGCCTTTTCTATAGTAGTGGGTTTTAGAGCGTATAGCACAGTTCTCATATTTGTTGGTAATTTTTATTTGAATGTAGTTAATGCCATTTCTACATTTCTAGGGACGTCCCTAGTATTTTCCTCTTGCAAACATTTTTGGTTTAATAAGCTTAATATCTTTTGGATATAATTATTAAATTGAAGAACGTCGCCTCTAAACTGATTGGCCCTAAGATCTTCGTAAAATTGATTGGAGGATTTGAAACTACTAAAGTTCAAAATAAGCATATTTTTAATCTCTACCCATGTTGTAAGGTGGGTACGAGTATGTATATCTACTGATGTCTTGCCCTACCTATTAATTTACTTTTGATGACATTCATCATTTTTTGTGACTGTTCGTCATATCTTTCTAAGATGGGTATAATGTCGTCTACATTTGTAAGAAAGATTGGTAGATCTTTATTACGACCATCGAATGTTTGCAGTTTTTCTATGTATTTTAATGGGTTCAAATTAAGACTTAATCTAATGTAACGAGTTTTTGTCTTTGAGGATTCGCTGGCACACAAAATATCCCTCGCTAGCTCATGCGTGGATCCTTGTCCTCCTCGTTATCAAAATTAAAAAGATGCCAGGCTTTGCATCCTGATGGTATCGATGCGCGAGTTCTTTCTTCTCATCCCACCCTACCTGGTTGTTTTTCTCGCCGAACAACCCCTTTAAACAACTTTCCTTTTCCCTCGCACTCTTATCGCATTTCCCTTATCTCCTCATCTCCCCCTTTTTAATCAAAAAACTTAAACATTCATCTTCTTATATCTATATGACAATTTTTATTAATCGTTCCAGAGTTATCATTATCAAAATTCAATAAAAAAATCTCACATTTTGAAGTAACCGGCTAGTAATTAAAAAAATTTTTAATTTCAATTTTTGAAAATTTAAATGCTTAAGATTTGTCAAAATATGAATATGTAAATTTTAAAAAGGTTTACTAGAAAAAGGTAAAGATATAATTATAGTCTCGTGCAATTATATTCCTTTGGAAGCGAGATCGGGCAATATTTATATAGATGTACATATGTACATATGTCTCAATACGACCGTAAAAAAAGAAAAATCACTCACCCCAAAAATTCGATGCAGTGGCCACTCCCTCGATGTTTCTTGGCTAGAGGAGGCGATCCTTTGTACGCCTTATGTGTTTGTTTAATTGAAGATATAAATTTTACCACTTTTCACTAAAAAAATATAGCTTGCACTATGCCTATTATATGTACATCTATATATATCAGTGGCGTCGCGTGAATAATTTAGATAGGTGTGCAATCCTTAAAAATTATAAGCTTATTTAAAAAAATTAACAGTCTTTGCAAGTTCGCAAACGACGTGATCATTGAAAATGACCTTGCGATATATTACGCTATACAAACCTTTTTTTTCATTTTTGACAAAAAAAAAATTAACACAAAATTTATTTTTTTTATTTTTTATTTTGAAATATATTTTTATTTTTTTTTCTCAATTTTTTTTTGTATAAATTAGAATTTATATTTTTTAATTTGATGGCAGTGTTCGTCACTGCTGTCATCATCGCTTTCAGTTGCTCTCCTTTTAACGACAAAGCTTGCTCGTAAATATGATGACTCAGGTTTCTCATGTGCGCGTTGCATTTTCTTGTACAGCAAACAATCGACAGCTAGATCTAAAGATAACCCAGATTTTGTTATCTTAAACCCAGTAAATTTGACGATTATAACCGAATACATATAATTTGGAGTAGACAATTTTTCCCACTTGCTTTCAACTATACTGTCCCCCTTAAGCTCAAGAACCGGTGACAAAATTTTTGCTGGTGGTGTTTGTGATGTGAATAGGCGTACGCCAAATACACCGGGCGATGTTTTTCCTTGTCGTATACTGGAACCAGTGATATATCTAGTTTTTAATTTGTTCAATATATCAGGCATATCACTAAACTTTATATTATGTTTTTTTAATTGTTCTCCAAATCCTTTGATTTTGTTGAAAGTTTCCGCAAATCGGTTATGAAACCTTCAATAACGCTGGTCATCAATTTTTTGGTTTCCGCATGCCAGGCAAACGAAGCAGTGGGCACCAATACCGACACACGATGTTTCGCTTCTAACGAATTCAAACTTTCCGTGACAGTTTTTGTAGAAAAATCCTCCGAATTACTCACGCATACGCCATATGAGTTTCCAATTACAGCAAACTTTATGGGATTTTTATAATTATACTGGGTATAATTGAACCGGTTGACAACATTCGGATGAAACTTCCGTTTTAAGGCAACATATTCCAACTCCTTTGTTATAATTCCTTCACTTTCCTTCACCTCTGATATAAATTTCTCCACAACCTCGTTTTCTAATTCACCATCCTTTGGCTGAAGTAGATACAAATTTTCAGTATCAATGGATACATCATAATCTTCGTCGTCGCTACTAGCAGATAAAGCAATGTTTTTAGATGTCGACGCCATTCTTACTCTTATATATTCTTATAAATTTCGTTAATACAATAATATATTCTTATAAATTTTGTTAATACAATATTATATTTTTATAAATTTGGTTAATACAATAATATATTTTTATAAATTTTGTTAATACAATAGATCTGCACACTTGAACTGTCCGAAGCGAACTGAATTTGCTTCATTACTTTCTTAAAGAACATAGCATCGGCCTATGAACACTAAAATATGACACATATGGCATTACATCCACAGTGATACCTTTCGTAAATATATAATCTATTGATGTATTATTTCTCGTTGTCAAGATATTATTTGTCATCAAGGCCACACCATGAGCGGAACGTGCATATTCTACCAAGTCATTTCCTTTCGATGTATTGATATTTAAATTCAAATCACCACACACAATAACCGGACACGTTGACAAATTGTATTTTTTGGATATAGATAAATGTTTTACATTGTCGCCAAATCGCCATAAAGCAACATCCAATAATTCTTTTAAATCGTCGAAAGTTGTACCACAATTCGCGTACACAGTCACAATACAAAATTGAGTGTTATTATTAGTTATGGCACGAGCACAACAAACATCTCCATTAACGCTGTGATATTCATCAAAATTCAATGGTAAACATTCCAGTAGCCTTGATTTTTTCGATTCGTATATAGCAACACCACCCGCTGTTTGGTTATCTCTCTTACTCTTTGTGATACACTCGTAACCTTCTATTTTGACATGTTCGGTAATGGACGACCAAGTCTCCGACACTGACTGACTGACTGACTAATCACACAAATACAAAATCAGATTTTTTCGCGTTTTGTTATTACGAGTGCATAACATTCACCCAAGGACCCGAGAAACGGTATCACCAATATAAATAAAAGTATTTTTTTTTAAAAAAAAGTACCACCCACCAGAACAGTTAGCGACCAGACCGCAAAAATTAAAATATTTTTAATAATATGCTTGATTATATGAATTATTTTTCAATAAGAATTTTTATTTTGTTTATACATATGTTAAGAAGATATTTTTGATATGCACTGAACTTATGATTACCTGGTTCTACTCCTACGACTGCTACTGTTGAGTTCGAGCTGGTGTGATGATGATTTGTCTGATGGTGTGATTGAAGGTGTGATGGTTCAACTGATGACGTAGCGGAATTATCTCTTCTTTTATATGATGACGATTAAAGTTGTGGTTGAAAGTTGAACTATGACGT
The DNA here is from genome assembly GCA_920104205.1 of Eupeodes latifasciatus. NCBI lineage: Eukaryota > Metazoa > Arthropoda > Insecta > Diptera > Syrphidae > Eupeodes > Eupeodes latifasciatus. Next base: position 387,248,494 of record OV049924.1, on the reverse strand, counting down.
AGGCATCACTATGCATGAGTAGATTTAAGGTGATGTCGATGGCTTGTTGAAGAAGACGACGATATCGTATGTACTTTTGGTGACGTAGATGTTGCGAATTGCGTAAATGGCGTGTTGGCAAGAAAATGGTGGATGTAGCGACGATGACGGCGTATATATATGTGTGAGAGCAGCGTGGTGGCGTGTATAGATATGTAACCACGTTGCTAGATGCGACGCACGTGGCTAGTACATATATATGTACATTCAATAACGACAATGCCGACGTAGACGAGAATCAGAATGCACAAAATATGTGCATTGGTACACATATGTATTTGCGTGTACAATGCACGTATGCCCAAGAAAATGGTGGACGTAGCGACGATGATGGCGTATGTTGTATGTAGGTATACGTGAGAGCAGCGTGGTGGCGTTTATATATATAGAACCACGTTGCTAGATACGACGCACGTGGCTAGTACATATAAGTATGTACATCGAACGACGATGACGTAGACGGGCATCAAATTGAATGCACAAATGTGCGCGTGTACAATGTGCATTTGATGGAGTGGTTTTGGTATCCGGCTCGTATGGACCAATGTGTGGGCCTTTTATTTGGCCACATAAAAAACAACGATGATCACGAAACTATGCCGCAGCAGCAGCAACAACAGCACACCTGGATTTTTCTTTTTATTTTGAGAAAATATGCCGCAGCAGCAGCAACAACAGCACACCTTTATTTTTCCTTTTATTTTGACTTTATTTAGTTTTCAGTTTATACAGAAAAGTTTATTTTATGTTTTTTTTCTTGACTAAAATTTACTGAATGCCAAAGGGCCAAGTTTTTTTTTAGACGTCCGTCCGTCCGAGAGGATGAGAAAATTCTGAACATTTTTCATGAGGCCGGAAGGGCAGACATTTTTCTTTCCTAATAATTTTATTCCGAAAAAAGAAGGGGTTTGTTCGTAGAGTGAGGCAAAACTGTAGTGAGCTACAATTGTGCCTGGCTCATAGATGGCGTTAACATAACCCTTTAGAACGTTTACATTGCGTAAAACGTCCAATAAATCAATCTGATCATTTTCTTCCTGTTGTTCTTCTTCAAAAGAAGAAACCTCCTCGAAAACGACGCTTGAACTACTTGAAGCGTCGTTCCCAACTAACCCGATAGGTAATGGTTTATGAGCTACAACTCGTTCATTCTCTTTTAATACAAGATTCTTTACATCTTGTTGCACACAAACGATTTCTTGTTCTTTAATATCCTTCTTTTCCTATCTTCTTTTTTATTTTTTGAAACACATTCACTTTTTGACATAACTTTCTTTTTCTTTTCATTTTCTTATAATTAAGCATCTCATTCTGCGTTGATGAGGTTACTAAATCATTTAATTCTAAAGCACTTATCCTATTTACAGTACATACATATCTTATACTCTCATCGAGCATAAGAGGGAATGGTAGTGTAGCGATGTCTTTAACCTCGTTTAACCATGCTTGGACCTCGTTCAAAAGTGGCACCCACAGCGGATTAGTTGTTAGTGACGATGGGAATGTAGTTGTCGTCAGTCCACATAGTCGTAGTGTTCCGCGTTGGGCTGGGTCCAGAATATCGGCTGCGGCATATCCAAGAAGTGATTCGGTAAGTTGGTGACCGGGAAAGTTAAATGCTGCGGGTAAATCCCAAGCCTGATCGGCCTGGTTGAGGTCGGTGACGCGTTAGTCCTCAAGAATGCGGCGTGCATACACTGCGAGACAAGGATAGGACGCGTATTAGCGTGCATTATCATGTAACACTCCAAAAAACCCGGAGATACTGTTCGGGGTCCTGTCTCTATGGTACTGTGGCTTCTGCAGTCGAAACTTAAGGGTATAGAAACCAACAGTGAAACTTGTATTGCCGAATCCCGCAATATACATAGGTAGCAAGTAACTTGGGTGGGGTGAAGTTCACCATCTGCTCGAGAAAGCGCATCTCCTCGTACAGAATCCGTCCACCATTCTTGGCGTTTAATTCGAGCATTCTAGCCCAAACTAAGGCTGCGGCATAATATGCATAACAGGACTTAGGAATATTCCGCTTTATGTTGAATGACCTAGCGGCGCGAGCTACATACTCGTTTTCAATTAGGTCGGTGATCCCTTCGGCTCCAGGGAAAATGTATTTTTCGCCAGGTGTAGTAGTCATAAGCTGGCCTGGAATCGGAAAGAGTGTCTTATCCAATGACAGTGGGTCATTTTCCTCAATTTCCAAAAGTTTTTTTTTTTAATTTTAATTTGGTTTTTCTATCGTTTTCTTTATTTTAAATATTTTCTTTATATAGCTGCAACTTTTCTTTTTTAATTTTAAGTAATTCACTTTGTTTCTCTATTTTTAAATTGTAAGTTTTTTTGGCATAATATTCAGTGTAACGAATGGATGATTTCATGCTTTGTAAGTTTGTGTCGATATTGCTCATTAAATTACTCATTTTGTCATAAAAGTTTTCCTGCGCCGACGTTTGCTTTTCCAACAGGGCCATTCTTTCTTTTTCATTTGTGTCCTTAAATGTTGTCTTATTTTTCCGATTTGGCTTTGTTGACGCTGCAATCACTTCTTCGACCATATAAATAAATGCATAAGGCGACTAACTGCTTCTTCGGTGTCAGTCAATCGATGCAATTTATTGGACCCTCCACCGGTCGCATTGAGTTCAATTTTATTTTGCGATTTTTTTTTTTAATTTTACATTTTAGATCAGCCCATACCTAAAAGGTTATGAATAAAGTTAGACAAATTATAAATTAATAAATTAAAATTAGCCAAATTAAAACACTCACTCTTTGTCACTTAGCCGAGTCCCGATCAGGAGGCCCCAAGCTATTCAGTTCCAGAGCGATGTTTTCCCATTTTTTGGTTAGGACTGGCTTAGCACAAATGCCTTTTGCAACCTCAGGATTTTCCTCCATTAGTTCCACAAGCCTTTCTATTTGTTTTCTGTTGCTAACTATTCTACTCCTAAATAAACAAAATATTATTAAGAAAAAAGAGAAATTTATTTAATGAAAATAACTTACATTATTCCGCCGAAATTATTTATAGACCAAAACACAAGAACTCAACACAAATGACAAACGTCAAACACCAAACAAAACCTATTCACAATCGTATATTAATTAGTATTCACAATGGGTGAAAAATTATCTTTTGATACTCATAATACCAAATTATCAATAAATTGATAGAAGTTATCAGTTAACAAATAATTGATAGTTGATAGCCATAATAGGGTTGAATATCTTTATTTTGTAACCGACTAATTTGCCTTCGATTCAGGTTGCCGGAAAAATTCGCCTTTGGCTAGCTCTGCCATGGGTTCTTGAACCTAAATCGATTACAAAAAAATTAATTTCCGGCCTAAGCGTCAATGGTCTTGTTTGACGAGCGAGAAAGTCGCCTCAACCCACCTTGCCATGGTTGTCTCCCTCGCTAGGACAACCCCTTAACTAGGCTTCTTCAAAAAGTCATCTTTTCACTCTCCTTGCCTCATCCTTCCTATCCTGTTCTTATTTAAAGAAATTAGTTCACCATGATGATTTAAAATTTATTTCAGAAATTATCTAAATATATGTACATTAATTTTATATATCTTCATTTGTATCGGTATTTAAAATGACAAATGTGATTTAATTAAATTTACGATTAAAAGTAAAATACAAAAATTAATGCTCTGATGGCAACTTTGCGGTTTTTAATTCAAAATTTTAACAAAAAAAAATCTTAATTACGTCTTCGATTTATTATCAAAATTGGGATATCCGATCCTCTTTTGTCACAATAAAAAAACTTTATTTAATTCGAATAATATTATGATTAAATTAAAATATAAAAAAACAAATTTTGTAAAATTTTTTTCTTTATTTATTTATTTAAATTACTTTAATTATTATCACAACATATATTATTATTTATGCGACGCGTTTCGGATATATATATCCATCATCGGGCACTGGTTGATGCTATCGGACTGTGATGTTGTTCAGTCTTTGTTGTTGTCTTTGTTGGTGTCTTCTTTAGTTGATTTTGTTTGGGTTATTTTAATTAATGTATATATTTGTCTCTTTTTTATTATATATTTGTTTATTTTCTTTGGTAGTCTATTGCAGTGTTATATAGTATGTTGTTCTTTATTGTTAATTTATCGTTTAGTATTTTGTCTTGTTCATTTTTGTTTGCCTTGTATATTTCAAACTCTTCTAATGCGTCAAGTGTTGTCCCCTTTCGACATATATGCATGGGTGTAAGATTGTCTTCAAAGCTGGTGTAATTATGATATTCTTCTATGAGGTGTTGTGCAAAGGTGGATTTGGTGTTGGGTTTCGGTTTGTGTTCTATGAATCTTTCATAGAAAGTTCTTCCAGTCTGTCCTATGTAGAATTTTCCACAGTCGTCACAATTAATTTTGTATATAGTTTTTTGAATTCGTATTTTAGAATTTGTGGTAGTAAGTTAGTATATTCAATTGCGATGTATTTATTATTGTGGTTTTGTTTTTGTTTTTTATTTTCTTTTTCTTTTTGGTAATTAACTTGTCTATTGTATCTGTTTTGTATCCGTTTGAAAGGGCAATTTGTTTTATTGTAATTATTTCATCTTCGTAATCTGTCTGGTTCATAGGTATATTAAATAATCTATTTATGAATGCATTATATGCTGCCAATTTTTGTGTATGTGGATGGTGTGAATTTTTGTTTATTGTAATGTCACAATAACACAAACAATATATTTATTTAATTATTTTATCCCCACTTGCAACCGCCCTCGCGAAAGTAATTTTGTGTGTATATATTGATATATGTGAATATTTGTATATATATCGAAAAAAAGTATGATTAAAAGCAACAAAAACTCACCCAAGTCCTTCTGTTCGTAAAGGCCACTGCTGCAGGAGAATAAGGTGGTAAAACTTTTTCTTTTGTATATGCACACTTTCCTGTGCTTTTGTTTCGTACATACATATATGCAACTTAATTCATTTCACTTTCAAAATGAGTTTTTAAAAAATACTTTATTAATATCACTTATAAACTATACAGCAATACATCAACTGATGAACTGATCAATCTCCACTTATGAATTCCAACCAAACTTATATCTGACTTATTTGGAGTATTTATACTCTAGGAAAAGAGACTTGAACAAAGAGCATTTGTTTTCAAGATGATTCATATAAATCTGTTTTCTAAGAATGGAACTTTATAGTTTATGACTAAATTAGGTTTGGAAACAATATTCATATTTTGGGCCTAAAGTTTATTTACAAGTACGTGCTATTCATGAATCTTAACTTGCACTCAATATATATAAATTTTATGTTGAATTTAATAAAAGATGTTTTTAAAAATTATTTTAAAGAGCAGAGCTCTTTATGTCTTTATTCGAACTGAGTAATTTAAGAACTAACTAAGCTATCGCAGATAGCCAGTGTGTTTCGCGATATCCTCTTTGTCATCGTCTTATCTATTAATTCTTTTGTTTTTCGTGACAAACACTTTGTCAGCATTTTATTTCTCTTTATGATTTTTCTTAATGACAATAACAGGAAATGGTATCAAATGAATGTTCAATAGTTGAATATGAATTTGATGCTATTTCTTTTGTTTACAAAAAAAATTGAGTTTCGCGAATTAAAATATATAGTCTGTCGCTTTTTGAACGTAACCATCTTTGTCTTCACTTAATTCTTCATTGAAGAGATTCAAGACATCAATTGAAGTGATTGGGAATCTTGGAAACGATATGCCTTCATAATTTTCAGATGCACCAGTATCAAAAATTATGGAACGTTTCTTTTCCAAATTCTTTGATTTGGTTGGTGGCTCTGATTGTATTAACTGTTGTAAGGAAAATACTTCACTGCCAAGGTATTCCACACTGTTTTTAAGTTCCTGAATTGATGCGTCGGTGCTGACCCTGTTTTGGCTGACAATGTTTGAAACTCCCGCCAAATATTATTTCAAAACTGCAAAAATTATGATTATGAAGTTAAAAATTTCTGTCATCATCATAAACTATGTACTTACTATTTGCTTCTTTTGAGTTAGTCTTAAGAAATTGAAGTAGCTTCTCTTCGTTTGGTAGATCCACATGTCCAACGATGTCCGTTTTTTTCCTCTAAGTGATGTTTGTTTCGGAATAACAATAGGATTTCGAATACTTGACGAGGCACTTTGAGACACATTTTCAGTACTCAAGGTATTTTCTTCTAGTGATGAACCTACCTCGTCATCTTCGAAATCACTTTGTGCCTCATCTTGCAGTAAATTGTCTTCTATATCACTGTCCGACCCCTCTATCTCTTCATCACTTCCGAGTGTGTTATCTAATAATCTCTCAAATTGTGCATGTCCACCTCTAGGACTGCCCTGTGACGTCATTTTATTTTTGTAATATAGCCTACATAAAATAAAAATTACCTATGTTTATAGAATATAAACATATCTTTACACAAAATTTCATAAAATAAATATTTTTTTGTTACAAAAAGTGACGTCAAAGATAACCTACGTTGCTTTGTTGGTATTTTCCAGGAAATTTATGTGTGTGCTGTAATGAACCGCGCCAGCACGTGTGTCTCCACCAAGCTCTATTGTTCGACTGAGTTGGCAAAAATTAAGAGCGTGGTGGTACCATTTAAAAAAGAATGGCAGTTTTTTTTTTAAATAAAGCACGTCGAATCGACGTATAGGTTATCTCTCTAGGGTTAAAGTCGATGTACAGCGATCTATTTTTCTTCTTATCCGCGTCCCTGTCTTTCTTTCCCAACCGGAAATTACAACAATCTCTTTTCTCATCTTCAAAGTTTTCATAAAATCGATCTAGGGAAGATAATGGACTTAAGGTCCTTCTGACATAAGGTCTTTATATCATACAATGAATCTAAAGAAAATGATGGACTTAAGGTTCCTCTGACATAAGGTCTTTATATTTTACATTAGTACATTACAATTTATTGGATTTTTTGGTTCACTTTCTGTTCTTTTTTTTAATCCACTTTTTGTTCTCCTTCGTGAAGGATACTTTTAAAGTTTTTTTTTCATCTCCTTTATGAAGGATAATTTGAATAAATTATTTCCCCTTGTAACGTAACTCGAGATGTTGTCGAGTGAGGGATGAGAACAAAAACTTCAAACCCCTATAACCATACACTCCGTACATTACCAGTAAGCCTTGGAGCTTACAGGGACTCCCAAACTGTCCTGGCAGTAAAGTGTATGGGTGCCCAATTTCCTTACCGTGGCATGCTTGCATGGCCAAAGGTTAGCTCGTCGGTTTTGTCGGGGTTCTTCTGGTTTGGAAATTGGACGGCCGTTACGTTTTTCATGCCGTTAAAATTGTACGAAAAATATTCGCGAAGCTTATAATTGTCTTGTTGTAGTGATGACACTATTTGTTATCCTTAATAGAGTGAGGAGAGTTAAGATGATGTTACCCTCCGAGGATATCCCACCCCAGTATCACACGGCTATGTTCTATGAGCAGAACCTTGCGACACATCCTGGTTACTATACCTCCTCTATTTTTATAGTAACCCCAAAAGAAACCAGAAAACCGAATTTAAGTTTTCATTGCATCGTCTTCGTCTTCATCGCTATAGCTCATTTTCGTCAGAGCAACATCCACCAGAAACTAAAAACCTAAACCATTACCATGGTTTGTAACTTAACTTCAAAAAGTTAGATTGAACTCAAACATTCAAACTTCCGAAAAAAAAAGATAGAAACGTAAACGTATCTTTAACCGAGAGGATTAAAATTAAACTCATAATTCCCAATCAAATGAAAAGATATTGTTGTTTTCAAAAAATAAATAATATAAAAACAAAATTTTATTCAAAATAAAATAATTAAGACTACAATGAATTCACTTTAACTAGTGGTATATCTTTAAATCAAAATAAAAAAAAATAATTGTTTTCTTTAGAAACAAACAAAAATCAAATATTCGTTGCGTTCCTTTGGGACTTTTAAACTACTTTTTAGTACTTCGCAGTAGACGTTGAATGGAACGCGTTAATTTTTCAAAAAGTAAAATCTAACCTCCAAAAATTATATGTCATTGCGGTTGTTGGTTTTTGATTGTCAGTTGTGATTATATTTGTAATTTAAATAAAAATGGTAATAATATTCTAAAATTCCTTAAAACTTTTACCAAAAATAATATCTTTAGGCCATTCGAGTTGATGAATGTAAATAGTTAAATTTATTTTGTTGTCTGGTAAGATTGCCGAAGTCTTTGTAGGGAGTAATTAAATAGGGTTTGTCCGGGTAAGCAGAATCTCCCAGTATAACACCTCCTGGTATGATTAAATCAGGCTGCTCACAAATCTTTCTATAGAAATGTGACCGACGGAAGAGACGAGCATCATGCATTGCACCTGGTTCACCGCAATGCACATCAATGAACTTTTTGTTAGAATCCACAATTGCTTGCATTAAAATGCTGAAGTATTTTGTTCTATTGTAGTACGCTTCGCTGTCATTCAAGGGTTTGCTTATCTGAATATGTGTTCCGTCAATGGCACCTGGTTTATAAAAATTAGAAAAGAATTATTCAGAACAAATGGTATCTGTATACCCACCTATAACACTAGGGAAGCCTCTCATCATGGAAAATTTAATTTGATTTATTTTCATTTCAGACACAGTCGGCCATTTGATGTAGTTGTGGCTCTCCAGCACAATCCATTCGATGACTCTGTGCAAAACTCTGAAAACACTGCTCTTGGTGATATCAAATCTATCGGAAATTTGACGATATGTTTCCGTATTTGCAAAATACCAAAGCACTATGTAAATTTCAAGGTTCGCAGCTATTTCCAATCGACCACCGTGAACGTCCTTAAGCTTAAAAGTATGGTATTTATCTGAGAGAAGAAAATACTTTATATCTAGAAAGAAAAGTGTAATGCAAATGTTTCTTCCTACCAATTAAAGTTTGTGCTACTGGTCGAATAAGACGAAAATGTTGTTTGAATTGCAAGTCGGTATATCTTTCAATTAACTCCAAAAAGTTCTCAACTCTTGGTTTCTTTGGTGGTCGTTCTTCGTCGGATTCAGAAGATGAGTCTGATGAAGAAGAGGATGTAAATAAAAAGTTCTCTTCACTGCTTGAATCAGATAATTCAGTCTTAAATAAACAAAAAAGAAGTTTAGTGATTCAAATAGATTTAATAAATTACAATTTTACAACTCACATTGAATAAATCCATTGCAAAAAATCTTAAAACTTTGAAAAGAAAGAAATTTCACACCCGAAAACATTCACAAAATTATTGTTTTTGAGAAACGTCAAATCAAACAACAACAATTTCTATTTCTTTTTACTGACGCCATCTGGCGTAGACTAGTATCGTAACTACTTCGAAGAACTACTTTGACCACAAGGGAAAAGTAGTTCAAAGCAGCCAGAAGTACTAAGCAGTAGATAAATGTTCCCAAAGGAACGCAGCAATTATAAAGAAAATGTAAGTTTTAAGACAGGAAACAAAATAATTAAATCAGAATTTTAAATTTATGTGTGTAAAACCAATTGATATCACCAACGAAAATGATCTAAATCTTAGTTAAGTAGGTTCACTTTTTATTTCTTTTCTAGGTTTAAGCTTTTTCTTTCTTGTTTTATTTTCATCAAAATTCAATTAATAACAGTTTAGGTAACACATAATTAAATTAAATCAAATATTCGTTCGTTCAAATTTTATGTAATATAATGTAATATTTTAAAAAAATGACTTACCGCACAAATTTCATTATTGAATACTTGACTTTTAACTTGTTGTATTTTTATTGTTCGCTGTTTCAATTTATAGTTGCTCAAATCTCCCTGATGGTGTGCACAGCATCGCAGGATTGAATTTCGTTGCTTTGTAAATTTTGTTCACTAAACTAAAACTTGATAAAAATAAATAGAAATTTGAACGAATTGAATTTACAAGGTCAAATTGTAATAATGTTTTATAATGAAAAATAATAGTTAATTTATTGAAAAGAAGGAAAGATAGTATGTAGGGGAAGTGTGGGCAAGACCGCACATTTAGTGCTTGACTGCCTCAAGAACTGTTATAAAACATCTTTTAAGGAAAATAAAATCTTTATTCACTAAGTCTTACATTTCATCTAGCAACTTTGATTATTATAATAAATAAAAACTTATTCAAAAAAAAAAAAAACAATAAAGTTTAAAAAAACATCGTTAAAAAAAAGGTCTTGCCCCCATATGGGGGCAAGTTCGCCCTACCAATTTTTTTTTTTGGGGCAATACCGTTTTGACCCTCAAATGCAAATTATTATTTGCAAAAGTCACATACAAATATGACATCTTCATCTTCTCCAACTCCAGCGCAAGCTTCATGAGCCCAGCCAGAACACATGGTACATTTTATCCAGCCATCAGTTGGGTTCGATTTGGAAAAAAGCTCCAGACAGAAGATGCAACTACAATCTGCAACACCAATATCCTCATCCTCACTATCAGCAACATTCCTTGAAGCCTGTTGCTTTACTTTTTTTGTGGTTTTTATGGTGACTTGCTTTTTTTTATCTTTGTTAGCAACTAGAGCTTCCAGCTCAGCTTTATATGGTGAACTTGTCAAAATTGCCGTTTTTCCCCGCCTTGTCTTTCTCTGAGAACAAGTTCTCTTTCCAGAAGGTAACTTAACAAGCTCCTTTGGAGAAGATAAAATGAAGGCTGTAGTTCCTGACGTTGATGGAGTGTTGTCTAAGGCAGCTAGAGCATCGACGAAGTCTGTGTTAACAAAGTTTTCCTGCGTGGAAATCATTGTTGTTGCAGGTGGTTCAATTGAACGTGCCCTTTCAAGGGGTGCTTCAAAAACATCTTGTAATGTGGAATTTGTGACAAGTTCTTCAGCGACTTCTGTGAAAGGCCTGTTTGTGGTTTCTGCTGGTTCAAACATCCAGTCTTCATACACGTCACTATTTAATGGATAAATTCCAGTCTTCTTAAATGCGTTAACTGCTGTCTGAATGATGGCAGATTTCATGTAAGCGACGCCAAATAGTTCAGGAATTTGATACTCAGTAACCATTGATGGTGAATTTGTTCGCATCCATTTTTTGACTTCTGACGAATAATATTGACTTAATGGTGCCATAAACGCAACGTCTAGTGGTTGCATTCGATGCGAACAATGGGGTGGAAAGCATAGAACAACAACATTTTTCTCTCGAGCCTTGTTTATGAATTCCAGGTTTTTGGTATGTGTTGAATGCCCGTCTAGTAATAGTAAAACCGGGTTATCCTTTGTTGGATTCGAATGTTTTAAAAAATGGTCAAACCAAGTTAAAACAAATCTGTCTGCATCCAACCACTGGGATGATAGACAGCAATTGAAACGAACAAAGGCGGTATAAACTGTCCAGAAGCACTCATGCAGATTTCAATTGTTATTGTTTTGCCACGTTCTGCAGCAGTAAGAGTTCCAACCTTATGATTGAAATTAAAGATAAAGTATTGACGCTAAGAAGAGAAAAAGGAACTTACCTGGGGTTTTCCTTTCTTAGCCAATACTTTTGATACTTTTTTGGGAACCGTTGATATGCCCGTTTCGTCGACGACGTTATAAATACGATCAGGTGTGAAGTGGTATTTATCCATTAATTCTGTCAACAGCTCAAAAAACTTAGCGACAGATACTCAATTGAAACCCATGGCTCTGGCTCCAGAGGTTCCTTCCGGCTTACGAAGGCTAATTTTAGGATTTCTCTTCAAAAATTTTTGCACCCACTTATATCCAGCCATCCCAGTTTCTTTGTCAAAATCGTTTTGTATGTTATTTCTTTCTGCTAGTTGGAATGCAAGTTCACGCAAATCCTTGATAGTTATGGGGAACAAACGGCTTTTGAGCTGAATTATATGTTCAGATAATTCATTTTCTTGCTCTTTTGTAAACACGGTTTTAATTGTTCCAAGAGAGCACGATTACGCCATTAGGCCAAAATGATTTAGAATTCAGTAAATGGAAAATCGAGTCCGGACATCTTATTTTAAATGATGCATACTTGGAATAGTTCCTTTGAAGCATTTTCGCCACAGTGATTAATTCTAGTTTACCAATTTTCTGAATTAAATACGTTTTAATATCTAAAGCATTTGTAGATGGTGCAAGTTTAGAAATAAAAATTTGTTTTTGACCTTCAACAACTTTAAGTCCATGTACAATAGGAGATTCGTATCTATTATCTTCGATTGCAGGTTGCTCTACTGCAGGTGGCCCTACTGCAGGTCGCTCTATTGCAGGTCGCTCTACTACAGGTAATTCAAATGGTTGACTCGAGGATTTTGGTAAGGAAGTTTGAATTGATGCAGAAGGAGAACTTGCAGTAATAGTTTCAGTAATAGTTTCAGTGGAAGAAATTGTTCTTAATTCTTGTGTTGTTATGGAGACCGGATTAGTTGGAACATATGATTCAAATACAGATAAACTTTGTTTCTTAGTGAAAGGATTCAGTTGACCAATATCTGTGTTCTTGTCCATTTCGTCACTTTTCCGTTTTGTAGATGAGGAAGAACTTTGCGCAAAGTTAGCATTAGAATTTTTTAACTTACTTCTTGTAAGTCGGCCTTGATGTGGAGGTTGCGATGCTAGGTTTTCAATTTTGTCTGAAAGGTACAGTAGTTGTTTGTGCATGTTTTCTAAACGGTTGGTGTTTTCAATGACATTTCGAGCAATATTAGTGTATGCGAAAGGATCGCACTCGTCACAGAAATAATAGAAAGATCTATTTTTGGCAAATAATTTTATAGAGCTATGTGGAGCACAAATGCATTTCACGTGAAAAATTTTCCGACATATTCCATTGCATATAATAGAATCAATTCCATAATCAGCAATTTCGTTACATAAAGAACAATTTGCCATGTTGTAAACGATTATTTTGGGATTTTGATTTTTGGCCAAATTTAAAATATTGTTTGCTACTGTACAGTATGGAGATATTGTAGTTAAAGGTTTGTGTATTTGCTTGCGTTATTAAATTCACAAACCGAATAATGTCGATGTTAAAGTGGTGAGTAAATATATTCTCGTAGTTGTAGTTCTGGCCGTAAGATGTCGTATATATGAATAAAGTTGTTAAAGTGAGTAATAATAATCCCCTCGGTAGTGGTGAATAAAATATGTAAATAAAGAATAAACACCAAAAGAATATAAGGTGAAGTACCAAAATGAGTTTGCTTGGCAGAACACTACTAAAAATGACTCACCCAGAAGGTAAGACTGAAAGCAAGTTGTCTCGTATATAGGTACGTGATGTCACTGATTGCTGTTCAGTCGATAAATATACAGGTTGATGCTGATGATATAGAGTTGGAATTTGTAGCTAAGTTTCACAAGCACTCGATTTTTGCAACATGTATGGAGATGAAAGCAAAATTTTTGGATTCAATGTAGTATCAACTTGGCTTCATTAGCAGAACATATACTAAAATGTTTCACTCACTAGGATAGATGAGACAGATAGATTAGATTATTATAAAAGGCTCCGGAGAGGATTCCAGTTAAATAGCAATAAAAAAAAGAAGACACTCAAAAATAAAATAAATTCTTGTGTAACTTTCATTATTAAAAAATTGATTTTACTATCTCTAATTACTAAAATTGCGAGGGACTGTTAAAGCAATACACTCGCGAGGAAAAAAGAGATTGGTAAAACTAAAAATGATTAATTGTTTGTAGAATTAAATAATAGAAATTTGGTAAAAATCGCGGAGCTAGTTTTAAGCACAGTTTTATGATTCAACAATGGGTTGCCAACTTTCTAAATTGGTCCACAAGGGCTATCCGTAACGCAGACCAATCAGCGGACGGATGGGCTTTCATATAAAGCCAAAACCACTAACGAATTGGTGAAAGTGTAGAAAAATATCCTGCCACCTCACACCGTAGCAATCCTTAAGTCGCTCTAACCGAAACAGAAACTCATAAACGGTCATATTAGTACTATCGAATTTAAGTCCCCATTTATGACAGCTAAGGAATTTTGCATATGTTCCAGAGGATCTACCAAAAGAGGGTTCATTGGCTTGGGAAGTTGGTGGGATTGTCCCAGAAGCTAAAATAGACGGATCACTTAGTCTCAGGTTTTCGAATTGTGCTAAAAATGCGTTTGGTGAAGTGTAAACCGGTGAAGCAGAAGACGAAGTCTGTCTTTGTTGTTGCCGTTCTTGCTGAACGGGAGTAGGAACAGAAGTTGGTTTAGATGGAGCTTCACTACGCTTACGCAGCTCATATTCGTGTGGAGATTCGTTAGTTGGAGTAGATTGAGATGCCGCAAGTTCCTGACGAATGATGGCTGTCAAATCTTGCCTCATCGCAGCAGCGTTTCTCTCCATTTCTTGTTGCATATGCTTCAAATCTTCAGCTCTACCTAACCCAACCGTAGCAGAAACTATTCTTTGAATATAATTCGAAATCTCTACCTCGTCAACTTGTAAGCCTTCTGTTACAGTTTTCTCAGATGTTCCACTATTTTGAGATTTCTGAGATTGTTTTGGAACAGCACCTGTGGCAACAGCAACAGGACTATCATTGGATGCTGCCGTTGTGTTCGACACATTCAAGTCATTTGAAGTAAGTTGCGTATCGTTTGCCAAATTAGATAACCAATTAGCATTGTATTTAAAGTCACGATTACGGCCATAATATGAGCCTTTCCTATGAGGAAGTCCACGTCTCGCCATTGTTAAAACCAAAAACGAAAAATGAACAGCTCAAAGTGAAGAAAAAAAAATCAAAGTTAAAAGAAAAAATCTCGAAAATTGAAACCGAAGAAAAAAAAATAATAACTCGAAGCTCAGGAATAAAAAACGAAGCTAATAAAGTAAAAGTAAACAATGAGACCAAAAAAAAGCAAAATATTGAAAATTTAAAGCCTTACACGCAAAATCAGTTTCAAGGTCAAATCAAAACTTTGATTTAAAACAATTTAAAAGTAAAATAAAACCGAAACAAAAAAAATAGAAATAAAATAAGAAGTTATTAAATCAAAACCGGAAAAAAATCAAACTGGAATTCAAAAAAATCAATCAAAAAGGAAATGAAACAAAAAAAGTATCAACATACTTTTTAGGCAAATGAAAAAAATCGATAAGATTTTTCACAAAAAGAAATAAACTAACCTTAGCCTAAAATAGTTCAAGAAAAATTAATTGAAATCGTAAAAATCAAAAAGACGATAAGACACAAAAAAAAAGTTGCAAGTTTAATCACAAGAACTGTGAAATGAGAAAAATCAAAATAGGCAAAACAAAATAAATATCAAAAAGAAATCACAAAGTAAATAAAAAAAAATGAATCAAAAATATAATAAGATTCAAACAAAATTGTATGTAAATCGTTTATCAGTTTACTTTTGAATTATTTTCAAAATGTTATTTTCAACTAAAAATTTTAGTTGAAGCCAAACAAAATCAAAATTGTATTTTGTAGTCAATATTCATGATGTGGGTGGATGTAACTCTGCGTTCACGATACAAACTAGCTTAATGACGAAGACGACTGTTGTACTCACACAAGGATATAGTATCTTTAAATTCTTTTCCCATGTAGACGAGTTGAAAATTGTAGTGCTTTTATGTTAAAATGCGAAATTTAAAATTTTGAGAAAAAGGATACAAATTTGTTTAATTTTTTTTTGCAGCGAACTAGTCAGGCTCTTATAGCCACGCTATCGGTCAAAAAAAAATATAAACAAAAACAATTTTAGAAGATTTAAAGAGAGATAAAAAAAACAAGTCTGAATCTAATTTGAAATTGCAAAAAATTAAAATCTACACAGAAAGAGAAAAAGGTCCGAAGCAACAGTCTAAACGAGGATCTCACCCATTTACTGGACATCTTATCCTTACTCAATCCGCGAGCGAAAAAAAAAAACTATATTTACAACTGATCTTACAAAATGTATTTAGTAAACTCAACAAAGAAATAATCGATACATGCAGCAGACTAATTGAGGATTTCACTCAATTACTGGTCAGGTTCTCGAAATTATTATCCTGTTGTAAAACTAAGTAAAAGAAAGAGTACTAAAACAAAAGTGAAATAAAAGCACGAACAAAATTCACGCCTCTCAAAAAAAAAAAAAATCAATAAAAGATTATAGTAAAAATTTCAAAATTTTTACTCAAAAAAAAAGACAAAAAATCGGGGCCCCACGTTGGGCGCCACCTGTAAGTTGTTGAAATTGACATTACCGATAAGCACTTTTGTTACTGCTTTAGCATGCCTTATAGTCTCTATTATATATTTATTCCCTATGGATATCGTATTTAATGATTCTAATTTGGATATATTTTTAAGAAACCTCTTTAATTTTGGTTCGCCATTATTACAAATTGCATGACAACTATTAACCTGGCATATTACTGATCTTTCATTGAACCCATAAGTTTTTTGATCTATGCTTATCTGGTAATCTCCTATAATATCACTTTGTGGCATATTTAAGTCTGAAATTCTAGCTTGATAACCTAGCCCATCATTTATTATTAAGCCATTTTTTGCTACTGTAATCTCAGAACTGAATCCAGTTATATATAGAGGCATCATGCTCATTATTCCATCTAGATTCAATTTAGGATTATTTACATTAACTTTATACTTCGTTGAGACACCTTTATAGTCCACTTTAATAATAACTTCCCAAATTTCTGACAATCTCGCATAAACTGGATATAATTTGCCTACTGTTTCTACAGACCACTTGTACCATGTGCATGATGTCTGATGGTAACAATAACTATCGCATCCAACTGTATCACTATCGCAACCATATCCATCCACAGTTCCATTGCTTTCGAACAAGAGCCCTTTATTTACAGTGTTTGCTAAACAACCACCCTCCCAGCATTCACCAGCTCCCTTACAGTTAGATGCTGTCTTTATTTCAATAATATAATCGGATGTGTAATATTGCAGATAATATCTTGTTCTGTAGTAAGATTCTGCTATTTTAACTTTCATTATTTCTCCATCAAAGTCTTTAAAACAAATAATAGAACCAGTCATTAGTGGTATATCATACATACCAGAATCGACACATTTGTTAGAATCACAGATCCTGCCATTTGAGTATATAAAAAGTGTATTGTCACAGCAATCACCAGGTTTTAATCCAGATGAAACTAATAAAGCACCTAGTGTCAAACTAGTTAAACTTGGGTGCAAATTGTGGATTGCTCTAGTAGTGTTGCTGTTATAAACGTTTCCATTTCTTGGTGGTGGTTCAGGAGTATGATCCTCAGATGGAGCACTTGGTTCATTCCTTTTATTTTTAATACTCTTTGAATATAATTCTATATATGATGGCTCAACTAACTCCCTTCTAGTTATGGTTTTTGTTATATACTTCTGTTTAGTGTTTAATGGCATCTTGTATATTGGCCTAGCCTTAATACCAGTTCGTAGTTCAATGGATGCTACTTTTTTATTCTCTTTATTGTCCTTATACTTGTTATATCTGTATATAATATTTTCTATGGCTCTAGTAATTAATGAATTGATTATATGCCTAAATAACACCAATATTATTATTATTGGAATTAACCCAATTAACAACCCAAATAAGAATGGTACCCAGTATTGCTGACATCCTACGATCAGTTGGTTGTAATTGCAAAACAATCCACACATCTTGCATTCTAGTTTCGATATCATAATGCCAGTTAAGTTTCCACAATCATATCTTATAATTCCAAAAATTAACCATTAACAGTTCCAGTATGATAGCTAGCCATGTCAATATTGTTCACATTTATGTTACACCTGTAACCCTCTTCAATGGTTATCAAGCCATCTCTAACATCTATTACATTACCATCTACGCACATTGTTTAAACCGAAGTTAAAACCTCGCATAGAAATGCGAAAAACCTATCTCGACGTTGACCCGATGCTTATTTTTATAAATAAAGAAAACTAAAACAATTTTGGTTGGGAAAAAGCATTAGCAAAAAACCCAATTTATTAAACACTTTCGTGAGCACTTTCCAACTTGCCAACTGGCCATCTACAAAGCTGATTTAAGACTAAAAATATTTTCTATAAGAACGAAGAATGCATGTTCTTTTGTATGCACTTTCGTATAATACATAACAAGAATATAGAATGTTGAAGTGGAGGTTTAGCTGGCGGTTGCTGGCTGTAGTGGTGTTGAAACTCGTACGCTCGCGTTCGATACACACATTACTATAAGTAATAATGTAAAAAGTATTGTTTTGCAAATCATCATGAATAACTTTAAATTAGTAATTTGAATATGTCTCTGCGTGCTGCACTTATTGGTTAACTTCCCCTTCACACATGAAACAACAAGCGTTTAATCCTTACTTTTAGGATATCACAAAACACTGTTGTTCTGTCACGGTCGCCACTTAAATTCTTCCTTACATCGAGTAGGTTTTAAAAAAGTTTTTTTTAAATTACTGCTAAAGCAACAGATCTCTTTTTGTTCAAAATCTGAAAACATGATCTTACTTATTGGAGTGTTATTTATACTTAACAAGAACAGAGGGCTCTTTACAATTAGTCACTTATTCATTTTTAACATTTTATTACTTTTTTATAATTGAAATTAGTGAACATTGTTCATATGCATTGTTTCGAGATTTTTACGCTCAACTGTTCTTATTCACAATTGCGTTAACCTTAAGTTAACATAATGTGTTTCTTTAATAAACCTTATTCCTATTAGTCGGCAATAGCGAGGTGATGATGGGCTTGGGTTTTGTCAAAGAATTTTCTTTTCGAGACCGTAAACCAACTGAAGCGGAGCTACAGAGCTTTGAAATATATTAGCATCGTATTCAACTTCATTATCAAACTTCATTTTGTATTATATGCTTATTACCGATGGCGTCTCGTTTTTTCGAAGCGACGAATTTGTAGCAGATTTTTAAACGATGAAAATGTAACAGAGATCTGTCAAAATGAAAAAACTCCAGGTAATTCAAAAAACTTTCCAAATTGAAATTTCAATGGTAATATAATACCATCAGATTCTATTATATCAATAGTGGGTGTAGTTCCACTCTTAACACAAACCACATTATTTATAACATAACTAGAAGGTTCTCGATATAAATTATTATTTTTTGTTACCTGAATAAATCTGTGAAAAGTTTTAACTTTATCGAAAGGATTTTGTAGAAAAAGCAGAGTTTGTTTAACATTTAAATATGTCTTGCTTTGCCACATTGATATGTTCAAAAAACTCTTGATGTAGTTTTTTAAATATAAGTGAAAATAATCCCTCTGTCAATAGATTAATTATATCTTCTACAATCTTACGAGATAAATTAGAATTTCCATACAAGTTACAGAGGAAGCTTATTGCAGAAGATTCTACAGTTTTAAAAAAATTAGATTCTTCATAAGTACTCTTCCTTTCTTCTAGATCTAGGTTATCACTTTAAAAGTTATTTTCAAAAAATACATTGTTCTCTTGACTAAGCGAGGGCGGAGAATCAGACGAGTTAAGACTTAGGCTCTTACATGATCGTTCAAAATGTCTTCTGAAACTTTTAAGGTTGTAAATTTGCTTACAGCTAAAACATTGATAATCATCTGTTTGTTTAAAGTAATGTATTGTTTTATAGTGACATATAAGCTTTTTTACATCAGTAATTGAATTAAACATAAATGACATTTAATTTATGTTATTTTTTTAAACATAAATGACATTTAAACATGTTTTTTTTTTTAAAGATTTTAGAAGGATAAGAACATCAGGCGATACTCTGTCTGAGGTTTCAATTTCAAAAAAAATGTTTGTCCAAACAGATTTACATTCAAGTGGATATTTGAGATTAAGAGTGAAAAAAATTTTAAAACAAGTATCTAACGCTGGAAAAAAGTTTTGAAATTTATATTTAATTTCATTAAAATAAACTATATAAGTGTTATCAAACCTACATTGAAAAATAAGTGGCTGTAAGTTTTGCCCTTGTTGTCTCACCTTTGTAGCAATTTTGTCGATGGTGGGGTTGAAATCATTTACTTCCCCCACTTCAACCACCAATGACTGCTGGGAGTCCTTTATAGTGGGCTTCAAATTTTTTTTTTCTTAACTTCGCTTGAAACCGCTGCTTGTCGGGTTGTTGGCGGTAGGATGGCGTAGAGCAGGTTGATAATTAAAATATCTTCTGGATCTGAAAAAAATCAAAATTAAAATTAATATGTTACTCTTGGCTTTCGTAAAACAAATACGTATCTAAAAAATGTTCAATAGCAAAAAATACTAAAAAGATGAAATAAATATTAGGTGATTTCAAATTATCCAAAAGATAGAACGATGCCTTTCTCGCTTTAAAGGCCATAAAATCGTTCAAATCGACTACAATTATGCCACTGCCTTAACCTTCCGATAAAAACTGTTTTTTTTTTTTTTAACCCCATACATTTTTTGTATTTTAACTGTAAATTTGATTCGGCTTGTTTTCTTTTTCCAACCTGTTATAATACTACCCCTTTTGTTTTGTATGTATATTTCAAATGCATTCATATCGGAAGGTTAATTATACCCTGCTTAAAAATAGATTGAAAATGTATTTAATATCCATACATATACTCATATCTACCTTTATAGACAAAAGTTTGTTATCAAAACTGATCATCGACCAAATATAATTTTCATTTTTTAAGAAGGGAGGTGTTATGAAAGAAATGAAACTAAAAATTAATGATTACAATTTCTGACTTCCCCTTTTTCCACTTTTTTTTTTTTTAAATATAATTGTTATGTCCAAACACCAACTGACGACGACCTCTTTCAAGTTCTTATTTGGAACACTAGATATTATTAAAGATGCTAATCAGAATGAGGAAGTAATTATAATTACTATTTTGAAATCTTTTATAAGGTTTTTGAAAATAAATATTTATTCGCATTAAGTCATGAAACAAAATACGAATGTAATTGTTCTGAAAAATAAAATACTTTGAAACCTAAGAGACTAGTATTGAAAATTATGAACATGTATTAACTTTTGAAAACAAAGATGTATATCGTGCAGCACCAATGGATTTTTGTTATAATGTAAAATTGAATGATTTAGATGTCGAAAATGTAAAGTTGCCTAAAATAAAACTTAAAGGCTTAACCGAATTACAAGACTTAACTGCTGAAATTAGAAATCAAGAAAACATAAGGAAATGCTACTTCATATTCAAGGCGCAATGTTTGGTGTAATTGGAACGATTGCTTTAATAACTATAAAATTAACTGTTATTTTCTTTTTCTTTTGCGTAATTGTTTCAATTAAAAGACTAAACAAAGTGTTGTAGGAAGAGAAAGGATACTACATTATCATAATTATGATAAAAGAAAAACTGTACTAAGATCCAATTCCAATGTATTTAAAATAAATGATTTAAAATAAATGATTTTGATATTGAAAAAAATTAATGTGTCAAGAAAAATATAATATTCATTTTTTAAGAAGGGGGGTGTTATGTATGAAATGAAACTAAAGTTAATGATTACAATTTCTGACTTACCCTTTTTCCACTTTTTTTTGAAGTAATTGTTGTGTCGAAACACCAACTGACCACGACCTTTTTCAAGTTCTTATTTGGAACTCCAGATATTATTAAGATGAATGAGGAAGTAATTATAATTACTATTTTGAAATCTTTTATAAGGTTTCTGAAAATAAATTTTTATTCGCATTAAGAGATGAAATAAAATACAAATAATATATGTATCTATAATAATGTAATAAAATTACAAATTAATGATTAAAATTTTCGACTTACCCTTTTTCCACTTTTTTTTGGTATAATTGGTATTCTGTTCGTTCACTTTCACTTTAATTTCAATGTCCAAAACCCAACTGGAACTGACGACGACGAGCCAATGCTGAAATTTTAACACTGGAAAAATAATTCCGTTTTCTATGAAGCGCGTCCTAATGATCACGTACGTTGTTAACCATACTGGAATCATTCTCAATTGTAACAATGTTAGTGATGGAAGTATTATATTCGTGTTCACTGCACTCTTATGGAAGTATTAAGCTACTCTTACACTTCAACAAATAATTTAATGACAACAAATCAGATTCTCGTGTAGAAAATGAGAATTACAAATTTTATTAAAATATTATCAATATTTTTACGAGGTGCAAGAAATTTTCAGTTTTTAAGGTGAGTTCTTTTGACTTCTTTTTAGTTTCAGAGACGCTTTTAAACAATGCGGTTCTAAAAGGATAAATATCCATATTATTTAATTAACTTATGTGTACACCAATAAACAAAAATTCTTAAATTTGGTTTTGATTTTCAGCCCCCATTTAAAGGCTTTTCCATAATGTTTCTTTATTTAAATATTACTTCCGATAATATATTTTTTTAATTGAAATAAAGATCGTAAAAAATACTATAAAAAAATTTATTGGAACTCTGGCCGTTTCGGAGAAAATTAAGTTTTCAAAAACCATTTTTTAACTATTATATTATGTTCCGTAACTTTTATTTTAAGGAATATTTTTTTAATTGAAACATGAACACTGTGGCGCTCAAATTATCTTCATGTCAATGGGGTGTAATGTAAATTTGCCTTCTGAACACTAGTAATTTGAAATGAAGGCACTTGTCATATTGTCAAGTTACTTAACTTGACAAGTGCCTTTATTTATTTATATGTTTGAACTTTGTCTGAAAAGACACGTACAGCGCAGAAGTTTTTAATGAATATAACTTTATTTATTTTAAACATCATATTTTATTTTAAACTATACATATTTGTGATGTCTGTGTCTGGATAAATACCGATCGTGAGAGCTTTCGCAATTAGACTGTCACAAAATAATTTATTTAAAATGTGAATTTTCATTTATCTAACAAAGACCAATTTTTCTAGGAATAAACTCATTTAATGTGTATGATGTGACTATTGTGTGGAATTTATTATCTAACAGATTTTAGCATAGCTAGAAAAAATATGGGATCGTTTGTATGAGTTTCTAGCTTAGGGACTACTAAAAGATATGATTTTTAAGGACTTGATTGAGAATCTGGTTGAAAATTGTGATTTCACCACCCTATACGAGCATCGGATGCAGAACGGTTCCAAAGATATTTGTCTTTTGCTGCGAACTTTATAAACATTTATATCAGAGTCCCTTATGATGCCTGAGTTAAACTCAAATTAATAAAATAAAAAAAACGAGGACAAAAATGATTGTAAAGGGTGTCCCAAAATTAACGCAAGAAATCTTGCGTTAATTTCAAACAAGTTGATATACATAAAGGGTGTCCCTATATTTATTTAATTTTGTTTTTCCTATGTACAACTAGTTGCTCTGATTCTGGCGATCTCGTTTCATTTGAAATGCCATTTCAATTTAAGCATATGATGTTCGCATTGCTGTATCAATATAAACCATGAGTAATTCTTTTAGTATAACATGGGCTTGTTCGGTTGTTTCTGTGATTTACAGACAAGGAACAAGTAAAAGAGTTCTGACCGTTTATTTTATTTTTTATTTTTTTATATAGTACTTAAAAATATAAAACGATACCAAGTCTGCTTGGTTAATCTAAACATGAAACCTTGGTTGTTGCAACAGAAACGTACCATTTCAATTTTACTTTTGCTTATTTTAAATGAACTGTGAATGTGATTGAGTAATTATTTTTACGATAGTTAAAAAGCGCAAATATCAACCACGCTGCTTTGTTGATTTATTATTAAACCTTGCTTCTTCAAATACATACGTTTGTGATTGAATTTTCATTTATTGAAATAGTATTCAAAAAAAACTATAAAAGTGATCGATGAACTAATGTTTATGGTATCTAAAGACAAAAAAATATCAACAACGTCTAGTTTGTTAATTTAAACATGAAAAGCCTTGGTTGAATCATCACAGACGTACTCAATTTCACAATTTTTGAAGATATTTGTTGCTTACGACGTGCATAGTAAAGCAACAATGAAATCAACAATTGAATTATCGTTTTACATTTAAATCATGTTTGAATCAGCTATGAATGTGATTGATATCACTAGTTGATTAGTTGATTCGATCACGACGCCTTAGTTGATTCGACTACAAACGTAGTGATTTTCACAATTTTGTCTGCATTGTCAACCAACAATGAAACATATTTGAATCAACCAAGCTTTTTTCTTTCGGTGTGATCTTTCATTGAACCCATAAGTTTTTTGATCTATGCTTATCTGGTAATCTCCTATAATATCACTTTGTGGCATATTTAAGTCTGAAATTCTAGCTTGATAACCTAGCCCATCATTTATTATTAAGCCATTTTTTGCTACTGTAATCTCAGAACTGAATCCAGTTATATATAGAGGCATCATGCTCATTATTCCATCTAGATTCAATTTAGGATTATTTACATTAACTTTATACTTCGTTGAGACACCTTTAGAGTCCACTTTAATAACAACTTCCCAATATAGTAGCTTATTATACTATAATGGATTATTCGGCCGACCATGAAATGAAATACGTCTTTACTCTTTCGCTTCTAAATTTCAACTGAATATTCAAACTTTATTCTTAAGACTAGGGTGAACAATATATAAAACAAAGAGGAAAAGAGAATAGTATATAATAACAGAAATAACGATCGGTATGGGAAATTATATAAGGCAAGAATAACGTTCGGTTTAAGGTATTTATATAATGACAATGTGTGTGTTTTCAAGATTGATAGTGAATGAATAACAATGTAACAATATAATGATAGACACTGATAGCATGCGATATCTTAACATATACCTATATATATATATAACTACTACACCAAATTTCTGACAATCTCGCATAAACTGGATATAATTTGCCTACTGTTTCTACAGACCACTTGTACCATGTGCATGATGTCTGATGGTAACAATAACTATCGCATCCAATTGTATCACTATCGCAACCATATCCATCCACAGTTCCATTGCTTTCGAACAAGAGCCCTTTATTTAAAGTGTTTGCTAAACAACCACCCTCCCAGCATTCACCAGCTCCCTTACAGTTAGATGCTGTTTTTGTTTCAATAATATAATCGGATGTGTAATATTGCAGATAATATCTTGTTCTGTAGTAAGATTCTGCTATTTTAACTTTCATTATTTCTCCATCAAAGTCTTTAAAACAAATAATAGAACCAGTCATTAGTGGTATATCATACATACCAGAATCGACACATTTGTTAGAATCACAGATCCTGCCATTTGAGTATATAAAAAGTGTATTGTCACAGCAATCACCAGGTTTTAATCCAGATGAAACTAATAAAGCACCTAGTGTCAAACTAGTTAAACTTGGGTGCAAATTGTGGATTGCTCTAGTAGTGTTGCTGTTATAAACGTTTCCATTTCTTGGTGGTGGTTCAGGAGTATGATCCTCAGATGGAGCACTTGGTTCATTCCTTTTATTTTTAATA
This sequence comes from Eupeodes latifasciatus, assembly GCA_920104205.1. NCBI lineage: Eukaryota > Metazoa > Arthropoda > Insecta > Diptera > Syrphidae > Eupeodes > Eupeodes latifasciatus. The sequence goes on along the minus strand of OV049924.1, from coordinate 387,223,040 downwards.
CTCTTTGAATATAATTCTATATATGATGGCTCAACTAACTCCCTTCTAGTTATGGTTTTTGTTATATACTTCTGTTTAGTGTGTAATGGCATCTTGTATATTGGCCTAGCCTTAATACCAGTTCGTAGTTCAATGGATGCTACTTTTTTATTCTCTTTATTGTCCTTATACTTGTTATATCTGTATATAATATTTTATATGGCTCTAGTAATTAATGAATTGATTATATGCCTAAATAACACCAATATTATTATTATTGGAATTAACCCAATTAACAACCCAAATAAGAATGGTCCCCAGTATTGCTGACATCCTACGATCAGTTGGTTGTAATTGCAAAACAATCCACACATCTTGCATTCTAGTTTCGATATCATAATGCCAGTTAAGTTTCCACAATCATATCTTATAATTCCAAAAAATAAACCATTAACAGTTCCAGTATGATTGCTAGCCATGTCAATATTGTTCACATTTATGTTACACCTTTAACCCTCTTCAATGGTTATCAAGCCATCTCTAACATCTATTACATTACCATCTACGCACATTACTATAAGTAATAATGTAAAAAGTATTGTTTTGCAAATCATCATGAATAACTTTAAATTAGTAATTTGAATATGTCTCTGCGTGCTGCACTTATTGGTTAACTTCCCCTTCACACATGAAACAACAAGCGTTTAATCCTTACTTTTAGGATATCACAAAACACTGTTGTCCTGTCACGGTCGCCACTTAAATTGATTTTTACGCTCAACTGTTCTTATTCACAATTGCGTTAACCTTAAGTTAACATAATGTGTTTCTTTAATAGACCTTATTCCTATTAGTCGGCAATAGCGAGGTGATGATGGGGTTGGGTTTTGTCAAAGAATTTTCTTTTCGAGACCGTAAACCAACTGAAGCGGAGCTACAGAGCTTTGAAATATATTAGCATCGTATTCAACTTCATTTTCAAACTTCATTTTGTATTATATGCTTATTACCGATGGCGTCTCGTTTTTTCGAAGCGACGAATTTGTAGCAGATTTTTAAACGATGAAAATGTAACAGAGATCTTTCAAACTGAAAAAAATTAGAACAAACTCTAAGCACAAAAGCAACTTATATAACTTATAGCACCACAAACTATTATTCTACCGCACAAAAAATACTAGACAAAACGAAAAATTGACCGAGTCACGGTTTTCCTGTACGCTGCTTCTGTACTATATTCTTGAATCTTGTTTCATTTTAACAACTTACTTCTGTACTATTTTCTTGAATCTTGTTTTAATTTTAACAAGGTTACTTCTGTACTAATTTTGATATATGTTTTAATTTTATTTGTTTTTTTTTTTTAATATATTTTAATTTTTAACAAGAGCAGAACTTAATGCCTTCACTTTCAAAAATAGACTACTGTACTTATCTGAAAAATGTTCCCAGACGGAGTTCTCCTTCTTTCGTCTCGGCAAGCGTGTATGCATGTATGCGTATGCATATGCAGGCTGGAAAACTGGGGAAGTTCTCTGCGCGGGTATCTGTACAAACTATACGAACTATACGACCTATACGAACTTTACTTTGTCGTCGTTGGTTGGACCAACAATGTATAATCGTAGACTGTAAAACGTAGAGACGAACGGATAAAATGAAACACCGATTTGTTTTGAGTCGGGAAACTCAGAAAACCCGACTATTCTAATTCTTTTTTAAAGCCTATTTCTTATTACAATTACTCGACTCGAAAGTCATTGAATTGTACACCTTTACTTTGCTCTGAAGGAGCTCTACCCGGTAGCGACCATCCTGTACGAGAGTTTAATATCAACTGAACATAAAAGTGCTCCACTCAAAGGCAATACATTCTATACAAATACAATGATATTTAGGTTATATGCCTTTTACAATGTGATTCTATACAAACATAATATATTATTTATTACATAGCGTTCGATACAAAAAGTCTAAATGATTTCATTACTGAATATTTAACAAATGTGTTTTTATTAAATTATTCGCAAATGAATAAATTATTAAAATGATAAGTGTTGAATCTCAAAAATCAAATAAAACACTAAACTCGAAATTTTATTATAGATTTTACTTTATTTGACTCCGAACGATAGTTCAGATTCGTGTTTCCTTTATCTTTGTTCGTGGACTGTAGTTTTTTTTTGTATATAAAAGTACTAGACAATAGTATTAAAAGCGATTGAATGAAGAGTATTTAATTAAGGTTAAAACAAAATTATACTGAATTAAGGTAAAATGAGAAAAGCATTTTAAATTGTAAAAAAAATAAGAATATTATCAAAATGAGATTGAACAATAAGTTTTGAAATGTATTACAACACAAACAGCGATAGTGACAATGCCGAAGAGGGTGGAGAGCGAAATATTGCAAAAGCACAATCAATTGAAATCAATTAATAGACAACACTCAAATCCATTTGATTTGCCTGATTCAAAGGCAAATTTGCAACAATATCTTAAACTTAAAATCATCCCAAACCTGATAAAAGAAAATATTAAAAATGTGTTTGTGTTAATAGAATAAATTGACTAAAACCTTTTGCCAAACATCACCATCTCGTATTGGAAGAACTATGCTGTTCCACTCTTTTTTAATATCGGCTTTGTTTTACCTTTCAAAAATCCTCTAGCCAACTGCTCGTTGCTTTCCATCAGCTGGACAAGGGCCTGGCATTGGTTTTGGTTTGTTAATTTCAACTGAAAATGTGCAAAAATATTTATTTTTTATTTATCGCGAAGAAATTAATAGTAAATTCCAAAAAATAAATTATTTAACAAGGAAACTTACAGTTTTCCGAGCCTCCATTTCTTCGTCGTGAGCAAATTTGTGAACAAGAGATACCGTCGTTTGTTTCCATCATCGTCGTTTCTTTTCGTCCTTCAGAATGCTGAATGAAAGCTTTCAACACACTTGAAGTTTACGTACGACAACAAAACGAGTGACAAAAGTTGAAAACGACTTTTGAAATGCAGATTGTGTCGTGTCATATATTTTGCTGTCGTTAACGACATCGGTAATAGGGGTCATAGACTTTGCTGGGACCCGTCACAACCCCACTTATCAAAATCAAAATATAAAAAAAAAATAATAAAAAAATGAATTTAAAACAAAAAAAATAGTTTGGAAATTCCACAGAGAGAAAACTTTCCTAACACCCTGTACTTGATGAAATTTTCACAATATTCCACTTCTAAATTACGAAATATACAACAAAAGTATGCTCAAGCAAAAAAAGTATCAAAAAAAAAAAAAATTAGTGGTTGTCACACTAAATATGGTCACACCAAAAATCGAATTGCAAATAAGAATTGAATTCCAAAATTATTCCAGGTCAAATGAAACGTACAAAAAAAAAAAAAAAACAAAACCAAAATCGAATTAAAACTTTTGCGTGAAAGAAAAGAAAAAAAAAAAGAAAACACAAAGGAAGATACATATATATAAACCACTATGCATAAAGTAAATAAATACCGTACAAAGATTTACCGTTGGAATCATTTTTTTTTTTTCTTAATCCCATATGGTCTTGCTGAGATTTCAGTATCACAATCTTCATGAACTCTGTAGTTTCTTCCGAGCCGTCGAATTTCTTCGACTGACACCTCCTGTCAGAAAGGAGCCCTTCCCAATACTCGTTCGAACTGTTGAAGTTGTCTCGGGCTGAGTTCTCTAGGTCTTGATCTCCTTCTTTTACAAATTATCACCAATATTATGCACAGTATAATGACGCATCCAATGGACCATCTAGAATATCCCCTGTTGCTACAAATTCGGTAGCAACCAAATCGAAAACCTTTGTGAACGGGCTAAATGAAACACAACGCAGTTCTATTGCCAGGTTACAAAACCTAAATTAGTAAATTTATTACAATTAGATTTATGCATTACATACATTCTTAATAATGATCATTACTTACTTAGTTTTTGAGTTAATACAGTTGTTAAATTTTAATTTTATCATATATTTTAAGTAGGTTTTGTTTTACAATTTTAGAAAGCAAATCTTAATGTACCTCGTGGGCGATCTAATGACAGAAAAAGGAAAATTCTCGAATCTAGTAAATTTTTTTTTGAAAGAACGACAAAACTAAGATGGCCGATCTTTTCCTGTTTTGAGTGGCGCCATCAGCAAGTTCGCCTTGGAACTACTGATGATGACTTAAGGTGCGGACGCATCGTCTTTAACATCCCCATTCTCGTTCTTGGAAGAAATCTAAAAAGATATTCGAACTTCTGACAGTCTCTTTAGCCGTATCTAGATGTTCGTCCCAGTGAGCAAAATTAGCCCTATCATGAGAGGTTTCTGTTAGCATAGTCAGTTTCAGATCGAATGATTCTTGATCATCTACTGATCCTCTTACGGATCTTATTTTGACATCCCAATATTTTCCATGAGAGGTATGTAACAGGGGAGATATTAAAGGTAATGGCTCTCGATTAGGATTGATTATTCCGGATATGGCTGCTACTTTGATCCATTTGTCTCCATCCAAATATGATATATGTTCTCCCTTTCTATAAGTAAAATAATCTATATCAGATACCAGTTTGTATGGCTGTCGTGACTTGTAAATAGAAGCGTGATTCTTGAAACAAAAATTGTGAAAAAGGATCTCCTGTTAAATATTGAGCCATTTTGTCTGGATCTGAAGTTTTAACACTTTCTTTCCACATTTCAAGTCTAATAAGACAGATTGATGTTCTAAGATCATGAAACTTTCTATTGACATGTTCTTCTATGGTCTCGAGATCATAATTTATTTGAGCTTCTTCTAACTCACTAGAAAATTACATGTCCTTAGTGTACATTAAAGCTAACGAGGAGTCAAGGGCCGGAGCAGCTGGAGTGAAATTACCAAACAATAACACTCCCAAGTCTGATTTGTACAACAGGGGAAAGGAGTCTCCACAAAGTTTTATAGGTTTTTGGAGGTGGATTGTAAATTGAAGCGATGTTGATTAAATTGTGATAGTGACAATGTTGTCGTCTCGCACTGAGATGTGTCCTGCTTCTTCTGAGTGAGGAATTAGATTTATAGCTTGTTATTGCTATTATCTTATTAACACCATGTAATAAATCTTTAATAAATAAAACACAAATGAATAAAATCTTTTAACTTTATTATATTTAAATTAACTTTTGAGTTTTAGGTTGGGAGCTTTGTTATATTAGCATCCAGCACACAAGACAGACGAGAATATTCTAATAAGTAATGATTATAAAGTTTTTACAAGGAAAAGATAGCAAGGAGGGAACCAAAAACATTCTGATTTAGGATGCGTTCAGAATTTTCGAGATCGGAAGCGTTCATTAATTGAAAGTAAATAATGGTCGCGTTCATTAATTGAAAGTAAATAATGGTCGCGTTCAAGCAAGCAACTTATATATGATGCGATGCAACTTTGTTAACGCGATTGAGTATTAGGTGAATAAATTAATATCCACTACAGATTACACTCTTCAGTCAATCATTTCTCTATGATCAACCATTTGTTCTCTCTATGAAAAACATTTGGATAGGAGGTTGTATACCAGTGACCATTTTCCACTATGAAGCCTCCTGCTGCACTAGGATATCCAAAAATTTTCTTTGAAAACACCCTGTTTAAGTCGGAACTATTTTGCTCCGACTCCTGGACAGGGTACATAAACCTTGACCAGAATGAAGATATACAAAAAGGTGCTTGTACCTATTGTATCTTGAAGTATCGTGCGAAGTTTGTTGTGAACTATTAATGCCCCTTACCACTGGTGGGGGGAAGCAATAATAATGAATAACGCAGAACAACCTTTTGATCGTAAATGATAAATTTTATTAGAATACAATACTATTTATACAATAATTTTGCTTACTTAGCTAAATTTACAAACTCCTAAAATATACAAAAATAATATGATACATAAAATATAACAAGAAACATAATACATTTCAGGCAGGTAAGTGCAGAGCATGAATGCAAAAGAAAACTGCTGACTATTGTCAGAAAATTAGTTGAATGTGATTTGAAAATAAAGCATACAGAAAAGCTGTTGCTGTTGTCATTGATTAAACAGAGAAGCTGTTGTAGGGTAAATGCTAAAAAAATGTTGGTATATGATAATCGGATGGATTAAAATATACATACATTCTCCGCCCGTTGAACTATGTTCGAAATTATAGTACCATTTCGAAGGTTATGTTGTTGGGATTTTTGTCGTGGAGGTCTTCTTTTTTGCAGTCGAGGTTAGCCTGGATATCTGCCAAGGTTCTGCTAGGCTTTCTTTTGTTTTTGCAGTAATAGCAGTATGACCATCGTAATAAGCAGATAAGGTTTATGATGGATATGATTAATGCGAAGTAGCTCACTGTAAATTGGTGCACATCATTTTGATATGTTATGGAAGGCAACACTTTGGTAAGATTTAAAAGTTCTAGCTTGAGTGCATCCAATTCCTCTAAATGTTTTTTGTACGGAAAGATTTCGTAAGAGGTTGATGTCAAATTGTCTGGCAAGGCATACTTGGTTAGATTTCCAGCTGGAAGGAGTGACATCCTAGAGACCGTTCTTTGTATAAAATGGACACGCAAGATGAAGTCATTTTTAATAATGCAGCCGGATGGAATTTGCAGAATTCCAGAACCTTCCAAAACGGTTTGTGTTACGGTGTCATTGCAAACAAAATTGAGAGTGGTTTTGACCTTCAAAACGTAAATCCATTCATTTGGCTTGTGCAGCTGGACCCAATGAGGGCCATCGTTGGCGTTTAAAACTTTGCATGCAGGAGTTTGTTGACCATGGTTTAAGAAGTTGATTTCGCAGGAGCTTACTTCAGATCCACGTCTGTAAATCGGATGCTGCAGATGGCATAGATGTCTTTCTTCAGTAAGGGAAAAACATCCTTGAAATTCTAGTGTTAATAGAGGGTAGTTCTGGTCACGATGCAGGTTAATCATTATGTAGTCGGTTGATGGTTGTATGGTAAAAAATGACTCCGACAAGAACTGGAACGGGAGTAACTTTGAAGAGCTCGAATTCGTCAAGACTTAGGAGTGGTAATTCAATTTTAAAAACTATATGGTTTTTAAGAGCCTTGCCATGAATACTCATAAGATGATAAAGCTTCGAAATTTCGTCTGAAGCTACTGGAAGTCTGACTGAGGAAGGTAGGTTAGCTTTTATCTTTGTGAACTCTTGTTTTAACTGAGCCGTTGAAATAAGCTGAGGATTAATTTTTCCCATTATGAGTATCGATCGTTACGTCTATTATCGAGGCTTGGGTCTTTTGAAATTGTGAAGATACTAACACAAGCTGCAATGCGATTGAATTGAAAAGCTGACGCAGTCTTTCCTGGTGATATTGTTGTCTTATATCATTAATAACAGCTGTGAATTGTTTGAGGGTTTCGTCTATCTCTTCAAAACGGGAACTTATCTCTTGCTCATTTTGTTTTATAATATTTAAGGTTGCATCAATTACTGAAGTCTGATTTTGAATAAGGCTGACTATGTGGCCTTCATCTTGCTTTATTACGTTTATTGTAGCCGACATGTGGTTGGCGTATTCATCATCAAATAACCCCAAATAAGGCATTAGCCACATTGCCTATGAAATTTAGAGCACCACGACGAACTCTGATTGATGTTACGGATAAGAGATCATTATCCTTTTCGATGTCTGCGGTTATCCGGTCAAATTGGAGGACTGTCTCCTTGCAAGTCTCGTTTTTATTTGGCAACAGTAGGCAAATTTCTGCTAGCTTCCTACTATAAGTTATAATGGAATCGTATTCGGTCCAATAAGGGTCCATGTCATAATAAGCGATTATGTTCCAACTACTTGAGGTTATGGCTGAGATCCCGAAGTTTTCAAAGTATATCCCTGGCTGTGACAGAAATGGTTGAATCTTAACTGAAGCACATGCTATCATGGGTACTAATAGAAATACCAGGAGTAAAGCAAGGGTTGCTGAGCCAAGTAAATTTTTAAACTTCTTTTTTGGTACTGGACCATCATCAGACTTCTGGCGCGAATGTATCGATGTTGATGAGTAATGACTTGAAAGGTGATCTGTCTTATCTCTTGGATCGACATCATCATCTTGGATTGGAACTGGAAGTGGAGCCAATCTGTGTATAGCACGACGGAATATCCCAGTAGCTGTTCGCACATCTGTCACTCGAACCAGCGCGTCGTCTCCAGTTATTACGTTAGTGATACGTCCAAGCGGCCATCGCAAGCTTGGTGTGTTGTCTTCCTTGATTATGACCATCATCCCTGGTTCTGCGTTATGACAACTCTCCTTCCATTTATATCTGTGCTGTAGCTGATGCTTCGATGATTTGACCGCAGCCTTCCATAGACCACCAAAATGTGGTGAACGAGGGGGAATGAAATGGAAGTCACATCCCCTTGTAGCGCATGAAGATGTTATTTTCTCCCTTTCTGTATTGGATTCTATGAAAGACATTAGTTCTGATAGCTGGTTTTTGGCACCCACAAAGGTTGTTGCGTTATCGCAGTATATGTTTTTGCAATGGCCCCTCCTGGCCATGAATCGTTTAACTGCACCTATGAAACCTTGAGCCGTTAAATCGGTTACCAGCTCCAAATGGCAAGCCTTAGTGGAAAAGCAGCAGAAGATTGAAATATACGATTTTTGAGGCCGTTTGCCTCTTATCTTGTAGTGTATTGATATCGGACCACAAAAGTCAACGCCTCTATTGATGAATGGCCTTGCTGGTTCAGTTCTATCTGCAGGCAGATTTCCCATTTGTTATGACAAAAGCTTAGGTGTGGCACGAGCGCATTTGACACACTTGTGTAGCACTGATCGGGCAATCGTCTTTCCTTTTACAGCCCAAATGCTCTGCCTAGCAATCGAAAGCATGGTTTGTGGCCCAACATGATTGTTGTCCTCGTGAATTTCAACAAATAGCATTTTGGTGAAAGGATGATTATATGGTATCAAAATGGGATGCTTAGCGTCTTATGGCAACGACGATGCTTCTAAACGCCCTCCCACACGAATCAGTCCTTCTTCATCTAAAAAGGGTGTCAGACTCTTGTATGGGTTCTTATTTGGTACTTCACTCTCGTCCCTCAGATGTACAATTTCATCCTTAAATTGGTCTTGCTGCATATGCTTGAAGATGTTATTTTTTGCTTGACTTACTTCCGCGACTGATAGGGGACCATTTTTCAGCTTGATGTCTGCCAGCCTCAATTCAGTTTCTTCAGCTGACAATTCTTTTTCATTTTTTCTTGATTTTGGTTATCATTGCCTTTTTTTCTCAGGTTGTGAAGGTACCTACCTTAGTACAAAATCGACTATTCTTTTTGCAAATTTAAAGGAATTTTTATGGTTGAGTGTAGTTAAGAATCCTTCTCCATCCGGGGATGACTTGTGAACAGTGGCTCCAACGGATAGATTCTCGTCAATCGGTTTGTATTTAGGTGGCCAAATTGAAGTAGCTCCACGGAGAAACTTTGGTCCGTAGAACCAAATGTTGCAATCTTGAAGTCGTTCAGGTGCTATCCCACGTGAAAGCACATCAGCCGGGACATGATGTCATTGCTGAAGTATTGTATTTTGTTGAATACGCGATACCCGATTAGCAACAAAAACAGGGAGTGAGGTCGATGATGACGAATTGATCCAAGCAAGAACAATTTCTGAGTCTGTCGTTTCTTGTTATCTTGGGCCAATGCTTGAAGGCACTTCATGGCTAGGTATGATTCTGAGGTGGTGCCGTAGGTAACTATCTGAAGCTTAAAACACTTCAAGGCATCATTTGGGCTGCTTCTCCACCAAATCAACTGGATCTTCTGATCCTCTTCGTTTATGAGTACCTGCCGGTACATCTTCTCGATATCTGCGGTAAACACATATCTTGGCATGCGGAAGCGTAGCAGCATTGAAAAGACATCATCTTGAATGGTTGGACCAGTGGAGAGAATATCATTAAGGGACAGGTTTGTGGATGTTTTGGCGGAGGCATCAAATACTACTCTTAGCTTAGTAGTGCTGCTGTCTGGCTTTTGAATGCAGTGATGCCGCAAAAAATAATATGGTTTGGCAGTTTGAGGAAGGGATACTTCTTGCATATGACCCAATTACAGATATTCTTCCATAAGTTGTTTGTATAGCTTTTTTAAGTCTGGTGAATTCGCAAGTCTTCGTTCAAGAGCAATAAATCTTCGAAACGCAATATCCTTTGATTCTCCCAAGCAAGTAGTTGCCTCTTTAAAGGGCAACCGAACCACAAATCGACCAGTGGAGTCTCTAGTTGTTGTTTGGATGAAGTGAGCCTCGCATCGTTTCTCGGCTTGAGTGAAATTGTTGTCTGTAGCTGCAGTTGTTTCTTCCAATCCCCAAAATCTTTCAATATGTTGATCAAGAGCTTCATCTGCGGTGGAAATTCCGCAAGATGCCATTATAGGGTTGTATGAGTTAGTTGATACCTTGCCTACTGCTATCCATCCAAATACGGTATTTTGCAGGGTTGGAAGATCATCTCCTAGGCTTATTTGCCCAACAACCAAAGTCGAATAGAAGATTTCAGCACCGATGAGCAAGTCTATAGGTCCTGGCTGATCAAATTGTGAGTCAGCCAAAACAAGGTTATTTGGAATATTCCAGGTTGATGTATTGATGGGCCTTGATGGCTGTGTTGAAATAATTTTTGGAAGAATGTGTGCTTCCACTCGGGTAGAGAATCCGTTGATTTTTGAGCTTATTTCAACGTTAATTCTTCGATGAGACGCCTGCTTGTTTTGACCGATGCCTTCAACACATAACGTCTCATAAGCCTCCCGCAGACCTAATGATTTTGCTAGTTTATCTGTTATTAGATTGACCTGTGATCCAGAATCTAGCAACGCTCGGCATGATATTTGTTTTCCACTTTGGCACTTAAGATGGACAATTGCTGTGCCTAGTATCACGCTTGATGATTTGTGTTGTTTGTTTATGATATTGGGATTGGTGCCCGCTGTGGAAGTGCAAAGACTTGCTGAGTCCGCGGTGGGAATTGTGTTGCCTGGTGATGCTGACATTTTCGAATTTTTCGACCTTGTTGACCCGTCCAAATGAAGAAGTGTATTGTGCTTCTTTTGGCTTTTTGTGCAACATCTGGAAGAACAATCATTTGAGGCATGTCCTGACTTAAGGCAGTTTGTGCAGTGCCTTGATTTTTGCACAAGGTTTAAGCGCTGTGATGGGCTTAGTTGCAAAAATTTCTCACAGAAGTACAGCTGATGGTTGCCTTTGCAGAAGACGCATGTCGATCTTGTAGCTATACTAGTGTCGTATACGCCTTGTCGGGTCTGGACCTTTGGCGTTGCTCTTCTGAACCTTTTCTTTGGCTTGGCCCTACACTGAACCAAAAATGTACATAATATAAATGAAATATGGCAGAATCCGTATGAAAAAAATCATGTGTTTCGCGCCATTGTAACGTTTCATACGGATTATGAAATCTCATTCATCAATGGATAATTCAAATCATACTTGGATGAAAAATCATCAAATTGATGAAAGTTTCATAAAGTGAGAGAATTCTATTTCCCCTTCGAGTTATGCAGCTTTCATATTATTTATGCCTCGTTGCATCCTAATGATAAAGATTATTCATACATATGCCAAGCCTTCTGAAGAAATGTTTACATCCATTTGATGTAATCTGATCAATGATCATCCTCCTGTTTAAATAAAATGTATGAATTTGTCATCCAATTGATGATTCTGTCATCAAATTGATGACGCTGATCATCTTTTTTATGTAAGCCTTCAGGCAAATGATGTAATTATTTCATCAAGTGATGTAACCTTGCATAAAATTGATGACGGCGGTCATCCGATTGATGATTCTGTCATCAAATTGATGACGCTGATCATCTTTTTTATGTAAGCCTTCATACAAATGATGTAATTATTTCATCAAGTGATGTAACCTTGCATAAAATTGATGACGGCGGTCATCCGATTGATGATTTCTTTCATAGAATTTATGTTCCTGGTTATCTTCTTTATGTAAGCCTTCATACAAATGATGTAATTATTTCATCAAGTGATGTAACCTTGCATAAAATTGATGACGGCGGTCATCCAATTGATGATTTCTTTCATAGAATTTATGTTCCTGATCATCTTTTTTATGTAAAACTACATACAAATGATGTAATCTTTCATCCACCATTTTCCATAAATTTTATGAATTTATTCATACCGATTATGAATATTTGCATGCGATTTATTTTTTCTTTCATGGAATTGATGCAATATTCATCTTTTTTTATGTAAGACTACATACAAATTATGTAAATTTTCATAAAAATTTATGTAAGCTTTCATAAAAAATGTATGAATACATTCACACTGATTATGAATGTTTTCATACGATTCATTTTTTTTTTTTTCATAGAATTAATGCATAAATGTCATAAAATATATGAATAGTTTCATTAATTTTATGAGCTTTTATGCAAAAATTATATCAACAATATATGAATCGTATGAAAACATTCACAGTCAGTATGAATGTATTCATACAAATTTTATGAAAGCTAGATAAATTTTTATGAAAATTGATATCATTTTTATGTAGTTTTACCTACAAAATATGACTAATTGCATGAATTCTAAAAAGAAACATAAATAGCATGAAAACATTAAAATACGATATAAATACATTCTTATATGGAAAATTAATATTACATAAAATGTATGTATAGTTCTTAGCTTACCTATGTATTTTTTTCTTGGAAATGAATGATTGTATCGTCTCTCTTTTATAAGTTTTATTTCTGTCCTTTTCTGGGGGTTGTTTTTCCGAAAATCTTAAATCATTTAATAAAAACTAAAGACTTTTGTATGAGTTTTAAACTTGTTATTATTTCCCAGAATAAAATTAATACATTTATGGCTTTAAATTTAATGTAAATGATATTAAAGTAAAATTAAATAATATTTAGGAAGAAGAGCCCCTTAACTCTTCTGAAAGAACAAACATTTTGGAAGATGTATTTTTTGAACTTTTCATATCATAAAAGTGATTCTCTATAAATGACCAAAATTGAGAGCAGGCTAGAGGATATTCCAAATTAAATAGATGGAAAGCTTTAAAACAAATATCAACAGCCCTTAGGAAGCTATTGAAAATAAACTTAAAGCCGCCGCCGTCTAAATATACATAAAAGTTTGAAATTGTATTAAAATTATTGTCACCTAGACCAAGAATAAACGGCTGAATATTTTCGCCTTTTGATTTTAACAATTCAAGGTGATTGTCCATTTCTTGAACAGAAGGGGCTAGAAACAGGAACGCTTGCTGTGAGCTGTGAACTGTAAATTTAACCACTCTCTTTTTTCCTGTGTTGTCCTTTTTTAAAGCTTTTTGAGTTGGTATTAAAAAGAAGTGCAAGCACCACATCATTTTTGCTGCTGTTGTATCTGAAATTAAAATTGAAACAAATAATTAATAAAATAAAATGGTAAATAATAATAGGAAATAAATACATAGATATAGCTTGTTAATTATAAAGGTACTACTTAAAATCGAAATACCTAATATACATAATAAAAATGGCGGTTATTCATAGTTTGCAAACTCAACTATTAATAATCTACAGCTTTAACTAAACAACAATTTCGATTTCTAAGATAAGTTCACCATTAGAAGCATAATATGCTGTACTAAATAAAAACAAAATGTGTAAAGAACAAATTACCTTTATTCATATCCGAATCCCCAATTTCTTGAAGCATTTCCCGTATTGGTTTATCCTTCAAGTGGTTTCCCCTCAAGAGAAAGTTTTTCAATGCAGTTGCTTGTTCCGGCCATCTTGAAAGGATTCCTGGACGACTTCCAAACACAATCGCAAAATCCTTATCAATCTGAAGAATTAATTGGTTTTGTAATATAAATTAACAATTAGTTATACTTTATTAAAATTGCTAAATGCTTTTTTAAATAAGTCCATAGATGAAACTTTCTTCATTTTCGTAGATTTATGTTTGGCAATGCAGGCTATTTTGGTCAATTGATTTTCAATGCAAATAAAAAACTTTATTCCATCTTTTACCCAACGTTTCGTCGCTACTCACGACTTCTTCAGGGGTTTTATTAAGATCTTTATTTAACATTATGAAAAAAAAATATTTTTTTATATATTATTTTATACAATTTGTCTAATTTATAAAACTTACATGTTGTTTTTTGTTGTTGTATTTTACATTGTTTTTGTTGGTTTTGTTTTTTTTAAATTTAATTTTTATTTAGTTTGAAGAAGAAAAAAAAAATTAAAGAAAAATATTTAAACTATTTAATAAATTAACAATAAAAACAAGAGACTAATAAATTAAAAAGACAAACATAAATTATCACAGTGTAGTTCAGGTACTTATTGCTAATGCGTAGCTTACAATGGTGTTGTCTCGATCTTCTTGAGTATTCATCGTTCTTCTTATTTTTTGTTGTATGCGCAAGCTTTCAAGAGTATACCTCGTCGTCATTCTCTTCTCTTTGTCGAGTACTCTTACATCATCGAAATTTGGTATGTGGCCGCTATCAATTATATGTTGTGATAGCCCTGTTGATGGTTTCTTCTTTCTTATGTCCGCTTTGTGCTCCGTCATTCTTATACCCAGTTGTCTTTTTGTTGTTCCGATGTAAGTCAAATTGCACTTCTCCCCTTCTGTCCCCCCGCAGGGAACCTCATAGACAACGTTGTGTTGTTGGTTCTTTTCAATCGGAGCTTTGGTGTTCGTGAAAATGTTCCTGAGTGTGGCATTTGACTTATATGCGTATGATGCGCTTTCTTTTTTAATGATTGAATGTATGCTTCTACCGTCTGTTAACTTTGGAATATAGCGCATGCTAATTGTTAATGTTATAATGCTAATAATATTTATTCAAATGAAACTTACTAAGCGATATCCAGTTGGGTGTTTATACTCCGGCCATTTTGAAAATATGCTTTCCAGAGAACTGGCTTCCTGAATGTTTTTCATCCTATACTGACTACATGATTGCCAACAGCTGTCAAATTCCATAGCCGATAAATTGTCATACTTTAAGCTTCGGAAAGATAAAATATATTACATACCCAGGTTTACTAAAAAAAAACTTATTGGTGGTCTCCTGTCTAGGAGATAAAATAGAAAAGTGATCTCTAGCTAGTTTCATATAACGTTTTAAAAAGTCTAACTACAGCTTTGAGAATTTAAGATTTTTGTGTCAAAAAAATAAAAAAATAAATAACAGTACATGTAGCTAGAACCTAACAGCCCTATTAATAAAAATACACCATCCGCTCGTAAATACACGTTTTACTCAACACATGGTACATGGATAGTGAACTTATCCGTTTGATAAAATAAAATATTAATAAACTTATTCTGTCTTCAATTTATCTGTTCACTGAATAACACCGAAAAGTAGGCAGCACTTCGCTCAATTGTACTAAATATTCAAGTACTTCTTTCATTTTTAAAATCTTTCTGTCATATCAGTCAGCTTTGAATTGAATTGTGAATGGTAAAGTTATCCGCTCGTTACAACACCAAAATTGGTGAGATAAGTTATCCGCTCATTGTCAAATGTCTTTTAAGGCTAAACCACGTTTATTTTTAAGAATTATAAGTTAAAACATGTGTTAGTGTTGTTTCATATCTATTTTGTGATTATTAATAGGGCTGTAAAAGTATATATGTAGTTTTGGAACTATTTGAAACCCTAAAATAATTTTTATAAAATGCGAAATACAACTCCATTTAAATATTGTTTAAATATACATAAGTAGATACTCACTGAATTGTATCTTACGTGGATTTGTTGATTCAACATTAGGGGTATCAGGTGCATCCGGTTCCGGAGCTAATGTCCTTTTAAGAAGTGACCGAAAGCATCTTTTGTTGTTACAAGCCTTGGCATATATTTTTCCTCTTCTGCCCACACGGTAGTATTCCAGTTTTTCTCCGGAGAAACGTTTAAGTATTTCATTTTCTAACCTATTACTAGTTCCCAAGGACATGTGATAATAGTTTTCTTGGAAATAATTGCAAATCATGCTTATCAACATGGACCTATGCTCGTCTTGTAATTGGTAATACCTGTCGTGGTGCTACTGGGAATGCCCTATGTTTGCTAGATAAAGCGCAGCTCGCTATATAATTTGGCTAATGAGCCGCAATTATAAAATTAAAGTTTTAGGTATGTTGATAGTTTTAGAACTGTTTTTATTATCCAATATTTCACCGCTATTTAAGTTGTGGTTGATTTTCTAATGTAAGAAGCCTGTTTCTCACTTTGTCAATTACTTTTGTTGCTATTACAAATTTGATTAACTTTTTCTTTTCTAATTGCATAGCTCATATAAGAACTCGTGGACTGTAGTTTTCTAAGTAACTTTATTTCTCATTAAACATAGTATTTATATAATCTTAAATCTAAGTAATTCAAGATAACCCTTGAATTACACACCTGTTCGCTTCTTATTTGCTTATTTTGCGGAACTTGCAAATGTAGTTGCTTGCAAGTTCCGCATTACATTTATTCTTTTGTATTCTTTATTTATTATGATTTATGTTTGTCTAAACATTTTGCGGGGCCTCAGGTTCGATTTGTGTCAGTGGGGTTTCGTTGCACATTTTACTTAGTATGTCAAATCGTCTATGGGTCATCATGGGTGGGTTGATTATAACTGCTGACGGTGGATTTAGGTCATGTGTTCGATGTGTTTGGCCTCGGACTTTATATATGATCGCTAAACATATAATGGTGATCGTCAATGTAATTGAACCGGTAGCTGCATGGTGGCTGATAGTTTTCCAATTGTGCGGCATATAATGTACGGCTTTATGTTGTTGTCTGAGGGATCTTAGATGGTCTGACGTTTTTAAGATGGTTTCTTCGTTTAATACCTTTGGCTGAAATTCTTCTTCATGGTTTTCCGAGATATTCCAGTTCATAGGATGAGTGTATGTGCCCTTGATCAGTACTGTATCTGTTTTTTCTGAGATGATGATGTTCTGGGGTGTTCGAAGAGTACACCCATCATTTATTTGTATGAGCCCAATTCTGTTCAACTCGACGTCTTCGTGAATACCATTACATAATACTGCTGCTGAAGTTGGTCTGCTCGCTATGAATAGCCATGTATTTCTTTGATATACATGCTTAAATGTTATATTTGGTATGGATAGTGTTTCGTAGCTACACCTCTTCTTATCTCGTCTGTGATATATTTCATCGATAATGCAATTTGGGTTGGTATCAATTTTACTTATTACTGATGGGGAACACAAATACATGTGTTTATCTTCTGGCGTGCATTGGTTGAATTCCCATTCTGATAGTTCGAAATATGTTTGACTGTTGTAATCAGATGCAATTATGGCCTTCCGAATGACGGGTATGGTGTATGAATCATTGGTTAACTGACGCGGGATTGGAGTGGCTCTTATAACATTGTATTTTGATGATGTACTAAGGTGAAGGAACCAATGTGCAATGATGTGAGTCTCATTTCGTTGAACGTCCATCTTTTGATCAGGTTTTGGGATGATGTTTATATCTTGTGGTAATCGCTTTGACACATTTTGAATAAGAACCATTAGTTCTCCTGGTGTAATGCTTTCAAATAAATCTGCTTTTTTCAAGGATATCTTCAGTAAGGAATTATAACGTCTACTCAGTTCTTCCAGCACTCCCTGAGCAAGATTGTAAGCAGCAAGCAAATGTATATCTACTCGATTTATATCGTTCTTATACCAATTATTTTCAATTTTATTAATTTCAGCTGTTGCTTGATTCAACTTATGTGTTAAGGAATTCAGTTTATCTTTGGTTTGTTTTTCTAGATCTTCAACTAAACCTGTTGTTCTCAACATAAGGTTAGTTTGATGTTGATTTGCTTGTAATAATGTAATTTGATCTTCTCTTAGTGTACTGATATCAGTGTATACCTCTTCATTGACACCAAATATATTTTGTAGCATGGTACCCAATAGTCCTCGTTTCTGTCTACTCTGAATTGATTTAATTACGTCTATATCTCTCAGCAGTATTGCTTGTTTGTCTTTGAGTTGATCAATAAATTCGTCACAGTGTATTTCCTTTGCCCTAGCTTTTGCTCGTTGACAGATCTGTATCATTTTTGTTACCGTTCCATTTATGGTTTTTGTATCTTGGGTAACATTGAGTGGGTAGGTAAACTCTATTTTGAGAGTTCCTCGCCTTATTTGGGCCTCTCCTAAATGTTCAATGTATAGTCCTGGTGTCGGATACGTTATGTTGAATGTTGCTTCTGTCGTTTTTAGCCCACACATCCAAAGCATCCAGATTGTCAGCATAGATAGTGGTTTACCAAATGTTTTGTTATTAGTTCTGCGACTTTGGTATTCGGTTAGTGTTATTTTTCTTTTCTTTTCCGGTTGTTCCTCCTTTTGTACTTCTTTATGATGAAGCCAAGAAACCGGTCTTATTTTTCGTTTTCGAGGTTGTTTTATGTTTGGTAGATTAACTGACGCGAAATTTGCCTGCAAAACATCTTTAGTATCATGTAGTGTGGAGTCTTCATCATCTTCTTCTGTAGGTAGCTTACAAATTTTGACTATTGGTCTTTTAAAATAGGAATCTGTGCCAACTTTTACGGTTACTACTCTTGTATGACCATCTTTTCCAGGATGAACCTCAACTATTCTTGCTAGTTTCCATTTTGCTGGAGGGAGATTTTCATCTTTTAATAGTACCAAGTCATTTATTTTTATGGGTTCCTTTTCAGATTTCCATTTAGTTCTCTGTTGCATCCTTGAAAGATACTCGCTTGACCAAATCTTCCAGAAATCTTCCGTCACTTTGTTGACTAGTTTCCAACGGCTAAGGTTACTAAGGGGTGTGTCGTCATAATCTGATCTAGGTGGGCACACCAATGGTCGACCAATTAAAAAGTGTGCTGGTGTCAGTACATTCAAATCGGTTGGATCATTACTAAGAGGACACAATGGTCTTGAATTCAAACAAGCTTCGATCTGATATAGGGTGGTGGTTATTTCTTCAAATGTAAGTGTTGTGTTACCCAGGATTCGCCTTAAGTGATATTTTACCGATTTTACACCTGCTTCCCATAATCCACCCATGTGTGGTGCTGCTGGTGGATTAAAGTGCCAATGAATTCCGTCTTCAGCTAACTTCTTTGCCATGTATTCGGATGATTGCTTTATTGCATCTTGAAGTTCTTTCTCTAGAATTTTATTAGCTCCAATGAAATTCGAACCACAATCGCTATAGATGTGTTTGCAGTTTCCACGTCTTGCTGCAAACCTTTTGTACGCAGCTATAAAAGATTGACTTGTGAGATCACTAACTGCTTCAAGATGGAGCGCCTTAGTTGTACAGCATATAAATACCGCTATATAACCTTTGTATGTCTTCATTCCTCGGCCCTTAGACATTCTAATTTGAATGGGTCCAGCATAGTCGATCCCAGTGTGACTAAACGGTGGGGATGGAACAACTCTAAATTCGGGAAGATTTCCCATGATTTGTTGCGTGTTTGAGGCTTTGTATCGGCAACAAGTTACACATTTGTTTAGTATTTGCCTTACTCTGTTTTTAGCACTAAGTATCCAATATTTTCTTCGAATAAAGGCAAGTGTTTGAGAGTTTCCTCCATGCAGACATTGCATATGTGCATCTTCTATGATTAGTTTCGTGAAATGACCGTTGTGAGGAAGGATAATTGGATGTCGTTCTTCATATGGGAGACTTGAGTTCTGCAACCTTCCCCCAACTCGGAGGAGTCCAGTATCGTCAATTATAGGGTTCAACATAAGTAACTTGCTTTTCATGGCTATAGGTTCGTTTTTCGTTAGTTTTTTTATTTCTTCTTTAAATTCTGTGTATTGGATTTGTCGCAATACTAGGTAAAGTGTTTCTTTCAACTCTTTGACTGTAATATATTTTTTAAATGTCTGTAATTCTTTAGACCTACAGCTCTTTATAAATCTTCTGCAGTGTGACAGTACTCGTAGACATTGGTTGATTGATGAAAATTGTGTTATTATTGCATTCTCTTGGTAAGAAGAGACATTTGCCAATAACAGGTTTACCGGGTCTTCCTTTTCTTCTGCTGGCTTCTCTAATTTCTTGAGTTGCCATAAGTTTTTATCTAATGTTAACCATGAAGGTCCATACCACCAAAGTTTGTGATTGATTAACTCTGAGGCATTTATACTTCGTGATGCACAATCTGCTGGGTTATCTCCTGTTTTGACATAGTTCCAGTTACTTTGATTAGTTATTCTCTGGATTTTTTGAATTCGATTTCTTTCAAATGCATCGAGTTTACTATTTGACCCTTGTATTCTGCCTAATGTTATCATTGAATCGGTCCAGTAAAAGATGTCTAAATTTTCTATTTCAAGAGTTTTACTCACGTGAACCATCAACTTACTAAGGAGCTCCGCTCCACACAGCTCTAGACGAGGTATCGTAAGTTTTGATTTGATGGGTGCTACTTTCGATTTTCCAGTAAGAAGACAGATATTTGTATCACCACTTCGTGTTGTTATTTTTGAATATACTACGGCACCATATGCTTGTTCTGACGCATCACAAAACCCATGTAATTCTATGGAGGTAACTTGGATTGAGTAATTTATGTATCTTGGTATTTTGATTTGTTCTAGAGCGGAAGCTTCACTTTGGTATTTGATCCATTCTGTTGCAATTGTTTCAGGGACTTCGTCATCCCAGGATACTTTGGACTTCCATAGTTTTTGAATAATTAACTTTGCCCGTAGGGTGACTGGAGTTATCCAACCCAGAGGGTCAAATATTTGAGCTGCTTTTGATAAAATAATTCTTTTTGTTAATTTAGTGGAATCATTTTTAATGCTAACCTTGAAATGGAATGTGTCTGTTGCTGGATTCCAATTAATACCAAGGGTTTTTATAGTGGTCTTTTCTTCATTTTCTACTAGCTCAATTATTCCTAGCTCTCTTTGCTCTAATGGGATGCATCTCAAAAGTTCCTGGTTATTACTCGTCCATTTTCTGAGGTTAAATCCACCTGCTTGCATTAATTCAACTAGTTCTTTCTGAATTGCTCTAGCTTCGTCAATAGTGTGTGCTCCCGTCATAACATCGTCCATATAGAAGTCTTCGTGAACAATCTTAGATGCCTTTGGAAATCTTATCGCTTCATCATCTGCCAATTGACGTATTGTTTTAATGGCAAGGTATGGGGCTGACGACGTCCCATATGTAACTGTTGTTAGTGCATATTCTTTAATCGTTTCATCGGGTGAGAATCTCCATAATATCCTCTGATAATTCATGTCTCTCTCATCAATTTTTATTTGTCGATACATCTTTTCTATGTCTGCTGTAAAGACGTATTTATACTTCCGCCAACGTAGAAGTATGGTTGCTAAATCAGCCTGTAACCTAGGTCCAACTAGCATGTTGTCATTCAGACTTTCTCCATTGTCTGTTTTGGATGAGGCATCCTCACCTAATGTATCAGTATAAAACTCAATTAGTCCTAAAAAATTTGATAAATTTTTTGAATCACCATTGAATTCTGGTATTAGCTTTGTAGCTACCAATATTTCAAATTTTGCCATTTCTTTTGAAATTGACTTTTCTAGTTTTGGTATTAATAGTTCTGTTATTTTATTTCTTATTTCTAAGTATAAAATTTGTATCTCTTTTACTTCATCTTTTTTACAAGTTATTAAAATTGTGTTCCAAATATCTTCTACTTCTTTTTTTGTATTTGAAATGTACTCTTCTGAGTATTGTCTACCTGGGCTTTTCTTTAATTTTTTCAATATACTTTTTAATTCTTCTATTTTATCCATTGAAAGGAAATTAATAGTTTTTTTTATTTATTTTTTTTTTTATATTTATATATATTTTATCTTGAAACATTTTGTTTAAACATGGTTAAGTCTATTTCTCAACACTTGTTTTCTAACATACTTTTTATAATAAGAGTGTATTTTTGCAAATAACAGAATTACAGTGGAATCTCGCTAACTTGAACACCTACGAAACGAGGCCTGTTTAAGTTACTGGATTGTTCAAGTTACTGGAAAAAATAAAAAAGTCTTCGTTTTTATACGTTTTCATTATATTATTTTAAATGTTAGTAGGTAATTGACACAAAACACAATTGTATTTAAACCAACTTTGGAAAAAAATTTGTTATTTTACATTGCTTAGTTTTCTGCAAAACATTTTTTAGCGCACTTTCTCTGAGGTTTTGGAGTACTGTAAATTCAGATGATGTTCTGTTATTTTGACTGGCCCAATCGATCACTTTATCGATTGATTCGATGGCTTCGGTGTCAGTTACAATGTTTTGCACCATTATAACATCACTCGGGTCAGATTCATTTTCCGAATCGATGTCTTCATCTTCAACACCATCAGGAACATCTTCATCGCGTAACCATTCGTTTACTTCTTCTTCGATGTAATGCTGTTGGATTGAAAAATAAAAGTTTGTTCATTAGGTACCTACTGTTTTGTACTTAAAGTCAAGAAATGTTACCTGATTATTGTCTATTTGTTCGAGCAAATGTATCAAGGGTGCTTCTTCCCCATCTGCAATCAAGTTTTCCCTCCAGCGTTCTCTGAGAGTAGATAATGGGACATCATCTTCGTCGTTAGAGCAACTGTTATCGACATCATTAAAAATGGGGTTCCAGCATTTTTCAAGAATTTGAGAAGTTACTTGATCCCACGATTTTGACATCAATGTAATGGCTTGGCGCAAATTGAAGTTCTTTAGGGCAGAAATTATATCTTCATTTTTGTTGGCAATGACCAACGACAGCAAGTTTGACTTATAATGCAGCTTCGTAATTCTTATGCCATTTTGATCCATCGGCTGAACTAACGCAGTGACATTCGGTGGTAAGAACATTGTGCAAATGTCTCCGTTAAGATACCTTAACTCTTCTGCCGATGGATGGCATGGAGCATTGTCTATAATCAGAAGTGCCTTAAGTGGGAGATTTTGTTCTTCGCAGTGTTTCTTTACTTGAACTACAAAGCTCTTTAAAAACCATTCCTTGAAAATGTATTTTGTCATCCATGCATTCATAGAACTTTTGTATTCTATTGGCATTTCAAAATTTTTAAGACACCGTGGATTTTTTGACTTACCAATGATCATAGGAACGAGTTTGTGGGTACCTGTGGCGTTAGAACCGAGGAGTAAAGTCACTCTTTGCTTAGGAATTTTTCCTCCAAATGCACTTTTTTCATTAAACGATACATAGGTTTTTTTGGGCAACAACTTCCAAAACAGTGCAGTTTCATCAACGTTGTAAACTTGTTGTGTTGTCAGTTGAAGAGCGGCGATTTTATCTTCAAGTTTTTTTTTGAATGGCTCAATAGGTCCTGGATCAGCAGCTAATTTTTCTCCACTAATAGTAAGCAATCGTATACCGAATCTTCTCTTCCATTTCTGAAACCACCCAGAACTAGCATTGAAAGAGCTACCTTCTTGACTCTTATACTTTATAAACAACTGTTTGGCTTTCTCTCTTAAAATGTTTCCGCTTATCGGAACATTTCTTTTGCGCTGATTCAGGAACCATTTGTAAAGGATCCTTTCCATTCTTGGATGCTCAGCTTTTTTAATTGTGCACATTTTGCCTGGTCCAGAAAAAGTATTCGCGATCCTTGCTGTGATTTGTTTCTCATTGCGCTTTATATTGCATATCGTACCTTTTGAAACACTAAATTCCTTTGCACAAACCGTAACGCTTTTTCCTTTCTTTATTTGTTCAATAATTGCTGCCTTTTGTTTAAGTGTCAACATTCTAATTTTTTGTCCTTTTTTTAAACCCATTTTGAATCTTTAAACAACTTAAACTTTAAACTTAATTTCCAAACACGCACTTCAAAATATTGCACAAAATTTACTGGAAAATTTTATTATCACGTTCCTGCTTGCACAAAACTTACTGCAAAATAAATAAAATCTTAAACACATACAAAATAGCAAATTCCGGGAATTCCCCTTGGATGAAAAAACAGTTTACAAACGTAGTAACCTGCAATGAGGAAATTCAAACTCCTGTTGATATAAAATTTATTTGTTCAAGTTATAGAGTCCAAAATTTCTTAATTATTCAAGTTATAGAGTCAGCAATAAAAAAGTTTAAGGTAAAGAGCCTTACAAATTGCTTGTTCAAGCTACAGAGCACATAAAAGGGAAAATATCATGTTCAAGTTATTGGACTGTTTGTTCATGGAATTTAATAAAGATGAAGAAGGTAATTTACAAAAATTCCCAAAAAAATGCATCAAGTTATCGTATGTTCAAGTTAGCGAGAGTCCACTGTATTATTATAAAAAAAGTGTATATATTTATGTTGCTGCTGTTAAAAATTTGGTTGGTTTGACTGCTATTCAGGTTGTTATTATTTACTTCCTTTGACTGCGGCTGTCCCATTTTTGTAGTTCACAAATCAATTTATTCTTTAAAGTCTTGTCAATTGTAATTGCGATTATTCTGTGGAGTTCAGCTTTTCGTTGTCGTTCCTTTACCGCTTTGCCGGCTCTCGATCTTCTGGTTTTTACAGGGGTTTTGGAGATTTGTGTTGCAGATGTCTTTTTATTTCTTCTTAGGTATTCTTCAATCGTCAGGGGTTGCGGCCCCGCTGTTTTGGGAGTGGGTATATACACAGGTGGTGTAAACTTTAGTGAGTCCTCTGTCAGAGGTGTATATTCCTCGACCTCGACCGATGATCTTCTTGGTGTGTTCAGCTCTTCAAAAAGCTCATCGAGTTGTTGCTCGTTGTAGTTCATTTGTTTATGGTCCGCTACTGGTGGTAAAACAAAATATATTTTTTTTTTGTATACCTAACAGTTTGGCAGGATCGCCATGTCGTGGTGCTACTGGGAATGCCCTATGTTTGCTAGATAAAGCGCAGCTCGCTATATAATTTGGCTAATGAGCCGCAATTATAAAATTAAAGTTTTAGGTATGTTGATAGTTTTAGAACTGTTTTTATTATCCAATATTTCACCGCTATTTATACTACTTAAAATCAATGGGTTATCCCCACTTATGCTTAAGAACTATCTTACAAATACTTTTGTGCTGCATCAGCATTCTATTTTTAATATATACAATATGTTGGGGAGTCTAATAATTATGACTCAATTAAATTATGAATCTGGAATATAGTGTAACAAAATACTTCTACGACACTTCATGTGCATAGTCACCCAAGTGGTGGCAATGCCCTGAGCACAACACTCAGTTTCGTTTGGTAAAAAGAAACAAAAAAATAAATTTGATATTAAACTTTATAGTTTCGAATATCAATGAAATTTACTATTTCAATTGTGTCGATCGAATACTACATGTGGCTTTGTTTACGTTTGAGAAATGAGAAATGATTTTACGTTAATGAAATGAAAGAATGCTTTCATTACACTACATACCGCTCATAGTAATCTGTTATAATTTTTGATTTCACATTCTCGTTCATTATGTCCGATAATGATATAAAGACATCACTCGGTTCTGGTGACTCAAGTCCTTTTGAGGTAGTCGGTGAAGAGTTGCATGATGCGATTGAAAGAGGCTTTTGATTTCCTCTTTCATGAAAAGATTCGCTTTCCTCTTCGTCCATGAACAATGACAAACTTGAACGCCATTCTGCTAAACTCTGTTCGAATACCACCAAATCCCCAATTTTTTGGGTTTTAAATGATGTTTATTTTTTCAGCTATAATAAACAGAAATTAACAAATGAAAAAGTGTGGCAAGATTTATACATTAAGATATTGTCTTTGAAAAAGTTGGTGAATTGCTTCATATTCTCTTTTGCTGAATTATTATTATTATTTTGATCGTTGCGAATTCAACTGGCCATTATGAATTGAATTAAAGTTATCAATGAAGTTGAAATTATTTTGAAAAAATTGTGTATTATAATATTAAATTTTGAGTTATTCAATTTCAAATTTCTTTATTCTTATTAACAAAAAACTACATGGTAATCCTTAATAGCTTATATATAAATAAGAATAGTTAGTGCCATAATTTATTTAAGAAAAAAATAGTGTAAATGGCACATCTAATTAATACATTGTTTGTGTGGGATGTACAATTAAAGGTTATTACAATTAAACATTATTATTAAACATTATTATTCATCAACAGAATTCAATACAAAAATAAACAGAATTAAAGAAACAATTCAGAGACAAGGTTAGTTAAATTGCAAATTGAATTAGCATTTCGATAGCATGATGATCCAAATCAAGAAGCCACATTTTTATTTTTTTCAAAAAGACGTTCATATTTCTTATATTGCGAATGTTAACCGGTAGTGTATTTAACAGTTTACATGAAATAATTGGGTAAGAGTTTCTGTAACTAGTGGTGCGAAAAAAGGGAATATTGACCAAGTAAGCAGAGTTGCTGCGAAGATTTCTAAGGTCCGAAATCGGACTTTGCAGATAACCTGACCTTTTAAAAAACACTTTGAGGACTTTAAAATAAAATAAATGACGAACAGGTAGGACTTGCTGGTATCTAAATAATTGCATTGAGTTAGCTAGTCGATGCGTTTTGCAAACATTTCGAATCGCAGATTTCTGTAAGACAGTTAGCTGATTAAGATGATTCACATATGCTCCACCCCAGCAGCAAATGCCATATTCTAATTTTGAATGGAAAATTCCATAGTAGACCATCTTCAACATTTCCAAGGAGCAGTGATTCCTCAAATGATAAAAATTCCGATTAGCTGAAAACAGATAGTTCTTTTAAAGCGATATGTGTTTGGTCCAACTTAAATTTTGGTCAAAAGTAATACCTAGGTATTTGAAGTCTTCTACACTTTCAATTGTAAAACAGTTTTTATTGCAAAGTTGATAATTAGTACATTCATGTGAATGAAAAACTATAGGAATATCAGGCGATATTTTACGAGTAAGACTAAAATACATAAGTTTAGTTTTATTGCTGACTAAAAGCTCATGTTTCGCAAACCAGCATCTAAGCAGACGAACATCATGATTTATTTCACATATTTGATTTAAGGGACTAGATGAACAGTAAGCAATTCCTAGGTCATCTGCAAAGGCTTTGATTCTACCAATTATTGGAAGCGAAAAAAGAGAATTTATGTATATTAGAAATAAAACTGGACCGAGTACTGAACCTTGAGGGACTCCTAAGTGACTAATTTTAGGGTCACTGAAGTTGTTTTGAATTTTCACTAACTGCATTCTATTTTTAAGATAGGACTCAAACCATTTTAAGGTAAACCCACGAAAGCCAGCCATATCAAGCTTGTCTAGCAAGATTTTATGGTTTACCATATCAAATGCCATAGTTATGTCCACGAAAAGTCCAGTACAGTGATATTTACGATCTAAACCACTTTGCAGAATACAAAAAAAATCTAGAAGAGCATCTTCCGTAGATCGTCCAGTTCTAAAACCGAATTGCATCGGACTAAAAAAATTAATTCTATTAAGATAAGCAAGCATTCTAGTTTTAATAAGTTTTTCGAAAACCTTGGAAATTGAAGACCGCAAGGAAATTGGTCTATAGTTAGATTTATCTTCTTTGTTTCCTTTCTTGAAAAGGGGAATAACTATACCAACCTTAAGTTCATCTGAAAATATACCTGTATTAATGCTTAGGTTGAAAATATGTGAAAGTATATCAACTATGTTCAATCCGATTCGTTTTAGAACTATATTTGATAAATTATATCTCTGCCATGCGAAAATAAGTTATTTAGAGAATTAATAGTTTTTAAAACATCAAGTCCCGTAATTGGATCAAAGAAGAAACTATTGCTTTGCGAAATTTGATTTTCAGAAAAGTTACTCACGACGACGTTAGAACTCTGGGAGAAAGGATTCTGTCCGACCGACTCAAAATACTTACTAAATTCGTTCGCGACTTCTATGGGATTTGAAATCTTTTCATTACCATTACTTAGCACAATAGAACTTATATTATTCGAACTGTTACGGTTTAAAATACTATTTATTACTTGCCACTCTTTTTTCACATTACCTTTCGCTGTGCTTATTTTTGAACGATAGTAATTATGCTTAGCGTCTTTTATTTCTTTATTTATATTTTTACACAGTCTCTTGTACCGTACTTTTAAATTTGAGTTGGATTGATGTTTGACGCATTTTTTCCATAATTTATTTTTAATTTTAATTTTTTTAATGAGAGATTTTTGTACCCAAGGCTTCAGACTTTTTTCCGATTTCTTTTGAGTAATTGTAGCACTAGATAAATTTATGTGGTAAGTTAAAATTTGTAGAAATAGGTCAGGCTTTGGATGCATCATTTTCAGACAAAACACATTCCCAGTTCTCAAAAAGCAATTTGTTATTTAAGCTTTGGTAGTTTATTTTGGAGACCGGGTTTTGAACATTGTAGTCTATTCTAAGTTTGCTGTATTTTAAACATTCTAAGTATAAACCTACCATATTGTGATCGGTTATATGCAGATCTAAATTGATCCCATAAGGAAAATCAGCAGGAATATTTTTGAAACGCGCAAAAACATGATCAAGACAACTATAAGAACTTGGCCTTGTAATATTATTAACGTATGAAGTAAAACCATTTTCAGCAATAAGTACTTTGTATGTATCAGATATTGAACAATCGGTCAACATATCAATATTAAAATCGCCTACAATAACAAGATTTTTAGTTTTTTTATTTAATTATTGAAAATCTAAATAGGGTTGCGAGCATTATGGAAATATTTTCTTTACTTTTACAGTAGCTTAACCACTTACATGTTAAAGATTTTTTAAGATGTTCTAAATTCCAGGACTTAAGAAGTTGCTTGAATGTTTCTTCTGTTGCTTGTGAATGGTCTGTTTCAAAGTTTGAAGAAGTCAAATTATGGTACTCGTAGTTTTTATCTTCAGATTGTTGATAAGAATTTATTGTGGAATGATCTGCGAGTTTGAAAGGTCTTGAAATGTTCTGTAACCCTACAAGTGATACTTAGTGGAAACTAAAAGTATGCAAAGATGTTTTTAAATTTCTAAGTAAAAATGATAAAAAATACAATATATAAAACATATTATGTATATGAATAAGAAATATTTGACTGTAAACAGTCAATAGTTTTTTTTTCCTTGAACACTGTTATTTTTAATAAAATGATTTAAATCATGAAAATCATGAAAAATAAATGTAAACCAGCAAGTGTTCATTTATGCGTTTCGCCCCGGTGTGATGGTTGGGCTCATCAGAAGATGACCATCACACCTTGTCTTGACGCATATTTCCCGAATTAATCGAGATACCATATAATCCGAGCTACATAAAGCAACTGCGAATTATATGGTTGCTACAAGTCTTCTGAGAAGATAAATTGTAGCTATGCTTATTGCCGCATAAATGAACACTTGCTGGTTTACATTTATTTTTCATGATTTTCATGATTTAAATCATTTTATTAAAAATAACAGTGTTCAAGGAAAAAAAAAACTATTGACTGTTTACAGTCAAATATTTCTTATTCAAAGAAGCCTATAGCACGGCAATAAGCATAGCTACAATTTATCTTCTCAGAAGACTTGTAGCAACCATATAATTCGCAGTTGCTTTATGTAGCTCGGATTATATGGTATCTCGATTAATTCGGGAAATATGCGTCAAGACAAGGTGTGATGGTCATCTTCTGATGAGCCCAACCATCACACCGGGGCGAAACGCATAAATGAACACTTGCTGGTTTACATTTATTTTTCATGATTTTCATGATTTAAATCATTTTATTAAAAATATTATGTATATATTAATATTATATATCGTCGGCTTATTGAGAAAAGTCATTAAGTAACATTTTATTGATTTGGAGATAATCGAATTTTCATTTTTTAAATATTAAAGATTAGGTAGTTAAACAACTACTAGGGTAGCAGTTTTGTTATTTAATTTATGTTTTTTGGATTTATATATTATGTCTTATACCTCAGACAGTTATGTTTAAAATTGAAAATATTATTTTAAATATAAAAAAACATAAAAAACTAGAACCAGGACGCACGTAGTGACTTTTTGCACTCTTTATTTTTTGAAAAACAACATTTTTGTATACGCTTGTAAGGAAAGTATTAAACGAAACAATTGAGAGGAATCGTTAATTTTTGAGTTGTTTTTATTATTTTATTAACATTAGGTACTAAAGGATTACAAATTAAAAATTATTCTTTCATGATTTCATCTTCATCATAGTCAACTCCAGGTTCTGGCATGCAGTCCCTTTTGTTGGAAGCTTCCGGAAGGGATTTATACCACGGATGAAGCTCCTGTGGAATAATCCCTTTTTCGCAAAGCTTCACAAGATCTTTTTTCTTTTCTTTGCTTAAAGGCAGCAACGTCTTGTAACAAGGCTGAATTATTTCCTTTGTTATTCGTGGTTGCCGACCTCTCGATGATGTATGAATTTTTTTGTAGTTTTTTTCGTCATAGTCATAGCTGAATTCTATAACTGGCGGCATAGATTTAGAAAATTTGAGCATTTTTATGCGAAGCCAATTTACCTTCTCCCCGTTCTCATCTTTAATTCTATTTGAAATTAGTTTGGCAGACAAGGCTTTCAAATCGTAAAAATCAGTATAACGTAACTGCTTAACATGGTAAGGGTTAACATCCTTCCTTTTTCGAGAGCTTCTGGCGGATCTCATGATGTTCATTCAATCCGTAACAGTGTAACATGATCTATATTTTTTTCATTTTCTATTGCTGAGTGCATGCTGTCGACCTCCATTTGAGAATGTCCGGACTCGAGGTATTTCTGTTCAATTACATGTAAATCCGTCGTCTGCACCATAAATTGAAACAGAGCTGCAAGGTGCTGATTTCTGTTCTGACCCGCACATGTGTCAGAAAATAATGACAAATGAGTAACTGTTTTTGGCAACTCATCAATCCACTTTTTTATGGCCGACCCGACTTCACAACTACCTCTTTTGCCATCCAACTCTGTCCACATAAAGCAGTAGGCCTCATTTGGTAACTTCGACTCGTAAATAGTTAAGTTGTAGACGCATAAATTACGAGTATAATAAAGCAAGGACTCTTCTCCTGATGGTAATTGCAAAACACTTTGCAAGTCGACGGTGGCTGATAGGAACCCGGGATCAGTATTTGATCTAATTTTGTCCACTTCTTTTGCATTCTGAGCGTCAGTCTTCCTGTTGATGTGGTCTTCAAATGTTTTTGTAGTTTCCATAGTTAAGGTTCCATTTTTTTTTAAGCTCGTTAAACTTGTTGCACAACGCACATTGGTCCTTCCGTGGAACGAAAAAAGACAAATTATATTCCTTACAAAAAACGCTTCTATAAACCGCTGACGAAACTGGATTAATGTTGTTTTCTGCACATTGAATTTCATATAGCTGAAACATTTTCATTATGCTTAGTTTTGAATCCAAGTATTTCCTGTTATTTTCTTTTCTGCAGTAGTGGGACTCCACTGCAGGAAATGTTTCAATATGAGATCTGACAAATTTCAAGTCCTCTTCTTTGGTTTTATTGTGAGGAGTTTTTTTTCCTCTTTTATCACATCCTGTGAACACTCCATCAGAGCTGCACGAAAAAGCCAAATTTATCGGTCCATTACTAATGCATAACGTTTTTTCGAAAAATGCCTGACAAACTCTTATTTCAAAATCGTCCTTTTGAAAATGATACGATCTGCTTATTTTCCTTCTTTTGGATTCTACATCGCATTTTCTTCTCCGAGGATCATTTTGCTTCACGTATTTTAAAATAAAGTCTTTTTGTCTTTGATAGTTCGCCAAACTCCAGTACCGAATGCAAATAGCTGTTCTTTCTTCTTCAGAAAAATTGTCGCTGCATTTAAAGCGACATTTACTGCAGTCTATGGGTTTTGTATTTTTGATTAATTCATGGCCGCTTTTAGTTGTATAAGGAACACAATCGTAACGACGTTTTTTAATGACATTTCTTTCCCAATTGCCCTCATCTCGGATGCCCCACATTGAGTTCTTTCTCCTTTTATTTCTCTGTATTGAAGAAGGTCCTGAAATTTCCATTCCTTCAGGAACATGGTGCTCTTGCACTTCTATATCAGCCGTCATTGATGTCGAGGAAGTCATACGAGGTTCGCCTTCGAGGTCTGATTCAGAGTTGCTGGATTCATTATGATGTTCAGGATTCCAAGTTTCATCCAAGGATTCTTGGTTTTCTGTTGCGTACGAAACGTCTTCAGCAAAAATTACAGGAAGATTCATAATATCAAATGAAGGACTCAAGTCAATTATCTGGTAAGCTTTTTCGTTAGATTCCGCATGTACAGTAATGTTATTATTTTCCTCCAGGATATTATTGTCGTTATTTTGTTTTATTTCATCTTCAACTTTATCCAGGTTCTTTGTAATCTAAAAATAAATACACCTACTTAGGCTGATTGGCAGAGAATTTTTTATATATTATATAAAAAAATAAATATATATAGTGCCTCTAGGGATTGAAATCGCATCTCTTAGAACGACATGAACTCATTCAAGGATGGCAATGCCTTTGGTTGCTTGAGTGATTGCTCCCAAAGTGTGAGCGTATTTCTGTCCAGTTTGTTTATCAGAATGCTCATAAGAAGGGAATCCCAATTTGTAGTGTCGATTTTGAGACCCTTTGAACTAAGCATGCGCAATGCACTCTTGGGTGGTGTCATGCAACATCTTAATTGCTTTCGAGCCTTCATTTTGGATTGCAGGTTGCTCCAGCAATCGTTGTACATGCGCAGTTACAAGCAGACGAGGGTTGTCATACCGATCTTTAATTACCTGCCACGCTGCACTATAGTTGCTTGTTGAAAAGTGCCTTATCAGGTTCTCGGCTTCACCCGTTAACGTTGTTTTTAAATAGAAAAGCTTCTGACAGTTCGCTATGTCTTGTTTGTCAACAAGCTCACTGAACAGATCGCTGTATTGTTTCCATTTGATGTAGCTTCTGTCAAATTTGGGTAAGGTTATCTTTGAAAGTTTCATAGGGACTAGGAGTCCCAACTAGGAGGAACGATGATGAGCTTTATATGGTGGTTTCTTCAAGCTTGATTGTCAATGCAATTATAGCTTGCGAGACTTCATCTTCTAACTTGTAGAACTCATTCATATCGTATCCATCCTGGGATGCATTTTCAGAAAGGTCGTTTATCCAGCGATGCATTTCTTCCACCTCCATCCAGTATTTTTGGAGTGTATTCAACTTTACTGTACAAAAGGTAGAACTCCAAGTCCCTGTAGTTCTAAGACTGGACAGCAACCGCTGTAGAGATTGTGCGGCTATTTTTTGTCTTCGTATAATTCTGGCGATTTCTGATATTGGGATAACTTCTACAGGTTGTATTTTGCCAATATCTGTTCTGGAGCTTGCTTGCTCTTTCAAACTAGCCGCTCCACTAATTTTCTTTATAGGGTCGGAATATATAGGTACAATGGATTCTAGAGTTTGTTTGATTTCAATGTACGCCTTTTTTTACCCTTTCGACGGTATTACTTTGCATATAAGGCGTGTCTGCCTTTACATATGTTTTTATCTGGTCATGGTTTTTTGAAAACTCCAACCAAAGAGCTTCTAGTGCTAATAATTTTTTCGCCTTGTAATCCGAGGGTTTTTCGGTCAGGGCCGTCTTTAACAATGTTGGTCTTTAGCCGTAGCAACTCATCGGTTATGGCTTTTTGCCTAGCCACAATAGTGAATACTTGCGTTTCCTCCATTTCAGCTACAACGAGTTTCCCTTGACTTGAACTCTAGGTACTTGTATCTGTGGCACGGCCTCGGCAATGCTAAATACCGAACGCAAGTTTAGAAAGATTTGTACTCTGGAACACCGGAACACTGGATACCTGGAACTCTGGATGCTTCGATCTCTGGATACTTGGATCTCTGGTTGGGACACCAAGTGTTTTAGCCCTTGGAACGCTTTATATCACTTACAATCAAGAGGCTGATCGTGTTCTATATCACGTCTCGGGGTCACCAATGTTTAAGTCGGAACTATTTTGCTCCGACTCCTGGACAGGGTACATAAACCTTGACCAGAATGAAGATATACAAAAAGGTGCTTGTACCTATTGTATCTTGAAGTATCGTGCGAAGTTTGTTGTGAACTACTAATGCCCCTTACCACTGGTTTGGGGAAGCAATAATAATGAATAACGCAGAACAACCTTTTGATCGTAAATGATAAATTTTATTAGAATACAATACTATTTATACAATAATTTTGCTTACTTAGCTAAATTTACAAACTCCTAAAATATACAAAAATAATATGATACATAAAATATAACAAGAAACATAATACATTTCAGGCAGGTAAGTGCAGAGCATGAATGCAAAAGAAAACTGCTGACTATTGTCAGAAAATTAGTTGAATGTGATTTGAAAATAAAGCATACAGAAAAGCTGTTGCTGTTGTCATTGATTAAACAGAGAAGCTGTTGTAGGGTAAATGCTAAAAAAATGTTGGTATATGATAATCGGATGGATTAAAATATACATTTTGTTGTTTTGGTTTGTGTTTGAGGCCATGAGCAGTCATACATTGGTTCGTCGGTTAAATCAGTCACTTTTTCTTGTTGTGCTGGAGGATCGGTATATTTCAGAGCTTCTTCCATATCCATTTCTAGAATGGAACGTGTTATAATGGTTTTTTCATCAAAATTGGTAAAATGGACATTGCATTCTGAGACTATCTTGGTTTTCCAAATAGTCCATCCTTTAAAGATAGGTTTGGATACATCGATAAAATAAGTTTGAACTTCAATTGGAAATGATGGGACAGGTTTTTTATTCTGATGACAGATTGGAGGGATGGGAGGGTCCATTTCAATGGGATTTGAGAGAATTTTTAACGAAATCTCAACATTCGTGTTGGATTCTTGGATTGGAAGAGTTATCTCTCTCAATAAACAAATAATTTATTCTTCACAAGCCCCACGTTGGGCGCCAATTTGTTGGAATTTTTCCTCAACGTTTGTTGCACTTATTAATATTAATTACTATTAATATAAAAGAATAATTTAAAAAAAAAACAATTTAACACGCGCGAAATAGGAAATGTGTAAATTATGCCGAACTGTCAAACAACAGCGGCGAAGAGGCGACGAGGCAAAAATTGCTGTCGTTAACGACATCGGTAATATGGGTCATAGACTTTGCTGGGACCCGTCACAACCCCACCAAATTGTTGCTGACGTGTCCCTGTATAGGGATCTTAAAACGGAAACCATTTTTGTTGAGATACCTAGATTTTGCAATTTATAAAATAGTGCATTTCTATTAATGTTGTCAAAAGCTGCTGATCTGTCAGCAGCAGAATGCATAAAGCTTTTTTCTCTGACTCAGTTGAAGCTGAATGATGCAGGATAGGTTGTAAACTTGGTCAACTGTACTATACTGACTTCTGTATGCTGCCTGGTATTCATTAAGTATTTGGTTTTCTTTAATCCAACTAGTAAGTCTATTTAGCAAAATTGTTGTAAATATTTTGTATAGTGTGTCGAGAAAGGAAAGCCCTCGGTAATTTGAAGGAAGACTTGCATCACCTTTTTTGTAAAGAGGGAAGATAATTGATTTCTTGAAGGATGATGGTATAGTTTCAGTATCAAATATATCTCTGAGCAAAATGCGGATCTCTTCTATAAATAATGTAGTACTAGAGTTTTTGTAAAACTCGTTTGGAATACCATCAATGCCGGGTGCTTTGTTATCCTTTGATGTTCCTATCGCTCAGATAACTTCATCCAGTTCTATTTGATTATCTAGCTTTTGTTGATAAATGGTTTCAAAAGTAAGTAAACGCATCGCAAATTGTGTTGAGGCTAAATTCAATGTGCCATAGAAGTGGTTCATAAGCACATCTGCAGATATTTCTATGCCGTTTGTTGTTGATTCTCCACGAATTTCTCTAGCGATTCTCCACCATTCTTTTGCCGAGGTTACAGATGCAAGTTGACGTGAGATGTTTTGGTAATATTCATATTGTTTTGCTTTTAACAGGGCTTTGTATTTTTTGTTTGTATCAGCATAATTTAATCTGCTCACTTCCAGGTTGTCTTTTTTAAACGTTCTCAGTGCTTTTAGTGAATCTCTCGTAGCAATATGACTAAGGGTAGGTTGACAGTAACTTATTTTGGAAAACCAAAATTCGTTTTACCCAGCGAAGTGTTACGGCATGCTGTCAATATAGCTTAGCTATAACTTGTCAGGGGAGGGGGGGGGGGGGGGTTTCCACTGTCTATTCGTCCACAAAAATAAAAAATCATGCCGTTCCAGGAACTGAAGGGAAGGGTGGCAATCGGGAGTTTTATTCTTCATTAGGAAATTGTAAACTTGAGTTCAAAAAAAAAAAATAGGCTGGTGTAACTGCCAAAGCGTACCTATGTTAGGAAATTTAAATTTAAAGGAAGTGGAAGTGGGAGGACGAGACAATTGGGATTCGAAATGACAACTGGGTCGGTGTTGTTGACTCTGGCTGTACCCACCCTAAACCAATGACTCGTAAGTCAGGGCTCCATGGTCGTCCAAAGCCGGAATTTTAAAGAAATTGTAAAGACGGCTCAAAAAAAAGTAACATTTTCAATCCGCCCTGTTCACTTATACCTACATCGCCAATATATCCCTATTTTAGTAAGACATGGTTAAGTTAAAAAAAAAAATCCATAAGTTTAATGAAAAGTATTTGTAGTATCGTTATCATGATTTATTCTCATTGATAATTCAAAAAAAAAGTAAGCATACTTAAGGTAAGCAAAAATAAGTTTAATAAGCGAAAAGTCTCTCGAAGTGAAATTAACATGATATAAAAAAAAACAAAAAAAAAAGTGCGAAACCGACCGAGGTACGATACTGGTAATTCGTAGTTAAATTAAAACAAAAAAAAAATGTAATGAAAAGGCAAAACAAAAATAATAAAGTGATTTCTATACATGTACCGGAAGTTCATTTTTCCTTTGGATTCGAGGAAAGGTAAAATTTTCTCTCGGGAGGGATCTAAAGTAATTCTCAAAATATGTTAGATTCCGTCTTATCTTTCTCTTATCTCTTTAATTTTTTTTCTTTCTTTTATTTTTATATTAGCCTAGCGTATTTGCTTAATTTTCCTTTTCATATTTTGTTGTTGTTTTAATTAGTGTTACTATATAGCACAAATTGAAGTGCTAAACGTAAAGAATTTAGCAGCAGATGCCATTCTCATAGGAATACCGACGCTTGCAGTTGAAATTTAAAAAAATATTTTTAATAACATTCGTCGCACGTTGAATTTTCAACCACCAAAACTGTGCCGAAGAGAAGACTCGATTATTATTGTAAAATTTTTGTCCGCACACGATAAAAACACAACACTTAAGGCGTTTGCCGATTTTCGCAAAAGAAACTCGCGACAGTTAATTTTAAGAGACATCGGTGAAGATTCGAACGCTCCGATCTATTTCCACGAGAGCTTAACCAAAAATAATCGAAACATATTACGACACGCAATTCGTCTTAGGCGCAAACATCAACTGTTTTCTGCTTTCACTTCAAGCGGAACTGTTTACATTAAATTAAATAACAATGATGTGCCTATAACAGTTAACTCAGTTGATATGCTGGACTCAATGGTCGAAACTTGCAAGCGAAAAGCAAATACAAATAATAATTTTTTTTTTTTTTTTTTTTTTCGCAGGAAGGTGAGAAATCTTCAGAGACACTATAAGCCCGATGCTTATAGTAGTGTCAGATTTTTACTGACTAAAACTCACCTCCCTTATCTTCTATATTATTACTACAACTAAGTCCAGCTTAACAAGTAGTTTTAGCGTCATTTTGTTCGCGTTTTGTCAGGAAGCTCCCCAACGAGAGGACCTGAAGATTCCACAAAATTCGAGTGGAGAGATTAATTTGTTTGCGCTAGATCAGAAGGTCTTGTTCGGTGCAGACGCCGAAAAACGAACGCCTCGCTAACAGATTGTTGGATTAAGTTATTACTATGAGTTCTAAGTCGTGATCTTAGCTCTGTAGCAAATTTTTTAATTTCGTCTTCTACATATTTTATATTTAAATCTTTATGTAAGTCGCTATTTCTTACATACCATGGATCATTTACTATTATTTTAAGTACTTTGTTTTGGTATGTTTGCAAAATTTGTATATTTCTTTCGTTGGTACAACCCCAAAGTTGTATACCGTACGTCCAAACTGGTTTCAGTACTTGCTTATAAATAAGAAGCTTGTTATAAACGCTTAGATTGGAATATCTTCCAATAAGCCATGTCAATTCGCGGAGTTTATTTTCGAGTTCATCGCGTTTCTTTTTTACATGAACTTTCCATTTAAGTTTCGCGTCTAGAGTCATGCCTAGATACTTCGCTTCATTAGCGTATGGAATTTGCACAGAATTTATATAAATAGGTAAGTTATATACTTTTTTATACGTAAAATTTGTGTGCGTCGATTTCGTTTCATTAAGAGCAATCCGCCATTTCTTTGTCCAATCTGAAATGCTATTTAATGCCTTTTGAAGCTTAGAGGTTGCCGTTTCTATTGAATCCGATATTGCGAGTACAGCTGTATCATCGGCAAAAGTGCCTAAAGTTGTGCCTTCTGTTTGGGGTATATCACGGGTATAAAGAACAAACAAAATCGGTCCAAGGACGCTACCCTGGGGAACCCCAGCGTTTATTTCTTTAAACTCCGAATACTCCGTTCCTTGCTTAACTCGAAAGAATCTATTTTCTAGGTACGATTCAAGAATGTTATATATTTGCTCTGGAAAGACTTTTAATTTATATTTTAGCCCGTCATGCCAAACTTTGTCAAAAGCTTGAGAAACGTCAAGAAATGCAGTTGAGCAAATCTTTTTTTCTTCAAATGCTTTTTCAATTTCGTTAGTTATTCGGTAAACCTGATCAATTGTCGAGTGATTATTCCGGAAACCGAATTGGTGGTCGGGAATTAAACGTTTTTCTTCAATAATTGGTAGCATTCGTTTAAGAAGCAATTTTTCAAATATTTTAGATATAATTGGTAAGAGAGAAATTGGTCTATACGATTTTTTCTCATTCGGTGGCTTACCCGGTTTGGGGATCATTATTACTTCGGCGGCTTTCCATTGCGTGGGTACGTAAGCAAGTCTTAAAGCAGCGTTACTGAGCTGTAAGAGCTTAACCATTGCTTTTTTAGGCAACTCTTTGAGGACACGACCGTTAATCAGGTCGTAGCCAGGAGCTTTATTGTTTTTCTGCCGTTTTATTTCCTGGACAAGTTCAGTCAAAGTAATATTCCTGATAGAAAAATGTTCCGGTGCTGGTTGGAGCTCTCCGTCATTAGTCAGAAGCTCTTGACCATCGAAAGGTTTGAACGTTTCCTCAAGGTGCTTAGCAAATAAATCCGCCTTTTCCTTATCAGTTTTTGCCCATTCAGAATTATTTTTTCGAATAGGTGCCGACATTATTTGAGGCTTTTTAATACCTTTTATCGTCTTCCAAAGAGAATAATTCGTTTTTTTGTCTGCTGTTAGGCTTTCAAGATAGACAGAATTCTCGCTGTTTTTAAAATCTCGTAACAAATTTTTAATCTTGTTTGATAAAAAGTTGACGACACTTTTATGCTGAGGAGCACGTGATTGCTGCCATACTTTTCGAGCTTTTCGTTTTTCGCGTATCAATTCTTTTATATCTTCTGGAATTTTTTCTTCGTATTGCCTTGACTTTTTACTACAGATCGGAGTATTATTCCAAGCTGCTTCTTGAACAATATTTATAAATTTTTCTGTTTCATCTTCTAACTCAAACGGAGTTTGCAAAGAGACGTTCAGTATAATTCTATTTTCGCAATCTTCTTTGAATTTATCCCAATTTGTGTTATTATTTGTTAAAATTAGGGGCTTTTCTTTTTCGATTACGTTACTGTTTATTGTTAAGATAACGGCCGAGTGATCCGTAGAAAAATCGAAGTTATCATCTACTGTCATATATTTTCTGTTCATTCCTCTTGCGATGAAAAAGTCAACAAGATCGGGTGTTTTCGCTGTATCGGTTGGCCAATACGTTGGTTTTCCTGATGAGAAAAATTCAACGTTACATTCAATACCCGCTTTGTAGAGTTGTCTACCCTTCGTCGAAATGCAACGTGATCCCCAAAATGAATGTTTCGAATTGAAGTCGCCGCCAATAATAAATTTTGGACCTAAAGCGTTGAAAAGATCTTTAAAATCGTTTTTGTCTATCTTGGACCGAGGAGGACAGTAAATAGACGCAATATTAAAAAATACGTGTCTAACTTTTATGTTAACGGAAGTAACTTGCATTGTATCAAGCTCGATATTTATCTCAAACGAATGATTGATATTTTCTCTGATAAATACGGAAGAACCACCCCTTGCTCTTTCGGATGGATGGCATGCGTGGTAAGCCGAATAACCTTTAATACTTAAATTTGAGTCTTTTTTCAAATGAGTTTCAGAGATCAAACAAATATCTATTTTTTCGTTAAGTAGAACCGTTTCTAGTTCTTCGATTTTAGCGGTAAGTCCGTTCGCGTTCCATGTTATTATTTTGAGTTGTTGGGACAACTGATCCATGTTTACGGTAAATTTGGTGTTTTAAGAGCCGCCGACTCAAATTTGTCCAATTTCTCAAGAATAATTGTGTTAATTCTCCCTTGTTCTTCTAATCGTTCAAGTATAAGGGAAAATACATTTTGAACGGAGTCAGGTTTAATAGTTTTAGGTTGTTCGGGCGCCGTGACTTGAGCGTACGTGTTCGTCTTTTTTGTTTTTATGTTTTCTGAGGGTAAAGCGTTTTCATTATTTTTCCCGTCCGTTTTACTCGACGCTTGAGTATTAGTCTTGGTTTTTAATTTTAATTCTTTGTTTTGCTTTGAGGTATTTTTTTTAGTTTTCTTACTAAATTCTTCGCGCCTCTTTAACATTTCCTTTGCGACCTCACAGCCACGGTAATTTGCTGGATGATTACCTTTGCAATTCGCGCATGTAGCCGGAGTTTCTTTTTTAAGACGGCATACATCAGTCATGTGCTTTCCCGCGCATTTAACGCAAACGGGGTCCTTCTGACAATAAGCTTTTGTATGGTTAAAACCTTGACATCGCTTGCACTGAGGAATAAGGCGTTTGTTCTTTCTTAGTGGTTCGATTTTTACAACAATATTCATTATAGTTTTAATATTATAAACATTGTCTACATTTTCATTTTTATCGAAACTTAGAATAAAAAGCGGAAGAGCGCGTTTTATATAAGCGGTTTCGATTCCTTTTTCTCGCTTCAAAAGATTTGTTGCGTCAAGAATCTTAAATCCTTTGGTTTTTAAGTCCGAAAGGATGTCTTCTTTTGAACAAGAGGGATGAAGTCCTCTAGCAACTACACGTAGAGGTCTTTCTTCTTTAATTGAATAACTATACCATTCAATTTTTTCATCGCTGAGTTTTTTCGACAGTTTTCTATAAGAATCTGAATCATTTACGTTAATTTTCCACGTATTATTGTGAGTGGATGTAGCTTTGAAATTCTTTTGCGCCGTTTCTTTTAGAATAGGAAGAATTTTGTTATAATCCGCTTGACCAACGACGTTTATCGGTGGAGGAAGTTTCTTATACGCAGAAAACTGATCTTTCCGTGTAATTTTATTTGGTTTTAGCTGATTTTGAGACTAAGGCGAATGTTCAGCCTTCCGTTTTTTACAAGGTCTACTTTTTTCAGTTTCCCGAGCAAGTTCATCTTCATCAGTTTCATATTCGTGCCGATCTCGATGTTGTGGACTTAGAGTACTATTTACTTTCATGTTTTCAGAAGTTTTTAACATCTTGTTCTCTTCACGAAGACTTTCGACTTCTTTTTTAAGCTCTTCGTAGAGTCTTATCATTTCGTTCAGCTTCTTTTGCAGTTCACAATTGTCCTGCTCAAAACTGTTTGTTTTCGGTGAGTCGCTTTTAGTGCCTTTTGGCACAACCGGTGGACTCTTTCTGCCGGTAACTCTCGGTACAGATGGAGGTGATCGAGGGACCTTATGCGCTTTCGCGAAAGGATTTATCAAATGCAATAAATGGCTCTCCCCAGAATCCGTAGAGCCTGCCTCCGAAGAGGATGGATTTGCCAGAGAAACTGGCTTTCCACCTGGGGTAATTAATCTATTTGTTTTTTCCATTGCATATTTTGTATACTTATGTAGTTCTCAGTATACGGAGATTGGATTTTAGTCGCCTTTTACGACAAGCATACCTTACTTCGGGTAAATTCTTAACCCCTACCCGAAGGGTTTATCATATTAGATAAAAAGAAAATTGACATACCGAATGTTGATTCGTTTTCTTTCGTCAACGAATCAGGACGTAATTCGCATGTTATACATGATTGTCCCGGAAGAGGGGTTGGGACTGCGATTACGATTTGCGACTGGCTACCAACTTCTGCAAGGGTTGGAAAGACAATATCACTGATTTTAAAAGTTTTTGTCTTGGCCAGAAGGTTTGATAGAGCAATGATAAACTCTATATTTACAGCGGACTGGGCTGGGTAAGATGGAAAATTTTGCTCTGTAATATTGTGTCTGAGCGCAAAGTCTTTTGACTCCGATCTTCTACATCCTAGGTTTTTGTATCCCAGTAAATTTTGGTTGGGCCGCTGGTTACCGTATGAAAAGGGAGGTGGATATGCACCAGGTGGTTGGTTGCTTAGGGACTGGGTTATAGCGTAAGCTACGACTCCTAAACACGGTATTTCTTCATACAGTAAGTGCAGTTGTTCCATAGCTATCTGCTGATTATCAAAATCATTGC
The DNA here is from genome assembly GCA_920104205.1 of Eupeodes latifasciatus. Lineage (NCBI taxonomy): Eukaryota > Metazoa > Arthropoda > Insecta > Diptera > Syrphidae > Eupeodes > Eupeodes latifasciatus. The sequence continues at coordinate 387,180,194 of OV049924.1, read as the reverse complement.
GGATAGCCCTGTACGCCTCTCGCAGCTCTTCTGCTGCTTCTAGAGGGGGTTCGACAGGTGGAGTGGGGTTGGTAAATGCCCCGAAGTATCCGCCGATGTCGGAAATTACTGCTGTTGGGAGAGCAGGAAACTCTGGAATAAGATGTTGTCCAGTACGAGTTTCTATATTTCCGAGTGTGCGGAGTTGTAGTGCAATAGGATCAGGTACAGCGAAACTGGTGGTCTGTAGAATAGTGAGCAGATCTTGCTCTTCAGTCGTTAGAGGCTGGGAGTTCTTCGCCTTCAACGAAACTATTCTAAACCAAAGCATTGCTACCGAGTAGTAATCAATATACTCAGGTAAGATCAGCTTTTGTAGGTTAGGATCATCTGTAACCATTTCCGTATAGACACCGCGAGAGATCTCGATCATCGCGGGTGCACTAGGCGTAAATGTAGTGCGATTGCCGACTTCATTTACGGTGAATCCTTGAGCAAACACAGAGTCGTCAAAGGGATTCTTGTTGGAGACTTGCACGTGAGATGTATCGTGAAGTCTGGTGGGCTTGTTCAGCCCTGTGTGAACCGGCTTCTGTTTCGGCGGGTTCTTGCGTACTTCTGGAGGAGCTAACACTGCGTTTCTATCCTTTTGGTTGTGTGGTTTTCCACGATAGACGCGTTGGTTGGTAGATTCTCGGTCCATGGTTTGAGTACGGTGTGGTTTTTGAAATTAAATATTATATTTGATTTTCAAAATAGGGTGGGTTTGCGATTCTTCGCTCCAGCTATTATAAAATGGGATAATAATGAAGAAGAGCCAGCAGAAAACAACAACAATGAAATTCTTATTAATTGCAACAACTCAAGTCCCGAAGCTGAGCAAAACAATGACAACAAAAATGAAGCTTCTCAATAATGCATACGCAATGCACACACATCAGTGCTGTCTCCGAAGGAATTTTAGCACTTTTAGTATTTTTTTATTTTTATATATTTCATTTAACTAATTCTATTTCACTTTTTTTAATATCTTTTAAATATTTTCTTCTTTTAAACTGTTTAATTGTTTCTAGTCGATTTTTATTTTTGGAAATCTATTCAGCATTTTTCTACCCAAAAAAATTTACATTTTTTTCAGCATCTTTCTTTATGAAACAAAGTTCTTCATTACGCTGTTTTGTTCTTCTCAGGTGGTGTTTTATATATAACATGACTTATGAGTCAAGCTAGAGGTAGAGGGGTTCCACAGGTCAGCAGCAATACAAATTTCAACAAAACAGGGACTATGCTCAAAGTTTTTCGAAACAGATACGATGGATTATCTGTATGTCATATAAATGCTCAAAGTCTGCTCAAACACTTGGATGAATTTAAAAGTACTTTCAATGATTCCAAAATGGACGTCATTTGCGTATCTGAAACATGGTTGACCGAACAAGTTGATAGCTGCTTATTGAGCACCGGTAACTTTAAAGTTTTCAGATCTCCGTATTGTTTCTAGGGGAGGGGGAGTGGCTATTTTCATAAAAAAATGTTTCAAAAGCAAGTTAATAAGGAGTACAGACAATAATAGTGGATTGCAATACCTATTTATAGAAGTCACTTGTGCTTCCAATAAATGTCTGATTGGTGTTATCTACAAACCACCTAACATAACAGACACAAACGTCATTACAGACATTCTAGAGGAAGTAACACCTAACTTTAACCACATAATTATTGCAGGAGACTTAAATATTGATCTATTAGATAATTTAAATTAAATTAAATTTCAACGAAAATCTATTATCCATCAACCTTTTCCCAGTTAACACTGATCAACCCACGCATTTTACTTCGTCTAGCTCCACTCTACTTGATACATTCCTGGTCAATCAACCACATCTTGTGAACTTCTATGGGCAGCTTGATGTTCCCGGATTTTCCAAGCATGACTTAATTATCGCTTTTTATAACATTAACCTAAATCCGACCTTTCGCCTTTTACGACAAGCATACCTTACTTCGGGTAAATTCTTAACCCCTACCCGAAGGGTTTATCATATTAGATAAAAAGAAAATTGACATACCGAATGTTGATTCGTTTTCTTTCGTCAACGAATCAGGACGTAATTCGCATGTTATACATGATTGTCCCGGAAGAGGGGTTGGGACTGCGATTACGATTTGCGACTGGCTACCAACTTCTGCAAGGGTTGGAAAGATAATATCACTGATTTTAAAAGTTTTTGTCTTGGCCAGAAGGTTTGATAGAGCAATGATAAACTCTATATTTACAGCGGACTGGGCTGGGTAAGATGGAAAATTTTGCTCTGTAATATTGTGTCTGAGCGCAAAGTCTTTTGACTCCGATCTTCTACATCCTAGGTTTTTGTATCCCAGTAAATTTTGGTTGGGCCGCTGGTTACCGTATGAAAAGGGAGGTGGATATGCACCAGGTGGTTGGTTGCTTAGGGACTGGGTTATAGCGTAAGCTACGACTCCTAAACACGGTATTTCTTCATACAGTAAGTGCAGTTGTTCCATAGCTATCTGCTGATTATCAAAATCATTGCGGATAGCCCTGTACGCCTCTCGCAGCTCTTCTGCTGCTTCTAGAGGGGGTTCGACAGGTGGAGTGGGGTTGGTAAATGCCCCGAAGTATCCGCCGATGTCGGAAATTACTGCTGTTGGGAGAGCAGGAAACTCTGGAATAAGATGTTGTCCAGTACGAGTTTCTATATTTCCGAGTGTGCGGAGTTGTAGTGCAATAGGATCAGGTACAGCGAAACTGGTGGTCTGTAGAATAGTGAGCAGATCTTGCTCTTCAGTCGTTAGAGGCTGGGAGTTCTTCGCCTTCAACGAAACTATTCTAAACCAAAGCATTGCTACCGAGTAGTAATCAATATACTCAGGTAAGATCAGCTTTTGTAGGTTAGGATCATCTGTAACCATTTCCGTATAGACACCGCGAGAGATCTCGATCATCGCGGGTGCACTAGGCGTAAATGTAGTGCGATTGCCGACTTCATTTACGGTGAATCCTTGAGCAAACACAGAGTCGTCAAAGGGATTCTTGTTGGAGACTTGCACGTGAGATGTATCGTGAAGTCTGGTGGGCTTGTTCAGCCCTGTGTGAACCGGCTTCTGTTTCGGCGGGTTCTTGCGTACTTCTGGAGGAGCTAACACTGCGTTTCTATCCTTTTGGTTGTGTGGTTTTCCACGATAGACGCGTTGGTTGGTAGATTCTCGGTCCATGGTTTGAGTACGGTGTGGTTTTTGAAATTAAATATTATATTTGATTTTCAAAATAGGGTGGGTTTGCGATTCTTCGCTCCAGCTATTATAAAATGGGATAATAATGAAGAAGAGCCAGCAGAAAACAACAACAATGAAATTCTTATTAATTGCAACAACTCAAGTCCCGAAGCTGAGCAAAACAATGACAACAAAAATGAAGCTTCTCAATAATGCATACGCAATGCACACACATCAGTGCTGTCTCCGAAGGAATTTTAGCACTTTTAGTATTTTTTTATTTTTATATATTTCATTTAACTAATTCTATTTCACTTTTTTTAATATCTTTTAAATATTTTCTTCTTTTAAACTGTTTAATTGTTTCTAGTCGATTTTTATTTTTGGAAATCTATTCAGCATTTTTCTACCCAAAAAAATTTACATTTTTTTCAGCATCTTTCTTTATGAAACAAAGTTCTTCATTACGCTGTTTTGTTCTTCTCAGGTGGTGTTTTATATATAACATGACTTATGAGTCAAGCTAGAGGTAGAGGGGTTCCACAGGTCAGCAGCAATACAAATTTCAACAAAACAGGGACTATGCTCAAAGTTTTTCGAAACAGATACGATGGATTATCTGTATGTCATATAAATGCTCAAAGTCTGCTCAAACACTTGGATGAATTTAAAAGTACTTTCAATGATTCCAAAATGGACGTCATTTGCGTATCTGAAACATGGTTGACCGAACAAGTTGATAGCTGCTTATTGAGCACCGGTAACTTTAAAGTTTTCAGATCTCCGTATTGTTTCTAGGGGAGGGGGAGTGGCTATTTTCATAAAAAAATGTTTCAAAAGCAAGTTAATAAGGAGTACAGACAATAATAGTGGATTGCAATACCTATTTATAGAAGTCACTTGTGCTTCCAATAAATGTCTGATTGGTGTTATCTACAAACCACCTAACATAACAGACACAAACGTCATTACAGACATTCTAGAGGAAGTAACACCTAACTTTAACCACATAATTATTGCAGGAGACTTAAATATTGATCTATTAGATAATTTAAATTAAATTAAATTTCAACGAAAATCTATTATCCATCAACCTTTTCCCAGTTAACACTGATCAACCCACGCATTTTACTTCGTCTAGCTCCACTCTACTTGATACATTCCTGGTCAATCAACCACATCTTGTGAACTTCTATGGGCAGCTTGATGTTCCCGGATTTTCCAAGCATGACTTAATTATCGCTTTTTATAACATTAACCTAAATCCGACCTCAGAAACAGAAAGCATTTCATTTAGGAATTTCAATGCAATCGATATGCAATCATTGGTAACAAGTATATATAACTATAATTTAGAAAATATATACTACATCTCAGACGTAGATGAGCAAGTTTATTTACTAACAAAATTAATGACCTTTTTGACACCTTTGTGCCAATTAAAAACGTGCTAATCAAAAACCCTGAAATAGGATGGTACACTAGTTACATTGATAAACTTATTCTGAAAAGAAATATAGCTTACAAACGTTGGAAAAGGTTCAAGTTACCACAGTTGATGCAGTACAAAACGTTAAGAAATGCAGTGAATATTCAAATCAGAAATTCCAAGCGAAGATTTTTTGCGTCGAGATTTAACAATGTTTCTTCCAAAAAACTGTGGAAGAACATAAAATCTCTTGGTATTACAACGAAACAAAAGATTGCTAAGGATGACTGTGATGTAAATGAACTAAACAAACAGTTCGTAAGTTCTGTTTTTGACACAAATAATGGTGTTGCGTTTGACACAAACTTTGAAAGAAGTAATGAGCTTCTCTCAAGTTTCAGTTTTAAAAGAGTTTTTGAAGTTGAGGTATTTAAGGCCGTAAAAGACATAAAATCGGACGCTATTGGACTAGACAATATGCATCCTAAGTTTGTAAAAATTATTCTTACTTTTATATCTCCTTTCTTGACACATATCTTTAATTCAATATTAACAAAGTACTGTTACCCGGCCCTATGGAAAGCTTCAAAAATATTGCCAATTCTTAAAAAGTCAAATTCGCAACAAAAAGAATACCGACCAATTTCTATCCTACCATTCATCTCAAAAGCGTTCGAAAAGATCGATAGTCAGCAGATAACAGCATTCTTGGAAACACGGAATTTAATTACACCGACGCAATCTGGCTTTAGACCGAAACACAGCTGTACGACTGCGCTTCTTAAAATAAGCGACGACATACGACAACAAATCGATAATAATAAAGTCACAACTCTGGTTCTCCTTGATTTCTCTAAGGCGTTCGACACTGTTTCACATACAATTCTTCTGGAAAAACTGAATTCTTTCTTCTTCTTTGAAAACTCAGCCTTAACCCTCATAGCACAGTATCTAAGCCATCGAACTCAGGCTGTTTTTGCTAACTCTAGGCTGTCGGATTTCCTCCCTACCCCTAATGGTGTGCCCCAGGGATCGATTTTGGGACCACTCTTATTCACACTTTTCAATAATGACCTTCCATCTGTACTCAGGCATTGCAAAATTCATATGTATGCTGACGACGTTCAAATTCATTTGAGCTACAAAATCGGCATGGTTGAAGACGCAACTGCAAGAATAAACGAAGATTTGATGTGTATAAACCAGTGGTCCAGGGAGAATCATCTTAAACTTAACCCTAAGAAATGTCAGGCAATCGTCATCAGTAACACTGCAATAGATACTTCTTATTTCCCTAGTATTGAACTTGAGGGGAAAACGTTAAGCTACGTTAGAACAGTTAAGAATCTTGGGATTGTTTTTAACCAGAAACTTACATGGGACGATCACTTGACTTGTGCCGTTGGTCGAATATATGCTGCTTTGCGGGTTTTATATATATCTGCCAGTTTTCTTCCAGTTTCAACAAAAATGACTATAGCAAAATCTCTTGTCCTACCAATACTTTTCTATGGCAGTCCCATTTTCTGTGCCCTTGACAGCGCTGATAAACGAAAACTTCAAGTCGCGTTTAATAATGTTGTTCGCTTTATTTATGACTTGCGACGGTTCGATCATGTTTCGATGCAAGCAAGTAGTGTTTTCAACATGACCTTCAACAACTACATAAACTATCAAACTTTGACATTTCTTTTTAGACTTATTAATACTAGATCTCCTGAATATCTATACGAAAAGCTTAGGTTCCCAGTATCACAAAGAAGTAATGTTCTAATTGTCCCTTCCTTCAAATTCAGAAATTCAAAACAACAGTTCTTTGTACACGCTGTTGCCCTATGGAACTCCTTGCCTGCTAACCTGAGAGGGATACACAGCAGCACTCGTTTTGAGAACTCTTTAAAGAACTTATACAAATGCTGAAAATGTTTCCAAAATAAAAATTACTTTGTCTTAGAATTTAAAAATTTATGTTATTTAATTTTTTTTTTTTTTTCTTTTTTTTTTTGCTCTCTTGTGTACATTGTACATATAAAGGATCATGTCATCATGACCATTTATCTAAAAACAACTTTTTTCTTAACTTCAAGAAATTTTGTAAATTTAGCATACTAATTTGATTCCTCTTTTAATTTGATTAAATTTAAATCTGAACATAATAAGTATTAAAAATAAGACTCTATGTCTTAAAATGCTTAATGATAATAAATAAATACAAAATACAATAAAATACAATAAAAAATACTATATAATCTGAAATTCCCCAATTGTTGGTTATGGTTCAATATAATGATATTCATAAAAAAAAATTAAGAAAAATGTTGTAAATGTAATAAAACTTACTTACAGTTTGATATATAAATAGTTGGTTTGATTGATTGAAAAAAAAAAAAATCGCAAAGTTCTACCCCGCAATTGGGACTCTATACATTTTTTGTTTTTTAATGAGGTTGAATAGATAACAAAATTTCAGCATTACACTGAATACACCTGAATAAATCGAGACTGAGGACGTATGCCGGGGACAGGTGAATAAGGCGATCACATTCGGATGTCGGAGTTGACGGAAACTGGCGATGACTGAAGCTGGAGACGACTGCAGTCGACGGTGACTGAAACTGATGATATGACTGAGGCTGGACAGAACAAGGAAAACTTTAAGCAAACGATGAAGTCCGCGTGGCTAAGTCACCCTCGTGTTGCGTCGTGACAACGTGGGCGGCGGAAATACCGTCGTGGACGCGGGGTAAATCACCCTCGTGTTGCGTCGTGACAATGTGGGCGGCGGAATCTTGCCCCAAGCTCTAAGGCCAATAAATCCTGTTGGATTGTAGGTGCGCTCCACTTGGCTTTTCGTGCCGAAACACATTGGGTAGCACAATGGACGTCCACCTACCTACCTATTTTTTTTTCACTTATTCGCACCTTTTTGGTATATTCCTTTGCTATTTTTTTTTTAATTAAAAAATAATAAATAAAAGAACTCTTCTGAACGATGTGTTCAGCATGACGATTGAAAATGCAAAGAACGCACATTTTTTTTTAATCGGAAATGGCTCGCTGAGCTTCGTTCAGTTTCTTTTGGTTTTAGTTCGATGAACGAAAGCCTAACCAGAAGCATTGCCAGGTGTTCGTTTTACATTGTAAAGGATGCCCTGCCTGTCCTATAGAAACTATGGAGGATATGGGCTTCCTCAAGCCGATTATGGATGATGGCTAAAGAGCCGATCTGTTAAGGCAATAAAAGAAGGCTAATCAGCCGAATATCTTTCTTTGACTCTCAAATTGAAAGTGACTTTTATTTAATCAAACTTAGGCTATTTATACAAAAATAATTTACTTACACCCGCTGTTTTGGAAGTAGCAATGTATTGTGGTATGTCTTCGGTTGGCTCGCCCGGATGATATGGGCTATCCATATATTCGAACAGTCTGTCAAGTTCTTCAGGATTATACGACATAATATTTTATTTAAAACAAAATACTGGCAAGATCGCCATGTAAAGGATGCCCTGCCTGTCCTATAGAAACTATAGAGGATATGGGCTTCCTCAATCCGATTATGGATGATGGCTAAAGAGCCGATCTGTTAAGGCAATAAAAGAAGGCTAATCAGCCGAATATCTTTCTTTGACTCTCAAATTGAAAGTGACTTTTATTTAATCAAACTTAGGCTATTTATACAAAAATAATTTACTTACACCCGCTGTTTTGGAAGTAGCAATGTATTGTGGTATGTCTTCGGTTGGCTCGCCCGGATGATATGGGCTATCCATATATTCGAACAGTCTGTCAAGTTCTTCAGGATTATACGACATAATATTTTATTTAAAACAAAATACTGGCAAGATCGCCATGTAAAGGATGCCCTGCCTGTCCTATAGAAACTATAGAGGATATGGGCTTCCTCAAGCCGATTATGGATGATGGCTAAAGAGCCGATCTGTTAAGGCAATAAAAGAAGGCTAATCAGCCGAATATCTTTCTTTGACTCTCAAATTGAAAGTGACTTTTATTTAATCAAACTTAGGCTATTTATACAAAAATAATTTACTTACACCCGCTGTTTTGGAAGTAGCAATGTATTGTGGTATGTCTTCGGTTGGCTCGCCCGGATGATATGGGCAATCCATATATTCGAACAGTCTGTCAAGTTCTTCAGGATTATACGACATAATATTTTATTTAAAACAAAATACTTGGCAAGATCGCCATGTAAAGGATGCCCTGCCTGTCCTATAGAAACTATGGAGGATATGGGCTTCCTCAAGCCGATTATGGACGATGGCTAAAGAGCCGATCTGTTAAGGCAATAAAAGAAGGCTAATCAGCCGAATATCTTTCTTTGACTCTCAAATTGAAAGTGACTTTTATTTAATCAAACTTAGGCTATTTATACAAAAATAATTTACTTACACCCGCTGTTTTGGAAGTAGCAATGTATTGTGGTATGTCTTCGGTTGGCTCGCCCGGATGATATGGGCAATCCATATATTCGAACAGTCTGTCAAGTTCTTCAGGATTATACGACATAATATTTTATTTAAAACAAAATACTTGGCAAGATCGCCATGTAAAGGATGCCCTGCCTGTCCTATAGAAACTATGGAGGATATGGGCTTCCTCAAGCCGATTATGGATGATGGCTAAAGAGCCGATCTGTTAAGGCAATAAAAGAAGGCTAATCAGCCGAATATCTTTCTTTGACTCTCAAATTGAAAGTGACTTTTATTTAATCAAACTTAGGCTATTTATACAAAAATAATTTACTTACACCCGCTGTTTTGGAAGTAGCAATGTATTGTGGTATGTCTTCGGTTGGCTCGCCCGGATGATATGGGCTATCCATATATTCGAACAGTCTGTCAAGTTCTTCAGGATTATACGACATAATATTTTATTTAAAACAAAATACTGGCAAGATCGCCATGTAAAGGATGCCCTGCCTGTCCTATAGAAACTATAGAGGATATGGGCTTCCTCAAGCCGATTATGGATGATGGCTAAAGAGCCGATCTGTTAAGGCAATAAAAGAAGGCTAATCAGCCGAATATCTTTCTTTGACTCTCAAATTGAAAGTGACTTTTATTTAATCAAACTTAGGCTATTTATACAAAAATAATTTACTTACACCCGCTGTTTTGGAAGTAGCAATGTATTGTGGTATGTCTTCGGTTGGCTCGCCCGGATGATATGGGCTATCCATATATTCGAACAGTCTGTCAAGTTCTTCAGGATTATACGACATAATATTTTATTTAAAACAAAATACTGGCAAGATCGCCATGTAAAGGATGCCCTGCCTGTCCTATAGAAACTATAGAGGATATGGGCTTCCTCAAGCCGATTATGGATGATGGCTAAAGAGCCGATCTGTTAAGGCAATAAAAGAAGGCTAATCAGCCGAATATCTTTCTTTGACTCTCAAATTGAAAGTGACTTTTATTTAATCAAACTTAGGCTATTTATACAAAAATAATTTACTTACACCCGCTGTTTTGGAAGTAGCAATGTATTGTGGTATGTCTTCGGTTGGCTCGCCCGGATGATATGGGCAATCCATATATTCGAACAGTCTGTCAAGTTCTTCAGGATTATACGACATAATATTTTATTTAAAACAAAATACTTGGCAAGATCGCCATGTAAAGGATGCCCTGCCTGTCCTATAGAAACTATGGAGGATATGGGCTTCCTCAAGCCGATTATGGATGATGGCTAAAGAGCCGATCTGTTAAGGCAATAAAAGAAGGCTAATCAGCCGAATATCTTTCTTTGACTCTCAAATTGAAAGTGACTTTTATTTAATCAAACTTAGGCTATTTATACAAAAATAATTTACTTACACCCGCTGTTTTGGAAGTAGCAATGTATTGTGGTATGTCTTCGGTTGGCTCGCCCGGATGATATGGGCAATCCATATATTCGAACAGTCTGTCAAGTTCTTCAGGATTATACGACATAATATTTTATTTAAAACAAAATACTTGGCAAGATCGCCATGTAAAGGATGCCCTGCCTGTCCTATAGAAACTATGGAGGATATGGGCTTCCTCAAGCCGATTATGGATGATGGCTAAAGAGCCGATCTGTTAAGGCAATAAAAGAAGGCTAATCAGCCGAATATCTTTCTTTGACTCTCAAATTGAAAGTGACTTTTATTTAATCAAACTTAGGCTATTTATACAAAAATAATTTACTTACACCCGCTGTTTTGGAAGTAGCAATGTATTGTGGTATGTCTTCGGTTGGCTCGCCCGGATGATATGGGCAATCCATATATTCGAACAGTCTGTCAAGTTCTTCAGGATTATACGACATAATATTTTATTTAAAACAAAATACTTGGCAAGATCGCCATGTAAAGGATGCCCAGCCTGTCCTATAGAAACTATGGAGGATATGGGCTTCCTCAAGCCGATTATGGATGATGGCTAAAGAGCCGATCTGTTAAGGCAATAAAAGAAGGCTAATCAGCCGAATATCTTTCTTTGACTCTCAAATTGAAAGTGACTTTTATTTAATCAAACTTAGGCTATTTATACAAAAATAATTTACTTACACCCGCTGTTTTGGAAGTAGCAATGTATTGTGGTATGTCTTCGGTTGGCTCGCCCGGATGATATGGGCTATCCATATATTCGAACAGTCTGTCAAGTTCTTCAGGATTATACGACATAATATTTTATTTAAAACAAAATACTGGCAAGATCGCCATGTAAAGGATGCCCTGCCTGTCCTATAGAAACTATAGAGGATATGGGCTTCCTCAAGCCGATTATGGATGATGGCTAAAGAGCCGATCTGTTAAGGCAATAAAAGAAGGCTAATCAGCCGAATATCTTTCTTTGACTCTCAAATTGAAAGTGACTTTTATTTAATCAAACTTAGGCTATTTATACAAAAATAATTTACTTACACACTAAGAACTTAAAGCTTTACATATAATTACTAAAACATATATACATTATATTGCATTCTAATTTGATGGGAAACAAATGACAGAATCGGGCAGCATACTTGCTATGTCATCAAAATCATAACCAATATGCATGCCCCTTTCATAGTGCACAAATGTATCCAAATTCATTCAGGCATATTTACTACACAGCATGCAGTGCGTTGAACCTTCATGAATAGGTAGATACACTTGACTTGACTTGACGTGCGAGCTGTTTAGACGAGAGCCACGACAACTAAGTTGAGGCGGTAGAGTTGAGGCGGCTCAGTAAAGGCGACCGCTACAAAGTCGAACCAAGGTTTCATTTTTTCGAATTTTATATTGTGAGTGTTTGGCGTTTCGTTTGCTTCGTATATACATTTTTTTTATGGTGTCACATCGTGTTTCAATACTTTCCTCACGACAAATATTCGTTGTTACGGCTGCATTGAGTTTAAGTATAAAATCCAAACGCTTGTTATCAACCCACTTCAGCCTAGGTAGCATTTGCATTGGAGAATTTCTTGTGATGTCTGCAGATGCCTTAATAGTAAGTAATAATGGCATATGGTCCAAGTATGTTTTACATCCAACAGAAAAATCACTTATGATTCCAACTGAGTTGTAAGATGGACAGCAGTAGTCTATTACAGATGATTCTCTGCTTGACACAAAAGTAAACTCTCCATTTTTGTCACCAAAGCTTCTGCCATTAAGAATAAACGCCCCAATATCTTCTATGAACTGAAGAAATGTGTTGCAGTTTCTATCGGTTGTGGAATCTTTTGAACATCTTGAATCAGTGATTGGCTGCTGGGATATTGCTTCGATGTCTATAGAACCCATTGTGCCCGTTCTGACATTGAGATCACCTAATAATATGAAGTTTTCCGACCTAAGCTCATCAAAAAAATTTGTTAACCTATAAAAATCACTAATCCAATGGTTGCAGTTTAGGTAGCAAGGCACGAAGTTGACGGTAGTTCCGAGAAAAGTTCCGCGCAGAATTGTAGTTCCATACAAATTTACGAAGTGTAGTTGATGCATAGATTCTATACTCTTACTGAATCCAAACAAACATCCTCCACTGGCTCTACCAAAGTAAAGTTTTGATTTTTTGTTGCAGGAATCCATTGTAATTTAAAACCTTTGAAGAATTTGTTATAATTTTGCATTTGTTCTGATATAATAAATGTTTCATATAAAAAAAAAGATTTTGAATTCAGAAATAAATTTAAAAAAGTTACAAAATATTGATTTATTTGCAAGACCAGCTACATTATAACACAAAACCTGACAGACATTGGATTGCTAATTACTCTGAGGGAGTTTATGTGCATTTGAATTTTGATGCCTAGGTAAATCTAAGACAACCGAGTATGTGGACTGTGTCTTAGTAAGGAGATTTTCAATAAAAGTTTTATCATCTAAATTTTCAGACTTAATTGTTTCTTCAGGTGTGCACTTGTAACGTCTGCTTCCATTTACTATTAGAGTCCAGCGTTTTATTTCAAATCGGAGGCTGCTGTCAGCTTTTACGAGACAACACGTTTGACTTGTCTAAGGTGAAACTGTTCGGCCCTTTCATTTCCAGTCAGATCCTTGTTGATAGAAATTGATTTCCCAATTAAATTTTTTGTCGACGATAACACAGCGTGAACTTCAGTTGAGCTGGCAAGTTCAAATACAAAGGATGTTTTATTCGCGTTAGCTGGGCTTATTTTTCGAACGCTGTTTGCCGTAGCAGCTACTCGAAGAGCTGAACTGCAAACTTCTTGAAACTGGGTTTTAGCTTCTTCAACGTTTTCTGTTCTTAAACCTGACACTACAACATTCATTCTTTTAGTAAACTTTTCTGTTTCTTCCATTTTTTTTTTCAGTTGAGCTTCTCCTTCTTTTAGTTTTGTGATTTCACTAGCTGAGAGGTGTTGTATTTTTTGTTTATTGTTTTTGTTTTCCGCCTATTCTCGTGTCGTTATAGTGTAAAGTTTAGATTTACCTTTGATTAGTATGTATAAGTACTCACAGTTGTTTTTTCTTTGTGTGTTTACTGTGTTCAGTCTCAGTTTCTCCACAGTGCTCAGAGAGTGACGGTTCGTTTTTATATCATGCGAGAGCTTCTTTGTGTACAAATTATTTTTTCCACTTCACAAAAATATACCTATTTGTAATTAGTTTTCTTTTTCAAATAATAAAACAAAACCAAAACGACAGGTCACACTGTTGTGCACAAAATGTTGCCACAAAGTTCACAAATTTATTCCAATTTGAATCAATCCTGTTAATTTGCCTTTTTTTCAATTTCAATTAATTTTACTAAGAGCCAATCCAAAACACAACCACTCACTTAGCTAGCTATATAGGCTATATTTTAATATACTCGAAGCATTGAAGCTCGACCGGTTTTGTGATGTGTTGTTGGTGGTGGTGCTCTGGTGGTTGGAATTTGCCTTGCCCTACCGGTTTTTGTGATGCGTTGTTGCTTGTTTAATGCAAGCTATCGTCGCAGCACAAACAGGTCAGACCACGAACACAAAGAAACGTGGCTATTTCTTTGTGCTTCCATATTGATGTACCTATGTGTTATACATACTTTGGCTGGCACTCCATGCCAAACGCAAACAAAACAAAAAAATTAAATTTTGCCAAACTGTACATTTGTAAGATGTACAAATGGACTCATTGAAAACGCACGCAAATAACAAACAAAAATTTGAGCAATCTATGCATTTGTAAGATGCATAGATGGACACTTTAAACCGCAAAAACGCAAAAAAAAATGATAAATTGATCAATCTGTGTGGTTGTAAGGCACACAGACGGACAAAATAGCCGCAAAAAACGCAAAAACATAATGAATATTTCCCAATTCATGCATTATGATGTATAATATATTATATTTTATTTTCTCTTTTTTTCCCTTTTCACTCCCGTGTTTTTCGCACTGTATTTTTTCATTTTCACTCCCGTGTACTCCATCCATAGGTCACTTTGTCTTTTTTTTTTATATAATCGCGGCTCGATTGACCATAATGTTCCGCACCATTATTAGTCCGATCGAAATAAAACACGATAACTTTCTGTGGGAAAAAGTATATAAAAAAACCCACATTTATTCTCCTGAAAAGTGGTGGAACAAACCTCTCTTTTGTAATGATCGAGAGTGACTGACTTATTCTTCTTGCACAATAAGAATATGTCAATTAAAAGAACTATACGTATGGCCAGTGTTGCTATATGTAACAGAGTTATCAACCACGTCATTATACATATATATAAAATCTGCATCTGAATCTCCATCATTTGCTTCTGCATGTTGTTCCCGAATGCTGTTCATATCATGCAACCCGAAGCTTAAGGAACCATTCATTCCGTCGATTGCTTGACCTAAGTCGAGCAACTCACTGACCTTCTCTTCCAATGTGGAGTAAAGGAATGAAATTTAGGCGGACCATCATCAGTTCCGGACAAATTAATTTTATTCTTCCTCAACTTGGCTTGGGTGTGTACTTTAAAATCAGCCCAAACTGAGAAAAACGAAATTATAAAATAAATGAATTTCTCAATGTTTTAACTTATACCTATTTCCATCCCACTGCATCACGCTGCGGCGGCGGGCCTTCTGCATTAAAATCTTTGGATAAATTAGTCCACAAATGTTTAGATTTTTGTCTGGCTTTGAGTGTTCTTAAATACCCCTTGGAAAAATCTGGATGCTTCGTCATGTACTGCACGAAAATCTCAAATTGCGATACTTTTGTATTTGCATTTTTAGATGATTCCTTGGAACAAAAAAACATACATTACACATACACAATACCTTATTTATGAAATATTCCACGAATTACTAATTTATAATTTTTATTTAGTTAAATTTTGAAAAAAGAACTTCTCGAATTGATCTCCTCGAAAACAAATTTGATATATTCGGACGAATTTGACATTAACTTTAGCAGTAGGTAGTACCAATTCTGCGCTAACAAAACTTGCTTATAGAATTACGGAGTAGCGATTTTGCGAATTCGAACATTTTTACTATAGAATCGAATTAGATGGTAGGGCTACTCACAAATCTGCTAAGTTATATTTTTATTTTTCATTCTCCTCTTTGCTCCTCTTTCGGCACTTGTAACTTTATTTACCTGCCTGGTACCTTTCTCCGCCAGAATTTTTGCTAAAACCTGCACCGTTGTCAACTCGGTTTCATCCAGATTATAAATCCGGGTTCCAGACGAAAAGCAGTTGGGCGACCTTGATAGAACTTAAAATAAATTATTATAAAATAACCCCACATTATGCCTGTTGAATAAGGTTGCCCGCGACAAACTGCAACCCTCTGGTGTCCGGAGTGAAAGTGATGGGTTCCGTTTGCGAAATCGCTTTAACCAACCATCAGTGGCTTGCTTGTGTTCTATCCAATATTTTTGAATCGTTTTAGAATTTGTTATGGCAGTTTGGTACGCTAAGTGTTTGACGTCGTCTAAGGATAGCCCATAGAACATTTGTGAGCATTTTTTTACATACGTCGCCAAAGACTGTTCTTCTTCAGCGGTGAAAATAGCATTTACGGCATAATTAGGGCTCATTCTGGCCAGGGATGAATCATTATATTTCTTTACATAGCGTGCAAGCGTTTGGTGGGCCACTCCATTATTTTCTGCAGCCTTTCGCAGGGAACATCCATCTTTTACCATTTCAACAGCTTTTTTCATGGCATCTGGAGGCGTCTTCCCGTAGCTGTACCGTTTATCCATAATTTACTGCCTCAGGATGTCAAGGATACCGAGACATGTCTCACTGTTCGCCCTTTGAATCTGTCTCACTGTTTAATTTGTGTCACTTTTAAGAAAAACTTTTTTTTACAAAAAAATTGGTAAAGCTACCGAATACTTTTTTTAAACAGTGATAGCACGCATAATAACAAACCAATTAAAAAAAACACTAGTTCACTTACCTGAATAATTTAAGTTGCTACACAAATTTTCAAAACACGAAAAAAATACTTTTACTCTTTATTTTCGGTCTTCACTCACTGAAAGCACACGCGCAACTGGCTGTTGTGCGGAACAGAAACAAAAGTTGCGGAATGGAAAAGAAACGTTATTGTCTGCATCGACATGTCTGTGCATGTTTTTGGGAAGCTACTGTTCGTACTGTCTCACTGTTCCAACCTTTCCCACATTAAATATCTACATAACGCAACAAATTAACGAACGCAACGTCGCGACGCATGGTGAAGTGGTGCTTTTGTATAGCTCACACTCCACCGTCTTCTCCCATCGAGCAAAATACTTCTTGTATGTACATACTTACATACATATAACATTTTCAATACTAAACAAAAAAACACTAAACAAACATTTATTTTTAACACTTTTTATTTTTGAAATAATTTTAAAAAATTTGCGTTAAAGATTTTTTTCTCATCGACCAAATCCTTCAATATTGCTATCTTTTGGTTTTCTAGGTCTAAAGCTCTTTCATCAGTTTCCTTGCACTCTTTCATGAAGAGCTCTATTTTTTCTTCGATTTTATTTATAGTGTTCTCCTTATCACACTTCCTTCTTTTTGCAGCCCCGGGCCTTGACGGAGTAGCCCGCGATGAACAGGATGCAGACTCGGCCGACGGAGTTTCTACATCTTCTTCGTACTGGAATGAGGAGTACCTCCTAGAATCACCAGAAGCCGCAAATGCATCTTATGATGTCTCTTCTGAAATTTAAAATAAATATGTACATATGTACATTGTACATAGTAAAACTTCATTGCGTTGTTTATTTATTTATTAATACTTTACCTGAGGGGCGGCTGTCCTCAACAACGAAATCTTTAATTATATGTCCACCAACAATTGTGTGGACTTTATTGAATAGAGCCCATTCTGATGGTGAACCTCCGGAAGGGCCGATGTTTTTTTTTTCTTTCCTACAAAAAAAAAAAAACAAGAATAAAAGGCAAAATAATAAATAGTGCATATGTAGACTATTGTGTACTTACCTATATTTCGTTGTGAGATTATGGATTTTTGTTTTCATCTCCTCGGGAGTGTATTGGACCAGCCGCCCCTCAAATGCAGCTGATATTTCTTTAAAAACGTGGCAATTTTTTCGATTGCCCCGCAGCTCAGACTCCTTTTCAGCCCAGAGTTCCAGCAGGTACTCCTCATCCTGGCTCCCCCAAAGTTTTTTTTTTTTTTAATGATAATGATCAATTTCACATTCAAATGGCAATATGTTGTTTAAATTATTTATGTTATATGAAAAATATAATATAATTTAAGGTCTGTTTAGCTTCGAAGGTGCGTTGTTAAGTTTGTTTTATGTGAAAGTATGGCTTGATGAATACAATGGAGATAGAAAATGCTTGATCCCAACTTACTCTGAATTTCTGGCACTAAACATGGAATAAAGTTGCATCCAACAATGTCTAATACATTTGTTCCCATTTCAGAGTCTGACACTGGTTTATTGAATAGCTCCTTCAATATTACTTGCTGAGCACATCTTAATGAAATGTATGGAAACATGATAGACAATCTTGGCAGGGTTATAGTGTCTTTAGATGATCCAACTTTAGACCTTATTTTGTAATCAGTAAAGGTGCTATTAATTATGGTGATTTTATTGGATCCTCCCTTTGAATTTCTGGCACTAAACATGGAATAAAGTTGCATCCAACAATGTCTAATACATTTGTTCCCATTTCAGAGTCTGACACTGGTTTATTGAATAGCTCCTTCAATATTACTTGCTGAGCACATCTTAATGAAATGTATGGAAACATGATAGACAATCTTGGCAGGGTTATAGTGTCTTTAGATGATCCAACTTTAGACCTTATTTTGTAATCAGTAAAGGTGCTATTAATTATGGTGATTTTATTGGATCCTCCCTTTGAATTTCTGGCACTAAACATGGAATAAAGTTGCATCCAACAATGTCTAATACATTTGTTCCCATTTCAGAGTCTGACACTGGTTTATTGAATAGCTCCTTCAATATTACTTGCTGAGCACATCTTAAGGAAATGTATGGAAACATGATGGACAATCTTGGCAGGGTTATAGTGTCTTTAGATGATCCAACTTTAGACCTTATTTTGTAATCAGTAAAGGTGCTATTAATTATGGTGATTTTATTGGATCCTCCCTTTGAATTTCTGGCACTAAACATGGAATAAATTTGCATCCAACAATGTCTAATACATTTGTTCCCATTTCAGAGTCTGACACTGGTTTATTGAATAGCTCCTTCAATATTACTTGCTGAGCACATCTTAATGAAATGTATGGAAACATGATGGACAATCTTGGCAGGGTTATAGTGTCTTTAGATGATCCAACTTTAGATCTTATTTTGTAATCAGTAAAGGTGCTATTAATTATGGTGATTTTATTGGATCCTCCCTTTGAATTTCTGGCACTAAACATGGAATAAAGTTGCATCCAACAATGTCTAATACATTTGTTCCCATTTCAGAGTCTGACACTGGTTTATTGAATAGCTCCTTCAATATTACTTGCTGAGCACATCTTAATGAAATGTATGGAAACATGATAGACAATCTTGGCAGGGTTATAGTGTCTTTAGATGATCCAACTTTAGACCTTATTTTGTAATCAGTAAAGGTGCTATTAATTATGGTGATTTTATTGGATCCTCCCTTTGAATTTCTGGCACTAAACATGGAATAAAGTTGCATCCAACAATGTCTAATACATTTGTTCCCATTTCAGAGTCTGACACTGGTTTATTGAATAGCTCCTTCAATATTACTTGCTGAGCACATCTTAATGAAATGTATGGAAACATGATGGACAATCTTGGCAGGGTTATAGTGTCTTTAGATGATCCAATTTTAGATCTTATTTTGTAATCAGTAAAGGTGCTATTAATTATGGTGATTTTATTGGATCCTCCCTTTGAATTTCTGGCACTAAACATGGAATAAAGTTGCATCCAACAATGTCTAATACATTTGTTCCCATTTCAGAGTCTGACACTGGTTTATTGAATAGCTCCTTCAATATTACTTGCTGAGCACATCTTAATGAAATGTATGGAAACATGATGGACAATCTTGGCAGGGTTATAGTGTCTTTAGATGATCCAACTTTAGATCTTATTTTGTAATCAGTAAAGGTGCTATTAATTATGGTGATTTTATTGGATCCTCCCTTTGAATTTCTGGCACTAAACATGGAATAAAGTTGCATCCAACAATGTCTAATACATTTGTTCCCATTTCAGAGTCTGACACTGGTTTATTGAATAGCTCCTTCAATATTACTTGCTGAGCACATCTTAATGAAATGTATGGAAACATGATAGACAATCTTGGCAGGGTTATAGTGTCTTTAGATGATCCAACTTTAGACCTTATTTTGTAATCAGTAAAGGTGCTATTAATTATGGTGATTTTATTGGATCCTCCCTTTGAATTTCTGGCACTAAACATGGAATAAAGTTGCATCCAACAATGTCTAATACATTTGTTCCCATTTCAGAGTCTGACACTGGTTTATTGAATAGCTCCTTCAATATTACTTGCTGAGCACATCTTAATGAAATGTATGGAAACATGATAGACAATCTTGGCAGGGTTATAGTGTCTTTAGATGATCCAACTTTAGACCTTATTTTGTAATCAGTAAAGGTGCTATTAATTATGGTGATTTTATTGGATCCTCCCTTTGAATTTCTGGCACTAAACATGGAATAAAGTTGCATCCAACAATGTCTAATACATTTGTTCCCATTTCAGAGTCTGACACTGGTTTATTGAATAGCTCCTTCAATATTACTTGCTGAGCACATCTTAATGAAATGTATGGAAACATGATAGACAATCTTGGCAGGGTTATAGTGTCTTTAGATGATCCAACTTTAGACCTTATTTTGTAATCAGTAAAGGTGCTATTAATTATGGTGATTTTATTGGATCCTCCCTTTGAATTTCTGGCACTAAACATGGAATAAAGTTGCATCCAACAATGTCTAATACATTTGTTCCCATTTCAGAGTCTGACACTGGTTTATTGAATAGCTCCTTCAATATTACTTGCTGAGCACATCTTAATGAAATGTATGGAAACATGATGGACAATCTTGGCAGGGTTATAGTGTCTTTAGATGATCCAACTTTAGATCTTATTTTGTAATCAGTAAAGGTGCTATTAATTATGGTGATTTTATTGGATCCTCCCTTTGAATTTCTGGCACTAAACATGGAATAAAGTTGCATCCAACAATGTCTAATACATTTGTTCCCATTTCAGAGTCTGACACTGGTTTATTGAATAGCTCCTTCAATATTACTTGCTGAGCACATCTTAATGAAATGTATGGAAACATGATAGACAATCTTGGCAGGGTTATAGTGTCTTTAGATGATCCAACTTTAGACCTTATTTTGTAATCAGTAAAGGTGCTATTAATTATGGTGATTTTATTGGATCCTCCCTTTGAATTTCTGGCACTAAACATGGAATAAAGTTGCATCCAACAATGTCTAATACATTTGTTCCCATTTCAGAGTCTGACACTGGTTTATTGAATAGCTCCTTCAATATTACTTGCTGAGCACATCTTAATGAAATGTATGGAAACATGATAGACAATCTTGGCAGGGTTATAGTGTCTTTAGATGATCCAACTTTAGATCGTATTTTGTAATCAGTAAAGGTGCTATTAATTATGGTGATTTTATTGGATCCTCCCTTTGAATTTCTGGCACTAAACATGGAATAAAGTTGCATCCAACAATGTCTAATACATTTGTTCCCATTTCAGAGTCTGACACTGGTTTATTGAATAGCTCCTTCAATATTACTTGCTGAGCACATCTTAATGAAATGTATGGAAACATGATGGACAATCTTGGCAGGGTTATAGTGTCTTTAGATGATCCAACTTTAGATCTTATTTTGTAATCAGTAAAGGTGCTATTAATTATGGTGATTTTATTGGATCCTCCCTTTGAATTTCTGGCACTAAACATGGAATAAAGTTGCATCCAACAATGTCTAATACATTTGTTCCCATTTCAGAGTCTGACACTGGTTTATTGAATAGCTCCTTCAATATTACTTGCTGAGCACATC
This sequence comes from Eupeodes latifasciatus, assembly GCA_920104205.1. Lineage (NCBI taxonomy): Eukaryota > Metazoa > Arthropoda > Insecta > Diptera > Syrphidae > Eupeodes > Eupeodes latifasciatus. Next base: position 387,158,510 of record OV049924.1, on the reverse strand, counting down.
TTAATGAAATGTATGGAAACATGATGGACAATCTTGGCAGGGTTATAGTGTCTTTAGATGATCCAATTTTAGATCTTATTTTGTAATCAGTAAAGGTGCTATTAATTATGGTGATTTTATTGGATCCTCCCTTTGAATTTCTGGCACTAAACATGGAATAAAGTTGCATCCAACAATGTCTAATACATTTGTTCCCATTTCAGAGTCTGACACTGGTTTATTGAATAGCTCCTTCAATATTACTTGCTGAGCACATCTTAATGAAATGTATGGAAACATGATAGACAATCTTGGCAGGGTTATAGTGTCTTTAGATGATCCAACTTTAGATCGTATTTTGTAATCAGTAAAGGTGCTATTAATTATGGTGATTTTATTGGATCCTCCCTTTGTATTTGTTGCAACAATGTTACTTATATTTGGTCCTCTTATGTGAAGAATGCTAAGCATCATGACTATGTCTGTCATCATCTCATTTGTAGACTTACCCTTTGCAATTGCAGATGCTAATAGTTGTTTCAAGAGTGCATTAGAATTAAATCCTTCATATGCGTACTCTCCAAGTTTTCCTTCACAGCTTTTTAAGATCTCACTCAACTTAATAGTTTCTGACTTTATGAGATCTGATATATCAGCATATGATGTCGATACTGCTAAGGACGTCATGCTTTGTTATTATACTTTGTTAAAAGGCAAACGACGAAGACAAGATCCGTGTTCTTGATTAGATATCAGTATGGGGATTCTTTATGACCTGTTTGCATACGTGATTTATACAATTCAGCACTATTATAACAGGATTGCTTATGCTTGGTTGCCTATCGGTTTAATCAACTACGATGTTTGTTTGCTAAATTTAATAATCTTCCGACTTTGGGCGCCAAAATGTACGGTCACGAATTGTTTTCCCGTCAACCCGGGATCTCTAATGTACTCGATTAGGACTTAGGTAGATCCTGGTTGATGCTCTGATAAATCCAGAGGTAGCAAAGATTCTCTTTCCGATAAGTAACCGACTTTACCTTGTTTGCGAAATTAGCTTAATTTGAATATCGCGAAAACAATAAGACAAAAAAACTCAGCGAGTGGAACTAAAGCGAAAGACGATTATTCAAGTTCAAGTATACAAAAAGAAGGGCTCGTTTTATTCAAATGTTGCTCTTTTTATAACATTTATTTGCTTATAACTAAGGCGAATTCAATATTGGAAAAAATGGCGACTGGTATAATTTGCGCGCTAGATTTAAATTCAAATAATTAGCAAACTATTTAGTTCGTTACAATTTTACAATTATTAATTAAACAATCAATACTAAAAGTGATACTATTTCTTAATATTTTATGATGCTCCAACATATAGGTCTTTACACACAACAACAAAATAATTTTTTTTAAACTTTCTGGTGTTTAGCCCCAGAATGCCTCAAGATTATGTCTTGTTACTTGGTAGGGGATTTTGAGTAAATCGCTCTCACCGTGCTTTCGCTTATCGTAGCGAGAAGAGTGAGTAACGGACAGAAATATTAATATGGTGATTTAGTGACCAGTCGATACTCAACCTGATATGGGAAATACGAGTCATTTTTATCGTATTCTTCTGTATCTTTGTATAGTCTAAATACTTCATCTTCCAATTCTTGCGTAAAGACCCATTTCATCAACTCACTAGGAGTACTTAGTCCTAAATGTCTCTGAGTATGTCGGAAGACCAGTAGGGAAGCACAATCCTTATGTCTAGATGATTGAGAGCCAAAGCGAGACATTGAATATTCATGTTTATCAAATTTCGTGAAAAACATATCATAGGTACTCACTAATCCGGTGAAAGTGGGATCAGTCTCAAAATGTTGTCCTATGGTACTGGAGCTGGGATAGAATCTTATATCTGCTCGACCGGTTTGACCTGGTAAAGTTGTGAGAAAGGCGTTGATCTGAGTTGCCAGGGTTGTTCTCTGGATTTGTGTATTTGTTCTTGAATATCTGTAGATACAAAACAGGTAGCATAATAAAAAAAGATCTTGATCACTTCCAGGGTCCGTTCCTGCTCTTATGTCAGCCATGTCATCTGCTGTTTCAAGTATACGCACTAGATCTAATGGAGTAATTCTTGCACCAGCTGTTCCTATCGCATGATTATAAGATGTCCAGTCTTCTATGAGTGTACCTTCTATTTCCCCCGCCTTCAAATAGAGATATAAATTAGCTTCTTTAACTAATAAATTTCCATTTATAATACCCATGAAAATTGAATTTCGTATTTGCGACAAGGTGATGGCCGTTTGTCCCTCAGGTCGCTTTTTTATATATAGTTCGGGCTTCCCACTCTCTAGTTTTGTGGACGGATATGTGTATTAAACTGATGAATCAGAATGTCTCACATTGATGACTTTTGTCCGATCCTTTAGAGATACTATTCGAGTTGATGTTGGCACCTCTGGATTTGCATTGGCCATGATTTTTTATCTTTTTGAAATTATATGTGTAACTCTGAAGTTTGTTTGTATGAAATATAGTGGTGTATGCCCATTAAATTCATACAACAAAACTCTTACGTTCTTAGCAACTGGTTTTAATTCAACAAAATAAAAAATACTCCACGGCCACTTCGGGCCAAAACCGTGGCTGAATGCTCCTAATCTAATCTATTTAAAGATGCTTTTAACTGCACACATATCTCTGTTCACTATTTTTTACGGGGACAGTGCCGACCGCTGAAATCTAAATTTTTGTAAATAAAGTCATTATCTTTCCTGTGTTGGTGGACAGGACTTACCTGATAATTTTAATTAATATAAATAATGTATAGAATTAGTTTATATTCGTTATTCTTGAAAACAATAAGACTGATTGTGACTTAAAAAACTAAAAAGAAAGATAAAAAACAATTCCAAATTGCTCAACCAATTCGATGTATATCTATGTATCCATGTTTTTTGTGTGTTCATATGCACAATGTACCTTCAAGATTGAATTTTCATAGATTTAATTTCAAATATGTATCTCATTATAAGAGAAAAAGAGACAATATTATAACTCTTAACTTTTATTTACCTTTCATTTTTTCAATATCTAACTCAAAATTGCTGTGAACTTAAATGAAACGACAACCACGGTGGTTGTCGTTGGCTATTGGAAAAATTATTAGGTATAGATTTCTTTTTTTTTTATTTTAATTAAATTTTCCTTTTCTTCTTTTTTTTTATTTGTATTGAGTTTCAGTTTCACTTTGCCAGGCAGACTTCTTATAGCTGTTGATTACAGCCTGGTCTTTTAAACGCTGCCTAAGTTTTGCCTCCGGCTTCCGCTTGGCAGTTCGCCAGGTCTTACTTTTATAGGTCTTTACACACAACAACTAAATTATTTTTTTTACACTTTCTGGTGTTTAGCCCCAGAACGCCTCGAGATTATGTCTTGTTACTTGGTAGGGGATTTTGAGTAAATCGCTCTCACCGTGCTTTCGCTTATCGTAGCGAGAAGAGTGAGTAACGGACAGAAAAATTAATAAAAGATCATATTTTTAACAACTTAAAAACACTTATTTTATTTCTTTATTTACTTTTTATTTTCTTCAAAAAACAAATGCCCGCTGTCTACGACCTTGTTAGTTTTTAATGGTGAATCTTTCTGTGTCTTTTTTTAAACTATTCCTGTCTTTTATACTTTTTCTTTTACCACTTTTACCTCAATACACACGCACTTTTGCAACCATCATACACCAACCGATAATTACACAATCGATTCTTTTTGGTAAAATTTCCTACGCCATGTCTTGGGAACATACCCCCATTTAATGCTACTTTGAAAGATGTTTATCAGGTGTGGAGTGATAAATTCAGTGCTCTTTTGCAGCATCATTAGGAAAATGCCGTCTAGGCCTGGAGATTTATAAGGGGAGAAAGAGTTAATAGCCCAGTTTAGGTTTTCTTCCGTTATAACATCCGTAGGGATTTCATACTCGAAGATTGAAGAGTTATCTGGTTCGCGTTCAGGGCTAGGTTTGCTGCCTGGGAAGTGTGTTTCAACCAGGAGTTCTAGACTTTCGCGACCTGATTCAGTCCAGTCATTGTCGGGTTTCCTTAGAGAACCAACAGAAGTGGAGGTTTTCGAAAGGATTTTCCTGAGCCTAGCTGACTCGTTGGTACACTCGATATTGCTGCAGAAATTTTTCCACGAGCTCCGTTTGGCTCGTTGGGTTTCTGTTTTGAATTTTCTTTGACTAGTCTTATAACAGTCCCAGCCACTTTCTAGTCTTGTTCTTTTAGCAGCATTGAAAAGCTTTCTTATATCTTTTCTAATGTTGGTTAGTTCTGTTGTCCACCAGGGGTGTTTACTGGTTTTCTTCACAGTTCTTTTGATTGGACAATTGGTTTCAAACGCCTTACGCAGAGTCTCAGTGAGATTCTCTGTTGCCTTCTCTAGACTGTCTGGTCTCAGAATGGCGTTGGTGTTAACGTGCTTGATGTTATTACTTATTTCCCTATTAAAGATAAGCCAGTCTGTACGCCCGTTATTTCTATAGGGTTTGTGCTGTCTATCAACGTTAGGGATTTTAAATTCTATGAGACGATGGTCAGAAAAGAAAGGTTCTTCTAAAACCCTACACTGATCAATTTGACAGGAGTCAGAATTAATTGAGAGGGTATTATCTAGCACCTCTTTCCTACTTTTTGTGACAAAGGTGGGTGTATTACCTCGGTTAGCCACACGTAGATTGTTATCTATGATGAATTGGAAAAGGGATTCACCTCTAGTATTTGTATCGGTGCTCCCCCATTGTACATGATGTGCATTGGAGTCGCACCCTAGGATAATATTAAAATTTTTCTTACTTGCGAATGTTACTACTTCATTTGTTATATCCGTTGGTGGTCCTTCAACTCCATCATAGGGCATATATGTATGTGGAGGTTATTATGAGCGTTGGGTGCTCCTTGCGTTCTAAAATGACCGCGGTCTGGTCGATGTTGCTGTAAGAAGTTAGAAGAAAAATATTAAACCGTTTTCTAGCTAATATACAGGTTCTGGGATTACTATTTTGGCTGTCAAGATTTGACTTATACAGCATGAGGTCTTTGGAGTGCAGGCCCTTGATCATACCACCTACTATCTAGGGTTCTTGGATCAGGGCCATGTCGTATTGCCTACTCTGCATGAGGTAGACCAGGCGCTGGCGGCTTTACTATGTTGAAGATTGATTTGTAAGATTTTCAATTCCATATACATAATAATTAAAATTTTGTTCATCGCCCTACTAACCTGTTTTCTTTTATTGGATGTCAATCTAAGTTTGCATCTGGTGATCCCGACGCGCACTTTGAAATCCACTTTCCTCAGTAGTGGTATAGATTTGTGGATTAATCTAACCGTTACTTCGGTGCCTTCCTTAGTTTTCTCGCACTTGATGACTTCCCATTCCTGGCTTAGGAGATCGCTATTAAGTGATGTGATGTTCTTCTCCAGGCGATCGTTGGGAAGTGTGGGGCCTTTGACCAAAAGTATGCCAATTGGTCTGGAGATGTTTTTGATCTCCTTGACATCAATAAGGCGAAGATCCGCGTCTTGCCATGGTGCAGAGGTGTTACTCGTGAATTCCTGAAGCAGTTCATTACTTTGAACCCATGGATGGTCGTTAGATTTCCGAAAAGTGGGGGGGGTCTGTTTTTGACGATGGCCTCATTTACTTCTTCTAGGAATCTAAGCTCTAGAAGTTGCCACTCGTCCTCGGTCAGCTTCCGTGAGGGTTTGCCGAAATCGGCAATGGCAACTTGGTGCCCCTTCACGGTTGCCCGGAAGATATTTAACCTCTTCGTTGTCTTGTTAGGCGGAGAGTCGGTCGGTGAGAGTTCGTTCCTTGCCCTTTTAGAGGAACAAGGTGCTTCAAGTGGTGGTTGTGGATTTGCGTCACTAACTGTTGTCGTTATTGTGTTTCTAAGGCGCTGTTAAGACTTGTCCAACGCCGCCTTCTCCTTAGCTTGCAAGGACTCGGGAGTCCTGTTAGCAAAGCGCCAGACAATCCTTTCAGCGTTTCGTCTTTGTCGTCGACTTACTTCGTAATAATTAAATAACAATCAAAAACAAAAACGAACAAATGTTATTTGATAATTTTGTATTTTTTATTTATTTATTTTACTTTGTTAACTTTTAATATCACAATATTAGTTTATTATTTGTTTTTATATAAATATGTAACGCGACGCGTTTCGGACTATATGTCCATCATCGGGCGTAGAAGGGGGAACTGATTGCCATTCATTATGTAATCCTGTTGTCTCGCCTATTGTTTATTTTAATTTTAAATTGTTGTTATGACTTTGTGTATTAATTGGTAGTTATATGTGTTTGTCTCTTTTTATCTATTGTTTTTGTTTTTATAATTTATAGCTGTGTCATATATTATGTTTCCTTTAATTGTTAATTTGTCGTTTAAAATATTGTCTCGTTCTGTTTTACTTGCCATATAAATCTCAAATTCCTCCAGCGCGTCAAGATTTCTCCCTTTCTTGCAGAAATGCAAAGGTATTAAGTTAGATTCGAAGTCAGTATATTTATGGTTATTGTCCATTAAATGAAGAGCGAAATTTGACTTTGTGTTTCTTTTGGGTAAATGTTCAGAGAATCTGTCTTTGAATGTTCTGCCTGTTTGTCCGATGTAAAATTTTTCACAGTCGTCACATTTGATTTTATAGACACCTGAACAGTTTTTTATACTTATATATATATATATATATATATACTTTTATACTTACTTCGTTCTCGTTCAAAACCTTAGCTTTGCGTGTAGTCGTTCTTTTTTCAATAACCGTCGCAATACTGTCGTTCGTGTTGATCGTCCGGTTTTCGGGTATGGATTCGATGGTCTTGTTTAGATTGACGCTAAGGCTGTGGCCAATAGCATTGTCTTCGCAAGCCATCTCATCTTTCCCCTCATTTAGAGCCGCTCTAATACCTGCTTCACTAACACCAACTGATATCGATGCGATCAGTGGCGGATCAGTAGGTGGTAAGATTGGCAACTCAATGTCTGTCCGTTGGATCTGTCCTTCTGGTACGTCTAGAGGAGTTGCCGCTGCCATTGATGGGGAGCACCCTTCCTTACGCTGTACTAGAACAGCGTTGGGGGCAGGTGGTCCCATCAAGGTCTTAACGCTGGGGTTCTCTGAAGAGGGAGGGTTCAGTGCTTGACTAGCGGTGTGCCTGTCTTTTCCCAAACCCTCCCTATCCAGGAAGGCACGAGCATTATGCAGTCGTTTCCTCTCCTGCTCAGTTAATTGTTCCCAATCTAGCTGACCTAACCTCTTAACCGTCCTCTTGCTGTTTGTTATTCTGCACCTTCTTGAAGCCTTGGATACCGTCGAAAGGTTGGAGCTAGCGACCGAGCTGACGTCATCGTCGACGTCGATTACGCTTGCTCCATCCCCCATATCCATGTTCGAGAAGGGGTTCAGGAGGAGATTCTCCTCTTCTTCAGTCAGGCTGAGATTTTTATTACTCATGTTGCTCATATTGAGATTTCTTATATACTTGTAATTGGTCGAAAGTGAAGAAACTGAAAAGAGAAGAGAAAAAGAAAAAAGAAAAAGAAGAAGTTTCGCAATTATAAGTAGTGTTATATAGGAGTATTTTGGAAAAATTGTCACTGGCGACTTCTTCTCTCGGTATTGAGACCGCGAGACAAAGCCCAAGCCGGTAGCCGTGACTTCTACCAACCATATAGCGTATATCCCCGCTATGGTTTTTTTCTGTTTATGTAATTCTTCCACATTCATAGGGGTGGGCCTCTCTTAGTTTGCTTAAACCTAAGTTGGTGGCTGAGAGTCTGCTCAAGAGCTAGAATCTGCAACTTAACCTACTAGAAGTTCTCGCGTAAGCCTCCTCACCAACGTCAAGGTGGAGACCCGTCGAGGAGGGTTTTAAATATGTACTTAATGTTTTTTTCTTTTAAGGTCGACAAGCTTAGTTGAACCACTCTCAAGAAAAATGATATAGAATACATCTAAATATTGATCGTATTGTTTTTTAATTATTTTTATTATTTTTATGTTTACACTTTTTAAGCCAAGGGAGATAAGTTCATTTTTAAGAGTGTCAATTGGAACTTCATCCAGACCAAAGAGAACCACTTTAAATAGTTTTGCAGATGGAAGATCATGTGTAAAAAATTGCCAGTTTTTTGTTTTTAACAAATCACAAACACATTTATGAACTTCGTTTGTTCTACAATTAATTTTAATACCAATCAAAATTTTTTAATGGAATAATTGTCAATTTTAGCTTCACGAAAAATGAATGCACATTTCCAGAGGTATGTTGCAAAATACAAATGGAAGGGACTTTAATTTTTTTAATTAGGGTTGATAAAACTTCATCTTCACAATCAATATCCGTATCTGGATGACATTGCAAGGGTGTATAATACCCACACCTATTCATATCATCAGAATTCATTTTTCGAGTTTTACTGCTTAAAGACATAAAGTCTTCAGCATGAGATGGAAATCGATTTCGCTTCTGAATTTTGCTTCTCAGAATGTACCGCACAGAGAGAACGTCTTATCAGTTCAGAGAGCTGATTATTTATTTTACATAGTTTTGAGGTAAGTATGATTGAAAATGTTTAACTTTTCTTTTTCAGTTTGATAATTATAACGGTAAGTAAAGGAAATTTTAATCAAATACAAATAATCCCCATTTGGTTTTCCATCTCGCCCACAGCGGCAAATTCCATGGAAATTTTGGAAAGAAAAATCCTAAGATTATGCGCTGGTAAAAACTTTGAGTCCCCCACCAAACGCTTCTCCAACAATTACATTTATAATATCACTAAAATCATTCCGCTGATGGGATATAACCTAACTCTCATGAAAAAAACAATTATCAGTCTAGAACTTTCAGAAAATGACCTTATTAGTCACGTCATTCTATAGCAGATGGGGTCCACTTGGGACTACTGCAGTTATTTATCTCCCCTCGGAACTACATCTTTCGACCTGGACCCATGTTCTGTAACTCAGGCGATAAGTTATCGCATCGTTAAAAAATGAAACGATTCGTTCCCCACTTATCGCCTCTGGAAAAAATTGGGTTTCTGTAACTCAATCCGATAACTTCGATTTTCGATTTGTTTGGGCTGGAAATTCAATTGGAAGGCGATAAGTAGAACTGTCAAATTGACATTTTAAAACAAGAAAAAAACAGAAAGTGAAATTCAAATTGCATTTATTATTCTTGATTTTATTAAATTATTTAAATAGTGTATTTTTATTGAAAATGTTCGCTATTTTCATTGAAGAAGCTTACCAATGCCGCAACAAAATGCGTATAGAACGCCGCGTTTGCTCGTCAATCCACTTTTTTGCAACGGGATCCTACCAGAGAGACATTGGCCATGATTTTTCCGTAGCAATGAGCAGATCCATGATCTCACGGTGTATAGCTGATGTGTCAAAAGTTCTCCAAAATAATTTGATGAACAAATGGATTAAGTTTCCAAGCATAGAAGACTACGAAGCCATTAAACGGAGGTAAGATTTTGATTGAATAAAAAATATTTGTTCGCTAAACTTACTAAATATACATATCTAAGGTTTTTTGAACAAACCGGCTTTCCTGGGGTGATTGGTGCAATTTCAATCATTGGATTCTTCGAGCTTTTCGAGCTCAAATGCTTCTTGCATCATTTTAGCCTCCTCTAATGCGCTTTTGTAGCCCGAATTTTCTGGCTTTCTTACCTTTTTTGGTTGGCTTTCAGGACACTCATCGGATTCAATTTCAATGATAGGCTAAAATTATCAACAAAAATAAAAAACGAACAATTTCATTGTTTCCGTGTTAAGGAGAACTACACCATGGAAAAATAATTTTCTGGGACTCAAATGGAGCAGTAAGAAACTGCCTTTAATTTGAGTCCAAAAAATTCTTATTTCATATTTCAATATTTTTTCTTTATAAATAAGGGGGATATGTTTTATTTACGGTGTTTGAAGCTACCCCGGATTCGGGAGTCAACCCATCTCCATCCACAGCATGTGTTGAGATTATTGCGAGTATTTTTTCCTCAAATTCGTTTAAATCTCGGGGCGCGTCCACGATGCTGCCACCTCCCGTTCTGTTAAAAAATGCTTTCCGGGAGTTGCATTGCTTCCGCACCCCGGACTTCAAGTCAGTCCAACACTGAAAAGAAATAAATGTTTAAATTACATGCAATACATGAGCCTAATGTTTTGGATACCTTTTTCCACTGATCAATTGATTTTGTTATGGGTCTCATAGCATTTAAATTGAGCGCCAATATTTCCCACATATTCAATGAGCTTTGGTGGGAGTTTGGGCAATTGAATTGCCCCCTGGCAAACTCTTTGTGGTCCTCCATAAATTGCACCAAGCATTCTTTTTGGGCCCTTGTAACCCGGGAACATCTCTGAAAATACAGTTTATTTATTTATTTATTATTATTCTATCAATAATAAGCAATTTATGTACATTTATTTATGTACCTTAATACTTTGTACTTACCTTTACGACTTCGCTCATTTTTAAGTTTTATGTTGTTTTCTATAATGCCTTCCTTATCGCCGCTTTTAATAAAGTGATATATTTTGACGTTTAATGTGAAAAAGTTATCGACTTTTAGAGATACAGAAACCCATTTTATCGCATTTTTCCAGTATTTCTATTCCGTTTGTTCCAGTCGATAAAGTTATCGCCTGTCAAAGTTACAGAAACCCGATTATGGGTTCTCCTCATCACACTTTCTTCTTTTTGCAGCCCGGGGCCTTGACGGAGTAGCCCGACGGAGTTTCTACATCTTCTTCGTACTGGAATGAGGAGTACCTCCTAGAGTCACCAGAAGCCGCAAATGCATCTTATGATGTCTCTTCTGAAATTTAAAATAAATATGTACATATGTACATTGTACATAGTAAAACTTCATTGCGTTGTTTATTTATTTATTAATACTTTACCTGAGGGGCGGCTGTCCTCAACAACGAAATCTTTAATTATATGTCCACCAACAATTGTGTGGACTTTATTGAATAGAGCCCATTCTGATGGTGAACCTCCGGAAGGGCCGATGTTTTTTTTTTCTTTCCTACAAAAAAAAAAAAACAAGAATAAAAGGCAAAATAATAAATAGTGCATATGTAGACTATTGTGTACTTACCTATATTTCGTTGTGAGATTATGGATTTTTGTTTTTATCTCCTCGGGAGTGTATTGGACCAGCCGCCCCTCAAATGCAGCTGATATTTCTTTAAAAACGTGGCAATTTTTTCGATTGCCCCGCAGCTCAGACTCCTTTTCAGCCCAGAGTTCCAGTTCCTCATCCTGGCTCCCCCAAAGTTTTTTTTTTTTTTTTTAATGATAATGATCAATTTCACATTCAAATGGCAATATGTTGTTTAAATTATTTATGTTATATGAAAAATATAATATAATTTAGCTTCGAAGGTGCGTTGTTAAGTTTGTTTTATGTGAAAGTATGGCTTGATGAATACAATGGAGATAGAAAATGCTTGATCCCAACTTACTCTGAATTTCTGGCACTAAATATGGAATAAAGTTGCATCCAACAATGTCTAATACATTTGTTCCCATTTCAGAGTCTGACACTGGTTTATTGAATAGCTCCTTTAATATTACTTGCTGAGCACATCTTAATGAAATGTATGGAAACATGATAGACAATCTTGGCAGGGTTATAGTGTCTTTAGATGATCCAACTTTAGATCGTATTTTGTAATCAGTAAAGGTGCTATTAATTATGGTGATTTTATTGGATCCTCCCTTTGAATTTCTGGCACTAAACATGGAATAAAGTTGCATCCAACAATGTCTAATACATTTGTTCCCATTTCAGAGTCTGACACTGGTTTATTGAATAGCTCCTTCAATATTACTTGCTGAGCACATCTTAATGAAATGTATGGAAACATGATGGACAATCTTGGCAGGGTTATAGTGTCTTTAGATGATCCAACTTTAGATCTTATTTTGTAATCAGTAAAGGTGCTATTAATTATGGTGATTTTATTGGATCCTCCCTTTGAATTTCTGGCACTAAACATGGAATAAAGTTGCATCCAACAATGTCTAATACATTTGTTCCCATTTCAGAGTCTGACACTGGTTTATTGAATAGCTCCTTCAATATTACTTGCTGAGCACATCTTAATGAAATGTATGGAAACATGATGGACAATCTTGGCAGGGTTATAGTGTCTTTAGATGATCCAATTTTAGATCTTATTTTGTAATCAGTAAAGGTGCTATTAATTATGGTGATTTTATTGGATCCTCCCTTTGAATTTCTGGCACTAAACATGGAATAAAGTTGCATCCAACAATGTCTAATACATTTGTTCCCATTTCAGAGTCTGACACTGGTTTATTGAATAGCTCCTTCAATATTACTTGCTGAGCACATCTTAATGAAATGTATGGAAACATGATAGACAATCTTGGCAGGGTTATAGTGTCTTTAGATGATCCAACTTTAGATCGTATTTTGTAATCAGTAAAGGTGCTATTAATTATGGTGATTTTATTGGATCCTCCCTTTGTATTTGTTGCAACAATGTTACTTATATTTGGTCCTCTTATGTGAAGAATGCTAAGCATCATGACTATGTCTGTCATCATCTCATTTGTAGACTTACCCTTTGCAATTGCAGATGCTAATAGTTGTTTCAAGAGTGCATTAGAATTAAATCCTTCATATGCGTACTCTCCAAGTTTTCCTTCATAGCTTTTTAAGATCTCACTCAACTTAATAGTTTCTGACTTTATGAGATCTGATATATCAGCATATGATGTCGATACTGCTAAGGACGTCATGCTTTGTTATTATACTTTGTTAAAAGGCAAACGACGAAGACAAGATCCGTGTTCTTGATTAGATATCAGTATGGGGATTCTTTATGACCTGTTTGCATACGTGATTTATACAATTCAGCACTATTATAACAGGATTGCTTATGCTTGGTTGCCTATCGGTTTAATCAACTACGATGTTTGTTTGCTAAATTTAATAATCTTCCGACTTTGGGCGCCAAAATGTACGGTCACGAATTGTTTTCCCGTCAACCCGGGATCTCTAATGTACTCGATTAGGACTTAGGTAGATCCTGGTTGATGCTCTGATAAATCCAGAGGTAGCAAAGATTCTCTTTCCGATAAGTAACCGACTTTACCTTGTTTGCGAAATTAGCTTAATTTGAATATCGCGAAAACAATAAGACAAAAAAACTCAGCGAGTGGAACTAAAGCGAAAGACGATTATTCAAGTTCAAGTATACAAAAAGAAGGGCTCGTTTTATTCAAATGTTGCTCTTTTTATAACATTTATTTGCTTATAACTAAGGCGAATTCAATATTGGAAAAAATGGCGACTGGTATAATTTGCGCGCTAGATTTAAATTCAAATAATTAGCAAACTATTTAGTTTTTTACAATTTTACAATTATTAATTAAACAATCAATACTAAAAGTGATACTATTTCTTAATATTTTATGATGCTCCAACATATAGGTCTTTACACACAACAACAAAATTATTTTTTTTACACTTTCTGGTGTTTAGCCCCAGAATGCCTCAAGATTATGTCTTGTTACTTGGTAGGGGATTTTGAGTAAATCGCTCTCACCGTGCTTTCGCTTATCGTAGCGAGAAGAGTGAGTAACGGACAGAAAAATTAATATGGTGATTTAGTGACCAGTCGATACTCAACCTGATATGGGAAATACGAGTCATTTTTATCGTATTCTTCTGTATCTTTGTATAGTCTAAATACTTCATCTTCCAATTCTTGCGTAAAGACCCTTTTCATCAACTCACCAGGAGTACTAAGTCCTAAATGTCTCTGAGTATGTCGGAAGATCAGTAGGGAAGCACAATTCTTATGTCTGGATGATTGGGAGCCAAAGCGAGACATTGAATATTCATGTTTATCAAATTTCGTGAAAAACATATCATAGGTACTCACTAATCCGGTGAAAGTGGGATCAGTCTCAAAATGTTGTCCTATGGTACTGGAGCCGGGATAGAATCTTATATCTGCTCGACCGGTTTGACCTGGTAAAGTTGTGAGAAAGGCGTTGATCTGAGTTGCCAGGGTTGTTCTCTGGATTTGTGTATTTGTTCTTGAATATCTGTAGATACAAAACAGGTAGCATAATAAAAAAAGATCTTGATCACTTCCAGGGTCCGTTCCTGCTCTTATGTCAGCCATGTCATCTGCTGTTTCAAGTATACGCACTAGATCTAATGGAGTAATTCTTGCACCAGCTGTTCCTATCGCATGATTATAAGATGTCCAGTCTTCTATGAGTGTACCTTCTATTTCCCCCGCCTTCAAATAGAGATATAAATTAGCTTCTTTAACTAATAAATTTCCATTTATAATACCCATGAAAATTGAATTTCGTATTTGCGACAAGGTGATGGCCGTTTGTCCCTCAGGTCGCTTTTTTATATATAGTTCGGGCTTCCCACTCTCTAGTTTTGTGGACGGATATGTGTATTAAACTGATGAATCAGAATGTCTCACATTGATGACTTTTGTCCGATCCTTTAGAGATACTATTCGAGTTGATGTTGGCACCTCTGGATTTGCATTGGCCATGATTTTTTATCTTTTTGAAATTATATGTGTAACTCTGAAGTTTGTTTGTATGAAATATAGTGGTGTATGCCCATTAAATTCATACAACAAAACTCTTACGTTCAAAACCGTGGCTGAATGCTCCTAATCTAATCTATTTAAAGATGCTTTTAACAGCACACATATCTCTGTTCACTATTTTTTACGGGGACAATGCCGACCGCTGAAATCTAAATTTTTGTAAATAAAGTCATTATCTTTCCTGTGTTGGTGGACAGGACTTACCTGATAATTTTAATTAATATAAATAATGTATAGAATTAGTTTATATTCGTTATTCTTGAAAACAATAAGACTGATTGTAACTTAAAAAACTAAAAAGAAAGATAAAAAACAATTCCAAATTGCTCAACCAATTCGATGTATATCTATGTATCCATGTTTTTTGTGTGTTCATATGCACAATGTACCTTCAAGATTGAATTTTCATAGATTTAATTTCAAATATGTATCTCATTATAAGAGAAAAAGAGACAATATTATAACTCTTAACTTTTATTTACCTTTCATTTTTTTAATATCTAACTCAAAATTGCTGTGAACTTAAATGAAACGACAACCACGGTGGTTGTCGTTGGCTATTGGAAAAATTATTAGGTATAGATTTCTTTTTTTTTTTTATTTTAATTAAATTTTCCTTTTCTTCTTTTTTTTTATTTGTATTGAGTTTCAGTTTCACTTTGCCAGGCAGACTTCGTATAGCTGTTGATTACAGCCTGGTCTTTTAAACGCTGCCTAAGTTTTGCCTCCGGCTTCCGCTTGGCAGTTCGCCAGGTCTTACTTTTATAGGTCTTTACACACAACAACTAAATTATTTTTTTTTACACTTTCTGGTGTTTAGCCCCAGAACGCCTCAAGATTATGTCTTGTTACTTGGTAGGGGATTTTGAGTAAATCGCTCTCACCGTGCTTTCGCTTATCGTAGCGAGAAGAGTGAGTAACGGACAGAAAAATTAATAAAAGATTATATTTTTAACAACTTAAAAACACTTATTTTATTTCTTTATTTACTTTTTATTTTCTTCAAAAAACAAATGCCCGCTGTCTACGACCTTGTTAGTTTTTAATGGTGAATCTTTCTGTGTCTTTTTTAAACTATTCCTGTCTTTTATACTTTTTCTTTTACCACTTTTACCTCAACACACACGCACTTTTGCAACCATCATACACCAACCGATAATTACACAATCGATTCTTTTTGGTAAAATTTCCTACGCCATGTCTTGGGAACATACCCCCATTTAATGCTACTTTGAAAGATGTTTATCAGGTGTGGAGTGATAAATTCAGTGCTCTTTTGCAGCATCATTAGGAAAATGCCGTCTAGGCCTGGAGATTTATAAGGGGAGAAAGAGTTAATAGCCCAGTTTAGGTTTTCTTCCGTTATAACATCCGTAGGGATTTCATACTCGAAGATTGAAGAGTTATCTGGTTCGCGTTCAGGGCTAGGTTTGCTGCCTGGGAAGTGTGTTTCAACCAGGAGTTCTGGACTTTCGCGACCTGATTTAGTCCAGTCATTGTCGCTCGATATTGCTGCAGACATTTTTCCACGAGCTCCGTTTGGCTCGTTGGGTTTCTGTTTTGAATTTTCTTTGACTAGTCTTATAACAGTCCCAGCCACTTTCTAGTCTTGTTCTTTTAGCAGCATTGAAAAGCTTTCTTATATCTTTTCTAATGTTGGTTAGTTCTGTTGTCCACCAGGGGTGTTTACTGGTTTTCTTCACAGTTCTTTTGATTGGACAATTGGTTTCAAACGCCTTACGCAGAGTCTCAGTGAGATTCTCTGTTGCCTTCTCTAGACTGTCTGGTCTCAGAATGGCGTTGGTGTTAACGTGCTTGATGTTATTACTTATTTCCCTATTAAAGATAAGCCAGTCTGTACGCCCGTTATTTCTATAGGGTTTGTGCTGTCTATCAACGTTAGGGATTTTAAATTCTATGAGACGATGGTCAGAAAAGAAAGGTTCTTCTAAAACCCTCCACTGATCAATTTGACAGGAGTCAGAATTATTTGAGAGGGTATTATCTAGCACCTCTTTCCTACTTTTTGTGACAAAGGTGGGTGTATTACCTCGGTTAGCCACACGTAGATTGTTATCTATGATGAATTGGAAAAGGGATTCACCTCTAGTATTTGTATCGGTGCTCCCCCATTGTACATGATGTGCATTGGAGTCGCACCCTAGTATAATATTAAAATTTTTCTTACTTGCGAATGTTACTATTTTATTTGTTATATCCGCTGGTGGTCCTTCAACTCCATCATAGGGCATATAAGTGGAGGTTAATATGAGCGATGGGTGCTCCTTACGTTCTAAAATGACCGCGGTCTGGTCGATGTTGCTGTAAGAAGTTAGAAGAAAGAGATTAAATCGTTTTCTTGCTAATATACAGGTTCTGGGATTACTATTTTGGCTGTCAAGATTTGACTTATACAGCATGAGGTCTTTGGAGTGCAGGCCCTTGATCATACCACCTACTATCTAGGGTTCTTGAATCAGGTCCATGTCGTATTGTCTACTCTGCATGAGGTAGACCAGGCGCTGGCGGCTTTACTATGTTGAAGATTGATTTGTAAGATTTTCAATTCCATATACATAATAATAAAGATTTGTTCATCGCCCTACTAACCTGTTTTCTTTTATTGGATGTCAATCTAAGTTTGCATCTGGTGATCCCGACGCGCACTTTGAAATCCACTTTCCTCAGTAGTGGTATAGATTTGTGGATTAATCTAACCGTTACCTCGGTGCCTTCCTTAGTTTTCTCGCACTTGATGACTTCCCATTCCTGGCTTAGGAGATCGCTATTAAGTGATGTGATGTTCTTCTCCAGGCGATCGTTGGGAAGTGTGGGGCCTTTGACCAAAAGTATGCCAATTGGTCTGGAGATGTTTTTGATCTCCTTGACATCAATAAGGCAAAGATCCGCGTCTTGCCATGGTGCAGAGGTGTTACTCGTGAATTCCTGAAGCAGTTCATCACTTTGAAAGCATGGATGGCCGTTAGATTTCCGAAAAGTGGGGGGGGTCTGTTTTTGACGATGGCCTCATTTACTTCTTCTAGGAATCTAAGCTCTAGAAGTTGCCACTCGTCCTCGGTCAGCTTCCGTGAGGGTTTGCCGAAATCGGCAATGGCAACTTGGTGCCCCTTCACGGTTGCCCGGGAGATCTTTAACCTCTTCGTTGTCTTGTTAGGCGGAGAGTCGGTCGGTGAGAGTTCGTTCCTTGCCCTTTTAGAGGAGCAAGGTGCTTCAAGTGGTGGTTGTGGATTTGCGTCACTAACTGTTGTCGTTATTGTGTTTCTAAGGCGCTGTTAAGACTTGTCCAACGCCGCCTTCTCCTTAGGTGCCAAGGACTCAGGAGTCCTGTTAGCAAAGCGCCAGACAATCCTTTCAGCGTTTCGTCTTTGTCGTCGTCTTACTTCGTTCTCGTTCAAAACCTTAGCTTTGCGTGTAGTCGTCCTTTTTTCAATAACCGTCGCAATACTGTCGTTCGTGTTGATCGTCCGGTTTTTGGGTATGGATTCGATGGTCTTGTTTAGATTGACGCTAAGGCTGTGGCCAATAGCATTGTCTTCGCAAGCCATCTCATCTTTCCCCTCATTTAGAGCCGCTCTAATACCTGCTTCACTAACACCAACTGATATCGATGCGATCAGTGGCGGATCAGTAGGTGGTAAGATTGGCAACTCAATGTGTTGGGGATTAAACTTCCAACGACCAGGGGGAGAGATACTCGATTTAATATTTTGTTTTAAAAGGGCACTTTGCCGAACACAAGGGTTGCTTATTTCCTTAAAATAATCCTTTATTTAATCTTACAATTATAATTTAGTTGTATGTGATAGATAATTAATTGCGAAGTAGTCGACCGATTGTGTTAAAGACTCCAAGAGCACTCATTCAGACTGACCAAGTCAGTCACCAAGCCACCACCAGTCCGTTGTCCAAAAATGCAGCGTCACCAAAACGCCCACAGGTTAATTGAGTCCAGAATCTGGTACCAGGCCCATGCCTTGGATACCCAACGACACACAACCAAGAATGTGCCAACGCCAGCAACAATAGCGAAGATCCGTGGGAGCGTCATCTGAGGGTAAGCCATCGTCGTGGTGTTGTTTATTTGTTCTTCCTAGAACTGTCTTGCAACCCTCAGCACTCTGCTGTATTTATCCAAGATAAATATAGGGCAGCGATGATTGACTGGCGACAATAAGAGTCGAATGTCACAGTCCAGTCGTTGAGTGAGCGACACTACGAGCCGCTTCATCCTATCCATAACTATAACATATTGTAGGTATCTGCCATGCTAATGCATACCCATGGTATGCGCTGTGTATCTGCTATACGGTGGGTGATGACATCACCTATAGCTCTATGTATACTTAGATATGTGCAGTGTGCCTGTGCTGTGGGTAGGTATCTGCTTTGGCTGGCACAGAAATGAAGCACAAATCGATGGCACATTTAATTCGACACATTTTGATGTCAATCGACTGCTCATATAGCGAGGCAGTATGGAATGTGTGATATGATGCTGCCCGGCTGATGATGGTGGTGGGTGTAGTGAGGTACTAAGTACTTTCTGCTGCATCAGCGCGTACGTTGACCACCAAATCTCGAGGTCAGTGGTGATTGACCGAACATCCTGCCCGGTCGAACCTCGCGTTCGAAATGTTAAGGGGTGTGGGCCAACTGGCCGGGTTGAGGTAGGTTATGCTCATACAAAATGACCTACATATCCTTCAATTGGTCAGGTAAGTTAGGAGGTTGTTAGTCGATTAATCGACAAAGTTTCTGGACGGGGCGGCAACACTCGCCGGTGGCAGTCCGAAGGGTTGCGTTGCGGGCCAATCCATCAGTGCCCAGGTGAACTGCTGTGACTCGCCCGAGTCGCCAATGGGTAGGGGGTAGATTCTTGTTTCGCACAAGAACTATGTCATCTACTCGAAGATTCGGCTCTCGTTTCTCCCATTTGTTACGGGTTTGCAAGGTGCACAAATATTCCTCGCTCCATCTGTGCCAAAAGTCTTGGTGGACTTTGTGCAGCCACTGGTACTGCTTCAGTCGGTTGATTGGTATGTCATCGATGCGGGGCTAGGGTACTGCTATCAGTGGAGCTCCGATCAGGAAGTCTCCAGGAGTGAGGGCCAGTTTGTCCTCAGGATCGTCATGTAGGGGGACCAATGGACGAGAGTTAAGACATGCTTCGATACGAACTGCCAAGGTGTGCAGCTGATGATGCCAAAGCGACTGAGATCCCACCAGGCGGATCAAGTGGTGATTGGCGGATTTGACGGCGGCTTCCCATAAGCCACCTTGATGTGGAGCACCTGGCGTGATGAAGTGCCATCTCGTACCTGCATGCGCCAAGGCTTGCTGATTGTAATGAGACTCAAAAAGAGCCAGGTCTTCCTTCATGAGCCGGTTGGCCCCCACAAAGGCAGTCCCATTATCGCTGTAGAGATCGGGGCAGGGTCCACGCCTGCCGGTGAAACGGGTGAAAGCATCCAAGAAAGCTTGTGAAGAGAGGTCCTCTATGACCTCTAAATGCACGGCTTTGGTAGCCATGCATACAAATATCGCCAGGTATCCCTTTGTAGTGGTGCGGGATCGTTTGGTTCCCACACGTAGGGTGAATGGTCCACAGTAATCTACCCCAGACGATAGGAAGGGTCTTGCCTCATTGACTCGTTGACTGGGCAGTGAGGCCATCTGTTGCTTTATTAATGTCCCACGATGTCTTCGACAGATGACGCATTTGTGGACGAATGTTCTAACCGCTTGTCGGCCCTGAAGTATCCAATACTTATGGCGTAGTGTCTGAAGCATCAGTTGGGCTCCACCATGCATGGTGATCTCGTGAGTGTGGTCCAACAGCAACCCGACGAGATGTCCTGTCTTCGGTAGGACGAGCGGGAATTTCTGCTCATGTGGCAGCGAAGAGTGAGTGAGCCGGCCTCCGACTCGAAGTAGATCCTTGTCGTCTAAGTAAGGATTTAGTGACAGTAACGGGCTTCCACTCCCCAATGGAGCTTTCTTGTGTAGTTGCTGGATGTCTTGAGGGAAGCACATCGCTTGTTCTATTCGTATAAGGCGTTGTAGGGCGTCATCGAGCGTCTATGTGACTTCAGCCACCTTGTTATGTAGGCAACAACGCGTAGAAGTTTCTGCATCCGGCTATATCGCTCCACCAAGTGGATGACCGTGCCGTCTCTGCAACGAGTAGTCAGTGGGTGTGATGCGGGTTGCGTGGTGACACCGGTAATGGCCGATGGTTTGACTTCAGCTGCGATAGTAACCAGGTCTTTATCATCCGGCTGCCCGGCTGGGCCAAGAGGGAGCGGACCGACCTTCAACCAGTCTGGGCCTTGCCACCATAGGTTGTGATTGACGAGCTCTGAGGCACCAATACCTCGACTGGCGCAGTCAGCAGGGTTCTGAGCAGAGCGTACGTGATGCCACCGTTCAGGTGACGTGAGCTCTTGTATTTGTCGGACTCGATTCGCGACGTATGGCTTCAATGTCGAAGGCTCCTTCCTTAACCAACATAACACGATGCTGGAATCTGACCATAAGTAGTATGGTGCTGTAACTAGTCCAAGAGCTGTACGGATGTTCATCAGGGTGATGGCCAATAGGTGGGCGGCACACAGTTCTAAACGAGGTATGGTGGCGCCTTTGATGGGGGCTACCTTCGTACGTGCAGTCACCAGGGAGATCTGCACTCGTTCATCTGGGTAGGTGGTTCTTAGGTAGACCACTGCTGCATAGGCTCGGGAGCTGGCATCACAGAAACCATGAATTGTGGTGGGGTACTGATTATGCATGCCTAGCCAGCGTGGGACCCGAACCTGAGTGAGGTTGACCAAGTCGTCCCGGAATGTCTGCCAAGCATGCTGCAACTCATCAATGAGGGGGGCATCCCAAGTGATGCCTGCGGACCAGAGTGTCTGGATGAACACCTTTCCGACGATTACCACAGGAGCAAGAAGACCGGTGGGGTCAAATAGCTGAGCCACTTCACTCAGTACACGCCTCTTTGTTGCAGGAGGCCGTGGCGCTTCTAGTTCCACGCGAAAGAAGAGCTCGTCAGCTGTTGGGTCCCAACGTAGACCAAGTACTGTTGCCGTTGGGCAGTCAATGACAAGCTCTGTGGAAGAAGAAGAAAAGGAAGCTTGATTAGTTAACCTCGACATTACCTGTATGCTATTCGAGTTCCATTTGCGGAGTGCAAAATGTCCAGCCAAGAGGACCTTATTGACGTCTCCTGCCAGGCGTACTGCTTCGACGGCACTGTTGCAGCTAGTGAGGAGGTCATCCACGTAAAAGGCCTTCTCAATCGTCTCAATTGCCGCTCGGGCACGTGTTGGATCTGCGACTAAACTCTGGTTATCGTGCGCACTCTGGATCATCGATCGCACTGAAGTGTATGGACTAGATGCCATACCATACGTAACGGTTGTTAACCGAAAGACATTGAGCTCGTCTGACGGTGACTCTCTCCAGAGAATCCGCTGGAAATCACGATGTTCAGGTGCTACCAGGACCTGACGGAACATCTTCATTTGAAGTCGAGCGTAGTAATTTGCGGCTAATTCCAAAGGATGGTTGCTGGCATCTTCGAACCGCTCACCATCGTTGTGCTGCGAACCATCATCGGCCTGGTTGTTGCCATCTTTAGATTCTTCGAGAGTAGGAGGCATCACGTCGGGGTCACCCCTTTAGCCTCAGAAAATAAGACTCAAAGTATAAATACCTAGGAGATAAAAACACAAAACTCAATAAGTTTTATTACTATTTTATTAATCCTAAGTAAACTAGAGGTTTATTATATTTGTGTGTTTTGATGTGTACGGCTCGGCTTCATCAATCGGACTGTCTCTTCTCCAAAAAACGCATCGCAATTCGTTTTCTGCATTATTGTTGATTGGTTAGTTGCAGGTGGCTTCTACCAACTCTCGAAGGGTTAGTCGTGGTATTCGCTGATTGGTTCGTGGCGGGCGGCTTCTATCGACTCTCGAACAAGTTATTATGTATTACGCGGAGGCTGCAGAGTTGCCAGAACCATCCGCCACATATACTTAAATAACTTACATTAAAATTTTCATTGTTGTTTTCCCTGGTGTCATGCTCTCCTGTTTTATGGCTGGTTTTCCTTTAGAGTTCTCTCGAAATGATGATGGAAATGATCGAAATGATGATGATAATCACTGAATTGTTTTAGTTGCACAGTCTAATCAGATTTGGTAGTACAAATGTATATTATTTTTTTCTTTTCAATGGGATTTTACTTCTGAATTATTTTAGTTGCACAGTGGTGGGAGTACAAATATATATTATTTTTCTTTTGAATGGGACTTTAACTTTCGAACACAACTGGTAACTTTTATTTCATTTATCGATTTAGTGATACACCCAAAGATTTTAGGGTTGTATTTCGATTGACATGTTTTTTTTTAGTTCTTTTCACGATTTATTAACTCATTCAGAGGAATTTAGAGTGGAGTTTCGCGTATGAGCTATGTAATGGTTTTTGTTTTTAAATATTTTAATTTAAAATTTCACCGCTGCCACCAATTTTAGTTATGCCGTGGAAATAAAAGATTGTTATGCCGTAGAAGTAAAAAGATTATTCAAGTTTGGTTTTAATAAAATAAAGAGGTATTGGTTCGAGTTTTACTTTACTTTTTACTTTTACTAACTTACAAAAATTGAATGTGGAAATATCAACCACAGATTTACTCTTATACTTACATACATATGTATGTACATATGGATAAACAAATGCATCAAATATGAGATTCTTATTGGATGCTCAAGCAAGATTAAAAAAAGTGATGTGGTATGCATAAACATTCTGTCTTTGATTACTATGAATTTAATGATGAGAAGTTTCGGTCCCCACTTGAAATATAAACAAACTTGAAGCAACACTTGAAGAGTATTATGTTACTATAAATTATGATTTGAACAAAGAACTCTAGGATGAAGAATAAACATTCAAAACGAAGAATGTGCAGACTAATAAAATACCGAATATCATGCTTATGCATAACAGGTGGACTGGCTACCCTACCTAAAATGAGCTCACTTTTGGCGAGAAGGAATCCGATTCCGAGATCCTATTTTAAGAATATATTATTAAAAGGGAAATAAACTTTATTCCACTTCAAATTAATTGGGCGTAATTATTTAAATTCTAACCAATTCCTCAAAACCAGGAGTTTTACAAATTAAATTAACCATTAAATTCACAAGAAACAACAAAAAACACACTGAACCTAATTGCTTTAGGTCGATGGAGAAATAGATGTTGTGGTTAACCTTCTGGTGACCTTTGAATTTGATAGGTTATCTTGTCTCAGGTTCCCTCTGTCGGGAATATCCGAGACTCATTGATTGTGATTTGTAATGAGATGCTTTTTCTATTAAGAAAGATGTTTATGTTCTATGCTTGCGGGCTGGCATGCTAGTCTATGCACGGCCGTTAGCTCGCCGGAAACGGTGTAGGATCTTGCCCACAAGCATAAATCGTATCTCATCACATTTAAACATATATCATGCCAAAATAAGATTTCTTCAAAAAAAAGAAAAGTAATAAATCGGACGGACATTACCACTAGAGGGTGCCGCGGTGTTTTTCGGCTTGGCCTATCCCACCCTATGTACCTTGGAAGTCGTCGGCCGTAGTTTGACTCCCCCTTTACCAAAAGACTCACCTCGTTCACCGCTCGCTTACCGAATCTTCACGTCACCGTCAGCATCCCCTGAAAATAAATGACTAGCAAGCCATCAAGCGGTTCGCTTGACCAATAACTTAGCGTTACGCTACTTGACGTCTGGCGTTTTGTGGAATCTAAATTTTTGATCGACAAATGTCACTCTCGTCAATATTGTAGTTGTCGTTTAAGTAATTTAAGACGCAAATTAAAACGTTCCTTTCTGGCGGCTGTAAATTATCAAACGCCGCCGGCCGTGTGAAAAATACAACAAAAATGTAAGATTTTCGGTTTTTTTTTCTGTTTTTCATCTGTATTCACTTATTTTTTTTTTACTTAAAGTGAAAGTTACGAATCCAGACCAAATGAAACGGCTATTGGAACTGATGGAACTTAACCCATCATTGGCCACAAATTTTCAGAGACGCGCCCCCCAAACAGATGATAGGAAACAAAAATGGGAATCGGTTGCGAATACCCTCAAACCTAAATATTTGAACGAAACCGATAATATTATTGCCGGTTTACTTCAACTGAACAAGATTGTTGACCCGGAGGGCAATGTATTTGGGGGTTCTAGACCAAATCCAACTTTGGTAAATATGAGCACAATCACCACCATCGAAACTCTTCCAACACCTGTAACACCAACAGAGCAATTGAAAATTACACCTGAGACTGAAACAGAAACAGAAACTACTGCTCAAATGGAATCCCCAACAGCAGAAACTACTGCTCAAATGGAATCCCCAAAGGCAGAAAAAAATTTCAAAAGTGAAGAATTCGTACAAGGCAACACAGCTGGACGAAATTTAACTCAAATGTTGGAAAAGCAAACCAAAGTACAAGAGGCTTTGTATCTTGAGGTAAAGCTTTCTTTAAGCAAAATTGAAGAGCATCTTAAGCAAAGTGCAAGGTATGAAAGAAGAAGATTTTATCTGGAAGAAGAAAAATTGAAAGTTTTAAACCTTAAAATGAAACGCGAAGAAAATCAGAAGATGAAAGAAAACGAAATGAGATTAACGGAAATTGAGTTGAAAAAAAAAAACAAACTGTATCTCATGGATGAAAAGTTAAAACTCTCTGAATCCTAAATGTATGTATGTATATAAATTAACTTCAGCGTTTTACTCGAGTTACCTTACCTAAATTTATTTACTATATCTAACTTACATATGTCTATGAATTACAAAATATAAAATGAACTGAACCAGAAGCCGGAAATGCATCCAATGATAGCTCCTCTGAAATTTAAAATAGATATGTATGTATGTACATATTAAAACTTCATTGTGTTGTATATTTATTTATTACTTTACCTGAGGGGGGGAGCTCCAGCAGGTACTCTTCATCCTGGCTCCCCCAAAGTTTTCTTTTTTTATTTTTTTTTTCTATTTCATATTCTGTAAATAAAAAACAAAAAGCTACCTATAATTCTTATTTTGTAAGGAAATTGTATAAATAATATTACTTACCACGGCCAAATTCATTTCAAAATGAAATATTTCTTTTGACAGCAACTATCAGCTGTTTTGTTTGCAATTATTTAAGCGCTGAATGTTTCGAAAGGTTTGTTTGCTTAGTTCAACTTTGAATTGCTACTAGTTTTCGAGAGATTTTATATAAAACTTGTGGTTTATAAAAACTTGTGGTTTACCAAAAATGTATGGGAAAACTTGAGATTTTGATGTAAGTTTTCTGCCAAAACCGAAAATTTTGCGAAAACCGGGATTTAGGTTTGGTGTTAAAAGGCTATAAAACTGTTTGCACTGTTGAAGTGTTGTATTGTTTATTTGCAATAATGATGTTTTTGTTGTTGTTGTTGTACTTTATGTCATTCTATTTGTCCCACTTTGTTTATATTTTAAATAAGATAGTGGTACTTCGCAAAACTCGAATGGACGTGTTCAGATGGTTGCAGATTAAAGCCACCAAAGAACTTGGAGGGCGAAAAATGTGCAAAACTAACAAATAAATAAAAGCAAAATGTAAATTCAGCTTTATATCAGTATTGCCAAACTTTATAATTCAAAAAAAAAAAAAAAAAAAAACAATTTAATGTCAAATTAAGGTTAACATAATTTAAGGTATTATACATTATGATTGTACATTTTACTTTACTTTGGTAATAAACCTATACTTGAAAGTAACATCTCAACGATTTGGTTTAATTCTACATAATTTTTTTTTTCTAATATAAAATCCTTGTTCTTCGTGTTCCTCAGGGGTATTGCCACATTTATTAATTTTAAGTCCTTTAATGAAGGCCAACAAATGGCGCATGAAGCCCTAAAGTCATTGAGAGGGGCGTGCGAAACACTAGAAATAAGCCATTTACATTAAAATGTACAAGCTTGTATGTAAACTAGCTTATACTTAAGCTGTAAAAGTTCATACTTTAAAAAATTAAACTTTAGCGAAAAAATGAGAATAAATAAAAAAATTTATGTTTAAAGTGCGGTACTATCGTGTGGAATGGTTATAATCTTAGGTTTTTCCGGTTGCATACATTTATTTAATTTATTAAAAAATGGAAGCACAAAACTTAGAAAATTTAAGAACATATAATGAATAGGATCGTTCAACATATTTAGTATAGTTTGACTTGACAGTAAACGGTCAATTTTAACTGCTTCAGTAAAATGTGCTTTCAGAGCATCAATTCGATTGAATATTAATTCTGACGGTGTTCTGAGTTAACCAGTACATGAGCAAGAATTTTTGCAAATCTTCTCGCTAATTTCCTTTTTCATGTTGACAGATTATTAGTCTTATTAATAATGAGCTATTTTGTCGCTCCACCTCTCCATTTTCTTATGGTGTCGTACTTTGCAATATAATATTGTTTATTCGACAATATTTCTTTATTTCCTCACACACAAGCTGAGGGCCATTATCTGCTTTAACGGGAATTGGCAATCCAAAACGAGCGAAAATGCACTCCAGACGCTTAATGTTCTCTGTCGCATCTATGCTTTTCATTACATCTACACACTATCACATAAGTAAGTATACACCAAGCAATAAAATATTAAACTTGTAAGACCAATAAACTAGAGATATTTTAGTAAAAAATAAGGCACATATTTCTTAGAGAATTTTATTTTCTATTCAAAAAAACAAAAATTAGAACTAATTTTCTTAAAACGATAAAGATATACATTATCAACTAAAACCCTGCTTAAATTTCCATAACAAAACTTAGTATACACTTTTAAAAATAACCAAAAAAAATCAAAAAATATTGAGAACTAGTATCTTGTTGGATAGCCTTTCGCTTTAATGACTGCTCTAATTCTGGACGGCATCGAAGAAACAAGTTTTTGGGTGACATTTGGGCCTATTTTTGCCCATTCTTCTTGAATGACCTTTTTAAGCTCAGATTTGTTTTTGATGTCATGTGATGAATATGTGAAGTATGCTTGGGGTCATTATCTTGTTGGAAGATGAATGACCCCTCACAGCCCAGGTTCTTAACTTTTTCGTGGCAAAGATTAACTGTTTTTCGCTCAGCTCGCTGCTTAGCCCAACAAGCGCTTTCTTCATGACCTAATTTCCCACAGAATGAACATTTTTGGCTTTTGTCAGTATTAGTAGGTGGTTTAAGCTTCAGCGGTTGAAATTCTATTTTATTGTCTCGAGATGCCTTTTGAGGACATTTGGCTCTTAAGTGCCCTAACTTTCCACAATCAAAGCAACGACGTTCTTCATCCAATCTAGGGCGTTTGGGCGTTTAAAGGCAACCGGTTAATTTGGGAAACCTTTTCTATGACAAAATCGCTGTAGGATTCAAACTCACTACTCTCAACATTTGCAACTGTTCGAAGTTGCTCAACGATATCTGCACCGCTTGAAAACGTATGGATCAAGGTAGCGCGTAAGTCTGACCATCCATAATGCTGGTATCCGTATTTATCGTACCACAACTTTGCCCTACCTAACAATGAGGCTTGAACTCTTGGAATGATGTCGAAATTTTTCAGTTGGTCTCGTTCTACCCTTAAATCAACATCAGCACACCATCGGCGAACATCAACTCGTGCATGGTCAGAGTCAAAACATGGAAACTCGACAGATCCGCTAGCTTCACGTTGTTGAGTCGAGCGTAGAACTTCGCTTATAGATTCTAAAGTTATTACAAGATTGTTACCTGGATTATTTTTTGTAGAAACATTGTTGTCCGAAAGCAACGGTAGTCCACCAACCGCACCATCTTTCTGTTGGCCACCAATCACTCTTTCATTAGAATCTGATAATTCATCATTAACATTTATCTCACCCCCACTGTTCGCCATCTTGGGTAAGGGGACAGAACAAACCACACGCAAACCGATTTAAATTTCAAAAATGCAATTATTTTTGTTTGTAAAATTTTGTTTTCTTTATTATTGCACTCGTTCACCGGCAAATTAGAGACTATTAGGATTTTAGATTTTAAATCACTCCCGTCATTGGGCAATGACAAATACACAAATACATTTGAATAAAAGGGGATGTTTTTTTCAGAAATAAAAGAATTGCGTACGTACAAATAAATAACTGACCCGAACAAAACAAACATTTATTGAGTTTTTAACAACTAAGCAACTTTATCGGTAAAATAGACACAGTAAAACGCATTGGCCGAAACTCCTTGACTATGTATACATAGGTACTATAGGTACTGGCACGAAAATACTCCGTCTGTCCCGTCGTCGCACACAGTATAAAAAGTAAGAGACTATGTAGGGTACCGAAACTGAATTTAACTTCAGCCACAAAGGCTTAAAAGACGATACACACACGCAAATATATTGCCCGAAACTATTTGGGTACCCAATTTAATCCTTCGCATCGGCGCGGCGGCCGGCGGCGTTCATACACATACACATATAAAGTAGAAAAACAATTATTGGTTCACGAACCGAAATAACTTTTATTATTATTATTTTTTTTTTCTCTTTTTCAACAATAAACAAGGTTATGTAGGTTTGGAATCTCTTATCCCACTTCTGATAATAGAATTTTTATAACGTTTATTTTAAATTTAACTGCTACAAATCTGTGGCGCACACGCGACGGCTTCGACAAGAATGCTTCTCTCTTCTTCGTTGAGCTACACACAGCAGATATGTCTGACAGTTTTCTATTTTCAGCGTTCCTCTTCTCATTCACTTTTCGTTCAGTTAAATGAAGTGCTACCAAAGGGTTGGTTGCATTTCATTCCAAATCGTTTTAAAATGGAATCACTTCAAATATGAGGCCAACGTTACACTTTGTCCTTTTATCTTCCACACCAACAATTTTTCTTTTAACCACAATTTCTATCTCCAAAAACTTTTTTCTTTCCAAACACTAATATAAACTACTATCTCAATTTTTAATTTTTTTGTTAAGTTCCGTAAATTTTGATCTTCTTGCTTCTAATATTTGTGACCTGCGGTCTTCACGAGTGAACAATCAGAATCGAATTGTCAGGACTCTCATTTCCTGAACAATCACTTCTTTTTCATTAGCCCCCATAGCCTTCAGCCAATGTGGAGTGGCGGATCTCGATCACGTCATCTTTGGCCACTCATAGGAAGTTTGCTGAAGAGCGCCAACATGTCGGAATGCCGCGGTCCTGCTTACTCGCAATTTCTCTCCCATCAGAATGCAAGTCATTCTCAGGAATTCGCCGCACGCTGGTATCACTGCCAGGTCACAGCGATTCCATGAGTGCATTCAGCCAAAACCCACTATTTATTCGCAAGAAAATTAAAACCTCGAAACCTAAGAAAAACTTAATCATCTCACCGAGCATTCTTCCCCACCGAATAAAAAAAAATAAATGTAGGAAAAACGTTTGGTGTAAAAGTAATTTTAAACCCCATTGACGGAGAGGAAAAAGTGGTAGCTTTCCTTGTTTTTAATCGACGCTTTTAAACATTTTGTCTCCTACTCATATTTTGGGTAAAGAGAACTCGCTCTTAACGTTCCATCTTACATACAAATTTGTATCAACAAAATTTTAGTTTTAATGAATTACGTTGGGCCAGCGACCATTCTCAATATGAGTAACTTCAGCGTCGGGGACCAAGTGTCTACCGCACTTAAGGAATATCGCTTTGTAAAACGTCCAATAAGCGATTTGGTATATGTATTTGGGCAGCACTCATTCGCCGTGTATTTTGTGACATCCATTTGCCAAATTTATTTTCGATCCTCTTCACTATACTAAGGGAGAGAACAAGTAGCTGGTAAACCATGACCGTCCTACTCTTTCTCAGTAAGGTGAAGAAAGACACCTTAAGAGAAAAACAAAATTAGGATGGGAGTGGGGATGGAAATAAGAATAGTAGAACACCTACATATATTTTGAAAATAAATACATTACAATGCAATGAACCTCTATATAAAGTAGGTCTGTTCTGAACACTGAAATATCACGAACGAAAACTATAAAACAAATTCCTAAAATCCAGCCCGAATCCATCATTCATTTAAAATTTTCAAAACTAAACAAAATATTTATATGATATGATATGATAAGATATGATATGATTTCTTTCATCTTTCAAAAGAAATACCTCCAAATCTAAACCACTTTAGTGGATCTTCTTTCCTTAGAACTTCGACTTGGAAGTCCAGGAATCTTTGGACTTATTGCTTATTATTTCCTTACTGTTTGCCGTTTCATTTGGCTGATATTGTTAAGCTTCTTTGTCGAACTCAGACCAAATATCTTTTCACTCGATTTCCTTCTGTGTTATGTAAGTTGGTACCAATTGGACTTATCTTTCAACGGGATCTTTGAATCAAATCGCTTTGCATTTAATAAGTGTTTCAGCTCATAATTCTGGCTAGCGCACTTGAGGTTTTGGTCTTAAAGCCTAATAAAGTTAATTGTCAAATGGAACTTGTAGCTCGTATTGTTTTTGGTGTCTACACACGATGACAGTTTTATTTAAAAATGTTATTCCTATTTATAGAAAATGATGTGTCATCGAAATCCATTAATACTAGAAAAAGAAATTTATTTAAGATTTAAGCTTCTATTTATACATACATTTATGATAAATTTTACGTTATATTTTTTTGCAATTATTCTCAGGCGAATTAAAAATACAACAAATTATGGCGATTAGTATAAATTAGGCGCAAAATTTAAAGTTAAAATTAAACGATCACTCTATTATAATCCAAATAAAGATAATTTGCCATAGATACAAAATTAGATAGTTGTACTACAAATGATGAAATATGATGATATGCTCTAACAAACCCAATGCTAAACAAATTACCGCTGCAGCGCACTGATCGCAAATCTGTAGAAGTTGTGGAGAATCTAGACGAGTGTCCATTCCATTAAAATCCATACCTAAAGCCTTGGCGTTTCAAATGTTCTTCTGTAATTATTTTCGCACACTGTTTTACAATCTAAACGATATTTCAGATAATTTAAAAACACTGATATCGCAGTCACTATTGCTATGGGTTCTGATTTTAAAGCTTCAAAATTATTTTGATTATAAATAAATAATGAACGCTTGAGAGTAAATAATAAATAATTTAGGTGTTGTTATATCAAACTACTGGGTTTTGCCAGTTTTACATTTTGTACTATTTAACCAATTTGAAATCAGCTTAATTAAACTATATATTTATTTTTGTTTATTTTGTTCGTAATAATTTAGTATAAAGAATTTTTAGTTTTATTAGATTTAAAGAAAATATTTTTTTTTAAATATGAAATAATACATTATATACTTGAATTCGATTTAATTTAGATTTTTTATAAAATTAATTTACTTTAATAAGTTAATCAATAAAAATAAATTGTGTACATTTATAAGAAAATAATAAACACTTGTTTTTGTAATAAAAATACAAATAAAAACAAAAACCTCTGTTTTACTTGAAGTTCAAAGATTCAAAGGTAAGTCGCATTTAAACAATGCCTTGGTTCATTTCATACAATAATAATGATTTTGTTATAATGTTCAACACACAATTATGGAGATGACAATGGTTTTGAATTCTTAAATATTCTGAATTGAAGAAGGCGCGTCGAAACATCTCAATCCTAAATAAAAACGTTCGATGACGCTGATTGAAGTTATATGCCGTTAATATGATGAATTATCTCATCCTTTAGCCCTTGAATTTTTGCTGGCGTATCGACGTACACCTTCTGTTTCAAAAAACTCAACAAAAAAAAAGAAATCCAAAGGTGTCAAATCACATGATCTTGGCAGCCCATTGACAGGGCCACCAAGTGAGATAACACGGCCATTGAATTTGTCGCACAAAAGAGCCATTGTTTCGTTAGCTGTGTGACAAGTGGCACCGTCCTGTTGAAACTACATATCGTTCACATCCATATCTTCCAATTCAAGCCATTTCATTCATTCATTTTGTAAAAATAGGACCCGATGATGCCGCCAGCCTTTAAATCGTACCAAACAGTCGCTTTTTGTGGGTGCATTTGTTTTTTCGACAGTCACTCTTGGATTATCTTTCGCCCAAATGCGGCAAATCTGCTTATTGACGACACTGAGGTGAAAATGTGCGTCATCACTGAAGATGATTTTCCTCTAAAATCCATCATTCACTTTTGTCACTTCTTGCCACCATTCTGACCATTGATGACGCACGCTTAAAATAGTCAAGAGGCTTTAGTTATTGAGTCAATTTGCAACTTGTAAGCGTGTAAATGTAAGTCCTTATCATCATCAACGACTGGCGTGAGAGGTGCAATCGTTGGGGACGACGCGACGACGAGTTAAATTGACTGACAAAATTACGAAGTTAGAACGCCCATTTTTATAATCATTTATATAAGATAACAGCCCTATCAGAAATGAAATGTTTACCGACATCGCATATGTGGAACCAAGAATTTCTAGATTTTTAGTTTTCTTGATTAAAGTGACAAAGGTAAAAAAATACGCTGTTATCAAATAGGCAGCATTAACTTTTTGACACATTAGATTTTACTCAATTTTTTACTTCACCATATTACAATTCTGTCAAGTTCAGAATTTAATCTTATCTTACATTGCTATTGAAGATCCCAAGAGCAGGGTTGGGAATCTGGGGTGCCAGCATGTAACTAGATACAATCGAGCATTGGCAGCACACATTTTGGTTCAATCGAGTGTAATCGATTGTTCCGCCAGCTTTGGCAGCACACAAACTTCAAATTGACGTTTGAAACAAAAGTTTTCACTCGACAGAAATTATGTAGTTATCGTCGGCAGTGATTTTTGTATGAGAAAAATAGAAAAACAAAATAATACTCGTATGTCACAAAATAAAAAACAGATTGAGATTTTGACCAATTTTATGAGTTCTCACGTTGATTTAGCGAGGGGAATTCTTAAAACTGCCCAAGGGAGGAAAAATAGCAATATGCTTTTGGGGAAAACTGATTGAATCCCTAAAAACAGAAGGTCCTCCACAAAAAGATCTTAAAGATTGGAAAAAAGTAGGTTGATGTTAAATATTATGTGATTAATGGAAATATAGCTTTCCGTCGGCTTTTTTGGTCACTATAGTTTTTGCAATGAAACAATTATGTTACATTCACTTTCCCAACGTTTCGGCAGGGGTTGCTGCCTTCAGAACAATAAGGAATAATCCAGCAAAAACACTTCAAACTCGAAACAATGACATAGTCAAATGGCTGAAAAACAATTGTATTGACGATAGAGAGAAAGCAAAAATGAACACTTACACCGCACAGCTCCCATCCATTTACGGATTGCCAAAAATTCATAAAACAGACATGCCACTGCGACCGATTACGTCATCCATGAATGTACCATGCTATGAGCTATTTAAGTATTTTGGAAAAATTTTACAGTGGGTGACAACAAATTCAAGCTACTCTATAAAAAATTCATGTGTATTTGTTGAAAAAGCAAAAAATGTAAAACTAAGTCAAAATGATGTTTTAGTCTCGTTTGATACAGTTTCATTGTTTACTAACATCCCCGTTCAACTGGCTATCATCATTGCCAAGAAGAAATGGGATATAATAAATAAAAGCACAAAGATCGCACAAAACAAATTTATTGAGATTCTAGACTTTTGTCTCAAAGAAAACAATTTTCTTCAATACAAAGACACTATCTACAAACAAATTTTTGGGATGCCAATGGGCAACCCACTATCTCCAACTATTGCAGATCTGGTTTTGAACCACGTTTTAGACGAATGTTTAAATAACATTAAAGAAAAACCTGTGTTCATAGCAAAATATGTTGACGACATATTTGCAATAATAGATAAAAGAAGCATAGACAAAGTACTAAAAATTCTAAACGGATTCCACCCAAAAATTCAATTCACAATTTCCATCGCATACTATTCATCGCTTGCATTATCGCGAAGAGAACTATCATTTTGGTAATATTGCGACGTTTGTGAATTTAATTTATTCGAGCTAAAGTGTCGATTTGAAAAAAATCGTGGATTCAGCATCCGAGGAAAAACAAATAAGTATTTAAGGAACGCTTGCGTTTCTGAAAGAATAAAAGTGGACATTTCTACAAAATCCTGAACGTATTATATTTAGGAGTTTCATTTCTAATGTCATACCTTCTTAACTAACTAAAAAAGTATAAGTTGAAACGCTTAACCTAGAAAATTTAAAAGTTCTTATGTGTAGCTTCTGCGTTTGCTATACTAACAGCTGATTTTGTTTTCGAAGTTTCATACCACGAACGGTGATTATCACTTTTCTATTACAGTTTGTTGATGACACCTACATACATATATACATAGGTGTCACTTTCATACATTTTTCATAGTTTTTGTTGAGAAAGATATATTCTATTTTCTTATAAGTTGAAAAATAAATAGAAAAAAAACTGAAAAATATATCAAATTTAAAACTAAATAAAAATGTAGGTATGCCTCACTGCACATTTTTTTTGAACCGAACTCAACAAGACATGAGAAAAAAGTTTAATTCCTTAAGGAACCAAACATTTGAAAATAATTCAGAAAATAAAAGCTGATCGAAATGACATTTACACCTGTTTAATAACTTAAAATCTGCACCACGTTTCCCAAACTACGGCAAGTTCTACCAAGCTTCTTTAACAGCCGTATCTAGATATAAAGAAATTTTAAAGCCATTGTAACTTTAAAACACCTAAGTAGCTCTTGAGAGGGAAATCGGGTACTCATAATTAATTTTTACATTTAAGTAACCATACTTAAATGCCTCATAACATAAACGCCATCAATGTTATCTAATGGCTGAAACACAAACACGCTTCAGCTTCGGCTTCGCCTGACATTTACGAGTTCAGCCATAGGAATTCAATGCATGCGTTTCATTTGAAAATCGTAAGGAAATAACGTAATGTGACTCCAAACGGAAACTCTAGTTCAAATTTGCTGAACATTTGCTTTGTCTGACAGCTAAACAGCTGTAAAAAAGTCAACAAACAAAATACATTTGCTTTTGGAGGGATTCCCATTGGTTATTATAGACTGTGTAAGCTACTTCCGCGATAAATGTAATTTTTTCGATTTCAAAACTCATTTGTTTTATTTTGAGAAAAAATAACAGCTGCTAATGAAAGAAGTGTCATTTTAGAAATGTCATATTGGAAGTGTCATTCAAAGCAACCTCGAAGCAGGCCCAACGTAACGCAGACGAAGCTGAAGCGTGTTTGTGTTTCAGGCATAAAGGTCACT
Source organism: Eupeodes latifasciatus (assembly GCA_920104205.1). Taxonomy (NCBI): domain Eukaryota; kingdom Metazoa; phylum Arthropoda; class Insecta; order Diptera; family Syrphidae; genus Eupeodes; species Eupeodes latifasciatus. The sequence goes on along the minus strand of OV049924.1, from coordinate 387,122,455 downwards.
TAAAGCCATTTTAAAATTTAAGAAGACATATGAATTGTCATCTTTTTAATTTTGAAGTTTGAAATTTGGAAATTATTTTCTATATGTCGTTAAAAATGGTGGAATTTAATTCGGATTTATTTATAAATGACTGGTGTAGTCAATACATTACGCACTAACACAAGGGCACACAAATTTATACATCACAGTAATGGCCTCCATAAGATGTTGATCCGAAATGAGGTATATAAGAATGTACACACAAAATTCTTAGGTGTCACAATTTGCTGTCAAAACCCATACAAAAAAACCGAGTCTGCGGAACTTGGTGGAAATTTCAAGTTACCAAACAAAAATCGTATTTATTGTAGGGATTTTTGGTTAACGTCACATTACTTTACCACGAACATTTTGGTTTTATTCATGGAACATTTTAAACCACAGCTTAACTCTTATTTCCTGGTTTAAATATGGAATAAGCGTTTTTTTTTATTAATTTTGCTGTTAGAGTTTAATCTGTCAGATAACAGTTGAGATATGTAAAATGTAGTAGAACAAACATCGTTTAGTTAAGTACTGGTGGGAAAAAGATTATAAGAATTTAAGTTTCGTCATTTAAAGGTATTTTAAATATTTAAGCACACTTAACTAAATGGCCTCTGAGAGACGTTTTTAAAAAATCTAATAGATACGACGGCTGACCGAAATGACATTTATGCATGTTTAACAACTTCAATTCTGCACCAAGCTTCCCAAACTACGGCAAGTTCTAACTAGCTACTTTGAGGCCTGGTCAAACAGAACGCGGTCGATCAGAACGCACCGCTACCCTCCTGAAACGTCAAACAGAACGCGTTCTTTGTAAAAGTCTGCAACTTCAATTTAACCGTCGCTTTCAATTTTTACCGCTGGCGCTGATCAAGCGATATTTGAACAACAACGTATAATTCTATAGTTGACAAGGACAAAGGTCGAAATCGTTTTCCCATCCCGACAGACCGAGTTCTGTTTGACCAAGCCTTTAATGTTGCACTTTACGCAACGCAAAGAAAAGTTATAATCGAAATCGATTATCAAAACCGTGCCAATCAATTATCGCACTATAAAGATTTCAGCCCTGAATACCTATTATAAAAGATAATTTATCATTTATAACAGACAATTCATAGCGGAATAACAGATTTCGTAGAATAGCCCCAATTTCTTGTTAATAATTTCGACTTGACTTCAACCACTGAGTCAATCAAATCAAACCAATTTCATTTTAACTAGTCGAACAGTTGAATCAATCTTATTCCGACCAAAAACACTCCATTACCATGGAGAAAGAACTAATAGAGAGAACCAACTTCGACGGTTGCTCTCTTTTTGCCTACAAGCTGTGATTTGGCCACCAACTTGCATACGTATTAACCAAAAACACTCCATTACCAAGACCGGAATCTCAGAATGACATTTCGGTTTGCCTACAAGCTACTGAGGACTAAATGTGAGAAAGTGTGCGTGAAATGATGCAAAAAACCAAACCCATTCTCACATTTAGTCCTCAGGCCCATCAAAATGCTTCATTATAGTAATCAGCCCCATCTAAATGCTTCATTTTGAATGTTTCACGGCCTCGTTCAAAAACTAAACAATCCTAACCAACAGAATCTGAAGTGCTGACATGGTCTTAAATTGGAAGATTTGTATAGCTTTTTAATTTCAATCCAAATAAATGTTGTAAATGTATATTAAATAAAATAAAATTGACCAAATACATATTTAATGATTTATTAGTGCTGTTTTTTATTTACTTAAATTATTTGCGAACGCAATATGAGCAGCAACTGGTTAAGTATAATTGGAAATGGACAAAAGTGTAACTCAATACTTTGTAAAACAACAAAACCGACAATTTTTTCAGGTGTAGTTTGTTTAGAGCATTTTCTTGGCGTCGTTAGAAGTTCAGGTGGAAACAATAGGCGGATGCCTCCGTATTTTTTTGTACAGACAATGCTACGAGAAGCATACTTGTGAAGTTCCATTGCCAACTTTAGCTAGTTCAGATTCCTCAATTAGATTAGTATTTTCATCATTTAAGCAGTTCGGTAGTTGCAAGACCAAATTTTAGTTTTGTTTGTTGCAGAAATATTCCTGAAAATTTCTTTTTAAGGGACTTTGTTAGAGTTAGAATTTTGTTTGTAGTTAGATTTTGGAATACAAATTTGAGGGAACCATGTTTTAAAAATAAGTTGCTTTGTGTAAAGCATCTTTAAGGAATAGAAATAGGCAATATACAATACCAACTAAATGAGTGCAATAAATAGATTTAAGTAACTTTTTTTTATTCCAGTATGGGGAAACCGAACACCCAATAGAAAAAAACCGATATACGCGCCAAAATCCATACTTCTTGACTAAATAATGTTATCTTCTATGTTTACGCATAAAATTATGAATTTTGTAGCATATGCAAATTTCTAGACATTTTACAATCTGAAAAATTAATTATGCTATGAAATAATTGGCTGCTATTTATGCTAATTTTTTTTCTAAAAAGTTGATGAAGGTCAGTCGAAGCGGAAGTTTCTCTAATGAACATACCTGAAATATTATTGGCTTTCTCAAAAATATTTTTCTACACTAACGCTAACCTCTGCTTTATACCTGAAAACTATTGTTTATGTATGTATATTTTCTTCTACGTTCTGCATTTATAAAATGTAATCTATGGAAGTATTTATACTATATTAAGAAAAACATGTACGTAAAACTCATTAATTTGTTTCATTTTTAGCAGCACTTTTATTAAACATACCCTTCAAACAATAATAAGTAAACTTGAACTTTGGTAACTAAACATTTTTAAGGAATGAATGAAAATTATATTTTTCGTTAAACTGTGGAAATTCACTAAAAAAACTTCTGTACGTCAAAAATAAACATTCATGACGATTACATGTTCTATTGAATTTGTTGTGCATGAATTCAGAACGATTGACATTTTCATTTTGTGATATATCGGGTGATTTTTTAAGAGCTTGAGAACTTTAAAAAAAAAAAACGCATAAAATTTGCAAAATCTCACCGATTCTTTATTTGAAACGTTAGATTGGCCCATGACATTTACTTTTTGAAGATAATTTTATTTAAATGTTGACCGCGGCTGCGTCTTAGGTGGTCCATTCGGAAAGTCCAATTTTGGGTAACTTTTTCAAACATATCGGCCGGAATAGCCCAAATTTCTTCGGAAATGTTGTCTTCCAAAGCTGGAATAGTTGCTGGCTTATTTGTGTAGACTTTAGACTTGACGTAGCCCCACAAAAAATAGTCTAAAGGCGTCAAATCGCATGATCTTGGTGGCCAACTTACCGGTCCATTCCTTGAGATGAATTGTTCTCCGAAGTTTTCCCTCAAAATGGCCATAGAATCGCGAGCTGTGTGGCATGTAGCGCCATCTTGTTGAAACCACATGTCAACCAAGTTCAGTTCTTCCATTTTTGGCAACAAAAAGTTTGTTAGCATTGAACGATAGCGATCGCCATTCACCGTAACGTTGCGTCCAACAGCATCTTTGGAAAAATACGGTCCAATGATTCCACCAGCGTACAAACCACACCAAACAGTGCATTTTTCGGGATGCATGGGCAGTTCTTGAACGGCTTCTGGTTGCTCTTCACTCCAAATGCGGCAATTTTGCTTATTTACATAGCCATTCAACCAGAAATGAGCCTCATCGCTGAACAAAATTTGTCGATAAAAAAGCGCGAAACACATTTCGAACCGAACACTGATTTTGGTAAAAAAATTCAATGATTTGCAAGCGTTGCTCGTTAGTAAGTCTATTCATAATGAAATGTCAAAGCATACTGAGCATCTTTCTCTTTGACACCATGTCTGAAATCCCGCGTGATCTGTCAAACACTAATGCATGAAAATCCTAACCTCAAAAAATCACCCATTACATACATATGTCAAAATTTGTATTTTATTTGCTCTGCATTTATTCAACAGGTTCGCTATAATCGTTATGCTTCCATCAATCAAGAATGTTATGGATAAGGTATTTTTTGATTATAACTATTTTTTTTAAATATAATATTTATTAATCAAAATGGAATTCAAAAATAGTTGCAAGCTTAAATCATTAAAAACAAACTATAAATACATTTGGATTAATTAAATTGATACAGATTTTAATTACTTGCAAAAAAAATATTTGGGCCGTTCATTAACGAAAATTTATTAGAATTCAATACAAAAATTGCGCTCGCACCCTTAACTTGATGTATCTTCGAACGCATCTTTCATACAAAAATCCGAGGTTAATTTTGAAATTTGAAGAATTTCGTAGTGATTTTTGTAAATTAGTGAATTAATTATAATAAACTGATGTTGAACATGCTTTTTTCAAGACAAAAAGGTACATTGGTTCACTATCCACAAAATGCCTGCAAAATTAAAGCTTAAAACTGACTTCTTCATCGAAAAAAAGTAAAAAGAAAAACCTGAAAAAAACTTATTAACACCTCCATTTTGTTTTTGCTGTGCAAAATGCCGCTAGCCCACGGCATTGTTTTTTTTTGTTTGTGCTCACATTTATTCATGGATTAATTGTCAAAATTACAAATACAACAATGTAAACAAACGGGTTTTGGAGAGTGAAACGTACGAAAGATTCCGGTCTTGGTAATGGAGTGTTTTTGGTATTAACTCCATAAAATATAAAAAAAAATGTGGGAAAAAAATACTTATGCAAGTTTGTGCACATACTCACCACGAGAGAGAAAAAACTTTTCTCTCTGCTCACCACCTTTTAAAAAAAATGGCGACCACCTTTGAAAAATGGCGGATGTAGTCAGCTGTTCAGAGGTGTTCAAAGAAAATTCAAAATTGTGTATGAACAACTTTTTGGTACTCTCATTGTGTTCGTTCGAGAGTATATCATTCGAATATGAAGTGAAATTAATTACTCTTGTTAGGTGCCAGAACAATGAAGATTTAGAAACAATTCTAAATTACGCATTTAGATAAATATTAGTTAGTTATTTGAAGCCAGTTTTAATCATTAAGTAAGTAAAATAAATTAGGTGGTGCAACAGTCCAATGAGAATTAGGACCTAGAAACATAGAACTCTGAAAGCACTACAACTATTATTTGTATTATTAGCTACGTTTATGCGTTTAATTTTCGCTCAGACCGTTGAAAGATGCAAAAAAAACTAAGATTTGTTTTAATTTTCAGAGTTTATCGACTTAATTTTGTCGATGCGAGAGTTGCAGGAAAATTGAAAACGAGAGTTACAGAATGTAAACATGAAACATTGAAAACATTTTTATATACTCATCTCTTTTTTCCATTCCTATTTGATTTGCGTGTACTCGTTGTTTATTTTCTTTACATTACTCACTACATTTCCAATATGCTGAAAATAAGTGATTTAAGTAGAGACTAAATAAAAAGACCGTCAACTTGTTACTTCTGTTGCCAATTTTCATTGCATAAGATTTGTGATAAGCTATTCTTACTGCTTTCCACTAAGCTAGTGTGTTGCTTTTAAAGGCTTAACTACATAAGCCGAAAAGTACTTTTGTACAAAAGTAAAAATATTTGTATTCTCGCTAGTTCAGTGGTTTTGTGAAAAGAATATACAAATTTGTTCTTCAACCAAAATTTAAGTCTCATGCATCATTTTTATAAGTTTTCCAGTTCTAACTATTTATATCTTATCTTTCAGTTATATAGCGACAAGGAAAAATCTGTCAGGGAAAGTTCTAACTACAGTTTTTCTGAAAGTGCATTGTGGCTTATTCATAGATGTTTGCTAAACTTTTTAGGCTATTCATAAGTAAATGCAAATCAAAGTTAAGGGCTAAACCTGAATGGCTATAAACATAGAAAATGCTGTGTTCAAGTAATTATTATCACAGTCAAATTTTATAATTGATTTTTATGGTGTATAAAAAAGTTGAAAAAGTAATTCATGACAAATAAAATATGTTACGTTAACACTAAGTTCCAGAAAATATCGATTGATACCGCAATTGCAGAAGATATGGATATTTTATATAAATATTCCCGGTAAACTATAGAACTTTATTATTTCCGCCTTTTATAATTCAATGTAAAATAATTCAATGCAGTATATTTATAGGTATTACTATTGAAACAAACATAACATTCATTTATAAAAAACATGTACTCGTTCATATATGTATACAAGTAAAGTCTAATCTAAAAAGCCTTAACCTTGGAAAACACTTTCTGAACACATCCTTTCTTGTTTTGGTTGTTACTGCCATCTATCTGTAAATTAGAGAAAAAGAAGGGAAAAACAAATTCACCACGAACTACCGGTATAACTTCTTCCGTTATTTATTAACAAACAAAAATGTTTTGCTAGAATTAATTTGAGTTATAGGAGTATTTTTGTAGATATAAAAACGACAAGATGTTAGCAAAATTTAAAAAAAAAATTCATGAGAATTACAAATATTATAATGAGACTTTAAAAAACATAGCCTTCTTGGCTATCAATAAACAAAAATGAAAAATGTCGCATTTCCCGGAAATGAAGTTTTTTTGTGTACTCTTCTCCGAGGTGAAAACATGTATACACCGATACGAATTCAACACGCTATAAAAAATGATAGTATGAGGTATCGAAGTGACGGAGACGAGGAAATTTGGTTCTCTCATTTAGTTTTTTCTCTCTGGCGTTGCCGCATTCTGATGAGTTCACAAAATATTAATAGCAAACTTGCGATTCTATAAAATCGACGACGAGCGACGTGACATAGAATTCCAATTAATGCAATTTTCCACACAAACAATCATCAAGTTATGGGAAATATGTACATTCCCTGTACATAAATAAATTTTTGTTTGATAAATGCACATTGAAGTTTAAAGATAGTAGTGTGCAAAGTGTGGAAATTTGCAACACTTATACATTCGTCCACCCAGGATTTAAATTACAAATTAATAACGCGTTGACGACAGTAAAAACTTAAAAGGTTTCGAAACATTTGCATCGTAATCGAATTTTCTACTCTTTGTCACTTTTTATTTTACCACTTTTGTCTTGTAAAATAAATATCAAAATCAATGAATATTAAACGCGCAGAATAAATATTACTTTAAAAATGCAGTGTTAAAATACAAAACACAAAACCAAAAGAACTTTTATTGAAATGAAATGTGCAATTGTGCAACAGTTGCAGCTTAGTTAATCAAGTGCAAGTCAGAGTCAGCATTCAGCAAAGTAATGTGGGGTGCGGATAACAACCAAGTCAGCGTTCGTACCAAAAACACTCTATATGAAGATATAAATCCTCGGTAGACATCTTGGTTTGCCTACAAACTAAACCGGAAATCAGCCTCATAAAATTATTCTTAGTGTGCGTGTAATTTCTCCTCTAATTTATGAAATTTCCCCTAAAAACTCAGTAGTTGGTTGAATTCGTCCACATTACAAATACAACAATGTAAACAAATGGGTTTTGGAGGGTGATACGTACGAAAGATTTATATCTTCATATAGAGTGTTTTTGGTTCGTACATCGCTCCCGGCCGGCGTCGCTGGTTGTTTATTAGTTCAATTATGTTATGCTGATGCTGAATCTCAATTTGACATTTTTGTAAATATGTCCCAGTTGCAGAGCATATTGCGTTCGCAAATAATTTAAGTAAACAAAAAACAGCACTAATAAATCATTAAATTTGTATTTGGTCAATGTTATTTTATTTAATATACATTTACAACATTTATTTGGATTGAAATTAACAAGCTATACAAATCTTCCAATTTAAGACCATGTCAGCACTTCAGATTCTGTTGGTAAGGATTGTTAAGTTTTTGAACGAGGCCATGAAACATTCAAAGTAAAGCATTTAGATGGGGCTGATTACTATAATGAAGCATTTTGATGGGCCTGAGGACTAAATGTGAGAATGTGTTTGGTTTGTTGCACCATTTCACGCACACTTTCTCACATTTAGTGTTTAGTTAGCTTGTACGCAAACCGAAATGTCAGTCTGAGATTCCGGGCTTCGTAATGGCAGAGAGAAAAAACTAAATGAGAGAACCAAATTTCCTCGTCTCCGTCACTTCGATACCTCATACTCTCATTTTTTATAGCGTGTTGAATTCGTATCGGTGTATACATGTTTTCACCTCGGAGAAGAGTACCTACACAAAAAAACATCATTTCCGGGAAATGCGACATTTTTCATTTTTGTATATTGATAGCCAAGAAGGCTATGTTTTTTAAGGTCTCATTATAATATTTGTAATTCTCATGAATTTTATTTTTAATTTTGCTAACATCTTGTCGTTTTTATATCTACAAAAATACTCTTATAATTCAAATTAATTCTAGCAAAATATTTTTGTTTGTTAATAAATAACGGAAGAAGTTATACCGGTAGTTCGTGGTGAATTTGTTTTTCCCTTCTTTTTCTCTAAGTTACAGATAGATGGCAGTAACAACCAAAACAAGAAAGGATGTGTGCAGAAAGTGTTTTCCAAGGTTAAGGCTTTTTAGATTAGACTTTACTTGTATACATATATGAACGAGTACATGTTTTTTATAAATGAATGTTATGTTTGTTTCAATAGTAATACCTATAAATATACTGCATTGAATTATTTTACATTGAATTATAAAAGGCGGAAATAATAAAGTTCTATAGTTTACCGGGAATATTTATATAAAATATCCATATCTTCTGCAATTGCGGTATCAATCGATATTTTCTGGAACTTAGTGTTAACGTAACATATTTTATTTGTCATGAATTACTTTTTCAACTTTTTTATACACCATAAAAATCAATTATAAAATTTGACTGTGATAATAATTACTTGAACACAGCATTTTCTATGTTTATAGCCATTCAGGTTTAGCCCTTAACTTTGATTTGCATTTATTTATGAATAGCCTAAAAAGTTTAGCAAACATCTATGAATAAGCCACAATGCACTTTCAGAAAAACTGTAGTTAGAACTTTCCCTGACAGATTTTTCCTTGTCGCTATATAACTGAAAGATAAGATATAAATAGTTAGAACTGGAAAACTTATAAAAATGATGCATGAGACTTAAATTTTGGTTGAAGAACAAATTTGTATATTCTTTTCACAAAACCACTGAACTAGCGAGAATACAAATATTTTTACTTTTGTACAAAAGTACTTTTCGGCTTATGTAGTTAAGCCTTTAAAAGCAACACACTAGCTTAGTGGAAAGCAGTAAGAATAGCTTATCACAAATCTTATGCAATGAAAATTGGCAACAGAAGTAACAAGTTGACGGTCTTTTTATTTAGTCTCTACTTAAATCACTTATTTTCAGCATATTGGAAATGTAGTGAGTAATGTAAAGAAAATAAACAACGAGTACACGCAAATCAAATAGGAATGGAAAAAAGAGATGAGTATATAAAAATGTTTTCAATGTTTCATGTTTACATTCTGTAACTCTCGTTTTCAATTTTCCTGCAACTCTCGCATCGACAAAATTAAGTCGATAAACTCTGAAAATTAAAACAAATCTTAGTTTTTTTTGCATCTTTCAACGGTCTGAGCGAAAATTAAACGCATAAACGTAGCTAATAATACAAATAATAGTTGTAGTGCTTTCAGAGTTCTATGTTTCTAGGTCCTAATTCTCATTGGACTGTTGCACCACCTAATTTATTTTACTTACTTAATGATTAAAACTGGCTTCAAATAACTAACTAATATTTATCTAAATGCGTAATTTAGAATTGTTTCTAAATCTTCATTGTTCTGGCACCTAACAAGAGTAATTAATTTCACTTCATATTCGAATGATATACTCTCGAACGAACACAATGAGAGTACCAAAAAGTTGTTCATACACAATTTTGAATTTTCTTTGAACACCTCTGAACAGCTGACTACATCCGCCATTTTTCAAAGGTGGTCGCCATTTTTAAAAGGTGGTGAGCAGAGAGAAAAGTTTTTTCTCTCTCGTGGTGAGTATGTGCACAAACTTGCATAAGTATTTTTTTCCCACATTTTTTTTTATATTTTATGGAGTTAATACCAAAAACACTCCATTACCAAGACCGGAATCTTTCGTACGTTTCACTCTCCAAAACCCGTTTGTTTACATTGTTGTATTTGTAATTTTGACAATTAATCCATGAATAAATGTGAGCACAAACAAAAAAAAAAACAATGCCGTGGGCTAGCGGCATTTTGCACAGCAAAAACAAAATGGAGGTGTTAATAAGTTTTTTTCAGGTTTTTCTTTTTACTTTTTTTCGATGAAGAAGTCAGTTTTAAGCTTATATAGTGAACCAATGTACCTTTTTGTCTTGAAAAAAGCATGTTCAACATCAGTTTATTATAATTAATTCACTAATTTACAAAAATCACTACGAAATTCTTCAAATTTCAAAATTAACCTCGGATTTTTGTATCAAAGATGCGTTCGAAGATACATCAAGTTAAGGGTGCGAGCGCAATTTTTGTATTGAGTTCTAATAAATTTTCGTTAATGAACGGCTCAAATATTTTTTTTGCAAGTAATTAAAATCTGTATCAATTTAATTAATCCAAATGTATTTATAGTTTGTTTTTAATGATTTAAGCTTGCAACTATTTTTGAATTCCATTTTGATTAATAAATATTATATTTAAAAAAAATAGTTATAATCAAAAAATACCTTATCCATAACATTCTTGATTGATGGAAGCATAACGATTATAGCGAACCTGTTGAATAAATGCAGAGCAAATAAAATGCAAATTTTGACATATGTATGTAATGGGTGATTTTTTGAGGTTAGGATTTTCATGCATTAGTATTTGACAGATCACGCGGGATTTCAGACATGGTGTCAAAGAGAAAGATGCTCAGTATGCTTTGACATTTCATCATGAATAGACTTACTAACGAGCAACGCTTGCAAATCATTGAATTTTATTACCAAAATCAGTGTTCGGTTCGAAATGTGTTTCGCGCTTTTTTATCGACAAATTTTGTTCAGCGATGAGGCTCATTTCTGGTTGAATGGCTATGTAAATAAGCAAAATTGCCGCATTTGGAGTGAAGAGCAACCAGAAGCCGTTCAAGAACTGCCCATGCATCCCAAAAAATGCACTGTTTGGTGTGGTTTGTACGCTGGTGGAATCATTGGACCGTATTTTTCCAAAGATGCTGTTGGACGCAACGTTACGGTGAATGGCGATCGCTATCGTTCAATGCTAACAAACTTTTTGTTGCCAAAAATGGAAGAACTGAACTTGGTTGACATGTGGTTTCAACAAGATGGCGCTACATGCCACACAGCTCGCGATTCTATGGCCATTTTGAGGGAAAACTTCGGAGAACAATTCATCTCAAGGAATGGACCGGTAAGTTGGCCACCAAGATCATGCGATTTGACGCCTTTAGACTATTTTTTGTGGGGCTACGTCAAGTCTAAAGTCTACACAAATAAGCCAGCAACTATTCCAGCTTTGCAAGACAACATTTCCGAAGAAATTCGGGCTATTCCGGACGATATGTTTGAAAAAGTTACCCAAAATTGGACTTTCCGAATGGACCACCTAAGACGCAGCCGCGGTCAACATTTAAATGAAATTATCTTCAAAAAGTAAATGTCATGGGACAATCTAAGGTTTCAAATAAAGAATCGATGAGATTTTGCAAATTTTATGCGTTTTTTTTTTTTTTTTAAAGTTCTCAAGCTCTTAAAAAATCACCCGATATATCACAAAATGAAAATGTCAATCGTTCTGAATTCATGCACAACAAATTCAATAGAACATGTAATCGTCATGAATGTTTATTTTTGACGTACAGAAGTTTTTTTAGTGAATTTCCACAGTTTAACGAAAAATATAATTTTCATTCATTCCTTAAAAATGTTTAGTTACCAAAGTTCAAGTTTACTTATTATTGTTTGAAGGGTATGTTTAATAAAAGTGATGCTAAAAATGAAACAAATTAATGAGTTTTACGTACATGTTTTTCTTAATATAGTATAAATACTTCCATAGATTACATTTTATAAATGCAGAACGTAGAAGAAAATATACATACATAAACAATAGTTTTCAGGTATAAAGCAGAGGTTAGCGTTAGTGTAGAAAAATATTTTTGAGAAAGCCAATAATATTTCAGGTATGTTCATTAGAGAAACTTCCGCTTCGACTGACCTTCATCAACTTTTTAGAAAAAAAATTAGCATAAATAGCAGCCAATTATTTCATAGCATAATTAATTTTTCAGATTGTAAAATGTCTAGAAATTTGCATATGCTACAAAATTCATAATTTTATGCGTAAACATAGAAGATAACATTATTTAGTCAAGAAGTATGGATTTTGGCGCGTATATCGGTTTTTTTCTATTGGGTGTTCGGTTTCCCCATACTGGAATAAAAAAAAGTTACTTAAATCTATTTATTGCACTCATTTAGTTGGTATTGTGTGTAAACATATTGCCTATTTCTATTCCTTAAAGATGCTTTACACAAAGCAACTTATTTTTAAAACATGGTTCCCTCAAATTTGTATTCCAAAATCTAACTACAAACAAAATTCTAACTCTAACAAAGTCCCTTAAAAAGAAATTTTCAGGAATATTTCTGCAACAAACAAAACTAAAATTTGGTCTTGCAACTACCGAACTGCTTAAATGATGAAAATACTAATCTAATTGAGGAATCTGAACTAGCTAAAGTTGGCAATGGAACTTCACAAGTATGCTTCTCGTAGCATTGTCTGTACAAAAAAATACGGAGGCATCCGCCTATTGTTTCCACCTGAACTTCTAACGACGCCAAGAAAATGCTCTAAACAAACTACACCTGAAAAAATTGTCGGTTTTGTTGTTTTACAAAGTATTGAGTTACACTTTTGTCCATTTCCAATTATACTTAACCAGTTGCTGCTCATATTGCGTTCGCAAATAATTTAAGTAAATAAAAAACAGCACTAATAAATCATTAAATATGTATTTGGTCAATTTTATTTTATTTAATATACATTTACAACATTTATTTGGATTGAAATTAAAAAGCTATACAAATCTTCCAATTTAAGACCATGTCAGCACTTCAGATTCTGTTGGTTAGGATTGTTTAGTTTTTGAACGAGGCCGTGAAACATTCAAAATGAAGCATTTAGATGGGTGATTACTATAATGAAGCATTTTGATGGGCCTGAGGACTAAATGTGAGAATGGGTTTGGTTTTTTGCATCATTTCACGCACACTTTCTCACATTTAGTCCTCAGTAGCTTGTAGGCAAACCGAAATGTCAGTCTGAGATTCCGGTCTTGGTAATGGAGTGTTTTTGGTTAATACGTATGCAAGTTGGTGGCCAAATCACAGCTTGTAGGCAAAAAGAGAGCAACCGTCGAAGTTGGTTCTCTCTATTAGTTCTTTCTCGATGCCCAGTATGCTTAGTATTGAATGATGGTCAAAAATATAATAATATGAAGGCACTTTGAACATGAGGCATAAAAGATGTAATTTGTAAAGTTGAATAAATCCATACAAAGAAAAGTATTTATAAATAATTTCAAGTCTCAATCTTGTTCTATTATTAGAATTAAATAATACCTAAAACAGCATACAAAAAACTAAATCACCATGAAGCACATAAGTCCAGAGTGTATTGGAATGTTCACACCGAATCGAATCACAAAAACCAAAAACTTGTGTAGCAGAAATAAAAGAATTGTGTTGGCTCTACGACAAATTAATAAATTTTGTAGAACAAATAAGAATATTACAAATAATAGATAAAGCCGAATAACAGAGAAATGCAAATTAAACATTATTTAAATAATAATGAAGACGCTTTTCCTATACCTATGTGATTTTAATCATCAAAATCCAAATTGGATTGGAAAGTGTACACAAAAATTCATTAAAATACAAAGGAATTGTGTAAATTGAGGTGAGTTATGCACTTAAATGTATAGCAGAGTCATTTGAATGTTTAGCAATATCAAAATAAAATCATTTTTTTTCTGCATCGTGTAGGTTTATGGGAGCAATTAAGTGCACTGGACTTGCTGCCGTCTGCAAGCTTGCAACAATAATCTCATATAAGTTGTAATAATGTGCTTACATTAGTAGTGTTCAACATTCAAGCCACGTCAAAAGAGAACTCTGACAGAAAGCTACAATAGAGGTAAATTTTCACAAAAATTCGTAGTCATGCCATAAATTCTGTTATGAAATTTCGAGAAATTGTTGCTCGAGACATGTATTCAATATAAAATCCATACTATATAATATATACTATATACTATATACTATATCTGATCGCTTTCACTCCTAAATTACCAAAGATTTGAATAATATTTGGATGAAATTGGTATTACGGGAAAACAACGCATTCTCAACCCTTATGAAATAAGTTGTCGAACATGTTAAACTTATCATCCACGTATATTGACGCGGGCTTCGCGAGTCACGTGCCTCAAGCCCTCAACGTTAGACGCAAGCTGTGGCTCCCACCAAGTTCCCACAAGTAATAATTTTAAACATAAACTTGCTATATATAATAGTTCACTGGGTGTCTTCTACTTCTGACAATTCTGTTTCGGCTTAGGCGAGTGCTCGGGCGGGGGACGAGGCAGGTGGCGGCGACAGAAAGCATCTGTGTTATGGGTACATGTAAAAAAGTTTTGTCTGACTACGAATATGCGAGTACAGCTACACAATGATTCTCAAGCAGGACAATATGCCGCTGCTCTTCTAAAAATCGGAGAAGATTGTATGCCAACAGACTGTAACGGCTCGATTACGTTGAGTCATGAATTCTGTCAAATTGTCTGTAGCACAGATGAATTAAAAAGTAATGTCTATCTAAACCTGCATATAAATATTGGCAATCGGGAGTGGATGTGTGAGAGGGCAATTTTAGCTCCAACTAATGAGATAGTTAGCCAGATAAACGAACAAATTATGTCGAATGTGACATGCTTTACCAGGCTCAATGTTTTCCACTCATTACAATGTGCAGACATCCACAACCAATGTGCGTCAGTTTCTCCTTTATAATCATATTCTCCTTTCCTAATTGCTCGCACTGTTTCTAATCATTATAACGGTATTCATAACCCCTTTAGTTCGCGCACATTATAAAAAAAAATATAAAATATTTTATTATCTTATTTTGTGTTGTTTTATACTTTTTAATTAATTATAAAATATTGACCCATAAATATAATAAAAGACAATTTTTGTATTTCAGACTATACCGCAAAACAAATCGGGATTCGAAAAACATTAAAGAGCTTTCTATGGAGAAGAAAACAATAATTAAAATACAATCTTGACCATCTATAAACTATTGAAAGGTATAAATATTTTAAGCTATTTTTATTGTTAGCTTTTGTTTAAATTAAGAATGCAAAGATAGAAAATTTAACAAATGTTTAAAAAAAAAATTCAATTCTAAATCGGCCTTATCACAGGCATCTTGTCGGAGATACAAACAGAATACACCTTTGTCAATAAAAATAATTTACAAAGAATTTCAAATTCGTGAAAAATAGAGTATGAACCTCAAAATTCGAATTATATGTCAATATTTAAGTATGTAATCACTAAAGCTAAAGCGAGAAACAAATTAAAACAGCAACAACTCCATCAACAGCAAACAGCAAACAGCGCGCTGACCAGCAAATATTTTTCAAACACATAATCAACGGTAGGGAAAAAGCTATCGACACGTTAACAGAAAGTATTGGATTTAGACCTAACGGCGTTGTTGGCATTGGTGTTGTTCTTATATGTACTAAAAGATAGTAATACATTGGTTGTAAAACAGGGGCCACCGCTGTTGCTTTTTCAATGTTTGTCTTGCTTTATACTGTTTTTTTTTCTAATTTGTAGTACGAATTTTCTCCGACAGGGTCTGTGATAAGGCCAAATAACTATTAATTGTATTAATTTAAGAGACATATTAGTCAAATATAATTACAAATTTTAGAAGCGTTAAATTTTAATAAATAATAATAAATTTTACCTAAAAAGACTTATTAAAATAAGTTTAAATTGTACGTGCGATTTCATATTTTATAAATAAAAAAAAGTAAATAATAATTATTGTTGCTAGCATTTAAATATAAGTATAGCAAGTTCTGTTAAGTATTGGAAATCGTGAATCTAATTTAAATCATAATTAAGAATATAGTGACCATTATTTTCTGAAGACAATGCGGGACACATTAATTTTTTTTTTTTTTGAATAACATTGTTTTTATTTTTTTATGAAAACTTAAAATAACTACATATATTTGTACTTCATTTTTGGTTAATTTAATTTTAATGCATAGGAACATTTGAATCAGTCTTTAAGAGTAAATTAAAAAATGAGATTAAGTAGGTAGGTATCACCAAAAATCAAAAATTCATTCTATGAACTCATTTCGTAAAAAATAAAGAAACAACTCCAAATAAACTGCAGAGTGCACAAGTCGATTATTTATATTTTTCAGTTTTGTGAATTTTCTGCAATACTTCGCTATTGTTGTGTATGTATTCATAAAAAAAAGTTGCGAGAATTATCGACAAATATTTTTAACAGAACAATAGATTTCACCGTTTGAACTCTCATCTGGGTTTTCTCTTGCGTCCATTATATCTCCTAAAGGAGCATTAAATATTAAATAATTAGGTTCTATATTTTTATAATATAAATTAAAATCTGAAAACGCCATTTCGTTAAACTTATTATTTACTATTCTTAAACAATTTTTTATTAAAACACTATTGCAATCGTAAAACCTATACTTAGAGTTTAACCAAAGTGATGTTGAAAAAATATGTCTTATTGGTGCTGTGGGCCTTGATAATAGGAATTGGATGATCTTGTTGCCTTTTCCTCCTTGTGGATATGTGGATGTTTCTTGAGTTGATGAGCCACTGCCGATAGAAGTTTCGTAACCTGTTGATCTATTGGATCTACACAAGAATTCGTAATGAAAGTGGTGCGATAGTCCGCTTCCTTCCACCAATTGTTCTTCGATAAGTTGGCAATCTTCGAGTAATTGAAGATATCCAGCTTCACCACCCGGTATCCAGACTCGCCCCGCGTGCTGTAAATACAACAACTGTCTGCTGTCTTTTTGCAGATAGATTGTGAGATTAAGCCAGTGCTTAATCTCGTATGTGTAGGAGGGAACAATCCTCCGAGCGTACCGTCTTGTTGTACATTCTTCAATGCAGCTTCTGAATGAACATCTACAGCTGCTGTTGCTGTAGAAGCAGTCATGGACGACGTGTATGTGGTCTTCGTGTTCGCTAGTTGATAATTTTGCAATATCCAATCGCACTGCTTCACACTCAGCACTTCGTCCGTATACATCATGTAATATATTTGGAGGTTTCTGCAGAAATCCTCTAAGTAAAAATTGTTCATGTATCAAAAAAATTATTATCTTCCAATATCATGAAAATCAAAAATTACTTACCCTTTGTGAAAATGTCTGTAAGTTTGGTTGTTGAGTTGTCAGGTCTTCGATTGTACTCGAAACCGCTTGCTGCATCATATATAAGATCTTATTCAAATCGTACTTCCTCTCTTTGATGGATTTGACTACCAAATTCTTCAGCGCAACTGGGGCCGTCATCAGAAAATCGTCTGTCCACAAAATCAATATGATTTTCAGGGCTGTAAACATAGCCGTCGTAGAATTGGGACCCTTCGTCGAAAACTTCATAATCTCGTCCACCGTCGAATTCTTCTTCAATGTTGTCGGCGGCGGCGGCTTCAACATCAATTTTCCTCTTTTTGGAAGTTGATGGGCGGCCGTCAAATAAGCGGATTGCTTCCGCTTCACCCGGGTCATACCAGTCTTCTTCGGTGCTGCTGCTGCCGCCGCTGCCTTGGATGTTGATGTGACTTCTGTTCCTTCGTCGTCGTCCTCTTCTGCAGCCGAAAATTTCACCTCCTCGTCCATATGTTGACCACAAGGAATGCTCTCCGGATCTGAATTCAGAATTAATTGTTCCTCCTGATCGCTGTCCTGCTGCTGCTCCTGATTCTGTTTGACTTCTTGTTTCTTGTTCAGCTTCATAGTCGATAATTTCCACTTGACGATCACTATGCATTTAAAATTCACAAACTAAATCCACTCTATTTATACCAAAAATCAGTACAAAAAATTCATCAACAGCATATGTACACAAAAAACTTCAAAGAATTTAAAATATAGCTATCCTGTCAAAGAATTTAAAATGTAGCAGACTTGACAATGAACTTACAATGTAACAAACTTGAAAAAGAATTTAAAATGTAGCATATAAATTTTATTTCTGATATGTGTATATATAAAACAAATTTTACATGTGCGAGATTTCGAAGAAATTTGTAAAATTTGTTTTATGTATATATGTACATATATACAACACATCTCGCAGATGTAAAAGCTATAAATTTAAATTTATATTCCAAGTTCTTATTGGTTATTATACAATGTTGTGTCAGATGTAATACGTTCTCAACCGTGCTTTCGTGTTATGATGCGAGAAGAGTGAGAATACGGACAGAAAGAGAAAAGATTCTTTATTTTGTTTAAGTTTTAATTTAATTTTATTTTACTTTTTAAAAAACAAAGGCCCGCTGTCTTAAGCTAGGCTGCGACCTTGTTGGATGTTATGGTAAATCTTTCTGTAACTTTCTTAAACTATTCCTGTCTTTTTATACTTTTTCTTTAACCAATTTTTCCTCAATACACATGCATTTTTCCAACTATCATCCACCAACCGATGATTACACAATTGATTCTATTTGGTAATATTGACCCACTTGAAAATATTCAATACTTAAGTGGGACCTAGTTGGAATTTTAAATATTATATAAATTTATAATATTCCGAACTGTTGGTTACAAAAGTGCCGCCGCACCATATTTCACTCATACCCACTTCACTCATAGTGTCGACCCTTGCTACGATGCATTCTCAGCATTATTTAGTATGGGTATTCCTCAATGCCTGCAATTAGTGCATTGGATTTGTTTACAATCCGTTGGACATTGGATATTCATTACTCATAGCAGTTTATGGGTTTTGACGTAGCTATGACGAGTGAGTATTATGATGACCTTGTGACGATTTGTTTGTGAGTCAATATATATCGGTGATTGAAGTGTTTGGAAAAACGCGCAGCATTAGGGAAAATGTATATGTATGTTGGGAGGTTGGTATGTAGTATCAAACTTTCAAGTTTGTTTGTTTCCTGAACAACCGAGAAATTAAACTTTGACATTTGATTGTCAACCGAAATAAAATTCATTTCGCTCTCATCAACTATATATGTAGCTGCGACCTAAACTATTTAGTTCAGTGAAATTTTTGTTTAGAACTTCGCCGTCAACGTTAGATAAGTTATTGTTATTTTTACTACCTACTCCAATATCTTTGAGGTTTTTCCAGAGTTTACCTTTTGCTAAACTAGGATCAAGTTTAGGAGCGTAAAAAAGCTTTTTAGATTCTCATATAGCACAAACTACTCTATTTCTTAACCTTTTGCAACTATTATGCAATACATCAAGCTTAAATATTTTCCATCGTCTGTATGCCATATCCCGTTCTCTGATGAGTTTAACTATGTTGTTATTTAACCGATACTGAATCTTGTTTTGGTGTAGTACTATCTTAAGCGGAACATGCAGATCATAGAGATAGTTAATGTTCATATGCAGAAAAGATCATCAAGGTCATCTACCGATTGTAGATAGTAAATTTGACACCAATCAATTAAACCCAAATCAATTTCTAACTGATGTTTATTACAATTTTTAAAATCTCTGAATGTAAAATAAGAAGGAGAAAAGTCTGGCGAGTATTCGAAAGTCAGGTAAATAAGATCGTGATTGGAAAAAGCTGAGGCAGAAAGTTGGCTGTAGAGAAGAACTTTACTTAAATGGCTTACAAAAAACATGTCTAAGAGCGTACTATTGTTTTTAGTGAAATGTGTCGGTGTTGAAACATTTACTGGAAACAAACTCAGTGATCTCATACTATCAGTTAACTCTGTGGTTTAAAGTACATTATTGTTGAAATCTCCAGCGACTATAAGAAAAGGTGAAACAAATGATAAGTCATCAAGAACAGAAAAAAGTGGAAACAAATTGATATTCTGATGAGGCCTATATACTGTTCCTATCAATAATTTAATATCATCATGAGATCTCACTTCAATGAATAGGTACTCAATTTCACTACCAGGTGGAGCCTTACGGATAAATTTGCAGAATAAACCTTTGCGAGTAAAAATTGCTACACCACCTCCAACTCAGCCTACTCTGTCACATCGGAAAATATCAAACCCGTCGACCTGACAAACAGAGTTATGAGAAAACCAAGTTTCACTAACACATACCACATCGACGCCAGAGTTGATAAATAAATGCTGAAATTCGTCTAGTTTAGGACCTAAGCTCTGTGAATTGATGTGGCACACTTTTGAACCCTTTCGTTGCTCACCTAAAATCCGAATCATAGAACGTGTATTATGAGCATGTTCGATCATGGAAACTCTATTTTGACCATTTATTTCAGTCATTTAACTTATTTTAATTTGTTGATAAGGACACAATATGGTCCAATGGCATAAGCCATATTATAAAATGACAAACTACAGAAGCTCTTTAGGTTGAAGACGTATTAAACAAAACAACATGATATACAAA
Source organism: Eupeodes latifasciatus (assembly GCA_920104205.1). Classification (NCBI taxonomy): domain Eukaryota; kingdom Metazoa; phylum Arthropoda; class Insecta; order Diptera; family Syrphidae; genus Eupeodes; species Eupeodes latifasciatus. The sequence continues at coordinate 387,101,795 of OV049924.1, read as the reverse complement.
ATTAAAAAATAGAAACAAAATAAAGAGAAGTAAAGATCCCGATGACGATGACGCAAATGTTTCAAAAATCATAGAACAAGAAAAGAGAAATAAAATTAAAAAGAAGAAAAAAGAATATATATTTATGTAATAATAATGTTGCAAGAAATAATAATAAAAAATGCGAATTTACGTTGATCAGCTGTTGTCATCAGTTATTCGTAGCAAGTTCATTCAGCATTTCAATGTTCTCAATTAAAAGAGCTTTGCCAATACGGTTCTTTTTTACATAGATAAACCCACGCAGAGTGAAAGCGGTAAACAGATTTCCGTTCTTCTTCAACCTCAGTGCATTTTGCAATAGTTCTCTATTTCTCGTGGTCAAACATTCATGCAAAAAAAAAACAGCACCATCAGAAGATTGTCCTAGGTCGCGAAGGCAGAGTGGTTTTTTAGTTCTGGTGCGGTGATTTGCTATTGAGCGTAAGACAGTGCTTTTGTCGCGCGTAGTTAGAAATTTAACCACCACTGCTGGCGGAGTGAGAGATGTTTGGTTTTTCAATCGAAAAATATCACGAAGAACAAATGTTATTATTCCAATGACAGTGCATATTTTATTAAAAGTTTCAATTAAGTTTTCATTTTCGAGCATTGGTAGTCCATGTATAAGTGCATCTTTCTCTGTTTCCTTATATTTTTGTCGTTCTTCATACGTTTCAATTCGTGCGGTTATCAGTTGAAGTGCATCATTTTGTTTTGTTAATTCGGCTTTGAGTGATAAATTTTCTCTTTTTATGACGACGATTTCATTTAACTTGTTTTCAATTGTATTCATCTTTTCGTTGACGTCATCAATTGATTTTTTTAAGTTTAAAACATCAGTGTTAATTTTTGCGGTAATTCTCTCTTCAAAAACATTCAATTTATATGAGAGTAATGCAACAATATTTGCACTATCTTTTTGAAGAGAAGCTTCAATATCTTCCATATTCTTATGTTCCGAGCCCATTAAGAGATTTAAATGTGAGTTCGATGTGTTGTTGTTATCGATTAAGACGGTTTTTATTTGCTTTGGTTCCGGGGCCGGATGCTGCTGCTCAGGAGAGGAAGAAGAGGCTTTTCGATTACGCTTCAAAGACATGAACACGTAGAACCATTCAAATTTAAGTGATATTATGGTAGGTTTAAGGGGCAACTATGTATGTATATTGGGCCGGGTATATAAGTTTAAATATTAAATAGTTAATTTAACGTAATTTTTTAAGAGACAAGATTTAACATCTATATCACACACAGTATCAGAGTTGGCCCTTGTGTTGGTGTTATATATTTACACTTATTGGGAATGGGGTATTGAGCTTAATTAGTTAATTTTATGTATTTTTTTAAGAGAGTAGATTTGAAATCTATTTCACACGCAGTATCAGAGTATTGGTTTTTGTGTTGGTGTTATAAAAGTCTCACTTAATTGTCACGCTTGAAATTAAACTTTAAGGTTAACTCAATAGCCAAACTAAATAACAAAATATTTAAAACAACTTAATCAAAAGTTAATGTCACTTGTTATTTTATTTAATTTATTCAACCAATCAAGAAAAATTGTTTTTGCGATCTTCTAATACAAGAACAAAGACCTTGGTACGTTTTTAACGTTTGAAAATCGAATATACAATTGCTATCTTGCTAAAGACGTCTATTCAGCAACACATGTTTTTGAACACTGTTGTCCTGTCACGGTCGCCAATGTTTAATTTCGAGTCGTAGAAATAACACAAAATCACGAGATAAGAAGTAACTCACTGGTTGAAGGTTTAAGAGAAACTAATTTTTATTTCTTACAAAGGTATACAGAAGAAAAGAAAGAAAGAACAAAAAATGCATAATATGAGAATAGATGAAAAATGTCAATATACAAAATGAACACGAGAACCGTGAACTACAAAAATTTCAACTGGTCACACGCTTGCATGAATTGATAGCAAAAAAATCATTATTTTGTTACTTGAGCAAATATGAAATTAAATTAAAAGTGAAATGTGAAAACCCACTCTTACATCTACCTATTACTGTAGTGTTTGACAAGGCAGTCTTAGCGAAAGGATTATTCTTAGCTTATTAAAAGCCGCTTATATTGCCGAACATAAGTTCATGTTCATTGGCAATATTATATCTTCTCCATCTAAGGAAATTGTTAATGTGCAGTGTGCAGTGCACGTCTCATAAACAATTTTACAATTATGCTTTATTAAAAAGTCTCTTCCTAGTATTCCATCAGTGGTTAAATTTATTTTATTATCTATTATGCTAAATTTATGTATGTTCAACTTCTTTATCTTCGAACCATAAATTTAATTTTGTGATTCCTAAAGTTATTATAATTGTTGTCATATTGTATGTTGTAATTACTATTGACTATGCTATTCTTAATTATTGAAATATCGGCTCCTGTATCTATTAATAAATTTATTGACTGATTTCTGCCTTTTTATTTTTAATTTTATAAAATTTGTATCTTTGTTGGAATTTTTTATGTAAATTATCTTTTTTTGTATGTGGGCCCCGGGTTTTGTCGGCCGTGCGGGGACGTACCCGTTTCCCTGAAAATTGTGTCTGTTATTATTTTCTTGTGAATTTTGGTTATTGTATCCCCCTCTGTTGTTATTGTGACTTTTATTCCGGTTCTCATATCTATTGTTATTATTATAGTGATTTTGAAGTCTACCATTATTGAAATCAAATCTTCTATTATAATTATCTCTGAAATTATTTCTACCTCTTTGTTGAAACACATTATTGAAAATCATTATGTTGCTAGAATGCTGAGGACTAACTTCTAAAGCAATTTGCACTGCATCTGCAAGCTTGGTTGGTCTTGCAGCCATTACTAATGATTTATATGGTTCTGATAAACCATTTTTGAACGCTCGCTGCTAGTCCTATTTGGTCATTCAGCTTGACTATTGTCTCTCTGTGTGTTTCACCTTGTTCCAAAAGTTTAAGATCGTTCAAAGATGCTAGTAGATGTTCTATTCGTGAAGAAAAGACTGAAACATTTTGGTTTCCTTGGTAACTTTGCGAAATCTCACTATGTAATCTAAAAGCATTTTTGTTTGATTTATACGATGATTTTAAAATTCGTCGAAACTCATCAAAAGTTGTCGGTGTATTTTCTGTTTGGATCTTATTTTTTACTTTTTCCGATAGCTTAGTAGCCAGGATGAATTTAATTAGTGTTTCTTTTTGGTTTATGTCTTTTAAAGTATTGTGATAGAATTCTATCAAACCTAGAAAATTATTCAGCTCTTTTTGACTACCCTGAAATTCAGGTATCACCTTGGTGGCTGTTACTAAATTAAAGTTTGCCATTTTATTTTCTACCTCTATTTTTGTGTCCGTGTCAGTGTCTGTATCTTCGTCTTCTTCTATAGTTCCTAAATTTTCGTTTTCACCTTTAATTTTTAAATATTCCCGAATTTATATAAACTAATACGTCAAATTTTTGTTTTAGTTGTGTAATATCTTTTAGGTCAGCTGTGTTTTGTATTACTAACCATGTTTGTTCAATTAGCTTATCAACTTTTTGTACATATTCTTTAGTATACGTTCTATTAGGTGCTTCTTTTAAATTGTGTAGGACTTTTCTTAAATTTGCAAACTCCATATATTTTTTTTTTTTTATACATTTAATGTTTTTAAAGCATGTTTTCTTAAATAATTTTTATAATAAGTGTTTAATTTGCATAGAATGATAATTATTAAAAGAAAACAATTTAAATAGATTATTTTGTCGCCTGAAAGTGTGCTGCTGCTACGTTGTTATTGATGATTTCCTCCTTGGAAGTTGGAAGTTTTTAAGTTTTCTTAATTCCGCTATCAGTTTTGTTTTTTGAGCTCCAAAGCTTATGTTTATAACCTTTTGTAGTTCCGAACACTTCCGTTGGAATTGTCTCTTCTTACCACCTCTTTTTTTTTTATTTGTTTTGGAGGATTTTGAGGTTCTGCGACTTTGATCCCTTGCCTCTTTTTATACTGCTCTATCGTCAGTGCTTTTGGACCAGCCTCTCTTGGTGTTGGTATATACACCGGAATATTTTCTGGTATATTTTTTATATTGGGTCGATATTCGCTAATCTCTTCCCATTTTTTAAATAAAGAGTTTATTTATTCTAAAGTGGCCATGTAATGGTATATATATTTTTAGATTATTATTGGTTCAGACTTGCAGGATCGCCATGCAGTGTTTGACGAGGCAGTCTTAGCGAAAGGATTATTACTTAGCTTATTAAAAGCACGATTTAAAATTAGTTGAGTCAAGGTTATGAAATAACTTAAGACTGAATTTATTTGGTAAATGTTCTCCTATTTATACTTACAACTAGTTTTACATTTTTATACATTGTATTCTTATTCTAATTCTTTATTGATCGATTTTGCTTATGACCTACAATACATTGTCCCACATGACGTAAAAATTAAACCTCCATTTGGCAAAATAAACCATTGGTTGTATTTCCTCAAAGGCATTCCGAATGCTCAGTCAATGTGTCACATATAGCTAATTGCAGTCATAAACAACAGTCGATCTATGCACTTGGCGCATAGCGACCGAACATGCTTAGTGTGTAATATTTTTATTTATTATATTTATAATGTGCCCTGCCTGTCCTACAAAGCTATTTAGGATATGGGCTTCCTCAAGCCAATTATATATAAAGAGCCGATCTGATTTAAGCAATAAATTAAAGAAGGCTAATAAGCCGAGTTTCTTCGTTTAACTCCCAAATTAAAAAAGTCCATTTTATTTGATCAGACTTAGGCTATTTATACAAAATAATTTCCTTACACACTAAGAACTTAAACCTATACATATTATTACTAAAACATATACATTGCATTGAATTCTAATTTGGTGGGAAACAAATGACAGAATCAGGCAGCATACTTGTTATGTATATTGTATATTTCACAATCTCTTCTCGGGTTGTAGGAATCTCTTAATTGCCACCGCCGCCGTGGTTGAACCCAACGCTCGTGCTCTAGGGTTTATCGGAATTGTCACCACATAACGCCCAAATGGCGCTCGGTAGAATGTGCTCTTGAAGTTGTCTTCGACCCATTCGTCTTCTGCTGACAAGGTGAACTTCCAGCTCGGTTCTTCTAACTCCCAGAATCTCCTCAGCAACTGATTAAGCTCGAAATGCGAGGATTCTGAGATTGCGCACATTGCTCTGGCCGCTCGCTCGTGCCTTGGTTGTGGCTGTCCAAAGACGATCCAGCCCAGATGGGAGTCTTGCGCCGTCAATCCAGACTTGAACCTCTTGACTCCATCTTTAATTATCTCTGCCCATACTTGCGCACCTAATAGCATCTCAATCTTGGTTGGCCGACTGAATTTCAGATCCGCTCGTTTCGATAAGGGACTTCCTGGCAGGCAGGAAGTGATTTTCCTGACGGTGAACGTCTCGCATTACACGTAAAAGCTCGGATCATATCCCGAAAGAATGCTCAAGCTCACGAGTCCGTTTGGTCGTATGGCAACGCTCGATCCAATGCCACACAGATCAAAAACGCATCGGCGGCGTTTGATCAGGCCCAGTCTCTGTGCGCACTGCTCTGTTATTAAGTTTATCTGGCTTCCGCTGTCGAGAAGCGCCCTTGCTTCCACGGGTTGCCCTGCTCTACTCTGCACCCTAATGCATGCTGTTGCTAGCAATGCACACTGCACCTCGTTAATTTGCTCTCGCTCAGTTCGCCCAAGCATTACGCCCGCCGAAGGGGGAACGTTATCTATGGCCTGCTGCTCTGCAGGCATCGTTGCCGTTGGTTGCTATTGCTCTTGCGGTGTGGCGACTGACTTCTTGTCTGTTGAGCTCGCACTTGGCCCCGCCACTGCCGCAAGCGCATTGCAAGACGCTCGCTGATTTGGACAAAGCACATTGTCGTGCTTCTTGCAAGTGTCGCACTTACGACATGCTCCGCCTGGTGTTATGTTAGGCGAGGAAGTCTTGGTTCTCGAAGGAACAAAATTAGATTCTTAGCTTTGATGTAAAGCCGCTTATTTATCCGAGCATCAAGATGCACGATATTGAATGAGAAAAGAGTCGCAGTGAAGGTTTTAACTTAGACTGATTTTATTTTCAAAATGTTCTTCTATTTATACTTACAACTAGTTCTATACAAAATTAATTTTCATACATCGATATTCTTAGCCTAGTTCTTTATTTATTTATTTCACTTATGACCTACAATATATTACCCCACATGACGTAAGAATTAAATGTCCACTTGACAAAAATATACTTTCGGTTATATTTCCTCAAAGGCATTCCGAATGCTCAGTCAATGTGACGCATGTATAATTGCAATCATAAACAAAATCAATATTCAATTGCATTCGGCGCATAGCGACCGACTATGACTATGTGTAATGTAATATATTCCGATGAAATAAAAGAAATACTTGTGTATTGTCGGAGTGCTGATTTAATAATAATGAATTTTATTTGTTATAAAATAAACTATGTGCACATAAACACACTACAGTAACATGATCAGTTCAGTGCACGATGGTATCACTAGGTGACGGCTGATCATTTTCAACACAATCCAATGTAGGTCGATATGCGTCGAGTTCATGAATGTTTACATTTCATATACATATTATTTTTATTGTTTATATTTGTTTAGTGTTTTGTTTTGGTTTTAGGTGTTACACACAACACTTTAATTGCAGTAAAAATGCCTTCAGCGGAAGAATCTTTTATTTCTAAAATACACAAAAACCTATCCACAATTTTTTGTATCGAGTTTTCATAAAATCTCACGACATTTTGTCATAGATACGTTTGTAGATTCATCTACTATAAGAGAAAATTTCGTTTCTCTTAGTTTCTGGGCGATTTCATCACAATAAAAAGGTTCAACAACATCTTTCAAAAGAGTGCTTGCCCTTGTTCTGCCACATTTCAAATTTCGGGCAATTTTTGAATCATGACAAATATTGCGAAGGAAATCGGCGTGATGATCCATGAGTGAAATCGGTAAATTGCTCTCAGCAGCAGAACTTGACTCTTCCAACTGGCTGGGTTTCTTAGGAATTACCTTAAAATATCTAAGAAATATATAATTCATGTTGTATAAACCACACCGGTATTGTAAAAATATTTATCTTACTTTTCCATGTTTTATTTCAATAAATTAATGAAGAATGAAGGAACAAACGGCAAAAAAAATAAATATTGACATTATGACAGATAAAAATGAAGTGAGAAAAGTCAAATCACTGAACGAGATAAATGAATGAATTCAGTCACATTTTCGTTAGTGTTATTTGTTTGGGGTGAAAACACATTGCAAGTGGCGACAGCGATGGTTTACATTTGATGTTGTACAACTTTTTAATTATTCTTAGCACTGATATATTAAAATCTTCTAAAATTAAGATTTGGGGCCATTTCGAAATGGCCCGGCCCAAGGGCCAAAATATAAAACAGGGCCCCAAAAAGCCCGATCGGGCACTTCGCGGCAACGCTGATTGTATGCCACTCATAATGCATCGTCACCAAACGATGTCTTTGCACTTGATTTTGTTGGTCAAAGGGAACAACAAAATTATGATTCAATACTATGGTATAATGTATCAATGAAAGTTTTACTATGCGGCTCTGTTTACATTTGGAATTGTTAATGTTTTGATTGTGGCTCTTTAAGAATGAATGTTATTACATTACAGTCCTGAGCGTCGCACACGGTAAATAAAACAAATGAATCAATTAAATGAAAAAAGAAAGACGATTTTTTTTACTCGTTGCCAGGCTGAGACGTGGGTTCTTCCCCACCGAAAAGTCCTGAGCGACAGCCGTCAATGTTTCGTAAAACCTTCAAGCAGCGCCGGAGTTTTGTTATGGCTGCCTACCACGGTTTCGTTTGGCAAGCAAGGCGTCTTCAGCGCTAGGGAAATATCTAAAATGAAACAAATGAATCAATTGAATGAAAAAAGAAAGACGATTTTTTTTACTCGTTGCCAGGCTGAGACGTGGGTTCTTCCCCACCGAAAAGCCCTGAGCGACAGCCGTCACCGTCACTGTTTCTCGTAAAACCTTCAAGCAGCGCCGGGGTTTTGTTATGGCTGCCTAGCATGGAAAGATCTAAAATGAAACAAATGAATCAATTAAATGAAAAAAGAAAGACGATTTTTTTACTCGTTGCCAGGCTGAGACGTGGGTTTTTCCCCACGGAAAAGTCCTGAGCGACAGCCGTCACCGTCACTGTTTCTCGTAAAACCTTCAAGCAGCGCCGGAGTTTTGTTATGGCTGTCTAGCACGGTTTCGTTTGGCAAGCAAGGCGTGGTCGGTGCTAGGAAAATGACCTGAAACGAAAAGAAAAAAAAAAACAATGTATTGAAATTAACACACACATGGATGTATACTTACGATATTTTGGCTCCTTGTCGGACCAAGAACGTCGTGAGCGTCGCACACCGTCGGCAAACTGAGGCGTCTTCAGCGCTGGGGAAAGATCTAAAATGAAAATAAAACAAATGAATCAATTAAATGAAAAAAGAAAGACGATTTTTTTACTCGTTGCCAGGCTGAGACGTGGGTTCTTCCCCACCGAAAAGTCCTGAGCGACAGCCGTCGCCGTCACTGTTTCTCGTAAAACCTTCAAGCAGCGCCGGAGTTTTATTATGGCTGCCTAGCTTGGTTTCGTTTGGCAAGCAAGGCGTCTTCAGCGCTAGGGAAAGATCTAAAATGAAACAAATGAATCAATTAAATGAAAAAAGAAAGACGATTTTTTTTACTCGTTGCCAGGCTGAGACGTGGGTTTTTCCCCACCGAAAACACCGTCACTGTGTCTCGTAAAACCTTCAAGCAGCGCCGGAGTTTTGTTATGGCTGCCTAGCACGGTTTCGTTTGGCAAGCAAGGCGTGGTCGGTGCTAGGAAAATGACCTGAAACGAAAAGAAAAAAAAAACAATGTATTGATAGGGGCTGTAAATTAACACACACATGAACGTATACTTACGATATTTTGGCTCCTTGCCGGACCAAGAACGTCCTGAGCGTCGCACACCGTCGCTCGGCAAACTGAGGCGTCTTCAGCGCTAGGGAAAGATCTTAAATGAAAATAAAACAAATGAATCAATTAAATGAAAAAAGAAAGTCGATTTTTTTTTACTCGTTGCCAGGCTGAGACGTGGGTTCTTCCCCACCGAAAAGTCCTGAGCGACAGCCGTCACCGTCACTGTTTCTCGTGAAACCTTCAAGCAGCGCCGGAGTTTTATTATGGCTGCCTAGCACGGTTTCGTTTGGCAAGCAAGGCGTCTTCAGCGCTAGGGAAAGATCTAAAATGAAACAAATGAATCAATTAAATGAAAAAAGAAAGACGATTTTTTTTTACTCGTTGCCAGGCTGAGACGTGGGTTTTTCCCCACCGAAAAGTCCTGAGCGACAGCCGTCACCGTCACTGTTTCTCGTAAAACCTTCAAGCAGCGCCGGAGTTTTGTTATGGCTGCCTAGCACGGTTTCGTTTGGCAAGAAAGGCGTGGTCGGTGCTAGGAAAATGACCTGAAAGGAAAGGCAAAAAAACAATGTATTGATAGGGGCTGTAAATTAACACACACATGGATGTATACTTACGATATTTTGGCTCCTTGTCGGACCAAGAACGTCGTGAGCGTCGCACACCGTCGGCAAACTGAGGCGTCTTCAGCGCTGGGGAAAGATCTAAAATGAAAATAAAACAAATGAATCAATTAAATGAAAAAAGAAAGACGATTTTTTTACTCGTTGCCAGGCTGAGACGTGGGTTCTTCCCCACCGAAAAGTCCTGAGCGACAGCCGTCGCCGTCACTGTTTCTCGTAAAACCTTCAAGCAGCGCCGGAGTTTTACTATGGCTGCCTAGCTTGGTTTCGTTTGGCAAGCAAGGCGTCTTCAGCGCTAGGGAAAGATCTAAAATGAAACAAATGAATCAATTAAATGAAAAAAGAAAGACGATTTTTTTTTACTCGTTGCCAGGCTGAGACGTGGGTTTTTCCCCACCGAAAAGTCCTGAGCGACAGCCGTCACCGTCACTGTTTCTCGTAAAACCTTCAAGCAGCGCCGGAGTTTTGTTATGGCTGTCTAGCACGGTTTCGTTTGGCAAGCAAGGCGTGGTCGGTGCTAGGAAAATGACCTGAAACGAAAGGCAAACAAAACAATGTATTGATAGGGGCTGTAAATTAACACACACATGAATGTATACTTACGATATTTTGGCTCCTTGCCGGACCAAGAACGTCCAGAGCGCTGGGGAAATGAATCAATTAAATGAAAATTGAATGAAAAAGTAATCGTTTACTTACGATTTTTTTTACTCGTTGCCAGGCTGAGATTGCCGATGGTGATTTTGATGTGGATGCAATTTGTGGACTACCTGAAAAGATAACAAAAAGAATATTAATTAGAGTTTTTTTTACACTTACTACCTAATCCGTTAGGCGATTTTTGTCTTTTTTTTTTGTTCACTTACCTCATTGTCGTTGTTGTTCGGCCTCATTGATAAAAAATACAAATGGCTGTAAGAAAAAGGAAACTGTGACGACAAATCATTGGAAAGTCTTCCTTGAAAGCTAACTGGAATAGGGAGCACTAAAATCTTAAGGGATGTGTGCAATAGGTTTTGGCGTGACGTTTAGGTTAGTAATTTTATTTTGTTTTCCTTTGGGTCTTGAGAGTGTGAGATGTTAACTTTTTCATTGTTTGTTTTTATTTCATTTTGAGATATTACATATCCTAAAAAGTATACTTCTTCTTTAAAAAATATCGATTTCTCTAATGAAATCTTCATGTTAGCTTGTTTAAGAGTTTCGGTGTGTTCTTTTAAATCATTTGGTCATCTATATATACGTGACAAAATTTACCTACATATGGTCTCAATATATCATCCATTGCTCGTTGGAAGATAGATGGAGTATTTTGTAATCCAAATGGCATTCTCGTGTATTCATACTGGCCATTATTTATTGAGAAACTAGTTTTCTCAATGTCTTCTTCCTTAACTTTTATCTGATGAAAAAAAAAAAAAAAATATTAAAATGTTTAACAGATTCGTTTACCGTATAGTAATATTCGTCGATGTTACCTAGAGGTGCGTTAAAAATTAGATAATTAGGTTGGATATTTTTATACTCGTAGTATAAATGGAAATTTATAAAAGTCATCTCATTATATTTATTATTGACAAATCTTAGACAATTTTTATTAATTTTGAATTTAACCATAGCGAGGTGGAAAATATATGTCTTACTGGTGCTGTTGGCCGTGATAGTAGGAATTCGATGACTTTTCCTCTTTGTGTATGTTTGGGGTCTTCTTGATTTGCTGAGCCACCGCTTGTAACAGTCTGCTCACTAACTGATCCACTGGATCCACACCCGAAGTCGTAATGAAAGTTGTCCTGTAGTCCGCCTCCTTCCACCAATTCTGCTTGTTGACGTTCGCAATCTTTGAGTAGTTGAATATGTCCATCTTCACGACTCGGTATCCAGATTCTTCCGGAGTGCTCCAGATACAGCAGTTGTCTGCTGTCTTTTTGCATATAGATTGTGAGATTAATCCAGTGTTGGATTTCAAAAGAGTAGGCGGGAACAATCCTCCTAAAGTATCGTCTTGTTGTGTGCTCCTCGATGCAGCTTCTGAATGCACATCTGCAGCTGCTGTTGCTGTATGCGCAATCGTGCACGACGTAGATGTGGTCCTCGTGTTGAATGATGACAAGATAGCTTCCGTTGAAGGTATCTCGTAGTTTTGCAAAATCCAGTTCGATTGGTCCACCGCACCGTCAACTCTTCCTCCGTAAATCCTGTAAGTAATAAAAGTTCATGTATTAAAAAATGATATCTTCCAATACTATGAATTCAAAAATTACTTACCCTTTGTGAACAAGTCTGATAATTTAGATTTCGCGCTTGCAGGTCTTCTATGATATTGATAACCGCTTGCTCTATCATGTACATATAAAGTCCTCTTCAATTCGTACTTTTTCACTTGTATTCATTTGTGTACTAGCTTCTTCAGGGATTGTGGCGCCGCGCCGGGTCAAGAGCATTGATTGCAAAGAAATATAACACAACTTTCGTATATTTTGAAGTTTGGATGTTTATTCTCTGTTTATAAAATCAAATAAATAACAAGTGTTTGAAACGTAAAATAAATTACTTACTATTTTTAGCAAATTTCGGTAGGCGGCTTCTGCTACGGTCGGCGTTCATAGAAAAAGTGCAAAATTATGCTAAGCGAAAGTAGTACCACGTAAAGGTAAAAAATAAAAGATGTATTCCTACATTGTAGGCGCGAGTTAAGGTAGCGACTCTACCGTTTGATAAAAAAAAAACAAATTTTAATTACTTATGACAGCTTGGTGCTGCGTTTATTATTCAACTAAAAAATTTTTATGGATAACAATAGGTTTAAATACATGAAATGTGTTTATTAATCAGTTTAATCGTGGGAAAGCAAAAATACATGAAATGTGTTTATTAATCAGTTTAATCGTGTGAAAGCAAATGGCAAAATGCAGTAATGTGATCTTGAAATACAAATATGAATATTCTAATGATAATGCAATAATCTACGGGAAGTTGTTGGTGTTGATGACCGGAGCCAAGGCTGGTGCTAGGTGAGGTATGTAACTCCTCCCCCCTTTAAGAAAGCTACGGTCAGAGAGGCTGTAGGAGGCATCTGTAGCCGGAGCGAACAATACGTTGACTGCTGGAGTGTGTTGATTGATGCTGGGCGTTGTTGATGGCGTAGAATCTCTGGTATTTTTGATTTTTGTAAGATAAATTACGACTAAAATTCCAATAAGCATAGGAATCGTTAGGATTGTAGTATAGTCGAGGATAATCTTGTAGCTAGTGTTTTTTTCTAGGTTTCTTATTGTTTTTTTATTTTCGAAATGGAAATCTTGTAATGTCTGGAGACTGATTGTTTCGCTAGGCGTCAATGTGATTTGATTGAACGACGTGGGAAAAATATGTACATCCTCAAAGTAGACTCGGGTTTCGCTTTCATAGGTTATTCCGTTCACCTGTACGCTGCAGTTTGTAAAGTGTATTACGAACGTTCCGTTAAGGCGATGATCTTCGGGGCCGCAGGTGGATTTTATTGTTGTACTTGGGCTATTCACAAATAGTATGTAACCTGGTTCTGGCTGGAGAATTTCGTGATTTTGGTTTTTGATTGACGTTTCGCAATTTGTTGGCTTGTTACGAAGTAAGTCCTCTACGCAGCTGGATTCCATCTTGAACTCTGGTTTAGCATTGTTTTTGCAGTAGTACACCCTCTCTATTTGTTCGCACTTATTGTCGAAATATTGAACTCCATTTTTACTCAGAGTGCAGAAGGGTTTGGTGTGGATTAGTTGGTTTCTTATAGGGATAGGTATTAGATGAAGGAAGGAATATGTTTCTTTTTTAAAGGATGGGATTTGTATGTTAAAGATTACGTTTGAATGGTTATAGTAAGCTTGTAGTTCCAGTAGCTCATAAATGTGTTCATTTGACTTTATTTCAATGGATTCATTTTTAAATGACTCGTAGATAAAGTCTAATTCTTCTGTAATATATGTTTAGAAATTATATTTAATTTTGCGAAGATAATGGATTCCGCGATATTTGATAAATGATTGTCAAGGAGCTCTATATTGAAGTTGATTTGATTTAAATACTGAATGTACCTAATAGAACTTTCTTCCGATCTTATTCTATTGCCTAGGAGTCTTTCGGTTTTATTCAAATAATTCTCAATGGTCTTTTGTTGATAGTTTATATGGTTTGTAATATTATTAAACCTTTCTATCATTTGATTGTTGAGTCTAATTTGGTTGTTCTCATGTTCTTCAATGTTGTTTTCTTTTTGAGTTAGGATTTCTATTTCCTTGTTTAAATTAATAGCGTCGCCAGCATCCATATTTCCTGTAATGCTCTTTATTACTGTACCTAGCCCATTTATTATACCTCTTTTTTCCCTAGAATTCGGAGTTAGTGATTTGAGCTTCTTTTGTAGTTGCTCGTATTTCATTTGAATTACTTTTGCTAGATCATTGAAACCGTCTATTTTGCGAAAAAATTCTATGGAGTTTCCTTTTGCCTTTACATTTTCATCGTATTTGTCTAGTTGCACTATGTGAATCAGGTTCTTATGTGAAGTTATTGTCTTTGCTGTTCCTAGTTTTATTGCAAACAGTCCGTGGTTGTTTGTTAGGTCATGTATTTCAATTTTTTGTCCTGTCGTTATTGTTGTCGTTGTACTTGTGAGCAGTATGTTGATTATTAACGTGGCACAAAACAGCATGGTGTCCAGTGTTGGTGCAGACTTCAGAGTTTTCCTTTTAATATTTTCGATGTGCTTTCGAAAGTTTTTAACACTTGATGATTGTTGTTTTTTTTTATGCTTATTATTATATATATTTTTTTTTTGTTTTCAGGTAATGTTAATTTTATTATTTTTCTTAATTAAAGTCACCAATAGTTTTTATTTATTATCGTTGATAAGGGATATTTTCGATGTTCTCTTGAAGGGGATTTTTTATGATTAGGTATATATTTTTTATTAAATTTCGTTCGTTGATATAAATATTTTTATTTTTCCGATGTTTTTTTTTTTTTTTTTTTTTGAAAGGTTATTTGGTTATTATTTTTTTTATATTTTTTTTTTTCGATATTCTCTCGAAGGGTTGTTACTTAGGTTCCACCAGTGATGAGGGAATGAAATTCCGCGGAAATTAATGTTACTTGTACCGATTTTCTCTCGATATTGGCGATAGTTATTTATCACAACATCAAATGTTTCTTTCTTTTATTTACTTTTCAATATTCACTATCGGGAAACCACCGACATAATTATTAGAATGAAATAAAAAGAATTTCCGTCACTGGGCTACTCGACTGCGCCAGCTAAGGTAGCGACTCTACCGTTTGATAAAAAAAAACAAATTTGAATTACTTATGACAGCTTGGTGCTGCGTTTATTATTCAACTAAAAAATTTTTATGGATAACAATAGGTTTAAATACATGAAATGTGTTTATTAATCAGTTTAATCGTGGGAAAGCAAAAATACATGAAATGTGTTTATTAATCAGTTTAATCGTGTGAAAGCAAATGGCAAAATGCAGTAATGTGATCTTGAAATACAAATATGAATATTCTAATGATAATGCAATAATCTACGGGAAGTTGTTGGTGTTGATGACCGGAGCCAAGGCTGGTGCTAGGTGAGGTATGTAACTCGCGCGCCAATTTATCTGACAATTGAAAAGATCTGTTTGACCGACCGAAGCAGAATTACCTGCCGAACCCTGTTTACATTAGCGTTGTTCGATTATTTAACAATAATAACTCTGATTTTGGCGATTATTTCCAGTGTTGTCTTGTCTATTAAATCTATGAGCAGAACTTCCTAATTCTATAGGTTCCGGTCTTTGATTTCTATAATTTTGATTTTGGTTCCGTGTAGGAAAACGTAATTGATTCTTCTGTGAATAATTATTCAGAGTTAGCATTTGTGCCGTGGGCGGAGCGTGTGGAGATTGCGATTTATTAAATTGCAATGCGAAGTTTGCCCTTACGTTATTTGATTCGAGTTCCTGCGCTTTGGCTAATGCAGATGGTAAATCTTCAGGGGATAATGAAAATAAAATATTGAAAAGATGTGGATTTAAACCTGTAATAAATATTCTCAAAGCATTTCGTCGGTTAGCTTTGTTTAATTCTTTAGTAATTTCAGAATCTGTACCGTGAGTCATAATTGTTTTGTTGATTAACAACGTTAACTTCTGGTTAACTAGGTTGTAGTAGTCAATTAAAGTAGTATTACCTTGTCGTAAAACACTTAATTCTTGTTCGATGATATGAGCTGGTCGTTTGTCTGCGTATGCAAAATCAAGTCTTGATATGATCGCGAGTTTTATAATAAGAAATGAAACAAATTTACTTGTATTCAGGCCGAGGTCCAAAGTTAGACTGAATATTTATTTCAAAAAGTATCTTACATCTAGCATCTAAAATGTATCATCATCGTTGGTCAACTCCAACGATCATTTTTTTATCTTTTTTTTTTAATTAATAACACAATATCCATAATGGATTCTTTGTGTCGCCAAATAAACTGTTGATTTCACAATTTTATATTTATTATAAACAACGGAAACTCCACAGAGTAAGCTATATTGTTTATATAATATTGATTACTTGATATTTAAGATATTTAACGACAGAAGACGTTTATAGTTTTATATTTAACGACAGAAGACGTTTATAGTTTTATATTTGTAAACAATGGGAGCTCCACAAAGGATGCTTCATTGTTTATTGGTATTGATTGTGGTTGTGGGGGATCTTCGGTTATGTTAGATATAACTCGCGTCGAAATTTAAAACAGTTCCATGGTTTGTTAATATTTTCGGCTTCCTTTTACGTAAAGGGATAAGAAATTATTTGCCGCTTCGCACCAACTAACATATAATATTGAATTACCTGAAAATTCTGGTAATGACTTAATAACCTCTAATGGTTCTGTTTTGTTAAGTCAATTGTCCAATATAATTATTGACTTGTCTTACTGTACATAAACAATAAGATTTATGAAGAGTCAAGATCCAAGCACTTGAACTTGTTCTTGTGGAGATTCGTAAATAAAACACCTTGGTACAACTGGTTGTTACTGACGAATGCCTTTATTGTTGATAATTATGTCTCTTTTATACTTAAATGATTGATTACACATAATACAATTTTTATTACAAATCAAAGTATGTCAATCGATTACACATAATAATAATTTTCCTTACAAATCAAAATATACACAAATTATGTCAATCAATAACATTTAAATATGTCAGCATTAAAAGAAATAAAATAAAAATAAAAACAATAACACAAATAGAATCGAAGTTGCGCTGGTCATTGCCTCCTGTTGTGTCATCAGTATTCGCTTATTTCATTCTTTAGAGACGATGTGTTACTGGCTATAAGCCTAGTTACTGTCTCTTCTGTGATAGGCATTGTTACCTTGAGGTTTTGAAATTGCTCTAAAATATCCTCCAGTCTTGTTATTTTTATTTACTCACAATTTTATTTATAAATCAAATTCAATTTATTGTTTTTTTTATAATATTTATTTTTACGTAATACAAATAATAATAATAAATCTAATACAAATTTTTACGTAAATTCTCCTGCTTGTCCTCCTTTGGGGTTTGTTGTAACTTTTCCTTCTGATGATCTTTTCCGATTAAATTCCTTACGGGTTCTCCTTTGACTATATGGTTTCTGCTTCTGTTTTTTCCTCTTAAACTTTTTGCGTTATTGTTTTGTGTGTTTTTTTTTATAGTTTTTGTTTTTTGCACTCTTGTTTTTGTTTTTAATTTTTGATATTGTTTCTTGGGTTTTTTTTAAAAATTCTTTTTACTTGTTGCGTTTCGCTTTATTATTTCGTTAATTGCATTTTTTAAGTATTTAGAGTAGGTTTGCTCTTGACTTTGTAACAAATATAACCGAATTTCTTCACGTGTTATAGCGATATATTTTTGGACATTTTATGCACAATAAAATTAAAATTTTCACTTGAGATAACCCTTAATTATTTTTCATATATATTTTGTTGACTTTTTCTCCTTTTCGTTTAGGATACTCTCCTTTCTTAGAAGGATACTTTGTTCAGACAAGAAATGTCACCGCCCGCGCATCAACATTATCACGTGCGCAAGCGGCCTTATGCTCGCTCTCTTTAAATTTTATATTTCAAAGTTGGTACCCTGGGTTTTTTCACGATGACAGCGGCCATCTTGTAACCTCGTCATTCATTTCTCATTCCTTTTTTTCCTTTTCGATCTGCCGACTTCATCGGAACACATTACAACTTAAAATTAGATAAAACTTAGAAGCAAATTAAAACTTAAAATTAGATAAAACTCAAAATCAAATAAAACTTAAAACAAAGTAAAACTAAAAGCTTAACCAATAACAATCAAATAAAACTTAAAACTGGAATAAAACATAAGCTAGAAGAATTCATCGTGTCCGTGTTTTTCTTATTATTCATACTTATTTATTTTAGTTCACTCCGCACTATTTTAACAATTTAAAAATTTTTTGTAAATTGTTAACACTTTTTAGAAATTTTTAGTTAATTGTAGCACTTAAGAGAAAGGGAGCATACTTTTTACTTTCTGAATTTATTTGAATGGTGTCCTGTCACAATCGCCAATTATATTAGTCGGTCGGGATTTAGAGTTTTTAAAAAGATTTTATTTTACTCATCTGATCTGGTCAGATTCCAACTTAAGACTAATCTAAGAAATACATTTTTGCTTAGAAGTAAACTGTCATTAAATATTCTTAAACAAAGAACTTATGGTTTATTGTGTATCAGTCATTTATATGGAAGTAACATAATATTCAAAATAATATTTTATGATCGAGACGATCGTGCCATGTCGCTGGTTATTAAAATTTGGTCATATACTTTAATTACTTTCAAGGGAATTCGTGTGCGTTAACTTCCATGGTATGTGGCATTGAGAGACTGGATGCAAATATTTTTTGCAACGTGGACATAAGTAACTATTTGCTTTGAAGTTATCATTTTGGGCTGTAGATTTTTTGGAAACTATATTGTTGGTTGGATGGAGATGGATAGTTATTGTTATGCTGTTGAGAAGTGCTATTTATGTATGGTTGTTGTTTATGGTTTGGAATGTGTTTTGCAGTGTATTTTGTGTCATCATCAAGAGTTTGGGCTATTTCAAAGAGTTTATCTAATGAGAGCCTATACGCATGAGTCGGCGGATTGTTTCTTTAAAAATGTTTCGAATACATGAATCTTTTATTACTTTTAGTTCTTTGAACTTTTATAGTTCCATTTGAATTTTCATAATTTGTATTTCCATCTGTAATTATTTCTTTGTACAATGATACTAATTCTAGGTTATTATAACTAGGTACAAGCTTAATAAGAATTTTATAGAAGTTTTCAACGGAATAAATTGGAATCAAAAGTATAAATATTATTAGGTTTTTATTAATAATAAAACTACTTTTAATATTAGCTAGTTTATCAACTGTTATCCTATACCTTCCTATTTCTGTTGTTTTGAAACGTCTGATTTTCTTGGTCTGAACTTGGTTCTTCTGAATTATTTTCTTGTATTTTGTTTTTTACGATTGCTTCTGCAAGTTCCCTATATTCTTTAGCCTTGGATGTCAACTGAGTCAGATATTTATGTTCCTGTTCTGTAAGATTTTTTTTTTGATTAAAAATTGTGAAGTGTTCAATGAAAATATTCCACAATTGCAAAATTTCTTTTAATTTTTTGTTTGCCCCTTCGAGTTTTCTTTTGCGATTTGAAGATTTTTTTAGGTTTAGATAAAAGTTTTTTAGTGTGCCTAAAGCTTCTTCCAAAGTCGAGAAATCCATTAACCAATATAAAAATTTTAAGAAAATTTGTGGGTTTATTTTTTATTTAAAAAAAAAAAAATATACAGACATTCTTCTGGTTATATTGTTTTTGACTATTTCTTTTCTAATTGCCTTATTAAATTTCCTTAAGTCTCTAATATATTTGGCGAGAAAAATAATAATAATTATAATTATGATAGACGCTACATCTATTCCATATTCATATTTATCATTGGGCTTATTAATTTGAGGCCCGTTATTGTTAACGATGAACTCTTCTACTTTAGACTGGGATTTACCCATTACAGAAATTGAAAAATAATAATTGAGATAAAAAATAAATTTATATTTTGAAAATTGAATGAAAACAAATTTAATATTTGCTCTCGCTGATTTCCTTTGCTGTTGTCATCATCGACTGGAACAGCTTGTGGAGCTCTTGCTCTTCGGCTTTCTTTTGTTTCCGCTTAGCTGCTTTGCTGGAGCGGATTGCTCCCTTCACTTGCTGGATCTGGCGCAAGTATTTTTGCTTCACATCGTTGGGTTGGCCGGGTATGTTTGCCAACCGATGTAGTTCGATTAGGTGTTTCTTGAGCTGCACCCTCTTTCCCGCTCGTACCTTTGGAGTTGGGGGTACTGGAATTGGTTCCGCAGCACGGGTAGTATTTCGCCTCAAATACTCTTCGATAGTTAAGGGTTTGGGGCCGACTCTGATTTGATCGATTTCTTTGGGAATTGTTGGTTCTTTTAGCAGTGCCTGGGCTTCTTTAATTAGATTGGCTGCTAGGGCCAGTTGAGTTTGTCGGGACATCTAATAGAAAACGTTTTGCTGCTCCTGGTAAGATCGCCATGCAATGTTTGTACCCCTGATAGTGAGTAGTTTCCGTAGAGCAGACTTGGTCCGGCGAGTAGCCAAGTATACCTTAACCCAAAAGCGGATAGCTCTGTAGGGCGTCTGAACTACTGAATTAAAACTCAATCGAAACCTCCAGCGAGTTGCTAAATAAAAGAATCGATCGAGTTGACTTCAGAGTTTGAAGTGATAGAATATATTTTTATCATTCCCTTTTATACACAAAATTATTAAACTTCGTATACACCCAACCATACTTCGACAATCGATAACGTTCTATCGATATTCCCACAATATGCACAATCAGCATTTGACCTTACCATGCATTTGTTTCAAAAATCAACGACACTTGAAATAGGAAATACAAAAATACTCGTGCACTAAAAGTGTCATATGAGTATTTTTGTTTATATTGTATTTCTCCTATAGTTCGTGCAATGAAGGTGCCGATTGAACTATATGGGTATATTATAAACAAAGTGTGCCAATAGAAATATGAATACTTTTGTTTATTACGATTCGGCTCTATAGCTATAGCTATAGCCAACGCGGTGACCGACGCGACGGGACAAAGTATGTGCGATGGATATGGATGGGAAACCGAGTATCAAGTATCAAGGAGGTTGAATGTATTCTTAATTGTTTGGCGGCAATTAGTTAAGTGGTCGCTGGTGCGATCCCTTCACACCGTTCCTGGTACGGAACCCAGTTGGACGGTTCTGGTAATCGCTGCTTGGATCCTGAAGGTTTGCCTTGTTGCGCAGCAGGATCCGCTGACGGCTTCTTTGATGATTGCGACTGGCGGCAATTAAATGTGGATGGGCACCTATCTGAGCGGTGTCCAGACTTCAGGCAGTTGAAACACAGGTCCTCTGCTCGGAGGAAGTTGAGTTTCGTGCTAGCATCCCATCCACCGAACTCGCTGCAGTGGTTGAGGATGTGGTTTCCGTTGCAACCTGCACACCGGTTATTCTGCTTCTTCACTGCTGCTGCGGCATGTGTCCGAGCGACCGGTTTAGCCCTGGCCGAGGGACGCGGAGCTGACCGACTCGCAGCATCCGAGCGACTGCCAAATGGTCGCCTAGCTATTTCAGCACCAAGGCTGTGGGCACGGAGTTCCACGAACTCTAGTAATGACGCCAATGATGCTTTTTTCTTGGGTGGGCAATGCATGCTCCAGAGATGTTGTGTCTTCGGGGGAAGCTTCGTGAGGACGATATGCAGGGTCAATGTGTCCCAGCTGTCGACTGGTTCTCCCATGACCTTGAGTGAGCGTAGAGACTCACCTACTGTGTCCCTGATACGCATCAGCTCGCGGGGTGACTCCTCTGCGGCGGCAGTTACCCCCAAAAACCGGGATACGTGAGCCTCTGCTAGCAATGATGCCTTTGTTTGTGCATTTATGCCCAAGATATGTAACTTCTTGATTGAAAAATATGCATTTATCAGGATGTAGTTTTAAGTTGTACTTCCTGCATGTATTGAAAACATTCTCTAAATTTTTGATCATGTGTTTTTCGGAACAACCTAATACTACCAAGTCATCCATGTAAAGAAATGCTTGCAATGGCTTAAGACCTGCAAATGCTAGTGTCATCATCCTTTGGAAAGAATTTGAGGCAATTTTCAATCCATAAGGTAGTCGCTTAAATCGGTATGTACCGCCATCAGCTGTGAAAGATGTAATATCTCTTGATTCCTTGCTTAACTCTATCTGATGGAATCCTGACGTTAAGTCGAAACATGAGAAATATTTTGCTTTTCCCAATTGATCGAGTATATCGTCTATTCTTGGTAATGGGAATTTATCTGCCATTAGTTTTTTATTAATCGCTCTGTAGTCAATGACTAGTCTCCACCTTTTCTCTTGTTTGCCTGGGAGTGGTTTTTTGGGTACCAAGAGTATAGGACTATTGTATTCCGAAATGGATGGTTCTACTATATCATCGTTAATTAATTTACCTAATTGCCTACTTATTTCATCTTTATGTACTTGAGGATAATTGACCTTCTCCGACAATTGCACGATTTAATTGTGCAGTAATTGCATCAGAGCGAACAGAAGTTAAAATGATCTTGTCTATTTTATCTAAGTCCTCTTGTGTATAAATTCCAGCTGATGCAAAATTATTAAGCTCTTCAAATTCCCAGTCAGGTGAGCTAGATATACTCATAACTTTTGGGGAAGAACTAGGAATCAAACCACTAGGGCCCGATACATACCAATTGTTCATTATTTTATATTTGACAGGTAGAACATTAGAACATTCAATCTTAGTCCCAATGTTAGATAATAATCTACTTCTAGGAGAAATAAACATGTTTTTTCCTTTGTAAGTTACAGGTATTTCATTATAACAATCTCCATAATTATTCGTAGTAAAGTTGACAGATACTTCTTCACATTTCATAATATAGACCACTTCACCTCTTAAAGATGCTGTGTAACCTTCTTACTTGAGATATTGGTAAGCGAATTCATGGGGAGAAGTAGACGCTGAGGATAATATTGCATGGATTAATTTCCCTTCTGCTAAACATCGAGAATACATCAACTTTTCATAAAGATTTTCTATTTGATCTTTTGCATGTTTGACAGTGTAAACTAGTTTGGTATTAAGATAAGTCATCATATTTACATTTTTCCCTAACTTTTGTGGGTTATAGGATAACACAAATGGTAAATCATATTCTTTCGGGATGACAGAAAGCTTAGGATGTTCTGTCATATAAGATACAAGTCCACATGTTATTGTCTTTTTCCCAGTAAGTATAACTTGGAAATCATATTTGTCATAACGCAAAATGTATGAAACAGTTTCTTTCCCTTTATAGATTTCCTTAACTTCCGTTGCTGGACCTTGATAAATAGGAATATATTGGCCATCTGAGCAAACATTCTTTTCAAATAAGGTTGTCCAAAAAGTATTACCTCCACTAGCAGTAAAACAGTTTTCATCTTGATAATTACACCGAGTACCTTCTTCTGTTATAATTTTTGATTCTTCTAAGTCAATTGTTCCTTTTCCTTGATGGGTTGAGATCCTGAACTTTGATGTTCGAACAGGACGATCATATGTTCTACCGTTCATATAGATAGGACCTCCAGGAGTGCTAGAACCTTCACTAATGGATCCCATTGTCTCTAAGGATATAAAATTCACATTTAATCTATTATCTATAAGTATTCTCCTTCCTTGATAATCTAGAATTCCATCTCTGATTAATCTTGCACAGTCTGTTTTAGATATGTCATAAAGTTCTTCTTGGAAAGATGCTTTTTCAAAAGTATCTATAGTTTTCCCACATCGGAATGTTAAATGTTCTATTTCTATCAGACATTGGAAATAAGGAATCTCTTGATAAACTAAAGGTTGGATAAGTTGTATAATTTTGTTTCGAGTCGTTATATTTTTTGTGTCTGGAGAGCATCTTTCTACATCGATTAAAGACAATTCGGAAATTTTAGATCTTGTACTGCTGCAGTCATATGCTACTAAAGAGTGGGCAATGCATGCTCCAGAGATGTTGTGTCTTCGGGGGAAGCTTCGTGAGGACGATATGCAGGGTCAACGTGTCCCAGCTGTCGACTGGTTCTCCCATGACCTTGAGTGAGCGTAGAGACTCACCTACTGTGTCCCTGATACGCATCAGCTCGCGGGGTGACTCCTCTGCGGCGGCAGTTACCCCCAAAAACCGGGATACGTGAGCCTCTGCTAGCAATGATGCCTTTGTTTGTGCATTTATGCCCAAGATATGTAACTTCTTGATTGAAAAATATGCATTTATCAGGATGTAGTTTTAAGTTGTACTTCCTGCATGTATTGAAAACATTCTCTAAATTTTTGATCATGTGTTTTTCGGAACAACCTAATACTACCAAGTCATCCATGTAAAGAAATGCTTGCAATGGCTTAAGACCTGCAAATGCTAGTGTCATCATCCTTTGGAAAGAATTTGAGGCAATTTTCAATCCATAAGGTAGTCGCTTAAATCGGTATGTACCGCCATCAGCTGTGAAAGATGTAATATCTCTTGATTCCTTGCTTAATATCTGATGGAATCCTGACGTTAAGTCTAAACATGAGAAATATTTTGCCCTTCCCAATTGATCGAGTATATCGTCTATTCTTGGTAATGGGAATTTATCTGCCATTAGTTTTTTATTAATCGCTCTGTAGTCAATGACTAGTCTCCACCTTTTCTCTTGTTTGCCTGGGAGTGGTTTTTTGGGTACCAAGAGTATAGGACTATTGTATTCCGAAATGGATGGTTCTACTATATCATCGTTAATTAATTTACCTAATTGCCTACTTATTTCATCTTTATGTACTTGAGGATAATTGACCTTCTCCGACAATTGCACGATTTAATTGTGCAGTAATTGCATCAGAGCGAACAGAAGTTAAAATGATCTTGTCTATTTTATCTAAGTCCTCTTGTGTATAAATTCCAGCTGATGCAAAATTATTAAGCTCTTCAAATTCCCAGTCAGGTGAGCTAGATATACTCATAACTTTTGGGGAAGAACTAGGAATCAAACCACTAGGGCCCGATACATACCAATTGTTCATTATTTTATATTTGACAGGTAGAACATTAGAACATTCAATCTTAGTTAGTTAGTTAGTTAGTAGAAATGGTGGCCACGAGCAGTCTAGCTCGGTGACACAATTAGCGCTACGTTGCGCCGTTTTGATACCATAAAATACTCGCTTGACCTATAAAGATAAAAGGGGGATTATAAAGGGAAAAATGCGCCTCAAATCCACTTTGTAGCGTTTAGAAAGGAGATCAAATCTTTGATCTCCAGTTCTGAGAACTCATTGAGGTCGTTGAAAAAGGGCTTTCCCAATGTTTTGGCTCTCGTTTTGGCTAAGGCGGGACACTTGCATAAGAAGTGAAGAACAGTTTCTTTTTCTCGCCGTAAACAGAATGATGATAGATGGTATCTGAGAGCTATGACGATAACATTCAATCTTAGTCCCAATGTTAGATAATAATCTACTTCTAGGAGAAATAAACATGTTTTTTCCTTTGTAAGTTACAGGTATTTCATTATAACAATCTGTTGTATTGTGTGTCTTTTAGGGATTGGGAACGGGATGAAGGGGTATAGTATATAGTATAGCTCCTATTGCTTCGTCACTAGCGTCAGTTGTAAGTATAAAGGGTTCATCAAAATTGGGATAGATAAGAAGAGGTGGGGATATTAATAAGTTTTTAAAGCTTTGAAAAGCTTCCTGGCATTTGTCTGTCCAGTTAAACTTAACTTCTTTCCTTGTCAAATTAGTCAGGGGTTTGGCTATTTTTGAAAAATTGGGAATAAATTTTCTATAGTAATTGGCTAATCCTAGGAATGATTGAATTTGTTTCAAGTTTTTAGGGACTGGAAAAGTTTGTACACAACTTACTTTACCTGGGTCTGGATGTGCTCCCTCTGAAGAACATTTGTGTCCATCAAAATTGGGATAGATAAGAAGAGGTGGGGATATTAATAAGTTTTTAAAGCTTTGAAAAGCTTTCTGGCATTTGTCTGTCCAGTTAAACTTAACTTCTTTCCTTGTCAAATTAGTCAGGGGTTTGGCTATTTTTGAAAAATTGGGAATAAATTTTCTATAGTAATTGGCTAATCCTAGGAATGATTGAATTTGTTTCAAGTTTTTAGGGACTGGAAAAGTTTGTACACAACTTACTTTACCTGGGTCTGGATGTGCTCCCTCTGAAGAACATTTGTGTCCTAAATATACTACTTCTCGTCTCAAAAATTGACATTTCTCTACATTTAATTTTAAATTATGTTCTCTTATTTTTTCAAAAATTAATTCAAGCTTTCTATTGTGATCTTCGATGTTTTTTCCGTATACAACAATGTCATCTAAATAAACAAAACATTTCAACCCTTGTAATCCTGTTAGAATGTAATTCATTAGTCGTTGAAAAGTGGCTGGGGCACCTTTTAGTCCAAATGGCATACGCTTGAATTCGTAATGTCCATAAGCTGTACTAAAAGCAGTTTTTTCCCTATCACCGGGTGCCACTAATACCTGATGATACCCACTAGCTAGATCTAGAGTGGTAAAATACCTAGAATGACCTAACTGGTCAAGTATGTCCTCAATTCTTGGTAAAGGGAATGCGTCCCCTATGGTACATTCATTGAGTTTCCTAAAATCAACGACTACTCTCCATCGTGTTTCACCATCTGGGCCTGCTTTCTTTGGTACTACCAGAAGTGGCGAATTCCATGGACTTTTACTGGGTTGAACGATATCGTTTTTCAACATTTCAGTTAGTTGCTCATTTATGATATTTCTTTGTTTTTCTGGAAGTCTGTACATCTTTGTGTTTATTGGGGCTTGATCTTGTTTTATAGGAATTTGATGTTCTAAAGTCATTGTATGAGAAAGTCTGTCGCCTGGTAAAAAGAAAATGTCATTATATTGTATGCAAAGGTCTAGTATTGCTTTTCGTTCCTCGTTGTTTAATGTACTGTCTCTGTCAAGTTGTTTGGTGAGACTTTCTATTCGTTCCTTTTGATTTTTTATGCTATTATGGTAACAGAATGCTGTTCTATTAGCTTTATCCGTGTACCTATCGCTCAAACTTATTATTTCATAATTGTTTAAATTGTCTATTGCTAATTCTATGTTCTTAAATTTTACTTCATATTGATTTGTGTTAATTATGGGTACCCTAATATTTTTTTCGTTACTAGCTATTATACAATTTCCTAAAAATACACCTTTCCTTATTTCTTTGGATAAGCATATCTTAGGTTCCTTATATCTAACTGGTAATTCTATAATCGACCTAGACCTTGGAAGTAATTTTAATTCTTTATTTAGGTTTATTTTTATTGACCTATTTTTTTCTTTCTTTTCTGTATTCGAATTACAGATTTGTATATTCTCTTTATTTTTATTTTTATTTTTATTTTTTCTTCTTAAAATCGACAGTGTCGAATTGCATACTGTTTTTATTACAGTCAGCATTAATAGTAAACAACATGCAAAGTTATAAATTATTTGTATTTCAATGGGTTCTGAGTCATGCAGGGTCTCTGCTTGCGATTCATTAATTAATTGACCTGTTTTTTGCAGTGTCATATTAATGTTTGAATTGCTTTCATTAATTTGATTTATGTTATCTGTATCTATATTTGTATCTATCATATCTCCCACAATTGTTTTACAACTGTTGACATCTTTGGATTTCCTTTCTTTTTTGACTTTAAGGTTTTTCT
Source organism: Eupeodes latifasciatus (assembly GCA_920104205.1). Classification (NCBI taxonomy): domain Eukaryota; kingdom Metazoa; phylum Arthropoda; class Insecta; order Diptera; family Syrphidae; genus Eupeodes; species Eupeodes latifasciatus. The sequence goes on along the minus strand of OV049924.1, from coordinate 387,074,278 downwards.
GCTTTTTTGGATTTAAATCACGCAGATTTACCTTTTCGTTAGTCATTTTGTTTGGTGCCTTTTCTTCTCTTGTTTTCACTTTGCGAAGTGAAGTTTCGGATGAGCAAGATTTGGCTTTTGGAGAATCCGTTTGTAATCTCTTTGTACAGTTGTCGTGCGGTAAGCCGATTTCTTGACCTGCCTTGCGCTCACGGTGTGACTGAGTTTGCTGATACTTGTTGGTTTTCACATGCGAGTGATTACCTGTGTAACAGCATCCATTATGTGGATTGTTTAACTCAGTCTTGTTAGAATCGAAGAGTGGTATGCTATATTCCTTTGTACCTTGCGTTGGCAGTTTTGAAAATGTTAATAATTTGTTAGGACCATCTACGTTACAGTATTCTCCTAAGAAATTATACCCTAAGATTCCATCGCCCGGGATGGCTAGGTCATTTTCTACTACTTGAAATACGCAATTGGGTAATGAGGGTATTTGCATAGTACCAGTGATTTCTCCTAATGTATATATCCGATTCCACAAGGTGTGTTAATGGTCAATTTTGTATGCGAGTTTAATGAATTAATATCATCAATAACTCTCTTCTTTAAAAGGCTTACCTCCGAACCTGTATCTATTAACAGTTGTAGCACTTTTTTCTTCCCTAGTTCAATTCCTATTTTTATTGAAGGTAGAGAAATGTGGGGTGGTATATGACTATTATTGTTAATATTGGAGTGCCCGTTTTTTCTCTTGGTATTATTTAATGTCGAGTCGGGGAACTTTCGATCGACTATTGAGAGTTTCCCTGTCGGTTTGTTTGCCAATTATTTTTAAACTGACATTGATCTATTGTGTGGCTGTATCTTCCACACCAGTCACATCGAGTTGTTATGTGACTAACTCTGTTTTGAGCATTACTTATTTATGTTATTTTTATTGTTATTACTATATTCTCTACGATTGTTATTATTGTTATATTTCTGATCATTTGATCTGAAAGGGTTATTTTTGCGATGTTCCGAATTCAAGTTTTGGTTGTTATTTATTTCGCGTGGTTTATTACTACCACCGCCCCTGTTAGGGTTATCATTTTTCCTTCTGCAGGTAGCAGCCTCATGCCTATAATGTTTGCAAATTTGGCAAATAGGGGTATTCTGTCGTTTCAGACACTCACTGTATGTGTGGCCTTTCACGTTACAGAAATTGCAGATGATGTTCGATTTTTCATTTGTGATGGGTGGTGTTTGTTGCACCATTCGCCCAAGGGTACTTTCGTGCCCCGTGAAGGCTGAATTGCACGACATCATTGGTATTGTTTCAACTCTCTGTACATGTTTTTCCATACTGAGAGCGGTTCGTATAAAATCATCAAAACTTTTATTTTCCAGGGTGAAAAGGTATTGCCCTAGCTGTTTATTTGATACTCCGGACGCAAGGGCTGATTTCGCAAAATCAGATAACTGTGTTTTTACAATATCTGCCCTTTCTCCGTACTTTATTTCGGCAGCTTCTCTGCATTGGGTTAAAGAGTGTCGTAACCTACCAACAAACACATTTAAGGTTTCGAATTGACTCTGCCGACTAGTTATTAGACAGTTAACTAGATCGTTGTAGTCTTCAATCGGTAGATATGCTCGATTGAGTGTCTCTTCGAACTCCTTAAAGTCTTTTGGTTTTGCCGTTTGTACCAAATCTAAAGCGTCTTCCCTGAGTTTTGTTTGTAGGATTTGTAGAAAGAGTTTTTCATCTTCCCCTGGTATATGTTCTATTATAGGACGTATACATGTAAGGAAGGTTTGTAATTTCTGGGCTACCCTTGCGTCGGTACCTCCAGCGAATTCGGGGATCCCTTGGGAGATTTTCAGAAGTTTTTCGAAACCCAGAGACATTTTGGCTTGTAATTTGGGTTCGATCTTTTCAGTGATTTTAACTTCTGATGTTTCTTCCCGTTTTTCAATGTGATCGGTTTCCCTTTTTTGGATTTCTATTTTGTCTTGTAATTTTTTAATTTTAGAGATGTAAATAGCTTCTTGAGCCTTAAAATTTTTCGCTTTTGCGAGGAACTGTTTTTCTTTTGTTTTCAAGAGATTTATGTCTTCTTGAAATTTTCTGGTTTTGTTTTCAAACGAGGTTAGTTGGTTGTTTAAGTCAGTGATCGTTTCTTCGGCTTGTTTGTTTATTTGTTCAGCCTCTTTTTGGTTAGTCACCAATTGGTCAAGAGTTTTTGTTTGTTTATCGAATTGCTGTCGCAACTCCGAGAGCTTATACTCGCGCTCGGTTTGTTGCCTCTGGACAGTTTCGATGAAGGTAGAAAGGATCGTGTCAGTGGTTTCCAATTTGCTCAATTGTCCCCACTGTGTGTTGGTGAATTTAAGAGCAAATACTTCTCTACCCACTAGAGCTTTAAGTTCGCCTATTAGGGTGTTATTGAAGTATTTTATCTCGACACCTTGTTCCCTCCTTTCTTTATGTAGTTGTTGGACCTCCTCTAACAGTTCTTCAAGCTGAAGATTGAGATCCATAAACAACGACCCAAACAAAAACCGATAAAAAAAATATTCCGAAGAATATTACCAATAGGATAACCTCGGAAATTGAAAAACGATCACGATAACCAGTCAATTTCATTTTAATTTTATTGTTTTTTTTTTTTGGAAGTGTAATTTTTTTTCAATTAATTTGTCTTATTATTTTTTCTTATTAAATCTTCTCTTGTCAACGTCTTGGCATGGTTGAGGAAATCTTTCTTTGCTTCCCCTGTGCAAAGAGATGCGAAGAAGTAAAGTTTGCCAAGTTCTTGGCGCCTTTTGACTATGCGTCCGCCCCGACGTCTTTTTTTGCCCTCTGGCTGGGCTTTATTTGCCGTTCCCCCAGGAAATAGAGGGGGTTTAGTTGCTTATTCTGGAACCTTCTCTGGCTGTCCCTTCCGTCGGCGGTATTCCTCCAAGCTGATTGGCTTGGGTCCGACTTTAGGGTCTTTTTGGATTTTTTCCTTTAGTTCAGCCTGGCTCATCTTAAAGAACAAGAGGTTTTTTTTTTTTTTAATTCGGAAATCACAAAAAAAAAATAATGTCCATCCACTATTGATTTTGTGGTTTGTGGAAATGGGTAGGTTGGGATGACGCTCCTGAAGTGGAGTATTCTTCAGGGATTTTAAGTCGAAATTTTAGACTCCAAACTGACACGCCATCCTACCGGCTGCGCGAATGTTGTATTGTGTGTCTTTTAGGGATTGGGAACGGGATGAAGGGGTTTCCTTGGCTTTAATGGCTCGCCAAGGGGAGCCAGAGATCTAAGCGCTCGGCGGCGATTTACAAATAAGAAATTAAACAAACAATTACCTTTTTGTGTAATCCTGTCGTGGGATATATGTATTCTTTATTAATCTTTATTATTTTTTGTTCTTCTTCTAAGATCTCTCCTGCTACAGTTGATCTAGTTTGTGGCTTCTTTATATTTTTTGAATGCTCTCCTAACATAAACTACTTAACTATTTATATTAATTTTCTGCTTACTTACTAAATTTCTTAACCTACTTCCTTAACATTAAATTCTTAAAATTATTACATTATTTTCGATGTCATTTCTTAACCTACTTTACATTAATTACCTTTTAAAAACAAATCATATAACACCAATTCGTCTAAGGTAAAGTGTGAAGATGGGTCCGCAGTCATCCGGGCGTTGTGAGCTCGTGCGACGGGCTGCGGTGGTGTCAGAGCAGCTGGACCAAAGACCACCCAACCAAGCCGGGTACATTCTGCATGTGGTTCGTGAAATTGACCATGAATAACCTCGCTCTGGACTATGTATCCCCATACATCTGCACTGAGTAAAACATCAATGGCACCAGGGGTTCCCAGGTGTTTATCAGCCAATGGTAGACCCGCCAAGTGGGTCCACTGCGTAGTATCGACGTAGGAGTCAGGGATGACTGACGTAATTGTCGGGATCACCAGAGCCTTGAGTTGGATGGTGAAAGAGGAACGGGTCGACCGAAGTGACAACGTCACTTGTTCCTGTACAGGCGCATGCTTCAATGCGCCAATGCCTTGCACGGCGATATCCACTGGAGACCTGGGGAGTTTAAGCCTGTCGACTAGAGAGGTTTTAGCAAAACTTACCTGCGATCCTGGATCGCAGAGGGCGCACACCAAGTGCCGCTCCGCCGTTTGACTGTACGTATAGACTAATGCTGTCGCCAACAGTACAGTCGAACTGGGGTTGAGGAGTCAATTCGAATCCTCCTGGAACACGTCAGGTAGTCCATGTTTCCATTCCTGGTACGGAACCCAGTTGGACGGTTCTGGTAATCGCTGCTTGGATCCTGAAGGTTTGCCTTGTTGCGCAGCAGGATCCGCTGACGGCTTCTTTGATGATTGCGGCTGACTCTTGCACAGGAGCGTGTTATGTCGCTGATTGCAATTGCGGCAATTAAATGTGGATGGGCACCTATCTGAGCGGTGTCCAGACTTCAGGCAGTTGAAACACAGGTCCTCTGCTCGGAGGAAGTTGAGTTTCCTGCTAGCATCCCATCCACCGAACTCGCTGCAGTGGTTGAGGATGTGGTTTCCGTTGCAACCTGCACACCGGTTATTCTGCTTCTTCACTGCTGCTGCGGCATGTGTCCGAGCGATCGGTTTAGCCCGGGCCGAGGGACGCGGAGCTGACCGACTCGCAGCATCCGAGCGACTGCCAAATGGTCGCCTAGCTATTTCAGCACCAAGGCTGTGGGCACGGAGTTCTACGAACTCTAGTAATGACGCCAATGATTCTTTTTTCTTGGGTAGGCAATGCATGCTCCAGAGATGTTGTGTCTTCGGGGGAAGCTTCGTGAGGACGATATGCAGGGTCAACGTGTCCCAGCTGTCGACTGGTTCTCCCATGACCTTGAGTGAGCGTAGAGACTCACCTACTGTGTCCCTGATACGCATCAGCTCGCGGGGTGACTCCTCTGCGGCGGCAGTTACCCCCAAAAACCGGGATACGTGAGCCTCTGCTAGCAATGATGCCTTTGTTTGTGCATTTATGCCCAAGATATGTAACTTCTTGATTGAAAAATATGCATTTATCAGGATGTAGTTTTAAGTTGTACTTCCTGCATGTATTGAAAACATTCTCTAAATTTTTGATCATGTGTTTTTCGGAACAACCTAATACTACCAAGTCATCCATGTAAAGAAATGCTTGCAATGGCTTAAGACCTGCAAATGCTAGTGTCATCATCCTTTGGAAAGAATTTGAGGCAATTTTCAATCCATAAGGTAGTCGCTTAAATCGGTATGTACCGCCATCAGCTGTGAAAGATGTAATATCTCTTGATTCCTTGCTTAACTCTATCTGATGGAATCCTGACGTTAAGTCTAAACATGAGAAATATTTTGCTCTTCCCAATTGATCGAGTATATCGTCTATTCTTGGTAATGGGAATTTATCTGCCATTAGTTTTTTATTAATCGCTCTGTAGTCAATGACTAGTCTCCACCTTTTCTCTTGTTTGCCTGGGAGTGGTTTTTTGGGTACCAAGAGTATAGGACTATTGTATTCCGAAATGGATGGTTCTACTATATCATCGTTAATTAATTTACCTAATTGCCTACTTATTTCATCTTTATGTACTTGAGGATAATTGACCTTCTCCGACAATTGCACGATTTAATTGTGCAGTAATTGCATCAGAGCGAACAGAAGTTAAAATGATCTTGTCTATTTTATCTAAGTCCTCTTGTGTATAAATTCCAGCTGATGCAAAATTATTAAGCTCTTCAAATTCCCAGTCAGGTGAGCTAGATATACTCATAACTTTTGGGGAAGAACTAGGAATCAAACCACTAGGGCCCGATACATACCAATTGTTCATTATTTTATATTTGACAGGTAGAACATTAGAACATTCAATCTTAGTCCCAATGTTAGATAATAATCTACTTCTAGGAGAAATAAACTTGTTTTTTCCTTTGTAAGTTACAGGTATTTCATTATAACAATCTCCATAATTATTCGTAGTAAAGTTGACAGATACTTCTTCACATTTCATAATATAGACCACTTCACCTCTTAAAGATGCTGTGTAACCTTCTTACTTGAGATATTGGTAAGCGAATTCATGGGGAGAAGTAGACGCTGAGGATAATATTGCATGGATTAATTTCCCTTCTGCTAAACATCGAGAATACATCAACTTTTCATAAAGATTTTCTATTTGATCTTTTACATGTTTGACAGTGTAAACTAGTTTGGTATTAAGATAAGTCATCATATTTACATTTTTCCCTAACTTTTGTGGGTTATAGGATAACACAAATGGTAAATCATATTCTTTCGGGATGACAGAAAGCTTAGGATGTTCTGTCATATAAGATACAAGTCCACATGTTATTGTCTTTTTCCCAGTAAGTATAACTTGGAAATCATATTTGTCATAACGCAAAATGTATGAAACAGTTTCTTTCCCTTTATAGATTTCCTTAACTTCCGTTGCTGGACCTTGATAAATAGGAATATATTGGCCATCTGAGCAAACATTCTTTTCAAATAAGGTTGTCCAAAAAGTATTACCTCCACTAGCAGTAAAACAGTTTTCATCTTGATAATTACACCGAGTACCTTCTTCTGTTATAATTTTTGATTCTTCTAAGTCAATTGTTCCTTTTCCTTGATGGGTTGAGATCCTGAACTCTGATGTTCGAACAGGACGATCATATGTTCTACCGTTCATATAGATAGGACCTCCAGGAGTGCAAGAACCTTCACTAATGGATCCTATTGTCTCTAAGGATATAAAATTCACATTTAATCTATTATCTATAAGTATTCTCCTTCCTTGATAATCTAGAATTCCATCTCTGATTAATCTTGCACAGTCTGTTTTAGATATGTCATAAAGTTCTTCTTGGAAAGATGCTTTTTCAAAAGTATCTATAGTTTTCCCACATCGGAATGTTAAATGTTCTATTTCTATCAGACATTGGAAATAAGGAATCTCTTGAGACGCTGAGGATAATATTGCATGGATTAATTTCCCTTCTGCTAAACATCGAGAATACATCAACTTTTCATAAAGATTTTCTATTTGATCTTTTACATGTTTGACAGTGTAAACTGGGCTTAGAAATTACAGCCGGCGGCTATCGGCCGAAGGCCATGATCAAGCCAAGCCATGGCGTTGTAATTTCTAAGCCCAGTTTAATCGTTGCATATTTTCAGGCCCAGTGCAGTTGTCGTCGTCGTCGTCGTCGTCATAATGTTTTATTATTTTTACTGCGCAATACATTTTGCTGCGCAATACAACTGGTAGAGGTGATATAACAGGTTTAATCAATTCAGTTTGTATTAGTAATTTATTGATAAATATACAATGTTGCAGTTTTATATTACATTGTATAAATAGCAAAAATACAAAGTAAGTTTCAGTATGAAATTAAAATTCGACGGTTTAACATATCCGGGTCATAATTATTTGGGTCCGGGTAATACAATTTATAAAGACGACGAACCGGTTGACGATGTTGATTTTGACGCATATGTGCACGATTTAGAATACGAATTAGCGTCAACAAAACAAGAAATAAGAGAAGCTGATAGAAAAGCTATATCTGCGTTTATAGATGATTATAAAAAAAATGGAACAGTAGCTGAATTAAGTGGAATAATTGGATTATGGTTAAAATATGGTTTCGAAAGTATTGTTGGTGTTACTTATCCAAGTATGAGTGATAAAGAAAAAACATTTCCTCAACTAATTTATGCACAAAGAGAAAAACATTTTTCAAACGAATGGAATAATATAAAAAATACTAAGGATAGAGGAGGGTATAGAAATTTTGCCGATTTTAAACAAAGAGCAGCAATTAGTAAACAAATATATGCAGCATATAAAGAAGGAGGTCATTATTATACAGCCTTAAAAAGAGATTTTGATGCACAACATAGCGCCGGAACCAGTAACGAACCATCCGCCAAAAGACGAAGACCTGCAGAAGATTCTGATTTTGTTGAACCTATTGAACCAGATTCTAATATCGTTGAAAAAACTAATTATCGTCATAATCCTACTTCAAGTATGGATGTTGACCAAGAAAATATTAATCAAGAAAGTGGTTCAGGTCGTGGACCGAATACAGGTGCGAGGTCGGGTGCGACAGCAAGCGGAGGTGGAGATCCCCCTGCTTCCGGTATCACTTGGATAAGGCCAAGTACACCATGTTCAAATAATTACATGCATTTTTCAAAATCACGAATATTAATAAGTTACGGATATAGTACTGAAAATATTCAAGGTGAAAACACAATTGATCAAGTAACTACTCCATTAGCATTAATACCAGTTGATTTTGTTCCATTTTATTTGAGTGAAGCAGAATTTAATATGTTACCAACTACGGCTGAAATTATTAAAGTAACTTGTACAGTATCTCCTTTAGGAACACGTACTGCATTTGATGTTGGATCTACAATATCTGGAACAGCGACTTCAGAATATGTTCCTATTGGACTTGTAGCGGAAGGTTTAAACAAAAAATTTTATGGTAAAAATGTATGTTATACATCATCAGGAACAGATCCAATGAAAGTAACTGGTATAAAAGAAATTTCTATAAAAGAAATTTATGAAAAATACTACAAACATATTCCATCTAATGCTCTATGTGTTCCTACAGCAATAGAACAATATTTTATTCATGAATGGAACAGAGAAAAAAACCCAGATGATAAAAAATATCCGGATTATATTGTACATGATAAAGGAAGCGTTCGAATGGATGAAAAAGTTCATCAGTTTTTAATTAATCAAGCTATTGGCACTCCTATTGCTAATTATGTATATAAACCAAAAAGTGGTTTTATTAAAAGAGGAAAAGAACATTTTGTTCCTGATACAAGAAACAAATACAAAGTTCATTCAATTAAACCTAGACCTCACAGTCATGTACTTCAATTTTTTAAAGCTGGAAATAAAATTATAGCCGGTGATATTGGCCTTGGACAAAAAGAAGCAGTTCCAATTGTTATTAATAATATTAATGATATTTATGCAAGAACTATTGAATCATATGGAACTTATCATCCATTAAGAGGAGGATTTGGTTATGACACACAACCACAACTACATGTTGGAATGGTAGCAACACCGCAATTAAAACCAACAGATAGCACACAAAGTTATTTAAATAGTGCTTGTTATTGGAAAGTTGAATGTTCGGTTGATATTAAATGTAATATTACTTCAGCATTTGGTAAAGGATTTAGTGTTAGTTGGCCCTTGGAAACAACTTTTTGTGCAAATTACGATAGAGGTTATACAGATGGTCAAACTTTATTTGGTGTTACAGATGATCAAAATGGTAGTTTAACTGAAAAAAAAAATGAAGATGATGATATTGAAGAATATGAAGTAATAAAAAAAACACATTTTTTAAATTTATAATTTTATTTAATAATTTTATATTTTTTAAATAAATGATAAGTTGACATTGGATTTGGTTTTTTATTATAAATTTTTAATTTTTTATAAGGTCTCCATTTGTAAGTATACATTCGTGATCGAAAGGCGCTATCATTTGGAAAAACATCATTATTTGATAATACAATAACTGGTGTTCTCATTATTACAGCATCATTTGAATATTTTACTTTTGCAGCTACTGTATCGCCTCCAAATAACATTTTTAATGTTTCTGTTGCTGAAGGTTCCAATAATGGTTCATTCCAAAGTATTATTCTTTTATCAACACATTCCATTAATGGAAATGCGCAATATCTATTAAAATTACCAACTTGACCAAAATTTAAAAAAAAATGAATAAAAGTATCAAAAAAAAAATTTTTACCAGCATTAGGTGGTGATAGTACAAAAATTGTATTTTTTTTAGGTATTTCTTTGTTTATAATATTATAAAAATTTTTTAAAAAATTATAAATTTCATTTTCATCATTATAGAATTGAAAATTTAATAAATCATCTAAAATTTCAATTGATTCATTAACAGAATAATAATATTCATACAAATTTCCAATTGGAGCATTAAAAATTAAATTTTGAGGTTCTATTGACTTTAAATATATATATAATTCTTGAAAGGTTAGATTATTAATATAATTATTAACAATTTTTAAACAATTTTTTATTAATGTTGAATTAGTATCCCAAAATTTAAATTCAGAATTTAACCACATAGATGTATTTAATACATGATGAACAGGAGCAGTAGGGTGTTGTTTTAAAAAGTCTATGACTTTGTCTCCCTTTCCTCTTTTTTTACTCCTGGTATTTTCTTGATATTGTTCGTCGCAGACACTAATAGCTTCATCACCAATTGATAATTGGGATCCAACGGAGAATGTGTGATGAATGTCGAGCGATAATTCGCTTCCTTCCACCACTCCGTCTTCGGCTTGTTGCAAATCTTCGAAAAATCGTATACATCTAGTTTCACTACTTGGAATCCATGTTCTCCGGGCGATGTTAAAGTAAACGATTTTCCGTGAGTCTTTCTGCAGATAGACTGACAGATTGACCCAGTGCTGTAACGTGTACTTCCAACTTGGAATAACTCGTCTAGCGAATCTTCTAGTGATTTTATTTTCGAAGCACTGGAAGAAGGAACATCGGCATGAATTGTTTGAGTAGGTACAGTCATGGATGACGTGTATGTGGTTTCCGTGATGCGCGATGATGAGGATGGCTCCTCCAAATTTTCGACAAATTTCTCTGTTATCCAGCTTGAAGTCTCCAAAGTTATATTTGGTTCCAAATACGTCATGGACCACTCGCTGTTTAATAGTATATTCGCTAAATTCTTTAGCGAACAACTTGACAAGTCTTTCTTTTGGGCCACTATTATTTTCCGTGCGTAAAGTAGGGACTCCATCAATGTGTACAATACTTTCTTCGCTTCGAACATTTTCGACTTCAAAGAGAGAGATGTCAATATCTCTATAATCGAAATCGAATGGATCAGGAATTCCTTCGTCCATATTATTTGTAGCAGTGATAACATCGACATGTGCGTCATTATATCTTGAGAGCATGTCGTTGCTTTCCTCATTTCTGCATCCACATCTATCTTCAATTTCTTCGAATCCTTTATATTTCCTTCTTCTTGTATCTTCCTTTTCCTCTGTTTCTTTTCCATTATCACTTCCTCCACTGCTTGAGTACTCGGAAGCAATCCTCCGTCGTACTCTTCTAATTCTTCCCGATTTGGCACTTCTTCTTCTTTTTCGGAATGAATTTGGGAATCGTCGTCCATAACTACTGGATCCCGAATCGTTACTTTTTTCGTAATCTTCATTATTAGAATAATTATAAGAACAAACACTTGTATTTTCACTATTATCACTGTCACTGTTACTGTCCGAACACATTTGAAAAATTTTTATAAATTCATTCCTATTTATACAAAATTTTCCACTATGCATGGTAAAAATAATAAAACATTATGACGACGACGACGACGACGACAACTGCACTGGGCCTGAAAATATGCAACGATTAAACTGGGCTTAGAAATTACAGCCGGCGGCTATCGGCCGAAGGCCATGATCAAGCCAAGCCATGGCGTTGTAATTTCTAAGTCATCATATTTACATTTTTCCCTAACTTTTGTGGGTTATAGGATAACACAAATGGTAAATCATATTCTTTCGGGATGACAGAAAGCTTAGGATGTTTTGTCATATAAGATACAAGTCCACATGTTATTGTCTTTTTCCCAGTAAGTATAACTTGGAAATCATATTTGTCATAACGCAAAATGTATGAAACAGTTTCTTTCCCTTTATAGATTTCCTTAACTTCCGTTGCTGGACCTTGATAAATAGGAATATATTGGCCATCTGAGCAAACATTCTTTTCAAATAAGGTTGTCCAAAAAGTATTACCTCCACTAGCAGTAAAACAGTTTTTATCTTGATAATTACACCGAGTACCTTCTTCTGTTATAATTTTTGATTCTTCTAAGTCAATTGTTCCTTTTCCTTGATGGGTTGAGATCCTGAACTTTGATGTTCGAACAGGACGATCATATGTTCTACCGTTCATATAGATAGGACCTCCAGGAGTGCAAGAACCTTCACTAATGGATCCTATTGTCTCTAAGGATATAAAATTCACATTTAATCTAATATCTATAAGTATTCTCCTTCCTTGATAATCTAGAATTCCATCTCTGATTAATCTTGCACAGTCTGTTTTAGATATGTCATAAAGTTCTTCTTGGAAAGATGCTTTTTCAAAAGTATCTATAGTTTTCCCACATCGGAATGTTAAATGTTCTATTTCTATCAGACATTGGAAATAAGGAATCTCTTGAGACGCTGAGGATAATAATGCATGGATTAATTTCCCTTCTGCTAAACATCGAGAATACATCAACTTTTCATAAAGATTTTCTATTTGATCTTTTACATGTTTGACAGTGTAAACTAGTTTGGTATTAAGATAAGTCATCATATTTACATTTTTCCCTAACTTTTGTGGGTTATAGGATAACACAAATGGTAAATCATATTCTTTCGGGATGACAGAAAGCTTAGGATGTTCTGTCATATAAGATACAAGTCCACATGTTATTGTCTTTTTCCCAGTAAGTATAACTTGGAAATCATATTTGTCATAACGCAAAATGTATGAAACAGTTTCTTTCCCTTTATAGATTTCCTTAACTTCCGTTGCTGGACCTTGATAAATAGGAATATATTGGCCATCTGAGCAAACATTCTTTTCAAATAAGGTTGTCCAAAAAGTATTACCTCCACTAGCAGTAAAACAGTTTTCATCTTGATAATTACACCGAGTACCTTCTTCTGTTATAATTTTTGATTCTTCTAAGTCAATTGTTCCTTTTCCTTGATGGGTTGAGATCCTGAACTCTGATGTTCGAACAGGACGATCATATGTTCTACCGTTCATATAGATAGGACCTCCAGGAGTGCAAGAACCTTCACTAATGGATCCTATTGTCTCTAAGGATATAAAATTCACATTTAATCTATTATCTATAAGTATTCTCCTTCCTTGATAATCTAGAATTCCATCTCTGATTAATCTTGCACAGTCTGTTTTAGATATGTCATAAAGTTCTTCTTGGAAAGATGCTTTTTCAAAAGTATCTATAGTTTTCCCACATCGGAATGTTAAATGTTCTATTTCTATCAGACATTGGAAATAAGGAATCTCTTGATAAACTAAAGGTTGGATAAGTTGTATAATTTTGTTTCGAGTCGTTATATTTTTTGTGTCTGGAGAGCATCTTTCTACATCGATTAAAGACAATTCGGAAATTTTAGATCTTGTACTGCTGCAGTCATATGCTACTAAAGAGTCGACAAATTTCAAATACATACTAATAATGAAAAGTAATTTAAATATAGTTTGTTCAAAACATACGAATGTCAAGGAATTACATCTTTAGCACACCCAAGATTAGCACAATATGAATCGCCAACTGTTACTCTAGATAGTTTAACTCGCAGAAAACGAGACACAGACGAAGAATACAAATCTTTAGAAGAATCGAAGCAGAAAAGACTAGATAATCCAACTGAAGAACGCATGAAATTAAGATCAGACACTAAGAAACTACAATTAAGATTAGAAAATTTAGAAACAAAACATAAAATTAGAGTAGAGGATTCTTTAAAATTGCAATAAAGTTTATTTTAATTTATTAACAGACATTTATTTAAATTTTTCTCATAAATATGTACATCATTTTCTTCAAAGATTACCTTAGCATAAGGTCCTGAATAAAACTTATATTTATTACTATTATTTAATTCGGTTATTTCAATGTTAAAAGTAAATTCACAATATTCTTTTTTTTACATGTTAATAAAAGTTTATTTTAACAAGTATATGAAGATATATTTTTAACAAGAAAGACAAATCAAATTAAACTCTAATTTAATAAATTGAATTTTCAAAATGAGATTAGGACTTTTCCTGTTGTGTGTAACACCTAAAACCAAAATAATAAACAAATATAAACAATAACAATAATATATGAAATGTAAACATTCATGAACTCGACGCATATCGACCTACATTGGATTGTGTTGAAAATGATCAGCCGTCACCAAGCGATACCATCGTGTATTGAACTGATCATGTTACACATAGTCATAGTCGGTATAAAACCAGTCTAAGTTAAAACCTTAACTGCGACTCTTTTCTTTTAAATATCGTTCATCTTGATGCTCGGATAAATAAGCGGCTTTGCATAAAAGCTAAGAAATCAATTTTGTTCTTTTGAACCAAGGCTTCCTCGTCAAACATAACAATCCTATAGTTTTTAATATACACTGGTTCATCATCTTTCATCCTAAGTTTTTGTTTATAAAATGTATTGGTTGTTATGGGCTCTGTTTCTAATGCGAAAATGTCCACGTAGTTGGAGCACAAGTTGTTCAATGCCTTATAAGCAAATTTAGGGAAATGTTTCCTAAGCTTGTTTAATTTTTCTTCACAATTACCCGTTGCTGGAATCGAATGGATAATATTATAGTCGTTAAGACTTTCTGTTGTCACCTTAATATTCTGTATAGTCTGCACCCTAGCGTTTAAATAGGTTTCCCATTTCTCGAATATTGCGTCTATTTCTTCCTTGGACATCAGTGATACTATTGTTGATTCAATTTTACTTAATATCTGGCAAGATCGCCATGTAATATGATTGGCGGAATAAAACTCAGATACACAGTTGATGGATATTGAATATTGAATGTCTTTATTTAATATTATTTTCACCTTATATATATTTATCGATACACAAATATTTAGTGGAAAGTGCAAGCGTAGCAAGAAGGCCCGAACTCAATTTTGTCATACATTACTCAGCCAATGCACTTGAAAAGGTTCAAGTGGTGCAATATGAATCGTCACTATTTAAGTTGGTCACTGAGTCATGCTGACACTCGCAATTATTGTTTGTTTTATTATTAATTATTGAGTTCCGGATTCTTGCCGTACTACACTGGGGTTGTCGAAGCGCTCCTTGAGTGCTGCCCACAGTTCCTCGTAACCTCCGGAGTCAACACTCCCGACGAGACCCACGTCTCCAGCCACTTCTGGAGTTCCCCAGTGAAGGTAGGGATCCGGATCGACTCCAGCTTCATCTCTAGCTTCGCCGTCGATGTGGAAGGGATTGTCGGCACCACGACCTCTTTGGGCACGTCCAGGACCGCTACCCGCCGTTTCAAAGCGGACGAGGCTTCGATGTACTGCTGCGTCACCGTCTGCTGCAGCAATCCGTGCTCCTCTATGTCCTCGTCTGCTACATCCTCCAGTATTGCATCATGGGCAGTCTGGAACCGCTGGTATTGCAACTCCAGAGCATTCTCTTCCAGGTAGAGACGGCTAAGGTCCCATCCGTTGAGATCAGCCGTCAGTATTTTGGTGTGGTGGTGCTTGAGTGCCTGGCACGCCGTTGTTCGTCGGAGCAGTTGGATCCGACTCTTCTGAGGATCGGTTGAGGGGCCCAGCCGAATCTCCTTTATTTGAGGTTGCAGCTTCGCGAGGTGCCGCCTCAAACTCACCGATGCCTCTTTATACTGCGCCTCCACGATGTGCAACAGTGCATCGTGCGCGAGGAGGTCTGATTCGTCAGTGTCGCCGACATCCAGCAGAGCTACTTCATGCGCAATCTGGAAGCGCTCGTATTGCTGATCTAGAGAGGGTTGTTCGCTCTCGATCCGGGCCACATCCCAGCTGGTCATGTCCGCGGACACGATGCTGTTATACAACCGCTTCAAGGCGGTGCATGCTGCTGACCTCTTTGTTAGGTGAGCCATGTTCACACTTCACAATTAAACGGGAAAAGGACAAAGAGGGTCGGAAACTTGTATTCACGAGAACTGAAAGTCTATCCCAACGATAGGGTTATGGCCGCGTACCACAGTAGCGCAACTACACTGAACAAGAAGACGACGATAGCGAATTCAATGTAACTTGGATCCCAAGGTCCACAAAAGCACATTCACAAAGTTCACAAGGGACACGACAAAATGTTCAAAATGTCACTTGATTTCACAAAATCAGTCCTTACAGGAGGCATAAAAATGTTGGGGAATTAAACTTCCGAACAGTAAGGGGAGAGATCCTTAATTCAATATTTTCTTTAAAGGGCACTTTGCCGAACACAAGTTTTGCTTATGGTATTTTCTTTATTTAATTTACAAGTCTAATTTACAAGTCTAATTTTTAGTCAAGGAACCACCAAGTGGTATTTATTGGCGCAGTAGACGACCGACCGCGTTGAAGAATAAAAGAGAACTTCCAGATACCGACCAAGTCAGTCACCAAGCCACCACCAGTCCGTTGTCCAAGCACTCTGCTGTATTTATCCAAGATAACTATAGGGCAGCGATGATTGACTGGCGACAATAAGAGTCGAATGTCACAGTCCAGTCGTTGAGTGAGCGACACTACGAGCCGCTTCAACATATCCATAACCATAGCATGTTGTAGGTATCCGCCATGCTAATGCATACCCATGGTCTGCGCTATGTGTCCGCTCTACTATTGCATACCCATGGTATGCGCTGTGTATCTGCTATACGGTGGGTGATGACACCACCTATAGCTCTATGTATACTTAGGTATGTGCCTGTGCTGTGGGTAGGTATCTGCTTTGGCTGGCACAGAAATGAAGCACAAATCAATGGCACATTTAATTCGACACTTTTTGATGTCAATCGACTGCTCATATAGCGAGGCAGTATGGAATGTGTGATATGATGCTATCCGGCTGAGGGTGGTGGTGGGTGTAGTGAGGTACCAAGTACTTTCTGCTGCATCAGCGCGGACGTTGACCACCAAATCTCGAGGTCAGTGGTGATTGACCGAACACAATATTTAATATTCTAACATTTGATAATTACTAAATAATTCTTACGTATATAAACAGGATGATGACATGTTGAATTTTCCTTTACAGCTTTCTCTGGTCTCTGCTTGTTTACAAGTTGTTGTTCTTGATGTCTTCTTCTGCCTTTCTGAATATTTCTCTTATTTTCTCCACTCTATTTATAAATTGTCTGTTTTTCTCTTTAATTTCTTTGCAATTATAACTTGCACTTTTATCTTTATTTTCCATAAATAAGGAATATTAATATACATATATATTTTTGTATGAGGGTTGATACACTGTTTCACTATTTCACTTGTTTTAATTTTCCGTTAATTTGGAAATTAATTTTTTGTTGATTTATTGGGTTCTTATTCACTTTTTGTTTTTTCACGCTATTGTTTTTTTGTGTTTATTTTCTTTTAATAGTTTCTGTTTTGTTTTTTTTTGCACTCTTGTTTTTGTTTTTTTAATTTTTCTCACTTGTTGCGTTTCGCTTTATTCTTTCGTTAATTGTGTTTTTTTAAGTCTTTAGAGTAGGTTTGCTCTTGACTTTGTAACAAATATAACCGAATTTCTTCACGTGTTATAGGGATATTTCTGGACATTTTATGGACGATAAAATTAAAATTTTTACTTGGGATAACCCTTAATTATTTTTCATATATTTTTTTGACTTTTTCTCATTTTCGTTTAGGATACCTGTACAAATTTTTTTCTCCTTTCTTAGAAGGGTACTTATTTTTTTATATTCCGCGTAAATTAATTAATTTTTCGCGAAGACCTTTCAATTAAAGAGCATACTTTGTTCTTCCTGTTTACGGTCGCCACTTTAATTCTTATTTACATTGAGTAAGTTTTAAAAAAGATTTATTTAACTTACTCCTAACACAACACAACCGATCACTTTCGATTCCAAAACAGACATAAACTTGTCTTACTCTTACTCTTACAATGTCTGTTGCTGGGGGTTTGTTAATGTCTAGCCGAACGGTGTTGTCGACCGTGATCGTAACTGGTCGAGCTAGCCTCTGGCGTTTCCTTATGATTTGTGCTTCCGTCAGGAAATCGTAGGCTCTGACAAACATCAACCCTTCCGTCTGTTTGTTGGCTTTGTTGCGTTGTAGTTTGCACTTGTATGGCGGATGCAGAAACGCGAGACAAAAAGGAGGAAGATTGGAATGCAAAAGATGAAGATCTCACTCATTGGAGTATTATTTATACCTAATAAGAACAAAGGGTTCTTTACAATTAGTCACTTACCTTAATATTTTTATGACTTCTTCATAATTGAAATTTGAGAACATTGTTCAATCGCTTTGTTCTGAGATTTTTACGATCAATTGTTCTTATTCACAATTGCGATTACGTGCGATTACGTTAACCTTAACTTGCTCTAACAAACCTATTGCTAAACAAATTACCGCTGCAGCGCGCTGATCGCAAATCTGTGGAAGTTGTGGAGAATCTAGACGAGTGTCCATTCCACTAAAATCCATACCTAAAGCCTTGGCGTTCGATACACATTCGTTTCAAATGTTCTTCTGTAATTATTTTCGCACACTGTTTTACAATCTAAACGATATTTCAGATAATTTAAAAACACTGATATCGCAGTCACTATTGCTATGGGTTCTGATTTTAAATCTTCAAAATTATTTTGATTATAAATAAATAATGAACGCTTGAGAGTAAATAATAAATAATTTAAGTGATGTTATATCAAACTACTGGGTTTTGCCAGTTTTACATTTTGTACTATTTAACTAATTTGAAATCAGCTTAATTAAACTATATATTTATTTTTGTTTATTTTGTTCGTAATAATTTAGTATAAAGAATTTTTAGTTTTATTAGATTTAAAGAAAATATTTTTTTTTTAAATATGAAATAATACATTATATACTTGAATTCGATTTAATTTAGAATTTTTTATAAAATTAATTTACTTTAATAAGTTAATCAATAAAAATAAATTGTGTACATCTTTAAGAAAATAATAAACACTTTGTTGTTGTAATAAAAATACAAATAAAAACAAAAACCTCTGTTTTACTTGAAGTTCAAAGATGCAAAGGTAAGTCGCATTTAAACAATGCCTTGGGTTCATTTCATACAATAATAATGATTTTGTTATAATGTTCAACATACAATTATGGAGATGACAATGGTTTTGAATTCCTAAATATTCTGAATTGAAGAAGGCGCGTCGAAACATCTCAATCCTAAATAAAAATGTACGATGACGCTGATTGAAGTTATATGCCGTTAATATGATGAATTATCTCATCCTTTAGCCCTTGAATTTTTGCTGGCGTATCGACGTACACCTTCTGTTTCAAAAAACTCAACAAAAAAAAAAGAAATCCAAAGGTGTCAAATCACATGATCTTGGCAGCCCATTGACAGCGCCACCAAGTGAGATAACACGGCCATTGAATTTGTCGCACAAAAGAGCCATTGTTTCGTTAGCTGTGTGACAAATGGCACCGTCCTGTTGAAACTACATATCGTTCACATCCATATCTTCCAATTCAAGCCATTTCATTCATTCATTTTGTAAAAATAGGACCCGATGATGCCGCTAGCCTTTGAATCGTACCAAACAGTCGCTTTTTGTGGGTGCATTGGTTTTTTCGACAGTCACTCTTGGATTATCTTTCGCCCAAATGCGGCAAATCTGCTTATTGACGACACTGAGGTGAAAATGTGCGTCATCACTGAAGATGATTTTCCTCTAAAATCCATCATTCACTTTTGTCACTTCTTGCCACCATTCTGACCATTGACGACGCACGCTTAAAATAGTCAAGAGGCTTTAGTTATTGAGTCAATTTGCAACTTGTAAGCGTGTAAATGCAAGGGGAACTCTTAAAACTGCCCAAGGGAGGAAAAATAGCAATATGCTTTGGGGAAAACTGATTGAATCCCTAAACACAGAGGGTCCTCCACAAAAAGATCTTAAAGATTGGAAAAAAGTAGGTTGATGTTAAATATTATGTATGTATATATGTATGCACATATTTACAGATAATTTTTTTTTAGACCTTAAATACAAGGTAAAGAATAAGCTAAGAAGTAATAAACTTCACTTAAAAGGCACGGTGGAGGTCCATAAATGCAAATCAGGACACTTCATCGACTTCACTTTCACTCTCCGAATCAAAGAAAAACATTTCGAAAAAAACTTAAAATTGAAACTATAATGAAATAATTTCAAAGAAAACTCATTTGACATTTCATTTTATAGTTCACAATGACTTTTTTAAGTAAAAGTCACAATGGAACTCGTCTCAAATTACGTGCTGTCAAAAATAATTTGTTCTAGTTGATCGACGATCGACAATCCTCGATTGTATCAAGTTACGTGCTGGCACCCCTGAAAGCAAAAATGAAAAGCTGGCATCAGCGAAGTGGATTAGAAGGTTCAGAAAGGGGATCATATAATAATGAGTATGTAGTGTGGAGATGTGAAGGCACACCGTTTTTGTTTGCTGTTTTCAGACTTAAACCCGAACAATACTACTTGCACTTGAACTCTCCATAAGGTAATTTCTGATTCAACGAAGGAAGGATTCATCTTAACTGAATTCGATAAGATAGCCTTACGCCAAACACTATACAAATTTTCCCATGACAGACATGGTCTGCTTTTACACGATGGAATTGGTTGCATGCGACACTTCGAATACCAAAGTGCCATCTTATATCATTCGTTGTCATTGGCTTTCAGTTACGATTAGGGTAGGTTAACATTAAATTGAATTCACAAGAACAAATGGATGCATTGACAACAAAACGAAAATAAGAGAACTGTCACATTAGATTCATGAATCGGGCAAAAACACTATGTCACTCTGTACTGCATGGCGCATGTATAGCATTCCATGAATTAAATGCGAAATAAAAAGAAAGAAGGGAAAAATGAAGCAGATATAAATCTCTCCCGATATGCAAAGTTAGAATATTCTTAGTATGTTTTTGACGTTTCTCCTTCTTCGTTAAAGCATGCTGCTTTCATTATCGCAAATGGAGATCGCCATCGCAGCTATATTTTCATAGTATGCGATAAAAAGCATAGGTACTTTCAACGCATACTATTCACCGCTTAAGTCCCAACTATAATAGGCATAAGCTAGCATATGCGCGCATAAGTAAACGTACGAATACAAAGAATCTAATACGAATGAACATAATGCAGTCTAGCTCCGTTTCGTTCAATTTTTCTCAGTTTCGTTAACTTAAGCAAACTTAAGCAAGAGCGATCCCAGTCGCTCGCCGCATAAGTAAAATCTGACAGTTTTGATCAAATACACACAGGCCAACTCCACTGCAGATAATTTCTCTCAGAATGTTTATCATAACCGGAAATCAGCCTCATAAACTTATTCATAGTGTGCGTGTCATTTCTCTTCTAATTTATGAAATTTCCCCAAAAAACTCATTAGTTATTTCTATGTGTGCGTGAAAACACGTCAATTTTTCTCTTTGAATTCTTTCACATTACAAATGCAACAATGTAAACAAATGGGTTTTGGAGGGTAATACGTACGAAGGATTTATATCTTCATATAGAGCTGCGAATATTATTTTGACATGTAGATAAGTGAGCAAAATTGCATTATGGCTACCCGCAGTAATTTCACAAACTTAAGTGAATTTTCGTTGGGTTTTTGACATAAGCTTATGTTTGCTTATGCCTATTATAGTTGGGCCTTTACCTTATCGCGAAGAGAACTATCATTTTGGTAACGACGCGACGTTTGTGAATTTAATTTATTCGAGCTAAAGAGTCGATTTGAAAAAAAAAATCATGGATTCAGTATCCGAGGAAAAAGAAACAAAAAACAAAAAAGTATTTAAGGAACGCTTGCATTTCTAAAAGAAGAAAAGTGGACATTTCTACAAAATCTGGAACGTTTTTTATTGAGGAGTTCCATTTCTAATGTCATACATTCTTAACTATACTAAAAAAGTATGAGTTGAAATGCTCAACCTAGAAAATTTGAAAGTTCTTTATATGTGTAGCTTATGCGTTTGCTATATTAACAGCTGATTTTGTTTTCGAAGTTTCATACCATGATAGATGATCATCACTTTTCTATTATAGTTTGTTGATGACACCTACATATATACAAGGTGTCACTTTCATACAATTTTCAAAGTTTTTTTTGATTGAAATTGAATTGAAAAATAAATTAAAAAAAAACTGAAAATATATCAAATTTAAAACTAAATAAAAATGTATACCTCACTTCACATTTTTTCGAACTGAACTCAACAAGGCATGAGAAAAGAGTTCAATTGCTAAGAAGCAACTTAAGGAACAAAACTATTTTTTTGGAACTTCCTAACCGAATGTATGTAACAATAGCCTTTTTATGAATATTAATTATTTAGTTATTTTCAACAAATAAAGTATACATTTTAGATTCTTAAAAAACTTTTAACTTTAAATTTTCAATTTGTATGGGATATTTTTCCTGTAGAATCAAAACATTTGAAAATCACTTAGAAAATAACAGCTGACCGAAATGACATTTACACCTGTTTAATAACTTAAAATCTGCACCACGTTTCCCAAACTACGGCAAGTTCTACCAAGCTTCTTAACAGCCGTATCTACATATAAAGAAATTTTAAAGCCATTGAAACTTTAAAACACCTAAGTAGTTCTTGAGAGAGAAATCGGGTACCTATAATTAATTTTTACATTTAAGTAACCATACTTAAAGGCCTCATAACATAAACGCCATCAATGTTATCTAATGGCTGAAACACAAACACGCTTCAGCTTCGGCTTCGCCTGACGTTTACGAGTTCAGCCATAGGAATTCAATGCATGCGTTTCATTTGAAAATCGTAAGGAAATAACGTAATTTGACTCCAAACGGAAACTCTAGATCAAATTTGCTGAACATTTGCTTTGTCTGACAGCTAAACAGCTGTAAAAAAGTCAACAAACAAAATACATTTGCTTTTGGAGGGATTCCCATTGGTTATTATAGGATGTGTAAGCTACTTCCGCGATAAATGTAATTTTTCCAATTTCAAAACTCATATTTGTTTTATTTTGAGAAAAAATAACAGCTGCTAATGACAGAAGCGCCATTTTAGAAATGTCATATTGGAAGTGTCATTCAAAGCAACCTCGAAGCAGGCCCAACGTAACGCAGACGAAGCCGAAGCTGAAGCGTGTTTGTGTTTCAGGCATAAAGGTTACTTAAAGCCATTTTAAAATTTAAGAAGACATATGAATTGTCATCTTTTTAATTTTGATGTTTGAAATTTTGAAATTATTTTCTATATGTCGTTAAAAATGGTGAAATTTAATTCGGATTTATTTATAAATGACTGGTATAGTCAATACATTAGGCACTAACACAAGGGCACACAAATTTATACATCACAGTAATGGCCTCCATAAGATGTTGATCCGAAATGAGGTATATAAGCATGTACACACAAAATTCCTAGGTGTCACAATTTTCTGTCAAAACCCAGTCTGCGGAACTTGGTGGAAATTTCAAGTTACCAAACAGAAATCGTATTTATTGTAGGGATTTTTGGTTAACGTCACCTTACTTTACCACGAACATTTTGCTTTTATTCATGGAACATTTTAACCCACAGCTTAACTCTTATTTCCTGGTTTAATAAACTCGCGGAATAAGCGTTTTTTTTTTGTTATTAATTTTGTTGTTAGAGTTTAATCTGTCAGAAAACAGTTGAGATATGTAAAATGTAGTAGAACAAACATCGTTTAGTTAAGTACTGGTGGGAAAAAGATTACAAGAATTTAAGTTTCATCTTATATATTTAAGCGCACTTAACTAAATGGCCTCTGAGAGACGTCTTAAGGCCCAACTATAATAGACATAAGCTAGCATATGCGCGCATAAGTAAACGTACGAATACAAAGAATCTAATACGAGTGACCATAATGGAGTCTAGCTCCGTTTCGTTCAATTTTTCTCAGTTTCGTTAACTTAAGCAAACTTAAGCAAGAGCGATCCCAGTCGCTCGCCGCATAAGTAAATCTGACAGTTTGGATCAAATACACACAGGCCAACTCCACTGCAGATAATTTCTCTCAGAATGTTTATCATAACCGGAAATCAGCCTCATAAACTTATTCATAGTGTGCGTGTCATTTCTCTTCTAATTTATGAAATTTCCCCAAAAAACTCATTAGTTATTTCTATGTGTGCGTGAAAACACGTCAATTTTTCTCTTTGAATTCTTTCACATTACAAATGCAACAATGTAAACAAATGGGTTTTGGAGGGTAATACGTACGAAGGATTTATATCTTCATATAGAGCTGCGAATATTATTTTGACATGTAGATAAGTGAGCAAAATTGCATTATGGCTACCCGCAGTAATTTCACAAACTTAAGTGAATTTTCGTTGGGTTTTTGACATAAGCTTATGTTTGCTTATGCCTATTATAGTTGGGCCTTTAAGAAAATCTTATAGATACAGCGGCTGTTACGACTGACCGAAATAACATCTACGCATGTTTAATAACTTCAAATCTGCACTAGGCTTTCCAAACTCCGCAAGTTCTAAAGTAGTATTCACATGAGCGCGACCAACGAACGACGAATGAATTACAAAATGTGAGTTTATATGCGTTTGAAGACATATTTCCACACAAATTCTTAACAAAACGATAGCAATATAGTTTCTATTTGATTTATGATACATAATTTTACTTTTCAATATCATATATTAATAAATTTAAGAAAACAAATTTATTCGTGGCGAAAAAAATTGTAGTTGATACGAACTGTCAAACTTTATTCGCGTTCCACATTATCCACACTCGCAACGAATAAAATAATCGCGCGTACTTAACCTAAAAAATCATTCTTGTTTTGGTTTCGGTAGTGAACGCTGTTCGGCACTCAAACGTCATTCGTGACGAATTAAAAACTCTCATGGGAAAGAAATGTCAAAATCGACGAATATTCGTTCATTCGTTGGTCGTGCTCATGTGAATATTGCTTAAGGCCTGGTCAAACCAAACGCGGTCTGACGTGGCAATAAGAACGCACCACAGCCCTTCTGAAACGTCAAACAGAACGCGTTCTTTGTAAAAGTTTGCAACTTGAATTTATACGTGTCGCTTTCTATTTTTACAGCTGGCATTGATCAAGCAATATTTGAACAACAACGTTTAATTCTATAGAAGGCAAGGACAAAGGTCAAAATCGTTTTCCCATCCCGACAGACCGAGTTCTGTTTGACCAAGCCTTTAATGTTTCACTTTACGCAAGGCAAAGAAAAGTTAATAATCAAAATTGATTATCAAAACATTGTCAATCAATTATAGCCTTATAAAGATTTCAGCCCTGAATACCAATTATAAAAGATAATTTATCATTTATAACAGACAATTCATAGCGGAATAACAGATTTCGTAGAATAGCCCCAATTTCTTGTTAATAATTTCGACTTGACTTCAACCACTGAGTCAATCAAATCAAACCAATTTCATTTTAACTATTCGAACAGTTGAATCAATCTTATTCCGACCAGAGACATATTTACAAAAATGTCTAACTGAGATTCAGCATAATATAGTTGAACTAATAAACAACCAGCGACGCTGGCCGGCAGCGATGTACGAACCAAAAACACTCTATATGAAGATATAAATCTTTCGTACGTATCACATTGTTGTATTTGTAATGTGGACGAATTCAACCAACTACTGAGTTTTTAGGGGAAATTTCATAAATTAGAGGAGAAATTACACGCACACTAAGAATAATTTTATGAGGCAAACCAAGATGTCTACCGAGGATTTATATCTTCATATAGAGTGTTTTTGGTACGAACGCTGACTTGGTTGTTATCCGCACCCCACATTACTTTGCTGAATGCTGACTCTGACTTGATTAACTAATCTGCAACCATAGACACACCATATATGGTGTGTCTATGTCTGCAACTGCAACGCAACTGTTGCACAATTGCACATTTCATTTCAATAAAAGTTCTTTTGGTTTGTATTTTAACACTGCGCGTTTGATATTCATTGATTTTGGTATTTATTTTACAAGACAAAAGTGGTAAAATAAAAAGTGACAAAGAGTAGAAAATTTGATTACTATGCAAATGTTTCGAAAATCGAAACCTTTTTAGTTTTTACTGTCGTCAGCTCGTTATTAATTTGTAATTTAAGTCCTGAGTGGACGAATGTACATATAAGTGTTGCAAATTTCCACATTTTCCACACTACTATCTTCAAACTTCAATGTGCATTTATAAAAAAAAATGTATTTATTATGTACAGGGAATGTACAGAAAGGAAAGGACAGATACAAAAGAAAATCTCTTCAGAACAATAGAAGGTACATATTTCCCATAACTTGATAATGATTATTTGTGTGGAAAATTACATTAATTGGAATTCTATGTCACGTCGCTCGTGGTCGATTTTATAGAATCGCAAGTTTGCTATTAATATTTTGTGAACTCATCAGAATGCGGCAACGCCCTCCCGATCCAGTATGCTTAGTATTGAATGATGGTCACAAATATAATAATATGAAGGCACTTTGAACATGAGACATAAAAGATGTAATTTGTAAAGTTGAATAAATCCATACAAAAAAAAGTATTTATAAATAATTTCAAGTCTCCATCTTGTTCTATTATTAGAATTAAATAATACCTAAAACAGCATACAAAAAACTAAATCACCATGAAACACATAAGTCCAGAGTGTAGTGGAATGTTCACACCGAATCGAATCACAAAAACCAGCAGAGTGTACGGAACCTCAAACTTATGTAGCAGAAATAAAAGAATTGTGTTGGCTCTACGACAAATTAATAAATTTTGTAGAACAAAAAAGAATATTCCAAAAAAAATAATAGATAAAGCTGAATAACAGAGAAATGCATCTTAAACATTATTTAAATAATAATGAAGACGCTTTTCCTATACCTATGTGATTTTAATCATCAAAATCCAAATTGGATTGGAAAGTGTACACAAAAATTCATTAAAATACAAAGGAATTGTGTAAATTGAGGTGAGTTATGCACTTAAATGTATAGCAGAGTCATTTGAATGTTTAGCAATATCAAAATAAAATCATTTTTTTTTCTACATCGTGTAGGTTTATGGGAGCAATTAAGTGCACTGGACTTGCTGCCGTCTGCAAGCTTGCAACAATAATCTCATATAAGTTGTAATAATATGCTTACATTAGTAGTGTTCAACATTCAAGCCATGTCAAAAGAGAACTCTGACAGAAAGCTACAATAGAGGTAAATTTTCACAAAAATTCGTAATCATGCCATAAATTCTGTTATGAAATTTCGAGAAATTGTTGCTCGAGTCATGTATTCAATATAAAATCCATACTATATAATATATACTATATAGGTACTATATACTATATACCAAGTAGTCCCTCGATAATGTGAACTAATTAAAACAAGGAGTTTTCGGATTTTAAAGGGATTCACATTACTGGAACTTTTTTCAATTCTCATTAAAATGATCAAAATAATCTTTATATCTATTGAATACAACAAAAAATATTTTTTTTTAATCACAGTTTCAACATTTATTGAATTCACAAAAAAAATAAATAAATAAAATACAAGTTATTGCGAATACACTTAATTTAAAAAACTAAAAATAAATCATTAGAATCGGTTAAATCAATTCTTCATAAAAAAAACTTGTAATTTTTGATTGACGAACAGCTTGGCTTGACCTTTCTATTACCACTGCTCTTAGTTTAAGCAAACTGGAAATCGTTTCTGCATCCAGTTCATTTTGATCTGAGTACTCAAGCAGCGTGTTTGTGCATTGTATTGCTTGTGAGCTTCTTATTTTAGATGCTGTAGTGACTTCGTCGGTTTCACTCTCCGAAATATCCTCAGTTGGTTCAGGTGCAGTTTCTTCTACGACTACCCAGTATCTAACTTCTTGCATGGAAATGTTTCGTAATTGTAAAAGTGGAATTAAATCTTCTTTCTCCGAGTTTTCTTCACGTGAAAGTATACATTTAAAGCACTTAGCGGGAAGTTGGTCCCAAGACAATTTCATGTTCATTACAGCAAGTCTCAAGGATAATTTTTTTTATCCCAGCAGCAATGTCTTCACTTTCTGTTGCAATAATTTCACTAAGCAATCGTTTTTTGTAGTATGCCTTGACTGAATCAAAGCGGTAATGTTTGGGGGAAAAAACTTAACTTTTATGTCTCCATCAAAACTAGTTATCTTTTCTTTATTGGAGTGACAAGTTGCATTGTCAAGGAGCAACAGTGCCCTTTTTGGCAAATTATTTTCTCTCAGATAGAGTTTAACCTGAATAGCGTTAAGAAAAAAACAAATTGTAGGTGCAAAGTGATCATAGAAATGATTTACTTAAGACAAAGATTATTGACAACATTGTCGTTAAACCAATTTTGATAGATTTCACTGGTCATCCAAGCATTTTACTAGGAAAAAGCTTCCAGTATAAGCCAGTTTCATCCGCATTATAAATTTGTTGAGTAAGAGACATTTCGCGTATTGTTTCATGCAGTTTTTCCAAAAATGGATTAACTACAGTTTTATTACATAACAACTTTTCGCCGCATATTTTTAATGTTCGAACACTATGCCTTTGCTTAAATTTGTGTACCCTACCTTGACTAGCTTTGACATTCTGGGCTTCTTTTAATCGCAACTCAAACTGATTTGCTTTTCGGCAGAGAAGATCTGTTGAAACTGGAACGTGGTTCTCTCTTTGTTTTTTTAGCCACTCGAACAATGCATTTTCCATTATAGGCATTTCGGATTTAGTAAGCGTCTTTCTCTTCCCTGGTCCTGATTCAGTTTTTTGCAATGGTCCAGCATCTTTTTGGAATTCAATTTTATTCCCGTAATTGTTGACCTGGACACACCATATTTTTCAGCTAATGCACACCCAGGACGTCCAGCATTTAAATCATGTAAAATTTGACACTTATCTTTTATAGATAAAAACCGATGCGGACCCAGTGTAAAATTAAACAAACAAATACCAACTAAAACACAACTCAACGAAAGATGATAACCCGAAACTGATCAACTAAAAACCAAACAAATGTAAAATATACACACATAACTTTCCAGCCTGCAGCTGCATGCAACATTTCTGAAGATATGTCTAGACAAATAACAGTTAGCTAGTATTTAGTATACTATATACTCAACGTTAGACGCAAGCTGTGGCTCCCACCAAGTTCCACAAGTAATAATTT
Source organism: Eupeodes latifasciatus (assembly GCA_920104205.1). NCBI lineage: Eukaryota > Metazoa > Arthropoda > Insecta > Diptera > Syrphidae > Eupeodes > Eupeodes latifasciatus. Next base: position 387,045,189 of record OV049924.1, on the reverse strand, counting down.
TAAACATAAACTTTGCTATGCTCAACCTTTCATCGCCAAACACGAGCCATGTAGGTACAACAAATAGTTCACTGGGTGTCTTCTACTTCTGACAATTCTGTTTCGGCTTAGGCGAGTGCTCGGGCGGGGGTCGAACGCGGTAAACGAGGCAGGTGGCGGCGACAGAAAGCATCTGTGTTATGGGTACATGTAAAAAAGTTTTGTCTGACTACGAATATGCGAGTACAGCTACACAATGACTCTCAAGCAGGACAATATGCCGCTGCTTTTCTAAAAATCGGAGAAGATTGTATGCCAACAGACTGTAACGGCTCGATTACGTTGAGTCATGAATTCTGTCAAATTGTCTGTAGCACAGATGAATTAAAAAGTAATGTCTATCTAAACCTGCATATAAATATTGGCAATCGGGAGTGGATGTGTGAGAGGGCAATTTTAGCTCCAACTAATGAGATAGTTAACCAGATAAACGAACAAATTATGTCGGACGTGGAGGGAGATATTGTCGAGTACCTCTCAGTAGACAACGTTATGGATACGGAGCAAGTAACATCATACCCCATAGAGTTTCTTAATTCTTTGGAATTATCAGGGGTGCCTTCTCATAAGTTGAGATTGCAGGTTGGTGTTCCCGTCCTGTTAATGAGAAATCTTGACGCACCAAAGATAAGTAATGGTACACGGCTACAGATTATTCACCTAGGACGAAATGTTATAAAATCTATAATCATAACTGGAATAGCAAAAGGAATTTTAATTCCCCGCATTCCGATAATTCCAACCGATTTGCCATTTCACTTTAAAAGAGTGCAGTTTCCTCTGAAAGCAGCATTTGCAATAACAATAATAAAGCTCAGGGGCAAACGCCTAAAGTTGCAGGTGTAAATTTAAAAAAAAAACTGTTTTTCCCATGGACAATTATATGTAGCGTGCTCACGAGTCTCAAACCCACAAAATCTTTACGTTCTGGCCAAGGAAGGAAAAACAAAAAACGTCGTATATAAAAATTTGTTGCAGTAACCTATCTTCTTCTTAAAATGTATTAACCTAACCTATGACAATAACAGTTAGTATGGCCTCATCCCATCTCGGCACAATTCAAACATACGTACAAAAAAGTACAGCTCAGGTTTTTTCATACTACTATCCAAAAAAACTATCTAATGCGGACGAATTCGCGGGTAAAAGCTAGTGGTTATATAATTTTTCTAAATATTCACATTAAAAACTCACTGTAATAATGTTCGGGAATCACATTCTCCACCAGTTTGCTTTGTCTTTAAGAATAGATAGTATATAGTCCAAAACGTATTCGTCCGTGCGCTGCCCATATTTGTATGCTTATGCAGATTACTTGTTCATTCCTCGATTTTAAAAAGTTATTTTGAAAGGAGTCAAAGGGCTTTTACTATGACGCGAGAATTGAGAATGAAATAATTCTTTTTTTTTAGAATTAAAATTGAATTAAGCCCCAAAGAAGTTTAAAACAAAGAAAATGATACAACATCATTATATCAAACTAAAACTGTTGTTCTAAGGGCCAAACGTAATTACGACGTATCACAACGTTTTTGTAAAGGTTTGATTGAATTTCTCACTCCACATTTTCCCATCTTTCAATTTTTGGGAACGAATGTGAAAAGTTGCACCATAGAGATGTAGAGGGTTTAATAAAGGGTTTAACAAATACCCTTTTTAATTAAGATAGATAGATATTATCTTACAGGATTTTGGTGAGACAAACAAAGCCAAGACAACAAAAAAGTGCCAAAATCGTAGACCTTACAGGGCTCTCGGGGACTCCATATTTAAATCCTTTAGTTAATTTTTTGTGGTCAGAACTAGAAAATTGCGCCTGAAAGACTTCTCACAGAAATTTTTAAATAAATTTAATTGAAGCAATGTCAAAATTATCGATAGAAACTATGTGTTTCACTATAAGTCCATTGCCACAACAAATTCTTCACATCTTGACACTAGTTTGCGTTATTGTATTTCTATAGGGTAATAGAGTCAGTAGTCGGTGCTTAACTTTCAGTTTGTTAAGTTTGGCTATACAATTTATTTTGTCTTATTATTTATTCGTGGTACCCGTGGCATGACGGTTAGTGCGTTAGACTGTTTCAACACGACAAGATATTGTCGATATTGCGACGACTGGAAACTGAAAATAAATGTCCAGAAGTCGGAGACAATTCTGTTCCGGACTCCGTTGGCTAGGGCCACGAGGGATACGTGCAAGAATTGGCGCAAGATGGTCATCGTTGATCTTCACGAGCAAAAGTGTAGTGAAGTTCCTCGGTATGTGGTTAGATCAGTATTTATATTTCGACAGACATATAAATGCTGCTCTGACCAGAGCCAGAGGAGCCTTCGCTCTGACGAAACGGCTGTTTTACAGCAGTCGGCTTGACCCCAGAGTGAAGGTAATTTGCTACATGGCCCTATTACGGCCGATGATTGTTTATGGTTGTCCTGTGTGGTTCAACGTTGCCCCTTCCCAGATGGAAAAGTTCGAGCGGCAGTGTTTACGACGCTGTACCGGCTTTTATCGAACAGCCGAATCTTCTTACGTGCATTACTATTCCAACGAGGTCCTATACAACGGAGCTCGAATCAACAGAATTGACAATTTCGTGATAAAACTCGTTCGAGGTCACATTGCAAGAGCTATTTCTTCGACCAACAATTTTCGGGGCGTTTTATCCGAACGACGAGTATTTTGAAAGTGCACGTTTGAGCGGCTTCATTCCACCAGAAGCATTCCTCTTCTTAGATAGATGCGGTCTGATACAGGATAGATTGGCAGTTCCTCTAATCTACCACGTCAGACGACGAACCGTGGATAGGCGACTCCTGTACAATCGGGACGTCATGGCACAAGACGGAGCAGAGCTCCTTCATTTCAGTAGGGCTGTGTCCGAACGGGACTGAACTGATAAGGTGAAGCAGGAGAATACAAAAATAATTAAAATTTAATTGAAGTAACATAGATCTTAGGGCCGAAAGGCATTAGTATTAAGTGTTATAGTTTAACTTAGGGTGTCCGTATGGGACCAGTAAGTTAGTTGAAAGTTATAGTTAATTAGGCTAGTTTTATGAATTTTTGTCTAGCTATAAGATTGATGTAATAAAAATGAATTAAAAAAAAAAAAAAATGCGTTAGACTGTCATGCGAGAGGTCTTGGGTTCGATCCCTGCCTGTGCCACCTAAAGTTTTTTTTACGGGTACTGCCTCTTGCGAAGAATTGACAAATTCTCCAAGAGTAATTCTTGTCATAAAAAGTGTTTTCTTAAAATAAGCCATTCGGATTCGGCTTAAAACTGTAGGTCCCCCCCATCCCTTTCAAAACATTACTCCCAAACAGGAATGGTTGAGAGATGTAAATGTAAATCCCTCATTCTCATTATTGAGACAAACAAAAGAATATTTACCACCTACTGTTTTTTAACGCTCAAAGAATCGTGTCTTGAGCTGTGTAGCACGTAGCGCCATCCTGTTAAAACCATATGTCTTCGGTATCCATACCATCGAATTCAGGCCTCAAGAATTTGTTGATCATCGACCTATAGCGATCGCCGTTGATGTTGATGGGTTGGCCAGTTGCATTCCTCCCCTTAAACAATTCAACCGTAATACCCGTACTGCTAAAAATGCCAATCAGTTTACCCTTGAGCCCAATTACGGACGTACTATTAAGTACAGGAATCAGGAATTCTTTCTTTAGCCGCACTACACGAATGTGGCATGCTTTACCAGGCTCAATGTTTTCCACTCATTACAATGTGCAGACATCCACAACCAATGTGCGTCAGTTTCTCCTTTATAATCATATTCTCCTTTCCTAATTGCTCGCACTGTTTCTAATCATTATAACGGTATTCATAACCCCTTTAGTTCGCGCACATTATAAAAAAAAATATAAAATATTTTATTATCTTATTTTGTGTTGTTTTATACTTTTTAATTAATTATAAAATATTGACCCATAAATATAATAAAAGACAATTTTTGTATTTCAGACTATACCGCAAAACAAATCGGGATTCGAAAAACATTAAAGAGCTTTCTATGGAGAAGAAAACAATAATTAAAGTACAATCTTGACCATCTATAAACTATTGAAAGGTATAAATATTTTAAGTTATTTTTATTGTTAGCTTTTGTTTAAATTAAGAATGCAAAGATAGAAAATTTAACAAATGTTTAAAAACAAAAATTCAATTCTAAATCGGCCTTATCACAGGCATCTTGTCGGAGATACAAACAGAATACACCTTTGTCAATAAAAATAATTGTCAAAGAATTTCAAATTCGTGAAAAATAGAGTATGAACCTCAAAATTCGAATTATATGTCAATATTTAAGTATGTAATCACTAAAGCTAAAGCGAGAAACAAATTAAAACAGCAACAACTCCATCAACAGCAAACAGCGCGCTGACCAGCAAATATTTTTCAAACACATAATCAAAAGTAGGGAAAAAGCTATCGACACGTTAACAGAAAGTATAGCATTAAGGCCTAACGGCGCTGTTGGCATTGCTGTTGTTGTTCTTATATGTACTTAAAGATAGTAATACATTGGTTGTAAAACAAGGGCCACCGCTGTTGCTTTTTCAATGTTTGTCTTGCTTTATACAATTTTTTTTTTTTTTTTCTAATTTGTAGTACGAATTTTCTCCGACAGGGTCTGTGGTAAGGCCAAATAACTATTAATTGTATTAATTTAAGAGACATATCAGTCAAATATAATTACAAATTTTAGAAGCGTTAAATTTTAATAAATAATAATAAATTTTACCTAAAAAGACTTATTAAAATAAGTTTAACTTAAACGTGCGATTTCATATTTTATAAATAAAAAAAGTAAATAATAATTATTGTTGCTAGCATTAAAATAAAAGTATAGCAAGTTCTGTTAAGTATTGGAAATCGTGAATCTAATTTAAATCATAATTGAGAATATAGTGACCATTATTTTTATTATAGTGACCATTGTTTTTATTTTTTTTATGAAAACTTAAAATAACTTCTTTAAATACTTCATTTTTGGTTAATTTAATTTTAATGCATAGGAACATTTGAATCAGTCTATAAGAGTAAATTAAAAAATGAGATTAAGTAGGTATGTATGTAGGACGTAGGTATCACAAAAAATCAAAAATTCATTCTATGAACTCATTTCGTAAAAAATAAAGAAACAACTCCAAATAAACTGCACAGTGCACAAGTCGATTATTTATATTTTTCAGTTTTGTGAATTTTCTGCAATACTTCGCTATTGTTGTGTATGTATTCATAAAAAACAGTTGCAAGAATTATCGAAAAATATTTTTAACAGAACAATAGATTTCACCGTTTGATCTCTCATCTGGGTTTTCTCTTGCGTCCATTATATCTCCTAAAGGAGCATTAAATATTAAATAATTAGGTTCTATATTTTTATAATATAAATTAAAATCTGAAAACGCCATTTAATTAAACTTATTATTTACTATTCTTAAACAATTTTTTATTAAAACTATTGCAATCGTAAAACCTATACTTAGAGTTTAACCAAAGTGATGTTGAAAAAATATGTCTTATTGGTGATGTGGGCCTTGATAATAGGAATTGTATGATCTTGTTGCCTTTTCCTCCTTGTGGATATGTGGATGTTTCTTGAGTTGATGAGCCACTGCCGATAGAAGTTTCGTAACCTGTTGATCTATTGGATCTACACAAGAATTCGTGATGAAAGTGGTGCGATAGTCCGCTTCCTTCCACCAATTGTTCTTCGATAAGTTGGCAATCTTCGAGTAATTGAAGATATCCAGCTTCACCACCCGGTATCCAGACTCGCCCGGCGTGCTGTAAATACAACAACTGTCTGCTGTCTTTTTGCAGATAGATTGTGAGATTAAGCCAGTGCTTAATCTCGTATGTGTAGGAGGGAACAATCCTCCGTGCGTATCGTCTTGTTGTACATTCTTCAATGCAGCTTCTGAATGAACATCTACAGCTGCTGTTGCTGTAGGAGCAGTCATGGACGACGTGTATGTGGTCTTCCTGTTCGCTAGTTGATAATTTTGCAATATCCAATCGCACTGCTTCACACTCAGCACTTCGTCCGTATACATCATGTAATATATTTGGAGGTTTCTGCAGAAATCCTCTAAGTAAAAATTGTTCATGTATCAAAAAAATTATTATCTTCCAATATCATGAAAATCAAAAATTACTTACCCTTTGTGAAAATGTCTGTAAGTTTGGTTGTTGAGTTGTCAGGTCTTCGATTGTACTCGAAACCGCTTGCTGCATCATATATAAGATCTTATTCAAATCGTACTTCCTCTCTTTGATGGATTTGACTACCAAATTCTTCAGCGCAACTGGGGCCGTCATAAGAAAATCGTCTGTCCACAAAATCAATATGATTTTCAGGGCTGTAAACATAGCCGTCGTAGAATTGGGACCCTTCGTCGAAAACTTCATAATCTCGTCCACCGTCGAATTCTTCTTCAATGTTGTCGGCGGCGGCGGCTTCAACATCAATTTTCCTCTTTTTGGAAGTTGATGGGCGGCCGTCAAATAAGCGGATTGCTTCCGCTTCACCCGGGTCATACCAGTCTTCTTCGGTGCTGCTGCTGCCGCCGCTGCCTTGGATGTTGATGTGACTTCTGTTCCTTCGTCCTCGTCCTCTTCTGCAGCCGAACATTTCACCTCCTCGTCCATATGTTGACCACAAGGAATGCTCTCCGGATCTGAATTCAGAATTAATTGTTCCTCCTGATCGCTGTCCTGCTGCTGCTCCTGATTCTGTTTGACTTCTTGTTTCTTGTTCAGCTTCATAGTCGATAATTTCCACTTGACGATCACTATGCATTTAAAATTCACAAACTAAATCCACTCTATTTATACCAAAAATCAGTACAAAAAATTCATCAACAGCATATGTACACAAAAAACTTCAAAGAATTTAAAATAAAGCTATCCTGTCAAAGAATTTAAAATGTAGCAGACTTGACAATGAACTTACAATGTAACAAACTTGAAAAAGAATTTAAAATGTAGCATATAAATTTTATTTCTGATATATATATAAAACAAATTTTACATGTGCGAGATTTCGAAGAAATTTGTAAAATTTGTTTTATGTATATATGTACATATATACAACACATCTCGCAGATGTAAAAGCTATAAATTTAAATTTATATTCCAAGTTCTTATTGGTTATTATACAATGTTGTGTCAGATGTAATACGTTCTCAACCGTGCTTTCGTGTTATGATGCGAGAAGAGTGAGAATACGGACAGAAAGAGAAAAGATTCTTTATTTTGTTTAAGTTTAAATTTTATTTTATTTTACTTTTTAAAAAACAAAGGCCCGCTGTCTTAAGCTAGGCTGCGACCTTGTTGGATGTTATGGTAAATCTTTCTGTAACATTCTTAAACTATTCCTGTCTTTTTATACTTTTTCTTTAACCAATTTTTCCTCAATACACATGCATTTTTCCAACTATCATCCACCAACCGATGATTACACAATTGATTCTATTTGGTAATATTGACCCACTTGAAAATATTCAATACTTAAGTGGGACCTAGTTGGAATTTTAAATATTATATAAATTTATAATATTCCGAACTGTTGGTTACAAAAGTGCCGCCGCATCATATTTCACACATACCCACTTCACTCATAGTGTCGACCCTTGCTACGATGCATTCTCAGCATTATTTAGAATGGGTATTCCTCAATGCCTGCAATTAGTGCATTGGATTTGTTTACAATCCGTTGGACATTGGATATTCATTACTCATATCAGTTTATGGGTTTTGACGTAGCTATGACGAGTGAGTATTATGATGACCTTGTGACGATTTGTTTGTGAGTCAATATATATCGGTGATTGAAGTGTTTGGAAAAACGCGCAGCATTAGGGAAAATGTATATGTATGTTGGGAGGTTGGTATGTAGTATCAAACTTTCAAGTTTGTTTGTTTCCTGAACAACCGAGAAATTAAACTTTGACATTTGATTGTCAACCGAAATAAAATTCATTTCGCTCTCATCAACTATATATGTAGCTGCGACCTAAACTATTTAGTTCAGTGAAATTTTTGTTTAGAACTTCGCCGTCAACGTTAGATAAGTTATTGTTATTTTTACTACCTACTCCAATATCTTTGAGGTTTTTCCAGAGTTTACCTTTTGCTAAACTAGGATCAAGTTTAGGAGCGTAAAAAAGCTTTTTAGATTCTCGTATAGCACAAACTACTCTATTTCTTAACCTTTTGTAACTATTATGCAATACATCAAGCTTAAATATTTTCCATCGTCTGTATGCCATATCCCGTTCTCTGATGTGTTTAACTATGTTGTTATTTAACCGATACTGAGTCTTGTTTTGGTGTAGTACTATCTTAAGCGGAACATGCAGATAGTTAGAGATAGTTAATGTTCATATGCAGAAAAGATCATCAAGGTCATCTACCGATTGTAGATAGTAAATTTGACACCAATCAATTAAACCCAAATCAATTTCTAACTGATGTTTATTACAATTTTTAAAATCTCTGAATGTAAAATAAGAAGGAGAAAAGTCTGGCGAGTATTCGAAAGTCAGGTAAATAAGATCGTGATTGGAAAAAGCTGAGGCAGAAAGTTGGCTGTAGAGAAGAACTTTACTTAAATGGCTTACAAAAAACATGTCTAAGAGCGTACTATTGTTTTTAGTGAAATGTGTCGGTGTTGAAACATTTACTGGAAACAAACTCAGTGACCTCATACTATCAGTTAACTCTGTGGTTTAAAGTACATTATTGTTGAAATCTCCAGCGACTATAAGAAAAGGTGAAACAAATGATAAGTCATCAAGAACAGAAAAAAGTGGAAACAAATTGATATTCTGATGAGGCCTATATACTGTTCCTATCAATAATTTAATATCATCATGAGATCTCACTTCAATGAATAGGTACTCAATTTCACTACCAGGTGGAGCCTTACGGATAAATTTGCAGAATAAACCTTTGCGAGTAAAAATTGCTACACCACCTCCAACTCAGCCTACTCTGTCACATCGGAAAATATCAAACCCGTCGACCTGACAAACAGAGTTATGAGAAAACCAAGTTTCACTAACACATACCACATCGACGCCAGAGTTGATAAATAAATGCTGAAATTCGTCTAGTTTAGGACCTAAGCTCTGTGAATTGATGTGGCACACTTTTGAACCCTTTCGTTGCTCACCTAAAATCCGAATCATAGAACGTGTATTATGAGCATGTTCGATCATGGAAACTCTATTTTGACCATTTATTTCAGTCATTTAACTTATTTTAATTTGTTGATAAGGACACAATATGGTCCAATGGCATAAGCCATATTATAAAATGACAAACTACAGAAGCTCTTTAGGTTGAAGACGTATTAAACAAAACAACATGATATACAAAATTAAAAAATAGAAACAAAATAAAGAGAAGTAAAGATCCCGATGACGATGACGATGACGCAAATGTTTCAAAAATCATAGAACAAGAAAAGAGAAATAAAATTAAAAAGAAGAAAAAAGAATATATATTTATGTTATAATAATGTTGCAAGAAATAATAATAAAAAATGCGAATTTACGTTGATCAGCTGTTGTCATCAGTTATTCGTAGCAAGTTCATTCAGCATTTCAATGTTCTCAATTAAAAGAGCTTTGCCAATACGGTTCTTTTTTACATAGATAAACCCACGCAGAGTGAAAGCGGTAAACAGATTTCCGTTCTTCTTCAACCTCAGTGCATTTTGCAATAGTTCTCTATTTCTCGTGGTCAAACATTCATGCAAAAAAAAAACAGCACCATCAGAAGATTGTCCTAGGTCGCGAAGGCAGAGTGGTTTTTTAGTTCTGGTGCGGTGATTTGCTATTGAGCGTAAGACAGTGCTTTTGTCGCGCGTAGTTAGAAATTTAACCACCACTGCTGGCGGAGTGAGAGATGTTTGGTTTTTCAATCGAAAAATATCACGAAGAACAAATGTTATTATTCCAATGACAGTGCATATTTTATTAAAAGTTTCAATTAAGTTTTCATTTTCGAGCATTGGTAGTCCATGTATAAGTGCATCTTTCTCTGTTTGCTTATATTTTTGTCGTTCTTCATACGTTTCAATTCGTGCGGTTATCAGTTGAAGTGCATCATTTTGTTTTGTTAATTCGGCTTTGAGTGATAAATTTTCTTTTTTTATGACGACGATTTCATTTAACTTGTTTTCAATTGTATTCATCTTTTCGTTGACGTCATCAATTGATTTTTTTAAGTTTAAAACATCAGTGTTAATTTTTGCGGTAATTCTCTCTTCAAAAACATTCAATTTATATGAGAGTAATGCAACAATCTTTTTGAAGAGAAGTTTTAATATCTTCCATATTCTTATGTTCCGAGCCCATTAAGAGATTAAAATGTGAGTTCGATGTGTTGTTGTTATCGACTAAGACGGTTTTTATTTGCTTTGGTTCGGTGAGCGGATGCTGCTGCTCAGGAGAGAAAGAAGAGGCTTTTCGATTACGCTTCAAAGACATGAACACGTACAACCATTCAAATTTAAGTGATATTATGGTAGGTTTAAGGGGCAACTATGTATATTGGGCTGGATATATAAGTTTAAATATTAAATAGTTAATTTAACGTAATTTTTTAAGATACAAGATTTAACATCTATATCACACACAGTATCGGAGTTGGCCCTTGTGTTGGTGTTATATATTTACACTTATTGGGAATGGGGTATTGAGCTTAATTAGTTATTTTTTATGTATTTTTTAAGAGAGTAGATTTGAAATCTATTTCACACGCAGTATCAGAGTATTGGTTTTTGTGTTGGTGTTATAAAAGTCTCACTTAATTGTCACGCTTGAAATTAAACTTTAAGGTTAACTCAATAGCCAAACTAAATAACAAAATATTTAAAACAACTTAATCAAAAGTTAATGTCACTTGTTATTTTATTTAATTTATTCAACCAATCAAGAAAAATTGTTTTCGCGATCTTCTAATACAAGAACAAAGACCTTGGTACGTTTTTAACGTTTGAAAATCGAATATACAATTGCTACCTTGCTAGAGACGTCTATTCAGCAACACATGTTTTTGAACACTGTTGTCCTGTCACGGTCGCCAATGTTTAATTTCGAGTCGTAGAAATAACACAAAATCACGAGATAAGAAGTAACTCACTGGTTGAAGGTTTAAGAGAAACTAATTTTTATTTCTTACAAAGGTATACAGAAGAAAAGAAAGAAAGAACAAAAAATGCATAATATGAGAATAGATGAAAAATGTCAATATACAAAATGAACACGAGAACCGTGAACTACAAAAATTTCAACTGGTCACACGCTTGCATGAATTGATAGCAAAAAAATCATTATTTTGTTACTTGAGCAAATATGAAATTAAATTAAAAGTGAAATGTGAAAACCCACTCTTACATCTACCTATTACTGTAGTGTTTGACGAGGCAGTCTTAGCGAAAGGATTATTCTTAGCTTATTAAAAGCCGCTTATATTGCCGAACATAAGTTCATGTTCATTGGCAATATTATATCTTCTCCATCTAAGGAAATTGTTAATGTGCGGTGTGCACGTCTCATAAACAATTTTACAATTATGCTTTATTAAAAAGTCTCTTCCTAGTATTCCATCAGTGGTTAAATTTATTTTATTATCTATTATGCTAAATTTATGTATGTTCAACTTCTTTATCTTCGAACCATAAATTTAATTTTGTGATTCCTAAAGTTATTATAATTGTTGTCATATTGTATGTTGTAATTACTATTGACTATGCTATTCTTAATTATTGAAATATCGGCTCCTGTATCTATTAATAAATTTATTGATTGATTTCTGCCTTTTTATTTTTAATTTTATAAAATTTGTATCTTTGTTGGATTTTTTTATGTAAATTATCTTTTTTTGAATGTGGGCCCCGGGTTTTGTCGGCCGGGCGGGGACGTACCCGTTTCCCTGAAAATTGTGTCTGTTATTATTTTCTTGTGAATTTTGGTTATTGTATCCCCCTCTGTTGTTATTGTGACTTTTATTCCGGTTCTCATATCTATTGTTATTATTATAGTGATTTTGAAGTCTACCATTATTGAAATCAAATCTTCTATTATAATTACCTCTGAAATTATTTCTACCTTTTTGTTCCCTATTGAAAATCATTATGTTGCTAGAATGCTGAGGACTAACTTCTAAAGCAATTTGCACTGCATCTGCAAGCTTGGTTGGTCTTGCAGCCATTACTAATGATTTATTATTATTATTATTATTATTATTAGTTCTTTATTTTCAGCAAAAAGGTTATTACAATATTTCATTCTTAAGAATAAGGACATGGCTTATCTGCCGTCTGCCTGAAATGACAATTCATTATAGAAATCAATAATAAAGATGAAAGTATAAAGGTTAAAGCAATTGCTCATTTCGATTAGTAGTTGATTATAATTTTTGCTTACGATGAATATGAGTATACATTTTAATGTGATTTACAACATAAGATAAAATACATAATATTTCCAATTTTTGAATGATTTGAAACATAAAAATTAACAATTTTGAAGTGATTTGAAACACAAAAAGAAAAAACAAATTAAAAGCTTGTATTAAATTGTAGTAACTGATGGAAAACAGAATCAAGCTAAATAGCTTTGGCGGAAGGAAATGGCGTGATTGCAGAACTTATAGAGATTGCTCCATCCCTGAGCTCCGTTCAATATCTCATACAGGCGATTTTGAGATAGAGTACTTGCATTGAAATATAAGCGTCGTATTTCCTGAAGAATCGGGCATCTGGCGATAAAATGATAGGTATCCTCAACTTCTCTTGTATTACATAGACTACATATTTGTGCTAGCTCAGTTTGATGTGGCATGGAGTTCAAGATGAAGAGTTCGACACGTGCTCTAAAAATATAGCTTATGAATTCTGTAGAAAAACCATCCCTGAAGTAGCTAGTTTCCGATGACAACTGATGGTTAAGATTCCGATAGGTATTCCTTGCAGTAGAAGAAGATGCTGATGATAGATGCTGACAATAGATCCTTTCATCCACTTTGGCAATAACCTTTGCAAATTTACAGGGCCATTCCTCAATGTTAGATTCTGTTAGTGACAGATTAACTTCATGGGCTTGGGCTAAAATATTCCACTCGTTAAATGGGCTCGCGTTCACTTGCAACTGTCTAAGTAAGATGGTTTTGTGAAGATTTCTATCGTCTCTTTTCATCACTCTAATCAAATAATCGGAGTTGGCTTTGAGGTTTTGTATATATAACGGTGTTAGTCCAGATTCGATGTATATGGCATAGTTTGGGGTTGAATTTGGCAGTTTGAACAAGCGCTTGAAAAAGTATCTTTCAACTTTTTCGAAGTCATCAAAACGAAGATACCCAAACACCTGGGCTCCATAGCACATGCAGGTGTTAACTGTTGAATTGAAGACGCGGTATTTTGACCTATGGTCGATTTGTTGATTCGCAAAGAACTTTGCCCACATTAAATTCAGAGCCAATTTAGCTTCAATACTTTTTTTGTTTGCGTGTTTCGAGAAGTTAAGATTGTGGGTAAATAGAACTCCCAAGTACTTAAAATCTTGCACTATCTCGATTGGTTCATTGTTAATAGACCATTTTTCTTCTGGACGTCTCCTTGATTGTCGTTTCTCAAAAATCATCACTTTGGTTTTGCTAGAGTTGACAATAAGTCCCCATTTTTCACAAAATGAATTGAGTTTGTTGATTTGCAGTTGCAAGGTGAAAGGGTTGTCGGCTAGTAGAACCAGGTCGTCAGCGTACAGTAAGACTTTCACTTGAGTTCCAGCAATCAGAATCCCACCAGGTAGCACATCACAGATATCGTCGATAAATAAGGCAAAGATGATTGGACTTAAAATACACCCTTGAGGCACACCAGTAGTAGTTGGAAACCAGTTAGAGAAGTCCGAGCCATCCCAGACGGAAGCAGTTGATCCCAAAAGAAAGTTCAGATACATCTGTAAAAATTTTCTCGATAGCCCTAACATCGATAGCTTGTAAAGCAAGGCCTGCCTGTTAACTTTATCAAAAGCCGCTTTAAAGTCGACGAAGCAAACATATATTTTTTTCTTTTTTTCAAATGCATTTTTGACAATAGCAGAGAGCGCAAAGATATGGTCTAATGTTGAATAACCCGAACGAAAGCCAGCTTGAAATGGACTCAAAAGATTCTTATCTTCCATCCATTTAGTGAGCCTAATATAGAGAATATTAGCGAAAATCTTCCTCAAGCTATTTAGAATGGAGATTCCTCTATAGTTAGAAGGCAAGTTAGCATCGCCTTTCTTAAGGATTGCAATAATGAGTGCACTGTTAAAGCTCTTTGGAGCATAAGACTCGTCGTACAGGTGATTGAAATATTGCACTAGATACATCATTAATTGTTCAGTAGCGTTTTTGAAAAATTCTATTGGAACACCATCTACTCCCGGTGACTTGTTGTTTTTCATACTTCGGAGGGTTGAAATGAGCTCAATCAAGGTAATTGGGGTATCCAATTCATTTACGCTAACGTTGGGAAGTGCGTACGAAAAGGTAAGTGCGTTCTCATCAGCCGACAAAAGCGTTTTAAAATGATCTGCTAGTGTCTCAGCTTCAAGAGAGTTTAAGTTGCTCCTGTTTCGCCCTCCAAGTTCTTGCACATAGCCCCAGAATTCTTTCGAGTTCTTTGAAATTGATAGTTTTATTGCAATGCTATTTAAGTGATTTTTCCTTTTCTCAATACAAACAAATTTATATTGTTTGTTTACATGTAGGTACATGTTTTTGAAAAATAAAGCATTTGTTGAGCGGAATAGTTTAAGGTAGACAAATGATAAATTTCGCCAACTCTTACATTCACTGTCGAACCATGAGTTTTTAGGTTTAAATGTATAATTGGAGTTGTTACTGTTAGCGAAAGGAGCTGACGCTTTAATCGTTTTTATTATTTCTTCACCTATTTGGCCGATATTTGTTGGTAGAATTTGAGGGAGTGAACCACATTGCCTGTTTAAAAGTGTTCTATAGAGGGGAGCCATATTTTCGTTCCATTTCCATTTTACGAAGTTGTTTGTATTTGTTTGCGTCGATTGAACACAGAACTTCAGTTTCACTTCTATTGGGAGATGCGCCGAAAAATTTACCGTGCCCACACTGAAGTCCACCAATGAGCTTAGCCAATCTGTTGAAACTGCACAATAGTCAATTACTGATTCACCTTGACTGCTGATAAAAGTCAGCTCTCCAGAAACATCACCATTAGTTGAACCGTTGATTACAAAAAGACTAAAGTTTTCAAAGAGTTCACAGAGAAGTCTACCATTTCTGTTTGTAATTCCATCCTTGGAGTTTCTTGAGGATTTGATATTTTGTTGGGATTCTGCTTGAATGTTGATGAGTGACTGATTCTGATATCTTCCAATCCTGCCGTTTAGGTCGCCAATAATCATTATGTTCTCTAGATTCTCATTATTCAAAAACTCAGTTAGATCATCGAAATCGTTATGCCAGTTACTACAATTTAAATACACGGGGATAATTGAATATTTAATATTTTGAATAGAAATTTGAAAAATAATTCTGTTCTGAATACGAAATAGTTTTATAAAATCGTGATTTATAGTTTTTTTTACTCCACATAGAATTCCACCACTAGCTCTACCATAAACATTTGTTCTCGTAGCAGGTGAAGACAAAATTTTGAAATTCTTAAAATATTTAATAAAATAATTTTCATTTTTTTCTTCAAAAAAAGTTTCTAATAAAATAAAAACATCGAAGTTCTGAATAAAGTTAATAAAGTCAGGTTGTGCAAGTTTACTTTTAAGACCTGTAATGTTGTATGATAAGATATTTATATTATGAAACTGATTTGAGTTTTGGCAGACGACAGAAAATTCCTATTGTGTTTCCACCCTATGGGCGGGAAAGAGTTGACTGCCAGATGGCGCTTGCGTCAGTTGAGAGGTTCCCTCGCTGCAGTCGAAAAATTCCGATGATCTGTCACCAAACATTTGTTGTATAAATGTCATTTCTGAAGATGTTTTACAAATAAGCCCTCGTGCAAATTTATAAACAAATGTATGATTTTCAATTTGTAGTTTGTTGCCCTTAACTAAAATTTTAGCGCTCGGTTTGATTGCAAGAAGTTTATTCCGAAATTCGACTAGTGTTTGCCTATTTTTCCTGTATAGCAAAGATTGTTCACGGAAAATGCTGATTCCCGAGTTCTTCAGTTGGTGTGCGGCTGCAATTATCTTGTCGACAATTTCTGCGGACAGAAGCTCCATAATGACAGTTCCCCTTTGTGTATCAGTGTTGCGAATTTCGCGCGACCTTTTTAGTTGAAGATTGTCACCTTCATCTAGCTTAAGAAGCCCCTTGCATGCCTGTATGGCAAATTGAGTTGCATCCGTCCCTCGGTTCAAGGGAAGGTGGACAACAACAGAACATTCGTTTGATTTCCGTGATAAGATTTCCAGCTGGTTTTCAAGAAGCTCACATCTTGCTGTCATCGAACTAAGACTTTGGGTTAGCCTGTTGTTAGCGGCTCTCAACGAAGTGATTTCGCTATAAAGTTTAGTGACATCGTCCCTCGTCGCCAGATTTTTTAATTTGTCTACTAGAATATTGTTGAGGGTATCCTTAAGTGTATTCATAGAGACAACTTCCATCTTTGTTTCTTCTTTCGGTAACGACTGTTTTTTAGAGTAAATGCTTTGCTCGGGTGAGGTTTCAGATAAATTTCGTTTGTTACGACAATTTTTCATGGAGAGAATACCGTAATTTCGAGACAGCCTAATAATTTTTTTGTTATTAACAATATATCTCGTACCTTGTGTTCGATAAACGAAATTTTTATATGTCTGGGCTCAGGAAAACAAAACGATTTAATTTTAATGAATCAAAAGAATAAAGAAAGCTCTAAAACTTTAAATTAATTAGTTTTACTTAGCAGGTACTTTAATTTTACACTTCCATCAAATTTGACAGATTGTCACTCCCTAATGATTTATATGGTTCTGATAAACCATTTTTGAACGCTCGCTGCTAGTCCTATTTGGTCGTTCAAAGATGCTAGTAGATGTTCTATTCGTGAAGAAAAGACTGAAACATTTTGGTTTCCTTGGTAACTTTGCGAAATCTCACTATGTAATCTAAAAGCATTTTTGTTTGATTTATACGATGATTTTAAAAATCGTCGAAACTCATTAAAAGTTGTCGGTGTATTTTCTGTTTGGATCTTATTTTTTACTTTTTCCGATAGCTTAGTAGCCAGGATGAATTTAATTAGTGTTTCTTTTTGGTTTATGTCTTTTAAAGTATTGTGATAGAATTCTATCAAACCTAGAAAATTATTCAGCTCTTTTTGACTACCCTGAAATTCAGGTATCACCTTGGTGGCTGTTACTAAATTAAAGTTTGCCATTTTATTTTCTACCTCTATTTTTGTGTCCGTGTCAGTGTCTGTATCTTCGTCTTCTTCTATAGTTCCTAAATTTTCGTTTTCACCTTTAATTTTTAAATATTCCCGAATTTATATAAACTAATACGTCAAATTTTTGTTTTAGTTGTGTAATATCTTTTAGGTCAGCTGTGTTTTGTATTACTAACCATGTTTGTTCAATTAGCTTATCAACTTTTTGTACATATTCTTTAGTATACGTTCTATTAGGTGCTTCTTTAAAATTGTGTAGGACTTTTCTTAAATTTGCAAACTCCATATATTTTTTTTTATACATTTAATGTTTTTAAAGCATGTTTTCTTAAATAATTTTTATAAGTGTTTAATTTGCATAGAATGATAATTATTAAAAGAAAACAATTTAAATAGATTATTTTGTCGCCTGAAAGTGTGCTGCTGCTACGTTGTTATTGATGATTTCCTCCTTGGAAGTTGGAAGTTTTTAAGTTTTCTTAATTCCGCTATCAGTTTTGTTTTTTGAGCTCCAAAGCTTATGTTTATAACCTTTTGTAGTTCCGAACACTTCCGTTGGAATTGTCTCTTCTTACCACCTCTTTTTTTTTTATTTGTTTTGGAGGATTTTGAGGTTCTGCGACTTTGATCCCTTGCCTCTTTTTATACTGCTCTATCGTCAGTGCTTTTGGACCAGCCTCTCTTGGTGTTGGTATATACACCGGAATATTTTCTGGTATATTTTTTATATTGGGTCGATATTCGCTAATCTCTTCCCATTTTTTAAATAAAGAGTTTATTTATTCTAAAGTGGCCATGTAATGGTATATATATTTTTAGATTATTATTGGTTCAGACTTGCAGGATCGCCATGCAGTGTTTGACGAGGCAGTCTTAGCGAAAGGATTATTTCTTAGCTTATTAAAAGCACGATTTAAAATTAGTTGAGTCAAGGTTATGAAATAACTTAAGACTGAATTTATTTGGTAAATGTTCTCCTATTTATACTTACAACTAGTTTTACATTTTTATACATTGTATTCTTATTCTAATTCTTTATTGATCGATTTTGCTTATGACCTACAATACATTGTCCCACATGACGTAAAAATTAAACGTCCATTTGACAAAATAAACCATTGGTTGTATTTCCTCAAAGGCATTCCGAATGCTCAGTCAATGTGTCACATATAGCTAATTGCAGTCATAAACAAAAATCGATCTATGCACTTGGCGCATAGCGACCGAACATGCTTAGTGTGTAATATTTTTATTTATTATATTTATAATGTGCCCTGCCTGTCCTACAAAGCTATTTAGGATATGGGCTTCCTCAAGCCAATTATATATGCTGGCTAAAGAGCCGATCTGATTTAAGCAATAAATTAAAGAAGGCTAATAAGCCGAGTTTCTTCGTTTGACTCCCAAATTAAAAAAGTCCATTTTATTTGATCAGACTTAGGCTATTTATACAAAATAATTTCCTTACACACTAAGAACTTAAATCTATACATATTATTACTAAAAAATATACATTGTATTGAATTCTAATTTGGTGGGAAACAAATGACAATCAGGCAGCATACTTGTTATGTATATTGTATGTTTCACAATCTCTACTCGGGTTGTAGGAATCTCTTAATTGCCACCGCCGCCGCCGCCGTGGTTGAACCCAACGCTCGTGCTCTAGGGTTTATCGGAATTGTCACCACATAACGCCCAGATGGCGCTCGGTAGAATGTGCTCTTGAAGTTGTCTTCGACCCATTCGTCTTCTGCTGACAAGGTGAACTTCCAGCTCGGTTCTTCTAACTCCCAGAATCTCCTCAGCAACTGATTAAGCTCGAAATGCGAGGATTCTGAGATTGCGCACATTGCTCTGGCCGCTCGGTCGTGCCTTGGTTGTGGCTGTCCAAAGACGATCCAGCCCAGATGGGAGTCTTGCGCCGTCAATCCAGACTTGAACCTCTTGACTCCATCTTTAATTATCTCTGCCCATACTTGCGCACCTAATAGCATCTCAATCTTGGTTGGCCGACTGAATTTTAGATCCGCTCGTTTCGATAAGGGACTTCCTGGCAGGCAGGAAGTGATTTTCCTGACGGTGAACGTCTCGCATTACACGTAAAAGCTCGGATCATATCCCGAAAGAATGCTCAAGCTCACGAGTCCGTTTGGTCGTATGGCAACGCTCGATCCAATGCCACACAGATCAAAAACGCATCGGCGGCGTTTGATCAGGCCCAGTCTCTGTGCGCACTGCTCTGTTATTAAGTTTATCTGGCTTCCGCTGTCGAGAAGCGCCCTTGCTTCCACGGGTTGCCCTGCTCTACTCTGCACCCTAATGCATGCTGTTGCTAGCAATGCACATTGCACCTCGTTAATTTGCTCTCGCTCAGTTCGCCCAAGCATTACGCCCGCCGAAGGGGGAACGTTATCTATGGCCTGCTGCTCTGCAGGCATCGTTGCCGTTGGTTGCTATTGCTCTTGCGGTGTGGCGACTGACTTCTTGTCTGTTGAGCTCGCACTTGGCCCCGCCACTGCCGCAAGCGCATTGCAAGACGCTCGCTGATTTGGACAAAGCACATTGTCGTGCTTCTTGCAAGTGTCGCACTTACGACATGCTCCGCCTGGTGTTATGTTAGGCGAGGAAGTCTTGGTTCTCGAAGGAACAAAATTAGATTCTTAGCTTTGATGTAAAGCCGCTTATTTATCCGAGCATCAAGATGCACGATATTGAATGAGAAAAGAGTCGCAGTGAAGGTTTTAACTTAGACTGATTTTATTTTCAAAATGTTCTTCTATTTATACTTACAACTAGTTCTATACAAAATTAATTTTCATACATCGATATTCTTAGCCTGGTTCTTTATTTATTTATTTCACTTATGACCTACAATATATTACCCCACACGACGTAAGAATTAAATGTCCACTTGACAAAAATATACTTTCGGTTATATTTCCTCAAAGGCATTCCGAATGCTCAGTCAATGTGACGCATGTATAATTGCAATCATAAACAAAATCAATATTCAATTGCATTCGGCGCATAGCGACCGACTATGACTATGTGTAATGTAATATATTCCGATGAAATAAAAGAAATACTTGTGTATTGTCGGAGTGCTGATTTAATAATAATGAATTTTATTTGTTATAAAATAAACTATGTGCACATAAACACACTACAGTAACATGATCAGTTCAGTGCACGATGGTATCACTAGGTGACGGCTGATCAATTTCAACACAATCCAATGTAGGTCGATATGCGTCGAGTTCATGAATGTTTACATTTCATATACATATTATTTTTATTGTTTATATTTGTTTAGTGTTTTGTTT
Source organism: Eupeodes latifasciatus (assembly GCA_920104205.1). Classification (NCBI taxonomy): domain Eukaryota; kingdom Metazoa; phylum Arthropoda; class Insecta; order Diptera; family Syrphidae; genus Eupeodes; species Eupeodes latifasciatus. The sequence goes on along the minus strand of OV049924.1, from coordinate 387,024,360 downwards.
TGGTTTTAGGTGTTACACACAACACTTTAATTGCAGTAAAAATGCCTTCAGCGGAAGAATCTTTTATTTCTAAAATACACAAAAACCTATCCACAATTTTTTGTATCGAGTTTTCATAAAATCTCACGACATTTTGTCAGATACGTTTGTAGATTCATCTACTATAAGAGAAAATTTCGTTTCTCTTAGTTTCTGGGCGATTTCATCACAATAAAAAGGTTCAACAACTGTTGCAATGTATTTTGCCCAATTTATCACCTTAGTGATAATAATGATTATAAAAAAGAAAACGAAAGTAAAAGAATACTTGAACACGAAACGAATTAAATACCACGGAAATAAAATGTGCCGATCTGTCAAAGTACAGCGGCGAAGAAGCGAAAGGCAAAAATTGCAACACGCAGCAGGTTAAGTGCTGCCACCACGACAGCTCAGTAAGGGGTGGGTTCAATGCACAATTTAATTAATCGAAGGGTCGATTAATTAAGTTGCTCGCGATTTATTTTGATATCACTTTGATATCAGAAAGATATATTTTAATTGAGATTGCCACAGGGGCGTTCTTACGTATAGTAAGAAAAGGGCGCCAGCAATTTTTTTCTGGAATTAAAAAAAAGGAAATTGCAAACCTTCTAAAGAAACAACGAGAACAAAGAAAAGAAAATCCAACCACAAATGAAAGAAATACAACAACTAAAGTTTTATCGAAATTTAACTTTGTTTTATTTTGGAAGTGCCTGAGAAACCTTACTAGCAGGATTAAAACTCAGGATCTTTTCGTTAATTTAAGTTTTACAAAATGATTTTAGAAAAAAAAAATGGACGATGGACCGTTAAGGTCTCGGTTCCCAGAAAAGAAATTGGGATTCTCAAAGAAAATACATACAATTAATAGAAATATTTTTACTTATCTTTTTTTTTTTTGTTTCTTCAGCTTCAAATTCCGAACTAGTCCTTATCTTCCTTCCTTCTATCAAAATTTTCTTCCCACTTATTTTCCTTTTCACAAAAATAGTCAACCACTTTTCTTATCTTTTTCGCTTTTTTTTTTCTTTTCTCAACTCTTGTTCACAAAATTATATCCTGTTCACTTGAATGCTCGAGAAGAATTGACTTCCAGATTCTTCGATCTGTCAAGTCACATCCTTCCCAACTCCCACCATTTCGAGCTTTCAGCCAATCTGGAGTGGCGGATCTCAATTCACATCATCAACAGCCAATCGGAGATCGGCTTGTTGATATCAACTTGTGATGAGATTCTCGCGATCCCGCTTACTCGCTCTACTCTCACTGCTAAATGCAAGTCATTCTGGAATTCGCCGCCCGCTGGATTCACTTCCAGGTCACGACGATTCCAGAAGCTGCATTCAGCCACCCCCCATTTTCCACCTCGACAAAAGTTGAGAAACAAAAAAAATTGCGAAAAACATAATACTTTACACAACTTTCCTATCAATTTAAAAGGAAGAAGGAAAAATAATGACACGTTCGGGATCTGTAACTAAACTTGAAATAGGATTCGTCTCAGCTCTAAGTTGTTTGAAACTTAAAAGTCCAACGTCCATTAACATAATTTAAGTTACATTACTTTCGATCGAGAATAAAATTAACTATCATTAAATAATTTAAAAAAAAAATATTAAACAAAAATATGATTAATACAAATTATTGAAATTAATATTGTTAAAGTTTTACGTTGGGCCTTAGGCCATTCTCCATTTGGAGTAACTTCCCATGCAACTTTACGCATCGATTCACCAGACCGTCCGTCTGGTTTGGTTTCACTTCTATGGAAACCATCCCATCAATTGTACCCTGAAACGAAACTTGGTATTTTTTTTCCTCACGAAAATGACAGAGAGAACCATGGTCAGAAGGACTATGGCCGTCCCGCTCTCTCTCATCCTCGTGTAGAAGGGTGTGACATTTGTCAAAACGAACGAAGTAAACAACCAGTGGATGCAAAATGCATCATTTTACTAAAATTAAAATTTATTGTGAAGACTTGTTGCGTTCAATTATAACGCAACAAATCCCACCCTTTCCTCCTTGAAAAGGTGTTTGTTCATAACACAAACAACTTGCAAATTACATTTACTTTCAATTACTAAACATGCTCTGGCAGATTTCAAAACGTTAAACACAAGTGAATGAAAATGTGAATTATAACGGACAAAAAAAATAAAATATCCAGTTAATTATCTATTAGGGACTTAATCATTTTCTGCCAGAGAGTTAAAAGGTTTAAGGTCTTTCGTGTGCCAAGTGCCACGATCTTTACCGTTATTATCTTCAAGGACATACGTCCAAGGAGATAAGCGTTTTCGGATTTTAAAAGGTCCGACATACTTTGGGGCTAACTTAGCTGCGTAGTAGTTTGCCGCATTTGACAAATCGAAATTCCTACGCCAAACAACATCATTTGGGAGATATTGAATATCTCTCCTCCTGAGGTTGTATGTCTCCGCCGATTTCTTGGATGCTGTTCGAAGTTTGACAGCTATGTCCGCCCTAAGTTGCTTAAACCTTTCTCCTATATTTTCTTGTGATACTATCCTATTATTCTTGTCTAAATCCTGATCACTAAGTTTTGGTTCCTCTCTACCACTGGTTGACATTTCTTTGCCGAAATTAGCATAATACGGTGAAACTCCTAATACCTCATGCTGAGAAGTGCGTATAGCACAAGCTACTTTAGCTAATTGAGAATCCCAAACTCTGTGATTCTCCGAAACATACGCTCTCAAAGTAGTTTTAATAATTTGGTTTATTCTCTCCGCGGGGTTAGCCTGAGGATGGTAGTGTGGGGTAAACCTAATTTTGGATGAATATTCCTCACAAAGTACCCTAAGTTCCCTACTTTTAAATTGCGGCCCGTTGTCACAAATGACAACCTTTGGAACACCAAATAGTAAGAACACATTGTCCTCTAACTCCTTACATACTGCCTTTGCAGTTGCAGACCTCAATGCAAATAATAATGGAAATTTTGTAAGATAATCTACGACGGTAAGTATGTACATATAACCCCTATTGGACTTTGGCAAAGGACCTACTAAGTCCACACTAATCATCTCCCACGGAGAAGAAACTCCTATTCGTTCTGTCATAAGACCGGCTGGCTTATCGTTAACTGGTTTCACTTGTTGACAGGTTCTACAATTCCTAACATAATTTGTTACATCCTTCCTCATTTTTGGCCAATAATATTTAGCCCCTACCCTAGCAAATGTTTTTCTTACCCCCATATGCCCTGCTAATGGACTATCATGACATTCCTTCAAAATATTTAACCTATCCTTCTTCCCTACTACTAACTTCCATTCCTCATTACTTTCATGCACTACTACATGTGTCGATTTGACAAACTTGAATAATCTACCACACTCTACTCTCCAATTTGGATAATCTAACGGATTTAACTCAACTGCTGAGATCATTTTTACTACCCAAGGGTCTAAATCCTCATCCGAGATACCAGCCACGACTGGCACTCCTCGAGATAACATGTCGGGAACGACATGATCTTTTCCCTTGCGATGAACTATCTTAAAATCGAACTGCTGAAGCCGCACTGCCCAGCGAGCTAATCTTCCTTGTGGATCCTTGAGATTACTCAACCACACGAGTGAGTAATGGTCTGTAATCACCGTAAACCTAACACCCTCGAGATACGGTCTCAACTTCTCAACCGCCCACAAGACTCCTAAACATTCCTTCTCAGTAGTTGAATAATTCCTTTCACTCCTATTTAAAGACCTACTCAAATAGCAAATGACCTTTTCACCGTCCTCAAAAGTTTGGGTAAGTACGGCCCCGATACCGTAATCCGACGCATCAGTTTGGACAACGAATGGAAGATTGAAATCGGGACAAGTTAAAATTGGAGCCGTGATTAAATATTCTTTCGCTTTCCTAAATGAGTCTTCACACTCTTGAGTCCATAAGAATTTTTTGCTTTTTTTCAGCAAATCGGTTAAAGGCCTAACAATAGTTGCAAAGTTTGGTACGAAACGTCTGTACCACGAAACAGTCCCTACAAAACTCCTAACCTCTTTAACATTTTTAGGTGCAGGAATCCTAACCATACTTTCTACCTTTTCTGGGTCAACATGTAACCCGTTCCTATCGACGACATAACCTAAAAATCTAAGGGATGGCCTACAAAAGTTACATTTATCCCTACCTACTTTTAATCCTGCTCCACATATTCTCTTTAAAACTTCGTTAAGAATTTCTAAATGTTTATCGAATGTATCCGTGACAATAATAATATCATCCAGATACACGAAAACGAATGGCTCCAACTCTGGTCCTAAAACACTGTCGATGAACCTTTGCCAAGTTGCAGGGGCGTTGTGCAACCCAAAAGGCATCCGTTTGAACTGAAACAAACCCCTACCTGGGACCGTGAAAGCTGTAAACTTTCGAGAATCTTCGGCCATAGGGATTTGCCAATAAGCTGACTTAATGTCAAGCGAAGTAAGAAACCTAGCATTCCTAAGCTTATCCAAAATTGCTGAAATCAATGGAAGCGGATAAGCGTCCCTCTCTGTAACCTGATTTAATTTCCTATAATCTACACAGAACCTAAAGGTATCATCCTTCTTCCTAATCAAAACTATGGGAGAAGCCCAAGGGCTATTTGATTTCTCAATCACATCCTCGTCTAACATCTCCTTAAGAGATTTATCTATGTGTGCCTGCATCGCAGGCGAAACCGGATAATACCTCTGCTTGATGGGATCTGAAGTTGTCCTAATGACATGTTCTACTCTATTTGTAACTCCTAGTCCTTCTGGCATGTTTTTGAATAAATCCTCAATTAGTGTGTTCAACCTAATCTTCTGCTCCTCAATCAAATCCGACTCTTCCACAATAGAAGTCGTTCCAACTGTAGCTAATGCTGCCTGACTCGAGAAGTTCCACATACGTGACCTAAGATCCGGGACTATTCCCGAGAGTGCCCAAAAGTCTGCACCTAATATCAACGTATGGGGAAGCGAAGGTATGACTAAACACTCTATTAAAACTGACCTATCCTCAACAACTATTGGAAGATTAACTACTCCTAAAACTCCTACACCCGTCCCATCTGCAAGATGTACTTGATTTACATCAGTTGTCCCTAAACTTAACCCTAAGTCCTTAAGGACCTTCCAAACGTCCCTACATATAATAGTCCTAGATGCTCCTGAATCTAAAAGTCCTAAAAACCTAAAGCCATAAATATTTACACTCAAGTAAGGACGACTGTCGCCCCCACTTGTCTCTAATGTGAAACCTAATTGAATTCGATTTGCCAGCTGGTTGTCAGCAGGCAACCTCCCTAATTTTGACGCCGGCGCTCTTGCCCTGCTGGCCCAAGAGACCGTTGCCCGTTTCCCGACGAGCAGCGTCTACAATTTCGCTTAATTGTATTTTCTGCCCCACAGCCATAACAGCGCCTAGGAGCGGAACAAGTATTTGCAAGGTGACCTTCTTGATTACATTTGAAACAACGAAGCGCCCTACTAGGTTTGGAAAAAGGATTGACTGCCACCGTTGCCGCCTGAATGGGTCCAACATACGCAACATCAGGTTCCAAACGACTCGACATTAGTTCGAATCGTCTCGAGCCGCAATGCTCACCTGTGAACTTCACGTTCCATTTGTCCAGTCGCTCGGGGAACCGGTCACAGGGTATATCACCCTGTAGTTGGAACCCACTAGAGCTCGCACGTTGGCCGACCGTTGCAGCTGGTAACGCACCCAAGTCTGCTGTCGACATTGATGATCGTGTTTTTTCTTGAGGTTCTATCACCTCCTCTTCTGTTGACAATTTCGCCATTAAAATCAAAATTTCACCTTTTAAATCAGCAACCTCGTTGACTTCTTCTGACGATTCAGCCCTAGCCCTCGATATCCTACCTAAAGCCCATTCAATTTTGGTCAAAACCTTAAGATACTCCGAAGACTTCGGATTCTTAGGCGGAACTTTCAAAAGTTCCTTAATTTCCAAAATTTTATTCTTAACCGCCTCGGTATCTTCTCCGAAAGAAAACGGGTAGTGCGGACTATCCGATGATATAGAACCCGAACGTTCCAGAATACGTGAAGATCTGAGAGTGGCTCTCATGTTCTCCACCGTACCTTCCTTTAAACCGCGGGCGCGTAACTCATAAGAGAGTTCCTCTTTATTCAACCGATAGACATCCATTTTCAATTTTCCTCGAAAAAAAAAAATTAATAGAACGATTTCAAAAAAAACAAAGCGCAGTATAAAACAGAGTACCAACACCCAGCTGGTTGCTTTATCCAAAAAAAAAAACTCAACTAACGCGCAAGGAATAAAAATAAAAACCGAAAATTGTCTTCACCGAACTATAACGAGGCCAATCAACACCCAGTTGTTTGTCCGAACCTCTATTTAAGATGTTATGAAATCGCGAAAGGAATTTAAATCCCGAAAGCTAAAATTACTCGGCAAAATTTAAAAAAAAAAAAATGTTCCAAAAATCAACACCCAGTTGACTTTGTTTGCATACGATAGAAGTTTCAATTTCGAAGTATTTAAAAGTTCAAAACAAAAATTAACTCCCAGTTAATTTTGTTCGCGATCACGACAAAACAATTTCCAATTTACACCGAAAGAAAAATAGAATGCAAAAAAAAATGAATTAAAAATAATTTTAAAGTAACTTAAAATTCCCAAATCGTACCACGAGAAAAAAAAATAAAATACAAAAAAAAACGAATTGGAATTCTCAAATCGCCCCAAGAAAACAAAAAGAATGCAAAAAGAACGGATTACAAATAATTTAAGTCACTTAAAATTCCCAAATCGCGCCAAGAAAACAAAAAGAATGCAAAAGAACGAATTAGAAATAATTTAAAACAAGAAAACAAAAAGAATGCCAAAAAAGAATTAATTAGAAATAATTTTAAACCCACTTGAAATCGAACCAAGAAAATAAGAATACACAAAAGAACGAACTATCAAAATTTTAAAACTCGCTAAAAATAGATAAAATGGTCACACTAATAAGGTAGGTTGAAATTATTATTATATTTTTTTTTATGAAATTATTTTAAGATAATCAAAAAAAAACAATATGATAACCCCATTAAAATATATTAAAATTAATTTTACGAAATCAAAAAGAATTAATCTGGTAACACCAATAAAAGATATTAACACTGAATAAAATTCAATATAGCACGCAAAGAACCGTCAATAATAAAAAAAAAACTTGAAATTATTAACGCCAAAATTATGAGCGTTGAATATATATATATATAGATATATCGAAGTGATCAAGAGGTCACCTTCAAAATCAACCAAAACCCTTCACTATCACTCGGTCAATATAAATATATATATATATGTATGTGTCTATGTGTATGATCAACTATTATTATTAAACTATTAAATTATTAATCGAATTAATTTTCCAAATAGTATTCAAGAAAAAGAATTAAAAAAAAAACACTCACTCTTATATCCCGTCTGAAACGAATTTTTATGAACAATAAACAAAGGTGAACTTCCTTGTTGGCCGATACACATATATTATGTGTTGACTAATCTGCTTTCTAACCTCCTATGCAGCACCCACTTGTAACACCAGAAGTAAGACTTATGTATCTCCCGTCTAAAACGAACTTCCCAGTTTCCGTCGAATAATCTTCTTTACAAACACCTATGGAGCACCCACTTGTATCACCAGAAGTAAGCTATAAAGGAAAAATTGATTGGATGAGTATATGTATGTAGCGAGTAATATAACAAAGGAATAAAGAAAAACAGCACTTCCCTGAAGAAAACACCACACAATTTGTTCCACAAAATTTTTTCTTTATCAAGCCCCACGTTGGGCGCCAAATTGTTGCAATGTATTTTGCCCAATTTATCACCTTAGTGATAATAATGATTATAAAAAAGAAAACGAAAGTAAAAGAATACTTGAACACGAAACGAATTAAATACCACGGAAATAAAATGTGCCGATCTGTCAAAGTACAGCGGCGAAGAAGCGAAAGGCAAAAATTGCAACACGCAGCAGGTTAAGTGCTGCCACCACGACAGCTCAGTAAGGGGTGGGTTCAATGCACAATTTAATTAATCGAAGGGTCAATTAATTAAGTTGCTCGCGATTTATTTTGATATCACTTTGATATCAGAAAGATATATTTTAATTGAGATTGCCACAGGGGCGTTCTTACGTATAGTAAGAAAAGGGCGCCAGCAATTTTTTTCTGGAATTAAAAAAAAGGAAATTGCAAACCTTCTAAAGAAACAACGAGAACAAAGAAAAGAAAATCCAACCACAAATGAAAGAAATACAACAACTAAAGTTTTATCGAAATTTAACTTTGTTTTATTTTGGAAGTGCCTGAGAAACCTTACTAGCAGGATTAAAACTCAGGATCTTTTCGTTAATTTAAGTTTTACAAAATGATTTTAGAAAAAAAAAATGGACGATGGACCGTTAAGGTCTCGGTTCCCAGAAAAGAAATTGGGATTCTCAAAGAAAATACATACAATTAATAGAAATATTTTTACTTATCTTTTTTTTTTTTGTTTCTTCAGCTTCAAATTCCGAACTAGTCCTTATCTTCCTTCCTTCTATCAAAATTTTCTTCCCACTTATTTTCCTTTTCACAAAAATAGTCAACCACTTTTCTTATCTTTTTCGCTTTTTTTTTTCTTTTCTCAACTCTTGTTCACAAAATTATATCCTGTTCACTTGAATGCTCGAGAAGAATTGACTTCCAGATTCTTCGATCTGTCAAGTCACATCCTTCCCAACTCCCACCATTTCGAGCTTTCAGCCAATCTGGAGTGGCGGATCTCAATTCACATCATCAACAGCCAATCGGAGATCGGCTTGTTGATATCAACTTGTGATGAGATTCTCGCGATCCCGCTTACTCGCTCTACTCTCACTGCTAAATGCAAGTCATTCTGGAATTCGCCGCCCGCTGGATTCACTTCCAGGTCACGACGATTCCAGAAGCTGCATTCAGCCACCCCCCATTTTCCACCTCGACAAAAGTTGAGAAACAAAAAAAATTGCGAAAAACATAATACTTTACACAACTTTCCTATCAATTTAAAAGGAAGAAGGAAAAATAATGACACGTTCGGGATCTGTAACTAAACTTGAAATAGGATTCGTCTCAGCTCTAAGTTGTTTGAAACTTAAAAGTCCAACGTCCATTAACATAATTTAAGTTACATTACTTTCGATCGAGAATAAAATTAACTATCATTAAATAATTTAAAAAAAAATATTAAACAAAAATATGATTAATACAAATTATTGAAATTAATATTGTTAAAGTTTTACGTTGGGCCTTAGGCCATTCTCCATTTGGAGTAACTTCCCATGCAACTTTACGCATCGATTCACCAGACCGTCCGTCTGGTTTGGTTTCACTTCTATGGAAACCATCCCATCAATTGTACCCTGAAACGAAACTTGGTATTTTTTTTCCTCACGAAAATGACAGAGAGAACCATGGTCAGAAGGACTATGGCCGTCCCGCTCTCTCTCATCCTCGTGTAGAAGGGTGTGACATTTGTCAAAACGAACGAAGTAAACAACCAGTGGATGCAAAATGCATCATTTTACTAAAATTAAAATTTATTGTGAAGACTTGTTGCGTTCAATTATAATGCAACAAATCATCTTTCAAAAGAGTGCTTGCCCTTGTTCTGCCACATTTCAAATTTTGGGCAATTTTTGAATCATGACAAATATTGCGAAGGAAATCGGCGTGATGATCCATGAGTGAAATCGGTAAATTGTGCTCAGTAATAAAAGCCAACCACTTCAGAACTGTTGAATCATTTGACTTTTGTGCCGTGGTGGACTTTCCAAAAGCAACCTCGAGTTTTTTTTATTTGCGAGTTTGTGACACTTAATTTTGTGGAGATTTCCTTCCTGGTGCCTTTTTAAATTATATTTCTTTTTAGCTATAAACTGTTTACAGAATTTGCAAAATAGTTTATTTTCTTTCATTTCTAGCCAGGGAAACAAAACTAACCATTCTCTCCGTGATACTCGTATTGGTTTGGGCCTTTTGGGTTTAGTTGCATCTAATGAACTGCAGTCGGAGTTGTTGCCGATTTCAATGCTTGAATCGGAGTCATCCCTATCAGCATCAGATTCAGAGGCAGAGTATTGATTTTTATTATCATTCGTTGCTTTTGATGTCTGCGTTTGTTGTTTGTTTTTTGTTGGAAGAAGAAGGCGAGCATGTATTAGCTGTAGCAGCAGAACTTGACTCTTCCAACTGGCTGGGTTTCTTAGGAATTACCTTAAAATATCTAAGAAATATATAATTCATGTTGTATAAACCACACCGGTATTGTAAAAATATTTATCTTACTTTTCCATGTTTTATTTCAATAAATTAATGAAGAATGAAGGAACAAACGGCAAAAAAAAATACATATTGACATTATGACAGATAAAAATGAAGTGAGAAAAGTCAAATCACTGAACGAGATAAATGAATGAATTCAGTAACATTTTCGTTAGTGTTATTTGTTTGGGGTGAAAACACATTGCAAGTGGCGACAGCGATGGTTTACATTTGATGTTGTACAACTTTTTAATTATTCTTAGCACTGATATGTTAAAATCTTCTAAAATTAAGATTTGGGGGCCATTTCGAAATGGCCCGGGCCAAGGGCCAAAATATAAAACAGGGGCGCAAAATGCCCGATCGGGCACTTCGCGGCAACGCTGATTGTATGCCACTCATAATGCATCGTCACCAAACGATGTCTTTGCACTTGATTTTGTTGGTCAAAGGGAACAACAAAATTATGATTCAATACTATGGTATAATGTATCAATGAAAGTTTTACTATGCGGCTCTGTTTACATTTGGAATTGTTAATGTTTTGATTGTGGCTCTTTAAGAATGAATGTTATTACATTACAGTCCTGAGCGTCGCATACCGTCGCTCGGCAAACTGAGGCGTCTTCAGCGCTAGGGAAAGATCTAAAATGAAAATAAAACAAATGAATCAATTAAATGAAAAAAGAAAGACGATTTTTTTTACTCGTTGCCAGGCTGAGACGTGGGTTCTTCCCCACCGAAAAGTCCTGAGCGACATCCGTCACCGTCACTGTTTCTCGTAAAACCTTCAAGCAGCGCCGGAGTTTTATTATGGCTGCCTAGCTTGGTTTCGTTTGGCAAGCAAGGCGTCTTCAGCGCTAGGGAAAGATCTAAAATGAAACAAATGAATCAATTAAATGAAAAAAGAAAGACGATTTTTTTACTCGTTGCCAGGCTGAGACGTGGGTTCTTCCCCACCGAAAAGCCCTGAGCGACAGCCGTCACCGTCACTGTTTCTCGTAAAACCTTCAAGCAGCGCCGGGGTTTTGTTATGGCTGCCTAGCATGGAAAGATCTAAAATGAAACAAATGAATCAATTAAATGAATAAAGAAAGACGATTTTTTTACTCGTTGCCAGGCTGAGACGTGGGTTTTTCCCCACCGAAAAGTCCTGAGCGACAGCCGTCACCGTCACTGTTTCTCGTAAAACCTTCAAGCAGCGCCGGAGTTTTGTTATGGCTGCCTAGCACGGTTTCGTTTGGCAAGCAAGGCGTGGTCGGTGCTAGGAAAATGTCCTGAAACGAAAGGCAAACAAAATAATGTATTGATAGGGGCTGTAAATTAACACACACATGAATGTATACTTACGATATTTTGGCTTCTTGCCGGACCAAAAACGTCCTGAGCGTCGCACATCGTCGGCAAACTGAGGCGTCTTCAGCGCTGGGGAAAGATCTAAAATGAAAATAAAACAAATGAATCAATTAAATGAAAAAAGAAAGACGATTTTTTTACTCGTTGCCAGGCTGAGACGTGGGTTCTTCCCCACCGAAAAGTCCTGAGGGACAGCCGTCACCGTCACTATTTCTCGTAAAACCTTCAAGCAGCGCCGGAGTTTTATTATGGCTGCCTAGCTTGGTTTCGTTTGGCAAGTAAGGCGTCTTCAACGCTAGGGAAAGATCTAAAATGAATCAAATGAATCAATTAAATGAAAAAAGAAAGACGATTTTTTTTACTCGTTGCCAGGCTGAGACGTGGGTTTTTCCCCACCGAAAACACCGTCACTGTTTCTCGTAAAACCTTCAAGCAGCGCCGGAGTTTTGTTATGGCTGCCTAGCACGGTTTCGTTTGGCAAGCAAGGCGTGGTCGGCGCTAGGAAAATGTCCTGAAACGAAAGGCAAACAAAACAATGTATTGATAAGGGCTGTAAATTAACACACACATGAATGTATACTTACGATATTTTGGCTTCTTGCCGGACCAAAAACGTCCTGAGCGCCGCACATCGTCGGCAAACTGAGGCGTCTTCAGCGCTAGGGAAAGATCTTAAATGAAAATAAAACAAATGAATCAATTAAATAAAAAAAAAGGCGATTTTTTTTTACTCGTTGCCAGGTTGAGACGTGGGTTCTTCCCCACCGAAAAGTCCTGAGCGACAGCCGTCACCGTCACTGTTTCTCGTAAAACCTTCAAGCAGCGCCGGAGTTTTGTTATGGCTGCCTAGCACGGTTTCGTTTGGCAAGCAAGGCGTCTTCAGCGCTAGGGAAAGATCTAAAATGAAACAAATGAATCAATTAAATGAAAAAAGAAAGACGATTTTTTTACTCGTTGCCAGGCTGAGACGTGGGTTTTTCCCCACCGAAAAGTCCTGAGCGACAGCCGTCACCGTCACTGTTTCTCGTAAAACCTTCAAGCAGCGCCGGAGTTTTGTTATGGCTGCCTAGCACGGTTTCGTTTGGCAAGCAAGGCGTGGTCGGTGCTAGGAAAATGACCTGAAACGAAAGGCAAACAAAACAATGTATTGATAGGGGCTGTAAATTAACACACACATGAATGTATACTTACGATATTTTGGCTCCTTGCCGGACCAAGAACGTCCAGAGCGCTGGGGAAATGAATCAATTAAATGAAAATTGAATGAAAAAGTAATCGTTTACTTACGATTTTTTTTACTCGTTGCCAGGCTGAGATTGCCGATGGTGATTTTGATGTGGATGCAATTTGTGGACTACCTGAAAAGATAACAAAAAGAATATTAATTAGAATTTTTTTTACACTTACTACCTAATCCGTTAGGCGATTTTTGTCTTTTTTTTTGTTCACTTACCTCATTGTCGTTGTTGTTCGGCCTCATTGATAAAAAATACAAATGGCTGTAAGAAAAAGGAAACTGTGACGACAAATCATTGGAAAGTCTTCCTTGAAAGCTAACTGGAAAAGGGAGCACTAAAATCTTAAGGGATGTGTGCAATAGGTTTTGGCGTGACGTTTAGGTTAGTAATTTTATTTTGTTTTCCTTTGGGTCTTGAGAGTGTGAGATGTTAAAAATTAGATAATTAGGTTGGATATTTTTATACTCGTAGTATAAATGGAAATTTATAAAAGTCATCTCATTATATTTATTATTGACAAATCTTAGACAATTTTTATTAATTTTGAATTTAACCATAGCGAGGTGGAAAATATATGTCTTACTGGTGCTGTTGGCCGTGATAGTAGGAATTCGATGACTTTTCCTCTTTGTGTATGTTTGGGGTCTTCTTGATTTGCTGAGCCATCGCTTGTAACAGTCTGCTCACTAACTGATCCACTGGATCCACACCCAAAGTCGTAATGAAAGTTGTCCTGTAGTCCGCCTCCTTCCACCAATTCTGCTTGTTGACGTTCGCAATCTTTGAGTAGTTGAATATGTCCATCTTCACGACTCGGTATCCAGATTCTTCCGGAGTGCTCCAGATTCAGCAGTTGTCTGCTGTCTTTTTGCATATAGATTGTGAGATTAATCCAGTGTTGGATTTCAAAAGAGTAGGCGGGAACAATCCTCCTAAAGTATCGTCTTGTTGTGTGCTCCTCGATGCAGCTTCTGAATGCACATCTGCAGCTGCTGTTGCTGTATGCGCAATCGTGCACGACGTAGATGTGGTCCTCGTGTTAACTGATGGCAAGATAGCTTCCGTTGAAGGTATCTCATAGTTTTGCAAAATCCAGTCCGATTGGTCCACCGCACCGTCAACACTTCCTCCGTAAATCCTGTAGGTAATAAAAGTTCATGTCTAAAAAATGATATCTTCCAATACTATGAATTCAAAAATCACTTACCCTTTGTGAACAAGTCTGATAATTTAGATTTCGCGCTTGCAGGTCTTCTATGATATTAATAACCGCTTGCTCCATCATGTATAAAGTCCTCTTCAATTCGTACTTTTTCACTTGTATTAATTTGTGTACTAGCTTCTTCAGGGATTGTGGCGCCGCGCCGGGTCAAGAGCATTGATTGCAAAGAAATATAACACAACTTTCGTATATTTTGAAGTTTGGATGTTTATTCTCTGTTTATAAAATCAAATAAATAACAAGTGTTTGAAACGTAAAATAAATTACTTACTATTTTTAGCAAATATCGGTAGGCGGCTTCTGCTCCGGTCGGCGTTCATAGAAAAAGTGCAAAATTATGCTAAGCGAAAGTAGTACCACGTAAAGGTAAAAAATAAAAGATGTATTCCTACATTGTAGGCGCGCGAGTTAAGGTAGCGACTCTACCGTTTGATAAAAAAAACAAATTTTAATTACTTATGACAGCTTGGTGCTGCGTTTATTATTCAACTCAAAAATTCTTATGGATAACAATAGGTTTAAATACATGAAATGTGTTTATTAATCAGTTTAATCGTGGGAAAGCAAAAATACATGAAATGTGTTTATTAATCAGTTTAATCGTGGGAAAGCAAATGACAAAATGCAGTAATGTGATCTTGAAATACAAATATGAATATTCTAATGATAATGCAATAATCTACGGGAAGTTGTTGGTGTTGATGACCGGAGCCAAGGCTGGTGCTAGGTGAGGTATGTAACTCGCGCCAATTTATCTGACAATTGAAAAGATCTGTTTGACCGACCGAAGCAGAATTACCTGCCGAACCCTGTTTACATTAGCGTTGTTCGATTATTTAACAATAATAACTCTGATTTTGGCGATTATTTCCAGTGTTGTCTTGTCTATTAAATCTATGAGCAGAACTTCCTAATTCTATAGGTTCCGGTCTTTGATTTCTATAATTTTGATTTTGGTTCCGTGTAGGAAAACGTAATTGATTCTTCTGTGAATAATTATTCAGAGTTAGCATTTGTGCCGTGGGCGGAGCGTGTGGAGATTGCGATTTATTAAATTGCAATGCGAAGTTTGCCCTTACGTTATTTGATTCGAGTTCCTGCGCTTTGGCTAATGCAGATGGTAAATCTTCAGGGGATAATGAAAATAAAAAAATAAAAATAAAAAAAAAGATGTGGATTTAAACCTGTATTAAATATTCTCAAAGCATTTCGTCGGTTAGCTTTGTTTAATTCTTTAGTAATTTCAGAATCTGTACCGTGGGTCATAATTGTTTTGTTGATTAACAACGTTAACTTCTGGTTAACTAGGTTGTAGTAGTCAATTAAAGTAGTATTACCTTGTCGTAAAACACTTAATTCTTGTTCGATGATATGAGCTGGTCGTTTGTCTGCGTATGCAAAATCAAGTCTTGATATGATCGCGAGTTTTATAATAAGAAATGAAACAAATTTACTTGTATTCAGGCCGAGGTCCAAAGTTAGACTGAATATTTATTTCAAAAAGTATCTTACATCTAGCATCTAAAATGTATCATCATCGTTGGTCAACTCCAACGATCATTTTTTTATCTTTTTTTTTAATTAATAACACAATATCCATAATGGATTCTTTGTGTCGCCAAATAAACTGTTGATTTCACAATTTTATATTTATTATAAACAACGGAAACTCCACAGAGTAAGCTATATTGTTTATATAATATTGATTACTTGATATTTAAGATATTTAACGACAGAAGACGTTTATAGTTTTATATTTAACGACAGAAGACGTTTATAGTTTTATATTTGTAAACAATGGGAGCTCCACAAAGGATGCTTCATTGTTTATTGGTATTGATTGTGGTTGTGGGGGATCTTCGGTTATGTTAGATATAACTCGCGTCGAAATTTAAAACAGTTCCATGGTTTGTTAATATTTTCGGCTTCCTTTTACGTAAAGGGATAAGAAATTATTTGCCGCTTCGCACCAACTAACATATAATATTGAATTACCTGAAAATTCTGGTAATGACTTAATAACCTCTAATGGTTCTGTTTTGTTAAGTCAATTGTCCAATATAATTATTGACTTGTCTTACTGTACATAAACAATAAGATTTATGAAGAGTCAAGATCCAAGCACTTGAACTTGTTCTTGTGGAGATTCGTAAATAAAACACCTTGGTACAACTGGTTGTTAC
Organism: Eupeodes latifasciatus; assembly: GCA_920104205.1. NCBI lineage: Eukaryota > Metazoa > Arthropoda > Insecta > Diptera > Syrphidae > Eupeodes > Eupeodes latifasciatus. The sequence goes on along the minus strand of OV049924.1, from coordinate 387,008,008 downwards.
TGACGAATGCCTTTATTGTTGATAATTATGTCTCTTTTATACTTAAATGATTGATTACACATAATACAATTTTTATTACAAATCAAAGTATGTCAATCGATTACACATAATAATAATTTTCCTTACAAATCAAAATATACACAAATTATGTCAATCAATAATATTTAAATATGTCAGCATTAAAAGAAATAAAATAAAAATAAAAACAATAACACAAATAGAATCGAAGTTGCGCTGGTCATTGCCTCCTGTTGTGTCATCAGTATTCGCTTATTTCATTCTTTAGAGACGATGTGTTACTGGCTATAAGCCTAGTTACTGTCTCTTCTGTGATAGGCATTGTTACCTTGAGGTTTTGAAATTGCTCTAAAATATCCTCCAGTCTTGTTATTTTTATTTACTCACAATTTTATTTATAAATCAAATTCAAGTTAAAGATTCCCTGAAGGGGAATCCTAAAAAAAGCGAACGCCGACCCCTGAGGGGTCAGCCCAACCGTCCGACTTACTGATTAAATAAAAAACAAGATTAATATTTTAAGGATCTATATTTAATTGACTGTTCTATCTAAAGTCCAAATTAACACTGAATCCATTAATTGAATCAAAGCCATATCTAAACCTAATTCATAAAACTACCTTAACCCTGGTTCCCAGATGCGTCAGCATTATTGGAGTTGCGCGTGTTGTTCAATGCGCGCGTGAAATGCATCCGGTTTAAATGCAATGAAGCAGATTTGGGCACCTGTGGGAAATTATTCGATTGTGCAGGTCATTGGCACAGGTTTCGGGTTAACGTAAGCTGCGTTGTGTTAACTTTCAATTTATTGTTTTTTTTATAATATTTATTTTTACGTAATACAAATAATAATAATAAATCTAATACAAATTCTTACGTAAATTCTCCTGCTTGTCCTCCTTTGGGGTTTGTTGTAACTTTTCCTTCTGATGATCTTTTCCGATTAAATTCCTTACGGGTTCTCCTTTGACTATATGGTTTCTGCTTCTGTTTTTTCCTCTTAAACTTTTTGCGTTATTGTTTTGTGTGTTTTTTTTTATAGTTTTTGTTTTTTGCACTCTTGTTTTTGTTTTTAATTTTTGATATTGTTTCTTGGGTTTTTTTTTTAAATTCTTTTTACTTGTTGCGTTTCGCTTTATTATTTCGTTAATTGCGTTTTTTAAGTATTTAGAGTAGGTTTGCTCTTGACTTTGTAACAAATATAACCGAATTTCTTCACGTGTTATAGCGATATATTTTTGGACATTTTATGCACAATAAAATTAAAATTTTCACTTGGGATAACCCTTAATTATTTTTCATATATATTTTGTTGACTTTTTCTCCTTTTCGTTTAGGATACTCTCCTTTCTTAGAAGGATACTTTGTTCAGACAAGAAATGTCACCGCCCGCGCATCAACATTATCACGTGCGCAAGCGGCCTTATGCTCGCTCTCTTTAAATTTTATATTTCAAAGTTGGTACCCTGGGTTTTTTCACGATGACAGCGGCCATCTTGTAACCTCGTCATTTCTCATTCCTTTTTTTCCTTTTCGATCTGCCGACTTCATCGGAACACATTATAACTTAAAATTAGATAAAACTTAGAAGCAAATTAAAACTTAAAATTAGATAAAACTCAAAATCAAATAAAACTTAAAACAAAGTAAAACTAAAAGCTTAACCAATAACAATCAAATAAAACTTAAAACTGGAATAAAACATAAGCTAGAAGAATTCATCGTGTCCGTGTTTTTCTTATTATTCATACTTATTTATTTTAGTTCACTCCGCACTATTTTAACAATTTAAAAATTTTTTGTAAATTGTTAACACTTTTTAGAAATTTTTAGTTAATTGTAGCACTTAAGAGTAAGGGAGCATACTTTGTACTTTCTGAATTTATTTGAATGGTGTCCTGTCACAATCGCCAATTAATATTAGTCGGTCGGGATTTAGAGTTTTTAAAAAGATTTTATTTTACTCATCTGATCTGGTCAGATTCCAACTTAAGACTAATCTAAGAAATACATTTTTGCTTAGAAGTAAACTGTCATTAAATATTCTTAAACAAAGAACTTATGGTTTATTATGTATCAGTCATTTATATGGAAGTAACATAATATTCAAAATAATATTTTATGATCGAGACGATCGTGCCATGTCGCTGGTTATTAAAATTTGGTCATATACTTTAATTACTTTCAATGGAATGCGTGTGCGTTAACTTCCATGGTATGTGGCATTGAGAGACTGGATGCAAATATTTTTTGCAACGTGGACATAAGTAACTATTTGCTTTGAAGTTATCATTTTGGGCTGTAGATTTTTTGGAAACTATATTGTTGGTTGGATGGAGATGGATAGTTATTGTTATGCTGTTGAGAAGTGCTATTTATGTAAATTAAACTATGTTTTATTAAATTTTTTAAAAAAAATATTTTTTGGAGGTTGAACCTCTTTATTCAATTGCTAAAATCAGACTGCACGATTTACAAATTTAAAACTTAAAAGTAACCTATTCCTATAGTTTCATGTCCATGCATACCTCTCTACAAGTTCCCACAGGTGGTGTCGTGTTTACTCTTGCTACGTGCTGGAATGCATTTAGCAGCCAGACGCGTTGTCAGCAAATATGATCGTGGGAATGATCATAAATTATGTTGGAGTTTTGCATGGTGTTAACTCCTCCGCCCTTTAAAATCGAACGGCCTCGTTCGATGTCCATGGCTTTATATGGCTTGGGAGGTCCTCCATCCCTATTGATCTAGGTGTTGGTATAGGGCTTAATGGAACCGGGTCTTCTGCAGCGGATGCGTCAGTCATTACCATTTCGTCTGCTGTTACTATTTTTGCTATTATTGAGTTTTTCTTCTTCTTTAGTTTTAACAGGTATACTATTGTTAACGCTGCGAAAAGGATTAATAGCGTAATAATGGCTGCGCCGTTGTACTTGTTCCGGGTCTCCAAAAGGTCAATGTATTCTGAGTTTTTAGCGTGGAGTTCTTTTATCATTTGCAGCGATAATAACTCCTCAGTATCTTTTCTGATTGAAGTAGGTTGAAGGACAGCTGGTAATGGTTTATAGCCCACTACTTCCGTTGATTTGAAAACTTGATTTTGAATTCTGATTGATGTGTTATGGAATTGTATGAGATAGCTTCCATCTAAAGGTATCATTTCTTCGTTTACTTCTATGGATCCGGTATATTGATTTAGTAATAGGATTCCTGGTGCGACTTCTTCGACCGATGGGACGTGTTGGTTATTAATCCTGGTGCAGTTGGAGGCTCTGCTATTTAGTAGATGTGGTATGCATGTTGAATTTGTTATATCGATTATATTATTACTTTGACAAATAGATAACTTATGAAATACCAAACATGAGGACATAACCCCATAGATTTTATTCTTACATTGTAAAACATTGCTGTAGGGTATCTTAAGGATAGTTTTGCCCTTTTTTATGCTTTTAATCAAAATAGTTTTACATGTTTCCACTGTTGTGGTTGGTAAACTTATCATGTATAAAATTAGTGAATTATTTGAAGCGATTTTTATTTCTGCAAATTCTAGAGCTTCTAGGATGTTAACATACGGCATGTTTTCCTTATTTAAAATTTCTTGTATAATATCAATTTCGATATTGGACAGAATGTAACTGTTGACAATATTGACCTTAGCCCAGTGAATTGCATATTCTAAATTTACAATTTCTTCCTTTATTAATCCTAATCTTAATTCTATATTTAAGACTATCTCGTCTTTAACATTATTGTCTTCTTGCATTTTTTTATTAATAATATTTGTGGTGTTTACCACTTCATCAATTTTTTTAATTAACATTTTGTTTATTACAATTTGATTATTGTTATTTGTTAAAACATTATTTATTTTCTCTTTGATAACATCAAAGTCATGTTTATCGGGGCTGCCTGAAATAAATTTCCAGGCACTGCCTATAAAATCTATTGAGCGTTTAACTTTAGGTGAGGGCATTAGTCGATTAAGGTGGGTTTTAATTTGGATTATCTCATTTTTTAGGTAAGGAAAGATGGGATCTTTTTCTAGTGAGTTGTGTGTTAAGAACATTTCAAGTTCTTCGATTACTACTTTGTATTGCTTAAGATCGATACTATGGATAATTTTAAATGTTCCCGCTTGAACTTTTGCTGAACCTGTATCTATGGTTATCGATTGGGCACTGGAATAATCCAGGATCTGCACCTCAGCTGCACTCGCTGCGATGAGCAATCTAAAAAAGGAGTAAGGGTTTGATATTAGGATTTTAATTTTTTATCAGTGCCTTATGAACAGTTTTGCCAGATTTAGTTAAAATAGTGGTTGACTTATTTTCGGCAACTATTTCCTTTTTATATCGAGAATTCAATTTAGAGCCAATGCGCTTATTTTGCTTTACATAGATTATTTCTCCGGGGGTATAAACTTTAATGGGTTGTCTAAACTTGTTATGATATTCGAGGTCTTGGGCTTGTTTTCTTTTAAGTTTACCTATGTTCTCTTTACGAGCTGTCTCTAGCTGTGTTAGGTCAGGTGTAACTCTATGACCAAAGAATACCTCAATTGGTTTTTTTGTGGTAGTAGAATGTATTGAAAGATTATATTCGTATACAGCTCTATGTAGTAATTCGTTAAAAGATTGATGGGAGTTATCTTTTTTCAGACATCTCATAATTTCTATGAGGGTTGAGTGAAATCGCTCAACTTGACCGTTCGCGCTACTACAGTAAGGGGGTGTCGTAAAGACTTTTATCTTGAGTTCATCTTCCAGCATATAACCTATTGTCACCGAGTTAAAGGATTTCTCATTGTCGAAAACTACAGTTTCGGGCAATCCGAAGGAAAACAGAATTTCTCGTAGAGGCTGACGGATGTCTTCCACAGCCCTTGACTTTAGTACTCTGACTTGAGCGTATTTCGAAAACTTGTCTATGGAAGTTAAGACGAGTTTGTTTTCGGTAATAAATATATCAACGTGGACGATTTGGCCTGGATATTCTGGTATCGGCGTAGGTTGCACTTGTTGCTTTGTAGGATGCCTATCGTATTTGCTTACCTTGCATACAGTGCAATTCCTTACAACCTTGTTTATTTTATTGGCCATTTTGGGAAAATAATACTTTTCCAAAATCTGTGATTTATTTTCTCGCTGATTGCGATGCGCTCTTTTATGTGTACTAATTATAATTTCCTCTTGTCTTGTTTCATTAGTTATGTCTTCCACTTGAAGTTGAGTAAACCTAGTTCGAAAATTTTTGAAGTGTAGTGGATAAATTTCCTGTATAATGTCCATCACTTTATCGTCTGTTTTAATGCAATTAATTACGGATGGATTTAGTACTTTCTTGAGGATTTGCTTTAGGTTGTCTTTATTGTACACCTGTTCTATTATCACGTGCCTATGGTAGGTTGGGAATATAATTTCGAATGTCTGGCTGGGTGTTTGTCCTATTTGAAGTAAGATTTGATTTTTGAAAACATTAATCGGGGTATCTACTTTCATTACCCGACTTTTATTTAGACCTTCATTGCTGTGTGAGGATGTTGACACTAAATTTATATGGGGAGTACTATAAGCTCTGGATAGGGCGTCTGCCACTACATTTGTTTTGCCAGGCTTGTATTTGATTTCGTGATTGTATTCCTCTAATATAGATTTCCAGCGTTTCATTTTACTGTTGTTATTTTTTGTGCTTAACGCAAATGTGAGAGGTTGATGGTCGGTGAAAATGCGGACCCTAGCGTGACCGTAAAGGTAATTGCGGAGTGAGCCGAGGGCCCAGACGATGGCTAGCATTTCTTTTTCATTAGCCGCGTAGTTCTCCTCTGTCTTAGTTAGCGTTCTGCTGATGAAAGTTAAGGGTCTATTATCTTGTTCCAGTACCGCCCCGATCGCGACATTAGAGGCGTCTGTTGTAAGGTCGAATGGTTTCTTGTAGTCTGGGTAAGCAAGAATAACGTCTTTTGAAATTAAAGATTTTTTTATTTTGTCAAAAGATTCTAAAGCTTCATTGTTCAAGCTGATTTGGATTCTTGAGGATTGATTTTTGGACGTTCGTCCTCCCTCCCCTCTTAAGAGGTTTGTCAATGGTTTTGCTAATTGAGCATAACCTTGAATAAACCGACGATAATATCCTGACAACCCGAGGAAGGATCTCAGCTCTTTGAGAGTTTTGGGCACAGGGAATTCGGTAATAGATTTTACTTTATTTGTATTAGTCTTAATACCTTCTGATGATATTTTGAATCCGAGAAACTCTACCTCTGAGCTAAAAAATTTACATTTATCTAGCTGGACTTTCATGTTGGCTCTGCTTAATGTACTAAAAATTTGTTCGATATCTTTGGCGTGTTGTTCTTGGTTTTCGCTGAATATAATGATATCGTCTATGTACACGTAGCACGATTTTCCGATGTAATCCCTTAATATGTCATCAAGAGTGCGCTGGAAAATCGAGGGAGCATTTTTAAGTCCAAAAGGGAGCCTAGTGAATTCGTACTTTCCGTTGTTAATTGAAAAGGCTGTCTTCTCAATATCAGATTCCTTTAAAGGAATTTGATGGAAGCCACTTTTCAAATCAAGCACGGTGAAGAATTTATTTCTTCCAAGTTGCGCTGTCACCTCATTAATTTCAGGTATGGGGTATCTGTCGGCTATAGTAATGGTGTTTAATTTTCGGTAATCAATTACCATTCGATATTGCTTTGCGCCAGTGGAGTCGGGTTTTTTTGGCACGATCCATACCGGTGAATTATATGGAGACCGTGAAGGTCTTATAATTCCATCGTGCAATAGCTGGCTTACTTGTTTTTCGACTTCCGACTTAAGAGCCATAGGGAATGGATAATATCGAGTGAAAACAGGGTCGTCAGTGGTGGTCCTTATTTCGGCTATAACAGCTGTTGTGTAGGTAAGCCTCTCTTCGGGCTCAGCGAAAAGGGCTGGATATTTTTTCACCGCTGATGCAAGCATTTGCTTCTGAGAGTTTGTAAGGTTTTCCATACTGGCAGTAATATTGTTTACGGATTGAACTTTCAACTGATGCATTTTTATTTTAGCTTTATCAAGAATTGTCATGAAACTGTTTTGTGTGTGGATGACGGCTTTTAATTCCTTGAGCGTGTCATTGCCCAAGATGCCATGAAAAGTTTTGAGGTTTGGTAGAATGAAAAATTTTATATTTACGTCTTTAAGACCAAATAAGTTTAGAAAAGTGTGCTTACTGATTTTAACATCCCCGGCTATAGATTTAGCAAAGAATATTTGTTTATTATCGATAGGTTTCTGTACTAGGTCGGGTTTTATGTAGTTTTTACTTGACCCAGTGTCAATTAGGAATTTTAAAATTTCTCCGGTCCTCGTTTTGCATTTAAAATAAGGTAACGAGGACTCAGTTAACCTAAAAAATGAATATCGCTGTATTCATTTTCCAAATCTGGTTCAATTTGATATTCGCTTTCTAATGGATAATCCTCTAAAGAAAGTTCTTCCATAGCTTGCTCACAGGCTTGAAAATAGTTTGTTTCCTCATCTTGTTCTTGATTTTCAGTCCCATGGTTTATATGGTAATTGGGCTGGCCCCCGCTATAGTGAGAGTTTTGCAGTGGTTGTTGCGGAGAGTTTTGTGACCTTTGGCTAACATTATAGTTCCTCGTTTGAGGATTTTTATTTTCAGTTTTGACTATGTTTGGAGACGATTTATTGGGTTGAGACCTGTTTTGGTTAAAAGGCTGCGAATTATATTTTAATTGTGGGTTATAGGTTGGTTGATTTCTAGCTAGCTGACTCTGGGGTTTAACTGTTACTGGAGTAGGGTAGGGTTTGGAGTAATTTGAATATCCAGGTTGGTATGGTCTATTAGTAGCAATATTAACGTTATTTCGCTGATAAGTAGGATATGATTGCACTGGGTTAAATGACCGTGAAGGTCCCATTTGGTGAATTCTTTTGATTGTTCCTTGTGGTATCTGAGCGCATTGGGGTTTGGCGTGCTGATTTTCGTATTTCATACATAAATGCAACGCTTGGGGCAGATCAATTGGTTCTTTCATTCCCAAAAGATCTGATAAGTTGCCCTTGAGACCTCTTATAAATGTTTCCAGGGCTTTATCCCTGTACGTCTGAATTAAGACTCTCATTGCTTCGGCACCTATATCCATGCAGGATATTTTATTGATAATCAACGTTAAGTGTGAGCTAACAGTTTGATAGAACTGTTGCAGAGATTGATTTCCTTGGGATAAATTGAACATTTGGCATTCCAGAGTTGTTATATCTCTTTTATCCGCATAGTGCATTGTAAGACATCGCACAATGCATTCCCAGCTAAGGGGTGTGTTGAAAGATTCCAGAGCAGCGTCTGCTCCTCCAGTAATCTTATTACGTATGACATTTAGAATGCCATAGTATTTAGGAGTGCCCTTTAGGTTTTCGTACATTGTGAGTACTCGTTGAACTGACTTCTTCCAGGAAGAAAACTCTCCAGGTTCGCCAGAAAAAGTTCGTAGGCATTTAACAATATCTGGTATTTTGTCTAAACCATCGACATTTGTTAAAAATTGGGGGTATATTGTTTGATCGGTTTCTTGAAATTGTTGAGAATCAGGCTTAAGTAATTTTTTCATGAGTCTTTCACCCTGTTGTTCGAAGACTCTGGTCACTATAGATGTGACCACTGCATCTAGTTCGGGTGTTGACCTCACTTCTGTTGCAGCTGGGCGTGTGCTAATAGGAATAGAGTGTAATGAACTATAATTGTCTGAAGGGGAAATATCAATGGACAGTGGTGCGTTAATCGGTGGAACTTGTGGCTGCACTAAAGATGAGGATGGACTGAAAGGAGTTGGGGTAGGCATCGTATGAGGATGTGTAGTAGGAAGAGTAGCTGAGTGCATGGGAGCAATAGTAGTTATAGGAGCAACTGAAATTGGGGGGTTTTGGGTATTATCAGCCCCAGCACCTGTTCGCGTAATAGGCATTTTGATCGCTTTACAAAATATTTTAAGAGCACTTGCTTAGATATTGAAATTTCTTTTTTCTAACAATTATTACTTTCTAAAAAAAAAATTTTTTCAAGATAAAGAATCTTATGTTTTTTTTTCTTTTTGAATCGATTTTGAAATGATTAGATATTACAATTTGTGTATTATATTCAACTTATTATCTTTTGGTTGTATGTATTTATTTATTATTATACTATATTCTTAAGTAACTAACTTACAATAAAATCAGCATCTTGTACTGGAACTTTTTCTTTCACTCCGAGATGAAATGGACTGATGTGTTTTTGCGTGTTCTTAACACGGACACTTATTATTTTCTGTTTATTTTTTCCTGGGGACAAGGTTGACCGAGGGCGTAAAGCTCGCGTTAAGTGTGATATTGTTCACTAGTATTTACGGCTTATTTAGGCGATATTATTCACTAGTAGGTACCTTCTTTCGGCTGCTTTAGGCGATATTATTCACTAGTACCTTTTTTCGGCTACTTTAGGCGATATTATTCACTAGTACCTTTTTTCGGCTACTTTAGGCGATTATGTACTTTCGGCTACTTTAGGCGATTATGTACTTTCGGGTACTATTAGGCGATTATGTACTTTCGGCTACTTTAGGCGATTATGTACTTTCGGCTACTTTAGGCGATTATGTACTTTCGGCTATTAACGCGACTTCACTTCTCGGTCCCTGCTCGGGCGCCAATTAAACTATGTTTTATTAAATTTTTTAAAAAAAATATTTTTTGGAGGTTGAACCTCTTTATTCAATTGCTAAAATCAGACTGCACGATTTACAAATTTAAAACTTAAAAGTAACCTATTCCTATAGTTTCATGTCCATGCATACCTCTCTACAAGTTCCCACAGGTGGTGTCGTGTTTACTCTTGCTACGTGCTGGAATGCATTTAGCAGCCAGACGCGTTGTCAGCAAATATGATCGTGGGAATGATCATAAATTATGTTGGAGTTTTGCATGGTGTTAACTTGTATGGTTGTTGTTTATGGTTTGGAATGTGTTTTGCAGTGTATTTTGTGTCATCATCAAGAGTTTGGGCTATTTCAAAGAGTTTATCTAATGAGAGCCTATACGCATGAGTCGGCGGATTGTTTCTTTAAAAATGTTTCGAATACATGAATCTTTTATTACTTTTAGTTCTTTGAACTTTTATAGTTCCATTTGAATTTTCATAATTTGTATTTCCATCTGTAATTATTTCTTTGTACAATGATACTAATTCTAGGTTATTATAACTAGGTACAAGCTTAATAAGAATTTTATAGAAGTTTTCAACGAAATAATTGGAATCAAAAGTATAAATATTATTAGGTTTTTATTAATAATAAAACTACTTTTAATATTAGCTAGTTTATCAACTGTTATCCTATACCTTCCTATTTCTGTTGTTTTGAAACGTCTGATTTTCTTGGTCTGAACCTGGTTCTTCTGAATTATTTTCTTGTATTTTGTTTTTTACGATTGCTTCTGCAAGTTCCCTATATTCTTTAGCCTTGGATGTCAACTGAGTCAGATATTTATGTTCCTGTTCTGTAAGATTTTTTTTTTGATTAAAAATTGTGAAGTGTTCAATGAAAATATTCCACAATTGTAAAATTTCTTTTAATTTTTTGTTTGCCCCTTCGAGTTTTCTTTTGCGATTTGAAGATTTTTTTAGGTTTAGATAAAAGTTTTTTAGTGTGCCTAAAGCTTCTTCCAAAGTCGAGAAATCCATTAACCAATATAAAAATTTTAAGAAAATTTGTGGGTTTATTTTTTATTTAAAAAAAAAAAATTATACAGACATTCTTCTGGTTATATTGTTTTTGACTATTTCTTTTCTAATTGCCTTATTAAATTTCCTTAAGTCTCTAATATATTTGGCGAGAAAAATAATAATAATTATAATTATGATAGACGCTACATCTATTCCATATTCATATTTATCATTGGGCTTATTAATTTGAGGCCCGTTATTGTTAACGATGAACTCTTCTACTTTAGACTGGGATTTACCCATTACAGAAATTGAAAAATAATAATTGAGATAAAAAATAAATTTATATTTTGAAAATTGAATGAAAACAAATTTAATATTTGCTCTCGCTGATTTCCTTTGCTGTTGTCATCATCGACTGGAACAGCTTGTGGAGCTCTTGCTCTTCGGCTTTCTTTTGTTTCCGCTTAGCTGCTTTGCTGGAGCGGATTGCTCCCTTCACTTGCTGGATCTGGCGCAAGTATTTTTGCTTCACATCGTTGGGTTGGCCGGGTATGTTTGCCAACCGATGTAGTTCGATTAGGTGTTTCTTGAGCTGCACCCTCTTTCCCGCTCGTACCTTTGGAGTTGGGGGTACTGGAATTGGTTCCGCAGCACGGGTAGTATTTCGCCTCAAATACTCTTCGATAGTTAAGGGTTTGGGGCCGACTCTGATTTGATCGATTTCTTTGGGAATTGTTGGTTCTTTTAGCAGTGCCTGGGCTTCTTTAATTAGATTGGCTGCTAGGGCCAGTTGAGTTTGTCAGGACATCTAATAGAAAACGTTTTGCTGCTCCTGGTAAGATCGCCATGCAATGTTTGTACCCCTGATAGTGAGTAGTTTCCGTAGAGCAGACTTGGTCCGGCGAGTAGCCAAGTATACCTTAACCCAAAAGCGGATAGCTCTGTAGGGCGTCTGAACTACTGAATTAAAACTCAATCGAAACCTCCAGCGAGTTGCTAAATAAAAGAATCGATCGAGTTGACTTCAGAGTTTGAAGTGATAGAATATATTTTTATCATTCCCTTTTATACACAAAATTATTAAACTTCGTATACACCCAACCATACTTCGACAATCGATAACGTTCTATCGATATTCCCACAATATGCACAATCAGCATTTGACCTTACCATGCATTTGTTTCAAAAATCAACGACACTTGAAATAGGAAATACAAAAATACTCGTGCACTAAAAGTGTCATATGAGTATTTTTGTTTATATTGTATTTCTCCTATAGTTCGTGCAATGAAGGTGCCGATTGAACTATATGGGTATATTATAAACAAAGTGTGCCAATAGAAATATGAATAATTTTGTTTATTACGATTCGGCTCTATAGCTATAGCTATAGCCAACGCGGTGACCGACGCGACGGGACAAAGTATGTGCGATGGATATGGATGGGAAACCGAGTATCAAGTATCAAGCAGGTTGAATGTATTCTTAATTGTTTGGCGGCAATTAGTTAAGTGGTCGCTGGTGCGATCCCTTCACACCGTTCCTGGTACGGAACCCAGTTGGACGGTTCTGGTAATCGCTGCTTGGATCCTGAAGGTTTGCCTTGTTGCGCAGCAGGATCCGCTGACGGCTTCTTTGATGATTGCGACTGGCGGCAATTAAATGTGGATGGGCACCTATCTGAGCGGTGTCCAGACTTCAGGCAGTTGAAACACAGGTCCTCTGCTCGGAGGAAGTTGAGTTTCGTGCTAGCATCCCATCCACCGAACTCGCTGCAGTGGTTGAGGATGTGGTTTCCGTTGCAACCTGCACACCGGTTATTCTGCTTCTTCACTGCTGCTGCGGCATGTGTCCGAGCGACCGGTTTAGCCCGGGCCGAGGGACGCGGAGCTGACCGACTCGCAGCATCCGAGCGACTGCCAAATGGTCGCCTAGCTATTTCAGCACCAAGGCTGTGGGCACGGAGTTCCACGAACTCTAGTAATGACGCCAATGATGCTTTTTTCTTGGGTGGGCAATGCATGCTCCAGAGATGTTGTGTCTTCGGGGGAAGCTTCGTGAGGACGATATGCAGGGTCAACGTGTCCCAGCTGTCGACTGGTTCTCCCATGACCTTGAGTGAGCGTAGAGACTCACCTACTGTGTCCCTGATACGCATCAGCTCGCGGGGTGACTCCTCTGCGGCGGCAGTTACCCCCAAAAATCGGGATACGTGAGCCTCTGCTAGCAATGATGCCTTTGTTTGTGCATTTATGCCCAAGATATGTAACTTCTTGATTGAAAAATATGCATTTATCAGGATGTAGTTTTAAGTTGTACTTCCTGCATGTATTGAAAACATTCTCTAAATTTTTGATCATGTGTTTTTCGGAACAACCTAATACTACCAAGTCATCCATGTAAAGAAATGCTTGCAATGGCTTAAGACCTGCAAATGCTAGTGTCATCATCCTTTGGAAAGAATTTGAGGCAATTTTCAATCCATAAGGTAGTCGCTTAAATCGGTATGTACCGCCATCAGCTGTGAAAGATGTAATATCTCTTGATTCCTTGCTTAACTCTATCTGATGGAATCCTGACGTTAAGTCTAAACATGAGAAATATTTTGCTCTTCCCAATTGATCGAGTATATCGTCTATTCTTGGTAATGGGAATTTATCTGCCATTAGTTTTTTATTAATCGCTCTGTAGTCAATGACTAGTCTCCACCTTTTCTCTTGTTTGCCTGGGAGTGGTTTTTTGGGTACCAAGAGTATAGGACTATTGTATTCCGAAATGGATGGTTCTACTATATCATCGTTAATTAATTTACCTAATTGCCTACTTATTTCATCTTTATGTACTTGAGGATAATTGACCTTCTCCGACAATTGCACGATTTAATTGTGCAGTAATTGCATCAGAGCGAACAGAAGTTAAAATGATCTTGTCTATTTTATCTAAGTCCTCTTGTGTATAAATTCCAGCTGATGCAAAATTATTAAGCTCTTCAAATTCCCAGTCAGGTGAGCTAGATATACTCATAACTTTTGGGGAAGAACTAGGAATCAAACCACTAGGGCCCGATACATACCAATTGTTCATTATTTTATATTTGACAGGTAGAACATTAGAACATTCAATCTTAGTCCCAATGTTAGATAATAATCTACTTCTAGGAGAAATAAACATGTTTTTTCCTTTGTAAGTTACAGGTATTTCATTATAACAATCTCCATAATTATTCGTAGTAAAGTTGACAGATACTTCTTCACATTTCATAATATAGACCACTTCACCTCTTAAAGATGCTGTGTAACCTTCTTGCTTGAGATATTGGTAAGCGAATTCATGGGGAGAAGTAGACGCTGAGGATAATATTGCATGGATTAATTTCCCTTCTGCTAAACATCGAGAATACATCAACTTTTCATAAAGATTTTCTATTTGATCTTTTACATGTTTGACAGTGTAAACTAGTTTGGTATTAAGATAAGTCATCATATTTACATTTTTCCCTAACTTTTGTGGGTTATAGGATAACACAAATGGTAAATCATATTCTTTCGGGATGACAGAAAGCTTAGGATGTTCTGTCATATAAGATACAAGTCCACATGTTATTGTCTTTTTCCCAGTAAGTATAACTTGGAAATCATATTTGTCATAACGCAAAATGTATGAAACAGTTTCTTTCCCTTTATAGATTTCCTTAACTTCCGTTGCTGGACCTTGATAAATAGGAATATATTGGCCATCTGAGCAAACATTCTTTTCAAATAAGGTTGTCCAAAAAGTATTACCTCCACTAGCAGTAAAACAGTTTTTATCTTGATAATTACACCGAGTACCTTCTTCTGTTATAATTTTTGATTCTTCTAAGTCAATTGTTCCTTTTCCTTGATGGGTTGAGATCCTGAACTTTGATGTTCGAACAGGACGATCATATGTTCTACCGTTCATATAGATAGGACCTCCAGGAGTGCAAGAACCTTCACTAATGAATCCTATTGTCTCTAAGGATATAAAATTCACATTTAATCTAATATCTATAAGTATTCTCCTTCCTTGATAATCTAGAATTCCATCTCTGATTAATCTTGCACCGTCTGTTTTAGATATGTCATAAAGTTCTTCTTGGAAAGATGCTTTTTCAAAAGTATCTATAGTTTTCCCACATCGGAATGTTAAATGTTCTATTTCTATCAGACATTGGAAATAAGGAATCTCTTGAGACGCTGAGGATAATATTGCATGGATTAATTTCCCTTCTGCTAAACATCGAGAATACATCAACTTTTCATAAAGATTTTCTATTTGATCTTTTACATGTTTGACAGTGTAAACTAGTTTGGTATTAAGATAAGTCATCATATTTACATTTTTCCCTAACTTTTGTGGGTTATAGGATAACACAAATGGTAAATCATATTCTTTCGGGATGACAGAAAGCTTAGGATGTTCTGTCATATAAGATACAAGTCCACATGTTATTGTCTTTTTCCCAGTAAGTATAACTTGGAAATCATATTTGTCATAACGCAAAATGTATGAAACAGTTTCTTTCCCTTTATAGATTTCCTTAACTTCCGTTGCTGGACCTTGATAAATAGGAATATATTGGCCATCTGAGCAAACATTCTTTTCAAATAAGGTTGTCCAAAAAGTATTACCTCCACTAGCAGTAAAACAGTTTTTATCTTGATAATTACACCGAGTACCTTCTTCTGTTATAATTTTTGATTCTTCTAAGTCAATTGTTCCTTTTCCTTGATGGGTTGAGATCCTGAACTTTGATGTTCGAACAGGACGATCATATGTTCTACCGTTCATATAGATAGGACCTCCAGGAGTGCAAGAACCTTCACTAATGAATCCTATTGTCTCTAAGGATATAAAATTCACATTTAATCTAATATCTATAAGTATTCTCCTTCCTTGATAATCTAGAATTCCATCTCTGATTAATCTTGCACCGTCTGTTTTAGATATGTCATAAAGTTCTTCTTGGAAAGATGCTTTTTCAAAAGTATCTATAGTTTTCCCACATCGGAATGTTAAATGTTCTATTTCTATCAGACATTGGAAATAAGGAATCTCTTGAGACGCTGAGGATAATATTGCATGGATTAATTTCCCTTCTGCTAAACATCGAGAATACATCAACTTTTCATAAAGATTTTCTATTTGATCTTTTACATGTTTGACAGTGTAAACTAGTTTGGTATTAAGATAAGTCATCATATTTACATTTTTCCCTAACTTTTGTGGGTTATAGGATAACACAAATGGTAAATCATATTCTTTCGGGATGACAGAAAGCTTAGGATGTTCTGTCATATAAGATACAAGTCCACATGTTATTGTCTTTTTCCCAGTAAGTATAACTTGGAAATCATATTTGTCATAACGCAAAATGTATGAAACAGTTTCTTTCCCTTTATAGATTTCCTTAACTTCCGTTGCTGGACCTTGATAAATAGGAATATATTGGCCATCTGAGCAAACATTCTTTTCAAATAAGGTTGTCCAAAAAGTATTACCTCCACTAGCAGTAAAACAGTTTTTATCTTGATAATTACACCGAGTACCTTCTTCTGTTATAATTTTTGATTCTTCTAAGTCAATTGTTCCTTTTCCTTGATGGGTTGAGATCCTGAACTTTGATGTTCGAACAGGACGATCATATGTTCTACCGTTCATATAGATAGGACCTCCAGGAGTGCAAGAACCTTCACTAATGAATCCTATTGTCTCTAAGGATATAAAATTCACATTTAATCTAATATCTATAAGTATTCTCCTTCCTTGATAATCTAGAATTCCATCTCTGATTAATCTTGCACCGTCTGTTTTAGATATGTCATAAAGTTCTTCTTGGAAAGATGCTTTTTCAAAAGTATCTATAGTTTTCCCACATCGGAATGTTAAATGTTCTATTTCTATCAGACATTGGAAATAAGGAATCTCTTGAGACGCTGAGGATAATATTGCATGGATTAATTTCCCTTCTGCTAAACATCGAGAATACATCAACTTTTCATAAAGATTTTCTATTTGATCTTTTACATGTTTGACAGT
Organism: Eupeodes latifasciatus; assembly: GCA_920104205.1. Lineage (NCBI taxonomy): Eukaryota > Metazoa > Arthropoda > Insecta > Diptera > Syrphidae > Eupeodes > Eupeodes latifasciatus. The sequence continues at coordinate 386,991,214 of OV049924.1, read as the reverse complement.
GTAAACTAGTTTGGTATTAAGATAAGTCATCATATTTACATTTTTCCCTAACTTTTGTGGGTTATAGGATAACACAAATGGTAAATCATATTCTTTCGGGATGACAGAAAGCTTAGGATGTTCTGTCATATAAGATACAAGTCCACATGTTATTGTCTTTTTCCCAGTAAGTATAACTTGGAAATCATATTTGTCATAACGCAAAATGTATGAAACAGTTTCTTTCCCTTTATAGATTTCCTTAACTTCCGTTGCTGGACCTTGATAAATAGGAATATATTGGCCATCTGAGCAAACATTCTTTTCAAATAAGGTTGTCCAAAAAGTATTACCTCCACTAGCAGTAAAACAGTTTTTATCTTGATAATTACACCGAGTACCTTCTTCTGTTATAATTTTTGATTCTTCTAAGTCAATTGTTCCTTTTCCTTGATGGGTTGAGATCCTGAACTCTGATGTTCGAACAGGACGATCATATGTTCTACCGTTCATATAGATAGGACCTCCAGGAGTGCAAGAACCTTCACTAATGGATCCTATTGTCTCTAAGGATATAAAATTCACATTTAATCTATTATCTATAAGTATTCTCCTTCCTTGATAATCTAGAATTCCATCTCTGATTAATCTTGCACAGTCTGTTTTAGATATGTCATAAAGTTCTTCTTGGAAAGATGCTTTTTCAAAAGTATCTATAGTTTTCCCACATCGGAATGTTAAATGTTCTATTTCTATCAGACATTGGAAATAAGGAATCTCTTGAGACGCTGAGGATAATAATGCATGGATTAATTTCCCTTCTGCTAAACATCGAGAATACATCAACTTTTCATAAAGATTTTCTATTTGATCTTTTACATGTTTGACAGTGTAAACTAGTTTGGTATTAAGATAAGTCATCATATTTACATTTTTCCCTAACTTTTGTGGGTTATAGGATAACACAAATGGTAAATCATATTCTTTCGGGATGACAGAAAGCTTAGGATGTTCTGTCATATAAGATACAAGTCCACATGTTATTGTCTTTTTCCCAGTAAGTATAACTTGGAAATCATATTTGTCATAACGCAAAATGTATGAAACAGTTTCTTTCCCTTTATAGATTTCCTTAACTTCCGTTGCTGGACCTTGATAAATAGGAATATATTGGCCATCTGAGCAAACATTCTTTTCAAATAAGGTTGTCCAAAAAGTATTACCTCCACTAGCAGTAAAACAGTTTTCATCTTGATAATTACACCGAGTACCTTCTTCTGTTATAATTTTTGATTCTTCTAAGTCAATTGTTCCTTTTCCTTGATGGGTTGAGATCCTGAACTTTGATGTTCGAACAGGACGGTCATATGTTCTACCGTTCATATAGATATGACCTCCAGGAGTGCAAGAACCTTCACTAATGGATCCTACTGTCTCTAAGGATATAAAATTCACATTTAATCTATTATCTATAAGTATTCTCCTTCCTTGATAATCTAGAATTCCATCTCTGATTAATCTTGCACAGTCTGTTTTAGATATGTCATAAAGTTCTTCTTGGAAAGATGCTTTTTCAAAAGTATCTATAGTTTTCCCACATCGGAATGTTAAATGTTCTATTTCTATCAGACATTGGAAATAAGGAATCTCTTGAGACGCTGAGGATAATATTGCATGGATTAATTTCCCTTCTGCTAAACATCGAGAATACATCAACTTTTCATAAAGATTTTCTATTTGATCTTTTACATGTTTGACAGTGTAAACTGGGCTTAGAAATTACAGCCGGCGGCTATCGGCCGAAGGCCATGATCAAGCCAAGCCATGGCGTTGTAATTTCTAAGCCCAGTTTAATCGTTGCATATTTTCAGGCCCAGTGCAGTTGTCGTCGTCGTCGTCGTCGTCGTCGTCATAATGTTTTATTATTTTTACTGCGCAATACATTTTGCTGCGCAATACAACTGGTAGAGGTGATATAACAGGTTTAATCAATTCAGTTTGTATTAGTAATTTATTGATAAATATACAATGTTGCAGTTTTATATTACATTGTATAAATAGCAAAAATACAAAGTAAGTTTCAGTATGAAATTAAAATTCGACGGTTTAACATATCCGGGTCATAATTATTTGGGTCCGGGTAATACAATTTATAAAGACGACGAACCGGTTGACGATGTTGATTTTGACGCATATGTGCACGATTTAGAATACGAATTAGCGTCAACAAAACAAGAAATAAGAGAAGCTGATAGAAAAGCTATATCTGCGTTTATAGATGATTATAAAAAAAATGGAACAGTAGCTGAATTAAGTGGAATAATTGGATTATGGTTAAAATATGGTTTCGAAAGTATTGTTGGTGTTACTTATCCAAGTATGAGTGATAAAGAAAAAACATTTCCTCAACTAATTTATGCACAAAGAGAAAAACATTTTTCAAACGAATGGAATAATATAAAAAATACTAAGGATAGAGGAGGGTATAGAAATTTTGCCGATTTTAAACAAAGAGCAGCAATTAGTAAACAAATATATGCAGCATATAAAGAAGGAGGTCATTATTATACAGCCTTAAAAAGAGATTTTGATGCACAACATAGCGCCGGAACCAGTAACGAACCATCCGCCAAAAGACGAAGACCTGCAGAAGATTCTGATTTTGTTGAACCTATTGAACCAGATTCTAATATCGTTGAAAAAACTAATTATCGTCATAATCCTACTTCAAGTATGGATGTTGACCAAGAAAATATTAATCAAGAAAGTGGTTCAGGTCGTGGACCGAATACAGGTGCGAGGTCGGGTGCGACAGCAAGCGGAGGTGGAGATCCCCCTGCTTCCGGTATCACTTGGATAAGGCCAAGTACACCATGTTCAAATAATTACATGCATTTTTCAAAATCACGAATATTAATAAGTTACGGATATAGTACTGAAAATATTCAAGGTGAAAACACAATTGATCAAGTAACTACTCCATTAGCATTAATACCAGTTGATTTTGTTCCATTTTATTTGAGTGAAGCAGAATTTAATATGTTACCAACTACGGCTGAAATTATTAAAGTAACTTGTACAGTATCTCCTTTAGGAACACGTACTGCATTTGATGTTGGATCTACAATATCTGGAACAGCGACTTCAGAATATGTTCCTATTGGACTTGTAGCGGAAGGTTTAAACAAAAAATTTTATGGTAAAAATGTATGTTATACATCATCAGGAACAGATCCAATGAAAGTAACTGGTATAAAAGAAATTTCTATAAAAGAAATTTATGAAAAATACTACAAACATATTCCATCTAATGCTCTATGTGTTCCTACAGCAATAGAACAATATTTTATTCATGAATGGAACAGAGAAAAAAACCCAGATGATAAAAAATATCCGGATTATATTGTACATGATAAAGGAAGCGTTCGAATGGATGAAAAAGTTCATCAGTTTTTAATTAATCAAGCTATTGGCACTCCTATTGCTAATTATGTATATAAACCAAAAAGTGGTTTTATTAAAAGAGGAAAAGAACATTTTGTTCCTGATACAAGAAACAAATACAAAGTTCATTCAATTAAACCTAGACCTCACAGTCATGTACTTCAATTTTTTAAAGCTGGAAATAAAATTATAGCCGGTGATATTGGCCTTGGACAAAAAGAAGCAGTTCCAATTGTTATTAATAATATTAATGATATTTATGCAAGAACTATTGAATCATATGGAACTTATCATCCATTAAGAGGAGGATTTGGTTATGACACACAACCACAACTACATGTTGGAATGGTAGCAACACCGCAATTAAAACCAACAGATAGCACACAAAGTTATTTAAATAGTGCTTGTTATTGGAAAGTTGAATGTTCGGTTGATATTAAATGTAATATTACTTCAGCATTTGGTAAAGGATTTAGTGTTAGTTGGCCCTTGGAAACAACTTTTTGTGCAAATTACGATAGAGGTTATACAGATGGTCAAACTTTATTTGGTGTTACAGATGATCAAAATGGTAGTTTAACTGAAAAAAAAAATGAAGATGATGATATTGAAGAATATGAAGTAATAAAAAAAACACATTTTTTAAATTTATAATTTTATTTAATAATTTTATATTTTTTAAATAAATGATAAGTTGACATTGGATTTGGTTTTTTATTATAAATTTTTAATTTTTTATAAGGTCTCCATTTGTAAGTATACATTCGTGATCGAAAGGCGCTATCATTTGGAAAAACATCATTATTTGATAATACAATAACTGGTGTTCTCATTATTACAGCATCATTTGAATATTTTACTTTTGCAGCTACTGTATCGCCTCCAAATAACATTTTTAATGTTTCTGTTGCTGAAGGTTCCAATAATGGTTCATTCCAAAGTATTATTCTTTTATCAACACATTCCATTAATGGAAATGCGCAATATCTATTAAAATTACCAACTTGACCAAAATTTAAAAAAAAATGAATAAAAGTATCAAAAAAAAAATTTTTACCAGCATTAGGTGGTGATAGTACAAAAATTGTATTTTTTTTAGGTATTTCTTTGTTTATAATATTATAAAAATTTTTTAAAAAATTATAAATTTCATTTTCATCATTATAGAATTGAAAATTTAATAAATCATCTAAAATTTCAATTGATTCATTAACAGAATAATAATATTCATACAAATTTCCAATTGGAGCATTAAAAATTAAATTTTGAGGTTCTATTGACTTTAAATATATATATAATTCTTGAAAGGTTAGATTATTAATATAATTATTAACAATTTTTAAACAATTTTTTATTAATGTTGAATTAGTATCCCAAAATTTAAATTCAGAATTTAACCACATAGATGTATTTAATACATGATGAACAGGAGCAGTAGGGTGTTGTTTTAAAAAGTCTATGACTTTGTCTCCCTTTCCTCTTTTTTTACTCCTGGTATTTTCTTGATATTGTTCGTCGCAGACACTAATAGCTTCATCACCAATTGATAATTGGGATCCAACGGAGAATGTGTGATGAATGTCGAGCGATAATTCGCTTCCTTCCACCACTCCGTCTTCGGCTTGTTGCAAATCTTCGAAAAATCGTATACATCTAGTTTCACTACTTGGAATCCATGTTCTCCGGGCGATGTTAAAGTAAACGATTTTCCGTGAGTCTTTCTGCAGATAGACTGACAGATTGACCCAGTGCTGTAACGTGTACTTCCAACTTGGAATAACTCGTCTAGCGAATCTTCTAGTGATTTTATTTTCGAAGCACTGGAAGAAGGAACATCGGCATGAATTGTTTGAGTAGGTACAGTCATGGATGACGTGTATGTGGTTTCCGTGATGCGCGATGATGAGGATGGCTCCTCCAAATTTTCGACAAATTTCTCTGTTATCCAGCTTGAAGTCTCCAAAGTTATATTTGGTTCCAAATACGTCATGGACCACTCGCTGTTTAATAGTATATTCGCTAAATTCTTTAGCGAACAACTTGACAAGTCTTTCTTTTGGGCCACTATTATTTTCCGTGCGTAAAGTAGGGACTCCATCAATGTGTACAATACTTTCTTCGCTTCGAACATTTTCGACTTCAAAGAGAGAGATGTCAATATCTCTATAATCGAAATCGAATGGATCAGGAATTCCTTCGTCCATATTATTTGTAGCAGTGATAACATCGACATGTGCGTCATTATATCTTGAGAGCATGTCGTTGCTTTCCTCATTTCTGCATCCACATCTATCTTCAATTTCTTCGAATCCTTTATATTTCCTTCTTCTTGTATCTTCCTTTTCCTCTGTTTCTTTTCCATTATCACTTCCTCCACTGCTTGAGTACTCGGAAGCAATCCTCCGTCGTACTCTTCTAATTCTTCCCGATTTGGCACTTCTTCTTCTTTTTCGGAATGAATTTGGGAATCGTCGTCCATAACTACTGGATCCCGAATCGTTACTTTTTTCGTAATCTTCATTATTAGAATAATTATAAGAACAAACACTTGTATTTTCACTATTATCACTGTCACTGTTACTGTCCGAACACATTTGAAAAATTTTTATAAATTCATTCCTATTTATACAAAATTTTCCACTATGCATGGTAAAAATAATAAAACATTATGACGACGACGACGACGACGACAACTGCACTGGGCCTGAAAATATGCAACGATTAAACTGGGCTTAGAAATTACAGCCGGCGGCTATCGGCCGAAGGCCATGATCAAGCCAAGCCATGGCGTTGTAATTTCTAAGTCATCATATTTACATTTTTCCCTAACTTTTGTGGGTTATAGGATAACACAAATGGTAAATCATATTCTTTCGGGATGACAGAAAGCTTAGGATGTTTTGTCATATAAGATACAAGTCCACATGTTATTGTCTTTTTCCCAGTAAGTATAACTTGGAAATCATATTTGTCATAACGCAAAATGTATGAAACAGTTTCTTTCCCTTTATAGATTTCCTTAACTTCCGTTGCTGGACCTTGATAAATAGGAATATATTGGCCATCTGAGCAAACATTCTTTTCAAATAAGGTTGTCCAAAAAGTATTACCTCCACTAGCAGTAAAACAGTTTTTATCTTGATAATTACACCGAGTACCTTCTTCTGTTATAATTTTTGATTCTTCTAAGTCAATTGTTCCTTTTCCTTGATGGGTTGAGATCCTGAACTTTGATGTTCGAACAGGACGATCATATGTTCTACCGTTCATATAGATAGGACCTCCAGGAGTGCAAGAACCTTCACTAATGGATCCTATTGTCTCTAAGGATATAAAATTCACATTTAATCTAATATCTATAAGTATTCTCCTTCCTTGATAATCTAGAATTCCATCTCTGATTAATCTTGCACAGTCTGTTTTAGATATGTCATAAAGTTCTTCTTGGAAAGATGCTTTTTCAAAAGTATCTATAGTTTTCCCACATCGGAATGTTAAATGTTCTATTTCTATCAGACATTGGAAATAAGGAATCTCTTGAGACGCTGAGGATAATATTGCATGGATTAATTTCCCTTCTGCTAAACATCGAGAATACATCAACTTTTCATAAAGATTTTCTATTTGATCTTTTACATGTTTGACAGTGTAAACTAGTTTGGTATTAAGATAAGTCATCATATTTACATTTTTCCCTAACTTTTGTGGGTTATAGGATAACACAAATGGTAAATCATATTCTTTCGGGATGACAGAAAGCTTAGGATGTTCTGTCATATAAGATACAAGTCCACATGTTATTGTCTTTTTCCCAGTAAGTATAACTTGGAAATCATATTTGTCATAACGCAAAATGTATGAAACAGTTTCTTTCCCTTTATAGATTTCCTTAACTTCCGTTGCTGGACCTTGATAAATAGGAATATATTGGCCATCTGAGCAAACATTCTTTTCAAATAAGGTTATCCAAAAAGTATTACCTCCACTAGCAGTAAAACAGTTTTCATCTTGATAATTACACCGAGTACCTTCTTCTGTTATAATTTTTGATTCTTCTAAGTCAATTGTTCCTTTTCCTTGATGGGTTGAGATCCTGAACTTTGATGTTCGAACAGGACGATCATATGTTCTACCGTTCATATAGATAGGACCTCCAGGAGTGCAAGAACCTTCACTAATGGATGCTATTGTCTCTAACGATATAAAATTCACATTTAATCTATTATCTATAAGTATTCTCCTTCCTTGATAATCTAGAATTCCATCTCTGATTAATCTTGCACAGTCTGTTTTAGATATGTCATAAAGTTCTTCTTGGAAAGATGCTTTTTCAAAAGTATCTATAGTTTTCCCACATCGGAATGTTAAATGTTCTATTTCTATCAGACATTGGAAATAAGGAATCTCTTGAGACGCTGAGGATAATATTGCATGGATTAATTTCCCTTCTGCTAAACATCGAGAATACATCAACTTTTCATAAAGATTTTCTATTTGATCTTTTACATGTTTGACAGTGTAAACTAGTTTGGTATTAAGATAAGTCATCATATTTACATTTTTCCCTAACTTTTGTGGGTTATAGGATAACACAAATGGTAAATCATATTCTTTCGGGATGACAGAAAGCTTAGGATGTTCTGTCATATAAGATACAAGTCCACATGTTATTGTCTTTTTCCCAGTAAGTATAACTTGGAAATCATATTTGTCATAACGCAAAATGTATGAAACAGTTTCTTTCCCTTTATAGATTTCCTTAACTTCCGTTGCTGGACCTTGATAAATAGGAATATATTGGCCATCTGAGCAAACAATCTTTTCAAATAAGGTTGTCCAAAAAGTATTACCTCCACTAGCAGTAAAACAGTTTTTATCTTGATAATTACACCGAGTACCTTCTTCTGTTATAATTTTTGATTCTTCTAAGTCAATTGTTCCTTTTCCTTGATGGGTTGAGATCCTGAACTTTGATGTTCGAACAGGACGATCATATGTTCTACCGTTCATATAGATAGGATCTCCAGGAGTGCAAGAACCTTCACTAATGGATCCTATTGTCTCTAACGATATAAAATTCACATTTAATCTATTATCTATAAGTATTCTCCTTCCTTGATAATCTAGAATTCCATCTCTGATTAATCTTGCACAGTCTGTTTTAGATATGTCATAAAGTTCTTCTTGGAAAGATGCTTTTTCAAAAGTATCTATAATTTTCCCACATCGGAATGTTAAATGTTCTATTTCTATCAGACATTTGAAATAAGGAATCTCTTGATAAACTAAAGGTTGGATAAGTTGTATAATTTTGTTTCGAGTCGTTATATTTTTTGTGTCTGGAGAGCATCTTTCTACATCGATTAAAGACAATTCGGAAATTTTAGATCTTGTACTGCTGCAGTCATATGCTACTAAAGAGTCGACAATATTCAAATACATACTAATAATGAAAAGTAATTTAAATATAGTTTGTTCAAAACATACGAATGTCAAGGAATTACATCTTTAGCACACCCAAGAATAGCACAATATGAATCGCCAACTGTTACTCTAGATAGTTTAACTCGCAGAAAACGAGACACAGACGAAGAATACAAATCTTTAGAAGAATCGAAGCAGAAAAGACTAGATAATCCAACTGAAGAACGCATGAAATTAAGATCAGACACTAAGAAACTACAATTAAGATTAGAAAATTTAGAAACAAAACATAAAATTAGAGTAGAGGATTCTTTAAAATTGCAATAAAGTTTATTTTAATTTATTAACAGACATTTATTTAAATTTTTCTCATAAATATGTACATCATTTTCTTCAAAGATTACCTTAGCATAAGGTCCTGAATAAAACTTATATTTATTACTATTATTTAATTCGGTTATTTCAATGTTAAAAGTAAATTCACAATATTCTTTTTTTTACATGTTAATAAAAGTTTATTTTAACAAGTATATAGTCAAAAATTGATATTGATTATCGTATTAACCTTATGAAGATATATTTTTAACAAGAAAGACAAATCAAATTAAACTCTAATTTAATAAATTGAATTTTCAAAATGAGATTAGGACTTTTCCTGTTGTGTGTAACACCTAAAACCAAAATAATAAACAAATATAAACAATAACAATAATATATGAAATGTAAACATTCATGAACTCGACGCATATCGACCTACATTGGATTGTGTTGAAAATGATCAGCCGTCACCAAGCGATACCATCGTGTATTGAACTGATCATGTTACACATAGTCATAGTCGGTATAAAACCAGTCTAAGTTAAAACCTTAACTGCGACTCTTTTCTTTTAAATATCGTGCATCTTGATGCTCGGATAAATAAGCGGCTTTGCATAAAAGCTAAGAAATCAATTTTGTTCTTTTGAACCAAGGCTTCCTCGTCAAACATAACAATCCTATAGTTTTTAATATACACTGGTTCATCATCTTTCATCCTAAGTTTTTGTTTATAAAATGTATTGGTTGTTATGGGCTCTGTTTCTAATGCGAAAATGTCCACGTAGTTGGAGCACAAGTTGTTCAATGCCTTATAAGCAAATTTAGGGAAATGTTTCCTAAGCTTGTTTAATTTTTCTTCACAATTACCCGTTGCTGGAATCGAATGGATAATATTATAGTCGTTAAGACTTTCTGTTGTCACCTTAATATTCTGTATAGTCTGCACCCTAGCGTTTAAATAGGTTTCCCATTTCTCGAATATTGCGTCTATTTCTTCCTTGGACATCAGTGATACTATTGTTGATTCAATTTTACTTAATATCTGGCAAGATCGCCATGTAATATGATTGGCGGAATAAAACTCAGATACACAGTTGATGGATATTGAATATTGAATGTCTTTATTTAATATTATTTTCACCTTATATATATTTATCGATACACAAATATTTAGTGGAAAGTGCAAGCGTAGCAAGAAGGCCCGAACTCAATTTTGTCATACATTACTCAGCCAATGCACTTGAAAAGGTTCAAGTGGTGCAATATGAATCGTCACTATTTAAGTTGGTCACTGAGTCATGCTGACACTCGCAATTATTGTTTGTTTTATTATTAATTATTGAGTTCCGGATTCTTGCCGTACTACACTGGGGTTGTCGAAGCGCTCCTTGAGTGCTGCCCACAGTTCCTCGTAACCTCCGGAGTCAACACTCCCGACGAGACCCACGTCTCCAGCCACTTCTGGAGTTCCCCAGTGAAGGTAGGGATCCGGATCGACTCCAGCTTCATCTCTAGCTTCGCCGTCGATGTGGAAGGGATTGTCGGCACCACGACCTCTTTGGGCACGTCCAGGACCGCTACCCGCCGTTTCAAAGCGGACGAGGCTTCGATGTACTGCTGCGTCACCGTCTGCTGCAGCAATCCGTGCTCCTCTATGTCCTCGTCTGCTACATCCTCCAGTATTGCATCATGGGCAGTCTGGAACCGCTGGTATTGCAACTCCAGAGCATTCTCTTCCAGGTAGAGACGGCTAAGGTCCCATCCGTTGAGATCAGCCGTCAGTATTTTGGTGTGGTGGTGCTTGAGTGCCTGGCACGCCGTTGTTCGTCGGAGCAGTTGGATCCGACTCTTCTGAGGATCGGTTGAGGGGCCCAGCCGAATCTCCTTTATTTGAGGTTGCAGCTTCGCGAGGTGCCGCCTCAAACTCACCGATGCCTCTTTATACTGCGCATCCACGATGTGCAACAGTGCATCGTGCGCGAGGAGGTCTGATTCGTCAGTGTCGCCGACATCCAGCAGAGCTACTTCATGCGCAATCTGGAAGCGCTCGTATTGCTGATCTAGAGAGGGTTGTTCGCTCTCGATCCGGGCCACATCCCAGCTGGTCATGTCCGCGGACACGATGCTGTTATACAACCGCTTCAAGGCGGTGCATGCTGCTGACCTCTTTGTTAGGTGAGCCATGTTCACACTTCACAATTAAACGGGAAAAGGACAAAGAGGGTCGGAAACTTGTATTCACGAGAACTGAAAGTCTATCCCAACGATAGGGTTATGGCCGCGTACCACAGTAGCGCAACTACACTGAACAAGAAGACGACGATAGCGAATTCAATGTAACTTGGATCCCAAGGTCCACAAAAGCACATTCACAAAGTTCACAAGGGACACGACAAAATGTTCAAAATGTCACTTGATTTCACAAAATCAGTCCTTACAGGAGGCATAAAAATGTTGGGGAATTAAACTTCCGAACAGTAAGGGGAGAGATCCTTAATTCAATATTTTCTTTAAAAGGCACTTTGCCGAACACAAGTTTTGCTTATGGTATTTTCTTTATTTAATTTACAAGTCTAATTTTTAGTCAAGGAACCACCAAGTGGTATTTATTGGCGCAGTAGACGACCGACCGCGTTGAAGAATAAAAGAGAACTTCCAGATACCGACCAAGTCAGTCACCAAGCCACCACCAGTCCGTTGTCCAAGCACTCTGCTGTATTTATCCAAGATAACTATAGGGCAGCGATGATTGACTGGCGACAATAAGAGTCGAATGTCACAGTCCAGTCGTTGAGTGAGCGACACTACGAGCCGCTTCAACATATCCATAACCATAGCATGTTGTAGGTATCCGCCATGCTAATGCATACCCATGGTCTGCGCTATGTGTCCGCTCTACTATTGCATACCCATGGTATGCGCTGTGTATCTGCTATACGGTGGGTGATGACACCACCTATAGCTCTATGTATACTTAGGTATGTGCCTGTGCTGTGGGTAGGTATCTGCTTTGGCTGGCACAGAAATGAAGCACAAATCAATGGCACATTTAATTTGACACTTTTTGATGTCAATCGACTGCTCATATAGCGAGGCAGTATGGAATGTGTGATATGATGCTATCCGGCTGAGTGTGGTGGTGGGTGTAGTGAGGTACCAAGTACTTTCTGCTGCATCAGCGCGGACGTTGACCACCAAATCTCGAGGTCAGTGGTGATTGACCGAACACAATATTTAATATTCTAACATTTGATAATTACTAAATAATTCTTACGTATATAAACAGGATGATGACATGTTGAATTTTCCTTTACAGCTTTCTCTGGTCTCTGCTTGTTTACAAGTTGTTGTTCTTGATGTCTTCTTCTGCCTTTCTGAATATTTCTCTTATTTTCTCCACTCTATTTATAAATTGTCTGTTTTTCTCTTTAATTTCTTTGCAATTATAACTTGCACTTTTATCTTTATTTTCCATAAATAAGGAATATTAATATACATATATATTTTTGTATGAGGGTTGATACACTGTTTCACTATTTCACTTGTTTTAATTTTCCGTTAATTTGGAAATTAATTTTTTGTTGATTTATTGGGTTCTTATTCACTTTTTGTTTTTTCACGCTATTGTTTTTTTGTGTTTATTTTCTTTTAATAGTTTCTGTTTTGTTTTTTTTTGCACTCTTGTTTTTGTTTTTTTAATTTTTCTCACTTGTTGCGTTTCGCTTTATTCTTTCGTTAATTGTGTTTTTTTAAGTCTTTAGAGTAGGTTTGCTCTTGACTTTGTAACAAATATAACCGAATTTCTTCACGTGTTATAGGGATATTTCTGGACATTTTATGGACGATAAAATTAAAATTTTTACTTGGGATAACCCTTAATTATTTTTCATATATTTTTTTGACTTTTTCTCATTTTCGTTTAGGATACCTGTACAAATTTTTTTCTCCTTTCTTAGAAGGGTACTTATTTTTTTATATTCCGCGTAAATTAATTAATTTTTCGCGAAGACCTTTCAATTAAAGAGCATACTTTGTTCTTCCTGTTTACGGTCGCCACTTTAATTCTTATTTACATTGAGTAAGTTTTAAAAAAGATTTATTTAACTTACTCCTAACACAACACAACCGATCACTTTCGATTCCAAAACAGACATAAACTTGTCTTACTCTTACTTTTACAATGTCTGTTGCTGGGGGTTTGTTAATGTCTAGCCGAACGGTGTTGTCGACCGTGATCGTAACTGGTCGAGCTAGCCTCTGGCGTTTCCTTATGATTTGTGCTTCCGTCAGGAAACCGTAGGCTCTGACAAACATCAACCCTTCCGTCTGTTTGTTGGCTTTGTTGCGTTGTAGTTTGCACTTGTATGGCGGATGCAGAAACGCGAGACAAAAAGGAGGAAGATTGGAATGCAAAAGATGAAGATCTCACTCATTGGAGTACTATTTATACCTAATAAGAACAAAGGGTTCTTTACAATTAGTCACTTACTTATTCTTAATATTTTTATGACTTCTTCATAATTGAAATTTGAGAACATTGTTCAATCGCTTTGTTCTGAGATTTTTACGATCAATTGTTCTTATTCACAATTGCGATTACGTGCGATTACGTTAACCTTAACTTGCTCTAACAAACCTATTGCTAAACAAATTACCGCTGCAGCGCGCTGATCGCAAATCTGTGGAAGTTGTGGAGAATCTAGACGAGTGTCCATTCCACTAAAATCCATACCTAAAGCCTTGGCGTTCGATACACATTCGTTTCAAATGTTCTTCTGTAATTATTTTCGCACACTGTTTTACAATCTAAACGATATTTCAGATAATTTAAAAACACTGATATCGCAGTCACTATTGCTATGGGTTCTGATTTTAAAGCTTCAAAATTATTTTGATTATAAATAAATAATGAACGCTTGAGAGTAAATAATAAATAATTTAGGTGTTGTTATATCAAACTACTGGGTTTTGCCAGTTTTACATTTTGTACTATTTAACCAATTTGAAATCAGCTTAATTAAACTATATATTTATTTTTGTTTATTTTGTTCGTAATAATTTAGTATAAAGAATTTTTAGTTTTATTAGATTTAAGGAAAATATTTTTTTTAAAATATGAAATAATATATTATATACTTGAATTCGATTTAATTTAGATTTTTTATAAAATTAATTTACTTTAATAAGTTAATCAATAAAAATAAATTGTGTACATCTATAAGAAAATAATAAACACTTTGTTTTTGTAATAAAAATACAAATAAAAACAAAAACCTCTGTTTTACTTGAAGTTCAAAGATGCAAAGGTAAGTCGCATTTAAACAATGCCTTGGTTTATTTCATACAATAATAATGATTTTGTTATAATGTTCAACATACAATTATGGAGATGACAATGGTTTTGAATTCCTAAATATTCTGAATTGAAGAAGGCGCGTCGAAACATCTCAATCCTAAATAAAAATGTACGATGACGCTGATTGAAGTTATATGCCGTTAATTTGATGAATTATCTCATCCTTTAGCCCTTGAATTTTTGCTTGCTTATCGACGTACACCTTCTGTTTCAAAAAACTCAAAAAAAAAGAAATCCAAAGGTGTCAAATTACATGATCTTGGCAGCCCATTGACAGGGCCACCAAGTGAGATAACACGGCCATTGAATTTGTCGCACAAAAGAGCCATTGTTTCGATAGCTGTGTGACAAATGGCACCGTCCTGTTGAAACTACATATCGTTCACATCCATATCTTCCAATTCAAGCCATTTCATTCATTCATTTTGTAAAAATAGGACCCGATGATGCCGCCAGCCTTTAAATCGTACCAAACAGTCGCTTTTTGTGGGTGCATTTGTTTTTTCGACAGTCACTCTTGGATTATCTTTCGCCCAAATGCGGCAAATCTGCTTATTGACGACACTGAGGTGAAAATGTGCGTCATCACTGAAGATGATTTTCCTCTAAAATCCATCATTCACTTTTGTCACTTCTTGCCACCATTCTGACCATTGACGACGCACGCTTAAAATAGTCAAGAGGCTTTAGTTATTGAGTCAATTTCCAACTTGTAAGCGTGTAAATGCAAGGGGAATTCTTAAAACTGCCCAAGGGAGGAAAAATAGCAATATGCTTTGGGGAAAACTGATTGAATCCCTAAACACAGAGGGTCATCCACAAAAAGATCTTAAAGATTGGAAAAAAGTAGGTTGATGTTAAATATTATGTATGTATATATGTATGCACATATTTACAGATCATTTTTTTTTAGACCTTAAATACAAAGTAAAGAATAAGCTAAGAAGTAATAAACTTCACTTAAAAGGCACGGTGGAGGTCCATAAATGCAAATCAGGACACTTCATCGACTTCACTTTCACTCTCCGAATCAAAGAAAAACATTTCGAAAAAAACTTAAAATAATAAATAATTTCAAAGAAAACTCATTTGACATTTCATTTTATAGTTCACAATGACTTTTTTAAGTAAAAGTCACAATGGAACTCGTCTCAAATTACGTGCTGTCAAAAATAATTTGTTCTAGTTGATCGACGATCGACAATCCTCGATTGTATCAAGTTACGTGCTGGCACCCCTGAAAGCAAAAATGAAAAGCTGGCATCAGTGAAGTGGATTAGAAGTTTCAGAAAGGGGATCATATAATAATGAGTATGTAGTGTGGAGATGTGAAGGCACACCGTTTTTGTTTGCTGTTTTCAGACTTAAACCCGAACAATACTACTTGCACTTGAACTCTCCATAAGGTAATTTCTGATTCAACGAAGGAAGGATTCATCTTAACTGAATTCGATAAGATAGCCTTACGCCAAACACTATACAAATTTTCCCATGACAGACATGGTCTGCTTTTACACGATGGAATTGGTTGCATGCGACACTTCGAATACCAAAGTGCCATCTTATATCATTCGTTGTCATTGGCTTTCAGTTACGATTAGGGTAGGTTAACATCAAATTGAATTCACAAGAACAAATGGATGCATTGACAACAAAACGAAAAAAAGAGAACTGTCACATTAGATTCATGAATCGGGCAAAAACACTATGTCACTATGTACTGCATGGCGCATGTATAGCATTCCATGAATTAAGTGCGTAATAGAAAGAAAGAAGGGAAAAATGAAGCAGATATAAATCTCTCCCGATATGCAAAGTTAGAATATTCTTAGTATGTTTTTGACGTTTCTCCTTCTTCGTTAAAGCATGCTGCTTTCATTATCGCAAATGGAGATCGCCATCGCAGCTATATATTTTCATAGTATGCGATAAAAAGCATAGGTACTTTCAACGCATACTATTCACCGCTTTAGTCCCAACTATAATAGGCATAAGCTAGCATATGCGCGCATAAGTAAAAGTAGGAATACAAAGAATCTAATACGAATGAACATAATGCAGTCTAGCTCCGTTTCGTTCAATTTTTCTCAGTTTCGTTAACTTAAGCAAACTTAAGCAAGAGCGATCCCAGTCGCTCGCCGCATAAGTAAAATCTGACAGTTTTGATCAAATACACACAGGCCAACTCCACTGCAGATAATTTCTCTCAGAATGTTTATCATAACCGGAAATCAGCCTCATAAACTTATTCATAGTGTGCGTGTCATTTCTCTTCTAATTTATGAAATTTCCCCAAAAAACTCATTAGTTATTTCTATGGATGCGTGAAAACACGTCAATTTTTCTCTTTGAATTCTTTCACATTACAAATACAATAATGTAAACAAATGGGTTTTCGAGGGTAATACGTACGAAGGATTTATATCTTCATATAGAGCTGCGAATATTATTTTGACATGTAGATAAGTGAGCAAAATTGCATTATGGCTACCGGCAGTAATTTCACAAACTTAAGTGAATTTTCGTTGGGTTTTTGACATAAGCTTATGTTTGCTTATGCCTATTATAGTTGGGCCTTTACCTTATCGCGAAGAGATTTTTGGTAACGACGCGACGTTTGTGAATTTAATTTATTCGAGCTAAAGAGTCGATTTGAAAAAAAAATCATGGATTCAGTATCCGAGGAAAAAGAAACAAAAAACAAAAAGTATTTAAGGAACGCTTGCATTTCTAAAAGAAGAAAAGTGGACATTTCTACAAAATCTGGAACGTTTTTTATTGAGGAGTTCCATTTCTAATGTCATACATTCTTAACTATACTAAAAAAGTATGAGTTGAAATGCTCAACCTAGAAAATTTGAAAGTTCTTATGTGTAGCTTATGCGTTTGCTATATTAACAGCTGATTTTGTTTTCGAAGTTTCATACCATGATAGATGATCATCACTTTTCTATTATAGTTTGTTGATGACACCTACATATATACAAGGTGTCACTTTCATACAATTTTCAAAGTTTTTTTTGATTGAAATTGAATTGAAAAATAAATTAAAAAAAACTGAAAAATATATCAAATTTAAAACTAAATAAAAATGTATACCTCACTTCACATTTTTTCGAACTGAACTCAACAAGACATGAGAAAAAAGTTCAATTGCTAAGAAGCAACTTAAGGAACAAAACTAATTTTTTGGAACTTCCTAACCGAATGTATGTAACAATAGCCTTTTTATGAATATTAATTATTTAGTTATTTTCAACAAATAAAGTATACATTTTAGATTCTTAAAAAACTTTTAACTTTAAATTTTCAATTTGTATGGGATATTTTTCCTGTAGAATCAAAACATTTAAAAATCACTTAGAAAATAACCGCTGACCGAAATGACATTTACACCTGTTTAATAACTTAAAATCTGCACCACGTTTCCCAAACTACGGCAAGTTCTACCAAGCTTCTTTAACAGCCGTATCTACATATAAAGAAATTTTAAAGCCATTGAAACTTTAAAACACCTAAGTAGTTCTTGAGAGAGAAATCGGGTACCTATAATTAATTTTTACATTTAAGTAACCATATTTAAAGGCCTCATAACATAAACGCCATCAATGTTATCTAATGGCTGAAACACAAACACGCTTCAGCTTCGGCTTCGCCTGACGTTTACGAGTTCAGCCATAGGAATTCAATGCATGCGTTTCATTTGAAAATCGTAAGGAAATAACGTAATTTGACTCCAAACGGAAACTCTAGATCAAATTTGCTGAACATTTGCTTTGTCTGACAGCTAAACAGCTGTAAAAAAGTCAACAAACAAAATACATTTGCTTTTGGAGGGATTCCCATTGGTTATTATAGACTGTGTAAGCTACTTCCGCGATAAATGTAATTTTTTCGATTTCAAAACTCATATTTGTTTTATTTTGAGAAAAAATAACAGCTGCTAATGACAGAAGCGCCATTTTAGAAATGTCATATTGGAAGTGTCATTCAAAGCAACCTCGAAGCAGGCCCAACGTAACGCAGACGAAGCCGAAGCTGAAGCATGTTTGTGTTTCAGGCATAAAGGTTACTTAAAGCCATTTTTAAATTTAAGAAGACATATGAATTGTCATCTTTTTAATTTTGATGTTTGAAATTTTGAAATTATTTTCTATATGTCGTTAAAAATGGTGGAATTTAATTCGGATTTATTTATAAATGACTGGTGTAGTCAATACATTACGCACTAACACAAGGGCACACAAATTTATACATCACAGTAATGGCCTCCATAAGATGTTGATACGAAATGAGGTATATAAGCATGTACACACAAAATTCCTAGGTGTCACAATTTTCTGTCAAAACCCAGTCTGCGGAACTTGGTGGAAATTTCAAGTTACCAAACAGAAATCGTATTTATTGTAGGGATTTTTGGTTAACGTCACCTTACTTTACCACGAACATTTTGCTTTTATTCATGGAACATTTTAACCCACAGCTTAACTCTTATTTCCTGGTTTAATAAACTCGCGGAATAAGCGTTTTTTTTTGTTATTAATTTTGTTGTTAGAGTTTAATCTGTCAGAAAACAGTTGAGATATGTAAAATGTAGTAGAACAAACATCGTTTAGTTAAGTACTGGTGGGAAAAAGATTATAAGAATTTAAGTTTCATCTTATATATTTAAGCGCACTTAACTAAATGGCCTCTGAGAGACGTCTTAAGGCCCAACTATAATAGACATAAGCTAGCATATGCGCGCATAAGTAAACGTACGAATACAAAGAATCTAATACGAGTGACCATAATGGAGTCTAGCTCCGTTTCGTTCAATTTTTCTCAGTTTCGTTAACTTAAGCAAACTTTAGCAAGAGCGATCCCAGTCGCTCGCCGCATAAGTAAATCTGACAGTTTGGATCAAATACACACAGGCCAACTCCACTGCAGATAATTTCTCTCAGAATGTTTATCATAACCGGAAATCAGCCTCATAAACTTATTCATAGTGTGCGTGTCATTTCTCTTCTAATTTATGAAATTTCCCCAAAAAACTCATTAGTTATTTCTATGGATGCGTGAAAACACGTCAATTTTTCTCTTTGAATTCTTTCACATTACAAATGCAACAATGTAAACAAATGGGTTTTGGAGGGTAATACGTACGAAGGATTTATATCTTCATATAGAGCTGCGAATATTATTTTGACATGTAGATAAGTGAGCAAAATTGCATTATGGCTACCCGCAGTAATTTCACAAACTTAAGTGAATTTTCGTTGGGTTTTTGACATAAGCTTATGTTTGCTTATGCCTATTATAGTTGGGCCTTTAAGAAAATCTTATAGATACAGCGGCTGTTACGACTGACCGAAATAACATCTACGCATGTTTAATAACTTCAAATCTGCACTAGGCTTTCCAAACTCCGCAAGTTCTAAAGTAGTATTCACATGAGCGCGACCAACGAACGACGAATGAATTACAAAATGTGAGTTTATATGCGTTTGAAGACATATTTCCACACAAATTCTTAACAAAACGATAGCAATATAGTTTCTATTTGATTTATGATACATAATTTTACTTTTCAATATCATATATTAATAAATTTAAGAAAACAAATTTATTCGTGGCGAAAAAAATTGTAGTTGATACGAACTGTCAAACTTTATTCGCGTTCCACATTATCCACACTCGCAACGAATAAAATAATCGCGCGTACTTAACCTAAAAAATCATTCTTGTTTTGGTTTCGGTAGTGAACGCTGTTCGGCACTCAAACGTCATTCGTGACGAATTAAAAACTCTCATGGGAAAGAAATGTCAAAATCGACGAATATTCGTTCATTCGTTGGTCGTGCTCATGTGAATATTGCTTAAGGCCTGGTCAAACCAAACGCGGTCTGACGTGGCAATAAGAACGCACCACAGCCCTTCTGAAACGTCAAACAGAACGCGTTCTTTGTAAAAGTTTGCAACTTGAATTTATACGTGTCGCTTTCTATTTTTACAGCTGGCATTGATCAAGCAATATTTGAACAACAACGTTTAATTCTATAGAAGGCAAGGACAAAGGTCAAAATCGTTTTCCCATCCCGACAGACCGAGTTCTGTTTGACCAAGCCTTTAATGTTTCACTTTACGCAAGGCAAAGAAAAGTTAATAATCAAAATTGATTATCAAAACATTGTCAATCAATTATAGCCTTATAAAGATTTCAGCCCTGAATACCAATTATAAAAGATAATTTATCATTTATAACAGACAATTCATAGCGGAATAACAGATTTCGTAGAATAGCCCCAATTTCTTGTTAATAATTTCGACTTGACTTCAACCACTGAGTCAATCAAATCAAACCAATTTCATTTTAACTATTCGAACAGTTGAATCAATCTTGTTCCGACCAGAGACATATTTACAAAAATGTCTAACTGAGATTCAGCATAATATAGTTGAACTAATAAACAACCAGCGACGCTGGCCGGCAGCGATGTACGAACCAAAAACACTCTATATGAAGATATAAATCTTTCGTACGTATCACATTGTTGTATTTGTAATGTGGACGAATTCAACCAACTACTGAGTTTTTAGGGGAAATTTCATAAATTAGAGGAGAAATTACACGCACACTAAGAATAATTTTATGAGGCAAACCAAGATGTCTACCGAGGATTTATATCTTCATATAGAGTGTTTTTGGTACGAACGCTGACTTGGTTGTTATCCGCACCCCACATTACTTTGCTGAATGCTGACTCTGACTTGATTAACTAATCTGCAACTGCAACGCAACTGTTGCACAATTGCACATTTCATTTCAATAAAAGTTCTTTTGGTTTGTGTTTTGTATTTTAACACTGCGCGTTCAATATTCGTTGATTTTGGTATTTATTTTACAAGACAAAAGTGGTAAAATAAAATAAAAAGACAAAGAGTAGAAAATTCGATTACTATGCAAATGTTTCGAAAATCGAAACCTTTTTAGTTTTTACTGTCGTCAACTCGTTATTAATTTGTAATTTAAGTCCTGAGTGGACGAATGTACATATAAGTGTTGCAAATTTCCACATTTTCCACACTACTATCTTTAAACTTCAATGTGCATTTATCAAAAAAAATGTATTTATTATGTACAGGGAATGTACAGAAAGGAAGGGACAGATACAAAAGAAAATCTCTTCAGAACAATAGAAGGTACATATTTCCCATAACTTGATAATGATTATTTGTGTGGAAAATTACATTAATTGGAATTCTATGTCACGTCGCTCGTGGTCGATTTTATAGAATCGCAAGTTTGCTATTAATATTTTGTGAACTCATCAGAATGCGGCAACGCCCTCCCGATCCAGTATGCTTAGTATTGAATGATGGTCACAAATATAATAATATGAAGGTACTTTGAAGATGAGACATAAAAGATGTAATTTGTAAAGTTGAATAAATCCATACAAAGAAAAGTATTTATAAATAATTTCAAGTCTCCATCTTGTTCTATTATTAGAATAAAATAATACCTAAAACAGCATACAAAAAACTAAATCACCATGAAGCACATAAGTCCAGAGTGTATTGGAATGTTCACACCGAATCGAATGACACAAAAACCAGCAGAGTGTACAGAACCTCAAACTTATGTAGCAGAAATAAAAGAATTGTGTTGGCTCTACGACAAATTAATAAATTTTGTAGAACAAAAAAGAATATTCCAAAAAAAATAATAGATAAAGCAGAATAACAGAGAAATGCATCTTAAACATTATTTAAATAATAATGAAGACGCTTTTCCTATACCTATGTGATTTTAATCATCAAAATCCAAATTGGATTGGAAAATGTACACAAAAATTCATTAAAATACAAAGGAATTGTGTAAATTGAGGTGAGTTATGCACTTAAATGTATAGCAGAGTCATTTGAATGTTTAGCAATATCAAAATAAAATCATTTTTTTTTCTACATCGTGTAGGTTTATGGGAGCAATTAAGTGCACTGGACTTGCTGCCGTCTGCAAGCTTGCAACAATAATCTCATATAAGTTGTAATAATGTGCTTACATAAGTAGTGTTCAACATTCAAGCCACGTCAAAAGAGAACTCTGACAGAAAGCTACAAAAGAGGTAAATTTTCACAAAAATTCGTAGTCATGCCATAAATTCTGTTATGAAATTTCGAGAAGTTGTTGCTCGAGACATGTATTCAATATAAAATCCATATTATATAATATATAATATATACTATATACTATATACTATATACTATATACTATATACTATATACTATATACTATATACTATATACTATATACTATATACTATATACTATATACTATATACTATATACTATATACTATATACTATATACTATATACTATATACTATATACTATATACTATATACTATATACTATATACTATATACTATATACTATATACTATATACTATATACTATATACTATATACTATATACTATATACTATATACTATATACTATATACTATATACTATATACTATATACTATATACTATATACTATATACTATATACTATATACTATATACTATATACTATATACTATATACTATATACTATATACTATATACTATATACTATATACTATATACTATATACTATATACTATATACTATATACTATATACTATATACTATATACTATATACTATATACTATATACTATATACTATATACTATATACTATATACTATATACTATATACTATATACTATATACTATATACTATATACTATATACTATATACTATATACTATATACTATATACTATATACTATATACTATATACTATATACTATATACTATATACTATATACTATATACTATATACTATATACTATATACTATATACTATATACTATATACGGCTCGATTACGTTGAGTCATGATTTCTGTCAAATTGTCTGTAGCACAGATGAATTAAAAAGTAATGTCTATCTAAACCTGCATATAAATATTGGCAATCGGGAGTGGATGTGTGAGAGGGCAATTTTAGCTCCAACTAATGAGATAGTTAACCAGATAAACGAACAAATTATGTCGGACGCGGAGGGAGATATCGTCGAGTACCTCTCAGCAGACAACGTTATGGACACGGAGCAAGTAACATCATACCCCATAGAGTTTCTTAATTCTTTGGAATTATCAGGGGTGCATTCTCATAAGTTGAGATTGCAGGTTGGTGTTCCAGTCCTGTTAATGAGAAATTTTGACGCACCAAAGATATGTAATGGTACACGGCTACAGATTATTCACCTAGGACGAAATATTATAAAATCTATAATCATAACTGGAATAGCAAAAGGAAAAAATGTTTTAATTCCCCGCATTCCGATAATTCCAACCGATTTGCCATTTCACTTTAAAAGAGTGCAGTTTCCTCTGAAAGCAGCATTTGCAATAACAATAAATAAAGCTCATGGGCAAACGCTGAAAGTTGCAGGTGTAAATTTGAAAAAAAAACTGTTTTTCCCATGGACAATTATATGTAGCGTGCTCACTAGTCTCAAACCCACAAAATCTTTACGTTCTGGCCAAGGAAGGAAAAACAAAAAACGTCGTATATTAAAATGTATTGCAGTAACCTATCTTCTTCTTAAAATGTATTAACCTAACCTATGACAATAACACTTAGTATGGCCTCATCCCATCTCGGCACAATTCAAACATACGTACAAAAAAGTACAGCTCAGGTTTTTTCATACTACTATCCAAAAAAACTATCTAATGCGGACGAATTCGCGGGTAAAAGCTAGTGGTTATATAATTTTTCTAAATATTCACATTAAAAACTCACTCTAATAATGTTCGGGAATCAGATTCTCCACCAGTTTGCTTTGTCTTTAAGAATAGATAGTATATAGTCCAAAACGTATTCGTCCGTGCGCTGCCCATATTTGTATGCTTATGCAGATTACTTGTTCATTCTTCGATTTTAAAAAGTTATTTTGAAAGGAGTCAAAGGGCTTTTACTATGATGCGAGAATTGAGAATGAAATAATTCTTTTTTTTTTTAAAATTGAATTAAGCCCCAAAGAAGTTTAAAACAAAGAAAATGATACAACATCATTATATCAAACTAAAACTGTTGTTCTAAGGGCCAAACGTAATTACGATGTATCACAACGTTTTTGTAAAGGTTTGATTGAATTTCTCACTCCACAGTTTCCCATCTTTCAATTTTTGGGAACGAATGTGAAAAGTTGCACCATAGAGTTGATACTTACTTACTTAAGGTGGCGCTACAGTCCGGGGCGGACCTGGGCCTCAACCAACATGCGTCTCCAGCCAGCTCGGTCCCTAGCTAGCTGTCTCCAGTTTCGCACGCCAAGTTGGTTGAGGTCCTCACCCACCTGAGTGCGCCACCTGAGTCGCGGTCTTCCTCTACTGCGCCGTCCCTCGGGATTGGATTCGAAGACCTTCCGGGCTGGAGCGTTGATGTCCATTCGCTCTACATGACCCAGCCATCTAAGCCGTTGGACTTTTATTCTGCTAACTAGGTCAGTGTCGCTGTACAGCCCGTACAGTTCGTCGTTATATCTTCTCCTCCATTCTCCATCTATACGTACGGGACCAAAAATCACCCGAAGAATTTTTCTCTCGAAGCATCCTAAGACGTTCTCATCTTTCTTTGACAGGGTCCAGGCCTCAGCGCCATAAATGAGAACCGGGATGATGAGTGTCTTATAGATGGTGATTTTAGATGCTCGAGAGAGGACTTTACTTCTCAATTGCCTTCTAAGTCCAAAGAAGCAGCGATTTGCAAGTGTTATTCTTCGTTTGATTTCAGCGCTGGTGTCGTTGCCTGTGTTAATAGCGGTGCCTAGGTAGACAAAGTCCTTAACTACCTCGAAGTTATAGCTGTCCATGGTGACGTTTTGTCCAAGACGTCGTTGTTCAATGTCCTTTTTTGATGACAGCATATACTTGGTCTTGCCCTCATTGACCACTAAACCCATCTTCTTCGCTTTCGTCGCAATGCTCAAAAACGCTCCACTGACATCACGCTTTGATCTTCCAATTATGTCAATATCATCTGCGTATCCGAGTAATTGTATGGAACTTTGGAAGATTGTGCCTCTAGTGTTGACGGTTGAGTTTTGCACAATTCTTTCCAGAACGATGTTGAAGAAGTCGCATGACAGTGCATCGCCTTGTCTAAAACCTTTTTTGACATCAAATGCATCGGTGAGATCTTTTCCGACCTTGATGGAGCAGCGTGCATTCTCCATCGTCATTCTGCACAAACGGATAAGTTTGACAGGGATGCCAAAACTAGACATTGCTCTGTAGAGCTCTTCCCTATGGATGCTGTCATACGCGGCTTTAAAATCGATAAAGAGATGGTGGGTATCGATTTGAAGCTCCTGGGTTTTTTCCAAGATCTGCCGTAATGTGAATATTTGGTCGATAGTGGACTTTGCTGGTCTGAAGCCACACTGATAAGGACCTATCAGGTTGTTGACGAACGGCTTCAGACGTTCACATAGTACGGCAGGAAGGATCTTATATGCAATGTTAAGGAGACTGATCCCTCTGTAGTTGGCGCAATTTAAAGGGTCTCCTTTTTTATGTATCGGACAAACTATGCTGAGATTCCACTCATCGGGCAGGCTTTCTTCCGACCATATTTTGCAGATGAGTTGGTGCATGCTCCCTACCAAGTCATCGCCTGCTGCTTTAAATAGTTCGGCAGCTATGCCGTCAGCTCCAGCAGCTTTGTTTGACTTCAGTTTAGATATAGCTATCTTCACTTCGTCTAGGTCGGGTAGGCGGAATTGTTGATCTGCGTCGCCTAAGTTGAGTGGTTCTATCTCCCTTACAGCGGGATTCGCTTCGTCATCGCCGTTATATAATTTGGAGAAGTGGTCTTTCCATATTCTCAACATAGACTGCGGTACTACTACGATGTTCCTCTGATCGTCTTTACAGGCTGCGGTTCGTGGCTGGTACCCTTGGGAGTTCTTTTTTACCTTTTGGTAAAATTTACGAACCTCATTCCTGTTGTAACATCCCTCTATCTCCTCGATCGCGCGCTTCTCGTGCTCTCTTTTTTTCCATCTAAGAAGCCGGTGTTCCTCTCTCCTCCTCTGCTCGTAGAGCTCGCGAGCAGCTCTGGTCCTTCTGTGCAGGGCCGTTTTGTATGCCTCTTGCTTCGCTGCGTGCGCTTGCCGGCATTCGTCGTCAAACCAGGGGTTTCGCTGTTGTGGACGTGTGAAACCTAGCACTTCAGAGGCGGCATCTCTGATGGCTGCAAGGCAATGTTGCCACTGGTTTTCAATGCTTAATGCAGGCAGCATAGGACTCCTTAAGAGGTTACTAGAGACTCGATCAAAAAGGACATGGCAGTCTCTTGCGATTGTAGCCGTCTAACGTCGAAACTTCTCACAGTACTTCCTTGTTTTGGCTTGGACCGGGATATCCGTAGCCGTACCTTGGCTACAACGAGGTAGTGGTCCGAGTCAATGTTGGCCCCTCGGAATGTTCGGATATCCTGTATACTGGAGAAGTGTCGTGCGTCGATCGCAATGTGGTCAATCTGGTTGACGGTTGATTGATCAGGAGATTTCCATGTCCCCTTGTGGATATTGAGATGTGTGAACTGCGTACTAGCTACCAGAACGTCTCGCCCCGCAGCGAAATCGATCAGCCTGAATCCGTTGTCGGAGGTGGTGTCGTGCAGGCTGTATCTTCCGATTGTGCCACCAAAGATGTCTTCTCTTCCTAGCTTGGCATTAAAATCTCCTAAGACAATTTTAATGTCATAGCCAGGGCACTGCTCATATGTCTTGTCCAAGAGCTCGAAGAATATGTCTTTGGTGTCTTCATCTTTCTCCTCTGTTGGGGCATGCGCGCATATTAGGCTTATGTTGGCGAATTTAGCCTTGATGCGGATTGTCGTGATGCGCTCGCTCACACTGTTGAAACTCAAGACTTTTTGCCTGAGTCTAGTTCCAACAACAAATCCACACTCAAATAGACGCTGCCTTTGTTCTCGGTAGCAGTCGCCGTAGTATATATCGCAGTCTTTTAGTTTGCGTTTGCCCGGTCCATCCCATCGCACTTCTTGGATGGCGGTAATATCTGCCTTGCAGCAGTTTAGGGCTTCCCCTTATTGTTCGGCTGCACGTGGTCTGTTAAGGGACCTAACATTCCACGTACAGATCCGAAGTTCGTTGTCCTTATTTCTTTTGCTTGGGTTGTCAACAGTGAATCCGTCCGTATCCAAGGCTTGTTGGTTGGAAAATTGGAAAATTTTTACGTGGTCAGGAAGTCACCCTGACGGCACAACCCCCAACTTGGAGGGCCAGATCCTTAGTATAACTCCAAGGACGGGGAGCCGAATAAACCGCTCCTTATAGGCCTGGGCTCCGAATAAGTCGTAGAAGCCCTATAAGGTGTTCACTAAGTAGTTCAGCCTTACTGGAACTGTAGACGCCACCGTTGATTCCATCTCGAGAATTCGTCCGCTGCCGTCTGGATAAGGAGAGGTGCCTTAGTGGAAACACCTCTCCCCCCCTCTCTCGTTTGCTGCCCCCAACAACTTTCCACTGGGGTTAGAACCCAATCTCCAGTTGAGTTACTAGGCACCCGATGTTCACCACGGGGAGGTGAGAGTAGGAGTTGATAGACAGAGGTGGGTTTTGAGAAAAAAAAAAACCTGTGGACGCTTGTGTCCTCTTGAATGCACATGTCTACCATTTGAACATCCATAGAGTTGTAGAGGGTTTAATAAAGGGTTTAACAAATACCTTTTTTAATTAAGATAGATCTATTATCTTACAGGATTTTGGTGAGACAAACAAAGCCAAGACAACAAAAAAGTGCCAACATCGTAGACCTTACAGGGCTCTCGGGGACTCCATATTTAAATCCTTTAGCTCATTTTTTGTGATCAGAACTAGAAAATTATGCCTGAAAGACTTCTCACAGAAATTTTTAAATAAATTTAATTGAAGCAGTGTCAAAATTATCGATAGAAACCATGCGTTTCACTATAAGTCCATTGCCACAACAAATTCTTCACATCTTGACACTAGTTTGCGTTATTGTATTTCTATAGGGTAATAGAGTCAGTAGTCGGTGCTTAACCTTTAGTTTGTTAAGTTTGGCTATACAATTTATTTTGTCTTATTATTTATTCGTGGTACCCGTGGCATGACGGTTAGTGCGTTAGACTGTTTCAACACGACAAGATTCAGCGATATTGCGACGACTGGAAACTGAAAATAAATGTCCAGAAGTCGGAGACAATTCTGGTCCGGACTCCGTTGGCTAGGGCCACGAGGGATACGTGCAAGAATTGGCGCAAGATGGTCATCGTTGATCTTCACGGGCAGCGATTAGCGAGCAAAAGTGTAGTGAAGTACCTCGGTATGTGGTTAGATCAGTATTTATATTTCGACAGACATATAAATGCTGCTCTGACCAGAGCCAGAGGAGCCTTCGCTCTGACGAAACGGCTGTTTTACAGCAGTCGGCTTGACCCCAGAGTGAAGGTAATTTGCTACATGGCCCTATTACGGCCGATGATTGTTTATGGTTGTCCTGTGTGGTTCAACGTTGCCCCTTCCCAGATGGAGAAGTTCGAGCGGCAGTGTTTACGACGCTGTACCGCCTTTTATCGAACAGCCGAATCTTCTTACGTGCATTACTATTCCAACGAGGTCCTATACAACGGAGCTCGAATCAACAGAATTGACAATTTCGTGATAAAACTCGTTCGAGGTCACATTGCAAGAGCTATGTCTTCGACCAACAATTTTCGGGGCGTTTTATCCGAACGACGAGTATTTTGAAAGTGCACGTTTGAGCGGCTTCATTCCACCAGAAGCATTCCTCTTCTTAGATAGGTGTGCAGTTCTTCTTCAGGATAGATTGGCAGTTCCGCTAATCTACCACGTCAGACGACGAACCGTGGATAGGCGACTCTTGTACAATCGGGACGTCATGGCACAAGACGGAGCAGAGCTCCTTCATTTCAGTAGGGCTGTGTCCGAACGGGACTGAACTGATAAGGTGAAGCAGGAGAATACAAAAATAATTAAAATTTAATTGAAGTAACATAGATCTTAGGGCCGAAAGGCATTAGTATTAAGTGTTATAGTTTAACTTAGGGTGTCCGTATGGGACCAGTAAGTTAGTTGAAAGTTATAGTTAATTAGGCTAGTTTTATGAATTTTTGTCTAGCTATAAGATAGGTTTAAGATTGAAGTAATAAAAATGAATTAAAAAAAAAAAAAAATGCGTTAGACTGTCATGCGAGAGGTCTTGGGTTCGATCCCTGTCTGTGCCACCTAAAGTTTTTTTTACGGGTACTGCCTCTTGCGAAGAATTGACAAATTCTCCAAGAGTAATTCTTGTCATGAAACGTGTTTTCTTAAAATAAGCCATTCGGATTCGGCTTAAAACTGTAGGTCCCCCCCATCCCTTTCAAAACATTGCTCCCAAACAGGAATGGTTGAAAGATTTAAATGTAAATCCCTCATTCTCATTATTGAGACAAACAAAAGAATATTTTCCACCTACTGTTTTTTAACGCTCAAAGAATCGTGTCTTGAGCTGTGTAGCACGTAGCGCCATCCTGTTAAAACCATATGTCTTCGGTATCCATACCATCGAATTCAGGCCTCAAGAATTTGTTGATCATCGACCTATAGCGATCGCAGTTGATGCTGATGGGTTTGCCCAGTTGCATTCCTCCCCTTAAACAATTCAACCGTAATACCCGTACTGCTAAAAATGCCAATCAGTTTACCCTTGAGCCCAATTACGAACGTACTATTAAGTACAGGAATCAGGAATTCTTTCTTTAGCCGCACTACACGAATGTGGCATGCTTTACCAGGCTCAATGTTTTCCACTCTTTACAATGTGCAGACATCCAAAACCAATGTGCGTCAGTTTCTCCTTTATAATCATATTCTCCTTTCCTAATTGCTCGCACTGTTTCTAATCATTATAACGGTATTCATAACCCGCGCACATTATAAAAAAAAAATATAAAATATTTAATTATCTTATTTTGTGTTGTTTTATACTTTTTAATTAATTATAAAATATTGACCCATAAATATAATAAAAGACAATTTTTGTATTTCAGACTATACCGCAAAACAAATCGGGATTCGAAAAACATTAAAGAGCTTTCTATGGAGAAGAAAACAATAATTAAAGTACAATCTTGACCATCTATAAACTATTGAAAGGTATAAATATTTTAAGTTATTTTTATTGTTAGCTTTTGTTTAAATTAAAAATGCAAAGATAGAAAATTTAACAAATGTTTAAAAATAAAAATTCAATTCTAAATCGGCCTTATCACAGGCATCTTGTCGCAGATACAAACAGAATACACCTTTGTCAATAAAAATAATTGTCAAAGAATTTCAAATTCGTGAAAAATAGAGTATGAACCTCAAAATTCGAATTATATGTCAATATTTAAGTATGTAATCACTAAAGCTAAAGTGAGAAACAAATTAAAACAGCAACAACTCCATCAACAGCAAACAGCGCGCTGACCAGCAAATATTTTTCAAACACATAATCAAAAGTAGGGAAAAAGCTATCGACACGTTAACAGAAAGTATTGGATTTAGGCCTAACGGCGCTGTTGGCATTGCTGGTTGTTCTTATATGTACTAAAAGATAGTAATACATTGGTTGTAAAACAAGGGCCACCGCTGTTGCTTTTTCAATGTTTGTCTTACGAATTTTCTCCGACAGGGTCTGTGATAAGGCCAAATAACTATTAATTGTATTAATTTAAGAGACATATCAGTCGAATATAATTACAAATTTTAGAAGCGTTAAATTTTAATAAATAATAATAAATTTAACCTAAAAAGACTTATTAAAATAAGTTTAAATTGTACGTGCGATTTCATATTTTATAAATAAAAAAAGTAAATAATAATTATTGTTGCTAGCATTTAAATATAAGTATAGCAAGTTCTGTTAAGTATTGGAAATCGTGAATCTAATTTAAATCATAATTAGGAATATAATGACCATTATTTTCTGAAGACAATGCGGGACACATTAATTTTTTTTTTTTTAATAGCATTGTTTTTATTTTTTATGAAAACTTAAAATAACTATATTTGTACTTCATTTTTGGTTAATTTAATTTTAATGCATAGGAACATTTGAATCAGTCTATAAGAGTAAATTAAAAAATGAGATTAAGTAGGTAGGTATCACCAAAAATCAAAAATTCATTCTATGAACTCATTTCGTAAAAAATAAAGAAACAACTCCAAATAAACTGCACAGTGCACAAGTCGATTATTTATATTTTTCAGTTTTGTGAATTTTCTGCAATACTTCGCTATTGTTGTGTATGTATTCATAAAAAAAAGTTGCAAGAATTATCGAAAAATATTTTTAACAGAACAATAGATTTCACCGTTTGATCTCTCATCTGGGTTTTCTCTTGCGTCCATTATATCTCCTAAAGGAGCATTAAATATTAAATAATTAGGTTCTATATTTTTATAATATAAATTAAAATCTGAAAACGCCATTTCATTAAACTTATTATTTACTATTCTTAAACAATTTTTTATTAAAACACTATTGCAATCGTAAAACCTATACTTAGAGTTTAACCAAAGTGATGTTGAAAAAATATGTCTTATTGGTGCTGTGGGCCTTGATAATAGGAATTGGATGATCTTGTTGCCTTTTCCTCCTTGTGGATATTTCTTGAGTTGATGAGCCACTGCCGATAGAAGTTTCGTAACCTGTTGATCTATTGGATCTACACAAGAATTCGTGATGAAAGTGGTGCGATAGTCCGCTTCCTTCCACCAATTGTTCTTCGATAAGTTGGCAATCTTCGAGTAATTGAAGATATCCAGCTTCACCACCCGGTATCCAGACTCGCCCGGCGTGCTGTAAATACAACAACTGTCTGCTGTCTTTTTGCAGATAGATTGTGAGATTAAGCCAGTGCTTAATCTCGTATGTGTAGGAGGGAACAATCCTCCGAGCGTATCGTCTTGTTGTACATTCTTCAATGCAGCTTCTGAATGAACATCTACAGCTGCTGTTGCTGTAGGAGCAGTCATGGACGACGTGTATGTGGTCTTCGTGTTCGCTAGTTGATAATTTTGCAATATCCAATCGCACTGCTCCACACTCAGCACTTCGTCCGTATACATCATGTAATATCCGGTTTTTTGGAGGCTTCTAAAAATTGTTCATGTATCAAAAAAATTATTATCTTCCAATATCATGAAAATCAAAAATTACTTACCCTTTGTGAAAATGTCTGTAAGTTTGGTTGTTGAGTTGTCAAGTCTTCGATTGTACTCGAAACCGCTTGCTGCATCATGGAGTTCAGCTTTTCGTTGTCGTTCCTTTACCGCTTTGCCGGCTCTCGGTCTTCTGGTTTTTACAGGGGTTTTGGAGATTTGTGTTGCAGATGTCTTTTTATTTCTTCTTAGGTATTCTTCAATCGTCAGGGGTTGCGGCCCCGCTGTTTTGGGAGTGGGTATATACATGGGTGGTGTAAACTTTAGTGAGTCCTCTGTCAGAGGTGTATATTCCTCGACCTCGACCGATGATCTTCTTGGTGTGTTCAGCTCTTCAAAAAGCTCATCGAGTTGTTGCTCGTTGTAGTTCATTTGTTTATGGTCCGCTACTGGTGGTAAAACAAAATATATTTTTTTTTGTATACCTAACAGTTTGGCAGGATCGCCATGTCGTGGTGCTACTGGGAATGCCCTATGTTTGCTAGATAAAGCGCAGCTCGCTATATAATTTGGCTAATGAGCCGCAATTATAAAATTAAAGTTTTAGGTATGTTGATAG
The DNA here is from genome assembly GCA_920104205.1 of Eupeodes latifasciatus. Taxonomy (NCBI): domain Eukaryota; kingdom Metazoa; phylum Arthropoda; class Insecta; order Diptera; family Syrphidae; genus Eupeodes; species Eupeodes latifasciatus. The sequence goes on along the minus strand of OV049924.1, from coordinate 386,957,852 downwards.
TTTTAGAACTGTTTTTATTATCCAATATTTCACCGCTATTTATACTACTTAAAATCAATGGGTTATCCCCACTTATGCTTAAGAACTATCTTACAAATACTTTTGTGCTGCATCAGCATTCTAGAGGTTTCAGATACCAAGCAGAAAATACCTTCTTAGCTACAAGAGCCGCTTATATGTCCGAGCATTAAAATGCACGATTTGGAATGAGTATAATCTAAGCTCTCCAGCCGATAATAAAAAGTAGATGAGTCTTGTTCTATGTGTAAAACTAGACTGAATTTATTTTCCAAAATCTTTCCTATTTATACTTAAAACTAGTTTAACAAAATTTCATAAATCTTTCAACATATATTTATTACACTCTTGGAATGTGAATTGATTTTTGCCTATGACCCACAAATACACCTCTTCACATGACGTAAGAATTAAATGTCTATTTGACAAAATAAACCTTTGTTGCATTTCCTTAAATGCATTCCAATTTCTGAGTCAATGTGAAGCATATAATATAAGTGCAGTCATAAACAAAAATCAATATAAACAAATATTGTAATGCACTTGGTGCATAGCGACCCACTTATGAAATGTGTAACATGATCAGGTCAACACCCGATGGTATCGCTTGGTGACGGCTGACCATTCTCAACATAAACAAATGTAGGCTGATATGCACTGAGTTCATAAATGTTTATTGTTTACTTTTTATTGTTTTGGGTTTTACCACAACAGCTGAATCTCCTTTATTTGAGGTTGCAGCTTCTCGAGGTGCCGCCTCAAACTCACCGATGCCTCTTTATACTGCGCCTCCACGATGTGCAACAGTGCATCGTGCGCGAGGAGGTCTGACTCGTGGGTGTCGCCGACATCCAGCAGAGCTACTTCATGTGTGTTCTGGAAGCGCTCGTATTGCTGATCTAGAGAGCGTTGTTCGCTCTCGATCCGGGCCACATCCCAGCTGGTCATGTCCGCGGACACGATGTTGGTATGCAGCCGCTTCAAGGCGGTGCATGCTGCTGACCTCTTTGTTAGATGAGCCATGTTCACACTTCACAAATTGAGCAAGAGGGTTGGACACTTATATTCGCGAGAACTAAAAGTCTATCCCAACGATAGGGTTATGGCCGCGTACCACAATAGCGCAACTACACTCAACAAGAAGACGACGATAGCGAATTCAATATAACTAGGATCCCAAGGTCCACAAAAGCACATTCACCAAGTTCACGAGGGACACGACAAAATGTTCACAATGTCACTTGATTTCACACAATTAGATCCTCACAGGAGGCACCAAAATGTTGGGGAATTAAACTTCCAACGATAAGGGGAGAGATTCTTAATGTTTGTAAGGGGCACTTTGCCGAACATCAATTTTTGTCTAAAGTAATTTCTTTATTAATTATTCTAAGTCTAAGTCTAATTACAATGGAATGAGAGGAACACAACAGCAGTCGACCGATCGTGTTGAACACTCCAAGAGAACAGGCAGAGACCGACCAAGTCAGTCACCAAGCCACCACCAGTCCGTTGTCCAAGAATGCAGCGTCGCCAAAACGCCCACAGGTTTAGCGAGTCCAGAATCTGGTACCAGGCCCATGCCTTGGATACCCAACGACACACAACCAAGAATGTGCCAACGCCAGCAACAATAGCGAAGATCCGTGGGAGCGTCATCTGAGGGTAAGCCATCGTCGTGGTGTTGTTTATTTGTTCTTCCTAGAACTGTCTTGCAACCCTCAGCACTCTGCTGTATTTATCCAAGATAACTATAGGGCAGCGATGATTGACTGGCGACAATAAGAGTCGAATGTCACAGTCCAGTCGTTGAGTGAGCGACACTACGAGCCGCTTCAACCTATCCATAACCATAGCATGTTGTAGGTATCTGCCATACTAATGCATACCCATGGTATGCGCTGTGTATCTGCTATACGGTGGGTGATGACACCACCTATAGCTCTATGTATACTTAGATATGTGCCTGTGCTGTGGGTAGGTAGCTGCTTTGGCTGGCACAGAAATGAAGCACAAATCAATGGCACATTTAATTCGACACATTTTGATGTCAATCGACTGCTCATATAGCGAGGCAGTATGGAATGTGTGATATGATGCTATCCGGCTGAGGGTGGTGGTGGGTGTAGTGAGGTACCAAGTACTTTCTGCTGCATCAGCGCGGAGTAAGCACCTCGTGCGATGTTTGTTCTTCTCCCTCAGGTGTTTTTACTTTTCCCTCGGGCGTTGTTTTTTCTTCAGGTGTCTTCTTAGTTTCGCTGGACTCTATCTCAGTTAGCGACTCCTTACTTGGGCTGGTCTCTACTTTGGCTAGCGAATCCTTGAATATTTTTCTGTATTTTTGAGTTATCTCTTTAATTTTATCGAAATAACTCGAAGCAAAATATTCGTCATCGACTCATCGACGACTAACCGAATTTCTTCGTCTCTGGCTTCAAAATCCTTCCAAATAGCTTCGATTCGGTTTAATCGTGAAGCAAAGTATTCCTTCGTCGTTTTTCGTGTAAGTTTGCCATTGCTAATGGGTTGGGCTTTTTGTTTAAATTTTTTAATAGAGGACATGTTTCCCATTCATATTTATACATACGCGAACGAAATGCTTCATCTTTGGGGAATATATCATTATTGGAGAGTATGATGACAGGTGTTCTTGTTATAACTGCATCAGGCATATATTTTACCTTAGCATTAACCGTATCACCACCTAAAATCATTTTCAATATTTCCTCAGCCGCAGGTTCCATCATTGGCTCGTTCCAAAGTATTATACGTCGATCACAGCATTCCATCAATGGAAAACTACAAAATCTATTGAAGTTGCCCATTTGTCCAAAATTAATTAAATAATGAATAAATGGATCGATAAAAAATTTTTTCCAGCATTAGGCGGAGATAATCAGTCCTATTGTGAGTTTCACGTGAACAAGATTCCACCCGAAAAAAATCCCTTTTTTCAGTTCGCCTATTGTGAGTTTCGGGCGAAAAAAAATTCATGTTCGAAAGATTTCCCTTATTGGGAGCACTCAATTCGGGCGGAATGAAATGTCATTTGGCGCTAAAATTTCCACTTAGTTTTTAGAGGTGAACAGAAGAACAACAAATTTTACAATGTAAGTTATTTATATTAATTGTAGTTGCAAAAAAACAAAATAACTTTATTATTTGTATCTATATCTAAGGACCAAATCAATAAATGCAAATCAAAGCGATATGCTGTTAAATAAAAATGCAGAAAAATTTTGAAATCGCAAGAGGTTTTGTCAAAAAAAGTAACAAAAAAATAAATGCATTTTGGAATCAGATTACACTTGAGCTTAATAGCGCTGAGCCATCAATCAAGACTGAATTCGAATGGAAGAAGGTAAGGGTTCAATTTAATTCACATTGCTGAAGACTGAACAAAAAAAAACATTTTAATTAGGCTTGGACCGACCAAAAACGCTACGTGAGGATAAAGGCTGCTACAAACAAAATAACGGAAAGAGAAGGTGGACCTAATAGGACACTAAAATTCTCTCCTGCTGAAGAAGCCATCTTCCAGTTTGTTTGTTTCTTCAAAATCATTTGGGTTAAATCTACCCAAAAGGAGAAGTTTCGAAAATATGGAAAATGAAATTCAAATTGAAGATTTTTTGGACGAATTTGAAAATGATGAACAACATAACCAACAGAGTGCTGATGTTATAACCTATTCACTTTCTGATCCTATTCCAGTCGTACCTGCAACGATTCTTGCTTCAACCAGTCAAATATCAAGAAAAAAAAATATTTGCAAAATGAGTTCCCAAGAAGTTGTTATGGAGGAACTTCAAACGCATAAAGAACTTTGTGACAAAGTTGGTGAAGCAATATCCATCATGAAAGATCATAACAACAATATACAAAATTGTATAAAAAAACTTTACATTTTATTTTTATTGTAAATTATAAATTACTTCTTTTTATTAATCCTTGACGGTGTCAAAACAAAAATACAATTCACTAGGGTTGTTCATTTTCTAGACACGAATATTCACATACCAAAAAACGAACAGGGAAATTTTGAATATCCACTTGCGCAAATAGGTTTTTTAGTGGTGATAAATTGATTGGGGTGGTTTTAAAAGTGTCTTGTCGTACACAGTTTAACAGGAAATTGCGGCCCTACATAAATTTCATTGCGTTTTTATGTTCAACAAGAAATATAGGTTCAGACTTCATTCTCTGTTTTAATCAGAGATGAGGAAATTTATTGCGAACTCAGTTTGCTGAACACGACAATTATTCGAACTGTCAGTTCTGATTCGAAGTGAAATTCTATTCGGGCGAAACTCGCAATAGCTTTTTAATTTCCGGGCGAACAAAAATATTTCGGGTGAATGATTTTCCGGGCGAAACTCACAATAAGGCTGAATATAAATAATGAATTTTTTTTCGGTATTCGCTTATCTATAACATTATATAAATCTAATAAAAATTTTTTAATTTTTTTTACATCATATTTAAATTGGAATTTTAACAAATCATTTAAATGCTTAATAGAATCTTTTACATTATAATAACAATTTTCAATATCACCTAAAGGAGCATTAAATATTAAATAATTTTGTTCAATATTTTTATAATATAAATTATAATCGGTAAAAGCCATTTCATTAAACTTATTATTTACAATTCTTAAACAATTTTTTATTAACACACTGTTACAATCATAAAACCTATATTTTGAATATAACCACAATGATGTCGAGAAAATGTGTCTCATTGGTGCTGTGGGCCTTGATAATAAGAACTGGATGATCTGGTTGCCTTTACCTCCTTGTGGATATCGGGATGATTCTTTAATTGATGAGCCACTGCCGACAGAAGCTTCGTTACCTGTTGATCGATTGGATCCACACAAGAATTCGTGATGAATGTGGTCCGATAGTCCGCTTCCTTCCACCAATTGTTCTTGGATAAATTGGCAATCCTCGAGTAATTGAAGATATCCAGCTTGATCACCCGGTATCCAGACTCGCCCGGCGTGCTGTAGATACAACAACTGTCTGCTGTCTTTTTGCAAAATAATTCCTTACACACTAACAAGTAAAATATTCACTAATAACATACATATAAACATAATTTTTTGTTGAAAGTTGAGAATTGATACTTTGTTTTTAAAATACTTAGTTTATATTATCGTTATCAAATTGTACTATTTTTATATGTTTGATGTATTGAAAATAAATATTATTACTGTTCAGAATCTTAAAACATCAGGTTATGGGCCCAGCTACTAAGGTTCGTTCCACTTCACTTCTCATTTCTCTCAGAGCGAAAGTCAAACCATTGGCATCACTACTATAGTTTACTGAATTTCTCCCTGATCTCAAATACTCGAGAAATGCATTTGAGAAATGCCTAGTCCTATCTTTCCATTATCTTTGTAGGATTAGCCTGAAGTAATTTTGAAACCAATCGGAAATTTATCCCCTAGAACATTTTGGCATCAGCAGCACTCCTCCTCGTAAAAACATTCTCCAATTGCCTCCTGTTAAACCACTGTGCATTGTCTGTTATAGCACTCAGAATTCCAAAATCTTCCATGTTACTCCTGATGTCATTAATGTCAACTCTGGTCATTGTAATGTCAACTCTGGTCATTGTATGTATTCATAAAAAAAAGTTGCAAGAATTATCGAAAAATATTTTTAACAGAACAATAGATTTCACCGTTTGAACTCTCATCTGGGTTTTCTCTTGCGTCCATTATATCTCCTAAAGGAGCATTAAATATTAAATAATTAGGTTCTATATTTTTATAATATAAATTAAAATCTGAAAACGCCATTTCGTTAAACTTATTATTTACTATTCTTAAACAATTTTTTATTAAAACACTTGCAATCGTAAAACCTATACTTAGAGTTTAACCAAAGTGATGTTGAAAAAATATGTCTTATTGGTGCTGTGGGCCTTGATAATAGGAATTGGATGATCTTGTTGCCTTTTCCTCCTTGTGGATATTTCTTGAGTTGATGAGCCACTGCCGATAGAAGTTTCGTAACCTGTTGATCGATTGGATCCACACAAGAATTCGTGATGAATGTGGTCCGATAGTCCGCTTCCTTCCACCAATTGTTCTTCGATAAGTTGGCAATCTTCGAGTAATTAAATAATATGAAGATATCCAGCTTCACCACCCGGTATCCAGACTCGCCCGGCGTGTTGTAAATACAACAACTGTCTGCTGTCTTTTTGCAGATAGATTGTGAGATTAAGCCAGTGCTTGATTTCGTAGGTGTAGGAGGGAACAATCCTCCGAGAGTATCGTCTTGTGGTGAGTTCTTCGAGGCAGCTCCGGAATGAACATCTACAGCTGCTGTTGCTGTAGGAGCAATCATGGACGACGTGTATGTGCTCATCGTGTTCGCTAACGGCAAGGTAGCTTCCTGTAAAGGCAGTTGATAGTTTTCCAGTATCCAGTCGCACTGTTCTATCGTTAGCACTTCTTCCGTATATATCATGTAGAATCCTGTTCTTTGGAGGCTTTTGCAGAAATCCTGTAAGTAAAAGATGTTAAGATATCAAAAAAATTCAATCTTCCAATATCATTAATATCAAAATTTACTTACCCTTTGTGAAAATGTTCGTAAGTTTGGTTGTAGAGTTGTTAGGTCTTCGATTGTACTCGAAACCGCTTCCTGCATCGTAAATAGTGTCCTCTTCAAATTGTACTTCTTCTCCTTTAAGGATTTCACTACCAGATTCTTCAGCGCTACTGGGGCCGTCATCAGGAAATCGTCCGTCCATAAAATCAACATGATTTTCAGGGCTGTAAACATAGCCGTCGTAGAACTGGGTCCCTTCATCGAGAATTTCATTATCTCCTCCACTGTTGAATTCGGCTTCAATGTTGTCGGCGGCTGCTTCGACATCAATTTTCCTTTTTTTGGAAGTAGATGGGCCGACTCCGCCGTCAAAGAAACGTATTGCTTCCGCTTCACCCGGGTCGTACCAGTCTTCCTCGGTACTGCTGCTGCTGTTGCTGCCGCTGCCTTCGAAGTTGATGGGACTTGTGTTCCTTCGTCGTTGTCCTCTTCGGCTCCCGAAAGTTTCACCTCCTCGTCCATCTGCTGACCACAAGGTATGCTCTCCGGATCTGAATTCATAATTACTTGATCCTCCTGATCGCTGTCCTCTTGCTGCTGCTGCTCCTGATTCTGACTCTTTTGGACTTCTTGTTGCTTGTTCTGCTTCATTGTCGATAATTTCCACTTGGCGATCACTTTGCATTTAAAAATTTTCACAAAATTTCCACACTATTTATACCAAAAATCTCTGCACAAAATTCATCGACTAACAAAGAAGCATCAGTGCACAAATAACATCAAAGAATTTAAAATATATTTAAAATTGCAAACTTGACAATCGAAAATAGTCAACCTGACAAAGAATTTAAAATGTAGCAATCTTGACAATGAATTTAAAATGTTGCATATATAATTTTTTTAATTTTCTATATATATCTATATATGTACTAATTTTGCATGTGCGAGATTTCGAAGAAATTTTGCACATGTAAAATTATAACACTGTTGTCCGACGACGACGACGACGACAACAGCCACAGCAAGTTGAAGTTCCTGATGATGGTTTGTATGTCTTCTCCGGCCTGACGTTATTCAGCTGTCCAGTTTTCCATTGTGAACCTTCTTGTCAGATTTTTATGGATTGATGCTTAGTTTCAGCTGTTGATACCAATAAAACGTAATGTGTCGCTGACCAAATCTTTAGGTTGACGATTTAACGTCGGGGTCACCAAATGTTTTGTTAAGTCAATTGTCCAATATAATTATTGACTTGTCTTACTGTACATAAACAATAAGATTTATGAAGAGTCAAGATCCAAGCACTTGAACTTGTTCTTGCGGAGATTCGTAAATAAAACACCTTGGTACAACTGGTTGTTACTGACGAATGCCTTTATTGTTGATAATTATGTCTCTTTTATACTTAAATGATTGATTACACATAATACAATTTTTTTTACAAATCAAAGTATGTCAATCGATTACACATAATAATAATTTTTCTTACAAATCAAAATATACACAAATTATGTCAATCAATAACATTTAAATATGTCAGCATTAAAAGAAATAAGGGCTTATGCAAATCTAGTGCATTTATAACTCTGGCACCATTTTTAGACAACAACGTTCTTCGAGTAGGAGGACGACTAGAAGCTGCATCAATATCATTTGATGCAAAACATCCAATATTACTCCCCTACAACGAATCAGTTACAAAGTTGCTTTTCAAATTTAAACATGACTCACACAATCACTGTGGACCGCAAACCTTATTATCCATTCTTAGACAACAGTTTTGGCCAATTAAGGGGAAGATCACAGCTCGAAACACAGTTCATAACTGCATTAGATGTACGTACAAGAACCAGACCAAATCTAATGACCCAAATAATGGGTAATCTTCCTGCCGACCGAGTTACTCCAAATAGACCATTCCTTATCTGCGGTGTTGTAAAGTACTACCCTAATTCTTCCCTACTTTTTTGCTGTATAAGCGCAGCTCGCTTTAAATGGATGGTTAGAGAACCGCAGTTTAATAATTAATACACACTCAGTGTAAGAAATGGAATTGAATTTATTTACATTTTCTTACAGCTATTTATACCTTAATTATATTACAAATCTATTTGGGATATCCCCTCTTATGAACTAAATTACAAATAAGAATGCATCAGCAATCTGCTTCTAATAAATAAATTATTGGGGCAGTCGTCTCATTTCTAATGTTGACGAACTTGCATTCGGGAGTAGTGTAACAAAATACATTCACTGAGCAATCACAAAGCAACGTAGTCAAAACGATGTCTTTGAACTTAGCTGGCCAAAGGGGGCAACATAATTGTGTACATCGTTTTACTATGATATTAAGTATCAATGAAAACGTGCTTGTTTGTTTGTTTCTAGTATTTTGGTTGTGGCTTTTCGAATGAATGTTATTACACTACAAGGATGTGGTTTCCGTTGCAACCTGCACACCGGTTATTCTGCTTCTTCACTGCTGCTGCGGCATGTGTCCGAGCGACCGGTTTAGCCCGGGCCGAGGGACGCGGAGCTGACCGACTCGCAGCATCCGAGCGACTGCCAAATGGTCGCCTAGCTATTTCAGCACCAAGGCTGTGGGCACGAAGTTCCACGAACTCTAGTAATGACGCCAATGATGCTTTTTTCTTGGGTGGGCAATGCATGCTCCAGAGATGTTGTGTCTTCGGGGGAAGCTTCGTGAGGACGATATGCAGGGTCAACGTGTCCCAGCTGTCGACTGGTTCTCCCATGACCTTGAGTGAGCGTAGAGACTCACCTACTGTGTCCCTGATACGCATCAGCTCGCGGGGTGACTCCTCTGCGGCGGCAGTTACCCCCAAAAACCGGGATACGTGAGCCTCTGCTAGCAATGATGCCTTTGTTTGTGCATTTATGCCCAAGATATGTAACTTCTTGATTGAAAAATATGCATTTATCAGGATGTAGTTTTAAGTTGTACTTCCTGCGTGTATTGAAAACATTCTCTAAATTTTTGATCATGTGTTTTTCGGAACAACCTAATACTACCAAGTCATCCATGTAAAGAAATGCTTGCAATGGCTTAAGACCTGCAAATGCTAGTGTCATCATCCTTTGGAAAGAATTTGAGGCAATTTTCAATCCATAAGGTAGTCGCTTAAATCGGTATGTACCGCCATCAGCTGTGAAAGATGTAATATCTCTTGATTCCTTGCTTAACTCTATCTGATGGAATCCTGACGTTAAGTCTAAACATGAGAAATATTTTGCTCTTCCCAATTGATCGAGTATATCGTCTATTCTTGGTAATGGGAATTTATCTGCCACTAGTTTTTTATTAATCGCTCTGTAGTCAATGACTAGTCTCCACCTTTTCTCTTGTTTGCCTGGGAGTGGTTTTTTGGGTACCAAGAGTATAGGACTATTGTATTCCGAAATGGATGGTTCTACTATATCATCGTTAATTAATTTACCTAATTGCCTACTTATTTCATCTTTATGTACTTGAGGATAATTGACCTTCTCCGACAATTGCACGATTTAATTGTGCAGTAATTGCATCAGAGCGAACAGAAGTTAAAATGATCTTGTCTATTTTATCTAAGTCCTCTTGTGTATAAATTCCAGCTGATGCAAAATTATTAAGCTCTTCAAATTCCCAGTCAGGTGAGCTAGATATACTCATAACTTTTGGGGAAGAACTAGGAATCAAACCACTAGGGCCCGATAGATACCAATTGTTCATTATTTTATATTTGACAGGTAGAACATTAGAACATTCAATCTTAGTCCCAATGTTAGATAATAATCTACTTCTAGGAGAAATAAACATGTTTTTTCCTTTGTAAGTTACAGGTATTTCATTATAACAATCTGTTGTATTGTGTGTGTTTTAGGGATTGGGAACGGGATGAAGGGGTATAGTATATAGTATAGCTCCTATTGCTTCGTCACTAGCGTCAGTTGTAAGTATAAAGGGTTCATCAAAATTGGGATAGATAAGAAGAGGTATTAAGATATTAATAAGTTTTTTAAGCTTTGAAAAGCTTCCTGGCATTTGTCTGTCCAGTTAAACTTAACGTCTTTCCTTGTCAAATTAGTCAGGGGTTTGGCTATTTTTGAAAAATTGGGAATAAATTTTCTATAGTAATTGGCTAATCCTAGGAATGATTGAATTTGTTTCAAGTTTTTAGGGACTGGAAAAGTTTGTACACAACTTACTTTACCTGGGTCTGGATGTGCTCCCTCTGAAGAACATTTGTGTCCTAAATATACTACTTCTCGTCTCAAAAATTGACATTTCTTTACATTTAATTTTAAATTATGTTCTCTTATTTTTTCAAAAATTAATTCAAGCTTTCTATTGTGATCTTCGATGTTTTTTCCGTATACAACAATGTCATCTAAATAAACAAAACATTCCAACCCTTGTAATCCTGTTAGAATGTAATTCATTAGTCGTTGAAAAGTGGCTGGGGCACCTTTTAGTCCAAATGGCATACGCTTGAATTCATAATGACCATAAGCTGCACTAAAAGCAGTTTTTTCCCTATCACAGGGTGCCACTAATACCTGATGATACCCACTAGCTAGATCTAGAGTGGTAAAATACCTAGAATGACCCATGTTGTATAAGGAGTCTTTAGAGATTGGGAAGGGGATTTAGGGGTTTCCTTGGCTTTAATGGCTCGCCAAGGTAAGCCAGAGATCTAGGCGCTCGGCGCCGATTTATAAATTTCCAATTAAAAACAATTACCTTTTTTTCTTTATTATCCTTTTTGTGTTATATTTTTTTATTGGTATCTTTTCTTATTTTTAGTTTACAGTTCGTTTTCAATTGTCTTCTGTTCTCTTTACTATAGCTCTACTGCCCTACTGGCATAAACTTTTGAACTATTTATATTAATTGTTTTTTTAATATAAATTCTAGTTGTAATAGTTCCTCCTTATTAAATGGCAGTTTTCTCCCTTCTGTCAGGTGATAGATTAGGCTACACGTCAGGGTTCCGTTATCGAAGCCTTGTAATTCGTTTGGGACCCGTACGTTTTTTGTGGTGTATTCCGGTGTTTTTGTTTCTTTCAAATGTCTCTTCCACTCTCCTTCCAAGATTTTTGCGGTTGCCCTCATTGCGTTTGTTCCAGAGGTTCCTAGGCCGTCATAATACTTTATGGTCTTGTTTGTATTGTTCACCACTATAAGCGACCAGTGCAGTCCCTTTATTTCTATTGGGATGTAAAGGAGTTTGAAATCGAACACATTGATTTGTCCTAACCATTTTGTCATCTCAACATTCTGTTCTCTTCTAAGGATTTTGTTTGTTATGAACTGTAGATTGAAAACAGAGTGTTCCGGTTGATCTTGCACCCGTTTAATGAATTGGTATACTCGGTTTTCATTTAGGAAGTTTTTGGTTTCCTGAGTTTTTTCGGAGAATGTTGCCATTTGTGAAGATGTCATTTTGGTACTGTAAGAGAAAAAAAAAATCATCGGTATAGTTGTAGTTTCTTCGGTCTTCTCAAGGATCTTGTTTTCTTAAAGTCGTCAGTTGGATTGTTTTTTGGTACCGGTGGTGGTGGCGTTACTGGTGGTCTTATTGTTTTCGTGGGTGTTGGGAATTCATTTGGGTGGTGTATTATGCTGATAGTGGGTGTGCGTCTTGGTAGTTCGTAGTCGGGTCTGGTACTTTTCTTTTGTTTATTTTGTAATACGTACTTCACCGTGCTTTCGCGTTGCGAGAAGAGTGAAGTATACGGACAGGAAAAGATTTTGAAATAAAAAGACTTCTTTTATTTTTTCAATTTTAATTTTTTTATTTTGTTATTTAGAACGAAGGCCCGCTGTCTTCAGCTAGGCTGCGACCTTGTAAGTTTTAATTTAGAATCTTTTCTGTGTCTTTCTTAAACTATTCCTGTCTTTTTATACTTTTTTCTTTAACCAATCTTCCTCAATACACTGCATTTTTCCAACTATCATCCACCAACCGATGATTACACAATCGGTTCTATTTGGTAATATTGACCCACTTGAAAATATTCAATAATTAATTGAGACCTAGTTGGAATTTTAAATATTATATAAATTCATAATATTCCGAACTGTTGGTCACAAAAGTGCCGCCGCATCATATTTCACGCATACCCACTTCACTCATAGTGTCGACCCTTGCTACGATGCATTCTCAGCATTATTTAGAATGGGTATTCCTCAATGCCTGCAATTAGTGCATTGGATTTGTTTACAATCCGTTGGACATTGGAGATCCATTACTCATAGCAGTTTATGGGCTTTGACGTAGCTATGACGAGTGAGTATTATGATGACCTTGTGACGATTTGTTTGTGAGTCAATATATATATAGTGTATATATCGGTGATTGAAGTGTTTGGAAGAATGCGCGGCATTAGGAAAAATGTATATGTTGGGAGGTTGGTATGTAGTGCGATCACTACAGTGGCGAGCCTAAACAGACTGCCTATTTCCTGGCGTATTCTCACTTTTCTGCCACCCCTTTCTCTCTTCGGTGTTTTTTGGTTCTGGTGGTTGAATCTTAGTTCTTTGCCTTTTTTTTTGCATTCCTCAATCGACAATGGTTTTGGGCCAGCGGTTTTGGGTGTTGGTTCGTATGCTGGTGCTTCGCTGTCTGGCTGTCCAGGATGGTACGGGCTGTTTAGGTTTTCGAACAGCTCATCAAGCTCTTCTTTATTATACATTACAGGATCTATTTTGGCAAGATCGCCATGTAATAATAAGGGGTGCCTGCCTCTCCTAATAATCTATGGGGGATATTATTTAGCTTCCCCAAGCCTAATATTCAATGGCTAAACTGCCGATCTTAGATGGAATAAAAATGATGAGAAAAGAACAGGCCAATGTGCCGATTTGAGTTCTGATTAAAGAGTCATTTTATTGATTCAATTCTTAGCCTATTTATACAAAATAATTCCTTACACACTAACAAGTAAAATATTCACTTATAACATACATATAAACATAATTTTTTGTTGAAAGTTGAGATTTGATACTTTGTTTTTAAAATACTTAGTTTATATTATCGTTATCAAATTGTACTATTTTTATATGTTTGATGTATTGAAAATAAATATTATTACTGTTCAGAATCTTAAAACATCAGGTTATGGGCCCAGCTACTAAGGTTCGCTCAACTTCACTTCTCATTTCTCTCAGAGCGAAAGTCAAACCATTGGCATCACTACTATAGTTTACTGAATTTCTCCCTGATCTCAAATACTCGAGAAATGCATTTGAGAAATGCCTAGTCCTATTGCCAGCAAACACCAGCCCTGATACCAACATCGGTTGCGCTGTTCCCATTATCTTTGTAGGATTAGCCTGAAGTAATTTTGAAACCAATCGGAAATTTATCCCGTAGAACATTTTGGCATCAGCAGCACTCCTCCTCGTAAAAACATTCTCCAATTGCCTCCTGTTGAACCACTGTGCATTGTCTGTTATAGCACTCAGAATTCCAAAATCTTCCATGTGACTCCTGATGTCATTAATGTCAACTCTGGTCATTGTAATGTCAACTCTGGTCATTGTATGTATTCATAAAAAAAAGTTGCAAGAATTATCGAAAAATATTTTTAACAGAACAATAGATTTCACCGTTTGATCTCTCATCTGGGTTTTCTCTTGCGTCCATTATATCTCCTAAAGGAGCATTAAATATTAAATAATTAGGTTCTATATTTTTATAATATAAATTAAAATCTGAAAACGCCATTTCGTTAAACTTATTATTTACTATTCTTAAACAATTTTTTATTAAAACACTATTGCAATCGTAAAACCTATACTTAGAGTTTAACCAAAGTGATGTTGAAAAAATATGTCTTATTGGTGCTGTGGGCCTTGATAATAGGAATTGGATGATCTTGTTGCCTTTTCCTCCTTGTGGATATTTCTTGAGTTGATGAGCCACTGCCGATAGAAGTTTCGTAACCTGTTGATCTATTGGATCTACACAAGAATTCGTGATGAAAGTGGTGCGATAGTCCGCTTCCTTCCACCAATTGTTCTTCGATAAGTTGGCAATCTTCGAGTAATTGAAGATATCCAGCTTCACCACCCGGTATCCAGACTCGCCCGGCGTGCTGTAAATACAACAACTGTCTGCTGTCTTTTTGCAGATAGATTGTGAGATTAAGCCAGTGCTTAATCTCGTATGTGTAGGAGGGAACAATCCTCCGAGCGTATCGTCTTGTTGTACATTCTTCAATGCAGCTTCTGAATGAACATCTACAGCTGCTGTTGCTGTAGGAGCAGTCATGGACGACGTGTATGTGGTCTTCGTGTTCGCTAATGGCGAGATAGCTTCCTGTGAAGGAAGTTGATAATTTTGCAATATCCAATCGCACTGCTTCACACTCAGCACTTCGTCCGTATACATCATGTAATATCCGGTTTTTTGGAGGTTTCTGCAGAAATCCTTTAAGTAAAAATTGTTCATGTCGCACCTCCGGTGCAATAATGACGTAAATGCAATTTACTTAAATGTTCAGGAATCACGGTTAAAGTTTGCTTGCTTATTGAAAATACTATATCGCCCTAAAATAGGCCTACAGAATCGACTTCAAGAGTCCTAAAAATAGCTGACTATTCAGTGAGTTAGAGTTCATATCATTACCTTTTATATCTTTCACCTGTTTCTTTTTTGAGCTTGTGAAGGGTTTGAGGAACCTCAATTGTGTCATTTTTGATCCAGGAATAATTTTTTTTGACAGTTGAGACTTTTTTGCTCTAAATTAATGGGCATTTTGATATTGAAACACGCTTTTTTATTTTATTAAAAAATGTATGTTTATTTAAAAAAGGCTGTTATAAAACGTCTCATAATATTGAGGAATGATATTAGTTTTTAGTAAGTGAAGGAGGTCTTCCTTCTTTCTATTTGCAATTGCAATTTTGGATGTGTAGGCTGGCATTAGCTTAATACTCTCCAATGGCTTGATTTTTATAGCTCGTCCACGGCTTCGAATTGGAGCAAGGATCCACTCTCCTTCGAAGGAAGTCTTGTATTTGTATGTTTCCATACCTTTTTCAAATTTGACCATTTTCAACTCGGCAATTTTTATTTGGTCGTTACTCGAGTTTTTTGCTATGTTAAAGGACATTTCATCGGTCAACAATTTTAGGTCTACAAAGTCCTTGTAGCCCATTTCAAGTACTTGGTATGGAGGCCCCTTTTTCCGAGCACTTCGGATTAGTGATATATATGTATCTGGGACGTAAATAGGACCAGATTTTTTTGCTCTCTTAATGTTCTTTTCGATTACGGAATGAACCGAGTCACCTTCGTTTTGAGTGTGACCTCGGATCAAATATTTGTGAGTAATGCTTTTGATTTTTAGTGTGGACACAGCATATAAATACATTGCCAGAACAAATCTGAAAACATTAAAGTATAAACTATTAACTTGAATGATGAATTTATAATTGAAATAGTGAAAATAAATAATAAATAAAGATCTGCATAACCAGCATGTTCCTAACTTTGTACAACCTACTCCTTCTTACCTGTTTTTTTGCTGGCCACAGCAATTATCCGAATAGAAGACGTATTCATGGTTTGGGTGCATTTTACAATCTTCCTCTAAAAACTTGAGAACGCATGTTCCGATTTCGACTGCACCTCTGTGTCCCAATCCTTCATGCCAGAAGAAACATTTTGTGTAGTTGTTTGTTATGTTTGTCACCTGCAATAAAAAAAGTAAAAAATGGCAAGCTTTCTAATTATTTAATCAGGAAAAATTACTCACTGTAAAATTGTAGCAGTTAAGCTTAGATTTGTAGAAAAAAGCTGACGATTCACCTAAAGGTACTGGCAGCACTGCTTGCAGATCATATATTGCGACATTGGTCATGTTTTCTGGATTTTTTGCCTTCTCAATGTCTGTCGCTTTTTCTTTACGGCTCAGTTCCTTTTCTTCTAAATGCCTTTTGTATTTTTCTTCTAAGCCAGATTTTGTTTCTCCTATGGCGTTTTTATATTCTTCGCACTGATCACATTGATCTTTTTTTGGGACGAAAAACCCCAAGTTGAACTCCTCGTTAAAAATACGCGAGTAGGAATCATACGTAGCCGCTGGTTTCATTGCCAAATTTCTTTTTTCTTCATAATTTCTATGCATCTCGGCAATAGTCAGCCCACCATCTATAAACTCGCGACTAGATTTAGCTCGCAAGTAGTGGCTTTCTATTCTAGGAATAGAATTTATGTGTTCTCGGATGGAGTTGAGAACTTCTGGCTGTAATTTAACATGATGAGTATGCTTCCCTCTTTTATCTTCAGGAACTACCCCAGAACCAAAAGACTTAGCATTTATGACGGTTCTGAGTGTACGCTCCTTTATACCTAAGGTATTCAAGAGAAAAGGTTTGCATACTCTTATGTTTAATCCGTTATTCAGCAATGAAAACGAGCAGTTTTGCTTCCTTGGCTCTTTTCGCAAAGATCCTGTTTGAATGCGACGAAACATTACTTGTAGAGGAGCAATACATGAAGCCAAAAAATCACGTTGCCTTTGCAGTGCTCCTAGTGACCAATACTCCTTAAATAGTTGGGTCCTCTGATCCTCTGTAAATTTTGTTGAGCACAAAAGCTTACAGTTACAAACTGGACCCATGACTCGCTCTCCCACCGTCTTGCCAGATGTGGATATATATTTCTGTCCAGCATTTTTTTGGGTTTTCCTTTGGTGTTTTTTCCATTGTTGGGGCTTTCGGATTCTTTTTTTCCCCTTTTTTGGTGGTGATGGATTGACTTTGTCCGGTGACTGGTCGATTTGTGGTGGTAGTTGGTCGATTTTTGATGGTGATTTGCTAATTTGTTGTTGAATTATATCGATTTTTGACTTCTCAATGTAAGAAGAATCTGACGACACAGAGGAGGAACTTTCATCACAATATGGATTGTATTCACTTTCCTCCCCGGAAAAATCTTCATCTGTTGAGCCTTGGACTTCATAAGTTCCATTTTTCTCTCGTTTAAGTCTCAAACATATTGAACTTGGTTGAAGTCCAGATCCAGAGGCTAAAAGAAATAATTAAAAAAAGATATAGAATTAGAATAAGGTAGGTATGTACATGCATTTTTTTATAGACAAACTTACCCTCTGAGGTCATAAGATTTGGTTTATCGTCTTGCACCTCCATATTGTTAGAATTTTCTTTATTTATGGAAAGTTAAATAGAATTAGTATACCTAAATATATGTATGTAGATAGTTAAAAGAAATATATATAACTCACCTTTATCGCTTAAATTAGTGTTTAAATCACATTGACTTTCCGAAGTCTGTCTTTCTTGCCCAAGCGCTAATCGCAGCATTTTTGATGCCCGGTTCTCCATACTTGTAGCACTTTAAAATTTTATTTAACTTTTGAAACCTACAGGATATCACACATTTTTTCTAAAACTATTTTTAAATTGAAGGTAAGAATGACACAATTGCACTTTACTCATGAAAAATGTGAACATTAGAAACAAAGAAACTGTAAATTAGAGAGCTAAAATGACACAAATGCAGCTAAGCACAAAAAAACTTATATTTTTTGGAATTATAATGACGCAAAACTCCTTTGTGCACTTAAAACAAAACAAAAAACTTAGCAATAACGACACAAAGTGCAGTTATGTCATTGTTATCCTAAGATATACACTCATTTACTGACCTTTCGTACGTTACGGCGTTCTTATAATTTTTGGACAACTATCATCTACGAAGTATGGCGCGCAACTGACAATTATGGGTTTATTGCATCGAAAAGCTTTTTTGCTTGAACTTTTGTGGAGCGCAAGGCACATTACGACTTTGTTGCTCCGAAAAATTTTATAATTTAAGCTTTTGTGTCAAACAAAAAAGTGGCCTCTTTTGGGCACTAGCAAAGATACAATCACGTCAATTTTACCACCGATAAAACTTGACATTTGGGACATTATGGCGTTCTTAACTCAATTTCTGAAAAAATTGCAATTGCGTCGATATTGCACCGGAGGTGCGATGTATCAAAAAAATTATTATCTTCCAATATCATGAAAATCAAAAATTACTTACCCTTTGTGAAAATGTCTGTAAGTTTGGTTGTTGAGTTGTCAGGTCTTCGATTGTACTCGAAACCGCTTGCTGCATCATATATAAGATCTTATTCAAATCGTACTTCCTCTCTTTGATGGATTTGACTACCAAATTCTTCAGCGCAACTGGGGCCGTCATCAGAAAATCGTCTGTCCACAAAATCAATATGATTTTCAGGGCTGTAAACATAGCCGTCGTAGAATTGGGACCCTTCGTCGAAAACTTCATAATCTCGTCCACCGTCGAATTCTTCTTCAATGTTGTCGGCGGCGGCGGCTTCAACATCAATTTTCCTCTTTTTGGAAGTTGATGGGCGGCCGTCAAATAAGCGGATTGCTTCCGCTTCACCCGGGTCATACCAGTCTTCTTCGGTGCTGCTGCTGCTGCTGCCGCCACTGCCTTGGATGTTGATGGGACTTCTGTTTGTAAAGTGGGCCCTACCTCACCTACAAATCTATGGGGGATATTGAAAGGCTTCCCCAAGCCGAAAAAGCTTGATGGCTAAAGAGCCGATCTGCTTCCAAAGTTTCAAAGTAAGAACAAGGCTGAAGAGCCGAATTGTTGTTTCTACTTCCAAACTGAAAGTGAATTTATTCAGTCAAACTTAAGCTATTTATACAAAAATAATCTATTTACACACTAACATCTTAAGCCTATATCAAATACATATTATCACTTAAACATAGAAATATTTTATATAAACATAAACATATTTTGTATTCCGAATTCTATGGGAAATTTATGACAACGGAACCAGGCAGCATACTTGCTATGTCATCAAATTAATATTCGATTATCCAATGTGCATAGCCCTTCTAATACAATGCACAAATGTATCCAAATACATCCAGCCATATGCACTACACAATATGCAGTACATTGAACCTCAGCGAGTAGGTAGATACACTTGACCAAAGTAATCTGAAGCGTCGCGTCCCGTCGTCGTCAATGGCATTGAAATTATTACTTAATATTTTAGTGCATGAGGGTGATATTCTTGACCATGAAATGCGAGTGCATTATTAAAAATAGAAAAGTAATGCGAGTGCATTTAAAATATAGGTCGGCTATTGTAAAGCGTAGTGTGGATTTAAGTCAATGACCGGAATTAAATGTATAATGAAGTGGTCGCTAGTGTGATTCCTTCACACAATGTATATATAGTGTATATATCGGTGATTGAAGTGTTTGGAAAAACGCACGGCCCTAGGGAAAATGTATATGTTGGGAGGTTGGTATGTAGTGCGATCACTACAGTGGCGAGCCTAAACAGATTGCCTATTTCCTGGCGTATTCTCACTTTTCTGCCACCCCTTTCTCTCTTCGGTGTTTTTGGTTCTGGTGGTTGAATCTTAGTTCTTTGCCTTTTTTTTTGCATTCCTCAATCGACAATGGTTTTGGGCCAGCGGTTTTGGGTGTTGGTTCGTATGCTGGTGCTTCGCTGTCTGGCTGTCCAGGATGGTACGGGCTGTTTAGGTTTTCGAACAGCTCATCAAGCTCTTCTTTATTATACATTACAGGATCTATTTTGGCAAGATCGCCATGTAATAATAAGGGGTGCCTGCCTCTCCTAATAATCTATGGGGGATATTATTTAGCTTCCCCAAGCCTAATATTCAATGGCTAAACTGCCGATCTTAGATGGAATAAAAATGATGAGAAAAGAACAGGCCAATGTGCCGATTTGAGTTCTGATTAAAGAGTCATTTTATTGATTCAATTCTTAGCCTATTTATACAAAATAATTCCTTACACACTAACAAGTAAAATATTCACTTATAACATACATATAAACATAATTTTTTGTTGAAAGTTGAGATTTGATACTTTGTTTTTAAAATACTTAGTTTATATTATCGTTATCAAATTGTACTATTTTTATATGTTTGATGTATTGAAAATAAATATTATTACTGTTCAGAATCTTAAAACATCAGGTTATGGGCCCAGCTACTAAGGTTCGCTCAACTTCACTTCTCATTTCTCTCAGAGCGAAAGTCAAACCATTGGCATCACTACTATAGTTTACTGAATTTCTCCCTGATCTCAAATACTCGAGAAATGCATTTGAGAAATGCCTAGTCCTATTGCCAGCAAACACCAGCCCTGATACCAACATCGGTTGCGCTGTTCCCATTATCTTTGTAGGATTAGCCTGAAGTAATTTTGAAACCAATCGGAAATTTATCCCGTAGAACATTTTGGCATCAGCAGCACTCCTCCTCGTAAAAACATTCTCCAATTGCCTCCTGTTGAACCACTGTGCATTGTCTGTTATAGCACTCAGAATTCCAAAATCTTCCATGTTACTCCTGATGTCATTAATGTCAACTCTGGTCATTGTAATGTCAACTCTGGTCATTGTATGTATTCATAAAAAAAAGTTGCAAGAATTATCGAAAAATATTTTTAACAGAACAATAGATTTCACCGTTTGATCTCTCATCTGGGTTTTCTCTTGCGTCCATTATATCTCCTAAAGGAGCATTAAATATTAAATAATTAGGTTCTATATTTTTATAATATAAATTAAAATCTGAAAACGCCATTTCGTTAAACTTATTATTTACTATTCTTAAACAATTTTTTATTAAAACACTATTGCAATCGTAAAACCTATACTTAGAGTTTAACCAAAGTGATGTTGAAAAAATATGTCTTATTGGTGCTGTGGGCCTTGATAATAGGAATTGGATGATCTTGTTGCCTTTTCCTCCTTGTGGATATTTCTTGAGTTGATGAGCCACTGCCGATAGAAGTTTCGTAACCTGTTGATCTATTGGATCTACACAAGAATTCGTGATGAAAGTGGTGCGATAGTCCGCTTCCTTCCACAAATTGTTCTTCGATAAGTTGGCAATCTTCGAGTAATTGAAGATATCCAGCTTCACCACCCGGTATCCAGACTCGCCCGGCGTGCTGTAAATACAACAACTGTCTGCTGTCTTTTTGCAGATAGATTGTGAGATTAAGCCAGTGCTTAATCTCGTATGTGTAGGAGGGAACAATCCTCCGAGCGTATCGTCTTGTTGTACATTCTTCAATGCAGCTTCTGAATGAACATCTACAGCTGCTGTTGCTGTAGGAGCAGTCATGGACGACGTGTATGTGGTCTTCGTGTTCGCTAATGGCGAGATAGCTTCCTGTGAAGGAAGTTGATAATTTTGCAATATCCAATCGCACTGCTTCACACTCAGCACTTCGTCCGTATACATCATGTAATATCCGGTTTTTTGGAGGCTTCTGCAGAAATCCTGTAAGTAAAAATTGTTCATGTATCAAAAAAATTATTATCTTCCAATATCATGAAAATCAAAAATTACTTACCCTTTGTGAAAATGTCTGTAAGTTTGGTTGTTGAGTTGTCAAGTCTTCGATTGTACTCGAAACCGCTTGCTGCATCATGGAGTTCAGCTTTTCGTTGTCGTTCCTTTACCGCTTTGCCGGCTCTCGGTCTTCTGGTTTTTACAGGGGTTTTGGAGATTTGTGTTGCAGATGTCTTTTTATTTCTTCTTAGGTATTCTTCAATCGTCAGGGGTTGCGGCCCCGCTGTTTTGGGAGTGGGTATATACACAGGTGGTGTAAACTTTAGTGAGTCCTCTGTCAGAGGTGTATATTCCTCGACCTCGACCGATGATCTTCTTGGTGTGTTCAGCTCTTCAAAAAGCTCATCGAGTTGTTGCTCGTTGTAGTTCATTTGTTTATGGTCCCCTACTGGTGGTAAAACAAAATATATTTTTTTTTTGTATACCTAACAGTTTGGCAGGATCGCCATGTCGTGGTGCTACTGGGAATGCCCTATGTTTGCTAGATAAAGCGCAGCTCGCTATATAATTTGGCTAATGAGCCGCAATTATAAAATTAAAGTTTTAGGTATGTTGATAGTTTTAGAACTGTTTTTATTATCCAATATTTCACCACTATTTATACTACTTAAATTCAATGGGTTATCCCCACTTATGCTTAAGAACTATCTTACAAATACTTTTGTGCTGCATCAGCATTCTATTTTTTGTAGAGGTTTCAGATACCAAGCAGAAAATACCTTCTTAGCTACAAGAGCCGCTTATATGTCCGAGCATTAAAATGCACGATTTGGAATGAGTATAATCTAAGCTCTCCAGCCGATAATAAAAAGTAGATGAGTCTTGTTCTATGTGTAAAACTAGACTGAATTTATTTTCCAAAATCTTTCCTATTTATACTTAAAACTAGTTTAACAAAATTTCATAAATCTTTCAACATATATTTATTACACTCTTGGAATGTGAATTGATTTTTGCCTATGACCCACAAATACACCTCTTCACATGACGTAAGAATTAAATGTCTATTTGACAAAATAAACCTTCGTTGCATTTCCTTAAATGCATTCCAATTTCTGAGTCAATGTGAAGCATATAATATAAGTGCAGTCATAAACAAAAATCAATATAAACAAATATTGTAATGCACTTGGTGCATAGCGACCCACTTATGAAATGTGTAACATGATCAGGTCAACACCCGATGGTATCGCTTGGTGACGGCTGACCATTCTCAACATAAACAAATGTAGGCTGATATGCACTGAGTTCATAAATGTTTATTGTTTACTTTTTATTGTTTTGGGTTTTACCACAACAGCTGAATCTCCTTTATTTGAGGTTGCAGCTTCTCGAGGTGCCGCCTCAAACTCACCGATGCCTCTTTGTACTGTGCCTCCACGATGTGCAACAGTGCATCGTGCGCGAGGAGGTCTGACTCGTCAGTGTCGCCGACATCCAGCAGAGCTACTTCGTGTGCGCTCTGGAAGCGCTCGTATTGTTGATCTAGAGAGCGTTGTTCGCTCTCGATCCGGGTCACATCCCAGCTGGTCATGTCCGCGGACACGATGTTGGTATGCAGCCGCTTCAAGGCGGTGCATGCTGCTGACCTCTTTGTTAGATGGGCCATGTTCACACTTCACAAATTGAGCAAGAGGGTTGGAATTTTATGTTCACGAGCACTAAAAAGTCTATCCCAACGATAGGGTTATGGCCGCGTACCACAGTAGCGCAACTACACTCAACACAAAGACGACGATCGCGAATTCAATATAACTTGGATGCCAAGATCCACAAAAGCACATTCAACAAGTTCACGAGGGACACGACAAAATGTTCTAAATGTCACTTGATTTCGCACAATTATTCCTCACAGGAGGCACCAAAATGTTGGGGAATTAAACTTCCAACGATAAGGGGGATAGATCCTTGATTTAATATTTGGGTTAAAAAGGCACTTTGCCGAACACAAGGTTTGCTTAAAATAATTCTTTATTTAATTTACAATATATTTACAATTATAATTTAGTTGCGCAGCAGACAACCGCCCGTGTTGAAGAGAAGAAAAGAACTCATCGAGACCGACCAAGTCAGTCACCAAGCCACCACCAGTCCGTTGTCCAAGAATGCAGCGTCACCAAAACGCCCACAAGTTCAACGAGTCCAGAATCTGGTACCATGCCTTGGATACCCAACGACACACAACCAAGAATGTGCCAACGCCAGCAACAATAGCAAAGATCCGTGGGAGCGTCATCTGAGGGTAAGCCATCGTCGTGGTGTTGTTTATTTGTTCTTCCTAGAACTGTCTTGCAACCCTCAGCACTCTGCTGTATTTATCCAAGATAACTATAGGGCAGCGATGATTGACTGGCGACAATAAGAGTCGAATGTCACAGTCCAGTCGTTGAGTGAGCGACACTACGAGCCGCTTCAACCTATCCATAACCATAGCATGTTGTAGGTATCTGCCATACTAATGCATACCCATGGTATGCGCTGTGTATCTGCTATACGGTGGGTGATGACACCACCTATAGCTCTATGTATACTTAGATATGTGCCTGTGCTGTGGGTAGGTAGCTGCTTTGGCTGGCACAGAAATGAAGCACAAATCAATGGCACATTTAATTCGACACATTTTGATGTCAATCGACTGCTCATATAGCGAGGCAGTATGGAATGTGTGATATGATGCTATCCGGCTGAGGGTGGTGGTGGGTGTAGTGAGGTACCAAGTACTTTCTGCTGCATCAGCGCGGAGTAAGCACCTCGTGCGATGTTTGTTCTTCTCCCTCAGGTGTTTTTACTTTTCCCTCGGGCGTTGTTTTTTCTTCAGGTGTCTTCTTAGTTTCGCTGGACTCTATCTCAGTTAGCGACTCCTTACTTGGGCTGGTCTCTACTTTGGCTAGCGAATCCTTGAATATTTTTCTGTATTTTTGAGTTATCTCTTTAATTTTATCGAAATAACTCGAAGCAAAATATTCGTCATCGACTCATCGACGACTAACCGAATTTCTTCGTCTCTGGCTTCAAAATCCTTCCAAATAGCTTCGATTCGGTTTAATCGTGAAGCAAAGTATTCCTTCGTCGTTTTTCGTGTAAGTTTGCCACTGCTAATGGGTTGGGCTTTTTGTTTAAATTTTTTAATAGAGGACATGTTTCCCATTCATATTTATACATACGCGAACGAAATGCTTCATCTTTGGGGAATATATCATTATTGGAGAGTATGATGACAGGTGTTCTTGTTATAACTGCATCAGGCATATATTTTACCTTAGCATTAACCGTATCACCACCTAAAATCATTTTCAATATTTCCTCAGCCGCAGGTTCCATCATTGGCTCGTTCCAAAGTATTATACGTCGATCACAGCATTCCATCAATGGAAAACTACAAAATCTATTGAAGTTGCCCATTTGTCCAAAATTAATTAAATAATGAATAAATGGATCGATAAAAAATTTTTTCCAGCATTAGGCGGAGATAATCAGTCCTATTGTGAGTTTCACGTGAACAAGATTCCACCCGAAAAAAATCCCTTTTTTCAGTTCGCCTATTGTGAGTTTCGGGCGAAAAAAAATTCATGTTCGAAAGATTTCCCTTATTGGGAGCACTCAATTCGGGCGGAATGAAATGTCATTTGGCGCTAAAATTTCCACTTAGTTTTTAGAGGTGAACAGAAGAACAACAAATTTTACAATGTAAGTTATTTATATTAATTGTAGTTGCAAAAAAACAAAATAACTTTATTATTTGTATCTATATCTAAGGACCAAATCAATAAATGCAAATCAAAGCGATATGCTGTTAAATAAAAATGCAGAAAAATTTTGAAATCGCAAGAGGTTTTGTCAAAAAAAGTAACAAAAAAATAAATGCATTTTGGAATCAGATTACACTTGAGCTTAATAGCGCTGAGCCATCAATCAAGACTGAATTCGAATGGAAGAAGGTAAGGGTTCAATTTAATTCACATTGCTGAAGACTGAACAAAAAAAAACATTTTAATTAGGCTTGGACCGACCAAAAACGCTACGTGAGGATAAAGGCTGCTACAAACAAAATAACGGAAAGAGAAGGTGGACCTAATAGGACACTAAAATTCTCTCCTGCTGAAGAAGCCATCTTCCAGTTTGTTTGTTTCTTCAAAATCATTTGGGTTAAATCTACCCAAAAGGAGAAGTTTCGAAAATATGGAAAATGAAATTCAAATTGAAGATTTTTTGGACGAATTTGAAAATGATGAACAACATAACCAACAGAGTGCTGATGTTATAACCTATTCACTTTCTGATCCTATTCCAGTCGTACCTGCAACGATTCTTGCTTCAACCAGTCAAATATCAAGAAAAAAAAATATTTGCAAAATGAGTTCCCAAGAAGTTGTTATGGAGGAACTTCAAACGCATAAAGAACTTTGTGACAAAGTTGGTGAAGCAATATCCATCATGAAAGATCATAACAACAATATACAAAATTGTATAAAAAAACTTTACATTTTATTTTTATTGTAAATTATAAATTACTTCTTTTTATTAATCCTTGACGGTGTCAAAACAAAAATACAATTCACTAGGGTTGTTCATTTTCTAGACACGAATATTCACATACCAAAAAACGAACAGGGAAATTTTGAATATCCACTTGCGCAAATAGGTTTTTTAGTGGTGATAAATTGATTGGGGTGGTTTTAAAAGTGTCTTGTCGTACACAGTTTAACAGGAAATTGCGGCCCTACATAAATTTCATTGCGTTTTTATGTTCAACAAGAAATATAGGTTCAGACTTCATTCTCTGTTTTAATCAGAGATGAGGAAATTTATTGCGAACTCAGTTTGCTGAACACGACAATTATTCGAACTGTCAGTTCTGATTCGAAGTGAAATTCTATTCGGGCGAAACTCGCAATAGCTTTTTAATTTCCGGGCGAACAAAAATATTTCGGGTGAATGATTTTCCGGGCGAAACTCACAATAAGGCTGAATATAAATAATGAATTTTTTTTCGGTATTCGCTTATCTATAACATTATATAAATCTAATAAAAATTTTTTAATTTTTTTTACATCATATTTAAATTGGAATTTTAACAAATCATTTAAATGCTTAATAGAATCTTTTACATTATAATAACAATTTTCAATATCACCTAAAGGAGCATTAAATATTAAATAATTTTGTTCAATATTTTTATAATATAAATTATAATCGGTAAAAGCCATTTCATTAAACTTATTATTTACAATTCTTAAACAATTTTTTATTAACACACTGTTACAATCATAAAACCTATATTTTGAATTTAACCACAATGATATCGAGAAAATGTGTCTCATTGGTGCTGTGGGCCTTGATAATAAGAACTGGATGATCTGGTTGCCTTTACCTCCTTGTGGATATCGGGATGATTCTTTAATTGATGAGCCACCGCCGACAGAAGCTTCGTTACCTGTTGATCGATTGGATCCACACAAGAATTCGTGATGAATGTGGTCCGATAGTCCGCTTCCTTCCACCAATTGTTCTTGGATAAATTGGCAATCCTCGAGTAATTGAAGATATCCAGCTTGATCACCCGGTATCCAGACTCGCCCGGCGTGCTGTAGATACAACAACTGTCTGCTGTCTTTTTGCAAAATAATTCCTTACACACTAACAAGTAAAATATTCACTAATAACATACATATAAACATAATTTTTTGTTGAAAGTTGAGAATTGATACTTTGTTTTTAAAATACTTAGTTTATATTATCGTTATCAAATTGTACTATTTTTATATGTTTGATGTATTGAAAATAAATATTATTACTGTTCAGAATCTTAAAACATCAGGTTATGGGCCCAGCTACTAAGGTTCGTTCCACTTCACTTCTCATTTCTCTCAGAGCGAAAGTCAAACCATTGGCATCACTACTATAGTTTACTGAATTTCTCCCTGATCTCAAATACTCGAGAAATGCATTTGAGAAATGCCTAGTCCTATCTTTCCATTATCTTTGTAGGATTAGCCTGAAGTAATTTTGAAACCAATCGGAAATTTATCCCCTAGAACATTTTGGCATCAGCAGCACTCCTCCTCGTAAAAACATTCTCCAATTGCCTCCTGTTAAACCACTGTGCATTGTCTGTTATAGCACTCAGAATTCCAAAATCTTCCATGTTACTCCTGATGTCATTAATGTCAACTCTGGTCATTGTAATGTCAACTCTGGTCATTGTATGTATTCATAAAAAAAAGTTGCAAGAATTATCGAAAAATATTTTTAACAGAACAATAGATTTCACCGTTTGAACTCTCATCTGGGTTTTCTCTTGCGTCCATTATATCTCCTAAAGGAGCATTAAATATTAAATAATTAGGTTCTATATTTTTATAATATAAATTAAAATCTGAAAACGCCATTTCGTTAAACTTATTATTTACTATTCTTAAACAATTTTTTATTAAAACACTTGCAATCGTAAAACCTATACTTAGAGTTTAACCAAAGTGATGTTGAAAAAATATGTCTTATTGGTGCTGTGGGCCTTGATAATAGGAATTGGATGATCTTGTTGCCTTTTCCTCCTTGTGGATATTTCTTGAGTTGATGAGCCACTGCCGATAGAAGTTTCGTAACCTGTTGATCGATTGGATCCACACAAGAATTCGTGATGAATGTGGTCCGATAGTCCGCTTCCTTCCACCAATTGTTCTTCGATAAGTTGGCAATCTTCGAGTAATTAAATAATATGAAGATATCCAGCTTCACCACCCGGTATCCAGACTCGCCCGGCGTGTTGTAAATACAACAACTGTCTGCTGTCTTTTTGCAGATAGATTGTGAGATTAAGCCAGTGCTTGATTTCGTAGGTGTAGGAGGGAACAATCCTCCGAGAGTATCGTCTTGTGGTGAGTTCTTCGAGGCAGCTCCGGAATGAACATCTACAGCTGCTGTTGCTGTAGGAGCAATCATGGACGACGTGTATGTGCTCATCGTGTTCGCTAACGGCAAGGTAGCTTCCTGTAAAGGCAGTTGATAGTTTTCCAGTATCCAGTCGCACTGTTCTATCGTTAGCACTTCTTCCGTATATATCATGTAGAATCCTGTTCTTTGGAGGCTTTTGCAGAAATCCTGTAAGTAAAAGATGTTAAGATATCAAAAAAATTCAATCTTCCAATATCATTAATATCAAAATTTACTTACCCTTTGTGAAAATGTTCGTAAGTTTGGTTGTAGAGTTGTTAGGTCTTCGATTGTACTCGAAACCGCTTCCTGCATCGTAAATAGTGTCCTCTTCAAATTGTACTTCTTCTCCTTTAAGGATTTCACTACCAGATTCTTCAGCGCTACTGGGGCCGTCATCAGGAAATCGTCCGTCCATAAAATCAACATGATTTTCAGGGCTGTAAACATAGCCGTCGTAGAACTGGGTCCCTTCATCGAGAATTTCATTATCTCCTCCACTGTTGAATTCGGCTTCAATGTTGTCGGCGGCTGCTTCGACATCAATTTTCCTTTTTTTGGAAGTAGATGGGCCGACTCCGCCGTCAAAGAAACGTATTGCTTCCGCTTCACCCGGGTCGTACCAGTCTTCCTCGGTACTGCTGCTGCTGTTGCTGCCGCTGCCTTCGAAGTTGATGGGACTTGTGTTCCTTCGTCGTTGTCCTCTTCGGCTCCCGAAAGTTTCACCTCCTCGTCCATCTGCTGACCACAAGGTATGCTCTCCGGATCTGAATTCATAATTACTTGATCCTCCTGATCGCTGTCCTCTTGCTGCTGCTGCTCCTGATTCTGACTCTTTTGGACTTCTTGTTGCTTGTTCTGCTTCATTGTCGATAATTTCCACTTGGCGATCACTTTGCATTTAAAAATTTTCACAAAATTTCCACACTATTTATACCAAAAATCTCTGCACAAAATTCATCGACTAACAAAGAAGCATCAGTGCACAAATAACATCAAAGAATTTAAAATATATTTAAAATTGCAAACTTGACAATCGAAAATAGTCAACCTGACAAAGAATTTAAAATGTAGCAATCTTGACAATGAATTTAAAATGTTGCATATATAATTTTTTTAATTTTCTATATATATCTATATATGTACTAATTTTGCATGTGCGAGATTTCGAAGAAATTTTGCACATGTAAAATTATAACACTGTTGTCCGACGACGACGACGACGACAACAGCCACAGCAAGTTGAAGTTCCTGATGATGGTTTGTATGTCTTCTCCGGCCTGACGTTATTCAGCTGTCCAGTTTTCCATTGTGAACCTTCTTGTCAGATTTTTATGGATTGATGCTTAGTTTCAGCTGTTGATACCAATAAAACGTAATGTGTCGCTGACCAAATCTTTAGGTTGACGATTTAACGTCGGGGTCACCAAATGTTTTGTTAAGTCAATTGTCCAATATAATTATTGACTTGTCTTACTGTACATAAACAATAAGATTTATGAAGAGTCAAGATCCAAGCACTTGAACTTGTTCTTGCGGAGATTCGTAAATAAAACACCTTGGTACAACTGGTTGTTACTGACGAATGCCTTTATTGTTGATAATTATGTCTCTTTTATACTTAAATGATTGATTACACATAATACAATTTTTTTTACAAATCAAAGTATGTCAATCGATTACACATAATAATAATTTTTCTTACAAATCAAAATATACACAAATTATGTCAATCAATAACATTTAAATATGTCATCATTAAAAGAAATAAAATTAAAATAAAAACAATAACACAAATAGAATCGAAGTTGCGCTGGTCATTGCCTCCTGTTGTGTCATCAGTATTCGCTGTAGTAGGTCGTCAAGGCGATGAACATGCTGCTCCTGACATTTATGTGTCGT
The DNA here is from genome assembly GCA_920104205.1 of Eupeodes latifasciatus. NCBI lineage: Eukaryota > Metazoa > Arthropoda > Insecta > Diptera > Syrphidae > Eupeodes > Eupeodes latifasciatus. The sequence continues at coordinate 386,927,018 of OV049924.1, read as the reverse complement.
GACTGAATCTGATGATTGAATTTGTTTCAAGTTTTTAGGAACTGGAAAAGTTTGTACACAACTTACTTTACCTGGGTCTGGATGTGCTCCCTCTGAAGAACATTTGTGTCCTAAATATACTACTTCTCGTCTCAAAAATTGACATTTCTTTACATTTAATTTTAAATTATGTTCTCTTATTTTTTCAAAAATTAATTCAAGCTTTCTATTGTTGTCTTCGATGTATACAACAATGTCATCTAAATAAACAAAACATTTCAACCCTTGTAATCCTGTTAGAATGTAATTCATTAGTCGTTGAAAAGTGGCTGGGGCACCTTTTAGTCCAAATGGCATACGCTTGAATTCGTAATGTCCATAAGCTGTACTAAAAGCAGTTTTTTCCCTATCACCGGGTGCCACTAATACCTGATGATACCCACTAGCTAGATCTAGAGTGGTAAAATACCTAGAATGACCCATGTTGTATAAGGAGTCTTTAGAGATTGGGAAGGGGATTTAGGGGTTTCCTTGGCTTTAATGGCTCGCCAAGGTAAGCCAGAGATCTAGGCGCTCGGCGCCGATTTATAAATTTCCAATTAAAAACAATTACCTTTTTTTCTTTATTATCCTTTTTGTGTTATATTTTTTTATTGGTATCTTTTCTTATTTTTAGTTTACAGTTCGTTTTCAATTGTCTTCTGTTCTCTTTACTATAGCTCTACTGCCCTACTGGCATAAACTTTTGAACTATTTATATTAATTGTTTTTTTAATATAAATTCTAGTTGTAATAGTTCCTCCTTATTAAATGGCAGTTTTCTCCCTTCTGTCAGGTGATAGATTAGGCTACACGTCAGGGTTCCGTTATCGAAGCCTTGTAATTCGTTTGGGACCCGTACGTTTTTTGTGGTGTATTCCGGTGTTTTTGTTTCTTTCAAATGTCTCTTCCACTCTCCTTCCAAGATTTTTGCGGTTGCCCTCATTGCGTTTGTTCCAGAGGTTCCTAGGCCGTCATAATACTTTATGGTCTTGTTTGTATTGTTCACCACTATAAGCGACCAGTGCAGTCCCTTTATTTCTATTGGGATGTAAAGGAGTTTGAAATCGAACACATTGATTTGTCCTAACCATTTTGTCATCTCAACATTCTGTTCTCTTCTAAGGATTTTGTTTGTTATGAACTGTAGATTGAAAACAGAGTGTTCCGGTTGATCTTGCACCCGTTTAATGAATTGGTATACTCGGTTTTCATTTAGGAAGTTTTTGATTTCCTGAGTTTTTTCGGAGAATGTTGCCATTTGTGAAGATGTCATTTTGGTACTGTAAGAGAAAAAAAAAATCATCGGTATAGTTGTAGTTTCTTCGGTCTTCTCAAGGATCTTGTTTTCTTAAAGTCGTCAGTTGGATTGTTTTTTGGTACCGGTGGTGGTGGCGTTACTGGTGGTCTTATTGTTTTCGTGGGTGTTGGGAATTCATTTGGGTGGTGTATTATGCTGATAGTGGGTGTGCGTCTTGGTAGTTCGTAGTCGGGTCTGGTACTTTTCTTTTGTTTATTTTGTAATACGTACTTCACCGTGCTTTCGCGTTGCGAGAAGAGTGAAGTATACGGACAGGAAAAGATTTTGAAATAAAAAGACTTCTTTTATTTTTTCAATTTTAATTTTTTTATTTTGTTATTTAGAACGAAGGCCCGCTGTCTTCAGCTAGGCTGCGACCTTGTAAGTTTTAATTTAGAATCTTTTCTGTGTCTTTCTTAAACTATTCCTGTCTTTTTATACTTTTTTCTTTAACCAATCTTCCTCAATACACTGCATTTTTCCAACTATCATCCACCAACCGATGATTACACAATCGGTTCTATTTGGTAATATTGACCCACTTGAAAATATTCAATAATTAATTGAGACCTAGTTGGAATTTTAAATATTATATAAATTCATAATATTCCGAACTGTTGGTCACAAAAGTGCCGCCGCATCATATTTCACGCATACCCACTTCACTCATAGTGTCGACCCTTGCTACGATGCATTCTCAGCATTATTTAGAATGGGTATTCCTCAATGCCTGCAATTAGTGCATTGGATTTGTTTACAATCCGTTGGACATTGGAGATCCATTACTCATAGCAGTTTATGGGCTTTGACGTAGCTATGACGAGTGAGTATTATGATGACCTTGTGACGATTTGTTTGTGAGTCAATATATATATAGTGTATATATCGGTGATTGAAGTGTTTGGAAGAATGCGCGGCATTAGGAAAAATGTATATGTTGGGAGGTTGGTATGTAGTGCGATCACTACAGTGGCGAGCCTAAACAGACTGCCTATTTCCTGGCGTATTCTCACTTTTCTGCCACCCCTTTCTCTCTTCGGTGTTTTTGGTTCTGGTGGTTGAATCTTAGTTCTTTGCCTTTTTTTTTGCATTCCTCAATCGACAATGGTTTTGGGCCAGCGGTTTTGGGTGTTGGTTCGTATGCTGGTGCTTCGCTGTCTGGCTGTCCAGGATGGTACGGGCTGTTTAGGTTTTCGAACAGCTCATCAAGCTCTTCTTTATTATACATTACAGGATCTATTTTGGCAAGATCGCCATGTAATAATAAGGGGTGCCTGCCTCTCCTAATAATCTATGGGGGATATTATTTAGCTTCCCCAAGCCTAATATTCAATGGCTAAACTGCCGATCTTAGATGGAATAAAAATGATGAGAAAAGAACAGGCCAATGTGCCGATTTGAGTTCTGATTAAAGAGTCATTTTATTGATTCAATTCTTAGCCTATTTATACAAAATAATTCCTTACACACTAACAAGTAAAATATTCACTTATAACATACATATAAACATAATTTTTTGTTGAAAGTTGAGATTTGATACTTTGTTTTTAAAATACTTAGTTTATATTATCGTTATCAAATTGTACTATTTTTATATGTTTGATGTATTGAAAATAAATATTATTACTGTTCAGAATCTTAAAACATCAGGTTATGGGCCCAGCTACTAAGGTTCGCTCAACTTCACTTCTCATTTCTCTCAGAGCGAAAGTCAAACCATTGGCATCACTACTATAGTTTACTGAATTTCTCCCTGATCTCAAATACTCGAGAAATGCATTTGAGAAATGCCTAGTCCTATTGCCAGCAAACACCAGCCCTGATACCAACATCGGTTGCGCTGTTCCCATTATCTTTGTAGGATTAGCCTGAAGTAATTTTGAAACCAATCGGAAATTTATCCCGTAGAACATTTTGGCATCAGCAGCACTCCTCCTCATAAAAACATTCTCCAATTGCCTCCTGTTGAACCACTGTGCATTGTCTGTTATAGCACTCAGAATTCCAAAATCTTCCATGTTACTCCTGATGTCATTAATGTCAACTCTGGTCATTGTAATGTCAACTCTGGTCATTGTATGTATTCATAAAAAAAAGTTGCAAGAATTATCGAAAAATATTTTTAACAGAACAATAGATTTCACCGTTTGATCTCTCATCTGGGTTTTCTCTTGCGTCCGTTATATCTCCTAAAGGAGCATTAAATATTAAATAATTAGGTTCTATATTTTTATAATATAAATTAAAATCTGAAAACGCCATTTCGTTAAACTTATTATTTACTATTCTTAAACAATTTTTTATTAAAACACTATTGCAATCGTAAAACCTATACTTAGAGTTTAACCAAAGTGATGTTGAAAAAATATGTCTTATTGGTGCTGTGGGCCTTGATAATAGGAATTGGATGATCTTGTTGCCTTTTCCTCCTTGTGAATATTTCTTGAGTTGATGAGCCACTGCCGATAGAAGTTTCGTAACCTGTTGATCTATTGGATCTACACAAGAATTCGTGATGAAAGTGGTGCGATAGTCCGCTTCCTTCCACCAATTGTTCTTCGATAAGTTGGCAATCTTCGAGTAATTGAAGATATCCAGCTTCACCACCCGGTATCCAGACTCGCCCGGCGTGCTGTAAATACAACAACTGTCTGCTGTCTTTTTGCAGATAGATTGTGAGATTAAGCCAGTGCTTAATCTCGTATGTGTAGGAGGGAACAATCCTCCGAGCGTATCGTCTTGTTGTACATTCTTCAATGCAGCTTCTGAATGAACATCTACAGCTGCTGTTGCTGTAGGAGCAGTCATGGACGACGTGTATGTGGTCTTCGTGTTCGCTAATGGCGAGATAGCTTCCTGTGAAGGAAGTTGATAATTTTGCAATATCCAATCGCACTGCTTCACACTCAGCACTTCGTCCGTATACATCATGTAATATCCGGTTTTTTGGATAAGTAAAAATTGTTCATGTATCAAAAAAATTATTATCTTCCAATATCATGAAAATCAAAAATTACTTACCCTTTGTGAAAATGTCTGTAAGTTTGGTTGTTGAGTTGTCAGGTCTTCGATTGTACTCGAAACCGCTTGCTGCATCATATATAAGATCTTATTCAAATCGTACTTCCTCTCTTTGATGGATTTGACTACCAAATTCTTCAGCGCAACTGGGGCCGTCATCAGAAAATCGTCTGTCCACAAAATCAATATGATTTTCAGGGCTGTAAACATAGCCGTCGTAGAATTGGGACCCTTCGTCGAAAACTTCATAATCTCGTCCACCGTCGAATTCTTCTTCAATGTTGTCGGCGGCGGCGGCTTCAACATCAATTTTCCTCTTTTTGGAAGTTGATGGGCGGCCGTCAAATAAGCGGATTGCTTCCGCTTCACCCGGGTCATACCAGTCTTCTTCGGTGCTGCTGCTGCTGCTGCCGCCACTGCCTTGGATGTTGATGGGACTTCTGTTTGTAAAGTGGGCCCTACCTCACCTACAAATCTATGGGGGATATTGAAAGGCTTCCCCAAGCCGAAAAAGCTTGATGGCTAAAGAGCCGATCTGCTTCCAAAGTTTCAAAGTAAGAACAAGGCTGAAGAGCCGAATTGTTGTTTCTACTTCCAAACTGAAAAGTGAATTTATTCAGTCAAACTTAAGCTATTTATACAAAAATAATCTACTTACACACTAACATCTTAAGCCTATATCAAATACATATTATCACTTAAACATAGAAATATTTTATATTCCGAATTCTGTGGGAAATCGACGAACAACGGAACCAGGCAGCATACTTGCTATGTAATCAATTTAATAGTCGATACCAATATGCATAGCCCTTCTAATACAATGCACAAATGTATCCAAATACATCCAGCCATATTCACTATACAGTATGCAGTGTGTTGTATAATGGGGAGTTTAGGGAAGGGATGTAGGGGTTTCCTTGGCTTTAAGGGCTCGCCAGGGTAAGCCAGAGATCTAGGCGCTCGGCGCCGAATTATAAATCAAACAACAAATACCTTTTTAGTTTATAATCCTTTAGTGGGATGTTGTAAGTATTCTTTATTTATCTTATGATCCTCCTAAATAACCTCCCTTACAGTGGTTCTACTGTTCTCTTTTTAGTTTCTAGACTGCCCTATTGACATAAACTTTTAAACTATTTATATTAATTTTATGCTTACTTACTAAATTTCTTAACCTACTTCCTTAACATTAAATTCTTAACATTATTACATTATTTTCACATTGATGTCATTTCTTAAGCTACTTCACATTAATTTCTTAATATTATTACATTACTCACCTTATTTTCATATTGGTGTCATCATATTACCATGCATTTCCGCACTTCACACCTGTGCTTTGGTTCAACGTTTGTCTTGTTGACAAACTTTCTGATGATGCTTCGAATTACTTCATCGAGAATCCAAAGCGTTGCTTTTGACCGTTTATTAAGGTCACAATTGCTTTGAACTTCAATGATTACGTCGATCAGCAAGTTTGTTTTTACTTTTTGCAACACAATAAACAAATACTTTTTGTTTTTGTTTATGTTTTGTTGTGGTTGCTTGATTTGGTTGTTTTAAATATTTTGATTAGGGTGAGGAGGGTTACTTATGGATGCTTAAGTAGCATCATATCATGCGAGTTGAATTTCTTCAATCACGTTGACAACCCATACTCAGGTTGCACATTGACTACAGTAAATGAAAACCAAGTTTGGATCCAACTACGCACTCCAAACAGGTGGATTTATTCAACCCTATTTCCACAAAATCTATAAACGTTGTGTGTGGAACCCAAGTACATACAATTCAAATCCAGGGTCTAGGCGAACTATCTATGAAGGACAAATGTATCCTGGAAACCAAGGTTGCGAAGATTCATAGTCTCCAAGAGATTGAAACAACCGTCTCGTCTCCGTTCATTACATTTGCAAATTTATCAACAGCTATTTCGCTCAACAACGACGTCCAACAACTATCAACGGAAAAATCATTTCCCGCACTTGTCTTCGAACATAGTCATTCGTACAGGGAATTAAAAAGCCAGCTTGCAGAAACGAACGAGTCAATGTTTCCATTGATGTCGAAGCACGACATGCATCAATATGGAATATTATATGGCGCCATGATAATTTTAGCTGTATACGCAGTTTACCGATGGTGGTCCGCACAAAAGCATTTGACTTGAAGAGCTGAACGTACTGAATGGTTTATTAACCTACAAACATAACATATTTATATCTTACACTAGTTCACAAAAAGATGCAACTCATGCAATTACAATGACCACCTGCATTGTTTTGCATGTTTGCATTCTTTCGCTTTCTTAACCTACATTACATTTGACCTTATTCTAATTATTACATTATTAAAGCTAATTTCGGCAACAAAGGCCTTCGGTTATTTTAACGATTGTTCCCAAAGTATTAAAGTGTTTCTATCAAGCTTCTTAATTAGAACGCTCATTAGAAGAGGGTCCCAATTATTAGTATCAATGTTAAGACCTTTTAGACTAAGCATACATTCTTGTATACCTTAATTGCTTTTGAAGTTTCGACCTGGATTGTTGGTTGCATCAAAAGTCTGCACGTGCGCTGTTACTAGTAGCGGCGGGTTATCGTATCTATCTTTTACTACTTGCCATGCTGCATTGTAGTTGTTGTCAGATGTTGAAAAATGTCTTATTAGGGTTTCAGCTTCACCAGTTAAAGTTGTCTTTAAGTAGAAGTAGAACAACTTCTGGCAATTAGCTATATCTTGTTTATCAACAAGTTCTGTGAACAGGTCATAATACTGCTTCCATTTCGTATAGTTCCCATCAAACTTTGGCAAGGTTATCTTAGGTAACTTGAGAGTTTGCTTATTTGTATTAACAATAGGAAGGTTTGTAGCTGGAGTGGATGGTAGTGGGGAAGATTGTTCAAGTCTAGTCGTTAAAGTTAACAGGGAATGCTGAACTTCTTCCTCGAATTTGTAAAATTCTGCCAAGTTATACCCTACTTGAGTCACATTATCTACAAGCTCATGGATCAAGCGATGGGTTGTTTCAAGCTCACTTCAGTACATTTGTAGCATGCTTAATTTGACGCTACAAAATGTTGAGCTCCACTTCTCCTGTGTAGTTTGAAGAGAGGCGATCAAATGGTGTAGAGACTGTGCAATTGCGCTATGTCTTCTCATAACTCTGGAGAATTCCTCATGTTTTTCATCAGGTTGATTTTGGCTACTAGTAGTTGCACTTGCTCCACCTGTAGCAGCTCCGGCTGATTTCTTTTGAAAGTCAACCTCAGAACCTGTAGACACAATTTATTCTAGTGTTTGCTCTAGTTCTAGGTATGCCTTTCTGACTTTCTCGTATGTATTGCCTTGAACATACGTAGTGTCCGCCTTTAAGTTGACTACTAGTGTTTCAAAGCCCTGGTAACGCTTTTTTTTAAATGTACATATGTATATGTTTGAAGTGCTTGTGTTAGTGCCCTGGCAACGCACTATGACTTGTCGAGTGTTCTTTAAATATCACGTCGGGGTCACCAATGTTTAACGTCAAAAACTCTTTTGAATTCGACTCGATTGTTTTCACTTGATTTTATTGCTCCTTAACTCGGGTGGGTGGTAGCAATTGTAATGAAACAACCTTATTGACTTCTGGATTAAAAGAGGTTTTATTATTAATTTTCATGGGTATTTATACTTTAAGCCTCAGAAAATAAGACTCAAAGTATAAAAACCTAGGAGATAAAAACACAGAACTCAATTAGTTTTATTACTATTTTATTAATCCTAAGTAAACTAGAGGTTTATTATATTTGTGTGTTTTGATGTGTACCGCTCGGCTTCATCAATCGGACTGTCTCTTCTCCAAAAAACGCATCGCAATTCGTTATCTGCATTATTGTTGATTGGTTAGTTGCAGGTGGCTTCTACCAACTCTCGAAGGGTTAGTCGTGGTATTCGCTGATTGGTTCGTGGCGGGCGGCTTCTATCGACTCTCGAACAAGTTTTTATGTATTACGTGGAGGCTGCAGAGTTGCCAGAACCATCCGCCACATACTTTTATTATTTATAAGTCTCCACAGGTAGTGTAATAGAATTGGCGGAATAATAACAGATACACAGTTTGTAGTTGATGGATACTATTTGAATTTATTTAATATCATTTTTAACTTATATACTTATCTATACACAATTATATGTAGTGGAAAGTGCAAGCGTAGCAAGAAGGCCTGAACTCAATTGTGTCATACATTACTCGGTCAATGCACTTGAAAAATTTCAAGTGGTGCGATATGAATCGTCACTATTTAAGTTGGTCACTGAGTCATGCTGACACTCGCAATTATTGTTTGTTTTATTATTAATTATTGAGTTCCGAATTCTTGCCATACTACAGTAGGCACTGTAACGTTTGTACCCCTGATTGTGAGTCGTGGAGGTTCAGTATATGTGTTGTTTCCGTAGAGCAGACTTGGTCCGGCGAGTAGCCAAGTATACTTTAACCCAAAAGCGGATAGCTTTGTAGGGCGTCTGAACTACTGAATTTAACTTAATCGAACCTTCAGCGAGTTGCTAAGTAAAAGAATTGTAATGACCCAGTCAAACAGTACTTCCTGACGATTCAGAGAAGAGTTTGTTTGGGGAGAATTTAGAAATAAAAGAAATATTTTTAGTTGTTTTATTTATTTATTACTTAAAAGGCCCGCTGTCTCAATGCGTGGCTGCGACGTTCAAGTTTGAATGATATCTATAATTCTGACCATTCCTCATCATCCTTTGCCTATTTATACTAGTTTCTTAAAGCAGTTTCCATTACCATTTGACCACTTAATAATATAACATTTTCCATATGAAAATGCATTTTTACGCAACCTCATATGAAAAATGCCTTATCATCATAATTTTCACCATTCTTTGTCAACTCGCATTGATACCAATAACCATTGCATGAAGAGTTCGATGAATCATATTTTGCTTACACTGGCCCAATAAGAAGCAAATTCAATCGGTTTACTTATCCATAGAGGTACCAGATACACACGGGCAGCGCAGCGGCCCAATTATCGAAGTGTGATATGATTATATACATTTGTTATACGGGGAGGTTTGTATTGTATCCGTAGGTTAATGTTAGCACGCCGCTTTGCTTTTCTCTCCACCACGCGCATGCTGTCCGAGAACCGCAGTGCACGTTGAGTGGGCAGTTAAGCAAATGATTTTATTTTATAGAAGATTTAAAAAAAAAAAGAAGAAAGAGTTTTCGTTATTTTTAAAGTAATCACCTGTGACAAACTTTATTAAAATTTTAAATACTTATTCTAATTTACATTAATGTCAACTCTGGTCATTTTTATTGTATCAAAGAAAGTTAAATTTACAAGTGGCAACTCTGTTTTTGTTAAAGAGGAAAAAACATAACAACATCGAAAGGTTATTGTATGTATGCGTTATGTGTATGTTTGTGATGATTTTCTGTGGACGGTCGTGGACCTTCGCACAGCGAACCACCATAAACATTTCATAGAAGAAAAGAAGAGGGAAAAAAAAGAACCAATACTTCTGCTGTTCATACCGTTTTCCCGTGGACGGTCGTGGGCCTTCGCACAGAATGAGCGGTAGAAACAGCGTTCATACAGGCTACACTAAAGAATCAAATACTTCGGCTGCCTATGCCATTTTCCCGCGGACGGTCGGGGACCTTCGCACAGAACGAATAGCCTAGGTAACCTACATATAGGGTGTCCCAAAATTAACGCAAGATTTCTAGGGTGTCCCAAAATTAACGCAAGAAATCTTGCGTTAATTTGAAACAAGTTGATATACAGATCAGTGTGGGTCGCATTTTGTTTGACCCCAAATATCTTACGAAAAAAATTAAATTAAGCAATTAAATTTTATATTATATAGGGCGTCCCAAAATTAACGCAAGAAATCTTGCGTTAATTTTGGGACACCCTAGAAATCTTGCGTTAATTTTGGGACACCCTATATATGATTCTACGTGTGCAGTGTAGAAAAGAGAGGAACAAATACTTCGGCTGCTCATACCATTGTTCGTGGACGGTTGTGGACATTCGCATAAAACAAATGGCATAAGCAACACCCATACCTATTTCTCCTGTTAACTAATACCTTCAATAGGACGCTTTGTAAAAACTTCGCACTTGAAGATATAAGAAAAGATAAAGAAATAATTATCTGAGCAGGGCTATTTATATGGTTTGACAGAGAGCTTTCGTTCATGTTTGAGTTTATTTTTACATTGAGCTTTTGTTTGTTTTTATTTTACTTTGTGCTTTTTGAGCTTTATTATAATTGAGTTGAGTGAAACTTCAGTTGACTTTTTATACATATTTTATAGAGTGACCAGGTTATTATTTTACATATTCATAAAACAAAATAAATATAATGCAAGTAATGTTAAGTAAAGTAAGTAATTTATTTTATTCATTATGAAAATTATTATTTAATTGAAATTAAAGATAAAGAAGTTTATATTTAAAGTAAAATATATAAGAAGGGTTGTTACACATTGAATTCAAAACAATGCTTGCTCATGGTGGTCATTCTTACTTTGCTGCACTTAGAACCTTTGTACCGTACCGTAGCTCTAGTATATAGCAGAACTGGCGACAATTAATTAATTGCTGTGGTGTTAGGTTTCACTAAGTGGGCTACGGAAGATGACACATTTATGGGTGACAAATAAAAGGCAATATAATATGCCAAAAAAAAATTTAAAAAAAAACACAAAAAATATTTCTATCAAATTCTAAATGTAATAAAAAAAATTTGGATGGTAACACCAATCCCCTACTCCAACTAACTTTACTCAAGATTAACTTGCACTCAAAAAAGAATACACTCGAAACATAAACTAGCACGCAAATAAAAAAGTCACTTGAATACGACTCGAAGTAGCTAGCCATAAAAACTCTCAAGTGATTTCAATGACACAAGAGAATTTGTATCGCTGCACAAAATAGACAGAGAGAGAACAACAACAATTAAAGAAGACAAAATGTCGACCAAATAAATAATTAAAAATAAATAATCAAAAAAGAAAAACAAATCTAACTAACAAAAGACACCATACAGTAAATATGAACAATAAAAAAAAACGAGTTTACACTACACAATCAGCAAAAAAAAATACTTGCAAAAACACTTTGCTAACTCCTTTTTGATTGACGCTTTTTCTTTGCCTTTATTTTTGCACTGATTTTTATAGTGGCCCCTTTGACCGCATTTGTAACAGTCAATATCTTTTTTACCCTCTCTTTTCTAGAGATGAAAGGATCGTCGGACACAAATGCAGAAGAGATCGGCTTTGTATATACTGCCTTTGCTTCCTTCGTTAGTCCATGATCGTGTGCCTTTGCTTCGTTCGCCATGTAGCGTTCTGCTATTTCCCTTTCTTTTTCAAACATGGCTTTTTGGTGTTGAGTTGTGAGGGCTGCCATGTTGCCATGTTTTGTATTGAAGCTCCCTTTTCTGTTATTGAAATGAAGGCTGCACATCGCGTTATTAGCCGTCTGTTGTTTGCAGTCTTGAAACGACTATAGTGGTTATTATTGTAAATCCTACAATATCTCCAAGAAGATTGATATGAGAGTTTACGGTCCTCTTTAAATATAGTAACGGTGATTTCTTTGCTAGCCGCCTGTAGCATTTTGCACACATTTATTATGCTTGTTTTAACAAGAGAAGTGCAGATGGTCTTACAGAATTGTTTTAATTCTATGTCAAGTGCGGAGGACGCCTGCTCTATATATTTTATCGGAGCCAAGCCGTACATCCCTATATGTATGAGGCATGATCCATATAGTGCCCCTTTCACCTTTTCCGAAGGAGTTGCTTCTGAACCTTCCCAGATTGCTCTCCCAATTAAGAGACTAACAATTTTTAGAATGTCTTCTGTTCCAGATTGCATTCTCGGGTGAAGAGCGGATAGCGCATGCATGTGTACGGGAATAAGAGGAGTTTCAAAGTGTTTGGGCTTGTATATATCATGGTAGTGTTTTTCAAGACTCCGTGACATAGATGCAAAGACAGATTCTGGCATTTTGGAAATCATTTTGAAGCAATGTAAAGTAAGAAGACCTAAACATTCTCTCCTTCTTTTCCTTTCTCTGATAATATCTCTTGATCTTCTACGTTTATTTTGTATATTTGAAAAAAAGATGTTTATATATCATTTTAAAAAAACAAAAACAAATTAAGTAACGTTCAAATAAATTGCATGATATAAAAATACAAATATTTCTTACACATGTCGCTCGAAAAAGTATGTACATAAATACACGAAAATCATTGAAATACAGGAAAAATGATGATAATGTGCTGTTACTCTGGTGGCACGCGTTGTTGGTTGCATGGATCTCTTACGTTGTAGTTTTGTCGGTCAGTTTGTGTGGAACTCTTCTTCCTTCCTTCATAGTTTAGGGCAGGGGTATGTGCTGAAAGTTTGAAATTTATGGGGATTTTTAGATTTTGATTGTGGGTATATAAACCTCTTTTCAAGAATACAATTTTATTTTTATGATTTTTTTTTTTTTTTTTTTGATTGGGGCTTAATATCTCCCTTTTTTAATATAATTTTTTTTTTAATATAAATTCTAGTTGTAATAGTTCCTCCTTATTAAATGGCAGTTTTCTCCCTTCTGTCAGGTGATAGATTAGGCTACACGTCAGGGTTCCGTTATCGAAGCCTTGTAATTCGTTTGGGACCCGTACGTTTTTTGTGGTGTATTCCGGTGTTTTTGTTTCTTTCAAATGTCTCTTCCGCTCTCCTTCCAAGAATTTTTCGGTTGCCCTCATTGCGTTTTTTCCAGAGGTTCCTAGGCCGTCATAATACTTTATGGTCTTGTTTGTATTGTTCACCACTATAAGCGACCAGTGCAGTCCCTTTATTTCTATTGGGATGTAAAGGAGTTTGAAATCGAACACATTGATTTGTCCTAACCATTTTGTCATCTCAACATTCTGTTCTCTTCTAAGGATTTTGTTTGTTATGAACTGTAGATTGAAAACAGAGTGTTCCGGTTGATCTTGCACCCGTTTAATGAATTGGTATACTCGGTTTTCATTTAGGAAGTTTTTGATTTCCTGAGTTTTTTCGGAGAATGTTGCCATTTGTGAAGATGTCATTTTGGTACTGTAAGAGAAAAAAAAATCATCGGTATAGTTGTAGTTTCTTCGGTCTTCTCAAGGATCTTGTTTTCTTAAAGTCGTTAGTTGGATTGTTTTTTGGTACCGGTGGTGGTGGCGTTACTGGTGGTCTTATTGTTTTCGTGGGTGTTGGGAATTCATTTGGGTGGTGTATTATGCTGATAGTGGGTGTGCGTCTTGGTAGTTCGTAGTCGGGTCTGGTACTTTTCTTTTGTTTATTTTGTAATACGTACTTCACCGTGCTTTCGCGTTGCGAGAAGAGTGAAGTATACGGACAGGAAAAGATTTTGAAATAAAAAGACTTCTTTTATTTTTTCAATTTTAATTTTTTTATTTTGTTATTTAGAACGAAGGCCCGCTGTCTTCAGCTAGGCTGCGACCTTGTAAGTTTTAATTTAGAATCTTTTCTGTGTCTTTCTTAAACTATTCCTGTCTTTTTATACTTTTTTCTTTAACCAATCTTCCTCAATACACATGCATTTTTCCAACTATCATCCACCAACCGATGATTACACAATCGGTTCTATTTGGTAATATTGACCCACTTGAAAATATTCAATAATTACTTGAGACCTAGTTGTAATTTTAAATATTATATAAATTCATAATATTCCGAATTGTAGGTCAGAAAAGTGCCCCCGCATCATATTTCACTCATACCCACTTCACTCATAGTGTCGACCCTTGCTACGATGCATTCTCAGCATTATTTAGAATGGGTATTCCTCAATGCCTGCAATTAGTGCATTGGATTTGTTTACAATCCGTTGGACATTGGATATTCATTACTCATAGCAGTTTATGGGCTTTGACGTAGCTATGACGAGTGAGTATTATGATGACCTTGTGACGATTTGTTTGTGAGTCAATGTATATAGTGTATATATCGGTGATTGAAGTGTTTGGAAAAACGCACGGCACTAGGGAAAATGTATATGTTGGGAGGTTGGTATGTAGTGCGATCACTACAGTGGCGAGCCTAAACAGACTGCCTATTTCCTGGCGTATTCTCACTTTTCTGCCACCCCTTTCTCTCTTCGGTGTTTTTGGTTCTGGTGGTTGAATCTTAGTTCTTTGCCTTTTTTTTGCATTCCTCAATCGACAATGGTTTTGGGCCAGCGGTTTTGGGTGTTGGTTCGTATGCTGGTGCTTCGCTGTCTGGCTGTCCAGGATGGTACGGGCTGTTTAGGTTTTCGAACAGCTCATCAAGCTCTTCTTTATTATACATTACAGGATCTATTTTGGCAAGATCGCCATGTAATAATAAGGGGTGCCTGCCTCTCCTAATAATCTATGGGGGATATTATTTAGCTTCCCCAAGCCTAATATTCAATGGCTAAACTGCCGATCTTAGATGGAATAAAAATGATGAGAAAAGAACAGGCCAATGTGCCGATTTGAGTTCTGATTAAAGAGTCATTTTATTGATTCAATTCTTAGCCTATTTATACAAAATAATTCCTTACACACTAACAAGTAAAATATTCACTTATAACATACATATAAACATAATTTTTTGTTGAAAGTTGAGATTTGATACTTTGTTTTTAAAATACTTAGTTTATATTATCGTTATCAAATTGTACTATTTTTATATGTTTGATGTATTGAAAATAAATATTATTACTGTTCAGAATCTTAAAACATCAGGTTATGGGCCCAGCTACTAAGGTTCGCTCAACTTCACTTCTCATTTCTCTCAGAGCGAAAGTCAAACCATTGGCATCACTACTATAGTTTACTGAATTTCTCCCTGATCTCAAATACTCGAGAAATGCATTTGAGAAATGCCTAGTCCTATTGCCAGCAAACACCAGCCCTGATACCAACATCGGTTGCGCTGTTCCCATTATCTTTGTAGGATTAGCCTGAAGTAATTTTGAAACCAATCGGAAATTTATCCCGTAGAACATTTTGGCATCAGCAGCACTCCTCCTCGTAAAAACATTCTCCAATTGCCTCCTGTTGAACCACTGTGCATTGTCTGTTATAGCACTCAGAATTCCAAAATCTTCCATGTTACTCCTGATGTCATTAATGTCAACTCTGGTCATTGTAATGTCAACTCTGGTCATTGTATGTATTCATAAAAAAAAGTTGCAAGAATTATCGAAAAATATTTTTAACAGAACAATAGATTTCACCGTTTGATCTCTCATCTGGGTTTTCTCTTGCGTCCATTATATCTCCTAAAGGAGCATTAAATATTAAATAATTAGGTTCTATATTTTTATAATATAAATTAAAATCTGAAAACGCCATTTCGTTAAACTTATTATTTACTATTCTTAAACAATTTTTTATTAAAACACTATTGCAATCGTAAAACCTATACTTAGAGTTTAACCAAAGTGATGTTGAAAAAATATGTCTTATTGGTGCTGTGGGCCTTGATAATAGGAATTGGATGATCTTGTTGCCTTTTCCTCCTTGTGGATATTTCTTGAGTTGATGAGCCACTGCCGATAGAAGTTTCGTAACCTGTTGATCTATTGGATCTACACAAGAATTCGTGATGAAAGTGGTGCGATAGTCCGCTTCCTTCCACAAATTGTTCTTCGATAAGTTGGCAATCTTCGAGTAATTGAAGATATCCAGCTTCACCACCCGGTATCCAGACTCGCCCGGCGTGCTGTAAATACAACAACTGTCTGCTGTATTTTTGCAGATAGATTGTGAGATTAAGCCAGTGCTTAATTTCGTATGTGTAGGAGGGAACAATCCTCCGTGCGTATCGTCTTGTTGTACATTCTTCAATGCAGCTTCTGAATGAACATCTACAGCTGCTGTTGCTGTAGGAGCAGTCATGGACGACGTGTATGTGGTCTTCCTGTTCGCTAGTTGATAATTTTGCAATATCCAATCGCACTGCTTCACACTCAGCACTTCGTCCGTATACATCATGTAATATATTTGGAGGTTTCTGCAGAAATCCTCTAAGTAAAAATTGTTCATGTATCAAAAAAATTATTATCTTCCAATATCATGAAAATCAAAAATTACTTACCCTTTGTGAAAATGTCTGTAAGTTTGGTTGTTGAGTTGTCAGGTCTTCGATTGTACTCGAAACCGCTTGCTGCATCATATATAAGATCTTATTCAAATCGTACTTCCTCTCTTTGATGGATTTGACTACCAAATTCTTCAGCGCAACTGGGGCCGTCATCAGAAAATCGTCTGTCCACAAAATCAATATGATTTTCAGGGCTGTAAACATAGCCGTCGTAGAATTGGGACCCTTCGTCGAAAACTTCATAATCTCGTCCACCGTCGAATTCTTCTTCAATGTTGTCGGCGGCGGCGGCTTCAACATCAATTTTCCTCTTTTTGGAAGTTGATGGGCGGCCGTCAAATAAGCGGATTGCTTCCGCTTCACCCGGGTCATACCAGTCTTCTTCGGTGCTGCTGCTGCTGCTGCCGCCACTGCCTTGGATGTTGATGGGACTTCTGTTTGTAAAGTGGGCCCTACCTCACCTACAAATCTATGGGGGATATTGAAAGGCTTCCCCAAGCCGAAAAAGCTTGATGGCTAAAGAGCCGATCTGCTTCCAAAGTTTCAAAGTAAGAACAAGGCTGAAGAGCCGAATTGTTGTTTCTACTTCCAAACTGAAAAGTGAATTTATTCAGTCAAACTTAAGCTATTTATACAAAAATAATCTACTTACACACTAACATCTTAAGCCTATATCAAATACATATTATCACTTAAACATAGAAATATTTTATATTCCGAATTCTGTGGGAAATCGACGAACAACGGAACCAGGCA
Organism: Eupeodes latifasciatus; assembly: GCA_920104205.1. Classification (NCBI taxonomy): domain Eukaryota; kingdom Metazoa; phylum Arthropoda; class Insecta; order Diptera; family Syrphidae; genus Eupeodes; species Eupeodes latifasciatus. Next base: position 386,909,760 of record OV049924.1, on the reverse strand, counting down.
GCATACTTGCTATGTAATCAATTTAATAGTCGATACCAATATGCATAGCCCTTCTAATACAATGCACAAATGTATCCAAATACATCCAGCCATATTCACTATACAGTATGCAGTGTGTTGTATAATGGGGAGTTTAGGGAAGGGATGTAGGGGTTTCCTTGGCTTTAAGGGCTCGCCAGGGTAAGCCAGAGATCTAGGCGCTCGGCGCCGAATTATAAATCAAACAACAAATACCTTTTTAGTTTATAATCCTTTAGTGGGATGTTGTAAGTATTCTTTATTTATCTTATGATCCTCCTAAATAACCTCCCTTACAGTGGTTCTACTGTTCTCTTTTTAGTTTCTAGACTGCCCTATTGACATAAACTTTTAAACTATTTATATTAATTTTATGCTTACTTACTAAATTTCTTAACCTACTTCCTTAATATTAAATTATTAACATTATTACATTATTATCACATTGATGTCATTTCTTAACCGACTTTACATTAATTCTTAATATTATTACATTACTCGCCTTATTTTCATATTGGTGTCATCATATTACCATGCATTTCCGCACTTCACACCTGTGCTTTGGTTCAACGTTTGTCTTGTTGACAAACTTTCTGATGATGCTTCGAATTACTTCATCGAGAATCCAAAGCGTTGCTTTTGACCGTTTATTAAGGTCACAATTGCTTTGAACTTCAATGATTACGTCGATCAGCAAGTTTGTTTTTACTTTTTGCAACACAATAAACGAATACTTTTTGTTTTTTGTTTATGTTTTGTTGCGGTTGTTTGTTTTTGTTGTTAATTAGGGTTTGGAGGGTTATGTATGGATGCTTAAGTAGCATCATATAACATCCCAATAAACTGCATGCATCCCATAGTTTCTGCCAAAACGTATTGATATCAGCATTGGAGAATACAACCTTTGCTTCGGCCTACATTTTAGTATTTTTCTCAACTTCATCTGCTAATACAACGCTGGAGTCTTTTTGTTCAGAAGTAGGAGGAGAAGATGGGTTGTATCCGGCAACCTCTGGTTGTACAACAGAAGAGGGATTAGAAGAGGTCGGGGATGCTTCTGAGGTTCCTTCTGCACCTAGAAACGGTTCAAATAGGTGTTGGTCAGGAGCGTTAGGGTGCATCATTCCTAATACCACATTTTTTATATCTATGAAAACTCCGTCATAGATAGTCGTTGCTCCAGAATATAACCCTATCAACTTAAGAGCAGACCATTTATGAGCCTGAGGTGTTGGAAAATGTTCTTTTGATTGTGGAAAATGTGTCTTAAAAAAATAGGCTTCGTCCCATATATTCAATTCTCCTCCTTCGGATGAAGTTAGAGTTGTCTCTTCCAAAAAAGCGGAGAGGTCTTCTTCAATATATTGGTTAGTGTTCAGCATTTTGTCAAATTAAATTGAAACTGTCTTCAAAGAAATTGAACTAGAAGAGTCTAGAGCTATGTTTTATTGTGAAAATAAAAATGTGACTCAAATTCAATTGAAACCATTGTAATGTGTGCCCTACCTCACCTACGAATCTATGTGGGATATTGAGAGGCTTCCCCAAGCCGAAAAAGGTGATGGCTAAAGAGCCGATCTGCTTTCAGTTTGGAAGTGAAAAGACCTAATTCGGCTCTTCAGCCTTGTTTTTTTTCGGTAATATATGTTTCTGAGTATTTTCTTTTTGGGGTTTTATTGAAATTCGCAAGTATTTCCTTTAGTGATTTTATTATGTTTAACATATTTTTAATTATATACAAAAATTATTATTTATTTATATTTTTTTTAAACATTGTTTTTATTTTTAAGGGTTTTTTTTTTTTTTTAAACTGTTATATTTTTAATTTCATGATTTACAATTTTTTGTACGTTTTGTTTGAAATAAAATTTTACAATTTTTCTTATTAAATAAACTATACATATAATCAAAATTATGATTATGATGTCCATAATTAAATGATTGGAAGTTACCTCATTATTATTGTTGTTGTTATTGGTCACAACGACCCCTTCTTTGGAACTTTTGCCTCCCATTATATACAAGTTTTTTTTTGAATCTAATTAAAGTTGTTTTCTTTCTTTTTTTTTTTAGTTATTTTTTATTTTGTAAATTTTTTGCTTGTTGCAAAAAAAAATTTCTTATTATTCCCTGTGCTCAGATTTGCTAGTCTGTATAGGTTGCCTACTTCTTGTCTTAATTTGACTTTTTTTCCAGCGCGTTTCCTTTTAGGTGTTTGTGGTTGCACTTGTTGTTGCACTTGTTGTTGTTCTTTTGTTTTTTTCCTCTTTAAATATTCCTCGATGGTTAGAGGCTTGGGTCCAGCTGTCTTTGGCGTGGGCACGTATACGGGTGCCCCAATCGTGGGTTGTCCGGGAGTATAAGGACAATCCAATGCTGCGAAGAGCTCGTCTAAAGCCTCCTTCTGATATCGATCTGACATTGGTGCTTCCAAACGTGGCACCTTATATTTATTGGATTTAATAATGAATTCAAGAAATTCAAGAAATTCAACCAACTGATAGCTTCTCCTGGCAGGATCGCCATGTAATGTGTGCCCTACCTCACCTACGAATCTATGTGGGATATTGAAAGGCTTCCCCAAGCCGAAAAAGGTGATGGCTAAAGAGCCGATCTGCTTTCAGTTTGGAAGTGAAAAGACCTAATTCGGCTCTTCAGCCTTGTTTTTTTACTCTAAACTTTGAAAGCAGATCGGCTCTTTAGCCATCACCTTTTTCGGCTTGGGGAAGCCTTTCAATATCCCACATAGATTCGTAGGTGAGGTAGGGCACACATTACACCATCAACACCTCTAATGTGACTCAAATTAAATTGAAACCATCAACAAGTGAAGAATGAAACTGTATGAGGATAAAAACTAATATTCAATAAAAGCAAATAGCAGGAGTGTGGAAATGTTTAGTGATAACAAAGCGAAAAGTGTCTAGTTTTGAATAATAAGATTATAGATTCGAATATAACGATGAAATATAATTTGTAACAAAGAAGATTTATTTTCTTCTTCTTACGTGTGGGTTTTGTATATGCATGAAATGTTTGCTGTTCGATGCAATTTAACGGCTTAACCCCGTTACCTCTACGTTCCCCTTCCTCTAGCAATTTAATCTTCAATATTTCTAGAGAAGGCAAATTGTCTCCTACGTAGTTATTTTGCACGAACAAACACCTCCCTCGTCCATTCCAGTCACACACACATTCATCCAACACAAGCATTTGTTTTCGTGATTGTCAGTCACGACATCACGGCTTCCTGGAAGCTTTACTCTCATCAGGAAAGCCACCGTTGTTGACTCAGCGAAACTTTGCTTTCACACACACAATCACGGTTTCGACAAGTGTTTAAGTGGGCTATCCTAGTTTAGTTAGTAATCAAATAATCAATGAGTCTACCGGCGCGGCGCTTGCAGTAGGGATCATTTCCTGGGGGGTTCGCTATACTATTTAGATACTCGGGATTTTTACCATTACACATATCTAAATAGGTTTCTAAACCAGGTCACCGTTTCCGCATTAACTCAGTAGAACTTTCCAAAAGATTTATTCGACACTTGGGTATCAACCTCCCTCCAAAGTCCGATAGGAATCTACCCAATTGTTTTGTCCGCAGATAAAAATTCTTGAGATAATTATCAAATTTAAAGTTGTTTATTGAACAGAAAAATCCTTGAGATGATTCTGTGCTGAAAAGTAAATAATTAATTAAACACCAAAATGTTTGATACAATACTAGCACTTTATTCACATTTTCTTATTCTATTATACTATTCGCTTCCTATGGAAATACATTTAATTTCTTACCCTACATATTTATTTATTATTACTTAATTTCTACATTTTTTCTTACTCATATTTTTCTTAACCTACTTAACATAACTTAATATTAAATGATGACCTTATGTTGTTGTTCGACATCGCCACCTGCCAATAATTCACGTCAGCAAAATATCGCATATTAAAGCAAAGCCAATGCACTCGATATCGCGACATCGACATGAATTATTGTTTTGTTTATTTCCAGCTCATACACCAATACTAACAATAACTCTCCACTAAAAATAAAGTTATTCGTGATCTTCACGTCCTCTCCCTTGCCTACTTCTTCACTAGGAAATTACTAATTCCTTGCCCCACGTTGGGCGCCAATTTGTTACACTTTTTCTTCTTAATCGCGACGGGGTATTATATTATTTAATATTATTTATTATTTATCAAAACAAATTATAACAAAACAAAACTAAACCGACGACAGCGGCTGCGTAGCGACGACGACCTTATCAACTCGCACTCAAACGAGTACGAACACGATACAAAAGAGAGAACAAAAAAAAGTGCAACAATACAGCTCGTTGACGAAGCTGTAACCGCGGCTGTTCAGCTGGGCTGGGTTCTTTTGGAAGAATTATTTTTATAAATTGTAACAATGTTGATTGATTTATAAAGTCAATCAAATTGCTACAATTTGGGAATATGTTATTGCAAGTATCTACAGTGGGGTACGTTGCAATAAAAATGGGCGCCTCGATCAATTTTTCCCAGGAACAAAACACCTCGAATAAAAAAATGCTCTTTTTAAAAATAAACAATACATACAAAAACACGATATAAGACTACCACCGAAAATTCTTCCACTTTCTTTGGCCCCACACGTTGGGCTCCAATTTGTTACACTTTTTGTTATCCGCGAGGGGAGGGTATTTAAATTATAAAACATGAGGCGTCTGCGTAGCGACGAACGAAGACGCACGCAACGAATCGAACAAATCGCACTAGTTATATTTTGCGTCCGAGCTTTTTCCAAAAAAAAAACTTAATCGTTTTTCTTTTTTTATTATTTTTATTTTATTTGTTCATTTTTTTAACAATTTTATTTTAAATGCAAAGTGAAAGGCCGCTGTGTATACCAAATGGCTGCACCTTTCAAGTTGCTTGTCGAAAGGAATGCACGTGGTATTGAAATATTCATATTTCATTTAATTTCCTGATATATGATTATAAATAATTTATATAAATTTATAATTAATAAATAATTGATATAAATTTACATCAGATACTTTTGTTATTTCAATATCAAAATTAAATTCAAGTATAGTTCTTGTTTTTTGGAATAAGTAGCAATTTCAACGTTGGTATTCAAATTTGTTATCATCGGATAGGCATCCATAAGTTCACAAGTAATTTTCTCTGACATTGAACTTTCCATCCATTCCTTTGCAGCACCCAGAACATCATAATATTTCCATTCCCAAAGGAGATTACTCCAAGCAATAGCTTTATCACGTTGTTCTTCACTATCGGAGTCAATGCAATGTATTACATCACTATTATAAGGGATATTGTATTTCTCACTGTATTCTAACTTCATTTTACTTAGTTTAACTGATTATCAATAATTACTGAATGTCGACAAATCGACACTGCCCTTTTATACCTACCTTCTGTTTACTTAAACCCAACACGCCATAAAACACCTAATCAAATGTTGTACATTCTCAACCGTGCTTTCGCTTTATGTTGCGAGAAGAGTGAGAATACGGACATGAAAGATTTGAGAAATAAAAGACTCTTTATTTAACTTGTTTAAGTTTTTAATTTTAATTTTTATTTTTTTTATTTAAAACAAATGCCCGCTGTCTTTAGCTAGGCTGCGACCTTGTTTGATGTTATGGTAAATCTTTCTGTAACTTTCTTTTAAGTTTTTTTTATTGAACAATAATATATACAATTTGACTTATAAACTATTTAAGATACTGTAATATTCGGCTTGGTCCGACAATTAAAACTTATTCACACTTCGTAAATAAAAACACAAATTCACTTTATTTAAATTACTCAAAAAAATTCTTTATTCAACACTTTCAATTATTACTTTTTGTTCGGTGATGAATAAAAAAAAAAAAACAAATTTAATTTTTCTTTGCACGAATTTATTTCTCTAAAAAATGAACTGTAGAGTGTTGCTCAGCTCGCTGCTCCGAAAAGAATGAATCAGGAAAAAGGTTTTCCATCAGCACAGCACATCCGTTGGCAGCTGCCTGCCCTGCTGCCTGCTCTCGGTCGCAAGCACCGCTCATCGACGTTGTATGAAAAAGGGTGTGTCCTTAATCACCCCATGTCGGATGTTCGATGCGACCGTTCTCGGTCCGCAAGTACCTCTCATCGACACACTATGAAAAGGGGTGCGGCCTGCACACCTGCATGTTGATGGTCTGATTTCGATTCGATCGTCAACGTCGTCGATGATGAAGATGCGCAGCGTTAATGTGGTTGTTGTTGTGCTCGTTCCCAACAATCTACCAGACGAAGAATACTTTCTTGTCGGCGCCGTTGCTCTGCTCATGGTTATTGTTGTTGGAAATTTGTGGACCGAGAAATAGGTCTCGTAAATGCTCGCGCATTGTTGTTGTGCTTGCGCGCAAATGCAGCTGGTGGTTGGAATGGTGTTCATTTTTGCTATGGTGCCGTCGGTGTTGTGCCTTGTTGCTGTAATCTCTAACACTTTTAAACACAGTTTGTGATGTGGGCCCTACCTGGCCTACAAAATCTATGGAGGATATGGGCTTCCTCAAGCCGATTATAGATGATGGCTAAAGAGCCGATCTGTTTAAGCAATGAAAGAAGGCTAATCAGCCGAATATCTTCATTTGACTCTCAAATTGAAAGTGAATTTTATTTAATCAAACTTAGGCTATTTATACAAAATAATTTACTTACACACTAAGAACTTAAAGCTATACATATTATTACTAAAACATATATACATTATATTGAACTCTAATTTGGTGGGAAACAAATGACAGAATTGGGCAGCATACTTGCTATATCATCAAAATCATAACCAATATGCATGCCCCTAGAAAATTAGAAAATACCTTATCAATAAGTAGCTTATCTTTTGTACCACTCCGTGGATTTATCTTTTTAGACACTTGAATGTGTATTGCGAAACGAATCGCGAAACTCGTAAATAATTGACCTTTTAAAAAGGGATGAAAAGTGTATACACATTACAATACTATGATAAATTATAAATTTGTTGGCACTTAGGGGGCCTAACCTTATACATTTTGGCTTAAAATTATAATACATTGTTGTTTACATTGCATTTGTCAATCTTTAATTAGAAGTCGGCTGACTTGGTTGTACTCGGGGTGTTCCGTCCCGGTTGTCCAGTGCTGTAACTTTCTTAAACTATTCTTGTCTTTTTATACTTTTTCTTTAACCAATTTTTCCTCAATACACATGCATTTTTCCAACTATCATCCACCAACCGATGATTACACAATTGATTCTATTTGGTAATATTGACCCACTTGAAAATATTCAATAATTAATTGAGACCTAGTTGGAATTTTAAATATTATATAAATTTATAATATTCCGAACTGTTGGTAACAAAAGTGCCGCCGTATCATACTTCACTCATACCCACTTCACTCATAGTGTCGACCCTTGCAACGATGCATTCTCAGCATTATTTAGTATTGGTATTCCTCAATGCCTGCAATTAGTGCATTGGATTTGTTTACAATCCGTTGGGCATTGGATATTCATTACTCATAGCAGTTTATGGGCTTTGACGTAGCTATGACGAGTGAGTATTATGATGACCTTGTGACGATTTGTTTGTGAGTCAATATGTATCGGTGATTGAAGTGTTTGGAAAAACGCGCGGCACTAGGGAAAATGTATATGCTGGGAGGTTGGTATGTAGTGCGATCACTACACAAACATTATCAATTCCTGTCAATCAATCAACATATTTACCTAATCTCATTATCGGCGCTGAAAAGATTATTGTCGACAATGCTCAGTACTTCCTCTCCTCCTTCCTCTCCTCCGGTCTTCCTACCAAAGCTCCGTACTGATTGCTTGCCACAATAAGCTTTAAGCGGCCCGACCTCCAGCATTTTCGACCTTGTCGAAAGAACTCATTCTCGTTTTCGTTCACCTGCTTTTGTTGCTTTTGCAAATAAAGGCTAGGTACACCTGTGGTTGATGAGACCATGGTTGTCCTCAACTTTGCCGATGTTTTGCAGCCACAACGAAGGAAAAAGAAAACGGCTAAAGGCTGTTACATTATCCTTTTGGCTGCTGCGTTATCGCACTTTAACGAATTGAAAGATCGGCGAGAAATTTTCAACGCTTGAGAATGTTTTACGGCCGAACGGAGAGGACTTTTCTGTAAAGCACTCCTAACTCGATCAACGTTTTCTGGTGTACGCACCGTGATCGGACGAACGGTATGTTTTTTTTTCTATCAGCCCGGGCCGTTTCCCGAAAGTTTTTAACCCATAGCTTAACCGTATTCCGCGACGGGACCGGATCACGAGGATTTAATTCGTATTTTTTACGAAATTCACGAATAACAGCAATGTAAGAATTTGTAATGAAAAATCGCTCGCAAACGAACGCACACTGCGGAGCAGTCCACTTCTCCATGTTGACACTGAACAACTAAAAAAAAATAAAACCCTCAACCGTCTACTTTCCGTTCTCGCAACCACGAATATCTCGCGTCTCGGTAGGGCGGAGCCAGGGATCCTTAAAATGTGAAAATGTGTCAGATTTTTATGTCCAACCCTTTTTTTTTTTTCCTCACGGGGTTTTAACGAGTTTTCTCTCAACAAACTAAAATAATAATAAATGACAGAGTAAAGTTCTGAGTACTTTACCGCGCAGTGGTATACTGTCCTTAACCACAACTCAACCAAATTAAAACTAATTCATAAATGACGCTATCATGAAGCGGCCTGCTTAACATCTATAGAGCAAACTTTCTTTATACGTAAAACTGGTTTAAAATCGACGTTAGTAAAATGAGTAAATTCGTCGAATATCGTCCAGTATTCAAATTATCCAAAATTTGAATTTGTTGTGCTGTTGGCTCTGGAATAACATAAGGGAAGAAGAACTTACTTCTCGCCTGAGACAAGCTTTTCTTAACGCGATATAAAAAGCTACCTCCTAAAAAGACTAATGAGCCTGGACATATTAAAGGAGATTCAGAAACGAAATTGACTGAACCTAAATCTACAGAATTATTTATATGAGACGCTAAATCAGTAGGTGCCTCAATAACAAATTGACCCTGCGAACCGGTTAAATTAGTTGGAATAGGACTAGATTCCAAACTAGGTATTTCTAACAAATACTTCTGAACTGAACCGAGTAATCTAACGTTAAGAAACGACTTACATCACTAGGAAACACTGCACCAGTAACACCTGCATGTTCCATAACTCTAGACTGTAGATGATGCATTCTTTCAGAAGGTTCGTAACCTATACAACGGTTAGTCCAATCGTGTTCTATCCCATTCGGTTCCCAAGCCGGTAAAGCGTTAGCTGGGCCGTCAGTATACAGTATATCCTGCATTATTCGTTGTGCAGCGATAGAAATATTGGGATAGTCAGTAGCTAAATAGAATTTAGTTTCAAAATTCTCAAAATATCAAAAGTTATATGTATAATTTTTTGTGTTAAATTTGCTTTCCGGACCAGAAGGTATCGTAAAATTTCCGAAACCAGAAAGATATAACGCAAAGCCCTTTGGAAGGACAAAATTTCCTTGCTCGTAAATCATGTCGACGAACTCAATTTCTTCGGTTGTCAAGCGGTATCTATTCATGCGCTTGAGGTATAATACCCTTGCCCAAGCAAGAACCGTTAAGTAATAGTTATAAGCAGATAAAGTAAACGATCTCTTAAAATTGAGACTATGAGCACAAACATTTTCATAACTCTCTTTTACAAGAGTTGGTAAACCACTGAACCCCGTAAAGTGGTTAAGTTCCTCCGCCACAGGACGTAACTCTTCAGATGGAGCGGGGAAGAAAGCCTCAAGATATAATGGGTCGTTCTTGAGTTCCGAGGTGGTCTTTGACAAATGTTGACCAGTCGGTAGAGAATCAACGGCAACAACAGGCGTTCTGACGTTCTCTTTGGGTCTAGAAATTCCGCCTCTTCTTGCTGCATTAAACGGTCTCCGTGGAGGAGGTCGCTCAAAATTAACAGCTGGTTGTTGATACTGTTGCTGTTGATAATATTGTGGAGGCGGCTGTTGCCTCCAGTTACTGTAACCCTCTTGGTTACCAGCATTGTTGTTGTTGTTGTTTGCTCTAAAATTGTTGCTTCTATTGTACCTAGACATTCTAGCTCTAGGTCTTTATTTACCTTTTTCGACACAGAAAAATTAGCAAATACCTTTGCAGTAAATAGATTAGTTTGGTAGCAACAACAGGCGTTCTGACGTTCTCTTTGGGTCTAGAAATTCCGCCTCTTCTTGCTGCATTGAACGGTCTCCGTGGAGGAGGTCGCTCAAAATTAACAGCTGGTTGTTGATACTGTTGCTGTTATTGTGGAGGCGGCTGTTGCCTCCAGTTACTGTAACCCTCTTGGTTACCAGCATTGTTGTTGTTGTTGTTTGCTCTAAAATTGTTGCTTCTATTGTACCTAGACATTCTAGCTCTAGGTCTTTATTTACCTTTTTCGACACAGAAAAATTAGCAAATACCTTTGCAGTAAATAGATTAGTTTGGTAGCAACAACAGGCGTTCTGACGTTCTCTTTGGGTCTAGAAATTCCGCCTCTTCTTGCTGCATTGAACGGTCTCCGTGGAGGAGGTCGCTCAAAATTAACAGCTGGTTGTTGATACAGTTGCTGTTATTGTGGAGGCGGCTGTTGCCTCCAGTTACTGTAACCCTCTTGGTTACCAGCATTGTTGTTGTTGTTGTTTGCTCTAAAATTGTTGCTTCTATTATACCTAGACATTCTAGCTCTAGGTCTTTATTTACCTTTTTCGACACAGAAAAATTAGCAAATACCTTTGCAGTAAATAGATTGTTTGGTAGCACTCCGTGGATTTTACTTTTTAAACACTTGAATGTGTATGCGAAATAAATCGGGAAACTCGTAAAATTGGTGACCCTAAAAAACCTTTACATATTGCCGAAAATATAATTATGGTCACGAGTACAAATGATGTCATTATTGGACTATTGACTGCTTCTTCTTGAAGAGATTCTATCAAGTTAATGTTATCGAATTTGAAATTTTTAATTGAAGTGAGATTCTCATATAATATTCCATCAATGAAAGTTCTATTTTCAAAATTAATTAAATATGTTCCATTTACAATTGTATCATTTATAGTATAGTTTTCCCGTTACAAGTACGGATCCGTCTTTCTTCTTATTTAATATATGAGATAGACATGTTTCGTCTTTTGATAGTTGACAAAAATGAAATCTTAATTCTATTTTACAATTCTTTACAGTAATAAACTCATTATTACATTTAGTTATTTCTCTATCTACATACGAGTATAACCTATTTTCCATCAGATTACGTTAGTTTTAAATAGTTTACAATTTTTGTTTATTATTGGATATATTATAAAAACAACTATTACGTCTTCGTTTTGCAAAATCTTAAATTTAGATACGTCCATCAAGTCTGTAATCGTAATACTTCCATGTTCATGTTATGTTATGTAGCTGGGATAAGCTTGAGCTTCAAGCCCTCCCAGTCATTGCTAACCTTAGCAATGCCTTCACTAAGGAAATCCCTAGAAAACCTGTCCGCACACTTGATTACCCTATAGCCCCTGAGCATCTCGCCAGAGTCAAAACTAGGGTAGGGGCCCTCACTGTTTGATATAGTGTATGAAAACACCATCTCAGAGAGCTTGCCCTCGATAGAGTTCCACACGTTCAGCAGACCTTTGCTGTTTGTGGAGAGCTCATCCACAACTGCTACTTGGAGGTCATCCCTGACAACCTCACTAAGAGTACGCAGTTGTGCTGCTCCAGAAGATGGTGCTTTCCCTGGCTTTGTCCGGCCGTCAAGCTTGCTCTTTTTCTGAGACGGGCAGATCTCTTCCTGAGATCTGTTTCGCTTAACGGCCTTTTCTCGGCTGGCCAGAAGTTTGTTGTATTCATCAACATGAATCACTTCGGTCTCTTCATTCTTGGCAAGAATGTGAGAGGCCGTTTTGAAGCGGTTCCTGAGAAGAGCGCCTTCCGATAGTTTTTTGGTTCCTCGAGTTGCACTGCTACTCGAGGGTTTCGGTTTTGTATACGGTTTGTGAAGTATAGGAGTGCTATGAATAGCACTGCCTATACTTTCTGTGGTTTTGGGTTGCTCACAAGTGCTGGAACTACCAGCGCTAAATGAGCTCCCCTTCAAGGTCTCCTGGCTGGAGGCCAAGAGTTCATCCTCCAAGTCTGTGGATGGTTCTTCGTTTGTCATGTCTAGTTCGTCCATTTTGTTTAAGTTTGTTGTCTGTTAGTCCCACGAGTAGGTCGGAAAAAAGAGGTCAGCCCCGGCAGAGCCAATATACCGGGGTAAGGCAGAAAATAAGACGGACCCCGCCAAGGCATCCGAATGAGCTCGTTAGCGACTGGTTTGCCCCCCCCCCCCCCCCAGCCTTTCATTCTTCGGCACGGATTATGTAAAACGCTCACAACACCACTGAAATTAGGGACCCCGTATCTATGGTAACATTTTTTTTTTATAGTTCTTACAATATTTTGTGTCTGCCTCTGATGTTCTTCCTTCAGGGTTTATGGTGTTGGTGATGGAATCTTTCTTTTGGTTTCTTTATGCTATTGCTTTTTGTGTTTATAATTTTTTTTTTAAAGTGTCTGTTTTTGTGGTTTTGGAGACGAGATTGCAGGTCTTTTAGAGGTGGACTTCGATTGCTTGGAAAGTCTATATAGTATTTCTATAAGTATTTCTTTCCATATATTGTCAATTTCTTTCTTTGTTTTGTCAGAGTATTCTTGAGTATATTCTCTGTTTGGACTTTTTTTTAAATTTGCTAATATTTTGGAAATGCTTTTTAAACTATCCATAATAGAAATGACTTCAAATGTATTTTATAATTTTTTTTTTTTTTATTTTTTTTTTTTTTTTTAGACATTATTTATTCTATTTCTTATAATTTGTTTCCTAACATATTTCTTATAGTAAGAATGAACTTTCGCTACTAATAAAATGATTAGTATTACCAGAGTTATATTGTTAATATTCGAACTGCTGTCTTCGGCGTTGGTATATATTCTGGAATACTGTCTTGGACTTCTTGCATCAAAGGAATATATTCTTCTACTGTTGTTGGCGCGTTGAGATCCTCAAAAAGATCATCAAGCTCTTGATGTGAGTAGCTCATCTAGGATAGAAAGTGGACGGCCGGTGAGGTGAACGTTGAAGACACACTAACTGACTTTTGGAAGATCTTTAAATACGATATTTTTGGTCCGCGTCTTGTTGTTAAATTAAATTTAACCAACAAGTTGGCAGGATCGCCATGTAAAGTACTACCCTAATTCTTCCCTACTTTTTTTTTGCTGTATAAGCGCAGCTCGCTTTAAATGGATGGCTAGAGAGCCGCAGTTTAATAATTAATACACACTCAGTGTAAGAAATGGAATTGAATTTATTTACATTTTCTTACAGCTATTTATACCTTAATTATATTACAAATCTATTTGGGATATCCCCTCCTATGAACTAAATTACAAATAAGAATGCATCAGCATTCTGCTTCTAATAAATAAATTATTGGGGCAGTCGTCTCATTTCTAATGTTGACGAACTTGCATTCGGGAGTAGTGTAACAAAATACATTCACTGAGCAATCACAAAGCAACGTAGTCAAAACGATGTCTTTGAACTTAGCTGGCCAAAAGGGGCAACATAATTGTGTACATCGTTTTACTATGATATTAAGTATCAATGAAAACGTGCTTGTTTGTTTGTTTCTAGTATTTTGGTTGTGGCTTTTCGAATGAATGTTATTACACTACACGCGAGTGCTATCACGAATGGAGCGACTTCTATTTAATATATTTACCGACACATTCGCAGAGATAGATTCATCTACAATGGTTAACGGAGAGTTATTTTTGAAGAGAATACCCATGTTCTCTTGCATAAATGCAGAGAGGTCAGCTATTTTACGCGCGAACAAAGATGTGTTGTTATTTTTGCAATTATCACACTTGAAAAAAATGCATTCATTGTTTCTAATTAAGTTAATAATATTATTATTAAGATTGGAACATTCACCATGCAGATTTAAACCACAAATACCATGTTGTGTAATGTATTCCATGAGATATTTCTTTTTATGTTCTTATGGTTGGGATATTTTAAAGGCTTCCCAACCCAGAGAACTAGGCGTCAAAGCGCCGATTTCCTGAAAGCAAGATGGTGATTAAAACAATAAACATTATACCTTTAAGTTTAATAGTATATTCTGGAACTCCTTGATTGGATAAGTAATAAGTAAATTACAATTCTCTTTATCACTATGTGACACTTTAATTACAAATTCACAATTCCCTTACTGCTAAATCTTACCAACTATTTATACCTAATAATACCTTACATTGCTAAATTAAAACTATGTCACTTAACATTAATTTCTTAATCATTAATTTCATAATCTATTTCATCAGAACAATTTGCCTATTACCTATTTATTTGAAATATGACACACATATTTCTTTTTATTTTATTTTTCTTTATTTTATATGACACGAATATTTCTTTTTATTTTCTTTTACTTTATTTATATTGCGTCAGCATTTAGTGCATTCGCAAAGTTCATTTCAGTTCGTTATTTGGCCGCAATCTTTTTGTTACAAAATTCTGATGACGCTTCAGTATACGGGTTACTGAATCGTCAACCAGGCAATCGAATGTTTGTTTATCATTTCGAATACTTTGGTGCTGACATTGGCCTTGAACATGAAACATGAACATGAATTGAGGTGGGTTATGGTTTGGTGTGAAACCATGAATAGTGTTTCACACAACACCTGCCCCCTTTGAAAAAGAACGTTTTTTGCTTTGAAGAGGCAAAAAATGCTGAGCTTTCACCCTAAATGGATGATTCATAAATTTTAGAAAATATGTGTTTTGGTCTATATATATTTTTTTTTGTATCAGGGTTTGGAAATTGTTCTGATGATTCACTTATGGAAGTTATGGCATACAATTAATTAATAAATTTATATTATTTATAATGGAGGAATTAAAATGAAACTCTAAATGAAACTATACTTTCGTTTTAACAAATTAATTATCTATCTTTATTGAAGCGTCTATTCACAACGGCGGTTGGTTTTAAGATGTTCTTTTTTCTTCTTTTTCCCAATTCAAATCTTTTGCTTGAAGTTGGTTCTCGTTTGTTTTTTTCACAGTTCTTCTGATGACCGCGAGGTGGCGTGACTCAAGTATAAAAGTATAAGAATAGCTTAAGGCTCATATTACATTTAACATTTCTTAGTAAAATAAATTAGTAACAAATAACATTATGTAGTACAAATAAATACATTACATATTGAAATTTAGTTTGAAAGTGTAATGTTTATCCATTTACTTATTTAGTTATTTCTAGAAGTAATTTTATATAATTTATAACAAATTTAAACGAGTTCAAATATCTTAATATTGTAATGTGTGCCCTACCTCACCTACGAATCTATGTGGGATATTGAAAGGCTTCCCCAAGCCGAAAAAGGTGATGGCTAAAGAGCCGATCTGCTTTCAAAGTTTAGAGTAAAAAAACAAGGCTGAAGAGCCGAATTAGGTCTTTTCACTTCCAAACTGAAAGTGAATTTATTCAGTCAAACTTAAGCTATTTATACAAAAATAATCTACTTACACACTAACATCTTAAGCCTATATCAAATACATATAATCACTTAAACATAGAAATATTTTATATAAACATAAACATATTTTGTATTCCGAATTCTATGGGAAATTTATGACAACGGAACCAGGCAGCATACTTGCTATGTCATCAAATTAATATTCGATTATCCAATGTGCATAGCCCTTCTAATACAATGCACAAATGTATCCAAATACATCCAGCCATATGCACTACACAATATGCAGTACATTGAACCTCAGCGAGTAGGTAGATACACTTGACCAAAGTAATCTGAAGCGTCGCGTCCCGTCGTCGTCAATGGCATTGAAATTATTACTTAATATTTTAGTGCATGAGGGTGATATTCTTGACCATGAATGAAATGCGAGTGCATTATTAAAAATAGAAAAGTAATGCGAGTGTATTTAAAATATAGGTCGGCTATTGTAAAGCGTAGTGTGGATTTAAGTCAATGACCGGAATTAAATGTATAATGAAGTGGTCGCTAGTGTGATTCCTTCACAATATATTTATTTATATTTGTTTATTGCTATGTTTATCTTAATTTCCTTTACATAAGTTTATTTTTAATTTATGATTACAGTTTTATATAAATTTTTTGATTCTTAATTCTAAATCTTGTTAATTTCCAAAAATGATTGTAAATAATTTTTTAATTCTTAATTTTTTGCAAATTTATTTTCAATATATTTATACATATATGTATCTGTTTGAATATTTCATATGTTTGTATTTCTTAATAGTAATAATAGGGTTGTAGTATATAATATAATATTTGTGTTATATTTTTAATTTTGATGAATTCCCAAAAATGTTTTAATTAAAGGTTTTTTTTTTTTTTGATTGGAGATTTTTGTTGATTGTTTGTTGGTTCCAAAATTAGTTTATGTCCATTCATAATGATTATGCATATGTAGATATGTTGATGTAGATAACTGTTTTACTCCATAGGCTGGTCATCGTAGTGGTAAATTTCTTTAGACTGTCTCCTATTTTGATTACTTCTTTCGGATATGTGTTTACTTTTGTTGTTGATGTTGAGTATGGGGTGACGGTCGTAGGTGTAGAAAAAATATGTTTGAAAAATAGCTAATTTATTTAATAAAAACGAATTTTTTTTTTTTTTTTTTATACAAATTTTTTTATTTTATGTGGGGATTTTTCCCTCTTTTCATATACAAACATTTTTTTTTTTTTTTTCAATGTATTTCGATACCATACATACGATTGTCCCGTCATCATACCCAATTAAACTTTCAGGAACCTTCACGTTTTTTATTTCGTAGGTCGGTGCCTCCGTCTGTTGATTCCTTGCGGTCCACTCCCTCAGTGTATATTCTTTAACCTTCGTCAGGGCTTCACTTCCTGATATTCCCATTGTGTTATAATGTTTGATGGTTCTTTTCTCGTTATTTACCACTAACAGGATCCAGTGTAGCCCTTACTACTTCGATTGGTATTAGAAGTAGTTTAAAATCAAATATGTTATTGTGTTTGTGGAACTGCTTAATTTTTTCGTTTTCCTCCCCTTTTAGAATGTTGTTTGCGATGGAGTCAGATGTTTGAGTCAATTGCAGGAATCTCAATGTTGGGTTGTTGGAATGTTAAGCTAATATGCTCCGTTTCTTCGTAAAGTATTGTTTGTCTTCCGATTTGGAACAGACAGGGTTGATGTAATGATATTATACCGGTTCCATTAAGATTTGCTCCGTCTACTTTTCTTGGACATTCAATTTTAATTCTGGTTGGATTCCTGAAGGAATACAACCATGAATTTTTATGAGTTAATTTAATCAAATAATCCTTTTGGCTAGTTTGAATTAGGTGCTTACAATTGTTTTCTTCATTGTATGGATTAAATAGTAATGATATCGGACAGTTTTGTACACTAGGTCCAATAGTTATTGGTGTCGTTAGGGGACCTACGTTTATTTCAATAGGTACCTTCTCTAATAGATTATATTCTTGTTGACTCATCAGAACGAACTCTTTAGTTAATGAATTTGTTGCTAAAAACTCTTCATGTATATCTAAAATTGTTGTTAAGGTTAAACTGTTTTGAATCGGGAAGAGGTGGATTTTTTGAAGATCAAAGTTTTGAATGTTTAGTAAGGGTATTATTATTCGAACTACTAGAACTCCGTTCATATTATGAGTTCTTATTTCCAATATTTTTTTTAAAAGTAATAAAGGTACTTCCTTGTTTTTTATTGTTGGGTTTGGGCATGCTTGAAAATATTTTTCTAAAAGCGTGTTTGAGGTAATTAAAAATGGGTGTAGCTTATTGTTATCTAACGTTGTTACTATATCAATTAACATTTGTTGTCTTCTATGGATGTCTAAAATTTGAAGAGTAATAGTGCTTAGAATATCTTGTAGTTTTTGTACTTTTGTGTTTACGTTGTTTATTTTAAGTAATTGGTTTATAATTTCTGTAATATTTTTCTGATTTTCTTCTAACTTAACTAATGGTTCTTGCAATTTTTCTAATCCTGATTTCATCACGGTTATTTGATTTTTTTGAAGTTCGTTTATAGTTTTCGTGTCATTTTCAAGTTCTTCTATTTTGCTGTATATTTGGTTTTCATTTTCACTGTCCATCGTACCAAATAAATAGTGGAGTCCTTTACCTATTCCATCAAATAGAGATCTTTTAGAGCGTTTGGGACTGAATATCTTTGTGTTTTCTTTAATTTTAATTTTTTTTTTTTTTTGTTATTTTTACTATTCTTAAGAATAGTTTCCTCCTTGGCTAGCTCCTTAGCCTCCTGTAAGTAGTTTCTTTTCGCCTCTCCCGTGCATAGGGAGGCTAGGTAGTATAATTCACCCAGTTTCTGTCGGGTTTTCACAATACGTCCTCCTCTGCGCCGTTTCTTTTTCTCTGTTTTTCCATTGTCCGTCGTCTCGCTGGCTCCCCCGGGGACAAGAGGAGGTTTTGTAGTCAGTTCCGGCAGGGCAGAAGATTTGGGTCCTCCTAATTGCGACAACCGTTTCCTATATTCCTCTAAGGAAATCGGTTTGGGCCCGGCACTAGGGTTTTTTTTATTTCTTTTTCCAACGTCGTCATCTGATGTTCAGATCGTCGTAAAAGAAAAGTTGATTCCAGGAGGGAGTAAAATGACAACAAAAACGAGACAGGCAAAATAAATTTGATATTCGAAAGGAAGAAAACGAAAAGCTAGACTAAGAAATATCTCATTATAACACATTAATTTATAGGTATTGATGGTGTTCCTGAAGTGGAGTAGCCTTCAGATTTTTAAGTCTTTATTTTTTAACTCCAACTTGACACACCATCCTACCGGCTCCGCCAATGTTGTGTAATGTATTCCATGAGATATTTCTTTTTATGTTCTTATGGTTGGGATATTTTAAAGGCTTCCCAAGCCAGAGAACTAGGCGTCAAAGCACCGATTTCCTGAAAGCAAGATGGTGATTAATAATATAAATAAAAGTTATACCTTTTTAATAGTTTATTCTTGGTGACAGCGGTGGGAAAATTCAAATTCACAATTCACAATTGACTTACTGCTAAATCTTACCAACTATTTATACCTAATATCTAATACCTTACATTGCTAAATTAAAACTATGTCACTTAACATTAATTTCTTAATCATTAATTTCATAATCTATTTCATCAGAACAATTTGCCTATTACCTTTTTATTTGAAATATGACACACATATTTCTTTTTATTTTCTTTTACTTTATTTATATTGCGTCAGCATTTAGTGCATTCGCAAAGTTCATTTCAGTTCATTATTTGGCCGCAATCTTTTTGTTACAAAATTCTGATGACGCTTCAGTATACAGGTTATTGAATCGTCAACCAGGCAATCGAATGTTTGTTTATCATTTCGAATACTTTGGTGCTGACATTGGCCTTGAACATGAATTGAGGTGGGTTATGGTTTGGTGTGAAACCATGAATAGTGTTTCACACAACAACCACACGATACAAGATCGGACTTCGATACGGGGTTTAAACATATGAAACACGATGAATTCATTATAATACCTGTAAGACTAATTAATAAGCGTATGTCATAGACAAAGATCAGGTTTGATTTTGATCTTGTAGCAAATACAACCTTATTTCTGCTCGGGTCACGGGGGTATTTTTTGGCATTATTATTTGTTATTTTTTCCTTTCTCACTTATTATTTTTTTTAAGGATACTTTTTAGTTTTTGTTTCTCCTTTTTCCACTTGAGGATATTTTGAAGTAAGGATACTTTTTAATTCTTGTTTCTCCTTTTTTTGAAGGATACTTATTTTTCACTATTTTTTTTCTCCTTTCTTTGAAGGATACTTATTTTCTTTTAAGCTTTGGTTTTCTTCACTCACGCACTTAAACACGTTGACAGATATTCTACCTTACTTTATTTTTCAGATATCCAGAATAACTGTCCTTTCACGGTCGCCAATTAAATTAGTCAGTTGGAATTTTGAGTTTTAAAAAAATTTATTTATTCATCTGATCTGGTTAGATTCCAACTTAAGACTGAATTCGAAATACAATTTTAACTTAAAAGTAAACTGTCAAAAAATATATCATTAACAAAGAACTTATGGTTTAATATATAAATCACTTATTTTGGGGAACAACATGTCAATACGTGATTACTTTGAATTGTAACATAATATGACATTTTATGATCGAGACGATCGTGCCCTTTCGCTAATTATAATGTTTTGATCAACATACTGCAATTGCTTTCAATAGAATGGGTGCGTGTTAACTCCCCTCCTTTGTTTAAGAAGAGCGTCCCGCTTCTTCTGTCAATTCTTCGACTCGCCTTAGCAGGTTACTGAATCGGATTTCGCCTTCTTGTTTTAAGCGTAATTGATTTGATGACCTTATTTTTAAATAATAAATTATACAGGGTTGGGAATAAAAACCTGAAACATTTTAAGGACCCCTAGCTCAGCCGCATCAAAACATTAAATCTGGCGAACGCGGCGGCCACTGAAACTCAGTGCTGCGAGAGATTAAACGGTCGCCGAAGTGCTTGCGTAGGAATTCCAACGTAACTCGTGAGGTATGGCAAATGGCACCATCTTGTTGGAAAAAAGTACGATTCAGTTTATGTCTCCGCTTCAAGCGTGATACCAAAAACGACCGTAGCAACTCGACATAGCGCTCTGTATTCACGGTTTCGGTCAAGAAGTAGGGGCCAACTATCCCCCACTCTGCAACTCCGCACCAGACGGTTACGCGTTCGGAATGTAGGGGTTTCGCGACGATGTTCTGCGGATTTTCGACAGCGTAATATCGACATTTCATTCAAATAAAAATGCGCCTCATCGCTAATCATTAGGAACTCACGTGGAATTTCTTTGCTGACTAACTTCGCTGTCATTTGCCTAGCAAACTGTAACCTCGCCGCATAATCGGTCGGTAAGAGTTGTTGTGTGATAAGAATCTTGTATGGATGAAAGTACATTGCTTTCAACATCCTATTGAAAGATCAGCGAGAAATTTTCAACGCTTGAGAATGTTTTACGGCCGAACGGAGAGGACTTTTCTGTAAAGCACTCCTAACTCGATCAACGTTTTCTGGTGTACGCACCGTGATCGGACGAACGGTATGTTTTTTTTTTCTATCAGCCCGGACCGTTTCCCGAAAGTTTTTAACCCATAGCTTAACCGTATTCCGCGACGGGACCGGATAACGACGATTTAATTCGTATTTTTTACGAAATTCACGAATAACAGCAATGTAAGAATTTGTAATGAAAAATCGCTCGCAAACGAACGCACACTGCGGAGCAGTCCACTTCTCCATGTTGACACTGAACAACTAAAAAATAATAAACCTTCAACCGTCTACTTTCCGTTCTCGCAACCACGAATATCTCGCGTCTCGGTAGGGCGGAGCCAGGGGTCCTTAAAATGTGTCAAGTTTTTATGTCCAACCCTTTATTTTTTTTTTCCTCACGGGGTTTTAACGAGTTTTCTCTCAACAAACTAAAATAATAATAAATGACAGAGTAAAGTTCTGAGTACTTTACCGCGCAGTGGTATACTGTCCTTAACCACAACTCAACCAAATTAAAACTAATTCATAAATGACGCTATCATGAAGCGGCCTGCTTAACATCTATAGAGCAAACTTTCTTTATACGTAAAACTGGTTTAAAATCGACGTTAGTAAAATGAGTAATATCGTCGAATATAGGAGACCATCCAGTATTCAAATTATCCAAAATTTGAATTTGTTGTGCTGTTGGCTCTGGAATAACATAAGGAAAGAAGAACTTACTTCTCGCCTGAGACAAGCTTTTCTTAACGCGATATAAAAAGCTACCTCCTAAAAAGACTAATGAGCCTGGACATATTAAAGGAGATTCAGAAACGAAATTGACTGAACCTAAATCTACAGAATTATTTATATGAGACGCTAAATCAGTAGGTGCCTCAATAACAAATTGACCCTGCGAACCGGTTAAATTAGTTGGAATAGGACTAGATTCCAAACTAGGTATTTCTAACAAATACTTCTGAACTGAACCGAGTAATCTAACGTTAAGAAACGACTTACATCACTAGGAAACACTGCACCAGTAACACCTGCATGTTCCATAACTCTAGACTGTAGATGATGCATTCTTTCAGAAGGTTCGTAACCTATACAACGGTTAGTCCAATCGTGTTCTATACCATTCGGTTCCCAAGCCGGTAAAGCGTTAGCTGGGCCGTCAGTATACAGTATATCCTGCATTATTCGTTGTGCAGCGATAGAAATATTGGGATAGTCAGTAGCTAAATAGAATTTAGTTTCAAAATTCTCAAAATATCAAAAGTTATATGTATAATTTTTTGTGTTAAATTTGCTTTCCGGACCAGAAGGTATCGTGAAATTTCCGAAACCAGAAAGATATAACGCAAAGCCCTTTGGAAGGACAAAATTTCCTTGCTCGTAAATCATGTCGACGAACTCAATTTCTTCGGTTGTCAAGCGGTATCTATTCATGCGCTTGAGGTATAATACCCTTGCCCAAGCAAGAACCGTTAAGTAATAGTTATAAGCAGATAAAGTAAACGATCTCTTAAAATTGAGACTATGAGCACATACATTTTCATAACTCTCTTTTACAAGAGTTGGGAAACCACTGAACCCCGTAAAGTGGTTAAGTTCCTCCGCCACAGGACGTAACTCTTCAGATGGTGCGGGGAAGAAAGCCTCAAGATATAATGGGTCGTTCTTGAGTTCCGAGGTGGTCTTTGACAAATGTTGACCAGTCGGTAGAGAATCAACGGCAACAACAGGCGTTCTGACGTTCTCTTTGGGTCTAGAAATTCCGCCTCTTCTTGCTGCATTGAACGGTCTCCGTGGAGGAGGTCGCTCAAAATTAACAGCTGGTTGTTGATACTGTTGCTGTTATTGTGGAGACGGCTGTTGCCTCCAGTTACTGTAACCCTCTTGGTTACCAGCATTGTTGTTGTTGTTGTTTGCTCTAAAATTGTTGCTTCTATTATACCTAGACATTCTAGCTCTAGGTCTTTATTTACCTTTTTCGACACAGAAAAATTAGCAAATACCTTTGCAGTAAATAGATTGTTTGGTAGCACTCCGTGGATTTTACTTTTAAAACACTTGAATGTGTATGCGAAATAAATCGGGAAACTCGTAAAATTGGTGACCTTAAAAAACCTTTACATATTGCCGAAAATATAATTATGGTCACGAGTACAAATGATGTCATTATTGGACTATTGACTGCTTCTTCTTGAAGAGATTCTATCAAGTTAATGTTATCGAATTTAAAATTTTTAATTGAAGTGAGATTCTCATATAATATTCCATCAATGAAAGTTCTATTTTCAAAATTAATTAAATATGTTCCATTTACAATTGTATCATTTATAGTATAGTTTTCCCGTTACAAGTACGGATCCGTCTTTCTTCTTATTTAATATATGTATAAGATAGACATATTTCGTCTTTTGATAGTTGACAAAAATGAAATCTTAATTCTATTTTACAATTCTTTACAGTAATAAACTCATTATTACATTTAATTATTTCTCTATCTACATACGAGTATAACCTATTTTCCATCAGATTACGTTAGTTTTAAATAGTTTACAATTTTTGTTTATTATTGGATATATTATAAAAACAACTATTACGTCTTCGTTTTGCAAAATCTTAAATTTAGATACGTCCATCAAGTCTGTAATCGTAATGCTTCCATGTTCATGTTGTGTTATGTTATGTCTTGTAAGTTCAGTATTGCAGGATTAAGTATTCCTAATCTCGCTAATGCGATCGTTTGAATTATGTTTTGTAATTCCATTACAATTAATTTATTACGTTCCCTAGCTAATCTCAATTGAGCGTCGCTCGTTCTGTATCTCGCGTAGAGATTCGGATTGTTTTTTTCAATAGCAACATTAAGCTTATGTATCAATTAATATCTTTAATTTACAATATGGTCTCTTTCTGAAGATATATGGTAATCCGATGGCTGTCCTAAAAAAGCTTCCTCATTTAAATTATTAACACTTTCAGTTTTAAATGGGGATTGAGCGCTATTCGCCGCTCCTTCATGATTCCTTTTCTCAATTTGATTATTGCCAAACTGAGGTCTCTGGTAATTATTGAAATTATTTGGTCGCTTCAAATTATTGTTACCATAATTATTACTCTGTCTAAAAGGATTAAAATTGCGTTTATTATCATCGAACCTTTTTTTACTCATATCTAGCAATTGGTCGATGTGCAGAACTTCCAAGTTCCATTGGCTCAGGTTTAGGTTGGCTAGTTCCAAAGTATAACACGTCGGTCACAGCACTCCATCAATGGAAAACTGCAATATCTATTAAAATTGCCCATCTGTCCGAAATTAATGAAATAATGTATAAAAGGATTGTTGAATAATGGGGATTTTGGGAAAGGGATGTAGGGGTTTCCTTGGCTTTAAGGGCTCTAGGCGCTCGGCGCCGATTTATAAATTAGAAATCAAACAACAATTACCTTTTTATTTTTTAATCCTTTAGTGGGATGGTATATGTATTCTTTATTTTATGTTCTTCTTCAATATCTTCTCTTACAGTTGATCTACTGTTCTCTTTATATTTTCTAGGGTTTTTCGACTCGAAATTAATTTGAAAAAGAATTCACTTGTGATCCGAAAACGAATTCAAAGGGGAAACTCCAATTCTCCACTAATAAATTACGGTTGTTTACTAAAGTAACATCAAGCACATCCTCCCATCCATCATAATTTTCCGAGCTCGGAAAGACGAAAGTGGGAGTATTGCCTCTGTTACAAATGGTCATATTATGTTCAATAATAAAATCAAAAAGTGACTCACCTCGTTCGTTGATCTCAGAACTTCCCCAAATGGTATGCCGAGCATTTTCGTCGCCTCCGATCAGAAGGTTTGCCTTTTTGATTTTAGCTTCGGTTATGATTTTGTACACCTCCTCCGGAGGTGATGGTGCATTATGGGCAGAGTAAAAAGAGGCCAACAGCAAACCCTGTGTATTCTTATCTTCAAATCTGACAACTGTCAGATCGGGAGTGCTAAAATTTGGACATAAAAAACCTTTTAAATGTTTCTTAGCTAAAATACAAGTTCTGGGATTACCTTGGTCTTGATCTGCGGTTTTATAAAAGAGGTCGTATTGGTTGTCTTGGAGGCCTCGCACCTTGAGGCCGTTTATCCACGGTTCTTGGATAACGCCAATGTCGAAGTTTTCCTCCCTAAGGAAACTCTCTCTGGATGACCTTCAGCGCGTTTTTAATTATTTTTAGCTGCAGAGCTGGGGCCCGGCAACTCGCTGGGGACCTCGACTCCGCTAACAACATCGTCAACCTCGACGTTGTCATCAGCTTTGTCGTTGTGAGTTGAAAGTTTGTGGACACAGATTTTGAGAACATTCGATACGACTATTTGGTTTCAGTTCATGTAGCTTAAAATCGTAAAATAAATCTGAAATTGTCTGAAATTCATTTTTACATACAAAACATAAATACATTTTGAAACTAATGAAAAAAAAAAAAAACTTTTTTTTTAATGGATTATAGCTTTATTGCTTTTTTAAGTTGTTAATGAACCTTATTAAAGAAGAATATTTGTTGGATTTATCTACATCTATCTTATATATATATATTTGAATGAATGTCCAATTTAGTGTGCATTGTTTTTGATATTCCAAATCGAAAACATAAAATATTTTAAAACATTTATCCAAACAAGATATAAAGTTAGGGAACTTAAGAAGTGTACCATCAAAATATATATAGAAATCTTTAATACTTAAAATGTTTTCACCCACAGCAATTATAGATGGTTGGAAAGTTATTTTATATTCCAAACACTTACTCTTTTGTGATTCAATTCGCCTCAATATGTCGTTTTGGTCAGTACAAATTAATAAGAAAAATTCTTCGCTGTCCTTATTGCTTACACGCCAAGCAGCTTTTCCTGGACATTTTATTATTTGCGCCGGTGTTAACAAACTGCTCAGGAAATAAAATAAAGGAAACGATCGGGAACCTAAAAAATAGAAAAAATTTTATATAAACATTGCTTACGATTTCACAAAATTCCAAAAATTTCATACCCTCCTCAAGCTGGGATATCTCTTGGAGCTGGCTTTTGTACTCTTTGTTTCTTAAGCCATCATCTCCTTGATAACATTTTAAAAGTAAAGCATTCACTTCGGTGTGCGCGCAGAATAAGTTGTTTAGTGGGGGTGCATGTTCCTTGATTTAGCTAGGTTGTAGAGGTAGTGGTGCATTTGGATGTATTTTATTGGTACTGAGGACATTTTTATTTAGTTGTTTTTTGCTGAGATTGTTTGAGTTGTTCTTGTTAAGCTGGTTGTCGGTGTTGTTGATGTTCTTTAAAAAAATTAATATTTTAGAAAAACGGTTTATCATAAAAAAAATGGCGTTTCGTCAGTTAGTATAACTGGATTTTTCTTGTTTGATGTAAAGGTCTTAGTGATTGAGACGTTTCAAACATTCACTGTAGGTGTGACCCTGTAAGTTACAGAAACTACAGACAATGTTGATTTTACTCTGTCCTGTGCTTGCTGGTGAAACTGCTGGAATGGTATGAACAGGTTTAACCTCCTTTGTCATAAATGCTGCATTACATGACAATATGGGGGTTGTTTCCGTTCTTTGCACATGTTTCTCCATGCTTAGAGCAGTGCGTACCAATTCCTCAAAACTCTTATTTTCCAACGTGAATAAATATTGGCCTAATTGTTTATTGGAGATCCCTGATGCTAAGGCTGACTTCGCAAAATCGGATAGCTGAGTTTTTACTATCTCTGCATTGTCTCCATATTTTATCTCCGCCGCCTCTCGACATTGAGTTAAAGAATGCCTTATTCGGCTTATGAAGACATTCAAAGTTTCGAATTGACTTTGCCGACTGGTGATTAAGCAATTCACCAAATCGTTATAGTCTTCGATTGGGAGATAAGCCCGATTGAGTGTGTCTTCAAATTCTTTAAAATCTTTGGGTTTGGCGGTTTGAACTAAATCGAGTGCATCTTCTCTTAATTTAGTTTGGAGAATTTGCAAGAAGAGTTTTTCATCTTCATTCGGGATATGCTCTATAATAGGCCTAATGCACGTAAGAAATGTTTGTAGTTTTTGTGCAATTCTCGCGTCGGTACCTCCAGAAAATTCTGGGATACCTTGGGAGAGTTTTAACCGTTTCTCAAATCCAAGAGACATTTTTGGTGATGTAAAGGTTTTTTGTTCAGCCAGTTTGATTTTAGATTTGCTAATCAGATTTTTCTTGGGAGTGTTTGCTTCTGTTATTTCTGCCGATAATGAAATTAATAAACAGGTATTTTTGGAAGGGGTGTTTACCCTTTCTCTTAATTGTTCAACTTCCCTTTTAAGAAAATCAATCTGGCTGATGTATTTGTATACCAAATTTTGTTCCTTGAATTTGTTAACAACACTAGCCAAATCAGATTCTTTAGCTTTGTAAGAGCTAAGAGCTAGGTCAACTTCCTCCTTTTTCGACTCAAGAGTAGTCACCTGTTTCTCTAATTTGGCTATAGTTGCCTCTGCGTGATGGTTGGTCTGTTCAACCTCGAGTTGGTTATTTATTAATTTGGCTTGAATCTTTTTCAGACTTTTGATTTCGTCTTTGAAATCTATTAGTCTAATTTCCCGTTCCTCTTGTTGCCCTTTTACGGCATCTATATAGATAGAGAGGATAGCGTCAGTGGTCTCAAGTCTATTGAGTTGTCCCCACTGTTTGCTGATCTGATCAAAATGCAGGTGATAAACTTCTTTACCCACGAGTGATTTTAATTCACTTAACAGGGTAGTGTTAAAGTTCTTTATCTCCTGTGTTTGATCTTTTCTTTCCCTTTCTAATTGCCGAATTTCATCCAGCAATTTCTCGATCTGATTTGGATTGGAATCCATAAACCGAAAGAGGAGGAAAAGAAAATTACGAGAAACTATAAAAGATCCAAATTGTCAACAAAAAAAACAACCCGAAAAAGAAAAGAATGCAACCCATCGGCAAGTACAGAAGAAAAAAAAAATAAAAGAATTTTTTTTTTTTTTTTTTTTTTTTTTTTATATTAACATTTTATTTATTTTGTTTTCTTTACTTTTAATTTTTTTTTTGTTAATAATTTTTTTTTTATATTAACATTTTATTTATTTTGTTTTCTTTAATTTTGATTTTTTTTTGTTATTTTTACTATTCTTAAGAATAGTTTCCTCCTTGGCTAGCTCCTTAGCCTCCTGTAAGTAGTTTCTTTTCGCCTCTCCCGTGCATAGGGAGGCTAGGTAGTATAATTCACCCAGTTTCTGTCGGGTTTTCACAATACGTCCTCCTCTGCGCCGTTTCTTTTTCTCTGTTTTTCCATTGTCCGTCGTCTCGCTGGCTCCCCCGGGGACAAGAGGAGGTTTTGTAGTCAGTTCCGGCAGGGCAGAAGATTTGGGTCCTCCTAATTGCGACAACCGTTTCCTATATTCCTCTAAGGAAATCGGTTTGGGCCCGGCACTAGGGTTTTTTTTATTTCTTTTTCCAACGTCGTCATCTGATGTTCAGATCGTCGTAAAAGAAAAGTTGATCCCAGGAGGGAGTAAAATGACAACAAAAACGAGACAGGCAAAATAAATTTGATATTCGAAAGGAAGAAAACGAAAAGCTAGACTAAGAAATATCTCATTATAACACATTAATTTATAGGTATTGATGGTGTTCCTGAAGTGGAGTAGCCTTCAGATTTTTAAGTCTTTATTTTTTAACTCCAACTTGACACACCATCCTACCGGCTGCGCCAATATTGTGTAATGTATTCCATGAGATATTTCTTCCCTAATACTTCCAACATTTTAATACTTGTAAATTTCAATTCTGAATTTAATGCAACAGAGATTAGATTTTTAAGACATCCAACCATATAAAATTCTGAATTGTTTGTATTGCTACTTATTGGCTTTATCAAGTAAAAGTAATAATTAGAATATTTCCTTTCTAGTTCTAAGATATTCGGTAATTGTTCTCGAGTGATGAACATCTTATAAAATAAGTATTTTGTATTGTATTTCACTAGTAGTGGAATATGTAGAGTAAATATATCTTTGTTATCTGAAAATTTATTTGTTTCTGCATCCATTGTGATCAGGTCTGGAGGATGATTACAAAATGATATTTCTAATTTCTTTAAAAATGCTTCTTTTAATATATTTGTTTCTCCTTTTGCCAAATTTGATGTAGTATCTATTCTGGAGAGATTGATCTTTTTTGAACACATTACACTAGGAGGATAATCTTGGTCTGCTCCTTGCCTAAAATCTACAGAAGGTATAAGTAAAGAATTATAGAATAAAAGTGAATTTTTTAAGATAACCCCTAGCCCCTCAATTATGCTTCCAGATCCCTCTGCTAAGCAATATATCTTCTTCAAATCAAGTTCTCCAATATTCAAAAGTAGTAAAATTTCTTCTTTTTTATTAATTGCTGTACTAATTACACCATTCGGTCTTGCTATTTGATGTAAGTCTTTATAATTCTCTTCTTCTGGTAACATAGCTGAGATTTCTGTGTAATATTTGTTCAGGTATAAGAGAAAGGTTTTTGATTTTATAGCTGAACACTGAAAGCTTAAGTTATTTACTTTTTTAAATGAGATAGTTTCAAGTTTGTTTCTACTTACTAATGCCCTTAAATGATAGATAGCTTTTTCTTGATCCATTCGACGATTTAAGGTTTGAGGAGGACTTAGTTGCAGTAGATCTATTAGCTGACTTTGGTTGAGAAGTAATGAATCTACATTTAAGGATGTAGACTTGTGCTCATCGTGATTTATTAAGCGATGTGTACGCGCAAATGCACGAACCCATTTTTGATTATCAAAAACCCAGAAATCATCATCCCCTTTAAATATCTTTACTAATAAGTAAGAGAAATACTTTTTGTAATTATTTAAAGACCATTTATACAATCCAACCATTATCACAGAAGACATCAATATGGGATCTAATGCTTGACCATGTTCTGTTATATTTAGATCTAAATGGTATATAAATTTTTCTAATAGTCCTCCATTCATGAGAAAAGTACACAAAGAGTGGAAAAATGTTGCTCGTTGATAGAATAATTTCATAGGATCATGATACAATAACATTCTTTTTATGATTTTGGATTTAGATATTAATGATAATATGAAGATGTCCATATTTACATGCCTAAGGTCATTGACACTGATTTGATTTACTTCTGAAGATAATTTAACATTATTAGCTATCTTATCTATAATGTATGTTTTAAGAAAAAGAGCATCTGTTGATGTCCCAAATGCTCTTCCTTAATGAGTAGATACTGCAAGAAGAAGTTCATCTGTAGTATATGAGGTTTCATTTATTAAAACCTGTTGTTTTATATTTATATTTTCAATTGAAGGCGAACGTGAATCTATTTTTTCTAACTCTGCCAAATCAACTTCTAGTGTTGTTACTTCTTTTGTACATCCAGAGCAGCACAAGACTGAGCAGAATTGTGATGTTCCGATATAATCGACTTCCTTTAATAAGCTTATTGTTATCATATTGTAAATTAATATCATTTGAAAATGAATTGTAAAGTCCCTACCTCCGCTGGTTATACTAGCCAATTTATTAGTAGATTGGACCATATGTGTTGCTTGAGTTGATAGAAAGTTGATAACAGCAGCATCTTTTTCGATTAATGACCTAAATCTATGGAGTAAATTTCCTCCCCATACCATAGCACACCAATCTTCAATCTCAAAGTTTTCAAGTTCTTCTGGAATCAAATCTTGTTTTTCTGATATCAACTCATTTACTAGCAACTCGAGATTCTTTGCTTTAAGTCTTTGGCACCAAGATTTAATTAAATGCAATTGTTGGAGAGATTTTGTGAAGCTTGTTTTTGCTGCAATATCCAAAGTGGGTTTTTTGACTTTCTCTTGAGTTGCTGATCCAAGATATGCAAAGTATGGACCGTCTCTCAAATAATTAACTGTATTTACTGATGCAAATTCTTCACTAAGACTTATCAAAATTGAAGTATCTTGCTCTTTTGAATTGCAAGCATCAAGGTCTTTTATTTGAAACTGACAAGGGGGAAAAGGTTTGGAAGAGCCTATTATGTCTAATTTCCAATGATCCTTTCTTAGTTTTGTAGAGGCTTCTGTTGGGCATTCAATTAATAAATATTCATTTAAATAATAATTTGGTCTCCTAAAAAGTCGTCTTGTTAAAATTTCTACACATCTGAGATTGTTTAACTCTGCTATCTTTAGGAAGTCGAATGGTTTGTCTTTATCTTCTTCATCTATAATATAAGAGATATCATGTGTCATTTTCTTTAATAGGTTTGGTGACAATTCTTGCACTAATTTGTTTATGGTTGACAAATTTGAAAATTGGTTTCTTAATGCTAATAATATACCAGTGTTAGAGTTTCTTAATAATTCATGTGCCAAAGAAGGTATAAAAGGTTCCATGGTCACAAGTCGAGATACAATATCTTCTTTTGTTTTTATTGACGAACTACTGAATATATTTGTTACTTCTGGATTTGTGACATTAGGAGATTTAAGATATGCTAAAGCCAAGTTTTTCATTTTTCTCTCCACGGAAGGTAAATTAACAATGTTTAGAGAAAATATGTCTTCAACTAACTTGGAATGGTTGATAGGGCCATGTTTAGGTTCACCTATATTGAGTTTTTCTGTAATCACATAAACATGAGGATAAGTAGTTTTTAGTGTCTTAAGTAACGATATCCATAGAGTCAATTTATCATCATATCCTCGGATCGTGTGAGAAAAATAAGTTGATAGAGATATTCCTCCAAAATCTGTTGGATGATAAAGATAAGCCATCTTTTCGAATTTGTTCCTACATTTTCCAAATATTTTCTTCCTTTCTAGATAGTTCAAAATAGAGAATTGATTTATTATAAATGAAGTATCAGGCATATAGTCACTTTCGCAGTAGCTTCTGTTATAGTATTAATTGTAGATAGAGAAGACATAATTGAACAAACACCATCATTTATGTCGGGAATGCAACGGTTTATCTTTTATCACCATTTGATATTGCCTCTCCATCATAATATCTCACCTTCCCGAACTCACATAACCTTATTGAAAACCATGTTTCTTTTCTTTTTAAAATTAAATTTACAGATTTAAAATTTTGTTCTTATCTTTCTAATAATGCAAATCTTCTATTGGTTCGTGCTTCTTTTTCCAAAGTAGGGTAATTTACCATGACCACTTGGTTATCCCCCTGACACATTATGTTTATTGGTAAATTTTCTGACTCTGCAGAATATTTAATGAGACATATTGTAATAATTGTCATCATAATCTGGTGGTGCTAACCTCGAGTTACAGAAAACTTTTGATTGTAGAAACCACAAATGGTTGTTTTTGTACAAATCACCAGAATCAAATAATTCATCCAAGACTTCTCCAAACCAATATACGAGAGCATGTCGAAATCGCATATTCCACTTACTCAAGTCTAAATTGAATATTTCTAAGGTTGCTCTTTTCTGACCTTTCGCTGTTTCTGCTAGTCGTCTCATTAATTTTATCTCCCCGTCAGTCATTGTCTGTTCTGGTACATACCTCATGTATTGTTTTGATATATTAGATTCCATAGAAGTTTGACCTAATCTTTGATTGAAAGGTTGTTTAACAAACAATCTACCATCTGGTTTTAATTCTTGTTCTTTTCTGCAAAGACATGCTGTGCTGTCTTTGGGATCAAAATAATTATTTTTGAGCTCATGAATCATGTTCTGGTACATACCTCATGTATTGTTTTGATATATTAGATTCCATAGAAGTTTGACCTAATCTTTGATTGAAAGGTTGTTTAACAAACAATCTACCATCTGGTTTTAATTCTTGTTCTTTTCTGCAAAGACATGCTGTGCTGTCTTTGGGATCAAAATAATTATTTTTGAGCTCATGAATCATGTTCTGGTACATACCTCATGTATTGTTTTGATATATTAGATTCCATAGAAGTTTGACCTAATCTTTGATTGAAAGGTTGTTTAACAAACAATCTACCATCTGGTTTTAATTCTTGTTCTTTTCTGCAAAGACATGCTGTGCTGTCTTTGGGATCAAAATAATTATTTTTGAGCTCATGAATCTTTTTCTCTAGATCATATTCATTGCCTTGTAAAAATCTTTGTATTACTCGAGTTGGTTTTCTGTTGGGATTTAAAGGAGGTTTTTTCTTCCCATGTAAATGGCGAAATGCACAACTATCATAGTCTAAATACCAATCAGGGAAGTCATCTGCAGTGGCAGAATCCTTTATTAGTTCGGTTGTGTCTGGACTGAGATCATAGTCAAACACTTTGCCAAATTTAACTTCAGCCCAGATATCATACCTTTGTTCGTATTTAATAGGGTAAGATCCATGTTTGTAAGATTTTATAAATTTTTCTGGAATAGAAACACACGGAGGCCATCTGTGTTTCTTTAAAATAAAATTTTTAACAAAATCTCTTCTCATTATACTTGCTCTTATTTTAGCTGTGGGGATGTCTATCATGACTTGTTCAGTACCGTACTTTCTCACATTATCAAAACCGCTTTTTATTTCAAGACAGGGGTGTCCAAAATGTTTAGTATTGCCGAGTAATTCTATAAACATCTTTATAGTATCTACATCCTTATTTTGTGGTAATATATTATTAATGTTATATTGTATATTGTAATTTCCAAGTATTTCTTCCATGCCAATTAAACTCGTTGTATATAATTCACTAAATCCTAGATCTTCTTTATCTTCGTTTATAACGTAACCGAGAACAAGAGATTCCCAAGTAGCTATAAATTTAAAAAAGTCATTTTTTAATTTGGACCTTAGTTTCTCAAATTCTAAAATTAGTAAATTTCCAGTTTCCAATAAACTTCCCGGGTATTTTGAATGCAGATCTGAGATTAACCAATACAGCTTTTTTGGGAATCTAGATTGATATATATCTAAGACACAGAGTAGAAGATTGGTAGAGCCTATAGTCCACTTATTTTCTGCATAGTTAAATAAAAATATATCTCTTTCGACTTTTAATTTTTTATTTAATTCAATAAAGTCTCCAAAATTTATTCTCTTCGCACAAATTTCGTCTTTGATCATTTCAACTTTTTTCATCATAGAATAATCTTCTAACAACTCAGGTGTTCTTTGAATAAGTTGATCTAAATATTTTTGACATTTGTCTGTACAAGCTCTTCCCAAAAAGTTTATCTTATGTACATACAAAGAATTTAAGGCTAAATCTAAATGTTCTGTTAAACATTTTCTTAGTTCACTAAATGGTATATCAAAGCTATCAGAAATGAAATTCTTTAAAAGTTCATAAGGATCATAACCTGGTATATTATAGATGTCGAATTCTATATTTAATTGGACAATTAAGCTTTTAATTATTTTATGACGAGGACAATAAAATTCATCGTATTTTAATAAAAAGTTAGTGTCATCATTTGTGATAGGCATAGAGAGATGAGAAGGAACAAAAGAACCTCTTTCTATTTTATTAACGTTTTCTTTATATATTGTTTCATCTGCATAATAGTCATCATTAAAATTATCATCGTTCATTTCATCATGGTTGTAATATAATTCCTCATCTATTTCTAAATCATAATCTTCATTTTCGTAAACTTCATATTCTATCATCTTGAATGATATATACATATATAAGTAATTATAAATTATGGAAAGGTTGAAAGTTTTTAATTTAAAATAACACGGAAATTAAATATATTCCCTAGTCTTCCTAGTAAAGACTTAAAATTAAAAGTTAAAAACAACAATTGTATTATATTTATTGATATATTTGTATTTTTAATTACTTTGTTTTATTTGATTATAATTTTAACACTATAACTAATGATTAAATGAAGTTTAATCTTTTGTGATATTAATTTATCTTTATATTTTTGAAGTATAAGATATTAAAGAATAGATTGACAGAGAACTAGGCGTCAAAGCGCCGATTTCCTGAAAGCAAGATGGTGATTAAAACACTAAAAATTATACCTTTAAGTTTAATAGTTTATTCTGGAACTCCTTGATTGGATAAGTAATAAGTAAATTACAATTCTCTTTATCACTATGTGACACTTTAATTACAAATTCACAATTCCCTTACTGCTAAATCTTACCAACTATTTATACCTAATAATACCTTACATTGCTAAATTAAAACTATGTCACTTAACATTAATTTCTTAATCATTAATTTCATAATCTATTTCATCAGAACAATTTGCCTATTACCTATTTATTTGAAATATGACACACATCTTTCTTTTATTTTCTTTTACTTTATTTATATTGCGTCAGCATTTAGTGCATTCGCAAAGTTCATTTCAGTTCATTATTTGGCCGCAATCTTTTTGTTACAAAATTCTGATGACGCTTCAGTATACGGGTTACTGAATCGTCAACCAGGCAATCGAATGTTTGTTTATCATTTCGAATACTTTGGTGCTGACATTGGCCTTGAACATGAAACATGAACATGAATTGAGGTGGGTTATGGTTTGGTGTGAAACCATGAATAGTGTTTCACACAACAGCTCGTTCTGTATCTCGTCTAGAGATTCGGATAATTTTTTGATTGCATCAAACATTTTTTTTTCAATAGCAACATGTAGCTTCTGTATCAATTAATATCTTTAATTCAATATGGTCTATTTCTGAAGATATATGGTAATCCGATGGCTGTCCTAAAAAAGCTTCCTCATTTAAATTATTAACCCTTTCAATTTTAAATGGGGATTGAGCGCTATTCGCCGCTCCTTCATGATTCCTTTTCTCAATTTGATTATTACCAAACTGAGGTCTCTGGTAATTATTGAAATTATTTGGTCGCTTCAAATTATTGTTACCATAATTATTACTCTGTCTAAAAGGATTAAAATTGCGTTTATTATCATCGAACCTTTTTTACTGATATCTAGCAATTGGTCGATGTGCAGAACTTCCAAGTTCCATTGGCTAAGGTTTAGGTTGGCTAGTTCCAAAGTATAACACGTCGGTCACAGCACTCCATCAATGGAAAACTGCAATATCTATTAAAATTGCCCATCTGTCCGAAATTAATGAAATAATGTATAAAAGGATTGTTGATTAATGGGGATTTTGGGAAAGGGATGTAGGGGTTTCCTTGGCTCCGCACCAGACGGTTACGCGTTCGGAATGTAGGGGTTTCGCGACGATGTTCTGCGGATTTTCGACAGCGTAATATCGACATTTCATTCAAATAAAAATGCGCCTCATCGCTAATCATTTGGAACTCACGTGGAATTTCTTTGCTGACTAACTTCGCTGTCATTTGCCTAGCAAACTGTAACCTCGCCGCATAATCGGTCGGTAAGAGTTGTTGTGTGATAAGAATCTTGTATGGATGAAAGTACATTGCTTTCAACATCCTATTGAAAGATCGGCGAGAAATTTTCAACGCTTGAGAATGTTTTACGGCCGAACGGAGAGGACTTTTCTGTAAAGCACTCCTAACTCGATCAACGTTTTCTGGTGTACGCACCGTGATCGGACGAACGGTATGTTTTTTTTTTCTATCAGCCCGGGCCGTTTCCCGAAAGTTTTTAACCCATAGCTTAACCGTATTCCGCGACGGGACCGGATAACGACGATTTAATTCGTATTTTTTACGAAATTCACGAATAACAGCAATGTAAGAATTTGTAATGAAAAATCGCTCGCAAACGAACGCACACTGCGGAGCAGTCCACTTCTCCATGTTGACACTGAACAACTAAAAAAAAATAAACCTTCAACCGTCTACTTTCCGTTCTCGCAACCACGAATATCTCGCGTCTCGGTAGGGCGGAGCCAGGGGTCCTTAAAATGTGTCAAGTTTTTATGTCCAACCCTTTTTTTTTTTTTTTCCTCACGGGGTTTTAACGAGTTTTCTCTCAACAAACTAAAATAATAATAAATGACAGAGTAAAGTTCTGAGTACTTTACCGCGCAGTGGTATACTGTCCTTAACCACAACTCAACCAAATTAAAACTAATTCATAAATGACGCTATCATGAAGCGGCCTGCTTAACATCTATAGAGCAAACTTTCTTTATACGTAAAACTGGTTTAAAATCGACGTTAGTAAAATGAGTAATATCGTCGAATATAGGAGACCATCCAGTATTCAAATTATCCAAAATTTGAATTTGTTGTGCTGTTGGCTCTGGAATAACATAAGGAAAGAAGAACTTACTTCTCGCCTGAGACAAGCTTGGACATATTAAAGGAGATTCAGAAACGAAATTGACTGAACCTAAATCTACAGAATTATTTATATGAGACGCTAAATCAGTAGGTGCCTCAATAACAAATTGACCCTGCGAACCGGTTAAATTAGTTGGAATAGGACTAGATTCCAAACTAGGTATTTCTAACAAATACTTCTGAACTGAACCGAGTAATCTAACGTTAAGAAACGACTTACATCACTAGGAAACACTGCACCAGTAACACCTGCATGTTCCATAACTCTAGACTGTAGATGATGCATTCTTTCAGAAGGTTCGTAACCTATACAACGGTTAGTCCAATCGTGTTCTATACCATTCGGTTCCCAAGCCGGTAAAGCGTTAGCTGGGCCGTCAGTATACAGTATATCCTGCATTATTCGTTGTGCAGCGATAGAAATATTGGGATAGTCAGTAGCTAAATAGAATTTAGTTTCAAAATTCTCAAAATATCAAAAGTTATATGTATAATTTTTTGTGTTAAATTTGCTTTCCGGACCAGAAGGTATCGTGAAATTTCCGAAACCAGAAAGATATAACGCAAAGCCCTTTGGAAGGACAAAATTTCCTTGCTCGTAAATCATGTCGACGAACTCAATTTCTTCGTTTGTCAAGCGATATCTATTCATGCGCTTGAGGTATAATACCCTTGCCCAAGCAAGAACCGTTAAGTAATAGTTATAAGCAGATAAAGTAAACGATCTCTTAAAATTAAGACTATGAGCACAAAAGTTTTCATAACTCTCTTTTACAAGAGTTGGGAAACCACTGAACCCCGTAAAGTGGTTAAGTTCCTACGCCACAGGACGTAACTCTTCAGATGGCGCAGGAAAGAAAGCCTCAAGATATAATGGGTCGTTCTTGAGTTCCGAGGTGGTCTTTGATAAATGTTGACCAGTCGGTAGAGAATCAACAGCAACAACAGGCGTTCTGACGTTCTCTTTGGGTCTAGAAATTCCGCCTCTTCTTGCTGCATTGAACGGTCTCCGTGGAGGAGGTCGCTCAAAATTAACAGCTGGCTGTTGATACTGTTGCTGTTATTGTGGAGGCGGCTGTTGCCTCCAGTTACTGTAACCCTCTTGGTTACCAGCATTGTTGTTGTTGTTTGCTCTAAAATTGTTGCTTCTATTGTACCTAGACATTCTAGCTCTAGGTCTTTATTTACCTTTTTCGACACAGAAAAATTAGCAAATACCTTTGCAGTAAATAGATTAGTTTGGTAGCAACAACAGGCGTTCTGACGTTCTCTTTGGGTCTAGAAATTCCGCCTCTTCTTGCTGCATTGAACGGTCTCCGTGGAGGAGGTCGCTCAAAATTAACAGCTGGTTGTTCATACTGTTGCTGTTGATAATATTGTGGAGGCGGCTGTTGCCTCCAGTTACTGTAACCCTCTTGGTTACCAGCATTGTTGTTGTTGTTGTTTGCTCTAAAATTGTTGCTTTTATTGTACCTAGACATTCTAGCTCTAGGTCTTTATTTACCTTTTTCGACACAGAAAAATTAGCAAATACCTTTGCAGTAAATAGATTAGTTTGGTAGCAACAACAGGCGTTCTGACGTTCTCTTTGGGTCTAGAAATTCCGCCTCTTCTTGCTGCATTGAACGGTCTCCGTGGAGGAGGTCGCTCAAAATTAACAGCTGGTTGTTCATACTGTTGCTGTTGATAATATTGTGGAGGCGGCTGTTGCCTCCAGTTACTGTAACCCTCTTGGTTACCAGCATTGTTGTTGTTGTTGTTTGCTCTAAAATTGTTGCTTCTATTGTACCTAGACATTCTAGCTCTAGGTCTTTATTTACCTTTTTCGACACAGAAAAATTAGCAAATACCTTTGCAGTAAATAGATTAGTTTGGTAGCAACAACAGGCGTTCTGACGTTCTCTTTGGGTCTAGAAATTCCGCCTCTTCTTGCTGCATTGAACGGTCTCCGTGGAGGAGGTCGCTCAAAATTAACAGCTGGTTGTTGATACTGTTGCTGTTATTGTGGAGACGGCTGTTGCCTCCAGTTACTGTAACCCTCTTGGTTACCAGCATTGTTGTTGTTGTTGTTTGCTCTAAAATTGTTGCTTCTATTATACCTAGACATTCTAGCTCTAGGTCTTTATTTACCTTTTTCGACACAGAAAAATTAGCAAATACCTTTGCAGTAAATAGATTGTTTGGTAGCACTCCGTGGATTTTACTTTTAAAACACTTGAATGTGTATGCGAAATAAATCGGGAAACTCGTAAAATTGGTTACCTTAAAAAACCTTTACATATTGCCGAAAATATAATTATGGTCACGAGTACAAATGATGTCATTATTGGACTATTGACTGCTTCTTCTTGAAGAGATTCTATCAAGTTAATGTTATCGAATTTAAAATTTTTAATTGAAGTGAGATTCTGATATAATATTCCATCAATGAAAGTTCTATTTTCAAAATTAATTAAATATGTTCCATTTACAATTGTATCATTTATAGTATAGTTTTCCCGTTACAAGTACGGATCCGTCTTTCTTCTTATTTAATATATGTATAAGATAGACATGTTTCGTCTTTTGATAGTTGACAAAAATGAAATCTTAATTCTATTTTACAATTCTTTACAGTAATAAACTCATTATTACATTTAGTTATTTCTCTATCTACATACGAGTATAACCTATTTTCCATCAGATTACGTTAGTTTTAAATAGTTTACAATTTTTGTTTATTATTGGATATATTATAAAAACAACTATTACGTCTTCGTTTTGCAAAATCTTAAATTTAGATACGTCCATCAAGTCTGTAATCGTAATACTTCCATGTTCATGTTGTGTTATGTTATGTCTTGTAAGTTCAGTATTGCAGGATTAAGTATTCCTAATCTCGCTAATGCGATCGTTTGAATTAAGTTTTGTAATTCCATTACAATTAATTTATTACGTTCCCTAGCTAATCTCAATTGAGCGTCGCTCGTTCTGTATCTCGCGTAGAGATTCGGATTGTTTTTTTCAATAGCAACATTAAGCTTATGTATCAATTAATATCTTTAATTTACAATATGGTCTCTTTCTGAAGATATATGGTAATCCGATGGCTGTCCTAAAAAAGCTTCCTCATTTAAATTATTAACACTTTCAGTTTTAAATGGGGATTGAGCGCTATTCGCCGCTCCTTCATGATTCCTTTTCTCAATTTGATTATTGCCAAACTGAGGTCTCTGGTAATTATTGAAATTATTTGGTCGCTTCAAATTATTGTTACCATAATTATTACTCTGTCTAAAAGGATTAAAATTGCGTTTATTATCATCGAACCTTTTTTTACTCATATCTAGCAATTGGTCGATGTGCAGAACTTCCAAGTTCCATTGGCTCAGGTTTAGGTTGGCTAGTTCCAAAGTATAACACGTCGGTCACAGCACTCCATCAATGGAAAACTGCAATATCTATTAAAATTGCCCATCTGTCCGAAATTAATGAAATAATGTATAAAAGGATTGTTGAATAATGGGGATTTTGGGAAAGGGATGTAGGGGTTTCCTTGGCTTTAAGGGCTCTAGGCGCTCGGCGCCGATTTATAAATTAGAAATCAAACAACAATTACCTTTTTATTTTTTAATCCTTTAGTGGGATGGTATATGTATTCTTTATTTTATGTTCTTCTTCAATATCTTCTCTTACAGTTGATCTACTGTTCTCTTTATATTTTCTAGGGTTTTTCGACTCGAAATTAATTTGAAAAAGAATTCACTTGTGATCCGAAAACGAATTCAAAGGGGAAACTCCAATTCTCCACTAATAAATTACGGTTGTTTACTAAAGTAACATCAAGCACATCCTCCCATCCATCATAATTTTCCGAGCTCGGAAAGACGAAAGTGGGAGTATTGCCTCTGTTACAAATGGTCATATTATGTTCAATAATAAAATCAAAAAGTGACTCACCTCGTTCGTTGATCTCAGAACTTCCCCAAATGGTATGCCGAGCATTTTCGTCGCCTCCGATCAGAAGGTTTGCCTTTTTGATTTTAGCTTCGGTTATGATTTTGTACACCTCCTCCGGAGGTGATGGTGCATTATGGGCAGAGTAAAAAGAGGCCAACAGCAAACCCTGTGTATTCTTATCTTCAAATCTGACAACTGTCAGATCGGGAGTGCTAAAATTTGGACATAAAAAACCTTTTAAATGTTTCTTAGCTAAAATACAAGTTCTGGGATTACCTTGGTCTTGATCTGCGGTTTTATAAAAGAGGTCGTATTGGTTGTCTTGAAGGCCTCGCACCTTGAGGCCGTTTATCCACGGTTCTTGGATAACGCCAATGTCGAAGTTTTCCTCCCTAAGGAAACTCTCTCTGGATGACCTTCAGCGCGTTTTTAAGTATTTTTAGCTGCAGAGCTGGGGCCCGGCAACTCGCTGGGGACCTCGACTCCGCTAACAACATCGTCAACCTCGACGTTGTCATCAGCTTTGTCGTTGTGAGTTGAAAGTTTGTGGACACAGATTTTGAGAACATTCGATACGACTATTTGGTTTCAGTTCATGTAGCTTAAAATCGTAAAATAAATCTGAAATTGTCTGAAATTCATTTTTACATACAAAACATAAATACATTTTGAAACTAATGAAAAAAAAAAAAAAAAACGTTTTTTTTAATGGATTATAGCTTTATTGCTTTTTTAAGTTGTTAATGAACCTTATTAAAGAAGAATATTTGTTGGATTTATCTACATCTATCTTATATATATATATTTGAATGAATGTCCAAATTAGTGTGCATTGTTTTTGATATTCCAAATCGAAAACATAAAATATTTTAAAACATTTATCCGAACAAGATATAAAGTTAGGGAACTTAAGAAGTGTACCATCAAAATATACATATATAGAAATCTTTAATACTTAGAATGTTTTCACCCACAGCAATTATAGATGGTTGGAAAGTTATTTTATATTCCAAACACTTACTCTTTTGTGATTCAATTCGCCTCAATATGTCGTTTTGGTCAGTACAAATTAATAAGAAAAATTCTTCGCTGTCCTTAATGCTTACACGCCAAGCAGCTTTTCCTGGACATTTTATTATTTGCGTCGGTGTTAACAAACTGCTCAGGAAATAAAATAAAGGATACGATCGGGAACCTAAAAAATAGAAAACATTTTATATAAACATTGCTTACGATTTCGTAAAAATTTCAAAAATTTCATACCCTCCTCAAGCTGGGATATCTCTTGGAGCTGGCTTTTGTACTCTTTGTTTCTTAAGCCATCATCTCCTTGATAACATTTTAAAAGTAAAGCATTCACTTCGGTGTGCGCGCAGAATAAGTTGTTTAGTGAAAGCGGATGTATTGATTTAAAATCAATATTTATCTATTGAAGTTGCATTAATTATTAAGTTAAATAATAAAAATATTGAAGTTGAAGTTACCAATGAAAATGAATCTGCATGCTTATAGAGTGGCCATTCCTGGAGGATTTCTAAAGTATGTTTATTGCTACTTTGTCTTATTTCATTGAGTCTGTAATAAGATGTTTTTTTTCCATCTTTCTTCAATTGTAGCCCATGGACGGTCATTAAATTTCAACAATTGCTTAATGTCCTCGCATTCTTGTTCATCAACTTGAGGAGCTGGTAAAAATGATGGAGTATTTTCTTGCTGTTGAGTCGATGGAATTTTATATTTTTCAGTTCCCTTAGTTCTTCTCCTGTTGAAATTGTGGTACGCATTATACAGCATGCCAGTCGGATGAGCATATTTCGCATTTGGTGGAACAAAATATGTTGACTATAATTGAAATATTATTTATTATTAATAATCAGTTTCGTAATCAAACAAATGTGTAGGTACCAACCTTATCTTCTCTGTGGAAAGTTGATGCGATGTCTCTTCCCTTTTTCAGCAATGACCTGGTTTTGTAATTTAATTAATAGATAGTGTGCCACGTTCTTAAATGTTTTTTGTATTTTTTGTGTTTTTGTAAATTTGTTTATTTTGTAATGTTTTGTTAATGTGTAAGTGTATTTTTGTTTAAGATTAGTCTACTAACAACTAACAATGCACTAAGTGATGAATTTGTCCTCAGCAACAGCTTGCTATAAACTCTCTTCGGCATTATGTGATAGTGTGATATATCGTTATCTTGAAAATTAAAATTATCTTTGGGGACTCTAGAACTGTTGTAATTCCAGTCTCGTCTAAATTATAAATTCGTTCAAGACCAAACATGTACTTGCAGTATACATTTCTTAGGTTTTCAAAAAAAACCAACAACAGCGCTTATGTTTTCCGGCTTTCGAAGACTTACTTAGAAAAGGAAATTGCAAACCTTTCAAAAGAGAAACAAAACCAACCACAGAAGAAATACAACAATTATAATTTTACCGAAATTCACTTTTTATTTTTAAAGCTGCCTGAGAAACCTTACAAAGCAGGATTAAAACTCAGGATCTTTTCAATGTTAAATAAAAAAAAAAATTATGAACAATGGACCGTTAAGGTCTAAATTCCCACGAAAAAAATTTGGGATTTACACAAAAGAATTAAAATGATTAACACCACAAATAATTTCCTACTTATCTTT
The DNA here is from genome assembly GCA_920104205.1 of Eupeodes latifasciatus. NCBI lineage: Eukaryota > Metazoa > Arthropoda > Insecta > Diptera > Syrphidae > Eupeodes > Eupeodes latifasciatus. Next base: position 386,865,710 of record OV049924.1, on the reverse strand, counting down.
TCTTTTTGTTCTTGTTAAGTTTTTCCTCTCCGATCCTCAAATCGCTCCTTTTTTTTCCTTTCCTTGCCTTTCTCTAATTTACTTTTTCTTCCTTATTTTTTTTTTGTTCACGACACTACCCACTTCTAATTTTCCTCAAATTTTATTTTTCTCAGTCTGTTCGATATCACCACTTTTCGACTAATCACTATCAATGTTTTGTAAGAATTGACGGCCAGATCTCAAGATCTGTCCTATCTCTTCTTTTTTTTCCCGCCATTTTAGCTTTCAGCCAATATGGAGTGGCGGATTTCAATCACATCATCAACAGCCAATCGGAGATCGGCTTGTTGATCTCAACTTGTGATGAAATACTCGCGGTCCCGCTTACTCGCTCTTCTCTCACAGCTAAATGCAAGTCACCCTGGAATTCGCCGCCCGCTGGATTCACTTCCAGGTCACGATGATTTCAGGAGCAGCATTCAGCCACCCCCACTTTCTACTTTGATATAAAACAACGACTACGAAATTTAAAATCGAGAAAAATCTTTACTTTAACTTTTAATTAACCGCGCGAAAGGAAAGAAAAAAATAGTTATCATTCGGGATCTATTTACTTAACACCGAAATAAGTTGCCCGAAACTTAACCGCCCATATGTCCATACAATTTGTTTCAGGTTTTACAATTAATTAATAATTAATAGCATCAACGTTTAAAAAAAAAAAACAAAAAGCTAAACAAAAGAATTACCAAAAAATATAAATTTACAATTTTGTTTTTAAAAACTTTATGAATATAAATTTACAATTTTTTAAAACTTTATATTCTCGCGCAACTTTACGCATTGACCAGACCGTCCATCTGGTTTGGTTTCACTTCCATGGAAACCCTGGATCTATTGAAATCTGAAACTAAACTTGGTATTATTTTTTTCCTCACGAAAATGACAGAGAGAACCATGGTCAAAAGGACTATGGCCGTCCCGCTCTCTCTCATCCTCGTGTAGACGGAATGTGACATTTGTCAATTCGAATTTTGTAAACAAACAGACGTGGATGCAAAATGCATCATCTTTATTAAAATTAAAATTAATTACAAAAAGAACTTGTTGCGTTGATTTATAACGCAACATAATGTCTAGACAATTTTCGTTCTTATTCTCTTGCAGTTCTGTAAATATTTTTTTAAATTTGTGCACTGATATTGTTTTAAATATTTCATTATTCATTGCTAACGCTAGCATTTCTTTTTTCACATGCTTTGTATAGGATAACAATTTCCTTAAAATCAATTTTAACTCTGACAGAGAATTATCATTGTATCCAATATGTATTATATCTTTAACTGTTTCTTTTGGTGGCCCCATTAAATTCTTTATATTTTCAAATTGCAATTTCTTAATGTTTCTTGTGTCTGAGATATATATGCATTCCCATATGTGGAGGTGTACAGTCTCCACTGGAGGCATAATTTCCGGATTTTCTTCTCTTTCACTAATATCTTCCTTATCTTTCAACTTCATTGCCCTTGTTAGGACATTTATATTGTTAACTGGTATCATTTCTTTTAATTCTTCTGAACTTAACTGTATTCTAGATAATGCATCAGCATTTGTACTCATCTTTCCTTGCTTAAAAATTATATCAAAATCGTAATCCATTAAATCTACTCTAATTCTAGTTAATTTAGATGAAGGATTTTTATGAGTAAAAAGACTAACTAATGGCCTGTGATCTGTATAAACGACAAATCTTCTACCGTATAGGTATGGTCTAAAGTGATTTATTCTCCAGTGTATAGCTAGTAATTCTTTCTCTATTATTGCTTTATTAAGCTCACCTTTGTTTAAAGATTTACTTGCATAGGCAATACATAGGTTTATCATTTCCTACTTCTCCTTGAGATAAAATAGCTCCTAATGTATAATTTTATGCATTTGTTGTCAATATGAATGGTTTCGAGAAATCTGGATAATTTAGTATTGGAGGTGTCATTAATTTTGTTTTAAGGCTTTCAAAAGCATTTTGACAACTTTGTGTCCAGCTAAATATTTGATCTTTCTTTAATAATTGATTCAAAGATTTTGCAATTTTAGCAAAGTTCTTGATAAAACGACGGTAATAGTTACAGAAAGCTATAAATCTTCGAACTTCATCTATAGTTCCTAAATTTTCGTTTTCACCTTTAACTTTTAAATATTCCCTAATTTGTATAACTAATGAGTCAAATTTTTGTTTTATCTGTGTAATGTCTTTTAGGTCAGCAGTGTTTTGTATTACTGACCATGTTTGTTCAATTTGCTTATTAACCTTTTGTACATATTCTTTAGTGTACGTTTTATTAGATGCTTTTTTTAAATTGTCTAGTTCTTTTCTTAAATTGACAAACTCCATATATTTAAAAATATATATGTATATTTTTTTTTTTAAAGTTTTATATTACATATTGAAATTGAATCAATTAGAAATTTTTTTTTTGTTTTTTAAACATTTAATGTTTTTAAATAATTTTTGTAATAAGCATTTAATTTGCATAGAATTATGATTACTAAAAGAAAGAAATTTAAGTATACTATTTTGTCGCCTAGAGGTGTTGCTGTTGATGCTGCAGATGCTGCTGCTACGTTATTTATGATTTCCTCCTTGCCACCCATTGTTTCTCAGATCTTTCAGCTCACCAATGAGTGTTCGCTTCTGGTCTCTAGTGCTTATGTTGACTATCCTCTGAAGGTTTGCACACTTCCTCTGGAACTGTCTTTTGCGACCTCCTCGTTTCTTCTTTTGTTTATTTTCTTGTTTCTTCTTGACGTTTTCTATATTCCTCTATAGATTGTGGTTTCGGTCTAGCGGTTTTAGGAGTGGGGATATACCTTGGGTACTCTGTGGGTTCTAAGGTCGTTGGACGGTATTCAGTGAGTTCCTCCCACTTTCTAAAGATCTCGTTTATGTCGTCTAGTGTGGTCATCTATCTGACTGAAAGTAAGCGAAAAATATTTTTGGAAACTATTGGTAGATTTTTGGTTCAGACTTGCAGGATCGCCATGTTATGTTAGACGAGGAAGTCTTGGTTCTCGAAGGAACAAAATTAGATTCTTAGCTTTGATGTAAAGCCGCTTATTTATCCGAGCATCAAGATGCACGATATTGAATGAGAAAAGAGTCGCAGTGAAGGTTTTAACTTAGACTGATTTTATTTTCAAAATTTTCTTCTATTTATACTTACAACTAGTTCCATACAAAATTAATTTTCATACAAAGATATTCTTAGCCTAGTTCTTTATTTATTTATTTTACTTATGACCTACAATATATTACCCCACATGACGTAAGAATTAAATGTCCACTTGACAAAAATATACTTTCGGTTATATTTCCTTAAAGGCACTCCGAATGCTCAGTCAATGTGATGCATATATAATTGCAGTCATAAACAAAATCAATATTCAATTGCATTCGGCGCATCGCGACCGACTATGACTATGTGTAACATGAAATAAAATATTTTTTTTGTTCATTGTTGGCTAATCCAGATAACCTGTATAGATTACCAACTTCTTGTCTAATGTTAACCTTGCGCCCAGCGCGAACTAAGCAAACGTGGCTTAAGTGGGACAGGCGTTAAAACCGAACTCGTTAAACGGCTGCAGGAATATCTGGAGCAGCAACATGAAGACCCAGATACGTTTGCTTTCGAATTAGAAGCAAAGGTGGAAGAGGTAAATGCAAATGTTGCCTTATCTAACATGATGTCACTTCTTTTAACCAAATTTGAAGAGAATGAAAAGAATGTCCTGAAAGAACAGACACGTCTCTACTGTTGCTTTTATAGCCGTGAATGTCCCACCAACCACCAGTTGCGCTAGTTTCTACCGCTGAATCTAGAATGTTAGGGATATTCCAGCGACGATTGATCACCAAATAAGGTATCTTTTTGCCTATAATAGGACGACTATCAATAATGCTAAAATTTAATAAAAAACTTTCAAAAGGAACAAGAAACTCATTAACGTTCAACTTTTCTTTAGTAAAAAAAGGAAATTATACCTGTAGAGTTCTTAAAATATGTTCGTATATCATCTTGATTATTATTATTAATTGAAAACAAATTCAAATCGTTTTCACTAACTGATTTAGTAAATATGTAATTTTGATTATCTAGTCTCATCAGCTTGGAATTGTAAAAAAAAGACTTACTTACTGACGCGATCCTAAGTCGGTGGAACCCCATCTGTATCGATTAAAACTTTCTCTAATACTATCCAAATTGTTTGAACGAATTTTTCGAACTAAATTTTGTGAGTTGCGAAAAACGTATCGCAATTCGCGTTTTTCTCTTTCCAGACACCATGGCAATAAATAAAAACGGCCATTATCAGGTAATATATAACTACCTAAATTTTTGTACCTTATTTTAACATTACATCTAACACAATTCTCAGGCAAATGTTCAATCGCTGAATTAAGAAGAAGAATCTCTTTTTCAACCATACTTTCATATTGAATAATAATATGGGATTATTATCTTATCCCACTTCTGACACCAATGTAATATTCGGCTTAGTCCGATAATTAAAACTTATTCGCACTTGTAAATAAAACACGATTTTTACTTTATTTAAATTGCTCCACTTATTTATTGAACACTCAATTATTTTTGAATGAAGAGAATGAAAAGAATGTCCTGAAAGAACAGACACGTCTCTACTGTTGCTTTTATAGCCGTGAATGTCCCACCAACCACCAGTTGCGCTAGTTTCTACCGCTGAATCTAGAATATTAGGGATATTCCAGCGACGATTGAAACCGTTTTTAAAATTTGTAGGATTATACGCTTCTATTGGAGCGCAATGATCTTTCATGAAATCGATGCCGACAATGCACTCGTCGCATATATCTGCTACCAGGAACGGGTGAGAGAATTCCAACTCTGCTATCCGAATCTTAAGACGTACCTCACCATAAACTTTTGCGGCCTCTCCAGTTGCAGTCCTTAGACGATAGCTGTTGGTGTTGTGGAGCCATGCCTTCTTCACGAGGTCTTGCCGTACGATGGACGCCGCCCGTGGCACCGGTGTCAATGGTAGCCACACATTTGTTGCCGTTTATACTTGCTTCCACGGTCAGGCTCTTACATATCCCATATTATTATATTACAGATACGGAAATCAGCCGCGTCCAGCAGGACGTTAAAACACTAGTTCTGCATGAAAACGAAAGTGTGGTGGCGCATAGACCAATGCTCCCTGAAAGCGTCAAGAACGACATGTCATCAAATTCGAGTGTAGTCCTCGCAGATACATCTTCATCTGATGAAGAGATGGATGCGGGTGGGACTTCTGTTGACCTAATAATTTTCTTTTTGTTTTCAATTTTCTTAGTATTTTTTGAAGCCATCTCTTTACTAGATGACGCTTTCTTTTTGTTGTCATTCTTCATTCTTTTGTACTCCAACATTTCGGTTTGGGTTGGAGACGTAACTAATTCGTTAGATTCAAGCGCGCTAATTCTATTGATTGTACAAACGTACCGTATTTTATCATCCAACATGTTAACTTTTATGCTTCGCACTCGAGTTTGAAATACTTCGTTTAATACATAGCCGTTTACCTTCTCGGACCAAAAGTCCTTATCATTCAACTCCAAACGAGTATCAGGAAAAGCGAATTTCTCTCCGATACCCTGGACTAATATTATTCGATTTACTTTCTCGAAACACAATTTTACGTCACCAGTGACTCTCTCAATTTTAGATATTGCTTTCTCAGTTTTTCCGACTGAGTAAGCGGTTACTAGCACACATTCTTTTGGATCTGACACGTTAATCACTCCTATTTTAAAATTCGCGGAAATAGCTATCACCAAATAAGGTATCTTTTTGCCTATAATAGGACGACTATCAATAATGCTAAAATTTAATAAAAAAACTTTCAAAAGGAACAAGAAACTCATTAACGTTCAACTTTTCTTTAGTAAAAAAAGGAAATTATACCTGTAGAGTTCTTAAAATATGTTCGTATATCATCTTGATTATTATTATTAATTGAAAACAAATTCAAATCGTTTTCACTAACTGATTTAGTAAATATGTAATTTTGATTATCTAGTCTCATCAGCTTGGAATTGTAAAAAAAGACTTACGTTCGAGAATTGACGCGATCCTAAGTCGGTGGAACCCCATCTGTATCGATTAAAACTTTCTCTAATACTATCCAAATTGTTTGAACGAATTTTTCGAACTAAATTTTGTGAGTTGCGAAAAACGTATCGCAATTCGCGTTTTTCTCTTTCCAGACACCATGGCAATAAATAAAAACGGCCATTATCAGGTAATATATAACTACCTAAATTTTTGTACCTTATTTTAACATTACATCTAACACAATTCTCAGGCAAATGTTCAATCGCTGAATTTAGAAGAAGAATCTCTTTTTCAACCATACTTTCATATTGAATAATAATATGGGAGTATTATCTTATCCCACTTCTGACACCAATGTAATATTCGGCTTGGTCCGATAATTAAAACTTATTCGCACTTGTAAATAAAACACGATTTTTACTTTATTTAAATTGCTCCACTTATTTATTGAACACTCAATTATTTTTGAATGAAGAGAATGAAAAGAATGTCATGAAAGAACAGACACGTCTCTACTGTTGCTTTTATAGCCGTGAATGTCCCACCAACCACCAGTTGCGCTAGTTTCTACCGCTGAATCTAGAATATTAGTGTAATGTGTGCCCTACCTCACCTACGAATCTATGTGGGATATTGAAAGGCTTCCCCAAGCCGAAAAAGGTGATGGCTAAAGAGCCGATCTGCTTTCAAAGTTTAGAGTAAAAAAACAAGGCTGAAGAGCCGAATTAGGTCTTTTCACTTCCAAACTGAAAGTGAATTTATTCAGTCAAACTTAAGCTATTTATACAAAAATAATCTACTTACACACTAACATCTTAAGCCTATATCAAATACATATAATCACTTAAACATAGAAATATTTTATATAAACATAAACATATTTTGTATTCCGAATTCTATGGGAAATTTATGACAACGGAACCAGGCAGCATACTTGCTATGTCATCAAATAGATATTCGATTATCCAATGTGCATAGCCCTTCTAATACAATGCACAAATGTATCTAAATACATCCAGTCATATGCACTACACAGTATGCAGTACATTGAACCTCAGCGAGTAGGTAGATACACTTGACCAAAGTAATCTGAAGCGTCGCGTCCCGTCGTCGTCAATGGCATTGAAATTATTACTTAATATTTTAGTGCATGAGGGTGATATTCTTGACCATGAATGAAATGCGAGTGCATTATTAAAAATAGAAAAGTAATGCGAGTGCATTTAAAATATAGGTCGGCTATTGTAAAGCGTAGTGTGGATTTAAGTCAATGACCGGAATTAAATGTATAATGAAGTGGTCGTTAGTGTGATTCCTTCACATTAGGGATATTCCAGCGACGATTGAAACCGTTTTTAAAGTTTGTAGGATTATACGCTTCTATTGGAGCGCAATGATCTTTCATGAAATCGATGCCGACAATGCACTCGTCGCATATATCTGCTACCAGGAACGGGTGAGAGAATTCCAACTCTGCTATCCGAATCTTAAGACGTACCTCACCATAAACTTTTGCGGCCTCTCCAGTTGCAGTCCTTAGACGATAGCTGTTGGTGTTGTGGAGCCATGCCTTCTTCACGAGGTCTTGCCGTACGATGGACGCCGCCCGTGGCACCGGTGTCAATGGTAGCCACACATTTGTTGCCGTTTATACTTGCTTCCACGGTCAGGCTCTTACATATCCCATATTATTATATTACAGATACGGAAATCAGCCGCGTCCAGCAGGACGTTAAAACACTAGTTCTGCATGAAAACGAAAGTGTGGTGGCGCATAGACCAATGCTCCCTGAAAGCGTCAAGAACGACATGTCATCAAATTCGAGTGTAGTCCTCGCAGATACATCTTCATCTGATGAAGAGATGGATGCGGGTGGGACTTCTGTTGACCTAATAATTTTCTTTTTGTTTTCAATTTTCTTAGTATTTTTTGAAGCCATCTCTTTACTAGATGACGCTTTCTTTTTGTTGTCATTCTTCATTCTTTTGTACTCCAACATTTCGGTTTGGGTTGGAGACGTAACTAATTCGTTAGATTCGAGCGCGCTAATTCTATTGATTGTACAAACGTACCGTATTTTATCATCCAACATGTTAACTTTCATGCTTCGCACTCGAGTTTGAAATACTTCGTTTAATACATAGCCGTTTACCTTCTCGGACCAAAAGTCCTTATCATTCAACTCCAAACGAGTATCAGGAAAAGCGAATTTCTCTCCGATACCCTGGACTAATATTATTCGATTTACTTTCTCGAAACACAATTTTACGTCACCAGTGACTCTCTCAAATTTAGATATTGCTTTCTCAGTTTTTCCGACTGAGTAAGCGGTTACTAGCACACATTCTTTTGGATCTGACACGTTAATCACTCCTATTTTAAAATTCGCGGAAATAGCTATCACCAAATAAGGTATCTTTTTGCCTATAATAGGACGACTATCAATAATGCTAAAATTTAATAAAAAACTTTCAAAAGGAACAAGAAACTCATTAACGTTCAACTTTTCTTTAGTAAAAAAAGGAAATTATACCTGTAGAGTTCTTAAAATATGTTCGTATATCATCTTGATTATTATTATTAATTGAAAACAAATTCAAATCGTTTTCACTAACTGATTTAGTAAATATGTAATTTTGATTATCTAGTCTCATCAGCTTGGAATTGTAAAAAAAGACTTACGTTCGAGAATTGACGCGATCCTAAGTCGGTGGAACCCCATCTGTATCGATTAAAACTTTCTCTAATACTATCCAAATCGTTTGAACGAATTTTTCGAACTAAATTTTGTGAGTTGCGAAAAACGTATCGCAATTCGCGTTTTTCTCTTTCCAGACACCATGGCAATAAATAAAAACGGTTGCTTAATTTGGTTGTTTTAAATATTTTGATTAGGGTTTGGAGGGTTACTTATGGATGCTTAAGTAGCATCATATAACAGCTTCCTCAAACCAATTATATATGCTTGCTAAAGTGCCGATCTGATGTAAGCAATAAATTAAAGAAGGCTAATAAGCCGAGTTTCTTCGTTTGACTCCCGAATTAAAAAAGTGAATTTTATTTGATCAGACTTAGGCTATTTATACAAAATAATTTCTTTTCACACTAAGAACTTAAAGCTATTTTAGGCGTAAAAAAAACAAAGACTTCACTTTATTACGTTTTTTTTCCTTTTTGCGTTTCAATAAGACGACTGGTTGTTTTCTCGGTCAGCATTCAACTGAACTCTTTTGATTTTATTAAATATATCCTACCTATACGGCAGCCAGTTTCCCCTCTTACAATTTCCTGTGCATATCTCTCTTAATTTTTAATTTATCGTTCATTTACTTTTCATTTTTACTGCCACACTATACATATTATTACTTAAACATATACATTGTATTGAATTCTAATTCGGTGGGAAACTAATGACAGACTCGATGACCGTTGCGCTCGTGGGAACATGTCCGATATTTGATGTTGGAATGTTGCTATTGTTAACTTATATTTCCCCCTTCTGCTCAATTAATACTCTCACACCAACACATGTACACTCTTGTTGCGTCTACGCAATTTATATGATTTTAATTCGCTCTCTTAAATCTCATTTAGTTGATAATTTAGTTTATTATTTTATGTTTCTCTTTTAGTTCTTTAGCTCACGGTCTCAAAATATTTATGTTTTCTCTCAAATGAATGCTTTAATATTTAGTTATATAGCTATTTCAAACTAGTAACTCTTAAAATAACTTTTACTCAACGAAATTATTCACACTAATAAAAAAATAAGGCAACGATCGTTTATGTTCAAAAGAAAAAGTGGGACTCACCGATTTTATATTTTTCTGTTTTGTTTTGTTCTTCTCTTTTAATATCGTAGATTGTTGTTTGTTGTTTTTACGTTATGAAGATGGCTTTGTCCTCCGATGGATGGTGTGCACAGCATTCATAAGAAGAGCTCGATTTCTAGGCTAAACACTTGGATGAAAGTTAAACAAAATTCTTTTGCACTCTTATACTTATATTTTTTTTTTTAAATTAAAATGAGCAGCTGAGCGGGAGGAGCGTAATACTTTACTTTACTTAATTTCTTTAGTTGGCCCTACAGCGCATTGTGCTCCTGGGCCTCAAGTAATAACTTTCGACAGCTTACTCGATCTCTAGCTTGCTGCCTCCAGTTTGGAATACCAAGTTGACATGCGTCGGCCTCAACTTGATCACTCCACCGGAGATGAGGCCTTCTAGTTCGGCTATTAGTTCGGCCCATGTGTTCAAAGATTTGTACTGGGTTAATTCGAAAACTACCCCTTGTAGTCTAGTTTTGACAATATTTAAGAATAAAGCATGTTGAGTGGGTTCTTAGATATATGATAAGAGGACGTTGCCGCAAGCGACAAATTTATTTATTTCGTCAGGATTTCCACCGAACACCGGAACAATCATCATCATTTAAGGAGATTTTTACTTCCATTTTTGAGTAGATGGATACAGGGGTGGAGTCCGAGATAGGGGTAAGGTTTTCTGCTGTTGTATGCTCGTGGTAAGGTATTAGCTCAAAGATCTTTACCACCGATATTTGCTTTTGCGTGGACGGATTTGTCGTAAAATTATTATCAAGTCAAGTTGTAGGAGGAAGAAATATATTCGCGTTGTTCATAACCAGACAAGATTGTAAATAATAGGGACAAGGTTGTGGAAATACAAAAACTATATATATATGTTTAGTTTTTAAATATATCTACCTTATTTTAGTTATTGTCTATGATGTTGTTGATTGCTATGTTGTTGGTTTCGTTGATGTTTTTGGCGCTGTTGCTTACAGCCTGGTCCTTTAAACACTGCCTAAGTTTTGACTCCGGCGTCCGCTTGGGAGTTCGCCAGGTCTTACTTTTATAGGTCTTTTTTAAAAAAAATGTCACTTTCTGGTGTTTAGCCCCAGAACGCCTCAAGATTATCTCTTGTTAGTTGGTAGCGGATTTTGGGTAAATCCCACCGCTGCCACCAAAATGTAATACGTTCTCACCGTACTTTCGTTTATGATGCGTGAAGAGTGAGAATACGGACAGAAAAAAGATTAATAAAAGATTTCTAATTTTACTTGTTAAGTTTTAATTTTATTTTTATTTTTCTTTAAAAACAAAGGCCCGCTGCGTTGTCTTTTGCTAGGCTGCGACCTTGTTAGCTGTTATGGTAAATCTTTCTGTCTTTTTTAAACTATTCCTGTCTTTTTATACTTTTTCTTTAACCACTTTTACCTCAATACACACACACTTTTGCAACCGTCATCCACTAACCGATAATTACACAATCGATTCTAGTTGGTAATATTTCCTATATATTGCACCACTTGAAAATATTCAACACCTAATTGTGACCTAGTTGGAATTTTAAATATTCCGAATTGTGGCTCACAAATGTGCCGCCGCATCATATTTCACATATACCCACTTCACTTATAGTGTGGTTTTCAGTTTATTGGTAAACCGTTTATTGGTTTAAAATAGGAGCGAATCCATGTAGCATCAGCATATCCGGGACAATTATTCAGCACGAACCATGTGTTGTTAGCGGATTCAAGCCTGCTGAGTCTCGAATTCCAATCGGATAACTTCCAGGAATGGCCACATTTGTTGATAACTTCTTCTTCCGCAATGGTATTTACTGAGGTGGATTGTTGCATAGGGTCAGCACCCAGGTTTGCCGAATGGATTGTTTAATGACGTCGTAGAGAAGCGATTCAATTTTCTGCGATTGGACATTAAGGCTTTCAAGTTCACGTTGCACACTCGTATATTTTTGTTCTTGATTACTTACATCGTAAGCAATAGATATGAGTGCATTTGAAACCCGAGAAAGCATACAATTAATGTTTTCAAATTCGTTAACGAGTCTAACGTTTGTAACATCACTCAATTGATTGGAAGAGGGGGAGAGCCGGGATGACAAACTTTGAAAACAGCAATCAATATCCGATTTCAGTAGGTTTAACTGATCAGATGAGTTTTTTTTTTTTTTCAAAGTTCGTTTGCCGAACAAGTAAGCACCTTTAACTTTTCGTCAATGTCTGAACGGAGGGAATTTAACCCACCGATGACGTCATAGTATTGTTTTTTTAGTAAACGTATCGTGGACAGGCACTGGTTGGAAAACTGTTGAGATTGGATGTTAGAGTCCTCAACACTATTACAGACGTGATCAAATTTCTTGGAGAGATTTTAAATTTGATCTTGGCAAATGGAATGTTCATTAGAAAGAGATTCTTTAAGACACTGAATTGCATTCATCGCAATAAAACTTCGTAGGAAGTCTTTAAGGTAAACACTCGCTTTTCTGGCCAAGCCAGCACAAAAAGAGTGAATGTATTTCCCACAAGGGCCACTGCACTTCAATAGTTCCTCTTTTGAGTCAACGATGACACACATTTTTTTCGTTTAATATGAGCAGATCCATCGCCTTTCCTTTTATTTTCGTTTGTTGGATTATTCTCCAAGTTTGTTGTTGGTCTCCCGCTGAATTGGAGAGGTGGTTCTCTACCATGACTAAGAAGTTAGTCAGATTTTTACTATCCCCGAATCGAATCGATCTCTCATTACATTACTTCCTGTGCTTGCCGGTGGGATTCTCTCCAATATAGCCAATAGGCTATTCAACAGCTTCCGATTAGTCACATCCGCCATTTTTATATAAAGTAGATTTATTTGTGTGAGGGAAGAAAAAAGAATTCACTTTCACTATCTTTACAAAATGGACGAAACATTAACATTAACGTTGTTGGAGATTAAACTTCCAACGACCAGGGGGAGAGATGCTCGATTTAATATTTTGTTTTAAAAGGGCACTTTGCCGAACACAAGGGTTGCTTATTTCCTTAAAATAATCCTTTATTTAATCTTACAATTATAATTTAGTTGTATGTGATAGACAATTAATTGCGAAGTAGTCGACCGATTGTGTTAAAGACTCCAAGAGAACTGATTCAGACTGACCAAGTCAGTCACCAAGCCACCACCAGTCCGTTGTCCAAAAATGCAGCGTCACCAAAACGCCCACAGGTTAATTGAGTCCAGAATCTGGTACCAGGCCCATGCCTTGGATACCCAACGACACACAACCAAGAATGTGCCAACGCCAGCAACAATAGCGAAGATCCGTGGGAGCGTCATCTGAGGGTAAGCCATCGTCGTGGTGTTGTTTATTTGTTCTTCCTAGAGCTGTCTTGCAACCCTCAGCACTCTGCTGTATTTATCCAAGATAAATATAGAGCAGCGATGATTGACTGGCGACAATAAGAGTCGAATGTCACAGTCCAGTCGTTGAGTGAGCGACACTACGAGCCGCTTCATCCTATCCATAACTATAACATATTGTAGGTGTCTGCCATGCTAATGCATACCCATGGTATGCGCTGTGTATCTGCTATACGGTGGGTGATGACATCACCTATAGCTCTATGTATACTTAGATATGTGCATTGTGCCTGTGCTGTGGGTAGGTATCTGCTTTGGCTGGCACAGAAATGAAGCACAAATCGATGGCACATTTAATTCGACACATTTTGATGTCAATCGACTGCTCATATAGCGAGGCAGTATAAAATGTGTGATATGATGCTGCCCGGCTGATGATGGTGGTGGGTGTAGTGAGGTACTAAGTACTTTCTGCTGCATCAGCGCGTACGTTGACCACCAAATCTCGAGGTCAATGGGGATTGACCGAACAGGTGCATTTCCCAGAAAAGGTTGGAGCACGTGATATTTGACGTTTTCCCCCAGTTAAATAATTAGTTTGTGATGCATTGGATAATTTACAAATTCTTCTGAATGATATTGGTCTAAAGGTCCTAATTTCTTCTTGTGATCCTTTTCCTTTAAATTGATCACCCATCTGTGGCCTTGTTTGGAATTCGTGTCCTGTCATCCATCTCAACAATCCTAAGTCTTCCTTTTGTGTTCCCCAAACCGCATGGAAAAGTAGTTCTCTGGCTGTTCTGTCAGACATAGCGGTTCCTCTTCTGATGGAAAACTCGTGCTTGTTAGATGAATTCCAGAACCTAAAGGCATCTACACCAGAAAAATCAACATTGGTGACACTGTTGACCATCATTCTATCCAAAATGGGAGTGTTTTCTGCTCCAGAAAAGAAAGTCCTGTATTCTCTATTTGTATATTAAACCATCAAGAACAAAGACACTGGAAAAGCAGCTTTGTTGGACGATCTTGCTGTGCCCCATAATGCTATATCCCCCAGCAAATTTAAAAAAGAATCGTTCTGTCTCCTAGATCCTGCGAGCAGCTCAGCAATATCATTAACACCTGGGACAAGTTTGAAAGTGTTAACGAAGGTTTGCTTCCAGGCTCGTTGGTAGTTTCTGTCTGTCTGCATTGCAAGATTGATCGCGATTGTCAAGGGACCCAGTGACTGTTGCATACTGGATTGCAAAGTAGATGTAAATGTGCAACCTGACATAAGAGTTGCGTGCCTAGAGCATAGTCCAAACAAAATTATCAAAAATGTGTACATTGTTGTGTTCCACTAGAACACAATAAAACACGACTTCTTTAGTTTACGTTTAAAATTAGAGTGATTCAAACTCTACTCATTATTTCCTTCGTTACCTATTCCGAAACCTACATAGATCATCACTTCTTTCGAATCAACCACGCATTCTACTTTACTTCACTTGCCTTGACACGTATTGTTTATTTAAACAACGAGTGCACCATATGTTGTAATTGACATACTTGCACTCCATGGGTCAGTATTGTTTATGTTTGCAATATGACCCATGTTGTTTTGTTGTTTTGTTGTTTGGTTGACATAGTTCGATTGCTGTTCCTTTCAAAGTGTAACATATGACACACGAGGAACCTTTAGTAATAATCGAACTATGTCATGTGTCTTGCAAGCGATTCTTTGGAATTGGGTGTGGTCTCCAGTACTCCAGTTTAATGGCACAACAACATATTTATATTGCTACTATTAAAAATTTGGTTAGTTTGGTTGCTGCTCAGATTATTGTTGATTACTTCTTTTGATTGTGGTTGTCCCATGTTTTTAATTCTGCAATCAATTTGGTTTTTGAAGATCTGTCGGTGGTTATTGCGATAATTTTATGTAGTTCTGCTCGCATCTGTCGTGCCTTTACTGCTTTCCCTGCTCTAGGTCTCCTAGTCTTTTTTGGCGCTTCTTTAGATGGTTGAATTTCAAGTGAAATCTTTTTCTTGTTGTTCCTTCTATTGTATTCCTCTATCGTCAGAGGTTTCGGGCCTGCTGTTTTAGGTGTTGCCTTGTATATTGGTGTATCTGCACTAGGAGCTTCCGGGATATTGTTATGTTCACCTTGTTATTAAAAAAAACAACACGCTGAATTTTGAAATAAAACACTGCTTTAGGATTTGAATTTGAAAGAATTTTATTTTATTGTTTTGTTTTGGGAGAATTTGTTACTGCTCGGTTGAGATGTGAATTAGAACTCTTAAAGTTCGTATAACTATTGGTCATCCAACTTCTCATCAATGCGTTGAAATATATGAAATCTATTTTTAGATATGTGAGAAAAAGAATTGGGATGTGGAGTATGGGAATGGTCAAGCACTGTGTGTACGAGGGATTATATTAGATAAGACGTAACGATTGATTTGGATCGATCGTTGCGTCCCGCCTTCGTGTCGTGTATCTATTTGTTTATTTATAAGAGTCCATTGAATTTTGGATAGGCATTTTTAAAGTGCCTTCGTAATTCGTATGATTCTCTTAGGCATTAATTCCACGTTCTCGAGAATCCCCTTATTTGAATAAGAGAAGTCTAAATCAAACTTCCCTTAAACTTTTCGATCCAATTTTCTCTCGACCCTCTTTACTTATAACTTACATCATCCTGACTATTTTGCTTTGTCTCAGAATGTCCAAATGTTTTATTCTTCTATAAATCATAAATGATTCACCAAAACGAAATTTTTGATTCTTATTTTTACACTTTTTATTCAGTACAAAAATATTTCTTAAACACTATTTATTCTTAATTATAACTTAACGTACGATCTTTAACACACTACCTAGCTCAACTAGAATTCTCCACTTAACTTTGAATATCACTTAAAATTTCTCAAAATTGGTTTTCTCAATAAAAAAATTAAAAACTGAACATTTATATTTGTTTAACGACGTATTGAAAGAGTCGTCTCTTACAATCACGTCTCGCTTGTTTGTTCTTATATCTATTATGATCATATGTAATCGTAAACTTTTATATGTCTTTTGTGTTTTTGCCTTGTCTTAGGTTCGTATTTTTATCCTTCAAATGAATTAACTACATATCTACGTTATAATATTCATACAACATTTCGGTAATATCTCTCACTACTCGTTTATGCATCAAAAATTTCTCAACACGACACAAAAATCAAAAAAAATATATCTCATTATGCAAATATCATTTGATAAAAAATAATATAAATATAATTTCCAACAAAATATAGTAATAAAGAAACAATAAAAATATTCACTCACCAGATTTTTTTTATTCTCCTCGTTGAAGTGCATTCGAACTCGGATGATGTAGATAACAGCATTCAATACTTATCACAATTTGATGTTAATTAACTTTTATCAAATGACATAGGTTCACTCACACAATTATCTTTTTTTTCCAGACTAGATGTACTAAGTTCTAATTAAACTATACCAAATCTTTTGTATTGATTTCGGATTCTATAAGATCTACTGTACTTCTACACAGAGTGTATACATGAAATCTTTCCTATCTTTCTTTTTTTGTAAATTTTGCTATTCTTCATATCTGTATCATATTTTCAGATACTTTCCTTCCTACGATTTACGTTGGTATCATATTTTCAGATACTTTCTTTCTTTAAACAAAAAAAAAAAACAAATTGACTCTGCTAACTTTTAGTTTTCTATCTTTTTATTTTTTTATTCCTTTGTTTTACAAATACTTCACTACCTTTCTCATGGATTTCGTTTCTACGATTCAATGCTCTTTATCGAAATCTGTGCTTGAACTAATAATTTCTCTTTCAGCAAAAAAAAAATCTTGAAGGTAAATACTTTTTACATCAGGACTTCATAGATAGTATAACTAACACTTTTCTCTACGACACTAACCTAACTCAAAAAAAATTCTATGTGTATATCTAAGAATAAATATAATACAAGATAATAACACTTAATATCACCACTTTAGCTTGTTATAGATTAGTATCTTTTATCCTCTGAATTTCTTTAATGTATCCTTAGGTAGACATTTACAGGTTACAGGAGTATATCGAGTTATGACATTTCTTGACTTACTTCATGACTCTGGTGTCACTGATGAATTCTCTTGCCGATAGATATTGCCGGTTTTGACTTGTTGAATGTGAGATTATCTCAAATGATTCTTGAACGTTGGATTCGCTTAAAATATTTGTTCTGTCGAGTAATTGACGGGCTGTTCGTAGATACTTTCATAAGATATATGTCTCGAAGTGTGAACTGGAACTGCGTTACGCTTTTTCTAGATATATTTCTAGTGTTCTGTCCGCAAAACAGAACAAGGTTGTCTTTTAAGTATTCAGTACCGTCGAGAGAGGTGACCTCTAGACAGGATCACCACCAATAGGTCTATATGTTTATACTCTTCAAAGAAAAACTTTGTCATGAGAGTCTCAATGCAAGTGCAACCAAAGTGGCTCGGAAATTAGATATGCCACCCCACAAAATGAATCGCTAAGAAATTTGTTGTTTGGATAGTTTGTTCCATAAAAAAAATGACGTGGAAATTAAGTGTGCAAAAGATTATAACAAAAATGTACTGTGCACGTGGTTCTGTGAATTTCACATTGTTGTCTGCGTGATTCTAAGAATCGTAATTCTTGTGTTATTACAAGACTTTTTAAATGGTTGTTAATATAACCACCAAAAGAAAATGAAAAGAATTCACAAATGGTTATAAAAAAAATATAAGGATTTTCAATATGTTGTCTGGCCGCCAGATGATTGTCTTGAAAGTACTACGCCGCGTCGTTTTACCTCGTCGCGCCTTTTTATTTTAGGACGATTTACCCAAATCATAGTTGTAGCGTATAAAGAGTCTCTTGGCTTCCAATGTGAATTTATGAATTTATTTTCTTGCTTCGCTTAATTTGATTTTCTTGATACTACTTTTCGTGTATCCTTTCCTAATAACAAAATTTATTTTATCTGTATTACTCTAATATTTCTTAAACTTGGTTAACTAAATTATCTTACCATTCTTTCAGGAAACTTTCGGAATATTTTTACGAACGATGTTGTACGTTCGAACGCAAGAACTCTTAATTGAATGCCGCCGGCTACATGGAACTAATTGGAATTGGAATTCCAATTGGCTCGATGTAAAAGGCGCATTCACAATAGGGTTTGTTTGTCTTTGAATGTTTTTCCGGTTTCAGATATATTCAGAATGGGTGCGTTTAGTTTCTTAACTCAAGTGAGAATTTCCTCCAGCTGGATTTATTCTGCTTCATTTAATTATTTGTTAGAATGTCGGATTAAATGAAATTGGTTTTTAAGTGAGATTGTCAGCTATATTTGTAAATTTAGTTCTCACTCTTTTGATTACCTGACTTAAACCACTAAATTTATAACCTAACTATTAGTTCATTCTCGCAGATGTTGGTGCTGATATTGAGTGCGTTCAAAATTAGATTTACACTTTAAATGTATGATGTATTTGGGTGTTTACACTGAAGACGTCAGCGTAGGTTTGACGCAACGGTCGTCTTGATAAGTTTAGACTGTCCGATCTTGCCGTGTTTCCTACATGGTCTTGAAACTGGAACGCAGTTAAGGTGAGAAACTATGGTGAGAATATTACTTCACACAACACCGTAATGGTTCTATTTTTATTTTTTTCGAATTTCGGAATTTTGAAAGAATTTTAAAATTTGTATTTAAATTGATTATAATTCCTTTAAATATTGAATATGAGACGCACTTATTTTACTTAAAATGATAGCGATTAAATAAAAAGTAAAAAGAAGAAAAATTCTGTTTAAATCTTGCTTTAAAATACAATTGAATTGTATTCCTTATTTATCCTGTTTTGCTTCCACTATTTGGGAAAAACTCTTACACTCCTTCGTGGTTTCGTCTCTCTATTGATTGACTGTCTCTTTGGGTTAATTGCTTAATTCACTTAACACTCGCGGCAAGCTATTTTTAGGTCGGCTTATAAGTTTTGTTACTAAGTTATACGCGGCGAACTACTTTAGGTCGACTTACTCCGTATCACTAAGCAAAAACACACTGGGCGCCAATTAATCTTGCGTTTTAAAGGTTAAAAAAAAATAGTTCTTTATTCCATAACTGATCAGCTTAAACTAACTTACAATTCTTAAACTAAACTTAAGGTAAATTATCCTAAACCGTTACTGCATTGCGTGTGTCTGTCCCAGACGCTGTGTCAGCAAAAGCAGCGCTAGTATATGCACTGCAGCCCCAATTAGGTTCCCACGCGAAGGTAGAATTCAGTTAATCTGTCGTTAACTTATATAGTTAAGATCTCGCTCGTAGGAGTTATGAAAAAATAAAACACAACAAATTTTCTTTAAGATGTTTGTTTATTGAGGTCTAAAACTGAACTGAAGCTACAATTTACAATTCTAAAAATGAAACATTTTGATTTACATGGTTTTGCTTGTGCAGCAAATAGCTGCACGTTTTGATATTGGGTTTCATTTTTATTTCAAAGAATTTAAATCAAATGTGGGAACAATTTTGTAATGTAATATCTATTGAAGTGAGTTACATATTTAATTATACATACATAGTTAAAACTTAGAGTCGATTCTGCTGACTTAATTATATACATAACATCTTATATAAAATTTGCCTTCGGAAGTACAAATGAGTTACCGTTAGCACGATTCTAACACTTAGCAACTTCTACATTTTCCACTTGAGATTTTTGGAAGTCAGTCAATAATAATAATATACTTTTTTTATTTAATATTTACATGATTCATAAAATATTTATACAAATATGAAATCAGCACAAACACCTTAAAGTTTATAATAAATATAAAATATCAATAAATTAAACTTAAGAAATATTGTTTTTTAAAGTACACACATTTTTAAAAAGTAAAAATTTTATTATTAAAGTAATACACATAACAGAAACATATTAAAATTTAAGAAGCGATGTATCAATTTAATGAACCAACTACTTTTAAGAACTTTAAATGCTATGTAAAATATATTTTTTAATGAAATACAAAGGAAATAAATATCAATTTGTAATCAGTGTTGTATTTTTTTTCATTACTTTAGCTTTATTTATAGCCAAAAACGACCGGTCCTTAGGATTCAGTTCATTAATAGATGAAAGAAAAGAAAATACGTCTGTCTTATCGTCAAACGTCAGAAGAAAATATGATCAGCAATTTTTTGATTGATCAGATATATTAGAAAATTTCCTTAATCAAGTCTTATGTCATCTGAACCTGCGAAATGTCAATTTAATTTAATGTAACGACATAAAGCTTCCGGAAGACACATGAAAATACTGCGAATAACCTGGTATTATTAGCAAACTACGCAGGCACTCAAACTTGGTTCTACAAATAAGAAGCATCGCTTTCGTATATTGACAGTTATCAAACTAATTATGATTTGGTTAGACCAATCTGACGTTTAGGTAAACCATCAAATTGATACATGAATCAGTCAGCAGACGATTAAAATTAACTCGATCATGATACTCGAACAATATTCGAGTGTAAACGATCCCCAAGAAATGGTAAAGTTGTTATATTATATGAAAATCGGAATGGCTGCTGACGGAATATTGAAAAAACAGTACCAGTTGAACAGCGAGTTGTATATAGTAGTATTCTCTTAAACAAAGGCACTACATATGAAGGAAACCTATCTATTTTATAGATAGGATATTATCATTGTTCTAGTCAAAAACACTAATGAAGTTATAATCCTCCGTACGTATCACCCTCCAAGTACAGTTCTCATGGATTGTATTCACAGATACTAAGAATTTACTACTGAGTTTTTTCGTGTACACTTCACGCACACTTTAAATCACCTCCTAAATCCAGCTTTAGCTTGTAGGCAAAACAAGATGGCTACCGCCGATTTATGTTGTTGTAATTTTGACATTTGCTATGTTTTATCCATCCTAGTTTTTATCTGGATAATTTCAGAAACTTAAGAATAAGTTTTTAATATTAACACCAAGTAAGTTGCTTTCCACGCAACCTGTGCGTCTTTTGACAAATGGTGATAGGTTTTTTTTAAGCTTTTAATGCATTTCCATAAAACGAAAGTAAGAAGCTGCTTGAAAAACATTAAATTTATCAAGTAATTTAATATTTTTATTAGTAGTAGTAAGCAAATCGCAAGAAAACGACAACAATCTCCATTTAAAGGTTCACGCGCTAACTGCCAGGTGTCGTGACACCATGTGTCACAGATAGATGACTATTTTGTGTTATAAATGTGAAAGTAGTATGAATTAAAGTAAAAAAAAAAAAACAGACAGAAGGGTTAATGACGATAATAAAACGTAATAGTTGCGTTCATAATTGTATATGTAAAACAAAAAAGATCAATTACGACGGGGTGCCCTAGTTTTTTTTTTCTATAAAACGGGTGATATCGTGCTTTTCACCGATTTCAGTTTTTTTTTTTAAATTACATAAACTACATTTTTGTATTCACCCTCATTTTAACAGGCGTTTTACTTAAACGACATTTGTCACTTTTTGTGGCGAGTCACTTTCTTGGCGTTTTAAGTAGTATTCACATGAGTGCGACCAACGAACGACGAATGAATTACAAAATGTGAGTTTATATACGTTTGAAGACATATTTCCACACAAATTCTTAAAAAAACGATAGCAATATAGTTTCTATTTGATTTATGATGCATACTTTTACTTTTCAATATCATATATTAATAAATTTAAGAAAACAAATTAATTCGTCGCGAAAAAAATTGTAGTTGATACGAACTGTCAAACTTTATTCGCGTTACACATTATCCACACTCGCAACGAATAAAATAATCGCGCGTACTTAAGCATCTTGCACATGAGCTACGAACTGCGAACTGTGGATGTTCGCATATTTTGACTTTTCTTTGACATGAGCTTTATTTCTATTCGCAAACAGCGACGAATTGTCAACCCTTTTCTCCATATTTTCCTCAGCCATGATCTTTCACACAAAAACAAAACAAGAGTGGTATAATTTTGAGGTTGCAGTGTGGATGGTATGTGGAACGCGAATAGAGTTTGACAGTTCGTAGCAACCACACTGCAATTCGTTATTAACAAATTGTTTTTACAAAATTGTCTTGTTTTAGAGAAAAAAATGCAAATTTTATTATCCTAACATTATTGTCAATTGGTTTCTCATAATTTAAATGTGTTTTTGTTTGGAATTGACTTTTTGAAATATGTAAAATCACGTTTGTTCGTCCATTCGTTGTTCGCTCTCATGTGCAAGGCCCTTTAACCTAAAAAAAATTGTTCTTGTTTTGGTTTCGGTGGTGAATGGTGTTCGGCTGTCAAACTTCATTCGCGACGAATTAAAAACTCATGTGAACGAAATGTCAAAATCGACGAATATTCGTTCATTCGTTGGTCGTGCTCATGTGAATATTGCTTTAGAGTCGGTATTGCGTTACTTAAAGACTATTATTTTCAATCCACACACATTCCACATAAACAGCTGACTATGACAAATTGATAAACACAAGAACAAATTTAAATTTTTGAATTCAAATAAAATTTCGTTTGAAGCAAAATTAAAATAAAAGGACACAAACAAATGAATAGCATTGGACTGTTTATTTTGTTGATTAACACTGCTGACCCTGACGTGGGCAATGTGCAGGAGAGGGTGGACGAATTTAAGAAACTAAATTTAATGAGAGAAAGGCGAAGAATAAGATGGAATCATCGATCGATCGATCAAATCCTTTGGATTTACCAGATTGGAAGTAAGTATCTAAGCATGGTGTACTCACATCAAAGTATAGTTTCTTGGGCAAATCATTCTATTAAGTTGATTTCCAGATTCGCAATGTACTTTAGGTTGAATAAGACGCCCTTGTTTATCTATTGAATGAACTGCAAGATAAGGTACCGAAAAGACAAAGCATGTTATCGGTGGCACTAATTTTAAAGCTTGCAGCTGTATTGAGATTCTTTGCCGAAGACAGCCACTAAAAGGGTGTAGGCAATGACTTCAATGTGGGCATTGCAGAACCAACGATAAGCCTCAGCCTTAAAGAGATGCTTGAAATTATGGAATTGCACTTTTGCCTTTGTTGAATAAATGCTCACTATTCGGATCAAGATAAAAGGGAAGCAAAGGCATTTTTTTTATAAAAAGGCTAGGATTCCGGGAGTAATTGGATGAGTAGGTGGCAGCCACATAATAAGAATTCAAGCATACGAAAAATAAGAACAACATCGTTACTACAACAGAAATAGCTTGAATAAAGACTATCCCCTGGAACCCTTTCTAATAACACCATTCAGATCCGCCCAAGAAGGAAACAGTCAATGAAGTTTTAATTTAAACTTGGCATCAAACCATACCTTTTGCCACTCCTTCCCCATTCTAACCAGTGGCCCCAAAGAATTGAGGGTATTTGCAACGGATTCCCAATTTTTTTTTGTTTGGGGGACGCCTCTCCTAAAATTTGTTGTCAATGAAGGATTTAATTCCATTGATTCTGTGAGCGTTTTCATTTCACCTGGATTCGTAACTTTCACCCTTTAGTAAAAATAAAATTAATAACACTAAATCAAACAGTAAAACATTAGAAAAACTTGCATTTTTATTTAATTTTTCACAAGGCGTTTGAAAATTTTCCGATGACAGAAAGTGGCGTTTTACTCGTCATAAAAGGAAACTAAACCGACAGCTACAATAGCGATGACAGTGACATTTGTCGATCAGAAATTTGGATTCCACTAACCGCCAAATATCAAGTAGCGTAACGCTAAGTAAAACGCTACTATAACGCCCTCGCAATACCAATTTGTTTGTGTGACAATTGTCATTCAAATAAAACGCCTACTACAATAAGGATGATTATCTCAATAACAAACCACTTCTACTTCTTATTATGAGAAATTAATTATTAATATATATATAAATAATAAGAAGTAAATTTATCCCAGTATCAGAATGACAGCTAGGTTTGGGATTTTTAAACGGATTGTTGACGCTTTTTTCTTTTAAGTATCCTTGATGAAAATTAGCCACAAAACGCATTCATTAACCTTGACAACGATACTGCACTAAGCACTAATTTCCCTTGTATAAATTGATGCATTCCTTTAAAAAATCCCGTAAACATTGGCAAAAATGAGACTTCTTGCCAAAATAAGTTCCATTTCACAAATGTAAACATAAACACTGATGTGCCCACCACACCCTCATATTTCTGTCAAATAAATTTAAAGATTTCCATCAATGTTTCAATTTTAATTGGGGGTAGCATTGATGGCCATACGAACATCAATATTACTTAAATCTAGGTTCGTTCAAATAAAATTTGAAAAGTAGTTGTTTCGGTTTTTGGTCTCCGTTGTGCCTAATTAGGGAAATATAAGAATTAACTCATCCATTCTAAAAAGAGATAGATTAGGTTAGGTTGGAGTGGCTGTCTAGATGTCATTGACTCACTTAGACCTCAAGGGTCCATTGTGATACCACTAATAAGGTTACTCATGGGAGAGTAATGAAAATTAAACAAACCATTTTGTGCTTTTAATAAAGTTAGAGAGACACTTTGTGTCAGTCATTGCCAGTTCACTGGTATTGTCGAAGAAGGGATTACCGAGAAAGTTATTCCTTCTAGTGGAGAGTGCTGGACATGTACATAGCAGGTGTTGGACTGTTTCCTCTTCCTCCTCGTCCATGCAGCTTCTACAAAAGTCATTTGTGTAGACTCCTAGCCTCAGAGCATGTCTTCCTATGAGGCAGTGTCCTGTTATTACTCCAATTGTAGAGCTTATATTTTGTCTGCTCAAGGATATTAAGCCTTTTGACCGATTTAAGTCTATGCTTGGCCATATTTGCTTGGTTGTTAGGCAGGTGGTGCTCTGTGACCATCTAGCATTTGTTGCTTCTAGAGCATATTGTTTGAGAAGATATTTGCATGTAGCAAGTCGTGTTCCTATGTTATGTTTTTGTCTAACATTTGGCAGAAAAGTGTTCCGTTTTTGGCGAGCTCATCGGCTTTGCAATTTCCCGGAATGTCTCTGTGGCCCGGCACCCAAATGAGGTGAATATTAAACTGTTCTGTCATCTCATTCAGAGATGATCGACAGTCGTGGACTAATTGAGAGTTTGTAGAGACAGACGCGAGAGATTTAAGAGCGGCTTGGCTGTCCGAGAAAATTCGTATATCTTTGCAAGATATAACGTTTTCTTTGAGCCAGGATAGTGCCTCTTTAATCGCCATTACTTCTGCCTGGAATACACTACATTGATTGGGTAGTCTATATGATAGACTTAGATTCAGTTGTTCCGAATAGATACCACTTCCAACTCCGTAATCGGTCTTTGAACCGTCTGTATAGAAGTGTATCGCATTGTCTTCCAGGGGTCTCTCTTCTTCCCAGGAGGATCTTGAAGGGATGGACACATGGAAGCTTTTACCGAATACCTTTTTAGGGGTGGTATAGTCTAGGCGATCTGGGATAGATCTGAAATTATCTAGGATAGTAGTATGTCCAGTATTGTTACTGTTCCATTGAGAGGTGGCTCTAAGCCTCACACATGAGTTAGCTGCCACCGTTTTGGAGAAGATGTCAAGAGGTGTTAGGCATAAAAGCACTTCCAGGGCTGCGGTTGGTGTTGAGCGAAGTGCTCCTGTGATGCACATACCTGCTGACCGCTGGACTTTGATGAACTTATTTAGATTTACCATCTTGTCCAGTGCGGTCCACCATACGACAACTCCATAAATGAGTATCGGTCAAATTACCGAAGTGTATAGCCAGTGGGTTATTTTTGGGGAGAAGCCCCATTTTGATCCAGTAGCCTTTTTTACTCTTTCATCAATATTTGCCTTCCAATTTAGTTTTTTGTCTAAAATGAGGCCTAAATATTTAGCTTGGTCGGAAAACTTTAATGGTATTCCTTTAATCTTGGGTGGGCTGAGCTGAGGAATTTTGTACCTTCTTGAAAAGAGTACTAGTTCTGTTTTATGTGGATTGACGTCCAGGCCACATTGCTTAGCCCATTTTGTTAGCCTATTCAAGGCATTTTGTAGGAGTTCCGGGAGAACTTGGGAGTGTTTTCCAGATACAGATATTGCAACGTCGTCAGCATAGGCAATCACCCTGAAACCCTCTGCTTCTAATGATGTTAGAAGGTCGTTTGCTACCATGTTCCATAAGAGAGGCGAAAGGACCCCTCCTTGGGGGTACCTTGATGCACCGATCTGGTGGTAGTAAAGCTTCTCATGCTTGAAGTTATTGTCCTGCTTTTGAGCATGAGACTAATAAAATCTATGAGTGGTTTCTTTAATTGCAGCTTTTCCATTGCTGTCGTGATTGCCTGGTAACTGACGTTGTTGAAAGCTCCTTCAATATCTAGGAAAGCTACTAGATTATATTCTTTGTATTCGAGGGAGTATTCAATACTGCGAACCAGCGAATGAAGTGCTGTTTCTACTGATTTTCCCTTAGAGTAAGCATGTTGAGCTGTGGAAATGAGACATGGTCTTAGGTTATGTCTGATGTAAATTTCAATCAATCTTTCCAAGGTTTTAAGAAGGAAGGATGATAGGCTGATTGGTCGTAGATCTTTAGGGTTAACGTGGGAGGGTTTCCCTGCTTTAGGAATAAAGACTACTTTTGCCATTCTCCAGGCTCTGGGAATATATCTCAGCCTTAAACAGCTTGTCAGAATGATTTCCAATGGTGGAATGATCATGTCTGAGCATTTTTGTAGTTCGGCCGGGATGATTCCGTCTGGTCCTGGAGATTTATATGGATCAAAGCTATCTATGGCCCATTGCAGTTTTTCCCGCGTTATAAGATCAACTAAATCGCTTGTAGAAGCTTGAGACTCTGATGTTAAGTCGTTAAGTATGTTAGAGCTACCTGGAAAGTGGGTGTCTAATAGCAGATTAAGAGATTCTTCATCTGTGATAGTCCATGTTGTTGGACTTTTTGAGAGAATTTTCCTGAGTCTTGAGGCTTCTGAAGTATTTTCTATTTTGCCACAGAAGTTTCTCCAAGAAGACCTCTTACTCTTCCTTAATTCTTTTTTATATTGCTTTAGAGCTTGTTTGTATAAGTCCCAGTCAGAAGGAGATCTAGTGTATTTAGATCTATTGAAGAGTTTGCGACAACTCTTTCTGAATGGTTCTAGTTCTTTACGCCACCAATGAGGTTTCTTTTTTCCCTTTAAAATGGTTACAGGGCATGAAATTCTCATTGATTCATTGAAGGCTTCAGTGAGATGATTCACAGAAAGATCTAGTTCATCTTTACTGGAGGAGCTTTTAAGAAGGTTGTAATCAAGTAATTGTGTTAGTACCTCCCTATATCGTTCCCAGTTTGTATTACGGTAATCGCGAAAACCCGTAGATATGTTTGCCACATCTCTGAGCTCAAACTGAATGTATTTGTGGTCAGAGAAGGAATTCTCTTTTGAGACATGCCAGTTTGAAATCAGATTGTGGATCGAGTCAGAGGTAAGTGTAATATCAAGTACCTCTTTCCTATTCTTGGTTACAAAAGTGGGTTCATTACCAATATTACTTATGAGTAGGTTAGTGCTTAGTAAGTAATCAAATAAGGACTCACCTCTCTCATTTATGTCCGAGCTACCCCATACCGTGTGATGAGCGTTAGCGTCCGATCCAATTAGGAGACCAACTTTTTTCGACTGCGCGTCCGCAATTGCCTTTCTCAAGGTGTCACCTGGAATTGGGCTGTCGTGGCCAAGATAGGAGGATATGAGCCAGTAGGTGGCTTTATCCGTTGTTAAGACAGCGGTGGTTGTGTCCTTGTCGCTGTAATTGGGGAGTAAAAATACATTTAAGTCATTTTTTACTAACATACATGACCTTGGTTCACCTTTCTCCGATGCATACAGTAGCCTATAACCAGGAGTCCGGAGGCCTCTGATGATGGAGTTTGAGACCCACGGCTCCTGTATCAAGACGATGTCATCCTTGTTCG
The DNA here is from genome assembly GCA_920104205.1 of Eupeodes latifasciatus. Taxonomy (NCBI): domain Eukaryota; kingdom Metazoa; phylum Arthropoda; class Insecta; order Diptera; family Syrphidae; genus Eupeodes; species Eupeodes latifasciatus. The sequence continues at coordinate 386,837,391 of OV049924.1, read as the reverse complement.
CGTGCAGTCGGAGTATGAGGTTATTTGCGGCCATGATGGCGTGATGGAGATTAATCTGTACTAATCGCAGCATTGCTACTATTAGTCAGATTAACCTCCACCACTGTATTATCGGCGTTTTCATCGTCTGAGGAGGAATGAAGTAGGTCTTCCTCACTCAGAGTGATGCCTAAGGTGGCGTCTTCAGTCTCCATGTCGGAGTTACTGTCGACTGTAAGTTTTGCCTCGATGGTTCCACTTTTGGTATTTCATCGACCTCCATTATTGGTGGTAGTGAAGCGTTTCCTTCCGCTGAAGGGGCTTCTGTGGGGGGCGTGTTAAGCGAATCTTCATCTTTCTTGTAGATACGGATCACGATTTCATCGAAACCATACCTAATCACGCCTTTGGTCGCGGCCAGTGGAGCCAGTGATTCCCTATTGATCAACACGAGAGCTGATCTATAGTGACCCACCGTCTCCTTCTCAACCTTTGGGACTTTCCAGTCGTGCGTAGGCAGGTTCGGATTACTTGCTTTGATCAATTTCATGATCATATCCGGGCAGTTGTGTAGAGCCGGGACCATTATGCGTGCTCTTGGCCGGCAAGGAATATCCTCCCTTGTAACAACCTCGAGCTTGGCACCCGGCCAGACTTCTGGCAAGCCATTGACAGCAGCCTTGTACAGATCGAAAGATCTCTGATCACCACAGGCGATGAGTTTGATACGATTTTGGTACCATCCTGCATCGGCTGTGTCTGGGAGAGGTCCCGGATTCTCCTCGATGACAGATAAAAATCTGAAACCGAGGTGAGCCTTGACGCTTGCCCATTGATCATGAGAGATGTTACCATCCACATGACCCCTGTCAATGACCGCTGCTATGATCTTACCTTTTAGCGCGTCGCTAAAGGAAAGATCCTTATTGAAGGCTGTTGTGTTGTTTGAATGCACCTTCTGCCTTTTTGGTTCGGGCTTGTCGCCCTCGAAAGACCTATTGCGCTTTGATGTTGAGTCGCTGCAGGTCTGTTTGGTGATATTGCTAAGAAAGCCAGTAGCCCACTCGGGTTTTCGCGTTTGCTCCGGGGTTCTTTCCGCCGCCGGTATGACACCGACTGCGGCTAGAATCCTCTCAGCATTGCGTTGGTCTCGTTTGGCTAGTGACTTCCTGGACTTCTTGCTGGCCGACCCAGAGCTATGTCCGTGTGACACAGTTGTGGGTCCACCATCAGAATTCTAAAAAGAGATCCATTGCATTGAAAATTTAAAGAAGAATTTAACTATTTAAGGAAAATATAATTCTCAACTCTTTATCATTGAAAACTGTGCTTAAAATTATATTTGCTGCTTTGAAATACAATTTCTATGATTTGAACAGACAAAAATCAAGCAAACGTGACTTAATTTGAATTATTCTAGTTTTGACAGTTTTAAAAATGTGGTAAGTATTTTGGTAACTCAAGAAAATATATAATTTTTGCAATGCAAGAAATCATACACGAAAACATGGCTAGATTCTAGAGAGCAGGGGTGGAATCGGCTAAGGTGATAATTGGCGATCATATTTTTGATCAAAAACACTCTATATGAAGATGTAAATCCTTCGTACGTATCACCCTCCAAAACCCATTTGTTTACATTGTTGTATTTGTATTGTGGACGAATTCAACGAGAAAAATTGACGTGTTTTCACGCATACATAGAATCAACTACTAGGTTTGTTGGGGAAATTTCATAAATTAGAGGAGAAATAACACGCAAACTAAGAATAAGTTTATGACGTTGATTTCCGGTTTAGCTTGTAGGCAAACCAAGATGTTTACCGAGGATTTATATCGTCATATAAGCCACGTTTTATTATCACCATGATCTAATCCAGATCATGGATTTACATGCATTACAACAACAAATCAAGATTCAGCTTTGTGTTTTACTACGTTTCCACCGGGCACTAAACCGAGATTTAGCTAGATTTGTCACAAATCTCTTTGAAATCTCGAAGATTTACCATACAAATTTTAATCTCCTCAAATGAAGATTTCAAATAAAACTCATTGAAATCTACTTGGAAAGATTAGTTTGTCAAATCAAACAAACTTTTTTTTCGGAGAATAATTGTTGAACCGACCCATTTAAACACCAATTTCGTTTATTGACAGATGGAAATGTCAACAAAAACTATCTGTCTCACTTCCATATGACTCAAATTCAAAACAATAAACAACTTTCAAGAAATCACAGACGAAATAAAATGTAAGTATACAAAAATAATAAATATGTACAAGAATATAATAAAACTAATTACTTACAGATGATGAGTGAACAAATACATATTTTTTTCTTTTCGAAAGGAGAATAATTTGAAGTTTGGTTGTTATGACATTAACCAAACGTCAAATTAATCTCCTTTTCTTTGGTGGAAACACCTTATGATTTATTCTAAATCACTTGCCTTAAATCTCGGATTATTTGTTGGTGCAAACGTACTATTTGGATCTTAATTTAAAAACCAAAATTTATTTCTTTATTTCGCACAGAGAGGGATGCAACTTTGTAATATAACATGTAAATGTTGGTATCACTACCAACTATTTAAAATATAACCCATATTGCCATAGTTACATTTCCATCCGACTGAAAAAAAAAATATTTTAAATAGAAATTAAGCAATTTCATTTTTATTTACTTTTTATATCAAACACGCGAAACAAAAGCCTTTGACAAAATAAAACATAAATTAGTGAACTTAAAATGAATAAGTGCAAAAAATGTATATTTAGCCCAATTAATGGATATCATTTTTCCCTAAAAAGAACAACAAAAAAATATTCATGAAATGAAATGGTCTCTTGGCAACTCTGCTTTAAACGTCAAAAAATACGAGTAAGTAAATTCCCAAATCTACAACCACACAAGATGGAAAACACAAATAAATTGTAAGTAATTTATAAATTGAATATACCTATCTCGTATTGCATTCATTCATTTTATTTTTAGGCCAAGAAGAATCTGGAGTGCTGAAGAAACCAAAGCGTTTCTAGATGCTTACAGCAGAAGAAAATTTGAATTTGAAAATGCGCAGCTCAAAAAATTTCCCATGAAAAATGTCTTGGGGGATTTAATTTCACTTGCAGTTTTGGTAGGTAATTGATTTTTAAGCTTAATGATTATAATTTAATCCTATTTTTATTGTTTTCTGTAGAACCAACCAACAACAGAGGAAATGCTCGGGGTTAAATTAAAAAACCTTTTAAGAGCCTACAAGACTGCTGTGGACAACAACAAAAGGATTGGAGAGTCCTTGATCAAAGCTCCTTTTGAGGACCAAATGGGTGAAATATTTGGTTCCCAGCCCATAATTAAAAACACGCATTCAATAAATTTGTGTGGCAAACAAACAGAAGGGCTGCCAATGGAAGCAATTTGTTGTTTACAAAAAGGTATAAGCTTTAAATTTATGTATGTATGTTTGCAAATAATTTAACAATTTTTTTCTGTTTTTTTTTTACAGAATCCAGCAAAACTCCAAAAGCATCTACTTCATCTACAAAACTGATTGAAACAGTTAGTGTTTCGCAGCCAGGTAGGGGATTTAAATAAAAACATAATTACATATTTGTGTAGGTAGAGATTTCAACAACTTCTTTTGTTTTGTTTTACAGAATCAAGTATATCTCTAAGCCCGGAAGCGTCCTCTTCTTCACTCATCGGCATCGGCGGAACCTCCTCAAAGAGGCAAGAGATGGTAAACAAAAAAAAATATTGGAAGATGAGGGAAAAAAGGGCTGCGAAAAGGAACGAAATTTTGAGGGATTATACGGCAAAAAGATTAAAGAAAATGGATGAAGCAGAAGAAGGAAGAGAAGCTCGACTAGCCAGGAAAGAAAAGTTGCTAAGAGAATTATTCTATAAACCATAAATTTCATAAGCATGTGTGTGTCATGGTTTATTAAATAATTCTCGTAGCAACTTTTCTTCTTTTTTTTTAAGTATAGTTTCGAAAATTGAATTAATTTGTTTTTTTTTTAATTATTTTTGATTTGTATTTTGTAATGAATGAAAAATGGATTTGTGATGTTTTTGTTTTTAAACGTGAAATGAAATATGATATTTTTTTGTATGTATGTTTATAAAGTTTTAATTAAAGATTTATAGCTATTGTTTGTGTTGAATTTTTATTTGTTTTTTGTTTAATAAAGAAAGTTTTATTAAAATATATTTATAAAACCTAATGATTTTTATATTTAAATTACAAGTCTGTTTATTAATTCGTCTAGTAACTGCTGCCGCCTATTACTGTTTGAGGTCTCTGTATGAAAATCAAGCTCTGGAAAAGATTCGAATTGATGGTTTTCTTCTAACTCGTCGTTGTTACCTACACACATGTTATGTAATATGCATGCGCCGACCACCAAATTCACCGCAGAGTTTAAGTTTGTTTGCTCAGTAAAATGAAGAATTCTTCGGAAACGAGTTTTTAGTAGACCAAATGAATGCTCTACCTACTACTATTCGTCCCGAAGAATGAATTTCATTCAATTTACGTTGAGCAGCTGTTACATTCCCATTGTCTTTGAAGGGTGCAATAAGCCAGTCAAGATGTGGATATGCTGAGTCGCCAAGCAGAAACGAGTTAAAAGGAAAAAGTTCTTCTGTCCTCTCGCATGCGTCCTTGTAAAGATCGGATCTACATACGTACGTAGAAGTCGGCTGTCAAGCAAGCTCCTCGGTTCTCCACAGCAGTAGAATGCTGTAGCTATGCTTTCTGTTGAAATAATCTTCTTTGTTTAAAACCGGGGCCTTGATTCTTATATGTGATCCGTCAATACATCCCCAAATTCCTTTGTTTTTGCCTCCATTGTAGCCATATTTTGGGCAATTTCTTCTCTGCTTGGCCACTTCGCATATTCATGACCGATGGATATAAGCCACAAAGTCACCCTCTTACTTACATCAACCACAGCAGCTTCCATTTTCGGGTTTTGATTGCTTTTTTTTGCTTTATTTTGAAATGTCACTTTTGAAAGAAACAGTTTGACACTGCTACCAAACTTTAAATAATAAAAAATATGATGATTCAATGCTGTTTTATTATCATGATCTGATCCATAGAGGAAATATATTATTATTATATTATTTTTGTGACCTGTCAAAAATGACAATCAATTTTTCAAAACAAAACAATAGGTTTCGGATTTTAAGAGTAAGTTTTTCTTAATTGCTTTGATATTTAATATAATTTGATATTTTTCAGACCAAAAACCTTTATAATGAAAAGAGTATAATCAAAGACCATATAACAAGTAAAGATGTCGCACGTAGAACAAAAATCTGTGCCTGCTTTTTTCCACCATCCCTTTTTTACAATGGGTCCAAAACATGAGTCTAGGAATTTGAATGTATAGAAACAGTTCAAATGTTGTGGGTACACACTGTACGAAAAAGAGCGTTGCTATTTATACTGAAAAGTTAGAGGGAGAAACAAGGTATTTCATGTTTATGAGTAGAAAAAACAAAAACAAAACGTATGTCTTTTCAATGGGTCCAAAACATGTTGCAAGATTTGTAATAAATTTATGAAGCAGAAGAGAGAAAAAATATTTTTTTGTCCTATTTGTACAAGCAAGCTAGGTTGATGATCGAGTTAAAAGAAAGAAGGGTGAGTTGATGTCCTTCACGTGTATGTGTATTTATATTGTCTTAGGGATTTTTTTTTGTTGGCTGCGTAAATGCAAACCAGTTTTATTTATTTTTTTTCTTGAAAGATAAAACAACCTTGAAAAGTGAGTTTTGATAATGTTCGTAAATAATGAGTTGTGGTAGTTTCAATATTGGGCTTTGCTTTGCTTTTGTTTTGTTTTTACTTCTTGGGGTTGGTTGTGATTTGAAAATCGTATTCATTCACATGTTTAAATGTAGGTCAAAAAAAAGTTTGAATTTTTGATGTGAGGATTTATTTATGCGTATGTTAAGTATGTTAGGTAAATTTTTGATCTCTTAGTAAGGTCTTTTATTTTTCCTTTTTTTTTTGGTTCGTTATCGTTATTATTGAAGTCGGTAATGGATCAATTAAATTAGGAGTACAGGTGATGCGTACATTTCATTTTATTTCGTTGATCGAGTACAAATAGGGGTGAGTTGGCGTCTACCTCAACCTTACCATACAGTATACACCTGTAATAATATGTGCGTGTGAGATGATTTTTTTGTTGTAAGCGTTAGCTTTTTTTCCTTAAAATATTATGAAAAGTGTTAAAAGTGAGCTTAGAAGGTAATTGAATGTACCTTCATATCGAACATATGTTTTATACTTTTTGTTACTCGTAGGGCTTTAATTTGTTTTCATTTATATCTATAGGTCAATTTACGAACAAATTTGTAAATTTTTTTCACAAAACTTTATTTCAAGATTTAATAGGTAGGTAAGTTAGTGTAGGTTAGGTACCACCTATATCAAGGCAGAGTACTTTTTTCACTCTTTACCATTAGTTGATGAAAGATTTTCTAATTTCTAATAACGTAATGTATGAACATACTTATGTAGCGAATTCAATCCTTTATGATTTTAGCTTTATCAATCGAAGGTTTTTTAAATTTTTTTGTATACCACAAGCAGTGTTTTCTCAGTAAAACATGTGTCATGAACTCGAGAGCTTTTACTCTGTGATGGTAGCACACACTTTCTCTTTCAAACCAGGACACATTTTCTTCTCTTTTATTGTTTATGCACTTTTCAACTATTTTTTCTTTTATTGTATCCACATTTTTTTCGTAATCGAAAACTTGCCTAAATATTAATATTTGTATCCTGCACACATTAAAAAATTCATCTGTCGGAGCAAACAAATTTCCAAAATCCGAATTTTTTAAATAGTTTTTGACAAAAATAAACATCTCACTGCCACAAGTTAATACTTCATCCTTTTTTCGACATCCTTGTTAACATTCTTCGCAGCCTAAATTTGAAAATACTTTGAATGCAACATATCCAACGAAGTATCTCATTGAAGTTGTTTCGTAAATATGTAGCTTCAATGTAATTATCATCAAATTTTTCATTGAGTTGAACATCTTTTTCAATTACAACTTCTTCGTTGTGAAATTCTGAGTTATTGTCTGCTTCAGTCATTAATGATGTGAGCGTTATCATTTGTTCTTCATCGTTCGAACAGTTTGCGAATTTTGAAAAATAGTACAAGTTCGTGGTCATTATTTTTGAAATCAAGAAGTTTAATTCATGCACGGATGGATTCTTCGTATTTCCACCTTTTGCACGTATTTGTGAAAACAAATTTTCAATGATGTCTTGATTTAACCTCTTGGTTAAAACAAAATCAATACCTTCATTTTCATTAAACATTTGTTCAGCCATCATCAATGTGGCTCTTAAAGTTTGTTCCAATCCTGCAATCCAATATACTTTCGTTTTTTCACGAGTCTTATATTTTTAACATATTCTATAAAGTCTTCAATATAGTTATATACGAGATTTTTCATTTTTAAAGCAGATTTATATGCATTTCTGTCATATAGGCTTCCGCTGTTCATGCAATCAAATATTCTGTCAATTTTTTGAAACATTTAGCTGTTGATTGAACAACTACTTTATCGTTTTCAACAAAATTGCCTGTTTCCACTGCCGTTAACAAAGCTGCTGATGTTGTCCTGCTGAAAACTTGAACAGCGTAAACGACACGCATTTTTTCGAAAGATGACGGATCAATATGCTTTTGAGTGAGTTTTGGGCACATTTTCGTGGTGCTGTTCTTTTCAAGATCATACAGCTTTCTTACTGCAGTGAAACTTACTATTCCATCAGGTGTAACCAGATCTGAGTTCAATAAGGTATTTCTCATACTTTTTATAATATGGGGAATATCGTAGAACGAAAAAATTTGCTGCTGTGACCAGGGACCAAATAACAGGAAATGTTTGGGGATATTAGGAGTAACAAAAGAAAAACCTTATTTTATGTTCAAGGAGCAGCAAATTTTTTCGTTCTACTTTAAAAATGAAAAATCTCGTATATAACTATATTGAAGACTTTATAGAATATGTTAAAAATATAAGACTCGTGAAAAAACGAAAGTATATTGGATTGCAGGATTGGAACAAACTTTAAGAGCCACATTGATGATGGCTGAACAAATGTTTAATGAAAATGAAGGTATTGATTTTGTTTTAACCAAGAGGTTAAATCAAGACATCATTGAAAATTTGTTTTCACAAATACGTGCAAAAGGTGGAAATACGAAGAATCCATCCGTGCATGAATTAAACTTCTTGATTTCAAAAATAATGACCACGAACTTGTACTATTTTTCAAAATTCGCAAACTGTTCGAACGATGAAGAACAAATGATAACGCTCACATCATTAATGACTGAAGCAGACAATAACTCAGAATTTCACAACGAAGAAGTTGTAATTGAAAAAGATGTTCAACTCAATGAAAAATTTGATGATAATTACATTGAAGCTACATATTTACGAAACAACTTCAATGAGATACTTCGTTGGATATGTTGCATTCAAAGTATTTTCAAATTTAGGCTGCGAAGAATGTTAACAAGGATGTCGAAAAAAGGATGAAGTATTAACTTGTGGCAGTGAGATGTTTATTTTTGTCAAAAACTATTTAAAAAATTCGGATTTTGGAAATTTGTTTGCTCCGACAGATGAATTTTTTAATGTGTGCAGGATACAAATATTAATATTTAGGCAAGTTTTCGATTACGAAAAAAATGTGGATACAATAAAAGAAAAAATAGTTGAAAAGTGCATAAACAATAAAAGAGAAGAAAATGTGTCCTGGTTTGAAAGAGAAAGTGTGTGCTACCATCACAGAGTAAAAGCTCTCGAGTTCATGACACATGTTTTACTGAGAAAACACTGCTTGTGGTATACAAAAAAATTTAAAAAACCTTCGATTGATAAAGCTAAAATCATAAAGGATTGAATTCGCTACATAAGTATGTTCATACATTACGTTATTAGAAATTAGAAAATCTTTCATCAACTAATGGTAAAGAGTGAAAAAAGTACTCTGCCTTGATATAGGTGGTACCTAACCTACACTAACTTACCTACCTATTAAATCTTGAAATAAAGTTTTGTGAAAAAAATTTACAAATTTGTTCGTAAATTGACCTATAGATATAAATGAAAACAAATTAAAGCCCTACGAGTAACAAAAAGTATAAAACATATGTTCGATATGAAGGTACATTCAATTACCTTCTAAGCTCACTTTTAACACTTTTCATAATATTTTAAGGAAAAAAAGCTAACGCTTACAACAAAAAAATCATCTCACACGCACATATTATTACAGGTGTATACTGTATGGTAAGGTTGAGGTAGACGCCAACTCACCCCTATTTGTACTCGATCAACGAAATAAAATGAAATGTACGCATCACCTGTACTCCTAATTTAATTGATCCATTACCGACTTCAATAATAACGATAACGAACCAAAAAAAAAAAGGAAAAATAAAAGACCTTACTAAGAGATCAAAAATTTACCTAACATACTTAACATACGCATAAATAAATCCTCACATCAAAAATTCAAACTTTTTTTTGACCTACATTTAAACATGTGAATGAATACGATTTTCAAATCACAACCAACCCCAAGAAGTAAAAACAAAACAAAAGCAAAGCAAAGCCCAATATTGAAACTACCACAACTCATTATTTACGAACATTATCAAAACTCACTTTTCAAGGTTGTTTTATCTTTCAAGAAAAAAAATAAATAAAACTGGTTTGCATTTACGCAGCCAACAAAAAAAAATCCCTAAGACAATATAAATACACATACACGTGAAGGACATCAACTCACCCTTCTTTCTTTTAACTCGATCATCAACCTAGCTTGCTTGTACAAATAGGACAAAAAAATATTTTTTCTCTCTTCTGCTTCATAAATTTATTACAAATCTTGCAACATGTTTTGGACCCATTGAAAAGACATACGTTTTGTTTTTGTTTTTTCTACTCATAAACATGAAATACCTTGTTTCTCCCTCTAACTTTTCAGTATAAATAGCAACGCTCTTTTTCGTACAGTGTGTACCCACAACATTTGAACTGTTTCTATACATTCAAATTCCTAGACTCATGTTTTGGACCCATTGTAAAAAAGGGATGGTGGAAAAAAGCAGGCACAGATTTTTGTTCTACGTGCGACATCTTTACTTGTTATATGGTCTTTGGTATAATATACAAGTTCACTTCATTGAATAAAAAGTAAGTCAAATTGCAGCGAAGGAGGTGCAACAATAATCGATTTATGTTATACTCTGTTTCCATTTTAGATGCTGCCCATTACATACCATACCATAATGCAGAAAGAAACTTTCATCAAGAAATCTGGAAGAAAAATAATACTTATTTACAGGTAAGTTTTTTATATTATATTTCTCTTAACAAAATAATATCAATGTTTTTAACGATAGACGCTGCAAATTGTATTTGTGTGTACATCTCAACGGCCATAGCTGCCGCAGGTGTTGACGGCGGAGGTGTCACCGTCGCTGGAAATAGTCAGATGCTTGTAATGCAACAACACCAGCAGCAACAACCCCACCAAAGCTACGAATTCAATTCCAAATTAGCGAACATCCTCAGCTATGCCATCGACTTTGTGTTACTTTGTGAGATTCAAGTCAATTTTACAAATGAAAGCTTCGACATTAATAGTCGACCGCCTAGTTTTGGAACGACTAAACAGCAGCATCAGCAACGGCTGAATATCTATGCAGGCAAATCAGGTTAATTAATTCATTTACTTACGAGTAATGTAATGGATATTTTAAATTCTATTGTTCTTTAGTATTTCCAAAACGTCCTCCGCCTATTCATCAGCCGCCAAGAAACATGATGCTGCAAGCCGACCAAAAAAAACGATTGCAGCTGCAATTAAAGCAACATTTTCTGGTTTCATAGAGTGCAACTGTCTCACAAAATGATAGCGGGGACGCTGAACCGACCGAGACAGCGGCTACTGCGGCCGCTTACGCCGACACATACCAAGTAGATGAGAAACTGAAAGTCGACTTCGAAGCAACCTGCTGTGAGAACACCTTCTAAATGACGGGAATCGGAAGACGGAAGTAGTCTTCTGAATATTGAAAATCTCATCATTTTCGTATGTACTATTTTAAAATTTTCAGAAATGTTGGTAAACTTATAGACTGGGAAAATAAAATCTGAATTCCATGAATACATAATGCCTATTGAATCACCAAAACTAAGTGCATTCTGAACACAACTAACTGGACTCACAAAGAAGACCGTCGACACAGGAATACCCCTACAAACTACTCTAATGATGTTCCAAGAATTGGGAACCCGCAACCTTCACCTGCCGAAGATGTCCAAAAATAATACAATCGGAAATTGTGCACTTGTGACATGGTCCGATTAGGATTTTGGAATTTGCCTCGCATAAGAATGTCATAAACGACTTGCCACAAATTTTTAATCAAAGGATCGACTTACGAGCACTATTCCGGGTATGGTACAATTCAAAACCAATCAATTTGCTAAAATTTCATTGCACGTTCATTGACCAGAAAACTCATAATGCCAAAACCACTTCAAAGTAACATAAACCACAAACTTTGAAAGCACTAATTGTTTTTTTTTTCAGCAACAAATCAAAACGAAGCGGTATTGCAACAAATCCTGCAAGATGATTCGAAGTCGATTTGACTCTTTAAATCTCATCCATTAATAGTCAAAGTTCGTGGCGCAGCTAGTTTTTAAATAAAGTTGTATTTTTTTTTTTTTTCAAAATTGTATGTAATTTAGTATAATTTTGTTTTAGATTTAAAGCTATTAATGTATTTTCATTTAAAAAACAAAAACTGGATTTTAAAATACAACTTCTTAGTTTTTGAGTAAATAAAAAAATATTAAATGTACTTTTTCCCAAATTTGATCTGCTCAGGTCAATTATTATAGTGGATTATACCTACCTTTTTTTATTTCGTTTTTAGCAAATAATAATAACAAACAAATAAGCTGTTTTAGGTAGGTTTTATTTTATTTATTGACACATATATTCAATTTAACAAAATTAAAAACTTAGTATTTTTAATCCTATTCTTCTTATGTTTTGGTTCATCACGTTCGTACGTATTCCTTTGTGATTTCATGTGGTCAACAGCATTGGTCAGAAATTCGTTCTTTTAATTTTGCCTCAGAGTGCGAAGTTTAAATTCCGTTGAGTCTGATAACACTGGTCGACAAAATTATACTTTTTTTTTGTCACCCAAACAAAAAATACTTTTTGAGAGGATTAAGATATCCTGACCTCGAATCTCAACTTTAAATTTATCTACTACATCAGGTTTTTAAAATATACCTCTTTGAAAATTTTTAAAGACAACCAAAACCGGTAAAACATGACGTATCTCTTAACTTTAAATTGCAAGATACATGTCTTTGCTTTTACCTACAGTTTAAAACATTTTGCTTCATTTGACTTTACCTGAAGTTTTGAACAAAAAACTAGAATGTAATTCTTTTTTTGGTTTTAAATAGTTCGTTTAATTTTTGAACATTATTTTTGTATTTTTTTTTCAATATATTACAAGAACTTGATGTTATAATCTTAAGACTACAAATTCGTTATAGGAAATAGTAAAAAATTGAAAACATTGAAGGAAGATATTGTAGGTTTGAATAATCATGACACATTTTTTTGAAATTGATAGCTTCAAAAAGATTTATATGTATGTTGTATGTAGATAAGTGATTTCGAATTACAAAAAAAAAAAATAAAATCTCAAAAACCTTAATTGATAGAGTAATTTTGGAGTCGGTTTGTATTGTTATTGACGGCATCGAAAGCAATATATTTATCATGAATGAAGGAAGGTATTTCAATTGAATTCCAGATACCTACAATTAAAATTAGAAAAAGAAAAATTATAAAAATATCTTTACCACCTACATCACAGAGTTCGCCAAAACATGTACAAGGCAGATATTTAACTGTGAATTTCCAGATGTTTATGAACGTACATTTGAGCATGGCCTTTCATACACGAACTTAACCACTCAACATTCTTTGGAGACGAACTCACTATAAAATTATAAAAGAAGCTTAAAACACACAAAATGTTTAAAATCATTGCTTGCTTACCATTCACTACCAACGAATTGACTTCAATTCCATCGACGCCGACTTCCAAGAGTGAACTTAAAACCTACATGGCCATTGGCACGCAGTACATCTTTGTAAGAGGCAATAGCCTCCAATGGATTTCTTGACTGTCGATGTTGTATCTTTGCTAGAAGCATGTTTATCTTTTGAAGTCTAGACTTACTCGGAATCGATTGCAATGTCGAAATAGCCAAATTGGAGTCATTCAGCTCACGATAGCAGATAGCCAGACGATATTTGATTAAAAATGAAGACATAAGAATCCATCGGATTAGAGCGATGTAATTTTAACTAAAAAAAAAAAAAAAACAAAATAATATTCATATCATTGTATAGTATGTCAATGATTCATATAATTTGAGTTTAAAATTAACGTAATGAACACACCTTTTTTTTTGTACCTCTTCGCTCCAGAATAGATACGTCGGCGTTGCTGGCTTCCTTCTCGGGAGATTCCACTTTTCCTGTTGCAACATTCTCCTTGGTTTCTTCTTTATCTGAGGATTAAATTAGGTGCAAATTCATTATATATTTTTATTTCAATAAATTTATATTTTGTATTTAAAATGTTTTACCTTCATTTGCATTACTGGGAATTAATTTTGTTTTGTTTACATTTTCGTGGAACTGTCAAAATACTCACCTTGCTGTTAATCTGTCAAAACTGGGTTAAACTCAAATTAGGCCACGTTCGCATTGTAGTTCTTTGGTACGCCTATACTTTCTGCATGATTTTTTCTGTTTTAATCAAAAATTTTCATAAAAATCATAGAATTTGTTTGCCAAAAGCAGTCAAATATTATTTTTAGTACAGTTTTCACTGAAAGTTGCAAAATTAATTTTTCTTTAAATATTGCATTAATTTTTCAATTTTTCAATTCAACGGATCTCTTTTTTGAACGGCTGAGTTCACCTCATAGTTTTTTCCCCCTTGTTGAGCAATAAAGGCACAAATTCCATTACAACTACATTCATTACGGCTTTTTCCCATAAGAAATGCACGGGACAACTAACACATGCTTATCCTTATGGACAAAATCCTCTCAATTTAGCTTGTAGGCCGAAAGAAAGCAAACCCATTAAGTCGGGACTCTAGATAATATATTTCCTCTATGATCTGATCCGGATCAGATCATGGTGAAAATAAAACGCGGCTATAGTGTTTTTGTTTTTGATAGTCCAATTTGACTATCTTTTTCATTCTATCTGTGTAAGATGATTCAACTCAGTTCAATTCGATTGAACAATTTCAGATTATGATTTTCACAATTCATTGTAGCTATGGTGAAATTTTAAAATGATTTCTATAAAATATCTAAATAAAAGTATCAAATTGGCTCTGTATAAATAACATTATTTCTTTTCTTGTGTTTTTTTGAATGTCGTAAGCTTTGTCGGTCACAAGAATGTGTTTTTTTTACCTTAAAAAAGTAACTGACAAAATTTTCCATTTGTTTTTTGTAAGCGTCTGGTAGCTCTATTCAGAAACGATATATTTGTAGGTATCAATTTGACTATCACCTTACATAGATCAAATTCGATTATTTTGACATTAAGGTTTTGTTTTCCCTTAAATTTGTTGTATAAGATAGATTAAGATACTTAAATAGTTGTTAGGTGGAGATACAAGATTATGTGAGTAGACATATCTACTTTAGGCCGTGTGTCAATTGCGTTAAAATGTGTGTTAAAATTTAACCAGCGTTAAAATTTGACACTAATGAGGTGAATAAAATGGGTTAAAATTTATTGAGCTGTGGAGCAGGTTAAAGTGTGTTAAAATTTGACGTTTCTATTGATAGAGAAATTTGCTCTTGCTTTTGCAATTTTGCATTCAAATCAAACGGAAATGGAGCAAGAAAAAAACGAAGGAAGGCTGGAAAACCATACAATAAATGTAAGTTTAAAATTAATTAATTTATATAAATTCAATGCTTTTGTTTTCTAGGGTCTCACGAAGAAAAAATAAAACTTATTCAAACTAGGATAAGTTTGGATGATATGTTTACATCTAAAAATGCAAACATTAATGATGGATGGAGGTTTGTAAAACAGTCACAAATTTCTGTTAAATAACGGTTGTTTTTTTTCAATTGAAGGTGTATAGCGGAGCGCTTTGGAGACCCCACAAAGGATTTTAAGGCATGCAGGCAGCTATGGAAAAATTTGTCACAAAAGTACAAGGTATATTGTTGTGAATGTTTTGCCATACCTTACACACACTTTTTCATAATATTTTTTCGATCACAGTCGTTCTTTGAGCAGCATACTGGTGATGGTACCGGTGATGATGCAGCCACAAATAGGGAAATGGAATCCTGGCCCTATTTCCAACTATTTCACCAATATGCTTCCAAAAAGCACAACTACCACCCGCCTTTCCTATTAGAAAGTTCATCGGGAGTAGTTTCGCTGGAACCTCTGCCACCAACTGGAGATATTGATCTCATCGTTGTTGAGAATTGCATTGATGTCGTCTGAAAACACTCCAATTCTTCCATAGCTTACACGGGTAATCTGCCGATAGTATTTATTATTGGAAAACTTTTAACTTGAACGTCAACTAATAACTTACCCCACGCTCTCTTCTCTGTTTAATTGAATTTCTTGTTATAATGCTTTGATATTTTAAAAGATATAAAAGAATTACAGCAAAATACTTTAAATTTGTCATTTTTCTGAACCAAATACGAATTTATTGTTTTGTTTCTTTTGAAATGTATGACAGATATCAACAATTTTTCAGTGTTACCACACCGAATAAATCAATTAATCAAAATGGGAATTTTGTTTGAATATTTTTGAGTGTTATTTTAAAATATGACATTAGAATCGAGAACAATAAATAAAAAAGATTTTTTTTTAGTTTCAGAGACTTTTTATTAACCCTGTTTTCTTAAATATATGTTTTGTAAGAGAAATTATTTTTCCGCGAAAAAGAAAACCAATTTTTGTTCAGGGAAATTTCTTAAATTATCGAGGGAAAATTTTTTAACCTGCGCAGAAATCTTGGTTAAAATAATTGTTTTAACGCAATTCACACAGCAAATGGCTAAATTTGATCCCACCTCAAAGAAGACGTCAAATTTTAATCGTGGTAGAAGTTTTAACGGAAATTTTAACGCAATTGACACACGGCCTTACTCGTTGATTCCCCACACATGACAGAGCTGAGCCTTGGCCTGTTTTCTCGTTGTCTTTGGCTTTTAACTTGGTCCATTTGGATCTTTGTCTCTGTCATGTATCTCCAGCTTAAAATGTAAATAAATATTAATTTGCATTTTTATGTTTGGTATATTCCTCTAAGATAGTTGACATTTAATACATAATTCTAGTACAAACTGGGTGTAAGTTCTAATATTTGTAAATTCACCTCACCTACTAGTGCCATCTTCATTTCAGATTATATTTTTTTGGCAGATTTTCATTATTTGGCACATGTAGACGTCAGTTCATTCTGTTTTATTATTTTATATGCCGTCCCCTTCATCGGCATTTGTGATTGTGATGTGATTTGGATGACTGTTTTGTATGGTTGATTCACTCGAAAGCTGTCAATTTTGTTCATGACTTCAGTTGAAAATTGAAATTTAAAATTAAACGCTGCCAATGTCAAATCAAAACTCACCCAACTCGTGAATAATTTTGTTTGCAAAGTATCCTTTAACTTTAAATAAACAGAAATTATTCAGATTTGAAGAATAAATTAAATAATTGAAAACATTCAAATTCCAATAAATTTGTCTGATAAAGTTCCACGAATTCCAAAGAATTGCCGACAATAATCTACAAATCCATATTCAACCGATTTAAATGTCTTGTAAAATTTTTCCTCAAAAACGAAAAAATCAACTTTCAGTGTCGAAATGCATTTTTGGCAAGAAATGCAATAATTTTATACAAAATGGAATTGAATGAACATGAAGGTAATTATCTGCATAATAAATTAACAATTTTTGTATCAGTGCAATTTAATATGTCCTCCTTCTGATATCTTTTCAGGTGATAATCATTAATTACACAAAACATGTCTTTGATTGAATTCTTCTACTAAATTGTTGTGGAATGCGGAGTATGCAAGTCCAGGTAAGCCCCGATACCTATCTTTTCAATTTAAAAGTAGGTAAATAAGAAAAAATTAAGATATCTGAGAATATACTCAAGACAGATTGACTGAGGAGGAGAATGAAATATGAACAGAACTTAATATTATCTTTTAGATAGGTTTGTGAATTGTGAGTAAGAAGAATATACATACATATGAACGTGTTTTTTTAAAAATATGAATAGTTTTTATGAATAGTTTTACAAAGGTGTGTCACTTTTTGGCAAAAATGAAATACAATGGGAAAGAAAACTACGGAAGTATGAGAAACGATAATTTAAGTAAAAACGAAAATATAGAATTTAGAAGAGATCAACGTTCCTTAAAAATGTTTGGTATAGCATAAAGGAACGCCGCACTTGTTGTACATTGTTTGATTGAATCCAGCACATTTCAGGAACTTGCATAGCATTTTTTTTTTCGGCCCATTGAGGCTAATGACCGACTATTCTGGCGGGCTGTTTTGTATGCTAGGTCAAACTGGATTTTGAGTGCATCTTGCACAGGGTTTCGGCAACTTCCAGGCGAAAATCTGCAGATGTCATGACGGCTTTTTTTATATTTGTGAACCCTTTTATAGACCAGCCATGAGTCAGCTTTCGTAAGGTTCAAATATTAATAGAACAGTTGGATTTACCATCGTTTGGTCCATAGTCGTATTTTTACAAAATACCAACAACGAAATATACATATGTATACAAAAATGTTTACCCAAATTTCCTTCAATCCTTCCAAATCTGGATGGACGGATACAAGACGGATAAAAAAAACACCACTTTTGCAGTCATATCAAAAGATGGCAACATATCTTTTCAAGGCATCCTGCCTTATATAACTTCTATTTTTACAGCAGAAGCTATAGCAATATTAGAAGCGGTAAACAAAATATTCTAATGTATCGGGCAAATGGGCAATATGCTCTGATAGTCTTTCTGTCCTACAAGCTTTCTGAATCCTTCATACACCTCTACGATCATCTTAAAAATCGGAGACATTACTAATTAAAAAAATCAATAAACTAAAGTTAATATAGACACGTTGGTAACGAATTAGCTGACAAAGCAGCTAACAACGCACGCATGGCTCCGGTTCATACGTTCGACATGTACTCAAAGAGTGATCTAATAAACCTTATCCGTTCGAAAAAAATTAGCGAAAACAACCAACAAGAGTTTTTATTTTTTGTAATAAAAACTGTCAATTTGATTTTTCTCAAAATTCAACTAAATGTTGAAAACAATATTCTTTAAAATATAAAATTTGTTTAAAGCTAATATCTTAATGTAAGTAAGTAAGTAAGTAAGTAATTTATTTTATTTACACATTAACTTACAATTAAATTACAAAAATTAATTTAAAAGCTATGGCTAAGCCGTCAGCCTGGTTAGCAAATTTTAAATGTGTATTTGAATATAAAAATTAATTTTCAAAACAAAAATTTAGAAAAACAATAAATATTTAAACGTATTCTGAAATTAATAACATTCTATATTTATAAATAGATTTTAAATAATTACTTATTTTTTTCCACTCGCAGGTGTTTAGTAGATCAATAGTCTCTTTCATGGATAATGAATGTTTTCCGAAGAAAATCAACCTTTGTGGTCTGAGTATTGGGCATATACTTATAAAGTGAAAGCAATCCTCTTTCGCGTGTAGATTACACAGGGAACAAAATTGGTTGAAGCTTCCATTGTAAGGGTTGCCATTTAAAGAGAGAACCTCACACCTTGCTTTAAATATCAATGATATTTCACTATAGTTTAGTGAGTCATGAAAGTAGTTTCTTTTGTTCAAGTTGAAATTAAGTTGGCTGTATAGTATCCTGCTTTCAGACTCACGAGCCATTCTGATGAACGTATCACGAGTGATGTCTTCATGTTTTTGAATAATGCTGTATAGTTGATCTTTCAGATTACCTATGTTGCATAAATCAATTTGGAAGGTTTCTCCACAAGTGTTACCAAGAGTTTGCCACCTTGCATACCACCAGTCTTTATTTCTCATCTCATACAAAAAGAGTTTCTTTGAAAGTCTGGATTCACCATATTGACTGCATACCTTAATTATGAAGTCGTCTTGTGATTTAAGTGTATATGTTAAGATTTTTGGCAGTCCGGTTTCTAGGTAAATAGCGTAACTAGGTGTATTTTGGGGCAGGTTAAAAAGCTTTTTTATGAAGTTCCTATTAAATGTTTCAATTTCTTCATACTCATACGCTCCCCAAATTTGTGAAGCGTAACAAAGAGTTGATTTAACCACTAAATCAAATATTTTATATTTCGCAGATAAACTTATTCTCTTGTTTGAAAACACATTTTTCCATGAAAAGTTGAGCAAACTTTGAGAGCTTTTGGCTTTTTCAGTTAGATGTTGTTTGAAACTTAAGTTTGAGTTCAGTTTAACTCCCAAGTATTTAACATCTTTAACTGATTCCAGAAGATGCCCATCATACTTCCATTGTCTTTCAGTGTGAACTCTTCCGGATCGTGCAAAAACCATTATCTTTGACTTTTCGGTATTGATTGTCAGTCCCCATCTTTTGCAGTAACATGATAAGCGATTAATCATTAGTTGCATGTGTTCCGGCGATTCAGAGAGTATGACTAGGTCATCTGCATACAGCAACACATTTATTGTGACATTCGCAATCCTTATACCTCCAGGCAGTTCATCTACTATGTCGTTTATAAATAAGGAAAACAATAGTGCACTGAGAAGACATCCTTGCTTCACATCTGTATTTGTGCCAAACCATTCAGAATAAGAGGTGCCATTCCAAACTGCTGCAGTTGTATCCGTGTGCATATTTTTAACCACATTAATAAATTTTGAGGATATGCCAATTTGGGAGAGCTTGTAGAAAAGCGCATTTCTATTAACAAGGTCAAAAGCTGCTTTGAAGTCGACAAAAATGAGTATATTTTTTTTGTTCCTTCCATGAAACGCTTTGACAATGGATGAAAGTGTAAAAATCTGATCAGTCGTTGAATAATTCTTTCTAAAGCCTGCTTGTAGCTCTGTTAGAATACTTTTCATTTCTACCCACTTTTCCAGCCTTTTTAACAAAACACCGCAAAATATTTTTGATATCACATTCATGAAAGAAATGCCTCTATAATTTTCCACAACGTCAAAAGAGCCCTTTTTGTGTATGGGAAATATCACAGATTTTTTGAATGAGGAGGGTATTTCGGCTGTAGAGAAGATTTTGTTAAAGAGAATTAGGAGGTTATTCCAAAATGTAGGTGTTGCATTTTTGAAGAATTCGTATGGGATACCGTCTTCCCCTGGAGCCCTTCCATTTTTCGTATTAAATATCACGGATTGTATTTCATCAATTGATAATTCAACGCCTAAAATTTCATCAAGAGTTAGTGGTTCAGCATAGAAGAACGTCAAATTATCATCGTTGGAGAGAAGAAGTCTAAAATGTGCTGCAAGATCTTCAGCAGATACACCTACGCCAATCTTAAAACTCATTCCATTGATTTCCCTTGCAATTTTCCAGAATTCTTTCGAGTTTTGTGTTCGACCTAATGTTAAGGCTTGTTGATTTTCAAATTCGATTTTCTTTTGAAAACACAAGTTTTTGTAATATATATTACTTTTAACGTACCATTTTTTTATACAATCATTATTCGTAGATCGCAGGGCTCGAAGAAGGGCAAATGATTTAGTACGTGCTTTCCAGCAGTCTTTATCGAACCATTTTTGTTTAAAAGATACTTTCTTCGTGCCTGTAGTTTTGTTTGGTGCGGCGTTTTGAATAGACTCAGTAAGTTGATTAGATAGTACATTTGTGGACTCTGTATTTAGCTCGTTGTTTATAAAGAAACCATCTACTTCACGTTGATAAAATGCTATTTGTTCATTTTTCCAGTGAAGACGAGGAAGAAGGCGAAGATTCATTCCTGGGGGTGAAGATTCATATGGGACGTTTACTTCAATAGGCATGTGATCTGAAAAGGTCTCGCAACCAACTTCGAATTTATGGAACCGTTCGATCCAGTCATTGTTAACGGCACAAAAGTCGATGACAGATTTTCCTTGCCCTCCAATGAAAGTGAAGTGTCCCTCCATATCACCTTCCGTACAGCCATTCAAAACTATCAAATCATACAATTGCAGTAACTGAAGAAGATCTACTCCATTCTTATTACAAATTACGTCTGCTGAGTTCCTGATAGCAAGAGAAATTGATTGATTGAAATTGTATTCGATATATTTGTTGATGTTGTTGTTTGCGAATTACCAATTCTCGCGTTCAAATCACCAATCAGTAAAACACTCTTGCTAGCTAGAATTTGCATTATATTATATAAATTTTCAAAATCATTTGCCCATCTTAATGTTTTGAATAGCCCAAAAACAATTTTTATCAACTTTGAGGAATATTTTTTTAGGTTTTTATTTTTTATAAAAAAAACTGCCAATTTGATTTTTTTCAAAATTTACCAGATATTAAAAACGTTATTCTTCATTGCACAAAATTATTTTGGAGATAAAATTATATTTTGTTCCTACAATTTTCCAGGTGACAAATATTTTTTTTTTATTTATTTTATTTATTTATTATTATATTTTTTAGGTCAACGTTTTTATGACTCGGTTATTGCAACAATTTTAAATAACCAAACGGTCTTATAGTCCAGTTAGTAAATGTTTTCACCTCAAAATAAATCCAAACGTTTTGAAACTTGGCACACTTACTAAGGGATGTCTGGTGATGACCCAAAAAAAAGTCCCCAAGAATCCGACGTGAGCTCTAGCGGCAGTTAAGAGAAACATGGACTTTGTTTCAGTTTTTTTTTTTCACATTTATCTCGAAAACTATTTGTCGTATTAAAAAATTTTGTTCCACAAAATAAAAGCTCATTAAATTTTATAAAAAAAAGCTTTGATGAATTTGTTAGTATCTCTTATACATACATAGTTTATAAAATAACTCTAGCGGCAGTGAAGAGAAACATACGGTTTTTTCGGTTTTTCGAGTTTATCTTGAAAACTATTTGTCGTATCAAAAAATAATATTCTACAAAATTAAAGTTATTAAATTTCCTAAAGAAATATGATATCAATTTGTTTGTACTTTTTTTAGTTTGTAAAATAACTCTATCGGGCTTTAAGGAAAACATGTGATGATTTTTTCAAACACCTTGATGACGATTGTGTACTTAAAACCGAAAAATAGTTCTTCTTTCTGACAGACCTAGTACCCTACAATCGATCATCGATAGCTTCAGCAGATATTGCAATAATTGGAACCTTGCTGTCAACTTAGAAAAGTCTGAAATAGTAATTTTTAGGAATGGTGGTAGAAGAGCAGCAGCTGAAAAATGGTAATTCAACAATGGTGAGATAAAGATAACTAATCAATACAAATATCTTGGCGTTTACTTCTCTTACAACATGTCCTGGTCATATCACTTAACAAAAAGACTTACATCATTGAAAAACTCAATCAACTCGACATGGTCGAAATTTGTAAAGAACAAGTTTGTTACTCACTCTGCTAAATATAAAGTGCACGATGCAGCAACAAAGTCAATAATGCACTACTGTGCGCAAGTGTGGGGATACAAGGAACACATTTAAACTGAAAAACTACAACGTTTCTTCGTCAAAAGATGCTTTGGTCTGCCGGATAATACGCCTAACTATGCAATACACATCGAAACTGGTCTTCCAAAGGCTTTCCTAAGTACATTAAAGATACATCTGTCATACATACGTAGAGTGATGTTAATGCCACGTAACCGCTTACCGCGTATCCTCTCTGGAGCAGTCATCGAGAAAAATATTTATTGGGCCCAGGAATGGTCAGGCCTTTTCCAAGAGATGGAGATTGATTTCAGTCCCGAAACTCTAGTTTCAGAATGGAATCAAATGCACATATTGCTGCTGACAAAGCTAGTAGAAAAGCATTGGGGCGATTTTACCAGCAAAGCAATGCAGTCACAGTTTCAGGACGAATATTGCAATCTTTTTTAGGCGGAAGTCCCGAATTACTTTGAAGATAATAATGTCCGTGACATGATCAGCTTAATCTTCAAAGCAAGGTGCGGTCTTTTGAACTTAAGTGCTAAAGCTTTTCGCAACGACTCTGTTGGCCTATGCACTCTATGTAATCAGGATGCGACAGAAAATACTTACCACTTCATTGGTGTGTGCCCCATCTTTAGAGGATACCGACAAAAATATCTTGGAAATGTAACTTTAGATCGGCCAACATTCCTAAACATTTTAAATGGATCTTGCTACCCAAAACTCTACAATTTTTTAAAAGACTCGCTTAAATATCGTAGTTCAATAATAAACGAATTTTGTTAAAACTTGCTAAGCTTTGCTTTAATTTAATTAACTAATTTTTTTTTGAACCTGACAGACGACTTAAAAACAAGTTATTGTCATACTTAATTTTGAATACCAGCCATTAATGTTTTTGTTAAATTTTTTAATGGAAATAAAATTATATTATCTATCTATCTATCTATCTACTTAAAACCCTAAAACTGTTCATTCATGTCTCCAATGCATGCTAAGCAGCCTTGGCTTATTTATGTATATACAGAAAGCTTGGTTCTAAGAAGTTCTTAAAACTTATACCAAGCTTAGGGTTTTTTTCTTTATACTATGAAGCTCAGTTGTTGGAACTTGGAGTACTTTCTTTGGAAACATTTCAGAAAACAGATGGCGGATTAAAAAATTTAGTTTTTGAGAATGTGAATGCGTGTTCCGAAGAAATGTTACAACCAAAACCATATGACACTCCTTGGCATCAAAGATTGTTGGCAATTACGATGTTCCAGGATGGAAAGGGTACATGCACTCAATAACAACAGGCTTGTTTAATGTAAAAACTAAAATCATTCTTCTTCCGTTTATAAACTTTCTGATGAGTGGAAGTGGCCTGCAAGAGTTAATGAGTAGTATACACGGTTTCTGTTGAAAAGATGCTGCAAGGAAAAGCTTTCGCTAGAGCAGTTCGTGCTTTAATACTAATACAGACATCTTTAGCTAATATAATAATGGAACAAGTCGACATAAGCCAACATGATTTAGAGGAAATCCAAAATCTCACGAAAAATTTTCTTGATGAGTCTCCTCGTTATGTGCACTAAAACAAAACCCTCATTTGATCCATCTTAGTGAGAAACTACAAACAAATATTAACAAACTCAATTCTAATGGACCAACAGCAGTCTTATGTATTCAGTTATTTAATATGATTACATTGCTTAAAGATTTTATTCACGCTGAGCGGTCTGGCAATTGGATTGCCCATATCAACTGTGTGAAGAATATGATTCCATATTTCCATGCCGCCGGACACTTCTCGTACGCCAAATCATGTCACCTGTATTTGCAGGACATGATAAAACTGCCTTCTGTGATGACCGCAGATGAATTTTAGAGCTTTGTGCAACAGGGTTACTTTACTATGAGAAGAACTGACCGATTTTGGACAGGGGTGTGGTCGGACTAGACAATTGAACAAACTCTAATGCGTGGAATGAAGAGTATGGGTGGCTTGATACGAGGGCGTGGAATCACTGATAGTGTGCTTAGCAAATGGGTTCTAGCGCTGACTCATGAAGTTTGCTCATCACTCGAAGAATTCACTGGCGTTCTTTTTTCTACTAGTGAGTAACATGAAGATTTTTGGGAGACACGTACAATTAGAGATAATACAGACATTGCAAAGCTGTCAAATTGGTTCCAAAGTCATCTCCATTCCCAGTTACAAATTAAATCATCATCAAATTGGAGATGATAAAGTAACTTGCTACAATGCTTATTCTCCAGGCATGCAGGCAATGAGCCATATAGTGGGCCAACGAGTTTCAGAAGTAAGAAGGGACATACAAAGTGAATACTACATTTTTTTTTGTGGACAATTACACACACGAAAAAATGCTTGTTATCATATTTTTTTGGAAATTTAATTGGGTTGTTTACCATGAAAGCTAGCGAGTAGACGCATTTTTATCGGGCATACCTTTTATCAAGTTTTCTTTAGTTAAAGAACCATTAAAAACACCTTTCATCAAACAAAAAGTTCATTTCAGTGTGTTACGATCATTTTTTTTTATCTTTTTTGGGTGCTTCAATATCATTTATTTAAGTGATTTTATATTAAAAGTTATCGCAAAAATAGAAGAAAAATTAATTTTTGGTGTATTCACGATAATTAGTTTCTCAATTTGCCTTTACAATGTCACATCGATCTAGTATTAGTGATCGCAAACAAAACTCTCCACTTAATGCAAGTACTTCTCTCAAAAACACAAAAAAAAGCTTTGAGGATGACAGCGAAATGTGGAAAAAAATGGATGACAGACTTAAGGCCCAAAAAGACAGCATAACAACTGAAATTAATTCACTCATCACCACAAAATTGGAAGAAACCGAGACACGAATTTCTTTAAATATAAATGCACAATTGACACGAATTAATAAGGAAATCACTCAGTTAAGTACGCGAGTATCCAAAATAGAATCATCCCAATCACATTTGGACTCTGTAAACATGTTGCTTAAAGATGATATCAACAAACTGAACGCGACATTAACTGATGTCAAAACTGAGCTTTCCACCTGCACTTCCAAAATAAACAAATATAAAGATGATATATCCGCACTTCGAAATGAATTTGACGATCTGACTAAAACACAAGAGATTCAGGAAAACCGAAATGTTGCTTGTGACGCCGTTCTTAATGGGATTCCTTATTCACCCGACGAAAACCTTAAAGGAATCTTCAATCACTTGTGTTTATCACTTAACGCAAAAGCACCAACACTCGCTAACATATTTCGTACCCGACCGACGAATTCCAGTTCACCTGATTCTTCAATCATCATCAAGTTTTGTACACCGTATGATAAAAACACCGTGCTTCGATCCGTTGCTGAGCATTGTAAGCAAAATAACAACAAACCACTCTCCCTTCGTGACGTTAACTTTGGACGCAATGCCGAAAGCCCTATTTTCCTTCGCGAGTGTTTGACGAAAAAAAAACATTCTTTGCTACAATCTGCACTTCGATTAAAAAAACAAAATAAACTATCATCGGTGTTTACAAGGAGGGGACTAGTATACATTAAACGTCAACCAGATGATGCTGCGGTTCTTATTGACAAAAATGAAGACTTGTCCAGGGTTGCCATGACTGCTGCTGTAAATACATAATAATTTTGTAAACATTATTTGCTAAAGATTTTCTTTTTTTATTTCACTTTAATTCATTTATTTTCTTGAACTGAGTAGTACTACTTTATTTTTCTTTTTTTTTTTTAATTACATACATACATACATACATATCTACATTCTTTAATCTTTATTTTGGCTCTTTTCTTGTCTCTATTTATTTTTTTTGTTTTTTTCTCTTTATGTAAATTATTGGTCAAACTCTTTTTAATTACCTACATAATTTATCATAATATCATAAATACTATTTTCAATTTTAAGTATGAATTCCTCTGGTGTTGGCTATGATTTGGTTTTGCGTTCAATGATTAGGGTGCTTTGCAGTCAATGTATGGGTTTTCAAGTTTGCCATATTAATGCTCAAAGCTTACGAAAAAAAATTGACGAGTTTAGATATGCGTTTGAAGGTTCTGGAGTTGATGCTATATGTGTTTCTGAAACTTGGTTTCCCATTAACTTTCCCAGCACCATGTTTCATTTAAATGGTTATAGACTTTTTAGGGCTGATCGAGGTGATAGAGGAGGTGGAGTTGCAATTTATGTTCGTGATGGCATTACTTGTAGGATTAATTGTGCATCTAGCCCCGGTAGTCCAATAGAGTATATTTTTGTAGACATGATATGTGGGGAAGATAAGCTATTGATTGGTACAGTTTACAGACCCAATAGATTCGTTGATCTTTCACCTCTCGTATCTCTTATGGAGGAAATTGCTGTGATGTCAGCTAAAATTGTTTTATGTGGGGATATTAATAGTAATCTGTTAGTAGAAAGCACGTTAGTTGACACAATGAGATCGTTTAATTTATCACCGGTAAATGAACATGAGCCAACTCATTTTACTAGTAGTTCAAGTTCACTACTTGATGTTATTTTTGTTAGTAACATGAATGATGTTCTGTTCTATGACCAACTTGTTGCTCCTGCCTTCTCAAAACATGATCTGATTTTTCTCACTTTTAATTTCAATATAATTCGACCCCCAACAATTTTCGAGTATCGAGATTTTAAAAATGTAAATTATTCTGCTCTTGAGCGAAATGTTTCGATGATTGATTGGGATAGAATTTACTCTATGCCTTCTCCCAACGATCAAGTAGAATTTTTTCAAACTAGCATTGAGTATCTATTTAACACGTATGTTCCCCTTAAACAAAAATTTTTAACACATCGGTCTCAACCATGGTTTACTCCAGAAATTTCCTCTCTCATGTACCGTAGAAATCAAGCATACCTTCGTTGGAAAAGATATAGGTTAGAAGATCTTCACAGATCATACCGGTTACTTCGAAACCAAGTCGTTTGCAAGATACGCACTGAAAAATCAAAAGTTTTCAAAAATCGTCTTAATTTATCCATTAATGGTCGAAAACTGTGGAACAATCTACGTGATATCGGTATTGGTAAGCAAAAAAGTTCTAAGTGTCATGACATTGACATCAATGAGTTGAATAAACAATTTTTAACGTTGCCCTCTACATCTTCAGTGGATCTGTATGAAGTATTTAACGAAGGTAATTCTTTAGCCTCCCAATCTGCTTTTGAGTTCTCTAGGATTGATTGTACTGAAGTGGTTGAAAGCTTTATGTTAGTTAAATCCAATGCAGTTGGAATTGATGGTATACACCCTGTTTTTATTAGAGCTTTACTACCACTTCTTTTGACTTATATTACACATTTGTTTAATACAGTACTAACAACCGGTATTTTTCCAACGATTTGGAAGCAAGCAAAGATAGTCCCCGTACCAAAATCATCTAATGGCAAGGATTTTCGTCCAATCTCTATACTTCCATTTCTTTCTAAGGTTTTAGAAAGGATTATGCAAAGACAAATAAATACATACCTAAGTAGAGTCGATTTACTGACACCTTTTCAGTCCGGTTTTCGTCCAAAACATAATTGTTTGACAGCGCTATTGAATGTGTCTGAAGACATTAGACTAGCTGTTGATGTCGATAATGTAAGTTTTTTGGTTCTTTTGGATTTTTCAAAAGCTTTTGACACTATCGAACACTCGATTCTCATACGTAAACTTATTCATCAATTTAATTTTTCATCTTCTGCTGCTAATTTGCTTCTTTCTTATCTAAGTGAGAGAAAACAGGCTGTAAGTCTCTCCAAAAGGTTGTCTTCTTGTTTGCCGGTCTTGAAAGGTGTTCCTCAAGGATCGATATTGGGCCCGATTCTCTTCTCGCTTTATATAAATGAGTTGCCATCGATATTGAAATTTTCGCTTATACAAATGTATGCTGATGACGTGCAACTTTACTTGAGTAGTCCACTCGGTCTTATTGAAAATTGCGTTCATAACATAAATCAGGACCTTTTAAGTATCCATATTTGGTCCCAAAAAAATGGCCTGTTCTTAAATCCGTCGAAAACTAAATGCTTAGTTATCTCTAAAAAGTCTCTTGATCTTTCTTATTTCCCTCGCTTAATGCTCAATGATATCGTTATTGACTATGTGGAAACAGCTAAAAATCTTGGTGTCATTTTCAACAGATCTTTAACTTGGGAAAACCACATAAATTCAACTGTTGGTAAAGTGTACGGTGCTCTTAGGGTTCTTCAAGATTCCCAATACTTAACTCCCATTGAAACTCGAAAAATGTTAGCTAAGACTTTGATTATTCCAATCCTTACATATGGTTGTGAAATCTATTGTAACTGTGATGCTGAGAGTAGACGAAAGCTTACGGTTGCCTTCAACAACACAGTAAGATACATCTACGGTCTTAAAAGATATGACCATATCTCCGAGTTTGCTTCTTCTCTATTCAACATGCAGTTTAAGTATTTTCTACAATATCGAACACTTCTTCTTCTCTTCAGTATTAAACAGACGCATCAACCACATAACCTTTATTACAGATTACAATTTCCTACTTCAAATAGATCAAACAAGCTTAACATCCCACGACATACATGCCTAACATCTGAGCGGCAATTCTTTGTCAACGCCATTCGCTTATGGAACTCTTTGCCAAGTGATATAAGAAGGCTTGGAAATGTTAAAATATTCCAGAGCAAACTCATTGACTACTTTTCTTTGCTTTAAATGTGCGGTTTTACCTTTAATAAATTTATAATTTAAACTTTGCAGTTAACTTAATTTCTATAGCGTCATTAATTTGTAAACTACTCAGTTTTCCCTTTTAACTTAATTTTAATTATTGTTTTAATTATTTTGATCTTGCTTTTGTATTCCAACTAATGTTAACTTTTTTCTTGCTCATGTATACATTATAAAGCTATCACTTTTTAATAAGATATTATATCTTAATGTGTATAGCATATCGATAAATTGAATAAACTAAACTAAACTAAACTAATAAGCTTTCTTTTCGTGTGAAGAAAACCACATGTTTTCCTTAAGAGGCGATAGAGTTATTTTACAAACTAAAACAAGTACAAGCAAATTGATATCATATTTCTTTAGGAAATTTAATAAGCTTTAATTTTGTAGAAGATTATTTTTTGATACGACAAATAGTTTTCAAGATAAACCCGAAAAAACCGTATGTTTCTCTTCACTGCCGCTAGAGTTTTTTTTTATAAACTATAAGAGATACGAACAAATTCATAAAAGCTTTTTTTTTATAAAATTTAATAAGCTTTTTTGTGGAACAAAATTTTTTGATACGACAAATAGTTTTTGAGATAAACGTGAAAAACTGAAGCAAACTCAATGTTTCCCTTAACTACCGCTAGAGCTCACGTCGGTTTCTTGGGGACTTTTTTTTGGGTCATCACCAGACAT
Source organism: Eupeodes latifasciatus (assembly GCA_920104205.1). NCBI lineage: Eukaryota > Metazoa > Arthropoda > Insecta > Diptera > Syrphidae > Eupeodes > Eupeodes latifasciatus. The sequence continues at coordinate 386,807,146 of OV049924.1, read as the reverse complement.
CCCTTAGTAAGTGTGCCAAGTTTCAAAACTGTTGGATTTTTTTTTTGAGGTGAAGGCAATTCTTTTTGTTCATTGACTGGACTATCAATTTCAATTAGTTGCTTTACAGAGGGTGTACTGTTATTGAATGTAAAGGGTGATTTTTTAGCTATTATCTTTTTGGCAATACTGGTTTAAAAAGTTGACGCACGTTTCGTGTTTTGTTTCACTGTCAAACATATTCAGTTTGGTCTAAAATTTAACCATGAATCGTCTTACAAACGAACAACGTTTGCAAATTATTGAATTTTATTATCAAAATGCATGCTCTGTTAAGAAAGTTCATCGCGCGCTTCTTCCAGCGAGCGACGAAGCTAATTTTTGGCTCAATGGGTACGTAAATAACCGGAATTGTCGATTTTGGAGTGAATATCAGCCAAAAACATTGCAAGAGCTAACAATGCATCCAAAAAAAAGTCACAGTTTAGTGCGGTTTATGGGTTGGTGGCATTATTGGATCGTACTTCTTCAAAGATGATGCGAATCGTAACGTAACTGTGAATGGTGAGATGATATCCAACTTTTTTTTTGTCCAAAATGCAAAAGCTTGACTTGCATGACATGTGGTTTCAACAAGACGGTGCCACATGCCACACAGCACGCGCAACAATGGACTTATTGAGAGGCGAGTTCAGTGAACATTTTATTTCACGTTCGCAAAAAGTGACAAAATACTTTGTAGTGGTGAGGTTAGATTAGGTTAGGTTAAGGGGCTGACAGTTGATGTCTTAACCGTCACACTTAGATCAATACAGATCCATTGTGATACCCGTGAGTATTGCTACTCAAGCAAATAAGAAAAACCTATGTGTTCGGTTAGTCAAGCCATTTAGAGGCTTTGACGAAGTTCAGAATGTTAGTACCTAGCGTACTTTTTTTTTTGAATTGAAATATTTTTATTTAGCCCAAATTAGCTATTTATAATTTACAAAATGATTATGATTAATATATATATACATTTTTATGTTATTTACAATGGCATTGGCGTTTATATGTTTTATTTAACAAAGTTAATTATTGCTTTTTTAAATATAAATCTATCAGTCTGTTGCTTTACATTGTTTGGTAAATCGTTAAAAAGCTTAAATCCTTTGTAAATTAAACTATTTTGTGATCTTGCACTTCTGTATGATTGCAGTCTTAAATCCTCTCCATTTCTTAACAAAAATGGTTGAACATCTCTTACGTAATGAATATGTTTTGACAAGTATTTTGGTAGTAAATTATTTTTAATTTTGAATACAAAAAATAAAACATTGAAATAAATACGCTGTTTAACATTCATCCACATTAAAGTATTTAACATAAGCACTATAGAAGTATATTTACTACATCTAAGTATTGCACGCATAGCTTTATTTTGCAGTTTTTGAAGATTATTCATTGAACTTTCATTGATTAAATATAAAATTGTAGAGCAAAACTCAAAATGAGGTTTTATTATAACATTGTAAATATTTATAGCGGTAATAGTGCCTACTTTATTTCTAATTCTTCGCAAGAAACCTACTTTTTTTTGCAATTTTCTTTACAATATACTGCACATGAGATTCAAAACATAGTTTATAATCAATAATGACACCTAAGTACTTAATTTCTAATACTTGTTCTACTATTTCTTGATCAATTGTTACGTTAACATTAACATTATCATTTAAAACAATACATTTAGTTTTTGAAACATTTAGTTTAAGCTTATTAGCCTTAAGCCATATATTTAATACTTTAAGGTCTTCATTTAATAGTCGTTCGCATTCCTGGACTGTTTCAGCTTCAACAAACAAGAGTGAATCGTCAGCAAACAAAGCAAGCTCGCAATTTTTAATAACTTTGTTCATGTCCTTGATGTAGCAGTTAAAGAGGAGTGGTCCCAGTATTGAGCCTTGAGGGACTCCCAGTACTAAAGAATTCTTTTAAATCCCCGAAGAAAAAGTTACCAAGCAGTTTCTTCCTTTGATGGGAGAGTGAGGGACAGTGACACAGAAAGTGCGAAGTGTCTTCATGCACCTCCTCGTCACCGCATCCTCTGCATAGATCATCTGAACTGATTCTCATCTTTTTCATATGATAACCTAACAGATTATGTCCGGTCCGGTGATTATGCTTACAAGAGATCGAAGTGATCCCTTTTGTAGCTGCATAATTCTTTCCGTTCTTTGTTTGTTAAAACAGGGCCAGATCTTTCTTGTAGTGCCGGAGGTGTCAAGAAGGTTCCACCTTTCATCGGCCTTAATTGTTATTCTTTTTTGTTTTAAATAACAGGTAGGGGTGCTAACTAGCTGAGCTTGGCTTACGTCAAGCATTGACCCTAATCTTGCTAATTCATCGGCTTTCTCGTTGCCTAGTATATCGCTGTGGCCTGGGACCCAGCAGAGTCTAATGTTGTGCTGTGCGCCAAGAACCTTAAGCTTTTCGCGGCAGCATGAAACAAGCTTTGATTTTACCTCAGTTGCAGTAATCGCTTTTATTGCTGCTTGGCTATCAATGTAAAAGGTGATATCAGCTCGTGGTATCGCCATCATTGAATCATTGATACCTTTTTAGCAGCTGTTGTCAATGCCAGGACCTCCGCTTGGAAGACGCTGCTGTAGTTTGGAAGCCTAAGCGAGGCGGTCAACTTGAGAGATTCGGAATAGAAGCCTGCCCCTACACCAGTGTCCATTTTAGAGCCATCAGTGTAGATAGCTATTGACGACTCACTGGAGTATGGTATATTATCTATCCATTCCTCTCTGCTTGGGATGGCAGCCTGGAATGGTTTGTGAAAATCAAGTTCAGGTATTTTATAGTCTGCTGTGGTACTATGACCCATAACTTTATGAAGGATCTGGGCATGTCCTATGGAACTGTTTATCCAGACTTTAGTTTGACTAAGTATCAGGGCACTTTTGGCCGCAGATTCTTGAACAAACAGGTCTAGGAGAATCAAATTGAGTATAACTTCCTTTCCCGCAGTTGGAGTGGATCTCATTGCTCCCGTAATGCCAGTGCACGCAAGTCTTTGAACTTTTGTCAAAGTTTTCAGGTTCGTGCTCTTTTCTAAAGCTTTCCACCATACCAAATAGGTTAGTATTGGTCTAATTATTGCCGAATACATCCATCTGATAATTTTAGGGTTTGGCCCCCAGGTTTTCCCGAAAATTCTATTGCAGGAGTAAAAGGCAATCGATGCCTTTTTGAATCTTTCTTTTGTGTTCAGGCCCCAATTTAGTTTTTTATCTAAGATCACACCGAGATACTTTGCGTGATCAGAGATTTTAAGAGGGCAGCCTTCAATTGAAGGAATTTTAAAATCAGGTATTTTACGCTTGTTAGTAAATAGCACTAGTTCTGTTTTAGCTGGATTGACCGTCAGCCCACAGTTCCTAGTCCATTTGCTTACCAACGAGAGGGCGTATTCGGTTTGTTCACTGATAGTGGGTAGAACTTGCCAGTCGCTAGTAATGCAAGATCATCAGCGTAGGCTATTATCCTTACTCCACTTGATTTCAATTTAGAGAGTATGCTGTTCATGACAAGAACCCAAAGTAGCGGTGAGAGAACTCCACCCTGAGGGGTGCCTCTGGATGTGGTTACTATCACCCTTTCCTCCGCTAGCTCAGAGTTAATTTGTCTCTTTCTGAGCATACACATTATCCACTGTGTTATTGCTTTTTCGACATTGTGATCGTCCAAGGCTTGCTTCACTGTTTCGTTCTTCACGTTATTGAAGGCTCCCTCAATATCCAAGAACGTTGCAAGGGTGTATTCCTTGTCATTCAGTGATTTTTCTATGACGCTGACAACACTGTGCAATGCTGTTTCAACGCTTTTTCCTTTAATGTAGGCATGTTGAAATTCCGATATACAGTCCGGTTTCAGGGTGCTTCGGATGTGTATATCAATTAGCCTTTCAAAAGTTTTCAAAATAAACGATGTTAGACTAATGGGTCTATAGTCTTTGGCCTCCGTATGGCTAGGTTTACCAGCCTTAGGGATGAAAACTACCTTTACCTCACGCCACGATAAGGGAACATACCCCCATTTTAGGCTATTATTGAAAATGCTAGCTAGGTGTGGGATGATAAGGTTTATGCATTTCTGAAGTATCATAGGGAAGATTCTGTCTAGACAAGGGGATTTGTACGGGGAAAAGGAGTAAATGGCCCATTTTATCCTTTCTTCCGTTATAATATCCGATGGTACTAGGGTTTCTGTATGAGACTCTGTTTCTGGACTGCGGATATCAGCTACGCAGCCAGGAAAGTGAGTATTCACAAGGAGCTCAAGCGTTTCGCTACCGGATTCAGTCCAGCTGCCTGTATGTTTTTTTGAGGGATCCTAGAGCGACTGAATCCTTGGTCAGAATTTTCCTGAGTCTTGCTGATACATTTTGTACTTTCTATTTCGTCGCAGAAGGCCATCCATGAGCTACGTTTTGCTCGTTGTGTTTCGACCTTAAAAATACGTTGACTGGTCTTATAATGTTCCCAATCAGCTTCCTTCCTAGTTCTTTTGGCGACGTTGAAAAGTCTTCTAGTTTCTTTTCTTAAGTTGCCTATTTCAGTGGTCCACCAGGGTGGTTTTTTTCTACCTTTTCCCATATGACAGCTTTTTACTAAAGCGTTGTTCAAAACAACTGAGTTTTTCTGACGCAATATCTATGTCAGAGGGTTCTTGAATTAGAAGTGTGTGCGGGTTTTGAATCCCCTGTCCTACTTCCCTGCAGAATACACCAGTTTGTTTTCCTGAAATTCCTAAAGGGTTTTGGAGTTGCTTATTCATTTTGTATCAAGAAGCCTATCAGTTTATGATCTGAGAATGATTCCTCTTTAAGAACATTCCATTGATCTATTACTATTGTGCTTGAGTTATTGGTTAGGGTAGCGTCAAGCACTTCTTTTCTATTTTCAGTTACAAAAGTGGGTTCGTTACCTCTGTTTGCTACTAAAAGATTATGGTCTAGTATAAATTCAAAAAGAGACTCACCTCTGTTGTTGATGTCGGTACTACCCCATTGAGTATGATGTGAGTTTGTATCACAGCCTAGTACCACGTCCCATCCCTCAGAGGCAGCTTTCTCTACAAGCTGGCTTGTGATATTAGCGGGACCCCCCTTCTTGTCCATCATGCGGCATATAGCACGATGTCAGTATCAGTGGTGGGAGTCCCTTCCTTTCTATTTTCACAGCACGTTGGTCTGGATCACTGTAATTTGCTAAAAGAAAGAGATTAAACTTCTTCCTGGCTAAAATACAGGATCTGATATTACTATTAGCTACTTGTGTGGCTTTGTACAGTATAAAGTCTGATGTGTGTAGTCCTCTAATTCTGCCACCTGAAATCCAGGGTTCTTGAATCAGTGCAATGTCAATTTGTCTAATTCCCAAAATGTAGACAAGATTGGAGCTGGCGGCTTTACTGTGAGGTTATTTTATTTTTTTTTTTTTTTACACTTCAGAATTTTCAGAAAGTAGTTAGCTTACAGCAAGCGTCACACTACGATCAGAGGCTCATCATTAGTGCATGTGTTAGTTGTTAGCAAGATAATAATACAATTAAAGCCTAACACACGCACAAAATACAAAACATAATTAACATGAAATATTACAGAACAACAAAAAATATAATAAAGACGATTACGATAGTGGAGCACTGGTTCTAAACAATGATTTTAATCCCACCTTATTTAAATTTAAATCTATCGATGAACAGTTTAAGTTATATAAAATGCTCATTCGACTTAAGGCTTCATTCTTTCCATAGTTAGTTCTATGGAAGTCAATATGTATAAAGTCAAAAGTACGTAGGTGATGAGTTCCCCCTCGGTAATTTAAATGTATACAAGACAGCAAATAAGGTGCATCAATTTCACCATTAATAAGTTGATGAAAAAATATTAAATCATTATTAACACGCCTTTGATGGAGAGTTTGCAATTGAAGAAGCTGAATACGATGTTCATAGGGAGGCAGATTATAAGGATCTTCCCACGGAAGACTCTTTAAGGCGAAGCGAATGAAATTATGTTGAATTGATTCAATACGTTTCTTATGAATTTCGTAATAGGGAGTCCATACCTGCGAAGCATATTCAAGATGAGGACGAACATGACAATTGTACAAAGAAAGAGTAACATAGGGATCATTGAACTCCTTTGCCCAGCGTTTTATAAAACCAAGCATAGAACTTGCTTTATTAACAATAAAATTAATGTGATGTGTAAATTCTAAGTTTGAACAGAAATGAACACCTAAATCTTTAAATGTTGAGACGCGACAGAGTTTTTGCTGAGATATACAATAATCAAATACACTACCGATTCGTTTTTTAGTAAAAGTTATCGTCTGGCATTTTAAAGGGTTGAGTGAAAGGCTATTTTTCCCACACCAGAATGTGAAACTATCAATGTCGGCTTGTAAAAGGATGCGATCTTGGGTGGACTTTATTATCTTAAAAATTTTCATGTCATCAGCAAAAATAAGAACATCACTTGAGCGTAGACAAGACGATACGTCGTTTATAGACAGGATGAATAGAAAAGGGCCAAGATGGCTTCCCTGGGGAACACCAGATTGAGCAACAAAAGGTTCAGAATGACAATTTCTAAATTTTACCTCATAAGATCTGTTTTCGAGGTATGATTTGATCCAAGCTAAAAAAAATGGTGGAAAACCAAGAGCTTTAAGTTTAAATAAAATAATTCCGTGGCTAAGTTGGTCAAAAGCTTTGGAAAAGTCAGTGTATATACAGTCAACTTCATAACCTTGTTCTAAAGCGTTTGAACATATGTTTGAGAATGTGAGGAGATTAGTAACGGTTGATCTTTTTTTCACAAAACCATGTTGCTGTTCGCAAATGAGATTTTTACTAAAAAATGCTACACTTTCACAAACAACTTGTTCAAACAATTTAGGTATGCAAGAAAGCTTTGCAATGGGCCTGTAGTTTGTTATATCCGCCTTGTTACCCTTCTTGAAAATTGGTGTAAGAAAAGACTTCTTCCATATACTGGGAAATTTGCCTGTTTTTAGAGAAAGTTTGAATAAGAACGTAAGAGGTTCAACTAAAGCATTACTACACTTTTTTAATATTATCGCGGGAATACCATCGGGACCGGCTGAGCAGTCATCATTCAACGCGGATAAAAGATCAAGTACCGTACTCTGTAGCACAGGGATGTGACTACAGCTAGTTTGCGAAAAAGAGTGAAGATTATGAAAATATACTTCATCAATTTCTTGAGGGTTATTAACAAAAGATTCACGGAAATTTGTTGCGAAAGCGTTACAGATATCAACAGTTTTATTTAAAGAAAGATTCTTGTAAGTGAAGTTAACTGGAAAGCCATCTGATTTTTTCTTTAAATTTACAAGTTTCCAAAATTTTTTAGGATTCTCTTTCAAAGAGGTGCCCATATCAGTAACATAAAAAGCATATAAATAATTTGAAAGAGACTTAAATTCGTTAAAAAGTTCAACATAAAAAGAGAAATTGATTGGAGACAGAGTTTTGAGATAAGTTTTCCATGCCTTATTTCTTTTGTTACGCAGTAAACGCAATTCTTTCGTGTACCAAGGGTGGCTAAAGTTTGTATTTCTTGATTTCTTTAAAGGTACATTTTTTTCTAAACAATTATTAAAGATCTTATAGAAATTTGAAACTGCTTCGTCAATATTAGAAAATGCTACATTATCAGCAATTCCAGACATGGTTAAATCTTCAGACAACAAATGGAAATTAGCTTTTCTGAAGTCAAAATTATATAAGCAATCAAAGGAATTACTGTGTTCAGTAAGGTGATTACTTAAGTCAAGAAAAATGTCCAAGGGGGGGTGATATTTATCAATATTAGTAATTCCTGATCTAGATTCTAGAACAAGAGTACTAATAGCGTCAGAAGAAAAGACTAAATCGAGAATTCGATTTTTTGAGTTTTTAATACAGCTAGTTTGCTGTAAGTCAGTAAAAAGGATTTTATCGAGAAAAGATAGTTCCAATTGTGAAGAAGATAGAGAGGCTTCAAGGCAAGATTCGTCTTCCGATGGAATCCAATCAATGTGTGGTAAATTAAAGTCACCTAGAAGTAAGATATTGGTGTCAGAGCAGGACAAACTGATAACAAAGTCTAATGCCAAGGAGAGTTCGCTATAAACAGACTCCAAACTCTTTGGAGGAATGTAGACGTTTAAAATGAAAATAGTCTTAGTCTGTACCATTATCTTTACACATACCAGTTCAATTGATAATACAAATGGAAAAGATACAGAAGAAGAGAAATATGTATTATTTACCGCTATGAGAACACCTCCACCTAAATCCTTTGCATTACCAACATGACGATCGTTTCTGTAAACTTCGAACTCTTGACTGAAAAGTTCTGTGTCGGAAAAGCTTGAATTAAGCCAAGTTTCTGTCAAAACGAATACGTGATGTGGAAATGATTGGGAGTTAAGGAAAATGTCAGCAGTCTTGCTACGAAGTCCCCTTACGTTTTGGTAGAAGAGCGCAAGCCTGTTAAGTTTTTTGACTTGGTTTTCAAAGAAACACCTTGTTTTTGACTCTGTGTAAATTCTTTGATTAAAGTCTCTGCGGGCCATATATTTGTGTTGCAAATAGAATCGAAGAACGTGGGATTCGTTATTAACTTAAAAGAAGAAACAAAACTATTTGGTTTGCTGATCTTAGTACACCTAATGGAAGAGCTGCAAGGTATGCTCTTGGTAGACACTAAGTGGGAAGTTATATCTTCTGGCGTTGTAACTGGGTCCAGACGAGATATAAAAATTATTTTTGGTTTCGAGACAGCTTTAATGATGGAGTTATTTATTATAGTTCCTGTAACGGAGTCGCTATTGGAAGCTACATTTGAGTCAACAATTTGAGGTATATGGGGGGTTACGGTGGGATCTGTAGGTATTTGGGTGATGTTGACATTTGTTCTTTTTGATGGAGGGGTTGAATTTCTAGCAAGCTTTTTTTCTTGGACTTTTTTTTTTGTTTGTCAGGTACACTTTCTGGATTTATAACACCAGAACCTGATTGCACGAGAATATCTTTATCTGCAGAAGAGAAAGTAGTAGGAATAGGCTGTGTCAAATCAAAATCATTAGTAGAAGTAGCACTATCAACCATGATGTTGGTTACAGAGTATGCATTTAATTTGCAAACTGCAGTGTTGAAAGACTTCAGTAGCACTTCAAAATCTTTAGAAAGTTTTAAAATGTCAGCCTTAAAAGAAGACATTTTAAAAGCTAGTTGAGATACAGAGAGCTTACGGCAGTCATGACAGTACCAGTAAGCAAAATTCGAATTGGCTATTTTTTCAATGAAAGCGTTCGTTGAACCAACGCATTTTGCATGGTAAAGATTACCACAGGGTCCGAAACAGGCAAATAGAGGATTGTTATTAGCACCCTCTTGGCAATTTTTATTGTAGCAATCCATATTTTACGAAAGGAGTGTTAAAATATATAATAAAAAATATAGATACAAATTTATTAAAATAAAAAAAAAAAAAAAAATAAAAACAATAATCACGGAAGGCGGGACTCGAACCTACGTGTTTCAACAAAAGTCTCAATTATATCACGCTCTAGCTAACTGGCCCACACAAGGGCTTAAAAATCGATGACAAAAATGTAATGGAATAAAACAAAGAAGGTGGAATCAATTAATTAAACAAAGAAAGTAGGGGAAAGTCAAATAGAAAATAATTGAAAACAAAAAGCACTCACACATGGACAAGGGAACACTTTGGAAAAAACAAAAATACTGAACACCTTACCGGGGAGAACTTTTGTTTCGAACAAAATATCACAAAATTCAACAAAATATTAATTGATTAAAATGCTAATGTAACAAAATATTTTATATAATTATTAAATAAAAACAAAAAAAGGTTCACTTATTCAGTGAAACTTAACACTAATACAAATTTTCAAACACGATTTATATTAGAAAAATAAAGAATAGATAGAGCAAACAAAAACACGACTAGTGATAGGAACCAGTGCAACCACTTTTTGATTATGATCTTTATATTCTCTAAAACTCAGTTTCTCTGTATCTTCTGTAAATCTTTTTTAACACAAAATTAGTTAAGAAGAGCCTGATAGTGTGATTCTTAATCATAATAGAATGTAAATTAAGCATTTTCTAAAGGCGCAGTATTAATTTATTATAATACAAACATAAACACATTAGAAATTCATTAAAAAAAACATTTTTTTTTCTTTTAAATATTTCAGAAACCATTAAAAAACAGGAAATGAAACAAAAGAATCACCATTTCTGGATCTTGTCACAAAAAATTCATGTTTATCAAGCTCCGCGAATCCACCGCTCTGTCATCAAAATACAAAAACATTTTACTTTAAACATACAGCAAGCCGTAAGTACTTAACTTAAGCTTATGTACGTTTAAAAATAATCGAGTTCCTAAAATTTGTTCCTGAAGTTTAACAAAACAAAAATAAAAACGTAAATGCAACTAGTTTTTATAAGAAAATGTAAAAAAGAAAAACTATGGAAAGTTAATATTTAATTTATGTAATTTTCAATTTGTTTATTTAAGTATAATTTTTTAGTAATAAGTTAACGCAGTTTAAAATTTGTTAACAAAAAAAAATACATATTTAAATTTAAGAGTTTAATTTTAAGTTGAAAATTAAGGTAGTTAGTCTTTTTTGTAATTTTTTTAAAAAACAATTTACATCCAAATGTAAATTTAATAACAAGATTTCGGAAAAGCTCATACAAAAATATTTTTTTTTAAATTCTTCTGACATTTAAGTATCGACAAGTTCCAGTTTCAAAAAACAAATTTGAACATGTAAATAGAATTCAAAATCATTTTAATTCCTTTTTGAAACACATTATTTTGCACTAATCTACTATCAGTAAAAAATAAGACTCTATCCACAAAACAAGTTGTTAAGAAAATAATAAATGAGAGATCCCGAACATTATTAGGTAGTTCTGCTACCATTTTCTTTAGTCGATCTTGCAATCATAAGTTATGCCGGTCATGGGATCACACTGAACACTGAAATCTTCAGATTTTGCTACAAATGATCTTGATGTTCTCTTTGTCTTCTTCTGTACTCCTCAATTTTGAGCAGTGGTTTAGGACCGGCACTCTTGAAAGTAGGAATTTATTTTGGAGCTTCTGACATTTTGCCTGTATGGTATGGACTGTTCAATGATTCAAAAAGCTGACCTAAGTCTTCTTTGTTATATGGCATACCAAGAGCTATACTGATGATGTTTTTTTTTTTTTAGTTCTTGTAATCCGATTGTCTGTTGTTTGTTTCTACTTGTAAATGGATATTACTTGGGTGGATAGTGATGGTCGTGAAATGAATATCCACTTATACGGTTGCGACTTTAGTAGCGCTTGCTATGCTCGACGGGGGGGGGGGGGGGTAGGATCTTGTCGCATCATATACCTAAGCACACATAATACAAGATGTTGTTTACTATGAATAATAATAACTTTCAATTTCATATAAATTTTACATGTGCGAAATTAGCACATGTAAATTTTTTTTTTTTTTTTTTTTATCCGATGGAAATCTTCAAAAGACACTCGGTAAGAAAACCGAGTAGTGTGGGACTCTTACCGCACTGAAACCACCGGTGAATCAGGACCAATCTATGAAAGATCGACAAATGATTTTTATTTCTTAATTTTTAAATCGCATTGGGGGAAGTTTAAGGTTATAACACTTTCCCGTAGCTTTTAGACCATCAGCTCATGAGGCTTGGTTCTTCTTAATCTCCGAACATTGTCTCGTACATTTAATACGGTCTCCATTTCAGAGTTAGTATGACTTTGCAGTCGCTGATTGTGTGATACAGCGTGTTTCTTAACCACTTCTGTAACCATTTCAATTTGAAGGTCACGATGTAGATCGCTATTTCTTATATACCAAGGGGCATTTATTATTCCACGAATGACCTTGCTTTGGAATTTTTGGATGGGTTCAGCATTTGTTTTCTTTGTACAGCCCCATAGTTGGATGCCATATGTCCAAACGGGTTTCAATACTTGCTTATATAACATTAGTTTGTTCTGGATAGATAGGTCAGAGTTCTTTCCTATTAACCAGTACATTTTTCTGTACTTCAAGTTTAGTTCTTCTCTTTTCTTTTTGATGTGTTCTTTCCATTTAAGCTTTGCATCCAAATTCATTCCAAGGTATTTGGCGGTATTGGAGTAAGGTACTTCTGTACTGTTTATAAAAATTGGAACATTGTTTATGTTTTTGTTTGTAAAGTTTATATGCTTCGATTTTGTTTCGTTTAATTTGATACGCCATTTGTGCGTCCAATCACTAACTTTATCGACAGCATTTTGCAATTTTTGTGTAGCCTTCGTAACGGATTTATCTGGCACCAATATTGCAGTATCATCAGCAAAGGTGGCCATGATAGCGTTGATGTCCACTGGAATATCCCTTGTATATAACAGATACAGGGTTGGTCCTAGGACACTTCCTTGTGGTACACCGGCTTCAATTTTCTTAAGTTCCGAGTAATTTTGGTCGTACCGTACTCTAAAGAGTCGGTTCGTAACGTAGGATTTCAGTATTTCGAAGTACTGCCTGGGGAAGTCCCTATGCAGTTTGTACTCAAGTCCCAAGTGCCAAACCTTGTCAAAAGCTTGAGCAACATCTAAGAATACAGACGAGCATACTTGTTTTTCTTCAAGTGCCTTTTCCACAACATCCGTAATTCGATGCACTCTATCTATCGTGGAATGTTTATTTCTAAATCCAAACTGATGGCTCGGAATTAGTCTTCTTTCTTCAATTATTTTGCTAAGCCTTTTCAGTAGCAGTTTTTCAAAAACTTTTGCCATGATTGGTATAAGCGATATTGGTCTGTAAGATGTAACTTCTGTTGGTGGCTTACCTTGTTTAGGTATAACAATGACTTCTGCAATTTTCCAATGATGTGGCACATATCTTAGTTTAAGGCATGCGTTTATTATAAATTGGAGTTTCTTGAAGGCTATAAGAGGCATTTCTTTCAGAACCTGAGCAGTTATAAGATCGTACCCTGGTGATTTTTTGTTTGACAACTTATGTTGACACATGCTTCTTACTTCTTTGAGCGTGACAAAAGGTATTTCACATTCGTCGTTTCTGTCAACAAACTGTAAGGGATCTGTAGCTGTGCTTGCTGGGAATGGCTTGAAAACATTCGCGAGATGTTCAGCGAAGAGATCAGCCTTTTGTTTCAGGTTTCCGATCCATTTACCATCTTGAGATTTTATCGGCGGGTTTTGTGTCTGAGGTCTTTTTAGGCGCTTATCTGCTTTCCATAAGGAGTATTCTGTAGAAGCATCCGTCGTCAGACTTTTCAGGAATCTACTTAGTAAATCATTTTTAAACTCACAGATTCTTTTTTTTAATTCGTTGTTAAGACGGTTAAAAACTACCTTATCATCTGGGAATCTCGTGGATTGCCATTTTCTTCTAGTTCTTCTTTTTTCCAATATCAACTCCTTTATTTCGATAGGATATTTTATTTCTTTTTCTCTCGCATTCGAAATAGTTGGAGTACTTTCTTCTGCAGCCTGCTGCACATCAGCAATAAATTGTTCTACTTCATGATCAATTTGTTCAATTGTTTGCATAGGGGATCTTAGGTTTATAAAATTTTCAAGTTTGTCTCTGAATTCGTTCCAGTTTGTTCTGTTATTCACGAGCTTGGGATTACTTTTTTCTATTATTTCTGTTTCGCTCAGTGATAAAATTACTGGAGTATGATCTGATGATAAATCGTAATTACCTTCGACACTTATATGATTTCGTTTAATACCTTTAACTACGAAAAAGTCTATAAGGTCTGGTATTTTGTTAGTATCAGATGGCCAATATGTTGGCGAACCAGAAGAATAAAATTCGCAGTTGTATTTTCGGCCTGCTTGGTATAGCCGTTTACCTTTTGTTGTTATGAGCCTAGATCCCCATTGGGTGTGTTTAGCATTGAAGTCGCCACCAACAAGGAAGTTATGTCCTAACAAATGTAGGAGTTCTGCATAGTCTTCTTCAGTTGGAGAGCGCCTCGGAGGGCAGTATATAGCTGCTATTTTGAATTCTTTCTTTTTTATACCAATACTAATTGTTGTTACTTGCATGTTTTCTTTAGTAAACTTTGGTTCTTCATAGTGTGTTAAGCACTTTTTTATAAGTATTGCTGATCCTCCCCTAGCTTTGTCAGCTGGGTGCGGAGCGTAATAACATGTATAGTTTGGTAATTTATTATCAAGACTTTGTTCAATAGCGAGGTGGGTTTCGGACACCAAACAAATGTCTATATGCTCTATGTCTAAAAAGATGTTTAGTTCTGATACATGCTGTAAAAGACCGTTTGCATTCCATGTTGCGATTTTGAGTGTTCTGTCCATCATTGTTTTTTAAGAGCGACTTCTTCGCTTAGCTGTTTTATGTTTAAATCTTGTTGGTCAATCCTTTTCAGGATGAGTTCCAGCATTTCTTTTATAGAAGTTTCCTCATTCTTCCGCACATTTTTTACAATCTGGGAATAGGATTTGTTTTCATCACTTTTGCTTAGTGCAATTGCTTTTCCCGGTTGATTTTTAGTAATGTTATCGACCGTTACTTTTTTGCTTTCAACTACTGGTTTTGTGTTGGTTGAGTTTCTAAACTTGTTCCCAGTTTTGTTTTTTCTTTTTGTGTCTTGGAACTTTTTTGCTACTGGACATCCTCTGTAACTTGCAGGATGATTGCCTTGACAATTAACACATTTCGCTTTCTGTTCTCTGCCCATGGGACAGTTTTTAGTTGCATGTCTGCCTTCGCATTTAACACAAGCGAACTCGCGATTGCAGTATTTTTGTGTATGCCCAAAGGCTTGACAGCGCTTACATTTTGGAACAGTTTTCGACTTTCGCAGTGGTTCAATTTTGACAACTATGCCCATAATTGATTTAATACTGTAAATCTTATCGAGACTTTCTTTATTTTCAAACGTGAGCATAAATAAAGGTAGAGATCTCTTTTTTGTCGTTGATACCCCAGTGGAGTCTTTTACTATCTCATTTTTAATAAGATTATTGGCATCGAGAGCTTGAAAGCCTTTTTGTATAAGGTCTTCGACAATTTCTTTGGCAACACATGAAGAGTGAAGGCCTCTTGCTACTACTTTTATCGATCTTGTAGCTTTATTTTCGTACGAGTGCCACTGAATTTTCTTTTTGTTCAATTCTTCAGTGACAGATCTATACGCATCGGCGTCTTCAACAATGACTTTCCAATTGTCTTTATTGTATGATGTATATTTACATGCCTTATTCGTGCATTTTTCTACTATGCTCTTTAGCTCGCCAAACATTGCCAATCCGGAGATCATAATTGGAGGTGGGGCAGTTTGCCTGGTACCTTTAACGTGAGACTTATTTTGGGGTAAATCTCTTATTTCTTTATTGGATGCTCTCATTATTGTAGCAGTATCTGATTTTGAACCTGTTTGCTGACATTTTATAACAGCCTCTGGGCTACTCTCTGCTTTTCGTTTCTTTGACTTACGTTTATTTCGGTTTCCTTCAGTTTCAAGGAGGAGCTCTTCCTCATTAGAAGTTTTTTGTGGGCTTTTCACTACTGGTGACTTTGGACTTGATATGTTGTCTTTCACGGACTTTTTGTCGAGCAAGCTGACTTTTTCTTCGAGTCTCTTCACTTGTTGCTGAAGACTTTCAACAATGGCTTCAAGTTGTTTTCTGGCTAAGATTTCTATTTGCCATTTATCGAAATAATTTTCGGATTCAACTTGGTGGATCTCGTTGTTTTTTGTGAAACACTGCTGATCTTTTGTTTCGATCTTTTCATAGATGGTTCCTTTTTCGTTAATGACTTCTATGTCATTTGATTTTTGCGTTGGGGTTTTCGATGGAGTAACCCTTGGTGATATTTTTGGTGGAGTTCTTAGTGTTTTTGAACTCCGTCTATTTCCTAGAAGCAATAATTGGTCCTCCCCAGAATCCATAGGACCGATCTCCGAAGAGAGTGGATTTACCAGTTTATCTGGATTGCCACCTGGGGTATTATATCCATTTGTTTTACTCATTGCCATATTTGTTTTTGTTTTTGTAACTTTTGTTTAGTCCCATAAATAGCTCAGTTACCTCTTCTATTTAGGTTTCTTGGAGAGCTGGTTCTTCAGAGCGATTATCTTATCTTTTGCTCCTAATTCCTGAGAAGGTAGCTCAGGTGTCTCAGCTCTTGGATTCAATAGATCCAACGCTCGTCGTTAGTTCACCTTACGGTTATCCAGCGGGCACCACTTGGAGGTGACGATGCAAATTTATAACACTGTTGTCCGACGACGACGAAAACAGCCACGAGGTAAAATCTAACATGATGCATTTGATCGCGCAGTGCGCGAGTTAATAACGATGGTTCGTTATGGGTCCAAAAATATAACTTAGTATTAGCTTGGTATGCTAATACTGTCTTCCATCTACAATTCAAAATAATGATAAACTGCGATTGGAGTATAAAATACACGATCAAGTGTTACTTTATTGAGAGTTGTATTTCAAAAGAACCACGATGAAACTATGTTCATCGTATTTATACAATTTCTTGCATATTTACTTTTTCTTAATAGGTAGATACAAGGAATACATTATGCTTATCTCCTAATTGTAAATAAATGCTTATCTCCTAATTGTAAATATAATAGATAGCAAGAATACACTGAGTACATTGCTTATCGCTTAATTCTAAATAAAGAAATGACTGTGTGATGTTTGTTGGTCACGTAGTCCATTTCTTATCGCTGTAAGGATAATATATCTTGATACTTAGTGATCGAAATTAAATTCTTTTATTTGATTTATAAGAAACAATTAATTCCATAAAGTGCATGTACGAAACCAAATTCTTTCAATTGATTTATATTATGAAAAAAAAAACAACAACCATTTTATGTGTAAACAATTAAAAGATGCACAAATTATTTCAATTTTTATAAACCATTTTATTTTATTTGATAATGTGTCGGCTGGCGAAAGAGGACTGACCATTACAAAAATGCATCAAGAATCAAGAACCCTCCAGTATTGGGTTTTTTTTTATGGAAACCAACCCTAAATATAAGTTGCCTTTAGCAACCTATATGCTGTCCACAGCTTTGACACTATGTGTATACAAAATGCAGCGCAGCATATTCCGCTGACTATTAGAATTATTTTTATTGGTGGTGGCATCATGAAATACTTTAACTATGCATCTTGCACAAAATGTTCATGCTATTTATATGATTATAGCGATGAAACATTAGGCAAGAATGCAGAGAGTGACATTCTATGCCTGAATTATGTGAATCATATATATTTTGTTTCAACACTGGAGAGCTCTGTTTTCCTAGTAAAATAATATCAAATTAGAACACTATTCAGATAACAAGACAATAGAGTTGGATGAGAAAATTTTGATGATTGATGTAAAAACAATGAATTGAATTAAATAGATAAAAAAATTAGCGTTTGAATAAAAAAAAATGATAATCTTCACTTAACACTTAGGTATATAATTTGAAGTAGGGGTATAGCTGTATGTTAACTCTCCTCCCTCTTAAAATTAAACGTCCTCGTTTAATATGCCTTTAGCCATTAATGCTTGTTTGTATAACTTATTATATTTTTTCTTAGCTTGTACATTTTTATAAGCTGAATATGTTTTACAAATTTTGTTTAATATTATTCCAAGTAATATAATTACTGATATAATAATACAAGTATATATTGTGGATAATATAGGATGTTCCTCTATTGGAATCGTAAATTTTCTTAATGCTTTAATATTATCAAATTTATATTTTGAATCTGTTTGTAAGATTTCTAAAATTTCAAATTCATCCTTATGTTCTAAGTCTAAATATCTTTTGATTTCCGATTTATAATTTAAATATTTTTGATTTTTAATTGTTACGGATGTATTAAATTGAATAAGGTTTACATCGGTAATATTTGTTTAATTATCAATATTATAATTTCCACTTAATAAAATATTACTTTCGTCAATTCTAAATAATGGTGCATTTTCTTCTTGAACAATGTTACATTGTGCTAATTTGTTATTTAGAATAGGTATAGTGCAATTGTCTTTAGGTAGTTCTTTACAAATCATAGAATCTACAAATTTATTACATTTTTCTGTTCTGGTAAATTTATTATTACATTTTGAAATTGATTTATCTAATAAGAGTTTTCCATGTCTGAATTCAATTGGGGTTAAAATAAAGTGTTTGCATTTTTTATTTATGATTGGGTATTTGTATAAAATAAGTTTTTATTTACTTTATTTTATTAAAAAAAATATATTTTTTTACGAGCGAGAGCTCTTTATTCATTCAATTCAAAATTACAACTGACTCTTAAAAACTAAATTTACCTAAAGCTAACTTAACCTATGGGAGCCGCCAGCATCGTAGGTACGTGATGGAATGCGCTTGGTGTCATTTTTTGCTTCCAGACATGTAGTCAGCATTTTGACACCTTGCGCGTGTGGGACTGTGGGAATGATTATTTGGAATCGTGGGAATGGTTGCTTGGGATTATAGGGAAATATTTGTTGCCTTAACTCTTCCCCCGCTAAATTCAAACGTCCTCGTTTGACCTTCAAAAAAAGGGAATCTGGCTGATCCTTGTTGGCTTGGTCGGTACCATCTGTTTTGGCGAGTTCGTACGAGGTGTTCCTTCGTTTTCCGGTTGACTTTCTGATGTTGATATTTTTGGAATCTGATCCAGATCTATGGTGATACTGGTCCGTCTATTTTTCCTACGGATGAGCATCCTTACGACGGTACCCACAATTACTGTTAATGTTATAACAATCAAGCTGGAGTTGGTTAGTAAATGTACGTTGTTCTCTTCTTTTATTTGCCCAATGTATTCGGTGTTTTTGAGATGTAGGTCCTTCATCATTTCTAATGTCAACACTTCTTCGAACTTTTCCGCTTGTGAGCCAGGCTGTACGATAGCTGGTAATGGTTTCGAATCAGGAATTTCTTTTGAGATGTAGCTTTGT
This sequence comes from Eupeodes latifasciatus, assembly GCA_920104205.1. Lineage (NCBI taxonomy): Eukaryota > Metazoa > Arthropoda > Insecta > Diptera > Syrphidae > Eupeodes > Eupeodes latifasciatus. The sequence goes on along the minus strand of OV049924.1, from coordinate 386,788,064 downwards.
TTATTGACGGTGATGGATGCATTATGGAATTGGATTATGAAAGATCCTGTCAGGTTGGTCACTTCTCCGTTAAAGACGATTGATCCATTGTATTTGTTTAAAAGGAGGGTTCCGGGGAGTATTTCTTCGACGCTGGGGATGTGTTGGTTATTTACCTCTGTGCAATTTGATGGTCGTCTCCGTAGTAAATTCGGTATACAATTATTTTCACTTATATCTTGAATTTGATTTTGTTTACAAATAGCTAAATTGTTGAAAGTTTTACATTTTTCTTTTATTCCAAATATTTGACTGTTACATTTTAAAATATTATCAAAGGCAATTCTTGTTACAATATTTTTTCTTTTAATTGGTTTAATCATTAGTTTCTGGCAAGATTTTGAGTTTGTTATGGGTATACTTATAATATAAAGTACATTTGAAACGTTTGTTGCGATTTTTATATCTGCAAATTCAAATGCTTCTTCTAAGTTAACATAAGGAATTTCGTATTTTTCGAATATTTGTTGTGCTAAGTTTATTTCAGAATCTGATAAAATGAACGAGTTTATGATACCCGCTTTCGCCCAGTGTAAGGCATAGTTTACATTCATTAATTCTTCTTTTATTATGTCTAATTTAAATTTAATATTCGTTAAGTATTCATTTCTTAAGTTCGAATCCTATTTTATGATATCAACAATATTATTTGTAATACTTGTAATATTATTTAATCTTTCATTAGTCAACTTATTGATAACTAGTTGCTTATTATTATTTCTTAATACATTGTTTATTTTTTGCTTAATAATTTGGAAATCGGCATGATCTGGATTGCCAGCTATCCATTTCCATGCCGTACCGATGAAATTTAATGATCTTTGTTTTCTTGGTCTAGGTTGTAGTCGCATGAGGAGGTTTTCGAGGGTGGAAAGTTCATGAGACAGGAAAGGATATAATGGGTCTTGGTTGGAAACGTGAATATGGATTTTTGACTTGATATCCTCAATAAATTTGGTATATAATTCCAAATTTATGTCGTGTATGATGTTAAAAGTACCCGTCTGTACTTTCGAATATCCAAGGCTCAAAGTCGCCACCTTTGAGTTAGTGTAGTCCAGAATTTGAATATCCGCGTATAACATGGGCAAGGACAATATTAAAAGTGTTGCTGCATTCATGTTGATTTGTTCATTCAGATGTTCGGCTACTTGAGGCGACTTATATTGGTTCGTTTTTTTTTTCACTTTTTTTTTCTTCTGTCTCTACTGGTAGGCACGGGGTATATTCTAAAAAAGCACGGCTGCTTGAGGCGATAATATTGTTCGGAACTTAAAAACGCGACTACTTGAGGCGACTTATATTGATTTCTTTTTTTTTTTCACTTTTTTTTCTTCTGTCTCTACCGGTAAGCACGGAGTATGTTCTGAAAAAGCACGGCTGCTTGTGCGAACCGCACAAACCGGTCCCTGCTCAGGCGCCTAATAAGTTTTTATTTACTTTATTTTATTAAAAAAAATATATTTTTTTACGAGCGAGAGCTCTTTATTCATTCAATTCAAAATTACAACTGACTCTTAAAAACTAAATTTACCTAAAGCTTACTTAACCTATGGGAGCCGCCAGCATCGTAGGTACATACGTGATGGAATGCGCTTGGTGTCATCTTTTGCTTCCAGACATGTAGTCAGCATTTTGACACCTTGCGCGTGTGGGACTGTGGGAATGATTATTTGGAATCGTGGGAATGGTTGCTTGGGATTATAGGGAAATATTTGTTGCCTTAACTTATACTACTATTATTTTGTTTATTATTTTCACGAGAAATATTTGTGAATATTCAAGTATGTCTATTATTGATACTTCGATTTTTTCTTTATTAATAATTTCTTTGATTTCACTTAGTTTGATTGCTTTTGAATTAAAATTATTATTTTTTCCTAGGTTGATAGTTTCTGATCGAAATCAAATTATTTTATTTGATTTATAAGAAACAATTAATTCAAGAAAGTGCATGTACGAAACCAAATTCTTTCAATTGATTTATATTATGAAAAAAACAACAACCATTTTATGTGTAAACAATTAAAAGACGCACAAATTATTTCAATTTTTATAAACCATTTTATTTTATTTGTTAATGTGGCGGCTGGCGAAAGAGGACTGACCATTACAAAAATGCATCAAGAATCAAGAACCCTCCAGTATTGGGTTTTTTTTATGGAAACCAATCCCAAATATAAGTTGCCTTTAGCAACCTATGTATATGCTGTCCATAGCTTTGACACTATGTGTATACAAAATGCAGCGCAGCATATTCCGCTGACTATTAGAATTATTTTTATTGGTGGTGGCATCATGAAATACTTTAATAAAAAAAACTATGCATCTTGCACAAAATGTTCATGCTATTTATATGATTATAGCGATGAAACATTAGGCAAGAATGCAGAGAGTGACATTCTATGCCTGAATTATGTGAATCATATATATTTTGTTTCAACACTGGAGAGCTCTGTTTTCCTAGTAAAATAATATCAAATTAGAACACTATTCAGATAACAAGACAATAGAGTTGGATGAGAAAATTTTGATGATTAATGTAAAAACAATGAATTGAGTTAAATAGATAGGAAAATTTTGTTTGAATAAAAAAAAAATGATAATCCTTACTTAACAGTTTCCATTGTATTTGATAATTCCTTCTTTATTTCCCTAAGCATGAATGTTTCCTTAATCGTTTGTGGATCTAAAGTTTTTAATAAGGTTTCAAAATGAGTATTTATTTGAAGTTGTTTATTATTATTTTCCGAAAGGTTATTTAAAGATTCATGGATTTCTACTAAATCGTCATGATCGGGATTTCCGTACATAAATTTAATTACGGAACCTAAAAAGTTTATTGATCGTTTAGATCTCGTATGTGTTATAATTTGTTCTTCAAGAGTGCTAATTTCTCTGATTAGTTCTTCGTCTTCTAATGATGGTTGATATGCTGCACTTATTATGTTATGAAAAGGTTTTAAAATTTTATCTAAGTCTATAACATGGTATAAAAAGTTTGTTTCATTATTATAAATATGCGTCGCGTCGTCTGCTTGAGTGGCAATATATTTTTTATTTTTTAAATTTACTATGTTTGAGGATTTCACAAAGTTTAGCTTTGTTACCTGAAGGATGAATATTATTATAAGGTAAATATTTTTTCTTGATGTCATCTTTATGAATGATCTTCCCCTGTGTTGTTTGGAAAGTGTCCCCACTGTCTTTATTAACAATGTATTTTTTATATTTTGGCGTATCTTTAGTACGTCTATTACTTTTTACGAACACTTGATCGTTCCTTTTATATTCTTTATTAACACGTTTTTTATTGTGATATTCTATATTTTTTAAATGTTTTCCAATGTTTTAATTATATTTGGATGTTTACCTCTATCAAAATATATATCTATAGGTTTTTCTTTAGTCACTGAATGGATAGTTAAATTATATTGTTTAACTGCGTTAAATATTTCAATGATCGGTTTAGTATTATTTTGTAAGGCTAATGCGTTACTGAGCTCGATAAGAGTACTATGGAATCTTTCGATTTGACCGTTCGTTGTAGAATGTTGAACTGGAGTCTTAAAATGTTTGATGTTCGATTTATTCAAGATTGCTTGAAAAGAGGGGGTTGAGAATATATTTTCGTTATCTGTGGTTATTTATTCACAGTGTGGGTATACGTTAAGTATTTCTTCGAGTCTGAGATATAAATTTTGTTTATTCTCGAGTCTTATTATGTGTGCGTATTTCGAATACTTGTCTAGTGAGGTTAAAAATAATTCGTTTGATATATAGAATATATCCATATGTACCATCTGTTCAGCAAATGTGGGTATTGGTGTTTTGGTTTTAATTCTTGTTTAACCGGATGTCGCTCATACTTTGTTGTATGGCATATTCTGCATGTGTTAGTGATCTCATCTACGTCGGTTATATCTTGTAGCAAGTTTCTTGCGATTAAATATTTATAATTTTCAAAGTGTTTAAATATTTCGTCCTTTATATAGAAAAGGCTTTGTTCGTCTATTTTTATCGCATTTAACGTGTTTGATTTAAAATCTTTTTCAGTTCTGAAATGGCGAACTTGATATCTTTATAAGAGATCGTGTGGCGTACATGGTCTTTATGGATATTTTCCGTGACTGTACTTTGGTCGTTAGTTAAAATGGGTTTCATGATTATTTGGTTATGAAATGAATTTAAAGGGTTTGGCACGCATTTAAGTGTTTTAAATGGTGAGTTATCAAATAAATGTACAGAGTCTTCGATTTTTGTGTTCATGTTTAATTGTTGGGTACGTGACAAAGCGTCGGCTACAACAGTCCAAATAGGTGAATTATATAGAGATTTACTTGGTTTTATAATCCCATCCTTAAGTAAGTTTTCTACCTCTTTATTGACAAATTCATTGTCAGGAAGTTTGGAAGTTCCAATGGATTGGAGTGATCTCGAATATTCCTCCTCATTAGCGCAACATTCAGGGGATTTTCTTCTTCCGAATTTCCAAGAAACAAATCAGTGGAACTCTCCATTTCGTATTATTTTTTTCTTTTTTATAAAATTTTGCACAGAATTTAAAATTTGGAAATAGCTACGTATTTTACTTTACACAGCTGATTTTGACACAAAACAAGCACATAAAAGTAGGCAACGTATTTGGTCTACTCAACTGAAAAAAGTTATCTCCCATAATACGAACTAAGTTGAGTTGTGATCCATAATAGGCCCCTAAAATTCTATCAAGAGTGTTCACAACATTATTAATTTGAAAACGATTTAAAGCTGACATTACAACAATTTCGCTTTCACTTATTACATTAAACGGAACTAATACTTTATCATCGTCTGAATAAATCCACTTAATTCTATTCAAATTGAAATCTCCTAAAACAACTATGTAAGAATTAGAATTTAATTCACTTACTATTGTTTGAACATTATTTACATGAGCAGTATAAATATCTAAGTCTGAACTCGGAGGAATATAAGACAGAAAAAAATATACATCAGTACAACAATTATTATTAGCATTTCAAGTCTAGTCTAGTCTCTCATTACAGACGGTTCTCACTACAGACTAAAAACTTTTCTTTATTATTCACTTTTCATTGTTTTCATTATGGATATCCAATGTTCCGAATGTAATTTCTCGGCTTCTAAGTGCGATTTAATATTTTGCGGAGTTTGCCAATCCGGTTTCCATTTTAAATGTACAAAATTGACTAATTCCGATCGTGCTACGCTTGATTCTAATGAAAATATTTTCTGGAAGTGCGGTTTATGCATTAACTTTTCTTCTATAAGCTGCATTCAAATTGTCAAAGATTTTTATAGCATTTTTACTGAGCGCAAATCTGATATTGATAACATTGTGAAACCAATACGCATGACACGCTCCCAAATTAAGTCAGTGCCTACGGTTCAAAACAAAAACAACAAACAACTCTTAAAAGAAAAAAACATTTCTTCCTCGCCTCGTTTTGTTTACTCGCCGCTATCAAAATCTTCTCAATCTCCGTCACTTGCATCGAAGTATGGTTCCAACAACAAAACCCTAGTAAAAAAAACGGTTTCATGTGAGAAAAGTTCAAAGGCAGCAAGTAATTCAAACTCTTCTACAAGTAATGATCTTGCTAAACCATCTACATCAAAACATACGGTGGCTTCGTTCGTTGCTGCTGGCCCAACATCACTATCCGATGGCTCCGATGAGACTAATGTCGCTGTTGTTGATGCTAATGCCGCTGCAGCTACCAACGTTGCTGGCTCTGTTGCTGTGATTCTGGATGGTTGTGTTGATGCTGCTGGAGGTGTGGAGGAGAAAAGTAATTCAAACTCGTCTACGACTACGAGTAATGATTTTGCTAAAACATCTACATCAGAACATGAGGTGGCTCCGTCCGTTGTAGCTTGCCCAACAATACTATTCGATGGCTCTGATGAAACTAATGTTGCTGCTGTTGATGTTGTTGGTGCTGATGCTGCTGCGGCTACCAATGTTGTTGACTCTATTGCTGCGATTCTGGATGGTCGTGTTGATGCTGCTGAAAGTATGGAGGAAGTTGATATGGAAGATGATGTAGGGGTTGCCAATGTTGCCTTTAAGGAGGTTGAAAAAGGTACTTTCACCAAAAATTTAAAGCAAACAAAAAATGTAAATGATCATCGTTCCAAGAAAACATTGTTTGGTACTGCTGCTGTTAGTGATGGTGAATTTACACTGCAATCTGTTCCCCGGCTTCGTTTTCTACATCTTTCTCGGTTGGAGATCAAAGTTACTGAGGAAAATGTTAAAGATTATGCTGCATTTAAGCTAAATATTCCATAGAGCTCTTTGTGCTGTACGAAGCTTATTAAAAAAGATGCTGATTCTAGTTCACTTCGTTATGTCAATTTTAAGTTGGGTATTCCTGCTAATATCTTCGATTCGGCCTTAGACCCAAAAATTTGGCCCGTGCATGTACAAATCAAAAAATTTGTAAATTTTCCCAAGAAGGAGGACAATTCCAAGGTGAAATAAGTTGTAGCTCTGCAATCCCAGCAAATATCGACATAACTCAAGTAAACTACAGTACATCACCATCTGCGTCTAAACTGAGAGTTTATTTCCAAAATGCTGGAGGTATAAGAACTAAATCTCATCAATTATTTACTTCATCATCACTTCATGAGTTTGACGTCGTCGTTATTGTGGAGACTTGGCTGAATCCATATTTTTTTCTCAAATGAATTCTTTAATAATTATTGTCAAGTATACCGGAAAGACCGACCTACCTCAACAGGAATGGACCGAGGTGGAGGTGTGTTGATAGCTGTAAATTCGAAGTTCAACAGTAAGCAATGTAAATTGTTAAATGATTCTGATGATATCGAGCAAATCTGTGTGTGTGTCAGCTCTAAAGGTCTTAGTTCTAAGGATTTTTATTTTATCGCAAGCTATATAAGACCACGTAGTACAATAGATTTATATTCTGTTCATATTATTAATATAAATTCGTTAAACCAGTACAGGCCTGATTTCGATCTCTTCTATATATATCGTAGTCACTATTACATATTTCGGCATTGAAAACATCATCACTTAACCACGTCTCTGTGAGACATATGACGTCATAACAACAATCGACTACAGCAGAATAAAAACTTCCAAGCTTCGATCTCATTCCCCCTACATTATGGTAGTATACAGACAGCGCATTGGAAATATCTTCCACGGCATCAGCAGCAGCAGCAACACGAGCATTGGGAATATTAGCAACAACAGCAACATCATCAGCATTAAGAGCATTGGTAACATCAGCAACAACAACAAAATTATCAGCATCAAGAGCATTGGGAGCATTATCTACAACAGCAACAGCAGCATCAATAGAAACATCATCAGAAACATTTGTGAAAGCTTCGTTATCATGTGTATACGAGGTTGATTTTGTAAGAGCAGCAGTAGTATTTATTAGCGATGAGTTTTTTAAAGAGAATTTATTGGTGGCTTTGATGATAACATTCGCTCTTCGTTTTTTGGAATGTGAATAAACTCTCTTACTTGATGTCCGGTTGGCCAAATTGAAGCTAGCATTAATAGATCGATGTAATTTTCCGGAACTGCAACTTTGAAGTTTAGATAACAAAGTTGCGATATGTCCTGATCTTTCTTAGTAAGCATAATACACTTAATTACATTTGGGGCAATTTTAAGTAAATCGGCTATAAATGAAGTGATTGATTCCACTGATGTTTTATTGTCTAGGTGAGACAAGTGCAACCACTTCATAATGGGGACAGAAACCCCTTGTAGTGACGTTGAAGAGTTATTTTCAATTATACGTATGCGAGAAAGCATCGTTATGCCATGATCAGGTTCAGGGGCCTGGGGAGGGATGATGACTTGCTCGCATAGGTAGAATTGTTGCTTTTATTTTTCTCTTCAGAACTACTTTGAGTAATATTCAACGGTGGATTTGAAGAGCTTTGGGGGGACACTGACCTAATACAAAGTTGGAATTATTTTTTTTTGTATTTTTTTCGATTTATTTTTCTTTGCACCATTCACTGATTCTTTTGATAGCTCACATCTTTTTAATTCACTCAAATTAAATTGATCTTTAAGCTCTTTTAAATCAGAAGACAGTTTATCGAGTTTATCAAACAGAACATTCGCTATTTGTGGTGAAACAATACAAGAGTTACACCGCCACATTATATTAGGATCTGCGACCAAAACTTTAAAGCTATTTTCAGATATCCCGACACATTTTTTATGGTATTTATTTTTTCAATAATATTCGCATTGGATAAAGTTTGAATCCACAAACTCTAAACTACATAAATTACACACATTAAATGACATGTTTGGCAAAAGGCAAGGGAAATTTATAGCAAAATAATTTTAAAACAAGATCTAGACAAAAAGACGTCCGATCGAAACGAAAGCTCACAACAATGACAATATTTTTTCTATCCCATCGCGAAGATTTGGAGGGTGGTGGAATAAGCTCTCGAGAAAGAAATGGTTTTACACCAACATAAGTCGAAAGTAGTCGAACACTTTTGTTGTCCAACCACAAAACGCTGCTTATATCTATGCCGTAGGCTGAAGCGACATATTCCTCAGAGTAGGTTAGGTTAGGTTGAGGGGCTGACAGTTGATGTCTTTACCGTCACACTTAGATCAACACAGATCCATTGTGATACCCATGAGTATTGCTACTCAAGCTATTAAGAAAAACCTATGTGTTCAGTGAGTCAAGCCATTTAGAGGCTTTGACGAAGTTCAGAATGTTAGTACCTGGCGTACTAGAGAGTTCTTTTAAATCCCCGAAGAAATAGTTGCCAAGCAGTTTCTTCCTTTGATAGGAGAGTGCAGGACAGTGACACAGAAAGTGCGAAGTATCTTCATGCACCTCCTCGTCACCGCATCCTCTGCATAGATCATCTGAACTGATTCTCATCTTTTTCATATGATAACCTAACAGATTATGTCCGGTGATTATGCTTACAAGAGATCGAAGTGATCCCTTTTGTAGCTGCATAATTCTTTCCGTTCTTTGTTTGTTAAAACAGGGCCAGATCTTTCTTGTAGTGCCGCAGGTGTCAAGAAGGTTCCACCTTTCATCGGCCTTAATTGTTATTCTTTTTGAGATTTCCTGTTTTAAATAACAGGTAGGGGTGCTAACTAGCTGAGCTTGGCTTACGTCAAGCATTGACCCTAATCTTGCTAATTCACCGGCTTTCTCGTTGCCTAGTATATCGCTGTGGCCTGGGACCCAGCAGAGTCTAATGTTGTGCTGTGCGCCAAGAACCTTAAGCTCTTCGCGGCAGTATGAAACAAGCTTCGATTTTACCTCAGTTGCAGTAATCGCTTTTATTGCCGCTTGGCTATCAATGTAAAAGGTGATATCAGCTCGTGGTATCGCCATCCTTGATACCTTTTTAGCAGCTGTTGTCACTGCTAGGACCTCCGCTTGGAAGACGCTGCTGTGGTTTGGAAGCCTAAGCGAGGCGGTCAACTTGAGAGATTCAGAATAGAAGCCTGCCCCTACACCAGTGTCCGTTTTAGAGCCATCAGTATAGATAGCTATTGACGACTCACTGGAGTATGGTATATTATCTATCCATTCCTCTCTGCTTGGGATGGCAGCTTGGAATGGTTTATGAAAATCAAGTACGGGTATTTTATAGTCTGCTTACATATTTATAAACAACACAACTGTTTCCCAACGATTCCGACCAAAAATACTTGTCGTAGAAAAAGAGGCAAAATTTCCGTTTCATTCGGATTGAGTGATACCAAATTTCACGAACTTCGAAATTCGTAGCAGATAAAACCTTCACATCACTTCTCAATTAATTTGTAAATTCCATAGGAGACGCCGGATATCCATTGGAACCGTGGCTTTTAACCCCTCATCGGACGCCTTCATCGGGGTCAAGCGAATCTAAATTTAATGAGGTCCACACCAGCGCTCGAAACATTATTGAACGCACAAATGGAGTACTTAAAAATAGATGGAGGTGTCTTCTGGGTGCAAGGGAATTGCATTACAGTCCGACGAAGGCGGCCAGGATTATTAATGTGTGCTGCGCTTTACATAATATATGTATTTTCTACAAATCAGTTTTCACCAATGATGAAACCGTTTCTATCGAACATATCGAAAATTACGAAATTGTTAATGGATTCGCATCATTAGAAAGATCTGATTGTATCATAGCAGCGCGGAGAATTCGAACAAATACAGGAATCAACCTTTAACTTGTTGAAATTAGAAAACACATATATTCAAAAGGAAATGAAAAGGTATTTTCAATAAAAAAGTTAACAAAAAACATAAAAATTCTTAATTCGAGAATCACAGTTAATATACCTATTAAAAAATAAACAAAGTAAATAAACTAAATTAAATTCACACACCATGGTCACTTTAAAACATACATATATATATATATATATATATATGTTACTATAAATAAAAATAAATATATGTATTGTACAGCTGGAAACATTGTTTTTTGAGCTCTTCAATTTCAAGAGCACGACGATTGTACTCAATTTTGTCTTCGAGCTCCCGCTTTCGTAACTCCTCCAAAACCAAGAAGTCCCAGATTAAGTGCATGGTAAATTTTCGAAGTGTGCCGACGGATTTCTTTTGCTTCTTCTGATACAGCTTTGAGAGCTTCATAAAGTTCCTTTTTTACTGTAAAGTTCTCTTTAACTCCTTCAGCCAAATCCTTCATTGTGTGACATAAATTCCAATTCCTTTTTGAAAGCTTCGGAGGCAGAACTTTTGTGAGAACTTCCTTGCGGGCGAGAAAAAGGTTTTTTTTTTTGAGGAATATTCTTTGGAGAGGGCGAGGCTTCTTGAAAAAGATTTTGTATTTCTGTATCGGTGAGCACTCCTTCAAGAAACTCAACTGGTGATGAAATCAAAACTTTTTCGGGTGGCCCTATATTTTCTTTATTTCCTTTCCTCTTTGGAACGGCGCGCGTCCAAACCAAACGTTGCTGCAGCGACACCTTCCACAGACTCTTTCATGCCAACTAAATCATATATGGCCTGTTCAAAATCGGAAAATTTGTATTCTTTGTTAGGCCCACCAACAGTGGCATTTTTCGATTTTAAATTTTCAGCCGCCTTTGCTCGGACATATTTTTTTTGATCACTCCACACCTTTGATAATAAGGTAACAATAATAAACAAATAAGTATACAAAAATTGTTGTTAATGCTTACTTTTTTCCATTTTGGAATTGTTTTTATCGGCGGCGGCCCATATGAATTTAATTCCCTCTCTGTCTTCTCCCAAAACTGTAACTTCTTCCTTTGGCCTGCTCTGGAATCCACAGGCGATATCCCGACATTCCTCCATTAAATTCAGCAACATTTGCAGCTGCGACTTATTAGTTGTTTTGGACCTATAAAATTATTAAAACTTTAATTTATTTCCGATGCAATAAACAATTTGTTTCTGTTTCTCCAACAACTTTTTGGGGAACAATTCGGCGGGAGACGAGTAAAAACATTCCCTTTTTTTGACATTTAGAATGCCTACTTTTTTCCCAGAGAATTTTTTCCCTTTTTCGAAGATTGTTTGTAATAATGGAAAAGGAAAGAGAAACAAAATTCCCGGGGATTTTTTTTGTTTGTAATAAGAGAGTGGGAAAAGGGGAACAAATTCCCGGGGAATAGCTATTTAGAATGAGCCTGATTAAGTCTACCCCGAAAATGTTGAGATTGTTGAGTTCGGAGACGTAGACTGTGTTGTGATGATGGTTTCCTTCGAATTTGATATGGCCTTCGAATTCACCGATGATTGGAATTTGATTTAATGAAGCATCTCTGGCTGTGTGATGACTGGAAATCCGATTGATGACCACACTGACTTTGAAATGATCGTGATGTCAGAACCCGTGTCTATTTGAAGTCTCACGTTGTTGCCGTTGATAATGACTTCAACATACTTACGTTTTTGTGCCAAGCTTTGGTTGACTGTAAAAACACGATTACTTTTGGCTGAATGTGCTCGCCTTGAGTTCGTTTTCTTGGAAGCATACGAATTACTGTTCTCTTGCTTTAGTGATTTTCTAGAGCAAAGACAATAACCTTTTTTGTGGCCAACTGTATTGCACTCTCTGCACTTGTGCTTAATAAAAGAACAATCTTTTGAGAAATACATGCCGCCACAATTCCTGTTTTGTGTACCTAACTGACCTCGTGGTTGTTTTTTCCTTCGTTCTGTTTGGAAAAATTATGCTTTTGCTGTGGTTGTTTGGCTGCGACGTGCTGAACTTTTGATGCTGCAGTTTCTATCATGGGCGTGTCTTTTTGCAGGTTTTTATATCGAAGAATTTCCGAAACTAGATTGTCAACTGTGGGGTCTTTCTCTTTATCAAGAAAAGGAAGTAGCTTAATGCGTATGTAGACTTTTGGTGATTTAAGACCCATGACATATACTATGCATTTGAGTTGGTTCATAGTAAATTTCTCTAGCTCGAAATTCTCACAACATCGATTAACTTTGGCTGCAAATGTGATATACTTATGTATGTAGTCATCTATTTCACCTTTTGTCATCTGTAGTCAATTGAATCTTGCCGCGAAAACTGATTCGGAACGACCAAGCAATTTAGATAATTTGTCTACTGTTTCTTTAAAACTCAATTCACGTGGTAGTTTTGGAAGAATGTAATCTACATACTTGTCGTGGGCTATAGAATGAATTTTACGCAGTAAAAGTCTTACCTTGCTTGCATCGTCGAACTCTTTTGCGTCTTCTGCGAATAAATCCTCGTATCGCCGGTACCAAACTGGAAAAGTTTGTCCATTTTCTGGATCGTGATGAAATTCATTGATGTTTTTCGCTAATGCATCCATTTTCAACTCTGTTGCAATAACACTTGGAGCACCCAATGACATCTGGACTTTCTCGAGCAGGGCACTGTTCTGAGAAATAATCTGAACTAGAATGGGGTCCATGCTTGGTGGTTGTTGACCTGGTAGAGCTGGTTGAGCTGGCAGACGTGGTGCTTGCTGTTCTTCTGCCATGATGATTTGAGGTTAGCAAAAAAAAAAAAAATTGCTGCGATTGCGTGTTGGAGATTTTAATTTTTAAAAATCTAATCGATCCTTTCGTTTTTTTTTTTCGAACGAAAACCTCGTCGCCACTTTGTTGTGTTCCAATAAATAAAATAACAATTAACTTTATTTAATAAAAATGAGATTTAACAGTACTAGTGCTTTGCTTGCCAAGAATAAGAAGGAATCAAAATGTACTAGAAACCTTTCCATTTAGTACATTAATAAAAGCGTTGCCAACATTTATAATACAAATTATAAGTATGTAGAGTTCACTTATTATTTTTAAAGAAAACACGTTTAATTTGGATTGAATTATAATAATAGCGTATTATTTATTGAACAAATAACTTTTAAACATAGCTTTAGCTAACTTTATTTAGACGTGATCTGTTCTCCTCGACAGGAGTTTAATGACTAACTTAAATCTACGTTGGACGCTGGGATGGCTTTCGTTCTTTCGTTATTTCGTTCTTTTGTTCTTTCGTTCTTCGTCGATCGTATGTGTGTGTGTCTATGCACGCGTCCGTCTGTCTGTGTTCCTACCCCACAAGTATGTATTACCTTTTTGTTTTTTTTTTTATTCTGTGAACAATTTGCAATCAGATTCCTGAATTCTTTCGGTTGCTTTTAAATTTTGTTTAAAAATCCCTTTTTTTTAATTTAATTTGTTTAATTTTTTGAATTCTAATTTTTCTTTTATTAGGTAGGGTAAAGGCACTAGTATCCGGACACTTAACACATTTGTTATCTTTGAATTTGATTCTTCGACTTACTATTAAAGCTTCGAAATATTGTAATACTGCATCTGAAAGCTTGTTTAATGTTTGATAGCATAAAATAAACAAACTTCGCAAATTTATCACCATAATTATTTAATAACTAGAAATCTAAAAAAAGTCGATTTGCACTAGTATCCGGACAGAAAAATTTAGTTTCCGGACAATTTTATTTTAGTATCCGGACACGAAAATTTTGTACGAATTAATAGGTATTTCTTCTCCGTTTCTTATGAAATGAAACATCGTTAGTTTTTGAAAAAAATATATACATTATACTTTAATATTTTTTTTTTAAAGTGTATAAGAAAAAAAACAAAAATGAACAATAAAATAATTCAGTTTGGCACTTTTAAAGGTTACCAAGTTATTTTTTTTTATATATAAAAGTTATCACTAAGCAATTAAAAAATAAGAACACAGCTCATGTTTATAAGAAAATTAATAATACTTTAGTTCAGTTTATATAAAAAAATCATATTTTTTTAAATTTGATAGGTACATCATAAAACACAAAAACAAACGAAAAATAGTTTAGTTCTTATAAAAAGGTTAACAATCCACTTTTCTTAGTAAACTAGTCGTTAAAACAATAAATTAATAAGTATTTAGGTATGTTTATGTAAAAAAAAAATTATAATAATGTAACTTCACAAACAGCTTGCTAAAAAAAACTAAGTTTTTTTAAATCACAGAATAAAAATAAAAATAAACTTATTATATTATTACTTATATCTAGGTATCTTAATATTAATTAAGGTTGTTGCTATCACAGCAATGTTTGCAATTATAGTCTTTTTTTGATGCTAATTCATATCCCAAATCTGCCATTGAAGTACAGCTGAGATGAAACCATCTGGCACAGCTATCACACCCGATGTTTTTTAGGCTTTCATCTTCAATATCACTTTGCAGCTCGTCGAAGCACTCCTGACACTTCTCTCTTTTTTTAATAATTTTCTTTTTCAACGATGTTGCTTTTTTGTCCGTCTTTTTTGTTGATGTTGCTTGTTTTCTTTTTTCTATGCCATTATGCTATTTACACAACTTCTTGCGGGCGAGAGCACTAAAGCAGTATATTCCACCGGGTTCTGTTGACCAAGAGATATTATGTAATGTTACTAATGGAACTTTAACAATGGTTAAAGCCATATTCGATTTTAAGAATTTTGAAAAAATCTATTTCAATAAAGTTAAAAAAAAATATCTCACCTCTGTTTCATTTTGAACAGATAAACTGCTCCTTGATGCGCAGGATTTCTCGTTGTCGCGTATGAAATCCATTGCCTCAAAATAGAAAAGAGATCATTTTCTTCACTTCCTGCTCCGCTTTTTTCCTTTTCAGCTCCCTTCTATAGTTCGTCCGCAGAACATTAATTTTTTGCGTCACATCCTTTTTGGTCGCTTCGGGATACTTCTCTTTGTATTTTAGAAGGAGCATTTCGTACTGCTCATTTTTCAAATACCGGTTGCTGTACTCCT
This sequence comes from Eupeodes latifasciatus, assembly GCA_920104205.1. Lineage (NCBI taxonomy): Eukaryota > Metazoa > Arthropoda > Insecta > Diptera > Syrphidae > Eupeodes > Eupeodes latifasciatus. Next base: position 386,772,704 of record OV049924.1, on the reverse strand, counting down.
TCGACTTAATGTTCCACAAAGCTGGCAGGGAACGGTACACTTCAATTAATTCTAACAAACGTTTTTTATATAAAAATCCTTCCGAATGATGTCTTCACTCTAGCAACGCAAAAAGAAGAATGATGCTTGATCAAGCAATCAATCACGAATACACACTCTTCAATCACTTGTCAAGCATAGACCCCTGATTGAAGAAAAATCAAAACATTTTGATTTCGCGTCAAGCATACACACACTCTATACGTGTTTCAATTTCACAAACACACTTACATGCTTGATGAGATTTTGATGCGTGTATATGCCGCTTGAAGAGGTGATGCGATCACCCAGTAGCTCAGTGAGTGGGTTCAGCTCTTCACTTTCGAACCCATTCCAGCCAAGACTTTCTGGAAAATCGTGTGGAATTCCTCGCATTACCGAGTACCTACACGCGCTCGATTTCGGTTGAGGAAAAACTACTTATGTCGTGATGAAGGAAGTCGGTAGCCAAGCCTATAATTAAAATGAAAGTTATTAAAATATTCTTGGAGTGATTTTTCTATCGTTAATACTTTATGTTTTATGATGGGCCCTCGGCCATACTAAGTTAAAGTTGGTGTGACTTTTTTTATACACATTGTTGGGCATGGGTATCGTCTTCATGCCTTGACGATATTGTCCAACCAATATGTGGGCCAACCGTCGCACAGTTCGTTGGTGTGGAATCCTTTCGCACACTTTGGTAAGACCTGTTAAATTTGCTTTCCCAAAATGCTAGAAGAGCAGGTCACTGGCTGATGGTCCAGGTTTCTACTAAACTCTTTCAGAATTTTGAGGCCGCAGTAAGAATTGTTAAGGGTGGTTAGCAAAAAAGGAGGTGAAACTTGTTGTGCTAAAATTTACCGTAACAAACCTATGTACACTTTGGGATTTGGAATCGAAAAGAGGAAGATCCATGATGAATCTATCAAAAGATGGATTATTTTCCGTCAATGACTGAGTACTTCGATATTCGGAACAATATTCGTTAAATTTCGAAGATAACCAGTTTGGTAATTTACACTAGACGATTTTTTCTTTAAGGTTTGGTTACATTAATTTATTTTTCCTACATATATGTGGAATCGAAATAAATACACAATTATTTATTAAGTATTTAACAATTTAATTAATAATTATAAAAAAGAACACTCCGCCGAACACTAGCTTCTGCTCTGCCCTCGGTATCTAAATCGACTGACTATTTGTTTTACAAAAGAAGGATTGCCAAGAAAAGAGATGAAGGAGATGGACAATAACAGAATAAAAGTGTCTCCGTGTGCGTGAGATGGGCAAGTTAACCCAGGTGCGGAGCGGATGCTCCGCACCTGGGTTAGATCGATTTTAATGATGTGTTACTAAGCGGACGTGCGTGACTGAGTGGGAGTTTTAAGTTGAGTTTAAAGTGGTTGATTTTCCGTTCCAAGTCCCTTAAGTTGAATATTAATACTATAAAACAACTACCGAACTCGTTTTTTGTTACAACTTAGCATAAATTTAATTGGTTTATTAAATAAATTAATTTACAATTCTACCCAAATTGTCAATCTTAAATTTAAAACAAAAAAAAAACACAAAAACTGTATCCGTCTCACTCACCTTTCATCAAATATTGCACATAACTTTTCCCCTTAAAACCTACATTAAAGCTTTAAATGGGATCACGAAGCAAATTACGATCCTCCGATTCACCTTCTCCATCTAATCCGAAAATAACACCATTATCAAAAGCACAACCACTATCACAATCACCGGCAACAACGACTAGAGATAGCAAACAAAAAAAAACTCTTGAAGAAAACTCTTCCACTATGGAATTGATTGCTAAAATTGAGAAATCTATGCTTGCACAAACAGAGGCTATCACGTCACAGATTACGTCACAGATTGCTGATTCCGAAAAAAAAATCACTGATAAAATTAGCAAAGATGTAACTGAATTAAAACTCTCTATTGAAAGTATAAATACACGGCTATCCCTGATTGAAGCAAAACAAGCAGAGTTTGAACCCTTAAAAGAGGAAATTCGCGAGCTTAAACAACAAATACTTGAGCAAGATGAAAAAATTAAAACTATTTCCATGCAACTGAAATCTAATGACGAACACCAGCTGCTTAAAGAAACGATGAGTGATGCACTCTTACACGGCGTTCCACTCTTGCCAAATGAAAATCTTCGCTTGATCTTTAATCAGCTTTGCACAAACCTTAATTTTAAATCACCAACGATAAAAAGTATTTTTCGTATAAGACCGAAAAACGACACCGAATCGACACCAATTATTATTAAATTTTTTACACCACACGATAAGCTGTTTGTCTTGCGATCGATTGCCGAATACAGAAGAACAACAAAAGTACCGCTCCAGCTTCATGATCTTGGCCTTGGCACTGACAGTGAGAATGCAACAGGAAAATCAAATGTTTTCATTCATGAGAGCTTAACACCCAAAAATCGCTCTATAATGCAGAATGCTTTGAAAATGAAACGCAATAAACAGCTACATTCGGTTTTTACAATTCGTGGCCTGGTTTATGTGAAGAAGAGTAAAGATGAGGAGGCACAATTGATTGAGACCACTGATGACTTAGCTGATACTGCCATGATGACGCAAACAACGACAACAAATGATGCAGATCAATAGTACACTGAACAAAATATTTTTTGCTACCTGTAAATTTTGTTTTTTTTTTATTTTTTGCAAGCTTCTAATAATTATGTTTTCTTATATTATTCTACCTTTTTCGTATTATTTTTTTTCCTTTATTTTGAATTAAAACATAAAATAGAATGTAAACTTTTCTTTTTCATGTCTCTATTTTCTTTTTCTCTTTTTCTAATATCTAATCTTTGTCCTCTTCGTGTCTTAGTTTGCTCTTTTTCTGGAACGGGTTATGCAATGCTTGGTGCTGCTTATTGGGCACCTCTTATTTATGTCATTGACGTTTATGGAGGATCCTAATGAGCAGCATATAAGGGATTCTGTAGAGACTATCAGTAGGGATAATACGCGGATAATGATTAATGTTATATGCAATCAACATACTGGTTTGCAAGTTTGTCATCTTAACACACAAAGTTTGAGATCAAGAGAAAAATTGGATGAATTTAGATACTTGTTTGCTAGTTCTAAAGTTGATGTGATATGTGTTTCGGAATCTTGGTTTTTAAGTGATGTTGATGACAGAATTTATAATTTAAGTGGTTATAAACTTTTTAGATCTGACAGAATCAATCGTGTTGGTGGAGGTGTAGCTATCTATGTTCGTGAAAGTTTCGATTGTCAACTTGTAAAGAAGGCCCCTAATTGTAGTGAAATGCAATATGTTTTTATAAAAATAACTTGTAAATTCAATAAAATATTATTGGGTTCTGTATATCGACCGAATGCTTCAATTCAAATTTCACCGTTGATTGCTATTTTAGATGAGTTAACGTGCGTATCACCTTACGTTATAATGTGTGGAGATTTCAACAGCAATATTCTTGAAGATTCATCCTTTGTAAATAGTATGAAAGCTTTTAATTTAACTCCAGTGAATACATCATTTCCTACCCATTTTACTAAGGATAGTAGTACACTTATTGATATTTTTTACGTGAGTCATCCATACAAAGTTCTACACTTCAATCAACTTTCAGTTCCTTGTTTCTCCCGTCACGACATGATTCACTTAACATACCAGTGTGATACTGTTAACATTGAACAGAAAATTACGTTCCGTGATTTTAAGAACATTAATATAGATCAACTAAAAGAAGATATTGTTGCAGTAGAATGGTATAGGATATATGGAATGCCATATGTTGATGACCAAGTAGGCTTCTTTCAAGACAAAATTCTAAGTCTTTTTAATACTCATGTTCCACTAGTAACCAAGTTATCAAATACCAAAGTAAGTTCATGTCCTTGGTTTACAATAGGTATCAAAAATCTAATATCCCAACGTGACAAGGCATACAATCGGTGGAAAAGATTTCGTTTAGACGTACTTTACAGTGCGTACCGTACTCTCAGAAACAAGGTAACTCGTGAAGTACGCGAGGCTAAAATGCGCTTTTATGCTCCACGCCTTGATCCTGTACAGGCTAAACACAATTTATGGAAAAATTTAAAGGAAATTGGTTTAGGCAAACAAATCAAAAGGAATATGGATAATATTGACTGTAATGAGTTGAATAGGTCTTTTGTTTCCTTTCCGACTCTCAACGACGACGACGGTGAAATTTCGAATGTAAGGTACAGTGAAGAGCTTTCTGCGAATGTTAACAACTCCTCTCCCAATTTTAGCTTTTCAGCTGTTGATGATGTTGAGGTTTTAAAAAGTTTGTTGTCCATTAAATCAAATTCGATAGGGTTTGATGAAATAAGTCCGGTTTTCATTAAAATTATTCTTCCTTTTATATTAAAATATATTACACACATCATTAACTCCATATTTATGACGGGAGTTTTTCCTTTAGCTTGGAAACGTGCTAAAATAATACCAGTACCTAAAAACCAAAATGAGTTCAGACCAATTGCCATTCTACCGTTTTTATCTAAAGTACTTGAAAGAATTATGAGTTCTCAGATACAAAGATTTCTTCAAAATAATAATTTATTATGTGACAATCAATCGGGTTTTCGACCTAAGCACAGTTGTACAACTGCTTTAATAAATGTGACAGAAGATATAAGACAAGCTGTAGACAACGATCAAGTAACTTTTCTTATCTTACTTGACTTTTCTAAGGCATTTGATATGGTTAATCACAATGTTCTCTGCAAAAAACTTCAAAGCCAATTCAATTTTTCTTCATCGTCCACAAAACTCATATCTTCTTACTTAAATTGTAGATCTCAAGCAGTTGTTTCTAATAATTCCGTATCAGACTTTCTTCCACTATCCTCAGGTGTTCCACAAGGCTCGATTCTTGGCCCAATATTTTTTACTATGTACATTAATGACTTGCCTAAGTTTTTATTTAGTTCTTCGGTTGATATGTACGCAGATGATGTGCAGATGCGTAAAAGTTTTCCTTTGGGTCTAGTGGAAAACGCTGCCTGTGAAGTAAATGAAGATCTCGACAGGATTCTTCAATGGTCTCGCGTGAACGGTCTCCATTTAAACCCATCCAAGTCAAAATGTTTGGTTATTTCCAGAAAATCGGTAGATACTTCATATTTTCCGTATATTTATCTTAATAACAGTCCTATCGATTTTGTTGATTCTGCAAGAAATCTAGGTATAACTTTTAACAAAACTCTTACATGGAATAACCACATCAGGTTGACCTTGGGTAGGGTTTACGCAGGTCTTCGCACACTTTGGGCAACACAGTCGGTAACACCTTTAAAAACCAGGTTAGTTTTAGCTAAAACGCTAATCATACCAATAATTATGTATGGGTGTGAGCTATTTAACAACTGTGACTATGAACATAAGCGGAAACTCAATGTGGCATATAACAGTATCGCACGCTATATTTTTGGATTGAAAAGATATGACCACATTTCCACTTTTTCAAAATCTATTTTTGGTATCACACTTGATGATCTGTTTAAAAAGAAAACGTTGACCTTACTCCACAACGTCATCCAAACGCGCCTACCAAGGTACCTATATAACAGGATCTGTTTTTCCCAATCAATGAGAACTCTTGATCTCATACCAATACGACATAGTTGTTTGATTTCTGAACGACAATTCTTTATCCATGCGATACGTTTATGGAACTCCCTTCCCCGAGCCATTAGGCTAATAAGTAGTATAACCTTGTTTGGGATTAAGCTCAGACAATACTTGGAGGCACCCAGATGATGATTAGATATTCGAGTCTTTCTTTCTTTTTTTTTTTTTTCTTTCTTTCTTTCTTACTTTCTTACTTTCTTTCTTTCTTTTCTTTTTCCTTCTTTACTTATTTTTTGTTTCAAAAAGTAATGTTATACTTGCCAATTTAAAAAAAATAAAATAATTACATATGTTGTAGTAATACTTATAAATATATTTATTTGTCATTTTTACATTTAATATCTTTTATTATAAATTGTAACACATTCACTTAAATATTATAAATAGAATTATCAATGAAGCTTGCACTATCAAATGAGATATTGTATCTTACTGTGTAAGTTATGAAAATAAAGTTTGAATTGAATTGAATTGATGCATTGTCTTTCTTGCGTCGCGCTTGCGCTCTTGTTGTGGGGCCAATATAACCCACATATATTTTTTTATCTATTTGTTTTAACTCTAGGTGTACGCTACATACTACGTACGCTATCTTTATATTTAATGCTTTATAAAGCGAAGTTCGCTAATAATTAATGGTAAGTGTGCCACTATTAGATAACATGCGAATGTCTTTATTTACTTCATGGAAGTGCTTTTTCATTTTAACGGTTTCTTGCACGGAGACTCGCATATCCATCCACCACTAGTGGAGTTAATGAATAATATTTTGGCGGACCACCATCAGTTCCAGGCAAACTAATTTTGTTCTTTCTCAGCTTGGCTTTTTGGTGAAGTCGGCCCAAACCTACATACATGTAGAGTTCACTTATTATTTTTAAAGAAAACACGTTTAATTTGGATTGAATTATAATAATAGCGTATTATTTATTGAACAAATAACTTTTAAAAAGCTTTAGCTAACTTTATTTAGACGTGATCTGTTCTCTTCGACAGGAGTTTAATGACTCACTTAAATCTACGTTGGACGCTGGGATGGCTTTCGTTCTTTCGTTATTTCGTTCTTTTGTTCTTTCATTCTTCGTCGATCGTATGTGTGTGTGTCTATGTACGCGTCCGTCTGTCTGTGTTCCTACCCCACATACATATGTACATAGATAAAACAAATAAAAAGAATTCGGCTTTGTTGAAATTTTGATTTACCTTTTCCCACCCGACGCTATCACGTTGAGGTGGACCTTCCGCATCCAAATGATTTGATAAATTTGTTTATAAATAGTTGGACTTTTGTCTTGCTTCAGGTGTTTTCAGGTAGCCTTTTGACAAATCCGGATGTTTGGTCATATATTGGACGAAAATTTCGAACTGCGCGGCCTTCGTGTTTGAGGTTTTTGATAAATTTCTAAGCAGGAAACATATATTAGTATGTTTATTAAATATTTCAACTAAATATCAACAGTATATAATTTCTATTTATCTACATTTTGAAAGAAAACTTCTTGTTTCGACCGCTCGCAAACACATTTTATATAAAATGATTATTCATGACTTCGGATGACTTTGACATTTAATTTAGAATAAGGTAGTACCGAATTTCCGAAGAAATTAAAAATAGTTGGCATTTCTAGAGCTGTTCGTTTTTCGTTTATTAGAATTTGCGATTTTTCTAGAGTTCTAGAGTCTATTTTTACTGTAGAATCGCCTTACAGATTTTGTTATGCCTAGCTTCCAATGTTTCTTCAGAAAGTCAAGTGGAGAGAAAGAAATTATATCTTTTGCATAAACCAGAAGCTTATGGACGCTGCTAGGTATATAAAACCAGCTGTATTGTGAAAGGTACATGATTTTCGTATTGTAAGCCGCGTCTTGCTTTTCTACTTTTCTTTTGTAAATTAAACATTTAATGATTTCTTTATTCTATATTTTCCCCTACCTTAATGCGCTATATTTAATTTTGTTTTTAGCTATGTGCGCATATTTGTATACACTCAAAGTAGATAAACAACAACAACATTGTCCAAAAATACGAGTAGCACATTTCTTGCACATTGGGAAATTCGGTGGACCTGTTTTCCCCCACTTGCCAGCAGTCTCTTTGTCGAGTCTTTCGTGCAGCTTATGGACCACTATTATTTCCCAATGCTCAGTTGGGATTCCTAAGGCTGACAGCTGTCACATTGTTTCGTACGTCACATTTGTTATTTTTTGCAGCTCATTGGTCTTCGGCGAACCCTGAACATCGGCAGCCTGAAGTTCCTTTCACTCATCCGATATTTTCCAAGGGTGCGAGCTTTCTATCCGATCAGTGACGATTTAAGATACGAGAATTTGTAGGCGGAAGAAATACCGTCGTTGTCGTTTACAGCCCCCGCACAGAGGAGTATTTGACCTCAAAATCCGGTCAAAAATATTTTGTATGTTTTTCTCATTGGAATCGGCCTAAAACATTATTCTATAGCTTATGATGCATTAAAAAGTTACACTGAAACAAATTTTCGGGTTAAATTTAAAAAAACATTTAATTCATTTTTTTTTTCAATTTAACTTAATTCATTTTACATTAAATTTATAAAAATTGTTAATATTTCAGGTAAAAACAAAACAAACATTTGCAATTATGAATTATTTTTTTTCTATTTATTTAATTCATTTTTTTAATTTTTTAATTTTGTAATTCATTTAAAAATTATCTGAGTCTTCCTCCAAGAACAATTCTATTGTTTCTGGTAAGAAACTTTCACTGGTTTTTTTTTTCTTTCGTTGCCGTTGACAGCTCAAGAAAGGGTCCGAAGTCAGCAGGAGTCTATTAAAAACATCTCTATTGCACAGTTCTCTAGAGAATTTTCTTGAAAAATCTTGCCTATAGCTTCTGAAATGTTTGTTTCGGGCCTCTGCAGCTTCCTCTGATAATTGGCCAATCGGCAAAAGGGCATGTTTAATTACAGCAGGGTCATGTTGAAGTATTTTGTGGAGTGTTGGTGTCATTGGATGCCAGTCATATAACTGTACGTATAGTTCAGCAGTGGTTCTTGCAAACTTCGCGAACTTATCGTAATCAATTGCATATCCAGAAGAAATAGCTTCTAAAATTATTCTTAAATTTTGTATAAGGCGTATGTCGATACCTGTGATTTCAGAAGCTGTATCTGGATCGTTAAAAAAACGTCTGGATGTATTGCCAGAATTGGAATTGCCAAATCCGGCTTTTGGCATATCTATAATCAATCCTGTTCTTATTTTCAAATCTTTTTGAATTTTTTCTTTTGTTAATTTTACTACATCTTTTTCGTTTTGACTCCTAGCTTGCCATTTTTTTAGTGGTAACTTGTACGCAATATGCAAAAGAGTTTCTAGTAGCCGAATTCTTGCGTGCAATATGGAAATTCCAAACCTTAGTGCTTCAGGATTTTCATTGCTGGTAGTAGTGTTCAAATTATTAAAATTTTTGGAAGTTTCTCCACATATATAACATTTCATTGTCGATGTTGTGCCTGTTGCTGCATTACATACTTTGGCATCTACCATTGTCAAACACAGGGAATGTGAAACATACATAGCAGAGCCATTTGGGTGTGTTATTTGTGTCTTTTTCAATTTTTTTATTTGGTCTTCTACATATTTTATTTCAGCTTGAGTGACGTCCACAGTTTCATGTAGGAATCGTATTCTTATCGGACGACATAATCTCGGCGAAGAAGGTGTTGGATTTTGCCATATAGTTTTCTTAATATCTCCAATTGTAATTTGTAGTCTCACTGGTACAATTGAACTTTGAAAAATATTTGAATCGTCAGCATATTGGTCACTTTGAAATTTTTGTTGAAATCTTGCCTGTTGGCTGCCATCACATCCCCATTTCGATATAAGTTCCAAATCAACTACTTCTTGAAAATCACATGTTTCTAAAATATCTTCCAAGTATTTACACAGTCTAGAAGCTGTGTGATTTAATAAATCTTGCAGTTTTACTTCCGCCTACACCTTTTTTATACGGAAAATTACATACATTTTCATGTTTTTCTATGCATTCCTGTCATCTCAATTTTCAATACTTTATCAATAAAATATATGGAAATGTCTGTACTAAAATAAAGTACATACCTTGACCTTGGATATCCATTAGAAATTTTTCACAATTACCACAAATTACAACAAAAAAAACAGACTGCAGTGTTAATGGTTAGAACACAAAATAGACTCTGTAGCGTGAGCTTAGAAAATCTACTAGATTTAGACTAAGATCTTGGTGACTAGGCGATCAAAAGTTATCATTTAAAACCGGTTTTAGTTAGAATGGGTATTGAGTAATGCGGAAAGTGAAAATTAACGGGTCGAATGCGATTTTTTTTTTCACTTATGACCGGATTTTGGGGTCGAATACTCCTCTGTGCCGCGCGACAAATCTGTCATGGAAACCATGGCGCTTCTTGGTGTTGTCATCTCTTATGGCTTTAAATTCTTACCGAATCACACGATCGTTGTCATTTACAGCCGCCGCGACAAATCTGTCATGGAAACCATGGCACTTCTTGGTGTTGTCATCTCTTATGGCTTTAAATTCTTACCGAATCACACGATTGTTGCTACTTGTCAATAATTGTTGTGTTTCAATATTCTCTATATTTTAAACTCTAAAACCTAAATGGAGTTTAACTATTCTATTTATATAATTTGGGTGCATTGTAATACGTAATTTTGGATACGATTCATAAGCTGTAAAAAGCTCCGAAATTAATGTAGCTGTTGGCTCCTTTTTTGTTGTATTTTCCTTTTAATTTAAATCACAAATAATAATATACAGATGTTTCATGCCTATGGAGGATGCCCTATGAAATAAAAAAAGCTCTATTTGAAACAGCTTTTAAAAGATCTTTTTTTTAACAAAAAAAAAGTAAAACAATATGTTTTGAATAAATCAAAAACACAATTTAAACTTTATAATACTTTATGTTAAACTATTTAATAATTTATATTATTAAACAAGGTGTGTTCTCAACAAATGTTTGCAATAGAATGCCATTCATATTATTAGATGAACTGCGATGTGAAAGCATACAATCGTTGAAACTGGACACTTAGCAAGCGAGTAGACAGTCCACTAAAGATTTGTATTTCGTCTAATGAACCTCCGGACTTGAGCGTTCACATCTAAACTCTTTCTACACATCAAGAAATTGATAAAAGATATTTGATACTCAAAAATTACATGAACTTAAAATCCGGCACAAAAGAGACTTAAAGCATTACAGTCCTATGGAATGCTGGACTGGAATGGGGTTTATGTGAGTATACATATGTTCTATGGTTCTGGCGAGCTTATAAAAGCTCACACACTGAAAAATATTGGGATCAATCGATACTTTTTATTCCACTTAAATTCTCACGCGGATGATGCAATGATATTTCCACCTAAGCTGCAGAATTCGGAAAGTGCTGATGTACAATTCTTGTAATCGCGTCGTCTTTGTTTTTACTGATTTGTTTGCATTGAAATAAATTTAAGAATTAAAACAAAGAAACGATTATCAAAAGGCTTCCAACCGGCTTATCTGAGACAAAATTTGTCCGGGGAAAAAAATGTATGGGTTATAAAATTTTCCCGATCTCCTTATTAGAATTAAAGCAGGAGTACCCATTGAATCCTTGAAATTCACTCATTAGGGCTCTATTTCCTCTCTTCCTTGAACTTTTTTAGGTTCGGAACCCTTCGATAACCTTGCTTTCTTTTTTCTTCACCACCTGCCTTTTCTCCCAATTAATAAAATCAGCGATTTATCTCTTGTGAAAAAAAAATCTAAGTGTCTTGTAGTCTCTTTCTGGGACTCGAACCCACGACCGCGGGACTAGTCCGCGGACGCCACCACCACTTCACAACAAGGCTACAATGTCAGTCTGCACCTCTTGTGCATTAGGCACGGGGACTTTTGGGCAACCGTTGGTGGAGCCTATCTTTACACCATTTTTGCGTAGGAATATTTGGAATCTACGAATTTTTGTTTTGGAGCCTGTCGAACTGTTCGACTTACTTCGGCTTTTGACTGGCCTGTTTCTGTTTAATTTGTTGCCCTTGGTTTCCACACAGGACACACTTGAGCTGGGTTAAATCCCAAACCCGGTCATTCCCCAGCTTACACTCTCCCTTAATGTGGGTTTCCGAGCACTTGACGCAGCGCAACTGCATATTGCAGTTGGCTCCGGCGTGGCCGAACCTCTGGCACTTCGTACATTGTAAAATGTTGTGCCTTTTTAATGTATCCCAATTATAGCTTGATAGTCGAGGCGTGTAATATCCCTTTGACTCTTAATGCTACTTGGGGCGATAATGTTATGAAGAACATTGGTAGCCTATAACCCCCTCGCCTGGAATTCACCGTTGTGAAAGGCTTGACCCCGATAAAATCGAGGTCGCCATTGGCTTTTTGACGGAGCTCCGCTAAGAGCGCCTCCGGTACCGTGCAGAAACTTATGCCCTTCAGTAGGACCGTCTAAAATTTTTCACTTCGAGGCATGAAACTGAAGAACTCAGCTGAGGCCTCTTTTAGCAACCCTTTAACTACATTGTATTCGGCCCACTTGACCGAATAGTTCTTTTCTTTTTCATTTAGATTTTAATAACAAAATTTCCCTTAGTGGCCGACTTACATACCTGTTTTATGTCGTCCAGGTCAACTTTGTGTGTCCTAATTGGTGGTATTTTTTCTTTTTTCGTCTGTGGTTGTTTCTGGTTTTGCTGCTGCTGCAGGGCCTTCACCAGCTTTGTTTCATCTTGGAGGTCCACCTTCAACGCCTTATTTGTCGACGACTCTGGTTTTGGCTCTGGCTCCGATAGGATTGCATACCTATTTTTCGGAGACCTGTAGAGCCCCTCGTGCATCGGAGATGAATTCGGTGTTCTCAGACTCGACGTAGTCTGGTGCCTTAGGTACGGGGGCCTTTGGGACAACCGTTGCAGTTGGTGGAGCCTGTCTAGTGTTCCCATTCCCTGACACTATATGGGCTTAGGAAAATTTGGGATCTACGAATTTTCGTTTTGGAGCCTGTCGAACTGTTCGACTTACTTCGGCTTTTTGACTGGCCTGTTTCTGTTTAATTTGTTGGACCTTAGGGCAACCCCTATAGCTAGGGGTTGCCCTGGTGTCCTTGGTTTCCACACAGGACAGCGAGAGTATGTCTCGACCATTTAGTCATACCGGCGTTGACTATGCAAGTCCAATCGAGATCAAGTCCTGGAAGGAACGTGGTGCAAAAATCCTTAAAGGCTACTTTGCAATTTTTATTCACTTGGAAGTCGTTTCAGATATCACAACACAAGCGTTTTTAGCAGCATTTAAGAGATTTACTGCCAGAAGAGGAAGCTGTACGAAGGTATATAGCGACTGCGGAACTAATTTTGTTGGTGCTCACAACGAATTAGCAAAAATGTTGAAAGCAGCACAACACGATTGGAAAGAAATTGCGAAAGAATTAGCAAATCACGGTACAGATTGGCATTTTATTCCCCCAGTTTCTCCAAGCAACACTTTATTATTTTTTCTTTAATAGGGTTAAGTTGTGGACGTGGTTTGGCAATACAATTAATTCGCTTTCTTTTGACTATCGGTAGGGGTGAGGACAAACACAAAATACTTTACTTTAGTACGTTTCTTCGCGATCACTAAATTTTATTTTGACCACTTCGTATCAACTTTCGGTAAAAGTATATTTTTTTTATGTCTGGGTTCTTTCCGACTGCGCCAGTTATATATTTAAGTAGAATAAAAAACGACCGTATTGTTTAGAGTTCCAAACTCAACTCAATTCTTTATTGCCAAATTAATTTAAAGAAAAGTATTTTATTTTTTACATAATGTATGTATCTAAAATTAATGCTTACTGAGTAATATTGATTTGATTGATGATTTGGCGTAAAGCAACGGAAGTGAGGTGTTTATTTACCTTACCATGAAAGTGGTTGTAATTTATTAATATTGTCTTGATTTATATACTCATTACTTTTCTTGGTAGGGTCAATATAAGTTACTCGCGTCGTGACGTTAAAAACACAAACCGGACAATTAAAACGGCCAATAACAAAAAACAAAACTGCAGAACAAATCAACAAAATTAATATACGAAATGAAATTGAAAGATGCACTTAAATAATTGAGCAATTAAAATGGTAATATTTATTAATAAAACAAAATCAATGTAATAAAATTATCAAATAAGTTCATTACAAAAATCTGAAAAAACAAAATTCACTAAAATAAAAGAAAAGCACACAAATTATAATTTTATTAGTTTATTTATTCATGTTGTCGAAATTTAATTTACACATATTCGTCTTTTCGTTCGAAAAACAAAAAAAATGTTTCCATTTTGTAATAAAACTCTAAACAAACAACTCCATAAATTAAACAAAATAATTATATGAAACTTAAAATGAGCAAACTACTGTCAAACACTTGGCACTTAAGAATGTCAAAATCACCAAAACGCGAAAATTGAAATAACACTAATTCCAAATCGAATAAAAATTAAATTCTTTTAATTAATTTTCTTTAAAAAAAACTTTATTCAACAAAATTCAAATCTTAAAAATATATTTACAATTTTTTTGTTAATACTAATGAATGCCCGATCGAACGAACCGCTTGACTGATCTGAAACGTAATGCTCCCTCTGGACAACTCCGGATGGTTTTTATACTGCAATAATAATAGATTAAGTTGATGCTGTGTGTGTTGGTGCGTGTTGCAAGATGTTGCGACACTTTGGATTGTTTACACTTTGGTTTGTTTATTGAATATAACCATGATGCGACACTTTGTTTTCGTAACCAAGACGATTTAAACACTTAAATATAAAAGGGGTGTTTTCTGTGTCCGAGTGGATGATTTGGGTACACAATAAATATCAAGTTCATTTAATAGAACAATGATCCCTTTGTTAGATTTTTATGGCTTTTTGTTTTTATTATTTCTTGGTGCCATAACTTAAATATGTATTTCATACCAAAACGAATTTTTTAATATCAAAGAAAATTAACACTTAATCAAAAACCGAATCATATTCGAAACCAAAAACGCCAATTGAAAGTCATCGTAATAATTCGCCAACAAAATTAAATCAAGTTAACACAACAATGATTGTCACAAATAATTTCAAAATTAAACTCTGGGAATTAATGAGTATTGCATTTAAAAACACTCCGTCCGTCACGTGCGTCGTCGCACACTAGAAAAAGTATTGGTTGGGATTAAGAGACTATGTAGGGTACCGAAACTGAATTTAACTAGTCACATCGATATTAACTAGGCGAATAAACGCGTAAAAGGCAGTATAAATACACAAATTATATTTATCGAGACCCTATTTATACAGGGATTTAATTCCGTTGAACACAGAAAAAAATATTCCTCGATTTAATTTCGTCACACATAGAAAAGTTTCGCTCATACCGAGAGACTATGAAGGTACTCAATAAAAGACGATACACACACAAATATATTGACCGAGACTATTTACGTACGAAATTTAATCCTTCGCATCGGCGCGGGGGCGGGGGCGTCCAGACACATACACATAGAAAGACGAACATTATTATTGGTTCACGAACCGAAATAACTTTTTTTTTGCTCTTTTTCTTATTGTTTTACTACAGATTTATATCACTCAAGAATAAACAAAGTTATGTAGGCTTTGAATTGCTTATCCCACTTCTGATAATAGGAATTAACGTTTATTTAAAATTTGGTTCTCTGAACCAATTGCTCTAGGTTCGGCGAGAGCTTTTCTTCGCAAATAATTTTGTTGTTTGCGGGATAAAATAAAATTTATTCTTATCGGCACTGTAGCACCACTGCTCACCGCCTTGGCCAAAATCGAAAAGACCGAGCGATTGAAGCCTAAGATGGATGTCTACTTCCCTTTTTTCACTTAACGAAAGAAAAAGAAGTTCGGCGAAAGTTGCTTAATTGAGGTACATTTTTCAGTGATTTGATGGATTAAGTTATCATCTAAATTTTGAAACCCACATTTGCTAGCCTGATCTCTTTATCGAAGCAAGAATTTCTCAAACTTCTCCTCTTCTTCTTGCCTGAGAAGAGCCTTTCATATACTTTGCTTTGCTTTGGGGAAACATATTCATCTAGCTTCTGTATAGAAACCGAAAATACATCATCATCAGCGGTGCTCTCAATATTAGCACCTGGGAGATTGTAAAAAACCTCTTGCAGACCCAAACCACCAAAGTGTAAGAGAGTTGCCCTTTTTTTTTACAGAAGATTCAATTGTTGCCGCAGCCGCTTCCAAACAAATATTAAAAGCTCTCTTATATCTCTCCCATCTCAACCCAATCTGATGTACTATCTCCATCCAAAAAAAAACCTTCCAATGTTGTCAAGGTGTTTGCCATTTCTATTATCAGTAGAGTAGTATGATATGTTCTGTAAAAAAAAAATGATTTGTTTTCTTCTCAAATCCATCAAACATGTTCTATAAGGGTCAGCTTTAATCAGTATGGAGAGGAATGCATATGCGCACATTACAGGGATTCAGTATTGGCCGATAAAAAAGTTTGATGGGCTACCCGATTACATTCAAACTAATCTGTCGGCCAACTGTTTAATCAGTATTGGCGCATACACGCCTACGCATACATGACGATTGTTTAGTCGGCCGATAGTTCAGTTCGCTCTGTGATTTGGCGTCGTGTGCGTGTATTTTAGGCGAAAATTTTGTTCGGGTAATCAAGTAATTTGGAATTCATAGTGTAAACTTTTCCACTAACTAATCTATCACTGAGAATGGGATGCACCCAATACTCTCGGAAACTCTTCTTGATTTTCTTCCTCCCGAATATGATGAGAGCAATAATTTTTCTGCACAATATTTTCATTATGCGACCGCTTCAACAGTCAGTTACAAACTAGTTCGAGAATAGTCGGCCGTTGGATAGTCTGCGCCCTGTTTGTCAACCAAACTGTTTAGTTGGCTCGGTGTGCGCACTTTCAGCCCAACCCGACTAAACTATCGGCCGATAAAAAGTCTGCAGTCTGCGGGGGCCCTAATTCTTTCTCTTGAGCTCATGCTGCATGCAAATTAGTAAACAAGCATTAATGACGATTAGTGGAATGTGAGCGCCTTACAGAGCTTTAGAATTTGCTCTTTTTTTTTTTTTTTTTTTTTTTTTTTTTTTTTTTTTGTTGGTCTTGTCATTTCACTCAAAGACTATTTTCATTTAAGGGAATGTACACACTTACCCAAATGTCGTGCCTATTTGAATTTCTATTTTATTTTTGTTTTACTATGGTTTTTTTTTACAATCTAATGTAGGTTTTGTAACCAAAATTCTTTATATTGTTATTTTCGGAAGCTAATACATTCCAAATACTCTTCTCTTACTTGCTTACTTTATTTATTTTCTTAATTTTGGTGGGTATTTAACCCGCGCTTTTGTAATCAAATGCTGGAAATTAGCTTATCCTATTTATTCTTTTATTAAGGTATTTTAAGTCAATTTTCCAATTTAATGGGGGGAATTATCAAATCCCTTGTAGCTACATGTATTTTTTTTTTCAAGTTCAAGAAATCTTTATAATTTTAACACAAATAAGTAAAACTCACAAACATTTAAATTTTATCGACCATTCACATGCACAAAACACAAACAAACAAACAAAAAAAATCAAAAAATCAAAAAGTTCCTCCTGACCTAATCTATTTATTTCCATTTCTTTACACTGGAATTCTTTTAAAATTATTAAAAAAGTAATAAAAAAAATTTAATTTTTCCTAATTATTAGCAGTTGGCAACTCTGCTTTAAAATTCCTCAAAATATTTTCCCGAGGATAACGCTATCCAAAAAAAAATTAACTTTGTCTTAGTTACCAATCGAAACTTATTTTGTAATCTGGAATAATAATAAAATTTCCCTAAACCGGTTTAAATTTTCAAAACTCCTAACTAAAATGTATAAAATGAATATAAAATAATTTCAACCTAAAAGCAAAACGAAAACGATTTAAATTCTAAATTAACACGAATCTCCTAATCCGAAAAAAGTATTAAATGAAGTACTAAATGTACTATTATACGAAAAAGTAGGCGACCCTGATTAACTGAGTTTAATTCCACTAACACTATTAAACCTAATGCACCGATTGTATGAGAAAAGAGAGCACAAACTGCTATTATTTTCTTGAAAATGTCTACCTATATCCAGAATTTGATTATTAATTAATAAAAAAAAACACTAATCACTTTAATTTCAGACAAAAGAAAAATGTAAGCTAACACAATAAATCGAATTGAAGGAAATAAAACACTTATAAAAAAAATAAACATAAGAGAAAAGTGAAAAAAAAAATCTTACTCGGGCACTTTAATGTGCGGTGGTTGTTGTTGTTGCTGAATGCTGCTGCTGATGCTGTTGTCGCTCTGATAAAAATATGAATCCAAAAAACAATAACTTGCCTCGAAACTACACACTGTCGAACGAGCGCTTCTCTGCTCCAAAAACAATACCTAGGAGAAAAAAGACTTTAGTAAAGAACTAATTAAAGAATTAAATAAAAACAGGAACAATTTATTAATACCAAAACACAACAAAAAACACTTCCTATAAACAGGATTTTAATTGAAACCAATTGCACTTCAGTATAGGTATATATGTAGGTATTTATTTGTTTTCTTTAAAGAAATCCCGACACGTTGGGCGCCAAAATTGTTGCAGTGTTTTTTTTTTTTACTCAAAGAACTATGGATTTTGCGAATCCAATTATTATTAAAATTGAACAAACCAAAACAAATTATTAAAAATGTGCAACCGGCACCGCGGAAGATATATTCGTTTATCACCAAGCTGTCACTCACAATCGAACGAAGACAAACCAAAGAGAATAAAGAGACTAGAGAATACACTGCAACAAAAACTGCAACGCCTGTGCAGCTCACCGACTAGCTCAGCTGGGCGTGGGTTAAACGAATTGAATGGGTGTTATCAAAATAATTGAATTCGATTAAGATAATATTCATCGGATTGAATTGAGTTAAATACAAGTACAGGAGCGTACTTGAATTTAGGGTGGGCGCCAGGAAACTTTTTAAAGGGTCGTTTGCCTTGACCGGGAAGCTGAAAATGTTTCTTCAAAATTTTAAAAGAAACGAAATGTTTTAAATCCCTGATGGGGAGTTTGATAATTTTATTTGTTTAACAAAATGTCCTAGGAAACCGTGGCAGAAGGCTTCGGATAAAAACCTAGGAATCTTTTCAAAGAAATTAAATGACAATGGTACAATGGAAAGTAAAATGAACAAAGCAATTTAAACAGACAGAAAAGAACAATGTAAAACCAAATGTACTAAAACCGATTGAATGTACCGCTATTATTCGGTCCCGAAAAGAATGACAACAGTTAAAAGAAACTTAAAACGCGGCTCCCACCAATCTTGGGATTGAACGCAAACGAATAGACCAAACGAATTTCAAAAAAAAATATCAAGAAACAGATTTCAACACAAATCTACTTATCTTGTAGGAATTCTTCCTTATAAGATTGCCCCTTCTGGCGATTTCTCCTCTGATCCCTTTTTCCTTCTTACTTCTTTTACAAACTCCACTTTGTCTATCTTTAATTTTCTTTTTCTTACAAAATCACTATCTTTTTCAACTTTAACTTTTTTATTTATTCTTCTCTATTTTCCTTTTTTTAAATTAAAAATTCTTTTTCTTTTGCTTCTTTTAAACTTGAAGACCAACCAAAAAATGATTCATCATTCAAGCTTCTTCTTCGGCCTCCTCACACACACACACATACTCTCACCCAACCAGATATCTCGCTGAATTCAAAATTACGGTGCCACTCCGAAGTAGAATTCAGGCGAGCCTCTCACACGCACGCACATACTTTATGGATTCGTTAAGTTTTGGAGCTTTCCCAAAACCAGGCGAAACCATGGCCGTGTTCAAAAATACAACTAACCGAAAAATCGGAAGAATAAAAGAAAATTCAAAGTTGAAATACATTTGTAGTGTTCGCACGTTAAATGAAAGACGACCTTTCTTAATGAGTTCAGTTTATTGACTAACTTAATAACTTATGCTATTATAACTTATACATAAATATATATAGAGATAGAGAGAGAGAGGTATACATATACACTCCACATCTCCCCTATGAAAACGATAATCTATATATATTCTTAGTTTTAATTCATTGTTAAAAAAGTCTGATTATAGTTTGAATTCTATATCATATAAATACATTGGATAGTATTGATTCAACAAAAATATTAATTTACCAATTTAATGTTAATAATTCATATTTAAGGTATGGAGTTAAATGAAGATGAAATAATCTTACTTAGAAGAATAAGTCCATCGATTGGGTGGTTTGCTGATTCTTCCTGCTCTGGTGGTATAATGACCTGTAGATGTAGTTGTGGGTAAAGTTGTTTTTGGACCAGGCAATACAGTATCAGCATATGTACATCTTCATCTCCTCCTTCGAAGTTTTTGAGCTTGGAGTTTGAAGCTCTCCTTCAATTACTTCTTCTGGTTTATACGGTATAGCGTTTCTATGAGCATTGTTGAGATGATAAACATTTCTTCTATATACTCCAGTGTTGGTTTTAATATAAAAGGAACGAGGGGTATCGGCCTTGGCCTGAATACGACCCCATTGGTGGATATCCCTTATCCATACAACATCGCCAATTTCAAAGTTTCTTGTGTCGCATGCTCCATGTCGTCTGTTATAATTGTTTGCTTGTTGTTGCCTCCTTTGTTCTTCATTCTTTGTGATTTTGTCCATGTCGACATTATTTGGCTCAAAACGATCACTTGTCATCGGCATTATTGAACGAATTTTTCGGCCCATTAAAAGTTCAGCTGGGCTTGATCCGTTAGCGAGTGGTGTGGCACGGTACTCCAATAGAGCCAATTGAGGATCTTCAGGGTTTTTCTTCAACAGCATCTTGACTATTTTAACTGCCGACTCAATCAATCCATTGCTTTGAGCGAAATGAGGGCTGGATGTGACGTGCTTAAATCCCCAGGATTGAGCGAATTGACGAAACTCTGAAGATTGAACTGTGGCGAACTGAGGTCCATAGTCAGTTCTGACTATTTCCGGTATGCCAAACCCGGCAAAAATTGATTTTAAGTGCTTGATGATGCATCGTGATGTCTGGTTTTCCAATTGAACTATCTCCGGAAAAATAATCGCTAATTACTAAAAAGGTTTTACCATAGCATACGCAAAGGTCCATTGCTATTGTGTGCCAAGGACGCTCAGGCAATGTGGAACTTATAAGCGGTTCGTGTCTAGGGACCAGATATTGTAGACAGGTGATGCAGGTCCGAACAAACTCTTCCATTGCCTTTGAAGATCCAGGCCACCAAACCGACTGCCGCATTCTGCTTTTACATTTAACGATTCCCAAGTGTCCAGTATGCATTGTTGCTAACATCTCCTTACGCATAACCGGTGGGATGACCAATCGATTCCCGTGCATCAAGAGCTGGCCATTAATGGCTAAATAATGACGATCATTGTAATATGGCCTTCCTTCTGGTGTTATTTTCGAACGATGTGGACATCCACTTTGGCAAAATTCCATAATTTCTTTGATAGCTGGGTCATCTTGCTGGGCCTTTCGAATACTGTTTAATTTGTCTGTTGATGCAGGTAGCACTTCGACGATGCTGTTGACAAACGATTCGATTTCTTCTTCGTCATTTTGCCCTATTTCCTGCATAGGATTTCGAGACAATGTATCCGCTGCTACTAGATCCTTACCAGGTGTAAAAATTATGCTGAATGTAAGGCCCATCATCTTCATACGAAACCGTTGAATTCTTAGCGTTAAGTCATCAAGATTTTTAGTCGTGAAAATTGGGATCAACGGCTTGTGATCCGTTTCAATCGTGAAGTGAATGCCAATGATGTAATCCCGGAATTTCTCGCATGCCCACTTGATGCCTAAAGCCTCTTTTTCGATTTGGGCATACTTTTTCTCGCTGTCGGACATGGTTCGAGAGGCGTATGCTACGGGCTTGAGAATGCCGTCGGCATCCGTCTTGAGAAGGACAGCTCCAAGTCCGTAAGATGAAGCGTCAGACGACACAATGGTTTTGTGTGTTGGATCGTACGCCTTCAACACTGGAGCTGAAGTAAGTGCTCGCTTCAGCTGAGTAAAAGCATCTTCTTGCATCGGCGTCCAAAGAAAATCTATTTGGGATTTTAAAAGCTCATTTAATGTATGGCTTACTGAAGAAAGGTATGGAACGAACTTACCCAGGTAATTGACCAATCCGAGAAACTGACGTAGTTCTCTTACATTTCGTGGATGTGGGAATTCTTCAATTGCCTGGATTTTCGATGGACAAGGGTGAATACCCTCTTCGTCAATTTTGTGTCCAAGAAACGTAATAGATTTAACACCTATCTGACATTTCGATTTGTTTAATGTTACTCCACTCTGTTCCAGCTTCTTAAGTACAGCACGCAGGTTTCGATCATGTTCTTGTATGTCCTTTCCCTTTACCAAAATGTCGTCCATTTGGCAGATAACTCCATCAACTCCCTCGAGAATACGCTGCATTTCCCTCTGAAACAACTCCGGAGCGGTGCAAATGCCAAAGGGCAGCCTTTGGAAACAAATGGAGTGAGGAATGTTGTAAGAAGCTCTGATTTTGGTGATAATTTTATCTGCCAGAATCCGTAGTTCGCATCCAACTTGGTGTAATATTTAGCGCCTTCTAGCTGAGCCAATGAATGATCTGCGACCGGCATTGGGTGGATACCCCGTTGAATTGCCATATTCAGCTTCCCGAGATCAACACAGGGCCGAATGTCACCATCGGTTTTGGTAACAATGACCATTGGGGCACACCATTCCGTCGGCTCATCTACCCTTCTTATCACTTCTAACTGCAGCATTTCATCAAGTTTTGACTTGAGTTTTAATTTCAAAGGTATAGGTACGCGTCTTGCAGTGGCGATTGCATACGGCTTCGCGTTCGATTGTAATTTAATTTCGTATTCAGTGTCAATACAACCCAGTTTCTTAAATAACTTGGGATATTCAACTTCGATTTTTATCGATGATTTTTGAACTGTTCGGTCACAAGGAGTATTAAAAGCGTTTATGCGTTCTATAATTTTTAAATTTTGACAAGATTTTAAACTCAAAAGTGGTGATTTTAAATTATTTATTATGTAAACATTGGATTTACAGCATTGTTGGCCATAATTTAATTCACAGTTGAATACACCTGCGACATTAAGTCTTCCGCCATTAGGGCCGCATAACTTTTTATCAGATGAATTTAACTTCACATGAGGAAATGTTGATTTAAAGTACTGAAGTGGTAAAACGTCAACCGGTGCTCCTGTATCCAATATAAAAGTTATAGGTTTCCCATTCACTTTTACTCCCGCAGTCCACCTATCGACACTAGAGTTTTCGTCTACCACCGTACCAATAAAAAATTGCTCGTCTTCTTCTACGCGAAATATTTTGTCGCTGTTCTTCGGTTTTTGTCTGCATACACTACTGAAATGGTTCCACTTTTTACATAAACGGCATTGTTTGCCTCTTGCGGGACATTTTTGTTTTCCATGTTTCCCTTGCACACCACACCACGGACATTGAACATCTTTTGTCTTTGTTGTTTCTCCTTTATTTCGAAAAGAACTTTGTGTAGGTGACGCCGTTTTTGGTTTGTGAGAATGAGAGCGAAGGCTATTAACAGTGCTTGTACTAGTAGTTGTAGTTGACAAGTCTACTTGCTGTCTTCTAACTGCGTCGTGCTGTCTGACTGTTTGTATAGCCTTTTCTAGCGTTAACTCCGATTCTAACTGCAACCTCTCTGACAACCGTCTGTCTCGCACACCAACGACTAATCGATCCCGTAGCATTTCGTCGCGCAGAGCAGCATAATTGCAATTCTCTGAAAGCAAATAAAGTGCCGTAATGAAATCTTCGATGCTTTCTCCATCTAACTGGCTACGAGAATTGAACTTTGCCCTTTCGTAAATCACATTATGCTTCATTACAAACAAATTTTCAAATGCGTTTAATACGGTCATAAACTTCTTTTCATCAGCGGAACTTAGCTTGAGAAAAATGTCATCTGCCTGATCACCCATAAGGTACACTAGGGTGTTCACAAGCTATTCTAAAACGATCAAATCGACGTTTCCATCGCGGCCAATCTGTTGGGCTGAACGAAAAGTGTTCCGGCGCTTGAACCGTAAAATTATTACCGGATAAAGGCTGCATTATAGCTTGAGCGGCTGGAATATCATTTATCATTTTTTTTTTTTTTCTAAGCGAACGACCGAATATTAAAAATTAATACTTTTATCTCGACACCGCTGTCACCATGTAGTGTTCGCACGTTAAATGAAAGACGACCTTTCTTAATGAGTTCAGTTTATTGACCAACTTAATAACTTATGCTATTATAACTTATACATAAATATATATAGAGATAGAGAGAGAGAGGTATACATATACACTCCACAACATTGACCTGAACATTCTCTCAGCTACTCTACTATAAAAACTATCGGTGGAAGAGGTCCGAAGAAGAAAGTACCAACGTAATAACTCAAATTAATTTATAACCCAAAATTCGTTTGATCTTTTAGTTTGAAGATATTAGGGATGAACACTTAGCGCTACATTCAATTTTCGGTTGTACATACTTTAAGAATTAATTACGTTAACAATTAAGAAAGTTATGGTGGACCCAAGGGCCATACTAAAACAATGTGTTGGGCTCGCTGGTCATGCTTTCTCAAATCTTCGACATTGTCCAAAAAGGTTGTTGGGCTCCACGGCCTTGGTGTTCGGGAGCGCTCCTGGCTCTTTTAAACGATTTGTCGTATGAGTCTCCAGCTCGTCCGCTGGCTCAGCACGATCTCCAAACGGGGTATACCTAAATTTGTCATCCTCTAAGGGCTACTCTCATGACAAATGAAATTATAAAACATGGGAGAGGTTGGGATGGAGAGGAAGACACACAACGAGAGTAAACCATGGCGCAAATACATGGTCCGAAACGATTTTAAGAATCATGTAAGGGATGATTTTTGTTGCGGTAAATCTTACCGTAACAACCTGTCGAACAAGTTAAAACTTGCACAAATAAAATCAAACCACGCACGCACAATTTTGTTTCCAAGATTTTATGAAATATTTTAACACATGCATTTATTTATTAAATACTATCACTCACATAAATAAATAGTTATTTTTAATAAGTTTGTTTTCACTTGTCGCCACTTGTAGTGCTCACAGGCTCGCCAACGTAATGTGTCCGCACACCACAAGACTCGATCACCGACTGACTCTGTGTGCATACATGCGCTCGAGACAGTGAGGGGTATCTCTCTCTAAGCCGGTGTAGTGAGAGTACCTGAGTTAGACTTAAATTAATAATGTATGTAGTTTAGCTTACGCATACACTACACAGATGATTTCTCCGAATGAGTTATGCATATTGGCCTTTGCGACGTTTCTGATACATTTTTTTATCACGTCATTAAGCGCGGTTTGATTTTCGATTAGTGATTTAATAACTGAATTCGGTTTCAGAATCATCGGAACACGACGCATTAGCAATTTCGTTCATGATTTTAGATAATTTAGCATGGGTGGAATAAAAAACCGATTCCAAATCTGAACTATGTATATTGGGTTTCACCTGTTAGTAAAGTAGCGTCTTCAATCGATTCTTCGATTTCACTTTTCAAGCACTTAAATTCTTGCATATGCTGCTCTAGTTTTGTCTGTCGCAATTTACACTCAGATAAAGGGGCACCCGTTGTTTCCGCAAATGTAACGCTCCGCGTTACTTGTCCTTTAATAATTGCCCGTTTTCGCTTGAGCAACTCCTGTAAAGAAAAGACCAAATTTTCCAAAACAAATTGACAAAATAAAATTAAAACTTTATTCGTTCAAAGTAACAATTTTTTTTCTTCAATTAAACCAAAAACCATATTTTTGTTCTCTCCTTCGTCCATCGGCAACACTAGTCCTAAATTAACTAGCATTAGCAATTTCGTTCATGATTTTAGATAATTTAGCATGGGTGGAATAAAACACCGATTCCAAATCTGAACTATGTATATTGGGTTTCACCTGTTAGTAAAGTAGCGTCTTCAATCGATTCTTCGATTTCACTTTACAAGCACTTGAATTCTTGCATATGCTGCTCTAGTTTTGTCTGTCGCAATTTACACTCAGATAAAGGGGCACCCGTTGTTTCCGCAAATGTAACGCTCCGCGTTACTTGCCCTTTAATAATTGCCCGTTTTCGCTTGAGCAACTCCTGTAAAGAAAAGACCAAATTTTCCAAAACAAATTGACAAAATAAAATTAAAACTTTATTCGTTCAAAGTAACATTTTTTTTCTTCAATTAAACCAAAAACCATATTTTTGTTCTCTCCTTCGTCCATCGGCAACACTAGTCCTGTAACGAATACACAAAATAAAATCCACTTGAGTTCATTGTCAATATAAGAATATAATGTTTTGTATTGGTGGATGAAGAGTGCAATAACGGAACCACATTAGCTCACCACACACGCCTTTACCGAGTACCAACTCGGTAGAGGGGAACCGGTGAAGCGACGCACACACATCATTGCCTTCATTTGACGATCATAGCAAATGAACGAGAACGAGTGGAACCGACGACTCAACTCATTCTACACACGCAACTTAGGAAACCGGACTTCGTCACACACACTGTCAGACGGTTCTTGTATGACAGGGAAACTGACTAGTTCACACACTCAAGTGGAACCGAAGAATGAGCAGCCGCCACAACACACAACACGATCTCTCACTTAACCGTTCGATCAATATTTTTACAAACAAATATTCATTTTTGATTATAGACTAAAAGGAGGATATCAAACTAATCTACTCTACAAAATAACAACACTCAGTGATCAAACTCACCAGATTTAACGTTTCTTTTTGTATCTTTTTCTTTAATTAATTTACAAACTAAAAACACGACCATACTCGTTAAAAATCACGCACCAACTAACTTGTGCGTTTTGTCACTGAATATTTTAAGAGTTCATCGTGAATTATTCTCCTTGAAAAGGATAGATAGAGGATAGAGAGCCAAGTAGTAGAGGAGAAGAAAATACAAAATTACCCTTTCTCTTACAATCGTGAATTATTCTACTTGAAAAGGATAGAGGATAGAGAGCTAAGTAGAGGAGAAGAAAATACAAAATTACCCTTTCTCTTACACTCCATAATGCAAGAAAAAGAAATGTGTTTTTATTTATTAATTAGGTTTTTTTTTAAACACCAACGCGCCGAACTTCACAAAAAAAAAAAGCTTAAATTGAATGTCAAACCCATACGCACACGACAAACAAAAACTGTGGTTATATAATTTTTTGTTGATGGAAGCTCAAACGAAAAACGATACACACAGAACACAAGCAGTTGCTACACACACAGAACACGAGAAGTTTCTATTTTTTGTTGCTTCGTTTTTTTTTTGTTTCTTATTGCATAAAAAACTACCGTAGGTTCTTTATGTAAACCGAGTTAGTTACTTGTGTATTTGCAAGAACCGTTCTGTTTGACACAGAAAAAGAACTCGTTTGCTAACCACGCATCGACGTAAATGTGGATTGTATTGGGCGTGTATTCGTGTATGCGAATTTTCTTTGAATAATGAATAACGGAGCGCCTTATTGCTTCATGCACATTTTTTGCCGAACAAATTGAATGAAATAAATGCGAGTTTTTCATTTTAAATTTTGAATATCCGGCTCGAAGGACCATTTTTTTTTCGCGTTAAGAGTGGACTGTAATTTTAATTTAATTGTAAAAAGAAGAGTTTGATAATAGTTTCGTTGAGCTTAAGGCTGGAAACACAATTTGCAACGCTAACATACATAATGTATTCAATATTTTATTAGGTGTGAGAAAATGGTTAAGGCTTCTTAAGTTACAATTTAAAATGAAATACAAATATACAAGAAAATATCAAAAGAATTTATATGCTGACAATCAAAGGTTTATGATTACATTTAGGTATGTGAATGTAATGGTTATGATCTTAACTATGTATATGAAATGTAATAATGCTCATGATTTTAACTAGCGTGTCAATGCATTGGCTGTGCATATGTAAATGCAATAATTATGATAACTAACCTGGTGAATTATGGACTGTTATGATATTAGACCTGCATTTTTATTTCTTATTCTCTTTACTAATCCTTCTTCTTTGCCAATCATTGCTGGGGCCCTGTCAGCTGAAAGCGATACTACTTTGTCGTAACACCAGCATCTCCTTTGATGTCGGAGTTTCGGATTGCCGTTGCAATTCCCATTGCCGCATGTCATCATCATGTCCCAATATTCCACTGGAATTCCCTGTGCCTTCAGCTGTCGAAGGGTCTCATGCGTCACGTTAGTTATATATTTAAGTAGAATAAAAAACGACCGTATTGTTTAGAGTTCCAAACTCAACTCAATTCTTTATTGCCAAATTAAATTAAAGAAAATTATTTTATTTACATATGTACATATCTAAAATTAATGCTTACTATGTAGGTACAATTCATATTATGAATTATAAACTTATTTATGCTGAGTAATATTGGTTAGACGTTGGAGTAAAGCAACGGAAGTGAGGTGTTTATTTACCTTACCATGAAAGTGGTTGCAATTTATTAATATTGTCTTAATTTATAGACTCATCACTTTTCTTGGTAGGGTCAATATACGTTACTCGTGTGAGAGCCTCTGGATCTGGTCCGCGCGAGGTGTAGCTGGCAGACAGGGCAGACTCATGAATTGCCTTAGCAACTCACGACATGTATAATATTTTTTATCGTACAATTGGTTGAGCCTAGCCCAGGCTTCCAGATCTCCTCCAGACGCTCAAGTCGCACTTGAAGATCCTCGCCGTACTCTTCCTCTCTCGCTTGCTCTACATAGCTGTCCATCCTCTTCATTGCTTTGAGGCATGAATTTTGGATTTTGTTATTTGCCATTTAATTAGCTTTTTTTTAAAGGATAAAATATTCGTTAATATTATTCTAATAATGCTTGTGTTAATCACTATTTTTGTGATTTTTTGTTAAATAATTGGATTAAATAAAAGATCAAGTTTGTATATTAAAAAAAGAAAGAAATTATTTTATTTTTGACCTCACTTTGCCCGGAGCCTAGGCTTACAAAATTAACTTTTCTATTTGGGAGCTAATGATCGACTGCTACATTTTTCTCTGTAACTAAAAATTCTTAAAGCTTAAATAATTAAAAGGAATAAAAACGATGAGTCGCGAAATGCGACCAAAGGGTATTGTGTGCAATGCACAATCAGCAATCGTGTGGGAGGATGATCTTAATATCAATAGGATGATATTGATATGGGGAATGTGTATTACAATAGACACAAAATTCGGATGCTGGGCATCGTTATGTGTGGTCACATCATTATGTGTGGCCAAACAGAAATTGGGAATAGGGTGTAGGAAATATATATGAATGACAGCTATGTGATCTGTGCAACAGAAGAGAAATCGAAGATATCTACCACTTTTTAGCTATTTGCCCAATTTTACAAGAAATTCGTAGATTACACTTTCGGAAAAGTATTTTAACAATGCAAAATTTTACGAAATCCTAAATGGAGCACTAGGTTGGCTAAACGTATTCAAATTTTGTCGACAAGCTCTTAACTACCGGAACAGTTTCACTTATTAAATTAATTTTTAGCCTATCTCATTTTATGTTGCAAATCATACAAAATTGTCTTTTTTGTGTTTCAAATCACGTAAAAATTGTCAAAACTTTACTTTGAGTAAAGCCTACTATTCAAAAAATTGTATTATTTTTGTAAATTGTAATTTTGTGTTTCAAATCACGTAAAAATTGTTCGAATTATTCTAATATTTTTATTTAAATAATTTTACATTCTCTTTTTAATTTATATATTTTTTTATCACTTATTAAATGTCAATTCAGGCAGACGGCAGTCAATGCCATGTCCTTATTCTTAGGAAATTATATTGTAAAATCTTATGATGAAGAAAAAAACAAATAAAGAATTTATCTATCTATATAAATTTGGAATAGGGTGTAGGAAATATATACTAAAAGGCGTCCGTTCGTTAATTAAAAAAACCACAATTCACACTTTATTGTAATTATAATCTTTATTTATTAAATAGGTTCTTTAATACACGTCTTGATTCTTCAGCGGTTTACAAAAAACTGACTGATTTCTTACTACTCTACTCACTGGCAGTCCTCTCTTTTTTCTCTTCTTTCGAACAAACAGTGTTGCCGCTTACAATACATAACAATATATAACACTTGCACACAGTAAATAAACTTTGAACTCTCGATTTAACTCTTGTGCCGGCTAACAAACAACTGACGAGACAAACAACCTAAGGAGCTCGCGCAGCTGCTCCTTGTGTTTTTCTCCTCTTTCTTGTCATCTTCTTGTTCGCCTGCTTGTTGTTCGTGAGTGTATACACTTATGTATGTATTTTGTGTACTCCTCTATATAAACTATGCTGTCGCTTGCCGAGAGTAGCTATTTACTTTTATATTTTATAAAAGAAACGCACATAAAAGAACGCACATACATTACCAATACCGAAACCGCTTGCCGCTTTCGTAACATCTTGCTGATATTTACAGTTATATTTTTCTTGCTGCGTCTGAAAATTGAATTTTTTCTTTTCCAATTGAAAAGTATAGGCTAGGGCTCGCCATTTTTTCTAGTTTTATTTTTACTAACCGGAATTTACTAATAATTTATGGCAAAAAAAAAACTCGCGGACTTTATTCATAGGTCGCTGGTCACTATCGGGCTCGCTGGACCAAATGTTGTAACCGCGGTTAAACACTCGCATGGAAATGCGTCGAACCGATGCTTGTTTTTATAAAAAGAAAGAAAAACTAAACCAATTTTGTTTGGGAAAAGCATTTGCAGAAAAACCCAATTTATTAAAAACTATCGAGAACACTTGTCAACTGGCCGATTACAGAGCTGAATGAAGACTAAAAATATTTCCTATAAGAACGAAGAATGCATGTTCTTTTGTATGCTCTTTCGTATAATATATAATAAGAATATAGAATGTTGAAGTGTAGATTTAGCTGGCGGTTGCTGGCTGTAGTGGTGTTGAACTCGTACGCTCGCGTTCCATACAAAGAACAATACCAATCAAAAAAAGAAAAATCAAAACTCTTCTTCTTCACTCCAACTTTTTGAAGATAAATAAAACATCCAAAAAATTTGTTTAATGGCGAATAGTTCGATTTGGCACACATTACATTATTTAAGAAAGAAAAAAAAAAACAAAGTTAACAAAGCAAATTCATTTTTGAATGAAAGAAATTTTTTAATGTCAGCGATCGATAAGAAAATTTATTGCAAATTTTTGTTGCAGTAAATAACTAACATTTCACTCAAACTTTTGAAAAGGAATTTTTGTCTGTTTGATCGAAAAACACTTTTATACATGGAAAAGCTCCGTTCATCGTCAACAGAAGTGATGGGAGCGTATTTGAAGGCTAAAACTTCAACAATTGTATAGTCTTCAACTGCTATGGATTTCTCTCCTGACAAAGCAATCGCAATTTGTTTATAGTTTTTAAAAGCCAGCATTTTTTTCCATTACATTTTCTATTTTTTTCCTCACTGATTTCGCAGCCTTGCTGTTAATGCTGTAGATTGTCTTCACCGCATCACTTATAATTTGTGTGCTGGAATTGAGCGATAAGCCACGTGATTCAAGTTTTGAAATTGATGTTACTAGAAACCCATAGGTCAACCAGGCCAATCCAGTAAGTATATGTACATACGTTCCATCATTGAACCTTTTGAAGCTAGCGTAGGTACAAAAAAAAAACACTTGTTGAAACGAGGGCAAGATCTGACTTCTTCAGAACCTTAAGCTCGAGCAATTGTGTTGCAGAATTAACGACACGAATTTAGGGAGAACTTTAAGTTAGGAAGAATATTACGATGGCGGAGTGATTGTCCGCAAACTCAATAAGAAAACAAGATAATTGAAATCGGAATCGAATTGTAATTTAATCAAATAGGTAGCCGGCGCGCACGAGTAGTGCCTATTTGTCATTAATTAAAATAATAGACAACTGTCAGACGCGAATAGGTTCGTTCGCTAATTCCCGCACATACAGCAAAAACAGTGCTGTCGCCTGATAGCTCGGTTTTCCATTTCCAATCCAGTTGCTAGTTTTATTTTATCCGCAAAATAATCATCAAAATCATCCTCTCTTCGAAGCGCTTCCTCACCACCATACGATTTTCCTTTTAGTCGAATTTCTCTTTTAAATCTTTGCACAACAGCTCGACAGACGGGCGCAAAAAATCTGGTTGTGCACACAACCACTCTTTAGCTTTTCCTCTCATTTTAGACACCATCAATGTCCGCAACATGTCTTCCTCCACTCGGTATATCTCTTTCACATTCTGCAGATGTGTCAGCCATACATTGACATTCGTTTTTCTATCATAGTCCGGTACCATCTCTTTATAAATAGCGAACTGTTGTCCTCTCCTGTTGTCTTCGCTTGTTGTTGTTCCCGTTGTCGATCTTTCTTTTTTTAGTTGTGCCATCTGTCTTAACATCTCGTTTTCTCTTGCCATCAGCTCCTTTTCTCTCTTCAGCAATTCAACTTCCCGTCGCAAATACTCGTTGTCGTTGTCTATCTGTTTTCTTGTCGTTTCACTCTCATTTATAGCACCACCATCCTCTCCGTCGCTGTCGCTCTCTTGCACATTTTCTTCTTCGTCATCATCACCGTCGTTGTTCGGCAATTCCTTTTTTCCTGCACTCATCGATAATTTTGCTGGTGCCTCACCTCGTTGCTGTGGTGGTATTTCGCTTAAGCGAACAGCCAATGTTGATTTTGTTCTTGAACTCGATTTACCCAAACGTTGCAGCCAGGGATGAGAATGCTAAGCCCGAAAAGTGAAACATTTTGCCCAAAAAAACGAAGTAGATTTGTAAAATATGTAACAGATAATGAAAAAAACAAAAAATACAAACAAAACAAATTTATTTTCATTTTATTTTACATCCATATAACGAAAACATATGTACATTGATTAGAACAAGTCTCACAAATTCATAAATTAGGTACATACATTATACATATATAGTACATACTATGTATTAGATTATCCTCTAAGGGAAACATAACACAAATTCATAAAATATTATAAAGTATATGCATATAATAAGGATTTTAATCGGTTCTTAATACTCAGCCCCCCTGAACATATTTAAACTTTGAAAAATATCGTAATAACTTCTTGGGAGGTTCAAAATCTTCCAGCCCAGCCACAAACTCTCTTATTAATAAAAGGGAAAAAGCGGTACTTATGTCTAATCTATTTCTTTTTTTGTTTTGACGTTATTGAAATCTGAAAATCGTCTTAGATTACTTACTTAGATTTGTTTATTGAACTTTTATATATACAATTGGATAGTCTTAAGAATAAATAGATACATTGTCTTAGAATAAAATAGTTTGTTGGCACATAGGGGGCCTAACTTTATATATTGGCTTAAGTTTAAATTAAAATATTGTTTAATATGTATGGCGTTCTAAAAATAAAAGTCGGTTGACTTGGTTATCCTCGGGGTGTTCCTTCCCGGTTGTCATTTGTTGGATTTGTTGATTGGTTAGAGGGTTGTTGGCTTGTTTAGCCACGTCGGTGGGCTGACTCGGGGTCAGCGTAGAATGCAACGGCATCTTCGTTGTTGACTTGAATTATGTTATCATCCATAATGTCCATGACGCTAAGGTACATGGGCTCTGGCAGTCGCTGTTGGGTTGTCATCCTTCTTATTAGTTGGTTCGGGTGGCTAGATGAGTTACCTACTAACTTTTTAGCCAAGAGTAGTAGGTAGTTGTCCAATGTATTTATTCTCGCTTCAGAATAAATTCTGTCGTTTTTAAAGTATTTTTGACGCTCCCTGTCAAAGACAAGCCCAGTGCAGATTCTTAGGATCTTTCTTTCGAAAGCTTTTAGCTGCTTCATGGCCGTTTTGGAGATGGTGTACCAAACGGGAAAGCTGTATCCAATGACTGGTCTCAGCAGTTGTTTGTACATCAGGATTTTGGTCTGTTGACTTAGTCCATTGCTCTTCTTCATCAATGGATGAACACGATGAAAGGCCCAGCTGGCTTTCCTAAGAACTTTCTGGGCGTGTGGGTTAAACTTTAATAGCTCGTGGAAATAAATTCCCAGGTACTGGACGGTCCTCTTGGCTGAAAGTGACGATCCATCTGGGAGTTTCAACTTCAGGTTTCTGCATATTGTCGCTTTTTGCGATCTTCTACGGACGACAGTTGACGGCCTTCTGAAGCAGATGAGTTCCGACTTTTCTGCGTTGATTTTAATACCCCATTTATGGTAAAAGTCAAAGAGACGGTGGATGTGTTCTTCTACTTTCTTCACGGCTATATGTGGTGACATTGAGGAGCAGTAAGTCAAGGAATCATCGGCATATAGAAGGTTCTCGCAGTTGACGGGGTTAGGTTGGTCAGATGTCAGGATGCTGTATAGAAATGGGCCGAGCTTCGATCCTTGGGCAACTCCAGCCCTGATGTTCTTCATTGACGATTTGCATTTCTCCAATTGTACATAGAATTTTCTGGAAGAGAGAAAAGAAAAAATAATTCTTATTAGTGCGATTGGAAAGCCCAGCATGTGAAGTTTATGGATAAGGCCTTCAATCCATACGCTATCAAATGCTTTCTCAACATCCAGAAGGCATCCAACGGTAACACGATGGCTATTAAGAGCTGTGGTGATGTCGTGTTGAAACTTCATCAAAGGATGCAGCGTCGAGTGTTTTTCCCGAAAACCAAACTGCATGTCAGGAATTATACTGTTTTCACAGCAGATTTTTTTCAGTTTCCTTAATATAATTTCCTCCAGGAGTTTGCTGATGTTACTCAGGAGAGATACGGGCCTGTAGTTAGAAATATAATTCCGATCTCCTTTCTTGGGAATTGCCACGATCTTAGCAGTTTTCCATTTTTGGGGGAAGTAGTCGTTGTTGAGGCAGTTGTTGAAGACGATTGTCAGGAATATAAACACTGCTTGCGGTAGCCTCTTCAGGATGAAGTTAGAAACCCCATCCGGCCCTGTTGACTTCTTTGGTTTGCCGTGGTTTATTATTTCACATATTTCCTCTGAAGTGCTCAAGTATATGTTGTCAGTTGGGTTATTTGCCAGGTTGGTTTCGTTGAATATACTTCTCTCTAGAGTGGGAGCCAGAGTTTGTTGGATGGAATCATTCACTTCGTTGATGAAAAGTGGGCTAGACGGAGGGTTGGGGGTAAAGTTGCCTTCGAAGTGGTTGGCAAAGGCTTCCACTTTGTCATCCAACGATGTAATCTCAGTGGTGTTGTCCATCATGACTTCCGGTAGTGGTTTATTTCTTCCTATAAAGCGGTTGATTTCTTTGAAGGCGTCTGGTCCGGGTTTTATTTCTCGCAATCTCTTCTTGAGAGATTTGTCATTGTGGTGTCGAATAGAGTTCCGGAACATGATGTTAACACAATCGAGTTCGCTTTTCACTGTCTGGTAATCCCGATTCACTGTGTTGAATTCTCTCTGGTGAATTCTCTGTAGCCTTTTCCTCAACCTTTGTCGGTGTGAATACAACTTTTGTACATATTCCGGGAGATGTTGGTACCTATCTTTGGATGTCATGGGAACCTTTTGAACGTCAAGAGCGTTGCCGATTGTCGCTTCCAGAATTTCGACGGCACCATCGATTTCATTATTCTGGAGGTTTCTGTTGGCAGGAGGAAGTACCAAGTGTTGCTCGATATGCCTCTGCAATCTCTCGACGTTGAGTTTTTTATAATTTATGTAGTCTGCTTGGGGTCTCGCAGTTAGGATGGCTGGCTGATTGAGTTTTATCGAAAGCAGAACTGCTTCGTGGTCAGAGTCGCTAGGCACCGTTGAACAGGTGAAGTTGCTGATTTCTGGAAGAATATAAATGAAATTAGAAGTTGATAGGAAAAAATCTAAAGTTGATGGAGTTCTTGGAAAGGTTGGCTTTGGTTGCGACACTACAACCAGAGAATGTTCATCGCTGTGAAGGTCCAACCAGTCGACGATGAATTTGCCTTCAGCACTGATAGCGGTATCCTGCCACCTGTGGTGTCTTGCATTGAAGTCGCCACCAATTAGACCGTAAGTTGTTTGTTTTAAGACACTGTTGAGTATGTTGAGGTCGCCATGGATGTTTACTTTATAGGAACCGCATTTGAAGTAAACGCCGATTACTGTCAACTTTTCTCCTTGTCCTAGATCTATCTGGACCGCTGTAGCTTCGCTTGTTTGAAGGCCTGGGATGATAATTTCGCTGGTGCTGAAAGAGATCTTTTCCCTCAAGTAGATGGCTGTGCCTCTTCCGTGCTGACCTTTGTCCTGTCGGAAGGTCTTATATCCTACGATGTTAATATTGTTCTTTCGGGTAACATTTGTTTCACTTATAAGAGCGATGTCCGGTTTGTTGTTTTTCATGAACATGTTGAATGACGTCCTCTTATCAAGGCTGTA
Source organism: Eupeodes latifasciatus (assembly GCA_920104205.1). Lineage (NCBI taxonomy): Eukaryota > Metazoa > Arthropoda > Insecta > Diptera > Syrphidae > Eupeodes > Eupeodes latifasciatus. The sequence continues at coordinate 386,736,395 of OV049924.1, read as the reverse complement.
TAATGAGTTTACATTATACGTCAGGATGCGGAGCTTCTTTAGTTGCATATTTGGAACAAGAAGGTGGCCAGTGCCACGGACTTATCTCCATCGCTGAGCTGAGAGTAATTTGGTGGAACCGCACTCCTAGCTTTTCCCATGACCGTGAGCAGGTCGGAACCAAATATTCTCTGGACTTCGCTGTTGAGGTTTACTGGTGCTGCGGCTTTGGTTGGTCCTGTTTTTGCTGGTATCCTTGGTGCGGTCATCTTGGCTGAAGTTCCTGTGACTTGTTGTGCCTTTGTTGGTGCTGGTTTGGTTGGTGGGCCTCTTTTCGCCATTGCTGCGTAGCTGATTGCCGGACGAGTAACCAAGCAAGCTGACTTAGCAGCAAACTCTTGGTGAGAACGCTTCTCCGCCAATAGCCTGTTCCTTTCTGTCAGGCGAGCCTTTAGCGTTGGGCAGCCTTTAAAGCTGGCAGGGTGTCCAGCTTTTTGGCAGTTGGCACACCATACGTCCAACCCAGTGTTTTCTTTGCGCTGGCACTGTCCTGGTTCGTGCTTATCCTTGCACTTAACGCATACAAAGTCCCGCCCGCAGTTGGTGGCCACATGTCCAAAGCGTTGGCACTTATGGCACTGAACGATGTCGTTGGATTTTAGCTTCTCCCAATGGACACTCTGGTTCATAATGCGAGTCTTTGTGTAGACCTCATTGATGTCGATGGACTTTGCTAATTCCACAACGAAGTTGTTGTACACCTTTCCTTGGGCCTTCTTTGCTTTGAAGGGTGACACTTTTATTACTGGCAGTCCCTCTATCCTCAGCTCTTCTTCTACTTCGATGGCGGCGTACGTGTGGTGGATACCCTTTAACAAAAGCAGGTTTTTCCTGTCATCCTTTGGCGTGAAAGTGTTGAATTGTATTTTGCTTGTCAGCAAAAACTTCTTGACGGCGTCAAAAGATTCTCTGTTTCCAGCGTTGATGATGGTGGATTTTGTGTTACGGTTCTTGAAGGTCATGCTGAGGTTTTTTCCTTTGAAGTGTCTGCTTATTTCAGCGATGTTTCCAGAAAACACGAAAATTGGTGGCATTCCTGAAGATTTGGCGGTGTTGTCTTTAGGTTTGGGTGGCGGTGACTGAGTGTCGGTTGTTGTTGTTGTTGTGGCTGGTTCCTTTGGTGGTTGGATTATTTTTTTTGGCTGCTGTTTGGTGGCTTTTGATATAGGTGGTGCTACTGTCGTTGTTAATGGTGCTTCGACATCCAGTTGAGGGCGTTTGACGTTGTCCTTTTTGGATGATGGCTTCCGTCTTTTTTGACCTGGCAATGGGGATTCAGAATTGTCAGCATCGCTTTCCATTTCCTCGGAATTCAGTTCGTCATTGTCCTTGCTTGGTTCGTTGATGGTGGCAGGTAAGAATTTGCCTATAGTTTCACTAAGCCTCTGACTGTATTCGGGACTTAGGTGCGTGGCTATCCTGGTTAGCAATTCTTCTAACGAAGCAAGCGCTGCCTCCGGATTAAATGGTTCGCCCATTTCCGGCTTAACTTTCACTTTTTTATTTTATAACACTGATTTAAACAAACAAATATTTTTAAAAAAACCTTTATTCGTGGAAAAGATCAGGGTGATTACTTGACTAGCGCAGGTAGCCCGTAGGTATACCTGAGTTTTAGCCTTTTAATTTAGGGGTTGATTTTTATTTCTAAATTTCTTCCGCTATAGGTGTATACTGTATCACTGGACTGCACTGAATGATGAAAATCGTCTTTCGGCTGCTGCACTGCTATGCGGTAAACTAGCTAGTGTAAGCATATAGTCGGGCAACACCCTAAACATATCTTCTTCCAATATATTTTTCTGAGAGTGTAAACGCGTCCAAAACTCAACAACATCTTCGTCGTCGTTCATTTTTATACTTTTAGTAACCATAAGCGTTCTAAATTCGGAGTTCAGAGTTTCTATGTTTGTTACATTATTATCAAAATAAGGAAATTCATTCAAATGTGAAAGGATTGTCGGATATGTTTCAGTTTGTATTACTTTTGGATCCAAAAGTTCTAACAATTCTAACTTTTTGTCAGTTAAATCGAAACGAAGTTGAAATACTTTATCCTTCTTTTCTATTTAAGTGAAACACTTATTTCTTTAGTTATTTTATATTTTGTTTTATTAATTCTTATTACATGATGTGTCCTCATTGAGTACAAAATAGCAACTAACTAAATTTACATATATTTATGTATAATTATTCATTCGCATACATATACATACATATCTTTATTTGCATACATATGTATGTATAAATTCACAGTCTGAAATAAATCTATCTCCGTATCCATATCTTGATTCTTGTTTAACTCTTCCTCATACAAAGCTGACTTTAACCCAAAAAACATTTGTTTTAAATCTAAATAATTGGATTTTTCTTTATAATTCACGATCTGCATTGAAGATTCGTCGAGTAGTTCTGCCCTAACAAAGTTTGATAAGACGGTTTTAAAGACCATGAGCACACGTTTCCGCAAAATGTGTATCTGTGTCTTTTCAGACTAAAAAGCTTTATTAAAATTGTTAATAATTTCCAAAATATAGGACAAAAATAACAGTGGAAATTTAATTTCTGGATTATTTAAATTGCTTAAAATTTTTTCAGCTTTTGAAATCGTTTGTGTTTTACCTTTTTTTTCAAAAACTATTAGATGGAACGTTTTTATTTAATACTTTATTCGTCGAAATGTAATTTTCTTTTTGGAAGCTGCTGCTCAGCACAAATTCTTAGTAGACTAGTTTATATGTTTAAATTTACATCTCATCGTACATAAAATTCAATGTTACCAAAGATACATTTCAATCTTAGATAAATTGTTAATGCTGCCAAATAGTCAGGTCTGAGATTTGTAAAGATTCTCCCCTCTGGTATTGGGACCTCGTCACTTTTACCATCTTCCAAATCGAGGACACATACCTTGACAATTGAGCGCTTAAAAGTTCCACTTGAAGTTCTAACTTCGACATCTCCTACTTGTACATCTCGACCACTTTGCGCCTTCCATTTGTTATGCTGATTTATATTTGGAAAAAACTTTCCATCGGTTCCAAAAATGATCAGCCAGCCGCTGTGTCATTCTCCATCGCTTTCGTAAGATAAAATCCTTGTCGTCAAAATCACTTATTGGGGCGGAAGCCGATGATCTGCCAATCAAAAAATGGTTTGGCGTAAGTGCTTCAGGTTCGTCTGGGTAATATGGCACTTCAACTAGAGGCCTCGAGTTAATTATCTGCTCGATCTCAGCAAGTAATGTGTTCAACGTCTCATACGATGGATTTACTTCTTTTAGAATTGCGTACAATGATGTCTTGCCGGATCTCACAAGCCTCTCCCAGCATCCTCCCATATAGGGTGCTGCTGGAGGAATGAAACGTTATTTGATACGATGCTTAGTAAGTGCACCTCTTATTTCAGACTGGTCAAGCTCCTTTAGACATCTCTTGAGTTCCGTGTCAGCTCCTTTCAAGTTCGTGTCATTATCCGAGAATAATTTATTTGGGCATCCACGTCTGGTAATAAATCTTAAGCGCCATGATGCAGGAGTCGGTGGTCAAACTGGATGCAACCTCTATATGAATTGCCTTTACTGTAAGGCATGTAAACAATACACCGTAGCGCTTCTCAAGGTGTCTGCCAACTTTAACATTTATCGGCCCAAAATAGTCGACACCTGTAAATTTAATGCTGGATTATTTGACAAAAGTCTCACCGCAGGTAATTGTCTCATTATAGTGTGCTCGGGCTTTGCGCATCTTATCTTGCAAGTATTGCATTTTTTTCTTATCTGTCGCAGTTTTGGTTTAAGCTTCAATATCCAGTACCTCGGTTTGATCTCATTCATAACGCCTTCATGACCAATGTGATTGGCTTGGTCGTGGTAGTACTTGATAAGCAACTCGGTATACTTATCTCTTCCGTCGAGAACCACTGGTGTCTTCAGCCATTGATCAGCTTCTATATTTATAGCTAGTTGTGGCTATTATCTTATTAGCTTTTCAATAAAAAAACGCGTGGATAAACTTTTCGTATTTTATTACACTAATTAATGACAAAATAAATTTTAAGTTAATTTAGGTTGGGAGCTCTGTCGCCCAAGCACACAAGACAAATGTTCTGATAATTCTATAGTTTGAAAGAAAGAGAGTAAGAAGGAAACCTTTTGACATTCTAATTTAGGATGTGTTTAGAGTTTAGAAATCGGAAGCGTTCAGGTAGTTAATTGAAAGTAAGTAGTGGTCGCGTTCGAACAAGCAACTTATATTAAATTATATGATGCGATGCATCTTTGTTAACGCGATTGATTTTATTTTTACTTTAGGTGAATAAATAAATATCCACTACAATGTGCCATTTTCGTTGTTTTGTATAGCTCTGCTTCGTAAAGATTTTCTACAACTTGCCAAGTTGCGATGCCCTCGACACATCTTATATTTTTTTTTTAATAATGTATTGCGTGCACTTTTAATGAGATGACAAGGGTCATACAACGCGAAAATTCTTTGACAGTTGTGATAAAACGGCTTTTCTGGTCTTATATCTAGAAAATTGAAGTACCTTCTATTATTCGAACCTTGATCGCATGTTAAACTTCTGACCCGTAGCTCAATGTCTTGACAATAATTAAGATTGTTTATCAGATTTTTTTTTATTCCTTACCACTTATTGGTTTATCCGTTACAAAGTAGCTTATGATATATTTCCAATTGGAGAACAGACCTCTTATCATAAATAATAACACATATCTACCAATTAGATTTTTTCGTGTGTCGATTTCGAAATTAAGTCTTTTAAATTCTTAGTGATATCATCGTTGAAGCCTGGCCTTGTTTTTTTGATTATTTGCCATCTACGAATAAAGTGTTCTGAAGGTAAGTTTATTTTAAGCATATTTCTTATATATCTGTATACAGAAGGAGATTTATAATGTAATTCAGAAACCAAATCTTTTTCATATTTTTTCCAATGGGTAAACTTTAAATGTTTTGGCGTTAGGACTTATATTTGGTAAGGATTTTATTAAAGAAGTTAACGGAACACGAATTTTCTTTTTTAAATCCTTGTTTCTACATTTCGTCTTCTTAATTTGTATGTAGGATTTTTCTGCAATCATTATTGAACCATTTATTCTTTTGGAACATTGGTGCAGTATAAATCTTATAGTGTTTCATCATTCCGCATTCTTCTGCAGCATGGTTGATGTTTTCGAATATTTGTTGGTATCCAATTGTATCTCCATTCATTTGTAAACTTCCAGCTTTGGCTTGCATACACGAGATGTAGTTTTCCGCTGCAGACGTATTCCAAACTTGTTTCCAAGTTGACTTATCTTTGACTGCGTTCGAGTAAAACATGTTATAGTTTTCAAAAATATTAGATTTAGCTTGTTTTGTATTATCTAGGACCCAGGTTTCACTTAAGCATAAAATATCAAAACTAAGGATTAAATTTAATTCAATGTTATCTAGATTACACAAATTTTTTATTCCATTAATATTCCAAAAGCTAATTTTCAAATTCTTTTCTTGAGTTTCCCTAACATTAATATGGTTATATTTATTTTGTAGCTATGCTAATTCATTATGTTGCGAGAGCCTTCCTTGAGGGAGTTCTTCGTCAACTATTGATGCTCTGCTATCATGTGACCTGATTGGTGTGAAGAACTTATCGATAGATGTCACTGCTGTTGAGTTCCTTGGCTTAGTGTTTGGCCTCTTAGGTTTGTCTGTAGGATGGGCTGAAGTACTCTGCTCAGAGCTCTCTGGTGTGCACGGATTTTTTTCGTCCGGGGACCTGATTCGTTTTTTCTGTATAGAATTTTCTTTTCTCTCCTCATCTTCTAGCTGTTGCAGTGTAAACGGCTTCTTATTAATAATGATTTTATCATATTTAATGCTGACATCTGCTCCTTCATTTCTGATATCCTCTGCCTTTTTACGTAATATTTTTCTGGTCTCTGCTACCTCTTTGCTAAAGTCATCATCAATATAAATTTTTGCGAGTCGATGTTCTTTCGCAAGCTTCTTTTTGTTTTGCATGACTATGAGTTTCACCCTATATGATATGAGTGCAACTTTGACAGGGCGGGGATTTTGTTGTCTTGGTCCTATGCGCATAATGTAATCAATATCAGACAGTGTGATTTGATTATCTGCACATGCGTTTAGGAGGGTTAGTACCACATTTTCGAGTTCTTCTGTGTTGTTTTCTGATTCTGAAAGACCTCTAATGATCATATTTCGCCTCCGTAGTTCTCTGTCCATAATTGATACTTTTTTGTCTACAAAGAGTATTTGCTCTTTTGTGGTAGAAACCTCTGTTTTAATTTGGGTAAATTGATCGTTGGTGTTTTGATTTACCGCCGATATTATTTGTAGTTGCATGTTTTCAAGCTGCTTTAATAGATCGGAGTTCATTTTAGCTCTATTTAAAATAATCTTATTTCCCTTAGCTTGAAACTTTTTTTTTAGAATTTAAAAGTTTTTGATTTTTTTTAAATTTTAAAATTTTAAAATTTTTTTCAGAGTAAGGCTAGAATATTTTTACTTCTTAACGTACCACGGACATAGAATTGAATACACAAACCCTTGTTGTCAAATGGTTCAGAATTCTGCTAAGTGTTTTACAATCCACATGCGATCCACAGATGTTTATTACGATTGGTATAAAGTGTCCCCTCTACCAATAGTGAATGTGGCTGTGTGTGCTGTTCAGGTGATGATGGTTTCGCCAGTTGTAGATGTACAAGAGTTGGAGTGAGATCGATCGGTTGAGTTCCACAAAAGCAAAACAAATGCTGCGCTGATATTAAATTTCTGTCAGTCCAGTGTCCAGTCGGCACTCAGGTTTTGCAGTCCGAAATATCTTCTCTTTGGTATTGTTGTAGCATATGCAAAGAAAACAATGTGTGTGTTGTGTTTGTGAAGTATTGATTTTGCTTCGTTAGCAGAACATATACTAAAAAAGTTTCACTCACCACACAGAAGGAAACAAAAAAGATTAACGGGTGCAATAAAAAGAGATGGATGTAGCACCAGGAATTTCACTCAATGCCAATAAAAAAAAAATACTTATTTGTTGATTTTATGTTGATTTTTTTAAAATGGGATTTATTATTCAAACAATAGTTTGTCAACACTTTTCAAATTTATAAGCTTATCACTTTATGTTTGTACTGTTCAATAATGCACTGTTTAACTAGTTAAAAGATAAGAAAAACTCAGGAGCTATTTTAATCACCGGCACACTATATCACACCTCAGTCACTCAGTCGTACATACATTTGATTTACATAATGCTGCGAAAAGGTCGGTCTAAAATCTCTCTTTGTTTTAGGTATGGTTAGACTGGAAGGCGTATATTAAAAGAAAACTAGTAGAAAATAAAAAAGAAATCAAGGCTACAGGTGGTGGAATAAACAGAACGCATTCTTTTTCAGACCTTGAAGAAAGTGTTATCAAGTTAACTGGCCTTAAAACATTAACAAGTGGAATTAAAAGCTCTCGTTCGTTTGGCATCAACAGTTCTTTGGAAGATCAAAATCAACAACTTAACGAAGTTGTTGTTGAAGATAATCAAAATCCAGATGTGTCGATGTCCTCAGACGTTGAATTAATATTCTTACTCACTTTTTGAAGTTTTAAAAATATTTTTATTTACTGAGTATAATATTGCTCGAGAACTATATGTTCTTACTTTTAGTGCTGTATTATAACTAAACTTAAAATATATCTTTCATGACCGATCTGATGGATACAATCATGATTTCTTATTAATATGATGTGATCGATAACCAATCACATCCAATGTTACTTTCGAGATGACGATATATTGCTTACCATGCAGTTCCCATGGATTTATAATAAAAAGAATAAAAGTTCTTCCGATAGGATGTTTATGTCTATCGGGAAACTGAACTGAAAGAGTAATTTGATACTTTGAATTGTATCGTTTATGCTTAAGGCTTACTGTGATGATTAATCATCAAATGAGGATGTTAACTCGTTGCTGATTCGGGAAGTGTTCGTCAACGCCGGCGTCTTCCAACCACTTTTCAACAAAGCCACTCAAACGATACCGCCTGCCTTTTGCGGGAACAAATGAAACTTCAAAAGGAATTTTATCGTCAATCAGAAATTTTTTTGCAAAAGCAAAATAAAAATGCGGATGATATCTTAAGCAGCTTGCGTCCAGGGGCGATTCCTCATAGTTAGCTGGTTTAGCGGCGCTAAACCAAGAATTTTAGAATAGATCTAATTTTTTAATATGTAAATTATTTGGTAATTGAATTACTAACCAAAACTCAACAGTTGACCATAATGTTAAAAAATTCGGTTGTAGTTACAAAACTTGCATTCAAAGTGACTTTTCTACAAATAATTTTCATTTCATGCAATAAAACTCTCATACAAAACTTAATCTATCTTGATACATTATTGGGCTTTGGTCATCGCAAAAGTTTGCGCTATCAAATTTTATACATTCTACACATACAGATAAATACACACATTCAAATAAAAGCCTATACAAATTAATAGAAGGGTAAGCGCAAAAGAAGCGATAAACCAGACGAAGTATATGCAAATGCAGGTACACATTAAAGACACACAACAGAGAGGAAGACCAGGCTCGACCAAGAGTTTGATCTCTCCTATGGCAGGAACCAGGAAGAACAAGACCGAGCGACGATTCGAACATCGTCGAACACATCAACTTTCATACCATATTTTTTGTTTTTAAAAACAGATAATAATTGTGCAAGGTTATTTATTTGTATGAAATTTATGTTTGGTAGCGAAATTGACCCAGCACTACAAGAATGTATCGAACAAGAGCATTTTCGTCAGTTAGCGCTGATTTTAGCGATAATACTCATTTTTGAAGTCGATATGTGAGTAAAAGGAAATTTCACACAGATTTTAGAGCATAGGCGGATTTTTCAATTTTTTAATAGGAAGTAGTTTTTGTTTGGACGTGGCTTTTAGACTGGAAGGAAAATTACTTCAGAAAGTGCTTTTCACTAGTTAAGTATTTGATGTGTTATGACCGGTATGTTTTATGCTCATTTTTTATATTGTAGTTATTATTACTATAGAGTTCACTTATTATTTTTAAAGAAAATACGTTTAATTTGGATTGAATTATAATAATAGCGTATTATTTATTGAACAAATAACTTTTAAACATAGCTTTAGCTAACTTTATTTAGACGTGATCTGTTCTCTTCGACAGGAGTTTAATGACTGACTAAAATCTACGTTGGACGCTGGGGTGGCTTTCGTTCTTTCGTTATTTCGTTCTTTTGTTCTTCGTCGATCGTATGTGTGTGTGTCTATGTACGCGTCCGTCTGTCTGTGTTCCTACCCCACATTAATATAAGTCCATACCAATTCATATCTGCAAGATATTAGGAAATTATTTTACTAGATTTGTTTAGAACACTCAGTTTAAAACAAACATTTTACTTTTAATAAAAAAGTAATATTCACACCTACCTACGAATTATACATTTTTTAAAGCCAACGGGTTCTCCAATCAGGCGGTTTTTAAGTGATATTAATTCATAATTTTCGAAGAAAAACTAAAATTTGTCAAAAAAGTATAAAAATCAGTTTGAATCGTGGTTTTTCAAAATTTTAATAAAGTAAATACCTTTTTTCATTCAGAATTCGTTGCTCTTATTAATACTTAAAAAAAATGAATACTATATGACTTTAAATTGAAAATTACCAGAACGAAAAATAAAACAAAATAAAATAATATAACGACTTATGCACCTGCATTACCTCAAATTCAATTCTTTTTCAATTAAAAAGTACCTATAATACAAATTGTATAAACTTTAATTTGCAAATAATATTCAATAAAAAAATTAATTTGACTTTAAAACCATATAATTGCAATTCTATGACCAGCTAAATAATTGTTTGTTAAAAAAAAACGAAACAATTTCGGCACTTTACTATACCATTATTATTTTTATTTTTTTTTTTTTTCATATCTTAGTATATAAAATATTATGTATCCGGTTTTAGGCTATGAGTTGCGACGATGTAATTAGATACTTCTTTGTTTGTTTAAAAATAGATACTTTATTTTCATGATATTGGAATGTTCATGATCTCGGAACTGAAATGAAATCCAACCAAAGACCATAATTGGAGAATTATTAGAAAAAACATTTAGAATAAGATCGTTTTCGGGGAAGCTATTAATAGTTAATAATAAGCTTCCATGTCCAAAGCTAACAGATTTAAAATCAATATACAAGGAAGAATACTCGAACCTTTATCGAAAATCAATATTAAGTCCTAATTATATATTGTTTTCCGATATTACTTTAACAAAAAAATTCATGAAAAATGTTCTACATTTATCGATGATGTAAGCCTAGGGTGGAAGATTTGAAAAAAACTAATTATAGTTCTTGAAAACTTATCTTGTACCTCTAGAAGAAAGTAGCTAACCCTAACGCTATGACCAGGAATCACCACTGCTTGCGTCGAATTAATATTCTTGCTCACTTTTTGAAGTTTTAAAAATATTTTTATTTACTGAGTATAATATTGCTCGAGAACCATATGTTCTTACTTTTAGTGCTGTATTATGAATAAACTTAAAATATATCTTTCATGACCGATCTGATGGATACAGTCATGATTTCTTATTAATATGATGTGATCGATAGCCAATCACATCCAATATCACTTTCGAGATGACGATATATTGCTGACCATGCAGTTCCCATGGATTTATAATAAAAAGAATAAAAGTTCTTCCGATAGGATGTTTATGTCTATCGGGAAACTGAACTGAGAGTAATTTGATACTTTGAATTGTATCGTTTATGCTTAAGGGCATGTCTCATGTAAAAAAATTGATTGGTGCTTTGCGCTTAGCTTTGTAGCGTTCACATTTTTTTAAATATTTAAACGAAATAAACGGGTTTTGATTGAAAATATATTGGGCTAAATATTTATAAAGGAATCCAAAATTTAAAAAAAAATTTTGTTCCTTAACAGCACTAGAATCACTAAAAAATCATTAAATTCAGGTAGTTACTTGGGAAAATCAATGGGGCAGTGTGTTAAATATAATTTTTTATTTTTTTTATATTTTTTTCCAAAAAACAATACATTTTTATACATAGCACCGATTTTTTTTTTTTTTTTAATTTATTTATTTATTCCAAGAAAAATTCTAGAAAACTATGAAAAATAGGGCAAATTTGCATTGTGGCATAGGTGCAATAATTGATAGGACTTCCAAAGTATAACAGCCAGCTAAGTCAATTCAACTTTTTTTCAAATTCTAAAGATATGTGCAGATATTTGCTTTTTAATTTTTTTTTTTAAATAGTTATAGTAACTTTTTTAGACAAAAAATCCAAAATGCTTTCTTTTTTTCCCAATTTTTTTTGGTAATTCATGGGGCGAACTGATTTTTTTTTTTTAGTTTTAACTTTTTTTTTTAAAAAAAAAGGTCCATATATATTACACATAGTGTGGATTTTGAAAAAAAAAAATATTTGTCGCAACATAATTAAAAATGCATTTCAAAATAACAACATTTGTGGTGCAATTGTGAGGGATTGGGAGCTTATATAATTCCAAAATATTTTTTTTATTTTTTTTTTGGCATTTTGTTTATTCTATTTAAAAAAGTAAAAAGTTCTTGCGCCCACTATTTATTTAATTTAATTTTTATAAAAGAGGTCTATTTTGCATTTTTTAACAACAAATTTCTTTGTAAACGCACACAATGAAGTTTCCAGTTCCCAAGAATGCCGCTGCAATACAGCGCTTAGGAAGAGAATTCTTTGCAAAAGAATTTCGCCCGCCCATTCTCTCTCAGATTTTTTTTTGTTGTTGTTTTTGGTCTCATGGCTCATTTAGTTTTTTATTCTTTGTTTTGTAGGCTTGCGGTACACAATAACAGAAAATATCAAAAAAAACTTTTCTTAGACATATTTTTTTATTTCTAGTATGTGCTATGATGTAAGGTCATGGAATCGTGATTTGGGTGTTACGTAGTCAATCGTATAAGCAGAATTTGATTTTTGGTTCAACTTTCGGCAAGTTTTGTTGTTGCACATTGTAGTGTAGGTATAAAAAAGGGTAAATAGGTATTGTAGGTATCGTGAATTCGCTGTCATATATGTATTTTGTTTTCTTGATTTTTTTTGCGTACTATCACTCCTCGATATTGCATTTTTTTGTGATTTTGTTCATGGTCAGCTGCTTTCCTTAGATAAAGGAAAAAGGCAGAAGTCATATAAAAAAGGAAGGTAGCTATGTAGGTATGTATGTCCTTTTTTTCCAACGCGTATGTTATACACCTACCTACTTGATGGAATTTCGCTGTCACTTTGAATAAAGGGATCGTTATTTGATTGAATATTGTGTAATAAATCTGTATGTATGTATATATGTATACCTATATATAGAAGAAGGGTTAGAGTGGGAGATAAGTCAAAGTGTGTCGAAGTATATGATAAATGCACTTTATTTATTAATTTTTTTGTTTTTGTTTTACATATGAATAGTTTTTTTTTGGATGGGAAAAAATGACCATTCACAAAGAGGAGAAAATTTGTAAATGCTGTTTTCGTTTCAATTTGAGATTATGTTCCCTAATCTATGAGATTCAATGTTAACAGTCGGAAATTTTTTGAACAAGTAAAGTGAATGTAGCAATCTACCACTTATGCAACAATTTTAAATTGTGTACCAACTTTAGTGTTTTTATTAGAAATCATCAAATCAAAACACAACAACAAAATATCTAGGTAGAAAGCAAGAACCTATTTACAAACAAATTCAAGAAAAAACATTTCCATGGACAGCAGAAATACCTACCCCCATTTGCTTTATAAAATTCGAACCATATGCAAAAGACAACAACAAATCTACCTAACTAGACATAAAAAAAAACCGGTTTATCATGCAACATTGTTCATCCATATATCTTGTTGTGTGAATGATCTATTTCTTATTTCTTTGATTGGCTGCTTGAGTGCTTGTGCGGAAATATATCCCTCGCTCTGAGAGACAAAAAAGATCAAGAGGCAAATAGAGTAAATTCAAATTTTGAATTTGATAATGAAGAGAGTAACGTTCTTTCACTAATACATTCAAATACATTTACATGAGTTCTGAGTTCGCTTCTGCATGAGACCTACCCTTAAGGCTTACTGTGATGGTTAATCATCAAATGAGGATGTTAACTCGTCGTATAAATAGAGGAGTATAGCTGGTCGTAGCTGTTCTTTTATTTAAACACTAAAATATATATATGTTTTTATGTATTTGAACTTTATTCTATTAATTAATAAATTTCACATTAACTATAAGTTTTTAGGTTGGGAGCTTTGTTGGAGCATCCAGCACACACGACGAGAAGATTCTGAATGATTATAAAGTTTTAAAAAGAAAGAGAGCAAGGAGAGAACCAAAAATATTCTAATTTAGGATGCGTTCAGAATTTTCGCAATCGGAAGCGTTCATTAATTGAAAGTAAATAATGGTCGCGTTCATTAATTGAATGTAAATAATGGTAGCGTTCAAACAAGCAACTTATATATGATGCGATGTAACTTTGTTGACGCAATTGAATATTAGGCGAATAAATTAATATCCACTACATCACCCTCCCCCAATTGAGCTCCCCATCCGTGAGATCAGATTTTTACTCCGGCTCATACAGACCGAAATACTAAATGCAGTGCGCTGGTTTTAATCTATCGATAGATATAGATACATCTTTGTTTTTAATTTGTACTACGAAATACTTTCGTAAACGTCGAATTACTTTGTATGGGCCCTCATAGGAAGGCGTAAAGCCGGTTTTAACTTTGTCGACTCTTACGAAAACTTGTTTGCATTCGCTCAAATGCTTTGGTATAAAAATCTCTTGTTCTGTTTGTCTAGTTTCTGTGGGTATAAGGTTTCTCATCACATTACGCAGTTTTTCTATCAAGACATCTGGAGAACTTTCTTGTTTTTCATTGCTAATGAAAATTTCCCCTGGTAGTCTGAGATTCTGCCCATACACCATTTCTGCCGCAGAGGAGTTTAAATCCTCTTTTACTGCGGAGCGGATTCCTAAAAGAATAATTGGGAGTTCTGAGCCCCAGTTTATAGTGTTGCACCTAGCCTTAAGCGAGCACTTTAGCTGCCTGTGAAAACGCTCAACCATGCCGTTGGCTTGCGGGTGATAAGGCGTAGTGTGTATTCTGTGTACCCCTAACAACTTTGAAAGTTCTCTGTATATTTTGGACTCAAATTGACTCCCTTGGTCGGTAGTAATTTTCAAAGGTACACCAAAACGAGATATGAAATTTTCAACAAAAGTTTTCGCGACTGAATTGGCTGTTGTGTCAACAAGAGGATAAGCTTCTGGCCAACGCGTAAATCTATCAACAGCTGTTAGGATATACGAAAAACCATTGGATATGATAAGAGGTCCTACCAAGTCGAGGTGAATGTGGTCAAATCGTCCTTTTGGGACTTCGAATCTACCATGTTCTGACTTGGTGTGTCTTTTGACTTTCGACTTCTGACACCCTAAACAAGATCTGGTCCAACTGTTGATGCTTTTGTTGATGTTTGGCCAGAAGTATCGATTTGTTATGAGTTTTCGCGTGGCGCGTATGCTTGGATGTGAGATCCCGTGAAGAATGTTGAAAACTTTGAAACGTAAGGAACTAGGAATGAAAGGCCTGTTTTTGTTATTCGAAGTTTCACAATAGATTTTTAAGTGAGGGAATTCGAACGCTTTTAGTGAGAATGAGGATTTCTTTGATTTTTCATTTTTTAAAAGTTCTTGTAACTCTAGGTCAGTGGATTGTAACTTGGCGATTGTTTCTAGATCTAGCTCTTGACTTTTTATGGCAGATATTTCGGGACAATGAAGACGAGAAAGGGCGTCGGCGACAATGTTGTCTTTGCCCTTAATGTGCTGTATGTCGGTAGTGAATTGGGAAATGAAGTCTAAGTGACGTGTTTGACGCGGACGTCTTTCCGTTTTACTGGTCAAAGCATAAGTGAGTGGTTTGTGATCAGTAAGTATTGTAACTTCACGCCCTTCGACGAAAAACCTGTAGTGTTTGAGAGCTAAATATATAGCTAGTAACTCACGGTCAAAAGCTGAGTATTTGGATTCTGTGTCTTTGAGTTTTTTCTAGAAGAAAGCTAGTGGTTGCCAGGATTGATGAACTTGCTGCTGAAGGACTGCACCAACAGCT
This sequence comes from Eupeodes latifasciatus, assembly GCA_920104205.1. Classification (NCBI taxonomy): domain Eukaryota; kingdom Metazoa; phylum Arthropoda; class Insecta; order Diptera; family Syrphidae; genus Eupeodes; species Eupeodes latifasciatus. Next base: position 386,721,121 of record OV049924.1, on the reverse strand, counting down.
GTGTCTGATGCATCCGTAGCGATGCTGAAAGTTCCATTCTGAATTGGATGAGCCAGAAGGGTTACTTTCGATAGCGCTTCTTTTGCTTCACGAAAAACGCTGTCAAGAGCCTCAGGCCACGAAAAAGATTTTTTTGATTTCTTCGAATTGGTTAAAAGTGCTAAGTGTGAGTGAAGTGGAGCGATTATCTGTGCTAATTTAGGGATAAAACGATGATAATAATTTATCATTCCTATAAAGCGTTGAATCTGTTTGATTGACGTAGGTGTTGGGAATTTTAAGATGGCTTCGACACGATCTTTCGAAGGGGAAATACCTTCAGCATTGATTGTGTGGCTTAAAAATTCTAGAGAGGAAACACCGAAAACGCACTTTGATAGGTTGATATTAACTCCGTACTCCTCCAGTCTTTTAAAAAGGAGCTCTTCGTTTTGACTGGCGATCAAAAGATCATCAATGTATGCGAAAACGAAATCGAGACCAAAACAAACTTCGTTCATAAAACGTTGAAACGTTTGTGCAGCATTTCGAAGTCCGAATGGCATTCGGAGCCATTCGAATAAACCAAAAGGTGTTGTTATTGCCGTTTTATGAACGTCTTCAGGGGCAACAGGAATTAAGTGATAAGCTCTTACAATGTCAAGTTTTGAAAAGAATCTGCAGCCGAAGAAGATGGCTTACAAATCCCTAGTTGCATCATGTGTTGAAACTCAGTTTTCGCAGCTTTGTGCCTAGAGGCATCAAGCCGTCTAGGCCTAGAAACTGGAAGTTGACCTTTTGTGACTATATGGTGCACTATTGTGTGCTTAATTGGCGCGAAATAGTTGGGTTCCTGTGTTAAACAAGGAAACTTTTTTAAAATTGAATTGTAATCATTATTGATTTGAAAGTGTTTGGGACTCGGATCGTTTGTTCGTATAGTTGAAGCACATGTCTGAAGTTTAGTGAGGGGATCTATCAGTTTCTTGTTCTTTGTATCTATCAGCAGGTTAAATTTCGCTAAAAAATCGGCGCCTAGTATTGGTCTGTTCACCGAGGCTAATATGAAGGAGTGTATAAAGTTTCGCCTTAGACCAATATCAAGGTTTAATAATTTTGAGCCGAATGTTGGAATCGTAGTTCCATTAGCTGCTGATCCCCTTTTTGTACTGTAAGGAAGAACTGAGAGATCCGCCCCTGTGTCGACTAGAAAAGTGAGATTTGAATTTGTATCTTTAATAAATAAGCGGCGGCTCAAAGGAGTCTGCATGTTTGCCGCTGCAACAGCAGGCTTATCTAGTTTGGGTGATCAGTGTGCTTTTGGTATTTTTGTTTTTCAAAATTGCAAGGCTTGTCGCATTTTCTCGCGTTTTTGCGATAACGCCTATTGTACCAGCAAATGTCTGAACCTGAATTTGAATTAGCACAACTTCGAGAACGGTTGTCTCTATTTCTAAAATTTTGGAAAGACTTGCTCCTATTACGTGATCGTAATATGGCTGGTCGTGAACTTAGTGATAAAGCTTTAATCATTGACTCAATTTTGTTGAGTCTCTGTTCGAGTTCATTAGTAGCGTTTGAAGTGTTATTATTTTGCTGCACCGAGGAAATACTAGAGATAAATGCACCCTGAGATGCCTCATAGATTTTATCCGCTAAGGAAGATAACTCATCTAAGGTTTTCGACCCTACCGAAAGTAATGCGATGTTTATGGCTTGTGGCAATCGACGCATCCATAATTTCTTAATAATGTCGTCGTTAAAAGTAGTGCCAGCTAAAATTTTCATCGAACGCAATACCTCCGACGGCTTTCGATCACCGATATCCGCTTTATCGATAAGCGTTTCAAACCGTTTTATCTCAGAAACTGAATGGCGTTCTATTAAAGCCGCTTTTAAAGCTAGATATTTTTCGGTGGGTGGTGGGTTTGAGAGGATATCGATCACTGAGTCACAGGTGTCTGGTGGAAGAGAAGCTACCGTGAGACAATATTTTGTCTCGGAACTAGATATTCTGTGTACCGTAAACTGTGCCTCAGCCTGAATAAACCAGGTGATTGGGTTGGTATACCAAAAGGTAGAAAGCCGAAGTTTAATTGACTCTACGGAAGGAGAACTCGCTTGGGTTTGTGTATTGTGCTCGGCAGTGAAAATCAAATTTCCGGCATGGCCGGTATTCGAACCATTTTCAGTTCCATTAGGATCTGTCATTTCGGTTTTGGTTCCAGTCATAAATGAAAAATTTGGAAACACAAAAAGGCGAAATTCAAAAGTGAATTTCTAAAGTGTATTTGGAAAGTGAATCATGAAACTGATTGGATGTCTCGTGACAGAATGAATATGTCGAATAACGCGGTATAAATTGTTTGCTTGAACGCTCACCCTAAAACTCTAATACCGAAAACCGAGAAAAAGAAAAAAAAAAAAAAGTGAAGATTGAGTTTTGGATAAGTTTTTGTTGAAAACTGAACGTGAAAATTTTGAATGCGTATGTATATGTATATTAATAAAATATATTAATTTGAAAATTACTTTGAGAAAAAAATGTGATATATTATGCAAATAATATAATATAATATACCTAATATAATATAATATATGCAATACGATTTTAAAATTGTGTGCTGTGCTATGAAAACAAAACTCTCACCTGTACAATGTTTTTTTTTTTACAAAAATGTTTGTTGTTTCTTGATAATCTGCTTGAAGGTTACGCTGCTGATCCGCTTTTTGTACTGCTTTTCTGGTTATGCGCTGGTTTTTATTCGGGTCCGGAGTGTGCGCCGATGATATATTGGTTAGGTATTTAGTATTACCTGCTGCTATTCTGGTTGTGCGGATGGTGGCAAGTTCTTATTTCACAAAAAAAAACTTGAAGAAAAAGAAATTGTTTGGAAAAGTTATTTATTCACAAAAAAAACTTTTCGGAAAAAAAATATTATGTGCAAGTTGTTTATTTCAAAAAAAAAAAAAAAACTTGCAAAAAAATTAGTGCTCCGCCTCTGCAACAAGTTATTTATTCTAAAAAAACTTGTGAAAAAAAAGTGCAATTTGTTTATTCCAAAAAAAAATTGCGAGAAAAAATTTTGCTCCGCCTCTGCAAGTTATTTGTTCCAGAAAAAAACTTGCGAAAAAAAATAGTCCTCCGCCTCTGCAATGCAACAAGTTATTTATTCTAAAAAAAACTTGTGAAAAAAAAATTGCGATTCTGTGACAATGATTGCAGCAGCGCAGCGGAGCGCTGATTGATGAATGGAGGTGGTTGAGCGCTTGAATTGCCCTTGGACACACTGTGGCAAAAATGATGTGAGATGTGGCGTCTTCTAGAACGTTTGCGACACGATGTTGAAGAGATGTTTCTAGTGGCGCTTATTTGAACTTTTGTTCGGTGGTGGCGATGAGACGATGTAAATGGTGGTGGTGGTTGTGGTGGTAGTGCTGTATATAGATGTCTGTGGTTGTTCTGGATGTCGATGGAAAAATATTTGTTTGAGGTGGCGTGCTAAATGCTGCAACAGTGAGGATGGAATTCAGGCAATTTGTTGAAAAACGTGTGTGCAGTTGTTGCACAACTGTACTTTTGCCGTTCAAATTCCCACGAAGAACTGTAATTTCCCCGTTGCTTTTGGTGGCGTGCTAACGGGTGCCGTTATTGTGAACAATTCACCGTTGCTCCGGTTTCAGTGGATTTTATTTGGACGATCCAGAATAATTGTCCTTTGTCGGGGTCACCAATATAGCTGGTCGTAGCTGTTCTTTTATTTAAACACTAAAATATATATATGTTTTTATGTATTTTAACTTTATTGTATTAATTAATAAATTTCACATTAACTATAAGTTTTTAGGTTGGGAGCTTTGTTGGAGCATCCAGCACACACGACGAGAAGATTCTGAATGATTATAAAGTTTTAAAAAGAAAGAGAGCAAGGAGAGAACCAAAAATATTCTAATTTAGGATGCGTTCAGAATTTTCGCAATCGGAAGCGTTCATTAATTGAAAGTAAATAATGGTCGCGTTCATTAATTGAAAGTAAATAATGGTAGCGTTTAAACAAGCAACTTATATATGATGCGATGTAACTTTGTTGACGCAATTGAATATTAGGTGAATAAATTAATATCCACTACAGGAGTGGAAAAACTCTCTGAATTAAAGAAAAAATGTCTTGAAGAGTCCCAGAGACATAACAAGATAAAAGAAGAACTCTTGCAGCGTAAAATTGAGCTAAAACTTAAAGTTCTTGAAATCGAGGAGTCAAAATATTAAGTTTTTATTTTGTTTATGAACTCTGAATGTGATATTTGAAATGTAACTTTTTTAAGTGTTTATTTTGTAAGTATTTATTTTGTTATGTTTTGAATTACAAAAAATACAAATGAATTGGATTTTCTTAAGTTAATGCACTCAAAATGTTGTCTCTTATTTGGACTGCTACATTGTGGTAGTTCGACTCATTGTTCTCTTCTTCACTTGCTCCTTCCGTTTCAGGGTCAGGTTCAACACTTCCAAAATCATCTTCCACCTTAAAATGAATGCATATATTATGCAGAGCACATGCAACATTGATTATTAGTGCCGCTTTTTGAGGGGAATAATGTAGTTGACGTGCTGAAAGTATGCACCTTGAACGATTTTTTATTACTCCAATAACTCTCTCCACCATATTTCGTGTTTTACTATGCATTAAGTTAAAATTGCTTTGAAGACTCCCGGGCTCGGGACAACGATATGGAGTAATAAGCCATGGCTCGGATATCCGGCGTCACCTTAAATAAAATGCAAGAAAAAATATGATATATGTTTGTACATACGTACAGTACATATATATTTGTATACTACCTAAAATCCAGGTGCGTCTTTCGCCTTTTCGAAATTTAGTAAGGAAATGTGCTCTCGCCGAACTAAGATTCCACACATGAGAATCGTGGTTTGAGCCTGGATACCTTGCATCAACAAATCTAATGCGCATCTTGTTATCACATATCTAGAACAAAATATATGTATATGAATGAATATAACTACGCATTATTGCAACATTTTATTCATACCACCATAGCATTAAGACTGTAGTATCCTTTTCTATTGTAGTATACAAATTTTTCTTCCACTGGTGCAATCATTTTAATGTGTGTTCCATTGACACACATGATGGTTCCTGGGAATCTTGCTTTGGAGTAGAAGTCACGTTTAGCTTCAAGTTTTTCAGCATCAGTCATTTCCAGTTTAATCCATACAATCCATACTGGCCACAGTTTTCTTTCCAAAATATTTAACACAGTTTTCAGGTTTGCAGAAAACGTAGACTGTGCCATTCCAATGTCGAAGTCTTTTCCTACGCCGTATTGATACCCTCCTTCTGCCAGGAATCTGAGCACAGCTGCTAGTCTGCTGATAGGTGTGATTGAAAATTAGAACACACACGGGTCCAGTTCTTGATCCAGCTCCTCCAATAAGTATTTAAATGCTGCTTTGTTTTTTTTGAATCTGGATATGGACCATATATATACAGTTTAAGAAGATAGATTTAAATTTTACTTACATTTTGTCATCATTGTCAAATGGATTAAATGCATCCCTTAAAATTTTCCTTTGTATTTTTAATCCGCGTTTTCGTTGCAAATTTTCATCATTTATTGCAAAAATAGCGATTGCAAATGAATCCATTTTAAAAAATACACAAACAGCAAGATCCAAGATTAAATTTCAATTTTGATTTTCACATTTTGACGTTTACCAGCTGATTCCGAAAGTCCGAATAAATGGTTTCTGTGTGGCAATGCTTTTTCACATTTCGTTCGGGGCCTATGATATGAATTTGTTCGTATTCGTAGCGGAACGAAAGGTTCGGAACTCTGCTACGAGGGAGCTTGTGATAAGGGTGAATGTCCTTTTTTTTATTGGCGGCAAAAAATCTAAATCATACCCACATAATGTATATGCAACTTTTTTCACGTGTAAACTAGACTTTATTGAAAAACTGTCATTAAATTGGGTGGAAAAATATAACTTATCTTAATATAAGAATATTTATTTTTCCATATTGTTTTGCACACCAAGTTAACTTCTTTCAAAATTTCGTTCTGATTTTTTAAACAACTAATCAACTCACTTTCATTCAATTTTTCCGATATATTACAGATTTGCACTCTTGGATTTTTTCTTTTCAAAACATTCACATCATAATTCTGACCTAAGTTCTCTTTAACCTTATCTTTCACTCTATTCATGGATTCAACATTCTCGCATGATACAACAATTGCACCCTTATCCACTTTCTTAATTCCCGATACTTGTATAGAAGATGTCCCAGGATTAACGCTTAATTTCGCTTCCGATTTGGTTTTCTCTGCATCCTGGTGTTCCTTTGGTTTAATTATTAAAGCACTCTTCTTAACATTATTATCACACGATTTTTTGTCACTGTTCAAACTCTCATCGATCGTCTTTTTAATTGTTGAAATAATTTTCTTATCATTATTTTCTTTTGAGTCACTGTTTAATACTTGTTCGAACTTAACACCGAGTTGATCAAACTTTTCTTTTATTTGTCTAATGTTCTCTTCAATGTGTCTAAGAGAGACGAGCTTTTCGCGGCACAATTCACACAATATTACCAAAAATGGTTTGTTTTCCATTGTTTTTGCAATGTCAAACTCAGCTAAGTTTATGCATTTAGGATGGTACAAAGATCCGCACCCCCCTCTGCATGAGACCAACACTGAGTCATTTTTGCCTCTGTTAGTTTTTTTACACTCCGCACAAACACCGCTTGAATTCATATTTATGCATGAATATTAAGCTTTAACTTTCTTTGTTCACTTTTCACTCAAACTTGTTGCAATGTTCGATTATATTGAAATTTTATGAAATTAATCTTATTTATATTTTCACAAATAACTTTAATTACACAATGACACTGGGTTTATCTTATGCAGAATCAAAAACTCTACAGACTGAGCACAATGTATTATTTAATTTCACTGTACTTTTCTTGCTATCAATTTAATTTAAGCGTACAAAAAATACACGGCCGTTCGCAATTTTTTCACATACAAAAATGTGTTCGTGTGCATTTCAATACGAAAAGTTATTCCGTGGGCACGCCAACATATGTAAAATATTTTTTCTTGCTATAACTGACGCCTAATATTGAAGAAATTTCAATGGCAAATAAAAAAACATTATGAAAAAAATTAAGTGCATTTTTTTCTCCTTATTTCCAAACGATTTGATCTTAGGCTGTAACTGACTAATTTGCCATCGGTTCAGGATGCCGGAAAGATACCCCTTTGGCTAGCTCGGCCATGGGTTCTTGAACCTAAGTCAATTACAAACAAAATTATTTCCGGCCTGAGCGTCAATGGTTTTATTTGACGAGCGAGGATGTTGCCTCAACCCACCCTGTCATGGTTGTCTCCCTCGCTAGGACAACCCCTTTACCTGGCTTCTTCAAAACGTCATCTTTTCACTTTCCTTGCCTCATTCTTCCCATCCTCTTCTTATTAAAAGAAATTAGTTCTCCATTGTATTGTTATTATTTATTTCAAAAATTACACAATTTCATTTTGTATCTTTTATATGACAAATTTTATTTAATTAAATTTACAATTAAAAAACAAACAAATGCTCTAATGGCCACTATGCGGTTTTTTTTATTCAAAATTTTAACAATAAAATTATAATCACGTCTTCGCTTTATTCACAAATTTTGTATATGTACGAAAGTAATTTTATGCGTTTATTCTTATACATATGTATGTATATGACTTTTATTAAAGGATCCTCGTTTAATGAAAAAAATATCAACTTTTTCTCTCGTTAGAGAGATTAAATAAAACGACCGTTTTTGATTTTAAATTTAATGTAATCTTTATTCAAAGCATCTGACCCCTTACCACTGGTGGGGGAAGTCTTCCGCTATACGTTGTAGTTTCTTCAGATCTAAACTAAGAATCAAAAGATTCTCGATACATCATTCGGTTTTATACTATTTGATTGTTTATGCAGCATCTCATATGCGCATAGTGTTTATAATGTTGATACACTTTTTACAGAGGGTAAAAAGTGTTTATTCATAATTTCTTTATCTTTGTTTATTTTTGGTTGAATTTAAAGTCAAGATTTTGTGTTGCTATTTTATTACCGATCACACAAGTGGGCTCGGATATAGCACCTCCCCTCTTAGAGTCTTCTAATGGTTTAAAAGTAACCGTTGGAAGATTTACATTATTTATTATTTTTCTGTTTTTTGTTTTTATTTTTAAATACATATATATAAAGTATTAATATGATTATGATGATACAATTCATCGTAAAACTTGACGTTTTGTGGTTATATTTAAGTTCTTCAATTTCTTTTAAGTTATTTATGCTTTGGTATTGTAATTCTTGAAAAGTTAATTCTTCAAATTTAGTATAATTAATATCTTGAATGGTATTTGGAATTAATGGTTCATGTTTATAACTTTTTCTTTCATACATTTTGTTGGGGTAGCTCTTAATATTTTGAAGACCTCTGGTCTTCCCTTTAAAATAAAATGCCACAGATATAGATGCCGCACAAAACAAACTTTTCCTTTGTTTGCTAACTTAATTTTTCTTTTTATTTAACTTTTATGTATGTTATTAACTTTAATTTATTGTGGGATCGAAATAAATACACAGTTATTTATGATATGGTATTCAACAATTTAATTAATAATAAGAAAAGAACACTCCGCCGAACACTAGCTTCCGTTTTGTCCTCGGTATCTAAATCGATTGACTCTATTTTACAAAAGAAGGATTGCCAAAAAAAAAGAGATGAAGGAGATGGACAATAACAGAATAAAAGTGTCTCCGTGTGCGTGAGTTGGGCAAGTTAACCCAGGTGCGGAGCGGATGCATTGTCTGTCTTGCGTTGCGCTTGCGCTCTTGTTGTGGGGCCAATATAACCCACATTATTGTGCCTTGAAATTATTTAATGTTGCTTGGGTGGTGGCGATGTCGATAAAAAAAGAATCGAGAATAGAATGAATTAAATTTATGACATTTTTGCTGAGAAGCCGCGCGCCGTCAGAAAATAAGCCATAAGCCGATCAGAAAATAAGCCGTGAACCGATCATTTGTTCAGTCTCCACCTTAAGGGTGTAAACAACATGAGCGACGATTATGCTCAGCTTATACTTGAACACATTTTATTATTTATTTCAATTTTACAATTTTCAAACTTAATTAGGTAATTTCATTTAGTAATGTTTTAATTATTACAATTTTGTTTTATTTCTTGTAATTTTACATTAATTGCTACGAGATTGTTATTTCCAATTTCTAATATTTCTTCATTTACATATTTTATGAATTTACAATTCATTTGATTTTTTAACAAATTCTGTAAACAGTTATCGTTTATTTCTGATAAATATTTTTTCATTTTTGTATTATTATAAATTGTTTGATCTTTAGTCAAATACATTTTATTAGTAATATCCAATTGTTGACTACTTTCTACATTCGGTATGGGTTGGATATAAATTTGTGTGTATATTTCATGTGTAAAGTTTGGGATTCCAATTATGAATACGATAGTGTTTTTATATAGAGCAAGTTCAAGTTGAATTTGGGAAAGTTTTTCTATTGTTATATTGTTTTTGTCAAGTTCTGCTTTAGAAAAAATATATTTGCTTAGGATTCCTAGTCTTGATGTTAAAATTATGTCTTTAATTTTTCCTATGTCGTTTATCAAGTATTTAATATTTTCTTTGATCTCGATTTCTAATTTTAATTTATAAAAGTCTCTCTAAATCGTGCTCGCGTAGATTATTCTATGTAACCAGTTAGTTTTTTAGTTTTATCATTAAATTCGTTAGTTAGTAATGCAATTTGCTCGTTAAAATGGTTGTTTATTTGTATTTGCAGATTTGAATTTTCTATTAAATCATTGTGTATTTGCTTCTATTAGAATCATTCTTTCTTCTATTAGTTTTCTATCCTCATCGTCCATGGTACCGTATAGAAATTTCATACCTGTACCTAAAATATTAAAAAGTCCTCTTTTCTGTCTAACATGTGGTATCATAGTTTCAAATTCTTTTCTAGTGTGTTTCATTAAATTAATAATATCAGGTAGAAGTCTTATATGGTCTTCTAATATTTTTAAATTTGTTTCATAATTAGTAAGATTTATAATGTGTAATATTTTAGTAAAGTTTTCTATTAATTGCAATTTTTGGATTTGTATGATTGTAAAACCTTTACCGTGGTTAAAATCCAATATTTGTATTTCCTGGGTTGTGATTATTGGTAGAATGAAGACAAATATGATGAGTAGTGGGTTGATCAGAAATTGACCCGCAAGTGGCTTCTTTTGATGAAGTATCATCCCTGTGAGCAGGAATATTTTCTGTAAATTTTTTTAATCTATGGAATTGATCTTTATGTAAAATTATATGGGGTTTCTTTTTAAATCTATTGCCTTCTTTTAGAGTATACTTTATTTATTACTTTTATTTTTTTATATTTTGGAGTCAATTTATTTTTTATTTTGTCAGGATCGGTTATTTTTACATACTGTTTGTTTATTTCTACATTCTTACGTTTTTCATTTAGTTTGTTAATTACCTTGATTTTACTATCTTCTATTCTTTTAAAAATTATTTCTTTATTTATGACACCAAAATGGATATCGAATGGTTTTTCTCGAGTGGTTAGATGGATTATATTATTGTATGCAATAAGAGCTTGAACCGTATGATCACTTGGATCAGTTTGTTCGCCACTTTGTTCGATTGACGCTAGAGTGCGCAAATGTTCGTTAAGTGTTCCATGTAGTCTTTCGACGTCAGAATTACCTGTATGCCGATTGGCTGTGCAGTAATGAATTTGTATGTCTTCATTTGCTAAGAAGTTGTTAAGAGAATCAGAAACAAAAGCATTTTCGTTGTCGAGTGTTATCAGATTTAGTGTACCCATATAGGAAAAAATCTTCGTTAACGCTTTTATAGTATCTATGTGAGTCTTGTGCTTTATAGGTTCTGCGGCGGCGTATTTGCTAAATTTGTCTACACAAGTTACATATTTCTTTTTTCTATTTAAGAACCATATGTCAATATGGTAATGTTGTCTGGGTCCTGTTGGTGTGGGTGTCTTCTCATATGGTAATTTGACAGGATTTCTATCGACTTTTGTCATACATATTGCACAATTATTTAAAATTTTATTTATTATGAGTTTTAAGTTGGGTATATAATTTTCTTTGCATATCTCTAAATAAGTTTTATCTATACCTATATGATTGAATTTTTTATGTATTTTCAAGATGAGTTCGTTTGCTTCATTTGTCTTCAAATCTTTGAGTATTTTCATACTTCTATGCAGTATTTTTTTATTTAATGTATTTTCTTCTTTCCAAATCTTTTGGAATTCATTGAAGATTGCGTCATTTGTTATGTATATACTATTTAAAATATTGACGTCAACTTCTTTAATAATATCTTTAAATGTTTCTAAAGTGGGATTTGTGCACTTAAATGTTATACGCCTCTTTCCAACATGCGGATAACAAATGTCTTGAGTTCCATTTTCGTTGGTATCAAGTACGATTTGTCGACTATAATAGTTTATAGGTCGTTCGCTAATAGGAATAAGAGAAATATTATCTGATTCAGCACTATGTTGAGTTGCTAGATCATCATCCTCTAATATGTTTATTTTTACTCTTTTTTTTAACCTTAAATCTAAGTTCTTAGATTGAAATTATTAAACTTAAGAAATATAATATTAAATTATTAAAAATTGTTACCAAAATAGTTTAAAAAATGGGAAAATTAATAGTTTTAATTATTATACCTAGTAGTTGATTATATTTAATATTTTAACTTGCTTTATACAATTATTAATGCCATTAAATATACTTTGTGTATTTATACATTAGAGTTGTTTTGCTGTTTAATCAAGTTAGAGTACTGCCATATTTTGACAATCCTAAGTATTAAGGTTGAACCTATGCCAATAATACTATCAGTGCTGAAAATGCTTAGTAGGCCATTTATGAATCCCTCACTTTTGATGATCCCAGTTAAAACCTCTACTTGAGTTTCTACTGCATATATTGGCTTGGATGGGTCCAGTTGGCCTATAAAGCAAAATTCAAAGTTGATGGATGATAAATGAAATATTGAGTGCTGGAACATTGATGTGGCAAACTTTTTGATAGTCTGATAATGTCAACTCATAAGGGTCCATGTTACAAGATATAAAGTTCTGATCGAAGCTACAATTTGAAATTATTGGTAACACTCCTTCTTGCTTTATATCATAAGGCTGTATTATAGCAAAGGGTTTTGTAGTGCAACCAGTACAGCTATATGTAGTTACCACATCTATCTTCCACTGAGCTTGCTCAACTTGTAAATTATTGAAATTAACATTGCCAATGAGTACCTTAGTCACTGCTTTGGCATGTCTAATAGTCTCTATTATGTACTTGTTTCCTATAGATATGGTATTTAATGATTCCAATTTTGATAGGTTCTTAAGAAACCTTTTTAATTTGGGCTCACCATTGTTGCAAATTGCATGATAACTGTTTACTTGGCATATGACTGATCTTTCATTAAATCCATAAGTCCTTTGATCAATACTAATCTGATAATCCCCTATTATGTCACTTTGAGGCATATTTATATCTGAAATCCTGGCCTGATAGCCTAATCCATCTTTAATTATTAAACCATTTTTTGCAACAGTAGTTTCAGAACTAAAAAAAGTTATATAAAGAGGCATTTAACTCATTATTCCATCTAAATTTAATTTTGGGTTATTAACATTAACCTTGTATTTGGTAGAACTACCATTATAATCAACCTTGATTACAACTTCCCAGATTTCTGACAATCTGTCATAGACTGGGTATAGTTTCCCAACAGTTTCTACTGACCACTTATACCATGTGCATGATGTTTGATGGTAAAAATAGCTATCGCATCCTACTGTATCACTGTCACAGCCATAACCATCCACAGTTCCATTGCTTTCTGATAATAGCTCTTTGTTAACAGTGTTGGCTAGGCAGCCACCTTCCCAGCATTCACCTGCTCCTTTGCAATTGGATGTTGATTTTGTCTCAATAACATAGTTTGAAGTATAGTACTGCAAGTAGTACCTAGTTCTATAGTAAGACTCTGCTATTTTCACTTTCATTATTTCGCCATCAAAATCCTTAAAGCAGATTATAGACCCAGTCATCAGTGGTATATCGTACATGCCTGAGTCAACACATTTGTTAGAATCACATATTCTCCCATTTGAATATATGAACAAGGTATTGTCACAACAATCACCAGGCTTTAAAGATGAAGTAACTAACAACGCACATAGTGTCAAGGTAGTCAAACTAGGATGTTTGTTATGGATAGTGTATGACTGCGCGAAGAGGTTATTATTTTTGTTTTTGCTAACAATGTAACTTTTTTTATTTTCCACATCAATATTCTTTTTTTTTTGTTTCTTCGATAGTCAAAGATATGAATATATTTTATTTTTAGATAACTTTATTAAAACAACTTCTTGAATTAGTATAAAGAAAAATGCATATCAATTTATTTAGTTCTTAAGAAAAGCAAAATGGATCCCGGGTAAAATGTACATATGTCTAGCGCTGTCGAATGTAAAAAGAAGAATGAAGAAAGAATCAAATCTTAGAGTGAAGTTGGTGGTGGTTGAATAATTGAATTGAAAAAATGAAAGCTACAAAGACAATGCCCTTAAGGCGATCACACATTAGTTTCGTGTTCACTCCTCCTTTTACGTAGTTAAAACGGAGTTCAACAGATAGTATTACTAATGTTTGAATTGTATATATTGTAATTCCTTGGTGGTGGTTCAGGAGTGCTTTCTTTAATTGGAGCACTTGGTGTATTTCTTTTGTTTTTAATATTTTTTGAATACAATTCAATATAGGAAGGTTCAATTGACTCTAGTAGGAATAGGGACGGTTGGGCAGAAATGTGTCTCGGCTAAATTTTGGGTTTGTGTCTCTGCTAGACAAAATGCGAACAGTAGAAATGTGTATCGGCTAAATTAATTGGGTTTGTGTCTCTGCTAGACAAACCGTGGACAAAATGTGAACCAATTTGATTAAGTTCGAGTTTCATGGATGCTACTTGTCATGGTAATTTGACTCGGCTAAATTAATTGGGTTTGTGTCTCTGCTAGACAAACTGTGGACAAAATGTGAACCAATTTGATTAAGTTCGAGTTTCATGGATGCTACTTTTCATGGTGATTTGTGTGAGCAATAATGAATTGAAGATCGGCTCTTGTGACAATTTTTTTTTTGTGTGTGCGAGCTAAAAGGCAATGTCAAAAATGGGGTAGTGAGTCAAATGCAAATAAATTTTATGTTTGTAAGATCAAGACTTGTGTGAGCATGTTTTTTAACGATGGGCACTTGTAACAATATTATTGTGTGTGCGAGCTAAAAGGCAATGTCAAAAATGGGGTAGTGTAGTGAGTCGGTAGTTTATGCTATGGTTGGATGATAAGAATGTTTGTTATTTTTATGGAGATGAAGAGAAGAATTGTTGCGTCAGGATTTTTGAGTTAAAAGTGTGTTAATGGATAGCTATATAGATATTGTTGCCTGTAACTGAAATGAGATTGAATAATAATAATAAAAAAAAACAAAAGCTGTTGGGTTTTTTTAAAATGTATACAAGATATTTTTATTTCTTTACTTTTGGAATAGGTATCCAGGAGTTGTGATCGGAAGAAAATCCCAACCACTTTACAAATATTTTATCTTTTTTCTTTTGAAGAATTTTTTCAATTAAATATGTATCAGGAAATTTTGTTTTTTGCAGTTCCAGTTCATAAAATCCTCCTTTAATAGGGTTTCCTTGATAGTCTTCTAACAAATAAGTGACTGGATTAGTGAGTTTTATTTTTACAATTTTAAAGATCTCTGTTGTCCAGTTAGGAGTGCAACCTTTTTCAAATACATGTTTGTATTTATTTTTTCTGACCAAGTCTCCAACCTTGAATTTAGGTTTAACACGTATTTTAATGTAATCATAAACATTGGTGAGTAGTTGTTTTTCGTTTTCAGCATTAACTTCAGATGGTTTAATTTTTATGGTACGATGTTTTGAATTATTATATTTTTCAATAAGTTGTGATATTATATCTATCCACCTATAATAACCATAAACAGCGAATTCTTTCCACATATAAGTTTTCAAGGTTCGATTAAATCGTTCAACAATAGAAGCTTTAAGATGAGTATACGTTGAATAATGATTGATTTTATATTTATCCATTAGGTTTTGAAACGATCGATTGAAGAATTCTTTTCCATCAACCGGTTGTAAATTCTTTGGCCAACGGCCTTTATTGAATATGTTCTGTAAGGCTGTAGTGACTTCGTAACCTGTTTTATTTTTAATAGGAGCAGCCCAAGCAAATTTAGAAAAAGTATCAATGACTGTGAGAAGGTACTTAAAATTCCTATTTTCTGATGAATATGGAATCATTTCGACTAGGTCTGCCTGCCACAATTCGTCTAACCCCTTTATAATTACTCGTCTCTTTGGAAAATTTTTCCGAGTAGACTTATGAAGTTCTTCGACAACTTTTCGTTTATTCATCTTTATTTGAAATGAAAAGAAACTAATAATGCATTTGTTTTAAATATGTTTATTAAAATTTTAATTTTTTTTATTTTTTCAATCTTTTATATAATGCTATTAATTTTTTTGTTCTAATTAATCTATTTTCAAGCAAGTAGCATGCACATGTGTCAGGTCCGATTCGGCATGCGTTAGACGACCAAGGGCAGTTCTCAAAATGACATCCATAATCTGAAGTTTTGCAGGATACATTGACAAATCTTGTATAAAACTCAATGTTGCTTAATAATTCCTCAAAGTGTTCTTCAAGTATAATATGTCTATAATCCTCCAGAAACTTTTTGATTTCTTCTACTATTATTTGATAAATTAATGTTAGACATGATTGAAAACCTTTACGTTCAATATCTCAACGACAAATGATATTAGTTTTTGGAATTTTTCATCGTCTTATGAAACTCGTTTAGAAAATAATTTTTCAGATGATCTATTTCTTGGTCAACATATTGTTTTGTAGCAGCATCTGATTGTTCTATTGGCTCGTGAAGGTATTGTAATCGTTTCCAGGTTAGGTTGAAATCGTTATTTTCTGTTTTAAGAAAACCTTCCCCCGGTGGTCCAATTGGTCCAGGTGGCCCTTGTTTCCCCTCTTCTCCAGGTGGTCCTTTTTCTCCCCTGAGCCCCCTAGGTGCGTTCCTATGTGAATAACGACCAAACTTATAGCCATAATTCTTTGGGCCTCCACTTACGAACTCTGTTATATAGCTTCCAACACCGTAGGTTTCTAGTTAATCTGTCATATCGCCGATAAATGTACCAGTTGGAGGTTGATATTGACCAGGACAGCTTACATATTTAACAGAATCTGTGTCATAGTAGAGAACTCTTTCCTCTAGACGCTCAAGATAACTGTAGAGTTTAAGACGAGCTTGAGCAGTTGTAAACGCAGCAATGCAAACATTGACTGATGATAAGGAGTCAGATGCTTCTTCCTTCATTTCAAAGTTGACAACAATATTTTCTTCATTTACTGGCAGAATGTGTGTTACCTCTGCCGATGGATGTGTAAGTAGGTGAAATAATGTTGAAGAATCGTTCAAAATTATTGTTTGAACTTGATTTTCGCGCTGTCCAAATTTTCCCCAAAATGAGTTCAAAATCAACTTAGCCAGTGAGCTTTTGCCAGGATTGTTGCAAATTTCAGAATATTCCAGTTGAATATTTTCCTTGGCTAGAAAATCATTTATATATTTTTCCTTTTCTTGGTGAGTTGAACATTCACTTGGCCATCCTGATGCTTCTTGTTTGATTTTCAGAAATTTGTTCATCATGGAAGTGAAAAGACCTTCAGAATTTGTCTCTAAGTTGTATTCCATTACTTCATATTCCCATATTTCAAAAACACAGATTATAACATACCCCTTTTGGACTGCTTTCAAAACTTCATCGATTACCCAAGTTCCAATTAATGCTCTTTGCTCATTGGAATGAGTACAAATTTGCCCCAAATTTTTTTCTTCGCTACAGCATCTGCATAAGGAAAACATCAACTTATGGTTTTGTTTAATTGGTAATACTGGATGACGAAGGTGCTCAGGAGGAAGAATTTTACATTTAACAATTCCGTTTATATTTTCGAGTCTCGCTGCTGAACAATTTTCATCACCATATACATGAACTTTAGGATGACCAATTGGAAATTTTCCAGTTTTACACACCCATGAATAGAGAGAGCAAACATCTATGTAATTAATTTTTTCACCTTTCTTACATTTGTAGTAGTTGAATGAGTTCCCAGTTCGTCCACCATAAAAAGCATCACGTGGATTTAGCGGGGCGTTTTCTATTAATTGATGTGTATTAACAAAGTTTAATTCTTCTTTATTCAATTTCTTAAGAAGATGTTGAAATTCACAAGACCACATTTCGATTACTTCGTAATTAAACTTTCTCAAACGTTCAGTCTTAGCTACTGTTCTCTCATATCTTAGATTTAATGTATCTGTTTCATTCTCATGTAAAGGTTCATCGCGTTGGTGTTTCAAACAAAGAGGATGACCATGAAAGTAGCATCCATGAAACTCGAAAATTTGATTTGTTTCTTTACAAAATCCATCTACTTTTACCCCATTAACTACTTCTTCTCTGCCTTTATATGCATGTTTGATATTAATATTTCTCTTTTTTTTCTTCCAAAATCATCCACTGAATTGCCTCAATAGATTGGTTGTCTATACATCTGTATCCAAACTTAGGTATCAAACCAATAGTGTTCGGTTGCAGAAAGTTCCGTCTGAATACAAGATTACATGCTGAGGCAATAGTTATGGCTTCTAAAAATGGTTCAACATTACTTTGATTTAAAAATAATTTTCTAAATTTTAAGCAAGCTCCTGTTAATATTTTAACATCGCTCTTGCAGTATTCTACAATTTCATGTTGCATATCAAAATTATCATTTTTATGCTCGGAATACCATTTCAAGAAGATATCACGCTCTTCTGTTTTCATAGAGTCTGGGCAATAAAACTCCAATGATGGCAATTTTCCAATGTAGTTTTCATTTTCCTTTGTATTAAATAAATACGGAAAGTAGCCTTTTTTAAGAACTGGAGCTAAGTCAAAGGCTTTGGGGAGTTTTGATAAGGCCATGGGAAAGTAATTAATTGAATCGATGAATTTGACGTTTCCAAGATGCATTGCCAATATTTTTGTTCCTCGCATAATTAGTTCAGGGGTTAATTGTGTTTTCTTCAAAACATAGTTAAGAATGAACTGATGGTCATAGGCTTGTCCATTATGAGCAATCACTATTACTTTCTTTAATACTTTTCGTATTTCAAGTACATGATTTAAAAATTATGATATTATCATTTCCCCCTTTATTATGTTCATAAAAAAATTTGTGAATTAAATAAATTATTGTCTTTGTCAAAAAAAAGTGCTGGAGGGGGCAGTTTTACCTCTTCTAGATTTTTTTGCTTTCGATTTTTTTGAGGTGCTTGAGGTGTTGGTGGTGGTGGTTGTAGTAGTAATTGTTGTTGTTGATGATCCTGCTGAGTTTCGTCTTCTTCGTCTTCGCTGTCTTCACTTCTTTCTCTTTTAGTAGCTGGCTCAGTGAACGTTATGAAATATGCCCCGAAAGGCACAGGTAAACATAACTTATTCTACCCTGCTACTGCAGCATATCGGCAACTGGCGTGTGTTATTTCCAGACGCTGTGTCAGCAAATGCAGCGCTCGTGTTCGCTGCTTACCCAATAATGTTCCCACGGGAACGGAAGTATAGCCGATTCAGCTTTTTGCTGGTTTAAGCTTGTTTGGCGTTAACTCCTCCATCCTTAAATTCGAACGTCCTCGTTCGATGACCTTATATGGTTTGCGATGTCCTTGACTCCTATTATCATCGGTTTTGGATTTTGATCTGGTACTGTTGCCGATGTGAACTTTTCTTTGTCAATCTTGTTGTTACGTTTTCGAAAGAGTTTGAAGGCGAATATTATTGCAATTGATGTAAGGCAAATTACTAGTACAGCGGAAGTTGTATTGTGGATTATGTTGACCTTTTCCAGCAAGTCTATTTTATTTGTACTATTGGCGTAAAGATGCTGTAATCTCTCGAGTGACAAGAATTCTTCTTTGGCTTCTAACATTGGTGCTGGTTGAAGCACTGCTGGCATGATATGGTAGTTGATCAAAAGTTTTATTGCTCGTTTAGTTTGCACTTTTCCAACGTCAGATCTAACATTTTTAAAAGCTAGTTCTTTGTCTGCAGATGCCTTGGCAACAATCAATGCTCTTGGTAGACATAAATTGTCTTTATTTTGTATGGTTATTATACCTCTTCGCTTAATGCATTCTTCGGCGAAAGTGTTGTACATTTTGGAAGATTTCCTTACATTGCCTTGCCCAATCGGCATGTGTACGGATGTAACTGATAAGGTAAAATCATCAGTACTTATTCCTTCGGAGTTGCTTTGAAAAATCTTGGTCATCATTTCCCATACATCCGAGAAGCTCAGTTCGGAACAATTTTTAAAATTAATCCATCCACTACCGCGAAGGTTGGAAAAATTCTTACCTCCAAATGTCACTCCCACCTTATCATGAGGGTCAAGACCACTTACAGCTAATGTGAGGATATCCTCAACACCACTTCGAATCCATGACGTCGGTTCTTCATGATTAGGGACTGGTTTGAGAGAGAAATCAATTTTACGCCCTTTCAAATTGAATCTCTTAACTTTGGTTTCTTGGTCATTCAAAATAATAAATCGCTGTAAAAAATCAATTAGAAAAAACATTTTTTTTTATTTTTTGTTTGTTCAAAATATTTTTTTAATTTATACATTATATTATACATTAATAAGTATTTTACAAAAAAATTTGTGAATTAAATAAATTATTGTCTTTGTCAAAAAAAAGTGCTGGAGGGGGCAGTTTTACCTCTTCTAGATTTTTTTGCTTTCGATTTTTTTGAGGTGCTTGAGGTGTTGGTGGTGGTGGTTGTAGTAGTAATTGTTGTTGTTGATGTTCCTGCTGAGTTTCGTCTTCTTCGTCTTCGCTGTCTTCACTTCTTTCTCTTTTAGTAGCTGGCTCAGTGAACGTTATGGAGTATGCCCCGAAAGGCACAGGTGGCGGTTGTTTAACTGTCATGTTATACCCTATCAGTTTAGCAAGGTCTTTCTCGGTTAAAGTTGAAAATCTGTTAGGAAGGAAGCACTTAAACTCTTCCAACTCCACCAGAATTTGTTCACCATATCTGGTGGAGACCTTTGTTGCTCTGGATATATTATAGGGGTCCTCGTTGAGGTCCCTTAGAGGAACCACCGGCTTCTCTTTGGTGATCCCGTTGATTTTTGTCAAAAAACTCATGTTTTGAGATATGTGTGCAATCCTCTAGCTTGAATACTACTACTACAAATTCAAAAACCTACCCTGCTTTTTATACGAATAATTTTCTTCAAACATGTGACAAAATAAAATTGGTACATGCATTGTTAATAAAACTGTTTTTCCTTCATTCAGCGGCATTAAAACTGTTGCAGTCCTTAAAAAATATTAGAACAAATCTAATCATGTCGATTCATGATCGACATACATATTTTAAAAAAACATTAAAATGCTTGCAATCCTACTTTGTCATTTTATGATTTCATGACAATCAAACAAAATCAACATTGTCTTAAGTTACTGCCACCATACAAATATCTCATAACAAATCCCCCCTAAAAAAATATTAGAACAAATCTAATCATATCGATTCATGATTCTGGGCAGCGAGTGGCTAGGACTAGCGTGTAATTGAATTTTAAGTGTCCTTTGTTTATAGTTTACTTTAGAAGATCAAAACTCATTCTCATTCGAGAGAAACGCACTCCCCATTCCCCATTTCTTTTTTTTTTACAGTCGATCGTTATGACAATAGCTATGGTGACGACGACAACCACGACTACGGTAGCAACCACCACCAAACACATTACCCACACCCCACCACAATCATCACGATCCATCCAACGCACATTCTCCAAATATCCAAAACTACTTCACACACATCTTCTTTAAACTCCCTCCCTCCCGACCGACCGACGGCAGCAACCACCACAATCATCACGATCCATCCACCGCACATTCTCCAAATATCCAGAGAGCCCGCGCCGCCTCTTCCTCACTTCTATTCAAATCCAATAAAACATTTACGATCCTCAACATCACAAACCAACCCTTCATCATCATCACTTCCGCATGCGGCGCCAAGGCGTGCGCCAAACAATACATCAAACACAATACCGCACCAATTAAAAACACATTAAAAACTATTCAAAACAAAACCCATTAAAAAAGCCATACAAAAAATTCCCATGCTCAAGCGACGCATCCATGAAACTCGAACTTAATCAAATTGGTTCACATTTTGTCCACAGTTTGTCTAGCAGAGACACAAACCCAATTAATTTAGCCGAGACACATTTCTGCTGTTCACATTTTGTCTAGCAGAGACACAAACCCAATTAATTTAGCCGAGACACATTTCTGCCCAACCGTCCCTATTCCTACTGACTCTCTTCTATTAATAGTCTTTGTGATATACTTCTGCTTAGTGTTCAATGGAATCTTATATATAGGTCTAGCTTTAATACCAGTACGTAATTCAATAGACACAACTTTCTTTTTCTCCCTCGAATCTTTATACTTGTTATCAAAGAATTGACAATGTGCCTGAACAAAATTAATATGATTAATTATTATTGGGATCAATCCTATAAGTAATCCAAATAAAAATGGTCCCCAATATTGTTGGCATCCTATGATAAAGCGTTCCTTGTTGTGAAAAAAAGAATTAAATTTTGGATCTCAAATTGAGATCCAAACACAAAGCAGGATCTTGTGTTGTTGTTGTAATGCATGTAAATTCAAGATCCGGATCAGATCATGGTGATAATAAAACGCGGCTATTAGCAGCCTGTGAATCACCAACAACGTCTACAATACCCTTAATATTATCAGCATTATTTATGCCAACATTTGTTATAGTATGTGTAGCATCATCATCATCAGCAACAAAAGATGTCAAATCATCAGCAATATTGTTAACGCCTTTCTCGTCGAGAACAATCACACTTGGGTTTAAGTTTGCAGTATCGATTTGTGTGTTGATTTTATTTGTGTCTGAGACCTTCGTTGAATGTTTATTAGATTTAGTGACATTTTTTTCGAATTAGAAGAAGAAGTCTATGCGTTTTTAGAAGAGTTCTTCTTCACAGACGGTGTTGTTTGTGTTGTTGTTTTTAATGAAGCAACTTTAGATGACGAGGTGGGATTATTTGTCAAAGATTTACGCGACAAAGAGGGAGACTCAGAGCGAGAAGAGAGTCTAAATGAGCCAAGAGGATCCCTCTTGTGTATAGGTCTCTGGCCGCGAGTGCTTTGCCTAACGTTTCTGCTTGAATCGAGAGAATTTTTGGTAATCTCTTTTGATCGATGTTCGTTGTCTTCACTGCACACACTGCACGTAGCATTATTTGCATTTAGCTTATTAATATGGCTATTAAGAAAACTATATATATGATTTATATTAGCAATGCAATTAGATGGAGAAATGTTTTTGCAATTCTCGCATTTAAATAAAATATTTGCGTTAGAGGCAATTACTTGGTATTCACTTTTCTTTAATTTGGCACATTTGATGTCAAAAGTTTTACTACAAAAACTGCACTCCACAGATTCATCGGCAATAATTAACTTAGAACAATTATGGCAATTTGTTGAATTCATAATTTATGAGCATTAAGAGAAAAGCAAACAGTATAATATGGCAATCAGTTACTGACTATTACATACAATTTTGAAAAATTACAACTTTATTTAAAAACTAGGTACGCCACGACGAATTTTTACTAATTATGGATGAGATTCTGAATTTTTTCAATTTTCGTGGGATTTGGTTTAACATCATTTGGAGTCACTACATGACCTAAGAATTCTGTTTCTTTGCATAAGAACTCAGATTAGTTTAGAGATACCTTCAGATTTGCGTTCTTCAGTGTTATCAAAATCTTATGGAGCGAATCCATGTGTTCTTGCAGGCTAGCTGAGAATATGATGATATCATCGAGATATACATAACATATTTTCCCAATGTAGTCTTTCAAGACTTCATTCATAAGTCTCTGAAAGGTTGCGGGTGCATTCTTTAGCCCGAATGGCATCCGTAAAAACTCATAGTGTCCCGTTAGAATAGAGAAGGCTGTTTTTTCTCTATCTTTCTCTTCTACCTCAATATGGTAGAAACCTTTTGTCAGGTCAAATGTCGAAAAGTAATTACAATGACCTAATTTATCTAATATTGACTCAATATTAGGTATAGGATATTTATCTTCTTTTGTAATAAGACTCAATTTCCTATAATCAATTACAATTCTCCATTCTTTACTTCCAGTGTGGTCCTCTTTTTTCGGTACCACCCAGATGGGAGTATTGTAAGGTGAACTTGAAGGTTGTCTGATCGAGCATCTCTGTGATTTGCCGATCTACCTCTTTTTTATGATATCGCTAAATTCTTGTATATATGGGTGAAGTATGTTCTGTTGGAATGCTATGTTTAACGTGATTTGTAAATGACAAATCATCACCCTTTTTGTAAAACGCATTTTTATTTTCTTTTATTAATTTTATTAATTTAAATTTTTCTTCCGCATTTAAATGGTTTGTTCTTAAGTTTTTTTTCGATATTATCCTCAAGAATAGTATTTTCTGGAAGCATATTATTCATATAACTAATGTTTTCATTATACTCACGTTCTTCGTCTATGCTGAAGAACAGAGATATTGTTTCTCCATTAACGACCGATTTCTTGACAAAATTCTAGCCCTTAAAACTCGGTTTAGTGAAATTTTAGAACTCATTTGAGTTCTACGTCATTTCTTCACCAAGTTCTAACGCGTTAGAACTTCGATTTAGAACTTTGTTATAGTTAGAACTTCGATAAAATTAGACCCTTAAATTCGGGGGGTCTAGTGCCTTAAAACTCGGTTTATTTATAATTTCGTTTTTTCAACGAGCGAAATGAAAATGAATTGAATTTCTAATCATTTTCGGAAAATATATTAAAAGACAATAAATAGCGAATATCCTACGAAAATGGATCTTATTTTTAATGATTTCCTTTTTATGGACGATATCCTGGAAGAACGGCGTATTTATCGAATGCCAATACGCGCAACAATTAACACATGGGACGACACCAATTTTTTTGGCTATAGGACTCGTTATATATTGGAAGAACAACAATTGCTGATTTTTCTGCGTTTCTTGGCTTGTGGAAATATGCAACTAAATGTTGCCGATGTCGTGCAAATTAATATTTAATTATTTCGTTTTAATAAAAAAATTTTATTTAAAAAAATATATATATAGTTCACAAAATAACAATTATAATTCTTAAACTACGACAAGTGTCTAGTCGAATCGATGAACTGTGAATGTGGCTGCGACGCTGCATTCTTTCCCTTATATGATTCTAATTCCTGATCATCTTGAGCTATGGTTGTGTCCAGCGTGATGCGGTGTGGTGTGGTGTGCACAAATCGATGATAGTTCTATTTTTAGATCCAGAGTGGATATTCCTGCGTACGTGATGTCGCGGTGCTTGGACGAACTATCGATCCTTTGTTCTAGATATTATATTTCGGTTTTATGGGTTTGGATTTATGGTTGTAAGTTGAGATCGTGTTGCGTATTGGAAGTGATGCGTTAACTTGCATATGCATAGTTTTTTTATTAATTCATTTAGGTAGTACGTAACAAAAAAAAAATTGAAAAAATAAAATTAAAAAAAAAAAAAAAAAATATTAATTCATTTGAAAAACAATAAATACAACTTTGGTAGGTACAAAACAAGGAACTTCATGTTACAGGATTAAATTATTTCATAAATAATAATTTTGATTACACTATGTGAGGCGATTATTTGGATTTTTTTTGCACTGTTAAGAAACAAGATTTGGTCCACTTTTTTTGGAGCTAACCGATTTCTTCTTTCATTGCACAACAATCCAGCCTTGGAGAACAGCCTTTCCGATGGAACCGACGTAGCGGGTATACATAAGTATTTATGTGCCAGCTTATACAATGATGGGAACAAACTTCTCTTTTCTTCCCAAAATTCAAGCGGGTTTTTGTTCCGACCGAGATAATCCAAATCGATATATTGCTTCACCATGCTCACCTGCTGCTGAGGAAAAAGGTGTTATTATAGTTTGTGTCTCAGAAATTTTTTTTTCAAGGACACCCCAGATCTCGTCATCTTCATCGTTAGTTTCGGCGGTTACTTATGGATAAAAATAAAATAATATAAAAATATATACCGTCGGATGCGGTTCGATGAATCAGACAACAAAACAACACGGCGCACGGTGGGGCAGAATGACCTAAAACGTGGCATCAAATCAATCGTTTGAGCTATATGGTTGAAATTTTGCACAATGACTTCTGAGCCCAAGCAAAAGATATGTTTAGATCCGTGTCCCAGCCACGCCCACTAAAACGCCCCCTTTTCTTAAATGTGCCAATTTGTATTTTTGGACTTAAAGAATTTTTTGCTTAAGATCTATTTTTTGTCAACTAGGCTGACCTTACTCACCAACTTGTGCCTCTCTTAAAAAAAATAAGAAACAAAGTAATAATAACGTTTAAATTTTTATTTATTGAGACATATTGTAAATTTAAAGAAATTTAATAAATTAAATACAAACTCAAAACAAAGAAATGTTTGCAATGTATCTATAATTAAAAATCATCGCTGTCATCTTCACTGTAATCCTCATCACAATCGAACTCAAAAACAGTGTTCGATTCATCGACATTTGGAGGTTTAAGCAAACAGAGGACTTCTTTGGGTAAAGATTGGAATTTTTTTTTGCAGTTTTTGCTTGGAAGTAATAATTGGATCCGAGCTTAGTATAAAGAAATTAAATATATCTTCGTTCGTTTTTTCACGGCTGGATTTTCTTGAGAAATTCTCACGAAATTTTTTTAAATCTTTGTTTCGTGCTTCCTGCGCTTCCTCCGAAAGTTGTCCGATAGGCAAAAGTGCAGATGATATAATTTCTGGGCCATGAATAAAATATTTATGTAGAGTTTTTATTATTTATTGACGAAGTACCTCGCTGTGTCAAACGCAAATTCCCTGTACTTTTCAACATCAATCTCATATCCACTGGAATTAACGATCATAATTGTGTGCATTTTTTTAATGAGTTCTATGTCTAATTTAGTTATTTCGGCTGAAAGTTCAGGGTTTTGAAAAAATCGCCGAGCTGTGTTGCCGTCATTTGTGTTACCAAATCCCACCAAATCCCGGCTTTGGTTTATCTACAATTAAGCCACAACGTTCTCGGAACTCCCTTTGAATTCGAGCCTTATTTGCTGCCACGACTTCTTTGTCACCTTCACGCTCTTGCCATTTTTTAATGGGTAATTTGTACGCTAGATGTATAAGACATTCGAACATTCGTATCCAACCGTGCAGAATAGACATTCCAAAAGAAAGGTGCTCTGTTTTTATTGGACGTCTTATCATATCATCGACATTGTTGAAGTCTTTCGAAGTCGGGCCACACAAATAGCATTTATGTGTTGATGTGGTCTCGGTTAAAGCATTGCAAACCTTACCATCTATCATTGAAAAAATTAATGAGTGCTGAACCTTAACACACCTATTACCGACGAACATGGACGTTTGTTGAAGGTTTTGGATCTCTGCATCCACTCGTGCTTTTTCGGATTTTGAAACATCAGTTGACTCTTTAGTGTATTCAATTTTTAGGGGTCTGCAATACTTTGTCGAAGCTGGACGAGGGTTTTGCCAGACTATATGCACACCACTTACTAGCTGAATGGGAACTAAACAGGTTATAAAAACAGAAGAATCGTCTGCTTCTGGACCGTGAAAAGCTTGTTTGTATGAGCTATGTATGTCCCGAGCTTCCATCGAAACCCCACTTCGATATTAAATAACATTTTTCAAGCTCTTCTTCTTCCAATGTGTCAAAAACACAATCCAACATAGAAATAAGTCGTTTTGATGTTATATCAAGCAAAGCTTGAAGACTTATTTCGGCACATGTAGCTGTGATTTTCACCGCATTTCTGTCGGGATAACAAGCTTTTTTTTGCATTTTGCACAATTTTGTAAGATGGAAATTTTTCTGGGGCACTCATTCTTATTATCTTATATTGATGTCGTGATAGTTGCGCTGCAACTAATACCGCCAAAGCATCTTCTCCCGTCATACAACTTCTCTCGTTCGACTGCGATTTTTCAAAAGCTCGCCTGTATTTTTCAGCCCGAGTGGGGCTTACACTCACTTCTTTTAAAAGTTTTGAGGCTTGGATCAGTCCGGAAGCTCGTAAACTCATTTGGGTAGCATAACTGAGGACACCAAGAGGTACAGAATCTCTCAGGTCGCGAGTTTTTTCCCTTTTCGATCGTTGGGAAGAATTTTCAAACTCTACTTCTGGACGACCTCGTTTCTTGGCTGAGTCGGGTGCTCTACAGAAAGCTAGACATGTGTTTAGCCAACTTTCATTAGTTTTAAAAAACTTTTCCTCGATCCTGCAAGCTTTAACCCACCGCGTTTTAAAATACGACTTGAAATGCGAAAATATATTCGTCAAATCCTTAATTTGACTTTTTTCAGAGCTTTTCGTCATTTTGATCAATTCTTCTTTTAAGAAACTGAATTGTTCCTCTATTACAATACTCCCGGACCGTCTCATTATAGCAATAAGATCTTTTCTACTCAAAAACAATGTGTTTGAAGATAGTCCTAAAATAACGAAAAAAAGTGTCACTACACAAAAATCCAAATATAACAAAAAATTCAGAAAAGTAGCAGGATTTTTTTTTTCAGAAACACAGAGTACACATAAGACACATTTAAATGACACATACATACATTATAACCCGGACTCACCCGGAACACATTTTTTAATCTACGGGACTTTAAAACACGTATATTAAAACTGATCACAGAACTTCACCTCTAATTAACATTTTTTTTTTGTTTTTTTCTTTTCTTGTGCTTTGCACATTGCTACATACTCGATGTTGAAGATTCCATACTAATATTTCAAAATAATTTGAAGATAAAAAAAAAATCAGCCTCAATGCAAACACGAAAAAAACACTATTTTTTGTCCTTATTCAGAAGAGTAAAAATCTAGCTTCAATTAAGCTGCGCTGTGATGAATAAGAGATATCTAAAAAGAAATGATTATTATATTTTAATAAATTGGATATTACTTAATCGAAAAATAAAAAAAAAAATGAGGATATTTTTAATTTTAATTTTTTAATTATTGCCAGCTTTTGGGTCATTCTGCCCCACCGTGCGGCGCGGCGGCGAGCGCGGCGCATACACCACACACAACAAACAATCACATCAGATATGTATCTGCAAAAAAAAAATTTCAACAAGAGAAAGAGAAAAGAACCCTAACTATACTACCCAGACCCAACATCCAACCACAACCGAATTCCAAATAAGTATTGAATCAGTAAATGCAACTCGGTTAGTATTATAAAAGACAGAGATACTGTTTTTGTTTTCCAACTCGACTTTATATACACCGATGAAGATGACGACGCGACGGGTGTGTGTGTAATACACACTGTGTTTGTTTTCGTTCTCTCGGTTCGACCAACTCGGTTTGATTTTTATATTTCTCGGTTTGACTCGGTTTAGCTGTAACCCGGGTTGACTCGGTTTATTAACTCGAGTTGACACATCACTAGTTATTTTAGTTCTAAGTTCAATTAAAATAAAAAAAGAGGTATATATTAATAAAAACATACATATATTTGTCAGGTTATAAAGAACAGTAATATATAACAGAGCTAAATTCACTAAAAAATACAAATGAATGGAAACAGAATTTACAAGTTTTCTTTAAATATAAAATAACATACATTAAAAATCGGCATCTTCAGGTTCAGATGTCTCTACTGACTCTGTGTTTGGGTCAGCAGGTACCTAATAAAAGTTTAACCGTTTCAGGTAGAAATGCGTTACGAGAAGGTTTTCTTATTTGTCTCAAGCAACTAATAAAGGGATCTGAACTCAACAAAAGCCTATAATATACATCTAAGTTACATTCTTCCCTAGAAAACTTTCTGGCAAAGTTTAGCCGGTACGATCGGAAATGCTTGTTCCGGGCTTTTGCAGCTTCTTCCGATAGCTGTCCAATTGGAAGCAGTGAACTTTTTATGATTTGGCTTCCATGTACCAATATCTTGTGCATAGTAGGCGTCATTGGGTGCCAACCATACTGTTCTACATACAATTTTGCTGTGTCGAATGCATACTTATCATATTTTTCAGCATCAATTTTATGGCCACTAGAAATAGTTTCTAAAATAACCTCGAATCTGTTAATCAGTTCAAAGTTAATACCTGTGATGTCTGAAGCCAATGCGGGGTTTTCAAAAAACCTCCGGCTTGTGTTGCCATCATTGGTGTTGCCAAAGTTGTCCTTTGGCATGTCAATGAGCAAACCGGTTTCATTTCGAAACATCTCCTGAATTTCCAACTTCTTTTTGGCTTTTAATGCCTTGTCTTCTTCAGTTTTTCTTTCCCTATTTTTTTTTACTGACAGTTTATACGAAAGGTGTATAATGCTTTCGTACTGACAAGCCGAATTCCAAAGCTTGAGGGTTTACACTATTTTTCTTCGATAGATCATTAAAGGTTTTCGAAGTAGCTCCACAGATGTAGCACTGGGATGTTGACTTTGTGTCTGTGGCTGCGTTGCACACCTTTCCGTCAATCATACTCATTTTGAGTTGGTGTCCGAACGAAACTCCTCTTCATTCAACGTAACAACTGTTTTGTTTAGTTGCTTAATGGACTCCTGCACATATTTTATCTCTTCTTTAGTTATGTCCGTTGTTTCTTTTACAAATCGGAATCGAATCGGACGGCAAAACCTTTTACTGCCTTCTTTTCCATAAAAATGTTGGCATCGGAATCAGTCTCATTATCGTAACTTTGTTTAAATTTGGATTGCTGAGAACCGTCACAACCCCATTTGCAGATTATCATTAACGACTTCCTTTCTTGCTCGTTAAGTCGGATTATCACATCTTCTAGGTATTTTGATAATCGTGTTACGGTTAGATTCATTAGGCACTGTAGATTACTTTAGTCAATATGTCTACAAAACGCAATAGACATCAACTCTCACCGACTTCGAAGAAACAACTTATGTCACCATCATCCAAAATTTCGAAAAAGCTCTCCTCTCCCGCAGGGGACAAACGAACAGGTGAATCTCTTTCTAAAAAAAGTACATCTATCATCTCACTCATTACTATGAAAATTGAAGAATCCGAAAAACGTATAGCAAACAAAATTGACACTGAAATAGCAGCCTTACGATCTTCGATTGACACTATAAACACTCGTCTATTATTGCTAGAATCTGAATTGAATGACATAAATGTCCTAAAAACCGAAAACTCCGAACTTAAACAACAACTACAACAGCACAATGAAGCAATAAACAACATAAAAACTCACATGGAATTGAAAGAAGAACAACAACAACTTAAGGAAACAATAAGTGATGCGGTCCTACATGAAGTTCCTCTGCTACCAGATGAAAATCTTAAGACTTTGTTTTCCAATATGTGCTTTGTATTACATAAATGTTTAACCACCGATATTGAAAGGCATATTTCGCTTAAAATCAAAAAACAACACATGTGCACCACCGATTATAATTAAATTTTTCTCACCGCACGAAAAGAGCCTACTCTTACGATCGATCGCCGAATACCGAAAAACAAATAAACAGCAGCTTCATCTTCATGATCTTGGTTTAACTGAATGCAACAACAATGCGATTTGTATGCATGAGTCTTTAACTATGAAAAATAGATCTCTCTTGCAACATGCATTGAAAATGAAACGTGAAAAGAAACTATCATCACTATTTACTTTGCGGGGTTTCGTATATGTAAAAAAAAATTGGTGAAGAGGGAGCAAAAGTTATTGGGAATGATGAAGACTTGACTGCTCTTGCCACCACGTAAAAAACAAAAAATAACAACATTTAAATGATGTCAACAAAATCGAAAAAAAAAGAAAACCGACAACACAAATAAAGAACCCAGCTTTTGCTGAAATCTATATATTTTATAAATTACTCTTTCATTACTTTTTTTATATTTATAATTTTAAACACTTATTAATTAATTTTTATTTATTTAATTTTATTTTTAAAGATATTTTAAAAAATTTACTTAAATATTCATCCATCTTGATGTGTGTGTCCGGGTTAGTTAGATTTTTTTTGAAATGGGTTTTGCGGCTTGTTGTCGCTGGCAGACAGTCTGCACTTTTTGGGCACTTTCTATTATTATTTAATATTAATGGTTGGTCCTAACATGTATACAAACAGGGATTTCATTGACACGAATAAAAATGATAACACGCGTTCATTGTTAAATATAATACGTGTATATAGAGCGGACTGTAAAATCATAGGAAAAATAAAACACGGCACTTTAGAGTCGGGAAAAGTGTTTAAAAAACCCGACTATTGATCATTTTTATTAATAAGGTTTTTCTGTACAATCAGTTTCTCTGTACAATTAGATTCTTTATAATGATTATTTATTATATTATATACATTTATATTTCATCCGAGGCCGGCCTGTACGGAACGAGAGTTAAGAGGCAACTAACTTAAACAAAAGTAAAAATGAGTGAACCTACTTCTCCAAGTTACACTCGCATACAATAACAAGAAAAAATATATATAACTCTACTAATACAAAGGAATAAGACAATTGACTTGAATGTGTTAAGCGCGTTCGATACAATATGTAATGAGCAAAAAGGCTTACAAGTTTGCCATATAAATGCGCAAAGTTTATGCAATAAGTTAGAAGAATTCAGGTATTTGTTTGTGGGTTCGAGGATGGATGTGATCTGTGTGTCAGAAACTTGGTTTAGATCTGAAGAAAAGAAGAAGAAAAATTATAGTGATGCGATGTATGGTTTGGATGGCTATAAGCTTTTTCGATCTGATAGGGTTGGTCGTGTTGGGGGTGGCGCGGCGTTGCCATATATGTTCGAGGAATTTTGGATTGTAGAGTAATTGTTGAGTCACGCTCCGATAGTGAAATTGATTACTTGTTTGTAAATATAACTTGTAAGGAAAACAATATTCTCTTAGGAACAGTATATAGGCCGAATCGGAACATTGACACAGGCCCACTTATAGTGGTGTTAGAGGAACTCTCATACGTTTCGCCACTAGTAAAAGTCGCTGGAGACTTCAACAGTAACCTCCTCGTAGATTCGAACCTTGTTGACAGTATGCAAATGCTAAATCTTTACCCAGTTAATACATCAATACCTACTCACTTTACGAAAGATAGTTGTACCCTGCTTGATATTTTTGTTGTAAGTCATTATATAAAATTGCTACATTTCAGCCAGCTTTCTGCTTCATGCTTTTCTCGCCATGACCTTATCCACATTACTTTCCATTGTGAGCCAATAGTAAAAAGTTTGAACTACGGCTATCGTGATTTCAAGAACATAAATTTAACTCAGCTTGAAGAAGATTTGAGAGTAGTTCAATGGTTCAGAGTGTATGGAATGACCTCAGTAGATGATCAAACCGCTTTTATACAAGACAATATAGTTGATCTTTTTAATACTCATGTCAAAATTAAAACAAAGACTTCACAATCAAAGGGTCAACCTTGGTTTACGAACTACATAGAAATTTTTTCGTTTTATTATTTATTTTTTCATTTTATTTTTCCATTTTTGAGCTGTTGCTGCCAAATTTCAATTTTACATAGCATCTACTTCATAATTATTTACAAATTTGTGCGTTGTGGATGAAGTGCGATAGATATATATGCCGTTGAACAGGAGTACCTGTCTGTATCTATTCTCTTTTCTCATAAATGTCAGAAAAAATAAAGGGATAAACACAATAAATGTAGTAGATTTTTGCTATGAATGCATTCAGATCTTGATATTTACTTTTTCGGTTAACAAGAAATGAATCAATACAACACGTCTTAAATGAAATTTTGTGCGTTAGAAAAAATTTTAAAACGAAGTAGAAATAAGTTGCTACGTAGCAGATACATAAAAATAAATTAATGAAGTAGATCTGCAACATATAAAGTAAATACTCATCTCTGGTCTGGCTATCGTCCAAGGCATAGCTGTACAACAGCCCTAAAGAAAATGGAACAAAGTATGAAGTTCTTGCTCAACTTCATATCATTACCTCAAGGCTCTACCATGACCAGAAAACGTCAGCGTTTTATTTTGAAAATGTTTAAACTGAAAAAAAAAAAAATAATAATAATAAATAAATAAAAAATAAAAGAAGCATGTGGACAAAGGTAAGCTTCCATAATACCATTTATTATTATAAAAACCTACCCTGCCCTACTTCAAATATAAATTGAGTTTCCATTCCAATAATCTAAAATGTTTCAGAATTAAAAGAAATAATTAGAAACAAAAATGTATAATCCTATACTGCAGAATTAACTTTTTCTTTCTATTTTATCTAAGCTGAATTTGCAATTATTAGAACAAATAAATAATACCTACAAACCTCGAAAACAAAAACTATAATTACACCCACTCAATAACTTTAGCAAAAAAAAATATCAAAACATACATTTTAATTTTTTTTTCTTTATTTTTGATTTCACTCGAACATTTAAAAAAATTTCTCGTTGAATTTTTTTGACTCTTCAAGGAAATCTTTAAATAGAATTACTTTTTCTTCTTCCAACGCAAAGTTCCTCTCCTCCGATTGCTTGCAATCTCTGATAAATTCATCCATCTGCGGATCACTTTTGTATTCATAATTTTTTCCTTTTTTTTGTAACGAGTTTTTCCGCTTTGAGGTTATTGCTGGCACACCAACTGTCCTCAGTAATAGCATTATAATGATTATTCAGAACATTGTTTCTTTCAAAGATATTTTTAGTTGCTTGAATTGCTGATTGAACTGGTCATTTATTTCTATTTGTTTATTATTATTTCGGACGATGGTTTTAGTTACATCTTCTAAGTTGTCTAACTTTTCTTTAATTATTCTTCCATCTTCACTATCTAGGTTTCCGAAAATTGTTTTTATACCTGTTCCTACAATGTTTATCTATCCTCTTTTTACTATGATATGATGGGGTATTATAGTTTCTAATTTTATTTTTATTGTCTTTATTTCCTCTCTAACTGTATTTTCTACATGGGTTGTTTTCTCAATTGTATTTTCTAATTGTTCCACTAAATTCTGAAACTTGGTTAAATTTATTAAATGGAGTAAAATATCATAATTTTGTATGATTTTGATTGGCTTAGAATTTATTATTACTAATTCCTGATTTATTTTATTTATTTCTATCGATTGACAAGCTATCATTGGTAGAATTACTAATATTATTAATGATAGGATCCTTATTTGTGTTTTGACTAACATATTTTTTTAGTTTCAAAAATTGGTCCTTGTGCAAAGTTTGTTTTTCTCTATTTGGTTGTATGTATAGTAACCTTTTTATTTTTTATTTCTAACACTTTCACTTTTTTGTGTTTTGTTTTTAATTTATTAAATTGTGCTGGATCATTCACTTTTGTATAGTTTGGATTTATTTGAACATTAGTTCTATTTGAATTCTTTTTACTATTAATTTTTTCTTTTACTCTTTCAATTCTGTCAAAGATCACTTTATTCTCTGTTTTTCCTAGGTGAACGTCAATAGGTTTTTCTTTTGTGGTCAAGTGTATGGTTTTGTTATAAATTTCTAATGCTTTTATTAAGGAATCTTTGTGAAATATGTTTTCATCAAATATTCTAATGTGTTCATTAAGAGTACTGTATAATCTTTCAATATCACTGTTTCCTGTATGTCGATACGGAGTACAAAAATGTGTTTCTATTTTCCTTTCTTTAAAAATTTGTTCAACTGTATAAGTTTTAAAGGTTGGGTCGTTGTCTAAAGTAAACTTTTCTGGGACTGGTAAATAAGTAAATATTTTTTGTAGTGCGCGTGCTACGTCTGTTTGATTTTTCGATCTTAACTCTTCGATTGCTGCGAACTTACTAAATTTGTCGATACAAGTCAGATATCGTACATGCTTTGGGAGAATCCAAATGTCTATATGGTAGTGTTTGTGTGTTGGTGTTTTTTCATATGGAATCTTTATCGGGTTTCTCTCTATCTTGAGATTACACGTTTCACAATTGTTTGTGTATTTCGTTATTTCTTTTCTCATGTTTGGGTAGTATATTTCCCTTTTGAGTTCTAAATATAGTTTTTCGATGCCAATGTGGTTGAATTCTATATGCTTCTTATGTATTTGATCGTTGAGATCATCGATATTTTGGATATCTTTCACTAAAGTAAATGCTCTAAAGATTTTTATTTTGGATTTGTTATTCTTGGAAGAGATTGAACGTTTTATCGTCTGTTAGCAACGCATTGCTTTTTTCTAGATTTAGTTCTAAGAGAATATTTTTGAAATCAAGTTCACTAAAGTTCCTTTTTATTTTGTGAATACGTTTATTCTTGTGTGGGTAAGTTAGTTTGTCTGATTCTTTTTCTCCTATTTCTTTATTCGTTGTTATCGGTATCCTACCGACTGCGCCAATTTTAAGATTGTTCCTGTTTTATGGTTGTCAAATAGCGTATTTCTGATATTCAATCAGAAGAGCTAATTCCTTCTTTACTTGATCTGATCTTGAATGCAGTCAAGTATTTTCCTTAAGTGGATTTTGAAGAAAACAACTGAATACTATTTAAACTGTTAACTTTATTAAACTATCGAAATAAACTTACAACAATATTAAAAGTAAAGTATCTCTTATTAAACTGGAAGCACTTTTTAGTTATAACTCTCTCTTTTGAGTGTGATGTTAAAACTCTGCTTATTATGTGTTTTTTGGGCTGCTTTTATACTGTCTGGAATATATGAACGTGACTTATCTCTTATATGGCATAAAAGATAAGCATTTCCTGTGATTGTTGGTGTCGGGTGCAAACTGCTTAATTTGTTGGTGTTGTGCGCAACATGCGAACATGATGTTTTTGGTTATCGATGTTTCTTTCTATATTTGGATAAGTGACTTCATCTGTTGTTGATTCATCTGTTTGTTGGTTTTGTATTACTTAAGTGGTTTATGGGGAAAATACTCCTTTAGTATTTTTTGGGTTTAGCGGTATCATAAACTATATATATATATATATACGCACTATTCCGAAAACTATTATTTTAAAATTGATTTTTTTTTATATGTATATAAATAATTAAGAAAATTGAAATAAAATGAATTTTTACTAAGGAAACTGATTTATATAAATCACTCGTTGAACTTTTGCTCTTTCACAAAAAAAAAAAAATTGAAGTTGAAGGTTGACTGCCACTGCTGGCGGCGACGTTCGTCGTCCGTCTTTATGAATCTTTCCCTTCCGAGTTTTATGCCTTATTTTGTAACGGTGAAAAAGAAAATCGTATGTAACAATAATTTCAGAAATTATTGTTACATACGTAAAAAGACTGTACTTACAAAAAAAAATACTCAACCAATGGTACTCGACCTCAAAAACCAAATCAAGGCACAGATAGTAGAGGGTTGCCTACCCCCTCTACCTTAAGGGGTTGAATACGCGTTGCTGTTATGCGCATTCAGTTTCATCATTAACACTTCGAAAACAAACTCGACCTTATGATAGTACATTTCTAGATATCCCAAGCATAAATGAGAAATCACCACAGGTACATATCTTCTCATAGAAACTTGGTTCGTTCTTTTTCGAGACAAAACCGCTTCAGACATTTAGGACCAATGATTACGTCTTCATTGGCCCGTCCACGCCAGAAACGGAATTGCTGCCTAAGTTCCCTTTAGCAGCAGCGGCCTGCTTCTAGGTGCCATCGCTTAAACTCGCCGGATGGGGGGGAATCTTGTGCTGGGTACTAGGCTGTGTTACAGTTTAAATAAGCAGACCTGCCAGATGTAATTGGTGTAAGAATGTTGAGATTAGGCTGAGGCCCGAATACCGTTGAGCCGAATTCTGAAGGTACCGGAAGGAAGGTATGAAAGTAAAGGAGATTCAATCTGAAGATGATTAGCCAGTCCACGTTAAACCAGGCTAATGTTCCTTTACAGTAAAGCTTAATGCTCTGCTTCACTCCGAGAAGCGGTGAGAGAGCAGAGTAGAGTCGACAGCATTGGAGCACATATATGTTCGTGGCTCCGCAGGGTGTATGTGTCCACAGACTACAACTACTATCCCTAAGCTATAAGAGTAGTCGTGTCACAAGAGGGGGAGGGGGAGATTAGGTGGTAAGTTTCCCCCCCGCAGTCTCAAAACCCGCCCGTTGACTTGACCCAGACACACATCCTTAGGTCAAGCCAACCTATGATTTGCGTGACTGCTAAAAGAATGTTATTGCAAATCCCCAATATCAAAACGTATCCAAAATGATACTAACCTAATTACATTCTAATCTATACTCAATATCAAAACTCTGTTGAACGGATCAAAGATAGCCTCAAAAAAAATCTCTAAATCTCTAAACTCATAATTATAATCTAGACTTACTATACTTCACTTACATTTTACTTTCTCCAATTCAGCTCTCCGTATTTCCAAGTTCACTCACCTCACTAGTTCTAATACATAGTTAAACTAAATTCATTGCAAAAGAATAATTGCAACTCGCTTGCAAAAAGATTCATAATGGTTCAAATAAAAAGTTCGAAATTTAACTTTAATGATATATTTATTCACTGTCAAAACTAAAGATGTATCTTAAAGAAAATATCAATCGTAAACCTTACTAAATATGCCTACTAATACTAAGATTCATGAAGGTTCAATAATAACTTAACATTATCAACTTTGCTTAGAGTCATTGGTTATTTATCAACATTTTGTCTATCAGTATGCTTTCAATAGATTCCTTTTTGTTCACCCTCAGGTACACGGGACCTGTGTAGGGGATTGACACACGCAGGTGTCTTACGATCTTGATTTTATACACACACAAAAAAAAATATCTTCGGTTGGGTAACGCTTAGTTACTTTCTCAACCTCGCTTTGATTATCGATTCCGATGTTTTAAGGCAGTCAATATTTACGCAATAAAAATATAATATCTATCAATTTGCAGTTCTTTAAAATCTTTACGTTAAACGATAACTCAACAAATTCAAATCCAATATGTCATAAAAGAAAAAGGTCAAAAATGACTCACCGATCTTTTGTTGTCTTACAACAACCCACAACTTTTACTTTCATTCATCCCTCGAGGTAATGTGCACATTGCCGTACTTGGATGTTGATGACGATGATGTTCTGTGAAGGTTGCAAAATTCTTATGATGGATTAGGATATTGGATTTGATTCCTCTTTGCATGATTGACGGTATTTCTTGACTCTTAATAACAATACAGATTAAGCTGTTCACCAATAAAAGATTGAAAAGGGTGTATTAGCTACTTGACTCTTTGCGTAATCACAAAAATAGATTTGATAATCTGTATTTAACTTTCGGAAATTCTCGTACTTACGATAGGACATAACACACAGTAACAATTATGATCGTTATTATTATTCAAATTCAAAGGATAATAAGGATTAGTGCTTAAAATAAAAACAGTGCAGAAAATAAAAATAACGTAACAAATAATAAAAAAAAATAAACAAGTGCCAAGAAATTAAAAGATTAAAGAGGATAATTAAAGTCATAAAACAATGGACTTGCCTGGGGATCTCATGGGGGATCTGATCCTTCGACGTATCTTGCTTGACTTGAAGGACGTAGGGGAGGAATGTCTTGATACTCCCACTGACCGAATACTTTTCATCAGCGCTTTTGCTTGTTGTTCGACGACCAATGCGATGCTAGTTACGGCCACTGTAGTCGCAACCAGGATTTCGATAAACTTTTCTTGAAAGTTTTGAAGTTCAGATATGGAACCGTAGTTCATGTGTTTCCTTCTCGGGAACACCCTGTGCCCCAATTTGCACGATACACAGGTGTGGGTGTTCGAAACACTCCAATGATCTTGGACAATGTCCTGACTCGTTCAAACCAAATGGAATGATGGATTGATGCGAATTGTTTCGATGTAGGATGTTTTAAGGACCTTAGGTCTTTTATTGTAAGTGCTTAGAGTTTTCGGTAATCCGGATAATTTAGTAAGGAATAGAATTTGCGCTTCCGGACTGAATTTTTGGCTGAGGATTAATCTTTTGCTCAGGATGAAACTTGTTTCGTGATCCTGAAGGAATTTTCGGACTGCAATTAAAGTTTCTTGCTACCAAACTAAATTTTTGGGATCGCATCTAAAATTTCTTGCTCAGGATTAAAATTTTGGACCGCGTGTCTTATTCCGTCCACGGACATCACCTGTCAAGAAGAAGGGTTAGGTTAGGTGTCGTCCTCCGGAGTCTTGAACACTTCCTAATTGGGGATATGCCCCTAGAACTATGAAATATGACATGGTTACCTGAATTAACTGGTGCTTCTTCCATCAACAAATTCATAAATCGATGATAAGGATGTGTTTGCTTCCAACCAGGGAAGCTGCTGCCCAAGGATTTATAGGATTCTGAACACGCGGTGCACAATTTTTTTTGTAACCTTTTTAATGGAAATCTTGTTATTTCCCACCGCTCAACAAATTTCACTGAACCAAATAACTATTCTTACCGAGGAATATAAAAGGATGATGAAGGAATATTTGGATTAACACTTTTTACTAGTTTTCTTAAAACACTTCGCTTGTTTCATTGGATAAAGTTAATGCGTAGTTAAAGGAATGGAAAATTCTTTTTACTAAACTGTTCTGGTCGGCTGCTTGGATGAAAAGAATTTCCAATCAGAATTTTTAAATGCTAATCGCATCGTTATTGCGTCCCGTTATAAGATTTCTTGTAGCATACCCATTGAATTGTTGTTGGTTATGCCACGTAGGCAAATGCTGCAGAGATGACAACTTGACAAAGAAAAAACTGCATTACCTCTTTGATTTGAAATGTCAGTTTGCGTTTCGACGGGTAGATGGCGTGCGCCGAATTTAATGGTATGTTCACATGATAGGATTTGCTTGAGAAAGTAGATCTTGTGTAAATATTTTGGTAAATCCGTGAAGGATAAACTTGATGGAAATAATTATGAATATGAGCTATCACATTCATGAAAAATAGATGGATTATTATTAATGATGGTGTGAAACCAAAACAATAAATACATTTTTCTTACAATTTGAACTTGGACACGGCTTTCTGGCTTAGGTTTTCCTTCGCGGAAATAGGGATCGTTTCCTGATAGGTTTTCTATCCCTTCTATCCCTTGTCCTTTTTCAGGCCGCCAAAAATTATTTTGACGACCTTAGCTAGTTCCAGTTTTTAACGAACTGCCAATTTATGGCAATTTTATTGTGCCAAAAATAAAAGAGGAACCTTACCTTGGCAGTTCAATGAATTTAATTCCTTCTAAGGAATCGGTGATATATATATATGTATATGTATGTATATATATATAAATTTTATGTTGAATTTAATAAAAGACGTTTTTAAAAATTATTTTAAAGACCAGAGCTCTTTATGTCTTTATTCGAACTGAGTAATTCGCAGATAGCCAGTGTGTTTCGCGACAACCTCTTTGTCATCGTCTTATCTATTAATTCTTTTGTTTTTCGTGACAAACACTTTGTCAGCACTTTATTTCTCTTTATGATTTTCCTTAAAGACAACAACAGGAAATGGTATCAAATGAATGTTCAATAGTTGAATATGAATTTTATGCTATTTCTTTTGTTTACAAATAAAAATTGAGTTTAAAAAATTCTTTGTTTACTTTCTGTGGCTATAACCCCTCCCTCTTTCGAGTGTTCTAACGGTTGAAAAGTGACCGTTGGAAGGCTTATATTTGTAATACATTTTTTTTGCTTTAATTTTATTTTTAAATACATGAATGCAAAAAGTATTATCGAAATTATTATTTGTAATATAGTTGAGTGGGAACTTGCTCATACAACTCAATCTAACCTTTTACTCATACATCAAATCATGCCAAAAGGGAATTTAAAAAAAAAACTACAAACATTTGAAAAAGCGGACGGACGTTACCATTAGAGGGCGCTGAGGTTTTACCAGCGATAATCCTACCCTCCCTGCCTTGGAAGCAAGCGACTAAATCATTAACTTCCCCTTTTCTGCACTCACCATTATCCATCTCAGTTCATTTTACTTCACCGTTGTATTTCGTCGCCATCAGTATCCCCTGAAAAGAGAACTTACATAGCCATCAAGCTGTAGGCTTGAATGAAACACGAATATTCAACCATAATGGTGCAATTTACAAGTAAGTATTTTATTCATCAAGGATACATACAAGAAAAATATTTGGAAAACAATAAACAAAATTTGTATACTATTTCAAAAAAAAATTAGGATGGTAACCCTAAACAATAAATCATAAGTAAATATAAAACAAGGAAAAGAAATGAACGTAAACCTACACTTACATACTATTTATACCTTAATTTTGAAATTGTCCGTAATAGGGAATTTTGCATCTAATGGTTTTTTTACCCAGCTTCCGACGTTTATTGATGGGAATTTGGTCACCCAAAGATTTAAGCCTAATTAGCAGATTTCCCTACCTCTGGGCACAATTAAAAGGAAAACTAAACAAAAATCGGCCGACGGAAAGCAAACTAATCCACGAGAGTTACGAGACAAATTCTCGGAAAAATTCCCGATTACTGAACGAGTTTCACAAAAAAAAAATGACGATACCCAAAAAGGGTTACAAGTGAACAATGAAAAAAAATAATTATTATTGCACCATAAAAATAAAGTTACAAGAATGAACAAAAAAAATCTCCGAAAACAAACTATCGATGTAGCCAGCAAAGTATAATTTATATATATATATGTAGATATACATGTATTTTATTTTATACATATACATACATATGCGTTAACCTTTTTTTCTTGGCGACGGCAATTCTTAGGAAGATATACTTTATTATTATCACTTTTTTTTTAATTTAACTATTGAATATTATTTAATATTAATGAAAATTATAAAAAAAATATTATTGCGGCAATCGTATAGCTCTGTGCGCCTTGATACAGCTCAAGAACAAAAAAAAATATGCGTGGAGCACCTCGTGTCTCAAAAAGGGGGGCGGGCGATCAGGACTACTTTGTAGGCTTGACAGTCCCTGATCTCCAAATACTGCACCAACTATCCAATTAAAATTCCTTTATGTAATTAAATATCAATTAAACTTTTGGGTTAATAGTTTTTCCACTCCTTTTTGCTTTGTCGTAGGTACTCCTTGTAAGGTTTTTTTTTTGTAGTTTCTCTTTTCACCACCCACTTTTTACACCCACTTTAATTTTAAGTTCTGTATTCTTTATTCAACTTACTATTTTTTTTTTTGTTATTGCCTGATTAATGATAATTACTAATTTTCGTTTCGAAATTTAATAAAAGGAACTTTTTTGTTTGTTTTAAATTTTTGTTTGTAATTTTAATTTTAAATCGCACGTAGATAAGTGTTTCTTTGAAGTTTAAGGTTTTGAACTTCGCGACTTACTTATTCGATAGACGACACAACTATGCCAGTATGCCCTCATCAGTTGAGAAAACAGAATTCTAAAAGCTTTTCGTTCCGCAAATCTGAACAACGGCTAAATCGTTTGATTTTAAACACCAATCAAAAATATCCGCAACATACATTTGAAAGCGTACCCCCCCTCATCAACACACTTATGCGCTAATCATTGTGTGTGTGAACCACATCAAAATTTAGAACACGCT
Source organism: Eupeodes latifasciatus (assembly GCA_920104205.1). Taxonomy (NCBI): domain Eukaryota; kingdom Metazoa; phylum Arthropoda; class Insecta; order Diptera; family Syrphidae; genus Eupeodes; species Eupeodes latifasciatus. The sequence continues at coordinate 386,678,138 of OV049924.1, read as the reverse complement.
CCCACGACATCTACTCTTGAAAACTGAAACCATTCCTTGCGTCGGCCATCATTCATTTATTCTGCGAAACGAAACGTTTTATGATTTTCGCGTAATCATGGATGAACTTTCTGTAGTATCCTGTTAGGCCTAGAAAAGATTGGTTTTCCTTAATGGATTTTGGTATGGGAAAATTTTGTATTGTGTTTATTTTATTAGGATTAGGTTTAATTCCGTCTGGGGTAATTATATAACCTAAGAATTCACTTTCTTTTTTCATAAAATCGCATTTATTTAGGGATACCTTTAAATTTACAGACTGTAATTTGGTGAAGATTTTATTTAGTGAATTTATATGTTCTTCCAATGAAGTTGAGAATACTTTTATGTCGTCGAGGTAAACATAACAGATTTTACCTACATATTCCTTTAAGACCTCGTTCATCATTCATTTAAATGTGGCGGCGGCATTTTTAAGACCAAATGGCATTCTTAGCCATTCGTAGTGTCCTGATAGTGTTGAAAAGGCTGTTTTTTCTCTATCTTCGGGGTTAATTTCAATTTGGTGGAAGCCTTTTGTTAAATCTAGTGTGGAAAAATAGTTTGCTTTTCCTAATTTATCTAATATATCATCAACTAGCTGACCCGACGAACTTTGTTCCGCCTTAATGGCAATAAATAAGCAGATTGTGTTTTTTTTTATTGGAAAAAATACAAAAAAAAAATAAATAACTACATTAATCATTCATTATTATTTCTGTATTTTAGTACATAGGTTGCTCTTCACTTAAGTACCTTGTGATACACGACATTTTTTGTTTTATTATCAGGCGCAAAAACAAACAACGCAGATGGTCTTCCGACCCGTGAACATGCCACGTATAATTGACCATGGGAAAAACATGAATGTTCTAGATTTAAACCACAAACTTTTAAGGATTGGCCTTGTGATTTGTTGATGGTCATGGCAAATGCAAGACGTATCGGAAATTGAAGTCTTTTAAATTCAAACGGCATATCGGTTGGGATCATCGGGATCCTCGGAATGAGAACTTCCTCACCTTTGAATTTTCCTATCATTATCGTAGCGTAAATTACATTGTTCATCAATTTACTAACCACCAAACGCGTACCGTTGCACAGTTTTGGTTGGTTTATGTTTCGAAGCATGATTACTACGGAGCCAACCTTTAGGCGTAAATTGTGCGGTGGTAAGCCAGGCACGTCCAAAGAGTTTAAAAATTCAATTGGATAGTTGGTGGCTTCATCTTCATTTGTGACGCAGTCAATAGATTTGAATGAATGCATTGTTCCAATGATTTTATTTTGAATTATGTAGTTCAGGTCATCTACATCTTTATTCTTAGCCGCTAAAATTGCTCGCTCACTCAACCATTCATTATTTTTGTAGTTAGAAATAATATTTGGAAATACATTGTTGATAAGTTCGTCTTTTGATGAGAGAAAATTACAGAAATTATTTGGAAATGATATTAATCCGCTCGATTCATCGACAGGTACTTGACCATTACCGATAGTCAGCAATTGCTACGAGAAATCTTCAGCAGATGTATCATTAAGCAATGTTACTCTCATGTTTGTTGTCAGCGGCAGTTTCTTCACATAGCGCCATAGATTTGACGATTTGAGGCAAGCGTTTATTTCATCGGCAGCCGTAGATCTTGGAATTACTGGCAGTATTTGGCGGAAATCGCCAGACAGTAAAATCATTGCTCCTCCAAAACATCTCGAGTCATTGCGTAAAGCTTTTAATGTTCGGTTAAGTGCTTCTAATGCACGTTTATGCGCCATTGTGCATTCGTCCCAGATGATGATTTTCGATGCCGCTAAAACTTTGGCCATTGCTGAGTGTTTTGCAATATTACACGTTGGTTCTTCAATAGTTTGAAGATTTAACGGTAATTTGAATGCTGAATGAGCCGTACGGCATCCTTCTAACAATGTGGCTGCTATTCCAGAAGAAGCAACTGCAACCGCTATGTTGGATCTCGCCCGAATAGTTGCTAAAACTAATGACATAAGGAATGTCTTGCCAGTTCCACCAGGGGCATCTAGGAAATATAAACCACCATTTTCATCAGCGATTGCCTTCATTAAAGTATCATAAACTTCCTTTTGTTGGAATTCAACAGGCGTACTTTCCTTTGAACTACTAAATCTAATTCCTGGTGATCATATTCACGTTCCCGTTCCAATTCTCGATTAAATGCGTCATTCATTTCACGATTTGGCGCTGGCATTCCTAACCTGATTAATAAATTACCGCACATGAGGTAACACATATCTTCGATCAAGAGTAAAGCACGATTATGTATCTCCTCATTCATCTCAATATCGTGATTTCTGGAACTGACACGACTTTGATGTAAAATATCTTCTGACATACTTTCTTTGTATTTGTGCCACAGGTTACATGGGTTTGATGGAAAACATGTCGAAATTATGATAGCGAATAATGTGCGTATCTGACTTGGAGATGCAGAGATAGTGGCTTCAGCGATTGTCGTATCCCAATGGGTATCGTTTTCTAATAAGTTCAATTCTTCACATGCAGCACGATATGTTGGGAATATTACACCATTAACAGTTTGTAGTGTCTCAAATGAAGTTGGACCACGCACATTTATCAGCAACAACCGCAAATAGAAACATTCATCATTCTTTGGATGAACTGTATACATACGACCAAGAGCATCAGTAGAACGCACATCTGGATACCCAGGAACCGCATCACCTTGCTTCCGTCTTTGAAAATTCTTGGATGAAGCATTCCAAGTATAATAACGTGGCATCTCCGAGTAAAGCAAAGTTCGTGCAAACTGATCGCTTTGGCAGATTGCAAAAAAACTGGTCAATGTAGTTGCTGGAGGTGTTTCAGCACGTTGCGTAGCATTTGAAGCCGTGAAATATACTCGTTGACCATTCTCCAGATGCACCGCCAAATGTATAACAGTAGGATGACGTTCGTGAATTGGAAATGCGAATATACGCCAAATCGCTTCATTACAGTTCACATAACGACGAACTTGATAGCGTGAAATTTCATCGTTGGTATTTGAGGATTGCAATCCAAAAACCGCCATATCACTGCCTTTCGTGACATATTTGCAAATATATTTTATGGACTTAACTGAATTGCAGTATTCAACGTTGCAATGTGTCTTGAACGTTTTAGAAATAAGTGGCGAATATGGAACAATCCAACTGTTGTCGACAACGAAATCCATTCTTTTCACTTTCGTTGTGACAGTTCGACCGTTGTCATCTGGTGATCGACGCCGATACAGCGGATACCCATCGTTGCCAGTGACAGTCTCCGCCGTTAATTTCCGTGGATATCGTTTAGAGCACTTTCCATCGACCATGCAAGGTAATTGGGGATTGATGGCACCACACGGTCCATGAATCATATTAGTAGTAACAACATCATGTAGGTCTGGATCGACTTCATGATCAGGAATCTCGGCACATATGATATCATCTATTTGGTCAGGCTGAATTCTTTCCACTAACCAAATAAGAATGTGTGCGTGCGGCAGGCCTCGCTTTTGCCATTCGATTGAATACATCCAGCATCGAGTATCTCCAAAGACGCGTTGTTTAACAATAAAGTTCATCAGGGACCGAATTTTTTGCCTGAATATACATACGTGCTGTGATGTCGTGTCTATCATTTGATGTTTGTCCGGGAAGCAGCAATTGAGTAATTTCTATCCATTTTGGATTACAGGTAAAAGTAATAAAGAGATCTGGCCGGCCGTAATGACGAACATATGTCATTGCATCTTGTGCATATTCATGCATATGACGTGGGCTACCAATGTACGTCGCGAGCAGAATAGTTAATCGACCAATATTAGCTGCATTTCCTTCAGTACTAACTGCATCACGTAAATGGATGTACTCCTCAGAACGCAGTTTGGCTTGGTTCAACCTAATAAATGTTAAACGTTCCGTTTCTATTTTTACATACATGTCAACGCAATACTGCTGAAATAATCGACGAAACCGCAGCAAATAGTTGTCAGCATTTTGACGAATCATCAAACGAATGCATAAAAATTCATTGAGCTAACTTTCTTTGTAGTTTCTTCACCTGAAATTAAAAATTTGATAATTAACCATTTCAAAGACAAATAATACAGACATTAAGCATTATTAAGATACTGATACTTTACCATTCAATGGATTTATCATTTTAATATTAAAATAATATCCATCTTCTTCTTGCCAAAACATCAGTGGGTATTGCAATGCGTCATATGATCGATGAGTTTCAGATATTTGTTGCAGTTGCCCAGTATCGCGACGTGTAAGCACAATATCGCGTTTTTCCAAATGTTCACCAACAATCAGGATGGCATGGTCTACTGTTGGAGCATTAAATGTGCGTTCGTGTGTTCCAGATGGTCGTTTATCTGCTTTGATGACAACTTTATGGTCATCATTTGGCATGCGCTCTAAAGCACTCTTAAACAACCTGACCAACGCATGATGTTCATGAAGCAGACACTGCAAGTCTTGAATAATTGCTCGCTTCATTCCTGCATTGATCCCTAGGCGTCGATCAAGTTGTTCTTCCATGTTGCCCATGAAATATATTTGTAAAAATTTATTCTGTGTATCTTCGAAAGGTAGTAATGATCCAATTCGATGGTGAATCTGTCCTTGTATCTACAAAATAAAAACCAGACAGTATTAACTGGGTTATAAACACTTTTTCTGTGGGAGAGTAGAGTTCAGTATTAGCAAATATAATACATACCAATAGATAAAGTAAGTTATTCTTTAACTACATTCTATGTAAGTACAAAAATAAATACCTTAAATGTCGGATTAAATCCTCCTTCTTCGATAATGTCTGCCCCAAATGACGTCATTTCGAAACAACTATTGTATTTTCGAGTATTTGCAAGAAAGTGGCGTGATTCTTGTGTTTCGCCACAAAGCAATGAATACAATGGCTCATGTGGCGGAGTCAACACTGGCAATTTCACTTTACCATTAAGGCAGCATAATCCAGGCGTTTCTCCGGAAAACTTTAATGCACCACAATACTCGCAAACAACGTCCATTTGCCCAATGCAAACGCTATGATGCAAGCTGTAATCATTGCTGCAATCGTATCGAAACGCTGCTCGATTCTAATCACCTGAATATCTTGTTCTGCGTCGCAAATTATCTATTTGTTGCCTTCTGTTGTTCGCTCGACGATTCTGCATTGCCAACCGAGCTGTTTCACGGGCTGCTTCACTTTGCTCTCGTGATTGAGAAGCACGAAGTCGAGTCATACTATCGCGGCGCTGTTCACGTGCAATTTCTTGTTCTTCTTCAGTCCTTTCATTTGCAGTATTTTGTATTCTTCTTGCATTACGGCTTTGTCGGGAAAGATTCGATCGTCTTGGTCGCGGCATTATTAATTAAACTTCACTTCACTTTTAATTAAACTTCACTTCACTTCAATCCACTTCTTAATTATTTATTTAATAGAAATAGTTTTAATATTGATTTCTTACAAATATCAAATTGTCATCCATACGTCATTACATAGCTATCATTTTACGTCAATTACATAGCTGTCATTTGCGTTTTGTTATTCCAAGTCTGATTCTTTTTTGTTATACCACGTTTTATAGTGACTGACGTTTCATGTCAAGTCACACGGGAACGTTGTCGAACGGGATAAAAAGTATCCTATGTCCGTCTCCTGGCTGTAAGCTACCTCCCTACCAATTTTCAGCCAAATCTGTTCTGCCGTTCTTGAGTTATAAGTGGTGTAACTAACACGACTTTCTTTTATATATATAGATAAGAGGAATAGGGAATTTATCCTCTTTTGTTACATTATTTAATTTCCGATAGTCGATGACTATCCTCCATTCTTTGTTTCCTAACTTGTCCTCTTTTTTGGGCACAATCCAGATTGGAGCATTGTAAGGTGAAGTACTTGGTTTAATAATTTTTTGATCTAACAGATCTTTTATTTGTTTGTCCACTTCTTTTTTGTGGATTTCGGGATATCGATATATCCGTGTGAAGATTGGTTCTTCATTTTTTGTGGGAATTTTATGTTTTACATGATTGGTAAAACTTAAATCATCTTCTTTTTGGTAAAAAACCTTTTGATGTTTTTTCAATAAATTAAATAAACTTCTATGTTCCCCATCGTTTGGTATAACTAATCCCTTGTTTATAAATATAGATGTACCTACTATTTTAATCTCTAATGGGTGTTTTCGTGTATGAATGTAGATTTCTGGAGCTTTTCCTTTGTTTTTTAGACTATTAGTGGCTCCTGTGTCAATTAATAGTCTTAACGTTTCATTATTTTTGTCTAACCTAATAAAGAGGAGTTTGTTGTCTTGTTGTGTAGATAAGTTTCCGAGGCTACATTCTGAAAAACCGTGTTATTTTTATCACTTTCATTATAATTACTTTGAATCCTCTTTAATTGACTAGAAGTTGGGTCAACTTCCATAGATTTATATTGTCTACTGGGAGGTTTGTAGTTTGGGATATAATTGTTACCTTTGTAATTTGGATTAGGATTATGATTAAATGGGGGTTTAATATGTATTGGAATTTTGGGAATGAAATTGTTTTGATTTTGGTAATGTTTGAAGTTATTTTGTGGTCTTTGATTTGGATAAGTTGTAAGTTTAGGAGTGTCTAATAATTTTTTAGGAGTCAATTCGGATTTATCGTCTATAAAACCTGCCTGTGTTAGCTCGTATAAAGCTGCTTGTAAACTTTGTGGTTTCAAAGCAAATAAAACTGTTCTCATATGAACAGGTAAACGTTCTTTAAATATGTTTAGGGCTGTTTCCCTATTGTGAGGTATTTCAGATTGTTTCCCTTCTTGAACAGTTTTTTGATTTAGTTCACACAATGCCCTTTGGATGTCGTTATAAAAGTTCGTTACGCTTCCTTTGTACTTAATTTGTCTTAATTCGTCATATAGTTGGAAAGAACATTTAAATCCTCCAAAATTTGAAATTAATAGTGCTTTTATGTCCGTCCATCTAGTTAGGTGGGCATGAATCTCTATGCACCTTTTGGCTTTACCAATTAGTTTAGATTTTAAAATATTTATGCACATTTGTTGACTCTGGTCGTCATATTTTTCTAATGTCGGTTGAATGCCGTCTATGTTTACTATAAATGTGTATAAGTCATCTCTTCGTCCGTCAAAAGTGTTCAACTTTTCTATATATTTTAATGGGTCAAGAGTTAGCGTTAGAGACATTTTGCAATTTGTTTTGTCTAACAAACTATTTGTAATATTTTCACTTGTAAATTTAAGATTTGGTTCTATAATATAACTTAAATTATTCTTACTATCGTTTTTATTTATTCTCTGGTTTAGGTATTCTTCGTCTGATGATTCATCCGTGTGTCCAGAGTAGGGTGGTGTTGGTTTTTTTGTTCCTTGTCTTTCTTAATTTTTTGATGAAGCTCATCGGTTGATTTTACAGCATTGTTCTTTTATATTAGTTTTATTATTTGTTTTGTTTTTGTTTTTTTTTCACTTGGATTTTTTATTTTAAATTAATTCTCCTCTATGGATTGCGTAACATTACTCTTTTCGCGAGGGTGAGTCACTGAATTAATTTTTGATGTTTTTAGAATTTTGGATAGTGTTCTAATAACTTTATTATTCACTGAAGTAATCTTTATGTGCATTAAAGAATTTATTCTTCACTGAATTTATTTCTGCAATACCGTAAGTGGTCCAATTAAGTTAATTCTAAAGGTTTCTTTTTCATAGAATTTTAGATATTCACTTTTTATATGGGTAGGAGTTATGTTTTAAATCTCAACGTTTATTAAAAAAAAACATAAAGTTTCCTTTTTTTATTTTCTTTTATTATTTATTTATTTCATTCTATTTTATTTATTTCAATTATACAATTTTATTTGTTAATTTTAAATGCTAACAATGCCCTTAGCAAGGCTGCACCTTTTTGAGAGCTTGTTGAATTAAGACTGACTTAAAATCTATCATGAATTCTTCCATCAGGTATACGGAGCATAGTGGCTTGGAAATGATTCCTATTAGAATGGAATGCAGTTGTTTTCAAAGTATTCATATTTCATTTGCATCAAATGAAATATGAATATTAATTTATATTTAATGTAGATAAGCGAAAAATAGTAGGAAACCGTTATGGCTTTGCAAGAGTGCCGTTAGACAAAGGGGCGTGTAAGGGGCAACGGGATGTTGGGTGTAGGTGGAGTATGTTTTGCTAGATAAGCAAAAATGGTGGGAAGCCGTTATGGCTTTGCAGAATGCCGTTAGGCAAAGAGGCGTGTAAAGGGTAACGGGATGTTGGATATAGGTGGAGTGTCAGACGTAACTCCTCCCTCCTTAAGATTCTTCTCCGGAGAATCATTATTTTCGATGTTAATTTTAATTTTATTAACTCTTCTTTTGAGGAAAATTATAAAAAATGTGATTATTAAAGTCAAAATTAAAAAATTAAAGCCGTAATGTATGTTTGTATTCGTTTTATAGTTAGATTTTAATTCTTCAATAAATTTCCGATTTTCAATATTTTTCGTGTGTATTTCTGTAATGGAAAAATTCGTGTCAATTGTTTTAACTTGTATATTATTTAAATTTGGGATTACAAAACTTTCATAGTATATAAAATGTTCATACTTAATATTATTAATTTTTACAACACAATTTTCAAATTTAATAACATAACTTAATTTAATTTCGATTTTAAAGTTGTTACAATTATGATTAATTAAAGTTTTTGGTATATTTTTCAGGATTACAATATTGTTTGTTAATTGTTTTATTTCCATATTTTTGTTTATTATAAATTTACATGTTGTATTTTCTTCAAAAATATTTTTTATACATTCGTCTTTTATAGTCTTTAAATCTTCAATTTTTATGGTTCCATTTACATATTCATAATTAATATTATCGTCTCTTATAAAGTTTACATAAGGTGTGTCTATTTCAAGATTGTCTTGATTAGGAATTGGCTCTAAAAGTATTTTATAAAAATTTATATTTGAATAATTTGGAATCAGGAGAACGAATATAACTTGGTTTTCGTGGATAAAAACGGAACTTTTTATGAGTGCTAATTTGTCTATTGTTATATTAAATTTTGATCTTTCTTCTGTTGATAGAATATCTTTTCCTAAGACTCCTAATTGACTCAGAAGAAGGTTGTCTTTAACTTTCTTCACTTGTTCTCCTTATAACTGAATGTCATACTGAATTCTAAATGCTTGTTGCATTTTGGTTATTTGTGAAATTTCCTTATGTATTGCATTCCCTAATTTTAAGATATGATTTTTTATCTCTAGTTGTTGGCTGTTAATGTGTTTCGTAATATTATCTATTGCTTCATTAAAATGAGAGTTTATTTTAATTTGGTCATTGAGGCTGTTGATTAGGTTTGAATTGTATTGTTATTTCTAGTTGTCTCTAAACTTTTCCTGATTTCGAGCTCGTCTTCATAATCCATAGTTCCTGCTAGGTATTTTAAACCTTTACCAGCTATATTGATTAAACCTCGTCTTTGTTTATGATGACCGTGTCCTAGTAAATTTTCTATTTCTCTTGCTAATAGTAAAAAGTGATGTTTCATAGTAGGGTAGTCGTTCTTGGAGTTAAGTTTATTAATGTTGTGTTCAATTATGTCCAAGTTCTCGGTCCATGAAGTAAGATTAATGCTGTGAAGTATTTTTGTATATCCTGTAATTACTGGTATTTTTTTGTCTTTGATTGTTGTAAACCCGTTTCCAGTGTTTAAGTTGTATACGTCTATTGTTTGTCCAATTGTCCTTGTTATTAGCGTTGCTAAAAGAATGATGAAAAATTTTCCTAAATTTGGTGGTGTTGCTGCTGGATGTGCCATTTTGTTGATTATATTTTTATATCGCTGAATAAATTTTGATAGTTCTTTTATTTATCGCAATTAGTCGCACTAATTTTTTATTTATTTGTATTTAATCGTACTTATTTATCGCAATTAGTCGCACTTGTTCTTTATGTATTTGTACTTAATCGTACTTATTCATCGCACTTGTTCTTTATGTATTTGTACTTAATCGTACTTATTCATCGCACTTAATCGCACTTGTTCTTTATGTATGTAGAGTTCACTTATTATTTTTGAAGAAAACACGTTTAATTTGGATTGAATTATAATAATAGCGTATTATTTATTGAACAAATAATTTTTAAACATAGCTTTAGCTAACTTTATTTAGACGTGATCTGTTCTCTTCGACAGGAGTTTAATGACTCACTTAAATCTACGTTGGACGCTGGGATGGCTTTCGTTCTTTCGTTATTTCGTTCTTTTCTTCTTTCGTTCTTCGTCGATCGTATGTGTGTGTGTCTATGTACGCGTCCGTCTGTCTGTGTTCCTACCCCACATGTATTTGTACTTAATCGTACTTATTCATCGCACTTAATCGCACTTGTTCTTTATGTATTTGTACTTAATCGTACTTATTCATCGCACTTAATAGCACTTGTTCTTTATGTATTTGTACTTAATCGTACTTATTCATCGCACTTAATCGCACTAATTTTTTATTTATTTGTACTTAATCGTACTTATTCATCGCACTTAATCGCGCTTGTTCTTTATGTTCTTATTCGAACAACCGACTGCGCCAGTTATGTTTTAAATCTCAACGTTTATTAAAAAAAACATAGTTTCTTTTTTTTATTTTCTTTTATTATTTATTTATTTCATTCTATTTTATTTATTTCAATTATACAATTTTATTTGTTAATTTTAAATGCTAACAAAAGGCCGCTGTCCATAGCAAAGCTGCACCTTTTTGAGAGCTTGTTGAATTAAGACTGACTTAAAATCTATCATGAATTCTTCCATCAGGTATACGGAGCATAGTGGCTTGGAAATGATTCCTATTAGAATGGAATGCAGTTGTTTTCAAAGTATTCATATTTCATTTGCATCAAATGAAATATGAATATTAATTTATATTTAATGTAGGCTAGGTGTGGGTGTATCCGTTAAATATATGTTTTGCTAGATAAGCGAAAAATAGTAGGAAACCGTTATGGCTTTGCAAGAGTGCCGTTAGACAAAGGGGCGTGTAAGGGGCAACGGGATGTTGGGTGTAGGTGGAGTATGTTTTGCTAGATAAGCAAAAATGGTGGGAAGCCGTTATGGCTTTGCAAGAATGCCGTTAGGCAAAGGGGCGTGTAAAGGGTAACGGGATGTTGGATATAGGTGGAGTGTCAGACGTAGGTTAGGTTAGGTTGAAGTGGCTGTCCAAGATGGAAACGGACACACTTAGGCCAGTTTGATGGCCCATTGGCCCATTTATACTTAGGTATAAATTATTAAAATAATTTTCTTTCTTTTTTGTAAAAAATTGAATTTTAATTTTCACTTTATACCACACACTTGAACGATAGGTAGCAGGGATACACTTTGAATAAACCGTGTATGGATTTTATTTCGTGTGCTCTTTTGCGTAGTCTTATACGAATATAATCACAAAAAAAATTATAAATACGATTCTTATATTCCCTTTCATGGGTTGACCGTAATTTAATAAACTTTTAGTAGGTTTTTATTTACGAGGGATACACATATTATATTATGCGTATCCTACCGAACTGCGCCAATTTTATGTTGAATTTAATAAAAGACGTTTTTTAAAAATTATTTTAAAGAGCAGAGCTCTTTGTGTCTTTATTCGAACTGAGTAATTTAAGAACTAACTAAGCTATCGCAGATAGCCAGTGTGTTTCGCGACAACCTCTTTGTCATCGTCTTATCTATTAATTCTTTTGTTTTTCGTGACAAACACTTTGTCAGCATTTTATTTCTCTTTATGATTTTTCTTAATGACAATAACATGAAATGGTATCAAATGAATGTTCAATAGTTGAATATGAATTTGATGCTATTTCTTTTGTTTACAAATAAAAATTGAGTTTAAAAAATTCTTTGTGTACTTTCTGTGGTTATAACCTATATATATATATACATATACAGTTGTGGCGAACTAATTAGGAACGATTATAGAAATTTTATGTACTCCAAATTTTTATTAAAATTCTTCTCTATAAAAAGTTTTAAATTTTTTTCTAACATATATATTTTAGTATATTAATACAAATAAAAAGAATTTTTACAAAAAAATAACAAAAAATATAAAATTAAATTCAAAAGGTTTTGAAAAAACAAAATTAGCTGGCGAACTAATTAAGAACAATTAATTTTTAGTCCAAATTTGAAGTCTTACTTCAATATTTTGTTGGGAAACCCTTATTTTTTATTACTGCCTTACACCGCCTGTGCATTGAAGCAATTAGGTCCTGACATTTTTTTGGGGTTATGTTTTCCCAAGCTGCTTTAGCGATCTCATATAATTCATTTATGTTTTTTATTTTATGCTTTTTTACTTCTCGTTTCAATTCGTTCCAGAGGTTTTCGATAGGGTTTAGGTCCGGGCTACATGAAGGCCAATCGATGACATCAACAGAATTATTGGAAAACCATGCTTTAGTTGCTCGCGCAGTATGCTTAGGGTCATTGTCCTGCATAAATTTCCAAGTCACGGGCAACTCTCCATCTGCATAGGGCAGCATAACGTTTTCAAGGATGTTTATGTAGCTTTGGGCATTCATTATACCTTCTATGCGATATAACGGACCGGTTCCCTTATATGACATACAACCCCATAGCATGACACTTCCACCTCCATGTTTAAGGGTGACAGTTGTGTACTTAGGGTTGAATGCTTCGTTTTTTGGTCGTCGAACATATTGCTTTCCATCGGAACCGACTCTATTGATCTTAGTTTCGTCACTCCACAATATTTTTTTCCACTGTGAGATGGTCCAGTTCGCATGTTCTCTTGCAAAAGCTAACCTAGCTTTTCGGTTTTTTAATGAGAGCAGTGGTTTTTTTCTGGCCGATCTTCCAAATAGCTGGCTCTCACACAATCGTTCTCTAATAGAGCGTGCTGAAAGTGCATTTGGGTCTTCACCGAAAACTTCCTTTCGTATTACTCTAGAACTCAAAAATGGATTTTTTTTCGCAGCACGAACAATTAACCTATCCTGGGCTTCAGTGGTTTTACGGGGTCTTCTCCGTCTTGCAACGAGTTCTGTGGTTTTGTGGTTTTCAACATATTTAATGGCATTGAAAACCATCGTTTTGGAGCAATTAAGCTTATTTCCAATTTCCTTATATGACAAGTTTTCATTATTCCTTAGATTTAATATTGCTTCTCTCAGATTTTTTGTACAGCTTTTGTTCTTTCCCATAACTCTTTCAAAGGTCTTAAAACAAAGTGAGGACTTGTAATTCAGTTAATTTTCAAACAAATTATTAAACTTACTTACAAATTTTAACGTTTAAAACGAAATAATAAAACAAGAAACAAATCGTTCTTAATTATATCGCCAATTGAAATAGTATAAAATTTATCAAATAAACAATTTAAACCAAATTGCTAGTACAATAACTATGTAAGTTGATGTTTACGTTAGAATAGAGATGCAAGAAGGAATAGCGGTACTTTTCATGTTGGTTGTCATCTCTCATGATCTACCAAACGGTGTTACCAGGAGTTGGTAAAATCGTTCTTAATTAGTTCGCCACAACTGTATACATATATTTATATATATAAATTTTTTGTTCGATGTAAATCAAAACACAATTTTTGATTTTAAAATAACTCTAAGAGCAAGAGCTCTTTCTTTATTAATGTCTTCTTAGAATCTAACTCTACAAAATATGAAGTATCCTTATTTATACATACTTTATGTTCATAACTACCAAAGTAATACAAATTAATTATTGAAAATTTCACATATTACTTAAATACATGATTATAATAATTAAGTATATACAATACACATACATACCTTTAAATATTTGTGAAAATTTGCTCAAACTAACGGATACTCCCGGATGTTTTTCGCAGAATAGTTTGTACATAGTTGCCAATGTCAAATCCGCATGAAAATATTTGCACGAAGTGTCACGCCTTGAGTAGTGACTTTGGTATAAAATAAAAAACGAACAATTTCATTGTTTCCGGGTTAAGGAGGACTACACCATGGAAAAAGAATTTTCTGGGACTCAAATGGAGCAGTAAGAAACTGCCTTTAATTTGAGTCCAAAAAATTCTTATTTCATATTTCAATATTTTTTCTTTATAAATAAGGGGGATATGTTTTATTTACGGTGTTTGAAGCTACCCCGGATTCGGAAGTCAACCCATCTCCATCCACAGCATGTGTTGAGATTATTGCGAGTATTTTTTCCTCAAATTCGTTTAAATCTCGGGGCGCGTCCACGATGCTGCCACCTCCCGTTCTGTTAAAAAATGCTTTCCGGGAGATGCATTGCTTCCGCACCCCGGACTTCAAGTCAGTGCAACACTGAAAAGAAATAAATGTTTAAATTACATGCAATACATGAGCCTAATGTCTTGGATACCTTTTTCCACTGATCAATTGATTTTGTTATGGGTCCCATAGCATTTAAATTGAGCGCCAATATTTCCCACATATTCAATGAGCTTTGGTGGGAGTTTGGGCAATTGAATTGCCCCCTGGCAAACTCTTTGTGGTCCTCCATAAATTGCACCAAGCATTCTTTTTGGGCCCTTGTAACCCGGGAACATCTCTGAAAATACAGTTTATTTATTTATTTATTATTATTCTATCAATAATAAGCAATTTATGTACATTTATTTATGTACCTTAATACTTTGTACTTACCTTTGCGACTTCGCTCATTTTTAAGTTTTATGTTGTTTTCTATAATTCCTTCCTTATCGCCGCTTTTAATAAAGTGATATATTTTGACGTTTAATGTGAAAAAGTTATCGACTTTTAGAGATACAGAAACCCATTTTATCGCATTTTTCCAGTATTTCTATTCCGTTTGTTCCAGTCGATAAAGTTATCGCCTGTCAAAGTTACAGAAACCCGATTATGCGATAAAATGAGTTTTGTTTCAATTCTCACCGTTTCTCGACAAGTTTTATCGCTTCGCAAGTTACAGAACATGGGTCCAGGAAAGCTATTTATATGGGCCTTAAAAACATCAACCATTTCGTCAGCCATTTTATTACTTCCTCCAGCCAAACCACGGTGATCTTTAAAAGGCATATTCGGTCGCTCCAATTTTTTTTTTTTACAACGGATTTCAGAAAACTTTCAGTTTCGTTGAAGCATAGTTTGAAGCACTTTTGACAGACACGAATTTTATCTTTCTCAAAGTTAATGAAATACTTTATATGATGCTTTCGGTTTCGGGGTCGAGTCTCGCTCTTTTTAATGTCTGTGATTTTTTATCTACTATTTCTATCAAAGCTCCGATAAAAAGGATTCTTTGGTTGAACGTTCCCAACGCCCAATAGGATTTGAAGATTTCCTTCTGCATTTCAAAAGGGATTTTGTCCTTGCAATTATGTCGACAGCTGTTAAGAGGCTTACATTTTCTTGCCTCAACTACTCCAGTTTTTCGAGTGTATGATTCTTCTCTGTTTCTTTTTATTGCAATAACTTTTCGCGAATCATATTCCAATTGGTTTTCAACTGCAGTACGTGGAGAAGAATCAACCAAATTTTCCTCAAGTTGCTTTCCCATCTGCAATAGTTCTTCGTCAAGGGAATCTGAAGAAATGTCCATGTCTGAAAGCTCGAAATTGGGATCACGGACAGAGTCATCTGAACTGAAATCATGATCAGATCCTGTGTTTCTGTTTATATTGCCACCAAATTCTTCAAAAAGTATATCCAGATTGTCATAATCAACTCCATCTGCAGATGACTTTGTTTCGTGAATTACAGGCTCAGAAAACAAATTGCCGTCGGATGCTAAAAAGAACAAACTAACAATACACTGAAATTTCACCCTTGCATTTGGAATAACATCTTAACTCAATTTAATTCTGTAGTTCCTAGAATTTTATATTTGTAATAACCGCTTACCCTGCATAGTCTCCTTCGAAGTACCCAACGGAAATTCGCAATAACAGCTTATGTCTGTTTAGCTACATATAACGAAGAAAATTTGTTAAATTTGGAATAAACGCTTAAGTCGAGTTAAGTTGTTTTCAGTATAATACGCTTGTTTAAATTGTGAATAGTTTTTTAATTTGTAAAAGTATCTTAAATCAACCTAAGTCATTATTTGATACCGACATTTTGTAGTTCCAACATTCTATTGTGAGATAAGCGGTTATTGTAAATGCTGTTTACTATGAAAACGACTTAAGCGATTTTTTCTTTTTGGTTTATTTCGACGATTATTGAGGTTAGAAAATAGGGATTTTTTTCTATAACAGAACCGAGGATGCAGATTATGATGGCGCCTTTAACTCATTTTTGTCTTAAGTCGTGTTCGAACATACAGGGATGCCAAACGGAGAGGCGGCTGCGGTGCGAATCTACTCGTAAAATAGATACGAACAAACCTTGAAGTTATAAATGCGTTCCACACGATCCACAAAGCAAAATTATAGAATTGCTTGTCATTCTAACTTATAATAAAGAAATCAATTTAACAAAGAAGTGGTGTTTTTTCCTTTGTCTCTATAATTTTACTTTTTTCATATTTTCGATATAGAAGTATTTTATCATTTTTTTTACACAATTCCTAATAATTTTAATAATTACATACGGAAACAAGTCGACTTAAGTGGTTATTGCTTGTGGCCACAGAATTAAACGTTTGAATGATTATGCACCTACGTACATTTGAGAGAATAATCTTATTATTTTAACTTACCGACGTCCTTCTGATATGAACCTGCAGCCAAATATCTGATTGCTGTAAGTGCTATTACATCTATTGAAATTGCGCCACCTCTGTTGGAAAGTGGGGTAATATCTGACCGGACAAGATCAATTATGTACCTCGCAGTGGACTTATCAAACCTTAAATTGTTATTTTACACAAATTATTTTTACTGGGACAAAAAAACCTTACCTGTAGTGCCGAAAAAAAACTTTGTCGTCATAATCAGCGAATGGATCTATCCTTTTCCTGTAAATTTTCCTTCTTCGGGGTTGTGATACCTCGTCCAAAATGTTAATATCATTAATAATGTTTGTATCGTCGGAATTCATAATTAATTTGTACTTTTAATAATTTCACTTAAAAACTTTTATGCTGACATTTTATAAATGAAACAAATGGCCGCGTTCGGGTACGTAACAAAAGGTATCTAGATTTGTTCGTTTTGTTGTAATCCCTTGTTGAAAAACAGCTGATATCAGCTAATGCAACAAATACACAAAAGAAATCTGAAATTTTTTTGGATTCGGATACGTATCTGTTAGCATCCCGAACGTGGGGAATGTCATTTCGACAGCAGCTGTCTGTTTGACAACAAATGTAGTAGATAATGTAATAGAGCACAGTTTAGTTAAAGACGTGTTTAATTTGGTTATTGGTTAACACACAAATAAACTCGTCTCTAAAGTTTAACGTGGCGTTTATCTAAACGCTTGTTTAGTCAATAATAATTATTGGTAAGGCCCAATGGTTTTAAAAAAATCTACCGGTTTCTGGACCGTCTTTGTGATTTCTTCAAACAGAGACTTATAGCTGGTCGTAGCTATTCTTTTATTTAAACACTAAATTATATATGTATATGTTTTTATGTATTTTAACTTTATTCTATTAATTAATAATTTCACATTAACTATAAGTTTTTAGGTTGGGAGCTTTGTTGGAGCATCCAGCACACACGACGAGAAGATTCTGAATGATTATAAAGTTTTAAAAAGAAAGAGAGCAAGGAGAGAACCAAAAATATTCTAATTTAGGATGCGTTCAGAATTTTCGAAATCGGAAGCGTTCATTAATTGAAAGTAAATAATGGTCGCGTTCATTAATTGAAAGTAAATAATGGTAGCGTTCAAACAAGCAACTTATATATGATGCGATGCAACTTTGTTGACGCAATTGAATATTAGGTGAATAAATTAATATCCACTACAGACTAAAGGAAGAAAAACGTCACCACGAAGTAATTGAAGCATTTCGTAAGAAGGAACTTGGAAATAAAATTATTGAAACTAAAAAAATGATGCAACTTAAGGAACTTGAAATGGAAATTTTACGAGGAGTACAACCTCGAAAATAATCAAAAAATCTTTGCGTTTTTTTGTTTAATGAATTATTTGTTTTTATAGCTAGTTGTAACTAGTTGACGCGTGGATAAACTTTTCGTATTTTATTACACTAATTAATGACAACATAAGTTTTAAGTTAATTTAGCACTACGCTTTGTCTTTGTTGTTAATGCTGTTGTAAGGGGTTTATGGTCTGTTAGAACCGAAAAATCTTGCCCTTCAACAAAATTTCTAAAATGCTCTATGGCCATGTAGATAGCTAGCAGTTCTCTGTCAAATGCAGAGTATTTAGACTGTGTGTTAGTAAGTTTCTTACTATAAAAAGCGATGGGTTCCCATGCGTCTCTATTAAGCTGTTGAATAACAGCCCCAATGCTGGTGGCGGATGCGTCTGTTATGATGCTAAGTTTGGCATTCTCTTTTGGATGAATAAGAAGTGTTGCTTCAGCGAGTTTTCGTTTGGCGTCTGCGAATGCTTCTTGGCACTCAGAAGGCCAATTGAATTTTTTTGATTTGTTATCTTTTTTAGTAAGTTTTGTCAAATGATTATACATAGGGGTAAGTGTACCGGCAAGGTTTGGTATGAAACGATGGTAATAGTTTACCATTCCGATAAACCTTTGGGCGTTCTTTATAGATGTTGGGTCGGGAAAACTTTCAATTGCCTTGACCCGATCACGAGATGGCTTCGTTCCGTCTTTTGAAATATCAAAACCCAGAACATGTAATGTAGGTACACCGAAAATGCATTTTGAGGCTTTAATGCGCAGACCATAATCTGTGAGTCGTTGAAATAGACATTTAAGATGTTTTTCATGAAGCTCTTCCGACTTGCTGGCTACTAAGATGTCGTCCCCGTAGACAAATACGAAATCCAAACCCCACGTTACCTGATGCATAAACCGTTGAAAGGTTTGGGCTGAATTTCTTAGCCCAAATGGCATACGAGTGAATTCAAAAAGTCCAAAGGGGGTGGTTACCGCTGTCTTTAGGACGTCTTCCTGAGCCATGGGTATGTGGTGATATGCCCGTATGAGGTCTATTTTTGAGAAAATTGTGCACCCGTGCAGGATGGTGGTGAAATCATGTATATGGGGCAGTGGGTACCTGTCTGGTATGGTGATGGCATTCAACATGCGATAATCACCGCAAGGTCTCCAGTCATTTGCTTCTCGTTTAGGTGCCATATGAAGAGGAGATGCACATGGAAACGAAGATGGCTTACAAATCCCTATTTGGACCATGTAATCGAATTCCTGTTTTGCAATTTTAAGTTTATTGTTGTTTAGACGCCTGGGTCGAGAGTGTGGCAGGGGACCTTTTGTCAGGATGTGGTGAACGACTGTATGTTTGACAGGGAAGTTGAAGTCAGGTGGCTCCATTAGAGATGGAAAATCTATTAAAATGGAGTTGTACTTCTTTTCGACCGCAAAGAATCGTGGGCTTGACAAAATTTGTTGGCAGGGTATGCCACCTACGCTTGTATTCGTCAGGTCCTGGTGAGAAGTGACAAAGTAAAAAAATCATTGGAATCGCCTTATGAGGGTCCTTTTAAGGTAATTAGAAAACTACGTAAACAATTCGTAATAGAAAAAAATGGAAAAACTTTATCTGTCGCCATTGACAGAATCAAACCATTCCACGATAATCACAGCGTTCAGGGCTCTGGTAGGTCGCTACGCTGGAAAGGGGGTGATGTAGAGACTGAAACATAGATGGCATAACTATTAAATTAAATGAATGGCATCATCCAGTAAAAATAAGAAATGAAGAAAGGAAGCAGACATTTTTTCATACATTCCAACTTGTCGTCTAGATTGAAAAGGCTGTGCGAAATATTTTGTTTAAGAAACCTTAAATTACAAAATAAAGAATTAATTTACTTGTATTGATTGATTGTCGCATTTTCATTAAACCACAACGACAATAAATGTGGTCAAATCGTCCTTTTGGGACTTTGAATCTACCATGTTCTGACTTGGTGTGTCTTTGGACTTTCGACTTCTCACACCCTAAACAAGATCTGGTCCAGCTGTTGAGTGACTGTATGCGATGGCGTTGGAGCGAATGTAGATGATGGTGAAGAAGCGATTGCGGACGATGATAAAAAGACGAAGATGAAATGTTGGCGACACGTGTAAATGGCGAATTCGAATGGTGGCGCTTGAAATGAACTTGGACACACTTTGTGGCAAAAAAAAAAAGATTTGAGATGTGGCGTCTTCTAGAACGTTGGCGACACGATGTTGAAGAGATGTTTCTAGTGGCGCTTATGTGAACTTTTGTCAGGTGGTGGCGATGAAATGATGGAAATGGTGGTGGTGGATGTGGCGGTAGCGCTGTATATAGCTGTCTGTGGTGGTTCTGGATTCAATGGTGCTCCCATGTCGATGAACAATTTGTTCTCTAAGTGGCGGCAACTGCTGCGACAGCGACGATGGAAATTAGGCAAAATGTTGAAGAAACGTGTGTGCAGTTGTTGCACAACTGTACTTTTTGCCGTTCCAACGAAGAACTGAATTTTCACCGTTGCTCTTGGTGCCGTTATTGGAAAAAAATGCACCCTTGCTCTGGTTTCAATGGATTTTGGACTATACAGAATTGTCCTTTATCGGGGTCACCAATATAGCTAGTTGTGGTTATTATCTTATTAACTTTTCAATATGAAAACGCGTGGATAAACTTTTCGTATTTTATTACACTAATTAATGACAATATAAGTTTTAAGTTAATTTAGGTTGGGAGCTTTGTCGCACCAGCACACAAGACAAATGTTTTGATAATTCTGAATTTTAAAAGAAAGAGATTAAGAAGGAAACCTTTTGACATTCTAATTTAGAATGCGTTCAGAGTTTAGAAATCGGAAGCGTTCAGGTAGTTAATTGAAAGTAAGTAGTGGTCGCGTTCGAACAAGCAACTTATATGAAATTATATGATGCGATACATCTTTGTTAACGCGATTGATTTTATTTTTACTTTAGGTGAATAAATTAATATCCACTACATTTTAACTCTTTTTTTTATTGAAGTTATTATTGTTTATTTTTTTTTTATTATTTAACTGTTGTTTTAAACAAACCTTTAAGCTTTAGCTTAAGTAAATATTTCAGTTTTAAAAGAAAAAAAAAGTATTTACGTTTAAAACTCTTTTGTTTATTTTTTCTCTATTGTCATTTAAATGAATTATAAAGAATTTGCAATTTCATTGCGAATACGCTGACTTGCAGGTAGAAAGTTTTCATCTGTATGATTGCTTTCTTGATTCTCGATCACTTTACTGGAGTTTTCCGTTATGTTCTCGTTTTCTATATCACTTTTGTAGTGAATGCAAATGTTGTGCAATGCTGCACATACATTTATAATTTTCACTGCTTTAGATGGGGAATAGTGCAATTCTCGAGCACTCAGCAGACATCTCCACCTGTTTTTTAAGACACCATTAGTTATTTCTATTATATTTCGGCATCTGGAATGCACATCATTCAATTTTGCCTCAACCGAGCTTACTTGAGGTGTTCTTTAAGGCGTAAGTAGCCAAGGCTGTAAGGGGTATCCGGCATCTCCTAAAAAAAAAAAAATTAAATTAAAATTTCAAGTTGATAAGGATAGTTTTTTTGCATTGCAACTTTGCGAAGTTCTTAAATGTTACCTACATACCTAACAACCAATCATTGCTACCATTCCGCAAATAATCTTCCTGCAATTTGGATTTGATCATACTCACGTTCCAAATAAAGGAATCGTGACATGCTCCAGCATGTGTTGCATCAATGTAGCGTATTCGCAACTCATTATCATAAATCTATAAGAATAAAAATTAATTTACAATTTATGAATATTTTTGAACGTACTTATAAGTACGAGTAAAACATTTAAACTGAATTTGCCTTTTATAAGAAAATAAATT
Organism: Eupeodes latifasciatus; assembly: GCA_920104205.1. NCBI lineage: Eukaryota > Metazoa > Arthropoda > Insecta > Diptera > Syrphidae > Eupeodes > Eupeodes latifasciatus. The sequence continues at coordinate 386,656,110 of OV049924.1, read as the reverse complement.
AAACGCAATTGCTGAATTTTCTTACAATTTATAAATCAATTCTTTATTTATTTTGATATACTTCTGTGATACAATTTTACATGAACATAACAAGACCAGAGGTGCCCGTGCTGAGGATGGTGAATACAGAGTGATTTCGTAAAAAAACTGTGTCTCTTCGCTTTAACTTATAATTAAATATTAAATGGTAACAAATTTTGTTGGCACTTAGGGGGCCTAACTCTATACATTGTTTGTTTTGATAAATTAAAGAATAAACTAAAATATAAATGTTGTTAGATAAAAAAAAATTAATGAAAATTTAAAAATCCTCGGGTTGTTCAGGAGCGGTTGTCTGTTTGGTGGGCTGTTAGCCACGGTGGTAAGCTGACTCCGTGTCAGCGTAAAATTGATGATCTCCTTCTTCGATGGTGGGCTCAAATTCCTCGTTTAATATATCCATAGCAGACAGATATCTTGGTTCAGGGTGGCGTTGCTGGGAGTTCATCCTTCTGATGAGCTCGTTTTGGTGGTTGTTCAATCCTCCTGTGATCTTCCTGGCTGTTTAGTGATTTCGTAACGCTGGAGCATCGCCTTTTATACCCTGTTAGTTGACATCACGGTAGGTTGCCTAGGCCTACTCAGTTGAGGTTGAGTTCTTTTTGTTGCGTGTGCGTGGTTGTCATTGGTTGGATTGGCATCTTCAGCCTGCACGTTATATCATGTAGCTTGTGTGTGTGTGTGTCTGTTTTGAGTGCGATGTCTGCAAGAAGTAGCGCCAGGGCTGCCACTTTATACGTGTTTGTTACACTTTCCTATTATAAAAAAAGGTGTTTGTTATGTAATGGCGATTTAATGTTGACGTGTGTTCCATCTACACATCCTATTATGCTTGGCATATTAAATTTCATGAAGAAATCTTGGCTCGGTCACACCAAATTTTTGTTTTACAGGGGGCAAGGAACTGGAAAGAACATCCAACAAATACTTGAAGGCTTCTTTATTTATTCGATAGTGTTGATGAAATTTAAAAAAAAGTTTGATTGGTAATCTACATTTATATTTGTAAACTTTGAATCGATCTTACCGCGGGTGGGGGATCGAAGCAAGGAGTGAGAACACGTTTTTTGTGGTTTATAAACTTATTCTGATTTATTGTCTGAAACTTATGTCTATTTATAATTTTAAATAAAAATATAATTAATAATTTAAGTTCACCTATTAAACGTTATGAATATGCGGAAGGCAAATCAAAATATACATCATAAAGAGAAATACAATTATTGATGACACTGCACTTTAATGCAACACATTTTACAGTTAAGGTATAAGCATACTGCGACTGCTGTTGCTGCCGTGGGAATTTGGTGTTATATTTTATGTTGTTGTCTGTTGATAGGTACTTTCAACAATATTCACAAATTCCTTGCATGAAACTTATTACTTACAATGGCTCACGCAACTCCAAAGGTTTGGATGAATCTCTGAGTTGTCTTCTGATACATTTTTGGTTTTTTTTTTTCTTCCTCATCATTTATCATTTCCCTCAGGGATATGCTATACATGTTCCTAAAGTAAAATATAAAAAAAATTGTAAACAATTTGTGTAATAAAATATCATGCTGTTCAAGTTCATACATTTTGATGAGAGCAAATAGAAAGGCTACGGCAAAATCACAAAAAACAATTTTTATTTGTTTATTTACTTTTTTTTTTTATTAATTTTACTATTGAAGTTAAAGATATCCTTCGCGAGGATATTAAAAAAAACGCGAACGCCAGCCCAGAGGGCCGGCCCAACGGTTCGACTTACTGATTAAAAAACCGTATTAATAAATATGCTCAATCTTTATTCTATTCCAATCTATGTCCAGCTTAAGACTAAATTCTAATAATAAATTCAAATATAATAATACTTCGCCTATGCAAGGGTAAATTGCAACATCAGCATTTCCCACCAATGGGAACAGCGGATGGAGATCGTATTCCCATTTGGCCTTGATACAACACAGTGCATTTACCTCGTAGTCGTATGCACTAATATGCTACCTCAGCATATACGTGGGAAATGCCCCGTGTTAACTTTGAATTTAAGACGGAATGCACGGATATTGTTTATCTTTTTAAAAATTTTAATTCGCACTTCACTCATCTGTCAAAAATCTGTTCAGCTGTGTTCGAAGTGATGTAGTTCTGAATTGTTTCGGTTTTTTTTGTTCTGAGTGGTGTAGTTCGGTAATTTGGTTATGGATACCGTCGTTTGTTTTTTTTTTTTCTTGAAAACATACAAAAAATATTTAATAAAGGTTTTAAACTCAACAAATTGTCATTTTTATTCGAAAATGGGTTGAAAATAATAATTTAGAACACCGTCCTATTGTAATTTTTTCTGGGATTTGTTCAGATATTTCGTTCAGTTTGTATTTGTCTTTTCAATGAACGCTTCTTTTTTTCGAAATGTCAACACTAATTCGAAGTGAAATTTCATTCGGGTGGAACTCACAATAGCTTTTAAAATTCCGGGGGAACAATAATTTTTCGGGGGAAATATTTTCCGGGTAAAACTCACATTAGGGGTGAATAGAAAATCACAAAAAAAGTCCTGTACACATTGTACATAAATAATTGTGATTTCGCAAAATTGAATTTCTAAATGTGCAGTTATAACTTTTATTTAAACTCATCATTGAAATACAAATATGTAAGTGGAATAGTGGAATGTTATTAGACAAGTCGGTCATATCAATCATTGAATCTTAACTTTCATTTAAACTACGACAAAAAGCCACAACAAATAGTTTTGAGATTAGGGCTGGTCATTAAATAAAATAAAAACTTGAAATTATGAAGATTCTTCGTTTAGCTTCAAAATGGCTCGGTAAAAACTTTTATCTTCGGCCTTTTCAAGGTAGGGTATCATACTTTTCAAATCGTTTTTCTTATTCGCATTCATATTTTTGGTTGAATGTATGCAAAGCTCTTCATTCCATAGATTTATTTTTGTAGGATTTTTAAAACGAGGTTTTATTTGTAAACGTTATTATAGCATAATTCTTTGAATGTTGTTTTTATCCCGATTTTATTAAAATCGTCTTTGTGGTAAAAGATCGATTTGCATTTAAAATATTGAACTTGCTTAAAGTTGAGTTTTTCAGATATAAAAGAATAATTTTGTAAGTCCTTCTGGTTCATTTGCAATATTTTTAACGAAACGTTAGTAACGTTCATTTTTTTCAAAAGACGGATTAGAGTTAGAGCTGGCTTGGTATTTCAATATTTCTCAGATATTTTTCGATCACGCTATGAACACAGTCTACTTCCTGCATAGATAGAGTACAAAAGGTTCACTAAATTTTTGTATTACCTTTTCTACGGGATGTTGGTGATCGTACAGAATTGAAGAATTGCGGTTGATGTGATGCGGTTCCTATTCTGTGGAATACATGAATCATTTCACAAGATTAAAGTCCTTATATTTGGATGATCTTTCATAATTTTGTTCAACATTTTAATGAGTGCACTGCACTTGCTATGTCATTCCCAGATCTTCTGCAAACAGTTTTATTCCACAAAACACAATAAGTCACTTTAGCAAATCCAGGAATAATAAGCGTGCCAGTGAGATTATAAACACAGAGTTTTCTTTTATAATAAAAGTTTGAAACGTTTATTAAACTGGTTTTTTCTTTTAATTTACAATTTAGTTTTCTTTTCTTAGGAAAATATCTTTAAAAAAATATGGCGTCAATGGCCGTTGGCTTCTAGAATTCGAATGAATCTTCTTCGTTTTTCCTGAAGTTGGCTGCGGCTATTTTACTTTTACAATGAAGTTGGATACAATTTTATAAAGTAAGGCGTAGCTGCCATCGTTGAAGTGGAGATCAAGTGTAATGGTCTTCTTACACTTGGTCTCTTCAATTTATTATACTACAGAAGTGTACATTTTCGGCAAGGTGAAAACATTTTCCAATTCATACATCAAAGTGTCAGTATTCTCATCAATATTTTGTAAATCTTTATCTCGCTCTGCTTTAGTATTCCTTTTCTCTTCCAAATGTTTTTTATAAAGTACAGTTTCACGTTTTGTACAGCTCCCTTTATTTACATTGTAGAGAGAGCATTTATCGCACAAGTCTTTTTTGGATGCTGGAAAGAAAGATTAAACTCTCTATTGAAAATGTTGCGGTAAATGTCAATTGAAACTGGATTTTCAAATTTTACTTTATATAAATCGTACATTCGTTGCCGTGAAGTCATGGAACGACAATAATGAGAATCGACAATGGAGAAGCTGGAAATATGATTTTTAATGTTCTTAATACGATCCTCATCAGTAAGCTTTCGCCCGCGCTTTTTGCCTGGTTTTATTTGCTCATTATCGTACAATTTTGGAAAAAGTAGTAAATGGTTTTTTCTGATATGCTAAGCGTGTTTAAAAAATACTTCGATACTAACTTTGACACTAATATTTAAAACTTGCCTGTTTTTTTTGGACGAACTTCTAGTTTTTTTTCTGCTCGCCTCCGTTTTATGTCAACTTTCTTAACGAAATTTCCATAAAAAATCTTTTTTTCTTCAGACGTTAAATTCCAGAAATAGGCGTGGATGTCCTGTCTTCGATTATCGGTAATATTATTGCAACAATTATAGAAACAAAGTGATGAACAGGTCGGACCCAACGCCTTAAAGGGTTGGTATTCCATTTTTTCCCTCATACGAAAGACCCTGCTCTCGAAAACTTTTTCTTAAATTTTGTTTCTACAACAATGGGTTCCTCTTTCTTTTTCTTAAAATTGTTGGTGTTACACTGCATGCTATTGAAATGAAATTGCTATCCATAATTTGATAATTACACATGAACTACTATAATCGGATGGAAGATTTCGGATTTGAATTTGATTAGAATCTGGAGTTGGCAAAATCAATTCGTTTGCATGCTGCTCATAAAAATGTTTTAATGTATTCCTTTCGTTTGCTGCTGGAGGTTTGTACGATGGATCATTGCCTTCGTCGTCAGCTGAAAAGTCGTCACCTAATATTTCTTTACCCATGCTTAACAAAGAAGACAAACAAAAAAATTAAAACATACATTTATTGCATGCATTTTCATAGTTATTACGCATAAATTTCTTCCGCCAAACTGGGAGCAGGAGAATCGTCGCCCGATATCTGTGACATGATGATTGCAACTAAACTCAAAAACTACCCTCATCTCATCTGTGTTATGGCATATACGACAATTATTTAACGAATCGAGGAAAACCCGGATTTGCATAAGAAAAATTGTCGTATGTGTAAAATTTCTAGTATGCGTACCTGTTTTTGACACATACGATAAAAAAAATGACTCAAACCGTTAGTGATCTTGGATATACGACAAAAGGCACACTGACTATCTCGGAAACTAAAATAGATACAAAAAAACGATAACACAGAATTGTAAACAAAAAATCGATTAACAAAACTGCATTTAAACCTCAAAAGCTCAATTTTTCACATACGACAAATGTTTATCCAAGCGACGAAATGTATAGTTATAGTTTTATTTATAGTTATCTCATATCCAATTATCATGCTCACTTTTTAACACAGTATCTGCTATTAAAACAGGATTTAGAATGTATTAAAAAAATCTATTTTTATTTATTTATTTATTCAACTTATCACTTTCACACTTTAAATTTCAAAATCTAGACGCCATCCTTAGTATTTTTTTGTTGGTAGTTATATGCTCATTTAAACCCGGTTGAGCCCCCAGATGTATATGCTCATTTAATCCCGGTTGAGCCCCCATTCGTCTTTATTCGGCAAGGTACAGAAAACGTATGATTGAAGAAAACCAATAATGCGAGAACAAGAAATAGCGGGTGTGTTCATCTAGATCGGCAAACTTTAAAATTTGTATTTTAATAAAGCGCAATGGAAGCAAATAATTTATAAATTCGGAGAACAAATAAAAATACAACCTTTAACAATTAATGTCTAATAAAAATTTAAAACGAGTTTTGCATAATAGTTAAAATTCAGAGGAAATAAGATAAAAGTTAAGTCGTAAGCATATGATATAGTTTATACATTATAAATTGAAATATACATGCTATAAGTAGGTGATTAAGTGGTTGCCGTAGCATAGCAATAATTCATTTAGTTTTATACACAAAATTTGCCTTCATCTTCTTTTCGCTCTAATTAATGCACCCTCAATTTTAAATAGCACGATATATATTTTTTGCTTACATAAACAATTTTACTACATGAATTTAAAGTTTTTGTTAGAGCACAAACCATATTGTGACTTAAGTTAGTATACTAAGTTATAATAATTTAGATTAAATTCTGAATGATCGGAATCTTTACAGAATTACACTTAATAACGTGCGTGCACTTATGTGGCATAAAAAATCTTCCTAAAACCACGTATGTTGCTAGAATCCACTCTTTACCAGACGTTCCAATATTCAAAACTGATAGAACACAATTCGGTCAATTGCCTATAATATATGTAGGAATGAATGAACAAACAACTTTACCAAATGTACGAATATTTTAATTAACATAATACTTTTAATATTTTAATTAACATGATACTTTTAATATTTTCATTAACATAATATTTTCAACTACTTTCCTACTACAATGTGTTTCGCCCTGATGAGCCCAACTATATGTCGTACCTGGGCGAAACGCATTGGACTAAAAGCACATCAATGTTATTAAGCTCCTTGGGTGTTGCTTTACATATGTTGCAAACTTGCGTTGATGATGTATCGGTTAGAACGTTGCAAGTCTTGCCATCCATCATTGTACACACAGCATTATGTTTGAAGGTGTATGCTTTGTCGCCGAAAGTTACTGTCGTGACCTGCAACCTCGATATTTGCTCTTCAATTTCATCGTAATACAGCTTTACAGATTCTTTCGTCTCCTTCTCGATCTACAGACGAATAAGGCGGCTATATCTTGAAGAGGAAGGACTAGGGTTTTGCCATATTATCTGTTTTCCATTGCTTGTTGTGTTTTCTGACATTTGTAATGGCACTATAGTGCACAAAATAATGTTAGTGTCACCATACAATGAGTTGTTTGCAAAGCATTGTTTATATATGGAATGACCGCCACTCCCCTCAAGACCCCATTTGTACACCACTTCAATCGGTATGTTCTCTTCGTGATAGTGGTGTATAAGGAGTACATCCTGCTGTACATCTGCAAGTCTGCGTATAGTGTGGTCAAGAATATCTTAGACGGGGATTTGGACTTCCGTTTCTGATATTTTTATATTGTCAGGGTAGCACATCATCTTTGTCTGCGCTATAACATTGTATGCAGGATATATATTTGCACCCCGAGATTTCGCCCTCTTTGCATGTGAATGTAATCTTCTTTACTCACGTTAGAGTCAATGACAAAGGCTAAAGCCTCCTCAGGGGAGTAGGGTGTGATACCAGAAGTCTTTGGGTCATCATACATTTTTTTAACGCGTCTGTAGGTATCTGCGCGGACTGGTGGTCATTGCCAGGTTTACCATTTGTGCAGCTGTCCTTTTCCCACATTTTGCTAAACTAGCTTGAGCAGCGACACACAAAACCTCTGGGCTTGTATTGGCAACAATTGCTTGAACACGTCTTCTTTTCGTTCGTACAGAGCCCTCTTCAAAAGGTTTTGCTGGTGTACCTTTAACACCTAATTTTGAAACACGTTTCACTGCTGGCAGAACCAAGTCGTTTTTTAACCATGTTGAATTAGCCAGGGTGAATCTCTTAATTTTCCAATTCAAGTTCCTCCACTTTCTCAACAGTTTCCATACAAACACTTTCAGAACACTTTTAATTTGTAAAGCACTGTCTTTTGATTGTTCATAAACTCTATGATTGTCCAATACATAGCTTGTTAATTGTTCCACACACTTAGATGATGATAATTTATAAAAAAAATTCGTTTTGTAGCACTGAAATCAGATCCATTTTCCTTATATGCAATTTCGAGTGACTTCGATCACTCCGACTACCTATCAATAAAAGAAGATAGTATCACAATGAGTTGATTTGAGTTCTCAAAAATTCACAATAATAACCGTCAACAAACGACTTAATGAAAATATCAAAGACAGAAAGCGGAACCTAGTGGAACTTTTTTTGTAAGCCTGAGTAAACATAATATTTTAATATTTACCATCACATTGTTTTTATTTAACAGTCTTTATTAAATGTTCATACCTGTAGATTCCATATTCTTGATCACTTTGTATATTTTACCACGAGACTGAAAAAAATGCGTTATGTTTCATTGGCGTTTAAGTGAGCAATCAACCGTACCATCACTTCGCTCATTTGCCGGACTCTCGTACAGTGCTGTCGTTTTGGAAAAGTCCAAAGCAGTACATTTCAAATAATTTTGCATAATTTTTGGACAAAAGCAATACACATACATTTTTTTTTTTTTAATTCATATTTATTTTTATTTATAACAAAAAATAAACTTATATGCATTATCTACTTTATATATCTATAACATAAGCCTTTTAGTTCAATTTCTTAGTCTAATTTTAACGTTAATATTTGTATTAATTTCAATTTAATTAAATAGGAACTTTTTTATAATAAAAATAAATATATATTAACGCTACATAACTATTATATAAAAATAAATTAATAAAAGTAAAATAAAAATATCGCAGTTAATTTCAATTAATATTTGTGAATTTTTAAACACATTTAATATGTAATTTAAATTCAGGTAACTAGTAATAGTTTTGGAAGGCAAACAATGTTTATTGTATTTAAATTATTTGTATTTTGATAACATTTCTTTGGATGGAACCCACTCTATAGCGCTGAATTAATATTCTTACTCACTTTTTGAAGTTTTAAAAATATTTTTATTTACTGAGTATAATATTGCTCGAGAACTATATGTTCTTACTTTTAGTGCTGTATTATAACTAAACTTAAAATATATCTTTCATGAGCGATCTGATGGATACAATCACGATTTCTTATTAATATGATGTGATCGATAGCCAATCACATCCAATGTCACTTTCGAGATGACGATATATTGCTTACCATGCAGTTCCCATGGATTTATAATAAAAAGAATAAAAGTTCTTCCGATAGGATGTTTATGTCTGTCGGGAAACTGAACTGAAAGAGTAAATTTGATACTTTGAATTGTATCGTTTATGCTTAAGGCTTACTGTGATGATTAATCATCAAATGAGGATGTTAACTCGCTGCTATGCCTTATTAATTCCTTTGCCATTAAAATTGAATTGACTGTGGATGTCAGTAAAGAGTTTCTTTTTTTTATCTTTTATTAAAGCTACTTGCGAAAATATGCGCTCTGCACTTGCACTGCTATGCGGAAAGCATAAAATGGACCCAACAAATGTTTTTAAAAGGGGAAACATTGGAGCATTTAATGCGTTTTTTAAATTAAAGATAGCGCTCCAATACTCTTCGAATTTCAAATCTATACTTATCATACTTTGATGTAAAAGTGTTCTCCATTCATCAGCAAGGCCATCGACAAGTTCTTCTTGAATTAAATTTGGAAACAATGTATAAGTGGGGTAAGGCTTGGGGATTTATTTCTTGAATCAATTATTTGGACGGCTTCTAAAACTTTATCTTGGAACTTAATTCTTTTTCTTATTTGCGTACATAATTCGATGTAGTAATCTGTACACTTTTTTTATATTTTCTATAACTTCACCTGTTAAACCCCCAGAGCAAACTAAACTAAAATGTTAGCTTGTGTGCCAAAGTAGATTTCTTTGGAATCTAAAAAGTAATCTTTATTGCAAAAATCTATTGAGTCCAGAGAGGCGTCATCGATAAATTCTTTTTTCACAAAGTTATACAAAATAGTTTTAAAATAAATTTTTACTGTTGAAAGCAGAACGTGAATACGAGGTTCTTCGGATTGGTATTCAACATTAATTTTGTTTGTAAGTTTTAAAATGTATTGGAAGAAATATAAGTATACTTTTATTTCATCTGTCATATGTGCATAAATGCTATGAGCTACGTCTGCATTCTGTTCTAGCTGATATGTGATAAAATAATGTTTCAACGGAACCCACTGTTCTAAAATTCGTGACACAACATTTTCAAGCGATAGCCACCTGGTACAGGATGTTTTTAATATTTTGTGGGCCTTTGTGTTGAAAAACTCTTGAAAATCTCGAAAATCGGTTTGTCGCTTAGAGCTGTGTGAAAAAAACATATAAATATCTCTCGCTAATCTTTCAACATCCTGCGGTATCTTTTTCGAAGCTGCAATGGAACATAAATGGATGGAATGACATGTACATCCCATCACAAATAAATTATGTTGAATACTTTTAAGAAGTGCCTGAACCCCACCCTTTTCCCCCATCATAACGGATGGATTGTCAGATGCAAATCTAATCATATTTTGTATTGGAACATTTAATTCTTCAAAATATTTGATTAGTTCATCAAATATTGTTTTTGCATCAGAACTTTTTAATTTAAAAAGACGGAAGAACCTGTCGATGACCTTCCCCAACACGTTATCAAAGTACCTGACTATCAGTACCAAGCATTTTGTAGTACTTATATCAGTTGTTTCATCTATTATAATTGAAAACTTTTGACATCGTAGTACCCTCGCTATCTTTTCGAGACCTTCTTTTAAAAACAAATTGTTAGTTACTGATTCAAAATAGCTTGCAGCCTTTAGTCCTTGAAAAATTTTTTGGCGTTTCGTCCGGGTGGAACTCATATGGACTCATCAGTTGACTGAGTGAGGCACCTTGTCAAGACGCAATTTTTCCAAAATTTCAGTTCATCTAACATAAGTTTTTATGCAAAAACTTACTACGAACTATATTCAACCAAGTTAAAATTTCTTAACATTTGAAGTTGAAAATTAAAATCTAATAAAAAATTAAAATCTAATAAAAGATTATAGCTCAGGGCTTAGCTTAAGTTTTATAAAAGAGGTTTGTCATAATACAAATTCTATATACTGTTGAAAAAATTCAAGCAAAGTAGAAGACAATGCACTATATTTCGGACTTGTTGAATTATTGATTCAAAATAGCTTGCAGCCTTTAGTTAGTTACTTCTGTGGCTTTTGTTTTGTCACATTTCAAATCCTTAACAATATAATTGTCTGGAGCAATTGCTTTGATCAATAAAATAAGTGGGGTAATAAGAGCAAAAGGCAAATTGAATTGGAGAAGGAATAAAATGATTTTTAGCTCTGCCGCCTTTATTTTTATTTTTTTTGCTTTTGATGGATTCTTCCTCATCCGTTTGGAAAATTTGTGGTTGTTTTTTAAGAGATATAAAAGAGTTCTTGTGTGCTTCGGAGTCTTTATGGTGTTTTATATTTCCAATATTGGTTGTTATAAATTTGGCACAACACTTACAGAATGGTTTGTCTTCGCCCTGTGGTGATGTTTTTTTTCCAACCACGGATAGTTCTGGAGCCATATCGTGCGGAACTTTTGTTTTCGTTTTAAGGAATCATGGTCTTTTTTGCTTCGATTAACCAATTTTGATGTGGATGGTCTTGTTGGTCCGGATGGAGAAAGCAGAACGTACGTTTTTTGATAGCTTTGGAAAAGAACTAAATACAATAAAAAACAATTAGAATCGAATCGCAGACATTCTTTTTTTTTTAACCTACGCAGAAATCGATTCATCTGTTGACAGACATTCTTCAGAATCAGAAACATCTTTATTCTCAACAATCTGCTGTGCATGTAATATAACTTTTGGCGAAACCGGGGGCTTATCTTTATCAGCAGTTTTCACAAGCCACCTGTAATGAATTTTATTGTATATTGTTATACATTTATTTAAATAAGAAAATTTATGTATTAATATATTACTTGTCCATTGTTTTAAATTTTTGTTTGTCCAATGCAGATTTTTTCTATATAGGGCTGTATTAACACCAACAGAGCAAAAAACTTAGAAAAACAAAACACTGACACCTAAACTGTACTTTGGGTGGTGGCGAATGGCGATGTCGAGAATCAGAATCAGAATGGAAGATGATGGAATAAATTTATATGATATTTTTGCTGAGAAGCCGCGCGCCGTCAGAAAATAAGCCGTAAGCCGATCATGTTCTGAGTCTCCACCTTAAAGTTGTTAACAACATCGGCGTTTCTGAGTCTCCACCTTAAGGGTGTTAACAACATGGGCGATGGTTAAGATAGGCTTAAACTTGAACAGAATACTTTGAATGAATTTGAAAAAGCAATATAAAAATGAAAATGCAGTACAAACAAAAAGTGTGCAGTACGGCAGTACGTACCAAGCAAAAGCAATACAAATATTGCTTTTGCAGTACTTTCGACAGCACTGCTCTCGTAGTCTTTTATTTTAAACATAACAGAGGCGACTTATGCTCTTTGTGATTCACAGACCATCTGACTAAAAAAATACAAGCTTATTTAGACTCTACCTTTATTTTGATAAACAGCTTTTTGGCCTCCTAAAGTAGTCATTTTACCGTGTGTGCGGCGGTTGCTGTCGCTGCGGTGGATCTTTGGTTTATTGTGGGCGACGCACGGTCTGAAAGTAGTATCTGTTTAGGTTTTTTATTTATATTTATTAACAAAGAATTACTTAGCTTATCTTATCTTATATGGATCCCACATTCGGCCATCCTGAGAGAAATCGACTGTCCTCAGTCGATGTCATCTTCATCTTCAGAGTCATCTTCGTTCGCTACCCAGGGCTTCATATAGTCGGCGCACGTGCTGGTTATGTTGGGTCCCTCATGTTGTCCCACCTTCCTTACCTCATATCTTTCATTTCTTTTGGGTCTGATTACTTCGTAAGGTCCTAAAAAACTGGCGTGAAGCTTCAGCCCAGTTCCAAATTGTCTTCTTTTTATTGCAACCAGATCATTGACCTTATACTCATGTGCTGTCTTCCTTTTATTTGTTGTACGTTTTTTGATTTTTCAATTGAACTTTGCTTATTTTCTCCTTTGCCGTCCTTCTCATTTCGTCTTGATTCGATTCGAAGTCGTCAAGGATTGCATCTACTAGTTTTCTAATCTCAAGATCTTCCGCTCGACGCATCGTTGCCCCGAACATCAGTTGGAATGGGCTCCTTTTCGTTGATCGCGATACCGTTGAGTTTATAGCTCGTTGAACCTGCCCCACGTGTTGATACCATTTCGTTGGGTCAGTTACTGCTATCTTCGATAATACTTCAATTACTATTTTGTTTATCCTTTCTACTTGCCCATTTCCCCTTGGCACTCCGGTTGTAGTTAGTATGTGATTAATTCCTCTCTTTTCGCAGTATTCCTTGAACGCATTTGCCGTAAACGCAACGCCTTTATCCGAAATCAGACGGTTTGGGTTGCCGAATATCTCGCTTTGCTGGCCTAAACGTTTAATCGCCTCTTCACACTTCGTGGTCTTCAATGGATAAATCCACGTGAATTTCGTGAATGTATCGACCACCACGAATAAGTAGTTATAAAACTTGTTTGTTGACGGAAGCGTTCCTACGTGGTCGATATGTAGGGTGTGTAAGGGCATGTCACTCTTCTCAATTGGGTGTAGAAAACCTTGGGCCTTTCCACTTTTCTTCGCCGCCAATATACACGCCACGCAGTTCGCTAACACGCTTTCTATGCATTTCATGAGTTTTGGTATATGGTAATCTAACTTTACTTTGGCTTCCACTCTTCTCGCACTTATATGCCCTTGCACGTGCACGTTACGTATGATTTCCTTCTGAAGTGACTTGGGAACCACTAATAAGTGAACACCTCCTTCGAACTTGTACAATAGTCCGCTTCTCATTTCGTAATCCTTATATGCACCGGCATCTGTAATTATATCAAAGATTAATTGGAAAAATTCGTCTTTACCTTGTGCTGATTTTATCCGGTGTACCAGGCCGTCTTCTATTCTCATGGCCACAGGATATCTGCTAAGTGCATCTACGTGTCTCATTGACGTGCCCGATTTAAGGTTACTGTATGTATAAAAAGCCAGGTTTATTTCCAACTCAAAATCAAAAAATGCTACACAATTCTTTTATATTATTAAATTGTCAAATAGACAATAATGTGCTGTGAGGCAGCAAAAAATACATACTAGGTTACAAAATTGTTTTCAGCTCTTTTGCTAAACTCCACCAGTCCTTAGACGTCTTCACCTCTTTCAGTTTTGCGCCAATCGATTTGTAGTAATCTTTTTTTTGTGTTTTTACAAAGATTCTTGTAAGCTTTATTTGTTCGAAGATAGATTTCTTTAATACTTTGTGACGCATTTTTCCTCAGTTTTTTTAACCAATAGAAGGACTTTTTTCTTGCTTTTTCGCACTTTTCATTATACCATTTCTTCTTACCTTCTACTTTTTCTGTGTGTCGCTGATTTCCTGCCACTGATTTTATGACATCAATGATGTTTTTAGCAGTCCACTTCTCTCGGTCTTGTAATGCAGCTATGGCCTCATGAAACTTTTCCTTGTATAAATCCTCGGACTGATCATTCCATATAAGTTTGGGTAGTAACTTGAGCTCTGCAACTTGTTCCCTATTGTAGTCCTGCTCCAAAACAAGTTCGATTGGCATATGATCCGAGTTTATCTGAACCTCCACCTTAAAACTTTGTATATGCGGTAGCATATTATAATTTGCAATACAAAGATCAATTGTTGAAGAGCCATTTGAGTCAATGTAGGTGAAATTTCCATCCGCATCATCCTGGATACGTCCGTTCAGAATAACCTTGTCCTTTGATTTCCTTACTATTGACAACTGTCTGTTAAGTGCAGCGATTTCATGTGAAATTTTTTGGTTTTCTCCTACTCTGGCGTTGAAATCCCCTAAGGCAATGCAGTTCGTAATGTAGCCATCTTCAATTTCTGAGATGTATATAATGATCGTCAAGGTTCTCGATAGCTGAATGGATTGTAGAACCGCTTGAACCAGGGATGTTATTTGTCTCATTTGTATTAAGTTCTATTGGATTGGCTTCGTTGCTGATTTTGACTCTGCTAAGGGCATCAGCATTTAGATTTAATTTGCCTTTTTTATAGACAATTTCGTAGTCAAATTCTTCGAGCTTCAGACGCCATCGGACTAATTTAGAGTTAGGGTCTTTTAGGTTCATTATCCATTGCAAAGGTTTATGGTCGGTAACGATTTTAAATTTATGACCAAATAGATAAGGATGGAAGTACTTCGTCGCCCAGACAATCGCTATGAGCTCTTTTTCTATAGTAGAGTAATGATATTCAGAGTCCGTTAAGGTTCTGCTAGCGAAACAGATGGGTTTGTCGCTACCTATAGTGCCTTGGGATAGAACTGCCCCTATAGCGAAATTGCTAGCGTGCGTCGGTGGTAAGAATGGAAGGTTTAGAAAAATCAGGGTACTGTAGGATTGGATCGTTGATCAGGAGGTCTTTACACATTTCAAAGGTTGAAACATATCTTTGGTCAGGGTTAATTATTTTTCCTTTTTTAAGGCACTCCGTAAGTGGTTTGGTTAACTTTGCGAAATCCTTAATAAACTTCCGATAGTATCCCAGTAGTCCTAAAAACGACTTGATTTCTTTCTGTGTCCTTGAGGTTGGAAGTTCTTTTACTGCTTTGATCTTGTCGGGGTTGGGCTTTACCCCGTCTCCGGTGATTATGTGCCCGAGGAAGGCTGTTTCTTTTTGAAGGAATTCTGTCTTATCTAGTTGTACTTTGAAATTAAAGTCTTGGAGCCTTAAAAAGACTTCCTTTAAATTTTCAAGATGTTCTTGCAGGGAGGTTGAAAAGATGATTAGATAGGTATATCATCTAAATAAACTAAACAGACTTTTCCTACAAGATCGCTTAATACATGGTCCATTACTCATTGGAAGGTAGACGGCGCGTTTTGAAGGCCGAACGGCATTCGCACAAACTCGAAGTGACCCTCCTCGATTGTAAATGCCGTTTTTGGTATGTCTTTTAGGTCCATCTCGATCTGATGGAACCCGCTTGCCAAGTCTAAAGTGGAAAAGTACATGCATTTCCCCAATTTATCCAGGATCTCCGTGATGTTCGGGAGTGGATACTTGTCGCTAATTGTTTTTTCATTTAGGCGGCGATAGTCAATTACAAGTCGCCATTTTTTTGTGGGAATATCTTTTCCTTTTGGGACTACCCAAACCGGAGAACTTCACGGCGAATGACTTGGACGGATTATTCCTTGCCTGAGTAACTCTTGTACTTGTTTCTGAACCTCCATTTTGTGTACGTATGGATATCTATATGATTTAGTATATATGGGAACGTCTTCGTGGGTTGGTATTTTGTGCTTTACAGCATTAGTGAATGTCAGGGATTGATCTTTTCGAAAAAAATATGTTCGAATTGTTTGCACAGTTTAATTATAGATTTTTTTCTTCGGGGTTTAAGTGGTCTAGTTTTAACAAATTTGTTATTTCGTTATTTGAAACTTGTTCGTCATGAGCTTGTGAGTATGCTTCTGTTACATTAACTTCACAATATTCTGAATACGAGCACACTTTAATAGGTTGTTCTAGAAGAATGTTTTGCTCTTCGTTGAAGCATTAGTTACTTCGAGAATACTATACCAATTTTTTGCAACATAGATGCCTTCTGAGATGGAGACGCTTGGTCTAATTTCAGTAGGGTGGATGAAGATGTCACCATTTTGTACATTTACAGGGAAGCGACAAATCATTTTCGTATTTGGAGGTATAATGTATTGTGATGATGTAGAGTTTGGTTTGAGAAGAAGGGGAATATTGGCATCTTTTGTAATCAGAATTTGTTTTTCTAAGTCTATTTTAGCTTTGAGTTGGGTAAGGATGTCTAGGCCGATTAGGCCATCGAAAAATCCGTGAAATTTAAATACTAAGAATCTGAATGTGAAATGCGTTTGGAATTCGGAAAAACAGGGGAACAATATTTCTCTATTGATCGTGTGTTCCTTGAAAATAGTTTTTATAATGGTTTTATCAATGGGATTTTGAAATTTTGGGTCGACAAATTCAGGGTTAATAAAAGATGAAGATGCACCAGTATCGATTAGGAATATTAGTGGTCTTCCGAAAGGTGAGGAAATATTTATGTAGGGTAATATATTTCCATGTTTATTAACATCTATGAATCCAATAGGTTCCCAGAGGCTGTTTGACGAAAATTTTCGGTGTCTTCCGGATGGTTTGCTACGTGGAATTCCTCGAGGTCTTGTTGAAACTGTAGTAGTTATCCAAATTTTGGTATGGGTTTCCTACTTCAAAGTTTGGATAGTTAATGGGCTCTTCCTGGTAGTGGTATTCGGGGTAAGTTAGGGTTTCTGGATATTCTAATTTGATATTGTGTAGTTTCCTGTTGGTAGTGTTAGAAGGACCTGCTCGTCCAACAAGGTTACTTTGGGTGTTAGTGTTTCGGGCGTGAGTTTTAGGGCTGAGTTTAGAATATGTAGTACCTACTAGCTTCCATGGGTTCGATTGCGGGTAGTCTCTGTCTAACTGAAGTTTGGCAAGAGCCTGGGTTTTTAGGGTATTTATTAAGATAGGGGTTACCTTGTAAGTTTTGGCCTACCATAGGATATGGCCACTCGCGGACATAAGTCCCTCTTCTTCATCGTAGCCTCGAATGCTTTGCAGTCCGTAATTATTTTAAAATCAATTCCTAGCAGGTATACTCTTAATTTGGCTAGACATTTCATGATCGCTAGCACTTCCAGTTCGTAGCTTGTGAATTTCCTCTCAGATCGACTCGTCTTGAAACTCAGGAAGAAAGGTGGGTGGAAGTTTCCATCATCATGTTTCTGCATAAGCACGCCTCCATATCCTTCTATACTGGCATCCGTATGGAGCTCTGTGGACAGACTTGGATTAAATAGTTTCAAAACTGGCTCAATGCAAAGACAAGATTTAAGTTCATTAAATGCAGACATTTCTTTTTCACCCATCCCAAATTTTTGAAACTCTGTCACTAATACATCCTTCAGTGCTGTGTAGCTTGCTAAGCCTGTCTTGGCCTCGACCGCGAGTCTGGCTGCCCCTCTTAACAGCCGCTTTGTGTAGAGGAATTTTTGGATATCATTCTACTTATGTACATACGGTAGCAATATCCTCAAAGTCTTTCAACCATACCGTTAAGCTCTTTCCGGCTTCCCCTTAAAAATGCTCCAGAGAGTCCTCGACATCCCTGAACACAAAATTGTTGGTTCCCTTGTTAGCCATCTTATCTTTGTCTCCACTTTCTTCTTCTTTTCCTTCTTCTTCTTCTTCTTGGTCTGTTTTTTCTTTTCCCTCTTCGCCTTCTTCTGATTCGATATCTTCAACTCTTCTTATCACGTTTCTTATCTCGCTAACAGCTTAAGTCCAGTTCTGAATTGAGTCCTTCTGACGGCTTCCTGAGTTGATAACTATAATTTTCCCTTTGCAAATCTGCGATATTGGATTTTGCTTGGTTTTGAATCTCTCTACGTTCCGTGTCAAACTCTTCGATAATCTCTTCATGTGGTATGTTTCCAGTGGATAACTCCCTTTATCGATAGGTGTTAACAACCCTTCTGGCTTACCCCCCTTCCGCTCAGCTAATATGCATTCAACGCAATTTCGAATGACTCTTTCGATCTTAACCTTAGCGTTTTTGACAAAGTATGACCTCTCCAACATCTCTTGTGTCTTCCTTGACGCAAAATGTCCTTCCCGGTGCACCATTGTAATTATTTCGTCTTCCATGGAGGATGGTATAACGACCAACTCCAAACTCGAGTCCTTGTATAAGACATCGTTCAAGAAATAATCTTCATATGGCTTTTCTTTCAACATTGCAATAATTAACTTCAGATAATCGTCATGTGACTGAGCTTCTTTTATCCTATGAGATAAAGTACCGACAATGACCATGCCCATTGCCCAAGCGGCTGAGAGCGTCAACGTGTCGCATTTGTGTGCCACGTCTATGCTCCATTTCATAGTCAAAGTCCTGCAGGAACATTGACCATCTTGAAACTCTTAGCGGAATTTCCTTCTTATTCATGGTCATAGCAAATGCGTTGCAGTCGGTGACAATCTTCACGTGTCGTCCCAAGACATACACTCGCCATTCCTTTAATGCTGCCACTATTGCTAATACCTCCAATTCATAGGAGTGAAACTTCTCTTCCTCAGGACTTGTCTTATGACTCATGAACTGAACAGGATGGAAAGCACGATCATCGTTGTTTCTCTGGAGAAGCACTGCTCAATACCCGTACATGCTAGCATCCGTGTGGATTTCGGTCATAGCGTTTGGATCGAAGAATTTAGGGACTGGTGATCTCGTTAAGGCGTTCTTCAACCACTCAAAAACTAAAATTTGTTCATCCCTCATCTGGGATACTATATTTTTTCGAAGAAGATCGGACAGGGGTTTCGCTTGCTTTGCACATCCTTCAATAAATCGCCGAAAGTATGACGTAAGTCCCAAGAAACGTTGAAGCGTTTTCTTGTCCTTTGGCATAGGATAATTTCTCACCGCCTGAATCTTCTCTTCTGATCGTCGTATAGTTCCCTTTTCGATGACATACCCTAAGAAGTCTATTTGCTTTTGTAGAAACTTGCACTTCGCCCAATTCAATTGAAGTCCATTCTTACTGGCAATATCCAACATTCTCTTTAACCGCTCGATTGCTTCCTCATTACTTCCAGCTGGTATTATCACGTCGTCCATATACACTTGAACCAAACCTTCATTGATTAATGGCTTCATTATTGTCATTATGAATCGTGTAAACACAGCCGGAGAGTTGCAAATACCGAAAGGTACTTTTAAAAATTCATATTGGCCATTGTGAACACGAATGAGGTGTATTTTCTCGAACTTAGTTCGACGGGAACGTGAAAGAATCCGTTCACAAGGTCAAGTGATATAAATACCTTTCCGCTCTGCAACCTCTCGATCACATCATCAATTAACGGCATTGGAAAGTGATCTTTTACCATCTGGGCGTTAATTCTTCGAAAATCGCAACACATTCTTTTTTCTCCATTTTTCTTGCTCACGAGCACAACTGGTGATACGAATTCAGAGTTACTCTCCTGAATATTGCCTTTCTTGAGCCATTCTCTTACTTGACTGACGCTCAACTTCTTCTTTCTCTGGTTGGGCCAATCTCCTAGGCCTCTCGTACAATGGAGTATCGTTTTTTAAAATAATTTTCATGCTAATGGGTGAGGGTTCATCATTCCTTACCTTGTAGTTGCTAATTAACCATCTAATCCTCTCCTGATATGGTGCAGGTAAATGGTACAGGTCCACTTCTAACATGGAATCACCTTCCACTTCTAAACTCATCATAGCTTGAAACTCATTTCGAAGCTCTGCAATCGAATCGCAACTCGACAAACTCTTCTCCTGAACCTCTTCTTCCATTCCCTCTCTATCAGCCGTACTTAAATCGTTCTTCTCTCTATTCACTAGACAACTAGCTCTTCCTACCTTTAATTCTTCCTCACCCAAAAACATATTCCTCGAAGAACCTGCCTCACACTGACTTTGCTCTTCTTCAGGCTCTTCCTTCTTCATATGAAATCGTACTTCGTTGTAATACTGACTGAAGCTTTGTTGATGACATCGATCCCTATTACCATTGAGAACATCATATCGCGTTCGCGCACAACATGTAGTCTTGTCTCAAATGGAATTCTGTCGATCACCACCGTAGTGTCAAAATAACCTATTGTCCTAACTTCGATATTACCTAAACCAGTCAACATAGTCGAGTGTTCTTCTAACGTCACCCTTGGAAATTGCAAAAGCATTTCATTCCTTATCAGAGATAAATCGCATCCAGTATCTACTAATGCTGTCACCTTTGTACCCATCAACGTAACTTCTTTTATTAAATGTCCCGTTTTACAACCGAAATGAGCCTGAGCTCTCGTTTCTACCTTCGGTTCAGCCTTACATTCGAAGGATCTATGTCCCATAACACCACATTTAAAACATTTGTTTTAAGGACATGACTTGGCTAGATGAGCAGTATCGCCACACTTGAAACATCTTTTCATTCCTTCAGATTTGGCAGATGAAGTTGTCGCCTCACGCTTTACCGTCTGGGTTTACATTGGATAACGATGTACTGTTTCGTTTACCTGTTGCTGTTTGATTCGTTCATAAAGCTTGATTTTAACTTTTAATTCTTCCAACGTTGTTGCCTCGTAAAGAATAATTTTGTTAATTTTGTCATCTCGAAGGCCTGCGATGAAATAATCAATAAGGGATGCGTCATCGATCTGGATAGGTTTTGCAATTTCTAAAAGTTTATAGAGGTATTTCCTATTTGTCTCGTTTGGAAGTTTTCTACGATTCTTTAACTGATGATGAACTTCAGCTGAACTGACTACAATGCCAAATTCGTTCCTTAATGCCCTGCTCATTACGGGTTTGAAAAACCTCTTGGATCTCAAATCTCGTTGCATTTCTCAAGATTTTTTTGACAAAATCTCTAGTTTTCTCAAGAGAAAACTGTGGGTCAGCTTCTACCACAACCTCAGCAAAAAGGATTAACATATTTTTAAACTTAAAAAAAGGAATTTTCCGTTCTTCATATTTTTTGGAACATCCGGTCCAAGAACATTTTGTCAGAAAATTTCTAACAAAAATTGCATCCACTAGTTCATAGCAACATGTCCAATCCACCCTTGGCCAAACCGTTTGCCATTTTTTCCAATGAAAAACGAAGTTTTACGGACCTATTGAATATAATTATATATTTCTTTTAATATATTATTTTATTCAAATTAAAATATTGTTTTCTTACCATTTCGCATTTGAACGAAGCGCCGTCTCCATAAGATTTTCCTCAAATTGTTGAGCCTGCACTTCAGTTGCAATTTTTTGGAAGTCCTCAGCTGCTTCTTTGATCACATTTTGTTTTTTATCTATGACTCGTTGGTCGACCTGTGTCAGAAGTTTTGCTATACCTGTCATAACAATGTCCTTGATCACTTGTAATTCGTTGATTATTTTGGCTTGATTTGCAAGAATTTTACTTTCGTAGCCAAAATTTGAAGCTTGTGGTTGTACTTTTACTAGTTCAAAGTCATTAAATAGAATATCACTGTTCCCTCCTTGTACTTCCAACAAATTCTGATCCAGAAGCACATTAAAATCGGCCTGTGGCGATCTTGCAAATTGGATTGTATTGCGTTTGGTTTTCGGTTGGTTGAATGATTCATCTGAATCATCGTCTGCATCGGCACCGGCATCGGCATCATCAGCTTCGGTGATATTTTTGTCCAGCAGGGCGTCTTCGTGCTCCTCAGCCTGAGCGAATGTTAAAATATTGCTTTTTTTCACAACACAAGGCCTAGCTTCCCAGCAGGATTTGTCGGGTTTCGCATACGGATTTTTAATAATACTATTAAGTTTTTTTGTGCTCCAATTAGATGGAGGAAACCAATATGCCTCATTTTGCTCGAATGAGCTGGGTATAATTTTAAGCATTATTTGGTTTCTATTATTTAGTTCTTGGATTATTTTGAAAGACATACTGAATTAAATAACCACGACGGACAAGAAGAGCCACTGAAAACCACGGCGACCGAGAAGAACCACGAGCACGACGCGACGGAATAAAAACAGATTGCGTCAAGAATTACCATTTTAGAACCTATCGCTTCAGAAGAGTTTTATATGTGTGTGCAAAAAACAGGAGTGAGCAAGAAAAAAATAGTAAATCGAAACAAAGAACGAGACGACGAAATGTAAACACAATGTTGCACAGGGTGAAACCTTTTTATATCTCGGATTTATTTTTGTGTTGAAGGGCCAAACATAATGAGTGTTTTTATTTAAATATATTCCGGATATGAAATAGAATAGACTGGCGAAATAAAATAATTCATCTAGAATATCCAGAATGGAATTAATAAACAGAATAGAATAGAAAAGAATATAAATCCGCTAATCAATAAAAATTTATTTTATAATCCACATAAAAATAATGAGGCCTTTAATTTCGCTTGGTGACCACTTGAAGGGTGAAGGATTTAAAAAAAAAATAAAAAATCATGAGAAACAAACAAACAATATTTTTTTACTTTTTCATTTTTTTAAGTTGATTATAGTTATGGCTTCAATCTACTTTAAATATCAATGCCTGAATGCGTTTCATATGGGCTCATACCTAAATTATTTATTCATCATAAAATATACTTTTCTTATCTGAACAACCAAATTGTTCCGCCATTTTATTTATTTCGAGAGTTTTTGTATCATCCTTTATCTCACACGCTTGATATTTGCTGTGTTCATCATTTTACTCACAACGCTCCGTTTTTTTTTTTTTTATTCGAACGAGTAGGTTGCGCTCTGAACACTCAGAAAACGTCCTCTGAGTGAAAAAAGTAACACAACTTTGAAGCTCTGAGCACTGAACAAAAAGAGAAACTCAACTTTTAGTTTGACATTTCATTCTTTGTTCAGATGTTAAAAAGAAAAACGCCTAATTATAATTGAATTTATATTTTTGATTTAAAAAATAAATTGACTTGAGAAAAATTATAAAGATTTTTGGGGTAAATTCTTTCCAAACATATCTGTCAAATTTTAAACAAACGTCAAAATTTAACCAACGGTAAACAATTTTAACACAATTCGAACACCACTTATGTAAGGGGTTTTTTAGAAAAATTATTTGCGTTTGGTGTGGGTATTCTTCTAGTTACACATTGAGAGGAATTCTAAACAAAAAAGAACAAAATGTCTAATAGAAAGAAAACTTCGCATCAAACAGGGAATATTTGTTTGTAGTTATTGTTTGCGTGGAAAAATCGTCAACATGTTTTGTTTGTTCTTATTGAATTGAGGCACCCTATGTCCTTGATTATAAAAAATGCTTTACAACATATCTAAAACAACAATTTTGTAGACGTTAAGATGTATAGAAGCTCTAAAAGAGTTATTGTTTTTGTCGTATCAAAATGGCTCTTTTGGTAGAAGTTATGAAATTTCTCTGATACAATTTTTAATATTTTATTTCAAATAATTACTAAAAAATTAATATTTCAAAGGCGCGTGGTACAATTTCGAGGTACAACAGCTATGTTTGTGATGAAAATAATGTGGCACATAAAATCACACCTTCGCACGTCTTATTCATTATAATTTTGAGTTTTAGTATCATTTTCGTATAAATATTTGTTATTAGAGTTAGAAGTTTTACTCTGAAAATATTAATGTTTGAGAAATATTTTTTAGGTTCAACACAAGCAAACAATTCTCATTGTTTTTATTTCTTTATATTTATTTTTTACTTACACTTATCCAATCGTTTTTATATTTCTACTTCAAAGCGAAAAGCTTTAAAACTATGGTATTGTTATGTTTAATAGAGCTATAAGTGCTCTTAATCAAAATATAAATGCCATTTTGTTGCTATTGCCGAACATAATGAGTACTGTGGCATCATATTTAGAATCATAATCGTGCTAAAAAAGAAGCTTTAAATTAGCACGAAAGACAAAAACACTTTCATTAATGCTACTGGCAACTACAACCTCCATACAAGAAATAAAATGGAGCCCATTTTAGCTCTCAAAGTCGAAAAAACAGTTCTTAATAAGTTTTTATACAGTTTTATTGATGCTAAAGAGCTAAATGTAGTTAATAAAGCCAAATGATTAAGCTTTATAAGTGCTACTAGAGCTAAAAACGAACTAGAATTGTTACTTGGGTTGTCAAACCTAGTTCCCTCAACTTTCTTTTCAGGTCTTCAACCGTCAAACATCTAATTTCATCCGCGTCCATTTTGTTTATCCAGTTGCACGATTTTAAAATATTTTTAATTAATTTAATCAAATGAAATAAAATATGTTAAAAATAATTCAAATTACAATATAGAATACTATAAATTGTAAAATTTAATTCAAGTTACAATATATGTAGAATACTATCGATTGTTAAATTCAAAATTTAAAGATATCAAAAGAAAAGAAATACATAAAATATTCTTGCCAACAACTTAACAACTCCACTGTTGATCTCTATGAATTGCTGATTTTCTCCTCTTCTTTATATATTTCTGCACGTCGTAACGTGTTCGCTCACAAGGGTTGTTTTTCGTTGTATATGGAAGTATATATTCGCTTATATACATCACATAACACGTTGGCTTGGTTCGAAATTGCCGTTATCGTGAATTAAAACGAACTGGTTAAATTTATTGTCTTTAACTATTTGCACACAAATAATATGACTTTGATTTTATTGTGGCTTTTTTTTCACGCCCTATTGTGTCACTCAAAAGGTTTGTATACATGTGTTTATTGGATTTCGGTTGAGCTCCCAAATTTCTGTGGGATTCTCTTCCCACAGTTTATTAAATATTACAAATAAAACACCTTGATTGTTTTAAACTGTTTAATTGGCTCAATTAAATTGACAAAAAAGAAACACTTTATGAATTATTGATATTGATTAATTGTTTAATTACAAAAAAATAAATATTTCTGCTGAGTTAACAAAACGGACCGCGCAAACGACTTATCACTAGGGTTGATTCTTTTTGACTGACTCTTTTGCTTTTCGCGTTTTCTTTCGTCCTGTCTGTATTGTCTCGTACCAGTGTTGTCGTTTTATGTATTTCGTCCGTTTTATCCAGTGCTGCAGTTTTGGGATCCTACATAAATGATAGCACCGTTCCTTTTTCACTTTCTTTCGTCTTAGCTATCAAATTTTCAACTTTTCACTCTTAGCACATCTTAACATTCGTCTTTACTCTTAGCAGGTCTTAACTTTCAACTTTTCAATCTTAGCACATCTTATTATCCACCTTTACTCTTAGCAGTTCCTAACTTTCAACTTTCCACAATTCTTCCTCTTAGCAAATCTTATACTTAATTGATTTTATAATAATAATTTATAATTTATAATTTTTTTTTTTATTTTAGTAATCCATATTCCTTTATTTAAAATTCTCATTTAAATATTAATACTACAAAAAATTCGTACACAAAAAAAAAATTCACCCTATGCATCGGACCATTGATAGGAAAAAGGATTCCATAAAGGAAATAATAATTTTTCGAATTTAAAAAAAAAAACTCCTCGAAATCAAAACCATACAATTATTCGTCAAAAATGAGATCTTCCCAAACTACCCGTAGATTAGACTATATTTTCTTTTAATTATATTTGGTGATCTTTAGAATTTTGTTTGTTTTCGTTTAACCACGAAAAGCATATAAATTTGTAGTAAAATGATATAGAAAAAAAATAATCCACTTACCGGTACTCCCAGATGTTGTGCACAGCATTTGGTTGACCTGGTGAAGACCTAAACGATGATTGTATTTAAAGTTGACAAAAAGAATTTAATGATGATGATGACGTGGATGACAATATTCGAAACTTCGGTTTTCCTTTACACTTAAAAAAAAATTTGTATTCCGTCCGATGTATAGCATGGTACACTAAAATATTATTGTTTATAAAGACTTATCCTCTCAATTTTTACAATATTATCATCTACTCGTTTTTTTCTTTTCTTATTATTTTTTTTTTTTAAAGTCACAATTTAGAATTCCTTAATTCTTCTCGCAAATTCATTTAACTTAAAGACAAACTTTTGAACTTCACTGTTTTCTCTCTAGTTATATCGAGTATTCACAACCTGATTTACAATATCGTATTTACTTTGCGTATATTTTTTCACTAATCGATCTCTCTTTGCTTTTAATCTTATTCTTTGTTTTTGTTTTGTTTTATACACATACATATGTTCGCGATTCTGAGATATGTAATTATTGTTTTATTTCGTAATTTCTAATTTTCTGTCACATTACATGTGTACACATATGTTTGATTTTTTTACTATTTTTTTTTTTTGTTTTTATTTTATCCTCCCGAAATTAACGTAACATATGTATGTACATAAACCTATATACATATATAGAACGCGTAGTTTACGTAGTGTAGGTATCTTTCCTTTTTATTATTTTTTCTTGCAAAATCATTCTAATTCTTTCTTTTTTTTTTCTGATCAGTTAATTTTTCTTAAGGAAAACACTTTTTCTAATTACAAGCACTTTTACTTTCTTTTATTTTTCTTTTTTTTTTCTTTATTTTTAGTTGAATTCTATAGAAAGCCTACAGATGACTTCCACCTCGTTACCCTGGGGTCCCTCGTGGATCCGAAGAGCATTCCCGTCTCCACGTGTCCTTCTAACTCTACGGTTAGCTATTCTTCTCTACATTTGGGATTACGAAATTAAAAATTAGACAAAACCTAAGAGTGTAGCAAGAACTCAGTACCTACATATGTATGTACACATTTATCGATTGAAGTTAACTTGGATTTTGATCCTCTCTCGTTTAACCACAACGACCTAGCTCCTGTTTCGTCGGGTCAGATAGAGGTATACAGTTACCGACTATAGCTTCTCGGACTTGAACTCGTTTCTAATCCAAGAAACGTAGATATCGTGTGTGAGACTGTGGAGAACGCGGATTATAACGATGAGGCTAATTGTTGGAATAAAGGAAAGATAAATCCTATGATCTAATACAAATGCGTACATTTATTTTACCTTTTTGAAGCTCCTCGGATTCTCACTACTATTTGTATTCTCCTCAGAAAATTTTTGGCTTTGTTCTATATTTAGTTGGTCACGACTAAATTAATTGTCTCTAAATTAAAAGACCACCAGCTTGTTTGGCCACGAAGGCAAAACGAAGAAAGAACTAGAAAGTTCGCTACCACGAGGATGTTTCTGAATTCTCATTTCGCAATGGAACGTAATAGAATGGGGCAAAAACGGAAATGCAATGCTGTTCGGTACGGCACGAATTCGAACATTAGGTGTGTTCGTTACCACTGTGTTATAAATCGAAAGCTTCTCTCTCAACACAATGATGCGATTGAGTGCGCTGGTGTAACCAGTTAACTTTTTTTTTATATTAGAATTTCTATGAGGTCTATCTTTCACAATGCGTTTTTTTTTCTTTTTTTTTCTACTTTGAAAAGCTAACACCATTCATTAGTAGAGACGTTTCCTACAATTTATAGGTTATCCGGGTTGAGCCCCCAAATGTAGGAATGAATGAACAAACAACTTTACCAAATGTACAAATATTTTAATTAACATAATACTTTTAATATTTTAATTAACATGATACTTTTAATATTTTCATTAACATAATATTTTCAACTACTTTCCGACCGTGCGTCGCTTTCGGGATCCACACACAGACTGACTTTGTTCTCTCCTTTTCTCTAGAACAGATCCCACACCGCCCACCTTTGTAGTATGACTGGCTATTTAAATGCCTTTAAATAGGTCATGTTTCTGTCATGTACAATCGTATCACATTGTATTCGTCATTGTCGTCTTATTCTATTCTCATCGACGTCTGGGAATGTGCTGATGTGTGGTTTATTGTGGGCGACGGTCTGAAAGTACTATCTGTTTATGTTTTTTATTTATATTTATTAACAAAGAAATACTTAGCTTATCTAATCTTATATGGATCCCACATACATATGTATATGACCTATCTAGAATCCAATTTTAACTTTTCAATAACAGATTTCCACTAGTGGTATGCATTAGTAAAAATCTGTATACTGGTCCGCTCCTGGTTAACTAAATATCAAACATACTCATCTATCCAATCGTTCGTTGTGCAAAATAAAACTGCTCTTTTATATTTTACTTCTAAAAAAAGTTTATTTGAGGCGAGAACCTCTTTATTTGCTTGCTAAAATTCAACTGCTAAAGATTTTCTTAAAATTATCTAACCTTATGCCTCTACGCTGCTGGCGGATGTTCCCACAGATGGTGTACTACGCTACGTACTGGAATGTAGCTGTTGATTCGTTTTCAGATGCCGCGTCAGCGAAATTATGTGTAGAAATAAATCATTCTAAACAATTTGCACACCTTATAAGAAAAACCGTATGCAAGGTCCACAAATATTAAGCTAATATGACTGTGTGTGGGAGAGTGAAGGGAGAGAAGCGTTTACCCATTGCACTGTGTTATCACTTTTGCCATTTCTTTGTTTGCTAATTAATTTTTTCTACTAGCACTGTCGGGATTTGTATTAAACACTGCTTATGCACTTTAATAGGAATTAATTTGCTTTCAACTCCTTTATAACTTTAAAGATAAGGACGGAAAAGTAAACAACTACATAAGGGACGAGACTTTCACAAGATGCGAGCACTGCGGGTGGCACTGGTTGAGTCGGACAAAGCATCAAATTCGTTAAAAGTATAATTACTTTCCAGATTTGGACTTCGATATAGAAAACATGCATGGATAATGTGCTTATTTACCCTCAACAAACCATATTGTGGCTAAAGGTTGTATGCAACATTATTTCTAATGTTGTGCTTTGCTCTTTTTTATTGTTGATTATTTCACAGCACTCTTTTACTCACTACTTTTTCAATATTTGAAGAGGATGGAATTTCATCCAAAAACTTGTGTGGCAGATTTAGGGTTTCATCAAGCCAGGAAGAATTGGTTCTCTCGAAGCAGTCCCGTTGCCTACCAATTTTGGCCCACAAATAAGTCTCACAGTTGCCTTAAGTACTTTGATTGCATCCTCTGAAAATTGTATTTCATCAAAATAGATCATAATAAATAAAAACACCGCTTCAACACGCTTTATTTTGATTTTGGAAATACAAACCTCAATAATAGACGAAATCAGCTTAGTTTTTGTGGTGCAGTCTATGTTCCTAAGCCTTCCTTTTATAATTGCCAACAGATTCTCAATTGGATTGAGGTCAGGGGAGTTGCCAGGCCAATCCAGAATATTAAATTTCTGGTTTGCAGAATTATGTTTCATTTTTTCTTATGGGTGACGTGGAGCAAGATCCTGTTGGAAAATTGAATTTGAGTCGGAGTTTTTCTTTCAGACTTTTTCTCGCGACACTTATCCGGTATCCTTGGGCCTCAAAGTGAACTCTCCATTTCATTCCTTTTATTTCTTCGCCCAATTCAGAATCAAGAATAAATTATATTCGTTTTAATGTATGCATAATTTAAGCGATTTATTTAATTGAATTTACAAAATTCGTTTTCATTTAGGTTTTAACTATTTAATTCTACCCAGGTGTGTCTTCTTTGAGTTTTAATTAGGTTGTTCGTTAATTAGGTTCTTCGTTAATTAGGTTCATCGTTAAATTTAAATGTAGGTTAAGTTTTATTAGAGGGGTGCATTGATGCATTAGAAGGGTTTTATGAGAGAGGTACATGTGCAACAAACCGCAATTGACTTCGCTTAAGTTATACTCACTAACCACTATAAGCACACGTTGGATCTTCCTCGATTATGTAATAAAAAAGAATCAAATCATTGGTAAAAAATGTTTTTATATAGTTCAAATTTTGTATATGTCAAAAACATTGTTGCTAACTTATGAAAAAAAATGAATTTGGTTGTTGTTACTTACATAAATCTGAAGTGAAAGATTTTTTAATCGAATCAACTTGAAATCTATCATACAATTTAGTTTTTCCGAAATCATAATTTAAATTTATCTCTATCTTAAATTGTTTAATTTAAATTGACTAACTACTTAACTTTTTATGTAAATTTTAATAGAGTTACACAATATGTCTCTACAATTAAGTTCTTAAATTTACTTTTATATAATTTATGGCCAAGCACAATTATGTTTTAGATCAATTTTTAAAATTAAAAACAAAAATGTCATGTTAAAAAAGAAAGATTTAATTAGATTATATTACTAATTTAAGGAGGTAAATAATAATTTTTTAATATTATATATTTTAAGTTTCGTTTACAAAACTTTAGTAAATATAATTATTTATTCCTAATTAAATAATTAATAAAATTATTTTTTTTCAAAAAACGTGTTTTTGTTCAAATTTTTTAATGGAGAAAATTTTTCAATGAAGTAAGTATTTTTAACAGGGTTATCCATTTTGAGGTTTCAAAAGTAAACGTAAATAAAACTCATAGAAAATATTTTGTTTTTCCTGATATTTCTTTTTCAGTCGTTGTGTGAGCTGGACTTTATATGAATGTAGGTGTAGATCCAAATGCATAATGTGCCCTAAGACAGTACTAATTCCTGAGAACGAAGAGGAATCGACACATTCGGATCTTCGACAACACTTTCACTTACAGCAGCGATATTTTTAGTGGTACGAGCGAAACGATGATGCACAGGCCTAAAAATATTTGCCACCAATCCAGTCTCTTCAAATTTCTTCACAATTTTTTTTTTTTTTTTTTTTTATTTTCATTATTCTTATTATAATAATACATTTATAAAGGACAATTATACAAGTCTTAAAAGAAATATTATAAAAAAGAATAGTTATAGTGACATTTTTTATTTAACAATTTAAATAGTGATAAATGGCACTCAGTATAATTAAATGACTTACATATGTGGGGTGAACAATATTAAGGAACATAACATAACGAGAATACAAAAATTAAATACAAGAATAAAAAAAAAAGAAAGAATAAAAAATTATTTTTGTTATAAAAGACAAATAATTAAGTTTAAAACTAATTGATGTAGGTCAAAAATACTTCGATTTGGTTATGATCAATTTCAAGAAGCCATTTTTTAATTTTTAGCAAGTATAATTTTAAGGTTCGAATACAACGAATATTTTCGGGAAACATATTAAAGAGCTTGTAGGACACAATCGAGTAGAAGTTTCTAAAGTAAGTCGTTCGAAATGAGGGGACGGATACATAGCTGACATGGTTGCTTCGCAAATTGCGGACCTCATAGTTTGGACTCTGTAGATATTTACATCTCATAAAGAATATTTTAGAAACTTTAAAATAATATAAATGTCTCACAGGTAGAATGTTCAGTGATCTAAAGAGCACCATAGAAGGATACAACCGGTTGACCCCGCAGATTTTTCTCATAGCACACTTTTGCAAAATGACCACCCCTGCAACTAATCCCATACTGAAGTTTAGAATGAAAAATTCCAAAATAAGCTGTTTTTAAGGTTTTGTGATCACAAAATTTTTTGAGGTGGTAAAGACTACGGATTAAAGAACGTCCAACTCATATTTTGATCAAAAGAAATACCTAGGTATTTAAAATCATTAACAATTTCAATTCAACATTAAAACAATTGTCACAACAGACTTTACCTTCATCAAATCGCGATAGAGCACCACCACCATTACATGTACAGTTTAACATTTTATAACGTTGGCAGTTTTGAGCATGGAATAATATATTTACATCTGGAATCGCTTGTGTTCTTAATCTGAAATACAGGGTGGGCCGTAAATAAGTGCACTTAAAAAAAAATTATATTAATACAACTAGCGCTTTTAAATGAAATATTTATTTTAAATTATACAAAACGAAATGAATTTTTATTTTTTAAAAATTAAATCATCCAAATATTGTCCATTTCGCCTACAGCACTCTTCCAATCTGACTGAGATTTTGGAACACTTGTCAAAAGTTGCGGAGTGATTAAGCGGATTTCTTCTTCAATGTTCGCTTTTAATTCAGCCGTTGTTGAAGGATTATTAGAGTACACCTTACTCTTGAGGTAGCCCCATAAAAAGAAATCCGGTGGCGTTAAGTCAGGGCTCCTGGGTGGCCAAGCAATATCACCCCTCCTCGATATCAACCTTCGAGGAAACATTTCTCTAACGACCTCCAGAGAGTCGTTACTTGTATGGCAGGTAGCGCCATCTTGCTGGAACCAGGTGTGAATAGTGAACCACTCGATTCTTGCAGTTTTGGAGCTAAAAAATCTCTAAGCATCGAAACATAACGCTCTGAATTAACAGTAACATTACGCCCGTATCGATCTTCATAAAAATACGGCCCTATGATCCCCCACTTGGCTATTCCGGCCCAAACGGTCACTTTCGGAGAGTGTAACGGTCGTCCAGTTTTAAGCGTGGATTTTCTGTTCCCCAGTATCGACAATTTTGTCGATTAACAAATCCGTTGACATGAAAATGAGCTTCGTCTGAGAAGATAATGTTATTGAAGTGAGGGAATCTCCGTAACATTTCTGTTGCGAAATTGAACCGTGAAACAAAATCGGATTCTTTCAAATCTTGGACAATCTGAATTTTGTAAGGGTATAACTTCAAATCATCCCGTAAAATGCGACGTAAAGTCGTTCTGGGTACTCCCAGGGCCGCAGCGCGTTTCCGTGTAGAGCTTCTTGGATCCTCGCGCACAGAAGCTTGTACGCGTTCAATTGTTTCTGCAGTCCGCCTAGAACGTGGGCGTCCTGTAGGTCGAAGTTTTTGCGTTGATCCCGTTGCCTCGAATGTTACGATCCATTTTTTGATTACATTCGTACTTGGACACTCGGTGATGTTGCGTAATCCAAACTTTACCCGAAAAAGCCGACGAACAGTCACGTATGAGCGATTGTTTTCATAAAAGGCGTGAACGCAGAAAGCGCGCTGCTCTCCCGTGAACGGACTCATTGCGACTGAAAATTTAGATCTCGAGCTGCAAGGAGATACCATCCCCGCGCGTCTCGGTTATTTCGTTCGGGAGTTAGAGCGAGACAAAAAGTGCACTTATTAACGGCCCACCCTGTACATCAATTTAGTTTTGTTGCTTACATTAAGTTTGTTTGTGTTTTGCAAACCAGATACGCAGTAGGTGTATATCAAAATTTAGATCAGCCACAAGGCTAAGAGGGCTAGGTGAGGCATAAGCTATACCAAGATCGTCAGCAAAAGCAGTAACCTTACCAACGAATGGAAGGCTGAACAAAGAGTTTATATAGACGAGAAACAGGATAGGACCAAGGACCGACCCTTGTGGAACACCAAGGTTTGAAACCCTAGTGTTATCTATAAAAATCTCCAATTTTCACTCCTTGGGTCCTGTCTTTCAAATAGGACACAAGCCAGTTATAAAAAAAACCACGGAATCCGATATTTACCCCTATCACAGAGTCCCTCGTAGCAAAGTTCCGAATGTTTTGTTACGCTACGAATACGAATAAATTCACTTCATCAGCCCCGAACGAAATCAAAACAGCATTGCCTCACAGCAATCCTTTTTTCGGAGTTTCAAAGTCAGCTGATTTACGTCAAAATATTAGAAGAAAAATCGATTTCAATTTTTGTTGTTAGTATTTTGATGTTGGATAATTGTTTTGTTAATCAAAAATAGATTCGATAGCAATTGCAATTTTTGAAATAAATTCGGAAAATACCCAAAGAAGACGGAAACTAAAATTACAGGGCAAGATTTTAAGAGATGCGTTCAATCCATTCGAACTCGATGACACCTTTACCTTTACCTTTTTTATAATTTAAATTCATTTGCAGATTTAAAAAAAACTTTCGGTTGAATAAGGCAGCATTCAAATACATATTGGAGGAGCTTGACCAAGAACTTGATCCGTGTGTCTTTTCTTGTTCAATTTCACCGATCAGCAGGCTGGCAGCGGTTTTGAGATTCATTGCGGAGGGAGGCTACCAACACGGGGTCGGCAAGGATTTTGAAATTGGAATGGCCCAGTCTACTTTTTCTACAAATCTCAAAATTGTTCTGAACATTTTGGAAAGAAGACTGTGTCCTGTATGGATCAAATTAGAAACTACCGAAGTTGAGAAACGTCAAGCAAAGATTGATTTCTACAACAAAGCAGGATTTCCAGGGACTATAAGGTGCGTGGATGGAACCCATGTGAAAATCATTGCACCAGCGGACGAGAAGTTTTTGTACTTCAATAGAAAAGGGTACTTCAGTATTAATGCCATGGTGGTATGAATGAAAAATATGATTTTTTGTGTGAAGTGTACAATTTCTTTTATTTTTTGTTTTCAGATTTGTGACAACAAAATGCGAGTTAAGTTCCGTTTGGGCCGGAATAGCCAAGTGGGGGATCATAGGGCCGTATTTTTATGAAGATCGATACGGGCGTAATGTTACTGTTAATTCAGAGCGTTATGTTTCGATGCTTAGAGATTTTTTAGCTCCAAAACTGCAAAAATCGAGTGGTTCACTATTCACACCTGGTTCCAGCAAGATGGCGCTACCTGCCATACAAGTAACGACTCTCTGGAGGTCGTTAGAGAAATGTTTCCTCGAAGGTTGATATCGAGGAGGGGTGATATTGCTTGGCCACCCAGGAGCCCTGACTTAACGCCACCGGATTTCTTTTTATGGGGCTACCTCAAGAGTAAGGTGTACTCTAATAATCCTTCAACGACGGCTGAATTAAAAGCGAACATTGAAGAAGAAATCCGCTTAATCACTCCGCAACTTTTGACAAAAGTGTTCCAAAATCTCAGAGTCAGATTGGAAGAGTGCTGTAGGCGAAATGGACAATATTTGGATGGTTTAATTTTTAAAAAATAAAAATTCATTTCGTTTTGTATAATTTAAAATAAATATTTCATTTAAAAGCGCTACAGTTGTATTAATATAATTTTTTTTTAAGTGCACTTATTTACGGCCCACCCTGTATCCGGGATCAAACCATGATTCTCATGTGTGGAATTTAAGTTCAACAAAAACACATTTTGAAAGAAAGTTTCGTGAAGGCGAAAGAAACACTTGGATTATAGGTTTGTAAATGTATAAAGATTAATGTTGTACATATGTTTAACTGCCTTGCATTATTTGAGGTGATGCCGGATACCCTCTTGAACCCTGGCTCATAACTCCATTCCGCTCTCCTGAGCCTGGGAGTTCTCAAAGCACCTTCAACTTAAAACATAGCAAAACACGGAACATGGTGGAGAGAGTCATTGGAGTCATAAAAAATCGATCACGGTGTTTACTGGCAGCACGTCAAATGCATTATTCCCCACAAAAAGCCGCACAAATTATTATTAATTTACCGTGTGCCTTGCATAACATTTGTATTCATTTTAAGGTCGAAGATGATTTTGCCGGAATCGAAGCTGAACCTGAAGACGAA
Source organism: Eupeodes latifasciatus (assembly GCA_920104205.1). Classification (NCBI taxonomy): domain Eukaryota; kingdom Metazoa; phylum Arthropoda; class Insecta; order Diptera; family Syrphidae; genus Eupeodes; species Eupeodes latifasciatus. The sequence continues at coordinate 386,620,240 of OV049924.1, read as the reverse complement.
GTGGAAGAAAATGACGTAGTCCCCGATACGAATAACCACAGTGTGGCATCCCGAATAAGGGATAGTATTTTGAGGAGCTTAATTTAAAAAAGAAGGAAACTTCATGCTATATATATTTATTATACATATGTACATACATACTATACATTAATAAAAAAAAATTAAAATTAAGAATTCATGGAAACAAAAAAGTTTTTAAGTTTTTAAAAGTTTTTAAGAACTGGAAGCGTGGTACATATTGAAATTCATCATTAAGGTCTGGGGTGCCAGTACGTAACTTGATACAACCGAGTTTAGTCGATACAATCGAGCATTGGCAGCACACATTTTGGTTCAATCGAGTGTCCTCGATTGTTTTGCCAGATTCGGCAGCACACAAACTTCAAATTAACGTTTGAAACAAAAGTTTTCACTCGACACAAATTAGTTATCGTCGGCATCGATTTTTGTATGGAAAAATGGAAAAACAAAATAATAGGTCCGTTCGCGTACCCTCCTAAAACAGTCTAATTTTACGAAAAAATACGAAATTTAACCAAATCCTGTTCGCGTACTCAAAAATTTCGTAGTTTTTCGTGTAAAAGAGCGCTCACGAGAGAGTAAAATATTTCCCCAACCTACGAATTTTAGCCCAAGAAATTTCTTTGGGCTGATTTGTGAAAATTTCAAATTTGATAGAAATTCAAATAAATTAAATAAATTGCTCGCTTTTGCTGTCAGTTATACAATATAAAAACAAATTTTCAAAGAACAGCAACAAGACAGTAATATTGTGTGAAAAATTTGTTGTTTTCCCGTTCGCTTACTTTTGTGTAGTTTTTTTGTTGGTGAGAGAATTTTACCCCCACTCTTTAAAATATCTCTTTTTACGAATTTTGGTGCAGAAAGTACGCGAACGGACCTAATATGTCAATAAATAAAAACCAAACTGAGATTTTGACCAATTTTATGAGTTCTCACGTTGATTTAGAGAGGGGAATTCTTAAAACTGTCCAAGGGAGGAAAAATAGCAATATGCTGTGGGGAAAACTGATTGAATCCCTAAACACAGAGGGTCCTCCACAAAAAGATTTTAAAGATTGGAAAAAGGTAGGTTGATGTTAAATACTACGCATATATGTATGTATGTACATATTTACAGATAACTCCCACTGGCTAGGAGATTTAATGTTGCACAAAGCTGTAGAACTGGTGGAACTGATGTTGTTCTTCTGTCTTCTGGAAGATCTAACGAGCTGAGTATCGTGTGAAAACATTCCTTGTTGACTCTTAACTGCTGCGCAAAGCTAAAAAAAATTGTTTTACAAATGTAAAACATACTACATGATTTTTCTTTTTAAATATTTACTCATTTTCACTCAATTCGAATGGGTTGCTATTATCTCTTAAATATCTTCTTTTGATTTTAGCACAGGACACTTCTTCGCCTTCACTTTCACTCTCCGAATCAAGGAAAAACATTTTGAAAAAAAATTAAAATTGAAACTAGAATGAAATAATTTCAAAGAAAACTCATTTGACATTTCATTTTATAGTTCACAATGACTTTTTTAAGTAAAAGTCACAATAAAACTCGTCTCAAATTACGTGCTCTAAAAAATAATTTGTTTCGAGTTGATCGACAATCCTCGATTGTATCAAGTTACGTGCTGGCACCCCTGCATATCCCAGATGTTACTTTGGACTGTACGCTGACCTCGCCTCTTCAATTTGAACCATTTGCATTTTAATTTGCAGTTTCTGCTGCAAAAGTTCTTCCTTAATTTTGTTATGTCTCTTCGTTTCTTCGAGCTGCTTTTCCTCAATCTCACAGAGTTTTTCTGCTGCTCTGTTTATTCGGCGCAAGCTGCTTGAAATCCCCTCAGCATTTTTTTCTTGGTTCTTCCAAAATTCTTCACTTTTGCTATAAAATTCTTTCTCTATCTCTACTTGTTCTTTTAAAAGGCTGGCGGTATCATTTGATTGACGAGAAGTGGTTGGGCAACGCTGTGGAATACTTCCTAAATCATCGACATCGGATGTCATTGATACATCAGCGACTTGCTCCTCTCCAGAATTCGCATTGGAATTTATAGGCTCAGACGCATTTGTGCCTCCAAAAGATAATGTGCCTTTTATCCCCCCGGTCGACGTCTAAAGGCCAGTCAATCTTATGACACCTTCTTCCAGGATGCTAAAAGTATGCATTTTATTTGGACCGCCACCTGTAGCTTTCGGTTCTTTTTTGTTTTCGGTCATTTTCCTCTTGATGTACGCCTTCCAATCCAACCACACCTAAGAATTTATTTAAAGTCAGTGGAACATATTTAAAACAAAACTATTTAATTACTTTTCTCCAGGTAGTTGCGTCCTTAGAAGGCGGACCAGAGCTATTTAGTTCTGTTTTAACTTGCTCCCAGAAGGCATTCACTTCCTCTTTTGGAATTTTGGAATATCCTTGGGCGATTTCAGGCTTTTCTTCAAGCATTTCAAAAAGCCTTTGAAACTGAGTTCGATTTGTAATAATTTTATTTGCCCTTTAAAAAATAAAAGTGTAATATACATTTTCACATTTAATTTCGTAATAAAACTTACATTTCTATTTTAGTTTATTATTTTTGCGCGTTTTGTTACTTCTCTGCAAGCTACTACTATGAAAATAACAGTTCGTAGAAAAAACAGTCAAACTTCCTATTCATTCGGGGCTAGTGATGCCACTTTTCCCGAACTCCGAATTTCGTAGGAAATATTTTTAGTACGACGGGCCTTATGATACATTTGTTCGGGATTCGTAGTACGAATGTAATTCGACGGGGCCTGTGATAAGGCTGATTATGTAATTTTTTAAGAAGAATGCTATTGTCGACTGTATCAAATGCTTTGCTTATGTCTACCAACAAACCAGCGCAATATTTTTTGTCATCTAAGCCTTTATTAATTAAAGTGCAAAATTCAAGAAGAGCATCTTCTCTAAAACCAAACTGCGGACTATTGAAGAAATTTATTTTGTTAAGATAACGTAACATTCTATATTTAACAGCTTTTTCAAATATTTTCGATATGGAGAATAGCAATGAAATAGGTCTATAATTATTGACTTTTTTTTTATTACCTTTTTTAAAAAGTGGAATAACGTTAGCACATTTTAATTTAAATGGAAAAATCCCAGTGCCAATGCTTAAATTAATAAGATGAGCTAAGATATCAGATACATTCAGTGCGATTTGTTTTAGAGTTTGATTTGGAATACAATCATCATCACACGAGAACGAGTTTTTGAGAGAATTGATTAAGCTATATACCTCAGATCCAGTAACTGGGGCAAAAAAGAAACTACTATGATATGTGCTATCTACTAATCCAACTTCGGCTTCACATCTATTACAGAAATCAAATGAATCCGAAGTTTGACCTACAGAACCAAAAAAGTCATTGAATTGGTTAGCAACAATTAAAGGATCTTCAAATTCTACACCGTCATTATTAAGTACAATCGAGTTGGAGATATTGGATGAATTAGCGTTAATTAATCACCTGCACTTTGAATATTAGGTTCATAAAAAGCATGGAAAAGTGTATGAAAACCCCATGGATTGTATTTCAGCAATAAAGTAAGTAAAGGTCTGTTTGAGTATTTTCTGTTTTTGTTTTCTATTATCTGTCAGATTTTAAATAGACAGATTGAAGTTCTGCAATGTTTTTTTTTTTAAGAAATTTAATTAGATAAATAAATAAATTAGGTGGCGCAACAGTCCGTAGAGAACCAGGGCCTAGTGACTTACAACTCTCAACCATTCCTGTGTGCGAGTAATGTTGTCAGGGATGGAGGGGACCTACAATTTATATGCCGAATCCGAACGGCTAATTTGAGAATGCACTTTTTTATGACAAGAATTACTCTTGGAGAATTTGTCAATTCCTCGCAAGAGGCAGTACCCGTGAAAACTCTTTTTTTTTAATTAAGGTGGCACAGGCAGGGATTGAACCCAAGACCTCTCGCATGACAGTCCAACGCACTAACCATCATGCCACGGGCACTACATTAATTAATTAATTAATTAGATACACTGGTTATTAAATTAAAAGTATGGAATAGAGTCCTTATTCTTTAAACTTTTTAAATAGTATTTTTTATTTGGTTTGATATACAAAATAAATATGAAAAATTTACAAAATTTATAATACCCTTGTTTTTGTATGGTATTTGTTATTTTTTGAAAGCTGATACAGTTGAACATTTGACAGAATAATTTAAAACAATATTGTAACAAATTTTGCGAAACTCGGATCAGAGCTAATTTCATTAATTGACAATTTTAGAGAGGATATGGATTTTTGAATGGGAACGAAATAACTGAAGTAAAGGGGTTTGTTCGTATATTATCGTCTAAGTGAAATGGTTTTTCATGCACTATGTGTAATAAACTGTAAAATGTAAACACCTAATGTCTATTTCCGTATAATAATAAAGTAAAAAAAAGAATTATTAAAATCAGTAAAAAAAAGAATTATTAAAATCAGTCCAGTACTTTTTGAATTAATTCGTTACATACAAAAATACAAATCTTTCCTCTTTATAATATTATATTCAGAATTATATAGAGCACATGAAATTAAATGAGAAATAATCCAGAAAAAGCTATGTTACGTTATGTTGCGTTATAAATGAACGCAACAAGTTCTTTTATATATTTAATTTTAAGAAAGACGATGCATTTTGCATCCACCCGTCACTTATGTTTATTTACAATATTCGATTTGACAAATGTCACATTCCGTCTACACGAGAATGAGAGAGAGCGGGACGGCCATAGTCCTTCTGACCATGGTTCTCTCTGTCATTTTCGTGAGGAAAAAAAAAATACCAAGTTTCGTTTCAGGTTTCAAAAGAAGGATGGTTTCCATGTAAGTGAAACCAAACCAGATGGACGGTCTGGATAAGGTGAACTATTAGCCTGAACAAACACGAGAAGTCACTCCAAATGGAGAATGGCCTACGGCCCAACTTAAAGTTTTATGAAAATTGTAAATTTATATTCTTTTGGTTAAATTCATATTGTACATAATTTTATTTCTTTTGTTTATATTGTTAACATATTGGCGGTTAAGTTAGTTCGATATTAAGTTAACGTAACGTACAGACCCCAACTGTTTTGTTTTCTTTCCTTTCACGCGGTTGTGATAAAGTTAAAGTAAAGTTAAAGTTAAATTAAAGATTTTCTTCAATTTTAAGTTTTTGATCTTTGTTCGATATCAAAGTAGACAGTGGGGGTGGTTGAATGCAGCTCCTGGAATCGTCGTGACCAGAAAGTGAATCCAGTGGGCGGCGAATTCCAGGGTAACTTGCATTTAGCTGTGAGAGAAGAGCGAGTAAGCAGGACCGCGAGAATCACAAGTTGAGATCAACAAGCCGATCTCCGATTGGCTGTTGATGATGTGATTGAAATACACCACTCCATATTGGCTGAAAGCTAAAATGGCGGGAGATGAAAAGAAGAGATAGGACAGATCTTGAGATCTGGCCGTCAATGCTTGTCAAACATTGATAGTGATTAGACGAAAAGTGGTGATATCAAACAAAGACCGAGAAAATAAAATTTGAGGAAAATTAGAAGTGAGTTGTGTCGTAAGAAGAAAAAAAATTTAAGGAGGAAAAAGAAAGGAGAAATAACTAGTTGGGGACTCTACAGGAAAAAGGAAAAAGATAAGTGCAAATTTTTATTGTGTGTTGAGTTTTTTTTATCCCAATTTTATTGATGGGAATTAAGACCTTAACGGTCCATGAAATCTTTTGTTTATTTTTTGAAAAGATCCTGAGTTTTAGTCCTACTCTTGTAAGGTTTCTCAGGCAGTCCTAAATAAATTAAATTTTCAGAAAAAGTTTCCATTTTGTTTTTTTATTTCAATAGTGGTTTTATTGTTTAGTTTGTGTTTCTTTTCTTTGTTCTTTTTAAAGGTTTGCAATTTCCTTTTTTTATTTTTCAGAAAAAAATTGCTGGCGCCCTTTTTCTTAATTAACGCAATTTCTAATTAAATATATAATTTTGATATCAACGTGATATACAAATCATCAGCAACTTTATTAATCGAATCGTCGATTAATTTGTATTCGCTGAACCCACCCCTCTCTGAGCTCGTCGTGGTGACAGATCGGCATAATTTCTTAATTTAATATTTTGCGCGGTCAAATTGTTTAAGTGTTTTCTTTTTTATTGTTTTTAATTTCTTTTAACTTCATTTTCGATTTCGTTTAATTTGATTAAAAATAATCTAATAATTATCGGGAATAAAATTGCAACAGTTATAGATCGATCAAAATATCACATTGCACCACGTGTTGTTGAAAAAGAAATTTCGAATTCCAACGTGGCGCCATCTACGAGAAGTTAACGATAGATGGTATGACATTTTCTGTAAAAAAATCTGATTTAAGGCGCCATCTGTTCGAGACTTATGAAACTTACGATTAATAACAATGCTAACTTTCATCGAAATCGGTTGACTTGGTGAAGAGTTCAATGGGAACATACATATGACAATGGATTTTTATATATTAAGATTTGAAAGTATGTAATAAGGAAAAGAAAAGAAAGAACTAAAAGATCGATTTTATGCTGAGTAACTGTAAAAACTAGGGTGAGAATCTTTTTCGGACAACTTTACAAGATATTTTACAGGTCTTTTTGTAATAAATGGTGTGGTGGTGCTGCAGCCTGCATTCCTTCGGAGTCGCCGCCAAAAAAGTTTGTAGTACTAATATCAAATCGAAACATGCATCTACAAAAAACATTAGACAAAAGTTGATTCGTTAGCTTCTTGGAAAGACACATGTAAGTAATTAAATTAAGAAAAATTTAAAGAAGTTTATCCTGCATGACAAAGTGTTTCGTTTTTGCTCTGAAAAGAGTTCGAGCATATTGAACATACTCTCAACGAAGCACTGTACAGTTCGTCGTTGTATTTTTCCTCCACTTTCCATCTATGTAGACGGGACCAAAAATAACCCGAAGAATGTTTGCTCTCCAAGCATCCTAAGACGCTCTCATCTTTCTTTGACAGGGTCCAGACCTCAACGCCATAAATAAGAACCAGGATGATGAGCTTTTTATAGATAGGAACTTTAGATGATCAAGCGAGGACTTTACTACTCAAGTCCAAAGAAGCAACGATCTGCAAGTGTTATTCTTCGTTTAATTTCAGCGCTGGTGTCGGTGTCTGAATTTATAGCGGTGCCTTGGTAGACAAAGTTACAGCTGTCCATTGTGACGTTTTGTCCAAGACGTCGTCGTTCGATGTCCTTTTTTAATGACAACATAAACTTGGTCTTGTTCTTATTGATCACAAATCCCATCTCCTCCGCTTCCCTCACAATGCTCACTTTTCTTCTACTGATCCAAGAAATAAGATTCAAAAACTTAAATTAAAATTAAAAAAAAAATAGTTTTCACTTTCACCTGTCTTATGCATGTGTTCAGGGTCCTGATTGTGAGGTTCGCGTCGGATCGTTTTCAATTCGACCTTTCAAACGAAACGAATTCGCGGCGAAGCGAAGATAGTTCTTCCTATATTCCAGTGATTTGACACTTTTGGTTTGACTTTTTCTTCTTATATTCCAGTGATTTGACAGCTTTCCACAAATTTTGTTTTGTTTTGATTGAATTTGTGAAATGTGCGGTGATTTATTCAAAATTTTGTATTTTATTGAGGATATAAGAAAATTAAAATAAAGCTAACTCACAATTTTGTATAATTACAATCAAGAAAGAATCCACGAAATCGAACAGTGAACACTCTTTTGCCTGTGAATCCGCCAAAAAAAAAGCTGTCGGATTTCAACTCGCCAACAAACATTATGACATTTCAAATTCGCCTTCGAATTGCTTAATTTTTCGAATTCAAAACGAAGAAGGCGAAAGAGAAAGCAATAATTGAAAAATGGCAAACTCGCTAGCAAAACGATTCGCCATGAATCCCATAATCAGGCCCAGTTTTTAACTCTGTCAGCTCAGTTATTTTATTCGGAGCACTCTCTGAACAAGCTCAAAATAGCTTCAGAACGAAAAAAGAAACACAGTTTTGAAGCTCTAATGGCTGAATCACATACACGCTTCAGCTTCGTCTGCGTTACGTTGGGCATGCTTCGAGGTTGCTTTGAATGACATTTCTATTATTTCATCTGTCCAAAGAGCAAATATTTTGTTTGTTGGCATTTTTTTACAGATGTTGAGCTGTCAGACAAAGCAAATGTTCATATAATTGAACAAGAGCTTCCGTTTGGATTCACATTACGTTACATTACGTTCTTTTCCTTACGATTGTCAAACGAAACGTGAGGTCGAAGCTTCATTGTGATAGCATGCATTGAATTCCTATGGCTGAACTCGTAAACGTCAGGCGAAGCCGAAGCTGAGGCGTGTATGTGATTCAGCCATAAATGTTCAGAAGTAAAAACGAAACAAATATTTTTTTTTGTTTGACAGTTCAAGATCTGCTCTGAACTGAACTAAACAAGGAAAACGCCTTAAGATGAAAATGTGAACTCTGTATTAAACTGTTTGTCACACATGTTGGATGGACATCAAAAACTGTTTCTGGTGTGACAAACAAATTTGACAATTTAAACGCATGCTTGTCAAACCTCAAGCAAATTTCATTTGAAATGAAAATTTAAAACAGCGCACATCGTAATTCCGTTCGAATAAACTAAATGCATGCACCATTTTTGAATTTAACTTTTTTATTCTATCTTATATTTCAAGTACTATTACACGTTGAAACTAGTTTGACAGTTCTCTTTTATTTTCGTGTCACATGTCTTCGTTTTATCTTGAGTGTTATTTTATTATTACCTAGCCTAATCGTAACCTAAATCTAACAAAAACGATTAATATTTCAAACAAAAAACTATATAAAAGATAATTGCAAGAAAACAGTAATTAGCCGACAGAAGCATCAAACAGATGCACGGACTGTCTTACAAATGTGGTTTTCTTCCGACGAATATTTTTTCTATTTTGCATTATCTTGTTCAAAGTCCGTCTAGTTTCATAGTGTTAGTAGCAGACTAATGCCCAATTTCATAAACAACTTTTATACATTTAACGGGATTTTAAACTATAAAATGCGATATTTTGGTTTCACCAAGCGTTTTTAAAGTAAACAAGCTTTTCAACACCTTTTAAAACTAAATGCCCATTTTTGTCTTATTAAATTTTAAAAGTGTCATTAAAAAATGAATATGACAGATTGACAGCTGATGTTTTGTTTTGTAAAATTTGTATTCTGAATATTTGGAGATACAGAATGAATAGGTAAACAAATTCGACATTGCATTTATAATATCATTTTTATGATTTTAATTTTTAATTAAAATATTAGATTGGTCATCTTTATCTGACGAAGAAGAACATTATATAGTTATTCGCCGCTCAAGAGTATTCCGCGTTCACAAGAATCCATGTTCATATTTTATTTTTGAACGACACACGATTTTTGATTTTGAAGAAATTTACACTGTTGTATTTTGCGATTCTTGTCATTTATTTCAACATATATAATGCTTTCTCATTTTTTCTCACACAATTCGCTTAATAGAAAGAAAAAAGGGGTTTTATTTTTACTGGGTTGTGAAGAGAACTCTATTTTAACAAAAATATCCCTGAAATTTCCCATTTCAAGCTTGGTAAAACTGAACAAATTTAAAGGCCTGCAGATAAAATTTAAAAAGCTTTTAGATAAAAGTGCTTTTAGTGTTTGTTTATAAAATCGAGCATAAGAAAAAATGAAATTAGGACTACTTTTATCCACAAGTCGCTGCTTATATTTTGTAGGCAGAAAACACAAATTAAGGAAATTTTGTATTCTTTTAAAATGTGTTCCATGTTACGAGCATAGAGGAAATATAACAACTACATTCATAATGGCTTGGTCCCACAAGAAATGCACGGGACAACTAACACATGCTTATCCTTATGGAAAAAATCCTCTCAATTTAGCTTGTAGGCCGAAAGAGAGCAAATCCATTAAGTCGGGACTCTAGATAATATTATATTTCCTCTATGGTTACGAGAAGGTCCACATCTTTCAAGATTCAAATGGACACTCTTTGATAGCATTTTTGACGAAGGGGCACCCTAATTGTTTGAACTTTTGAATCCGTAAAATATTCATCACAACAATATTCTCCTTATAAAAACTGTCTATGTGTGACATGTGAACTCGCCCATCCAAATGTTCAATTATGTATTCAGCAAAGAAAAACATATTTTTCGAACTTCGAATAAGAGCTGTCGCATTCGAAGCAAAAACACTCCATTACCAAGACCGGAATCTTTCGTACGTTTCACTCTCCAAAACCCGTTTGTTTACATTGTTGTATTTGTAATTTTGACAATTAATCCATGAATAGATGTGAGCACAAACAAAAAAAAACGATGCCGTGGGCTAGCGGCATTTTGCACAGCAAAAACAAAATGGAGGTGTTAATAAGTTTTTTTCAGGTTTTTCCTTTTACTTCTTTCGATGAAAAAGTCAGTTTTAAGCTTTAATTTTACAGGCATTTTGTGGATAGTGAACCAATGTACCTTTTTGTCTTGAAAAAAGCATGTTCAACATCAGTTTATTATAATTAATTCACTAATTTACAGTAATCACTACGAAATTCTTTAAATTTCATAATAATCCCCGGATTTTTGTATCAAAGATGCGTTCGAAGAACCATCAATTTAAGGGTGCGAGCGCAATTTTTGTATTGAATTCTAATAAATTTTCGTTAACGAACGGCCCAAATATTTTTTTTTGCAAGTAATTAAAATCTGTATAAATTTAACCAATCCAAGTTTATTTATAGTTTGTTTTTAATGATTTAAGCTTGCAACTATTTTTTAATTCCATTATGATTAATAAATATTAAATTTAAAAAAAAAGTTATAATCGAAAAATATCTTATTCATAACATTCTTGATTGATGGAAGCATACATGTATTTGCTATCAAAAAAAAAACTATGCATCAAAGGAACACCAATGTTTTAAAAAAGTTATCAGAACGATTATAGCGAACCTGTTGAATAAATGCAGAGCAAATAAAATGAAAATTTTGACATATATCACAAAATGAAAACGTCTTAAAATCGTTCTGAATTCATGCACAACTAATTCAATAGAACATGTAATCGTCATGAATGTTTATTGTTGACGTACAGAAGTTTTTTTTAAGTGAATTCCCACAATTTAACGAAAAATATAATTTTCATTAATTCCTTAAAAATGTTTAGTTACCAACGTTCAAGTTTACTTATTATTGTTTGAAGGGTATGTTTAATAAAAGTGCTGCTAAAAATGAAATAAATTAATGAGTTTTACGTATGTACTTTTTCTTAATATAGTAAATACTTCCATAGATTACATTTTATAAATGCAGAACATAGAAGAAAATATACATAAACAATAGTTTTCAGATATAAAGCAGAGGTTAGCGTAGAAAATTATTTTTGACAAAGCCAATAATATTTTAGGTATGTTCATTAAAGAAATTTTCGCTTCGGCTAACCTTCATCAACTTTTTAGAAAAAAAAATTAGCATTAATAGCAGCCAATTATTTCCTAGCATTATTAATTTTTCAGATTGCAAAATGTCTAGAAATTTTCATACGCTACAAAATTCGTAATTTTATGCGTAAACATAGAAGATAACATTATTTAGTCAAGAAGTATGGATTTTGGCGCGTATACCATTTTTTTTCTATTGGGTGTTCGGTCTCCCCTTACTGGAATAAAAAAGAGTTACTTAAATCTATTTATTGCATTCATTTAGTTGGTATTGTGCGTAAACATATTGGGGCATATTCATAGATGTTTGCTAAACTCTTGCTAAGTTGTTGCTAAGCAAGTCCAGAGTTTAGGCTATTTATAAATAAATTTAAACCTAAGTTTAGAGCTAAAACTGTGGTTTAACTATAAACATAGGAAATGCTGTGTTTAAGTAGTTATTATCACAGCCAAATGTCATATTTGATTTTTGTCTCTGAATTGAAAAACTGAAAAGGTAAATCATATCAAATAAATTGTACGTAAACTTGCTGGTTTAGCTCTTCTTTTTGGCAATATTCGCTACAAAGTTCTTTGTCTGACTGCGATAAGTTTTCCTGCCGTTCGCGTTTTATATTTTCCTTTGTTTTCATCTAAAATATTATTGAACTTTGTTGTTGTTTTTTTGATTTTCTATTAAATAGTTTTGTTTTACTTACTTTTTTAGACATCCAATTCTAGGAATGACAGCACAAAATAACGAGTTTTAAAATATAACAGTATTTTTTTGCTTTGACCTGTCATTTGAAGTATAATTGTAGTAGAATACAACCTTAAACTGGGGTTTTAATAAACACATCAGGAAAATTGACTATGAATAAGAGCTGTGTTTAATTAATCAACAAGCCTAAAACTATAGATCAAGAAATCACGACTTTATTAATTCTCTATGAATACGCGCCATTGCCTATTTCTATTCCTTAAAGATTCTTTACACAAAGCAACTTATTTTTAAAACATGGTTCCCTCAAATTTTTATTCCAAAATCTAACTACAAACAAAATTCTTACTCTAACACAGTCCCTCGAAAAGAAATTTTAAGGAATATTTCTGCAACAAACAAAACTAAAATTTGGTCTTGCAACTACCGATGTTTAAATGATGAAAATACTACTCTAATTGAGGAATCTGAACTAGCTAAAGTTGGCAATGGAACTTCACAAGTATGCTTCTCGTAGCATTTTCTGTACAAAAAAAATACGGAGGCACCCGCCTATTCTTTCCACCTGAACTTCTAACATCGCCAAGAAAATGCTCTAAACAAACTACAGCTGAAAAAATTGTTTGTTTTGTTGTTTTACAAAGTATTGAGTTACACTTTTGTCCATTTGCAATAATTATATTTAACCAGTTGCAGCGCATGTTGCGTTCGCAAATAATTTAAGTAAACAAAATAAATAATAATAAACTTATAAATCATTAAATTTGTATTTGGTCAATTTTATTTTATTTAATATACATTTACAACATTTATTTGGATTTAAATTAAAAAGCTATACAAATCTTCCAATTTAAGACCATGTCAGCACTTAAGATTCTGTTGGTTAGGATTGTTTAGTTTTTGAACGAGGCCATGAAACATTCAAAATGAAGCATTAAGATGGGGCTGAATACTAGATATAACGAAACATTTTGGTGTGCCGAAACACTAAATGTGAGAATGTGTTTGGTTTTTTGCATCATTTCACGCACACTTTCTCACATTTAGTCTTCAGTAGCTTGTTGGCAAACCGAAATGTCAGTCTGAAATTCCGATCTTGGTAATGGAGTATTTTTGGTTGTAATTTGCAAATGCCGAGTTAGCTTCCATTCCAGTCCACTGAATTGAAATATTGAATTATGTTGCGAAGTTTAATTTTAATTTCTATCTTCACTTATTGAAACCTAGATAAGATCTTCATTTCACTACGGTTTCAAAACTTAAAAACCCAAGAAACATCTATTCCTATTAAAATTACGTATATTGCGAAATTTTAATCCAAACGTTTAAAATTTCATTCATTTAAAGAGCTTAGAAGTTTAGAGAATTGGGAACTTAAAAAAATGCATATACATGCATAACTATGCCTATGAAAGTGAAAAGTAAAAAAGGTAAGATCTATTTTGTTTCCAATTATGTAAATTCACTAAGTAATAATATATTAAACTTTCAGGGCATGAATATTGTTAAGAAACAGCAACTTTCGGCATAAGAAGTAGGTATAAGTACAACCAACAAAAAATTAAAAACCCATTGACACGTACATAAACCTTTGGTAGGAAACAAATTGATATTCAATAAATGGTGAGTGCAAAACTTTGTTTAGTTAAATTACGAAATTTTAAAGTTTATGGATGTCTTTTACAAGCTAAAGACAAGAAACTTGGATATTTGTTTTATCCATATAATATATGTATGTATTTAAAAGAATCAGTTCAAAAGACTTACATGCATGGCTTATAAGCCGTCTGTCTGTTGTTTTATATTCTGCATGATTTTAATTTTATCCAAAAATGTACTCAAGAGTAAAAATTCCAAAAAGTTTTTGCTATTTCAATTCATTATCTAAAAAATAAATTTATTTCCAGTTTTCAACTTAATTTATTTCCCAAATAGTGTACATAATACATTATAGAATATATTTTACGATAAACTTAGTGTTCGCTAAAGATTGTGTTTTTTTTCCAGTTGAAAACTAAGCCACTTAGACCATATGGGATTTTTTACTTCAATTCAAAGTGACTTTTATTTCCTGTAGACACATATATGTTATTGTATAGTTTGTTTTCTTATACTTATGTATATTGTTTTTTTTTTTTAACTTACATTTAGTTTTTTCTAACAATCTTTTTTTAATTAATAATTACAATAAGAATGCATATATTAGAAATCGTAGGTATAATTGCGGGAACTTGTTGCGTCTTGTTGAAACGTTTCTTCTCCAGTCATTGCACATTCTATTTTTCTGTGCAAAAGCGAGATGGCTGCACCGGATATTTTCAGTGCTTACCATTATCGGCATTGCCAGATTTGACAATACTTAGTGTTTAATCACATGGTGTGTGTCATTTGAATAGAAACAAGCTTTTTTTTTGCTGAATAAAGGATCTTCGCGCTGTAGTAATTTTGCGAATCAATGTTTTGTTTTCTTCGAATTCTCTGAACGAATGTTGAATCTATATATATAAAAATCAATGCCACTTTTCGTTGTAATGTTATAAGTCAACAATGCCTTTACCGATTTGGCTAATTTTGGTCTTGAATTATTCGTGGAAGTCCAGAGAAGGTTTGTACGTAGAGAAAATTTAAAAAAAATCTTAAAAAAGTGTTAAATCCACATCTTTCTATACTCCCATATACAAACAATTTGTACTAATACTTAAAAGCCAATTTGAACCTTTGGCAAAACAATCGAAGACAAAAAAGGGACGTTAGTTCTGTCAAACAAATTTAATGTCATCATATTTCATATCATTTTATCAACGATAATTATCGCATTGTTGTGTTTATATTTTCAAAAATATTGTTGAATTATTGCTTTGTGTTTATATTTTCCAAAATATTGTTGAGTGAAGGTAAAATGCCACGAGCAAGACGACCAAACATAGGCCGGCGAACGTGTTATGCAAATCAAGTGGCATTATTAAGACGGTCTCAGACTACAGATGATCGCGCACAAGCTAATGCATCGCAGCGTGAATGTACTGCACAGAATAGATCTGTTGACCTTGTACCTGTCAAAACGTCGTGCTGTTTTGGATGAAATGCTGCGTGCTGCTTTTAATTACAATAGTCAGATTGATTATAGTATGTACGGATACATTGGAATGATGGACGAAATATATCCACATTGTGATGCGGCTAACTTTCTAGGTGAAACGCCCGGAATGTGTCGTGCTATAATGGCAAAGTGAGATTGCCAACATTAGAAACTCCACCCGAACCATTGTATTCATTTATTTTTGGTACATCTCAAACGTGTCGAAGCAGTTTTTGAGTAATATTCAACAATACAATTCGGCATTTCAAATGACTTCTTTTGGTGCTGCTAAAATTATTAGAGATAATTTTATGCCGACTTTTAAGGTTAATACCTTAACAGGATTGTCTCATGTTTATATCAATCTGAATCATAAAGTCTTAAAAATTTTGATTCAAAATCTACCTAAAATTGCATAATGTTACAGATTCAGGGCCAGATTTATCATCAAGCTGGTTCGTTATTGCCATACCCCGACGCTGGTCATCAATTTTTGCAAATTTATTTTATTGGTGATGAAAATCGTGAATTGGATCAACGTTGTGCAATTGTTTCAAATACAAGATGAGAAATTATTCTTGAGCTAGAAAGGTTTTTCCATCAGCATAACGCATTAGTTCAATTGTTCAAAATTGCTCTTGATCGTATGCCATCTGATAATCACAAAATTGTAATAGCACCAAATTGAATATTCAACAAAAACATGTATTATATGACACAATCATGCAAGCCGTTTCCAATAATGCATGTGGATTATATTTCTTGGATGCACCTGGTGGTACAGGCAAAACTTTCGATGTATCATTGATTTTAGCGACTATTCGATCGGAACAGAAAATTGCATTGGCACTTGCATCTTCGGGAATTGCTGCTACATTATTAGAAGGTGGTCGTACCGCACACTCTGCATTAAAATTGCCATTGAATGTACAGGTGATTGAAACTCCAACTTGCAATATTTCGAGAAATTCTGCTATGGCAAAAGTTATGCGATTAACGTCAATTATTTTATGGGATGAGTGCATAATGGCGAATAAAAAATCAATAGAAGCATTTAATCGAACAATGCAAGATTTACGCGGTAATCAACAGCTTTTTGGTGGTGCTCTGATATTGCTGTCAGGGAACTTTCGCCAAACATTGCCTGTCATTTTTCGATCAACTCCTGCTGATGAAATAAACGCCTGTTTGAAGTGAAGAAATTTTCAAATTCTAGCGAAACTGCCAGGTGTAGTCACGACACATAAATCAATTGACAGTGTTATGAATCAAGATGGGGCAATGAATTATCCAATTGAATTTTTAAATTCATTGGAACCGGCTGGTATACCACCGCATTGCTTGAATCTGAAAATTGGTTCTTTGATTATATTATTGCGAAATATTAATCAACCAAAACTGTGTAATGGCACCAGATTGGCAGTGAAAAAGTTATTGCCAAATTTGATTGAAGCTACAATCTCAACTGGTAAATCAAAAGGAGAAGTGTGTTTGATACCGTATCCCAATGATTCCAACTGATATGCCATTTGAATTCAAAAGATTACAATATCCTGTGCGTTTATCATTTGCGATGTCCATAAATAAGGCCCAAGGGCAAAAACTTCACGTTTGTGGTGTCAATTTAGAGGAATCATGTTTTTAACATGGCCAACTTTATGTTGCCTATTCCAGAGTCGCTACAAAACAAAAAATATTGTTTATCCAACAGTTTTAGACTAACCCATATAGACCCACCAGAGTAAGAGTAACCAATTCTTTTTTATTTTTTAGTTTTTACTCTGCTGATAAATATAATATAAACAATATATCATTTGGGTCATTTGGACTTTTAAATAGCTAGCAATTTAAAATATTTTTTTGTTTGAATCAATGATCTTTATAATAATTTGTTTTATTATTATGCCTTATACGTAGCGAAGCACGTACCGGGCCGCTAGTTTACTATAAAGGTGTGTAAATTCATTAGAAATATTTTGTTTTTCATTAAAGAAAACATTAGTTTCTTGGGATACCATTTATTTTGTATTTTTGACCATAAAATGGATGCCCTGTAGTCTTTCTTTTAAGTACGTTTCATAGATTGTATTTTATTTAAATCAATGAACTTCTATGTGCATCATTTCATTTTAGAGATAATAATTTTTTTACCACAACTTTTAGGAGTATTTCATGTCATATTATTTTCTTGCCTTTTCAATTGGTGTCATCTTTGGCGTCAAAAGGCATCATTACTAATCTCAGAGTCCAGGCTTATTCCACAGCACATTTTTTCATTTAACTCAAAAAAATTGGCAAAATTTCAGGAACTAAAAAAAAAAAACAAATTAGACCAAAATTAAAGTACTTACATACATATAAGTTATCACCAAAATCCTTTACTGCCTTCTGCGTGTTTATAGGATCTGACAATTTTTTTTTTAAATTCAAACAATGCATCATTGTTTTTCTGAAAAATGTTTCAAACATTTAAAGAATTAAGCTTGTTTAAATTATAAAATCTGCAAAGAAGAAATGCATTTTTCAATAGAGCTAGATACTCGTATGTAGGTGGTGGATATAGCGATCACAAGCGATCTAAATTATCGCTGCAAAGCGACGTTTTGATACCATAAACTCGTTTTACCAGTTTATTGAGAAATTTCAGCTGTGTTTGATTTTCATTTTGAAAAGCTCATCAAGATCGTTAAGGAATGCCCTCCCGAAGGTTGACATTCTAGAATTGGCCGGGTAGGACATTTATATAGAAATTAAATTAGATTTTCCCTTTCATAGTGGACTCTAAAACTATGGCAGTGAGGGATTTCCAACTTTATACATATTGCAGTTACTCTGGCTATATCATACCTCTACTTACTTACTTAAGGTGGCGCTACAGTCCTGTGTGAACTAGGGCCTCACCCAACAAACTTCTCCGTCTAGCTCGGTCCCTAGCTAGATGACTCCAGTTTCGCGCTCCAAGTTGGGTGAGGTCACTTTCCACTTGTGCGCGCCACCTGATCCGCGGTCTTCCTCTACTGCGCTGTTCCATGGGTGTGGATTCGAAGACTTTCCGGGCCGAAGTATTGGTTTCCATGCGCTATACGTGACCCAGCCATCTTAGTCGTTGGACTTTTACCCTTCTGGCTAAGTCTACGTCGCTGTATAGCTCGTCGTTCCATCTTTTCCTCCACTCCCCTTCGATGCATACGGGACCGTAGATCACACGAAGAACCTTTCTCTCGAAACGACCCAAGGTGCTTTCATACGCTTTTGTCATAGTCCATGCTTCTGCACCGTATAGCAGGACGGGGATGATAAGGGTCTTATATAGCGACACTTTGGTCTTTCGAGAGAGGATTTTTCCACTCAATTGCTTTCTTAGCCCAAAGAAACAGCGGTTAGCAAGAGTTATTCTTCGTTTGATCTCAGCGCTGGTGTTGTTTTCTGCATTTACAGCGGAGCCTAGGTAGACGAAGTCCTCCACTACCTCAAAGTTACGTCTGTCTGATGGTGACGTTTTGACCAAGACGTCGGTGTTGTAGGTCCTTTCTTGACGACAGCATGTACTTTGTTTTGCCCTCATTAACCGTTAAACCCATTTTTGCCGCCTCTGCCTCAATACTCACAAAAGCCCCATTGACATCACGCTGAGTTCTTCCGATTATGTCAATGTCATCAGCATATGCTAGTAATTGGACAGACTTTTGAAAGATAATGCCTCTAGTGTTGACGTGTGAGCTCTGCACTATTCTTTCAAGTACGATGTTAAAAAAATCACATGACAGCGCATCATACCTCGGTCTGCATAAAAGTTCGATAGAACGGTTTTTGTTATAGGTGGCCATATCTTCCTTTATTCATTTCCATCAATGCCACTATGAACTTTAACCCAAATAAGAGTGACACGGAGGTTAATGTTTCGGCTGGATAGTTCATTCCGATATGGTTGGACCAGTACAGAGGATGTTGAAGTCGGACGTATAATTAGTTCACATATACGTATTTCTGTATTGGCTTGAGTTCGGTTTGAGTATTTTGCATTCCACTCGTGATTGCTAGTAATTCAGTTTGAAAAATATTGACAGAATCAGGTAGTCGAAGAGACTTAGAGACATTTAAGAACTCGGGCGAAATTCCACACCCAACTACATAATCTATCTTTGCCCAGTCAGTTAAGATAGTGGTATCGGAAGTCTCTTATAACCATGCTTCGTTTTTGGCAGGAGTGATGAATTTAAAATCCCTACTGTAGTTCAAAGCAGGGTTGTAGAATCGGTGTCTATTGAACAAATCTAATGAAATTAATTCAGTAATATGGTCAAGCGATTAATTTTTTTTTTTTTTTAATTTGGGATAAAAATAACTCCTAGATATTTCGCACTGTAAGATAAGGATATAATTTGACCGTTCAGTCGGAGTGGAATGAAGCCAGGTATGTTATTTTTTAGTAGTAAAGAGCATCAGTTCGGGTTTGCTCTGATAAACAGCTAGTCCATTCCTCGTGGCCCAGTTCCTAACTTTCTTCAGACCCAAGGAAGGTATACAAAAGTTTTAAGCTGACTTTCTCTCAATCAAAAGAATCCAATGCCATCAACTAATCCAAGTTAGAAAATTCTTAATATTTATGGGGTTAAGTAAGTTAACATGAGCTTCAGACCCACTTTGTTAATTTTGCCTACAAATATAGATTTCTAATATCACATTTTAGATCCTACACAATTTAAGTTAAATAATGAAATTCTCCTTATAAAGATTTGCATTCGAAAATTAAAAGATTTTAACCAGTTCATTTGAATATTCACGTAAATCGGAAAATTATATTTCGAGTAAGAATTAGGCTTAGTATTTAAATAGTGCCAGAAACCTGATTGTAAGAACATAAGAATTGTGTGCAAGCATTTTGAAAAATGTAGGCCCGTTTTGTCAAATCAAATTAGCTCTCAAGATATGAGATTTTAATGTACAGCCATCCAGAGAAGAACAAGAAGCATCCTAGATAGATTTTCTATTAAAGATGGGCCACTTTTGAAATTGAACAAAAAAAAATTGTAAATGACATATCAAAAGGTTTTATATTTTTTTGAAAGCCCTACCGATGACATGGTGTTTCAAATACAACATTTAATGCATCCGCCACGGCTTCGCTGGGCATTCTAAAGGTTCAGTTTTCGATGACTTTGGGACAAATCACACGATCTTATAAAGGGTGTCCCAAAATTAACGCAAGATTTGAATTTGCCGCCATTTGTGCAGTGAAGTGTTGGCAACCCTGAAAAAAAAGCAATTTGATAGCTAACAGTATAGGGTTATTAAAAATGGAGCGTTACACGATAGAACAACGTGTCTTCATTATTAAAGAATATTTCAAAAATAGTGAAAGCTTGGCGGCTGCAGTTCGAAAATTTCATACAAAATATGGTCGGAATAGTGTTTTAACTTCGTCAACTGTGAAGAGATTAATTGAAAAATTCATGGATTTGGATCCGTTGGAGACGCCAAACGCGTGACTGTATGGTGTGGATTTTGGGCTGGAGGCATAATTGGGCCATATTTTTTTGAAAATGATGCTGGTCAAGCAGTGACTGTTACTGGTGCTCGATATCGCGACATGATTACACAGTTCTTTCTGCCAAAATTGGATGATATTGATGTGTCCAATATGTGGTTTCAACAAGACGGTGCCACATGTCATACAGCCCGTGAAACAATTCAATTACTGCATGAGACATTTCCAGGTCGTGTACTCTCTCGTTTCGGTGATCAAAATTGGCCTCCTAGATCGTGTGATTTAACACCATTAGACTTCTTTTTATGGGGTTATTTGAAATCACAAGTCTATGTCAACAAGCCCACAACCACCCGTGCATTAAAGGAGGAGATTCAACGCTGCATCAACGAAATTCAGCCACATTTATGCAGAATGGTCATGGAAAATTTCAACAAAAGAGTGCGCATGTGCATGCAAAGCCGTGGAGGCCATTTGTCCGATGTGTTATTCCATACATAACCCTATCCTATGTACTTTACGAGTCAATAAAAATATGACTATCAAAAGAATAAAAACGGCGTTTTCTATTTAATTCAAATCTTGCGTTAATTTTGGGACACCCTTTACATATATACATATATATTTCATCAAGTAGAGTTCACAGCTCTTATAGACTACTTATTACAAAATTACAAAAAATAATAATAAACTATAACATTAACAATTATTAAACTCCATAGCTCAAAAAAAAAAAATTCAATTCAATCAATTCAATAATTTTTTATTCAATTTTCACTTCAGAATAACATAATATAATAACAATATTTTTAGATACTCAAGAAGATAAGTTTAAAAAAGAATAAGATCTGAGCCATTCAGTAACATGTGTATTTCAGTGTTGAGTGGCCAGCTAAAACCAAATTTAAGCATACTAAAGAAAAACTGACGTGGGGTACTTTCAGTTGTTCTTTTCTGCAATTTTTAATTAATTCAAGTCAAAAATACAAAATTTAGATATCAAAATTAATTTACAAAAAACTTGAAAAATTGCTTTAAATAAAAGAATCCTTTTGCATTTATTGTCGTACTTTATAAACCAATTCAATATCGCTCATGTCCATTAGGGTGGAGCGTCAAATTTTTGTTTCGATTTTCAAATTCGAATAGCTTTAAAAGATTGCATAATTACGTTAACTATACGTAAAAAATAAGAAAAAAAATATTTTTCACTTTTCTTAGCCCTCTACCACAGCCCAAAGTTTGGAAAAATAGGCGAAATGGTCACTTTGTTTTTTTGTCGGCTCTGTAACTCTAAACGTATAAATCATACAAAAAAGTATTCTTAACAAAAAAGAAAGACAATTTAATTTTCTATGGAAATAACACTAAAAACTTGAAATTGCGATGAGCCGTTCTCAAGATATTTGTTAAAAAGCATCCTAAGAATACTACCTGAAGCCATTTTTTTTTTTTTTTTTTTTTTTTTTTTTTTTTTTTTTGAATACCTACCAAGTCATAGAATAAAATTTGAATATTTCTGCATTACGAAATCGTTTCTTTTTTTGAGCGACTGGACCGGAAGAAAGAAGTGTTCACACATGGTTTTGTTATTGCAATTTATTGTTTCTTGGTGTCGGTCTTTAATGCAGCAGGTAGGTACTTATTCGATGAGAAATGTTTTCTCGCGCCAGTCGAATGTACCGAATTTCGTAGTGCGGTTCCGATTTGGTTGATCGGTCGCAAGTGCAGCTGGTGGTCGGATTGGAAATGATTTTCTGGCGCCGCTCGAGGATACCGTTAGATTTTACTAAATATTGTGCTGTGGTTCTGATTTGGTTGATCGGTCGCAAGTGCAGCTGGTGTTCGATGAAAAATGGATTTCGCGGGCCACTCTATAGTTTGCATCTGTCTTTATTTAAGAGTGCAATAATTATTTAAGCTCAGTCGTTCATTGAACTGGTAAGAAGCAACACGATTTCGTTTCTCTATCAAATACCTACAATTCAAAATGTTGAAGCGAGTAACTCGTCAAGATTCCGACTGTCCTATCTTTGGAGCATCGTGCCTTATAGATAAAAGAGTGTTACCGACAATTGCTGAAGTTATAAAACACATAATTTTTGTGAGAAATGAACAAAAAAAAATAAAAATAATGGAAAGCAGCCATCTATCACACAAATATTTGAAACCCTAGGACTTGACATTATTGACGTATTGAAGACTGCATCTTTGCCTTCAGTGACAATACAACGCGTAAAACAACAAATGAAAAGTATCTATGATAAATATTTGCATTTTTTGAGATACCCAAAATCGAAACAAAATGAAAACTATAAAAACAATTTACAAGACTGGAAGAATAAATCTCTTACTAAATTATTTGATATTTGTTCGTGCAAGTGCGTAAATTTAAGTAACTGTGTTTGTCCAAGAGATAAGAAAGTTCCCCTACTAGAAAGATCTTTTCTTTTAGATCAAAGAAGTGACAGAAAAATGGCTATAGGCGGGTTGGACCTTTTGGAAACCAAAAAACTAAAGGAAAAAAGTTTGAGAAAAAAAAAATCAAGTGAGAAGGTACTAACACAAGAAACTTTGACGACATCATTAATTTGCACAAAAATTAGATCAAGATCAAGATCTCAATCAAAACCTCCAGTTTGCCCACCTACTGATTAAGATGATGACTCACAGCCAAGTACTTCTTCAAAATGCCAAGAAATTAGTGTAAGAAATCGGTTATGTCTTCCAAATTTGGCAAGAGTTTGTGATCAATACGGCATTTCGGATCGATCAATAGCAGCAGTTGCGAGTGCAGTCTTACAGGATGTTGGCTTGGTAACCACAGCAAATGTCGAAAACGTCATAGATAGAAGTAAAGTTCGTAGGGCCAGAAAACGACAAAGAGAAGTTCTTCAAGCTAAAGACTGTCTTTCGAACATTGAAAGCATTTATTTCGATGAAAGAAAAGACAGGACATTGCTTTGTGAAAAACGAGGCCAACGATTTTACAGAGTGACTAAAGTAATGGAACATATTTCACTAATAACGGAGCCGGGTTCAAACTACCTAGGACATATTACCATATTCTTCTATTAAATCCTTTCTTGCGGACAGAGAACTGGATTTAAGTAAACTGTCTGTTGTTGGTTGCGATGGTACTGCTAAAAATACTGGTAGGAAAAGTGGGGTTATCCGGCTAATGGAGTTGAAGCTGGAGCTACGTTAGGTTCTCAAATCTATTCAGGACCTAACATCAGAGAACTGGGGTTAAGAAGAATTATCCAAGCTAGAAAAAAACATAGGTCTTCAGTTAGAGTCTTTAAACTACCGAAATTGAACTTCAATGCCAAAGATTATGTTGACTTAATTATCTGGACCGAATCACAAGTGACAGCACCCCCAATTATTGGAGAAAATGAGTGATCAGGATTTAGAAGACATTCTACAAAAAAAACTCCAATCGACATGTCATTTCCAAACTACCCTTGTCACACTCAAGCAGTTGAGCGCTGAGTGAAGATGGTGACCGAAGCTTCAAATACAGTAGCTGGTGAAAAAGCAAGAGACGGGCTTTAAGATCAAGACTATATTCGCGAAGTATTTTGCCGTTTTTCCACACAAAAAGAAATTTTAACATTAAACAGTAAAAATGAAGGTATATTAAGTCTAGTTTTTGAATTATTTATGAATTTTTAAGTTTTAATTACTAAGTTTTTTTGTGTTTTTTGTCAATATAAAGCTAATAATATCATAATTTTTGTGTGTTTCATTTCATAAAAGAATAAGTATGAAGTTATTTCACACTTGTGGATGAATATAAATCAAACGAATAAAAGCACTATTTTTCAATATGAGTCGAAACTTTGAGCTCAGGTAGAGGGCTAAAGGCTTTATCCGAATTATTTTTTTTTAATGTAGAATTATTAAAATTACCAACTCGCAACATAATGGAGGTATTCGAATTTAATACAGCAACTTTTTTATTTCTCCATACATTGTCGTGCCACCCTAATGTCCATGGTGAAAATCCATTCTTTAATTTTTCTTAAGAAAGAGTTAATATTGTTTGTTGTTCTTATTCCAAGTGGAAGATTGTTGAAAGTAGTTCGCGATGTCATTAGATAGAAGTTCATAAAATGTGTTTTATGTGCAATCAAAGTGCTGACAAGTTCTAAATTGTTGACCCGTAAATTGTATATTGAAGAATTTCTGCTGGGAATATTACCACTTTGTTGATAGAATTCTTTTAAGACCTTAAAAACATACAGGTGACGCAACGGAAGTATCTTTAATTCGCAAAAAAGAGGCCAGCTGTGTGTACGTTGATTTTTACCACAAATAACACGAATTATAGGTTTTTGGGCAATTAAAATGGGTCTAAAAGTGCTCATAAAAGTACCCCCTCAACTAACTATACCGTATTGCAATTTAGACTGACTAAGTCCGTAGTAGATCATAGTTAAAACATTCTTAGTGCAAAATGGTCTTAACAGATAAGTCTTAAGCGTAATAAGATTCATATAATTTTTAAGTAAATTAACATGAGATTTCCAGTTTAGATTACTGTCGAAAATAATTCCTAAGTATTTAAAAGAGTCAATACGTTCAATTTGAAAACAGTTTGGGGAACACTGGTTATTCATTAAAAAATTGTATCTACCACATACATGCAAGGGTAAAACGAATTTTTGACAATCATACGAGTGGAAATACAACTCAAAATCCTTAGGAAAGTCATCTGTTAGCTTGAAACACATAACTTTTGTTTTATCGCTAATAATTAGTTTATGAAATGCAAACCACGCCCTTAGTAATTGTAAATCTTTATTTAAGTTGGCAAGACATTGAAAATAAGTCGGAACAGTGTAAGTAAATGCTACATATATCATCTGCAAAGGCTATAAGATTTCCAGAAAAATCTTGAAGGAACAGCGAGTTAATGTAGATTAAGAAAAGTAAAGGTCTTAAAACAGAGCCCTGTGGAACACCATTTTTTAATGTTTGCACATTACTGAAAACATTATTAATTAATACTCTTTGTTCCCTTCCAATCAAATATGATTTAAACCATTCATATATTATACCTCTAAAACCAATATTATATAACTTACTTAAAAGTATTTCATGATCGATCATGTCAAATGCCTTTGTCATGTCAATGAACAGCGCCATCGTTGAGTGGCTTTCGTTGATACCCTTGTATAAATCACAACTTACTTTTAAAATAGCATCTTCCGTACTTCTACCTGATCGAAACCCAAACTGAACTTCGGAAAAAAAATTGATTTTTTCGAGAAATGAGAGCATGCGTGTTTTAATTAACTTCTCAAAAAGCTTGGAAAACGTAGGAAGCAGGGAGATAGGCCTATAATTAGCTATATTTTTATGATCTCCTTTTTTAAAAATTGGGATAACTTCTGCTATCTTCAAAGCTTCCCAAAACTTACACTTAAGTTGGAAATATAGCATAGTATATCGACAATTTCCCAAGATACTTTTTTTAAGATAACCGCAGAGATGCCATCACTAGTACAAGATTTCTTATTTTGTAAACTTTGAATTTGCATATGTATTTCTCCAGGGGAAAATTCTTGAAAGTAGAAGCTATTAGTTTCCATTTTATCTTTTTTTATGCTATCAGCGATGGTACAGTTGCATCAAAGGTGGTTTGGTTCAGGAGGTTTCAGAGCATCGGTGATATTTACAAAATAATCATTAAAACTACCCGCTATTATATTCGGATCAGAAGTAACAACATTATTGCATAGAATGTTTGAAATCTCATTTGGTTTATGTTGCTTACCTAAAATACAATTAACAACTCTCCATTCTTTTTTCACATCGCCCCTATATTGATTTAAGCGGTTTTTATAATAGGAATCGCGTGCCTCAGAAGTTGTTTTTTTTACACGTTTGCAGAGCTGAGAATAATATTTTTTTTAATTTAAGTTGAGTGGATGCCTTTTGCATTTTTGAGCGATGCTATTTTTAAGTTTTATTTGCTTTAGCAAACTTTGTGTCATCCAAGGCCTCAAGAGTTTTATTTTGTTTGACAATTTTAATAGTTTTTTAGAACTCTCTAAATGTCTACTTAATATGGTAGTGAATTGATCATACGGTTCAGAAGGATCATTAAATGTGACTTAAAAATATCTCTACTAGAACATTGGAAAAAAATCTACATTTTCATTTTTACATACTGAATTTGCCTGTCTTAAACAACGGGAAATTGGCTCATTTAAGCCATAATTTACTCTGTGTTGAGGAACACAGAAAGTATCAAACACTCTTAAAGTATACCCCGGGCAATTAAAACAAACCTTACTTAGCAAAAATGAACAATCAATTTTAGAATTTATTAAGTCTCTAATAAACATTGCATCAAAATATTTTCGTCGAATTTCAAGACTTTGTAGCCCAAAAATAAACATCGGGCATCTATGAAGGTCGAGGAATATTCCAACGTAATAGATAAAACATGTATCTAGAAAGGAATTTTTGAATTTTTTCTAGTCTATTTGAGTGAATGGAATAAAAAGGATTCCATACTATACAACCATATTCCAAAATAGACCTCACGTATGAGAAATACAGGCACTTAAGAGTGAAGGGATCCTTAAATTCCTTCGAATTTCTTCTAATAAATCCTAACATAGAACTTGACTTGGCTACAAGATAGTCTATGTGACTATTAAAATTGAACTTAGTGTCAAATATTACACCTAGATCTTTCTTTTCTTTAATTTTAACAAGAGTCGTATTTCCTAAAGAATATTCAAAACATAAAGGTGAAAGAATGTAAGACTCTGACACTTAGATACATTTAAAAATAGCTTATTGTTTACACACCAATCATATAAATTGAATAAGTCTTTTTGCAACTTTAAACAATCTGATACATTTTTTACAATGCAGTAGATTTTCAAATCGTCAGCAAACATAAGACATTGTGTTGAAATTGAAAATTAAATATACTTGTTTTGTTCGTTTATAATAGTTTGCTATGTAACTTGTTTTATTTATATTTTAATTTCTAACGAAAAATAAAGATTCGAAATTATTATCTTTGAATATCTTAAACACAAAGGACGTGTTTTTCATCACATTGTGAATGAACAAGAACATCTGGAATATCATTTACAAGTAGAAGAAACAACAAAGGGCCCAGATGACTTCCTTGGGGGACACCGGATGTAACCATAATAGCATCAGAAAGCCTATTGCCAATACGAACGAATTGGGTTCGATCACTCAGATACGACTCAAACCATTTCAATAGATTAGAGTTAAAACCATACCCTTGAAGCTTTCGAAGCAAGATATGATGATCAACTCTATCGAATGCTTTGGCAAAATCAGTATAGATCACATCGCACTGAAAACCTTTCTCCATTGTTGTAAGCACAAAATTAGAAAAAAATATAAGATTTGTGTTAGTAGATCTACCACTTACAAAACCATGTTGCATTGGAGAGATCACTTCTTTTAATAAAAGTATAAGTTTCTTATAAATCAACTTTTCGAAAAGTTTTGGGATAGCTGATATTTTACAAATTGGACGATAGTTTTGAACATCATTTTTTGAACCTGCTTTGTAAATAGGAAATATAAAAGAATTTTTCCAACTTTTAAGAAATATGCCTGATTCAATTGAGCGGTTGAATATAATGCTTAGGTTAGGTTAGGTTAATGTGGCTGTGGATACAAAAACCACACACTTAGGCCAGAAGAAAGGCCCATTGTGATACCACATGAATCTAGAGATTTACTTCCCACTAGTCGAACCATTTTGAGCTTTTTATAAAGCGAAGGAGATATCTGATATCCTTTTTACCTAGTTCACTGGGATCATCAAAAGAGTATTCTCCCAGATGAAGTTTTGCGTCTTCGTGAAAGAGCAGGGCAGGTGCAGAGGAGGTGAAAATTGATTCTTCTTCTTCCTCGTCTATGCAGCTCCTGCAGAAGTCATTTGAGGCTACACCAAGTCGTATTGCGTGTCTGCCTATAAGACAGTGTCCCGTAAGGACACCTATTAGGGAGCTAATATGAAGTCTGCTTTGGGATAACAAGTCTTTAGAGCGCTTTAGGTCCAATGAAGGCCATATTAGTTTTGTGGCTGCGCATGTTGGTAAATTGTACCACCTAGAGTTTGCTATCTCGAAAGCTTTTTCTTTTAGCAGAAGTTTACATGTAGCTATCGGTATACCTATCTTCTCCCTTTCAGGTGAAATAGGTATGACGGTTCCATTTTTAGCGAGTTCATCGGCTCTACAATTTCCTGCGATGTCTCTGTGGCCCGGCACCCAGCATAGGTGAATGTTAAATTGCTGCGCCATCTCCATAAGAGATGATCGACAATCGAGGGCCGTTAGAGAGTTGGTTGAGACACCGTCAAGAGACTTGATAGCAGCCTGACTGTCAGAGAAGATGCGTATATCAGAAGTTGATATCACGTTTTCTCTTAGCCAGGAGAGAACCTCTTTGATCGCTAAAATTTCCGCTTGGAAGACGCTACAATGATTAGGGAGGCGGAATGAGATGCTTAGATTAAGCTTTTCTGAGTACACACCACTCCCTCATTTGTCTTGGATCCATCTGTATAAAAATGGATGCTTTTGTCATCCAGGAGTTTTTTATCTTCCCATTCATCCCTGGATGGAATGGATACCTGGAAGTTTTTACCAAATTGGGGTTTTGGGATAGTGTAGTCTATGTACTTTGGTATAGAACCAAAGCGGTTCAGAATGATGGAGTGCCCAACATTGTTGTTGGTCCACTGAGATGAGGCGTTGAGTCTTATGGCTGTACTCGCTGCCACTTGTTTGCTGAAAATGTCGAGGGGTGTCAGATGGAGGAGAGTGTTTAACGCTGCTGAGGGTGTGGTTCTCAAAGCCCCGCTAATGCAGAGACATGAAGTGCGTTGGACTCTGCTGAGTTTGTCGCAATATGTGACTTTCTCCAGTGCAGTCCACCACACTGCAACCCCGTACATAAGTATTGGTCGGATGACCGATGTGTATAGCCAATAAGTTATGCGAGGTTGAAAACCCCATTTGTTTCCTATGGCTTTCTTGCAAAGGAAAAGAGCTGCTGTAGCTTTTTTAACTCTTTCCTGAATATTAGGTTTCCAACTTAATTTTTTGTCCAATATCAGACCAAGATATTTGGCCTCATTGGTGAAAATTAGTGGTACACCTTTTATTGAGGGAGGTACAATTTCTGGGATCTTGTATTTCCGCGTAAAAAGAGGTCTGTTTTTTGAGGATTAATACTAAGTCCACAGTGATCTGCCCATCTAGTGAGCATATTGAGTGCGTTTTGGAGGAGGTCTCTCAGTGTATTTGGATGTTCTCCTATGACGGCGATAGCAACATCATCGGCATACGCAATCACTCTGTAGCCTTCTCTCTCAAGGGATATTAGTAGCTCGTTAACCACTATGTTCCACAGGAGAGGGGACAGAACACCACCTTGCGGAGTGCCTCTACTGACAGACCTTTTCGCACAAAAATCCCCCATCTTAGAATTGATGATCCTGCTTTTTAGCATTAGATTTATCAATTCACAGAGTGAGTATTCGACATTTAGGGTCGTCATAGCAGAAGTGACAGCGGATGTGTCAACGTTGTTGAAAGCGCCTTCAATATCTAGGAAGGCCACCATAGTATATTGTTTTTGTTCTAGGGAATATTCGATAGTTCTTACTAAGGTGTGCAAGGCTGTTTCTACCGATTTCCCTTTGCAGTAAGCATGCTGAGACATCGATAGTCTCTTATCAATGCTGTTACGTACGTGGATATCAATCAAACGTTCCAGAGTCTTGAGAATGAATGATGATAGGCTGATAGGTCTTAGATCTTTAGGGTTGACATGCGAACATTTGCCCGCCTTGGGAATGAAAACTACCTTTACTTCTCTCCATCGCTGAGGTATATGGACCATATCTAGACAACAATATAATGCTTAGTGACAAAGCAATTGCCTGTGCGGAATTTTTAAAAAGTATTGGTGGAAAACCATCAAATCCTGCTTTTTTATCTAAAGTCAGAATGTTTAACTCTTCTATAACTTCGTTTACCGAGATATACAAATTTCCAAAATTTAATGAATTTATAGAATTATTATGAAAATAGACTACCGGTCAAAAGTTTGAGACCACCTCTGAAATTTGAGAAATATCGAGTTTTAACCCCTAAACTGAAGTTTTAGGAAAAAAGTTAATACGTGAAAAAAGTGAAGAGCATGTCTAGTTGTAAATGATAGAAAAATATAAACTAGTTTTGTACTAAACATAAATTATTTATTTAAAAAACCAATAAAAGCTCTAAATTGAGTTTTCATCAAAAAACCCTCCTTTAAATTCAATAATTTTGTTTACAATTTTGGGCAATCTTCTTACAAGGTTTTGTATTTTTTCTTGTGGAATATTACTCCAGCAATTTTGTAGATTTTCCCAAAGAGCAGATTCCGATGTTATGTTGTGATTCCGGACATTTCTGTCAAGCTCTTCCCATAAGAGCTCAATGGGGTTAATATCTGGAGACTGCGGTGGCCATACCATTACTTTTAGAATTTCCTCATCTTCTTTTTGTTTCAGGTATCCCCGGCAAAGTTTTGAAGTGTGTTTCGGGTCATTGTCATGCTGGAATACAAAACCTTCACCGATTAATCGGAGTCCAGATACCAAAACGTGGTCTTCCAATATCGTTTTATAGGCTTCTTTATCCATTCTTCCGATCACTCGTGTTAGATCTCCTACTCCATCGAAGGAAAAACATCCCCACACCATTACTGAACCACCTCCATGCTTTACAGTTGGGACCAAACAGTCTGGTAGCATCTTCTGTTCAGCACTGCGCCTGACGTACACTGCGATTTGAGCCAAATATCTCAAACTTGGACTCATCGCTCCATAAGACTCTGTTGAAGTCTCCATCTGTCCAATCCTTATGGGTTTTGGCCCATTCCAACCGTTTGATCTTGTTTTGGGGTCGTTAGGTTAGGTTCCGCACTGTAACACGCCCAAAAAGTCCAGCATGCCTTAGCCTTCGTTGTATCGTTGATACAGATAATGGTTCTTCCCGGATTTCATTGATCTCGGCGCGTATTTCTGGTGCTGTTTTCTTCCTAGAACGCTTGCTTATGGTGATGATATGCAGATCTTCGGTTTTTGTCGTAACTCTAGGTCGTCCTGACCTCGGTTTATCCTTAAAACCGCCGGTTACTCTAGGTAACGCTGTATGGTCCTGTGAACTGCTCCTTTGGATATCTTCAGTTTTGTGGCGATTTCTCTTTGCGAATAGCCTTCTTCAATAAGGGTAATAATCGCAGATCGAGTTTCAATAGCTAATTCCTTAACTTTTCCCATGATGCGCACTTTGTTTACTGGAGAAGATCACAGTCTCAAATAAATTTAAATTGGATCAAACCGAGCATTATATGCAAAATCCTGAATATGCAGGTATTCAAATTTTACATTTTTTTACCCTTTAATATTACTCCAGTCATAAAAAAATTCCAAATTGAATGTAAAAAGTCATAAAAAATAAAAACTATGGGAAATCCAAATAGAAGCCAAAAATCCAATATTGTTTTTTTTTACCTTTTTTTCACAAAATTCCTCATAATTTACAGAAAACGATTAATATCTGGGGTTTTTTCACTTGCACCTTTTATGAATGGTCTAAGTTCACAATGCAGGTAAAAAAATCCTATATTCATTCATAAACCCAAGCGCTAGGTACAAGGTTAGGTTAGGTTAGGTTGAGGGGCTGACAGTTGATGTCTTTACCGTCACACTTAGATCAACACAGATCCATTGTGATACCCATGAGTATTGCTACTCAAGCTTATAAGAAAAACCTATGTGTTCAGTGAGTCAAGCCATTTAGAGGCTTTGACGAAGTTCAGAATGTTAGTACCTGGCGTACTAGAGAGTTCTTTTAAATCCCCGAAGAAATAGTTGCCAAGCAGTTTCTTCCTTTGATGGGAGAGTGCGGGACAGTGACACAGAAAGTGCGAAGTATCTTCATGCACCTCCTCGTCACCGCATCCTCTGCATAGATCATCTGAACTGATTCTCATCTTTTTCATATGATAACCTAACAGATTATGTCCGGTGATAATGCTTACAAGAGATCGAAGTGATCCCTTTTGTAGCTGCATAATTCTTTCCGTTCTTTGTTTGTTAAAACAGGGCCAGATCTTTCTTGTAGTGCCGCAGGTGTCAAGAAGGTTCCACCTTTCATCGGCCTTAATTGTTATTCTTTTTGAGATTTCCTGTTTTAAATAACAGGTAGGGATGCTAACTAGCTGAGCTTGGCTTACGTCAAGCATTGACCCTAATCTTGCTAATTCATCGGCTTTCTCGTTGCCTACTATATCGCTGTGGCCTGGGACCCAGCAGAGTCTAATGTTGTGCTGTACGCCAAGAACCTTAAGCTCTTCGCGGCAGCATGAAACAAGCTTCGATTTTACCTCAGTTGCAGTAATCGCTTTTATTGCCGCTTGGCTATCAATGTAAAAGGTGATATCAGCTCGTGGTATCGCCATCATTGATACCTTTTTAGCAGCTGTTGTCACTGCCAGGACCTCCGCTTGGAAGACGCTGCTGTGGTTTGGAAGCCTAAGCGAGGCGGTCAACTTGAGAGATTCAGAATATAAGCCTGCCCCTACACCAGTGTCCGTTTTAGAGCCATCAGTATAGATAGCTTTTGACGACTCACTGGAGTATGGTATATTATCTATCCATTGCTCTCTGCTTGGGATGGCAGCTTGGAATGGTTTATGAAAATCAAGTACGGGTATTTTATAGTCTGCTGTATTACTATGACCCATAATTTTATGAAGGATCTGGGCGTGTCCTATGGAACTGTTTATCCAGACTTTAGTTTGACTAAGTCTCAGGGCACTTTTGGCCGCAGATTCTTGAACAAACAGGTCTAGGGGAATCAAATTGAGTATAACTTCCAGTCCCGCAGTTGGAGTGGATGCTCCCGTAATGCCAGTGCACACAAGTCTTTGAACTTTTGTCAAAGTTTTCAGGTTCGTGCTCTTTTCTAAAGCTTTCCACCATACCAAATTACCATAGGTTAGTATTGGTCTAATTATTGCCGAATACATCCATCTGATAATTTTAGGGTTTGGTCCCCAGGTTTTCCCGAAAATTCTATTGCAGGAGTAAAAGGCAATCGATGCCTTTTTGAATCTATCTTTAGTGTTCAGGCCCCAGTTTAGTTTTTTATCTAAGATCACACCGAGGTACTTTGCGTGGTCGGAGATTTTAAGAGGGCAGCCTTCGATTGAAGGAATTTTAAAATCAGGTATTTTACGCTTGTTAGTAAATAGCACTAGTTCTGTTTTAGCTGGATTAACTGTCAGCCCACAGTTCCTAGTCCATTTGCTTACCAACGAGAGGGCGTATTCGGTTTGTTCACTGATAGTGGGTAGGAACTTACCAGTCGCTAGCAATGCAAGATCATCAGCGTAGGCTATTATCTTTACTCCACTTGATTTCAATTTAGAGAGTATACCGTTCATGACAAGAACCCAAAGTAGCGGTGAGAGAACTCCACCCTGAGGGGTGCCTCTGGATGTGATTACTCTCACCCTTTCTTCCGCTAGCTCAGAGTTAATTTGTCTCTTTCGGAGCATACTCAAGCGCTAGGTACAAATAAAGCAACCCTTTGAAGGTGGTCTCAAACTTTTGACCGGTAGTGTAACTTATAATAATAAATAAATCATGAATCTTATCTAAGTTAACACAAACTATAAGTTGGTCAATATCATGACTTGCATTAATACTTGTTGATAACAAACCAATCTCAATACAAGAAAAACATGATCTGACTGCTATCAAAACACCTCCACCTCTGTCAAAACCTGATTTGTTGGGACATCGATCTTTACGGAAAACATTATAATCCTCGTTATTAAAAAGCTCGGAAGTATGATGATTTTCATTCAACCAAGTTTCTGAGAAAGCAATGATGTCATATTGTTGCGAAGATGAGAAGATTGAGGTTTCTTTAAGTTTTGTTCGAAGTCCACCAGTGTTAAGGTAGAAGAATAAATATGATTTCACATGCGTGGGCGATAATGTATCGATTTCAGGCATGGGTGGTGGCGGAAGACTTCCATCAATACTTCCTCTTATTAGGTATTCTTGGAGGCCGATTCACGTCGCGTCGTACTGTGCGTCGAATGTATGGAGATGGTGGACAAAAATTTGTTTTCCGAAACATACATAAGTTTAAAATAAGTCTAGAAAATTCAAAAGAAAGACAAATTTAATAAACAAAGACAAGGTCAAGTTATACCTACAAGTTGACCGTAAAGTTGCACTGCAATTATAGCATTTTAATACATTACAAACACTCCCATCAATCATTGTAAATACCATTTTAAATGAAATGTTAACATTGAAAACTTGTTTGTTTAGAAAGAGATGATGAAGTTAAATAAATAGATTCAATATCGTTTTTACTATCTTAAAGTTAATTGAAAAATTGGAATTTCAGTTCTTACTTTCCACAGTTACAT
The DNA here is from genome assembly GCA_920104205.1 of Eupeodes latifasciatus. NCBI lineage: Eukaryota > Metazoa > Arthropoda > Insecta > Diptera > Syrphidae > Eupeodes > Eupeodes latifasciatus. The sequence goes on along the minus strand of OV049924.1, from coordinate 386,584,923 downwards.
TTACAAAATTATATACCTATATTTTAAATATAAGAATAAATCCAATTTGTTAGAACTTAAAGCTTTTAAGATTTAAATAAAACTGACCTATAAGTTCAATCATTTAAGACTCCTCATCTTGAACAAGCTTTTTACATTCTTTTATAAACATACATGTGCAATGTAAAGAGGCCCTAAAGGAACTGGATATGAGCGTCACTCTTATCTGGATACCGGGCCATAGGGGCTATGAGGGTAATGAGAAGGCAGACGAGCTAGCTAGGCAAGGATCAGCCCTTCACAACTCCTGGCAGTGAGAGTATATGCTCCTCTTGGAGTTGTGAAGGGCAATATCCTGACCAAATACACATCAGAAGCAAATCATAGGTGGAGTAGTTTAACGAGTTGCGTTATATCCAGGAAAATATGACCCGCCTATAACAAACCAAAATCAATCAATTTAATTTCCAAACCAAGGCATGACATAGCCAGGATTGTCGCTATCTGCACAGGGCATTGGCCTGTAGGGGAGCATGCGGCAAAATTGGGTATACCACATAACTCTTTCTACCGTAGCTGTGAGAACCGGGATGAAAAAGAAACAGTCCCACATTTTCTATGCCATTGTCCGGCCCTGGCCAGGAAAAGAGCACTCCACTTGGGTAAGGAATTCTTCGACGGTATTGAGGAACTCTCAGAATTCAAGATCAAAGATTTGATCTCATACCTAAATAGCACAAAGTGGCTTTAACCCCCTCCCCCCCTTATTTCTCCCTCACTAAATGGTACTATGAGATAATAGGCCGTAGGGTAGGGGAATAAAATTACATTTTATATTTTACATAGGACTGCACGTGCGGAACGTGCACCATCCATAGCCCATTTTCAAATCCATTCAGAATCTCACGAGGTATGGTATCAAAACGGCGCACTCAGCGCTAATTGTGTCCTGCGCGAAGCAGGACAGCCATTTCTACCTACCTACCATAAACATACATTTTATGGGTCTGCAATAGGAAGAAGAAGGGGCATTTTTCCATAGCTCAATAACAGTATTGTCATCGACCAATTTTAAAGGGCAGAACACTGTTGGAAAAAGAAATTCGTCTGTCCTTTGTGAATCAGTAAAGATTTGTTTGTACTGACTATGCCCAGAACTTACGTCGAAGCCCCACTTGCAGATTAATGTGGCAGTTGTTTTATGTTGTATTTGGGAAATGTCTGCTATACTTTCTCCAGTTTTATTTAAAAGCTCTTGAAGGTCAACAGATGTAGTCGTTTCTGTTGCCTCCCTCTTGCTGGGAAGCATCTGTTTTTTTTTTTGTTAGCTTTTTCAGTTTGTATAAGCTGGGAAAACAATCTTTGTGCAACGCATTAACAACTAACCGTAACACTTTATACTTATTTTCAGAAAGATCTAGGTCTAAATACAGTGCTAAGGCTTCTTGCGGAGTTCAACCCATTTTGTTTCCTGCAGAATCAGCTCCCTCACCAGAAAATCTTCCGGACAGTTCTGCTGCGAACCGAAGCTCTTCAGTGGAATTTGAGACCAAAATATCCTCTACTCTACGTTTTTTTGGTTTTGTGAGATGCCACTTCGAATGGTTTTTTCGGCCTTCCGCGACTGCTTCCAGGTTAATCGGCAGAAACACTATTGGCGACAGTATTTTTAATACTCGAAGAAAGAGTGAAGTCACTTTTTAACCAAAGCATTGCAGCTTTAAATCTCAAATTTACTTTTTTTATTTTTGTCCACCCGTCGCCTCGGCTCGAGATAACCATGCAATGAAACCGCTCGCGTAAAATATGGATTGTATTTTGAGCTGTGTGGCACGTGGCACAGTGGTTTCGCCCATACGACAAAAATACAAAAAATAACAGTGATTGTTTTGTTTGTTTCTTGACTTTTTATAATAGATAATTGATCTATTTTTACTGTTACAAACATTTCGTCATAAATTTCACGTGTTATCACTTTTGTTTTCTCATTCAAAGTGAGCTAATTGCACGGTCTGAACATAGGTCCATATTTGTGACTAAAGTGAACTATTTTTAAAGTGAATTCTTTTTATCAAAGGAATTTTTTGGAATTTTTGTTTTAATGGAGTTACAAAAACAAGGTGTGTAGAATATTTTAAAAATTCTTAAGTAATATTTTTATTTTTATTTTAAAAGTTACGATGGTAAAACTCCGCTGTGGTTAAAGTTGCTTTTTTTATTTTACTTTAAAGTTTAGGTAAAGTTTTAACCTAGTCTTGAATGTAGCTTAAAAATAAAGTTTTTACCCAAGTGTTGAGAAAACTCACAGCTTTTTGAAAAATATAGTCTAACCACCCACAATCACCCACTAACAGTAAAATTTAAGTTTTTCTTTTGATTTCACACCATTTACGAATTTTGTTTATATATGAACATTTCATAATTCTGTTACTCGTAGGTTCAATGTATTTTTTGAGTATTTTATACATTTTTCTTACAGACTTGAGGTACAGAAATGGCAAATAAGGTCTAAGGAAGAGAAGGAAATACTTTCCAGAAATAAAAAAAAATTTGATCTGAATTCAGTCAAACTAGGATTAATTATAGATCAACCAAAAGTGGTGGTAGTAGAAAGTTTTTTGAAAATAGTGATATTTCTCCAGAAATAACAGGTCTGGACAAGAGTCTAATCGATAGATATGCTACTATATTAAAAACCATGTCTTCTGGGTATGGTATTGATGCAGCTAAGTTTAGGGACTTTACTTTAGTAACAGGAAGACAATTGGTTTCTACTTATCCATGGTATAACCTTCCAGCATCTGTTCATAAGATACTTATTCATGGTTCAGACGTTATAGAAAATGCTCTTTTACCTATAGGCGAATTGTCTGAAGAGGCAGTTGAGGCTAAAAACAAAGATATAAAGTCATTTAGATTAAACCACACACGGAAAACCTCGCGAATAGCTACTAACGAAGATTTGATAAATCGATTGCTTTTAAGTTCTGATCCATACATAACAGGCTTGAGGAAACTGCCCCAAAAAAATAACACAACTCTGTCAAAGGATGTCCTAGCTCTACTTTCTGTTACTTAGAACATTATTTTATCTAATTTTCTTGTTAATCTTTTTTTGTTACCAAAAGTATCTTATCTTGTTTTAATTGGATTTTTATATTGTTATTTTATGTTTTTTTTTTTTAAGTTTATCCACACAGTTGTGAAAACATACTCGTTTGTATATACAATTTTTTAATTTAATTTTTGTAACCATATTTGTGAAATTAAATATTTATTTTATTTTTCTAGAAAAATATTATGTTTTTATTTCAATAGCGAAACATTTTTTGGGCCTATTATTTTTAAAGTTATAAAGTACACAAATGGGAAAATCCCTCCAAAAAGAAGGCGTGAAAAAAATTTCATATTGATACAAAAAAGCCTTATCTTAAACAAAAATATCTTATAACGACCCTGTATAAATTTTAGGGATTATGTTAATTTTTTTAAGTGAGCGTGGCAGAAGTTGGAAATTTTGTATGATGATGTCTTATGAAATCTTTGATAATATCTGAAAGTTTCATCAAGATCGGTTGAGTGGTTCCGATTTTATTGAATTTTGACGCTCTCTCCATACAACCGAAACCACTGTGCGTGGTGCCATCCTGTTGATACCTTATTTCTTCGATGTCATCCAATTCAGGACACGAGGAGTTAGTGATCATCAAACTATAGAGATCGCTATATGGTGTCCAAAATCCACACCAAACAGATACTTTATTTGGGTTCACTGGCACCTCGTGAATATCGAGTGAATTGGTCGTCCCAAATCTGGCTATTGTGCTTATTCATCCAAAAATGGGCCTCACTGCTAAAGGGGATTTTTCCACCTAAATTGGGATCAACTTCTAATTGCTCTATTGTTATCTCAAAGCAGACTTCATATTAGGTCCCTAATAGGTGTCCTTACGGGACACTGTCTTATAGGCAGACACGCAATACGACGGAAACAATCTCTCACCTCCTCTGCACTTGCCCTGCTCTTTCACTAAGACGCAAACTTCATCTGGGAGAATACTCTTTTGATAATACCAGTGAACTAGCTAAAAAGGATATCAAATATCTCCTTCGCTTTATAAAAAGCTCAAAATGGTTCGACTAGTGGGAAGTAATTCTCTAGATTCATGTGTTATCACAATGGGCCTTTTCTTTTGGCCTAAGTGTTTGGACTATGAATCCGCAGCCACTTTAACCTAACCTACCTAACCTAACCAATTGCTCTAAAATCCAATTAGCGAACACACAACGCTGCATATGGTGGTTTGGTTTCAGCTCTGAAATCAGTTGGATTTTGTATGGGTGCAGGTTCAAGCCAAATTCACTATGTTGTGGTCTACGAAGTCATGCAAAGTTCTTGTGTGCGACGCGGAATCGACTGCTTCTAATACTGCTGCACACTTTCACGATGAGCCGCGACGTTTTCGTTGAAGTTCGGGTGTTGGCTGATTTTGCGCCGAGCCGTCAGACTCGATTTTGGCCACCAAACGTTGAATAGTCGACTTGGAAGAACGACCATGTACCCCATAGGTTAGTTTAGGTCAGGTTGATGGGCTTGCGATTGATGACGTTATCGCCTCATTTAGATCAATGTAGATCCATTGTGATACCCTGAAGTATTGAACTTTCCTAAAAGTATAATAAAACCTATCATATGGCTTTGGTGAAGCCTAATAGGCCTCTTCTTGGAATATCTTCAAGTTCTTCAAGATTATTAAAGAAGTTTTGCATGCGAATTTGTGGCAGAGTGCTGGGCAATAGTTGGTATAAGAAGTGGACTGTGTCTTCATGTTCTTCCTCTACACTGCATCCTCGGCACATGTCGTAGGTACAAAGGTGCATTTTCTTTTTATGTGGGAGTGGGATTTTGTTTGTTTTGTCGAAATTGGGCCATAAGTTTCTTGGTCGTTACACAAGTTTCAAAGCTTTTCCATCTTTCATTGGTTTCTATGAGTATTTTGTTACCAACGTTTTTAATTCACAGGATGAGGTGTGTATGGTTAAGTCTATACTAGATTGGTTTAGTTTTTTTTACCAATCCTACCCAGCAGAGACTATTATTATGCTGTGAACAAAGAACCGAACCGTAAGTTCTTGGCGACAGTAAATTACAAGCTTCAATTTATTTGTTGTGGCATAAATTGATTTTAATGCTAGTGCCATAATTGACAATACTTCCGCTTGAAAAACCTCATAAAAAGCAGACAGAGCGCACATCGTTGCTACTGCAGAACACCCATTTTGATAATAAAATTTTATAATTTGCACGTGCTGCTCGACACTGTAACCTTCCATGATAATTTATCTTTAGCGTCTGATTAAGGAATATATTTTGACAGAAAGTAAAAGAAACGAGCTGTCACAATCAAATCGGCACTTTTGGAAAACCCTTTATTTGCAACCCTCTACTCTTTTTCAATTAGATGGTATCTATATCGTAAAGAGTTGTTTAAAAAATAAAAACTAGACTTATGCCCATTTATACCTTTCATAAGATATTATGTAAGCCTTAATTCTCACACAAAAATAGTAAAATTTTATTACTTTAAAAAAAAGCTCCTTATAAATAAATGTTGTTATTTTATTTTCAGAACGCAAAAAAGACGCTGTTCCAAAAACACAACAGACAATAAATTAACAAATGAAAATAGCTGAAAACGAAACGAAAACCCACCATCAACAATATTTGTCCCTAACATGGTATTGTATGTTACGTAAGTGATAGTTCTAAGCTAAGCTTATCAGAATTAGAAAATAATACCTTACCGATTAATGGATCATCATCATCGTTAGCTTTAAGCTGATTTCCTAAGGAAAAGAACGAGAATTTATAACAAAAGTTTATTAATATTTTTAGTATATAAGGCACCTAATATGAGTCACAAATGTCAAGAAAATAACTATAAACTATAAACAAGGCGATATTAAACTAAGTTATGAGTTAGAGTTAAGAATATTTATGAAATTAGTACATTCAAAATTATTTAAATTTATTTATTTGAAACTATATTATTTAAATTGCTTTTATTTTGTGTCATGATGAAAAACGCAACTTAAAAGAAGAAAAAATCAGCTCCTTTCTAATTTTAAGTGCATCCAACATAACCCAGACAAAATTAACTTTTATATCTAATTTCATTTTGATGTTTAATTTTGTGTCTCTGAACAAAATTCAATGGATCCATTAAATTCTCACACGTATCTCCGCAGAGATAAGTCGTTGAATCTATTTCATTTATTGACCGATCGTGAACTTGGCATCGACCGTCGTCACTATGTCCATCGTCGACCTTCGAAGAACTTTTGTGTAGACTTTTTTAAATGCATCCCACCTAATCTGACAATAGCCAATGTCGAGAAACACACAAATTTCATACGTAAATTCAGTCCAGATGGCAAGTATTTAATATGCTTCTCACGAGATCAGCAATCATTTGAAAGTTATAAATTCCTCGGTACAACGAATGCCTTCCAGATGCTCTACAAATGGAAAAGTGAATATGTTCCGCCCGATTGTAACACCGGACTGGGCCACGAAATTCGCCAAAATATATTCAACCAATTGTTTCAATTGCATTGGTCCATTCAATTGACTTCGACATTTATGCGTGCGCTGTACCGAGAGTTTAGTATATTCACCGAAGATGGAGAGTACATTATTATAGCTAGTCACATGCCCATCCAAGAGGAACATCTCCCCTCGTATTACACTCTGAATTCAATAGGTCGAATGCACTTCGAATATGATTTGTTTTGGTATCGATTTTATATGGTTAGGTTGAGCGATGGATCGGTAAGTGATACCATAGAGTTCCCCAATGATTTTATCAGATTATCCCACAACCATGGAGTTTCGTTGAGAGGTAATTTGATGGTTGTGGTTTCGTTATTCCACCAAAGGATAAATATTCTGAAATTGCGTGATGGAAAATTTATAAGACTCAATACACTTGGCCGCTATCCTCACGGAACCGATGAATGTATATGTAAACATGTTCCTGAATATGAAAAATGTTGCCAAACGCCCGATGCAGGACACAATGGACTAAAGCAGAAGATTCTAATTTATGTGTATAGAAAGGTGTTGAATTTTCAAGATGAAAAACGCACTGAAATGATTCAATTATTCTATCGCCGATTGTTTATCTACGAAGCAATGCAAATTTATAAATTGCAATTTCTCGATCCGGATCACTTGTTAATTCGCTACGATCTACACAAACATCCCAATGTTCAAACAACCGAATTGCATAAATTATTTGTTGTCTACAATCTCGTGGACGATGAGATTGTTAAAGTTTCAGCTGAAAATTCCTCTGATTTATTATTTTATTTTGTGTTTTTTTGTGATTATTTTCGGGATGTACGTTCGAAATTCACGGGGCGAGCACCATCGTCGTCCAGTAATAACGTTCAAATACGATATGCTCAGATGCGAATAATAAATGCATTCCCTCGGGGTTATTTTGATGCGGCGTATAGGTTGTTACCGCAAATACCATTGTCCGTGCAAAGTTATTCGGTTTCGCCGTATTTAGATTTGAATGTCTTTCAATTTGAAACACAAATGGTTTCGCCTTTGGAACGACCTAGGTTTTCAAATTGTGAACCGATTCTGTTTAATGATCGTGAGACAAATTTGCTATTGTATCGCATGTATTTGGGGATATTCGATCAAGAGGATAAAGATAATCATAATTTACTTATGCCAGGAGGTCCTAAGGAATTGATTGCTTATGTATTTCATCCATTTGAACCGTTTATTATTAGTGTACAAAGGATAGGCAATCGATATGTTACAAATTTTCATATTCGCAATGAAGGTACTATCGTTAAAAGGTGATTGTTTTTATTTTGTTTATTGTAGGATAAAAGTTGTTTTTTTTTTTTGTTTTTTATAGAATTATCACCATTTTACTTAGACCATTCTCTACGAACAAACCCCATTTCTTTAGTTCTTATTATTTTTTCGGGTTAAATTTGCAAAATCGAAACCATTTAAACAAAATAATTATAAATTATCGCTGACTTCAAAAATTTCAATTTGTTAAAATTTCTTTGTTTTGAGCTTATTTGGTGATCTGTTTGGGTTTTTTATTGAAAATATGTATGTGTTGACAGGCTTACAGATCAGTGGTTTCCGAATGCAAATAAAACAAACTTTATTTATTCCTTTTCCCGACGTTTCGTTGGCTTTTTCCAACTTCTTCAGGGGCATCTATTATTTTATTGCAATTAAAAACAAATTATAGACAAAAATTAATAAAATAAATAAATAAATAAAAATTAATAAAAATTACAACATTGAAAACTCACAAAATAGAATTTGAAATTTAGCACACAAAAAAACTTATAACTATGTCACAGACTCTTGATCGCCACACTGTAATTTTTCTTTATGTTGTCTTTGTCCTCTTTCGTGTTCATGGCTGTCGTCAATTCCTTTGTGTCTATGGCTGAAACATTTAAAACGCCCAATATAAGAAATGTAATTCAATATAACAAAAATATAAATTCATTCTAAGAAAAAAAAAAAAAAAAAAAAAACAATATTGTTTTGTGAGAAATTTTTTGTTTCTTGGGCTTTGATGATCAATCAGTTGGAAGCGATTAATAATAAAATAAAGCTAATCCATCTTGGTTTTACCCTACGTTTCGCCAGTTGTTTTCCAGCTTCTTCAGCTTCTTCTTTTTTCTAATAAAAGTCACTATGTTTTTGAGTTTTATTGAAGTAAATACACACTTCGTGCTTTAAAGGACTTTCAGAGACAAAAACGAAAAGCAAGAAAAGTTTTTGAGTTTTATTGAAGTAAATACACACTTCGTGCTTTAAAGGACTTTCAGAGACAAAAACGAAAAGCAAATATGTATGTATAATTGGGCTTTGACTATGGCAAGAATACTAAAACTAAGAACACTATTGGGGAGCTGATTAAAGACACGTCCGTTTACTTTCAAGAATTTTATATTTTATATTTTTAACTCACTTTTCCATTTTTTTTATCATGTTCTTTCTTGTTTCACTAATCTTGAATGCACTAATCCAGAAATCAATCAAATAAGTGTAAGTGCTTATGAATTGTTTTTTCACAAATTATAATTTCATGGATAGCTAAGTTTTTTTTTTCTTTTTATTTAGTCAGTGATTTTTATTTTTCATTAATATAGAAGAGTAGTACTCGTAGTGTGATGGTTAGTGAAAGGACAACTCCAACCCGTCAAATCTTCGGTCGATAAGTCTTCTTCCGAGCATCAGCAAAGTTTTCGAAAAGATCATCAATAGGGCTCTGACTAAGTGGGCTGCGGACAACAAAATAATTCCTGATAAACAGTTCGGGCTCAAGGCGGGTCATGACATAATTCATGCTGCGTCTAAACTTGTTTCTGATATGAAATAAAGCAAAACAACAATGTACAGGTGCTGTTCTGGTTGATTTGGAAAAGGCCTTTGACACCGTATGGTTAGAGGGTCTTTACCTAAAACTGAGCAGGCTTGGCATAAGTAAGCCATTGTTGTATATACTTTATGATATGCTTAATGGTAGAAAGTTTGTTGTCAAAAGTGGCAATGTAACTTCTACCACAACATTCTTAATTAAAAATGGTCTTCAACAGGGGCGATGAATTCGCCGATTCTCTTCAGTATTTACACCAGCGATCTGACAGGTAGTCTTACAAAGGCAATTGCGTACGCCGACGATCTAATTGCGTACAGAACGGCCCGAAAGGTTGATGTTATTCTTTGTCGTCTTTCAAATTTTTTGGGTTGCCTTTTCTATTTGCTCGAATTGTACCACAAGCTAAAGTTTTTTCTGTTTTTAATTTTTCAAGCAATCTCACCGACGAAAAGTAATTATCAAAAAAAAAAAGATTTTTTGCTTCCCCCACTCTTTTCAAGTCATTGAAAGGACAACTCTTTCGCCGAGACCGTAGTTTTCGTATTTCCTTTCAAGCTGCTCGCCCTTTTCTTGGTAAATCGAAAAAACCATAATTTGTACCCTCTCTTTATAGGTTTCATGGGATTATATTGCTTCATGGAGTTTCTGCCCTTGAAAAGTATCATTGATTCGTCAACAGAAAGCTGTCTTGTCCCATGGAACGCAGTGCCGAATTTTTCGTTCAAGTATTAAGTATTAAGTAATCAAGAGAAACAATCAGAGAATGATCAAAATAAAAATTTAAATTAAAACATAAATGATTTTGCTAGATCATCAAGTACTACAGCTTCCTTCTTCGAAGTAGTATTGACATTTTGTACAGATGGGACGAAAGGTGGAGCTGAGAGTTCAACTACTGGAGGTACACTTCCTGAAGAGATTAGATTTATTTCTAAATCTTTTAATTTAGAGAGTATGGATTTCATTTGATCTTCTAGAATTGGGGCAGAGATATTTTTTACTTGTTCTTTCTCTTTATCTCTTTCATCTAGAAGGGCTCGCACTCGCATCGAGTTCAAAAAGTATTCAGATTTACTTGAATATTCATTTCTATAAGCTGATCTCCTGATGTCGAATTGCGGAATGAAGACATGTTCATCACAATATCTCCAAGCATCTGTATAAGACATCTGGTTCACTTTAGCAATTTCTTCACTGAAAATGTTAGTCATAATCAAGCATTCGAGGTATTCTAACTGGAACACAGAACAGAACAGTTCAGCAGGAGGATGAATACTTAAAAAAGGAAACTTTCTATATCCTTCAATATCTTGATTACTCGATGCCAAATTTACGCTTCTCATAGACGGGGGAGATAAAGAATTAAAATCATCACTTGTTTGTGGTTGGATCTTCATTTAGATTTTGTGCAGACTCTTTGGGGGGCATTTTTATTTTGTTGGATGTCAGAGTGTTGTCAGTTGAAAATTGTTTTATCCAGCGCAGATGTAATTTTGAACCTCTATGAACTATATCATCTTGTATAGCATCTATTAGTTCAGATGGAGAAATTTATGTTGACTTTTAAAATCTGTAATGAGAATATATTCTAAAAGGTCCGAAGCATCATCATATTCTTTTGAAGCTAAATGTATGTGGGATTCTCTTCCCACAGAATTTGTTCAGAAAATAAACAAAAAAATAAAAAATAAACTTTGAGGGAACAAATAGTGGAGCGCGCACTCAATTCAAGGGTTAACTCTATACTATGCTTGATTTCGTTCTGTTCTGTCTTTCTTTCGTCCTGTCTGTTTTGTCTCGTACCAGTGCTGTCGTTTTCTGTCTGTTCTGTTCAGTGTAGTCGGTTTGGGATCCTACATGTATTACCGAATCCCCATCACCTTGATAAACAAACAAAAAACAAATTTTATATAATCCCAATGAATACTTGGTCAAGTTAGGATACATCTTTATTCTCTCATAAAACTCTTTCCATTTCCCTGAAATTTTCTCGAGTCTTTTTTCCGAGATATCATAGGTTGGGTATGCCAGTAATGTTAATTCATGAGGGATTTGATCATCATTCCCTCTTCTAGATTCATTAATGACATCAATAAGCCATTCCAAAAAAGCGGTGAAATTATAAGACATGTTTTGACAATCAAATTTATATCGAAGACTAAAATTAGAAACATAATATATGTCAATTATATGATTGTTCCTGCGGGTTTTATTAAAACAATTTTGCAATGATTAAAAAAATAAAAGATCAAAAAGAATTGAATAATTCATAGTTAAACATTAAGATGCAAGTATAAAAATAAAAGTGGGAAAAGAAATAAGGAAAAGAATAGAAAAAAGACATATATAAAATAAAGTGAGTGGTAAAAACATGGAATTTAGATATGTGGGCAATCTAGAATTATTAGGTTATAATAAAATTGTCCCTAAGGAAGATTCGAGCTTGCCGGTTTCTTCTAGCTAAAAAATTAATTAAAATAGTGGCAATAAATATACATAATATAATAATCGAAATATCAAGAATTATACTAGATTTTGGTTCCAAAACTTGCTTAGCTATGTAATTTGGGAAAATAAATTTGTAAAATTGAGAATTTTGATAATTCAAATAGGCATCATAAATTTTAACGCCTACGACGACTACGGCTACGGCGATCAGGACTACAAGCATCTCTGACTCTAACAGTTACTTGAGTGGCAATGGGTTGTAATTGAATAAATCCAAAATTAAAATAAATAAAGAACAATATTATTAAAAGTGTTAATGAAATTATGAGTATAATATCGATTAACATGATTGTTCCTGAAGGAATCGATCATTGAACGAAGCTTGAAAAGTCGATCTTTGTTTTCTCTAGGAATATGGCTGTTGTCATATATGTACGTGCAAGCTGCTCAAAATAGCATCAAACCTATTTCGGCTCATCGTTTTACTTACTAATGAAACTCCTAAATCCTCACTTTCACTCCAAAAGTGCCTCCAGCTGGGTAGTTTATGGTATCCCATCAGAAAGTTATGTAATGTTTGTACCCCTGATTGTGAGTCGTTTCCGTAGAGCAGACTTGGTCCGGCGAGTAGCCAAGTATACCTTAACCCAAAAGCGGATAGCTCTGTAGGGCGTCTGAACTACTGAATTAAAACTCAATCGAAACCTCCAGCGAGTTGCTAAATAAAAGAATCGATCTTGTTGGCTTCAGAGTTTGAAGTGAGTGAATATATTTTCATCATTCCTATTTATACACAAAATTATTTAACTTCGTATACATCCAACCATACTTCGATAATCGATAACGTTCTATCGATATTTCCACAATATGCACAAGCAGCATTTGACCTTACCATGCATTTGCTTCAAAAATCAACGACACTTGAAATAGGAAATACAAAAATACTCGTGCACTAAAAGTGTCATATGAGTATTTTTGTTTATATTGTATTTCTCCTATAGTTCGTGCACTGAAGGTGCCGATTGAACTATATGGGTATATTATAAACAAAGTGTGCCAATAGAAATATGAATACTTTTGTTTATTATGATTCGGCTCTATAGCTATCAAAAGCTTATCAAAAATTGCAACCCCCGTACCGTTGATTATTTCAACAAGTCGAAAAAAATAATCATTTGTTTTGCCTTTGGATCTGTCAAATTGGCGGACAACAATAACAAGGCACTTGTCGGTGGATATATCGGTTGTTTCATTTATTATAAGACTAAAGACATTCGACCGCATTTTATCGGCCACAATTTTCTTTCCTTCACATCCAAGAAAGTTCGATATTTGTTTCGATTTTGTTCGGCCACACTTAACCTTAAAAATTTAAAAAGATTCAACGTCAAATAAAAAGAAACTTTTAAATTGTTCATCATACAATTTAAATTAGTTAAATGAATTAAAATATGCTATTCTATTTAGTAAAACTTGCTCTAACTCACACCCAAAATCTGCTGCGGGCTCTCGGTCTATTAAATAGTTTACAAAGTTGAACAAATAATGATCCAAAATAATATACTAATCATGCCAAATGTTTATATACAAAGGCTAAACATTTTTTTTAGTTTACAATTTTTGCAATCATACCTGCTTAACAATTTTGGAATCCGTATATATTGAAGCGTGTAGTTTAGCCAAATTTGACATCGAGGTGAATGAATGTGTTTTAATTATCATATTAAGAACAAGTTTTATTTCCGCTATAGAGACAGCAACAGGAATTTTCTTTGCTACTGCACCTGACAAGCAATCCTTTAAATTAAGTTTTGCAGCTTCCTTTCCAATTTTATGGTTTTTAATATGCTTTTTTGTTTCTGCATGTCGTTTTATATGGGTACTTTGCCTCGTAAGCAGTTGTTTGCAAACCAAACAATATGGTCTTTTTGTTTCCCTGTCTTCGCTCACCCAGTCATATTTGGTTTCCCAATTTTTATTATAAGATCGGTTTATTCGTCTTATTTTTGGTTTAGAAGGAGCTGTAGATTTTGTATGACAAGCCGAATCTGTTTCAGAATCAGAATCACAACTCCTACGTAAATCAGAATTTGAACTCGAATCAGAGTCAAATTCTGAGTCCGAACCAGATGATGAGGTGGAAGTGGATGAATGCTGTGGAATTAAAGATTAAGTTAATGTTGGCGGCGACGTTGATGTTGGCGTTGACATTGAAGCTGTTGCTGGTGGCGAAGATGAAGTTTGTGGCAGAATTAATGTCAAAGAACATGATGAAGACGAATCAGAGTTTGATTCTGAGTCAGAACTCGTAACATTCTGTCTGGATGAGGTGGATGTGGACGAATGCTGTGGAATTAAAAGCGCCGAAGTTGATGTTGGCGGCGGAGCTGATTTTGGCATTGGCATTGAAGCTGGTGCTACTTGCAAAGCTGATTTTTGTCCCAGAATTGATGTTGACGACGAGGCTGTCATGGCTGTTGGCCGCAAAGCACATGATGACGACGAATGTGGCGTTTTCGACTGAGCTGGCGTGCGTGGCGGAGCTGGTGTTGTTGACGTTGGAGCTGCAATTGGGGACGAAACTGTTTTTAGCTATGAAATTAATTGGGACGACCCAATGTGAGTTTGGTATTACTTACTTTTTTTACTGCTGACTGAGGATGTTGAAAGTGAAGGCTCTGAGGATTTGTCTACTTTTATTAAAAATCTGCAACATTCAATATATTCAGGAGATATATGTCTGTTTGCACTGAGAAATAATATATTTACCTGCGCATTATTCTATTTTTCGTTTATTTTATGATCTCAATCCTCTCACATCAGACATCACACGCAAACGCAATACGCCAATAAATCCGAACTTAAATAATAAAATAAAGATAGCTTTAGTTTTCCAATAATCTATTTAAATTCCAATTCACAGTAAAAATATTGCATTCCATTTTCCATTGATTGTCACAGTTTTGTTGAATGTGTTTGTTATGTTGAACGAAAACGTCAGAACTGTGATGGTATTAGTAATTAGTATCGTATGCATGCATGGAAATGGAAAGGAACAAAAAACATAAAAACGCATGGAAAGGTGTGGTGAATTTCATGTTTCGGTTTAATTACATGGAATTCTAAAAAGGTGGCACAGATTAAAAAGTAGTGGCTCGGTAGCACAGGCTGAAAAAAGGTGGCTTTACTTTACACTTTCTGTTTGGCGTTAAGGCCTTATTGTTTATTTATTACTACTTGACACGTTGAACGAGTAAAGGAACTTCGTTCCTTGTTAATAAAAAAAATAATTTCTGGGGACCCCACACTGGTCCCGAAATAAAACACAAATTTTATCGTTATAATATTTATTGGGTGCGACTGCACGATTTCAAGTTACAATCCAGAATGCCTGTCTAAATTCTAAGTTCAATATTGTTGGCTTTGGTTTTTAAGTAAATTTGCTGATATGCAGTTCCCATGCATATCCTCGCCTCATATTACCCGGTGAGAACGATCGCCGATTTCCGTCGCTCGTGTGCAGCGTCTGCACTTTTTCTTGTCACGTCAATGTCTGACCGTGATAACTTTGGTGTCATCGAACCTTGAGGTTCGACGGAAGGATAGGCGGAGTTGGGGTGCGTTGACAGTTAACAGCTAGGACTGTTAGGAACAAGAAGATTTCTGTAATGATAGAGGAATTAAGATTACTTTAAATAGAATTAATTAGCTCTATATTCTTGGTGTTGAGATCATGCACGTATTCCAGGTTTGGTTTTATCCTATGGATAGTTATATTCGTCAGGACGGGAGGAAGCGCTTGGGGACTTGATACCAGCTTACGTCTTCTCCTTAATTTTAACCATGTCATTTTCCAGTTAAATCAGATAGGTAGATAGCTTCTAAGGGAATAGAGGAATTTTTATTTAAAATTGTTCCATTAAAATTTGTAAGGAAAACTGTATTTTCCCCCGACCAATTCAATTTCCAATTTCCACCCTTAAGAATTCTAGATATGCAAGAGTTTCAAGGAATTTTTTTTTTAGAATATTCTCTTCGCACACAGATATATTGGCAATATTAAGACAGTCTCCATTTCGTCGGTGACGCGGGCAAAATGTGTAACTCCATTGACACACATAACGTTAGGTATTCAAACTTCAAAAAAAAAAAAAAATAACGTACAAAAAAAAATTAAATTATTTTCAAAACAACCATAAAATCATGAAACGTAAAAAAATATCATTCAAAATTAATCAAAAGACAACAAAAAAAAACTTTTCACTCTCCTTGGCATACTTTCCACTAATTTTTCAATTGTTGTGTTTGGTATATTGGTCCAGGCAACTTGAACTCGATCCCATAGCTCGTTCAAATTTTGAAAGCGAATCGTGCTGACACAAAGTTCTTTTAACAATTGCCCACAAATTCTCAATTGGATTGAGATCTGGGCTTTGCGCAGGCCATTTTAATGTTTTAAATGGTTGGTTTTCAAGCCACTCTTTCATTATTTTTGAGGTATGCTTGGGGTCTCCATCTTGTTGGAATACAATTTCCTCAATTGGATACGCACACTGGTCAACAAACTCAGGCAAATATGTTTGCAAAATATTTAGGTAGTGTTCCTTTTTCATTATTCCTTCTATTTTATGGATAGGACCGACGCGACGTGCCACCAAGTGAAACATGCCCACGCCATTATACTACCGCCGCCATGTTTCATAGTTTGTATGACTTGGTGTTGCTGAAGCTGCTCAACGAGTCGGTGCCAATAATAAGACTTACCATCCGATAAAATACGATTGATCTTCGTTTCATCAGACCATATAATGCGTTTCCAGTCTTCAACAGACCAGTTTTTGTATTCTTTACAAAACTGTAATGGAGCTAATATGTTTTTCTTGGAAAAAATTCAAGGTAAAATCAACAAAAACAATAATAATTCAACATATTTTGCCAATGTTTTTGCTTCATCGAGCATTCGTATTATTTTAACATGATTTTCGTATAAGGAAAATCAATATTAGATCATATTAAAATGACACAGTTTTTATAGTTAAATCAATATGTTTTAATTTTAAAATAATTAGAAAAAAACTGAAAATTAAAATAGAATCCATATCAAATGAATACTTTATCACTTTGATTTTATGTTGAATTACAATTGAATCATGATGATAATCATGTTGAATTGAAATGGTCATTATATTAAATCACTTTGATCATCATGTTGAATCGCTATGAAGATAATGTTAAATTATTACTATCATCATGTTAAATCAATATGAATATCATATTGAATTATAATGATGGTCATGTTGAATCACGATGATCATCACGTTGAATCATCATGGTCAACTTTTTAAAGCACGACGATCATCATGTTGAATAGCCATTATCATATTTTTAAATCAATCCTATCATCATGTTGAGCCACAATTATCATGATCGTCATATTGAATTACGATGCTTTTAGCGTTAAATTACCACGATCATCATGTTGAATGACGATAATCATCATGTTGAATTGCCATGATCAGCATTTTAAATCATATTAAAATGACACAGTTTTTATAGTTAAATCAATATGTTTTAATTTTAAAATAATTAGAAAAAAACTGAAAATTAAAATAGAATCCATATCAAATGAATACTTTATCACTTTGATTTTATGTTGAATTACAATTGAATCATGATGATAATCATGTTGAATTGAAATGGTCATTATATTAAATCACTTTGATCATCATGTTGAATCGCTATGAAGATAATGTTAAATTATTATTATCATCATGTTAAATCACTATGAATATCATATTGAATTATAATGATGGTCATGTTGAATCACGATGATCATCACGTTGAATCATCATGGTCAACTTTTTAAAGCACGACGATCATCATGTTGAATAGCCATTATCATATTTTTAAATCAATCCTATCATCATGTTGAGCCACAATTATCATGATCGTCATATTGAATTACGATGCTTTTAGCGTTAAATTACCACGATCATCATGTTGAATGACGATAATCATCATGTTGAATTGCCATGATCAGCATTTTAAATGTGAACAATTATCATGTTGAATTGCCTTCATCATCATGTTTAATCATAACTATCATCATGTCGAATTCAGTAATCATGTAATTTGGAATCAACATTATCATCATGTTAAATCACGATGACCATTGTGTTAAATTAGCACGATCATAACTTTTAATCACCACAATCATCATATTAATTCATTTATTTCATCATTGTGACGATCATCATTTTAAATTGTGACGATCATCATTTTAAATAAAGATTACCATCATGTCAAATCACCATTCTCCTACATTGAATCCATCATAATCATTGTTTATCATCATGAAAAACTGATCATCGTGTTGAAATAACACAAAAGTCCTGTTGAAACATACTTGTTTTCTCTATTAAACAGTCCACACAATCAAGAAATGTTGATTTTTTATTTTGAAAAAAAAAAATCCTCCAAAAAGTTTATTTCCTCGGAGAAAAAAAAAACATTTTTAAATCTGTGCTTTATACCATTTCATTTTCATAATATAATTCAACTATACAACAAATTTATCAAAGATAAATAAATAATTTATAATAATAACAGAAAATGAGTTGGTAAATTCGTTCATATATGAAGTTTAACTTCACAGCATAAAACATAACTTGAAGTTAAATTGAACAAAATTATATACTTTTATCACAAAAAATACATATTTTTCAAATTTATGTTAACTGTGGAATCTGAAAATATGTGTTAATAGGCTATGTACAAAGATAAGATTTTAGAATAACTTACCTGCTTGAGTTATTTCTCTCGAGTTTAAAAAAATTTATCGAGATTTTTTGTCATTTATATTTGTGTGGTAGTATTGTGGTATCTTTTTTTTGAATTCTTGCCATTTACTGAAAAGTAAATGTCCTTTATTTGAATGCAGCAGTTCAAAATCTAGATTGACCTAAAGGAAAAAATGAATAATATTTAAAACGACGAAAACATACATTTTTAAACATACTATAGGTACTCAATTGAGTACAGTGACCAGAAACGGTAAATTGTGGTATCAAATACTGCTAAAAAATAATTACTTTAAGTTTTTCTTTTCTTATCAAAATAAAAATAAAAAGAAGTCCAGTTTTTTTTTTCTTAGTTAATAACTTTAAACAAAATAGTAAAACATTTTCAGTTAACCTACCAGTTCGCTTCTTTTTGCATTTGAATATAAAGACCATTCAGATAAAAAAACAAAATTTGTTGCTGAAGATTTTAATTCTTTTTGCCTTAAAATAAATGTCTTCTGCCATTTGTCTGTAACTTCATCCCAATCTCTAATATCTGTTGAAAGAGAGACTTTCAGTGCCGTTAAAACTGACTGTTCGTTGGTGAATAAAAAACAAATTTAATTTTTTGCACGAATTTATTTTTAAGAAGAAAGAAATGGACTGTAACGCTTAGCTTAATGCTCAGGAAAAGAATGAATCAGGAAAAATTTTCCATCAGCACATCTGTTGGCAGCTGCCCTGCTGCCTGCTCTCGGTCGCAAGCACCGCTCATCGACGTTGTATGAAAAAGGGTGTGTCCTAAATCACCCCATGTCGGATGTTCGATGCGACCGTTCTCGGTCCGCAAGTACCTCTCATCGACACACTATGAAAAGGGGTGCGGCCTGCACTCTTGCATGTTGATGGCCTGATTTCGATTCGATCGTCAACGTCGTCGACGATGAGGATGCGCAGCGTTAATGTGGTTGTTGTTGTGCTCGTTCCTAAAAATCTACCGGACGAAGAATACTTTCTTGTCGGCGCCGCGCTGTTGCTCTGCTCACGGTTATTGTTGTTGGAAATTTGTGGACCGGGAAATAGGTCTCGTAAATGCTCGCGCATTGTTGTTGTGCTCGCGCGCAAATGCAGCTGGTGGTTGGAATGTTGTTTATTTTTTGCTATGGTGCCGTCGGTGTTGTGCCTTGTTGCTCTAATCTCTAACACTGACTCATCAACTTCCGTTAAGGTACAAACAAAGACCATATAACAAGTAAAGATGTCGCACGTAGAACAAAAATCTGTGCCTGCTTTTTTCCACAATGGGTCCAAAACATGAGTCTAGGAATTTGAATGTATAGAAACATTTCAAATGTTGTGGGTACACACTGTACGAAAAAGAGCGTTGCTATTTATACTGAAAAGTTAGAGGGAGAAACAAGGTATTTCATGTTTATGAGTAGAAAAAACAAAAACAAAACGTATGTCTTTTCAATGGGTCCAAAACATGTTGCAAGATTTGTAATAAATTTATGAAGTAGAAGAGAGAAAAAATATTTGTTTGTCCTATTTGTACAAGCAAGCTAGGTTGATGATCGAGTTAAAAGAAAGAAGGGTGAGTTGATGTCCTTCACGTGTATGTGTATTTATATTGTCTTAGGGATTTTTTTTTTTGTTGGCTGCGTAAATGCAAACCAGTTTTATTTATTTTTTTTTCTTGAAAGATAAAACAACCTTGAAAAGTGAGTTTTGATAATGTTCGTAAATAATGAGTTGTGGTAGTTTCAATATTGGGCTTTGCTTTGCTTTGCTTTTGTTTTGTTTTGTTTTTACTTTGTGATTTGAAAATCGTATTCATTCACATGTTTAAATGTAGGTCAAAAAAAGATTGAATTTTTGATGTGAGGATTTATTTATGCGTATGTTAAGTATGTTAGGTAAATTTTTGATCTCTTAGTAAGGTCTTTTATTTTTCCTTTTTTTTTTGGTTCGTTATCGTTACTATTGAAGTCGGTAATGGATCAATTAAATGAGGAGTACAGGTGATGCGTACATTTCATTTTATTTCGTTGATCGAGTACAAATAGGGATGAGTTGGCGTCTACCTCAACCTTACCATACAGTATACACCTGTAATAATATGTGCGTGTGAGATGATTTTTTTGTTGTAAGCGTTAGCTTTTTTTTTCCTTAAAATATTATGAAAAATGTTAAAAGTGAGCTTAGAAGGTAATTGAATTTACCTTCATATCGAACATATGTTTTATACTTTTTGTTACTCGTAGGGCTTTAATTTGTTTTCATTTATATCTATAGGTCAATTTACGAACAAATTTGTAAATTTTTTTTTAACAAAACTTTATTTCAAGATTTAATAGGTAGGTAAGTTAGTGTAGGTTAGGTACCACCTATATCAAGGCAAAGTACTTTTTTCACTCTTTACCATTAGTTGATGAAAGATTTTCTAATTTCTAATAACGTAATGTATGAACATATGTAGCGAATTCAATCCTTTATGATTTTAGCTTTATCAATCGAAGGTTTTTTAAATTTTCTTGTATACCACAAGCTGTGTTTGCTCAGTAAAACATGTGTCATGAACTCGAGAGCTTTTACTCTGTGATGGTAGCACACACTTTCCCTTTCAAACCAGGACACATTTTCTTCTCTTTTATTGTTTATGCACTTTTCAACTATTTTTTCTTTTATTGTATCCATATTTTTTTCGTAATCGAAAACTTGCCTAAATATTAATATGTGTATCCTGCACACATTAAAAAATTCATCTGTCGGAGCAAACAAATTTCCAAAATCCGAATTTTTTATATAGTTTTTGGCAAAAATAAACACAAGTTAATACTTCATCCTTTTTTCGACATCCTTGTAAACATTCTTCGCAGCCTAAATTTGAAAATACTTTGAATGCAACATATCCAACGAAGTATCTCATTGAAGTTACTTCAGTGGATACGTATGACCCGGAACCGATCTCGTCCAGCATTAAGTCGTTTTCTATTGTTTCGTAAATAGCTTCAATGTAATTATCATCAAATTTTTCATTGAGTTGAACATCTTTTTCAATTACAACTTCTTCGTTGTGAAATTCTGAGTTATTGTCTGGTTCAGTCATTAATGATGTGAGCGATATCATTTGTTCTTCATCGTTCGAACAGTTTGCGAATTTTGAAAAACAGTACAAGTTCGTGGTCATTATTTTTGAAATCAAGAAATTTAATTCATGCACGGATGGATTCTTCGTATTTCCACCTTTTGCACGTATTTGTGAAAACAAATTTTCAATGATGTCTTGATTTAACCTCTTGGTTAAAACAAAATCAATACCTTCATTTTCATTAAATATTTGTTCAGCCATCATCAATGTGGCTCTTAAAGTTTGTTCCAATCCTGCAATCCAATATACTTTCGTTTTTTTCACGAGTCTTATATTTTTAACATATTCTATAAAGTCTTCAATATAGTTATATACGAGATTTTTCATTTTTAAAGCAGATTTATATGCATTCCTGTCATATAGGCTTCCGCTGTTCATGCAATCAAATATTCTGTCAATTTTTTTGAAACATTTAGCTGTTGATTCAACAATTACTTTATCGTTTTCAACAAAATTGCCTGTTTCCACTGCTGTTAACAAAGCTGCTGATGTTGTCCTGCTGAAAACTTGAACAGCGTAAACGACACGCATTTTGTCGAAAGATGACGGATCAATATGCTTTTGAGTGAGTTTTGGGCACATTTTCGTGGTGCTGTTCTTTTCAAGATCATACAGCTTTCTTACTGGAGTGAAACTTACTATTCCATCAGGTGTAACCAGATCCCAAAGTTTCCCTCCTGGATTCTTTTTTGCCCCACGTGGACTGAAATAATATTCCTGAACAAAAAAAAAATCAAATTTTATATGGAATATTTTTGGATTATTGCTTATTAAAAATCAGAGTTTCAAAAAATGCTTACTTTAGTTTCAGTTGGAAAAAGTTCCGTTATTACATCCAAGACCGGAGGAAAATCTTTGGGCGCAAGTTTAACGCCGTTAAATAATATGTAATATAATTAAAGTGGACGAAGCTATACTAGATTGACTTCCCAGCCAAGAAATTACTTTTGTAGCAATTGATTGTGACAAGGTATCGTCGTCATCTCCGAACATTAAAAGCAAATAAGACATAAATTACAATTATCACGAGCAAATTATGCAAGTAAATCTACTTCGGATTTCATCCAAAGGAAAAGTGTTTCCCGAAAACAAGCCCACAATCCGATTGGCTTGATAGCTTCTTGTATATCCTCCTTCGACAGAAATCTTAAGCTTTCATAATCTATTTCAGCATCTACAAAAGAAAATAAATTTTTTTGTTCGATATAATAATAAGGGATGCATTATTTATCCAATACAAACTGCGTTTAAACGTCAAAAAAATAATTATTTTTTTCGGTCATCATAAATATGTAACATTTATATCATTTGGTATTGGGGTTGGGCAAAGAGGGACAGATCAATTGAAATCGACTAAGAAATTTAAGCAAAAGTACATATACGCCTGGGTGACCCACCCAAAAAATGTTTGGCCGAACTGAAAACGGACCTTAAATATGCTTAGAAGATGTAAATTCAAACTAAGAATCGTCTGAATCATCCAAATCGATCAAGAAGTTTACCACGAATTTCATGAAGAAAGAGATATGTTATGTTGGATCTCTTTCGATCAAATAATTCAGCAAGTGCTTGCCAATACAAAAATACAATTTGAAACCACTTCTTAATGATAACAACCAAATAATCATTTACAAAAGCAACAATATTAATTTTTTAAGTTGACGCTGTGCAGTGGAAAACAAATATGTAAATACTTACCAATTAGGAATTTTTTTGCTTGAGTTAGATTGAATTTTTCTAAGAAGTCATCCAATTTTTGTTCGCTGCTGTCCGGAATGTTTAACACGATATTACCCTCTAGTAATGAAATCAATGCATTCCGCTTCACTTATATTGACTATATCACACATAATTAATTTTATTTCACTTTACACAAAACCTTAAAAATTTAAGTAACTTCAGTCACGTCACGACACAAACGGAAATGATTTAAATTTTCTAACCCAAATATTCGTTGGCTTTAAAGTAACGGGATCTTTCAAAATTTGTAGAATTCAACTATAAACAATAATACTTCTACATGATTTCCTTTTAAATTCTAGAGGTTGCATTTTGTTTTATGAGGAATTCAAATTGATTTAATAGGTTTCAACGTTGATTTACAAATGACAATAGATACAGGGTGAACCAACAAAGGTCAACTTGTTATACATTAATGGAAAGATAATTTATTAAGTCTTAAAACGATATTCAAAAATTCAATTAAAGATAATAAAGAGAAAGAGAAAATACTAATTGAATTGCTTGTAATTTGCAAAATTTTGTTGAAATCTTATAAGAATACTTATCATAATATGAAATATCCAAAATAGGCGGGTTGTTTCCTATTATCGTCCTTTAAGTTCGATCTCCCATATTTGTGTGAAATGTACGGAGTTCCAGTTTTTTGCAACTTATTCCGATGAATAATAAAGAATGGCGTTGTTTTAGTCAAGCCATGTTGTTTTTACATGAACAACGCTTTTTTAACATGAAGTACTTTTAAAATGGAAAACATATGTTAATCGTTTTATTTTAATACTATTTCAATATTACAATTACTTCATTCATATTAATTCAACATGCTCCTTCACATGAATTAGTTTTTATATGAAACCTTGATAATTTAATAATAGTTCCTTTAGAACAAAAATCATTTAAAATCAAAATGAAAAACGTTTTTTAGTGTAGCAATGTTGTTTCTACATGAAACCGTTTACTTTTTTTTTTATATTCATTATATTGATATAAATGGATCATCAGATACAAAAGCAGAAGTTACAGGTTTTGTGTACACAGCCTTTGCCTCTGATGTAAGCCCATGATCATGAGCCTTGGCCTTATTTGTCATGTATCTTTCCGCAATTTTTCTTTCCTTTTCGAACATTGTCTTTTGATGCTGACCAGTCAATGCAGCCATATTTTGAATGGAAGTTCCTTTTTCTGTAATGGAGATAAAAGCGGCACATCGGGTGAATCTGTTATAATGATTGTTATTGAAGATACGACAATAGCGCCATGAGGATTGATATGATAAACTACGTGGAGTTCCAAGGATATTGACCTTTATTGGAGTTCCTGCAGCTTGTTACATCTTACAGACATTGACGATGCTGGTTTTTACCAAAGAGGTACCTACAGATAGTCTTGCAAAATTGTTTGAGATCGATATCCAATGCAGATGATGCTTGTTCTATATACTTTATGGGTGCAAGTCCGTACATGCCAAAGTGAATTAAACAGGATCCATAAAGGATGCCCTTCACTTTTACAGATGGACTCTTTTCGGACCCCTCCCATATTGCTCTGCCGATTAAAATGCTAACCAAATCTAAGACGGATTCTGATCCTACATAGCGTTTTTTTTCTGTGTTTTCGCTTGTTGGTTTGTTAATGGCCAGTGTAGCTTCTTTAGGTGTTAGCTTGGAGCTTTTACGAAGCAACCGTTCCATTTCACGAGCGTCAATATCCGTCAGAATTCTTTCTTTTTCGTACTGCTATCACTGTTGACTTTCCAACGCCAGTCTTTTCAGCTATTATTCGTGTACTTTCCTTTTTTTGCAGTAGTACCACAATTCGGTTTTCCAAATCTTTAGTGATTTTCTTCATTTTGCACTAATTGAACAATAATTTCAAAATTTTTGTGTGTAACAATGTTAACTCTTCGCCGTATTACTTTATAATGATGTAATAAGCTCTTGACAAATTTCATAAAGATAACGGTAAAATAATGTTTTTTTTTTGTATGCTGAGTGTTGCGTGCAAAACTGGACGCATTGACTTTTTTGTTTTTTTCTGAGAAATTTCTGTTTGTGTGTTTGTTTTATTACATTGTTCGATGAGAGTAATAAATAAAGAATCAATAATTGAAAACCGAAAGCAAATTGAGTAATTTTTACAAGTTTAACAGCAATATGAACTTGTAAGAGTAGATCTTCTTTACTTCAATAGCTTACTATCTTGGTGGGTATGGCTACACTGTTCATACGAAGCAGGTAGCAGCAGCTCTCTTTTACTTAAACGCAACTTTCTCTCTTTCTCTCGTGTCTCTACTTCTTTGTTTGGCTCTATGCCGCGCTTATGCTGTCAAAAGAGACCGCAGTAAACGTTGAGCATGCAACCGAACAAAGGATAAAAACTAATCTCTGATTGTTCTCTCAGCGCTTATGCTGTGCGTATGCAATCCAACAATCCAAAGAGTATCAACAAACAACAACGAAGTGGAATGATTGATAAGAGGAAAAAAAAACACGTTGTTGTATTTTATAAAAAAAAGGAAATGAAACAATTTTATTAAATGATAAAAGAACTTAACAGTAATACAAAAAAAGTGGAATTTTTTAAAGTGAAAGGAAAAAAGTATTATAGGCAACCATAAACTGCGTTGAGTGATCTTTGTAATATTTTATGCGATCCGGGGGGAACGGCAGTAAAATAAGCAAACAAAACTAAACGCTATGTAGTGAATCTCAAACCTCTGGTGTATTATTTTTTTGGGACGGTATCGAGAAGAAACCTTCGCTCAACGAAATAACAAACAAGAGTGGCTTTCTTCGCATCGTGTTCTTTCTTTTATACGCTCTGAAAGGAGCTTTTCCTTAGTAAAGCTTTTTAACAGCTGTTTGAGCTCAAAAGTTATTTTATAGTAGCGCAGTTTGTGGTGCCAAATTGTTTATTATTTAAGTTTGTTTACACATGTAAGTTTTTTCTGTTTTTTTTTTATGAAAATAAAGTTAAATTAACAACAAAATGAATTCACAAAATAAGTAAAATTTATGAAATGTAAATATTATTTAATAAACGGGTGTCTTATAAACTTAGGTTTGACAAACATCCGACCAGTTTTGCTCGCTACTGTACATCTATCTGGGTTACAATATCATTTGAGAATAAACTTAAAAATGACAAACCCGAAAACTTCAATTTAAGCATGTGGTTGTAATGACATTTAGTAAATTAAGAAAATGGATAAGCAAGGAAAAGAGATAATACAGGGTGGATATAATAATTTTAACGTGTAGGTTTACACCTGACATCTGCTAACAGTGCTTTTGGACACAGTTTGTAGGCATGGCCTAATTCTCTACAACGGAAGCAGGAAGCCTCTTCTCTTTTGGACAATTAGCAGAAACGTGTCCGTAGGCTGAACAATTAAAGCATCTTATTTGGTTCTCTGTAGTTGTTGTAGTGTAACCCTTTACTGTAGTTACTGTCACAATCCACTTTTTTATGCATTTTCTATGTCACTGAAGTTAACTCGCCGACTTAGTGGTGCGGTCAGTCCAATTTCTGCAAGTTCTCTCTAAAGATCTGCAATGCGCTTGCGCCTTTCTAAGCGTGCCAGCCAACAGAAGTTCTTCGGCGTCTGAATTTGTCGTAATACTACCATTATTGGCACACATAAGTTCACTGTCCACATTGACCTCAGAAGTTGTGTCACCAGAGCCATTCGGAAATTTGGCTGAAGTGTCACATCGATATTCGGACATACTTTCTGCTCATACAATGAAACTGAGCCACTGTGGCTGAAGTTAGCGCTTCGATGTTTGCCGCCAGAAGTGCATCCAAAAGTTGTGATTTTGCTAATTTCTTTGAACACATTTTTTTTAGCAATGGATTATTCCAACAATATTTTCATAATTTATTGTTGTGGAACCCAACATCTGATGTTATAATATAACAAGTTTATTTGATTTCAAACTTTATTTTTTTTTGATTTATAATTTAGTTTTTTTTTACAAATATATATTAATGGCGTCAATGGCCGTTGGCTTCTCGAATTTGAATGCCTTCGTCTTCGTTCTTTTACATGAAGTTGGCTGCGGTTATTTTTATATTTCCAATGAAGTTGGCAACAATTCTATAAAATAAGGTGTATCTGCCAAGGTTAGCTTTATGGATTTTTTTTCACTTTCTGTCGTTACAGTAACCCTGTTGTCTTTGGCTACAATTTCTTTTCTATATAAGGGCTTGTTTTTACTTTTGATGCCTTTTGTAGCCACATAAACGACTTCACCTCTCTTATACTTCTTGGGAACCACTCTTTAAAATCCAGCAATCCAGCAAATTTTCTCGCATTTGAAAGAGTTTTAAGTGGCAAATGATTGTTTGAAGCACGATCCTTCAAATGGTCTTTTACAAGTTCCATCCCAAGTTCCTTCAAAAATATCCTTCTTTTTACTGGATTGGGTTGTTGAGAGTTAAAAATAACTGCTGCATTTATCCCAGCAACATTTAGAATTCCATAAAAAACTACCATTGGCCACCGTCTAGTATTCCTTGCAACACTGTAGTCTTCACATAGTTGATCTACTGTGTCCACTCCACCCTTCGAAGCATTGTAAAATGTTATCATATCGGGTAACATGTTGTTGATCCTATATAGTCTTTTTGATATGGTCTGCACAACTGGTTTCTGATGGAGTAAAATGCTCTTCTAGAAATTCAATAGTGTTTGAGCCGAACCACCCTGTCGAACATCTAGTCCTCAATCTAAGCCCAAACATAAGAACCCTTTTACCAAATAATCATCCTTCAAGATAGGAGCGGACCCTACTAACTTCGTAGCATTTACTAAACGAGGGACAGGAAGGATAATCGCAATCAATCACTTCTGGATTCAAAGGAGTCCACTGAACTGTAGAACTTATTGGAAACAATATGTCTAAATTGTTGCTTGAAGCAAACCTAAGAAGGGAAAACCAGGATAGAAGAGATGTTATTCGATATGATATACACTTGTGCTCATATAATTAAGCCACTCAAATTGAAATTCGGACTAAGTTCAAAATAAAGTATTTATTTGCTTCACTAACTAAACTTTTATGTACATATAAATATTTAATTATTTTTAATTCATAATATACAAATTTTTCAACATAATCTTATTATTCAGGGCAGTTTTAGTGTAAAACTGTTAAGATTTCGCCAACCCAAGTGGACATATAATTAAGCCATCTGCAATAAAGACATCTGATGTCGTGTATATAGTGTTTAAAACCACTTTTTACCTTTAGTATTTTGTTGGAAATCCTCTTTGTCGTATAACTTCTGCACATCTCTTGGACATTGTACCGACTAGCGCTGCGCATTGAGAAGGAGTAATTTTATTCCATTCTTGTTGGATTATTTCCCAAAGAGAGGCCTTATTCATGGGTTTTCGGGCCGCGACAGACCTTTTTATAATACCCCATAGATTCTCTATGGGGTTTAAATCTGGACTTTGAGCAGGCCACTCCAGAACTCTAATGGAATTCGATTCAAACCAAGATTTTACGACCCTAGAGCAATGCTTAGGGTCGTTATCTTGTTGAAATATCCAGGCGAGAGGCAAATTATCGGCATAATCCCTGTTCAAATGAGTGTCCAGGATGTCTTTATACATTTCCCCAGTCATTTTGCCATTGATCTGTATAATAGGACCAACCCCAGATGAGGTAAAGCAGCCCCAAACCATCACCGATGAACCGCCGTGCTTAACCGTCTTTTTCGTGTATTTGGGATCCAATTCTTTTAATGGAGGGCGTCTGACATACGGTCTTCCATCGTTTCCAAACACGTTAAACTTGGATTCATCACTCCATACGATTAAATTCCAAAAACGCAGGCTCTTATGAAGATGTTCTCTCGCAAAACCAAGTCTTCGTTTGATGTTTTTTTTTGACACGTTTGGTTTTCGTCTCGCGATGCGTCCATTCAAGTTGTTTTCCTTCAATCGTCTTCTTACAGTTTGTGAGGATATTTTAACATTGAAATCCGTCTCCATTTGGGCTCTAATTTGTACTGACGTCATGAAGGGATCGGATTTGCTGAGCCTAGTCATGATTCTATCCTCAGCAGGAGTGGTTTTTCGTTGCTTTTTTCGTGGTGAATCCTCAAAAGTTTGCTTATTTCTATAATATTGAATCGCGTTCCTTACTTTACCACGAGAAAAACCTAAGATTTGGGTTACTTTCATAACGTTTTGGTGGATTTGAAAGCATTCCCAGATGATTTTTCTCTCACATGGAGTAGAGCTTTTATTTTTGCCCATTTTAGTTAAAGTTTACTAAGAATAAGCTAACAGTTAATTTAATTAGATTTTAATAAAAAATTGGTAACGGTAATAATGAAATTACCTGTAATAAATGAAATGGCTTAATTATTTGAGCACTTGCCTTACGAAGCTATCACAAACAACTGCAAGCGATTAAAGAACTAATTCATTTTCTTCTTGATTTGGCAAGTGTTTTTCTTACACGGATAACGGTAGTTAGTAACCGTTAAACAAAAGAGATAAAAAGTGATATAGGAAAAAAAAAATTGAGAAAAACGTGTTCGTTGGTTTTGTGGCTTAATTTAGTGAGCACAAGTGTATGTATGTGTATGTCACAAAGCTTGACCAATGGAACCACTCCTGATTTCGTAGATCTTCTTCGACTATTTTATTATATAATGTGACTACTCCCTCCTTTTTTGACGGTTTCACTGTATGGACTTTAAGCCCAGGTAAATCAATTTTTTGCTTTAGGCTTAATGATAGCGCTCTCTGATAATCCACCAAATCCGAATTGTGGCATGATAGCGTATTTTTGTATAAAGATAAGCCATTGCGACCATCAATGACATGGTGCGAATCATCAGCAACCCAAAAATTGTACTTAATGATCTTGTGATTTCCGTCCTTAACAATGATTGGATTATTACCTGTGGGAGCCATCAAATTTACGTATCTGTAATCACTGATACCAGTCTCTAATGTATTGTTGATAAGACGATAAACTGTGTCGTCCCGGGATTCGCGGAGCGAGCGATTGTAATTGTATCCGAGACACCGGATTTCCAAGCAATAGAGATTCCTTGGTTTTTAGGCATTCAGTTTCCATAAATTTGTCTAGTATGCTTTGCTCTGCCACATGAATAGTATATTCTCGTTCCATTAGACTAAGATGGGTGTTTTCATCAACTTTTGTCATGGATTGGAAATTATACCCCAATTGAGTGATCGAAGCAACTGGAGCCGGGGGAAGCCCAATCCATGTTCCGTCTTGGAATAACAACCCTGTCAATCCACAAAAATCTAATAGACAAATTTTATGACCTGACGGGATGTTAAAATCAGGACTCCAGATATCCACTAAATCTGGAGTGTTAGTATGAATTTTAAAATACCACCTGGTCTAAATGTTTAGACATACATTCTGGCTTTTGATGATGATTTGGAATCCAAAATAATCCGAGGTGTAAGGTGGAGCAAAAATTGGTATTACAGTGTCCTTTAGGAAACATTTCTGAGACGGCAACATTTTTATAAGGATCATACATCATGCTTTTTTTAGTTATTTTTATTATTTCAGATACCTGAGTAGAGGTTTTTAACCAAGTACAGGACTCAGGAGGGTATGTGGTAATATGTTGTTGATCCTCTATAGTCTTTTTGGTATGGTCTGCACAACTGGTTTCTGATGGAGTAAAATGCTCTTCTAGAAATTCAATAGTGTTTGAGCCGAACCACCCTGTCGAACATCTAGTCCTCAATCTAAGCCCAAACATAAGAACCCTTTTACCAAATAATCATCCTTCAAGATAGGAGCGGACCCTACTAACTTCGTAGCATTTATTAAACGAGGGACAGGAAGGATAATCGCAATCAATCACTTCTGGATTCAAAGGAGTCCACTGAACTGTAGAACTTATTGGAAACAATATGTCTAAATTGTTGCTTGAAGCAAACCTAAGAAGGGAAAACCAGGATAGAAGAGGTATTATTCGATATGAGCTCATATTGCTGAATAAGATACCTTAATACAGGAATTTGATGAGTAAGTATTAGAAATATTTAGTGTAATCTCTATAGATATTTTGATATTACTTAGGTTAGGTTAGGTTAGGAGATAAGGGGTGTGCACAGCATGAAGCTGTTGCGTACATGGGGGCCTACTGGTCCATTGTGATCCTCTGTAAAGAGTAAAAGTTAGCATCGATGCTCCTCAATTTTGCCGATTAACGTAGACTGGCTCGTTAACGAACCTGGGCCCTTATTATGAATTACGAAACGAACGGCAGAAAAAACGAAACTCGAAGAAACGGAAGTCATGGTGAAGAGCGATTATAAGATACGAAAATAGAAAGCAAAAAAAAGTTGCCAGGTAAAAACGAAAAATGATAATTTTTTAAAGGAGCAACTAACTTCACTCCTATTAACAAATGTCAAAATATAAATAAAGTCGAGGAAGTTTCAAAAATAAAATTAATTTGCATAAATTCTATAAAATGTTTTTTCACTGCGAGTATTTCCTTGAAAGCGAAGATGAACTAACTAACGAAGAAGAGGAAATGCGTATAAAAAGAAGAGTTTTAAGAGATTCATCGAACCCAATGAGCCTTCCAAGTTCAACGTAAGTAAAGTGAATCCTTTCCATCTAGTATTCAAAAAAACTCCTTAAATATTTGCCAGGTTCAAGCTTCTTTATCGTTTGAACAAGGACGTATTCAAATATGTATTAGATTTAGAAGAGATCAATCCTCACGTTCCAAAAAATGTATCCAAATTACCAATGTTTGTGCTGCATTGCACAATATTTGCAAAATGTTTGCTGTGCCACACATACATATTGCAGGTGCTTTATCACAAAATTGACAAACATTATTAGTATAAAAGTAAATAAGTTAAAAAGAAAACAAATGTAAAATTAATTTTCTTCCAGCTTAAACAAAACAAAAAACATAAACTTTCATAGAATAGAGTTAGCATCTCCTGTTAAATCAAATGCGGCGCTCCCTTTACTGCCCACTGAAGATTTTGAATCCTCTGAGTTGCCCTCAGATTCAGATTCTTTTGATTATCCTCTTCAGGAGTCTCTGTATTTTTTAATCTAATCCAGCCTTTTTGTCCAGTTTTGCTTTTGGACTTTTTCTAGATCTAACACTTATTGAGTCTCAATCTGTTCTAGTAGGGCATTTCCTGGGTTATTTTCTTTCACTAACTTCAACACCTCTTCTGGAGATAATTTTTGTTTTGACTTTCCACCCTTGATACCTCCCATTTAGTCTAAGCTTTGTTGGATTTCTTGGTATTTGGTTGTCAAATGATATAATAGCTGGAATTCAAGCAATATGTCATCTAGCGGATTGGACATGTATGAACCGTGTTGAAGATA
Organism: Eupeodes latifasciatus; assembly: GCA_920104205.1. Classification (NCBI taxonomy): domain Eukaryota; kingdom Metazoa; phylum Arthropoda; class Insecta; order Diptera; family Syrphidae; genus Eupeodes; species Eupeodes latifasciatus. The sequence continues at coordinate 386,552,009 of OV049924.1, read as the reverse complement.
TTATATTTGAATTAAGCTGTACCTCTTTACATGACAAGAACGAACGAATGGCGATAAGAACACCACCTCCTCTTTCTTTCTCAGTAATTGAGTAAGATCTATCTTTTCTGAATACAGTATAATCTGAGTTAAATAATTCGCATGTTACTTGATTTTCTGTTAACCAAGTTTCAGTTAATAATATAATTTCGTATGAACAAGATGAAAAAGTAAGATATAATGATTCTAGCTTAGTTCTAATACCTCCTACATTTTGATAATAAAACGAAAAATTACTTGGAGAAGCAGCAACGTTGAATTCTTTTAAAGATGATTTTGAAGGTCCAGGAATTGTGTTTAGATCATAGATATTTACGTCATATTCACAGAAAGGCTCGTATCTACGTTTTTTGGATGGTTAATGAACTTTTTCACCTTAACGAACATAAAAGGGTCACTCATCGGTTTATTGTAACAATCAGAGAGAGAAACTTCAGTTAGAGATAAACCTTTTTTAATTAGTCTGAAACATTTAAAATAGTTTTTGGGATTGAGTATTAACTTTACCTGCTACAGTATCTCCTCCAAATCACTGGCGTAGCGTGGGCATTCGCCTTCCGGGGCGGAAGACATTTTTGCCGCCCCTGATATGACGAACTTTAAGAAAAAGAAAATTAAGTAGACGGTTTCATAGCCCAACTTACCATTTATGAAAAAGAAACTTTCCGAACTAAAATGAAAACACAACGCCTTTTTTAAAAGTGGAAAAAATATAAAAAAAAAACTATCCATATTTATTTAATATTAGAATTCTTGCGAACCGTCCTGTTTGCGACTTATAAGAAGACTAAAAAAAAACTAAAACGTTTAATGGCTTTCGTTCGCAAAACGAACGCCTTACCTTCGTTAAGTTATTTACAATATTTGTATATAAGTTTTGTTTACCTTCTATCCATTTCTGGAACCATCGACTGCTGAGGTTGTAAATCTCACGCAGTTCGATACAGTCCCGGCGAAAACCTACGGTTTTCCTTCCCTTTCTCTTTTTATTTTATATGATTACCCTGCTTTAAATAATCTTAGATATACATATATAAATATAATAAATTGTTATAATCATATTATTCTTCCTCCCTATCTCCAAGCTCACCAAAAGGTCATTCTTTTGAGCGAGTATCCCTTCGCTTATCTGCATTTGCTGCAATGCTTCCTTTAGTGCCTCGAGTCTTACCTCGAGCTCTTCCTGCGATGACTCCTGGAACCCATCCATTTAAGTGTACGACAGCATCCTGCTCACTGTATGCCTGCCTTTCTCGAACAAATACTCATGATTTGCACCTTCCATTTTAATGTGTTTTTTTTCATGAAAAGTATTTTACTTTGTACATAATATTGTATTTAGGTAGTAGTAGGTACTAAAAAAAAAAAAAAAAAAAAAAAAAAATAACTACACCACAACAGCACAGCACGGCACAAAACACCAAATTAGTATGGAAAACAATATATACCTACCTTTTTTTCTTGATTAAAAAGTATGTAAGTAAATATTTGAAATATTTTATTTTGTTTTTGAAATAATTATTTTCTTTTGGTTTCTTAAATTATGGATATGAATTAATAACGAAATACGACTGCGCGCACCAACTAACAAACATTAACTGAAGAAGTGAAGACTGAACGAAAATTCCAGTTCAGAGTTCATGTTCCTGCTTGCACATAATCACTTATGTGTTTGCGATGGTAGTCGCTCTGACTATTGCCATCCTCCTTCCTCTTTAGCCACGGAATATAGGCCAGTGGCTCTTTTGAGCTTGTGTCTGTTTTTTTAACAAACTGAAAACCTTCCACTTCCAGGCTTACATTGTTTCTGCAATGCTGCTCATTTAGAAATAAACAGAAGGAAGGAGAAAAAATTAGCGTTCTCATCATTCAAATATATTTATGTGAATGTGCATAACGCTCCATGCAAACAAAAAAACTGCTAGTGGATTGTACTTTTTTGTATACAAACAAATTGCCTTCAAATTTGGTATACAAATATATTTAAATTCAATGACAAATACAATTCCTTACTATGTTTTGTAGCTTTGTACAAAACTTCCTTTCAGTATCTTCCCTGCAAAATTGGCACAACAACACTCTGCTTTTTCCTTTTTTTTTAATTTCGTTTTTAGCGTTATACCTTCCCGCACTGGTATTTGTCGGGCTCTACATGGATAAAATGTTTCATAGTCCAACTTAGCATTTATGAAAAAGAAACTTTCCGAATTAAAATGAAAACACAACGCCTTTTTTAGAGTGGAAAAAATATAAAAAAAACCGCTATCCATATTTATTTAATATTATAATTCCTGCGAACCGTCCTGTTTGCGTCTTATAAGAAGACTAAAAAAAAACTATAAAATGCGAACGAAAGCCTTACCTTCGTTAAGTTATTTACAATATTTTTATATAAGTTTTGTTTACCTTCTATCCATTTCTGGAACCATCGACTGCTGAGGTTGTAAATCTCACGCAGTTCGATACAGTCCCGGCGAAAACCTACGGTTTTCCTTCCCTTTCTCTTTTTATTTTATATGATTACCCTGCTTTAAATAATCTTAGATATACATATATAAATATAATAAATTGTTATAATCATATTATTCTTCCTCCCTATCTCCAAGCTCACCAAAAGATCATTCTTTTGAGCGATCATCCCTTCGCTTATCTGCATTTGCTGCAATGTTTCCTTTAGTGCCTCGAGTCTTACCTCGAGCTCTTCCTGCGATGACTCCTGGAACCCATCCATTTAAGTGTACGACAGCACCCTGCTCACTGTATGCCTGCCTTTCTCGAACAAATACTCATGATTTGCACCTTCCATTTTAATCTGTGTTTTTTTTTTTTTTTTAATGAAAAGTATTTTACTTTGTACATAATATTGTATTTAGGTAGTAGTAGGTACTAGGTTGGTGCGCGCACCAACTAACAAACATTAACTGAAGAAGTGAAGACTGAACGAAAATTCCAGTTCAGAGTTCTTGTTCCTGCTTGCACATAATCACTTATGTGTTTGTGATGGTAGTCGCTCTGACTATTGCCATCCTCCTCCCTATTTAGCCACGGAACATAGGCCAGTGGCTCTTTTGAGCTTGTGTCTGTTGTTTCAACAAACTGAAAACCTTCCACTTCCAGGCTTACATTGTTTCTGCAATGCTGCTCATTTAGAAATAAACAGAAGGAAGGAGAAAAAATTAGCGTTCTCATCATTTAAATATATTTATGTGAATGTGCATAACGCTCCATGCAAACAAAAAAAACTGCTAGTGGATTGTACTTTTTTGTATACAAACAAATTGCCTTCAAATTTGGTATACAAATATATTTAAATTCAATGACAAATACAATTCCTTACCATGTTTTGTAGCTTTGTACAAAACTTCCTTTCAGTATCTTCCCTGCAAAATTGGCACAACAACACTCTGCTTTTTCCTTTTTTTTTTAAATTTCGTTTTTAACGTTATATCTTCCCGCACTGGTATTTATCGGGCTCTACATGGATCAAATATTTCATAGTCCAACTTACCATTTATGAAAAAGAAACTTTCCGAATTAAAATGAAAACACAACGCCTTTTTTTAGAGTGGAAAAATATACAAAAAAACACTATCCATATTTATTTAATATTAGAATTCTTGCGAACCGTCCTGTTTGCGACTTATAAGAAGACTAAAAAAAAACTAAAACGTTTAATGGCTTTCGTTCGCAAAACGAACGCCTTACCTTCGTTAAGTTATTTACAATATTTGTATATAAGTTTTGTTTACCTTCTATTTATTTCTTGTACCATCGACTGCTGAGGTTGTAAATCTCACGCAGTTCGATACATAGACAATAGTTCCTTACAACTTTTGGTGAAGATAAAGATAACAGGGCACAGGTTGTGAATAGAAGTTAATACATACAACTTAGTTTTATTGAACGTGGCAATTATATAAAGGTTTCTTATTATTTTGAAATAAGACTAATTTTTAATACTTAATATTTTAATGATTCTTTTATTTAATTATTGAAGATTACAAGTGTGGCAAGCGTAAGGGTGATCTATCGGGCGTACAAATAAAACACTTAGTCTTCATATATATAATATTTAATGTTTATTTAAACTGAGAAGTTTCACGACACGTACGTTCAGATCGAGTGCTACAATTCAACTGAACTCGTGCGGTGAATTACAACACTTATCAATCCATTTTTTTTTTTTATTGAACATAATTGTTGGGAATTAAACTTCCAACGACAAGGGGGAGAGATACTTGATTTAATAGTTTGTTTCAAAAAGGCACTTTGCCAAACACAAATTTTACTTATGATATTTCTTTATTAAATTATTTTAATTTACAAGTCTTTTATTGGCGCAGCACACAACCGACCACGTTGAAGAATAGAAGAGAACAGAATTCAGACTGACCAAGTCAGTCACCAAGCCACCACCAGTCCGTTGTCCAAGAATGCAGCGTCACCAGAACGCCCACAGGTTAATTGAGTCCAGTATCTGGTACCAGGCCCATGCCTTGGATACCCAACGACACACAACCAAGAATGTGCCAACGCCAGCAACAATAGCGAAGATCCGTGGGAGCGTCATCTGAGGGTAAGCCATCGTCGTGGTGTTGTTTATTTGTTCTTCCTAGAACTGTCTTGCAGCCCTCAGTACTCTGCTGTATTTATCCAAGATAAATATAGGGCAGCGATGATTGACTGGCGACAATAAGAGTCGAATGTCACAGTCCAGTCGTTGAGTGAGCGACACTACGAGCCGCTTCATCCTATCCATAACCATAGCATATGTTGTAGGTATCTGCCATGCTAATGCATACCCATGGTGTGCGCTATGTGTTCGCTCTACTATTGCATACCCATGGTATGCGCTGTGTATCTGCTATACGGTGGGTGACGACACCACCTATAGCTCTATGTATACTTAGATATGTGCATTGTGCCTGTACTGTGGGTAGGTATCCGCTTTGGCTGGCACAGAAATGAAGCACAAATCAATGGCACATTTAATTCGACACATTTTGATGTCCATCGACTGCTCATATATCGAGGCAGTATGGAATGTGTGATATGATGCTGCCTTGCTGATGGTGGTGGTGGGTGTAGTGAGGTACTAAGTACTTTCTGCTGCATCAGCGCGTACGTTGACCACCAAATCTCGAGGTCAATGGTGATTGACCGAACAATAATATATACAATTTGGATTCTACCTCGATGGCGGCGTAAGTGTGGTGGATACCCTTCAGCAAAAGCAGGTTCTTTCTGTCATCCTTTGGCGTGAATGTGTTATATTGTATTTTGCTCGTCTGCAAGAACTTCTTGATGGCGCGCGTCAAAGGATTCTCTGTTTCCAGCGTTGATGATGGTGGTTTTTGTTTGTTCGGTTCCTGAAGGTGATGCTGAAGTTTGTTCCTTTGCAGTGTCGTCTTATTTCGGCGGCGATGTTTCCAGAAAACACAAAAATTGGTGGCATTCCTGAAGACTTGGCGGTGTTGTCTTTAGATTTGGGTGGTGTTGACTGAGCGGCGGTTGTTGTTGTTGTTGCTGGTTTCTTCGGTGGTTGGATTAGCTTCTTAGGCTCCTGTTTGGCGACTTTTGGTGTAGGTGGTGTTACTATCGATGTTGATAGTGTCTCGACATCCAGTTCAGGGCGTTTCGTGACGCTGCTATCTTCCTTCTTCAGGCAAGGGAGAATTGCTGGAATCTGCAGTGCTGATTTCAGAGAGCTCTTCATCATCACTTGAGGATTTTGGCACTCCTAGTGGTAGAATAATCTTCATCGCTATAAGTGCCTTCCGTCTCCATGTTGTCTCCTTCTTCTTCGATGTCTTCTTTTGTATTTTTTGGCACGATAAATTTGCTGATAGTTTGACTAAGCCTCTGACCGTACTCAGGACTTAGGTGAGTTTCCATCCTGGCTAGCAATGCTTCTAACGAAGCAAATGCTGCCTCCGGATTAAAGGGTTCGCCCATTTCCGGCGAACCCTTTCACTTTTTTTTTACACTTATGAATACAACCACAAGTTTTATGTGGCTACTGGTGGTAGTAGCGACATAAAACTTGCTTATTTTCCTTTCCTTTCTTTTCTTTTCATTTTTTTCAACTACACTACTCAACTTTTTATTTTTCTCGATTCTATTTCGCTCCGTAAAAGTTCGAAATCCACAAATTTTGTACCTCTTAACACTCTTAACGCTTGAAAAGAATTGAAGTCTAGATCCTAAGATCTGTCCTGTCTCTTCTTTTCTAATTCCCTCCCATTTTAGATTTTAGCCAATCTTGCTCTTGCTTTCAAACACCATCGGTCAACAACTGGTTGATTTTCATTTCATCATCCTCGTTATTATTTTCCTTAGGTTTATTTTTGTTATGTAGCATAGCATTGCATAAAGCTTCCCACCAAAAGCTGCACAGTGCTGGGAACAATCCAAATGATTGATACATTATTCTAAAGTTCAATATACAACTAAGCACATATATTATTGTCTTGACAACGATCAAAGTACCGATTATTGTGCTAGTAATTTCTCCCAATTTGTTCAGCTTGGAAAAGAGTCGTTCAAAGAATGATCCTACACGCTCTTGTATAACATCATAGTCTCATTGCTTCAAGCCTGATGTGAAACTATAGCCCTCAGGTAGTTCCGATTTACCCTCTATTGCATTGTTTACCCTGGATAATACCACGTTTTCTATTATTGGAGAAGTTAGTATCTCTTGGTATTTTTGTATTGTTTCTGAAGAATAATCGTGTCAGCCTGGCGTTTTCTTGTTGCAGCTGCTTCGACAGTTGGATTACGGATGCAAGTTGTTGGGTCAGCGTCTCCATAGAACGTTGGAGAGCACCAACATCGTCCCGCAACTTACCAACGTCCGACTCCTGACTTGGCAACTGCTCATCTGTAACATCGGAGTCTGATGCTTTTTGGACTTCTTCGAAGTTATACCCAACCAACCGTGATAACAGTTCACTTTTTGTGCCAGTTGTTTTATCACCTAACTGGCCAAGAATATTTTTAAGATCTTTTACAGTAAATTTACTGAGATCCATTTTTTTTTTATTTAGATTCTTTTAATCCCACTTCTGAATTTGTCAGGGTAACCGAATCGTTTCTGAATAAAAATCGTTTTATTTCCGTTTAATTTAATCTTATTTATTTTAATTGCTTTCCGCTCGGGCGGACGTTTTAACATGGACTGCCTGTGAAGTTGGTCCTTTTCTTATACCAACTATTCTTTTACCGGTCAATGGTCTTCGAGACAAATCGCTTAGCACTCAATGAATGCAACAGCTCGAACCTCTGGCTAATGCACTCGAGGTTTTGCCGTTAGACTATAACCAAGTATAGTCCCTTTGAATGTTCTTTTTAGCTCGCAAGCTTCACAAAAGAACAAATAATAAGATCTTTACTGGTTGGAGTTCAGTGAGGAAAAGACACTTTTATTTTCAAATACTATTGCTATATATACAGAAATTATATGTTATCGAAATTGTTCCATGCTTCGATTCTTGACCTCACAAATAATCGATATCAAGGGTGAACGACCAGCTATCTCAAGTGCATAGTTCAATAATGCTTAGTTAACATATTTTGTCAACCTAAACAAATGAGCACCGATCGTGCACCATCACCCATTCATATTTTATTATACTCTTAATATAAACTCTTTCCGTTCGTGCCATCAGGGCAACATGATACTTTTATTACCCTGACGTAGAAGGCAAGACAATGCTTTGCATTGGATTTATATATTGCTTAAGGCAATGCATGGTATGGGAAGCAAGTGTCAAGTATCGAAGCATGGTTGGATTTTTAATAGCATTTTAAGTGGTCGCTAGTGTGATCCCTTCACAGCCGATTCTTTTATAAAATATAGTTAGCCACAATTGAGTGAAAGGGACAGGTATTGTAGATATGAAATGAAGGATGCATGTAAGATGGAAGGTATAAAAATGAGGATGGGAAAGGAACAGTGATGACACTCGTATAACCCACCTTGACTCAAACTCCTCAATTCAGAGAAACTATAATGTATATTAGTGTGTGTCATAATAATAGGCTTATCAACCCTAAGCAAGCCTTGTTTTGTCCTTGACACCCACACCCCATCTATGAAGAACCTAGGAGCTAGGTCGGGTAAGCAGGACACTATTGTTCCAAATTTCAGCAAGATCTTAGTTTTTGGGGACATATACATTGCTCTATTATTCCACTTCACCGGTAACTCGTTAAAACAACTCTCTGTGTCTGTGTCCGGCTCAACTGCAACTTCTGAGCACTTAGCAACGTGTACAACTTCTCCTCTAGTTACTGCTGTATATCCTGGCTTTTGGAAATACAGATATGAAAATTCAATCGGATTATGAGATGCCAGTGACAACATTGTTCTTGTTATTCTGTTTTGGGTTTGACACCTGTCTAAGTCGAACAATTGAAACAATCTATCTACTTCCTGCTTTGCATGTCTCATAGAAAAAACTATTTTTGAATTGACATAGTTTAGCAGGTTAACATCCACTGGTTGTATTTTCCTTGTCCATGGGAAGTTGGGTCCATTCTTACTAAGCAATGTAACAAACAGTCTCGGATGCTCTGTCAGGTATGATCTATATCCACAAACGAAGTCTGTTTGTTCTGCAAGTTGGATCTGGAAATCATATCCATCATGGGAGACATGTATGTATATATCTTACTGGCGGATTGACCTGGAAATCAGTGATCAATTTCCCTATTCCATTGAAGACCAGTGTTTTTGCTCTTGATTCATGTGAACATTCGGGTGTTAATTTTGTCCAAAATAAATACCCATAATCAGGATGGCTACAGGATGACTCTGAGTATCTACAACTTATTCCCGATGGAAAAATCAAATTGTCTTTGTATATTTTTCAAAGTGAAATAACTCAAACCGGTTTTATTCCTCTGAAGAATATTTTCTTTAAATAAAAACGCAAAAACAAGGCGTACTTTCATTAATAATTCAAATTTTTTATTCAGTTCTGATATTTCTTATGATCTATGTGAGTTTACACAATTGACAAACTTATACTAAATTAATCAATAAGTTAAATAATTGGCATCTGTCAAACCATATGTGTGGGACGTATAAATCGTCCCACAAGTTCAATTTGACTCTATTTAAAATAAAATTGTTAATAAATTCTCGGCAATTGTCAAACCATATGTGTGAGACGTATAAATCGTCCCACAAGTTCAATTTGACTCTATTTAAAACAAATTATGTTAGTTTTTAAAGCTTAGTTAAATGCTCAGTGATATATGTTTGACGTATAAATCGTCAAACAAGTTCCACTGTTTTACCTTTACTTAATTGGGTTTTCTTGTAAAACAAAATTACGTTGGTTGTTGGTTATCTGGTTGTGTATCTGGCGGCGTGCTGAACTCAAAGAGAGCGATTGTAAAATTTATCGGCCTTTTATACCCCTTTTCGGGCAGTTTTTGCATTGCCAATTGGGTGGAATAAAAATTTTTGTTGAATTCACCACATGAATTAAAAACAAGTTCCACTGTTTTACCTTTACTTAATTGGGTTTTCTTGTAAAACAAAATTACGTTGGTTGCTGGTTATCTGGTTGTGTATCTGGCGGCGTGCTGAACTCAAAGAGAGCGATTGTAAAATTTATCGGCCTTTTATACCCCTTTTCGGCAGTTTTTGCATTGCCATGACATTGCCAATTGGGTGGAATAAAAAATTTTGTTAAATTCACCACATGAAATAATAGAGAATTTTTCATTAATATTAAGAAATAAGCTTAATTTTGCTGAAATTAATAATTATTATTATTTGGTTGTCTTAATATTACTCTTTTTTTCAATATTTAATAACGTTTTTGTATGTTTTTTTATTATTTAACCATTTTTATGTACTTACCTTGGTGAATAAACATACAAAAAAAATTAATTTCGGGCAATGCCATTTCGTTGCCATTTGCAATTTTCGTGCAGATTTATTTTCATTTTGATATATTTCTATTTCATCTTGTTTTCTCTTTCTAACTTATTGTTTTTATTATAAAGTTAATAATTTGTTTATAACTTAATAAATAATTAACTTTTTACTAATTTGACCAAATTTTCGTGTTCTTTAAATAAAATTCTTTATATATAGTGCACCCTGTGAACACTGATAATAAAGTTCCCCTGTCAAATTAGAAAAGTTGGTGTTATGTATAAGTTTATAATTCATTTTTTTGTTTGTTTATTCAAAAAATTCAAAATATACAATTATATACATTTCTTAACTTTGTATGTACAATTATATACCTTTTTATCTTATTTAATTTTGTTGGCTTAACAGTCTTCTTCATAAGACAATCTGGCTTTTCCTGTGGTGAATCTGATTTCTAATCGTGTATTCTGCACAGGTCTGTCATAAACTTTGCCCTGTCGAGAGAATGAATTTCCTGGTTCACAACTTCCACTCGAATCTATTGTTCCTCTGCTAGTGTATGAAAAAGACTGCCTTCCTGACTGATCCAAGTATATATCGATTTTGTCTCCATTCTTGCTTGTTGTATATATTGATTCCTTGATCATCCTCTCACATGTTTCACGAGTGATACGAGGTACATTAGAATACAAACCAGATCCGTAACCAGTGTCTATTGTTTTTCCACATCTCCAAACATGATGAAATTCTTCAACATGACATCTGATATAAGTCACATCTGCGAATTGTGCTGTTTGTGTGACTGCGATTGGAGTATCTTCTTGTGTTATATTTGGCTTTTGTATAAAACATTCTGGAAGCTCAACAAGAGAAATAGATGTCATATTCACATTTCCTGACTGGCAATCAAAAGCAACCAGGGAATTTGAACTCCTCAATCTCAATAAACCAAAAACTAAAAACAAGAACACGTTCATTTTGACTTTTAAATCCACGTTGGGCGCCAATTTTTGCAATTTTTTTTTGCACCGCCGATGATTATTATTATAAAATTATAAACGAAATCAAAACAAACAAAAAGAGAAAACACTAAACCAGATTTAATCGCGCGAAATATAGAATGTGTAAATTATGCCGAACTGTCAAACAACAGCGGCGAAGAGGCGACGAGACAAAAATTGCAACAAGCAGCAATTTAAGTGCTGCCACCACGACGAGCTCAGTGAGGGGTGGGTTCAGCAAATAGCAATTAATCGACGATTCGATTAATTAAGTTGCGTGATGGTCAAAAATACTAATTTTATTGTAATTGCCACAGGGGCGTTCTTACGTTTAGTAAGAAAAAGGGCGCCAGCAATTTTTTTCTGAAATGTAAAAAAAAGGAAATTGCAAACCTTTCCGCTGAAAATAATCAAAGAAGAGAAAAAAACAACAACGAAACAATACAACCACTATAAAAGAAAATAGAAAAAAAATGGATATCTTTTAGGACAAATTGATTTATTTAAATATGCCTGAGAAACCTTGCAAAAGCAGGATAAAAACTTAGGATCTTTTCAAAATAAGGTGAAAAATTAGATGGACTATGGACCGTTAAGGTCGAAATTCCCACAAATGAAATTGGGATTAAAAATAACTATTACGCTTCAACACCAAAACCAAAAATTTGTACTTATCTTTTTCTTATGTTTTTCCAGAATCCCCAGCTAGCTATTTTTCCTTTCCTTTTTCTCCTTATTTTTTTTCTTCCTTCTTTTTTTTATCACGGCACTACTAAACTTGCAAGTTTTTCTCAATTTGTTTGTATTCCACTCCGTCAAAGTACGAAATCGAAAATTTGTGTGTTATCACTCTCAAAGCTCGAAAAGAATTGACGTCTTTTTACGATTTTTTTTATTCTGTTCACGACACTACTAATTCTTATAATTTTTCTCATTTTTTTTTTTTCAATCTTTGTTTAATATCACCACTAATCACTCTGAATGCTTGCCAAGAATTGACGGCCAGATCTCAAGATCTGTCCTATCTCTTCTTTTCATCTCCCGCCATTTTAGCTTTCAGCCAATCTGGAGTGGCGGATCTCAATCACTTCATCAACAGCCAATCGGAGATCAGCTTGTTAAGATTAACTTGTGATGAGATTCTCGCGATCCTGCTTACACTGAACCAAAAAGGTACACCATATTGATGAAAAAGGTCATCCATATGATGTAGAATTCATCAATTTTAGTCCAGTGAACCTTTTCATCCATATGATGAACCATAGTTCATGAATATGATGAACATTTTAAGCGACGAATTTCGATCATCATTCATCAACTTTGTTCATCAGTATTATGAAAAATGATGAACCAAATTTTGATTTATTTGTACATCAAAATGATGAATTATTTCATCGATCTGATTACCGTATTCATGAATATGATGAAAATTTAAAAAAGTATATCATCAATGTGATGAATCCATTCATCATATTGATGTTTTTTTTTCAGATTGATGATCATATACATCAATATGATGAACATTTTTCATCAATTCAGTGAATATTTTCATCAATAAGATTCATATTTTCATCATATTGATGATCCTATACATCAATATGATGATCATTTTTCATCAATTTAGTGAATATTTTCATCAATAAGATTCACATTTTCATCATATTGAAGATCGTACACATCAATATGATGAACATTTTTCATCAATAAGATTCACATTTTCATCATATTGAAGATCGTACACATCAATATGATGAACATTTTTCATCAATTCAGTGAATATTTTCATCAATAAGATTCACATTTTCATCATATTGATGATCCTATACATCAATATGATGATCATTTTTCATCAATTTAGTGAATATTTTCATCAATAAGATTCACATTTTCATCATATTGAAGATCCTATACATCAATATGATGATCATTTTTCATCAATTTAGTGAATATTTTCATCAATAAGATTCACATTTTCATCATATTGATGATCCTATACATCAATATGATGATCATTTTTCATCAATTCAGTGAATATTTTCATCAATAAGATTCACATTTTCATCATATTGATGATCCTATACATCAATATGATGATCATTTTTCATCAATTCAGTGAATATTTTCATCAATAAGATTCACATTTTCATCATATTGATGATCCTATACATCAATATGATGATCATTTTTCATCAATTTAGTGAATATTTTCATCAATAAGATTCACATTTTCATCATATTGAAGATCCTATACATCAATATGATGATCATTTTTCATCAATAAAGTGAATATATTCATCAATATGAATAATAGGATTCGTTTATGCGATGATACTATTCATAAATAAAAAGCATTTATATTCTTCGTACTGATGATCGACTTCATCAATATTATGAATAAAAATTCATCTTAATCACGGTCATTCAACAGCTTTGAATCTCTTCATTATTAAGATGATTATATATATTCATAATACTGATAAATTCTATCATCAGTACTCAGAACAGGAACGCATCAGATTAATGAAATGCTGTTTCATCGCATTATTGAATTTTATTATTAATACCGATGAAAATGTTCACTTAGAAATAGAAAAAGCGTCATTATAAATTATAAAAATAATTATTATGATACTTATCCAAACATTTCCAGATTAGTTGAGATAGACTCCTCCCATAGATTGCATGTACCTAAAAGTGCCTCAAAGCTTTCATTTCTTATTTTAAAATTCTGTTTCAGGACCTTCTAAACTTTTTGTAGAAGAATAAAAGAGGTATTTAAATTTAAAATGTCTTAAAAGTATTTTATTGTTTAAGTGTTTCTACTAAAGTACTTATACGTGAAGTGATATCTTTTTTTTGTGGTTGAATTGAGTAAAAAAAATATTGAATAAAAATCCAAAAATGCTCGCAGGCCGCTGGGTATTGTAAATTAAAAATAAAAAAACTTTTGAGGCAGATGTCAACTGCACGCAGAATTTTTTTAAATACCAGTTTATATCCGTCCAGATACACAAAGTATTCTGCAGGAGCGTCGTTTTTCAGGAGGGCTAAGATGAAGGGTTGAATGTTGTTTTGACGGCTTTTGCAAAAATCGAGGTGGTCTTCGATTTGCTGAACGCTTTCTGCTTCAAAAATAAAAGCCTGTTGGGAGTCCTTGATAGTGAACCTTTGAAACGATTTCGGTCGTGCTGTTGTTGACTTCATTACAACTGGCTTTGTTGGAAAAAGGTAACAGTGTAAGCTTCTAAGGAGACAAAGAACCGCATCTTCTATAGATAGTAAACACATAAAGAGAAAAAAAGAGAATTGTAACTATGGTTAGTATGAATAAAAATAAATTATATTTTATGTAAATATTAAATATATAATATATAGTGGAGTAACTAAAGCTCAAAAATTGGCAATATTAGGGAATCCGGTCGAACAGCTTAGATTTTGATGATCTTTTTTTTTCAAACGTAATTAAAAATACTTTAAAGTCTGTAGATTAAAAATTGCCGGTGTTGCCGTTTTGAATTTTTTAAATTTAATTGAAGATTTTTGTGAACAAAAACAAATTTTTTTCAAAAATTTTTCCTAAATTTCATAAACTAATTGATGCCAAAAGATTGTTTAGAAAATTCAAGGAAAAAATATGTATAGGAGTGAGGGACAATCTTCCATTGTTCAAGCGATAGATGCAATTTTTTTATTAATTGACTTCAGTATAGCATACATAATGTGTACCTTTCTCCGCATCGGAATTTTCAAATTCGTTAAGCATTTCGGTTGTTTTTTTGTCTTTTAGGTTTTCTATGAGGAACTCTTTGATCGTTTTGAAATTACGTTCCCAGTTCTCACATATAGTCTGGCTTTCGGGGTGTAGGGCTTTGAAATCTCTGTCTATCTATTGAAACAAAGAAAGTCACTTAAAAAATAAAAGTTATTAAATTTTAAGACTTTACCAAACGATAGCCATTCAAATTTTTATACTGCGGCCATGCCTTAAAGATTTCCTGCTGCGTTGATAATGCTTGTATTTGTAGAAGCCGATGCTTGGCACATGCATCCCAAACACTGTCAAATTCTTCAACAGATAAATTGTCAAAATTTAAGCTTTTAACACAAGCTTGTGCATCGGGCTCTGGAACTTAAAAAAATATTTTAAAATAGTGATTAAGGCCGGTATTCATCGAGCTCTCATATGTTATGAACGCTCATAAGCTCATTCACTAAGGAGTATTTGTGACTTATCTCGACCACTCTTAAAGTTGAGAGCACTGAAAGACTCCGAAAACTACGATATGAGCGCCTGATGAATACCAGTTTTTGTATCCATTACATTACAGTTAGAATCTTATCTAGCAATTGAAATAAATAACAATTTATAGGAACTTACTTAAGATCGGTTTATTCGATTTTCCGACTTCTTTGGTTGGCGATGTTTTAACCCTCTTCGGCTCTAATGTTTTGTACAGCCTTTTTATGTTGTGGAGTTTGGTGTAAATTTTACCTCGCTTTTCGGTGCGGTAATACTCCAATTTTTCTGTTGGAAAACGGTCCAATATCTCCCTTTCTATTCTGTAGCTGGTTTTTAACGTCAATGGAATGCTGTTTTCTTCAAAATACTCTGCCACAAGACCGATGAGTAGTTGTCGGTGTTCAGTTTGAAATTTTTTGTGGGTATTGTAGTATTCTACAATAGAATGCCCATGTTTTTTTGCTGAAAGCATTACCGACAAGTTTATATTCAGATTTTTATCCGGTTCGGGCGATGGTGTGGGTGACGCAGTTCTTGATGATCTATTTGATGTCGATGGAGAAGGTGGAGTGGAGTGGAGAGCAGGGTGGAGTGGCTCATTGCCTGGTAATAGAGGCATGCCAATCTCATCACGCCATTTCTCCAAATGGTATTCAAAAAGTATGCGGTCACCGTGTTTAAAACCAGCTAGCAAGCTTTTTACGTGAACCTCTTTTATGATTTTTAAAATTTTTGTAGAAACATTTTCACCTGAGGAAAAAAATAATGTAAAGTTTGACCTGGGACTAAATTGAATCAGACGCCTGAAAATAATACTAAAAAACAAAACTAAAAAATGTTACGAACCAATATCTGAAAATTTTGGTTGGGGATGTTTTAATAGCCTTTTAGACTCTTTTTATGTTGTGAAGTTTGGTGTAAATTTTAGCCCGCTTATCGGTGCAGTATTACAATTCAATAATTACAAATAGAAGTGACATCGCAGATTACTCATGCGTTTTATGAATATGGTCAATGACACAACCAATTCATTAACCCGGATTTGAAATTTTATGTAAGTATTGTAGTATTCTACAATAGAATGCCTATTTTTTTGCTGAAAGCAATACAGATAAGTATTTGTTGAAATAAGTACATTTTGAAATTTTCCATAAGCAATTTGCCGAAACATAAATACTTTTTTCAAGGTTTTCGGTGTGCTGAACTGTTTTCTATCTTTCAAGATCTTTCCGATATCTTTTTTATTGCTCGAGATATTTTAAAATGAAGTAGGTAAGTCAATTTGGCTTCATATATCATAAAAGAGGTAGTGAAGTTATAATTTCTTTGGTAGATATAATATGCCAAACAACTGAAGATATCTCGGGTCAGGGATGACAAACCGTCTTTCAGCATTGTATCGAAAGTGAAATAAAAAGTGTATCGAATTGTACTTTTTAATTCTTTCAACGTTTTTTGAAGAATAATTCAAAAAATTATTTTTTTGAACAAAAGACTAAGATTAACCAAAGAAAATACAATTTTTTGATGCATATGCAACAAAAAAAATTTTTTAATTTTGTTTCCAATTTTTTTTTCTCGAAATTTTGAATTCATAGATATAATCCTTTAAAATGATAAGAAATATCAGCTTGTAAATTTTGAATAAAATTGGTAAATAAAATAAAATGTGAGTTTCTGATTAAAACGGCAATCCATATTTCCACTATCCGAATTTATTGTGAAAATTAAAAAAAAAAGCAATGTTAGAATAACAAGCAGCATTATTTATACTAAATTTCATCAGAATCGTTAAAGTTGTTTCGAGAAAAGTGCAATAATTACTCGAATCATAAATGATGTTAATTTGGATTAAAATCTCGAAATTTTTTTTCGACACGAAACCAATTAATAGAGAAAGTAAAAAATTTGCAATGAAAACAAAATTTGAATTGGAAATTTAAATATTTTGCATTAAAAAAAAGTTTTTGCAAATAAAAAATTTTCTGCTTTGAAAAATTTTAATAAAATTAAATATTATTTTTTAAGCCAAGTAATTATGCATTTTTTAATTGATATTTTTACATCCCAGGTTTACATCAAAAATATGTTTTTGACTATTTCTAACAAGATCTTTGACAAATCAAACAAAACAAAATATTTTCACTATTTCAAAGGGAACTGATTAATTTTTTTCTGACTTCGGACGAAAAACCATTTCAGGTTTCAAAAAGTGATTGCAATTATAAGGAAAAAAGTTATATTTAGCAATGAAATTATCATCTTACCAATCAAGTATTCGTACATATGAAGGCAATCCCAACTCTTTAAAAGGAGTTTCAATTCCTCATCATCTTTGAAATTGCTACTTTCATATTCCGTAATTGGTACTAACTTGTACAAAGCCTGCTGCAGTTCTCCAGCATTAATTGTTTGTTAAGTTTCTCCATTTTCCTCAGCTTCTTCAGTTTCTCCATTTCCATCAGCTTCTATTGATTCCATTGTTTCTCCGGTGTCTATTGTTTCTTCAAAAATTATTAAACTTTCACTTTCCTCCAATGCTTTGGAGCTCTCACCTGAATTTTCCATGTCTAAAAAATATGTATGCATTAAAATTTATTTATTTAAAAATGTAATAATGGTAAAAAGGTTTTTTGACCTGTTATAAATATAATTTGTCTTCGCTACTGTTGAAAATGTTCCTTAAGCCTAATAAGATATTTTCCTTTCGATGTTTTCGTCAAACTAACTGGCGGCCCTATAATTTTGTCAAATGTAAGGATTTCAAATTCACCAAAAATTATTTGATCAACCTCATGAGCTCTGAAGTGTGAATTGAAAGAAATGTTCAATAGTTTTTGACAAAACATTAATATACTGGCTTCAGCTTGAACTATAATCTTAATAATGTATATGTTATAATCATCCGAACAGGTACCCACATAAAATCCAGTTTTGTATTTTTTTCCAATGTAGTCTATTTCATCATAAAATGCTAACTTATTACCTTCTTTTAAGTTTAATTTTTCTTGAACAATGTTTGCAAATACAGTATCGCATTTATGTTTTTCCTCTAAGTGAAATTCACTCATATTGCTGTTCGAATGAAGAATCAGATTTGCAAACTGAAGCTGAAATTTTTTGGACAGAGTGAGACATATATTTTTTCTTGACGTTATTCCATGGGCATATACTTTGAAAGGCCTGTGCTTGGCTTCAAACTTAAAACACCAAAAATTTCTTGCCGGTCCTGATTTTTGCATTATAGTAGGATAGTGTGTCAAAAAATGGAATTTTGGTTTTAAATTATCAAGGAACAACTTAACATATTGCTCATTATGATGTTTTATTTTCGATTGCAAACTTGAGGTGACTAACTCCGTAACTTCAAAGGACAAAATTAAATCCGTGATGTCAATTAATTCAAGAAAAAAAAGCCAAACTTCATCATCAGAGGGAATCAAATCACCGATCATAAGGGGTAAATACATAGTGAAAGTAAGCATTTCACGTGCTGTCATTTTCAAGTGTTTATTTTTTAAGTGGTTCATTGTTAGTTCGGTTGAAAAATTTCCAATCTCCGTTGGCCCATAGTCAAAGGTTTGTTTTCTTTTATTAAGCATTTCCAATGTCAAATACTGCATTTCCTGAATCAGATATAATATTATGTGACAAAGGTCATAATGGAATATACCTTCACACAAGTCATGCATTGCATCTACACAAAAGTTTTCAACTACATGGAAAGACGGTATTTTGTTAAAGGGGCTTTCTTTTGTGATACCAGTGTTTTTAGGATCACACAGAGATACATCATAATCGTAGTTTGCGACGGTTCGGATATGCTCCGGTAATTCAACACTCAGCTTATTGCAATTTTCTCGGTTCAATTTACAAAACCTACAAAATGAAGTGCTAGAAAATGATTTCGAAAAGTCAAGAAGAGAGTTTACTCCCAGGTTGTCCCCGAGAAAAAGAGCCATTATAAAATGAACGCGATGCATTTCTCCATTGCCAGCTAAAATTTCTACTCCAGTCTCTTCAAGAGATATCAACTCTTCGATTAGATAATGTAAACAGTCCTCGTTGCCAATATTTTTCAAATCTTTGGATTTTATTACAGCTGCTAAAAAAATACTCTCTAGTTTAGAACTTCGCTTTGGGAAGCAAGGAAATGAGTAATAAAAATTACAAACGGAATGAGTCGTTGCGTGTGCACCTAGTGGATTATTTATAGCGAAATCATCAGCGTACAAAAAATAGGGCATCAAAGTTTTGCCTGGATACATATCAAGTTTCTTTTTCCAATGGGGCCCTTGAATATAATTTATGTACTTTTTATCAGAGTATAGGAAGTTCATATATTTCAATGTCTCAAACAGTATATTTTCTTTTTCAAAAAATTTCCGAAATTGTGACCTTAGGGGTAAAACGCTGCCCTTGCATATATTTTCGCCGTACACTAATTCAGACCGAACATAAATGGGCTGGATATCGCTTTTAATAGTAAACTCCTTAATGTCATCCATACACCCTATTCTTTTAAGTGTTTGGCATAAATTATGGTCCGTGGCACAAAATTTAAAGGGATTTCGGTAGCTAAAAATCATGCTCAGCAAATCGGACTGAGCCTGAATGTTATTATTAAGATTGTCTTGTGCAAACGATTTGAACTGATCTAGCAAAGGGTCTATCAAATATGTCATCACGTTTTTCTGAACTTCGTAAACATCTTTTCGAGAAAAATTATGACTTCCATGCATGAGAGTTGAAAATTTTAATGCTTCATCAAAAACATTACGTACAAATTTATTTTCTTCTTCTGCCTCTTGATTAGAACTATTAGTTTTATTGCCACTTGTATCAAAACTAATATTTGATGATTCTGGTAAAATTTCATCCGAAGCATATGAATTTACATTTGCTTCTTCCATGCATTTAAAGTTTTTAGTAGGACAGTGTATTCTCAAAATATGCCGTTTGTAATTTGAAAGATCTGTAAAACACTGAGCACAAGAATTGACATAGCAAATAAATGTGCTGTTTTGTGCCAAATTATGTATCTTTCTGAGATGTTTGCCTAATGCAAAGACGTTATCTATACTGATTCGACACAAAAAACACTGCATTTTCTTTGTTTGATACAAGAAAAGATTATGTTGTTTTTGTTATTTGTTGAACTGAAAATAAAAAAAAAGTTCAAAACGCCAATATTGAATCTTTTTTCTTACAATGTCAAATATATACTGAATCATAAATGGGCACTAGGGTGTCCCTTATATTGCAAATGGCTGAATTTAAATACGCATACGGGTTTAAAAGTTTCGCAATAAATAAAAAAAAATATTCCCAAAGTTTCAAGTCCCTATCTTTATGCTTACTGGACGCGACTTAATTTTTAATATTTCCATACAAAATATCGATAAATTAAAGGTAGTTTTGAAGTGGTTTACTCAAAAATACGGTAAAACTGTAAAAGTGATTAGAAAATTTTGAAATTTTGCAAATATCTTTAACATTATAGGGGCTACTACAACTACAAAATTAGTTAAAATATCCCCTCCGACGTATGTAGTGCAAAAATTTCAGCTTCAAAGTTAGTTGACAATGATTTTGACGTTTCACAATACGCTGATCGTTAAAAACTCAAGTTATCCAAAAAGAAATTAAGCGTGCAATAATTATATATAAAATACAAAACTGAAAACATAGACTTAATATGTTAAAAATCTTCACAACCTTTTAGTGCAATTTTGAATTCATAAAGCTAGTTGAATTTTCATCAATATGAGAAACAATGATGAACTTAATCATCAATAAGAAGAACAATGATGAACTTAATCATCAATAAGAAGAACTATTATGAACGCATTCATCAATATGAAGAACTATTATGAACGCATTCATCAATATGAAGAACTATTATGAACGCATTCATCAATATGAAGAATTATTATAAACATTCATCTATATGATGAAATTATGTACCTATCTATCGATGTACATAGCATAGACCGACGCCGACGCTTAGCATCCCGTTAATTCTTGATAATAGATAAATTGAAAACTATTTTGTTGATACAATATAATAAAATCTTAACGTGCAAGTATAATGCAAAAGAAATGAATTCACATACATCATACTTTTTTGCACAATCACGAAAACAAAATTTAAAATGAATCTGAAGAATTTGCACACGTGTGCATGTGCATTGCAAATAATTATACAAAAACATAAGATATTGACAAAACATACCTCCAATTTCAGAAATCTTTGTTATATATAAATTTTTTTAATGCCGCCAGCCACAAAATTTGTTTTTTTTTTATTTTAAACGACTAGACGCGAACCACAACCACTATCTTTTTCCTAACAATCTCAAACATATACTGAATAGTATCTAAATGAAAATATACCGCCAACCACAAAATTTGTTTTTTTACGACTAGACGCGAACCACAAAGAACATTTTTTTTTAAACAACTGACGCGAACCACAACCACGATGTTTATCGTTGATGTCAAATTCAAACTGAATCGAAATATGAAAACACATACATTATATAGTAATTAGGGACCAGGGTTGAGTAAATTGTTAGTACTAACGAAATAGTTTCCGAAAAAGTGTAGCGAATAAATCTTTCGTGTCAGGAAAAAAAAAATAAATGCATTTTTAACAAAAAATAATTGTTCAATTGTATTTTGTTTTTCACAAAATCTACATTGAGTCTTCTATCATAGATTCATGTTGTAGTTTGGTATTAAATTGAGTGAAAACTTGATCGCTATAACCAGCCCCTAATATGCAAACTGTGAAAATAAAAACGAAGTAGAAATAAGTTATTAACCCTGAGTCTCCACAAGAGTAAAATCCAATCCAACTTCTCTTCCGCAATCTCATCCGCAATCCAGTGTTTTTTTTGACTGGGCATATTATGTCTTGCCATGAGCAACCTCAAATGTCACATTTGACACAACGATTAATCTGTTGTTTACTTTTTTGTCGGTAGTTGTGGTTTTGTAAAAATTTAAATTTCAAACATATTATATAAACAAAAATGCCTTTAAGTAAACAAAAATTAGCCCTTTTAAAAAAATTAATGCTGGTTAAGAAGCTGGAGGAACTAAAAGAGCTTACTATTCAAGAGGATAAAAGAAAACACAGGTTTTGGGTGAATCCATTTCTCGAAGTAAGGGAACTTCATGATTTGGAGGCGCACCTGCTCAAGGACTTGCTATGGGAGGACGGTGCAGACTATAAAAATTTTTGTAGGATGTCGGTCGACAGCTTTGAAGCTGTTCTGTGCCTAGTTAAGATAACTTTGAATTAATGAATTTAGGTACATAAATATTTTTAAACATTTTTAACAGGTTGAACCTGATATAAAAAAAATGGACACAAAAATGCGTTACGCCATTACGGCAAGGAATCGTCTGGCCATATCGTTAAGATACATTGGAACAGGCGATTCGTACAGATCCTTAGAATTTCTCACCCGAGTTTCAAGGAAGACTATAAGCCGTTTTATGCCTGAAGTGCTTGGTGCCATTTACGATGCTCTTCATGTATCGTATTTGAAGGTTAGTTATTATAATTCCATACGGCGAAAGTGAATTTGAGCGTTCTGATAAGATTATATTGTTTTAGACTCCTGTCTCACAACACGAATGGCTTGAGGTGGCCCAAGAATTCGAAAACATATGGGACTTTCCTCACACCCTTGGTGCTATTGATGGCAAGCACGTCCGAATTAAAGCACCCGCAGACTCCGGATCGGACTTCTTTAATTACAAGGGTTTCTTCAGCATTGTTCTTCTGGCTGTTGTGGACGCTCATGGAAAATTTATATACATTGACGTCGGTGGAAATGGAAGATCAAACGACGCCCTTATATATAAAAACAGCACCTTATACCAAGCGCTTAAATCTGGAAAGCTGAATATTCCCGATCCTTCTCAACTCAAAGGCCAGGATGCACTTACCCCTTACTTCTTTATTGGTGACGATATATTTGGCCTCGACACAAACCTAATGAAGGGATTTGGAAATAAGGCCAATCTTTCCACCCCACAGGAAGTCTTTAGTTATAGATTAAGTCGAGCAAGAATGTCGGTCGAAATGGCTTTTGGACGGCTTGTTTCAAGGTTCAGAATTTTTCATAGACCAATGGAAGTGTCAGTAAACAAGTGCGATGTAGTCGTTAAAACGTGTTGTGTGCTGCATAATTATATTTCAGCTTCAATAAAGAAGCCTCCAGAAGAACATCAACATATAGATTTTCCAGAATCAGTGGCGCGCTTAGAACCCCAAAATGTTGCACAACAAAACGTTTCTGTTTATAAATTTTCGTGCAAAATTCGTGACAATCTGAAAATGTATTGTGTATCTGAGGGTGATGTACCATATCAGTGGGCAAAAATAAAAAGAAATTAAAGTATAACAAGTTTTTTTTTTATTTCTGTTGAACTTATAAGCTTTTAAGAATTTTGTATGATTTTCTCTCGAAATTCTTGAAAGTGTTACATACAAACCACTGTCATTTCAAAACTACTCTCTTCATTAAGATGGTTCAAACGGTTCGGAGTTCTAATTTATGTCTGCCAACTGATTCCGTAAACTCTATTAAATTCAAAAAATTATTTCAAAAAATTTCCATCTAAAAACTGTTTCTACTTTTTTTTGAGAATAAAAAAATGTTCAGAATACTTTTACATGGGAATTTCTTGAAATCATTCTTTAAATTGAAAATGGTTACAAGAAACACTTAGGTGACATAAATTAGAACTCCGAACCGTTTGAACCATCCAAATGAAGAGAGTAGTTTTGAAATGACAGTGGTTTGTGTGTAACACTTTCAAGAATTTCACTTGAAATTCTTGTAAAGATGGATATTTTAATGCTCACATAATAAAACTATTTTATTTCATAACAAAGTTTTTTTTTGCAAATTCATTTTTAATAATTCAATCTTAAACCTATCTTAAAGCTAGACAAAAATTCATAAAACTAGCCTAATTAACCTTAACTTACAACTAACTTACTGGTCCCATACGGACACTCTAACTTAAACAATAATACTTAATGCTAATGCCTTTCGGCCCTAAGATCAACAAAGTTTTTATTTTTATACATATAACACTTATTCAATCACTAATTGAATATTCAATAAATTCTTCGTACATGTTAGAGTCTAACATGGCACTTTGCAGGTCGTTGCACTCAACAGAACTTGACAGCGATGATGGCAGTGTTGCAGAAGAACTGTAGAGAGATGTTGTCGGTGCTACAGAAGAACTGGATGACGATGACGATGCCTTCTTGGACAGTGAGCGTATAGTATGATGTGACAGCACTTTCTGTACATCTGCCATGGCGACTGCTGCCTCAGTGGGTGACAAATCTGTCAGCTGACTCGCCACACTACTGCCAAATACATCGTATTTACATCGTGTATCTAAAAAACAAACAATATTAAAACATTTTTTTTTTTAAGAAACAATTATTACCAGGCTCTGAAGCAGTTGTGTTCAATATTGAGGCGATGGCATCATCAATTTGCGAACTTCTTGAAGCATTTCGACGTCGACCACTTATCTTTTCTCTCCTTTCAGATGAGGTTTTAGGTATTGCTAGAGTTGAAGGACAAGGAGAATAAATTTCCTCATTTGCTTCCCTTACATCCTCTATTACCTCCTCGGCTGGCTCCAACGTGTCATCCTATAAATAAAATTATACTTAATTAATGAGTTTTTTTTCGGTTTTTATATAACTATACTCACTAGAGACAAATTTGTTTGGGTTCCTCTTATCACAATAACATTGTCTAAAAAACTTAACTCTTTAAAATAAAAAAGATGTGTCTCGTACACGTCTTCGATTCCGACGCCGGATTTCTTTGAACTATCGATTTTTTTTTTTTCATTCACATAGGCTGCTCGTAGATATTTTAGTTTTTTTTTTATTTCAACTGGATCCTTATTAAACTGCTCAGCGATCTCTTCCCATGCTTTTCTTTTCAAGTCGTTCCTTTTATATATGTTGCTTTTAAAATTCCACAAGCACTCTCTTGTTTTATACAAGTTGATCAAATGCAGCGTGTCACCGGTGGTTAGTCGCCAATCATTCATTGTAACTGAAACAGGTAAGTAATATGTAGTAAACAATAACAATATAAGAAATAAAATATATTTCACTTTTCTTAAATTAATTTTACTTACTTAATAGGTATACAAAATATGTGGGTATGACCGAACTCGACGACAATTGAAAAGAAATGAAATTTTAATAAAAAAAAAACTGTAGAAAATGGACGCTCACCACTACATACAACACAAACGTCAATTTGATGACAAGATTTTGATCCGCTCGAAAAATCCAAACTGCGATGACCGGATCATGGACTGGATGTTGGATTGTTGGTCTCCATTGGATTATCTGATGACAGGCCGATAGTCTTGTCATCGATAATGTCCAATGGAGACCCCAGGTAAAAACATGACTAATAATGTGAAAATACACAGATGGGATTTTTACCAAATTGTCAAACTAGCCAACACTTTGGTTCAATGACAGCTCTCATATGAAAAAAATATGAACAAGTTTGATTGTTACTGTTGATTTCTTAGACGTCATTGAGCCAAAGTGCCGATTTGACGTTTAGAAGCTATGAGACAGATATGTTTTGCTTTTTTTCTAAAAAGCACTAGTACACTGAATAATAATACGAAAGATTTAGGTTTTTAAGTGTGTTTAATTTACATACTTTTTTCATATATCCACGATCCGTTTGCATAATCTACAATTAAATTAAAAGAAATATTTATAGAATGCTGATATGATTTTTGATAATAATGAAAAATATTTTCATACTTACAATTTGTTTACTTACATTGCCGATCCTTTACATATCGTCGCCCTAGTATTGAAGTGCCGTATACGCCATTTTTACATTTTTGGGAAATCGCATTTAGAAGTTCGTAAGATTATTGCGAAAGAACTAACCGCTGGTATTTTTTGAGTTTTTAGTATGATATAAAGCTAATCTTTATCTTTTATATACATCTTATTGGACACCTGAAATTCGTTTAGTTTTCAAAATATTTAAATTTTTGTCCAAAATGAGTTTGCCGTATACGCCATGAAAATCAGAAGTTTCTTTTATTCATACACGTACGTCAAAAAAAAAAAAAACATAAACGATGTATGACGTACGTCAAAACAATTCTCAATTTACGAACAATTGCATGAAAAATTAGACGTAAATGCTAAAATTTGTTTTTTTTGTCAAAACAATAGTGAATATCTCTGGAACGAAAAAAGATAGAAAAAAACGGAAAGCAGATTTGAAAAGAGCAGCATCGAAAATATAAGACTGCATACCTAGTTCAAAAAATGCAATTTGGCGGATACGGCACTCCAATACTAGGGCGACGATATACTCATAGTTTTTTTTTGCACAGAGTTATTACTTTATGCACTGCACCAAACAAAAAGTTTTATATTTTGTACATATATACTTGTCAAGGGCTACTTCCGAATATACATAACTTAGGCGCCTTCTATGGTTTTAAAACGTTTTTAAGATGTAACTTCAAGTTTTATTAAGCCGGTACTTTAAAATGATTTTTTCTCAAGTGTGAATATTTGTCATAGTATTAAGGTATTTGTTGGTCTTTTTTGTGTCATGGTTATTGGAATTTTATTGATTTTCTGGTTTTACTACGTGAACTTAATATTTTAGAAAATAAAATTCAGTAAACTTAGCCAGCCCTGGCGTCAAGACATTTTTTTCGTATTATTCATCATATTGATGAATACTACAAAAAATTCATATATATGAAGAAATCACTCATCAATACGATGAACGATAATGAACGCATTCATCAATATGAAGAAAATTTCCACGAAATACATATATAAAGCAAAATTGACGCATTATCAGCGACACCACTTTGCTACAATTGTAAGTTTTTTTTTAAATCAAATCGAAATCTAATAAATTTTTAAAATCTCTATTTAAAGGCATAACTACATAAGCCACAAAAAGTACAAAGTGAAAATTCTCAAAATCATTTTACGGCCTAAAAACTTACAAAATATAATAGAAGCCTTAGATTTTGGTTTTGAAAGCAATTTTTGTAAGCGAAAAATATTTTCACTTTGGCACTTTATGCAAAAAGTGACTATTTGTGGCTTGTGTAGTTATGCCTTGAGGAATCACTTTTCCAACTTCCAAAGTTAAAATCCATTTGAATTTTCAATAAAATATTCCAAATTATCTCTATAGCATTATATATTGCAAGCTATAAAATATTGCTCGTGGAGACCGGGTGTAAGATTTAAAAAACAGTGCAGAAAAGATAATATGAGGGAGAATGAGGCAGTGATAATTTCCAAAAATCCCTATAGTCAAAGCAACATTATATCTTAAATAAGTATATTTAAAACCTCGCATTAGCTACAGCTGCAGTAAAATGGCAACACTGAATCGATGACAAATAGTATTCATTAATATGAAAAGAGGCACATGTAATAGCTGACTATTCTTTTAAAATGCATCCCGTTAAGTTTTTTTCTATACCTGCATGTTTGGTTATCAAAAGGGGGAGCAAAATTAAAAATGGCAGAATCTTGATGTTTACTTTTGTATTTCTTTCATTGCGCCGCGTGTGTAAACAGATTCTCTTTTCTTGTATGTGGTGGAGTAAAGAAAGAGATAAATAATTGATGTGTGCTGAAAAAAAAAAACAAAGAACAAAGCAAAATATGCAGAGAAAAATCTTTGTATATATATTCATATAGTACTCTCTACATAACTGTATGAACAAACTGGTGAAGCTGAAGCTGAAGCGTGCGGTACTGTAAGTTGAAAAGTACGAAAACAGTATAGCGCCACATGTGAAGGCGAAGCTGAAGCGCAAGTTCAGTACATTTCAACTTTGCGCTTCAGCTTCAGCTTCACCAGTTTGTTCAGCAGGTAAATGTTCTTCAATATGATGAGCAGAATCATCCATATAATGATCGTATAAAAAAATTCATCATATTATGTATGAAACAAATGTACATCTATATTATGAATTAGTTCATCTATACGATGATTGCTCACATTGATTTGAGTTGTGCATGACAAAAAGAAAAATCGCTTCCTTAGATAATATTGTTTATCAATAAGATGAATTAGTTCATCAATAAAATTATCCTGCATATTTATTCAAACACTCCACAATCGATACCTTCCCGTAAGAATGTACTTATAGGCGACATTTCTATGGAAAATACATGTTTGATCTTGACCTACTTACATTTTGAACTAAGAGTAACGTTTTGGTCTGAGTTTGGGTGCCCTAATAGGTACCTAGCATGTACATAATATTATGTATAGAAATATTTAAAAGAAAAAAAAATTGAATCGAACGCCAAATAAATTAATGAACAAGAAGTTTTCTTCGAGCCTTCTAAGATTTTCAAAATGTCGCTTAATACATTCTTTCGGGAAGGTATCATGGACATGATGAAAACACAAGTCTGTTTTGTTCATCAATATGATGATCATTTACATCACCTAATTTAATTCCAAATTAAAATTGAAGTCGATTTTTTGATGATAGTCTTCATCAATATGATGAAATAAATTTTCATTAAAATATGACGAATCAATTCATCATATTGAAGAAGAAATCATCAATGGGATGTAAAAAAAAATTTGTTCGTCAAAAAGATTCTTTCATCCTATTGACGAAAAGTTTTGATGAACTGATGAACTAAATTTTTATCAAATTCTGCCGAAATTCTCACAAAAAAAGTTGATGAATGCACTTTCATCTTATTGATGATTGGTTCATCTTTCATCAAAAAATTTTCATGAATTTATACATCATATGGAAGAAAAGTACATCTTATTGATGATTTACAGTTGATGAACGCCATTCATCAATATGATGAAGCTTTTTTTTTCAGTGTACTCGCTCTTTTCTCACGTCTAATTGCAAGTCATCCTGGAATCGACGCCCGTTGGATTCACTTCCAGGTTACGAGGTTACGACAATTTCAGGAGCTGCATTCAGCCAGCCCACCTTGATGACGAACAAAAACCGAGAAACAAAATCGAGAAAAACACATTTCTTCTTAAACTTCATAATTACCGCTCTAAAAGAAAGGAAACAATGGTTACAAGTCCGGAATCTGTATATTCGTTTCGTTATTTAAAAAAAATATCGTCCATCTGGTTTGTTTTCACTTACATGGAAACCATCGCACCAACCAAGGTAACCTGTCAAAGTTATCTACTTTTTCTGCATATATGTAATGTTTGTAAATTTGTTTCAATGTCTGTATAATTATGATTGTTGTCTTTTAAATGTAATGCATATGTGGATTTGGTGTTTGGTTTGGGTTTATGTTCTTTGAATCTTTTTTCAATAGTTCTACCTGTTTGGCCGATTAAGAATTCAGTTGAATCATCTAACTGTCTATCGACTTCCGTTTGGCTCAAGTAATATTGAGAATTGTTCGATCCGACTGACATCCGTACTTTTGTCAGCAATAGCAGAAGAAAATCCTGATTTGTTCATGCGTTGGACAATATTCATGGTTATTATTTTTGCTGCAACGTCAATAACTTTTTTTTGAATGCGATAGCTTATATATTTTGCATTTAATCCAGAACTATGAATGATCTGCCAAAACTTTGTCATCACTTTCAATATCGTAACGAAGTAGCGCCCTAAAATTTCCTTCACTTTCTTCCGGCTTATGAAATGACAATTGACACTGATCACGATTTCGTCTCAACGCTATTCCTTGCCTGCCACATAATAAAACAGCTCTTATGATCGGAATCAACTTCGTTCTATTTTCGAGTTGTATTTTGCGGCCTGAATCATTTTCGCTAACCACATAAAGTCTACGATATTCAAAAATTGATTTAAAATTTTGTCCATCCTCCATTGCGTCTTTATGGTAAATTTTATTTTGATGTTCTCTAAATTTATCAAGCGCTTTTTTCCAACCTCGAAACGCAATCTGAACTAATAAATTTGTGTTCTGATGAGATCCTACGCCGACGCCACTGGAACTATCCATTTCTCTTTAAGGGTATTCATGTAATGATATAAATTTCCGCAAAGGGTTTACATGAACACCCCATTAGAAATATTTGCGGAAACGTTAGAAACAAACAGCTGTTTGATTAACGTCAAAATGACCTTATAAAATTTGTTCAATTTACGTCATTCGATACTTTAAATTAAAAAGTGATTCTGTGTTTTGTTTTAATTACATTTTACAAATATTTTCGCTGTTCAAAATGCCAAGAACTAGCTCGTCCTCCTGGAAACTTTCTGTGTTTTCATTGGTGTAATTGTGGTTTTCCTTTTCATAATAAGCTAGGTCCTTCTCTGGGATTTCCTCGATGAGATCATCAGCGGAGTAGTTTGATTGATAGACGATGTTTGGTATTATATTTTTCCTAGCCCCAAAAATTTGCTCCAACTCGTCAAAAAAAGGACAGATTTTTTGTACATAATCTGTAACACTTTTTTCTTCTCCAGTTTCGAGGAGACCGGCACCTGTTTTTTCCTTCCAGTTTACCGCTGACATATAGGTTCATTTTAGGTACCTCATTTTGCTCTTCATGCATATCTGAAAAAGAGTTATTAAATGTAAAAATACTTCATAGCTTTCGGGGTTATCTTTCACCGCCTCTACTACCAACTCCAGCATCGAGTTTGTTTCAAACTGTGTCCAGCGGTGCGATGGTTGATAACTGCCGTGGGCGTTTTTTAATTTGTTGATCTTGTTTCTGGATTAAAAAAATAAATTATTATTTATTAATTAAGTATTAAGTTCAACGTAAAAAAAAAACACACTTGCTGTTCTTTCGAACAGACTTTAAATAAAATATCCGTTTTTATTTTTAAAATGTACCTTTATTCAAGCATCAGATCCTTTACCGTTGGTCGAGGGAAATCTTCAGCTATACGCAGTTGACTTAAAACTAAGAGTTTCTTCTGTCAAGCAAACTCTTTTATAATTATTTAATGTTTACACAGCAGATTTACAGTTCTTTGTCTTTTCATATCTGTGTGTAATTTGATCGTATTATTTATGATTGCATTTTAAGTCTTAATTATTTTGTTTGTTTTTTTTTAGTGTGCACAAGCAATCTCTATTCAAATTCGATCGTATTATTTACGATTGAATTTGAAGTCTTAGGCTATGTTTATGACCAAGCGTATACACATCGCGCGATGCGACGATAATCGCTTGTTACATTTTCGCTTGCGTTATCGCTAGCTATTGAGTGTTTATAGTAGAGCGAAACTTCAAGCGATTGAATATTTGAAATATTAAAACTTTATTTAAGTTTTGGCAGTGATGAAAGCAAAATGCGCGCATTGACTAGGAAAGTTTTATTATTAGAAACCAGCTATTTATTGCCTAAAAAATATTTAACTAATAAAAGCATATATAAGAGGTTTCAAGTGCATCCAATTGTAACAGAAATAACCGCAATAATGGGCGGTAGCAACAGCAAGCGGTAGCAACAACGAGCGGTGGTGAGAATTTTTGTGGCAACAACTGATGGGACTATTTGACTGTGCAGTGACGCTTGGCACATTTATTTGTAAAATTTTTCTCAAAAATGCCTGCACCAAATATTGTCTCGTTGTTGTGGCACTCGAACCAAAAAGTAATTGTTGAAAATTCGTTGGCTTTGTTGAAGCGCTTTCGTTTCAATAGAAAGGGTTGTATTGTATGCCGTTATAACTGTTGCGTGTCCTACAATAGTTTTAAAACTGCACTTTTATATGCGGTGAATGGCGTCTCGTCTCGATGGCGAAAACAAATTTTATTTCGGGGTCACCAATGTTGTTCCTCGAACGTAGTTCTCGGAACTACAATGAACGAACTAACTTTTAATCTTTACAAAAAATGAAACTTTATTTAATATATTAATTTAGTGAGGAGTTATTCGTTGCACCAGCACAAGGTAGTTTCTTTTCATCGTTTTCTTAGATTTGAGCTTTAGATTTTGATGGATGACATTGAGCTTTATATTTCGATAGATAACATTGAGCTTTGAATATGAATGCTTATTTAAGGTGTGTGCGCATCCACTACATTGAGCCTTGAATATGAATGCTTATTTAAGGTGTGTGCGCATCCACTACAGAAGAACTTACGGTGAATTTCATCATCTTCATTCACGACTGCTAAAATTTAAGGAATACTATCGTATGAGCAAAGAAACTTTTGAGTACATCTTGGAGCAGATATCGGTAATGATTGAAAAAAAAAAAACAGAAATCAGAAAGTACCAATTGATGCTACGGAAAGACTGTCACTGACCATCAGGCAAGTTATGTACATTTACAAAAACTAATAATTTTAAGTAAGCAAGTGTATTTATATTATACAAAACATATGTAGTACATTTGTATATACGAGTATGTATATATGTATGTGACATATTTTTAAGAATCTGGACCAGCGTTACCACTTCTTAAAAAAAAACTAGAAGTAGATTTGAGGAAAAAAGTGA
Organism: Eupeodes latifasciatus; assembly: GCA_920104205.1. Taxonomy (NCBI): domain Eukaryota; kingdom Metazoa; phylum Arthropoda; class Insecta; order Diptera; family Syrphidae; genus Eupeodes; species Eupeodes latifasciatus. The sequence continues at coordinate 386,519,312 of OV049924.1, read as the reverse complement.
AGTAAATGGAGAAAAATGGAAGTAGATTTAAAATATTAACTTTTTATATTATTCTACATTTTATTGAATTAATTCAATAAAAAATTATAAAAAAAACTAGAATTTTATCAGACATATCATAGTATTATTTCAATATGTTAATGTAACATTTTTCTTAAACTAATTTAACATACAAAATAAAAAATTCTTATTATTCAACAAAAGAACAGTACATTAATGTATGTAGTTAAAAATAAATAAATTAATAAAAACAAAAGTATATTAAAAAAAAAAAATCTATGTCTATATTAACATACAAAAATAATATCTCAGACTTCATTTATACAAATATGTATGTAGATACATTAGAATTTTTTTTACATAAATTAAACTATTTAATTTATTTAAATTAAAACTAGAACTATTTAATTTATTTAAATTAAATTATTTAATTATAAGTGTACAAAAAATTTCAGTCTTTAAAATGCCTTTAGGAACAAATAATAAAACTTTAAACTGCCATTGGTTTTTCGATCAGATACTTTCCATTTACAAACTTATATTTTTGAAAATAAGTCAATAAATGTTTGGGTGGTCAAAAATTTGGTTTTTTGAAACATTTTTCTGTCTAATAAGCTCTTTACAGAGCATAATGCTTTCTACAGTACCACATAAAAGCTTGTTGGTAGTATCATATTTTATAAAATGCATTTCAGAGAATGTTCGCTCTGCTGCTGCGGAACTGTGGTGCAAAACTGTCAAGTTAAGCATTAAGTCCGAAAGTTCTTGAAACATTGGCTTTTCGATGGAATTTTAAATTTTTTTTTAATTCACTCCAAAACCTGACAACACTTGTTTCAGGAGAAAATTTTTGAACGAATACATTTCTTACTGCCACTGCGAATTCAGTTCTTCCAAATCTGAATTTTTAAGTTTGATCTCTCTACTTTACCTAATATTTGGCTAAGTGATCGTTTAATTAAAGTAGTGGATCATTGCACCAGTCTTGGATATACTATTGACCGTCATCTGTCAGGCTATAGACACACTAATTATGTCATTGGTCGCATTTATGGATGCTTACGTAAACTTTGGCCTTCAGCATATTTTACCCCTGTCGAAACTCGACGTAAACTAATAATTGCTTTAATAGTTCCCCTCATATCATATGCTGAAATAGTGTACAGTGATCTTGATTCACTATCCAAACAAAAACTGCAAGTTGCTTTCAATGATGCTGTCCGTTACGTCTATGGGTTACGTAGATATGACCATGTTTCGGAATTTTCTAAAAATATTTTGGGTTGCACACTGCAGCAATACATAAACGCAAGAAACTGTTTATTTTTACATAAATTAATTCATTTTAAGGCTCCGTCTTATCTGTTTACCAAACTCTCATTTAACCGTTCCGCTAGAAGTATCAATATTACCCCTCAACTTGGCAATTATCTGAACTCGTCCCGTTTATTTTTCATACGTGCTGTTAAACTCTGGAACTCGCTCCCATCTTCAATTAAATTAATTGTTAACTATACAAGATTTAAAACTGCAATATTTCTTCACTTTTCGTCTCTCCCAATTCAACCATAATCCTCTCCCTTTTCCCTTCAATCACAAAGAATTGCTTTCATCATTAATAAAATCTCGTTCTCTTTAATTGTATTTATTTATTTAAATGTAAATTTGTAAACATATTATATCTAAGTACTATAAAAGATGTAATCTTACTGTACGTACCATTATTGTCAAATAAATGAAATAAATGAAATGGATACGCTTTTACTATTGGCAGTATAGATCTCATGCTACCATTTTCTATTTATTTAGGATTGAGATATTTAAGTAAATCCATGTCCGCATTGTGAAACTCAAATCCTTTAAGGACCTGTTTACATAAAATTAAATAAAACTGCAAACAAAGTTGTTTTACTTCTTCAAGTTGAGGAATTTCATTTTCTGCCTGGTATTGTTCAAATTTAATTCCAAAAAATATTTCACTTAAATGCAAATGAAAATCAGTCTTACAGAAATCTGTGTTAATTCCAACATTATCAAGTATTAAAAAATTAGATTGTATTTCTTTTTTAAGTGCATCAACAAACCTTTTATCTTCTTTTTGAATAAGTTGAAAATATCTTTTCATATTGAAAACAAATAATTAAAACAAGAATAACACTCGAACACCACTGAAAACAAATAACAATAACAAGCGGAAACGAAAAAATGACAGACCACATACTATCACCCAAAATGTAAAAGGGGTAAACTAGAATATATTAGATACAAGGGAATCCTACTGCAAATTCACACACACAAGCGAACTTTTCAAGAGATTTGTGTACACATAAGTGTGGTAAGTTTTTTGCACTTTAAAATTATTCATGATTTATGCATTAGTATTGTATCGAACTTTTATTCTTAATGGGATTGCATACAAGAGTGATTTGGAGAAAAAGAGAAGTAGATTTTGTATAGGAATCTTTATAATTGAAATTGAATGGATCAAGAATTCTTTCGTCCATATTATTTGAAGAAGAGATAACATCGACATGTGTGTCATTATTTCCTGATTGCACGTCGTAGCTTTCTTCATCTCTGCGTTCACATCTATTTTGGATTTTTTCGAATCCTTCATATCTTTCCCTTCATCTGGTGTCTTCCTCTTCCTCTTTGTTTTCTCTATTATCATCACTTCCTTCACTGCTTGAGTACTCGGTAGTAATCCGCCGTCGTACTCCTCTAATTCTTCCCGATTTGGCACTTTTTCTTCTTTTTCTGATTGGATTTGAGAATCGTCGTCCATTATCACTGGATCCCGAATCGTTACTTTTTTGTTCATTTTCATTTTCAGAATAATTATACGAACAAACACTTGCACTACTACTGTTATCACTGTCACTTCTAGAACACATTTGAATATATATATATATTTTTTTTTCTTTTTTTTTCATTGTTTTATTGAACCAAAAAAATATATACTCGTATACAATGTTACTTATTCCTAAAATTATTTAACACTTAACAATACAGGTAATTTGACACAAAATCGGCCTTAAAATGTACCATGACTTAATTTAAGATATTAATATACTTAATTATAATTGGCTTAAATTGTATTCCATGTCGTGGTTCATCTCAGGGTGTTCAGTCCTGGTTGTCCTATTGTTGGTTGGTTTACGGGTTGGGTTGCGGCATCTAGCCGCGTTGATATGCTGACTCCAGGTCAGCATAAAAGGAAACTGCTTCAGCGTTGTCCGTTGTCAATTTCTCGGGGATATCCATGGCACTCAGGTACCTTGGTTCGGGATGTCGTTCCTCGTTGGTCATCCTTCTCATCAGCGGATTGGGGTGGTTGGTTACGTTTTCAATCATCTTTCTAGCTGCGTCAACTAGAAATATGTCCAGTGGCTTGATTCGGGCTTCCTCGTAGAGCCGCTTATTGCTGCAGTACTTGCGCCCTTGCCTATCAAAATGTAGTCCAGTGCAAATCCTTAGCAGCTTCCTTTCGAATAAAAGAAGTTTCTGCATCGCTGTCTTCGAAATCGTAAACCATGCTGGAAAGCAGTAGCTGATCACTGGTCTGAGGAGTTGCTTGTAGATCAGCAGTTTGGTTGGCTTACTGAGTCCGGTCCTTTTCTTCAATAGGGGATTGATGCGGTGGAAGGCTAGGTTGGCTTTGGCAAGCACAGCTCTTGAGTGCGGGTTGAAGCGAAACAGCTCGTTGAAGTTAATTCCCAGGTATTTGGCGTTCCTTTTAGATTTGATGGTTGATCCATTAGGGAAGTTCAGTAATAGGTTCCTGCATGCTGCCGCCGATCTACAGCGGCTGTGGTTGAAAACCGGTCTCCTGAAGCAGACCAACTCCGATTTGGCGGTGTTTATTCTGATTCCCCATTTGGTGTAGTACTCGTAGAGTCTGCATACGTGGGCTTCAACCTTTCGGATTGCTAGGACAGGTGAGATGGATGAGGCGTATGTGAGAGAGTCATCTGCAAAGAGCAGATTCTCACAGTCTGATGGCACAGGTTGGTCCGACGTCATGAAACTAGCTGGATGTCCTGTCTTCTGGCAGTTGGCACACCATACGTCGAGTCCTGTGTTGACGGTCCTTTTGCATTGGCCTGGTTCGTGTGTCTCCTTGCACTTAACGCAGACATATTGACGTCCGCAGTTAGTTGCTACGTGTCCAAACCGTTAGCAGTTCTGGCATTGTACGATGTCTGTGGATTGCAGCCTCTCCCAATGAACTCGTTGGTTCATTATGAGTGTTTTTGTGAACACTTCGTTGATTTCGTAATTCTTGCTGAGTTCTACAACAAAGTTGTTGCAGATCTTGTTTTGGTTCCTCGTTTTGAAGGGAGTCACTTTGATGACTGGCAGCCCTTCAATCTTGAGCTCGTCTTCCACTTCAATGGCTGCAAAGGTACTGTGAATACCTTTCAGAAGAAGCAAATTCTTCCTTTCCTCCCTCGGTGTAAAGGAGTTGAACTCAATTTTCCTGTCCTTGAGGAAGTGCTTCAATTCATCGAATGTACTTCTATTGGCTGCGCTGATAATAGTTGACTTACTGTTCCTGTTCTTGAATGTCACCTGTAAGTTCTTGCTTTTGCAAAATCTGCTGATTTCAGCTACATTTGCAGAATAGCAAAAAATTGGTGGTAATTTGGCATTTTTAATCGCTGGTGTTGGCTGCGGTTGCTGTTTGGCGGTTGTTGGTACTGGGGCTGTTTCCCCCGTTCTCAATGTTTTAGTTGTTGGTTGAAATAAGATTGGTGTTGATGTAGGGCTTGGTGGTTTGCTGGCTTTAGGTTGGACATCCTCAGTGGGTGCAACAACCTTTTTTGCTCCTCTTGTCTTCTTTGTCTTTTTTTGCCGCTTTTGTCCAGGCTTAGGTGATTCCATTTCATCTGAGCTGGATGGAATTTCCTTCCATATGTTTTTCTCTGAGGCTTCCTTGTTGTTAGCTTCGTCGTCTGTTGGGGTGCTTATGTCGTTATCCAGGTTTGGTGTGGTGACATTATTTTCCTTTAATACTTTTGCACAAGTATCGCATATATAGGATCCAAATTCCGGTCCAAGGTCTGAAATGATTTTCTTGAGTAAATTTTCTAAGGCAGAAAATGCTGCCTCAGGTTTGATTTTGTCGGTAGGTATATCCTGGGATGGTGCGGCGGGATTAAAGTCCATAATTGTAGGAGTAATTACCAAAAGAGATTAAAATAATCCGTTCTTGGAATTTAGGTTCCAAACAATAGGGCAATAATGATCCGTTTCCTGGGAATCCCCCTTTTTTTCCTTGGATAGCAGGTAGGTACAGGTAGTCCGTCGCTAATCTCTAGGTAGTTCGATAAATTTATATGGCGGTAAGTTTAATCCGTAAACACGTCCGTGCGCTATGACTGACTGTCTGTGAGTGAAATGATCGAATGTATTTTACAAACCGATACCTATTTATACACAAATTTTCAATTATGCATGGTAAAAATAATAAAACATTATGACGACAACGACGACAGCTGGTACTGTGTCTGAAAATATGCAACGATTAAACTGGGCTTAGAAATTACAGCCGGCGGCTATCGGCCGAAGGCCATGATTAAGCCAAGTCATGGCGTTGTAGCAATTTTCATTAAAACTAAGATTTTAAGTTCTTAAGAATATATTTACCAACTGGACATTCTTCGAGTGGTATCCTTTTCTGTTGAGGTAGCATGCTTCGATTTCAATATTTGGCTTTTGGATCCTCACATGGGTGCAGTCAACAGCCCCAATAACTCCGGGAAATCCGGTCTCATTGAAAAATCTAATAATAATTTACATATAATAATAATAAGTTCAAAAATATTTTTCAAATTTACCTTTGCTTTATTAAATCATATTCCTCTTCTCTGGGAATTTTATCCACTTGCCCGCTAGCTTGTCCTGAAGTATTTTGGATACTTCGGCTACAATGCGGGACACCATAGTTCGGCTCATTGCTGCTGAAAAGTCATGCCCAACATCCCTTTGGTAGAACCCAGACGCAAAAAAATGCAGTGCCGCACAGATACGAAAAGGGATGGGGATAAAGGAGGTCCTCTGTCCCTGCCTCATATGTATATGGACGCATTTCTTCAACGAGAACGCGAGCTGCATCCCGACTAAGTCGGTACAACTCCCGAAATCGCTCTTCCGGCATTTCAAATGGGTTAGTATTATCTCGAAGTCTTCGCCTGTGTATTCGCATTCTGTTGCGTCGTTGGTCCATTTCCGACAATAAAATTATTGCAAACATAGTAGATATATTTTTTATATTAATATTTCTTCACTTTTACTCAATCTCAATTATTTTAGAACTTTCTTTTTTTTTATTTGACAGAAGGTTGACAGTTCAACTTATCGCCTTCCAATGGATATTCCAGTCAGAATAGTTTGGAAATTGAACTTATCGCGTTCAGTTACAGAAACCCGATTTTTTCCAGAGGCGATAACTGAGGAATGAGTTGTTTCATTTTTTAACGATGCGAAAAGTTATCGCCTGAGTTACAGAACGTACATAGGTACTGTTCATAAGTCTGATAATTACGATATTGTGGACCTTCTTGTGTTTCATCTATATGGGTTCAAACCTAAAACTGTTTTGATTCTGTTGTATAATTGTTGGGCTGCTGCTTACAGAATCGAGCAACAAAGTTGCAGTGGAACTGCCAGCTCTGAGATTTCTATGGCCATCATCTTCTCCATACATCACGCTATAAAGAGTCTCTTGCATTTTCATACGGAAGTGCAATTTCTTACGTTCATTCATGGCTTTCATAGACTTCCTAAAGCTCATTAAGAAATAATAATAATCGTCTTCCTCATTTTTGTCATTTTCGAGGAGCATGAGTTTTCTTTTTTCCAACTCCAGAAAATCTAATGTTTCATCACGCTTTATTTTTACTATGAAAGAAGGACGATTGGGTGTGATGTCTTAAGGATTTGGCGTATGTGGTTCATCTTCATTAGTATCCATATTTTCAAAAGAGACGCATTTTAAAGGTATTTAGCCACGGGAAACTCGTTTCGATCTTTGGCTTTTACCTATCGTGTTGGAGTTGCTACTGTTGCCAAGATTGTGAGAGGAGTATGCGCTGCTATTTGGCAATCGCTTGCTTCCACACATATGAATCAAAAAACAAAAGATGACTTCTTAAAAATAGCAGATGAATTTTATTCGAAATGGCAATTTTCTAATTGTATTGGAAGCATAGACGGCAAACATACATATCCCCTTAAAAAATATTTATTACGACCGTATTCAAAAGCCAACTTGAACGATGATTCTGAACTATTCAATACAATGTTATCGAAATCCAGGAAAACAATTGAATGTGCTTTTGGATTAATCACGAATAAATGGCGTTTACTGACAAAATCTATTGAAACAAATATTGAAGCTGCTGAATTATTTGTAAAAACAATTTGTTTATTGCACAACATCATAATAAACAAAGAAGGAGTTTGCAATCAGATGTTGGCGCAAGTTGAACAAAATTTACTCACAAGAGTCAATACTCAAAGGCAATACAATCGAAGTTCTGAAACAGCAACAAATATAAGAAATAAGATATGTATATAAAATCAAAATGATTTGTTTTTACATGTTATTTTATTTCAATATAAATAACAAAACTTAAACACAACATATAAATTATAAATAATTTTATTTTCGTGACGCGTTTCGGAATTATTATTCCATCTTCGGGCGTTAATGGTGTTGACTGTTTAATGGTGATGATTGTGCATTAGTCTCATTTTATGCTGTTGTCTTCTATTTTATTGTTGTTGTTAATTTATTTTATATCTTTGTTTTTATCTTGTTTTATCTTGCGTGTTTTAATGCTGTGTCAAATAATATGTTTGGTTTTAGAATTAGTTTGTCATTTATTAGTTTGTCTTCTTCTGTTTAATATGCTTTATATATTTCATACTCTTCTATGGCGTCTAATAGTTTCCCTTTCTTACAATGCAATGGTGCATTGGAATTAGGTTATTGTCAAAATTGGTGTAATTATGGTTGTTGTTAATCAGGTGTAATGCAAAATTGGATTTTGTGTTTTGTTTTGGTCTATGTTCGTTAAATCTTTCATAGAATGTGCGTCCAGTTTGTCCAATGTAGTATTTATCACAGTCGTTGCATTTTATTTTGTACACACCTGATGACAATTTCGGGTCATAGTTATTTTTTTGTTTTGTTAACTTCTGTATGTTGTTATTGGTTTTAAATGAATATGAATAAGAAATAATTTCAAGGAATACTTTGTTATCAAAAATCGTACATAAACAAAAAAGAAGTAATAAAAAATATAAATAAAGGTACTCACCTTCAAAACCACTCTCTTTTTCCACATCCTCCCATGCTTTTTTTTTTATTAAATTGCGATTATGGTAATCTGCATGACGCAAATTCCATAAACAATGTTTATCACGCACACTCTCTATAAACTTGTCCATACTTGATCGCTCGTATCGCACAACTGATCAAAATATTTTGATTGCAAATTTTCGTCGCTTTTGTCGCTTGTAATCGTTCAATTCGCTTTTCGCTAAATCGCTTTGTCATAAACACTTTCATAAGCAACAATGAATTTAGTCGCTAGTAGTAGCCTTAGTTATTTTATTTGAACTGCTCTCAAGAGAAGACGTGCTTTCTTTTACCTGTGCGAAATAATATAAAAATCGAAAAAAAAAAAAACTTAAAGTGGAAAGTCCTTAGAAAAAAAAAAAAAAAAAAAAAAAACAACAAAGCCAATAAATTTTATTTTATTTTATTTTATAATAATTTAATTGAAAACAAAGGATCACAACTTTACACATATCAACCAAATTTTTAGTAAGTTAACGTTTATTGCTTTTTTAGTAAAAAATGAGTAAGTGTTTGCGGTGCGAAGATCCCCTGCCGCTAGATGGTGACTACATAACTTGTTCAAAATGCAAGGGCAAACTCCACTTCGAATGTTCCTCTATATCCCAAAGCACTTATAGAAAAATGTCCAACAATGTCAAAAAGAACTGGGATTGCACTTACTGCAGAGGCAAGGATAAAGAGTCAGAAGATAACACCCAATTAGCCAAACGATCAAGAACTACGGAGTCCCCAAAGGCAATTACCAATTCCGTTGAACAAGATGAAAACTGGAATATAAACAAAGAACTCATTGAAATAAAAGCACTACTAAAAGAATATGATAAAGCGGTTGAATTTACAACAAAAAAATATGATGACATTAACAGTGCACTTTCAAAGAACAACGTTCTTCTAGAAAATCTAACAAAAGAAATAGAAGAATATAAAATGCAAATAAAAACAAAAGATGCACAAATAACAAATCTACAAACACAAGTAAATGCATTAGAACAACAACAAATCGATAATAACATAGAAATAAAAAATTTTCCGATGGAAAAAAATGATAATATTTTTAATATTGTAAAAGCCGTAGGCGAAACATTAAACACTGAATTAACAGAAAACGATATTGAAGAAATATATTCTTATCCAGATAGAAAAAATAAACAATTAAATACAATTATAATTAATTTCACTAGAAAACACACAAAAATGACACTACTAGAGAGAGCAAAACAAAAACAAACACTCAAATATGGAGAAATTAGCAAAGTATTACAAAAAGATGACAATCCGATATATGCTAATCAAAATATATACATCAATAATCAATTAACCGTTGTGAGGGCGCACAAGCATTCTCTGTTATAATTCATATATATAAATTTCGATTGAGGCAACGAAATAAGAACTGAAAACACCGATTTAAATTTGAGTTTAAAACGTTATATTTATTTTGAAGCAGCGATTAGTGCTGTTTCTTCCGTGATATTAACCTAATGAGGCTTGTTGCCTTCTATACTAACACTGTTTCGCAGAACAGACTAATTAAATCTATAACCAATGAGCGATCGTTATAATGTAGATTGCTGCATTGTGTGTTTAGTAAATAATAAGTAATTATCTCTGTTAAGGGTTTTGTGGTCTGATATAACATATGTATATGATATTTAATAATAGAAGATATTTAAAGTTTAACGATTCTGTGGCGTTGCTATCACGGCGGCTGTCTAGAAGTTTCTGCTTCTTTCAGCACTCACAGATTCGCTTATTACCAATTCGCCCAAAACGGTAACGTCAACGAATATATAAAAGGAGAGCATATCCATTCTCCTTTGTATTTAGTTAATATGGAGTATATGCTAAGCACATACTACAGTGAGGTACAATATTTTTGGTTCACTCTAACATATATCTATATATATATACGTGTGCAACTTACCTTAAATTAATCAACAGCTCCCAACTAACAAAAACCAACAGCCTTGTAGCACCTAAAAGTTACCAACTAATTAAAGCGACAACCTGTTAAAATAGGGATAATGTAAGGGTATTTTGAAACATCAGCATTTTGTTATATGAATAATTGTTACCTACTTGAAATGCATTAAAATATCTGTTTTCAAAATAATGATCACAAAATACGATATTTCAAATAAATTGTATTCTGTTTCGCATAATCTCATTTTGTGGAGCTCTAGATTCTGATTAGTAAATTCAAACAAATTCTAAATGAAGTAAAATCAGTAAAAAATTTATAAATGAATATTTGTTACCTACTTGAAATGCATTAAAATATCTGTTTTCAAAATAATGATCACAAAATACAATATTTCAAATAAAATGTATTCTGTTTCGCATAATCTCATTTTGTGGAGCTCTAGATTCTGATTAGTAAATTCAAACAAATTCTAAATGAAGTAAAATCAGTAAAAAAAAATATAAATAAATATTTATTACCTACTTGAAATGCATTAAAATATCTGTTGTCAAAATAACTTACCTGAATATATTAATTACACTTATGTATGTATTTATTTCCCACCAAATTCCTTTTTCTAATTTTAATTTCATTTTTATTTTACTTTTACAATTAACTTTGATTAAATTTAAATTTATCAAGGGCGAGGACGAACCACTTACTCTGAATACTACTCGTGACCAAATGCTACCGAATATGTGTAATGTGCCCTGCCTGTCCTACAAAGCTATGGAGGATATGGGAACGTGGAGTATAGATCTATGGCAATGACCTGCAATAAAATTCTTATGCAATATAGTGTAGCGTATGCCCACTACATCCTCACTCTTTTAGAAAAAAAAATGTATACTGTTATATTTTTAACTTCATTACTTACAATTTTTTGTACATTAGTTTTAAAATAAAATTTAAAAATTTTGAATGAAAGGTAGATTTTAGTGAATATTAATTTTTTGTATTTAAATGCATTATTCATTATACACATTCTATATAAATTTTAAGTTTTTATACAAATATTTCAAAAAGTTGACATTTCCGGGAACAAAGGGTTAATTTACGAAGAATAATAAATAAACTTCACTTACCGATTCCCATATTTTGGACGATACTTGGTCAAATTTAGTTTTGACATTAAAGATGTAAATTTGAATGAAAGTCCACACAGATGTGCTTTCAGCAGGATATTTTATATGTAATGCCTGAGACATATAGAAACATTGTTGAACAGCATCAAGAGGATTCTCAAAAGCATATTTTTTAGCCGTTAACGTTACATACGCCTTCAAACAATTAAATTCTCCCACAAATATAATTCGTGGTTGCAGTCCGACACTGCTATTTTAATAACTGTCTTTTGAAGTCGTCAGCTTTACCCAATGTCTACAAATTTAAAACAAAACATTACTTTTATATTGGATTCGATACTTATAAGGCTATAATAAGAATTGAATGTTCAAATCTACTATTAAAATTTTTGTTTGAATTTGCAAAGGCTTTATTTATTGTAAACTGTAACAATAATTTTAGCAGTAAAATATTCTCATTCAAATTAATTGTTTTTTTTTTAAGGAAAGTCAATTCATTTAAGTACTCACTTCGAAATATAGAATACATTTTTCTTGAATTTCAAGTTTTGACGCCTTAAAACTTTGTTTTCCTTGTCTGGCCTTTATTTTCGTTGAGGGAAATAAGTACGGTAGTACTAGAAGGCCAATAGCTTTTCTATTTTCTAAAAAAGAAGTGATATTATAAACAGAACAAATAAATATTGACAATAATATTCGGTTGTACCTTCGGAACAGTTTAGGCTTGCAGCAATCCACTTTTTAACGGTAGGATCCTTCAAATGGCTTCCATTTTCTAAAACCTTATTACAGATTTGCCAATCTATATTTAAGGCAATGTCCGGGTGCAAAATTTTTGAGTCTTCTAAAAACTGTAAATACAAATTCAATGCAATTACTTATAAATACGAACTATGCTTACAATTTTAAATGCACTCACTAATTTGAAAATATTTCTGTTGTTGAGTATAAATATTGGAAATTTAGCCAGGTAATCAGCAGTTTCAACTTTATTGTCCTCCAAAATTTTCCATATTATTGCAAAACTTCTTTTCCAATTTTCAAGAACTTCATCGAATGGTTCGTTATTCTCTTGGATAAATTTAAAAGCATCACAGTTGTCGTCGCGAGTTTCAAGTCACAAATAATGGAGACCGTCTCAAGACGTTCTTCCCGGTTTGAGTGTAAAAAATTAGTGAGATGTAATATTAATAAGAAAAATTGTATTCATTAAAAAAAAGAAAACAATTATTTTAGTTTCTGTGGTGATAATAGTTAAATAATTAACTCCTTTATTCCCGAAAAAAAAAAAAAGAAATAAAACACAATGTTTACCCGGTAAGAATCAAGGAGGATCAACGTTCTTCAATCGAATCTTTCTTAAGACTAATATAAATTTTGTTTCTTTTGATTTTCGAATACATTATGCTTATTCGTACAATGTACAATTACATATGCTTATTCATGCAATTAAGCAAATCAATAAATTAAAATTCTTGGAAGAAAAAAAATAATGTGAGAACGATTGCAAGAAATCATTTCTGCGAATATCGTTTGCACAACTATTGGAGTACAACGACATTCAAGAAATGTTTCTTGGAATTGTTTCCTTGGCCGCGTTTTACTTTACAATAAATTATTATATTATGTTCTTTATGTTGGCTCGTGTAACAGCTAAACTCATTGCATCATTACATCCGTTAAGGAAAGCGTATAATTCTGAGGAATCGCTATGGAATTTCGGAATTAATTTCAGTAAAGTATTAATATCAACAGTAGGGTTTGTAACTACTGTTGTTGTTTGGTTTACGTGATTGTTTGTTTGAGTCATTTTGTAATATATATGTAGGAAGTTGTCTAGGGTTAATATTCCGAACTTAAGTAAATAGGCGACACCAAAGTTACTTTTTGTTTAAAGTTTATTGATAGGTATTTAATTTATAATTATAATGAATGATAAATGGAAATGATGCGTAACGCCTGGCCAACTGAACTATCTGCGCACAAGGACAACGTAAGACTGAATAACTACTCAATGTGGGTATGGAAAAGAAAATGAAAGGGGACGCTCGTTCTCTTTTGCTATGTCTGTTCGTTAGTTAAGTGGTCTGTTCTATCTCGTTCGTCTGTTGGAGTAGGGTGATGTGTCGAGGATTGGCCAATCCCACATATATATGTTTTTTTTTATCAAATTTGTATTATTTATTTTTACTTTTTTTTTGTATAATAATATAACTATAATAATAAAACTTAACTCACTTTATAATATATATAATTAACATCACGCTGTTTAATTTGATACACCGCTTCTGCTTTTAATTTTCTGTAATCTGTAGCAGAAGGTTGCGTGTTCATACTGTAGCAGAAGGTTGCGTGTTCATATCACGTCGGGGTCACCAATTGTAGCTTTCCGAAATGAAAAATAAAAAACTACTTTTTAATATACAAATTTAATTTTAATTCAAAAATGAGGTTAAAGATTTTTTAATTATAATGGTATTTAGTTTTCGCTATTTGAGCACTGTGGTCCGTTCGCTTTGATTTATGCCAAGTAAATGATGAATCGCTTTGTTTCTTGTTCTCCAGTTTACAACAACAGATATAACAGAAGTATAACATTCGATGTCGCTTATTTATTCTCGTTCCGTTGCACGCAGGTATATAAAGAAAAGAATGAAGTACATAACAGATGTAGCTGTCGATGAGTTGGCAAGTTGTGGGAAGTCACCACAGTACTTTACTTGTTTAATTTTATTAACCTCTTCTGCTTTTTAGTTTTCCTTTATTACTCGAACCATATTTTTTTTATTTTACCGCTGTTACTCGAACTATCTTTAAGTTCTTTTTTTTTACCGCTGCTACCAATTTTGTGTTATGCACTAAGAAATGAAACAACCATTTTACTTGCTATTAACTTGGGGACTGACTCTTGATTGAGATTGTCTGCACCAAACAACTCAATTTTTTATACTTCGTTATAATTAATTACTTCGTGTCGAATATAAGAAAGAATCAGAATAAGAATGACCTTCTTTTTATTCATGAAGGTTAAAAGATGTCTTTGCATAATTATTACATTAATCATTAGTTTGACAAGAAATGTCACATTGGGCTAATACTCATTAGTTCACAATAGTAGTAGCTTAAGCGTCTATCATAAATTCAAATAAGAAAAACAAAAACTGGTTTATTCAACAACTTTTTATTTTAACGTCCGACCACGACCAAATCTTCTTCTATACTCGTGTACGAAACACTTCGTTTAGCACATACGCGTTCACTTTCTTCAACCAAAAATCCCCATCATTTAGTTCCAATCGTGTATCTGGAAATACAAATTTCTCGCCTATTCCTTGCACAAACACTATTCTATTTACTTTCGCTAATGTCATTTTTGCATCACCACTTATTTTTTCTATCTTTGCAATCGCTTTTTCATTCTTGGTCAGTGAATATGCGGTTACTAACACACACTCTTTCGAATTGGACGCATTGATTACGCCTATTTTCGAGACATATACTCTTTCGTTCTTTGCACTTTCCATTTTTAGTAATCGAAAGAAAGACCCCTTAATATCGCATAAACAGAAAAACTTCTCAATTTATTTACTGTTTAATTGTATCTTTAAAATAATATAAATATACATATACATATAGATCATATGTCAAACAAGGACAGAAAACGGTCAATTATGCTCGGCAACAAATATTGAAAGCAACTTCTAATCTTCTTGAATTTTCTGATAACTTGCAACTGTTTTTTGTTGCAATTGTATCAATTTTAAGGCTTGTTTTTCCTGCGATATACGCTTTTTGATGAGTTGGTGTTGATTCATGCCTATCCAGATGAGTTTTCCTCCAGCAATATTTGTTTTGCATTATTTACATCTTTTAAATTTTTCTTGAGTATCTTCTTCAAGCCAAGGATATTGTTGTATCCACTTGGTTTGGAAATTAACAACTTTTTTTTTTCTTTTTTTAGATTTTCAGAGCACGAGGCAACACTTTTAAAACAAATTGTGTACATATGCGTTATGACTCCGTTTGTAAAATTGAAATGAAAACTACTTACTTGTCAACAAATAGTTCGGGTGGATTTGATCTACTTGGTGTTTGTTCTTTCGTCACTTTCGTTAACCACCTAAAGCACAAAATATAATGAATACACTCTTCTTCAAGGAAATGCAAAATAATCTTTTACCTGTCCATTTTTACTTTTTATGAGTTATTCGGTAGGAATTCCCAAACTCACCCCTCTCCCTGCGTTGTTCACTATGGCTTACGTCTGGTGTTTCATCTATCATAATGGATACAAATCTTGCTTTACTTATTTCCGTTTTAACTTCAGATTTAATCACTGCAGCGATACTATGAATCAAATCATTTTGTATATCACTTGAAAACTCCGAAAAATGTGGATTCTGTGCACTGGAGTTTTGGTCCAAATGAGTTTCCATTAATGAGTCATACTTTGAGAGATACAATAAAGTCTCAATGTAATTTCCACACGATTGTTGGTATCCGGCCTTTCATCGTGACCTCGGAAGGCCTGCTCTTGTTTACCTTACAAAACAACTGTGTCTATAAAACGCTCCATTAATTTTTGATTCCGTTCAACTTTCTTGTTATGAGCTACAAAGGAATTACCTAAAGAAATTTTAATTCGGTTATTACCAAAATCATGCAGTAATAAGCAACTGCGCATATGTTTTTCCGTCTTTATGTGCTTGTTTGCCGAGTTAAAACATTATTAATATCCGCGTAACCTGTGCGGCTCCAAACACTGAGAGGAGTTGGAAAACAAAATACAAGGAAAACAAAACATTTTGTTTAATTTGCAGCTTCCAGTCAACCATGAATATTTTTGATACAACGAAAGATTGAAATGGGAAACGAAACCGTCTTTTCTTTTGTATTTGACTTTCAAAGGAGGGGTAGAGCGTCCTATTTCTATCACTTTTTGTTTTCTTTAAGAAATTTAGTTTCTCAAAGTCATTATTTTCATCTAACAGAAATTCTGTCAAACAGCAATCTATTCCTATAAGAGCCATTGTGACTTTTGAGTAAGACGTGGTTTATTAACAAGACGCCGACCCAAAAGTCCTTTCTCTGCCAAACGTCGCTGAATAATGTTCGTAAGAACTGTTTTTTGCGATTCTGATGACAGATGTCTCGGATTTTCCTGTCCGTGCGGGTTGTTGTTACTCCCTTTCTTCCACATTTATGGGTTTATTGGGGAGTAATTTGAATATTTTGGTCCAAATTTAATTTTAATCTGTTAACAACATATTTTTATTATTATCATTATTATTATAACTTTATTGAAATATAAATAAATTACATTATCAATAATTAAAACTAGATAAAGCGATAGCTACCAGGACTTTTCGAAGTCTTAGACGTATTGAAAGTAGGTAGACCGTTTCGACGAAGTCTAGCGAGAATAGTTTTATGCGTCGATAGGAGCCTTCCTTTTCGAGTGAACTCGTTATAGTACGCAAACGCCTTGTAGTTTTAATTTTTTTAACATAATCTTTTTTCTAAACAATCATATTACCTTTGGTTCGTTCAGTAAAATCAAACAAATAATTCAATGAAGACCAATTAATTTCTTTTCTCTATAACTGTTTCGGAATCATCGACGAGCGATTATAATAATTTTTTAAGAATGGAAAAAGAAAATTATACGGAACTTTTGGATAAAGTAACTCCAATGATAACTAAAACAAAAACGAAACTCCGAGAACGTATTTCTCCCCATGAGCGGCTATCGTTGACACTTTGTTTCCTGGCAAGTGGACAAACGTTCGAAGATTTAAAATATTCAACACTGATTGCTCCCCAAACAATTGGAAAAATAGTTATAGAAACCTGTGAAGCGATTATACATGTACTAAAAGACAATATTAAGGTAGATTGAATAAATAGTTGAATTTTATTTAAACTTTATCTACTTTACTCTGAGTCTACATCCTGCGAGACAAATCCTGGAAGCTGGTATATGTTTGAATTCCATTTGTATTTGAAATGTTGCTGCTTCTGGCTGACTGACGTTGAGTGTTTCTTGGTTGCACATAATACATTCTTGTTGGTTGGTGAGATGATGTACTGGCAGTACTAGCATTGGAACTCCACAAGGAAGTCGAGGATCGACTATTTTCTTCTAAAACTGACTGAATTCCCCGAGTACAGTTTATATCAAGTATGTTTTTGGATTTCCTGTTGTTCATAAAAAACTGATATGTAAATTCATTTACGTCTTTATTGTAGGTTAGGTTGGAGTGGCTGTCCAGATGTCATTGACTCACCTAGACCTCAAGGGTCCATTGTGATACCACTAATGAGGTTACTCATGGGAGAGTAATGAACTTAAAAAGGGACCACAGTGTGGTGGGGAGCAGATGCTCTAGGCTTATGTTACACGGAGCCTTGCGCCAACGACGTGTTGTAATGGTTTCATTTCTTCTAGGTCATAGTAAGAATGAAGAGAATCATCTGGTACTCAGGGGTTACCTTGGTGTGGTGACCAGTGATTTCAGTACGTTCATGCGATATGCAAGACCATATTGAGATACAGTAGAGAAAACTCTCTGCCTGTATTGGATAGGGAGGTTTTCCCTTCTCCTGTTTCGGTTGTCGATCCATGTCTGAGGTGGTTCGTTAAACAAACACCAGGATGTGTGATCAGTATCACTGATGCTAACTTTAGAATGTTGACTCCTTCTCTTTTATGAGAGAGTCAGGGCGTAGCTCACCTGTTACACAGGTTTGCCCCATTTGCGGGGTTAGGACCGCAGCTACAATTTGTGCCTGGGATCCAACTTCTGCGAGGGTTGGGAACATGATCTCGCTGATTTTGAAAGTTTTCGTGTTTGCCAGGACATTCGATATAGCTGTAAGAAACTCTATGTTGACAGCCGTGTTGCTAGGGTATGATGGAAAAGTGTCAGTGATTCCGTGTTGATATGCGAAATTCTTCGACTCTGATCTTCTGTACCCTAAATTCTGGTATCCCAGAGGGGTGAGGTGTAGGATCCGGGATGTTGATTGCTGATGGTTTGGATGGCAGCATATGCGAGGACTCCTTAACATGGTATCTCCTCATATAATAAATGGAGGTCTTCCATGATAGCTAACCTTCGTTGATGGTCAGCTACGGCTATCTCATAGGCTCTCTGACTTGTAGGGTCAGCATGGTCGGCCGGTGGGATAGGTTCTGTGGGATCCGTAAAGGCCCCAAAGAATCCGCCAACGCTACTAATTACCTCTGTTGGTAGAGGAGGAAACTCTGGAATTAGATGTTGTCCAGTTTGTGTTTCAATGTTTCCGAGCGTGCGGAGTTGGAGTGCTATTGGGTCTGGTACTGCGAAACTAGTGGATTGCAAAATCGTAAGTAAATTCTGTTCCTCTGTGGTTAAAGGCTGTGAGTTCTTTGCCTTCAATGAAACCACACGGAACCAGAACATTGCTACTGCATAATAGTCAATGTATTCTGGCAGAATTAGTTTCTGGAGATTGGGATCGTGCGTCGGTCACAATCTCTGTATAGACGCCGCGCGATATTTCTATCAGCGCAGGAGCACTGGGAGTAAACGTTGTTCGACTACCGACTTCGTTATGACTCCGTTTGTAAAATTGAAATGAAAACTACTTACTTGTCAACAAATAGTTCGGGTGGATTTGATCTACTTGGTGTTTGTTCTTTCGTCACTTTCGTTAACCACCTAAAGCACAAAATATAATGAATACACTCTTCTTCAAGGAAATGCAAAATAATCTTTTACCTGTCCATTTTTACTTTTTATGAGTTATTCGGTAGGAATTCCCAAACTCACCCCTCTCCCTGCGTTGTTCACTATGGCTTACGTCTGGTGTTTCATCTATCATAATGGATACAAATCTTGCTTTACTTATTTCCGTTTTAACTTCAGATTTAATCACTGCAGCGATACTATGAATCAAATCATTTTGTATATCACTTGAAAACTCCGAAAAATGTGGATTCTGTGCACTGGAGTTTTGGTCCAAATGAGTTTCCATTAATGAGTCATACTTTGAGAGATACAATAAAGTCTCAATGTAATTTCCACACGATTGTTGGTATCCGGCCTTTCATCGTGACCTCGGAAGGCCTGCTCTTGTTTACCTTACAAAACAACTGTGTCTATAAAACGCTCCATTAATTTTTGATTCCGTTCAACTTTCTTGTTATGAGCTACAAAGGAATTACCTAAAGAAATTTTAATTCGGTTATTACCAAAATCATGCAGTAATAAGCAACTGCGCATATGTTTTTCCGTCTTTATGTGCTTGTTTGCCGAGTTAAAACATTATTAATATCCGCGTAACCTGTGCGGCTCCAAACACTGAGAGGAGTTGGAAAACAAAATACAAGGAAAACAAAACATTTTGTTTAATTTGCAGCTTCCAGTCAACCATGAATATTTTTGATACAACGAAAGATTGAAATGGGAAACGAAACCGTCTTTTCTTTTGTATTTGACTTTCAAAGGAGGGGTAGAGCGTCCTATTTCTATCACTTTTTGTTTTCTTTAAGAAATTTAGTTTCTCAAAGTCATTATTTTCATCTAACAGAAATTCTGTCAAACAGCAATCTATTCCTATAAGAGCCATTGTGACTTTTGAGTAAGACGTGGTTTATTAACAAGACGCCGACCCAAAAGTCCTTTCTCTGCCAAACGTCGCTGAATAATGTTCGTAAGAACTGTTTTTTGCGATTCTGATGACAGATGTCTCGGATTTTCCTGTCCGTGCGGGTTGTTGTTACTCCCTTTCTTCCACATTTATGGGTTTATTGGGGAGTAATTTGAATATTTTGGTCCAAATTTAATTTTAATCTGTTAACAACATATTTTTATTATTATCATTATTATTATAACTTTATTGAAATATAAATAAATTACATTATCAATAATTAAAACTAGATAAAGCGATAGCTACCAGGACTTTTCGAAGTCTTAGACGTATTGAAAGTAGGTAGACCGTTTCGACGAAGTCTAGCGAGAATAGTTTTATGCGTCGATAGGAGCCTTCCTTTTCGAGTGAACTCGTTATAGTACGCAAACGCCTTGTAGTTTTAATTTTTTTAACATAATCTTTTTTCTAAACAATCATATTACCTTTGGTTCGTTCAGTAAAATCAAACAAATAATTCAATGAAGACCAATTAATTTCTTTTCTCTATAACTGTTTCGGAATCATCGACGAGCGATTATAATAATTTTTTAAGAATGGAAAAAGAAAATTATACGGAACTTTTGGATAAAGTAACTCCAATGATAACTAAAACAAAAACGAAACTCCGAGAACGTATTTCTCCCCATGAGCGGCTATCGTTGACACTTTGTTTCCTGGCAAGTGGACAAACGTTCGAAGATTTAAAATATTCAACACTGATTGCTCCCCAAACAATTGGAAAAATAGTTATAGAAACCTGTGAAGCGATTATACATGTACTAAAAGACAATATTAAGGTAGATTGAATAAATAGTTGAATTTTATTTAAACTTTATCTACTTTACTCTGAGTCTACATCCTGCGAGACAAATCCTGGAAGCTGGTATATGTTTGAATTCCATTTGTATTTGAAATGTTGCTGCTTCTGGCTGACTGACGTTGAGTGTTTCTTGGTTGCACATAATACATTCTTGTTGGTTGGTGAGATGATGTACTGGCAGTACTAGCATTGGAACTCCACAAGGAAGTCGAGGATCGACTATTTTCTTCTAAAACTGACTGAATTCCCCGAGTACAGTTTATATCAAGTATGTTTTTGGATTTCCTGTTGTTCATAAAAAACTGATATGTAAATTCATTTACGTCTTTATTGTAGGTTAGGTTGGAGTGGCTGTCCAGATGTCATTGACTCACCTAGACCTCAAGGGTCCATTGTGATACCACTAATGAGGTTACTCATGGGAGAGTAATGAACTTAAAAAGGGACCACAGTGTGGTGGGGAGCAGATGCTCTAGGCTTATGTTACACGGAGCCTTGCGCCAACGACGTGTTGTAATGGTTTCATTTCTTCTAGGTCATAGTAAGAATGAAGAGAATCATCTGGTACTCAGGGGTTACCTTGGTGTGGTGACCAGTGATTTCAGTACGTTCATGCGATATGCAAGACCATATTGAGATACAGTAGAGAAAACTCTCTGCCTGTATTGGATAGGGAGGTTTTCCCTTCTCCTGTTTCGGTTGTCGATCCATGTCTGAGGTGGTTCGTTAAACAAACACCAGGATGTGTGATCAGTATCACTGATGCTAACTTTAGAATGTTGACTCCTTCTCTTTTATGAGAGAGTCAGGGCGTAGCTCACCTGTTACACAGGTTTGCCCCATTTGCGGGGTTAGGACCGCAGCTACAATTTGTGCCTGGGATCCAACTTCTGCGAGGGTTGGGAACATGATCTCGCTGATTTTGAAAGTTTTCGTGTTTGCCAGGACATTCGATATAGCTGTAAGAAACTCTATGTTGACAGCCGTGTTGCTAGGGTATGATGGAAAAGTGTCAGTGATTCCGTGTTGATATGCGAAATTCTTCGACTCTGATCTTCTGTACCCTAAATTCTGGTATCCCAGAGTGGTGAGGTGTAGGATCCGGGATGTTGATTGCTGATGGTTTGGATGGCAGCATATGCGAGGACTCCTTAACATGGTATCTCCTCATATAATAAATGGAGGTCTTCCATGATAGCTAACCTTCGTTGATGGTCAGCTACGGCTATCTCATAGGCTCTCTGACTTGTAGGGTCAGCATGGTCGGCCGGTGGGATAGGTTCTGTGGGATCCGTAAAGGCCCCAAAGAATCCGCCAACGCTACTAATTACCTCTGTTGGTAGAGGAGGAAACTCTGGAATTAGATGTTGTCCAGTTTGTGTTTCAATGTTTCCGAGCGTGCGGAGTTGGAGTGCTATTGGGTCTGGTACTGCGAAACTAGTGGATTGCAAAATCGTAAGTAAATTCTGTTCCTCTGTGGTTAAAGGCTGTGAGTTCTTTGCCTTCAATGAAACCACACGGAACCAGAACATTGCTACTGCATAATAGTCAATGTATTCTGGCAGAATTAGTTTCTGGAGATTGGGATCGTGCGTCGGTCACAATCTCTGTATAGACGCCGCGCGATATTTCTATCAGCGCAGGAGCACTGGGAGTAAACGTTGTTCGACTACCGACTTCGTTATGACTCCGTTTGTAAAATTGAAATGAAAACTACTTACTTGTCAACAAATAGTTCGGGTGGATTTGATCTACTTGGTGTTTGTTCTTTCGTCACTTTCGTTAACCACCTAAAGCACAAAATATAATGAATACACTCTTCTTCAAGGAAATGCAAAATAATCTTTTACCTGTCCATTTTTACTTTTTATGAGTTATTCGGTAGGAATTCCCAAACTCACCCCTCTCCCTGCGTTGTTCACTATGGCTTACGTCTGGTGTTTCATCTATCATAATGGATACAAATCTTGCTTTACTTATTTCCGTTTTAACTTCAGATTTAATCACTGCAGCGATACTATGAATCAAATCATTTTGTATATCACTTGAAAACTCCGAAAAATGTGGATTCTGTGCACTGGAGTTTTGGTCCAAATGAGTTTCCATTAATGAGTCATACTTTGAGAGATACAATAAAGTCTCAATGTAATTTCCACACGATTGTTGGTATCCGGCCTTTCATCGTGACCTCGGAAGGCCTGCTCTTGTTTACCTTACAAAACAACTGTGTCTATAAAACGCTCCATTAATTTTTGATTCCGTTCAACTTTCTTGTTATGAGCTACAAAGGAATTACCTAAAGAAATTTTAATTCGGTTATTACCAAAATCATGCAGTAATAAGCAACTGCGCATATGTTTTTCCGTCTTTATGTGCTTGTTTGCCGAGTTAAAACATTATTAATATCCGCGTAACCTGTGCGGCTCCAAACACTGAGAGGAGTTGGAAAACAAAATACAAGGAAAACAAAACATTTTGTTTAATTTGCAGCTTCCAGTCAACCATGAATATTTTTGATACAACGAAAGATTGAAATGGGAAACGAAACCGTCTTTTCTTTTGTATTTGACTTTCAAAGGAGGGGTAGAGCGTCCTATTTCTATCACTTTTTGTTTTCTTTAAGAAATTTAGTTTCTCAAAGTCATTATTTTCATCTAACAGAAATTCTGTCAAACAGCAATCTATTCCTATAAGAGCCATTGTGACTTTTGAGTAAGACGTGGTTTATTAACAAGACGCCGACCCAAAAGTCCTTTCTCTGCCAAACGTCGCTGAATAATGTTCGTAAGAACTGTTTTTTGCGATTCTGATGACAGATGTCTCGGATTTTCCTGTCCGTGCGGGTTGTTGTTACTCCCTTTCTTCCACATTTATGGGTTTATTGGGGAGTAATTTGAATATTTTGGTCCAAATTTAATTTTAATCTGTTAACAACATATTTTTATTATTATCATTATTATTATAACTTTATTGAAATATAAATAAATTACATTATCAATAATTAAAACTAGATAAAGCGATAGCTACCAGGACTTTTCGAAGTCTTAGACGTATTGAAAGTAGGTAGACCGTTTCGACGAAGTCTAGCGAGAATAGTTTTATGCGTCGATAGGAGCCTTCCTTTTCGAGTGAACTCGTTATAGTACGCAAACGCCTTGTAGTTTTAATTTTTTTAACATAATCTTTTTTCTAAACAATCATATTACCTTTGGTTCGTTCAGTAAAATCAAACAAATAATTCAATGAAGACCAATTAATTTCTTTTCTCTATAACTGTTTCGGAATCATCGACGAGCGATTATAATAATTTTTTAAGAATGGAAAAAGAAAATTATACGGAACTTTTGGATAAAGTAACTCCAATGATAACTAAAACAAAAACGAAACTCCGAGAACGTATTTCTCCCCATGAGCGGCTATCGTTGACACTTTGTTTCCTGGCAAGTGGACAAACGTTCGAAGATTTAAAATATTCAACACTGATTGCTCCCCAAACAATTGGAAAAATAGTTATAGAAACCTGTGAAGCGATTATACATGTACTAAAAGACAATATTAAGGTAGATTGAATAAATAGTTGAATTTTATTTAAACTTTATCTACTTTACTCTGAGTCTACATCCTGCGAGACAAATCCTGGAAGCTGGTATATGTTTGAATTCCATTTGTATTTGAAATGTTGCTGCTTCTGGCTGACTGACGTTGAGTGTTTCTTGGTTGCACATAATACATTCTTGTTGGTTGGTGAGATGATGTACTGGCAGTACTAGCACTGGAACTCCACAAGGAAGTCGAGGATCGACTATTTTCTTCTAAAACTGACTGAATTCCCCGAGTACAGTTTATATCAAGTATGTTTTTGGATTTCCTGTTGTTCATAAAAAACTGATATGTAAATTCATTTACGTCTTTATTGTAGGTTAGGTTGGAGTGGCTGTCCAGATGTCATTGACTCACCTAGACCTCAAGGGTCCATTGTGATACCACTAATGAGGTTACTCATGGGAGAGTAATGAACTTAAAAAGGGACCACAGTGTGGTGGGGAGCAGATGCTCTAGGCTTATGTTACACGGAGCCTTGCGCCAACGACGTGTTGTAATGGTTTCATTTCTTCTAGGTCATAGTAAGAATGAAGAGAATCATCTGGTACTCAGGGGTTACCTTGGTGTGGTGACCAGTGATTTCAGTACGTTCATGCGATATGCAAGACCATATTGAGATACAGTAGAGAAAACTCTCTGCCTGTATTGGATAGGGAGGTTTTCCCTTCTCCTGTTTCGGTTGTCGATCCATGTCTGAGGTGGTTCGTTAAACAAACACCAGGATGTGTGATCAGTATCACTGATGCTAACTTTAGAATGTTGACTCCTTCTCTTTTATGAGAGAGTCAGGGCGTAGCTCACCTGTTACACAGGTTTGCCCCATTTGCGGGGTTAGGACCGCAGCTACAATTTGTGCCTGGGATCCAACTTCTGCGAGGGTTGGGAACATGATCTCGCTGATTTTGAAAGTTTTCGTGTTTGCCAGGACATTCGATATAGCTGTAAGAAACTCTATGTTGACAGCCGTGTTGCTAGGGTATGATGGAAAAGTGTCAGTGATTCCGTGTTGATATGCGAAATTCTTCGACTCTGATCTTCTGTACCCTAAATTCTGGTATCCCAGAGTGGTGAGGTGTAGGATCCGGGATGTTGATTGCTGATGGTTTGGATGGCAGCATATGCGAGGACTCCTTAACATGGTATCTCCTCATATAATAAATGGAGGTCTTCCATGATAGCTAACCTTCGTTGATGGTCAGCTACGGCTATCTCATAGGCTCTCTGACTTGTAGGGTCAGCATGGTCGGCCGGTGGGATAGGTTCTGTGGGATCCGTAAAGGCCCCAAAGAATCCGCCAACGCTACTAATTACCTCTGTTGGTAGAGGAGGAAACTCTGGAATTAGATGTTGTCCAGTTTGTGTTTCAATGTTTCCGAGCGTGCGGAGTTGGAGTGCTATTGGGTCTGGTACTGCGAAACTAGTGGATTGCAAAATCGTAAGTAAATTCTGTTCCTCTGTGGTTAAAGGCTGTGAGTTCTTTGCCTTCAATGAAACCACACGGAACCAGAACATTGCTACTGCATAATAGTCAATGTATTCTGGCAGAATTAGTTTCTGGAGATTGGGATCGTGCGTCGGTCACAATCTCTGTATAGACGCCGCGCGATATTTCTATCAGCGCAGGAGCACTGGGAGTAAACGTTGTTCGACTACCGACTTCGTTTACTGTGAATCCCTGAGCGAAAACTGATTCGTCGAAGGGACTCTTATTTGAAACTTGCACATGGGTAGTGTCGTGCAGTCTCGTGGGCTTGTTAAGCCCTGTGTGAACCGGCCTTGGCTTTGGCGGGTTCTTGCGTACAGCAGGAGGGGCTGCGTTTTTATCTTTTTGGTTTTTTATCTTTTTGGTTGTGAGGTTTACCTCTATAAACGCGTCTAGTTTCTGATTCATTTTCCATGCTTACGGTTGGTTGGTTTAAAATTATTGGTTTGATAATTTTAAAGTTTTGAGTGGGGTTGTTGCGATTCTTCGCTCCAGCTATTAATAAATGGGGTCTTTATTGTAACTAAATGTTAAACCTTAACCTAACCTTATATACAATTTTATTACTGATATCGATAATATCTGGAACCACTAAGCACTGATTTAACTTTTTTTTTTTTTTTTTTTCAAATCTTAATTTATGCAGAAGGGATCCCGGTTGAGCCCCCAATTTAATATGAGGTTGTTAACTTATTTTAATTTTACATTTACATTTTGTTGCACTTTTCTTAATTCTTAAATACTTATCAACCGCTGACCAAACAGTTTGATGGCGTGGCTGTGAAGATGATGAAACTCCAGATCGCATTGTAGGCGATGTTTGCTGACTTTCAGTTTAAGTCACGTAGGCTACTTGTTACTGGAGATAATGTTGAACTTAT
The DNA here is from genome assembly GCA_920104205.1 of Eupeodes latifasciatus. Classification (NCBI taxonomy): domain Eukaryota; kingdom Metazoa; phylum Arthropoda; class Insecta; order Diptera; family Syrphidae; genus Eupeodes; species Eupeodes latifasciatus. The sequence continues at coordinate 386,492,430 of OV049924.1, read as the reverse complement.
GATTTTGTATATTTCTTCATGTAATGTTTGTCGTAAAAAAATGGAATGGAAGTGGATAGGGTTTTTATCTTTTTTACACTCTTAGCTCGTTAGAGCTGCTTATAACTTCCGAGCAATTTCTTGCACGATTGTGAGTATTGTCTTAGCTCTTCAGCCGATAGTATGAGTCAAAACAACAAGAATGAATTCTCGATTTAATCCAGAATGAGTCTTAATAAGACTCATTTATTTAATAATTTTTTTTTTGTAACTACGTTTATGGTTCTTAATGCATGCTTTCTTATATAATTTGTATAATAACTATTTAATTTACAGATAAGTATAATTATTAAAATTAAACAATTAAGATATATAATTTTTTCGGTTAAAATGGAATTATCTTTAGATGCTGCTACTGCTGATGCTTTGTTGTTGTTTATTGTTTCTCCCTTCGAGGTTCTTCCACCCATGATTTTTTAGGTCCTTAAGATTCTGTAGAAGGTTGGTTTTTGTTTTGTCCCTTAATCTATTACTTTGTCTCCCTTTTATTTTGTATTACTCCCGGAATTTTGTTTATGTTGTTCGTCGCAGACACTAGTAATTTGATCACCAATTGATAATTGGGATCTAACGGAGAATGTGTTATGAATGTCGAGCGATAATTGGCTTCCTTCCACCATTCCGTCTTCGGTTTCTTGGAGATCTTTAAAAAATCGTATACATCTAATTTCACGACTTGGAATCCATGTTCTTCTGGCAATGTACGATTTCCCTTGAGTCTTTCTGCAAATGGATTGACAAATTGAGCCAGGTTTGTAACGTGTATTTCCAATAATTAAATAACAATAAAAAACAAAAACGAACAAATGTTATTTGATAATTTTGTATTTTTTATTTATTTATTTTACTTTGTTAACTTTTAATATCACAATATTAGTTTATTATTTGTTTTTATATAAATATGTAACGCGACGCGTTTCGGACTATATGTCCATCATCGGGCGTAGAAGGGGGAACTGATTGCCATTCATTATGTAATCCTGTTGTCTCGTCTATTGTTTATTTTAATTTTAAATTGTTGTTATGACTTTGTGTATTAATTGGTAGTTATATGTGTTTGTCTCTTTTTATCTATTGTTTTTGTTTTTATAATTTATAGCTGTGTCATATATTATGTTTCCTTTAATTGTTAATTTGTCGTTTAAAATATTGTCTCGTTCTGTTTTACTTGCCATATAAATCTCAAATTCCTCCAGCGCGTCAAGATTTGTCCGTTTCTTGCAGAAATGCAAAGGTATTAAGTTAGATTCGAAGTCAGTATATTTATGGTTATTGTCCATTAAATGAAGAGCGAAATTTGACTTTGTGTTTCTTTTGGGTAAATGTTCAGAGAATCTGTCTTTGAATGTTCTGCCTGTTTGTCCGATGTAAAATTTTTCACAGTCGTCACATTTGATTTTATAGACACCTGAACAGTTTTTTATATCTTTGATAGTTTTTGTTTTAATATTTTGGCTATGTTATTGTTTGTTTTGAATGATACTTTTATGTTAAGTTTGTTAAGTTCGTTGTGGAGTATATGTGGGAGTATGTTAGTGTAATTAATTGAGATGTATTTTTTATCTGGGTTATTGTTATTGTTATTCTTATTTGTATTGTTTTTGTTTTTCTCTTTCTTTTTATGAATTAATTTGTCTATTGTTTTTGCTGTGTATCCGTTTGATAATGCAATTTGTTTGATTATATTGGTTTCATTATCATAATCTTGTCGGTCCATGGGTACATTAGGGCGTTGAAAGCTGACATTTTCTGGGAATAAGGATGGTGCGATGGTGTATTTCCAACTTGGAACAACTCGTCTAGCGAATATTTTAGTGATTTTGTTTTTGAAGCATTGGGAGAATGAACATCTGCAGGAATTGTTGGAGCATGTAAAGTCGTGCTATCCATGGTGTGCGATGATGAGAATGGCTCCTCCAAATTTTCTACAAATTTTTCCATTATCCAATTTGAGGTCTCCATAGTGATATTCGGTCATGCAAAAATTGTAGTATTGCCGTTGAATTTCAAACTATTTGCGGTACGCAAGAATCGCTCCATAACGTTAAAATCTTGAGGCTAGAATGATCAGCCATTACTTTTGACAAAATTTTAAATAACACTTAGTGTTTCCTTCCAAATAGTGCAACCAGGGACAATAAGAGTTTCCGTTAGATTATATACGCACAACTTTATTTTATAAAAAAAAAGTTAGACGTATACATTTTTGGGAGTGTAAATACATTTTCTAAATTGTAGAATAAAACAGCAGAGTAAGGGGTCGATATTCTGCAGGTCTTTTTCACGTTCGGCCGGCCCTTATAAATCTTTTTTCATTCAAATGGTTTTCCATAATTTGTTTTTCTGCTCCTGTGGCATTATTTCTATTTGCATTAAAAAGTGAGCATTTATCACACAGATCCTTTTTGGGTCTATGGAAAGACAAGCATGTATTAAATACATTTCTATAAATACTACCTATATATATTAACTGGATCATTTACAGTTGTTTTTTATAGGTCATACATTTTTTGCAAGCTTAAATGAAATTTCATGACTAGAAATCGTCCATTCTTGTGAACTGTTGTTATTCTTACTGCGTGCCAGCTTAACAAGTAATTCTGATCGAGTAGGCAATCTAAACAAACACAAAAATTGTTGACGATAAGATGATAGTTTATGAGGTAAAATAATTCCTAGGATATTGGTAAAGTGACACTTCCCAAAGTAATAAGGTGGGATGAAGTGTTTTTACGGTGTTACGATTGAACACTCGATAGTCGACGCAGAGTCGGTGTTCGGAGTTTTTTTTATACACGAGCACAATGGGAGAAGCATACACGAGTTTGAAGGACGAATAATATTGTTTTCTAATAGTTCGGCGATTATATCGGCTATTATAGGTCGTTTGGCGAAAGTTATGCGGTATGGTTTCATGTTAACGAGTTCATTAGTTTTGAGAGTGATGCTCATTTTTGCGACGACGCACGGTGCATCGACCCAATTCGGATATATTTTTAGCAAAGCTACGGCGATGAGACGAGAGAAGTTCACGCAAGTAATCTGTTTCAGTTTGCGTTATATCCGACGAAATTTTTAATTTGCCAACCGATTCTCTTCGGCAGTCCCGCCCACTGTACTATTGTTATTTTTCTTCAACCGAGCGTTCTCTTTTCTAAGAATATCATTTTCCATTTCTTGCAGCTTAATTTCTCTCTTCAGTAATTCAATTGCTCTTTTCATTTGTTTCAGCTCCTTTGTCAGATCTTCTCTTCCAATCATCTCATCAGCACTCTCTTCGTCGTCACCAATTTGTCGCTCATTGTCATCATCCGCTTCTGTAGTTTTCCTCTCGTTAGCTCGTTCATTTGTATGTACACTCTTTTTTTGCTAAACATTTATATGTGTACTATCTTTTTCTCGGCCCCTCTTTTTCATTTGCTGTGCAATCTCACTCACACTGTGCAAATATAAATTTGAGTCCTCAACGTTGTCATCGGCCAGCTGCTGCATTTTTTTATGGAGTGGAGGCAAATCACCGCGCTCTGTGTCTGGCACCGACACAGTAACCTCAAGATGAGTTCGGCTTTTGTGCCTGTGGTTTTTTTCCTAACTCTTCCAACCATGACCGCAATTGTAGGGGAAAGCGGGGCATAACGGGCCCCTTAAGGTTTTTTTTATAATAAAAACATAAAACACATCTTCATCGTGTTCAAAACAATTTAATTCATTAAAGGAACATTAAATACATTTATGAAACAGATATGAAATAAATAAACTTTAAAATTCTTCAATTTTTATGAAATTTAAAAAAAATGCTTGGTTTGCCCATTTTGCCCCGTGCCTGGGGCATAATGGCCATAGGTAAGGAATGTTGCTCATTGCTTTTGGCATTGCTCGTTTAGCGTCATCAGCAATTTTCGTACGCAACTAGGTGTTTCGTTTTCCACACCAAGAGAGTGTGTGTCCAACTCATTCAAATACTGAGTCATCTGTCTCTTCAATATTCTTCAACTTTTGATAGACTGACATTCTTTTCACTCGATATTTCGAAGGTGACGTCATCGATTATTTGAAGAATTGGAACCACTTTCTCGATTACAATCCAGTCTTCTTTATTTAATGAAAGCTTATTTTTGACTAAAGCTAATGTAGCAATAACAGCATTTTTAACTCTTAAAAGCCGATCCAACATATCAAAGGTTGAGTTCCACCTGGTCGGAACGTCTTGTTTTAGTTTTATGACGGGTAAATCCATTTGCTTTTGGATTTCTTGTAGTTTATACAAGCCCTGAGTGCTTCTTTTAAAAAACTCGACTATGCTCTTCACTTTTATTCATACCCCATGGAAATAAGCTCTGCGGACACTTGTCAACAATGTTTTAGCGTTTAGTGTTTCATTGTAGATCCCATTGAGTAGAGACTGGTCCTGGGAAAGAATTGGGGAAAATTCCGTATTAGCTGAGGATCCTTGGAAGTGGATCTCAATGTCAGATCGAAGTGATTTCAAATTTGATGATAGTACATTTTTTATTTCTGTTGACGAATCGTTTAACGAAACCGACAATTTTTGAAGGTCGCACAACTGTTTGTCTATCTTCGTTAGCTTAGCCAAACAGAGGGAGGAGGTATTTTGCCATTGGGAATAAAGTTCTTCAACACTTTTTATAACTATGTCAAATTTATTAGATTGGCTTGAAATAATGTTTTGGCAAGCTATATTGTTTTTTGAAATGGTATCACTTAAGCATTTTATGGCGAGCATTAAATGTGAAAGCGAAATGCCCTTGCACTCGTCACAATAAAAGAAAAAACTTAGTTTGAAGTCTTTTAGATACACAATTGACCTTTTACCGAGGCCAACGCAGGAGGGGTGAAAATATTTTCCACAAATACCACTGCAACTTATCCACTCAACATTGCAATCAGTGTTAACACAGATTGGATTTGCACAAGTGGATGACATGGTTTATTTTTTGTCTATTATTGTTTATTGAGGGAATTTAAAAACAAAACAAAAAAGAAAAAAAAAACAGATGAGTCGCGAAAATTATTTATTTATACTATTGGGTAAATGGGATTCAGGTGAATAAAAACAAAGACTTTTGTGGGTCAAACACGTAAGCGGTTAATTATGATAATCACAATGAATCAAACACGTCGAAAGTTATTGGCGATGTATTTATTAGAAAAAAAAAAATTAACGGGGTCAAGAAAAATTGAACAGAAAACTACAGCGTGAAAAGAAAATGCGACTATACTTGGCGACGGTTGGCGATCGAATGTGTCAAGTTCAACGACTGAGCGAAACACCCAATGGATCTCCAATTCCCTAGCTGCACTGCCGCAATGACATTTGAAGCATTATCGCTGACAACTGCCCCAACTTTTCCATTTGGAAATGTGTTCTTTTAGGAAGTTGCATATATTCCCACTTGTATGGCGCTCTCCGAACTCAATGTAACCAAGCAGATTGGAGCAGAGTTTTGCATGTTTAACGTCAATATAATGCGCTGTGTATGCAATGAAGCTCAAGTTGTTGATTGACGTCCATGCATCCGTCGTTAGACATATTATATTGCAGGCACGTTTTCAAGTTTTAAATGTACTTCTTCTTCCAATTTCAAACAAAGCTGGGGTAGTAGCTTATCGGACAATGTCTTTCGTGTTGGCAACCTGTACGAAGGGCATAACAGAGCCACGAATTTGCCAAATTCCTGTTCCTCTACTAAACGAAGCGGATGATATTCCTTCGCTATCATCGTTATCAGTTGGTTGTCTGTTTTCGCCTTTTTTGTTGGGAAAGAGGTCTTGTGCTCTCAGTAAACGCATATATTTTTTGCTGTACTTGTCGAGGGTTCGATGCTTGTGGCTCTGTTAAATTTACAGCAGTTGTGTCATTGAACACGACTTCGGTTTCTGATGGTGGTGGACGTGGATCATTTTCATTTGGTGTTGGTGCTAGTACTGCCTGGCGCTCTACAGGACTTAATGAGATTCCAGTATGCCTTCATTTCACGTGCCTTCTTAAATTGCCCAAACTCCCAGAAGTAAATGCAATAATTGGGCTGCAATATTTGCATTTTGCTTTCTGGGAATCAACTTCTGCAAAATGGTCCCAAAGGATGCTTGTTTTTCTCTTGCGCGAAGCTATAAAATTCTAAAGATATTGGAATTTTATTTTTCTTATCTGCATAATAATGGTTTGACACAGATACACTTCGTTATATTCAAATAAAAAAGAAAACCAGGATTGAAAACTGCCTAATGACAATTAATCATGTAACAACAAATCAAAATTGGATTTTTTGAAAATTTTGATATGCAATATTATTTGTACTTATTAGGAGCTTCTGTGTAAGAAATTTCAATAAAATCGCTAAGCAGATAATGAGATACATAGTTAAAAATCAAAAAAATTGTTCTATGAGAGAGATACCGTTATTAGACGATGAAATTTTTTTTACAATAATATCGTAGACCGTTTTTATATTAACTGACACAAAAATGTTAATCAAAATCGTAGGAGCCGTTTTCGAGCAAAATGGGTATTACTGGGTTACTGTAACAGGCTTCCCTAGAATGGCCTACTCTGTTGCAGATCTGACATGTTGGGCTAGACGTTTGGGAGAAATTTGGGCGGCCCTGGTTGATCGATGTGGAAGGGGCAACTCGTTCCAATCTATTAGAATGTTCCTCAGCATATGCGATGGATCTTTTTAAATCCGACTCCCCGTGTGCTTGAACCATGAATCTGAGGTTTTGATTCTTCAGACCATCCTCAAATGTTTGAATTGCTAGTTTGTCATTCTCTTTAAATAAGAAAGTGACAACTGCCTCTTCTGTGCAACTAGCATACGTTGTAGAGTTCAGAGAGTTGAGAAGTTGGCTTATGCGATCGCCAAACTCCTTAACAGACTCTCGTTCTCTGACGAGCAGCCAGTAGCTCATTCTGAGCGGAGGATCTCGATTTAACCACCGTATATTCCTTCTTTAGGAGAGAATGTAGATCCTCCTACTTGTTCACTGTTTTGAATTGAATAAATTCAAAAGCTGGACCTTCGAGTCTAGTTTTCACTAGGCTTAGGAACATTTTTTGTTCTGCGTCTGTTTTAACAGACTTAAACAATATGTCCCCGCAGGCCAAAAATTTTGCTAGATCTCCCGTTTAGACTTATCTTGTACTCTGTGTTAGTCATTTTCTTGAAAAAATGGAAAGGAAGCTTTTTGAAATTGATTGCGGGTAGTAATTTTGGAAAATAAAGATAATAATATTTATACGAAAACCGACCGAGTTTAAACGCACTCGAAAACAAGATATAAAGGATGGTAAAAAAAATCCAAGTAAAAAGAAATAATAATTTGATATAGTGTATGTAGTGAAATTATGTAAATTGAAAAAAAATTAATAATAATAAAAGAAATGTTGATGCACGTGTAAAAAATTTCTATTTGTATTTATGGAACAATTTGTTTTTAAAATATTAATTTTTTTTTTTGTAGTGTAGAGTTTTGAAATTATTAATAATAATGGCTATTTTATCTTACTAGTGTGATTTTGTTGATGACGATGGGAGGGTGTTGTCTTGTTTTGTTGATGTTGATTTTGTTGATGATGATGGGAGGGTGTTGTCTTCAGATGTTGTTGTATTATGATGTGTCGTGCCAGGCAAGCTTCGCGCCCTATAGTTGATAGAATTTCAACCTGGTCTTTTTTCACTGCCTACTGTCTGCCAAATGCTTGCGCTCTATAGCTAGCAAGGACTTACAATTGTAGGGCTTCTAACACTTTTCACTATTTTCACCTTTTTTCCTCGCTTATTGTCTCCTTTTTTTTGTAACTTTAAACTTTTTAATTTTTTACTTTTAATCTTTTCACTTTTAACTTTTTTTCACTTTTAACCTTTTCACTTTTAACTTTTTTCACTTTTAACCTTTTGTGGTGTATAGCCCAAGAACGCATCAAGAGTCAGTATGTCTTGTTTTGGTAGGTATCCCACCGCTGCCATCGCTTGACGTTGACTGGAAGTTATTGGTTCTTGGCTGCTCGACCTTACCCATTGTCCGGAGTAGATGCGACTTGTCTTTAAAATTGCTGACATGAGCATAAAGTCGCAGGTTGCCATCGCTTATGCCTTCTGCGATATATTCAATAAATTCGTCCTCCTCGATGCCCATACCATTGGACAGTACCACTTTGCCATTGTAATATTCTTGGAACGTTTCGTTGTAGCGCCACTTCCTGGCTTCAAATTTTCTCCTCATCGAGATTTTATTTTCCTTACAACCGAACATTTCGGTCATCTCTCGAAGCAAATCGTTGATGTCCTCTTCAGCAAAATTTGGCTTAGAAAACAACCACTGTTGAGCTTTGCCTCTCAACTTGTTTACGAATAGCTTGCGCAACAATGTCTTCTCAACATTGTATGCTTTCTCCGTACTCCTCAATTGCGCCAGCCAGACATCAAAATTAATACCACCATCGTATTCCGGCAACATGTCTTTGTACGTATTATACCTTTTCTCTTCTTTGTCGTCTATTTCTTCGTCTCGTTGTTTACTTTTGTTTTTATTCGCTTCAGCCGTTCATTGTTGCTTTTTAAGTTCAATTTGTTGTCTTCTCAAGAGTTCATTTTCCTTAGTCAATAATTCTCTTTCTCTTTTGACCAGTTTTAATTCTCTTACGAGAAGTTCATTTTGCTTCATCAGCAGCGATTGTGTGTCGTCACCATCACTGTGATGACATGCATCTTCAAACGTTGCAGCCATTCTTGCAGCTGCACCACAGAATACTCACTCAGCTCAATTGAGTCACTCATGTTGTATCAATAAATTGTTTTTAGGGGGAAAATGGAAAAGGGAGAGAAAAAAAAGAACAGGACATTGCGGCAGTTGAATTCAAAAAAAAAAAAAAAAATATGAGAACAAAGAAGAAAAAAAAAACAATGATGGAAATGGACTATAGGGGACGCGCACACGTTTGTTCACGAACGAATACAGCTTATTATTTTTTTTTCTTCTGAGGTTAAAGTATTATATCCGATAATTATTATTTAATTATTAGATATTTAATGTCTTCAAGGAATAATAACACGCACGACTTAGTCGTTTCGAGTTCGTTTCAAGACTCTTCTTTATTCTTTCGTATACTTACTTGCTAGGGGAATTTGTACAAGAGGGAAATTTAACTAGGGAATATATACTTATGGATTAGTAACAACGATTTACATAATATGTTGATGTGTGAGTATAACAATGATTTGAACAGTTGTTTGGATAAGTTAAGATACGTTAATGATTATATTATTATATTATTGCACTGATACAGTGTTGCCACTGGGCCTGATTACTACAATAATAAATTACCAATTATCTACCTGAGCACGATTCCAAAATTTCAGTTCAATTCACAACAGCTAAACAACTAAAAAAAACCATGCCATTCAACAGATGTAAAGAAAATAAGATTTCAAAAAAAAAAAATTAACAATTCTCAGGATTTCACTTCTGAAAGCAGCAAAACTGATTAAAAAAAACACAATTCACACAAAATAGTTTTTTTTTGTTTATTGTCATTTGAATTTAAAATAAATAATAATACCATCACAATAACTAAAATAGTTCAATTTAAACATACTTCATAAATATTTAAAAAACAAACCAAAATTATTAAAAATTCACTTTACAAAATAAAATATAGTCTTTAAAAACAAAACGTTTTAAACACAACAACCATATAAAAAAGATAGCATTACAGTAACAAAAATAGTATAATTTAAACATACTTCATAAGCATTTAAAAAAAAAAAAAAAATATTAAAAAATTCACTTTACAAAATAAAATATACAGTTTTTTTTTTAAGAAAAACTTGAGAAAACAAAACGGATGAAAAAGTTTGAAACATAACCCCAAGGATAAGTTAATATCAATAAACAAACAAAGTTACATGAATGGAAATGAAAATGAATAGCAAAATTTAAATGGCAGAATTTACATATTGCCGCTAATAAAAAGTAATTGTGATACCTTGCTGGCCGACAAACGGCTACGTTTATCGGTAAGGATCATTCCGGCTTTCGAAAAAGTTCGTTCGCAAGGAACAGATGTTGCTACCAAATTAAGCGTTATGAGCATATACCGGTACAAAATTGGGTAAACACATTTTCTGGCATTCCACCAAATTAAAGGGTTTTCCGTCCTCCTGAGTGGTGGTTCGTTTAAATATTTTTCAAGTTCAATTATCCCAGCAGCTACTGTGTTTTCTGGTACTAAACTTGAGATTTCCTTGTCGAAAGCATCCCAAATAGATGCATTTGTTGATGTTGATGATAAAGTCGATGCAACTGCAACTGCAACTACTTCCTCAACAGGAGAAGTAGAAGATGCGGTTTGAATTTGAAAAGAAAGCTGCTGTTGAGATGCAACTTTCTGTTTTAATTTGTCAAAGGCTGATGTAAAATATTCAAGTTATCTCGGAAACCTTTGTTTTTAAACCTCGGGTCAAATATTGTAGCCTCGGCGTAAAGAAAATTCTTTTCCAAATTGTTGAAACGGCTTTGAACTTCTTATTGAATTTTCTTCACAAATTTGCGAACACATTCCGGAATTTGTGGATCGGAAAGCTGTTCTGTAAAACGGCTTATTTCAAATTTTAACAGTCGGCAGTAAACAATGACCTTCGAAAGGCTTACATTTTTTTCGGAGGATATCTCGACCGTTATGTCCAAAAATATTTTTAAAATTGAACAAATGCACAAATGCAAAGTCTGTAGCTGGATAACGCTTGGAATATATATATTTTGACTTTTACTCCTTAGTAATTTAGACGTGGTACGGCGAGTAGCCTAGTAAACCTTGACCCAAAAGCGAGTAGCTCTCTAGGGCGTCTATATTACTATAATTATATCAAAAATTGGTTTGACTCCAGCGAGTTGCTTAATTAAGTGAAACACAATCTTTGAATGTAGAATAAGAAGTGAAATGTTTTAGTTTTATTCTTCTATTTTTATACAAAATTTGTCAATAAAATAATGCCTGTATTGGTATTCAACAATACTTCGATATTCAATAAGAATTCCCATAAAATGCAGCATCAGCATAATAGCCATGCACTTCAAGTGTTTTTGGCTAGCTTGCTTATGATGCATATTTTACTACCATAAGTCAGCGACCCTTAATTATGTTTGTTTTTCTTCAATCACTGAAAGTGTTGTTGTATATTTGGTGTCATATTATATAGCTTGTGCACTGAAGGTGCCAGTTGAACTATATGAGCATTTATTTATAGCTATATGCACAATGCACTCAGTGTGCCGACGGAAATATGAATGTTGTATTGTTTGTGCTTTGGCTTTGCTATAGCTGATCATGGAATGTAATGCAGGTTGAATGTTCTATTAATTGTTTTGAGGTTTGAGGCAATTAATTAAGTGATCGCTGCACTGATGCGATCCCTTCACAACTCCATATCCAATCCATACCTAGTAGTAAGAGTGGAACTACGAAGAAATTTTATAGGCAATGTGCTTAAAGAAGACATGAAACTAAATGAGGAACTATTTGCATGATGAGAGGTTGGACCGATTAACTAATATCTAGTTCCTTTCCTGTATGTATCTGCTATACTCTATGCTGTCTTTCCAATCGGTGCGTACTGTGTGTAGGTAGAGTGCAGTCAACAAGACAATACAAACACACACAATATTTGCCTTTACCCACCCTGGTGTAGAGTGTAGTTGTAGTTTGTGGATTTTTGTGTGATACTTAAGTTCTAAGTCACACACAGGTCACTGAGTAGAAGAATACCCATCTATATGTCGATGTTGGTTGTATGCCCCCATCAGTATAAAGGTATAGCATTCTTCTCTCGTTTTGCATTTGCGCGTATATGTGCGCATATTTATTATACTTATTTAATTTGTCCGAAAGCATGGAAAGAAGCTAGACGGCAAAAAACGGCACATCCCGTCGTCGTAGAGACGATTTCGTATCATGTCTGCGCATGAAACCCTCGACACAAGCAAAATAATTTAATTTTTGTTCATTTAATAGAACAAACACAAAGCACATACGCAACTTTTATAACTTATAGCACAACACTTCACAAACTATTATTCTACCGCACAAAAAATACTAGACAAAAAGAAAAATTGAACAACTCACGGTTTTCCTGTACGCTGTTTCTGTACTATATTATATATTGTACTATATTCTTGAATCTTGTTTCAATGTTACTTATGTATGAACTAATTTATTTTTATTTGTTTGTTTTTTAATATATTTTAATTTTCAACAAGAGTAGAACTTACTGCCTTCACTTTCAAAAATAGACTGTACTTATCTGAAAAAATGTTCCCAGACGGACTTCTCCTTTTATCGTCTCGACAAGCATGTATGCATGTATGCGTTGCGTATGCAGGCTGTAAAACTGGGGAAATTCGTTGCGTGGGTATCTGTAAAACTATACGAACTTTACTTTGTGGGCAAGAATGGGAAAGAGTTAAAACCAAAGAAACCACAATAACGGCACAACTTTTATGTAAGGCGCGACTGCTCGTCGGCATTAAGAAGAATGCACGGCGTCGCGTAGGCAATTTTGAATTTTAACCGACAAACACACTTTTTTCGTCGTTCGTTTTTTTTTTGTTACGGGTTCATTTATCCGGCTCGACGCGGATCAATGTATAAACGCGGACTATAAACCATAGATACGAACGGATAAAATGAAACACCGATTTGTTTAGAGTCGGGAAACTCAGAAAACCCGACTATCCTAACTCTTTATTAAATACTAATTCTTATAACAATTACTCTACTCGAACGCGATTGAATTGATGGTCCTGAAGGGATCATCAGACTGTACCTTTACTTTGCTTTGAAGGAGCTCTACACGGTAGCGACCGTCCTGTACAAGAGTTTACATCAAAGTGCTCAAAGGCAATACACAAATGTATACAAATACAATGATATTTACGTTATATGCCTTTTACAATGTCTTTGTGATTCTATACAAACATAATATATTATTTATTACATAGCGTTCGATACAATCGCATTGAAGATTGTCCAATGTTAATATTCATAAATGCTAATATTCATAAATGCTATTGGATTTGGACCAATGTTTATGTTATCTCATATTTCTGAGAATGCTATTAAAATTTGAGTTTCGTCGTTGTATCGGTCTCAGCTATTGTTGCTTCGGTCTCAAGTGGCTTGTGCGATAGATTAGGGTTAGAGTTAGAAGATGTAGATGTATAATCACGTTCTTGCAGTTCAAGTGCTCATCTCGTAATTCTGGGGTTTGTTTCTTTTTTAATTTAATGTCAATGTCAAAGAATTGCAATCCGTAACAATTTTAAATTTCATTCCATGCAAATAAATTCTAAAACGTTTCAAAGCATTAATTATCGCCCATGTTTCCAATTCGAAACTATGATATTTTGATTTACACTCGGAAAAATAAAAGATAGGATGAAAAATACCATCTTTTTTCTTTTGTAGTAGGATGACTCCAAAACCCAATGCACTAGCATCACAATGGAGCTCAGTCTTGTCGCTTGGATCGTAAATTGCTAGAATTGGCGATTCAAGTAGCTTTTGTTGGATATTGCGAAAGGTTTCAACTTCTTTTTCCTCAAACTTAAATATTACATCTTTCTTTATTAATCTGTATAATGGCTCAGCTAACAATGAAAACCCTTTTATAAATCTTCTAAAATAGGAGCACAATCCCAGAAAGCTATGTACCTCTTTAGAATTCCTATAAGAATAGGAAAATTCTTTATAGATTCTAACCCTTTTTTATCTGGCCTTATACCCCCTCCCGAAATAATATATCCCAGATATCTAATTTCTGACTCCATAAACTTACATTGTTCTCTATCTTATATCTAGTTTATTCATAACCAGTTTGACGTAAGCTGTTTCTAAAGCGAGTGTCCAATTCTGAAAGTAGTGTCTCAAGCAAGTTCAAAGATACGTTTTTTATCGGTTTAAATATAAATTATTAAAAACTCTTAAGACACTGTTAATACCCGCCAACACTTTTGATATGGAAACGCATGTTTGAGAAGATAATGCTAGGTAGGAAGTCGTTGTCCGGTCTTTTATTATCATGTTCAAAACTAGATCGTTAATTTTTTTTATCGCCCTATATTCATACGTTTTTTCATGAACTTTGAAATATCGCTTTGTTTTTTTAGTGCAGGAATCAAAGCTGTGGAAGGGGGGCTATTGCATTGCATTCGTTACCTGCAATATCTGGAATTTCTTGTACATCTTCGCACGTTTGGATAGGGATACTTCTAGAAGGCATTAGAGAAGGTTGCACATTTGGGATTAAAATAGATTCATACGCCGCCGATAGATGTTTAGACAGTAAATTGTTTTTTTTTTAATTTGTAACTAAACAACCTTTAACAGAATAACATGAATGGCACAAATCACACTTAACCTTGTTACGTTCACGACTGTCTTGAATTGGACTAAAAAAGTTCCAAAGTTTACTTCTTTTTCGCTCCATTTGAATGCACTTACTAATGTGGAGTTAGTGCTCCACAGAATTAAATTCTTTTCGTCTTGACCTGTCTTCTTTTAAAAATATGCAGACACACAATGTTTGAATGTATTATGTACTTTATTTTATTTAAAGATTAAGTTTTTAGGTATAATAAGATAAAATATAAATATTTATTAGAGGGAATGGAGAGGTCTTTCTTTCTATGCTGTCGATATAGAACTAAACTGATTCCTCGTTTTGTCGTTCGTCTCGTTCTTTGTGTCGTCTTCTTCGTCTTGTCTGGATATGTGTGTGTATGTGCGTCCGAGTGATATTTATGCGTTCTTTAGTATATTTGTCATGCTCGTCTTGTCCCATTTCCACATTCGGCCAACCTGATCAACCATTCGCCCGAATGACGTTGGCAGTGGTACGCCCCGGCCCAGAGTGGTCCCCAATCTTTTCCACCTCATATCGGTCATGATACATAAATCACCCACCGTGTCAATTAGTGCTGTCACCTCTTCACCCATAATCTGTACATCTTTCATTAATGTCCTGTGCTACTTAAAAAATGTGATTTGGCTTTTGTTTCTACTTTTTCGTCCGCCGCCGCCGTCGATTTCTTACACTCAAAAGATCTATGCCCCATAGCACCACATTTACAACATTTGTACCCCTGTGGGCAAGACCTTGCCAAGTGGTTCGATTCTCCACACTTCAAACATTTGTTGCGTCCTCCGGCTTAGCTGAAGTTACTGCTTCACGCTTCATCGAAGTCACAGGTGTAAATCGTTGTGGAATATCAGACACCGCTTGTTGTTTTATACGCCCATAAATTTTGAGCTTTGATTTAAGTTCATCAATTGTGGTCGCTTCGTACAAAACTACCTTATTTATTCGATCGTCTTTTAACCCCACAATAAAGTAGTCAATTATGGACGCATCATCCATACGCACTGGCTTCGTAGTTTCTAACAATTTGTAAAGGTATTCTTTGTAAGCCTCGTTGAGTTGTTTACGCCGACTTCTCAAACGCCTATGTATTTCAGCTCAACTAACCTCAAAAGCGAATTCTGGGGGACACCAGCATTGCATAAAGCTTCCCACCAAAAGCTGCACAGTGCTGGTAACAATCCAAATGATTGATACATTATTCTAAAGTTCAATATACAACTAAGCACATATATTATTGTCTTGACAACGATTCCACACAGAGAAAACTTTCCTAACACCATGTACTTGATTTAATTTTTTTTCAATATTCCACTTCTAAATTAACGAACTATGCAACAAAAGTATGCTCAAGCAAAAAATATTTATCCAAAAAAAAATGAATTAGTGGTTGTCACAAAAAATATGGTCACACCAAAAATTTAAATGTAAATAAGAATTTAATTCCAAAAATTATTCGAAGCCAAATTAAACGTACACAAAAAGAAACGAAACCGTAATCCAAGTAAAACTTTATGTGAAAGAAAAGAAAGAAAAAAAAAAAGAAAACACCACGGAAGATATACATATATAAACCACTATGTATGTATAAAGGTAAAATTTACCGTTGAATCAATTTGTTGAATTATAAAATTATTTTACGTATTGTATTAACCCAAGTTAACAGTACTTCCTGACGATTCAGGGAAGAGTTTGTTGGGGAGAATTTAGGAAATAAAAGAAATATTTGTTTGCTTTTTTTTTATTTATTTATTACTTGAAAGGCCCGCTGTCTCAATGCTTGGCTGCGACCTTCAAGTTTGAATGATAACTAAATTCTGTTTATTCCTCCTCATCCTTTGCCTATTTATACTAGTTTCAATTTCCATTACCACTTAATAATATAGCATTTTCCATATGGAAATGCATTTTTACGCAACCTCATATGAAAAATGCCTTATCATCATAATTTTCAATTTTGTCAACTCGCATTGATACCAATAACCATTGCATGTAGAGTTCGATGAATCATATTTTGTTTACACTGGCCCAATATGAAGCAAATTCAACTTATCCATAGAGGTACCAGATACACACGGGCAGCGCAGCGGCCTAATTACCGAAGTGTGATATGATTATATATGTACTTTGAACTCGAAACAATGCTTGCTCATAGTGGTCATTCTTACTTTGCTGCACTTAGCAAAACTGGCGACAATTAATTAATTGCTGTGGTGTTAGGTTTCACTAAGTGGGCTACGGAAGATGACACATTTATGGGTGACAATGTCTTGGATCGGTTGCGCGAATGACAACGAAAAATGATACTATACAAGATCGTGTGTGGTGGCTTGGGAATGGAAATTTAAATAAGGCTAATAGAGTGGTCGCATGTAGTGGATCACTACATCCCTCTCCCCTTGAAGAAAGAAAATTATATCTTGAAGAGGTTAATTTTCTGTAAAGTTGCGAAAGGATGAAAAGGTTACATTTTTGATATAATTTTGATATGATTAAAATAATATTTGTCTAGTTTTAAGAAATTTTATAAAAATAGTATAAAATAAGGAATTAATAGTATTGAAGTGTTTGTTTTATAATTTTTGTAAGCCTTTTTTTTTTTTTTTTTTTTTTTTTTTTTTGATTATTTGTTTTTTTTTGACATTTTAAATTTGAAAATATAGTACCTTATAAAATATTTATTTTTAAAAATTTTTATATTAAACATTTAAACATTTTTTTTTTCTTTTTTATAGATTATTATAAAAGATTTTATTTATAAATTATAGTATAGCATTTTTTTTTTTTTTTTGATTGTAAGCACAATTTATTAATATAAGGTTTTTATTAAAAGTTTAAACATATATTTTTTTTTTTGTTTTTGTTTTTATATTATTTTTGTAAAAGGGGTTTTTTTTTTTTTTTATTATTAATGTGTGTGTGTTTTTTTTTTCAATTTTAACAATCATATATTTTAATATAGTTTATTGGTTACTTTGGATATTGGCGTAAGACAAATTTTGGAGAGGGTTCAGGTTTTGAATCTGTTTCTACTATGGTATCTTTAGATGAGGATTGTTGGGAGCTTTTGTCATGGAGTTGTATTTCAGTTTGTATTTTGTCGTTTTCTTTGATTTGATTTCTTTTTAATTTAATATCCGAAACAATGGGTTTTGGTTAATTTTCCACTTTGTAAGTTTGGTATCTTCTGAAGCAACTCAATACTAAAACTATAATTATAACCGTGTAGATAAGTATATAATGATGAACGTGATGTTCACTTAGATTAGTCAATGGTTTTGCTTCGTCTGCTTTTAACTCGCTTATTTGTTCAGATACTAATTTTAAGTCTTCATGGCTAGAGAATCGAATAATGGCTAAATTGTCGGGGTAGTTTGGGAAACTTGAAGTATTATTTATAAGCAGTTTTGAAATGTTTATCGGGGGAATGTAAAATTTGTTAATTGTTGTAGAATTTTCGTTAAATGTGTGTATTGTCATGTCTTTGTTCTTAAGGTAACAATGCCCTACAATTTCTATTGTGGCTGTGCCGTACAAATTATATGAGGTTATGTTGTCGTCACATATTTCGTCAATATAATAATTATTTAAAGTTGAGAAAATCCACTTATTCTTTTGTGATAGTTGGATCCATACTGTTGAATGGTTGGATTGTCTTATTTCGCATGAGTTGGGAATAACTGATATTCTGTTTAGTAATTCGATTTCACATTGTGGGTTTCCTGATTTAGTACTCAATAATGGATGTGTAAGGGGACATATGAATTTATCATTTTGGGACTTGCAGAGAGATAACTCCGCTGTATTTAGTTGACAGTAATTTTCTTTGTTGTAATCGAGAAAAATGTATTGGGAGGTTGGGTGTATGAACACGAAGTTATTTTTATGTATGGTTGGCAAAGGAATACTTTTGTATAAGATGTATTTTTCAACAAATGGAAGGGGTATTTTGATTTCGTATACTATTTTGTCGTCATGAATAGCTACTTTGTGAAATGAATTTAGTTATACTTAGGTAGGCAGATCTCGAAAATTCAAAACAAAATAATGAAAATAAAACAACTTACAGTTTCCTATAGAGTAAATTCCTTTTAGCCAATGTAGGTACATACATATGTTATATGCCGGTTAGGTAGGAACACTTCATCCAATAACAACCAACGGGAACCACTTATCAAAATGCTCACTATATATGTACGTATCTTATTAAATTAATTTATAACACTGAAAGAAAAATAAAACCAAGGAAAGTAAAAAAGAACAAAACAGATTAAACGAAAACTTCCCTAAAAAACACTGGGACAATCACTAGGACAATGAATTAAAGTTTTTCTCATTCAACAAAAGCTTTCCACCGCGGTTGAAAATATTTTCTTTCCCAATAATTAAAATAATTTTTCCACAAGCCCCATACGTTGGGTGCCAATTTGTTGCACTTTTTCCGCGACGAACCGAACAATTATATTACTTATTTAATTATTATTTTACGAGAAATAAAACGACGAAATTAAAACACGACCGGCACACGAGATAATATCCGAATTATGAATAATTGTTTATCAGACGAATGTCAAAACAAAGGAAACGACGATAAGGTGCGTTCAAATTCGAAGTGCAACAGGTAGCACTTCCAATGCTACCACCACGGCTAGATCAAAAGGGGTGGGTTACACCAATTAATTTGATGGTTCGAATAAATTATTTTTATCGATCAATTAAATTAATCGAAATGATTTTTAATTACCACAGGGGTGTAAGACCTGAAAAGTAAAAAGGGCGCCAGCAATTTTTTTTTGAAAAATTAAAGGAAATTGCAAACCTTCGGAGCGGAACCGACGGTGAAAGCACTTTGAAATAAGAACAATAAATTTATATTCCCGAAATGGGATTTTAACTCTTTTTATTAGTTTTAACTGGTTTGCTTGGGAAACCTTTTAAAATAGGAGTAAAACCCAAGATCTTTTCGAGAACAAAAGAACAATGGAATTTTGAGACAAAGTAAAATGGAGTGCTATTGCTTTGTCCCGAACGGACAAAAGAAAAGTTTAACGGGTCGCGCGTCTCGCAATTTCGAGAAAATTTTAACGAAACACAAGCCAACCGATTTCTGATCTTTTCCAAAAATTTTCCACAATAAAAAAAACGATTTGAATCTAAAATAATAAGAACCACTATACTTAACTTTTTTTTCTCTGCCAACTATACCCTCTTTGATTTCTTTTCCCTTTTGTTTTTCCACCTTTTCTTCCTTCATCCACACTTCCTAGTTATTTCTTCTCGATTTTTCTCCTTTCCCTTACAAAATTTCTTGACTTTTTTTTTCCACTTATCACACTCGAAATAAAATTCATAAACTTGACACTTTTCTCTCTGAATTACTTTCTTTCTTCCAAAATAGGATATAGATCTTCTTGCCGTCAGTAAAGAAGTGATTCTTCCAGGGTTTTCGATGTCTCTCCAAACCTCTTCTTTACTCATCCCCCAATGTTTTCGGCCAATCGGAACGCGCGGACTTCGATCACGTCATAATTCAGCATCATACAGCTTATTTGCTGAAATGAGCTGACGCTATTGAAATCCAGCCGTCCTACCTACTCACACATAACTCCCCGGCTTATGCACAGTCATCGCTGAATTCGCCGACCGCTGGTGTCACTTCCAGGGCGGCAAACTCAATGAGTGTGTTCAGCCATTTTCCCACTATTTATTTCGAGAAAGCCAAACAGAAAGTTAAATACCAGTATTCAAGAATTCTACTTCGAATTACTGGATACATTAGTCCCCTCCGAATCTAGGATACAATAATCTAACAAAAAAAAAAAAATCGAGAAGAAATCGAAAATGTTGGAAGGAACCTTGACTAAGTAATATGTATGTAGTAATTAATGAACGAAACAACTTTATCAAAATGTACAAGATTTTAATTAATATAATACTTTAATATTTTTACTAACATGACAGTTCAATATTTTTATTAATACAATATTTGAAGCTACTTTCAGACCGTCGCCTTCGGGAATCAAAAACAGACTGCCTCCGATTATCTTTTCTTTAGAATAGGTCCCACACCGCCCACCTCTGTAGTAGACGGTACCAGGCCAGCGCCCTGCTGGCCCAGCTCAGCAACCAGGCTCCTCCGATTACTGCTCCCATCAGCAGTAGTACCTTCGCTATGTTCCTCGGCATTGCTTCTTGTCTATTGTTTTCGTCAGAAACATGACTGGCTATTTAAATGACTTTAAATAGGTCATGTTTCTATCATGCACAATCGTATCGCATTGTATTAAATGGGGTATGGTTGCTGTCGCGTCGTCGTCGTCGTCGCGGCGCGGCGGTTGCTGCCGCCGCGGTGGATCTTATTCCATTTTCATCGACGTCTGGGAATGTGCTGATAGCTGATGTTTGGTTTATTGTGGGCGACGGTCTGAAAGTAGTATCTGTTTAGGTTTTTCTTATTTATTTAAATGTTATTAAATACTTAGCTTATCTTATTTTATGCGATGGCATGGCCATGGGCCATGGATCCCACATGTATGTATATAATTTCCAAGGAAAAGTTGGCAGTTATATTTTTATACGCGATTACAAAAAAAAATAAAACTACGTCGGTCGGCTTGTGTTAGATTTTGGGGGTGAGGGATAAGCGAATAGCGTTCCATTTTGTACAATAGTGGGAAGTGAAAATTATAAGTTTAGGAAGTGTAAGTTAATGAATATTTATGTTGGGCTCTCGGCCATTCTCAAAATGGGGGGCCAACTGTCACCCACACTCTCTCTGCTGGATCAGACCGCCCGTCTGTCCGTCACAATCGGTTATCCACGTTCGGTATCACGATCGATATCGATGATTCTTGTTTTGTCAAAATACTGAGAGAGTGAACCAATGGCTGATGGACCATGGCTGCCCTTCTCTCTCTCAGAACATTGACGGAAACACCTGTAGAAAAAAGAAGAAATGGCAAGGAAGGAACAAGGAATGGGATAAATGAAAGAATGACTTTTGTCGCGGTAAATTTTTACCGTGACAAAAATACCGATTATTTTGCTAGTAATTTCTCCCAATTTGTTCAGCTTGGAAAAGAGTCGTTCAAAGAATGATTCTACACGCTCTTGTATAACATCATAGTCTCATTGCTTCAAGCCTGATGTGAAACTATAGCCCTCAGGTAGTTCCGATTTACCCTCTATTGCATTGTTTACCCTGGATAATACCACGTTTTCTATTATTGGAGAAGTTAGTATCTCTTGGTATTTTTGTATTGTTTCTGAGGAATACTCGTATAACCCACCTTGACTCAAACTCCTCAATTCAGAGAAACTATAATGTATGTATATTAGTGTGTGTCACAATAATAGGCTTATCAACCCTAAGCAAGCCGTGTTTTGTCCTTGACACCCACACCCCATCTATGAAGAACCTAGGAGCTAGGTCGGGTAAGCAGGACACTATTGTTCCAAATTTTAGCACGATCCTAGTTTTTGAGGACATATACATTGTTCTTGTTTCGAGCTCAGGAGCTGAAACAATAACCGATATTATTACTAATAAATAAAAGACATGGAAAAGGCTCAATGCCAAAAAACCACTATCTATCACTATTTATTAACTGCTCGCTTCACTGGTTACATTTCAACTGATTTATTCAAAGGTAAATTTCCCTTTTGTAAGAAGGGAAATTCTTAAAAGCTGTCTCAAACATCGAACTGAAACTCATTCAGCTTTTAGCTCGGTACATGAGCTTCAGTTCGATACAGTCCCGGCGAAAACCTATGGTTTTCCACCCTTTCGCATTTTATTTCTACTCTCTACTTAAATAATAACAAACAGAATTATTCAACATAATAAAAACAATTATTAATTTCATTCTCTATTCAGAAGGATACAAATCTTCTGCACCGGCCTTGTCAGCTGATTGGTCGCAGTCTGTACTTCCACGCTTCGCAACAGTCCATCTTTCCCTTTAATAAGTCTCTTGATTCGTCCCAATGCCCATGCCGACGGTGGGAAGTTCTCGCTCTTTATAATGCACAATTGTCCAATTTGAAGCCCATGCTTCTCTCTTCTCCATTTCTTTCTCTCAAGTAGAGTCACCAAGTACTCTTCACTCCATCTATCCCAAAAATGCGTAATCATCGTCTTTCTCTCTTTCCATAATCTCGCACCATGAGAATTTGATATCTCTCCAGTCACAAAGGGCAGCGGGAGCACCAGCGGCTCTCCTACCAGAAAATGTCCCGGCGTTAACGCCTGCAGATCATCGCTAATCGCTTGAAGCGGTCTTGAGTTCAGGATCGCCTCGACTCCAGCGGTCAGCGTTAAAAGTTGCTCATACGTCAGTATCTTCGCTCCTCTCATACGTCAGATGAAACTTCATTGACTTAACAGCGGCCTCGTATATGCCACCCTGATGTGGCGCTGCTGGTGTCATAAATCTCCATTCTGTCCCTTTCGCTGCTAGGAAGTCAAGTGATTCCTTTCTATGCCAGCTCTCTTTCGCGATGATTTTCCCATTTCCATAAGAGCCATTGCGGAAGTCGATGGCCTGGACGCTTCTCGGCGGCGGCAATCCTGGACACTTTCCATCGCTATTGCCCGCTTCTCCAAAAACGCGCAGACCTCTCTTATAGTCGGGAATTCGGAAGCGCGGCTCTCCTCCCACTTGCATGATGTCTCTGCATCCATCTTTTCGTGCAAGACGTGGACTATTATCATGTCCCAACCTTCAGTGGACACGCCTTGCGCCTTTAGCATGGCCTCGTGCGTGGCGTTGGACATTCTCTCCAGCTCGCTGGCCTTGGCTGGACCCTGCAGAGTGGGCAGCTTAAAAAACTGGCGCAGGAGCTCCCTGCAGGTGGCATACTTTCTGGTGTAAATTTCGTTCATGCGCTGCCAGGCCTCGCAGTAGTTTGTTTCTGTCAGCTGCCATTCGCCTAAGGCGCGGGCAGCCTTCCCTGTGAGGGACTTTTTTAAATAGCCGAACTTGTAGGCCGGCGCGATCTTATCATTGTTATGGATCGCCGCCACAAACCTATCCCTGAAGCCCTGCCACTTGGTAATGCTGCCATCAAACTCGCCCCACGTGTTCTTTACATCATGCTGGGCGAATGGCAATGACACCTGTACGGCAATTGGCCCCTCTCGCTTCTCACTGGGGTCTCTCTCTCGCTGGAGTTCCTTCAGCATAGCACAGGCCATGAAGAAAAGCTCCTCCGTCTCTGCAACCCGCCGCTCGACTGAAGCCATCGTAATAATGTCTTCCCGACCGGCCAGTAGCCGCTCCACCCTTTTCACCTCGTTCCAAGATTCCCGGACCCCCTCCAGTCTCACGCGCAATCCCTCTATTGGATACTCCTTGGCTTGGGTCGACTTGCAGAAGGCGGTCATCCTATGGATGGATTTTATCGCCGCCTGGAAGCGATACTCCAAGTCATCAGCGCTCGATGCCTCCATTCTCTCTTGTTTTTTGTTCTATCTCTTTTGTTTAGTTCTTTCTCTGATCTATCTCTCTTCCTGGTTCTTTCGCTCTTCTATCTCTCTTTTGATCCTTTCGCTGGTCTATCTCTGCTTTATCTATAAAAAATGAAATTTAAATTATTCCAAATTTCAAAATCTGAAAAACATGAAAAAAAGTAAAGTTCGATCTACATAACGAGAGAGCCATGTCTACTTCTAATCAAGCCAACATATGAACCACCCGCCAAGACTCCCCCCCTTTGACTCATCTTAATTAACTAAGAGAATCTCCGGAGCAGGCCAGTCAGGTCGGAACATACCACTCGATCCATCAGCTCGGACTCGCTCTCTATAACCAGAGCCTCCATCCGTGCCAATTTCCCGAGAAAAACCTAAAAATCTGCACTACAGTTAAACCTGGACTCAATCCCAGTAAAATTAAATTTTGCCGATTCGATCCCATTGCTGAGAGAATCAAGGCTTCTAAAATAAAAATAAATATCAAATTTTGCCGATTCGATCCCTTTTCTGAGAGAATCAAGGCTTCTTAAATAAAAATAAATATCAAAATAATATAATTTGTTGCAGTGTGCTATGTAGTACTCAGTGTTGTTGTTCTTGTATCTTTCCGCTTGCAAGATCTATCTCTCTATCACGCAACGAACTCGCATTATATGCTTTGAGCCTTGCCCTATCTCTCTCATGCAATAACTCGCATTATATGCTTTGAGTTTTGTTCTCTCGCTTCCCTCTCGCTGCTCATGAATATTTGTGTTTTTTCTTTCTGCCCAGACCTTCATGTCTAAAACTCATCTACTTTTCCCCCTCTCACAAAATTGATTCTACAGAATTCCAAAATCTTTCCCTGTCTCTATCACACAATGCACAAAATACTATCCCCTCAATATTACGCTACTGTAATACGCATTATTAAAATTCTTATACACACACGCACACACATGCTATTCTGAAACTCATTCATACACAATCTCCTCGTCTTTGATTTACACAAGACGCTCACTATCTCCACCAAATAATATTCCCCTTCTGTCACATACACTCTCACGAAATAATTCTGACTAGCAAAATATTTCCTATGCTCTGTCTGCGGCACGAAAGAAAAAAAAACCTTATTCAATTCTGTATCTCCCTTTTTCCTTATGCATCGCACAAATTCCTTCACAAATACTCTATTTCCACATTCATTTCTTACAACACTTCACAAATATTCAATTTAACTGATTCACAATTTTTCTCGAGAATTCTATCCTATTTCTTACTTTCCGAGGCAGTACATGGACTCCTTCTTCTATCGCAATCGAATTCTCATTGCTTCGCACAACAACAACACTGATAGCACAACTGGTCGGCGAGTGGACTGTATAATATGTTTATTCACTTAAACTTCTTACCTTTCTCAATGATTGTAATTGTTTAAACAATCTGAAACTCTCGCCGCTTCTCACAATCTCAATTTATCAAAAACTTCACAAATTAATTATTTGGATTTTTTTTTTTAGCTTTAAAAAGTTTTGTTTTCCTGAATTTTTTCTCGAAATAACCAACCACGTTATTTGTTGCTCGTCCCTTAGATGTCACACACAGAATGAGAACGAGTAGAAAATCTTCATCCACCGTCGCTGCGCACACAGATTATATACATATACCTATCCTGTGTGGTGTGTGTCTCTCGCTTAGTCGGCGCCTCCGCCGTGGTAGGCAGCTGCACAATGCACATGCCTGTTAGCCTTATGTACATGCTCTCTCTCGCTTCTCGGGTTGTGTATAGAAAAATTGTCTGTCGGGACATGTCTATCTCTGTGTATATACAATGGTGGTTGATTGTACGTGTGGCGTACGTGACCGTTTGCCCATAGCCAAATTTAATTCTTTCTTCTTTTAAATTCTGAAACAAAATTTATCAAGAATGTCTTACCAAATAAATATTGTGCGAATTATTATTTAATTCAGCACTCTTTCTCCATTCCGCTTCTCTTTTTTTTCATTTTCACAGCACAAACTAGCAAAAATTTATCTCTGAAAAACGCACATCACGGTTAAGAAAATTGAAGCAAAAAATCGCTGGAAACTATCCGTTTCGAATGACCAAATGTTTCGAGCTCAGGAGCTGAAACAATAACCGATATTATTACTAATAAATAAAAGACATGAATTTAAAGTGGAAAAGGCTCAATGCCAAAAACCACTATCTATCACTATTTATTAACTGCTCGCTTCACTGGTTACATTTCAACTGATTTATTCAAAGGTAAATTTCCCTTTTGTAAGAAGGGAAATTCTCGAAAGCTGTCTCAAACATCGAACTGAAACTCATTCAGCTTTAAGCTCGGTACATGAGCTTCAGTTCGATACAGTTCTATTATTACACTTCACCGGTAACTCGTTGAAACAACCCTCTGTGTCTGTGTCCGGCTCAACTGCAACTTCTGAGCACTTAGCAACATGTACAACTTCTCCTCTAGTAACTGCTGTATGTCCTGGCTTTTGGAAATACAGATATGCAAATTCAATCGGATTATGAGATGCCAGTGACAACATTGTTCTTGTTATTCTGTTTTGGGTTTGACACCTGTCCAACTCGAACAATTGAAATAACCTATCTACTTCCTGCTTTGCATGTCTTATAGAAAAAACTATTTTTGAATTGACATAGTTTAGCAGGTTAACATCCACTGATTGTATTTTCCTTGTCAATGGGAAGTTGGGTCCATTCTTACTAAGCAATGTAACAAACAGTCTCGGATGCTCTGTCAGGTATGATCTATATCCACAAACGAAGTCTGTTTGTTCTGCAAGTTGGATCTGGAAATCATATCCATCATGGGAGACATGTATGTATATATCTTACTGGCGGATTGACCTGTAAATCAGTGATCAATTTCCCTATTCCATTGAAGACCAGTGTTTTTGCTCTTGATTCATGTGAACATTCGGGTGTTAATTTTGTCCAAAATAAATACCCATAATCAGGATGGCTACAGGATGAGTCTGAGTATCTACAACTTATTCCCGATGGAAAAATCAAATTGTCTTTGTATATTTTTCAAAGTGAAATAACTCAAACCGGTTTTATTCCTCTCTGAAGAATATTTTCTTTAAATAAAAACGCAAAAACAAGGCGTACTTTCATTAATAATTCAAATTTTTTATTCAATTCTGATATTTCTTATGATCTATGTGAGTTTACACAATTGACAAACTTATACTAAATTAATCAATAAGTTAAATAATTGGCATCTGTCAAACCATATGTATGGGACGTATAAATCGTCCCACAAGTTCAATTTGACTCTATTTAAAATAAAATTGTTAATAAATTTTCGGCAATTGTCAAACCATATGTGTGAGACGTATAAATCGTCCCACAAGTTGAATTTGACTCTATTTAAAACAAATTATGTTAGTTTTTAAAGCTTAGTTAAATGCTCAGTGATATATGTTTGACGTATAAATCGTCAAACAGGTTCCACTGTTTTACCTTTACTTAATTGGGTTTTCTTGTAAAACAAAATTACGTTGGTTGCTGGTTATCTGGTTGTGTATCTGGCGACGTGCTGAACTCAAAGAGAGCGATTGTAAAATTTATCGGCCTTTTATACCCCTTTTCGGGCAGTTTTTGCATTGCCATGACATTGCCAATTGGGTGGAATAAAAAATTTTGTTGAATTCACCACATGAAATAATAGAGAATTTTTCATTAATATTAAGAAATAAGCTTAATTTTGCTGAAATTAATAATTATTATTATTTGGTTGTCTTAATATTACTCTTTTTTTCAATATTTAATAACGTTTTTGTATGTTTTTAATTATTTAACCATTTTTATGTACTTACCGTGGTGAATAAACATACAAAAAAAATGAATTTCGGGCAATGCCATTTGCAATTTTCGTGCAGATTTATTTTCATTTTGATATATTTCTATGTCATCTTGTTTTCTCTTTCTAACTTATTGTTTTTAATTTAAAGTTAATAATTTGTTTATAACTTAATAAATAATTAACTTTTTACTAATTTGACCAAATTTTCGTGTTCTTTAAATAAAATTCTTTATATATAGTGCACCCTGTGAACACTGATAATGAAGTTCACCTGTCAAATTAGAAAAGTTTTTGTTATGTATAAGTTTATAATTCATTTTTTTGTTTGTTTATTCAAAAAATTCATAATATACATTTATATACATTTCTTAACTATGTATGTACAATTATATACCTTTTTATCTTATTTAATTTTATTGGCTTAACAGTCTTCTTCATAAGACAATCTGGCTTTTTCTGTGGTGAATCTGATTTCTAATCGTGTATTCTGCACAGGTCTGTCATAAACTTTGTCCTGTCGAGAGAATGAATTTCCTGGTTCACAACTTCCACTCGAATCTCTTGTTCCTCTGCTAGTGTATGAAAAAGACTGTCTTTCTGACTGATCCAAGTATATATCGATTTTGTCTCCATTCTTGCTTGTTGTATATATTGATTCCTTGATCATCCTCTCACATGTTTCACGAGTGATACGAGGTACATTAGAATACAAACCAGATCCGTAACCAGTGTCTATTGTTTTTCCACATCTCCAAACATGATGAAATTCTTCAACATGACATCTGATATAAGTCACATCTGCGAATTGTGCTGTTTGTGTGACTGCGATTGGAGTTTCTTCTTGTGTTATATTTGGCTTTTGTATAAAACATTCTGGAAGCTCAACAAGAGAAATAGATGTCATATTCACATTTCCTGACTGGCAATCAAAAGCAACCAGGGAATTTGAACTCCTCAATCTCAATAAACCAGAAATTAAAAACAAGAACACGTTCATTTTGACTTTTAAATCCACGTTGGGCGCCAATTTTTGCAATTTTTTTTTATACCGCCGATGGTTATTATTATAGCTCTGTATTAACACTATTTTCTCTCGCGTTTTTTTTTTCAAATTCCGACCCTAAATCAATATCTTTCCAAGCTTTCAAGTTGTCTGGGTTCACATACTGTGGTAAATATGCTTTTTTACCAACACAACAATATGCCCTCGACTGGAAATTATTCTAGCATTTGGCTATATACAACTCTTAATATAGTAGCTATAACACATACATATATATGAGGTGGCAGCAGCGGTGACGGATCTTATTTTTTACATGTGTATATATGCATACATCTATGTCATGGATCTGCGTCTATGTTATCGAAGATTACAAATTATAATTGTTTTATAAATTCGAGGTAAATTTATTAACCGCGTGTTCTGCACTGCGATGTCGAAAATGAGAAAAACGTTCACCATGAATTACAGCGTTTCTTCTTTTTTAATTTACATCGCGTGCACTACGGTTTCAACGTCGTCGGGGTCACCATTAAAGTGTTATAAATAAAACGCGTGACTATCATATATAATTATGATTACTTCACTTTATTGATCTATAACTAACTTAAACTAGGTTCTTATTATAATTTCAATATGTTGCGTCCGCGTGCAACCACCACGTTTCCTTTTCTTCAACTGGACAACTTGACGATTTGTGGTATTGCTCGAAATCGAAAGTGGTTTTAAAGTTATGTTTACACTACAAAGCTATTGGTCGTTAGATTATGTCCCTTTATACCTACAACCAAATCAAGAACAACACACAAAACCTTGGTTTTTTTTTCAGGTTTACTTCTTAAGGATTATTTCTATTTAATTACTGAAAACATTGAAAATCTCTTATTCAGAAATTAAACACTGTTTTATCATTATTAAATTAGTAATCCAAAACTTGATTCCGTATTTTGCAAGCTTTAAAAATCTCTTTGAATTCGCTGTTTATTCTCATTGACGGCAACATTTGTTGTGTTGCTTCTTCTCCACTCCTGGAAGCTTATTTGCAACATGCAGAAGACATTCAAAAAGTCAAATGTAAAACAGAAATACCAAAAGATAGATCTTGTTTTGAAACAGGCAATTGAATCATTTTGTCTACATTTTTGAACCACTTACATGTACTATTGCATAAACACCATGACCAAATTGTAAGTTTAATTAACTACACTATTTTATTTAAATTGAAACCTCTGCAGTTGTGGGCAACAAATTTAATAATTTCAAAGTGAAATATTTCTTTTGACAGCAGCCATCAGCTGTTTTGTTAACATAAAATTGAGCGCTGAATGTTTCGAAAGGTTTTTTTTTAGTTCATCTTTGAATTGCTAGTTTAGACAGGTTTCTTTTTTTAAGTTGGGATTTACGAAAACTTGTGCCTTACGAATAATGTATGGGAAAACTTTAATTTTCGATAAAGCCAAAACCAATAATTTGGCAAATTGTTTGTAAGTCTAAAATTATTATAACGTTTTTCTTTTATTTGTTTGAGCATTTAATGTATGTAAGCAACCGGGAATTAATTTACGTAACACATAATTTTGATAAAAAAAACTTTATTTAATTTATTCAAACTTAATCCAATTAATGGTTACAATGTCTTAATTGATTTTCATATTAGCTTCTTTTAAAACTTTTATAATTGAAGCTAAATGTTTTTTATGACTTTCTATTGATTCCGAATAGATTATGATGTCACCAATGTAAATGTGGCAAAACTTTCCTACAAATGGACGTAATATGTTGTCCATTGCTCTCTGAAATATACATTACGTAGCCCGAATGGCATTCGCAAATATTCATATTTGCCACTATTGACACTGAAACTTGTTTTTTCTATGTCTGAATCTTTCATTTTTATTTGGTGGAAACCACTTTCCAAATCTATACTAGAAAATATTTTTGCTTTCCCTAAATTGCTTAATATGACATTTGTGTCTGGTATTGGATATTTATCCAGAACTGTATTTTCATTTAGTTTTTTTAAATCGATCACCATTCTCATTTTTGGTGTATTGTCTTCGTTAAATCCTTTTTTGGGAACTACCCATACTGGACTATTATAAGCACTTTTCCTTTCTCTAATTATTCCTCATTCTATTAATATGTTTACTTCTTTATTTATGAATTCATTGGCACTGTGAGGATGTATTTATTTCAACAACTACATCTGTTCTGAATGGCAGATTTATATTTGTATGTTCCACTTTAATCTGTTCACTGACACATTTTCTCAAATCTTCTAAATTCTCACTTTTGTTCATAATTATATTTTGTATGACTTCGTCAAAATAAATTATTTCTTCTTCATTATTTACCTTTATATTATTATTTTGAAGATCAATAACTGCTTTGTTATCTCTTAAGAATTTGTTACCGATTAATATATCGTAACCGAAATTATTTAACTCATATACTATCACTGTTTTATTTAATATTTAATAATATTCAATTATTACTGCTCCGATCACTGTCGTTGCCTGTTTCTTTGTGACTAATTCTTTTCTTTCACTGAGTAGCCCTGGTCGACAATAATTGCTTGTTGCGCCTGTATCTAACAAAATTCTTATATTTTTGTTGCCTATCTTTCTATATAAGTATGGTAAACCGGTCTGACTGCCTATCTCATTCTTCTCGTTCAAATTACTGATTCTTTCAACTTTATTGGGTGTCTACCTTTTTGTATACATCGAAAAATTCATTTTCGGCAAAATCAGAAATTGGCACGTGGGATAAATTTGGTGATATGATTCTTTTCTTTATATAATTTATCGGAGATTTGTTTGCCCTGATACTTGAACACTTTGTTCCCTCTCTCTTTTAAAAACTGGTCTGTTTTTTTTTTGAATGGCTTACTGTACCTGTTTTGGTTATTATAGAATAAGTAATTCCTTGTTTTTTTGATATGTATTTCTTTGTTCGTTTGTGTTTGGGATCTGCTGATTGATCGTACTACATTGCATTCTTTCAAACTGATTTGAGTTTTGTTTGTATTGAGGAGCTAAATTATCTCTCCTGAAGACATTATTATCTTTTTGAATAGGTTTATCTTTATGTGAAAACCTCAATGTTTCACTTTTATTCCCAGTAGTTGGACATTCATATCTGTAAGCAAATAATGCTCTATTAATTTTAATATTACTAGACTTGTGGAACACCTCATCGTCTGCTGACTGGCTATTCCAGTGCTGTCTTGTTTGTCCCTATGTTCTTATAATAGTCAGTGCTGCCGTCCATTAAAAAAATTTAAGATTACTACTTTTTTGAAATATCGATTACTTTAAATAGCTTATATTGACGATGAGCGGTGCCATCTTTACAATTTGCTCGGATTATTTCAGAACTTTTGTCTAAATGTTCAAACTTTGTTTGAAATTGTTTGATCTGATTAATATCAATTTTAATGTTTGAGAATTTAATGAATATTTCCTGCAAAATTGAAATATAAGCGAAAAAATATACCTCTATCGAAATGAAATTAAATATAATATTATAAAAATATAAAAAGTTGCATGCACTTAAAAATATATAAAATAAAATGAAAGTTATCATCAATTTCAATTCTAAAACATTTAGGAAAAATAAATTAAATCATAGCGGAATTGTTGCCTTTTTTAATAATCATGAATATAAAATAACCAAGCTATATAAAAACATATTTTCATAAATTATTACTTATTTATTTATTACTTGAAATGATTAATGATGTGATTGAATTTTATACAAATTTATTATAAAAAAAAAAAATTTAAAAAAAAATATTACAAATATTTATTATTTTAAATAAAATATGAATGAAAAATTGTAATTTTTTTTAAATATTTTGTATTTTTCTAAAATGTTCAAGGGTGCCTTAAAAAAATGTATTAATAAAATATATAGAAATAAATTCTTGTAAAGATAAAAAAAAACCTCTAAGGTTGTTATAATGTTTAATTTAGTTTACGAGAATACAAATTTAGAATTATATTTTGTCTTATCTAATCAAGTGATATTTATTGTTATTAATTATGAAAATTTATTTATGTTAGTATTTAAAATAAAAAGAATATTTTGTTTAATAAAATTGTATACTGTTTGTTCTCAAAGAGAAAATTAGTTGTTTTTATTATCACCTTGGAATTGGAACCGGAAACAATAATGAGTCTAAAGGCCCAACTATAATAGACATAAGCTAGCATATGCGCGCATAAGTAAACGTACGAATACAAAGAATCTAATACGAGTGACCATAATGGAGTCTAGCTCCGTTTCGTTCAAATTTTCTCAGTTTCGTTAACTTAAGCAAACTTAAGCAAGAGCGATCCCAGTCGCTCGCCGCATAAGTAAATCTGACAGTTTGGATCAAATACACACAGGCCAACTCCACTGCAGATAATTTCTCTCAGAATGTTTATCATAACCGGAAATCAGCCTCATAAACTTATTCATAGTGTGCGTGTCATTTCTCTTAACTATGTAAACAAATGGGTTTTGGAGGGTAATACGTACGAAGGATTTATATCTTCAAATAGAGCTGCGAATATTATTTTGACATGTAGATAAGTGAGCAAAATTGCATTATGGCTACCCGCAGTAATTTCACAAACTTAAGTGAATTTTCGTTGGGTTTTTGACATAAGCTTATGTTTGCTTATGCCTATTATAGTTGGGCCTTAAAGGCATAAGCAAACATAAGCTTATGTCAAAAACCCAACGAAAATTCACTTAAGTTTGTGAAATTACTGCGGGTAGCCATAATGCAATTTTGCTCACTTATCTACATGTCAAAATAATATTCGCAGCTCTATGTGAAGATATAAATCCTTCGTACGTATTACCCTCCAAAACCCATTTGTTTACATTGTTGTATTTGTAATGTGAAAGAATTCAAAGAGAAAAATTGACGTGTTTTCACGCATACATAGAAATAACTAATGAGTTTTTTGGGGAAATTTCATAAATTAGAAGAGAAATGACACGCACACTATGAATAAGTTTATGAGGCTGATTTCCGGTTATGATAAACATTCTGAGAGAAATTATCTGCAGTGGAGTTGGCCTGTGTGTATTTGATCAAAACTGTCAGATTTTACTTATGCGGCGAGCGACTGGGATCGCTCTTGCTTAAGTTTGCTTAAGTTAACGAAACTGAGAAAAAATGAACGAAAGGGAGCTAGACTCCATTATGTTCATTCGTATTAGATTCTTTGTATTCGTACGTTTACTTATGCGCGCATATGCTAGCTTATGCCTATTATAGTTGGGACTTAAGAATTGAGGACTTTACCGATGTCACGTAAGTTTTAAAATATATCTGGTATTTGTTTCGGTTTGTAAAACATTTGGAGCTTCATATGTATATATACTTTTAAAATGTCAGCATTATTTTTTGAATAAAATAACATAGATTGGTATGAAATTACAGTTTTTCTTATGAAAAGAAGATAAAGTTCCTTTGGACATTAAAGCCAGAATCAAAATTTTTGGTTGCTGAAATGAGGTCTAGGACAAAGAATGAAACAGATGTTGATTATACATCAATACACACTCAATATTCTACATTTTCAGATTTTGGTCATGGTTTTTCATTGTGGACATTGTTGAGAATTTTTCCACCTTTATATACCGACCCGACGATAATTACAATTATCTTTTAGTAATATTGGATTTTCGGTGTGTCAATCAGATGAAAGGATTCACCACAGGTAGCAATAAAAGTATTGCCAGCACGGTAGCTCAGCTTAAGGGAGGGTTTCGATTAGTGAATATTTTATTAATCGAGGTGATTAATAAAATTGAGATAAAATTGATATCAAAATGATATCGAAATACGACGAGGTGAATTTCTCCAAGTCGTATTGTTTAAAGTGGGCGCCAGGAAACTTTTTAATGGAAGTTTACCAAAACCAAAAGCTGAAAATTAGTCTTCAAACAAAGAATGAATTAAAAGAAAGGTTTTGTTTTCCTGATGGGAAATTAAATTTATCTTTTATTGCCTGGAAAACCTTGGCCGAAGCCGGGATTAAAAACCAGGATCTTTTATAAAAAAGGAAAAGATACAAATTGAATTATGGAGATTGACAGAAGGTCAATTCTCGATAAATGTATTGCAAACAAAAAGAAATATTATTAATTGTAAAACAAAATTGGAAAAACAAAAAGAAGAAAAGAAAAATCACTTCAAGAAAATTTTCGAACAAAAACCAAACGGTTAAACACTTCCCGTAGTACCGGAAAAAACGGACTTTTGACGCGAAGGTCAAAAGGACGAATTAGAAAGAAATGAAGGACACAACAAAAAAAACAATATCCTCAAAAAAAACAAAGAAAACACTATACTTAGCTTTTCCACTTCCACAACAGCTATCGTAGTCCTTCCTCAAAAAAACTTTTCTCCAGACTAGAACAAAAATTACTTTACGTAGGTCTTTTTAAAACAAAATCCTTCACACAATTTTTCCTTCGTCTAATCGCTTTGGGCGCAATCCAAAAAGTGGCCATCATCATGGCGAGCTTAACCCTTCCGGCTACTGCCCTTAGGCAATCCTCTCGGATCTTTTGCGTGGTGATCGATCTGTCTCGGTCCCGCAACTTCCTCCATCCATAAGATTGGGGTGTGCGACCGGGAAGCCAGGTATCTTTCATCGCACGCGATCTCTTTAAAAAGGTGATGCGATCACCCAGTAGCTCAATGAGTGAGTTCAGCTCTTCACTTTCCAACCGATTCCAGCCAAGACTTTCTGGAAAAATCATGTGGAATTCCTCGCATTACCGAGTATCTACACGCGCTAGTTTTTGGTTAAGGAAAGACTACTTATGCGGTGTTGCAGGAAGTCGGTAGCCAAGCCTATAATTAAAATAAAAGTTATTAAGATATTCTTAGAGTTATTTTTCTATCGTTAATATGTACTTTATGGTGGGCCCTCGGCCATACTACGTTAAAGTTGGTGTGACTTTTCTACACACATTGTTGGGCATGGGTATCGTCTTCATGCCTTGACGATATTGTTTATCCAATATGTGGGCCGTCGCACAGTTCGTTGGTGTGGAATCCTTTCGCACACCTGGTCCTACCAAAGGACCAAATTTGCTTTCGAATTTCGAAAAATTGAAATTAGAATTGACTGTTCGTGAAAATAGGTACATACAGTTAGGTGCAAAAATGTCCCAAGAAATATGTATTTTCTTTTGATATGTTGTATTAAATTATTTCATTGGGACAATGATGCAACGGCCGAGATAAGAAGAATATTTTTCTGTAACACATCGCTAAAACTGGTTCCTTATTATGTATTTAAGTTATTATTACATCAGTGTAAACTAAAATTCCATATATGTATGTAAGTTGATTTATTCAATACAATTTAAATAATTGTGAAAATGAAACCATTTACAAAATCTTTAAATAATACAATATTAAATAAATTAAAAGAAGGTAATTCCATTAGAAAAATTGCACAAATATTGAAGGTAAGCAAGAGCTCTGTGCAGAGAATACAACAAGAGTTTAAATTCGGCTTCAAATGTAGCAGCACTAGTTCGCAGAGATACTGGCAAAATAGAGGTATGTCAATCGTTCATTTTAAAAGATTCAATCGTTCATATGTCGTTCAGTTCAATGATTCGTTCTTTTCAATCATTTTGGTTTCTATTTCATTTTGGCTGCGAATAAAATGGGGAAATTTCATTCTATTCCAATCGTTCACTTTTTCAATCATTTAGGTTTCTGTTTCATTTTGGTTTTGAATGAAAGCGGAAAACTTCGTTATTTTCTTTCTTCTGGTATTTGGTTTTTGGTTGCGATTCAAAATTACATAAAATACCTACCTACCTATTGGCTCAGCCAGCAAATTAATGCTTACAAAAATTTAAATCAAGGGAATTTAATTTTACAGGTAGCTTTCTTTTTTCAGTTGAATAGAAAATTTAAATAAGCATAATTTTTTAACTTTATAAAGACAAATTTAATAATGGAACTCAAGAACAAACGCAGTCCAATTTCGATGCATTTTTCTCAGACAACAGAGAAAAAGGCAAAATGCCTCTATTGCCAAAAATTTATTAGCATCAGCGGAGGTACCACCGGAAATCTAGGAAGGCATTTAAAAACCAAACACGTTGGATAACAATTGAAAAGGCGCGTTATATTCAGGAGCGAAATATACTCGACAACAACAGCCCATCTTCTATCAACCAACAACAACAAAATTCTCAACCACCTTATATCGCAATAGTAGTTCCATCCA
Organism: Eupeodes latifasciatus; assembly: GCA_920104205.1. Lineage (NCBI taxonomy): Eukaryota > Metazoa > Arthropoda > Insecta > Diptera > Syrphidae > Eupeodes > Eupeodes latifasciatus. Next base: position 386,455,396 of record OV049924.1, on the reverse strand, counting down.
CAGCAACATCCAACAACAACAACAGAACGTCCTTCAACTTCAGCCTTAGCATGTACAATAGCAACATCAACCTCTAATCAAAAGCCCCGACTTACAGCACAACGACAACAAACAATTTCCAGCTATACTAAAAAACTCATTTCTTTAAACTACTCAAAACAATTAGACGAACAAATCGTCAAAACTATGGTGAAGCAATATTATCCATTTTGTATGGTTAAAGACCAGGAATTCAAGAAATTTGTTCAAATGCTAAATCCAAGTTACCACCTCCCGACAAGAAAAACCGATAGTAATTCTTTAATACCTAGGCTCCATGGAGAGACGAAAGTAAAGGTACAAGACGCATTAGCTATAGCTACAGTTTCAGCTGTTTGTGTCACAACAGACGCTTGGACATTCAATACGCAGCAAAGTTATATCGGAATTACGGTCCACTTCATTCAAGAGCAGCAAGACACTTTATCCCTGGAGTCACGTCTCCTAGGATGTATTCCTTATAACGAAAGCCACACCATCATTAACTTGGGAAACATCCTGACCTAAATTGCTTGTCGGCCAGCGACTGGACAATTTTGGAAAGGGCAACAAATATTTTCAAAATTTTTCATGCTATAACGGAACAAATGTCGGCTGGAAAAAATTTCACCATTTCAAAAACGATGCTTATGATCAAAGCGATAAGATCGCATTTAAATAAAATGTCTATGGAAAATAATAATGAAATCGACGAAATTAATTTCATTATTAATACTCTTGCAAATTCCATTAAAAACAGATTTAAACAAGTAGATCAATTTGTTGATAACAGAGTGGCACAAGCTACATTTTTGGATCCAAAGATTCAAAAAACATGGGTTTTCTAACCAAACAGCCTATGAAAAATGTTTGAAGGACTTGAAGGCTAAGACGTTATGGTTCCCAACGCAACCACCACCGGCAGATCCAGAGGCTATGGGTGTATTCATAAACGTCAGCCTAACCGTTCATAAACGTCAGCATCGGGCAGATTGTGCAGCTGAATTTGTTTGGATGCAGAAAGAGCGGGAATATAAAATAATTTGTACAATAACAAGAAGGACGAAGCGGCTGACTCGTAAAGAATGTAAGTAATGGCAAATATTTTGTTAAGTTTTTGATAAAAATAATTTAAATTATTGTTTTTAAAGGGATGATGAAAGTACTGTGTGGACAACTAACCACATTAAACTTTTAGTTACTAAACGAATAACCATGGAAATGGATTTTAATGCTGGAAAGAAGAAAACAATTACTTTGTGGAGGACGCTTCTATCTGGGATAAAAGAAATCGATCCATTTTTCGACATTAGAGTCGATGATGCAAAAAAAAAGTTTGAGAACATGATGACTACCTATAAACGAATCAAGAAGAGAAACAAGGAATCAGGGCGTGAAGCAACAACGCGGGATTACTTCGAAATATTTGATCAAGCGTATGGAGGAAGACATACAGTCGTTGGCAAAATTATTTGCACAACGTAAAATTTACACAGCATCTCTTCATTGGAGCTTTATAACTTTAAAAATAATAAAGAGCAGCGAGGCGCCTTGGCATTGAGTCTATCAAGTTTTGAATTTGTTCTGACGGAACCGTACTCCAAGCTGTTATAAACTCTTCCCAGGTTTCATTTGAAGATCTTCCAATGTCTTGAGGAATTTTTGATTTTACAAGATGCCAAACATTTTCAATGACATTTAGGTCAGGGCTCTGCGGGGGCCATTTTAAGACTTCTTGGTCTACCTCAGATAAAAAAGTTTTTATTATCCGGGCCGTATGTATGGGAGCATTATCTTGTTGAAGGATGAAATTACTCCCGATGAATATTGACCCTGCCACTAGTACAACATCATTTAGTATTTCCAAATAATGCGACTTTGTCATAGGGTTGGAGCATCTAACAATTGGTCCCACGCCAAAATATGATATGCATCCCCATATCATTATTTTACCTCCTTTGGAATGCTTTGTGGGTTGTGTAACGGGTCGTTTGTTTTTTGATTGACGATCGCAGTAATAAAATTTCCGGCCATAGCAGCATAGCATAGCATAGCACAAGCAGTTTCATCAGTCCAAAGTACACTTCTCCAAAAAGCCGGCGGTTTATAAATATGCTCTTTAGCGAATTCTAGTCTGAGGATTTTATTTTTTCTTGATATATGGGGCTTTTTTTTGAATGACGTAGGCGTTAATATTATTCTCTTTCAGCCTCCGTCGTATCGTCCTCTCACTTATAGCGTTTCCACGATCTTTGTTCAAATTACTAAGCACATTTCGAACTTTTGCACAGGGGTTACTTTTAAAGGAACGGATAATTTTTGTGTCTTCCCTCTTGGTCGTAGCCCTTTTTCTTCCTCTACCAGCAAGATTTTTTACACTACCATGAGTTTTTTGTGTATCTATTAGGTAATAAACTGTCCTCCGGGCGCAGCGATATTTAGCCGAAATTTTTGCTGCCGAAACACCAGATCGGAAGTCAGAAACAATAGCCACGCGCTTTTCTGTTGACATTTCATTCGTTTTAGCCATTTGAACAACCTGCCCGACGAAAACACCACAACCAGTGTTACCGCTATGCGACTTTAGTCGCATTTTGACCCTTTTTTATGTCTTATGCGACCATGATACGACTTTTTTAAAAATTGTCTATTTTGACCCTTTTTAAAAAATTATGCGACTTTTTTGACCCTATCTCTAGAAAAATACATTGAAAAGATAAGTTATTTTCTTAATTCATACAAAATTTCCAAACTTCCATTGAAATAAGAATATAATTCAATCCACAAAATGGAATCAAGTTGAAATTGTTTTGGTCGACTCGATCACGTTCGCTCAGAATCGAAATCTTGCTATTCTAGCATAAAAATTCATTTCAACCTTTCGACTCTGCATATATGTAAATGTAGGTAGGTAATAGTTAACAATTTTTTCAATATTTTAGAAAAGCAAACTCTTGATGAATGGAAACTTTCAGAGGAGCTTATAAAAAACTACCGTAAATTAATCACAAAAAAATAATGACTCCTATTTTAAAAATAATGTAAATATAAAAGTCAAATATTTATAAATAATATAAATTCTTAAAATGTACCTTAATTTTTGTATTTCAAAAGAACTGAATAGAATATGAATTTATTTATTTTTTAGTTTAATTTTAAAACTTGAGTTAATATAACTTAAATCAACTGAATTGACTGTTTTTGTTATTTAATGTTATATACATATATGTATGTACACTTTAACGTATTTATTAAAAAAAGTAACGTGTGTGATATAAATCGAATGTATTGAATACAAGTATAAGAATTTATTTTTCTTTAGAAGGTATACCTAATAAAAAATTAAAAAACAACTCATTTTTTTTTGCAATTTATACAGATTTCGTTTGATTTAGGTATGTATTAAAAAAAAAAATCTAAATGCGACTTTTTTTTCATTTGACCCTTTTTTTTGCGACCTTTTCAAAAATCCCAGCGGTAACACTGACCACAACAAACTACAAAAAATAACTAATTGCACCGTTTACCTTTGATTAGTCGAGTAAAAAAACTACCGTTAGACAGACTAAGCAGTTCATTGCACTTGTGCAAATAATTTCGCCGGTGTAATATAATGTGCAAGTAATTTTGCCACTTTGGTTTCTATGTTTTTAAAATGAACCGTTAGAAGTTCAGTTTTGTTATTTTATGTACCGTTGTGAGAATATGTATTCATTATTAATAAAAATAAATATTGACAATAATCTTTATTATTTTTAAAGTTATAAAGCTCAAATGAAGAGATGCTGTGTAAATTTTACGTTGTGCAAATAATTTTGCCAACGACTGTACGTGTCTCCGCCACAACAACTTCTGTGTTCTACATCAGCATTTCCAACTCAGAAGAATACGTTGTCATCTGTTGTAGAAAAAGCAGAATTGGATATCATTTCTGAAACCCCAACGAAGCGTAAACGCAAAAATGAAGACGAACTTCTTGCGTTTTTGAAGAAAGAATCAGACAAAGACGATTTTAAGCACCAGGAGCCCGTTACCATCGAGAGAGAAAAAATTGAAATCGATAAACGCCGAATGGAGCTTATAAAAAGTCTCCAGGAATCTTAAATGAACCTTTCTAATTGAAAAAAAAAAACCTATTTATCTACTTTAATATTACTTTTTGTATTTTGTTAAACTATTTTTTTTTTTTTGCATGTTATTTGTTATCGTTGAAGTTTTTTTAAAAAAAAGAAGTACAATTTTAAGTTAAAATGTATTGTTTTATTAAACTAAATATTTATGAAGAAAATAGCATAGCAATTTGATTTTGCTTCTGCTTTGCTTCTTCGTTTGTGGACGGATTGTTTTGATTATGGTCATGTTGCTCGTGCTCATCAGTTTCTGAGTTTAATGTTTCAAAAACTTCTCCTAGTCCGTCTTTATCGATAATAATATTGTGTAAAACGATGCAAGCCATAACAATATATTTTAAATAGTGCAATTTTTTGACGTCGACGTATTTAATGATTCTAAATTTTGGTTTCAATCTGCCAAACGCCTGTTCAATGCAGACCCTGGTGGAACTATGAATGAAGTTAAATTTTCTTTCCATAGAAGAAAGATATCCATTGAATCGCCTAAATTGTATCCTTCGTCTACAACATCCTTGGAGTTAGCTCTTAATTTTTCCGATTGGACTGCTTTCCCAAACATTAGCATCATGACAACTTCCAGGAAACCCAAAAAAAAACATCGATAAATTTTTGGTTGCTATCACAAATTGCCTTTGAATATTTAGGTATTTTAAGATTATTTTAAGTAATTTGAAATAAATAAACAAGAACTTTTACCTGGAAATTGCTGGAACAAACTCCTTTTCTATCATAGTAGCTTACTTTGTCGTCGTCTGAAGGAGAGAGAATGGGTATATGACTCCCATCTACACAACCGACGACAAAAGGAATTGGATTCCTTCGCAAGCTCTGAAAACTGTCCATGGTTTTTTGGCGTACGAGTGTATTTGAAGGCTATTTTATAAACTTGTTTCTCAATTGAAACAAAAGCTAAATTACTTGCACAAAATAATTAAATGCTGTCCCTTGTCCAACATTAAAGAAATTCGATAGTTCTCTGAAACAGCAACCATTATCTAATTTCCACAAGGTAAGAGAAAAAGCCAATTTTAACTCCACTTTCGGTCGACCAGTTTGTTTTGTTTTCCACAATATTTTCAACTCGTCTTCAACAAACTATGGGAATTAACATTTAAATTTTTTATATTGTAAAATAATCACAAAGAAGCTTACATTGAATGTACGTACACCCTATAACCACTGCTGTCGTTTTTGCTACTATAGTAGTATTTTACTCCTTTCGAAAGTCAACTGCTACTCTACTACCCACGGACGAAAACTACTCCCCAAAATAAAACGCAAACAAAATTTAAAATATAATGCCAAGACTTGCAAATCTCTGATTGCATTTACCTACTAACATCTCTGTTGTGTTCTATTACCATTCCAAATGTTCGTTCCATTCTTTTCAGATTGCGATAGCGAAATTTTATTAAATAAAAAACGCAAATAATGATTTAATGTTTCCCATGATTAAAAAATTGGTCGGTTTATTTATCAGTTTGCCTCATAGTAGAATCACAAAAAATTGTTTTAGGCGCTAGTTATAGCTATCATTGGTTTCCATCATTGAAAACAAAAAAAAATTTGTTATTGAAAGAAATTTCCTGATTGAAAACCACCGACAAATTTTTACTGACAGAAATCTGTCATTGGAACTGTGTAAAATTGGAACACAAATCAGTGGAATGATTCGTTTCAGTTTTGAACATAAAAGTATCAGCTGCTCAGAATAATGAATTTCCATCCGGAAAATAGAAAAATGCATTTTTAGGCGCCAGTTATAGCTATCATTGGTTTTCATCATTGAAAACAAACATTGGAATTTTTTTGGCAGGTCGTTTATAGCTATCATTAAAAATGTCTGTCATTGAAAAATTTTTCCTGATTGAAAGCCACAGAAAAATTTTTACTGACAGAAATCTGTCATTGGAATTGTGTGAAATTGGAACACAAATCAGTGGAACGATTCGTTTCACTTTTGAACATAAAAGTATCAGCTGTTCAGGAAAATGAATTTCCGTCCGGAAAATAGAAAAATACATTTTCAGAGAAAAATAGATGTGCAACTAAACTTTTTTTTCTCAAAAAAAATTCTTTGTGTGATTTCCGACCGATTGGTATATAATTTTCATTTCAACTCAAAGGGAAACACCTTCAAATATCGACTCAAACATTTTTCCGGATCGATTTCAATGATAGCTATAACTGGCGCCTTAGCAAAAAATAAATGCGCAACTAAACTTTTTTTTCTCAAAAAAAAATTCTTTGTGTGATTTCTGATCGATCAGTATATGATTTTCATTTCTAATCAAAGGGAAACACCGTCAAATATCGATTCAAAATTTTTCCGGATCGATTTCAATGATAGCTATAACTGGCCCCTTAATGTTTGTAACTGAAAATATGAAACGTCGAATTTGCAATAATGAATTACAAATTTATTTATTTATAGGTTTAAGGCTTTATTTTTGTTGTTTTGTTCATTCAATTATGTTAGTAGGGTAAACTTTTTTTTGTATTTTATGTATTTATGAATGTATTTTATTTTTGTTCTTTTGTTCGATAAGTCATACATATGATAGGATGAGCTTTTCTTATGTATTTATGAATTTTCAAACAAAAACCTAAGAATTAAAATGATGAAATTAATTTTTTGTATGGTGATGTTAAATATTATTTTAATTGCCAATTTCTTATTTGATAAACAAAAAGTGATGAATTTAAAATCTTTTTTTTTTATTTTAATTATATTATTTTAAAATGTTGGCCTTTTAGCAGTGAAACATTAACCTTCGCAGTAGGTCAATTAACTTCGAATTTGGACATTATTATTTTCAGTTTTTAATTTTGTTCATGGGCCAAGCATGTGTTTGTTTCATTATGTTTTACTCCTCAATTTAAGAAAATACTCCCCAAAATGACAGAAAAATACTACTCTTGAAATTTTTAAAACGACAGCACTGCCTATAACTGCATCAACTTCAACTAATTCCGAATCATCGTGGCGTCAAAAAAACGATGCGCTGATATGGGGAGATTTCGATTCTCATTTGGATTTAATCGTTTCCAACCCAAACCAACATGCTGCAAGTATTATGTGATCCATAATAAACTCAACTTAGTTGAGTTGTAATCAAGTCAACTCAATTTGAAGACAACTGCAAAAAAAAATCGTATTATGAGAGACAACTTTTTTCAGTTGAGTAGACCAAATACATTGCCTACTTTTATGTGCTTGTTTTGTGTCAAAATCAGCTGTGTAAAGTAAAATACATACATACGTAAGTATTTCAAAGTTTTGAATTCAGTGCAAAATTTTATTAAAACGACAAAATAATACGAAATTGATTGATTGTTTGATTGATTTGTTTCTTGTAAATTCGGAAAAAGAAAATCCTCTCAATGTTGCGCTGATGAGAAAAAATATCAGAGATCGCTCCAATAAATTGGAACTTCCAAACAAATAGTATTTTTTGTAAATAAATTCTTTGGTGACAAGTATTGATTTAATGACTCCCTTTTGTTGCAGATTTATAAGTTATTTTAGACCCGACAAAGACACATTTGTTTATGTGCTAAACGAAATCAAAGATTATTTGAAACAACTATAGCGTTCCTCCGCAGTCCCACCAATTCTCAAACTCTGCACTGCCCTACATTTAATGGCAGAAGGAAGTTGCCAAAAGTGCAGTGGTAATGATTTTAATTTAGGCCTTGCTCAACCAACAGTTTCGGTAGTAGAAGTGCTAGACGTAGTACAAGAACATATCTGACCAATTTGAATTTATCGAAGATTCATTTTTACCAGAAAACCAGATTTCCTGGAGTAATAGGATGCATCGATGGAACTCATGTTCGAATAATAGCACCAAAAAAAAATCTTCAACATCTCTGTATAAATAGAAAAGGTTACTACAGTCTGAATGTCATGACTGTAAGTTTCTGCTGATGAACCTCAATCAACCTCTCAAATTGGGCAGGTTTTGTGATTTTTGTCTAAAAAATTATTTTCTTAGAAACGTTTATATTATTATTTGTAACATTTTTTTCTCCATTTTCTTAATAAAATTGCTTTTCAATTCGCTGTTGGTGCGTACAGATATTTTTTTGTATATACAAATGCACTACACAACCCGTAAATAGCAGTTGTTGAATTTTGATAACAATCACAACTAAGAGACAACTCAACTGGCTTACATAATACCCCCAAACACACTAAAAAGTCAACCATTTCTCAGTTGACTACTGGTTGACTTGTGACAGTCAAATAGTTGTGATCGGTAATACCGATTGCCGGATTACAATTCAACTTTGTTCTTAGTTGTCTTACATAATAGGCCCCTTATTTCAAATAGAATTGTTTTGATCTTGTTAATTTCACTTTATTTGACTTGGTTTCTCAGCGTTTTGCATGTGGCGGTACATTTTTTCGTTACACAAAAATTCAACTGTCATACAGAATAAAACAGACATATGTAAATCTACAAAACTATATTAAAAACCTATTACGAAAGGATTTTGATTGAACTAAACTATGCACTTATTTTATTAATCACTTATTTCACTCGTTGATTGGGAATGGGGGTTGCCCTTAGTACATCTACATATTTGACCAGTAAGATGAAATTCTTTGCAAAAACCCCTTTATTCTTCACAGAATTTAACAGCTTCTTCCATTTTATTTATCTGTAAAGAAAGGTACAAATTGAAAGAAAGGTACCTTCTGAAATAAATACATCAAATATATTATGTACATATATGTAGGTACATACATACATACATACCTAACTAATATATTTGATGAAATTTTTTCACAATAAGAACATTTGTATTCAATTAAAATACGATTTTTTTTAAATTTTGTACAAAAAGAGCAACTTACCCATGTGGTAAAAAAAATAGTGCTCAGCTCAGTAGTAATTTTTAAATTAATTTTTCCTGCAACTCCATTAAATAGATATGAACAATAAAAACTGGACGATTGATTTACGCAAAAAAAGAATAAAATAAAATAATTCAAAACAAAAGCAAATCTGACAGTGACACTTGTTGACAGTGAAACATTCAGGAATCGAAACGAAAAATACGTTGACTGGTTCAGCTAATAAGCAATTGTTCGGATCAGTTGTTTATTCTACGTTTTCCTTTGAGCCAAAATGAGATCATTTTGCGAATACGTTAAGTGTTTTTTCGTCTAAAAAGTTGTTATTTTGTTTGATAGCTCATTTCATTCATGGGATTTGGCAGTTAAATGTTATTTTTGTTTTTTTTTCTCTTTCTATTTTCATACTAAAGATTTTCAAGCTTTTAAAATATGTTTTTTTGTTGAATTTATCTAATTTCGAAATATGTATTTGTACACGGAATCTTAAATGATGTAATTTCGGATCTCATTTGTCAATTTTCAACGAAATATAATCACTGGGACTAGTTTTTCGCTACATTACTCACTTCTACTGCTACTTCTGGGGCCCTACTCTGTAATGCGTTTTGAAAGCCAATCCGATTCGAATCTGATATTCTATTCGTTTATAAATTCGTACTCTGTAAAATGTTCGAATCGAACAAAACAATCATCTAGTACTTTTTCTATTTATAAAATAAATTTGCAGGTCTCGAAGTATTTCTCATGAGATGTGTTAAAAAAAATAAAATAAAAACAAATCACAAACAAGACCATAGAGGAGATATATTATCATAATATTATTATAATATATTTCCTCTATGAAGCCCAGTACGCAGCTGAAGTGAAACGAATTTTTTCGGCGGTGTCCAAGTGCAGAGCGAAATGAAAACGAAAACCACAGCGGAAAAATATTTGTGGAGAGTTCTGTCTGAAAGTTGAATTTCACTGCTTGTCTTCATCACTTCTTGCACATCACCAATAACATCCTGAGTTTCCGATTCAGAAATGCAATGTTGGAACACATTAGACAAATCCATTTTATTTTAAATTTTAAATCAAATATAAATCAAAGTCAAAACACCGAAAGTCACGTTTTCATTTCGCTCTGCACTTGGAGACCGCCAAAAAAAATTCGTTTCACTTCAGCTGCGTACTAGGCTTAAGGATGGTATCAGCACCAAATCGGCCATGACTACTCGATAGGAATGTCACAACAGACAACATCGAGTTCGATTGCAGTAGTTTGTATTGCAATTGAAAAAGTTTTATGTCCAAGGCACATAAACTTTAAAATGACTGAACTAAAACGCAGAGAGGCTTAGCAGTATTTCCTTTCTAAGTCGGGAATTCCGGGAGTTATTGATGTAGTTGACGGAACATACATTCAGATGATAAGACCGAAAAGCAACGAACATCGATTAATCTATTAATGTGGCCTTTATATTTCAAATTCAAGTATGACAGCACTTTCTAAAATGCAAATGGTGTGTCGATGTTTTCGATGTGCGAAGTGCAAGTGAGATAGTTTGATTCGTGTTAGGCTAGGCGCGCACATGCAAGTTTTTCGAACCCAAATAGTTCGATCGTTAGTTGCCCAAACATCGCGCACATAAGCAACTCCAAAAGTAATCAACGAAATAAACCAATACGCAGGAAACATTTATTCACCTTTGTAACACCCATCTTACATCAACATCCTAATATTTAATTTTTATTTAAACAACATAAATAATTTTGTAATATACATAATCATTTTTTTTGCACAATAATGTATGTAACATAGTATATTTTTTTTTCACATCACTGTAAATAAAATTGTAAACAATTGTAACAGTAAAAGACTCCAGCAAAGAGTATAAAAGGCGAAGCAAAAATTGTAACACCAAGCATTCGTTGGAATAAAGTTGTTCAGTAAACATACAACGTTAGTTGGAGTTGCTTTTCATTTCTTTCAAAGTTTGCTTTCTTCCTAGATTTTTTTCTATTAGTCAGTAGACAAGCTGAACTCGTTTGGTCGCTTGGCTCTGATACAGCTTTTTGGAATTAGAGTTCCCCATTTGTCGTTCTTTCTTCGAACCAGTAGACAGGCTGAACTCCTTTGGTCGCCTGGCTCTGGAACACTTTCGTGCTCAAACTATCCGCTGTGCACTTACACACACACACACACTGTTGCGTACAACAACAACGCTTCACCTTGACTAAATTTTTCTCTCTCTTGCACTTACAAGAAACTATTCAACGATTTAGTTGAATGTCCGCGCAGTTACCTATAATTCCTTGTGACACAAACTAAGGAATTGGTTCGAGGTGATCGTCTAGTTTGTGTCAAAACACAAACTAAAAAGTTGCTCAAATGGGCGACAGAATGGTTTCTGCATGTGCGCGGACTCTCATATAAGTCTATAGTGCTCTGTTTAGAAACCAAACAGTTTCGAAACTAAAAGTTGCACGTGCGCGCCTAGCCTTAAACAATGAAGAACTGATTAGTTCAGCACCATATTTTTTTTTTGTAATTTTATTAAAGCAAAACTATATTTTTTGTACACAAACATGCAAATAAACAGACCATAATGCATTATCTGTTAAACCAACTCCTCCACACAGATTTTTTAGTTTTTCTTCTTATATTTTGACTCGACTCCGATCTCCCTCGAGAATCGAGTCAAATCAAGCTCATTTCAAGTTCAACTCGATTCAGGTGTATAAAGAATTGAGGCGATCTTCAAGCTCGCTTCAACACCACATGTTAATAAAGTAGTCTACGAACAAACCCCCTCCTTGAAGCAATTGTTAAATGAACTTTTTATTTATTTATTCTTGAAAATTGTCCATTTTATTTTTTTTAGTTAGTTTTTTTTGCTAAGTTAATTTTAACAATTGATTTTCACAAAACTTTCTTCTATTTGTGTGTTTTTTTTTATTAGTATACTGACAGATCTTCTTTCAGTTGTACCAATTTTTAAATACAAAAATCTGGCTACTGCGGATCGTTTTGTTGGCAATTTCCTACTGTACTATATATGGAATACCAAAAAACGCACTTAATCTAATCTCGTTGTATAAACTAAATTTAATTTAAATTTAAACAAATTTTCATCTCTTACTGTACTAATACTACTTATCTTAGACTTACACCATGGAAAAATTCATTTAAGTTCATCCGGTGGATGAACAATCGTGTCTAGTACCTTATTCCTGCGCATGCGCTAGTGGTAGTTTTTCTACCAGCTTATCCCTCGGGTAAAAAAAGGACAAAGCTACTATTGCATGCGCAGAACGAAACAACTAGATAGGATACCTATGTGTGAATTGTCAAAAAAATTCATAACAAACAGACGAGCACAGAGAAGCAAAAATTATTTTGGTAAGTATTATTAAGAAAATTAAACTAATTCCTAGCAACAATAATTATTTATCTTTTTATTATTCTCATTTCTTTTTCAGATGTTACAATATACTTTTTCATATAATTAAGGTAAGTCGTAGCTATGTAGAGTGTTGAATTTGTGTTGCAAAGATTCGAATGCGAAAGCGATCGAATCCTTGCAAAACAATTTCATATCTTTGCATTGGTAGTATATTTTTGTTATTTTATCTGTTAAATTTATCTTTTCTTTTCAGAATACAACTGAATAGGACCCCCATCGACCTCTTCTACAGGTGACCGGCCACCGGGGGTGGCTTAGGCCACTCCAAACAACCACAAAGCCATCATCGTTGGAATGGAAGACGGTGTCGACGCAGTCGCGCTGTCGCGCAGCCGGCCAGACAACATATATGCCCACGTAACAGGGTTAAGAAATGGTTAGAAAATCAATGTTTTCAAGTACTACAGTGGCCTGCACAGAGCTGAGAGCCCAGACCTTAATCCAATTAAATGTAATTCTTAAAAAAGGCTTTTTCGAACAATTACGTATCACCAGCATCGTCAGTCAAAGTTCTGAGGAAACGGGTTCAAAAAAAAGTGGGATGAAATTTCTTCAGAATATTGTGAAAAACTCGTCAAAAGTATGCCGAGACGATTGGCAGCCGTCAAAATAGCAAAAGGACTCTGGACAAATTATTGGAGACTAGAAAGGTCATTTTTGTCCTGCAGCGGCGGTGCAAAAGTGGTCCAATATTAATTTATATTTATAAATACATAACAGAGGTGTTATTGATTTAATTTTCGTTAGATAAATTTATATGATGTTCAGTAAATATAAAAATAAAATGTTAGATAAAAATAGTCTTTCCGGTTTATTTTGTATAGGAAGTATGAATTTCTCTTACTTTTGGGACAATTTTGCACCTATAAGTGTATTTTCAGAAAATAGCTCTCAATAAATGTTCCCATCTCTGTTCCCTGTACCTCTGGAAACAGAGAGTAAAGTCCGAATTTTGGGCTTTTGTAAAACAGAAAAGTACAACATGAATAAGCTGTTGCTACTTCCTATTTAATGTATGACAAATGATTGCCGTGCTACGACTTTTCTTCCTTGCACAATAGAGTGTTTCCCTGCATTTTCAACAAAAGCATATCACTTTGTTTTGAACTGTTCAATCAGAAATTATTAACAATATCGTCGATGTGTAACATTTTACCCGAATTGAATGCCCATGATAAGGAGAAATTCTCGCCAATGAGCGGCTATTAATAGTAGAGCGTTGGTTAATGTAGTGCGTTCAAAAGCACATTATCTAAGGTTCTTGTTATGATTAGTGCAGGGTCAACAAAGCAGTGGAAACGGCGATTTTTAGTGCTTTGGTATACACGGTTCGTCCAAAGACTCTTCGTTATCTGAAAAACAATATTCCTGCTATGTTATGACATAGTTTCGGCTGTTTCAGTTCATTGGCGAGGACGGTGTATCCTGAAACACTACTACTAAGCTAAGTGTTCAGAAGTGTTTCAAAAATAATTCTGAGCGCTCAGAATAGATGCATGCTCGATATGTTCAATTTTTGGATGCTCTTATGCAGATTAGAATTAGAATACTCATAAAATTCATGAACATCACAGAAAGCATTTTGCGTCTATTTTTAAGCGATTGAATACCCTAAAGTTGGCATTTAGTTTTGTATGATGGAGTTTCAATGTTCCATGGAATTTGTGCCCATATTGCTCAGCCGTGGGATAAAAAACTGTGAGGTGAACTCAGCCGTTCAAAAAAGAGATCCGTTGAATTCAAAAACTGAAAAATTAATGCAATATTTAAAGAAAAATTAATTTTGCAACTTCTTTTCAGTGAAAACTGTGCTAAAAATAATATTTGACTGCTTTTGGCAAACAAATTCTATGATTTTTATGAAAAGTTTCGCTAAAAACAAAAAAAATCATGCAGAAAGTATAGGCGCACCATAGAACTGCAATGCGAAAGTGGCCTAATTTGAGTTTAACCCAGTTTTGACAGATTAACAGCGAGGTGAGTATTTTGACAATTCTACGAAAATGAAAACAAAACAAAATCCATTCCCAGTAATGCAAAATAATGAAGGTAAAACAATTTAAATACAAAATATTAATTTATTGAAATAAAAATAGATAATGAATTTGCACCTAATTTAATCCTCAGATAAAGAAGGAACCAAGGAGAATGTTGCAACAGGAAAAGTGGAATCTCCCGAGAAGGAAGCCAGCTATAAGTTCACTCTTGGAAGTCGGCGTCGATGGAATTGAAGTCAATTCGTTGGTAGTGAATGGTAAGCAAGCAATTATTTTAAATATTTTGTGTGTTTTAAGCTTCTTTTATAATTTTATAGTGAGTTCGGCTCCAAAGAATGTTGAGTGGTTAAGTTCGTGTATAAAAGGCCATGCTCAAATGTACATTCATAAACATCTGGATGCGTCAAAAACAGTCCGATCTATTAACGACAACACAAAACTTCATCAAAACGATTATGTTCTAACGTTAATTGGAAAAGCTCTACTACAATGGGCACCATGCTCAGGCGCAGCAGTATCTAGAAACAGCACACATGATAAGTCCATATAGCACAGAATATATTATGCCATTTGCCGTGGTCTATGAGAGGAATAATAATCTAGCAGAATTGAAAAAGCTGGCTAGCCAGCAATCGTATATCAATGAATTTAGTTCGGAAAATTGGTTTGTCATGGCTGAGAGTCTATCGGCAAATGGAAAATACGAACAGGCAAGTTGATGTTATTTTGTCTTTTTAATTTCCTAGAACCACAAATTCCACAAGCCAAACAATTTCTAACCAACACCAAGGTCCCGATAATAACAAAAAAACAACACGAAGAAGAAGCCAATGATCTCTCGCCGATTCGGAATGCGGTTGTGAAAAAACCACCACTGCCAGTTCAGCAGATCGCGAGTAAATTGGTCACCAGTACACCCATACAACGTGCACCTTTAATGTGAGTATAACTTAGTCATCCATTTGATTTAAGCATTAAATATATCTTTAACTCCCCAATAGTAGTCGTCGTGCCAAGCGAACCATTCCCAATGCAAATGGAGAAACAGAAGATGTCGCCAAACGTTTTAATCCCCGGAGAAAAATGCACGAGTACTTAGTCAAGTGGGAATCGTGTTCGCATGAGCACAATACTTGGGAACCGCAGGTTCACTTAGAAAATGTTCCAGAAATCTTGGAAACCTTCGAAAAACAACTTGCCCGTCAGAAAGAGCAAAAAGCCGCACAACAAGCGAAGCAACAGGCAGCCAGCCTCGCTGCCGCCATCAAAGTGGTGGACTTGAAGAAAGATGTCATAAAGGATCCGAATAAAATAGAAGAGACGACCAAAATGAATTTATCATCGCCCGGATTTGATTCAAGTCGGTTGTCGAGAACGTCCAAAAACAAGGCTATCGATCAAGTCAAACAGTGGTGTGCGGATGAACCAGTCGAAAATAATGCCCCAGCAAGTGGTGTAGCAAATGTACAGACAAACACCCCACTGCCCATGCAAGCGGCACATCCCGTCTTACAAACAAGTAATTTCGGTCCTGGAAGCATTCCTGCTTTGAAGAGGAAGCTGGAAGATAGTGATTTCGATGACTCGGCGATGATTGGTGACGAAGACTTGGAGGAGGTTTGGAGGAAGTTTACCACCATTTCTGGAAATTTTAAAATAGTACATACGAAAATGATGAGATTTTCAATATTCAGAGGACTTACTTCCGACTTCCGATTCCCGTCATTTAGAAGGTGTTCTCACAGCAGGTTGCTTCTAAGTCGACTTTCAGTTCCTCATTTACTTGGTATGTGTCGGCGTAAGCGGCCGCAGTAGCCGCTGTCTCGGTCAGTTCAGCGTCCCCGCTATCATTTTGTGAGACAGTTGCACTCTATGAAACCAGAAAATGTTGCTTTAATTGCAGCTGCTTGTCGTTTTTTTTGGTTGGCTTGCAGCATCATATTTCTTGGCGGCTGATGAATAGGCGGAGGACGTTTTGGAAATACTAAAGAACAATAGAATTTAAAATATCCATTACATTACTCGTAAGTAAATGAATTAATTAACCTGATTTGCCTGCATAGGTACTCAGCCGTTGCTGTTGCTGCTGTTTAGTCGTTCCAAAACTAGGCGGTTGACTATTAATGTCGAAGCTTTCACTTATAAAATTGACTTGAATCTCACAAAGTAACACAAAGTCGAGGGCATAGCTGAGGATGTTCGCTAATTTGGAATTGAATTCGTAGCTTTGGTGGGGTTGTTGCTGCTGGTGTTGTTGCATTACAAGCATCTGACTATTTGCAGCGACGGTGACACCTCCGCCGTCAACACCTGCGGCAGCTATGGCCGTTGAGATGTACACACAAATACAATGGGCAGCGTCTATCGTCAAAAACATTGATATTATTTTGTTAAGAGAAATATAATATAAAAAACTTACCTGTAAATAAGTATACTTTGTCTTCCAGATTTCTTGATGGAAGTTGCTTCCTGCATTATGGTATGTAATGGGCAGCATCTAAAATAGAAACGAGTATAAAATAAATCGATTATTGTTGCACCTCCTTCGCTGCAATTTGACTTACTTTTTATTCAATGAAGTGAACTTGTATAATATACTCTTTTCATTATAAACGTTTTTGGTCTGAAAAATATCAAATTATATTAAATATCAAAGCAATTAACAAAAACTTACTCTTAAAATCCGAAACCCATTGTTTTGTTTTGCAAAATTGATTGTCATTTTTGACAGGTCACAAAAATTCCATAAGTTTCTATTTTAGCCCAATCTTTCATTTTGTTTTTTTTTCCCCACTCACATGTATTCACCGATAGCGAATTTGAGAGAGTTCACCTCGAATTTGAGAGAGTTCACCTCGAATAAAATTTGAGGGTGTTTTAGGTAGGACGGGTACCAGTCGGGACTCTAGATAATATATTTCCTCTATGCTACATACTATGTACATACCTATACCTTGGGGCACACCAGATGAAACCAAAATTGATTATGAGAGAACTTCGTCAATGCAAACAAATTGAACTCGACCCTTAAAATAGGATTCCAACCATTTCAAAAACTTAGAATGAAAACCAAAGTTTTTTAATTTCTTAATTAAAAAAGAGTGAAGTATTCTATCAAATGCCTTTGAAAAATCGGTATAAATTTCACTGTAAATGCTCAAAAATTTGTTTTTATGTGTATCTATAGACTTCATCATGGAAGTAAAGATGTTTTTGTGGAAGAGCATTGGGCAGGTTCAGACGACATAAGGGACTTGAAAGTAAGGCAAGTTTCTAGCATCTGATCTGCCAAAACATTGCCTTCCAATTAAGGCAACTTTATTGGAAAGTTGACTGGAAAGTAAGTCAAGAAAAATGGGCAGGTTCAGGCAACATAAGGGACTTCATTTGCAGTCAACTGCATTCTCTGAATGCAAATTTATGCAAAGGCAACTAGTTAACTTTTGACATATAGTTAATGTCAAAGTCAAAGCTCTACTTCTTTACTATACCGATAGTAAATCGTGCGTGAATTAACTTCTTTATTTTTGTCTGTTAAATTATTTTAGAAAGAACTATGTGTGATCCTATATATGATATAATGTGTAATAAGGTGAAATGCGAAATAAAGAGAATTTGTATATCATTTTTGTTTAGGTGAAATAAGCTCTTCTATTATGAAAGACTTGATGAGCCCATCAGTCTTGTTACAAAATCCAAGTAAATATGGTTTGCAAGAAGAAGAACCAGCAACAAGAAGCATAAACTATTTTGAAAAAATTGTGCCAAGATATTCCGATGAAGAATTCCATAGGCACTTTAGGTTGAGTCGTGCTTGTTTTAATGTAAGGTCACGTGAAATCTAAAAACAAAATTAAAACAATTTAATTTGATAGGCATTACTTCATAAGGTAGAAAGATCATCACAAGCTCAAAATATTCCCAAAAAACTTATGTTTACTTTATGGATGTTAAGTAAGCAAGAATCTTTCCTATCTGCGGGTGATCGTTTTAATTTGTCGAAAAGTTCAGCGCATTCGGCATTTTGTGAAATAATACTAGTTTTGTGCGAATTGGTAAAAGAATATGTTAAATGGCCCACAAGAACACAATACGATGAAATTTCAAATTTCAAATAAAACCTTGCATAATAAAGTAAAATCTAATTTTTAAAACAGGTTTTCAGTCGAAAATCGTGTGGTTTACTTTCTGAAACAATTGGTGCCATCGATGGGTGCCATATAAAAATCAAGCAACCTGTTCATAATCCAATCGATTATTATAATCGTAATAACGATCATTCCATTATTTTGCAAGGTAGGTACATTCCATCTTATAAATATGAAAAGTACACAGTTTTATTATACACATACTATAATACATTTTTTTCTAGGTGTTTGTGACCACAGAACTGTTTTCATCGATATTTATGTCGGAGCACCAGGTCGTCTGCATGATGCTATGGTCTTTCGAAACAGTTCTTTGTATAGTAAAATCGATCAACTCATTCCATCGGATTTTCATCTGTTGGGCGATGCCGCCTATCCGTTGTTAGAAAACTTGGTTACTCCTTTTAGAGATAATGGCCATCTAAGAGCTTCCCAAACTCGTTTTAATGAAAGACTTAGCAGCATACGATCTGTCATTGAAAGAGCATTCGGTTTTTTGAAAGGAAGATTCAGAAGACTGAAATATATAGATGTGTTGCATCCTGAAATGGCTGTTAAAATAGTGGTTGCCAGTGTTGTTCTACATAATCATATTCATTTGTTTAATGAAGGTGAACATACTGAAGAATTTTTCGAAGAAGAAGATATTTCAAGAACTTTAACAAATTCCGACAGCATTCCAGCCGTTGAAAATGTACAACACCGAAGTCAACTTGGGATTCAAAAACGAAATCATCTTTTGTCTTTTTTTGAATAACTTGATACATTCTAGTGAAATTCAATTATTTTGTATTAATAATGAATTTCAACATTCAAATAAAAATTAAAAATCAGATTAGATAATATTTTTTATTTTAAACACATCAAATGTATCTTATAACTAAAAATAACAATCGGAAAAAGTTACATTAAAAAAAAAAAAAAAAAACAAAAAATGTATTCCCTACAAAACTAAAAGTAAAACACAAAATAAATTACTCGTAAGTATATCACAATTCAAAAGCAAGTACATATATGTAGTTAATATATATATAAAAATAAAAAAAACCAGACTTCATTTTCCATTATATGAGCGGTGTTATCTGAAATTTAAAGACAGTACAAAAACTTACAAAAAATCACCCTTTAAAGAAACAAATACCTACAAAATGAGTTTCCTATTCCGTATCCGCATCTTCTTTCGTCGCACCTTCTTTTTCTTTTGATTTTTTGTTTTCAATTTCCCAATTATTTTTTTTTTTCAAGCAATTGCATTTCTTTTTCTTTTAATGCCACGAGCTTTAGCATTGCATCGGGGTGGGCTTTCCCTAGCTCAATTTTTTCTCTTTCAAGAAGTAAAACCTCTTGTCTCGCAGCATCCACCTTTGTAGGACGGTTTTTTCTTGAAAGTTTTTTTAGTGCTGCTTTCGATGTTGATGGGAGATCTGATGGTGAAGTGCAAGGGCTAGGACTATCATCCACAATAATTGCACAATCAAAATTTGGCTCCGGACTGCATTCCCCGAAATTCAACGGCGATAATGACTCAAACGTCGGACAATCTCGGACCCGAGCCTCTTCAGCATAAATCTGGCACATCAAATCAAAATACGGCCATGTCATGCGTCCTCTGCCGGTTGACTTTTTGTTGTTGTTGTCCAGAATTTTGTTGTAATGGCTCTTCATATTTTGTAATTTTTTGTCCAAAGACCTGTCCGAGAAATTGTACGACGCTTTAGTCATCATGACTCTCTGTATTTCAAGGAATACAGTCCGTCGTCTTATTTTTACGTTCCTCAAATCTGTCTTTCTCTTTAGACATTCCTCTAAAAACATAAGTGTTGCCTTATGGTCCCAAGATGATTCCGCATCTAAAAAGAAAAAAAAGGTAATATTTGTTGTCAAGGATACAATTTTCATTGAAATTGTTTAAAATGCAATCGCAAATGTTTCGTAGTTATACATACTTTTAGACACTGCAAAATGTTCTGGTCTGGTTTCGGTTGTATTCTCCATCCCTGTAAAATAATTTAATTACAAATTTGTCTTTGTTAATCTTATCATTCATATGTATATTACCAGAACAGTTTTCCTTGGCAAAAAGTTTCTCCTCAATGTAGTTTGTCGCAAATTCCGAGTCTATAAAAGAAGGAAAATTTTAGTAAAGAAATAAAGCATTTTTCTATTTATGCAAATATCTTACCACTCAAAATATGTTCATATACATCCTCAGTATCGTCGATTTCATATATATCATTCCTAACTATCAAGTGAAGTCAACTTATGTCAAAATGACAATTGATCATGTTATTTTCATTCAACTAAAAGCTGAACTTTATTACTCAATGATTTATTTATTTTCTGCACAATTTCGTTTAATTGCTTCTGTTAAAAGGTTCCTTGTTAATTTGGAAAAGAAATAAGTAATATTTCTTTACAATACAAAATACAAATCGTGATGGACTTGCCTGAGGAGTGTTTTGTAGACAATAATGATTTTGTTAATGTTTGTGAACTTGAAGTTAGAGGTTTGTGAAGTATAGTTCTGAATTTGAAATTCATGACACTTGAAAAATTAACTAGTTGCCTTGGTCAAAATCTAAGTTCAAAGAATGAAGTTGACTGCAAATGAAGTCCTTTATGTTGTCTGAACCTGCCCATTCTCATTTATTGAGAGATGAATCTTGTAGTAATGTTGTGATCTTGGGCGATATGAATATTGACATTTTAACTCAGAACTCAGTTACTGATAATAATTATCTTTCTTTAATGTCGGCTTATGGCTTAGTTTCATGCATTAATGAACCTACTAGATTATTAAAAATTTCAAAAACTTGTTTAGATCATATTTTTGCTCGTTTGGATAGAAAATCAGTTTTTGCTATCACCAGTTCTATATCAGACATTAAAATAACTGAATATTGTATGACAAGTCTCTTATTTCAGCTTAAATCTGTGGAACCGAAAACAAATATTCGTAGCCTACTCAAACATCACAAAAAATTGATTTTGGTTCTTTAAATAATCGATTACTTCATGAAAATTGGTCAGAAATTTACGGACAAAATGATAGTTCTCTTGCATTTGATTTGTTTTCAAAGGTTTTAGATGATCATGTTAAAATATGCCTTAAATCAAATACAGAAAAAGTTCGTAGACTGCATAAATTGAAACCTTGGATGTCAGAAAATTGATTAGGTAAAATACACAGAAGAATAAGCTGCACTCTAAATGTAGAAAACAACGTAATAATCTTTGTCTGCGGAAAAAATATTCAGAGTTATCAAATAAAGTTGCTGCTCAGGTAACCTTGTGTAAAGAACACTACTATTCTCAAAAATTTGAAGTAGCTAAAGGCGATCTCACAAAAGAGTGGGGCATCATTAATGAAATTTTTTCAAGGAATGTTTCTTTTGATTCACCCAATATTATTAACTGTGTGGACCAAGAAAATCATTCTTCTTTAGATATGTCTAACATATTTAACAATTTTTTCACAGGTACGCTTAAAACTGCTGGCTTTACAACCTTAACCGAAAGTTTCTGTTCAAGACATTGTTTTAATAAAGAAAATGATTCTTATGAGCTATGTATATAAAATTATTAATTCCCTTGATAGCAAAAAATTCTGCAAACCAAAACAGTTTTTCTAACAATTTTTTGAAAAGTATCGCTTTTAATGTCGTTGATGTATTGGCCCATATATTTAATAATTATGTATGATTTTTTTCAAACAGCTTAAAAATGGCTGAGGTTATACCAATATTTAAGAAAGGTGATTCTAAAAATCTTAATAATTTTATGCCAATATCTCTCCTTCCTGTTTTTTCTAAACTTTATGAAAAAGTGATGAAAGTCAAAATTGTATCGTAATTGGGTAAAGTTAACTATTTTAGTAGCAATCAGTTTGGGTTCAGATCGGGCAGATCAACAGAAGACGCACTTCTTCAATTTTGAAGAATTGGTTATATCAATTGAAATAACCAAGGCATTTGATATTGTGGTTCATGATCTGTTACTAATTAAACTTGAAAAACTTGGGTTTAGAGGATTCATTATCAAATGGTTTTGTACAAATCTTAAGGGTAGAAGACAAATATTTAAAATAAGAGATTCGTTCAGTGGACCTTTAGATATAGATATTGGCGTTCCCCAAGGTTCGTTTCTAGGTCACATTTTATTCTTAATATTATATAAATTCTATCTTCTACCTCGACTTGAGGGTACTAACAGGTTTCGCTGATGATATTGGTTGTTCATATTCGAATAATTCCATTGTAGACTTAATAGCTGATATTAGTTATGACTTAGAGCAGAGGTTCTTGTTAGCAAAAAGTTATGTTTTATTAAATATATAAGTGGTTTTACAAAGTTAATTTAGTTAGAGTAAAATATATCAAGTAGCGAGATGTAAAATGGTTGGCGGCTTCGTATCGAGTGAGAGGTTACCGGATACATGATGAAGTTGGCGATCATACATGTGTAGTATGTCAATGTTGGCGATCCTTGCTAGCTGTGTTCATCGCTCTGCAGCTCATAGCTTCGTTCAACACTCCTCCTCGATGAACCATCATAATTAAAAAAGGTTTAATTGTTTGCAAAAACCTAATTGCTTTACAGGCCCCAGCGGCTTTGTAAAAATATCTGCTAGCATTGAATCCGTAGGGCAGTATTGCAGATAAACTTCATTATTTTGACATAGATCTCGAACATAGCGCTCTCTCGTTTCAATATGCTTTGATCTTCGACTCAGTCGTTCGGTGTTTACGAAGGATATGCAGCTTTGATTATCCACATTCATTAGTGTGGCTTCATGTTGAGTTTCACCAAACTCCTTCAGTAGACGTCGCAGCCATACAACCTCTTGACAAGCTTCGCTGAGTGCCACATACTCGGCCTCCATCGATGAAAGAGAAACGCAATCTTGTCGTCGACTCGTCCATGAAATAGGTCCTCCGAACACAAA
Organism: Eupeodes latifasciatus; assembly: GCA_920104205.1. Taxonomy (NCBI): domain Eukaryota; kingdom Metazoa; phylum Arthropoda; class Insecta; order Diptera; family Syrphidae; genus Eupeodes; species Eupeodes latifasciatus. Next base: position 386,431,839 of record OV049924.1, on the reverse strand, counting down.
AACATTGCCGGATGTTGACTTTCGGCTTTCTCGGTCTCCTGCCCAGTCTGCATCTGAGTATCCAAGAAGTTTCCACTCACAGGCTTCGCCAAGACAAAGTTTATATTCGATAGTGCCTTTAAGGTAACGCAAAACTCTTTTTGCAGCTATCCAATCTGCTTCCGAGTGATTTTTGAACTTTCTGCCTAAAATAGCAGTGCTAACTGCAATGTCCGGCCTGGCATTTACCGCTAAATACAGTAAGGCTCCAACAAGACTTTGATACAATGCTGGATCGGAAAATGATGTGCTGTTATCACCTATCTTCATGTAGCCGGAGTCCATTGGCGTCTTTGCGGGCTTAGCGCAGCTCATACCAAATTTCGTTATTATTTTGTTGCTATAATTCTTCAGCGAGACATAAAATGAAGTAGCTGATCTTTCAATTTCCATCCCAAGAAAATGACGAACATTTCCGAAGCAAGTTGGAAGTGTGTTTTTATATCAGAATAAAATTGATCTATCTTACCTTCATCGACACATCCAGCCAAAAGGGTCATCAACATATACGAGAAGATATAAAATCTGATTCCCAAATTTTTTCATGTACAAACATGGATCCGCGGTTGATACTACAAAGTTCAATTTTCGTAAACACTCATCCAATGTCTGGTTCCAGCAACGTGCAGATTGTTTTAATCCGTAAATGCTTTTGTTCAGATGGCAAACCAAATTTTCTTTTCCATGAACTTCGTATAGCCAGGTGGTTGCTTCATGAAGATTTCCTCTTCAACAATTCCATTTAAGTATGCCGTCTTGACATCATAATGTTTAACAAACATTTTTTGTTTTGCAGCTACTGCCAAAAACGTCCTTAAAGTTGTGATTTTCGTTACTGGAGCAAACACCTCATCATAATCAACGCCGTATTTCTGTGTGTATCCTTGTGCAACGATGCGGGCTTTGTATCTGGATATCTCATTATTTTCGTTTAGTTTAGTTCTAAACGCCCATTTTGAACCAATGGCTTTCCGTCCTGAGGGCAAAGTCGTAAGCGTCCAAGTTTCGTTACGCAGGTGGGCTGCCATCTCCTCGTCCATAGACTTTTTCCATTTCGGAATCTTCGCAGCTTCAATGTAGTCTTTCGGCTCATCCGAAGCGAGTGATGCCATATCTACAACATAATCATTAAGATGCGTGGGGAGCTTACCTTGCGTGTTACGCGCAGAACGTCTCGTTGGAACTTGCTCCTCCTGATTTTCACAAACGGGCTCGTCAAATCCAAAGAATTCATCATCACTAAAGCTATTATCAACTTGAGCTTCAGTTGGTTGGTTTCATTAGGTTTGATTGAAACAGGAGCAATGCTTACTAGCACTTCGTCAAATAATTGTTTAGCTTCTGTACTTGGAACTCTGACATTAATCTTCTCCTTCAGTTCCAAAAAACGAGCATCACGACTTATCGTTATCTTCTCAGTTTCACAGTTTAAAAAACGATACCCTTTATGCTCATCAGAGTACCCGACGAACGTCAGCTTCTTTGATTTACTATCAAACTTTTTACGTTTGACATCAGGGACGTACACATACGCTTCACATCCAAAGACTCGTAGATGTTGCAATGATGGTTTGGTGTTATTCCATAACTCATATGGAGTCTTTGAAATGGATTTCGATGGCATTCGATTTTGTACGTAAGTTGCTGTTAGTACAGCTTCACCCCAATAGCATTTCGGCAAACCAGCATCCAGCAGCATACAGGTGACCATCTCGATAAGAGATCTATTTTTGCGTTCGGCAACACCATTTTGTTGAGGCGAGTATGGAGTTGTAAACTGCGCCTTAATGCCTTGTGAACGGTAAAAATCACGTAACCTTTTGTTATCATACTCTCCTCCTCCATCAGAGCGAATGACTGTGGGCTTCTTTCCGAATCTGTTTTGTACTTGACGAACATATTCCTTGATTCGTTCCGGTGCCTCAGACTTATGCTTCAATAGATAAACTACAGCGTACCTACTGAAATCGTCTATCATTGTCATGATGTATAGATTACCGGATGGAGTTGGTGTACTGATTGGGCCACACAAGTCGGTATGAACTATATCCAGGATTTTCTTTGATTTTCTCTCTAAAACTTCAGGAAATGGTTTTCGACTAAATTTTCCTTCCATGCAGCATTCACAGATGTTGTTCGCATCACATTTTTTTATTTTTAGACCTTTCACCAAATTTTCATTTTGCATACGCTTCAGTACTGCTGGATCTCGGTGCCCAAATCGCCTATGCCATTGATGTTCACAGTTTTCTTGATGTTTCTCCGAAGCTATCGAGCATTTTTCTCGGATTTGTAACTGGTAAAGGTTTTCACTTCGATTACCTAATGCTACAGCTTTTCCATCCGAATTCAAAATCCGACATCCAGTATAGTCAAACTTAACACCAAGACCCTTGTCTACCAATCTACTAACAGAAATAAGATTACCTTCCCATCCTGGCACAAGTAGCACATCGTGAAGTGTAATTTTAACTGGATTCTTGTTTTCATCTAGGCTCCAAAGAACTCCTTCACCTCGACCAGCAGTTGCGGTTTGTTTTCCATCAGCCAAAGTGACGTGCGCGTCGTCAAAATGCATCAAGGAGGTAAAAAACTTTTATCGCATGACATATGTGAACTGGCTCCACTGTCAATCAGCCATGATCCTGATTTTTTACACCCAGCTACAAAAGCCACGTTGGTTTCTTCAACAGACTTAAAATTACCCTTGTTCTTTGATGACAAATATTTACGGCAGCTCGATCGTATGTGCCCCACCTTCTTGCAGTAAAAACAAGTTCTGTTGTCCACAGATCGTTTGGAATCTGTTTTCAGGGCCTTTTCCTGCTTTGATGAATCTGTTCTATTGATTCGACGGTGATATTCATCGATAAGTTTCTGTTTAATAAAATCGACAGTCACGTGCTTGTCCGAAATACTATCCAAAGTTGACACCAATGTCTCAAAGGAATATGGCAGACTTTGCAACATCATACAAATTTGTGTGTCCGTATCCAACACATGGTCAGCTGCAGCCAAGCGGTCGAAAATCTCTTCGATGTCTGAAAGATGCTTTTCAACATTTCCATTTTCTTGCAGCCTAGCAGAGCACAATTTTTTTAGAAGAGCTACACGAGTCGATCGAGAAACCCTTTCGTGGTGGTTACGAAGGGCATCCCACACATGCTTTGCATGCACGCAATTTTGCACCAAGGACAGCTGGTTATCTCCCAAGAAGAGAATAATTGTTCCTTTCGTCTTTCGATCGCCCGTTTTCCAAGCAGCATCCTTCAAATCGTCTGTAGCAGGAATATCTTCCTCAATGTACTTTGATAAATCATCTCGTGCGAGGAAACTTTCCACGCGAATTTTCCATATTTGCCAATTCGTACTATTTAATTTCGGAATACTTACTCTGTCGTCAACCGTTTTGCCAATCACGTTCATACAAGACATAAACAAAAAAAACTACTAATAAAACCAGTTGCCTGGGCCCATAACCTGTTAGCAAAAAGTTATGTTTTATTAAATATATAAGTGGTTTTACAAAGTTTTTAGTTAGAGTAAAATATATCAAGTAGCGAGATGTTAAATGGTTGGCGGCTTCGTATCGAGTGAGAGGTTACCGGATACATGATGAAGTTGGCGATCATACATGCGTAGTATGTCAATGTTGGCGATCCTTGCTAGCTGTGTTCATCGCTCTGCAGCTCATAGCTTCGTTCAACAGTTCTTAGGCATTGGTTCGGTATGCATAAGCTTGTCATAAGTGATAAAACTAAGCTAATGTTCTTTAATGGATCCTATTTTTCTCTTTCCTCCCCTAAATTCATATTCCATAGCTCGGATTATAAAAAGTTTGGAGTTAGCAAAAATGTATGCACTTTATCCAACAGTGACCAGAGTTTCAATGTGAGTCTTAACTGCTCTTCCAAATGCTTTACAATCGAACATGTATCTGAGTATAAGTATCTCGGTTTATGGTAACTTCTTGTTGCAAACCATGTCAAAAATACCTGCCGAAGTTTTGACTTCAATCGAAAGAGTCATGTGCCCGCTGATGATGAATTTTGAAAAGAATGAGGAAGAGAAACGAAATTTTGGCAAAAATCACGAATTCCCGGTGTAATTGGGGTGGTAAAATAATAAAACACAAAAAGTTGAATGAAAAACTTTCAAATTCAAATTGCATATTAATAATTTATAACATTTTACTTACACTTTGACATAAAAAAACTTCGCTCGCAAACACATTTGATATAGAGTGATTAGTTTCGATTTTGCCTTGTTTTGAATTCTACTTTCGAGTTACGTAGTTCCTCGTTTATTCGAAAGTTCATAAGAATATATAATTGCCTTGCCACTACTAGAACTATTCGATTCTCGTTTGTTCGAAAGTAGTCAAATAGATACATAGTGGTCGCATTCACAAAGCTAGTGGCTACGTAGTCAAGGGATTCTGATTGGCTAAATCTAACTACAAAAGTAGTTGAAATTTCCCTTCCGAACGTAGTGTACAAAATTCGGCTACAAAGTTAGTGGAGAATGATTTTGACGTTTCACAATCAGCTGCTCGGTAAAGTAACACGAATTCAAAATGAAATAAATTGTTCAATATTTAAATACAAATATAAATCATTCAAATTGTGTCTTAAATTTGATTTTATTGAATTTAAAAACACAAAAGATAAGTTAAAATTATCAAATCAAAAATGTTTCTTATTTTCTATATTTGCATTTGTCAATAATATGACAGTTCCAGATTGACTAGCTTTGTAGTGTACTTTTGCATTCACAAAGCTAGTTGAATTTTGACTACGTAGCCACTAGCTTTGTGAATGCGACCAGTACCAATTTCTCGAATTCGAGCAATTTCATTGTAGAATCGAGTTATCCTGATTTGTGAATAGGGTTTAATAAAGATTTCTTCCATACTGGAAGAAATTCGCCATTCTAGAAAGAGCTCTTAAAAATTAGGAAAAGAACAATAGGTGGAATTTCGTCTGGACCTGGTTTATTGTCATCATTTAAACTCAAGGGACCATCTTCAATTTCTAAAATATTTATTTCTTGACAACCGATATCTACCTTACATTCAAAAGACAAATATTCGGCGGTCCATGTTTACATTAAAATGAACGTAATTGGACTCAAAATAGTGTGCGAAGCAATCGCAAATACTCGATAAATTTGAAAATGATGAACCAAGGTTATTCATACAGCTGGGAATACCACACGAATTTTGTTTTGCTCTTGATGTAGGACCAGAAGGACTTACTGTTACACTTCTATAAAATAAGTAAAATCTAAATAAATAACTCCAACTTAATCTAGATCACCAACTATTTTAAAAAAGCAACCTTTTAGTGTTTTTGACGTCCATATCCATATCAACCAATAAAATGCACATCACGAAACATTCCAAGATGTATGGTAAGTAATAGTTTATTAATAATATAGTTTTTCATTTATTATAATTTGTTCATCAAACACCCAAACAATATGAATTATATTTTTAACAATAAAATAATAAACATACAAAATATAATAATTGCATGAATTTATAAATATTTACTAACATACGTACATGAGTAAGTTTTTTTTAATTTTTGTTTTCTACATTATTTAAAAAAAAAAGAATTATACAATGAAAAAGAAAATAATATATTTCGATTTTTATCTATCTGCTGTGATAGGTTATTTTTACAAGTTAAGTTTTTATGTTTTTTAAATGATTTTTACAAAAATCAAAGCAAAAATTGATCAAAACCGAATCCAGCCTAAAAAAGAAACAAACAAATTAAATTGGCACGCGAATAAATTAAATTCCTTGGGTTCACAAAATCACTTTTATTTTTCTGTTAGTTTTAGCTTTAGCTTATTCCTTGCCGCTTTGATAGCTGGAGACAATTTTTGCTGCATCGTTCATCATTTTTGCATTCGATCGCACTAAGAACATCAAATGACATTCGTCGTAGATTGTGAGCTCGACTCTAGTTCGCACCAAGCCATGAAGAACGGTGGCTCTTTCCAAGTCGAGCCACCGTTGGAGAGCAAGTTCACGTTCTTTTGTGGAACCGGATAGAATGACGTCCGACGGACCCCACAATACAAACTCTAGAACTGCCTTAGCCTTGGATAAGGACTCGGAGCGTTCTTGGAGCAGGATATCGGCCAGAATTGAAGTCATCTTTGTAGAGGGTAGCATTTCACTGAGGGCAATGTGTGCGCAACGACACAGTGTACCCATAGGTTCGTCTTCTTCGTTGTTGCTGTTCCTATAAGAAAGGTCAAAAATGTTATATCGTAATTTGAAAAAAAAAAACGAAATATTATTCTATTCTGTTAAAACATACCCTTGCAGAACACAAAGCCTTGCCTGAGCATCCTTATTTTCATTATCCTTTGCCAGCACCACATTCGACAAACTAAGCGGCATCTCTTCAATGGCCTTGGCTTGTAGATTCTTCAGTCCATTGACCAATTGAAGCATAATAAATGCAACTTCTCGGGACATCACATCATCGAACGATGGCGCCCCAGGAACCAACTGAGCTTCCTCTAATTTCTCTACTCCAGCCTTGGCGTCTTCACTAAGTGAGCTGAGATTCTGTACCGAACAAACATTTCTCAAACTCATGCCGTTCTCTTTTAAGCCCGACAAATTCGGTATTGATCCACGGAAATTATACATGGACTTGTCTAGCATTTGTGACTTATTCTTGAGAATCGTTCCAATAGATTGTAAAGTTTCAAGCTGCAAACGAGGCAACACTGATATTGTCGCTTGTAACATACGCACTTCAGTGGTTGGCATTAGGGGCAGATGATAACTCGGCACAAGATCGCAGAATTCTGTTATTGGATTTAGGACACCACTGACGCCACCAGTAAGTTGACATAGCTCGCCGCCAACTCCGGAAAGTTGATTGCAATCACCGGAAAGAGCTAATGTGACCGGAGCTGTTGTCCAAACGGCCGCATGGAAGGCCTTTTTGCCAACGACAAATGCTTGGGCACCTTCAATGACAGTGAAGTCTTCGAAGCGTAAATTTATGGCGTTGGCAAGGGGACGAAGTGCCGGAGGTATAATGGGAGTTTGTTGCAGCTAAAAGAAAAATAGGAAACCAAGAAGTTAAATCTTCAAGAACATTCTATTCCCACCGCGCGCCGTCCGCGTCCGCGGCATTGGAAATTTATTAACAAACCTGATCTAAGACTTGTGCTAAAGCCTCATGGTTCGCTACTACCACAGCAGTGTAATTATCTTCAATGGTTTTGTGTACAACACTTCTGCCCTTGCGCATCCGCAGACGATTAGTTGCTTTGGTTCGATTCTTAATGGCCTTAAAGATAAAAAAGAGAATTGAAAAAAAGAAGGTTAAGATTCATAATCAAATAACTTACCGATGGTACGCCCCAAACACTATCATTTATATCCGTAGCAACATCACCGCCAGCCTCACTACCATAATAGCTATATGGTGAATAAATATCAAATTCGCCTATTTCACTGCCGCAATATGACGCCGATATAACCCTTGGAATGTTAGCTGAAAAAAAAAGAGTTTAACTTTAAACAAAAATGAAATTAAAGAAATAAAGATTGCACCGAACCTAGACTATTGTTGAGGCCGTAGCGTGGAGATGGAGATCCATACTCGCTGCGTGTATAACTAGCACCGGAAATTGAAGCATTATCCGAAAATGGCTGTGGCCTTCTTGCTGCCACAGCACGAGCCATAGCTGCTGCATCGACTGATCGAGCTGGCGGTTGTGGTGGAGGTGGTGAAGATGTATCTGCACCACCAGGTCCAGCCTTAACAAACTCATACAAATTCTCATAGTCCCGCTTGTCCTTCAAATAACTATCAATTGTGCTATTGATCTTTCGGACTGAATCTTTTAAGCTGCTTGGTCGTGCCGAGTCTAAGTTTGAAGTTGTACTTGTTGTTAATATCTGATCGGTTCTTTTGAGTCTTTCAAATGAACTAGTCTGACTGTTGGTATCTGAATCTCTGGAATAGCCTTGATTGTTGGTGGTGTTGGTGGTTGTTGGGGTTATGCTGGCGGAAGATGATCTTGCTTCGGAATTTGAAGGCGTTGTTTGAGGAGGAGTATTTTTATTATTTTGAATTGGTGTACTTTGAGAAATATCGGCCGTTACAATGTCACCGTTTGATGAACAAATGGAGATGTTATCGGCATTTTCGTTATTTCCCTGTCGCTTACGTGCCAACTCGAGTTGAGCTTCACGTTCACGCATACTAGCTGTACGTTCGGGCTTACGAGGCGCTATTGATGAGCGAATTTCACCTATTTTAAAAATAAATTAAAAAAGAATGTTAGAAATTTCTTTTCCGTCTGAAAACTAAAAAACATAGAATAGGCTTTTTATCAAGACATTTTAAATGATACAACCATAAACAAAGAGTTATGCACTAGACATGAAGTGGCAATAGCCTAAAGTACCCTTGAGCTTATGAATCCCAAAATCGAGTGCGTGAGTATTAAGAAAAAAGGGAGGCATTAGAAAGCAGGTGTCGGTGTACATTGGTTCTAAATTCTTGAAAATTGCAATGACTAGGAAAGACAGAGCATGGTAAGAAATTCCACATTCGTGTTGTACGACTAAATATCGAATCTCTGTACTTCAAAGCACGCCTGAAGTCAAGTTCAGAGGTAAACTGGTTGAACCACTAGTACTAAATTTGAACTATTTAAAAAGAGTAATGAAACTGACTATTTCACTGAAATAATGTCCGTTAAAATATTGGCGGTTAAGCGATCATTAAGAAAAAAAAGAAAGATGGGATGCGACCCACACTAATAACTTCCCATCCGTTCTTGATTTGCCTTGCTTAAAAGTTTGTAGGTTTTCATGTTTTGTTAAAAAAGTTGCCAGTTAAATTATTCTTAAAAATTTAAAGATTACCGACAATATTTTGCATATGATGAAATAGTTTGATTTCAAAACCTATTTTTGTTAACGAGATTTTAAGTCGAAAACCAATTTTTACCAATTTTAGAAGCATTTCTTAAAAGTTTTTATTTCTTATATAAACAAAATACAAACACAAATTGGATGAATGAAATTAATTTGAAGTCAATATCCTCTATTGTTACAAGATATCGAGAACCGAACATCAATTTTTACCAATTTTGTGTAGATTTTATTTTTTATAAAAAAACTGAATGTTGTATCTTTATAAAAAAAATTACTGAATATTAAAAACAATATTTTCTGTGCGATAAAATTAGTTTAAATACAATATTTTTAGTTTTTGAAAAGATATTTGAGTCGAAAATCAATTTTTACGAACTTTTAGTAATGCTTTTTTATAAAACTGACAATTCAATTTTTCTCAAAATTTTGTCGAATGTTGAAAACAATATTTTTTATAATATAAAATTAGTTTAAAGCCAATATTTTTAAGTTTTGAAAAGATAATTGAGTCGAAAATCAATTTTTACCAAATTTTATGTATTTTTTTGTAGGTTTATATTTTTTGTAAAAAAACTATCAATTCGATTTTCCTCAAAATCTTACTGAATGTTGACAATAAATTTTTTTAAACGATTAAATAATTTCAAAGCTAATATCTCAAATTTTTGAAAAGATATATAAGTCGAAAATCAATTTTTACCAACTTTTGTTAAGTTTTTTTAGGTTTTTAATTTTTTGTAAAAAGACTGTTAATTCGATTTTTCTCAAAATGTTACTGAATGTGGAAAACAATATTTTTCAAAATAAAATTAGTTTGAAGTCATAACCTCAACTTTTTAAAAAGATATTTGAGTCGAAAATCAATTTTTACCAACTTTGAGTAATGTTTTTTTTAGGTTTTTATTTTTTATAAAAAAAAAGTGTCAATTCGATTTTTCTCAAAATTTTACCATTTGTTAAAAACATTATTTCCCGTTGCACAAAATTATTTTGGAGATAAAATCATTTTTTGTTCATAAAATTTTTGGGGTTACAAATATTTTTTTTTTAGTTTTTTTTTTGATTTATAAAAAATAAACCGTTAGTTTAAACTTTTTTCAAAAATATACTAGTTTGGTATCACGTCACAATCTATAATATAAAATTTAATTCAAGTCTCTATCGTTATTGGTTCGTGAGATATTTAGGGTTAACCAAAATTTTCACCTTTTTTTTTAAATTGATATGGAAAAAAAAAACACCCACGCAATTTTTTTGAGAGTCCTTTCTGCATTATTATCTGTATAACAAAATTAATAAGTTAATAAGAAGCAGTGTCGGAAACAGAACAGAGCTCTGGGGCAGACCAGAATTTATTGGTTTATGTTTTTAGGCGCACGAAGGAGGGATTCATCCAAACCGAACTATGCCTACATAATTATATATCTACGACATGGAGTTAAAAAGTTTATATTTCTAAATCAGAGTTTTCCGAAATCTGAAATATGTACATATAAAGGGTGCTTTTTTTGGCGTGTGGTTTTCAATAAGACACAAAACGCATATAACTAGATGTTATAGCAGCTTGCTCGAATAAATTCCAGCCGGCGATGGACTCAATTTTCGGCGACTTCATGCAGCAATTTGGACCGTATGTTAGTAACAGCGGTGTTAGGGGGACATTCCCTTCAAAAGGTCTCAAATATTATTTTTTTTTTTTTGCTCAACTATTCAAGATTATGTGTGTACAGTTTTAGCTCGAAATTCAAAGTCTTTCGGGAAATACATGGACATTTAGTCGGTCACGCAAAGCGCCGCTTAATAAAAAAAATGACTGCAGATAACGATTTCGATGGGTCAGCTTTTTTTTATTAACTTCTTGCTACTTTTGATAATGAATGGGCAGGTTCAGCCGACATAAGGGACTTGAAAGAAAGCAAGTTTGTTGCATCTGATTGGCCAGCTGCCAAAAAATTGCCTTCCAATTAAGGCAACTTTATTGGAAAGATGACTGGAAAGTTAGGCCAGAAAAATCTCCCTTACTATCAAGTCAAGTCAACTTATGTCAAAATGACAATTGATCATATTTTTTAATTCAACTAAAAGCTGAACTTTATTACTCAATGATTTATTTTTTTATCTGCACAACTTCATTTAATGCTTTCTGTAAAAAGGTTCCTTGTAAATTTGGAAAAGAAATAAGTAATATTTCTTTAAAATACAAAATACAAATCATGATGGACTTGTAGCTTGCCTGAGGAGTGTTTTGTAGAAAATAATGATTTTGGTAATTTTTGTACTATGAACTTGAAGTAGAGGTTTGTGAAGTAAAGTTCTGAATTTTAAATTCATGACACTTGAAAAACTAACTAGTTGCCTTGGTCAAAATTTACGTTCAAAGAATGAAGTTGACTGCAAATGAAGTCCCTTATGTTGTCTGAACCTGCCCAATGACAAACCAAACCGAGCATAAATAAAGTGACAGCTGTCAAAAGGAAAAGAAATCGAAATAAGGATTGCCAGATTGAAAACAAGACGTACAAAAAACAGCCGTTATAAACTTTAATCTCTCAAAGTTTCTCCCAAATAAAATCGGAGATTTCTCAATAAATCTCTCGCAGAAGCCTACTGAGAAAAATTTCAGAAATCTTAGATATATGTACATATAAACTGGCGAACTGTAGTACTGACCGTTTTGATTATCCACTTTCTGTATAATAAGTTGTTTGACAGTTTTCAGCTGTAAATTTTAAAATTGAGGAGGTCTAACGGTACTTTGTAGGCTTTCAAAAACGGGTTTTTAATGGGTAAATTTAGATTTCCGTTAAAATTTGATTGGTTTCCTTGGCGCATGGAAAGCGTTTGTAACTGTTATTTTTTGTCATTGTATTAGTGGAACTTAGTGCTAAACATTTTTTAATTGTATTAGCGCAAATAGAGATAGATCTGCCAAAATATCCAGATCTGCAGATTTGATCCTAAATTAAAAATAAATCGATTTATTTTGCCCCATGGAATGCAAACACAGGGTAGGTAATGTATGTAAGTTTTGACAGATCTGTGTAAAAAATAAATTGATTTATTTTACCCATGGAAAATTTTGTTTACATGGAAAAGATTGTGCCTAAAGAGTATTTTCATCAAATAATAAGTTTTCTTTTCTATGAGAATGTTTTTCTTTAAAAAACAGAAAATGATTAAAGAGGTCTGTGAAGTTTTTTCTCCCAGTTCTCGTTTGGTTCGGCCGCTGTCAGGAATATTTTGTATACAGACATTTTAGTGGCGACTTTTATGAATGTAAATGAGTACTCCAAATGTACAAGTTCAAAGTAATTATTCTAGTAATTAAAAATTCCTAGTACCTAGGAGCTTGAGTTATACTTATGTAAGTACTATTTACTTTAAAGGTCTAAATTATTATAATATAAAACACCATTTTTAACTAAACTAAATTAAAAACTCAAACGGAACTATTACAAACTCCTTTCCTATCAATATTTTATACTAATCAACATCAACTATAATTTCTGGTATGTCCTCCATTCATGTACATTTTTTGAACTCGAACACCTTCAAGTGCTACAAAGAATACTAATTGAATTAGAAATATTTTTACTCCTACATGCATGTACATACATTATGTTTCTATAATGTACATACATGAGACATGACTGGAACGCTTACATCTCTTATCGAGTTGTCAGTCGTGCCGCATGGGGACTGGTCTTTAAGTGGGACACATGATAATTTAACCTAAATTCTTGTTGTTCTTAAAAAAATCTGGTGCAATGTGAATGATGGCCAGAATATACAAGTGCCAACATAAAGTCTAATACGTAAAGCAAACAACATACCATAAAGTAACAATCATCCAAAATACTTGACACTAACTGAGAAACCCAATTTATAATTGAGATTCCTAATTCATAGTATGTAAACGTTGCTTAATGTCGGGCTTATGAAATAGGTTAAATAAGTAGATTTGAACAAAATAATATACAGGGAGGGCCATCTAGTGGTTTCATTTTAAATCATAGCTTGTTTTTGACAACGACAGTTGGCCATACCTTAGGGGCCGGTTATAGCTATCAGTAAAATCCATCAGTAAAATTTGAAACAGAAGGAATATGAAATGTTTTACTGATGAGCGTTTATAGCAATCAGTAAATTTGCGTCATTAAATTAAATGTCACTTTGAGGCTTCGCTCCTCAGACAATTTTTTACTGTTGCTTTCATCGGTAAAATTTTTAATGATGTGTTCGGAACAGTAAAAAATTGGAACACCAACAGTAAACCGAAATGGATTTTTGTTTGGCTTTTGGCAGTCAGCTGTTCAGTAAAATAAAATTTCATCATTAAAAAAATTAAAATGGATTTATAAATTAAATACAACTTTAAATGCATTGTTTCTTTTTGAAAAAAATACTTGAATATAGGATTCATCTTATTGCATCAATCTTTTGCTAGAAATAAATCTTTTACATGTTCAAAAATTAAAAACAAAAATTTTACTGATAGCTATAACCGGCCCCTTACACTTTTTTCATGGGCGATGACGTGAAAGACAACGTCTATACCAATGCTCCACAGTCAATTCTAGATCTTAAATATGGCATTCGTAAAGTTTTTGTGGACATGTGTGAATATCTTTATTTTTACGATGAAATAAACGGACTTTCTGTTTTAAAAGAAAATAATCACCCCTGTTGCGAATGTCAACTATCAATTATTGATTGTTGATATATGTATTTTATAATTCGGAGTTTGAAAACTTCATTTGTTGAGATTTGTTTAACAAATTTTAGTTGGTTATGCATATTGTTGGTATAATGAGCAATTCAAATCCTTCTCAATCATTTTATCTCTTAGCAGTAATTAAATGTTAAATGTTCAACTTTAAAATTTATTAATTATCAATTGATAGTTGAAAAAACTCTAATTACAAAAAAAAACATGTTTTTTCAGACAGCAACTGCAGGTGTCAAAATGAAAAGTTTTAAATACCGTGTTAATTTAGGGATATAAAACAAAACCCGAGAAACTTCACGCACTTGACACATGAAAATTCAGTACTAATATTCATATGTATTTCTATATTTATGTATTCTATATTTATATGTACCTATATATGTAAGTCTCTCCATTGGCTGACTTTTATTGACGTTTCGTTACGTTTTTTGTTTTTCAATATTCAAAGATGAAAATTAAAATATATAAACATTTTGTGGGTATTGAATGTGTACGCACTGGAACATGAAACTTGTAATTTGATGCCGTTACAGAACTGTAACATAATTTGACAGATGGATGATCTTAAATCAAAGTAGCAGAACAAGTGGTTATTGGGCAGGTTCAGACAACATAAGGGACTTCATTTACAGTCAACTCCATTCTTTGAAGGTAAATTTTGACCAAGGCAACTATCGGGTGATTTTTTTGAGGTTAGGATTTTGATGCATTAGTATTTGACAGATCACGCGGGATTTCAGACATGGTGTCAAAGAGAAAGATGCTCAGTATGCTTTGACATTTCATCATGAATAGACTTACTAACGAGCAACGCTTGCAAATCATTGAATTTTATTACCAAAATCAGTGTTCGGTTCGAAATGTGTTTCGCGCTTTACGCAAATTTTATGCGTTTTTTTTTTTAAAAAGTTCTCAAGCTCTTAAAAAATCACCCATTATGTATTTATTGTCCTCCATACCAAAGTTCAAGTTTACTTATTATTGTTTGAAGGGTATATTTAGTAAAAGTGCTGCTTAAAATGAAACAAATTAATGAGTTTTACGTACATGTTTTTCTTAATATAGTAAATACTTCCATAGATTACATTTTATAAATGCAGAACATAGAAGAAAATATACATAAACAATAGTTTTCAGGTATAAAGCAGAGGTTAGTGTAAAAAAATATTTTTGAGAAAGCCAATAATATTTTAGGTATGTTCATTAAAGAAATTTCCGCTTTAGCTAACCTTCATCAACTTTTTAGAAAAAAAATTAGCATTAATAGCAGCCAATTATTTCATAGCATATTTAATTTTTCAGGTTGTAAAATGTCTAGAAATTTTCATACGCTACAAAATTCGTAATTTTATGCGTAAACATAGAAGATAACATTATTTAGCCAAGAAGTATGGGTTTTTGCGCGTATACCGTTTTTTTTCTATTGGGTGTTCGGTTTCCCCATACTGGAATAAAAAAAAGTTACTTAAATCTATTTATTGCACTCATTTAGTTGGTATTGTGTGTAAACACATTGCCTATTTCTATTCCTTAAAGATGCTTTACACAAAGCAACTTATTTTTAAAACATGGTTCCCTCAAATTTTTATTCCAAAACCTAACTACAAACAAAATTCTAACTCTAACATAGTCCCTTAAAAAGAAAATTTTCAGGAATATTTCTGCAACAAATAAAAATAAAATTTGGTCTTGCAATTATCGAACTGCTTAAATGATGAAAATACTAATCTAATTGAGGAATCTGAACTAGCTAAAGTTGGCAATGGAACTTCACAAGTATGCTTCTCGTAGCATTGTCTGTACAAAAAAAATACGAAGACACCCGCCTATTGTTTCCACCTGAACTTCTAACGTCGCCAAAAAAAATGCTCTTTTTTTATAAAGTATTAAGTTACACTAATGCGTTCGCAAATAATTTAAGTAAACAAAATACAGCACTAATAAATCATTAAATATGTATTTGGTCAATTTTATTTTATTTAATATACATTAACAACATTTATTTGGATTGAAATTAAAAAGCTATACAAATCTTCCAACTTAAGACCATGTCAGCACTTCAGATTCTGTTGGTTAGGATTGTTTAGTTTTTGAACGAGGCCATGAAACATTCAAAATGAAGCATTTAGATGGGGCTGATTAATATAATGAAGCATTTTGATGGGCCTGAGGACTAAATGTGAGAATGTATTTGGTTTTTTGCATCATTTCACGCACACTTTCTCACATTTAGTGCTTAGTTAGCTTGTAGGCAAACCGAAATGTAAGTCTGAGATTCCGGTCTTGGACCTTGGTAATGGAGTGTTTTTGCTATAAACTTGCCTTACTTTCAAGTCCCTTAAGCATCATTCACATGAGCGCGACCAACGAACGACGAATGAATTACAAAATGTGAGTTTATATACGTTTGAAGACATATTTCCACACAAATTCTTAACAAAACGATAGCAATATAGTTTCTATTTGATTTATGATGCATACTTTTACTTTTCAATATCATATATTAATAAATTTAAGAGAACAAATTTATTCGTCGCGAAAAAAATTATAGTTGATACGAACTGTCAAACTTTATATTATATTATTATCGTTCACACATTATCCACACTCGCAACGAATAAAAAAATCGCGCGTACTTAACCTAAAAAAATCGTTCTTGTTTTGGTTTCGGTGGTGAATGTCAAACTTCATTCGCGACGAATTAAAAACTCTCATGTGAAATAAATGTCAAAATCGACGAATATTCGTTCATTCGTTGGTCGTGCTCATGTGAATATTGCTTTATGTCGCCTGAACCTGCCTATTGAATGAAATTCATCAAAAATGCTCAATTTACCAAAATGACAGTCAAGTGTAACAATGGATATGATTCTTTCTTTTACTTCTAAATAAAATTTAAACCGTCAAATTCATAATTGCGTTTCTCTTTTGTTCAGTGTGATCAAAGCTTAGAAGTTGTGTTCCTTTTTACAACGGTTTCTGTATGTCCATAAAAGCGCTTAAATGTAAAAAATAACCCAGCGTAAGGAATTCACAACAAAAATACTCTCATTTATCTTATTTTGCAACACATTTGCATATTTCTTACACATCCAATCTAAACATACAAATATCATCCACACATGAAAATAATATACGAGTACATACCTAAATTCGCATAGACGTTGTCCGCTTTGCACTTGACTGATCCTCCAACACCAGCGGCGGTTTTAATATCAAAACTTATTTTCTGCTGTTTCCGGCGCAACTCAGCACTCTTGGGTGGTGGTGGTCGAGCTGGTTTATTGGCCTCATGATTCTTTTGCCCAGCTCCAGAATCGGTCTTACGCAATGGTGGAGCCGGCGGTTTATTTGCCCCGCCACCATTACCGCTGCTACTATTTGCATTGCTGCTGTTGTTGCTATTTCCCGCATTATTCGTTGTCACCACGATCGTCTGTGATGTGATATTGTCATTAGTTTTTGTTATATCCTTAACCACTTCGACAGCCGTGGGATTTATATCGATCGGATGTATGATCACAAGACGAGGCTTACCCATGGCAACCACTCCCGATTCATCACCCGTCACAATCTCCGAATAAATGCCATCCTTCTTATGCAAATTGTCTGTGGTTTTGCTCGCTCCCATGCGAAGGAATTTCCTAATGGAGAATTTATTCTTCTTCTGTTGCTGTTGTTGCTTCTTCATATCATCTGTCAGGGTTAGGCATTCTTCGGAAAGGGAGAAGCTCTTGTGCGACTGTTGGACTGTCGTTGAGCATGGCTCCGATGAAAGGGTGATAAATTGACCTGCTGGCGACGATGGAGGTGACGCCGAGAGTTGCTGTGTCAGCTGAGCCTTACGATGGGAAGAAAAGGTATTGAGAGACCGGAACTTAGGATTGACTGTGGCACGTTCACGTTTATCTTTCTCTCGAATTACAGGCGATGCTGTGCTCTTGACGCCTACTATAATGGATGTCTGCTGTTTTCTTGTGTAGATACTATTTGTGGCACAGGCAAGTTGCTGTTGGGGGGTTAATGATGCAGCACTTTCATCAGCAGGAATTTTGGCTTCGTCGGATGGAATCTTTTCTGGATCTGGAGATAGTTCGACTGCAATGTTGTAGTCTCTTTCAGGGGTTGGAGGTGCACTGGACTTATCTTCGGTTTGGGGGCGGCTTGGTGCCCGTCCTTTTTTCAGAAGCTTAGATTGCTCTTCCAAAGCAGTATCTAGTGCATCAGCTGAGTTAGGCATTGTTGAGGGCTTCATTACTTGTTGTAGCTGAGTTATTACCTGCTGTTCAGCAGATGTCGGGTGACGCTTTGTCGTGAATGTTTTCATCACTGATGGTTTGACTGGAAGGTCGGGTTTTTTGGCTGGTGTGTTCTTTTGCAAGCCATGCAAGAAAGACGGCCTAGCCTCATGTGACAACGCTGTTGGTGGCGGTGATTTGGGCAGTGCCGGCAGTTGTTGTTGCTGATTTTCCAGACTTCCGTCTGGATCAGCACTGCCATCTGGCTCACCAGCTAGCTCTCGGCTCTTTTCCAAAGAGAAATTTTTTGCTGACACGGTTGTTACTTGATCTGTCACCTGAATGTCCTCGTAGTCCGAATTATTTGTGCTTGCACTTAACTTCTTCTCGACACCAGATTTTTCGTTTAAATTCTTGTAATCGTTCCCAATTGAGATACCTATCCCAGAATCTGATTCACTCCTGGTCATGTTGTAAGACGAAGTCTCCTCATCACTGCTTCCGTCAAAACTAGACCCTGTAGAGTCGAGTGCATCATCGGAACTACACTTCGTGACGATCAATCCGTCAGAAGTGATCTTGCTGGTCATGAAGTTTCCTTCATGCAGGGAATATGTAGCTGATCGGGTCTTCGATGACAACAGAATATCAGTGATGTATTGAGAGCTTGAATAGACAGAATTTGAATCGTCAGAATCAAGTTTGGTTACAACTTCTCCGCAATCAGTTTGATCTTCTTCCTTGATGCTCTTCCCATCAGAAACATTTTCATAACTTATTTCGGTCTCCACAACATCATAGTAAGCCGAAATACCATTTTCACTGTCTGAACAATTGCTCTCGGAGTCTGAGTATTTCTGCATCGTGCTGACACTTATTTTTGGTTTGATCTGATCCTTGGTGATGGGAGAGTTCCTAGCAATTGGCTTTTTGAGGTCAAGAAATGGCTTGTTTTCTTGCGCGTCAGCCAGGCTAGTGATCTCGAATTTAATTTTTGAATCAGTGGAAGGGCTTTTGTTCTGCAGTTTTTTCTTCTGGTCACTCTTGTTCTGTTCGAGTGTCTCCGATATTTCTTCTAAGAGTGACTTTTCCATTGCTCTTTCGATTGGCGGACTATTTTTACCATCGGCTGGAGTTTTCGTTTCCAATGCACTGTTAACGGGCATCACACTTATTTTAGCGACAGTCGTCTTCTGAATTGGTTCTTCTTTCACTTCGAACTTAGCCTTGGACGCAGAACTCAGTTTCTTCGAACTTCCAAAAGGTGTCACGTTGATCTTAAGCGTTTGTTTCTTGCCTTCTTTATCAACTTGTGGAGCTCCAAGCTTAAGTGCTGCAAACGATTTCTTGATATTCTCTTGAGGATCACCCAAAAGATTGCCATTGTTCATATTAAAATCTGTATTGGCCTTTGTCAGTTTCTTCAACTCTAAGTTCTCTTCCTCATCCCCAGCTCCAGTCGATTGATCATCGTTGCTATGCGAATTGTTCATAAACTCATCGTCATCATCATCACTGTTTGTATCTTCAGACCAATCACCGCCATAACCAATAACTTCGGAAATTTGTTTGGGAAAACATACTTTATTGGTTTTCTTCGATTTTGGTTTGGTGCCCTTGATAATGCTTCTGGCAGGCACTTTGTTCTTATTGGGATAATCAGTCTTTGTGGTGTCTACAGCAGCTGCTCGTCGACTTTTTAACGAAGATACAGCTGATTGTTTGTGTTCCTCTTTTGATTTGAAACAATTTGAGCATAGATCTTTCTTCCAGGCATTTTGTGCAAAATGTGGACAAATTGAAGAAGACATGGTGTTTTGCTGTTTGTAGGTTATAGTTGTTGTTGTTGATGAGTTAACTCTGATGGGTTCGGGTGGGATGAATTATTTTACCATTTTCTGTAAAAGAAAATAAAAATAAATATTACAATTAAGGTAAATACTTGGATTTAAATATTGTTATTTACTATAGCAGACGTCACTTTGACAGATGTCACTTTGAAAGATGTCAGTACCATATTCACATAAAGGCCCAACTATAATAGACTTAACCGAGCCTAAGCCAGCTCAAGGAAACGAACCAATACGCAGCCTTATATGTCACTAACCATAATAGACGTTCTGCTCAGTTTCGTTAAATTTCGGTAACTTTCGCGAAATTACGCAAGAGCCATTTAAATGGCTCGAACTTAAGCAAATGTCAAATTTGAAACGCATTTGCTTAAGTTACTTGAATCCATTATGGTTACTTTTTGTTTTGACGATAACTTCTGATAACTTTTCGTTCGGTTTTGACATTAGCTTACTTTCGGTTAAGTCTATTATAGTTGGGCCTTAAGACTCACTTCCAATTGACAGTTATCAAAAGAAATATGTCAAAAATAAACAAACCAAAACAAGAGCAGAATATATTTTATTTAGTGTAAACTCACCCTAATGTCAATTCTTGTTTCTTTATTATTAGCAATTTTAATAAATCTTTAATACCCGATAAGAACTTGAATAAAATTTCCTGATTTCTGAATAGAATTCTAATCAAGAAGTATAACTAACCTAACCCACATAATTCTATAATCTACTTTGGTGAAATGCAACGTTCACATTTCACCTACTACTGGTTTTCTTAATAAATTCTTTGAAGAAGGATTTCAAGCTTCAATAAGTTATTATGTGAACAACATTTCTGTATCTTTGTTGCACTTGCACGTAGATACATTAGCAATGATTGCAATTCTAAGAAAGTAGTCCTCATTTTGTTTTGATTATATATTTTGATAGTAAAAATTCTTGTGTGCATCTGAAACCTGGTTTAAATTGAACTTGATATTCGATTTTATTTTTATTGCATTCCGATCCGATGTTGAAAAATTGATGTTACGGATCAAGTTTGTATACTTTGGATGTTATGCAAAAGTAGATGAATTTATTTATTATACAAAACACTTTAGCACAACAGAAACGAGACACAGTTTGATTCAAGTTATTGTTTTGTTTTTCATTTAAGTGTCATCGAACCTTTTGACGTATTGAGTAGTTTGTGATTTTGTATGAAATGTCATATTTGTAAAGTGATTTGTTTCCTGGATAGAAATTGAACGGTTAATTTGGCCATTGCCTTATTTTTGACTTTTGAATCAGGGTTGAACCTGACTTAAGTCAAGGGTAACTTACAAAAAATGAAAATGAAAGGTATCTCTTTACTGTTTCCTACATGGAAGTTTAACGGATTGACTGGCCATGGTCATTGATCTTTGAACTGAGGTTGAACCTGACTTAATTCAGGGGTGATATAAGAAAAACGAAAAATATGAGGTGCGCTATTCTATTCGTTTATGTTGTATAACATATGAACACAACATTTTTAAAAACTCGCTTTGTGTCACTTTTATATCCCAACGTATTAATAAATTCGAATTTATCGTAATGGTCCGATGGGTTTGCTTATAATTAGCAGCTATTCAGTGTATCTTAACATGTTTGAATTATTAAACAATTGATGCCCCAAACTGAGTTTATTTTGTTTTTGGTGCGAAAGCGACCCCGATTATTCCAACTCGAGAAAGTGATTTATTTGTAGTTTTCTTATCTGTTGAAGCTTGTAGCGCAGGCAATTTTGATTTGTTTGCGTTTTTGTTTTTTTTTTTCAATTAACAATTATTGTAAACAATATGAGGATGAGCTACTTATTTGTTCGTTGCGATTGAAAATATTTTATTCATTAGGTTGTTTTACTGAAAACAAAACATATTTTTCCTCATGCTTATAACTATCTGACATTTCAGGAATTGAAATGTTTCTGCACAAGCTGACATGCGTTTATGGAATAACAATAAATCTCTTCCTTGTTGGATTAAACAACCTTTTAAGTCTTATTTTGTGGTTTACTAATTTTAAATCTGATATATTCAACATATTGTCTAATTCCAATGAACGTAACGTTATCAAGCGATTAATGAATCCATTGAAATTGTTGCAATTGATGAATATATGTCAAAATTGACGTTTGATTCCCTCTGCAGCCTGCTCATTAGATTCTGTTATGGGGTTTTCCATCGGTAAAACACCTACATCAATTTATTTTTCATCTAGATCTGCACACATTTACCCTGTTTTTGAATTACAAGGGGCAAAATAAATTGATTAATTTTTGATTAAAGATCAAACTTGCAGATTTAACAGCGTTTGCACTAATACTAATAATATTTATAAAATTGTTTAGCTGTAAATTTGACAGCTTTACCCTACTTGTAAACACATACACGAAGTATTACAATAGCAAACAAAAACAATTCCGCCACGAAAAAAATCAATTTTTCAAAGAAATCCGAATTTACCCATGAAAAACCTAATTAGTGTGTATAATTTGTAAAGAAGCTTTCCGAAGTGTTCAAGTAAATTCAAGTGGGTTTCGATTTGTGATTATTTTGGAGACAATGTAAATGACATTAGTTCTGACAGTTATCAATTAAACTTGTGTTAGTAAAAGAAAAACGGATACAGTACAGATAGCAGTATACGGTACCAGGTATTGGATACATCAGTTTTTTTATAATTCTTAATGTAAGTTAACTAGATATAAGACTTTTGCAATTAGTAATACGTAATACGGGTAAAAATAATTCTAATACCCCATAAAGAAATTCCAAAAAAAAAAACGAGATATTTAAACCACTTAAGTTTGTTTTTCATATATTTTAAATAAATAAATATATTATATAGTCTTTTACTAAACCGTATCCCAAGGTGAAAAAATGCCTTATAGTCTTATAAATCAGTCTTTTAATAATTGTCAGCTAACTAAATTGTGTCCCAAAATTAACGCAAGATTTGAATTAAATAGAAAACGCCGTTTTTAGTCTTTTGATAGTTATATTTTTATTGACTCGTAAAGTACATAGGATAAGGTTATGTATGGAATAACACATCGGACAAATGGCCTTCACGGCTTTGCATGCACATGCGCACTCTTTTGTTGAAATTTTCCATGACCATTCTGCATAAATGTGGCTGAATTTCGTTGATGCAGCGTTGAATCTCCTCCTTTAATGCACGGGTGGTTGTGGTCTTGTTGACATAGACTTGTGATTTCAAATAACCCCATAAAAAGAAGTCTAATGGTGTTAAATCACACGATCTAGGAGGCCAATTTTGATCACCGAAACGAGAGAGTACACGACCTGAAAATGTCTCATGCAGTAATTGAATTGTTTCACGGGCTGTATGACATGTGGCATCGTCTTGTTGAAACCACATATTGGACACATCAATATCATCCAATTTTGGCAGAAAGAACTGTGTAATCATGTCGCGATATCGAGCACCAGTAACAGTCACTGCTTGACCAGCATCATTTTCAAAAAAATATGGCCCAATTATGCCTCCAGCCCAAAATCCACACCATACAGTCACGCGTCGTGGATGCATTTGTTTTTCGGCAATCACATGTGGGTTATCCGAACCCCAAATGCGGCAATTTTGGCGATTGACAAAGCCATCAAGATGAAAATGTGCTTCATCGCTTAGGATGATTTTGCTCGAAAAATCAGGGTCCATTTGTTGATGTTCAATAATCCATTCAACGAACTCTCTTCTCTGTCCATGGTCATTAGGCTTCAATTGTTGTGTTAATTGAATTTTGTAAGCATGAAGACACAGATCTTTGATGAGTATACGCTGTAGAGAGGTTCTTGAAATTTGCAATTCTTGTCCACGACGTCAAATTGAGGTTCCTGGATTGTCAGCAACACTCTCACGCACTGCTTCGACATTCACATTTGAACGGCTTGTTTTTGGACGACCAGTGTGTTTGGCGTCTCCAACGGATCCAGTCTCCATGAATTTTTCAATTAATCTCTTCACAGTTGACGAAGTTAAAACACTATTCCGACCATATTTTGTATGAAATTTTCGAACTGCAGCCGCCAAGCTTTCACTATTTTTGAAATATTCTTTAATAATGAAGACACGTTGTTCTATCGTGTAACGCTCCATTTTTAATAACCCTATACTGTTAGCTGTCAAATTGCTTTTTTTTCAGGGTTGCCAACACTTCACTGCACAAATGGCGACAAATTCAAATCTTGCGTTAATTCTGGGACACCCTTTATTTGCTATTTTTATCCATACATCAAATTATTATATACTAAAGTAACGAAAATTTAAATAACAAAAAACAAACAAGGGACTAATCAATGCAAGCAAACAAAATATTTCTCTCTTAAAATCTATTAAATCTCGAGTTTTTTTTGTGTTATGCATATTCCCTTTTGGAAGTTAACATCGCTTTGATTAAAAAAAAACTATTAAAGTGTAAACATCCCATAAAATCCATGTTTAAGTCTGATTTTTTGACATTTACTACAGAAATCTAATGAACAATTAGAGAAGTTGTGTTGTGGGCTGAAAATATCATACACATATTCGTACACTTATCATTATATCACCGCATATTGATGCTACCGCCTATGCTCGTAAATTATGCCCACCCAGGGGTGTTCCATTTTATTAGATTCAACATTCAAACATAAAAACCGTTAAATTGAATGTATTATGTGCATTTCCTTTGAATACAAACAAAAATAAAAAAACAAATGTCAACGCATTTGACAAATCGATTTGAATGTGGCTTCCATTGCATTGAGGCCGTCAAATTTACATAGTATATTCTCTCGTACAATGTACGTTCACCTACTTTGGTGGCTTCGTTTTTATTTTGCGAGAATATACCGGTCTACGGATTGACAGTGTTTGGTAATACATTTTGTGTGGTTTGTCAGCGTCAGCGTTTACTGAATTGAAAGCACATTTATATATTATGGATGAAAAAGATCAAATGAATGTCATTTATCTCTAACGTTAGCATACATTATGGATACAAGGAAAGTTAAGATTAGAAAAAAGAAGGGGCCAAGCAATTTATAAGGAGGTAAATGGATTAGGTCCAGATTATAACTTAAATCTAAGCCGTGGGATAGGATTAGTATTTCATACTGATTGCAGAATCCGATGAATTACTTGGCAATGGTTTCAGAGTAATTTCTGACATTTTTACTATGGGGAAATGTCAAAATTGACGTTTGTGCCCTTCCGCAGCCTACGCATGGCATTCTGTAATCGGTGTCATTATTGACAAATTGTATGGAAGCATGGTGGATTTACATGAAAACATCTAACGAGCGTTAGTAAAAGATAAGCAGAGAAGTTTTTGATGTTTGAAACTTTTTTTTTCAAGAACAAATACTCATTTTCAAGTACCAAGCAGTACATTTCTTATTATAAATGAACTTCAAGGCTATTGTAATTAGTCATATGACTAGAAGTAATTATTCTTTCAGATATAAACAATCTTAAAGTTTGACTTCTTCTTGATTTAATCACTTTATGTTCATCATCTTTTCATTATTAAACAAAAAAATGTAATTTCAATACGTCATATCTAACAACAAACATCAAACATGAAGACAAAAATGAATAATCATTATGTCGGCATAATTTAATAGCCGGCCGGTTGTATTTTTTGTTTGTTTGTTTGTCCCTGTTCAACTTGACCATCATTTTTATAATGAAGGTCAAAAAATTATATGATGGGTTGCATCGTTGCGTGTCAATTTGAATACAATAATTATATTCTCATAAGTTTCACATTCATGTAACATAATTATAGACTTTTTAGCTTAAGAAATTCAATTTGAATGAATGTGCACAAATCAAATGATAAGATTTTTTGAATGAAATGAACATACGAGTATGTGAATAATTTTAACAAAGAAGTATGAAGGTTCTTTCAAAATGTGTATACACCAAAAATAAGATTTAGTTTATAACATAGAACATTAACTCAAGGTTACGTTTTGGTTTAAATCTTTTTTTTTAAATATTTAATGATTTTGCAGTTCTTCAATATTTATACTTGATCAAAAATTGAGAGATTTAAATAAATATAAATGTACCAAATAGTTAAAGTCAACTTACATTTTAATATTAGACTTGGTTTTTGATCTTTTTGTTAGATGAAAGAATGCAGTGCTGCAACTTATTGTGACCTGGAAAAGAAATAAAAACCAAAATTAAATTAACTATTATTTAACGAAATGCAACAAACATATGTTTTAGTTGGGAATTCACTAAGGCGGCGGGTGGGGGCGCTGTGGTAACTTAAAATGTCAAACTGTCATATTTGTAGTTGCCCACTTTTTTTTTGGTTTCGAAAATTTTTCTGAGAAATTACTGCATATATTTTCATATCCAATTTTTTCAAGAATATTGGACAATGTTAGAAGTGTTCAAGCCAATAAAAAGAAAACATTCACTGTGAACGCACCCTTAAGCATCATTCACATGAGTGCGACCAACGAACGACGAATGAATTACAAAATGTGAGTTTATATACGTTTGAAGACATATTTCCACACAAATTCTTAACAAAACGATAGCAATATAGTTTCTATTTGATTTATGATGCATACTTTTACTTTTCAATATCATATATTAATAAATTTAAGAAAACAAATTTATTCGTCGCGAAAAAAATTATAGTTGATACGAACTGTCAAACTTTATTCGCGTTCCACATTATCCACACTCGCAACGAATAAAAAAATCGCGCGTACTTAACCTAAAAAAATCGTTCTTGTTTTGGTTTCGGTGGTGAATGTCAAACTTCATTCGCGACGAATTAAAAACTCTCATGTGAAAGAAATGTCAAAATCGACGAATATTCGTTCATTCGTTGGTCGTGCTCATGTGAATATTGCTTTAAACCAATGACCAAAACCAAACTGATAATGTCAAAAGGCAAAACTCAGAAAAGAAATTATGCCCTGTTTACATCAGGATTTTTGAAAATAATAAATTTGCATAGCATATTGCATTTACCTAAAATAATGTACATGACGACTAACAATTTTACTTGTATCTACTTCCTACATTCAATGTCAAAGTTGAGCACGTTTTTTTATTTTTTGTGTGACTATAATTAAAATCAACTGAAACTTTCACTTAGATGCAACATAAGATGGGTGCATCTGCTGCATGTACAATTGAAATGAAGCAAGAAATGCAATGACTTCTTTGGAATTTTCATTTACTTGTGCTGTAGAAGATGAAGAAGAAGAGTTGTGCTCTTAATTACATATCGATATAGGCAACTAAAGCTATATACATATATGTATGTATATAGTTTGTAAATACGTTCCTACATTAATTTATATGTGAACAAAATTCTCACTCGGTATTCACTTCACGTAGTACATATTTATGTTATTTTTATTTTCTTTAATTAAAAAAACAATGTGCATGCATGCATTTGACGTCCAACAACTGACAACTTACAAAACAACAACAACAACAGCAGCAACGAAACAACCAACCGATCAACCAACAACGATGACGTTAGTTAATGAACAAGGTCTGAAGTCTGAACTGAACTCTGAACTGAACTGAACTGAAAGTGAGGTTATGTAAAAATGTCAGCATAAACATTCCATGACTTTAGACACACACAAAAAACACATTGACAATAATGGTAATGAAAGTGAAATTCAGGGTAAGAAAAATAAAAAGGTTAAAGAACTTTTATTTGGTGAATTTTTATAACACTTAATATTTTTTTTTGTTATTCTCTTATGTTTATAATCAACAGCAATATCGTGGAATTTAAGTCTTTTGTCATAATTAAGTGGTATAATGTTACAGTCGCCAAAAAAAGCTGCTTTTGAACGAAAAATAAATAAGCCAACGAACTATGGATTGATATTTATTTTGCCCTCAGGTAAAGTTCTATTAATTAAAAATGATAAACAGTTAATTTTGTATAACTAATTTCATAATATTGAAATATGAAAATATTTGTTGTTTTCTCTTTAACACACGAGTATAACTTTTATATGGCAATTTCTATGGGTAACTGTTGAAGAAGTTTTGATCCGGGATCCCAATGAAAGAATTAAACACCAGGTTCTCGGTTTTGAAGTTTAATGTGGTTGTCAGAGTTCGAGATTATTCCTTTATTTTGACATTGAATTCGGATTTGAAATTTATCCTGCTTTTGGTTTTGATTTAGACTCCAAACTCTGGTTTTTTCATATCAATATTAAGACTTCCGGATAAATATAATATTCAAATTAGTATCTTAACAAAATTTCTGGCATTTTAAATATCAAAATTTCCAATCACCAGAACGATAAAAAATACTTTGAAAATCGCGATTGACAGTGATAGGCCGCGTTCCAAAAACTAAAAAAATGGTATTTATAAAGCGTTTAACAAAAGGGATGATTTTGACAGCTTATGGCGGCCATATTGTTTCTTTTAATTCCTGTCAAAATATCTTATTTAAATTAGTTACTAATGACTTATCATCATTTCAAGTTACAGCGTCGAGCGACACGTGCAAATAATAAAACTTATTGGAAATTGATCCCAATTTTGGTCGAAAAATCATCTTTAGCGACCTATTTTGAATAAATAGGTATGTGAATAAGCAAAATTTCCGGTTCTGGGACTACACCAATTCATGCAAGATTCAAGAGATGCTAATGCATCCAAATAAAGTAACTGTTTGGTGTGGATTTTAGAGGCGTCTTCGGTCCGTACTTCTCTGAAGTAAGCCAGGCCATCCACCGTCGACGGGGATCGCTTTATATGTCGATAATTACCATCTTGTGGCCTGAGTTGGATGATATGAAAACCGAGGACATATGGTTTGAATAGGATGCCGCTTCGTCCCACACAACTCAAGAAACAAAACAATCAATATTCTACGTGAGCGGTTTCATGGCATGATCATCTCGCACCGAGGAGACGTGAATTGGCCACCAAGTCTATTGCCTATATCTTGTGGGGCTTTCTTATATCGCAAGTCTATGTGAATAAGCCGCAAACCACAGCGGCCCTCGAAGACAACGTAATGCATGCTATCGGTCAAATTTAGCCTGATTTATGCGCAGAAGTCATCGAAAACTGGACCCTTCGAATGCACGATGTCAAATAAAAACAAAATCTTATTGATGTTTCATATGCAACTTGTACTGTACTGTTTTAAAATCGACCTTTAATTGAAAACCCTTTAGGTGACATTTTGCCGTTGTTGCAAAATATCCATTGAAATTGAATTTCAAAATTCACGACTAAATAAGCGAATGTAAACAATTTTTTTTATTTAACAGTTAAATGTCAAACGCAAGCAACTGAGCTAAAAGCCGTGTTAGTTAGGTATACCACCCTATAAAATGAACGATTTGACATATGGATTACATGTCAAAGTATAGACAAATATATACGGTTGTCTAATACAAATTGTTAAAACTAAAATACATAATAAATGTTGCCATATCTGTATGACAGCATTTTTAACATTATGTATGTTAATGTAAAACTACGTTTTAACAGTTATTAATGATTTGTTCACATATTTCATATTATAATGAAACGAATTAAAGCACTTGATTAAATCAGTCTCTCAGACTGGAGACATTACATTCCTTCCACCACCTACTCAAATGTTTTTCTCTTCTAGAGGTCAAACTAGGTATTAGCGGACGCTTTGCAATTGACAACCTTGAAAATCACTTTTAATACAAAAAAATAAAAATAAAACAGATTTATAACATTAACCTTATTTTTAGAAATGATCTTACATTGACGTTTCTTGTCATTAAGTGTGAGTTAAAATTGGTTTTAAAACTTTGCACGCTGCTAATTATATTTGCATTCATTAAGTCCTCATGTCATTTACACACGATAAAATCATTATCTATGTCATTTTATAAAGATCTGTCTACTTACAAATTCAAATTGTCAAACAAAATACGGCACCGTACGTCGATTCTTAGAAACTAGACAATTAAACTCAATAATTTAATACCATTTCACATCAAAAAGTAGGCTCGATTGTGAGATGTTTAGATTGAATATCACAAATGTTGATATGTACGTTATCTCGCGTGCTAAAAACATTCAAACGCATATGCATCTTCTCTATTCATCTGGGCGTATCAGATTTTACACGCTTTTATGGTAACGAATAAACTTAACTAAAGCTATATTTTACTTCACTTGCGGTGGTTCGGTTGATTATTATGCGCACGTGAGTTAATTTCACTTTTCACTCTCTTGTCATTTAAAAAAAAAAAAAACAAAAAATTCAGAAGCTGGAAAAGAAGAAATCAGATCAGCATTTTAGTTATTGCAAGACTCAAGTTTTTAATGTTTCAATCCCACAATATAACCAGCGAAAAAATGTGTATATGTACATATATGATGTATCTTTCCGCAAATTTATCTATGAAATTGCTTGTTTGTCAGAACGTGAATCATCTCTTTATGAGTTTAGCTTCACGCCAATGCACGCGATACACAAAAGCACGTTTGGATCTGGAATTGACATACAACAGTGCTGTACCAACAAATCTTTTCTATTTAAAAAAAAAAACCATAAACAACTTCCAGCTTATATTTTTACCAATATGATCAAATAAAATTTTGCGGAAATAGTAACAATGGTTGGCGGCACGTAATAATGTTAACATGTAACTCTTCCGCTTGTTCAGACATGTCAAGTAATTGACTGAATTTAAAATTTAAGACAATGGCAACTTACGCAGTCAAACAATCATACAAAAATGTTATTCTCACGATTATCGACACTTAAAAGTCACTGACAAATACCCAAACATAATTGAAAATTATGACATTCCCTGAATTGTTAGCAACACTGGACAGGTTCAAACGACATAAGGAACTTGAAAGTAAGGCAAGTTTCTAGTAATGATTGCGGCCAGCTGCCAAGAGAGTGCCTTCAATCTAAATCTCCTTAACTATCAAGTCAAGTCCACTAATGTCAAAATGAAAAAAAAAAACATTTAAGTTCAAAGAATGCAGTTTACTGCAAATGAAGTCCCTTATGTTGTCTGAACCTGTCCATTTATACGCACTATTTGGATATTGACGTTTCAATGACGAAACTAAACGTCACTAATTAATTTTCAATAAGCTGATGATCAATTCCCCACCGTGTATTTACATGTGTTAGCTTATGACAATCTAGAAATTTTTTATTTATCAAGAACCTGTCAAAAACAGTTTTTGAGTTTACAAACTTATTTATAAAATAGGTCTTTATGCAGCAATAATTTACGTAATATACGTAATTTTATTTATAATAGACATAAAAAGTACCTTACAAAAATAACACGTCATTTCAATATCAGTAATGCCAGATTTAATTTTTAGTGTGAAATTATTTAAGGTCATCACCAAATTTGGTACGTTATAATAATTATGGATACTGAATAGATGCGTTTGAAAACTTTGGATCGAAGTGTCACAAGAAGAACAAAATATGTGAAATATTTTGAAGTTTTATTTACGTTATTGTATGTATGTATTTCCAAAACTTCAATGGTGGCTTGAGTATTAACTTTCAATGCTTTAAAAGTTGTCAGTTTGTCAGCAAAACAAATCATTTTACATGGCCCCATACGAAATTTTTGGGAAGCGTTAAATTGCACGAACGACGGAGAGGAATCTAAACAGAACCACTTCTAGAAATAAACTTGTCACCAAATCGATTTTCCGATAAATTGATGGTGTAGCACAATGTATGACAAGTGGGGCCGCATGCTTATATTTGTTTATCGACGAAGCCATTTTTTTTTCAGAAATAAAAAAAATGGCTTCAGACAAAAACTTATTTGTTTTTGCCTTAAACGATTCATGATGAACTAACAAGACATCCTCAATTGTCAAACCATAGACGTAGACTATCGAAACTTCTAATACGGCGATAAAAGCATCCTTTAGATTTTAGTTGATATGCTTGGTTTAATTAGAGGCAATGGAAATTGCCTTACCGTGAGAATAGTTTCACTAGAAATTATCCGCACACTACTGTGTATAACCATTTTTAACTTTATTACGGAAAATGAAACCAACCAAACTAAGAAAACAAAACACGCAAGTGAAACTGCTATACCTAATATAAAGATGGAACTTTGATGCATTTTTAACTCATAAACAGATACCTACAAAAAAAGCAACGCAAGTGGACAGCAAATAAGTCAAAGGAACACCATCAGGCTTATTTACATGCAAACATACCCATCAGGGTTACCATGTCTTTATTTAGTTAAAGAGTCCAATTTTAAACTATTTGTAGCGCGATACTAATAAAAACAGTTTAAAACTTTAATCATAACCACACTTTACTACTATTACTTCTACTATGCAAAGTTAACAATTGTGTAACGAAATACATACGTCAAATCCCCGACAAGAAGTAGTTAATTCGAAAATTGTTTAAAGTTTTTACGTCTGTGTTCTGATTAATATTCGTGAATATATGATTAGACTTGGGCTATTTATTTATATGTCATACTGACATTTCTGTCGAGAATTTTGAATAGCCCAATTTGCTATAAATAGCCCAATCTGGCAAGCCTGTACAAGTGTACATACCATATATGCATATATCTGTGCCACTTGAGAAAAGGAAATTGTCGGAATGCCTTGATGTATCAGCCAAATAAAAAGCCTTTAAACACAATAAATTCCATCAGCAGACTCCTTTTTTATACCCAACTCGTATTAAAGAAAGAACGCACAATAATTTGCCCATAAAACCACCATATTCAATTGAAACACAACGCCCAGCTTCCGTTTAGGAGTAATTTTATTCCTCATTTTTGTTTCGTTGTCCGTTGTCATTTTGTCTTTGGTGTGGAACTTAAATTTTTTTGTAAGTAAGACGATTCATTAAAACTTTTATATGAAAATGTTAATTTTTTTTATTAAATAACAAAACAAGGAGAAAGGCACTCAAAGCGGAATTAAAGTTACTTTTGACTTTATCTTCATTATTATGTATATGTTCATACGTAGATGGTGGTATTTGAATGTTTATAAATTTCAATGAATGAACGTGCTTGGAAATTAAATAAATGCTTGGTAGAGAGCATCAGATAATATAGTAATTTGAATATTGGATTTGGAATCACACATAAAAGGTTCTGTATACTGTGTTGTGTGTAATATGTTCTGAGGGAATTAAAATCATATTTAAGTATCATTGAACAAAAATTTTAATTTATATTCAGTTTTATTAATATTCAAATTGCAACACAGTCAAACCTGCTTTTCAAACCCCAATACAAAAATCTGTTACAAACTGAAAGTATTTGATCTTATTGCGAGTATATGTATGTCCAAAACTTGATACCAAATTCATTCATTTTGGCGTTTCGGATTGGTAAAAAAAATGTATGTAAGTAAATACAACGTTCAAAACAGAAAAACCAAGTGACATTTGGTTTCATTTGACATTTCTTTAGAAGATGAACTGTTATTCTTCTTCTTTTTCTCCTTCTCGACAAGTCGAAAACGGATTAAAATGTATGGAAATAAAGAGTAAGTAAGAGTAAGGTATAAAGAATACAAGGTATGCTTGACAGTTCTGGTCGACTGAATCGTGACGTCATTGCGAGTGAATTTTCTTATTTATGATGTTTTTTGATATTCTTTGGTTCTCAATCGGCAGATCGACAAAAACTAAACAATAATTTTTTGTTATTGAGAATTGAAACATTCATAATTTATTTCATTTATATTATTATATGTTCTGCAAAGACGAGCATCACCTCAAATTGATAATGTTAAAAAGGTCCTTAGTGATTCTTAAGTGCTTAGTTAATCCCTGGCCTATTGTATTATTTTGGTTGAAGAAGAGTTATTACGGTAGGTGGTTCATAATATGGTTAAACATATTGTTAAATTTGATTAATGTTTAATTATCTATAGTTTTAGATGGCCAAACATTTCATGAAGAAAAAGTGCGAACGATTATTGAACAAAAATTCTCAGGATTCCAATTGCTTGAATTGAAATTATCTTGTGGTTATTTGATAAATTTGATCTTCTCAAGGTATAATTAATAATTAAATTAAATAATGAAATTCTATTTATTTAATTTTGTTTGTTTTGTAGAATTTACAACCAAGAATGCCCTTGAACAAGGTAACCAAGTCAACAGATATTGGAATTGTAGCCACTTCGGAAACTTGTAGAATATGTGGATATACATAGGAAAGGAAAAGAGGAAATCGAAACTATAGAAATCCCATTTTCTTATAAATATTTAGTGGGTGAATTGACTTCGGTTTTCAATTTCTATAGATGTAAAACTTTGAAATAAGAAGATAAACTAGGTATTTCTCTTTTAAGTAATAGTTTTTATTTTTTTTTGTACGTTTGTTTCTTTTTTTCGTTATTAGTATTATTTAAAGACTTTATTCTAAAATAAAGTCTACATCTAAAGAACAATTGTTTATTTATTAAAATATCAATATACAATTGAAAAAAAATTGCTATTAATATATAGGCTAAGAGCAAACAGCAGCAAAGTCTTTCGGCTCTATCTAAAGAACAAAAGTTTAACCTTTTCAGGTAAATTCCAATTGTTTTTTTTCTTTTTGGCAAAGCTGCAACTGTTTCTCCAACTCGATTATTTGAAGCTGTCTGCTACACTCCATATTAACTCTGTATATAACAAAATTTTGATTTAACACAATGCTTTTTAATATTTTAATATAAAAATGAACCTACTCTGTTTGAGTTGAAATTGAATTTTCCATCTCGACAACATGCTGCATATTTTGTTCTTGCATATTGGGTGAAATATTTTCTTTCTCTTCATAATGTTGGAGGCAACTTGCCACAGTTCTTCGGTTGTTCCTTTGTCCGCCCTAAGAGCCCTTGATAAAGCAGGCGCATTGTCACCGCAACTTTCAGGTATGTTTCTGTTTGGTACGGCTTTCGGATCAAGTTTTGATTTAGGCAATGGCACATTCATAAGTTTATCTTTAAGACAATAATCGTCTTCTTTAAAATGCAACGAGCATATTCGTGCAAAGCTGGTATTAACATTTTTTTTCCACAAGCTTTAACCCAAGCCAAACTCAGATTTGGATCTTTTGGGAAGCAAAAAAATCTCAGGTTTTCACAGTTTTTGTTGTTTGAATAACTTTTGCAATTTTTCACACAACAATAATTTGGCATATTTACATTTATGTAAATAGTTTGTGTAGTGTCCACTGAATTATTATCCCGTATTATTCTTGTTCATATTTAAGTTAATAAACATAATTTATGAAGTAACATATATAATCTTTTACCGATATATCAGTTTGTTTATTTAAAAAGAAGTTACAATTATTTATATTTTCAAGAGCACACTATCTATTTACTTTCGCAAATGAAATCAACCAAAACATTAAGAAGTAAAAACCGCACAAAACTGGCTGTCACTCGCAATGACGTCACACGAATACAAGATGGCGACCTATCATCTCATATACATACCTTGTATTCTTTATACCATGGGAAATAAATAAATAAATTAGGCTTCACAACAGATCGTAGAGAACGCAACTATAATGTCAGTCAGGTATGAATGGGGATTTACAATTCTTATGCATTTAAACTTTGTGTGGCAGATGCAGGGATACCAATCCTACACACTAATCATAACGCAAACGCTATTGAATATTCTGACAATTCTATGAAATTTGTTACTTTGACAACTTAAGGCCTGGTGAAACAGAACGCGGTCTGGCGGAATAATCAGAACTCGCCACCGCATTCCGCGTTCTAATACGTCAATCAGATCGCAATCAGCTTTCGGCGTTCTAGTCCCCAGTTGTAAAAGTCAAAACTCTTTTTTTCTTTGCTTTTGTAATTTACTGTTACAAAAAATAATTCATCAAGCGAATCCAAGAAATTACGGTGCCCTTTTTAATCAGCAAAAATTTTCTTTAAGAATTTAAGTTTTCCGTTAACAGTGAGCAGCAGCAGTTAAAGTTTAAAAAATAAATGTTTGTTTTTTTCCTGCTGTTTTGACGTTTGAACGTCGCGTTCTTTGTTAAAATCTACAACTTCATTTTTAACAGCTGGCTTTAATCGTGCACTGTTTCAACAACAACGTATAATTCTAGAGAAGACAGGGAACGCGACAGGCAAAATTGATTCCCGTCCTTGTTTCCCGAATGTTTGACCAGGTCTTTACTGTTGAAATAATCAAAGCGAACTGTCATCGTTACAGAACAGTGTTCACAATTGACTTTTTAGAGCAACTCATAATTTTATCTTTCCCACTTGTTAGTTAAAAAGAGGTAAAAACGTATGTAAAAAAGTGAGAGGGAGCGAGATAAAACGATATGAAACGTCAAAATAAGCCTCGAAAGAGTCCAAAATTAATACCGTCTGGTTGAATTCTTAATCCTAACGTTTATTTTTATAGAAATTAAGAGAACGTCAAAAAAATCCAAGAAGTATAATCCCTGTGAGAAAGACGATTAATTGTTGGTTATTTTTGTAAAAAAAATACATTTAATAAAAAAGAAAACTTCTTCTACGGTTCATGTATAGCTTAGCCGAAAACTACAACTTTAGAAGTTGAAAAGACTTCTGAAATTCTTGTCACACTGTCACAAGTCCCACTTCAAAGGAATTTGAGATTTTTAATTCCAAATTAATATGAATAACGTCTTTCTTTGTGCTTAACAATGTCATTATAAACTTACTCTTTGTGATAATTTTAATAAACTTAATTAGCAGAGCGAATCGTTAAAAAAAAAGACTCATAATATGTAACATGTGTTTTTTCGCCTCAGTACTTCTTTTTTGGGACTAAGAATAAAAAAATTAATTACGCCATTAAAAATATACATATATGATAAAGAAAAAAAAATATAAACATTTAAGATGAAACATCATCTGCGGTATTTGCTGTCGCTTGAATCGTTTGAGTTTGTTGCATCACATGCAAAATAACCATCGCTATCGGTGCAAAATAATGCATTCGAATGATGCTAGGGAATTCATTTCGCAATTTCAAAAAGCATTACTCGTTACTCGTTTTGGAGTTGCTTTTGCAG
This sequence comes from Eupeodes latifasciatus, assembly GCA_920104205.1. Taxonomy (NCBI): domain Eukaryota; kingdom Metazoa; phylum Arthropoda; class Insecta; order Diptera; family Syrphidae; genus Eupeodes; species Eupeodes latifasciatus. Next base: position 386,394,982 of record OV049924.1, on the reverse strand, counting down.
ATGGTTTAACGAAAGATACTGATCGCATATCACAAACCCCATTCAACCAAAGAAGACACCTCTCTTCCATAGAGATTCAATCATTCATTCTATATAGATACCTATGCATAGTTCATACGAGTACTTTTATATCTTTTTCATTCCAATCGAGAGTTCGTAGAGTCATAGTATATTATGACAGACCTTGGAATTGCTAGCCTGGAGATTTATTGCGATTTCGCAAGTTGATGCGAGCATGACACAGCAAAATAAAAGAAGAGGTTTCGCATCAATTATGGCATTGGAAGGCGCATCTGTGTAAAATAAAGAAAAATAAATATAAAACTAAAAAAAAAAAAAATACAAACAGAAACAAAGGAAACTCCAAAGTCCAAGTAACCGATGAAGTGTGATACCCATCAGTGCATTGGCATCATCGGGATGAAACAAAATATCTATTTTTAAAGGCAGCGGCAACTTATTTCGTTCAAATAAAGGTAAATGTGTGGATTCGCAATAAATGTCGAAAGTTTGAGTTCGAAAAATATTCTTATAAGTAAGTTCGAAAATGGATTTTAAACATGACACTTTTTTACGTTTTGACAAGATTGAAAGATTCAATTGAAATTACAATCAATTGTTTGAACACAACATGCACTGAGTAGAGCCTGAGCAAGCCGAGTAGGCTTGCTTGATCAAAGCTCTGCCTTTTATTTATGAAACACTGGGGAGCTGAACGGTCAATAGTTTTAGAATTTGTCATCTGTCTCTTTCATACAACTCGAAAAAAAAGTGAAGTCTTAATCTTAAGTCTTAAGTTTTAATCCATTAGCTTGGTCATTTTATTAAGAGCTTATAGACCGCGATTCAAGATGGATCTGATTGAAACACAAACCGAGCGCTTTGATATGTAAGAGCTTAAAATAGAAACCGATTTTAAGAAAAGCTCCTAGCCGTACATGAGGAAGCAACAAGGCGATTCACACTAGTTGGAAATCTTTTAATTTGTGACAAGCAATGTCCCATTTCAACGCTTATACAACCCGATGACATTTAGTTTTATGTTCAAGCCGTTTTCAAAAATTTCGAGCTATGTAGATTGTTTGATGATTTGAAGTTTACTTGTAGACAAATTAGATAACCGTCATTCAATGACAGCAAGTGCGGCTACAGCTCTGATAGGAGTTTCTCTACTAAAAGCAAAAACATGTGACTCCGATATTGCATTTTATTATTAATCGTCTTAAGATTTCCACCGCACCCAACATATCCCCTTATACTTATGTTGTGTCCAGCAGTTGAAAAAGGTATACACAATCAACATAGTATCCGGTATCATTATATACATACATAGACGGGAGTCAAGTCGATCTCCAATGAACCTGGAAATTGGGATAGGTCCGTTCGTTGGTTTATGAATGGTCTTGCTGATATTTTGATAAAGACACGAAAAACCTTTTAACCGGATGTTGTGAATTATGTAAAGGCGGTCCCTCAAGCAATTTATCTTGTCTTCCTACTTCTTCTTTTTTTTTTGCAGTGAAATTTTCAACATGATGGTTTTTTATGCAACAGCTTTTTTATGTGTTCAAAAATGTCTGAATAACAAATGTCATGTTACCAAGTTTGTTAAACTTCAGTTTTCATAACCGGTATTGTGTGATGTGTCATTTCAATATTCTATATGAGAGAAGATCGAAAAGATTTGTCCTTCAATTATAGCATGTTGTACATGTGTGTATTATAAATTTCAATGCCATTGATTTTGACACACAAAATTAATTTTGACCACATTAAGTGGGTGCCAAGTAAACAATAAAAAGTAAAAATTAAACTTTTGGATCAATTTAAATCAATTTAATTGTTATTAAATAAAGTGACAAGTCATGCTTAAAGTCAATTAATGTCTTTTATTTAAAATAAGATTTAATGAATTTGGAATAGAAACATTTAAAATTTGCTGTTAAGTTGACCTTTCCAATTAATGAATACATGTCAAAATTAGATTTTAATCCCTAGATTTAAAAAGAAATGCTAACTATCATAGATCTGACAGTTGCTTGTCCATTTAATACCATTTAATTTTTTAAATGTAAACAAATGAATTTCGAAAAGTTCAAAAAACTTTTTTAATTGAAAGGATGATCGTAAAGATCAAAAATAGCGCTGTTAAAAACGAAACATTTTTCAAACATTTCAAATATTAAAGTATTGAAACCAAGTGGAAATCTAATGGGGTTTTAAATGGGGGAGTTTAGATTTCCGTCAAAAATTGATTTTTTTCGTGGCGCATGGAACTCGATTGGAATTGTTTAATTTTTTGTCAGCGGATTAGTGTAAATTCGTGTAAGTGTAAAATTTTCAACAAAACATTTTTAAATAGGTCATTAAAAAAAAGAAAACAAAATTTAAAAACATTTTAAATTGAACGAAAAATGGTACAGATAAAACTTTGTTCTCAATATGATAATCATATGCAAAAGGAGACGAACGGCGGGAAAATGAAAAACATTGACATTTAGAGATGTTGAGGTTTAATTTGTTGATTTTACACCAAGTTGATAAGCTTTGAAGAAGCACACAGTCAACCGGATCCTTTATGCATCTCAGAAATTTGAGATCATCGGCAAACATCAAGGAAAAGGAATTTAAGAGAAAATCAGGTAGATCATTTATGAATATAAGAAACAAAAGTGGTCCAAGATGGCTACCTTGGGGAACACCCGAGGAAACATCTATTGGACTTGAGACGATCGAATCAATACAGACATATTGAATTCGTCCTGTAAGATATGAACGCAACCAATTTAACAAGTAAGAATGTATACCTAGTTGATCTTTATTTGAATACTTTTACACTGCATCTTATGCCACAAAACAATCACAAAAATTTAAACATTACCCGTGTTTTGTTGGAAAATCTATCCATAGTATAGTAGGATTTTACACGAATAACAAAAACAATATCCATAGTATGAATAACACATTTTTTGACAATCGAGTCTCGAATGGATCTTATGTGATTTCGTTCTCAAATGTTGGTATGATTGATATTGCGTTTGTATCTCGGTGGCTGTGTTCGTTGAGTAGTTGTGCATTTGGAATCATGTGTGTTTTCCATGGGAAAAAAATCAATATATTACTGTTGATATTATTTAGTTTTGTTAGTGAAAATGGACTATATGGGCTTATTTTGTACGAGAAAACAATAGCTATGTTTCCACCAAAGGTTTTTCTCCGCACCGCACAAGAAGATTTAAAAATGATTAAGTTTGACAGCACTTTCTGAAATGCAATGCAAATGTTAAACAATGAAAAACTGAATAGTTCAGAACCATATAAGAATATGCTATCTACTCCATGTGCAATTTTTTTTTTTAATTTGATTAAAACAAAACTATGTTTTTTGTACACAAACATGCAAATAAACAGACCATAACGCATTATCTGTAAAACCAACTCCTCCAAACAGGTTTTTCTTCACAAATTTTGACTTGACTCCGATCCCCGACCGGAATCGAGGCAAATCAAGCTCATTTCAACTCGATTCAGGTATATAAAGAATTTAGGCGAGCTTCAAGCTCTTGATAGATTTTGATAGTCAACTATTAAAAATCAGCTTACACGATTTCATCCCTGGTCTGAATTTCGCTATTTTTTTTCGGAATTTTTTGATAAATTATTCTGGCAAATATTCAGTTGTATCAACTTTCAAATATAAAAACCAGACCTGCGGATGGTTTTTTGGCAATGTCTCACTGTACTATATATGGAATACGAAAAAAACGCACTTGTTGTAAGTTACGGAATTTGACAGATAACAACTTCGTTCTCAAAATGGCATTTAAAAGTGTCGTGATTGTTACAAAACTCAATTATTAATGGTTTATTTAATTTATTTTATGCATAAGACTACTGTTAAGACTTATCAAAGTACAAAAATATGCAATCCAATGATTTCATTTTAATTTTAAAAAATGTGGCCACTATTTTTGTTCTATTCAAAACAAATGAATGTTACCTTAGATAAAATTAAATATAAAAGAAGTTTCAATGCCATGTGCTACATAAATTCATCCAAATAACGAAAACATCTTAAATGGTCAAATAAATCATACTACTTTGGCATATAAAGCATAGGGCATTTAACCTGTAATATATACACATCAATCATACATCACATTTAATTAAAATAAGCTTATGGCAGTGCCGCACTGGCCAACAACAATATGTCCAAACTGCATGGGCATATAATTTCGTTATAAATAAGAGAAAAAAAAAACAAAGAACAACATTTCGAACATGGAGGTGGTATGAAAACTGTCAGACATAAATGATCGTTGACAGATGGAGTTTTACTTTTATTCAACTTTATTCCATGGCTAAGTTTTATGTATGTATATCTACCTCAATGTTCAAAATTGAAAGCGAAAGTTGTGTGCAAGATGGTTTGTCATCAAAGAGAATTCCTCAATGACAGATGATGGTAAGTTAAGCACTCACTCACACTTGGAAACATATTAAAACCATCTTAGGAATTTTAATTCGAGACGAAAAATTTCTCTTTTCTTTTTGGTAAATAGTTTTGAAGAAAAAAATTTAATTCAATGTCGATCACCATAATATTATAAACTTTAATGCAATATTTATTAGCGAAGGTAATTAACTGTCAAATCATACGCTTTTATGCAAATTTCTATTTGGCTATAAATGAGTTGTCTAAATGACTATGTACAAACACTACCTTTTTAGGGCGAAAGTCGTCAACAATTCACACAGCAATAGCCAGTAGGTACCGATCTTAAGTTTTTATAAAACGAACAACAAAAAATTAAATGGTTATACGTTTTGCATTTTAAATTATGACAGTGAAAACGAAAGTGACAGTTCCACAGTAAAGTCAAGAGCTAATTTAAATTATAATTCACAATCACCTATATGCTGTCATTTCAACCGAAAGAGATTAACAGTAAATGACCAACAACGGTTGGTTTTTTGACATTCGCTAGCTCGCTTTTTAGCGCTATTATTTCACATCACGCGTAACGGTGATTTCAGAATATTTAAATATTATTTCGTGATAATTTATCATGATACTTTGGCTCTTGATGTTATAATTTAATATCTCTGTCTATGAACGAAATTAAAAAAAAAAATATATGCAAAAAAACAAATTAAAATTCTTTTGTGGTAACGTTGAACAAGTCAAACAAGACCGACCAGGTGCATGGTGCATTTTATTTTGTTTACAAATTCACCACGATACAGGCCAAGTATTTCATGTTGTGTTTTTGTTTATAATTTCGTATAAATAAATTGTTGGGTTGGACGGATTTAGATTGCAATTTTCTCATGCGTTTTCAGATACAATAATAATTAAGCATTCTAATTGGCCTCTGAGTAAATTCTTTTATGGCAAGCTTATGAAGCTTTAGTTGCTTAATGCCAACTAGTTTGGCTGTTGGTTTATAATTATAATAAATAAGCAAACATTCAATAGGAGTGGTAGTAGTTGCTTAAAAAAAAAGAAATAAAATAGTAGACTTACATGAAAATTAATATCAATTAAACTTGGCTGCTGGGTTCCTGCAATGAAAGAAAATAAACGATTTATTAAACCAGGATTTGTGATTACATTATAAATTTATATATGAAAATGTATGCATGTTGGAAAAAGAACATGCACTTGCTCACGATGATGAACAAACAAACAGAAACACAACAGTTAATAGAATTCTTATATTTTTCTTAGAAAACTAACAACAAAAATTACATTAGTGGAAGCAATGTTCATACCATGAAAAGACTAACGCAGGCATAAGGTTAGTCTATTAATCTTGACATGTTAACATTCTCAGTACTTTATATTGTTTATACTGAATTCTCAATACGCAATATTCAATAGAACCCAACATTCAATCAAATCAGCCAACAGTCAATAGTCAATAGTCAATAGTCAATAGTCAATAGTCAACAGTCAACAGTCAATAGTCAATAGTCAATAGTCAATAGTCAATAGTCAATAGTCAATAGTCAATAGTCAATAGTCAATAGTCAATAGTCAATAGTCAATAGTCAATAGTCAATAGTCAATAGTCAATAGTCAATAGTCAATAGTCAATAGTCAATAGTCAATAGTCAATAGTCAATAGTCAATAGTCAATAGTCAATAGTCAATAGTCAATAGTCAATAGTCAATAGTCAATAGTCAATAGTCAATAGTCAATAGTCAATAGTCAATAGTCAATAGTCAATAGTCAATAGTCAATAGTCAATAGTCAATAGTCAATAGTCAATAGTCAATAGTCAATAGTCAATAGTCAATAGTCAATAGTCAATAGTCAATAGTCAATAGTCAATAGCCAATAGTCAATAGTCAATAGTCAATAGTCAATAGTCAATAGTCAATAGTCAATAGTCAATAGTCAATAGTCAATAGTCAATAGTCAATAGTCAATAGTCAATAGTCAATAGTCAATAGTCAATAGTCAATAGTCAATAGTCAATAGTCAATAGTCAATAGTCAATAGTCAATAGTCAATAGTCAATAGTCAATAGTCAATAGTCAATAGTCAATAGTCAATAGTCAATAGTCAATAGTCAATAGTCAATAGTCAATAGTCAATAGTCAATAGTCAATAGTCAATAGTCAATAGTCAATAGTCAATAGTCAATAGTCAATAGTCAATAGTCAATAGTCAATAGTCAATAGTCAATAGTCAATAGTCAATAGTCAATAGTCAATAGTCAATAGTCAATAGTCAATAGTCAATAGTCAATAGTTGGTAGCTTATTGCTGACACACGGCAGCGTCAATCGCTGCAAAAAGTAGTCGAAAATTTAGCCTCTTGGCAGGAATTTATTCGAGCCAGCCGTGGCGTCCACTTGCTCGAAATTATTTTTAAAATTTTTAAAACATAATATTATCTTTATAATAAAGCTTAATTCTTGGCAATGACATTAAATTATATGCGTTAAAGAAGCCCCATCATTCTAAATAAAGCTGCCAAGTAATAAAATTAAATAACCCCAACATAATCTTGCAGGTTTTTCATAAGTTTATGTCATCTCGACTACACTATGCTGCTTGTCACTAAACAAAAACAAGGAATTGAGTTAGGCTAACAATAATTCAACAAGTCAACTTAAACAACTTTTAAAACAGGTAAATATATTGGAATCCTAACGCGCATAAAACAAGAAAACATTTGCTGACCTATTTTTTGGAGAAAAACAAAATACTAGTTTAATCATTACCCCAAATTACAAAAATTCAATTCAATATCGCCACGAAAACATCTCGAAGCATTCATTACTTGTGTGTTTCATTGCAATTATTTTAAAGCTCCTCTGGTGGTATATTTATGTACTACTATCGCAAACCACTACGCTTGGAATAAGATGAATTCTATTCGCTCCAATGAACCGTTCGATTACTGCATTTAATTTCTTCTACTTCTTCCTCTTCATTTCTTAAAGCGATTTCCTTACAATACTATGTGATGTGAGCACAGCCACTAACCTGTCCTCTATCCACGAATATAAGTTCCTTAGAAAGAAAAAATTGTCATAGGCCATTGAATTTTATAAGTCCATATAAGTAAAGTAGATGTTTATAAAGACTGGAAGGCTCTTAAGCTTGAAAAATGTTGTTTTGTTTCTACTCATTATTAAATTCATCACCGCTAGTAGCAGCGCATCCAATTGGCTTACATATAACTAAAATAGCATCCCACAGAGAAAACACTACGACAAATTGATTGGGGGATACGGTCTTTTGCATCTCTAAAATATATTTGCAATCTTTTTTACCATACTTAATTTTTCGTTCCTACACTGCATAATATGTAACTATATACGAAATGCATTTGTCCTCAAAAACCATGCTCCAAGCATAAATGCGTCGTATCGTCGTCGTCGCTGCCAACTCCAACTGTGGCACACATTTAACATTTTAACTGCCAACGATAAATCGGCAGCACACACGAATCTAACTTAAATTGTTACATTTTCTCCGCTTTCCGCTCTCTGCGCCATCTGTGTCAATATACAGGGATGGATTTGACTTAATGCGTCTGAATTTAAAGTGGGGTGCCGCAAGGCTGTATTCTGCCTACGATACTACTTTTCTTTGATAAAAATTCATTAATAATAATTTTACTTGTTGGTCAAAATGTATTGATTTGTTAAAAAAAAATGTCTACGCAAGTTCATTTCGTCAATTATTTTAATCACACCGATTACAGAATCCAATGAGTAGGTTGCGCAGGAGTAAAATGTCAATTTTGACATTTCTATCATATTAAAAACGTCAAAAACGATTGAGTTGTATGAAAATTGACAGGAGTCGGCGGTACATTTGTGTGTGCAGCTCTACAAGACCAGCTTCAATCAATTGCGTTTTGAAGTGTTTATAAAAATAAATTAGGTAGAGCAAAAGTCCGTAGAGAACCAGGGCCGAGTGACTTACAACTCTCAACCGTTCCTGTGTATGAGTAATGTTGTCAGGAATGGAGGGGAATTACAATTTATATGCCAAATCCGAACGTCTAATTTAAAAAAAAACACTTTTCATGGTAAGAATTACACTTGGAGGATTTGTCAATTCCTCGCAAGAGACAATACCCATGAAAAAAATGTAGATGGCACAAGCAGGGATCGAACCCATATCCTCTGGCATGACAGTCTTACACACTTACCATCATGCCACGGGTTTTGAATTGCTTGTTTACAGAAATATTAAATGTCACTTTAACAGAAATGACATTTAGATAACCAATGGGGTTTTTCATGGGTTTACAAAATCAATTTATTTTTGATCCAGATCTGTCAAAATACAAATTTCCCCTGGTTTTACATTCCATGGGACAAAATACATTAATTAACTTCCCACAGTTTATTTTTGATTTAAGATCAAATCTGCAAATCTGGATTTTTCGATATATTTACCCCTCTTTCCAATTTTAATCGTGTTTCATGCACCACAAAAAAAATTAATTTTTGAAGGAAATCTAAATTTACCCATTGAAAACTCTTTTAGTTTGGTTAATTTTAAGGCTCTGTTCACATTAGAATTTTTGGAAGACACTCAATTTAATATTTCATCATTTTATCTTACACATATATTCATTTCTTAAGGCCAATCATTTCTAACCTGCTTCTCTATCTCTTTGTTACAATGAAGTGGGAATAAGAAAAATCGTAAAATGTCATTAAATGCCTCATCAGAAGAGCGCAATGTAAGAATTGTCAAAGAAAAAAATATTAAAATTTTAACCACAAAGAATTTGAGTTATTTATAAATAAAATTTAAAGGTTTTGAAATAATAGGTCCGTTCTCGTACTTTCTGCACTAAAATTCGTAAAAAAAAAATATTTTAAAGAGTGGGGATAAAATTCTCTCACCAAAAAAAAAACTGTTTTAGGAGGGTACGCGAACGGACCTAATATTTACTTGAATTCAATTGCTTCAACTGTCAGTTCACTGCCTGTAACCTGTAATGGATGTCAAATTTGACAGATACTGATAGTTATTGGACATTGTTGTCAAGGAGCAATAAATAAATAAATGGAATGAAACAAAAATGTGTTAGTGATTCCGACTTCTAAAATGTAGAAAATTAAATCCAGCACCGTCTTGAAGGAGCGTCCCACTTCCATTTACACATAATGCAGTTGAATCGAAACTGGTTGCTGACATAGAGCTTATGAATTCAAGATACCAGTATTTTGTATTTTTCTATACATATATACAAATTCTCATTTTATTTACTATTTTATAGGTCGATGCATATTGAAAACAGTAAAATCTTTATAGGGTGAAGTATGTTTAATTTTTACTTGTTATTTTCCTTCTCTCTGCACTCCATTTCAAGACTTCCTTGGTAAGAAAAACCACAAATATACATTAGGTCTTAAATGAAAATATTGAGCAACGATCATTACGAAAGAATATAAAAGCATGACAACTTTGATTGTTGTATAGCACAATTATAGTGGAATTCACCAGATCTATGTGAATTTGTTTAACTGTTCGTTCATCGTTGAGCGTTGTCGCAAGCCGAGCCGAGCTGTGCCGCGCCACCAAGTCGTTGCCGGCAGCATCACCAACCAGAAAGTTTCGATATTAGTTTTCGAAGAGTTTAAAAGTGACTCATTTAGGCACCCAGCTGTGTTGCTGTGGGAAAAATTTTAAAGAAATATTTATATATACATACATTATGCATGTTTCTTATACCTAAGGTATAACTTATGTAATTCATTTCGAATATTATCAATTTTAAAATGACAGAAAAGTCGAGAAAGGCGTAAAGGTATCATGTGAGCCCATAAAATACTCTCCTATTTGTTAAGTTGTCTGCTATAATGGGTCAAACGTTATACATATTTGTTTTTTCTTTTTATTGTTTAGGAATTTGTATCGTATGCCTTATTTTATTATAGAAAGTACGACTTTAAAATATTTTATGATTTAAAAGTCACCTTAACAATTGATCAAATGAATATCTTTACTTAACAGATATAGATTTTTAGTATGACATGAGTGTTGTGTGTTGCGCAATGAAAGGTGCACCACAAAAAAAAAATAAACATACATAACCTGGTATGAATATAAAATTAGTACTTTCTGTTCATAGCAAACAAAAACCTGACATCTTTGTTTTATTTCATTGAAAAAAAAAAGAAGAAATAACCAAAAACTTAGTGAAATAAAAACACATATTAGGAATAAATTGAAAAATACTTTTATTTAAGATGTAACTTCGTTGGAGTTAGGATAAATCTTACATAACTTCATCCCAAATAATTTTCGAATTTGAATTTTAACTTCGCGAATTTAAATTCACAAAAAAAAAGCAAACAATTTAAAAATAAAAAATACACACAAAAAAAGAGTTCTTACGACAGCTCTTTTGTTTTAGAGTGTCTAGTTTTGAATAGAGATTAATGAAGCTTAACTGTAATTAATTAATAAGTTTGGATTGTGTTTTTTTTGTATAATAAAAATTGTGTTAATGAATTGGACAATAATAATAATAAATTAAGATTAACACTAAGTTACTTTTTCTCCCATTAATATTGCAAGAGAGAAAACATCAATTTTCAATTAACCACTTATCATGTTATAAAATAGGGAAACAATATAACACTTAATAAAATTAAAAAAAGTGAACTGACATTTTGTAATGCTTGAAATCGATAAAGGTGATAGTTGATTGTCAATTTATTGTTACTTGCTTTGTTTTCTACGCGTGGAATGATCGTTTTTATTTTACGCAATAGAGGTCATTTGATTTTCGTTTTGGTTTTTGGATTGTTGGTGTTTTAATAGATAGATAGATAGATAGATAGATAGATAGATAGATAGATAGATAGATAGATAGATAGATAGATAGATAGATAGATAGATAGATAGATAGATAGATAGATAGATAGATAGATAGATAAGTTCTTTATTTTCCAATTTTCTTATAAGTACAATATTTCATAATAAAAGATATACAAAGCATGGCTTTATAAGCCGTCTGCCGGAAAAAAAACTAATTAAATAAAAAAACAAAAAAAATACAATATTTGAGTAAAAAGAGAGAATATTTCACAAAATAAGTTTCATAGTTAAAAAATATGTAAATATAAATATTAAAGAAGAACATTTTTTTTTTTAATTATTATTTTCATAATGTGACTTTTAGTTTAGTCAAAACAAAAAAAAAAAAGAATCATTGAACCATATGGAAATAATGTTCATGTTTATCATTAATAGTATAAAAAAAGCAATAACAGGTAGTTATATGTTCAATAAGAAGTGTGACTTTTAGTTTAGTCAAAACAAAAAAATTAAAGAAAAAAGAACAATATTGGCAATGGGCTTTTAGTTTAGCTAAAACAGATAATGATTTGTAAGTGAGAAAAAAAAGCAAAAAAAAAAATAGGAAAAAGAACCGCATATTTCTCAAGTTTTTTTTTTTTTTTTTTTTAATTTTAAGGGATTTTAGTTTGGTTAAAACGATAAATAAGGAGAAGATACAATCACTTTAACATCTTGTTACAACTCAAAACAAATTCAAACACTCGTTTCGATATTTTCTTGCATGTGAGACATAGCGTATAAGAGGCTTCCAGCCACGATCTCCGTTTAGTACACCGACAAATTCCTCTTGGGAAAGAAAACTAGAATAAAAGTAGAGCCTTCGGATTTCCTGTAATATTGGACAAAGTGCTAAAAAATGCAAAACATCTTCGTTTTGACCAAGGTTGCAAAGGGAACACACAGGGTTTAAGTCTGTTCTACGTGGTCTATAATTCAAATCGAGCATTTCCGTACTGATCTTGAAGATCAAGCTTATTTCCGAAACTGTAAACTCTTCTCTAAAATAGTTTCCTTCACCAAGTTTCAGATTAAGTTGTCTGTATATATTCCTGGATGTTGATGCAGTCCCTCGCGCAACACAAAGCCTATACATCGAGTCATCTATAACAGAGATACATTCATATAATGCATTTTTTAAAGCTTCCACATTTTCCACTTGCAAAGATATTGAAAGGTTATGTGCTACAGCAAGATCATACCAGTTTTTGACAGGACTATATCCACAACTAAAACAAATTTTAAGAAGTCTTTTTTGCAAGTTTTGGTCGGACCGCTTCATAACTTTAATTATAAAATCGGCGTTAACCTTTAAGTTTTTCAAGAAAATTTGAGGTAAGCCTGACTCTAGGTGAATAGCATAATTAGGAGTGTTGATAGGTAACCTAAAAATTCGCTTGAAAAAATACCTCTGTATATTTTCCACCATATACTTCATTACCATAGCAAAAACAAGTATTCACGGTCGGTGGCATTGAAAACTTTGAATTTTAAAATTGGATCTACGAGTTCATTTGCGAAGCACTGGGACCACATTGTTGGTGTTAACTTAATTTTTAAAATGTTCAAAAACATCGAACTGCTTTTTCAATATGTGAATTTTTCGAAAAATATCTGACATCATGGTAGTACCCGTAGCGTGATGGTTAGTGTGTTGGACTGTCATGCAAGGGGTCTTGGGTTCAATCCCTGCCTGTGCCACCTAACTTTTTTCACGGGTACTGCGGGTAATTGACAAATCCTCCAAGAGTAATTATTGTTATGAAAAGTGCTTTCTCAAATTAGCCGTTCGGATTCGGCATATAAACTGTATGTCCCTTCCATCTCTGACAACATTACTCGCACACAGGGATGGTTGAGAGTTGTAAGTCACTAGGCCCTGGTCCTTCATGGACTGTTGCGCCACCTAATTTAATTTATTTATCTGACATCATAGTATTATTCGTTTTTTAAAAGTTATGGGAAATAGTTTAAGATAAGATTTAAAATCTGGAATGTGGGGAGATCTAATTTTTTCGTGAGAATAGGTGGCTCAAAATCACCAAGGTTGCAAATTTCGAAATTGGTTTTATGACACAAAAAATTGCAAGCTATAATGATGACTTTTAGCTTATACTGTTTTAAAATTTGTATATTAATAAACTTTGACAGGGCAGCGCACAAAATTCTATACTTTTTTAGTATTAAAATATCTTACAGAAAACCATCCATTCGGGAACGTTTTTCTAAGTTTGATAAAATCAACAAAAACAAAACAAAGCAAATAATTTAAGCTTTGTTTAATAACATGGGTATATTATGTATGTATGTATATTAAATAAGCAATAATGAAAACAATACATACGAAATCTTCTACAGGCAAAACACGTCAAAACAATGTCCGGGTACGTTCCCGAAATGACCGTTCACGAAATGACGATTTCAAATAAGCGAGCACTTTCATTATACGGCGCGGCGGCGCGGCGGTCATCTTAAATGCGATCTGACTTTGTCAATAGGAAAATATTTGAGGTTAATTTGTTATTTCGTGTCGTAAAAAAGAATTTCATCAATAATTAAATGTAATAAATACGTTCACGGAATGACGGACTATTGATGTACGCTCTACGAATAATGAATAGAAAGGTACTTACCATTTATAGATATAATTTATTTTACGATAAATACTCTGAAAGCCGACTTTGTTATTGTTGTCTTCCTCGACTGACGTTTGACACCGAATGGCTGCGTTCACTTAAAATTATTTTTGATCGATTATCGATATGTTCACTGAAATGACTTGTGCGGTATCGGACAAACTATTTTTGCATTTTTATAGTTAAAAATATATAATCTTTTAGTATCCTTTCTAACACTAGATTTTGTATACAAAATACGGTGTATTAAGTAATGAGGGGTTAAATACCCTAAATTTTTCAATCATATTTTGGACTTGTTGTTGAAGATTGTACATTAGGACGCGTTCCCGAAATGATTTGCTATGCGTGTATATTGATTTCATTGAAAGTTAACTTTATTAATAAATTGTTTTGTTTGATGGACAAACAAAACAGGTTAGTTTTATTATTTTATTAATTTCTTTTCTCAAGAAATGTCTAGATTTAAGACATTAAATTGCTATCAAAGCCGATTCTGCACTTTGATGATTTTAGGCCAGGTGTGTCAGAAATGGTGATTTATTTCAGAAAATATTTATTAGATGTACATTTACAAAAATTACGATGATTTACAACTCAATTAACGAGTTTTGGGAAGAAACCTGAGGTCTGACAGTCAAAATCAACGAATTTGGTATATATAAGTTGATGGTCAATGTTATAGCTAAAATAGAGGCTGGGATGCGACCCACACTGATAACTTCCCATCCCGTCTGTCGATTTGTCTTGCTTAAAAGTTTGTAGGTTTTCATGTTGTGTTAAAAAAATTTGTCAGTTGAATTATTCTTAAAAATTTTAAAATGACCAACAATATTTTGCATATGATGAAATGGTTTGATTTTAAAATCTATTTTTGTTAATGAGATTTTTAGTCGAAAACCATTTTTTACCAATTAGTACCATTTTAGCATTTAGTACTTTTTTTATTTCTTATATAAATAAATACGAATTGGATGAATGAAATTAATTTGAAGTCAATATCTTCTATTGTTCACGAGATATTGAGAACCGAACATCAAATTTTACCAAATTTGCGTACTATTTTTTGTATGTTTTATTTTTTTATGAAAAAACGGACTCTTGGAGTTTTGTAAAGAAATTTCTGAATGTTGAGAACAATGTTTTCTGTAAGATAAAATAAATTTGAAGCCAATATTTTTAATTTTTGAAAAAATATTTGAGTCGAAAGTAAATTTTTACCAAGTTTTAGTATTGTTTTTTATTTTTTGTAAGAAAACTGTCAATTCGATTTTTCTCAAAATTTTACCGAATTCAACATTCGGTAAAAACAATATTTTTTATAAAATAAAATTAATTTTAAGCCTATATCTCAAATTTTTGAAAAGATATTTCAGTCGAAAATTAATTTTTACGAACATTTAGTAATGCTTTTTTTAGGTTTTTATTTTTTGTTAAAAAACTGTCAATTCGATTTTTCTCAAAACTTTTTCGAATATTGAAAACAATATTTCTTATAAGATAAAATTAGTTTGAAGGCAATATTTTAAAATTTTAAAAAGATATTTGATTTTGATTTGATTTGAAAATCAATTTTTACCAACTTTTATTAATTTTTTTAAGTTTTTATTTTTTGTTAAAAAAAAATGTAATTTCGATTTTTCTCAAAATTAAACTGAATGTTGAAAACAATATTTTTTAAAAGATAAAGTTAATTTAAAACCAATACCTTAAAGTTTTGAAAACATATTTAAACCGAAAATCAATTTTTACCAACTTTTGGTAATTTTTTTTTACGTTTTTAATTTTTTACTGAATATTGACAATATTTCTTATAAAATAAAATTAGGTTAAAGTTTTGACAAGATATTTGAGTAGAAAATCAATTTTTACCAACTTTTATTACTTTTTTTTTAAGGTTTTTATTTTTTGTAAAAAAAACTGTCAATTCGATTTTTCTCAAAATGTTTCCGAATGTTGACAACAATATTTCTTATAAGATTAAATTAGTTGAAAAGATATTTGAGTTGAAAATTAATTTTTACCAACTCTGAGTAATATTTTGTTTAGGTTTTTATTTTTTTATAAAAAAAAAAAACTGTCAATTAGATTTTTCTTAAAATTTTACCAGATGTTGAAAACGTTATTCTTCGTTGCACAAAATTGTTTTGGAGATAAAATCATTTTTGTTCGTAAAATTTTCGAGGTGACAATTTTTTTTTCAGTTTTTTTTTATTTATAAAAAAATCTTTAATTGGATTTTTTTCAAAAATATATTTGTTTGGTGTCACGTTACAATATATAATATTAAATTTAATTCAAGTCTCTAGGGTTATTGGTTCACCTTTTTTTAAGTTGCTATGGTAAAAAAACCACCCACCCAATTTTCTTGAGAGTCCTTTCTGCATTATTATCTGTATAACAAAATTTATTTGGGTCAATATCTCTTTACTGGTTCTTGAGCTATGGACGACGAAAAAACGGACGAACGTACAGACGTAGAAACGTTCGTACACACGCACGCACAGACATCCCTCTAAAAATCTTTTACCTATTTGGACTTTGAAACGTCGAGAATAAATCGGACCGATTACAATAACTTCCTATAAGAAGTTAATAAAAATGCTAATTTTAACGTACAATATTGGCTGAGGTCTTTATTGTAAGACTTGTACAGTACTGCCAACATTGCGGTCATAAATATAAACAAACAGCATAATGGCATATAAACAAATAGCATGGCAATATTTGTGTTTATAAAAGACAATGAGTTTTCGGTCAAGTTAAAATAAATAAATTGGGTGGCGCAACAGTCCGTTGAGAACTAGAGCCTAGTGACTTACAACTCTCAACCATTCCTGTGTGCGAGTACTGTTGTCAGGGATGGAGAGGACCTACAATTTTACGCCGAATCCGAACGGCTAATTTGAGAAAGCACTTTTCATGACAAGAATTACTCTTGGAGAATTTGTCAATTCCTCGCAAGAGGCAGTACCCGTGAAAAAACTTTTTTTTTTTTTAGATGACATAGGCAGGGATCGAACCCAAGACCTCTGGCATGACAGTCCAACGCACTAACCATCATGCCACGGGTACCACTTTCGGTCAAGTTGGTATTTGTTTTTATTGTATGGCAGAGGAGCAAATGTAAGTATATTTGGAGATATAGTCGGAATTTGGGTTCCACCTATCCAAGAACGGTGCGGGGAAATAAATCCACGGGAACTAACTCCACTGAAGGATTTAGTTCCCACTCCACTTTAGTAAATTGGATTTAGTTCCCATGCTAAGTGGGAACGAACTCCACTTTCTTATGGGAATTTAGCACACATTCAAAAATATGAAGAGGGAACTAATTTCTAACAACAACAGCTTCAAATTACAGTTAGTTATCAGATTCTTGAAACTTGTTCGATTTTGATGAGTACAGTCGAACATCAGTCTTAAGCAATTTAAGAAAACAGTGCGTAGTGTGAATAAAATTAAAATACAAAATTAAAAGCATGGAAAATAAAATTGAATTTATTACCGGGTTTCGTAAAAATAGTGTGTTAATTTATGACCGTGAAGAAAAACAAATTTATGTTAAAAAATATACTCGAAATAATATTTCACGTTACATTTGCTATTATGGTCAAAATTGTAAGGGGAGCTAGGAAAAACAAAAGTTTATTTTCAACATTATTTTCGGGATCTCAGAATTTTAACTCCCTTTTTCGGGGTCACACCCGCTCACGCAACTCCGTTGCTCCGCTTAGGGTTTGTAAAGTCGCCAGGCAGGCGCCTATATCAGCAACTTCTTTCAATAAAAGCACCTGTGGGTGGCCCGCTTCGCAGATTCTCAGGATTTTAACTCCCTTTTTCGGGGTCACACCCGCTCACGCAACTCCGTTGCTCCGCTTAGGGTATGTACAGTCGCCAGGTAGGCGCCAATATCAACAGCTTTTTTGAATAAAAGCACCTGTGGGTGGCACGCTTCGCGGGATCTCAGAATTTAAAGTGCTCCAAGTTGTGTCATTTGGTGATTCGTATTAAGTGGGACATAAGCCCCAAAATTTTTATTTGGGGCTTCGGTCTTACTTGGGTGGGACTTAGGGCCCAAATAAGATTTCGGTTTTATGTCCCACCGAAGTGAGACATAAGCCCCAAAAAAAAAAGTTGGGCATTATGTCCCTGGGCCCTATGTCCCTGCGCCTTATTCTATTTGCTTCTTCTTTTAAAAAGTGGGAATTAATTTCATACTCAAGGAGAACTTAAATCACACATTTTTTTCGGAATTAGATTCCCAGTTAGCATGGGAACTAAGTCCACTTTACTAAAGTGGATTTAGTTCTCACTAAGTGGGAACTAAATCCCTCAGTGGAGTTAGTTCCCGTGGATTTATTTCCCCGCACCTCCAAGAACATTCGGAAAAGTAAGCAGCTAAAACTACTCGTATATTAGACCACAATCTTGTTGTTTATCCTTTAGTATTATTGAATAAACAGATTAATTCTCTCAAAGAACAATTTTATATAATCTTCCAAATAGTGAGATAAACTCCCAGCCTCATATCTATTTCAGGCCGTCCACAAATTAATTTTTATTTTTTTTTCTTCAAAATGGCTAAGTTCCTTAAAAACAAACTGTTGGAAATTCTGTATACTTTCTGTTAGAAACAGTTATGAATTCAAGGGCGCGCTTATTTGAAATTTAGATCTGGTGATCTGAAAATGGTTTAGAAAAATGTCATCCAGATGTGCCCTATAGCATCATTCTAAATATTTTCATATTCAAACACATTTTTCTTCTTCTTTGGTTTTTTAGATTTCTTATTTCTGTCAATTTTTGTCCCATGTTTTATAAAATATTATTAAAATATTTTTGTTGATAGCATTTTTTAAATGTATGTATTACAAACCAAATCGAAAGGTTCTATCAAATAATTAATATTTCTCAACTTTTGCTATTATAAAGTTAGTTTAAACTAGGTATGATGACTGCACACATGCATTTTGAATAGTGTTCATAAATGTATATATATTTTAGGCAGGGCTTGGGCAACAAAAGCCTGCAATTAGAAACTCGGCAATTGTCAGAAGCCTAGTTACAATTTAGTTTGCAAATATTTCCAAAAACTTCATTGCCAGTTGAACGTTGGAAACTACATATCAGATGTCATTGCTCAAGAAATCTGACAATAAGTGACGATTTCGTCATCATTATATAAAGGGTTTTTTCAATAAGGGCGGGTCGTAGATGTTGAAATAGAATGGCGTTTGCTGTGTGGCACGCCGCCGCCGTCCTGCTGGAACCACATGTCATCTAGGTCCATATGGTTCAACTTAGACCATAAGAAATTAGTTATAATCGTTACTCATTTTGATAATAAAGTTTTATCATTTGAACGTGCTGTTTAATCGTGTATTTTGCCATGATGGCATAAACAACTGAATAATAAACAAAAGATTTGACAGATGTCACAAAAAAAAATGGCCGCCACGTTGCGCCAAAATCTCACAGCGCTAATTGAAAAACCCTTTATATAATAAATCTAATTCGCAAGCACAAAATCGAATCTGGCTTTGAAATAAAATCTGCTAATACTCGTAGTATGAAGAGAATTGTTTTTTAATTGAACGATATATGCATATTGTCAGCTAGCTCATTGAAAGGTATTGTCAGGGTCTTAACAATGTTGTGAGATTTCACGATCTTCTAAACTTAACTTTATTTTGATGCTGATTATGGTGTGTTCACAAATTTAAGTTGAACTTTTTTTTAGATATTCAGCTTTTCTCTTGTACGACATAACATAGTTATTCTTCTCTTCGATACCAAAAAATTCGGCTTTCTTCCTCTTTTTAATGAAACCAAAATCGTTTTCCTAACTTAACAGCAGATGGCGCTAGAATCGTTTAAAATACGATCCGTTTCTCTGCCGCACCCTGTAGTAGGGTCAAAGGGGGTAATTGTAAACGATTTTGCTTTTTTTTTTAAAATTTTTTTTTCACTTGAAAGGTTTGTAACAGCTTAACCATGCAATGTCGAACATTTTTGTTTATGCTAATTAAGTTTGGATTGTATTATCTATCAAAGAGTAGTAAACTTAATGGCGTTTGTTTATTAGTTTTCATACAATTTGATGTTAATATTTACCCCCCCCTAGTTTTTAAGTAAACGAGAAAAATGGGGTAAATGAAAACGGTACCAGTCGTCCTACCATTGTGGAAAGGGGTAACCAAGTTCTCTGTCCTTATATATGTATAGGTACCTACTAGACCAAGGAGATCATCCTTATCGCAAGGGTAACCAGCACGAGATCTGAAATAAGGCACCTTGCTATAGTGTCCTCCACGTCTGACGAAAGTGCTGTTTTTCGGCCTCTAGATATAATGACAGTAGGATTTTTCCCTTCACCGATCCACTGACGTGTATGATGGAGCTGTGGTTTTTGGTTGATATGTACGTGGCATCTTTTTGATATAAAATATTGTTAGATCAACACCAAAGCCATTGAAAATGAATGTTTTCAGTTACCCCAAATTGTTCACTTTTACCCCATTTCGGTGTTTACATTTACCCATGATAGGAACATAATGGGGTAATTGTAAACAGCCAATAACTTTTAAATTTTTTTATACAGACAGACAAAAACATATAGCATGCATTTATACTCATATTTCACTTTCTTAAAGATAAAATTTAACTTACTTCGATCGCCTTTGTTTGTTTTGCAACAATTTTAATTAGCACTGAAAAACTTAATAATAATAATAATACTTTATTTTTTCATAGATAAGGCTTTACAAAAATTTGCGTAGTACGCAGCTTGCACAGAGATTTGATATTTGAAATATATCTTACAACTGAAAAATGTTATGAAAGTTAATAAATACATTTGAATTAAGAAAAAATACATTTGAAGGAAAACTATGATGAAAAAACCTTCATTCGATATATTTTATAATAAAAAAAAAAAAAAAAAAAAAAAAAAAAAATGACTAGATCAAACTTACAAACTAAAGGAACTGCCAAGTTGGTATATAGGTATTTTATAATTGAATAATACAATAATAATATTTAGAAAAAAATGGCCAAACAAGAACAAGTTAACTTGTTATTATAATTGATATTAATTTAACAAATAAATAAATAAATAAATAAATAAATAAATAAATAAATAAATAAGTAAAAACGCAGAAAAACGAAAGATTAATGGAAACGAACAAAACATAAAAAACCCTTTGACAGAAAAGGCCTTCCACGCGTCAATATGATTTAAATATAATGTCTTTCCAAATAATTTCATGGCATGCTTCAAATTATAAACAGTTTTGAGAAAATTAAGTGTGTTTACAATTACCCCTGTTTACAATTACCCCACTTGACCCTAAATAAAAAATTACAATTAAATTCCTCAATTGAATGATATCAAAATATTGCTCCTACAAAACACAGATATTCAGAACTAAACTTCTAAAAATTGGCCTCATTGCATTTCCAAAATTTGAGGCTATACTCGTATGTATTTCACAATTGAATTTGGGGAATGCATTCATCATGATATAACTCCTTAAATTAAAAATAAAAAAAATCCCCAAAAAAGCATGCATTAAATTTTATAAAAGGGTCGTTATTTCTTATTATTATTTCCCCATTTCCGTTTAATTTATAATTTTTTTTTGGGGTGGGGGGTTTCTTGGGTAATTATTTCACGGAGCCAAATTTGAACCATTTGAAACATAATAACAAAATTAAGTAAGAAAAAGTGTTTAATCCCCCAAATAGCATCATAGCATCTTAAATAGATCCCGTGTAACGCGCCTGCCATGGAGGTGAGTGCGCATGCGCAACTTATATGACGAAAAACTACCTAATTTATTTTGTTATCATATCAAAAGGTTACATTAGCAAACTTGGTAACTTTCTATTTCTTTTTTTTTCAGTTTTCCTCAGCTTTTGATTTAAGAGCTTTTTAGTAAGTTCAGATTTTTGCTAATGGATTGTATGGCATCCCTTTGGAGCTTTAAGTAAGAAAAGCACTTATGGAAATCAAGAGAGTGCGAATGAAATGCAAGTAGTGACAATTTTTACAAACTCTTAAACTTCCCAATCCTAAAAAACTCGAAAAGATTCCTACAAAATGTCTGTAAGAAAAATATAAAACAATTCTTCATAATTATAAATATAAATTTTCTTCTAAATCTAACTCTATCTAACTGACATTTGCGCAACGTCCTAATTTCAAATGTCATTCTATCGCACCATCAACCTGTTCTGTTCTTGAACATTTCATTGTAACATTCACCTCTTACTTTTTCTCATACGAGTATCAACTTATTATTAAAGCCCATCGTCTCTTGTAAATAGTTGTTCTAAGAAAATTAAATAAAAAGAAGTTATAACCAGAAAATGTTAAGAGACAAAAAACAACAAAAAAAGTAAATAAAACATGAAACTTTCCACACAAAATAGAATCAACATTTTTCTCAAAACTTGGCCAACAGCTCGGAGTATAGCGACAACGAAGAGCAAGTAAAGTGGTCAACAACGTCTCACCATCCAACTACAGTCACTGCATCGTGTCGGTCTACGGCCCACGGTAAGGCTCCATGAAGGCAACCGGTTTTCCTGGCAACGCATATCATCACCAGGCCAAAGACAAGAGACCGCAATTTCCACTTTACACCGGAATGCATTATTCTGGCGGAAGACGAAGATACTCATACCACACACTTTAAAGTAGTGGGTCTCCTCCAGATGCGCCACCACCGCGCCCCTGCATAATCCGGACAGTCAAGACTCAAGTAATGCGGGACATACAGCTCATACTATACCTATTCCGTACGTTTTTAATGGCATCTTGATTTAAAAAAGAGGTGCTACCGACTAACGTTGGTGTCGTCGAAGTTGTCGCCGCTGCGCCGCCATCTTCATCTTGGTTGAGCTTCTACTCACAGTATATACATATATTATTATCTGAAGGTCATTACTTGAATAAAACGCGTCGAGGCGGCCGTTTAACAGTTTTGTTTGTGCCATGCCATCATAGATGGCAATGATGGTGTTTTGTGGTGCTGCAATGCGGTGATCTTGACGACCTAGCACAAAGCACATAAGGTGCATCTTCTACTATTAAAATTATTATGTTTATTAACAACGGCTTATGGAATAGCTAAGGTACCTACATAGATAGGTTTTATTGTGTAAGTATGTCACTTTACGGTGCATATTTGTTGCTTTAGGTGTTGAAGCATGTTCTCTGACATTTAAGGTAGAAACTAGTTGGGTGTGCAATTAATGCTGACAGTGATGGTACTTGACGCTTGATGTTAAAAAAAATGTACGGGTTTTTAATGATAGAAACAAAGGTAAAGAGGTTTGAAAAGAAAAACAATTTATTTTAACAGATTTTCTGTCTGATTAACATTAAAGTCTTTTTAAAACTCGTTAGCAGATGGGAAAGATAAACCTTAAGCAATGACATTTAATTACAAAACAAGCAAGCACATACTGACACGTCTGAATTTATGTATGTTTAACATAAAAATGACTTTAAGAATATTTTTAAGTCAAATAAGACAATATTTGAGTTTGCCGCCATTTTTATAGAAAAAAACTTCCAACGCCAAGGTAAGAACTATTTGACAGATGACAGTTTAAGGTTGATAAAAATGAGATCCAATTTCATCAACACCCCTGCTTTATAATTGACAACCCGTGGGCTGAATTTTGTATGGTCAGCAATCTAAAATCTTGGTTTTCTTTCTCTTACTCATAGTTGTAAGGGACTATTCACATGAAAGCGATGAACGACCGACGCAACGAATGAATGATAAATTTATAAACCCAAATTCTGCGCAAAATGTAAACAATTATCTATAATATAAAAATAGGTCCAGAACGCACTAACCGATTTCCACGGTTTTGCATTCGTTGGAAAGGCCTCGGGCTGCGTGAGGTTTATAGCAGACAAAATTCAGGAAAAATTTAACAGAAAAGCGGTGAACTCCGTTTAGCTTCCCATAGAAAGCTATTGTAAAAGTTCCGATTTGTGGAATTGAAAATTATTTTTAAATTTTTTGACGTTTCAAGGGCCCTATATTTTAAACCAAAGCTTACTTTTGGAAACATTTTTTAGTCAACCATATCTCTAGAAACGTCAGAGATATTGACTTCAAATAACGTATGAAATCTACAATGAAGGAATGATTCTGATTGAAACATGATTCACTTGAAGCATTTAACTTCACACTGAAGGATCTTCTATGAAGTAACAACATCTTTGGCGGCTTGATGATATTGTTGGCAGGCGATTTCAGACAGACGTTGCCAGTAATTCCCCATGGAACGCCTGCAGATGAATTGAATGCTTGCCTGAAGGCATCACTTTTGTGGAATAACGTAAAAACATTATCGGTTACCACTAATATGAGAGTTCAACTTCAAAATGATCAAGGTGCTGCTCAATTTTCCAAACAATTGTTAGCTGTTGGAAATGGAAAAGTGCTAGTTGATGCGACAACTGGATTAATTACTCTTACCAACGACTTTAGCCGATTTGCAGACTCTCAATTAGCTCTTATTGAAAATGTTTTCCCAAAAATTAGTGAGAATTATCAGAATTATGCTTGGTTAAGTCAACGAGCTATTCTCACCGCAAAGAATAATGATGTACACGCACTGAATTTCACCATTCAATCAAAAATCGCTGGCGATTTGGTGACTTACAAATCCGTTGATTTTAAACTCTCTGGAGTTACCAGGATTTCCACAACATAACTTGCAACTCAAAGTTGGTTCAGTTATTATGATATTGCGTAATTATTTTCAAGACAAAATGTTCCAAAAACGTGGCTTCACCATGCAACCACCAGTCATCAAAGGGTTGAACTGATATTTGGATTATCCGTAATTTACTTTAATGTCCAATTATAGCTGTCATTGGTTTTTATCATTGAAACCAATCATTGGATTTTTTTGACAGGTTGTTTTAGCAAGAACTGAAAATGTCTGTCATTGAAAAAAGAATTCCGGATTGCAATCCACCAGAAATCTGCTGACAGAAATCTGCCAGTAGAATTATATGAAACTGAAGTACAAATCAGTAAAACGAAACGTCAAATCATTTTTTAGCAAAATGGAATCAGCTGTTGAGGGAAACGAATTTCCATTAGAGTAAATAAAAAAAGTCCATTTAGCAAAACTAATTGCGCAATAAACTCTATTTCTTTTTTAAACAAGATTCACTGAGCCCATTCCAATCGATCAGCACATAGTTTGTAATTCTAATCTAAAGGAAACACATTAAAATTTCCTTTCAAACATTGAGTGCGTTTTTTTGGTATTCCATATACATATAGTACAGTGAAAAATTGCCAACAAAACGATCCGCAGTAGCCAGATTTTTGTATTTAAAAATTGGTACAACTGAAAGAAGATCTGTCAGAATAATAATAAAAAAAACATACAAATAGAAGAAAGTTTTGTGAAAATCAAATGTTAAAACTAACTTAGCAAAAAAAACTAACTAAAACTAATAAAATGGAAAATTTTCAAGAAGAAATGGTAAGAAAATATCTGGAAATTGAGATTCTATAAAAAAAAAATTAATTTAACAATTGCTTCAAGGAGGGGGTTTGTTCGTAGACTACTTTATTAACATGTGGTGTTGAAGCGAGCTTGAAGATCGCCTCAATTCTTTATATATCTGAATGGAGTTGAAATGAGCTTAATTTGACTCGATTCCCGTCGGAGATCGGAGTCGAGTCAAAATTTGAGAAGAAAAACCTGTGTGGAGGAGTTGGTTTAACAGATAATGCATTATGGTCTGTTTATTTGCATGTTTGTGTACAAAAAATATAGTTTTGTTTTAATAAAATTAAAAAAAAATGGACATGGCGGCGTAGGTAGCATATTCTTATATGGTGCGAATCAAACTATCTCACTTGCACTTCACACATCGAAACACCATTTGCATTTTAGAAAGTGCTGTCATACTTAATCATTTTTAAATCTTCTTGTGCGGTGGAAACACCAAAAAGATTTATTTAATCTAAACTGAGATAAAACTTTGGTGGAAACATAGCAAAACATAAATATCTTTTCTATTGTTTTCTCTTGCAAAATAAGCCCAGTTAGTCCATTTTCACTAACAAAACTAAATAATACCAACAGTAATAGATTGATTTTTGTTCCCAATGGAAAACACACATGATTCCAAATGCACAATTACTCGACGAACACAGCCATCGAGATACAAATGTAATATTAATCGTACCAACATTTGAGAACGAAATCACATAAGATCCATTCGAGACTCGTATAAATGTCAAAAACCCATCCATAGTAAGATTCTACTCTAACTTTTATTGGTGTTATTCATACTATGGATATTGTTTTTGTTATTCGTGTAAAATCATACTATACTATGGATAGATTTTCCAACAAAACACGGGTATTGATTATCGGCATTACATGCGTTTCGTTCGCATTTTATAAATAGTGAAGTGAGAAATTCCCAACAAAACGATCCGCAGTGGCCAGATTTTTGTATTTAAAAATTGGTACAACTGAAAGAAGATCTGTCAAAATAATAATAAAAAAAAAAACACACAAATAAGAAGAAAGTTTTGTGAAAATCAAAAGTCAAATTTAACTACTTAACAAGAAAAACTAACTAAAACTATTAAAATGGATAATTTTCAAGAAGAAATGGTAAGAAAATATCTGGAAATTTATATTCTATAAAAAAAATTAATTTAACAATTGCAGCTTTTGCGTGAATTGATCGAATCCAGTGCCAGCGGGAATGAGTCTGAAGAAGAAATGGTAAGAAAACATCTGAAAATTGAGATCCTATAAAATAAAGTTCATTTAACAATTGCAGCTTTTGCGTGAATTGATCGAGTCGAGTGCCAGCGGGAATGAGTTAATACCAGGAATCTTTTTTGAAGAGCATACTAGTCTCGAAGACTCAACAGAAGACAAAAAACATGCCACTGTAGATTCCTTTATAATGACCATTGAGTCTTTCAGTGAAGAAGATTTCAAATCCCACTTCAGATTGCGGCGTTCAACAATAGAGCGTCTGATAAGTAAGCTTTGCTATTCTGTATTCCATTGAGATTTAACTAAATCATTATTTTTTTTCAGCATCTTATTCTCAGCATTATTTGTCTCTTCACGCAGTAAATAGAGGAGGACGCATTAAAATAGGGTGCAGAAAAGAAGTGTTTATGTACATTTGATGATGGCGATTCATTTTATTGTCTCATCATTTTATCTCATTCCAAAGAAACAGGGAAATGATTAAGGAAAAGTAAGTAAGAGCGAGATAAATGGTGAAACGTCAAAATCTTAATAGACACCTGTCAAAATATTTTATTTTATAACGACAAAAATGTATTACACAAAGTAATAATTGCAAAGTTGTTGTTGTACAAAAAATGTATAATAGTTTAAATTTAAAAAAATCATTTGAGCTCCCATATTTGACAAGTGTCAATAAATACTTTACATATACTTTAGAATATGAGTTTTTGTAAGTAATAGCAATATAGCTTTGTTTTTGTTTAGAAAGGTTAAAATTCGAAATAAATAGATACATTTGTTTTATAATTTTTTTAAAGCAATCATTTAGAAACTTCAATTGTTAAAATTTAATTTAATTTTTACACATTTTTTAGTATCCCATCATCTGTGAACAAGAAATGTCAAATACCACTTTGCAAAATGACATTTATCCAGTTGTTTTTAATTTTTGGAAAAAAAATATATTCTTAAAAATGAAATCATTTGTAAACATCAATTAATGCAACATCAACATTCAATTTACAAATAATACTTGAGTTCGATCGCATTATTTAAGAATTCTTAAACATGTTAGCTGTCACTTTAGGTGTTGACAGATTTGTTAAGTTCCTTATGTATGTGGAATGTGGGAAATTAGTTTCAGTCAAATCCTATAAATACATATATGTGGATATATTTTTCTGTATGGACTTATTTATAAAATGACTATCGGAACGAAATTTTTTGACAATATTACATTAATATTTAAATTAAGCAAAATAATTCAAGAATCTAAAATGACTAATATAGAATCTTTGTTAAGAACTATCAAAAAAACCGTTAAACCTTAAATTTATTAATAATTTGAATATGAATAACAAGTTGAAGGTCAAAAAACCGCTAAAATAATAATAATTTTTTTTTCTTTCTAACATGGGAACAAAGTCAAGACCGTTAGTTGATATCTCTTGTCCCCAACATTATTCATATAATGATGTGTCGTCAAATATTATTTTATGGCATTTATGTGATTGCATGCAAGCAACTTGACACCTCACAAACAGTCAGTCAGACACTACAGTTTGTCCATGAACCATTCATTCAACAAGCGTAAATTCTACAAAAAAAAATTATTATTATAATAAAATTGCAAGCTCTCCAAGATATCTATCTAAGTACACAAATAAATTCTATTCGTTGAGCTTTTTTTGATAAACCTTCAATTGAACATAGAGAATCGAGTATTGTATTGTAAAGATTTTTTTAATGACTTTTATTTATTTATACAATGACAGAAGAGAAGAACACGATTCTATGTGCTTATGGGCAAGGCACTTAAATACTTCAATCCATTTGTTGAAATCACGTTTTCTTCAAGTGAACAACTCCGCAAGACTAACGTTTAAGACTTGAAAATAAAATCAGATCAATCTGGAAATAAAAACCAGCACTTAATCATATACGGGCAAGATACTAGTAATGTAGTAAATACCTTGTTCGAGAATTAAGTGAAAGTTCTTTGTGAGGTCCAAAACATGCACCTTAAGGTGTGCCATTATATTCGAGAGTAGATAACTACAGAAACAACAAAGTGCTAACACCTGTAACAAACTCACAGCAATTTACCAGTCAAGAATTGTTATTTAAATAAATCTATAGCTCGTGGCAACTTGATGAAAGAACAATCTCAAATGTCCTTCGAGGGTTAACGAGTAGAAGTTATAGTTGTTAACCTTGAATGAGCTACATTAAACTTTAAGCTGAAGCTGTGCTCGTTCAGGTATGTAGCATTCTGAACTAATTGTTAAACAGTGCATGGATCTTGGAGTGGATGCAAGTTAAGTATGCACATTTTTAGATTGGTTTAGTGTCTTGCACTGTCGGTCGCAGCCGCACCACAGAGCAGAAAACCTTGATTAGGTTCGTTTTTTTTTTCTCCTATAAGTGTAACCTTACTATTAATTCATTGTAGCTGTGTCAATTATTTAAAAATATAAGTTTGTTTTCTTGTTAATTAACTTTCTTAAAGAAGACGACAGGTTTTTTGCGTTACCACTTAGAGAATTTTTTTGTCTGTGGTCAGACTCGTCGATGAGTCAGAAGCTCATTCTTGGGAAGTTATTAAAACTTTAATAATGAGTGATCGTGAAAACATTGAAACCTGTTTTTCACTATTTAATTTATGATCAAATAAGTATAATGAGGGTAACACAACTTAAGTTCGTTCTTCTAAATCTACACATACATATACCTAACAAAAATAATAAGATGTGACATAAGGTAAAATTTAACTAATGTCACTTAGTGAGTTATGACTAATGACGCCGCTGATGATGTGTTTTTTAGTTTTTGTTCTTTAAAATTCAAAGCAAAGTTTCTCAGAATTATAAAGCAGTTTTCTGTGCTCAATGGAGTAGATTCGTGTTCAATAGATACAGCAATGATAATTTTTCCAGATGTCATGTTTCGCTGGCTGTCTAAGTAAACATTTAAATTTATAAATAATGTTAGGTGGCGCAGTAATCAGTAGAGAAAAAGTGTCCAGTGACTTACAACTCTCAACCATTCCTGTATGCGAGTCATTTTAGGATGGATATAAGAAAACACTTTCCATGACAAGAATTTTTCTTCTAGGAGGCAGTACGTGTAAAAAAACTTTTAGGTCGCCAGGCACTGATTGAACCCAAGATCAGAGAGAAAAAACTAAATGAGAGAACCAAATTTCCTCGTCTCCGTCACTTCGATACCTCTTACTCTCATTTTTTATAGCGTGTTGAATTCGTATCGGTGTATACATGTTTTCACCCCGGAAAAGAGTACACAAAAAAACATCACTTCCGGGAAATGCGACATTTCTCATTTTTGTTTATTGATAGCCAAGAAGGCTACGTTTTTTAAAGTCTCATTATAATATTTTTGTAATTCTCATGAATTTCTTTCTTTAATTTTACTTACATCTTTTCGTTTTTATATCTACAAAAATAATCCTATAATTCAAATTAATTCTAGGAAAACATTTTTGTTTGTCAATAAATACCGGAAGAAGTTATACCGGTAGTTCGTGGTGAATTTGTTTTTCTCTTCTCTTTCTCTGAGCTACAGATAGATGGCATTAACAACCTTCTCTGAGTTAAAGATAGATGGCATTAACAACCAAAACAAGAAAGGATGTGTGCAGAAAGAGTATAACAAGGTTAAGGTTTTTTAGACTAGACTTTATTTGTATATTTGAACGAGTACATGTTTTTTATAAATGAACATATGTTATGTTTATTTCAATAGTAATGCCTTAACTACTAACTTAACTACTGTATTATCTAAAATATACTGCATTGAATTATTTTACATTGAATTATAAAAGACGGAAATAATAAAGTTCTACAGTTTACCAGGAATATTTATATAAAATATCCACATCTTCTGCAATTGCGGTATCAATCGATATTTTCTGGAACTTAGTAACATTTATTTGTCATGAATTACTCTTTCAGCTTTTTTATACACCAAAAAAATCAATTATGAAATTTGGCTGCGATAATAACTACTTGAACACAGCATTTTCATTGTTTATAGTTATTCAGGTTTAGCCCTTAACTTTGATTTGCATTTATTTATGAATAGCCTAAAACGTTTAGCAAACATCTATGAATAAGCCACAATGCACTTTCAGAAAAACTGTAGTTAGAACTTTCCCTCACAGATTTTTCCTTGTCGCTATATAACTGAAAGATAAGATATAAATATTTAGAACTGGAAAATTTATAAAAATGATGCATAAGACTTAAATTTTGGTTGAAGAACAAATTTGTATATTCTTTTCACAAAACCACTGACCGAGCTTATGTAGTTAAGCCTTTAAAAGCAACACACTACCTTAGAGGAAAGCAGTAAAAATAGCTTATCACCTATTCACAAATCTTATGCAATGAAAATTGGTAACAGAAGTAACAAGTTGACGGTCTTTTTATTTAGTGTCTACTTAAATCACTTATTTTCAGCATTTTGGAAATGTCGTGAGTAATGTAAAGGAAATAAACAACGAGTACACACAAATAAAATAGGAATGGAAAAAAGAGATGAGTATATAAAAATGTTTTCAATGTTCCATGTTTACATTCTGTAACTCTCGTTTTCAATGTTCCTGCAACTCTCGCATCGACAAAATTAAGTCGATAAACTCTGAAAATTGAAACAAATCTGAGTTTTTTTGCATCTTTCAACGGTCTGAGCGAAAATTAAACGCATAAACGCTGCTAATAATACAACTAATTGTTGTAGTGCTTTCAGAGTTTTATGTTTCTAGGTCCTAATTCTCATTGGACTGTTGCACCACCTAATTTATTTTACTTACTTAATGATTAAAACTGGCTTAAATTAACTAATATTTATTTAAATGCGTAATTTAGAATTGTTTCTAAATCTTCATTGTTCTGGCACCTAACAAGAGTAATTAATTTCACTTCATATTCGAATGATATTACTCTCAAACGAACACAATGAGAGTACCATAAAGTTGTTCATACACAATTTTGAATTTTCTTTGAACACCTCTGAACAGCTGACTACATTCGCCATTTTTCAAAGGTGGTCGCCATTTTTAAAAGGTGGTGAGCAGAGAGAAAAGAGAGAAAAGTTTTTTCTCTCTCGTGGTGAGTATGTGCACAAACTTTCATAAGTATGTGTTCCCCACATTTTTTTTATATGGAGTTAACACATATGCAAGTTGGTGGCAAAATCACAGCTTGTAGGCAAAAAGAGAAAAACCGTCGAAGTTGGTTCTCTCTATTAGTTCTTTCTCAATGCCCAAGATTTCTGGCTTGACAGTCCTACGCACTAACCATCACGCTACGGGTACTACGAGTACATTTAAATTTAGCTGTCAAAATGTTTAGTAAAGCTTGCAATTTTACTATGCTCCGTTTCGCGTTTACTGAACGCACTCTTTTGGACCAAATGTACATGCACAATTCTGGTTCAACGTTTGATCTTTGGTTCAGCGAGATTAAATATTGATATTGATAATGAAGTGTTTAGGTAAAGACGCGAGGGAACATTTAATTCATTGAAGTGTGGATCGTATGTGGAACGCGAATTGAGCTTGACAGTTAGTTACAATTAAATTACACTTCGCGACGACATACCATCCACACTGCAACGAATAAATTGTTCGCGCGCAACATAACCTCAAAATTGTACCACTCTTGTTTTGTTTTGTGTGAAAGATCATGGCTGAGGAAAATATGGAGAAAAGGGTGATTCAATTCGTAGCTGTCTGCGAATAGAAATAAAGCCCATGTGAAAGAAAAGTCAAAATATGCGAACATCTACAGTTCGCAGTTCGTAGTTCGTAGCTCATGTGCAAGATGCTATATTGTGGCAATTTAAGCACTTACACATGTTTGAACATCAATTATCTCATCGAAAATAGCTAGTTAAAATTTCTGAAACACAGTATTTATCTACATTTTTTCAACTGGATCTGTAACAAAAATATACATATAGGCGTAGAGGGAAGTAGATATCAAAGAAGAAATCATGATTTGGCATAAATCAAGCGAATTGGAAGAGGTTAGATAGTCTAATAGACTAATTTTTCGGTTAAAAAAATAAAATCTGAATAGAATTTACCAACTTGAAATAAAAAATAGTATTTTTTGAGGCAAACGTAAAATAAATTGAGTGACAAAGCAGAAATGAACTATAGGACTTAATTAATTATTGTAAATGGAGCAGTTTGGAATATATATGTACATAACTCTGGCTGACAAATGTATGTATGTCATCAACGATTACATTTCCACCAGACTAATTTGACAGCTGTCAATTTTTTTAAAAGTTATCAACTCTTTAGTATAAACAAAATTAATTTTAGCGAATTCAATGTTGATGTTTATTTCAGACATTTCTATTGCAGACTTTTAAAACGTTTATTTTACTACCATTAAAAATAATTGCTTTCTAAAATATCATGTACATACCTCTCTTACAATCCAAGTTAGGATGCAGTTAAAACTCCTGAAATAAAGAAAAACAAATACTTCATTAGTTGACAAGATCTTAAAAACAATTTAAAACATTTTTGTATAAGATAATATGTACATATGTATATATAAAATCTTAATCAACATTTAATTAATTATTTACTAACAACCAATCCTTGACTTGTTTTTCTTTTAATTTTGTTTTATTGTTGTTTTTGTGCAATGTTATAGTTTGGTTTCATTCAGTTTTTGGTTGTCTTTACACAAAATTTTCTGAATAATTTAAACAAAGTCAGAAAGCCTGAACTTATACAAACATCTAACGTATAAAGCAACTAACTAGACGATACTTGAATAAAATCAAAAACTCACAGTACGCGATGACCAAACTAAAAATAAAAAGTTTCGCATTAACGTGATTGGAATTTTGCAATTTCATTAACATGAATCAATTCGTTCGATATACTCGTATTTATACTTAGCTCACTCAACTTGTATAAGATTGACTTGGCCAAGACACCAACAAAACCAGCATTGATTACAAATCGAAGAAAAACTTATGCAAGCATTTCAATAAATTGGAGTCAAGTTGTAATCAATAGAATACAAATAAGGCAATTTCTAGGGCGTGGATTGCACAACTTTTGAAACCAAAATAAAAAAGAAAAAAAAACATTAAAATTCATTGGAAACTTATCTTTTTTTCAGAAGAAGAACAAACATGGAGGGAATTACGATCTTCAATGAGATTTTAAACTTTAAACAACAAATGTATGAATAAAAAATGGTTTGATTTGATGAGTTCAGAATGAAAAATTG
This sequence comes from Eupeodes latifasciatus, assembly GCA_920104205.1. Taxonomy (NCBI): domain Eukaryota; kingdom Metazoa; phylum Arthropoda; class Insecta; order Diptera; family Syrphidae; genus Eupeodes; species Eupeodes latifasciatus. The sequence goes on along the minus strand of OV049924.1, from coordinate 386,360,945 downwards.
ACTTGAACTCCCGTTTAAGGTAAGAATGTTATTTTGTTTGTTAATGAAGAGAGAAGAGCACTGCTACTCTAGTAGGAGTATACATCATTGATAGCTAAGATAAAGAGTAGAGGTCCTAAACGACTTCCCTGGGGAACTTCTGGCAATGAAGGGGTTGGAGAAAGAACTTCTGAATTTAACTTGATAAGACCTTCTTTAAAGATTCCATGTCATAAACCAGAGAGAAAAAACTAATCGAGAGAGCCAAACTTCCTCGTCTCCGTCCCTTCGAAACCTCTTACTCTCATTTTTTATAGCGTGTTGAATTCGTATCGGTGTATACATGTTTTCACCTCGGAGAAGAGTACAAAAAAAACATCATTTCCGGGAAATGCGACATTTCTCATTTTTGTTTATTGATAGCCAAGAAGGCTATGTTTTTTAAAGTCTCATTATAATATTTGTAATTCTCATGCATTTTTTTTTTAATTTTGCTAACATCTTGTCGTTTTTATATTTAAAAAAATACTCCTATAATTCAAATTAATTCTAGCAAAACATTTTTGTTTGTCAATAAATAACGGAAGAAGTTATACCGGTAGTTCGTGGTGAATTTGTTTTTCCCTTCTTTTTCTCTAAGTTACAGATAGATGGCAGTAACAACCAAAACAAGAAAGGATGGTAACAAGGTTAAGGCTTTTTAGATTAGACTTTACTTGTATATATGAACGAGTACATGTTTTTTATAAATGAATGTTATGTTTATTTCAATAGTAATACCTTAACTATTAACTTAACTACTGTATTATCTAAAATATACAGCATTGAATTATAAAAGGCGGAATTAATAAAGTTCTATAGTTTACCGGGAATATTTATATAAAATATCCATATCTTCTGCAATTGCGGTATCAATCGATATTTTCTGGAACTTAGTGTTAACGTAATATTTATTTGTCATGAATTACTTTTTCAACTTTTTTATACACCATAAAAATCAATTATAAAATTTGGCTGTGATAATAATTACTTGAACACAGCATTTTCTATATTTATAGTTATTCAGGTTTAGCCCTTAACTTTGATTTGCATTTATTTATAAATAGCCTAAAAAGTTTAGCAAACATCTATGAATAAGCCACAATGCACTTTCAGAAAAACTGTAGTTAGAACTTTCCCTCACAGATTTTTCCTTGTCGCTATATAACTGAAAGATAAGATATAAATAGTTAGAACTGGAAAACTTATAAAAATGATGCATAAGACTTAAATTTTGGTTGTATATTCTTTTCACAAAACCACTGAACTAGCGAGAATACAAATATTTTAACTTTTGTACAAAAGTACTTTTCGGCTTATGTAGTTAAGCCTTTAAAAGCCACACACTACCTTAGGGGAAAGCAGTAAGGATAGCTTATCACCTATTTACAAATCTTATTCAATGAAAATTGGCAACAGAAGTAACAAGTTGACGGTCTTTTTATTTAGTGTCTACTTAAATCGCTTATTTTCAGCATTTTGGAAATGTCGTGAGTAATGTAAAGAAAATAAACAACGAGTACACACAAATAAAATAGGAATGGAAAAAAGAGATGAGTATATAAAAATGTTTTCAATGTTCCATGTTTACATTCTGTAACTCTCGTTTTCAATGTTCCTGCAACTCTCGCATCGACAAAATTAAGTCGATAAACTCTGAAAATTGAAACAAATCTGAGTTTTTTTTTGCATCTTTCAACGGTCTGAGCGAAAATTAAACGCATAAACGCAGCTAATAATACAAATAAAAGTTGTAGTGCTTTCAGAGTTTTATGTTTCTAGGTCCTAATTCTGATTGTACTATTGCACCACCTAATTTATTTTACTTACTTAATGATTAAAACTGGCTTCAAATAACTAGCTAATATTTATCTAAATGCGTGATTTAGAATTGTTTCTAAATCTTCATTGTTCTGGCACCTAACAGGAGTAATTAATTTCACTTCATATTCGAATGATATTACTCTCAAACGAACACAATGAGAGTACCAAAAAGTTGTTCATCCACAATTTTGAATTTTCTTTGAACACCTCTGAACAGCTGACTACATCCGCCATTTTTCAAAGGTGGTCGCCATTTTTCAAAGGTGGTGAGCAGAGAGAAAAGTTTTTTCTCTCTCGTGGTGAGTATGTACACAAATCACAGCTTGTAGGCAAAAAGAGAGCAATCGTCGAAGTTGGTTCTCTCTATTAGTTCTTTTCTCTCTCATCAAAAGCTTTAGAATAATCGTTGTAAATACAGTCGAGCTCTTGGCCTTGGTTCTATGGTATTCGAGCAGTTATGCCAAAATGGAAGTAGATTAGTTATTACCGAACGTTTTCGCATAAAACCATGTTGTTGATTACACATAATATTCTTGCAGTTAAAATTTAAACTGTCACAAAGTTTGGGAATACACGACAGTTTAGAGATTGGTCTTGAATTACTAATGTCAGACTTGTGACACTTTTTAAAGACTGGTGTAGTAAATGCCTGGGAGATGATACTACTGACTTACATTTTTAAGACAATTCGAGGAATTCCATCTGGTCAAGAGGAATAATCATCTTTAAGTCATCTGCCAAGTAATACAAGATTTTGTCTAACATTATTTGAACATTATTAAAGGTAGTCTGGGGACAGTCTCACAAGCATAGAAAGAAATTCTCATCTATTGTAACAGGAGTGTCAATGAAAGATTGGTAAAAGTTGTTAGCAAACGCGTTACAAATTTCGGGAGTACTAACTTAGTTATCTTTATTATAAGCCATCAGATTTTCGTTTTATATTGACACATTTCCAAAAGCTTTTGGGGTCAATCTTAAGAGAACTTTCCATATAAATAGAGATTTCAACTCTTCAAAGAGAGTAACATGTAGTTCGCGATCTTCACATAACATGCTTTTATTAAGATTTTTCCAAGCCTTGTTTCTCCTGTTTCCAAGCATTTTAAGCTCTTTTTTATATCATGGATGACAAAAGCTAGAATATTTGGATATTTTAAGAGGAACGATATCTTTTATGCAGGATTTTAATACATTGTTAAAGTATGAAATTGCAACGTCAACGTCATTTAAAATTGGTATATTTTTAATACCACAAGTAGATAGATGTTCAGAAAGTTGGTGAACATTAGATTTCTGAAAGTCAATGGAACATGGACAGCAATGCGAATTACTATTTTTTTTAGTAAATAACCATCCACGGTTAGTGGGGGATGGTATTTAATATATTCGATATTACAGACTTTGATCAAACTATAAAATAAATACATTAGGTGGTGCAACAGTCCGTTGAGAACTACAGCCTAGTAGCTTACAACTCACAAGGGATAAAGGGGACCTACAGTTTTAAGCCAAATCCGAACAGCTTATTTGAGAAAGCACTCACCCACTAACCATATCACCCCACGGATACTACTGATTAAACTACTGCCGTACTTATAGCGTCTTTTGGACGACATTAATGATGTCTTATGCTCTTCGCTGTCTTTTCAAGAAAGGACAAAAACTTTTATCAAATTAGATAAAAGAACTATGCAGCGATCGAGTATTAATGCTTTTCAATCAACACAAGAGATCATAGAAAACCAGAGCCAATTGCGAGTAATGTCACGGATGGAGGGGACCTACAATTTGTATGACAAATCCAATCGGATTATTTAAAAAGTTCTTTTTAGCAGTATTTGTCATTTTCTAACAAGACGCAGTATCCGTGAAAAAATATATGGGTTGCACAGGCGGATAGGATACTGAACCCAGAACTCTGACATGACAGACAGACGTAGTATAATTACGGTGACCATCCGTTCATTATTATAATGAACAGTTCATTATTTGAAGAAAATGTTCATTATGCATTATTGTGTGTCGGAAAACATAAAAATGTTCATTATTTTAGAAATTGCTCATTTTGTTCATTATTTCATGATTTTTTTCTTTGAGGAAAGCCTAAGCATGAAAACGATTAAATGTTTAATGAAAACTTACACTTACATCATAATTCATTGTCTTTCTTTTTCGGAACACTTCCTAATCTCACAATTACAAAAATCAGATCATATTATACATCCTACATACAGGGGAAGTTAAGCTAATACGCTTACACTTGCGCACGGGATGACTTTCACCACTGGAAATTAATTTTACCATTGAGTTTTACTGACCATGACAATGGTAAAAATAATTTTCAGTGAATGTGAATGAAACTCATCTTTTTTCCATTTGGACTAGTTATGGCATTTTCCATAAGTAATTTTGAGAGTGCACTCCGACTGTTGGAATTATTGCATTGTTGAAAAACCCTTCACTCCAAAAATAAATGAAGAGTAAGAATTACACTCCTTCCTGGGACAAAGTGGACTTGAGTTTAATGTATATTATGAAAAGGAGAACCAATATTTCAATTAATGACACTGATTTTTTCGAAGAATTTTCATGTGTACAAAATTATGTTTCTTCAGAAAAAATTTTTGAATGGAAGGAGAGCCAAATTAGTGCTGGAGATAGGTGGGTTGAAATTTTCAAGTTTTTCAATGAAAAAATGATACAGTATCAAAACATTTCAAAAATCGTAGAGTTTTGTTTATGCCTTCCTGGGTCTAATTCCCCTATAGAGACAGTTTTCTCAATTTTAAGCAATGTATGGACAAACGAAAAAAACAATATGAAAATTGAAACAATCAGGTCCATTTTAATTTACAAATGCAATTATGAATTAAATTGCATCGAATTTAAGAATTATTAAAAAGTAATGCCAGAATTAATTAATAAAATGTATTCTTCCGAAAAGTACATATTTTAACAATATTAATATATTGTAATTCAATGTCAAAGTTGTTTTATTAGCCAATATCATATAATAGAGTTTAAAGTTTTGTTTATTTTTTTTTTGTAGGTAAGTTAGAGACTGAAAAAATCTGTGTTATTTTTATGTTTGTTTTGTTTTGTTTTGTTTACTATCGATGAAAGTTCCTTTTTTGTTTAGTTTATAAATACATATACCTAATTATACTATATTTATTAATTAATTTATATTATATTACATTTATTTACTATTACTTAATGAAATACAAACAAAAATCTTGAAAACTGGTCAACATTTTTCATTTTTTGGGTAGTGTTCATTATTTTGTCTCGGAAAATATGGTCACCGTAAGTATAATGGAGCTAATAAAATCTTGACTGATAAAATGACATTGTGTGAAAAAAAGATTATTAAAACTGTATTATGATTTCCATAAAAATCAAATTTCGTACCTATGTAAATTGTATTTTCACACCAACTGTCTGCAAGATTTATAGACCAGCTTTAGAAATTTCCCAACAGAAATCAACAGCTTGTTGTGACTTACAAAAAACCAAAAAAAAACACGAACTTGCTTAGGTGATTGAACTTTTTTAATGTTGTCTATAATATTACATACTCATATTTTGTTTGTCTACTTAAAATTTTAAGGTCAATTTCGATTGCGAAAACCTTTAAGCAAAACTTTATTGACATCTAATTTTAGCTGACACAGTACGTATACTACTTAAGTCCACTGCGCTATAATAATTATAATAATTAAATATTAAAAGTGTGCATAAAGTTTCCCCCCTTTCTTGTAAGATCCACCATGAAGCAACTCGAGTAAAAAGTAGGTAGGTATGTATGTTCTAGTATTAATTTATCACCTTACTTTGCAAAATATTGTATTTATATAGGTATCGTACGATACGACCAAACGTAATATTGCAAAAAGCGCTTGAATTTCACATTCGTGTGCATCATAATGGTTGGGTTATGTGGAAATATGAAACATTCAAAAGACGCGCAATATTATAAAAAAAAAAATAAAATAAAAAATTATGCGAATAAACACAAAGCTGGATGTCAAGTCAAATATTATAAGAGTTGCGGCGTGTGGAAGCGGAAGAAGACCATGAACCACACCACAACTCAAACAGTGGTGTTGTCTTAAGAGAAAGAAAAAAAAACAAGAATAACTGTTGAGGTTAATGAATTAATCACGTTTGTCTTTTTGTTTAGTCTGTTCGTATTTCATTCGCTTACGGTTTAAGATATTGAAAATTGAGGTTTTCTTATTTCTCTGACACATGCATATGCATATTATGTGTTTACGTTCCAAAAACTGTACAAAACATTTTATTTCTATCTTATTTAAACCGTTTAATGTCAATTATACGAAATTGACAGTTCTTCAAATGAAAATATCTTGACTCTTCTCATTTTGATGTCTCATAGTTCCATCTACTTTCCACTTGCTCGTTAAAAAGAGACAGGAAATGAGGCAGACATTTTGAATTTGTGGGAGTAAGATAAAATATTAAAATGTCAAATAAGTTCATCGTGAGCCTGAGAACTGTCTTTTCACTCAAATATTATAAGTCAAAACTGAATTGGGTTCTACTTTGGCAAGTGACAGTTTAGGGTAACCCCGATTTACAACATACCGAGTTGTCATTTTTGAACAACGTCTCGAAGAATAACGATGAACCCAAGACAGGGGAAATTGTTAGTTCACTTTAAGTTTAAACCCTAGCTTAACTATTTATTTAGTTATTCGTTGTATGTACCTACGTTTTATTTTATTTATTTGAATTTAAAGTTTGAGTCAAAATCTATGGAGGTGCCGTCTGCGAATTGAATTAGAGCAGAAATAATGGGAATAAGGTATGTATTCATTTCACATACAAAAAATACAATTTTCTTTTAAATCAAAATCATGTCTTAACAAAAATATTAAAACAAAAAGTAGGTACATAATAAGAAAATTTGAAACAAATTTGAAGCTGTTTACGTAACGTCAAGTGACAGATCAACAACGCACAGGGCTTCCAATCTACCCATACGTTTAATTCAAGTGAAGTTTAAATTTTGACGTATTACCGGACGTCATATTTGAACTCAAATTAAGGTTCAGTTGAATTTAAGTTTGAGTCTACACTAAGTAGAAGATATTCAACACTTGTTATCCTTTTGTTTATATGTCTGAACTAAATCAAAGTATCCAAAAAACAATATGAATTATTTTCACAACTCTTTTTAGCGGGTCAAAAGCATGCAAAATTTGTTTATTCCATTTTATTCCAATGCCCTCGATTTCAAACCGTCTTCATTCTAATGGGTATTTGGGTTAAAAGAACACCAAAACGAGTTTTTCTTCGCATTTGAGTTTATTTAGCCTGAAGAGCATTTAAAACTGCAAAAATCTGGTTATTGTTACGATGATGACAGTGAGTACGAGTACATTGCGTTATTTGATGCAGGTGTTTTCTTAAGATACGAGTATCATCGTCTATACATGTTTACATACATATGTACTTATATCCTATGCATTTGCTGAAACTGAAATTAATCCAAGTTGTTAAAATTTATGATTTGACGTTTAGCTTGGGGTGATTTGAAAACATCTTTTGCGAAACACTTGATACGAATACGGGTCAAGACGTTTAAAGAAAAGTTAGTTAAATCACAAACCAATTTGCTTTGCTTTACATTGAAAAGGCGCAAATTTATGAACACTAGTTGACCTAAAAGACGTTGTTTTACTTGTTTAGTGAAGGTTGTGATTAAGTTAAAACAAAAATATAATCAACATAATTTACTTAAAATTTGCCGCAGACCATTTACTGTTTATGTGGGGTCAATCATTTTTCACTACGCGACCAGGAAGGAGGAGGAGGGTCCCCAGCGGTGATGCACAGGCCTTACATCATCAGTAAAGGACAATTCACATGACAACAACCAACGACCAACGAACGTATGAATATTCGTCCATTATGACAGTTTCATAACCTTTTCTAGGCTGCGTTCAATCTCAGACAGATAGAGTATACGGATACCTTTTTGTTAGTGTTTTACGTGTAAAATAACAGCTGATCAAAAACAGCTGAGATGTCAAAAAAGGAATCCAAAGGTATCCAAGAATTTCTGGGGTACGTAGGTATCTGACAGAACAGCTAATTCAAAACATGGTAGAATTCCAATTGAGCTAAGAGGAAATTTAACATAAATTACAGATTAAGGTTATCTTTTATTTATTCAATTGTTACGCACCTATCAATTCATCATCGTCCGACGAATCGGTTGAATTATCCATTTAATGTTTTATCTTACAACAATTTTAATTTCGAAGCTTAAATGTTTCTCTGCTTTTTGTGAACAGCTGAAAGTTGTTTTTATTTTTTGACAGCTATCTCAATATAGCTATCCAGCTCGTTCAACAAGGTATCTAAAAATCCACCTATCCAAGATACCCTATCCAACACGAGATTGAACGCAGCCATAGATGCACATCAAAGACTAGAATGACATTTAATGAAATGAGTTTGACAGTTCGTTATAATGAGTGCAATTCGCGGCGAACAATTTGTTTTCTTTAATTTCTCTTATTTTGGCAAAGAATTTTACTACCTAAAAATAAACTTCAGCTATATTTTTACCTTTTTGTTTGCAATTTACACGTAGTGTAGGTTTGAAAATTATTTAAAATCTCATTTATTCATTCATTTCTATATCGTTGGTCTAACTTGAAAGTTTTCAACTTTCAGTGTTACCAGCTTGAAATAACGAAATAAAAAAAAAACTCCTTGTAAGAGAAATTAGAAACGTTCGTTCCAATAAAAGCTAATTTTTAAAATATGAGTTACATAAATAAAATGCAGAAATAGGCTAGGCTAGGTTACTTTTGTATTCAGCTCCCGCTAAAGTGAGTTAAGCTTCTCTAAAAAAAAAAAACAAGTACGATGCTCTAGTGTTCAAAAATAAAAAGGGGTTTAGAAGGAGATATGGATGGACTGATGAGGTAATGCATTCCACATTCGTGCTGTACGGTAAAAGACATACTTCAAAATCTCTTTAAATACGGTGTTTCTAAGGTAAGAATAAACTACCTTCAACCCAAAAATCTATCGTGCCTTATTTGAAGTATTTTTCAATAACTGTGTTTCCATTCACTCATTTCTAAAGAATCAAACATAATCTATTATTAAATCGAAACAAAAAAAATACCTTCTTCAAATTGTACACTTCTAAGAGCGGTCATATGCATTTCCATTAAACGTGATAACAACCCTTTAATTAAAGATCCGGAACTAAACTCTTAAGTTTAAAATATTTTCCCTAAGTGCACAAGCACATGTCAAGGTACATTATTTTTTAATTATTTAGGGGGAACTATTCTTCTATTCATAACCTAATACTACATCCAAAGATCAATCGTTCAAAAACCGCACAACAACAACATTCTTTCAAGCATTTTAACCTATTTTTAAAATTCTTCTTCCTTATCAAATGTATGTAGGTACATAATGAATAGAGGCTGGGCACAAGCTCCATAAAATAGATTCAGTGCATTCAATAGACGAACATTTAGAGATAAATCTATAATTACCATCACTTCCATCTGCATTCTAATGGAATGTTTATGGAAACAAAAAGAAAAATGTTCTTATAAGAAATGCCGAACTCCAAAGAGAAACACTATACTTTATACAGAAGTCGTGGCAGTTGTATAGTGTGGTAGATTGCTGTTTTATTTAAAACTTAATGTAGATTTCTAGAGGGAAATCAATTAGGGGTTCTTCTGTTCGAGATCAAAATTGAAACTTTTAAAAATTAACGAAACCATATTCCGAACAATATAAGAAAAATTAGTAAATTTTGGATTCTTACTTACGAGTACACTAAAAATTGATAAGGTAAAAAACAGAAGGGACGTACTTGAGGGAACTTAGGCACATTAACAAAATTTAAATATTTTTAGCTGCGTGACACACTGACACCCCAAATATATGAAGAACCAATGCGTTACCAAAGTGACTTACAACTCTACCATTCCTGTGTTTTTGTGTGCATAATGGCAGAATTGAGGGACCTACAATTTTATGCCAAACCAGAATGCCTAATTTAGCATTTAGGCATTTACATATTTAAATTATTGATCCCACATCTGGTTTTGCGATCTACAAACCATTCTTCTACTACGGGCACTTAATAACAACAAAATATAATTATTCCTACATTTGACATTTTATTAAATGTCAAAAGATGACAGATGATTTCAGTTTCATTGGAATAATTTTGAACAAAAATACCCGATTACAATTGCTAGCTATGGGGATCTATGTATATTTGAGAAAGTATGCGTAAAGTGAAAATGATTTTTTTTGAAAATGTCATGGGCGTGTTCAATAAAAACTGAAATGCAAATCAACAGAATCTATATTAGTCCTAGTCCTAGTTCTCACCTAAGAATGAGAAATAGAAAGCTGGACATACAAAAATGTTCTTTTTGGTGTTCTAAACATTTTTGTTAAAGTCCAATAAGATCCGTGTGTTCGCGTTCGTAAGTTATAAACCGCTATTTGCGAAAACCGCTTTTTGGTGATTATTTATGTTTCTATAGGTCCAATGGTGTTAACACCATTCAAGACTGCCGATCATACGATTTGCTAAAATGTTTGTCTATATCATTTTTTCATACGCTCAACCGTTTTGGAGATAGGCCAATAGGTTAAGACGGATGTTTTCAACAAAAACAAATGTAACAAAAAAATCGGAAAATACTGAAAATCCAGCAATGAACAAGTAGCGACGAAACGTTGGGTAAAATATGCAAAAATGATCTGTCAATATTTTGGTGCTGTCTTGTCAAATGAATACATTCAGCTCCCTGCATTGTATTTATTCTTGCATTTCACAATTATTCATGAACACAATGTCAAACTTACAACTACAATGATGTTAACAATCGGTTTTGGGAGTTTAAACATATGAAGCTTCCTATCTTTGTAATTGAGTCTTTTTGATTTTGAACTGGATTCAATATGATACTTTAAAAAGCATTTATAAAATGTCAACATTGGATTAACCTTTTGAGTATTATAATAATATAATAAGCCCTATCATGAATTCCATCGTAATCGGAAATTTTTACGAATCCCGAAAAACTGTATCATGAAATCCGTTCGTAATGCAAAATTGTATGAGGTTTTCCACAACGAACGGATTTCATGATACAGTTTTTCGGGATTCGTCAAAATTTCCGATAAAGATGGAATTCATGATAGGGCTGAATATATGTATATTATTTAAAAATAAATTAGGTAGCGCAACAGTCCGTAGAGAATCAGGGCCTAGTGACTAACAACTCTCAACCATTCCAGTGTGCGAGTAATGTCGTCAGAGATGGAGGGGACCTACAGTTTATATGCCGAATCCGGCTAATTTGAGAAAACACTTTTCATGACAAGAATTACTCTTGGAAAATTTGTCAATTCCTCGCAAGACAGGGATCGAACTCAAGACCTCTTGCATGACAGTCCAACCCACTAACCATCACGCTACGGGTACTACAGGTATAACCTATTTGAATAATTTTAATTTGTATGAAAATATCTTCTTCGAGTATTAGCGTCCCGTCGTATAGCTTTTTTTTCCAAAATCTCTCTATTTTAACATAAGAGTTCAAACAGCTACATCCGTCAAAAAAGCTATTGACTTTAAAAAGTGATCAATAAATCATTTTTAAATAAAGTGTCATAAATCTGCACCTCTTTGTAGAGTGAAAGCTTTTGCACATCATAATTGTAGATTAACAAAAAACCAATAGAATTCGTTGGAAATTGACAGCAGTCTAAGTCTACACCTGCTTTTTTCTATAAAGATAATTACTTTTAGTTTCATATTATAACTACTTGTATTGTGGGTATAAGGTTCTCATATCCTACCTATTCGTCATTCCCGTCATCATTCATAGTTTAAACAACTTTAACCATTTATAGTTGGTTTCTTTTTGCACGTACTCAAAACTAGATATTTTGTTTTATGCATTTTTGACGAGTTTGTGTCTAGTTTTTTTTTACGACTCAAGAGTGATTAAAAGATCTCGTTGAAAAGCTGCGTTTTTGTTCAAAATTGATTGATGCCGTGGAGGCACATTTACTAAAGTTGGAAAAATTCCTTTAAGAGTGAAAAAACAAACAAAAACTGAAAACAAACTAACCAACCTTTGATTAGGCATTAGAAAGTAGGTATCAACATGAAAAAAAAATGAGTTATGTTTTATTTTATAGCTGATTTATTATGATTTATTATCGTTGATTTATTTGTAGACCATTATTTAGCTAGACCAACTCTAAAGATGTTTAAACAAGGCACACACCTATTAAAGCGAATTTATTTACAATGTTTACAGTGGGTGCGTTCTTTCTTCAAAAAAAACCATACACAAATTGTTTAATTATTTTATTTCTCAGATTTCTTTTATGAAAATAAAACAAAGATAAAAATAGCAATACGTTTCTTAGGAAGTTATATTCAAGACACTTAACTCTTAAATTGTAGTCCCAATTTTTTTTCTTTTCATTTTGCTAACTAGTAAATTGCTATTTGCCTTTTATTAAAAAACAAGCATCCAAACATGTCTGAAAAGTGACAGTTCGTGAAAATAAACAAAGCAAATACACTTAAACTGACCTAATAATTAGAATTCCCAACTGTTGGCTGAACCATTCCATCCACTGCTCTTAGAAGAATAATTGTAAAGATGTCATATGGATTTAGCAAATTGCTAAAAGTTAAAGTAACCATTCCAGGATTATAACGTTGGCAAATTGTTAAGAGATAGTAATTTGTTAAAATTGTTTAAAAAAACTTAATCACCTTTTTAGCACTGTTAATTGCTAAAAATGGATTTAACAATTTACTAAAACGTTTAAAATGTTGCGCCACTGTTTTTAATGTCCTATAAACATAATTGATCATACTGCATTCCGGCAACCATCACAGACACTGATTGTGGAGGACAAAAACACTCTATATGAAGATATAAATCCTTCGTACGTATCACCCTTCAAAACCCATTTGTTTACATTGTTGTATTTGTAATGTGGAAGAATTCAACGAGTAAAATTGACGTGTTTTCACGCATACATAGACACATTTACTGAGTTTTTAGGGGAAATTTCATTAATTAGAGGAGAAATTACACGCACACTAAGAAATACTTTATGAGGCCAGTTTCCGGTTTAGCTTCTAGGCAAACCAATATGGCTACCGAGGATTTATATCTTTACTAGAGTGTTTTTGGTGGAGGATCTCAATCGTCTCATTTAACTATTCTGCTATCCGTCACTTTCTTTTGAATATCCGGATTTCCGAATTATCTGGATAATTTGAAGCATCAAACACTACTTTTGATGTTCTGCTCTGTCTTTTATCTGGACCGTTAAATGAACATTTAAGACCTGCTCGTCGCAATTCCTGTCTTCTATAGAAATATAAGTGGTTGTTCAAATAGAACGCGATCAAGGCCAACAGTTAAAAATGGAACGCAACGGTCATATTAAAGTTGTTAATTTTTGCAAAGAATGCTAAACGTCAAACGTCAAAACACCAAAAAAGTTAGTTTTTGACTTTCAATTACTGCTGCTACTACTCATTTTGTTGCTGTTCATTGGTTCAAGAAAAACTTAAATTCTTCAACAAAATGCCTAACTTTTGTTGTTTAAAAAGGACACAGAAATTGTTTGGTTTCGCTTGCTGGAATTTTTTTTGTCGGAGTAAATTACAAAAGCCTTGATTTTTAGAACTGAGTCAATGGAACGCCAAAAGCTGACCGCTTTTGACGTATCAGAACGCGGAGGACAGCGGTATTATCTGACCTTTAGTTAAGATATCAATATCTTTCAAACTTTTTTTATTTTTACATTAATATCAACAAAAAAAAATGTATCAAACGCTTTAATTGCATTAAAGGTATGAATTTACTAATAAGAATTAACTAAATTTTAAATCAAAATAAATAACACTACTTATTTAATACTTAAACAATTTAACTAAATAATATTGTATTGTTTAAAAGAAACTAAATCACTCACGTTCTGATCTCAAGATAATTTTTTATAATATTTTGTTTGCCTTCCGGTTTTTGGCCAACAAAATGCCTTCTTTTTAGAATAATTTGTCATTGTTAGAAAATAAATATAATAGAACGTTATAATAGAGAACAACATTAAAAGAAACGGGAATCTCCTTTTAAGTCCATCGACCTTCAATTTATACTTGGAAAAATTATTGTTAAATGAAATTCTGATATTTTTTTCTACAGAAGTATGTTTACAAATACATAGGTACCCACTTATAAAATACCAGCTATCTCCATTACAAATTGTGACAGCATCGTGGAAATATTTAACTGTCAGACAAACGAGCTCATTGAATGAAAAGATTGAAAAAGATTTCTGTTAAATTGCATTCAGTGATTTGTGTAATTTTTCAGATGTCATACTGCTACTATACGGGGATAGGGGTTAAATAAATTTGTAGAAAATAAATGATTATAATAGAATTAAATCGAGGGTTAGACTATTATAGTCTGTTCAAAAAGAAAAAAATATGAACAATTTAGGAATATAACGACTTTATGATGAACAATAATGGTCCAATAACCTAGCTCTAAGGAACCCCAACATTGTAAAAGAAAATTAAACATCTCATAGAGATATGAGCACGGGCAAGTTTATGTTATATTTTAAAGTATAAACTAAAACAGCTTTTGATGAGTGTAAAAATAATTTGACTATTGTAATGTCAATAACAATAGTATCAGTTCTGATGACTTTCGTTCAGTTTTGTTAACATTTTATTATTTTTGACAAGGCTCTTAATCTGTTCCAATTTCACCTAAATATGAATATTGTTGTTTTTTATTACTCATCGTTTTTACCCTCTTACTCCTTCTCTAGCTTTTGAGTGACCTGCAGCATTGAAAGCGTTCAATTTCTAATTCGATATCTTTTTAAATTCGACGCCAGAAAAATTCTTTAATCGTCTTTTCTTCATAAAATTCCTCCAAATATTATTTCAATTAACAACTTTTACTTTTTTTTTAGCTAAATTTATTATAATTTGATATTAATTTCAAGTTTCCTTCAAATCACCTGTTCTTTCAGATAGCCACATGCTTTGGATTTCTTTTGATAAACCAGCTGTTTTATATGAGCTGTTCTTTTACATGTAAAATAATAACAACAAGGTATCCGTATATCTTATCCACCTGAGTCTGAACGCAGCCAGTAAGGAACTATTCACATGAGGCGATCAAAGATCGACAAATGAATGAAGAAATGTGATTTTTAATAATTTTTTAACCAAAATTATAAATAAAGCTTTAGCTCATCTTAAGATTATAAACTTAGCTTTATCGATACCAAAATAAGAGAAATTTAAGAACAAAAATTATTCAATTCGCATTTCACATACAGGAATATTATTCGGATGACTCTTTGTTCGGTTTTAGCATTGATTTAATTTCAATCAAGTCCATGATATTCATGGCTGAATCACAAGCACGTTTCAGCTTCGGCTTCGCCTGACGTTTACGAGTTCAGCCATAGGAATTCAATGCATGCTATCACAATGGAGCTTCGACCTCACGTGCCGTTTGACAATCGTAAGGAAAAGAACGTAATGTAAAATAATGTGACTCCAAACGGAAGCTCTAGTTTAATTATCTGAACATTTGCTTTGTCTGACAGCTCAGCAGCTGTAAAAAAAATGTCAACAAACAAAATATTTGCTCTTTGGAGGGATGAAATAATAGAAATGTCATTCAAAGCAACCTCGAAGCAGGCCCACCGTAACGCAGACGAAGCCGAAGCTGAAGCGTGTTTGTGATTCAGCCATCAATCCTTAAATAAGCTTGTTTCTTTCCTTGTAACACAGACTTTATGAGCATGATCATTGAATAAATTCCAAAACAGAATGCTCAAGTGTAGATCTGCGTATGCCAGGAAGTGCATCCAATTTTCAATCATAGACTCCGGTTTCTCTTTCTCTTAATAATGGAGTCTAGTATATTTGTATCGTATGCGTTTTTATACAGCTGGGGCTGATGTTGCAGCAGCACACATTATCCCATTACGCACAGTTTTAGTATGTCTATGTACATTTATATTGAATATAATAATGTTGCAACGCATCTTTTTTTTCCTTTTTGTCTGCCTCTGCTTGAGTTGATTGATTTAAAGACACGGAAAATGAGAGAGAGAAAAAAAACATCAACTTAAATTGGATTTCCTACATGAACACTGAACACTAAACGAACAGCACTTTTGAATGTTTCACTCAGCTCCTGTTGTGCTTGTGTCACTCACTGTGGTGCTGTCAATGAAAATTAGAACCATTAACTTAAACTGTCAACTTAATAATGTTTTTTTTTATTATTTTGGTCTGAAGCTTCTGGTTCCGTTATAATTTGGAAAAAAAATATTTTTTTCCCCAAATTAAGGTAAAATTTTTGATTGCATCAACTAACAGTTGAATTTATAAAAACGATTGTGCCATGAGTAATGAGTTGAGTAAGTATTTTTATTTTTAGCATTCTCAATTGTGAAGTATAATTTGATGGGTATTCTCTACTCTCTATCTCCTTGGCGCCACATTTTGAATCATCTTTATCTAAATGTTATATAAGTTAATGACTAAAACACAGACAAAACTAATTGAGTTCTTAAAAAAATTATAAAACAAATCTAGACGAATATAGTTATTTTACAATTAAGGGCATTTTGCTAAGTCACAGCGGGTGATCTTGAAACAGAGCGAATTATTTTCGTAGTTCCCAGATAGATTCATTAATATTTATTAACTGCTAGCGGTTAATGATCTTCATCATCGCACCATCATCACAGTCAAGTCAATCAATAAAACAGGAAAAGATAAAAAAAAAGAAAACATAACAAGAAAACTTGAACTTGCCCATGGCGCCTGTTTTTGCAACGCCTATGGAAATCCATTGGCGACGAAAACAACGCACGACGCGACATCTACGTCGTCGTCGCCGCAACTGTCGCTGTCGCAAATTAGTATTTATGTCAACTGCATAATTCCGCCTAAGCTACATTCGACTAGGTGTCTGTTTGCGGGATGTGAGATGTAAAAAGGCATAAATTATACATAGTACCTTCGTATAGTACTCATATATTTATTATAATCTTCCGGTCGCCTTTGTACAAAAAATACAATTTTATAAAACAAAATACCATTGAATTTAACAGGAGGGGACTTTGCAATGTGAGATCATCTGTTAGAAATAATGCAATTTAATCGAATATGTATATTGACATAACATTTTTAAAGGCCATGACTAATAAAGTCTTACTGTACTCGCAACATTCCGGCTAAAATCGAAAGACTAAGACTATCTGATGCAATGAAACTCTTATTTTAAAGTTGGATATGCGATTTTACATAACCCGAGAAGCTGTCAATTGTCATTAAAATTGTATTGAATTTGGAATTTACAGCTTTTGGAACGCACCCATTTTTGGCTATCTGCGAATTTAAATCCAGCATCTCAAGAAATAAAGTATCATTGTGATGCCGTTATTGAATGTTCTTGTAATAATTTAGAGAATTAATGCAACTAGTATTGTCAACAGCAAACAACACGCTATCCAAAAAACAATTTACAATGCCACCAGCATCGTCATTTCATCTATTTGACATTTCGTGTCAAAAGAAAAGAAAAACAATATATTTCGCAGTGGGAAAGTTGTAAGCAATGATGGATTGATTTTAGGTACCTAAATTTCACATTTTGCGGTCAATCATTTATTATGCAAATATGCTAACTTTTTTTGTTGAAGTTATGGTTTGTTATTATTTTATTTTTACTTTATACCAAATATCAAACTAAATATAACTTAATTCTTCTCAATTCACCCACACTACTTCATATAAACGTGATTTTAAGCCGGGCAATAATCAAACAGAGCTAGTATCTTAATATGGCGCGAAAACTGTTCGTTTATTGTTGCAAAATAATTTCATCTGACCATTTTTTTATATTTTTCTTTCTGAATAACAAAGCATATGAAGATGAGGGAAATATAGAAAGACATTTCCTTATTTGAAATGCTTTTACTTAAATGAAATTGCTCCTGATATGAACTTTTGCTTTTGTATAATTACAGTTTGAATGATATAATATACTAGTTGTCACGTTCGTCGTATTTTTGTCGACGTTTGATGTATTGAGAAGTTGATTTATCTAGGAAGGTTGTTTTGTTTCTTTATTAATACCAAAAAGATTAAAGCATTTTGCTTTATTTTTGTCTTGATTTGGTTTTATTAAAAGTTTTTTTTTTAAATTCTGTTTTTAATGGCGATCTGAATATGGACTAGACATCTACTACAAAATCTGACAAAATGGTGATGGTGATATCGTTTTCTGTTACGGGACACAAAAAAGAACTCATACAAGAATTGTGAAACATGATGGTGATTCACAAGCTGAATGTGTGGGCTTTTACTTAAAAAACTTGCATTCATCAGGTGGTAAATAACCACAAAATCATTATTATTTGGTGAATCAATATTTCGATAATCAAAAGTAACACCATTCACTATGTGTAAACTGATAGATGCTAAATTAAATAAAGCTGCAAATTAAAGGCCGTTTGTATTTAAAACGAATTTTATTGTAACAGATTAAGTTCCTAATTATGATTTAAATTGAGACAACGTGGGTTTGTTCTAATATTTTGCTTAAAATGATAGTAATATCTTTTGGATGTCAGTTTCAACAAAGTACATACGCTTATGTTAACTTAAATTACTTAAGTCCATAGACTTTAATTTATGCATATTTTTTTTAAACTTTGCATTTGAAGATAAAATTAAAAAAGAAAATCAAGACAAATCGAGTATGACATATGAGAGAAAGAAAAATATTTTCATCGCTGAACGCGGCCAAATGTTGACTTTCACCAACAACCAACAAGCACACACAGGGCTGCCAACAACTTAATACACACTTGCAAATTTAATTCTTATGCAAATTAATATTTTACAAAATCTGATTTCACATTCAAACTCGAGGCGTACAATTTTTAATAAAATGTTTATTGTAGTTTCTGCCGCAGCAATTTTCAAGCTGAACTAATATTGTATACGCTTTCTATCAAATCAAAGTAAAACCACAAAAATCCAAAACCTAAAAGTAAGCCAAAAGTATCCACTTTGGTAGACATTTAAGAATCACAAGAGGTTATCAGTACAATGATCTTGAAATTTTATACTCACAAATTTAATAGTTCCAAAAAAATAGTCATTACCTGAAATTTAAAAAAAATATATCAGATTTAGCTTACATACAATCATTGAAATACAAGAATTAACCTTACAAGTTCAAATAACATAATGAGGAATTGTACCTAACAATAATAAAGTTTATGACTTTCAAATAAAACCATAATCAATAAACAGTAAGCTGTTAACTTCCACAGAAGTTTGTGCTTTGCAATCGGATACAAATGAACTGACCTTGAAGTTCAATAATAATACATAATTACATGACATAAAACGGCAACAAAATACCGCTAGCATTAATTTATCATAAGTACATAACACAAGGTTAACTTAAAATCCGCTCTTAAACCTGTTTTTTTTGTAATATTTAACTTTAACTTTTTCAATCAAAATTTACCTTCTTAGTAGAACTGTCAAAAAGTGTGTTTAAACCTTAATGTATCAAATGAACCTACTGATTCAAGTTCAAGAGACAATCTTCCACACTTGTTGATTGATTTATTTATATATTTAGAGCTGATTGTTTCGCGTACCTTTTAAATAAATAATCAGAAACCTGCTCAAGACTTAAAAACAACAGAAGTCTTATAGAGTGGCTATGGTACATTTATACAATGGTATTAAAATTCATACACGCGGAAGAATATAAGAAAACCCCGTAATGAGCCTTTTATGTCCCACTGTTGCAAACTATATTCCGCATTCAACAGATACTTCATTGTGTATAGAAATCAAAATTAAGGCAGTTCACACACCACGCACCAGCAACAACGGTCGGTTATTTAATCACAATTCGTAATTGAAACAAAAAAAAATTGCAAGCAAAATGTAGCTTTAAGCGTTATGACATGGATAGCGGTGTGATTGTAGTCACAGGGACATCGGGATTTAAGACGAAAAAAAAAAACAATTAAGAACAAATCTGATCTAGCTACTTAATTTTATTTAGCTGACATCACTGATCGACATAAAAGGTGTGATCGTTTGATCTTACATGGCTCTAAAATCTTAACGCTCATCGTAATCGCCATTGAATTCGTTTTCTTCGTCGAGAGTGGGCGCTGACAGGTTTCTTTGTATTATTCCAAACTTTTGTATTGCAGTTGTTGTTGTTACCACCTCTAAGCCGACACGATTACGTTTCATCAAATTGAAATCAGATTTGGATATTATATGGTTTCCACATGGCTAATATCACCATTACGTCAACACGCGACGCAAAGAAAGACATGCAGACGAAACTAACAAACACAAAATAAAAACACCATAAATTCAAAACAAAAAAATGCCAAAAGAAGCTCCGTGGAAGGAAAGTAAAAGTATTTCGTTTCGCGTCACACCCATAGAGGAAATATATTATCTAGAGTCCCGACTGGTACCCGTCTTGCCTGAAACACCCTCAAATTTTGTTTGAGGTAACTCTCTTAAAAGCCCGTAACAACTACATAGAATCTGCATTTTCCCATTAGAAATGCACGGGACAACTAACACATGCTTATGCTAATGGGCAAAATTCGCTCAATTTAGTTTGTAGGCCGAAAGAGAGCAAACCCATTAAGTCGCGACTCTAGATAATATATTTCCTCTATGGTCACACCCGTCAGACGTGGCGTCGTCGTTGTCGATCGTCACAGTCATTCATCGTCGTTTCTTTGGCGTCGCCGTCGTCGTCGTCGCAATCAATGCGCCCAGCGAAAGTTGAAAGAAAGTTTTTTTGTATTTGTTTGTTTGCTTCATTGGAAGGCAATTTGTTTTGCGCGTACCTAAACGCCAACAACTGATCAAAAGCGTTTGTGTTTGAATATGAACCATCACTAGGTACTGATCGAACTTTTTTGTACCGGTGCGGTGTTTACATGAGAGCACTTTGAAAATTAGATCTGCGGAATTTGGGCTGCTCTTTCATCGCATAAGTTTCAGCTTGTTCAGAGATTTTCTTATTTGTGTGCAACAAAGAAGATATCAAGCTGAAGGCTGCTGCGTGCTTAACTGCTCGCGTTGCTAAAATTAAAAAATAAAACTGAACTATTTTTGGACTTTTGACGTGTTTATACCAGTTTATACATCTATAGTCTATTTTGTAGATGAAGTGCTGATAGTTAATGTAAATGTTCTTTTTTATTGTGATTAAAATCAGCTTAAATATATTGATCATGGGATCATGCGTAGGCACATTTTCTAAAAGGTTCAACATAATTTAACCTTACTAAGAATAGAATTGTTTAGCTTTGGGAATAAAAGAACTTGGCTCTGTTACAGAAAAGAATAAGAAAAAAGTGGGTGTTCGTTTTGTGACAGCATAGTTTAAACTTATAACAGTCTTATTTATGAAGTTATTCCAAAGAATATTTTTTACTTTAGAAAGCCAAACCAAAAATTAAAACTTATTTAAAGAAATTTGTATCGATTATTACTGCAGAAATAAAGTGGGCACGTTCAATGGCGTCGAAATAAAGTAGAGATAAGTTATATTGAATGAACACACCCATAAGCCGATTTAACTGACAGATACGAGAACTGTCAGAAGAGAAAGGAGGATTAAGACAACTGTTGGAATGCTTTCATAATTAAGGAATTTTCCAACTGTCTCTCTACTATATATGGAAAATATATTCTGTTCCGAACTTAACGTACCTGTTTGAATAACATACATATGTACATACGTCAAATTCAAAGTTGTATGTTTAGTTTGACATTTGTTATTTTTAAATTTGTTTGTAGGTAAAACAAAAATAGTCGTTCAAATATTTGTTTTTTTTTGCAATAGCTAATCGTGCTTTAACAATTTTGTCTTTTCAAAATTAAAGACAGTAGCATTTGAAGCTTTGACATAATGGAAGTTATGATCATAGTTATTATCATATACATATATATTTGTTATTATCTACAAGCTCTTTTTTCCTCGTGGGAATTGATTTTTCAGTTTTTGAAGACATTCACAATAGAAAAAAGTCTACCTGTCAGATTGAGATCTATCGAGGTTATATGAATTCTACGTCATACAAATTTGCCTCTCATCAGACTATTAAAGATTTATAATTGATCTTTAACCTCCACTAGCTGCAATAGAAAAACTTCAAAACATTTTACTTACCTTTTTCTTCGTACCTACTCAAATGTGTTCACACAAATAACCACAATTGTTAATCATAATGAGATCAGTAATAAAGCTGTCTCTCTAAGATGAACAATTTTTTTTTCATTTCACATCCGGTAAAATCGAAATATTTTCTTTTTAAACGTACACTCGCAATGAGCAAACAAATAAAAATAAGAAAAAAACAAAAACAAAAATTTCATCGCGTTCTTGTTTGGATCATTGGCCTATTCTGATTTCCATCAATTCGAAGATTGGAATCGAAAATGATTTCATCAATTTCCATCAGCATCGATCTAGATCAATTATAATGATTATTGCGATCTCAGTCAAGTACGATGCTCATATAATATGATAATTTGTTTCCATTTGATTGAGTTTCTCTGATCAGTGATTTTTTTATTGTTTGTATTCAGAATTTATAACACCACACAGACAATAATATTAATAATAATAATAATTTTAAATTGAAGTCTTGAATGTCGCTGACACACTTATTACTGCGCTTGGGTGATAATTGAATTATAATTCAATTGTTATTGTTCCACCAAGCCCGTACCTGATTTGACGTTGCGATGATGTTGAGTTGATGCAACGAGTGAGAAAAAGAGACAGAGAATCATTCATCTAGGTAGGATAAGTCAGTACAATTAATTAGCACGAATGAGAAATCTAGTAGCAAGCTAAATATATATCCACTACACATCGTGATTCGTGAGTTCACCGAATCGCAAAAAAAACACTTGCAGTTGCTTTTATTTTTGTTTTTGTCTTCCTACATTAACCCTTCAAACTAAAAATGATTAGCCCATTAAAAAATATAGTCTCGTTTAAGTTGTGAGCGATTTTCTCGTCGTCGAGAGAAAAAAGAACAATTAAAATCATTAGATAAAGACATTAAATAGAGGACTGTAAAATTGTAGGTGAGGTAACCATTAGTACTACCGTTCTGGTTTATAGTTTATAGAACTTTCGTTTATTAAGCAGTTCCTTTTTTTTCAATGAAAAAAACTAGATAAATAAGACCTCATTTAAAACCCATCTTGCATAAGCTTTAAAATTGAAGTTTTCTTACAAAATGGACGCGTTTGTTCAGCACATCACAACTCTGCTTTGAACTGTCAGATACTTGAATTGTTAAAGCTTTAGTTTGGCGAGCTGTCATAAAAGTTGAAAAACTGTATGTGACATTAAAACCAAAATCCTGTTTTTTCAGAAATAGTGGAATGCCGAACGAAAATTAGATCTGAATGTCAAATGTCAACATAAGCTCCATATTTTTGTTTGAAAATTCAAATGGAACATACCTTAAAGTAAATACATTACAATGGGAAAGAACCTTCTATGACAACTGGTTACACACGAAGCTATCTCAATTCCCCGCAATAATTAAATTTGTATCTACAATGATTGTAAGTTTTATTTTATCCAACTCAACTGGACACACGGCACCTCACCCCTAAATTTTACCCAAATCTTTTTGGTATTCAGATTTGATTTGCGTCGCAACATTCGTTAATTTTTGTACTGAATCGCAGTTTATAGTACCCATTGTTAAGTCTACACGATACAATTTTTAGAGGTTCAAGACCAGGATGTTTCTAGATTGTCAATCGTTAAAAGCCATTAAGCTAATAAATATAACTATAACAGTCGATTTTATAAGATCCTTTTAAGTACTACACAAAACAGGTTTTAAATCTTAAAATGACGTTTATTTAATACCAAAAACCTTAGTTTAAACTTTAAAGCAAATCAGATGCTTAAGAAACCGAACATAAGCTCCATATTTTTGTTTGAAAATTCAAATGGAACATACCTTAAAGTAAATACATTACAATGGGAAAGAACCTTCTATGACAACTGGTTACACACGAAGCTATCTCAATTCCCCGCAATAATTAAATTTGTATCTACAATGATTGTAAGTTTTATTTTATCCAACTCAACTGGACACACGGCACCTCACCCCTAAATTTTACCCAACTCTTTTTGGTATTCAGATTTGATTTGTGTCGCAACATTCGTTAATTTTTGTACTGAATCGCAGTTTATAGTACCCATTGTTAAGTCTACACGATACAATTTTTAGAGGTTCAAGACCAGGATGTTTCTAGATTGTCAATCGTTAAAAGCCATTAAGCTAATAAATATAACTATAACAGTCGATTTTATAAGATCCTTTTAAGTACTACACAAAACAGGTTTTAAATCTTAAAATGACGTTTATTTAATACCAAAAACCTTAGTTTAAACTTTAAAGCAAATCAGATGCTTAAGAAACCGAACATAGAAGTGTGCTGTTGCTTTTGAGCAAACTGCCGTTAAGATTTTGAAGAAAATGTGTTACAGAAATAAACAACAAATTGCGGGGTATAAATTACTAAGTTAATTCGCAGTCTTAAATGTAGGCTTAGCCGATTTGCAAAAAAAATGCATAAGTGCTTTCGAAACATTTTATAATAATTTATTTTATAATATAATACTAAGTAATTAAAAATTCGTAATTTTTGTAGGACACATGCAAGAGTTCTCGCATCGCTTAGCTACTGTTTAGCATAATAAATTAATAATAAACACTCAAACATTACATACAAGAAAATCCAAAATGTCTGATACATATAAATAATCATGTAAGAAAATCCAGTTATCTTTTAACGGCTTAAACAACATCAACGCACAATGAACTCTCACTTAATTTTTTAATTTTATCAGATAAAATGACAGAAAAACAACAATTTGCGTAAATCAGTCACAAGACAAATTGACAGTTTTAATCGTAGTTGACGTCATGTGTTTTGTGTGTTTTGTGTAATAAAGTGTTTAAAAAATTAGAAATATCCGCATACCGTTATGAACGATTATTAACCATACCATCCCCAACAGACCTGATTTGATAACCTGTGTGTTAAGAAGGTGGTGGAGTATTGCATCGTTCAAACTACTACTGACAGGACAGGCCAGTTAAGTCACATTGCAAAACATAATTACTACGCTTTCTCGATTGCAATATATTTTTTTACAGCCGAACTACACTGCTACTGCGTTTTCTCCATATTTCACTTTCGTGTGTACATTATGCCTATGAACTAAGAAAAACTTGACAAATGCATCAGAGTGTGATAAAATTTGTTCGTCACTGTGACGCTCTGCACCGCCACCATCGCCATATTACTAAATGTGTTATAAAATTCAATATAAATTTAAAAAAATTAGATGTATTTTGATGGAACGAATCGAATTCATAATGAAGGACCTCCTTGCTTTTTCCACTTTTATATATTTTTTAATATTTATCTCACAAGAAAAATTAAAGTATAAAATATGAACGAAAATCAAACACATCCAATAAATCTCATTATTATTCCGTCATAATTTGTTTGACAGGTTTCTGAAAATACAAGTCTGATGGCTTGAGTACGAGTACATATGATATATGACTTAACGAAAGTGTCACGTTGTGTTCAGATAAAACTACATGACTTGCATGTTTAAAAAAATCATACGTTTACACCTCTGCTAAGAAGGAAAAGTTGTTTATTAATTTATTTTATATGTACTACTACACATATTTATACGAAGAAATATGAACATATGTATGTACATATATGTCAATAAGTACTACAATAATCAAACTTATGTAGGTGGTGTGGATGTTGACTGTGGAAGGTAATTTTCTTTTTTAAATGTAAATGCGTTTTTTTAATAAAAATTCTTTTAACTTTACCAGAAAATTAATCAATTTTCAGTTATATACAATTAACACATCAGGTCCGAGAAATAACAAGCAACTTTGTTATTTCCGTGTATTTAAAATGTCACCGTATAATTGCGATAGGTAGGTTGTTTCAATAATGAGCTATGAGGTTATGGTTATGACATTTTAAATTCGAGAGTATTTAACACTACACGAACAAATCTCAAAGAAATGTTTCCCAATAATCTTATTGTTGGTGTTTTTGCATCTGAGCTTTTTAATTGATCATGCACTTTAAAGTCCACGAAATATAAATATTTTACTTGTACTTGAGTTAAATCAACAACTATAAGTTGCTTTTGCTGTCCAAGGCAAATATCATCAAACAACGAAAAAAGCATGCCCAATAGGTTATGGCTTTCTCGTTCAGTGTCTTAATAATTGTTTCTGGATGAGAGAGAAACTGCGTTTGATTTTCAATGCACTTAGACAATCCGACAGTTGAAATGTCAATTGCTTTATAAAACCAATTTTAACTAATGCCCACAAACTTCAAAATTGATTAGATCTGTTTAAATTTCTTCTCCAGAATAACCTACCATTCTACCAATAAAAACATCAAAAAAATTTAAGTCATTATTAATGCACCAAATGTTAGACTCAATATTTGGAGAATGATATTTAAAAAGTTTAACAATTATGTCTCCACAGCAATACAATTTCAAATGTCATTCCGATCTGTCAATTTAATGTTGATGTATAATTAGCTGGACCGGGTATGACATACTAATTGCACATTTTTTCATTAATTTGGAAAAAATGTATTTTCTGGTGTACTGCTTTTTGTTAAGAGAATAAAACCACGGTACGTTTTACGCAAAGTTCTGCGGTTTAATTTTGAAAGAATTAGTGAAGCATGATTCACTAAAGTTTTTTTGAAGCGTTCTCTACAGGGCTTATCCATTAATTTTGGTTTATCGTTATTTTATGAATAATACATTTTCTGTTGTCTTCTCATTCCGAAAAATATAAGATGTTTAAATAACTTGACCACAGTGGGTGATAGTAAATTTATAAATAAATCAGTTGATATGTAGCAAACTTCAGAAATGTACCCTCACTGAACAGTTAACATTTTTATATAATTAAAATAATAGTAGATACTATTTTTCTTAATTTAGGTAAATATAATTTAAACTAAAAAGCACTTACTAAAAATATATTTTACACATACATATGTATGTATGTAAATGCATAAATACATTTTTTCCTATCCAAAACTTATATTGGTTTTGATCTCTCCATATGGCCTTTAGCTTTAGCCAAGTTAAAGACCTCAAATACATTGTGCATAACTAGTGAAAGCTACAGCAACAAAAAAAACACATGTAACAAAATATAATGTCAAATTAGCTATAGTTTGAAATAATATGCAAATGCACCTGTCTGACCAACAATTAATTAGGCTTCTTCCTAAATGTCACGGAACTAAAAGCACACTATGCACTACGCTATCATACCATACGTTCAATATTTATATGTGGCAATACCCAAAGATTTTTTTGTTTTAGCTTAAAGTCATTTACAACAGTGACAGCTATATAGACTCTGTTTGTCAATTTATTTTAATGTATTTAGTGTTAAATAAACCCAAAGATTTTAGGCACATTTTATGTAATAGTGTTGTTGTTGTTTCTATGGATTTGCTAAAGTTAATGGGCTTGTTTGGAAACGAATATGCTTTCTCTGCCATTGGCGTTTTATGTGTTTTGGTGCGTCTCATCTCATCTATTATACATATTATAATCTTGGCACTATATGTGTTTGCGTCAGTTGTGACGGGCCTGGCATTTATGACATTCAATTATGCATATAACACATCACTCTGGTGAATCGTTATGGCAAGATGGTAATAAATGTCAAATGGTTAAAAAATAGAAGATGACGTATAATGATCTTTGATCTTTGAGTAAAGTTGACAAAATGCTCACTGTGTGAAATTTCTCTGAAACTGTCATCTTTTCGTCAACAAATGTTTGTTTTTTATGGTTGTTAAGTACCCTCGAGAAAAATCGCATAGAAGCAGTAATGATTTATAGAACAATATGATCTCTGCTCGGGCGCTTGTTAACTTTAATTTATTGAATTTTAACATATCTAAGGTAATAGTATTTTGCGCAGATCATCAAAATTAAAACTGTCAAAAATCAAAAATGGTTCCTTATATAACTTCAAAGTGACAGCTCAAATAAAACAAAATATATTGAAATGCCTTCTCTTGGTCTTGCCAGGTGCCCAGAATTGAGCATGAATTAAGAAGCTAATGGCTGCGTTCAATCTCTTGTTGGATAGGGTAACTTGGATAGGTGGATTTTTAGATACCTTGTTGAACGAGTTGGATAGCTATATTGAGATAGCTGTCAAAAAATAAAAACAACTTTCAGCTGTTCACAAAAAGCAGAAAAACATTTAAGCTTCGAAGTCAAAATTGTTGTAAGATAAAACAATTAATTGATAATTCAACTGATTCGTCGGACGATGATGAATTGATAGATACGTAACAATTTAATAAATAAGAGATAACTTTAATCTGTAATCTATGTTTAATTTCCTCTTAGCTCAATTAGAATTCTATACGATTAATAATTTACTTGCGAAATCTCCGGAGGCAAATAGCTTCTTCATCGTCTATTATGTACAGAACATCCTCAAACACAACTTCAACTTTTGTATCTTTTTGTTTGCCAACAAATGCAAAAAGCTGAAATCAATTTTCAAATTTCTTGAAATTCAACCATGTGTTGAATCAACTCTTCTGTCAGATACCTACATACCCCAGAAATTCTTGGATACCTTTGGATTCCTTTTTTGACATCTCAGCTGTTTTTGATCAGCTGTTATTTTACACGTAAAATACTAACAAAAAGGTATCCGGATACCCTATCTGTCTGAGATTGAACGTAGCCAATGAGATTGCTTATGTACGTTGGTTGATGAGAATGATTGTCAATCAATACTGTACATAAATGTCAAATAACTAACGTCACAAATGGCAGCGAGATTTGAAAGTTATTTTTATTGGATGATCAGTTAAAAAAAAAAACAAAACAAGCTTTTACTCTGAGGGTACAATGAGATGAGAACTAAAGACATCAAGAGAAAGTAATCATCCAGCAAGTAAAATGCAAACAAAAAACTTTATTACCTTCTCTACCTACACAAATTTTAATATTTTTCATTGTTAATTTTGAAAAGCATATCAATCTTTTTCTTATCCATAGCATCATCGTATCTATACTCTTTCTCCTGCTTCGGACAAATAAAAATAATGAGACGAGCACGTATCTTCTTCGGTTTCAATTTCAGCATCAAACACAATATTGCAATCCATATAAACAAATTAAGTCAAGACCTCAGTCTGTCTATTGTTGCTAATAGCATTGAACAAACAAACAGAAAGTGGCGAGGCGGCATTGTGGCGGCATGCGGCAACCGGCCCAACGCAACGGCGCGGCGGTTGGCGGTAACGTAAAACATACTCACTGCAAATTTAGTACTTCTTCTTTTTCTTCTTCTAGTTTTTGTTCAAGGCATTTCAAAAGTTCATTGCATTATACAGACTGCAGTAGATGTAGATATTTATATTTACTTGATGTTTGCTTCTATCGCTATACATTGAAGATGCTGAAAGATCTTACAGAAAGGTGAAGTTTTACACAATGCCTTTTGCGCTATGTAACAATAAGCGCAATTATCGCTGGGCGCATATACTTTGCATATATACATATGTAGGTACCTACATTATATGCAAAGTTTCTATAGAAACAACTTACCGGATAAATATATACATATGTATATAGGTAAGCATTTTATCTTGAATCTAACGGAGCGCAGGTTGCAGCATCCGTTGTGGAACATAAATTATTTAACAAACAACCGGAGATACTTGAAACGTAATGTGCCAAGTACTCTTTAAAACTGCTTGCGGGTCTTACATTTATAATATAATGTAGGTACTGCACAAAATATTTATACACATGTACCTACAACATAGTATATACATATGTACACGGGAGTGCATTCCTATTTTAAAATAAAAAAATAAAACGCTTGGCTGGAGCAGAGGGACTTATTTTGCTATGCAAATCTGGCGATACTTATAAGATGACACTTAATTGATAATTATGACAAAATGTTTAAAAAATAATTGACGTCGTCGTCTTCGTTCGAGATTGCAGAGATTATAAAAATTGTAGGAATACCATCATCGCTTGGGTATATTCATCATCGCTTGGGTATAGTAAAAATATAGATCAACTTTTTACGAAGTTGCAGGTTGAAACAATTAATTTTACATGATATCTTAACTATGTATTTTTACAGTAAACAGGGGTAAAAACGGTGATATAGTGATCTTGGAGCTTGGAGCAAAATACGCGAACTATGAACTTTTTTAATTCAGAAGAATGAAAGATTTATTGACCTATGTATGTATTGATCTTCGAAAAATCTACAAATCTTTAAGAAATCGTATTTCGTATTTATTAATGACAATTTCACATTAAGATTACAATCTTAATGAGAGATAGAAAATTTCAATCAGTGTAAACGGTGACTTATTTATGTATTTTGACAACCTATCAAATCAGAGATATAAAATTCAGTCAGTATAAATTACAATGTACATATGTATTTGACAACTACAGAGAATATAATAGGTATATTCCCATCCTTCACCAAAATTGCCAATTGTCGACACTTGTTGTCAAAATCAAAAACACTCTAGTAAAGATATAAATCCTCGGTAGCCATATTGGTTTGCCTACAAGCTAAACCGGAAATTGGCCTGATAAAGTATTTCTTAGTGTGCGTGTAATTTCTCCTCTAATTTATGAAATTTCCCCTAAAAACTCAGTAAATGTGTCTATGGATGCGTGAAAACACGTCAATTTTACTCGTTGAATTCTACCACATTACAAATACAACAATGTAAACAAATGGGTTTTGAAGGGTGATACGTACGAAGGATTTATATCTTCATTAGAGTGTTTTTGGTCAAAATGATGTTCCACACTAAACAAATTTGGTTTTTGGACGGAAGAGAGCGCCCTCTCCTGAAAAATTCTGCTCAAGAAATTTCTTTGGGCAGAAATTACTGTTCTGTCTAATGTCATATTGCGGTACATAAATAGCCTATTATTAGTGTCTTTCATTTCATACTTTTTTGGCAATTTGCCTTTCTCTGAAAGAAGTGCATCCCCACTCTTAAAAATTTGACCAACCAACAAATTCTGCCCAAAGAAATTTCTTGAGCAGAATTTGTCAGGAGGCGAACTTACTTTATTCTCTCATGAGGGCCCTCTTCTAACCAAAACTACCAAAGGTTGAGAACAGATCTATTATGTTTGTGATATATGTATGTATGTTAATCCGTCATTATTTTATCCTCCTCTTTATTTGTAAAAATGCATAAATAAGTCGCAGTCTACACTGACTAAATTTTATATCTACATATGTGTATATATTTGTTAAGTTGTCAAAATAGTCACGTAAATAAGTCGCAGTTTACACTGATAGAATTTCCTATCTGATTCTTAATGTTTCCTGCAAAATCGTAATGGATTTGTACAAATCCATTATTTTCTATGTTAGTAAAAAAGTACTTATTCCTTTCCAATTTGACAAGAAATCTTTGTATACAAAACTTGAATTGCTATAATGAAAACAAACTAATAGATCAGAATAATAAAGCTTTCTGTTGAATACAAATATGAAGAACTGATACTTTGACACAAGTAGACTTTACTTGGTTATTGAAGGTAATTTTGCTTGACTAAGTTTTCAGTCAAGTTTCTAGTACATTTTTGCGTAGTTAAAAGTTTTTTTTTTCCACAATAGAAACTTCCAGTAAGTTCATTATGTCATCAACGAAGATGACATGTTCGTCTTCATATCTGAATTATGGTATTATGACACTTCCTACAACCAAAAATCTCTGAATTTTTGGTCTCCTCTTTTTGTGCAGATTTTTAAACTGCGAAATTTTCAGCTTAATACGGAATTTTTATTTGATAGGTCAGGCATATCAAAAATCTCAGGATGCATTTAATTTTTTAATCCAAGCTAGTTTGAAGTGCACTTTTAGCTTCTTTCAAAATTGCCAATGACTTTCTTTTGAATATTGAGAACGTTGGCCGGACCTCCGTTTTATGCCGTATATAATCTTATTATAAAACTATCAACATGAATTGAAATGAATCTTGTTATAAATCAATCGAAAAATCTCAACAAATGGTTTTACAACGACAAAGACTGATTGCTTGTTGGTTTATAGTGGATTCATCGTGATCTTTGTCTTTCGAAGTGTGGACGAAAACATCTGTCATTTAAATCGAAATATTTTCACAAAAAAAATTGAATTTGCTATAAATAAAATCCAAGATTATGTTTCTAAATGCAAATATTTGTATGTTGGCAAATGATATACCTACATATGTATGTACATTGTACATATGTACATATACCTAAAAAGTCAATTGACATATCGTAAGAAACGTACAAAATTAATCCCATACATACAGTAAGGAATCGTTTCAAAAAACTTAAAAAAAATATGAAAAATTGCAGTTAAAACCTTCTATACAAATGTTAATTCTTTTTCAAAACTATCGGAAGGTCTTCCAATATTGGCAAATTGTGCGCAAAAAAAGTTAACAAAATTCCTATAAACAATATAAGCCCAATTTTATCTGTCAAAAGTGACAGAAAAAAAGTTAGGAGCCAACAGTAGACGTTGAAAAGGACTGGACTCATGACCACGGTTGCCAGTTTGGTCTTTTACGACCAAATTTGGTCATTATTTTCTCACTTGGTCGCATGATCATTTTTTATTCCATTTGGTCCCTTTTTTAAGAACTTGAAAAAAATAACTCGACTCTTTTCCTTTTATAATCTCAAATATAAAATACATACCTAAAGAATTTTGGGAAGAATTCAATTATCATAAAAACGCCTAAAATGAATATTGTTTTCAAGATTTGAGTTAGTTCGTTTATAACTTGATGTTACTTCCTCACAGCTCAGCTGCTGCTCAGAGGAATTTTTTTGAATTAACTTTGATAAAAACGAAAGGCAGACTTAATTTGGGGCCCATTAATAATGTAATGCTGGCCAAAGAGCGTCAAGATGACAAAAATAACCATAGCGTTTGGTCTGCAAAAACATTTTTTTGAATTAATTTTATATGAATAGCGATAGTATTCGATCTCCTGACTTATTTGATCTCCTGACATAATGTTAACATATTGTGATCTTAAAAAAAATGAGGCTGGAGTGCGTCCCACACTGATAACTTCACATCCCGTCTGCCGATTTGTCTTGCTTAAAAGGTTTGTAGGCTTTCGTGGTTTGCTAGTTGTTAGTTGAATTATTCTAAAAAAA
This sequence comes from Eupeodes latifasciatus, assembly GCA_920104205.1. Lineage (NCBI taxonomy): Eukaryota > Metazoa > Arthropoda > Insecta > Diptera > Syrphidae > Eupeodes > Eupeodes latifasciatus. Next base: position 386,327,612 of record OV049924.1, on the reverse strand, counting down.
AATAAAAATTACCAACAATATTTTGAGCTAACGAGATTTTTAGTCGAAAACCAATTTTTACCAAACTTTCGTAGCATTTCCGTACTATTTTTTGTAGGTTTTACTTTTTTATGAAAAAAACTGACTGTTGGATTTTTATGCACAATTTACGGAATGACGGAAACAGTATTTTCTGTGAGATAAAATTAGCTTAAAGCCAATATTTTTTTAATTTTTGAAGAGATACTTGAGTCGAAAGTAAATGCTTACCAAGTTTTACTATTGTTTTTTAAGGTTTTTATTTTTTGTAAAAAATGTCAATTCGATTTTCTCAAAATTTTACCAGATGTCAAAAACGTTATTCTTGTCGAACGTACGTTCACACGCACGCACAGTCATCTCTCTAAAAGTCTTTTATTTAGACTCTAGGAACCTTGAAATTTTTTGGTCCTTTTTTGGTACGATTGGTCATTTTTATTTTCAGCTTTGGTCATGCAATTTATTTTCAAGTGGCAACCGTGCTCATGACATGATTAAACCTTACAATTTATCCAGGAGATCAAGAGCTGGCGATGATTGTTGAATTTAGGTCAGGTTGTGTGGAGTATAAACTACCACAAGACGTTGGTGACGCCATTGATATGGATGTTGTATGTAGGGTCATTAGATAAGAAGCAGTGAATAAATCGAAGTTGTTTTGTTAAGTGCATACATTTTTTTCGGAAAAACGGTAAAATTTATAAATGAATTGTTCCTGATTGAGTGTTAACAGAAATGGGCAACAAAAAATGTTTGGCAGTGGAAGAAAGGCCAAGAATAGATGTTAATTGATCTAAAGGCCTTTAATGCTTTGCTATAGCCCGAAAGGAAATCAAAGTGATCATTGTGTCAGCAGTTATTTAAAAGACCATCGTCCTACTCGAAAAATTATAAAAAAAAAACACTGTCTTTGCCTTAAGACTTCGCGAAACGCGAAGTATCCTTAGAATAACGTCAAATTCAGCTTTATCGGCAGCTAAAACTAGGGAGAAAGCTAATGTTACGGCCAGCTTATCTGCTGTTAAATGCACGATTCGCCATGCTAAGCACTTAAAGCATCTGAAGCTTAAGAAAAACCCACCACTTAATGACGCAAGGAAGAAGCAACGCTTGTGTTTCGAGAAAGATCACATGAGCTGGGATGTGCGAAATGGAATGAATGCAAATTATTGGCGGAAGGTTATTTTTTCCGGACGAAAAATTTAACCTCGATGGGCCAGATGGTTATAATTATTATTTCTATCACCTGAGGAAAGAGTAGTGATTTTTAAACCGTTACCATAGCAAAAAAAAAGGAGGCGTTATCGTCTGGGGCTCAATTTTATTGTATGGCGCTATAGACTTGGTAGTCCAAGATACCAAATGACTAGGAAAACATACAAAGCCTTCCTGGAATCAGTATTCCTCAATATTAGCTAGCTTTTTGGACCGATTCCATGGATTGTTCAGCAGGAAAACGCTCCCATACACACAGCCCGAGAGGTAAATTCCCTTATTGCAAACCAAAACTTCCACTTGCTGCCTTGGCCACCATATTCCTCGGACCTTAAGATATTTGAAAATTTGTGGGACTAGCTTACACGTGAGGGAGGAAAGCAATACGTTGACAAGGAAGCGCTAATTCAAGGTATCAAATTGGCCTGGAGCGAGATTTCTTTGGTCTACTTGGAATTTCTTTAAAAGATAGAATTTTTGAAGTTATTTTGAAGGCTGGTGGTAGCACACATTATTTAAAACCTAATGAAAACTAAAAAAACATAACAAAATACAAATACTTGCATTTTATTTCCATTTATTTCATGTGCTTCTAATCTAATGACCCGATTTATTTTCGCATATTCTTGACTCAATTAACAATTTGCAATGAAAGTTCCGTTAGATAAATCTTTATTTTACTCAAATTTTATATTTTGTTGTTAACAAAATAGTCCCTCATTTACCATAGTTGTTTTTTTCTAATCCATCATGTAACGGGAGAAATGACGATTTTACTTCTCGAAAATGCCTGCCTTATGACCGGAAATGTACAAACGAACAATTTTCACTTAATTGGAAAACTAAAGAAATTACAAAAAATAAGGAACACCGTTTTTAGAATAAACAGCAGAGTTGTAAAAAAAACAATCTTTTGCGAATGTAATCTTTGATCAATTCAATTTAATTTAAAGATTGCATTCATTTAATTCACCTAGAGATTTGGACTACAAATTTTTCAATCACCAATTATTAGATCTCAAATTGATTACAATCCTTTTTTCCCGTCATTTTAATTTTAAGCCTTTGTATTCTGTTGAAGTCTTTATTCTTTCTAAGTATTTCTAAAGCATGTAAGATTTCTTCTAAAAGAATGTAGACGTCAAAGACTGCAGTGAATTCAAATGAATCCATGAACAATTAATTAATTATAATGACTACATTGACAAAAACCTGGTTCAAAAAGCACTCCTTAACAAATTAATTTAAAAAAAAAAAACTGAAAGAACCCCTTGGAAAATGTTTGTCCAGCATTTTAGTATTCTAATGGTCCAATATTATTAAAACTTTTTGAGGTTTGGCCACTCTAAATTGCAGGTTGTAATATGTTTTTTTGATTATACTTTTCTTTAAAATTTCATATTGTTAGTCGTAATATTTCTAGATTTGAACAGGCTAATATTCACTTAAACATTTTTGCATAAAGTAAGTTTTTCAGGCACTTTTTTAAAACCATACACAGAAGTCATTGACAGCTGTCAAAAATGTAAAAACAAAATTATGGAGCTACGAATTCACATGCATGCCTACTATTATTTATTTATGCAGAAAATGAACATATGTATGTAACATAGGGCAGGTTCAGCCGACATAAGGGACTTGAAAGTAAGGCAAGTTTCCAGCATCTGATTGGCCAGCTGCCAAAAAATTGCCTTCCAATTAAGGCAACTTTATTGGAAAGTTGACTGGAAAGTTAGTCAAGAAAAATCTCCCTAACTATCAAGTCAAGTTAACTTATGTCAAAATGACAATTGATCATGTTTTTTAATTCAACTAAAAGCTGAACTTTATTACTCAATGATTTATTTATTTTCTGCACAACTTCATTTAATTCTTTCTGTAAAAGGGTTCCTTGTAAATTTGGAAAAGAAATAAGTTATATTTCTTTAAAATACAAAATAAAAATCGTGATGGACTTGTAGCTTGCCTGAGGAGTCTTTTGTAGAAAATAATGATTTTTGTAGTTTTTGTACTATGAACTTAAAGTAGAGGTTTGTGAAGTAAAGTTCTGAATTTGAAATTCCATGACATTTGAAAAACTAACTAGTTGCCTTTGTCAAAATTTACGTTCATAGAATGAAGTTGACTGCAAATGAAGTCCCTTATGTTGCCTGAACCTGCCCATATTTCAGTGTGAACTTACCTTTAAATTCCAAAATTATTCCAAAAGCTTTCAATGATAATATTCACTCCTATAGTCAACCCACAGAGACCAATGTACACGCGTATATTTTTATATGCAACTTCTTATGGTTTCTTTTTCTTTGTAAATTTCTTAAAATTCGTTTTTCTTCAATAAATCCGTCCAAAGAATATTTAAGCAATATATATATCCACAAGAAAAGTCTTTCCACAAGATACAAATATTTTTGTATTAGGTATTTCTTTTTAAATTCGTTCCACAAAAAGTCAACTCTTTTTGTTTGTAACTTTTTTTCAATCTATTTATTTTTTTTTTAATTTTTTGCAGGTATATTTTGTTTAAGACGAAACTCCTCAATGATGACGAATGAAGGTGTGTGTTGCTTTAGATCATAAAGTATCTATCCAAGCAGTTTGTATCCAAGAGATAAATCGTTGATCACTGCACTTTTACACTTCAAAAACAAAAACAAACGCAACAACAACAACACAAAAATAAACGATTAAAACCATACGGTATATTTTTCTGCTTCTTCTCTTATTCACGATGATGTAGAAAGTAGGTTAACTTTTGCAATCTTTTTTCTTTAGGTACATATATTTCTTATTTTATATTTATATATTTTCTTTCACAATATCTTTTGAGATGAAACCAACAAAAAAAGAATAAATAAATTACCGGAAGAAATTTTCACTAAAAATTCACCGTTGACACTCGAGCTCTGATCGTATGAATATTACTTTTTTGTATTAAACAAATTGGAAAGTTTATTTAATCTTGTTCCGTTCGTTGGTCAATTCAATTTTTATAATTAAGTGCGAGTGCGTGTTAAAGGAAAAAGAAAAGACGAAATATTCCAAGAACTCAAGAAAACACACAAAAATTAACTTAAACTAAAAATAGCTCGAATGAGTAATAATTTACTAAACTAACACGATATCGGTTGAATCGAAATTCGGTAAATCCAATAATATCGTCACAACGATCTTCACCAAAACAGAACTTATGAGTAAGGTTTATTTTTCGATCACCTTTTCCGTTGAATTTTTTAAGTTTAAAAACAATCTAAGAAATACATTAATTAGAGTTTCTGATCTTCGTATTTATTTTTGTAAATATTGATTCCAGAGAAAAATATCCTTTGATCGCGAAAAATATTAAGACAGGTCCCGTTTTTCCGAGCAACATATGTATGTATAGTAGCTAGTTCGCTAGTCGATCGTTACTAAATGTGATTGGAAAATATTTTTCCTTGCTGGTGATGGAGTTACAAGTCTCAACTCGAATACGGCGGCGGCGGTGGCAGCGACGACGAAGACGGCGGATCACCATCAAAGAACAGAAAACAAGAAATCAACTTTGAAGTTTGAAGACAGCCTTTGGGAGAGTTAGAGAGAGAGAGAGATGTGTGTTTCTGTTCAGAGTTTGGATCTTGGCAAATGGGTGGAAGGGGGTACGATACCAAAACCAACTGTTTCTATATTTTTGTTGTATTCGTCTTGTATTATTATATTCAACAAGAAATTTCCGTTTGTTTGGTAAATTTTATTAACGAACGTTCGATGATAAATTCATATATACAAAACAGAAAAATGTGTAATTCATTCAAACACGATCCACAATTTTTTGATCGTGATTCGTGGTGCACACAAAACAACGATCACACAATTACTTTTACGTATTTACACGTCAGGGTCTCAGAAAGTACTGTGGGCTGTGGATAATGGAGAGTGTCGTGTTGGGGTCGCTTCGCTATGTTGCGCGATGCGATCGCAGCGCTAGTTAGCCGTTATATGCAGTTCAGTTAAGTGTTTCACTCATTTGTTTTATTTTAGAGTAGAGTTTTATTTTGTTTTTGTTTGAGTGAGACTGTTTAATTAACTCCCATAAGAAACAATTTAAGTATTCCTTAGTTTACAGCGTTTGAAGCACTTGAGTTGGATATTTGAAAATAAAAATTCGTTTCATATTTTATTAGATAGGTAGGTTAGTATATTTTATACGGGATTGGGGTAGCCGTGCGCGTAATTCTCAAAGATCTTTATTTATGTTTTGCTGTGTTAATTGGAAGAACATTATAAAATTGTTTTCTTCTTTTAGGATCGTTTATAGGTATTTTTTTTCTCTTTTTTTTAATTTTGTGTATATTTAGTTTTTGTTTAGATTAAGCAATTTTGTTTTGGAAGGTAGTAGGCTACATTGATGGGTACTATAGATTTCTAGAGTGCCGGCGATAAAAATGGATGTTTTTAAGTTATTTTTTAGATAAAAATTTGTGTATTGAAGTCCGAACTTAGATACCCGTAGGTATGTTTGTTTTTTTTGAAGGGATGATTATTATTTATTTATTTAAGTATCTTACTGATTCATATGCTTATCTAGATAGTTATATTTTTTGTTATCAAAATAGAAAAACAAAAATACATCGATTGCTTGAATGATTTATTAGGGTTTTGTTTTTATTTTTCTAGCATATTTTCCTAAAGTTGAAAAAAAAAATGAGAAATCTTACAAAAGCAGATTAATTCAATTTAAAGAAATAAAAGAAAATTATTCTTTTATTGTTTTTGCTAGATGATTAGGCTAAGGGTTTAGCAATATCAAAGTAAAGTTCTCGTAATTACCTACCTACCACTTAAGTAGTATTCACATGAGCGCGACCAACGAACGACGAATGAATTACAAAATGTGAGTTTATATACGTTTGAAGACATATTTCCACACAAATTCTTAACAAAACGATAGCAATATAGTTTCTATTTGATTTATGATGCATTCTTTTACTTTTCAATATCATATATTAATAAATTTAAGAAAACAAATTTATTCGTCGCGAAAAAAATTGTAGTTGATACGAACTGTCAAACTTTATTCGCGTTTCACATTATCCACACTCGCAACGAATAAAATAATCGCGCGTACTTAACCTAAAAAAATCATTCTTGTTTTGGTTTCGGTGGTGAATGGTGTTCGGCTGTCAAACTTCATTCGCGACGAATTAAAAACTCCCATGTGAAAGAAATGTCAAAATCGACGAATAGTTATAGCTATCATTGAAATCGATCCGGAAAAATTTTTGAATCGATATTTGATGGTGTTTCCCTTTGATTAGAAATGAAAATTATACATATACTGATCACATGACCGATGACAGATTTCTGTCAGTAAACATTTTTCGGTGGATATAATGTACCAAATTATCTCATCTTTTAGCTCTTGAATTGTTGCTGGCTTATCGACGTTCGACTTTCACCTTTTCTTTTAAATGACCCTAAAAAAAGAAGTCCAACGGTGTCAAATGACATGATTTTGCCTGCCAATTGACATCGCCATCACGTGATATAGCACGGCCATTGAATTTGTCGCGCAAAAGTGACATTGTTTTGTTAGCTGTATGGCAAGTGGCACCATCCTGTTGAAACCACATATTATCCACATCCATATCTTCCAATGCGGGCTGTAAAAAGTTCGTTATTATCTCACGATGACAAACACCATTCACAGTAAGTGCCTAACCGGACTCATTTTATAAAAAAAGTGTGCTCAAGTTTTTGCACGATTTTTCAAGAAGTACACGATATGGATTCTTATTCAAACGCCGATTTTCAGAATAAGCGAGAAAAACTTTAACGCTTTGCTCAATTGTTCAAATTGGCTGCGTTCAATCTCGTGTTGGATAGGGTATCTTGGATAGGTGGATTTTTAGATACCTTGTTGAACGAGTTGGATAGCTGTATTGATATAGCTGTCAAAACTTTCAGCTGTTCACAAAAAGCAGAGAAACATTTAAGCTTCGAAGTCAAAATTGTTGTAAGATAAAATATTTAATGGATAATTTAACTGATTCGTCGGACGATGATGAATTAATAGGTGCGTAACAAGGTCCTTTCTCTTTCTGCACTCCTCCAAGAAGAGCAGAATGGATTTATGTCCCCAACCTTAAAAAAGGGAATAGAGTGGTTCTTCTTTGGGGTTTTGAATCATCTGAAAGACAAAGAATAACTTACCTTTCCTTTCCTTTCAGCGACCTTATTTGCTTGTAGCTCCACAAGCTGTCCGCCTCTGTCTGCTTTTATACATAAAAACAAAAAAGTTAGATTTATTTATTTCCACAAGATTAATACATATAAATTTACCTGTATTTTGTTCTACCTCTGGAACAGGATGAGGTTCTTCAACTTCAGAATGCTGGACACTAGACTGGAGGTAAGACCTAGCAAATTGGTCATCTACAAAACGAGAACAAAATAAGTCAATTTTGAAGTTTAAAAAAATAGATCATAATTACCTTCTAAAATTTTGAGGCAAATAGCTTCTTCATCGTCTATTATGTATCGGGTGATTTTTTAAGAGCTTGAGAACTTTTTTTAAAAAAAAAACGCATACAATTTGCAAAATCTCATCAATTCTTTATTTGAAACGTTAGATTGGTCCATGACATTTACTTTTTGAAGATAATTTCATTTAAATGTTGACCGCGGCTGCGTCTTAGGTGGTCCATTCGGAAAGTCCAATTTTGGGTAACTTTTTCGAGCATTTCGGCCCGAATAGCCCGAATTTCTTCGGAAATGTTGTCTTCCAAAGCTGGAATAGTTGCTGGCTTATTTGTGTAGACTTTAGACTTGACGTAGCCCCACAAAAAATAGTCTAAAGGCGTCAAATCGCATGATCTTGGTGGCCAACTTACCGGTCCATTCCTTGAGATGAATTGTTTTCCGAAGTTTTCCCTCAAAATGGCCATAGAATCGCGAGCTGTGTGGCATGTAGCGCCATCTTGTTGAAACCACATGTCAACCAAGTTCAGTTCTTCCATTTTTGGCAACAAAAAGTTTGTTAGCATTGAACGATAGCGATCGCCATTCACCGTAACGTTGCGTCGAACAGCATCTTTGAAAAAATACGGTCCAATGATTCCACCAGCGTACAAACCACACCAAACAGTGCATTTTTCGGGATGCATGGGCAGTTCTTGAACGGCTTCTGGTTGCTCTTCACTCCAAATGCGGCAATTTTGCTTATTTACGTAGCCATTCAACCAGAAATGAGCCTCATCGCTGAACAAAATTTGTCGATAAACACATTTCGAACCGAACACTGATTTTGGTAATAAAATTCAACGATTTGCAAGCGTTGCTCGTTAGTAAGTCTATTCATGATGAAATGTCAAAGCGTACTGAGCATCTTTCTCTTTGACACGATGTCTGAAATCCCGCGTGATCTGTCAAATACTAATGCATGAAAATCCTAACCTCAAAAAAATCACCCGATACAAAACATCCTTAAATACAATTTCAACTAACATTTTGTATCATTTTGCTTACCAACAAATACAAGAAGAGCTGAAATCAATTTTCAAGTTTCTTGAAATTCAACCATGTGTTGAATCAGCTTTTATGTCAGATACCTACATACCCCCGAAATTCTTGGATTCCTTTTTGGCATCTCAGCTGTTTTTGATCAGCTGTTATTTTACACGTAAAACACTAGGTTAGGTTAGGTTATAGTGTCTGTCCAAGATGGAAACGGACACACTTAGGCCAGTTTAATGGCCCATTGTGATACCACATGAATCTTGAGGCTTCTTCCTAAGCTCAATGGAACCAATTTGAGTCCCTCACGAAACGTGAGAGGCTGATTATGCTGATATGATTTAGATCGTTTAGATTGTTAAAGAAGAATTCTCCTAGGTAATTATTGCGTTTTCGAGCCAGAGCAGGGCATGTGCAGAGAAGATGAAGAACTGTTTCTTCCTCTTCCTCGTCCATACAGCTTCTGCAAAAGTCATTTGAAAATACGCCTAATCTCGTGGTGTGCTTTCCTATTAGACAGTGTCCGGTTATGACACCTATTATCGAGCTTATATGCGATCTGCTTAGAGAGAGCAAGCACCTTGAACGTTTTAAGTCCAGTGTTGGCCAGATGTTTTTTGTGACTTGACACGTGGTGATGTTGTTCCACCTGGTGCCTGCCCTCCTCACAGCGTCTTGCTGTGATAGCGGCCTGACTATCTGAGAAAATGCGGATATCAGATGTTGATATCACGTTTTCTTTAAGCCAGGACAAGACTTCTTTTTTCGTCAAAAGTTCCGCCTGGAACACACAATGATTGGGAAGGCGGAATGAGAGACTTAATTTCAGTCATTCAGAGTACACACCTCCACCAACCCCTTCTTTTGTGTTTGACCCATCTGTATAGAAATGGATTGACTCATCTTCCAGGAATGTCCTATCCTCCCAAAAAGATCTGGGAGGTATAGAAATCTGGAAATTTCTCTCGAATTGCAGTTGGGGGATGGTGTAGTCTGTGTTCTTTGGAATTGATTCTAAATAACTAAGAATTACGGAGTGGCCAATGTTGTTGTTAGTCCACTGCGACGAAGCTTTGACTCTTTGAGGCGAATAGCAGAGCTTGCAGCTATTTGTTTGCTAAAAATTTCAAGAGGTGTTAGGTAGAGTAAGGTGTCCAGTGCCGCAGATGGGGTCGTGCGAAGCGATCCGCTTATACATAGGCAAGCTGAACGTTGGACTTTTGTTGTATATTTTTCTTTTCTTTTCTTTTTTTTAATTTAACAAATCAAAAGAGTTAGTTATTTGTTAAAAAGAAATTTATTATAATCTATGTATATAAATCTTATTCAGTAAAAAGAAAAATGAAGTGAAAACTGTTGAATGGCTGAGTGGTTGGGAATGAATGATATGACAAACGAAAAAGGCACAGAGTTGTCAAAACGACCTATGGGCCCGTTCGGCAACCTGATCGGTCCCAGCTCTGAGCAGGGTTGTCCGTCAATATGTGACAACTTTTCCCTCCTTATAAGTCGAGACGGTTTGGTGCTCTTCTCGTTCTCTTAGACCGCCTTGGGCTTGCTGGTGCTGAGGGTTGATGAGCGATTGGTTGGCTTCTTAATTTAGGTTTTGGTGATGTTGACACTTCCGGTGGTGTATACGTAATGGCTGGTGATGATGTGGTAGGTGCTGGTGTTGGTATGGTAGATGCTGGTGTTGGTGACGATTCCGGTGATGCGTGAATAACAGCTGGTTGGTTTGGTACTGATTCGGAGGTGTTCGTTTGTTGTACGTCATTGTCATGTCTTGTATCGTTATCGTTAGTCGTGGTATTTTTATTTGATATCTCGATTAAGGGGTTTGAATTATAGTTATTTTTATCATTTGTTGTTCTGCAATCGGTTCTTCGAAGTTGGTCGACATGGCGTGTGTGCTTCTCATCGTCAATTAGTATCTCGTACATTCTACTTCCTATTTTCCGAATTATCCTTCCGAATTTCCACTTGCAGCATTTGTTGTTGTAAAATCGAGCTTGAATCGATTCACCGTCCGCAAATTCTCTAGGTTCTTTATAGCTAAAATCGTTTTGTTTGTCGCTGACTCTGGATGTGACATCAGTTTTAACTAGGTCGATTCTGGTTCGAATTGTTCTTTTGAACATCAGCTCAGCTGGTGAAACCCCTGTTGTTGCGTTAGGTATTTTTCTGTACTGCATCAGAAATCTGCATAATTTGAGATTCAAATCACCATCTTCATTTGACATTGCTCTTAACCCTTCCTTTACGGTTGAAACGTAACGTTCTGCTTGTCCGTTTGAAGACGGATGATATGGAGCGCAAAATATGTGACGAATGCCATTGGACTTGGTGAAATCTTGAAATTCACGGGATGAAAAATTTGTACCATTGTCAGAAACTAATGTGAGCGGTAAACCAAATCTTGCAAAGATCTCGCGAAGAATCTTTATTGTTCTTGAAGAGCTTATTGTTTGCGTAGGGATGGCTTCCACCCATTTTGTGTGCGCGTCTACAACGATGAGTATATAGCAGTTCATAAAGGGTCCAGCATAGTCAATATGGATTCTCTGCCAGGGTGTAGTAGGATACTCCCAATGATGTGGTGTTTCTTTAACTGGATTGCTTTTGTTCTTGCAGCAATTACGGCAACTTCTTGATATGGCTTCGATGTCCTTATCGATTCCTCTCCACCAGACATAACTTCGAGCTAAAGCCTTCATACGCACTATGCCACAGTGACCCGTATGGAGCTCGTCGAGAATTCTCTTTTGAAGAATTTTTGGTATCATAACTCTGACTCCGTTAAAGATGCAATGGTTTTCTAAAGAAAATTTGCCTTCAGGTTCTCCATTCGGCAATTGTCCACCTCTTTGTAGTGCGTTGTAGTATTGCTTACATTCACTGTCTTTTAAAATTTCTCTCTGGATTTCTTTTTGAGTTACTGGCATTGTTTCAATCTGGTTAAGCTGGAAAATTGTAGTTTCATCTTTGGACAACTCATCTTTTGGTTCCTCAGTCGGAAATCTGGATAGAAAGTCCGCGTTACTGTGATCTTTGGTGTTTCGATATCGAATCTCGTAATCAAATCCTGATAAAAAATTTGCATAGTGAAGCAATCTTACTGCTGACATGGATGGTAAGTCCTTATTTGGATGAAATATTCTGGTTAAGGGTTTGTGATCTGTGATCAATATTATCTTACGGCCATAACAATATTGGAAAAATTTCTTTAATCCCCAGATAATTGCAGTGGCTTCTTTGTCGATTTGTGAGTAATTCTTTTCTGAATTTGTTAAAGTTCTCGATGCGAAAGCTATTGGTCGTTCATTCTGATGTTCGTCGATGTGGGAAATTACTGCTCCAAGTCCATTTGGAGATGCATCCGTAGCTAGAAACAAAGGTAGCTTGTTATCAAACGGAATCAACACTTTCGTACTAGTAATTTCGTTTTTAATTTGTTTAAAAATTTCTTCACATTCAGTTGACCAGTAAAATTTTACATCTTTTTTCAATAGGTTGTAAATGGGCTGTAAACGACACGCTAATTTCGGTAAAAACTTTTGGTAGTAATTTACTAAACCTAAAAATGTTCGAGCTTCCGAAACGTTTGTTGGTCGAGCGCAATTTTGAATACTTTGGATTTTGTCGTTCATTGGTTTAATACCCAGTTTATCAATGTAATGACCCAAATACGTAATGTGGTCAAGTAGAAATTGGCATTTAGTTTTGTTCAGGTGTAGCCCGTGTAAACGTAATCTTTGAAGAACTTGTTTGAAACGTCCTAGCAGCTCTTCATAGGTACTTCCTTGTAGTTTAATATCGTCAAAAAAGCATGATACTCCATCGATGTCTTGAAGAATTGAATCCATAAATCTCTGCCAAATTTTCGGGGCTGCTTTCACACCAAACATCAGTCGCTTTACCTTGTAAGTGCCTTTATGTGTACTTATTGCTTGTAGTATTGAAGTGTTTTCATCTACCTCCATATGTAAATAGGCTTGGTGTAGATCCAGTGTCATAAAGTATTTTCCTCCGCTCATTTTTGCAAAGATATCATCGACTGTCGGTATCGGGTAGCTGTCATCTTTGATAGCCTTGTTGATTGTGATTTTGTAATCGGCACATAAGCGAATATCGCCGTTCTTCTTTACTACTGGGACGATGGGTGTACCCCACTGCGAAAACTCTACCTTTTCAATTGTCCCGTTGTTTTCTAACCGTGATAATTCATTTTCGATTCTATCTTTTAACGCGTATGGAACGGGACGATGTCTTATAAATTTTGGTGTCATGTTTTCTTGGAGTTCTAGTTTACATTTGTAATTTGGAATTTTGCCGGTAGTTTCTACGAAAATGTCATTGTAGTCATTTAAGATTTTGTCAATCTCGTTCTTGCATTGACTTTCGTTCATTTCACTTACAAGTGATTTCAAGTCTAGTATATTCAATTCTAATTTTCGAAACCATTCTCGGCCAAGTATCGCATCTACTTTTGCATTGATGACGTATAAATCACATTGTACTACTGTGCTTTTGTGCGAGACATTCACTTTCGCTTTACCGACAGGATGTATTATTTCACCCGTATACGTTCGTAATTGTAATGAAGTCGGCTGAAGTCTAATATCCGGAAGTAATTTTTCTTGACATTGTAATGACATTGTTGAGACCGCCGCACCCGTATCCACTTCCATTAAGCATTGTGCATCTTCGATGTTAACATTTATCATGAATTTTTCATTATGTATGTTGTTCACTTGTACTATTTGTATAGTGTTGATGTCCTCAAGAGCATCGGAATCGGTTTCATCTTTATCGTAATCGTATGTAGAAATTCCGATAGCACGATTTTCAGCTATTTTGTCACCAAAGCAAACTTCTTGAACGTGTCCACTCTTCTTGCATTTGTGGCATTTAAGATTTTTGTGTGGGCATGTATTAGCTTTGTGACTAGTTTGGCCACATTTGAAACATTTGCCTTTTATTTTGCTGAATTTCGAATATGAATTACTTTTGTTTGTATTATTTGTACTTTTTTTTATAAAACTGTTTTTCTTTGTTTTGAAATTATTCTTGATTTGATTTACTTGGTATTGATTCCGAATTTCCTTACTTTCGATCTTAGATGATTCTATTGACAGTGCAAGTTTAACTGCATCTTCGAAAGTTTTGCTAGCATCTTGCTGTAAGAGTCGTTCACGAATATCATTGTCGCGAATTCCCCTAACGAATTGCGATCTAAGATGAGTTGAATTAGTTGAATTTTTACAACTGCTGCATACAAAGTTGCAATGTGTAGACATCTTCTTTAAGTCGGCTTGAAAATTTGCGATAGACTCCCCCTCGTGCTGAACTCTATTTGAAAATTTATGCTGTTCAGAAATTTCGCTCGGTATAGGGCATAAATGCGAACGTAACAAGGCTATTAAATCTTGAAATTTTTTGGTTTTTGGATTATCAGGGGCGGTCAAACATGTTAGGGTGTGATATAGTTTTGGGCTTAGACAATTAAGCAATATTTTGACGCAAATTTTGTCACCTTCTACATCTTTGCATGACCAACCTCTGAGATCCAAATAATTTTCGATTCTTTGTAAATACGAATCGAAGGTTTCATTATTTTCGTCGAATGATTGCAAATTTATGCCTTGAGATGGTTGAGCTGGAGTCGCAGGGGTTATTTTTGTAGGGACCTGAAGAAGAGCTTCGACTAATTTCTTCAAGGTGTCATCGATGTTAGCAGTTGACATGACGGTGATGACTTTTCTCAAGTATACATATGTGAATTTGTATTTATTTTATTTTATTTTATCTTATATTTAGTTAAAGTCTTGGCGTACTGCAGTTCGTTTGTAATATTTGTAAAAAGTAATGTAATTTGTGTAATAAGTATGTACGTACCTCAATTTATCAAACCAATTTGCACGCTGTAGCTTAACCTCCAAATGTTTCTTCCCTCGTTGAAATGTATATATGTATGTATGTGCCCAAGTAATTTGTTCTGGGTTTTACTCCACAGACTCGTTCGCCAATTGTTGTATATTTTTCTTTTCTTTTCTTTTTTTTAATTTAACAAATCAAAAGAGTTAGTTATTTGTTAAAAAGAAATTTATTATAATCTATGTATATAAATCTTATTCAGTAAAAAGAAAAATGAAGTGAAAACTGTTGAATGGCTGAGTGGTTGGGAATGAATGATATGACAAACGAAAAAGGCACAGAGTTGTCAAAACGACCTATGGGCCCGTTCGGCAACCTGATCGGTCCCAGCTCTGAGCAGGGTTGTCCGTCAATATGTGACAACTTTATTTAATTTATCCCGGTTTATACCTTTTTCTAAAGCAGTCCACCATACTGCCACACCGTACATTAAAATCGGTCTGATTACCGATGTGTATAGCCAATGCGTGATTCTGGGTTGTAAGCCCCATTTATTACCGATGGCTTTTTTGAAAGAAAAGAGAGCTACAGTAGCTTTTTTGACTCTTTCCTGTACGTTGCGTTTCCAATTTAGTTTTTTTATCCAAGACAAGACCCAGGTATTTAGCCTCGTCTGAGAATTTTACTTGGATTCCTTTAATATGGGGAGGGTTGACAAATGGAATTTTGTATCTCCTCGAAAAAAAGACCAAATCGGTTTTGTGTGTGTTAACACCCAGTCCACACCGATCAGCCCAAAGTATTAGTCTGTCTAAGGCATTTTGTAAGAGTTCTTTTAACGTGTCAAGATGCTTTCCTGAAACTGCTATAGCAACGTCGTCCGCATAGGCTATCACTCTGAAACCCTCCGCATCCAGACTAGTTAGGATTTCATTCACCACTAGGTTCCAGAGGAGAGGGGATAGAATACCACCTTGCGGTATAACGAACTAACGAACGTAAAACACTAACAAAAAGGTATACCCTATCTGTCTGGCATGTGAATACAGTCGATAGCACTTATTAATCTGGGGAATTTCGCAACTTGATAGAAATCTGTTTATAGAGCATTTGTATCAGAGAAAGTTTAATAAACATGGGGCGTAACCTTGCAATCACTTGTGAAACAATACGGCTTCAGTAACTCTACTTCAGTCAGAAAACAACCAGTTGCATATAGTATCTGCGGGTTAAAAGCTGACCGTTTATCGGGCTTATTGAATTATTTCTGTAATGAAAGGGTGAGGTTTTCATTTTTACTTTTTAAAATTCTCAATGATTTTGTACATAACCTTTATGTTGGCGTGGACATTTCATAATACCTAACTCACCACTTCTTTCTTTAAACGAAAATATGCTCTTAGCTCGACTTCGTGCAAAGATGTTCTAATTCGGAATACGCGATTTTTTGGAGGCTCCATTACGCGTAAAAAGAACTCATCTAATTCATCATCTTAAATGTCGAAAAGCATATCCATTTAACTGCTGGAACACAATGCAAAAATCGGAGCCGCAGCCGGAGTCGGAATAGCTGTCGTACGTTAACAGAAAGTACGCACACAATGCGTCGTACGGCTTTTTCTCAGAAAATATTTGTTTGTTTTCTTTTATTTCTTATTTTAATATTTTTCCACCTTTTTATTGAAAAACTATTAAAAACAATATAATCACCAAGTTATTCACTTCAAAAATGGAAACGTCACATGTGTCGTACGTCAAAGTTAAAAGTTAGCCAACTCTTCCGACTCCGGCTGCGGCTCCGATTCCAGTTGCGTCTCGTTGTGTTCGTACATTTGCATTTGTGTACATTGAATACTTTGACAGCTATTCCAGTTACGACTCCGACTCCGGCTCCGACACCATTGTGTTCCAGCAGTAAATTGAAAAGGAAAATCAATAATAATCTGTTTTTCTGTGCCTTTAATTTTATTTACTGTCAGTTATCTCTTTTTTTGGATACTTTATTCACCCAATAAGTTACTTGACACTTTAACTTCTAGTTAGACCTACCCATTTTGTGTAAAGCTAAAAAGACTTAACAGATCCTTACTGTCATACTTGGCTGAAAACGCATTGGTCTAAAAGTCACAATTACCAAATATTACATTATGGAGATTGATGTTTTTTAAAATCGTATATTTATAAAAAACATTTCAAAAGAAAAAATGCCTTCCTAAAATTTAAAATATTGGTGAACATGATTTTTTGGAAGCGTTTTTACTCGTGAGACAAGCATTTCGATAAAATGGGTCGTTCTTTTTATTACCTACATACATATACGACGTGCGTTTGTCTAAAATACGTTAACATTAATATTAATCATAGTTTGTGTTTATTGCATGTACATACGTATGTATGTATGTTTATTCTTATCAGTGCGTAATAAGTACCTACTTCAAAAAAAATAATTTAAAAAAATTTGAGGGTCTTATCTTATCTTATTTAACAATTTTTATTTGTGATATTATTTACAACTAATGCATACGATTGCGAGTAAGGAAATATAACATGCATTTTAATTTTTTTAATTTTTGGAACTCATTGAAATACATTTTTTCATATTATCTATCGAGATCTTTATGGATATGTCAACATCAAAAGTGATATTTAACAAAACACACAGAAGATTAGATCTCTTTAAGACATTTTTATCATGAAACTGTTTCATTAAATATTACCAATATAATTCATCGCAAATTTAATCGATGTTGTGACATGTTCCCCTATGTTGGTTATTTAAAAAAAAAACAACAATTTGACAGCTCATTGTCATTGGCTTATTAAAGTAAAAACATTATAGAAAATATGTTCGCTTTCATATCTAACTGCAATTTAAATTAAATGCCGAAGTTTTTAATTGCAAAAGTTAAATTTTTTTTAATATTACTTGATTTCTGCCAGAAAACTGTGCATCCTAAGTTTGGGTTTGGATTCTTTTGATTGAAAAAAGTGCCTTCCCTTACTCTTTAAAAGCATTAGAAAAAGATAATGGCGGGAATCCTAAATTTTAAACTTTTCTTTTCGTTTTGCTAACTAGTAAATTGTTAATTGCCTTTTATAAAGAAACTAGCATCCAAACATACACACATAAAATAAACATAGCAAATACGCCTAAACGGACCTAATAATTGGAATTCCAAACTGTTTAATGGACCATTTAATTCACTGCTCTTATAAAAATAATTGAACAGATGACATATGGATTTAGCAAAATGATAAAAGTTAAAGTAGCCATTCCGTAATTTTAACTTTAGCAAATTTCTAAAGGCCCAACTATAATAGGCATAAGCTAGCATATGCGCGCATAAGTAAACGTGCCAATACAAAGAGTCTCAATACGAGTGAACATAATGGAGTCTAGCTCCGTTTCGTTCAATTTTTCTCAGTTTCGTTAACTTAAGCAAACTTAAGCAAGAGCGATCCCAGTCGCTCGCCGCATAAGTAAATCTGACAGTTTTGAACAAATACACACAGGCCAACTCCACTGCAGATAATTTCTCTCAGAATGTTTATCATAACCGGAAATCAGCCTCATAAACTTATTCATAGTGTGCGTGTCAATTCTGCTCTAATTTATGAAATTTCACCAAAAAACTCATTAGTTATTTCTATGTATGCGTGGAAACACGTCAATTTTTCTTGTTGAATTCTTTCACATTACAAATACAACAATGTAAACAAATGGGTTTTGGAGGGTGATACGTACGAAGGTTTTATATCTTCATATAGAGTGTTTTGCGAATATTATTTTGACATGTAGATACGTGAGCAAAATTGCATTATGGCTATCCGCAGTAATTTCACAAACTTAAGTGAATTTTCGTTGGGTTTTTGACATAAGCTTATGTTTGCTTATGCCTATTATAGTTGGGCCTTAAGAGATAGCAAGATGTTAAAATCCTTTAAAATTAGGTAAATCATCTTTTAAGCTTAGTAAATTGCTAAAAATGGCTTTAACATTTTACTAAATCGTTTAAAATTGTACGTCAATAGCTTTCAAAATTCTTAACTAGAAAATTATAACGTAAATAGAAAACAAATCATAATTTAAGGTTGTTTTGCATCTACTTATAAAAAATAATCATTTTAATGATCACCTTTAAGCGAGATAAAATAATAAAACATCAAAGTGAGTCACCTAAAAATCGAATGCAAAAACCTTATATAGGAAATCTGTTTTAAATTTAAAAAATAAAACTCATGCATTAGATGTGAACCACTCCTAACATAAAATACTATCGATTTCTTTTAAAATTATCGATACTTTTACTCATCTCTAGGAGAACAGAAACTTAAATGACAAATATGTCAAAGGTGATAGAAACAAAATAAACAATCCAAAAATGACAGATCAAGAGTTTCGCGTTGTTACTAGAAAGAAATGGTTAGCCCGAAAAAGTTTAAATAAAAAGCAACCAGTTTACAAAATTACTTCCGATAATGTTTTTCCCGAAGTTGATGTTCCCAAATTCCTCACGTATTTACTTAAATTCATATCAAACTTCAGAATGTATTAAAATATTGCATTCAATTTCAGACGATTGCAACGCGTTCGTGATAAAATGGAATCCAGTGACTATTTCCAGCTGAGTCTTTCTACTCTTAACGATAGTCTTCAGGAAAACAACATTAAAATCTCTAAGCTAGTCTGTTTTGGCATTGGCCCGTTTACAAGAAGTATTCAAGCCCTCCATCAGTTCGGATTTATTTTAGAATTACAAAAGAACTTGCAAATCAACGATGCTCTCTACTTTGATCCAGTATTTCGAGAATCTGAGAAAGAAGTTCTCAAGACATTGGAGTGTTCACTTATGAAAGAGAATTGTGAAGCGAAATTCCCCTCAGATGTTGTTACTTTATTTTATCTGCCGCATTGTCCAAATTCGCTTACAAACAATCTTCTCTGGAAGAATTGGTCGCCCGATCTGTTGAGCCAAGTTGTTCTAATCAATAATAGTTTTGAGAGTTTGACGAGTAGTGCTTCGGATGCAGTGCTTCGTAAGGATTCTTGTTATATTCTTGATGTGCAACCGTTGGTAAAAGAATTTCCTCTGGACGATTGCTATGAAATTCATAATATCTTCAACGATCTATCAGTTCATGTTTTTCCAATAAGTAACTTGCCAGAAAAAAATTCACAATTTTGGACAACGAAAGACGCTCCAGAGTATGAAGAAGGAGAAATGGTGACGACGGATGAGTTCAATAAACTATCTATAAATTGAGTACCTTTTACATAAATAAAACAAAATAGGATTATTCTTTTTAAAGAAAAAAAAAGGAGTATTTTTAATTTTGAAAGATCATATTGGTTCTTATTGGAATAAGTTTATAAGATCTTCAGTGGTTTTGGATGAGTTTCATAAGACCTTACTAGTGATAGTAACCACACTTAAAATTATTTTATTTAAAGAAAACATATAAGCAAAGGGAAAATATTCCTTTTTATTAAATAGCATCACCATCTACAGCATAGAGGAAATATATTATCTAGAATCCCGAATTAATGGGTTTGTTCTCTTTCGGCCTACAAACTAAATTGAGAGGATTTTGATAATATATTTCCTCTATGATCTACAGATTACTAGAGCTCTTTTAATTTCAAATTAGAATCAGAAATATAAACTCCATCCCCATTTCGGTCGTACTGTCGTTTACAGAGATTCATTCGTTAGCCGTACTATACGAATGTGGAATGCACTACAACAATTCAACATTCCTCGTCATTGTGATATTCAGAAATTCAAAACCAAAAGTAACATAGTACCCTTGACTGTGTGCTTAGTTTAAAATAAACAATTTTCGGGACTAAATTTCAATTGGAAAATATCTTTCAACCAAAATTCTTTTAAGAAATGAATTTCCCCCGAACAATGAAAACCTAACTTCCCTAGAAAACCCTTTTCAAAGAAAAATAAATTGTTGTGGAAACTTAAATGAATTAGTAACAAGGGTAACCATTTGACATATGTATGTATTAATATTTTAAAAGTGAGACATTAGACAATTTCCATGGTAAAATAAATCAATTTATTCTTGATCGATATCTGCCAAAACACAAATTTGCCCTGTTTTTGCAATTCATGGGCCAAAATAAATTGATCTATTTTTTAGTTTAAGATCAAATCTGCAGATCTAGATTTTTCCGCAGATTTTCCCCTTTTTGAACAAATACTAATGAAATGTTTAGATACAAATTTGTCAGTTCTATCGCACTCGTTGACACAAACACGAAGTCAAACTGATACAAGGGCAACAAAAAATTCCAATCGTGTTCCATGCGCCGCGAAAAACAATTAATTTTGGAAGGAAATCTAAATGTACCCATTTATAACCCCATACAAAAAAATAGTTAGCATTGCTCAGTTTTGCTCTGTCGTTTTATGCGGAGAAAATTGATCAAGCTTTGAGCTGTGCTAGATCCATCCGATACAAAGATTTTATGCGAAAAAACAGAGCCCTACCGCACCGCCCACATTGATCTATTTTCTATTTAGGTGACGCTGTGACAGCTGACAACTGTATTGTCATTGCAATTTTGTTTGTTTAAAAAAAATTTAAATAAACTGTTTGAAGCTACATTACGTTTTGCATGTCAAAAGCCCGACCGACTTAACGCTTAATTGGGGTTTGGCCAATTACGAGTTAGGTACGTACGCGTGATCTGAGGATTTATTCTGAATTACAATCTAAATCATTGTTCTTTTGTCTTGATAAAAGACTTGTTATATTGTTCCGGCATTCAGAAGACTTTGAAACGACCATTTGTAAAATGTTTTCCAATAAAATTCCTCTTTTAAAATAGCATACTTTTTGGCCACTATAACTTTGTAATCTTTTGACAGCAAAACTGCATCATTAGTATACAAACTTCAACAATACATTTAATAATGGCGAAAATTTCGCATTCACAGTTGAAGAGGTGATCACAATTGGCACGGATAACTTGTGACTTGTGACTTATTACTTTTACTTCACTTTTTTAAATATTTAAATGCAACATTATTCTAAGAAAACCGTATAGGTACATATATGTATCTGCTGAAAAATTAATTGAGACCTACTTGTTTGGGATATTTTTTCTAGACTCTACTGTAAGATCTGTCATGTGAATGGACATATCAATTTTTATCTTCGACACTCGTTCGATACTCATTGAAGAAACGTCATTTCAACACACATATATAAACAAAAATATTTATTTTTGTATTTTAGTTTAGTGAAAATCAAACTCGTGGTTTTATTTTATTTATTTTATGAAAACCACAAGAATTCAAGATGAGTTTTAATTTAAATAAAACTCCTAATCAACTTCCCTTGTCACATTTTGATAAATCATTCACTGACAATCCCTGGGATGTGCTTTATTGCTCACTAAACGACATTGAGCCCATCTTCACCGAAATGGAATTCCCTGAAGACAAAGATTTCTTTCAAAAACAAATCATCGATCCTCGGAATAAATTACCAGTGGATCAGTCCTTGTATGATCATACAATATCCTTGAAGCCAGAAATATTCAGATGTCCCAACAGGTCGAAATTGAGCTACAAAGAACACTCGATTTGTTTAACTTTTCTTCAATCGATGAAGGCCAAACAACAAATCTTTCCCCATCAGATTGAATGTTTTGAGAAAACAGCTGAACGGCGGCATGCCGAGCAAGTGGAGTTCTTGGATTTCTTATCACAATACAACAATGCTAGCTTCGAGAAGATTTATGCTCCTAGTTTGATGCTCGTTGAGTTTTATCAGGCTTTGTACAAGCGTGAAGTGCAGCGATTGATGGAGAAGCACCAGGATGGGATTTTTCAAATTCACACAGGTTTTCCAGTTCCACAGAAATGTGGGAATGTAGAAACTCTCGGTTCTATATCGGACATCGACTGTGTGGAGGATAATCGCACTGCTCCTCCTCGACTTGATCAGAACTTAGACTTTTCGAAGATGAAACCGCGCATGGAAGCATATGTAGATCTCCATTTGAATGGCGAGGCTGTCGAGGAATCGGATGAAGTCAGCCCTCAAGCACAATACAATATTTCAGTTGAAGCCCTCGTCTTTCTGCTTAGCGCTGGTGAGTACATTGACACTCCGTCTGAGGTTATAGTTGAGGTTGTTGCGAGAGAAGACGGTGAGAACGTCTTTCATATAAATGACCTTCTCCCGTCAAGGAACACCGGCCCACACACTGCTGAACTGGTGACAAGCATAAGCACCGAAAGGTTCCTAAGAACGAAAATCGACGAATGTCCCCCGGAAATCGATGCTACCGATTTCAAGGGCTCCTACCAACTACAGTCCATCGACGACTTCATGAATTCCCCTCTTTGTAGTCAAGATAAAGCTTCAAGCTGTCCACCGACGACTCCTATGAGTCATGCCAAATGGACTTTGAATCTAGAAAATGACAGTAAGAAAATCCATATAATCTCTCGGAAAAAACATGGCTATAGAGACTCCTTGCTGAAGACCAAGGAAACATTCCACAGCCTTAAACTGGAATACAAACCCCAATTTGGTTGTGAAATCATCAGCAAAGCCAATCTCCTGA
Source organism: Eupeodes latifasciatus (assembly GCA_920104205.1). Taxonomy (NCBI): domain Eukaryota; kingdom Metazoa; phylum Arthropoda; class Insecta; order Diptera; family Syrphidae; genus Eupeodes; species Eupeodes latifasciatus. The sequence continues at coordinate 386,304,421 of OV049924.1, read as the reverse complement.
GAGAGTGGCTGCAACTGCAATTTTCCAGCTCGCCAGATTCTTCGATCCAACGGTATCGCATCAACGCCAGCACCTTCAAGACTGTCCTCCAAGAGAACCTCCACCTGGAGGACGTGGAACTCGAATTGGAAAGACGCTACAAGATAAAGACTCAACGTCTGCTTGGTTCCTTGGGTGAATTTCTCGGCCTCCTTAGCAACATTGGACCGGGCAGGTATCTGCTGCGATGCAACCCCCGCTTCCAAGACAAACTAATGCTGTACGGCGAGGTGAACGACTCCACCAGCAAATCCAGCATCAGTTTGCACTGCCTGCTGCAAGAGACTCCCAGTGATTTGGCTTTTATGACACTTCGCCTGTTGACTCCCATCGATGACGTACTGTGTTCGGCAGTGCATGACTTCTATAAAATCCTGCCCTGTGCGTTCCCAGCAGGATCAAAAGGTGCACGGACTACAAGAAGAATCATCGACGATAGGAATTTCATTCAGAAAAAGAACAAAGCCAAGATGGACTTGATTCTGGAGAAGAAAAAGAAACAAAAGGCCAAGAGAAATGTTGTAAAGCGAACCAAGAGGGCTAAAAAACTCAAACAGAAATCGATAGTGGCCAAGGAGCAGCAAAAGGATATCACAGAACTTGACGAGGAAATCAAAAATGATCGAATTTTGTTTGGTTTTGATTGAATGTCTCACATACGTAGGTTCTTGACTTAATATTTATTTGCAAAGTTGTTTATAAATAAAAATTCCATTACAATTCCCTCAAAACACTCCACATTTTCTTCATTTAGTTTCTTATTTTACACCAGGAGATGCCTCTGGCGGTGGTACGGTAGATTTTGTATCATTTTCATTGCTTTCCAGAATCACACAATCGACACTACTCTTGATTTCGTCCCAGAAACTCTGTTCGTCATCGGACATGTGATCTATGCTCTCATCGTCGTACTGATCCTCCTCGCTAGAGCTATCGTCCAGCTTCGATTGCAATTCCCGAATTGAATGCATCAGAAGATAGAAATTCTTTTTTCTATAATCCAGCTTCCGATTAAGACGGATTTCTTCCTCTTCGAGATTCTTCAGTTCGGTCTTGAGCGTTTCAAGCTTCTTTGAAGTCTCCTCACGATCTGGTTGGGTTTGTATGACTTTGGCCAGAACATCATATTCCATGCGATTTTTACGGATTTTCTTAGCTAACACTAACTCAGCCTTGCTGGTTTCGATTTCCTTGTTGGCCAGCTCAATGCTGGCCTCAATGGTGTTTGAAAGGGTTTCGTAGTTTTTGAGTTCCTGTTGGATCATCTTTTCGATTGTCTGTGATTTGGTGGCGGCAAAGGTGCATTGAGCCAACTGGGCAAGTAGACGGTCATAGATTATTTGACTGTGGAAATAATTGGTTAAAATAATTCTGCATAGAATTGCACCTTTAAAGTTACATACTTATTTTCTGGAGTATCATTTTTGGTGGAGCACCATTTAATGAATGTTTTTAGGAGAATGTTAAGCCGGCGGTCGTCGCCTGTGCCATCGCCATCGATTAATAGACGCCTCTTGATAACATCATCTGTTTTTTAAAATGAATCAAATAATATAAAGAATAATTTTTTAACTTAAATTATATTACCATCGGTCATTTTTTCTAAAAATTATTTTCTTTTTCCTAAATTAATGAACAAAAATATGAAAAATTTATATTTTCTTTAATAAAATTTGACAACAAATTGAAGTTGACTTGACATTTGTTAAGGTTTGTTCGATTGCAAATTAACACAAACAAAACATGTTATCTTCGGATTGGATTAGGGTGTGGTTCAACTACGTCAAAATAATTATTGTAGCTCTGTTTGTTAGCCTTATTGAATTGAATTGAATTCTTTATTGAGACTTATAAATCGTTTACAAATGTATTTACTTATCTATATGTTATGTTAATCTGCGGCTATATTGTATTGCCTGCTTTAAAATTACTAAAATGAAAAGCCTCGTGGCTGTCTTTTATATACAAATAGTTGGACTACTCTGGCTCAAGAGAGTGTTTTACATTTACTTTTGCTATGACTGGAAACGTCAAATTGAATATACATTTATACATATATACAATAATACAATAATAATACTAACTTAAAATTAAATAACAAAAATAACGAACGCCAGCATTTGAAGGTCTCTTTCTCTTTTTATAAGTTTTTAGAGCGAGAACGCTCCAATAATTAAAATCTTTTTGAAGGTAAAAAATTACATTTTGTTAAAAGTGAGTGAGATGGTTATAATATTTGAAAATATATATAATGGGTGATTTTTTTGAGGTTACGATTTTCATGCATTAGTATTTGACAGATCACGCGGGATTTCAGACATGGTGTCAAAGAGAAAGATGCTCAGTATGCTTTGACATTTCATCATGAATATAACGAGCAACGCTTGCAAATCATTGAATTTTATTACCAAAATCAGTGTTCGGTTCGAAATGTGTTTCGCGCTTTTTTATCGACAAATTTTGTTCAGCGATGAGGCTCATTTCTGGTTGAATGGCTACGTAAATAAGCAAACTTTTTGTTGCCAAAAATGGAAGAACTGAACTTGGTTGACATGTGGTTTCAACAAGATGGCGCTACATGCCACACAGCTCGCGATTCTATGGCCATTTTGAGGGAAAACTTCGGAGAACAATTCATCTCAAGGAATGGACCGGTAAGTTGGCCACCAAGATCATGCGATTTGACGCCTTTAGACTATTTTTTGTGGGGCTACGTCAAGTCTAAAGTCTACACAAATAAGCCAGCAACTATTCCAGCTTTGGAAGACAACATTTCCGAAGAAATTCGGGCTATTCCGGCCGAAATGCTCGAAAAAGTTACCCAAAATTGGACTTTCCGAATGGACCACCTAAGACGCAGCCACGGTCAACATTTAAATGAAATTATCTTCAAAAATTAAATGTCATGGACCAATCTAACGTTTCAAATAAAGAATCGATGAGATTTTGCAAATTTTATGCGTTTTTTTTAAAAAAAGTTCTCAAGCTCTTAAAAAATCACCCGATATATATATATATGGAATCTTTTATATTAGTTTTAAGAAGTTGATGTGTACATAGAACAATCAAACTAATACGAGAGTATATATAAAATAGATACATATACATATTTTAAGGATAATGTAACATTAATGTCCGATTTCATAAACAAACACTAAAAGCACTTTTATCTAAAAGCTTTTTAAATTTTATCAGGCCTTTACATTTTTTTCAGTTTCACCAAGCTTGAAATGGGAAATTTCAGGGATATTTTGTTAAAATAGAGTTCTCTTCACAACCCTGTAAAAATAAAACCCCTTTTTTCTTTCTATTAAGCGAATTGTGTGAGAAAAAAAGAGAAAGCATTATATGTTGAAATAAATGACAAGAATCGCAAAATACAACAATGTAAATTTCTTCAAAATCAAAAACCGTGTGTCTTTCAAAAATAAAATATGAAAATGGATTCTTGTGAACGCGGAATACTCTTGAGCGGCGAATAACTACATATATGTTGTTCTTCTTCGTCAGATGAAGATGATCAATCTAATATTCTAATTAAAATCATAAAAATGATATTATAAATGCAATGTCGAATTTGTTTACCTATTCATTCTGTATCTCCAATTATTGAAAAACCAAATTTTACAAAACAAAACAGCAGCTGTCAATCGTCATATTAATTTTTGAACGACACTTTTAAAATTTAATGAGCCAAAAATGGGCATTTAGTTTTAAAAGGTGTTTAAAAGCTTGTTTACTTTAAAAACGCTTGGTAAACCAAAGTATCCCATTTTACAGTTTAAAATCCTGTTAAATGTATAAGATTTGTTTATGAAATTGGGCATAAGTCTTGTTTTTGAGTTTCTTTTTGATCCCAGTATTTGTACCATAGTATTATCACATTTTTGAACTAGAATTATTTTAAGTTAAGGCGTTAAAATATAAATACTAGGCATAGATGAAAATTTTAATACTAATTAGATAAGTTATTGATAGAATAAAATATAGATCAGGTAAGCACTGTCCACCGATAATATGGTATATCATTGACATTTTGGATCTGAATTTGAATGTTTGTTTTATAACAATAAAGTGAATAGGTATGTAGGTAGGTATAGTAAATGCTTTTTGTTTTTTATTTTATTTTTAATTCTTTGTTTGTAATCTTTTTATTATTTTTTGAACTTTTTAATTTACATATATTCTTAGGATATTGAAATTGTCTATAAAAACTTTGCGTCTGTTAGATAGATGTGTCTCTTGTATGAAAGCAAGAGAACAATTGTTTTCTTGGAGAACTATTCAATTCTCCGAGAATGTGAGACGAGGGACGAAATGTTGTATTGTATTGTAGTATTTTTAATAACATCATGTTGAAGAACCGGATTTTAATTCGGTGAGTAAGTGAAAGTAGGCCATTTGCTTATCTTCTAAACAGTTGAAGTTTCTAAGATTTGACATAAAGTTGCTAATTTTTCCAATAAGTGTTCTCATATCTACACCAAAGAGTTCGTTTGATAGTGCAATGAATTTACCCATTACATTGCTGCCATTTTTTGCATTGGGAGAGCTGGGAGTGTCGGGTACATGGGATTTTAAATCTTGGGGTTTGAAATGACTGTTATAAGATACCCCAGAGACAACGTGGGCCCCTCTTGAGATAGCATGAGGAAGACTTTTTGCTTGTTTTTTTTTTAAGGTTGGCTTCATGTAGGATCTGTTTTCTGAGAGCTTCATAAAGCTTATAGGATTTGCATCCTCTGAAGTTGGCAGGATGATCCTCGCCGCAATTTACACAAACCGCCTTGCTACCCTGTTCATGAAGTGCAGGGTACTGACCTGGCTCGTGTCTATTAGTACATTTGACACACTTGTACGAGAAAGCACAGTTCTTGGCCATGGTGGCCGAATTGTTGGCATCTTCTGCACTGAAGAGTGCCCCAGTTGTCCCTTGGTTTCTCCCAGTAAACTCTGGTATGGAAGAGATATTTTAACTTGATTAATTCACTCGCGCTCGAACCCGGACAGATACGGACTAGAAAAAGATTGTATTTAATTTTTTCTTGTTTGGATCTCAAAGTTTTGAAAAGCGAAACATCGGAAATATTAGCAAATTTAGTTTTAAGTTCATTTAAAATTTCTGAAGGAGGATAATCAGATGTAAGTCCTCTAAGGACGACGTTAGTTGTCTTGTCTTCTTTTAAAGTAAAAGAATATGCTTCAGCATTTTCGGTATTCCTCAGAGTGTTCATCAGATCCCTATGTACTTGGCTATTGTCTACATACAGTCTACTACTACTACCTTTGTTCACTATTTTGTATACAAATTTAACAGGGCTATTTTTAAGATCTATAATAAGTTGTCTAATGTCAATGTTTCTCAATATTATAGGTGGGCAATACTTACCCGAATACAGTTTTTCTTCTTTGTTTGAAACTTCTGTTGTGCTAGCTTGAGATTGATTAATGTTTCCCTCGGCGGCGGCCACGGCAGGAACGTCGTCATTAATGGTTGATTGATGAAGTTGGTTGGCAATATTGCTGTTGTGTCTGGAGCTTTTCAGCACGAGTTTAACGTTCAGTGACATCCATTTCTAGGTTAGGTGATGCAGACCTCGCGGTATGTTTTTTTCGGCGGTAATTGCCAGCCGGTCGTCAGGTTGGAGACTTCAGCGTCGGTTGGATGAATTGATGCTGGAGACGTGTTTGATTCCACGAGGGAGGCGGAATTTTCAGGCGTTAGAAATGCCTGTGCCATGTTTGGCTCGGCGCATTTGACGGATTATTGAAAGTTGGAGATATAAGCGGAATATGTGCTGTAGGCTTCTGTGTTAGCCCAGAGCTAGTTAATCATTAATTCAGAGTTTACTCACATACAGGTTTTTTATGAGGTTTTCAACCTAATGAGTGGTATATAGTTTGGCATCACTGAAAAGTTATCGATTCAGTTGCCAAAAAACTATAGAAATAGATATATTTTGACACATTGGTTTAGGCGCATCACCAAAATAACTTTTCATTGCTATTTCAGTATCTGTCAAAAACGTCTGTATATTTTAACAAGAGTTAATTAATGAACAAGATCAAAATAGACTAAAAACGTCTGTATATTTGAACAAGAGTTAATTAATGAACAAGATTAAAATAGACTAAAAAATATGTTTCAGGGGTTAACTCGAGTTTAAATCTGAAACTAAATGGGGCGTATTCATAGAGAATTACTAAAGTCGTGATTTCTTGATGTATAGTTTATTATTATTATTTATATTTTCAAACTTTTTATTTTGTGCTGTCATTCCTCAAATTGGATGTCGAAAAAAGTAAGTAGAACAAAAGTTAATACAAAACCAGAAAAAAAACAACTAACAACGTTCTATAATGTTTTAGATGAACAACAAAGAAAATATAAAACGCGAACGGCAGGAAAAGTGGTCTTCAATTGCGGTATCAATCGACATTTTTTAGACATTTGATATGATTTACTTTTTCAATTTAGAAACAAAAATCAAATATGACATTTGGCTGTGATAATAACTACTTAAACACAGCATTTCCTATGTTTATAGTTAGACCACAGATTTAACCCTAAACTTAGGTTTAAATTTATTTATAAATAGCCTAAACTCTGGACTTGCTTAGTAACAAGTTAGCAAGAGTTTAGCAAACATCTATGAATATGCCCCTTTATGAATATCAGCTGTGCCTAATATGGATGTGTATAGACCGCACACTTTCATCTAGAAATTCGATTTCACAAGCCTCCGTGTTGCTGTCTATCAAAATTGAGTCCTCCTTAAAATGTTCCTTTATCATGTCTTGCACGATTAAATCCTCCTCGGGTGCTTCCGGGACTTCAATTACATTCCCAGTCGCTTTCAGGGCCTCCTTCATTCCAGCATTGCTTCTTCTGGCTGCAACTTTCATCCGATGCCACTGCTCCTTCAATGTTTGTACTGGTCTATTATAGCCAGCGGCCTTCATATACATATATCGTCGACAATGTTGATATGCCAGCGAATCAGCTCCCGCAAAAGTTCCTTATCTGAATGCGACCAGTTTTCTTGCCGTTCGCGTTTTATATTTTCCTTGTTGTTCATCTAAAATATTATAGAACGTTGTTAGTTGCTTTCATTGTTTTTTATTAAATAGTTTGTTTTACTTACATTTTTCGACATCCAATTTGAGGAATGACAGCACAAAAAAACAAGTTTGAAATTAAAAAATGAGCTGTGTTTATTTAACTAACAGGCCTTAAACTATAGATCAAGAAATCACGACTTTAGTAATTCTCTATAAATACGCCCCAATAGAAATTTATTGGAGTTTCTTTTTTGATAATTTACTTAATAGTTTTGTTTTACTCACAAACTTCGACATGTAATATGAGGAAGAACCAACCAAAATTTATATTTTGTGGAGTACAAGGGTATTTTCTTTTCTTGACCTCTCATTATTTGAAGCATAGAGCACCTATACTCTATGGAGATGGCATAGGGTCTCTATGATTTGAAGTATAATTCAAAAAGAACACAATCTTGTTGTCCCAGAGTAAAGTCACAGGAGTACCTTGCCAGTGCCTTGTACTACGTAGGTAATTTATCTCATACGAAAAATTGACCACATCTACAAGAGTAATTTTTTGACAAATGTAATTTTTAATTTTTTTTTTAAATTGAATTTGGTTCTTCCAGTAATTTTAACTTTTGAACAACTTAATCGATACGTGACCAGCTTAAAATTTGCTGGGGTTATGCACCCCTGAACGAGAATCTTAAAATTTGACATATCAGTACTAATCACATGAACTAAAGTACACCTGTCAAATTGGGTTTTGTTTTCATAACACTCATCGTAATAATAATAGTAAGTTATTTAACAAAAATAATATATAACAATTAAACTTATTCTTTTCCAACTAATTCTATAGACCAACGTAAAATGGCCTCAAAAACTCTTCGTTCTTTGCTGAGTGAGCTGCGTCAAGCATCACCAAATGGTTGCATCAAATACAACCTCGCTGCCCGGTACATCTTGGCCCAGTACAAGAAATACCAAACAACCGACCAACAACTCTGCAAGGCACGCGACGAAGTAAATTTCTTGGGCCAGACATATCTCACCTACTTGACTAGTTTGAGAAAACACAACGAATTACACAAAGAATTTCATGGGAGGGGCGAAAGATCGGTAAGAGACACCGCCGATATGGTTGGCTTCAAGCTTCCAACAGATCCCAAGTAGGAACAAAATGTTATGTGAATGGGAAAGAAATAAAACCAAAAATTTGTTTGTTCTTAAAACTAAAAAAAACTGACCGTATCTTTTCTGTTTTGGTAAAATTGTGTACAATAATTTTTCTTAAACATAAACTCATGAGATTCAATGACTAGGTATAAACACAAATAACTGGACTTGAATCTCATGTTCTTAAAGAATTGACTAATTTTAAAAATTGACAAAATTACATAAATTGACTTAGCAATAGGTAAACTCATTCTGATGGCGTTCCTGTTTCACATAAACGTCTATGAGAGATTCTGCAAAGTCTGGGAAGGACAACAAGGTTTCTCGCTCGGCAAGAAGCATTGTCAAGGCTGTCGCTTGTTTGGAGCTCTGATTCGATGACAAGGCTACCGCCCGCCGCACTCTCTTCACGGCACAAATCTTTCCTTCCGCCTCCAGCAGCATCGTCGGTATGGTCAGAATTACATGGAGCAGCGCAGTTGTCTTCTCGAACACCGAAGTCAGTCTGTACTTATGGAACGTCCACAACAAGTCGTGTGCATTTCTGCAGATCATCAAATCCGTGCGCGTGTACAAAGTCTGCAATTCCAGGCGCAGTTTGTCTGGAAACTGGAATTTAAAATACTCGATTGCGTTCTGTAGGATGTTATCGGGGAAATTCCCATGGAATTTATAGTACTGCTCCGATTTGAAGAGAATATGTGCCTCCCAGTGATTGGTGAAGCTAAAGCGCTCCTGAATTTCCTTCAAAATAACATTGCATACCTCGATCTTTGCAAAAGCGCGCATAAAGGCTTCGCTCGTCTTGTCATCGTTGTCGCTGTTCTCCACAGCGATGGCGTCTTTGGTTTTCCGAATTTCGTCCAGGAATTCATTGATGCCCTCGGCAATCTTTATCGAGTCCACAAAAGAGTTCTGCAAACCGACATAGAACACGTTGACGTCGGCCATAAGGTAATAGAAGAACGAAAGGAAGTACATGAATCCGTCGTTTGTCAGTAGTTTCTCACAAACGTCCGCCTCCCTGATGTACTGAGGCGAAGAATCCAGATCCGTGTGGAGTACGATCATGAAGTTCAGGATTTCGCATTTGTTTTCGTAGATAAACACCAATGCTCCCTTCTCGAAGCTTCCCTCGCAATAGAGTGGCGTCGATTCGAAGAATGCTTGCAGTATCCTTGGGTTCTTCTCGAAGAAGCCATAAATCCCGCCGAGGTTCGCAAAGAAGTCTCTAACTCGGCTGTTCTGACAAACTGCACGCTCCATAACCTCGGTCAGTTTGTAGGCGTGGTAGTGGACATAGATGGCATTCCTGTACTCCAAGGTTATCAGTCTGTGGAGGTCGGCAATCAGAGGGCCGAACACCACTCCGCCGATGTGGGATTGAGCGATGAGCTTTTCCTTGTGCGTGGGGAGGATTATGTTAAGTTCGGATAAAATGCAATCAGTTACCGCCTTGGGACTCCTTTCCGAAGGCTTGATCAGCGTCCAGAACCTCTCGACCACCCGATTGTCGAGGATGTATCTCAGGATCAGTGCCATTTGGTCTTTTTGTACGAGGTCTGTCGTCTCTTCGGTTATGATGGCGATAAATTTGGTTGCATTCACCTCTTCTAATACTCTGGACTGGTACAAATGCAGTGCGGCTTTCAAAATTTGCGCCTGAAGATCCTGGGAAATGATGTCTTTGAAAAACGGTGAATACTCATAGCATTCCTTGAGTGTGCCATCAACCTTGAAGATAACTTCCATGAGACTGCAGGGTTCCAGTTTGGTGTTCCAACTGCATTCGCCATTCAGGACGTATTCGTACAGATCGGAATGCTCTACGAAGGCTTTGACTATCCGCAGGAGGAGTTGCCGATTCCTACGGACGTTCTCATTGTGCGTTTTGTGAATTCCATTTTCCGAAGACTTGTTTAAGCTGACTGTCTGTAGCGAGAGGGTTTTTTTGAATTCGTTGAAGGATGCAATGTAAATATGACCTCACTACTTACCTTGCCCATCAGTGCCACATTCAAGGCATTCTTGATATGGCTCTCCAATCGCGTATGGTAGCGGATAAACTTCTGGTTAGGATTTGAAGTGCCCTTTTGGGTGCAGGCCGTACCCATAAGCAAACAAGGATAACAATAGAAAGTCTTTTTCTTTTCGCAACCGCAAGCCCAGTCAAGTTCTTTGTAAATCTTCGAAGATTGTATCGTTTGACAGGATTTCTTGGAAGTGTTTTTGTCATTGTTTTTAACTTTGACATTGGATGGGGCTTCTTTGTCTAATTTAACAGAAAAATTAGGTCGAGGTGGACCTAGTTCGAGAATTCTTAGCTTCTCGGAGATTGGAAGGTTTAGGAAGTCAAGTTTCATTAGTTCGCTAACAGTGAAGGGTTGTCGACCATTTATGTAAAGGCAATTCACGGCGTTCATTTTAATTTGTATTTATTTTTATCTTTGGCTGAGACGAAGATTATACCAATGGAAGATTATAAATTATATATTTTTTGAAAATATGACTTTGTATACTAGTTTATAGAATACAAAAATTATTAGCGTGGTAAATAAAATAACAAGTATTTTGCATTTTTTGTTTAATATTTTAAGTGCAGTCGCAGGCTTTGGTTTTTGAGTTTTGATTTTGACTTATCTTGAAAAATGAAGTTTAAAAATCAAATCGGGTTTGTTTGTTTTGAGTCATGTTTTTTTGTGTATCGTTGACATTTTAGTTGTGTTCACTGAGGTTTTTTCTAGATCAGAACAGCACAGTTTCGTGAGAAACGTCAGATCAAGTTAGAACAGTCAGTTAAACGTCAGTTGTCAAAAAAAAAAAAACAAAACAAATTGCAAATTGTGTGAATTTTTCGTTTCTCGATTATTTTTTTTTCATTTTTTGTATTTTTAATGTGAAAAATATTATTAAAAATTATTGAAATGGAAAATTAAGTGATGGCTAAGATAATACTAAATGAAAATGTTAGTAGTTCAGACACCGATAGTGATTTTTCGTCGGGTTCCTCTTCAGATGATTGGAATGAAAGTGTGACGAATGTTATTACATTTTCTTTGATGAAATGTAAAAGAAATTGCATTGAAAGTTATTATATTATATTTTATAATTATTTAATTAAACAAATTGGCAAAATAACTTCATTTTAATTTTTTTAAATCACGAGAAAAAAAAACACAAAGCACAGCCAAATCAAAACGTAAACAAGAAAGATGACAACTTCGATTTTGATATTTCTCACGAGTCTGTTCTACCCTGATCTGACTCAAAAGCAAGAACAGAAAATCCTGTTCTAAACTGTTCTAGGTTTGTCAATGAACAGGAAAGTAGAACAGTTCAGCACAGAAAAAAACCGCAATGAACAGCAAAAAGCTGTACTTTTCTGTCTAGAACAGTCCAGCACAGCGTCACTGAACACACTTTTTGAGTTGTCCATTTGGGTTGGAAACACAATGCATTGTGATAAGTGTTGTTCAATGTGATTAGAGTGTTTTATAGTTCTCTTGTCAAAAATAAAATGCTATTGAAATTATTCACGCAATTTTGTAAAGATTAACATTTGGTAATTTAAGTGTCAAATTTTGTATGAGAAATGATTCACACAATTTGGTTAAAATTCTCCAAAGATAAAATGTTAGATAAAATTATATAATTTTTCGGGTTTACTTAATCAAACGTCATTGGGACTTTTAATCACAAGAATTGTACTTTTGCTAAAGAAAGTACCTTAACCATCATTTTTACCATAAAGTTCTAAAACGAGTTAATCATTTAAAGCGATATGTTCATATAATTGCATACATTTTTTGTTGTTGCCTACCTTTAGCATTTTTGAATATTAATTTTCAGAAATTTTGTACGAGTTTATAAAAAACGAAATAATTGTTGATGTTCAATTACACAGCAGATAATCAAATAGAATACCCGTGTTTTGTTGGAAAATATATCCATAGTATAGTAGGATCTTATACGAATAACAAAAACTATATTTATAGTATGAATAACACCGATAAAAGTTAGAGTAGAACCTTACTATGGATGGGTTTTTGACATTTCTACGAGTCTCGAATGGATCTTATGTGATTTCGTTCTCAAATGTTGGTAGGATTGATATTGCATTTGTATCTCGATGGCTGTGTTCGTTGAGTAATTGTGCATTTGGAATCATGTGTGTTTTCCATTGGGGAAAAAATCAATCTATTACTGTTGATATTATTTAGTTTTGTTAGTGAAAATGGACTAACTGGGCTTATTTTGCAAGAGAAAACAATAGAAAAGATAATTTAGTTTTGCTATGTTTCCACCAAAGGTTTATCTCAGTTTTCTTTTTGGTGTTTTCACCGCACAAGAAGATTTAAAAATGATTAAGTTTGACAGCACTTTCTATAATGCAAATGGTGTTTCGATGTTTCTTATGAAGTGCAAGTGGGATAGTTTAATTCTAGTTAAACAATGAAAAACTGAAGAGTTCAGCACCATATAAGAATATGCTACCTACTCCATGTGCAATTTTTTTTTTTTTAATTTGAACTATAAAAAAAAACTATATTTTTTGTACACAAACATGCAAATAAACATACCATACCATAACTCATTATCCGTAAAACCAACTCCTCCACACAGGTTTTTCTTCACAAATTTTGACTCGACTCCGATCCCCGACCGGAATCGAGGCGAATCAAGCTCATTTCAACTCGATTCAGGTATATAAAAAATTGAGGCGAGCTTCAAGCTCGCTTCAACACCACATGTTAATGTAGTAGTCTACGAACAAACCCCCTTCTTGAAGTTTTTATTTTATGTCAAATTGTTTGATTAAAACTTTGAAATCGACTATCACATTACACAGACGTATTTTCTTGATTTTGATAGTCAACTATCAAAAATCAGCTTACACGATTTCACCCTGGTCTGAATTTGGCTATTTTTTTTTGTTTGGATTTTTTGACAAATTATTCTGACAAATATTCAGTTGTATGAACTTTGAAATATAAAAACCGGATCGTTTGTTGGCAATTTCTCACTGTACTATATATGGAATACGAAAAAACGCACTTAATAAAAAGGCGTCCACGCAAACTTTTGTGTAAACTTATCATTTTACACAATTGGTAAACTTACCACGTTAATTTTATTTAATAAATGTATTGTCATTTATGTCATGTTTATGTTTATGCCAGCGCTAAGTAAACTTCAAGTTTTAGCGCTGGCATTTGAAACTTGACAAACTTAGTTGTCATTTGAAGTGTTTTAATACTTGTTGGATAATTGCCATTTAATTAAATGAATATCTTAAACGTACTATACAAACGTGGTGTTAACCCGTGCTTGCGGCGGACTATCCACACAATCGGTTAAATAGTGAAGAAGGAAGGTGAAGCGATACTGATCTTACTAGGCCTGTTCAAGCTCAGTTGAAAATATAGCTGACGCTAGTGGAAGTGTTGCCCTAAGTTGGGTTCAAGAGTACCACTGTTAAACTGTTTATTTTTGCAGAAACAGTAGACAACCAGGGCCTAGTTACTTGCAAGTTGCAACCCATTCCCAATCCGAACGGAACAATTACTCTTGAAGAATTTGTTAATTCTTCACAAGAAGCAGTACCCGTGAAAAAAGTAAATTATGGCCTTATTGCATGAGAAGATTCCCCGATGACGTCAATTGCGTTTTTTTAGATGATAGAAATAAATTTCTAATTGCCTAAATTGACAGTTCTTTTTCTAAATATCGAACTTAAGCAAGATAAAAATAAAATTGTGAGATATGTATGCCAGTAAACATTTCTTACAACCATCTTAGAAAAAAAGTCAGTTATTGTCAAGGGCATTTGAAATTGTCATATGTCATTGTTTAAGACAGCTGACATTTTCTTCATTGCCAAATATAATAAATCTTCCACGCAGAGGAATCAGCAAACCATATGAAAAGTAAGAAGTTGAAGCTATTGTTAGATCACTGACCATAGTATAAAATTTGACAATATTTTGTCAATGTACTCAATTTGAATCTATGAGACCATCGAAATATATCCTATATGAAGTGAAACCAAATTTCATTAATATATGTTCAAATGTTTAGAAACTTCAAAATCAATTTGAGCGGTTTTGGAGCATTTTATTGACTGAAAATCACAGATTAGTCAAGATGACAAATTTTAAGTGCCTATGAGAATGACGGGAAACTAAAAACTAGACAGAAATTAAGTGAATTCAGTGTTTGCAATAGATGACCGAACTCATGAGCCAAATGGCCTCGAGTCGAGCCAAAATAGACTCTGTGTGTTTTAAAAATGAGATGTCTTGGTTTGACTCTGTCGATCCATTTGGATTTTTATGAAGTAAATTATCATCGAGCCCAAACCAAAACGCCAAGGCTCATCTCTGTTTCATTATTTCAGATAAGAATTGAAGGAAACTCCTTAATGTCACATTCTCTCTTATAATAGTCTGTAGTTTCAGTTGCCAGCTTTAATGCAGAATATAGTAAACACAGTAACTATTTTCGATCATATTTTTCTAACTAAAAATTTAATAATTTTATTATTTTTTTAAACAAATACTCTTCAATTTGTATTGTTTGTATGTTGAGCAGTATTTGGATATCGTCGCCCGGGAATTGGTTTGTTCCATACGCCACTTTTGTCGGTTTTGAGTTAGGATGGGATTCTATGGTAATTTTGTATGTTCTTTCTAAATCTGTGATCAGATTTGCGCTACGTCTTTTCAATCCCGAGATATCCAACATCAATTTTGTTCCATATCCACCAAAATCAACATTTACTAGAATTGTTTTGTGCCATAAACCATTTTTTGGCGTTTGAGACATTTTTTCCATATAATTTTTGTCAAGTTTTTTGTCAGAATTGTATTGTTCCACGTGCTTATTACGGTGACAAGGGATAGAAAAAAAAATAAGAATGTTGAGAATTGGTTTGTCCTACGTGCACTTGTGTTAAAGAAATGCTTATGGGACAATGATCGCAAACAAAATTTTAGTATTGGTTTGCCATATCCATTACAATTGTGTAGATTTCCCGAGACAATTGTATGAAATCAGTTAGTCGTGGCTTCGGCTTGGCTGCCAAAGTGGAAGGGCGTGCGCGGTCGATGAAGTTTATATTTCGAAGTATTATATTTTATTATCGAAGTATACCCCACCTTAAAATCCATCATACTATGGAGTGATTCATGTGTTCCGCAGAATAGGAACAAAATCAATTCCACCGCAATTAAAATGTTCCTGAACCGAAGTGATGTAGAGATGATTGTCCAGAGATATTCCGAGCCGGGACATTCCTTTATTCAGGAGGTGGATTGTATTCATTCTGCAATCGATAAGTATTTGAAAAACCTTGAGATTCATAGTCCACTTCACCTATTCAAGCTTTTAACAAGCATGAACACAGACAAAGTTGAACTTAAAATTATTCAAATGCTTCCTGAAGATTTTAAGGCGTATTCCATTTTGGCTAACAAAAAAACTGTAAGTTTATTTAAGACAGCCACCAAGGGTGCACTATCAACAACGAAAAATTTGCTTTGTGCAAAATTAACACAAACCTTTAAAACACCGATCTCAAAAGAAAAGAAAAAAGACCTTAAAGACTTGTTATCGTTTTTACCTGAAATTGGTAAGCAATATCTTAAAACATTGCTTAATATTTAGAAACTAAAAAAGTGATAGCAGTAGAACTGCTTTTTTATTTTGTTTTTACCAAATTAATGTATTTACAATGTACTATCTTTTTAAGTAATGAATTAATAAGAATATTGTACTGTAAATGAAAACTTTGTTATATCGGGTGATTTTTTTGAGGTTAGGATTTTCATGCAATAGTATTTGACAGATCACGCGGGATTTCAGACATGGTGTCAAAGAGAAAGATGCTCAGTATGCTTTGACATTTCATCATGAATAGACTTACTAACGAGCAACGCTTGCAAATCATTGAATTTTATTACCAAAATCAGTGTTCGGTTCGAAATGTGTTTCGCGCTTTACGCAAATTTTATGCGTTTTTTTTTTTTTTAAAGTTCTCAAGCTCTTAAAAAATCACCCATTATGTATTTATTGTCCTCCATTGAAAAGAGGACATTGTTTAATATAATGGGTGATTTTTTAAGAGCTTAAGAACTTTAAAAAAAAAAAAAACGCATAAAATTTGCGTAAAGCGCGAAACACATTTCGAACCGAACACTGATTTTGGTAATAAAATTCAATGATTTGCAAGCGTTGCTCGTTAGTAAGTCTATTCATGACGAAATGTCAAAGCATACTGACCATTTTTCTCTTTGACACCATGTCTGAAATCCCGCGTGATCTGTCAAATACTAATGCATGAAAATCCTAACCTCAAAAAAATCACCCGATAGCAGTAGAACTGCTTTATTTTTTTTGTTTATTTTTAAAGAAAAATGTTTATTTTTTTTTTTTTTTAATAAAGACTTTCAGCCCTATTATGGTTATCAAATATCAACACGATATTTGATAATAGTTGATAATTATCAATAAAATTAATGAATCGGTATTATGGTGATCAATTATCAATATGCTTGATAAATAGTGAATTAAAAGATCTATTGTGAATAGCTTTATTGATAAACTCGGTATTACGGCTATCAAACATATTGATACCCATCAAATATTCTATCAGCTACAAAATCTTCGTTGACAAATGTATCAAATATTCGTAAATGGTAAAGAATTGTAATTTAAATACGATTTATAAAAGTTTTTTTTGTAGTTTTTATTGAATATACAAATTGAAGAACGAAATGCCTTCACTAGAATTGTTGTTTGAAGGCAATTGTACTGAGGAACGAAGGTTTATCGTGCAAGCTAAAATAAGTAAAGTAACTCAAAATATTTAAATAAGGTATAATAATTTTTTTTGATTTTCAAACTTCTATCAGATTAATAACAAGCCGAATGTTGTCCACCAAATTGTTCTTCCTCCGTTTATCTGATATTGAGCGTTCAGTTTGTGGAACATGCCTAATGTATCAAATTATCGCAGCCCGTAAACAGTTTTTATTTATATACAGCTTATAAGTTTAGTATTTTTTGTATTGATAACAAACATTTTAAAACAACCATTGTAAAACGAAATGTCTTCGGTAGAATTGTTCTTTGAAAGCAACTATGATGAGGAAACAAGTGTTATCACGCACGCCAAGATACGCAGGTCATTACGAGATGCTTCAAACCCAATGGATTTGGAAGAAAATATGTAGGCAAAAAGGTTTTCCATTTTTACTCTAGGTACTTACTGTGATTCGTTTCCAGATTCATACAAAATTTCCGACTTTCGAAACAAGCCTTCCTAGATGTATTCACCGATATTGACGATAAACTTAAACCGATAAAAAGTCAGCAATCCATCCCAAATATACTCAAGCTAGCAGCTGTTTTAAAATTCTTTGCTCAAGGAAGCTATACCAATTGAGCGTTGGGAATGACTTTAATATTGGTATGGCACAACCAACGGTGTCTGTCATTCTTAGTGAACTGCTAAGTATTTTGGAAAGACACATTTGTCCGAAATGGATTCAATTTAACTATACCCAGGAAGAAGAACGTCGGGCAAAAATATACTTCTTCGAAAAAAGTAGAATTCCAAATGTGGTCGGGGCTATCGATGGAACGCACATAAAAATAATTGGCCCGAATAAGGACCTTCAGCATGTGTATTGCAATAGAAAGGGCTATTATAGTATAAATGCGATGCTTGTAAGTTTTTTTTTTTTGCTAGGCAATAGACGATTATTATTTATTTGTTTTTTTTTTTTTGTAAGGTTTGTGATCACTTAATGTACATCAGGTATGTAAATGCAAAACATCCAGGGTCCTCACATGATGCTAGCGTTTGGAGTATGTCACAGCTAAAAGTTAAGTTAGAAGGCTCCTATCGTAATGGAAGAACTTTCGAATTCTTGGTGACGGAGGATATCCTCTTTCACCATACTTAATTACACCATATAGGAACGTTGAAGAGAGTTCCTTGCAAGCAAACTTTAATAAAAAACATGCACAGGGTCGAAATATTATCGAACGCACTATTGGTGTTCTGAAAAGTAGATTTAGGTGTCTTTTGCAAGCGCGAGAATTACATTACACAGCAAAAAAAGCCACCAAAATATTTAACGTATGTGCAGCCCTTCATAATATTTGTGTAAAGTATAGATTGGAAAATCCTGAAGCTATCGAAGAGGAATCCGAAAATGTTCTTGGAAACCATGATATGTTAGATGATTCTGCAGGCAGTCGGATAAGGGATTCAATAGCAAGATTCATGCAAACCGAATAAAGAAAAAAAATGCATCACAAAATTAAAAATCTGTTGTTTTATCATTTTATTGTTCGTTTTCAAAAACAATTTATGTATAACAAAACAAGATACATATAACAAAAGCTAAAAAAAAAAACATAACATGAAAACGTAACATAAAAAAAACACTGAGAGTTCATACATTGCTCAAAAGTAAAAAAATATCCATTATAACTAACTTAACTGAAATCACAAAAGTTCACTTGTTTTAGCATTTAAAACATAATTAAACTGGCACATAGGAATTCATAACATTATGCTTGCTCAATTTCCAAAAGTTGTTTTTTAAATTTTAATTTGGTTTTTCTATCGTTTTCTTTATTTTTAAAATTTTCTTTATAGGTAGCTGCAACTTTTCTTTTTTAATTTTAAGTAATTCACTTTGTTTCTCTTTTTTTAAATTGTAAGTTTTTTTTGGCATAATATTCAGTGTTACGAATGGATGATTTCATGCTTTGTAAGTTTGTGTCGATATTGCTCATTAAATTATTCATTTTGTCATAAAATGTTTCCTGCGCCGACGTTTGCTTTTCCAACAGGGCCATTCTTTCTTTTTCATTTGTGTCCTTAAATGTTGTCTTATTTTTCCGATTTGGCTTTGTTGACGCTGCAATCACTTCTTCGACCTGCACGGCCGTGACTACTTCTTTGGTGTCCATTGCAAAAACTTCTCCGACTCCTTCATCTTCTTCAATGAGAAAACTTGGTGATTTCAACCCAAATTCAACTCCTGGTGGACAACACAGGCAGGAAAATGCATAAGGCGACTAACTGCTTCTTCGGTGTCAGTCAATCGATGCAATTTATTGGACCCTCCACCAGTCGCATTGAGTTCAATTTTTTTTTTAATTTTACATTTTAGATCAGCCCATACCTAAAAGGTTATACATTAATAAATTAAAATTAGCCAAATTAAAACACTCACTCTTTGCCACTTAGCTGATTCCCGTTCTGGAGGCCTCAAGCTATTCAGTTCCAGAGCGATGTCTTCCCATTTTTTTGTTAGAACTGGCTTAGCACAAATGCCTTTTGCAACCTCAGGATTTTCCTCCATTAATTCCACAAGCCTTTCTATTTGTTTCTTGTTGCTAACTATTCTACTCCTAAATAAACAAAATATTATTAACAAAAAAGAGACATTTATTTAATGAAAACAACTTATGTACATTATTCCGCCGAAATTATTTATAAAACAAAACACAAGAACTCAACACAAATGACAAACGTCAAACAGCAAACAGAACCTATTCACAATCGTATATTGATTAGTATTCACAATGGGTGAAAAATTATCATTTGATACTCATAATACCAAATTATCAATAAATTGATAGAAGTTATCAGTTATCAAATAATTGATAGTTGATAGCCATAATAGGGCTGTTTATTGAAAACAAAGATATAATCGATTTTCTTTTAAAATTTTAGCATCCAACTACATGTACATGCTTTCTTGCCTTTCACATTATATATTGATGAGAATTGGTTTGTGCCATATTCATTTTTGTGTGTTCCACCTTCCACATGTATGGAAAAAAAAATCATTTTCAAAATGTATGAGGTGGGATACAAGCCAAAAAAGTAGACTTTTGTGCTGATTAACGTATCTTGTTAACGGTAAGGCAAAACACTTTGAAAATTGGTAGGTGAAGTCTTAATAAGACTAAATTCAATTTAAAAAAAATAAAAATAAAATCCTATCGCACAGTTTCGGAGTACTAAGTACGCGAACCTTTAAATGCGTTTTTCTCGAAAAAGTGCCAATGGCGTATGGAACAAATCAATTCTCGGGCGACGATATATTAATTACTTACAACAAATCAATTTCTCAAATTGACTCTTGCTCTGTTGTGTATGCCCGTCATATTTGAACCGTATCCAAATGGCTCGGATCCAATTGGCTTTGTCGTGTATGGCCAGCTTTTTTAAAGCTTTGAAATCAAATACTGGATTCGTAAAAAACATACACATCTCCCACCCAAAACACCAAAAACGAAAAATATTTTCAATTTTACTTGAATATGTAAAAAAGGAAATTATTAAGACACAGTTGAAGCAAAATATGTAATACATGCCTTCATTACAATATCATCTTTGTTTCTCACCCAAGATCAGCCAGAACAATACCTTAAGTACCTACTACGAAACTAAAGATAAAGACTACAACGATGAAGAAGCCACCGAGATATAAAATTCAATTAAACTTAATTGATGATAATTGACTGATATGCACGCACGATTGGACAACTGAATCAATAGTTAAAGTCTACGTTTCCTTACAAAAAAAACAAATAAAATACAAAGATGCTATAGGCAATTAGATATATATCATGTATAAAGATATGTATCTTGATGCCCTTTCACATCATGAAATCTATATCAATCTTTGAATAGTTATTGTGGATATGACTTTATGGTTCGTATTTTTATATTAGATTTGAAGTTTTCTGAAAGTTTAAATTACAAATAATGCTCAATTAAAACCGTAAATCGTTAAAAAAAGCAATCCAGAAGACAACCGAAAAACTAAAGTTCTAGGAATAAAACAAATAGCAATTTGAATAACCCGTTGTTTGGGCAAGTGTCAATTTTGAAGCTGTAATTTTTGTTTGACATTTGACAAGTGAAAAGTAAGGAATTCCGTAAAATGGAACGATGCACGCTTTCATGCAACGCATTGAAATTGATAAAATTCTCTCCAAAAATTGCGTACGTTTTGAAGTCACAATTTGTTTCGGATTTTCCAATAAATATTTGAGAATCGGAGAACGTACGTCACTTCAAATGGTCCATCGGCTACAATTCTTGAGTCAGCTTGATTTTGTATGGGTGCAAACGAAGATCTTTACAAAAAAATACGCCATCATAATGTGCGTGAGCGATGCTCAGTATTTGAGCACGCCGCCGTGAAATTGAAAGATTTGTTACGTTTGCTACGGACGTTTGAACGCATCGATCGATATTGACTGCGTTCAATCTTAGATATATAGGGTTCTGGATACCTTTTTGTTAGTGTCTTACGTGTAAAGAAAGAGCTGATCCAAAACAGCTGGGATTTCAAAAAAGAATCCAAAGGTATTCAAGAATGTCTAGTATATGTGGGAATCTGACAGTGGTCTATTTCACCAAATTACAATTACAATCACAAATTTGTAATTGTAAACTACAATTACAAATTTTTAAACTGATTTTCTGTTTCACAAACTACAAAATTCAATTTAACAAATTTGTAAGAAAAGAGACACAAAATAGGGGAAATTGTAATTTCTAATTACAAAAAAAAAAAAACCGTTTCACCGTTTGATTTCCAGACTTGTAAACTAAATTTTTTTTCACAAATTTGTAAGTCGGCGGACAGAGAACAGTATATGTACCTGTAAAAGAAACTCAAATATTAATTTCAAATACATAAGTTTTTAAGGAAGATTGTATTTACCTGCAGTATTATAGAACCTTTCACAAATGCTTTCGTATTCCTGTATGGCCACCGTACACTATTTTCAAAAAAAGCATCAAAAATAGCCGCACAAACACGATGTACCGATCTACAAACTGTAGAATTAGATACACCGTGCATATCTGCGATCCCATGATATTGTCCTCCATTTCCAAGCCAGTGTAAAGCTGTAAGAAATTGCTGCATCGGTGTCAATGAAAAGTTTTTTTCAGTCTCATTTGCAATGCTTGATCCAATTTTTCCTACACGTTTCAAGCGAAACTTTTCATTGAATGTAAAAGTATCAGAAATTTCATAATTTATACGCGGTCGATAAATTTTTTTTCGTCTACGTACTTTATGTTGCACGAAATGGTCACTTAAATCACTATCGGTGCTACTATGCCTGCGACGACGCGACGTAACGACATTCTTAAACTGGAGACAATATTCTTATTGCAAATTACAAATTGTAATGAAATCTACACATCATCTTTCTACTGTAAGAAATTTTCATAAACTGAACAAAATTGTTAATATATTTGATTTGGTGGAACACAAACTTACAAAAAAAATTTATTTTACAAATTTGTATTTGTAAACTACAAACAAAAAACGTTTTGGTGGAACGCAAATAATGAAATATCTACAAATTCCCCTTTGTAATCTACAACTACAATTTTGTAAAACAATTATCTCGTGAAACAGAAAAAATCAATTTTTCTACAAATTTGTTAAAAAAGCACTTGTAATTTACAATTTGTAAGTTGGTGAAACAGACCACAGAACAGCAGATTCAACATGTGTTTGAATTTGAAGGAACCAAAAATTGATTTCAAATTTGTAGGTTTTTTTGGGGAAATTCAGGTGAATTATGGAAATTATGCATTGAAAATTTTATTTTATACAATAATTTTGGACTTTGAAATGTAAATAGTTGAAATTTGTTTGCATATTTTCAAGCTATCTCAATTTAGCTATTTAATTCGTTAAAGAAGGTCTCTAAAAATTCACCTATCCAGGATAGCCTATCCAACACCAGGGCCCTATTGCACCAGTTTACAAATTACAACCACAAATTTGTACTTGTAATCTACAATCACAAATTTTGTATTTGAATTTGCTTTGCACCAACTACAAATAAGTGGGATCACATATTTGTGATGAGAGTTACAAATTGTACAGTAAACCTACAATTAACCGTTGCACAATTTATTCTTGGAAGTTGTAAGTTACAAATTTAATTCACAATTTTTTTCAACGTTTTTTTTAATCAATGTATTGCTATGCTATTCGTTTTACTAAAAATTGCTTAAGGCATTTTGTATATTAACATGTACTTCGTTTTCGTCGATTTCTTCTAACTGTTGTAATTATTTTCATTTTCACTGTTTTCTGGTATTTCGATGGTGTCATCATTTGAAGTTTTTGAAATGTTGGTTAAAGCTATACAACATTTGATTATATTTACAGCTTTTTGAGGTTGTAATCTCAAATGTTTTAAACATGGGAATTTTTCTTTCAATATGCCAATCGAATTTTCAATTATTCTTCGAGTAGATTTGTGAGCCCGATTATAACGTTCAATTACAGGGGAAGTTTCGCGTAAAATCGGTGTAAGTAACCAGTCTTTGCAAGGGTACCCGGTATCTCCTAGTAAAACGGCATTGAGAAAAGGCCGAAAACTATTTCCAAATCGACTATACAATGGACTTCTTCGCAAGACCCTAGAATCGTGCACACTTCCGGGACAGTTCACATAGCCATAATAGAACGTATAATCAGGCCCACATATGTACTAACATACAATTTATTGAATGACTTCCATGTCTATCCACATAAGCAGCTTCAAAATTGTTTGGTGCATCAATGAAAACTAACGTTCCATCAGTGCATCCACAAATACATGGCATACCTATAAATAATTTTGATTTGAGAGAAAATTTGAACAAGAAGATGCTTACTAACCTGCAATAGAGTAAAATGTTTGAGATATTTCTTGAATCTGATTCGGCCATTTGACAACGTCCTCATATAAAAGGAGATACGTTGGAAACATTTACATTCTGTTGACTTATCAGTACCATGCATATCCCTAACGCCATGGTATTGCCCTCCGTTACCCATCCAATGCAAAGTTGTTAAAAGTTACTATTTTCGGGTTAATGCACAATTTCTTACCGTTTTGTGTTTTATTCCGAATCCAATAATATTAATTATTTCTTCTGCTTTAGAACAACTCAGTCGGAATCGTTCATTGAAATTAAAATAATGTTCAGTTATAATTTTGACGCGGACGATAAACTCTTTTTTATTACAATGACATCCGCTTCCGAATTACTGCTGTCACTACTGTGCCTTCTACGCATAGACATTTTAATTATGAATAACAAATTTGTTTGTATCTACAAGAAAGACGAAGATTCGCTTAACACGCCCCCCACAGAAGCCCCTTCAGCGGAAGGAAACGCTTCACTACCACCAATAATGGAGGTCGATGAAATACCAAAAGTGGAACCATCGACCTCCACAGCCCCAAACAAGCCATCCGACGTGGAGGCAAAACTTACAGTCGACAGTAACTCCGACATGGAGACTGAAGACGCCACCTTAGGCATCACTCTGAGTGAGGAAGACCTACTTCATTCCTCCTCAGACGATGAAAACGCCGATAATACAGTGGTGGAGGTTAATCTGACTAATAGTAGCAATGCTGCGATTAGTACAGATTAATCTCCATCACGCCATCATGGCCGCAAATAACCTCATACTCCGACTGCACGCGAACAAGGATGACATCGTCTTGATACAGGAGCCGTGGGTCTCAAACTCCATCATCAGAGGCCTCCGGACTCCTGGTTATAGGCTACTGCATGCATCGGAGAAAGGTGAACCAAGGTCATGTATGTTAGTAAAAAATGACTTAAATGTATTTTTACTCCCCAATTACAGCAACAAGGACACAACCACCGCTGTCTTAACAACGGATAAAGCCACCTACTGGCTCATATCCTCCTATCTTGGCCACGACAGCCCAATTCCAGGTGACACCTTGAGGAAGGCAATTGCGGACGCGCAGTCGAAAAAAGTTGGTCTCCTAATTGGATCGGACGCTAACGCTCATCACACGGTATGGGGTAGCTCGGACATAAATGAGAGAGGTGAGTCCTTATTTGATTACTTACTAAGCACTAACCTACTCATAAGTAATATTGGTAATGAACCCACTTTTGTAACCAAGAATAGGAAAGAGGTACTTGATATTACACTTACCTCTGACTCGATCCACAATCTGATTTCAAACTGGCATGTCTCAAAAGAGAATTCCTTCTCTGACCACAAATACATTCAGTTTGAGCTCAGAGATGTGGCAAACATATCTACGGGTTTTCGCAATTACCGTAATACAAACTGGGAACGATATAGGGAGGTACTAACACAATTACTTGATTACAACCTTCTTAAAAGCTCCTCCAGTAAAGATGAACTAGATCTTTCTGTGAATCATCTCACTGAAGTCTTCAATGAATCAATGAGAATTTCATGCCCTGTAACCATTTTAAAGGGAAAAAAGAAACCTCATTGGTGGCGTAAAGAACTAGAACCATTCAGAAAGAGTTGTCGCAAACTCTTCAATAGATCTAAATACACTAGATCTCCTTCTGACTGGGACTTATACAAACAAGCTCTAAAGCAATATAAAAAAGAATTAAGGAAGAGTAAGAGGTCTTCTTGGAGAAACTTCTGTGGCAAAATAGAAAATACTTCAGAAGCCTCAAGACTCAGGAAAATTCGCTCAAAAAGTCCAACAATACCCAGTGCTTTAAAGACAGATGCAGGCACATGGACTATCACAGATGAAGAATCTCTTAATCTGCTATTAGACACCCACTTTCCAGGTAGCTCTAACATACTTAACGACTTAACATCAGAGTCTCAAGCTTCTAAAAGCGATTTAGTTGATCTAATAACGCGGGAAAAACTGCAATGGGCCATAGATAGCTTTGATCCATATAAATCTCCAGGACCAGACGGAATCATCCCGGCCGAACTACAAAAATGCTCAGACATGATCATTCCACCATTGGAAATCATTCTGACAAGCTGTTTAAGGCTGAGATATATTCCCAAAGCCTGGAGAATGGCAAAAGTAGTCTTTATTCCTAAAGCAGGGAAACCCTCCCACGTTAACCCTAAAGATCTACGACCAATCAGCCTATCATCCTTCCTTCTTAAAACCTTGGAAAGATTGATTGAAATTTACATCAGACATAACCTAAGACCATGTCTCATTTCCACAGCTCAACATGCTTACTCTAAGGGAAAATCAGTAGAAACAGCACTTCATTCGCTGGTACGCAGTATTGAATACTCCCTCGAATACAAAGAATATAACCTAGTAGCTTTCCTAGATATTGAAGGAGCTTTCAACAACGTCAGTTACCAGGCGATCACGACAGCAATGGAAAAGCTGCAATTAAAGAAACCACTCATAGATTTTATTAGTCTCATGCTCAAAAGCAGGACAATAACTTCAAGCATGAGAAGCTTTACTACCACCAGATCGGTGCATCAAGGTACCCCCCAAGGAGGGGTCCTTTCGCCTCTCTTATGGAACATGGTAGTAAACGACCTTCTAACATCATTAGAAGCAGATGGTTTCAGGGTGATTGCCTATGCTGACGACGTTGCAATATCTGTATCTGGAAAACACTCCCAAGTTCTCCCGGAACTCCTACAAAATGCCTTGAATAGGCTAACAAAATGGGCTAAGCAATGTGGCCTGGACGTCAATCCACATAAAACAAAACTAGTACTCTTTTCAAGAAGGTACAAAATTCCTCAGCTCATCCCACCCAAGATTAAAGGAATACCATTAAGGTTTTCCGACCAAGCTAAATATTTAGGCCTCATTTTAGACAAAAAATTAAATTGGAAGGCAAATATTGATGAAAGAGTAAAAAAGGCTACTGTAGCGCTTTTTACTTGTAAAAAGGCCATAGGATCAAAATGGGGCTTCTCCCCAAAAATAACCCACTGGCTATACACTTCGGTAATTAGACCGATACTCATTTATGGAGTTGTCGTATGGTGGACCGCACTGGACAAGATGGTAAATCTAAATAAGTTCATCAAAGTCCAGCGCTCAGCAGGTATGTGCATCACAGGAGCACTTCGCTCAACACCAACCGCAGCCCTGGAAGTGCTTTTAAGCCTAACACCTCTTGACATCTTCTCCAAAACGGTGGCAGCTAACTCATGTGTGAGGCTTAGAGCCACCTCTCAATGGAACAGTAACAATACTGGACATACTACTATCCTAGATAATTTTAGATCTATCCCAGATCGCCTAGACTATACCACCCCTAAAATGGTATTCGGTAAAAGCTTCCATGTGTCCATCCCTTCAAGATCCTCCTGGGAAGAAGAGAGACCCCTGGAAGACAATGCGATACACTTCTATACAGACGGTTCAAAGACCGATTACGGAGTTGGAAGTGGTATCTATTCGGAACAACTGAATCTAAGTCTATCATATAGACTTCCCAATCAATGTAGTGTATTCCAGGCAGAAGTAATGGCGATTAAAGAGGCACTATCCTGGCTCAAAGAAAACGTTATATCTTGCAAAGATATACGAATTTTCTCGGACAGCCAAGCCGCTCTTAAATCTCTCGCGTCTGTCTCTACAAACTCTCAATTAGTCCACGACTGTCGATCATCTCTGAATGAGATGACAGAACAGTTTAATATTCACCTCATTTGGGTGCCGGGCCACAGAGACATTCCGGGAAATTGCAAAGCCGATGAGCTCGCCAAAAACGGAACACTTCTGCCAAATGTTAGACAAAAACATAACATAGGAACACCACTTGCTACATGCAAATATCTTCTCAAACAATATGCTCTAGAAGCAACAAATGCTAGATGGTCACAGAGCACCACCTGCCTAACAACCAAGCAAATATGGCCAAGCATAGACTTAAATCGGTCAAAAGGCTTGATATCCTTGAGCAGACAAAATATAAGCTCTACAATTGGAGTAATAACAGGACACTGCCTCATAGGAAGACATGCTCTGAGGCTAGGAGTCTACACAAATGACTTTTGTAGAAGCTGCATGGACGAGGAGGAAGAGGAAACAGTCCAACACCTGCTATGTACATGTCCAGCGCTCTCCACTAGAAGGAATAACTTTCTCGGTAATCCCTTCTTCGACAATACCAGTGAACTGGCAATGACTGACACAAAGTGTCTCTCTAACTTTATTAAAAGCACAAAATGGTTTGTTTAATTTTCATTACTCTCCCATGAGTAACCTTATTAGTGGTATCACAATGGACCCTTGAGGTCTAAGTGAGTCAATGACATCTAGACAGCCACTCCAACCTAACCTAACCTAACAAATTTGTAGACAAATTTACACACGGTCTTTCGCCTGAAGAATTTTTTCACAAACTGACAGAAATTTGTGAACCTCATTCATATTGTGCAACAGAAATTCACAATAAAGTAGATTTTTCACAATTTTTTTGATTGTGATTTACAATTACAAACTTTTTGTCGTGCAACCGAAAATCAATTTTTTTAACAATTTTGTAATTTGTGAATCACAACTAATTTTGTAGCCTACAGAATTTTACAAAACACAAAACTTGTTTTTTTTACAAATTCGTGGTAAAAACGTTTGTAATTCACAAATTTGTAAGGCGGTGCAATAGGCCACAGATAGAACGTAGCCATGTTCGACACTTTACTAGCACATTGTTTCATTGACACCATGGTGGAAATGTTGAGTTTAGTTCAATGATTAGAGAAAAGCTACGTTCACAAATTTAATTCAAAGTTGTCAAGTCCCTATTAGAAATCTCGTTAGTTGACACTTTTACAAGAAAAGTTCCTAGACCATGTTAGTTCTCGAAGAGGTGATCACAATTGGTGACCAAGGTCTAGTGATTCCGCACCTTTAAACTTTTTTTGGGATCATGTGAAAGCAAAGGTCTATCCCAGAATCGATTTAATTTATACTCGTTTTTTTAAATATCAAAATGAAAACTTTTATTGTTTAAACTTAAATTATTTAAGTTGAGTACAAAATCAACAAGTGTACAATTAAAAAAAATATAAGTTTTTCAAAGACGTGCATTCCACACTAAAAAACGTTTTTATGTCTAATTTTCCAGCACTGGAATTCGCACGCTCGTTTTTTGTTGTGTTTATTCTTAAACAAAAATAACTTCCACACTTAAATTCAATTCTTTTAAAATTAATTTTATTAGCTTTTTACACAAAACACACTGCATTATAAAAACGTACATTTTTTTACTTTAATAAATGCAAAATAACTTTGTTGGTTCATTCCAGGTGTTTCTTGTCAATATCTTAAAAATATGGGTGCGTTATATTAAATTATTTATTTCTAATGCAAGCAAAAATTGCCTTTTATCTTTTGCAAACACTTTGATATCTCATTTTTGATACATTTATTAATAAACATTTAAATTTACACAAAGAATGAAGAATCATATTATGTATATTGCAAATATGTAGATAAGACTTGAGGGTAAATATTATGAAGTCTGATGATTAATTTCAGTTAGCAGACACTCACAAATAAAAAAAAAGAAAATTAGACAAACCTATAAGTTTGCGAAGAGAAAGTTGGTTTTATGTTTTTTTTTTATATTTTACGCGACCTAATTGCTAGTTTATTTCAAAATGTTAACTTGTTCATAAAAATCAGAATATGATGTCATATCTTAAAGTGAGCAATTTACTATGTATTTTTGTTTCATTCATCTGTCAAATTGAACCTACATCTATACATGACGTCAAATGCTGTATATCCAATAATTGTAAAATATTCAATTGTGTTCTTTTACAATGAACTTATTGAATTGAAATGTGGTAAATTGTCAAATTTTCACCGATTTGTTATTGATTGATTCACCTTGGAGGAAGATAAGCTTGACATATCAATTAACTTATTTCAAAGTGTTTCCATATTTGAATTGATTTAAAGTAAAAAAAAATCAACCAATTTATTTTATCGAATATAATGCAAAACGAAGAAAATTTATTTTTTGGCAAATTCCAATAAAAAATAAATTGATTTACATATTTTACCAATTGAATTCCTCATCAAATTACGAAAAGTCTCAGCTTATGAAGGTGTAGACATGAATGATAACGTAATAATGATTGATAATCTATACATAGATACATAGTTAAGTAAAATAATCCGAAAGAAAGGGTCAATCCCGGAATGGGAGACTATAAAGCTGATGACTCGTACATTCTTTCTATTTGGCGTTCAAATGTGTCAAATGTGACAGATGACATAAAATATAAAATCTATTTTTGCATCGCTTTTTTGAGATTATCTTCGTTTTTTTGCACTAAAGATGTTAACAACCATTATAAATATTTTAAGGCATACTATTTGCGACAGATTTTGTTTCGAAAATTTAGTTTAGACTCAGCCGTTTCAGAATTGAATTTATCGACTTAGGCGCCAGTTATAGCTATCATTGGTTTTCATCATTGAAAAGGAACAACATTGGAATTTTTTTGACAGGTCGTTTATAGCCATCATTGAAAATTATGAATGTACAAAAAAGAAGGAAATTATTGTTGCTTTTGGCAATATACTATATACATTAAAAAATAGAAAAAGTTACAGTTTTCGAAGACGAATTTACCAAGTACATCCTTTATATCGTGCCCGAAAACTTCACGGAGAATATTTTACATTATTTCAGCGTTTAGAAAAATACCCAATGAAATTTTACGAATATTTTCGCATGGCTAAAGAACAATTTTACTTTATTTTAAATGAAATCCAAGATGATATTGCACCAAAAAATAATCTTTTCCGAAAAACGATGGACTTTATAAGCTCAAAGGAAAAACTTTGCCTCACACTACGGTAAAACAAATTGTAGGCATATTTTATTTAAGAATATTTAATTGCTTGATTTACTAACAGATTCCTCGCTACTGGAGCCAGTTTTGCTGATTTGTCATTCCGATTCTTGATGGGAAAAACAACTGTTCGAAATTGCATCATTCAAACAATTTCATTTATCAATAATCGTCTCAAGAAAATCTATATGCCTATGTGTCAGAATTCGAAGGAATGAAAAAATATCGCGGATGGCTTTTTAAAAACCTGGAAGTTTCCATGGCAAGCATATAAGAATGTTTGCTCCACGAAACTCAGGAAGCTTCAATTTTAATTACAAAAAGTGTTTTTCGACAATCCTCATGGCTTTAGTGGACGCAAATTACAGATTTGTAATGGTTAGCATTGGAGCTCATGGGTCAAATTCCGATTCAACAATTCTTGCTATTTTGGAAATAACTGGATAAATAACCCAGTTAAACTGAAAGTACCAGCTGATACTCCATTACCGGGCACAACTGAGCCACAACCATATGTACATACTTGTTGGTGATGAAGCTTTTGGTTTAAGATATAACATGCTTACACCGTATCCGGGGATTTCTCTGAGCCAGAAACAGCTGATTTATAATTATAGGTATTCAGTATTCATCTATTAGAAAAAAATAAATTTGTAGATACAAATTAATTACGTTGTTGTTTTCAGACATTCCAGGGCTAGAAGAATAGTAGAGAACACATTTGAAATCCTTGCCAATACTTGGAGAATTCTCTTAAAACCCCTCGAGGTACAACCATCAGTTGCGAAGCCTTTGATATTGTGCTGTTGCATTTTGCACAATTATTTGCAAGCCGAACCCACAGCCTACGAGCATTGCGACTTGCCACTTGTTGATCATGAAACAAAGATGCAACAACCAGTTTCAAATGCTGTTAACATTAGAAATGAATTTGCCAACTGGATGGTTAATGAAGGAAATGTAGAGTTTCAATACCACACGATTTTTTAAAAACGAAAAATTCAATCCTTTGCATATATTAAAATAATAAAAAATACCTTTTTTAACTTTATTAATTTTTATTTTATTTTTTTTTTCTTAATAATCTTAAAGCTAGTGACATATGTATATAATAGGAACATCATTTTTTTAAGCCTAACTTACATTTTTAAAAAATAATTGTTTTCATCTTAAAACTAGTAACACAAAATTAGGAACTTCATTTTTTATAAATTAATTACATATACTAATAAAAAAAAACTAAAAAAAATCACTTCTTGAGAAAAACACATAAATATCACAGGGCTTTCAGCTATTGCTCATCTTCCAGAAGCTCTTCAGCCAACAAATCCAAAATTTTTCTCTGAAAATTAATTTTTCGTCGTTGGTTGAAATGTTCCACTTGCTGAGCAATGCTCTGGAAAAACATCTTCTTTTCGATCGCTGTTAGGACCCGCTCAATCGGTTCATCCACGGCAGCATCAGAGTATCGCTTACTCAGTTTTCTTCTTTTAGAGGTCGAAGCTTCGGAATTCGAAGGACCTGGCATATCCAATGGTGCTTGGGAACACAGGGTTTCATCATGGCCGCCAACAATGTCTATAATTTCTTCGAGTGTGTTCACCTCAACCAGACTTGTATCCTCGCTGTAGTTCCCACAGTCACTTTAAAACAAAAAAAAATTAATACATATGTACATATATGAAAAAATCAAAGAAGTGAATAAACAAAACATATGTACTTAGCTGGAACCTTTACGTAAAGTATAACGAACCGCAAGCTTTGGGAATGGACCCTTTTAATACTGCCCGAGTAACCTGAAAAAACTCGAAATATTGTTCTCTAGCTTGAAGTAGCTTCGGAACGAATCCCTCAGAGAACTCCATTTTGTTTGGCATTTTTCCACTACAAATATATTATAAATATATATATTGAGTATTTATATTCAAGTATTAGTCAAGTTTACTAACCTGATCTGCCCAGAGCCCCAGAATACAGGATATGTCCTCCCATGCAGCCTGCCTTCGATATTTATTGCTGTAATGAGGGTTATTTTTCGCATAAAGACAAATATGACTCTTCAGTCTTCACTTCCATTATAAGTTTTGCCTCGAACTCCTTGTTTTCCTGCTTTCTTATAGTTCTCTCTATTTGGTTCATTTTTCAGAAAAATAAGATTTAAATGTAAAATTTTTTAACAATACACTGTATCAAATCAAATCGTACTCACGCTCTAAATATTTTGTTTTTTTTTTTAATAAATTACGAGTATCTCCAACAGTCAACAAAGAAAAAATAATTATAAACAAACCGGCAAAGTTTTTCCTGATTGAAATGCAGCCGAAAAACTTTTTCTGACAGAAATCTGTCATTGGAATTGAGTGAAATTGAAACACAAATCATTGGAAAGATTTGTTCCATTTTTGGACATAAAAGAATCAGCTGTTCAGGAAAATGAATTTCCGTCCGGAAAATAGAAAAATACATTTTTAGAAAAAAAATAAATGTGCAACTAAACTTTTTTTTCTCAAACAAAAATTCTGTGTGTGATTTCCGATCGATCGGTATATAATTTTCATTTCTAATCAAAGGGAAACACCGTCAAATATCGATTCAAAACATTTTCCGGATCGATTTCAATGATAGCTATAACTGGCGCCTTACACCTTTTCTTTCAAAAACCGTGAAAACGTGAGATAACACGGCAATTGAATTTTTCGCGCAAAAGAGTCATTCTTTCATTAGCACCGTTCTGTTGAACGAACACTATTCACAGTAACTGCCTTAAGCTAGGCATACACGATGAACATGTTCGGCGAACCTGCTCGTGTTCGCTGTTTGTTTTCTCGTGTATGGGCTTGTATGCGAACCGCTCGCTGTTGCCGAAAATTTTCGATTTTTTCATGTTCGTTAGCTGCCATGTTCGTCGTGTATGGCGATGTTCGCGAACAAATTCTCATTTCTCATATGAATATCGTCGAGTGAGCATTACGGAAGATGGCAACTGTAAGTCATACTTTTATAAATATTTTTAAATCTTGTGATGTTATCTCCAGTTCTCTCAATAAATTAACATGAGAACGAATATAAGGTTTCGGAAGCCAGTCTTTCATACACAACCTTTTTAACTTCCCATAGGAAGTTATTGTAATGTGTCCGATTTGTCAAATTGAAAATTTTGACATTTTTCGACGTTTCAAGTCCCCTAGAGTCGAAATAAAAGATTTTTAGTTCCGTCCGTACGTTCGCGACGTTTTTTTCGTCATCCATAGCTCAAGAACCAGAGGAGATATCGACTTCAAATAAATTTTGTTAGGTATACAGATAATAATGCAGAAAGATGCAGAAATTGCTCTCAAGAAAATTGAGTGGGTGGTTTTTTTACCATAGCAGTTTAAAAAAAAGTTGAACATTTTTGTTAACCCCAAATATCTTATGAACCAATAACGCTAGAAACTTGAATTAAATTTTATATTATATATTGTAACGTAATACCAAACAAGTATATTTTTGGAAAAATTCCAATTAACGGTTTTTTTTTATAAATATAAGCAAGGAAAAAGTAATTTAATTAAAATATTTTTTTTTGGTAATTTTCAATTTTCTCAAGAACTAGAAGACATAAAGTCATCTAGTTTTCAGTTTTTGATCAAAAACAAATAAGAGCAATGAATTCTAAAAAAAAACAGTAGATAATTTGAAAGTTTTGAAAAACTACACTTCAAATATTTTTTTTATTTTTTTTGCATACATTTTTAGTTTAAAACAATTTTCTTCAAAAACTATGCATAGTTTTGACTTGATGTAAAAACTGACTTATAGAACAGAATGTTGGCTTTAAAAAAATTTATAATAGGTACTTAATTGTAAGTATTACCGTTATTTTTTAATTATTTTTTTCCATTTAACGTACATATTTTTTTAAATTGCCCCTACCACCTAAACGAGGGGAGATAGAACCCCCTCCCATAGTAAAAAATGCTTGTTTTTAACTGTTCTATACAAATCCGCCATTAAACTTTGTCGCCAAAGTTATCGTACTCTCCCCTAAAATTCGATCTCTTATTCAAGGTTTCTTCTTAAAAACCTGAATATTTGCTCTTTTTCTTAGACACAAATTTTATGAAAATAATTTAAAGCAATACTAAAGCTACAAAAATTTTAGTTATTTTTGACAGCAAAACACTTTTTGGTGAATGTCGTTAAATTACTAAAAAAAACTGTACTTATACAACTTAACTGTATAAGCTTTATGGCTCATATGAACTTTCAAAAGTCAAGAAAGGACTTATGTACAACACCAAAACGTCACCATCGACAGACGTAACTTTGAGGTAGCCATTAGTCAAGGACTTCGTCTACCTAGGCTCCGCTAAAAATGCAGAAAACAACACCAGCGCTGAGATCAAACGAAAAATAACTCTTGCTAACCGCTGTTTCCTTGGGCTAAGAAAGCAATTGAGTAGCAAAGCCTTCTAACGAGGGACCAAAGTGTCGCAATATAAGACCCTCATCATCCCCGTCCTCCTATACGGTGTAGAAGCATGGACAAAATCGGATGAAAGCACATTGGTTCGTTTCGAGAGAAAAGTTGTTCGTGTGACGACGAGCTGTACGGGCTGTACAGTGATGTAGATTTAGCCAGAAGGGTAAAAATACAACGACAAAGATGGCTGGGTCACGTAGAGCGCATGGAAATCAATGCTAAGGGCCGGAAAGTCTTCGAATCCACTCCCACAGCGCAGTAGAGGAAGACTGCGGATCAGGTGGCGCGCACAAGTGGAAAGTGACCTCACCAAACTTTTAGCGCGAAACTGGAAACATCTAGCTAGGGACCGAGCTAGATAGAGAAGTTTGTTGAGTGAATCTCTAGTTCACACAGGACTGTAGCGCCACCTTAGGTACTAAGTAAGTAATTAAACTACACCTAATTTTATTTATGTTCAATTAAATGAAACATTGTCCACTAATTGTTCTTGCCATTATCCAATTTTCAATTGACAGAAAGTTTTTGAGCAGAAAACAATAACAAAAGGCTATAGGATTTTTAAAGAATTTAAAAACTACGAAATTGGATTTTCTACCAAAAAATTATCTAGTATTTGAACAAAATCAACCAATCGTACAAACGTACAATATTATCACTTGATAAAACATTGGAAATTGTCACCTACATAATTTGATGCTATTGCAAGACTTTTGACAGTTTGCCCAATATCGGAAGATCTTCCAATCGTGTATTGTTAGCTGTACCTAGTGTTTCCATTGTTCCCATGGTGCTTGATCTTCCTATAGTGTTGATACATGACAAAAATTTGATTACAAACTGAGGTTGCCTTTCTTTTTAAATATATACAAACTAGCTAGAAATAAGCTTTATAAAATCAGAATAAAATTACTGAATTAATAAAGATAAAATTCAATTTTTGGAATTTCATTTCTAAACTCACGGTGTAAAAATTGTCTATCCAAGGGGTTTGTTGTTTGCCTATGAGAGGTTTCCGATATTAGAGTTTTCACTATGCATATAAATAAATTCAATGGAAATGAAATGAAATAGCAATTTCGTTCCTATATTGATTCAAAATATCTTTTTATGGACATTTCCTAAATAGATAAGGGTGATTATACAAAAGTTGGGTAACTTTTGAGGATATTTTGTTTACAATAGTTTTTAAATCAAACTTCTATAAATTCGGGTGTATATGATAGCTAATCTTATTAATAGATATATTGTTCCCAATCGGGCCAGTCACTTTTTTGAGTACATTGTAAGATATTTAAAAATTTCAGAATTTGACTGCCAGAGGACTGACGAGTATACACAGTTTTGAAAGTATTATAATGAAATTTAATACAAATTAGTAAAAATCTCTTAGGATTTAATAATTATCACTTAAAATCACTTAATAACAATTAAAAATAATTATTAATATGTAATACTAGGAGAAAATACTACACCAGTTTTCAAAACAGACTTTTGACATTTAACGTAACGTTATTCACTTATCTTTTACTACTTTCACATAGTTTTACTAAATATTTCAAAGTAATCAACAAACAAAATCTAACAATATTCATCTTAAAAGTACTAATGATCAAGAAATGAAGAACAATAATAATTTACCTGACACAGAACTGACGCCACACTACTGACGAAAAAGACGAAATTTGAGATTATAATCTGGACTAATGTTTTTTTTGTAATTTCAAATATCAACAAACTACATTTTAACAAATCAAAGTCTAATACGAATAAATAAAAATAAACTTTACATTAACAAAAAAATAACGACTCACCATAAAACTGACGTGTTGACTGGCTTAGCACGTGTACAGACAACAAACATAACCCAAACTCTGGTACAGTTATGGTGGCCGTCAAATTCCGCGACCCCCAACTAACTTTATTACCAACATTAAAATTCTAAGTGAGATTTGACGTTGAGTCGGCGATATTTCGCACGAATTTCAAATTTAAATAACACACAAGGGACTGACGAATGAAACTGAACACAAAATTTCTTATTTTTTTTAAATAAAGTGGAAAACACTGCATTATTAAAGTTGTAGTATATATTTAACTATATACATCACAGATTGTAGTAAATTGATAAGTTTTCTCAAATCAATGATAATGTTTAATAGACAGTCACTTAATGGTTGGTTTTCAGGGTTGTGACATGCCAGAGGACTGACGTTTTAAGAACTAATTGTGTTCTTTTAATAACTTTTATTCAATTGGGTGACTAAATAAAGGTCTTTCCATTGTTTTAAAATAAATTGCAATCTTAATAAAATATAATCAGACTTTGTATATATGTATGTATGTATGTACCTACATATTGGTTGATGACATCGAGTTACCCAACTTTTGTATAATCACCCATAAGTGTACCAAACAACTTAGTTATACAAAAATTGACTTGACTTTCTCTACCTACTTTAACTGGCGCCTATTTTGCTGTGTTAATGAAACAATCTCAAAAAGTCCTAAAACAATACTCGCACATAAGTTCAAACATCTTTTTTTTTCAATTTTGAATTACAACTTTCAATAAAAATCTGCAAATAAAAACAAAACAAAAATAAAATAAAAATAAAAACAAGAACAAAAACAAAAACAAAAACAAAACAACTACCTACCTACCTACCTAATAATAATCTTATTGTAAAAATAAAATATTCAATTGCCTTTTTTTTAGTCAAACAAAGGTGATTCCAGTTCCATTCTTATTTTGAAATGAGTCTAGTCGCTTTGTCGACATCAACCAGAACGACAAGACAACCACCAACCAAAACCAAACTACCTCGGACGCGGGCCTCACCGTCACCGTATCTTCGTCACTCGCCGTTCACTCGTCGTTGTTGTCTTCGATGTTAAAAACGATGAAGACGAAAATAAAGAAAAATAATAATAAAATATAGTTAGAGCGTCTGAGTGGTTATGTTTGCACATTTAGCCTCGATCCTACAGGTAATATTAGTGCCATCGGGGCCACTCTAACTCTTACCTGTTCTTTTTACATGTGCGGCTTGTGCCATATAAATCAACCAGTTCCGATTCCATGGAAAACATTAACAAAACAAAATAATATACAAATAAAATCCCATATAATCAAGATAGAAACCTGTATCTGTATCTTTTTGTAGATGCATTCACCACAGTAAGCTGTCGCTGTGAGCTCTAACTCTGTGAGCTGTGAGCCTGAGCGTGAGAGGCAAAGTGCAGAAGTTTTATACATAGACATAGGTACAAAAAAGAAAAACCACTCAAAATTCAATTTCCACTCAAATTCAAAGAGTGGGTCTTTTTGTTGGTAGTTTTGGGGTTTGAGCTTGGGTTTAGGTTCATTATTTTGTATAGCCCCAAGTTGTTTGTTTTTCTTGCCTTACCACCCACCCAGACGGGCATTAGATGAGATTTGTGGAACACCAACCGACACGTTCGTATAGAAATGGTGTTACAGTTAATGGGGGAGGTGACGGCCGGCATGACCGGTAATGTTTATGGTTTTATATACATATAATATGCATTGTGGTTAATCTGTGAAGTCAGTATAGAATTGAAGACTCTTTTGTGGCTTGCAAAGGTGAATATATTGGTATAGTAATTATTGGTTAATAGTATAAAGGTACTCGACTTATTGTATTTCTCGACTAATTGAAATTCCAAAAGAAAACCATAATTCTTAAAATCTGAGCTTTAAAATGTTTAAGCACCAGGACCGGGACTTGTAGTTACACTTCAATATCCTGATAAAAGTGCTTGGGAATGTCAGTTTTTAGTATATCACCAATCTTAACACACATAAACCCTCTGGCCCTAATGGTATCCCTGCTATTGTTCCGAAAAGACGTTCTTCAACGCTAGCAAAACTATTGCGTAAGCTTTTTCATCTATTCTACTGAGTAAGGATGGAAAAAGACATTTGTCTAGCATATACCAAAAAAAAGCGAATTCACCTCCCCCTCGAATTATTATTAACCGATCGCACTTACGTGCCTCCATTCCAAGATTATCTCACAGACCAAGGGTTTCTTAATGACCGGTAGTAATCTGATTGTTTCTATTCGTTTTTGAGAAAGAAATATTGCACTTACTTACTTAGGTCCTCAGACCTGTTAAGTCCGTTGGGAAACCATTTAAGGGGCATAGGGCTTCTACTACACCTACGCGCCATCGTGTACGGTTTCCGGAGATGCGTTTCAGCTCCCTTCAACTCTTGCCTAGTGACGCTGATTCCGCCTCGACTGTCCTGCGCCATGTGCTTCTCGGTCGTCCAGCTCTT
This sequence comes from Eupeodes latifasciatus, assembly GCA_920104205.1. Classification (NCBI taxonomy): domain Eukaryota; kingdom Metazoa; phylum Arthropoda; class Insecta; order Diptera; family Syrphidae; genus Eupeodes; species Eupeodes latifasciatus. The sequence continues at coordinate 386,264,697 of OV049924.1, read as the reverse complement.
TTTCCTTCTTGTGGGAGCTTGAGGCTTGCTTGGCCTGCAATGCAGTCGTTACCTCTTCGAAGCGTATGTCCAATCCATTGCCACTTACGCCTTCGTATTAGAGTCTATAGGTTCCTGACCTGTCCTTCTATGAAGGACCTCATTTGATATACGGTTTGGCCAGAAAATCCTTAGGATGTTACGGAAACATCTATTCACGAAGGTTTGCAGCTTTCTTGTTATGGCTGAAGTAACCTTCCAAGTGCCGCACCCATAAAGAAGCACAGATTCGACATTTGTGCGAAACAGTCGTAGCTTTGTTCTTACTTACTTACTTACTTAAGGTGGCGCTACAGTCCGGGGCGGACCTGGGCCTCAACCAACATGTGTCTCCAGCCAGCTCGGTCCCTAGCTAGCTGTCTCCAGTTTCGCACGCCAAGTTGGTTGAGGTCTTCACCCACCTGAGTGCGCCACCTGAGTCGCGGTCTTCCTCTACTGCGCCGTCCCTCGGGATTGGATTCGAAGACCTTCCGGGCTGGAGCGTTGATGTCCATTCGCTCTACATGACCCAGCCATCTAAGCCGTTGGACTTTTATTCTGCTAACTAGGTCAGTGTCGCTGTACAGCCCGTACAGTTCGTCGTTATATCTTCTCCTCCATTACTCCATCTATACGTACGGGACCAAAAATCACCCGAAGAATTTTTTTCTCGAAGCATCCTAAGACGTTCTCATCTTTTTTTGACAGGGTCCAGGCCTCAGCGCCATAAATGAGAACCGGGATGATGAGTGTCTTATAGATGCTCGAGAGAGGACTTTACTACTCAATTGCCTTCTAAGTCCAAAGAAGCAGCGATTTTCAAGAGTTATTCTTCGTTTGATTTCAGCGCTGGTGTCGTTGTCTGTGTTTATAGCGGTGCCTAGGTAGACAAAGTCCTTAACTACCTCGAAGTTATAGCTGTCCATGGTGACGTTTTGATCAAGACGTCGTTGTTGGTCTTGCCCTCATTGGCCACTAAACCCATCTTCTTCGCTTTCGTCGCAATGCTCAAAAACGCTCCACTGACATCACGCTTTGATCTTCCAATTATGTCAATATCATCTGCGTATCCGAGTAATTGGATGGACCTTTGGAAGATTGTTCCTCTAGTGTTGACGGTTGAGTTTTGCACAATTCTTTCCAGAACGATGTTGAAGAAGTCGCATGACAGTGCATCGCCTTGTCTAAAACCTTTTTTGAAATCAAATGCATCGGTGAGATCTTTTCCGACCTTGATGGAGCAGCGTGCATTCTCCATCGTCATTCTGCACAAACGGATAAGTTTGACAGAGTTTGATAGAGCTCTCCCCTATGGATGCTGTCATACGCGGCTTTAAAATCGATAAAGAGATGGTGGGTATCGATTTGAAGCTCCTGGGTTTTTTCCAAGATCTGCCGTAGTGTGAATATTTGGTCGATAGTGGACTTTCCTGGTCTGAAGCCACACTGATAAGGACCTATCAGATTGTTGACGAACGGCTTCAGACGTTCACATAATACGGCAGAAAGGATCTTATATGCAATGTTAAGGAGACTGATCCCCCTGTAGTTGGCGCAATTTAAAGGGTCTCCTTTTTTATGTATCGGGCAAACTATGCTGAGATTCCACTCATCGGGCATGCTTTGTTCTTAAGCTGATAGAATTATTCCCCCAAATTTTCGACAGCATATCGAACGCCGCTTTTGCTTTGCTGATGCGACAGATGACGTCTTGTTCGGTTCCGTCTTCGATGGGACGATACTTCCAAGGTATTGAAAGCTCTCCACTTTTTCCACCGGTTGCGAGGAAATATTTATTTCAGAGGATGGTCGGGTTCCGAGGCTAATCATTTTTGTTTTGCCGGAATTAATTTTCAGCCCCACAACTTCTGCTTCTCTCTCCACACTTGTTGTCATTTGATGGAGATCCATGATCCTATAAGAGAGTAAGCAAACATCGTCCGCGTAATCCAAGTGCTTTAAATATGATGTCAAAGTCCATTGGATCCCTCCGCTACCTGACAAAGCTGCGCGCAATACATCGCTTATCACCAACAAAAACAATATTGGCGACAGAATACAGCCCTGTCTGACTCCGCTTCGGATTTCAAAATCATCTGACAACCTACCATCGTGCAGAACGTGACACTTTGATCCATATGTTGCTTTAATAATAGCAATTAGTTTTTCTGGCATGCCTCTCCTCCGCAAAGCTAACCAGATATACTCCCTGTTAACGCTATCAAAGGCCTTCTCGAAGTCGATTCACAGCAGGTGATCGTTATTCAACGCACTGTTCAATAATGATCCACAGGGTGTCGATATGATCAATACAGGAGGATCCAGCGCGGAATCCTGCTTGCTCGGCATCGAGTGTGGCCTCAAGGTATTCTCTGATGCGTTCCAGTATGACTTTTGCTACTATTTTGGCAACTGCAGGTAGAACGCGAATTCTTCTCCAGTTTTCGCGGGGAAGCTTTCGGTGGTCCAGGCTTCTTTTATAAGCGGATGAAGCAGTTCGCTTGATGACGTTGGCGCTGCTTGTAAAAGCTCTGCGGGAATTCCATCAAGTCCTACCGCTTAGTTGTTCTTAGGTGCTTTAATTGCGGCAACGATCTCATCTTTACTGGGAGGTGCGGTGCGGATTCGGGGATTAGTTTGTTCAGGCGCTTCAGAAGGTATCGGCTGTACGTTGTTTGCAAACATTCAGTTCAAAACCGAGGAAAAGTGTTCTTTCCACCTTCTGACCTGCTCATGCACCGAACTTATCACAGTACCGATTAGATTTTTAGATTAGATTTGATTAGATTGGTTTTTATTTTGATAACGTTGATTAACATTTTTTTTTTATAAAGTTTACAAACAAAAACAAAAAGCATGGCTTTATTGCCCTCTGCCTAGTTGACAAATCATAAAAAAGATAACATAGCTCAATAATATATTTAAAAACTTTCATTTATAATTCTACTTCTATAGAGAAGAGCTAGCCTGCAGAATTGATATAATTTTTTAACTTCCATATTGTTAAGCAAGAGTATAATTTGATTTTGCGTCAGTATTTCGCTACCAAAAGCATTCCTTCTTATTTCTTTAAAAACTGGACATATTCCAACAAAGTGTAAAACATCCTCCCTTTCCTTTAAATTGCACAATGAGCATATAATTGGTAAGTCATCTCTATGAGGTATAAAATTCAACTGCATAACTTCACCTCTCAATTTAACCATCATTGAAATTTCGTCCCTAAAATAATTCCTCTCTTCCAAGTTATGACTTAGCTGACAGTAGAGCTGCCTGTATATAGATCCTGTGGCGTCAGTCATGTATTTCTCTCGTTGTTTTATGTCCACTGCAGAAATGAGCTGGTATAAAGATTCTTTTATATCATCCTGATTATTACACACAGTACCGTCTACTAATAATATTGCACTTGATATTTTAAAAGCATTAGATAGAGTTTGGCATCAGGCTCTCCTATCTAAAGTGGGAGCCTTCGTTTTTGACGAATCCCTCCTTGAATGTTTTAGAAATGACGTTTTGGGTCAGTCAATACAAGATGTATTGGATGAATTTAATTCTAAGTAACACAGAATAAAAACTGGTGTGCCCCAGGGCTCTGTCATGTCTCCGACACTCATTCTCATTTTTAGTAATTGTCTACTTACTGAAAGTTCTAATCCACTTACCTGCTTTGCTAAAGATAGTAGACCCAGCTTTTCATATTCGTTTTTACCTTCACAAACCTGCTCTTCGGATTTGGATCTTTAACGGGAATGTATGATAAGCTCATTAAATTCTGATTTAGACAGCATTTTTAAATGGAGAATCAACAATCAAAAATAAAATTTAATGCGTAGAAAACTCAATGCTGCCTACTGTCGTTAAAAAAAAATAATTTTCCATCTTTGCCACTTTCCATAAGTGGTTCTTGCATCAAGGAAACAGAAATCCTCGAAATTCTCGGTAATGTTTATCTCCAATCACCTCTTGTAGAAGGATAAATACGCGGTGTTAAAAAAAATTCCGCTAGATGTTGGGGTTTCCTAAGGCGGTGCAAGAAGTTTGTCTTCCCTTTCTGATCCGACTATTATCTATAAGAATAGTTTGATTATAATTCCCATCTCTGCGCTGGTGATTCTGCAATTTACTTAAGTCTCCTGGACAGTACAGTAGAGCATTTAAATTAATTGGTGATGAAATGATCGTTTAATCATTAACGTTCGCTTGAACACCGTCGTTAAGTTTCTTATGTGTCACCCTTTTTTACCGTTATTTCAACAGATTATACTCTAGATATCCAATTAAAATCCTCCCCTCAAGCAATTCAACCGTAATATTCGTGCCTCCCGGAATGCTCATCAGCATACCCTCTAGTCCAACTATGGTCATCCTGTCAAGTAAAGAGATAACGTCTTTAGCCGTGCTAGGTGAATGCGGAATATTTTGCCACACTCTTTTTTTTCTCGTTGTTGCAATATTCTGGAATTCAAAACCAATGTGCACCGATACTTTCTTTTAAACCCTCTCTCCCTTTGTCTTATGTCCTATGTCTTACCTTAATAGGGGTTTCAAAAACTCCTTGAATGTTCGCTTATTATACAAAATAAAATAAACGTTATTTTTGTTTGGAATGGCTGAAGAACAAAATTTCTGGTATAAAAAGTATTTGACCGTACTGACCACATGCTTAAGCACTGGTTCAAAGATTGTAGATGTGTATGTTCTTAATTCTAAAGAACTAATGCCAGTATAATTCCTTGGTACTTGAACTTTTTAGTATTTGTACTTTAAACAATTTGTACTTTGTACTTTAAACAATTTGTACTTTAAACAATTCTTCATTTCAGTACCGTTTTTTTTTTAATACATAAAGTACTTACTTTGATTTTACTTTATACACTCCGCTCCACTTGAATAGAAACATTCGCTTAAATAAGGAAACAAATTGAAAAAATGCAGTAAAGAGGGTATTTTTTTTTTAAATGATATTTTAATAATGTGTGCTACCACCTTTATTTGAAATAACTTCAAAAACCCTGTTGGGAAGTGAATCATACAGTTGTTTTAAGTAATTTAGTGAAATTGCACTCCATGCCTCTTTGATAGCAGCAGTAAGTGATTCTTTGTCATCATACTGTCGTCCAGAGTCGTACACTCTACGAACCATCCATCCCCATACGTTTTCTATAATATTTAGGTCCGGGGAGTACGGTGGCCATTGAAGTAAGGTAACATTTTTCTCGGCTATCCAACTTTTAATGATCCTTGCGTTGTGGATTGGCGCGTTGTCTTGTTGAAAAGTCCATGGTATTGGTCCAAATACATTGGTAACCTTAGGGAAAGCTTCTTGCAATATTTGCTTGTAGGAGTTTGCCGTCATTTTCAACGTGGGAAACTCCAGATCAACTGTTCCAAACCAGGAAATTGCCCCCCACACCATTACACCGCCTTCTCGGCTATGGTGGCGCTCCAAAAACCTTGGTTCCTTTCTCATGTCATGAAAATAGAAATTATACCCGTCCGGGCCATCTAAATTAAATTTTTTTTCGTCAGAAAATACCACTTTTGTCCACTCTTCCTTCCACGTCATATTCCTTCTGCAAAAATCTATTCTATTTTGTCGTCGTATTGGATTAAATGGTGGTTTTTTCTTAAATTTAAGGCGCTTCAAATGTTGTGACTTACGAATGAAACGTCTAATAGTGTTAAGACTAGCTGCAATACCACTCTTCGCCTTGATTTTAGCAGCAGAGTCGCTTGAATTGGAGGCCAGCCTAATAATCTTTCTTCTGTCTGCTTCTGTTGTGGCTCTTGTTTGCCTGCCCTTCATATTTGTTCCATAGTTGTCTTTATTTCTAAGGTACGACCAAACAACTTTCACACTTCTTTTTATTTTGTTGGCAATTGTGCGTAGGGGAAGCTTGTTTTCCGCGTATACTTCTATTTTGGCCTTTTCTGCAAGGTTTAATGGTTTTCCGCGGCCCATTTTTTCTTTGATCGAACAATTAATGCTTTTAATCTAAATTTCTATTACTAAAATAAGAATTTTTGTCGTAACCGTAACCAATAGAAACAAAACGCACACTGTTTCTATTCAAGTGGCGCAAAAAAACAGTGTTTTTTAATGAAGCAATTAGAAAAGTGGTAAAAATAACCTAATGGTATTTTCCTGAAATATTCTGACCATGCAGTTTAATTTGCAATAGATTCCTCTTATAGGAACTAAAACAAAGAGGTGAATTTATAAATTTACCAAAGTGCGACACGTTCTGATAGTAAGAAAAAAGTTTGTTTCTATTCAAGTGGAGCGGAGTGTATATAGTTTAATTTCTTTTCAATGCTTTTTGTGCTTCAAATTTCTTCCCCATTCTTTTACTTTTAATTTCTTTATGACTCTTTAATTCCCAAGTACTTAAAAATTCGTTTAATAACTTTTACTTTCATAAAGACTTATCTTTTAAGAAGAAATGGATGAGTTGAAAAGTATTGAAAGTGAAATTAAGGTATACTATCTAAAAAGTATTTTAATTTTGGAAAAGCGGAAAACATTTTAGCGGGGTCCAAGTATGCTTTTTTGCAAATTACTCAAAAGTTATAGTTTTTTTTTTTAAGTTGTACTTACACTAATTAGCTAATTATCCTTTTTTATATATTCTCTCCACAAACTATTTTTCTTTTTACCCTCGTTCATAAATCTTTTAAAACAAGAAAGTTATTACTTTTCGTCAAATAGCTTAAGTTTAACTCGTAGGGTTTTGCAAAAGGTAAAACAATTTAAGTGGAGGGTGATTTGTCTTATGTAATGGGTGATTTTTTTGAGGTTAGGATTTTCATGCATTAGTATTTGACAGATCACGCGGGATTTCAGACATGGTGTCAAAGAGAAAGATGCTCAGTATGCTTTGACATTTCATCATGAATAGACTTACTAACGAGCAACGCTTGCAAATCATTGAATTTTATTACCAAAATCAGTGTTCGGTTCGAAATGTGTTTCGCGCTTTACGTCCGATTTATGGTCTACATAATCGACCAAGTGAGCAAACAATTAATGCGATTGTGACCAAGTTTCGCACTCAGTTTACTTTATTGGACATTAAACCAACCACACGAATGCGTACAGTGCGTACAGAAGAGAATATTGCGTCTGTTTCTGAGAGTGTTGCTGAAGACCGTGAAATGTCGATTCGTCGCCGTTCGCAGCAATTGGGTTTGTGTTATTCGACCACATGGAAGATTTTACGCAAAGATCTTGGTGTAAAACCGTATAAAATACAGCTCGTGCAAGAACTGAAGCCGAACGATCTGCCACAACGTCGAATTTTCAGTGAATGGGCCCTAGAAAAGTTGGCAGAAAATCCGCTTTTTTATCGAAAAATTTTGTTCAGCGATGAGGCTCATTTCTGGTTGAATGGCTACGTAAATAAGCAAAATTGCCGCATTTGGAGTGAAGAGCAACCAGAAGCCGTTCAAGAACTGCCCATGCATCCCGAAAATGCACTGTTTGGTGTGGTTTGTACGCTGGTGGAATCATTGGACCGTATTTTTTCAAAGATGCTGTTGGACGCAACGTTACGGTGAATGGCGATCGCTATCGTTCAATGCTAACAAACTTTTTGTTGCCAAAAATGGAAGAACTGAACTTGGTTGACATGTGGTTTCAACAAGATGGCGCTACATGCCACACAGCTCGCGATTCTATGGCCATTTTGAGGGAAAACTTCGGAGAACAATTCATCTCAAGGAATGGACCGGTAAGTTGGCCACCAAGATCATGCGATTTGACGCCTTTAGACTATTTTTTGTGGGGCTACGTCAAGTCTAAAGTCTACACAAATAAGCCAGCAACTATTCCAGCCTTGGAAGACAACATTTCCGAAGAAATTCGGGCTATTCCGGCCGAAATGCTCGAAAAAGTTACCCAAAATTGGACTTTCCGAATGGACCACCTAAGACGCAGCCGCGGTCAACAATTAAATGAAATTATCTTCAAAAAGTAAATGTCATGGACCAATCTAACGTTTCAAATAAAGAATCGATGAGATTTTGGAAATTTTATGCGTTTTTTTTTAAAAAAAAGTTCTCAAGCTCTTAAAAAATCACCCGATATCAGTTAATTAATAATAGGGAGAAATGATTCTGGTAAAATATCTTAAGTTGCTTTTCTGTTCGATATTAATCAAAAAAGAGAATTTTCTAATGTCAACTTAAGATGTTTTAGTAAAACACTTTTCATGCATTTACATTTCTCAAGATGTTTAACCATATTTCGTAAATTAAAAAAGAATAAAAACAAAAACAGAATAATGGTTAAACTGACCTTAGAATATCTAAGGATACTTTGTAAATGAAAAACTGTAAAAATTGTTTTGTTAAAAATGCTTTACTTATTTTGTTGTCTTTTATTTCCTAACATTGCTTCGAATATGTTCTCTAAAATTAAATGAAAATCCTATAATAATATTAAAAATGAGAAGTCGGTTTGTTTGTTTGTTTGTCCGTTCTTCACTTCACAACCAAGCAATATTATCACACGAATTTTTGTGTCGAGTTAGTTACGATGATGGAGAGTGTTTTAAGCTACTCTTTACTGTGGTAAAATATCTAATTCCCAGTTCATTTAAGCAAATTAGCCGTTTAAACTTATAATTAGATATTAGATGTATTCTATCATATGTTTTGTCCTCTTTTATTTGGTGGGTTGGGTACATCCTATTTCCTTACATAGACTTCTTGTCACCCAACTTGGCCGAAACATTATTAGTGCTTATATCTAAACAGCTAGTAAAAGCTAATTCTTAATAAATATACTATACCATTACTAAAAATAATACCATACACGCTTTAAAATTATTAAAATTTACTAGGAAAATGGTGAAAATTTTGCTGTCACAATTGACAGTTGTACCCAGTGGAGTTACTGAGGACGAGATATAAGTGGCGAGGGGTGAATAATTTCAAATGGTAAGTCGAAGAAAATTTTGCCACCAACAATTTAAATTTCAAAAGTTTAAAACCCCAAAAGTCAAGTATTTAAAACCAATTTTGCTATATACCTTTAGTCATTTAATTAAGTGTCACAATGAGCTTAACGCATACAAAAAAGTGGTTTCAAAAGAAACTTCTTTGGCAGATGCATATGCAATGTCTTAAATAAATACATACATATATATGTACGTACATATGTGGTTAATAGGAACATCACAATTCTGAAACGTTTTGTTAAAAATAATAAATAAATAAAAACGTAGGTATTAAATAGCTTAAAGCAAACATTTTTAATTTTATGTATATATAATGAAATATTTTTAGATTTCATCAAGTTTAATCAGTTTAAATATGCCTTATGTTATTAGATCTAATAAACACGCATATTTGATATCAAAGTGGCAACCTTTGATACATGAGTCCAGTGTAGTGATGCATATAAATTCATAAAAATAGTAGGAGAGCAGCGTGTTATTTTCTTGTTGTGAACTGATTTTTTCAAGCAGAAATCTACCTCAATCTGCAACATACATTTTAATTCATAAGACGAAGGAAAGCGTTTTTTCCTTCTATATGAAACTCACCACAAGCAAACACCAAAGTTTGCAGAAGCAAGAAGTCTAAGATGTTCAGGGTGAAAATTTCAAAAGGTAAAACAGGAATAATCGACTTACTATGTATATGGACGCTTCGCCACTGCGAGATATAGTAAATCATTAATTAATATGTTCAAAACAATGAAAACAATTTCTTGTCCTTCCTTTTAAATGCATTCCGGATTTTTAACTGCCAAAACTTGAAAAATTGGTACATAGAAGCCAATAAACAATACAAAAATCTTTGCTTCAAAAAGAAAACTGAGTTTGAAAACCAACAAGCCTATGTACTTGGTCAATCAAGAGATTCGAAACAGTTTTGGAAGGTGCCAAAGAAATAAACGGGTCAACATTTCAAATAGGAACCAGTGTATTTGCCGATGATCTTGCGAACCACTTCAAAAATATTCTGCAAAACAAAACGCTAATTAAATTTTCGTATGCTGAACCTCTATTATCTGATGAGTTATTAGATGGTAAAATAACAGTGACCGAAGTAAACCTTGTTCTTCATAAAGCGAAAAAATGGTAAAGCCCCGGGTGAAGATGGGATTCCATACGAACACTTCAAAAACGCCACACTAACCTTTATTTCACAACTTACATCATTTTTCAATAAAGTGTTTTCTAATGCTGATGTACTTACATCGTTCAAAAAAGCGATAATATTCCCTATTCATATAAAAAAGGAAACATTAATAATGTGGAAAATTATAGGGGCATATCGTTTATGAACGTCATCTCAAAAGTGTTTTGTGTTGTACTTGCTAACAGGCTTGAGACATGGGTTGAAACCAATAATATCCTGACCCAATTCCAAGCTGGTTTCAGAAAAAAATTTTCCACCGTCGACCATATATTTGTGCTAACTTCCATCGTTAGAGCATTCCAAGCACGGAATAAGAAAGTTTATGCGTTTTTCGTTGACTTTAAATCTGCTTTTGACCTGGTGGTGAATCGGAATGCACTTTTCTACAAACTTTCCCAGCTAGGTATATCTACGCAGTTCATCCGAATTGTAAAGGAAATGTATTCCGAATCAAAAGCAGCTGTCTGGGAATGTTCAACGTATTCGGAATGGTTTGAAACGGACTCTGGTGTAAAACAAGGATGGCTTTTAAGTGCTCTTCTATTTGCACTTTTTATTAATGATGTAGAAGCTCATCTACCTGGAGGTCTCCGCATTGCTGACTTGAAAGTAAATGTTCTTTTATATGCCGATGACCTGGTATTACTTTCTGAGTCTCCTGAAAATCTCCAACTAATGATAAATCGCCTAGCTGATTATTGCGCTAAATGGGGACTTGTCATTAATGTAGATAAATCCAAAATAATGGTGTTCTCGAGATCTGCACGTAACCACACTGCAAACAATTGGCACTTTAATGGAAACCCTCTACAGATTACTAATGAATACAAGTACCTGGGAGTGATTTTTAATAAAACCATAGATTTTAAAAATCACGTTTATGTCAAAGCCAAGACTTCACAAAGCTTGTTAAATCTAGCCTGGAGGAACATATTTTCAAACCAGCGAATAGTACTATCTGCGAAATACAAGATATTTGATGCTGTTGTAAAAAGTTCGCTTTGTTATGCTGCCCAGGTATGGGGAATCAATGAATACGAGGAGATAGAAAAGTTTCACAGATGTTTTTTGAAGAAACTTTTTAATTTACCCCTAAAAACACCTAACTATGCCTTGTATCTTGAAACAGGACTTCCAAAAATATTTACTAGCACGCTTAAATTACAAGCAGACTACATTTTAAAGGTTAAAGGACAAAACGATGTCGATATGGAAAGTTCTGGGAAACACGTGTGGAGAAACAATATCGCTGAATCCAGCAAATTTGAATCATGCTAAAGAGATTTTCTACAAAATCATACAAAGCTATGAAAATTTGGAACGCGATGCACTTATGGAGGAAGCTCGAAAATCACAAAGCAGGATTCTTTACTCACAGCTGACCCTGAATCTTATGGAATCAAACTACTTTAATGATTCACTGAATTACAATCAAATATCCTTAATATTTAAAACAAGATGTGAAGTCCTTAGCTTAAACGGATCACCATACAACAGCAGTTTTAATCAGTTTTGCACGCTATGTGATTTCAAAGCAAAAGAAGATTGCTTCCAATTCATGAGTATATGTCCCGTTTTTTGTGCCTACAGAAATGCAACCTTTGGAAAAAAATTTCTGACGCTACAAGAAACAGTAGAAGTATTAAACAATTTTGAATGGAAAGCACTTTATTCCTTTTTGAAAACCATTTATACATATAGGATGTTAATTATAACCGAATTTGTTTAAATTTATGTATTTAATTTTAATTTTTAATTTTTGTTTATCATTCATACCTAGAAAATTATTTATTTTGATCTGCTAATCGAGCTGACGGCAATGCCATAGCTGCAAAATTCATAAAAATTATAAACAATGTACCAAAAGCAAAACGAAACAATAAATGAATGAATTACTTACTTACTTACTTACAATTTCTTTTTTAAAAACTAACAATTTTCTAGATACAATGTATTGATGCATTTTTGATTACACTTGGTAACCATCTTTAATCTGCATTTTTAAAAACTTACTCCACGTACACCATAAACAAGCTTTGAGAAATTGAGATTCTCAAAACCATAGCCAACAAAAAACAAAAGCACTCATTCCTGATTGAGTGCAAGTAACACAAACAGAAACAACACCCAAACAAGAAACGCTGAAATCGAACCACCACTCATTCCGCAATACCGACCGACATTCGGTTCGTAGCGCTCTCTCCAATCGTTTGGTTAAGCGGATAAAATCCATCTATTTGTTGTATCTTGTTTGTTCAACATATTCTTGCTCGGGATATATAGTATCTCACAGATACATTTTGTGCTGTGTGTCTTATAAAGATTTGCCTTTAATCATTCGGACTCCGGACCCGAGTACACCATAATCCGGTTCTTGTACAGCCGCAAGGTGTGTAACACAGTTATCGGTAGTGTTGTGCGGATTGGATGTGGACGGTGTGCCGCCACCACCACCGACCGTCAAGTCGTTTATATCTTGTGCTTAGTTTGTCGGAGCGACGACAACAATAACAACAACAAAAAGAAACGTCGTCGTCCAAAACAAAAGATTTAAACGTCTCGTCGTCATCGACGTCGTTTGGTTCGTCGTTGTCGTGGTGTCGTATATTAATGTGCTGCCAATTCTGGATAATTTTAGAGAAAAAATTCAAATATTGCAACATTTTTGCTAATTTTACACTTTTACACGGCGCGGCGGGGTCATCACGAGTCACCGTTAAAAATTTAGTGTGGCGCAAACACCAACAATATTTCGTTTTCGATTGTTGTCATCGACCTATTTTAACTAGAGTTAAATTTTCTTTTTTAGTGTAAAATGTGTGTTCGGCGTTAACAATAAATTCGTTAACAACAAATACAAAAATAAAAGTTACTAACGTAAGAATATAGAAAAGAGAATAAGGAGAAGAAATAAAAAAAAAGTTTAAACAAACAAAATTTTGTGAAAGTTATTTTTGTTCGTGCTTTTTATTTTTGCAAACGACATCGATAAATGTGCCTTGTGTGTCTTTCGTTCCACAACCAAAAGTGAATGTGAATGTGATTGCCCATAACAAGACCGATTTATTTTTTGATTTTAAATAAAAGATCAATTAATATAAATTCTCGCCGAATTAAATAAATATATACGGAGGTTTATCATAACACAAAAAAAAAACATTTAATTAAACAAAATGTGATTGAAAAAATTATTATTCCATAAAGTATAATTTTAATTTTTTTGCTTTAATATCTTAAAAATATTTTGTAATTTAACGGCGCTGTCGTCGTTAAGTAGAGATAGTACCATATTTTGAAAAAAAAAAAAGGAAATGCGGTGACATTTGGTTAAACGTCATTTTTAACAGCAATTGATTGTTGAAAATCGCAACACTTTACACTCACAAAAGATTTCAGATAAAATAATCTCGTCGATTGGACAGGACACAATAGTTTTGATAGTTAATAGATAAAATGGGTTTCTCAACGGCCCTACAGGGTCGTGCAGCTCACGAGGCGCTTATTATGCGTCAGGATGCTGAGCTGCGTTTAATGGAAACAATGAAACGCTGCTTTCAGATGAAAGCCAAATGTGACAGGGAGTATGCTGCTGGTTTGGCAACGGCAGCCCAACAGGGATTAAAAATTGATCGTGCTGATGATATGCAAGGTAAGACTATCCGCGATGTGACTTTTTGTTATCTGTGTGGAAAGACAAGATAAGATATCATTAATTCGTTTATCGTATCAATATTTATTGATTAATTTATTATAAAAGTACAAAAAGCTTATTTAAACTCAGTATTTTGAATTAGGTATGTTATTACTTTTTTGTTGAGGAGTCCGCATTTCAAAATGTTATTAAAGGGTTTTCATTTTGAATACTCCGCTATTTTAGCAGATACCGCTTTTGAAACTGTCAGCTTTTGACATTTGACATGTAAAAATACGTCATGCACTGTTTCAATCTCAGATAGATATATAATAAGTTGAAATTCAATCTCAGATATGTATGTATGTATATAGTAAGGTGAAATATGTTAAAGAACAGCTGGGATATCAGCTGATTCAACATATGGTTGAATTTGAAAGAACCTGACAATTAATTTCAATTTTGTATATTTTTTAGTAAAACAAATTGTTGTTAATTGAATTTACACTGAAGGTGTAAATTCATTCCTTTTATAAAAGGTAATAGATTTAACTATCCCGCAATTACCTCAGTAAGGCGCCAGTTATAGCTATCATTGGTTTTCATCATTGAAAACAGACATTGGAATTTTTTTGACAGGTCGTTTATAGCTATCATTGAAAATTTCTGTCATTGAAAAAAAATGTTCTCATTGAAATCCACCGAATTTTTACTGACAGAATCTGTCATTGGAATTGAGTGAAATTGAAACACAAATCATTGGAACGATTCTTTCCATTTTTGGACATAAAAGAATTTTCGTCCGGAAAATAGAAAAACACATTTTTAGTGAAAAATAAATGCACTATTCAACGTTTTTTTCTCAAAAAAAAAAATTCTTTGTGTGATTTCCGACCAATCAGTATATAATTTTCATTTCTAATCAAATGGAAACACCGTCAAATATCGATTCAAAAATTTTTCCGGATCTAAGTTATCAAAATAAACCTATCCAATACAAGATTGAACGCAGCCATTGCTAAAAATCTAACGACACGCATCAACAACGCACTGAAATTGTTAATAGTCAATAGCGAACTGGTGAATAAATGTGAGCTGGTAGTATAAGTTAGCGATGGGAAGAATTGAAACCTTGTGTGCTGCTCAAGAACAAATGCTGCAGTTTGTGGTATTGACTGCAACCCAAGTTTTTTGGTTACTCGTTGTTCTTTATAATCAGAGAATCCACAATCACTGTATATACCTTACATAAACATTGACAATTGCGACAGGTGACAATTTGCTAATTTACAACTTGACAATTGTCAAAATCGGATCCATACAAAATTTGACAATTTTGTACAATTGTATGAAAATACACGGCAGTTGTCATCTTTTCTTTTCATAAAGAAATTGTCATGACAATGAATTGACAAGTATTTTTCCACAATAATTGTCAGGAATTTTTCTACAAATTTGTACTGAAATGAAAAAATAATACTATTTATATATTTGACAGTATTTAATTGACAATTGCCACAGGAAACACAGTTAGGGTCAATTGCTGACAGTGGAAATAAACGGTATGCTTTTAAGTGAAAGTAAAAGTTATGACGATTCTCAGTTTGGTCTCCGTGTTATATGTACATATGTATGTACGTCGCCAGAGCCTTTGAAGTTTTAAACAAAGAATATATATGTAACAATTTCTAATCGTTAAATGGTATCTCGAAGGTGCTTACAGTCTTAGCTTGAATCCATTGTGTTTTTATAAAGAAAGTAGCTCAAGGTTTCTCTAAATTCTGCGAATAAAATATCTTTATTTTCTAAAAGTAACTTTAGTACACTTATGTTAAGAATGTTATTCTTTTTAAAGCTCTCGATTTTCATTACATTAATGCACTTCACTTTTTAATACTAAAACACTATTTTGCAAACTGTGACATTTTAAGATTGAAAGAGTGCCAGTGCTGTTATTTCTAACATCGAAAAAATACATGTGTGCAAAATTTGTAGAATTGTCACCTGTCAATTTTTATGAAATAGGGCCCAAGTGCAAAGGCTTTAAAATTAAGTCAACACAACAATTCAAGCCATTCAAACGTCAAATCTAAGCTGATTGGGTCCTAAAGATACATACAAATGATACGGGTTTTCATCATGTAAGAGGTTACGTAAAATAATCAGGTGTGGAATAGGCTAAGGTGATAGTTGACTACCATTTTTTTGATAGTCAAATTGACTATCATTTTCATTCCGTCTGTGAAAGATGATTCAACTCAATTCAATTCGATTGAACAATTTCAGATTCAAATTGTCAAAATTCATTGTTGCCTTGGTGAAATTTTAAATTGATTCTTATAAAATATCTAAATAAAAGTATCAAATTGGCTGTGTTTAAATAACATTCTTACTTTTCTTGTGTTTTTTCGAATTACGTAAGCTTTGTCGATCACAAGAATGTGTTTTTGTACCTAAAAGATGTAACTGAAAAAATTTTCCATTCGTTTTTTGTAAGCGTCTGGTAGCTCTATTCAGAAACGACATATTTGTAGGAAAACGACTATCACATTTTCTTGTGACAGCTTTTTAGGTATCAATTTGATTATCACCTTACACAGATCCAATTCGATTATTTTGACTGTCAACAATCAACAATCACCTTAGCCGATTCCACCCCAGATTTGTAGCATTTGGGGCTCGGAAAAGTAAAGAATGATTGTTAAAATGTCTCTCCATACTCAATGCGTCACTGTTTGGTGGGGTTTTTGGGATTGTGATGGTGTGATTGGACATTTTTTTTTGAAAACAAGACTACAGTGAATGGATTGCTCAACTGAGCTTAATATTTTTTAAAGTTTCTTGTCTTGATCGTGTATTTTATCGAAAAATTGATGGCAATTGACCATAAGGGTTTTGTGATTTGACGTTTTTTTGGGGCAACATGGGAGATCAGATCTTAAAGATTTCAAACTGTCCTTTTTATAACGTATTTTATTTTTTTGAACGTTAACTTGTAGTTGTTATTGAAATAATATCCTTCTTTTTCAAAATTTCCTAGTTAATCAATTTCTGTCAATCTCCAAAATCATGAAATCTATCAATACTTAGATCTTTTGAGATTGAACGTTATTTCTTGACAGACGGTTCTAATTTATATGAGATAAGTTCTGATAAGTTTAACATATTACATTAGCGGTAAATCAGACCCATGTGAAATAAAATGTATGTAGTCTGATCATCATAGAAATCACATGAACATTATTGGAATTTTGAAAAAAATTGATTTCGGCATGTGTATTATTTAATCTACTGAAAGCTGTTCTGTTCAAAGAATCAGACGCTCGAACAAAATATTCAGCTCTACATTTCTCCTCAACCGTTAATATGATTTGATAAGAGATGTTTTAAGTGCCTGATAAATCCTCTATGGGTTTATTAAAACTAATTAGACATTCTTCCGCAAGTTGGCCACTCTCGTTACCAACTTTTTTTGTCTTCTATCGCTTTTATGGTCATTCTTTTCACGACAAATGAATCATTCATTTTGAAAACGTTAAACAAGAAATCCGCTTGTAATTTAAATGTTTTTTATAAACAAAAGTAAGACCCCCGTTCCCAGATTGGCGTATTAAAAGTTTTTCAACAGAGCTGTACATTTTACACCCCCATATCTGCGATCCATATAAAAGTATGCTCTCAGCTAATGCTTCACAAACTTTAACTTTGCTGCTATGCACTTTAGACTTATTCATGAAACATATTAAAATTATTTGTAACAGTCACGTATCTATTCAAAATTTTCGCGATTAAAGCTCTATTTTTCATTTAATGCATTACGTCCATCTCCATTTTTAATAATCACAACCTTCGATTTATCGTTAATAACCATTAAGTTCCATTGCTGGCCATGCTGGTAAACCCTATTAATCATGCGATCATGACAAGAATTACTCTTGGAGAATTTGTCAATTCCTCGCAAGAGGCAGTAGCCATGAAAAAGTTTAGATGGCACAGGCAGAGATCGAACCCAAGACAGCTCAACGCACTAACCATCATGCCACGGGTACTACGGACGTCTGCGATGAAGCAGTGCCTTAATCCACATCTTTGCGAAATCCATTCCAGTCTAAAAGGTCGTCTATAAGTACTGCAAGCAAAGTAGGTCTTAATGTACAACCTTGTCGCATTCCATACCTTCCATACTTCCGCCCTCTATATATAAGTTTTTAAGAACGCAACCAAACTTCAATGATATACAGCTCATAGAATAGTGCGTCTCGATCGATTGTAGCAAAACCTTCTTAAAAATCGATGAGAAATCCATCAGCTTTTTTATTTGCTCCAAGAATTTCCATGTCAAGCTCCTGAATATAAAAATGTTTTCGATTGCTGAATATCTTGGTATATTTAGTCATCTGCATTTAATTCCTTATATGTATTTGAAAATTGGAAAAGTTAATACCACCCAACTGCTTCTTGTAAGCTTGAATTCGCCCCATCAAAACCAGCTCTAAAGCCTGCTATTTACCTTATTCTCAAAATCGGATAAGAAATTCGTAAAACATTTTCAACATTATCCAATTCTTGAGAATGGACAAATTCTCTGGGATATTTTGTTTCTGCAGAAATTAGTAATTTTGTATTAATGGAAAATATTTAAAGAAAAACGTTTTTGAAACCAAAAATCCTGCTAGTAATTCTATCAGTGAAATTTTTTCCTCCAAAAGTACCTTTTAGCTGTTTCTCAACACTTCAAAACTTTCCGATGACTTAACTCGTTTTTAATTAAAAAAAAAAAAAGAACAATACTGCAACTTTATTTAACTGTAATTAATTTGAATACAATTAATTCATTTTGTGCGATCAAAACGCCCATTTGCTGCACATGAACATGAACAAGTATACAAGTAGGTAAACAATGATTCTGCTAAAAGCAATTACCATCACTTTGTTCAGTGTGTGATGTGATGTTATGGCCAAAGTCGACAGGCGTGAACTCCATATAACTCCGTTTTTGCTTTTGATGGAAACTCAAAAACTGAAAACCACTAACCATGTAATTGTTATTTTAAATTTAAATTAACCAGTGTTACATCAATTATTCTTTATTTTTTATTTTGTTGTATCGGTTTTTTGAGGGTAAACAGTAAACACGTTATTTCCTTTGTTTTGGCCCGGCTTTTATTTTGTAATTTATTAGCTTTAGTCTTGCTTTAGGAGCAGTGGAATGTGTATTCGCAAATACATCTTTTTGTATGTAAGTTCGTTCGGTTGTGTAAACTATGTTTGCTGTTGGATGCTGATGCAGAGGCTAAAAGCAGAAGCAGAAGCAGAAAAGAAAATTTTCCAGAGATTACCCTCGACAACACTCAGACCTCCGAGTATGGCATTTTGATTGAGGTGCCAACGATTCGAGCCACACACAGAGTGTGAACAATTTAAATTAATTATACAGACTTTATATTGTATAAGTGAGGGAGCTGAGTGATGGGCAATGAACATGGGCTGGGCATGGTCATTTTATACCATTTTAAATAATAACACTGATAAAGTTATAATTTTCATTGCCAAGATTTAAATCATTTTCTTTTTTTTTAAATGAAAAATTTACCATGGCACATGCCGGTGGGCGGTTTTCAATTTTCGTCGAAATTTTTTTCAATAAAGTGTATTTAGAAATCGAATGTTGTTCAAACGAATATTTGGTAATTCCAAGACAAAAAAACTTTGATTTCTTTAGACAAAATTTAAAAGTGTGTCGAATAGTCTGATATTTTTGTTTTGTTTTCAAATTTAATTGTCTGGAAGATTTTTTTTGTATCGAAGAGCAAAATAAAGGTCGATGAAAATGTTAAGGAATGTTGATTTCATTGAAAATACATCAATCATTTGCATATTGAAGACATTTTCAATGATTTTCTCACCCATAAATAGTCTGGTTTTTGGCGTAAGGAGTCTTAACATCAAAATTTGAAATGTTAAAAAATTCCTTCATAAAATAATAACTATGACGAACTGATGGTATTGTGTATTTAGGTTATGTCAAATGTTAGAAAAAAAAACGAATAGAAAACTAGGCCACTTTTGATATTAAAAGACGAATTGGTACATGAGTAGGGAGGTAAATAAAGAACTCCAAAAGTTATGTACAAACAAGAAGTGTAGGTACAGTGGTAACAAAAAGTACTTTATATAATAATACAATTTTAACACTCCCACTTATTATTATAATGCAAACAAATAAATTAATTACAATTCAAAATATTAATATTTTTGCGTTACTGTTCTCCCTTTTTATCAATGACATTGTTGAAGATCTACCTGGAGGCATAAGGATATCTAATTCGGTTGTAAATGTTTTACTATACGCCGACGATCTTGTTATTCTGTCTGAATCATCAGAAAACCTACAATTAATGATTAACCGATTAGCATCTTACTGCAACAGATGGGGTCTAACGATTAATACGGACAAATCTAAGGTCATGGTGTTTTCGCGCTCCTCCCGAAGTCAAAACGTGAAAAGGTGGTACTACAATAGAAATCTACTAGAAGTAACCAATGAAATTAAGTATCTAGGCGTAAAACTTACCCACAATTTGAACTTCAACAACCATCTAAGAGAAAAGGCTAACACTTCACAAAGCTTGTTGAATTCTACATGGAGAAAAGTGTTTACTAATAGTAGAATAATTCTTTCCACCAAGTATAAGATATACGAAGCGGTAGTAAAGTCAACGCTCTGTTACGCATGTCAAGTCTGGGGTGCAGATGAATATGAACATATTGAACAATTTCAGAGAAATTTCTTTAAAAAACTCTTCAACTTACCTCGAAACACACCAAACTATGCAATCTACTTGGAAACAGGATTACCAAAACTCTTAACAAGTACCCTTAAAGCGCAGGCTGATTTTATTATTAAGACTTTAGCCCATGACGACTCAAGGATGACAAAAAAAATTCTCTTATACGAGTTGAGGAATAAATACTGGTTGATTGCTAAGTGGGAAAACTTAGGTACTGCTTGTGGTGAAACACTTCATATTGACCTTAATAACCCCAACAACTTAAAGGAACAGCTGTACCGTATAATTCGAAAGAATGAGGACTTGACTCGAGAAACATTTGTTCTAAATGGTCGTGAATCCGACAGTAGATTGTTATACTCTCAGCTTAACTACAATCTTGAGAAGAGAAACTACTTTAACGATACCTTAACATACCGAGAAATTTCTTTCATTTTTAAAGCGAGATGTGAACTACTCAGCCTAAACGGATGCCCTTATAACGGGAGCTTTGATCAGTTCTGTTTAATATGCAACCTTAAGTCAAAAGAGGACTGCTTCCATTTTATAAGAGTATATGCCCAATATTTAAGCCACACCGACGTTTCTTCTTTGGTAAAAATACCCTTGCAATGCAAGACACCCTTAAAATACTAAACGAGTGCGACTGGAAAAGACTAAGTACATTTTTAGAAGTTATCTTCAAATATAGAATGCTTTTAGTTAGCGAATATGTTTAATTTGTAAATTTATCTATATAATTGTTATCTATAAAAAACGTTTGAAAGAATTATAATTCTTGTCAACCAGGCTGACGGCTTAGCCATAGCTTTAAAATTCATGTATAAATTTAAACTTAAACAATTATTGAATTAATAAATGAATTTGTTACTTACTTACTTACTTACTTACTATTAATATTTTTGCAAAATAATTCAAATTTAACTGCTGCGAGTGGCTTTGTAAAAGCATCAGCTAACTGCTTGTTTGATGACACAAAACAAATATCGAATCGGCCTTCGTTGAATTTCTCTCGGATGAAGTGAATACGAACATCGATGTGTTTAGTTCTAGCGTGATATTCGGGGTTCTTCACCAGCTTTAAAGCACTTTGGTTGTCGATATATAATATAGCACTGGTTTAGTGTTTTGAGGAACTAGCAGATCGTGTATGAGCGCGTCAAGCCACATCAACTCCTTGGCTGCTTCCGATGCAGCTACATACTCTGCCTCAGTTGTACTTAATGCTGTACATCGTTGCCTTTTCGACGACCAAGAAATGGGACTTCTTCCAAGAAGACAAACTTTTCCACTCGTTGAACGTCTTGTCGAATAATCTGCTGCAAAATCAGCATCACTATAAATAGAAAAATTCAAATTAACGTTGGGTTTAAATAATATATCAAAATTTTTAGTTTTTTTTTTTTAAATATTTGAAAATTCGTTTGACAGCTTTCACGTCATCAGAACTTGATTTATCCAAAAAACGGCTCACTACTCCCACTGCATACGAAATGTCTGCCCTTGTTCCAATAGCTAAATACATCAAGCTACCTACTGCTTCACGGTAAGGAAATCTGGTCACAGGTAATGAACTTTCTGTTACAATTGCAGATCTGCTTCCGAGATCACTGGGTGTAGTTACTGGACATGAATCTGACATGTTAATCTTGCGAAACACCCTATCGACATAATTCGACTGATTAACAAAGTATCCACCATTTGCTTTGTGAAAAATTTGAAGTCCAAGATAATAGTTTGTTTTAAAAAGTTTAATCTTGAAATGTTGAGTTAAAAAACTTTTGATGTACTCCATATCATGTTCATCTCGCACAGCAAGCAAACCATCATCTATATAGACTGCAAGATAAACATCTCTTTGCTTGTGTTGTAGCACGAAGACACATGGGTCAGCTTTAGAGATCTTAAAACCAAAATCGGACAATAAACTCGTGAATCTGGTATTCCAAAATCTGGAGGCTTGTTTCAAGCCGTAAAGACTTTTAACAAGTTTGCAAACTCGGCCGGAACCATCATTGTACCCCTGTGGCTGGCACATGAAGATTTCTTCGTCTAGCTCACCATTTAGGAACGCAGTCTTGACATCGAATTGGTGGAGTTCTAGGCATTGACTGGCTGCAATAGCGAAAATTGAGCGAATCGATGTGAACTTTGCAACAGGGCTAAAGGTTTCTGCATAATCGATTCCTTCTTGTTGATTAAACCCTTTAGCAACAAGACGTGCCTTGTACCTCTCGATGGTATTTTCCGATGGCAACTTCGCTTTATAAACCCATTTGTTTTTGATTACTTTGCGGTTTGGGGGTAGGTCAACCAGCTCCCATGTTCCATTAGCCCGGAGATTCCATCTCTTCATCCATAGCCTTGTTCCAGTCGTCCGCTTCATCTGATTTTTGAGCATCTTCAAATGTTTCTGGCTCGTAAAAACTGCAAATAAAAGCATACCCTTCTAAGGCGTTAGTGTAAAATCCAGAACTTGCTTTTAAGTTATTTTGGGAATGGCTACGAAGTTTTTCTCGATAGCTGCTTCCTATTGGATTTGCCTCAACACATACATCCGCCTTATTAGCCAGTGTTTTGACGCTTTCAGAATGACTTCGAAGTTTCTCTCGGTAGTTACTGGGATCAACATCGATACGTGCCTTTCTCTTGGTTTTTTCAGGTTTAATAATTGAATCATTTTTCAAACTTCCAACATCATTTTCCTCCATAAGTTGGGGGCGGTTTGAATTTATATCGACTACTGAGAATTCTTTGAACAACACATCTCTTGATATTTCTATTTTGTTTAATTTTTGAAACCATACACGGTAACCTTTAACATTGTCAGGGTATCCAACAAAAATTCCTGGTTCTGACTTTTTATCTAATTTCTGTCTTTTTTCTTTTGGTATATGTACAAAAACTTCGCTTCCAAAAACTTTTAAATTGTCAAAAGACATTTTTCTATTATAATACAATTCATAGGGAGTTTTTGACTTGTCAGGACTAGGTCCAAATCGGTTTATTATGAAGGCAGCCATATTAACCGCTTCAGCCCAAAGTTTGAGCGGCAAATTCTTAGCATGGAGCATCGTTCTTGCTGTTTCAACTATAAACCGCATATCTCGCTCTGCTCTGCCATTTTGCTGAGGTGTATAAGGGACACTGGTCTGATGGCAGATTCCATGGCGTTGAAGCAAGCTTTAAACTTCTTTATTTTTAAATTCTAAGCCATTATCAGATCGGAGAATTTTAATATGACGATCAAACTGAGAACGGACAAAACTTATGTATTTTTCAATCATCGCACAAGCTTGCGATTTCTCAATTATAAAGAAAATGACCCTGAAGTTGGAGTAGTCGTCTTTGAAAAGACACAAATATTTTGACCCAGCAATTGATGACACTTGCATTGGGCCACACAGGTCTGTATACACCAATTCACCAGCCACCTTAGCACGAGAACTACCTTTGGGAAAAGGGAGTCTATGCATTTTTCCAATTGCACAAGCATTGTTGAACTCCGTTTTAACTACGTAAAAGAAGGAGCGAACACGAAACTAATGTGTGATCGCCTTAAGGGCATTGTCTTTGTAGCTTTCATTTTTTCAATTCAATTATTCAACCACCACCAACTTCACTCCAAGATGTGATTCTTTTTACTTCATTCTTTTTCTTTCCATTTTATTCTCTCATTAGACTCAATGTGAAACGCAGATGTGCAACTTAAACTTATAAAAAACTTAAACTTATAAACTTTTGTAAAACAAAATTAAGCACATTTAACATAGTGTAATAAATTTTATCAAACTTTATTGTAAATTCATTTTGGTTTAAATATTTGAACTTTCTAAATAAATTCCTGTTTTTCTCTCATACAACCATCACAGAAAAAATTTAATTCTTCAGAAAATTGAATTTCATTAGATTTTAGGAAACTTCTTATTTGACCAGCACACATGTGGCCAAGGTGCTCATGCCAGATTTGTAGTGGTTCAGCCTTCAATGAAATACAAGCTGAATGTAAATTTTGTGGATCCACTACCTTGAACAACATTTTAAATAAACGATTTGAGCGAATGCCTACAGCAACAACAGCATCATTAGCCTTTACAATTTTGCATTTGTCTCTAGATGAAGTTAGAGTGTAATTCTTGTCTAGAGCACTACCAGAAGAAAACAGATTTATTTTGACATCAGGAACAAAGTACACGTCAACAAGTTTCTTTTCAACCCATTCCTGATCATTGAAAGCTAATATTTTGATTGAGCCTCTACCACGTGCTTGAATTTTACTTCCATTCCCTATCGTTATCGGAACCGGCTCCTCAAGATCTACATATTCACTAAACCATTCTCTTCGAGAAGTCATATGCTCACTTGCGCCTGAGTCTAGTACCCAGTCATCTGCACCGATTACCAAATTAGAATTTAATGTAGAGCAAACCAAAGCATCGCAATCGCTATCACTACTCTCTTCTTCGTTTGCATAATTTAAACTTTTATTTTTATTTGGGCAATCGGTCTTCCAATACCACTGATTACATGCAAAGCACTTACCTGGACGTTTTTTCTTACTCCGAGTATTTTGATGAAACTTTTGTCCATGAGCTTTGCGTGCGACAAGTGCGCTACTTTCCTCAATAGGTGCTGATGACGATGCGGCGTGGTCCATTGCGTTTAACCGGGTTTCTTCCATGATGAGACGTGACCTCAGATTTTCAATTGTTCGGCTTTTAATGTCTGTGGACTCCCAAGCACTGAAAAAAAAAATGGTTGCCTGTAAAGTCGGTTTTACGGGCGAAGATTTTACGTGACAACGTCTTTTTCTCGGTAGAATATTTATTGATATGAATATAATTAAATTGCACAATAGGAACAAGGAATTGAATGAAAATAAGAATTGCACAAATTTTTTAAACTAATAATTTACTTAACACTATCAACATTTATCAATAGTATGACATAACCTATAAACTCAGTTTCTCAACTTTTGTATCAATCTAACAATTATTCAATCAATCATAGTTTACGATAATGAAATATCAGTGTACAATTATTTACCTTTATTGTTGTAGTTGTTGTAAATGACGAATCTAAGCACTCCACATTTTCACTACAGACACAGCTGACGATACTTTAACCACACGTGTGAACTTGTATTATGACGCTTTCTTGTTTTTCCAACGCCAAGAACGTTCGAGAAAGACAGAGACACAAGCATGCGCCGATTCAATGCGCCTAATTCTCTAGTGCTGCGCGCGCGGCAGACCGATCATAGTTGAGTGGGAGAGAGACGCAAGGCATTCGGCGGGCCTCTCTCTCGTTCGGTGACTCATCGTAACGTTACCGGGCATTACACTTTTTCATAAGTGACTCCCAGCCGCAACCTAATTTAAGACGTTGTCACGTCAAAATAGGAGAAACGACTGGGCAGAGTCATTAAAATTTTTGCAATAAGCATAGACGGAGAAACCACTTCTCCAACGTCTCCTAGCTGCTGCACTAAGCTTTCTAATTTGCTCATGTGCGTGGCCATGTCATCCGCTGGATCTTTTTGAAAGCTATAGAAACGCTGTTGAATTAAACTTATACTTGCGCTTGATTTCTGCTCGTAAACTGAACACAATTTGTTCCACATGTCACCAGACGTCAAACAGTTCATAATGTGAACCAGGGGCTGCTGTCCAACACACGTTGCAATGATTTTCTGAGCCTTACGATCTTTGATACGCCATGCCCTCAGCTTTACAACTTCAGTGTCTTCCGGGATCACCTCTTCCCCATTTACCAACTCGAATAAATCGCTCGTGTTTAGAATAATTTTTAATTGGAACTTCCAAATGTTCCATTGTTCTGAGCATTGCAATTTTTCAATTTTTGCATAATCACTGTCCATCTTAGAAATTATTCTTGAAACAAAAGTATCTAACACGATATCAAAATAATTTATATATTTCGCGAAACTTTTAATATCAATAACTTCTCTTAACTATTTCTGAAAAAAAAATCTTAAACGCGTTCTTGGGTAACTGGGCCCATAACCTATTAAACTTAGCAGAATAAAAAGACGACCGTTCACTTAAGAAGATTCACAGCAAGTAGTGGTAATTTATTAAGAAGCTTATTAACATTATGTAACAACAGAATTGGTACATGAGTAGGGAGGTAAATAAAGAACTCCGAAAGTTATGCACAAACAAGAAGTGAAGGTACAGTGGTAACAAAAAGTACTTTATATAATAATACAATTTTAACAAGACGAGTATCTAAAAAAAAAAAAAAAACAAAAACAGAAAAATAGGAAGTTACGTCTTTTTAACAAAGGTTGCAGTTGCAGCACCATATCCTTTTTATGAAACTTTCCATGACCAATTCCAGCCTAATTATTATTCTTGGATTTTCCGATCTCCAAATTCAGTGGAAATGGAAACGAAACATTTGATGCATTTTAAGAACCTAATTAGCACGATCGGCCTTAGTTGTTGTGCTAACTTAAATTTAAAAGCATTAGAACTTAACTGTGTAATATGTTTTTTGGAAAGCTTAGTATACTTGATTGGTAGATCTCCCAAAATCAGCAGATTTTTCGGAAAAAATGTCTACCAATTTCCTATCAACCATGTAAACATCCAATATTGGCAAAAAATTGGCAGCCAATCTTCGCTCATTTTTCCATCAAAAAATTTGTCGACTTCTTGCAATCGTTTGAACTCGTCTAATCATCCAATTTTTTTTATTTTCAAATAATAGGACGATTATCTATTAATTGGAAATCGGATGATATTCTTGCGAATAACATCATCTAATTTTTAATTGGAAAACTACAAAAATGGAAAGAAAAAAAGAAGATCATTGTCTTTTTTTTTTTATATATATATTGTACGCGCACTCAAGGGGATATGAATACCCCTATAATGATTATACACAGAGCGAGTTATTAGGAAGGGAGGATAGGATTTGAAAGGAGATACCGATGCACATTGGTTTTGAATGCCTGCACATTGTAATGAGTGGGAAATATTGAGTCTGGTAAAGCATTCCACATTCGTGTAGTGCGACTAAAAAAATAAACTCTGTACTTTATAGTACGTCCGAAATTGGGCTCAAGGGTAAACTGATGGGCATTCCTAAAAGAACGAGTATTACGGTTGAATTGTTTGAGGGGAGGAATGCAACTGGCTATTTCATTAGAGCATTGCTTATGGAAGTAGCGATACAATAATGAGAGACATGAAACCTTGCGACGGTGCTCGAGAGATTCAAAAGTTTCAGTTAGACAACGGTCACCTATCATTTTTAGAGCTCTCTTTTGAATTCTGTCCAAGAGACTCAAGTGGGTTATAGGAGCACCTGCCAAAATATGGGAATCGTACTCAAGTTTTGGACGAATATAGGCTTTATAAATTATAGCCAGATCAGAAGGGGTAAAAAACTTTTTGCATCGTCGGAGAAAACCTAAACACTTAGCAGCATTTTTGGCGATGTAAAATATGTGAACACTCCACAACAAGTAGTTTGTAATGCACATACCTAGGACTGATAGCTGTTCAGTCTCCTCGATGCAAGTACCACTCATGGATAGTGGCATTGGTGGAGGGTTACGCTTTTGTGACAGTAGACAGCATTGAGTTTTCGAAGCATTAAATTCTACACGGTTTTTGATTCCCCATTGAACAATGCTGTCGAGATCAGAATTTAATGAGCTTATCATACGCTGCCGTTGGTAGTCCACATCCGAAGAACAAGAATGAGAATCTAAAAACGAATATGAAAAGCTAGGGTACTGTCATCCGCGAAACAATTTAGTGGGTTAGAAGTTTCAGACAAAAGATCATTTATAAAAATAAGGAACAGCGTCGGAGACAAAACGGAGCTCTGTGGCACACCAGCGTTTATTTTATAAATATCAGATTTGAACCCGTCCAATACTACTTGAATTGAACGGTCCGAAAGGTAATTTCTAACCCAACGAAGAAGGGATTCATCAATACCAAATGCACGCATTTTCGATAAGAGAGCTTGATGCCAAACTCTATGAAATGCTTTTGAAATATCAAGTGCAATAATCTTGCTTTCTCCAAAACGATGTAAAGATTTGTTCCACTGTTCGGTGAGATAAACCATGAGATCACCAGTGGACCTATTGCAACGAAAGCCATACTGCCGTTCATTAAGAAGCTTCCGTTCTTCAAAATATTTCTTAAGCTGAAAATTGATCAGCGTTTCCATGACCTTGGAAAGAAGGGAAGTTAGTGCAATTGGACGATAGTTAGATGGTGAGGAGGATTCGCCTTTTAGGGACAGGCTGGACAAATGCAGTTTTCCATCCACTCGGAAAGAGACCTGTAGAATAGGACAGATGGAAAAGCTTACGCAGTGGTTTTGCCAGCATTGAAGAACACCTCTTCAGAACAATACCGGGGATACTATCCGGGCCAGCGGATTTGTGAATGTCAAGATTTTTAAGTACTCTAGTAACTGAACGAGTGCGAAAGAAGATTCGTCCCATAGAATCGTTTACGCTTTCAAGTGAGTCATGTCACTCACTGGCAGCATCGAATTAACAGCAAACTGTGCTGCAAGCAAATTGGCTTTATCAATCAAGCTTACATAGGGAGTGTAATTGGAAACGAGCGTAGGAACTGACGATGACGTTGTGTTACGCACATTTTTTACAAATGGCCAGACATTTTTACTACCACTGGGACATTGTAGTATTTTTTGCCGTAATTTCTGGTCATGCAAAAATTTAATGCGTCATATATGTCCGTTACAGGTCTTTCTAGCTTGTTTGAACTTATTCCGGTTTTCCTCAGTTGGGTTGGCTTTGTAATTCCGGAAACTTACATTTTTGATCCTAATAACCTCTTTACAGCTCGAATCAAACCATGAGTTTTCTTTGGGTTTGATAGATTTTACCCTATTCGGGATAAAATTTCTCATTCCACAAAGAATTAAGTTTGTAATCATATCTGCACTGGAATCCACGTCACTATCGAGGAAGCATAGTGACCAGTTAAAGTTCCTGAAGAATTCATTGAGACCGTCCCAGTTGGCTTTCTCATATTGCCAAACGGTTCTCGTAGGGGTTTTAACTTTAACTGGCGTTTTTTGGCATGAGAAATTTGCAGATATGACACAGTGGTCTGATGTGCCTAGAGGTGATAATACACTGACAGTATATTTATTAGGATCAGAGGTAAGAAACAAGTCTAGAGTGTTGGCGGATTGACCTGCAACGTCAGGAATCCGAGTTGGCTCGTCAACTAACTGAGTCAGGTGGTTTAACTCAGCAAAAATCTCGACATACCTTCCTTCGGATGTTGTCTGACCCGAATAGCGCAGCCACGAAGAATTGTGTACATTAAAATCGCCCGTAACAACGATCTCACTGGAAAATGGGATACAATTCTCTGAATAGAGTCGGACAGCAGCGCATCGAATTCGTTTGAAGTCGAATTACTATCCAAACTTGGGCTGCGATAAATAAAACAAGTATGAATGATGCGCCTTTGAACAGTAAATTTGAACCATATATAATTAAAATTTGTATTAATACATTGGCCATACTGTGGCAGAAGCTGGTAGGCAACATCATTACGGACGTAAACGTCTAGACCATGGTGAGAAAAGAATAATGGCACTAAGCTGTAACCATGAAGGATAAACTCCGTATGATCGGTGTTTACGCCAACCTGGGTTTCACTTAGTGCCAGAACAGCTGGCCTGTTTAGAGCAGTATGGACGTATACAGAACACAAATTTTTTCTTAGCCCCCGAATGTTGCTATATTCGACACAACACTTACCAGCCATCACAATACACAAAAACATACAAAACAAAGTTAAGAAGGTTTGGATGCTTTTTGTAGGTTGTAGGTTACGCGGAGTATAAACTACCTAAGGAAACGGTTTGGCAGAACGTTGACCAAATGGTCAAAACTCCCTACAATTAACAATGTCTCGATCTCCTGGAAATTCTTTGAGCCGATGCTGTTTTTAGAAATAATCAACGGAATCCACATCACTGGCATTCAAAAAATATGCTACCAAGATAGCCGCATTTCATATTCTCTGTCATCTGCCAAGAAAATTGTCTTCCAATGAGTCTACCAATTTTTTGTTTTTTTTTTTTTTAAGTCTTCCAACAATGTAAACAGACAATTTTTAATTGCAAGACAAAAAAAATGCAGGACTGGGTCGCACGAACTTGCTCCTGTATGCAAATAGTCTGTTTAAAAAAAGTACCTATATAAGATTTAAAAATATACCTGTAAAATAAGTTTGTTTGATTTGTCAAAAAAACCTCCATTTTTCAATTTTTTTGTTTGAAAATCGTTAGACCGGTTTTATTTAAATTAATTTTTTTATATATACAAATTTTGAAATTGGACAGTTACCTTATTCAGATCACCTTCCAATAATTGTTTCCTTTCAAATTTATAGTTTTATGATCGAGAATGAACGGAACATGACGTTACTTCCTAAATTAGCGTGGAGAGGCAAAAGGTAACAATTATCGAGAGAACTTAGAAAACTTGCTAAGAAATCAAGAAATAGCCAACTTTGATCAACTAGAAAATGTGATTAAAACAGCATATCCTATTTCGAACCAGCAGAGAAATGGTAATAAGTTATTTGTCGAACCATGGTTTGATAGTGAGTGCCTAAATACAAAGCAGAAATCATTTTCGTAGTTGCGAGTTTTCCAGCGCAACAGCAGCAATTTCAACAAAAAACAATACATGGAAGCAAACAAGTTGTTTAAAGAGCTATGCAAACACAAAAAAAAATATTTTGAAATGGAAGCCCAAAAACTGGCGAGCTGCAGAAATTCGGCTGAATTTTGGCAATTGGCTTGGAAACTTAACGGTGTACAATACACAATTGGTCGACACCTTAATTCTGATGTTTTATCGCGGCACTTCAATATGCTTCTTAATCCAGTTATGAACCGGGTTGTCATTCATTATGCTGCTCCAGGAGTCGAGAATCAAATCCTTGATCAACGAATAACTCCGGATGAGGTGAAACTGGCAGCTGAGGGCCTTAAAGATAGAAAAGCACCAGGGTCTGATAGAATACCAGCTGAATTCTATAAATATGCGAATAGCGGCCTTTTTGAAAGTTTAGCTCTCTTGTTCAATAATGTTTTTGAAACAGGCGTGATACCGCTTCAGTTCAAGGAAGCACTGATTTTTCCTATTTACAAGAAAGGATGTGCATCGGATCCAGCAAACTATCGGGGAATTTCGTTTCTTAATGCATCCTATAAAATATTTACCGCAATAATGCAACGAAGACTGTCAACATGGATAAAGGAAAATAAACAATTAAAAGAATTTCAAGCCGGCTTTAGACAAGGGTATTCAACTGTTGATCATATATTTGTGCTGAGGAGTATTGCAGATTCATTCTTAGACCAAGACAAAAAACTCTACGTGTTCTTCATTGACTTCAAAGCTGCGGAATGTCTCTGAAGTTTGGCAGACTAATTGAAAACATATATGAAGACACTCGAGCTGCTGTGTGGAATGGTGAAGAAAAGCCTAATTGGTTCCAATTTGGATCAGGGGTTAGGCAAGGTTGCACACTAAGCCCGCTTTTATTTGCAATATTCATAGAGGATCTAATCGACTGGTTGCCCGGAGGTATTGTTTATGCGGGGACGCTGATTAAAGCTCTGCTATTTGCAGACGACATTGTACTGCTCGCATATACTCCAGAATCACTTCAACTAATGATTAATCGGATACACGAATATTCCAAACGTTGGGGATTAATTGTCAATTTAGAGAAGTCGAAAGTGATGATCTTTAAAAAACATGGAGGGAGAAATTGCGCAAACGAAAAGTGGAAATTCAATGGAGAATTGATTGAAGTGGTTAAAGAGTTTAAATACTTAGGAGTTACCTTCATGAAGAACTTAAGTATGGAGAAACACTTTAGTGAAAAGCTTAATAAAGCGAAAATGGCGATAAACCTCACATGGAAAAGATGTTTTACGAACGAATCTGTGGCTCATAGTAGCAAATACAAAATTTTTGAAACGGTAGCAGAATCCATTATGCTTTACGCTACACAAACTTGGGGAAGTAAATATTATGAGATGGTTGAAAAGCTTTTGCGCTTCTACATTAAACGAGCATTCTATTTGCCAGCCAACACACCGAACTATGTCATAATGCTAGAAACGGGAATTTCTCCACTTTTTGTGAAAACATTAA
The DNA here is from genome assembly GCA_920104205.1 of Eupeodes latifasciatus. Classification (NCBI taxonomy): domain Eukaryota; kingdom Metazoa; phylum Arthropoda; class Insecta; order Diptera; family Syrphidae; genus Eupeodes; species Eupeodes latifasciatus. The sequence continues at coordinate 386,231,894 of OV049924.1, read as the reverse complement.
AACTGCAAGTGGATTACATAATTAGAAGCTTAAATTTGGCAGACTATCGTTTACCCAAAATATCAGCTCTTAAGGCCATCAATTCAAGGAGTGGATAGTATCGCGAATGGCTTGGCATTTCTTGGGAAAGTGTCCTACTCTAAGAGAAACGAGAAGGTGTATCTTTGGAAAAAATTTTCTAACCATTGAGGAAGTAATATTCGAATTAAATCAAATGAATGTTTCTTAACTGTATCAGTTCTGTACAATTGCTTTAAGATATCGAAATAGAATCTTACAAGGACTTTTTTGATGAAACACCTTTTTTATTTTTATTATTATGTGATAATTGTTAATTAAAATAAATTAAAAATCGCTAATTATAAAATTTAAAGTCAAATTTAAAAAATAATTAATATTGTAAAAGTATATAAATAGTCAATTCAGCAGACGGCAGATAGCCATGTCTAATGATTTTGTTTTATATTAAAATGTTATATTAATTTTATTAATTATGAATAAAATCAATTCTAATCTAATCTAATCTAATCTAATCTAATCTAATCTATATACAAATTTTCCATTTTTTCTTAAAAAAAATGTTGTTATGCAGCTGTTTAGTGATTGTAAATATACGTTTTATATTTAAATTTCGAAAAAAATGTGGACCCTTTTTCGAGATTTCGGATCTTGAAAAAAAAATTCAATATTTTTTCAAAAATCCAAAAAAAAACAGATACACTTTTGATCATCAAATATTGAAATCGGTTCATTAGTTCTGAGAATTATCAAAACAAAGTTACGGTTCTATGAGCGGTACCCTTCTGGAGCAATACAAAAATACATTTTTTAACTAAAAAAAGCCAAGTTAAGAAAAAAAAATTAAAGACAATTTAATACTAATCAATCACTTATGGCGGAGGGAAATTTTTTTGTCGAGAATAGAAATTTAGTCTGGACGAATCATCATCATATATGTATACTATTTCGTTAGCATGTCTCCCTTTTTCGGCTCTCATACGGAACTAATTTTAACAAATAAGGTGTCAAAACAAAGAGAATTTTCCGTAGGCTATGCGAATTGTATTTTAATGAATATCAATTTATAATTTGTTGAAAAAACTTTACTTTTTATTATAATAAAAATATGAAATAAGTACTCGGAAAATATTATGTTAAGTGAAATTGTTTGTGTATTTGACTGAACTTATCGAATACACACTATTTTTTGTCGGTAAGCTAGTTTCCAGGTATTTCCTTTGTATTCAAGGCGCTATTCATCCCAAGAGACAACTCATTCTAGGACAACTCATCCCGGAAATGAAAAATATTTGTAAGCATACTTAACGAAATGTATTTAACTAGTTCGTTCAAAGCTGTTTCCTTTGGAAAGCTTTATTTAAATTTCATATTAGAAGAACCAGGATGGAAAATAAATTATCTGAAGATAAGAAAGAGGAAGAACATGTATGTTTAAATTGTAAAGCGATCGCCTATTGGTTGTGTAGTTAGGTAGGTGTCTAAAACGGATAAGAAATAAAATAGTTCATTGGCGTGCTCAGCTTTATACGATAGATAGATGAAGGAATGTTTATGATGATAATGAAGTTAAAGTTTTCAGGAAAAACATGGAGTTATTATTACGTTCAGTTTATATTTTTCGTTAAAGTTTAAAAAAAAACAAGCATACGAACAGGTACAAGAAATTGCTATTCATGTGTTGTTTACAGTCAGGCTCTTGTGCCTTGTGACTTTAGTTATGAAGTGACACGTAAGCAGTAGTTGTAGAGGTTGTACGTAATACCTATATAGGTATAATGTATATACGTTGAACAAGTGATTCTAATAGAAAATACATATACTCTTTCTGACCCGTTTCTTTAACTTGTACTAAGTATTAATTTTTTTATATAGGCGAAGGCAAGTAAAATATGTGTGAAACAACCTTATTCTTAAATAATATTATTTTAAAGGTACCAAGATAATACTTCTTGATAGACACTTTAAAATAGATTATTGATTAAATATATCATATTCGTTAATCCGATGAAGTGGCGCTACACGGCCATCGTTGGTATTTACAATAGTTATAGTTATAAAAATACATAAATATGTACCAAATGCATTAATTTGGATAAAAGATAGGAATGTAATTAAAATTTTGTCAAAATAATGCGCTCTTTCGGGCTCATGCACAGGATTTGATCTGATGAGATTGGAGGGGGTTATATTTAATACAGTTGAAATAATTAAAAAAAAAAAACTATTTTAAGATTCAAAATTTTACCAGAAAAATAAGTTGGTCTTCAAAAAATTTAAATGCTATATTATAAATCAAAAAACCCTTGATTTTTCAAATTTTTTTTTAAAAATCGTTAGAGCGGTTTTTTTTAAATTATTTTTTTATATATAAAGTTTTTCAATTTTGTTCTAAAAATATTTTTGGTATGCAGTTGTTTGGCGATTGTAAATATACGCCCTACATTTTAATTTCGTAAAAAAATGTTGAACCGTTTTTGAGATATAGAATTTAAAAAAAAAATCAATATTTTTTTAAAAAATCCAAACAAACAAAAATTGCACTTTTGATAATCAAATATTGTTAAGGCAATATAAGAGCTCGTTCAAAAAAAAATTATTGAAATGGGTTCATAAGTTGCTGAGAAAATTAAAAAAAAAACAAAATAACGGTTCTATGAGCGGTACCTTTCCGGAGCAATAGAAAAATATGTTCTTCTGACTTAAAGAAGCCACGTTAAAAAATAAAATTTAAAAAAAATTTATCGGTTTGTTTTTGAGAAAATTTGAATATTCGATTTTTGACCAAAAAAATTGTAAGGGGGCCACTGTTAGTTTTGATCTTAAAAATAGAAATGAAAAAAACGCCTAACGCGAATCTGGTGAAAACCTTAGCTTCCAAGTTTGAACTCAATCGACCCAATGGTTTAGGCTGTAGGAGCGTGGACAGACAGACAGGACATACGGACGCAATCGCAGGACCCACTTTTTTCGACTTCTCTACCATCGTAATCTCGAGTTCGTAATTTTGCACAAATGCGAAACTTGCCATATAGTTCCTATATGTTGCAAGTGAAAATTGTCGACCATTATCAGCCGCAACCGTATAAACGCACAATTTGCACTTGATAGAAAATTAGCAAAGGTCACCTAATTGGATGTTATTGGAAGACTTTTGCAAGTTCTGCCAATATTGGAAGATCTTCCAATCTTGTTAGGTTAGGTTAAAAGGGGTGTGCACAGCATGAAGCTGTTGCATACACGGGGGCCTACTGGTCCATTGTGATCCCCTGTAAAAGTAGTTAGTATCAATGCTCCTCAATTTTGCCGATTAGCGTAGACTGGCTCGTTAATTTCCTCATGTTTGCCATTGAGACCTGTGCTAGATCATCCAGTTCTCCAACAAACCTGTTTCCGAAATGACGGAGTCGGCTGGTTTGGAGGTTCGGACAGTCGCAGAGCAGGTGTTTAAGGGTTTCTATATCCTCCTCATCCTGACAGCTCCTACAAAAATCGGGTGCAAATGCCCCTATCCTGTTAGCCATTGTGCCAATGGCGCAATGACCTGTTAGTACACCTATCAAGATTTTAATGTTCTTTTTACTCAGCGATAGAATATACCGAGTTTCCTTTTCATTTGTGTTAGGCCATAAACTTTTAGAGATTACGCAATCGTCCCTGGATTTCCAGGAGTTATTGATTTTCTCTTTTAGTTTAAGGTCTATCTTCCACTTGAGTACCCCAATCGGGACGAATGGTCCCCTAACTGAATGGTCGCTACTACTTGTGTCTGCTTCTGACCCTTTCCTGGCTAGTTCATCTACTAAATCATTCCCTTCTATATTGCTATGCCCAGGAACCCAGCAGAGCTTTACCTGGTTAGTGTGGCAGATTTTATTTAGTCCCTTCCTACAGTTTAAAACTGCTTTTGATCTTATGGTCTCACTGACTAAGGCTTTGATAGCAGCCTGGCTGTCCACGAAAAAAGTAATCTCCGAAGAGCTTAGCTTTTCGTGATGTGCCAATTCAGCTGCTTTTCCAATGGCAAAGATTTCGGCCTGAAAGACACTACAGTCAGCTGGGAGTTTATATGACGCTCTGATGTTGAGAGATTGGCAAAACACTCCAGCACATGTTCCTGATTCCATTTTTGAACCGTCAGTGTAGAAAGGGATACCCTGTTTACTTATAAGTGAATTAGGATCCCAACCCTGTCTTTCTGGTATGAAAATAGAAAATTTCCTATCGAAATCTAGTAAAGGGGGGATGTAATCGGTGGTCTCCATCAGTCCTGGAATCGTGTCATATCTTTGTAAGATTAACCCGTGTCCATAAGTGCTGTGCCTCCAAAAACTCAGTTCTCTTAAACTAATTGCATTTTTGGCTGCCGTGCACCTTATGAACTCATCCAGAGACGGGAGGTCCAAGATCATTTCCAATCCAGCTTGTGGTGTGGATCTTTGAGCCCCTGTTATTCCTATGCAGGCTAGTCTCTGTACCTTATTCAGGTTCTTGAGATAGCTTGATTTTTCCACCACCTTTCACCATACAATAGAGCCATAGGTAAGAATGGGTCTGACTATCGCTGTGTACATCCATTGGATGACTTGCGGTCGCATACCCCAACGTACACCGAAGGTCTTTTTGCATGTGTAGAATGCACATAGTGCTTTTTTCATTCTTTCCTCAGTATTACTCTTCCATGTAAGCTTGGAGTCAAGGATTACTCCTAGAAATTTAGCTTCCTTAGAAAGTTTTAGAGGAATACCATTTAGTTTGGGAGGGTTGAAGCCCTCCAGTTTCCGTTTCTTCGTGAACAAAACTAGCTCTGTCTTAGTAGGGTTGACCCCGAGACCGCTCTTAGTTGCCCAAGAAGATAAATCCTTTAATGCATTTTCCATAATGTTTTCGATGATGGTAAGAAACTTGCCTGATACCAAAACCACTATGTCATCTGCATATGCTACGATTTTAGTGCCCTGATCTTTGAACTTTATGAGAATTTTGTTTACTACGAGGATCCAGAACAGGGGTGAGATGACTCCTCCCTGTGGTGTGCCTCTAGTAACTGTTTTCTCGATAGTGCTAACTCATATTTGAGAGTTGATAATTCTGCCATTTAACATGACAACCTTGTATATTTACCTTTAGCTTAAATATAAAAATCGAAGAATGGACTGTTTTTCAGTCTCACTTCCTTTTAATGAAAACTTGTGAGAGTCAAAAGGTTTCATACATCACAAACTTATCCCAACAGATCAAATTTTTTCACCAGTTTCACTATTGACAACCTGAAAGGTTTTTTACTACGAAGGCCTAAAGGTTTTTAAGTTTGGCAAAGTGTGAATTAAAAATGTTCACAATTCTTTTAGTGAATTTTAACAATTCTAATGCTTTGTTGACAGATATATGTAGTTTAGCGTGTAACGTTTCGCTTTTATTGATGACGTTGTTTTTACTTGTCAAATGCGAAAAAATGACACCTGTTCAACTAGCGGACCATAGTTGGTCCATAGTTGGATAGATTCCCCTGGATAGGTACATTTTACAATGCCTTATTAAACGACTTGGATGGCTCAAGTGGCATACATAGGTACTCGTAGCTGTCGAAAAAATAAAAACAACTTTGTTCACAGAAAGCAGACAAAAATTTAGATTTTGAGTTCTTAAGTTATTGTAAAAAAACAATATTCATCTGTCTTGATTGATCGCTGCCAATGAAACCACCATGAAACAACATTTATACATTTTAAGAAAATGTCATTGAACTTGGTGTTAAATGAAATGTGTATAATATGGATGTCTTGTAGTGAAAGCTTATGCCTTTTACAGCAATGTATAATTCAGGTTTAAATTTACAATTTTCTTCTGAAGTAAAAAGATATAAATATAAATTGTTTATTTTAATGCAAAAGATATTATAGAGATCATGACTATTTTTGTCGGCTCACTTTAAATCTCCTTAAACAATACAAAGTAACCTGATACTAGTTTAAGTAAGTAAATAAAACACTTTAGTGAGTCCCCCAGAAGCAATAAGTTGTCAATAAATATAAAATTCAATCAACTTATAAATGGAATGATAATAAAAATAAATATTTACCTATTAACAAAAACAAACAATTTAATAAAAGAAACGTATAGTTATTTAAGATGTGTACATTAAGAATCGTGTTTAGTACATTTATTTAAGTGCAACTGTTACCAAATTAAATTTTTTTTATAAAAGCTTATGTGCTTATGAGATTTCCATTAGTACAAACATTTAATTTTTGTTTGTTGATATTGATCTTTTGATCAAGATTTTTCTCCTGATTAATATTTTGTGATTAAATTTTGATTTAGGATCAAATTTGGATCAAATTTTTCATCAAATAAACCCTTCGATGAAATGGAGTAGTATCAAAATACAAGTTCTTTAATTTCGTTTTTTCACGTTGGTAACACTTACATTTGACACCTGTCAAACTCAGCTGTCATTTGAAGGGTTTTAATGGCTGCGTTCAATCTCGTGTTGGATAGGGTATCTTGGATAGGTGGATTTTTAGATATTTTGTTGAACGAGTTGGATAGTTGTATTGAGATAGCTGTCAAAATATAAAAACAACTTTCAGCTGTTCACAAAAAGCAGAGAACCATTTAAGCTTCGAAGTCAAAATTGTTGTAAGATAAAACATTTAATGGATAATTCAACTGACAATTTAATAAATAAGAGATAACCTTAATCTGTAATCTATGTATGTATGTTAAATTTCCTCTTAGCTCAATTGGAATTCTACGACTAATAACTTACTTGCGAAATCTCCAGTTTTAAACGATTTATGTACGTTTAACAGAAAACTATCCTAACAGAAACGAGGAATATTATGAAGTGACAATACCTAGATATAGTTTGGAAGAATTTCGATCTCATTTCCGAATGAGCAGAAGTTGCTTTTGTTGCATGATATATCCGTTTGGTTATCCAACGCACAACGCTTCTTTAAAAACCATTCAAGGGGCACCATCCACTAGAATAGCCAATAAAATGTGAACAAACTAGTCTTGATATCTATGTATTAACGATTTCAAATTATTAGGATCTCTTGCACAAAGTGCAGCAAAATAAAAGAACTTTTAACTTGGAGAAAAAACTGTTGTTTTTTGTTTGGATCTTCAGTAAGTAAGCAAAAGTGTTCTTCGCCGGGTTTTTGGGTCTCGGAGCTGGTCCTTTCTCTTTCTGCACTCCTCCAAGAAGAGCAGAATGGATTTATGTTCCCAACCTTAAAAAAAAGGAATAGAGTGATTCTACTTTGGGGTTTTGAATCATCTGAAAGAATAACTTACCTTTCTTTTCAGCGACCTTATTTGCTTGTAGCTCCACAAGCTGTCCGCCTCTGTCTGCTTTAATACATAAAAAAAAGAAGTTAGATTTATTTATTTCCACAAGATTAATATATATTTACCTGTATTTTGTTCTACCTCTGGAACAGGATGATGTTCTTCAACTTCAGAATGCAAATTGGTCATCTACAAAACGAGAACAAAATAAGTTAATTTTGAAGTTTAAAAAAATAGATCATAATTACCTTCTAAAATTCGGAGGCAAATAGCTTCTTCATCGTCTATTATGTACAGAACATCCTCAAATACAACTTCAACTAACATTTTGTATTTTGTGTTTTGTTTACCAACAAATACAAAAAGCTGAAATCAATGTTCAAGTTTCTTGAAATTCAACCATGTGTTGAATCAGCTGTTCTGTCAGATACCTATCTACCCCAGAAATTCTTGGATACCTTTGGATTCCTTTTTTGACATCTCAGCTGTTTTTGATCAGCTTTTGTTTTCCACGTAAAACACTACTAAAAAGGTATCCGGATACCCTATCTGTCTGAGATTGAACGCAGCCAATATTAGTTAGACGTTTGTCATTTATGACTACGAATCGCTTAGCAATCAAAAAACGCATTTGAATCATTAAAACAAAAATCTACAAAAATTGGTAATTCAAACGTAACCACTTTTTGAGCATTGCGTGATGATTATGGCCATCATCAATGTAATGCTTGGACGATATTTATACATGTATGCGTTACTGTTTTACTGCGTGAAAAGTTTTGGACGTTTTGGCTACATCAATTTGCCACCAAGATCGTTGTTTTAAAAATCCAAACCTTATAATAAATTAAAATGTTCATCAACTCATCATGTTTAGCTTAACTTTCTAAACCTCTATTCAACTTGTCATCTATCAGTTGTCAAAGTCATTTTTTGTATCAAATTTATCAAAAAGTTACTCATTCACAACATACAAATTTTATTTTGGTAATTAACCACTGGAAAATGAAAATAAGAAAGTGAGTTTTGATAACTTTCAAAGTTCAATGTAAACACAACCTTAACTATTGACCAATTTACTAATGTCAAATACTCCAGCAATAACGATATTTCCACCATGACGCAATGGCAGTGTTCAGTAATGTAAGACTTTTTTAAACAATAATGTGAGTTTTATGTCCCTGTTAAACGAAAATATCAGGCTTTGCAAATTGATCAATTTTCGGTCTACCAGTTGCAAATTAAAAGAAATCTTCTATTCTTTGAGAATGAGACTTCAGATGGAGAAACCAGCCTTGGCTAGTGTATTCAAGGAGGGGTCTAACAAATATAATGTTAAAAAACGTTTTGACATACAGAAGTTCGAAAATTCTTAAGATTAACGGTTTATAAAACCATGTTCTATGGATTGGTTTGTCAGCTAAGTCATAAGATTCAATACTTTTTTGAAGAGGAGTTTCTTTTTGAAATTTATCATAAATGGAAATGAACTCGGTTTGAAGCACATTGTTACCAACCTTAAGTCTCCTTTACAGTCTTTAATAGAAAAATTTCTAATATATAAAAATGAATCGCAAAATGTGTTGGTAAGCGCATAACTCAACAACGCCTGGACCAATTTGGCCAATTCTTTTTTTAAAATGTTCGTTGAAGTTGAAGGATGGTTTTTACGGCGAGAAAAATTCGAATAATGGCCGGAAAACCATAAAAAACGCCCTTTTCTTTTTCCTTATGTGTGATGATATTTTGTATCAAATACGGAATAGAGTGGGAAATCCAAATATACAAATCAATTGAGGACATGTGCTTGATGATATCAAAGGTCAAACAAACTATTAACTCAATCAGGCCTGACCGCGCCTAATCGTCCAATGCATGATGCTTTTAACCAAGAGTTGCATCGAGAAAAACTGTATGATCTCAACACTTTGAAAGAATTAATTCAAACAAATCTTCCACTGTTGAATGAACAACAGAAGTATGTATTTTATACTCTTATGAAAGTAGCAAATGATGAAACTGGAGGGATTTACTTCTTAGACGCACCTGGTGGGTGGTACAGGAAAAACTTTTTTGATTTCATTAATATTAGCAACAACTCGCTCACAAAATAAAATTGCACTTGCACTCGTTTCGTCGGGAATCGCAGCAACTTTGCTTGAAGGTGGTCGAGCAGCTCATTCAGCTCTAAAATTGCAATTTCGAAGAATTCTGCAATGGCAAAGGTTTTGCAGCAATGTAAATTGATTCTTTGGGATGAATGTACGGTGGCATATAAAAAATCTTTGGAGGCTTTAGACAGAACCTTAAAAGATCTACGAAGCAATAATAACAGATTTTGTGGTTCAAAACGATCAACGACAGCTAATTAAATCAATATATGTCAACATATATTCCACCATTACACAGATAATTATATAATTAGCTTTTGCATTACGTTACGTACAGAAATTTATCCCAAAACAGAACCTATCTAATACACAAACCTTTAATACGCTTTTTCTTGTAAACCAAAAGTATACAGAAAAGAAGTACACTCTTCATAACAAAAAGTGGACAAAATCCCATATTAAAAAATTCATAATAAATTTAATTAGTAGAAAAATAAATCACATAAAATGGGAGAACAGAATATTTTAAAGGCGATTTTTGATCTTAAAAATGAATTAAAAACCGATATTGATGGATTAAATAAAAACATTGATGAAAAATTTGGTACCACAAAAAAAGAGTTGCAAGATATTAAAATAAAGCAAAATGAACTTGAAAAAAGAATAATTAGTATGGACATGGAAACAAGAAGAAAAAACATCTTAATACATGGATTGGAGGAAAACGAAACAAGCCAAGAAACACTAGAAGCTACTATACTCGACCTAGTTAACAAAACAATGTATGTTCCACTTGATATAAGCGAAATAGATGCAGCAGATGCAGCAAAAACAAGACTAATAAAGTTGAAACTCACAACATCAAGGAAGAAAAACTTAATTATGCAGAACAAAGAGTATCTAAAGGAATTACCCAATAAAATATATTTTAATGACCTGCCCAAAGAAATCGCAGCCGAAAGAAAACAAACGAAAAGTGTTTTAAATGAACTCAAGGCTCAAGGAGTAGCTGCATCAATCAAAAATGGAAAAATCTTCGCAGATAATCAGCCTGTAGCAAAGGAAATTATAAATGACATTAGTAGGAAAATGTCTGAAGAAAACAAAGAAAATACACAGAAGAAAATAGCAAGGTCATTCGAAGAAACATCTAATTCTAAAAATGATAAAAATAAAACTCTACAAAACAGTAAAAAACATAAACAAGAATTTAAAAAAGGCTCAATTTCCATGAAAGAATTTCTTGAAGCCAATGTAACACATTTAAATAACTAACAATCAACCAACAAATTTTCAAATGATATACACAAAAACAACACCAGGCACGATCAAATGAATAAGAGTAAGACTAACGATAAAAAGACTTCCTCAGTACGGTTGGCCACCGCGAGGGAGTTAGGCCAAAACCCCCCAAGTCTAAGTTACCATCACTCAGACACAAGAAATCTCGATAGTAAAAACAGATCAGGATACAAAACAAAAAATATTCAAAAATATGAAAAAGAAAAAAATCAAATAACAGATTTAAATATATGCACATATAATATCAGAAGCCTATCAACAAATGAAAAACGCACCGAATTTGATATGGCTATTAGAAACATAAACTGGGACGTTATCGGTTTGGCGGAAACAAGATTATTTGGAGAAAAACTGTTGGAAGAGGAAAACGGAAATATTTTTTTCTATATAGAACAGACCAAAGGCCTATATGGTGTTGGAATGCTTATAAATAAAAAACTGAAGAAAAATATTAAAGTGTTAACTCTACACAACGAAAGAATTGCATCATGCGAATTGGAGATCAACAAAACAAGGGTCGTGGTTGTCCAGGTTTATGCTCCCACCGAAGCTTCAAACGAAGAAAAAATTGATTCTTTCTATGAAGATCTCAATAAAATTATCTCAAAATCAAGATCAAAAATTCTCTACATAATTGGAGATTTTAACGCTAAAGTGGGCTTCAGAAAAGATGGTGAAGAAGGTATAATGGGAGAGTACGGATTTGGATCCAGAAACCAGCGTGGTGAAAAGATGATAACATGGTTATGGCAAAATGGTTTAACCGTCTGCAACAGTCTGTTTAAGAAAAAGACAAAAAATAAATGGACCTGGATATCTCCAAACCGTTAAGTAAAAAATGAGATTGATTTCATAGTCACCAACAAAAGAAAAACAGTTCAAGACGTCTCTATTATAAACCGGTTGAATTTTGAAAGCGACCATCGAATGGTACGTGTTAAAATAAAAATCAGCCACAAGACAAAAGAATACCACAAATCTCAACCTAAAAAGGATATACCAAAAATTATATCAAATGAAGACAAAACCAGCTACCTTGAGAAAATCAAAAATATGTGTAGTTTGGAATTCATAAAATCTTTAAGTACAGTTCAATCCCAATACGATGCTTTCGAAAAAGCTCTACTAGTCTCAGCAAATGAAAACATAATTAAACCTATTCCCAAAAAGCCAGATAAAATTTCAAGTACAACAAAAAGTTTAATTGAAGAAAGAGAAAATCTTCGCCATAAAGCATATTTAGATGAAAACGACAAACAAACGCTCAAATTATTGAGAAAACGTATCAAACAAAATATTAAAGATGACACTAAAATATATGATGAAAAAATGTTGAAAATGTACTTGGAAGATAACAAATCAATCAAAAAAGCAAAAGAACACTTTTCTCAAGGAAAAGAATGGATGATTGCTTTAGATGACAAAAAATAAAAAATAAGGGATAGAAACGAAATAAATATGTCCGCCACAAATTTTTTCAAGGACATATACCAATCAAAGTTTACTTTTGACCAAACCACTTCAGAAATGCCAGATTTGGATAATTACGATAGCTTCCCAGTGTTTTTGGAATCGGAAGTGGAAGAATCAATCAACGAACTGAAGTCGGGAAAAAGCTTTGGAAGTGACGGCATAAAAGCGGAAATGCTTAAAATTGGAAAAAGCTCGATCTTAAATATTTTAACATTTATATTTAATCAAACTTTGATGCATGAAGAACTACCATATCAATGGACAGAATCAAACATAATCCTCATTCACAAAAAGGGTAAAAAAGATGATATTAATAATTATAGACCAATAAGCATTATATCAATAATATACAAAGTATACGCCAAATGTCTATTAAGAAGATGTAAAGATACATTCAACAGAAACCAACCAAAAGAACAAGCAGGTTTTCGATCGGGATATTCTACAACAGACCATCTTCAATCAATCAACCAACTGATTGAGAAAAGTGTGGAGTATAACAAAGACCTATATATAGCGTTTGTTGATTTTTACAAGGCATTCGATTCTGTAGAACATGTTAAAATATGGCAAGCCTTAAAGCAGCAAGGTATCCCACACAAAATTATTAGAATCTTGAGAATCTTATACATGAAGAGTACATCAAAAATAACAACTGAAGTTAAAGGTCCAACGTTTACAATAGGCAGAGGAGTAAGACAAGGAGATCCTCTTTCACCAGCACTTTTCTGTGCATTGTTGGAAGAGATATTTAGAAGCATAGACATTGAAAACCTTGGCTTGAACATAGACGGCGAAAAACTTTCTAATCTTCGTTTTGCAGACGATATAGTTCTTTTTGCAGAAACTCCAAATGAACTCCAAGAAATGATTACAAAATTATCAGAAGGTTGTGCAACAGCAGGGTTGGAAATGAGCCAAACAAAAACTAAACTCATGACTAACAGTGCAGAGACTCAAATAAACATAGGAAGAGATACACTTGAATACGTCCAAGAATACATATACTTGGGACAAATCATATCATTCAAAAATCGAATGGAGAAAGAAATACAAAGAAGAATTTCAAATAGTTGGAAGCAGGTATGGAACCTTAAGAACGTATTGGATCAAAAATAAGTGAAACATCAAGAAAAAATGTATTTGACATGGCTGTCCTTCCGGTTTTAACGTATGGTTCACAAACCTGGAGCATGAACGTACAAAGTTTGAGAAAACTCGAAACTACTCAAAGGGCTATAGAAAGATCACTTCTTAACATATCTAGGTTTGAAAGAGTGAGAAATACAAGATTAAGAGAAGTCACAAAATTTGAAGATGTAACAAAAAGAGTTAAAACACAAAAATGGAAATGGGCAGGACATATAGCAAGAACAAGTGATGACCGCTGGACAAAAAAGCTAACAGAATGGTACCCAAGAGATGGAACAAGAAGAGCAGGAAGACAAGTTTTGCGATGGAGAGACGATATCCAAAGACTTAATCCACGGTGGCAGCAATTTGCAAGGAATAGAGAAGCATGGAATATTTTGGGGGAGGCTTATACTCTTAACATATTATGAAGAAACTTTGCACTCGGAATATATATATATATACAAGATAATAAATAATTAATAATAATATTAATGAGATAATAATATTAATGAAGTAATAATTATATTAATGTAAAATGCTATTATTAAGAATTTAACTTGTTAATTTTATTATGTATAATATATATAATATAATATGTATATTATGATTGTTAATACTATGTCAACAGAGTGATTAAAGCTTTATATAATAATAATAATAATGTCTAAAGTCCTGCAATTTGTGGAAACATGTCAAAAAACTTCATTTAAGGAAGAATATGCGTGTTGAGTTGCAAAATGACCAATCTGGAAACATATTCTCTAAACAACTCATTGACATTGGTAATGGCAAATTTCCTATATAGACATGTTGCCTGCATTAACTTTCCTCAAAGTTTTTGTCAGTTAACGCAATCAAAAGATGAACTTATTCAAAAGGTGTTTCCAGATGTTCCTCAAAATTACAGAAACCATGATTGGTTGAGTGAACGAGCTACATATTATATTGGCTGCTAAAAACATAGATATAAATGAATTAAATTTAAAAATTCAAGAACAAATTACAGGCGAATCGAGGATATATAAATCAGTTAATTCGGCCACAAACCAAGATGATGCAGTCAACTAATCACCGGAATTTTTAAACTCGCTGGATTTGCCAGGATTGCCACCTCACAATCTTCAATTAAAGGTTGGATCAATAGTTATAATGTTGCGAAATATCAACCAACCGCGTCTTTGCAACAGTACACGATTAGCGATAAAAAAAATTACTAAACAACGTGATAGAAGCAACTATACTCAGAGGAAAGTATAAAGGAGAAGATGTTCCGACTGATGTGCCATTTGAAATTAAACGACTACAGTTTCCAGTGCGGCTTGCTTTTGCTGTGACCATAAAAAAGTCCCAGGGGAATAATTAAGTGTTTGTGGTATTAATCTAGAAAACCCATGTTTCTCACATGGTCAATTGTATGTTGCCTGTTACCGTGTTGGAAAACTGATTTCTGTTAATAATTATGATTCACATGATTAACAATAAAGCGATTACTTACTTTTAAATCCTTATATATGTTTCATTTAATTATTTTTTATTCACAACGCCCTATCACCAGGGTGACGGTTCTGTTCAGGAGAATTTTCAGCCACGACTATAAAATACGTAGGAACAAAAAACTGCCACATTACAAATCTTTATGACAAGACGAAGTCTGTCGGGTCCGCTAGTTTCAAATAAAGCTTTAAGGAAGAAGTAGATTCTATCTTAAACTCCAATTTTCTTTAGCTGGTTAACTGACTTTATTAAGTTCTTATACAATTTCGACTAAAACTTATTTAGCTTACTCCTTTAATGGCCTTACAATAATTTTAATTTTGTTTATATTTTTTTTTAATTTTTGCAGGCAGCCTCATAATGAAATCCTGGCGCTCCTACATGGACGAATTAGATCAACAAGCAAAACAATTTCGCATAAATGCTGAATTATTAGAAGTCATATGCGAAAAATTGGCTCATCTTTCACAGGATAAACGAAAAGCCCGCAAGTCCTATCAAGAGGAGCATGCAAAAATTGCCGTACGTTTAAATCATGTAAGTTGATACGCATCACTATATCTGACTCATCATAATAGAATATCTATTATCTAAAAATAAATTCAATGTCTTGAAAGATTGTACTTTATATTTTAAGAACAAATTCATAGATATCATGAATTAAAAACAAAAAGAACGAACTCTATAAATAAAACAAGCAAGTGCTATAGAAAACTTCGTAGACAATACAGATCTTCTTTTTTCTACTATAAGTAAGTAAGTGATTGAAGTGTAAATATAGTAGCTCAACCGAGGCATTTTTGTAAACAATGAAAACAATCTAAACAATGCCTATGCATTAGGAGTACCTACATACATATCTATCTTTACCTACTATTTATCGCAGATGCCGACAGATGAAAATTCCTATAGTTGCTTTATCAGATGGAAATATTTTGTTTTGTTTATTTAAATAGAATTTTCGTTGTTGTATTAAGAGGTATTAACATACTCTAAAGGCTTAGAGAAATGCGGGCTATGAAGCTATGAAGTTCCCAGTAGGACATTGACCCTTAGTTAATTCAAGGCTTACAAGTAATTAACTAATTATTAGGTTTCTTAACAAGCTATTTACATAGTATTATTATGCTGATGCTGAATTTGAGAAAAACCTACCCTAATTTTTAATTTAAACGAAACAAACAAGCGTAAAAGTAAGCAAACACTTTTATTCATTTATCTTGAAAATTATAGAAACGACGAATGTTTCGGAACTAATAAATGTTTCAAGGAGTGAGGTAAATTTTATTGAATGCCCAACCATTTATATGGTGTTACCCTAACTGCGAAAATATCTTAAAATATCAACTCACATTTACGATATCTTCTATTTGCTTTTCTTCACTGCATTATTTAGTTATTTTAAAGATAAGATACACAAACGAAACACTATTTAAAGTTTTTGGTGTTGTGTGTTTGAGAACTTGAATAAATAAACAAACAAATAAAATTGAGCTCAATTGGTGCAAAATATTCATGTATGTAGAAAAGTAAAAGTATAAATTTTGAACAAAAAACAATACGCATGACGCAATAAAGCCCTGATTACCGCAGATAATGGGGTCCAGGTGCAAAACAACCTAAAACATTGGTCGCATTCACAAAGCTAGTGGCTACGTAGTCAAAATTCAACTAGCTTTGTGAATGCAAAATTGCACTACAAAGCTAGTCAATTCGGCACTGTCATATTAATGAAAAATTATTATAGTTAATTGTCCGAATTGTGTTTTGTTAATTTTGAGTATTGGAATGTTTGGTGATTTCAGAGTGGATTTTAGCAACATTCGTGGTCTTAGAAAGAATTTCTATGCGACATATGTTCACACTGAGACACACAGGCCAGCTGTTTTGGCATTAAGTGAAACTCAGATAGGTGAAGATTCTGATCATTTGGAATTTAATCTAAATGGGTATAGCTTAGTGCCATTATTCTTTTTCCACCATGGATTAGCCGTATATATAAGAAACGATGTTGCATACCAACTTCAGCCACAATATGGTTTGTGCTCAAACACAAACTTTAACTTCTTGTGGTTAAAACTTACGGTAAGTAAGCACATCATCCACACATGCTTTTTATACCGAAGTCCAAACCTGGACAGAAATTCAACTTTCAACGAATTTGATGCTCTGTCTGACTCCATCCAAAGAATTGTTGCCCATTATCCTCACACTGAAATCGTCATTGCGGGCGATTTCAATGTACACAATTCTTCTTGGCTTCGCTATTCTGGCCAGTCAACACCCGAAGGAAGGTATGTTGAAGTCTTTGCTGAGTTAAATCAGTTAACTCAGATTGTTGATGAGCCAACTCGAATCCCTGACGTTGCAGGTCAATCCGCCAACACCCTAGACTTGTTTCTTACCTCTGACCCTAATAAATACACAATCAGTGTATTACCGCCTCTAGGCACATCAGACCATTGTATCATATCTGCAAAATTCTCATGTCAAAAAACCCCAGTTAAAGAAAAAACTCCTATGAGAACCGTTTGGCAATATGAGAAAGCCAACTGGGACGGTCTCAATGAATTCTTCAGGAACTTTAACTGGTCACTATGCTTCCTCGATAGTGACGTGGATTCCAGCGCAGATATGGTAACAAATTTAATTCTTTGTGGAATGAGAAATTCTATCCCGAATAGGGTGAAATCTATCAAACCCAAAGAGAACTCATGGTTTGATTCGAGCTGTAAAGAGGTTATTAGGTTCAGAGATGTAAGTTTCCGTTGTTATAAAGCCAACCTTACTGAGGAAAACCGGAATAAGTTCAAACAAGCTAGAAAGACCTGTAAAGTTCATATTCGACGAACCAAATTTTTGCATGATCAGAAATTAAGGCAAAAAATACTACAATGTCCCAAAGGTAGTAAAAATTTCTGGTCATTTGTAAAAAACGTACGAAACACCACGTCATCCTCGGTTCCAACGCTCGTCCACAATGACACTCCCTATGTGAGCTCGATCGATAAAGCCAATTTGCTTGCAGCACAGTTTGCTGTTAATTCGACGCTACCGGAAAGTGTCATGAGTCCTCCTGTTCTTGAGAGCGTACATGATTCTATGGGACGAATCTTCTTTCGCACTCGTGCAGTTGCAAGAGTACTTAAAGACCTTGACATACACAAATCCGCTGGCCCGGATAGTATCTCCCCAATCGTTCTGAAGAGGTGTTCTTCAACGCTGGCAAAACCACTGCGTAAACTTTTCCATCTTTCCTACTCTACAGGTCTCTTTCCGAGTGGATGGAAAATAGCATTTGTCCAGCCGGTCCCTAAAAAAGGCGAATCCTCCTCTCCCTCTAACTATCGTCCAATAGCACTTACGTCCCTTCTTTCCAAAGTCATGGAAACGCTGATTAATTATCAGCTTAAGAAATATTTTGAAGAACGAAAGCTTCTTAATGACCGGCAGTATGGCTTTCGTAGCAATAGGTCCACTGGTGATCTCATGGTTTATCTCACCGAACAGTGGAACAAATCTTTACATCGTTTTGGAGAAAGTAAGATTATTGCACTTGATATTTCAAAAGCATTTGATAGAGTTTGGCACCAAGCTCTCTTATCGAAAATGCGTGCTTTTGGTATTGATGAATCACTTCTTCGTTGGATTAGAAATTACCTTTCGAACCGTTCAATACAAGTTGTATTGGATGGTTTCAAGTCTGAAATTCATAAAATAAATGCTGGTGTCCCCCAGGGCTCCGTTTTGTCTCCGACTCTCTTCCTTATATTCATAAATGATCTTTTGTCTGCCACTTCTAATCCATTAAACTGTTTCGCCGACGACAGTACCCTCAGCTTTTCATATTCGTTTTTAGATTCACATCCTTGTCCTTCGGATGTGGAACTTCAACGGCAGCGTATGATAAGCTCATTAAATTCTGATCTTGACAGCATTGTCCAATGGGGAATCAAAAACCGTGTAGAATTTAATGCTTCGAAAACCCAATGCTGTCTCCTGTCGTTAAAGCGTAACATACCCCCGATGCCGCTATCTATGAGTGGCACTTGCATCCAGGAAACTAATCAACTGTCAGTACTCGGTATGTGTATCACAGATCACCTTTTATGGAATGATCACATATTTGATATTGCCAAAAATGCTGCCAGGTGCTTAGGATTTCTCCGACGGTGTAAGAAATTTTTCACCCCTTCTGATCTGGCTGTAATTTACAAAGCCTTCATTCGTCCAAAACTTGAATATAACTCGCATATTTGGGCAGGTGCCCCTAAAACAAGTTTGAGCCTTTTAGATAGGATACAAAAAAGAGCTTTGAAAATGATCGGCGATAGAACTCTAACCGAAACATTTACATCTCTCGAACACGGGCGTAATGTTTCATGCCTTTCGTTGTTTTACAGATACTTTTACAAACAATGTTCTGTCGAATTAGCCAGTTGCATTCCCCCCCTCAAACAATTCAGCCGTAATACTCGCACTTCCAGGAATGCTCATCAGTTTACCCTCGAGCTCAATTTCGGACGTACTGTTAAGTATAGAGATTCTTTTTTTAGCCGCTCATCGAGAATGTGGAATGCTTTACCCAACTCTGTTTTCCCCTCTCATTTCAATATTCAAAATTTTAAGACCAATGTGCACCGGTATCTCCTCTTAAATCCTTTCCTATTTTCCTAATACTCGCACTGTGTTTAACCGTAAACGTGTTAAGGGTATTAATATCCCCTTGAGTGCCTGTACTTTATAAAAAAAAAAAAAAAAAAAAAAATACAAATATATATAAAATAAGAAACATTTGTGTTTTCAGAACTTTAAATAGTTTTTTTTCTTTTTAAATTCAATAAAACAAAATAGAAGACATAATATTATTGATTTATATTTGTATTTAAATACCGAAAGATTCATTTCATTTAGAATTCTTGTGTCCTTACCGAGCCAGTGTGCACTAACTTTGTAGCCGAAAATTTTACACTACGTCGGAGGGGAAATTTCAACTACTTTTGTAGTTGGATTTAGCCAATCAGAATCCCTTGACTACGTAGCCACTAGCTTTCTGAATGCGACCATTAACAAATGAACAGGGGAATTAAATTTGACTTTTTTGAAGTGTCAGTATTTGGAGACGTCAATTCGATCGTCGATCGATAATTGCCATTATTGTTGTCGTAGTCATTTTTATCGTCAAGTGTGCAATCATAAACTAATCCCATTTTTTCTTTTGTAATAGGTATCAACGCTATTTAAACTCAACTTTAAATGTAAAACTAAAGTTTAATGCTAAAACTCAAAGTCTAAAAACACGAGGGTGAAAAATTTCTGTGGTAATAAGTTGAAGTAGCTTAAGTCTATTTTTTTCATTTTTCAATACCAAGAAAAAAAGTTTTTCATATTTTTCTAAAACACAATTTTATTTATAAAAAAAAGTACTTGAACCAAGTTGATGAAATTAATACGCAAAACAGGTGTTGGCAGTACCTAGGTAACCTCTTCTTTTGTTTTTTAAAAAAGTTATAGCAGAGTTGTCAAAAAGCTATTTTAGAAACATAAGCCTATTTAATAAAATGCTTTTCCAATAAATATATTAGCTTAAGTGACATAAAATGTTATATCAAATCACTTTTTTATATTTTTCGGACTTAAGTCGACATAAGCTGTTTTAAAAAAAACTAAAATAAACCTTAAAATCCTACATAAGCAAAGAACGAAAACATTGTTTGATTTAAGAAAAAAAGATGTTTTTTTAAATAAACTTTTATTTTAGAAAAACTCCACGAAGAACAAAGTTTATAAAATATGTAAGTTTTTTCAGATCTCTTTTTTAACTTTTTAGTCATAAACAAAAAATATATAAATAAATCATACGATACAAAAACAATATAAAATTATGATGTTTTTTAAATCACTTTAACTTAAGGCTTCGAATACAAGAAAATAAGAAAATAAATATTATTAAGTTTTGTAATTTGCAACTGTTTTTATTCATTATTTTCTTGTTTATTTTCATCATCTGTGAAATCAGAATGAGAATTAATAATATCATCCGACTGAAAATTTAAATAAAAGTCGTGATATGACTTTTCGATCACTGGCAGTAATTCTAATAAATCTTTCTTCTTTTTCTTGCTGATGGTATTGGGCCCAGTGTAACAGTATGGAACTTCAACTATATCAACAAAATTCTTGCCTCGTTTTCTTATGTTCAAGTCTTTGAACGCTTCATTTTCAGCTAGAAACAAATTTTTCTTTTGAAATGTTTGCAAAGTCAAGAAAGTCCGTCCGGATCATTTCATGAACAATAAATGGTTTTTTCCCAACAGATCTAACCAACTGATACCAATCCCTTGGATGATGAATCTTAACAGTTGATGCTTTCTTTTTCCTCTCAATTGTTGCATGCTCAACATCACACTCCATGTGAGTATGGCCAGGCACTAAAAATTTATGGTCGATAACATCAATGTGCGAATTATTGCAAAAAATCTCTAACATGGTGGCAACATATCCTTTTTAATTCTGACCCGCCCAACAATCACTGTAAAAAATTAGGTGTCTTACGTCTGATGGAATCGTTTGAAGATGCTGGAAAACAAAAGAAGCAATCTCATTACCATTTCGGTTGGCTGTTGACTCATTCCACATGTAACAGAAAGCTTGGTTAACAACGCAGTCATGAATGGTCAAGTTATAAGTCCACAGTTGGGGCTTATAGAATGATACATTAGTTCTAAGGAATGGTGTGATCGAAAGAAAAAACTTTTGTCGAACCACTGTTTCTAGTATAGTCCTTTTTCTTGGCCTTGCTTTCGTACGCCAGGTCAGCAGCCTTATGATGATCTTCCTGCTCAGCTTGTAATAATGTAAAAGTCTTTCTTCTTCGTCTGGTTACACTTCAATTCTAGTTTTTAATATATCTCACATTTATGGCAAGTATCAAGCTTAGGTTTTTTAAACTTGATATTCATAGTTTTAAATATTTTTCAGTAAGTAGAAATGTATGCCACTGATTCGTATTTTTCACAGTAATTTATCCATAGTAGAAAGTGTCCGGCTGCTATGGAAATATTTTTGGGCAGTGTCTCTTCAGATGTATTTCTTTTCCTTGGAATATTTGCTGTAAGAAATAAAAACAAGAGGTTCATTATTTTCAATAAATAATAATACTTATTTAGGTACATAAATATGATTTTAGTAACCAATATCTTTGTAACTAAGAAAATTACCTTCTATAACAAAACTACTAACGTTGGACTCGCTCTGTTCGCTTTCTAAATTTTTAGAAATTTTGTTTAAGGCCAGTATTTTTCGTGATCTGTTCATTTTAATTTCATTTCCACAGCAAGTTTCGTAAGTATTGATACTAAACAAATGAAATAATAATTGATTTAAAAAAAATATTTTGTTAAATAAATCATAAGAAGTACTTATGTACCTGCACAACGCAAGTTTTACAAATTAATGTATTTTGTGTTCACTTAACTCACGTTTGAGACGACAGTTACATTTGAAAAAATAGCTTACTTTGACTTTGGAACACAACTTTGTCGCAAATTCATTGAGTAAAACAGCTTATGTTACTTAAGTTGTGTTGTAAAATTGAGTTTGTTCAATATTAATTTTTTTTTAAATGGCTTATGTCAAAAGAACAAGGATTATTCGATTGAACATAAGTTAAAAATAGCTTATGTTGATATAAGCGTTGTACTTCACTTAATGTCAGTTGTCACAATAGCTTATTGCCGACTTAAGCTACTTTAAAAAAATATATTCTTCGGAATAGGTTATCGAGCTATTTTAATACAGACATAAGCCGTTATACAAATGCAATTTTTGTTCAAAAAAACATAAGCTACTATGATTTTTTAATTTTAACATTTTATTATTTTGCGTAGAGTATTGAGACCCAGACTAAAAAATAGCTGAAAAAAAAGCTTAACACGATGGGCACAAAACGGCGATTTTCACTTATGTCGACATAAGCTCCTTTAACTTAATACCACAGTTATTATCACATTTTTGATAGTCAAATTGACTACCATCGAGCTTTTCATCTGTGTAAGATTATTCAACTCAATTAAATTCGATTGAACAATTTCAAATAATAATTGTCAAAATTTATTGTTGACATGATGAAATTATAAAGTGGTTCCTATAAAATATCTAAATAATTACCTGTGTTTGAATAACATTTATATTTTTCTTGTTTCTTTTCGAATGTCATGTGAGCTTTGTCGGTAACAAGAATTTTTTTTTAACGTTAAAAAGGCTACTGAGAATATGTTGCAGTCATTTGAGTAAGCGTCTGGTAGATCTATTCAAAAAAAAAACATATTTGTTGGAAAATTACTATCACCTTTTTGTTTTGATAGGTTTTTTAGCTATCAATTTGACTACCCCATCTATACCATACAGCCCCGTCGAGAGGGGGGGAAACCCCCCGGCCCCGGGATTTTCTAGGGGCCCGTAAAATTGAAAGCAATGAGAATATACTCTATATTTATCATCAACATACCTATTTCCACTTATTTTTAGGGGCCCGAAAATTTAAAATCATTCATGCTTTCGCAATCGGGCCCCTGTTTGCATGTTATCTGCCAATCTATCAGTCACAAGCTTGCCGATCTGGGCCCCTGATTATTATTGGCGTACATTTTTGTTAATATACATATAATGGAAAATTGGGGCAACTCTGAACTATTGAAAGAAAGTTGTAATAAATTGTTTCGCTTTTCTTATTTAATTTAACGTAAATTTCAAATTTATTTTATTTTGAAAATTTTTAAAGTCAAAATAAGGGGCCCGGCAAATTAAAACAAAACACAAATATTTATTTCGGTTTCTGTTTTTATAAAGTTTCTTTTCTTCTATTCTTGTTTCTGCTGTAAACGAAATTTTTGATTCGGTTTCGGGGGACCGGAAAATCCCACCAGGGGACTAGGAATACGAGGCGATGGCAATCTTATTGGAGAGCCAAATAATGGTAACTTTTTGGGCATTTTGGAATTAATTAGTCATTATGACCCCTTACTTCAGGAGCACTTGGAAAAAGTAAGAATTTCACAACAAGAGCACAAACGTTTGCAAGTCCACTACCTTTCCATTGGAATTCAAAATGAGTTCATTCAAATTTGTGCCCAACATGTGAATTCAGCTATTTTGAAGGAGAGTGAAAACGTCAAGTACTTCGCTATAATTGTCGATGCAACACCCGATTCAAGTCATGTGGAAAAAAACACATTTATTTTGCGATATCTGCGCTTGGGAGAAAATGTGTTCACCATCCAAGAACGGTTTTTGGAATTTCTCGATTGCAAACAAAAAAACTGGCACCGCAATAGCTGATTTGATCTGCGAAACATTGGCAAAGAACAAAATCCCTTTAGAAGACTGTTGTGCACAAGGCTATGACAATGGAAGCAATATGAAAGGACAGTATAATGGTACACAGTCATATTTTAAACAAAAATCCAAATGCCGTGTATTCACCATGTGCAGCTCACAGCCTTAACTTGTGTGGAGTCGATTCAGCGAAATGTTGTACTGCCGCAATCACATTTTTTGGAGTTGTTCAAAAGTGTTTCAACTTGTTTAGCAGCAGTGCCCAACTTTGGGAAATTCTTAAGAAAAATGTGCCCGGATCCCTTCACAAACTTTCGGATAAGGTCAGCTAGAATTGAGGCAGTGAAACCATCTGAAAAACCTTAGAACATCATTAGAAGCCTTAAGTGATATTAATTTAACTGCTGAAGCTCGAAGAGATGTAAATGGCGTTTTAAAATATATGCACAAATTTGAATGCGTCCTGATGTCTTGGATTTGGTGCAAGGTTCTTAGCGCTATAAATGAAAGAAGTATCATTCTTCAAGCCAGAAACATGACTATTGACGTTGAAATTCGAAATCTCGACAACTTGATCTCCGATTTGAACATTATTCGAAACGGATGGGATCAATTTTTATCTTTTTTTATTTTATTTATTTTTTGATTCAATTATGTGTGGAATTTCTCGTCGGTTCGATACGATGAAAAATTTAAATACAGTTTTCAACAATGGACGAACGTGAGATTAAAAACTCCGCTACAAGGTTCGTCCAAAAATATAACTCGCATGTGTCCCAAGAGTTGAAACAAGAAATAATTCATCTGAAACACTATTATGAAGCCAATTTTAAAGCAGAACTTCCGCCATTGAGTTTGCTCAATGCTATTTATTCCCAGAACTTGGAGAAGATTTTCCCCAACATTTGTGTTGCTCTCCGTTTGTTTTCAACAATACCTGTAACCATAGCTAGTACCGAACGTTCATTTAGCATCCTTGCTAGAACAAAGAATTTTCATTGTTCATGCTCATCACAAGATTGTGTTTCTGGACTTGCTACACTATGTATCGAAGCACCTTTGGCAATGAAATTGAATTTCGATATAATTATAAGTTTTGTTGCTGCTCAGAAAGGTAGGAAAGCTCGTTTGCAAAAAGAAATATTTCATTGAATGCAAACTAACTCTAATGAAAACATTGTGATAATATTTTAATATAAAGAAAAACAATAAAGAGTATTTAATGTAAACCTTTTAAAATACATAGTTTTTTTTTAAAGACAAATTTCAAATACTTTTACTTCGCTCTATTTTATTTTCATAGTAGGTAATAGATTTTCATGCTAATTTTTTTTTTAAATAGTTAATCGACCGTATTATCAGTTACTAACATGTCGTTGGCAATATCGAATTGCATGTATGATTCTGTTCGGAATCTGATCTACTCGCATGTAGAATTATTTTCTATCCATCTTCCATTTCAACTAAACTGGACTATACCCGTGAGATTGATTTGATGATTAACACTTTTTTTCGGTTCACTTTGCAAATGAAAAATTATAATTTCCGTTAATTCCAACCAATTTCATGTTATTCGTAATTGAAATTAGAACGTACCATATCAGTAGGCATGAACTTTGAAAAAATGTGGTAAATAAGAGATTTTTCCGTCCCGGGCCCGGAATTCCTCTCGACGGCCCTGACCATGCATAGATCAAATTCATGCATTTTCATTATCATTTATCAAATGACATTAGCCGTTTCCACTCGAGCTTTAGATTCTACATTACCTACATAACTCGATCTTGTTTGATTTCAACTCATCTGTCAAAGTGACCATTTCATTTAAGACGTTTTTATTTTTTACCCTCAGACAATTTTTTTAAACAGAATCCGACCATATCGAACATGCTTAGAACATTCTCTGAACAAAGCGTGTTCTGATCTCTCAGAAATACTTTTGAAACACACCTAAACACTAGCTTTTTCTGCCAATCATATGTCAAAATGCTTGTCATCGGCATTTAATTGAGTTTGCCGAGTTCTTTTATTCTTAGCTCATAAGGAGTGGTCTGAACGAGCTCAGACCGTGTTCAGATCGGCGGCGCAGGCCACCCACAGGTGCTTTTATTCAAAAAAGTTGTTGATAAAGGCGCCTGTCTGGCGACTTTACATATCCTAAGCGTATCACCGTATCAAAAAATTATTGTTCATTGTATTGAAATACAAAAACTTTTTATTCTTTTTTTTTGGCTCTACAAAAATTTGGGGACAATATCCCATTTTTAACAAACAAATTTGGGACTTAGGTCATATTTGAGTAGGACTTAAGGCCCAAATTCAATTTCGGTTTTATGTCCCACCGAAGTGAGACATTAGACCCAAAAAATAAGTTGGGCGTTATGTCCCTGGGCCCTATGTCTCTGCGTCGGTCGTTCAGATCGGGAAAAATAAACACAAATTTTAGAATTTTAACGTTCAGACGTAAAAAAGAAACCCAAATATTTGTGTGACAGGTTAGGCTCTACTCTGAACTAAAAAAGAAACACATGTCCGTCAAGTTAACATTATCACTTTAAAATTTTAGGACACTAATAATGGGATTAATTTACTTGATTTTGTCGTAAATCTTTCCTGAAAGAAAAACATTTGTTGAGTTTGATTTTTAAAAATAACCCCTGACAATGCTAACTTGACAGTCAAGTTAGCACTACCACCCCTCAAACACGGTCAAAATGAACTCAAATCGAAAAAAAAACTAAGTATGCAATTGATTGTTGTGAATTTGTCAAAAATTCATTTTCCTAAACAGCTGATTACAAAATTGAATCGACTTGTGTGCATCCAGTGGATCTAAATCGTTTATTTTTTACTGATAGCTATACTCGACCTGTCAAAAACAAATGACAGCTGTAAATGGCAACTAAATGAATTTTCTTTGTTGCCCTGTTTACAGATGAAGTTATAAGTTCTTTTGGCAGATTTACAACTTCTATCTGACAATGACATTTCAACATACGAGTAAAACCATATATGACTTTATTTAGAAAAAGTATAAACAGCTGTCTAATTGTACTAATATGTTGTTGTTAATCATCTAATATGTAAACATTTAAAAAAACATTTATTCCAATGAAAACGTCTTATTAATCTCAATGAAACTACTGACAAAGTTAACTTCACGGCAGTTTAATGTATACCAAAAAAAAAAAACACAAAGTCCAAAATTAATAAGCGTGTAATACGATAAGATGATAATGAGAATGACGACACTCAATTTCGATTTTCAAAAAAAAAAAAAAAAAAAACTGACAACGAAGACGTCAACAATAAGAAAACAAAATAAAAAAAAAACACACAGACAGGAGGAAGTCACCAACATGAAACAGGTAGTTAAGTTTAAAATTATACATACAAATCAAACAAACCTAACTTGTTTGTTAGTGGATTCTTTGTTGTTGTATTTAAAAACAACAAAAAGCAACAAGAAATCCATTAGAACATCAAACACAAAAATATTCAATAAATACCATCAGTGGTAATTTATCATTAACAAAAAAAAGAAAACGAAAAGTAAAAACTAATGATGCTTCTATAAATAGATGCTACACGAACTCTAGAACCGGACAGGACTGGCATGGCGGACGAACACCATCAATTTAGCGAATTAACAAATAAACGTATGTCATTAATGCCACATGGGGGAAAATTAGGTGTTTCGAATGAAATTAAATAATTTTTTATTTTCAAAATCAGCTTTCTAGAAATTTACATGTTAAACATTGGTTGCGGCGCACGTTTTTAAAAATGTGTGAAATAAGGAAATTAGTTTTTTTTACATCCTTCAAATAATATGAAGTTGTTTATTTGATACAAAAAGAAACTCACCAAAATTATATCCTGTCATTGTTTGGTGTGGTGTGTTTCTGTTTTTGTTTGTTTTAAATAATAATAATTATTATTTTTTCACAAGAAATCATAAAATTATTCTAAAACAAAGTTCTGCCAAAATATATAAATTTTGATAGAAACTAAAAGAAATATAATGTGAATTTCTACATATGTGTGTGCGAACGAGGTATAGAGGGGTAAGAATTTGGTTATAAACAAACAAAGTTTATTTTTGTACCATTATAAATTTTCTTATTTTTGTTTTGATTTTAGAACAAAATAAAAACATTCAAGTTAAAAGTTCTATTCAGCGAATTTTTGAAATTAATCTATGAATTTCCATTAGAAAGTTTGGACTTTGAAAAAAGTCTCATTTTGACATCTCATAATTGTATCTAGTTAACACATGATAGTTTAAAAAAATAAAGAAGTGAAGTCTTAATTTATATTTCTTTTTTTTTTTTTTTAAATAAGTGCGAGTGAGATAAAATGATTAAACGTCAAAATGAGTCATCTTTAAAGATTATTCACATGAGATCGACCAACGACTGACGACTGACGAATGAATGAATAAATGTGATTTTAAACAATTCATAAACCGAAATTCTGGAAAAATTGTAAATAAAAAGGTAGAAATACAGCTTAAGTTAATTTTAAGGCAGTAAAATTAGCTCTCTCATTGCCAAAATTAAAAAAAAAAACTTAAGCAACAAAATTGTTAGTCGGGAATTGCAATCTGATTGTAACGAACTGTCAAACTTAATTTGCGTTCCACATATACATATATCCACACTTCAAGCAATAAAATGTTCTTGCGCTTTTTAAACTAAAAATTTCATTCTTGTCTTTGTTGTGCATCTGTAATAACGGATAAGAATAAGCCATGTGACAGAAATGTCATAATGGACGCATAGTCGTTCATTCGTTGGTTGCTCTTATTTTAATAGTATTTAAAAGATTCCAATGTAAACATTGTTTTATTCAAAACTGTCAAAATCCCCAACAATAAACAATTTTAAAGAACCACAAAGAGCCGACAGAATCAGTTGCGAATTGTGTTATGAATTATAAAAGAAAAATGTGCATAACTTGTTTTTTAAAAAGAATTCAGTTTTTAAATGAAATTGGATGCTTATATCTTCTATTCCATTTGTCGCGTCGGCGGAGTAAAATGGAAAAGAGTTAACTCTACCCTCTTTCAATCTCTACACTTATCGAATATCTGTTCAGATCTGCCCATCTTCATCCACATAGAATGAAAGGTAATGCCCCGGTATTTGTTCAGCTGTCAGCTGTCATCTTAATAATATACATATTATTCATTTTGTTCATCAAAAACAACAAAAGTGACAAAAATACATTTTAAAGTGGCAATTTCAATGAATAGTTGTTAATTGTATGCCTTACAAAAAATTTGACAGTTTTGTAAAATTATCAAAAGTATTAACAAAAAAAGGTAAATGAAAATTAATAATAAGTATAATTCAACAATCATAAGACTGTCATCCATTTTTAGTCAATTCAACAATGACAAATTTCACCTGTCAAACTTTTCAAACTGGAAATTAATCATGAAAGTCCGACCATTTTGTAGAATTTATCAAAAAAATTCCAGAGCATTAATTATTATTAATGAAAATTATTTAAACTTTACGCCACAATTTTAATTGGTATACATATTCACAGACACTACTACCTCCCGCACAATAAAACAAAATGTAAGATGATACCCCTGTCAAAACATATTTCAAATTTGGACAATTTAGGCTCACGATAAATCTTTTAAAATATTATCTAAAAAAATTAAGAACATAAAAATAAATAATGTTCCTATACCAACCGAAATAAACCATCAGAAAGATTCACTACGACCTCCCAACTTAATCGGTGATCTTCACAAAAAGAGGTTTGCCATGTTAAATACAGAGGGCGTGTGATATGTGTATATAATGTACAACATAACTGAAATAAAATTAACCTCTACAGCAGCAAGCGCGATTAAAATATTTTTGTTTTGTTTTGTTTTGAAAAATAAAATAACTAAACAAAAACGTTAAAAACAAAGCCTTTTGCTGAACACTGAACTGATGATCATCAATATAAAAACTACGAAAGACAAGGCACACCTCAAACATCACACCACAGTAATAATAACCACACACGTTGGCAACTGACAGCGGCGAGTGACGCGTCGCCGATCGGCGGCATCAATTGTAAATTCAACAATATCTCTCCTCTACCTGAGTTCAACAATATTTAACTGCTTTGAAGCTGAGATGATAGTTAAAATTATTGTTTATGGGATGATAAAGTTTTTTTTTAATGTTTATATTTAATAAAACGACACTTTTAAAAAACTTGGGTCAATTCAGAGGTTAAATGGTACCTACCTGAAAGAAAAAAAAAACAACAAAATTAAAAAACTATTTTTATGAATGCCAAAGTTGTAAAATGTTCATATGAACTTCTTTTTCTGTTGGTAATATTTTAAAGTTTTAATCTCTTTAAAATTATGCGAAAATAAAAAAACAAAGAAAGACATTTAAGTGACAGTTTTGACTGGACTGCATAAATGAATCGAATTGATATTAAAATTATAATATTTTTGCTTTCCTTTTTTATGAGTTGAGTTATTACTTTTACAGTAACCTTGAACTTCTTAGAACAAAAGAATACATTTTTATATGAATATTATTTTTTAACCATGTTTATAAATTTAAAATAGTCATAAAACTCACAGTCAATTCAGATGTTCAGGTTTTTTTAGAACTCAACTCAGAAAATTAGAACTGTTTGTTTATATTCAGGCTTATATGCCATTCAGCTGTCAAAATGAATTGTGAATATCAACGGAAAATTGGTCATATCGCTGGTATTGAAAATAACAACTTGTTTGATATGCAAATTAAATGGGTTAAAATTGTAAAAACCATATATGATCAAGGTGTTGTAAGTGTTAATAATGTTTTTAAGAACCTGAAAAAATTAAACAATAACACAAGAGAGAATTATTATTGAATACATTTGGTAGAAAACCGATGAGCCATTTGCTCCATTACAAAGCCATTTAAACTCAATTCTTCTGGTGAAGTGCTCTATGAACTTCCCGAAAAGATTAATTTCTTTTCAAAGTAAACTTTTGAACAATTTGAAAGCGTTGTTATGGCGTTAAACGGTTATAAAAAGTAACCTTACTGAAAAGACATTTCAACAAAGTTTGACATTCTCAGCTGTCAAACACCTTAAAGTAACTTTTTACATAAATTTGAACTAAACGAGCCTTACAAAATCATTAATATGGACACACCTTATCAGAGAAGACTACGTAAGGCTAAAACAAAGAGTAGTTAAATTTTAGGAGCCGCGATGTTTATTTTGAATAAAATACAAATTTTTCAGGAAATAACTGTCATTTCTTTTTATTATAATAATATTGGTATGGTTCAGTTATGTATGGAACAAAATATCGGCCAATGGCTGCCGTGACCTCGGTATGGTATAAATTTTCTATGACGCTGAGGAATAATTGAGGTTCTATGTCGTTAATATGCCGAATTATCTCATCCTTTAGATTATCGACGTACACCTTTTCTTTCGAATAACCCCAAAGAAAGAATTTAAACTGTGTCACTGTCAAATCACATGACGTTGGTGGCCAATTAACATCACCACCACGTGAGATAACACGGCCATTAAACTTGTCGCGCAAAAGAGCCACTGTTTTGTTTGCTGTGTAGCAAGTGGCATCGTCCTGCTGAAACACATATCTTCCACATCCATGTCTTCCAATTCGGGCCTTAAAAATGTCTTTGTCATCTCACGATAGCGAACACCATTCACAGTAACTGCCTTACCGGTCTTATTTTGGAAAAAATACGTTCCGATGATGCCAGCAGCCCACAAACCGTCCCAAACAGTCATTGGTTGCATTGGTTTTTCGACAATCACTCTTGGATTATCATTCACCCAAATCCGGCAATTTTGCTTATTGACGAATCCACTGAGGTGAAAATGTGCCTCTTTATTGAAGATGATTTTCTTCGAAAATCGATCATCCACTGCTGCCATTTCTTGCCACCATTCTGACGATTGATGATGCTATAAATGGTCAAGAGGCTTTAGTTCTTGAGTCAATTGCACCTTGTAAGCGTGTAAATGCAAGTCTTCAGCCACATTATCCCTGTAAGAGCATGCTTTGGTGTTTTCACATACATATACTATACACTATACAGTCCTAGTTTGCTCAATTTTTGTGCACGATTTTTTCGATTTTACGCACATTTAAACAATTAATTTGACCGAAAAATCACGAAGTTCACGATATACATTCTGAATTAAACGCCCATTTTAATAATAAGCCTAAATGACTTTATAACGCGTTCCTCGATTGTGTTTCTTTTCATGGTTCAAATGGAATTAGTCTGAAATTGTGAAATGTCAAATGAAATGCAGAAAAAACTTGACGTTTAGGTGTGGTTCACATTCAGCAACGGCCCTTAAAATTTAAGCACCATTTACTAGTCAAATTATTTGATCTTTTTATTACTGTTGCGAAAAGTTTGTAATTGTAATAATTTACTGTCTATAACGCAACCGGAAGCCTTTTGGACGCTCATTACATGGGAAATAAATAATAGTTCTGGATCCTGAAAAGAAGAAACCGGAATAACTCAAACATTTACATACATACATATACGTCAAACTTGACATTTCTTATGTCTAGTAGTAGTAGTTGAAATGGTGGCCACGAGCAGTCTAGCTCGGTCCTCGGTGACACAATTAGCGCTGAGTTGCGCCGTTTTGATACCATAAAATACTCGCTTGACCTATAAAGTTAAAAGAGGGATTATAAAGAAAAAATAAGCCTCAAATCCACTTTGTTGCGTTTAGAAAGGAGATCAAATCTTTGATCTCCAGTTCTGAGAGCTCATTGAGGTCGTTGAAGAAGGACTTTCCCAATGTTTTGGCTCTCGTTTTGGCTAGGGCAGGACACTTGCATAAGAAGTGAAGAACAGTTTCTTTTTCTCGCTGGTCCTCACAACTACGACAGAAAGTATTGTGGGGGATGCCCAGCTTAGATGCGTGTTCTCCAACAGGCCAGTGTCCGGTGCATGTAGCAACGACCCTGGCTATGTGTTGCCTGGGTCTGCAAATAAGATTATTAGTACGGGGTTTGTTGTAGGTGGGCCATATCCTTCTAGATATGATACAGTTGGTTAGGCTGTTCCACCTGTGGTTCGATTCAGCGAGGAGAATTGAGAAGATCTTGCCCTTCAAGAGGAATATTGACTCCGCGAGTGAGCTATGAAGGGCTGATCCTTGCCTAGCCAGCTCGTCAGCTCGTTCATTGCCCTCAAAGCCTCTATGACCCGGAATCCAGATGAGAGTGACCCTGAGTCCAATGTTCATGCTCGCTAACTCACTTCGGCATTGTTGAACCAGTTTGGAGGATGAAGTGGACGAGCCAATCGCTTGAATAGCCGCCTGACTGTCCGAAAAAATAGCTGTATTGCGGTTTTGATTTGGATCTAGTTTTAGTAACTTGCATGCTTCCTTGATCGCGAGTAGTTCAGCTTGAAAAACACTAGCAAAGTTAGGAAGTCGCAAAGACCTGGAGACATTTAAAGACTCGGAGAAAATTCCTGCACCGACCTCACACTCCATCTTCGAGCCGTCAGTGAAAATAGTTGTGTCGAAGCCTTTCGTCACTAAGTCATCATCCCATTCATTTCGAGATGGGATGATAACTTTAAAATCCGCACTGAGGTCCACAGTAGGGGTGCAGTAGTCGGTTTCTGTCGAAAAGATGTCCGCTGGGATGAGATTAGTAATATTACTATGACCATAGGGCCTAGAATACCAACTATTCGATTCCCTAAAGGCCCAACTATAATAGACTTAACCGAAAGTAAGCTAATGTCAAAACCGAACGAAAATTTATCAGAAGTTATCGTCAAAACAAAAAGTAACCATAATGGATTCAAGTAACTTAAGCAAATGTCAAACGCATTTACACATTTGCTTAAGCAAATGTGTAATCGCGTAATTGCGCGAAAGTTAGCGAAATTTAACGAAACTGAGCAGAACGTCTATTATGGTTAGTGACATATAAGGCTGCGTATTGGTTCGTTTCATTAAGCTGGCTTAAGCTCGGTTAAGTCTATTATAGTTGGGCCTTAAGTCTCAACGCGCTGCAAGATACTAAGTATTTGATATGCAGGTCTATTGGTAAGAGGTAGAGAAAAACGTTTAGGGCGTCCGATGGACATGAGCGCAAAGCTCCAGTGGAGCCAACACTAGCTGTTCTCTGAACCTTTTTTAGTTTAGTTATGTTGTAGGCTTTGCTAAGCGCGGGCCACCAAACAATCGAACCATAGGACAAGATTAGACGGACCACGGCTGTATACGTCCACAAGATTATCTTCGATTGCAAACCCCACTTTTTGCCAAAGGTTTTACTGCAGGCATAGAAAGCTATGCTGGCTTTCTTGACCCTTTCTTCGATAATAAGTTTCCAGTTTAACTTAAGCGCTGGAAGAAAAGGAAAGAGTTTCACCGTTGTGGCGGGGGAGGATGAAGAGTGGTACTTATGTCTAGTAAAAATAGTGTTCAGTTATTATTCTGTCATTTGAAAAAAGAACAAAATAACTAGCAAGTGTAGACTCCAAAAAAAGTGTATGAGAACCAAAAAGCAGTAAAATTTCTTTAAAGTCCCTAGAATGTTCACAATTCACATATGTACATATATAGGGTGTCCCAAAATTAACGCAAGATTTCTAGGGTGTCCCAAAATTAACGCAAGAAATCTTGCGTTAATTTGAAACAAGTTGATATACAGATCAGTGTGGGTCGCATTTTGTTTGACCCCAAATATCTTACGAAAAAATTAAATTAAGCAATTAAATTTTATATTATATAGGGCGTCCCAAAATTAACGCAAGAAATCTTGCGTTAATTTTGGGACACCCTAGAAATCTTGCGTTAATTTTGGGACACCCTATATTTAATTTTACTTCAAAATAATCAATGCGAATTTTGGGAAGTTCTCTAAAATAATGTGTT
This sequence comes from Eupeodes latifasciatus, assembly GCA_920104205.1. Classification (NCBI taxonomy): domain Eukaryota; kingdom Metazoa; phylum Arthropoda; class Insecta; order Diptera; family Syrphidae; genus Eupeodes; species Eupeodes latifasciatus. Next base: position 386,196,795 of record OV049924.1, on the reverse strand, counting down.
TAGTTCTTCTAAATAACAAAAAGAAGGAATAAAACAAAAATAGAAGTGAAAAATCATTTGAAAATGTTTCTTATAAAATTTCAAGTTAATGTGCTGTAGATCCAAGCAGGAACTAAATTAATTAATTACTTAAGTTTAAACAAAAGCAAGATGTACAAATTAAAAATACCCAATATCATGTACTAAAAAATATTAAAATGCATTAAACTTGTAAATTAACGAAAAAATATATTTTTTTCTGCGTAGAAAATGTTTAAGAACGAAAATCGTATCATCTACATATATTCCTACATATTTGGATGTAAGCCAACAAAACCAAAGTTTTTCCCTATGTATTAATTTTTAGCGAATTAGAAGAAATATAAATTTTAGCAATGAAATACAGAAAAAAATTATAATATAATTATGTAGATTTTTGTAATGAACAAAACAAAATAAAATTATCAAACGAAACAGTAGCGAAAATAAATATTTAAACAGCTTGGGTTTTGGCGCTCTATGTCATGCTTGTCAGTGACGGAAGAAAGCTAGCCAGCAAAGCGTCCTGTCAAATACATTTTAACTTGAAGAAAACAACGTCAAAAGTTTGGCGGATTTCTTGCTAATTTTTGTGTCTCTCAAATGATGACCAACTATTAATTTACAATCGCACTCTCTAATTAAACAAACGAAACAATTTCAATAATATTTTCTGCTTTTTTTTTAGTGTTAATTTATTAGCAATTTTAAGTTTCTGGGTGTAAAAGTTTATCTACATGAAGACAAAAATATGTGCGAATGCATAAATTATAAATAACTGTCAAAGAATTATTATTTCATCATTACAGCTTTAGCTGCTAAAGAAACTAGGCATCATGCCGTCGCGTCCGTCGCGTTCGTTGTTTTACTTTGCGTCGTGTCTTCAGTTGGATTCGTTATTATATTATGAGTAATGAATTGAATATTATTAAAAACGAATGATGCAGTCGACGAATTTAATTTTTTTCTTGTATAAATTATTATACAATGAACATTTACGGTTGATGACTTCAGTTTTAATAGTCTTTGGCGACAATGGGTTCAATTTAATAATAAATTAAATAATGTTTCTTTTTCTTCGGCCTACTAAAATAATATAGTAGGCTTTTGGTGCTGGCCACAAGCCCAGTCGCTAAGTCGTAAAATTTCTTAAGAGGCAATTTGTCAAGAAAAAAAAAGATGATACATGTTAAGTTACATATATTGACTTGTACATAATGATGGTTGTAGAGTTGGATAAATGTTTTGAATTGGCCAGTTAACAATTGCGTGGTCGCTTTTGAGAATTTATGATCTAAATTCTTCGTACCATTTATAAAAGTATGTACTTACATATGCAATTTATATAACTTATAACTTTAAATTTTAAAGCACCCTTAAACCAATGATCCAATTGTCAATGTCCAAACATTTAGATAAAACAAAAATTTCATAATGGTGTAGTTCACGAATGAACACATTTATAAATAATAAAAAATAAAAAAATATGACTTAATATCGCTGCCACCAATAATTGATTTTAAATTTTGGCAAAGCAATTCAAGCTAAACATTTTTTGATCTCATTCATGTCATAAATCAATCTGACAGAAGCAAAGAAAAAGTACAGGGTTGTCAGATGCCAAAGATATAATGCGGATGTACATTTATCTACATCGGCCATTATGTAGGAAAGTAAGAAGAGAGGGATAGCTGCATATGCCAAATTACCTCACGTGTGAAGATGAACATATTGGCCTAAATATCTGCATTATGTCATTTTCTATAAAATCTGCATTTATGAAGGTCTCTGCATTTTTGGTGTAACTTATGTCATTTAACAATAGCTGCGTTTTAGTATCGAAAATGATCCAAGTGGATTATATTTTAACTTGTACTACAACAGCAATTTGTGATTCTAGGTCAATTTCAGAAACCTAAAAAATGGTTTGCGTTACGACAGATAGATGGCTATTTTGTGTTTCAAATGGTATTTTTGTGTGAACTGTATTGAAATAAAAGGGGCAAAAATGTTTGACAATTAAACAAAAATAAGAAAAAAAGAGATAGCTGTAGAAAAGTTGTATGTCTTCGATCTACATACATAATATATCATTTTATTTTCACTCGATAACCTATGTACAGTACAGCCTCGCTAGTCCGGACACTTGCTAGCCCGGACACTTCACTAGTCCGGACACCTCTATGTGTCGGACACCTCTATGTGTCGGACACTTTCAAAAGTTTATCTCTGCAGTCCGGACAGCGTATTAAAATGCTTATGTACAATACACATACATATATTATTTGTCTCTGTTTCTTGGAAAAACGTTTGTTCATACGATTACGGGGAATCCCCTTCTAGTTTTGTCGCTTGTAGTTGGCTCTAGAATATAGACATTTTAACCGTTGCAAATTTACTCATTGGAAGTTTATATTTGTGGGATTTTTCATGCTCTGTTACATTTCATCGTGAGCTTTCTTTAAGGATAAGGCATATTTTTTGGGGTAATTTGAATTTCTCATTGAAAATTTTTAAAACATAAGTTATTACTTATTATGGCTTCTACAAAGAAAAGGAAGCATGTGACTTTGACACTTTCTGAGAAATGTAAAATATTGGTTGATATTGAAACTGGCAAATCAGTCAGGCAAGTAGCAGAAATTTTCAAAGTCTCAAAGTCAACTGTTTTTGATATAAAAATGAATAAGATGAAAATCCGAAAATTTGTATCTAACACATTCCAAGGATCAGGTAAGCTTACAAAAGGTCTTAAATTTAAGGTCTAAGATCACTTAACAATTGCTTTAAGGACAGAGAAAAATTATCAGACAAGGTGAACACCCAGCGGTAGAAGAAGCATTGATGACATGGTTCATCCAACAAAGAAATCATCATGTGCCAATTTCAACAGATATGATTCAAACCAAAGCCAAATTCTTTTACAAAGAGATGACAGGTAAGGAAGATTTTGTAGCAAGTTCTGGTTGGTTGGAAAAATTTAAATTGCGACATGGAATTCGATGCCTTAATATTTGTGGCGAAAAAGTATCCAGCGACGTTGCTGCTGTTAAGCCTTTTCAAGAAAAATTTGTAAAACTGATTCAAGAAATGAACATAAGTGAAGAACAGGTATATAATGCTGATGAGTCAGCTGCCTTTTGGAGGGTTCTTCCGGGGACGACCATGTTCTAACGCTGCAGGAACTCATAAGTTACCCCTCTTAGTTATCGGAAAATCGGTTAATCCGAGGGCTTTTAAAAACGTTAATCTTCCAGTAGCATATAAAGCTACCAAAAAAGGCTGGATGTCTAAAACGATTATTTTGATTGGTTCAAGAATAATTTTATTCCAAGTGTGAAAAAGTTTTTGACAGAGATTAACATGCCGTTGAAAGCACTTTTGGTTTTGGATAATGCCCCATCTCATCCTAAAGAAGACGAAATAAACTTTGATCCGAACTTCAGAGCCTTATTCTTACCGCCTAATTGTACAGCAATATTGCAGCCGATGGATCAAAATTTAATTCAGAATATAAAGGTAGCATATAGAAAGCAGCTATTGACCCACATTCTACTGGAAGATGATAAAAACATTGCAGCAGTCTTAAAAAAATTCAATTTGCGAGATGCTGTTTATTTTTTAGATTCAGCTTGGAAAGGTATCGGAGAGAAAAATATTAAAAAGAGTTGGTCAATATTATGGCCAGAACTGGCATCCCAATGGAATAATGAAGACCTTATACCACTTTCACAGTTGCGCCAACAAATTGACTCGGATTCTTCGCTTGCTGATTTGAATAGAATTCATGCCATGATAAGAATAATTGATCCGAATGGTGACACATCCACATATGAAATCAATAAATGGACAACTGGTCAAAATGAAGTCTCCTACTTTTCTGATAATGACATTATTCAGTCCGCTTTACAAATCCAAGAAAATGTTACTGAAGCTGCATCTCAAATGGATATCCTTCTCCTAAAGAGGTTACGCGAAAAAGGTGAAAAGATGTTTTTAGATAAAGCGTTCCAACCAAAAATTAACACGTGCTTTCCTACTCTTTAAAAAAATTAAAATGCGTTCATATTTCTTACATACGTACATGTATATATTTAAATTATGTGTATATGTACTTCTATTTGTAATAAAAAGGTTTTGAAAAGTTTTCGGTTGTCCATTGTATTTAATTTTGTCTCTATAGTCCGGACATTTCGCTATTCCGGACACGGTAGAAACCTTATGTGTCCAGACTAGCGAGGCTGTACTGTACGTAGGTTTTTGGCGATAAAAAAACGCAGCTAATGTAAGTTCACCATAAATAGTCCAACCGAGTACCTATAGTTTTCAGATCATACATCAGATATACTTTATGCAACATGTAACATTTGTATGTAACATTAAAATCATATAATTTCTGTTTCCCAGATTTCTTTTGAAGTGTTGTATGATTAATTGTTTTCCATAGAACTATATATTGTAGTTCAAACAGAACGCGATCAAGGCCAGCGGTTGAAAATGGAATGCGACGGTCAAATTGACGATATAGATTTTTACAAAGTACGCGACGGTCAAACGTCAAAACAGAAAAAAAACAATGAATGAATGTCAATTGTTTCTGGTTACAAAAATCAAGAAACAATTTTGAACTTTATAAATTTGAATAATACTTTCGATGTTTGTTTAGAATGCAGTCTACATTAACAGCTTTTTTCTGTTGTTTTATTAATTCACTGCTCATTGTTCCTAACTTTTGCTTTAAAAAAGACACTGGAGTTTTTCGGATTTACTTGTCGCAGTAAATTACCAAAGCAAATAATGTAAATCGATTTTAAATTAAATATTTTTTTAATATATTTCAATTTTTATTAATTCTCTATTCGATGTTAAAATCGTTCACACGTTTTGTAATTAGGTATCCTAAAAAAATGAATGTCATTTTTCATCTGTCATCATGATATCTTGACATATGGGCAAAGGCTGTGTTCAGCCCCATTTAACCAAGTTGCCACTTTAAAGCGTACAATAATATAACAGCAAATAAAAAAGAGTTGCCTTGACTTTTACAACTGGGAACGTGGATGGCAGCAGCGCGTTCTTACTGTCCCGCCAGACGGCGTTCTGTGTGACCAGGTCCTTAATGTTAGTTCTGTTATATACAATCGTACAACATTCCGAACCTACTTTGTTGTATGGTAATGAATTATACTACAAAATTAAAAAAAAAAACAACATATAATACGTCAGAACTGTCAATATCTTAAACCCCCTATTAATAAGCCTGTTAGTACCTTAAACTATAAAATGAACACATGTTCATACTTTAAGAAATCATAAGGATAGAGGGTGTATTCATAAACGTCAGCCTAACTAAGAACTGCGTTGTCTGCATTCATAAAGTCAGATTTTCGATCGAACTAACCTAGTCGAACTGCAGTACCTACCGTTCATAAACGTCAGACTGTCGTCAGCGTCGGGCAGATTGTGCAGCTGAATTTGTTTGGCTGCAGAAAGAGCGGGAATTATTAAAATAATTTTTACAACAACAAGAAGGACGAAACGGCACTGACTCGTAAAGAATGTAAGGAATGGCAAATATTTTGTTAATTTTTTGGCAACATGCGATAATTTTTTAAGCTTAAAAATTGTTTCGTTATAATTTTCTTTTTTTTTTTTTTCTTTGCAAGACATTTGTGCCAATTATAATTTTCTTTTTCGGTAAGCAAATAAAAAATCAAGTTCAACAAAATTGATTTTTCAGTCAGTTAAGTCAGACCTTTTTGTTTACTACAAACATTCTGCATTGGGAGTGCGTTCACAAATGCATAAGAAAAGAAATGCGATTGTACTAGCGCAGATTTTCTGCGTTTATGAATACACCCAGAGTCTTTAGTCTGAATATTTCACTGAAATGCTAATTTGGTCCAAATCTGAACCTAATTTAATATGTAACATCCGTGATAGTGTCCCAAATTATAACCACGAAGATGAGAAACATTTTGAAGATACAGATATCTTAATATATATAATTCTTCTGTGAGTGTGTATGTCACTGAACTTCTCTTAAACGACTGGACCGATTTTGATGAAATTTTTTGTGTGTGTTCAAGGGGATCTGAGAATGGTTTAGATTCACAATTTTGTCCGCTGGACAATGTTTTTTTAATTAATTTTTAATTTATTAGTAGTTGTTGATTTTGGAATATATAAAAATGAATTGCTGTTCGTTAATCTCACTAAAACTCGAGAACGGCTGAACGGATTTATCTGATCTTAGTCTTGAAATGTTCGTGGAGGTCTAGGGAAGGTTTAAAAGGCGAGAAAAAATCGAATAATTTCCGGGAAAACCCTAAAAACAGCCCTTTTCTATTTCCCATACAAACGTTTTCTATAGTCAATTTGAACTTTATTGCTATTCAATAAAGTTCATATTGAATTATAATCACTCACTGTTGTCTAAGCAATTTGGGTTTGTTCCTAACATCAAAGAGTCAATTTCAAAGTCAAAGTTCAAATTCAATCATATCTATGAAAATAGTCTTCGCGTGCGCTTTGGAGGATCTAATGTCGGCTTCAGAAAAAAAACAAAAGTGAATCGCGAACGCGACAAAAAATGTAATAAACTATTAATAATACTGATTTCCAATTAATTTGGTCGGCTTCACGAAACTTAATTTTAGCTAACTTCAGTTGTACTAAACTGTATGAGATTATTTTTTTAAGTTTGATAAATCTTAAGTTTTGTCACAAATAAAAAAATCAGAACACGAACAAAAGTATTACGATCGTTGGCTTCATCTGCTAGAAGGCGGACGAACTGCGCATTCTGCCTTGAAATTACCATTAAACATGCAAATCACCGAAACACCAATTTGCAACATCGCCAAAAATAGCGCAATGGCCAAGATCCTACAGTAATGCAAATTAATTGTTTGGGATGAATGCACAATGGCCCATAAGAGGTCAAAGGAGGCGCTGAACAGAGCATTGAAAGATCTTCGTGACAACCAAAATAATTTTGGTGGGGCCATGATTCTGTTGTCAGGTTATTTTCGTCAGACTCTTCCAGTTATTCCCCGAGCAACTGTAGCTGATGAACTAAATGCATGCCTAAAATCATCAAATTTATGGCAGTACGTAAAGACACTCCAATTAATAACTAACATTCGAGTATTTTTGCAACATGATGAAACTGCAAATGTGTTTGCGAAGCAGTTGTTTGATATTGGAAATAATAAAGTTGCAATGGACACCTCGACCGGATTCACATCACAGATTCAAAAGAGGAGCTTATTCAGCGTGTTTTCCCAGATATAGCGCAAAAGTTCAATAACCATAATTGGCTGGGTGAACGAGCAATATTGTCAGCAAAAAATAAAGATGTCGAGGATCTCCTTCTCTCTTCCTTCAAATCAGTCGACACGGTTATGAACCAGGATGACGTAGTCAACTATCCCACGGAGTTTTTAAATTCACTGGAATTGCCTGGATTACCACCTCACAATTTGCAGTTAAAAGTAGGATCAGTTGTCATCATGCTGCGTAACATTAATCAACCTCGACTATGCAATGGAACAAGACTGGCTGTGAAAAAGCTGATGAATAACGTCATTGAGGCAACAATCATAAAAGGAAAATACAAAGGAGAGGATGTCTTGATCCCGCGAATACCGATAATTCCAACGGATTTACCATTCGATTTTAAACCCTTGCAATTTCCAGTACGTCTGGCCTTTGCGATGACAATAAATAAATCGCAAGGACAGTCTTTAGAAGTTTGCGGAATCAACTTGGAGTTTCCCTGTTTCGCGCATGGACAATTATACGTCACGTGTTCGCGCGTCGGAAAACCGTCTTCTTTGTTAATTTACGCACCACAAAACAAAACAAAAAATATAGTTTATGAGAAAGCTTTAAATTGATTAACAAACTGTATCATAACAGTGTGTGTCTGTTAATAAAAATTTAAACCTTATTTATAAATAGCCAGTATTTAACGAAAACTGTGTTTTTAAGTAAGCAACATGATGTGCAATAAAACTTCATGCTTAATTAAAAAAATGCTTTTTTATTCAATACGTTTTGTTTGTTTTGAAATTAATTTATACAAAAGTTTAGGTCTTTTATTTATCGATTGAGGAAGTACGAAGTCTGCCGGGTCAGCTAGTGTATATATAAAACTCTTTATTTTAATGCTCGCAGATTCAATTACGATAAACAGTTGATCGTGTTTTTGTGTGCAACCTGTCAAAAATTGTCCCGCAAAATAATGCCGCAAAGCATTAAGCCTAGTACGCTGCTGATGCGAAACGAAAATTCCCATACAAAAATGACATGACGAAATCATAAACGAAAAATTTCGCTGTGCTTTTCGTTTTTTAGTACGCTGCTGAACGACGAAATGTGACATTTTAGTGGATAGCTGTACTAGATTTCTTAGTACAATTCTCCACTCTTTTCGTTCTCAATTTAATTGCCCAGCACATTAATTGCTTGCGAAATTTTGACGTTTAATTTTTTTATTGAAAAAAAAAATTGTTTACATACTCGTGACTTTCGGTGTTTTGACTTTGATTTACATATATTTGATTTAAAATTTAAAATAAAATGGATTTGTCCAATGTGATCCAACATTGCATTTCTGAATCGGAAACTCAAGATGTTATTGGTGATGTGCAAGAAGTGGTGAAGACAAGCAGTGAAATTCAACTTCCAGACAGAACTCTCCACAAATTCGTTTCACTTCAGCTGCGTACTAGGCTTTACTTTCGAAAAATTAAGTGGAGACTTTTGGATGCCTGTTTGGTAACCTGAACTTTTAATTCAAACGTCATAGTAATTAAGACATAATTTGTACTAGGAAACATTTTGTCTCACAACAATAATTTGTCCCAATCTAAATCAAGTCATTTTGATTGAAAAGTACTTGAGACCCGATTCGAGATCTATGCTTTTAAGCTTGTTATTACTTTAAAATTAATTGTATGGCATAAGTACACTTATATTGCAATGCACTCAAAGTAAATATGTCTTAATACACTTATGAAGGAAACAATCTTAAAAGTAACATAAGTTAAGTAGATGTATGCATTAATTCTCAGCCTCGGTATTTAAATTGAAACAAATTTTTCTCATCTTTCAAAAGATCAAAGCTCAAGTGGCCTAAAACGGTCTGTAAGGGTTAAAGTTAATTGGTTTCCTAAATCACACGCTTTAAGTTTTCATACGAGTATATAAAACAAAAGAACGGAAAGGAAACATATTTTAAATATTTGGGTCACCACATTATAATGAAAAAGAAGAAGAAAAAGAGTGAGTGCATAGTAAATAATTTCTTCTTAAAGAGTTTATTAATTTCAAAACAACCAGTGCCAGCAGCCAGCGTTAGCAGCCAGCGTAACAAAAATTCAAAAGTCCCATCACCCAGAAGTCTACATAAAGATTCGTTTTTGTTTTTTTTTTGTTTTGTTTCCCTAAGCAAAGCTGGTGTAAGCAAAATCTCATTAAAAATGTTGAAAGATAGATATTTAAACTATACGTCGCTCATATAGAAGATGTTAAACATCACCCTGCAGCCTACACTGAACTGGCTTTATATGCAATGCATATTTTTTGCCATCATGAATGCATCCAATGCTGCCGGCCGTGGCATGGCGATATGGCGCTGCATCGCTTGAGGGTCGTCGCGTCAGGCGATAGGAAGAATTTAAAGAATTTTTATACTGCAACTATATTCAATTTCATTGGTTGCTCATAGAAACTTTAAGAAATGACGACCTACTCTTGATTTCTACATTTAAAAATTATTTCACTTTTAATCGAAACACAAACTAAACATCAAAAATCCGGAATACATGCGGCAAACTCGTATCTAAATTGTTCTATTCTCAACTGATGAAAATGATGAACTCAAATGTATAAAAATATTTCATGACATAATTTCTTGATTTTTGGGCAATATCAACAGATGTTGTTCTCTCATCAACGTACTTGTCGTTTATTGTAAATATTTTGAATACCAATAGAGGCCAAACGACACGCTTTGAGAAATTATCACACGAATACGAGCGATGAACACCACTATAGCTAATTTTCGTGTTCAATCGTATTGGACGAGAAAAAAGATTATTTACATTTAAGTAAACCATGAAAAGAAAAATGCAACGAAAAAATTTGACAAATCTTTTACAAATTATAAACGACGACGAAACGTCATTCACGTCAAAGTTTCGACGTGTCGTCTTCGTCGTCGTGGGTGTAAAATAATCGGATTGAAATTTTTCAATGGAATTTCATTGTGAGAAGATTTGCAAGTGGAATGTGGAAGTGAACTTTGAAAAGGTTAGTTTTATATTGAAAATGAAAAAAGTGGCAAATAAACTTGTTTAGTGTAGCTATAAAAAAATATACATATATGAAGGTATGTTTCTTTACTCAAAGGTAAAAAATAATCTTGTTAGTTGCAGAGAAATTTATATACTTGCAATGATTATAAGCTTAACGGGCATGGAATGCAGAAAGATTTGCAAAAGAATAATCTGCATAAAGCTCAATTTACATTGAAGTAAGAGAACGCACTGTAAGTAGTATTGAATACAGAACCACCTAAAACATACAATGTCTTTCGTTAAATTTCGAAATTTAATTTTCGTTTAAAAATGTTTTATTATGTATTGAATAAGTAAGTAAGTAAGTAAGTAATGTTGTTTATTTCACTTTATCCATACATTAAATTGTTTCTTATATTTTCATGATTTGATTCAATTCTTATAGAATTAGTAATAGGTAATTTAACAAATATTATTATTTCTTTAAACAAAAAGGTTCAACAATGACTTTTGTCGTCTGTCGCAATCAATACAATTTTTTCTAAAAACTTCCCTAGATTTATAATTATTTTTAAGGCAAAAATATAATTAAGATACGTTTTAATTTCTAGTTGTTAAATTCATTTATGAGTTGTTGGCGTTAATTCAGTGCTATTTGTAAGTATTTGATGATGCAGTTCCAACCTTTATTCCATTAAAGAAATCTATTATATTGTTCATATCAAGTGAACCACTTCCTAATGTCTCTCGGCGAATACTTCTTAAAATTGGGCAAGTTCCTACAAAATGTGCAAGGGTCTCTTCTTCGTTTGAATTGCAGAGAGTACAGTTTAGATTTTCAGTTTCTGTCCTTCGTGTTCCATTGAGCATAATGAGCCCTGCTCTTGCTTTCAATATCCAGCTAATTTTGGAGACATCCCAGTCATCCGAGACGTAAACTTCACCAGCAGTGTAATCAAGCAAATGGTATAAACTGTGTGTTCTCGTTTGTTGTGCTCTTTGCAGAGACTCTAAGTGCTCGCGCTCGATTATTTTAACTTCCACGCCATCCACAACCAGCTTAAACAGAGTTTTGTTGGTCACGATCTCATCCAACTGTTTTATATCTTCCCGATTGAAGCTATTTTCCCAACTCCTAAACCAGAAAATCTTCTTTTTAATTATCAGCTTGGCTAAAAATTTTGGTAACCTGTTATTTGCGTAAGCACTGAGAACGCTTCCCACATAGTACATATGACATCTCATCGTGTACTCAAAGACAGGTTTCAACCGGCATTCAAGGTTCAAGACATAGTTAGGCGTCACACTTGGCAGACCCAGTACTTTTTTGTAGAAAAGTATCTTTGCATCTTTTCCATTTCATCATGTTGTAAGTCCCCCCATACTTGTGCTCGATAACCGAGAATAGCCCTGGTAACCGCGTTGAAGATATCGATCTTAGAAGTTAATTTGACATCTTTATTAGTGATAAACCGATTGCACGTAAAATTTAAGCTCTGTCTAGCTTGTTTAGATCGTTCTTTCAAGTGCTCCGTTAGGCTTAGTCCGGAAGTTAGCCATATACCAAGGTACTTGTATTTGCTAACAACTTCGATGGTTGCTCCATTGAGCTTCCAATTTTCTTGTTGGCTAAGTCTCCCACCTCTTTTTCTAAATACCATCACTTTCGATTTCTCCAGGTTTATTACAAGATTCCACCGTTGACAGTATTCTGCCATCTTATTTATCATGCCTTGTAGTATGTCTGGCTTATCAGCTATTAGCACAATGTCATCCGCATACATTAGCAATCGAATTTGCATTCCATTCAGCGAAATACCCCCTCCTATGAACTCATGGATATCATTTATATAGAGCGCGAAAAATAGTGGACTCAGCAAGCAACCTTGTTTAACACCCATCGTTGTTTCAAACCAGTCTGACAATTGTTCCCCATCCCATACCGCAGCTGTTGTTTTATCATACAGATCTCTTATAATTCGGATGAGTTTCTCAGAAATCCCTAAGATTTGCAGTTTGTATAAAAGTGCTCTTCGGTCGATATAGTCAAACGCCGCTTTAAAGTCAATGAAGAAACAGTAAACTTTCTTGTTGTCATTCATTTGAAGTTTTATGATATTGAAGAGGTTAAACAGATTATCAGCAGTGCTATAGCCTTCTCGAAATTCAGCTTGGAACTCATTTAGGATACTATATTCCTTTTCCCGTTGCTGTAGTTTTGGTGATAGAACTCCGGCAAAGCTTTTTGCAATAGTGTCCATAAACGATATCCCTCTATAGTTTTGGACGATGTTCTGATCACCTTTTTTGTAAATTGGGAAAATAATAGTTTTTTTGAAATCTGATACCACTTTTCCACATTCAAGCATTCGATTGAAAAGTTTAGCTAATATATTTATTGCTGATTCATTTAATTCGTTGACCGTGATGGGGTTGTCGAGAAGAGGAACAGCAAGATTTTGAGGCATGCTTTCGATATGCACTGGAGGCATGCGTGGGTTGAGTAGCACCAAGAAATATTCTTTAAAGTCTGCACTAGTCAAAGCATTTCCTTTCACAAATACAGTTGTTTTCAGCTCTTTTGCTAAACTCCACCAGTCCTTAGACGTCTTCACCTCTTTCAGTTTTGCGCCAATCGATTTGTAGTACTCTTTTTTTGTGTTTTTACAAAGATTCTTGTAAGCTTTATTTGTTCGAAGATAGATTTCTTTAATACTTTGTGACGCATTTTTCCTCAGTTTTTTTAACCAATAGAAGGACTTTTTTCTTGCTTTTTCGCACTTTTCATTATAGAATTTCTTCTTACCTTCTACTCTTTCTGTGTGTCGCTAGTTTCCTGCCACTGATTTTATGACATCAATGATGTTTTTAGCAGTCCACTCCTCTCGGTCTTGTAATGCAGCTATGGCCTCATGAAACTTTTCCTTGTATAAATCCTCGGACTGATCATTCCATATAAGTTTGGGTAGTAGCTTGAGCTCTGTAACTTGTTCCCTATTGTAGTCCTGCTCAAAAACAAGTTCGATTGGCATATGATCCGAGTTTATCTGAGCCTCCCTCCACCTTAAAACTTTGTATATGCGGTAGCATATTATAATTTGCAATACAAAGATCAATTGTTGAAGAGCCATTTGAGTCAATGTAGGTGAAATTTCCATCCGCATCATCCTGGATACGTCCGTTCAGAATAACCATCCCGAAATCTTCACAAATTTCTAATAGCCTTCGTCCTTTGCTGTTTGTTACCTTGTCCTTTGATTTCCTTTCTATTGACAAATGGCTGTTAAGTGCAGCGATTTCATATGAGATTTTTTGGCTTTCTCCTACTCTGGCGTTGAAATCCCCTAAGGCAATACAGTTCGTAATGTAGCCATCTTCAAGACATCTACCAAAAGAGCGGAAGTCTTCTTCCCATCTGTTACAGTTTACATACAATGGAAAGATATGCACAGATTCTTTTCCTGTAATTATTTGCACTAAATCCTTGTCCATTAATTTTATAAAGTTGGCCTTCAAAAAAGATGAATTTGAACTTATTCCATAAACTGCCCCTCCACTTGCTCTTCCAAATCTGGACGTTTTAACTGCAGGAATCCATAGCAATTTATACCCCTTGAAAAATTTTGAGAACCTGCGCTTCAGTTCCGCATTTGAATTCACCATCCACCACAGAAAAGACTTTTCCTTCGATTTCGATCCGGTTGCCCCTGAATTTGACATCTTTCATTCGGTTGACTTTTTTAAGGTCCCTTCGCACTCGCAGTAGGAAATTTTGCAGCTTACGTTCCATTAATGTCAAATCTCGTTTAATACCGTAGTTTGTATTAGCTAGTTTCCTAGTATTTTTCAGAATGTCTACTACTACTGATTGGCTTTGAAATTCCACCGGATGACTAGGTTGACGTTTTGTTTTTATTAACGTTATTTTTACAATTTCAATTTTCTGAGTAATTCCTATGACTTTTTTACATAAATCGCATGCTCTGTAATCTACTTTTTGCATCCCAAACCCTTGAAATATAAGACTATTTTTCCGCATATGTTTATCAAAAATTTCGGTTTTCTTTTCGGTTGCTGTCTTATACTCCTTTAGAGTTCTTATCTCTTCTTTTAGGGATTCGTTTTGCTTTTTAAGCTGATCAATATCCTCAAAGATTTGTTCTACTTTCTTAATGGTGTCTTTGATTTCCTCTTTCAACATTTAGCGGAATTCGTTCATCATCGCTGTCCATGTTGTTGCTTCAACCATCGTTGAATTTAATGAGTTATCTTCTTCATTAGACATCATTTCCCGCTGTAATTTTTTGCCTTGCGGTTGTGAGAGTTCTGGGGAGTTTTGGTTTCTTGGTCTTTTTGCACTTTCTTGCTTCTCCAGTTTGCAAAAGTGAGTATGCTTCTTCCTTATTTGAAATTAAAGATAAATCGTTGATTTTCTTCTATACTGCGTATGTATTGAATATGACATCTATCAAAAGTCAACCATGGTCCTTCACGATGTTTACAAATCGTGAACACACCATTTATGTAAACATAAAAGAGAAAGTGCTAACGTGAAAGACAGAGACGACTTAGGTTAGATTTTGCCCAACACACATTTTTGGCATACATATAATTACAGCCTAATAGTTCAGTCAATGAACGAAAAAAATGACTTCACCTAAACAAAAATCCAACAGTTTTGAAACTTGGCACACTTACTAAGGGATGTCTGGTGGTTACCCAAAAAAAAGTCCCCAAGAATCCGACGTGAGCTCTAGCGGCAGTTAAGAGAAACATGGAGTTTGTTTCAGTTTTTCACGTTTATCTCGAAAACTATTTGTCGTATCAAAAAATTTTGTTCCACAAAATTAAAGCTCATTAAATTTTATAAAAAATCTATGAGCAATGAGTTTCAGAAGTAAAACTGGTGCAAAATAAGTCGAGCACTCCCTTTGTCTTTTATGTCAAATTCTGTAAAGATTCGAGGTGAAATTGTGGTAAAAGATCCTTTGATGATATTCCAAAGAATAAGTACCTTATAAGTAAGCAGTCCGATGAAGACTTAAAGACTTATATGGAGTATGATTTTGCTCCCTTTCCATTATCATTGTTTGATGAAAATAGGTTGCGAAATTATTGTGGATGGTCATCGCCAGACATCCCTTAGAAAGTGTGTCAAGTTTCGAAACTGTTGGATTTTTGTTGAGGTGAAAACCTTTATTAACTGGACTATAACTGTCAACGATTTCAGTCAAACTTTACAAGGTAAGGTAGGGTGCATTCCATGCTCTTAGATTTCATAAGGATTGGTATCATCTCAAATTTGATAATTTTGTTTGTTATAGCTTAACCTCAATCACTCGTTCGGTTGTCGGTTGTCTTATGAAGCCAGCTTTGTGAAAAAAATGATTAATTTGACAACTCAGGTGTTTTGACAATAGATTATTTCTTTCTCTTAATGTTTAGAATAAAAATCGTCTCCTCGTAACGTTTTTTTCTTTAATTTCTACTTCTGTCAAATTTGCAACTTCTCAAAACCCGTTAAAAAGCCACATTACGATTTCTGACAGAGGATATCGTAAAGTTGATCTAAAGCCCATCAAAGCACGACTGACCGAACGCGTGTTTCTGATTTGGCTATTAACGTGCCTCTTTATTCTGGAATTGATCTTGATTTTCGAGGTAAATATAGCAGCTTATAACCATTCCAAAGCCCATTGAGAAACTTGTAGTTGCCTATGATTGTTTACCTTACGCTCATGGGTCATTTAAATTTTAAACGAGTGCCAAATTGTTGCTAGTAAAAGGCCAAGTTCTATGGCGAACTTACTTTTATCAGCGGTCAAGGGCAATCAGTAATCGACTATTGTGCAATTTCTGGAGAGTGGTGTAACTCAGTTGAAGACTTCCAGGTGTACTTGTCTAGTTTTTCAGCTCACTTGCCACTATTTATCAAAATATGCTTCCACGAAAATATACAGCAGACGAACGTAGATATTCCTCGAAAACTCAGATGGTTTCAAAATAAAGCTTCTCGGTACAAATCTCTCTTGAATCAGCATTGCAATCTTCTCCCTCTTCAAGATGAGGGCAATGTTGAACAAATTGAGGAAAGCATTACAAGAGTAATTTACGCTTCAGCTGTATCTTCAAGTATTAGCTACACGCTCAATTTTAAAAATAAATGGTTCGATAAAGACTGTGTTAAACTTCGTAAGCTCTCGTTCAAGTACTTAAAACTCTTTAGAAGAACTAACTCGGTTGCGTTTAAAAATATGTACTTACACGCAAACAAAGAATTCAAACAATTATGTCACGAGAAAAAAAGGCTTTTTCTAAAAAATCTTGCAATGAACTTGCAGCACTCCAAAAATTCCAAAGAATGGTGGGCAAAGTAGAAGTATGAAGATTTCTCTCGAAGCTGAGACTTTAGCTGCTTATTTTAAAACTCTATTGTCAGCGGAGGAGAATCTTCATACTTTTAGCTTTGCGTTACAAAATGAAGTTGTATCTGAATTAGACTGTACGATTTCTTGTGAAGAGCTTGATTCAGTTTTGCGGGTTATGAAAAACAATAAAGCCCCGGGTTGTGATGGCATTCCAGTCGAATACTTTAAAAACGCAACAGTACAACTGAAAAATTATATTGTGGATTATTTCAACAAGATATATAATAATGCTTGCGTTCCTTCTGGTTTTAACAAACCGCTTATTTTTGCAATATTTAAAAAAGGCCATGCTTTTCAAGCAGAAAATTATAGGGGAATCTCTATTCTAAATTCTCTCAGAAGAATCTTTGCCACAACTCTTTATGTTAGGCTTTCTACGTGGATAGACAATTTTAATCGTCTCAGCATTTTTCAAGCAGGGTTTCGTTCCGGGTTTTCAACAATTGACCACATTTTCGCACTAACTAGCATAGCCAGAAAATATGTTTGTTTTGTAGACTTCAAAGCAGCATTTGACACAGTCAACAGACAAGCTCTGATCTACAAACTGGCATCGCTTGGAGTATCCAGAAAGTTCTTGGTAGTATATGCGAAATTATTATCTTCCTCAAGTTCAACCGTGTGGGATGAATCCAAGCTGTCTGAATGGTTCCCAACTTCTGCAGGTGTTCCTCAGGGTTGCATTCTAAGCCCTATACTCTTCACACTATACATTGACTCCATTTCTGAAATTCTTCCAGGTGGCGTTAGCTTCGCTGGTCAGCAAATAAAGGTACTCCTTTATGCTGATGACTTGGTGTTGCTGGCAGAGAATCCTTCAATTCTACAACTGCAAATAAACAAACTTCAGGCATTCTGTGAGACATGGGATCTACATATCAACGTCTTGAAAACAAAAGTTATGGTTTTTGAGAACCGAAGGGATAGACGGGTGGAGACTTGGCGACTCAATAACCAATCGATAGAAGTAGTTCCTGAGTTCAAGTACCTTGGCGTACTGTTGTCTAGCAACTTAAACTTTCGAAATCATGTGAAAGAAAAAAGTAGAGAAGCAAAGCTGGCACTTAACATAATGTGGCCAAAATTCTTCGCAAATCAAAACATTGATCTGTCCTCAAAGTATAATGTATTCAATGCCACAGTCAACACTTGTATGTGCTACGGGGTGCAGGCATTTAGAGTAGACCCCTTTGAAGATTTCGAAACTGTACAGAGGTACTTTTTCAAGCGTTTATTCCGTCTACCAAACGCTACTCCCACCTACGCCATTCATGTGGAATCAGGTTTGCCACCCATTTATTTGCAAAATCTGAAAGCTCATTCTGGTTTTTTAATAAAAGTAATGAAGAGAAGTGAAAGTAGTTTACATAGGGCAGTGTTACCTTGGCTATTGCAAACAAATGCCTATCCGTTCAGAAATTGGCAACAGCTGGCGTTATCTCATGATATCGAATTACCTTTATCGGAAAATAACGTTAGCAAATGGCAAAATATGTTCGCAAGGGTCATAGCTAAAGAAGATGAAAAAATATACGACCAGTGTTTAACTAGAGCGTTCTCATCACCTTCCAGATTTATTTACTGCAACCTTAACCACCAAATGTTAACCATTGATAGTTACTTCAACACAAAATTTTCGTCAAAAGTTATAAGCACCATATTCAGAGCCAGAGTTGAATTATTAAATTTGAATTTCATGCCACATAACAAATTCAGCAAACTTGTGATCTATGTAACAGGAGAGAATCTGAAAATATTTACCACTTCATTGCTGTATGCCCAATTCTACAAGAAATCCGAAGATTACATTTCCAAGAAAGTTTTCTGTCCGTAAATAGTCTTTACGAAATATTAAATGGTGCTCGTGGTTGGCTCACCTTGTATAAATATTGCAATCATGCTATGACTTATCGCAATATTTTTTTGATAAATTAGTTCTTACAACAAGTCTCTATTCAATTTAAGGGCTGCAAATTATTGCTTTTAAATCAAATCTTTATGTTTCAATAAATGTTTCCGCACGAGTACGATAACTTTGGCGCCAAGATATAATAAGGGTTTTTGGTAGAGGGTCTTCATAAAAGCATTTTTTACTATGGGAGGGGGGGTCTATCTCCCCCCGTTTAGGCGGTAGTTAATATAAACTTTTGTCTAATATTTTGCATAGTATTTATTTTTGTAATTTATTATTTCAAATTTCTTGTAACTCTTTTTGATACATCTTCTCTTTATATAATTTTATTTATTTTACTGAAATGTCATTTCCGGCAGACGGCAGCATTGTCATGTCCGTATTTCCAATAGAAAAAAAAAATTGTAATTTATCTAATGAATAAAGGAAGAATCTAATCTAATCTATGCGAGTGACGTGAAATGAACTGCTTCGGATTCTGTACTGCACCTTCTTAATTCGGCTTCTCTTACATTTCGTTGACGTAAGAGTTTTGGTTAGTCGAATAGGCCCCTAAGTTTGAGGCAAATTGGACAAAGCATGTGGGACTATGTAGATAGTAGTACACCCAATTTGATATTTTAGAGTTTTATTATTTTTATGTTGTGTTAAAAGCTACATCAGTCCGTGGTGATGTTTTAAAATCATACAGAATAAATGACAGCTAACTTGACAGATGTAGTTTGAATAATATGGCTGCTATCAAGAGTCAAAGTTCATACCCATTTAAACTTAGTACCTCTTGTAAACAAAATACTTACATTCATGTGTTAACAACAAATTCGTAGACTTTTCACTATCGCTGTTCCTAATTATTAGATATAAATTTATGCATTTATTTTATATTTAATTTACATTTTGGTACCATCGAGCTTTAAGTTGGCAATTTCCATTTAAGTTTTCTTTCCTCAAATTATAGTAAACTATGGAACGAACTGTATAGTACCAATCCCAACCACTATAGAAGCGCATTCTGAGCATTTTCATTTATGGACTTTTAGCTGAATACATAGTTGAAGAACCTGTCGGAAAAATCAAAAGATTCAGCTAAAAACCTCCCAATCAACAAATTATTTTTTATTAAACTGGTTGAAAATGTAATAAATTAAGATCATTCAAACTCCCAAATCTCATCGTGCAAGTTTCTTCTATCCTTTAGATCATTTTTTGTTAAGATATTTGCTGTAATTTTATTGATAGAAAAATAGCAACATTGATTATCCATGTCTAAAGTAGCCATTAATCTGGCACGGTTCTTCGTACTGCTCAGTGCTCCTCGAGATAAAAGGTAAGAAAATACAAATGAAAGAGAAAAACATAGTTAGAAAACCATAAAACCAATAGAATCGGAGGTTTTGACATGAAAGATCTTAAGTCATTAACTAGATAGACAAGAGCTACAAATCAAATTTTTCTTAAGAAATGAATGTTACCACCATGTTTTGAGCATAAGTATATTTCTGCTGCGCCGCGCCGCCGCCGGCCTTCCGTCTATGCACGCTGGCTACCACATCGACACAAAATGAACAATTTATTACAACCACAACGTGTACGTACACTGTACATTAGAGCGTTTATAACGAGAGTACAGACTAGAACGACACATCCTTTTGCAATTGAATATGAAATTTCATTTGGAATTCCAATATATGCACCAGACAACGAGTTCACATATAGCGCCAAATGGAAATGATTCTGTCAGAAATTTAATTAAAAGAAATTGTTCAATTAACTTTTAGCATAGCATTCAAATGAACGTGTACGAAGAGAGGATGCGGACGCAGCAAACTGGATTCGAGAAATATTTCAACTTTCCATATAAACCAGAGACAAACCCATCAATTTCACTAAAACAAAGTTTTTGAATTAATCCAGTAAACAGATCTTCTGATGGATGGTGGGATACATCTCCATTCTGCCTGCATGCATGCAGACATTTATGGTATATCGAATAAAGTTGGGTGTGTGCTAATTTTAAATTGGGAACAGGGTTACCATGTCCTGAACAAATATTTGTAGCCCAAAATTGTAGCCGAAAAAGTAGCGCAAATAATAGACCAATTTCAATAAAAATCTCTTAGCTCTAAGAATTTATTTTTATTTAAAACTTCAACATTAATATTTACACAATTAGCGTTTTTAGCTGTTCAGAAACAGTCGTGGCGTGGCTGCCATGGTAATCAAAATGATGCATTGTTTGACTAAGTTACATTTCACATGAAGATGAAGAAAAATTCGGTCAAAATTAGATTATGGCTATTTATAGCTCAGTTTTGATTGATCTGTCAAACTAAATTTTTTGTCGGTAACTTTATAAAATCATAACTCGCTTTCCGATAAACAGTCTAATATGGCAAGCCTTATTGGGGAGGGGCATTTGAACTTTAACACAGTTTGAGAGTGCGACAACAACAAACTCTTCGAACACCACCCTTCCACATGGAATTTTCATTAATTCCCAATATAATTTATGGCATTTCATAAATTATGACAGATTAATACTTGTTGTATTGTATGCTTATAATCTTTTTGATTGGGGTTGTATTGTGCCTTTTGGTGAATTAAATGCTTGAGTATCAAACAAATTGTTATGACTCAACGATGTCAGCATATTCGAAGAAGAAGCAGAACTAATTTTATTTATTGGTCGATTTGGATTCGAATTGGATTTATTTATAAGAAACTGCATTATTCGACTTGGCGACAAAATGTCTGAGATTCTTTCTGAGCTAATATTATATGCAAGATGTATATGTACATTTGATGTAACATGTTGATATAATGGAGGCATTTTCTTTTCTGAAACAAGACTATAATTTGCTTACACATTGATTTACCGACAGCTTGGTATAATGGTTATTTGTTTTGAAACTGTATTCACGCATCTTATATTGATATCATTTTCATCTATAAAGTGTCAAAAAACATTATTTGTCACGTATCTTAAATTTTGTGGAACTTCATAAGCACTGATAACTTCCCATCCCGTCTGTCGATTTGTCTTGCTTAAAAGTTTGTAGGTTTTCGTGTTGGGTTAAGAAAGTTGTCAGTTGAATTATTCTTAAAAATTTTAATATTACCAACAATATTTTTTATATATATAAAGAAATAGTATAAAGAAATAGTTTAGTTTGAAAATCTAGTTTTGTTAAATAGATTTATAGTTGAAAACAAATTTTTACCAATTTTAGTAGCATTTCTTAAATTTTTACTAATTGGATGATTGAAATTAATTTGAGAGATATAAAGAACCGATCATCAATTTTTATCAAATTTGCGTACTATTTCTTGTAGATTTTATTTTTTTTTAATAAAAAAACGGACTGTTGGATTTTTATAAAAAAAACTACTGAATATTGAAAACAATATTTTCTATGAAATAAAAAAGTTTGAAGACAATATTTCTAATTTTTGAAAAGCTTTTTGATTTGAAAGTATTGTTTTTTTTAAGGTTTTTATTTTTTGTAAAAAAAAACTATCAATTAGATTTTTCTCAAAATTTTACTAAATGTTGACAACAATATTTTTTAAAACATAAAAGTATTTTAAAGCCAATATCTCAAAGTTTTGAAAAGATATTTGAGTTCAAAATCAATTTTTACCAACTTTTATTAATTTTTTTTAGGTTTTTATTGTTTGTAAGAAAAACTGTCAATTCGATTTTTCTCAAATTTTTTTAGAATGTTGAAAACAATATTTCTTATTAATGAAAATTAGTTCCAAGCCATAATCTCAAGTTTTTAAAAAGATATTTGAGTCGAAATTCAGTTTTTACCAACTTTTTGTTTTTAATTTTTATAAAAAAAAACTGTAAATTAGATTTTTTTCAAAATTTTATCAGATGTCAAAAACATTATTCTTCGTTGCACAAAATTGTTTTGGAGATGAAATCATATTTTGGTCGTAAAATGTTTGAGATGACACATTTTTTTTTTCAGTTTTTTGTTTTTTGATTTATAAAAAAAAAACTGAAATTGTTTTTTTTTTTTCTCAAAAATATACTTATATGGTATCACGTTACAATATATATAAAATTTAATTCAAGTCTCTAGCGTCATTGGTTCATGATATATTTAGGTTTAACCAAAATTTTCACCTTTTTTTTAAACTGCTATGGTAAAAAAACCACCCACGCAATTTTCTTGAGAGCCCTTTCTGCATCTTTCTGCCTTATTATCTGTATAACAAAATTTATTTGAAGTCGATATATTTTCTGGTTCTTGAGCTATGGACGACGAAAAAAACGTCGCGAACGTACGGACGTACGGACGTACGTACACACGCACGCACAGACATCTTTCTAAAAATCTTTTCTCTCGACTCAAGGGACCTTGAAACGTCGAGAAATGTCAAAATTTTCAATTCCACAAATCGGACCCATTACAATAACTTCCTATGGGAAGTTAATAAACACCACAAAATAGTTGGTAAGTTTGGTAAAAAGCAATTTGTTGCAAATTTTCACAACTTCCCATAGACAAAAACCAAGTTTAATAACATTTTCAAGTTATCGAACAAGTATTATCTTTCGTTGAGTTCATTTTGACATTTCAGTTATCTTAAAGGCCAACTATAATAGGCATAAGCAAACATAAGCTTATGTCAAAAACCCAACGAAAATTCACTTAAGTTTGTGAAATTACTGCGGGTAGCCATAATGCAATTTTGCAACAGATACACAGAATGGGATATTCATGCAAAAACACTCTATATGAAGATATAAATCCTTCGTACGTATTACCCTCCAAAACCCATTTGTTTACATTGTTGTATTTGTAATGTGAAAGAATTCAAAGAGAAAAATTGACGTGTTTTCACGCATACATAGAAATAACTAATGAGTTTTTTGGGGAAATTTCATAAATTAGAAGAGAAATGACACGCACACTATGAATAAGTTTATGAGGCTGATTTCCGGTTATGATAAACATTCTGAGAGAAATTATCTGCAGTGGAGTTGGCCTGTGTGTATTTAATTCAAACTGTCAGATTTACTTATGCGGCGAGCGACTGGGATCGCTCTTGCTTAAAGGCCCAACTATAATAGACTTAACCGAGCCTAAGCCAGCTTAAGGAAACGAACCAATACGCAGCCTTATATGTCACTAACCATAATAGACGTTCTGCTCAGTTTCGTTAAATTTCGGTAACTTTCGCGAAATTACGCAAGAGCCATTTAAATGGCTCGAGCTTAAGCAAATGTCAAATTTGAAACGCATTTTCTTAAGTTACTTGAATCCATTATGGTTACTTTTTGTTTTGACGATAACTTCTGATAAATTTTCGTTCGGTTTTGACATTAGCTTACTTTCGGTTAAGTCTATTATAGTTGGGGCTTAAGCCAGCTTAAGGAAACGAACCAATACGCAGCCTTATATGTCACTAACCATAATAGACGTTCTGCTCAGTTTCGTTAAATTTCGGTAACTTTCGCGAAATTACGCAAGAGCCATTTAAATGGCTCGAGCTTAAGCAAATGTCAAATTTGAAACGCATTTGCTTAAGTTACTTGAATCCATTATGGTTACTTTTTGTTTTGACTATAACTTCTGATAACTTTTCGTTCGGTTTTGACATTAGCTTACTTTCGGTTAAGTCTATTATAGTTGGGCCTTAAGTTTGCTTAAATTAACGAAACTGAGAAAAATTGAACGAAACGGAGCTAGACTCCATTATGTTCACTCGTATTAGATTCTTTGTATTCGTACGTTTACTTATGCGCGCATATGCTAGCTTATGCCTATTATAGTTGGCAATTTAACTGAAAACGATAGACGAGACGTTAGTGACAAAGTTACCTTCGTTTGTGAAACAGGCCTAATACTATGTTTCTACCTGAAGTTAATCACGATTTCATCTTTCTATGCTTTTAGCTTATCTAGAAGTATTTCCCTTAATATGGAAATACATGACAATGACATTTAAAGTGACATATGAGTATGGAAAGAAATATTTTTTCTTTTGGAATAATTGAATTGATAAATCAAAATTAAATATTTAATGGCTTCTTCAGGGAGGAATAAGAAGTGATTAAGGTCATTGTGTGTTATTAATTTCGAGTAGATGTCGTTGCAAACTGAGAAAGTTAATTTTTTTTCGTAGCAAATCTAGTAGATTTTGGGTATTTTGGAGTAATCTAAATTAAATTTTTATAATGTTTAATATAAAAAAGTTAAGCCAAAAAACATTGCACGAGCTAATGTCACCCCTAGATATAGTCTCACGATAATAGTACAACAGTTTCATATATAAAAGCGTGGTAGGTATAAAAGTGAATTACTAAACACTTTAGCGACCTGTGGTTTTGATTTATAGTCCATCACAAACCATGAAAAATTAGTTCGACAACCATTTGGAAAGAATATCCATTTGATTACAAATAGGGAAAACGTCAATACAACACTTTCTACCACACCGTGGTAAGTAAGTACAATGTTGCATGTCATCAATTAAATAAATCAGGCTGCAGTTTCTTTAGTTTGAAAAGAATCTCACCCGAGTCAAACTGCCATCTATCTATCTGAATGGCATGTGCCATCTTTCCTTCTATTATAATATCAAAAATAAAAACAATCCTTTTTATAAACTCTTACTTACTTACATCCGCCTATGACTTCAACTTGAAGTTGAACCTGTTAGAGAGTTTTGCCTTGTTGCGTTCTACATTCCCGCACATCCGCATACAGTATAAATTACAGTCATGCCACAAAAGCACAACACAAAACTCTATAGAAAATATAGATGGCTTAGGAAAGACAAAAACTTGCTTGATGCTGACACACAATAACGATAAAGAAATAAAGAAAACAACCAAGTGAATGGAAAATGAGGAGTAATAAACCTACCTTCAACTCCTCTGTACACAAAACAACACCATGTCCATGTACATTAATCCGTAAAAGTAAAAACCAACTTTGTATACATAATTCAAAAAACAGGAAAATAAAAAAGAAAATCTTTTTTCTTTTTTAAAAAAGTGATTCAGAATAATAATGTCAATGCGAAAGAACGTGCTGTACAGGTTATTTACAACTAAGTAGAAACTTATAACTACTTAGTTGTTAGTTGTAGATGTTCATAAATTGGCTCACGTTGATGTTAGCCATAGGGTCGCTCGTCGTCGGCAGAGGGCGGCGGCGGCGGCGTTCGTATATAGTTATTGTAGAGCGTTTGAAGTTCTTTGTAATTTTTCTCCCTCCTATCAAGGAAAAGATTAAAAATGTACTATACTGTATCTGTATACATATGATGGTGCAACACTTGAACGATTTTATATTGCCACTTTAAGTTATACTTACCTTACCTGTTCGCAAAAATCATAATGCCATGCATCAGGATAGAAGATAAGGATCGATTTGAATGAAGTACTTTCGGGGAACTGGAAATTTATAGTTTAGTGACCTCTATTACGACCGGACGGCACGGTGAGGTCGCGTTACCCTTAACCAAACTTATTGCAACGGAAGTAGAATTCAACTTCTTAATGAACTGATATACCTAAATGAAACATATCATACATGCTTCAAGGAAGGCAACATTAGAGCTAAAAAAGGGGTCAATAATTTTCAAGGTAGGGAGCAAGTAAAGTTATAAATAGGGGTAAAGCACAAAGCTTTGTGAATGAAGTGACAGTTAAGAGTTGAATTTGACAATGAATTACTGAAAGAGCATAATATAAAAAATATAGAACTTAAATTGGAGCTGGAACAGAAATCCCAAGAATCCGTTGCATCCGTTGACGTGTGTATACATTTAAGCAATATTCACATGAGCACGACCAACGACCAACGAATGAACGAATATTCGTCGATTTTGACATTTCTTTCACATGAGAGTTTTTAATTCGTCGCGAATGAAGTTTGACAGCCGAACACCATTCACCACCGAAACCAAAACAAGAATGATTTTTTTAGGTTAAGTACGCGCGATTATTTTATTCGTTGCGAGTGTGGATAATGTGGAACGCGAATAAAGTTTGACAGTTCGTGTCAACTATAATTTTTTTCGCGACGAATAAATTTGTTTTCTTAAATTTATTAATATATGATATTGAAAAGTAAAAGTATGCATCATTAATCAAATAGAAACTATATTGCTATCGTTTTGTTAAGAATTTGTGTGGAAATATGTCTTCAAACGTATATAAACTCACATTTTGTAATTCATTCGTCGTTCGTTGGTCGCGCTCATATGAATGATGCTTTAAGACTTGTACATTGTAAAATTCCCCTCACCACACGCAAAGAAAAAGTCTTTAGTTGATCCGTTGACATTTGTTGGCAATGAAATCAGATTCTTATGTCGAACAACTACCAACATTGTAATCACAATTGATTTTAGGTGTTGTTCACATTTTATTCGTTTGAGGTGACTCTCTCGATTTTGACATATCATAATTGTATCTCTAAACAGACAAGATGGTGAGACAAAACTAAAAAAAAACAAGAGTTTGGTGGTCATCGACCTAGAGTGATTGCGGTTGATGGTGATGGCCTGGCCAGCATTAATTTCGAAAAAGTACGGACCGATGACACCTCCAACCCAATCTCCACACTAAGTAGTAACTAAATTTGGATGCATTGGCACTTACCCATTCATCCAAAAATTGACTTCATAGTTAAAGATGTTTTTTTCGAACAAAACTGGGATCCAAAATTGTTTCAGCTCATGGTTTAGTTGAATTTTGTATGTGTGCAGGACTTAATCACGACGCAAGTTTAGCCATGCTATGGTTTGTGACAGGCCAAGTTCTTGTGAGCGACGCGGAATCAACTGCCTTGGAATCTGTTGAACACTTTCACGAACAGCGGGGATGTTTTTTCGGCAAATCTTGTGGTTCGCTTACGTGCAGTTGTTGGCTAATTGTTTGATAAACCAGTGGACTCGAATTTGTACACCAAACGTTGAATAGTCGACTTGGAAGGACAACAATTTACCAAATAAAAAGGGCGCAACGTCTTTTATGTTACTTGAGAAAGCACATTTTGATAGTAAAGTTTTATTTGCACGTGTTACTGAACGTTGTTACTTGACGTGATGATGTGTCTTTAGTGACTGAAAGAAGATATTTTGACATGAAGTAAAAGAAAAAATATGGCCGCCACGACCTGTCAAAATCAACTCGACCCTATTGGGAAACGCTTTATGAGATTGAATTGAAGTCGGAAGTATTATTAGGTCCGTTCGCGTACCCTCCTAAAACAGCCCAATTTTACGAAAAATACGAAATTTAAGCAAATCCTGTTCGCGTACTCAAAAATTTCGTAGTTTTTCGTAAAAGAGAGCGCTCACGAGAGAGTAAAATATTTCCCCAACCTACGAATTTTAGCCCAAGAAATTTCTTTGGGCTGATTTGTGAAAATTTCAAATTTGATAGAAATTCAAATAAATTAAATAAATTGCTCGCTTTTGCTGTCAGTTATAAAATTTAAAAACAAATTTTTAAAGAACAGCAACAAGACAGTAATATTGTGTGAAAAATTTGTTGTTTTCCCGTTCGCTTACTTTTTTGTAGTTTTTTTTTGGTCAGAGAATTTCACCCCCACTCTTTAAAATATCTCTTTTTACGAATTTTGGTGCAGAAAGTACGCGAACGGACCTATTTATTCTTGGGATATTTGGGGCAAATAAATTATTTCCATTTTTTTTAATTGCTATTGAAAATTAACAAAAATGAGTGGTTCAAATTGCCAGTCAAAAGCTCAAAGATATCAGATAAAATAATGGCATTTGAGATCCGTTTAGATTAATTGCCATAGTAAAAGGTTTCCTCGATTGTCCATTTGAAGTTGCACTTATTTCTCCTGAACACAGCAGATTGAACAGACCTAAAACATAATTGGAATTTCCATACTGGATTATTATCAACGCAAAATTTTAAACAACCTATTATTAAGGGATTAACATTTTACTAAGTTGCTTTTACTAGCGACCCCAAAATGTTAAACCCTTCCTTTAGTTTTGCTAACTAGTAAATTGCTAAATTACTTTTATTTCAAAACTGACATCCGATTATGTCTAAATAGTGACAGTGACAGATCGTGAAAATAAACAAACCAAACAAACTTAAACGGACCTATTAATTGCAATTCCCAACTGTAGACTGAACCATTACATCCACTGCTCTTATAAGATGAATTGACAGATGCAATACGGATTTAGCAAATTCCTAAAAGTTTTAGTAGCCATTCCGTGATGTTAACTTTTGCTAAATGTTCAAAGATAACAAGATGTAAAAATCGTTTGGAATTAGCTGAATCATCTTTAAAGCTTATTAAATTAGCTTAAAACGGCTTTATAACATTTTACTGAATCTTTAAAATTTTTCGCCATTAAATCTAAATATCTTCTTGGTTAACAATTTAAATAGCCATATTATTTATTACTTTGTTTATATTCTTATTTTCCAAGGCCACATTTTGAGGTGAATATTTGAAGAATATACTTATAAAGAAAACTTTTCTATGGCCTCGCCCTCTGTAAGTAACTCATAATTTGCAAAATATAGTGCTTGAAGGTAAATTGAAAAATTATTAAATTACCAGTGACGAAGAGTGTTAAGAAAAACAAAACAAACTACATATAACCTTTTTATATAGTTTCGCCACAGCTAGTGGATGCTCATCAAACCGCAACTATAAAGCAAACGAAATTGATATTAAAAATAAAAATCAAACAGTATAAGAATGGCCCTGAGAAATTGGAAAAAAAATTTTTTCTTCGTTGAGGTCAATACCGAACTAACATAATTTGACATAAAATTCAAGAACAATTTGGAACTTGATGTCACGAAAGGTCTTTTTGGAATGCATTTTGCAAAGTTAACAAAATAAAACATAATTGGTGTAATATCTTCCAACATTTTGAACTGACGTTTTTGACAGTGCTCAATGAGCTGTCATCGGAGCTTTACATCGTCCGTCACAAATTCTGACAACTCTATTGTAAATTTTAATAGAGGAAGACTAGCACTTCCCCATCTATGCTCCCTTGGTCGAACTTTCGCTATTTGTGTTATGTTAGATTTTTTCAAGGTGAGTTATACAGTTATGCGTTTCGCCGATCATGAGTAGTACTCACCGATGTTGAACAAAACTTTAACATTGGCTAGATTTTAGTTAAATCAATAAAATGTACACTTTAAGATCTTGATCTAAGGGTTTAAGTTCCGATTAAATGCCTTATCTGTTCCACTGTGCCATGGGCATAACAAAAGTGTCATCACAACTTTTACTGTCCACTAAAAGTCATAAAACATTCCAACGAGCCCACAAGTGAAATTTTTCCTGGAATGGCGCCAGTGTACAAGAAGTACCTCGCAGACAATTATTTTAGCTCTGTCTGACTTTTTGTCGCGTATATATGCTCGTATAAACCTCATCCGATCCAAATGTACCTACATATACATAAAATTAAAAACAATGCCAGCCAAACTGGGGGAAGCAGGAAAAAAAAGCAATCCTGGCATGGTAGACATAGACAGATTAAAGTGCATGTGGCGACCTAAAACTTTTGCCCCAATAGGCCATTTAGATTGAACGAATAAAATTCCCGTTGGTATGTGCTGTGCTGTGCTTGCTATGCTAACCCATCACGCTTTCAATTTTCTGCGTTCTGTTGTAGCTTTGCTGCGCTGGCTGGTCCATTTGGACTCTAGAGAGACAGCCTTCCATAGCTTTTCTGCCGAAAATTTCTTTGTTCGGAATTTATGATGGAACGCAGGATGATAGAAATTTTGTATTTCTATAGCATTGGGGGTTCTTATAATGACTATGGCGGCCACCCTGCGCTTCATAGTTCTTTTTTCACAATTTTTGAAATCCAGAGCGAGGGGAGGGTATAAAGCAATTTTATTTGTTTGTCTGACATTTCAAAGTGTGTAAGGGGATGCAAATTTACGAGCTTGGCTTTTTGTTTGGTGCTTTATTATTTGATAAATAGTAGAATAACAGGGGTTTTTTGTGTTAAGAAGCGAGGGAGTGAGATTTTAGTGGTTCAAAGTTTCTTCCTATAGGTACGACATTTAAATGTCAACAACCCTCGGGCTGAATGACGTTAAGGGTATTCTTGGAAAAGTTGTTATCGATTAATTAGCAGTTGGTGCAAGAATTCAAGGAATGTGACTGAACGTGAACGAGTGACACATTCACTCTCTGAAGAGGCATATTAAGTGCTTCTTCCTTCTTGGAGGAGTCAAAGTTTTCAGAGTTAATGTAAAATATAAATTTGCATTTCATATACAAGGGTGGATGAGTTAGACATTATAATTATGCCACCCAATGGGGAATTAAAAGAACTTATGTAGAATCGGTTAAGTTTTTGGTAGTTCATTAAAAAAATATGATTATTAGTAAAAACAAAACTAATTGGTAGT
This sequence comes from Eupeodes latifasciatus, assembly GCA_920104205.1. Taxonomy (NCBI): domain Eukaryota; kingdom Metazoa; phylum Arthropoda; class Insecta; order Diptera; family Syrphidae; genus Eupeodes; species Eupeodes latifasciatus. Next base: position 386,165,718 of record OV049924.1, on the reverse strand, counting down.
TATGATTTTTTACAAATTGTGCCGTTACTTTTGGAATACCACAAGGCAGCCATTAATGGTCTTTTCTTTTAACTTCATTAATTTTTATTACAGACTGGTGGTATTTTGTTTAACAAGACGTTTTTCTTCTATAAAAGTGTAAAACCTTAATTTTGGTTAACAAAACTCAAACCAAATTCTTAAATAGATAGGTAAATATTATTAAATGGCAGTCATTTAAATTTTGGCCACTTGGATTTTTGACATCGTGCATTCAAGCGCAATGAACGTCAGGGGCCTATTTCATAAAACTTGACAGTCGAAAATTCTATAAATTCGTCACACTTGTCTGACAAATCTATATTCCATAAAATATTGACAGCTAAGAAGTTTGTAAGAAAAATATAATGACAAATTTGTCATGTTTTGACATATTTGTTAAGACAATTTTTTCATAGTTATATACGTTCCTATACTTACTGACAAATCTGTCGTGACTCGTGACAGTTTCACTGTATAGTTTTGAAGTGTGTTTTGATCGAAAAACAATGAAATATGGAACAAAACATTTGCATTTTGTTTCTCGACCAGGTATTAGAAGTAACAGAGCGCTGGCACTCTTTCAATTTTAAAATTCCACAGTTTGAAAAATCGTATTCTATTAATTAAAAGTGAAGTGCATTATAAAAATCGAGAGCCTTAAAATTAATAACATTCCCAAAATACGTGTACTAAAGTTGCTTTTAGAAAATAAAGATATTTTATTCGCAATATTTAGTGAAAACTAGAGCTATATGATATGAAGGATAATTAATGGAAGGATATCGCAAAACATGCAAAAGTTCTCAACGCAATGGATTCAAGCAAGGACTGGAATCACTTTGGAGATACCATTTAAAATTCCGATGGTGGCGCCGCCATCGTCGACGTATTGCAAGGATTACTTATAATCGTCATCACTTTCACTAGAAAATATATCGTTTATCATTTGAGGTCTTTTTACTTTCAACACTTGACCGTAACTGAGTTTCCTGTCACAATTAAATACTGACAAATATGTTAATTGTAATTTAGTTTTCACTTCATAAAAGAATTGTCAGTTCCTACAAATTTATCGGAAAATTACTGACAGTTGTAGAAAAATACTTGACAATTTATTGTGATTATAATTTCTTTATGAAAGGAAAAGAAGACAACTGTCGGGTATTTTCCTACAATTCTGCAAAATTGTCAAGTTGTTTATTAAACAACTCACAACTGTCTAGTTGTAAATTTACAAATTGTTACATGTCGCAATTGTATGTGAAATAGGCTCCAGATCGTCTTTTTCTGAAAATTCTTTGTCTACAAAAAATTAACTAAATATGGCCTTGTTTTTGTTTTACTTGAATTGGAATCTATATAAAACAAATAGAATCAACGAAACGTTTTTTAAACAACCTAAGAAAATCTGAACTCGCCCAATGTAAAAAAGGATCTGTTTGCTTTTTACATTGAAATGTCATTAGGCCACTTTCGGTTCTTAATCCGATAGCCTATCTGAGATATGGAAAAAGAAAAATTTGGGGCTAGCTTGAGATTTGTTTTTGACAATAGATGATTTGTTCGTTTGCCTTATTTTTTTTACACGATTACAACAACTTAAACCTACCTCGATAGTTTAAGATTGATCGACGAACGCGACAATTAGTAACGTTCAGATCACAGTTGTAAATGCTTTCTGAGTTATATTAGAATCTGACATTTTTTAATAGTTAAATAAAAATACTTTGCATTTATAAAAACATATGTTATTATAAAATAGTAAATAAACACTTTACTTCGTTGACTCATTTAAGGTTTATTTAGATTTCACTTTCCGAACGTTGTCATTATTTAAAGATCTGTCAATTCGAAGTATAAACTCGGACCACTTAACACTTTGTTGAAATAAAATTCGATGCCTTAACATGTTTTTTGGTTTGTTTTAAATATAACAAATACGCTTGGGATAAGTGAAAACCTCAATGCATAGGTATATTGTTATTAAATCCTATGACGTAAGTAAAAGTACTTTGTTTATTAATTTTAATTTAACCGATTATAAAATTCCAGTTTATTGGCCTTTTATATGCATTGTTTTTGTTTTTTTTTTTAAACCTTATTCATTTCTTTAGGAACACCACGACCGAGATTCCGAGAACACAACAAAGTAATATAATATAATTATTGTTAAAGTCCATTTAAAAAGTTGTATGTAACTTACACCTGAGCAAATTTAATCGGTTGCGTGTTAAATTTCACTTCCGATCACAGAAAGTGGTGGATGGAATTGGAATTTAACAAACATGATTGTCAATCTTTTTCCATTTTGTGGTGATTTCCAATGAACGCATATTCAATTCACAGCTCTACCTTACGTATTCCAGCTTGAATTAGATGCGTTATGTTATGTTTGTAAATATGTATTAATTCCCAGTGGAATGTGAAATGTTATATCTTTGCAACTACAGTAAGTTGGATACGTAGGTAGTTGTTTTGACATTAAAGAACTGTCATCATTTGATAATGATAATAATTTACCACACAGGTATTCACCTTTCAATGCCACAAAAATGCACTCACTTATTTTATCTCAACTTACAAACATTTTTGTTTATGTATTTATTGTTGTTGCTGCTTCTGTTTTTAAATGCTTTCAACATAACACAAAACACACTCCTCTCGGTGAGAAAAGTGCAAACTGCAAAGTGATTAAAAGCGACTTCAATTTATCGCAGTTTGAAACTTAATAACCGTGAAACATTTTGTTGAAGGAATGTAATGTGACGCATTTTGCTGATGATAAATTAAATGAGTATACTGATAAATGTGTAATGTTTTTATTATGTGTTTTTTATAATAACGTAATGAAAAGATTGAGTAAATAATGTTTGCTAGTATGGAGGTAAATTGTTTAATACTTGATCTATGTCAAGTTATTATAGAAAATACAGGTAAATTCACTCGTGGGTTTTATTTATAAAATTTAACAAACTTAAAATAGAAATGATGCGTTTTACATTTTAAGTGGTTAAAAGATTTAGTTAATTAAAACTTAATTTATTGAAGTAGTTTAATTTTATAAAACACTAGCTGACCCGGCAGACTTCGTACTTCCTCAATCGATAAATAAAAGACCTAAACTTTTGTATAAATTAATTTCAAAACAAACAAAACGTATTGAATAAAAAAGCATTTTTTTAATTAAGCATGAAGTTTTATTGCACATCATGTTGCTTACTTAAAAACACAGAGTTTTCGTTAAATACTGGCTATTTATAAATAAGGTTTAAATTTTTATTAACAGACACACACTGTTATGATACAGTTTGTTAATCAATTTAAAGCTTTCTCATAAACTATATTTTTGGTTTTGTTTTGTGGTGCGTAAATTAACAAAGAAGACGGTTTTCCGACGCGCGAACACGTGACGTATAATTGTCCATGCGCGAAACAGGGAAACTCCAAGTTGATTCCGCAAATTTCTAAAGACTGTCCTTGCGATTTATTTATTGTCATCGCAAAGGCCACATACTGGAAATTGCAAGGGTTTAAAATCGAATGGTAAATCCGTTGGAATTATCGGTATTCGCGGGATCTCCTTTGTATTTTCCTTTTATGATTGTTGCCTCAATGACGTTATTCATCAGCTTTTTCACAGCCAGTCTTGTTCCATTGCATAGTCGAGGTTGATTAATGTTACGCAGCATGATGACAACTGATCCTACTTTTAACTGCAAATTGTGAGGTGGTAATCCAGGCAATTCCAGTGAATTAAAAAACTCCGTGGGATAGTTGACTACGTCATCCTGGTTCATAACGGTGTCGACTGATTTGAAGGAAGAGAGAAGGAGATCCTCGACATCTTTATTTTTTGCTGACAATATTGCTCGTTCACCCAATTATGGTTATTGAACTTTTGCGCTATATCTGGGAAAACACGCTGAATAAGCTCCTCTTTTGAATCTGTGATGTGAATCCGGTCGAGGTGTCCATTGCAACTTTATTATTTCCAATATCAAACAACTGCTTCGCAAACACATTTGCAGTTTCATCATGTTGCAAAAATACTCGAATGTTAGTTATTAATTGGAGTGTCTTTACGTACTGCCACAAATTTGATGATTTTAGGCATGCATTTAGTTCATCAGCAACAGTTGATCGGGAAATAACTGGAAGAGTCTGACGAAAATAACCTGACAACAGAATCATGGCCCCACCAAAATTATTTTGGTTGTCACGAAGATCTTTCAATGCTCTGTTCAGCGCCTCCTTTGACTTCTTATGGGCCATTGTGCATTCATCCCAAACAATTAATTTGCATTCCTGTAGGATCTTGGCCATTGCGCTAAATAATCTCATACAGTTTAGTACAACTGAAGTTAGCTAAAATTAAGTTTCGTGAAGCCGACCAAATTAATTGGAAATCAGTATTATTAATAGTTTATTACATTTTTTGTCGCGTTCGCGATTCACTTTTGTTTTTTTTCTGAAGCCGACATTAGATCCTCCAAAGCGCACGCGAAGACTATTTTCATAGATATGATTGAATTTGAACTTTGACTTTGAAATTGACTCTTTGATGTTAGGAACAAACCCAAATTGCTTAGACAACAGTGAGTGATTATAATTCAATATGAACTTTATTGAATAGCAATAAAGTTCAAATTGACTATAGAAAACGTTTGTATGGGAAATAGAAAAGGGCTGTTTTTAGGGTTTTCCCGGAAATTATTCGATTTTTTCTCGCCTTTTAAACCTTCCCTAGACCTCTACGAACATTTCAAGACTAAGATCAGATAAATCCGTTCAGCCGTTCTCGAGTTTTAGTGAGATTAACGAACAGCAATTCATTTTTATATATTCCAAAATCAACAACTACTAATAAATTAAAAATTAATTAAAAAAGCATTGTCCAGCGGACAAAATTGTGAATCTAAACCATTCTCAGATCCCCTTGAACACACACAAAAAATTTCATCAAAATCGGTCCAGTCGTTTAAGAGAAGTTCAGTGACATACACACTCACAGAAGAATTATATATATTAAGATTCATCAATATCTTTTAGGAGATAGCTTGAGTGAATGTGTCAAACATTGATGATTGTAAAGCTCAAATGTAACATTCATTCAAAATTTTTTTTTGAAGCAGGGGTTTCATAAATTGGTTGCTGGAAAACTTTAATTTTGTTAACCATGGCTGTGTTCAAACTCGTGTTGGATAGGCTGTCCTGAATCTAAATAAGTGAATTTTTAGATTCTTTATTGAACGAGTTGGATACCGAAATGTATAAACAGCTGTCAAAAAATGTAAACAACTTTTAGCTGTTTACAGAAAGCAGATAAACGTTTAGATTTCAAGGTCCAACATTATTGTAAAATAATAGTTAAATAAATCCCCAGATTCGTCAGTCAAAATATTAAAATTTAAAATAAGTTTTTAGGTTCCTTCAAATTCAACAATATGTTGAATCAGCTGTTTCGTGAGATAGGCGCATGCAACCAAAACGTCGCTGACAGCTTTGGATTTCTTTTTTGATAACCCAGCTGTTTTCGATCAGCTGTTCTGTTTGATACCATATACATACATGGTATATCTTAAATTTAATGCAGCCAATAACTGTTAATAGGTTTGTTCCCAAGATATTTGGGCTAGGAAAACTGCCAAAAAAGGTTTTTTTTACAAAAATTAAATCATTGCGAAGCAAACTGAATGGATGACGCTATTAACAGTAAATTTACGTACCACAATATGACATTTGACAGACCAACAATTTCCGCCCAAAGGAATTTCTTAAGCAGAATTTGTCAGAAGGGGAAATTATTTTACACTCTCGTGAGCGCTCTTTTCTGCAAGAAACTACGAAATTTGTATAGGTTGAACAGCATGTAGGTAACAATTGTTGACAGTTGATAGTTTATATAAAGGTTGGAAAAATATCTAATATGTTTTTCCATATGAGGCACGGGTGTTTGTACAATAGCCTGTATAAAAATTGTTATGATGGATGGACTTTTATTAAATTAATGCTTTGCAATTTATGAGTGTTAAAATATATCTTAGGATTTCATTTCAGTATATGTACATACGTGAAAATGTAGTGTTATCTTTTTTTGAATGCCATGTGCTCACGTTGAATTGATTTTGACACTACTGAGGTGAATACAAATGTTTTCAACATGTTAATTGACTGAAATGGTAAAAAGAATAAAGTGTTGGTTTTATTTGTGGGGTCAACAGAAAATTGGTTTACAATTAAAAAAAAAATACTACAAACAATTTATACGAATGATAAAATAATAACGTGTTGAAATTACTCCTGTACTTCAGTGTTAAGCCTTAAAAGAGTAGAACCTAAAAGTGTAAGTTACATATCGGAAAATAATCCATAATCTTAAAGATTTCTATGCCATTATATTATTAATTTTAACAATGTAATATTATTATTTAACTTTAGGATCTTTATTATCTCATATGTTATAACTTGTTTTTCTTTTCTTTTTTTTAGGTAAGTGTGCTAAACTAAAAATGTGTGAGTAAGTTACAAACCAAATAAAATAAAAAACCTACCTTAAATTTGAGAGTGACCATGACCAACCTCATCCATTCCACTTTAAACCATATAAAATTGGTGAGGATGATTTATTTATTCTGCAGACAAAATTTCACATATAAATTTTGGTTTACCTTTAAACATCAAAAATGGCTGTCAATGTTTTCACCTCAAATGTCAAAGATATGTTGTATTGATATGTCAATAGTTTTAAATGTTGACATAAAATAGTATGTACATACATATGTAAAATTAGTAGGAAGATGGTTCTCGACATTGTTTGCAAACAATTCATCAAGAAAATTATGCGAGTCAAAGCCCTATACCAATTATAAAATAACTTTTACCATGACCAAGAGATACTCTTGGACTCGCAGTGAAAATAAACACAAGACATAACAGTAAACTAAAGCTGATTTGTTAAATGGAAGCCATCATTTGTTTAATCATGGCTGTAACCAATACGCTCAAAGACAATCAAATAATACACATTTTCTATACGCACATTCTTAACTTAAATCAAAAAACCTTTAAGCCTTACGTCAAAAAATCTAAATGCAAATCTGCATCTGAAGGTACCATAAAAAGAGCCGTTCAATCAGAACTAATTTAGCTTCGCTATACAACAAAACATAAAATAAACAAAACAAAAGAAAATAAATCATTACTCGTAGCAATGCAAACAAGCGTCTAACGAATCGCACAGTTAAGTGTTTTTATTTTAATCTTTTGCTATAAAGTTTCTTTAATTCTATTAATTTAGTTGACACGCAGTACAATCAAATTAGGCGTACCTATCCAAGGGCTACTAGAGCTAATCGGGTATAAATGAGGCAATAGGCAAGGATATAAATGCTTATAGGTACATAATGTAACTGTTAATCTGTGATTGAAATGGGTATCTGAAGGTATTCAACGTTATTTCATTGAATTGGCTGGCAGTCATTTGTGGAAATGGCCAAGAACGTTCTTGAACTCTACTTTACCCTGAGCTTAGCTGTTTTAAAGAGAAGTGCCAACTTGATTTAACATTGACAGATTTTTGACACTTTATATGTAAGTAATTTAATCCTGCGATTAAGCTAGATTCTTGGTGTCACCCATGTACAATGTACATACATAGATCCCCTGACATATCTTGCCAAGATTTTGACATTTGCATGTGTATTGCCAAGTACATATGTACATATATTAAAAAAAAAACAATGACAATCATATTATTATACTTACAAACTTGTTTATTTTGACAGTGATTTTATAGTTTTTAATGTGGGAGCTAGATAAAATTATAAGACGTCAAAATGGTCCCTGTTAACTTTTGTTCAAATAAACGTTATTATTTGAATGCTAAATATTTTATAACGAAAAATGGGTCCTCAATGACAAATCAATAGAAAACATTTTTGTTGATGACGTTTTTGAAAAAATAAAACGCTCAAATATAAATGTATAAAGATGAGACGAATAAGTTTAAATTGACATCCTTGATTGATTTGACAGTTTTGATTACCTTGGATCAAGTTTGATATAGCAATTCATAATAACTAGGTTTTCATTGGTAAAATAAATCAGTAAATTTTGTATTTAAATCCATTTTCGTTCCATTGTAAAATAAATTGATTTACTTTTTGTTTTTTTTTTTAAGATCAAATTTGCAGCTCTAAATTATCAACAAACACACAATTTGACAGAGTATGTTCAGTAGGTTCGCATCATTACATGTAGAGACGATGCAAATAAATATTTACCGAACAACGAAACATTTTAACGAAAGATTAATTCCACGAAAAATACATGTCAACTTGACATTTAATTCAAGGGACTTGAAGTCATTAGATTATTTTCTCCCTCTAGCTTGAGAAACAAGCTTAAACAACAAATGACAGAACTTAAGTAACATAATACCGTTCCTTTACCTTGAAGATATTATGAGGTATGTAGGTATTCATTGATCGATTGAAATCCAAACAGAACAGCACATCATTGCGATACCATAAAGAATACCTATAAAAACATGCATACAAAATTACATCAATTGTATTGTTTATTTGATGGTCAATTCAGAGGGCCCTTGAGATTTGTCTTTTAGTTTTGTTATGCATTTTCTGAAACGAGTAAGAAGAAAGAGAAAAATATGGTAGGCTGAAGGTATAATAGTACTCATATGAGTCTTACGTGTTTGCTCAAAAGACCAGAAAGGACAAAATCTTTCAACTTTTATTCTTATTTGAATTATTTATAATCAAGACAATGAATTGACATCAAATTTGCAACCGATTTATCTGTCAAAACATAGCTTTGTGCACATCTTTCTACTAAAACTGTTAGTTATATGGGTTTTTTCATGGCTAAAATAAATCAACTTATTTTTTATATAGATCTGTCAAATCATAAATTTTTCTTGTTTTTGCATTCCATTTTGCAAAATAAATTGATTTATTTTTAACTTAAGATCAAATTTTAAGATCTGGATTTTGGGCAGATAAAAAAAAATGTTTAGCTGGAAATTCGACAACTCTACTGCACTCGTTAAAACGTACAAGGAGTTAAGGCCCAACTATAATAGACATAAGCTAGCATATGCGCGCATAAGTAAACGTACGAATACAAAGAATCTAATACGAGTGCCCATAATAGAGTCTAGCTCCGTTTCGTTCAATTTTTCTCAGTTTCGTTAACTTAAGCAAACTTAAGCAAGAGCGATCCCAGTCGCTCGCCGCATAAGTAAATCTGACAGTTTGGATCAAATACACACAGGCCAATTCCACTGCAGATAATTTCTCTCAGAATGTTTATCATAACCGGAAATCAGCCTCATAAACTTATTCATAGTATGCGTGTCATTTCTCTTCTAATTTATGAAATTTCCCCAAAAAACTCATTAGTTATTTCTATGTATGCGTGAAAACACGTCAATTTTTCTCTTTGAATTCTTTCACATTACAAATACAACAATGTAAAAAAATGGGTTTTGGAGGGTAATACGTACGAAGGATTTATATCTTCATATAGAGCTGCGAATATTATTTTGACATGTAGATAAGTGAGCAAAATTGCATTATGGCTACCCGCATTAATTTCACAAACTTAAGTGAATTTTCGTTGGGTTTTTGACATAAGCTTATGTTTGCTTATGCCTATTATAGTTGGGCCTTTACACTTCTACAACAAAAATAAAAACAATTCCAATCGGAAATTTGAACTGACCCATGGAAAACCCCAAATAAAAATACATAGGGCTATAAACTTCATTCTCATGGAAGTGGACATTGTTTGACTTCAAAGCGTTAATGTGTGATTGAAACGTTAACAATGTTAAAAATTTGCCCAGCTGTACGATTCCATCTACAGCTGCATTGCATTGCTTTCAAAACATTGAATGATTTCAGTTGTCAGTTTGAGCATTTGACACCCCACGTAGAATTTCAGACCATTAATTTGGCGAGTGTTGAGGAACAAGATTTTCAAAATTTAAATTTACATTAATACACACACAGCTCTGGAGGTATTGTCAAAGAAACTCTTCAATTTTGTTAAACAAAATTCAAAAACGGATGCACCTTTACCTTTCGTAATCAGAAACGTAATTTTTAGAGGATTGTGATCTAAACATCTGACAATGAAATTTAAAGATTTTGCGACAAAATCCGCTACCCATGTAATCCTAAATTTGTTCATGGAAAAGTAATTGGATATTGTCATATTATTGACAGCTATTGTCATAGCACTGACGGATCTTACAATAACCAACAAGCACAAATTGGTGCTTAAAAACTGTGTACGCTTTTCCATCATAAAACCGGTTCTCTACTTTGTATTGATTTTTTATGAATTTTTAACTTACTCTTTAAGGAATTTTCTTAAGAAATAAAAAACTTTCTTCAGTAAGGAAGGTTCACGGTAATCTACTTAGAAAAACGATAAAAGCGCATATACGGACAGGTACATTGCATAGTTGAAACAATAATTACCTTATCTACTTGATTATTTTAATACGACAAGGAAAATACTATTGGCTGTTAAGTTCCTTAATCCTTTGCATACCTTTAGTAGAACTTAATACTACAAGAAATGATTAGTCTTACAACTTGAATGAATTTACATTTTCATGTGAATAGTTTAAGTTCTTATGCAAGGTTAAAGATGTCCAGCTTAACCCTACGAGCTATGAATTTGTTTGCCAAAAAAGACTACTTTTCGATAGTTTAACATTGAAGTGGTAAGGTTTCTTTTTTGATATAAAAGAAGTTTACAAGGGAGAAATTTGTACCGCACTAAGCGGTTCTAGAAATATTCCAATTTTTGTTTTACCTTGAGAATTAAAGTCTAAGGGGTCAGTTATAGATGCCATTGGTTTTCATGATTAAAACCAATTGTTGGAATTTTTTGACAGGTCGTTTATAACATAATAAAGTATACTTTTCTAATCCCCACCCACAATGGATCGGTTCATTAGCAACACTTTAACTTTCACCAGGTATATTTTCAAGTGACCATGTAACGATGATGATATGCCTCACAACACCACCATTTTTGTAGTAAATTTTAGTAATTTTAATTAATTGTTCCATTACTAAGCGACTGATTATTATCTTAAATGGAAAACATTAAACTCATACTATGACACTTCAAATGTAAGCTGAGTTTGACAGGTGTCAAATGCCAGCGCCGCCAACTTGAAACATCGAAATCAATGATACTATATTTTGTGGAAATAATAAATATAATCTGTTTTAGTTCTTTTTTATGATTGTATTTCGTGTCAAAAGAAGGCACAAAATACTGATAGTACTTAGGTCTTAAGTATACACAACTGTCAAAAACATTGTTGTCATTAGGTCAAATGCTATGAAAAATAAGAAAAAAAGCTTGTGCTATCTAAATTGTCTCATATTTATTGATTCAATTATTGAAAAAAACATCTATGCGCATATTAATTAATATATAATATATATCGATCACTATGATCTAAAACTTCTTATCTCTGAGACACTTCAATCCTAAGTAAGCACGTTTACATACATTTTGATCTTCATCCACACTTTGAACACACTCTTTTATAATTTCAAGAATTTTACCAGAAAATTTTTCGGGAAAAATACGAAAATTCGTCAATTCTTTATACATTTTTTCTACTTGAAATCCGGTGTCAGTTTTAAAAAATCCTTGCTTCTCCATAACGCATTTTACCAGACAATTACCTATGGGTGTGTCTTCAGGTAACTTGGGTGTATTGTAGTATTTAATTTCAGAATCGGGTATATTGAGCTCATTAAAGCACTCGTCAAAATGGTTGCGACTGTCTCTTATTTGGTTTTGATAACTTTCCGGAGTCGGTGGCAGCAGCGTCGTCGTCGTCGTTGCCATCGTTGTATCATCAGATGTTACCTGTAATTTGTTGATAATTAAATTTGTTGTACATTAATAAAACTATTAAAATCTCCTTTTCTAAAATACCTACCAAACTGACAAAAATTGAAATGGTGATAATTGTAAAAAAGAATTTCATCTTAATAAGACAAGAGATTGCGTTCAAATGTTCTTGGTTTTAAGATTTTTAAACAACGCGAACAACAACAGCGGGGCTCTAAGCTTGATATCACGTACTTTCTAAAGTACATGAATTTGTAATCAGCTACAGTGCATCAAAAATAGAATCGTGCCTTAAATTAGAAGGACAGAAGGGTCAATTCAAGTCTCAAGCTCATGTCTTCTTCAAAATAACTGTTTTCAAAGATTACTTTTAAAAATATGTACGTGTATATTTGCTATAGACTTTTTGGCGCAAAATTTAAAACGGTCAAATAAATTTTTTATTGAGTTTAGAAAAATTATTTTGTAAATTTACGATTTTAGCATACCTCTTAACATTTTACTAAAGTTGAAATGACAAAATGACTACGTTTACTTTTTAGTTACAAGTGACAACTATAGGTATACAGTTTTTATTTAAATTGCAAAATCTATTTGACTTCTATGTTTTTGACATTTAAAATTTATGGCAGCGTTCCTCTTAATTAGGTTTTACGATGTTAACTTTTATTTATTATTATTGTTATTGTAGTGTAAAATTGAGAATTTTGACACTTCTCAAAAAAAAATTACATTTTTGATGTGTGATAAAATGTATAAAAACGTTAGGAAGACAAATAATATAACATTAAAAGTAAAATGTTTGGAAATGGCAATGACAGTTTCATTCACAAATATTTTCGCCTCAAATATCTTCAGAACAAAGACTTCTAACTTAATTAATCATATACAAAATATTTGTAAAATTTCTTAAGAAATAAATAATTTGGACTACAATAAATATAGCCGCAAACTTTTAAACGATGTAGTAAAATGTTAAATCCATTTTTAACAATTTACTTAAGCTTAATAGATGATTTACCTAATTTAAAAAGCTTTTAACATCTTACTATCACTTCAAATCATGGAATGGCTACTTTAACTTTCAGGAAGTTGCTTAATCCATATGAGATCTATACAATTTTTCTTGTAATAGTAGTGGAAGGAATGGTCCAGTCAACAATTGGGAATTAAAATTAATAGGTCCGTTTAAGCGTATTTGCTTTGTTTGTTTACACGAACTGTCACTTTTTAGACATGTTTGGCTGCTCGTTTTTTAATAAGAGGCAATTAGAAATGTACCAATTATTTAAAACGAAAAGAAAGGTTTAAAATTTCGCAAATTGCTTGCTAGCAAATTGTCAAACCCTTAACAATAGGTTGTTTGAAATTTTGCTCCATAATTTTTAAGTGCAACAATGGACAATTATCAGTCCCTATTTATTTTTATCAACTGTCACATTTAAGACGTGTTCAGACATTAGATGCATTGTTTCTAATAAAAGTTACTAACTGGTTCACTAGTTCGGGAAGAGTGAAATTTTAAGAATGTTGCTAACTATCATTTTTATAAGCCCTTAAAATCAAGTTCTGTAAATTGTTTTCTTTTTTATGTTTTATAATGACAGTATATTGTAAAAGGCTTTCCGTAATGTTGAATATCAGTTATGAATTTTTTAGAATGTAAGTTTTAATTACAAAGAATCAAAAAATCAACCTTCTTATAAAAAAGTATTTAAAATATTAATCACAAAAAAAAAAAAACAATTTATTGTTTTATTTTAAACAAATAAGTTCTGCAAAATCAAGGAAACCAATTTCATACGAGTTTCATTTTGATAAACTGTACAACGTTTTTACTTGTCTACGAGTATTAGATCGTTGTATTCAAAGAAATTAACTATAAAAAACAAAAAGCCAAAGATTATCAATATTTTGATATTTTTGTTATATTTTTTGAAAAAAAGAAACACACATTGTTTTTTTTAATTGTAAACATCTTATTACTATCAAACCTTTTGAAACAGTCACGAATGAGTCACGAAATTGCTGTTGCAGTCTTGTTTTGAATTAAAACTTTTGGGTTTTATTAATTCAGAATATTTCAGAGTGATATTTCATCATAAATTTCAATGAAAAGTAAAATCTTACAGTGCTCATAAATTTAAGTTTAAGGGTATTTTAACCAAAAGCATCAACTGCAGCTATCGGATTTAATACCACTGAAGGCTCCTTTTCAAATTTTCAAGCAAAAACTCCGCTAAAAATCAACACCCTTTTAGCCATGTTTGTTTTTTGTCGTCATTGTATTAGTTTAATATCGTGTACGTGTTAACGAGCGCTGTAAAGCTGTCAAATTTCTTGGTAAACATTTTTATAAAATTGTAATAGTATTGGTATAAAAAGGGCTAAATCCTTCGAAGAACTCCAGATCTGTATATTTGATCTTAGATCAAAAATAAATCAATTTATTTTGCACCATGGAATGCCGAAACAGAGGAAATTTGTGTGTTTGACAGATCTAGAACACGAATATATTGATATATTTTACCCATGGAAAACCCCATAAGTTGAGATTTTAAGATTGAATTGTTTATTGTGTTGGTGTTGTAAACCTGTCAAATAACTTCTTTTAGGTCTGTCATATTTTCTCAAGAGGTGTCAAAAATCATAAAGATAATAATAATAATTCGCGAGTTTTAAGAATGAAGAGTTATCAGCGTAATGATTTATCAGCATACATACATACATTTTTACAATGAGTTATCAGTATAAATTATGTTTTGTTTTTTATTGTTTAAGTCAAAGAAAATCAAAAGAATGTGTCGGATTCTGATAGGTCCCATCACAGGTCATACTTCGATTCAACTTCGATCGTTTCGTTTTACTGAAGGTTGACCCATGTTTTAACGTAAATCCCAAACGCTTCTGTCAAAATATAATTGACAAATGAAAATTATGTTGTTAATGTTTATGTCGTTGATTGGTGGATAAGTGGCATGAAACGAACATACCTTAGATCCATCTTGTATTCTGACAATGTCAATTTTGACAACCTACGTAGTACTTGGGTTTTTAACAAATCCATATCTAGTAACAGGAATGGTTGTGTGCATTTATTCTCTGCTAGCAACAAAATCACTTCAAAAATGTCCCATATTACCTTCTTTCCTAAATATAACACCTTATTTCTTGTAATGTATTTTAAAATAATTGGGACGATTGTCCACTAATCGATTTTAGATTGGCAGAAGTTTCAAGCAGAAAACAATAACAAAAGCTCACAGGATCGAGATTCGAAACCATGGGACACGGTTTGACAAGTACGGCCAGGGAACGAGGGACAATTTCTCGATGTCCTGGAAATTCTGTATCTTTTTTTTTATAGTTTATATTTTTTTCAAATGTTTTAGCAAGACCTGTTGTTTTTGTTTTCTAAAGTCTTCCAACCGTGAAAAGAGACCATTTTTAATTGGAAGACACAAAATTGTCGGTAATTGACTGCCGATTTCCTACCCAAGAATTGTCTAATATTTGAATAAAATCAACCAACCGTTTAAACGCCAAATTTCAATTTGATAGAAAATAAGCAATTATCACCTTATTGGATGCTATGGGAAAACTTTTGACAGTTCAGCCAATGATACCCTCCAGCTATTCACCCCTATCACAGAGTCCCTCGTAGCGAGTCCCCGAAAATTTTGTTACGCTACGAATACGAATACATTTACATCATAAGCCCCGAACGAAATCAAAAAAGCATTGCCACACAGAAATACTCCTTTCGGAGTGTCAAAATCAGCTGATTTGCGTCAAAATAAGAAAAATAAATAAAAGCTCGTTTTTCATCTTTCGATTTAATTATATTTGTGTTTGTCTTTAAAAATGGATAATATTGCCGTTGAAATCTTTGCAATAAATGAAGAAAATACACGAAGACGATGAAAACTAAAAATACAGCAAAAGTTTGGACTAATCTATTCAATTTACTTTTCTCCAGCTAGAGGTGTCCTAACAAGGTGGGCCTAGGCTATTTAACTATGTTTTTACTGCTTCCCAAAAGGAATTTACTTCATCCTTAGGGATTTTCGAAAATCCTTGGGCAATTTCAGGTTTTTCTTGAAGCATTTCAGAAAGCCTTTGGAACCGAATTTTATTTTTATTATTTTTTATTTTATTTTCAAAAAAAAAAAAAAAAAAAAAAATATAGGTAAACACTTTCACATTAAAACAATAGTAAAACTTACATGATTCTTTTCATATATTTTATTTTTATTTAATTTATCTTCGCACGCTAAATATTTTTTTTTCGTTTTCAATTGAACTCCAATCAAAATAACTGTTCGTAGAAAAAACTGCCAAACTTCCTATTCATTCGGGGCTAGTGATACCACTTTTTACGAACTCCGAATTTCGTAGCAAATTTGTTTAGTACGACGGGAGCAATGAAATTTTTTTTTTCGGGGTTCGTACTATGAATCTATTACCTTTGTATATAGAATGGAATTATATATACAAAGCTATTACGACGGGGCCTGTGATAAGGCTGATTAAAGTATTGATCGGGCGGAGTAAATTTTGACGAAGCCGTTTTGAATCACCCAGTTCCATGAGAGTTTTGAATACTTTCGACGCCATCAGTATTTTATTTGTTCTGGCCCTAAAACTTCACATATAAAATTATTTCTTTAAGAGTCGGCAACACTTTACAAATTCCCACAAAATCGGTTGTCATATTTTCTGGTTTCAATTAGTGCAACAGTACGTAAAGAATGACTTAACTGACTTGATTTAAAACTCTCAACCATTTTTACATAAATGGAGCGTATTTAATTTAATGACCAACTCTAACTTCCAGTAAGAAAAACACTTTGTCATGCCAAGAACTGGTTGAAAAAGATTTGTTAATCCCTCACAAATGGCAATACCGAGGAAAATAACTTCAAAGATGGCAGATTGAAACCACCTCTGAGATGACAGCTCTAAATGCCAAAAGCATGACACATCTTATATGCAAAAAAATCAACTTTTGTGAAATCAATATTGTTGCTGTTTTGAAATGATACGAATAAAAATATTTTTTCAACTTATTGTATTTTATTCCGTATAATAAACAATTTTAAATTTTTTTTACACATCACATCACGGAGAACTCACATATTCACTGAATTTGAATTTATTGATGATCTTCAAATGGTTTTAAAACTTTTCTTAAATGATTTACAATGCAACTAATTCCCAAGTAAGCACGCTTACAAGTATTCATTTCTTGATTTGCATTCTTCGTGCACTCTTCAATCTTAGTTAGAAATTGTCTAGATTGATCTGGAATAAATCCACCAATTGTTTCATGGTATATATGATTTTCTTGAAAACCGGTGTCATTTTTGAAAACTCCCACCTTCTCAAGGAAGCATTTTATAAAACAATGTCCTATGGCATTATCGTAGATACTATCTTCAAAACTATTGCTTTTATATTTTTCCAACTCGAATTCCGGTATTTGAAAACTATTGAGACACTCTTCTCGGTATTTTTCGTAAGTCTTTAATTTTGATTCTAGTGTAAGTGTATCAGTTGATGTCTGTAATTTTTAATAATTATTTAAATATTTATTTATTTTTCAAAACTTTAATTTCTAATGATTTTATACCCAATTGGCCAGTAATATAATAAAAATAATTGAAATGCAAATTTTCATTTTCACCAAACAAGATTTTTCTATAACACAAAGCTAAAAATCGTATTGACAAGAAGACAATCAATATCAATCTGATTTAAAGCTATTGCAACAAATTCGCGAGCTTAGAGTTTAATGAGTTATCAATGAGTTATCAGTGTACCTGTAATGAATTATAAGCACACATTTTTAAAGTTTTGAGTTATCAGTAGAAATTTATTTTTACTTGCGAAATGAAAATAGAAATTTTTGCTGTCTATTTACGTCAGTGTCAGTTCCGTTTGTTCCTTGATCTAGAGAGCTTGTTTTTTCTAATTGATCTTTAGGGGGCAGTTATAGCTATCAATGAAACCGATCTGGAAAAATTTTTGTGTCGATATTTGACGGTGTTTCCTATTGATTAGAAATGAAAATTATATACTGATCGATCGGAAATCACAAAAAGAATTTTGTTTGGGAAAAAAAGTGTAATTGCGCATTTATTTTTCTCTAAAAATGTATTTTTCTATTTTGCGGACGGAAATTCATTTTCCTGAACAGCTGATACTGTTATGTTCAAAAATGAAACGAATCGTTCCAGTGATTTGTGTTCTAAATTCACACAATTCCAATGACAGATATCAGTCAGTAAAACTTTTTCAGTGGATTTCAATTAGAAAATTTGTTCATTGAAAGAAATTTTTAATGATCGCTATAAACGACCTGTCAACAAAATTCCAATGTTTGTTTTCAATGATGAAAACCAATGATAGCTATAACTGGCGCCTTACAATACTTTGAAAAACCCCATTAAATGTTGTTGGTGAAATGTTACAAACGTTATGTTCTTCCGCTACCAAACAATGATGTCATAGGTACTTTGTCAATTTTACTCGTATGAAAAATGTTTTAAAATTTAAAAAAAAAGTAAGAAATTTATGTTGGTCTTATTTTTTTTTTAAATATTTAAGGAATAAATCAGTTACAAAGCGCAGTAAACTTATAAAAAGTCACTAAAAGTCATAACAATAAAGGGCTTGTTATAGTTGTTGGTTGACATCATTAAAAATTTTGTGTCGAAATTTAAAAGCGATTAAAAAAGTTAACTCTGTTAAGTTTGCTATTAAAATAAAGTTAATGAGTTGTAGTTTAACAAAAAAAAAATATTTTATTAAACCCGAAACATTTCTTTAAATTCACTTTTAATTTTTCAATGATGAAATCGTTTTTAATAAACAGCTAATATTTAAGTTTATAATTCGGAACAAAATCGTCAATACCCGTGTTTTGTTGAAAAATCTATCCATAGTATAGTAGGATTTTACACGAATAACAAAAACAATATCTATAGTATGAATACTACCGATAAAAGTTAGAGTAGAATCTTACTATAAATGTGTTTTTGACATTTATACGAGTTTCGAATAGATCTAATGTGAATTCGTTCTCAAATGTTGGTACGATTGATATTGCATTTGTGTCTCGATGGCTGTGTTCGTTGAGTAGTTGTGCATTTGGAATCATGTGTGTTTTCCATTGGGGAAAAAATCAATCTATTACTGTTGATATTATTTAGTTTTGTTAGTGAAAACGGACTTACTGGGCTTATTTTGAAAGAGAAAACAATAGAAAAGATAATTAAGTTTTGCTTTGTTTCCACCAAAAGTTTATCTCAGTTTAGATTAGATAAATCTTTTTGGTGTTTCCACCGCACAAGAAGATTTAAAAATGATTAAGTTTTTAAAATGCAAAAGGTGTTTCGATGTTTCTTATGAAGTGCAAGTGAGATAGTTTGATTCGTGTTAAACAATGAAAAACTGAATAGTTCAGCACCATATAAGCATATGCTACCTACATGGAGTTTAATTTTTTAAAGAAAGGGCTCTCAAGAAAGTTACGTAGGTGGTTTTTTTACCATAGCAGTTTAAAAAAAAAGGTGAAAATTTTGGTTAAACCTAAATATCTCATGAACCAATGACGACAGAGACTTCAATTAAATTGTATATTATATATTGTAACGTGATACAAAACAATTATATTTTTGGAAAAAATCCAATTAACGTTTTTTTTTTATAAATCAAAAAAACTGAAAAAAAAATTTGTCACCTCCAAAATTTTACGACTAAAATATGATCTCATCTCCAAAACAATTTTGTGCAACGAAAAATAATATTTTTGGCATCTGATAAAATTTTGAGAAAAATCTAATTGACAGTTTTTTGTATAAAATATAAAAACCTAAAAAAAAACATTTCTCAAAGTTGGTAAAAATTGAATTTCGACTTAAATATCTTTTCAAATAGTTGAGATTAAAGCTTTAAACTTGTTTTATCTTGTAAGAAATATTGTTTTCAACATTCTGAAAAATGTTGAGAAAAATCGAATTGACAGTTTTTTTACAAAAAAATGAAAAACTAAAAAAAAATTAATAAAAGTTGGTAAAAATTAATTTTGGACTCAAATACCTTTTCAAAACTTTGAGATATTGGCTTTAAACTACTTTTATCTTTCAAAAAATATTGCTGTCAACATTCAGTAAAATTTGGAAAAAAATCGAATTGACAGTTTTTTTTACAAAATATAAAAACCTAAAAAAAAACAATACTAAAACTTGGTAAAAATTTAGTTTCGACTCAAATAGCTTTTCAAAAATTACAAATAATGGCTTCAAACTTATTTATTTCACAGAAAATATTGTTTTCCATATTCAACTCGATTCAGGTATAGGTATAAAGAATTTAGGTGAGCTTCACGCTCGCTTCAACACCACATGTTAATGTAGTAGTCTACGAACAAACCCCCTTCTTGAAGTTTTTATTTTATGTCAAATTGTTTGGTTAAAACTTTGAAATCGACTATCACATTACACAGACGTATTTTCTTGATTTTGATAGTCAACTATCAAAAATCAGCTTACACGATTTCACCCCTGGTCTGAATTTTGCTATTTTTTTGGAATTTTTTGATGAATTATTCTGACAAATATTCAGTTGTATCAACTTTCAAATATAAAAACCGGACTACTGCGGATCGGTTTTGTTGTTAATATCGGAACAAAATCAATCAATATTAACCTCAAATGATTTCTTCCAATCATGAAATGATGATTTCAATCAGAAAATGTTGTTTCAATGGCAAAAATCTACCTGTCAAACTCATTCCAATGATTGGTTTCAATAATGACAGACATTTTCAATGATCGTTATAGCTGATCAAAAATTGTTCAATGATTGTATTCAATCATAAAAACCAATGGTAGATATAACTGGCTTTTAACAATGGAATTTTTATGTTTGTTAAGTTATCAGTTGTACTCATCAAACAATATGTCATACTTCAATCTACATATAGCTTCGTTCGTTTAGCTTAACACTGAATTGACACGTGTTTTCTGTCAATCCTACATTTGCTCCAAAACACGTGACACGTGTTTTCTCTCAATCATACATTTGCTCCAAAACTTATAAACAAATAGAAATTATTTAGTTTATATGTATTAGTTTCGTTGTGGTGGAAAAAATGCTCAACAAACAAACCTTACATTTCTTTTGCATTCTGACAGTTTTAATTTTGGTAACGTACAAAGTACTAAGATTTTTTACATTACTAAAGCTAATATTAGAAATTGTATTGTGCATGCCTAATATTCTATTCTTTCCTGCATAAGACGCTTTATTTTTATTTAAGGCATTTGTCTTTAGTTGATTTAGGTTGCAATTAGTGTCGATACACCTTCTTTTTTTTTAAGCCTTTGTGTGGAAAACAATTATTTCTTTTAACAATTGAAAATATGATAAACAAAATCTTAACAAAAATTAAATAATAATAAAAATTCATAAATTTGCCTAAACATTATCGACTGGAATTTTATTGTTTTCCCATTGCCATAAGAGTTTGGAACAGTCTTGATTATCTGCACCCATTTTTTTGAGTCCCAAGCTGTCATCTGTCAAATTATTTTTTTAAGGCTTGGCTACACTTTATAAATGGCAATAAAATCAAATTTTGTGTGTATCTTGGGAAATCCTTTTAAGAAATGTTTGAGCTTAAAAATACGTGGATAAGGTCTAGATTCTTTGTTTGAACCACCTTTTGTCTTTGACACTCAATGTGATTTTCATCAACAAAAAACAGTAAGTACATGCAACGCAATAGTTAGCCTTATGATTTTTATTTTTACTTTCGTTATATTTTTGCCTGGCTTGTTTCATAACTGGTCCAGAATTCTTAGAATCGTGGTCTTTTGACCGACAAACGATGATAGAGGTATACAGAGGATGGATGCTGAATGCTGCTGTACGTACAGCCTTAATAACAACAGCAGCAGCATCAGCAGAAGCTGAAGCAGCTAAAGGAGGATATGAGACCCAACAACAAGCCCCAACACCATCCAGAATATATGTATCTATAAGTTAGATTTTGAACAAAGAGAAGTTCTCTGCTTATATGGATGTAGGTATTTATGTAGTTAGGTATAGACCTCTTATACCTAAAGTATATTTGTATAAAACCTTAAGGCTATGTAGCCATAACATCTTATGATCCAAGAAGTGGTAATCTTGGAGATAATGTTCTTTTCTTATGCGAGTTCCGTAAGGAGATGGTTCCTTGCATTTGTGTTTTTTCTTATTTTTTTTATTCTGGTTTTGGAGGAGAATGTAAAAAGGTGATTAACAGAAAAATTATTTAATTAAGATGCAAAAAGGCGAGGATGAAAAATAACGTTACCTAAGTAGTTAAGTAGTAATTTAAGGCATGCAGTAATTTGCATAAATAATATTATATAAAAAAGAAAAAAAATTGCCATGGAGGTGGTGTGATGAAACATTTGGTGAATGCAACATAATTAGACACTTTTTTCATCAAATATTAAATAACAAAATTTCACAGACATAGTTCTATATACTTACAAAAATATTAAAGGTGTAGGTGTAACCTTAAACAGCTGTTTTTAGTCGAAAAACACATGTGTTTTTCAAGAGAGAGCAAAATCTAATTTATTCAAAGTACTTGCCTTCGCTTCTTACACAATTCTCAGGGAATTTGTGGATACCACAGCAACAAAATTCTTTACTTATGAAAACCACCATAAAGCCATTTTCGGAAGTCTTTGTAAGACTCAAAGTATTCAATAGAAGAGATGGGTTAGCACCTCAGAATTAAGTTTCTCCAAGTAGTTTTGAACATATATCGGGTGATTTTTTAAGAGCTTGAGAACTTTTTTTTAAAAAAAACGCATAAAATTTGCAAAATCTCATCGATTCTTTATTTGAAACGTTAGATTGGTCCATGACATTTACTTTTTGAAGATAATTTCATTTAAATGTTGACCGCGGCTGCGTCTTAGGTGGTCCATTCGGAAAGTCCAATTTTGGGTAACTTTTTCGAGCATTTCGGCCGGAATAGCCCGAATTTCTTCGGAAATGTTGTCTTCCAAAGCTGGAATAGTTGCTGGCTTATTTGTGTAGACTTTAGACTTGACATAGCCCCACAAAAAATAGTCTAAAGGCGTCAAATCGCATGATCTTGGTGGCCAACTTACCGGTCCATTCCTTGAGATGAATTGTTCTCCGAAGTTTTCCCTCAAAATGGCCATAGAATCGCGAGCTGTGTGGCATGTAGCGCCATCTTGTTGAAACCACATGTCAACCAAGTTCAGTTCTTCCATTTTTGGCATTAAAAAGTTTGTTAGCATTGAACGATAGCGATCGCCATTCACCGTAACGTTGCGTCCAACAGCATCTTTGAAAAAATACGGTCCAATGATTCCACCAGCGTACAAACCACACAAAACAGTGCATTTTTCGGAATACATGGGCAGTTCTTGAACGGCTTCTGGTTGCTCTTCACTCCAAATGCGGCAATTTTGCTTATTTACGTAGCCATTCAACCAGAAATGAGCCTCATCGCTGAACAAAATTTGTCGATAAAAAAGCGCGAAACACATTTCGAACCGAACACTGATTTTGGTAATCAAATTCAATGATTTGCAAGCGTTGCTCGTTAGTAAGTCTATTCATGATGAAATGTCAAAGCATACTGACCATCTTTCTCTTTGACACCATGTCTGAAATCCCGCGTGATCTGTCAAATACTAATGCATGAAAATCCTAACCTCAAAAAAATCACCCATTACAACAGAAGGAAAGACACTGCAATTAGAACAAAAAAAACTGTATAATGACAATACAGTTGCCAGTTGTCATTTCATTTCATTTCATTTCAGATTTCCTCATAAGAGTTCATTGTTCCTATTGAATATGTCATAGTTGGCAGGACCAAACCCGTGATTGTGGTGTAGCGTTATAGTGGAGAAAAATCATCTTTCATCTGTCGTTGTTGATAATCCACCCTTTTTCCAATCAGAATTCGGCGTAATTTTATACATTTTCGGTGGTAGCATTGGATGTTTACAGTTTTACCAGGTTTCAACGTCCACTATCTTCTTGGGCCGATTTTCAAAGTTCTTGTCCCGCAGTTACTGCGTTTGACTGTCATGCCAGAGGTCTTGGGTTAAACCACTTCTTGATGCCTTTGCCACCTAAAAGTTCTTTCACTTGCGAGAAATTGACAAATATTCCAAGAGTAATTTTTATCATGAAAAGTGGACGGGCAGGGATTGAACCCAACCCAAGGCCTCTGACAGTCCTTTATTCTACATATATGGCGTTTTTTTTTAGTTCAGAGCTGAGCACTGATCAGAGTCTGAGCGAACAGAGTAGAGTAGAGTAGAGTTCTGAGCAGAGTATGTTCAGAGCTCTCTGATTTAATTATGGAAACAACTTGAGCACTAAACTGTCATGATTTGAAATGTCGTCTGTTTGAAGGCGTTCAAAATTTTCTATAATCAAATTAATTAAATTGGTCCATTTGACGCCTGAAATAAATTTGATTCATAAAAATGCTATATGCAATTAGTAAGTAGTTTTTTTCTAAATTATCTTTCCTTCTACACTAGAGCGACCAGCCTCTTCCGCCATTTTAATTGTTTGGACGATGATTTTTTTAATTTCCCGGCTTTCAAAAATCAAATTGTTTGTGTTCAGCATTTTACTCCGTTTACTCTGTTATTTTATTCTGAGCTCACAGAGCGCGCTCTGAACATGTTCAGAACTAAAAAAGAAACACGAATTTGAAGCTCTGAACAGTTTTGACAGTTCGAGCTCTGCTCTGAACTAAAAAAGAAAAACGCAAATAGTCTCAAAATCAAAAACACTCTAGTAAAGATATAAATCCTCGGTAGCCATATTGGTTTGCCTACAAGCTAAACCAGAAACTGGCATCATAAAGTATTTCTTAGAGAGCGTGTAATTTCTCCTCTAATTTATGAAATGTCCCCTAAAAACTCAGTAAATGTGTCTATGTATTCGTGAAAACACGTCAATTTTACTCGTTGAATTCTTCCACATTACAAATACAACAATGTAAACAAATGGGTTTTGAAGGGTGATACGTGTGAAGGATTTATATCTTCATTAGAGTGTTTTTGCTCAAAATGTTCTCATTTACCCTGGTTACAAGAGGAGATCGAGGAATCGAATCGAATCGAATTGAGATTTCGATCCAGGTATATGGTTGCACTGAATCGAGGAATCGAATTCAAATGGAATCGGAATGACATTTTCGTTTTATTTGTGTGCGTAAAATGCTCTCAACACAAAGACGCCCGCCAAATTAAATTCAGCTTAGAATCAACAAGGGGGAAGAAACTTATCGCACGCACACAAGCAAAACCTCACACACTAATAACTCGATTCCCCGATTCTTTCAGTGGGATTGGGTCGAGTAATCCTATTTCGATCCGATCCAGGTCTATACGGCGCTAAATCCTGATTCAATTCGAATTCAATTTTCCTTGTAAACGTGGTAATTAAAAGAAGATCCAGTAAATAAAAGAAGGGGAAAGCTACATATGCATAACTAATCAATGTATGGCGTCAGGTTTCCCTTTCCCATGTCAAATAAAACGAGATTGAAGCTTGTTCTTGCCTTAAGCGCACCATACACAGTTCAACTCAATTGTCAACTGAATTAAATCAAATGTAAATCAACCTGTGTGTGGTGTTGTCATTTTTGTCATTGCTTTTTTGACAGTAGAAGCAATGCGTTCCAACTCAGTCTATACAGTGTGTGCTTAAACACAAACCTAGTTGACAACTCAGTTTACAATCGAGTTGAATTGTGTATGGGGCACTTAACCTACAAGTAAAGGGCGGTTAAGTTTTAAGGGCTGATGTTGATATTAAATAAAACACAAATTATTTCGGAAATTATTGTCATTTCTTTTTTTTTATGATAATATTCTTATTGGCACACCTTCATCCGATGGTCCAAATTTTCAATGACGCTCAGGCATAATTGAGGTTATATGCCGTTTATGTGCCGAATTATCTCGTCACGTACACCTTTTCTTTAATAAGATTAATAAAATAAATAAGACAATTAAATTGACCATAAAAATCACTAAGTGCACGATATCACTGCGTGATTTTTATGGTCAATTTAACCGTCCAAATGTGCGTAAAATCAGGTAAATCATGCAACATTTTAGCAAACCGGGTCGGTAAGAGATGTAAAAACACCAGCGCATGCTCGTACAGCACGTGCTGCAAACAAAATTGCTGCTGTTCGCAAAAGTGTGGTTGAAGAGCCATCCACCTCAACTCGTCGTCGTGCCTAACAATTGTACCTCTCACACTCATCGTTGATGAGCTAACAACGCTTACAAGGTGCAATTGTCTCAAGAACTAAAGCCTCTTGACCATTTCTGCGTCGTCAATAAGCAGAATTCCCGCATGAATATGCGAATGATAATACAAGAGTTAAGACCCAACTATAATAGACTTAACCGAAAGTAAGCTAATGTCAAAACCGAACGAAAAGTTATCAGAAGTTATCGTCAAAACAAAAAGTAACCATAATGGATTCAAGTAACTTAAGCAAATGCGTTTCAAATTTGACATTTGCTTAAGCTCGAGCCATTTAAATGGCTCTTGCGTAATTGCGCGAAAGTTACCGACATTTAACGAAACTGAGCAGAACGTCTATTATGGTTAGTGACATATGTATAAGACTGCGTGTTGGTTCGTTTAGGTGTTGTTCACATTCAACATCTGCCCTTAAAATTTAACCAACATTTATGTATCTATAAACTTTGAACGATTTGCTATAGATTCCAAGAAGTTACCCAATCGTTGAGTTACATTCCCAAAACGTTTGACAAGTATGGTTAAATGGAGCATGCTATCAAACATCACTTTTCATTTTAATTTGGGAGATGAGGAGCTCCTCCAAACATCGAGGACATGTTGATATCTATTAAGCAACAAAAAATCTTCGCATTTTTAAAATCTTGTCAATCAAGTCACATTTCTCAAACTTATTTAAAAATGTGAACCCCCGTAATACCTAAGAGTTTAAGCCCTATAAATAGTTTATGCAACTTAGGTACCTGTAGTAAGCTCTTAAAATTCTACGGCACTTAAATTTTACGTAATTAGCATTTACTATTTAAAATTATTGCTTTTAGCACAGAACATAACATATTCAATAAAAGACACACTTAGATCAATTAAAATATTATTATAACGGCAGTAGTGGTATGGCGGTGGCATTACGGCGGTTTTTAAAACAGCTGGGGACTGTAAAGTCATTAACTTTTTGACAGCAGTTGTAATTATTCGATAACACCTATGACATTCGCACTGATCTTATACTCTAATGTCATTCGTTAAATCATTAAATGTATTTATATAAATAAGTTATTCAACTTAACCATCACCACCGCTATAAAAACACTATACGAAACGGCACAGCAGCGTAGCGTAGCGAGGCGAAGAAGTCATGTTGGCGAGGCGGGGCGGGGCGGTAGTGGCGTTGAAGCACAACACCGTGAACATTGAACACTAACAGGTCACTCCAGTTTTGTTTTTCCTTGTTCTTGTTCGTTTCATTTGGGGCTCTCGTACTCGTATCATCATCCGCATAAACATTTATAATAATCAGTTTCAAATCTTGTGGTTGGAGCTTCCAGCCAGCGCCAGGGCAGAACACCCGCTGCCGCCGAAGCCCCAACGTCCACCTTCCAACAAGCCAAAAAGCCATCATATCCATACGACAAGAAGAAACTTATATTGAATCATCACAGAAATTGATTATTATTACTGCGGCGGCGAGGCCTTTTATTGGACATTTCCATAAATAAAATTGAGAAAACCCAAAAGAAAGAGAGAGCTCTGGACGCCCATGGAGGGCGATCAACTTTTGAGAAGCTATATAGATCAGAGGGGTGGTTGTGTGGCGGCCGGCGCAGTGGGTGCGGTGGGGTGGATTAAGTTGACTCGCAAGTTGCAAACATTGCCGCAACAGAAACAGAGTCTCACACAATATCATATCGAGTCGTTTTGGATTGCGAGGTCTTGAAGCTGGATCGATGCTGGTGGAACTGGTTCCCAAGATCGAAAAGAATATATGTATACCAGCCACCACACCGATACCGAGCACCGAACCCGTCCGGATTCCGCTCAAAAGTTGTTAAAAACTTGATTTTAAAATTTGCCATGCGACTCTCGGTATTCGTATACCCGTCGCGGTCGTTCTCGTCGTCCGCGTCTTCGTCGTCGTAGCTAGAGTCGTTAAATATGTGTTACATTAAAGTTAAAGAGAAAAAATCAATTTCAGTCGAAAGATACAACTTTTTATATGTGATCCAATTTTGTGTTGCTTTTCTGTGCATGACACTAGTGGTAATGAGACCTGTTGGGAATACCATCACTCGATGGTCACTGGTGTGCCAAATTCGAGCTAATTGATAGCCTAAGTGTGGTGAAGTGTAACTTGATCTTGCCAATTTTTTTTTTATATAATAATAAATAATTTTAACATCGACAAAATAACAACTTTGAAATGGATTTTTTTATTGTTCTTGTTGACGAAGGTGAAAAACTATCAAATTAATGGCATGCGTTAAAAGTATAGGGTTGTTGTATTTGTATTTTTGCTGTCATTTGTCAAGAATGACGTTTCTTGTTATAAAAGACGTGTGATCACGTGACAGGCACGTTGATGTTATTTTTGAGTCAATTTATTTGGTTTAAGAAGTTTTAATTCAAATAGATTCACTTCGATATCTTATTCTCGGCAGAGACTGGACACCTGCAAATAGATCCTGCGATTCTAATAGAGCTTTCCATTGGGGAAAAAAATCCAATCTTTTTACTTAAATTTCTCAAAATGCAGAATTTCCTACTTATTGTGTTTCATTTATTAACTTCCCATAGGAAGTTATTGTAATGGATCCGATTTGTCAAATTGAAAATGTTGACATTTCTCGACGTTTCAAGGTCCCTAGAGTCGAAATAAAAGATTTTTAGAAAGATGTCTGTGCGTGCGTGTGTGTTCGCGACGTTTTTTTCGTCGTCGATAGCTCAAGAACCAGAAGAGATATCGACTTCAAATAGATTTTGTTATACAGATAATAAGGCAGAAAGATGCGGAAAGGGCTCTCAAGAAAGTTACGTGGGTGGTTTTTTTACCATAGCAGTTTAAAAAAAAGGTGAACATTTTGGTTAAACCTAAATATCTCATGAGCCAATGATCCTAGAGACTTGAATTAAATTTTATAATATATATTGTAACGTAATACAAAACAATTATATTTTTAGAAAAAAATCCAATTAACGGTTTTTTTATAAATTTAAAAAACTAAACAAAAAATGTGTCACCTCTAAAATTTTACGACTAAAATATGATCTCATCTCCAAAACAATTTTGTGCAACGAATAATAATGTTTTTGGCATCTGATAAAATTTTGAGAAAAATCTAATTGACAGTTTTTTGTATAAAAAATAAAAACCTAAACAAATTAATAACAGTTGGTAAAAATTGATTTTCGACTAAAATATCTTTTCAAAAATTTGAGATAATGGCTTCTAACTAATTTTAATTTATAAGAAATATTGTTTTCAACATTAGGAAAAATTTTGAAAAAAATCGAATTGACAGTTTTTTTTTACAAAAAATAAAAACCTAAAAAAAAAATTATAAAAGGTGGTAAAAATTGATTTTCGACTCAAATTTTCTAAATTTGGAGATATTGGATTTAAACTATATACTTTAATCTTTCAAAAAATATTGTTGTCAACATTCAGTAAAATTTTGAAAAAAATCGAATTGACAGCTTTTGTACAAAAAATTAAAAACCTAAAAAAAATTTAACAAAAGTTGGTAAAAATTGGTTTTCGATTCAAATATCTTTTTAAAATTTTGAGATAATGGCTTCTAACTAATTTTAACTTATAAGAAATATTGTTTTCAACATTCGATAAAATTTGGTGAAAAATCGAATTGACAGTTTTTTTTACAAAAAAAAAGAAAACCTAAAAAAAAAACAATACTAAAACTTGGTAAAAATTTACTTTCGACTCAAATAGCTTTTCAAAAATTACAAATATTGGCTTCAAACTTATTTTATTTCACAGAAAATATTGTTTTCGATATTCATATATCATTCGATTTAAAATCCAACAGTGAATTCTTTAATTGGTCATCAATATTTTGCTTAAAATTCAAATTCTTAAGGTCCTAGTTCTCCATAAAATTTAAAATTGTAAGTAGTCATCACATTTAAGGAATTAATACAAACTTTGACATTAATTGACATTTGGAATTATGCAAAATTTGAGGTTAGGAAGAATAATAAAGTCCTCGAAGGGGACAAGTCATATAAATTATTTGTCTGATAGCTCGCAATGATAAAATGTAGATCCTGAGAACTTCAAAGTCCGTGAGTCTTCCCTAACGGAACATAATAGATCATCATTCCAACGTGCGCGTTTTTTTTTTTTTTTTTGAAGTGTTCGAGCTAGCTCCAGCTTTTCTTCGATCTCAACAATTCCTTCTTAACATCTCCTCGTGCTTCTTTTCTACCTTCTTGAGTGAGTAGGTTTAAAGAGTGTTTCCAATTCCCTATGCTTCCTTGATAGTGATGTGGATTCCAGTGCAGATATGATTACAAGCTTAATTCTTTGTAAAATCTATCAAACTCAAAGGAAACTCATGGTTTGATTCGAATTGTAAAGAGTTTATTAGGATCAAAAATGTAAGCTTCCGGAATTACAAAGCCAACTGCACTGAGGAAAACCGGAATACAATTCAAACAATCTAGAAAGACCTGTAACGGACATATTCGACGCACTAAATTTTTGCATGACCAGAAATTACGGCAAAAAATACTTCAATGTCCTAAAGGAAATACAAACTTCTAGTCATTTGTAAAAAATGTGCGCAACACTACGTCACCGCTCGTTCCCGAAAACACTTATTTTGTAAGCTGGATTGATAACGCCAATTTTTTTGCAGCACAGTTTGCTGCTAATTCGTTGCTGTCAATGAGTGATATGACTCCGCCTGTATTTGAAACCGTATAAACGATTCTTTCGCACACGTACAGTTGCTAGAGTACTTAAAGATCTTGAAATTCACAAATCCGCTGGCGCTGGCTTGAATAGTATTCCCGCTATTGTTCTGAATAGGTGTTCTTCATCGTTGACAAAACCACTGCGTAAGCTTTTTCATCTGTCATGTTTTACAGGTCTCTTTCCAAATGGATGGAAAACAGCATTTGTCCAGCCTGTTCCTAAAAAAAAGGCCAATCCTCCTCATCTTTTAACTATCGTCTAATTGCACTTACGTCCCTTCTCATGGTCATGGAAACGCTGATCAATTTTCAGCTTAAGAAATATCTTGAAAAACGAAAGTAATGGACGGCTTCAAAACTGATATCCACAAAAATCTCCAGGGCACCGTTTTGTTTCCGACACTCATTCTTTACTTTTCGTTTGTCTGAAACTTCTAACCCACTAAATTGTTTCGATGATAACAGTGCTCTCAGCTTTTCATATTCGTTTTTAGATTCCCATCCCATCGTCCTTCGGTTTTAGACTATCAACGGCATCGCCTGATAAGCTCATTAAATTCTGATTTTGACAGCATATTTTCACTGTCCATTATGGAATCAAAAACCGTGTTGAATTTAATGCTTCGAAAACTAAATGCTGTCTACTGTCTCAAAAGTGTAACTCTGCCACATTGCCACTATCAATGAGTGGTACTTGCATCGAGGAGACTGAACAGCTTTCAGTGGACTGATCACATAATATGAAGTTGCCAAAAACGCTGCTAAGTGTTTAGGTTTTCTCCGTCCATGCAAGACATTTTTTACCCCTTCTGATATGGCTATAATTTATACAGTCTATATTCGTCCGAAACTCAAGTACAATTCCCATACTCCAATAAACCACATGAGTCTCTTAGACAGAATTCAAAAGAGAGCTTTAAAAATGATAGGTGACCATTGTATAACTGAAACTTTTGTTTTTTGTTGAGCACCGTCGCAAGGTTTCTTGTCTATCATTATTTTATCTCTATTTTCATAATTAATGCTCTAGTGAAATAGCCAGTTGCATTCCTCCCCTCAAAGAATTCAACCGTAATACCAGTTCTTCTAGGAATGCCCACAGTTTACCATTGAGCCTAATTTCAGACGTACTGCAAAGCAGAGAGAAAAAACTAATCGAGAGAGCCAAATTTCCTCGTCTCCGTCCCTTCGAAACCTCTTAAGTAGTATTCACATGACCGCGACCAACGAACGACGAATGAATTACAAAATGTGAGTTTATATACGTTTGAAGACATATTTCTACACAAATTCTTAACAAAACGATAGCAATATAGTTTCTATTTGATTTATGATGCATACTTTTACTTTTCAATATCATATATTAATAAATTTAAGAAAACAAATTTATTCGTCGCGAAAAAAATTGTAGTTGATACGAACTGTCAAACTTTATTCGCGTTCCACATTATCCACACTCGCAACGAATAAAATAATCGAGCGTACTTAACCTAAAAAAAATCATTCTTGTTTTGGTTTCGGTGGTGAATGGTGTTCGGCTGTCAAACTTCATTAGCGACGAATTAAAAACTCTCATGTGAAAGAAATGTCAAAATCGACGAATTTTCGTTCATTTGTTGGTCGTGCTCATGTGAATATTGCTTATGCTTTACTCTCATTTTTTATAGGGTGTTGAATTCGTATCGGTGTATACATGTTTTCACCTTGGAGAAGAGTACACAAAAAGTCTCATTATAATATTTGTAATTCTCATGAATTTCTTTTTTTTAATTTTGCTAACATCTTGTCGTTTTTCTATCTACAAAAATACTCCTATAATTCAAATTATTTCTAGCAAAACATTTTTGTTTGTCAATAAATAACGGGGGAAGTTATACCGGTAGTTCGTGGTGAATTTGGTTTTCTCTTCTTTTTCCCTAAGTTACAGATAGATGGCAGGAACAACCAAAACAAGAAAGGATGTGTGCAGAAAGAGTGTAACAAGGTTAAGATTTTAAAGACTAGACTTTATTTGTATATACATATAAACGAGTACATGTTTTTTATAAATGTATGTTATGTTTATTTCAATAGTAATACCTTAACTAAAAACTTAACTACTGTATTATCTAAAATATACTGCATTGAATTATAAAAGGTAGAAATAATAAAGTTCTACAGTTTACCAGGAATATGTATATAAAATATCCATATCTTCTGCAATTGCGGTATCAATCGATATTTTCTGGAACTTACGTCGTTTTCAATTGGCAATCTGGAAGTGAAAAAAAGCATTCTGAATGCGTTCAATTGGGCAAAAGTGACAGTTCTGATTCTGAAAAGAAGAGAATTTCCCTTCTGGTTTTAAAAACAGAATCAGAAGCAGAATCACTCACACATTCATAAATTTTAAATGTCAGATGTCACACTTGACAAATGACATTTTTTTTTTTGTAACACATTTGTTTGCATAAATTATACCAGCAGTGAAGTGATTTCTTGAAATTGATATAAAAATTATAAAAAAATATAATCAAAATGGAAAACAATATTGAAAATATTGTAACAAGTGCTCCTAGTTTGTTAGAAACATTATTGGAGTCGTCTTCCTCATCTTCTTCATCAAGTGATGAAGATATTATTGCAGTTGATTTTCTTCTGCAGGAGTTTGCCAAAAAACCAAAAGTGCAAAACTTTGTGTGGACAAGTATTCGGAGGAACAGCTAAAATAATATCGCAGCAATCCAAATTCACTTTCTCCATGTTTGCAGCACAAAAACAAAATGAAATTTAGCGCGAATACACATATATGTGACACATGTCATACTCAACCAATACATTCTCACCAAACTTCAGATTCTTCGGAATAAAAAAAAATTGTTCAATTGGGATTCCGAATCGAAGAACAATTCCAGATTGCCAATTGAAAACGACGTTAGTGTTAACGTAAAATTTATCTGTCATAAATTAATTTTTCAGCTTTTTTTTACACCAAAAAAATCAATTATGAAATTTGGCTGCGATAATAATTACTTGAACACAGCATTTTCTATGTTTATAGTTATTCAGGTTTAGCCCTTAAATTTGATTTGCATTTATTTATGAATAGCCTAAAAAGTTTAGCAAACATCTATGAATAAGCCACAATGCACTTTCAGAAAAAACTGTAGTAAGAACATTCCCTCACAGATTTTTCCTTGTCGGTATATAACTGAAAGATAAGATATAAATAGTTAGAACTGGAAAACTTATAAAAATGATGCATAAGACTTAAATTTTGGTTGAAAAACAAATTTGTATATTCTTTTCACAAAACCACTGACCTAGAGAGAATACAAATAACTCGTTTTCAATGTTCCTGCAACTCTCGCATCGATAAACTCTGAAAATTGAAACAAATCTGAGTTTTTTTGCATTTTTCAACGGTCTGAGCGAAAATTAAACGCATAAACGCAGCTTATAATAAAAAAAATAACAGTAGTAGTGCTTTCAGAGTTGTATGTTTCTAGGTCATAATTCTCATTGGACTGTTGCACCACCTAATTTATTTTACTTACTAATGATTAAAACTGGCTTAAAATAACTAACTAATATTTCTCTAAATGCGTAATTTAGAATTGTTTCTAAATCTTCATTGTTCTAGCACCTAACAAGAGTAATTAATTTCACTTCATATTCGAATGATATTACTCCCAAACGAACACAATGAGAGTAACAAAAAGTTGTTCATACACAATTTTGAATTTTCTTTGTACAACTGTGAACAGCTGACTACATCCACCATTTTTCAAAGGTGGTCGTGGTCGCCATTTTTAAAAGGTGGTGAGAAGAGAGAAAAGAGAGACAATTTTTTGCTCTCTGGTGGTGAGTATGCACACCAACTTGCATAAGTATTTGTTTTATATGGAGTTAATACATATGTATGCGAGTTGGTGTGCAAATCACAGCTTGTAGGCAAAAAGAGAGCAACCGTCGAAGTTGGTTCTCTCTATTAGTTGTTTTCTCTCTGCTGCAAAGTACGGAGATTCTTTTTTAGTCGCACTAAACGAATGTGGGAAGCTTTACCAGACTCAATATTTCCTACTCATTACAATGTGCAGACATTCAAAACCAATGTGCATCGGTGTCTCCTTTCTAATTCTAACCTCCTTTCCTAATTGCTCGTGTTAAATTATTATGAGAGTAGAAAACTCTCAAGATGTTTCGAAGACATCTAATAATGTAAGTTTGCAGTTTTTTAAAGTCATTTCTAGGTGATCCATAATATAAAGACCAAGCATACATCGTCCGCTTTTAGCCTGACATTTGAGGTTTGTTTTCGAAGTCCATCTTATTCCTCCGTTTTATACCAACGCTGTCCGCAGCACCTCACTGATCAACAATAAAAACAGAATTGACTACAATATTCAGCCCTGCGTGAAACGGCTTTGCACTTCAAACTCCGTCTAGCCAAAGTTCCATCTAAGTCAGTATAGTCTTAAAAACTAACTAAAGAGTCCAAATCAAAATTCGTTGACGAACAAGAATTTCTATTTTTACATTTAAAAAAAAAAACAATTAAATATCTACAATACAGAAAACATTCATGAATTCACAAATTTAGTTTTAAAGTTTTGACAACCAAGTCCTATGAGATTTACAAAAAGACTTTCATCTTTTTGTATTTCTTATAAAAATTGGTTGACAAAAGTTTATTAGCAATTTACATACAATTTACAAATGTAATTTATTTACATATGCTAACTTTTAATCAAGCAACAAGGATCCTTTCCTCCAATTTAATAGATTATCATTAAGTAGAGCTGTTGGCTTTTTGAATTTTTCTTCATCAAACCTCCTTAACTCTTGTCGTTGTTCTATCAATTTGTGTCCCAATCTTATAATTTCAAAGTGCTACATAATTTATTCAAGTTTAAAGAAAATCCATTATTGATAAGTTTGATATTCCTTGATTAACTTTAACTTACTCTTTCCCCTGATCGAGTTGATGTAAAATTTTCTGTAATTGAACGAAATAAATACGCCATTAATTTGACCATCTTTAGTCTCGTATTACACTTTTTTGTTTGGTAATATATTTTAAAATTTTGATTATACGTTAACAATTTAGTTTTTCTTTGATTTGAGAATTTTTGTAAATACTTATTTTTTCATTCGATTGCTCCTTTGTTTTATTAAGAAGAAAGGTGTTCAGAGATTTAAATTAAATTTAAATTAAAACAAAATAGATGGCGCAACAGTCAATACAGAACAAGACCCTAGTGACTTATAACTGTCAGCCATTCCTAATTGCAAGTCATTTCAGGGATTGGGGGGACCTACAGTTTTTATGCCGAATCCGAATGGCTAATTTGAGAAAGAACTTTTCATGACAAGAATTACTCTTGTTATGACAGTCCTACGCACTAACCATCAATCAACCGGTACTACAAATTTAAATTAAGGGCATAATATTATGGAGTTACCCAAAGAAGAATGCTAGTTCTTTTCCCTTAAAAAAAAAGACTAAAGGTTTGAAGGAAAAATATTTTAAAACAAAAGCAGTTCAAATCAAAATGTCACTAATGTCTTATTTCTATCCTTTCAAACCCTTCTGATTTAGCATTAGAAGAAGGAGATATAACTCTAAGTGTTTGTGGTTCTGTCACTTCAAGTTTTGTAAATTAAATTGACAATACTTACATAGGTATTCAGTATAAAGGAACATACCTAATACGTGTATAATATTTTGACAAATGGTAATAATTAGATAGTTATTTGATGCAGCAAAAACAAATATAAATATTAAGTATGGAACGAGCCGTTTTCTAAATAAATTCTTTAAATCTTATCTTTAACTCCCTTTCCCTGTCTTTGAATGTGAATGACAAAGATTCCAACAAGACGGAACAAAATGCCTTACCACTGTCATTTTGTTTTTGTTGAGCTAAACCTTAGGCTATTGAATCTTCTTCTATCGACCCAACACTAGATTATCAGATAACTCTGCATGAAGTACAAGTTGTCATCAACATACCCGTACCATATGAGTTCTTCAAAAATGGTTCACCGTCTTTAATAAAGCAGCTGAATAAACTTTTTGAGGTGACGCAAACAATCCTGAAAATTACCGTGGAATATTTTTTAAGAAGACTGGAAGAATGGGTGGACGAGAATAGAATCCTAACAGACTTCCAATCTGGCTTCAGAAGGAACTATTCAACAGTTGACTAAATATTCAGCTTGATGTCAATAGTCAAAACTTTTCAAGCTAGGAAAAGGAAGGTGTACTCGTTCTTTGTAGATTTTTATTCTGCTTTTGATT
This sequence comes from Eupeodes latifasciatus, assembly GCA_920104205.1. Lineage (NCBI taxonomy): Eukaryota > Metazoa > Arthropoda > Insecta > Diptera > Syrphidae > Eupeodes > Eupeodes latifasciatus. The sequence continues at coordinate 386,128,451 of OV049924.1, read as the reverse complement.
AAGTTATCTTCCAGATTCAATAAGCTTTTGAAATAAATGTACAAGGACAAAAAAGCGGTGTTTTGGAATGGATCAGATTACTCGAAATGGTTTTACATCGAATCTGGAGTGAAGAGAGGTTGCCAACTAAGTGCACTGCTATTCTCATCACATACATTAATGACATAGTTTCTTGCATACTCTTTTGTATGCAGACGGTATAGTTCTTCTAGATAAATCACCTGAAAGTTTGCACAACTAATAATAAACGGACTTTTTTAATAATTGTGAAATATAGGGACTTATTGTTAACGTTGAAAAAACAAAAATTATGATTTTCCTTAATAGTTCAAGAAATATAGAAACAGACGATTGGTTCTTAAATGGTAGCAGAATTGACGAATTAACGTTGTTAAGGAATTCAGGTATTCGGGAGTTAAAATAAATATTACCTGCGACTTCAAGAGACACATCAAAGAAAAAACCTGCTTTTCCCAGAGCTTGATCAACAGGACTTGACGCAGGATTTTTGGCAATGAAAATGTCAACAAAATACAGTAAAATACAAAATTTTTGAAAGCGTCGTAAGACCGCTTGTAGAAGCATTTCAAAGAAACTATTTAACTTTACTTATTACTGGTTTACTGAAAATTAAAAATCGTCACACACTCAGAAAAATCTATTGTCAAAAAGATTGATTTTGTATGATATGAGAAACCATGAGTGGTGGTTGATGAAATGGCAGAACTTCGCTACAATCTATACGGAGTAAATCTTCAATGACATTTTTAAAACGTAGAACAACTCAAAAACGGTCACACCATTATACAACTACCAGAAGATACAGCTCGAAATAATCTAGTTGTTGAAGCCCGTAAATTTGAAAGCAGAATTATTTATTCCCAACCTTTTATCTAAAAATTACTTTCGCAATGATTTAAGCTATAAGGAATCTCCCTCCTATTGAAAACAAGTTACAAGATGTGAGTTACTCCACTTAAATGGCATACCATACAATGCTAGCTCAATTTTGCACTCTCTGTAATATGTAAACAGGGGAAGACTTATTCCAATTCATCAGTCCAGTTTTATAGTAAATGATATCTATCCAGGGGGATATTGCAACCATTTTGACAAATTTTAATTATCTATAAATTATTATAGAAAACGGTTTTTTTTAAAGTTATAGCTGTTAAGCTTAGTGTACACGATTGCCAGGTCTGACAATCATTGTCAGATCTGCAAACGTCTGACAATGTGTGAAAATGAGCTGACAATGAGCTGAAAATTTTAATTTGTGTGTACACGGTTTGCAGATATCTACAAACATCTGCAAATCTGTTGCCAAATATTTGTCTGACAATGTCGACAAACTAATTTGGCCAAATAGCTAGCAATAGATTTGCAAACATTTGTAGATTTTCTGCCAACCGTGTACACACCAAATCAAATTTTGGATCTGCAAATTTATTTTCAGCTCATTGTCACACATCGCATCAGTCAGACAATTTGTCTGCCAATGAATAAATTTGCAAATGTTCCTCAAACGGCATCTGCAAATTTATTCATTGTCAGACGTTTGCAGAAACGTCAGAAAATGAAAAAAATTTGGTGATCTCCCAATGAATTTTGTGTACACACGATTGCCAAATCTGCAAATTAATTTGTCTTCAAAATGATTGATGAACAAATTTTTCTGCAAATCAATTTGGTGTGTAGACGGTTGTCAGCTTGCGTGTACACGATTGCCAGATATCTACAAATTAATTGGCAGATATTTGTCTGCAAATTAGGAGCCAAACCATTTGTCTGCAAATTAATTTGGTGTGTACACGATTGTCAGCCATTCGAGACAAATTTTTCAGTGACAGATCTGGCAATATTTGCAGATCTGGCAATCGTGTACACTTAGCTTTATTGGTTTTCCTCATTAAACATTTTGTTTCGAGATTTACATAAATTAAATAAAGAAAATTTAATTTGTTATCAATCTCAATTTAAAAAGTTATTTTGTACTTAAAAAATACTTTCTCTTGTCAAAATATTAATTTTTCAGTGATAGAATCGCTTTCATTGAGCAGCAGATCGTTTATAATTCACGCACCTATCAGTTTTGCTTTCAATGACCAGCTCTAATCCTAAAAGCTTTATTTTAAACAGAAACATTCTTTGCAATGACAAACATTTTCAATGATCACTTTAACCAACCTGCCAAAAAATCAAACAATGGACAGATTCGGACAACATAAGGGACAGCTAGTTAACTTTCCAGATGTCATCTTTGTATATAAAATCTATAGTATTATCATGGAGCTGTTTTTTTAACGTTCGCCGTAGCCTCAAGCTACCGTTGGAAGTTTTACATATGAAGATAAGTACAAAAGAAAACAGCAATGGCTAATGTCACCGTAGCCACTAGTAGCCGGCGCTGTAAAAACCCAGGTTGATGGTACTATAGGTTTTATATGACAATGAAACCTTTTACACAAAACTTTAAATACAATTGTGCTCGAAATAAATAAATCACAGAGTGATGAAGTTCAGCTTTCAGTTAAATAAAAAAAAAACATGCTGATATTTTGAGATTTGTCTTGACAAACTTTCCAGTTAACTTTCCAATAAAAGTGCCTTAATTGGAAGTCAAATTTTTGGCAGCTGGCCAATCAGATACTAGTCTGAATCCGCCCAATGATTACTATAATTGCCCCTAATGTACGAACTGTTTTAATTTTGACATATTAAAAGAATCGTTAAAACCTTAAATTTTACAAAAAAAACTATTCCGATGTACAAACATACATACATACATATCTTTTAATAATAAGATCCGCAGCACAATTTTATGTTTTTATTTCGAATTCCATCTATCAATAAACCCTTTTAACTTGTTTTAACATCTAATTTGTCAACGGTGTGATTTTCATTCATTGACAATTGGATAGTGAAATTATGACATTTTATAAGAATTATTCCGGTAGCAAGTTATCTATCAAAAAAACTTACTTAACTTTTAACACCAACATCTATTGTATCAGTCATCGACCTATTAAAATAGTGTAATACTATTTAATTGATTGGCATTTGATCTGTCAACGGTAGAGTGTACAAAAATAGTGCTCCTTTTTAAAAAATAAAATTAAATAGTTCTTTTATTTTCTTTAATCTGTTTTTATTGGAAAAAGTATCTTAAATAATACATGAACATTTTGTTATAAAAAGTGCTGCACTGAATCACATCTAAATAAATCTTTTTTACATTTAAAATTTGTCTCAAATCTCTATGAGCAATAAGAACAAAAGAAAAGTAACCGAACTTTCACCGGAATTAGAAATAACTCGCTGTCACAAAAAACATTCAAGCATAAAAGAAAGAATACCGAAGTAGGCAAATTATCTGTGCAAGAATTCAACACATTGCTAGATAATAAGTTAAAAAATATAGCAACTAAAACGGATATTTCATCACTTGCGACAGAAATTGCTTCTCTTAAAGCCACAAATGCACGATTAAATGAAAAACTCATCAAAATGACGAATAGATGTGAGCTTCTGGAGTCGCAAATTGAGCTGCTGTCACGTAAGGCCAACGAAAACACCATAGTTGTGCATCTTCCTTTAAAAGAAAACACCAATGCAGTTGACTCAGCAAAACAAACTTGCAAGGGTCTTCTCAATCTAAAGGAAAATGATAATATCCTTGTAAACAAGACGCGGGAATTCACTAACAGCAGAAAGCAAAGATGCACGGTACTCTTGGAGCTTGACTCTGCTAACACGGTTCAAGAGATTCTGCGCGGCTCGAGTATTCTTAAAGGAACTGGAATAAGTGTAACACGCGAGCAATCACTTCTATATCGCAAGAAAAGGCAGTCCTTATTCGAAACAAAAACCAAATTGCTTAAATTTAACCCCGCTGCTAAAGTTATAATTAAAGGAGACAAAATACAAATCAACAACAACACCTTTGTTTACAAATTCGATCGCGGATTAGTAATCAAAACTTCGGCAGAGATGACATTTATCCAACAACAATTTGGTTCGAATGCACTTGAACTTTTTGACTGCAGCGTGGGAGAACTTCAAACTGAGTGCTCTTTACCCTCAGCAGCGCCCCCACCGGTGTATATTAATAATGAATAGGAAAACAGTGCCGTCTGCCAAACGATAAGTACTAGTAGTAGATTTATTAATTTAAGTATTTTAAGCTACAATATAGCTGGAATTAAAAACAAATTAATGCTAGCTGATTTTTTTAATTTAATTCAAAAATATGATATAATTATATTGATTGAAACGTTTTTAGAAGAAGAAAGACAAAATGAAATTTCTAAATATTTTAAGGACTTTAATACCAGCTATATTCTGGCTGTAAGAAATAATATTCACGGTAAAGCAAGTGGGGGAATATTGTGTGGTATTAAAAAAAATAAAATTAGTAATTTTGTAAAGTTTAGAATAGTCGAAAGTAAATTAGTTTTCCATATAGATGGTAACACAACCCACAAAACTCACTTTATTGTCCCATTATATTTAAACTGTAATAATTGGTTGAACGACTATGAAGAATTGTACGATTTTTTAAATAATTTCAAATCCAAAAATGTAATGTTGATCGGTGATTTCAATGCCAGAATTGGGCTTTTTCAAAATTCAAACATCGAAGAATTGAATACCCAAACGGATTTACTCTCAACTAGAAACTCTAAAGATGAAACACAAAATAGAAACGGGAGAATGCTAATTGAATTACTTGAAAGTTTCGGTTATTGGGTTTTGAATGGTGTATCGAGAAGTGATGTTTGTGGTGAATTGACCTTTGTAGGTGGACAGGGAAGTTCAGTTATCGATCTGTGTGCAGTGAATGGTGATTGGCTTCAAGCTGTAAATGATTTTGAAGTATTATTAGCAACTTTTACTTCTCATTTACCAATTCTGGTGAATGCAAACTTCTTGTATGAAACACGTTGCCCAAGCGTAGAAAAAATTCCTAGACTTAAATGGAAACCTCAGGAGGGAGAGAGATTCCGAGAAAGATTAAACCTTCACGTTGGATCGTTGCCACCCCCAAGCCCCTCGGCAATTGACCAATTAGGAGAACAAATAAGCGAAATTGTTAGATCATCTGCTTCCCGTATTTGTAGTCACAAGCAGCTGCAACCCAGAAATAAATGGTTTGATTCCGAATGTATGAGGCTCAGAAAAAAATCTTTCGCTTTCCTTAAGTTATTTAGAAGATTTAATTCAGACCACTTTAAGTCTGCATATCTGGAAGCAAACAAAATATACAAACAGGTCTGCGAGGCTAAAAAGTTAAATTACACAATAAATTTAGCGACCAGTTTAGAAAGGTGTAAAGATTCAAAAAAATTTTGGTATAATGTACGAGAGTTGGGTGGAAGCAATCGTACGTCTTCAAGTATATTGCAAGCTGAAGTTCTGGCATCCCATTTCCGATCCTTGTTGACATGTCAAGATGACTTGCACTCGTTTCATTATGCTTGCCCAGACACAGCCGTTGATTTGCTTGATTCTGTTATAGTCCTAGATGAACTGGATCATGCTCTTTTTAATATGAAGAACAATAAGTCCCCAGGAATTGATGGCATTCCCGCTGAATTTCTTAAAAACTCATCTTTAGAATACAAGCAATATCTTCTTTCTTTTTATAACAACTTGTACGATTCTGCTTGCGTTCCCACGAGTTTTAATAAAGCTGTTATATTTTCAATATTCAAGAAAGGGGATCCTAGCTTACCTGAGAATTATAGAGGTATTTCAATATTAAATTCCATTAGAAAAGTATTTGCTAGAATCCTATACAAAAGACTTATCAGTTGGGTAGAATCAAACAATCGTTTAAGTATGTTTCAAGCTGGTTTTCGTGAGGGCTTTTCAACAGTTGACCATATTTTTGCTTTATCGAGTATTGCTAACAAATTTATCCAAAAGAAAAAGAAGATGTATGCTTGCTTTATCGACTTAAAAGCTGCATTTGATACCGTCAATCGACAAGCTCTCATTTACAAAATGTCCTCACTCGGTATATCTAGAAAATTTCTAAATATCTACGAAAAATTTCTATGTAAAACTTATGCGACAGTTTGGGATGGGACCGAGATTTCAAATTGGTTTCAAACGACTGCAGGTGTTCCCCAGGGGTGTATCCTCAGCCCAATCTTGTTTGCCCTTTACATTGACGATATTTCAGATAATTTACCCGGTGGAGTGTGTTTTTCTGATAATCGTATAAAAGTACTTCTCTACGCGGATGACTTGGTTATGTTAGCGGATAACCCATCTTCTCTCCAGCTACAAATCAATAGGGTCCAAACGTACTGCAATATCTGGGACCTTAAAATAAACTCAGAGAAAACAAAGATAATGGTGTTTGAGGCACGGAGTTGTAGAAGATTGAGAGAAGAAAGGTGGTTCCTTAACAACCAACCTATTGAAATAGTACAGGAATTCAAATATCTGGGAGTGTTGATGTCTGCTAACGGTAGCTTCAATAAACATGTTCAGCGTAAGAGTAGAGAAGCTAAAGTAGCTCTTAACATGATGTGGCCATCTTTCTTCTCAAACCAAAACATAGACTTAGGATCTAAATACCGAGTTTTCGAAGCAACCATTAACACCTGCTTGTCTTACGGTATTCAAGTTTTTGGTCACACCTATTTTGAAGAATTTGAGTTGATACAACGCTTTTTTTCAAAAGATTATTTCGGTTACCAAATTCGACTCCGACCTATGCAATTCATGTAGAATCTGGAATTGCGCCGATGTACGTTAAAAATTTAAAATTGCATGCAGATTTTCTAACAAGAGTAATGAATAAACCAAGTTCGAATCTTCATACATCTATCATGAAGGTTCTTTTGCGAACAAAAGCATCGCCTTTTAAGGAATGGACTCAACTTGCCCGGTTGCATAATGTTTCTCTTGAACTGTCTGAGTTTAACATAGATAATTGGCGAGATATCTTTTCCAATGTTATCGCAAAAGTTGATGAAAATATATATCTTCAACATCTAAATAGAGCATCATCATCGTTAACAAGAGAAATTTATAGAAATTTAAGCCACTCCTTAAATACTAATGTGACAAATTATTTCAATAATAGACTTTCTGCGAGAGCTATAGGTACAATTTTTAGAGCAAGGGTTGAAATATTGAACTTGAATTATATTCCGCATCGATCAGATCTACCTCTCCTTTGCAATTATTGTAACAGAAATGAGCGTGACGATATTTACCACTTTATAGCTATTTGTCCGATGCTACAAGAAATTCGAAGGCTCTATTTTCAACATAGTGTTCTCTCTAGAGAAATGTTTGGTGTAATGAACGGATCCGTTGGGTGGACAAATCTCTTCATGTTCTGTGACCATGCCTTAAATTATCGAAGAAGCTTTTCAACCTTTTAATTCTTTTTTTTTTTAAATTTTGTTTTTTTTTTCTAAAAGTACTAATTTACAAAACTCTAAAACATTTTATAATATGATTTTAAAAAAAAACTTTAAAAAAAACGCAAAAATTAATAGTTATCAAAAGAACTTTTATCTATTTTTTTTTTCACGTGAGCGAATGTAAAACAACAAATTATATTTTTTTTTTATTTATTTAACAAGAATTGTAATAAAAACCTACCAAATATTTATTTTATAATTTTATTAAAGCAAATGTTATTTTCTGGCAGACGGCAATCTTGCCATGTTCATATATTATTTTAATTTTCAAATTGTAAACAAATGTTTTTAATGAAATAAATAAATAATAATAATAATAATACTATTTAATAAAACTGTTAGTGATCAACACTATTTGATTAACTGATATAGCCGGTTGGTTACTCCATTGACGACAAAAAAATACATTCCATTGCATTGACTTGACCATTTAGAAAATAGTTTCGCATTTTATTCAGCTAGCTACCTTTTTATAGTATTTCGTAATACACATAACAAACATTAAACATTTCTTTGCTTCTTAACTCATGTCCCTTCCCTGGTTTTTATTGTTTAAGACATCATTTGAATGTTAATAATACTCATTCAACATAACCTATACAAAACAATATACACATAGACCATAGAGATTTTCAAGCAAACAATTCTTTATCACTTATAATGTGACAAGAGTTATGAGATAAGGGGGCCGGGCGTTTGACGGTTGTGCACTCGTAATGACCGCTCATTTAATTTTTTTATTTTCCTATTTATTGTATGAGTTATGCAAAAGAAAAATGTCAATCTATATACATATAATGACAGTATTGTCAAAGTAACAAATCGAACGCCTTCATTTGCAGAGTGTTGTATATTAAAGTAACAAAAGAAACGATTTCTTTTGGGTTAAACATTGATATGTCAAACAAAAATGGTTATGCATTTACATTTTACAGTCCGAATCTAGGAAATAAGGACTGAAAAAGAAAACTTTATACAACCTTTTGTGAAAGTCTTTCCTAAATATTTATCAATCTATTTGGTGTACCAATACCCTTTTATTAAAAGTATTAGTATTGGAGTTCTTCATATTGGTGTTACTGAAGTTTATAACGCACTATGTAACATGAACTGTGATAATAATACTGGTCCTGATGGAATTCCACCATTTATTCTTAGAAGATGTGCTTCTGCTCTTTCTGAACCTTTGACAATTATTTTTAATAATTCTCTTTCTAAAGGTGAATTCCTTTCTTGCTGGAAAGAATCTTTTATAACTCCGATTCACAAGTCAGGTTCAAAACAGGAAATATCAAACTATCGCCCGATTTGCAAACTGTCAGCAATTCCAAAACTATTTGAAAAAATAGTGTACGACAAATTGTCATTTTTGTTGAAGGAAATCATTTCACCTCACCAACATGGTTTTGTTGCAGGAAGGTCTACTTCAACTAATCTTGCTTTATTTTATCACACAGATGTAATTTACACTGATTTTGCTAAAGCTTTCGATAGAGTTAATCACTCGATTATTCTTTTTAAACTAAAAAACTTAGGCTTTCACTCTAGCTTATTACTTTGGGTTACCTCCTACCTAACAAATCGTTCTCAAAAGGTGCGCATTGATAATGTTAACTCTGTTTCAATTTCAGTTTCTTCAGGTGTACCACAAGGTAGCCATCTTGGCCCGCTGTTATTTTTAATTTTCATTAATGATATGCCTATTATTTTTAAAAATTCATTTTGTCTTCTTTTTGCTGACGGTTTGAAGATTTATAAATGTGTCAAGTCTTCTTTGGATTGTTGTCTTCTCCAAACTGATATAGATCAGTTGGTTAGTTGGTGCACAATAAATGATTTAAGTCTGAATGTTGCTAAATGTCAGTGTCTTACCTTCAGTCGTAATTCCAACCCGATTTTGTTTGAATACAATATAGGTGTCAAGAATTTAGAAAGGGTTTTTGAAAAGAAGGGTCTTGGGATCCTATTCGACCCAAAAATGAATTTTAGGAAACATACAGAATACATCGTCGCAAAATCTAACTCAATGCTAGGCTTTATAAAACGTAATTCTACTAGTTTCACTGATCCCTATACTCTAAGGTCACTGTACAATGCATATGTTAGATCTATCTTAAAATATGGGTGTGTTATATGGAATCCATATTACGACATTCATTCTAAAAGAATTGAAAATGTGTAAAAAAAGTTCACCAGATTCGTTGTTTGGAAAATCGGCTGGAATACTGATTTGACATCTTATAAAACAAGATGCCAACTTATTGGTCTCCAATCCCTTGAAAACCGTAGGAAAATGTATGCAGTAATGTTTATTAGTGATATTTTGTCTTACCGTATTAACTGTTATTTTCTCCTGTCTTTAATAAATTTGTAAGTGACTAGTCGTCACTTAAGAAATAGATTTTTATTTTTTGTAAAAGATCATACAACCAATTATGGTTTTAATGAACCTATGACTCGTTGTGTCAGAGAAACAAATCGTTTATCTGATGTTATAAATTTTGATTTTTACTCTAGTCGATACGTTCTTAAATCAAGTCTTAATCTTTATTTATTAATTAATTTTTAACTTATTGGTTACCTTTTACTTATTGTATTTAAAAAAAAATAACTTTGCTTTATATTCAGTAGTCTATAAGATGTATTGTCTAATTGATGAAATAAATAAATAATAATAAAAGTAGTGCATTGGAAAAACGTCTAAAGAATGACAGATCGTGACAAAAATAAACACACAAATCAAACAAACCCACTAAATTTGAAATGTCAGAAACTTAGTTGTCATACGGATTCGGCAAATCAATAAAGTATATTGTAATTTTGACTTTATTGTTTAGGAGTTGTTTTATTTAAGCCATTTTATGGGATGTTTAAAGTATTTCGTCTTCAGAATATTTATTAAATTTGGTCGTAGTAACTATTTGACGATAAATTATATAATTTAAAAGTTAAAACTCTTGCGCTTTCAACATTTTCATGCCCTGTACTTATTTCAATAACTTAGAGTGTAAAAAAAAAACTTTCGATTTCTTTTATGTCATGGATGACGCTTGTAATATGCATAAAATAAAGCGCGACCAGGGTGCGTCATATGTATGTGTGTACGAGTATGATTATATACATTTTTAACTGTCTCATGTAGACACGTAGATTTTATATTAATTTTTGTTTTTAATGAAATGCAAATCAAATTAATTTCTCAAAGAAAAAAACATGCATTTAGTATCGTTTGTCCGTCCAATGAAAGTTTTTTTTTTATTTTCATTATTGTATTTTTCTTTTATTATATTCAAAGGTGTGTTTCAATGTTTTGGTTTTGATTTAAAATCAATTTTAATTCTCCATAGTTGTTGAAGTTATGTAGCTACTGAAACAATTTAATTTTCTTTAGTCTTTTTTTTTCCATTAGTGACAGGTGATGAATTTTGATGAGTTTTTGTATTGAATGTATCATATTTTGCATACAAAATTGAATAAACAGTTAAAGAAATTATTTCAATTTTAAATGACAATTCTTTTCGTTCATAACATTCAATAAAATCAAAATGTACAATAAAATGGAATAACACATTCATTATTTCATATAATTTACCAGTAAGTAAATCTTAAGAAAATTCATTTTGACGTTCGTTTATTTTATCTTTGCCAAAATGTCTTCCTGTCACTTTAAGCCACGAAATTAAAGCGAGATAGAATGATGAGGCTTCATAGCACAATCGGTCTTACCGACTTTGACATATTAAATAGACACAATGGACTCTTATGATTCAATCTAAAATGTTACCTCAAAGTTTGTGCTCGCTTTAGACCGTAAATATCGTAAGATCGAGCACAACGACCAAATGTATGTATTTTATATTTTGTCTCGATTTTGACAGCTGACAACTGTATTGTCATTGCAATTTTGTTTGTTTTATTTCAGAACCTGTGTATGGCAGCAGTGTCTTTACCCTCTTGTTTTTTAATTTATAAACAAAAAATTAAGTGTAAGTCAACTTTCTTCTCAACGCTTGAGGTTTGAGCTGCATTATGGCTGAATCACAAACACACTTCAGCTTCGGCTTCGTCTGCGTTACGGTGGGTCTGCTTCGAGGTTGCTTTGAATGACATTTCTATTATTTCATTCCTCCAAAGAGCAAATATTTTGTTTGTTGACATTTTTTTACAGCTGCTGAGCTGTCAGACAAAGCAGATGTTCAGATAATTGTACTAGAGCTTCCGTTTGGAGTCACATTACGTTCTTTTCCTAACAATTGTCAAACGAAACGTGAGGTCGAAGCTCCATTGTGATAGCATGCATTGAATTCCTATTGCTGAACTCGTAAACGTCAGGCGAAGCCGAAGCTGAAGCGTGTTTGTGATTCAGCCATTACGTTTTGCAACTTCTTAGGTCGCGCTTTATGGCACATATGTATTATAGTAAAGCCGGTAGGAAGATTGTCAAAAGTCCGACCGACCTAACGCTTGGTTGTGGTTTAGTTATCAACTTGAAAATGGTCTTAAAGAAACTATATACGGTCTTAAAGAAACTATATCAAAGAAAGTTTGGTGATTATAGTTCCAATAAAGGGGGTTTTGTCTCATGATTTCAAGAAATTTTCTGATAAACTTTAACGTTTGTTTTCAAATAGTTGTACTTAGTTTTTCAAATCCATTTTCATTTATAAGTAGAAGTAACAAAGTAAAGTTAAGAAAAGAAAAGAAAAACACTTTTTTATTAATATTTTGACAGTTCCTAGACACATAAAAAGTGTTGTAAGTTTATGAATTTTTTAAATCAGTCAATTAACAATAAAGCTTCTTCGCATTTAATCCCTTCAAAGCGTTGCAAAAATGGATCGTCGGTCGTGCAGATCACTGCGTTTATGAGTTTATTCATAATTAGTATTTTTCAGAAAATTAAGAACGCTTAAGACAGTAACAGTTATGTGATTCCATCAGAATAGAGAATGGTGAGATCCACAGGAAGTGTTGTTCTTGTACTTAAACGAATTCAATCTATTATTATATTCTCGTTTTCCTCCTGTCAAATAATAATTAAATTGTGTTTCTGCATTAGCTATTTATTCTACTATAGCTCATATTTTTCGCTTTACCAAAATAATAACAGTAATTAGTTTTTAAATGTTTACACGTTTGAATTTTCACACAAAATAATTTAATTTAAAAATATTTTACACTTCTATAAATCTACTCAACTAGCAACACACATAAAATCCAGATTATTCGACAAAGAAACTGCGCACAGAATTAAAACTGTTGTGTGCAGCTTTCATCCTGTTTTACCGACCGACCGGACCGTTGAGTTGACGCGAAGATCGACGCGAAATCGACTGCGAAATCGACCTGAAAACATTGATTTCGATTCGTGAACGAGTTGTTGGCGATTTTATTTGGTGCAATCAGACTTTAATGTTTATTTATATAAACGAGAATGTATGATCCGAGATGAATTGAAAGTTTATGTTAGTTGCAATATTTCTAGTTGTTGTATCTAATATAGAAGTTGTAATAACGTTCTCTTCATGTGAAGCTGTCATCGTTATCATGTTCTAATTAAGTGTGTAACACAAATATCTATCGGGAATCAAAATAAATATGCTGGCAATACAGTTTGTGCGGGTTATATAGTATAAATCTTTTGAGGTGGATATTCTGTTGAAATAATGAAGAAGAGTGAAAGCCCCTGCCTATAATACGCAAAGCAGGTGGGCTAGTTTCATTGGATTGGAATGCACTGCACACTATGTGCTATAGTGGTACTTTAGATATTTACTAAATTTATGGGAAATCATGTTGCTGGGGGTTTTTGTGTTTTTGTTTTGTCTTCAGATGATTCATAATACCGTTATTTGTCATGTTCATCTGCATGCAAAGTTAATACAAAATAGTTGAGATTTAAAGGTCAGAATGGGTTATAATAACCATTGGCCTTATTTGACATTTGTTAACACATGATCATTTTCTAGAAAGAGTTGAAAGACTCCCACACATTCTTAAACATCTGTGTAACATTTTCTTTTAGTAGATATCAAGTAAAGACAAATTGGTTATTTGGCAGCACTTGTTTTCAAACTCCTGTCAAAAAGTGATTTATTTACTGTCATTTTTGTGTACCTGAAGATGATTTCTACTCTTTTTTTGTTTGTTAAAGTTTACCTTAGTCAAAGATAATATTTGTAATTACCAATTTTGCATATAAAACTTATAGTACACTCATTCAAAATTAAATGTTAGTAAATTGCCAGGTGTGCTCGGGATGCAAGCTATTGTTTCACAATCTGAACTGTACCAGAATAAGTTTCTAGGCGGCTGTCCAGGTGTCGCTGTGGTCCTTCCTCACCATTAGAGAGGTCTTATACACAATGGTGTTTCCAGGGCTACAAGGGACCTAAATTATTACTGAATATACATACATAATATACTATACATAGATGAATAAGGTGTAATAGAAATTGAAAACCTCATTTTTTGTATATTAAGTTTTTTCTCAAAGAAAACCTGAGTTGCTTCTTTTTTACATGTATGTTGTTATCGAAACATTTTTCTCTTTTGCAAGTTTGGATGTATACATTCCGAGCCGCCCGTGAAACCCATTCTATCGTTTTTACAACTGTTGGAAATTGCTTATTTTCTATTACAAAAACAGTGCGAAAATGAACACGCCCCTAAATCCATAAAAACGAATTTTCGATTTGTTTCTTTTGTTTTCTAAAACGGAGTTCACATTCTATTTCTTTGGGGCGTCTCATTTTGACGTTTTATAATTATTGTATCGCCTTTCCAATTGTTACAGAGTTTTCCAACAAGAGGTTTTATTTTGATATTAAAAATAAAACTGTATTTTTATAGGAGAACTCAATAGATGATTATGCAAAGAAAGAAATTGTTTACATTACTATGTTCAAAATCATTAATCAAAGCTCTGTGGCGTAATCTATTTACCGTTAAAGTTGCACCATTCTCAATAACGATTAAGTAAAGGTGGAAACTGTCCAAAGAGCAGGCTTTTCAGAACGAAACTTCTTTTTGGAATACCCTTTAGTTAAAAACAAGTTTCCAATGTATTACTTATTGGTACCTCCATTTAAAAGAAAATGTTTGTTGGGGCCTGAGTTTTTCTTGCGAATTCCATTTGATTATTTAAAGCTCTGCAAAATTTTAAAATTTGTTTGTAATTGTAAAACGTATTGTGATCTTGGATTTCCAGATGGCAAAGTAAAACATGTCAATGGAATTATAATTTGTGCATAGTTGAATTATTAAAACCTATAGTTTTATTACATCAAGACTACTAATCTGCATATTAAAATATTTGTAGGTGTGTCTAAGTATTCATTTAAAAATACAACTTATTTGACCACCTGCTGATTAAATATTTGCATAATTGTAAATATATTTATATTCATATCTACATATTTGGTAACTAAATTTATCTTTTTTGTTTTCGATATCACACATGTTCAAGGTGTTAGATGGGTTTAACTTAAAATATAGGTGTTTTAAAAAATTAGGTACACTATCTTTAACGTACTTCAATGAGTGACGAATATATAAATAGAATCATAACTATTTAACTGCCTACGTGAGAACTTTGGTATCGTAATGTTTATCAATATGTTATAATAGGTGTATTCATAAACGCAGAAAATCTGCGCTAGTACAATCGCATTTCTTTTCTGATGCATTTGTGAACGCACTCTCAATACAGAATGTCTGCAGTAAACGAAAAGGTCTGACTTAGTCCGATTTGTATGTAAACAGAGTTCATAAACGTCAGAGAACAATGGCTGCCAAACAAAACAAAATGGCTTATTCGCTTTGTAATAAATTAAAGTTTAATGTTGTTAGTTGTCAACACAGTACCTACAGTACTTTCATCATCCCTTTAAAAACAATAATTTAAATTATTTTTATGAAAAAAATTAATAAAATATTTGCCATTCATACTTACATTCTTTACGAGTCAGTGCCGCTTCGTCCTTCTTGTTGTTGGAAAAATTATTTTAATAATTCTTGCTCTTTCTGCAACCAAACAAATTCAGCTGCACAATCTGCCCGACGATGACGACAGTCTGACGTTTATGAACGGTAGGTACTGCAGTTCGAATAGGTTAGTTCGATCGAAGATCTGACTTTATGAATGCAGATAACGCAGTTCTTAGTTAGGCTGACGTTTATGAATACACCCAATCTCTTTGAAAACATAATTAATATGTATGTATATTATATGTATTACAAGCATATGATTCGTGAAAACTTGACAAAATTAGTGACAGTAGTAGGTATAACAATTTTAACATTCAATGTATGTATAAAGAAAAAAGTAAAAAAAGACAAAATCTATACTTGAATTTGTTCCTTCTTTGATGAACAAAATAGGTATGACTTATAACGGGTGTTTTTAGAGGTGTATATAACTTAAAGTTGACTGAAACTATTTAATCCAGCTGTCAATTGATTTATTTTTAGTATGGTTTGGCATTTCAATTGATTTGAAGCCACAGGATAACCTATCAAGGCTTAGATTCGAAGAATTGGCCCCCCCGAAACAAGCTTGTTTTTAATCCCAATTTTTATAAACGCATTTTTTTAAGCGATAAAGCTCACTTTTAATTGAATGGGACTCCGTTACATCCAAAAAACTGACTGTGTGCTTTATGGGTTGGTTGAATAATTGGTCCGCACTTCATTGAAAACGATCCTGGCCAGAACGTAATAGTCAATGGTGAACCGCTACAGAGCCATTATTACCGAATATTTTGTTCATCAATTGAAAAACCGTAATGTGCAGAGGCTGTAGTTTCAACAAGATTACGCGGCGTGCGTCGTCGCAACATGTAAAATGTGCTGTGTGACACAGCTCGTTCCACAAATCATTTATTGAAGAAAAAGTTTGGAAACCGCACGCAGTTTTACATTACGGAGCCGTGAATTGGCCTCCAAGATCGTGCAATTTAACGCCGCTTGACTATTTTCTATTGTGAAATCGACAGTCTTCGCTAGGCTTGTAAAAGAATGCAGTCTTTTGGGAGTGCAATCAAATTTAACTTAAAGATTACATTCATTAATTTAATTTCAACTAAAGATTGGGACTTCAAATTTTACAATAACCAAACATTTGACCTTAAAAATACTGCAATAATTTTTTCTCCAATCATTTGATTGCAATCGTTTGAGATCTCATGCATTCTTTGACTTCAAATGAATACAAGGACATCTAGTAAATGCAAAGACTTCAAAAAAATACAAAGACTTCAAGTGAATGCAAATAATGCATGAAATTTCAAATGATTGCTGTCTTTTTTAGGCGAAGTGATTTGAGGTTGCAAAATTTTAAGTCCCTATCTTCAAGGGAATTCAATGAATATAATCTTTATAGATTAAAGATTGAATTCCCAATAGATTACATTCTCTTACACTCTGCATTGATAAACCCGAAATGATTGACCAACATTTCGAGGACAAATTTTTTTTTTTTTTTTTTATATTATACGCGAACTCAAGGGGATATGAATACCCTTATTAATCACAGTGCGAGCAATTAGAAGGGAGGATAGGATTAGAAAGGAGATACCAATGCACATTGGTTTTGAATGTCTGCACATTGTAATGAGTGGGAAACATTGAGTCTGGTAAAGCATTCCACATTCGTGTAGTGCGACTAAAGAAAGAATCTCTGTACTTTACAGTACGTCCGAAATTGGCCTCAAGGGTAAACTGATGAGCATTCCTAGAAGAACGGGTATTACGGTTGAATTGTTTGAGGGGAGGAATGCAACTGGCTATTTCATTAGAGTATTGTTTATGAAAGTAGCGATAAAATAATGACAGGCATGAAACCTTACGACGGTGCTCGAGAGATACAAAAGTTTCAGTTAGATAACGATCACCTATCATTTTTAGAGCTCTCTTTTGAATTCTGTCTAGGAGACTCAAGTAGGTTATAGGAGCACCTGCCCATATATGGGAATTGTACTCGAGTTTCGGACGAATATAGGCTTTATAGATTATAGCCAGATCAGAAGGGGTAAAAAACTTCTTGCATCTTCGGAGAAAACCTAAACACTTAGCAGCATTTTTGGCGATGTCAAATATGTGATCACTCCACAACAAGTGGTTTGTAATGCACATACCTAGGACTGATAGCTGTTCAGTCTCCTCGATGCAAGTACCACTCATGGATAGTGGCATTGGGGGAGGGTTACGCTTTTGTGACAGTAGACAGCATTGGGTTTTCGAAGCATTAAAATACACGGTTTTTGATTCCCCATTGAACAATGCTGTCAAGATCAGAATTTAATGAGCTTATCATACGCTGCCGTTGGTAGTCCACATCCGAAGAACAAGGATGAAAATCTAAAAACGAATATGAGAAGCTGAGGGTACTGTCATCAGCGAAACAATTAAGTGGGTTAGAAGTTTCAGACACAAGATCATTTATAAAAATAAGGAAAAGTGTCGGAGACAAAACGGAGCCCTGGGGCACACCCGCGTTTATTTTGTGGATATCAGATTTGAACCCGTCCAATACTACTTGAATTGAACGGTCCGAAAGGTAATTTCTAACCCAACGAAGAAGGGACTCATCAATACCAAATGCACGCATTTTCGATAAGAGAGCTTGGTGCCAAACTCTATCAAATGCCTTTGAAATATCAAGTGCAATAATCTTACTTTCTCCAAAACGATGTAAAGATTTGTTCCACTGTTCGGTGAGATAAACCATGAGATCACCAGTGGACCTATTGCAACGAAAGCCATACTGCAGGTCATTAAGAAGCTTCCGTTCTTCAAAATATTTCTTAAGCTGAAAATTGGAAAGAAGGGACGTGAGTGCTATTGGACGATAGTTAGATGGTGAAGAGGATTCGCCTTTTTTAGGGACAGGCTGGACAAATGCAGTTTTCCATCCACTCGGAAAGAGACCTGTAGAATAGGACAGATGGAAAAGCTTACGCAGTGGTTTTGCCAGCGTTGAAGAACACCTCTTCAGAACTATACCGGGGATACTATACGGCCCAGCGGATTTGTGAATGTCAAGATTTTTAAGTACTCTAGTAACTGAACGAGTGCGCAAGAAGATTCGTCCCATAGAATCGTTTACGCTTTCAAGTACAGGCGAAGTCATGTCACTCACTGGCAGCATCGAATTAACAGCAAACTGTGCTGCAAGCAAATTGGCTTTATCAATCGAGCTTACGTAGGGAGTGTCATTGGAAACGAGCGTAGGTACTGACGATGACGTTGTGTTACGCACATTTTTTACAAATGACCAGATATTTTTACTACCACTGGGACATTGTAGTATTTTTTGCCGTAATTTCTGGCCATGCAAAAATTTAATGCGTCGTATATGTCCGTTACAGGTCTTTCTAGCTTGTTTGAACTTATTCCGGTTTTCCTCAGTTGGGTTGGCTTTGTAATTCCGGAAACTTACATTTTTGATCCTAATAACCTCTTTACAGCTCGAATCAAACCATGAGTTTTCTTTGGGTTGGATAGATTTTACCCTATTGGGGATAAAATTTCTCATTCCACAAAGAATCAAGTTTGTTATCATATCTGCACTGGAATCCACGTCACTATCGAGGAAGCATAGTGACCAGTTAAAGTTCCTGAAGAATTCATTGAGACCGTCCCAGTTGGCTTTCTCATATTGCCAAACGCTTCTCGTAGGGGTTTTAACTTTAACTGGGGTTTTTTGGCATGAGAAATTTGCAGATATGACACAATGGTCTGATGTGCCTAGAGGCGATAATACACTGACAGTATATTTATTAGGATCAGAAGTAAGAAACAAGTCTAGAGTGTTGGCGGATTGACCTGCAACGTCAGGAATCCGAGTTGGCTCGTCAACTAACAAATGTCCGAAAATTACATATGCCAGAAAATTACATATTTAAAAAATCACCTTTGTTTTATTCCAATTCTAAGTTGTATAGGTATGTACCTACCTCTTAAAAAACCACCCTTTATATCACCTATGATGCTTTCAACTTACCAGAAATCTCATCAAATCTCAAGTCCTACGTGATGTAATAAATTATAGAAACAAATTTAAAAACCCCAACCCCATATAATATCCCAAGCTAAATATAGGTAAGTATAAATCCATCCGACAATCTAAATCTTGAGTTTTTTTCGTTCTCAAACCAAACCAAACCAAACCAAAAAAGAAGAATCCAAGAACGCATTAGCAAGTGCGCATCGCCAGCATGCGTTGACCTCTTTGCCACTCCATACTGACTAAAATCCTTTTTTTTGCTGTAATCCTCTTCTCATCTTAAGACTTTGTTCATTTTTCTTCATATTTTCTTATTTTAGTTTTGTTATACGAAAAAAGTCTGTCTCCATCTTCATAATGTTGCTAAATCAAGATGAGAGGCGCAAGCGCAACTGTAACAATTACAAAACTTCAATTGTCGTAGTTTTGTTTTTGTTCACCATCGCCATCATCGTCATCTTCATTATCATTTTGGTCATCATCATCATCATCCTTGTTGTTGTCCTCAGCATCAAAATCGTGATCATCTTCATCTTTGTCAATTGTATAACTTAGCCGCCAGGCCAGATGCCCTCTCTCCCATACCTATCTGTATTTGTACCTTCTCTATGTGAATGTGACCACAAAGATTAAGTGAAAAAGATAAAAATAAAAATAAAACAAAACCATCTGAGAAGCACACAAAAAATAGTAGTTACCTTTACCTTACCCTCTGCCTTATCCTCTGCCTTACTCTCTGCCCTACCATCTACCTTATCCTCTACCTTACCACTAACCTAACAAATGAGCAACGAGAATCCGAAGAGATATTATCCGTTCATTTGCAATAATTTCCGAGGTGCAGATCCCATTCTCGAGTGTATATCTGTATATTTATTTATTTTTATATAAAATTACCTGCACTTATAGTGCAGTATACAGTTTATTATCATGACCATGGCGCGAGTGCTATGCTGTTGGGCTGAAGTTGATGTTATGTATGTATATAGTACCTTAACTATACCTATCTATGTATACCTACCCGGTGACGGTACAGTGCTATGGTGCACACCTGAGGCCCAGTCGGACTCGTTAGACTGCATATAATACTCGTACCTACAACAACTTGAAGTGAAGAAATAGGCAATAAGACTTTAAAAATATACTCCAAACAAAAAAGTTTTATGTTTAAAGTCTCAACAATGATAATTGTACAGGGATGGATTGGGTCATGAGGAGCCCCAAAAATTTTAGAGCCAATAAATTGTCTCTAAATAGTTATTTTTGTTTAGTTTTTTACCCAGCTCAAATTAAGACCATAAGGCGCTGAAATAGTCTATACATTGCGATCATATTCGCAGTTTCACTTCTATATAATACAAACAGTTTAACTTTAAATATCCTGCTATTTCGGCAACTGTCACTTTTGAAGCTGTCATATTTGACAAGTTAAAACTAAAGGCCCAACTATAATAGACATAAGCTAGCATATGCGCGCATAAGTAAACGTACGAATACAAAGAATCTAATACGAGTGACCATAAAGGAGTCTAGCTCCGTTTCGTTCAATTTTTCTCAGTTTCGTTAACTTAAGCAAACTTAAGCAAGAGCGATCCCAGTCGCTCGCCGCATAAGTAAATCTGACAGTTTGGATCAAATACACACAGGCCAACTCCACTGCAGATAATTTCTCTCAGAAAGTTTATCATAACCGAAAATCAGCCTCATAAACTTATTCATAGTGTGCGTGTCATTTCTCTTCTAATTTATGAAATTTCCCCAAAAAACTCATTAGTTATTTCTATGTATGCGTGAAAACACGTCAATTTTTCTCTTTGAATTCTTTCACATTACAAATACAACTATGTAAACAAATGGGTTTTGGAGGGTAATACGTACGAAGGATTTATATCTTCATATAGAGCTGCGAATATTATTTTGACATGTAGATAAGTGAGCAAAATTGCATTATGGCTACCCGCAGTAATTTCACAAACTTAAGTGAATTTTCGTTGGGTTTTTGACATAAGCTTATGTTTGCTTATGCCTATTATAGTTGGGCCTTAAGTTTGCTTAAGTTAACGAAACTGAGAAAAATTGAACGAAACGGAGCTAGACTCCATTATGGTCACTCGTATTAGATTCTTTGTATTCGTACGTTTACTTATGCGCGCTTATGCTAGCTTATGTCTATTATAGTTGGGCCTTTAAGGAAGAGCGATCCCAGTCGCTCGCCGCATAAGTAAATCTGACAGTTTGGATCAAATACACACAGGCCATCTCCACTGCAGATAATTTCTCTCAGAATGTTTATCATAACCGGAAATCAGCCTCATAAACTTATTCATAGTGTGCGTGTCATTTCTCTTCTAATTTATGAAATTTCCCCAAAAAACTCATTAGTTATTTCTTTGTATGCGTGAAAACACGTCAATTTTTCTCTATGAATTCTTTCACATTACAAATACAACTATGTAAACAAATGGGTTTTGGAGGGTAATACGTATGAAGGATTTATATCTTCATATAGAGCTGCGAATATTATTTTAACATGTAGATAAGTGAGCCAAATTGCATTATGGCTACCCGCAGTAATTTCACAAACTTAAGTGAATTTTCGTTGGGTTTTTGACATAAGCTTATGTTTGCTTATGCCTATTATAGTTGGGCCTTTAAGGCCATTTAAGCCATTACTAGAAATTGAACGATACACACCTTAAAAACGCAGCTATGTAAATTTTTAAAATTTACTACAAAAATGAGTTGAAATCTGAATTTGTTGGTGTTAGGCTCATTTGAGGCACTTATCTCTTATAGGTAGTAATTAAGGTCCTTCTAAATAATACTATTTTGTATTGGGTTTATATTCTCAAATATGAGTGACTCGAATTTGGAAATGTTAACACTTTATTAAACGAATTAAGAAATACATATGTTAAACATTTGAATATTTGTCTGTTTTTATTTCTGACGGAAATTTAATTTCTTAGCAATATTTCACGAAGTGCACATTGTAGGAACAAAATTATTTGAATAGGCAATGCTATATATCGTAAAATAACTTAAATTCTCTAACAAACCTGTCAAAAGCCACACCGAACTATTGGATGATTGTTGGTTAGGAGTAGGTAAGTTTTGACCTGGAAATACAAATGGAAGCTATTTCCTTATCTTTTAGAATTTAATTGCTTTTCTGAGTAAGGATGCGATGTTTTACAGCATATTTGACGAATGTGAACGTCAAATATTTATCAAGCCATTTTTATTAAACATAAGAAGTTTATTCCGAAGATTTTTAGGCAGAAACTGTTGGTCTGTCAAAATTTAAAGGATGAAAATTGACAAAAAAAAGTATGGAACGGTTTCTTGGCAAACATTGTCTGGCACTCAATCAATACGAAGACAAACAAACGAAAGACGATAATAACAATCAATTATACGTAAAATAATATGACATTTGACAGACCAACAATTTCTACCCAAAGACATTTCTTGTGGAGGATTTTGTCAGGAGGTGAAATTATTTTACTCTTTCGTGAGCACTCTCTAACAAGTTTATGTAGTATGGAACAAATATTTATCAAGCCATATTTGTTAAACATATGAGGTTTGTTCCCAAGATGTTTAAGCGTTTAAGCAGAAATTGTTGGTCTGTCAAATTGTGAAGAGTGGATTTAAAATTATTTTTGAGCGAGGAAAATTGCCAAAGAATTATGGAACGGTTTCTTGGCAACAGTTTTCTGGCACTCTATCAATGCGAAGCAAAACAAACGGAAGACGTTAATAACAGTCAATTTACGTAATATGACATTTGACAGACCAATAATTTCTGCCCAAAGAAATTACTTGGGCATTTGACATACAAACAATTTCTGACCAAGGAAATTTCTTTTGGAAGGGGAAATTATTTTACTCTCTCGTGAGCGCTCTCTTCTAGTCAAAACTACCAAATTTATGGAGTGTGAAACAGCATTGTTGACAATTGGCAGTTTTGGACAAAAATTAGAACAGGCCTATGTATTTGACATTGTAGACACCACCTTAAAAAACATCCCAAATTGAAGGTGCGAGCCAGCGTTGCCGCGAAGACAACAATTTTAAGGGCCATTTTGAGGGCCATTTTGAGGGCCATTTCCAAAATGTGCGGGCCACTAGCCCACTACCCTAGAAAAAATGTGTTTAAGAAAATAATAACAATTTATCTTTTCTAAATAAACTTATTATATTTCGAATTAAATTAAATTTTTGAATAAGTCATCAAATACGTAGCCAAAATATATTCCATTTAAGGGTTTCAAAGAGAACTGTTTGAATTCAACTTCAAATATATTGTCTAGGCTTTCTAAGTACTCAGCTTTAACAATTTTTTTTAAAATAACATTACATTTTTTGTTTGCGTTGCAACAACTTTCTTTATTTTCAAATCAAGATACTCTTGAAAAACTTTAAGTTCTTCTTGCCTTTTTGGGCTGTGTTTTAAGAAATTGTAGATATGACAAAACAAACAGACGAGATACGTACTAGGTAGGTAAAAAAAAAATAAAGTGGCGATTGGCGAAAACAAATGATAAGCAAACGTCATGTCAGTCTGAATGAATGAGTTCAGTGTCATTTTCAATATGGGAAGTTGTATATGGAGGAAACACATTGATAATTAATACTTTTGTTGATGGAATAAAAAGATTGGATTTGTTGTTTTAGAAAAAAGAAAATATATGATATGCGGGCCATTTCATGTTGGCCCGGGGCCACGGGCCAAAATAAAAAACTTAGTGCCAAATGGCCCGATCGGGCACATTTTGGCAACGCTGGTGCGAGCATACTTACATAAATAAATTCTGTATTTATTCGTTGAACCTAACCCAAAATGAATCCAGAAATTTTCTTCGTCTAAAAAAGCAGATAAATTTCAAGCTCAGAAATGACAAATAACGTTTTGGAGAAAACGATTGCTGAAAATCTAAATGGATAGAACGCAGGATAAATATTTAACAATTTGTCAAATATGATGCAAAATATTGGTTTCCATTAGAAAATTAAAGTTTTGAAGATTCAATTGGAATTACAATTAAATACTTAATCTTGTTACCGACTCACTGCATTTCCGGCAATCAAAAGTAAATTTTAAACTTTGTCTCGTATGACAAATACGGCTCTGACCAATTGTTGTCTTAAACGGAAAAATGACACAACAATAACAAGAAAAACAAAACTTTAAATTAAACAAAAAAAAAACAAAACACCAAAAAACCAAAAACAAGTTAAAGAGACTAAAGAACCTAAGTGAAACTTGCACTTTGTGTTTTTCTTTTTTAACAAAAATGGACTCGATGAATGTTAATATATTTCTATTTTTGGCTAATACACTCGTATAAGGTTTTGGCTACAGATTGTCGCTTTGTTGCCTCTTTGCTTTGTTTTGTTTTGTTTTTCTTTTAATTCCCTCTTTGCTGACAATCATTTACTACAGCAGCGTATTAAACTCTAGTAATTGTTCAAACCGGAAAAGGAAATATATGTCTGGCTTGAAAATCAACAAGAAGATTGCGTTTGAAAATCTTTGCTGAAAATTATTATTGTTAATAAAAGAATTCTTTCAAGTTTTCTGTATCTGTGGTAGTACCCGTGGCTTGATAGTTAGTGTGTTGGACTGTCATGCTAGATGTCTTGGGCTAAATCCCTGCCTGTGCCATCTAGAGTTTTTTTTCTCGGGTACTGCCTCTTGCGAAGAATTGAAAAATCCTCCAAAAGTAATTCTTATCATGAAAAGTGCTTTCTCAAATTATCCGTTCGGATTCGGCTTAAAATTGTAGGTCCCTAACAACAGTACTCGCACATGGTTGAGAGTTTTAAGTCACTAGGCCCTAGTTCTCAATGGACTGTTGCGCCTATTTTATTTTATTATTATTCTGTATCAAACTAAATGTTTAAGTCTCTTGCTTTAAAATTTATTATTTTTATAATTATTTTAAATCAGGTACTAATTTTTAACTTTTCATTTTGACTTTTAGCTCACAGATGAAGTTTTACGTAAGAAGTCCGAATACCAAAAACACCTAGAAGGATACAAAGCGCTTAGGACCAGATTCGAGGAGCATTACATAAAATGTAAGTTGAACTGTAAAAAATTGTTTAAAAAAAAAAAAAGAATTTCGAAGACCTTGTACCAAATTCTATTTTAATTTTCTGGAAAAAATGCTTAATCAAAACGTTAAATTGTTTGTACTAAAAGGTAACATAAAAAACAATTTAAAGTTATTTTGTTTAATTTAATGATTGATAAGTTCTAATTTTATTTTTGTTGGTTTATCAATAGGTGGTCGCGGTGGTCGTAAGCTAGACGATGTCCGTGATAAATATCAAAAAGCCTGCCGTAAGCTACACTTAACACACAACGAATATGTTCTTTCGATAACAGAAGCTGTTGAAGTAGAAAAAGACTTTCGAACTGTACTGTTGCCTGGATTATTAGAACATCAACAGTCTGTGCAAGAAAGTTTTATTTTACTATGGTATATATTATATATTTCCATTATTTTTATATTTATTTTTCTAATATATTGTTTTCTTTTCAAAAAATAACAATTTTTAGGAAGAATATTCTACAAGAAGCCAGCCAACATGGTGATTTAACATCAGAAAAATTTAATGAAATCCAGAAGCGTATTGATAATGTGATAAATAAAATAAATCCCAACGAAGAATATAGAGAATTTACGGAAAAGCATAAGCAAGTTCCTAAACTACAAAAACAAGAAAGTCTATCTAAATATCAATCATTCCTTAGGACCTCACCAAGCAGCCCAATTGTTTTTCAATTCGATGAGACATTAATTGAAGATATACCTGGCAAATTACAATCGAATACATTGACAGTTGATAATTTGACAGTTGATTGGTTAAGATCGAGATTAAATGATTTAGAGGGATCTGTTAAAGAATGTCAAGAGAAACAAATTAAAATGATTGGTGATCTAAATGGTGGATCACCAGTTGCGAATGGTGTTAATGGAATATCGAACAAAGATAGTCAGAAGTAAGAATTATATTTAATATATTTTTGTATATAATTTATCCTGCCTCTACTAAACGATAGACATGACATATTGCAAAATTACATACATATATCAAGTCACTGTAGAGTCGAAGAATTATAGGAATTATTTATGACATACATACATATGTAAGTTACAATGTGATTAAGAACTGATCTGTTTCCTTTCTTTTAAGCAACAGTTTCTAATAATTAACTTGAAAAACTTGCACATTGAATTGAATACGAAACAGATGTTTATTAGTAATTATGAATTTTATCTTTAATTATGACAAAGTACAAGATTTAAAAATTATTTATTATCTACACTTTTACTGTCTTATTTTGTAAAATCTATGTACGAGTATTTGTTCACTTGGGCGTATACGTACTTTTTTATAAACTGTGTATTTATTATGTTCTTTAATAGGGCCCATACACTACACAAACTGTTTGAGCAAACGAATGTATTTTGTTGTTGTAAAAATGTTTGTGCAAACTGTTTGAGTAGTGTGTAGCAATGATGCGTGTTTGTGCAAGCGGTTTGAACAAAATCAAAAAATGTTGAATTTTTCGTGCCTGCACAAACATGTTTGTGTGGTGTGTATTGAATTTTGCTCAAACCGATGACTGAATTCATTGAACTTTATAAAGTTTACCGGTTTGTTTTTTCTGTTTTTTTATAATAGCCAAGGCAATAATCAAAGTTGCACATGCTAAATCACTCATTGCTCCGTGTCCGTAGGTAGGTCTGATTAAGATGAAAAACGTCACGCAACTAATATCTCTCAAACATGTTTGTGTAGTGTGTGTCGAAACTATGTTTGCTCAAACACACGTTTGAACAAACGTGTTTGCGTAGAGTATGGGCCCTATAAGGTGGGTTCAGATTAAGGAAACATTTCAGAAACATTTAAAAAAACATTTCAGAAACAAGCAATATTTCTGAATAGCTCCTCGGTTTCTTAATCCTAAAGGGAAACCTTATTTGTTTCAAAAGCATTTATATATGTATGTAGGTAAAAAGTGCATGAGTGTTTATTGATTTAATCATGAACTGAAGTAAAAAGTATCGAGCAACGATAATAGGTCTGTTTGGTTACTTTTGTAGCACGAAGTGTAAAACCTTTCAAATTTTTGAAAGGAGTGGAACATTTTCTAAAAGAGAGAGTACAACTTGTCACAAAGAAAGCAAACGGTTTTTTTCTTAAACGTTTTGATTCTTTGACACCCAGTGAATAAGAAAATTATTCAATAATAACTGAACCAATTTTGGAAATGATGGATAATTCAGAATCATTTCCAATAGACGAGGCAATGGAAGGAAGCATACAAAAAGGAAGTTGTACCTTCCTATACTGAGGAAGAATTCCGCTAACATTTCAGGATCAGAAAGGTATTGTGTGAGCAATTAAATGCAAAATTCGAGCAGTCGAAATATTTTACCAATATCTATGCGTCCAGACAAGCGTACCTTTGGCCAATAACATTGGACAGTGTTTTGTTGTTTGCTGGCCATAAGGCTTGTTGCCAGAGAGAAAAAACTAAATGAGAGAACCAAATTTCCTCGTCTCCGTCTCTTCGAAACCTCTTACTCTCATTTTTATAGCGTGTTGAATTCGTATAGGTGTATACATGTTTTCACCTCGGAGAAGAGTACACAAAAAACATCATTTCCGGGAAATGCGACATTTCTCATTTTTGTTTATTGATAGCCGAGAAGGCTATCTTTTTTAAAGTCTCATTATAATATTTGTAATTCTCATGAATTTTTTTTTTAAATTTTGCTAACATCTTCTATAAAAATACTTTTATAATTCAAATTATTTCTAGCAAAACATTAAAACATTTTTGTTTGTCAATAAATAACGGAAGAAGTTATACCGGTAGTTCGTGGTGAATTTGTTTTTCTCTTCTTTTTCTCTAAGTTACAGATAGATGGCAGGAACAACCAAAACAAGAAAGGATGTGCGCAGAAAGTGTTTAACAAGGTTAAGGCTTTTTAGATTAGACTTTATTTGTATATATGAACGAGTACATGTTTTTAATAAATGTTATGTTATGTTTATTTCAATTGTAATACCTTAACTAATAACTTAACTACTGTATTATCTAAAATATACTGCATTGAATTATTTTACATTGAATGTAAAGAAAATAAACAACGAGTACACACAAATAAAATAGGAATGGAAAAAAGAGATGGGTATATAAAAATGTTTTCAATGTTCCTGCGTTGTTTTATTTCTTCTTATTCTGTAACTCTCGTTTTCAATTTTCCTGCAACTCTCGCATCGATAAACTCTGAAAATTGAAACAAATCTGAGTTTTTTTTGCATTTTTCAACGGTCTGAGTGAAAATTAAACGCATAAATGCAGCTTATAATAAAAAAATAATAGTAGTAGTGCTTTCAAAGTTTTATGTTTCTAGGTCCTAATTCTCATTGGACTGTTGCACCACCTAATTTATTTTACTTACTTAATGATTAAAACTGGCTTCAAATACCTAACTAATATTTATCTAAATGCGTAATTTAGAATTGTTTCTAAATCTTCATTGTTCTGGCACCTAACAAGAGTAATTAATTTCACTTCATATTCGAATGATATTACTCTCAAACGAACACAATGAGAGTACCAAAAAGTTGTTCATACACAATTTTGAATTTTCTTTGAACACCTCTGAACAGCTGACTACATCCGCCATTTTTCAAAGGTTGTCGCCATTTTTAAAAGGTGGTGAAAAGTTTTTTCTCTCTCGTGGTGAGTATGTGCACAAACTTGCATAAGTATTTGTTCCCACATTTTTTTTATATGGAGTTAATACATATGCAAGTTGGTGGCCAAATCACTGCTTGTAGGCAAAAAGAGAGCAACCGTCGAAGTTGGTTCTCTCTATTAGTTCTTTCTCCTTGCTTGTTGCTTCCGCGACTTGGCAGATTGTTTTAATCTTCCTCTTTGAACTATTTGCATAGTAATAGAAAAAATGACAATGTTCTTAAGAAACATGTGTCCTGAAGTCAATTTCAATTCGTATTTCTAACTAGAAAAAATCCACAAAACAATTAACACTGGTCGACGAAATTAAGTTTTTTTCTGTGGCATAAACAAAACAATACTGTTTTGAAAGGAATAAGACGTCTTGAATTTGAATCTCGCCTTTAAATTTATCTATCAGGTTTTGAAAATATGCCCCTTTAAAAATGCTAAAGACAATCAAAAACTGAGTTTTTAAGGTAAATTCAAAGATTCACATATCCCTTCACAACAAATTGTATGATGATTTTGCAAAGTTAAAATCTTTGGCGCAACATTTTAAACAACCTATTATTAAGGCCTTAGCACGATACTAGTTAACAATTTACTATATACATACATAGTAATCTACTAACTTTTCACTAATTTTAAACACTTTCTACTGTTTTGATAACTAGTATCATGCTAAAACCATTTTATTAAAAAAAAAAAACATGAACACATCTAAATAATGACAGATTGTGGAGAAAACAAAACAAACATACCTTAATATTTTTGCAAATGTCAAAGTGACAACATTGAATTTGTATTTTCTTTTTTCATTAATTTTGTTTTCATAACTCGCCGTGGTTTATTTGCGTTAAAGATAAAGTTCGTTGCAACTATTTTGGATATTAACACCGAATATTAAATTTATTCTACCAGGTCTTTTACCTTTATTGTTTATTGAAAAAGTTTAAATGAAATGTGCATTAAATTATTGAATATCTGCGATAGATCTATTCTCCGTGAAGCATCTTCAATACCCAGAAGCAGCTACAATGCTACAACTGTTGGCTTCGGTGTGAAGGTTGGTGGCAGCGGTTGTGGGTACTCAGGAGGGTATCTAAGGTTGCGACAATAAAGACTAGCATTGTCCAGAAAAGGAGCGTGTTGTTCTTGACAGTCCAACTAAATGCAAAAGTGACTGTTTTGGTGTGATTTTAAAACACTTTGTCACATTTGAGAAAAATGACATATGTCATACAGATTTGGTACGATACTAAAAAGATAAAGTAGCCATTTGGTGATTTTAACTTTAGTAAAATGTTTAGAAGATAGTACGATACTAAACTCGTTTAAAATTATCAAAATCATTTTTTAACCTAGTATCATACTAAAAATGATTTAACATCGTACTAAATCGTCTAAAATTTTGCGCCTTTGTCTTCTAGATACACCTTAAATCATTTTAGTATCTTTGGAAATAGTTTTTAGTGTTGATTTCGAAACCGAACTTTGATTTTAACTATCTGCTCAAGTTTTAAAAAAACCCCTTCTCATCAGTATTTTTTTAAATTTTTTAATGTATTTCAAAAACTTTATGTAATAGAATTGTTTAGACGATGGATTCGAACAAAAACTACTTTCGATCCGTTCTGCCTTTTTCTGTTGAAAACCATTTTAGCACAAATAAGATGAATTTGCGACACGTGATATCTAACAACTTACTAAGATTTATCAAAAATTATATGAAATACTATAAATATTTCAATAGAATATCGAACAAAGGAATAAAAGATTTGGATAACCATCAAAAATTTATCAAAAAAAGCTACTTGATGAGTTTAGACAGACTCAAAAAGCCTTGTTAATATTTTTTTTTTACTTTAAAAAGTAATCACTCGAAAACTTTACGGGGCAGAAGAATTTTTTAGTCGGATTTGAATTAAGATCATCAAAACTGATTGGAAAAGTGCATTTTGATTGCCAGGAACATAACCTTGTTGACCAGTGTAATTAAATGAAAGTTCTTATGACAGAAATGGTGATTGCTAATTTGACAGTTGTTAGACTCTTTACACTCAGAAATTCTTGCAGCAGAAATTTGCAAGTTTTTCAATGGAGAAGAAATTTTTTACTCTTTCGTTGTGCTTTCTTGTTGCAATTTTGTTGAGTTAACAAACTGGAATTTAGAAAACATTGTCCGACGTTGTACAAAGTAACCAAACAGAACGGGCCCGTAACCTACTTACCAAGGTTTGAATCTGAGTGACGGTAAAAAAGGTTTTCAATTAATATCATTATAAACATTATTAATATAATTATAAACAAACCAAACACTAAGTACCA
Source organism: Eupeodes latifasciatus (assembly GCA_920104205.1). Lineage (NCBI taxonomy): Eukaryota > Metazoa > Arthropoda > Insecta > Diptera > Syrphidae > Eupeodes > Eupeodes latifasciatus. Next base: position 386,096,899 of record OV049924.1, on the reverse strand, counting down.
CAGATAATGGAATCTGATGATCGGTTGACACCCGTAAAACATACATACATATGTATCCTTCCTTGTGGTAGCACAATCTAGATATTGTAATAGATAATTTTTTGAAATTTCAGCATGAAATGCATGATAATAAAACAAGACACTATCAGTGCCCATTTGTTTAAAAAAACATTTCAGAAACAATGTTTTCTGAAATGTATCATAGGTGTGGACACACCTTTAGTGTAAATTATCGTTTTAATATTGATGAAAAAAATATATCCTTTGCTTAAGAGAGTTATAAATTTTACATACATATACCTATTCACTAAAAACTAATATTGTAGTAGTTCTATTTCCTGACTTAAAATTGAAAAAGCTTCTGCGGCTTTGTTGGCAACTTGCAGGTAACAGGACTTAGGCCGCGTTTCCATTTGCAAGTCAACTCGCGGAAGTCTTGCAGTCGCGTTTACATTGTCATGTGAATTCTTGCAATTTTTTCTGCAATAAGTGTCTTGCAAGAAGCTCGCGCATCATACTGTCGCAATATTTTGCAGATGTATTTACACCAGGAGAGCAATTAACGTCGCCAGAAATGTAATTGTTTACTTAAAATTGCGAAGTCATAGCGAGAAAACGTCAACGATTAGCAGCTGCGATGATAATTTTATTATTAAAAAAGAAAAAAAGATCAACTTGGGTTCGAGATTGGATTTTTAAAAGACGGGAAGCTGGTGCCTTCTATAATTTATTAAACGAATGAAATATAGAAGATGCTCAGCAATACTTCAATTTCACTCGCATGACCGCAATTGATTGGGAAATTTTTATGTTAAAAGTGAGTCCTATTATAAAAAAACAAGACACTCGATTCCGTGAGTCAATATCACCGAAGGAAAGACTCCTATTGACTCTGCGATTCTTAGCATCTGGTATGTACATTGTACATATAATTTAACGACAATAGTTACGCATTTAGCAGGTTGAATCTTTGATAATCATTTTTTCAGGTGACTCATACCATTCCCTGATGTATTTATTTAGAAAATTGTTCCGGAAGTATGCCAAGCTTTATACGATTGTCTACACGAGGAATATTTAAAGACGTCAACCAGCCACTTGCGCGAGATATACGAAACTGTTTCGATAAGCTGCAAGAACTGTTGCGAGTCGATGCAGAAGTGTTTAAACTAGCAATTAATTGCACTTGCAAATACTCGCAAGAAGTTATGAAAGTACTGTCGCGATAGAACTTCCTTGGTAGTTTCCATTTGCAATTCACTGTCGGACAGACTATCGGACATTTATTGCACAACTTTGCTTGCAAATGGAAACGCGGCCTTAGAAATAATCCATGACTCAAGCAAAAAGTTCAGTCTGAATTTGTCAAAGTAACAAATATTTTGTCCACTATTGAAGTGAACAGTCAGATTATTTGTGGGTCAGTTGCATCAACATTTGACTAAGGGTTAAGCAAAGTTCACATTGATTTACAGTGAAATAAAAATGGCATCCAAACCTTTTGAGGAAAACGCTTCTTATTTGACAGTTTTCAAATTGTTGCCAAAAAGGTACTTTCAAAAATGGACGCCAATGCTTTGTTGCACCTACAGATTCTGCTCCATTACTGTACCGAGTATTTTTTAAGAGAAATAAATAGATGTTTCTTTTATTCTTCCAATCATATTTCATTACATCAAACCATTTCATTACATGGCCACTACTTCAAGGCGACTGTGACTGCAAAACTGTCACCATTTTTTAAAGTGATGTTTTATAATATATGCCGTTCAATTTTTAGTAATTTCGTTGTTTTTACTTGTGAAGTGTCAAAAGATAACAGATTGAAAAGTGACAGCTGCTCAAATAGCATTCTACTCAAGTGCGCTTCCATTCAAATTCGTTAGAATTGAAAAGCGACAACTAGCGGATTGTGTACGTTACAGATAAAGTAATCGAATTCTAGAATTCTTTTCATAAATCCAAGTACTGATGATTACCATATCTTACAGTATTGTCAGTTCTCGCAATAAAAATTGTGAACCTATTATTTTATGTCACAACTTTAACATAAACGTCAATGTTAGCCATTTATTAGATGACATCTGAACGCATCTGACAATTTGTCCATTGCGTGGACAAAAAATTGAATTAGCTAACCATTTGGCAATGACATTGTTAGACTTTGAGACAAGACCATCAACAGATAATTTTCCATTTAAAGGCGTGTTCACAGTGGAATCATTCGAAGCGGCACAAGTAAAACAGACATTTTTAAATCTATTAAAAAAGGAATAGGGACAAAATTAATTGATTAAACGTCAAAATTGTCAACTCAAACAAACCTTGTTTGTCGTTTAGTAGGAAAAATAGTAAATAAATAATTTAAAGCAATTTATTTATTCAAATTTCTTTTTTTTTTAATTACAGTAGAAACTCAAAGGACCTTAATTCGCTGCGATGTCAAGAGAAACAAAAACAAAAACTTTTGGATATGATCAAAAGCGCACTGAGTGAAGTTGGCTGTGAAGAACTACCATCAGGGTGTGATGATCACTTAAATGTTGATCAGAATTTTATTGAAAATTCATTTAATAATGACAATCAGGTAGGTTTTTATTATTTTTTGTATTTTTTAATTTATTATTTTACTTTGGTATATAAATTATGGTATTGGGACTGAAATTATGAAAAATGTAGAATAACATACAGTTAAAAATAAACAATAATGGTTGTCGAATATTTTATTTGGAAAGACCAAGTGCTTACAACTTTTAAGTTCTTATTTCAAATATTACCTTAAAAATAAAGTATTTGACAACTATTATATCTTCCATAATATAATTTCCAATTTGATAGCCTTTATTGTATTCATTTATGCATATATACTCTGCCTAATACTGGTGATGGGTTCCTTAAGTAAATAATTTAAATTTTCTTCCATTTTCTATTTGCTTTTATTCTATCTACTAAAAAACAAAAAAAAAACAATAAAAACGAATCTCGAAAAAATACAACAAAACAGACACGTCCATCAGCCAATGTAAGTATTATGAACGATCTTATCCGTCGTGGTGGAGTCCTTACACTTCTGCGAGGACCATTTAAAAGAAAAGCGGCAACGCCGCAACCAACAACTCCAACTTCAACAATCCGCAGTCGAAATCGTTTCAACAAGAACATGCAACCACGTTCTCAAAGCCTCGGATCCTTATCGGTAATTAATGATCAGTGTAAGACTAACCTTAGACTGTCAGCCAGTGTGGAAGCTAATAATAATTATGACAGCGATGATATTGTTGTGTTTGATCCCTTCCCTTTGTCGCCAAAACCTGTCTCAGCAGCGAGACATAGATCAATGCTTTGTGTTATTGAAGAGCCTTCTACTAACATATATTCCGAACTTGAAGTAAACGATAATCAGTTTGCTCCTATTGTGAACCCTTCTAACACTAACAATCCACCACTAAGTTCTTCCAGTCAGCAAAGTGTTGAAATTGAAATTAATCATGTTGCTGAGGAAGATCGTTCTTCCTCGGCGCTTATACCTCCAATGCAATCGCCACCTCCACCGATGTTGCCGTCCACATCAGATGTAGGTGACACCATCACTGAACCTGTTGTCAAGAGTTCCATAGATGCTCATCTAGATAAGATCGATGAAATCAATCGCTCGTTAGACGATAAGCTTAAACGATCACTGCCACAAGCTCGTTTTCTGCAAACAACGACACCTTCGGATCTCAATGCTATTGAACTTAGTCCTGTGGAGCACAGAATCTCAGCGAGTGAAATCCAAGAATGCAGCTCAAAACGAACCTCATCGTCATCATCAGACACCCGACCATCGATCACGAGAAAACAATCTACTACCCCGGTGGGAAAGAAGCGGTCGATATCATTTTCACACAAATCGATCAACACAATCTTCAGCAACATTAAAGATTTCAAGTTTCCCCGGAGCCCATTGACACGGGGACTTCGCAGCAATTCATCGACCGAAGATCGCGAGATCAATGAAATTCTGGAAGGTGTTACAGTGCTTAGCAAAAAACCCGGTTCAGTTGAAGATACCACAGTGCCAATGCTAGAAACTTCCACCGATTGTTCAGAAAGTGAGACCACCTCAAAATCCAAGACAAAAACGCCCAAAATGAAAAAGTCCAAGGCCATTCGCAATACTTTTCGAACGAAGTTAATAAGTTTTCAGATGCGTCGTGGGAAGACATGCAAGTCGTGTGCAAAGAAGCGACGAATACATCCGAGCAAAAGCGTCTTCGATTTTGCTAAGGACTTCAATTTGTCCAGCTGGAATGAAGATGACTTTTGTGCTTGTCCAGATGATGCGAATCATTTGCAAACGGTCTCAACTGCTACTAACACAACCAATGACTTGATTGAAGGATCTGGTGAAGAAACCAATGATGACAATGAAGAAGATGTCTTATCAATCAAAGATCATAAATACTGCGAACCTAGTATTGCGGGCGTGAGTAATAGTTTGAATGCATCGATCCTTCAATGAATTATAGAAAAAGATGTACATAATACATCAATAGTTTGCTATATTGCTTTCTCTTTTTATATTCTTCGCTTTACACTGTCAAAAGAATGGCACTCCGTTATTAAAATAGCTTTGCATGCTTTGACGTATTTTTGTTTGTTTTACTTAACAAAATCTTATAAATCTTATATAAGCAAATAAGGAATCAGAAACGCTGAAGATATCATTTCAAAATGAGTACATGAAGTGTCAAAGTTACATAGAAATATTTTGACAGTTCAGCTATTTTTGAATACAATTTTTGTTGTGTGGTTTTTAATTTCTGTAAGTCTTTAATAATATTTAAACACATGATGAACATTTTTTTGTTTGACATTGACAACATCCTATAAAAAAGACTAAAACTTCAAATTCTTGTTTTTTAGAATACCTAACGATATTTTTATATTGACAAGACATTTAATTTATAAGACTTTCTTTGAATATGACATATTTTGACACATATTGAAAGATTTAAGTTGCTATAGCAACGACTCTGATTTTTGAATGGTTTCAGCACACAAAAATCCTAAATCATATTTTTAGTCTTTAGTTCGCTTGCGATCGCAGCGCCACTTCTATTTGTATTTATTTAATGGAACTATCATTGACCATACAATTTTAGTAAATTTTGACGGGTGTGCTGGTGATTTTACATAATCTCAACTCTACTAGACCTTCACAGCTGGCCTTACGGGTCCTCGGTCGCTGCTCTTTCATGATTTTGTATATAATATTTGTAATGTTTTTAACCACTGATTAGGAACGGGATGATCAAACGTCAAAATTGGCTCTGTTTTTTTCATTTGGCAAATTATTTTGACAGTTTTATGACTCCAACTACGGTAGTTTTTCAGCTTTTTTTTTAAATCTATCAATCGAAAACAAAACATAAAGTAAAGCTGTAAATTTCATAAAATAATCTAAAATTCCTCAGTACGGACTCGCGGTGTCAGAAATTGAAAATCTAGTAATTTGAAGTTATTTGAATTAAGCTGTCAAAACAACCAACGTATCACACGTTAATGTCAACTGATCCGTTGCTGCAATACACACGACAGATTCTATGGGTCGGCCACTAAGTTTTGGTAGTCCTGTTCTTTTGTTATGAATTAACATTATTTTGACAATTCTATGAAAATAGTTAGTGAACACGTTCAAAAAATGAAATGTCAAATCATTATTTTAACAGAAAATTGTCTGTTTGCATTTTCTGACAATGTTGTTTTTAACTTTGCCGAAGGTTTTTAAGCATAAGTTATGTAATTACTATTTTTTTTAACGTAAATGTATTCGCAATTCGGAGGACATGTGCATGCCACTTAACTGTCAGCTGTCAAATTGTGTTACTATCAAAAATTTCGTTAACGTCCTCACCTCATACAAATTTAGGTACTAATGTTCAAAATTCTCGAAATTGTCATGGTTAAAATATTATTAGAAACACTCTAATTTATTTTGAAAAATGTAATAAATGTTTCACGGTAGGAAGAATTAGAAGTTGTCAGGAATCGGCCACTATCTCCATTCATATAAGAATTTATCTACACTATAAGCTTATGATGAGTTTTCTTAATTAATTCATCTTTCAGTCAAAATCGTCTTACACATTTCCCTTCCAGGGTTCTTAAACTTGACAAGTTTTCTTTGTACGTATATTTAAAGTTTCCGCATTAACTTTGACACTAATCATCCCAACTCAATTAACATCTACAACACAAATTTTAACTCAATTAGAAGAGGCCCAGAATACCCTACATACAAAAACATCCAATTATTATTATTGAAGAAAAGTCCTACGTTATATTCGATCTCTCAACCACCTTCAGTGTTTGCTACAGTTTGAAAATAAAATAAATAATATTAAATAAATCCATTGAGAAATTTTTGAGAGCGTTTCGCCCCAAAAATAGAATTGATCTTTCTCTCTGAGAAAATAGGGACTGCTGGCCGGCTAAAACACAGATTTTCTTGGCTATAGCAACCACTATCTGACACAAGATCGAATAAAGAGTAATAATTTTCCGAATGGAAAATTGGCCTCGAGTTAAGATCGCGCTTCGGTCCGACATCGCCAGCAACAGCAAGTTTTTGTTTGGAATAATTTTGCTTTTTTCTTTTTACTCGTAATTTCCAATTAGCGTCAGTTCTCGAAAAATTATTTCATTCAATTTTCTAAACACTCGAGTTAGTAATCCTATTTATCAAATAGACAAGTGCATTTTGCCTTCATTTGATGTGCTGTGTTGTGTTCTTAATAAGAAAGAAAAGAGTTAATTCATTATTTACTTGCGGAAACTCAAAAACGACGTCATTAACACAATTAATTTAAACAAAAATAGATTCTAATTTACGAGTATCCAATTTTTGTGTTTTTTTTTTTTTTCAATGAATAAGAGAAAATTTTTGTCACATACCTATCGGAAAAAACAATTTCACACCAAATTCCGCTTATAACAATAAAAATTTTGTGTTTTCGTATTTTTTAAATTTCTGTTTTAATGAATTAAAACAAATTTACCTAGCTGTGTGACGTGTAATAAAAGGAAATAAATATTTAAGTAAACTAACAATGAGTGCATCCGGTGCGAGCAGTAGTAGTTCGTCAAATTTTAATTTTGTACCTATTCCACCGGCCAGAAAGAAAAGACCAAAATCAATGGTGATGGTTAGTATACAATTTTTTTAGATTCAAAATAAAACTTCAAATTTTTCCCTCACAACATGATCAAATTTTTCAAGCTTGAATTCTATTGGTTAAATAAAAAAAAATCGATTTGAGAATGAAATGCTATCAAAATTTGACAATTGGACGTAACTAAAGATTATTGGGTTTTCCATGAATAAAATAAATCCATTTAATCTTGATCTAGATCTGTCAAAACACAAATTTGCCCTGATGTTGCATTCCATGGGGCTAAATAAATTGATTTATTTCTGATTTAAGATCAAATCTGCAGATATGGATTTTTCAGATTTACGTCTCTTTGCACCAATACTAATACAATTTTTCAAAAATGTTTAGCTGGGAATTTGACAGCTCCCTCGAATTATAATACAATTGCAAAAAAAACAATTCCAATTGTGTTCTATACTCCACACAAAAAAATAAATTTGAAGGAAATCTGAATCTACCCATGGAAAATTCCATTAGTGTGCACGATTGGCAAATGTTACAATATGATCAGACTCTAGAATGTCTGACAATTAATCTGCCAGTGTCAAATAAATTGTGTATTTTTGCGGTCAGTAGAAATGTTTTAATTTCTTGCAATTTATTGTCAGCTGATTGGTAGATAACTGTTTTACGATTGATTTTGATTTACAAATGTATGTACGTTTGACAACTTTCTAAGTGTCCAAAACGTCAGACAACTACACACAATTGTAGGCCCGCGCAATGAATTGTGTACCAACACAACTCTGATTGAAAAAACTAAAATGCATTTGATTTTCAATGCAACAAGAATTTTGGTTAGAGCTCGATCAAATAATGCACTATAGTCTAAATAATTAGTGCACACCTTTCAAAGTTATGACAGGTTTTTAACAATTCATGGGTAGTTCCACTGTTTTTAGATCACTTTTTGAAATTATCTGATATAATTTGGAACGACATTTGGTCAAAACTTTTATTTAAAAGATAACACTTATCAAAGCAATTTTACCGAGAAAAGAACACACATTTTCTGACAAATACAGTTTAATTATAGAAACACAATATTGTAAAACATTGTAAACATGTTTTTCACTGACAGATCTCATGACATTAAATGACCTACAAATTGTGTACACCTAACTCTAGAAGAAGATGACTGTGTCGTCTCAATACATTTTAACACAGTGCTTCCATATTGAAATCAAGATTACAAATACATACATAATATTGCTAAAAATTTAGAACAAAAAAACATGTTCATCAAACTGTCCGATGATCATTGTATTCATCAATCGAAAACGTCACAAATAAAACCTATGTACATTGGGCAAGTTCAGACGACATAAGGTACTTGAAGGTAAGGCAAGTTTCTAGTATCTGATTGGCCAGCTCCGAAAAAATTGCCTTCCAATTAAGGCAAGTTTATGGAAAGTTGACTCGAAAGTTAGTCAAGAAATATCTCCATAACTGTCAAGTTAAGTAAACTTATGTCAAAATGACTGTAATTTTTTAACAATGCAAAATGTGAGTTGTGATGGACTTGTTGCTTGTTTTGTAGAAAACAATATGGTGCCGATCAACTGAATTTTAAATTTATGATTATGACACTTAAAAAACTTACTAGTTGCCTTATTCTAAATGAACGTTTAAAAGAATACAGTTGACTACAAATGAATTTCCTTATGTTTTCTGCACCTGCCCATTCTATGATTGACATAAATGATCCGAAAACGTCCGACAAATTTTCGGGATTGCCAAACGAAAATGACGGAATATTATCTGTCAAAAACTGGATTTTTCTACAGATTAAACTCGAACATACTGTACAACTGACTGGAATAGTTGAAAATCCGTAGGATATGGACTGTTTGAGTGAAAATAGTCTTAGCAAGCTGTAGACTTTGTATCATCAAGCTTATGCTTTATTTTTTGTATTCAGTTGTACCGCCAACTTTACTTTGTTTTATCGGTTAAGACTTTTGTCTTTTTTTGACTTTTTTTCCTAAAATATGAGTTTTTATAAAACAATATTTAAATGTACTTGATTTTTTTTAAATTTTAGCTTAGTTCTGATAATAAATTCACTAAACCTTTTGCTTCCTTAACATTTCACAATAAACTTATCTTAGCATGTTATTTTTTTATTTTTTTTTTAATCACAAATACTTAAAAAGCTTGTACTTTTTCGTAAGACTAGCAATAGTTTTGTAAATATTATTTGTTTGCTTTATTTTACTTCAAGAAACTAATTTTGAAAATATTAATTACAGATGTCACTTTCATCGAACCGGCCACTATACGAAGAAGAATGGTTTCATGGTGTTCTGCCTCGTGAAGAAGTCGTTCGTTTGCTCAATAACGATGGAGATTTTTTGGTTCGTGAAACAATTCGCAATGAAGAAAGTCAAATTGTTCTTAGTGTCTGTTGGAATGGTCATAAACATTTTATTGTCCAAACAACGGTTGACGGTCATTTCCGGTTTGAAGGACCACCATTCCCGAGCATACAAGAACTCATAATGCATCAATATCAATCACAATTACCGATAACAATTAAATCAGGAGCAATTTTGCGACGTTCAATATGTCGGGAACGCTGGGAACTGAGCAATGATGATGTAGTATTGCTAGAAAAAATTGGAAGGGTAATTTGTACTAAATTTAAGTATTTAGTAGCAAAAGTGTTCTAAAAATGCATTCACTTGATTTCAGGGTAATTTTGGAGATGTCTACAAGGCAAAACTAAAGTCTACAAAACAGGATGTTGCTGTGAAAACCTGTCGAATGACCCTACCTGATGAACAAAAGCGGAAATTCCTCCAAGAGGGTCGTATTCTCAAACAATATGATCATCCAAATATTGTTAAGTTAATTGGAATATGCGTACAAAAGCAACCAATAATGATTGTTATGGAACTTGTACCTGGTGGATCATTGTTAAATTTCCTGCGAAAGAATTCAAATTCCCTAACGACAAGACAGCTGATGGGTATGTGTAGGGATGCTGCTGCCGGTAAGAAAGAAGACTAAAGACTTCAGGACAAACATCAATAACTTAAACTTATATTTGTTTTTAGGTATGCGATACCTTGAATCAAAGAATTGCATTCATCGGGATCTGGCAGCTAGAAATTGTCTCATCGATCTGGAAAATTCAGTCAAGATTTCTGATTTTGGAATGTCTCGAGAAGAAGAAGAGTACATTGGTAAAAATTGAATTGTTTGAAATAAGCATATGAATTTACTGATATCAAATTTCGTTTGTGTTTTTTTAGTTTCCGATGGAATGAAACAAATTCCAGTCAAATGGACTGCCCCAGAGGCTTTGAACTTTGGAAAGTATACTTGTTTATGTGATGTTTGGTCCTATGGCATTTTGATGTGGGAAATTTTCTCAAAAGGTGATACACCTTATTCGGGAATGAGTAATTCGAGAGCCAGAGAGCGCATTGATACAGGTAAGAAAAGCGATAATGAAACAATTTTCAGTTTTATGAAAAATATATTCATCAGCAATAATTAAGTTTTTCAAACTATAATGAAAGCAAGAGAACGTGGATCTGCTTGCTTTTTTAAAATAGTAATTTGTCCAGAATTTTCATATAGTCCTTTAATTTTTCTTTTACATCAGTTTCTTAAAGTATGCGCCTTTAAAAATATTAAATACAACACATAGGTCTAAACAATTAGTTGTATGATGTCTTTGCAAAGTAAAAGTTTGTGTCTTCTAGATACAGTTTAAATCATTTAAGTATCTTACTTAGTTCCCGGAAATTCTTATTAGTTATGACTTGAAAAATACTTTTTGGAGTTAATTTATAGTGCTGATAGTGTATGAACTTCATAATTAAGGGGCCTGTTAGAGTTGTCATTGATTTCCATCATTAAAATAAATCATTGGATTTCTTTTAACAGCTTAAAAATGTCTGGCATTAGACACAAATTTCCTGATTGATTGCAATCAAGCATTTGAGTTTAGATTTGATTATTGGAAGTTAATCTGACAGGTGGAACTGCCAAGAAAATCGAACGCTTTCAGTGGAACGATTTTGTTTCGAAATGTACACTCAAAAATCAGTTGATTTTATCACAAAAAAATTAAAAATAAATTTAAAGAAAAGTTCTGGGTCAAATAATTTATTTTTTTTTAAGCTCAAGCTTCATTTTAATACCAAATCAGCCATCATTGGTTTTGAATATTGAAACCTATCATTGGAATTTTTTTTTACAAGTTGGTTGTAGCTTTCATTGGACATTTCTGTCATTGAAATAAAATTTATCAATTGAATTCAAGTGTTTTCCGGTTGGAATTATGAATCTGAGTTAGGGGCCAGGTATAGCTATCATTGAGTAGTAGTTGAAATGGTGGCCACGAGCAGTCTAGCTCAGTGACACAATTAGCGCTGAGTTGCGCCGTTTTGATACCATAAAATAATCGCTTGACCTATAAAGTTAAAAGAGGGATTATAAAGAAAAAATACGCCTCAAATCCACTTTGTTGCGATAGGAGATCAAATCTTTGATCTACAGTTCTGAGAGCTCATTGAGGTCGTTGAAAAAGGACTTTCCCAATGTTTTGGCTCTCGTTTTGGCTAGGGCAGGACACTTGCATAAGAAGTGAAGAACAGTTTCTTTTTCTCGCTGGTCCTCACAACTATGACAGAAAGTATTGTGGGGGGTGCCCAGCTTAGATGCGTGTTCTCCAACAGGCCAGTGTCCGGTGCATGTAGCAACGACCCTGGCTATGTCTTGCCTGGGTGTACAAATAAGATTATTAGTACGGGATTTGTTGTAGGTGGGCCATATCCTTCTAGATATGATACAGTTGGTTAGGCTGTTCCACCTGTGGTTTGATTCAGCGAGGAAAATTGAGAAGATCTTGCCCTTCATAGCACCAAGAGGAATATTGACTCTTTCCGCGAGTGAGCTATGAAGGGCTGATCCTTGCTTAGCCAGCTCGTCAGCTCGTTCATTGCCCTCAAAGCCTCTATGACCCGGAATCCAGATGAGAGTGACCCTGAATCCAATGTTCATGCCCGTTTACTCACTTCGGCATTGTTGAACCAATTTGGAGGATGAAGTGGACGAGCCAATCGCTTGAATGGCCGCCTGACTGTCCGAAAAAATAGCTGTATTGCGGTTTTAATTTGGATCTAGTTTTAGTAACCTGCATGCTTCCTTGATCACGAGTAGTTCAGCTTAAAAAACACTAGCAAAGTCAGGAAGTCGCAAAGACCTGGAGACATTTAAAGACTCGGAGAAAATTCCTGCACCGACCCCACACTCCATCTTCGAGCCGTCAGTGAAAATAGTTGTGTCGAAGCCTCTCGTCACTAAGTCATCATCCTATTCATTTCGAGATGGGATGATAACTTTAAAATCCGCACTGAGGTCCACAGTAGGGGTGCAGTGGTCGGTTTCTGTCGAAAAGATGTCCGCTGGGATGAGATTAGTAATAGAATACCAACTATTCGATTCCCTAAGTCTCAACGCGCTGCAAGATACTAAGTATTTGATATGCAGGTCTATTGGTAAGAGGTAGAGAAAAACGTTTAGGGCGTCCGATGGACATGACCGCAAAGCTCCATTGGAGCCAACACTAGCTGTTCTCTGAACCTTTTTTTCTTTAGTTATATTGTAGGCTTTGCTAAGCGCGGGCCACCAAACAATCGAACCATAGGACAAGATTGGACGGACCACGGCTGTATACATACGTCCACAAGATTATCTTCGATTGCAAACCCCACTTTTTGCCAAAGGTTTTACTGCAGGCATAGAAAGCTATGCTGGCTTTCTTGACCCTTTCTTCGATATTAAGTTTCCAGTTTAACTTTGGGTCAAGTATTACTCCCAAATATCTAGCGCTGGAAGACAAGGAAAGAGTTTCACCGTTGAGGCGGGGGAGGGTGGTACTTTTGTTTTCGTGGTAAAGAGCATCAGTTCAGTTTTACCTTTATTGACACCCAGGCCACAGCTTGTAGCCCAGTTGCTTACTTTTAGCAATGCCATCTCCGTAATCTCACTAATCACGGAAGTGAACTTCAATCATTGAAATCAATCCGGAAATTTGAATAGATATTTGACTGTGTTTCCCTTTGATTAGAAATACAACTTATATACTGATCGATTGGAAATTCTTAAAAAATACACCAATCCAACGCTGAACTTACTTAAGTAAACAATTTAACCTGATAGGCAACATAATATGTTATTGTCATTCATTTAATTTATATTATTACGAAAACCATGAAATTGTTAATATTCAGAAAATAAAATTTTGTATCTATCTATCTATCTATCTATCTATCTAGTTTTATTTATTCTTTCCTTCCAACAATTTTAATTCAAAATTTTATTTTATTAATTTATCTACAGGTTTTCGAATGCCAGCTCCTGACAACACACCGCCAGAGATGTATCGTCTAATGCTTAAATGTTGGGCTGCCGAAGCTGAATCTCGTCCACATTTTGATGAAATATTTAATGTCGTCGATGCACTGATTATTCGATTTGATAACACTAGCAATTAATACACATAATAATTTATGCTTTTTTGTCACACTGTGTCTTAATTTATTAATAACAAAAACAAAACCGTCTCTCAACAATTACACTACCTATACATAAAATCATTTTCTTATAAACAAATAATAACAATTAAAACTAAACAAAACATATTTTTAAGTCTTACAAAAAATCGTAATCGTCCGAAAATGGAAGTTTTTCTCTCACAACGATAAACTCATTAAAAAATAAAAACCAACAATCATATTTTATTAACTAATCAATAAACTTTCATATTTCATATTTAATTCATAGTATTAAAAAATCTAATGTATGATTTGCATTTTGTATTATAAAAAAAGCATAAAATATTTTATTTGAAAATATTTTGAGTTTTTTCTTCTTCTCATGAATTTAAAACTCAATGTGCCAAAAAAAATTAATAATTAATTTTTTTTATTTACTAAGTGCTACGTATGTTATATTATTGTTTTATTATATCTATAAAAACAATTTAAATTAACAATAAACATTTTTGTTCGGATTTGAGCTGTAATTTATAAATATTTAAGTTAATGTATTAAAGTTTTCTTTCTATTTTATCGAAACGAAAACTTTAAATTTTATTTAGGTTTAATTTAAAGTTGCTATGTACGTATGTACACGTTTGTATACCTACCTTACAAAGTTTAATTTAAAAAACATACAAAAATATTAAGTGATTATTTTGAATTTGCTGATGTAAAAAAAAAACTAAATTATTAGATATATCTGAAATTGTTTATAACTATGTTTTTAAGGTCATAAAATGTTATGTTATGTTACATATAATTTAGAGTATTATTTATTAAGTTCAATTTAATAAAAATAAAAACATTAATTTTAAACCTATATACATTTCAAGTCCTACGAATGAATTTATGATTATTATTATTGAAGTTATTATTTTTTGTTTTTGAAATAATATTCATTTGTATTATGAGTATTTTCTTAGTTTAAAAAATAAATACAAAATGATTTTTTAACTAGTCCTGTAAGCAATGTACATTATTATTTTTTTAATATTCAAATAAATCAGTAAATAAAAAAAAGTAATTTTATTTCTTCATTTATGAAATCGTTAGTATTAATTTGAGGAAAACCAATTGGAAACTTGTCTGTAATGTCAATTTAGTAGCATAGAATAAAAGCTCGACATACAGAAGACTCTCTCTAAGTCGAAGTTCCCTCTAAATCGAACATATTCTCTTTTATCATTGGCCTACATATGTATTTTCTTTCGCCAAAAGAAAGTTTAAAATCTTTTAAATCGCAACTCTGCATTTTACAATGGGCAGGTTCAGACAACATAAGGGACTTCATTTGCAGTCAACTTCATTCTTTGAACGTAAATTTTGACCAAGGCAACAAGTTAGTTTTTCAAGTGTCATGAATTTAACTTTACTTCACAAACCTCTACTTCAAGTTCATAGTACAAAAACTACCAAAAGCATTATTTTCTACAAAACACTCCTCAGGCAAGCTACAAGTCCATCACGATTTGTATTTTGTATTTTGAAGAAATATTACTTATTTCTTTTCCAAATTTACAAGGAACCTTTTTACAGAAAGCATTAAATGAAGTTATGCAGGAAATAAACAAATCATTGAGTAATAAAGTTCAGCTTTTAGTTGAATGAAAAAAACATGATCAATTGTCATTTTGACATAAGTTGACTTGACTTGATAGTTAGGGAGATTTTTCTTGACTAACTTTCCAGTCAACTTTCCAATAAAGTTTCCTTAATTGGAAGGCAATTTTTTGGCAGCTGGCCAATCAAATGCTAGAAACTTGCCTTACTTTCAAGTCCCTTATGTCGGCTGAACCTGCCCAATAATTTTATCAAAAGACAGGTAGGTACATGAAAAAATAAAATTTATAAAAATTGAGTATTTACTCTTTTAGTATTTTGTAGTAGCACCAGCGTTGCCAAAATGTGCCCGATCGGGCCATTTGGCACTAAGTTCTTATTTTGGCCCGTGGCCCGGGGCCAACATGAAATGGCCCACATATCATATATTTTCTTTTTTCTAAAACAACAAATCCAATCTTTTTATTCCATCAACAAAATGGGGAGAGTACGATAACTTAGGCGACAAAGTTTAATGACGGATTTGTATGGAACAGTTAAAAACAAGCATTTTTTACTATGGGAAGGGTGGGTCTATCTCCCCCCGTTTAGGCGGTAGGGGCAGTTAAAAAAAATATGTACATTAAATGGAAAAAAAAATAATTAAAAAATAACGGTAATACCCTCAATTAAGTGTTATACCTTTTTTTAAAGCCAACACTTTTGTCTATTAGCTTGTTTTTAAATCAAGTCAAAACTATGCATAGTTTTTGAAAAAAATTGTTTTAAAGTCAAAATTTGTGCAAAAAAAAGTTAAAAAAAGGTTTAAAGTGTAATTTTTCAAAACTTTCAGATTATCTACTATTTTTTTTTTTTAGAATTCATTGCTCTTATTTGTTTTTGATTAAAAACTGAAAACTAGATGACTTGATGTCTTCTAGTTCTTGAGAAAATTGAAAATTACCAAAACAAAATATTTTAATTAAATTACTTTTTCCTTGCTTAAGTATTAACGTAGTCTTATTTTGATAGTAATAATCGAATATGGATTAAGATATACCTAGGGTAAATTAATTTTTCTTAAATCCAGCTTATTTAAATGCAAAAGAAACTTTGCATGCACCCCATCTTGCACCCTCCCCACCTTGCACACACACCAACTTGCACCCACCCCAAATCCTATAGTGTGCCCAAGCAGGGGGGTTGCAGGGGGGCAGCATGCCCCCCCTTACAGATGCCACTGTTGCATACACCCAAACTCGCGCACACCTTACTGTTGCATACACCCAAACACGCATTACGCATACGCAAATACCATTATTACTATCAAGATAAGACCACTCAAGCAAAAAAAAAAGAATTAAATTAAAATAGTAGTTGTGGTTATTTTCAATTTTCTCAAAAACTAAAAGACATAAAATCATCTAGTTTTCAGTTTTTGATCAAAAACAAATAAGAGCAATAAATTCTGAAATAAAAACAATGGTAGATAATCTTGAAGTATTGAAAAAGTTACACTTTAAACCTTTTTTTAACTTTTTTTACTCAAATTTTGAGTTTAAAATTAAATTTTTATTTTCAATTTTCTCAAAAACTAAAAGACATAAAATCATCTAATTTTCAGTTTTTGATCAAAAACAAATAAGAGCAATAAGTTCTGAAATAAAAACAATGGTAGATAATCTTGAAGTATTGAAAAAGTTACACTTTAAACCTTTTTTTAACTTTTTTTACTCAAATTTTGAGTTTAAAATTAAATTTTTCAAAAACTACGCATAGTTTTGACTTGATTTAAAAACTGGCTAATAGAACAGAGTGTTGGCTTTAAAAAAATGTATACAACTTAATTGTAAGTATCACCGTTATTTTTTAATTATTTTTTCCATTTTAAATAATAACTTTTTTAAATTGCCCCTCCCGCCTAAACGGGGGGAGATAGACCCCCCCCCTCCCATAGTAAAAAATGCTTATTTTTAACTGTTCTAAAAAATTCCGTTATAATATCTTGTCGCCTAAGTTATCGTACTCTTGCCAACAAAATTATCAATGTGTTTCCTCCATATACAACTTCCCATATTGAACTCATTCATTCAGACTGACATGACGTTTGCTTTTCATTTGTTTTCGCCAATCGCCACTTTATTTTTTTTCACCTACCTAGTAGGTACGTATCTCGTCTGTTTGTTTTGTCATATCTACAATTTCTTAAAACACAGTCCAAAAAGGCAAGAAGAACTTAAAGTTTTTCAAGAGTACCTTGATTTGAAGAACACCAAAATAAAGAAAGTTGTTGCAACGCAAACAAAAAATTTGATGTAATTTTAAAAAAAATTGTTAAAGCTGAGTATACTTAGAAAGCCTAGACAATATATTTGAAGTTGAATTCGAACAGTTCTCTTTGAAACCCTTAAATGGAATATATTTTGCCTACGGATTTGATGACTTATTCGAAAATGTAATTTAATTCGAAATATAATAAGTTTATTTAGAAAAGATAAATTGTTATTATTTTCTTAAACAAATTTTTTCAAGGGTAGGGGGCTAGTGGCCCGCACATTTTGGAAATGGCCCTCAAAATGGCCCTTAAAATTTTTGTCTTCGCGGCAACGCTGAGTAGCACCCTCATTTGTAATTACTGCTTCCACTATTCCCATAGAATTCACCAATTTGGTACAAATTGATCTCCACGGGTATGCAGAACGTTTCCCTTCGAATTTATGACCACAAGTCGTCTTTATTTTTGGCTTTTAAATCTCCGATCCAGGGGCCTTATTCTGTAATGCGTTTCGAAAGCCAATCCGATTCGAATCTGATATTCGATTCGTTTACAAATTCGTACTCTGTAAAATGTTCGAATCGAATAAAACAATCATCTAGTACTTTTGCTATTTATCGAATAGATTTACCGAGTCTCGAAGTATTTCTTATGAGATTTGTTAATTGTCAAAGCAAAAAATCAAAACAAATCACAAAGACGAGGAAAAAATTAAAATTAAAGTTCAGTCATTATTATCATTTGAAAATTATGGTAGACTTTTTTTACACTTTACTGCTTTGCAATTGCCACATCTCTCTTTTTAATTCAAGCTTAGAAAGTTTAAGCTGATTTTTTTCATAGTCATTTCGTTTTTTGTGTTGAAATTTGTCTTTTGCTAAGGTATACCTACCTACTTTTTTTCCTTCAAGTCATACGAATTCCACCATAATTTCAAATTTCTTTTGTTTGGTATGCACATTTTTCGCTGATGATTCCCCGTAATGGGATTTATTTGCTTAAATTTTGAATAAAATTATTATTTCCTTATTTATATTTTATCTATTTCACACAACTCAACACAATTTGCCTTTTGTGTCCTTTAAAAACGACCTTCGAATTGCAATTCGTTACCTCTCTTGGTGTAGAAACAAAATTTCCGTTTTCGAACGCTTATGACATTCGGAAACGCATTGCCAGGTACGAAAAATCCGAATGCGGATTTGTCATTCCGTAAGTACTAGATTTCTTATCCGCATTAGAAATAGAGAGTACAAAATATTCGTTTTCGAAAATATTTGCTTTCAAAACGCATTACAGAGTAGGGCCTTTGCCCTTTAGGATAATTGGTTTTAGGTCGTAGGATTTTGATGGCTATTCCAAACCATTGATTTTGTTTTGTTGGAACTATTTTTTGAGCTATTTGCAGGAGTGCTACGGGTCATTATCCTGGGGCCTGATTATGAGGTTCGCGGCGGATCGTTTTTAATTCAACCTTTTAAATTCGACTCGCGTCGTATTTCTTTATTAACAAATTTGCGGCGAAGCGAAAATAGTTCTTCCTATATTCCAGTGATTTGACACTTTTGGTTTGAATTTTTCTTCCTATATTCCAGTGATTTGACAGCTTTCGAAAAATTTTGTTTTGTTTTGATTGAAATTGTGAAATTTGCGGTGATTTATTCAATATTCAATATTTTATTGTGGATTGTGGACAAATTATAAGAAAATTAAAATAAAGCTAACTCACAATTTTATATAATTACAATCAAGAAAGAATCCACGAAATCGAACAGTGAATAATTATAAACACTTTTTCGCCTGTGAATTTGCCAAAAAAAAAAGTTGTCGGATTTCAACTCGCCAACAAACATTATGACATTTCAAATTCGCCTTCGAATTCGTTAATTGGTCGAATTCAAAACGAAGAAGGAGAAAGCGAAAGCAATAATTTAAAAATGGAAAACTCGCTAGCAAAACGATTCACAGCGAATTCCATAATCAGGCCCCTGCACCAGAGGCTGAAAGGCACCCCCAAAACAGTATATTCCCATAACCGTCTTTTAGTGTACCAACCAAATTGATCTTCGTTTCATCCGACCACAAAACTTTATTCCAATAACAATAAGAACTATGCAGGTGGTTATTTGCGAAATCAGGCCTTTGCATTCTATTATTCTTGTTCAAACATGCCACTTTTCTTGGACTTACACCAGGAAGGCTTGCTTCTATTAGTCGATTTCTTATTATTCTAGCTGTCACTGGTCCATTTAATTCATTACATTACATTTCACATTACTCAGCACATAATGTACAGAGTAGAGAACACAGCACCTTGAGCGACTATACTATATAAGGTGATAACAACACAAGACATTAATACAAGACAGAAGGACAGAGGAGAAAGAACCAACCGAAAGAACACATGACAACAGCAAGCGGTAGGTTTCGAGACGGTACCCCATCTTTCTACTAACCACGCTCACTGATGCTTGATTTCGGTGATCGATGGGAACCGAAGCTTTATCAGTGACTAGGCCGTTGCCCCATTTAATTAATTTTTGAGTTCTCTTGAAGAAAGAAATGGCTTCTTCTTGGAGCCCCGTAGAGAGGGGGGGAAGGGGGGAACCCCCGGTCCCGGGATTTTCTAGGGGCCCATAAATTGAAAGCAATGAGGAGTGTTTTTTTTTTAATATACGAGTAGGTACTCTAAATTCATCATCAACATACCTATTCCCACTTATTTTTAGGCGCCCGAAAATTTAAAATCATTCATGCTTTCGCAATCGGGCCCCTGGTTGCATGTTATCTACCAATCTTTCAGTCACAAGCTTGCCGATCTAGGCCCCTGATTATTAATGAAAAATTGGGCAACTCTGAACTATTGAAAGAAAGTTACAATAAATTGTTTCGCTTTTCTTACTTAATTTAACGTAAAATTAAAACTTATTTTATTTTGACAATTTTTAAAATCAAAACAAGGGGCCCAGCAACTTAAAACAAAACACAAATATTTATTTCGGTTTCTGTTTTTATAAAGTTTCTTTTCTTCTATTTTTGTTTCTGCTGGGAACGAAATTTTTGATTCGGTTTCGGGGGACCGGAAAATACCACGAAAACGTTTTTCAATTGTGGTTTCCGTAATATTAACTAATTAATATTTTGAATAAATTGTTTACTGAAGATTTGAAGGATATCAAGTCACTTCAAAGTGTGTATATTAAACCAGCCATACAAAAATAGCAAGGAATTCTATATAGAATATTGGACACCATTTTCTTCCTTGGCGAAAGGGAACTAGGACTACGAGGCGATAGCAATCTTATTGGAGAGCCAAATAATGGACATGTTTTGGGCATTTTGGAATTAATTAGTCATTATGACCCCTTACGTCAGGAGCACTTGGAAAAAGTAAGAATTTCACAACAAGAGCACAAACGTTTCCAAATCCACTACCTTTCCGTTGAGTTTCAAAATGAGTTCATTAAAATTTGTGCCCAACATGTGAATTCAGCTACTTTGAAGGAGAGAGAAAACGCCAAATAGTTCGCTATAATTGTCAATGTAACACCCGATTCAAGTGATATGGAACAAAACACATTTATTTTGCGATATCTGCGCTTTGAAGTAAATGTGTTCACCATCGAAGAACGGTTTTTGGAATTTGTCGATTGCAACAAAAAAACTGGCACCGCAATAGCTGATTTGATCTGCGAAACATTGGCAAAGAACGGAATCCCTTTAGAAGACTGTTGTGCACAAGGCTATGACAATGGAAGCAATATGAAAGGACAATATAATGGTGCACAGTCATATTTTAAACAAAACTCCGATTTTTGGTGTTGTTCAAAAGCGAAGAAGAAATAATTCATCTGAAACACATTTATGAAGCCAATTGAGTTTGTTCTATTTATTCCCAGAACTTGGAGACGATTTTCCCCAACATTTGTGTTGCTCTCTGTGTGTTTTACACCTTACTTGTAACCGTAGCTAGTGCCGAACGTTCATTTAGCGTCCTTGCCAGAACAAAGAAGTTTCATCGTTCGTGCTCATCACAAGATCGTGTTTCCAGACTTGCTACACTATGCATCGAAGCACCTTTGGCAAGGAAATTGAATTTCGATGTAATTATAAGTTGTTTTGCTGCTCAGAAATCTAGGAAAGCTAGTTTGCCAAAATAAAATATTTCATTGAATGCAAACTAACTCTAATAAAACATTGTAATAATATTTAAGTATTAGTGTTGACGACCTGGCCACATACATACTTTGAAGGTTTACTACTGCCAGATCCAGACCAGAATTCCATCAGTTTTGCCCTCCAAAATGTTTCAATCGATGAGCTAGACTCTCCTTTTACCATGGTTGAGATGTTGGCATCTCTAAGCAGAATGAAAAATAACAAAGCAGTGGGTTTGGATGGCATTCCTATCGAATTCTATAAGAATTCAACTCCTGAATTTCTCGAGCGTGTGTTGGGGTTATTAAACAAAATGTTTACAGAAGAGAAATTTCCGAGCTACTTTCTTTTGGCTACAATATTTCCTATATTTAAAAAGGGTAATCCGAGTTCACCAGAAAATTATAGAGGCATTTCAATTCTGAGCTCACTAAGAAAACTGTTTGCACAAATGTTATACGTTAGGCTTGTGAATTGGATTGAAAGAAATAATTTGATAAGTCGATATCGGGCTGGTTTTCGGGCGGGCCTTTCAACGATTGATCAAATGTTTGCTCTTACGAGTGTTGCCAGGCGTTTTAAATGACAAAAAGAAGCCCCTATACACTTTTTTCGTAGATTTTAAAGCTGCTTTTGATACCATCAACAGAAGATCACTTTTATATAAGCTAGCAGTTATTGGCCTTTCAACCAAATTTATTTTTATCTCCAACTCTTTTAATAAATTTACATGCGATCGAATATTCCGTTTATAAAGCCAGTCCTTCATCCACTCTCTTTTTTTGCTTGATTTTTTTTTCTTTCACAAAGGTAAATCATCATAAGGGCAACGACTTGCGCTTTTTCATCACACATGATGTTTCCTCCTCGGAGATTCAAAACGAAATGAATGTTCGCGAACAATGGGGATAGGGGTTAATCAATTAGTAACGTTCGTGTTTAAGAGTGATATGCATAATTAAATAAATACATACAATTCTTCCACCGCCATTAAGTCAAGTCCCTTTAAATGCGAAATACACAAAACCAACCATAACATATATTTTCACTTTAAAGGCAAACAAATAGCCATAGATAGATTTTCGTATCATGACTTATTTCAATTATGTAATCTACTTGTAACTTGATTAAAATTAATAAAAAAAATTGGCTTAAATATCGCAAATTTCAAGCGTACCAGATGCAAATTTATTATACGTTTTATAAACAAAAAAACATTTCAACGACCTTTGAAACAACTTAACATCATTAATATATAATTAATTATAATATACACTGATAGATAAACCTCGAAAGAAAGTTGTGCTACCATTTAAAAAATAGTACAAAGCAATTAAATTAGAGTACCTGCGTTTTTACAAATATTAAAATCTGATCTTTTTCTCTATATACATACATAACTTTCTCAACGATCGATTCTGGTAGTATTTTATAGGCTTAAATTATTCTCTATCAATCAATAAATCAATTAAAATTTAATTGGATCATGTGCCTCTATTTAAAAATAAATAATGCCATTTTAAAGTTTAAAATGGAAAACGTGATTGGTACCTATAAAATATGTGATTTTTTTAGCGGCACACCTATCGATAAGATCTTACAGCAAAATAAATGATTGTGAATGATAATTTTACGAATAATCAATAGTAAAAAAAAGCTGTTGATCTAAATTTTGATGTGTTTCGACGCACATAGACACATAGTACAATATCGGAAAAAGTTAGTTTTTATTTTTCAGAGAATTATTTTCGTTTATTTTTTTGCTTCACAATCACAAATCAACAAAGTATTATAGCTGAAATAAGTCAGTTCTGTATCAGCCTTCGTCCGCTACACATCGTGTAAAACATCTAATAAAATTTTTTCTATAGTTGTTTAAAAAACAGTAGAATAATGGATAAAAACACAAATTTGAAACTTGAAATAAAACGGCAAAAAATGCGTGAAAAAAGGCAAAAAGAAAAAGAAAAAAAACACCGTGAAATTTTAAGAATGAAAGCTGTGAATGAAAGTGTGAAAAAAAGAAATAATAACAAAAGTGACAACATAAAATCTGATAAACTTAAATCGAAAGATAATTTGCAGGAAGCTAATGATTCTGATACTGCAATTAACAGTCAAAATTACAGCTTGAGAAAGCGACGTGTAAACACTGCGAATAAATTAATTTTATATGAAAATCCAGAAAATAATAATATGAGTGCTAGAATAAGTGAGAAAAGTTGGAAAAATTGCGATGACACAAACTGTGACTGTGATTTCTCAAACGAAAAGGGTGAATATGATGTAGGAAGTTCCAGTGAATTTGTGAACCAGGAGGATCTTGTAAGTACAACGTGTAAATCAGCATTGGATGGTAGCAATGTGTCAAATTACGAACAAACTGTGTGTTTATTGTTTAGGCACGTCTGCACGGCTCAAGCTCTTACATTAGAATCATACTTATATTATAAAATACAGAATATTGAATAATATAAAATATAAAGCACACATGATCATATTTCGCCATATCGCACCACTTCCAGTCATCAATGTTGATTGTTGTTGTTTTTTTTTACTGCTGCTGCAACTGGCCCGTTGCAGTTGCCCTTTGATATTTGTTTTCCCTCGATGAAGTCGTTCTCGGTCGCAAGTACCGCTTATCACGACACTATTAAAAAAGGTGTGGCCTGCGCACTTGCATGTTGATGGTGTGATTTCGATTTGATCGTCAACGTCGTCGATGATGAGGATGCGCAGCGTTAATGTGGTTGTGCTCGTTCCCAGAAATCTACCGGACGAAGAATACTTTCTTGTCGGCGCCGCCGTTGCTCTGCTCATGGTTATTGTGCAAGTAGAACTTGCACTTGGTGATGGTGTTAGGGTGTCCCGTTGGATGCGTTGGATGTGATTGTGGCTCCTATGTTTGTCGCTCAGTGACTACAGATGGTCAGATGTGAATCTCTAAGAGCCCGTTCACACGATTCGATATTTTCACCGTATCGGATATTTTCTCGATTCGGTGTCTTTCAGTTGGAGTGTTCAGACGGTACGGTAAGTTAACCGTACACCGTACTCAACCCTACACCGTACTCGGTTTTCAGTTGCATTCGTATCGTATGTGCATCAAGACGCATGAAGATGGACTGGAATACATTTATAGTAATATACTGGTATCGCAGACGAAAAATGACGCACTATCGGTTAAAATATCGAATCGTCTGAACGCACTGTCTATAAATACATTGCCACGATAAGCCGAATAGGTTTTTTTACTGTACGACCGAAAACGATTTGCAGAGACAAAACCGAATGACAAAATCGACCTAAGAGCCCGTTCACACGATTCGATATTTTCACCGTACCGGATATTTTCTCGATTCGGTAATTTAACCGTACACCGTACTCAACCCTACACCTTACTCGGTTTTCAGTTGCATCACAAAAACGACTATATACTACCATATTCGACAGTAGCCCAGACGAAAAATGTCGCACTATCGGTCAAAATGTCGAATCGTCTGATCGCACTGTATATAAATACATTGCCACGATACGCCGAATCGGTTTTTTTACCGTACGACCGAAAACGATTTGCAGAGACCAAACCGAATGACAAAATCGACCCAATCGGTAATTTTACCGTATACCTACAGTTAAATGCCGTATCGTCTGAATATGCTCATTTAAATTATCATAGAGGAAATATATTATCTAGAGTCCCGACTGGTACCCGTCCTACCTAAAACACCCTCAAATTTTATTCGAGGTGAACTCTCTCAAATTCGAGGTGAACTCTCTCAAATTCGCTATCGGTGAATACATGTGAGTGGGGAAAAAAAAAACAAAATGAAAGATTGGGCTAAAATAGAAACTTATGGAATTTTTGTGACCTGTCAAAAATGACAATCAATTTTGCAAAACAAAACAATGGGTTTCGGATTTTAAGAGTAAGTTTTTGTTAATTGCTTTGATATTTAATATAATTTGATATTTTTCAGACCAAAAACCTTTATAATGAAAAGAGTATATACAAGTTCACTTCATTGAATAAAAAGTAAGTCAAATTGCAGCGAAGGAGGTGCAACAATAATCGATTTATTTTATACTCGTTTCTATTTTAGATGCTGCCCATTACATACCATAATGCAGGAAGCAACTTCCATCAAGAAATCTGGAAGACAAAGTATACTTATTTACAGGTAAGCTTTTTATATTATATTTCTCTTAACAAAATAATATCAATGTTTTTGACGATAGACGCTGCCCATTGTATTTGTGTGTACATCTCAACGGCCATAGCTGCCGCAGGTGTTGACGGCGGAGGTGTCACCGTCGCTGCAAATAGTCAGATGCTTGTAATGCAACAACACCAGCAGCAACAACCCCACCAAAGCTACGAATTCAATTCCAAATTAGCGAACATCCTCAGCTATGCCCTCGACTTTGTGTTACTTTGTGAGATTCAAGTCAATTTTATAAGTGAAAGCTTCGACATTAATAGTCAACCGCCTAGTTTTGGAACGACTAAACAGCAGCAACAGCAACGGCTGAGTACCTATGCAGGCAAATCAGGTTAATTAATTCATTTACTTACGAGTAATGTAATGGATATTTTAAATTCTATTGTTCTTTAGTATTTCCAAAACGTCCTCCGCCTATTCATCAGCCGCCAAGAAATATGATGCTGCAAGCCAACCAAAAAAAAACGACAAGCAGCTGCAATTAAAGCAACATTTTCTGGTTTCATAGAGTGCAACTGTCTCACAAAATGATAGCGGGGACGCTGAACTGACCGAGACAGCGGCTACTGCGGCCGCTTACGCCGACACATACCAAGTAAATGAGGAACTGAAAGTCGACTTAGAAGCAACCTGCTGTGAGAACACCTTCTAAATGACGGGAATCGGAAGTCGGAAGTAAGTCCTCTGAATATTGAAAATCTCATCATTTTCGTATGTACTATTTTAAAATTTCCAGAAATGGTGGTAAACTTATAGACTGCAAAAATAAAATCTGAACTCCATGAATACATAATGCCTATTGAATCACCAAAACTAAGTGTTGTGTCTAAAAGTTTTGAGTGGAAAAAATAAAGAGATTTAGGAAATCTTTATTTCATTAAAAACTAAATAAAACAACTTGCTATTAGTTACTCTATAACTTATTGTACGTCTGTACTTGGTTGATTGCAACGTAGAAAGAAAGGAATGAATTGTGAAATAGGAAAAGACATAGAGAGAGACAGATAATAAATATTCAGATTTAGATTTAGACATGTGCATTGTTCAAAGATATGATAATTTATATATAACACTAAGTGAATTCTGAACACAACTAACTGGACTCACATAGAAGACCGTCGACACGGGAATACCCCTACAAACTACTCTAATGATGTTCCAAGAATTGGGAACCCGCAACCTTCACCTGCCGAAGATGTCCAAAAATAATACAATCGGAAATTGTGCACTTGTGACATGGTCCGATTAGGATTTTGGAATTTGCCTCGCATAAGAATGTCACAAACGACTTGCCACAAATTTTTAATCAAAGGATCGACTTACGAGCACTATTCCGGGAATGGTACAATTCAAAACCAATCAATTTGCTACAATTTCATTGCACGTTCATTGACCAGAAAACTCATAAATGCCAAGACCACTTCAAAGTAAGTAACATAAACCACAAACTTTGAAAGCACTAATTGTTTTTTTTCAGCAACAAATCAAAACGAAGCGGTATTGCAACAAATCCTGCAATCAAGATGATTCGAAGTCGATTGGACTCTTTAAATCTCATCCATTAATAGTCAAAGTTCGAGGCGCAGCTAGTTTTTAAATAAAGTTGTTTTTTTTTTTCAAAATTGTGTGTAATTTAGTATAATTTTGTTTTAGATTTAAAGCTATTAATGTATTTTCATTTAAAAGACAAAAACAGGATTTTAAAATGTAACTTCTTAGTTTTTGAGTAAATAAAAAAATATTAAATGTACTTTTTCCAAGAAAAACACTTCTTTTTGGTTTTCCCAAATTTGATCTGCTCAGGTCAATTATTATAGTGGATTATACCTTTTTTATTTTTTATTTCGTTTTTAGCAAATGATAATATTTTTCTTGCATTTATCTTTATTGAGTCTTTCAAATGATAATAAAAAAAAATAAGCTGTTTTAGGTAGGTTTTATTTTTTTTATTGACACATGTTCAATATAACAAAATTAAAAACTTAGTATTTTTAATCCTATTTTTCTTATGTTTTGGTTCATCACGTTCGTATGTATTCCTTTGTGATTTCATGTGGTCAACAGCATTGGTCAGAAATTCGTTCTTTTAATTTTGCCTCAGAGTGCGAAGTTTAAATTCCGTTGCGTCTGATAACACTGGCAATGGTGAGCCATCTTCGTTGGTCATGAGTTGCTGATCAGCCAGCTGTAAAAGATTGCCAGATTGCTCCATTTCCTGGAAGTCACCCTGTTCATGTTGCTGATCGGCGGTCGTGAGCAGCTGCGTTTGCAGGACGCCCGATTGCATTGTTGCGACTTGATGGTGTTGCTCTTCGTGGATTTCCGTTCCTTGTACCTGTCCAAGTATTTTACCTTAAAAAAAGAAAAAACATTGAATAAATATTTTTGGACATTTTTTTTACACCCTTACCAGTGATAGGGCACAATGCTTGTTGCTGGTGTTCCTCATGGTTAAATGACGAAACATCCATCACCGCCGTCTTCACATGAGACTGCTTCTGTTTCGGCGTCCCGACATGTCGCATGGGTGGCGCAATTTGTTGGACTTTCTGTATCTGAACCTGTGATTGGTGCCGGGCAAGGACTTGTTGTTGTTTTGAAGTAGTTTCCTTCGACATAACTTTCTTTGTCACTTTCAAGTCACCAGATTTCAAAAGTTGCAGAATCTTTTGCTCTGGAGTTTGAGTTCGTGCAACTGCTGATTGTTGTTGTTGTTGCTGGTGTTGGTGTATGTTTCCACCAGGTGCTACCTTGCCTCGAGGAATAATCATTTTTCCAGACGTTGGCGATGTCTGTTGAATGCCTGGCGATTGGGATTTTCTTTGAGCAATGGTCGCCGTTCGTGGTTGACTTTGGAGGACACGAGTATTTGTCTGCACTGTTTTGGGGGTTCCCGCTTGAATTCTGGTCTGTTGCTGCTGTTTCTGTTGATGATACGTTGCCGATGGGGCCGTACGTGCTATTGTGGTTTGATTATTGATAAGTCGTGGACTCGAGCTTCTAGCCATGTTCGATTGTTGGACCTGCGTTATTTGAATGTTTCCAATATTTGACAGGGGATTAGAACTTAAGGTTTTATTAACTTGAGGACGATAAATTGGAGTCATAGTTGTATTCGAAGTTTGCGTGGGGATTTGGATGTTGTGTTGAACGGGGCCATTCTCGTTGGCGTTTGAAGTCAAGGATGCAGCAACTTCGCTACCCATTCGGACAATTCCGCTATTTGTTTCTCCCTTCGAAACAGCGCGAATGTGAGCTTCAGTTTTTGGTGAAGCCTTAAGAAAGAAAAAATATGCTTTAAGTTTGATGAAACCATCAAAAAATTAAAGTTTAATGTTACTTACATTCGTTGATGTTGTCCCATTGAAGCCAGCCTTTTTGACAACTCCAGAAGTGTTGGTGTCTTGAGTGATGATCACATCAGCTGAAAACGGTTCCGTTGCGCTTGTGTTCTTCATGCTTCCATTGACTTTGATTATTTTCGACTGCAAGGAAATCAATTAGAACAAAAACCCTTGAAATAAAATGCTCTAAGAACTAACCTCAACATCACGCTCATTCATTTTTCATTCTTTTCACCGTGTGCGACGGAATGAGGTCCTCCTCCAAGTCTTCGTCACCAATCATCGCCGAGTCATCGAAATCACTATCTTCCAGCTTCCTCTTCAAAGCAGGAATGCTTCCAGGACCGAAATTACTTGTTTGTAAGACGGGATGTGCCGCTTGCATGGGCAGTGGGGTGTTTGTCTGTACATTTGCTACACCACTTGCTGGGGCATTATTTTCGACTGGTTCATCCGCACACCACTGTTTGACTTGATCGATAGCCTTGTTTTTGGACGTTCTCGACAACCGACTTGAATCAAATCCGGGCGATGATAAATTCATTTTGGTCGTCTCTTCTATTTTATTCGGATCCTTTATGACATCTTTCTTCAAGTCCACCACTTTGATGGCGGCAGCGAGGCTGGCTGCCTGTTGCTTCGCTTGTTGTGCGGCTCTTTGCTCTTTCTGACGGGCAAGTTGTTTTTCGAAGGTTTCCAAGATTTCTGGAACATTTTCTAAGTGAACCTGCGGTTCCCAAGTATTGTGGTCATGCGAACACGATTCCCACTTGACTAAGTACTCGTGCATTTTTCTCCGGGGATTAAAACGTTTGGCGACATCTTCTGTTTCTCCATTTGCATTGGGAATGGTTCGCTTGGCACGACGACTACTATTGGGGAGTTAAAGATATATTTAATGCTTAAATCAAATGGATGACTAAGTTATACTCACATTAAAGGTGCACGTTGTATGGGTGTACTGGTGACCAATTTACTCGGGATCTGCTGAACTGGCAGTGGTGGTTTTTTCACAACCGCATTCCGAATCGGCGAGAGATCATTGGCTTCTTCTTCGTGTTGTTTTTTTGTTATTATCGGGACCTTGGTGTTGGTTAGAAATTGTTTGGCTTGTGGAATTTGTGGTTCTAGGAAATTAAAAAGACAAAATAACATCAACTTGCCTGTTCGTATTTTCCATTTGCCGATAGACTCTCAGCCATGACAAACCAATTTTCCGAACTAAATTCATTGATATACGATTGCTGGCTAGCCAGCTTTTTCAATTCTGCTAGATTATTATTCCTCTCATAGACCACGGCAAATGGCATAATATGTTCTGTGCTATATGGACTTATCATGTGTGCTGTTTCTAGATACTGCTGCGCCTGAGCATGGTGCCCATTGTAGTAGAGCTTTTCCAATTAACGTTAGAATATAATCGTTTTGATGAAGTTTTGTGTTGTCGTTAATAGATTGGACTGTTTTTGACGCATCCAGATGTTTATGAATGTACATTTGAGCATGGCCTTTTATACACGAACTTAACCACTCAACATTCTTTGGAGCCGAACTCACTATAAAATTATAAAAGAAGCTTAAAACACACAAAATATTTAAAATAATTGCTTGCTTACCATTCACTACCAACGAATTGACTTCAATTCCATCGACGCCGACTTCCAAGAGTGAACTTATAGCTGGCTTCCTTCTCGGGAGATTCCACTTTTCCTGTTGCAACATTCTCCTTGGTTTCTTCTTTATCTGAGGATTAAATTAGGTGCAAATTCATTATCTATTTTTATTTCAATAAATTAATATTTTGTATTTAAATTGTTTTACCTTCATTATTTTGCATTACTGGGAATGGATTTTGTTTTGTTTTCATTTTCGTAGAATTGTCAAAATACTCACCTCGCTGTTAATCTGTCAAAACTGGGTTAAACTCAAATTAGGCCACTTTCGCATTGCAGTTCTATGGTGCGCCTATACTTTCTGCATGATTTTTTTTGTTTTTAGCGAAACTTTTCATAAAAATCATAGAATTTGTTTGCCAAAAGCAGTCAAATATTATTTTTAGCACAGTTTTCACTGAAAAGAAGTTGCAAAATTAATTTTTCTTTAAATATTGCATTAATTTTTCAGTTTTTGAATTCAACGGATTTTTTTTTTGAACGGCTGAGTTCACCTCATAGTTTTTTTCCCCGCTGTTGAGCAATATGGGCACAAATTCCATAACAACTACATTCATAATGGCTTTTTCCCATAAGAAATGCACGGGCCAACTAACACATGCTTATCCTTATGGACAAAATCCTCTCAATTTAGCTTGTAGGCCGAAAGAGAGCAAACCCATTAAGTCGGGACTCTAGGTAATATATTTCCTCTATGTAAATTATATTGACACTGGCTTAAGCATCATTCACATGAGCGCGACCAACGAACGACGAATGAATTACAAAATGTGAGTTTATATACGTTTGAAGACATATTTCCACACAAATTCTTAACAAAACGATAGCAATATAGTTTCTATTTGATTTATGATGCATACTTTTACATTTCAATATCATATATTAATAAATTTAAGAAAACAAATTTATTCGTCGCAAAAAAAATATGGTTGATACGAATTGTCAAACTTTATTCGCGTTCCACATTATCCACACTCGCAACGAATAAAAAAAATCGCGCGTACTTAACCTAAAAAAATCGTTCTTGTTTTGGTTTCGGTGGTGAATGTCAAACTTCATTCGCGACGAATTAAAAACTCTCATGTGAAAGAAATGTCAAAATCGACGAATATTCGTTCATTCGTTGGTCGTTGGTCGTGCTCATGTAAATATTGCTTTATACGGTAAAATCACCGATACGGCAAAACCGCCGATTCGGGATCGTGTGAACGGGCTCTAATCGGTAATTTTACCGTATACAGTTAAATGCCGTATCGTCTGAATATGCTCATTTAAATTATATTGACACTGGCTTATACGGTAAAATCGACGATACGGCAAAACCGCCGATTCGGGATCGTGTGAATGGGCTCTAACACTGTGAGTGACTGTTTAAGTAAAAAACTTAAATATTTAGAAATAAGTTTGAAATTTGTAAAAAGCAGAGAACAACGTTTAAGGAGACAAATCTTTTAAACAAAAATCAGTAATTGAAGAAAAAAATAAAAAAATTCAATGTTGGAAAGCAAAATATTTGTAGATTATTATCAAAAAGTAACAAAAACAAAATAAAATCATTGAAAAGGTATGAAAAAAAAATTAGGAATCGCTTATTGAAATGCGAAGTACAGGGTCCGGCAAAAAAAAACTCCCATATTTTAAAAGGCAATGACAAATAAATAAACAATTTAACAGAAAAATTGTATTGAATTTTTTAAATTAAATACTATGCCATTTTACATAAAATAATTACTTAGTTTTAAACATTATATCCGTTAAATATTGTCCTCTATTATTAATACATTTACGAAGCCTTTCCCGGAAATTTTCCATTGCTCGTCGAGTAATTTGTGGTGTAATGGCTGTCACTTCCTGAGTGATTGCCTCCTTAAGTGCTTCCAAAGATGTTGGGCGATGAGTGTAGACTTGGGCCTTTAAATGTCCCCAAAGAAAAGAAAGATGTTATTACCAAGAACAAGATAGTCAAAAGAAAGCGATTTTTGCTTGATACGAGTACTATGACAAATTTATATCCAAATAATTACATTTCACCATATAAATTTAACATTTAAATGTCCTTGTAGTTAAAAAAGTTTAACTTTGAACGTCAGAAGTGTTCATATTGTATTCAAATAATCTGCTTTTTGCTTTTATTATTTAATGAAGTTTTTTTTCTTACTGTTACGTGACGGATAATCTTTTACCCCTTTTACACTTATTAACGATGTTTCAAAATGAATCACGCAAGTATTTTCTTGTTGTTTAGATGATAAACAATCAAGAAAATGTTTGTTTATAGACGTGCCTCAAAATAAAAAAAAAAATTTGTTGAAAATGAAAGATTCTGTGGATATGCCTACATATATAGGGTGTCCCAAAATTAACGCAAGATTTCTTGCGTTAATTTTGGGACACCCTTTATAAAGACAAGTATTTTTTTAAACACTTAATCAATCCAAAAAGGTTACCATTTGATGAGATTTCGTTTCTAAATAAATATGTATATCAACTTGTTTTTTTTTTTTTTTTTATAAAGTACAGGCACTCAAGGGGATATTAATACCCTTAACACGTTTACGGTTAAACACAGTGCGAGTATTAGGAAAATAGGAAAGGATTTAAGAGGAGATACCGGTGCACATTGGTTTTAAAATTTTGAATATTGAAATGGGAGGGGAAAACAGAGTTGGGTAAAGCATTCCACATTCTCGATGAGCGGCTAAAAAAAGAATCTCTATACTTAACAGTACGTCCGAAATTGAGCTCGAGGGTAAACTGATGAGCATTCCTGGAAGTGCGAGTATTACGGTTGAATTGTTTGAGGGGGGGAATGCAACTGGCTAATTCGACAGAACATTGTTTGTAAAAGTATCTGTAAAACAACGAAAGGCATGAAACATTACGCCGGTGTTCGAGAGATGTAAATGTTTCGGTTATAGTTCTATCGCCGATCATTTTCAAAGCTCTTTTTTGTATCCTATCTAAAAGGCTCAAACTTGTTTTAGGGGCACCTGCCCAAATATGCGAGTTATATTCAAGTTTTGGACGAATGAAGGCTTTGTAAATTACAGCCAGATCAGAAGGGGTGAAAAATTTCTTACACCGTCGGAGAAATCCTAAGCACCTGGCAGCATTTTTGGCAATATCAAATATGTGATCATTCCATAAAAGGTGATCTGTGATACACATACCGAGTACTGACAGTTGATTAGTTTCCTGGATGCAAGTGCCACTCATAGATAGCGGCATCGGGGGTATGTTACGCTTTAACGACAGGAGACAGCATTGGGTTTTCGAAGCATTAAATTCTACACGGTTTTTGATTCCCCATTGGACAATGCTGCCAAGATCAGAATTTAATGAGCTTATCATACGCTGCCGTTGAAGTTCCACATCCGAAGGACAAGGATGTGAATCTAGAAACGAATATGAAAAGCTGAGGGTACTGTCGTCGGCGAAACAGTTTAATGGATTAGAAGTGGCAGACAAAAGATCATTTATGAATATAAGGAAGAGAGTCGGAGACAAAACGGAGCCCTGGGGGACACCAGCATTTATTTTATGAATTTCAGACTTGAAACCATCCAATACAACTTGTATTGAACGGTTCGAAAGGTAATTTCTAATCCAACGAAGAAGTGATTCATCAATACCAAAAGCACGCATTTTCGATAAGAGAGCTTGGTGCCAAACTCTATCAAATGCTTTTGAAATATCAAGTGCAATAATCTTACTTTCTCCAAAACGATGTAAAGATTTGTTCCACTGTTCGGTGAGATAAACCATGAGATCACCAGTGGACCTATTGCTACGAAAGCCATACTGCCGGTCATTAAGAAGCTTTCGTTCTTCAAGATATTTCTTAAGCTGATAATTAATCAGCGTTTCCATGACCTTGGAAAGAAGGGACGTAAGTGCTATTGGACGATAGTTAGAGGGAGAGGACGATTCGCCTTTTTTAGGGACAGGCTGGACAAATGCTATTTTCCATCCACTCGGAAAGAGACCTGTAGAGTAGGAAAGATGGAAAAGTTTACGCAGTGGTTTTGCCAGCGTTGAAGAACACCTCTTCAGAACGATTGGGGAGATACTATCCGGGCCAGCAAGATTTCTTGCGTTAATTTTGGGACACCCTATATATCATGCAAATTCGTGGGGAGTGTAAAGAGGATATTTTTTTAAAGTAGACATTATAAACTTTTCCATAAACTTATATTTCATCATGACACTTTGAGATACTCATATTTAGATTCTCCAAAATATTTAAAAATAATGAACTGTAATGAGTAAGTTTTGAATTCATTCATTCATTAACGGTATAAAAACGGTAAAAAATAAAAAAAAAATTTAATACGTTATAATTTTTAAAACTGTTTGGTTTTTGTTTTGAGAAGATTTAAGCCTGCATTAAAATTGTTTATCTCCTGTTACATAATTCACTTTTTAGTAGTTATAGTTACAACAAAAATGTTATTATATGACTTCGAAGCCAATAACTTCTAAATTGTTCAAGACAAAATTATCTTACTTGGAGTCTTGGACTTTTCTAGTGACTTTTCAAGACTTGGAGTCTTGGACTTTTCTAGTGAGTAGGGTATTGTTGTATTATGAAAATACACCAAAATTTGAATTTGACTTTTATACGTCTAGCATGTATAAAACGATCAACTGTGCGCCGTTTTAAGGGTTTGGGAATTCAAAAAAAGAGCAATATAGAATTTCACTTCTGACTGTGTGCGCGAAATCTCAAAGACATGTTTACATGTTTGAAATTATTTTAATTATTGTCAAATTGGAAAAGGAATAAGTAATATTTCTTTAAAATACAAAATTGAAGTCGTGCCTAAGGAGTGTTTTCAGGGCCGGATTTAGGGAAGGGCAACCGGGGCGGAAGCCCGTGGCCTCCAAAAACGAGGGCCCCCACAAAAGAAACTTCGGAAAATGTTTGTTTTAAATTCCAACTAGTAAACACTAGTAAACAACTTTTCCTTTGATATGTATTTTTTTTTTTGCTCTTTTACCTTTACCTACAGCCTACAGTACTTTGTACATACATGATTATTTAATTATATTAATCTTAAATAACAGAAATCATTGATCTATATTTGTTCACTCCAATCAGGCAATTAGTGAAATCAAATGGCACTTCCAATTCACTACCTGTTGGGGAATAGCAGGAAGTAGGAAGAATTGGTGCTGTCTTTCGATTTTATTAAAGATTTAAACTTTTTTATTAATTGTAATGTGTATTTAAATAGTTTATAAATGTGTATAATAAGGTGTTTGATTTTAATTTAATTTAACTGTGTAATTGTTCAACTGTACTTTACTGTGTATATGTTTTACGGTAAGGAATAGGAAAAGAGGGTTACATGTTTAATAATGCTCAAGCTTTGAATCACGAATGACTTGTATGAAAAATGAAATAAGCGTTAGACTATTGAGTGCAAATTATAAATAACAATTGAGTGAATGTAAGATGAGTAAATAGATATGTAAATGGGCAGGTTCAGACGACATAAGGGACTTGAAAGTAAGGCAAGTTTCTAGTATCTGATTGGCCAGCCTTCCAATTAAGGCAACTTAATTGGAAAGTTGACTGGAAAGTTAGTCAATAAAAATCTCCCCTACTATCAAGTCAAGTCAACTTATGTCAAAATGACAATTGATCATGTTTTTTAATTCAACTAAAAGCTGAACTTTATTACTCAATGATTTATTTATTTTCTGCATAACTTCATTTAATGCTTTCTGTAAAAAGGTTCCTTGTAAATTTGGAAAAGAAATAAGTAATATTTCTTTAAAATACAAAATACAAATCGTGATGGACTTGTAGCTTGCCTGAGGAGTGTTTTGTAGAAAAAAAATGATTTTGGTAGTTTTTATACTATGAACTTGAAGTAGAGGTTTGTGAAGTAAAGTTCTGAATTTGAAATTCATGACACTTGAAAAACTAACTAGTTGCCTTGGTCAAAATTTACGTTCAAACACTGAAGTTGACTGCAAATGAAGTCCCTTATGTTGTCTGAACCTGCCCAATGTTTAACTGTGTGAAAAAGTCGTTTAAAAAAAAAATATGTTTATCTATAGGGTGTTCTTTGCTGCAGTTGCTCTTTCAATTTTGGTTCCAAAACACTACCCATCTTGAGGGAGTACCCCAATCGCTTAATGGCTGAGTGGAGTGGTACTTGCCCGCAACCTCGTAGGTTGGGTATTCGATTCCGTGTCTCGACAATTTTTTTTGTTCTTATATATACATATGTATTATGTACATATGAATTAATTGCTGTATATGAAGAATCGGTGTTCTTCAATTCTTGGAAAAATCAATTATTATTGACTAATTGGTAATTTGTTTCATATTTCTTTATGCAGTCAGGTATGCAGTTTGATAAGCAAATAATTATTATTGTGACACAATTAAATGCCATCAATTATTCACGAACTTTACTGTATGCAAGAAATTGAAAAAAATCATAGTCGGTCAATAGTAATTTATTTGTATAATTATTGAAGAATTTCGATTTCGATTGTCATACAAAATCCAAAATTTCAGAGCTACAGTCCCAAACCTCGAAATTGCATTGAGAATGTATGAATTTGGTTTTGATGGTAACAAATTGCACTGGAGAGCGCTCATTTTCAAAAATGAAAATTATAAAAAATAGGTTTCGAACCACGATGGGACAAAACCGTCTATCCAAGCTTTCTCTCCTGAGCATTGAAAGCGATTTACTCCGAGAACTGGATTTCAACGAAATCATCAACGATTTTTCGGCGAAAAAAGCTTGAAGATTCCGTTCGTTAACCCTAAAATTTAATTTCAGATAATTCTTTTTTCCGTTTATATTTATATGTATGTATGTATGTGTTTGTTCAATACTAAAGGAATCTACTTGGTTTTACAATAAATTATTTATTGAAAAACTCGAGTGAAAAAAATGGTTTACTTTATGTATTTTGAAAATAATTTGGGGTGAGGGGGCCTCCTCTCCTTTATTGCCCGAGGCCTCTGGACCTTTAAATCCGGGCTTGAGTGTTTTGTAGACAACAATGTTTTTGGTTGTTTTTGCACTATGAACCGAAGGTAGAAATAAGTGAAGTAAAGTTCTGAGTTTGAAATTTAGGACACTTGAAAAACTAACTACAACTACATATGTACAGTTAAATTAAATGTTTTATTATTTAATTTTTAAAAAATATTTTATTAATTTTTACAGCTAACTAGATGTTAGCCGGAGTATCGGATCTTAAGAACTAACTTATACAAACTGGAAAATATTCTTTGAGACTTAAAATCTAGAGTAAAAAATACTAAGTCATCACTTTGAAATGTAAACACTCAATCGTGAGAATGTATCCATCAGATAGCATTGATCACAGTCGGATGTTTATACTTCATATTGGACTTGGGTTTGATATTTGATATGCATTTAACTCCTCCCTTCTTTTAAATTTTTCGTCCCGAAAAATAATCTAATTTAATGTTATAAACATCCTTTCATCAAATTTTTTTACTGGGAGAGTTTTTAATACAATGTTTTCTGTTTTTGGTATTTCGTTAATTACATTAATTTCTTTTTGTTTTTTACCCTTTTTTGCAAAAATAATGATTACAATAATTATTATCAAAATGTACAAAACTATATTATTAATGAAAGTTTGGTTGCCAATTGTTTTTATTTCTTCTATTTGTTTAATGTTTTCAAGATGTATTTGATCGATATTTAGTTTTATATTTGATTCTGTCAATTGTCCTTGGAATATTGATGGCAATGGTACATAATTGGTTATTTCTTTTGTTATAAAATTTAAGTTTCCAATATTTATTGAACAATTAGAAATTTGTACAACATAGGTTCCATTTAATGTTCTTGTTTTATTTTCACAATCATATAACTTTCCTTTGTAATTGTCTATAAAAATTAAATTTTCTGTTTCTTGTTCAATGCTTGTTTTAGTGTTAAATATATAAGTACAATTTGCATTCATACTGTTTAGTAGATTGGAAATACAGGAATTTTGAGATAATTTGATAATTTGGTTTTGTTTACAAATTAAAATTTCTTGAACTTTAAAACATTTTTCTTTTATACCATACATTTCTTCTTTAGTAGCTAATATATCTAGATAGGGAATTAAAATTTGTTTATTATCTTTTGTTACTGGTCTAATTTTTAAATGGCTATAAGTTTCATTAGTAGTTATAGGCAATGAAATGATATAAAGAATCACTTCGTCTTTAATTGCAACGGAAGGGGTTGCATAATTCAATGCTTGTGCATCGTTACCGTAAGGTAAATTTTTAATGTCATTCAAAATTTGTGTTAGGTCTTTTTTACAGAGAAGTTTAGAATTTACTATTCCCTGTTTTGCCCAATTTATTGCATTTGAAATTTCTTCTAATTCTTCTTTTAACATTAATAATTTATTAAAAATTGCCTGCATAAAATTTTCATTAGGAATGTCGTTAAATCTCTTTAAAATAAATTTATAGTTTTCTATTATCTTGTTTGTGTTATCTAGTATGTCCCTATTGATTACATATTGTTTGTTGTTGTTTCTAATTTGTTCGTTTTGTTTGTTTATTAAATCGTCTAGGTCATAAGCGTCTGGTGTTCCAGCTAACCATTTCCAAGCGGATCCAATCCATTTAATGGATCTTCTATTGCGATGGGGTAATAAAAGTTCTAGTTCTTTTTCTATTTTGTTTTGTAAAAAGAGTATTTGTTGTTTTAATGGCGACGAATTATTGAATTTGAGTAGAATGATTGGGATAGATGATCTTTGGACGGTAATAAAATCTGTGAGGTTTATCAAATGAATTATTTTAAAGCTGCCTTCTGTTATTTTTCCTTGTCCTAATTTTAATGATATTATCGGGGAGTTACTATATTCGTAGATGTTTATGTCTGCAAATGTAAACATTATACAGATAGCGATAGATCTGAAAAGAAATATAATTAATCGTTTTTAATATTTGTTTTATGTATTTTCCTTCCTGTCATAGTTGTAATTGTTACTCTATGATCATTTTTTACTATTTCTTTAATAAATTTTTGTTTTAATTTCCCTTTTCTTCCTGGTGCTTTTACATAAATAATATCTCCGGGTTTATATTTTTTTGGTTTTTCCCTGTGTTTATTTTCATAGTTTAATCTTTGTTGCTGGATTCTTTCTATTAAATCCTTAGTTCTTATGTTTGTTTCTTCTCTGGCTTTGTTTAATTCTTCTAAAGAGTTTGATGGTTTTCTTCCAAAAAATATATTTGCTGGAGTTTCTTTTACTGTTGAATGTATTGTATTATTATATCTGTCTGTTGCTATTGCTGCTAATTCTTTAATTGGCGTTAAATTATATTCCTTTTGTATACACCGTATTATTTCTTGAATGGTTGAGTGGACTCGTTCCACCTGTCCATTTACTTCACTTCTGCTTGAAGGTGTCAAATAAATGTTAATACCTAAATTTGATAAAAAGTCTGTTATGATTGGGCTGGTTAAAGCTTTATCTCTATCCATTACTAAGAGTTTAGGAGTCGTATAATAGTATATGAGTTCAAATACTTTGTCTTTAAGATAAACTGCAGATTTGTTTTCTATGGGAAATATTTTTGTAAATTTAGAAAATTTATCTATGGATGTGAGAAATAGTTGTCCGTCTAGTTCCATAATGTCAATGTGAACTATTTCAGTTGGGTAGTTTGGAACGGGGGTTCCCTGGAGTTCTTTTTGTGTTGGATGACGGTCATATTTATTTTCTTTGCATATTTTGCAATTTTTTAAAACTTCTTTTATTTTCGTATTCATGTTTGGGAAGTAATACTCTTGGATTATTTTTTCTTTATTTTCTTTTATACATCTATGAGCTTTTCTATGCTCTTGGTGGATTATTTCTACAATTTGTTCTTCATCGATTAAATCTGTTACTACTTTTTGTGTAAATCTTATTTTTAAACTTTTATTAAAGTTTTCTTTATAAACTTCTTGTATAAGTTGCATTAACTTTTCTGGAGCTTTTAGTCCATTGATTATATCTGGTCTCATTTCATTCTTAAATATATTTTTTATAATTTCAGCATTAAAAAAGTTCCTTATTATAGTTTTCCTATGATATCCAGGATGTGGTAGTTCGTATATTCTGTTTTCTTCTTCTCCTTCTATGATTATTACCTGATTTTTAAAGACATTGAGTGGGGCTTCTGTGCATATTATTAGATCTGTATTATCTTCTTCGGCACTGTGTTGTGTCATTAAAGTTGATGCTGGGTTACATTCACTAATATTCATTCTTGATAGTGCATCAGCAACGTGGTTTGTTTTTCCTGGTTTATAAATTAGCTCGTAGTTATATTCTTCGAGTCTCGCTTTCCATCTTTTTAGTTTAGAATTATAATTTTTGTTGCTTAGAGAAAATGTTAGAGGTTGGTGATCGGTTATTATTTTAATTTTTTTTTGCTCCATAGAGATAATTTCTTAGGTGGTCTAATGCCCATATTATTGTAAGCATTTCCTTTTCATTTGTAGCGTAACCTTGTTCTGTTTTGTTTAAGCTTCTGGAGATGAAAGTTATCGGTTTATCTTTACCTATTTCACCTTGAGATAGTACTGCGCCTAATGCGTAGTTCGAAGCATCTACTGTTAATATAAATGGTCTGTCAAAATCGGGGAATATTAATATATCGGTTGATATCAAGTAGTTTTTTAGGTCATTAAAGGCTTTCCTTTGATATTCATTAAATTTGATCGGTACCTTTTTTGATTGATTCTTACTAATTCTCGCATGTTCACCTGATGTGAGAAGGGTTAATGGTTTTGCAACTTTTGCAAAATCTTTAATGAAACGTCTGTAGTAGGATGCTAATCCTAAAAATGATTTTAATTCTTTAAGGTTTGTTGGTTCTTGGGTATTTTGAATAGCTTGTATTTTTTTTGGGTCTGCTCTGATACCTTTTCCCGAAATTATAAAACCTAAGTATTCTATTTCCGTTTTAAGAAATTCTGTTTTTTCTAAGTTTATTTTTAAATTTGCTTTACTGAGTTTACCTAAAATGAGTTTAATATGTGAGAGATGTTCTTCAATAGATTTACTGAATATAATTATATCATCAATGTACACGTAGCATATTTTTCCTATGCATTCCTTAAGTACATCATCTATCATACATTGAAATATTGCCGGGGCATTTTTTAATCCGAAAGGCAATCTGAGAAATTCATATTTTGTAATTCAAGACATGCTGAATATGCTTCAGGCAAAGATTTTGGATTTTTTATAGCTATGAGTCTAGATAAATCGCCGTTAAGGCCCCTGATGAAGGTATCTAATGCTCTATTTCTATGACCTTCAATAGTGTTAGCCATTGTTTCCAAGCTTAAACACTCGGTTTGTACTTTATTTATTATGAGGGTTAACTGGTGGTTTACTTCACCGAAATATTCGTCGATTGTTTTTCTTCCTTGATATAGGGAATATAGTTGGTACTCAAGTGTTCGTATATCTCGTTTGTCTGCATAATGCAGTGACAAACATTTCTTTATGGACGTCCAGTCCTCGTCAGGTATATTGTAAGCGATTAGAGCAGTGTCTGCTTCATCTGTAATTTTTTGTCTTATAGACCTTATAATTGCCCTATAAAGTGGCTTCTTCTTAATAACCTTATAATCTTCTAAAACGTTTTCAACTGATTTGACCCACGAAGCGTATTTTGTTGGGTCACCATTAAAGAGTCGTATTTCTTTAACAGGATCGGGAATTCTATTTTGGGATTGCAAATCCGCTTCAGAAGTTGGTCTGGCCAAAACTTCCGGTTGTTCGATTAAGAACTGGGATTGCGTTTGCATCTGCAGGAATTGCCTTTGCAGATCAGTTGTTGCTTTAATTGAAGCATTAATTGAACCGGTAAGGTTCATAATATCAGCTTTTAGCTGATCAACAGTTGCTTCTAGTGACATGTTTAATTATCTTTTTTC
This sequence comes from Eupeodes latifasciatus, assembly GCA_920104205.1. Classification (NCBI taxonomy): domain Eukaryota; kingdom Metazoa; phylum Arthropoda; class Insecta; order Diptera; family Syrphidae; genus Eupeodes; species Eupeodes latifasciatus. The sequence continues at coordinate 386,053,980 of OV049924.1, read as the reverse complement.
TTTTCTTTACCAATATAAGTATTTTAATTTTTAAATTAATATTTTCAATAATAAGAGTATTATTTTGAACAACAAAATCTATAATAAAATAATTTCAATAAAATAATTTCAAAAACCTAATAATAATATAATAATATAATAATATAATGATATAAGATGATTTCACCCAATTTCCATTTAGTTACATTACTGGACCTGTTGTTCTGATATTGATGCTCTTTGTAGCTTTCATTAATTGTCTGTTGATAAGATTCTTCCTTAAGAGGCTTTCCACTTCACAAGAACACTTATTATTATTTGTCTCTTTTCTAATAAGCCTTTTCCTTAGAATTTACTTGATTTTTCTTATTTTTATTAATTAACAGTTATTGCTTGTTTTTCTTTTTTATTTTACACTTTTTAAGCTTGCATTTATTTTCAATTATTTTATTATTATTTTTTTCTTTTTTCCACAGGTTTCTTTTCTTAGATTTGTATTTATTTGATTTTCTTTTATTTTATCAATTAGAAGTTGTTGGTTGTTTTTTCCTTTTATTATTTTACACTATTTAGGCTTGCATGTACTTTCACAAAATTATTTTATTTAGCTCTTTTATTTTTGGTTTAAATATTTTGTACTTATTTGAAATGTATTATTTTTATTTATTTCAAAAATTTATTTTCACTTACACTAAAATAATGTTCCTAGTCATCGCAACGACTTAGCGGGACAACGCAAGGAATAAGTCCTATTTTTAAGGTGAGAGAAATTTCTTTCTTCACACTCGATGGGAGCAAGTAGTTAGCGTTGTTCAAGCCGAGTTGTTCCCTTTTGTTTGCAAATTTAAAATTCTTTGCGCACTACTAATGGCTCGGATTCCTCTTGAAACTGTTATTCACTTTCACTTTAACTGAGGGTTCGTCCTTTTTCCAGGCTCAGACGCACGTTTCCGCACGAGATTTATAAAGTGTTTTTTACGAAAAACTACTGTCCCTGCTGCTCGGGAGCCAGTTAAATTAAATGTTTTATTATTTAATTTTTAAAAAATATTTTATTAATTTTTACAGCTAACTAGATGTTAGCCGGAGTATCGGATCTTAAGAACTAACTTATACAAACTGGAAAATATTCTTTGAGACTTAAAATCTAGAGTAAAAAATACTAAGTCATCACTTTGAAATGTAAACACTCAATCGTGAGAATGTATCCATCAGATAGCATTGATCACAGTCGGATGTTTATACTTCATATTGGACTTGGGTTTGATATTTGATATGCATTTAACTGTACATATTGTAATATTCGGCTTGGGCCGACAATTAAATCTTATTCGCACTTGTAAATAAAACACGATTTTTACTTTATTTAAATTGTTCCACTTATTTATTGAACACTCAATTATTACGTTTCAAACACAGTCTTTACTTTCAATTATTACTTTTTATACACAGTCTTTACTTATCGCAGTTTACAACCAATAATAATCCGTTTCGCTTCCGAGCGCCTATTTATATACCTCAAATCGGTTCGAGAATCTACGAGGTTGTTCTCGATGTTTAACGAAGTTCTCCTCTTCATCACTAGATGCTTAACGAAGCTAGTTCTCCTATTAATCCGATATTAAAAGAGGTAAAGAGTGTATACACATTACAATATACATAGTTGCCTTGTTCAAAATGTACGTTCAAAGAATTCAGTTGACTGCAAATTAAGTCCCTTTCGTTGTCTGAACCTACCCATTCTTTCTTTTGCTTTATACTACGTTTCCACCGGGCACTAAACCGAGATTTAGCTAGATTTGTCACAAATCTCCTTGAAATCTCGAAGATTTACCATACAAATTTTAATCTCCTCAAATGAAGATTTCAAATAAAACTCAAAAAAAAATTCAAAAACTACCAGGTGTTATAAGTGTATTATAATAGGCTTGAGGCAAATATGTTTTTAATGTTTCTATTGCACATTTTTAACGGCAAATTTTAAAGATAGTTTTTTTCCACCAATACTTTCGAGGTTGTATTCAAAAATAAAAATACTAGCATTTTTTGGTCCATCTTACAAGTTATGATTCGACAAAAATCACAATTAGGCACTTGACTAATGTATATGCTTATTTTCCGTATTAAAATTTTATTATTTAGCGAAAAATTGGTAACATTAAAGCTTAATTAAATATCATCATCATTGTAAATATTCAGTTAGTAATACAAAATATCTATGAATACAGTACGTTTGAATTTTGTATATCGTGAGATGGCAACGCCAAGCTCCTTCCCCTATCTCTTTAATATATGAAGAGAAATAAATTTTAATTCTCGTTTCCTTCCTTGCCTTAGTGTTAGTTTGCGCACTGGGGAATTTGACTCTCTTACATTTCTCCTCTCTTGAATTTCTTTTATTTTTTGCTTGATACTCCTCTTTTTCATATTCTTCATTCTCTTTACTTTTCGTCTACTTATTTCTGTTTATTTTGATACTTGTTTTTGTATATTCATTACAGGCTTTGTTTTTGTTTGTTTTGTTTATTTCTACAATATTCTACAAATCTCTAGAAGGTGATTCGAGAAACTTCTCTTTTCCTTAGAAATCATATAAATAGCTGACTCGGCTCTCTTAGCTTCATTCAGTATTCAGATTTCATATTGAAATTGAAAATTAAATTGCAAAGTGCAACAAAAAGTAACGAACTTTTGTGAGTGAAGATTTTTCAGTGTTTATAAAAATAAAAGTCTAATTAAATTCAGTAAAACAAAAGCAAGAAAAGAGAACTTTGTTATTTTGTCAAGCATAAACGTTAAACAGTTTTATTTTTAAAGTGAAAAGTAAATAAAATAAAGATGCCAGCAATCGGTATTGATTTGGGAACTACCTACTCCTGTGTCGGAGTGTTCCAGCACGGGAAGGTAGAAATCATCGCAAACGATCAGGGCAACCGAACAACCCCCAGCTATGTGGCGTTCACAGACTCAGAACGACTCATCGGTGATGCGGCCAAGAACCAGGTTGCCATGAATCCCAAAAATACAGTGTTCGATGCAAAGAGGTTGATTGGGCGAAAGTTTGACGACCAAAAGATCCAGGATGATATGAAGCATTGGCCATTCAAAGTCGTGAGTGACTGTGGAAAACCAAAGATTAGTGTTGAGTTCAAGGGGGAGCAAAAGTCATTCGCTCCAGAAGAAATCAGCTCGATGGTTCTTACAAAGATGAAGGAGACTGCTGAGGCCTACTTGGGCCAGACACTCAGAGATGCAGTTATCACAGTTCCAGCCTATTTCAATGACTCGCAGCGGCAAGCAACCAAAGACGCTGGAGCCATTGCTGGGTTGAATGTGCTCAGAATCATAAACGAACCAACAGCAGCAGCCTTGGCTTATGGTTTGGACAAAAATCTGTCTGGTGAACGAAACGTACTCATATTCGATTTGGGAGGTGGAACCTTTGATGTGTCCATACTGACCATCGATGAAGGGTCGCTGTTCGAAGTAAGGTCGACGGCTGGTGATACACATTTGGGAGGTGAAGACTTCGACAACCGTTTGGTGAATCACTTCTCAGAAGAATTCAAACGCAAATACAAGAAGGATCTGAAGTCGAATCCTCGAGCTCTTCGACGCTTGAGGACAGCAGCAGAAAGAGCCAAGCGTACACTCTCATCTAGCACTGAAGCCACCCTTGAAATTGATGCTCTATACGAAGGAATCGACTTCTACACGAAGATCAGTCGGGCCCGATTTGAGGAGTTGTGTTCGGATCTATTCCGCTCGACTCTAGACCCCGTGGAGAAAGCCTTGAAGGATGCTAAAATGGATAAGGGTCAAATACACGACATCGTTTTGGTGGGAGGTTCAACAAGGATTCCAAAAGTGCAGAATCTCCTTCAGTCGTTCTTCAATGGAAAAACACTAAATCTGTCGATCAATCCTGACGAGGCAGTTGCCTATGGAGCAGCCATTCAAGCAGCAATCCTGAGTGGTGACAAGAGCAGCGAAATTCAGGATGTGCTTCTAGTCGATGTGGCTCCCTTGTCTCTTGGCATCGAAACAGCCGGAGGTGTGATGACGAAACTGATTGAACGAAACTCAAGAATTCCGTGCAAACAGTCGAAAACGTTCACTACTTACTCCGACAACCAGCCAGCGGTGACCATCCAGGTGTTCGAGGGAGAAAGGGCGCTCACCAAAGACAACAATCTTTTGGGAACATTCAATTTGACTGGCATTCCACCAGCACCTCGTGGTGTTCCACAGATCGATGTGACCTTCGATTTGGACGCTAATGGAATCTTGAATGTTGCTGCCAAGGAAATGGGTTCTGGTGCAGCGAAGAACATCACAATCAAAAACGACAAGGGTCGACTATCACAAGCCGAAATCGACCGAATGGTATCTGAAGCGGAGAAGTACCAGGAAGAGGACGAAAAACAGCGTCAACGCATCGCCGCTCGCAACAGCTTAGAAGGATACGTGTTTAACGTCAAACAAGCAGTTGAACAGGCCGGCAACAAGCTAGAACAGTCTGATAAAGATAGAGCCTTGCAATGCTGCACTGAAACAATCAAATGGTTAGACAACAACACTACAGCCGAGAAGGAAGAATTCGAACATAAGATGGAAGAAGCAACAAGAATCTGCAGTCCAATTATGACCAAAATACACACAGGAGCGGCAGGTGGAGCTGGAGGTTGTGGAGGTCAGCAGCAATCAGCTAACTGTAAGCAACAGGCAAATGGCTTTGGCAACGGCTTCGGCAGTGGCCCAACAGTAGAAGAAGTTGATTAAATCTAGTCTCGTAATTAATTGAATATAATCATTTTAAAACTGCTTTTTATCAAGTATTCCTATTATTCAGAAATCATTGCCAAATATAATGTAGGTTCATTTATGATTTAAGATGAGTTCCGATTCAAGACTTGAAAATTGTAAATGTAGTTTTATGTTAGTTATAAGTTTTTTTTTTTATTTATAAAAGAAAAAGTATTATAAATTGTTTAAATAGACTGAAAAAATTGTTATATACCTATTATAAAGAACATAATAAAAAACTCATAAAGAGTAATTGAAATTAAATTTTCGTCTTTTATTTAACACAAGAAAATGGTATTTTCTCGAGTGTTTTTGAAGTCCTTAACTGGTTGTTGAACATTTCAAAAAATATGGATTTTTGGATTGTTTTTGGGGGTGTATTTCTCGGTTTTATGGAAATAATACAAATTTCATAGTCAAGGGTCTAGGGAGGGGCGAAATACATTTTTGTGTTCGAATAAAGCAAAAGAAAGAATGGGCAGGTTCAGACAACGAAAGGGACTTTATTTGCAGTCAACTGAATTCTTTGAACATAAATTTTGACCAAGTCAACTAGTTAGTTTTTCAAGTGTGTCGGTCATACATTTCAAACTTAGGGGTGGAATCGGCTAAGATGGATAGGTAGTTGACTATCATTTTTTTGATAGTCAAATTGACTATCATTTTCATTCCGTCTGTGTAAGATGATTCAACTCAATTCAATTCGATTGAACAATTTCAGATTCAAATTGTCAAAATTCGTTGTTGCCTTGGTGAAATTTTAAATTGATTCTTATAAAATATTTAAATAAAAGTATCAAATTGGCTGTGTTTAAATAACATTCTTACTTTTCTTGTGTTTTTTCGAATTACGTAAGCTTGTCGGTCACAAGAACGTGTTTTTGTACCTAAAAGAGGTAGCTCTATTCAGGGCACGAGTACGATAACTTTGGCACCAAGATATAATAACGGTTTTTGGTAGAGGGGCTTAATACAAGCATTTTTTACTATGGGAGGGGGGGTCTATCTCCCCCAGTTCAGGCGGTAGGGGCAATTTAAAAAAAAATATTATTTAAAATGGAAAAAAATAATTAAAAAATAACGGTGATACTTACAATTAAGTTTTATACATTGTTTTAAAGCCAACATTCTGTTTTATTAGCCAGTTTTTAAATCAAGTCAAAACTATGCGTAGTTTTTGAAAAATTTAATTTTAAACTCAAAATTTGAGTAAAAAAAGTTAAAAAAAAGCTTTAAAGTGTAATTTTTCAATACTTCAAGATTATCTACCATTGTTTTTATTTTAGAATTTATTGCTCTTTTTTGTTTTTGATCAAAAACTGAAAACTAGATGATTTTATGTCTTTTAGTTTTTGAGAAAATTAAAAATAACCACAACTTCTATTTTAATTTAATTCTTTTTTTTTTTGCTTGAGTGGTCTTATTTTGATAGTAACAATGGTAGGTGCTAGTTTGTGTGTATGCAACAGTAATGTGTGTGCGAATTTGGGTGTATGCAACAGTGGGATCTGTAAGGGCATGCTGGCCCCCTGAGACCCCCCTGCTTGGGAACACTATAGGATTTGGGGTGGGTGCAAGTTGGAGTGTGTGCAAAGTTTCTTTTGCATTTTAATAAGCTGGATTTAAGAAAAATTAATTTACCCTAGGTATATCTTAATCCATATTCGATTATTACTATCAAAATAAGACTACGTTAATACTTAAGCAAGGAAAAAGTAATTTAATTAAAATATTTTGTTTAGGTAATTTTTAATTTTCTTAAGAACTAGAAGACATCAAGTCATCTAGTTTTCAGTTTTTGATCAAAAACAAATAAGAGCAATGAATTCTAAAAAAAAACAGTAAATAATTTGAAAGTTTTGAAAAACTACACTTTAAACCTTTTTTTTAAATTTTTTTTGCATACATTTTTAGTTTAAAACAATTTTTTTCAAAAACTATGCATAGTTATGACTTGATTTAAAAACAAGCTAATAGACAATAATGTTGGCTTTAAAAAAAGGTATAATACTTAATTGTAAGTATTACCTTTATTTTTTAATTATTTTTTTCCATTTAATGTACATATTTTTTTAAATTGCCCCTACCGCCTAAACGGGGGGAGATAGACCCCCCTCCCATAGTAAAAAATGCTTGTTTTTAGCTGTTCTATACAAATCCGTCATTAAACTTTGTCGCCAAAGTTATCGTACTCTCCCCCTATTCAGAAACGACATATTTATAGGAAAACGACTCACATTTTCTTGTGACGGCTTTTTAGGTATCAATTTGATTAACACCTTACACAGATCCAATTCGATTATTTTGACTGTCAACAATCAACAATCACCTTAGCCGATTCCACCTCTGATTTTGAATTAAATTCTTACTTTTCTTGCTTTTTTCGAATGTCATAAGCTTTGTCGGTGACAGGAATGTGTTTTTTTAAAGAACTAAGAAAATTGTTCAGTCGTTTGTGTAAGCACCAGGTAGCTCTATTCGGAATTTTTTCACTTTTTTTAGGTATAATTTGACTATCACCTTACATACATACATACATAGATCAAATTCGATAATTTTGATTGTCATTTATCAACAATCACCTTAGCCGATTCCACCCCAGAACTTTTTTCACTAACTTCTACCTTCGGTTCATACCTATAGTCTAAGAGCCGGCAGCAAATTTTGGGAGTGGAGTGATAACCAAAATATATATACATGTATGTGTAGATATACGCAACATTATGCCAAATTCAACCGTCTCACAGAGGAGTATTTGACCTCAAAATCCGGTCAAAAATATTTTGTATGTTTTTCTCATTGGAATCGGCCTAAAACATTATTCTATAGCTCATAGAGGAAATATATTATATAATATATATATAATATATTTCCTCTATGCTATAGCTTATGATGCATTAAAAAGTTACACTGACAAAAATTTTCGGGTTAAATTAAAAAAAAATTAATTCATTTTTTTTTGTCAATTGAACTTAATTCATTTTACTAATTTATGTATGAAATTTATAAAAATTGTTAATATTTCAGTTCAAACAAAACAAACATAATAATTATCATATTTAAAAAAAAAAACAGGGCAAATAGACTGAAAATACCTCAATAATAAAAAAAACACATTAAAAAAATGTGACAAGATGGGTGACTTTTTTTTATGTGTATAGGATGGCAAAGATTTACAGTTAAATATAGAAATTTTGCCCGATCGTACCCGGAACTATAACAAAAACACCTTTTTTTATGCGGAAAATTACATACATTTTTATGTTTTTCTATGCATTCTTGTCATCTCAATTTTTAACACTTTATCAAAAAAATATATGAAAATTTCTGTACTAAAATAAAGTACATACCTTAACCTTGGACATCCATTAGAATTTTTTCACAAATATCACAAATCATAATAAAAAAAAACAGACTGCAGTGGTAATGATTAGAACATAAAATAGACTTATGTAGCGTGAGCTTATAAAATAGACTACATTTAGACTAAGATCTTGGTGACTAGGGGTTCAAAAGTTATCATTTAAAACCGGTTTTAGTTAGAATGGGTATTGAGGAATGAGAAAAGCGAAAATTAACGGGTCGAACGCGATTTTTTTTTAAGTTCACTTATGACCGGATTTTGGGGTCGAATACTCCTCTGTGCGTCTGGCAGATTTTTTTTTCAGCCGGGGGCAGGGGTGGGCGTTCGAAAATGGTCATTTTTTCGATTTTGGGGTCGAAGTGATAACCACTTAAATGGATATATAAACAGTAGGGGATGATGCCCTGATGTCAAAAAAGTGTGTCCAAGACGTTTTGTTTTCAGCCTTCCCCTTGCCAGACGGCCGCCAAAATGCGCGAAAATCAACTTTTTGGGTCGAAGTGATAACCACTTAAATTAATATATAATCAATAGTAGATGGTCCACCGATGTCAGAAAAGTGTGTCCAAGACGTTTTACTTTCAGCCTTCCCCTTGCCAGACAGCCGCCAAAATGCGCGAAAATCAACTTTTTGGGTCGAAATGATAACCACATGAATGATAATAAAAAAATCAGAAAAATTCTCTTGATTGTAAAAATGTGTGTCCAAGACGTTTTAGTTTCAGCCTTCCCCTTGCCAGACGCAATTTAACACTTTTTAATAGAATTTTTCAATCCTAACAATAGAGGAATTTGTTTGCAAAATTTATAAAACCTTTGTATATGAAGTGTATATACAAAGATAAAACAACCGCCCTCAAAGTGAATGATGTCAGATATGAACTATTTTACAAAACTTGTAAACCGACTTCGAAAAAAAATTTCAAAAACATTAAAAGTAAGTTAAAAATTTAAAATATTTCTTTAAAACCTTAAGCAATTATACGCTTAACCACTTTATCTGAAGGTTTTGAAGGTAGTTTATTGCCACCAAACAGAAGCGTCTTACTGCAACAAATTAATCGTTGCAACTATATACATATGCCATATTTGGAAAAGTGCAATATTAAATACAAGGATACTACTTTCCCCATTTCAATGGTCAAATTGAAATGGTTCAACGGAGTCGTGGCCCCAGAAACCATTGAAAATTTAATTTTCTGTGATGAAAATGATAGCGAAGAAGACAATATTTCGCAAAATTCTTCATCGGACGAATCTGATGATGAAGAATAGTTTTTTTTATAATTTCTAATTTCAAAATTTCATTCAATTTTATGTCATGTGATCAATAATTTTTTTCTAAATAAAATACAATTGTTATGCTTTAAAGGAAAACGGTGGTTTTTGTGCATTCTTTCTTTAGGGTTTTCTGGCAAGCATAAGACTGAAAAAAAAACGTATTGGAATTCGTCTTATATTTTGGTATATGATTGTTTTGGTTATGGTTAATAGGAAAAAAGTCATTAAGGATTTAAGTTGAAAAATTCTTTTAAGAAGTGTTAAAATGCGTCTGGCAAGGGGAAGGCTGAAAGTAAAACGTCTTGGACACACTTTTCTGACATCAATGGACCATCTACTATTGATTATATATTAATTTAAGTGGTTATCACTTCGACCCAAAAAGTTGATTTTCGCGCATTTTGGCGGCCGTCTGGCAAGGGGAAGGCTGCAAGCAAAACGTCTTGGACTCACTTTTTTGACATCAGGGCACTCACTATCCCCTATTGTTTATACATATATGCATTTAAGTGGTTATCACTTCGACCCCAAAATCGGAAAAATGACCATTTTCGAAACCTCCACCCCCGCCCCCGGCTGAAAAGAAAAACCTGCCAGACGGTTGATTTTGGCATAATGTTGCGTATATCTACACAAACATGTACATTTATTTTGGTTATCACTCCCCTCCCAAAATTTGCTGCCGGCTCTTGGTCTAATAGTGCACAAACTACCAAAAACATTATTTTATTTTCATGATTTTAAATCATTTTATTAAAAAAAACATTGTTGTATACAAAACACTCCTCAGGCAAGCTACAAGGTCCATCTCGACTTGAAATTTGTATTTTAAAGAAATATTACTTATTCCTTTTCCAATTTGACAAGGAATCCTTTTACACAAAAAGTTAAATACATAACATACTACGGTAAATAAATAAATCGAAGAGTGATAAAGTTCAGCTTTCAGTTGAATGAAAAAACTTGCTCAACTGTCATTCTGACATAAGTAGACTTGATTTGATAGTTATGTATGTAGATTTTTCTTCACTAACTTTCCAGTCAACTTTCCAATAAAGTTGCTTAATTGGAAGGGAATTTTTTTGGCAGCTGACCAATCAGATACTGGAAACTTGCCTTACTTTCAAGTCCCTTATGTCGACTGAACCTGCCCAATGTTGTAGGTGTTATTAACCCTATCACCAATTTAATCGCCATGTGAAACTTTAGCGAATTCCGAAAACAACTGTCATTAATTCCGTTCGTAATTCAAAATTGTAGAATTTTCACTTTACGAACGTATTTGGTTGTAATTTTTTTCGGGATTCGTTAAAGTTTCCGAATGTGATAAAACTCATGATAGAGCTGATAAGTCAATACTTTATGCAATGGCTGCAATATTCACAAGGGCAAGAGCACGCCGCGCCGCACCAGTCGCCTGGATCTCAGTTTTGTTTTCAGTCTTTGTTTTAATATTAAATTTAAGATCCGCCCAAACCTATCCTAGAAACTTAATATCTACCTACCTTAATCCATCTGTCACATGTGCGCATTGGAGGCCCAAGGCTGTTTAGCTCGGCAGTAAACTTTTCCCATCTATTTTTGCTAAAGCTTTTCTGCAAATACCTTTTCCTATTTTCGGACTTGCTTCTATTAATGACACCAGGGGCACTACTATGTAACTCGATTATACTTTTGATTCTATTCGAAACTCATTTCCGATTCTACTTTCAAATCGTACTACGTATGAAAGTAGAATCGGATGCCGGTTATACCAACTTGTTTTCAAAAAATCTTGTACTTTCGAACGAGTATCAAGTTGTTTGACAGTTTAAAAAAAAAAAAACAAAAATAAAACATCAAATTTTTGGACAAGAATAATTATTACAAAAATGGACACCGTTGGAATTTGGTTTTATCCTGATATCCCTTGGAGCTTTGGATTATCACACCATATAGAACTGCAGCTGAGGGTTCTATTGAATCTAAATTCAATGAAAATCATTCGATTTCAAGGTCAATAATCGAACGAGTTTTTGGTCTCCTGAAGGCAAGGTTCCGATGTATTTTGTCGGCCAGAGAATTGCATTATTTAAACATAGCAAAAAGAACAAGAGTTAATATTAGAAATGATTTGTTGAATGCATAAATTAAAAATGTATTTTCTTTTTATTTCAATGACAAAACATAATGAATAACATTATGTAGGTACAAGATATAAATCGTAATATAACATATCAATTAATTCAGTGTCTGAAATGATTTTCATAAATAAGGAATATACATATGTTATGTATTTATGGTACATAATTACAATAGTTCGTAAATCACTGTGATAAATTCTTTATTTCAAGTTGCACTTTAAGAATTTCTCTCGAATCTCCAATTAAGCTTCTTCAATTTTCTTTTCTCTAAATAACTTTTTTTTTAATTCGATTTTCATTTTTCTTATTTTGATTTTTTCTTTTTTAACTTTGTAAATTTTTTCAGTCATTTCACTTTGCCTCCGTGTATACTTTAACATTTTTTTGAAATTTTTGTTAATGTTTGTCATGATTTTATTTGAGTTAGTTTGATATTTATTTTGGTTTTTATATTTTTTTAAGCAAATTAATGTGTTGGTTTTTAGGATTGATTTTTTGTCGAGGGATGTTTTCACTTCCACTTCTTTCAATTTCAATTTGGTTTTCAATCATGAATTAATAAGGGGGTTGTTAAATTGAGTGTACATACTTCCTGTTTTCCATCCTTTGATGTCACGTTGTGGTGGACCTTCTGCATTGACATTTTGGGACAAATTTGCTTCGGGTGATTTAAAATATCCTTGAAAAGGTCCCGATGATTTGACATGAATTCTATCATGATTTTAAATTGGGTCTGGTTGGTATTTGATATCTGCTTATGCCTATGCATTTGAAAATAAAGTCAATGGGCTAGCAATTAAATTTAAAGCAATTAGTTAAATTATGTTTATATTTATGTACTTACATTTTTCTTGTGGACAGTCCTTTTAGTTTCTACTCGCAAACACAATAATAAAACACAAAAAGTTGAATGAAAAGCTTTCAAATTGCATATTAATAATTCATAACATTTTAGTTACACTTTGATAAAAAAAAAAACTTCGTTCGCAAACACTTTGATGTAGAGTGATTATTGTTTTGAATTCTACTTTCGAGTTAAGTAGTTCCTCGTTTATTCGAAAGTTCATAAGAATAAAGTTGGCACTACTATACTCTGTCCAACAAAAATTGTCAGTACACGTCTTATGGGAGAGCTTTTTTCTTGCAAATGGTGCCAGTCAGTGGTTTTATTCCCTTTTTACCTACTGAAAAAGAAAATTCAACCACTGACTTACACATAAATTGTTGTTGTAATTATGCTTCGACGAGCGTACATCCCCACGACCTTTACCATGCGCAGCCAAAGCCATCGAGAAAGAACTAATAGAGAGAACCAACTTCGACGGTTGCTCTCTTTTTGCCTACAAGCTGTGATTTGGCCACCAACTTGCATATGTATTAACTCCATATAAAAAAAATGTGGGGAACAAATACTTATGCAAGTTTGTGTACATACTCACCACGAGAGAGAAAAAACTTTTCTCTCTGCTCACCACCTTTTAAAAATGGCGACCACCTTTGAAAAATGGCGGATGTAGTCAGCTGTTCAGAGGTGTTCAAAGAAAATTCAAAATTGTGTATGAACAACTTTTTGGTACTCTCATTGTGTTCGTTTGAGAGTAATATCATTCGAATATGAAGCGAAATTAATTACTCTTGTTAGGTGCCAGAACAATGAAGATTTAGAAACAATTCTACAATTACGCATTTAGATAAATATTAGTTAAGTTATTTGAAGCCAGTTTTAATCATTAAGTAAGTAAAATAAATTTGTGGTGCAACAGTCCAATGAGAATTAGGACCTAGAAACATAAAACTCTAAAAGCACTACAACTATTATTTGTATTATTAGCTGCGTTTATGCGTTTAATTTTCGCTCAGACCGTTGAAAGATGCAAAAAAAACTCAGATTTGTTTCAATTTTTAGAGTTTATCGACTTAATTTTGTCGATGCGAGAGTTGCAGGAACATTGAAAACGAGAGTTACAGAATGTAAACATGGAACATTGAAAACATTTTTATATACTCATCTCTTTTTTCCATTCCTATTTTATTTGTGTGTACTCGTTGTTTATTTTCTTTACATTACTCACGACATTTCCAATATGCCGAAAATAAGTGATTTAAGTAGACACTAAATAAAAAGATCGTCAACTTGTTACTTCTGTTGCCAATTTTCATTGCATAAGATTTGTGAATAGGTGATAAGCTATTCTTACTGCTTTCCCTAAGGTAGTGTGTTGCTTTTAAAGGCTTAACTACATAAGCCGAAAAGTACTTTTGTACAAAAGTAAAAATATTTGTATTCTCGCTAGGTCAGTGGTTTTGTGAAAAGAATATACAAATTTGTTCTTCAACAAAAATTTAAGTCTTATGCATCATTTTTATAAGTTTTCCAGTTCTAACTATTTATATATTATCTTTCAGTTATATAGCGACAAGGAAAAATCTGTGAGGGAAAGTTCTAACTACAGTTTTTCTGAAAGTGCGTTGTGGCTTATTCATAGATGTTTGCTAAACTTTTTAGAATATTCATAACATGACAAATAAATGCTACGTTAACACTAAGTTCCATTCTATTGATACGCCAATTGCAGAAGATATGGATATTTTATATAAATATTCCCGGTAAACTGTTGAACTTTATTATTTCCGCCTTTTATAATTCAATGTAAAAGAATTCAATGCAGTATATTTTAGATAATACAGTAGTTAAGGTATTACTATTGAAATAAACATAACATTCAATTATAAAAAACATGTACTCGTTCATATATACCAATAAAGTCTAGTCTAAAAAACCTTAACCTTGTTAAACACTTTCTGCACACATCCTTTCTTGTTTTGGTTGTTCCTGCCATCTATCTCTAACTTAGAGAAAAAGAATAGACAAACAAATTCACCACGAACTACCGGTATAACTTCTTCCGTTATTTATTGACAAACAAAAATGTTTTACTAGAATTAATTTGAATTATAGGAGTATTTTTGTAGATATAAAAACGACAAGATGTTAGCAAAATTTAAAAAAAAAATCATGAGAATTACAAATATAATGAGACTTTAAAAAACATAGCCTTCTTGGCTATCAATAATTGTTTAATGATATGAGAATGAGAAATGTCGCATTTCCCGGAAATGATGTTTTTTTGTGTACTCTTCTCCGAGGTGAAAACATGTATACACCGATACGAATTCAACACGCTATAAAAAATGAGAGTAAGAGGTTTCGAAGAGACAGAGACGAGGAAATTTGGTTCTCTCATTTAGTTTTTTCTCTCTGACACTGATTACTGATAATGTGTTCACAAACAACCCTCTTCGTATGGCCTCTTTCACACGAGACGGTTTCGCCCGTACGGTTAAAATCCGTACAGTTTTTATCCGTGAGCCATTGATAGTAAACTAATAAAATTAACTAAAGCTTTCACACTGGACGAAGACGGGTTTTTTCCGTACGGACGATTTAAAACAGCCGTCTCAACGACTGAAATATACGGCGACCGTGCCGTCGCCGTCTTATCAGTGGCGTACGTGACCACTCGAACGCATTCACAAAAGACGATTTTTATTCGTCTGCCGTCCGTTTTTGTGGTCACTTGTACTAAAGAAAAATATCTAAAATATAACCAAACGTAGACGATTTACCGGGAAAATACGTTATGTGTGAAAACAAAGACCGTACGGAAAAAAATCGTACGGATTTTAACCGTACGGACGAAACCGTCTCGTGTGAAAGAGGTCTATGTATTGAAAATAAGCAGATTGTTATTAGAGTTACCATTTCCACGTTAATGCAAATCATAGTGGATTTTTCTTTGGATTTTGTTTGGGAGCTTTCAGAATGTGTGCTTTTTTAAAAGCTTTTGAGAACAAATATGGGAATGGTGTTGTCGCTTGCTGTTTTTCGGTCAGTGAAGTTTATTTATTATTCTTCGTAAATTAACCCTTTGTTCCCGAAGATGTCAACTTTTTCAAATATTTGTATAAAAACTTCAAATTTATATAGAATGTGTATAATGAATAATGCATTTAAATAAAAAAAATGAATGTTCACTAAAAATTAAAAAAAAAAACTGTTTTTATTTCCTACTGGTTTCACAACTAAACCACATCCAATAAGCTTAATAAATGGACCATATTTCATATATTGTCACAAATTATATTTCTTATAACAAAAAAATAAAATATTCTTGCACATATTCACTTTACTTACTTTTAATTGTTAAAAAAAAAACATTAAATAATTCTAATAATTCACAGCAGAAAAAAGCAATCCAAATGACACGAACGATCAAACTATGTGCAAATTAAACCGGAAACAACCCTAATCATTTTTTTACCGTTTTAAAAATGATTAGAGTTCTTAAAAAACCACATGGTTTCATCGTGAAACCAGTAGGAATATAAAGAAAAAATATAGAGTATGTGGTTTAATTGCGAAAACACTAGGAAGCAACGGGTTGAGTTTAAGCGAAAATTATTTATAATACATGGTGTAATTATAGATGGTGAAAAATAGTGATTTTGTTCATAAAAAAAATATTCTTTGAAAAAGTGTTTATTTATACGGTGTTTTATAATCAGTGCCAAAAAAAGAACTGCTTTTATTAAATTATAAATCTGTGCTGTGTTGTTTATAAATTGTGTATTTGTGAATATTGTGGGATACAGAATTGAAAATGGCGTCAAGCTATTCCAAGGATTTAAGTGCCGAAAAAAAAATACATTTTTGAAGCCACCAACAAATTTTACGGTCATTTGAAAAATAAGACAGAATCCGTAAAACAAGCTTCGGAAATTTTTTCTGTAACAGAGCGAACTGTCTACAGGCTAATGAATGAAAATAAGACGAAAGGCCAAAACTCACCATCAAAAACGAAACAAAATTCTGGTCCCAGAAGGAAGACCGATGATTTCGACAAATGTGCAATCAGGCAAATTGTTCATAATTTTTTTTCTAACAACGAACTTCCAACGCTGGACAAAATTTTGTGTGAGGTAAGACTTAATGAAAACATCACAAAAATAGGCAGATCAACTCTTCATACCATCTTAAGAAAAGATCTTGGCTTTAAGTTCACCAAAAGCCAGCGGAAGAACGTTTTAATAGAACGAAATGACATAATAACATGGAGAAGAAGATACTTGCGCGAAGTAAACATGGTTGAATGAGGGACACACTTGTGATAAAACTTGGATAGATCCAGCGGTAACAACACCTCGCCAAGCGTTCAACGAAGGTCTATCAACAGGACTGCGTTCACCATCCGGGAAAGGAAAAAGGCTCATCATTACGCACATTGGCAGTTCTACAGGATTTGTAGATGACGGGCTATTAAGCTTCGTTTCTGGAAGCACCGGAGACCACACCACACCACAAAGATATGAATGCCAGTGTCTATGAAGAGTGGTTTAAGAAGATCTTAATGCTTCTGGAGCCCAACTCTGTCATAGTTTTGGATAACGCTTCCATATCATTCAAGGAAGAAAAAACAAGGCCCCCACCACTTCTTCCAGAAAAGACGATATCAAAAAATGGCTGACATCGAATGATATAGCCTTTGAAGTGGATATGGTGAAAGCAGAGTTATTGGCAATCGTGAAACGTTATAAATCCCAATATGAAACCTACGTTGTTGATCAATTGGCCCGCGCAGCAGGACATCAAGTGCTTCGATTGCCACCTTACCATTGCGAGCTCAATCCAATCGAATTGGTTTGGGCTCAAGTGAAGGGTTTTGTGGCAAGGGAAAATAATTCTTTTAAAATGGCCGAAATTAAGGATCTCTTGGCAACAGGAATTTTAAACGTCGACGCTGAGAAAAGGCATCGTTGTGTGCAACACGTGGAGCTGGTAATTGAACCAAAGATGTGGATGTTTTTTCAAGAAGATGCAGTGGAAAGTTTGATAATAAATTTAAATGACGAAATTAGCAGCAGTTACTCTTCGTCAGAATAAGGCATTATGCATTATTTTTTTATATTGAATTTCTTTTAAGTTACTTATATTTATTTTATAATATATTGTGATATTTTGTTTGTTATACCGAATTAATTTTATGTTCCTTATGCTTGGGTGATATCTTTATAATATAGTATTAATTTATATTATGCTAAATAAAAATGAATTTATGTTTACGTTGACTGTGTGGATAAAAATAATTATTTCGATCAACATAACTTTTTTTACTAAAAACCTCGAACAAAAAAACCTTAAATTTCTGAGTATTTTCATTATTTTTTCATAATTGAATTTATGTTACTCTTAGTTTTCACAAAGGGGTTTTTGAATTCGGGATTATGTACATAATTTTGAAATTTTCTTAAACGGAATTTATTTTTAACTTTCAATTTAAAATCAAAAGTTGGTAACCCTATTATTATTTATCAGAGCTTTTTCGAAATTTATAATGGGCACTACGGAAACCCTGTAATATTTGCTCTCTCTCACAGCTTAACGAGATTTCACTTCAGTCAGAGTTATACTACGTTTCCACCGGGCACTAAACCGAGATTTAGCTAGATTTGTCACAAATCTCCTTGAAATCTCGAGGATTTACCATACAAATTTTAATCTCCTCAAATGAAGATTTCAAATAAAACTCATTGAAATCTACTTGGAAACATTAGTTTGTCAAATCAAACAAACTTTTTTTTCGGAGAATAATTGTTGAACCGACCCATTTAAACACCAATTTCGTTTATTGACAGATGAAAATGTCAACAAAAACTATCTGTCTCACTTCCATATGACTCAAATTCAAAACAATAAACAACTTTCAAGAAATCACAGACGAAATAAAATGTAAGTATACAAAAATAATTAATATGTACAAGAATATAATAAAACTAATTACTTACAGATGATGAGTGAACAAATACATATTTTTTTTCTTTTCGAAAGGAGAATAATTTGAAGTTTGGTTGTTATGACATTAACCAAACGTCAAATTAATCTCCTTTTCTTTGGTGGAAACACCTCATGATTTATTTTAAATCACTTGCCTTAAACCTCGGATTATTTGTTGGTGGAAACGTACTATTATACTACGTTTCCATCGGGCACTAAACCGAGATTTAGCTAGATTTGTCACAAATCTCCTTGAAATCTCGAAGATTTACCATACAAATTTTAATCTCCTCAAATGAAGATTTCGAAAAAAACTCATTGAAATCTACTTGGAAACATTAGTTTGTCAAATCAAACAAACTTTTTTTCGGAGAATAATTGTTGAACCGACCCATTTAAACGCCAATTTCGTTTATTGACAGATGGAAATGTCAACAAAAACTATCTGTCTCACTTCCATATGACGCAAATTCAAAACAATAAACAACTTTCAAGAAATCACAGACGAAATAAAATGTAAGTATACAAAAATAATAAATATGTACAAAAATATAATAAAACTAATTACTTACAGATGATGAGTGAACAAATACATATTTTTTTTTTCTTTTCGAAAGGAGAATAATTTGAAGTTTGGTTGTTATGACATTAACCAAACGTCAAATTAATCTCCTTTTCTTTGGTGGAAACACCTCGTGATTTATTTTAAATCACTTGCCTTAAATCTCGGATTATTTGTTGGTGGAAACGTACTATTAGAGGTAAACGTCCTATCTTCTCTGTACTGACAATTTTTGTTGGACAGAGTATAGAACTATTCGATTCTCGTTGGTTCGAAAGTAGTCAAATAGATACATAGTACCAATTTTTCGAATTCGAGCAATTTCAAAGGTAGAATCGAGTTACATAGTAGGGCCCCAGCATTTCCAATTGTTTTTTACTGCTCACAACTTTTGCCCTGTGGTTCAAATTATATTATTTTGGAAATAATAGGTCAATAAATTTAAAAATATTACATTTTTTTCCAGAAAATTATAAGAGTTGCCACTCAATCGAACAGAAAAATGTAGACGACAAAGATCGACAGCCTAGTCGAAAATTTTCATTCAAAATAGAGTTTCGCAATACCAAAATGTATGTTCGATGTTCGACTAATGATAAAAGTCGTTTATCGATAAAAAAAAAAACGACACTCGCAATAAGGGCCAAAGTATGTGTGAGGCTATTCTAATGTTACGGGCTGTATCTCCTTATCACAAACCTACTCTAATACTTTTCTTTACAACATTCGATAAATACATTAAGAGGTTACTTTTCATCCCTGAGGCCTGAACCATGGTTCTATAGATAATTCTCTTTTTTATTTTTAAACATTTTATCTGCTCTTAGGCATTTCATTCCTACTTCTTGTTTGTATCTATGTACATGAATCTAGTGGAAAGTGCTGAGGGAATTTTGGGAACTCACTTTTGTCAACTGTGAACCGAAAATTACTTTTTTCTTGCACAAATCAACCGTCATATTATAATTCTATCCAATCTCTACCTACATATTTCTAGAATCCTATCGTTACTTGAAATTAATAATGATTTCATTCGTGTCAATCTGCTTTTGGGATCTATTCTTAAAATATTTAATGATATTTTCCATCCCACAACACTACGACTTTGTTTTTCGGATAGGTTAGGTAGGTATATAAAGCAGCGCACAGAGCGTCGTCGTCGTCACAGGCAAGTAGGTAGGTAAGGTATGTACAGTTTTTGTGCTCGCAGTCTGTACAAACAGTCTGTGTAGTACATACATACATACATAGCTGGGTAGATAAAGACAACTTAATACATAACAGGTACATACAATACAGATACAATGCTGATGTCTGCACGAACAACGAGAATGGCCTGCGCAAAACAAATTCATTTTAAAATGATTTTTTCCATTTTCATTGTTTGTGCCAACGCGTATGGCGTATGTGCTAACCTAACTTGAGTCTTGAGTACATTGTGTTATTTATATTTCCCGCGCGCTGTGTTGAAATAAAAATGAATAAAAATAATAATAATGAAAGAAAATTCTGGACAGAATTTCTAGAAATTTATAAAAAATTACCTGCTTTGTGGTGCATCAGGAGTCCGGACTATTCCAATCGTGGACTAAAAGCAGAAGCATATGAAATACTGGTAAATAAACTTCGAGAAATTGACCCTCACGCCGACCGTGATTGCGTTGTGAGGAAAATTAATAACTTCAGAAGCAGCTATCGACGAGACATGAATAAAAAAAGGAAGAGGGAAGAGTCTGAAGGAAAAGATGTTTTTGTATCATCGCTTTGGTATTTTGATTTGCTTCATTTTCTACATGATCAGAAAGATGCGTTCGAAGATTGGTCGACCTCTAAAATGTCTACTTCTACGTTAATGATGAATGAAAATGAAAATTACAATCAAGAAGGGGTGAGTAATTCTTATTTTTGTATACCTATACAAAGTATGAAAATGAATATAGAGGTGGTCCACAATAAGTTCACTATAATTGAGTGACGGTGAAACATTTCGAACGAAATACAAATTAGGTTTCGGAAAATGGAAATGACTTGATCAATCTCAATCACAAGACTATTTGATTTCGTCCCTCGCGTCGTCGTTCGTATTTGTGCGGCTGTGAATGGATATTTGACAACTTAGAACTAGAAGCAGCGCAGCGTTACCACTTTACTTCAATTGAAGTAGATCTATGTACATGTACAGTGGCGAGCACATATGGATACATAATTCTCAAAGTTTACTTTGGGATAGGTACCACAAAATGCGCAAAAATTTAGTTATAACGGTCATTCTTTTTTTAATTAGTTCTTTATTTTCCTTAGAAAATATAAAATCAAAAACTTTTTGCAAAACTTAAATCCAAAGTAAACATTTAATTCAAATTATGAAAAATAAGCATGTATCCACTTTTGCACGTTTTAAGCACACGTTTTTTTTTCTAAGCTGGCAACGCTAATTTATGAGTTTAAGAAAACAAAAATTTACAGTTATTCTTACTGTTATGCAACTCATCAAAACAAACCACATTTCGTTTAAAAGTAATTAGTTTCTGTAAATATTTTCTGCGGTTAAGTGCAAAAAAAGTTTTTTTAACAACAATGAGGAAAATTTCAGAAAATTTGGAAAACCAAATTGTTGAAATGACAAAAAAAGTTATTCATCTCGAAAAATAGCAAAAGAACTTAAAATTTGTCATAGAACAGTGCTTCAAGTTAGTAAAAGACGAAATATTAGCGCGCCTGAGGTGAAAAAATCACGACCGACATTGCTTTCTGATCGAGATGCTCGAGCTATGGAGCGGATGATGATAAGCAGGCAAGTAAGAACGCCAAAGGAAGCTGCAACAGCTTTAAACAAAAGTGTAAGTGAGTGGACAGCACGAAGAGCACTTCGGAGAATCGGCTTGACATCGGCCGTTAAGCAAAAAATGTGTCAGCGCGCCTAAAGTTTTGCAGAGAACACAAAAATTGGACCGCAGATGACTGGAAAAGGGTTATTTGGTCTGATGAAACCAAAATAAACCGTTTCCAGTCAGATGGTAAGGAGTATTACTGGCACCGACCATACGAAAAATTACAAAAACACCATGTTAAGGAGACAATGAAACACGGAGGAGGTAATTTAATGGTATGGGGTTGTTTCACTTGGTGGAATGTAGGACCATTAGTTAAAATCAATGGAATTATGCGAAAGGAAGATTATCTCCGCATTTTAGAAGAGAATCTACCAGAGTTTGTGGAGGAAAGCGCATACCCAGAAGAAGAGGTCGTGTTTCAACAAGATGGAGATCCCAAACATACTGCTAAAATTGTGAAAAATTGGCTCGGTAGTCAAAAATTTAATACTATGTAGTGGCCAGCACAAAGCCCAGACCTGAATCCCATTGAAAACTTGTAGGCTCTTCTGAAAAAGCGACTTGCACGGTACGATAATCCGCCAAGAAACTTAGACGATCTTTGGGCCCGAGTTCAGGTGGAGTGGGCGAAATGGAAAAAAAAAAAAAGGGCTTATGGACAAAGTATTGAACTACGCGATATTCCCAACCTCATTTTGAAACGTGCAAAAGTGGATACATCCTTTTTTTTATAATTTGAATTAAATGTTTATTTTGTATTTAAGTTTTGAAAAAAGTTTTTAATTTTATAGTTTCTAAGGAAAATAAAGAACTAATTAAAAAAAGAATGACCGTGATAACTTTATTTTTGCGCATTTTGCAGCATCTCGAAGCCAAATTTGAGAACTATGTATCCACATGTGCTCGCCACTGTATGTACTTCATTTTTTCAATTAAAATCTACTTCCTACTTCGCACCATCATCAAAATATTAAAATCTACTTCAAACTTGTATACGCGTTGCAAACATAGAAACACCATTATCTTTATTTTTTCATACAGATACAGTGATATTCAAAATGTGTGTGTTTTTTTTTTGTTTCTGTCAGAAAGCAAACTGCATTGCCACTCAGTTAGTTATTCATATTTCTGTTTTAATTTGAATATAATTTCGCAGGGAATGTGATTTAAACTGTTCAGCAAGTAAAGTACGAATTCTGATCATTCTTTATGCATCTTAAATTGTATCGAAATCTTTTTTTTTTCTTGAAAATAGACCTATAGAGGTTAAGTGATGTTTCAGCAATTTGGGGGCCCCTGGTGATTGCGGGCCCTGGGCCTGGGCCCAGTGGTAAAGAGGGGTCTGGTTTCAATTTTAATAAAAATAGACTAAAACCCGTATTTATAAAGAAAACATAGTTAAAATTAGTAATTTCAGCTCCCGTGTTTAGGAAAAATAAAAATAGACTAAAACCCGTATTTATAAAGAAAACATAGTTAAAATTAGTAATTTCAGCTCCCGTGTTTAGGAAAACTACACTATTTGTATTCAGTTTTTGGATTTGATTTTTTGTTTTCAATATGAAAATATATTTTCAAGTTGTCCAAAAACAAAGATAAAAGGTGTGTTGATGTACTGAAATTCTATTACGATTACAATAACTATTTCTTGTAGAACTCGTTCTTGGTCCAAATGTTCGATGACGCTGGGGCATAATTGAGGTTCTATTGCGTTAATGTGCCGAATTATTTCATCCTTTAGCTCTTGAATTGTTGCTGGCTTTTCGACGTACACCTTTTCCTAAAAATAACCCCAAAGTAAGAAGTCCAACGGTGTTAAATCACATGATCTTGGTGGAAAATCACGCCACCACGTGAGATAACACGGCCATTAAATATGTCACTCAAAAGAGTCATTGTTTCGTTAGCTGTATGACAGGTGGCACCGTCTTGTTGAAACCACATATCACTCAAATTCGAAATAATTATGCTTATTGACGAATTCACTGAGATGAAAATGTGCCTCATCACTAAAATTAAATTAAATGGTTATTTTCTTCGAAAATTCATCATCCACTGTTGCCATTTCTTGCCAGCAAACTGACCATTGATGACGCTTAAAATGGTCAAGAGGCTTTAGTTCTTAGTCAATTGCACCTTGTAATCGTGTAAATGCAACTCTTATTGCTCAATGTTGTTGGATTTTAATTTGAACGCCAATTTTCATAGGAAGCCTGAATATCTTTAAAGCGGTCCCTAGACTATCAATATTATTGTGCAATATTTGATATTGCACAATATTATTGAGAGTCTAGGGCTCATATTGAAGGGTTGTGCAATATATTGTACAAAATCAAAATCCTTTTGATATTTATTGTGCAACCAAATTTATTGTATAGTCTGTGGATGTGTTTGCACAATATTTTGCCTTTTGTTTTGAATATTCATAGTGATAACATCTCCCTGGTTCGCTCAAAGCCAGCTCCTTTAATAAATTTTGATGAGTAAACACGTTTCGTTTTTTGTACCAGCCCTTCATCCATCTGCGTTTGTTTTTTCTTTTTTTTAATGAAATAGCAAGAGCAATTTCCACACAACAATAATCCACATCATCGAGCATGATGTTGAAGCACAAATAAAGAACTTTCAAATGATTTATTGTGCGAAATATTGTTTAGTGTGGGGAACCAGTCAATAATATTGTGCAAATATATTGTTCAATAATATTGATAGTCTAGGGACCGCTTAAGGCGTTGTTCAAATGTGTATCTTTCGAATGTCAAATGAAATGAAGAAAAAAACTTGTCGTTTAGGTATGGTTCACATTTAACATCAGCTCTTAAAATTTAACCACCCTTTATTTCTGAATATACCTACAGTTTTTAAAAATATAAACTGGTCAATTGGAATCAAAACTCCACTTAAGAAAAAAATCTTATTTTTTCCAATTTGACAAGGAATCTTTTTATGTACAAAAGCAAGTTTCTTGTGTCTAATTAGCCAGCTGTCAACAAATAGCCTTGCAATTAAGGAAACTTTATTTTTGTCGGGCTTCTGTACGGATACTTTTTGAACTATTTTTATCATCTAATTCAAACTAACTTTGTTTAACTTTGAATATACAGCGTTATCCATTTTGCGGTTTCAAAAGTGAACGTTAATAAAAAACATAGGTATAAAATATTTTTGTTTTATTTTGTTTTTATTATAAAGTTTGAACATTGACATTCTGTTTGAAACACTACATCATTTAAATGACGACCACGCGAATGATTGCATGCATCGATTCTTTTGAGGTAATTTTCGATCACTTTTTGACACATATTAGGTGGTATCTCAGCCGCATAACTTAACGAATGTTGGTTTTTAAGTGCTCAAGAGTTAAAGGTTTATCTGCATAAACACGGTCTTTCGCGTCCAGCGGTATTGAATCGCATGATCTTGGTGGCCAGTTGATATCGCCACGACGAGAAATTATGCGGGCAGGAAATGTCTCTTGCAATAAAGCCATATTCGCTCGAGTTGTGTGGCATTTGGCACCGTCTTGTTGAAACCACATGTTTTCCAAGCCGTATTCTTCAATAACAGGCAAAGAAAAAGTCGGTTACCATGGTCTCGCCATATATGTATGTATATTAGGAATGATTTTGCATTCCAACTTTTACCACAATACGGTCAATGTACTAACTCCCTCTTTAATTTCATGTGGTTAAAACTTTCCGTGAATAAACACATTATTCTCTTTTGTTTTCTTTATCGGAGCCCAAACCTGGACATAGTTTCGACTTCTCAGGTATTTGATGCTCTGTCTGACTCGGATGTGAAACTGCAAAATATGATTAGCTCATTAAATTCCGACCTACACAGCATTGTACAATGGGGAATAAAAAAATCGTGTGCAATTTAATGCTGTCTTGTATTAAAAATGCGAGATATACCCTCTTTGCCACTATCTATCTACCTATATAAGTAGCACTTGCATTAACGAAACCGAAAATCGCGACATCCTCGGAATGTGCATCAGCAACCACCTTTTGTGGAACGATCACATACGCGATGTCGCCAAAAATGCCGCAAGATGTCTAGGTTTTTTGAGACGATGCAAAAAATTTGTCTCTCCGTTTGGTCTGGGGCTACAATCTACAAAACCTACATATATACGCCCGAAACTTTAATGTAACTCTTATCTCTGGGCTGGCGCTCCAGTAACTTATGTAACGAAATAGTCAGTCGAATTCCTCCCCTTAAACAATTTAACTGTAATACCCGCGGTTCTAGGAATGCTCATCAGTTTACCCTTTAGCCCAACTTCGGCCGTACTATGAAGTACAGAGATTAATTTCTTAGCCGTACTACGGGAATGTGGAATGCCTTGCCACGATCTATCTTTCCCTATCATTGCAATGTTCAGGAATTCAAAATCAATGTACACCGACACCTCCTATCCAACCCTTCCCTCTTTTCCTAATGCTAATTTTGGCATATTAAAGGTGTACAAACCCCATTTTTAGTGTTCGCTTATTATAAAAAAAACACAATTTCCTCTTAAAGCACAATATGTGGCTGTGGCAGAATCACCATTTTTGTAGAAGGTTTTAACAATTTGCGTTGTGCGATATTTAAGCGTTCCATATTCGTAAATGTCAGATTTTCAACTGCAAATAAAAATTGCTTTAACAACTTAGTTTGACAGATGTCGAATT
The DNA here is from genome assembly GCA_920104205.1 of Eupeodes latifasciatus. NCBI lineage: Eukaryota > Metazoa > Arthropoda > Insecta > Diptera > Syrphidae > Eupeodes > Eupeodes latifasciatus. The sequence continues at coordinate 386,027,517 of OV049924.1, read as the reverse complement.
CCAGCTCTATACTTTTGAAATCGCAAGATGGATAACCCGTTATAAACCAAAAAAGAAAAATTCAATTAAATAGTGTTTTTTTCACAAAAATTAAACAAAGTTCGATTTTTGGTTGAATACTTTTTAAAGTATAAGTCCATTCCTAACTCTGTTAATTTCACAAGTTGCGTCGAGGTAGACTTTAATTAATTGAATCTTTTCTCTCCAGAAGTAAAACAACTTGTCTAGCACACTTTCTTCACAATCAAAAGAGTGCTTCGTTGAAAATTATTCTCTGCATTTATGAAGAACACAGTTTTTCTTTTTTAAACATTCTGAAAAACCATGATTATTTGTTACTATAGTTGTTAAATGTTTTAATTTTATTATTTCAGAGTTTTCAACACTATCCCAAGGGAAGGTCATTCAAAAGGACGTGGTCTGTTAAGGAGGAGGAGCAGGAAGAGGAGCAAGAAACAGAGGCTGAAGATCTACCACCAGAAGTAATGTGGAATTACTTCAAGGAAAGCAATAACGATGCTGCAATTTTAGCAAAAGCATGGGAAACACAATATTCTGAACTTTCTAGTCAACAGAAAGTTTTTGTTAGAAAACTTTTTTCAGATGTTCTCTTTACTGGATGTTTAGGCAAGCTTAATGAACAAGTTGTCGTCTCAGTTCACAGGTTGCTAGAATCGACGTGCGCTTCTGAAATTCTTCCTTCATCTGATCCATAACATATTGTTTTATATTGAAAATTAAGAAACTTATTCATAAAAGTTTATTAAATGGCAATACGCATATGTGAAAAACTACACACAAAACGTTCTTAAATTAAGTTATTGACTTGTAAAATAAATTATAATAAATTAAGTAAGCCTACATACATATATTATAAATTAATATTATAAAATAGCGAATCATTTTTATTTAAAGCGTGATTTCTGGTAGATGTAGTAAATCAATTTTGATTTAAAACAAGAAATTCCGAATCGAATTTAGACAGATTTTAAAGCGAAAACAATTTAATAAAAATATAGGTAATAAATAAAAAGTTTTTGTCCGAATTGTTTTTGGAACTATGCCAAAGCCTTCTGGTTTTGAGGCGGGTTAAAAAGCCATCCATTGGACTGTCATGCCAGATGTCTTGGGTTTGATCCCTGCCTATGCCATCTGAAGTTTTTTTCACTGGTACTGCCTCTTGCGAGTAATTGACAAATTCTCCAAGAGTAATTCTTGTCATGAAAAATGAACTCTCAAATTATGTAGCCGTTCGGATTCGGCTTAAAACTGTAGGACCCCTCCATACCTTACATTACAACAGTACTCGCACACAGGAATGGTTGAGAGTTGTAAGTCACTAGGCCCTAGTTCTCAACGGACTGTTGCGCCACCCAATTTATTTATTATAATCCATCGGCGGACCGGGAAAAAAGTAACACGAAAAATAAATACTTTTCGGAGTAATTATCGCCGTGATTTAAAAAATAAAATCAGCAAAGTCAAAACTCGGGTGGTGGAGCAGAAGACATTTTCCAGTCCTCGTTGCGGTATTTCGATCTTCTAGGATTTCTCGAAGATCGGGAAAATAGGCAGGTCAGTCAGTTACTGTGAATGGTGTTCGCTATCGTTATATGATAATACATAATGTCAATTGGCCCACAAGATCATGTGATTTGACACCTTTCGACTCCTTCCTTTGGGGTGAAAGAAAAGGTGTACGTTGATAAGCAAGCAACAATTATGCCTCAGCGTCATCGAAAATTTGGATAATCGGATGGTAAGCCGTCGAGGTTCCGGCGGCCATTTGGCTGATATTTTGTTCTATACATAATTGAACTATACAAATATTATCATAATAAAAAAATGAAAATCATTCTCTAAATAATCTGGGGTGAAATCGGCTAAGCTGATAGTTGACTATCATTTTTTTGACTATCAAATATGATCGTTTATACTTTTCCGTCTGTGTAAGATTATTGCTTTGAAATCATATTTTTTTTCTCAAAACTTGGTATCACTTCAAAAATAATACTTCAATCTTGAATTTTGTGTCAAATTCTTATTTATTTAAGAATAAACAACGGAAAAATTTGAATATTACAAAAAAGTCGGAAAAAATGTACCTATGTAAGTAAACATGGTTTAAAATCCTTAAAACAAGAATTATAATGCATTATTTAATACACAGGGCGCACGCAAGTAAGGCACAAACGAAAATGTTGACGGCTTTCATAGAACAGCATACGGACTTGGCCAAATAATTCTCTCCAAAGGGAAATAACTATAAGGAATCCCCCAAAATGCGGTGGGAAACTTTCAAAGATCTTAAATGCAAATGGACCACCAACTAAAGCCACACGAGAGTGGAAAAGAGTAAATAATTATACTTTAGTCACCAAAAAAAATATTTCTAATTCGTATTAATTTGCAAAGATTTGGACAACGCGAAAGTATTCCGTAAAAAAAACTTATACAGAACCAAAATTCCTTAAAACAAACCGCGCGAAAATACATAGGTGGAGCTACAGGACATACAAGCTGTACTTGACTCCATAAAGAAGTCAATAAATGATGTCAATAAAACCTTGAAAGCACGGTCATTGCAAATACAGGCAGTGCTCGCTGTCTCTAATAGAATAGCTGAAGAGTTGCGGTTTGAAAAAAACTTTATTTTTGGCTAATGCCAAAGTGATATAAACATAAACATATATGTATGTATGTATGTAGGTACAACTCTGTGACTTATGACTTATTTATATTGTTTGTTACAAGTACGTATGCATGTACTATGTTTTTTGTTTGGTTATCGTTTTATTATTATTTTTTGTAATCAATATTGTTAAAATAAAAAATTTAAGTTCCTTTTAGAAATCTAATTTTATTTTTGTAATTGAATTCAAAATATTTTGAATTGCTTTTTTATTTATTGCCTAAGATGATTTGCTCAAAGATCATGCTTCAGTCCATTTCGGATTCAACCGAAAAGCTAAACGCACAAAGGAAACAAAATAAACAATACATAATTTAATCAAATTGACACCTAAATAGGTGTCACTTAAAAAAATCAACAAAAATTTGATAGTCAACTATGACTATCACCTTACACAGACGTATTTTTATTTTCTTGATTTTGATAGTCAACTATCAAAAATCAGCTTACACGATTCCACCCCTGTTTTATTCAAAATCAACTTCGGCCCTTAAAGTTTAACCACCCTTTACAATCACCGGCCGATGCCGAAGTACAAGTACATCAAATTCTGTTAAGCAGGATAGATTAAAGTTTGTATTATAACAATTTAGAAAAATAATATTCTTACAAATTTTTATAAGTTTTTGTGTTTTTGAAGTTTCCTCTTTCGAATCAAAATTGTTCTGTATTTTTAATTTTTAAAATACTCCCCGAATCAGCATCATTAAATTTTTACTCTAAAGCCTTATACGTTATACTCTTCTATTCATTTTTGGGGATTAGGAATTAAATTTTCAAATTTTGAAACCAAATCGAAAGAGTTAATTTATTTCTCAATTTCATAACTTCTAGGTCCAAAAAACGTGAGATAGATAACTTTATTATATCACTTATATTAATCCAGCTGGGATATCCGACATACACTGCCGGGCCGGTCATAAGGTTAGAAGCAGGCATTTTCAAAAAGTAAAATTGACATTTCTCCCGATACATGATGAATTAGAAAAAAACAACTATGGTAAATGAGGGACTATTTTGTTGACAACAAAATATAAAACTTGGGTATAGGAGAGATTAAGCTTACGACACTTTTATGACAAATTGTTAATTTAGTCAAGAATATGCGAAAATAAATCGGGTCATTAGGTTAGAAGCAGAGCAGTGAATAAATCAACGTTGTTTTGTTAAGTGCATACATTATTTTTCGGAAAAACGGTAAAATTTATAAATTAATTGTTCTTGATTGAGTGTTAATAGAAATGGGCAACAAAAAATGTTTGGCAGTGGTGGAAAAGGCAAGTATAGATTTCTATTGCTCTATAGGTCTTGAATGCTTTGCCTTAGCCCGACAAGAAAAATCGAAGTGACCATTGTGTCAGCAATTATTTAAAAAACCATCGTCTTACTATTATAAAAAAAAAAAACATTTCCTCTGTCTTAAGACTTCGCGAAACGCGAAGTATCATTAGAACGACCTCAAATTCAGCTTTATCGGCAGCTAAAACTAGGGATAAAGCTAATGTTAAGGCCAGCTTATCCACTGTTAAATGCACGATTCGCATTGCTAAACCCTTAAAGCGCTTAAAGCTTAAAAAAAAACCACCACTTAATGAGGCAAGAAAGAAGCAACGCTTGTGTTTCGATAAAGATCACATGAGCTGCGATGTGCAAAATGGAATGACCATAAATGATTGGCGGAAGGTTAGTTTTTTCCGACGAAAAATTGAACCAAGATGGGCCAGATGGTTATAATTATTATTTCCATCACCTGAGTGATTTTTAAACCGTCACCATAGCAAAGAAGGGGGCGTTATCGTCTGGGGATCAATTTTAATGTATGGCGTTATAAACTTGGTAGTCCAAGATACCAAATGACTAGGAAAACATACAAAGGATTGCTGGAATCTGTATTCCCCAATATAAGCTTTTTGGACCAATTTCATGGATTGTTCAGCAGAAAAACGCTCCCATACACACAGCCCGAGTCCCTTATTGCAAACCAAAACTTCCACTTGCTGCCTTGGGCACCATATTCCTTGGACCTTAACATAATTGAAAATGTGTGGGGCTAGCTTACACGTAAGGTACTTGAGGGAGGAAAGCAATAATATGACAAGGAAGCGGTAATTCATGGTATCAAACTGTCCTGGAGTGAGATTTCTTTGGTCTATACCTACTTGGAATCTCTTTATAAATAAATGAAGATAGAATATTTGAAGTTATTTTGAATGAAATGAAAACTATGAATGAAAATGAAAACTAAAAAAACATTACAAGATACAAATACTTGCATTTTATTTCCATTTATTTTATGTGCTTCTAATCTAATGACCCGATTTATTTTCGCAAATTCTCGACTCAATTAACAATTTGCCATGAAAGTTCCGTTAGCTAAATCTCTCATTTACCCAAATTTTATACCTAGGTATTTTGTTAACAAAATAGTCTCTCTTTAGCATACCTAGTTGTTTTTTTTCTAATCCATCATGTAACGGGAACGGGAGTAATGTCGATTTTACTTCTCGAAAATGCCTGCTTCTAACCTTATGACCGGCAGTGTAAATATCAGGATATTTTTTACTTTTGTCTCAGTCTTATAGTCGATTTTATGTTATGTTAAATTTTTTTGAACAAATTGTTTGTTTTGCTTAAAATAGTGTGCCCAAAAGATTTATAAAAAGTGCCCAAATGGCCAATTCGACTTATTTTTGAAAAGAGGTGCCTGCAAGGTATGAAAATGACACTAAATTGCCCCAAAGGTAACCTTGGCAGTCTTGGCACTGTGGCTGTGGCCTATTATTTCAGTCAAAAACACTCTAGTAAAGATATAAATCCTCGGTAGCCATATTGATTTACCTACAAGCTAAACCGGAAACTGCCCTCATAAAGTATTTCTTAGTGTGCGTGTAGTTTCTCCCCTAATTTATGAAATTTCCCCTAAAAACTCAGTAAATGGATGCGTGAAAATACGTCAATTTTACTCGTTGAAATCTTCAACATTACAAATACAATAATGTAAAGAAATGGGTTCTGAAGGGTGATACGTACGAAGGATTTATATCTTCATATAGAGTGCTTTTGATTTCAGTCCTCTCGCATTCACATACACTTTCGTTATATTCTTTGTTTTTATATGCCGTGTCGTGTATATGCCGCTTACTTATGAATTTCTTCTCTTTAAACTTAAGTTTAATGTTCTCCTTTTCATACTCTTGTAGTGTTATCTTAAAGTACTTTTCTCGTACTCTTAGAAAAATTGAAAAAGTGATGCCGTTTTTCATTAAGGTTAGCTCACACTTAGCAAATTAATAACTGCATGAAACAATTATATGCAGCCAGATAAAATATATCATCGAGGTAATCTCAGTCGAATTCAACGTAACTTTTAGTTGCTATAGCATTTGATTAAGTGCCTCCCATTGTTTAGCAAGCAGCTTCGAAGAACTTTTTTCTTATTTTAATATCTTTGAGATCCATTTCAAATGGAAATGACATTTTTCACATTCTTTTTGAAACTTAAAGTTGCCGAAAAAAATAAAAAATTGCTTAGTTTGGCAAGTACAAACAACCAATGGTCTTTAAATGCCAGCAACTTAAAGTTATCAGACCGTAAATCGAATTTTAATCAAGTGACATTTTCGCAATAAATTTCTGACAAATACAAAATTCAACTAAAATTAAGTCAATATCTTTTGACACTAAGTTTTTTTCCCTTGGAAAACTTGAATTTCAATTACAACGTTGTTATTTTTAATGAGGAAAAGAATATAATTGAAAAGTGATTATGTAGAACACTTATTTTAGAAACTATGTTCTTGATAGTTAAGTACCCTCACAATCACTCTGTGGAAAATTAAACAGTTGTATTCTTTTATATGGCTTGCAAACAATAATAATATCTCTTTAGTGTCACTTTTGCGAATTATTCGTAATCTGAACTTGAACGCAAACTTCAGAGCTCATCGAACACATGCTTCCAATAAAATCAAACCACATTTACATGTGGCCTGTTTTTTCCTTTTAAACTTGTTCATTTCAGACTGGTTGAGAAATAATAAAATTTTATTTCACAATTTTTTTTACTATTTTGTTATATTTTTAGATTAAATGGCAATAATACGATGTGTAATTTGAGTTTTGTTAAATTTGTTTACAATCTTCACAGCGAAAACAAAAGAGAAATAAAGAGAAATCTTTAAATATTTCGGATTAAGAATTTGGATTCTCTTAGTTATTTCTCCTTTCCTTAAATTATCTTTATTTTTATTTTTTTGTGTATTATAGATGATTCCCCTTTTTCAGTTATCTTTGCACTTATTTTCTTACTCAATATATTCTGTTTCTCTTATTTCCCCCTCTCTTTCATATATTTGTGTTTTGATACTTTTATTTGTATTTATCACCACAATATTCTACAAGCCTCTAGAAGCATATTCGAGAAATATTTCTTTTCCTTAAAAATCATATAAATAGCTGACTCGGCTCTCTTAGCTTCATTCAGTATTCAGATTTCATATTGAAATTGAAAATTAAATTGCAAAGTGCAACAAGAAGTAACGAACTTTTGTGAGTGAAGATTTTTAAAAGTGGTTATAAAGTTAAAAGTTAAATCAAATTCAGTAAAATAAAAGTAAGAAAAGTGAATTTTGTTAATCTTTCAAGCATAAACCAAAGTAAAAACAAAAAAGATGCCAGCAATCGGTATTGATTTGGGAACTACCTACTCCTGTGTCGGAGTTTTCCAACACGGCAAGGTAGACATCATCGCAAACGACCAGGGCAACCGAACAACGCCCAGCTATGTGGCGTTCACAGACTCAGAACGACTCATCGGTGATGCGGCCAAGAACCAGGTTGCCATGAATCCCAAAAATACAGTGTTCGATGCAAAGAGGTTGATTGGGCGAAAGTTTGACGACCAGAAGATCCAGGATGATATGAAGCATTGGCCATTCAAAGTCGTGAGTGACTGTGGAAAACCAAAGATTAGTGTTGAGTTCAAGGGGGAGCAAAAGTCATTCGCTCCAGAAGAAATCAGCTCGATGGTTCTTACAAAGATGAAGGAGACTGCTGAGGCCTACTTGGGCCAGACACTCAGAGATGCAGTTATCACAGTTCCAGCCTATTTCAATGACTCGCAGCGGCAAGCAACCAAAGACGCTGGAGCCATTGCTGGGTTGAATGTGCTCAGAATCATAAACGAACCAACAGCAGCAGCCTTGGCTTATGGTTTGGACAAAAATCTGTCTGGTGAACGAAACGTGCTCATATTCGATTTGGGAGGTGGAACCTTTGATGTGTCCATACTGACCATCGATGAAGGGTCGCTGTTCGAAGTAAGGTCGACGGCTGGTGATACACATTTGGGAGGTGAAGACTTCGACAACCGTTTGGTGAATCACTTCTCAGAAGAATTCAAACGCAAATACAAGAAGGATCTGAAGTCGAATCCTCGAGCTCTTCGACGCTTGAGGACAGCAGCAGAAAGAGCCAAGCGTACACTCTCATCTAGCACTGAAGCCACCCTTGAAATTGATGCTCTATACGAAGGAATCGACTTCTACACGAAGATTAGTCGAGCCCGATTTGAGGAGTTGTGTTCGGATCTATTCCGCTCGACTCTAGACCCCGTGGAGAAAGCCTTGAAGGATGCTAAAATGGATAAGGGTCAAATACACGACATCGTTTTGGTGGGAGGTTCAACAAGGATTCCAAAAGTGCAGAATCTCCTTCAAACGTTCTTCAATGGAAAAACCTTAAATCTGTCGATCAATCCGGACGAGGCAGTTGCCTATGGCGCAGCCATTCAAGCAGCAATCCTGAGTGGTGACAAGAGCAGTGAAATTCAGGATGTGCTTCTAGTCGATGTGGCTCCCTTGTCTCTGGGCATCGAAACAGCCGGAGGTGTGATGACGAAACTGATTGAACGAAACTCAAGAATTCCGTGCAAACAGTCGAAAACGTTCACTACTTACTCCGACAACCAGCCAGCGGTGACCATCCAGGTGTTCGAGGGAGAAAGGGCGCTCACCAAAGACAACAATCTTTTGGGAACATTCAATTTGACTGGCATTCCACCAGCACCTCGTGGTGTTCCACAGATCGATGTGACCTTCGATTTGGACGCTAATGGAATCTTGAATGTTGCTGCCAAGGAAATGGGTTCTGGTGCAGCGAAGAACATCACAATCAAAAACGACAAGGGTCGACTATCACAAGCCGAAATCGACCGAATGGTATCTGAAGCGGAGAAGTACCAGGAAGAGGACGAAAAACAGCGTCAACGCATCGCCGCTCGCAACAGCTTAGAAGGATACGTGTTTAACGTCAAACAAGCAGTTGAACAGGCCGGCAACAAGCTAGAACAGTCTGATAAAGATAGAGCCTTGCAATGCTGCACTGAAACAATCAAATGGTTAGACAACAACACTACAGCCGAGAAGGAAGAATTCGAGCATAAAATGGAAGAAGCAACAAGAATCTGCAGTCCAATTATGACCAAAATACACACAGGAGCTGCAGGTGGAGCTGGAGGTCAGCAGCAATCAGCTAACTTTAAGCAACAGGCAAATGGCTTTGGCAACGGCTACAGTGGCCCAACAGTAGAAGAAGTTGATTAAATCTTGTCTCTTTTAATTGAATATAATCGTTTTAAAACTGCTTTTTATCAAATATTCCTATTATTCAGAAATCATTACCATATAAAAATTACATTTATAATCTAAGATGAGTGCCGATCGGGCTCCGATTCAAGACTTAAAAGTTATAAATTTGGTGTTATGTTTGTTATAGGTTTTATCTATGTATTAAAGAAAAGGTTAATAAATTGTTTAAATAGACTGAAAATGTTACATTATATGAAATATAATAAAATACTCATAAAGAGTAATTCAAATTAATATTCGTCTTTTATTTAATACGAAAGAATAGCATTGATTTCTTTCGAATGGTTCTGAAGTCCTTAACTGAAACTGGGTGTTGAACATTTCAAATAATATGGAAGTTGGGGATGACAACAATCGGCAAATGGTTTTTTTAACGGTAGGGGACAAACTGTAGAAGAAGTTGACTAAATCTGTCATATAATAATCAATAATTTTATTAACTGTGATCTCAGAATTTAATTTTTGTTAGTTTATACAGGGTGTCCCGTAAGTAATGGATAACCCTGAAATGCCGCATAGTAGACTTTATGACCGTCCTGAAAACTGATAAAAAAAAGTTCTATCCCAACCACAAGAAAAGTTATATGCATTTTTTTGTTCAGTGCATTATTTTTTTTCTTACTTTACATTTTTGAATACCACGACTACAAGTGAATGAGTTCCATCATTTTTTTTTGCAGGAATATTTTACATTACTTGGGTCAACACATAAGTAAAAGAAAATTATCATAACTGTTGGACTTCTTAGAGAAAAAAATTATTTAACATTGAATTTCAATGCAAAATGTGAAAACAAATAATTTTTGAAAAAGTTAAATCATAGCTGGTATAAAAAAAATGCATGAATACCTGAGTGGCCAACTATTTTAAAAATATGCGCGTTAAATGCAGATTTCAAAATGGTATTACTTATTATTATATCTGGAGTCAATAGCAAGTTATTGGTAAAAATCTGCAATACTAGAGTAAATTTACCAAAAACAAAAGTTTTCAAAATTAGCACAGTAAACGTGAAAATAATACCAAGCGTTGAACATAGCAGATTTTTGATTTATTAGCTGTTTCTACGATGTTGTCCTTATGATAAATCCAAGCTTTCAACTTCTAGGGCCGAATGCATTCATGATAAAAATGTCAAAAAAGTGCAAAAAACGGTTACATTTTCGAGCTTGTTTTGAATTTTACCTGCTCTATTGGGCTTTAACAAACCCATCAAATATTTTGTTGGTTGCTATTAGTTTAATTGTTATTTTATCTAAACAAAAAGTTTTTGAGCCAGCTTTTAATCACATGATCACTTAGTTAGAAAACAAAAACAAAAATAGATAATTTTTTAATTTTTTTTTATTTAAAGCAACTGTTTTCCACCCACTCTTATACAGGTTCTGCACCTCCGAATAAATGAACGTCTTAGTGAACGTGCAAGGTTTTTCTCAGAAATTTGTAATGCAGCTGCCTCCACACGATTTCTTAGCTCCTCTAAAGACCTGATCGGCTTGCTGTATACGATTTCCTTAATGCATCCCCAATAAAAAAAATCAAGTGGATTTAGGTGTCGTGCTATTGCTCGGATTGATACTGTGGGATCTCGGTCAAGTTCCGCAAGCACTAAGTCTTCGGTATCTCTTCGAGGGGGTCGTCCCACGCCAGCACCACCAACACCACTACAAGGCAGCCTTCCTTCCGAGAAACAGCTATGGACTCTTATAAACACTCGATAATCCGGGTGACGTGCGTTAGGGTACCTTTCCCTATACAGAGTCGCAGTTTCGTTTGCGTTGCCTTTGCACTCTCCATAAATGAAATGCATGTTTGCATATTCTTGTGCAGAATACAGAATACGTGGCATCGAAAAAGTTCAATCAAACGTCTTAATTATCAAAAAGCAGGTTCAGGAAAACAGCTATTTAGACCGTTAATTCTCCTGAAGAATGAACAATAAAAACGATATAAATAAGTGTTCGTCGTGGTCTTAATCTTATGAATTAAGATCAAATTACAAAAACTTTAATTCAAAATTTACGATTTATGCGTTCTCACTTTCTCAGGATTTTACAATTTACTATTCAAAAAACCCAATTAAAATTGAATCAGAAGACTTTTTGTTTGGAGAAAATAACAATTAAACTAATAGCAACCAACAAAATATTTGATGGGTTTGTTAAAGCCCAATAGAGCAGGTAAAATTCAAAACAAGCTCGAAAATGTAACCGTTTTTTGCACTTTTTTGACATTTTTATCATGAATGCATTCGGCCCTAGAAGTTGAAAGCTTGGATTTATCATAAGGACAACATCGTAGAAACAGCTAATAAATCAAAAATCTGCTATGTTCAACGCTTGGTATTATTTTCACGTTTACTGTGCTAATTTTGAAAACTTTTGTTTTTGGTAAATTTACTCTAGTATTGCAGATTTTTACCAATAACTTGCTATTGACTCCAGATATAATAATAAGTAATACCATTTTGAAATCTGCATTTAACGCGCATATTTTTAAAATAGTTGGCCACTCAGGTATTCATGCATTTTTTTTATACCAGCTATGATTTAACTTTTTCAAAAATTATTTGTTTTCACATTTTGCATTGAAATTCAATGTTAAATAATTTTTTTCTCTAAGAAGTCCAACAGTTATGATAATTTTCTTTTACTTATGTGTTGACCCAAGTAATGTAAAATATTCCTGCAAAAAAAATGATGGAACTCATTCACTTGTAGTCGTGGTATTCAAAAATGTAAAGTAAGAAAAAAAATAATGCACTGAACAAAAAAATGCATATAACTTTTCTTGTGGTTGGGATAGAACTTTTTTTTATCAGTTTTCAGGACGGTCATAAAGTCTACTATGCGGCATTTCAGGGTTATCCATTACTTACGGGACACCCTGTATATGAATGAACTCTTACTTTTCAAATGTTTAAAATAATTACATTTTCGTTTTTCACGAATATGAAAGGAAATCTTCAAGTCATAAGCTGCATAACAAATTATTACGACGAGGAAGACGTAACTTACATAATAAACATACACAATATTCGTAATCCATATTTTGATAAATAAAAAAAACATTATTTACCAGGAGACTGAATTTTAACATGAGTGCCATCAATGGCGCCAATAACATTTGGAAACGATGCTATTTCAAAAAAATCCCTTTTAGTTTTTAATATATCAGTTGTACTATCAGGAAATGTGATCTAGGCATTAGCAAGTCTAGCTATTGCTTTGGAAACTTTCAAAACTATCCTTGAAACTGTCGAAACATATATCCCTCCAAAATCAGCTATGCTTAGAAGGTGGTTTCCAGTTGCAAAAAACCGCAAGGCGACCAAAAGTTGGTTGATAGGAGCTATGGAGTTGTTTCTGAGAACACAAATAAAATTCAATTTCTATAATTTAATTAAAATGACTGTACCTTTTTTTTAAAACAACTATGGTTATTTCCCTTGTTAAACGAAATCTTTTGTAAAACGAGAGCTCATCAAACGACGAAAAATATTCATTTCTCTAGTATATTTGGCGAGGAACTCCAAGTTCAACAATTTCAAGGATTTCAACGTCATCATTAAATACATCCAGGATTTCGAAGTCCGTTTTATTTTGTTTTATTGATATTGATTTTTTTTAAATCACTATTTATATTAGCTTACAAGAACGTCCAAAAATTGCTATAAGGATATATTCAAACATTTATGTCTTACTTAAATAATTTATGCGACACTTCCTCTTACACATAAATTATGTTTGACTTAAATGACTTTTATGTTTAGGTTTGAGTTTGGTGCAAAGCAATATGTGTCAATTCGTATCAGCAAACGGGCCACCCCAGTCGTTGTTCGAGTTTTCTGCAATCTAAAAAATAGTTAAGAAGTCAAGCAGGCAAGCAGTGAATAGTTGTTTTACAATTTACATTTTCACCTTGTTTTTCTTTGACTTGATTGTCACCGTCAAACTCGTTCTCCAAGCCATGAACAGTTTTTGGGTTCATAATGGAGATAGCCAGTTCAAAATTTGGGTCTGTCGGTTTGAAGGGCTTCCCACCACCAGTTTGCACACTAGAAAATTTTTCTTGAGCAGCTTCCTTCCGGGTTTCGGCTTTGTAGTTTCCATACAGCCTTTTTAAAGACTCGCTATTCCTATAACACGAAGCTCCGGATTCGCTGTTGAAATTTTGCTCAATACGACGTCAAGCACTTTCCTTTTCCTTCCATGTAGAGGCATCAGTTTTTTTTGTTCTCTATTACAGCTCTTTCTTCATAAATGCATTGAAGAAGCATAATCAGCCCTATCATGAATTCCATCGTAATCGGAAATTTTTACGAATCCCGAACAACTGTATCATGAAATCCGTTCGTAGTGGAAAATCTCATACAATTTTGCATTACGAATGGATTTCATGATACAGTTTTTCGGGATTCGTAAAAATTTCCGATTACGATGGAATTCATGATAGGGCTGAATGTTTTCTCGTTTAGTGAAAAGTTGGGATTTCTTTTCTTCATTTTGTCATTTTATTTTAACAAAAAAACAATTTTAGAACACAATTAGAACCAACAATTAACAAAACACCACCGACCGTTTCAATTTTGAATTTTTTCACGAATTTTAATATTTTGACGTTTTGTTTAGGACGAAGTGAACTAAGATGTGTTTTAAATCTGCTCCTTTGCTAAGTTCAATATAAATTTGTATGTGCAACATAAATAAATTTATGTTTTACTTAAACGCTATGTGAAACTTAGCTAGTAACAAGATTTATGTTTCGTATCAGCAAACGGGCTTAAATATATTAGTCCTCTTATATTTAAGAATATGATTTATATTTTTGGAATAACTTGTTTCTAGGAAATCGAAGTTTTCCCTCTGAGAAACCACTGAGTGTGGAACCGAGGTTGGAAATGAAGAATATACCCACAAGTTTTATTTTTATAAAAATCCTTTTTTTATTGCCACCAACTTTAATTCAAATTTCCTTCAACTTCGTTTACATATACAATTTAATTAGCTCGTCACTCACTGCAGATGGAGTCAGTATTCCCAAATCTGTGAATAAAAGAGTAATATAGGCTGGTGGAGTGTAATCGACTAGTGGATGGCTCTTGGAAACGTCACTGAGGTCTTTAGCTCGATACTGAAAGAAAATACAAATGTAAAACTGAAATTTTCATAAGATTTACTCAATAAAATTACCTTGTACTCGTCTGGAAGATCTCTCTGGTTCAGTGGATAAAGTCTGGTGAACTTGAAACTCTCAGCGAGCACATAGAAGGGTTTCTTCATTTCACGTGCACAGAGACCCATCGTGAAGCTGCCCACTCGATTTATGATGCCACCACTTTCAACAACTCCCTCAGCTCCAACCATAACTATGTCCACACTTTCCATGACATAACCAATGGCAGAGTCTAGAATCAGTGTTGTTTCGATGCCAGCCTTTTCAAGATCACGACACATCTGGGAACTAAAGACTTGGGTCAGTTGGTGTTTTTTTAATTTGCTAGGGAACTTAAAAACTTACCCAGAATTATCTGGGCCACCATTTGTCACGTAAACATGAAACTGTTTGTTTGACTTGGTAGCTGTGATGAGGGTCTGTAGGACTACTCTCGATCTGGAGTGTGTCAACACTCGGCAGACATCGGTTACGAAAAGAGCAGCCTGACGAGCGATTACGATTCTCGATTGTTCCAGCTTGGCCAGGAAAATCTTGCCCCGATGCAACATAATTTGTCGGCATTCTTCCATGTGCTTGTCATCCAAGCTGAGTGTGATGAATCGGCAGAATAGCTCACCACCGGACACGATGGCAGCAATAGAGATATCGGTCCTTCGCATGGCATCGACTGCATTGCGCATTGTTTCATGCAGAATGTGTATGGTTTCAACTGAAATAAAAGGAAAAGATTGAATCACATCTAGGAAGAAAAAGATTTAAGTTAAACGAACATTGTTTCTTTTCTAGAATCATGAGAAGCGTCTTGATAGCTGCGATTCCAGAATTGAGATCTTTGTCCTTTTCCATGAGATTGAGGAAGTATTGGACGACATCTGAAAGAGGTTTTATTTTTGTTGTGTTATTCAAAACAGTAGGTAATGATATTTGGATTTCTTGTTTACCAAAGTCACCAGATTTATTTGTTTTATTTTTGGGAGACATGGCAAATCGGAAAAGCAAAGAAAATAAAAAAGTATTTCGCAAATATTTAGGTGAATGTCGTTGGCGTCGTTGACAGATGGTTTTTTCTTTGACATTTCATAATTGTCACAGCTTACGGCTAACTTGGGGTACTGTCATCGGGAGACAATCTGCGCTTACACTCTTCAGTTCATTTCTATGTTATTTTCAGAATTATCGATAATGCTAGGATGGAATCATATTACACCACCATGACACTGAAGTCGCATGCGATAATTAATCGTTTGTTCCTAATTCTAAAATATCGGAATTTTTTTGTATATGTACTCTGATAAAACTTACGCTTCAAATAAATTCAGGTGACTCATCAAAAGTGTGAAAATGCGTATATGATCACCCTAAGACAAAGTAGAAAATAACTGGTATTAATGGAGCTATGGTTAGTGCGTAGGACTGTTATGTCAGAGGTCTTATGTTTTTGTTTTCAAGGATACTACATCTTGCAAGTAATTGACAAATCTTCCAAGGGTAAAACTGTAAGTCCCCTTGTTTGTTTTTTGTTTTTTGAAAGAAAAGTACAGCGTTTTCTCTATGAAAACAACATCAGACACTGCTCGTGTTGCAGAACCATATCCTTTTCATAAAATTGTCCTTTAACAATTCGCCCATATGCCTCGTATGTCCTCGATAGCTTTACGATTTTGGAGCATTGGCATATCCCCTATAATCCACCTGACCACAAAGAAAAAAGTGTAAAGATCTTGGTAGCCAATTGTAGTAACCACTTCAAGAAATAACGCGGTCAGACTAATTTTCTTGTAAAATTTCGATTGTTTTTTGTGAAGCACGTAACACCATCTTTTGAAATCAAAAGTCGCCTACATCAAAGTCTTCCAAATCCACCCATACACAAATTATTAAAAATATATGTAGCTCGTTTGCGTAATACTAATCTACCACCATGACTTCTAGTTTTAACTCAAGTTTAAATGCCTTTAGATTTTAATCTTTATGCAAAATACGGTGGGATGCCTAGTTCTAAGGATCAACGACATTGACATACTAGACATGGACTGTCAGTAGCCAATGTTGATGTCATCTATTCCTTAACGCTACTAGCCATTCTGTAGGTCTAGCGGAAATAAAATGAAGATTCTGATATTTTATTTACGTCTTGCTTTTTGTTGTCAATTTTTTATTTCAATATTTTATTTCAACAGACCCAACCACCGCAAATACCGCCACCACAAATGCAAAAATCGTCAACAAAATCGAGCAAGTGAGCACAACCCAATACTGGAAACAAGCGTTTATTCGGTCTGAGTTCTTTTGCGTAGTCCTTGTCAAAATCAAAAGATTTTGATTTTTTGAAGTATAATATAAAGTCCTTCAACTGAATTGAAGTTGGTTGGTTTGCTTTCAAAACAGCGTCAGTCGAATTTTTGAATTTAAAGCAAGTTGATCTATTGCTAAAAATGACTCTCAACGCGAACACGAATATTTGGAAACAATGTTGTCCAAATAGTTCAAAATCATCCAGCTTTTTGGAAAATAAAAAGCGCCAAATATCGGAATAAAATGAAGAAAAACCAGGCATGGGATTTAGTTTTAGAGAAGTATAAAAAAATTGACCCTGACGGTACCATGGCCTCAATTAAAAACAAAATAACTAACATCAGAACGTGCTACCGTCGTCGCGTCGGGAGCTGAAAAAAGTAGCCGATTCCCTAAAATCTGGAGCTGGGGGAGAAGATGTTTATATTCCCTCGTTATGGTATTTTTACGAGTTGGATTTTCTTCGAGACCAAGAAGAGGCTTCCGAAAGCGTCTCAACAGTAGATTTAGATGTTGAGGCGTTAAAGGTAAATATTTGTAAGTTAAGACATTTTTTTTAAATTCAAATTTGTTTTAGGAAATTCGGCCTAAACGCCGCAAGAACCATCCAAAACAAGATTTTCTGCAACAAGCCTGCGCCCAACTTGAATCGATGAACAAAAATGACGATAAAGATGATGCAATTATTCATGCAAAGTGCTGGGTATGTTCCTTCAGGAAACTTGACCCTGAGCAACGGCTTTATGCAAAAAAAGCATTGAAGAAATTCTCATTATTGGTGAACTTAAACAACTAACATTGCATTCTATTATATCACCATCAATGCCATCATCATCAAGAACTACAAATAGCTACAAACATTTTTTACCATCGCCACCCATTTCCATATCTCCTATGTCCAGTTCCTCACCAAATAAATCCCATCAATCATCGTTAATCCAACCATCACATTCCACATCATCACCTTCATGTAGTTCATTACCACAAAAATATGTCTATTTGACCCAACAAGGAAGTCAAAGTTGCTCCCAGAAAATTTTTGATTTAAGATCAAAATTCCTTGAGAACTCAAGAACTAAAAGAAAACAATATTTAGGATTCATTAACCCAAAACAAAGAAGACGAATATTCCAGCATATCGGAACTTTTTGAAGACAGAGCATTTTGTTATTGACATTTTTGTTAACTACACTTTTGTTTTTTTTTTTTTTTATGTGGTAAGTTTCAGACCTATTAGACGTCTTCGTTGGACGATAGAGCTTCATAAACTGGTCCATTCTTTCGTTTCAAAAAGTTGTGGAGAAAACAACAAGCCAAGACTATCTTTGTCGCTTTTTCGGGTCGCAAGTTAATGGGCTTTAGCAAAACTTGGAAACGGTGAGCAAGAATACCAAAAGCATTTTCTACACGAACTCTTGATGAGCTAAGGCATTTGTTAAAATTCAGCTCTTGCGGAGATAATTGTGTACCTGAATACGGCTTCATTATATGCTCTTTTAATGGGAAAGCATCGTCTGCCACGAATACATACTTTTCTTCACCCGTAACAAGTTCTTCAGCATCTGGAAAATGGAGCGAACCGCTTTCTAACATTTTGGAAAATGTTGTGTGCCCAAAAACTCCAGCATCGGAGTTTCGGCATTTTTCCCAACATCCATCATCAAAAATTCACTTTTAGTATTAACGATGTCCATTAAAACGATGTTAAATGTCTTCTTGTAATTGAAGTAAAAAGATCCTGAATTCGGTGGCTTCCGTATTTCGACGTGCTTCCCATAAATTACCCCAAGCCAATGTGGAAATCCACTCACATTAAAGAATTTTTCGGATTCTATTTTCCAATCACCAACTGTTTGGGGTAGCTAAAAGAAACACAAAAATATAGGGCTAGTGATTTATAGCATAAACAAGAAAAAACGTACCTTTATGTATTCCCTTAATACATATACATATAATATAGATTCGCATGTTTCAATAACAATTTTTCCTATTGCTTGTGGCGAAACTGCATACAAAAAACTTTAGATCTTCGAAATCGTTACCCTTCGCAAGGTACATATCTGAGGGTTATGGAAAGTCAGCTTCCTGGAGATATTGCATCCCTCATAAAAGTGTCTTCTCTTTTGATCAACGGAGTTATTTGAAGTAAGAGTTCATCAAAAGGTTTCGCATTCATTCTCGAAAAATTTGCAAAGTCAATTGGTGCACTTATTTTCGTAAATCTTACAAGTCTTTTATTTGAAAAGTCTTTTTTATTTTTTAACCAATTCTTTGTCCAAATTCTACGTTTTTTAACACTTTCTTCTCTTTCATTAAAGTAGCGCGACCAACGAACGACGAATGAATTACAAAATGTGAGTTTATATACGTTTGAAGACATATTTCCAGACAAATTCTTAACAAGACGATAGCAATATACATAGTTTCTATTTGATTTATGATGCATACTTTTACTTTTCAATATCATATATTAATAAATTTAAGAAAACAAATTTATTCGTCGCGAAAAAAATTGTAGTTGATACGAACTGTCAAACTTTATTCGCGTTCCACATTATCCACACTCGCAACGAATAAAATAATCGCGCGTACTTAACCTAAAAAAATCATTCTTGTTTTGGTTTCGGTGGTGAATGGTGTTCGGCTGTTAAACTTCATTCGCGACGAATTAAAAACTCTCATGTGAAAGAAATGTCAAAATCGACGAATATTCGTTGGTCGTTGGTCGTGCTCATGTGAATATTAGCCGCGTTTTATTATCACCATGATCTGACCCGGATCAGATCATGATAATAAAACAGCATTGGATCATCATATTTTTTGTTATTTAAAGTTTGCTAGCAGTGTCAAATTCGTTCTTTCAAAAGTGACATTACGAAGCAAAAAAAAAAACACACATTCCAAAAATGGAAGCTCCACAATTTTGAAAATGCTTCTGCAAATCACCATTGCACTCTCAAACTCAAAGCATCCAGGAACGCTTTGGTCTCACATGTAGTCCAGATTCTTTTTGACCTTTTAATAAATGTGACACTTAAATAATTTAATTAAGAGATTAGTTACAATTTATTTGAACATCTTTTCTCCCATTTGTGCTGCAGATTTCTCGATTTATTTATATTTTTTGACATTTAAAGCAGGGTTGCCCAAAGAACATTTTGCTCAATGATTTTTTTTTGTTCCTTTTTTTGGGGGAAATAATACCCATAAATTATGTCAAATATACATTTTTTTGGACTTAATTATTTTAATTTCACCAATTAATATCTAGTTTTGTTAAAATATCTAATTATTTCATGGATTATATACCAAATAAATAAATATAAAGCTTCTCACTTTCTATTTAAAAAATATTTTATTTCAGTCAAATGGAAATGTTTATATGGCAATACAGGTTTTATTTAATTTGTTTGCAATGATACCAACATTTACATGTGAAATAACAATGATAAAGCGCTCCTTGTTGTGAAAAAAAGAATTAAATTTTGGATCTCAAATTGAGATCCAACCACAAAGCAGGATCTTGTGTTGTTGTTGTAATGCATGTAAACTCAAGATCCGGATCAGATAATGGTGATAATAAAACGCGGCTATTGCTTAATACTTATCGAATTCCTTATAGTGTGCTTCGTGTTTTTATTTTGGATGCTGATTGCTCGTTGGTCGTGAAAACCCGCTGTAGAGTTTCACAGGTTGATAGAGTAATTTCAACAAAATTATTGTAAGCAGTCACTGATATGTATAATAAAATCTCGTTTCTGTAGTCTCGATTTAAGTATTTTTTTAGATACAAAATCCCCATCTCGTCTAGTGCGAGTGCGGCCTTGGAAAACTTTGCTATCGATATAATTTCATTTGACAGCTTATCGCCCATCTATAATTTATCTGTCAAACAAACATCGCTTGCGACAAATCAAAAATGAAAAAAAAAATATATTTTACGATCTTTTCGACATTACGGTAAATGTAAATCTAACATCGTAAATCACAAATAAAGTGAGTGGTGAAGTTTGATATGCTGTGTCATAGTAATTTGGAAAGAAATTCGATATTTTGATTGATTTCACTTGTTCATTTCCAATTATTGTAAGTAAAAACCAGAAATTAAATATCTTCTCAACTGATATTTATTAAATAACTATGGATTTTCAATAAAAATTGTTGGAAAATCTTCATTTAAAGTTTGGCGCATCGTTCAAAGTTTTCTTTTTATATGTACTATGTACTGACTACGGTGTGTGTGTGTTGAAGGTTTCACTTTACTTTGTGAACGAACATGGAATTGGGATGAGTCCCTTCGTCTTCGCTATCGCCATCCCCAGCGCCATCGAAAAATGCAATTTGCAGCGAAGGCGAACGAAACGACGACGACGATAGACCGATAGACGAGACACCATTGTGGCGGCCATTTTATTTGTCCCCCCATCCCCCGTTTTTATTTGTGGACAAAATAAAAAAGTTTTTTTAAACTATTTTCTTTTCATTCAAATTAAATTTGCTTTAAAAACTCAAATCTGGATCTGGGGGATTGGGGAAAATATTAAAATTACTGTTTGCCTTTGCAATTAATGTTAATTTAAATTCCCAGAAAATACCTAAACCCAAGGAACTCTGTATACAAATTCTTGAGAAATATGTTTCATTTTGTGATGCTTTTATATTTCTATTGATGTCGAAAAAACAGATGAATCAATTTCTAATTACTTACTATTTCAGGTGACCATCTATTCCAAGGAAAATCAATCGTTGTCGATTTTATTATTTTCGTTTTTTGGTTAATTGTTAAAGTGCGTGCAAAAACCTTACATATAAAAATAAAAGAAGAAATTCTGTGAACAGAAATACGGATGAAACAATCTCGTTGTGAATTCCTCTTGAATCTTATTGGAATAAAAATTGTTTGCCATTCGTCGTCGGGCACAGTGTGATAGATCATCACTCAGCAGAGGAGTCGTCATCTTATCACAGGTGAGTTGTTGTGAATCATGAGATGCATAATTTCAAGTACCTGCCTATTTTATTTTTTATTTATCACAGTGACTATAACTATAAAGTGCGCGAAATAAACAGTTTATTGTTTGATGTCCCGAAGTAATACAGTTTGTCCACGCCACGATAATAATTAACAGTTTATTTTTAAATTGGGAGAAGATTTTATATGCAAAAATGACAGGTTAGTTTGTATACTAGATGTCTAGGAATGGGACACAAAGAAAATAGGAAAATAAAGCAAATGATTTGCGTTGTTTTGGGTGTGTAATGATATAGGTACTTTAAAGAAAACATCGTCCGTCTGCAACTCCTACGCACCCCTTTTAAAAATGAAGTTCAGGTTGGCTAAACCCTTTAATTCTTTTGACTTGTGACTTATACCAACCCACGCATGAATATTAAAGGGAGGATGTTAACAAGAGGTCTACTGGCTTTTTTAAAAATAATATTCTAAAACAGTTAGTTTTTTTTTTTTAAGATTCTGAATTGAATCTGCTCTGAAATAAATGCAAAATTTAATTTTTAGACTTATGTTAAATGTGGAGGTATGTTTATTATTATGTATGTGTTACTCGTATTTTTTGCCTGTCCTTATTTTCCTTTGTAAACAAAAAGTTTCTAGCTTCGAGTCTTATAGATAGAATATATCGTGTGTTTAAATTTGTTTACGAATTGTTGATATTCTTCCATTGTGCATTTTTAATTAGATTTAGTTGAAGTTGACGGTATGAGGACTCTACTACTCATGCACACAAATATTTAATTTTGAATTCTTTAAGACCAAGCGTAATTAACAATAATCAGATCATGTTTATCAGTTTACGTGCTTTTAGCTTCTTTTAGAGTAGAAATAGTTACGCAGGAAATTTTATTTTGATAACAAATTAAAGCTACGAGGTGTGTTCAAAAAGTACCCGGACTTTGCGTTTTTAAAACAAAAATATTTATTTATTCTTGTTATTTTTATTGTACTATTCGTACTAGAATGTCAGCTTGTTAGACTTGACCATTCCTGTTAATTTCATTGAATGTTTTTGAACAACAACAACAACTTAAAGGTGCTACCACTCATTGTTTTTGGCTGGAGATATAGCTATTTCGTGCTTTGCCACTTTTGCACTCATCAGTCTCCTTTTTTGTGGTGCTGAGCTTTAATCCAATTTTATTTATTCGTTTACATCAATGTGGTCCCCTTATAATATAATACACTTATGCCATCGTTTTTTCCAATCTTCCAACCACTTTTGATATTCACTTTTTGATATGTCTGAGCATTCTCAGCGATTCCGCCTTTTTTTTTCAATCGACGAAAAACGCCGTCCTTTCATGGGTCTCTTCAATTTTGGAAACAGTAAAAAGTCACACGGAGCCATATCTGGTGAATTTGGAGGTTGGGGAATGACTACGGTATTGTTTTTGGCCAAAAAATTACGAACAAGCAACGACGAGTGAGCAGGTGCGTTATCGTGGTGCAAAAGCCATGAATTGTTTTCCCATAAATCTGAGCGTTTTTTCGGATTTCCTCACGCAAACGTCGCATAACTACAAGGTAATACTCCTTATTAACCGTACGACCTTGTGGTAAGAACTCTTGATGCACTATGCCATTATAATCGAAGAAAACAGTAAGCAAAACCTTCACATTTGATCGAACTTGACGTGCTTTTTTCGCTCTTGACGTTGGATGCTTCCAGGTGGACGATTGTGCTTTGGTTTCGACATCATAACCGTACAACCATGTTTCATAACCAGTTATGACCCTTTCAAGCAAACTTGGATCGTCGTTGACGTCATTTAACAGCTCTTGAGCGATGTTCATGCGATTGTTTTTTTGGTCAAAATTCAGCAGTTTCAGCAAAAATCGCCGAGTCATAAAAACACGTCGAACCTTAGCAACTACCACAGACAAAGTAAACAGTGAATATAGCTGAAAATTGCATCATACTTTAGGGACATGTATACCAACACAATACAAAAAAATATTTGACCTTCGGACTCTCCAGACCCGCGAAATTTAAAAATTCCGGGTACTTTTTGAACACACCTCGTACACTGTGGATGACCCATCTATTCAATGGATTGAGCCTTAACAAAATCAATTGTTTGAATTGATTTGTGAAGTTTGTGTTTTCATTAAATTAAATGTTTTTACACATTTGATCAAAGACTTTCAGCAAACAAATGATTTCAAACCAATTTTTCGTTCTCAAGTATAGTGGCCAAATGTTAGATTACTTACTTACTTACTTACTTAAGGTGGCCCTACAGTCCTGTGTGAACTAGGTCCCCAGCTAGATGTTTCCAGTTTCGCGCTCCAAGTTGGGTCACTTTCCACTTATGCTCTCCACCTGATTCGCGGCCTTCCTCTACTGCGCTGTCCTGTGGTGTGAGTTCGAAGACTTTCCGGGCCGGAGCATTTTTTTTCATGCGCTCTACGTGACCCAGCCATCTTAGTCGTTGGACTTTTACCCTTTTGGCTAAGTCTACGTCGCTGTACAGCTCGTACAGCTCGTCGTTCCACCTTATCCTCCACTCCCCTTCGATGCATACGGGACCGTAGATCACACGAATAACTTTTCTCTCGAAACGACCAAAGGTGCTTTCATCCGCTTTTGTCATAGTCCATGCTTTTGCACCGCATAGGAGGACGGGGATGATGAGGGTCTTATAAAGCGACACTTTGGTCCCTCGAGAGAGGGCTTTGCTTTCTTAGCCCAAAGAAACAGCGGTCAGCAAGAGTTATTCTTCGTTTGATCTCAGCGCTGGTGTTGTTTTCTGCGTTTACAGCGGAGCCTAGATAGACGAAGTCCTTGACTACCTCAAAGTTACGTGTGTCGATGGTGACGTTTTGACCAAGACGTCGGTGTTGTAGGTCCTTTCTTGACGACAGCATGTACTTTGTTTTGCCCTCATTAACCGTTAAACCCATTTTTGCCGTCTTTGCGTCAATACTCACAAAAGCCCCATTGACATCACGCTGAGTTCTTCCGATTATGGACAGACTTTTGAAAGATAGTGCCTGTAGTGTTGACGTGGGAACTCTGCACTATTCTTTCAAGTACGATGTTAAAAAAATCGCATGACGGCGCATCACCTTGTCTAAAACCTTTTTTGACATCGAAAGGTTCTGTTAAGTTGTTTCCAATCTTTATGGAACAGCGTGAATTCTCCATGGTCATCCTGCACAAACGGACGAGTTTGGCAGGGACGCCAAAACTAGACATGGCTCTATACAGCTCGTCCCTGTAGGTGCTGTCATATGCGGCCTTAAAATCGATGAAAAGATGGTGGGTGTCGAGTTGATGTTCTTGGGTTTTTTCCAGGATCTGCCGTAATGTGAATGTTTGATCGACTGTGGACTTTCCTGGTCTAAAACCACACTGATAAGAACCTATCAGGTTGTTGACGATGGGCTTTAGACGTTCACATACATATTACGGCAGAGAAGATTTTGTAAGCGATGTTAAGTAGACTGATTCCTCTAGAGGGTCTCCTTTTTTCAGAATCGGGCAAACAATACTGAGGTTCCATTCATCGGGCATGCTTTCTTCCGACCATATCTTACAGATAAGTTGGTGCATGCTCCTAACCAAATTCTTACCATTTAAGCCATCAGCTCCGGCGTCTTTGTTAGACTTCAGCTTAGATATGGCAATCTTAACTTCGTCTAAGTCGGGAGGACGAGATTGTTGGCTCTCATCGTCTATGTTGAATGGATCATCCTGCCTGACAGCGGAATTCGCTTCGTCGTCGCCGTTATACAGTCTGCAGAAGTGGTCCTTTCATATCCTCAGCATTGACTGCGGTTCCACTATAATGTTTCCACTTTCGTTTTTGCAAATGTCAGGTTATGGCAACAAAAATGTATGCTAGTTATATTAATTTTTAAAGTAGCCCCTATCTCTGGGTACAATTTGCACAATCGCATCCGTCTTTTCCTATACTATATTGCTGATTGAAGAGCGTCTTGGATTAAATTCATTATAACAGAACTTTAAACATGAATTTAAGATAATCAATGGCATTTTTGCCATTACTAAGAAAATGAACTTGACTTAATTCTGTGTTTGGATTCAGAGACAAAGTCAAGTACTGTATCTTACGAAGGCCAGAAATATAAGGAGCGCCCTCCATAGTCTATTTGGCTAAATTTTTGTAGACATAGCCTCAAACAAAGTAGGAGATAACTTTTTCAAACAAAAATACGCTAAATAAAAGGACTTAACATTTTAGCCAAAACAAAAACCTTACGCAAAACTATTCCATTTTGTGGCCTGAGCAATGCCCAATTCTTGAGAACGCCGTGGAATTGTATGATTTGGATCGTTGATACGAACGCCTGTACAGAGGGGATATTTTCAACACATCTACCAACCTGTTATCTTACTAACACGGCAACATCACACAACAAAAATGTAGACTAAAAATTTGTATTAGGTACCTGTTTACTAGGGAAGAATTACGACCACAAATTGGAGTTAACTCTTTTTAAAGTTGCAGTTATCGACCCCGTATTTCTGTTCAAAATATTTCGTGTACTTAACCATGATGAAAATGTTTACTGATAAAATTGACAATGACAGTTCGATGATTAATGAAAGTGTGCGTTCCAAATTAAATTTAAAGTTATTAAGTCCCTATTAGAAAACCCGAAACATCTGTTAAAATAGTAGAAGTAAATAAAAATTAACTGAAAAAATTGCGAAAAGAAACATGTGTTCTAAAATCGATTTGTAGAATCTACAAAAGCCTGAAACTCCATGGATTTGACATGTTAAGTGAACCAATCCTATGGCATCAAGCTACATACACCATTTATTACGTTTTTTTTTTATACCTAGGCACCTTTTCAGCCTCGGTGGGCATCCCACACATTTAGGAGAACCAGAGCCGCGATACAGACAGTTTTACTTTCACCCGTCTATAAGATGTTCTGCTATTTTTAAAGGGGCCATTAACATGGGTCTAGACAAAATGCCATCTTTGGGCAATGAGTTTTTTTTTTTTAAGTTGAAATTATTCTCAAAATCTATTCTTGTTAAAGTTTTTACACTTGTTCTTGAAATTTAGCTCAGTTCTTCAGAACAGAGTAAATGATTTGCCAACATAAATGGATACTCCTTCTAATGGAACCACATGTTTTTTCTTCAACGTATGTATATGTTGCTCACGATATCAATATTTTGAGAGAACTGACAGGTAATTAGAGCACTAGCATCATTTATTTATTTACTCTCGTTTAATACTAACATAAAGTATAGATAAACGTACATCTAATCTACATTATGGATTATTTAGAATAAAACATAATTTTCTTAAGTTAAATGATTGACATAGTCATTGCTGGAATTAGTTATATTTGAATTCTTATTGTAAATATTGGTTAAAAGATTTAAAGGACTGTTAGTACCATAGTTTGATCTACTGAAAATGTTATAAATTGGTTCGCAAATTATACTGACTAGCTATTAAATTCAATCGACATAGGATCAATGAAGCTGAAATGAACCCGTTGATTAGACCGACAATAAAACAAAATTATAGATACACACTGTGAGTAGTTACAGATGGAAGATTTATTAGTTGAATACGTTGAGCGTAAGGTGCCAAGGTAATTCGATTGGACCATAGTAGAAATCTTAAGCAAAATCTCATAAATCTTCTTTGAACGGACTCCACCATATAATCTGGCGACCTTACTATACAACCATACTCGTAAGATGGATCTTACAAATGAGACATAAAGAGTTTTTAGAACATAAGGATCACGAAATTCTCGAGAAAGTCTTCTAATAAAATCAACAGTCTTATTAGTCTTTTTAATAATATAGTCAAAATGATCAATAAAAGTTAGTTTTAAGTCCAACACCATACCAAGGTTAGTGAAACTTGACAAATTACAAAGTGGTGATAAATTAATCGCATAGTTATAGAAAATCACATTTTTAACTTATCAATATTTAAAACTAAATCATATTGCACCATTCCCAGAAACTTTGAAGGTCTTTTTGTAAAAGATAATACTCGTAGTCTTCAACAGATTTAATTGTTCGCACAATTTTAACATCATCGGCATATATAAGAGACGTAGAATTTACTTCAACTAATATATGACCAAGGGAACTACCCTGAGGTACACCAGAGTTAACAGTGAAACATTTAGAACGTTCACTCTCAAAAATAACATTATATAATTATATATATGAAGATATCCGAAACACAAATCTCTCATTCAGATCCATATTTTGTACTTTTTTTTTAAATTTGTTAAATTTGTCAAATGCTTTTCTAAAGTCAATAAAAATGCAGTCAACTTGTGATGACAAAAATGTGTTTGAATTAACGAAAATTGCTTTAAAAACAGAGAAGATACCTGGAATTTGAATGGAGTTGAAAGTATTGATAATATTAAGACCTGTTTTAAACACGACGACGATTCCTCTGTAGAGTTGAAGCATTTATAGTTAAAAAATAAAAGCAACTGAAGATTTCACACTATACGGAGACGAATTTTCCCCGTACGATTGATTTTATATTGCGAACGTGCTTGTCTAATCAGTGGATTACTGCGCGAGCTTTCACAAAGGACGACGTTGTGTTTCGGTCTTTTGTTTGTTGTTGTGGCTTTTCTTAGATTCATACGTAAACGATTCACAAGAAAAAGCATCGCCTCCGCGTTTTTTCCGCTAGTTAAAAGTTTTAAGTTTGAAAGGTATAAAAGTTATTTTAACACAAATGCTTCTGCCTACTACAAAATATCCTTCCATCCTCTACATTTGGCTTGTCGTCTAAGCCAAGAGCTAGGGTAGGATCATTTTTTTTTGTTGAATTTAAACTAAGGGCTGAGATTTTATCAAGAAAGGTAACAAGGCGGATATAAGCAACTACAGGCCCATTGCAAAGCTTTCTTGCATTCCTAAAGTGTTTGAACAAGTTGTATGTGAAAGTGTAGCATTTTTTAGTAAGAATCTCATTTGCGAACAGCAACATGGTTTTATGAAAAAAAGATCAACCGTTACTAATCTCCTCACATTCTCAAACATATGTTCAAACGCTTTAGAACAAGGTTATGAAGTTGACTGTATATACACTCACTTTTGACCAACTTAGCCACAGAATTATTTTATTTAAACTTAAAGCTCTTGGTTTTCCACCATTTTTCTTAGCTTGGATCAAATCATACCTTGAAAACTGATGTTTTAAGATTCTGAACAGTAATAATATTTATTTTCAATACATCAAACATATAAAAATTAGTACAATTTGATAACGATAAAATAAACTAAGTATTTAAAAACAAAGTATCAAATCTCAACTTTCAACACCCCCACTAGATTTTTATACTTTTATACCAATGAGAGTACAACAGTTGCTATGTTTTGTAGCAGGGAGTCCTTTGGTTAGAACATCAGCAGGCATCTCTTCAGTTTTCAAATATTCTACTTTTAATATATTATCTTCTATAAGATCTCGAATGAAATGATGCCTTATATCGATGTGCTTTGAACGTGCGTGATAAACGTTGTTTTTAGATATGTTTATTGCACTCTTGTTATCGCATTGCAATATAAGTTCTTGATTCCAATTAATTAGTTCTCGCAATAAAGATTGAAGCCAAAGTGCTTCTTGAGATGTCGAGGCTAAGGCCATATAGTCAGCCTCTGTGGTGGAGAGAGCGACAGTAGGTTGTTTCTTTGCATTCCACGAAATAGGTCCTCCTTGGTATTTAAAGAGATAACCAGTAGTTGATTTTCTGTCATCTGAGTCACTAGCCCAGTCAGCATCCGAAAATCCTTCTAAACATCCTTCAATGTCTCGAGTGTATTCTAGCTTGTAATTTATTGTTCCTTTTATATAACGGAAAAGTCGTTTAACCGCTATCCAATGAGATTTTGAAGGATTATTATTAAATCTTGATAAAGCCCCCACTGCAAAGGCTAAATCTGGGCGACTTACTTGTGCTGCATATAAAATGCTTCCAATAGCTTCTTGATATGGAACGGTTTTCATGTAATCAGTTTCGTCTTTGCTTTGTTGATGTGTTTCTTTTATAAGCTTTTGGTTAATATCTAAGGGTGTGGATACCGGATTACAATCCTCCATGTTGAATCGCTTGAGAATATTCTTTAAGTATGTCCGTTGGTCTATCCATAACTTTCCCTTTTCTCGATCGCGAGTTATTTGCATACCAAGCACAAATTTAGCTTCTCCAAAATCTTTCATCTCGAATGACTTGGCCAAATTTTCTTTGATAATTCTTTTTTCATCTTTGTTATTTGTAAAAATCAGTATGTCGTCTACGTAAATAGCGACGAAAGTTTTACCTGTGCTGTTTGTCGTGTAATAAATAGCTTTATATTTTTCGACATTACCACTTGCATCTTTTTTCGTCTTAAATGTCCATTTGGAATTTATGGCTTTCTTTCCTTTTGGTAAAGAAACTATTTCCCAAGTGCCATTTTTCAAAAGAGCTGTATATTCATCGTTCATTGCTTTTTTCCAATCAGACATATGTTCGCTCTTCATTGCCTCAGCGACTGTCCTTGGATCTTCATCATTGTTGCTGGCCACGTACGATAGATAACCGTATCTTTCAGGTGGATTTCTTATTCTGGTAGATTGTCTTATTCCTCTCTCAGATATGATTCCTTCTGAAGATTCTTCAACAATGAAATCATCTTGGGCATCCGAAAAACTGTTTTCACTTACCGTTTCGTCACTTATTTCGATTGGTATTTCATTGCTTGAATTCACTGATGGAATTTCGTCTTCATTCCCCACTGAATCATATCCTGTAAAAATATCACAATAAGATGTATCGTTTGTCTCACCATCTTTTGGAAAAATTTGCTCATGGAAAACTGCGTCTCGACTTATTATGACTTATTTTTTCTTAACGTCATAGAAGCGATATGATTTTGAGTGTGTGCAGTATCCGATAAAAATTACTTCTTTTCCTTTGGCATCGAGTTTCTTCCGCTTTTCTTTTGGAATGTGAATAACTGCTTGACAACCGAAAACTTTAAGATGCTGCAGATTCACTCTTCTTCCACTCCAGATTTCTTCAGGTGTTTTTTCTTTTGTACCTTTGCAAGGTGTTCTATTCGTTAAATAAACTGCCGTATTTGCAGCTTCAGCCCAAAAATGTTTGTGAAAACCAGACTCGATGAGAAGACAACGCGCTTTTTCGATTATGGTTCTATTCATTCTTTCTGCCAACCCGTTTTGTTGTGGAGAATATGGAACCGTTGTTTGATGTTGAATGCCTGCATCTGCTAGAATCTTCTTCATCTTAAAATTGCAATATTCCTTTCCATTGTCGCTTCTAATGGCCTTTATTTTGTTACCAGTCTGATTTTCTACAAAGTTTTTGAACTCAAGGAACTTTTCCACTACCTCATTCTTGCTTTTTATGAAAAACGCAAAGACTTTTCTTGAAAAATCATCAATAAATAGAAGCATGTACTCTGAACCTCCAATTGATTTTTGTTCAATCGGACCACAAAGATCTGTGTGTACTAGTTCTAATATTGATTCTGCTCTAGTACCAATTGAGTTAAACGGCAAGCGTGCCATTTTACCTTTGATACATGTGATGCAATTGATTTTTGAACTATCGCAATCAATATTCTGCACCACTTTCGGAATCATAGCTTGTGTGGTTTCAATACTTGGATGTCCAACACGCTTGTGCCAAAGTTCAAAGTGTGAAGCTACATTTTTTGTAACATATGCACTTTGGTTGGGGGGTCTGTTGAGTCGGAACATTTTGTTCACCAAGCTTGCAGTTGCAACAACATTACCCCTTTGGTCTAAACATCCATTCTTGGAAAAAATCATTGAAAAACCCTTCTGAACAATTTTCGAGACAGATAAAAGATTAATACATAAGTCAGGAACGTGAAGGACTTCTAAAAATTCAACCTCACTTTCTTTGAATTTTCCAATAGATACCTTCATATCGACTTTACCTATACCTTGGACTTGCATTTTTGAATTATTTGCAACAATTACCTCAGAGTTAAGATTTTCCATCTTACTTGAAAAGCAATCACTATTTGAGCACATGTGAGCTGACGCTCCCGAGTCGAAATGTCATTCTTCTTTGTCAAGAGCCGTGACGGAAAAACATCCTAACATCGCATTCTTCTTTTCTTGATGGTACTTATTCTTTTTTGGACATTTAGCAGCAATATGGCCAAATTCGTTGCAGACCCTTAAAATTCTTATTTCCAAAGTTTTTCTTGTTCTTGCCAACAAAAGCAGTATCTTGACTTGCATCCAAATTAACGTCTTGAAGAAGTTTGATTTTAATACTGTCTCCTGTAATAAGAATCCCAGAGCTTTGGATTCCCATTATCATTGGCTTGTATTCTTCGGGAAGACCAGCTAAAAGCATTGATCCTATCCATTCTTCATCTAGGTTAAGACCAACAGACCTGAGCTTGTACGATGTATTTAAAACATCGTTAACGTACGCATCTACGGTAGAGAAATCTTTCAATTTTGTAGAACAAAACTTTTGGATGAGCCCAATTCTCCTCACAAGACCAGAATCTTGAAAAATTTTCTGAAGAGAATCCCAAATCTCCTTAGCGCTTTTGCAATGTCTTATATGAGGATAAATGGATCTTTCAACAAGCAATATAAGCTCCGATTTTGCGTTTAAGAGCTTCGTTGCATCCTTCTCCGTCTCACTACCATCAGAAACAGCCTTCCAAAGTCCTTTCATTTGGAAATAAGCTTCAACGGAAAATTTCCAGTCTTCGAAGTTTTCGCTTCCCTGAAGCTTTTCAATACTGAATTTCGTTTCAGACATCTTTTCTCAATACAAATTTCTTTATTATTTTGTATTTATGTAGATCGTGATAAGGCCCATAACCTGATGTTTTAAGATTCTGAACAGTAATAATATTTATTTTCAATACATCAAACATATAAAAATTAGTACAATTTGATAACGATAAAATAAACTAAGTATTTAAAAACAAAGTATCAAATCTCAACTTTCAACAAAAACAGATCCTATGAGGTAAAATTTAGAAATTGTCTTTCTGAACCTTTTGTTGCTCAATCTGGTGTTCCCCAGGGAAGCCATCTTGGCCCTTTTCTGTTTATCCTGTCTATTAACGATGTATCGTCATGTCTACGCTTCTTTTACAAGCCGACATTGATAGTTTCACATTTTGGTGTGGGAAAAATAGCCTTTCACTCAACCCTTTAAAATGCCAGACGATAACTTTTACTAAAAAACGAATCGGTAGTGTATTTGATTATTGTATATCACAGCAAAAACTCTTTCGCGTCTCCACATTTAAAGATTTAGGTGTTCATTTCTGTTCCAACTTAGAATTTACACATCACATTAATTTGATTGTTAATAAAGCAAGTTCTATGCTTGGTTTTATAAAACGCTGGGCAAAGGAGTTTAATGATCCCTATGTTACTCTTTCTTTGTATAATTGCCATGTTCGTCCTCATCTTGAATATGCTTCGCAGGTATGGACTCCCTATTACGAAATTCATAGAAAA
Organism: Eupeodes latifasciatus; assembly: GCA_920104205.1. Lineage (NCBI taxonomy): Eukaryota > Metazoa > Arthropoda > Insecta > Diptera > Syrphidae > Eupeodes > Eupeodes latifasciatus. The sequence continues at coordinate 385,994,181 of OV049924.1, read as the reverse complement.
CGTATCGAATCAATTCAACATAACTTCATTCGCTTTGCCCTAAAGGGTCTTCCTTGGGATGATCCTTATGATCTGCCTCCCTATGAACATCGTATTCTGCTTCTTCAAATGCAATCTCTTCATCAAAGGCGTGTTAATAATGACTTATTATTTTTTCATCAACTCGTTAATGGTGTAATTGATGCACCTTATTTGCTATCTTGTGCACATTTGAATTACCGAGGCGGAACTCATCACCTGCGTACATTTGATTTTATACATATTGACTTCCATAGAACTAACTATGGAAAGAATAAAGCTTTAAGTCGAATGAGCATTTTATATAACTTAAACTGTTCATTGATAGATTTAAATTTGAATAAGGTAGGATTAAAATCATTGTTTAGAACCAGTGCTCCACTATCGTAAACGTTCTCATTTTATTTTTTGTTCTGTAATAGTTAAATGTTAATTATGTTTTGTATTTTGTGCGTGTGTTAGGCTATAATTGTATTATTTTTTTACTAACAACTAACACATGCACTTATGATGAGCCTCTGATCGTAGTTTGACGCTTGCTATAAGCTTACTACTTTCTGAAAAAAGAATATGTCATAGATTTTTGAGAAAATTGGCGACTTCCGCAATCCACACTCAATTATTTGTGACTTCAACCTTAAAAATATATTCACCCACCTCATAAGAGATCATTTTAAATTGTTTATTTGAATACGTTTTTGTAAAAGCTTTAAACTTCTTAATACCATCTTGAATGTTAATATCGTAATATCCACATTTTCAAGCTAGCACATTGAATCATACAAATAACGGCTGTAGAAAAATGTGAGAAATTTTCATATGGCTTGACACTTATATTAAGTATAGTATGAATTCTGTAAATCAAAAGAAGTAGTTGCAACAACCATGTACTGCAAATTATTAATGATAGCACTATTATAAATATTTATGTAAATATCTGTATGTCTATAGAAGTGCGTACGTACGTACCGTACATAGTTCAAGGTATACATGCTATAAGCAAATTGACACAAAGTATTGATGTAATTATCATTGTACCTATTAATAACTCTGTGCTCTGTGCAATTTCCACAAGAATAATTTGGTGCAATAATAATTGGCGACAGTAAAACCACTCGAAAGTTAAAATGTTTATATCCGTCGTCATTTGTGAATAAAAATAAGAACTACAAGAGAAGGCAAAGAACTTTCTATTGGATTTCTATCCTTTATATAGAAAGGTAAGGTGGGTTAAAAGGAGTTATATTTCAAAAGCCCATTATTATAACTTATAAGTACACACGCACCCACAACAGCGAGCAAAAGTAAAAAGCGAAAAAGAATTAGTCGTTTTTCTATTGATTTTCATTTTCTGCAGTACATACCATTATCGGTTCAAATTTCAATAAATTTCAAGCTAAACATCGACTATTTAATTTGATGTGATTATGTAAATGGCCTTTTGAGACTTGAGTTTTATCGCAAATGAATTATTTTATACTTTTTTTTTGTTATTATGGAGTCTGTAAAGAGCTGTTTCGATAAATGCGAGTATGCAGGACGGTCACTGTGGACTTTTCATATTCTATAAAGTTTTATAGGAATATTTTGCAGTATGATGGGAGTGGAAGGGAATTTTATGTTATTTTACATTAAAATGAGGAAGAGCAGATCATTAGTGGAAGAAAACACTCTAAAGCTTATGAGTGAAGTAACAGGTAGTACGGCGGCATAGAATTATATTATGTATTATTATATCGTCAGACATTGCTAGCTATGTGAAAAGAATGTATGTAATTGTTAAAAATTTGTACCATTGCGAACATGAAAATACTCGTAGCAATGAATAGCAATAATAGAAAAAGTCATGTATTTTTAAAATGTATGGTTTATTAACTAAATGTTTTATTTTATTTAGTCAAACTTTTGAGAAAAAATAACCAAACAGGATAGAGGAAAATAGACCGGCTTTCAAATTTAGTTTGAAACTGACAAACAACCTACAAAAAAGTTATCAACAAAATACTATTATGAGTTATATTTATTAATGTTTTGTTTTATTTTCTTTATTGTCGGGCACTGCTTTACAACGCCGCACAGTGGTTCGGTTTGTATGGGAGAGCGGAAAAAAGTCTGTAAAATCTGAACGGTTCAACGGATTAAAATGAAATTTGGCAAACATGTTAAGATTAGTCTTTTACATATTTGGTCAAAATTTAGTTGAAAAAAAAATTATAAACAAAGTTATTGACGTTCTCTAAAATTTGAGGGTTTTTGATTTTTGTATGGGAGAGCGGAAAAAATTTTGTAAAATCTGAACTATTGAACGAATTTTAATGAAATTGGAAACACAAGTTAAGATTAGTCTTATACATGCTTGGTCAAAATTTGGTCAAGAAAAAAAATATTAGAAAAAAGTTATTGACATTTTTCTAAAATTTGAGGCTTTTGATGTTATATTTAAATAAAAGTTTTTTTTTAGTAAAATCTTAACTTTTTATTTTGAACAAAATAGTATTACTAACTATGTATATTATAAAATTAAATAAATAAATAGATAAATACATACAAAAAATAAATAAAAAAACAATGAAGTAGTAATTTTATAACGCTAAAATGAGGTTTTAAGCGCCTGCGCTGATTGGAAGTATTTTCTTCTTAAAAACCTTGCACTAATGCTCAATAACTCAATACTGACTTTTTTTTAATTAATCCTTTATATATATAGATTTAAGTAAGAGATTTTATTCTAATAAGTCAGGTAATAAAAAATTACGCAATACACAACAAAAACAAAGCAATAAAACTTTAAAAATAACACCTTTTTTATTTCTACCGGCCCTACTTTTAGCGAAAAATAAAAAAAATAAAGGATTATCCCTAATCCTTTTCTTTATTTTTTATTTAGCTCTATCATATAATTTAAAATATCATAAAACTATATTGCTTTTATTGTGTTGTTTCCAAGAAAATTGAGTTCAAAGTTGAAAAAATTTTCCGGGCAGAAATAAATGGTTTCGCAAAAATCGAAATTCTCAGACCTGTGTCAATGTATTAATTTTGTTTTATTTTTAAAATAAAGTTTGACATTTTTTCTTAAAATAATGGGCTTAACCAGTTCATTCTGACAATTAATAACGAAGAAATCAAACTTTTTGGTAAACACCACCGTCAAAACGCAGTTTTTTGAAATCCGATTTCGTGAAACATTTTTGATCATAACTTCCACATCTGCAAGTATCTGCAGCTGATTTTTTCTGTGCTTTAACATGAATGAGCATTTGAGCGTTTCAAAAAAAAAAAAAAATATTTTTTCTCGGAACCAGGCTCAAAAGTTTCGTTTACATGCCAAAATAGGCCTCTGAAAATATGAGCCCTTAATATTAATATTTAGGTAATCCGCATCGCACTTTTCGATTTCCCATAAGAATAACACAGGAAAAAAAAATTGTTTTCTTCTGATTTTTATAACTAACGAACGATAAATTGCATTGTAATACCTCTTATGTATTTTGTAGAGAATTGAACACTCTACAAAAAAGGTCTAATGTCACTTTTTGATAACACCTTAATTAAGGCGTTTTCTTTACAATGCTCTTAAATTTATAAGATTACTAGTTTCAAAACAAACTGAAAGTTTATTTTTAAGCCCTCAGAGTTAAAAAAAAAAATTCTTATATTTTGCCCTCAAAAATTGCTGAAATTTTATTAATCAAACAATTTTAAATAAATTGCGCTCGAAAACAGCTGAAATTTGTCTGTTTGATTAATAAAATTTCAGCAATCTTTGAGGGCAAAATATAACTAACTAACTACCGTGGCATATCCCTGCTTAATGTTGCATACAAAATCCTATCCAACGTACTGTGTGAGCGTCTTAAACCTTTCTGCAACACAATAATCGGCACGTACCAGTGTGGCTTTAGGCCAGGCAGAACAACGATAGACCAAATATTCACACTGAGGCAGATCCTGGAAAAGACCAACGAATTTCAAGTCGTAACCCACCATCTTTTCATCGACTTTAAAGCTGCTTATGATAGCATCCACCGCCAAGAGCTTATGATGGCGATGTCTGAATTCGGGATCCCGAACAAACTGATCCAGCTGTGCCACATGACGCTAAACAATATGCAGTGCAATGTGCAAATGGGTAACAGCTCATCCGAGTTATTCCAAACTTGCGCAGGGTGTAGACAAGGAGATGCGTTGTCATGTGACTTCTTCAACATAGTCCTGGAGCAGATAGTACGTAAGGCAGGTGTGAGCACGGAGGGCACTATCTTCAACAAATCCACCCAGCTCCTAGGCTATGCGGACGACATAGACATAATCGGTCGATCCAAGAGAGCTGTGCTTGAGGCCTTCACAGCGATTGAAGAACAGGCGAAACTAGTTGGTCTTGAAGTGAATGAGGACAAAACAAAGTACATGTTATCAAAAAACAAAGCAACATCTGTCCACCGCCTAGGACAAAACGTCACTGTTGGTAGCAGCAATTTCGAGGTAGTTAAGGAGTTCACCTACCTTGGAACAAACATCAATCCCACGAACGACACCTTAGTGGAGATCCGAAGAAGAATTATCCTAGCGAACCGCTGCTGCTTCGGTTTGGCCAAACAACTGGGTTCAAAACTCCTCACTCAAAAGACAAAGTGTCTGCTATACAAAACTTTGATTTTACCAGTCCTACTCTACGGCGCCGAGTGCTGGACGATAAGTAAAAAAGGGGAATTGATACTGGGCACTTTCGAAAGAAAAATTCTTCGACGGATTTTTGGTCCCGTATGCGACGATGGCCAATGGAGAAGAAGATACAACCGAGAACTGTATGAGCTGTACCAAGATGTGGATGTAGTCCAGAAGGCCAAGAAAAGACGACTACATTGGCTCGGCCACATCGAGCGAATGGACGACAACGCTCCAGCCAAGAAAGTCTTCTCATGCCAGCCCCCAGGTTCAAGACGACAAGGAATACCGAACCTACGGTACAAGGACCAAGTGACTGCGGATGCGAGGGATCGTTCACGATGGAAGACTGCAGTATCTCAGGCTGAGACCCTTCATGGATTGTGAGCCGGATAAGTAAGTAAATCTTATAAATTTAAGAGCATTGTTAAGAAAATGCCTTAATTAAGGGTAAATTAAACTTTGATCTTGAATAACTTTCGACTGAGGTGATTTATCAAATCAATTCTCTACAAAATACATAAGAGGTATTACAATGCAATTTATCGTTCGTTAGTTATACAAATCAGAAGAAAAAAAAAATTTTTTCCTGTGTTATTCTTATGGGAAATCGAAAAGTGCGATGCGGATTACCTAAATATTAATATTAAGGGCTCATATTTTCAGAGGCCTATTTTTGCATGTAAACGAAACTTTTGAGCCTGGGTCCGAGAAAAAATAAATTTTTTTTTTCTTTTTTTGAAACGCTCTAATGTTGACACTAAGGCACTTTTGTGTTGGCTTGGTCTCACCAGAATCCTGTAGATCCATATATCTCCATAGTATTTATTTATTAAACCCTTCACAAAATTCTTTACCACACGTTTTTTGTACAACTTGTCAACCGCTAGTAGAAGACAATGCACTGATTTTTGGATCGTTGAATTTTAAATGCGAAATAGAGGTACGACCTAAAGTCCATCAAAAATTGGGTTATTGGCGTTTCGTCCTGGTACTCTCACTTGGACTCTTTTGTTTGTGTTCCATTTATCTTATATAATCTTATATATGTAGGATGATCTTATAAAAGATGCAAGTGCAGTTGAAGATTTGAAACAATTGTTTCACACCCATTTTTTCACCAAAACTCGAATTTCATTTGAATTCTCACGTTGTAAAAAGTTTTGCATACTCCTCTGAAGCATTTGACGTGGAACTGCTCAAATGTCTTGGGTTATCATCTAACTTAGGGCTTCGAGTGTATGTATACGATTTAAAAAAAAAGTACGTAGAGAAGTGAGTGTTGTTTCCAAATACATTAATAAGTTCAAAATAGTTTTGTAAGGCGGTATTCGATTTTGAGACTCTCCCTAATAGTGAATACCTACCAAAACAGTTAAACATGTTTTAAAAATCATTCTATCGTGATGGTTTTCATACTCTAGTGTTCGGCTTATTCACAAAATGTATAAAGTTATGGGCCAACATGTGAACATTGACATTTTGAAAAATGTAGAGGTACTCTATTGCGAACAAGAAATATTACTCAGCGAGACAACTACCCGAAAAACGAAAGCGATAGAGTGGTTTCTAGTAAACAGAATTGCTGGCAAGAACAGTTTCACAACTTAAACACTATAGAAAATCTTTGGAGGATATTAAAAGGTCAGTCTATGAGAAAAAAAAAAACCAACAAATAATGAACAACTTCGGTGAGTATAACAATGAAGCGTTGATGTGATTAGTTAATTCTTTGGCAAGTCGGCGGCGCACAGTGGTGCGAGAGCGGAAAAAAGTCTTTTTAAAAAGCCATATTTATCCTTTTAAACTTTATGTTTAAGTACTCTTAGATAACCCGAGCGTATGATTCAAAAGTATTTTTTAACATATATATTGTATGTTCTGATTTACAAGCCCTCAAAGTTGAAAAATAATTTTACTCAAATCGCGAACCGTATTTTCAACAAATTTTGAGATGTTTTTTTCCGAAGTTCCTTTAAATAAATTCTCTAGCTTCTTAAATAATTGAATTGGTCTATTTTCGATTATCTAAAAAAAAAATTGATTATTTATAAAAGATACCTTCTATAAGTAGTCTGAAGCTTTAGTACTAGGAAAAAATGCGTTTTTTTTAAACTTTTTGATTTTTAAAAAAAGCTCCAAAAGATACCAAGAAATTAAGTATGCCAGCATATGCTCTAGAGCGTTTCAAAAAAAAAAACAAATTTATTTTTTCTCGGAACCAGGCTCAAAAGTTTCGTTTACATGCCAAAATAGGCCTCTGAAAATATGAGCCCTTAATATGAATATTTAGGTAATCCGCATCGCACTTTTCGATTTCCAATAAGAATAACACAGGAAAAAAAAATGTCTTCTGATCTTTATAACTAACGAACGATAAATTGCATTGTAATACCTCTTATGTATTTTGTAGAGAATTGAACACTCTACAAAAAAGGTCACTTTTTGATAAATCACCTCAGTCGAAAGTTAGTCAAGATCAAAGTTTAATTTACCCTTAATTAAGGCATTTTCTTAGCAATGCTCAAACAAACTGAAAGTTTATTTCTAAGCTCTCAGAGTTAAAAAAAAAACAAAACTTATATTTTGCCCTCAAAGATTGCTGAAATTTTATTTTATTAATTTTATTTTATTTTATTATTATTATTTATAGCAATTAGTAAATTTACTTCATTCAATTAAATGCCACTCTGAGGCTTCGCACCTCAGACAATTTTTTTACGAACGAAATGAAATGCTTTTGGCAGTCAGCTGTTCAGTAAAATGAAATTTCATCATTAAAAAAATTAAAATGGATTTAAAATGGAATAAATCTGTAACATGTTCAAAAACTAAAAACAAAAATTTTACTGATTGATTTTACTGATAGCTACATATACCCGGCCCCTTAGTCTAAACTTACCTTGGAGAAATTACTTGGTAGACAATCGATAAGAAGTCTAGGTATTAAGCTCAAAATAAATTAATTCAAATACGTCAAACCTGTCAACCATTTTTCAAATTCATCAACATTTCTCAATTGCACACATTATAAAACAATGTTCTTCTATTTTTGAAGCGAAAGTTGGTTGTGTAGCAGATTTTTAAATGTCACTTCAACTCAGAACAGGAGCCAAACCTATTTTTACTCCAGAAATAAATGTGATATATGATCTACCTAACTTGAAAAAGACGAAATTATTACGGTACTTTCCGCAAGTGATTGTGGTTATCATTCCGAAGCCCGATGGGGGAGTAAGCTTATGTTTCGACAGCAAATATGATGTTAATGAGCCTAGTGTAATTTAATCATGCAATCAGAAGGATTGATGAAGTTCTACATAGCCTTCGGAAGTGAAGATATTTCTGCAAGTTAGACCTTTATACAGCTTACTTGCACTTAAAGATTGACGAAGAAAGTAATACAATTCAAACAATCTCGACACAATTATCGAATGAATCGTCTTATTTTTGGTAAAGGTCTTCAAGAACTAGAGGCTTACTTCGATGTAATTAAAATGTCTTCAAAATTTAATTGGATGTTCAGAGTGATTCTTGTCATAAAAAGTGCTTTCCCAAATTAGCCGTTCGGATCCCGTTTAAAACTGTAGGTCCGCTCCATCCCTGACAACATTACTCGCATACAGGAATGATTGAAAGTTGTTAGTCACTAAGTTCTAGTTCTTAGCGAACTGTTGCGACACTTCATTTTGTATTTATGTATATTTTTTAAACGTCAAAGATTTTTATCAAAACAAATGTATGTATTTTTTAATTTTTAAAATAAAACCAGATATGTTTTTTGAAAAGTAAATTCAACCGCCACATTGTTCGAGTACATTAAGCACTATTACATAACTGCTAACATAACATATGTAGATGCTGGATTTTGTCCATATAAAATGCACGGAACAACTAAAACATGCCTAGAGTAGTGGACATAATCCTCTCAGCTTGTGGGACATAATAAAACAAACCCCTTAAGTTGGGACTCTAGATAATATAGGTTCTGTATAGTAGCTGTATGACAGTCTTATTACTATTAAATACCCATAAAGTCCAGATGTATTAAAGAATTGTTTTAAACGTCTATACAGGGTTATTCATTTTGCGGTAAACTTAAATAAAACGCATATAAAATATTTTTTTCATGATATTTCTTTTTATTATAAACGTTGACATTATGTGTGAAACACATAATTTGAATGACCACCACGCGAATGCTTGCAACGTCGATTCTTTTGAGGTAATTTTCGACCACTTTTTGACGCATATTGGGCGGTATCTCAGCCATTAATTGAGTTAAAGGTTTATCTGCATAAACATGGTCTTTCGCGTAGACCCACCAAAAAAGTCCAGCGGTATTGAATCGCATGATCTTGGTGGCCAGTTGATATCGCCACGACGAGAAATTACGCGGCCAGGAAATGTCTCTTGCAATAAAGCTATATTCGCTCGAGTTGTGTGGTATGTGGCACCGTCTTGTTGAAACCACATATTCTCCAAGTTGTATTTTTCAATGGCAGGCAAAAAAAAGTCGGTTATCATATGACCACAAAGCTCCATATTGACGGTAACAGTCATTCCATCGTTGTTTTTGTTGTTTTTGAAGTAGTAAGGTCCAAACACACCTCCAGACCAAAGAGCGTACCAAACAGTGACTTTTTGTAGATGTAATGACTCCTCTTTAATTACTTAAGGATTCTTAAAACCCCAAACACGACAATTTTGTTTATTTACATACCCACCGAGTGAGAAATGTGCTTCGTCGCTGAAGAAAATTTTGTTCGAAAAATGGCTTTCCACCGCCTGTTGTTCAAGCACCCATTCGACGTATCTACGGCGGCGTTGAGAATGGTCAGCTGGCTTCAGTTGTTGTTTGAGCTGGACTTTATATGGATGTATGTAGGTGTAGATCCAAATGCAAAATACGCCCATAGTGTGCCGTAAGACAGTCGTAATTCTTAAAAACGACGAGGAATCGACTCATTCGGGTCTCCGGCAACACTTTTACTTACAGCAGCGATATTTTCAGTGGTACGAGCGAAACGATGATGCACAGGCCTTACAATATCTGTAACCAATCCAGTCTCTTCAAATTTCTTCACAATTTTGCCAATTGCTTGCGTAGTTGGATGATTATGTAAACCATAATCTCCTCTGAAAGCGGCTGTGGCAGAATCACCATTTTTGTAGTAGGTTTTAACAATTTTATGCGTTGTGCGATAGTTAAGCGATCCATTTTCATAAAAATCAGACTTTTAGATGACAAAAAATGGCTTAACAACTTAGCCTGCCAGATGTCGAATTCAAGCCCTATACCTTTAAAACCGCAAAATGTATAACCCCTTATAATTGAGTTTCTTTGGAACTAGTTTAACAGCAAAGCTAGTTTAAAAAGGGTTTCCAAATTTTTAAGTTTACTTTTCATGGAAGGACTAGTCAATTTAATACTCCCAAAAATAAGTATTAAAGTAAATCATTGCTCTGCGGTATCTAAAGACTCACCCAAATTCCAATAATCCCTATGCAATTCATCCCTGCTTTTTTATTGACTCTGTTTACAATTATTAAGTTACACATGTTCTTTTACATATTTCTTTTTTTTTTTTAATAAAAAACACATATTTTTAATTCTGACGTCAAGACTAAAAAAAATAAATTTGTGGTTTTATTTATTTGGGTCATCTTCGCAAATTTATGATGCCCATATGAATTCTTTATAAAAGAAACAAACAAACAGTACTGTAGGTACTTTATTTGTGTAAATCTGATAAAATTTACAATCAAATTGAGTGCGTTTGTTCTCTCACAAAACAAGTTAATACATTGTCAGAGCTGATTACGCCCGCGCCGCGCCGCCGCCGGCCGCAGAGTGACACAAAGAAAACACATTAACGATATGTTGATTCTATGTGAATAGCAGATAACTAAAACGTTTAACAGGAGAGTATTAAACGTTTATAATAATTAATAATGCGCCGTTTACCTTAAAACGGCTTACACCACAGTTGGTTACCCACTACCTGCCGTGAACTCCTAATATATATCCAATGTAAAGCCAAAATTCATGTTGCTTTGTTTGAATTCGGGATGGATGGATGTTCTGGTTTGGTGGTGTGGTGGTGGTGGCAACAGCAGCACCCATGATTTTAAACAATCACACGAAACGCATTTCCAAAATTGCGACTTTATAGAGCTACGGAATCTACTTCAACTACCACCACCCCCTTGCCACCCGCTTGCACTTGTTTTCCTTCATTGTTGTTTGTTTGTTTACATAAACGGGTCGTTGTTTGGTCGTGTTTCTATGGGACATTTATACGTAGAACTCTACCAATGGCATTGATGGCTAACCCCAGACAATGATGATGGTGACAACAATAAAACATTAACATAGAGAACGAGAACGAAAAGACGTAGAAATACAAAGGTCAAAGTAACCCCGGGCTTGTCGACTACGATTTCGAATACGACGACGCACAGTGGTTCGGTTTGTATGGGAGAGCGGAAAAAAGTCTGTTAAATCTGAACGGTTCAACGGATTAAAATGAAATTTGGCAAACATGTTTAGATTAGTCTTTTACATATTTGGTCAAAATTTGGTTGAAAAAAAAAAATTATAAACAAAGTTATTGACGTTTTTCTAAAATTTGAGGGTTTTTGATTTTTGTATGGGAGAGCGGAAAAAAATTTGTAAAATCTGAACTATTGAACGAATTTTAATGAAATTGGAAACACAAGTTAAGATTAGTCTTATACATGCTTGGTCAAAATTTGGTCAAGAAAAAATTATTAGAAAAAAAGTTATTGACATTTTTCTAAAATTTGAGGGTTTTTGATTTTTGTATGGGAGAGCAGAAAAAAGTCTGTAAAATCTGAACTATAAAACGAATTTTAATGATATTTGAAACACATGTTAATATTAGTTTTATACACGCTTGGTCAAAATTTGGTCAAGAAAAAATTATTAGAAAAAAAGTTATTGATATTTTTCTAAAATTTGAGGCTTTTGATATTATATTTAAATAAAAGTTTTTTTTAGTAAAATCTTAACTTTTTATTTTGAACAAAATAGTATTACTAACTATGTATATTATAAAATTAAATAAATAAATAGATAAATACATACAAAAAATAAATAAAAAAACAATGAAGTAGTAATTTTATAACGCTAAAATGTGGTTTTTAGCGTCTGCGCTGATTGGAAGTATTTTCTTCTCAAAAACCTTGCACTAATGCTCAATAACTCAATACTGATTTTTTTTAATTAATCCTTTATATATATATAGATTTAAGTAAGAGATTTTATTCTAATAAGTCAGGTAATAAAAAATAACGCAATACACAACAAAAACAAAGCAATAAAACTTTAAAAATAACACCTTTTTTATTTCTACCTGCCATACTTTTAGCGAAAAATTAAAAAAATAAAGGATTATCCCTAATCCTTTTCTCTATTTTTTATTAAGCTCTATCATATAATTTAAAATATCATAAAACTTTATTGCTTTTCGTGTGTTCTTTTCAAGAAAATTGAGTTCAAAGTTGAAAAAATTTTCCGGGCAGAAATAAATGGTTTCGCAAAAATCGAAATTCTCAGACCTGTGTCAATGTATTAATTTTGTTTTATTTTTAAAATAAAGTTTGACATTTTTTCTTAAAATAATGGGCTTAACCAGTTCATTCTGACAATTAATAACGAAGAAATCAAACTTTTTGGTAAACACCACCGTCAAAACGCAGTTTTTTGAAATCCGATTCAGTGAAACATTTTTGATCATAACTTCCACATCTGCACGTATCTGCAGCTGATTTTTTCTGTGCTTTTACATAAATGCATGGAGCATATGCTGGCATACTTACTTTCTTGGAGTCTTTTGGAGCTTTTTTTTGAAATCAAAAAGTTTAAAAAAAACACATTTTTTCCTAGTACTTAAGCTTCAGACTACTTATAGAAGGTATCTTTTATAAATAATCATTTTTTTTTTTATTTTAGATAATCGAAAATAGACCAATTAAATTATTTAAGAAGCTAGAGAATTTATTTAAAGGAACTTCGGAAAAAAACATCTCAAAATTTGTTGAAAATACGGTTCGCGATTTGAGTAAAATTATTTTTCAACTTTGAGGGCTTGTAAATCAGAACATACAATATATATGTTGAAAAATACTTTTAAATCATACGCTCGGGTTATATAAGAGAACTTAAACATAAAATTTAAAAGGATAAATATAACTTCTTAAAAAGACTTTTTTCCGCTCTCGCACCACTGTGCGACGCTGCGCTGCTGCTGGTTTGTCTGTGTTTGGTTTGCTATTATCGCTCCTTTCCACTTCCAATGATTCGTGTCAAGTTAAAGGTTGTTAACTTTTCGCGTTCATGACACAATTTAAAATGGGCCCCATTGTTGTTGGTGTACTGTACTGGCGGACAGACAAGACCGACCAGAAACACGAACAGGAAAATATAATTACAAAAAAAAAAAATAATAATTTAAAAATTTCGTTCCATTTATGGTTAAGATAATAAAAATAAAGTCGATTTTGTAAGTAAACGCTTTTCCTTTGTAGACGTTGTGGTTTTGTATTTTTTTAACAGTAAGGAGAATTTGAGAACCACAAAGCACACATCATTAACAGGAAAAAAAAACTGCCGTTTAAAAGCTGGCTCAATCGTGTAGCCCTTTTTTTTATCGCCGCAGGTCGCACGGCTGTTCGGGTCGAAATGGTATAGATAAGGAATTTTTATTAAGTTTTATATTTTTTTAAACCTCACATTAGGAAAACTAAAGGTCGTTTGAGTTTACACATTTACACTTATTCTTAATTATGTTGAAAATAATAATCTTGCTGATGCATAGATATAAGTGTAGATTAAGTCTAAGTCAGTCATATTGACATTAAATTTGTTTTATATATGTACATAGAATTTTTATTTGTTTCGTTTTAATAATCACGATTATTTGCGCTGATTCGTTTTGTTGCTGCGCAACAACATTCTACAAGTTTTCTATTAAGGCAAACAAAATTAATCATTTTGTGTGAATTGCTTATATACTTTTTGTAGCTAATAGAGTAATTTTCGAAGGTCATTTAAATAAAATGTGCAAATGAGAGACAATATTTCAAATGTAAATGCAACTTCAAAGGCTTAGATCTAATAAACGTAATGCGATCAATGTTTATACACCCAGCGACAAAAAAACAGTAGATCTTCTGAATAAAACATCGTCTATTTTCAGTATTCCTTACATATATTTCATATTTTTTAATTTATTTCCTTAATCAATATATTTTCAATAAAAGTTACGGTTCTTTTCTTTTTAATTTTTATTTGTCTTTTAAATAACAAGAAAAAAACGAAAATTAGTCATATTTCAAAGTTTAAAAAAAAAACATTTTTGCCTGTTTACACAACATTTTAGTGCCAAAAAAAACAGTTTTGCTAAAAAAAAAAAAAGTTTGTATACACTTTAATAAAGAACAAAAGATGGAAAATCGGTTATAATGAAACACCGGATATAACGAACGGATTCTCCGGTCCCATCGAGTTCGTTATAACCGATTTTGACTGTACTTAGTCGTTCCGCCCCTTTTTTTCATAACTTGACGAATTCGGTTTGGCATCGAATTAAACAGCTTTTTCAAATAGTTTTCGTCTATTTCCTAATACCAAACTTCCTCAATTACCAATTTCATTTCCTGTATTGTTTTTGGGCGTTTTTCTCTAATTTTTTTACCCATTTGCTGCCAACAGTTCTCAATCGGGTTCAGGTCCGGACTCTTTCCCGGCCATGGAAATGAGCAAATCCCAAGAGAATCTTTGTGATTTTTAACCTGAATATGCAAAACTCATAAATGTTTCTAAACATGTCCAAATTAAGTCATTAATTTAAGTTTTAACGTACCGTTTTGGCTCGATGGGATGGAGCTGAGTCATCTTGGAAAATTAAATTTTCAGTATGCACGGAAAATTGCTCCAATGTTGGCAAAACACCTTCATTGATGATTTCAATGTATTTTGCAGCATTGACCGTACCTTCCAGCATAATAATAACCCCAACACCAAACATTGTAATGGCTCCCCATACCATAACATAAGGAGAATGTTTCACAGTAGGTAAAACACATTGATCAGAATACCTTTCTCCTTTCTTGCGGCGGACTATCGCATTACCGTCGGGCCCGAACAAATCAAATTTGGATTCATCCGAAAAAATAACTTGTCCCCAATCATTTCCAGTCCAACTTTTGTGTGACTTAGCCCATTCCAACCTTTGCTTCTTCATTCTGCCAGTAAGCAAAGGCTTTTTTGCGGGTCGCCGTGCATTAAGTCCCATATTATTCAGCCGTCTTTGTATGGTTCTGTCACTTAATTGTTTTCCAGTTTGAGACTGAAAACTTCTGTTTATGTCCCCAGCATGGTTAAATCGATTACTGATTGATAGGCGGTGAATAAGACGATCTTCCATTTTATTAGTTGATTTAGGTCTACCACTTCCAATTTTTCGCGAAATGGTAGTTTTTAAGGACATTACGCACATTCCATTCATTAGTACCATTCATTCATTCATTCATTTCCCTTTTGGAAAGATTTTCCTTATGTAAAGCTACAATATGAGCCTTCTTCACTAAAGATAAAACCATAGTCAAATAAAGGAAGCAGACAAAATTGCGATTTTTTTATGTTGAAGCTTGTTTTTACTTGCGCACTTCGCTCTGTTGACTGCTCATTTGTCAAAACAAATGACATAATAGTAAAAGAAGAAAAAAAATGGAATAAACAGTAAAATTTTACCGTTAAAACTCATAAATTTGAAAATATAGCAGTGCGAGGGTTTTTTGTCGGTAGGTGTAAATTGTAACTTATAAACGAAAGCTTTTTGTCGACCTATTAATGGGCTTCCTTCTTGATGAATTTTTTTTGAAATGAAAGAAAAAATTATGTTTAAAAAATGTGTTTGGTCAATTTAAAAATTAATTTCCTTATTTCTTTTGATCTTCGTCTTTACTTAAGCTTTTACTTTATAGTTCAGCCTTTTTTTTTTACAAAATCTGTTTCGTAAAGCTCACAGCTAGTAGTAGCAAAGGCTTCTAGTCCAAATACTTGTTTTCATTTCGAATCAATGATTTATTTTAAGTAAAAAATTTGCTAATGGTTTCTAACAAACTTTCGAAGAGTTCTGTGAATTGAAATGGTATGATACAGTGTTGGAAAAAATAATAGAAACAGTGTCTTCATCATTTTCGATATACAATATTTTGTAGCAATTAACAGTCTTATTTAATAGAATTCGCTAAACAGATGAATAGTTAAACAGTGCATAAGGATTTATCTAGGCTCTATGTAACGTTGCGAAAATTGCCATTTATAAAAAATTCTGCTATAAATTTTAGTTATAAAATGCTTATGTCAAAAAAAGTACCAAAATGGAACAATCTATTCCATTTATCTGTCCATCAAATCAGCTGTTTGTCATAATCATAACAAATAAAATATAAAAAATTGTGTTGTGGGTGGAAGAACATCTTGGAAATCAATTGCCAAGTTATGAAGATCTGCTAAGGCTATAATAGTCATCAAATCTTTGTTTAATCTTTTGCTTTCCCTAAAATTTCGTGAGTCATGAGTGCTGCCACTCCAGCGGCAAACAATGTCATTAATTTTTAGGTATGCGTCACATACTACTTGGGTGGGTATTCACCGGACGATGGAGAATGCACGCTGCTCCATCAAGGTCGGAAAAGATCTCACCGATGCATTTGATGTCAAAAAAGGTTTTAGACAAGGCGATGCACTGTCATGCGACTTCTTCAACATCGTTCTGGAAAGAATTGTGCAAAACTCAACCGTCAACACTAGAGGCACAATCTTCCAAAGGTCCATCCAATTACTCGGATACGCAGATGATATTGACATAATTGGAAGATCAAAGCGTGATGTCAGTGGAGCGTTTTTGAGCATTGCGACGGAAGCGAAGAAGATGGGTTTAGTGGTCAATGAGGGCAAGACCAAGTACCTATATGCTGTCATCAAAAAAGGACATTGAACAAAGACGTCTTGGACAAAACGTCACCATGGACAGCTATAACTTCGAGGTAGTTAAGGACTTTGTCTACCTAGGCACCGCTATAAACACAGGCAACGACACCAGCGCTGAAATCAAACGAAGAATAACTCTTGCAAATCGCTGCTTCTTTGGACCTAGAAGGCATCTAAAATCACCATCTATAAGACACTCATCATCCCGGTTCTCATTTATGGCGCTGAGGCCTGGACCCTGTCAAAGAAAGATGAGAACGTCTTAGGATGCTTCGAGAGAAAAATTCTTCGGGTGATTTTTGGTCCCGTACGTATAGATGGAGAATGGAGGAGAAGATATAACGACGAACTGTACGGGCTAGTGTACAGCGACACTGACCTAGTTAGCAGAATAAAAGTCCAACGGCTTAGATGGCTGGGTCATGTAGAGCGAATGGACATCAACGCTCCAGCCCGGAAGGTCTTCGAATCCAATCCCGAGGGACGGCGCAGTAGAGGAAGACCGCGACTCAGGTGGCGCACTCAGGTGGGTGAGGACCTCAACCAACTTGGCGTGCGAAACTGGAGACAGCTAGCTAGGGACCGAGCTGGCTGGAGACGCATGTTGGTTGAGGCTCAGGTCCGCCCCGGACTGTAGCGCCACCTTAAGTAAGTAAGTAAGGGTATTCACCGAGTAGTACCCTTTTCTAGGCCGCCTACTTTTGGGATCCTTATGTGAGTACAGTCAATAGCCCCAACCACCTTTGGACACTCCCGTATTTGAGATAACTTCTTCATAGTTCTTAGCTGGTCCGAAAAAGAAGTTGGCATTTTAATGAACAAAGGTCTTTTGGTAGCTAATGCTCTTACAAATTTGGCAAAGCGTAGGTTGACTAAATCCGTGGATGTCTGCTCCATCGTCTTGAATCTATAAACAAATCATAAAAGGTACGAATTTCAAATTGGTGTGAACATTTTGTACAAACTTACCTCGTTCCGTCCACAATATCTTATTGTAGCCATTACTTTGATATGTATGGGGATGTGGCCTCCTCTATTGTCGCTGCTGAGGTACGAATAATTCCAATTATTTTTATGATGTTCTCTTTCGAAAATCTATATATTTTTTTTAACATTCTTCGGTCTTAGGCTCATTGTGGTGAACCTTTTTATACCACCTTCTCGGAGTTAGTAAAACGCGATTTAAATTATTAAAATCATTAATAAACGAGCTGAACTGGAAAGGCATTATTGTTTTCTTTTTATTTTCAATAATGAAGAAAAATCAAAATGACATTTGCGAAATAATAATAACAATAATTTCCTTATATAGACTCTATTCAACCTCAAAACGCGTTTAGCTTATTATGGAACTATGCAACCTTGCATAAGTTTTATAAATAGCATTTTTGCGTTTAGAAGCATTATAGAGATTACATAACTTTATGTAGGCTCTATACAGCGTTTTTAAATAAGACTAATGCCCAATTTCATAAACAGCTTTTATACATTAAACAGGATTTTAAACTGTAAAATGCGATATTTTGGTTTCACCAAGCGTTTTTAAAGTAAACAAGATTTTAAACACCTTTTAAAACTAAATGCCCATTTTTGGCTCACTAAATTTTAAAAGTGTCATTAAAAAATTAATATGACATTGACGGCTGATGTTTTGTTTTGTAAAATTTGTATTCTCAATATTTGGAGATACAGAATGAATAGGTAAATAAATTCAATTCATTACTATTTATGATTTAAATTTTTAATTAGAATATTAGATTGGTCATCTTTATTTGACAACAACATATAGTTATTCGCCGTTCAAGAGTATTCCGCGTTCACAAGAATCCATTTTCAGACTATGATGAGGTTCCGACTTTCCAAAGCATCTGTGGATTAGTTGTTGAGTTTGTTTGGTCATCATTTGGAGCATAAAACTAAGCGAAATAAACCCGTCAGTGCATTAAATCAAGTGCTTATTACTTTAACATTTTATGCCACAGGATCTTTCCAAATCTGCGTCGGAGATATGTTTAATATCTCAAAATCAACTGTTTGCCGCATCGTTAGAAAAGTAACCCACCATATAGCATTAATGAGACCGCAATTTATTACACTTCCTATTGATCGTCATGATATGATGAACGTTCAAAACAAATTCTACGGCTTTTGCTAGATTTCCGAATGTTCTTGGTGCAATCGTGCAATCGATAATTTTAACATTAGAATTCAGTCACCTGGTGGAGCGGAAGCAGAAGTTTATAGGAACAGAAAAGGATGGTTTTCAATTAACACTCAATGCGTATGCTACAGTAATTTGAAATTCATTGATGTTGTGGCACGATGGCCAGGAAGTGGGCATGATGCTAATATTTTTGACGATTCACTTCTTCATGCTAGATTTGAAAACAATGAATTTTCAAATTGTTATCTACTTGGTGATGGTGGCTATCCGTGTAGAAATTATTTATTGACCCCAATACTAAATCCTAATACTACAGCTCAGATTGCCTACAACAAATCTCAAATAAAAACTAAAAATGTAATTGGGGTTTGGAAAAGGCGTTTTCCTTACCTTTCTATCGGTATGTGCTGAGCATAGAAATAAAAACAATAATGGCAGTCATTGTTGCAACAGCAGTTTTGCATAATATCTGTATTGAAATTGGAGACGAAGTTACTCCGTCGAACGACAATCCAAATGATGCAGAAGTATTAGTACCAGCTTTTACAAACTTTGAATTATAAATCGCAAACGAAAACAATACTGCAGCACGGAACCAACTAGCAGATACATTTTTTAACGGCTAAACGTATTCGAACACGTTTCGTATGTAATATTGGTTCTTTTCTTTAAAAAAAAAATAAAACTAAAATTAAAAAAACTAAAAATTAACGCAATATATAAATAGGTATCTTTATTTTTGGATAAATGGATATATGTACATATGTATGTATACAACTATTGGTGAGCTTGTTTGTATAGCTCTTTTTCTTTCAGTAGAAGCTCGATCTCTGATTTTAAGCTT
Source organism: Eupeodes latifasciatus (assembly GCA_920104205.1). Taxonomy (NCBI): domain Eukaryota; kingdom Metazoa; phylum Arthropoda; class Insecta; order Diptera; family Syrphidae; genus Eupeodes; species Eupeodes latifasciatus. Next base: position 385,974,462 of record OV049924.1, on the reverse strand, counting down.
TACTTCAAGGATCTTCTCCAATTTTTTTTTCTTAAAGAGAGCAAATTTCATCACCTTTTTGGTCATTCTTCCTTTTGCTTTTGCTTTTGCTTTTTGAATGAAGTTTTTTGAAGTTGATGGAGCAGGTGGCGATATCGCAATAATTTCACTATTGTCGTTCGACGGAGTAACTATTTGGAATTCTTCCAAGTACTCCGAAAGTACATCAACGGAACCGCTTCCTTCTTTGCTATTAAAGTCCGCATTGGAATCGTACATTCGCACATTTGCGATTCTTGTCATTTATTTCAACATATAATGCTTTCTCTTTTTTTCTCACACAATTCGCTTAATAGAAAGAAAAAAGGGGTTTTATTTTTACAGGGTTGTGAAGAGGACTCTATTTTAACTAAAATATCCCTGAAATTTCCCATTTTAAGCTTGGTGAAACTGGCAAAATTTAAAGGCCTGATAAAATTTAAAAAGCTTTTAGATAAAAGTGCTTTTAGTGTTTGTTTATGAAATCGGACATAAGTCTTTTATCGTTAGGTTAGGTTAGGTTAATGTGGCTGTGGATACAAAAACCACACACTTAGGCCAGAAGAAAGGCCCATTGTGATACCACATGAATCTAGAGAATTACTTCCCACTAGTCGAACCATTTTGAGCTTTTTATAAAGCGAAGGAGATATCTGATATCCTTTTTAGCTAGTTCACTGGGATCATCAAAAGATCTTTTATCGTTAGTCTTTCTATATTTTAATCAACAAACAACAACAACTTTTTGTAAGAAGAAACCATTTCTTTTTTTTTAAGAGAACTCAAACATAAATTAAACGGATCAGTGACAGCAAGAACAATAGGAAACCAACTTATAGTCTAGCAAGTCTTTCTGGTGGAAGTCCACGAAAAGTGCCATTTTTTAACCAAGAAAAACATTATACAAAGACTTCCCTTTGCAAACAAACACTTACACCGTTCTTATTGGAATAACGTTTTGTGGTCGGATGGAACGAAGATCAATTTGTTTACTTCCGATGGAAAAATGTATGTGAAAAGTCCAAAAAACAAGAAGTTTAACTCAAAATACACAAAGAAGACAGTGAAACACGGTGATGGGAATATAATGATTTGAGGTTACTTTTCAGTATATGGAGTAGGTCCAATATTTTGGATCAAAGATAAGATGTGCGCCGTGGATTATGTTCACATCTTAAATTCAGTTATGCTACCATTAACTGAAGAAGTGGTGCCAATCAAATGGGAGTTCATGCAGGATAATGACCCGAAGCATCCCTCCAAATTGGCTAACTGGCCCTTTCCTTCTAAAAATTCTGCTGCAGGTATAGAAGGCAACTGAGGCTTTCCTTTCTATTTCTTTTATGATTTTTGAGCTTATTAAGACCTAATTGTAGAAGTTCACAAATTATAGCTTTAAATTTCCATGAAGCCATTATTACTACATATGTATGTATGTCGTCAGCATATGCAACAACCTTTAATCCATTCATGTTTAGTTCGTCTAGATGCCTATAGATTATTTTTGTCGAGACCCAAGTCGATATACCTCTTCAGAAATAGTGGAATATCTTCCGAACTGGTTACAATAAACTTGTAATGCAGGCGCCTTTGGTTCCCGTAAATATGTTGAACTGCCACCAATTGGTAAATACTGGCCTTGGTATGCACATGTAAAAAACAATAAAGCATGTTTGGACTACGGTAACAATAGAGCCCTATTTTTATGAGCTTTAAAGAGTTTGCAACCAAAGGTTGGGTCTAATACAAATTTGTTTGTATATGCAATAAAAGCAACAAAATTAAAGTAAGTTTGTTCCATAAATTATGGATTTTTAATTAGAGCAACCAATTCCGTCAATTTTTTTAAAACAGCGTTCAAGTCCCTTCGTAGAAGTGATTTCTGTAATTCCAAAACCTTATTAATGAATTTGGGATGAAGTTCACGGATTGTTTGGATGACATTGCATTTGCCTAAAGAGTTTTTAGATTGTGGGCATAACATCGGTCCTTTAGGGTTCTCCTTAAAAAAGGTCAAAGGAGTCAAATCGCTATCCGAGGTGGCCAATTGACGTTGGGATTGACAATGAGAATTAGGTGCGCAGAAGCCTGATTGGATGGACAGTGTAACATTGCAGTGTTTCCTTCTGCATTAACCAGAAGTCGTCCAAATCCATGTATTATACTTAAATCTTTAAAAAAGTCGGTTATTTTCGAAGAAAAACTATAATCTACTTCAAACTGCTGTTATGAAAATGATGATTTTTAGCTCAAAGTTGTACAATTCAAGCAAAGACCCAAACTGCGAAGCCATAACAAGATAACAAACGAATAAATTGATGAGTCAATTGAGATCGATGACTTCAGCAGTCACATTCTCGTCTGTCGCACCGTACGAAGAAGGAGACCAAGGGTTTTGCTCACTAGCACAAACTTTTGTATAATAACTTCGTAGTGGAATGAATTTTTCAATATTCCCATATGTTTTACGTAGGTACTGTTACTGACACTTTGTGAAGATGTTGAGCGGGAAACAGCTGTAAGTGTCAAAATTATATAATTTGGCAAAACCAAATATTTTTGTATGTAAAGTTATAATGCATCTAAATGCCAAAAAGTTGTCGTTACGCTGAACAGAGGTATTTTAAGCTAAACGCGTTTTTAAAGGTTGCACACAGTTTTTTAAAATATCGTCTTCTACATTGTTGAATAGAGCTCAACAACGGACTTGTTTAGTGGGAGAGCTTTTAATAACTAAACACGAATATGCCTGAACAAAAACTCAGCTTAAAACTTTTAGAACTGCTATACATGTGGTAAGGGAATTACAAAATTATTCAAGTTTGTTGTATTTTGTTTCTTACAATTCAGAGCAATTTCCCAACTGTTCATTTAAGCGTTTAACCTAGTTACAAATTTTCAATATTCCCTCCCGCTGTTAAATTGAATTACATATATATCAATTTTCTTCAAATTAGTGATTGCACTCCTTTGTCTGATGTCTGATTCATATATTAACTAAATCTTACGTACTTTACTTTGAATTAACAATAAAAAAGGCCAAAACGACGGGTCATAAATCAGGGAAAAATTTGTTAAACATCTCTTCGAAAATTTATTTAAGAAATAAAAAAAAACTAAGATACCATCCAGCATATGGGCTTGAGTAATGGCGAATCGAAAACTCAGTCAGCCAGTGAAAACGATTGACTACTATTGTTGACTGGCTGGCTTCGTGGTGGCTTCCAATAAACCAAGCATTAACAATGCAATGAGAAACAAAGAACAACAGCAGCAGTAGCTGTGGAAGTAGAAGTAGCAGCGCCAGTATATTAAGTATAAACATCTTGGAGAGTCGAGAAGACCCTCGCTCGTTTTCAGTGTACTTTTTTTTCTTCTAACTCTCAGGAAATGAAATTAATCAACTCAGAAGTGTGTACACTTCAAGTTCTTACAGTACAGTACACACATACGTAGGTAGATGAAATACAAAAAAAAAAAAAACGAGAAACAAGAAAGGATTTTGCACTCCGTGGGAACAATTTCCCACAATTGCAATCCTCTTCATCCCATTCTCTGCGGCCGCAAATAATTCCCTGTACCTCGGAGTATATGTATAGTGTGTGATACATACTTTTGCAATCCTTTGATAGTTGAGAAAGCTTCTTAAGAAATTATCCATTCTTTTTTCTTTCGATTGCCGTGATCGACGGGGAGCAAAAGAGTACCATACCTAGCTATGGTATGTACCTACTTTTATACTCGTCGTCGACGTACATACACTTTGTGTTTCATCGTCATTGTTATTTGTTCGGTCTTTTCGTCTCGGGGGTCTATAGTGTTGGCTTTGGCAATCGCTAGTAAAATTACTTTCAGCCAGAATTTTTTTTATTTAAATAAAATAACCTCCCCTTAGGTCAGTGCCCGCTTGTTTTTGCATATTGTAGGCAAAAACACGGCGCAAGGAGTCCCCATGAAGTCAACAAGAACAAACCGCTGCGCTGGTTTTATAAAGACACACAAACAAAATCTCACATTCCTTCGCCCTGTTGATTTTTGATTCTTTGGCTTCCTATTTCTCTTAAGGTTTACAAGGTGCATCAGATGTACATTCATATAATTTTTGTACAGCTTAAGTGGGTCTTCTGTCGCCCTCAATTATATGAACTCGTTTTGCATACAGAAATATGCTGAATATGTCATTGTCAAAGATTGAAAGTCAGCCAAGGGATATTGTGAAAGGGCAAGGGTTTTTACCAAGTCTGCAAATAAAGGGTCATTAAAAAAAATATTTATACTCGTACGACAGTCAAACCCGAGAAAGTGCATATTGATGTTTTTTTTTTTTTTTTTGAAAAACTAATTTAATCAAATAATTTTTAGAATTATTTCAATACCTATATATTGAGCTAATGCTTGGAAGAAGTTTTAAGCATAAGTAGTTTTTGGTCTTGCTCAGAAGCAGTAAAGCTCAAAGTTTAATCTTTTCCTGTGCCAACTTAAGTTTTTTTCACCGGGCACTGCCTCTTGCGAGAAATTGACAAATTCTCCAAGAGTAATTCTTGTCATGAAAAAAGCTTTCTCAAATTAGCCGTTCGGATTCGGCTTAAAATTGTAGGCCCCCTCCATCTGACCTGACAACATACATATATCGCACACAGGAATGGTTGAAAGTTGTAACTCACTAGGCCCTAGGCCCTAGTTATCGACGGACTGTTGTGCTACCTTATTTATTTATTAATTCGTTTAGATTAACTTAGTCAAGCCATGTGCTACAGGAGAAGTCTTACGTTGAAGGATTATTATTTAAATTAAGGGTTTTCCTTTTAGTTCAGAAATGGAAGGCGCTTTTTTCGGCAGTTTGCTTTACATAAAGGTCCAGGGATAAAAGATTGAGTATTGCTTCCGTTCCTGCAGCGGAAATGGTCCTCATAGCTCCTGTTATGCTTATACATGGCATTCTCTGTGCTCTTGTGAGAGTTTTTAGATCCTTAGCTTTCTGTAACGCATTCCACCATACTATGTTACCATAAGTGAGTACTGGTCTGACGTTTCTACTAAAGATCCTATTACATGAGTAGAATGCGATCTGAGCTTTTTTCTATTTGGGCCCCAGTTAAGGTTTTTATCTAGAATTACTAGTAGGTATTTAGCTTGATCTGATTATTTGAGTGGGATTCCATCTATAACCTGGTATTTTCCTCTTATTTGTAAAGATTACTAGGTCTGTTTTAAGGGGGTTAATCTTCAAGCCACAGTTTTTTGTCCATGTTAAAATTCTAGATAAGGCTTGGTTCAGTCGTTCACTTATAGTGGTTAAGAATTTCCCTGTCGCCAGTAGAGCTACGTCATCGGCATAGACTACTACTTTGACACCACTGTATTCGAATTTGGTAATTTTTTTCGTGACCAGAATCCTCTTTGAGGCGTTCCTCTGAATGTTGACACGTTAATCTCCGTACCACCTACATAGTTTGCTATTGATCTGTCTATGTTTTAACATACACATGATCCATTTTATAAAAGATTGTCTATTTCTAGACCCGTGAGAGCTTTGTCAACTGCACTGTTTTGTACGTGTTGAAGGCCCCTTCGATGTCTAAAAACGTCGGCCACTCCTTATCATGGATTTTTTTTCTATAGTTCTCACCACGCAGTGTAGCGCCATTCTTACACTTTTGACTTTAGAATAGGCGTCTTGTGAAGGAGATAAAACTATAGGCCCGAGGATACTGCGGATATGAATATCTAGAAGTCTTTCTAATGTTTTAAGAATAAACGATGTAAGACTAATTGGTGTGTAGTCTTTAGCAATAGTGTGGCTAGGTTAATCAGCTTTATACATATATTTATATATTGCAGCAGAAGTAGTTTTATTTGTTATAAATCCTGAAAATTGTATTATTTTATAATATAAAGCACACTTTCAACTGATATCTAAGAGAAATATCTAAGATTGAGGCTACTTAAACAAAGTTTTGGAGTTTTTGATAGCATGATTTTTCTGTCATCTAAAAATCAAAATCAAATAAGCTGACATCAATTTACACAGCCTAAATATTTGTCCACTTGCATTACGATCGTATGACAAATAACTGTAGAAGTACATAATATAGACAACAGTATGGTATGTTCGTTAAAGAAAAGAAAATTTTTAATTGTAGTCTTGCAAAAATTCCGAAGCTGTTAAATCACAAGATCTCGGTCAAGAAACTTTTCTTGCATTATTGCGCAGATCAAACTTTTCAAATAAAGAAAGCTTTAAAAGTGACAATGATTCAAAGTGAAACCTCTTATTGGGAAACCGTATAGGTATTACTTATAAAAAAAAGTATAGAAATTATATTTTTTTCCAACCAAAGAATGCAGAATGCTGCGACCTACACAACTTTTTCCATTGTTTATTCAAATATGAACTGAACCTAATTTCCGGGTAAGCTTTATTTATATACAAACAAACAAACAAATATTCACCTCCACCCACCCGTTTCAGTTTCAAATTCACCACACGACAGCAAGTCAATGAGTTGAAATATTTCTACAAACATGCATAAAATGGAAATGAGTTCGTCTGACGTCCTTCAACTCTCCTCCATTCGATCAAATATATTTTGTTTGTCCTTCACAAAAGAGGAAATCAAAATCAAAATGAACAATAACAACAAAAAAAATTGTATTTCATTGTGCTTTGAAGTCAAGAAGCATGTGTTCATTGTTGTCATCTATCTTCTCTGTGCCTGCTGATGATGATGATGATTATGATGATCGCTGATCAACCAGCTTGCGGGGCGTGTGAAGTACGCCTCTGTTTATAATGATTCTGCTATTTTTCTTGTTAATTTCAGTACAAAAAACTGCAAAAAGTTGTTTCAGTATGTGTTTTTATGAGGCTTTTGTTGTTGTTGTTGTTGTTGTTGTTGCTGCGGTTGTGTTTGTCATTCCTTTCGGTCTGAGCGGACGACCATCATCATCATCGTCATCACTTGCGGTCAGTGAACGAATGGAAAAGCAGGAGCGTGGCAGATAATAGATAGAAGTCTTGGTTTTTATAGGTTACAATTTATGACCTCAAAAATTGTACTTTGGAATTTTCAGGTAGTGAAAATAAACAATTTCCAAGAAGGAACATAATTTGAAAAGAATGGTTCAAGGGTTAGTTTATATAACTTTTAAGTATTTAAAACATCAGGTATGAATTTATAAAATACACACCTTAACTTACTTTAATTTATATTGAAATTCTTAACTCGTAAGCTTTTATTATTAGCTAACGAGAGTTACTAACACTTTTTAAAGTCTTTTAAACTTACTTGCCTTTATTTTGAAGCTAGTTAAGTAACGAGTGAGAGGGAAGTACTTGCGCGTGTGACCTCAGAGTATCTAGATGTAAGAATGTAGAATGTTCACGATTTATATTTTAATTTTAAACAAATACACAGAAGTCCGTTTTGTATGCAAACAAAATAATAATTTGTTTTTATTTTTGTGTATAATATTTCCGATTTATTTTGAAATATGCTTTAGACAGAAAAAGCTTTGGTTATACATTTAATATACGATCGCAGAGAGAATAAAGTTTGTTGAATTGATTTTATAAAACATGAAAATTGATCAATGCTGCATAAACTGTTCTCAATAATCCAATGCAATAATCTTTTACCAAAAGTAAGTGTATGGGGACTTTTGGGATATGAGACTGATGTACAGTCTTCTTTATAGACGTTTGATTCAAATTCAAGGAAGTTTTACAATTGTCACCAAAATACGGTGGACGGATTCTGAAACAATCTACACAACCTTATAAAATAGATCAAAGTCAAAAGCTTAATCGTGAAGATCCAGTTAAATGTTAGAGACCGCAGAGTTGTTAACTTTTGGTTGGTAGACTAGAAAATCCGAAAACCCAATATCCGAAAAGTTAAAAGTATAAAATAAAAAAAAAAGTGTATGATACATCTAATTTCCTAATCATGTACTTTTTTAAATGGATGGGTTTAAGCAAATGTATTTTGACAATTCGGAATTTTTAGTTTACGGGGTTTTGGGCGCTTAGGGGATTCTTGGTTTCTTGGATTGTCGATTTTATGGATTTTTTCTTTAGATTCTAGTCTTTCTGGATCTTGGTATTATTGGTTTCTAGGTTTTTGGTATGTTTTTTTTTTTTTTTTTTTTTTGGATTTTGGGTTTCTGGATTTCGGATTCTGTCCCTAGTATGTTGACAGTGCAATAATAAATTTTAGAAAAAATATGGATGTTGCAGCAATTGTTTATTTACTTTTTGCTACCTTAAGAGGGTAAGGCAGTAGACTTTATATAAAATAATGAAGCTTAGCTGATTGTGGAGAGACGGGTTCGAGTTTCGTCACGCGCCCAAGTTCTCCCAAAACCATAACGCCCAACATCCTTAAATGTCATAAAGTCCATGCATATTTCACTGTTTATACGCAATAATGCTGGGTGCAAGCAACCCATTTCGTTTTATTTTACTTATTTCGTTTTCTAAAAGTGAAACAAAAGCCAAACATATTTGTTACGCTTTCTTGGCGTTCCGAGTTTTAGGGCTATTTGACATTTTTTTCGTTTAATGTTTGCGTTTTGGCGATACCTAACATTTAAAACTCAAAATAAACAAAAACAAATTTCGGAATGACCAAACATTGAAACACATGACGCCTTTTGGGCAATATGCCAATTAGTAATTTGGGCGTATTTTGACATTTCAAAATTGATTTGAAAAATATGACATTGATTTTGGGCTCTGTTGCATTGTTTTCTGAAAATAGTTTTTGGGCGACAGAGCCATTTTTGAGCGATATTACATTTTTAATATTTTGGTGTTATTTTATTGGGCAATAAAACCGCACGCCTCGTTTTATTTGGAGTTTCATAAAACCCAACAAAGTTTTAACGCCCAAAGGTTGGGTAATATTGCCTAAATCGTACAACAACACAATGTTGATGAAATTGTTTTGAGCGAAAAGAGCTAAGGCCGTTTCAGAGTACCGTCCGTTTAGTCTGTCCGTGGATAGACTTAAACCTGTACTAGACCCCAAACTTAGAACGAAGCTTTTTTTGTTAATCCCCAAATTAAATGTTTGAACAGTTGTTTGAGTCAGCTATGAACTAAACGATCTAACTTTTTTCAAATTTTCAGGACTGATAAAGTAATGTACTAGTATGTATAGTTTAGTTAATTTCTAATTTTCGAAAGTAAAGCTAAATAAATATTACATAAAACGATACATTTTTGATGAAAATTTTAGTTTCATCGAAGAAAAACTTGCCAATGACACCTTTCGTCCGTAGAGCAAACCAAAGAGTCACTTTGTTTGGATGCGACGGCACTTCTTCTGCTATACTTGTGGGTTCTCTGAGTCCTATATGCGCAATTGGTTTGTTCATAATACAAACCGCGTGAAAATGCATTTCATTGCTAAAGACAATTTTCAAAATTGTTCAAAATGTGATCGAAAAGTACAATTGAATCACAACTTATGTAGTACGTTTTACTAATTTTAATCCATTGTTCGATTGATAAGCGAACATTAGATATTATGTCACTTTAAGTGACAACTGAGTTTGACAGATGTCAAATAATAGCACTAATGTAGCTTAAATCACAAAATGAATTACCTTTCAACACTAAAGCTATGAGTCCTAAGTATAGTAATATGTTTAATTTGTATTCATTCAAAATAACAAATATTGAAATATGAGAATTATTTCGAGGGGGAGCCCGGAGCAGTGACAATTAAATGCATGTTAAAATTATATATTATTCACACATAAAATTCTAAAATAGAAAAAGAACGAATTTACTATTATGTATATGATATTTCGACAGGAATCAGTTTTTCATGTTGAATTCATGATAGAGTAACTCAGTAGGATGCCGAAGAGGGTTTGCCCTCTTTCAATCAGTTGAGTACAACCTTCTTGTGTTTAATTATATTTGATTTGATTTGAAGTTTGATCGAAACAATTTTTAACATTTCATTCAAAAAATTGTGTTAATCCATGTGGAAGAATCAATTCCCTTGATAGGTAGATTTATTTCCCAGGGTAAGGAAAATGCTTCACTTAATTAAATTGCATGGACTTATTCTTATTTTTTTAACATTATTGTAAAATCAATTAGTCACCAGCACAAAATAAGTTTTTTTTTTTTCCACATCATTATTCCCCAAACTCTGGTTACTGATGAAGAGACCTGAGCTGTATCTTATAGAAAAAATGTATTATAAATGACTAGACATAATTTTGACATATTCTCCATAAATCACATGTGGGTAGTTAGGGTATATAGTGTAGTATGGCTAACGAAGGATATAGCTATGTACCTTCTCGTATATAGATATCTGAAAAGTGAATGAACATTAATCCCATTGCTTCACCTTAACTTTATCCATCCTTGCTCTTGTTCTTCTTCTTCTATTCTCATCCCATTTGGGATTTCCTTCGAAAATAAAAAAAAAAAAAAAATAAACAATGTCGGTGAGGATGAAGATGAAGATAAGGAGGATTTACGAGGATACAAGAGAATACAAGAAATCTGTTACTCTTCTCTCCAGACACTTTCGAACTTGGAACAGTAATGCGAATTGACGGCAATTATTATTATCGTCCTATAGATATGCTAGCTATACATTTTATACCTCCTGTAGGTAGTGTAGAGTTCATCAGACAACCTTCATCCCCATTCCCATACTTCTTTTTTTTTGTTTTTACTTTTTGGTTGTTCTATTGTGTTTTGTCTTTGTCTCGTTTTTCTTTTTCTGCTTCCTTTTGATTAAAAACATCCACTTTTGCTTATGCATGTTCTTTACTATGATGATGATGACGCGTACTCGTATCTCTCTTATGTTCACCAATAATAACATCAATATCAACCACAACAACAACTATTTGCACTGCCTTCAACACCTGACTTCCGACCGATGCGATGATGTGTCCGCCACAAGACCAAAACACCTTTTTTCATTATACTCTCAGCTACCTATATTTTTATTTTTCTTTATTTTCATGTTCTCTATTAATTCCTTTTTCTGTTTGCTTCGATTATATATGTTAGATACTTAGTTTGGTGGAACAATGTCGTCGAGCTAAATCTACTGTCTGTACGTTACGTTTAGTAGATAGGTATACGAGTATGTACAGTTGTGGTCCAATAATAAAAACCACAAACTAACTAAAAAACATTTTCTCCCGATATTATAGCTCTGCAGTAACTTAAGGATTTCTATTCTTTAACGACCATCAATCGAAGAAGAATGTTAATTTGTTATCAAATTGCTCGGAGAAATAATTAAGCCATATATGTTTGTAGGTAATTTATTTTTTCATTGTTTTTCATAGGAATATTTTTAAATTATTTGTTTCTTTATTTTTTTTTTTAGTGTTTTAACTGAAAAATGTTAAGTAGAAATGAAAACTCAACTCCATGTGGCGTGACGTGAAACTTTGTTAATAAAACCTCAATCCTAGATTCTTCCCAAGGTTAAGTTTGAACAAATTTACATAAAACCTCTCTTGCTGAGGAAATCATAAGGTTTAGTGAAAAGGATCCATTCTTGACCTATCGGTACGAATTAGATTCCAAATGAAGATAGATTTACAGGATGTAGAAATATAGTCACAAACTAAAAGAAGGTGATTTTAAAATAAGAATAGAAGCTTTGCAGAAGTGAACCAGACTCGTCGAGATAAAATATTAAGCGAAGACATCATTTGGCTCGAACACACATCTTCACAAAAAACCTTTTTTTGTGTATTTGATCGTTCGGAGTGCCGAATATAAATTCAAATGTTTGAAAGACCGTAGGTCAGTCTTAAAAACATTTCTGATAGTTTTCGGATTTCATGTGCAGTTGGTCATATTATACATTTTCATTTTACCATTGATTATGTTGATGGTTTACCGTAAGCTTGGATTTTTCAAAAAATTACGGACCCGAACTGTCAAATCTTTACTTGGATTTCAATCCTTTTAAAGTTCTGGAGTCCTTAGTTGAACCCCATAGACAATGTTTTGGGAATTATAAAAAGGGCATCCGCGAAAACCCGATAAATAAAGCCTCATTCTGGGGGTAAAATAGCTAAATCACAATCGCGCGTTCGGTTGTGCCGATTTTGACATACTAAATAGAAACAATGTACTCTTTATGAGACCATCTGAAATGTAACCTCGAGCCTTGTGCTCACTTTAGATCGTAAATATCGTAAGCTCGAGCTCAACGCCCAAATGGGTCTATTTTTTATTTTGTCGCTGTTTGACAGCTGACAGCTGTAGCCGCGAAAACCCGATAAATAAAGCCTCCTTCTGGGGGTAAATAGCTTAACCACAATCGAGCGCTCGGTTGTGCCGAATTTCACATATTGAATAGAAACAATGGACTCTTATTGAGACCCTCTGAAATGTAACCTGTTGTTTAATTTATACTAAAAATAAAAGAAATAAATAAATCAAAAGAATGTAAGTTTACTTTGAGTAAACTTTCTTCCTAGCACCCGAAGTTTGAAGTTACATTACATTTTGCAAATTCGTAGGTTGTGCTTATGACACATGATATCGTAAAGTCAGTACTAAGCCTGTCAAGAGATTGGCAGAAGTATACGATAAAAAGAATTTCCAACGAAGCGCACAAACTCCAAAAGCTGATTTAAAGCATATTGAATACAATATTTATTGTAGAAAGCTTAATTAAGTGTCCACTTGAAATTATGCAATCTAAATAAACTGTGTTTTAATGTTGAATTATAAAGTATTTAAAAATATAACAATTATGATAAGCAAAGATATGAATTACTTGAATCAACATTTAACTTGTAACTAAAAAATATTGCTTAAATTTTAATGGTTTAATTATATGACCACAATTGTATGTTGAAATTTATAAAATTTATTTCGATTAAAAACACACGTTTTTTGTTCTCTTTTTATTTTCTGAATACACATGTGTATGTTGTAAAACAGATGAACTCTAATACCATTGCAAATGAGGGGAATTTGTTTTTTTTTTTTTTTGTTGTTGTTAAGGTGTGTTGGATTTGTACTACCCCGCCTGCTTCCGTTGTTGAATAATGAGAAATCTTACTTGTTCTGCGTTTAAATTCACATAATTTAAATGTTTTAGACATAACATGAAACTATCTGTCTAAAAATATTTCTTCAGAAAAAAAATAAAAACTACAAATCTAAGTCCAAATGAGAGATGACCTAAGAGGTGATATCTTGAAAACCGCTGCATCTTGTGCCATGATATCGACCATTTCATTGCAAAAGGCAAGACAGCAAGACAAACGTTGTATTCAATTAAGTATTGTAATTTCAAAATCTGAATCATTTACCATCAAACCACAAACAGCTCCACTCAAAAAGTGTACTGTAAGCTCCATTCCAACCTCTCTAACCGCATTCGCTTCGTCTGCGCTCCCATTTCAAATTTTGTTTTTCACTCTTTATTGAAAGTTTTTTCTCTTTGGAATTTCTCCTTCAGCAAAATTAATATTTATGTATAGGTTTATACCTCATACATGCAATTCACAAATACATTCACATTTTTTTCGAGTAGTTTTGTGTATTTTTGTTTTGTTATTTTGTTATTTTCGAATGAATTATTCAGATCGAATATAATAGATTTTGCCTCATGTTCACCTCTCTCACACTCTCTTTCTTTCTCTTTTTTTTCTGTTTTATCTGTCTACGAACCTAAATTGTTTGCCTTCTCCTTAATCTTGTCGTTGTTGTTGTTGTTGTTTTTGAACAATTATTGGTGAGATGAGATAGCAAAAATTGTATTATTTCAAAATATTTTCAATTTCCCCTTAGAGCTGATGAGATATAATCGCTGCTACTTTTAGTATCACTTTTTGCACTTGAGATTAAAAAAATTATGAACAAATGATTTTGTTTTTGTATTTTAGTATTAAATTTGAAAAAAGAAAAATATGTTTTTAAAAATATTGATTTTGTTTTCTGTTTTCTGGGATTCGTTTGATTAAAAAAAAATCATACTAAATATTTTCTAGAAGGAATATTATTTTCTTTTCTTTCTTAGAAAATAATTATCAATGAGTCAGAAATGATTAGTTTTGGTACCGCACACATCGAATTAGCTTATATTCTGCCTTGATGATGAAACATATTTGTTTTGTTGATATTAAATGTGTACATAAATATGAAAAACAAATGACGTTGATTTTTGATCACTAGTTGATTTATAACAATTATTCATTCTATTTAACCGTATATACATACATACATATGTATATGTATGCAGGTATTGAGAATAGGTTTCATTTATAAAGTTTATTACGTAAGCATGATATGATAACTATTTTTTTTTTATTTTGATAAAAGTTCATATTATTTTATGGCTTGTTTAATCTTTAACTGTTGAATTTTTCAAGGTTTCTATTTAAGGTGCTGGAATCATGTTGTTATTAATTCAGTTTATATTTTTAGAATAGAATGACTCTTATTTCCCTTATGTATAATTTGGATAATTGTCCAATAAGATAACGGTTTAAACTTAGAAGATTCAGTGGTTTGCTTTAATTTCTATTATTGTTCGATACCTACATATATGTATGTTATTTTAATTGCTATGAACTATCAACTTATTGATAATTAATATCTTATAAAACGTAACTATACCTTCAAAGTACATATATTTTTAAAAACAACGAAAAAGGAAAGGTACGATGGGGCGTATACGTACTTTTTTATTTATTAAAATTTCAAATAATTCGTCTCTAAGTATATTTCTGCATTTACGTTGGTTTCAACATATGTACATAGATACATATTATTATGTTAAAGGATCCGTCGGATCAGTTAGTAATTTATATGTACTAGAAATTTGTCCCGTTGAGGCAATGACACGAAAGCAAAAATTCGCCTTAAATTTTGTTTCCTTACTTTTAATGTTCAAAATAAATTAAGGTCTACTAACTTAAAAAAAAATCAAAAATAAAAAAATAATGAGGGTTGTTAATAAAGGTTTTTTAATAAGGGCGGATAGATGTTGAAATTTAATAAAACAAGCTGTGTGTGAGGTATTAACAAAACATTTTTTTTTTTTAATTTGAAGGCGCATGTAGGTATGCCATTAAGTGTGGAATTTGACATCATTCAAATGTACGGATCCGTGTGGTTCAATTTTCAATGAATCTTCCGCATTATGTTCACCTTTAGGGCATCGGTCGATTGTGGTTTATTTGCATAGACCTACGACTTCAAGAAACCTCACAGGAAAAAGTCTAGCGGGGTCAAATCGCATGAGCTTAGTGGCGAATTCACATCACCCCTGCAAGTGATAACCTTACCCTCAAATCGTTCATGCAAAATGTCAATCGTGGCGTTTGCTGTGTGGCATGTAGCGCCGTCCTGCTGAAACCAATTGTCGTCTAGGTCCATATGGTTCAATTTGGTCCATAAGAAATTAGTTATCATCGTTATGTAGCGCTCGCTGTTGACGGTGACCGCCTCACTAACGCCGCGCGCACAGTGGCCCGTTTATGCAAAACTGCTTGCAATATTCATTTTTCGAGTGGGTCTATAATGCAAAACGTTTTAGTTCACTGGATTCACAAATATTTGAAGCTCGAGTAATCGAAAAAATTATTCAATTTGGGTTATTGGTGTGCCTTATAGAGCAGGCCAAAGTTGAAGATTTTTATCATGATCATTTTTTTTATTTTTTTTTCTTAATTTTGAATGTAAAAACTAGAAAAAGGGCTTCGAAACGCTTTTCGTTTTTGTTTTCATAATATGCTTTGCCATTATTTAGATCGATAATTAAAAAAAAAAAAATTTTTTTAATTGTTCAATTTAATGTTTTTGCAAACATTACTTTTCGCACACTTTTTCGACTTCAAATTGTATAGAAAAAAAAGATTCAACGAGTGGTGCTAAGATCTCAACTGATTCAGAATCCTTATATATTTCTTAACAGAAATCCAAAAGATCAACTGTGTCATTTTGCATCGAACTGAGCTAGGGAGATTTGAATTGATGAAGTCAGTCATTTTTTCCCCTCTTTTTTATGGAAAATTCTTTTTTATGGATTTCTTTGTTTTGCGTGTGGTGGATTTTAAAAAAGATGATTTTATTTAAAAAAGGTAAATCATTTTTATTTTTTGTTTATTACTTAAGACGCACACATGTTCATGGCATCAGTTGTCCCACTTCGACTCAATAGTACAAATGGTGAACATTGGAGGAACCCTCGCCCATCATCAGTTAATTTCTGACGGCCCATTATGTTCCAATATGTTAAAGAGACTAGTGGCATCATAAATACCACAGTCAATAATATTAAAAGTCAAATAGCAGATATTCATCCAACAATATATAAACTTAATGAAGAAACAACTATAACTGTGAATCACGAGTTCTTTTTAACTATGATAGACGGAAAAGTATTAAACGAATTAACGGAAACAAAGTCTACGGGGTCATGTCCGATATGCAAAAGGACACAAAAGACATTCAATAAAGATGAATCAATTGAGGACGAACATAATTACGAATATGGAATCTCTCCACTGCACGCTAGAATCAGATGCATGGAATTTATTTTGAAGCTTGCGTATACACTTCGACAAGAAGGAGAAGGTACTGATGAATCGATTGGGACCAAGGAGGCGGAAAAAAGAAGAAAACAAACAAGAGATCCAAAGCGTTTTCGCGATGAGCTTGGCCTTGATGTGGATAAACCAAAGCAAGGGTTTGCAGACACTAATGACGAAAACACTGCAAGAAGATTTTTTGAACAGTCAGATGCAACCGCTCGAATATACATATGGAGTCAATGGAGAAGTTATAATGAGGCTCAAAGTAATATTGAACGTTTTGAATTGTAGGGAAGTAGTGAATGCAGTTAAATTTGGGGAGTATACTAAGAAAACGGAAGAGCTTTTAAAACAAAAGTATTCTGAAAAACTACTCACACCTACTCTACACAAAATATTGGTTCATAGTCAAAATATCATTGAATATCAATCACTACCACTTGGAAAACTGTCAGAAGAAGCCCAGGAATGCAAAAATAAAGACTACAAGAAATATCGATATCAGAATACGTGTAAAGTTTCAAGAATTCGGCAGAATGAGGACCTATTTAACATGCTTGCAACCTCTTCTGATCCACTTATTTCTTCCTTAAGGCATGTGAGAAGCCAAAAAGATCTGAAAGAACGATCCTCTCCAGAAATGATGAGTTTATTACACATTTCCCCGGACTTAGATGATAGTTTTCAAGAAATTTAGTGTTTATATATCAATTTGTTTCGTCTTTATTTCTTTTTACACTGTTTGACTTTTAATATATCACCAAAATACCAAAATACATTATGTACTCTTGAATACTGGAAAATAAAAAAAAAAATGCCTTGATATTAGAAAAAAATACTTTTTTTTCCACTGTTTCACTCGAATTGGTCCTTTTTCTTTTTGCTCTACTGTTTCAATTCACTTAGATTACTTAAAAAAATGATTTTGACGATTGCATATTAAAATACCGCTATGTTTATCACCCTTGTTAAAACTTCTTATTTTAACACAAATTTCTGAAACTTTTTTTGAAAGTCACAATTTTTATAGCCTTGGAAATTTCCTTCAAGATAAAAAAAAATATAAGCAGTATCTTTATTCGTTTAGGAGATATGATTTTTGCAACCAAAAAAGTCAAAACGGGCCACTGTGCGCCGGACCAAAATCCACACCAAACGGTAACTTTTTGAGGATGCATTATCACCTGTTGAATCTCGCGTGGGTTGGTGTCGTCCCAGATACGGCAATTTCCCTTAATAACATACCCATTCATCCAAAAATGCGCCTCGTCACCAAAGATGATTTTTCGGCGTTGTCTATGGTCATGAACTTTGAGCTCCTGGGTTAGTTGGATCTTGTACGGTTGTAGGCCCAAGTCCCGACGCGAAATTCGCCAAGTGGAAGTCTGCGAATGACCGAGTTCTTGTGCACGGCGAGGAATAGACTCATTTTGATAATAAAGTTTTATTATTTGAACGTGCTGTTCAATCGTGTAACTTGCCATTATGATTAAGCATAAACAACTGAATAATAAACAAAAGATTTGACAAATGTCACCAAAACAAAGTGGCCGGGCGCCAAAATCACAAAAAGAAAAGACCTTCCTTTTTGATTATTATGTGAAGGTATTTTAAGTGGCATTTAGCAGATTTTACTAAAAAAAAAAATGGTTAAGTAAATAAGGAATATAAAATAGCAATATAGTAGATTCAACTAAGTAAAATAAATTGAAATACCAAGCTATCTTGTTAGTAGGGCGGTGGCTATGGAATTTTAAAATATTGTTGATGACTTCACTTAAGTGCTGTGAAATAACTTCCCAAGCAATATCCCAAGTAAAACATCCCAATTTTGGGGATATTTTTCTTTTATAAAATCATTACCCAAAAATGTATGAAATAAATCCCTAAAAAGGGGGAAGAAGTCCCAATCCCCGTATAATTTTTTGGATGGTTATTTCAAATATTTTTTTATCTAACATATTTTGTGAATGTCTAATACAAAAAAAAAATTTCTTAAATTAATAACGTTATACTAATAAAGTAAACATAATTAAATATTTATGTAATTATTTTTTTTTTTCAGGTAATTTCTTTCTGTTAAATTCAAGTCTGACAGTTGCTGAACGTTGTAAGTACAATTTGTAAAATGTCCTTAAATTAAGTATCATATTAACAATGTATGGTATAATTCTTTAACGTCAAGTAAAAAGGTCTAAATTCAAAAAATTGCATTTTAAGTTTTTAATTTGGGGTAACGAACGGTCTTTTTGTGTCTTTTTCGTTTAAAACCAACAACTTCAGTCTAGAACAACTGCTTAATACCTTATTAATTTAATCTTTAGACAAAAAACAGAAATATTCATATTTGTTTTGATATTAACGTTTTAAGTTCATTGAGTATGTGCAAACAGTTTCTGACTTAAAACCTTTTTTGATTAACGTCAAAGAATTATTTGTATTTTATAACAAAAAAATCGCATTAAATTTGGAAAGAAATATTTCTTTATCATTGTAATTCACACACAACCAATAAGCTATAAAATTTCCAAAACTGTTGAATAAAAACCCAAGTGCTATTTTTTCCAAGTATTTTGCTTTTTTTTGATATTTTTTAATTACAACTTTTAGGATACTGCAGTATAATAACCAGCAACTAGTGCTTGTTCTTGAAAAGCTTTTGGGATGGTGCTCCAGCAACTTACTTAAGCCTCTTGCAGTTTTAGACGTTTATTATTTTGATTCGATTTAGATGAGAATGAAAACTCCATACCTCCATACCTAGCAACATAAACATAATACAGTTGACGCCGCTTATTTATCTCCAAAAATGAAGAAGTTGGTTGCAATCAAGACAAGTTTTCAAATAAACAAATTTATCTAAGTAAGAGCTCAACAAAATTTCGAACGATGTTATTTCAAACATTTTTTAATTTAATAAAGGGGTTTTCAATTGGCGGGGTTAGATTTTGTCAAATCTTTTGTTTATTATTCAGTTGTTTATGCCAAATCATCATGACAAGTTACACGATTGAATAGCACGTTCAAATGATAAAACTTTATTATCAACATGAATGTTCATTAACGCGAACGTTGCGCGCATTGCGCCCATTTTACGATAGACGTGGTGGCCGTTCACAGTCGACTCTTCAACGTTTGGTGGCCAAACTTGAGACGACCGGTTCAGTAAACAATCAGCCACACCCGTACGTTCAAGGGACGCAAGATCGGCCGAGAACATCGCCGCGGTCCGTGAAAGTGTGCAGCAGAACCCGAGGCAGTCTATTCATCGCCGTGCACAAGAACTCGGCCTTTTGCATGCTTCAACTTGGCTAATTTTGCGTCGGGACTTGGGCCTACACCCCCAAAGCCTGGAGAATGGCAAAAGTGGTCTTCATTCCTAAAGCAGGGAAACCCTCCCACGTTAACCCTAAAGATCTACGACCAATCAGCCTATCATCCTTCCTTCTTAGAACCTTGGAAAGATTGATTGAAATTTACATCAGGCATAACTTAAAACCATGTCTCATTTCCAAAGCTCAACATGCTTACTCTAAGGGAAAATCAGTAGAAACAGCACTTCATTCGCTGGTACGTAGTATTGAATATTCCCTCGAATACAAAGAATATAACCTAGTAGCTTTCCTAGATATTGAAGGAGCTTTCAACAACGTCAGTTACCAGGCGATCACAACAGCAATGGATAAGCTGAAATTAGAGAAACCACTCATAGATCTTATATGTAAGTCTCATGCTCAAAAGCAGGACAATAACTTCTAGCATGAGAAGTTTTACTACCACCAGATCGGTGAACCGAGGTACCCCCCAAGGTGGGGTCCTTTCGCCTCTTTTATGGAATATGGTAGTAAACGACCTACTAACATCATTGGAAGCAGAGGGTTTCAGGGTGATTGCTTATGCTGACGACGTTGCAATATCTGTATCTGGGAAACACCCCCAAGTTCTATCGGAACTCCTACAAAATGCCTTAAATAGGCTAATTAAATGGGCTAAGTAATGTGGCTTGGACGTCAATCCACATAAAACTGAACTAGTACTCTTTTCGAGAAGGTTCAAAATTCCTCAGATTAGCCCACCCAAGATTAAAGGAATACCATTAAGCTTTTCCGACCAAGCTAAATATTTAGGCCTCATTTTAGACAAAAAACTAAATTGGAAGGCAAATATTGATGAAAGAGTAAAAAAGGCTACTGTAGCGCTTTTTACTTGTAAAAAGGCCATAGGATCAAAATGGGGTTTCTCCCCAAAAATAACCCACTGGCTTTACACTTCGGTAATCAGACCGATACTCATCCATGGAGTTGTCGTATGATGGACCGCACTGGACAAGATGGGAAATCTAAATAAGCTCATCAAAGTCCAGCAGTCAGCAGGTATGTGCATCACAGGAGCACTTCGCTCAACACCAACCGCAGCACTGGAAGTGCTTTTAAACCTAACACCTCTTGACATCTTCTCCAAAATGGTGGCAGCCAACTCATGTGTGAGGCTTAGAGCCACCTCTTAATGGAACAGTAACAATACTGTTACATAGGAATACCACTTGCTACATGCAAATATCTTCTAAAACAATATGCTCTAGAATCAATAAATGCTAGATGGTTACAGAGTAACCTGCCTAGCAACCAAGCAAATATGGCCAAGCATAGACTTAAAACGGTCAAAAGGCTTGATATCCCTGAGCAGACAAAATATAAGCTCTACAATTGGAGTAAAAACAGGACACTGCCTCATAGGAAGACATGCTCTGAGGCTAGGGGTCTACACAAATGACTTCTGTAGAAGCTGCATGGACGAGGAGGAGGAGGAAACAGTCCAACACCTTCTATGTACATGTCCAGCACTCTCCATTAGAAGGAATAACTTCCTTGGTAATCCCTTCTTCGATAATACCAATGAACTGGCAACGATTGACACAAAATGTCTCTCTAACTTTATTAAAAGTACAAAATGGTTTGTTTAAGTTCATTACTCTCCCATGAGTAACCTCGTTAGTGGTATCACAATGGACCCTTGAGGTCTAAGTGAGTCAATGACATCTGGACAGCCACTCCAACCTAACCTGGGCCTACACCCGTACAAGATCCAACTGACCCAGGAGCTCAAAGTTCATGACCATATACAACGCCGTTTGTTCGCTGACTGGGCTTCAAATTGTTTGAAAGAGGACCCCAATTCTGGATGAAAAATCATCTTCAGTGACGAGGCGCATTCTTGGATGAATGGCTGTGTTAACAAGCAAAATTGTCGTATATGGGACAACACCAGGTGATAATGCATCCTCAAAAAGTTACCGTTCGGTGTAGATTTTGGGCAAGCGGCGTAATTGGTCCTTAGTTTTTTGAAAACGTCGTTAATGCGGTAGTCACCGTCAAGAGCGAGCGCTACATAACGATGATAACTAATTTCTTATGGTCCAAATTGAACCATATGGACCTAAACGACATGTGGTTCCAGCAGGACGGGCGCTACGTGCCACAAAGCAAACGCCAAGATTGACATTTTGCATGAACGGCTTGAGGGTAAGGTTATCTCTCGCAAGTGTGATGTGAATTGGCCACCAATGTCAGGCAATTTTACCCCGCTAGACTTTTTCCAGTGGGGTTTGTTGAAGTCGCAGGTTTATGCAAATAAACCACAATTGACCGATGCCTTAAAGGTTAACATAACACAGGCCATCGGTCAAATTTAGCCGTACCTGTGCGGAAGAGTCATTGAAAATTGTACCACTCGGATCCTTGACACCGTAAGAAGCAGAGGTGGTCATTTGAATGATGTCATCTTCCACAAATAAAAAAAAATTTTTTTGTTAATACCTCACACACAGCTTGTTTTATTTCATTTCAACATCTACCCGCCCTTATCGAAAAACCCTTTATAAAGAGAGATTTTTTTAGAGCTTTCGGGAATTAATATAATTTATTGTTTGAAAATTATTTAATGCAAATGTTGGCCAGGACTCTGCTTCAAATGATCCATCCGATTTATCCAATTTTGGCATACTCTAACTTTTCGGACGGTATCTCAAGAATAAATGTTTCCATGTGGGCTAAGAGTACGTCAATCGAAGCGGGCTTGTCGCTATAGAAATAAACCTTAACATAGCTCCACAAAAAAAGTCTAGATGCTTTAAATCACACAATATAGGCGGCCAATTGACAAGTCCTAAATGTGAAATATCGAACTCGCTTCTCAATTGTTCCATTTTTACGTGTTCTGTGTGGCATTTGGCACGGGCACCGTCTTGTTGAAACCACATGTCATGCAAGTCAAGCTCTTCCATTTCTTACAATGTCGTTGCGATGCATATCATCTTTAAGGAAATACGGATGTTCGACAGTTACACAAAACACTAAACGTGCGTGAACTGTCAAAACCAGCGTTACCAAAAAAAAAAAAACCATACAAATCACTCTATACCTTTAATGCAAAACATTCTGGAAAAATAAAGAAAAATGGCTGACGAGAATTGGAACTATGAACATAGAATGAAAGTTAAAACGCAATTTTTAAGAACTGTTTAAACTTAAAAATTGTAGTTCAGTATTTCTCTTAAACAAAAATTAAACTTATCATTTGAGGGAAAGAAAATTGTTTTAATTAAAGAGTTTTGAAATAAGCAGAATCGACTGTTTTGTTTATTTATATTTATATTTTTATTTTGTTCCTTTTTCTCAAAATTGAGCGCTCTGAAAAATTATTCAATGCAGTTGCCTTAAACCTCTTCAACCTCACTAAATCGTTTTTTTTTTTTTCATACAATTCTCATTTTCCTTTCAATACAAAAACGCTCCATTACCAAGGCCGGAATCTCAGACTGACATTTCGGTTTGCCTACAAGCTAACTAAGCACTAAATGTGAGAAAGTGTGCGTGAAATGATGCAAAAAACCAAACGCATTCTTACATTTAGTGTTTCGGCCCATCAAAATGCTTCATTATAGTAATCAGCCCCATCTAAATGCTTTATTTTGAATGTTTCATGGCCTCGTTCAAAAACTAAACATTCATTACCAACAGAATCTGAAGTGCTGACATGGTCTTAAATTGGAAGATTTGTATAGCTTTTTAATTTCAATCCAAATAAATGTTGTTAATGTATATTAAATAAAATAAAATTGACCAAATACATATTTAATGATTTATTAGTGCTGTATTTTATGTACTTAAATTATTTGCGAACGCAATATGCGCTGCAACTGGTTAAGTATAATTATTGCAAATGGACAAAAGTGTAACTCAATACTTTGTAAACAACAAAACAGACAATTTTTTCAGCTGTAGTTTGCTTAGAGCATTTTTTGGCGACGTTAGAAGTTCAGGTGGAAACAATAGGCGGGTGCCTCCGTATTGTTTTTGTACAGACAATGCTACGAGAAGCATACTTGTTAAGTTCCATTGCCAACTTTAGCTAGTTCAGATTCCTCAATTAGATTAGTATTTTCATCATTTAGCAGTTCGGTAGTTGCAAGACCAAATTTTAGTTTTGTTTGTTACAGAAATATTCCTGAAAATTTCTTTTTAAGGGACTTTGTTTGTAGTTAGATTTTGGAATACAAATTTGAGGGAACCATATTTTAAAAATAAGTTGCTTTGTGTAAAGCATCTTTAAGGAATAGAAATATACAATATGTTTACACACAATACCAACTAAATGAGTGCAATAAATAGATTTAAGTAACTTTTTTTTTATTCCAGTATGGGGAAACCGAACACCCAATAGAAAAAAAACGGTATACGCGCCAAAATCCATACTTCTTGACTAAATAATGTTATCTTCTATGTTTACGCATAAAATTACGAATTTTGTAGCGTATGAAAATTTCTAGACATTTTACAATCTGAAAAATTAATTATGCTATGAAATAAGTGGCTGCTATTAATGCTAATTTTTTTTCTAAAAAGTTGATGAAGGTTAGCCGAAGCGGAAATTTCTTTAATGAACATATTTAAAATATTATTGGCTTTCTCAAAAATATTTTTCTACACTAACCTCTGCTTTATACCTAAAAACTATTGTTTATGTATATTTTCTTCTATGTTCTGCATTTATAAAATGTATGGAAGTATTTACTATATTAAGAAAAACATGAACGTAAAACTCATTAATTTGTTTCATTTTTAGCAGCACTTTTACTAAACATACCCTTCAAACAATAATAAGTAAACTTGAACTTTGGTAACTAAACATTTTTAAGGAATGAATGAAAATTATATTTTGCGTTAAACTGTGGGAATTCACTAAAAAAACTTCTGTACGTCAACAATAAACATTAATGTCGATTACTTGATCTATTAAATGAGTTGTGCATGAATTCAGAACGATTTTAAAACGTTTTCATTTTGTGATATATGTCAAAATTTTCATTTTATTTGCTCTGCATTTATTCAACAGGTTCGCTATAATCGTTCTAATTATTTTTTTAAAACATTGGTGTTCCTTTGATGCATAGTTTTTTTTTGATAGCAAATACATGTATGTTTCCATCAATCAAGAATGTTATGGATAAGGTATTTTTAGATTATAACTTTTTTTTTTAATTTAAATGGAATTGAAAAATAGTTGCAAGCTTAAATCATTAAAAACAAACTATAAATATACTTGGATTGGTTAAATTTATCCAGATTTTAATTACTTGCAAACAAAATATTTGGGCCGTTCATTAACGAAAATTTATTAGAATTCAATACAAAAATTGCGCTCGCACCCTTAACTTGATGGTTCTTCGAACGCATCTTTGATACAAAAATCCGAGGTTTATTATGAAATTTAAAGAATTTCGTAGTGATTACTGTAATTTAGTGAATTAATTATAATAAACTGATGTTGAACATGCTTTTTTCAAGACAAAAAGGTACATTGGTTCACTATCCACAAAATGCCTGCAAAATTAAAGCTTAAAACTGACTTTTTCATCGAAAAAAGTAAAAGGAAAAACCTGAAAAAAACTTATTAACCCCTCCATTTTGTTTTTGCTATGCAAAGTGCCGCTAGTCCACGGCATCGTTTTTTTTTTTTTTGTGCTCACATCTATTCATGGACTAATTATCAAAATTACAAATACAACAATGTAAACAAACGGGTTTTGGAGAGTAAAACGTCCGAAAGATGTAATGGAGTATTTTTGTTTCAATATCTCGAAAATGACAAGATCCACAGAAAAAATATGTGTTACTATTTAACAGATTTATTATACTATTTATCGACGTATTAGTCGTAAATTTAACTATTTAAAATCTAATATTTAAAAAAAAAACACATACATACATTTATAAAATTTTCAAATACGCAAATTCAAATTGAAAATTTGTTCGACCCTTTTTAAATTATTGAAATTAAGAATCAAGAAACATATTTTACGGAGTTCTTAACATACATTTTACTTAATAAATATTTACCAAACATTTATACGCTTGTTAGTCTTTAAGACACTATTCAAAGCCATTTCTTATTATAAATGGTGTTAATAAATCTATGAAGGGTTTGAATTATCTTTCATCGTTTTTCCTAAACCTGTCAGCTTGAAGTATTTTTTCTTAGTGTTTAAAACACTGACTACAAAAACGACCTCAAATTTTAATCTTGCATCAATTTTTGGACAATCTTTTGTGTTAAGAGGTGAAAGATCCTTTAAGTAGGTATCCTACTTTGCATCATCTAAAATCGCCATAAATTTAAGACGCCTAATATTGCACCCACATTGAAAGCCCTGACGCATAAAATGTGACTTTTGGAATATTTCGAATTCATGTTATACCGATTGATGTGTGAACTACTGTACTCTTGATATTTTTAAAGTAAAGCTACACTTCACCAAATAAACAAGTACAATATTTTTTAAGATTTAAAAAATTCTGCTGCATTTGTCTGTATTTTTGGACGAATATGGCCAACTTTCTAAATCAAAGATCGAATACTTTCAAATGTTTTGAAATACCTATATGGAACTTAAATGTTTATTTATTATACTTGCTTTTGTTGTTGTTCTTGTTTAAATTGCCTCAGGCTTTAAATTTGTTTACGTTGTTGATAAGAAATTCAGTACAATTAATTTCAAATAACACAAACAAAACAACAAATAAAATAAAAACTCCCTTAGTTTCAAAATTTCAAAGTTCAATCACTTTGATTCTCTCCATTGTGTGTTTTTGGGTAGGTAGGCAAGTGGCAAGTATAGCGAGATGATGATGCTAAAAATGCACTTGGTTTGGAATGATTATTATCATTTTTTTTTCACCCAGCTAGGTACTTATAACGCAGCCAATTCTCTATAACGTCGTCGTTTATAGTCGTCTTCGTCGTAGTTATCTTCTGCCATGCAACTACGCACAAAAGGTCTGTGTTTTTGTATTACGTGTCTGTCGTCATCTACGTACTTCGTATAGTCGGTCGCGTCGCATTTTATAATTTCGGTTTCGGGCCAGTTCCTCCAGTATCCAGTATAGGTATATACGGAGAGTACAGTACAATTCCATGTTGTTCAGTGTTCAGCACTTCTCTGATGTGTTTTTGTTACTTTCTTTGTCTCAACTTCAAACAACGAAGACAACAACGACGACGAAGATACTTACCTAAGTGTTATTTTGTTTTTATTCGAACGCAACAAAGAAATCAAAATGATGTAAAATATTGAGAATATTACAAATGATACATAGGTAGATACCTATACAAAGTTGAATGCGAATTAATGTGAATATAATAAATATTAAAGTTGTTGGCCTTTATTGGGAAGTAACAAATATTTAACTTATGCTAATGCACTGGTTTTCATTTTTATTTGTTAACATAAAACAATAGAATAATTAAATGTCAATTTGTAGTCAGGTAGGTATCTATAGCAATTCTGAAGATAGATACTTTCATTTCAAAATAGAAAACAAACTAGATGAACTCCAAGCGTTAATTAATTAAAGTATCAGTAGTAATATCTGACTCTATACTCTAATATTTAAATTTCAAACAAAATTCAACACTCCTATGTTTTACTAAAATGTAGGAAAGACAGTGTAGGTCTGTTTAAAAAACCAACAAAACAGAGTTCTTCCTTCCACTTCCATTTCCATATCGGATACTCTAACACACAGAATGAGTATACGCATTTTTAAAAAAACAACAACTTCTCTCGAAAATTTCTCCTAGTCCTAATCGTAATTTTATTCACCCATCTATCAATCAAACAATGAAAATGAGGGGAATTACTGCTATAGCATTTTGAAATGGTGATATGGTGAATACTAAATATCCCACGAAAAAATTAAAATGATCACGAAATATTTATATTTGTATACATATACATATATGTGCTGTACACGTTTATAGAAGAGATACAGAACAACAGGGCATAAAATCCAACCGACGACGACGATGAATTGATTCCAACCGCAAATAAAAACAAAATAAAAAAAAAAGAAAAAAATACTAAACGTGTGCTGCTGCGACACAAATAGCTTAAAATCGCATTTTATAACAACTTTAATTTCCCCTATTTCTTGTTGTTTATGTTGTTCGTGTGTTTTTATAAGTAAATTCACCAATACAAACATCAAGTTCCAATGAAACCAACTATTATCTCAACAATTCCTTTGTGATACTACACTTAAAAGCAGGGATGAAAATATTTTTGAAAGCAATCGTGCAGAAATGTTTGTGCCCGCTATTTTTTCGAAATACTCGTATCTGCTTCTTTTCATTTTAAAAAGCTGAAACTTTTTGTCTCTTTTCGCTAACTCTTTTTAACATGAAGTGAAAGAGAGATAAAATAATTAAACGGCAAAGCAAGTTACTTTAAAAAAGTCAAATCGGTCGGTCTGTTTCTTTAGTCTAAATTTCTTTAATTTTAATCTTAAAGTCCTTCCTTTTTGTATATGAACATGACAGGACTTTTGAATAAATGACAGAAAATCATAGAAAATAAACAGACCCAATACATTGCACTAAAATGATTGCTTTAAAATTATCAATTTGTTTTCAAATTTATTTTCACTAAAAACAGTGTTACTAAGTAACCTGCATAAATACAGGGTGCGGCGTGGTTACTTCCTTATCTAAAACTCTCGCAACTGAGAGGCTATTAATAGTAGAGCGTTGGTTTATGGCTTGTTCGAAAGCACGTTATCTAAGGTTTTCGTTGTGACTAGTTCAGTGTCAACAATGCAGTGGACAAAGCAAGAGCGCGCGTTCGCCGTGGAGGCCTACTTTTCTTTCAGCCGTTCGATCATCGCAATTCAGCGTGCTTTCAGAAACCATTTCAATATCGCACCTGCAGGTCGTGTGCCTGATCGGAAATCGATTTGTTTTTGGGTGGACACGTTCGGGGATACCGGTAGTGTGCAGAAGAAACATAATGGCCCTTTCAAAACCGTCATTACGCCAGAAAACATCGAAAGAGTAAGGGCGGCGATTTTGAAATCCTCTAGGCGATCTGCACACAAACATTCGGCTGCTTTAGGGATTTTTTGTCGCACAGTGAGACGAATTCTTCATGAGGAACTTAATTTCACCCATACAAATTGGCAGTGGTGCAACAACTTAATCCACGCGATTATGTTGCGCAAAAAAATGTGAAGCCTTCCTCGAAAACCTGCCTCAGGACGCCCTTGTTTATTTTATAGTGACGAGGCACATTTCCATATTTCAGGATGTGCGAACAAACAAAACATGAGAACTTCATGAGCAGCCTCTGCATACAGAACGTGTGGCTGTTTGGTGTGCAATATTCAGAATCGGCATTATTTGCACATGGTTCTTTAAGAGAACGAAAGAGCAGTTACAGTAAATTCTAAACGTTATCTCAGCGTGATTGTGAATTTTTTTCTGCCCAAACTTGAAGAAATGAATGTAGGGGAAGTGTGGTTTCAACAGGATGGCGCCACAGCTCATACGGCAAAAAGGTCAATGAATATTTTGCGTGAACACTTCCCCGAACGGCTCATCTCTCTTAGAGGCGATCTTCAGTGGCCAGCACGATCGCCAGATTTAGCCCCATGTGATTTTTTCCTGTGGGGCTACCTTAAATCGTTGGTATACACTGATCGTCCAAAGGCCCTTCGTCATCTCAAAAATAATATTCGTGCTGCTATCGCCGACATAAGTACTAGTACAGATATGCTGGAAAAAGTGGAAAACAATTTTAAATTCCGACTATCTCAGTGCATTGATGAGAACGGTGGCCACCTTCGAGATATCGTTTTTAAAACTAAGTAAAATAAAACTTTAAATGTACTTCTATACACAGAAAAAATAATTAAATCAATATTGCCAATACTTTTTGTGTTATGATTTTTTAAAATAAGGAAGTAACCACGCCCCACCCTGTATATAAAAGAAAATAGATATCAACTACGATCTTGCATTGTGCGAGGAAGGTATTGCAATTTCCCAGGAATTGTCTATTTAAACCTCGAATTGCCCTTTCACACCAAACCCAAAACCGAGTTTTTCGGCAAAAAGTTTTCGAAAACTCTAAAATCGTTTACACTGAACATTTACACGTTTTCATTTGACATTTCAATTTTTGCAACATCGACTGCCAAATATTGTATTGATGAAACATTTGTTAGTAAAAGTTTAGTCCTTCAATTACGATGGTTTCTACTTATATTTCTGGCTTAACCCTTAACTAAAGTCGTGAATATTTCCTACGGTTCTAAAGTCGTGGGTCCACTGGACCCAGGCCTTTTAAAAGGTCAATAAAAATAAAGATATAATATATTTTATGTATTTTTTTTTTACTAAACGTAAATACTTAAACAATAGAAAACAAGTTTTAAAATAATCAAACACAGCAAGTTTCATTTGCACTTAAAATTTGCACTTTCGTCAGGCAGTCTCAATTTGTAAAGTTGAAATATAACATTTTTAATAAATATATAATTAAATACTAAATCAAAAGTTAAAAATCCATAAATACATTTTTTTGGAATTTTAAAAACAGCTCTTCAAAACTGTAAAAACAAAAACTTAAAATCTTTTTCTGAAAAAATTCTGACAATGGTCAAAGTCAACCAATCTATAAACATGAAAAACATACTTGTTTTGAACAACTCATACAAATGGGCAGCTTGGACTTAGCACCCAAATGTACCGTTTTCGATTTTTTATTTGCCGGACACAAAGAGCATCTTTTTCTTTTGTGTCTATCAAATTTTAGATATTCTTCGTTATTTGGAACTACTTTTATGGGTTGAAGTTTAAGAACCGTAGGAATGCCCGTTTTCACTTGCACGGGAAGTATATGGGTATAATATCTTTCCCTCATGTATGTAAAAGTATGAGAAAATAAGTAACGTAAATAAAGTTGTGGGTCCATCAGACCCATGCACATGCCAATAGACACCTAAGGAGAAGCGAGCGAAATGTGTCCTTCTCACTACACAAACATTGGATTATTACAGGAAGGTACTGAGAAATTGAGAGATCTGCGGTGACTGTGTCGTTTTCTGCAAACATTTGAAGATTGTGTGTGGGTCCACTGGACCCACGACTTTAGTTAAGGGCTAATAATGAAAAAACAAAGAATTACGATTAAAATTGGTTTTATTGTTTTTCAAAATATTCTCCATGAAGAGCAATACACTTTTGCATGCGTTTGAACCAATTTTCGTAGCACTTTTTCCCATCCCGATTGAGGTACCTCCAAAACATAGTTTTTGAATGCATCAACGGCTTCTTTAGGGGTCGAAAAACGTTGTCCGCGCATTTGTTTTTTAATGTGCGGGAATAAAAAGAAGTCATTGGGTGCCAGGACTGTACGGCGGATGACCCATTAATTCGATGTTTTGACTGGTCAAAAATTCCTTTGTTTGAGCCGATGTGTGAGAGCTTGCATTGTCATGATAAAGAATGATTCACCTCTTCTTCTGCTTTTTTCGAATTTCTCCGATGACTTCTTGCAAACAAATGGTCGTTTACCGTTCAGAATTGACTACTACTGTCGCCACGTGACTAGTAATGCCGAAGAAACAGCCAACAAATTGCTTCGATGTGCTTCTTCCGCGAACAACTTTTGTTGGATTTGGGTCATCTTGGAAGACCCATACAGTCGTTTGCTGTTTTGTTTCGGGCTCATACGCATAGATCCATGATTCGTCACCTGTGTAGATATTATACACAGCCTTTGATGCACCTTGACCGTATTTTTTCACCATTTCTTTGCACCAATCGACACGACCTTTCTTTTGAGCGTTTGTCAGATTATGCGGGATCCAACGCGAACAAATCTTTTTCACTGCCAAATGTTCATGTAATATCTTATTGATGCTAGTCATACTAAAGCCCAAGGATGCCTCTATCTCACGATATGTAACATGTCGATCTTGCTTTATCAGTTCATGCACAGCATCGATATTTTGTGGCACAACAACCTATTTTGGACGACCTTCACGGAATTCCTCCTGGAGTGAACAACGACCATGATTGAATTCGTTATACTAGTTTTTTACAGTGCTATAGGATGGTGCTTTATGTTCACGAGTTAATTCCATTTTTTGCTCGAGATGAATTTTTCAATTTACTGTCAACAACACAAATCGCACTCAAATGAAACATGTTCCCTAAAAGGTTATGGTTAAAAATGTCAAACTTACCGTTGAAAATGTCAGTTGGCGCCTGGCAACACTTACTGTTACCTAGGCTAGAAATTTAAGTAGCAACCAATTGAAATTGATTTTAATTGAATGTTGTTGAACTTTTTTTCATTATCTTAAGCGTCATCAATTAGAAAATAACGTGATTTTTTTGCAAACCCTGGAACTTCGAAACAAAAGAAAAGCTTTAATTGATACAAGAAAATTCAAAATATAAAAATGAAATATTCCTTTTGACAGCAGAAATCAGCTGTTTTGTTTACATTTAATTGAGCGCTGAATGTTTCAAAAGGTTTGTTTGTTTAGTTCATCTTTGAATTTCGGTACTAGTTTTCGACATTATATAAAACTTATTGTTTATGAAAAATTGTGGCTTACAAATAATGTATGGGAAAACTTGAGTTTTCGATGTAGGTTTTTCGGCCAAAATAAAAAATTTCGCGATAACCGGGTTTTCGCACCAAGGTGAAGAGCCTAAAAGATTAAAATATTTCCCGTTTAAATTGTGTTAAATTTTATTATTATATTATTATAATGAAATAAAACGCGGAAAATACTTTTTTTTATAGGCATTGTGTTCCCTTGATACTCGATTCTACTTGCTAAGTGTCAGGTTGACATAAGTTGCTGTCCTTCTTGGGCGCGTTCAGTTGTACAACAATCTCGAAGATTGCGTTAAACAGCTCGCAATTTACGTAACAATATTCAACATCGAAACCGAACATTAAATTGTGGTCGATTTAAAATAAAATTTAAAGAAATTTGTATTCCTTTTACGCATTTCTATTTATTCGAGGCCATATTTTGTTTAAGCCAACTCACTTCAGTTCGATTTGCAATAAGAATTGTCAAAATAATGGTTGCCGATTTTTAAATGTTAAAATAAAATATGGCAATCTGGAAGTAAATGGACCAAAAATTGATTTCTCGAAATCTGCTAGGGTTTTTTTAATAAAAAAAGAAGTCTTAACAAATGTTACATCTTTTTTGTAAGCATCTGATAATCCTATTCATATTACAACAAAAATGTTGACTTCTTTGGAAAGTTAATACCGTTTTTGTGGCAAAGCTATTTAGCTATCGTAAGTGACAAATTTTCAACTTAACGAATCAAATTGGTCTTTTTTGATTGTTTTTTCCACTTCCTTAATGAGATCGGGTGTGTTCAAGTTAATTTCTTTTAGTTTCGTTTATTTCTTCAAACAAAGTTACAATTTTTCAGTGATTACTTGATAAAAATATAATACAAAGATAAAATTACAGTTGAATTAACCACTGCAACCAAAAGGTTACTTAAAATTAATAGCAAATTATTTTTAAATAAAAATCTACACAGATTAAAATCGAACATATCGCAAACGCTATCAGTTACTTTTAAACACCTAGACAATGGTTCGTTGGCTACATAATTTGTCCTGTGGTATGGAATCTAAAAAACAATGAATTCCTGAACAACCTCGCAGGAACATTGAAATGAATTCGAATGCTAAGAGTTATGATTCCAATTAATTTACATCTTGTTAAATAGGAGGGTATATCAATGTTTCAATGAAGCCTTCTCACTAATACTCTAGTGAATATTTTTCAGACTTTTTTCAATTTTAAAAGAGGAAACTTTATAAAAAAGGCGCCAAACAGTATGTAAATACTCAATAGTAGATGTGTAACATTCGTGTAAAACAGACATTGCGAAGTGTATGGATCACAGAACTCTTTTGAATTGTGTAGATAAATCCCAACATTGAGTTATCTTTTGCTACTAAAAAATCTATATGTTTTAATAAATCAAGTGATTGGTCAAAAATTTCACAAATGTCCTTTTTAGAGGTTACTGTTGAAAGAAATGTATTGCTTATTTTAGAAAAAAATTTAATTGATGAACGATTTCGAGAAAAGGTTGAACTTTGAAATTTTGCAATATTATGGTGTAAGGTAACATTAACTCGATGAATACAATTCTGTTCTGTTTGTATGTCTTAAATCATCCACATAAATGAGGCACTTTAAAGTTATTAACACGAAAATACTGAATACGATCATTTAAGTATGCATCTATCCAGTTTAAAAATTTACAATGGAAACCTATTTTTCGTAACTTTTCAAGTAATAAGTCATGATTTAGAGAAATCCGTACACACAACATCGAATTAATAAACTTTCTCAAGTCCATTTAATACATCATTAGAAAAAACTAAGGTTTGTGCTAGATGATCTACCAGCAACAAAAATATGTTGTCATGAAGAAATAATACTTTTAAGTATTGAGTTAATCTTTCATAAATTATTTTTTCCGAAAATTTGTGGAATTATAGTTATTTTACAAATAAGGCGATAGATAGAAACTTCCTGCCTATCGCCTGATTTATAAATTGGTATAATTAAAGAACATATCCATGTATTTAAGAACTAACCACTTTCAAGGGAACGATTAAAAATAATTTCCAAAGGAACTGTAATTACTTTTACACACCTCTGTAGGATAATAGGAGCGATTACATTCATGTAAAGCCGTGTGTCAACTTTGACTTCAGATTGTTCAATTTCCGAAGTTGAAAGATTTAAACTTCCAATATTATAATAGCTATCAGGGTAATTAAATTGATTATCAAGAAGTATATTCAGAGTAGTAACTAAGTAAACAAAGTTATACAAAGCAACCGCGAAGTAGATTTGAACAATAATTTGTTCAGAAATTTATCAGTACTTAAAAAAAAAATTAAATGGGTTTAAATGCATTGCATGGTCAATTGTCAGTATGACAGCTCATCAGTTTTTATACCTACTTGATGGCTAAGAAGGGAAGATAATTTTTGTTAAATTCCTGGGACCATTATAAAATCATGAGACATCAAAACGGGTCAAAACATTGTTAAATAAAAGAATAGTCAATAAAAACGAAGTCAAAACACTACGCACAATACAATACAAATCGAGTTGTCATCCCTGCTACTACTACTACGGACGAAGACGAAGGCTATGACTACGACGATACAACGACAAGGTACAAAGCACAATAAACACAACGATACACAATAATGATGGCGTTGTTGAATTTTGAAAAATGAAATATTTTATACACACCACACAAAACAACAAGCGCTGGGTTTTTCTTGGTTTCCCCTACCCAAAAGACTCATTTATATCCGCCTTTATGTGGTGCGGGCAAACTTCTAGTTCATATTCAATTTTAGTCTGAATCGAGTGCTTGGAGACTTCGCCAACTTGGGAGGATCAAATCCACGTTAGATAGTTTTTTTTTTTCAAATTGATACAAAAAGACAAGAAAAATTGTCATTGTTAAAATTTAGTTTGTGCCCATTGCATACATTTCCAATATTGAAATTATTAAACAAAAGGGAAATTTTGTTAAAAAATAAAATATACATATACTTGAAAGAGTGATTGTTTTTACTTTAATTTATTTTTCTATATAATTTGTGAAGTGCGATTTATCACACACAACAAAATAAAAAAGAAAAAAATCTATTATACTCAAAAATAAAGTGCAATAATTATACAATAAATAAAGAAAAATATATATAAATTAGAAAAAAGTGCAATTTAAAGTGGAAAAATTAAATAAATGAATTTATTATAAAATTTTGTGTTAAATTCAGTTAAAAATGTAAGTGAAAGCTTTTAATAGAAATTAAAAAAAAAAAAAAGTTAAATACCTAATCTAATTAATATTATCGTGTGTTATGTGAATAACATTTCTAACAGAATTTCTTCTGTCACTGTCAAAGAAAAAAAGAAAAAATGAAAAATGTCAAAAAATAAACGTATGATTGAGTGCTCCCCCTGTGTTTGAATTCTTTTTACACTGCTATTTAATACCTTTTGCAGGAAGTCGTCCCCCATTTTGTTCGTTAAGTTTTAGTTTTTCTTTTTGTTTTTTAAATAATTTTTTGTTGAAGATTACATTTAAAAAAAAATCGTCTTGAATTTTAAAATAAAAAATAAATTAAATAAACTTTTTCGCTCGAAAGTGAACAAATATA
This sequence comes from Eupeodes latifasciatus, assembly GCA_920104205.1. Taxonomy (NCBI): domain Eukaryota; kingdom Metazoa; phylum Arthropoda; class Insecta; order Diptera; family Syrphidae; genus Eupeodes; species Eupeodes latifasciatus. The sequence continues at coordinate 385,938,305 of OV049924.1, read as the reverse complement.
AGTACGACGTAGAAAAAGAAAATAAACCTTTGGTCGTTTTCTTATTTCTTCTGTGTCTGCTGCCGTACATAATTTTTCTTTATCTTCAGTATTTTTATTGTTGTTGTATTTATTTAGTTCGATTTTTGTTTTATACAATTCAGTTTTTTTTTTAAGTTTCTTGTTCATTTGTCGGATTTCTCTTTTAAAAATTTCGACTTGAATAAATTAAAGATTTAACAGTGATTAATGAAATTTAAAAAAAAAATGACGTTAAAAAAAAGTAGATTTAATTTATTTTATTGCTCTTAAGTTGTTTTGTGTTTTTATTATCTTCCTATTTTTTTTTTTTGTTTAATAGTACTGTGTCAATTTCCTTTGTTTCTCTGTTTTCCCTGATAATTATCATTTTTTCTTCTTCTTCGTTTACCACGTACCTACCTACGTTCTGTCTGGTTAAAAAGAAAAAGTAAAACAAAATAAAATAACGAAACAAAAGAAAAAAAGCGATGTGTGTCTGTGTGTGGTGTACTTGGCTTCTTTTTGTTGTTGTACCTTAATTAAACTTATTTGCTGCTTTAAAAATAAGTTATAATCTTAAAAAAAATTATCTAAAATAAGTGTTTTAAGTTTTTTTTTTTTTGATTTTGTGTTTTTGTGATAAAAAGTATTTTTTTTATTTTTCTTTATTTCTTTCTTTCATTGCGACGTCGCCGTGTCATTCTCATGGGATTATTTCTACAAAATCACAAATAAACCAACAAACATATGTTTTCTCCTCCAATTTATTGTGGATTATAATATCATCGAAACTTTATAGTTGGTGAGTATTATGTATATTATAAAATGCAGTAATTTTATCAGCTGTTTACTTAACAAAAAGTCAAATAAGACAAAACAATGGATAAAATATAGTTTATGCATATTTGCAAAATTAAATGTTTTATTTTTTGGATGTATTGTTGAAAAAAGTAATCAAAATTTGGTGACTCACCAGCAGCAATCTCACCACCATCATTGTCGTTGGTAGAGAGTTTTGCTTCATTTTCACCATTCTTCCATTGAATTTCATTTCGTTGGTGAAACTTGCGCTGCTGTGTTTGGTCATTTGGTGTAGTAGAGTGAGTACTTACTTTATGCAGAGTGCAGTGTACACCATAATAATTTGTATATATCTATCGGAAATGTCACAAGGGATAACAATGAATGAATGACAGACAATTTATGTGCGTTTTTTTTTTGTTGGTTTTTAATTTTATGTCATGCTGGCTGTCATACGTATAGCTGTATATTATGCAGTGTGCGTTGTTGTCATAATGACATTTCGTATAATTTTGTTTGTTGCCGTTTATTATTTTGTTGAATATAATAGCGCCATTGTGAGTCATATTTTTTATTATTATTTTTTTATGATGAAACTGAAAATCCATGGCGAATGGACTTTCGCTATAAAATGCAAAAAACGAATTGAAAAGTATCATACAATTACAATTCGGGTTGTTTGATGATTTTTTTACGTTTGCGTTACGTAGCTACTGTGACATATGTGATATGTCATATATTTTTGATCAAATGATTTCAGTGTCTTAACAATTGAAATATTATGTTCAATCAAACGCTTCACCAGTGGTGTACACTTTCTTAGTTTTTACTTTTCGAATTGTAATAATCGACAAAATATGTCATATGTCATGTGTAAACATACCTCTATTGGGTGTGTTTTGATTTGTAACTTGAAATAATTGTCAAACAAAACCTAGCTTTTTCATTGGAGTTACAAATAATTTAAATGACATTTATGATTTCCTTATTTTGATATATACTCGTATTATTGATTTTGACGTTTCAGTATCGAGCTCACAAGTTAACTTTCAAAATTAACTGTCAAAGAAAAGTCATGACCTGTTTAATTGTTTCAGTTAAAAGACAAGTGCAATTTAGCAAGTATTGCAAACTTACAGTGTGCCTATCAGAAAAATTAAGTCATTTTTGTTAACCCTTGACAAAAAAAAAAAAACAAAATGTTTTCCAAATGAATGAACACCCCTTTTTTGATAGTCAGATATAACACTCTACTCAACCATAAGGGATGGTAAACAATTTGATACACATATATACATATATGCACAAAAAAACTAGCCTGAAGATAAAAAAAAATATATACATACGAGTACACAGATATGGATGCATTGTATCTATAAAAAAGATTAATAAAGTGCCTTTTCAATAGATACTGGTTTATTTTTTCAATCAAAAGTGACACCATGTTGAGATATAATTTTTGCTTAAGTCATTGACCGCGTTTTATTTTTATATACATACATACATATGTATATACTATTTGTGTATAAAAGAAATGTGTTGACATGTTATTCCATATGGTTGCGAATAACTTCCGCTGTTCTTTTATTTAAAATAATCGAAATAAGAGACAATTTTTTAACTTTGTGACAGATGAGCCCTTGGTTTGCTAATTTCAAGTTATTTTTTTTTTGTTGTTTAGAAACTTCTTTTTCTTTGTTTGATTTTGACAGATTCTTTGGAGTTTTCAAGAAAGCGAACGAACAGATCACAATTGCAAATGTCATTGCTCAAATGTATACTGTTTGTTTGTTATAATTCCGAAATGGCGTCTCTATTTAAACAATGGCTTTCATTAAATGGTAAAAAAAAATTGTTGCAGCAAGTATCACAGCACTATCACTTTAAGTCCAAGCATAAAAATCACCCTTGACATAAATACACAAAGCATAAATAGCTTATCAGTTAAATAGGCAATATTTATAAACAAAAATATGTTTTCAAATTTAAACCAAATTAAAAAGTCTCGTATGTTTTTGATTTTGTTTTATCAACTAAAAGACCAAAAATTGAAACTTCGTATATAACAATAAGAAGAAACAAAACAGAATTAACATTTTTGTTCTCTCTTTTGGAATTTTATTTTGAAAAACTTGTTTGTTTTCTTCTTTAAATAAAAATTCAATAAATAAGTTTTGTTCACCTAAACAACATCGATAATGATGATAATAAGATGAAGCAATTTGCTTTGCTCGCAAAACAAGAAAATAAAACATATACATACATATGTAGGTAAATTCTGCATTTTTCCAACAAGCAATGAGTAAAAGAGATAAAACAAAGCTGAATAAATATTAAAAACACAATATTACCTACATAAAACAACTCACGCCAGTCACAGCCGTGTGACCTAAAATAACTTAATAACATAATTTATATCTCCCCTTCTCTTAGCCAATTAGTTGACTAACAGTATATCAGTATATAATTTTTGTTGTTGTTGGTGTTACTGCTGTTTCACGAATAATTTATTTTTCTTCTCCGTCATTTTAGTGTTTTTGTTTTAGATGGAAAAATATTTAATGGACTTTCTGATAAGATAGAAAAGCTATTTCGATATAATAAATTAATTATACAGCATTCGATGCACACTTTTATTTAGATTTTTAGAAGAGAAGTTAGAAATAGTTTTTATGTAACAATATTAAAAGAATTTAAGTTTATTTCTTCCCGTATTTTTATTAAAGTGTTTTTATTAGATTTCCTTATTTCTAGTAAGTCTAGTTAGACTACTCGTCTTAATGTGTTCTAAAAGTCCGATTAATCCTTAGTTTTATTTAGACTAAAAACAGTACTTTAATGAAGTTTTAAATAGCTGTTATTGATACAGCTTATAAAAAATAACACAAAACGTTTGTCACCATTTTTAGTGGCAAAACACATGATAACGGGAAACCAAGTCTTTGACGAAACATTACTCAAATTAATAAAATCCGAAAGTATACAAATTATAGAAAAAAAACCTGAAATAAACACTGATAACGACCCTTGTTTTCATCCCTGTTCAAACTATGTAACAAGGAATAACAAACAGACACAATTTTCCAAACGTCACATTGAACCAATATGACAGATGTCAAACCAATAGTATTTAGTAATTGTTCCTTATTCTTTTTAACTAATGTTAAATTTCTGTTGGCAAATAAAAATAGTTATTAAAAAAGTAATACAAATTATGATAAACATTGAAATGTTTAATAAACATTAAACCGTCAAGATTAAATGTAAAAAGATTACTTAATCTTTCTCAAATCTCTAAATTTAACAAATAACACAAACTCATTTATTACGTTAAACACACTCATTACAAATGACAGTTTCATAGTTTGTCATTTTTTCCAAATTTAAAACTAAAATTAGGTCTGTTCGTTTAATTCATAAAACACAATTTTTACCAATTTAACAAATTCTAGAAGAAAAGTGCTGTCAATTTGTATCTTCTAACGAATGATGAAGTTTTATTAGAAACATTGAATGAATTTTAAATGTTTAACGATATTTGTAACACAATTGAAGAAATATGACATCAGCTCGTTTTCTGAGTAACTGTAACTGTAAGTTTTTAAGAATTTTTCAGAGTTCTGTGAAAGTGCATATACCAAAGAGTTAGTAAAAGAAAAAAACTACCAACAAAGCCATTTTCTGATTTGATTCCTCATGAAAAAGTAAAACAGAAATATCAATCTCAACAACGCAATAGACGCAAATACACTTCACACTATCAGAAAATGTCAAGAACCTTACTAATGGCGTCGAAGTCAAATGTTTTTTTTTTTTCTTTGCTTTTGACATTTGCGAAACAAACACATTTGCTTTGACCACCAATCATTAGTTTTTTTCAATAAAAACTTTCGATGTAGTGTTTAAAAATATTCATTCAGTCCATTTCCAAATTTAGAAAAGCACCAAGGCATGTTTTACTATTACAAAGTTTTAACCCTGCATAATATGATTGATCTTAGAAGGTTACAAATAATAAACAATTACGAAATAAGATTTGTTCAAGACTTGAATTTTAAATACATTTTCCACACAAAATCCTCGAACTCAAGTAAACAACTTCGATAAATTAGAACTGTTTGATTTAGTTCATATTATACACACAAAAAAACAAAAACGTTTTAAGAATTAATGAAGGCAGTTTTATCTTTAATTTGAGGTTTTGTTTTATTTGTGAGACATTTGCTTGGTTTTCAAAATTAGGCCAAATACTAAATAATTTCAAATACGAAAAAAAAATACAAAACACGAATAACAAAACTTTTTTCTTTTCCTCCCTTTTTTCGTGTTGTTGTTTTTAAAATTAAACTACAAATCTATTTTTGTTTTCTGTATTGTGTATAACTTAACTTCAGACACACACATGTGCCTTAAAAACACTTGTAGATATCAAATAAATTTAAAACATCACACGCAGGCAGGCAATGACGTTATTATTCGTTTTATTCTACACGACCTCGTGAATAAAACACAAGTCAAAAAGCTCTGCCAGCATGGGTCATTCTTGTAAATTATATATCATATGTTTATTGTTTATTTGTTTAAACTTTATTTTTTGTTTCAAGTACAAGTACAACAATATTTCCTACTTTGTTCTTCTATGTACATGTTAATATAAAACAAAACCAAAGTTTTGTTATAATATGTTTTTGTCCAGATAAATAAAATTAAAAAAAGCTTTTTTTATTCTCCCACCATACTCGAAACTATTTAACGTCAAACGCAACCTATGTATAATATAAAGTGAAGTTTATTATTTTCTGCTGAACTATTCCCTCTGTGCTCGCTCTGTTTAGTTATGCAATATTTTACGAACAAACAGTCCGCCCAGTTGTCATTGGGTATCATTTGCTGCCGCTGCTGCTTATCTGTCTCTGCCTGTTTTTTTTTTTGTTATTGCTGCTGTCACTGGGTTTACACAATAACTATTTTCGTACAGCAATTTTGTTACGAATAATAAGCGTAGGTATGTTTGTTTTATATTTTTGTATATACGAGTAGTATGTTTGTTTTACTTACGTAACGCATAGCGAACGAACGAGCGAGTGAGCAAGAGCTTGGTTTTTGACATGTGTGTGTACATTTAAAGGTTTTTGAATGCAAAGATACAGAAAACTTACTTTGTGACCTTCATTTTGAAAATGGCAAAAGCAAATGATATTTAAACGCAACTTGCTTTTCCACATATATTATGTAGCTTTAACATTCGTGAATTAAGAGCATTGCCAAAAGTGACAGTTCAGTGTGTGGATTTAATTTTCTCTTCTGCTTTATTTTTGTTTGTTTCTTTCTTTCTTTCTTATTCGATTAGGGTAAAGAGAGCATAACAGATTTTTGAGCATTGATTTAAAAATTAAATGCATTTTGTGAAAATGTTCATTATTTAACCTCAATTAAAAGAAGCAAAAAAAGATAACGTAACAGACAACACGTCACATATCACAACATAGAGAGCCTCTGGCGGCAGCGACAACAACCAACGCAACGTACCAACGACGACAAACGACACGGGCGCGTCTTGCAGCAAATATTGCTTGGCGATGGCAGTTTTGTCAAGGTTATCTTGTTTGCATTTTACTTTCGTATGCATACGTTTGGTTGGTTTGTCATTACTGAAAATGAAACTCAAAGGCAAATGGGAAAAGATGGAACGTGAATTTTCAATTCGTTGCAGATATGTAGAAAATCGATCAAACAATGACATTGAAAACTTGCATTGTTTGTTCTCGGGAAATGTATAGGTTATGTATATTGTATATACTCGTAGAGTGACATCTTTTATGTGAATGCATAGTTGCTGTTGCATTTGAGAACTTAAGTACATTATACTACACTGTATTGATGGTTGTAGTTTAATTATCGACGATTTATTGTCGATTATCATGCATAAATGTTGATAGAAGGTTAGATGTGATATATGGGCGTTGTCTTGAAAATGTTTTCTTAATTGGTATTTGTAACGTTCATAGTTCATCAAATCAGGTGTTTCAAATTTAAGACTGATCATTTCCAATATCTTCCATCACTACTCAGACATTATTTGTTAATTGTGTAATAATGGATGTCAACCAAATTATAGTTCTATTATGATGCATTTCCCAATCTGTCATTAAAAAATGTGACAACCAATACTTTGGTGAACTGTCATATTATACGATAAATATAAGGCTGTACGCTTTGTATAGATGTTAGTTAATTACCTATTTTTATGAAATTTCACTAAAAGATAATTTTGAAGTTTGACAATAAACGAGCCAGGTAAACATTGTAAACAGTCCTATTATACACCGAATGTTGTCTTCACAAGTTTGCAAAACGTCTGATAAAATCCCGAAATAAACCGAGCGAACTCATTTGTAAGCTGTCAAACTACTGTCACTTAAGCATCTCCCAACGATGTTGGGGTGTTTATTGCACACTCATAAAAAACTTTTCTGGTCTCTAAAGGGTGATAGGAGTTTAACGATTTTCTCATTTCACTCCCTGTCGCAACCCTTGTTTCCGTTATTAAATCGAAAGATTAAACTTTTCTCTGCGTATTGGTTAGGATAACCCAACAAGAACGTGTGACTTCATTAAAATCTTTTATATTCCTAACGCTCATACTTTTTATTTAACAATGAATTCCTAATAGCCTTTGAGCTAATTCAAATTCGGGAAAAAATCTTTTCTCTTTTTTCAAGTCACAAGCAGTGAGAAAGAAAGAGAGATAACATCATAAGTGTCTTCATGTGCATATTAAATAAACAAAAACTAGGTCCATTTTTTAAGCTTTAAAAGAAATTTCAAACCCATTGAATTGAACAAAACCAACGAAGAATAAAAAAAAGAAAACAAAATGAAAAGAGAACAAAAAAGAAGAAAAACAGCCTGAAGTAATAATCCTCGCAAACAAATGCATACACGTGCCCCAGAAACTACACGATGGGGATGTTGTACATTTTCATCTATTCCCACGGCTAAAGAAGAAAAATCAATACGTTTTATATCTCTAGCTTTACCTTCCTTCATACAAACTGGTAGTTTGCTAGAAAAGAAAAAAGTATACCTATTTAAACAAGGGTCTTGCGAAAACTCATCAGCTGATGTCCTTTTGTTATTTTTCTAATATTTGCTTTGCTATTTTTCAACTAGGTACCTACATACATATGTATATTATGCAGGTATACAACTAGGTATGCTATTGTCTTCCTTGTTTCTGCAAGTCATGTTCACTTACCTTTTCCCTGTAAACCTACCTTTTACCAAGTGTAGAATGAAAATATTAAAAATTAGAGAAAGAAAAACTACAGGGGTTAAACAGGTTCCTGGTTCAAACCTTTAAAATAGGAACAGAACAAATAGAAGTTGAAAGCCCATGTTGCGAGACCTTAAATCTCCCCTGCTGACGTGTTTTACAAACAGGGTTAGACGATATGTAAGTCTGCAAGCTTCAATTGATTTTCCAACCACTCGTGAAGCTGGGTGGTTTTTGCTTGGAGCAATAATACACAAAATAAAATGTTCATGACAGATACCGTACATATAAACCGAGGATCGAGCACGACCCGGGTAGCCACGGACCACGAGGAAACCTAGCATCACTTGACAGTTGTCGTTCCCGTTTTATTTTTGAAGGTTTCAACTTTTACCTTCCCTTTATCATCCTCCTGATTCATTATCAACATCTTGCAACTGCACTGCAATCAACCCCCGCCCAAAATAAAAAAGAAAACTAACGTCAAGGTGGTTTGAAATGAAAACTTCAGGGAATGTTTGATTGTTGACATTTACTTTTATTTCCCTTATTCACCACACTTTCCCACCTCTCAAAACAAAACCAACAAAAAAAAAAAAAAGAACATATGTTATCGACCTCGAACTGAAGAAAGTGCATAAAGAGAAGAGTAATAATACATAATTGCAATTTGCCTGCTACACATCAGGCAATCGGAGTTACTCCTATTCCTCGAATGACGTTTTTTTCATTTTCATTTGGAGAGTTCTTGTTTTTGACAGTTCTCCAAATTTATACCACACCACTTTTTGTAGGATGGTGTTAAACTAATTTTCTTTGTTGAATTTTGCGTCATGTCGTATATGTATATGTATGTACATAGCCGTTTTGCTGCGGTTCGCTGTTGGTGTAATTTGAATCTGTGTTTTAAACTCATTGGTGGAAATTTGAACTGCGCATGTTCTCTAACTTTGCTCGATGTGTTTTTTTTTTGTATTCTCTTTGTTGGTTAATAATAATAAACATCCTCTGGAGAAAATCCGCCCATGTTTTTTTTACGTCTTGACAGTTCATTTGTTTGTCTTCTTGTCGTCATCTTCTGCTTATGTGAATTCAAAAGAATACCACAGACATAATGGAAAGAGAATTTAAACAAAAAGTTGTATTTATTTTTATGTGGATGCCTTTGTCTTACAGATACACAGTGTATATATAAGTAAGTATTAAATATATATCCATATATAGAGATGTATATTTTATACAAGTATGAGAATGGAGTTCAATAAAACAGGAACAAAAAATATAACAACTCCTCTCCCTTTCAAAACAAAACGTCATATTATTGTGTAAACAAGGTCAATAGCCTACTTTCATGGTAAAACGCAAATTATTTGCGTTTTATTGATTTATTTATTTGTTTTAAACAATAAAATATGTATGTACAAAAGTATATGACTGTCATTGACAAACATGTTTTATTACCAAACGAAGCTTTTGTGTTTTTATTATTCTGACATTCTAAACTTTTCGCTTATAACTAGCTGACATTCAATTGAGCAATTCATTAACGTTTACTGTATGTGTGTATTTTTATCAACAGGGCGTTTCTGTCAATCGTAAAAAATAAGTGAAAGACTGTTATTTTGTTGACACTGACAGATGAAGTATGAATTTTACTCAAATAATTAGACTAGGAAGTTGAATCTGACAGATTAAATTGTGATTTTTTCCATTAAAATAATTATATTCGCTATTAAGACAAAAGTCTAGTTTCTGAATGAATTTTGGTTTTGGAATATAAACCCAAGTCTACACGTCTTTCATTACCAATCATTAGCTATTTGCTCATACTTAAAAGTTGAACCCTGTTTGATCCCTGGAGATCGCCGAATAATGAATCCGCGTCTTTTATGTACAAATGCTTACAAACCTTTATTTAAATATAGTAAATGTCATTTCAACCCCTGCAATCACGAATCAGTAGATTTTTTTTTGTTTTGCATGTACCGTGAACATTTCACGTCTTCGAATTTTATACACAAAAATGTCTTAAACATGTAAATCCTTTAAATCTTTTCTGACCACATGCTGACACACAGAGGCACACTAAAAACTATAAATTATGTCAAAATAAAAGTCATACAAATAAAACTGCCACCTTGTTTCATTTGTGTCTCTTACAAAAAAAAAAAAAAAAAAAAAAAACGTGAGCATGAAGGAATGTGTCTACTTGGGCCGTTCGTGCGTCTTTGCAGACATAGAATTTAAAAATTCTACAAAAAAGAAACAATTCAGGGGACAGAATATCATTTTACATGAGAAGTCTTTACCTCCTAGAAAGGTTCATCCATAGTACTCGGGGTAAATGCGTTTTATTCTATTAATTCTTTTTAATGTTTTTGGTGATTTTTGTTGTATTTACACAATGCAATCATACTTGTTTTATTTTTTACTTTTTTTCTCTAATGTTGTGTTATAAAGAAGAACTTTATTTTATGACAGCAGAGATTAAATTTCGTGTTCTTTACTGTTTGTCTTATAAATGGTAGGTAGGTAGGTACCGAAACCACCATAAGTTGTGTTTTTAGTGCGGGGTTTTTCTATAGAACAAAAAAATTAATGTTGAAAGATTTTGATTTTTATGTTCAGACCTGCCGACTCTAAAAAAGGGATTACATCCATTTTGTTGGCAAGTAAAAGTACTCATATAAAAAAGTTATTTACTTTCTATATAAGGCTCTTTTAACCCCAGCTTAATTTATTTTATTTTGTAAAAGAACATAAACTATACCATTAAGCACACTCTGGGGAATCTTTTTCTGATATGGTTTTTAATAATAATGTTATAAAGGTATATATGAAGTCACAATTAAAAATATTTTTACTTTTATATACTTGGTGTTATCAAATTGCTAAGCTTTTGCAAAAGCACAAAAATTAATGACTCGTATAATCATAAAAAAACAATATAATGTGAATATTCATTACATTTTTTTTTAAATTAAAGGTTTGATACGTAATAAGAATATTAAAAATTTTCTTATGTAGGTACTTTGGTGTTTCAATAAAATCTTAGAGTTCGTTTTTTAAGGCGAACAGTTCCCTCAAGTTGTATTTGTAAAGCTAACGAACAGATCATTAATGTTTTAAAGCAAATGTCAGAATTTGTTGGCTTTGATTTTATTAATAAGCGTGACACTTACACTTTTTAATAAGTTTGTTCACTGAGGTTTTGTCTAGATCAGAACAGCACAGGACAGCACAGTTTCGTGAGAAACGTCAGATCAAGTTAGAACAGTCAGTTAAACGTCAGTTGTAAAAAAAAAAAAACAAAACAAATTGCAAATTGTGTGGATTTTTCGTTTATCGCTTATTTTTTTTTTCATTTTTTGTGTTTTTACTGTGAAAAATATTATTATAAATTATTGAAATGGAAAATCAAGTGATTGCTAAGATAATACTAAATGAAAATGTTAGTGGTTCAGACACCGATAGTGATTTTTCGTCGGGTTCCTCTTCAGATGATTGGAATGAAAGTGTGACGAATGTTATTACCTTTTCTTTGATGAAATGTAAAAGAAATTGCATTGAAAGTTATTATATTATATTTTATAATTATTTAATTAAACAAATTGGCAAAATAACTTTATTTTAATTTTTTTAAATCACGAGAAAAAAAAAAACACAAAGCACAGCCAAATCAAAACGTAAACAAAAAAAAATGACAACTTTGATTTTGACATTTCTCACGAGTCTGTTCAAACCTGATCTGACTCAAAAGCAAGAACAGAAAATCCTGTTCTAAACTGTTCTAGGTTTGTCAATGAACAGGAAAGTAGAACAGTTCAGCACAGAAAAAACCTCAATGAACAGCAAAAAGCTGTACTTTTCTGTCTAGAACAGTCCAGCACAGCGTCACTGAACACACTTAATGTGACCCGTTCTGACATCTTGTCATTTTATCTCACTGCCACTAATTTAAAAATGTCTGTCTCACATGTTATTCCTTATCAACCATCAAGTGGCAAAGTGATACAAAGACGAAATGTCAAAATGAATCTCTTCAAAAGTGTCAAATATAAACATATTTAAAGTACCCATATCGTCAGTTTTGGTTCTGGAATTTTGTGTTGATACCAGTATTTCTTCAATTTAAAATATAGGTACTGTTCGAAATACAAAATGCAGGACTCGGAACTCTTCAAATCAAAATGTTTTCTTATAAAATCCTTTATGAACTAAACTAACAAAGGACTGTTCGTTTTTGTTTTTAATAATACATAGGTACTTCAACTTGCAACTAAGAATTAATAATTTACTTTACTATTTTCCTTTATAAAAGCACACTTAGAACTCAATTATTGTTGTTTTCTTGTGCTCTTGGTGTGTTTTAAATTTTTAATTAACCTTCGTTAAAAGTTTAAAAATGACAAAACGACATATGTACATATAAGATTGACAAAGTGAGAGCACAAGAATATTTAGAAAACTCAAGCACTCAAGTTGATCTTACCTTACCTTAACACTAACCTATATATCACAATCAAAATGCATACAAGAAAAATTATATTTATATACACTGGTAGTCATATAATTAAGCCACAAAACAAAAACTTTAACTGGAATGTTTTCAAATTATATTTTTTTTAAGAGCATTATAACTGCAAGTAGAAAATAATTAAAGCTCAAGACCATGTGATAGAAAAATCATATGGAATTGCAGTTAGAAACTACAAATATTTGTTTAAAACTGTTTTGAAACGCTGTTGTTGTTTTATAACGAACAAAGATGCATAAAAACACTCCTGCTGATGATAGAAAAATCATTAGGTTACTAACACTTAACCTGATCCCTTCTTAACACATCAGAACAAATTAAATCCCAAAAAAAGATGGGCTGTCATTTATAGGCAAAGAGCATAGGAAGTTGATTCAAATATAAGAATCTGACGCTTTGCTGGAAATAAGTAGAGACATCGTTCCACGCGAACACATCTTTTTGAGTGATAAATCTAAGTTTGGAGTGATGAATCCAAATGACTGCTGAAATCTAAATTGAGACAGTCATGTGAACACCGATTATGTCCTCTCGGATCGTTCACTCTTGGTTTAAATCCAATTCTATCAAAGTTCTAGAGTGTCCTGAAAAGTATATTAAAATGACTCCTCCTATTTCATAAAAATTGACAATTGCGACAGGTTACAATTTTTTAATTTAAGCCTAGTACGCTGCTGATGCGAAACGAAATTTTTCGGCGGTCTCCAAGTGCAGAGCGAAATTAAAACGAAAACCACAGCGGAAAAATATTTGTGGAGAGTTCTGTCTGGAAGTTGAATTTCACTGCTTGTCTTCATCACTTCTTGCACATCACCAATAACATCCTGAGTTTCCGATTCAGACATTTTTTCAATAAAAAAATTAAACGTCAAAATTTCGCAAGCAATTAATGTGCTGGGCAATTAAATTGAGAACGAAAAGAGTGGAGAATTGTACTAAAAAATCTAGTACAGCTATCCACTAAAATGTCACATTTCGTCGTTCAGCAGCGTACTGAAAAACGAAAAGCACAGCGAAATTTTTCGTTTATGATTTCGTCATGTCATTTTTGTATGGGAATTTTCGTTTCGCATCAGCAGCGTACTAGGCTTTACGACTTAACAATTGTGAAAATTTATTTTATAAATAATTTGACAGTTTTGTAGAATTGAAGAAAAATACCAGACAGTTGTCATCTTTTCGTTTCATGAAGGAATTGTCAGGACAATGAATTGTGAAGCATTTTTCCACAATTTTCATTAGTTTTCCTACAAATTTGTACTGACAATTCTGTAATTAGTTAAATTTACATATTTGTCAGTATTTAATTGACAATTGCGACAGGAAACTCAATTGTAAATATGTACCTAAAATGATAAACGATATGTACATATTTTAGTACACTTATTTTAAGAATGTTATTAATTTTAAAATTTTCGATTTTTATTATATTTTATGAAACAATAATAAAACACGGTTATTCAAACTGTGACATTTTAAAATTGAAAGAGTGCCAGCGTGCTGTCACGACAATGTGTCAGTATATGACAATGAAAAAAATATCATAAATTTGTCATCTGTCAAAATTTTATCAAATACAGATCTGTGAGACAAGTGTGACAAATTTGTTTAATTTTCATCCGCCAATTTTTATCAAATAGGGACCTAGTCGCGGCACAGTATCAAAAACATGTGCAAAAGATATACGACATAAAGGATTTCCAACATGATCTAAAGCGTGTGTGTCCATTTGAGTTTATGAAATTTAAAAATATATAAATTTCGAATCACAAAGAATTAAATTACTTGGAAAATGTAATTAAAATATTAATTTTCTAATCAATACTGAATTTAGAGCTAATAAAGATGTGTCCGATTTTAGTGATTTAATTATATGACCACAACTGTATATACGTACGACAAAAGAACTTTTTTTTTTAAAGAAGGAACATTTCGGCCATTATCGCATTTCTATGTGAAAATAATAGTGGTTGAAAGGCAAACGGCAATGGCAAGGTTCAAGGAGAAATACTTGCACACTCCGTTGCCGATTCCGATTCCGATTTCAATTCCAATTCTTATGTCGTATTTTGTTGGGTCGTTCGTCTTCTCTGGGGCGTGTAGCGTAAGACTGTAGGTAGCTTGGTAGGTTAGGTATAGGTAGGTACTTTGCTGGGGTCTTTAAACCAAGCCACACAAATACATTAAGATTTCTATATATATATATAAACATATATTTTTCTTCTGTTGTATATGTATGTACATATGTTCTTCTTTGCGAGGTACAAAACAACAAACCCAGACAAACAGTCAAATAAGAAAATAAAAAGAAGTAATGGAACAACAAAAACATCATGGAAGAAGGGAAACCAAGAACTAAGAACTAAGAACCAAGAACCCAAGCAAATCCAATGAGTGATCATCTATTACACATTTACGAAGAATATTGCAGAGCATGGCATTAAATAAATGTCTTTGTCAAGGATATGCCATGCCAGACCATACCAGGCCAAGCCAGGCCAGGCCAGCCAAGCCAAAGCCAAACAGAAGGTTCCTTCCTTTGGTGTTCTTTGGGCTTGTCAGTTCAATTTGAGTGCTGCATACTGAAGTATGTATGGTGGCTGCTGGTTTGGGGTTGAATTCGATTCAATTGGAAGCTGTACTATGTGCTGTGCATGTTGTTTTTACGTCCTTATATGTATGTTCTTTACAGTGTATAGTATGTATATGCCTCAGCCTCTATCCCTACCTGTCATATGGTTTTAAATTATATGTTATCCTAAAGAAATTTGTAATTTCAACTTGAGTGCTGCCGCTGCTGCACAGAGCATTGTTCGGAGGAATTGGAACAGGTGGAACCTTTCTTGGGCAATTATTATATGTACCTAAGTTTATATATTTATATACTGATATTTTATTTTATATTTTTGTTGCTCTTGTTATAATACTCTTAAGGCATAACGCACGAAAGTAGGCGTGAATTTCTCTTTTTTCCTTTTTTATTTTTGTTCATTCTTTGTTGTTTATAGAAGGTTGTTAAAGCCTGGTGGGGCTTTATCAATACAAGCCACCAAAACAAAAACAAAAACTAAAAAATAAACGCAGATGCAGTTTAATTTATTATCGCTTTTAAATATATTTATTATTCACATAACTGCTGATTTTGTTTCCTTAAATTAATTGCTTAAATACAAATTATGGAATTTCCAAGCCTCTATTTCCTGTTGATTTATGTGGATTGCAATAAAAATTTTATTTTTTAATACTCCCCTGTATGGCTAGAAGGCTAATTGGAGTTTATTTTTTGTTAGGTAATTTATTGGTTAAATATATAAATCAATTATGGAATTAAGGATTGTTTTTTTTTTAAATAATTTTCCGGATTGTTTTGCAATTTTTATTTCAGTCAGTACCTATATGGACTTATTTATACAAAAATTCAATAGAAAGTGGGATTTTAAATATTCATCCCAAATTTGTAGGCTATTAACATTGTGGGTTCAAGTAGGTAACGCTTGCATTTGACACTTGTCAAATTCAGCTGTCATAAAAACAGTTACTCATAAATTCAAAATGTTTAACTATTCCACTAGTACTCGTATTGTCAGTATTGGCATTGACACTTTGGGGTGAATATGTAAAACTTTAGTTAAACTCAAAGATATTAAAACCATTGAATAGTTGATTAAAGTTTAGTCTATTTATGGCCATTAATTTCGTAGTTTTAAGTTTGTAGCGCTGGCAATTGACAACTTTCAAACTCAACTGCTGTACACAAAGTTACGGACAAATTCAAAAAATGTTTGCTAAAAATTCCTAAATTTCTACTTGTATTGTGAGTATTGACATTGACACTTTGGAGTAAATACGTAACATTTTATCTAATACTCAAAGACACTTTAAATTTCGAAGAGTTTCTCGATTAAAGTTCTAACTAGTTTATTTAGGGTCATTAATTTCATGAGTTCAAGTTTGACACCTGTCAAACTAAGCTGCCATAAAGAAAGTTACAAAGTAAAACAAATTTACTAAAAATTCCTCAATATTCACTTGTATTGTCAGTAATACCCGTGTTTTGTTGGAAAATCTATCCATAGTATAGTAAGATTTCACACGAATAACAAAAACAATATCCATAGTATGAATAACACCGATAAAAGTTAGAGTAGAATCTTACTATGAATGGGTTTTTGACATTTATACGAGTCTCGAATGGATCTTATGTGATTTCCTTCTCAAATGTTGGTACGATTGATATTGCATTTGTATCTCGATGGGTGTGTTCGTTGAGTAGTTGTGCATTTGGAATCATGTGTGTTTTCCATTGGGGAAAAAATCAATCTATTACTGTTGATATTATTTAGCTTTGTTAGTGAAAATGGACTAACTGGGCTTATTTTGCAAGAGAAAACAATAGAAAAGATATTTATGTTTTGCTATGTTTCCACCAAAGGTTTATCTCAGTTTCTTTTGGTGTTTCCACCAAAATCATTTAAAAATGATTAAGTTTGACAGCACTTTCTAAAATGCAAATGGTGTTTCGATGTTTCTTATGAAGTGCAAGTGAGATAGTTTGATTCGTGTTAAACAATGAAAAACTGAATAGTTCAGCACCATATAAGAATATGCTACCATGCGTAATTTTTTTTTTAATTTGATTAAAACAAAACTATATTTTTTGTACACAAACATGCAAACAAACAGACCATAACGCATTATCTGTAAAACCAACTCCTTCACACAGGTTTTTCTTCACAAATTTTGACTCGATTCCGATCCCCGACCGGAATCGAGGCGAATCAAGCTCATTTCAACTCGATTCAGGTGTAGGTATAAAGAATTTAGGCGAGCTTCAAGCTCGCTTCAACACCACATGCTAATTTAGTAGTCTACGAACAAACCCCCTTCTTGAAGTTTTTATTTTATGTCAAATTATTTGGTTAAAACTTTGAAATCGACTATCACATTGCACAGACGTATTTTCTTGATTTTGATAGTCAACTATCAAAAATCAGCTTACACGATTTCATCCCTGCTCTGAATTTCGCTATTTTTTTTTTTGGAATTTTTTGATAAATTATTCTGGCAAATATTCAGTTGTATCAACTTTCAAATATAAAAACCGGACTACTGCGGATCGTTTTTTTGGCAATTTCTTACTTACTATATATGGAATACGAAAAAAACGCACTCATTGATAAACCATTTCGGAGTAAATATGTAACGTTTTATCTAATACTCAAAGACACTTTAAATGTCGAAGAGTTTCCATCAATTTCGTGGTTTTATGTTGGTAGCGCAGGCATTTGACACCTGCCAAATTTAGCTGTCATAAAAGTTGTTGAATGTAATCGTTGAATGATCAAAAAATGCATTCAAATTAATTAAAACTTGCTGCAAAAGTGGTGATTTAAACGTAGGGACTATTTGCGCATTATACGATCATAAGAGGGCTTATAATAGACTTAACTACTTAAGCATCAGTTTGGTTAAAAATTACTTTTTAAATTATCTCATTTTTTACTAGTTATCCATTGCAATGATTTTGTTTTTTTACACTTAATTTCGTGCAATGTCAAAAATGTATCTTTGTGTGTTTTTATTAGCTTTAATTTCGAAACCGAAAAATGGTGTACCCTGTAGATTGCTTGAGTCACGTTCATGAACTGTCACTGCTAGTCTCACTACCTTATTTTATTTCAAGGATTCTGCCCTTGGCAAAAGAAATTATCCGATTTTCTAAAAATATCTCTTTGTTCTATGAAAATCCATAATTATCTCTTACAAATTTTATTTCCATCATTAAAGAATAAAAAAACAGTAAAAACCATTAAAGGTTTTTGAAGATGAACAAAATCCACACAAAAAGCTAAGCAACACGTTTTACGTTCTCTTTCCAAACATTTTTGGCATTTTAATGTCCCATTACTATATTGTAAGTAGACCGTAGGTATGTTTTATTTTTATAATTCCTTAAATATTGTTTTTTATCAAAAATACCAACACAATTCTCTGATCCAAATAAATATAAAAACATAAATCCATGTCCTGTTTCCCTAGATACTTAAAAAAAAAATGTGTAATCTTTATTATTTCCACCATATCCCAAACCCAACCTGTTTTATGGTAGGTATTTCCTTTGCCATACCGCATTATATAAAATATTCCGCAATTTTTGTTTTCTCTTATAGGAACTTGCATATATTGAAAAAGTGCCCCAATTTAAGGTCTACACCAACTTGAACCATCTGATGAAAAGACTCGTCCTTCAAAAATGTTTATTTTTTTGTCTCTTGTTATGTTTGTCTTTCCATTCCCCATGAATCATAATTTATAGTATTTAATTTTTGACACTTGTGTCACACATTACGCCTTGTCCATACAAACTTAACCGTTACATCCACCTCAACTGGATGGTATTCAACATTTTTGTCAAATTATTCCCACGAAAGATGGAAAACTAACGGTGTTTATATGTATTTTTTGTTTCTTTCATTACGACGACGCGACTCACGGTCTTTTTCGGCTCCTCCTTCTCTGTTGCTCTTCACTTTTAACTTAAGTTTGACAGCAGACGGCAGAAACAAATCAAAAAAAAGTACTAAAAAAGTTGTGTGTTGTGTTGATAAAGTGGTTTAACGTGTTTCTAGTGTTTTTGTGCCACACCGCATATTCACCGGTTTAATATGTTAAATCTACCACCAACACTGGGCGATTAAAAAAAAAGGACTATATAATAAAACACGGAATAAAAGTGGCTTAGCAAGATCATAGCATTGAGAAAAACATAAGAACACACAAAGCAAAGAGAAAGAAAGAGAGAGAATATCAGGCGTTTTTCCACTTCGAAACAGGCTTGCCATATTGGGCTATTTATCGCAAATTGGGCTATCTTTTTCTAAAATTGCCTATAAAACATTTAGTTTGACAGTTCAATTAAAATTGACCTGTAAATAGCCAAAATCCAATCTTGACGCTTACCATGAAAACCACTTATGCATGTTAACAGCTACAAACGTTAGCTGTGTTAATATTAATACCTCATCTATATTTTATTTTCTGTTGTTTATAAAAATAAGAATAAACTCTAATTAAAGCTATAAGATTTTTCATTGAAATTTGGGCTACTTTTTCAACTCCGACTTTGAGGTACAATCATTTTTAAATTGGGCTAGTTCAGAATATGGCAACCATGCTGCGAACTAGGTAGGTGATAGTATTTTTTCTGCGGGTGTTAGTTTCTTTTTGTTGTTTTATTATGCATACTTTACTACCCACACAGATACATAAAGAGTGTTTCAAATGATTTTCTTTATTTAAAGAAGATGCACTATATGTGCTGGTGGTACATGGTAAAACAGTTTTGATACCTACCTACTTTGTTTTTTTGTTGAAAAATTTGCATTTGCATTTTCCACTTCATTAATCTTGCTTACGTTTTTTTTTGAGTATCAAACTTATGAGTTAAAGTTAAAGAATTCAAGAAAAAGAAAAAAAAATCATTTAATAGCTCATAAATAGTTTATAAGTTTCAAAACTAAAATTATTATAAATTAAATACTTTGTTGAATTATTTTTGTAATCCAACGATAAATTCAATTTGGCTTTAAATATATATTGTTTTGGTAGCACTGTTTTCCTATAAGTCAATTTGGCAGCTAAAATGTTTGAAACAAAAATACTTTTTATTTTAAAACGCATATTATTAATCAGTCGTTACATATCACGTTTTTCTTCTTTCTAACTGAACAGGCTCTGAATTGTCAAACTCAAAATAAGGCGTTTTTCTTTTGTAGTTCAGATCAGTTCTTTTTTTCTCTCCAAACGTTCAGAGCTTCAAAATTGTGTTTCTTTTTTCGTTTCGTTCATGTTTTAAACTCAGAATAAAATAACTGAGCAGACTGAATTGAATGTTGAGCACAAGAACAAGTAAATTGACAAATGCCAAATTGTGACAGTTAACTGTTCAGTTCTGTTTAAAAAATAACTCTGAACGTTCAGAACACATTTTCTACAGAGTTTGTTTAGAGGATGTTTTGAGCATTCTCGATATGCTCAGGCTCTGTTGAGATATCTTTTCTAAATTAAAAAAAAAAACACCTAGTGTTTCTTTTTGTGTTCAGTGTGTTCAGAGCTTCAAAGTTGTATTGCTTTTTTCGTTCAGCCCACTTTACAAACTCGCTAAAAAAGACCCAGCGTTCTGAGTAAATTGCTCAACAAAACAAGCAGGTTGCACTGGAAAATAAGTTAAATTTGTTAATAAATAAATACTCAAATTATAATTTCAGAGTTGTATATGAATATTAATTGTTCAGAAATTTCAGAACAGAATTTGATCTGGTCGTGTTCAGTATGCTCTGAACACTCAAAGTTCACATCTCTGAACTACAAACATGAAAACCCTAATAGCAACATTTGACTAATTTTCCTGTCAACTTTCCAAAAAAGAATTCCTTAATTGGAAGGTAATTTTTTCACAGTTACTAAAAACTTGCCTTAATTTCGCGTCCCTTATGTTGTACGAACAATGAACATGCCCAGTCATCTAAAATACATCCCAAAACAATTTTAGAAATGTCTTTTTGACAGCTGACAGATAAAATGGCCATTAAATTAACTGCCATTTTAGACTATTGATCTTTTCATTTTTCATTATGACTAGTTTTATGTATTTCCTTTAAAAAAAATAATGTAGGTATATGATTAATAAATTGTATTATCCATATAAAAATTTCTATGTGTCATCATCACGTTTTCCTTACAATGGTATTTTTCTGCGGAAATCAGAAAACAAAAAAATAAATAAATAAATACTGACGTCACACTCCATGTCTTTGCAATAGCATTGCCAGCGAATGCCAGACAATGCCTTCATATTTATTTATTTATTTTAGCTTTTTGTCTCATGACGTCATTAGAGTAATTTTTTTTTTCTCTTTATTTTTGTTGTGTCTTTCTTCCTCCTTCGTCGTCGTGTTTCTTATTTATATTTTCACACTCTGTTGAGTGCGCATTTCGTCACAAGTAAGCTTTACGTTTGACAAAATCTATTATATCGCTCCCCAACCTTACATCCAACCTCCACTTTTCATTTCTTTGTTTCTTCTTTGCTTTCTTTTTGTCTGATATTGTTTTTTTTTTTTTTTTTTTTTTTATTTCATTCATTATTCGCTTCTCTTCTACGTCCTCCCACTTCAACAATCTCTTTTTACTTTTTGTATTTCTTTTTTTCTTAAAGTTCTTGTCTTGATATAATAAAAATAAGTTTCTATATGTTCACTAATTTTATGGGGGCAAAGAAAGAAATAAGTAAGAGAGCGTCAATAAATTTTAGCAGAAAAGCTTTTAAATTAACTTCTAAGTAAATTGGAGAGGCATTTACTTTGGCTCTTGTGTAATATACATAGTACCTAACTATATTAAGGTAATATATGGATTCACAGAAGAAAAGTATTGAGCAAAAATTATAAAATATTACAAATGAATTAATTGACTTTGCCGTCGCCGCTTCGTCACGCGCCACGTCCCGTGTCTCCAAATCTTGTGCAACTTCATCTATCTAGATATTTTTCATGTTATATGAGAAAAAAATCCAACCCACCCGACCGAGTCTTGATTTATTTACGCCCTCATTATGAATGTTCGACTCAAAGCACATACTTTTGAAATCATTTTTGTATATGTATGTATAGTGACTCATATATTTCATATTCAAAATACAAATTCGATGTTGCTCTATTTAAACGTCAAAATCCATTATCTTTGATGTACATATGTAAAAGTGAATATTTACTTTTTAAAGAAATCTGCGTACACGATCAATTCCCCCCGATTACCAGAATCAATTTCTCGGAATTCTTTGGATTTTTTCCTAATTCTGCACAATGATCTTATGTCAAAATTTCACCCGAGTTAATGTTTCGACTCAAGAAATGAAAGTGACATTTGCTCATCAAGTTTACTCTAATTCCAAATTTAAATGTCAAAAGCTAAGGTGATACTAGATGCAACATTTTAAATGTCAACAAATATTGATATTTTAAATTGGGCAGATAGTCGCTTAATTTGAACTGTTTTTCTTTATTATAATTGTTTTTATTTGGAAACATGGAACAACTGTAGACTTTCGTCAGCTTAAAGTGTCCACTTACGAAAAAATGACAGTTCAGATTCTGACAAGAAAAGTAGTATTTGACCAGTTTATATATGTATGTACATAATTATCTAAAATATCAGAGATTTCGGTAATCTTAGAAACATAAACAACATTTTTTATATAAAATCCTCACTTAGCTGTCAAAAACCTGAGAATAGAATTTTTGTGATTCAAATTCTCAAAAAATGTCTGTCGCACAATTAAATAAAAAAGCTTATTTCATTGCTAGAATTTTATGTGAGAATGAACAGTGAGTTCTGTTTATGTTTCACTCTCCTGATCTTTCAATCTGATTGAGATAAGTCTCAGGAACCCCAGAAATATAATCAAGCCAATTAATTTGGATTTAAAATCAGGACCACTCACTCATTCATATATGTACTTAAACGTAAAACTAGACATTTGTCATTTTCTGTATTTTAATTGTGTGAAGTGATTTGGCCAGTTTATATTCCAAAGATCTCAGTGAATTTTGTATTCTATGTGACAAAAATGTCTCGTTTTTGCTTCAAAACTCTAAGAATGGAACTTTTATGATTCGATTTCTAAAGTTTTTTCTATCGCACAATATAAAAAAGGAAACAAATAAAACAAGTATTTACTTGATAGGTTTCAAATAGAGGATCACACTAAACTTCATAAGCTTCAAAATCCAAATTAGAGATATGTAGGTTCCGGATTGTCGAATAAATACGACATTCTTATAGGTAACTTTAACTGATATTTTGGGTATGTTCCTTAACTTTCAATGATCAATACATTTTAGTTCCAAGTTCTGTCAGTTTATGCAAATAATTAAAATGAGATGAAATGAACAAACCTTTTAACACAAAGTTAATTTCTTAAGACCTAGTCACACGCCTTACTTTTTTCTCATTTCTAAGCTCTACTAAGCATAATAAAATATATCGCATTTAAATGTTTTCTAATCTTTTAATGTTTGTATGACAGCAGTCAGGTTAGTTTTATATGTATGTTTCTATGGAAACAAACAAATCGAGATAATTAACAAATTTCAAGTCTCCGCAACTGTACATATCTTGTCAGTTGTCAAGAAAACGCAGACAGCTCACATAACCTCCTAATGTCAATGACATAATATTGTACATACATACATTTGCATAAAATAATATGTATCTTTTTGAAAGGCGATGTGTAAATAATTTTCAAATTCTTTTATTGATTTCCGCTCACAAATAATAATAAAATAAAATAAAATAAAATACAAACAACAAAACCATTGGGTATTTATTTTAAAATTGAAATCACATGAAAAGTCATGTGACCAATTCACTTGGCAACTATTTTTATAATACCTACCCCCAATACAATAGTTTGGGTAAACAGGGCATTGAGAAAAATAAAATAAAATTATACTGCATATTTCTAGACATTGGTAAACATTTCAATTAAAAGCAGCTTTGCTCTGAATGCAAAAAGTTAATGATTATAAATGTAGAATAAAAAATAAGAAAATAAATATCATGCACGTTCAGTATGAATTAGAATAGTAAAACAGGGAAAATCATTTGAAGATAAAATGAAATAAATAAATATGTATCGGGTGATTTTTTTGAGGTTAGGATTTTCATGCATTAGTATTTGACAGATCACGCGGGATTTCAGACATGGTGTCAAAGAGAAAGATGCTCAGTATGCTTTGACATTTCATCATGAATAGACTTACTAACGAGCAACGCTTGCAAATCATTGAATTTTATTACCAAAATCAGTGTTCGGTTCGAAATGTGTTTCGCGCTTTACGTCTGTCAAATTTTGTTCAGCGATGAGGCTCATTTCTGGTTGAATGGCTACGTAAATAAGCAAAATTGCCGCATTTGGAGTGAAGAGCAACCAGAAGCCGTTCAAGAACTGCCCATGCATCCCGAAAAATGCACTGTTTGGTGTGGTTTGTACGCTGGTGGAATCATTGGACCGTATTTTTTCAAAGATGCTGTTGGACGCAACGTTACGGTGAATGGCGATCACTATCGTTCAATGCTAACAAACTTTTTGTTGCCAAAAATGGAAGAACTGAACTTGGTTGACATGTGGTTTCAACAAGATGGCGCTACATGCCACACAGCTCGCGATTCTATTTTGAGGGAAAACTTCGGAGAACAATTCATCTCAAGGAATGGACCGGTAAGTTGGCCACCAAGATCATGCGATTTGACGCCTTTAGACTATTTTTTGTGGGGCTACGTCAAGTCTAAAGTCTACACAAATAAGCCAGCAACTATTCCAGCTTTGGAAGACAACATTTCCGAAGAAATTCGGGCTATTCCGGCCGAAATGCTCGAAAAAGTTACCCAAAATTGGACTTTCCGAATGGACCACCTAAGACGCAGCCGCGGTCAACATTTAAATGAAATTATCTTCAAAAAGTAAATGTCATGGACCAATCTAACGTTTCAAATAAAGAATCGATGAGATTTTGCAAATTTTAAGTTCTCAAGCTCTTAAAAAATCACCCGATATAAAACAAAAAACAAAACATCGTTTTAATTAGTACGAACATTTAGAATGTCAAGTACATGGCTAAGCCAGTCATGTGACGTACATATGTACATTTCTGAGGTTCAAATTGTTATTTTATTTCTTTAATTTTTATATTTTTATTCAGTTTTGATGAGAATAGATAAAGAAATTGATAGCAATTTATACAGACTTTTAATGCAAACATTCTGAGAGGAAAAAATAATATGCATTTCAATAAGGTTAATTTATATCTTTATTACTAGCATAACTATTAATCTAAACTAAGATTAACAAAAATGTGACGTAAATCAGTTTCTTGGAATAGAATTAACTTTCAAAATTAGATAGGTACCTTTTTCTTGTAATTAAAAATCAAAACACGATTTTTTTAAAAAAAAAAAAAAAGTATTGATTCCACACAATTTCGGAATATCGACTCCAGTCTTAGTATCTTTGGCGTTAGGTTAAAAAGGTCTTAAGTAAAAAAATTGCATTTTGGGTGTTTGATTTCGTGTAACGGCCTTTTTTTTGTCTCTTGCGTTTAACACTAACAACTTGCGTCTAGAAAAACTGCTAAATATCGTATTCATTTAAATTTAGACAATAAGACGGACAAATTCATATTTGTTTTGATTTTAACGTCTTAAATTCATTGAGTCTGTGTGACCAGTTTCTGACTCTTTTGTCTAATGTGAAATTTATTACAGCAAGTTCAATAAGACTAAAGGGCTTTCAGAAATATCAGTTCATTTTTAAACAAACTTTTTAACCAAACTTACAAACAATTTTTATAGCTAGGATTGGATGAAATTAGCTTACCTTTGATTTTAGTTCGGAGTCTGTGTAGGTACAATAATTCTTTAACTAAGTTGGGTTAAACATTTTTAAGTACGATTTGTATTGAGCCTGAAAATATGCATCAGTTCAAGTAATTACCTCTTTATTGGCGCTAAATTTCTTTCCAGTGAGTTTTCATTCGAGGTCTGTGCACAGAAAAGTCTCTGGGGAACAGATCTGGAGAATACGGTTGATGCAGAAGCAATTCTAAGCCCTATTCATGATCTTATGCCATTGTTCTTATTGATATTTGACACGGTGTAACTTGTCTTGACGAAGCAACAATTTTTCTATCTTCATAAGGCTATGGTTTTTCGTTTTCAAGATAGTAGCCATGAATATTATACCATGCACATTCTGAAATACTGATGCCATATCCCTTCCAGCTGACTGTAGAGCCTTTATAAGTCTTAAAGTCGGACTGAGGTGCGAAATGATGGAGCCATTATCACATGTCGACGTAAAAATTCGGGTTGGTACTATATAACAACACACTGCTTAGAATCATCAATTCGTTGTTCTTTTTAGTAAATTATGTTCTCGTGCGGCTTTAACTTTAAACAGAGCTTTTATGTCCAACACGTAAAGCACAAAAATTGATGCTCATTTCGCCACGTTTAAACGTAGTAAAGCACTTCTCCTTGGTTGGATTTCGTTGTTGCAAAGTTTGTGGTGCGAAAATTAACATACCAAGTTCCTTTTATCCATTTTTGTTTTTAAACTCAAGGGAGCTTCACTCAAAATACTATAGGTATCTCATAAACTAATAATCCGACAGCTGTCAATTTTTTGCATGTACAAATCATTTGGACTTTATTCTAGTAGCGTCATCTCCATATTTGTAAGTCTTCGAACTTTTCCTCCTCTGCGTCTTCGAAATTCTATAATAAAATAAAGAACCTAATAACAAGCTTACCGAGATATATGTACATATTATGTATTCATCTTATCAGAAATATACCTACATAAAACTGCCTTCAAAATTATTGCTTCGTCGATTCTTCGAAGAATATAGAATTCTTGATTGTGCCGAATTTGTCCTTATATTATTATTGGCATCGTTCCTTCTGTGTTCCCGAGAGTCTTTGAATGAAAACCATAACACCTTGAAAATTTGCAAGTAACCTGAAAATAAAACCAACTAATTTCATTGTTGAAGCCTATGTTGTGCAATATTTTACTCCGCTCCACCCAAATGCGACGACAACCGCAACGAAAACGAATTTTACTTCGTCTTGTCTTCACAACCTTCAATATTTTAGTCTTCTTCTCTTCAACCACACAAAACCTATACACATCACAAAAATTGGTCTTGTAGCACTTCCTTTTGCTAAAACATAAATAGTGGGTGCATATTTGGTGAATAACTTTACTTCTTCCAAACACACCAAACTCAACAACACTCATTCTCTCCCTTTGTTGAAGGAGGGGAATTGGCATCCAAAATAAAATGCGCAGATAATTTTCCCCTTTTAAAGTCAAAAGTTTGGGGTTTTCTAGATTTGTTTGTAATTTATAAGTTGGAGAATTGTGTAAAAGTGGAGGGGAAAGTCAATTCTGATGTGTGTTTTGTGCCTTTGGTTTTTAGAAGCAGCCATGTTTTTCTCTAGTTCTCTTTCCTTGCCAACAATTTATCACCGTTAGACTGTATTTAACCACAAAAGGGGAGAAGAGTAAAATGGAAGTTGCCAAGACAAGACAGCCTTGAGAAGAAGAGTACCCGAGCATTTTCTTCTTCTTTTTTGTATCCAATTATAATGTGGATTGTGGTCCCTTTAGTGTTTGGTCATCATCGCTTGGTTGGGTTTCTTTCTACCAATTCAACGAACCATTGGAATTACTTCTCTTGCTCTTGCTCTTCTGATGCTCCTTTAGATTTTATTTCTATGACAATGCGATTCAGTTCAAGACGACGAAGAAGAAGAAGACGAAAACGACGACGATGATGGTGGTGAATGGAATGGTGTAATGATGGTGGTGAGGTGATGGTGGCGGTGATCTCTGCTCCACCTTGGTTGTGGGGTGTAAATTGTATTGGTAGTGTTGATGATGATGGCGTTGGATAGGAATTTGAATTTAAGGTGAATGATGTGTTTTTTGTTTCTTTCTCGAAACTCCTCCATTCTCTCCCATTAACCGTTTTTCTTCTTTCCTCTCAGCTTTGGGGATTATGAATGTTTATTCTTCTTTAGTATATTGTATACCTACATACCTACCTAGAGAAACCGCTTTATTGTTGCTGCTCACGTCGTCGATGGCATCATCAATCCATTTTACTTGACAGCCCAGCCAGAGTTTCTTCTTCTCTACTCTACACTTCTATAGTCTGCAGTCTACACTGAGCACTCAACACTGGGATTGAATGTGGCAGCTACAGCTACCTACTTCATTTTATACACTCCCAGTCAGTCCCAATATGGTAACAAAGAAAGAAAATTCAATCCCAATTTATGCAGAAGAGAATATTCTGTTGTAAAAGAGGGGAACAAACAACAACAACAACGACAACAGGAATAGCAAAAGCAACGTGTGTCGACTGTATATCATCCCAATGGAACATTGTATACAAGGTTCATTTCCTTTGTAAGCAACATGGCATCCTGTACTACGGACAATGTTCTGATGATAATGATGGTATCTGGTTCGTGCACAAACGAACAAAAAATTATGGTGCAAAAAAAGACAATTTCTATGGAGCGTTGTTCTCGATCTCCTACCATATTGACAAGTTCCAGGGTATACATTTTACGCTCACGGCAAACCTAACAATGTAGAAATAATAAGGATAAATACCTGAATACCTAAGCGAAGAGCTAAGCAAAATTAATTTAGATACAAAATAACTAAATTAAAGCCAGATTTGCGGTCGAAATCCGAACTGATAATTCAATAACTCCCTGATTTTAGCTATAAACTCATTTGTCATAAATTGAAATTGTTCATAAAATTGAATTAGAAACTAATTTGTAGTAAAATCGTTTTCAAAAATTCATTAGTACCTGTTTTGCGTTTTTAAGACTTCCACATAACCGCTTTAAAAAAATCCTATTTTGCTCTGAAAGTCTCTTAGGAAATCAATCTTCTGAGAATTGCTCTATCCTTTGACATGTTGGCCTTGTCCTTATACTTTATTTTTATCAACAGGGTGTTTCCTTAGCTGCATGAGAAGTTTCGGACGTTGTTGTCTGTTTAATAGTTGAGAACGTCAAACTGTGTTGACATTTCTGTAGGAAAGGCTTGGCAAAACAACAAACATCATAAATCGTTAAATGCCAGAACAACGCTTGAAATTGCGGAAGATCAATGCCACTATTTTACTTTGTGTAGTGATAAAGCTTCTTTTTTGGTTTCGTCCATAAGCGATACCATTAACAAATCATCATTACATCCATTTAAATTGACCGTTTGGGGCTGCGCTGGCGGCATCGTCGGTGCTTATTTCTTTTGATAGGAGCAATGAGCTGCCATTGCGGTGAATCGCGACCGCTATCGAGCCATGCTGACAAATATGTATATAGTTTCCAAAAATTAATCAGCTAAACATCGTAGACATATTCTGTTCCAACAAAAGCCGACGGATATTGTCATACAGCACACTTAACATCAATTTATTGCAAAATCAATTGTATGTCCCTAAAAAAGGCCAATCCTCCTCACCCTATAACTATTGTCCAATTGCACTTACATATGTACGTGCCTTCTTTTCAAGGTCATGGAAACGCTGATTAATTTTCAGTTTAAGAATTACCGTGAAGAGCGAAAGCTTTTTAATGACCGGCAGTAGCAATAGGTCCATTGGTGATCTCATAATTGATCTCGCCGAACAGTGGAACAAATCTTTACATTGCATGGTTTTGGAGAAAGTAAGATTATTGCACTTGATATTTCAAAAGCATTTAGTTAGAGTTTGGCACCAAGCTCTCTTATAGAAAATGCGTGCTACTACTTTTCTTACCGTTCAATACAAGTTGTATTGGTTTCAAGTCTGGAACTCATAAAATAAATGCTGGTATCCTCCAGGACTCCGTTTTATCTCCGACTTTCTTCGTTATATTCATAAAAGATCTCTTGTCTTCCACTTCTTATCCATTAAACTTATCCATCGCTGATGACAGTACTCAGCTTTTCATATTCATATCTAGATTTACATTCTTGTCCCTTAGATGTGGAACTTCAATGGCAGCGTATGATAAGCTCATTAAATTCTGATCTTGACTGCATTGTCTAATGGGGAATTATGAACCATGTGACTAGTAGTCGCGGCGGGAATCATATTTAAAAAATAAATGGTATGAAAATTCCTACCACATTATTATACGAAAATATAATTCCAACTACGTCTTGTATTGTCATCTAAAGTTATAAAGCTTTTAAAATAACATCCGATAGGAAAGGGGTTCAAATACATCTAGTGGAATATTTTGTCCCATATCTCTAGACCATCGACTTTTTTGAATTTTCTTCTGATAGGTACATTTTTACTACTATGAAAAAAGAGTATACATTGCTATTACGTTCTTGTCTTTATGTAGATTCTGAGAAGGGCAGTGCATAGAAGTTCCTAATTTCAGTACACCCAATCTTTTTCCTCACCCTTCAACATAATAATGTGTTCGTCGTATTATTCCAGCCTAAGAGAAAACGCTAAGTCATCCAAATTTTAGTTGCATCCCATATTTGTTTTGTATTTATGTTTAAATCTAAGTAGTTTATCCTTTCGTATCTTTTTCAAAAACATAATCATCAATTAGACTCAATTCTATAACACTTTCTTCTTGTTTATTCTATTTCCAGATTGAGATTGATTTCATCATCACAGAATTACACAGATAGTCCAGCAAAATTATATTTATTTTCTTTTTGCGTGGCACTGCATACCATTCACCACTCATCTATAACATATATCGATCAATACGCTTGATTCGACTCAAGAAAAACTTATAAAGAAGATTGCTTCAGAGGAGTATGCACCATCAACAGCAGCAGCAGCAGCAACTGAATCAGCATCAGACAGCGTGCTCTATATAAGAGCAACTCTACATATAATATATAAAAATAAATATAAACAAAATTGAAAAGAAAGGCACAAAAGTTCATCTTGTGCGTCATCTTCTAAGACGCGCCTAAAGCTTTAAACAAAATAAGAAAAACAAACAAATAGAAACCTAATCTTTCTGCAATAGTCAGTCGAAGATTCCAACTTATTGAGTTGTAGTCATCGTGTGATTTATTTTAATGAATGAGTACGTTTCCTGTGACGGATTGTTTCACAGAATAAAGCGTCAACCTAAAGGATTTTTGTGACATACAAAATCAAGAGCAAATCAAAAACTATATATCTAAATTAAAATATTTGGATTGATACATAAAAAAGAAAAGAAAGAAGATTGTGATTTACATTTATTATTTCAATCGCATTCAAACAAAATATTTAAGAAAGAAAAACTATAAATTTTATTAGTATTGCTAATTTTCTGGGACCCTTACGTATTTCCTACAATTTTAAACAAAACAAAAAAAAATAATAGCTCTAATATTAAATTAAAAAAAAAATAAGTCGTTTTGTCGCTGTGCGAAAACAACAAAAGAAATATATAATATATTTTAGTAAATCTAATCGCTTGACTGTCTGCTTTAACATTTTTGAGTAGACAAAAAATATAAATTAATTAAATTGATTTCTCTTAATCGATTCAAAAACAAAACAAAAAAGTCACTAAAATATAGAAATAAAAAAAAAAAAACAGAATTAATAACAACACCACCTCCTCAGCAACACATTAAAATATAATAAATAAATAAAAATGGAACGCGAATCAAATCCAATGCAACCCATGTGCCGCTCTGGATGCGGTTTCTATGGTAACCCAGCCACAGATGGACTCTGTTCCGTTTGCTATAAAGTAAGTTTTAATTTTATTTTAAAAATATAAGTCTACAAATATTTATTAATGTTTCTGTTTTGTTATTAAAAAAAAAAAGGATTCCTTAAGAAAAAAACAACAGCCACCAGTCAGCAGCACGCCTGTGTCAGTTCCAAGCCCACAACCGAGTCCCACATTTAGTCCAGCCATTACAGTCACCAACACAGCACAACCAACAGTACAGAGTTTACAGCAACACAATGAAATAAAAGAAGTAAGTTGTTATTTTGTTTGTTCAATCAATTTGATCGTTTTTTTTTTGTTAAATGAAAAAGTAGTAGATATAATTTGTTGTTGTTTTTAAATTAAATTATACGATTAAAGACAAATTTTGTTGTTCATCCTCTCGCTGATCATTTAGTATTAACAAATACACTGTCAAAATAAGCTCAATCACAAAATTACATTGTAATTGTAAACCTTTACGAATTCCGCAAAATTATCACCAAGTCTGTTCGTAATGCAAAAATTATATAAGACATTCCATCACATACTTATTTGGTGATAGTTTTCTTTTTTGTCAGGATTCGTAAAAATCTGCGATGGAATTCGTGATTGGGCGGATTAATGATGGAACCAAATATGCAGTAGAAATCTTACCAACTAAGTGGCTTATAAATTGTACGTATCTTCAACAGTAGTCTGTCCTGTCAAGGAAGAGAATAACGGACGTTTTATTATTCATTATGACAAGAGCAAACGTTGCTGTTCTTAAAAGACAACATTTCGACTAAAAATCATAATTAAATATTTCCACGTTCTAAATTTGATCTCAAGAAGATCCAGATTCATAAAGTTATTGCAAATGTTGCTGGAATGTTCCAATCTTTTTCCATTGATAGCTTAGAGTGGTAACGAAGTTACAAGTGACCACATCATTACGATTATCAAATTGTTCTGTTCATATCCCTGATGAATTTCAGTTTCTGACGAAAGCTCATGTAAAACCTATTTGAGATGTTTTTAAATTTTGTTCGATAGCCAATCAGCTTAATCGTATTAAAACTCATAACCCGCAGTGATTCCATAAAGCACACAAGTCAACGTTTCATTATACTTGCATTTAAAGTACTTGATTTCTTTTGGTTAGTTTAAATTATCTTTTAAAGGGTGGTTAAATTTTAATGGCCGACGTTGATGTTGAATAAAACACAAACTATTTAGACAATTATTGACATATCTTTTTATTATGATAATACTGGTATGGTTCAATTATATATGGAACAAAATATCGGCCGAATGGCTGTCGCGACTTCGGCGGCACACGGTATAAATATTCGAGGTCTATGCTGTTAATGTGCCGAATTGTCTCATATTTTAGCTCTTGAATTGTTGCTGGCTTAACGACGTATACCTTTTCTTTCAAATAACCTCAAAGCAAGAAACACAACGGTGATCTTGGTGGGCAATAGACATCGCCACCACGTGAGAAAGGCCATTAAAATTGTCGCGCGAAAGAGCCATTGTTTCGTTAGCTGTGTGGCAAGTGGCACCGTCCTGTTGAGACCACATATCGTAAACATCGATATCATCCAATTCGGGCCATTAAAAGTTCATTATCATCTCACGATAACGAACACCATTCACAGTAACTGCCTGACCGTCCTCATTTTAAAAAGAATACGGCCAGATGATGCTGCCAGCCCATAAACCGCACAAAACAGTCACTCTTTGCGGTGCATTGGTTTTTCGACAATCGCTCTTAGATTATCATTCGTTCAAATGCGGCAATTCTGCTTATTGACGAATCCACTAAGGTTAAAATGTGCGTCATAACTGAAGATGATTTTCTCCGAAAATTGATTCTACTTTTGCCATTTCTTGCCACCATTTTGACCATTGACGACGCTTGAAATTGTCAAGAGGCTTTAGTTCTTGAGCCAATTGCAGCTTGTAAGCGTGTAAATGCAAGTCTTTATGCATAATGTTCACCAACGACGAGCGTGAGAGTTGCAATTGTTGGGTACGACGCGGAAGACGAGTTGAGATGGACGGCTCTTCAGCCACACTTACGCGAACAGCAGTAATATTTCCTGCAGTACGAGCTGTACGAGTATGCAATGTTGTTTTCACATCTCCTACAGACCCGGTTTGCTTTTCCACGATTTTTTCGATTGTACGCACATTTTGACGATAAAATGGACAAGAAAAATCACGAAGCGCATTTTGGTTTGAACGCCTATTTTCGTAATAACCCTAAATAACTTTAACGCACTGCTCGATTGTGTATCGTTCCAAGGTTCAAATTGAATTAGTCTAAAATTGAGAAATGTCAAATCAAATGCAAAAATAAAAACTTGACATTTAGGCCATTAAATTTTAACCACCCTTTACGTATAAATTTGTATCTTTTTTTTTATAGTCTTATTCCGAGTTTATAATTCGTCTTAACTGATTTTTTGATATAGAAAAACTTAGCACTATTAAATGTGAACACTTTGTATGGACTAGTTACTTGTTGCATATTATGAATATGTAAAGTATTTTGAATATATAAAGCACACAACTTATACAAGGCCAAATAAACATCTTGCATCGCGTCATTAAATACAAACAATAGACTGATGTTCTATAGAGCGAATTTTATGTTTTTCTTTGTTCATTATTTGTTGCTGTTGCAAAATGTTCAAATGTTTGTTACCAACCATGAAGTTTAAAACCTCAAAAAGAAACAATATTAATAAAGAAAATCACATGTAACCAATAAAATGTGCAATGTAATTTGTATTTCTTTCGTCATCTCGCTCTTCTTTGTATTATTTCAATGTAATAAATTCGGTTGATTTTAAATTTGTAGCACAATTTCAAATAGATCTTTTTATATATGAAACTAAATTCATTAGAATTAAACAATTTAAAAATGTAAATTTATTTTTTTTTTCTTGGTGTGAAAAAATATGAAAATTTTTCTTAAGATGTAGAACCAGATAGGCATTGTAGCAACAAATGCTGTACATTGTGTTAAATTGTAGTACCCGTGGCGTGGCCAGAGGTCTTGGGTTCAATCTCTACTTGTGCCACCTAAAGAAAAAGTTTTTTTTCACAAATCCTCCAAGAGTAATTCTAGTCATGAGAAGTGCTTTTTAAATTGGCTGTTTAAATCCAGCATATAAACTTTAGGCCCCCTTCATCCTTGACATGACTTGCACACAGGAATGGTTTAGAGTCGTAAGCCTCTAGGCTCTGGTTCTCTATGGACTATTGAATCACCTAATTTGTTGTGGTCAGAAAAACATTACAGAATCACCATTACCCCTCCATCTTTTCCATAATCCATACGCAATTTTGGAGAATGTTAATTGTCATTAGGTTTTCTTCTTTATAAGTTGTTACGGCACAACCAGACTCATTTCGGTATAAGATTGGTCCTTTATTGTCCGACGGTCTTTCTCATTTTTACAATTGATCTGCAACATCTAATCCATTTGCTTGCTTCGCTTAAGACAGTATCCTGAGATTTTCATATTCGCTTCAAAAGCAATGTATAATAAGATCATTTAATTCAGACCTTGACAGGATTGTTAATTGACACAATACAAATCCTGTGTATCACCAACTTTCACTCGCGAAACGATTTCACAAAAATTGCCGAAAGATGTTGGGCTTTTCTAAATTGATATAAAAAGTTTGTATCGCCCTCTGATCGAGCTATTGTATGTATATAAAACTTAAATACGTCTAAATACGTAGAACTCCAAGCTCTTTGCTGGTGCTCCAGTACTTGGATATTGGTTAGTATTAAAAGAAGAGCGTTTGAAATTATAATATTATTCGCTTGAACACTGTCGTTATGTCTCCTGTCGCAACCTTCTTTGTCGTTGTTTATCTTAACAGATTATGCTCTTAAAAAACAATTTAATAAAGTACAGAGATTCATTGTTTTGCAGTACTACACGAATGTGGAATACCTTACAGCACTGTCTTTACCGGTCTTTGCAATATTTTAGAATTCAATACCATTGATCATCGACTAGCCCCATTTTGAATTTTTACTTCATTTCTAATACTCGTACGGGCATAAACAAAGTACTAAAAACTTTTGGACAACTAAACAAAAATTAAAAAAGTTCTAAGCTTTAAAGTAGAACTCTTTGGCTTTCACTAGTGAACAAAATTCAAAAATAGCAAAATATCGGGTTTTCTTCCGTTACAAAAGTTCGTTCAGTAAAAACAAATATTGTTCTAAAAAACTTACTTACTGCTTTTTAAAAGTTCAATCACAAATGGGTCATTAAAAAATATTCTTAGTTATTTGTCCACTACTCCTAGGTACCTATATTCATTGTTTTTCTCTTTACTCGCACTTCCTAGTAAGAATAAGTTAAAACTTAGAGTAAATTACTTCGGAACGAAAAACATTCGCCTTGAACTATACTTCCGAAAGAATATTAGTTTGAAAAATGTATCAATAGAAAATAGACGAACATATTTTTTTTAAAAAATACAAACAAAATTAAATCCTCCTGCTTCGAAAACTTAAATAAATTGGTTATTATTGCTGTTTTATTTACACTACCATGTTTGGATTAAAATATCTTAAAAACGATGGTGAAAAGAACAAAACAGAAAAACTAAAATTGATACGATTGTCTAAAGAAAATGATGCAGTTCTCGAAGAATCCAACGAAGAAGTGAACAAGAGTACTGATCTACAACAAGTTAGCACTCTATTGGTCTCCTATCTGCAAATTGGTTTCCTGCAATTGCTTAGTTCATCAACCGCCAAAGCTGAGGGTGAAGATTAGTAGATGAAACTCTTTATCTAGAGTTAAAAAGTAGTCTTAGTAATTTGGAATTATAAACAAAATACAAAAAAAAAAAAAAACGATTTAACAAACATCAAAAACAAAAGCACATAGAAAAGCTGAAAAATATAAAATTATCTAAAACGAAAATCTTTAAAATAAAATTAAGGCCGCCTGTGAGTCGTCAACATTCTCCCGATCATCATCAACTTCAAATTCATCATCAGCATCAGCATCGTCATCGGTGGAATCAGCGACATCAACATCAATATCAACATCATCATCACCATCGCCATCGCCTTCAGCAGTTACAGCTTCTACAATTCGAACAGGAGTGACAAGTTGTTCTTCGTCAGCGGGTAATATCCTCAATTGTTCAACCTCGACGTCCAACTCCTCTAATTCAAATTCTACAACAAAT
Organism: Eupeodes latifasciatus; assembly: GCA_920104205.1. Classification (NCBI taxonomy): domain Eukaryota; kingdom Metazoa; phylum Arthropoda; class Insecta; order Diptera; family Syrphidae; genus Eupeodes; species Eupeodes latifasciatus. The sequence goes on along the minus strand of OV049924.1, from coordinate 385,901,148 downwards.
TGCTGTTCTACTTCCGTTTCCGCTTCGTATTATTCAACGTCATCGAATTTGATTTCGATACGAATTATGGACTCCAAGGAATCAAATAATAGCTCATCTAGAAAAAGGGTAAATTTTATATGCATACATTTCTTTTTTTTTTAACAACTACTATATCTACTACTAGTACACATTTTGTTATCTTATTTTCTAATATGAAAAATAAGATTAAACAAAATATAAGTGATTAAATAATTTGGCTTTTTCTTCATCTCATTTGGCTTTTTAATTAGTTTGTTGGTTTGGCGCAAAGCTAAATCCTTAATATCTACAACGTAAGAAGCATGAGCGCGCCCGCCTGAAACATACACAAATAGCCCTAAAACTAGTGTGCGTTTAGTTTAGTTTTAAGTCGCTTTTCTAAAAAAAAAGTGTTGTTTGTGCAGTCTACTCTAATGCATTTCAATTTGAAATTTTATTGGCAAAGGTCCAAATTTATAATAAAGTAGCCAAGTCCAAGTTCTTCCCCTTTTATAAAAATGTCATCTTTAAAGTATACAATCGGCTTTCGTGGTGGCCGGCGGCGGCGGGACAAACAGAAAGAAAAGAATTTAGTTTCCTCATTTTTCATTGTTGATGAAGAGAGAGGAGAGAAGATGAACAACAACAAGAAAAAGAACAACAAAAAATTTGTTTTTGTAGAATTTTGGTATTTTATGTACATAAATGTGTATGCGAAGTGCAATTTTCGTTTAGAAAAGAATTTTAAATAAGATTACATTGTGTTTGATGTTAAACTTATTTTATTATAATTTTCTTTTTTTCTTTCTTGATATTATAGAAAACAAATGAAGAAACAACAGTTAAAGACAGTGCAACAACGGCAGGTCCATCAACTTCCACAAACGACGATCAAGACGACAAGGAAGGTGATAAAGATGCAAAAAAGAAAAAGAATCGTTGTGCTGTCCCTGTCTGCCGCAAGAAGGTTGGATTAACAGGTGAGAAATATTTTTTTTTTGTTTTTTTTTTTTTATTGTCAATTTAAAAAAAATTGTCATAAAGAAGAATTTTTGATTCTTCAGCATTAGTTTTGAGTTTTGCTTAATGTATGTTTAAAAAAAAAACCTTCTTAATTTAGTATTCAATCGGGTACTAGTTTATTAAAAAATAATCGGGCCTGTCACATATTCCGAAAATTCGTATCACGTAATGCAAATTTGTATGAGATTTTACACCACGAACATATTGGCAATAGTTTTTTCGGGATTCGTAAAAGTTTCCGATTACGATGAAATTCATTACAGGGCTGCATAAGGAAGAGTTTGAGAAGTAAAGCCAAAATTGTCTAAAAATTTAAAGCTCAACTTTTTCAAAAATAATCTTTTTTTTTATACTAAGGGAAAGCTTCAATAGGCCTCCCTGCATCTAACAGACCATATAATACTTATAGAAACAATTACAACCAACAAGTAATAAGTTATCTTGAATTCGAATCTTGCTTTATAATGCTTTTATCAAAATAGGTTATTAAAATATTCGTCGTGTCTTATAGGGCCCATACACTATGCAAACACGTTTGTTCAAACGTGTATTTGAGCAAAATAGTTTCGCCACACACTACATAAACATGTTTGAGAGATATTACTTTTTACACACCACAATACCGGTAAACTTTTATAAAGTTCAATGAATACAGTCCAAAAAATTTGTTCCTCTTGTTTATTCATGTTAACTCTATGAAAATTGGCATGGGTTTGAGCAAAATTCAATACACACCACACAAACATGTTTGTGCAGGCACGGAAAATTCAAAATTTTTTGATTTTGTTCAAACCGCTTGCGCAAACACGCATCATCGCTACACACTACTCAAACAATTTGCACAAACATTTTTACAACAACAAAATACATTCGTTTGCTCAAACAGTTTGTGTAGTAGTTTAGTTAGTTTCTGGAAATTCTTATTAGTTATGAGTCTTCATTTGAATCCAGCTTTTAGAATCCTTGAATTAACTCCTGCTTGCATGGATTTGAAAAATACGCGATGGAGTTATTTTTAAGTGTTAATTTTAAATCTCAACTTAACAACAATTTAACAATTTGCAGAAATTTCAAAAATACCCGTTTTCAACATTATTTTCATGATTTTCGTTTCATTATATTTTAAAGTCTTTATATTATATAGATTTATAAAAGACAGGTAACTGACCGATTTCTGGCAATCAAGTTGTCACCAATTTGATTTTGACGATCGCTGCACCGTCTCGTAACAGCAGCTCTTATGTCATTTTGAAAAGAAATAATGGCTGAATCACATACACGCTTCAGCTTCGGCTTCGTCTGCGTTACGTTGGGCATGCTTCGAGGTTGCTTTGAATGACATTTCTATTATTTCATCCTTCCAAAGAGCAAATATTTTGTTTGTTGACATTTTTTTTTTTACAGATGTTGAGCTGTCAGACAAAGCAAATGTTCAGATAATTGAACTAGAGCTTCCGTTTGGAGTCACATTACGTTACATTACGTTCTTTTCCTTACGATTGTCAAACGAAACGTGAGGTCAAAGCTCCATTGTGATAGCATGCATTGAATTCCTATGGCTGAACTCGTAAACGTCGGGCGAAGCCGAAGCTGAAGCGTGTATGTGATTCAGCCTTAAAGGCGATGACGCTTCATTAGTATACACAATTCTTCCTGCAAATTGCTCTATGAACTTCGCGAACAGATTTATTTTTTTGCTTCAAAGTAAATATTTTGTTATGTGGTTAAACGAATCATGATGAATTGCCAAACCTTACTGGACATAAAATGTCAACACATTGTGACATTTATGTCACAACTGTTAAGCCAAGACAACAGTAATATAAATTTCTTACGCTGCTAAAAGAATCTTTTGCTTTTAACGGTCATAATACTTACTTTCAATCTCACAAGCTCGAAAATTAAAATCTTCGTTTTAATAAATTATCGGAAAAGCCACAAAAGCGACTAAATCATAAAGATGTAAACCAATTATCCTGAGATGAACGTTCACTATATAGTAAGACTTATGTATCATTCACTACGGTGCGATAGCATGACATAAGAGACCCGAATTAATAAAGACTAGGATATTATTAGAAAATTTATAAAGAACAGGGGAAGGAAAAAACATACGTTCCAAAAAAAGAGCTTCGACTTGCAAACCCTCAGAAATAAACGTTCTAGATATTCCAAGCTACGGTATGACCCAAAAAAAAAATCAAAAAGGGTAGGTAGGTGAAAATGTAAAGTACAACCTCTAATAAAACACTACGGAAGCCAAAATATTGCCATTACCAGCTCAGCTGTGGGAATTCGTTGGTAGACTAAATCAGCTCGGCAAGTACAATAAAGTCTTAATTCATTGGGTACCTACCGGGGTACGTTACAGTTCAGAGCAATGAAGTACTAGAAAAGCGAGCAACTGTATCCTTAACATGACCATACCCAATTGCGGCATAAGAGAAAAAGTGATCAAAATCAGATCAAATGAGATGAGGAGGCTAAAAGTACATAAAAAGTCAGACTAATAGTCAATTTCTTAACAAAGTTCTAAAACAAATTAAAAACATTATCTAATAATTCTCTGTTTGTCTTTTTAACTCATTATTTTCACATCTAATCATATCTGTAGAATTCGAATTTTGTATCGCAGTTAAATGGAACTGAATTCTAACTTGTTTTTTGCTATTTTTGTAGCTATTTCTGACTCAAAATTCTGACATTTTACGAACGAAATTGAAAACATCTGTCAGCTTTTGTTGGAGCAGACATATTTTTTAGACTTTTGTTTTGATATTCTCATTTTTATTCTAAATAAAAAATGTGTGGACACATATTGGTGTTCCATCAAAAGATGAAAAGAAATTGGTTTCGATTCCTTTTTTTCTTCTAATTTTTGAAAACTCGAACCATTCATTAAGATATCTGCAATTTCTAGAATATCTTATGATGCATGTAATTTAAATGATAGAAACTATTTATTGAAAAGTTTCAAAAAAATCGTGTGTTTAAGAGATTCAGCAAAAAGATTATTGTCGAGATGAAAAATGCAACATAGTGTAAAAATGGGAAAATAACTGTTATGTCTATTTGTGCAGACTCAATATTCATGGTCATTATAAACGCTAATTTGTAAAGGGTGTCCCAAAATTAACGCAAGATTTGAATTAAATAGAAAACGCCGTTTTTAGTCTTTTGATAGTTATATTTTTATTGACTCGTAAAGTACATAGGATAGGGTTATGTATGGAATAACACATCGGACAAATGGCCTCCACGGCTTTGCATGCACATGCGCACTCTTTTGTTGAAATTTTCCATGACCATTCTGCATAAATGTGGCTGAATTTCGTTGATGCAGCGTTGAATCTCCTCCTTTAATGCACGGGTGGTTGTGGGCTTGTTGACATAGACTTGTGATTTTAAATAACCCCAAAAAAAAAGTCTAATGGTGTTAAATCACACGATCTAGGAGGCCAATTTTGATCACCGAAACGAGAGAGTACACGACCTGGAAATGTCTCATGCAGTAATTGAATTGTTTCACGGGCTGTATGACATGTTGCACCGTCTTGTTGAAACCACATATTGGACACATCAATATCATCCAATTTTGGCAGAAAGAACTGTGTAATCATGTCGCGATATCGAGCACCAGTAACAGTCACTGCTTGACCAGCATCATTTTCAAAAAAATATGGCACAAAAATCCACACCATACAGTCACGCGTTGTGGATGCATTTGTTTTTCGACAATCACATGTGGGTTCTCCGAACCCCAAATGCGGCAATTTTGGCGATTGACAAAGCCATCAAGATGAAAATGTGCTTCATCGCTTAGGATGATTTTGCTCGAAAAATCAGGGTCCATTTGTTGATGTTCAATAATCCATTCAACGAACTCTCTTCTCTGTCCATGGTCATTAGGCTTCAATTGTTGTGTTAATTGAATTTTGTAAGCATGAAGACACAGATCTTTGGTGAGTATACGCTGTAGAGAGGTTCTTGAAATTTGCAATTCTTGTCCACGACGTCGAATTGAGGTTCCTGGATTGTCAGCAACACTCTCACGCACTGCTTCGACATTCACATTTGAACGGCTTGGTTTTGGACGACCAGTGTGTTTGGCGTCTCCAACGGATCCAGTCTCCATGAATTTTTCAATTAATCTCTTCACAGTTGACGAAGTTAAAACACTATTCCGACCATATTTTGTATGAAATTTTCGAACTGCAGCCGCCAAGCTTTCACTATTTTTGAAATATTCTTTAATAATGAAGACACGTTGTTCTCTCGTGTAATGCTCCATTTTTAATAACCCTATACTGTTAGCTGTCAAATTGCTTTTTTTTCAGGGTTGCCAACACTTCACTGAACAAATGGCGGCAAATTCAAATCTTGCGTTAATTTTGGGACACTATAATGTCCTCCCACCCACGTGAAAATTATGTAAAACTAAAATAAAGCACACGGTTTATATTCATCTATGTAACTTTTACACTTTATGTCAACGTCCACAGCATTTTACATTATACAGCTTCCATTAATGACTTTTTGGAAAATCGTCCATGGTTATATATTTCCTAAAAATATTTTTTTATTGCACATTTAATGTCCTTGTGGTCTAAAATGTAATCCAAAAACCGGAATGAATTTACAAATTAGACCTTGGAAGAAGTAAAAACATCGTTTAACCGAGTTCTTATATCCTAGATCCCCAAATTTGAGGGTGTAATGGTCCCCTCTATCCCTGCAATTACTCGCACACAGGAATGGTTGAGAGATGTAAGTCACTAGGCCCTGGTTTTCTACGGACTGTTGAGCCACCTAATTTATTTTATTTATAATGAATCGAAGTTCTATCTCAGACTAAGATCTAAATCGGAGATCTAATTAACCGAGCTTATAATATTCCCAAATTTGAGGGTCTAATAAATCGAAGTTCTATCTCAGACTGAGATTTAAGTCGGAGAAGAAATTAGTTAGAACTAAATCGAGTTTTTATTTATCATCAATTACCAAAGACACATACATACATACATATATCTGGAGCAAAACCTAATAGAAGATAAAAAACTATCCTCCATTAAAATACCTCAAAAGTCCCTCAAATGAATTATTTTGGAAGACATACTGTGGAATGAGCATTCTTATACTACATTCCTTGAGGGGGCACAATAGATCTATAGGTCGCAGTGCATCAGTACTCCATTAATCTAATCACTTATTAATTCGTAGTACATTTTACTAATTTTCTAACTTTCTAACTAATTTTTCTTTTTTATTTTCATTGCAGGTTTTGAATGCCGATGTGGTGGATTATATTGTTGTGTACATCGGTACAGCGACAAACACGACTGCACATTTGACTATAGGGAACACGGGGCCCAAGAAATTAGACGCAATAATCCTGTAGTAGTTGGCGAAAAAATACAAAAAATTTGAACTTTTGTGCCATCAGTTTTATAATATACATATATATATATATACATAAAAAATTAAATTTAAATAAATATAATTACAACAAAAAGAAAAAGAAAAAAAAAACATGAAACAAAAAACAAACAAAAAGGAAATATACACATATAAAAAGAGGAAAAAAAAAAAAACATTACAAAACACAATACACACGCCCACATTTAATAAAACAACAACAACAAAAAACTACAATTAAATTAAAAAAAAATGAAAAATAAGTATAGTACATAATACAATTTAAAACAAACAAAAAATTAAGAAAGAAAAAATACTAAAAAAAGCGGAAAAAACAATACAAATAATACAAAATCGATCGTGAAAAATTACCTAGTTTACTATTAAATTAAAAGAAAAAGATATACATAAATAATAATGCAAGTGGAATATTAAATTTTTTGTGTTCTTTTGTTTTCTTTCAAATTAATATTGATTATTATTATTATTACTTACTATTTAAAATATATAAAGAGAAAAAAAAATAAAAAAGAGAAGTTTTAGGTAAAACATAAACGCATATATTGTATGTAATATGAAAACAAAAAATCAACTTACTTTTATTAATTACACTCTTAAATATAATAAAACAAATTATTATTATGATTATTAATTATGTATATTAATTCTGCCGCTGCAACCAATATTACTCTCTCTTTCTATGTCTCTCTCTATCTCTCTCACTCACCACCAAACACCAGACAGGCGAATTATTATTTGTTTTCCTTCTCCTTTTTAACTTCCCTTTTTAATGTAATTTAAAAAACAAAAAACTAAATAAACTAAATTTAAATTTAAAACAAGTCTATGGTTCTGGGATTATAACAAAAATCACTTACTCCCATCATAAAATCCTCTTTAACTCCGAAAGAAATTTTGAAACATACAAAACAAAACGAAATGTCACGGATTTACATATACGAGTACGTAATCCAATTAACATGATTTGTAAAATAATTTCTTTCGATTAAAGTGGATTTGGCGGTGAAAACAAAACAAGAAGCAGTAGCAACTTGATGAATGAAAACATACAAAGAATACAAAAACAATCTGCAATAGTAAATTAGAGAAATGTTCACATATTTTCCTTGCATTAATTTTTCTTCCCGTTTTTTCGCTTTAAAAGTTAATTTCTTAAATTTATATTTTTTGTTTCTTTTTTTTTTTTTTTTTAATAAATATTTTCGGTCGTTTTGTAGTTAATTTTGTTTAATTAATTATTATTATTTTTCTTTATTAATTAGTTTGTAAAAATAAAAATCAAACCTAATATAATATTTACTGAGAAAAACAAAAACAAAATACAATTTATTATTTTCCCAAAAGTGAAAAAATAAAAATAAAACAGATTATAATAAAAAGATTAAACAAATACTAGCGTGTCTATATAATTACTATATTTTTATTTGCTTTACAAATTAAGGGAGTTTTGTTTCTTTACTTTTTCGACTATAGTTGAGTATTTTGTTTTAATTATATCTTTTTTCCGAGTTAAATTAGTATGGATATATATGAGTTGTACTTGTAATTATTATTAGTTTTTTAATTAGATAAATTTTAGTTGTATTTGAGTAAAAAAAATAAATAAAAAAAAACATGTTTAAAATTGAAAAATTTAATTAAAAACAAAAAAGTAATTTTGATTTGCAAAACCAACATTCACCAATATACAGTTGAGAAAATACCAATCATTTTACTAACTATGTAATTACAACAAACAAAAAGAAAAACAAAACACAAAACAAACAAAAATACAAGAAATGGTATGATAAATGAGTAACATTTTTAAGAACTTTAACTTTATTAATTGTAAGCTATTATTGTAGTGGAAATGAAGTGAAAAGTTTTTTTTTTTTTAATCTTAGTGCACCAGCTTTTTAGAGTTAAAATACAAAAAGAGAGATAAAATATAATATTAAATATAAAAAAAAAACAAACAAAAATAATTAAAAAAAAGGATTACTTCAAAACAAAACAAAGAAGTTAGTAACAACATAAAAAAGTAAATAAAATAATTACAAAAAAATGATAACATTTTGCTGTTTTAATTTCAGTTGAGTTAATTATATTATGGTATTATGGTTTTCCCTTTTCAGTTTGATTTTTCTTCCTCCCCAAAATATTCTGATTTGTTTTCGATTGATAGTCGAGGGAAGTATGTGATTTTTGTATTGTGGTTTTTCAATGCAATATTTTTTTTTCTTGTTATTCACTTTTCTTGAAAAAGATGAAAACCAAAATATGCTGAAAAAATGTGAACAAAAAAATGTTTTGTTTAATGGCGTAAGAAGAGTAATAAAAAAAAGTATACATAAAAAGTGTAGAAATGATTTTTAATAAATATGGACTTTGCTGGTAATCTTATTTTTTATATTGTTCGCGCATTCAAGGCTTATCCTTAGAATGATTATACACCGCGAGAGTAATAAGGAATTGAGGATAAGATTATAAAGGCGATGATTGACGATGTACATTCGTCTGGAATGTCTGCACATTGTAATGAGTGGGAAATATTGAACCTGGTGAAATTTTCCACATTCGTGTAGTGCGGCTTGAAATAGAAATACGTCCAAAATTAAATCAAGGGTAAACTTGAAATCCTCAATGGACTTATTGCTACGGAAGCCATACTGCTGTCGTTTACTTATGCTGACTTAACTGATAAGCGTTTACATTTCAATTGGATGAAAGTAAGAGATGGGAATGATTCAGTTTATTTATTTGTATAATTGCATTTTAAGATACATTATCTTATAAGCGTGTATTTAAATTGTGTTTTCATGATCGTCGAAAATCTACGTTAGTACAATTGTCTTTCTGCTTTGTTGCATTAATGAACACACTTATTCTGCAGAAAGTGTGCAGGCCTGCTTGCGTACAATTTTAAATAGTCACAGAATGTTTATAAACGTCGGTGGCACAAAAATCGAAAATTTTAAAGACCAGCGTCCTCCATAAAGAACTCTTTCCAGACCTTTAAATCTTTTTCCATGATGATTCTTCTTTCGATTAGAAGCTAAATTCAAAGCAGCAATAAAACTTAAATTTTTCCTACTTTATATTTTACTTTAAACTCCTGTGCTTCTGCAGTCAAAAAAATATGGATGCACAAACTGCGCGATTTATGATGTTTATGACCATATCTTCTGCAATTCATCTGCGTTTGTTCCATCGCAAATCTGACTTTGTGAACATGTCTAACGCAGGGGTGGAATCGGCTAAGGTGATAGTTGACTATCATTTTTTTGATAGTCAAATTGACTATCGCTTTTATTCCGTCCGTGTAAGATGATTCAACTTAATTCAATTCGATTGAACAATTTCAAATTCAAACTGTCAAAATTCGTTGTTGCTTTGGTGAAATCTTAAATTGATTCTTATAAAATATCTAAATAAAAGTATCAAATTGGCTGATTTTGAATAAAATTCTTACTTTTCTTGCTTTTTTCGAATGTCGTAAGCTTTGTCGGTCACAGGAATGTGTTTTTTTAAAGAAACAAAGTGAACTAAGAAAATTTTCCAGTCATTTGTGTAAGCGTCTGGTAGCTCTATTCGGAATAAACATATTTGTTTGAAATTGACTATCACATTTTTTTGTGACAGCTTTTTAGGTATCAATTTGACTATCACCTTACGTAGTTCAAATTCGATCATTTTGATTGTCATTTATCAACAATCACCTTAGCCGATTCCACCCCAGGTCTTAGTTAAGCAGACGTTTATGAAAACATCCTTAATCAGACGAGCCGAAGAATTTGAAAGTTGTACAGGGGCCTGATTATGAGGTTCGCGGCGGATCGTTTTCAACTCGAACTTTCAAATTCGACTCGCGTCGTATTTCCTTATTAACGAATTCGCGGCGAAGCGAAAATAGTTCTTTCTATATTCCAGTGATTTGACACTTTTGGTTTGACTTTTTCTTCTTATATTCCAGTGATTTGCAGAAATTTTGTTTTGTTTTGATTGAATTTGTGAAATTTGCGGTGATTTATTAAAATTTTATATTTTATTGTGGATTGTGGATAAATTATAAGAAAATTAAAATAAAGCTAACTCACATCCACGAAATCGAACAGTAGGCGTGTACCATCAACTGAGCGCTCAGTGAGCGGAGGCAGAATCGTTTTGTGGGACAAGAATCTCCGTACAAACATAAGCTGTCAAAAACATATGTTGTCAATTGTACTTTTTGTTGTGAATTTATTATTTTTTTCTATTGATAATTCTTTGTTACTTTTGGAAAAAAAACTATTAAAATGGATAACAAACAAGAACAAGTTTTGCGTCAAATTTTAAGTAGTTCATCAGATAAAATAAGAAATAAAAAAAGGAATGAGGAGCATGAAAAGAATAATTTAAATTACGCGCCACACCAGACAAATGACAACTGAACAGCTGTTTTGAGTGAGCAAGCAAATTGAGAAATAAATCCATGAATTTTTTGTCTCAGAGATCTCCGCAAAAAATCTCAGTGCTCAGCTGAGATTTTTTGTCTCACTTAAAAAAATAGTTGAGCGCTCGGAGCGCTCAGTTGATGGTACACGCCTAATAACTCCACGTCCAACTCGTATGGTTGTTGATTCAAGAATCAAGAATCAAGGAATCCGACAGGTTGAATGAAGTGCGACCTCGAATCAAACCTGATTGAACCAGATTCGTCCAGTCTGAAGGCGGGAAAAGAATCCCTTCACATTTAAACGGAGCGCTTGAAGCCGAATCTTGGTCAATCAGATTCAACTTGATTCGGAGTAATTCTGATTGATTCGGATTCGTTTGGTGTGAAAGGGCCCTAACGGTATTTTTCACATCAAATGGACAACCCAAAGCACACACCTTGTACAGCAAGGATGTGGATGTTTTAAAAAATGTCCTAAAGTGCTTAAAACACAGAAAAAGTCACCTGACCTTAATGCAATCGAGAAAATAAGGGATGAACTTGGACGTCGAGTTGCTTGAACGAACTTTAAAAACATTGAGGACCTTAAGATGGACCTTCAAGAGGAATGGCAAAAAATAAGTCCTGAAGTATATTAAAAACTTCTCATTTTAATACCTCGACGCCTTGAGAAAGCAATTAAATCGAAGGGATTCCCAATCCCAACTAAGTACTAAATATTAAGTGCCCGATTATGTGTGCAGTGTGAGGTGTTAAATTATTGAGTTGCAAAAATGTATTATTTCATGTGGCCGATTAGTCGTGGGAGCCACTGTATGTTCTTCCAAAAGTCACGCAAAATTCATACTTTAAGCAAAAAACCGAATTTTAATTTAGCTTAATAGAAAAGTAATAATAGTCACAAATTTTGGATTTAGTTTTGCCATTTTCATTCATTCATTCAAATAGAACAGGTTTACTGTTTTGAAACAGAAGAAATTTTTGTACTTTAATTTGATATGTACCTACAATATTTTTTAGCGATTCGATGCGAATTCTTCTAAAACTGAAAATGAAAAATTAAATAGCTTCATATTCTATAATCGTAGGCTCCATCCCATTCTATCCCTAAAAGCTGTTTTTCAGCACTTGTAAATGTTGTAGAAGACATAAAAAGGGCATTGTATGAAGGGAACGTACAATTTGTAATACTTCTGGATTTTTCAAAGGCATTTGATATAGTTCATCATTTGAATCTCTGCCAAAAGTTAGCACAACTGGGGCCTGATTATGGAATTCGCAGCAAATCGTTTTTCTAGCGAGTTTGCCATTTTTCAATTATTGCTTTCGCCTTCTTCGTTTTGAATTCGATCAATTAACGAATTCGAAGGCGACTTTGAAATGTCATAATGTTTGTTGGCGAGTTGAAATCCGACAGCTTTTTTGGCGGATTCACAGGCGAAAGAGTGTTCACTAGGCGTGTGCATCAACTGAGCGCTCCGAGCGCTCAACTATTTTTTTAAGTGAGACAAAAAATCTCAGCTGAGCACTGAGATTTTTTGCGGAGATCTCTGAGACAAAAAATTCATGGATTCATTTCTCAATTTGCTTGCTCACCCAAAACAGCTGTTCAGTTGTCATTTGTCTGGTGTGGCGCGTAATTTAAATTATTCTTTTCATGCTCCTCATTCCTTTTTTTATTTCTTATTTTATCTGATGAACTACTTAAAATTTGACGCAAAACTTGTTCTTGTTTGTTATCCATTTAAATAGTTTTTTTCCAAAAGTAACAAAGAATTATCAATAGAAAAAAATAATAAATTCACATCAAAAACTACAATTGACAACATATGTTTTTGACAGTTTATGTTTGTACGGAGATTCTTGTCCCACAAAACGATTCTGCCTCCGTCAATCTGACATTGAGCGCTCACTGAGCGCTCAGTTGATGGTACACGCCTATTAATTTTAAAAGTTAAAGAAAATAGTGTGATTTATGATTCAGGTTGATTCAGCTGGTGTGAAAGAGTGGAGATGACGAATCAGATTCAACTTGATTCAGAGTGATTCTGATTGATTCGGATTCGTTTGGTGTGAAAGGACCCTTACAGAGCTACTACAGTGCAAAAAAAAACTAGTATCGGATTGTTGCTTTTGTTAGATTAAAAAAAAAAAACAAAAACAACAATCCGACACTATAGTTTTTTTTGCACTGTAGTAGCTCTGTAACGGTATTTTTCACGTCAAATACTACGAAAATTTAACGTTAAATTCAACGTTTCTTCGGTTTTTATTTTTAATTAAAAAAATATGTATGTATAACTAAAAAAATATTTTAATAATATTTAAAAGTTATAAATAAGAATATCTCAAGTTATCGTAACTCCCATATAAAAAACTACTCGTGTATACATTTTTAGATATGAATGCGAAAGCCATTGAAATACAGTTCAATGTTACATAAACAACATTATTTCTTCTATCAAGCTTTTGAGAAAAACCTACTTTTCGTTTTAATACATATCTCATACAAAAATGGCTCGTGCTACATAATAATCTCAAATTTATAAATATATTTTTAACTTTTAAAAAAACATTGATAAAGAAACTAAATTTGAGGTCAGTGCAAACTTTCTCATTATCGATGAGGTGTAATTTCATGAAAGAGAATTTTTGTTTTATTAATCAACAATGTTCTTATCAATAAAATTGGTTTTATTTGTGTATTCGTTACAATAGTAATGATATTAATTCAAAAAAAAAAAAAATATCTATCACCAAAATTCTTATCATCTCAAATGCTATTCAAAGATTTGAATTTGTATTTCAAGCTAAATATATGATTGAAAACATTTTCTCTTATTAAACATTATAGAATTTCATTAATTCATACTATGTACATATCTCTTAGCTAAAGGGATCAGTTCAAAAAATAATTATTATGCTACCTCAAGATTATTTCTGACAGTATCAAACTAGTAACGATTAAGTCGGGAGAGAGACACGACACACAAGTTTGTGTCTTTGGAATACTGACTACTTTTTTGAACTTTGTGTTGTTCTTTAAAAACTAAAGAAAAATCAATATACCCAATTTACAAAAATGGAAAGTTCTGAACAAAAGGAAACAAAACAAATTTTAAAAAACAGCTCAGAAGAAAAACTTACAAAATCAATGGAAAAACTACAAGTCAATACGAATAAACTTAAATCTAGTAAAAATGTTCCGGAGCTTAATAAGGAATCAGAAGAACTACTTGATCCATTTTGTGATCCGAAGAACCCTCAGAAAATTTCATTTCACGATGTCACTTCGGCAGCTTTTCTTATTAAAGGTGGAATCGAAAAGACACCATGTCCAGTGAGGATTTTTCTAATTTCAAAATTTATACATAAAAAGGTTTAAACGCTAATTTTCATGTAGAAATCAACATCATCTGAAGTTTATGGAATGGATTTGTACTTGAAAAAGGATTTTCTTCAAATCACCGGAAGGTAAGTTTGTTATGTGAAATTTTGAATCATTTTGATAATGGAATATTATTAACGATTTAATAGTGGAAATAATATTGTGTGGATCACTGCACATTATTCGCAGTTTTTGAACTATAAGTTTGTGCTTTTGTTTTTGGATTTTTTCTGTTTTGAAAGTTTCAAGTCTTTTAATCTAGAAACAGTTAAACATTTTTGATAAAAGTTTATTTTCATTATAAATTTTGGACAAGAAGAAAATAATGTCATTCAAATGGTGACCCCGGGAAGATTCGCAGCATGCGTTTTTTTTTAAGGAAATGTGTGTAACCCCTTTTTTCCCAAATTTCGGGTGGTATCTCAGCCATAGTACTCGTAACGTGATTGTAAGTGCCTGTCATGCCAAAACACGAGTCTTTTCCGTAGCTTCATAGAAACAAATTTTATGATGTCAAACCACATGATCTCTTGGTGGCCATAATAATTGTCGCCAAAACGTCATATTGTTCGAACAGAATTGCTTGTTTTGTGAGGCTTGTTGCTCCGTCTTGTTGGAACCACATATCGTCCAAGTCGAGATCTTTAATCGCCTTCCAAGAAAAGCTAACAATAACGCCTCCACTCTCTTCAAATTTTTGTCTCTATTTTAATGATTACTTGTGTAGTCGGTTGAGTATGACGACAATATCCACAGCGTAATGCGTGAAAAGTGGCTACGTTTTAATCAATACTTTAAAGTAAGATTCAATTAATTTTAAAGCTTGTTATCTTGTTCAAATGTCCATTGTCGTAAATGGCAAACATTCAACTAATATTTTGACACTTAAAATGACAGCTGAGTTTGACAGGTGTCAAATTGCAGCGCTTTCAACGTAAAATGACGAATTGAATCAATTTTGCAGTAAAAACTTAATAAATTTAATGGAAGATAAGTCTTCCATCAACTGTAGTAAACGTAAATTTGACAAATATGCAGCAAGTATGACTTTTAAAATTCTTCAAGCCATCTTCCAGGGTCAATTTCGAACATGTTCGCATATTATTTTAAGACTGCCTTTGAATATTTTTCTTATGCACGCACCTCTTCTCTTATTTCTCTTACCACATAAGAATACAGTATTACAATCATCTTAAACAAATCTATTTCTAAAGCCTCTATACGTCACAGTATGTTAAAGCTTAATGAATGTTTCAGTCCTGGTCCTAATGGAATTCCATCATTTATGTTGAAAAATGTGTGTCTGTTATTTCATAGCCATTGTTTCTTCTTTTCAATAAAAGGTTCTTGAAATTATCGTCCTAAAGCGAAATTCTCTCCTATTCCTAAATTGTTGAAAGTATTCAACGTAAGATTTTGTCTTCATTTTTCGCCTCCTGATAGACTTTTATTACCTCTATACACTCAAAGTCTTCCTTAAATAAATATCGCATCCCTTTCTTGTCATACATAGGGAGTATTAGCAGTTCTGCTTTATATCTGATGTATTGAATGGAACGATGTCTATATATTCTTTGACGATTGTATTTCAATCTGATTCAGGCTAGCTTAAGAAGGAATTTACTCCTAAGAACTATTTTTAGCAGATCGAACTATTGCGTAAATAGTCCTCTTAATTAATAAATCAGTTTCCCATGGGTCAAACAAATCAATTTGTTCTTGATCTAGATCTGTCAAAACACACATTTCTCAGTTTATGCATTCCATGCGTCAAAAGAAATTGATTTATTTTTGATTTAAGATCTAATCTGCAGATCTGGATTCTTTGGCAGATTTATTCCTCTTGCTAATACAATTTTTAAAAAATGTTTAGTTGGGAATTCGACAGTTCTACTGCACTCGTTAACATGTAAACGAAGTAACACTAATACAATGACGAAAAAAAAAACAATTCCAATCGTGTTCCATGCGGCCCGAAAAATCAATTTTCGAGGGAAATCTGAATTTTCTCATAGAAAATCCTACAAATTTAACAAACTCTCTATATTTATTGACTCTACAAATGACAATCTCAAATCTGCAAGCTTTAAATTAATTTTTTTTGTTGAGTCAAACTAATTTGGGTGAAGTACCAATATTGACAAATATTAGAAGTCAGTGTGCACTGGCCTTTAACATTTGAATTTCTTTCAATTATCATTTTATTTTGTTTTTGTTTAAAATGGTGCTTGTAGACCTTGAGGCACGTTTATAATATTGATAGTGAAATTTTTGTCCATATGCTTTTTTGAAACTAGATTTCAGAATCTAATCCAAACCGCACAGACTAGGAATGTACATATGTACCTTGACCTCATATTTGTTCAGCTTTTGTGCAGAATATATTTAATTTTTGATAAGAAACCTGACAAAAATGTATTGGTAAACTGTCTGTCCAAGATAGTGATTATAAATTATCAATATAAGAACAAAAGATCATTTTATTTTAATTCATTTTAAGACATCTTTTTTTGCTGAAATTGGAAAAGAAAAAAAAATCTCCAGGAAAGGTGAAAGTGTTTTTAAAATTGAGAAAACCATTTGGTCCTATAAAAAAGATAGTAGATTTAAATTAGGGAAAAAAGATTTGGATAGTTAGATTTCAGTTTTTTCAGAGTTAAGAAACTAAATTTGTTAAGTTAAAATAATGCGGTTTGACTTAACCTCACAATGCGCTTTAAACTTGTACAACAACAACAAAATAAATCATTTAAAAATATAGGCAAATTATTATCAGATTGAAAAATTATTCAACAAAGCGTTAAATTGAGAATATTTGCTTATCTCCTCATTATTTGTGAAACATGTCATAAAAGGTGGAAGTACAAATAATACTTTTTAAATTTGTTATTATTTTTTCTTGATGATATAATTCAGTTGACATTTAATTAAAGTCTTATCAATGAGTCAATGTACTAATTATAATAATCATGAATTCATATCGAAAATAATATATTATTATATGTATCTATGTATAAAAGTTGTAAGTTTTGCAAACTCGACAAATTTTCCATGGAAAATAAATAAATGTTTATGTATGTATGTAAATATCGACTCGTGTTTATAACTTAATGATATGATAATAATGTACTGTTGTTAAATTTGGATTGTCGTGTTTTAATTTTTTAAAAAGAAAATCTTAGGTAGTGAATGTTTGAAAGCTTATTAATTTAATAAATGACCTTGTTTTCAAATTTTGACATTTTGAACAAATCTTGAAAAAAATTATTTAACCGGGTTTGGCACGAACGGAGTTGCTTTTAATTTGGATTCTGATCTGGCAATTATCCATAAATAGATTCTTTCAAAGTAGGTAGCGTTGACATTTGACACTTGCAAAACTCGGCTGTCATTTGAAATGTCATAATATTATTTTAATGGCTGCGTTAAATCTCGTGTTGGATAGGGTATCTTGGATATGTGGATTTTTAGATACCTTGTTGAACGAGTTGGATGTCTGTATTGAGATAGCTGTCAAAAAATAAAAACAACTTTCTGCTGTTCACAAAAAGCAGAGAAACATTTAAGCTTCGAAGTCAAAATTGTTGTAAGATAAAACATTTAATGGATAATTAAACTGATTCGTCGGACGATGATGAATTGATAGGTGCGTAACAATTTAATAAATAAGAGATAACCTTAATCTGTAATCTATGTTAAATTTCCTCTTAGCTCAATTGGAATTCTATACGATTAATAATTTACTTGCGAAATCTCCGGTTTTAAACGATTTACGTTTAACAGAAACGAGGACTATTATGAAGTGACAATATCTAGATATAGTTTGGAAGAAATTCGATCTCATTTCCTTCTTCATCGTCAATTATGTACAGAACATCCTCAAGTACAACTTCAACTAACATTTTGTATGTTTTTGTTTACCAACAAATACAACCATGTGATGAATCAGCTGTTCTGTCAGATACCTACATAAATACCCCAGAAATTCTTGGATACCTTTGGATACCTTTTTTGACATCTCAGCTGTTTTTGATCAGCTGTTATTTTACACGTAAAACACCTACAAAGGTATCCGGATACCCTATCTGTCTGAGATTGAACGCAGCCATTATTAAAATTTTCTAAAAAAAAGTTGAGATTTAATCATAGACATTTTGCACGGATAACACAATTACTGTAGTCATGATAATCGACGACTACTCAAGCAATCGGTAAAATTATCAACATTTTTTAAAAGAGTGAAAGCGTTACTAATGCTGTGAGGCCTGTGCATCATCGTATTGTACGCTTGTTCTAAAATATTACTGATGATCCGATTTGGATTTCATAAATAGGACCAAATAAATACGTACTTTTTAGGCCGCATTACTTTCGTTTCAGTCAGCTTTAATAAAGGTATATCACAGTTAAATGGATGTGGGATTGAATTATCAGAGTACTATTTAGGATTATACGAAGAACAAAGTATAAATTTGTTGGAAAAAATCGGAAAATAGATTTCTAATTTCTTAATCACAGGAAGAGAATTTATTTACATATATATTTTATATTGCACGGGCGGTGATAAACATGAAGTTTTCCTTTTAGAGTTTATAAACTTCCAAAAGAAAAAAGGAATTCTTTTTTATATTACACCTTATATCACATAAATAATTCTTACAAGTTGTCTTCAATCACCTTTTAAATAGTTTTCGATAGTGAAAGAATTGATTGTAATTGTTATACATACAATGAGTTTTTTTCCATTTTTAAAAAAAGCGCATTTTTGATGTTTCGTAAATGTCAAAATCCTTACTGAACCAAATAACTGATGACGAAACCGAAAATTCCTTTTTGACATTAACACACAAAGGGCAGGTTTAGACAACATAAGGGACTTCATTTTCAGTCAACTTCATTCTTTGAACGTAAATTTTGACCAAGGCAACTAGTTAGTTTTTCAAGTGCCATGAATTGAATTTCAAATTCAGGACTTTACTTCGCAAACCTCTACTTTAAGTTCATAGTACAAAAAGTACCAACAAAATTATTGTCTACAAAACAGTCCTCAGGCAAGCTACAAGTCCATCACGATTTGTCTTTTGTATTGTAAAGAAATATTAGTTATTTCTTTTCCAAATTGACAAGTAACGCTTTTACAGAAAACATTAAATGAAGTTGTACAGTAAATAAATAAATCATAGAGAAATAAAGTTCACCTTTCAGTTGAATGAAAAAAACATGATCAACTGTCATTTTGATAGAAGTAGACTTGACTTAATAGTTAGGGACATTTTTCTTGACTAACTTTCCATTCAACTTTCCATTAAAGTTGCCTTAATTGGAAGGTAATTTTTTGCTAATCAGATTCTAGAGCCTTACTTAACTTTCAAGTCCTTTATGTCGTCTGAACCTGCCCAATGATTAAGACGGTTGTTCAAAGTACATATGTTAAAAGTTCATAACACATAAATTAACGTCCTTACAACACATTACAATGGAGCAATTTACGTTATGTTCAAAAATTCATTATAATGTGGAACTTTTCGTAAAAGGCAATTATTGACATCCAAGACTTCACAAAAAACAGAACAATAAGTAAAGACAAGATAACGAAAGAACTCGTTCGACAATTCTTTAATTTGATTAAGACCGGTCAAAGTTGAAAAGTACGAAAACAACACACAGCGCTACGAGTACGTTGGGAATTTGAAGCCGTGACTGAAGCGCAGGTTGGGTGAACTTTTACTGTTAACTTCATGCCGTGTAGATTTTTGAATTATACATATATGGTTTATATGGATAATTGATGGATCAAGTTGAAAACTTTTGATATGATGCTGTGCAAATTCAATTCTAGTCGGGCTTGACTATTGCTCCGAAATGCGCGTCTTTAATGACAGATTCTGCTGGAAGCTTTTTTTAAGCTTTAAGCTTTAAGCTTCACCCATTGGCTGCGTTCAATCTCAGACAGATAGGGTATCCGGATACCTTTTTGTTAGTGTTTTACGTTTAAAATAACAGCTGATCAAAAACAGCTGAGATGTCAAAAAAGGAATCCAAAGGTATCCAAGAATTTCTGGGGTACTTAGGTATCTGACAGAACAGCTGATTCAACACATGGTTGAATTTGAAGGAACTTGAATATTGCTTTCAAATTTGTATGTTTTTTGGTAAAAATCAGGTCATTTATTGAATTATTTGATTTTACAATAGTTTTGGACTTCGAAATCAAAATCTGTGTCTGCTTTTTGTGAACAGCTAAAGCTTGTTCTTATTTTTTTTTTGCCAGCTATCTCAATTTAGGTATCTAACTCGTTCAATAATATGTCTCAAAATCCACCTATCCAAGATAGCGTATCTAACACGAGATTGAACGCAGCCATTTTGTTCAGGCGGTAAAACACCACCGCCTATTGCTTGAATTTCTATCAATACGTTATGCTTCATATTAGCATCAACTATAGATGTTTAGCCATGTTTCAGTGAGTATTATAATGTCAAAGGATCCATCAACACAATTTAAGAAAAAAAATTACGAGTTTTGACTTCAGACCTCAAACGTTTTGATAATATACAGTCAATTTTTTGGAGTGGCAATTGTCTTTCTTTTTGTGGTGTCAGGAGAGAGCAAGGTTTTAATAGTATGGTCAGATGCAGAAATTTGGAAGGATTATTGTGGGAGAAGTGTAATACCCGTACCGTGATGGTTAGTGCGTTGGACTGTCATGCAAGGGGACTTGGGTTCAATCCCTGCCTATGCCACCTAACTTTTTCACAAATCCTCCAAGAATAATTCTTGTCATGAAAAGTGCTTTCTCAAATTGGCCGTTCGGATTCGGCTTAAAACTGTAGGTCCCCTCCATCTCTGACAACATTTCTCGCACACAGGGATGGTTGAGAGTTGTAAGTCACTAGGCCCTGTTTTTTGAGAATGTTTAAAGTTTTTCAGGGATCTTTTTTTTTTT
Organism: Eupeodes latifasciatus; assembly: GCA_920104205.1. Taxonomy (NCBI): domain Eukaryota; kingdom Metazoa; phylum Arthropoda; class Insecta; order Diptera; family Syrphidae; genus Eupeodes; species Eupeodes latifasciatus. The sequence continues at coordinate 385,879,940 of OV049924.1, read as the reverse complement.
ATTTTTAAAATTTGTATGTATTTTTTGTGAAATTTATAGTTGAGTCATATTTTCTTGTACATAGCTTTAAGGAAAGGGGAGCCCGCTATGCTCTATTATCCCTATCAGATGAACAAAAAAAGATTGGTGTCATTTCTGCATCATTGGGCAACCATGCACAAGTAATTTCCTTAATTTATCCTTCGATTAACTTACAATTAAAATGAGACAAATTATTTTTAACCTAGGGTCTCAGTTATCATGGATGGAAATTAAATATCCCAGTTACTGTTGTTATGCCAACAGCAGCGCCAATTATGAAAATCCAAAAATGTCGCAACTACAGGGCGCGTGTCATAGTCAAAGGCAACGATATGGGTGAAGCTAAGAATGCTGCCCTAAAAATGGCCCAAGAAGAAAACCTTATGTACATCAATGGCTATGATCATCCTCTTATAATGGCTGGTCAGGGTACCATTGGATTAGAAATTTTAGAACAAGTTCCAGAACCAGATGCTATTGTGGTGCCTGTTGGAGGTGGAGGACTCATTGCTGGTATTGCTACAGCTGTGAAAGCTTTATCGCCAAAGACAAAAATTATTGTAAGTTTATTTTCAACAAAACTCATGAGATCGTAAATTTTAAATTGAATTCCTTAACAGGGTGTAGAATCTGAAAAGTGTCCAAGTTTCAGTGAGGCATTGAAGAATTCTGGACCAGTTTTTGTTCCAATCAAAAACACCTTGGCCGATGGTTTAGCCGTCCCCAAGGTAGGATATAACGCCTACGCTACAGCAATGCCTCTTATCGACAAGATGGTGGTAGTCAAGGAAGAATGGATAGCTTTGGCTATTCTGCGACTTGTTGAGGAGGAGAAATGTGTCGTTGAAGGTGCTGGTGCTGTGGGACTTGGTGCTATCTTAGCTGGACAATTAAATGATTTGAAAGGCAAAAAGTAATTTTGATTTATTCATCTCTCTCCAAGACGTGTTTGAATATTAACTTTTTGTTTTATGGCAGGGTCGTAATTTTGCTGTGTGGTGGAAACATCGATACAACTGTCTTAGGAAGATGTTTGGAAAGAGGTTTAGCTGCAGAAGGTCGTTTAGTTAAATTTAATGCTCAATTAAGTGATCGACCTGGTGGAATTTATGAGTTGTGTAAAATTTTGGGTGATTTAGGCGTATCGATCAAAGACATAATGCATGAGCGAGCATGGCTTAAAGATATCCATGCTGTTGAGGTGAGTACAAATTTATTATCAGTATGTTTTTAAATACCTATGATTTAATATAAATTGGTTATCTATATTTCAGGTTAAGGTAGTTTGTGAAACTCGTGATTGGTCTCATAGTTTAGAACTTAAAGCAGTTTTGAAAGCTAATTATGAAAATGTTCAATTTACCGAGGAACCATTGGCTATAAATGAAAATACGTTGAACAGAAAGTAATCGAATAATTTTTATATTCTCACTCATACTCTTATATATAATTACGTTTTAATAATGAAATAAAATTAAATGAATGGTTTTAATATAAGCATTTGAGCATTCTAGTACATTAAGTACCTACTAGAGGGCAATGAGAATTGAGTTCGATTCGACAAGGCACAATGAAAGGAAAAGTTTTTCACGCATAATTCTTGTTGTGTAGACAAGCTAGTGAAATAAATAGTTTTAATGTTGGTGCACTACGGCGTATACTTATCTAAATATTAAGAGAATTTGACATTGAAACCTTAAGATTTCAATTATGTAATGAAATTAAAGGAAAGCGTCAAGATGTTTTGATGATTTAACCGACCTCAAAGTCAAAAAAATTCACCCTTATTACGTAAAGCGTTGAACGCCATATCGAAAAAAAAAACTTTATTTAGGGTAAAAGTAACAAGTCAATGACAGATTAAAAGACTTGTTGAGGTCATGGAAAAAAAAGAGCATCTTGCCAAAAATTTTAATGGATTTGTCTCTTCAACCACAAGTATAAATATAAATAATAATGGGAGTCTTTAGCAGAGGATTTGAATTCTTTTGGACCACTGTTAAGAAATTGAAAAGAACGACAAAACATTCATTTTTGTGCTTAGGTCAAAATTTAAAGCATAGCAAAAACTTTTGTTTAACAAAAAAGAAGTCCAGGCCATAGGAGGGCGAATATTTGAGTAGAAGTATTTGAATTAAGTTGACGAAGCAATACTCAGGCTTCTGTCGTTGAATAAAATCGTTAGTCCACCAGAGTATGCCGCAGGTAGTTCGTTTCATACTGTTTCTCGAAAACGGGATACCGACATAATGCCCAAGTGCAAAATCTCCAAAAACAAAATCCCCACACTTTTAAAAATCCACAAAATCATTATCCCCAAGTACAAAATCTCCAAAAAATAAAATACCCAGGATCTAAATCCCCATGCCCATAATCCACAAACGGTTTTCTGGTTTTGGTTTTCTCAAAAGTTCAGAAGATTACGACATTTTAAAACTTTATTTCTGTTCAAAACCAATTTTTTGGATGCGTCAAAAAGAAAACATGAACCCGAGTCAAAGTCAGTTGCCGATTGTCTAAAAAATAATTTTCCTCGCACACAAAATGTAGTAGAAGCTTGGCATCGCCGCCGCCTCAAGTGCATTGTAGGGATAAAAAACTCAGGATTATATGCACTAATAAGAGATTTATCAAAAGAAATGATCGTAGGGCGTCAAGTTTCCCAAATCATTTTCCCAATCAATTTTTTTCCAAAATCCATGGCTCCAAACAATATAATCTTCACAATATTTTCCCCAAAAAATTGGTGTCCCAATACAATTTTTAGCTCAACTTTCCATTAGCGCAGCACAAATTTCGACATGCGGTTTTTTTATTTGATAGATACATATGTACATATGTGCAAATAAATAATAATTATAGCAATTTTAGAGCGAGGAAACATTTATTTCTATTTTAAATTAATTTTCAAAGTTCACTTTTTCACATATAACACACGCAAAAATGGTTGATTTTGACATTTCTTTCTTTTTTTTTTTTACATACTTGATTTTTTTTGTTGGAGATTTCTTTGATTTTAGTGCTCTAATGCAAAAAGTACTTTGCATACACCCAAACTCGCACCCACCCCAAATCGTATAGTGATTTCAAGCAGGGGGGTTGCATGGGGCAGCATGCCCCCTTACATTCCTAGCTATTAGTCCCCCACCGTACTATCAATTCAAAACATTATTATTGGAAAAACTTGGCATTGGGATAAATAACGATTGGACACCATTGCCTTGGGAATGGCAAAAATTGGGACATTACATTTTTTGGAAAAATGGACATTGAGACACACGGATTGGGAATTTTGTCCTACAATCGGAAATGATAGATGTTTTTATCACAATTGAGAAAATAAGCAGCGGTGAAAAACGTCAATTGGAAAAATCGAGCGTGAAAACATACAAGATTTTAAAAATAAAAAACAAGGCATTCAAAGGTTGAAAAAATTGAATTTTTAAAATTTATATCATATTAGATCCGTTCGCGTACTTTCTGCACTAAAATTCGTAAAAAGAAATATTTTAAAGAGTGAGGGTAAAATTCTCTCACCAAAAAAAAACTACAAAAAAGTAAGCGAACGGGAAAACAACAAATTTTTCACACAATATTACCGTCTTGTTGCTATTATTTGAAAATTTGTTTTTTAAATTGTATAACTGACAGCAAAAGCAAGCAATTTATTTAATTTATTTGAATTTCTATCAAATTTGAAATTTTCACAAATCAGCCCAAAGAAATTTCTTGGGCTAAAATTCGTAGGTTGGGGAAATATTTTACTCTCTCGTGAGCGCTCTCTTTTACGAAAAACTACGAAATTTTTGAGTACGCGAACAGGATTTGGTTAAATTTCGTACTTTTTAGTAAAATTTGACTGTTTTAGGAGGGTACGCGAACGGACCTATTATGTACTATGATAGATTATTTCTTTCATTTGTTTATTTAATACCATGAATTCAAAATATATTTCTTATTTTTGAAAAACATAGATAGTATTAATTTCTTATGTTTTTGTTGAATAAAAAGATAAACACAACTTAACTTTGTTCTAATTTAATGCCAAAATCAAAATCCTTAAGCACAGATTCACCATATTTCGAGTAGGGGAGCCTTAGGACAGTTTTTGCTAAAAGCGCTCTAATTTTCTTAAAACACGGTGTATTTTTCGAATCCTAAAAATTATCGTTGTTTATGGTTCTACCTATCATTATGATACGGTATGCATTTTGTTTGATTCATACTTGTATATATATAAATATTTTAAAAAATTTCTCCACGTGTCCCAATCTACCCCTCTGGGGAGGCACTTTTGGACAGGCATGGGCAGTTTTGGACTTATCTTAAAAAAAGGCATTTAAGTTGTTTATATGTTTTTATTAAACAAAAATAAAATAACTCGAAACATTTTATCAAATAAAAAATTAATTCTACAAACAACTCTGAGTTTTTAATGTTAACTTATCAGTCTCAAAATTATAGCACAGAAAAAAACAGAAAAAAGTCAATGTAATTCATAATTAACTGAATTAAAAACTAAATAAAATCAATTCTCATCACCCAAGTTTGAATGCAGAAAAGTCATAATTGAAGGTGAACATACCAGCTGTGCGCGAAGTACTTCCTGCATCATTTGGCATTGGAAGTTTGGATATGATATCAAGCACTGAAACTGACCACTTATCTTCTCTTTCGGGGAAATACAATTTGTTACATCCGGCCTTCTTTTTTAAGAATGAAACGTTAAAATGATTTTCATTTTTATCAAGAATTTTTGCGACAAAATGGGAAGTGAAGTTTTTGTTTTCCGAAGAACATTGAACTAAACAAAAATCTCCTGAATTTAGAGAAGATGATCCCAAACCGTCTAAATTTTCTTCCTCATATTCTTCGTCCTCTGCGTTTCCGAAATCAGAATCAGATTCAGCGTAGATGACTTCTTCATCCGTGTTTTCTGAACTGGAATTGTTGGTCCTCTTCGTTGTTCGTTTTGGTTTGGTATTGTGCATCCGGTTTATTTTTAATGCCGATTTTGTTAACCTTTTCTGTCTTTCTAGAAAAGCTGCTTCTATTTCATTTTTTTCTGGAGTTTCAGTTAGGATGCGTGACCTTCCTTTTTTCCTTCCTCGCGAGCCTTCTATTCGCGGAGCAGCTTTTGGAAAAGGCTTCACCATTTCTGGAGACAAAATTTCTGCAACTTGACTTGATGTTGGTGTCTGCACCTATTCAGTAGTTGTTGCAATGTTTCCTGGTATTGATGATTGAGACACTTCTGGGGAATTAAAGATCCTGTTAGTAACTTCACTACAATGGAAGTCTTCATCACTAAAAACATTTCGTGAAAAGGGAAAGATCCCTGTTGCTCTGAAACCTGATAATATGTTGTTTGGTGTGAATGAATTGTTGTATGCCGGTGTCACTATTGAAGGTAGGTCATGAATGGTAATGGTCTTCCCTAGATTGTTGAGTAGCCAATCATTTTGTGAAAGTGATAGTTTCTTTTTAAACGGTCCCATGACGGAAACATCTAACGGCTGTAACTTGTGGGTGCAGTGGGGTGGAAAAGTGAGCGAAACAATGCCATTTTTCCGGCAGAACTTTATAGCGTCTATAGAACAATGGCTTTCATGGTTATCGAGAAGCAGAAGAATTGGATCATTCGTTGTAGACCTCGAATATTTTTGAAGGTGGTCAAGGACTTTCACAAATAACTGGCTTGTCATCCATCCGTTTGTGGGACTATTTGCTAGTCCTATCGAACCGTTTGGTGCTCCCTTAAGCATATGATCGTGGAATCTTGCTCTTGGAAATACAAATACCGGCGGTACAGAGTTTCCAGCTGCATTTACAATCGCACACATTGTGATAAGCTGCCCTCTTTCTGCCGAGACATTTTGCCCAACTTGCTTTTGTCCACACTGAGTAATGACTTTAGGAGCTTGTACAACTGTCGTCACACCGGTTTCGTCCAAGTTAAAGATGCGGTCTGGTGTGAAAGGAGCTTTTGAAAGTGCTGTTTCTAAATTTTTTTGAAATGCTTCAACGTTATGTTTGTTAGTTGCTCTAGACAAACTCGTATTTTCGGGCTTTCGAAGTGAAAGATTTAGGTGTCTTTTCATAAAAGACTTCATCCACTCTATGCCTGCAATTTGGTTCTGTTCCCACAGCGGTGGGCACTTATTCAATGCATTTGCATATTGAAAAGCTAGATTTCTTGCTTGTGGATACGTCAGGCCATAATTCATTTTAGAAGACTTTAAAAGGTAAGCTTCTAACATACCTTCTTCTGTCTTGTTGAATACTTGGGCAACAATATGTTTAGATGAGTACTCTTCGCTTTTTAGAGCCTGATTCCGTTTTTTCAAACTTAGTCTATACCCCAAAGTGCTTTTTGATATCCCAAAAACTTGTGCAGCTTTCCTCAGTGACATTGTTTTTTCCAACACAAGTTCCATGGCCTTACACAAATCAGATTCATTTGGAGCAGATTCCTTTTTTTTCTGATAATTTCTGAACATTTTTCAGAGATATATCTAATAATATAAAACAAAAAAGAGTAATTTCAAACAAATTAATGTAGATATACTTAGATATACTCAAAATATGGTTAATCTGTGCTTAAGGATTTTAATTTTGGGAATTCTGGATTTAGGGATTTTGGTTTTGGGGATTTTGGTCTCGGAGATTTTAGATTTGGGGATTATGTTTTGGGGATTTTGTTTTGGGGATTTTTGTTTTGGGGCTAGGGTACGTAACCCCTCGAAAACTCATTGCAGTCTCTTCAAACAAAACTCCCGTCACAGAACTCTTCAGCGGCAGTTAAAACAGCAACTTCGAAACCTTCTACCACAAATTCTTTGCATATCTGTGGTAACCACTGCGACAACTGCTAAGAAAGTACTCGAAATATGTCTTGAAGATCCGACACCAACATACATTGACCCGGTAGAGCTCCCACTGCCAACAATAGATGAAGATCTATTTAAGGATTTCGATGTAAGAAATTATCCACCAACATTTATGAATCTTTAAAGGACATTTAAAAAAAAACCCTAAAGAAGATGCAAATGCGATTCTGGACATCTCAAAGAAAGTTGTAGTTCCAACAGAAGCAGCTAAAGATGCAAATGGAACAAGATGAACGTTATATATGTTGTATTTAATTTACATAATAATTTAAAAAAAGATGCTAGGATGCGACCCACACTGCTAACTTCCCATCCCGTCTGTCGATTTGTCTTGCTTAAAAGGTTTGTAGGTTTTCGTGTTTTAAGCCTAGTACGCAGCTGAAGTGAAACGAATTTTTTCGGCGGTCTCCAAGTGCAGAGCGAAATGAAAACGAAAACCACAGCGGAAAAATATTTGTGGAGAGTTCTGTCTGGATTTCGTCATGTCATTTTTGTATGGGAAATTTCGTTTCGCATCAGCAGCGTACTAGGCTTTATGAAAAAAGTTGTCAGTTGAATTATTCTTAAAAAATTAAAAATTACCATACAATATTTTGCATTTAACGAAATAGTTTGATTTCGAAATCTATTTTTGTTAACGAGATTTTTAGTCGAAACCAATTTTTATCAATTTTAGTAGCTTTTCTTAAAAGTTTTTATTTCTTATATAAACAAATACAAATTTGATGAATGAAATTAATTTGAAGTCAAAAACTTCTATTGTTCACGAGATATCGACAACCGAACATCAATCTTTACGAAATTTGCGTACTATTTTTTGTAGATTTTATTTTTTTATGAACAAACTGACTGTTGGATTTTTATAAAAAAAATTACTGAATGTCGAAAACAATATTTTCTGTGAGATAAAATTAGTTTGAAGCCAATATTTTTAATTTTTGAAAAGATATTTGAGTCGAAAGTAAATTTGTACTAGGTTTTAGTATTGTTTTTTTTTAGGTTTTTATTTTTTGTAAAAAACTATCAATTCGATTTTTCTTAAAATTATACCGAATGTTGAAAACAGGGGTGGAATCGGCTAAGGTGATAGTTGACTATCATTGTTTTGATAGTCAAATTGACTATCATTTTCATTCCGTCTGTGTAAGATGATTCAACTCAATTCAATTCGATTGAACAATTTCAGATTCAAATTGTCAAAATTCATTGTTGCCTTGGTGAAATTTTAAATTGATTCTTATAAAATATCTAAATAAAAGTATCAAATTGGCTGTGTTTAAATAACATTCTTACTTTTCTTGTGTTTTTTCGAATTACGTAAGCTTTGTCGGTCACAAGAATGTGTTTTTGTACCTAAAAGAGGTAACTGAAAAAATTTTCCATTCGTTTTTTGGTAGCTCTATTCAGAAACGACATATTTGTAGGAAAACGACTATCACATTTTCTTGTGACAGCTTTTTAGGTATTTTGACTGTCAACAATCAACAATCACCTTAGCCGATTTCACCCCAGTATTTTTTATAAGACAAAATTCATTAAAAGACATACTCTTAAGTTTTTGAAAAGATATTTGAACCGAAAATAAATTTGTACAAACTTTTATTTCTTTTTTTTTTAGCTTTTTTATTTTTTGTAAAAAACTGTTAATTCGATTTTTGTCTAAAATTTTACCGAATGTTAAAAACAATATTTTTTATAAAAAAAAATAGTTTGAAGCCAATATCTAAAATTTTTGAAAAAAAATATTTCAGTTGAAAATAAATTTTTACCAAATTTTGATAATTTTTATTTTTTGTTAAGAAACTGTCTATTTGATTTTTCTCAAAATATAACTGAATGTTGAAAACAATATTTATCATAAGACAAAATTTGTTTGAAGTCATAATCTCAAATTTTTGAAAAGATATTTGAGTCGAAAATCAAATTTTACCAACTTTTAGTAATGTTTTTTTTTTAGGTTTTTAATTTTTTATAAAAAAAAAAAACTGTCAATTCGATTTTTCTCGAAATTTTACTAGATGTCAAAAACATTATTCTTTATTGCACAAAATTGTTTTGGAGATAAAATCATTTATTGTTCGTAAAATAATCGAGGTGACAAATATTTTTTTTTAGTTTTTTTGATTTATTCAAATTTTTTTCCAAAAATATAATAGTTGGGATCACGTCATAATATGTAATATAAAATTGTATTCAACTCACTAGCGTTATTGGTTCGTGAGATATTTTGGGTAAACCAAATTTTTTACCTTTTTTTAAATTGCTATGGTAAAAACACCACTCACCCAATTTTGTTGAGAGTCCTTTCTGCATCTTTCCGCATTATTATCTGTATAACAACATTTATTTGAAGTCGATATCTCTACTGGTTCTTGAGCTATGGAAAAACGTCGCGAACGTACGGACGTACTTTTATGTCAAATGTCAGGTTTTTGGTGGAATGTAAGAGCAAAATAAAAGCTGACATTTTGCGGAATATGACTAATAAAACGCCAGTTTCAATTGGCATTTAAGTAGAATTAGGGTGATTTAAAATTTTCAGAAACAGTATTATGAAATAAATGTCAAAAACGGCTGAAATCGTAGTTTGAAATCAGGACCACAAATATTTTTTAAAACATTCATTGGATGCACAATTATTGTTTTTAAAAAGAACTGCATTTAAGGTTAAATAAGACTTAAAACTATAATGGGGCCTGTTTTGAGTAAAATCAATCAGTATAATATGTATTTGCTTTTCATTTGTGACATGTTATAATTTAAGTTACAGCGAAATATTGATGCAATAATCTTTAAGTTTAATGATGAAATTAAATTTTCACTAAAAGCTGATTGAAAATTTCCAAAAATATTTAATTTCGTGTTTCAATTTTGTATTGATCCGATGGCATCATTAAAAGAAATTACTGCTGAAATTGTTATTTAATGGTCTAAATTTACTAATTACAATAAATACTCTTCAAAAAATTCAATTAGTTCTGTATCAGTTTTGAATTTTACTAGCAACTATATAAATAGCCACTTAGCGTTAAAAACACGGTAATATGGTGTTTTTTTAAAGGTCACAAAAAGGGGAAAGTTTTGTTTATTTTGTTTTGCAGAAAATTCTACGTTACTGACCAGAACCATCTAAACTACAAAGAAAGTTGAATAAAATATGAAGATTTTGTTAAAGCCTCTGAATACAGGACAATTTCAGCTCTCTTTGGAGGTAAGCATATCCACAGTATAGTTATGTAAATCATTTTGTCACAATTTTTTGATTTAATTTTTTTTTCAATATTTTCATTAAACACTTTTGTGTCTTCTACAAATTCCATGGACGGAGTATCACCATCATCTTCGTATTGGGTTGAAGAGTACCTGCTGGAGCCATCAGAATCCGGAAACGTATCTCCTAAATTTAAAATAGATAATTTCGCGAAAACCGGGCTTTGGTTTGGTGTAAAAAAAGCCTATTAGAAACCATTATAAAGGGTGATTTTTTAGGTATTATCTTTTTGCCAACACTGGTTTAAACAGCTGAGGCTGTTCACTGTCAAACATCTTCAGTTTGGTCTATAATTTAACCATGGTCTTACAAACGAACAACGCTTGCAAATTATTGAATTTTATTATCAAAATGCGTGCTCTGCTAAGAAAGTTCATCGCACGCTTCTTCCATTTTATGGTCAGTTTAATCGAACCACTGAAGCTGCTATTCGGGCTATCGTGACTAAATTTCGCACCAAATTTACATTGTTGGACATTAAACCACCAACACGCTTACGTAGAGTGCGAACTGAGGAAAATATCGCAACTGTATCGGCCAGTGTTAATGATGACCATCAATTATCGATTAGTCGCCGCGCGCGCCGTTCGCAGCAATTGGGCCTCTGTTACTCAACAACGTGGAAAATTTTGCGGAAGGATTTATGTAGGTGTGATGCCGTTCAAAATACAGCTGGTGCATGAATTGAAGCTGAACGACCTACTGCAACGTAAAATTTTTGGTGAATGGGCTCTTGGAAAGTTGGCCGAAGATCCACTTTTTTACCGAAAAATTGTGCTCAGCGACGAGGCTGATTTTTGTCTCAATGGGTACTCAAATAAGCAAAATTGTAGATTTTGGAGTAAATATCAGCCAGAAGCATTGCAAGAGCTACCAATGCATCCAGAAAACAGTTTGGTGCGGTTTATGGGCTGGTGGCATCATTGGACCGTACTTCTTCAAAGATGATGCGAATCGTAACGTAACTGTGATGGTGAGCGCTACCGTGAGATGATATCCAACTTTTTTTTGCCCAACATGCAAGAGATTGACTTTCATGACATGAGGTTTCAACACGAACGGTGCCACATGCCACACAGCACGCGCAACAATGGATTTATTGAGAGGCGAGTTCGGTGAACATTTTATTTCACGTTCGGGATTGGTCAATTGGCCGCCTAGATCGTGCGATTTAACGCCTTTAGACTATTTTTTGTGGGGCTTTGTTGAAGCTCATGTCTATACAGGCAAGTCCCCTTCAATTGACGCATTGCAAGACAACATTGAAGCATTTATTCTTGATATACCGGCCGAAATGTTGGAAAAAGTATGCCAAAATTGCACTAAACGGATGGACCATTTGAGGCGCAGTCAAGGTCAACATTTCCATAAAATAATCTTCAAACATTAAATTATATGGACCGTAGATACTATCGATTCAAATTAAGATTTAATGCATTTTTCTGAAATGTATGTGTTTCCTATAGCTTTTAAAAAATCACCCTTTACTTTTAATATTTTTCACGCCATTAAACTACTACAACTAAATTATTTTAAAACTTATGGAGCAAAACATTTCGAGCTTTTCGGTTATCGTATATTTTCTTATGTAAAGTATCTCCAAAGTTTTTTCATTGGCGACCATAAAAAAGATTTTGTGTTTCACACTGACCAAACTTTGTAATTAAATAAATTATCTCATTTAAACTTCGTTAATAAAATATTATTACAAAATTTGCATTGGAATTAACATTTTTGGAACGTTAAATATTGTTTCCTTCGATTCTTGATCTTTCTGCAATCTACAAAATATAGCTGCCAGAACCAGAGAGAAAAAACTAAATGAGAGAGCCAAAATTCCTCGTCTCCGTCTCTTCGAAACCTCTTACTCTCATTTTTTATAGCGTGTTGAATTCGTATCGGTGTATACATGTTTTCACCTCGGAGAAGAGTACACAAAAAAACATCATTTCCGGGAAATGCGACATTTCTCATTTTTGTTTATTGATAGCCAAGAAGGCTATGTTTTTTAAAGTCTCATTATAATATTTGTAATTCTCATGAATTTTATTTTTTTAATTTTGCTAACATCTTGTCGTTTTTATATCTACAAAAATACTCCTATAATTCAAATTAATTCTAGCAAAACATTTTTGTTTGTCAATAAATAACGGAAGAAGTTATACCGGTAGTTCCTGGTGAATTTGTTTTTCTCTTCTTTTTCTCTAAGCTACAGATAGATGGCAGGAACAACCAAAACAAGAAAGGATGTGTGCAGGCAGAAAGTGTTTAACAAGGTTAAGGCTTTTTAGATTAGACTTTATTTGTATATATGAACGAGTACATGTTTTTTATAAATGAATGTTATGTTTATTTCAATAGTAATACCTTATCTATTAACTTAACTACTGTATTATCTAAAATATACTGCATTGAATTATTTTACATTGACTTATAAAAGGCGGAAATAATAAAGTTCTATAGTTTACCGGGAATATTTATATAAAATATCCATATCTTATGCAATTGCGGGCACGAGTACGATAACTTTGGCGCCAAGATATAATAACGGTTTTTGGTAGAGGGTCTTAATGCAAGCATTTTTTAATATGGGAGCGGGGGGGGGGGGTATCTATCTCCTCCCGTTTAGGCGGGAGGGGCAATTTAAAAAAGTTATTATTTAAAATGGAAAAAAATAATTAAAAAATAACGGTGATACATAAAATTAAGTTGTATACATTTTTTTAAAGCCAACATTTTGTTCTATTAGCCAGTTTTTAAATCAAGTCAAAACTATGCGTAGTTTTTGAAAAAATTAATTTTAAACTCAAAATTTGAGTAAAAAAAGTTAAAAAAAGGTTTAAAGTGTAACTTTTTCAATACTTCAAGATTATCTACCATTGTTTTTATTTCAGAATTTATTGCTCTTATTTGTTTTGATCAAAAACTGAAAACTAGATGATTTTATGTCTTTTAGTTTTTGAGAAAATTGAAAATAACCACAACTACTATTTAAATTTTTTTTGCTTGAGTGGTCTTATCTTGATAGTAATAATGGTATTTGCGTATGCGTAATGCGTGTTTGGGTGTATGCAACAGTAAGGTGTGCGCGAGTTTGGGTGTATGCAACAGTGACATCTGTAAGGGGCCCCCCTGCTTGGGCACACTATAGGATTTGGGGTGGGTGCAAGTGGAAGTGCGTGCAAGTTGGGGAGGGTGCAAGGTGCGGTGGGTGCAAGATGGGGTGCATGCAGTTTCTTTTGCATTTAAATAAGCTGGATTTAAGAAAAATTAATTTACCCTAGGTATATCTTAATCCATATTCAATTATTACTATCAAAATAAGACTACGTTAATACTTAAGCAAGGAAAAAGTAATTTAATTCAAATATTTTGTTTTGGTAATTTTCAATTTTCTCAAGAACTAGAATACATCAAGTCATCTAGTTTTCAGTTTTTGATCAAAAACAAATAATGAATTATAAAAAAAAAGTTTTGAAAAATTACACTTTAAACCTTTTTTTTAACTTTAAACACTTAAAACAATTTTTTTCAAAAACTATGCATAGTTTTGACTTGATTTAAAAACAAGCTAATAGACAAAAGTGTTGGCTTTAAAAAAAGGTATAATACTTAATTATAAGTATTACCGTTATTTTTTAATTATTTTTTTCCATTTAATGTACATATTTTTTAAACTGCCCCTACCGCCTAAACGGGGGGAGATAGACCCCCCTCCCGTAGTAAAAAATGCTTGTTTTTAACTGTTCTATACAAATTCGTCATTAAACTTGATATTATGATATTACTCTCAAACGAACACAATGAAAGTACCGAAAAGTTGTTCATACACAACTTTGAATTTTCTTTGAACATCTCTGAACAGCTGACTACATCCGCCATTTTTCAAAGGTGGTCGCCATTTTTAAAAGGTGGTGAGCAGAGAGAAAAGAGAGAAAAGTTTTTTCTCTCTCGTGGTGAGTATGTGCACAAACTTGCATAAGTATTTGTTCCCCACATTTTTTTATATGGAGTTAGTACATATGCAAGTTGGTGGCCAAATCACAGCTTGTAGGCAAAAAGAGAGCAACCGTCGAAGTTGGTTCTCTCTATTAGATCTTTCTCGATGGCCAGAACTGCCCAATGCTGAAAGCGAAAATGACACTAATAATAAAATCCACAATTCAGCTTGGTCAGTTCGATCAAAAGTCTAACTTTAAACATAATGACGCGTATTCATAGAAAATTATTAAAGTCGTGATTTCTTGATCTACAGTTTAAGTTGATTAAATAAACACAGCGCTTATTCATAGTCAATTTTCCTGATGTGTTTAGTAAAACTTCAGTTTAAGGTTGTATTCTACTACAATTATACTTTAAATGACAGGTCAAAGCAAAAAAATACTGTTATATTTTCAAACTAGTTATTTTGTGCTGTCATTAAAAAAAAAAAAAAACAAAACTAACAACGTTCAATAATATTTTAGATGAACAACAAGAAAAATATAAAACGCGAACCGCAGGAAAACTTATCGCAGTCAGAGAAAGAACTTTGCTATCGAAAATTGCCAAAAAGAAGAGCTACACCAGCAAGTTTACGTACAATTTATTTGATATGATTTATTTTTTCAGCTTTTCAATTCACAAACAAAAATCAAATATGACATTTGGCTGTGATAATAATTACTTAAACACAGCATTTCCTATGTTTATAGTTAAACCACAGCTTTAGCTCTAAACTTAGGTTTAAATTTATTTATAAATAGCCTAAACTCTGGACTTGCTTATAGTAACAACTTAGCAAGAGTTTAGCAAACATCTATGAATATGCCCCAATGTCATAGGCAGGGCTTAGTAAGGAACACGTTTATGATAAAACACCCATAGTATGTCCTTGTTACCATTCTATAAATCAGCAAATTCTAAAATAAAAATCAAAGTTAATTTGAAACAAATCCACTTTCACTTCTTAGAGCCCTTCAAATAACTCTATTCAGCAAATATAAGTGGAATTGATTTACGGTTAAAGTGAAAATTAAAAAAACTAGGTGGCGCAACAGCTGGTTGAGAACAAGGGACTTGTAACTCACAACTCATAACCATTATAGAAATGGCGCGAATAATATCAGGGATTTAGGAGACCTACAGTTTTGTGCCGAAACCAAACGCCTTATTCGAGAGAGCACTTTTCATGACAATTTTTTTTCCTGGATTTGTCAATTCCTCGCAAAAGGTAGTACCCGTGAAAAAAAATGTTGGTGACACCAGCAGCGACCTCTTTTCTAAGCATGACAGTTCTAAGCACTAAAGATCACGCCATGGATACTACAAAAAAGTCAAAATTATAAACAAGTGAATTACGAATTAAAGAGAAAACGTTTGAAATATATTTTTAAATGATTATAAAGAAAATTAAAAATTATAATTTCTCAATTTTTGCATCATTCAAATTAAAATAGAATAAAAGTTGCATTTTGTATGCAAAATAGTATCTAACAAGATTCTTCCTCTTCTTCGATTTCTTCTTCATTGATTTCTACGAATGTTTTTTTCTCTTTAAATAAGCGCCATACTTCCTCCGTTTCAACAGTAGGATCAGATACTTCAGTTAAACCGTTTGTCTCATATTCGTCTTGTATCGGTGGTATTTGAGCTATGGACACATTTCTAGCAGTGTATTTTAATCCCCAACCAAAGTAAATAGAATCAGAGTATTTTTCAAATGTAAACGAATAAGCTCCGGGCCATAGATTTGACCGCAAAATAGTCAACTGGTTTATTTTACAATGAGTACTTGAGTTACGTATGCTCCAACTTTTTATATTTTCTCGGTTTTTGTCTTGATAGCATGTATTGAAAAGAACTGGTCCATCAGATTTCTCGATTGTGCGGGAATCGTCACCCTCTGACTCCTCCTCTCCATCTTCAATATTTGTTTCTTCGATTTCTTCTTCATTTTTCACATTGTGGTAGCTTCCATTTTCCAAGGCTTTAAGGGCTTTCTTCTCATCAAAGTATGCTATACGACCTTGTTCGAGAATATTCGGACGAACATGAACCCAGGACTTTGAGTTCATAAGTTTTTCAGGATAAGGTTTGTAGTTTTCATTTTCTATAATGATAGCGTCATTGTCAAACTCCTCTTCTTCACCTTCACCATCTGATTCATCAATTTCCTCCTCGGTTTCCTTTGTATTCTCACCATAAATCTCCAATATTTCTGTTTTTGTAAGCCTTCTGTAGTAATCATTGGGTGCCACGTATGTTCCCGAAGTGATTCTGGCTATCATGGCTCTTAGATAGTGGTTTTCAGTTCCTGGAAAAGTTGGATAGCTATGAACTTCAGCGTCAAGTTCACCTTTGAGGAATTTCTTAATTTTTCTTGAAATTTGTATCTGTTGAGTGTTTACAATCGGAAGTTCAATCCATTCGTCATTCAAGGAATTCACAACAAAATAAGTTCTTCGATTTAAGCCAGTACCAATTGGCTCTGGTGGGATATCAAAAGTGGGATTTATCGTCAAATTAGGAACTGCTTCACATTGATGTTTCATTTTTTCCAGTTCATCGTCTTTACGTTCTTGCCACTGTGCTCCTGGTATAAGATCTTCGTCTTCTACTTTATTCAAACTTTGGGTTTTTCTGTCCTGAAAAATTCGTATCATTTCCATGACTTCTTCTCGCATTTTTTCAAAGCGGTTATCAATTTCAGATTGTGTTAGTTGAGCTTCAACAATGTAATAAGAATTCTTGAGACCATAGATTATACCCCAAAAACGAGCATGCTGGACAATTGGATGGTATTGAACTTTTTGCAAAGCATACGAAAGTTTAGAAACTTCATAGTTTGATAAATTAAAACCACAGAGTGACCAATATAGGTGTAAACGCTGAACATTTTCATTCAGAGAAAGTTTACGTTGTAAAGGCACTATTGGATGATTAGTTTTTTGAGTTGATTTTGACGAATTTTTGAAATGCCTTGGTGGATTTTCTTTGCATACATCGTATTCGTTGTTGCTGGGCTTAGTAGGAAGCTGAAATTATGTTAAATTATTATTAATTTAATTTGCTCGATGACAGTGCAAAAAAGAATGACATTTAATTTTAACAGATCTTAAGCCAATGGAAAACCATTTGACAGTTAATGTGACAGCTAATGTGATTTAAAATTATAGGCATGTTAAAAAAAATAAAATGGCAGACATTTAGATTTATAAAAATTCTGCTCATTGAACTCCGATAGCTGATTTTCTTGAACATGTCTACATTTATCCATTTCTTAAGAATTATGTAGAATATTTGGTCATCAACCTTGTCATTTTTTTCTTACATTCATTAACTGCATAAAAGTCTTAGCTCTTTCAACGTCTATTGGATTAAAGTAAGACCAGGGAAAGTTTTCAGGCATTCTAAACTTCTGTTCACGAACATTGAAACTTAGTTCTTCAAAATAATCAACAATATTTTCGGGTCGTTCTTTCAACACTAGCTTAATTATATCAGCCAAATGATCAAACCTTAATTAAGAATTAATAAGTTGGGTGTATTTTAATTAGCAACAAATAGTTTCCTTACAAATTATCACCTGTTTTAAGGCTTCCTTGTTGAAGAAGTGAAATGGCAACATTTAATTCATGTTCAATATTGGGAACTTGAATTTGTTCAAAAATGTTCGTATTTGATATTTGGTTTACAGATTCCGAAGGTGAATAAATACAAGTGTTAATTTCTGAGGGGTATGTTGGAAAATGTGCATCTTGGTTATTTTTTGAGCTTGACTTTGATGGGGTATTGCAAATTGACATGTTATCGATATATTTATTAAATTTAATTTAAATTGTTACAATCACTTAATTGTAAATAAATGTTACTTCAAGGCTTCCTCCGAGAGATTGATCTTTTCAGTAAAATTTTGAGCATAATTTAATAAATGCTCTGATCCATTTTAGTTTGGTTTTGGATCTTCCCAAAAGAATTAATTTTTATGTACAGTCAAATTAAAATTTACTAAACCCCACCATTTGGCTACTGAATTGTACAAAGAATAGTGATAGCGTTTCATAGTGATAAAACAATTTGACAGCTGACAGTTTTAGCATCATCATATACATAAATATTGATGGCTTTCCTGGATTTTCACTAACACACTTGCACATTGAGTTACATGAATCTGGCAGAATTAAGGGCAGGTTCAGACGACATAATCAAAATATCATAAAACTTTCTTGTCAAAAAATTGTTTTTCAATTATAAAATAAATAAATTAATCAGGTTTCGCAACAGCCGTATAGAACTAGCGCCTAGTGACTTACAACTCTCAACCATTCCAGTGTGCGAGTAATTTAAGGAATGAGACGACCTACAGTTTTTAATTCGAAGAAGAAAAAGCTTTAGATAGCGCAGACAGGGATTGATTCTGGAGCATGACAGTCCTGTACATATACTAACCATCACTTCACGGGTACTTCCAATTAAGGCAACTTTATTGGAAAGTTGACTGGAAAGTTAGCTGATCATGTTTTTTCATTCAACTGAAAGCTGAACTGTATTGCGCTGTAGTTTTGTATTTTGTGCACAATTTCATTTAATGTTTTATGTAACAGGGTTCCTTATCAAATTGGAAAAGGAATTCGTAGTTTTTCTTTACAATGCAAAATAATGTGATGGACTTGCAGCTTGCCTAGAAAGTGTAGTGTAGACAACAAAGATTTTTGGCACAATAAACTAAAGGTAGAGGTTTGTGAAGAAGTTTGAAAAGTAAATTTACTTTAAAATAATGCAGTTGACAGCGAATGAAGTTGTCTGAACCTGTCCAATGTTTCTAGATTTCTAACCCTAAGCTGTCAAATGTAAAATTGTGATATTGCCTTTTATTGGTAAAATGGTTAAGGATTGAAATCATCAGAATAAAACCATAAAAAATTGAAGTTTTAAAATTTCTAAAAACTTAATGTTTGATTAGCTGCGTTCAATCTCGTGTGGGAAAGGCTATCCTATTCTTTTTTGAACGAGTTGGATACCTTAATTGAGATAGTTCACAACAAATAAAAACAAATTTCAGCTATTCACAAAAAGCAGACAGGTTCCTTCAAATTCAACCATATTTTGAATCAGCTGTTCTGTCAGATATCCAAATATACCAGAAATTTTGAGGATACCTTTGGATTCCTTTTTTTGCTGTTCCTTTGCACGTAAAACACTGTCTGAGATTGAGCGCAGCCATTGAGCGATATGGATTGCTGAACCCCAAACTGTCAGCTGTCAAATTGTGTTACTGTTAAATAAATGGATGAAAATTAAAATGATATAAACTTTATTACTTATGGCAAAGCTGTCAAATCGGAGTGTTCGATTTGGTCTTCGACAGGCCTTTAAAACTATACAATATAGAAGAAATAGTTCCTCATTTGAACTAAGAATGGGCCAGAAGCATTTAAACGCCAATCTTAAAATAAAACAAAATTGATCGGTTAGAACTATTTGAAGTATTTGAAGTGAAGTGAAATATGAAGGCATTTCATATTTCACCTCTTCAAATCAAAACACTATTTTGGAGTTTTCTATGGCTAAAAGGAATCAATTTAATTTTGATCAAGATCTGTCAAACCACAAATTTCCCTTTTTTTGCATTCCATGCGACAAAACAAATTAATTTATTTTTGATTTAAAGTAAAATCTGCAGATGGGATTTTTCGGAAGATTTACTCCTCTTTGCCCTTATACTAAAACAACAAAAAATGTTTAGCTGGAAGTTTGACAGCTTTACTCGTTTACACGAACACGAAGTGACACTAATACAATATCAAAAAAAAAAAATTTCAGCGTGTTTCATGGGTCTTGATGGTAGCGATTCTTACAAGATGGTGGTTCTAATTAAAACTTTAAGTTTCTGGAAATAAATGACAGCTCCAACATCGTTTTCTTTTTACTAATATAAACTTTGGTTTTGAAGATGTTTCTTTTATTATTTAAATATTTAAATACATATATACATAATATGTACATATGTATGTATTTCTCAGAGATTAAAATAAAAAATATCACAAGAATCTTTGAAATAATTGTAAAACTAAACACAAATTAGTATCAATATCAAAAAATTTGCTGAATGAAATGGCGAATTCTTGTATATCAAGCAATGAATATCCCTCAATCTTGACTTCTAATAATTCAAAAATCAATGCAAATTCTAGATGTGTGTCAAGGGACAGTAGCTCTGAAAATTCATCAGAATTCCCATTTGCACAAGCTGAACAAGAACATTATCTAGATTATGAAAAATTTAAAGCGCTCCTTCAACAATCAAGTTACAAAAGTGGAGATAATTTGTAGGGACTAAAATCTACTTAAACTATCATTAATAATGTCAATTTTTTACAGGTATGACCATTTAATTGCAATTATAAAACGTATAATCGATGAACGTCCAATAAATGTCGTTGATTATTTTGAGCAATTCAGTCGCAATGTTCGAGTTATGAAACTTCGTGGTCTTGATTGTTATGAAGAACCTCAATTTGTTGAACTGGCTAAATCAGTGATAGAATTTATAAAGATTAAAGATTTGCAAGACCCAATAAGTTATATAGAAGAATTTGAAGATTTTGCTGAATCGGAAATGACAATGTATCAATCATCTGATTCGATACAACAGCATTCAAAAATCCAACGGTCATCGTTGGACTGCGAAAATGTTCTCCAAACTTGGCACTTCTTTGCATTTTGTGGTTTAGGTTTTGATGTGGATGAAGTCTTTCAATTAGCTTTGTCAGTGCAAAAAGTTCAACAACTTTCGTATGTGAAAAACGCCCGTTTTTGGGGAAGAATTTTCGGTCTTCAAGGATCTTACTTTGTTGTGGAAGCTGAGCTTACCAGAACTGAAATTCAAAATCGATTAAAAACCATGAAATCAAGATTATTGGAGGAAGTGAAATCTTTTATCTCTGAAAGAGAACGTGACCAAACATTATCTTTATCAGATGAAGAACTTATTCCTGGTTCCAAATGGAAAAAGGTTCTTACAGAAGAAGAATTCAAGAAAATGCAACACCCTACTGAACCAATACCTAAACTTTGTTTTCCAAAATTCTTTAATGACCTCAAAGAACCAGTTTGGTCGGGGTTAAATAGAAAAACATATTTTGTCACAACTTCTTTGAGTAGTGACTGGCAAGAGCTTCCTAGCGTAGCTCCAAGTCATATAAAAACTTCGAAAACTATTAAAAAATACTTCACTGGAGATCTGAATTTGAACCTGGAACCCTCGTTTCCGGGAAGTGAGAAACACTACCTAAGAGCAATGATTGCAAGAATTTCAGCAGGGACTTTAATCGCCCCCAAAGGCTTTCATAGAAGACTGACTAGAAAAGAGAGAAAGATGATGGAGGAAAACTATGATTTGGGTGAAGAGGAATTTGAATCAGATGAAGAGGATGATGATCTTGGTAATGATGATTCGATAACTCAAAACTACGACTATAAACAGCTTTCTTTGGAAGAACTAACTCTTCCAACTAATTGGGTACACTTTAGACCCAATATTCTAAACCAGGGTCGTATCGTTCATATAAATGAAGAGTTAGCCATCAAAGATCTGGAAAAGAGAGCTATTTTGAGAATGAACAATGGCAATGATTCTGTTTGCGAAGATATCGAAGGGAACGAATTCGAGGAAGAAGAAAATCAAGAAGAGGAAGAACAGGAGGAAAACAATTTGCCAGCAGAAATAGGTCCTCAACTTTTTTCATCCTGTGATAAAGATAAAAACAATGAAGCAGTTCCTTCGTGGACATTTCGATACTCTAGTGTGTACAATAAATTAAATCAAATGATTATGATGCGTTCGAACTTATGGCCCGGTGCTTACTCAATTGCATTTGATAATTTCTCTGATTGCATTTATCTTGGATTGGGTTTTAAATATATTCCTCGATGTACATCATTGAAGCAACTTCCGATAATTCAAGATAACGATTTTAAAGATAATGCCAAGGAAGAAAATGACCCATCTGTTGAAATGGAAGAAAAGTGGAGAGAATATCACATGAAGAAGAGTCCTTCTACACAAAATTACGAAGAAATGAGTGATATAAGTGTAGAAGTTGATTTTGATGATGATGAAGATTAATATATGTATATAAACTTATTCCAATATATTAAAAGAATAAAAAAAAACTATTATAATTATGATTTAATTCATACTATGAAGTTTTATAAAAAATATTAACAGCTTTCTGTTAAAGAAATGTTGGCAATTTTATATTGCCCCTTTTGATGCAACTCATAATTTTATGCCATTCAAAATTATTTCATCAAACATTTTAATGCCTCTAACATTCGGCAGGTTCAGAAAACATAAAGGACTTTATTTGCAGTCAAATCCGTTCTTAGTCTTTTAAGTGTCACAAACTTTAAACTCTCAACTTTAATTCAATCTACCTTTAGTTCATAGTACAAAAACTACCAAAAACAGAATTGTCTACAAAACACACCTCAGACAAGCCAGAATTCCATCTCAAGTGTATTTAGTGTTTTAAAAAAAAGATTACTTTTAGATAACACATTAAAAAGAAATATGCAGAAAATAAATAAATCACAAAGTAATAAAGTTCAGCTTCCATTTAAATGAAAAATTATGATTAGCTGTCATTTTGATATAAGGTTCAGCCGACATAAGGGACTTTCAGGTAGGCAAATTTCTAGTATCTGATTGGCCAGCTGCTTTTTTCTCTTCTACTTATTAGCCTCTGCCTCTATAGCTATTGATTGAGCGCTTCTTATAAAAAGGAGCTAGGAATAAGTTGTCATCCTCTTGGATTTGAAGAGCAAGGTTGGAACCCTCATTCAGAATTCAAATTGGTGATGAATAGAATCTATCATTAATAGAGAAATCTATGTATGTTTTCCGAAAATATGTCCCGGAGGATAGGGTTGTCGTGGTGTTGGATAGCTGAAATTCTTCTTTTAGCCAGCTGGATGAGATAACTTAATAGAGGAGGAATTCCAGAGGTATATCATATAATGATTTGTTACTATACCATTTCCCAGACGGCTTGCGCCATTTGGAAATGCAGTTTCTGATTATTCTTCTTTCGAACTTTTGCAGTTCGGCGGCTACACTGGGTGATATTTGATACCATAATAGAAAGCCGTAAGCCATCAGTGTTCGGATTAAGGTTTTATACATTAAGTTTTTAGTTTTGGTTTCGACGTGTTTATAATTCAAAAGTAGTTTGAGCATTGCTGCAGCTGTTTTGCTTTTAGCCAAGGCCATCCTAGCGTGGAAGTTCATTTTGAGTCTTTCGTACAGATGTACTCCTAGGTATTTGATATTTTTCTTCAAAGGGATTGGGTTTCCTTTAATGTTAAGTCTGAGGTTTTTGCTTTCGCGCACTGCAAGATGGTGGCCTCTGCCAGAGGCATTTCTATAGCAGATTAGTTCGCATTTGTTATAATTTAGGTGGATTCCCCATTTTTTGTAAAAAGCAATCACAGTATTTAGATGATATTTTAGGTTATTGGGGGCTTCATGCGGCCGTTCATGGGAGCTAAATAGTACAGTATCGTCTGCATAAAGAAAAGATTCAGAGTTGTTGAAAGTAATTGGGAAATCGTATAGGTAGAGATTGAAGAGAAATGGTCCAAGGATCGAACCTTGAGGGACTCCCGACAGTATTGGAATAGGTGATGATTTTAAATTGCCAAAGTTAACGGATAGATATCTATTTGAAAGAAAGGTTTGTATAATTTTGATAAAACAGGGAGGGAAATTAGGTAATTTTAATTTGTATAGTAGACGTTGTGCCAAACTGCATCGAAAGCCTTCGTAAGGTCTAAAAAGCATGCAACAGTGCATCTTTTCTCTCTCAAGTTTTTGAAAATACGGTCATGAAATGCAAGAAGGGCGTGCTCCGTGGAGTGACTTCTTTTAAAGCCAAATTGTTGGGCTTGTGTGAGCTCTGCATTAAAGAAAGTCATTTTTAATTTACCAAAACCCGTTGAAATAAACTTAATGTTATCTAAACTAAACTTAGACTTACTTATAAAATCCATTAGAGTTTTTGAAGAAACGCCTTTAGTGAAGATTGGTGGGCACCAGGTCTTACTTTCATCACTTTTGTTGCTTCCGTCCTTCGCTGCTTCCGCCGAGACATTAGCAGCATGGATGAACTTCTTGGCCGTTGGATTACCCATCAGGGAACTTTTCATTTTTTCGTCGTTCTCCGATTTGATGTATTTGGCTCAACAGCCATTTTTTTCGCAACCTTGACTGGAGCGGCATGTCTCCTCTTTCGAGCAATGATGCTCGAGTATATATCCTTGTCGTTTGAAAGAAGCTCATTGAGCACATTTTCATTTGCTGATTTAGCGTCCATTTTACTCGTAGCCGTTAAAGCCCCGTTGGTCACACCAATATGCACGCAGTTGAAGCACGGCATGAGTATTTTCACGTTAGAAACTATTTTTTTCGGTCATACCCTTGCCATAGACATAGGATGCCGGAACTGTCTCGCTCACACTTACTGCAGCGGTTCTTGATTGGTGTGTGTGTGGTGTTTCATCGGCGACGTCGCCATCATAGTCATCGTCAGCCTAGCTAACGGATCTTTGGATTTCAGAAATATCATCGCTATTTAGCTGTTGCGATGGTAGCACTAAATTTGTCCTCATAAAATTATTTGGCGGCACAGATGCCCGCAAGGAAGGAATGCTATCTTCCTCCACTTCGAGAACCCACTCGAACTTTTTCTTTTTTTATATATTTTTTTATCGGTTAAAAATCGGAAACTTTAAGAGCACAATCTTGATACGTCTTAACACGACGAGAGCACAAACCAGAATCGCGCATCACCTTGTCTAAATAGCAGGACGGGGATGATGAGGGTATTATATAGCGAAACTGGTCGCTCAAGAGAGCGCTTTTCCACTCAATTCCTTTCTTAGCCCAAAGAAACAGCGGTTAGCAAGAGTTATTCTTCGTTTGATCTCAGCGCTGGTATTGTTTTCTGCGTTCCGGAGCCTAGGTAGACGGAGTCCTTAACTACTTCAAAGTTACGTCTGTCGATGGTGACGTTTTGACCGAGAGGTTGGTGTTGTAAGTCCTTTCTTGACGACAGCATGTACTTTGTTTTGCCCTCATTAACCGTTAAACTCATTTTTGCCGCCTCAATACTCACAAAATCCTAATTGACATCACGCTGAGTTCTTCCGATTATGTCAATGTCATCAGCATATGCTAGTAATTGGACAGACTTTTGAAAGATAGTGCCTCAGTGTTGACGTGGGAGCTCTGCACTATTCTTTCAAGTACGATGACAGCGCATCACCTTGTCTAAATCCTGACATGACATCGAAAAAATTCTCCGTGATCACCCTGCAAAAACGGATGAGTTTGGCAGGGATGCCAGAACTAGACATGGCTCTTAACAGTTTGTCCCTTAGATGCTGTCATAAGCGGTCTTAAAATCGATGAAAAGATGGCGGAATTTGAATACCGGAAATTGAAATTAATGCTTTTAGACATTTTTTTAACTTTCAAAGGATTTCGATTTTTGCAATCCGTGGGGTAAAATAAATTGATTTATTTTTGATTTAAGATCAAATCTGCAGATCTGGATGCAGTTTAACACTTCATTACACCAATAATACAATTAAAAAAAAAGGTTTAGCTGGGAATTCGACAGTTCTAATCAACACGTACACGAACTTACACCAATGCAATGACAAAAAAAAAACAATTCCTATCGTGTTCCATGCGCAACGAACGAAATCAATTTTTGAAGGAAATCTAAATTTACCAATGGAAAACCCCATAAGAGAGGTAGGGAAATAAAATATTGAAATGTCAAAATAAGTCGCCTAAAAAGAATCGAGTTTTCAAACTATGGATTGTTACATAAGATAGGTAGTAAAATGATGGAAAAGGTTGAACCCAATTGTTGCAATGATTTCAGAAAACAACAACTCAAATTCGTTATTACTGAAATTTTTTAAATTTTTTATTTGTAGAGAAGAAATGGAAACAATTTCATAAACTTTCGTTCTAAACAACAAAAGTGGCAACTCTACAATCAGAATCCACTTGAGGAAATAATTCTTAGAATGACTTTCAAAAAGGGGATTGATAACCTACTGAAATATATATAAAACTTTTATACTGATTATTTATTTGTTTACATTATTTTTTGTTTTTTTGTTTTTGAATGAGCATCAGAATTTGTTTAGGTTTATATACGCACAGAAAACCACAGAAAAGATTAGATAAAACGCTATATTTTTGAATTTCATAAATACTGCAAATTCAAGAAGTTCTAGGTTGTGGAGTGTCATATCATCCAGGACGTGATGCTAAGGCTCCCTTTGAAATTGTTCGAATGTATTTGGAAGCCGGTGGAAAACCTGAAAAATGTGTGATGTCACATTTAGAAAGTAAACGATTTCTTACAGGAAATTTCTCACTTCTATTGCTAAAACGATTTGTTTTCTTAAGGAACGCTGAATATGGAACAGCTGTTTGAATTTGCAGCTCTTGGAACATACATGCAGTATGATCTTTTTGGAATCGAGTGCTCATTTTATCAGCTGAATTCTACCGTTGATATGCCATCAGATGCACAGAGAATCAACAATTTGATGTTACTCATTGAAGATGGATGGGTTGATAAAATACAAATGTCTCATGATATTCATACAAAACATAGATTAGTGAGTTTTTGTTTAATAAACAAATTTAAAATCAAGAACATTGTTGCTTTATTAATTTGATTATTCTTCTTTTTCAGACTTCTTATGGGGGACATGGTTATCATCATATTCATATGAACATTTTGCCTAGACTTTTTGCAAAGGGATTGACAGTTGAACAAGTTGAACAAATCACAGTTACTAATCCAGCTAAGTGGCTTGAATTCAAAATTTAAGTTTAAGTTTTATCTTGTTGAAGTTTTGAAATTAAAAATGTAAAAAAAAGAATTGGAAACCCGGGTTAAAGATTTTAGGTTGATTTAAATGGAAATAAAATATCTTGGAAAATGTCTTTATCTAGTACATAATTCACAAGTGACACTTTCAGCGTTCAATTTAATGCTGATACCTTGGCATAAAGTGACTTAAGTTGGGAGTAAATTGTCCAGTTTATATTTTCAAGATCTCAGAGATTTTCGTATTCTCAAAAACATAAACAACATTTCTTTAACAAATTTATCACAGGATGAAAAGAAACACAAATCTTATTTTGATTGCTCTCCCGCCGTCTTTAGGAACATAAAGTGGCCTAATGAGATTAACTTCTTGATTAACTTCCTAGTCGAAAGAACTTTTAAAAATTGCTTCAAATTGCTGTTTGTTAACTTCTAAACCCAATTAGAGGAAACTGTCAAACTGGATGAATTTTTGTGTTCAGCCAATCCAACAACTGTCAAAATACACAACTGCCAGTTTATTTCGTGCATAACTGAAAACTAATGTTTTCGATGTGAGCATAAATTATTTCTAAAAACTCATATTTTTGTCATATAACCACAACGCTCCGAATTGACGGTAACAGTTGTTTCATTGTCGTTTTGGAAGCAGTAAGGTCCAAGCACACGTCCGGACCAAAGAGCGCACTAAACAGTGACTTTTTGTGACAGTGACTTTTTGTTGATGTAATGGCCTCTCTTCAATTACCTGAGGATTATCAGAACCCCTCTCTCTACCTTCTTAGACATAGAAGGAGCTTTTAACAACGTCTTAACAGAATCTATTCAAGAATCACTAGTTGATCAGGGTGTAGAGGACCACATCAGAAGTTGGATTGTATCCATGCTCAGTGATAGAAGGATTCAAGCTACCTTAGGTAACACTTACTTGACCAGGTGCGTAAACAGGGGAACACCTCAGGGGGGTGTTCTGTCCCCTCTTCTTTGGCTTCTGGTCATGAACAAAATTCTTTTTAAACTGGAAAGTTGTGGTGTGAAGGCCGTTGCTTACGCAGATGATTTGGTGATACTGGTATCAGGAAAGTACACTTCCGTGATTAGTGAGATTACGGAGATGGCATTGCTAAAAGTAAGCAACTGGGCTACAAGCTGTGGCCTGGGTGTCAATAAAAGCAAAACTGAACTGATGCTCTTTACCACGAAAACAAAAGTACCACCCTTTACCCTTCCCCGCCTCAACGGTGAAACTCTTTCCTTGTCTTCCAGCGCTAGATATTTGGGAGTAATACTTGACCCAAAGCTAAACTGGAAACTTAATATCGAAGAAAGGGTCAAGAAAGCCAGCATAGCTTTCTATGCCTGCAGTAAAACCTTTGGCAAAAAGTGGGGTTTGCAATCGAAGATAATCTTGTGGACGTATACAGCCGTGGTACGTCCAATCTTGTCCTATGGTTCGATTGTTTGGTGGCCCGCGCTTAGCAAAGCCTACAATATAACTAAACTAAAAAAGTTTCAGAGAACAGCTAGTGTTGGCTCCACGGGAGCTTTGCGCTCATGTCCGTCGGACGCCCTAAACGTTTTTCTCTACCTCTTACCAATAGACCTGCATATCAAATACTTAGTATCTTGCAGCGCGTTGAGACTTAGGGAATCGAATAGTTGGTATTCTAGGCCCTTTGGTCATAGTAATATTACTAATCTCATCCGCGTTGAGACTTAGGGAATCGAATAGTTGGTATTCTAGGCCCTTTGGTCATAGTAATATTACTAATCTCATCCCAGCGGACATCTTTTCGACAGAAACCGACTACTGCACCCCTACTGTGGACCTCAGTGCGGATTTTAAAATTATCATCCCATCTCGAAATGAATGGGATGATGACTTAGTGACGAGAGGCTTCGACACAACTATTTTCACTGACGGCTCGAAGATGGAGTGTGGTCGGTGCAGGAATTTTCTGCGAGTCTTTAAATGTCTCCAGGTCTTTGCGACTTCCTGACTTTGCTAGTGTTTTTCAAGCTGAACTACTCGCGATCAAGGAAGCATGCAAGTTACTAAAACTAGATCCAAATCAAAACCGCAATACAGCTATTTTTTCGGACAGTCAGGCGGCTATTCAAGCGATTGGCTCGTCCACTTCATCCTCCAAACTGGTTTAACAATGCCGAAGTGAGTTAGCGAGCATGAACATTGGACTCAGGGTCACTCTCATCTGGATTCCGGGTCATAGAGGCTTTGAGGGCAATGAACGAGCTGACGAGCTGGCTAGGCAAGGATCAGCCCTTCATAGCTCACTCGCGGAAAGAGTCAACATTCCTCTTGGTGCTATGAAGGGCAAGATCTTCTCTATTTTCCTCGCTGAATCAAACCACAGGTGGAACAGCCTAACCAACTGTATCATATCTAGAAGGATATGGCCCACCTACAACAAATCCCGTACTAATAATCTCATTTGCAGACCCAGGCAAGACATAGCCAGGGTCGTTGCTACATGCACCGGACACTGGCCGGTTGGAGAACACGCATCTAAGCTGGGCATCCCCCACAATACTTTCTGTCGTAGTTGTGAGGACCAGCGAGAAAAAGAAACTGTTCTTCACTTCTTATGCAAGTGTCCCGCCTTAGCCAAAACGAGAGCCAAAACATTGGGAAAGTCCTTTTTCAACGACCTCAATGAGCTCTCAGAACTAGAGATCAAAGATTTGATCTCCTTTCTAAACGCAACAAAGTGGATTTGAGGCGTATTTTTCTCTTTATAATCCCCCTTTTATCTTTATAGGTCAACCGAGTATTTTATGGTATCAAAACGGCGCAACGCAGCGCTAATTGTGTCACCGAGCTAGACTGCTCGTGGCCACCATTTCTACTACTACTACTATCAGAACCCCAAATACGATAATTTCGTTTATTAACATACCAACCCACCGAGTAAGAAAATTTTGTTCGAAAAATCGCCGTCCACCGCCTCTTGTTCAAGCACCCATTCGACGTATCTACGACGACACGTTGCGAACGATCAGCTGGCTTCAGTTGTTGTGTGAGCTGGACTTTATATGGATGTAGGTGTAGATCTAAATGCAAAATTCGGCATAATGTCCCTGTCCCATAAGACAGTTCTAATTCCTGAGAACAATGAGGAATCGATACATTCGGGTCTTCGGCAACTTTTTTGTGTTGAGATGTTTTCTTTTTTTCTCTTGCTAAAACTTTTTTGTGTTGAGATTTTTTCTTTTTTTCTCTTGTACGAACAGGTTGAAATATTTGGAAATGAGGTAGGTAGGATTTTTAGTTCTGCGATATCTTGAGTTAAATTTTCATTGAATGCAACAATGAAAGTGATGTTAGTTAGTGCGCAAGAGATAACTTAAGACAGTAGTTGTGATGGATGTTTTTTTGAGATTGTTTTAAGAATGTGTGTGGTTAAAAAAATGGCAAATAGTATTACATATTTGTTTGCGCAAGACTTTTGCAAAGGGATTGACAGTTGAACAAGTTGAACAAATCACCGTTACTAATCCAGCTAAGTGGCTTGAATTCAAAATTTAAGTTTAAGTTTTATCTTGTTGAAGTTTTGAAATTAAAAATGTAAAAGAAAGAATTGGAAACCCGGGTTAAAGATTTTAGGTTAATTTAAATGGAAATAAAATATCTTGGAAAATGTCTTTATTTAGTAGGTACATAATTCACAAGTGATACTTTCAGCGTTCAATTTAATGCTGATACCTTGGCATAAAGTGACTTAAGTTGGGAGTAAATTGTCCAGTTTATATTTTCAAGATCTCAGAGATTTTCGTATTCTCAAACACATAAACAACATTTCTTTAATAAATTTATCACTTTTGCTGCCAGGATGAAAAGAAACACAAATCTTATTTTGATTGCTCTCCCGCCGTCTTTAGGAACGTAAACTGGCCTAATGAGATTTTTCTTGATTAACTTCCTACTTCCTAGTCCAAAGAACTTTCAAAAATTGCCTCAAATTGCTGTTTGTTAACTTCTAAATCCAATTTATAAGGAACTGTCAAACTGAATGAATTTTTGTGTTTAGCTAATCAAACAACTGTCAAAATACACAACTGCCAGTTTATTTCGTGCGTAACTGAAAACTGCAATGTTTCCGATGTGAGCATAAATTATATCTAAAAACTCTTATTTTTATTATATGACCACAACGTTCCAAATTGACGGTAACAGTCGTTCCATTGTCGTTTTCGAAGAAGTAAGGTCCCAGCACACGTGCGTACCAAAGAGCGCACTAAACTGTGACTTTTTGTGACAGTGACATTTTGTTGATGTAATGGCCTCTCTTCAATAAATTGAGGATTCTCAGAACACCAAATACGACAATTTTGTTTATTAACATACCCACCGAGTGACAAATGTGCTTCGTCACGATGTTTGAAAAATCGCCGTCCACCGCCTGTTGTTCAAGCACCCATTCAACGTATCTACGACGTTGTGGACGGTCAGCTAGCTTCAGTTGTTGTGTGAGCTGGTTTTTCTATGGATGTAGGTGTAGATCTAAATGCAAAAAAAACGCCATAATGTGCTGTAAGACAATTCTAATTCCTGAGAACAATGAGGAATTGACACATTCGGGTCTTCGGCAACACTTTCACTTACAGCGGCGTTATTTTCAGTGGTACGAGCGAAACGATCCTTACAATATCTGTAACTAATCCAGTCTCTTCAAATTTCTTCACAATTTTGCCAATTGCTTACGTAGTTGGACGATTATGTAAACCATAATGTCCTCTTAAAGCACGATATGTGGCTGTGGCAGAGTCATCATTTTTTGTAGTAGGTAAGTTGTAACAATTTGTATGCGTTGTGACATTTTCGTAAATGTCAGACTTTCAATTGAAAAAAAAAAATTGGTTTAACAACTTAGTTTGGCAGATGTCGAATTCCAGCACTATTCTTTTGAAATCGCAAAATGGATAACCCGTTACATATGTAAATTGAGAACTAGGCCTAGTGATTCCTGTGGGCGAATAATGTTGTAAGGAATGGAGGGGGCCTACAGTTTTAAGCCGAGTCCAAACGGCTAATTTGTGAAAGCACTTTTTCATGACAAGAATTACTCTTGGAGGATTTATCAATTCCTCACAAGAGGCAGTACCCGTGAAAAAAAAAAATTCTTTATATGGCACAGACAGGGTTTGAACCCAAGACATTTGGCATAACAGTCCTATGGATTTTTTTAAATTAATTTTTATTAATTCATTCTTAAAATTATTAAAGCTAGACAAAAATTCATAAAACTAGCCTAACTTAGCATAACTTACTGGCCCCACACGGACACTCTAAGTTAAACTGTAGTACTAAATACTTATGCCTTTCGGTCCTAAGATCTATTTAATTGTATTTTATTTTCATTAATTTTTGTATTTTATTAGAAAATTAATACAAAAGTAAGTTCACTATCTTTTTTTCTAATATACTTAAAGGCTTATCCCGACAACCCACCATCAATTGCCGATTGAAGCCACCAAAATTGGTTCTCCTGCTTTAATCTATAAATTCGGTACCGTTCGGACTTAGCCCTATTAAACCAATTTGTGCACCGTCTTCATGACGTCCCGTTTGTAAAGGAATCGCCTCACGGTTCTTTGTCTGATGTTGTAGATTAGCAGAACTGCCAATCTATATGACGTGTAAATTCACAAACGCATCACTGCAGAGATGATCTGCGATCATCCCTGTAGCTCGTTCATAAACGCAAATAATTGGCATCACTTAAAATGTAAATTGTTCATTATTGCAAAGTTCGATAAACTGATGCGCAAATATGAACAAAAAAGCATCAAGAATTGTCTTGATAAGTTGTTGCTGCCGACGCGATTTGGAGCAAAAATAAAGGAAAAAGTATTTAATTAAATTCTAAATTGTTTATAAATTAATTAATTTGATGAATTTCAGGGAATACTATTAAATTAAACTATTAATAAAAACCAGATTAAAATATGAAGTTGAATTTATTGCCGGCAGAAAATCAGTCAGTATTTTTTCCCAATAGAGAGGAGATAAAAAGTGTAGCTCCAGATTTTAATTACAATGAGAGTTTTTAGTATCACATCCATCATAAAGCAAAAGTTGTTTTTAAACGTAAAACTTTTTGTCAATCAGCATCGCATCGTAATCAGCTGAGCAACGATCAGCATCGCAAAAACGCAGTGATGCCTAATCACTACCAAACAATTTGACGTTTGTGAATTTACCCTACTCTGTATCAGACCGCATCTATCTAAAAACAGGAATGCCTCTGGTGGAAAGAAGCCACTCAAGCGTACATTTTTAAATACTCATCGTTTGTTTATAACGCCACGAAAATTAAATTGTTGGTCGAAGACATAGCTCTCGCAATGTGACTTCGAACGAGTTTTATCACGAAATTGTCAATTCTATTGATTCGAGTCCCGTTGTACTCGTAAAGGATCTCGTTTGAATAGTTATGAACGAAAAAGAAAATTCGGCTGTTCGATGTAAGCCGGTACAGCCTCTGGCCCTGGTCAGAACAGCATTTATATGTATGTCTGTCGAAATGCTGGTGTAAATGCTGAAGAGAATCGGCGAATTCACTGCTCCCTTTTTTCTTCTGAGCGTCGAACTTGTCAAGTTGTGGAAGCTGAGTAAGGTCAATGATTCTCGGGAATTATTTCTCCAGAAGAGTCCTGAAACCAAAGGTCGCTCGCCCCTCCCCTTCCCAATCCTTTACCCTTAAACTTCCCAATTGGGCTGGATCTAAGGTGTTATACGACCCGTGCCGATGATCAGCCAGGCTGAGGGCCCAATTAAAAAAACTAGCTCAGTCGCTAACGGAGTATCCGGATACCTGGCCACCTCCGGATTAACTAGCCTTATCTGTATACACGGATCTCTGTACAGATGGACCACCCCTTATCCGCTACTCGTGGGATTCTAATGAAACAAACAAAACAAAACAAACAAAACAACCAAAACAAAATCAAAAGACCGTACCGGCCAGCAGTACGACGGCAAAGTTGTCTGCTGCTCATCCCTCTTCCACTGGTGCTGACATGGCTGTGGACACTCACAGCCCTGTTGTCGCCAGTGGAATATCGGATAATCAGGTAATATTACCTTCTTCCTGTAGTGAGGCAGTTGTGAAGAACGGCTCCTCTACTACCACAGAGAGTAAACCTCTCAACTCTTCTACACCGCGAGTCGGAGGTAGTAGGGCTATGGTGCCAGGTCCTTCTACCTCCAAAGCAAATAATCCCAAAGAAGGTCCTGGGGGAGATGGGCGTAAGCTCACACCCTCCAAGGCCTACTACAGGGACATGCGTAATGCTAAGAGGATTCTCCAGACGTTTGGTGAACAACTAGGCGCTGGAGGAAACTCTCAGCATGACGCCAAGATAAAATGGGCCAAGAATTTCCTGGCCAAAAGTAATTTGAAGACCAGCCAAGACTCAACGTCGAAGCGACAGAGGTCTATGGAAGGTAGTGTTTCACTACCTAAACGCCCCAAAAGTGCTAAACCCCAATGTCCTTCAGTGACGTTCTGAAGGACAAAATGGTAGTCGCGATTATCGGCAGAAGTGATGTAGATGGCACGATCTCTGCCGAGAACTGGACATTGGCCAAAGGACAGCTGGCCTTCAGTTTTGTCGAGATCATGTCTGACAATCCGGGACCACCGCCCATCACAAAAGATGGCGGTTGGCATCAGGGACACATCAAGTTGATGGTTTGTGATGATCAGAGGACGTGCGACCTACTTACGCTGGCGGTCAGCCGACTTGGAGAGGTCTGTCCTGGTGCTAAGCTGGAGGTTGTAGCAAAGGAGGATATTCCTTGCAGACCAAGAGCTCGCATCACGGTTCCGACCATATTCAAGGAAGCAGACCACGTATTGAAGGTAATCCGGCTCTCCAATCCAACCCTTCCTACTCACAACTGGAGGGGTTGTGAAATTGGAGGACCCAAAGGGACCCTACAAGGGTGCAATTGTAATCATCAATGCAGAGTCCCTTTCTCCTCTGGCGCAATCAAAAGGTGTGATTAGGTTCGGGTTCGATGAAATTACGCTGAGGGTCTACAAAAAAAATGGGGTCGAGGCACAAACCCTTCCCCCTCCCCCACCCACACAAGCGGAAACTGCTGCTGAGGAACCTGGTGCATCGGTCACACTTCCTTCATTGGAAGACGATGCATCTCAGGTATCCCCAGTAACAGAGGAAGCTCCTAACACCACCGACCAAGGTTTTTCCGCAATGGAGGCCGAGGTCTACGACAGCGGAGATGAGGACATTCTTTTAGAATCGTCCTCTGATATGGATGACTCCGACATTACTGTGTTGGAGGCTGATCGGGAGTGCAATAGCAAAAATGCTGCGGTTACTCCAGATTAACCTCCAACACTCCATAAAGGCTTCGGCCTCCCTTCTTCTTCGCCTATCCAGCAGCGATGAAGATATTGTCCTGATTCAAGAACCCTGGATTGTTAAATCCATTGTTCGAGGAATCAGGACTCCCAGATACTGCGTGCTGTATGCATCAGGTGAGGATGAACCCAGATCGTGCATATTAGTAAAACGCAGCCTAAATGTATATTTGCTCCCTAATTTCAGCGATCGAGATACCACCGCCGCAAGTCTGGAAACAGCCAGAGGAACGTTCTGGCTGGCGTCGGCGTATCTTGGCCACGACCATCTTGGCCCTCTCCCGGGTGACACTCTGGAGAGATTGATAACTGAAGCACAAAGGCTCAACATCGGCCTCATCATCGGTAGTGACGCTAACGCCCACCATACAGTATGGGGTAGCACGGATATAAACGACAGAGGTGAGTCTCTTTTCGACTATATTCTAAACACTAACCTACTCGTAAGTAACGTTGGTAATGAGCCAACCTTTATTACTAAAAATCGACAAGAAGTTTTAGATATAACTCTTGTCTCCGACTTCATTAATAATAATATTTTGAACTGGAAGGTATCTAAAGATCACTCCTTTTCTGATCATAGATACATCCAGTTTGACTTTATAAATGAACCACCTTGCCAACCGATCTTTCGAAATCTGAAAAGAACAAATTGGCCAAAATACAAGAGAACGTTAGATAGTTTAGTAAAACCTGAACTTTTTAATACTCCCTCCAACATTGAAGATCTTGACGACAAAGTCAATAATCTAACATTAGCCCTAAACAAAGCTCTAGATACTGCATGCCCTCTTATACAAGTAAGAGGTAAAAAGAAGCCACACTGGTGGAACTCAGGGCTGGATCCACTTCGAAAAGAATGCAGAAAACTCTTTAACAGAGCCAAAGCTTCTAGAGACATGTCTGACTGGGATTCATATAAAGAATCACTGAAGATATATAAAAAAGAACTGAGGAAAACCAAACGATCGTCCTGGAGAAACTTCTGCAGCAACGTGGAAGATTGCTCCGAAGCATCCAGGCTGCGCAAAATCCTCTCCAAAAATCCAATCATGCCAAGCTGCTTGAAAAACGCCTCTGGCCTCTGGACCAATTCAAGCGAAGAATCGCTCAACTTGTTACTAGACGTTCACTTTCCTGGTAGCTCTAATATTATTAATAACATTGCACTTAATAATGGTGACAATACTTTACAACCCCCACAAGGTCTAGTCACTAGGGAAAAACTCAAATGGGCTATTAACAGCTTTAAACCATATAAATCTGCTGGTCCGGATGGTGTAATTCCAGCCGAACTGCAAGAAAATGCAAGTTTTCTAATACCCATCCTAGAAAACATCTTCAAGGGATGCCTTAATTTGGCATACATCCCGATGTCTTGGAGACAAGTTAAAGTTGTTTTTATTCCAAAAGCTGGAAAATCCAGTCACGTAAACCCTAAAGACCTAAGACCTATCAGCTTATTATCATTCCTTCTCAAAACTTTTGAGCGTTTGATCGATATTCACTTAAGGGCAAGTATTGATAAGTCCCTCCTTTCAAAGGCTCAACATGCCTACAACAAAGGGAAATCAGTTGAAACGGCTCTACACAGTATAGTACGTACAATCGAATATTCCCTCCATCATAAAGAGTACACCTTAGTTGCCTTCTTGGACATAGAAGGAGCATTTAACAATGTCGACACATCTGCAATTGCACGTGTATTGACATCTCTGAAGGGAGATAAGTCGATCAGCGAATTGATTAATCAGATGCTGATAAGCAGGATTATCAATTCAAAACTGGGCGATTTTACTACACAAAGGGGTGTCAGCAGAGGTACGCCACAAGGTGGTGTCCTATCCCCTCTCCTCTGGAACTTAGTAATAAATGAATTACTAACTACTCTAGAAAGAGAGGGATACAGAGTGTTTGCCTATGCGGACGATGTTGCTATTGCAGTAACGGGTAAACATCCCAATATACTAAAAGAACTCTTACAAAACGCTTTAAATAAGCTCACCAGATGGGCTAATCGGTGTGGACTAGGCGTTAACCCACAAAAAAACGACCTTGTCCTCTTCACAAGGAAATACAAAGTCCCACACATTGACCCTCCCCTCATAAACGGTGTACCACTTAAATTCTCTGAACAAGCAAAATACTTGGGTCTCATTTTAGATAAGAAATTAAGTTGGAAACCTAATATTCAAGAGAGAATAAACAAGGCCACAGTAGCCCTGTTATCCTGTAAAAAGGCCATTGGTAATGAATGGGGCCTACAGCCCCACATTACACACTGGCTATACATCTCGGTCATAAGACCGATCCTTACTTATGGAGTAGTGGTATGGTGGACGGCGCTAGATACAGCGACAAATCGCGATAAACTCAGCAAAGTCCAACGAACAGCCTGCCTGTGTATGGGAGGAGCACTTCACTCCACCCCCTCCGCTTCACTAGATGTTCTGTTCCATCTAATACCGATGGACATTTTCAGCAAGCAAACGGCCGCTAATACTACCATACGGCTTCAGGCCTCCTCTCTGTGGATCAATAATGGAATTGGCCACACCACTATTTTGAACTCGTTCAGAACTATAAACAGTAATATTGACTACACCATACCCCATCCTCAGTTTAATAACTATAGCTTCAAAGTGACTATACCTCCCAGGTCTTCTTGGGAGAATACATCATTTTTGAACGATGGTCCTATAAACTTTTATACAGACGGATCAAAAACGGAGGATGGGGTTGGTGGAGGCGTATACTCACATAGACTAAATTTATGCCTCTCCTTTCGTCTACCCGATCATTGTAGCGTGTTCCAAGCTGAAATCCTGGCTATAAAAGAAGTCATATCCTGGCTTAGAGAAAACGTTATATCAACTAATGATATACGCATCTTCTCGGATAGCCAAGCCGCGTTAAAGTCCCTAGACTCAGTCTCCACAAATTCATTAACAGCCCTAAATTGTCGATCATCTCTTACGTAGGTGGCTACACAGTTCAACATTCACCTTTTCTGGGTGCCGGGCCATAGAGACATTCCAGGAAATTGCAAAGCTGACGAACTTGCAAAAAGCGGAACAACTTTACCTCTGCTGGCTCATAATGCTAACATAGGTATCCCTCTAGCTACATGTAAACTTATGCTAAAGCAAGACACCTTAGAGAAAACAAACTCCAGGTGGAATAACACCACCACTTGTGTCGCAACTAAACTAATTTGGCCTATTCTTAGTGCCAGGCGCTCAAAACAATTAATCTCTCTGAGTAGATTGCACATTAGCTACGTTATAGGTGTCCTGACTGGGCACTGCTTAATAGGAAGGCATGCTATTCGACTCGGAGCCCCTGCAAATGATTTTTGTAGGAGTTGCATGGACGAGGAAGAAGAGGAGACAATCTCTCATCTTCTGTGCACATGCCCTGCCTTATCACAAAGACGTAGAATCCACCTTGGAGACTACTACTTTAACGATACCAGCGATCTAAAAAATTCAGACATTAGTTGTCTCCTACGCTTCATTCGAAGCTCCAATTGGTTCAACGAGTTAAGCTGATTAACTGATCCATGTGGTATCACAACGGACCATACTTTGGTCTAAGTGTGTTGGACGTCCCAACCAACAGCCACTTTAACCTAACCTAACCGCTCCCTGTTGAAGACCATTTTTAATTTGGAAAGTTGTGGTAGAAGTAACATTGCCACTTTTGACACCAAACTTTCTACCGCTAAGCATATTAAAGAGCATATACTGTAATTCTTTGTTTCTCAAAAAGTAAAATGAATTTATTATTCTCTTTTTTCAATAAAATAATGTTTCTTATTTTAATATCCTATATATGTATATATGTGTTCATGTAAAAATTAAGAAAATATGACTGACCTTCGAATGAAAATAAATTAAATTAATTTAAAATTACATATGTATGTACTGATTCTACTCGTATTGTTTTGGTGAGACAAAACACCAAACGTACTCTACACACTAAAGTATACGAGATTCAATAAATAAATTGATACGAAAATTATTTGGTTAGTTTTATTGGAGCTTACGCTGTGGAAAGATCTAATTTCTAACATTCATAATAATCGTAATAAGAATAACAAATTTTCTAATAAACTGAAGAATGTCATTTGTACAAACGGGTTGGTAAACCGTAAACCTTATCTTTTTTATCATAAATTGATTAAAGCACAATGTTTTTATTTTCTACCATAAAGTGGTTAATTGCCCCAAAACCGGAAACAGCTATTATAAACATTAAATTATTTAACAATTATTTATTTATTATTATTTAACAATAATACAAAATACAACAAATATTTTTTTTAGTTCTTGGTCCCATAAGTCCCAATCTCCTTGGACGTACCTTAACCCATGAGCATTTTCAAGCTGATTTGGAGAAATTCCATTGTTCTCCACCAAACGAATACAAAGAATATTTTGACCAGAAGATTTCTCTAAAAACAATTGGATTTGTTGCTCAATATCCATACGCAAGTTTAGAAAACATTAAATTCTGCGATGAAGCAACACGCTCTGCTGTCAGGAAGGATGTTGAACTGTATAAGAAGTTTGGCGGAGGCAGCATTGTTGAGAACACTTCAATTGGCTTGAAAAGAAATCTGGAATTTATGGTTGATATTCAAAAAACAATTGGAGTGAACATTATCGCTGGGACTGGTCACTATTTGCATAATCATCAGACTCCTCGTGACCAAGCCATGACCGTTGAAGAAATGACTAACTTGTACACCAAAGAGATAGTTACTGGAGTTGATGTTGAAAATGTAGGACCGGTGAAATGTGGATTCATCGGCGAGGTTGGAAGTGTTTATCCTATACACGGTGAAAAGATGAAGTTGTATTTTTGTAAACAAAAATTTAAGCCACTATTTGGATTTTTATAGATTTTGAAAAACGATCAATACGTGCAACAGGTGAAACTCAAGAAGCGGTTGGATGTGGGGTGTCTTTTCATCCAGGTCCTGATGTTCAAGCTCCATTTGAAATTGTTCGAATGTACCTGGAAGCCGGTGGAAGGCCTGACAAGTGTGTAATGTCACATTTAGATTGTAAGGAAATTGAAAATTTTATCCTTCTTAACAAAATATGTACATATAAAGTGAAATATTTTAGTGGGATTTATGGATATAGAACAACTTTTTGAGTTTGCTACTTTGGGAACATACATGCAATATGATCTTTTCGGAGTAGAGTGTTCATTTTTTCATTTGGTTCCTTCAATTGACATGCCATCGGATGCACAAAGGATGAAAAATTTGATGCTCTTGATTGAAGACGGGTTTTTGGAAAAGATTCAAATTTCCCAAGCTATTATTTCCAAGCATAGATTGGTGAGTTTATCATTAATTATATTTTTAAAGGTGGTACATGAGTTATTTCTTTATAAACATATTTATATTTGAAGAAAAAAAACATGCGATTTGTTAACCCTTATATAAAGAAAATCATATAATTTCGGTTCTTGAAATGTTTCTTTTATTTTCAGACATCTTTTGGAGGTCATGGCTACCATCATATTCATAAGAATATTGTCCCAAGATTAATAACGAAAGGTCTGACAATGGATCAAGTTGAACAAATAATAGTTAAAAATCCAGCTAAGTGGTTAGAGATTAAAGTATAATGCCCAAAAAGTAAAAATGCTAGATATTTGTATATTTATGTATTTTTCATTGAAATACAAAGCAGACCACTGTCAAGGGTATGAAATAATTTGGTTTTAAAATAAAGGCTTTTTTGCTATTTATGGAGCTATTACTTTTAAAGCTGTCATGTTTTGACTTTTGACAATTAAACGCTATGCTTTTTCGAAAGATTGTTGAGCGAAATTGTTGGTCTGTCAAATTTTGAAGAGTGGGAAATCTGACAAAAAAGTATGTAACAGTTTCTTGGTAAGAGTTATCTGCCACTCAATAAATGCGAAGCAAAACGAACGGACGATGCTAATAACAATCAATTTACGTACCACAATATGACATTTGGCAGACCAATCATTTCTGCCCAAAGACATTTCTTTGGCGGAATTTGTCAGTAGGGGAAATTATTTTACTCTCTCGTGAGCGCTCTCTTCTGCCCAAAACTACCAAATTTATTTAGTGTGAAACAGCATTTGAGCAACAATAAATTGTTGACAATTGGCAGTTTTGGTAAACCCTTGGAACAGACCTACTAGCCATTATTTAAAATACAATAGACTAACTTTCCAGTCAACTTTCCAATAAAGTTGCCTTAATTTGCTGGCCAATCGGATACTAGAAAGTAGTCTTTTCTTCAAATCTCTTATGTCGTCTGAACCTGCCTAAAGATAAATGCTTCTTTTAGTGTGGATGAAGTCTTAGCTTTGTCAGTGCAATAAGTTCAACAACTTCCGAATGTGAAAAACGCTCGTTTTTGGGAAAGAATTTTCGGTCTTCAAGGATCTTACTTTATTGTGGAAGCTGAGCTTACCAGAACTGAAATTCAAAATCGGTTAAAAGCTATGAAATCAAGATTATTAGATGCAATGAAATCTTTTATCTCTGAAAGGGAACATTATCAAAAAATATCTTTATCAGATGAAGAACTTACTCCTGGTTCCAACTGGCAAAAGGGTCTCACAGAAGAAGAATTCAAGAAAATGCAACAGCCTACTGAACCAATACCGAAACTTCATTTTCCAAAATTCTTTAATGACCTCAAAGAACCAGTTGGATCGGGGTTAAATAGAAAAACATATTTTGTCACAACTTCTTTGAGTAGAGACTGGCAAGAGCTTCCTAGCGTATCTCCAAGTCATATAAAAACTTCGAAAACTATTAAAAAATACTTCACTGGACATCTGAATTTGAATCTGGAACCCTCGTTTCCGGGAAGTGAGAAACACTACCTAAGAGCAATGATTGCAAGAATTTCAGCAGGGACTTTAATCGCCCCCAAAGACTTTTACAGAAGACTGACCCGAAAAGAGATAAAGATGATGGAGGAAAACTATAATTTGGGTGAAGAGGAATTTGAATCAGATGAAGAGGATGATGATCTTGGTAATGATGATTTGATAACTCAAAACTACGACTATAAACAGCTTTCTTTGGAAGAACTAACTCTTCCAACTAATTGGGTACACTTTAGACCCAATATTCTAAACCAGGGTCGTATCGTTCATATAAATGAAGAGTTAGCCATCAAAGATCTGGAAAAGAGAGCTATTTTGAGCATGAACAATGGCAATGATTCTGTTTGCGAAGATATCGAAGGGAACGAATTCGAGGAAGAAGAAAATCAAGAAGAGGAAGAACAGGAGGAAAACAATTTGCCAGCAGAAATAGGTCCTCAACTTTTTTCATCCTGTGATAAAGATAAAAACAATGAAGCAGTTCCTTCGTGGACATTTCGATACTCTAGTGTGTACAATAAATTAAATCAAATGATTATGATGCGTTCGAACTTATGGCCCGGTGCTTACTCAATTGCATTTGATAATTTCTCTGATTGCATTTATCTTGGATGGGGTTTGAAATATATTCCTCGATGTACTTCATTGAAGCAACTTCCGATTATTCAAGATAACGATTTTAAAGATAATGCCGAGGAAGAAAATGACCCATCTGTGGAAATGGAAGAAAAGTGGAGAGAATATCACATGAAGAAGAGTTCTTCTACACAAAATTACGAAGAAATGAGTGATATATGTACATAAGTGTAGAAGTTGATTTTGATGATGATGAAGATTCATATACATATATAAACTTATTCCAATATATTAAAAGAATAAAAAAAAACTATTATAATTATGATTTAATTCATACTATGAAGATTTATAAAAAAAATATTCAGCTTTCTGTTAAAGAAATTTTGGCAATTTTGTACCTATTGCCCCTTTTGATGCAACTCATAATTTTATGTCATTCAAAATTAATTTATCAAACATTTTAATGCCTCTAACATGCAGGTTCAGAAAACACAAAGGACTTTATTTGCAGTCAAATCCGTTCTTAGTTTTTCAAATGTCACAAACTTTAAGCTCTCAACTTTAATTCAATCTACCTTTAGTTCATAGTACAAAAACTACCAAAAACAGAATTGTCTACAAAACACACCTTCGACAAGCCAGAATTCCATCTCAAGTGTATTTAGTGTTTTAAAAAAAAAAGAGTACTTTTAGAAAGAAATGTGCAGAAAATAAATAAATCACAAAGTAATAAAGTTCAGCTTCCATTCAAATGAAAAATTATGATTAGCTGTCATTTTGATATAAGTGAAATTGGGCAGGTTCAGCCGACATAAGGGACTTTCAGGTAGGCAAATTTCTAGTATCTGATTAGCAAGCTGTCAACAAAATTGTCTTCTAATTAAGGCAACTTAATTGGAAAGTTGGCTGAAAAGTAAGTCAGGAAAATCTCCCTTACTATTAAATCAAATCTGTTTATGTCAAAATGACACCTGATCACCTAATTAGAAAGCAATTTTTTGGCAGCTGGCCAATCTGGGCTAAAAACTTGCCTTACTTTCAAGTCCCTTATGTCTTATGCACATTATCTTTTTAACAAGATAAACAAGTGAGACGTCAAAATGAATCTATTTTATTATTATTATTTACATAGATAAGTTTAGCAGACAGTGCCAGTCTCTGAAGAGAGGTTTTTATTTGATACAATTTTAGCAACCACAAATGATTCACTTTGCTCTTCTATATTTATTTTCGAGGACTATTATCTTCTAGTGCTAATCAGTATTGCCACATGTGATTTTTAATGTATCTTTTAAAATTTGTTTAGACATTTCAGAAGTTCTTTTTTCATTTTAATATACTATTATAAATGTACTCATTATTTTCCTATAAAATTGTTCTATAAATGAAAAAACTAGTATCATTTAGTTCCAGTTTATTTATTTTTTCGGTGATGTCCAGAAATAGAAATTTTTCCAATCTTATAGTTCTGAAAATATTCCTTACTTGGAGAAGAAATCCTTTGAATTGTTTTGCTTTTTCAATTGGAAGTTTTTTAACTTGCTGAAGAGCTTTATTACTCGCCAAACCTTCTTAGTTTTAGTTAAGTTTCTACTTTTGCTTCCTTTTGGTAGTATTTGAAATTGTTATACTAAAAGGCTAACAAATCAAATTTAAGCGCTAAAGATCGTAAACAAATTAAATTTTCTATGAATTTCTTTAAAAGTTTTA
This sequence comes from Eupeodes latifasciatus, assembly GCA_920104205.1. Lineage (NCBI taxonomy): Eukaryota > Metazoa > Arthropoda > Insecta > Diptera > Syrphidae > Eupeodes > Eupeodes latifasciatus. The sequence goes on along the minus strand of OV049924.1, from coordinate 385,835,266 downwards.
AATTTAATTGTAGGTTCCTTTATCTTGCATAACGTTACTTACTTACTTAAGGTGGCGCTACTCGGTCCCTAGCTAGATGCGCGTGGATCCAAAGACTTTCCAGGCCGGAGCATTGGTTTCTATGCGCTCTACATGACCCAATCATCTTAGTCGTTAGAATTTTATCTTTCTGGCTAAGTCTACGTAGTTGTAGAGCCCATACAGCTCGTCATTCCACCACATTTCCACTCATCTTACATTCATACAGGGCCGTAGATCACGCGAAGAATTTTTCTTTCGAAACGACCCAAGGTGCTTTCATCCGCTTTTGTCGTAGTCCATGCTTCTGCACTGTATAGCAGGACGGGGATGATGAGGGTCTTATATAGCGAAACTGGTCGCTAGAGAGAGGGCTTTGCCACTCAATTGCTTTCTTAGCCCAAAGAAACAGCGGTTAGCAAGAGTTATTCTTCGTTTGATCTCAGCGCTAGTATTGTTTTCTGCGTTCCGGAGCCTAGGTAGACGGAGTCCTTAACTTCCTCAAAGTTACGTCTGTCGATGGTGACGTTTTGACCGAGAGGTTGGTGTTGTAAGTCCTTTCTTGACGACAGCATGTACTTTGTTTTGCCCCCATTAACCGTTAAATCCATTTTTGCCGCCTCTGCCTCAATACTCACAAAACCCCCATTGACATCACGCTGAGTTCTTCCGATTATGTCAATGTCATCAGCATATGCTAGTAATTGGAAGATGTTAAAGTAATCGAATGACAGCGCATCTCCTTGTCTAAAGCCTTTTTTGACATCAAAAGGTTTTGTTAAGTTGTTTCCAAAATTTATGGAGCAGCGCAAATTCTCCGTGATCACCCTGCAAAAACGGATGAGTTTGGCAGGGATGCCAGAACTAGACATGGCTCTTTACAGTTTGTCCCTGTAGATGCTGTCATATGCGGTCTTAAAATCGATGAAAAAATGGTGGGTGTCGATTTGATGTTCTTGGGTTTTTTTTCTAGAATTTGCCGTAATTTGAATACCGGAAATTGAAATTAATGCTTTTAGACATTTTTTTAACTTTCGAAGGATTTCGATTTTTTAAAATAAATTGATTTATTTTTGATTTAAGATCAAATCTGCAGATCTGGATGCAGTTTAACCCTACTTTACACCAATAATGTAATTTTAAAAAAAAATGTTTAGCTGGGCATTCGGTAGTAAAATGGTGGAAAAGGTTGCACCCAATTGTTGCAATTATTTCAGAAAACAACAACTCAAACTCTTACTTATTGAAATTTTTTCAATTTTTTGTTTGTAGAGAAGAAATGGAAAGAATTTCACAAACTTTGGTTCTAAACAACAAAAGTGGCAACTCTACGATCAAAATCCACTGCTAAGACTAACTTACTCGTGGGCAAATATTTCTTAGAATGACTTTCAAAAATTCTATTGTCTATACCACAATCAGAAATGCTAGCTAAATATTGGGGAATGATAACCTACTGGAATACATACATATATATAACACTTGTATAATGATTATATAAGATTTTGTTATTTGTTTACATTATTTCTTCTTTTTTGTTTTTGAATCAGCATCAGAATTTGTTTAAGTTTATACATATGTATATGCACAGAAAAGATTAGATAAAACGCTATATTTTTAGATTTCATAAATACTGGATTTTAATCAACAAAATTATAATTATAATCAAACAATATCAAACCTATTGTATGCACTGATAATAATCGAGACGGCATACAGCCGAAAATTATTCTTAGTTTTATTCAGCATCTTGAAGAAGCCATACTTATTGAGTTCGTTGCTTTCGCGGTTGAGATAAAATTATTATTCTTAGCAAAATTAAAAGAAAAAAAATCGTTTCCATAAAAGTTATTTAAGAAGAAGTTAAAACACGCAATGTCAGTAGTTCAAACTGGTAATAGCCCATTATAAATAATCCAACTTTCTGCATTATGAACTCGACTTTCAGTTCACTTTGTTTAAGTCTGTTTAATATCTGTTTCGCTTTTTTCCTTTAACAAAGCTAATTGGTTGTGGTATTCAACTTGTGTCTAAAACCTCCTTTTTCTTCTAGTTCTTGGACCAGTCAGTCCAAATCTTCTCGGACGTACATTGACACATGAGCATTTCGAACTTGATTTCGAACACTTCTACTGTGCTCCACCTGTCGAATACAAAGAGTTTTTTGACAAAAAGATTTCGTTAGAAACCGTTGGATTCGTTCAACAATATCCATATTCAAGTTTGGAAAATCTCAAGTTCTACGATGATGCGACTCGATTGGCTGTCAAAAAAGACGTCGAACTTTATAAGAAATTCGGTGGAGGCAGTATTGTTGAGAATAGTTGTCATGGCTTGAAGAGGAATCTAGAGATGATGGTTGATATTCAAAGGACAACCGGTGTGAACATAATTGCTGGAACTGGTCATTACGTGCACGATCTCCAGACTCCAGGTCATCTGGCGATGACAGTTGAACAAATGACTGATTTGTACTCTAAGGAGATAATCAATGGTATTGATGTTCCAAATGTCGGTCCGGTTAAATGTGGATATATTGGTGAAGTCGGAAGTGTTTACCCTATCCATGGTTTGTAATGCCTTTGTTTTTTTTTTTTACTTAAGAAGAAACCACATTTATGATCTTTTTTTTGAAGATTTCGAAAAACGGGCAATTCGCGCAACAGGTGAAATTCAGGAAGTTCTAGGTTGTGGAGTGTCATTCCATCCAGGACGTGATGCTAAGGCTCCCTTTGAAATTGTTCGAATGTATTTGGAAGCCGGTGGAAAACCTGAAAAATGTGTGATGTCACATTTAGAAAGTAAACGATTTTTTACAGGAAATTTCTCACTTCTATTGCTAAAACGATTTGTTTTCTTAAGGAACGCTGAATATGGAACAGCTGTTTGAATTTGCAGCTCTTGGAACATACATGCAGTATGATCTTTTTGGAATCGAGTGCTCATTTTATCAGCTGAATTCTACCGTTGATATGCCATCAGATGCACAGAGAATCAACAATTTGATGTTACTCATTGAAGATGGATGGGTTGATAAAATACAAATGTCTCATGATATTCATACAAAACATAGATTAGTGAGTTTTTGTTTAATAAACAAATTTAAAATCAAGAACATTGTTGCTTTATTAATTTGATTATTCTTCTTTTTCAGACTTCTTATGGGGGACATGGTTATCATCATATTCATATGAACATTTTGCCTAGACTTTTTGCAAAGGGATTGACAGTTGAACAAGTTGAACAAATCACAGTTACTAATCCAGCTAAGTGGCTTGAATTCAAAATTTAAGTTTAAGTTTTATCTTGTTGAAGTTTTGAAATTAAAAATGTAAAAAAAAGAATTGGAAACCCGGGTTAAAGATTTTAGGTTGATTTAAATGGAAATAAAATATCTTGGAAAATGTCTTTATCTAGTACATAATTCACAAGTGACACTTTCAGCGTTCAATTTAATGCTGATACCTTGGCATAAAGTGACTTAAGTTGGGAGTAAATTGTCCAGTTTATATTTTCAAGATCTCAGAGATTTTCGTATTCTCAAAAACATAAACAACATTTCTTTAACAAATTTATCACAGGATGAAAAGAAACACAAATCTTATTTTGATTGCTCTCCCGCCGTCTTTAGGAACATAAAGTGGCCTAATGAGATTAACTTCTTGATTAACTTCCTAGTCGAAAGAACTTTTAAAAATTGCTTCAAATTGCTGTTTGTTAACTTCTAAACCCAATTAGAGGAAACTGTCAAACTGGATGAATTTTTGTGTTCAGCCAATCCAACAACTGTCAAAATACACAACTGCCAGTTTATTTCGTGCATAACTGAAAACTAATGTTTTCGATGTGAGCATAAATTATTTCTAAAAACTCATATTTTTGTCATATAACCACAACGCTCCGAATTGACGGTAACAGTTGTTTCATTGTCGTTTTGGAAGCAGTAAGGTCCAAGCACACGTCCGGACCAAAGAGCGCACTAAACAGTGACTTTTTGTGACAGTGACTTTTTGTTGATGTAATGGCCTCTCTTCAATTACCTGAGGATTATCAGAACCCCTCTCTCTACCTTCTTAGACATAGAAGGAGCTTTTAACAACGTCTTAACAGAATCTATTCAAGAATCACTAGTTGATCAGGGTGTAGAGGACCACATCAGAAGTTGGATTGTATCCATGCTCAGTGATAGAAGGATTCAAGCTACCTTAGGTAACACTTACTTGACCAGGTGCGTAAACAGGGGAACACCTCAGGGGGGTGTTCTGTCCCCTCTTCTTTGGCTTCTGGTCATGAACAAAATTCTTTTTAAACTGGAAAGTTGTGGTGTGAAGGCCGTTGCTTACGCAGATGATTTGGTGATACTGGTATCAGGAAAGTACACTTCCGTGATTAGTGAGATTACGGAGATGGCATTGCTAAAAGTAAGCAACTGGGCTACAAGCTGTGGCCTGGGTGTCAATAAAAGCAAAACTGAACTGATGCTCTTTACCACGAAAACAAAAGTACCACCCTTTACCCTTCCCCGCCTCAACGGTGAAACTCTTTCCTTGTCTTCCAGCGCTAGATATTTGGGAGTAATACTTGACCCAAAGCTAAACTGGAAACTTAATATCGAAGAAAGGGTCAAGAAAGCCAGCATAGCTTTCTATGCCTGCAGTAAAACCTTTGGCAAAAAGTGGGGTTTGCAATCGAAGATAATCTTGTGGACGTATACAGCCGTGGTACGTCCAATCTTGTCCTATGGTTCGATTGTTTGGTGGCCCGCGCTTAGCAAAGCCTACAATATAACTAAACTAAAAAAGTTTCAGAGAACAGCTAGTGTTGGCTCCACGGGAGCTTTGCGCTCATGTCCGTCGGACGCCCTAAACGTTTTTCTCTACCTCTTACCAATAGACCTGCATATCAAATACTTAGTATCTTGCAGCGCGTTGAGACTTAGGGAATCGAATAGTTGGTATTCTAGGCCCTTTGGTCATAGTAATATTACTAATCTCATCCGCGTTGAGACTTAGGGAATCGAATAGTTGGTATTCTAGGCCCTTTGGTCATAGTAATATTACTAATCTCATCCCAGCGGACATCTTTTCGACAGAAACCGACTACTGCACCCCTACTGTGGACCTCAGTGCGGATTTTAAAATTATCATCCCATCTCGAAATGAATGGGATGATGACTTAGTGACGAGAGGCTTCGACACAACTATTTTCACTGACGGCTCGAAGATGGAGTGTGGTCGGTGCAGGAATTTTCTGCGAGTCTTTAAATGTCTCCAGGTCTTTGCGACTTCCTGACTTTGCTAGTGTTTTTCAAGCTGAACTACTCGCGATCAAGGAAGCATGCAAGTTACTAAAACTAGATCCAAATCAAAACCGCAATACAGCTATTTTTTCGGACAGTCAGGCGGCTATTCAAGCGATTGGCTCGTCCACTTCATCCTCCAAACTGGTTTAACAATGCCGAAGTGAGTTAGCGAGCATGAACATTGGACTCAGGGTCACTCTCATCTGGATTCCGGGTCATAGAGGCTTTGAGGGCAATGAACGAGCTGACGAGCTGGCTAGGCAAGGATCAGCCCTTCATAGCTCACTCGCGGAAAGAGTCAACATTCCTCTTGGTGCTATGAAGGGCAAGATCTTCTCTATTTTCCTCGCTGAATCAAACCACAGGTGGAACAGCCTAACCAACTGTATCATATCTAGAAGGATATGGCCCACCTACAACAAATCCCGTACTAATAATCTCATTTGCAGACCCAGGCAAGACATAGCCAGGGTCGTTGCTACATGCACCGGACACTGGCCGGTTGGAGAACACGCATCTAAGCTGGGCATCCCCCACAATACTTTCTGTCGTAGTTGTGAGGACCAGCGAGAAAAAGAAACTGTTCTTCACTTCTTATGCAAGTGTCCCGCCTTAGCCAAAACGAGAGCCAAAACATTGGGAAAGTCCTTTTTCAACGACCTCAATGAGCTCTCAGAACTAGAGATCAAAGATTTGATCTCCTTTCTAAACGCAACAAAGTGGATTTGAGGCGTATTTTTCTCTTTATAATCCCCCTTTTATCTTTATAGGTCAACCGAGTATTTTATGGTATCAAAACGGCGCAACGCAGCGCTAATTGTGTCACCGAGCTAGACTGCTCGTGGCCACCATTTCTACTACTACTACTATCAGAACCCCAAATACGATAATTTCGTTTATTAACATACCAACCCACCGAGTAAGAAAATTTTGTTCGAAAAATCGCCGTCCACCGCCTCTTGTTCAAGCACCCATTCGACGTATCTACGACGACACGTTGCGAACGATCAGCTGGCTTCAGTTGTTGTGTGAGCTGGACTTTATATGGATGTAGGTGTAGATCTAAATGCAAAATTCGGCATAATGTCCCTGTCCCATAAGACAGTTCTAATTCCTGAGAACAATGAGGAATCGATACATTCGGGTCTTCGGCAACTTTTTTGTGTTGAGATGTTTTCTTTTTTTCTCTTGCTAAAACTTTTTTGTGTTGAGATTTTTTCTTTTTTTCTCTTGTACGAACAGGTTGAAATATTTGGAAATGAGGTAGGTAGGATTTTTAGTTCTGCGATATCTTGAGTTAAATTTTCATTGAATGCAACAATGAAAGTGATGTTAGTTAGTGCGCAAGAGATAACTTAAGACAGTAGTTGTGATGGATGTTTTTTTGAGATTGTTTTAAGAATGTGTGTGGTTAAAAAAATGGCAAATAGTATTACATATTTGTTTGCGCAAGATCAGATTACATTTTCTTGCTCCTGGTAATGCGCCCCCAGAATTCTGCGCCCTGTGCATTTGCACATCTTGCTCACATGCTTTGTCCGGCCCTGGCCCGATACTTGCTTTTTGTACTAAAAAATCTTGAAATTCGACAGAAATATTTTGATGCAATGTTTATTAGAGACATAATAAATTCAAAAATTGATTGTCCATTTTTGTAAGTAAGTAAGGTTTGTTTTAATTGTCCAGGGTATAATTTAAGAGTGCTTGATACATTCCGTGTTCCTCAACATACAGTAAATTATGGCTTAAATGAGCCAATTTCCCGTTGTTTAAGACAGGAAAATTCAGTGTGTAAAAATGAAAATGTAGATTTTTGCCATTGTTGTAGTAGAGATATTTTTAAGTCACATTTAATGTTTTTGTTAGCTATTTAATTTTTTTAATAATTTTTTTGTTATTGTTTATTATTACTATTTTTACTAAATAAATAAATACCGTGCCTTAAAATGACTTCAATTTCTCATAATTACTCTTTTCAATATTCGTTGGGGTTGTTTCTGCGAACTAATTATAACCTAAAATTGTTAATTTCTGCATGGTTAGAATTTCGATTCTGATTTTATTCTTTTTTTTTCAAGAAAATATTGTTTCTTATTTTAATATCCTAAGTAAGTAAGATGGTAACCCTTCATGTATTCATGTAAAAATTAAGAAAATATGACTGACCTTCAAATCAAAATAAATTAAATTAATTTAGAATTATGTACTGATTCAATTGTTTTGGTGAACCAAACGTACTCTCCACACTAAAGTATACGAGATTCAAGTGAATAAATTGATACGAAAATTATTTGGTTAGTTTTATTGGAGCTTACGCTGTGGAAAGATCTAATTTCTAACATTCATAATAATAGTAATAAGAATAACAAATTTTCTAATAAACTGAAGAATGTCATTTGTACAAACGGGTTGGTAAACCGTAAACCTTATCTTTTTTATCATAAATTGATTAAAGCACAATGTTTTTATTTTCTACCATAAAGTGGTTAATTGCCCCAAAACCGGAAACAGCTATTATAAACATTAAATTATTTAACAATTATTTATTTATTATTATTTAACAATAATACAAAATACAACAAATATTTTTTTTAGTTCTTGGTCCCATAAGTCCCAATCTCCTTGGACGTACCTTGACCCATGAGCATTTCCAAGTAGATTTGGAGAAATTCCATTGTTCTCCACCAAACGAATACAAAGAATATTTTGACCAGAAGATTTCTCTAAAAACAATTGGATTTGTTGCTCAATATCCATACGCAAGTTTAGAAAACATTAAATTCTGCGATGAAGCAACACGCTCTGCTGTCAGGAAGGATGTTGAACTGTATAAGAAGTTTGGCGGAGGCAGCATTGTTGAGAACACTTCAATTGGCTTGAAAAGAAATCTGGAATTTATGGTTGATATTCAAAAAACAATTGGAGTGAACATTATCGCTGGGACTGGTCACTATTTGCATAATCATCAGACTCCTCGTGACCAAGCCATGACCGTTGAAGAAATGACTAACTTGTACACCAAAGAGATAGTCACTGGAGTTGATGTTGAAAATGTAGGACCGGTGAAATGTGGATTCATCGGCGAGGTTGGAAGTGATTATCCTATACACGGTGAAAAGATGAAGTTGAATTTTTTAAAACAAAAATTTAAGCCACTATTTGGATTTTTATAGATTTTGAAAAACGAGCAATATGTGCAACAGGTGAAACTCAAGAAGCTGTTGGATGTGGGGTGTCTTTTCATCCAGGTCCTGATGTTCAAGCTCCATTTGAAATTGTTCGAATGTACCTGGAAGCCGGTGGAAGGCCTGACAAGTGTGTAATGTCACATTTAGACTGTAAGTAAATTGAAAATTTTATTCTTCTTAAACAAATATGTATAAAGTGAAATATTTTAGTGGGATTTATGGATATAGAACATCTATTCGAGTTTGCTACTTTAGGAACATACATGCAATATGATCTTTTCGGAGTAGAGTGTTCATTTTTTCATTTGGTTCCTTCAATTGACATGCCATCGGATGCACAAAGGATGAAAAATTTGATGCTTTTGATTGAAGACGGGTTTTTGGAAAAGATTCAAATTTCTCAAGATATTCATTCCAAACATAGATTGGTGAGTTCAACGTTAATTCACATAAATGATTTATTTAGTTATATGTATATGTTAGGGTGGTACAGGAGTTATTTTTATGATTATAAAAAAAAAAACAAGAGATTCATGAATCACCCTTATGAATATTAAGAAACTCATATAATTTTGGTTTTTGGAAATGTTCCTTTTATTTTCAGACATCTTTTGGAGGTCATGGATATCATCACATTCATAAGAATATTGTCCCAAGATTAATAACAAAAGGACTGACCATGGATCAAGTTGAACAAATAATAGTTAAAAATCCAGCAAAGTGGTTAGAGATTAAATTATAATCCGCAAAAAGTAAAAATGCTAGATATTTGTATATTTATCTATTTTCATTAAAATACAAATAAGATCACTGTCAAGGCTATGAAATAATTTGGTTTTAAAATATAGGCTTTTTCACTATTTAGGGAGCTGTCATGTTTTGACTTTTGACAATTAAACGCTATGCTTTTTCGAAAGATTGTTGAGCGAAATTGTTGGTCTGTCAAATTTTGAAGAGTGGGGATGAAATTCTTTCAGAGAGAGGAAATCTGACAAAATAGTATGGAATAGTTTCTTGGCAAAAATTATGTGCCACTCAATAAATGCCAAGCAAAACGAACGGACGATGCTAATAACAATCAATTTACGTACCACAATGTGACATTTGGCATTCCAATAATTTCTGCCCAAAGACATTTCTTTGGCAGAATTTGTCAGGAGGGGAAATTATTTTACTTTCTCGTGAGTGCTCTCTTCTGCTTAAAACTACCAAATTTATGTAGTGTGAAACAGGATTTGGGCAACAATAAATTGTTGACAATTGGCAGTTTTAGTAAAGGCTAAGAACAGACCTACTAGGCCATTACTTAAAATGGAATAGGCAGGTTAAAACACTATAAGGGACTTCATTTGCATTTTGACAGTAAATTATGATCGAGTTAGTTCGTTTTTCAAGTAACATATGTACAGTGGGTCACAGCTTATTTGACCCACACCTCATATATACATTTAATCGAGTATGGCTCCTTAACAATAAAAGTTATTTGGAAAGTACAAACAGAATGGTTTATTAAGTTTTTAATTTGAACATGACATTTGAATCAATTAAATTTATTTTAAAACACCATGTTTAACTTAAAAAAAAAAGAAATAAGTACATTTTTTAGTACTACAGCTTATTTGACCCACAGTGTTTAAAGATCACCTGCATTAGAAAAAATATCGAGATAACGGTGATTTTTGTATCTTTCTCTTATTTGTTTTATATTCAAATAAAATTATCAGTTTTGGTTATTTTTCGCAAAAGCAACACGTGTTACGAAGATGGGAAAACGCACAACAGTTGAACAGCGTGAATTAGTGCTTCATCATCATAACAATGGACTTTCTCGGCGAAAAATAGCCGAAATTGTTAACATACCAGATGGCACGGTCAAAGCTATTATCCACCGTTTTGTATTCGAGAATCGAATTGGAAATAAAGAAGAAAACCTCCGAATAAAATATTTAGTGTATCGGATGAACGATATATTGTGCGAAGAGTAAAACAAAATCCAAAGCTATCGGCACCAAAATTGGCTAGTGAGATGGCGAATATCCATGGAAAATCTTGTTGCCCCGAAACCATTCGCCGGGTCCTTAGAAATAATGATTTGCACGGAAGAGTAGCACGCAAGAAACCTTTTATCAATAAAAAAAATCGACTTAGCCGTTTTCAGTTTGCAAAGGAGCATATAACAAAGGATTCCACGTTCTGGAAGAGTGTTATATTCGCGGATGAATAAAAATTTAATATATTTGGATCTGATGGGCGGTCTTATGTGTGGCGAAAGCCGAACACAGAGCTCCAAGATAAAAACTTAAGAGCAACAGTAAAGCATGGAGGAGGGCATGTCATGGTATGGGCCTGCATGTCTGCAGCTGGAGTCGGCAAGTTGCAATTTATTGAGAGTACCATGGATAAATTAGTGTACCTCAATATTCTCAAAAATAATTTGCTCCAAAGCGCAGAAAAACTAGGGATAAAGGATACATTTCGCTTCTATCAAGAAAATGATCCGAAACATACATCGGGCATTGTTCAAACGTGGCTAATTTATAACTGCCCTCATGTCATGAAACCGCCGGCACAGAGTCCAGATTTAAATGTAATCGAAAACCTTTGGTCAATTTTGGACACAAAAATACGGGAGCGCCATATTTCTAACAAAAATGACCTAAAGACGGCTTTAGTTGAAGAATGGGCAAGAATACCTGTGGAAACGACAACAAAACTGGTGGATTCTTATCGAAATCGGCTTGAGGCAGTCATAAATCAAAAGGGAGGGCATACCAAATACTAAAGTTATGCAAACGTGTCTTTTTATTAATAAATAATAATAATTTTACTCGATTTTTAAAATGGGTCAAATAAGCTGTTACCCTGAAATATTGATTTTAATTTGATTTTGTTATTTTTTTTGTCTAGTTTTAATTACAAATAAATAAATGAAGTTGTTATATTTTAGTTAAAAACTTAATTAACATTTCCGCGTTTTTATTTTGTTGATTACTTGCTTCGTTAAAGAGATATTCTCTTTTAAAGTTGTGAGTAAAGGGTGGGTCAAATAAGCTGTGATCCACTGTATGTACATTTCAAACTCGGAACTTTATTTCACAAACCTATACTTTCAGTTTATCGTGCCAAAAATCATTGTTGTCTACAAAACACTTCTTAAATAAGCTACAAGTCCATCACGGTTTTTAATTTGTATTGTAAAGAAACATTACTTATTCGTTTTCCAATCTGACAAGGAAGCCTTTTGCACAAAACATTGAATGAATGTGTGCATAAAATAATTAAAATACAGAGTAATAAAGTTCAGCTTTCAGTTGAATAAAAAAACATGTTTAGCTGTTATTTTGACATAAAAGGAATTGACTAACTTTCCAGTCAACTTGCCTTAATGTGAAGGCAATTTGTTGGCAGCTGGCCAATCAGATATTAGAAACTAGCCTTTCCTTCAAGGCTTTTATGTCGTTAAAACCTGCCAAAAGATAAATGCTTCAACAACGCATTAAAATTGTTAAAATTCACCACAAAAATGGCTTGGAAAATTTGGGGTCTTTTTTTAATAAATCAATTTTGGAGAGATTGAATTCAAATATTGATCAACCATTAACTGATATTTGATGCTCGAATTTTGATCAAATTTTGTATGTAATAATGTTACAATCAAACGAAGAAAGTTATAAGCAACTACTCGAAAATTTCTGGCCGCTACATAGAAGTACTACCAAAGTAATTAAGTAAATTAAATAATAATACTCTTGGTATTTTTGACAGTTATTTGAAAAATACAGATTCTTGGAGTTTTCAGGTGCCACTATAAGATTATTAAAACTTAAGAATTTGAAATTGGAAAAATTATTTTAGGTTTACCGGCGCACAAACATCAAAATTAAATTATTTTAACAGTCTTTCTTTATTGTTATTAATTAAGCACAATATTTATTTCGACCTTAATATGATGACCAGCTGTGAAAAGTTCGCAATCAAGTATGTATATTATGTTAGGTATGTAAGATAAAAGATTTTGAAAATTTGTTAAACAAACTTAAGACCATTAAGTTTATTTTTTAATTTTATGAAACATAATTTAGATACCTATAATAAAATGATTTAAATTCATGAAAATCATGAAAATAAAATAAATATGATCCAGCAATTAGTTTTCGTATATGCGTTTCGCCCCGGTGCAATGGTTGGGCTCATCAGAAGATGACCATTACACCTTGTCTTGACGCATATTTTCTCGAATAAATCGAGATACCATATAATCCGAGCTACTTAGAGCAACTGCGAATTATATGATTGCTACAAATATTTCTTTTTCAAACATAATTTAGTTTGATTCTTAATTTTTCTTTTTTTCTTTCTTCGATAGTTAAATTAAACAATAAATAAATTAGTTTATATTTATATTTACTGTTTTCATTTCTGATTTAAATAAATATTATTTGCTCTTTGCTTTTATAGAAATTGATAATTATTTTGGATCCCCTGTAGCTCGGAATTTAAAGGTTTAAGAAAATTTTTAAGAAATTCATAAGTTTTTTACTTTCTATAGATGTTAGTTATAATTAGTTAGTTATCTTAATATATAAAAATCCAGTGTCATATGTATGTTCCCAGTGAACTCTTCACCAAGTCAACCGTATTCGATGAAAGTTGGCATTTTATGTGTAATTTGGTCTAACTTGAGATATAGGATAGTTTATATTTCGATTAATGGTCTTAATAATTTATAAATAACAATAAACTGATTGTCAAATTTGATGTTTGTTATTAATCGTAAGTTTCATAAGTCTCGAACAGATGGCGTCTTAAATCAGATTTTTTACAGAAAATGTCGGAACTTCTCATAGATGGCGCCACGTTGGAATTCGAAATTTCATTTTCAACAACACGTGGTGCAATGTGATATTTTGATCGATCTATAATGTAACATCGCTTTTTCTGGATTATTTCTCATTTAATTTCATTACATTACATTACACACTACTCAGCACATAAATGTACAGACAAGAGAACACAGCCCCTTGAGCGACTAGACTATATAAGGTGATAACAACACAAGACATTAATACAAGACAGAAGGACAGAAGAGAAAGAACAACAGAAAGAAAGAACACATGACAACAGCACGCGGTAGGTTTCGAGACGGTCCTCCATCTGAGTACTAACCACGCTCACTGATGATTCTTGATCACTTCACTTGATTTCGGTGATCGATGGGAACCGATGCTTTATCAGTGACTAGGTCGTTGCCATGTGCTCTATATAATTCTGAATATTTCTTTTCAACTACAAAATTACAGTTTCATTAATACAATAAAATATATAAACACAAAAATCAAAGTACAAAAAAAATGTATTGTTTTTTAAAAATTGTAAGCATAGGTTAGTTTTCCCTGATTAAAAATAATATTATAAAGAGGATAAAAGTATTGGACCGATTTTAAAAATTCTTTTTTCATTAGAAAGCTACATTATGACCACCAACCGAAGGTGTAAAAAAATTAGCCATAAAATGTCTGACAAAAAAATGTTTTCTAATTTAGTTATTCATGGTCGTTTTAATTAGCATGCTTATAACTTAAATATCTGTACCTATTTATGTCTACCCGTGTGAAGCCGGGACGGACCGCTAGTAGTTATATATAATAATAGAATAGAACTCTTAAATAAATGTGAATGAAAAACACTAAAGTTGGCCATACACGACAGAGCCAAAAATCCAAATGGACTCGAGCCTATCCAAAATCGACTGTGTGTGGGGCTGGGGAAATTGAGGTGGTTCCGTTTAGATTTTCAGCAAGTCAAAAATCAACGAGACAATGCGCCCAACTCGCCAAATTGGGACTGTATCCAATTCGATCGAATCCAAATAGCTCTGAGCCAATGTATGTCCAGACTAAGTTACTTCCTACAAACAATTTACAACTTCAGGAATTAAGTGGACTTACAGCTTTTATGCCGAACCTGAACGGCAAATTTGAGAAAAATTTTTCATGACAAGAATTACTCTTGGAGGATTTTTCAATTCCTCGCTTTAAGATTTTAAGATTTGCTATATTTCCATCTTTTTTGAACAAATAAACTTTCTTTATAAATTCTTTTTCTGATTCTTAAATTCTTTCTACAAAACTGTATACAAATGGGCTTTAGGGGCAAAACGTTCGACGTTTTTTAATCTACCAAATTAAAGCTAAATTAATATATAAAACGTCAAAATGAGTATCCACGAAAAAGTCTAATATGAACAACATTTTCAAATATTACTGTACTAAACTAAGCTGTTTCCACCTTAGACACAAAACTGACAGAATTTTTAACTTCATATTCTAGTACAATTTACCATTTTTAACAGCTGTCATCTGTCAATAAAAAAGGATGTCATAAAAATCAAAAGAGAAAAATAATATCAAAAAAAAAACATCAACAAATTCTAAAATGACGGATCCTTGGTTGGTCCGTGAAAAAACAATTAATCAAAAATCATTAGAAAATTCACCAACCGATTCAAATTCCAACGAAACAAATTTCAATCTATCCGATTCGCAATCATCTTTACAATTCGAAGACAATTTTCTGCCAACGCACAACATCGCAAACGCCTCAATTGAAAAGGAAACAATTGAACCCTCTCGACTTCCGGACTCTGAGGAATATCTTCAATCTTTAGGTAAAATCACTTTAAATTCTTATATTCGCTAAGAGAAAATAAAATCAATAGAAATTTAAATTTTCACAGAGAAAAAATTAAAGAAAATCAAGAAGAATCCTAAAATTCTAGAAGCTCTCTCAGAAAAACGAGCCGAGTGCCTGCGCAATTTGCTAGAAGACAATCTTTTTATCAATAAAGACGAAACACTTGAGCTTGACGCACCACTTTCTTCAGGTGATTCAGCAGTCCAAGAGCTCTATCGTCATCATATACAACCCGTACAAGCGTTATCAGTTGGAGAAACTGTTCACATCGTAAAGTACGATCAATTGGAAGCTGAAGAAGACCTAGAAGAAACCGCCGAGCAACAAGCACAAGACGACTCTAATAGTGAATCAAACAGTCGTTAAGAATACCTACTCGTTTGTTTTGGATACAATATATAATCATAAATTAGATCGTAGCAAAAGTAATAACTCAAAATGAATTCGCCGTTTGGAGAGGTTTTCCTGTTTCTAACAGATTTGGCTTGGAAGAGTCGCATGACAATTCCAGTACTTGTCACAACAGTCTTCCTCATCATGGACATTCGATTACAAATCGAAATCAATATTCAATCGGGGCAGGTAAGAACAAACTAGCTTGGATATTTTTTCTCTTAATATTTTGTATTTTTTTGAAAATGTAAAGAAATATCATTTGAAATCGGTTTTCTAAAACATAACTCCTTAAGTCATAATTGCTTACAATTCTGAATGAGATTTTCAAAAATAAATGTGTCAATACAGTGATATTATTGCGAATAAGTTTTTATTGAGCAGAAAAATCGTTTAATCTAGCGAATGACAAAAAGTGATTGTAGATTCAATTCTAAATATTACGGCATCACGGTGTTCTCTAACGTTCGCTTTGTTTCGAATATTTGATTTCCTATTTATAATGAGGGCCCAAGGTTAGGTTAAAGTGGCTGTCCATGATAGAATAAGACACACTTCTGCCAGTTTAATGGCCCATTGTGATACCACATGAATCTTGAGGCTTCCTCCTAAGCTCAATGAAACCAGTTTGAGTCCCTTACGAAACGTGAGAGGCTGATTATGCTAATATGATTTAGATCGTTATAGAAGAATTCTCCTAGGTAATTCTTACGTTTTTGAGCTAGAGCAGGGCATGTACAGAGAAGGTGAAGAACTGTTTCCTCCTCTTCCTCGTTCATACAGCTTCTGCAAAAGTCATTTGAGAATGCTCCTAGCCGCGTGGCGTGCTTTCCTATTAGACAGTGTCCGGTTATGACACCTATTATCGAGCTTATATGCGATCTGCTTAGAGATAGCAAGCACCTTGATCGCTTTAAATCTAGTGTTGGTCAGATGTTTTTTGTGACCTGACACGTGGTGATGTTGTTCCACCTGGTGTTTCTTCATAGCGTCTTGCATTAGCAACAGTTTACAAGTAGCGATTGGTATGCCACCATTTTCCAAACGTGGTAGGATGGGCTGTACTGTACCGTTCCTGGCGAGTTCATCTGCCTTAAAGTTACCTGGAATGTCTCTATGGCCCGGCACCCAGCAAAGGTGAATATTAAACTGTTGTGCCAGATGATCGACAGTTATGGACTGTTATAGAGTTTGTAGAGACAGAGTCCAGAGATTTGATAGCGGCCTGACTATCTGAGAAGATACGGATATCAGATGTTGATATCACGTTTTCTTTAAGCCAGGACAAGACTTTTTTTATCGCCAGAAGTTCTGCCTGGAACGCGCTACAATGATTGTGAAGGCGGAATGAGAGACTTAATTTCAGTCATTCAGAGTTTACACCTCCACCAACCCCTTCTTTTGTTTTTGAACCATCTGTATAAAAATTGATTGACTCGTCTTCCAGGAATGCCCTATCTTCCCAGAAAGATCTGGAAGGTATAGAAATCTGGAAGTTTCTGTCAAATTGCAGTTGGGGGATGGTGTAGTCTTTGTGCTTTGGAATTGATTCTAAATACCTACTTTTTTTGTTAGAGAGAATTCTCTCAATTTATTTAGCTAAATTTGCTATTAATAATTACAATAAATATGTGATAAATAGGTATATAAAATATATGTTATTTACAATGGCATTGGCATTTTAATAGATTATTTAACATTTAAATAGATTGTTTAACAAAACTTACTTACTTTACTTTTTTAAATTCGAACTTATTAGTTAATTGTTTAACATCATTTGGTAAATCATTGAAAAGTTTAAATCCTTTATATATCAAACTATTTTGAGATCTTGCATTTCTAAATGTTTGCAGTCTAAAATTCTCTCTATTTCTTAACAAATATGGTTGAACATCTCTGACGTAACGAATATATTTTGACAAGTATGTTGGTAATAAATTATTTTTGATTTTGAAAACAAAAAGTAAAACATTGAAATAAATACGCTGTTTAACAGACAACCACATTAAAGTATTTAACATAACTACAATAAAAGTATATTTACTACATCGGAGTGTTACACGCATTGCTTTATTTTGAAGTTTCTGTAAATTGCTCATAGAGCTTTCATTAATTAAATACAAAACAGTAGAACAGAACTCAAAATGCGGTTTAATAATTACATTGTAAATATTTATAGCAGTTATAGTGTCTACTTTATATATATATAAATATATTGCACATGTTGTTCAAAACTTAATTTATAGTCAATAATTACACCTAAATACTTTATTTGTAAAACTTGTTCTACAATTTCTTGATCTATAGTTACGTTAACATTAACACTATCATTTAAAGCCATGCACTTAGTTTTTGTTACATTTAGTTTAAGTTTATTAGCCTTCAGCCACACATTTAAAATATCTTACTTACTTACTTACTTAAGGTGGCGCTACAGTCCGGGGCGGACCTGGGCCTCAACCAACATGCGTCTCCAGCCAGCTCGGTCCCTAGCTAGCTGTCTCCAGTTTCGCACGCCAAGTTGGTTGAGGTCCTCACCCACCTGAGTGCGCCACCTGAGTCGCGGTCTTCCTCTACTGCGCCGTCCCTCGGGATTGGATTCGAAGACCTTCCGGGCTGGAGCGTTGATGTCCATTCGCTCTACATGACCCAGCCATCTAAGCCGTTGGACTTTTATTCTGCTTACTAGGTCAGTGTCGCTGTACAGCCCGTACAGTTCGTCGTTATATCTTCTCCTCCATTCTCCATCTATACGTACGGGACCAAAATTCACCCGAAGAATTTTTCTCTCGAAGCATCCTAAGACGTTCTCATCTTTCTTTGACAGGGTC
Organism: Eupeodes latifasciatus; assembly: GCA_920104205.1. Taxonomy (NCBI): domain Eukaryota; kingdom Metazoa; phylum Arthropoda; class Insecta; order Diptera; family Syrphidae; genus Eupeodes; species Eupeodes latifasciatus. Next base: position 385,816,841 of record OV049924.1, on the reverse strand, counting down.
CAGGCCTCAGCGCCATAAATGAGAACCGGGATGATGAGTGTCTTATAGATGGTGATTTTAGATGCTCGAGAGAGGACTTTACTTCTCAATTGCCTTCTAAGTCCAAAGAAGCAGCGATTTGCAAGAGTTATTCTTCGTTTGATTTCAGCGCTGGTGTCGTTGCCTGTGTTTATAGCGGTGCCTAGGTAGACAAAGTCCTTAACTACCTCGAAATTATAGCTGTTCATGGTGACGTTTTGTCCAAGACGTCGTTGTTCAATGTCCTTTTTTGATGACAGCATATACTTGGTCTTGCCCTCATTGACCACTAAACCCATCTTCTTCGCTTCCGTCGCAATGCTCAAAAACGCTCCACTGACATCACGCTTTGATCTTCCAATTATGTCAATATCATCTGCGTATCCGAGTAATTGGATGGACCTTTGGAAGATTGTGCCTCTAGTGTTGACGGTTGAGTTTTGCACAATTCTTTCCAGAACGATGTTGAAGAAGTCGCATGACAGTGCATCGCCTTGTCTAAAACCTTTTTTGACATCAAATGCATCGGTGAGATCTTTTCCGACCTTGATGGAGCAGCGTGCATTCTCCATCGTCATTCTGCACAAACGGATAAGTTTGACAGGGATGCCAAAACTAGACATTGCTCTGTAGAGCTCTTCCCTATGGATGCTGTCATACGCGGCTTTAAAATCGATAAAGAGATGGTGGGTATCGATTTGAAGCTCCTGGGTTTTTTCCAAGATCTGCCGTAATGTGAATATTTGGTCGATAGTGGACTTTCCTGCTCTGAAGCCACACTGATAAGGACCTATCAGGTTGTTGACGAACGGCTTCAGACGTTCACATAGTACGGCAGAAAGGATCTTATATGCAATGTTAAGGAGACTGATCCCTCTGTAGTTGGCGCAATTTAAAGGGTCTCCTTTTTTATGTATCGGACAAACTATGCTGAGATTCCACTCATCGGGCATGCTTTCTTCCGACCATATTTTGCAGATGAGTTGGTGCATGCTCCCTAACAAGTCATCGCCTGCTGCTTTAAATAGTTCGGCAGCTATGCCGTCAGCTCCAGCAGCTTTGTTTGACTTCAGTTTAGATATAGCTATCTTCACTTCGTCTAGGTCGGGTAGGCGGAATTGTTGATCTGCGTCGCCTAAGTTGAGTGGTTCTACCTCCCTTACAGCGGGATTCGGTTCGTCATCGCCGTTATATAATTTGGAGAAGTGGTCTTTCCATATTCTCAACATAGACTGCGGTTCTACTACGATGTTCCCATGATCGTCTTTACAGGCTTCGGTTCGTGGCTGGTACCCTTGGGAGTTCTTTTTTACCTTTTGGTAAAATTTACGAACCTCATTCCTGTTGTAACATCCCTCTATCTCCTCGATCGCGCGCTTCTCGTGCTCTCTTTTTTTCCATCTAAGAAGCCGGTGTTCCTCTCTCCTCCTCTGCTCGTAGAGCTCGCGAGCAGCTCTGGTCCTTCTGTGCAGGGCCGTTTTGTATGCCTCTTGCTTCGCTGCGTGCGCTTGCCGGCATTCGTCGTCAAACCAGGGGTTTCGCTGTTGTGGACGTGTGAAACCTAGCACTTCAGAGGCGGCATCTCTGATGGCTGCAAGGCAATGTTGCCACTGGTTTTCAATGCTTAATGCATGCAGCATAGGACTTCTTAAGAGGTTACTAGAGACTCGATCGGAAAAGGACATGGCAGTCTCTTGCGATTGTAGCCGTCTAACGTCGAAACTTCTCACAGTACTTCCTTGTTTTGGCTTGGACCGGGATATCCGTAGCCGTACCTTGGCTACAACGAGGTAGTGGTCCGAGTCAATGTTGGCCCCTCGGAATGTTCGGATATCCTGTATACTGGAGAAGTGTCGTGCGTCGATCGCAATGTGGTCAATCTGGTTGACGGTTGATTGATCAGGAGATTTCCATGTCCCCTTGTGGATATTGAGATGTGTGAACTGCGTACTAGCTACCAGAACGTCTGGCCCCGCAGCGAAATCGATCAGCCTGAATCCGTTGTCGGAGGTGATGTCGTGCAGGCTGTATCTTCCGATTGTGCCACCAAAGATGTCTTCTCTTCCTAGCTTGGCATTAAAATCTCCTAAGACAATTTTAATGTCATAGCCAGGGCACTGCTCATATGTCTTGTCCAAGAGCTCGAAGAATATGTCTTTGGTGTCTTCATCTTTCTCCTCTGTTGGGGCATGCGCGCATATAAGGCTTATGTTGGCGAATTTAGCCTTGATGCGGATTGTCGTGATGCGCTCGCTCACACTGTTGAAACTCAAGACTTTTTGCCTGAGTCTAGTTCCAACAACAAATCCACACCCAAATAGGCGCTGCCTTTGTTCTCGGTAGCAGTCGCCGTAGTATATATCGCAGTCTTTTAGTTTGCGTTTGCCCGGTCCATCCCATCGCACTTCTTGGATGGCGGTAATATCTGCCTTGCAGCAGTTTAGGGCTTCCGCTAATTGTTCGGCTGCACGTGGTCTGTTAAGGGACCTAAATTCCACGTACAGATCCGAAGTTCGTTGTCCTTATTTCGTTTGCTTGGGTTGTCAACAGTGAATCCGTCCGTATCCGAGGCTTGTTGGTGCTTCGCAACTAGAAGATTTTTACGTGGTCAGGAAGTCACCCTGACGGCACAACCCCCAACCTGGAGGGCCAGATCCTTAGTATAACTCCAAGGACGGGGAGCTGGATAAACCGCTCCTTATAGGCCTGGGCTCCGAATAAGTCGTAGAAGCCCTATAAGGTGTTCACTAAGTAGTTCAGCCTTACTGGAACTGTAGACGCCACCGTTGATTCCATCTCGAGAATTCGTCCGCTGCCGTCTGGATGAGGAGAGGTGCCTTAGTGGAAACACCTCTCCCCCCTCTCTCGTTTGCTGCCCCCAACAACTTTCCACTGGGGTTAGAACCCAATCTCCAGTTGAGGTACTAGGCACCCGATGTTCACCACGGGGAGGTGAGAGTAGGAGTTAATAGACAGAGGTGGGTTTTGAGAAAAAACCTGTGGACGCTTGTGTCCTCTTGAATGCACATGTCTACCATTTGAACATCATTTAAAATATCAAGGTCTTCTTTTAACAGTCTTTCACATTCCTGGGTTGTTTCCGCTTCAACAAATAATAGGGAATCGTCCGCAAACAAAGCAAGCTCACAATTTTTAATAATTTTGTCCATGTCATTGATGTAGCAGTTAAACAGTAATGGCCCAAGTATTGATCCTTGCGGGACTCCCAGACCAGTAGGTTCAGGATCAGATATGACATTATTGATTTTGGTTCTTTGAGAACGTCCCAATAAAAAACTATGAAACCAATCAAGAGCGACATCATTGATTCCATACTTGCACAATTTCTCCAGCAATATATAAGGATCGATTGTCTCAAAAGCTCGTTTAAGGTCAAGAAAAACGCATACAACTTTCTTACCTTTTGAGATAGATTCTTTCCAACTTATCAGTACCATGTTTACTGCAGATTCACAAGAATGTGATTGACGGAACCCTGATTGATTTTCAATAATTATTTTATTATCAGACAGATATTTTGAGAGCTGTTTATACACAATTTTTTCAAGAACTTTTTCATACACAGGCAATGAGTTAATAGGCCTAAATTCTTCACACTTTACAGTTTTTTTTATTTTTTCAATAGGTGTCACAATTGAATTTTTCCATGTGGATGGAAATTGACCGTCTGTTAATGATGTATTGATTATTTTTAGCAAAGCAGGACCAACTACATCAAAAGCATCGAGTAGAAATTTTGGGGATAGAAGATCACTGTCTTTTTTATTATTTAGCTCTTTAATCGTTTTCTTTAATTCATGTATCGTTATTAAATTAAATACAAAGGGATTTTCAACAACATAGTCTATTTGATTTATGAATGGGACATTGTCAATTGCACTATTTATTGTTTTTACACTGTTAATGAAGAATTTATTAAACCGGTTTGCTAATTCTTTGTTATCTGTGATAACATCACCACCAAATTCAACTTTTTTTATTTCACTTTTTATTTCTTGTAGTACTAATGTTTTAAGGGTTCTTCACATATCTTTTTGATTGGAACAGTTTGATAGATTTCTTTTTATATGGTTATTTTTCGCACGGTCAAGTTCTTTGGAATAGGTATTTCTAATATTTCTGAAATTACACCAATCGTCTAGACTATTTGTAAAGATAGCTTTTCTTTTTGCGACACGTTTTTGATTTTTAAGCGAATTTAAGTGCTGATTAAACCATGGGTTTTAATTTTTTCTTATGTTTTTAGTGATTTTAAACTTATTTACAACAGTGAACAACTTATTTACAAAATTTTCCGCGATTTCGTTAACATCAGTACGATCATACAAATTTATACGACTTTGATCAAATATTAATAGTAAATTAGCCTTGGAATATTTCAAAATCTGTACTTTCTTAAGTTTTGGTTCAGGATATGATTTTTCTCTAAGGGGAAGTTTTACGCAAATGGATTCATGATCTGCAATATCAAAATCACCATTAACTTTAGTTATCAACTGAGAACAATTTGAAACAACATAATCTATTAAAGTTCTAGAAGTACTCGTTATTCTTGTTGGTTCATTTATCATCTGGGTACATCTATTTTCAAGAATTATTTTATAACAATCGCGTTTATAAATATTATTAATACTAAGAATTACGGAGTGGCCAATGCTTTGAAGCGAATAGCAGAGCTTGCAGCTATTTGTTTGCTAAATACTCGTACCTATATCAAGAGGTGTTAGGTAGAGTAAGGTGTCCAGTGCCGCAGATGGGGTCGTGCGAAGCGATCCGCTTATACATAGGCAAGCTGAACGTTGGACTTTATTTCATTTGTCGCGGTTTATATCTTTCTCTAAAGCAGTCCACCATACTGTCACACCCTACATTAAAGAGGCCAAAAGATACATTGGTTTCGAAAAGCGGCTGTTTTGGCTCCTATTTTTTTTTTGTTTCTTTAGAATGAGTGCAAGAGGTTTGTCAACAGTTTTTTAAAACGTATTAAAATAAATATCTGTCTATTACACTTCCCATTATAGCATTTCTTGAATTGTGATTTTCAAGCACATCTACAAGTATTTCCTTTTTTTAAACTAATTTTAGCAACTGTTATACCTATCATCTGCGGTCTTCCTCTACTGCGCTGTCCTGTGTGGATTCGAAGACTTTCCGGGCCAGAGCAATAATTTCCATGCGCTCTGCGTGACCCAGCCATCTTATTCGTTGGACTTTTACCCTTCTGGCTTAATCTACGTCGCTGTACAGCCCGTACAGCTAGTCGTTAAATCTTCTCTTCCACTCCCCTGTTGCATACGGGACCTTAGATTACGCGAAGAACTTTTCTCTCGAAACGACCCAAGGAGCTTTCATCCGCTTTTGTCATAGTCCATGCTTCTGCACCGTATGCAGGACGGGGATGATGAGGGTCTTATATAGCGAAACTGGTCGCTCGAGAGAGGGCTTTGCTACTCAATAGCTTTCTTAGCTCAAAGAAACAGCGGTTAGCAAGAGTTATTCTTCGTTTAATCTCAGCGCTGGTGTTGTTTCTGCGTTCCGGAGCCTAGGTAGACGAAGTCCTGAACTACTTCAAAGTTACGTCTGTCGATGGTGACGTTTTGACCAAGACGTCGCTCGGTGTTGTAAGTCCTTTCTTGACAACAGCATGTACTTTGTTTTACCCTCATTAACCCTCAAACCCATTTTTGGGTTTGGGTGGCCTCTACCTTAATACTCACAAAAGCCCTATTGAAATCACGCTGAGTTCCTCCGATTACGTTAATGTCATCAGCATATGCTAGTATGTAATTGAACAGACTTTTGAAAGATAGTGCCTCTAGTGTTGACGTGGGAGCTCTGCACTATTCTTTCAAGGACGATGTTAAAGAAATCGAATGACAGCGCATCACTTTGTCTAAAGCCTTTTTTGACATCGAAAGGTTTTGTTAAGTTGTTTCCAAACTTTATGGAGCAGCGGGAATTCTCCATGGTCATCCTGCACAAATGAGCGTTTTTGGCAGGTATACCAAAACTAGACATGGCTCTATACAGCTCGTCCCCTTAGATACTGTCATATTCGGCCTTAAAATCGATGGAAAGATGGTGGTTATCGATTTGATGTTCTTGGGTTTTCCAGGATTTGCCGTAATGTGAATATTTGATCGACTGTGGACTTTCCTGGTCTAAAACCACACTGATAAGGACCTATCAGGTTATTGACGATGGGCTTTAGACGTTCGCATATTACGGCAGAGAAGATTTTGTAGGCGATGTTAAGTCTACTGATGCCTCTATAGTTGGTGCAGTTTAGTGTCTCCTTTTTTCAGATTCGGGCAAACAATACTGAGGTTCCATTCATCAGACATACTTTCTTCCGACCATATCTTACAGATAAGTTGGTGCATGCTCCTAATCAAAATATCTCCAGCTGCTTTGAAGAGCTCGGAATTCAAGCCATCTGCTTCATCGACTTTGTTAGATTTCATCTTAGATATGGCAATCTTTACTTCGTCTAAGTTGGGAGGACGGGATTGTTGGCTTTCGTCGTCTATGCTGAATGGATCATCCTGCCCGACAGCGGAATTCGGTTCGTCGTCGCCGTTATACAGTCTGCAGAAGTGGTCCTTCCATATCCTCAGCATTGACTGCGGTTCCACTATGATGTTTCCACTTTCGTCTATGCAGCCTTCGGTTCTAGGTTTATGTACTTGTGAATTTCGTTTCACCAGTTCATAAAACTTTCGAACTTCATTATTGCTTTTAAACCACTCAACATCTTCGACCTCACGCTTCTCGTGCTCTCTCTTTATCCTTCTAAGAAGTTGGTGTTCCTCTCGCCTTTTCTACTCATAGAGCTCGTGAGCAACTCTCGTCCTTCTATGCAGCGCCGCGCCGCTTTGCGTGCCTGTTGTTTGGCTGAATTTGCCTGCCGACATTCCTCACCAAACCAAGGGTTCCTTCTCGGTGGTTGCTTGAAACCCAGCACGTCAGAGGCGGCTTCTCTGATTGCATCTTGGCAATGTTGCCACTGGTTCTCGATACATTGTGTTGGCGGCAGAGAACTTCGAGAGAGGTTACTTGTAACTCGGTCGGAGAAGGATTTGGCGATCTCTTGCGATTGCTATACAACCAGGGGTTCCTTCTCGGTGGTATTTTGTATTTGTATTTGTATTTATAAGCATTTACATGATACATCAAGATTACAAGATCTTTTAATTGCATCTAAATATTCAACCAGTTAATTATACATTTGACAAGATATGTACGTTACATAATTAATTATAAATAATAGTAATATAATGAAAAAAAAAAAAGAATATAATAGAAAAAAGTATGATAATAAATGGATTACATTGATACAATAAATTAATAAATAACAAATGAGTGGGTATAACATTAACAGTAGAAGACGATTAATTGATATTTGTCACAATATAAGCAAGTAACTTTTTCTTAAAAACGGTTGGTGAAGTGATTCTTTGAAGTTCAAAGGGAAGGCTATTCCAAATCCTTGTTGAAAAGACGAGGTGAGATCGATCAGCAATGGAATGAAGAAAACGTGGCAAAATAAGTCATAACCCTCTATGGGATTGAGCGAATTGAAGCATTTCCCCTAAATACCCTGGAGATCTTCCATTAATAATGTTAGGCAAAAGTAATATATTACGAAACAATAAATGATTATTCAAACTTATCCCCAATAACGTAGACTGAACACTAGACACACTTTCACACCTAGGTATATTGTATATGAAACGCAAGCAATCGTTAAATGCTACGTTAAGTTTTCGTTTACACTCAAAGTCAAGACAAGGGTATACAGAGCAATTAAAAGCAAAGAAAGGAAGAAGCAAGCTTTTGACTAAATGTTTTTTAATATCTTCATTCAGAAATTATGACGAGGTCCTTAGAGAGCGTAGACCAAAGTAAATACGTCTTACAGCATCCGAGATGGCATCGCAGCAAGTGAGTTTATTGTTAATTTGATAGCCTAAGTACTTTACTTTATCGACAAACTCAACTGTTCGGGAATTCAAAATAACTTTAGGGATATCTTCAAGAACAACATCATTTTTTGAACACACCATACTCAACGTCTTCGAAGGATTAAGACGTAACATATTCGTCTGAACCCATTCCTGAACATGAACTAAATCCTCATTGATTCGCGCTACAGCATCTTCCATCATACCTAGTTTGCAAAATTTATACATCAAAACATCGTCTGCATACAAGTGAATTGAGCAATTTTTAATAACATTTGGTAGATCATTTATAAACAGTGAAAATAGAAGTGGTCCGAGGACAGAGCCTTGGGGAACACCACAGTGAGCAATAAAAGGAGCTGAAGTTCCTTGCTCGGTTCTTATTATTTGACTTCTGTTACAAAGGTAGTCTTTCAAAAGCTTAAGTGACGATGTAGAAAAATTAAACTTATCACTCTTAGCTTTGATATTAGAATTTGATGGTCTACACAGTCAAAAGCTTTGGAAAGATCTAGCAGTACCATGATTCCAAGATGATCTTTATCAAGGGCGAATCGAAAATCAGTAGTTACCTTAATGACAGCAGATTCACAGCTATGTTTAGACCGAAAACCAGAATGCCACTTCGAGAGTTTTTGATTGATTTGAATATAGCTAATCATTTGATTAGCCAAAAGCTGTTCAAAAACCTTACTAAAGAATGGCAACAAACTAATAGGTCTAAATTCAGACGGCTCTAGTGACTTGCTGCTTTTTGGAATTGGAACTATTACACCGCACTTCCATGGCTCAGGAAATTTACAACTGTAGAAACAAATATTTAAAATATGTTTCAAGGGTTGCAAAATGGCTGGTACAATTAATCTAATGAACTTTGGCGAGATGTTGTCAGATCCGATTGCATTTGATTTTACAGTTCGAATAGCATTTACGATTTCATACTCATCGACGCAGTTAAATGAAAACAGTTCAACATTATTATCCGGAACAACTATAGCCGACCTAGAGCTATTCAGGGGTGACGCATAAACTGTCCTCATCTGCTCAGGATCAAATGAACATCCAGATGACGATTTGTTAGAGTAGATACCAATTTCTTTAAGATTTTTCCAAAGGACCTTAGAGCCCAAGGATATGTTAAGTTTAGCAGAAAAATAATCTTTTTTACATGAACGAATGAGAGAAGTGACTTTATTTCTTGCAAAAATATACTGATTTCTGTTATAAACCGTAGGATTACGTTTGAATTTTCTGAAGAAACGTTCTCTATCTCTAATTTGAATTTCTATATCGTTACTATACCATGGATAAGAACTTGATGCAGGTTTTTTAACTCGTTTAGTGACTAAGGGAACAAATTCATTAAATAAATTTTCCAGGAGCCTATTAAAAATTAAGACCTTAGTGCTTACATCATTAGTGTAATAAATTTCATTCCAAAAATCAGTTCGAGTGCGGCTTACAATTTCATCAGAATTAAAATTGCGATAAGATCGAAAATTAAAAGTCTCTACAGAATTAGCATTTTGAACATTAAACTGGAAAGAACAGAAAATCAATTCATGTATAAATTCAGACGTCAATCTTATCTGGTCATTGCGCAAAATTTTTGGGAGTGAAGTTGTAAAGAAAATGTCAATGAGTGAAGGATTGGTTAAAGACTGAAAGCAAGTTGGCCACTGTTTATCAATAATGAACAAACTTAACTTATTACAAAAGTAATGAAATAGACGGGAATTTACGTTGCTGACTAGTAAGTTAACGTTGAAATCTCCAGCAATAAGCACATCTGAATACTTAGTGTTTAAAAGAAAAAGAGTGCTTTCAATTTCATACAAATTATTCTCTTTAAACAAACCAGGTGGTGAGTACACCACCACTAGAAGACATTTTTCACTATGATTATTTTTTATTTCTACGTGGTGGTTGCTTGAAATCCAGCACGTCAGAGGCAGCTTCTCTGATTGCATCTTGGCAATGTTGCCACTGGTTTTCGATACATTGTGTTGGCGGCAGAGAACTTCGAGAGAGGTTACTTGTAACTCGGTCGGAGAAGGATTTGGCGATCTCTTGCAATTGTAGCCGTTCGTCGTTGTATCTTCTCAAAGCATCTCCATGTTTTGTCTTGGGTCTAGAAACCAGAATTTCTACCTTGGCTACAACGAGGTAGTGGTCCGAGTCGTGTTAGCTCCGCGGAAAGTTCGGACATCCATGATGCTGGAAGCGTGTCTGGCGTCAATCGCATCCTGTTTTTCCCGATTATTCCACCAAAGATGTCTTCCCTTCCTAGCTTGGCATTAAAATCGCCCAGGACAATTTTAATATCGTAGCTAGGACACTGCTTATATGTTTTGTCTAAGAGCTCGAAGAACATATTCTTATGGTTGTCATCTTTCTTTTCTATGGGGGCGTGTGCGCATATAAGGCTAATGTTGCCAAATTAAGCCTTGATGCGGATGGTCATGAGGCGCTCGTTGATGCACCTTTAGCTCAAGACTTGTTGCCTGAGTCTGGCTCCAATGACAAAGCCGCATGCAAATAAGCGTTGTTGGTTTTCTCCCTAGCAGTCAGCATAGTAGATATCACAGTTTTTCATCCTCTTTTTGCCCGGGCCATCCCATTGCATTTCCTGTATGGCGGTGATATCTGCTTTTTATAGCAGTCTAAGGCTGCACGTGGTCTATTAAGGGACCTTACATTCCACGTGCATATACGAAGTTCGTTGTCCTTAATTCGTTTGGGTGGGTTGTCAACAGTAAATTCGTCCGTATCCGAGGCTTGTTGGTGCTTCGCAACTATAAGATTTTTAAGTGGTCAGGAAGTCACCCTGACGGCACAACCCCCAACCTAGAGGGCCAGATCCTTAGTATAACTCCAAGGACGGAGAGCCGGATAAACCGCTCCTTATAGGCCTGGGCTCCGAATAAGTCGTAGAAGCCCTATAAGGTGTTCACTAAGTAGTTCAGCCTTACTGGAACTGTAAACGCCACCGTTGATTCCATCTCGGGAATTCCTCCGCTGCCGTCTGGATAAGGAGAGGTGCTGCCGCCAACAACTTTCCACTGGGGTTGGAACCCAATCTCCAGTTGAGGTACTAGGCACCCGATGTTCAACACGGGGAGGTGAGAGTAGGAGTTGATAGACAGAGGTTAGTTTTGAGAAAAACCTGTGGACGCTTGTGTCCTCTTGAATGCACATGTATACCATTTGAATATCAAGGACGTTTGGTACAATATTTAAAATTCAGTTGCTTCCAATAATTTAACACAATTTTGTTGAAAGAAAAATGTAAAATTGTTATACGTCAATTCTTGAGAATCTGTAGGTATGTTATTGATTTTCCTTTACATTTTTCTAAAACATCAATACAATACAGGACAGCTAAATTCTCCTGAAAAATTGTTTTTTTCGATACAAATTCCGAGAAAATCTATCGAGTATCATTTAAGTTCTCAATGATGAAAGGAAGGAAATATTTCTTGAAAAAATGTATATTCAAAGATAATCGTTATACCCGAACGTCTAAGAATGTTCAGCAGATAACCCTTGAGCCCAATTTTGGACGTACTGCTAAGTACAGAGATTTTGTTTTTGAGTCGCCGATTTTGAGTAGACGATTTACCACTTATTTGATCTTCGGTCCAATTTCCACCATATATCAAAAAGGGCGCTACACTAAAGTTAGTCTTAAAAGTAAACCAAATTTGTGTAACATCAATGATGCATAATTTTGCAAAGTTTAAAAATTTATAAACTTTTGAGATATTCATGGCTTAAGTTGTGAGCCCAAGAACACTTATGAAATAAATCAGACTTTTTTTATACTAAACAATAATAGTTTTTTTATGAAAATAAAAATTTTAAAATGAAGTAGGTATTAAAATAATCTTAATCGATTTGATCAATTACTCAAACAATAGTACTATCATGAAACACAAAATTTTGTTACGAAAGGCGGACCATGAGGGCGCTGCCTGTACGAAAATTAAGTGTGGAATCTAAGAGCGACTGGAAGTATAAAAATATTGAAATAAATAAATAAAATAAATTACTCAAATGTAAACAAAAATCAGTCGTTGCCAACGTTACTTGAGATTTTTTTTATTCATACCTATCAATGTATAGAAGGTATGCATATAAAGGGTGTCCCAAAATTAACGCAAGATTTTAATTAAATAGAAAACGCCGTTTTTAGTCTTTTGATAGTTATATTTTTATTGACTCGTAAAGTACATAGGATAGGGTTATGTATGGAATAACACATCGGACAAATGGCCTCCACGGCTTTGCATGCACATGCGCACTCTTTTGTTGAAATTTTCCAACATTTGTGATTTCAAATAACCCCATAAAAAGAAGTCTAATGGTGTTAAATCACACGATATAGGAGGCCAATTTTGATCACCGAAACGAGAGAGTACACGACCTGGAAATGTCTCATGCAGTAATTTAATTGTTTCACGGGCTGTATGACATGTGGCACCGTCTTGTTGAAACCACATATTGGACACATCAATATCATCCAATTTTGGCAGAAAGAACTGTGTAATCATGTCGCGATATCGAGCACCAGTAACAGTCACTGCTTGACCAGCATCATTTTCAAAAAAATATGGCCCAATTATGCCTCCAGCCCAAAATTCACACCATACAGTCACGCGTTGTGGATGCATTTGTTTTTCGACAATCACATGTGGGTTCTCCGAACCCCAAATGCGGCAATTTTGGCGATTGACAAAGCCATCAAGATGACACACAGTTGACGAAGTTAAAACACTATGCCGACCATATTTTGTATGAAATTTTCAAACTGCAGCCGCCAAGCTTTCACTATTTTTGAAATATTCTTTAATAATAAAGACACGTTGTTCTATCGTGTAACGCACCATTTTTAATAACCCTATACTGTTAGCTGTCAAATTGCTTTTTTTCAGGGTTGCCAACACTTCACTGCACAAATGGCGGCAAATTCAAATCTTGCGTTAATTTTGGGACACCCTTTACAATACATTTAATTGTATGTGTTTTAGATTTGTTAGCAGAAAATTGAATTCATTTGATTTTAGATTTTCTATTTTTGTGAAATCTAAAAATTTAATAGCAACGTTTTCAAATTTAAGTTTTGATACAATGCTTCGTTGCCATAGCAAATACATTCGATGTAGGTATTTTTTTTTAATTTGCATTTTTATTGTAATGTGGGTAGTGGGTGGGTAGGTATGTAGAGAAGTAAGTATTAAGGAGGGTAGGTTGGTGTGTATTAAGCTGAATTGTAAGGACTTAAGTTGTTTCGTGATTGGAGTTAAGCTATGACTGAAGCTAGAATTAAACAATCAACTTAAAGGGTCAACGCTTTGACTCTCTGACGTCATAAAAACATCTAGATTTTCTGTGTTGAACGCACCGTCAACGTTCACAGCGTCAATGCTTGAAACGTTGACTATCACACTATTAGACAAAATAATATTATTTAAGCCAACGTTATTTTTGTTTTTTTCATATTAAGTTGTGAAAGAATGTAAAAATTAGTACAATATTATTGTGTAGTACATAATTATTGTGTAGTTTTTAATTGTAGGTCTACAAATGACGTCATTTTTACATCAAAGAGTCAACGCGTTGACCGTTGACCGTTTACGTTAATCTTCTAATAGTAGCTTCAGACTTTTTTCTTTAATATCTTGCAGTGCGAAACAAATGTGTTAAAAGGAAAAAAATTGAGAATTTATGCATATGTACCTATTTGCAAACATATTTTCCTATATATGTACATATATGGTTTTGGAAGCAGATAGGTCCATGAATAAGTACGATAGTATATCTGTTTAGGTTGGCAGGTTGTTGCGTAGATAAAAATGTAAGGCAGTTTCTAGCAAAAAAATTAAATTAATTTAAGAACCTACAATCCTCCTCACCCTCATTTTGTTTGTTTCAAAAAACGCACAAATAGCTAAAGATAGTGTACCTAATAGCTTTTTGCGTTCTAAGGAAAAAGGGCATTATACAAAATATCCTTTTTAAGTAAAAAAAAATTAAAATTATTGTCTTGACTTAACTTGATTTAATGAAAAAAAATGATAGTTAAATTCAAAATTAAGATTTTATCCAACATTGAAATAAAATTTTCAATCATTTCAATTTTTTCTTTATTTTAAACTATTGATTTTCACGAGCTTTTCAATGTTCGCTTGAACTAAAATGACACTTTTATGTATAAATATGTAAATGGGAATGAAATTTTATCGTTTACACAGCATTTTTAAAATGGTTTTGTATGTTTGTCAGGTGTAATTAATTATTTAAGTAATCACGTTACAAAAAATGTCATTATAATTTTAGGGAATTTAATTTAGATCAACAAGCCTTACAATTGAAGAAATGCGCTTCAAATTTTGTGTTAAAATTAACTTAATTTTTTATATCTAACTAAATCTTTGTCAATTTTAGTTTTTACCTCAATTATTTTGATTTATTTGTATGGTGCTAACATCACATCTACTAAAAAGAGTTTTTAAATAACTGACCATTAAAGCTGTTATTTGAACATGAATGTATATATTCAATATATATTTAAAAAAAAAAAAAAAAACTGAAAACTTCCCATTCCGTTTAATTATTCTAAAAAATTTAAACATTAAAAAAAATATTTTGCATATTATTAAATTTAAATTTGCTGAATGTCGAAAATAATATTTTCTGTGAGTTACAAATAGTTTGAAGCCAATGTTCTTAATTTTTGAAAAGATATTTGAGTTGAAAGTAAATTATTACTTAGTTTTAGTATTGTTTTTTTTATTAGGTTTTTTATTTTTTGTACAAAAACTATCAATTCGATTTTTCTCATAATTTTACCAGATGTCAAAAACGTTATTTATCGTTGCATACAATTATTTTGAACATAAAATCATTTTTTGTTCGTAAAATATTCGAGGGGACAAATATTTTTTTTTAGTTTTTTTTTTATTTACGAACAACGTTTTTTCCCAAAAATATACTGGTTAGGTATCACCTTACAATGTATAATATAAAATTTAACTTAAGTCGCTAGCGTCATTGGTTAACCTTTTTTTTTAATTGCTATGGTAAAAAAAGCACCCACTTAATTTGTTTGAGAGTCCTTTCTGCATGATTTTTCATTAATATCTGTATTACAAAATTTATTATACCTATCTCCATTGGTTCTTGATCTATGGACGACGAAAAAAAGTTGCAGAACTTACGGAAGTACGGACGCACGCACAGACATGAGACATCTCTAAACATTTTTTATTTCGACTCTATAGGGACCTTGAAATGTCAACATTTTCAATTCGACAAATCGGACCAATTACAATAACTTCCTATGGGAAGTTAATAACATTTGAATTTTCTCAAGAAATTTCTGAAGTTAATGTGCCTTGTTTAAGTTATTCTTTTTAATTATTTATCCCTAAAAGAAAACTAAACAAAAAATGTTCCCACTAGAAAATGATTCGAAAAAAGTAGGAAAAACCTTAATTTTTCTAATTGGCAATCACAAAAAGTTTATATTCTAATTCTTTTTTGTATTGTATTGTTGTGTTTTTTTTTTTTAATTTTCATCATTCCCAATCAACTAATCAAAAAACCACATTATACAAAATACTAGCGGCCCGGTACGTGCTTCGCTACGTATAAGGCATAGTAATAAAAAAAGATTATTAAGTTCATTTATTCAAACAAAAAAATATTTTAAATTGCTAGCTATTTAAAAGTCCAAATGACCCAAATGATTATATTCTTTATATTATATTTATCAGCAAAGAGTAAAAACTAAAAAATAAAAAATAATTGGGTACTCTTACTATGGTGGGTCTATATGGGTTAGTCTAAAACAGTTGGATAACCAATATTTTTTGTTTTTCCATTCTGAGCCTGAATAAATAAACAGTTAAGGGTACCGACTCTGGAACAGACAACATAAAGTTGGCCATGTGAAAAACATGATTCCTCCAAATTGAGACCACAAACGTGAAGTGTTTGCCCTTGGGCCTTATTTATGGACATCGCAAATGATAAGCGTACAGGATATTGTAATCTTTTGAATTCAAATGGCATATCAGTTGGAATCATAGGGATACGCGGTATCCAACACATTTCTCCTTTTGATTTACCAGTTAAGATTGTAGCTTCAATCAAATTTGGCAATAACTTTTTCACTGCCAATCTGGTGCCATTACACAGTTTTGGTGGATTAATATTTCGCAATAATATAATCAAAGTACCAATTTTCAGATTTAAGCAATGCGGTGGTATACCAGCCGGTTCCAATGAATTTAAAAATTCAATTGGATAATTCATTGCCTCATCTTGATTCATAACACTGTCAATTGATTTATATATCGTGACTACACCTGGCAGTTTTGCTTGAATTTGAAAATTAATGGCATTGATATGAATGTTCTTCGGTGCTAAAATGGCGCGTTCTCTCAACCAATCATGATTTCTGTAATTCTGAAGAATATTCGGAAAAACACATTCAATCAACTCATCTATAGATTGCGCAATTGTACAAAAATTGTTCGGTGAAGTGATCAATCCGTTGCTACTGTCGATTGGTATTTTGCCATCACCAATTCCTAACAATTAGTTTGAAAACTCATGGGCAGTTGCACTATTATGTAGGTGAATACGCATATTAATGTTCAGTGTCAATTTTCGTACATATCTCCAAGGAACTGATGACTTCAAACAGGCGTTTATTTCATCAGCAGGAGTTGATCGAGGAATGACAGGTAATGTCTGACGAAAGTCCCCTGACAGAAATATCAGAGCACCACCAAAAAGCTGTTGATTTTTTATTCGCCATTGTGCACTCATCCCATAAAATAATTGAAGTTAATCGCAGAACTTTTGCCATAGCAGAATTTCTCGAAATATTGCAAGTTGGAGTTTCAATCACCTGTACATTCAATGGAAATTTTAATGCAGATTGTGCGGTCCTACCACCTTCTAATAATGTAGCAGCAATTCCCGAAGATGCAAGTGCCAATGCAATTATCTGTTCCGATCGAATAGTCCCTAAAATCAATGATACAATGAAAGTTTTGCCTGTACCACCAGGTGCATCTAAGAAATATAATCCACCCGCATTATTGGAAACGGCTTGCATGATTGTGTCATATACATGTTTTTGTTGAATATTCAATTTGGTGCTATTACAATTTTGTGATTATCAGATGGCACACGATCAAGAGCAATTTTAAACAATTCAACTAATGCTATATTCTGATGGAAAAACCTTTGTAGCTAAAGAATAATTTCTCGTCTTGTATTTGAAACAATTGAACAACGTTGATCCAATTCACGATTTTCATTACCAATACAATAAATTTGCAAAAATTGATGATCAGCGTCTTGGTATGGCAATAACGAACCAGCTTGATAATAAATCGGGCCCCGAATCTGTAACATGTATGCAATTTTAGGTAGATGTTGAATCAGAATTTTTAAGACTTTATGATTCAGATTGATATTTGATATAAACACGGGACAATCCTGTTGAGGTATTTACCTTAAAAGTCGGCATAAAATTATCTCTTATAATTTTAGTAGCACCAAAAGAAGTCATTTGAAATGCCGAATTGTATTGTTGAATATTACTCAAAAACTGCTTCGACACGTTTGAGATGTACCAAAAATAAATGAATACAATGGTTCGGGTGGAGTTTCTAATGCTGGCCATCTCACTTTGCCATTATAGCACAACACATTCCGGGCGTTTCACCTGGAAAGTTAGCCGCATCACAATGTGGACACATTTCGTCCATCATTCCAATGTATCCGTACATACTATAATCAATCTGAGTATTGTAATTAAAAGCAGCATTCAGCATTTCATCCAAAACAGCACGACGTATTCGTGATTGCCATGCAAGATTAAGTACAGGTACAGGGTCAACAGATCTATTCTGTGCAGTACATTCACGCTGCGATGCATTAGCTTGTGCGCGTTCATCTGTAGTCTGAGATCGTCTTAATAATGCCACTTGATTTGCATTACGCGTTCGCCGGCCTATGTTTGGTCGTCTTGCTCGTGGCATTTTACCTTCACTCAATATTTTGGAAAATATAAACACAACAAAGCAATAATTATCACTGATGAAATGAAATGACATATATGATGACAGTAAATTTGTTTTACAGAACTAATGTCACTTTTTTTGTCTTCGATTGTTTTACCCAAGTTTCAAATTGGCTTTTAAGTATTAGTACAAATTGTTTGTATATGGGAGTATAGAAAGATGTTGATTTTACACTTTTTCAAGATGTTTTTTTTTTTTTTAATTTTTCTACGTACAAACCTTCTCTGGACTTCCACGAATAATTCAAGACCAAAATTAGCCAAATCGGTAAAGGCATTGTTGAGTTATAAGATTACAACGAAAAGTGGCATTGATTTTTATATATATAGATAAATTAAAACAAAAATGTGTTTTCATTGCCTCCCTCGAACTATCGCTGGGTTTGTATACATTCTTCTATATCTTCTGTTTTTTTAATAATCTGGAAATTTATTATTTTATATTGGAATTCTCGCTCATTTTTACTCCCACCCCAATACATTCCACACGCAAAACATGTGGAACGAACTGTTTAGGAAGTCGTAGAAAGATGTCAGGTCGAGCGTTTCTCTTCATGATAGTACTATTCAAATTAATATACAAAGACTCAAACCAAAACTTTTGTTGTATTTTATATTTTTAGCCGGCAGTCGAATTCCCCGACTTGGATGATGATTCCCTGGAGAGCGATGATGACATCGACGATGAGACTGACAATGAAGAGAGCGACGACGACGATGACGAGGATGATGATGACATTGGAGAAAGCGATGTTCTAGCAGATTTAGGAAGATTAACACATTGACACAAAATCATAAAATAATAATCTCACTCAATTTTTTGTTGTTCTTTTCTCCTTTTTTTTAAGTATAGGCAAATTAAATAATAATAATCAATCGTTATACATATTTTTATTGTTAAGTGTTTTTTTTTGTTTGATTTATTTAAATAATTAAAACAAAAAGTATAAAGAAAAATTACACAATATCTAATAAAACAGACGTAAATACATAAATATAAATTTAGCAGTCCTAAAAAAAGTGGGTATTCAAAAGTACACTCGGTGCACTTGGTTTTGTCTTAATTTGCTATTGCAAAGGGGACATTTCTTGGTCAGACGGATGGCCTGCATAATGCACGACTGACAAAAGATGTGCCCACATGAGGTAGACGAAGGTCGTCGGCCAATAACGCTATCCATACAAACGGCGCAGGTCAATGCCGGCATTGCTGTCCCATTGGGGCCTGTGGGGGTTCTGTTTGTTTTCTTTCCACTGCCATAGCTGGCTGGCGAGTCAATCTGAATAATTGCTGGCTCGTCGTCGCTTTTATCAACAGGCTCTGGCTTTGGCTGTCTCTGTACTTGTGATTTTGCCCCACGACGGGTTTTCGAAGTATAATTTGAGCAATTTGGTTCATTTTCAATATTTGGGAATCGCACTGGTACAAGGTTTTCTGCCCTACGTCGTCTTCGCGAGGGGCGTGTGTCGCTCTGTGTTGTGTCTAGATTTTCGTCTTCAGCTGTTGTCGGTGTGCATAAATCTACTATTGCTGTTGTACGGGCGCCAGCTGGCGGTGCATTTCCGGGGCGAGCTTCGACGAAGACCACGTCTTCTTCTTCCTCTGGTTCTCGAATTGAACTAAGAAATCTTTGGACTGAAACACAAAGGGACATAAAATAAACCTTAAAACAAAGGTCGTCCATACACCGGAGATGAAATCAAAGCATACCTTGTTGGATAGCATCCTCGCGGGGACTTGATGGTACTGTTTGCGTTGCTCCTTGTGGCCGGGTACTGTAGACTTCTTCCAGAAGTCTTGATGCACTTTCAAGAAGATCTTCAACTTCCACCATATCGATATCAATGAGAGAATTATCCAGGGTGAACTAAAATGCAATTAAATTTGTTCCATTATTCATTGCAACTCGAAACTAAGGGAATTTCAATCATGTTATTCATTTAGTTTTCTCACCAACTCGGCCTTATTGTTTGTTGTTTCTGAGTCAGACATTGTAGCAGCTGGAGATTTTAGTTTTTGGTGTTTGATTGTAAAAGAAATTGAGTCAATTTAATTTATTATTTTCTAGGCTAATTTAAGGCAAAGGGACTTCTATTGTTTCTTAAACCGTTCAAGTAAATTTACAGACGACAGAATTACAAAAGACATCAAACAAAAAAGCTGTTAAATTTGCGTTGCGGTTGCGGTGCGCTATGCTCATGTACATTTTCCTTCAACAGAATGTTCAGATGTTTTTTGTTTACATTGTACTAGATTATTTGTTACAGTGACTCTCAAACATGACAATCTTTTTTTTAAGGCAAGTTCACATTAAACAACTTTATATCGTTTTCCTTACGAACAAGAGATCTATTTATTTTGAAATAAAATGTGTGGCTAAATAAAACACACAAGTTGAGAAATTTCATTTCGTTATAAGGTAAGGACTGGGTTTTGCTATGAAGAGTTAAATGTCATTCAAAGAGTCGTTGAGGGAAGATTCGCAGAAATTTGTAATAACTTTTTTAGACATTATCAGTCTTATTTAATAGAATTCGCTAAACAGATGAATAGCTATACAGTGCATAAGGATTTATGTAGGCTCTATGTAACCATAGAGGAAATATATTATCTAGAGTCCCGACTTAATGGGTTTGCTCTCTTTCGGCCTACAAACTAAATTGAGCGAATTTTGCCCATTAGCATAAGCATGTGTTAGTTGTCCCGTGCATTTCTAATGGGAAAATGCAGATTCTATGTAGTTGTTACGGGCTTTTAAGAGAGTTACCTCAAACAAAATTTGAGGGTGTTTCAGGCAAGACGGGTACCAGTCGGGACTCTAGATAATATATTTCCTCTATGTATGTAACGTTGCGAAAATTCCTATTTATAAAAAAATCTGCTATAAATTTTAGTTATACAATGCTTATATCAAAAAAAGTACCAAAATGGAGCAATCTATTCCATTTATTTGTCTATCAAATCAGCTGTTTGTCATAACAAATAAAATATAAAAAAATAATTCCAATTATTTTTATGATATTCTCTTTCGAAAATCTATATTTTTTTTTAAATTCTTCGTTTCTTAGGCTCATTGGGTTGAACCTTTTTTTTATAAACTTTCCGCCTTCTTGGAGTCGGTAAAACGCGATTTACATTCTTTAAATCATTAATAAACGAGCTAAACTGGAGAGGCATTATTGTTTTTATTTTAATTTAAAAAATGGAGAGAAATCGAAATGACATTTACGAAATAATAATAACAATAATTTCCTTATGTAGGCTCTATTCAACCTCAAAACGCGTTTAGCTTATTATGGGACTATACAACCTTGCATAAGTTTTATAAATAGCATTTTTGCGTTTAGAGGCATTATAGAGATTACATAACTTTATGTAGGCTCTATACAGCGTTTTTAAATAAGACTGTATAGTTAAATAAATTAGGTGGTGTAACAATCCGTTGAGAACTAGGGCCTAGCGAATTACAACTGTCAACCATTTCTGTGTGCAAGTAATGTTGTCACAGATGAAGGTCCTCTACAGTTTAAAGCCGAATCCGAACGGCTAATTTGAGAGAGAAATTTTCATGACAAAAATTATTCTTGAAGAATTTCTCACAAGAGGAAGTACCCGTGAAAAAATCTTAAGATGGCACAGGCAGGGATCGAACCCAAGACCTCTGGCATAGCTATTTGTACCTTGGAGTAAACATAATATAAAGTAGTCGTTTACATTTCAAATGTCTACCAATCATAGAAAGCGTCACGAAAATGTTTGTATAGAAAACATCTTGGCATCTGCCGAACAAAAGCAGGGGATACTATTTGGTGGGACATATGGGCCAAAATCAAGATGTAAGAGACCACTTACTTACTTTTAAAAGTGAAACTTTCTCATAAAATAGAATACATTCAAACCTCGTTACTATAAGTCTTAAGTAAAATAATACATATCGCTCGCTTATGGTGTGATTGCTTAGTTCTGCACTTTGAATTATGAAGAAAAAGTAATTGAAAATTATTAAAATCACATCACGGGCAGGCGCAATGTTGCCCGGTGGGCCCTGGACGAGAAAAATAGGCCATACTGGACTGTTCACTAAAGAAAATTGGTGCCATAAAATAGAATGCAATAGAATATTTTTTATTAGATAAAAACATTGCTTTTGGGTCCAAATTTTTTTCGACAGGCTCATAAAACTGCTAAGGTTAGATTAAGTTTGACGGGATGATGCAATGGTAGTCCGAAATACATCTCACTCGGATCACTGTGGATTCATTGTGCTCCCCAGAAAATGGTAAGGATTTAGTTAGGTTTAGGAAAGTAGAAGAGGGTCAAGGTTTGGGGCGTCTCCTTGGAATATGCTGATTTTAGTGTGAATATCAGAATGTCGTCAGGTAGCAAGGACAAGACGTCGCACAGGTCACCGAAAAAGTATTTTCCTAGTATCGCCATTCTTCTTTTGGCTAAGCTTGGATATTCGCAACGAAAGTGTCATCCTCCGTCTCCTCTTTCTTTGCACCCATTCTGCTCATGAGGGTACCCAATTAGTTATGACCCGTTAGGATACCTACCAATAAAGATAATTGAACCCTGTCCAGCTGCAAAAGGTATTTTATTTTTTCCTTGGAAATATTTGGCCATAAATTTCGGGCAACGCTGCGAGTTTTAAGCGCCGCCCAATGTTGTTGTGGTTTTAAATAAACTAAACTTCAATCTTTTGATCAATTAGCTTATAGATGATATCAGCAATATGGCTCGGATGAAAAACATCTATGTTTTTGTTTATCAAATTGTGGGAAGAAAGGTCTTTACCCACTTCAGCGACCGCGAGTACCTCTGCTTGAAAGACACTACAATGGTCCGGGAGTTATGAAAAGATACCAGACCCTACCCCCTCCTACGATTTGTTTTAATGACACTGTTTTCCATCCATTCTTCCCTAGTATGGATTTCTGTTAGGGAGTTAAAATCTATGTAAGGCTTTAAATAGTCTGTTTAAATTTCTAGGTGAATGTTGATAGATGTATTAGACGTAGTGTGCTTTTCCTATCCAGGGCACTAGTTGTACCTAAATATGCTATTCTTTGAATATCAAACATGAATATGTCGATATTGGTCTTACATTGGCTGTGTACATGCACAGAATAATTGGAATGTTTCTTCTTCCCGTGAATAAAACCAGTTCTGCGTTACGCGGATTGATCATTGATGTTTAGTCCACAGTTTCTGGTCCAGCTATTGAGCTTTTTAACACCTAATTAAATTATAGAAGAATTTTACAAAGTCTAGGTATAAATTTTTCTTAGGCCATTATTACTGTGTTGTGAGCAAATGCATCGTACTTTAATCCATTTATGCTTAATTCGTCTAGGATTTGATTAACAGCTAATATAGCTAAAGCAACGACCTTCTTAGACCTTGCGGTGTGCCTCTACATGTCCTAGCATTTCTGCATTTACAATTCTTGTATAAATTGTGAATTTTCTGTTACATAAAATAGTGGAATGGTGTCTCTTATCAAAACCACAATTTCTACAAAGTATTAACTGAGAAAAACCAAATACTCCACATTAATTTCGAAGATTCAAACAGTATTTCTTCCAACATAAAAGGTAAGAGATAATAAAATAATTACGTTTGTTTTCATAAAAGCTGTTCATGCCGATTACAGAATCCGACGTATGAGTTTCGAATGGATTTGGAGCGTGTTTTTGAAATTTTTAATATCATAGAAATGTCAAAATTTACATTTAACTCTCTTACTCGCTTACTCATCGAATTCTGTAATTAGCGTGATTATTTTTGGAACATATTCTCCTTTAAAATCTTTTTTCACATTTCCGAGCGCTGAATACTTTGTATTAAAATTTAACCATTTAACAAAGGGTCAATCTAAGCGATTTGAGTGTATAATCCTATTCAAATACATTTATTTGCCATCCGTTTTTTGATGTTTTTCCTTGACTTAAGTCAGTGATTATGAATCAACATTTATGGGAAATCATGTTTGTTATTAGATTGTCCTTTCGTCAGCCTAATGTGCACCACGCCTTAAACGTCAGACGTTCCCAAACTGTTGAAAATGTAAATCTATTACTAAACGTTACTTTAACGTTTACGTTCTTCGTGGACAAATGTCATTCCTGCTAAAACGTCAAAATCAGAATACCGCACTAAAATATTTGATTTTGATATCCAATCCAAGTGTTTACCTTCTTGTTTTAGTTTTATCTTCGTAATAAATATAGTTTGAAACAAACCCAATTAAAAAACTTTGATTCAAAATAAAATGGTAATGCTTAGTTCAAACATACAAGTCGATTCAACTGAAGTCAACGATGAAATCGCTTTACGTCCCATAAACTGCGAACTGAATCCGCTCACAGGTGCTGATGGTTCTGCTCTTCATTCGCAAGGTAAAATCTTTTATAGGAAAATATCCCAACTCTTTTTGCTTAAGTAAGTTCTTCTATCTATTTTCAGGTGAAACAATTGTCCTAGCTTCAATGTACGGTCCAATCGAAGCAAGAACACAACACGCAAAAATTGAAAAAGCTAATGTTGAAGTCATCTTCAGGCCCAAATTTGGATTGCCCACAATCAAGGACAAATTCAGGGAATGTATATTGAGAAACACGTGCGAAACTGCCTTACTAACAGCGCTTCATCCCAGGACAACAATTTCAATTCAACTTCAAGAAATGGATAATCGATGTGGCGTAAGTAACTAAAATACATTTCTTTCTTTCTTCACTTGAGATACAAAGATATGTAAAACGTTCTCTTATTTTGTATAGATGGAAGCTTGTGCTGTGAATGCAGCTTGTTTAGCTTTGCTAGCCGGAGGTGTGCCCATGAAGTTTACCATAGCAGCCGTTCACAGCATAGTCGACCGTGATGGTAAACTTGTCCTAGATCCTGATCACAGACAAGCTTTGAGCTCAGTTGCCAGTTTCACTTTTGTCTTCGATAGCTTGGATAAGAATTTGGTAGCGTGTAACACAAATGGACGCTTTAATTTGGCTCAGTACAACGATGCACTGCTTATAAGCAAGGCTGCGAGTGAAATAGTTTTCAAGTTCTATAAAAATATTATCGCAAAATCACACTGCAAACCTAATTCAGATGAAATTAAAGATGAATGCAAATATTAAGCATGTTTTTTTAAATTAATGTAGATATTTTGAACTTCGGAAAATTGACCAAAAGTCGACGAAAATTGGTAATGTCAAATTACATGCTCACTTGCCATCTGCATACTTTACAATACCTACCAATTTTTGTAACTATACTGAATTCTTCGATAAGGTTTTCAAAAATTGTACTCAACATCACAATAATCGTGTATAACATTCAAAATCATAAGAAATAAAAACGATTGATTCCACCACTAACCAAGATGACGTTACCAACTATCCAATGATATTATTAGTATCGATGAAATTGTCTGGACTACCATCTGATAATCTGAAATCAGATCGGTAATAATCCGGAATATAAACCAGCCACTTCTTTTCATTTAGAGACCTACCAACAATTTTGTTGATTTTATAACGCGGGGTAAAATAATAAACACTACGATTCTATATAATAAATACGAATTCAATATTCATAGTTCGTAGTTGTAAAACGTTCGTAGTACTGCCAAAATTGAGTTCATTAAAGTTATAGGCTCTTTAATTAAAAAACAAATTTCTTCTTAACAAAATATTTATGATGTTTTTATTTTGAATCTTTTATTTCGAATGAATTTATTAAATAATTTTATTCGTCAAAACAAAATAATTAAAAACTAGATTTAAAGATTATGATAAGTTTAAAGTACTCCTACAACTCGGCCATCCTGACCATTTTGATCGACCCGATCAATAACAATATTATATAATTTAATCGAAACATGAAACAGTTAATTTATATATAAAACAATAATACAAAGATTAATTTTAAATGAAATAAATACACAGTTAATAGCAATTTAGTAAGTATAACCTTTCCGAAATTAATTCAATTTTGAGAATCACGTGGGTCAACCCAAAAACGGATACGAGAGGCTTCAATTATACCATCATACGGAATTTGACTAAACTGACAATTTTCAATATCTCTTATTACATACCGATCATTAGGTAATACTTTATGAATTTTATACGGACCACGAAATTTAGCAATGAATTTTTTATTAGTTCCAATACTTGTATCAATATTTCTGATCATGACAAATTCTCCTACCGAAAACTTTTTGTGTAATTTGTGTGTGTTCAAATAATGCTCCGAATTTTTCTGCTTGCTTAGTTCTATATTATCGGATGCTGTTTTTCGTAATATGGTTAAGTCTGGTTTTATAAATCGTTTACTATCTAGATGTTCTGAAAGAGTATCTACTTCTCGTCCACGTTGATTAATGCCATATAGTAATTGACATGGAGACACAGCTGTTGTGGAATGAATAGAGTTATTAATGGCATATTCTACTTTGATTTAAAGTTTAGACCAGTCGGAGTGTTGAACAGGTTCAGAAATCTTAGCCAACATTGATTTCAAAATGCGATTAACACGCTCAACTTGATCATTCGCTTAGGGAGAAGCGTTTGCTGTCTTAACATGTTCTATATTATTATCTAACAAATATGAGGCAAACTCAAGAGATGAAAAAGATGAACCTCGATCACTAATAACACGACGTGGTCGGCTAAAATATTCAAAATATTTATCGAGACAAGCACAAACCTCTTTGGTACTGGTTGAATTTACAGCGTATAATTTTGTATGTTTCGTAAAAGCATCCACTATCACCAAAATGTGTTTTCTTTTAGAAATAACAGACGGAAGAGGGCCAAAATGATCTAGATGAATTGTATCAAATGGAATAGGTTTTTTTGGAATTTGGTGCAATGTGCGATTAGATGAATGTACTGGCAAGGAATTTGTTACACACTGAATACAATTTTGAATATATTTTTCGATCTTATCTTTCATTTTTGGGAACCAATAATGCAATTTAATTTGATTGAGGCATTTTGTTACAAATCTTATTATTTGTTGTTCCATTTCTCTTGGAACATATAACAATAAATTTAAAATTTGGAACGCCTTCTCTTTCTAAACGTTCGCGTATTTTCAAAATATCTTCGTCTCTGTTTTGAGTAATCTGTAACTGCATGTCAATATCTTTTGGATTTATAACCGAAATAATGTCCTCTTTTGTTTGACTCAATAGAAACAGAAGGATAGCGACTTAAAGCATCAACATGACCCATCAAATGTCCACTTCGGTGTTGAATAGTATAATTAAAGTTTTCAAGTTCAAGTGCCCCACGAGCTATTCTAGCATTTAAACTTTTTCGATTTAAAGCCAAAGGGAGTTGCAATCAGTTATAATTTTGAATGGAATTCCCTCAAGGTAAATACGGAATTTTCGTAAAGAGTATATTATCGCTAATGTTTCCAATTCAAAACTATGAAACTTAGATTCAGACTTTGTCGTACGTTGAGAAAAATAAGCGATCGGATGAAATTTGTTATCGTTCTGTTTTTGTAAAAGTATACCACCAAAGCCATCAGAACTTGCATCGCAATGAAGTTCTGTTTCACGTTGCGGATTATATAATGCCAAAACTGGTGGTGATGCTAATTTATCTCTTAAGTTTAAAAATGTTGAACGACTTTCATCATCAAAAATAAATTTTGTCCTGGCTTAATAAGGTTTTGAAGTGGCTTAGCGATGTTCGAAAAAGATGGAACAAATCTTCGGAAATACGAAAATAATCCCAAGCATTTTTGAACTTCATCTAAAGTTTTTGGTATTGCAAGATGTTTTATATTTTCAATATGTCCGTTATTGGGACGAATTCCTTTTTGACTAATAGAAAATCCCAAAAAATCTATTTCATTGTAGAAAAATTTGCATTTATTAAATTTAAGTTCAAGTCGAAACTGGGCAAGTTTTCTTAGAACTTTTTTGAGTACGTCCATGTGTTCATTAATAGTTTGGGTTGCGATTGTTATATCGTCCATGTAGACAACAACGTCCCCCTCATCTATAAATGTTCGCAATATATGATTAATGAACCGTTGAAATACAGCAGGGGCATTTTTTAATCCAAAGGGCATTCGCAAATATTCGTACTGTCCATCTGGAGTAACAAATGCTGTATATGGAATGGAGTTTTCAGACATTTTTACATGATGAAATCCATTTTTTAGATCTAATGTTGTAAAAAATGCTTTACCTTCTAATCGCTCCAATGAGTCATCTATAAGAGGAAGTGGATAACTATCTCGTACCATGATTTTATTCAAAGGTCTATAGTCAACACATATTCGTTTTTCACCTGATTTTTTGGAAACTAAGACGATTGGGGCCTCCTCGACGGGTCTCCACCTTGCCGTTGGTGAGGAGGCTTACGCGAGAACTTCTAGTAGGTTAAGTTGCAGATTCTAGCTCTTGAGCAGACTCTCAGCCACCAACTTAGGTTTAAGCAAACTAAGAGAGGCCCACCCCTATGAATATGGAAGAACTAAATAAACAGGAAAAAACCATAGCGGGGATATACGCTATATGGTCGGTAGAAGTCACGGCTACCGGCTTGGGCTTTGTCTCGCGGTCTCAATACCGAGAGAAGAAGTCGCCAGTGACAATTTTTCCATTATATTATATAACTCTACTTATAATTTCGAAACTTTTTCTTTTTCTTTTTTCTTTTTCTTTTATCTTTTCTATCTTTTCAGTTTCTTCGGTTTCATCAAATTATAAGCAAAGAATATATCTCAATATGAGCAATAAGAGCATTAAAGACCTCAGCCTGACTGAAGAAGAGGAGAATCTCCTCCTGAACCCCTTCTCGAACATGGATATGGGGGATGGAGAAAGCGTAATCGAGGTTGACGATGACGTCAGCTCGGTCGCTAGCTCCAACCTTTCGACAGTATCCAGGGCATCAAGGAGGTGCAGAATAACGAATAGCAAGAGGACGGTTAAGAGGTTAGGTCAGTTAGACTGGGACCAACTGACTGAGCAGGAGAGGAAACGGCTGCATAATGCTCGTGCCTTCCTGGACAGAGAGGGCTTGGGAAAAGACAGGCACACCGCTAGTCAAGCACTGAACCCTCCCTCTTCAGAGAGCCCGAGCGTTAAAACCTTGATGGGACCACCTGCCCCCAACGCTGTTTCAACACAGCGTAAGGAAGGGTGCTCATCAATGGTAGCGGCAACTCCTCAAGACGGACCAACAGAACGAACCCAACGGACAGACACAGACTTGCCAATCTTACCACCTGCTGATCCGCCACTGATCGCATCGATATCAGTTGGTGTTAGTGAAGCAGGTGTAAGAGCGGCTCAAAACGAGGGGAAAGATGAGATGGCTTGCGAAGACAATGCTATTGGCCACAGCCTTAGCGTTAATCTTAACAAGACCATCGATTCCGTCCCCGAAAACCGGACGACCAATACGAACGACAGTCTTACGACGGTCATTGAAAAAAGGACGACTAAACGCAAAACTAAGGTTTTGAACGAGAACGAAGTACGACGACGACAAAGACGAAACGCTGAGAGGATTGTCCGGCGCTTTGCTAACAGGACTCCTGAGTCCTTGACAGCTAAGGAGAAGGCGGCGTTGGACAAGTCTAAACAGCGCCTTGGAAGCACAACAATAACGACTACTGTTAGTGACGCAAACCCACAACCACCTCTTGAAGTACCTTGTTCCTCTAAAAGGGCAAGGAACGAACTCTCCCCGACCGATTCTTCGCCTAACAAGGCAACGAAGAGGTTAAAGATCTCCCGGGCAACCGTGAAGGGGCACCAAGTGGCCATTGCCGATTTCGGCAAACCCTCACGGAAGCTGACCGAGGACGAATGGCAACTTCTGGAGCTACGAATCCTGGAAGAAGTAAATGAGGCCATCGTCAAAAACAGGCCCCCCCACTTTTCGGAAATCTTACGACCGTCCATGGGTTCAAGGTTATGAATTGTGAAAATGACGCCACACTCAAGTGGCTTCAGGATTTCACAAGCAGCACCTCTGCACCATGGCAAAATGCGGATCTTCGCCTAATTGATGTTAAGGAGATTAAAAACATTTCCAGACCAATAGGCATTCTTCTGATCAAAGGCCCCACACTTCCTTACGATCGCCTGGAGAGGTATATAACATTACTCAACAGGAATCTCCTAAGCCAGGAGTGGGAAGTTATCAAATGTGAAAAAACCAAGGAGGGCACCGAAGTAATGGTTAGACTGGTCCACAAATCTATACCACTACTGAGGAAAGTGGATTTCAAAGTGCGCGTCGGGATCACCAGATGCAAACTTAGACTGATACCCAACAAAAGAAAACAGGTTAGTATGGCGATGAAAAACCCTTTTTATTATGAATATGGAATTGAAAATCTTACAAATCAATCTTCAACATAGTAAAGCCGCCAGCGCTAACCTGGTCTACCTCATGGAGAGTAGACAATACGACATGGCCCTGATCCAAGAACCCTGGATAGTAGGTGGCACGATCAAGGGCCTGCACTCCAAAGACCTCATGCTGTATAAGTCAAACCTTGACAGCCAAAATAGTAATCCCAGAACCTGTATATTAGCAAGAAAACGATTTAATCTCTTTCTTCTAACTTCTTACAGCAACATCGACCAGACCGCGGTCATTTTAGAACGTAAGGAGCACCCATCGCTCATATTAACCTCCACTTACATGCCCTATGATGGAGTTGAAGGACCACCAGCGGATATAACAAATAAAATAGTAACATTCGCAAGTAAGAAAAATTTTAATATTATACTAGGGTGCGACTCCAATGCACATCATGTACAATGGGGGAGCACCGATACAAATACTAGAGGTGAATCCCTCTTTCAGTTTATCATAGATAACAACCTACGTGTGGCTAACCGAGGTAATACACCCACCTTTGTCACAAAAAATCGAAAAGAGGTGCTAGACAATACCCTCTCAAATAATTCTGACACCTGTCAAATTGATCATTGGAAGGTTTTAGAAGAACCTTCCTTTTCTGACCATCGTCTCATAGAATTTATAATCCCTAACGTTGAAAGTCAGCACAAACCCTTTAGAAATAACAGGTGTACAGACTGGCTTAACTTCAATAGGGAAATTAGAAATAACATAAAGCACGTCAACACCAGCGCCATTCTGGGACCAGACAGTCTAGAGAAGGCAACAGAGAATCTCACTGCGACTCTGCGTAAGGCGTTTGAAACCAGTTGTCCAATCAAAAAAACTGTGAATAAAAACAGAAAACCCCCCTGGTGGACAACAGAACTAACCAACATTAGAAAAGAAACAAGAAAACTTTTCAATGCTGCAAAAAGAACAAGACTCGAAAGTGACTGGGACTGTTATAAGACTAGTCAAAGAAAATTCAAAACAGAAACCCAACGAGCCAAACGGAGCTCGTGGAAAAATTTCTGCAGTAATATCGAGTGTACCAACGAGTCAGCTAGGCTCAGGAAAATCCTTTCGAAAACCTCCGCTTCTGTTGGTTCACTAATGAAACCCGGAAACGGCTGGACTGAATCAGGTCGCGAAAGTCTAGAACTCCTGATTGAAACTCACTTCCCAGGTAGTAAACCTAGCCCTGAACGCGCACCAGATTACTCTTCAATCTTCGAGTATGAAATACCGACGGATGTTATAACGGAGGAGAAGCTAAACTGGGCTATTAACTCTTTCTCCCCTTATAAATCTCCAGGCCTAGACGGCATTTTCCCAATGATGCTGCAAAAGAGCACTGAATTTATCGCCCCACACCTGATAAACATCTTTCAAAGTAGCATTAAATGGGGGTATGTTCCCAAGACATGGCGTGAAGTAAAAGTCGTGTTTATACCAAAAGCCGGCAAACCCAGCCATACTGAACCTAAGGACTTCAGACCTATTAGTCTTACGTCTTTTGTACTTAAAACACTAGAAAGACTTATCGACATACACATCCGCAGTAATTTAAAACCGGAGACCTTATCACCCTTTCAACACGCCTACACAAAAGGTAGAAGTGTAGAAACGGCACTACACTGCGTAGTTAGAACAATAGAAAAATCACTTGACGTTAAGGAATATACTCTTGCTTCATTCCTGGACATTGAAGGAGCCTTCAATAACGTCCACAGTTATGCAATCGAGAAAGCACTTAACGATCAACACATAGAAGAAGTAGTTATCAAATGGATCATGAGTATGCTGAAAAACAGACTAATACATAGTGAGATTGGTAACGCACATTTAGAGATGTACGCATCTAGAGGTACCCCGCAAGGGGGAATTCTCTCACCATTATTATGGATCTTAGTGATGAACGAGATCCTAATAAAACTTAGGAATCACGGTACAGTAGTGGTAGCCTACGCTGATGACTTAGCGCTTTTGGCGACGGGTAAATACCTTACCACTATCAGTGACCAATTACAAAACGCATTATCAAAGGTCAGTAACTGGACCAAAAAATGCGGTCTTAATGTAAACCCCCTTAAAACAGAACTGGTTCTTTTTACAAACAGGAGGAAGATCCCTCCGTTTATAATACCAAAAATAGACAATACAACACTAAAAATCTCCGATCGAGCTAGATACCTCGGAGTTATACTGGATAAAAAACTCAATTGGGGTCCAAATATCCAAGAAAGATATAAGAAAGCCACAATCGCACTCTACTCATGTAACAAGATTCTGGGTAGAAACTGGGGACCGAACCCCAAAATAGTAATATGGATGTACACTGCCATAGTCAGACCGATTCTAACTTATGGCAGTTTGGTTTGGTGGAAAGCGTTGGAGAAATCCACAAATCAAAAAACACTTACCAAAGTACAGAGAATGGCTTGTATCTGTACCAGTGGGGCGATGAGGACAACCCCAACTGCAGGTTTAGAAACGATCCTCAACCTCCCCCCGATAGATCTATTCGTTCAAGAATCAGCAGCATACAGCGCCCTCAGGCTCAGTCAAACTAACATCTGGCAAACTAGCCAGAGTGGCCACGCAGCTATTCTTACGAAATACGTAGACAAAAATATCTGCACAGATTATATGAGCCCCTACTTGGATTTCAACAAATCCTTTAGCACCAAGTTCCCCAATAGACTAGATTGGGAAAATAATAAGCCCTACACCAACGACTCAACCATTACCATCTACACCGATGGCTCTAAAATGGATAGTAGAGTAGGTGCAGGATTTTACTCTGAAAGCCTCAACCTTGCCGAAGCATTCAGGCTCCCTGACTATAGCAGCGTCTTCCAAGCTGAGATCTTGGCAGTGAAAAACGCTGCTAAACATTTATCCATGATGGCGATATCACACGCGGACATCACTTTTTTCATTGATAGCCAAGCAGCAATAAAAGCTATCTCTGCCACCCAAATCAAGTCAAAGCTTGTCTCTTGCTGTCGCGAAGAGCTAAAGGTTCTTGGCACACAGCATAACGTAAGACTCTGCTGGGTTCCTGGCCATAGTGATGTACCAGGCAACGAAAAGGCGGATGAACTTGCTAGGGAGGGCTCCACACTGGAACCCTCTCGGATAGACCACCATATAGGGATACCGTTATGTGAACTGAAACATAACGTCAGTAAAACCATCATTCAAAAATCCAATGACAGATGGAATCTCCTAGAAACCTGTGTTAACACCAGGAAGATATGGCCTAGATACGATAAGAAAAGATCCGACTGGATCTTAAATCTAAATAAGCCCTCCCTAAGATCCCTTATCGGCATCATTACAGGTCACAACCTACTCGGCTACCATAAGAAGAAGATGGGGCTCAGTACTGATGACCTTTGTAGAGGCTGTGGTGATGAAAACGAACATGAAGACACTACTCATTTTCTCTGCCACTGTCCTTCGCTTTGTCTTGCTAGGAAGAAAACTCTAGGCAACTTTTTCTTTAATGAACTGGAGGAACTATCAGAACTGCCAGGCAAAAGCTTACTAAATTTTGTCAAGGCCTCTAAATGGTTTAACGAACCACATGATTCATAGGTTATTATATCTTTTCAGGAAGTTTCCAACACTTCGGGGTACCACAATGGATCTACATTGATCTAAGTGTGATGGTAACAACATCAACCGTCAGCCCATTAAACCTAACCTAACCTAACCTAAGACGATTGGGAATGCATAAGGGGAATTGCTGGGTCGTATTTGTTTATTTTTTAAAAGTTCTCCAACCATTTCTTTTACTACTTTGCGATCACCATATGAAAGCCTTCGGGGTGGTGAACTTATTGGTACATCGGAAGTGAGGTGAATTTTCATGTCATAATTTTGTTCAATAATTGGAATATTTGAAAGATCTAGATATTCGGTTTCAATGGGCAGGTTCAGACAACATAAGGGACTTCATTTGCAGTCAACTTCATACTTTGAACGTAAATTTTGACCAAGGCAACTAGTTAGTTTTTCAAGTGTCATGAATTTCAAATTCAGAACTTTACTTCACAAACCTCTACTTCAAGTTCATAGTACAAAAATTACCAAAATCATTATTTTCTACAAAACACTCCTCAGGCAAGCTACATGTCCATCATGATTTGTACTTTGTATTTTAAAGAAATATTACTTATTTCTTTTCCAAATTTACAAGGAAGCTTTTTACTGAAAGCATTAAATGAAGTTGTGCAGAAAATAAATAAATCATTGAGTAATAAAGTTCAGCTTTTAGTTGAATTAAAAAATATGATCAATTGTCATTTTGACATAAGTTGACTTGACTTGATAGTAAGGGAGATTTTTCTTGCCTAACTTTCCAGTCAACTTTCCAATAAAGTTGCCTTAATTGGAAGGCAATTTTTTGGCAGCTGGCCAATCAGATGCAAGAAACTTGCCTTACTTTCAAGTCCCTTATGTCGGCTGAACCTGCCCAATGATTTTTAAAATTTCTTCGCGACGAACCTCATCTAATTTAGAATTTACATCAAATGCGTCAGCAGACTCAGAATTCATATTTATTGCAAAAATATCTGGTACCGAATGATCAATATGTAACAAAGAAGAAGTTATGTATCTCTCTCGTATCAATTTCAGGATTTAGGCACCGATCACAAGTGGAAATGAGTTTGGAATTCTCAAAATTTTCAAAAGAGCCATATACACAATGTAACACTTCATTTGATATTTTTATTTTATTTGCATGCAAAATCTTTATTTTTGTTTTTAAAATTTCACTTGAATTTACATTAATTATCATAAATTTTATATTAAATGCATTTAAAAAATCACGACCTAATAAAACAGTGTATGGAATAATCAAATCAGGAACAACAAAAACAAAAATAGTACGACTTAATTTGCGAAATGTAATTTGAATTTCGATTTTTCCAAAAATGGGTAGATTTTAAAATCTCCTAAGCCCTTATAGCCAGAATCTTTAATCCATTGATTAATCAACAATTTAGGAACAGCAGATTTTCGTATCAAACTAATCGGACTACCGGAATCAAATAAAGAAATAAAAGTATTACATCGATATATGGAATCATTATTAAGAAAGGCAACACTTACATGGTTAATCTCTTGGAAATGTTCATCATGTGAATTGCTTGTCTTAAAACTAATATTATTCTTCTCAAATTGGTCCACTAATGCAACTTGAGGATTTGATTTCTTCGTGCAATTATTCAAAATGTGTTCTTCTGAACCACAACGGAAACAGGAACCTTTTTCTCGCTTTGGATTTGGACACGAACTTGAAAAGTGTCCTATTTGTGAATAATTAAAACACTTTTGTTTTTTAATGTCGTCATTCTTATTTAATGAAAACGAAGAAGATGGATTTCTTTTCTGAGTTCTAAAATTCCGTTGACTTCGTAATTGACCATAACGATGTGACAATTCCTTGAGTTGTTGAAGGTCATTAGCTGGATACAAAACAGCAATGTCCACTGAATCATCTTCAAAGCCGGCAATTATAAATTGAATTACTTCTTTTTCATCCATGTTCGCTTGACCAGCAAGTTCTTGCATTTTCAGGATATATCCAATAATTGAAAGTTTGGATGAGCAATATGTTGTTTTTCGGAGTTCGTTGATTACTTCAGATATGGTGTGCTTTCGACCAAAATTCGATAAAAAAATTTGTCGAAAATTGGAAAAATTCGTAGAATTATCTACTCGCAAAAACAATTCAGCAGCAGAGTTCATTTTCATTAAACGTCGGACTGACCTTAAGCGAAAAACATCATCCGCACTCAATGAATCACAAACACGTTCAAAATCTTTAAGCCACTTATAGCCATCATAAGTTTCGTCAAACGGATTCATTAAGTGTTGAACATCTTCAAAATTTGGACAGCTGACTACAGAATTTATGGTTAACTCTCGCTGCAATTGTTGTATACGTTGTCGTTTTTCTAAGATTCTAATCTCTGCATCAAGATTAATTTCTTCTTGTTGCGGGTTGAGCGGTTCATTTCCGGCGTCATTAAAATTGTCATCATTATCTTCATCATTTAGATCCAGTTCATTCCTTTTTTCATTATATAATTTCCTTAATTGTATTAAGGAAGCTGAACTCGAAAAAGGAATGTCGTGTTCGGTTAACCAATTTTGTATATCTGTTTTATTCATTTTTACTTGCGACATATAGGAACTATGTATATGGCAAGTTTTGCATTCGTGCAAAATTTCGAACTCGAGATTTTAATCAAACATGATATTACGATGGTAGAGAAGTCGAAAAAAGTGGGTCCCGCGATTCCGTCCGGTCTGTTTTGTCTGTCTGTCCACGCTCCTACAGCCTAAACCATTGGGTCGATTGAGTTCAAACTTGGAAGTTAAGGTTTTCAGCAGATTCGCGTTAGGCGTTTTTTTCATTTTTTTTAAGACCAAAACTAACAGTGGCCCCCATACAATTTGTTTGGTCAAAAAACGAAAATTCGAATTTTCTCAAAAACAAACCGATAGATTTTTTTAAAATTTTCTCTAAAATTTTATTTTTAAACTTGGCTTCTTTTCATAAGAAAAACATATTTTTGTATTGCTCAGGAAAGGTACCGCTCATAGAACCGTTATTTTGTTTCTTAATTTTCTCAGCAACTTATCAACCGATTTCAATATTTTTTTTTCTGAATAAGCTCTTATATTGCCTTAACAATATTTGATTATAAAAAGTGAAATTTTTTATTGTTTGGATTTTTAAAAAAATATTGAATTTTTTTTTTCAAAATTCTATATCTCAAAAACGGGTCAACATTTTTTTACGAAATTCAAATGTAGAGCGTATATTTACAATCACTAAACAACTGCACACCAAAAATATTTTTATAACAAAATTTAAAAATTTTATATATAAAAAATTAATTTAAAAAAAAAACCGCTCTAACGATTTTCAAAAAAAATTTTTGAAAAATCAAGGGTTTTTAACTTCCCATAGGAAGTTATTGTAATGGGTCCGATTTGTCAAATTGAAAATTTTGACATTTCTCGACGTTTCAAGGTCCCTAGAGTCGAAATAAAAGATTTTTAGAAAGATGTCTGTGCGTGCGTGTGTACGTACGTCCGTACGTCTGTACGTCCGTACGTCCGTACGTTCGCGACGTTTTTTTCGTCGTCCATAGCTCAAGAACCAGAAGAGATATCGACTTCAAATAAATTTTGTTATACAGATAATAAGGCAGAAAGATGCAGAAGGGGCTCTCAAGAAAATTGCGTGGGTGGTTTTTTTACCATAGCAGTTTAAAAAAAAGGTGAAAATTTTGGTTAACCCTAAATATCTCATGAACCAATGACGCTAGAGACTTGAATTAAATTTTATATTATATATTGTAACGTGATACAAAATAATTATATTTTTGGAAAAAAATTCAATTAACCGTTTTTTTTATAAATCAAAAAAACTGAAAAAAAAAATTTGTCACTTCAAAAATTTTACGACTAAAATATGATTTCATTTCCAAAACAATTTTGTGCAATGAAGAATAATGTTTTTGACATCTGATAAATTTTTGAGAAAAATCGAATTGACAGTTTTTTTACAAAAAATAATAACCTAAAAAAAAATAAAGAAAAAGTTGGTAAAAATTGAGTTTTGACTCAAATATCTTTTCAAGACTTTGAGATATTGGCTTTAAACTACTTTTATCTTTCCAAAAATGTTGTTTTCAACATTCAGTAAAATTTTGAAAAAAATAGAATTGACAGTTTTTTTACAAAAAATTAAAAACCGAAAAAAAAATTTAACAAAAGTTGGTAAAAATTGATTTTCGACTTAAATATCTTTTCAAAAATTTGAGATTATGGCTTCTAACTAATTTTAACTTATAAGAAATATTGTTTTCAACATTAGGAACAATTTTGAGAAAAATCGAATTGATAGTTTTTTTACAAAAAATAAAAACCTAAACAAAAAAATTAATAAAAGTTGGTAAAAATTGATTTTCGGCTCAAATAGCTTTTGAAAAATTAAAAATATTGGCTTCAAACTTATTTTATTTCACAGAAAATATTGTTTTTTATATTCAGTAATTTTTTTATAAAAATCCAACAGTCCGTTTTTTCATAACAAAAATAAAATCTACAAAAAATAGAACGCAAATTTGGCAAGAATTGATACATTTAGACAAACTTTTAAGCAAGACAAATCGATAGACGGGATGGGAAATTATCAGTGTGGGTCGCATCCCAGCCTCTTTTTTGATTTATAAAATGGCATCTAAATTTTTGAAGACAAACTTATTTTTCAGGTAAAGTTTTGAATCTTAAAATAGTTTTTTTTTTTAAAATTATTTTAACTGCATTAAATGTAATCCCCTCCCATCTCACCAGATCAAATCCTGTGCGTGAGCCCGAAAGAGCGCATTACATTGACAAAACTTTTATTATATTCAGCCCTATCATGAATTCCATCGTAATCGGAAATTTTTACGAATCCCGAAAAACTGTATCATGAAATCCGTTCGTAGTGGAAAATCTCATACAATTTTGCATTACGAACGGATTTCATGATACAGTTTTTCGGGATTCGTAAAAATTCCGACTACGATGGAATTCATGATAGGGCTGATTACTATCTTTTATCCAAATTAGATAATGCATTTGGTACATATGTATGTATTGTTTATAACTATATAACTATTGTAAATACCAATTCATTTCCGGGATGTGTTGTCCTAGGATGAGTTGTGTCTTGGGATGAATCGCGCGGTTTTTTTGACAAATCGAATAGCATTTAAATCTTTGAAGACAAACTTGTTTTAAAGGTATAATTTTAAATCTTATATAGGTGCTTTTTTAAACAGACTTTGCATACAGGAGCAAGTTCGTGCGACCCAGTCGTGCATTTTATTTATTTTATATTTGTTAAATAAAAATTGCAGTAATAGGTAGTCTTGAATCCCACTTCTGAAGTTATAGGCTCTTTAATTAAAAACCAAATTTCTTCTTAACAAAATATTTATGATGTTTTTATTTTGAATCTTTTATTTCGAATGAATTTATTAAATAATTTTATTCGTCAAAACAAAATAATTAAAAACTAGATTTAAAGATTATGATAAGTTTAAAGTACTCCTACAAAGTAAAGAAACAATTTGCGGTCAAGTTGGCATTTGTTTTTGTTATGTTAGTAAATTCGCACAAAAATGGCAGAGGAGCAAATGTGAATAGGTATTTAGTTACATTTATTTATAAATAAATAAAATAAATTAGGTGGCGCAACAGTCCATGAAAAACCAGGGCCTAGTGACTTACAACTCTCAACCATTCCTGTGTGCGAGTAATGTTGTCAGAAATGGAAGGGACCTACAGTTTATATGCCGAATCCGAACGGCTAATTTGAGAAAGCACCTTTCATGACAAGAATTACTCTTGGAGAATTTGTCAATTCCTCGCAAGAGGCAGTACCCGTGAAAAAAGTTAGGTGGCACAGGTAGGGATTGAACCCAAGACCCTTGCATGACAGTCCAACGCACTAACCATCACGCTACGGGTACTACTACATTTATACATTTATTTATACTCGTAATATTATTTTGTTTTGTTAGATTTGATTATGGAATTAATTATTTTACTTTCACAGGACTGAATCTGAGACCAAATTGTTATAATTAAAAAGGGGCTTACTTAAAATCTTGACCTACATAGTACATAGTTATCCGAAAATTGTTTTGAAAAGTACCATTCGAAAATTACTTGATCGTTTTAAGAAAATTTATAGTTTTTGGTATGTGCCATGTTTACATCATTTTTGAGGTTTTCATATTCAAAAATTTGTCTTATTTTTGCCAATTTGTGTTCCATGCTTTGAAAAGCTGCTTCTTCCGCAAGTTTTAGAAGGTTAAGTTTAAACATATTTTTTGTTTGTTAAATGTATGTACTACCAATCAAATCAAAAGCTAGATAGAACGTTTATTTTTAAATCTGGAAGAATGCAAATATCAAAATTTTATTGTACACTATTATTCGATTAACGTACACCTTTAATTCAAGAACCTTAAAAAAATTATTCAGCCCTATCGTGAATTCCATCGTAATCGGAAATTTTTACGAATCCCGAAAAACTGTATCATGAAATGCGTTCGTAATGCAAAATTGTATGAGATTTTCCACTACGAACGAATTTCATGATACAGTTTTTCGGGATTCGTAAAAATTTCCGATTACGATGGAATTCATGATAGGGCTGATTAATTATATTAAAAAACTGTTTGTATCTCATTCGAGCATATGGTTACGTTTACGTTCTTTGAAAAACATAACTTTTAAGTTAAACTCTTTGATTTTTAAGGAAATTAAAACCTAAGAAATAGCTTTATTATCTTTCTGAAAATATATTGATTCAATATTCCATAAAAGATTTTATGAGTAAAAAAATTGGTACAATAAAAAGAATTTAAAGAAACCAATAGTGTAGTTCGTCTAAAATGACTGTTGGAAAAGTCAAGGCTAAATGAAAAAAAAAAATCCCATGTAGATAGAAAATAAAGATCCAATAAAGTTGCCTTAATTGGGAGGCAATTTTTTGGCAGCTGGCCAATCAGATACCAGAAACCTGCCTTAACTTCAAGTCCCTTATGGCGCCTGAATCTGCCCAATCTTGCTAACTTCAAGTCAACTTATGTCAAAATGTCAAGTGAATTGTTTTTTCATAAAACTGAAAGCAGAACTCTATTACTTTGTGATGTACATACATACATGATTATATGAGCCCTTACTTAGATTTCACTGACACTGAAGTCGTCAATAAAAAATGTCAATCTGCTGATTAAGGAGAAGTACAGGTTATCGATTAACAAGTACTGGGACCGCAAGATCCGGTCAGTTAAGTCCAGTGACCCTAGTATGTTCCCTAAAATCAACAAGATATTCAGGAAAAAGAACGACAATGACCTTCCGTGTCTGAAACTTCAAAGAACTCACGAGAACACAGACGTACACAGGACAGCGCAAATAGATCCAGAAGAAGCCATCTTTGACGATGACTTTTTTATAATTGAAGATCCGAAGGAAAAAGTGGAGGCGGTGGGAGCTGCTTTCCAGCAAGTGTACAAGGTGAATGCTAGCATTCGCCCCAACCACGACCTGGAAAACAGAGCCCTACTTAATCATTTTTACCTTCGAAATGATATAACACAATGGCGAACTGAGAACCGCGGTTTCGTGCGGTTCAATGACGATTCCTTGGCAAATGCCATAATTGCCGAGCAAACGGGACCAAGTCTCTTGTTAGTAACGAAGGTTGAGCTTCAGATCATCTTCAACTCAATAAAAAATAAAAAGTCAGCAGGTGTCGATGGTATGTCCAACGTTGTACTAAGACATTTACCGATGGAGGCAATTGACATTTACACCACACTCTTCAATAATGCACTGAATAATGCATATTATCCAGTGCATTGGAAGACCGCTGTGGTTCATCCTCTCCCGAAAAAGGGAAAGGACAACTCCAACCCGTCAAATCTTCGGTCGATAAGTCTTCTTCCGAGCATCAGCAAAGTTTTCGAAAAAATCATCAATAGGGC
Organism: Eupeodes latifasciatus; assembly: GCA_920104205.1. Taxonomy (NCBI): domain Eukaryota; kingdom Metazoa; phylum Arthropoda; class Insecta; order Diptera; family Syrphidae; genus Eupeodes; species Eupeodes latifasciatus. The sequence continues at coordinate 385,774,764 of OV049924.1, read as the reverse complement.
TCTGACTAAGTGGGCTGCGGACAACAAAATAATTCCGGATAAACAGTTCGGGTTCAAGGCGGGTCATGACACAATTCATGCTGCGTCTAAACTCGTTTCTGATATCCAATGGAATAAAACAAAACAACAATGCACAGGTGCTGTTCTGGTTGATTTGGAAAAGGCCTTTGACACCGTATGGTTAGAGGGTCTTTACCTAAAACTGAGCAGGCTTGGCATAAGCAAGCCATTGTTGTAAATACTTTATGATATGCTTAACGGTAGAAAGTTTGTTGTCAAAAGTGGAAATGTAACTTCTACCACAAAATTCTTAATCAAAATTGGTCTTCAACAGGGAGCGGTGAATTCGCCGATTCTCTTCAGCATTTACACCAGCGATCTGATAGGTAGTCTTACAAAGGCAACTGCGTACGCCGACGATCTTATTGCGTACAGAACGGCCCAAAAGGAAGAGGTTATTAGAATTCTCTTGCAGCGTGATTTCGACAAGATTCAGCGATATTGCGACGACTGGAAACTGAAAATAAATGCCCAGAAGTCGGAAACAATTCTGTTCCGGACTCCGTTGGCTAGGGCCACGAGGGATACGTGCAAGAATTGGCGCAAGATGGTCATCGTTGATCTTCAAGAGCAGCTATTAGCGAGCAAAAGTGTAGTGAAGTACCTCGGTATCTGGTTAGATCAGTATTTATATTTCGACAAACAGATAAAAAAAAAAACAGGAGCCTTCGCTCTGACGAAACGGCTGTTTTTTAGCAGTCGGCTTGACCGCAGAGTGAAGGTAATTTGCTACATGGCCCTCATACGGCCGATGATCGTTTATGGTTGTCCTGTGTGGTTCAGCGTTGCCCCTTCCCAGATGGAGAAGTTTCGGGTGTTCGAGCGGCAGTGTTTACGACGCTGTACCGGCTTGTACAGAACAGCCGAATCTTCTTACGTGCATTACTATTCCAACGAGGTCCTATACAACGGGGCTCGAATCAACAGAATTGACAATTTCGTGATAAAACTCGTCCGAGGTCACATTGCAAGAGCTATGTCTTCGACCAACAATTTAATTTTCGGGGCGTTCTATCCGAACGACGAGTATTTTGAGAGTGCACACTTGAGCGGCTTCATTCCACCAGAGGCATTCCTCTTTTTAGACAGATGCGGTCTGATACAGGATAGATTGGCAGTTCCGCTAATCTACCACGTCAGACGACGAACCGTGGATAGGCGACTCCTGTACAATCGGGACGTCATGGCACAAGGCGGAGCAGAGCTCCTTCGGTTCAGTAGGGCTGTGTCCGAACGGGACCGAACTGATAGGGTGAAGCAGGAGAACCAGTTGTGGTGGCTTCAATCGGCACTTGATAGTGGGTAGTCGGGATGAGGTATTAAGCCTTGGCCGGCTTACATACTTGTTTTATAATTTTAGGGTTTAGTTTTAATTAAAATAGGCATGGTGGCACAAAAAAAAAAAAAAAAAAAACAAAATACAAAATACAAAAAAAAATATACACAAAAAATACAAGAAAAAATAAAAAAAAAAAATACAAAAAAAATAATAAATACAAAAATAAAAAAAAAAGATAACAAAATATGAAAAACCAAAAAACGTTAGATAGTTAGATTTGCTGCTGCGGTTGTTCTAGTTTTAAGTAGTTTATAGGTAGAATAGGTAGTTTTAGTTAGCTTTAAGTTTTATATTAAGGACCTTATTTTAAGTAGTTTTAACTAAAAATAGAAAAAAGGATATTGATATTAGTTTTTTTGAAATCTTCTAATGAATAAAAAAATAAATAAAATGGATTTGAAGTTAAATAGATCTTAGGGCCGAAAGGCATTAGCATTACGTATTATTGTTTAACTTAGAGTGTCCGTATGGGACCAGTAAGTTAGTTGTAAGTTATGGTTTATTAGGCTAGTTTTATGAATTTTTGTCTAGCTTTAAGATAGTCTTAAGAATGAATTAATAAAAATGAATTAAAAAAAAAAAAAAAGATTTCAACAAATCTTTTAGTACTAGGTTCCCCAATAGACTAGATTGGGTAAATAGTGAGCCCTACACCAACGACTCAACCATTACTATCTACACCGATGGCTCTAAAATGGATAATAGAGTAGGTGCAGGCTTTTACTCTGAAAGCCTCAACCTTGCCAAAGCATTCAGGCTCCCCGACTATAGCAGCGTCTTCCAAGCTGAGATCTTCGCAGTGAAAAACGCTGCTAAACATATATCCATGATGGCGATATCACACGCGGACATCACTTTTTTCATTGATAGCCAAGCAGCGATAAAAGCTATCTCTGCCACCCAAATCAAGTCAAAGCTTGTCTCTTGCTGTCGCGAAGAGCTAAAGGTTCTTGGCACACAGCATAACGTAAGACTCTGCTGGGTTCCTGGCCACAGTGATGTACCAGGCAACGAAAAGGCGGATGAACTTGCTAGGGAGAGCTCCACACTGGAACCCTCTCTGATAGACCATCATATAGGTATACCGTTATGTGAACTGAAACATAACGTCAGTAAAACCATCATTCACAAATCCAATGACAGATGGAATCTCCTAGAAACCTGTGTTAACACCAGGAAGATATGGCCTAGATACGATAAGAAAAGATCCGACTGGATCTTAACTCTTAACAAACCCTCCCTAAGATCCCTTATCGGCATTATTACAGGTCACAACCTACTCGGCTACCATAAGAAGAAGATGGGGCTCAGTACTGATGACCTTTGTAGAGGCTGTGGGGATGAAAACGAGCATGAAGACACTGCTCACTTTCTCTGACACTGTCCTTCGCTCTGTCTTGCTAGGAAGAAAACTCTAGGCAACTTCTTCTTTAATGAACTAGAGGAACTATCAGAACTGCCAGGCAAAAGCTTACTAAACTTTGTCAAGACCTCTAAATGGTTAAACGAACCACATGATTCATAGGTTATTATATCTTTTCAGGAAGTTACAACACTACGGAATCAGAAAATCTTTTAAGAAATACACAAATTGCTTTTTTGTAAGACGAATGGATAGGATAGTAGTTGAAATGACTATTAAAAATGAACATATTTATGATCGTACCAGTTTATTTCAATTGTAACAAATGGATGGATGAGTATGCGGAGCTTTTTAATTTCCTTTTAGAAGAAGGCATGGCAAATTTAATGCTAATTGGAGACTGCAACGCGAGGGTTGGGAACTCGCAGATACTGCAGATGCCGCCCGACTTCACCCCTTTATCAATTAGTTCAACCAGGTCAGCATGTGACGCAACGCTCGACACAAATGGAAAACTTATAGAAATGTGTGAATCGATTGGTCTGACCATGTTGAATGGAAGAACAAGAAGTGACAAAACTGGTAACTTTACCTTTTTCAGAGGAACTGCCAACTCCACAATAGACTACTGCCTTTTACGTGGAAAGTGGCTCGAGTACACAAAAGACTTAACGGTGGAACAACTGGTATACTCAAACCATCTTCCAGTGGTAATTTCTTGTGAGTTCACCAAAGACTCAGAACAACCCACCGAAAGCCTAAAACTCTTACCGAAACTTCAATGGAAGGAACGTTTCTTGCTGTCATACCAAACAAGACTTGACACAAGTCTGAGCCTTGTAAACGACGATCAAATTCAATCGATAAGGGGTGTTGAGTTATTGGTTGCATGTGTCGAACAAGCCGCCCAACCATTCCAAGCAAACCGTAGGCAAAAGAATTGGAGGGACCCATGGTTTGATGCAGAATGTGAAGCAGCTAGGAACAAATCTTTCAGGCTGCTTAAGCTAGTCAGGGCAATCAACTCAAATTCAGCAAAAATGATGTACCAAAATGCAAATGTGGCTTACAAAAATCTCTGCAAGGAAAAACAAAAACAATATTCTCTTTCCCTCATGGTAAGGCTGAACGCAGTAAGAGATAGCAGCTCTTTTTGGAAATTAGCGCGTGAACTAAATGGGATACCTTTCGTTAGGAAAACCGAAATTAGTACGGGACTATTAGCAAATCATTTTCAACGATTACTAGACCCTTCCAAATACAGCTAGCTTATCCTTGGATCGAAAACGAAATTCTGGATCAAGCATTCACAATTCAAGAAATAGCGACTGTCCTTCACAGATGTAACAACAACAAAGCTCCAGGAGACGATCGCGTTCCCTATGAATTTTATAAATATGCTTCAGAAAACTTTTTAATAAAACTAACAGATGCATACAACTACATCTTCATGAGCGATGACTTTCCGGAAAGTTTCCGAAAGAATATCATTTTCCCAATTTTCAAAAAGGCGACGTGGCATATCTTTTATGAACTCTGTCATGAAAATCTTTACAGGTTTAATTTTAGACAGACTTACGCTTTGGGTTCAAGATAACAATCTGCTAAGCGAATATTAGGCTGGTTTCAGAAAATAATAATCAACGGTGGACAATATATTTTCTTTGACGTGTATTGCCAGATCATTCCTATAACGAAAGGAAAGAAGTTATACACTTTCTTCATTGACTTCAAGTCAGCTTTCGATTCAATTGATCGGAATGCATTGTTTTACAAGTTAAGCTGCTTAGGTATATCCACAAAAATGTTGAATACGCTGAAAGGACTTTACGCGGGCAACCAAACAACGGTATGGAATGGAACAGAAAGATCTGAATGGTTCCACACGACATCAGGTGTTAAACAAGGTTGTCTTCTGAGCCCAGTTCTATTTTCTCTTTTCCTAGATGATCTCACTACATTTTTACCTGGTGGAATTAGTTTTTCCGGTGCTACATTTAAAGCACTATTATATGCAGATGATGTTGTCATATTTGCAGAGACTCCAAATATGTTGCAAATAATGATAAACAAACTCCAATCATATTGTAACCTATGGAATCTGACTGTTAATACCAATAAATCGAAGGTAATGGTATTTCGAAACGGAACAGGACGATATGCAAGAGAAGAAAAATGGAAATGGGAAAATGTAGATCTTGAGGTGGTGAGGGAGTATAAATATTTAGGGGTAATCATAACGCCATCACTATCTCTACAAAAACATTTAAAGGCAAGGCTAATCGAAGCAAAAAAAGCTATCAACTGCAACTGGAAAGGAGTCTTAAGTAAGAAACATATTGCCCCAAGCACAAAGTTTAAACTATTTGAGGCCGTAATGCGATCGATATTATGCTATGCTGGCCAGGTATGGGGATTTCAGCAGTATGAGGAGGTAGAAAAACTTTTAAGATATTTTATTAAAAAAAATGTTCTGGCTCCCAGAAAATACACCTACCTATATGTTGCACCTAGAAACAGGAGTGGCACCACTCTATATCTTCACATTGAAGATGCATCTGCAATATATATTTAAAGTTATAGAGCTACCAAACCATCATCTACCTAACACAATCGTTAGACATCTGCTTTCTAGGAAATCCCAGTTCTTTGAAGAGTGGACTCGACTTGGTCTTGAACATGACATCCAGTTGCTAGAATCAGGTATAGAGGATTCGAGAACTTTATGCCCACTATTGCTTGGAAAAATTGAAGCATCATTTTTTGCAAAATTTGGAGAGTCGGCTCAACAAAGTGAGTCCCGAATCCTATATGGACAATTAAATTACGACATGGGTGTGAACAATTATTTCGACGATCGATATCCTATCAGTACAATACCCTTAATTTTCAAAACCAGAGGGGAATTGTTGCGTTTAAATTACCAACCACACGACTCAAACGACAACACTCGGTGCACATTATGTAATCTCCAAGAAACCGAAAATGTAACGCATTTCCTAGGAAGATGCCCTTTCCTTCAGACAATCCGACGCGCTTTCTGGGGAAAAAACGTCCTCAGCAATGATGATATCATTTTAAATTTCAATGGTGAAAACTGGACAGCATTGTCCAGTTTCGTCCGCACGGCGCTGAACTATAGAAAACAAATTATCAACCAAGCTTTTTAAAAATGATCGAATACCTCATTCAATTTTCTTTTTAACATTAAAACTATAATTATAATAATTAATATACTATAATAATTAGAATACATTTATGTCTTTGTATATAAATTTAAACTCCTTTTTTCTGGCTGGCGGCAAAAGCCAATGCTATACTTTGTGAATTTTTAAAACAAATATGTAAATCAATTTTCTGCTTAATAAAATCACACATTTTACTACTACTACTACTACAACACTGGATCTACATTGATCTAAGTATGATGGTAACAACATCAACTGTCATATTTGAAAATGAATAAGGACTTTTTCGTTACAATAAAGAAACACAACTTACTGGGGAACGGTACCTTGTAAAAGAAGTTTTTGTGTTATATCTCCAGCCAAAAACAATGAGTGGTAGCACCTTTAAGTTGTTGTTGTTGTTGAAAAACATTCAATGAAATTAAAAGGAATGGTCAAGTCTAACAAGCTGACATTCTAGTACGAATAGTACAATAAAAAATAATAACAATAATAAGTTAATATTAATGTTGTTGGTAGTATTTTCAAGTGAAAGATAATCAAGTAAAATTTCAAGTTTGAAATTAATGACATCTGAAAAATTAACTAGCCAAACTTCATTTGTTCGTCAAAACGTGGGTAGGAAGATTTGCTCGTTCAAAATAAGGGGATTTTTTATAGAGTTTGAGAACTTGTAACTGAAGCTCTCCACCAAAATTCAGCTCTGTCGCAATTTTTTGAAGTAAGTACTTTTTGTTATCCAATTTTCCGGGACTATTCTTCAAAAACCAAACATAAAAGAGCACCGTAGTTCCCGTGGCGTGTTGGCTAGGGCGTAGTACTGTCATGCCAGAGGTCTTGTGTTTAATTCCTGCCTGCCATTTTAAGTTTTTTTTTTCACGGGAACTGCCTCTAGCGAGGAATCGAGAAATTTTCCAAGAGTAATTCTTGTCATCAAAAGTGCTTTCTCAAATTAGTCGTGATTCGGCTTAAGATCGTAGGTCCATACAACATTCATCCCCTTACTCGCACACAGAAATAGTTGAGAGTTGTAAGTCACTAGACCCTAGTTCTTAATGGACTCTTGCTCCAACTATTTTATTTATTTTTAAACGTGGAAGATATACTTTGATAACAGCATCGATTTTGAATATCAAAATCTATTGAAATAACTTACATAGATTCGACAAATGTACACTTCTTGTTAAATATCCGAATAGGGCTCATTATTTGGCACAGTTGAGCCCCTAACAAACCTTTTTGGTGCTTATTTCCGAGACCTGAATTAGGTATGAATTTTAAAAATCATAATCATAGGTACTCACAATCGGTTGAATGAGTAGTGATTTTTTTCAAAAAAGGCCAAACACAAAAGCTATTTTCATTTAAAACCTTCCTGTTCTTTCCTAGGGGTTTCTGTTTCACATTTTTAATGGATTTGTATATCTTTTTTTTTTAAGAAAATTGAATTACTTAACATAGCTCGATGTCATTAAATCTACTAAAATCCAAATCATTCCATCATTCACAACCACCTTCCATTTTATCATATTTGAATAACGACAAAATAAAAAAATTGAAAGAAAACAAATTAGCATCAAAACGTACACAAAAAAGGACCAAAAACGATAAAAAATCTTAAGGTAAGTCGAAAATGAAAACAAGAAGAAATTACAACCATTAAATCGAATCAGATCAATATCAAAGGAACCAAAAGCAAAGCCAAGGAAAAGGACTCGCTTGTTTATATTCAAATTGCTATTAGAACTGATTCCTTCAAGACCTAAATTTAATATTCAAGGAGTAATAATAATTATTATCCTCTGTACACCTTTCGAATTTTGTGTTAATTTTCTTTCAATAACACCACCGCGCCCCGCACCATACCACACCAGTGAGCACCGTGCTCCTCGTGGAATCGGAATGGATGGCGGGAATTATTTTCATTTGTGAAATTCGATTAGGAATGTAAATTTTCAAACAAAGAATATAGTTGTTGGAAATGGAAAAAGAGAATCGCACTTGAAGAAATCGGAACAATCTAATCGAAGTTATCCTGCTTCTGATATAGCAGAGGCAGAGGAATACAGGATACAAGAACAGCATTCGATACATGATTTTGAGGATGGAGGCTGTTGGTGGTAATTCGACTTGTTTTTGTAAAATGGAGACTTGAAATACAATCAATAAGGGTAAGCTATGGGTTCGTAAAAAATACAATAATTTTCTCTGTTACAGTGTTTTAGAGTGCCCCCAAATTAAAATTTTAAGAAATTATAATCTTAGAACCATAAAATAGAATAATAAAACAGTTGGCGGTCAACTCTGTCTCTATCATGGACTGGTGGAAGTCAGGCTGGTTCTTTGAATCTGGCGAATATGGTGGGGCTTGTCTACAAAGGTTTCCCATCCCATTAAAAAGCCAACGACAACAACGATAACGGCTAAACGAAACGTTAGAACGCTCCACAGAGCCGAGGGTGCAGAACAGCTGCAAGAAATTAGGTGGCTTGGGAGTTGTGTTTTCTAGAAAAACGAATATAACGTAGGTATAGTTTTTGTGTGATCTAAAGCTCCGAATGTCAATGACAAAAAATCAAATCAAGAAACTCTTCGAAGATGACATCCAGCAGATGATAAAAGCTTTGAAATTTCGTGATACTTTTCTTTCGCTTCTTCTACTGAATCTGTACCCGATACAATGTATGAATTTTCAGTTCCAAAACATGCCTCACTTTCATTTTGGACTATGTACTGATCCATCTTGAACCCTGACCAGAATGCTCTCCGCTCCGCCTAGCATTAGTCTGTTGCCTGTTCCTAACATGGGATATCCGGTTCGAAGGACCAAAATGTTTTGAGTTGTACTAGAAAAATAAATTTAACTTGTGCAAAATGAAGATGAAATTGAATGAAACACACTTTTCGAATTTTTAAATACAAGTGAGTATACATTTATTTCTGCAATCCATATCACATTCATGTCCTAAGAAATATATTTAACACATATGTATACATCATGCATATGTACATGATTCATATGAAATATTTAACGAAGACATCTGATCGCGTTCTGTGTGATCTATGGGCGGCAGCATCCAATAACAGCTGTCACAGTTTTTGTTCAGCAGTTATTTGCTTTGAACAAATAAGACCAACATCTGACTTTATTCATGACTTTTTATTTTGTTCTTTTAAATTTGATGTTAGACAATCAAGAAGTAAAAGGACTTTTAGTTATCGATCCTATAGATCTTTAAACTTGACTAATATACTAGAAGACGTTCATAATAATGAGAACTGGATTAATATACTTTATATAGCTGACGTGTCACTCAAAGTGTCTCTTTTTAACGAATTATTGACTGACCTATACAATGAATATGTACCAATAGTACAAAAAAGAATTAAAGGTAAAAATTGTCCATGGTACAACTGTGACATTGAGAAACTTATTCTTGAAAGGGATCAGTTTTTTAGGCGATATAAAAGAAATCCTTCATCATATAACAGGAACCAATATATCTTCTCTCGCAATCGAGTTACAAATCTTATTCGTTCGAGTAAAAGATCGTACTTTTCTCAAAAACTAAATGTCTCTTTGAGTTCTAAGGAGCTTTGGAGAAACTTAAAAGAAATCGGTGTTGCTGAGAACAAAAATTCGTCTAATTGCCCCATTGATCCACAAGTGATGAAGTCAGTATTTGATCAACCAGTTCCTAGCTCAACATGTAACTTGCATATTAGTGAACATGACAATGCTTTCGTTTTTAACTGTGTTGATTCTCATGAATTAAGTAAAGCTATCAGGTCCATTCATTCAAATGCTATTGGTTCGGATAACATCTCTCCAAAGTTTATTAAGTTAATTTTACTTGTCATTTTCACTCCGTTGCTACATATAATAAATACATGTATATACAGCAGTGTTTTTCCAGAGCAATTGAAGCATGCAACAGTCTTACCTATTCCTAAAAAGAGCAAACCAATTGAACCATCTGACTTCAGGCCAATTAGTATACTTCCTTTTTTCAGCAAAGTTACAGAAAAACTTTTAGCTGACTAAATAATATCTTTTTTACAATTGAATAACGCTTTAACTAAATGGCAATCTGGTTTTCGAGCTAAACATAGTTGTGAATCGGCTGTTTTGAGGGTAACAACAGATTTTCGTAACTTTCTGGATCATGGACAACTAGGAATAATGGTTCTGCGTGACTTTTCAAAAGCATTTGATAGCATAGATCACAATATTTTATTGTCTAAGTTAAGTAATGATTTCAGTTTTTCAAGGACGGCCATAAAATTCTTGCAAAGTTATTTACTAAATAGAACTCAAGCAATAAGAACTGATATTGGGACGTCCAGTCTCTATAACATGAACAGTGGAGTTCCCCAGGGATCCGTTCTTGGGCCTCTGTTGTTTTCATTGTATATCAATGGCTTACCTGATGTAGTTCAATATTCCTCAGTTCATATGTATGCAGATGATGTTATAATTTACAACTTTTGTGAACCGTGTAACCAGGATTGTTGTGTTACAGAAATAAATAAGGACTTAGCTAATATTCATAAATGGGCAGTTTCTAATAAACATCATCTAAACCCTGCAAAAACAGTGAGTATGGCTTGTTCTCGAAGACAAATAAATATAGAAAATCTTCCTATGACTACTTTGAATGGACAAAATATTGAATATGTGACGAAAGTGAAGTACTTAGGTTTTCAAATAAATAATCATATAACATGCTGTGATGCAATCTCTGATGCCATACGAAGAATTTATTTTACACTAAGATCTTTAAGACCGTCATCACACTTTTTAAATTCAGATTTAAAAAAACATCTTGTTAAAAGCTTGATACTACCATTTTTTATTTATAACTCGTCCGTTTATCCTGAGTTAGATTTTGAATGCAAGCGAAAACTAAATGTTGCGTTCAATGACTGCCTTCGCTTCATTTATAACATTCCGCGATTCGTAAGTGTTTCCAATATTCAAACCTCACTTCTAGGCTTAAGCCTTGAAAACTATCTTAAACGTAAGAATGTGATTTTACTTCACAACATAATTCATAAAAATAGTCCGAACTACTTGGAAGAACTACTTCGTTTCGCCCAATCAAGGAGAGGCCTGAAAATAATATTGCCGCGCTACACACATACGATTGCAGAGAGATCATTCTTCGTGTCCGTTGTTCGACTGTGGAATAGTCTACCAGTCGAATTGCAGACATTAACCTCATCAACTCTGTTCAGGGAAAAGGTATCTTTGTTTTTCTCAGCTTCATTAAACTAATTTAAAATAAAACTTAGCTTTTTTTTTATTTTCTTGTTTTAATGTTTAATTTACATTGTCTTTTATTTAACTTATATTTAAAAATAAGTAAATCTAAATTCTACTGTAATATTTCTATTTTAAGTATTAGTCAAACATGTAAACCTGGTAATTGTTGATTTAAATACATCTAAAAGATTCATTATCTTGTTTTATATTGTTAAACAAATTAAAATAAATACAAATACAAATACAAATACCCAAAACACCACGTGCCACGGGGTAGGGTTTCTAGTCAGCCAAATAATAGAACGTTAAAATCATCGCCTTTAACACGATGAACGAAAAGCTATGCATTCTTCGCGTGCGAGTCAAATTTAAGAACATAAGCCTCATTACCGTTCACGGACCTACTGAGCAGTCCCCATATGATGAAAAAGATTCCTACTACGAACTGATAGTAACAACAATGCCACAATACGAGTAGGTCGAGAGCCAGTCAGGCAGTACATTGGCACCCACAGCATACATGAGAACAATAATGACAATTGACTTAAAGTCATACAAAATGGTCGCATCCAAGAATTTGATCGGTGCTAGTACTTGGTTCCCACGTAAAGATATCCACAAGGTCATTGAATATCTCCGAATGTAGTGGTCACTGGTAACCAAATAGACCACGTGTTGATAGATCGTCAACACAGTACCAGTCTGATCACGGTACGTTCGTATAGAGGTGCCAACATCGACTCGGATCAATAACTTGTTGGTACGTGTATGATGTTCCGAGGGTAGATTGCCAAGACTAGAAGCAGTGCATTCGCTCCCCTGCTGAGTGATGAAAATACCAGCAATTACTACATGGACGCGGTAAGACTCGCAAGTTTTGCCGGGCAAAGAAGAAGGGTAGACACGCGTTAAGACTAAAGTCAAGTAGAGAGCGGAGCGACCGGTTTGATGATGAATATAAATGCCACCTCTAAAGTGCTAAGATTCACACGGCCACCACAGCGAAACAACTGGTTTGAGGATGAGGGACGGCAAAGCGCACGCAGCTAAAAAACAAGTATACAAAACGTTCCACAGAAGGACCAGAGGTGCTCGCGAGCCTTACCAGCAGAAGAATAGAGAGGAACACCGGCTTATCAGAAGAAAAATAAGGGAACATGAGAAGCTCGCGATCAAGGAGATAAAGAGATGTCACAACAGGAATGAGGTTCGTACATTTTCCAAAAGGTTAAAAAACCTCCTGTAGAGACGATCAGGGAAACATCGTAGTAGATCCGCAGTCTATGCTGTGAATATGGAAAGACCACTTCTTTAAACTATATAACGGCGATGACTAATCGAATTCTACTGAAAGGGAGATGTCACCATTCAACCTTGGCGACGCAGAACAACAATTCGAAGTGAAGATAGCTATATCTAAGTTAAAGTCCAACAAAGCTGCTGGAGCTGACGGCATCGCTTCCGAATTATTCAAAGCAGCAGACGATGACTTAGTAAGGAGTATGCACCAACTCATCTGCAAAATATGGTCGGAAGAAACCATGCCCGATCAGTGGAATCTCAGCATTGTTTTCCCCATCCTCAAGAAAGTATACCCTCTGAAGTGGGCCAACTATAGAGACATCAGTCTCCTGAACATCGTGTAAAAGATGCTTTATGCCGTATTCTGTGAACGTCTGAAGCCGTTCGTGAACAACCTTCAGAGCAGGAAAGTCCACCATTGAACAAATATTCACACTACAATATATCGTTTCAAAAAACCCATGAACATCAAATCAATACCCACCATCTATTTATCGATTTCAAGGCCACGTATGACAGAATCTATAGAGAAGAACTTTACAGAGCACTGTCTAGTTTTGGCATCCCTGTCAAACTTGTTCGTTTGTGCAATATTAAGATGGCGTGCAGCTGGTGCTTCAAGGTCGGAAGCTGGAGCTGAGGATTGGACCTTGTCACTGCAAGATGGGAATGTCTTAGGATGTTTCGAGAGAAAAAATTTCCCGGTGAGTTTTCGTTCCATGTGCATAGATGGAGAGTGGAGGAGACGCATGTTGGTTGAGGCCCATGTCCGCCCCAGACTGTAGCGCCACCTAGTAATTAAGTAAGTTCGTATTTAATTGCCGGTATTTATGAAGACAGTCAATATTCATTAGAGCAACTTTTTTTGACGCCGAGCTATGTCTCTATATTTGGAAACAAAAAATCACAGGGTACCAGCTCTGGGAGTAGGGGTTTTCGGGATGTTGGTTATTCTGTAGTCTGAATGTTTGGGATTTTGGGTTTTCGGAACTTGGAATTTTCGAATTTTGGAATATGGCAGTTTATGACAGTTAAGTAAAGTGCTCCTAGTCACTTGTTTCAAGGACATGTACATGTTTATCGACCAAATGAATTACTGAAAATTAAGTTTTGCACCTAAAATTTTGGCCATAGTTGTGTGTTAAATTTTACCAGATGCCTGGTTACCATATATAGAGGAACTGTCGAGGGTTCCTTTTAGAAGTTTTCTTACCATTAAAGCAGTTTCATTCGACTCACTTTTGTTTGTGTTTTCTTTTTAAAATTGCTTAATCCAAATAGAATCTCTTCCTGCGAATAAAATCGCAAGGGAAGTTTGCATCAACTTTGCTTCGATATTCGTCCTTTTGTATTTTTTTTATTTCGGAGGACTCTTTTATTGAATTGGAAATGGCTATTGTTATGCAAATCATTGAAAAGGAAGCTAATTTGATTGTATTTTTGTGTCTGTCTTAGGATATGTCGGAGCATATTGCAATCGAATTGACATTGGTTAATTGAAATCGATGAAGTAGCTAAGGTACGTCTCGTTGTCGGTTGTAGGAAGGAGTTTTCCATTAACTTTACTTTTTTTTAACTCTTAGACCTTGGCTTTTCTTTTCCTATATATGTATGCGCCACGTGTGTCAGTTAGAGCCTGCAACCCTAGTTTATTTTGTTCTGGTAAATCATTGACCTTCCTTCCTTGAGAGTTTTACAATCATTCTGGGATTCCTTGTGTTCTTATGTGGTTTCTTTTTCTGAAAAATAAATAACTTGGAAAACGAAGGAAAGCTGTTTTTGTGATCCTATCCTTGGACTATATACTTTACCACCTTTATGTACGTATGTATGTTTTAGGCTTTTTTGTTGGTTTTGGTCCTGATGGACGATGCCCATGTGACTTTTGAACCGTAATATCTCAAAGTGTCACTATTTTGGGATACATTTTCTTAGAATTGACTTAAGATCATGATGTTTAACATTTTTAGGGAAAGATATGTACGTACATATTATGTGTGCTTGGCCATAATGCATCAGTACCTAAAGTTACTTTAGCTCGTGTTTATTAAGAAATTTGTTAATCAACTTGAAAGTATAAATAACCTCAATCGAAATGTTTGGTATGTGGTGTAAAAGAGGCTTCTTTGGTTATTTATGAACAAGGTAATGGAATATTTTTTTGGTTCTTGAATTTATTACATTTAATGCACTGTAAATTAAACCCAAATAAAATTAAGGGAAGAACAACAATTGCTGCTCCATGGGAATAGCTTATTCAGATGAAATGCACCTCTACTTTTTTCCGAACTCAAATCTCGTGTTAAGGAGCTTTTAAAAATAAAATAACACAACAAAGTTTAAATCAATAAATAGTGGGATGATTTTGAAATCCTTGTCTTCTTTTTAAAGTTTAAATCATTTAAGTTTAAGTCATGAATTAAGAGTCTTAATTTGCCTCATTTGAGCTATTTTCGCTTCTGCACCGGACATTAATAATACCTATCTTGCTTTCAAGTCCAAGTGTAAATAGTTTGATAAATATTACAACATACTCATTTAAATACATACCTACAACTTTTTAGATCGACGAATGCTATTGCTTTTAAAAACATGTACCTGGGGGCAAACGGAGATTTCAAACAACTTTGCTCAGCCAAAAATACAATAATTTTAAGAGTACCTTCATACATTCAGCTTTGTAATCCAAGACCAAGACTTGGGTGTTTTTGAACTGGATGCACCATTATCCTTCAACGAAAACAACAAAGTTTCAGGAAGTGGATAACGGTATTCTCTTAAAAAAGCCAAACTAATTGTCTGGACTAAGAAATTGCAACAGAAATGTTTGAAAAGGTTAAAATACCTTGCATTTCTGAATTAAAAAACATTACCACTTCCTGAGAGAAACTATGCGTTTCATCAATAAATCCTTGAAAGGGAACGATTGAATAATCAATATCAAAACTGTTTCCCTCCATTAAAACTCCATCAGCAGCAAGATATTGTGTTACTGGTGGATCTTGATGAAATCGCAACCTATAGGTTTCTAAGGAATTCTTATGTAAAATATTTCCTAGATAAAGAATTTTGTCCAGAATTGCTTGGTTCCAATTGTCAACAGGAACAATTTGTAACATGCACAGTGCTATAACAGAGTTACTAGTGCGCTGTTTATTTTTAAGTTCTCCGAAAATTTCATTGTCTTAGCTTATAGATCCAAGAATTATTTTTGGGTAGGCAATTTCATTCAGGTTAACATTTACATTTTGTCTTTTTATTTTATTATTATTATATTAAGTGACTTTTTTGAAGTTTTCTTCAATAAAAAAATTGCCTTCTTTTGTTTCTTTCCCATTTTTATACTAGATGAATCAATGTAACAAAAGCTTAGCTGAACTGATTAAAAGAAAAATTTTACGTGCATTGAAGGAACAAAATATTTTCGTCAAATCGCTTGTAATTTTATGTGGATGATTTTTGTTGCAAAATTTTCGAATACTTGTTTTATTTTTTTTTAAATCTCGATTTTTTCCTACAATATGTATAGACCCCAAGAATTCGATAAAAACGAACGTAGGTATTTAGCTTTTGGTTTAAATTTAGAGAGCGGATAAGTTGGGACTTGATATCAAATATGACTTCAACGTTTGAAATTTTATTAACTTCCCATAGGAAGTTATTGTAATGGGTCCGATTTGACAAATTGAAAATTTTGACATTTCTCGACGTTTCAAGGTCCCTAGAGTCGAAATAAAAGATTTTTAGAAAGATGTCTGTGCGTGCGTGTGTACGTACGTCCGTACGTTCGCGACGTTTTTTTCGTCGTCCATAGCTCAAGAACCAGAAGAGATATCGACTTCAAATAAATTTTGTTATACAGATAATAAGGCAGAAAGATGCAGAAAGGGCTCTCAAGAAAATTGCGTGGGTGGTTTTTTTACCATAGCAGTTTAAAAAAAACGTGAACATTTTGGTTAAACCTAAATATCTCATGAACCAATGACGCTAGAGACTTGAATTAAATTTTATATTATATATTGTAACGTGATACAAAACAATTATATTTTTGGAAAAAAATCCAATTAACGGTTTTTTTTATAAATCAAAAAAACTGAAAAAAAAATTTGTCACCTCGAAAATTTTACGACTAAAATATGATTTCATGTCCAAAACAATTTTGTGCAATGAAGAATAATGTTTTTGACATCTGATAAAATTTTGAGAAAAATCGAATTGACAGTTTTTTTTACAAAAAGTAAAAACCTAAAAAAAAATTAATAAAAGTTGGTAAAAATTGATTTTCGACTCAAATATCTTTTCAAAACTTTGAGTTATTGGCTTTAAACTACTTTTATCTTTCAAAAATATTGTTGTCAACATTCAGTAAAATTTTGAAATAAATCGAATTGACAGGTTTTTTACAAAAAATTAAAAACCGAAAAAAAAATTAAAAAAAGTTGGTAAAAATTGATTTTCGACTCAAATATCTTTTCAAAACTTTGAGTTATTGGCTTTAAACTACTTTTATCTTTCAAAAATATTGTTGTCAACATTCAGTAAAATTTTGAAATAAATCGAATTGACAGGTTTTTTACAAAAAATTAAAAACCGAAAAAAAAATTAAAAAAAGTTGGTAAAAATTGATTTTCGACTCAAATATCTTTTCAAAAATTTGAGATAACGGCTTCTGACTAATTTTAACTTATAAGAAATATTTATTTCAACATTCGATAAAATTTTGAGAAAAATCGAATTGACAGTTTTTTTTACAAAAAATAAAAACCTAAAAAAAAAAACAATACTAAAACTTGGTAAAAATTTACTTTCGACTCAAACAGCTTTTTAAAAATTACAAATATTGGCTTCAAACTTATTTTATTTCACAGAAAATATTGTTTCCGATATTCAGTAATTTTTTTTATAAAAATTCAACAGTCCGTTTTTTCATAAAAAAATAAAATCTACAAAAAATAGTACGCAAATTTGGTAAAAATTGATACATATAGACAAACTTTTAAGCAAGACAAATCGACAGACGGGATGGGAAGTTATCAGTGTGGGTCGCATCCCAGCCTCTTTTTTTGCATGGAATGCACGTTCTATTTAAATTAATTGCATCTTTTTCCCCAAAAAATTAAGACAGTATTGATATGGGGTACATTTTTTTCGGGTGCAAAAGCAAATAGTGCGCTTATGGCGGAGGGAAATTTGTTTGTCGAAAATAGAAATTTAGTCAGGACGAATCATCATCATATTATATTATTTCGTTAGCATGTCTCCCTTTTTCGGCTCTCATACGGAACTAATTTTAACAAATAAGTTGTCAAAACAAAGAGAATTTTCCATAGACTATGCGAATTGTATTTTATTGTATATTCGTTTATAATTTGTTGAAAAAACTTATCTTTTTATTGTAATAAAAATATGAAATACTCGGAAAATATTATGTTAAGGGAAATGGTTTGTGTATTTGAATGAACTTATCGAATACACACCATTTTTTGTCGGTAAGCTAGTTTCCAGGTATTTCATATCTTTTGGGATAAGGTCTTTCTTCGCGCGATTCATCCCAAGACACAACTCATCCTAGGACAACTCATCCCGGAAATGAAAAATACTTGTAAGCATACTTAACGAAAACAATTGTTTGTGTATTCAACTAGTTCGTTCAAAGCTTTTTTTTTTGGATAGCTTTATTTTAATTTCATATTAGAAGAACCAGGATGGAAAATAAATTATCTGAGGATAAGAAAGAGGAAGAACATGTATGTTTAAATTGTTAAGCGATCGTCTATTGGTTGTGTAGTTAGGTAGGTGTCTAAAACGAAACGAATAGAATAGTAGATAAAGACATGTTTATGATGATAATGAAGGAATGTTATTGGTAGGTAGAAGGTACTTACTACAATCCAATCACATTCCTTCTTTCCTACAAGTTTTCAGGGCAAACATGGAGTTATTACGTTCAGTTTATTTTTTTCGTTAAAGTTTAAAAAAAAACAAGCATACGAACAGGTACAAGAAATTGCTATTCATGTGTTGTTTACAGTCAGACTCTTGTGCGTTTAGGATTTTAGTTATGAAGTGACACGTAAGCAGTAGTTGTAGGGATTGTACGTAATACCTATATAGGTATAATGTGTATAGTGTATACGTTAAAAATGTGATTCTAATAGAAAAAACATATGTATACTCTTTCTGCCCCGTTTCTTTAACTTGTACTAAGTATTTATTCTTTTATATAGGCGAATGCAAGTAAAATATGTGTTATTGTTATAAAAATACAAAAATATGTACCAAATGCATTAATTTGGATAAAAGATAGGAATGTTATTAAAATGCGCTCTTTCGGGCTCATGCTCAGGATTTGATCTGGTGAGATGGGAGGGGGTTACATTTAATACAGTTAAAATAATTAAAAAAAAAACTATTTTAAGATTCAAAATTTTACCTGAAAAATAAGTTTGTTTTCAAAAATTTAAATGCCATTTTATAAATAAAAAAACCCTTTATTTTTTCAAATTTTTTTTTCAAAAATCGTTAGAGCGTTTTTTTTTTAAATTAATTTCTTATATATACAATTCTTCAATTTTGTTCTAAAAATATTTTTGGTATGCAGTTGTTTAGGTAGTGATTGTAAATATACGCTCTACATTTGAATTTCGGTTAAAAATTTTTACCCGTTTTTGAGATATAGGTTAGGTTAAAATAGCACTTTTGATAATAAAATATTGTTAAGGCAATATAAGAGCTCGTTTAAAAAAAATTATTAAAATCGGTTCATAAGTTGCTGAGAAAATTAAAAAAACAAAATAATGATTCTATGAGCTGTACCTTTCCGGAGCAATACAAAAATATGTTTTCTTACTAAAAGAAGCCAAGTTAAAAAATAAAATTTTAGAGAAAATTTAAAAAAAATCTATCGGCTTGTTTTTGAGAAAATTCGAATTTTCGTTTTTTGACCAAAAAAATTGTATGGGGGCCACTGTTAGTTTTGAACTTAAAAAAAAAATAAAAAAACGCCTAACGCGAATCTGCTGAAAACCTTAACTTCCAAGTTTGAGCTCAATCGACCCAATGGTTTAGGCTGTAGGAGCGTGGACAGGCAGACATGACAGACGGACGGAATCGCGGGACCAATTTTTTCGACTTTTCTACCATCGTAATATAATGTTTGATTAAAATCTCGAGTTTGAAATTTTTTACGAATGCAAAACTTGTCATATAGTTCCTATACATATGTCGCAAGTAAAAAATAAGAAACTCTACTTTTGCTTTGTTGATTTTAAAGCTGCATTTGACACAGTTAACAAACAGGCTATGATATACAAATTGGCATCTATTGGTGTATCCCGTAAGACTTTATTGCTCTTTTCCAATTGCCTCGCGACATTAAGTGAAGCAGTATGGGCCTAGTTTGACAAATGGTTCACAATATCTGCAGGTGTTCTGCAAGGGTGCATTTTGAGCACTTTACTTTTTGCACTTTTCATTGATGATATCTGTTTCTTTCCTGGTTGAATAATCTTTGGTGAAAATCTCATAAGGGTGATATTGTAAGCAGATAATCTTGATTTGCTGTCTGACAACCCGTTAACACTTCAACTCCAATTAAAAAGACTCCAGCAAAATATTGCAAAACTTGGAATCTACATATCAACGTTCAGAAAACGAAGACAATGAAATTTGAGAGTCGTCCAAGTAGAAGACAATCTAACGGTGCGGGATTTCAAATATTTGGGAGTGCTGTTAACCTATAACTTAAACTTATGCAGGCTTGCTAAGGAAAAAAGGATTGAAGCTAAGCTAGCACACAATACGATGTGGCAAAATTGTTATCTCATCGGAAAAATCTGATTTGATTATTAGGAGAAATACCCTGTTGACCAGTGAATTTATTCGCTGATGAGGTGGGAAATAGAAAAATAAGTTAGAAGTCAGTTAGAGTGACAAAAAAAGGACTTTTGTTTTAAACAAAGTATAAATAATATGTGGGATTACATTGATATTTGTAATTCTTTTAAAAGGCTTTATCTACACTATTTTGTATGGAATATAACATGATTTAAATGTCTTCCATGGCTTCTCTATGTTGACTCATAAATCTATTTGAATTTGACCGATGGTATTGGTTAAGTTGGCTAAGTTTTGTGGCGTTCTTAAAAGGCATGCGACTTTAGAAAATTATTCAAGTAAGGCTTTCTCACAACACCTGCTGTCGTTGGTGGTTGCTACCATCAGGTTAGGGACCAGTTATAGATATCATTGGTTTTCATCATTGAAACAAATCATTGCATTTTTTTTTTGATAGGTTGATTATAGCTTTAATTGAAAATTTCTGTCATTAAGCACAAATTTCCTGATTGGAATGAAGCATTCCTGATTGGAATTCAGCAATTGAGGTTAAATTTGATCATTGAAAGTACAAACTGGCAGGTGGGAATACAAAGAAAATGGAATGCTTTCAGTGGAACGGAACTACATATGTACGTTCCGAAATTTAAAATCAACAATCAGCAGTCCATTGGAAACGATTTCACTATTGAAAAATTAAAAATGAGCTAGAAGAATGTTCTGAGTCATATAAAGTCTTATTTTTCAGTAAAATAATATTCTACGACTTATTAGCTTCCTTTTGACACCGAACATAACAAATTTGAATATCTTAATCGATTTCAAATCTCGAAACGAAATGTTCCATGAAGGAAGCCAATGATAGCTACAACTGACACTTTATGGAAAAAATGATGGCCTAGCCAACGTCGTAGTCTTGATTCTCAAAGAAATTTGGACTGAAGACGCCACTAATCTAAAGTCCGTATCAAAGAGTGATTTTTTCGAGCTGTAGGGTATGCTCTTGGACCTCATGTGGATTAAAATATTCCTTAATTCGGCAGTCTTCTTTGTTGACGTACGTGGACGTCTTATCACAGAACGTTCCTCATTGTCTTATATGGTTGTTTGCCTTTAGCTCATGGTTCAGTGCAAGTAACGATGACAGAGTTTTTGTGAGCGATGTAAATTCAATTCCTTCGGATTCGCTAAAAGTGTTCTATGCTGCTGGCTTATAAAACCGTAATATCGTAGACCAGTAGTTGGTCCCTTTGTAATACCACATGAACCTAAAAATAATTTTATTTCGTTAAATAGTTTGGAGCTAAAAATAAAGCCCCTCAAAGGCTTAAATGTTTGAATTTATAAGATCACTAGGATCATTTTAGCAGAAGTCTTCTACGTGGATATACCGATGATAGATATGTTAAGTTCTTCTTTTCAAGTTCGTCAGCTTCTACAACCCTACAACCCAGCACCTAACAAATATGAATATTGAAATGTTTTGCCATCTGGACATGAGACTCAGGGCTGTTTATGAAGTTGTAGAACCAGGGACGAATGATTTTATGGTGGGTTGTTGGTGTTGAACAAGTCCAGAACAGTGGGGTGTCCAATGCGATTATTGATCCAATGTGAAGAGCCTTTAAGCCGGCTGTATTTAAGGGCAATTGTTTGCTAATGATGTCTATTGGGATAAGTTGAAAAAGAACATCAACAGAAACTGAGTGCTCCACCCATACATTAGCAGGCTATCTATGAACTTTGCTGAGCTTGCAGTCCATCATTCTAATAATCTTTATGTAACGATCGGTCTGATGACCGAGACATTCAGCCTATCAGACCTAGGGTTTGCAACAAGAGGAGACGATACTTTTGAAGCTTTCGAGACTAGACTATATATTTTGTACCGAAATTTGACAAGAGTATCGTTTTTCTCGTCGATCTCGTCAGTCTTTTAGGGTTTTATACTTTTCTTTTAGATAGAAGATAAAACTGCAAAAGTGTGTTGTGTTAATGTTTCTTCAATACATGAAATAAAAATTATATTAATACAAACGTACACAATCTTTAGAATCGATTACTTACTTACTTGCTTACTTAAGGTGGCGCTACAGTCCTAGCTCGGTCCATAGCTAGATGTCTCCAGTTTCGCGCTCCAAGTTGGGTGAGGTCACTTTCCACTTGTGCGCGCCACCTGATCCGCGGTCTTCCTCTACTGCGCTGTCCTGTGGGTGTGGATTCGAAGACTTTCCGGGCCGGATAATTGGTTTCCATGCGCTCTACGTGACCCAGCCATCTTAGTCGTTGGACTTTTACCCTTCTGGCTAAGTCAACGTTGCTGCACAGTAAAGCCTGTACAGATCGTCGCCGTCGTTCCATCTTCTCCTCCACTCCCCATCTATGCATACGGGACCGTAGATCACACGAAGAACTTTTCTCTCGAAACGACCCAAGGTGCTTTCATCCGCTTTTGTCATATTCCATGCTTCTGCACCGTATAGCAGGATAGGGATGATGAGGGTATTATATAGCGAAACTGGTCGCTCGAGAGAGGGCTTTTCCACTCAATTGCTTTCTTAGCCCAAAGAAACAGCGGTTAGCAAGTGTTATTCTTCGTTTGATCTTAGCGCTGGCATTGTTTTCTGCGTTCCGGAGCCTAGGTAGACGGAGTCCTTAACTTCCTCAAAGTTACGTCTGTCGATGGTGACGTTTTGACTGACTCATTAACCGTTAAATCCATTTTTGCCGCCTCTGCCTTAATACTCACAAAAGCCCTATTGAAATCACGCTGAGTTCATCCGATTATGTCAATGTCATCAGCATATGCGAGTAATTGGACAGACTTTTGAAAGGTAGTGCCTCTAGTTGTTGTTCTTTCAAGTACGATGTTAAAAAAATCGCATGACAGCGCATCACCTTGTCTAAAACCTTTTTTGACATCGAAAGGTTCTGTTAAGTTGTTTCCAACCTTTATGGAGCAACGTGAATTCTCCATGGTCAACCTGCACAAACGGACGAGTTTGGTAGGGATGCCAAAACTAGACATGGATCTATACAGCTCGTCCCCTTAGATACTGTCATATTCGGCCTTAAAATCGATGCAAAGATGGTTTGTATCGATTTGATGTTCTTGGGTTTTCCAGGATCTGCCTTAATGTGAATATTTGATCGACTGTGGACTTTCCTGGTCTAAAACCACACTGATAAGGACCTATCAGGTTGTTGACGATGGTCTTTAGACGTTCACATATTACGGCAGAGAAGATTTTGTAAGCGATGTTAAGTAGGCTGATTTATCTATAGTTGGTACAGTTTAGAGGGTCTCCTTTTTTCAGAATCGGGCAAACAATACTGAGGTTCCAATCATCGGGCATGCTTTCTTCCGACCATATCTTACAGATAAGTTGGTGCATGCTCCTAACCAAATTATCTCCAGCAGCTTTGAAGAGCTCGGCATTCAAACCATCTGCTCCAGCGGCTTTATTAGACTTCAGCTTGTTATATTCAATTAAATATAATAGCTGGCAACACCATGGTATAACAATTTACTTGAGTTAAAACTTATATAACAACTAGAATAAAATAGGGTCTCTCTCTGTCCGGCATCCAACAGGTTAACATCTTATAAATAATTATTAAGTATTGTAATTTAAAATAAGTACCTTTGTAAAAGTTGAACAAATAAAACAAATAAACTTGAATTATAAAACAATTGGCGACGAGGAAAATAAGGACAACACTGGAGATAAGAAGAAAAAAAAAACCTGGGATTGCGAAGATAAATTAAGATTAGTTTCCATTTGATGACCTCGACATCATCTCCATTGGACATTTTAAAAGAGTAAGAGGACCCATCTGATTCCGAAGTAAAAAGGGAAAATCTTCAGTCAAAAAAAGAAATCACACCAAAGACAAATATGTCATTTCTTGGAAATATAAATGAGTTTGTCCCTGGTGAGGATTTTGTGGCGTATAAGGACAGAGTGCAGCAATATTTCATTGCTAATAAAATTGCAGCCGAAATACAGACTCCAGTGTTCATTACTTTGGTCGGTTCAGAAGTGTATAAAGTGCTTAAATCTCTGGCCGCACCAGCATTACCAAGCTCCAAACCATTCACGGAATTGACAGGGTTACTAGAGCAGCACTATGCTCCCAAGCATAACAAGAGAGCCGAACGGTTCAAGTTCCAAAAAGCGAAGCAGGAGGACGGTGAGTCAATTTCCGACTTCATCATAAAGCTCAGAAATCTAGCTGAGACATGCAGGTTTGGAGACTTTATCGACGACTCAGTGTCAAATACAGCCAGCTTGCGAAATCTGGCATTAGAAGATGCTCTAGTGGACAAATTTATCGTGGGGCTAAGGAACGATCGTATTCAGCAGAACATCTTAACAGATGACAGTCGCACGTTTGATAAATGCTGTGAAATCGCGCTAAATATGGAGATGTCTGAGAGAGAGCAACGATCAATGCATCCACGTGGCAGCGAAGTTCATGTCATAAGGGAAAAAAACAAGGCTGTCACAACTCAAGTTAAAACAAAACAAAATAATATGAGAAGCAATCTTAACAATAAATGTTCGCATTGTGGAAAAAATCATTTTGAACGAGACTGTCCAGCAAAAAATTGGAGTTGCTTTAAGTGTAATAGAAGAGGGCACACTGGAAACAAGTGCTGGATTGGTGGCAAGCGTGATGGTGGAGGAGCTGGTGGCAGCAGCAGTAGCAGAAAAGATGGTGGTGGAGCTAAGCGGAGCGTAAGATCTATTCAGGTCATCAACAGTGTTAAAGCATCAGAAAAAGGGCTCAAGGTGGAAGTCAAACTATGTGGAGTGTCATTTCAAATGGAGGTTGACACGGGAGCAGCTATGTCTGCTATATCTTTTATTGAACTAAAAGATAAGTTACCATATATTGCTGTTCTTTCTAGTAATGTAAAAATTTGTACCATTTCAGAATTTGAGGTTAGAGTTGTGGGCAAGGTGGAGCTGGACGTGGAGTTTCAAGGGACTACTGGAAAATTGGAGATCGTGGTAGTGGATAGCCCAGTTTTTACACCACTTTTTGGTAGAACGTGGTTGGATAAATTTGTTCCGAGTTGGAGGCAAAAACTTTTGTGTAAAAGTGAGTTAATTAATTATATAGAAAACAAAAAAATGAAAGTAGTGCATGCGATGAGCTTTTATCGGAAATTAGAGACAAATTTCCATGTGTCGTTTCGAGTGATCCTAATCAGATGATAGTGGGCTATGAAGCCGAAATAAATATAGAGCCAGATGATGTCCCCATCTTTTGTAAGGCTTATATGGTTCCATTTAGGTTACGTGACGCTGTAAAGGTTGAGTTAAATAGGCTTATTTCTATAGGAACTCTTGAACCTGTCAACCACAGTAGGTGGGCATCACCAATTGTGTGTGTTCCAAAACAGAATGGTGAGATTAGGTTGTGCATTGACTGTAAAGTTACAGTCAACAAATACATTCTTTTATCGCATTATCCGTTAAACAATGTGGAAGATATTTTCGCAAATTTGCCAAACTGTTCAGTTTATTGCGTATTGGATATGGCTGGGGCCTTTCAACAGCTTGTGTTAACTCCAGAGTCGCGAGAACTTTTGACTATAAACACTGATCAGGGTCTTTTACAATACACTAGGTTGCCGTTCGGTGTGTCATGTGCTCCTTCAATATTTCAATCGGTGATTGATAGAATTTTAGATGGCATTGAAGGTGTATGGGCGTTTATTGATGATGTCGTCATTGGAGCAGAGTCTGTTGAAAAGTGTAAAGAGAAACTATTCAAGGTTCTTAAAAGGTTAGATGATCACAAAGTCAGAATAAATTTAGCTAAATGCGTATTTCTAAAACCTACAGTAGAGTATTTAGGTCATATCATTGGGAAAAATGAGGTGCGGCCAAATCCCAAAAAAGTAGAAGCTATTACAAAAGCTCCCTGTCCTACAAATGTTAAAGAGCTTCAATCATATTTAGGGCTTTTAAATTTTTATCGAAGGTTTATACCGAATTTGTCAGGAAAGTTAAGGAGTATGTACAATTTGTTACAAAAAAATACAAAATTTGTGTGGAATAAAAGTTGTCAGGAAGAGTTTGCTAGATCCAAGGAGCTTATCGTAAAAAATAATGTTCTAGAACTATACGACAAGGATAAACCAATTATAATAAGTACAGATGCAAGTCCATATGGCGTTGCAGCAGTACTTTTGCATGTAGTTGAGGGTGTAGAAAAACCGGTGTTATTTGCAAGTAGTACTCTAAGCGATTCTGAAAAGAATTACTCACAGTTACATCGAGAGGCTTTGGCAGTTATGTTTGCGGTGAAGAAGTTTTTTAAGTATATTTATGGCAAACACTTTGTAATCTATACCGACAACCAAGCATTAAAGGAGATATTTAATCCAAAGAAAGGCACTCCTTCGGTCGCTGTGGCAAGATTACAAAGATGGGCAATAACGCTTTCGACTTTTGATTATTCAATCAAACATAAGCCTGCCAGAGAACTAGCATTTGTTGATGCTTTGTCGCGTCTTCCTATTCCAGGTACCACGGATGTTGAATCAATTTGCATTAATTCAATAAATTTTTTTGAAGAACTTCCTGTGGATAAAGAGTTAATTCGAGCTGAGACGAAAAAAGACGTAGAACTTTCTCAAATATATGAATTTATAAAAACCGGGTGGCCAAAGCAGGTGAATCCAGAGTTTAAAGTTTTTGTTGCATTCAAAAATCAGTTAAGTTTAGAAAATGATTGTGTATTTTATAGGACAAGAATTGTCATTCCATCAAAATTAAGAATGCAGGTGCTTAAATCAATCCATAGTAATCACAATGGAGTTGTTATAATGAAAAAAATGTGTCGGTCATACGTTTGGTGGCCGAAAATTGATTCTGATGTAAAAGAATTTGTTGCGTGCTGCGAAATTTGTCAGGCAACAGCTGTTGTTCCAAAAGAAAAAGTTGTGTCCAGTTGGCCCAGTTGTACCTATCCCTTCGAAAGAGTACACTTAGATTTTTTTTATTTTGAAAGTAAGACTCTACTTTTAGGTGTAGATGTATTTAGTCGCTATTTGATTGTGGTTGTAATGAATGGAACCACCGCAAAAAACTTAATCGATAAATTAACGCATAATTTATTTTCAATTTTTGGACTTCCCACTGAGATTGTCACTGACAATGGACCTCCTTTTGCATCGTTTGAATTTAAAAGTTTTTGTTCAAATAGTAAAATCAAATTAACACATAGTCCAGTTTACCACCCACAGTCAAACGGGGTAGCGGAACGACACGTGCGAATTGTAAAAGGCGTGTTAAAAAAGTTTTTGTTAAGCTCGAAAGCAGGTTTATCACTGCAAGAAAAGATCGATTTGTTTTTATTTAATCATCGAAACACTCCAAATTCGGTGTCCAATGAAACTCCATCTGATCTAGTTTTTTCTTATAAGCCTAAAATATTAATGGATAATTTATGTAAAAATAATAATATTGATAATAAAAACAGAAAAAAGAAATTAATTTATAAAAAGTCAAAATCTGTTAAGTATAAGACTTTGGAAAAAATTAATTTAAAAAAATATAAAGTTGTGGAGGATTGTTTATATAAAAACCACATAAATGAACTTAAGAAGTGGTTACCATGTACTGTTAAAAAAATCTTAAGTACGGTAAGATATAGGTATAGTAAAAATTGGTTTTCAATATAAAGTTGTTCATGTCAACCAATTGAAAAAAATTAATAAAAAACCAACGTTTAGTTATTTGTACACAAACATTCCTAAGTCTTATGCTGAAAAAGATACAATTATAAATGGTACTGATTTGTCTTATTTGAATAATAATTTAGTATCTAAGAATATACCTAAAACCAGCCATTTAAAAAATACAAATGTTCAACAACGAAGAAGTAATAGAACTAAGAAAATTGTAAATTATTATAAACGGTAAAAAGATTTTATTTGTTTTTAACAAAACATTAATGTTAAATTCTTAAAAAAAAGAAAGAAATGAATTGTTGATACTATTTTTAAATTGAACTGTATTATCCTAAGAATTATGTATATATATTTTGAAAACATTTGTTTGTATATAAACCTAATTTAAAGCTGGGAGGATGTTATATTCAATTAAATATAATAGCTGGCAACACCATGGTATAACAATTTACTTGAGTTAAAACTTATATAACAACTAGAATAAAATAGGGTCTCTCTCTGTCCGGCATCCAACAGGTTAACATCTTATAAATAATTATTAAGTATTGTAATTTAAAATAAGTACCTTTGTAAAAGTTGAACAAATAAAACAAATAAACTTGAATTATAAAACACAGCTTAGATATGGCAATCTTTTTGTTGGCTTTCGTCGTCTATGTTGAATGGATCATCCTGCCTGACAGCGGAATTCGGTTCGTCGTCGCCGTTATACAGTCTGCAGAAGTGGTCCTTCCTTTCCTTTAGAATCGATTATATCTGTTCATTTCAAAAAGTTTTATTTTCCGATAAGAAACTTATAAACAAAGTATTTTTCGATCCTGCAGTTTTACAGAATTCAGAAAATTGGAGTATTGGCCCTCAAATAAATGCAGGCTTCAGCTATCCCATAAAAAACCTGATTCAATCCTTGTAAAAATTTCAATCAAATTATTCTTGCAATGTGCGAGATTATTATCTTGAAGATTGAACGTCACACAAAATCACACGTCACCTTAAAGTACATTCATTCAAATAGATACAAAACAAACACGAAAAACTGTAAGCTATGTCAGTCTAAGCTCTGTGCATTGAAAAACTGGCTCCAATCAACCGACTAAACGAGGACGACGAGACGAGACCCCATAAATAACCAAGCTATGACAATAAGATGCCACCACCACCGCATATCGCCTATATCAAGACAACGACGAAAACTGAAGAAGTTTAAGTTGAAAAATAGCATATACCTACCGTTCCCTGTTCCCCATCTACAAAACGACAACGGTAACAACAGCAACGCCAACAAGACGGTTTATATCTAAATTACATGCACAGTGAGTGGAGTCATTTGTCACTTGATAACTCGCCTCCAAAAACACACCTTTCGGTCCCAGAACCCAGACCCAGAAAGATATAACCAAGTTAGAGGAAGGTATATGAACTGCTGTACATTAGAGACTATAAGAGTAGCATACTGCTTTTCCATCCTGGGATGTTTCTTTACACAATCCCTAGACCTATGTCCTAGGGACATGAAATGAAACCACATCACATAGATACTATACGAGTGTACAACAACTTTCATTCTAGCACAAAATGTGGCATATCTATTTTTCCTTGGTTAACTTTTAGAGCCTTCGTATCTCTCTGACAGTTTGTAATTTCCTTTTCAGTTCCAAATATACTTGTACTTATATGTATGTCTTACTTTACATAACAAGTTTAACTGTAACTTGATACCCGTACAAACGGAAAAAAGATATTTTAAATTTTATTTTCTTGAAATGTTCCCCCTTTTCAATATAAAGAATAAATGAAGTATGGAGCTCTTCAAGAAAAAAATTGGACCGTTCGTTCCAATAAAAAGAAAGCCAACAGAATATTTACCCCAAAGTGCACGCAAATAACTGTGCGAAGTTATCATTAACTTCTTTGTTATCTGGGTCTGGAAAAAAGGGGATTCAAGCTTGGTAACAAGTTAGCGGACCTATAAACCAGTACAAAAAAGAGGCTGGGATGCGACCCACACTGATAACTTCCCATCCCGTCTATCGATTTGTCTTGCTTAAAAGTTTGTCTAAGGCCGCGGCCACGCAGTAAGCGGCTGAGCGGCTGAGCGGAAAAAAAAAATATAAAACATATGAAATCACATAGAAGCGGCCACGCAATGAGCGAGCGGCAAAACAAAATTCTGAGCGGCTAAGCGGCGCCGCTCAGCAACCAAACCTGTTTTAATTTTCTGAGCGTCAAGAAGTAAAGATGGCCAAAGTAAACATTGAGTTGTTAAATGTATCAATTCTTACCAAAATTTGCGTTCTATTTTTTGTAGATTTTATTTTTTTTATGAAAAAACGGACTGTTGGATTTTTATAAAAAATTTACTGAATATAAAAACAATATTTTCTGTGAAATAAAATAAGTTTGAAGCCAATATTTTTAATTTTTGAAAAGCTATTTGAGCCGAAAATCAATTTTTACCAACTTTTATTAATTTTTTTGTTTAGGTTTTTATTTTTTGTAAAAAAACTGTCAATTCGATTTTTCTCAAAATTTGTCCTAATGTTGAAAACAATATTTCTTATAAGTTAAAATTAGTTAGAAGCCATAATCTCAAATTTTTGAAAAGATATTTAAGTCGAAAATCAATTTTTACCAACTTTTGTTAAATTTTTTTTTCGGTTTTTAATTTTTTGTAAAAAAACTGTCAATTCTATTTTTTTCAAAATATTACTGAATGTTGAAAACAATATTTTTTGAAAGATAAAAGTAGTTTAAAGCCAATATCTCAAAGTCTTGAAAAGATATTTGAGTCAAAACTCAATTTTTACCAACTTTTTTTTTATTTTTTTTTTAGGTTATTATTTTTTGTAAAAAAACTGTCAATTCGATTTTTCTCAAAATTTTTCCTACTGTTGAAAACAATATTTCTTATAAGATAAAATTAGTTAGAAGCCATAATCTCAAATTTTTGAAAAGATATTTAAGTCGAAAATCAATTTTTACCAACTTTTGTTAATTTTTTTTTTCGGTTTTTAATTTTTTGTAAAAAAACTGTCAATTCTATTTTTTTCAAAATTTTACTGAATGTTGAAACCAATATTTTTTGAAAGATAAAAGTAGTTTAAAGCCAATATCTCAAAGTTTTGAAAAGATATTTGAGTCAAAACTCAATTTTTACCAACTTTTTTTTATTTTTTTTTTTTAGGTTTTCATTTTTTGTAAAAAAACTTTCAATTCGATTTTTCTTAAAATTTTATCAGATGTCAAAAACATTATTCTTCGTTGCACAAAATTGTTTTGGAGATGAAATCATATTTTAGTCGTAAAATTTTCGAAGTGACAAATTTTTTTTTTTCAGTTTTTTTGATTTATAAAAAAAAACGGTTAATTGAATTTTTTTCCAAAAATATAATTGTTTTGTATCACGTTACAATATATAATACAAAATTTAATTCAAGTCTCTAGCGTCATTGGTTCATGAGATATTTAGGGTTAACCAAAATTTTCACCTTTTTTTTAAACTGCTATGGTAAAAAAACCACCCACGCAATTTTCTTGAGAGCCCTTTCTGCATCTTTCTGCCTTATTATCTGTATAACAAAATTTATTTGAAGTCGATATCTCTTCTGGTTCTTGAGCTATGGACGACGAAAAAAACGTCGCGAACGTACGGACGTACGGACGTACGGACGTACGTACACACGCACGCACAGACATCTTTCTAAAAATCTTTTATTTCGACTCTAGGGACCTTGAAACGTCGAGAAATGTCAAAATTTTCAATTTGTCAAATCGGACCCATTACAATAACTTCCTATGGGAAGTTAATAAAGGGAATTTCATTATAAGAACTTTTCCATTAAATGTTCAATATTTTTATTTTTTTAAATAACACTAGCAAACCCGGCGAACTCCGTTTCGTTTTTTGTAACATTTCGTTTGGGGATTAAAAGATGAAGAAAAATTATTTTTAACTTCCCATAGGAAGTTATTGTAATGGGTCCGATTTGACAAATTGAAAATTTTGACATTTCTCGACGTTTCAAGGTCCCTAGAGTCGAAATAAAAGATTTTTAGAAAGATGTCTGTGCGTGCGTGTGTACGTACGTCCGTACGTCCGTATGTCCGTACGTTCGCGACGTTTTTTTCGTTGTCCATAGCTCAAGAACCAGAAGAGGTATCGACTTCAAATAAATTTTGTTATACAGATAATAAGGCAGAAAGATGCAGAAAGGGCTCTCAAGAAAATTGCGTGGGTGGTTTTTTTACCATAGCAGTTTAAAAAAAAGGTGAAAATTTTGGTTAACCCTAAATATCTCATGAACCAATGACGCTAGAGACTTGAATTAAATTTTATATTATATACTGTACCGTGATACAAAACAATTATATTTTTGGAAAAAAATTCAATTAACGGTTTTTTTTATAAATCAAAAAACTGAAAAAAAAAATTTGTCACTTCGAAAATTTTACGACTAAAATATGATTTCATTTCCAAAACAATTTTGTGCAACGAAGAATAATGTTTTTGACATCTGATAAAATTTTGAGAAAAATCGAATTGACAGTTTTTTTACAAAAAATAATAACCTAAAAAAAAAATTAAAAAAAAGTTGGTAAAAATTGAGTTTTGACTCAAATATCTTTTCAAGACTTTGAGATATTGGCTTTAAACTACTTTTATCTTTAAAAAAATGTTGTTTTCAACATTCAGTAAAATTTTGAAAAAAATAGAATTGACAGTTTTTTTACAAAAAATTAAAAACCGAAAAAAAAATTTAACAAAAGTTGGTAAAAATTGATTTTCGACTTAAATATCTTTTCAAAAATTTGAGATAATGGCTTCTAACTAATTTTAACTTATAAGAAATATTATTTTCAACATTAAGAAAAATTTTGAGAAAAATCGAACTGACAGTTTTTTTACAAAAAATAAAAACCTAAACAAAAAAATTAATAAAAGTTGGTAAAAATTGATTTTCGGCTCAAATAGCTTTTCAAAAATTAAAAATATTGGCTTCAAACTTATTTTATTTCACAGAAAATATTGTTTTTTATATTCAGTAATTTTTTTTATAAAAATCCAACAGTCCGTTTTTTCATAAAAAAAAATAAAATCTACAAAAAATAGAAGGCAAATTTGGCAAGAATTGATACATTTAGACAAACTTTTAAGCAAGACAAATCGATAGACGGGATGGGAAGTTATCAGTGTGGGTCGCATCCCAGCCTCTTTTTTGTTTTATATTTGAAAAGGAAAAATTTTATTCATTTCACAACAGTAATGAATTCATTTTGATTACAAATATGAAGTATAATTTAGTTGGACTTCTCTAAGTAAAAAAATGAAAGTGAATCCAAAGTAAATACTGAATCGAAGCGTTATACTTGTCCGCAAATTATCCGTTTCATTGAAGTGCTCTTTGGTAAACCACATTTTTTTTGTTTTTTGGTCTGAGGTTAACACAAACAAAGCGGATGGTTTCCCAACTCGTGAACACGCAACGTATAGCTGCCCATGTGAAAAACAATGATTTTCTAAATTTATCCCGCAAACACTAAGCGATTGGCCTTGCGACTTGTTAATTGTCATTGCGAACGCAAGGCGAACCGGAAATTGCAATCGTTTGAAGTCAAACGGAAGATCAGTCGGAATCATTGGTATTCGAGGAATACATACATATGTATGTACATTTTCACCTGCGTACTTTCCGTTAATAATGGTTGCCTCAATCAAATTCGGCATAAGTCTTTTCACCGCAAGTCGAGTACCGTTGCAAAGTCGCGGTGGATTCAAATTACGCAATATCATAATAACTGAACCAACTTTGAGTTGCAAGTTATATATGTATGTGGTGGAAATCCTGGTAACTCCAGAGAGTTCAAAAACTCCGTTAGATAATTTACTACATCATCGGGATTTGTTATGGAATCAACGGATTTGTATGTCACCAAATTGCCAGCGATTTTTTATTGAATGGTGAAATTCAGTGCGTGTACATTATTATTCTTTGCGGGGAGAATTGCTCGTTGACTTAACCAAGCATAATTCTAATAATTCTCACTACTGTTTGGGAAAACATTTTCAATAAGAGCTGATTGAGAGTCTTCAAATCGGCAAAAGTCGTTGGTAAGAGTAATTAATCCAGTTGTCGCATTAACTGACACTTTTCCATTTCCAACAGCTAACAATTGTTTGGAAAATTGTGCAGCACTTTGATCATTTTGAAGTTTAACTCTCATATTAGTGGTTAGCGATAATGTTTTTACGTTATTCCACAAAAGTGATGTGATGCATTCAGGCAAGCATTCAATTCATCTGCAGGCGTTCCACGGGAAATTAATGCCAACGTCTGCCTGAAATCACCTGCCAACAATATCATCAAGTCGCCAAAGACGTTGTTACTCGTACTTCGTCGAAGATCCTTTAGTGTGAAGTTAAGTACTTCAAGTGATTTCTTATGTGCCATTGTGCATTCATCCCAAACAATGAGCTTGCATTGCATCAACAATTTTCCCATTGCACTGGATCGGGAAATATTGCATGTTGGAGTGGCAACTTAAGCGAAGAATGTGCAGTACGACCGCCATCTAGAAGAGTTGCCGCAATTCCAGATGATGCTAACGCCACAGCTATGTCACATCTTGATCGAATAGTGGCCAAAATCAATGAAATGACAAATGTTTTAACTGTTCCTCCAGGTGCGTCCAGGAAGAATAGACCACCACTATTATTGTCCACCGCTTGCATTAATGTTTCGTATACTTGTTTTTGCTGTTCATTCAGCAACGGCATATTATTTCGAACGAACTCCTGCAATGTATCAACATTGTATTGCAGCTCTCGATTTAATTCTTGGTTCAATGCATTGTGCATCGATCGATTTGGCGCAATCATTCCTACTTTAATCAGTAGCTTGTTTGCAATAGTCAAGCATTGATCCTCAATCAGAATCATTCCGTCATTGTAGATTTCATCGGTTATTTGCATGTCGGGATTATTGGAGACATTGGTGGCCATTCACAGTTTTCAAATGCGCAAATGATTTTGGTCCTCGTACATTTACCAACAACAGTCGCAAATAAAAACATTCATCATTTCTAGGATGAACAGTGTACATGCGACCTAGCGCATCAATGGAAAACACCTGTGGCCAATCTGGAACTGTGGTTCCTTGTTTCCGACGTTGGAATTTCTTTGTTGATTGATTCCAAGTGTAATACTTGGGCATTTCAACGTACATTAGCGTCGCTGCGAATGGTGCATGATATTGCTTCTTCGCTGAACGACAATGTCTCGTGATTTATTTGGATCGCCAACAATAATTGCAGCTACATCATCAACGGTGGTTGCATTGAATCTTCGCACATGTTCACCTGTTGGGGTACGATCCGTTTACGACAAATTTGTGCGTATCCGATGGCATTCGTCCCAATGCTGTTTTGAACATATTAACCACAGCGTTATTAGTGTGAAAAAATGCTCGCAACTGTTCAATAAATTCTTCTCTTTAACTGTTGTGTTCCCTGTATATTGCACCGCACATTCAGCTGATTCACCATCGACGAAATGAAATATATTTGCAGAA
This sequence comes from Eupeodes latifasciatus, assembly GCA_920104205.1. Classification (NCBI taxonomy): domain Eukaryota; kingdom Metazoa; phylum Arthropoda; class Insecta; order Diptera; family Syrphidae; genus Eupeodes; species Eupeodes latifasciatus. Next base: position 385,739,131 of record OV049924.1, on the reverse strand, counting down.
ATTGATGCGGTTCATCTGATGCGATTCGAACATGTTTGCCTCATAAAATCAGTTGAAAAAAAAAAAAAAATGTTGGCACCATTGAACCATGCAAATGATATATTTGTCCTTGTATCTGTAATTGCAAACAATAATTAGTTGAAGAATACGATGTGACTTCCGATCGTGTCAATGGTGTAGTGTGTGGTGTATGTGGAGTTGTTACGTGTTGCAATTGATTGTGTTGGAGTGATTGATTGGTGTGAGTGACTGGTTGTGTGTGTTGTATCTTTTACCTTGCAAGTCGGCATGAAGCCGCCTTCTCGAATTATATAAGCTCCAAAGGACGTCATGCGAAAGCAGTTATTGTATTCAAGGATGTGTTAAAGAAAATGGTTGGAATCGGGATCACTTCCATCGAACAATGGTTTCAGTAGCTGTGGTGGCGTAAGTAATGGATCCAGTTTGACTTTTCCACTTGCGCAGCACAATCCAACCATTTCTCTTTTGAACTTTAACGCATTGCAATATCGGCATTCAGTCGTCATTGGTCCAATATCTAAATTGTCATCATCACTGTAGTTCGCAGTGGGATCATATTGGAATGCCAAGCGATTGTATGATGCCAATGATCATCGTGTGCTCACGCGTTGTCTCAATCGGGCATTTTCTCTTAATATATTATGTCTTTCTTCGCTTAAGTTCTGTGAATACACTTGTTGCTGGCTTGCATGTCTTGTGCGGCGGCCGATGTTCGCACGTCGTACTCTAGGCATTTTATATTATAGATTATTTGTTGTTCTCAAAATATTCTACGTGACAAATATTTTGTTTCAGTTTTTTGATTTAATAAAAGAAGATAACTCATTTTTTCGAAATTATACCAAATTTGCTCAGAATGTGTAATACAGAATTTTATATACATAAGTGGATTTGGGGTCAACCAAATTTTTCACTTTTTTCTTAAATTCCTCTATGATAAAAAAAAAAACACTCACTAAATTTTTTTAAAAGTCGTTTTTGCATTTTTTTCTTATTATATTTAAAACAAACGTTATTTGAAGTCGATATCTCTGACGTTTCTAAAGATATGGTTCACTAAAAAAGGTTCCCAAAAGTAGCTTTGGTTTAGAATATAGGGCCCTTGAAACGTCAAAAAATTAAAAAAATTTCAATTCCACAAATCAGAACTTTTACAATAGCTTTCTATGGGAAGCTAAACGGAGTTCACCGTTTTTCTGTTGAAATTTTTCCTGAATTTTGTCTGCTATAAACCTCACGGAGCCCGAGACCTTTCCAACGAATGCAAAACCGTGGAAATCGGTTCGTGCGTTCTGGAGTTATAGCATCAGGAAGGAAAACCCGACTTATTTTTATATTATAGACTAGCTGACCCGGCAGACTTTGTACTGCCTCAATCGATAAATAAAAGACCTAAACTTTTGTATAAATGAATTTCAAAACAAACAAAATGTATTAAATAAAAAAGCATTCTTTTAATGAACCATGAAGTTTTATTATTATTTTCGACACATCATGTTGCTTACATAAAAAAACACAAAGTTTTGCTGATACACTGTTATGATACAGTTTGTTAATCAATTTAAAGCTTTCTCATAAAATATATTTTTTGTTTTGTGGTGCGTAAATAAACAAAGATAAACGAACACGCGACATATAATTGTCCATGCGCGAAACTCCAAGTTGATCCCGCAAACTTCTTAAGAGTGTCCTTGCGATTTATTTATTGTCATCGCAAAGGCCACACGTACTGGAAATTGTAAGCTTTTAAAATCGAATGGTAAATCCGTTGAAATCATCGGTATTCGCTGGATCAAGACATCCTCTCCTTTGTATTTTCCTTTTATGATTGTTGCCTCAATGACGTTATTCATCAGCTTTACCACAGCCAGTCTTGTTCCATTGCATAGTCGATGTTGATTAATGTTACGTAGCATGATGATAACTGATCCTACTTTTAACTGCAAATTGTGAGGTGGTAATCCAGGCAATTCCAGTAAATTTAAAAACTCCGTGGGATAGTTGACTACGTCATCCTGGTTCATAACGGTGTCGACTGATTTGAAGGAAACCAACTGTCCTGAAAGAATTCTAAATGGTTGCATTGAGATCCTCGACATTTTTATTTTTCGCTGCCAATATTGCTCGTTCACCCAGCCAATTATGGTTATTGAACTTTTGCGCTATATCTGGGAAAACATGCTGAATAAGCTCCTCTTTTGAATCTGTGATGTGACAGAAATCTGTGTGTAATGTGATGAATCCGGTCGAGGTGTCCATTGCAACTTTATTATTTCCAATATCTAACAACTGCTTCGCAAACACATTTGCAGTTTCATCATGTTGCAAAAATACTCGCATGTTAGTTGTTAATTGGAGTGTCTTTACGTACTGCCACAAATTCGATGATTTTAGGCATGCATTTAGTTCATCAGCAACAGTTGATCGGAGAATAACTGGAAGAGTCTGATGAAAATCACCTGACAACAGAATCATGGTCCCACCAAAAATATTTTGGTTGTCACGAAGATCTTTCAATGTTCTCTCCAGCGCCTCCAGTGACCTCTTATGGGCCATTGTGCATTCATCCCAAACAATTGATTTGCATACCTGTAGGATCTTGGCCATTGCGCTATTTATGGCGATGTTGCAAATTGGTGTTTCGGTGATTTGCATGTTTAATGGTAATTTCAAGGCAGAATGCGCAGATCGCAGAGTCGCAGAGTCGCAGCTATTCCAGATGAAGCCAACGCTAGAGCATCATCATTTCGCGATCTGATCCTTGCCAAAAGCAATGCGATTAAGAACGTTTTTCCGGTTTCTCCGGGAGCATCAAGGAAATAAATTCCACAAGATCCACTGTTCACAGCTTCTATCAAAGTGTCGTACGCAATTCTTTGTTGTTGATTTAATTGTGGAACATTTGTACGAACTGTTTCGGCCAATGCTTCAATGTCGTACTGTTGTTTTCTTTGCAGCTCGTGGTTTAATGCATCGTGCATATGACGATTGGGTGCTGTCATTCCCAAACACGACAATACTTTATTTGCTATCAATAAACACAAATATTCTATCATGATCAATGTCTAATTGTAAATTTCTTCAGTCATTTGTAGTGTAGGATTCAAAGTTTCACGGGGCACACGATGGAAAACATCCTCAGACATGTCATCTCTATACTTAACCCACAAACCTTTTGGATTCGAGGGGAAACATGTCGATATGATAATCGCAAGCAATGTGCGAATTTGATGCGGCGATGAAGATATTACGGAATCCTTGAGCGTATAAAAATAATCTGAACAGTTACAACTGAAGTTAGCTAAAATTAAGTTTCGCGAAGCCGACCAAATTAATTGGAAATCAGTACTACTAATACACAGTTTATTACATTTTTTGTCGCGTTCGCGTTTCACTTTTGTTTATTTTCGGAACGCGACATTAGATCCTCCAAAGCGCACGCAGACTATTTTCATAGATATGATTGAATTTGAACTTTATGCAGCGGTAATAAATTGCAAATTGACTTTTTGACGTTAGGAACACACCTAAATTGCTTAGACAACAGTAAGTGATTATAATTTAATATGAACTTTATTGAATAGCAATAAAGTTCAAATTGACTCTAGAAAACGTTTGTATGGGAAATAGAAAAGGGATGATTTTAGGGTTTTCCCGGAAATTATTCGATTTTTTCTCGCCTTTTAAACCTTCCCTAGACCTCCACGAACATTTTAAGACTAAGATAAGATAAATCCGTTCAGCCGTTATCGAGTTTTAGTGAGACTAACGAACAGCAATTCATTTTTATATATATAGATTAAGTAATTTCTTGACGAACACATTCATCAAGTGCACGTGTTAATTAGTCGGACATTCACTCACACTTTAATCTATGGAGTGTAATGTTTTTGGACTCCAAAACTTTTTGTATTGATTTGAAGAGCGAGAATTATAAATCACAGATATTTTGACAGATGTAGTTTAAGCAATATATCGGCAATAGCGCCGCCGTGTATAGAATAGAAAATGACATTTCGAACAGTTCCTTGCGTCTAGAGTTCCCAACGTAATTCGTAATCCATAAGATTTTTTCTTGATCGTGTTTAATTGGAGAAATTACTTTTTAACCAAGAAGCCAAGCCTCGGTTCCATAGGTAAGATTTGAGAGAACTATGGTCCTGGAAAAACTCAAAACGGTGATAAGGTTTCTATATTTAAAAAGCTGTAATATTCTTATTCAGGAGGCTGTATTAACCCAAGGGTCTTCCCAGAGTCGACGCTTCAGATTTTGAGCTGCCTTATGGCTGAAACACAAACACGCTTCAGCTTCGGTATCGTCTGCGTTACGATGAGCCTGCTTCGAGGTTGCTTTGAATGACATTTCTATAATAACCAATTGGAATCCCTCCAAAAGCAAATGTATTTTGTTTGTTGTTTACAAAAAGTACAGCTGTGGAGCTGTCAGACAAATCAAATGTTCAGCAAATTTGAACTAGAGCTTCCGTTTAGAGTCACATTACGTAACATTACGTTCTTTCCTTACGATTGTCAAACGAAACGTGAGGTCAAAACTTCATTGTGATAGCATGCATTGAATTCCTATGGCTGAACTCGTAAACGTCAGGCGAAGCTGAAGCTGAAGGATGAAGGATTCGTGTACGGCTAGTAAGGTTCTTCCTATGATACCGACGTCGTCTGTGTAGGGTTTAATCTATAACTTTTGGATGGTTAAACTCTATATATCATAACTACACAATAACCTGCAGAGAAACGCAACTTCACAATACCTTCCTTAAAATGCATTCAAATTATTAGCATCATATTTTCCAAGCTCAAATTGATAAGTTTTTAATCAATTACGATCATAACCGATCCTTTGCATCTGTCTGAAAGCCATAGACGAGGATGACGACGGCGTTCAAGCTATTATACTATTGTCAACAACATTTAATGCAAAAAAAACGTACCTACTTTTTTATTGAATCACTTTGAAGAAGAAAAAACCCATCCTATGTAGTTCCTATGGAATGGTATCATGTTCCTCGTAAATTGACAGAAGTCCAGCCAGAGAGAGAGCGAGCCACCACACCTCTGTTTTTCTTCCGCAAGCTAGCCGAACTATCATTGCTCATAAATTGGCCAACACAATGCACAAGCAGCACCAGAAAAACCATTAATTTTTCTAGTTGGCTGATGTTATTATTATTTGCCGTCTGTTGCTTCTTCCAATACGAGAGAATGTACTACTACGGCTTAAAAATCTATATCCTTTTTGAAATGTCCTCTTCGGTGCACTGGTTATGCGTTCATGAATGTTTTCTCAGGACGACAACACAACAAGGACACGCACAGAATTCCATTTCTAGAGTCAGAAAATATTGGAATAGTCTCAGAATATCATCGGCTTCTCTATACCCAACGATACGGATGGACCAATAGACAAAAATACTAAAGAAACAACAACAAAAACAAAAGCGGTTAAAAGTTCGTCCTGATGGAAGAAAAAAATATCCTCCGGAGGGACATCGCGCGACGATAAAGATCATAACAAAACAACAAATTTCAAATAGAAAAGGAAAAATGACCGACTATGAAAAAAATAGAAAAAAGGACGAAAAAAAACAGGAAGAGAGGTCCTTGCTATATTTCAGCTCGCTCTGCAACTTGGCAATTCACACACACGTGCGACTGACTAAAGCTAATATACTTTATGTGTATTTGTATAGGTTTGCAGTTTCATAGTTTATTTGGCTTTGTATTGTTTGCCTTATGTACAGGACACACAGCTTATGGTGTGTCCTTTTATATTTTTTTTTTCTTATTTTTTCCTTCTTTTTCGTTGTTTTGTTTTTGCTTCTTCTTTTTTTTCTGCTGAAATTGGTTTTCAGCTAATAAGGACAAAGTCATTAGAAATAAATCAGATGACTTTTGAAAGAACGAATTTGACACTGCTACCAAACTTTAAATAACAAAAAATATGATGATCCAATGCTGTTTTATTATCATGATCTGATCCGGATCAGATCATGGTGATAATAAAACGCGGCTAATATTATATGGGTTTTTTTTTCTTTTTTGCTTTTGGATACACAAGATATTGTGGCGACGAACTTATTTTGCAATGGATGCAGCACAATTTAAAACCTTTCTTAAAAATCAGAATGAGATTTTGGAAAAGCAACAGGAGCTAATGAAGTCATTTTTGGATGTATCGCTTAACGGAACCTTATCTGGAGCATCTACGATAATTAAATCATCTGCAGAGAGGATTATGGAGACACTGGCGAATAGCTTAACCAAGTTCATCTATGAACCTGAAAATGGGTTGACATTTTCCGAATGGTTTGGCCGTCATGAAGACGTTTTCAACGTGGATGGTAAGGAGCTGGACGAGTCATCAAAAGTGAGGTTGCTTTTAAGGAAATTAGACGAGACAACATACAATCGTTACTCCAACATAATTCTTCCAAAAAAATCGCGTGATTTGAGTTTTGAAGAAACGGTAAAAAAGTTAACTGAGATTTTTTCCCGTAAGACTTCTCTTTTTGCAAAAAGATCAGGTGACGACTACCAAACACGCTGGCATTATTAATAAGAAATATGAAGATTTTAATCTCTCATCAATAACTCCCGATCTGTTTAAATGCCTTATGTTTGTCTGTGGTTTGACGAGTGCAAATGAGATTGACATCAGAACGCGGTTACTAGCTAAGCTGGAGGCAGATGGAAGCAGTTCAAAGTTGACACTTTCAGACTTGGCTAATGAATGTGAACGGATGGTGATGCTGAAGCACGATGTGACACTTGTTGAAGGTCGGTCTGAGGACACTCAAACTCAAGTCAAAGCAGTTCATCAAGGGAAGGCGAAGGTCAAGTCCCCACCGAAGAGTCCATGCTGGTTTTGCGGTGGCATGCATTATGCCGAAAAATGTTGGTACAAATCGTATAAATGTACTGATTGTGGTCGTCAAGGGCATAAAGAAGGTTTCTGCGAAAGTGCAAGCAAGAGTTATAAGAAAAAATCAAATTATAAAAATAAATTTTCAAGGCAATCAAAAACTAATTGTGAATCTAAAAGTATATTTTCAGTTTCTAAAGTGGATCATGCATGCAGAAGGAAATTCATTTGCGTGAAAATCAATGGGAATCCAGTTGAATTGCAGATCGATACAGCATCTGACATAACTATACTTTCGGAAGATACGTGGAAAAACCTTGGAAGTCCAAGTATCCAGCCAACAAAAAATTCAGCTAGAAACGCTAGTGGTCAAAACCTGATTTTAACTGGCGAGTTGCAGTGTCATGTGTCATTCAGAGACACGAAATTCGAAGGTGTGGGTTATATAACAAGCATTCCCCAGCTTAACATATTGGGAATAGACTGGATTGATTCGTTGAAGCTATTTGACGTTCCTATCAATTCAATTTGTAACCAAGTAGTAGGTACAATTAGAGAACGCAGGTAGCATCAGAGGTCATAAGGCGAAAAGTAGGTGAGCTAAAGGTGAAGTACGCAGACTTATTCGACGGTTCGATGGGCTTATGCACTAAAGCAGAAGCAGTCTTGCAACTCAAGCCAGGAGTTGTTTCCTGTTTTCGGCAGAAAAGACCGGTACCTTTCGCCTCGCTTCCTCTGATTGATGATGAAATCAATCGCCAAGAGAAATTGGGCGTCGTGAAGCGAGTCGATTTTTCACAATGGTGTAAATTCTGTTCGGATTTTTCTACAGGGCTCAACGATGCGTTGGAGCCACATCAAAGGGAGGTAAATATTTTTCAACCATTGATCTGTCAGACGCATACTTGCAGGTTAAAGTGAGTAAAGATTCACAACAGCTGTTGACAGTCAATACTCACCAAGGATTGCTGCAGTACCAGAGACAACCTCTGGGAGTAAAGACCGGACCAGGTACGTTTCAACAAATAACAAGCACAATGTTGACTGGATTGAAGGGAGTAGTGCCATTTATTGATGACATCATCATAGCTGCAGAGTCTATTGAGCAACATAGGCATATTCTCGAGCTCGTATTACAGCGAATTCAAGAGTGGGGCTGGGGATTCAAATTAAACTACGAAAAATGTCGATTTTTCCAACCACAGGTGAGGTTTTTGGGGTTTGTGATTGACAGCAGCGGACGAAGGCCCGACCCAAAGCGTATATCAGCAATTGCAGACATGCCGGAGCCCAAGGACACTACAGAGGTACGTTCATTTTTGGGAATGCTCAACTTTTATTCGCAGTTCATTGCAAATGTGCGTGAAATAGGTGCCCCAATGGATAACCTGCTCAAGAAGGATGTAAAGTTCCGTTGGTCTCATGAATGTCATGCTGCGTTCAACAAAGCTAAGGAAGCGCTCCAATCAGATTTGGTTTTAGTCCATTTTGATCCAGCAAAGGAAATTATAGTTGCTGGGGATGCATCGAAAGATGGAGTTATGCTTCATAGATTTCCAGATGGTTCCAAACAGCCAGTGGCACATGTTTCAAGGGCTTTAACTAAAACGGAGCAAAACTATAGCCAGTCCGAAAAAGAAGCACTGGCACTGGTGTTTTGTGTTAAGAAGTTTCACAGATGGATTTATGGCAGGAAATTTTTGCTTTAGACGGATCATCAACCGCTTTTTGGCTGTTTTTGGATCGAAGAAAGGAGTTCCAGTATGACTTTAAAATTGAATACGTAAGTACTTTAAAATTTGGATATGCCGATACGTTATCGCAATTGATAAATCGTCAAGCTGTTGAAAAGGAAGAAGATTTCGTAATTGCTGCAATTCAAATTGAAGATGAAGTCAACAAAGTCTTATCAGTTTCAGTCCAAAATTTACCAGTCAAGTTTAATATTCTTCAAAAAGAGACGGCAAGTGCTCCAATTTTAAAGCAAGTTCGACAGTTTCTCCTTACTTCATGGCCAACAGAAATATAGGATGTAAACCTACGGTTGTTTTATTTCCGTCGGGAAGCTTTAAGCGAAGCAAAAGGTTGTATATTATTACAAAATAAAATTGTTGTTCCCATTTCATTGCAGAAGCAAGTACTAAAGCAGTTGCATACTGGGCACCCCGGAATTGTTCGCATGAAGGCACTCGCACGCAGTTATGTTTATTGGCCAAACATAGATAAAGACATCATGCAAATGGTTAAGGAATGTTCTTCATGTGCAACGGCAGCACCAGAACCTATCAAGGTCCCATTATCTTCGTGGCCAGTGGCAGCCAAACCGTGGTCACGAATTCATCTTGACTATGCTGGGCCCTTTCAGAATTCCATGTTTCTGATTATTGTGGATTCCTACTCGAAGTGGCCGGAAATATTTCATATGCAGTCGACTACAACCTCTGCAACTATTAGAGTGCTCCGGGAAGTTTTTGCTAGGTTTGGACATCCCGAGATCGTTGTTTCAGACAATGGCACGCAGTTTTCGTCTGGAAGTTTTGCGGAATTTTGCGACAGTGGTGGTATACAGCACATCAGAACGGCACCATTTCACCCGCAGTCAAATGGGCAGGCGGAAAAGTTCGTCGACACATTCAAGCGGGCGATGAAAAAGCTCGAAGGGGAGGTGACCATCTCAGCTCTCCAGATTTTTCTCCAAAGCTATAGGTCTACACCAAACGGCCAACTTCCGAACAATGTCACACCAGCTGAAATTATGCTAGGACGCAAGATGAAAATACAACTCGATCTACTCAAGCCATCGTCTTTTGAAGCTGATCAAAGAAATCATAAGATGGAAAAACAGTTTAACTTAAAACATGGAGTAAAGCGAAAGGAGTTTCAACCAAACGAATTAATCTTTGCCAAAAACTAAAACAAACACCAAGATTCATGGTTACCAGGTGTTATACTTACAAGGATTGGAACAGTTATGTATGCAGTCCAAGTAGGAACAAAAACCTGGAGACGTCATTTGAACCAATTAAATCCTAGACATTCGGTAATTGAGAAATCTAATTCTAACTTTCTTTTTAATTTCCAGGAATGTGAAAAGCAGGCTTCTCAACAAAACCCATTACCAGGAGAAGATAGCTCAAACATTCCTCCTTCAACAACATTAGAGTTCATTCCTTCATTTCAACCCTCACATACTGAAGAAGATCTAACAACCATTAATGAATCTAAACGTCCAGTGCGAAACCGGGTTCCTCCAAAAAGAATTGGGTTCGCAAACTAAACATATGTTTAGACATCTTAAAAGGGGAGATGTTGGATACTCACCGCTATCAAGAATATGAACACTGCTTATATAGCTGTCACTTGTTAAACAGGTGGCTTAGACAATCTGTAAACTAAATTATGGACATTCTGTAAACGGGTCTCTCTTGATTTAGCAGCCAACGAATAAAGTTACACATATTAATATTATACGGGGGTTCTTTTTCTTTTTTGCTTTTGGATACACAACAGGTACAATTGTAGTTTTTAAGCTGATTGTCTAAGAAGCTCCATAAATGTTCAATAACATTCAGGTCTGGTGACTGTGGGGGAGGTTCAATCAAATGTTTGCAGTTATGCAAGAGCCATAACCGAGTATTTACAGCCTTGTGTTTTGGGTCGTTGTCTTGGTAGAAGTAATATTCTTCGCTGATTCCTAATTTTCGTGCGCTTTGAATATATTTGAATATATTTGTATTGATCCATAATTCCATTCACAATAACAAGATTTCCTGGACCAGCCGCCGACATACATCCTCATACCAAAAGGGAGCCACCTCTATGTTTTACAGTAGGTCTCAAGTTTTTTTCGACGGCCAATTATTAAGAAAAATGTAATTTTTGCTAAATATTCAGAGTAAATAATAAAAACTGTGATTTAATGCCCAAATACACCATTTTCAAATAATTCATCAAATTTATTTCGTGATTTAAGGAGAAAAAATATATGAGTGTCCGGATTCTTTTTTGATATCCTTACGGCGGCGTTACGAGTACGGTTTACTAGCGGAGCCCAAGCCACGACGATTTTCGGAGGTTTTCTTAGACAGTGACCCCGGAATAATCGGTTGGGATTGCGTTCCCTGTTTCTAGCAGCAAACTAGAGAATAATTGCCTTGTCCTTGTAGTACCCTTGGCATGATGGTTAGTGCGGTGGACTGTCATGCCAGAGGTCTTGGGTTCGATCCCTGCCAGTGCCATCCAATGTTTTTTTCAGGGGTGCTGCCTCTTGCGAGGAATTGACAAATCCTCCCAAGAGTAATTCTTGTCATGAAAAGTGCTTTCTCAAATTAGCCGTTTGGAATCGGCTAAAAACTGTAGGTCCCCTCCATCCCTGACAACATTACTCGCATACAGGCATGGTTGAGAGTTGTAACTTGTGAAGTTCCATTGCCAACTTAAGCTAGTTCAGATTCCTCAATTAGATTAGTATTTTCATTATTTAAGCAGTTCGGTAATTGCAAGACCAAATTTTAGTTTTGTTTGTTGCAGAAATATTCCTGAAAATTTCTTTTTGAGGGACAATAATAAGTATTTTGCGTTAAACTGTGGGAATTCACTAAAAGAAAGTTCTGTACGTCAACAATAAACATTCATGTCGATTATATGATCCATTGAATGAGTTGTGCTTGAATTCAGAACGATTTTTTGACGTTTTCATTTTGTGATAAATGTCAAAAATTTGCATTTTATTTGCTCTGCATTTATTCAACAAGTTCGCTATAATCGTTCTGATTATTTTTTTTGACGTGACAACGTCTTAAATTAGGTTGCGGCTGGGAGTCACTTATGAAAAAGTGTAACGCCCGGTAACGTTACGATGAGTCACCCAACGAGAGAGAGGCCCGCCGAATGCCTTGCGTCTCTCTCCCACTCAACTATGATCGGTCTGCCGCGCGCGCAGCACAAGAGAATTAGGCGCATGCTTGTGTCTCTGTCTTTGTCTTTCTCGAACGTTCTTGGCGTTGGAAAAACAAGAAAGCGTCATAATACAAGTTCACACGTGTGGTTAAAGTATCGTCAGCTGTGTCTGTAGTGAAAATGTGGAGTGCTTAGATTCGTCATTTACAACAACTACAACAATAAAGGTAAATAATTGTACACTGATATTTCATTATCGTAAACTATGATTGATTGATTAATTGTTAGATTGACACAAAAGTTGAGAAACTGAGTTTATAGGTTATGTCATACTATTGATAAATGTTGATAGTGTTAAGTAAATTATTAGTTTAAAAAATTTGTGCAATTCTTATTTTCATTCAATTCCTTGTTCCTATTGTGCAATTTAATTATATTCATATCAATAAATATTCTACCGAGAAAAAGACGTTGTCACGTAAAATCTTCGCCCGTAAAACCGACTTTACAGGCAACCATTTTTTTTAAATATTGGTGTTCCTTTAAAGCATAATTTTTTTTGATAGCATATACATGTATGCTTCCATCAATCAAGAATGTAATGGATGAGGTATTTTTCGATCATAACTTTTTTTTTTAAATTTAATATTTATTAATCAAAATGGAATTGAAAAATAGTTGCAAGCTTAAATCATTAAAAACAAACTATAAATATACTTGGATTAATTAAATTGATACAGATTTTAAAATATTTACAATCCTGAGTCCATCATCTCTAAATTTTTTGTTCATATTTGATATATGAGTTTGAAAAAGCAATACAAAAATGAAAATGCAGTGGACATAAAATCATCTAGTTTTCAGTTTTTGATCACAAACAAATAAGAGCAATGAATTCTAAAAAAAAAAATAGTAAATAATCTTAAGGTTTTGAAAAATTACACTTTAAACCATATTTTTAACTTTTTTTTACCCAATTTTGAGTTTAAAACAATTTTTTTCAAAAACTATGCATAGTTTTGACTTGATTTAAAAACAAGCTAATAGACAAAAGTGTTGGCTTTAAAAAAAGGTATAATACTTAATTGTAAGTATTACCGTTATTTTTAACTATTTTTTTCCCATTTTAAGTAATAATTTTTTTAAATTGCCCTTCCCCCCTAAACGCAACCGCTACCGCCAGCCAGACTGCCCAGACTCTAACCGAAGAAGCAAGTAAGACAACATTTCAAAAAATTGACTGACCTTAAATTTTTGTTTTCCAAACGTTTCTAGCTCCCGGACTATAAGTAAAGGTATAAGACGAATTTGGAATTTCTGTTGAAATTTCACCTCGCTATATTAAATATTCTGTTGAAAGTCACTGTAAATTGAAAGCAAGTGAATGGCATATATACATACATGCTGAGCATTTTTATATGTGTATGTAATAGTCCTGGCGATGTTCAAATGGTAGACATGTGCATTCAAGAGGACACAAAGGGTCCACAGGTTTTTCTCAAAAATTGCATTGGCTGTTTTTTTCCCAAAAATTCCATCTTTATTTTTGGTCAATCATAAATAAAGGGTGATTTTTTAAAAGCTATAATAAAGTTTTTCAAAAAAAAAAAACACATAAAATTTAGAAAAATGTACGGTCCATACCTATAATTTAATGTTTGAAGATTATTTCATGCAAATGTTGACCTTGATTGCGCCTCAAATGGTCCATTCGCTTAGTCGAATTTTGGCATACTCTTTGCAACATTTGAGACAATAATGAACCTCGTTCCTTAACAAAATTTTTCGGTAAATAAAATGGATTTTCGGCCAATTTTCCAAGAGCCCATTCACCAAAAAATGTACGTTGCAGTAGGTCGTTCGGCTTCAATTCTTGCACCAGCTGTATTTTGAACGGCATCACACCTAAATCCTTCCCCAAAATTTTCCACGTTGTTGATTAACAGAGGCCCAATTGCTGCGAACCGCGACGAATCGATAATTTATTGATGGTCATCATTAACACTGGCCGATACAGCTGCGATATTTTCTTCAGTTCGCACTCTACGTAAGCGAGTTGGTGGTTTAATGTCCAACAATGTAAATTTGGTGCGAAATTTAGTCACAATAGCCCGAATAGCAGCTTCAGTGGTTCGATTAAACTAACCATAAAATGGAAGAAGCTCGCAATGAACTTTCTTAATAGAGCACGCATTTTGATACTAAAATTCAAAAATTTGCAAACGTTGTTCGTTTATGGTTAAATTTATAGACCAAACTGAAGATGTTTGGCAGTAAAAGAAAACACAAAACGTGCGTCAGCTGTTTGAACCAGACCAGTGTTTCCAAAAAGATAATAGCTAAAAAATCACCCTTTATATGCGTTGCAGGCCTTCCTGCAACGATATTGCCTAACGATTCTCTAAGAAACTTTTTCTTTAACTGGAGGGTTTTGGCAAGGGACATAAGCAGTTATATAAAACAGGGATCGAATGTACCTAGAGGAGATAGAATATTGATAGTGTACTTAACAGGGTCAGAAGTAAGGAACAAGTCAGGGGTGTTTACTGCACGAACATTTACGTCCGATATTCGAGTGGGCTCGTTGGCCAGCTATGTAAGGTAGTTTAACTCAGCAAAGATTTCAGCACACACAACACACTTCTTCGGGTGTTGCCTTACTCGAATAAATAAGCCAAAAAGAATTGTGCACATTGAAATCGCCCGTAACAAGAATTTCAGTGCGGGGTTAGGACGAAACAATTATTTGGGCGAAATCAGATAAACCATCAAATTCACGAGAAGCTAATACCATATCTAGATTTGGACTTCTACATAAGAAAAGACTGTGAATAATATGGTTTCTAAAGAGAATATGAACGATATAACGTTGAAAACAGATTAAGATGAGGAACCACATTGAGGTAGAAGTTGGTACCATGATGGGCCGCTTGCTGTTCGTTAACGTGTGCAGCAGAATCCGAGACAGTCAATAGCGCGTCGCTCATAAGAATTTGGAGATACACAGACCAAAACATGGCAAATTTTGCGTCATGCTTTGGGCCTGCACCCATACAAAATCAAACTGACCCAATTGCTGAAACCAAAATCATATTTAATGATGAGGCCCATTTTTGGATGAATGGGTAGGTGGATAAGAAATATTGAGAAATTCACGAGGTGCCAGTGCATTCAAATAAAGTTACTGTTTGGTGTGAAGTTTGGGTACCTACTTCTTCGAAAATGATACTAGCCAGGCCATCAACTTCAATGGCATTCTATAGATCGATGATCACCAACAAAAATTAAGACGTTAGGCTTTTACAATTAAAAATGGTAATACAGATGACTGTAGTACCCGTGGCATGATGGTTAGTGCGTTGGGCTGTCTTTGGTTCGATCCCTGCCATCTAAAGTTTTCTTCACGGGTACTGCCTCTTGCGAGGAATTGACAAATCCTCTAAGAGTAATTCTTGTAATGAAAAGTGCTTTCTCAAATTAGCCGATCGGATTCGGCTAAAACCTGTAGGTCCCCTCCATCCCTGACAATATTACTCGCACACAGGAATGGTTGAGAGTTGTAACTTGTAAGTCACTAGGCCCTAGTTCTCAACGGACTGTTGCGCCACACGATTTTTATTTTTTAATACAGATGATTATCAAATCAATATTAATTATTATATTAATAATATAATATTGGTGCAAATTGTATGCATATTTCTTTGTGAGTGATAACCCTAGTATACCTGAAGAAACAGACTCTATTTTGACAGTTAACTATCTTTTAGTTCAATAACACAAATTCTTTCAAAGAAATCATAATTTAAATACTTCATATTTCTTTTAAGTTATAGTTTCAGATGGTTTAACAGACTTTTATTTTATTCAATATCATTGAAAAAAGCACATACCCAGTTTACCATTGTAGTTGTAATGTTTCTTATTTAGAAAGCATGCTCTACCTGAAATTGTTTGTTTCTCTCTAAGGAAATCTTATGTATGTTCTTATAAGAGCAATCTTAAATGCTAAAGGCCTTTCAAATAAAATAAAATTTCAATCACTTGCCTTTCAAAGCCTTATATTGTATTGAGGTAAGCAGTAACTTTATCATAAAGATTCAATCTCTAATTTAAAAACAAAAACCATCATTTAAAATCCCCTCATAACTATGCTCTAACTTAATATTTCCTTTATCTTAAAGTCTATTCGAATATGATTTTATAGTATTTTGTATTTTCGAAAGCAGGTCCGCAGCCAGACATTTTTTGGGTGGGTTTTTTTTTCTAATGTTTATAAATTCTACCTTTGCAACCAGCCAATTTTCTTAGGTCTTAGAAGTATTTTTAAATTCTTATATTTTATAGATTGTATTGAAAGTTTTAAACAATAGATACATGCATTCTTAAAAACAACCGAAAATCTATTACTCTGAAGTCATTTGAGTAAAAATAAAGAGCCAAAGAATTAGACAAACATTGTATTCTAAAAAGTTAACTCCCTAGCAACTTATTCCTCATGTTTTCCAAAGACATCTCGAATTTGAATTAATTGTTATTGACATTAGTCCAAAAAATATTATTGGCATCAGAAAAGCATTTGCTTTCGGGAATTTTTTGTTTTTGAAATATTTTTGTTATAACTCTCTGTGCAAAAGGTAAAAGGGCTTAAGTCGACTTAAGCCAAAAATTATTTTTTTTAACATTTAAATAAAATGAAAAATTATCTACATTTCTGCGTCTTCAGATTGTTTCTATTCCATCTAGAAGTCACTTTCAGGATTGTAAAAACGGCTTAATTCCAGCATATTTAAAAATTTGCTTTTGGTAAAGCGTCTTAAGTACATATTCTTTTTTCATCTAATTTTGTTTTGGCTTATGTGTAACTAAGCTTAACTTAAAATTCCAGTTTTTTGATAAGGAAGACAATTTTAAGTACAATTAAGCCACTTTTCCAAAACAAAATCTTATTTGAAGTTAAATTTTATGTATACTTAAGCTGGTTTTCCATTTTCAGTTTTTAATGTAAATGACATAATCCTTTTTTCCTAAACGAAATCTGTTATTTTGTTTGAACTATGAGAACATAAGCCACTTTTCCAAACGAAAAGAAAAAAAAATAAAAAAAAACTTTTTCGTTTGGAACAACGGTTTAACGGACATATGTAAGTCACTTTACCCGGAACATTTTTCAAATAAACGCTGTTTTAAATTCAAATAAGCCATTTTACTCAGATCAAAGTATGCTGGATTTAAAAAGAAACTAAAAGGGGAAACTGATTTATGTACACATAAGCCATTCTAATTTGAGTTTTGAAAGCGAAAGCGTAAATACGGACGTTTGATAAAAGTGATATAAGTGTATATATTATTAAATCGTTGTACGAGTATTTAAGTTAAAGTATTTTGTATAATATATATGTATTAACAAGAGTCTGAAAAAGAAAACATTTTAAGGAAAAAAAAGCTTTAAACAAAAATAAAAAAAAAACATTCGCAATAATTGTGTTCTATATACTACTCGTATCATAAACAAAAAGTTTTTTTAACATCAAAATGAATAGAGCAATGCAAATGATTCTTCTTGTACATTTGAAAGGCGTTAAGAATAAGAATCCTGAACCTAAAGGTATGTTAGCTCTCCTCTGTCTTTGTAGTTTAAGTGTCATATAACTATTATGTACGAGTATGTATGAGTTAAGCCAGAGTTAGTTAACTCAAGAAAAAGATTTGTCTATATTTATTTCAAGAAGCAGTTTTTAAGTGAAGGATGAATGCAAAAAGGCTTACAAAACAAGGAAGATAAAATATCAAAAGAATTGCGTGTGTTAATCCAGAGTTAACTCACCAAATTTGGTGAGTTAACTCGAGTTTAACTCTAGCCCTGCACTGAAAAACTGGCCTAAGATAAGGACTTACATACATATGTAGCTGCGGAAAATTATAATAAAATTTCTTTGATAAACTTAACCAAACGTTGTGACTATTAAATTATACACCAACAATCACTCCTTTTTTCGGAACAGTTATTAAATTTTTAAATCATAAAAACCAAGTTAAAGATAAAATTGAATTAATTTAATTATTTTGCTTTGAACTAATTTTTATAAATGTTTGTATAAGCTTTTAGGACAGCTTATACCTATTATATTTGACATTTAATGCACAGAGATTCAATTATTACACAGCATCTAAGTAAATGAATTATAAGGCCGTTCATGCAAACTTTTATGTAAAGTAAATTTATAATTTTAACAATTTTTACACTTGGATGAATTGAATACCTTTATTATTATTGGTATACCAGTATTAAATTCTTAAGAAAACAAAGATATTTTTTTAAATAATAATAAAAAGCAGATCATTCACGTTAGAAAGAAATATTATTTTCGATTTAAAGTTATATAAATGTAGTATCTTATGAGTTATTTTTCCATAAAGGTTAAATGGGTTTAATTCCAAGCTGCTCTGTGGAGAACCTACGAACTTCAACTCGTCCTAGGGAGTTTGATGGTAAAATCTTATAGATATATTATCTAGGTGAATGAATCTAAGTCAATTTTCGCTTTATTTAATATAGAA
Source organism: Eupeodes latifasciatus (assembly GCA_920104205.1). Taxonomy (NCBI): domain Eukaryota; kingdom Metazoa; phylum Arthropoda; class Insecta; order Diptera; family Syrphidae; genus Eupeodes; species Eupeodes latifasciatus. The sequence continues at coordinate 385,720,773 of OV049924.1, read as the reverse complement.
ATAGAAACCGAGATATTTGTGCCAGTTGTGGCTAATGAAACAGCTACAACTAGTGTCAATGCCCTGACAGATACAATCATCACAGATTTGAAATCTACATTCGCCACGGATATGATGTCAGATGAATCATTTGACGAAGATGATGATGATAGCGTTAAAGATCCAGACTTTCTTTTGCCAGAAAAATCACCACAAAGTTTCTTTTCGGGCTCAGACATTGATGATATGGCCACCCAATTAGAACAAAATTTAGGTTCAGAAGATCATATCCCAGAAAATAGTAATTTAAGCCCTGAGAATGTATCAACAAAAGAATCACGAAAGGGAAGACGTCAAAAACGAAATTTAGGTCAGAACTACTTAACTAGTAGGGGAAGCCGGGACATAATGGGCCCTTTAAGGATTATTGTTAATAAAAATTTCAAAAATGTGTTAGGAATATCTGAACAATTTTTATTTAAAAGAAGGTTTATTAAGGAATAAGTATAAATTAGACTGTTTGTTAAAAATAAATGATTAAATATTTTTTTTTGCAATTTAAAACATCATTCAATTTGCCCATTGTGCCCCGCTGCTGGGGCACAATGGGCATAGGCGGGGCATGATGGGCATGGAGCTAAATTGGATTGCAACGCGAGCATATGTGGTTGGATTCATCATCAACATCATCCTCTCCAGCACATGAACAATGAGCCCACTTGCCGCAAGCTCTACAGGAAACCCATCCTTCGATAGACTGGGAGTATAAATACCCACAATACAAGCACTCCTCGTCTTCTTCGCTGTCTGAAGTTTCTGCCTTTTTGTTTTTTTTTTAACCTTTGCGATGATTTTCTTTTTCTTCATTATGGGAGGCTTGGACTTGGTGATTTCAGCCTCCAGCTGCTCTTTGTAAGGAGAGCTTGTAATAATTGCAGTTTTTCCCCGACGCTTAGAAGCTCTCTTTTTGTGTGGTGCTTTGGGAACTGCTACAATCTGAGATGGTGAACAATTATGGAAAGAAGTGGAGGGCGTTGGGGCATCGTCAATTGCTAAAACATGGTTTGTATATTGTATCAATGCGTTTATTGGCGATGGTATTACGGATTTCTGGTAAGAAATTGATGTCGTGGATTGATCATTCATTGTCGAAGCAGGGGTTGTAGATAACGTAAGTGGATGGGACAGCGTTGATGCGTCTACCGCTCTTGTAAATGAAGCTTCTGTTAACATAAGTGGATCAGTGGTTGATAAGCCTGTTTATTGCACTTGAGAAGCTTGCAAATTTAGGTCAAAAGTAGGTTGCTCTTCATATAACATATCCGTGATTTTGCAAGGCAAGAAGTCATGGTCTTTGAATATATTTGGGTTTACCGGCCATGTGCCGGTCTTCCGAAAGCCGTTTATCGCAACTGTCATTGTAGCAGCTCTTAAATAGGCTTTTCCGAACAGTTGTCCTACTTGGTAGTGTGTAACAGTTCTTCCAGGGTTTTGTCTGAGCCATTTCTTTACTTCATCTCCATAATATGAGCTCAGAGGCTTCATAAACGTTACATCCAAGGGTTGCATTCGATGTGTGCAGTGTGGTGGAAAGCAGAGCATGACAATACCACTTGCTCTTGCAACATCTATGACTTCAATGCTCTTAACATGGCTTGCATGCCCGTCTAAAAGTAACAAAACTGGTTGTTCTTTGGTTGCGCGTGACCATTCTATAAATCTTTTGAACCACTTCAAAAACAGATCCTTAGTTATCCATCCATTTTTGTTGCATTCGCCCATGAATTAGGCGGTGTTCCATCCATCAGCTCGGCTTTCATTCTTTTTCGAGGGAAAATAAACATTGGCGGCATATACGAACCATCAGCGCTCATACAAATTTCCACGGTTAATAGTTGTCCTCGCTCTGAAGAAGATAACGATCCTACTTGCTTCCTCCCTCTAGTTGCTAGAATTTTTCCCAGACTCTTTGCAACGGTAGTGATCCCAGTTTCGTCTACGTTGAATATCCTGCTTGAGGAAAATCTATATTTTTCAATACACTCCTCCAGCAAATTATAAAAATTTGCCACAGCGACTCGGTTAAACCCCATAGCCCGAGCCGCAGATGTTGCTTCTGGCTTTCTTAATAAAATTGTTGCATTACGTTTCAAAAAATTGTTTGCCCAGTCTTCTCCGGCGATTCGTGCTTCGGCATCAAAGTTATTGGCCAACCCATTTTTTCCGCTAGCTCATACGCTAATTCACGAAATTCTTTCATCGAGAAGCCAAATAAGCGGCCTTCCATGTCTTTAAGATATTCGGCCAGCTCTTTTTCTTGAGCTTCTGAAAAAACGGGCTTAAAGTTTCCCACTTTTGTAATCACAAGTGGAAGGTCGGGGTTCTGATCAGCTTTTTTTACAAATCTTTGTAAGGTGCTTCGAGGAATTTCGTAATTTCGAGCAGCAGCTTTACAGCTCATTTTTTTTTGACCTTACATCTTGAACAGCTCGGAGCATCCTGTCTTTGCTCCATTCTTGTCGCTGGGTCTTCCTCACATAGTTCCGAACCATCTAAAATAAGTAAAATGCTGATAGGATCTTAGTTAAAAACAAAGGAGCAAAATGGCTTTTCATGCAAGTAAACGGGGCATAATGGGCACCCATGCCCATTATGCCTCGCCCATTCTGCCCCAAAACACTTTTTATAGACACATTGCAAAAATAAGTTACAAACGTAGCATAAATGGAAAAACAAACTGATATATATAAACTATATTCACTAACCTTGATAAAAAATAAATGGAATCAAAAATTCACTTGCCCAGTTTTCAGAAAAATACACTTTTAAATGCCTCTAAATAACATAAACACTATGGAAAATCTTATTTTGCTCAAAACACAAAGCAACTGCGATCTCAAATCAAAAAAGGGTTTTCCCCCAATAGCGAGCGATATGTCTGAGCAGGTAGATTGCGTTTCAAAGCTGCCACTTTATTCGATATGGAAATACAAACAGGGCCCATTATGCCCCGGGTGCCCGTTATGCCCCGCCTTCTGGAAAAAACGTTCCTGCAAAAAGGATGAGACTGTTGACAGATTGCAGAAGAAAATATATGCATAAAATTTTACAATCAGAACGAAAAATGATTTTTAAAAAATATTGGAGTCTGGGTAACTATGATCTTAAGTTGGTGTTTGTGTCTGGACTGATTTCAATCGGAGAAAAAAAAAAACAATCCGTTCAAAAAGAGCGGCAAACCTCAAAATCGTAAGTATACGTACTCATATTTCTTGAATCTGAAAGGCATCAGAACTCAAGTCTGTCAAAAATGCTTCAAAACCGTTTAAGATGAAACTGACCGCTTTTTGAAAACAGTTATTGCAAAAAAATCGAATCTCCAGGTACCGTGGTAATAAAGGACATGCGAGGAAAGGGCGTTCCGACTAATTAAATCTCAGATGCGAAAAAAATTAAGTCCTGAAACATATTATGAGTCTCCCTGCATACGAGAGCCATTATACTCGAAAACAGTCCAGTCAAAAGTATTTTGACACAAATCTCAATCTATCAAAGCTGTACAATCTTTACACAGATATTACTGATAGCCCAGTTTCTTTAACAAAACTCTTAATATAAAATTCAAGAAGCCAAAAGCAGATACTTGCACAAAATGTGACTTGTTGGCTATACAAAAATCGTCAGTCACAGGAGGTGCCCTTACATCGGTTGAACTGGAGCTAAAGCAACACCATGAAGACGCAGATTCTGCATATGAATCGAAAAAAAGGATATCTGCAAAAAATCACCGAGGTAAGGAAGTTTTCACCTTCGATCTTCAGCAGTGCCTTCCCACTCCATTTTTACAATTTTCGGTAACTTTTTATAAACGTCAGTTAAATACATTTAATTTGACTGTACACGACTGCGTAAAAGTAACTCCCCACTGTTACATGTGGCATAAAGCTGTTGCCAATAGAGGCGGCAATGAGATAGCTTCATGCTTATTTGTTCACAAGTTTTTGATTCCGGGTCGCACACACATGGAATGTGACATAAACCACTCCATTATTGAAAGAAAGAAAAAAAGAACTAACTACAAAATTCACCACCCAAGAGATTGGTACCAGTTTGTACGGGGAGTCGGAACCAAAACAAAATTTGATGTAATTAAGATGTCTCGATCCAAATTTCATAACTTTGGGTCGATTGTTAAAAATAAATGCATTTTTCGCAAAGTTAATGACAATAACAACAAAATAAATTGGAGGAACATTAGATGGCTTCGTTTCACATCAGATGCTCCATTCAACATTTGTTATAAGAATTCTCTAAGCGAGCAAGAACCATTTGAAATACTCAATATTAAAAAACGAGGATGTAATGAACAAAGCACAGGCCCTCTTGAAATGATGTACGATGGACCAAACAAAATCAACGAAGCAAAAAAACAAGATCTTATGGAGCTGCTCCCTTTGATTGATGAGCAGTTTCATGACTTTTATAAGACTCTCTGCACTGAAGCAAAACCATACTTTCATCCGGATCTTACAGAAGTCGAAGATGGTACTTTTGACTAGGTGGTATTAAGCTATCTTCTTTTATTATAGTCTAACTTTTGTATTAACTTATTTTTATGTTTTGTTTTCCTATAATAACTTTTATTTCAATAAAACTTAACAAAAATTTCCTAAGAGAAAAAAGTCTTAAGTAAAAATGAAGTTAAATTTAAAAAAAGGAAAAAACGGCTTATGTATAAGTAAGCTCACACAAGAATTGACACGAAATTCGGAAAACCGGCTTAAGTAACATAAGCCAATTTAATATACAAATTAGAAAAAGGTAAAAGGGCTTAAGTGACAAATTTTGCTTATATAAACTTTAATTAAACTTATTTTGATAGTCCTTAAATGCATAGAAAAAGAGACGAAAATTATAATGTTTGTGTCCAATTTTCATGTTTCTATTCAAAACGGTTCTCCTTATATATTTTTAGTTTAAATTCGTTCTCCTGAAAAATGTTAAAAAACGACTTAAGCCACTTTACCTTGTGAGCAGAGCTTAAAAACTTCGTTGAATTTAAAAATTTAACTCAAACAATCTTTTGTTCGACACTTTTAAATAACGGCACCAGGCTTAAGAAATATTTACCAATGTTATAAAGCTAAAGAGTTTGTTTGTTTTTTGCTCGTTTGTATGTTTGTTTGTTTGAACGCTGTAATCTAAGGAACTGCTGGTACGATTCGAAAAATTCTTTCAGTGTTAGATAGTTCATATATTAAGGAAGCCTATAAAACATCATATACATATGTATATAACACTAAGCCTTATACGAGCTGAGAATTAATAAAGAATGTTTCAAAATCGGGGATTTGTCCCTTTTGCATTAGTATTAACCTCCCATAGGAAGTTATTGTAATCGGTCCGATTTGTCGAATTGAAAATTTTGCCATTTCTCGAGTCGAGTCCCTAGAGTCGAAATAAAAGATTTTTAGAGAGTTGTCTGTGCGTGCGTGTTTACGTATGTTCGTACGTCCGTACGTTCGCGACGTTTTTTCGTCGTCCATAGCTTAAGAATCAGTAGAAATATCGACTTCAAATAAATTTTGTTATACAGATAATAATGCAGAAAGATGCAGAAAGGACTCTCAAAAAAATTTTGGTTAACCAAAAATATCTCACGAACCAATAACGCTATAGACTTGAATTAAATTTTATATTATATATTGTAACGCGATACCAAAAAAAAAATATTTTTTTTTGAAAAATTTCCAATTTACGGTTTTTTTTTTATAAATCCAAAAAAACTGAAAAAAAAAAACTATTTGTCACCTCGAAAATCTTATGAACAAAAAATGATTTTATCTCCAAAACAATTTTGTGGAGCGAAGAATAACGTTTTTAACATCTGGTAAAATTTTGAGGAAAAATGACTTGACAGTTTTTATTCCAAAAAATAAAAACCGAAAAAAAAATTAATAAAAGTTCGTAAAAATTGATTTTCGACTCATATATCTTTTTTAAAAATTTGAGATATTGGCTTCAAACTAATTTTATCTTATAAAAAATGTTGTTTTCAACATTCGGTAAAGTTTAGAGAAAAATCGAATTGACAGTTTTTTAAAAAAAAAATAAAACCTAAAAAAAACATTACTAAAACTTGGTAAAAATTAACTTTCGACTCAAATATCTTTTCAAAAACTAAAAATATATACTTCAATCTAATTTTAACAGAAAATATTGTTTTCAATATTCAGTAAATTTTTTATAAAAATCCAACGCACAGTTTTTTCATACAAAATTAAAATCTACAAAAAATAGTATGCAAAATTGGTAAAAATCTATGTTCGGTTCTCGATATATCGTAAATAATAGAAGATATTGACTTCAAATTAATTTCATTCATCCGATTGGCATTAATTGTTTATATAGGAAATAAAAACTTTTAAGAAATGCTACTAAAATTGGTAAAAATTGTTTTTCGACTAAAAATCTCATTTTTTATAAATGCTACTAAAATTGGTAAAAATTGGTTTTCGACTAAAAATATCGTTAACCAAAATAGATTTTGAAATCAAACTATTTCATTATAGGCAAAATATTGTTGGCAATTTTTGAACTTTTAAGAATAATTCAACTGACAACTTTTTTAACAAAACATGAAAACCTACAAACTTTTAAGCAAGACAAATCGACAGACGGGATGGGAAGTTATCAGTGTGGGTCGCATCCCAGCCTCTTTTTTAATATTAAACAAAATTCAAAGACATCATCGATACTTATTAAGCTATAACTAGCCTTGATTTTTGTACGTTGGAAATTCCTGTATTTCGAATTTAAGTCAACAAAATTTCATTATCCTTAATAAAAGCATTGGTTCTCTCAATTCAGCGCCCAAAGTCAGCACATCGTCAACAACCGCAAACATCATAGTTGTTAAACTGATCCGTCGCCAAACTAAGGATGAAATAATGAAGACGAAACACAAAAAAAGAGCAGAGATAACAACAAAAATCTTCGGTGATGATCATGACGGCACAAACATTTACATAAATAACAGCATGACGTCTCATACTCGTGAACTCTTTAATGCAGCTAAGAAGGTGAAGGTGACAAAAAAATATAAATTTATATGGATGAGAAACAATGTAATTTTTTTGCGCAAGAAAGAAGGTGACAGTGTTGTCAGAGTAAATTGCTCTGACGACTTAAATAATTTATAAAATTAAATATTTAATTTAAATATTTATTTATTTAATTTAATTATGAATTCTGAGTTTTCTTATAGTGCAAAAAATTATGTAAACACTATTGAATATATGTCACCCTTAATAATTCATCAAAACATTCGTAGTATGAGAAAAAATTTTGATTCTTTTCTTGCTCATTTTGAAGCTTTAAATTTTGAAACTGATTTTATTTTTTTAACAGAAATTTAGTTGTACGACTACGAACTTTCAGACTATAATATACCTGGTTATGTATTATATGGCAACTGCAATAATTCATATAGTGCAGGTGGTGTTGCAGTGTTTATCAAAGACACATTTGAATGCGAAGTTGTTTTTTATAATCTGAGCAGTGCCGATATAATTAAAGTAAATTGTGTTTTTCAAAACGAAAAATTTTGTTTTGTATGTGTGTATCGCTTACATGAAACAGGCTTAAATATTTTTTTTCAACAATTAGAAAATCTTTTAAAGAATATAAAAACAACAAATCTCATTTTATTAGGAGATTTTAACATAGACATTCTTGTAAATAATACAGATTCGGACAATTACTTAATGCTTATGTCCTCTTATGGGTTAAAGTCAATTATAAATGAACCTACGCGAATCACAAATACGTCCCAAACTTGTATCGATCACATATTTTTAAGATTGAAACCTATTTGGTTTGATGGGTTATTAGGTCAAGTAATCGATTTCAAGATCACAGACCATTGCATGATAATCTTAAAATTAAAACTATTAATTCAGAATAACGTTAAAAAAAATATTCCATTCCAACTAAAACAAGCTGTCAATTTTCCAACTCTTTTGGAGGCATTAAAGTTCGAATTTTGGGATCAGGTTTACAATGAAACTAATCCTTCGCAAGCGTATGACTTATTTATAAGCATTCTTAAATCACATATTAATGAATCAACCTCTTCTCGTACTAATCTTTACAATGCTTTTAATCTTAAACGTTTTAGGCCATGGATTAGCAAGAACTTAGTTAATTTAATTAAAAAGAAAAACTCGGTTTGGAAAAAATGTAAACGGCATCCACAAAATCAGAATCTGAAAAAATACTACTCTAAACTTAGTGAAAATGTAAAAAAACAAATAGAAATTAATCGTGATAATTTCTACTCTAGTAAGCTTGAATCCTGTGGAGGGAATATTAAGGAAGAATGGAAAGTGGTTCATTCTATTTTAAACAAACAAAAAAGTAGTGATTCCATACAAAAAATAAAAATTAATAATGAAGTTATATCTGATCCATTTGATATCGCTAATAATTTTAATAGATACTTTACTTCTGTCGCATGAAATTTAAAACCTTGTCCCACTTTTAATAATAATTGTAACTGTGATATGTATCCAGATTTGGTAGAAGACCAATTCCAAAGTAATAGTTTTGTATTTGTTCCGTTTACATCTCACGAAATATACAAAAAAATAATGTCTCTTGATAACAAATGCTCCAGTACATCTGATGATATAACCAATTGCCTGCTTAAGCGAATTGCCTTCTATATAGTTGACGTGATTTGCTTCATATTCAATATGAGTATGACCTCTGGAATTTTTCCATCGTCTTTGAAAGAAGCTGAAGTCATTCCGTTGTTTAAAAAGGGTAGTCGTAGTGTTATGAGTCAATACCGGCCAATCTCCATATTACCAACGTTCTATAAACTTTTTGAAAAACTCATAAAGGATCGTATGGTGGTTTTTTTAGACAAAAATGAGTTTTTCAGCAACGACCAATTTGGTTTTCGTGAAGGTAGGGGTACTGAAGATGCCATATTAAACTTTTGCAGTGAGGTGAGTGCAAGTTTTAACAACAGTAAAAGTGTTCTAGCGTTGTTTATTGATCTGACTAAAGCATTTGATTTGGTCAATCATCAGATCCTTTTAGGAAAAATTTATAAAGCTGGATTTAGAGGTCCAGTTTTCGATTGGTTTGCTTCCTATTTATCGGCAAGACATCAAAGAGTTAGAATCGATGGAATATTTAGCGATGTTCAGGAGCTTACTACCGGTGTTCCTCAAGGATCTGTGCTAGGTCCAATATTGTTTTTTATATACATAAACTCTGTCTTCAAACAATCCTTAATTAGCAAAATAACAGCGTTCGCTGATGATATGGCTCTAACATATGTTAGCAAATCGCTATTTGAATTGATCGCTATGTTACAAAAAGATTTAAATGTACTAAGGCAATGGTTTTCTAGGCATGAGCTCATTTTAAGTGAAAAAACAAAAGTAATGGTCTGCAATTTAAAACAAACAGCTCCAATCTTTGACTGTAATGTGATCTTCCATTCAGGAACATGTAAGAAACTTAGCTTAGCTACACATTCTTGTGGAAAATCCAGCTTTGAACATATGACACCTTGTTCGAATGATTGTTTTGAAATCGAATTCGTTAATAGTTTTAAATATTTAGGTGTTACAATTGACAAACATTTAAATTGGAAACAACATACTGGGGAATTAAAAAAATACTTAATGTCCGTAACACGTAAAATGTTCTTATTAAAACGAATTTGTACAAAAAATCTATTAACAAAAATATACTTTGGGCTCGTCCATTCTAAGCTACAGTATGGAGTAACTAGTTGGGGAGGTGCATATCAAAACACGCTTGATCCCATAATTACGTCGCAGAAACATACCTATACGTATCAAACCTTTCAAGTATTTAAAAAAAAATTCAACTTTAAATCTTTGTTTCGGGTTTAATATAGTTTCAGGACATTCATCAGTATAAAGTATTTTTCTCCGTTGAGATCGCAATGATGAAGCTACAGGAAACATATGTATTTGGTATTTCTAGGGAACTAGCAATACGCTCGGTTAATTGAAAATACCTACTCATTAAATTTTTCATCGGAACTCATTAAAATCAAACTGTTTTTTGTATTTTCTAAAACTGTTATGCCAGTTGACAGATTAACGGACGGACTTTGCAAATATTTACTAGTTTAATTTATATTTTCTAAAATATCAAACCAAATTAGCAGGCAGCAAATAAATGTAAAATCAAAAGTTTTATTTCCTAACGATTCTGCAATGTTTTTTGCCTCTAGATTTCTTAATTCTAAAAGGGCTTCATATATGTCTTCTTAATTTGTTTTTAAAGGCCTTAATGCGTCTAACCTGCTCTCTCATCTAGTCTCAGAAGGGGGTTTCAAAGTATGACTTGGAATTTTTTTCTTATAAATATCCAACCTCGTTGTGGAACTTTAAAAAAAGTTATACAAACATTGAATTGTATCGAAAAATTTAACTGCATAAAATAAGCACCGAGCAGCATCATTAACCACTAAATTTAAGGAATGCGGGCAGCATGAAACTAAAAATGCTCTTGGTTCCAGGGTTCGAATTCGATTCTGAACACTCGCTTCTTTTCCTTTTATATTCGAACCATTATGTATGTATGTATGGATGTACTTTATTGAGATTTTTTTTTTTTACACTTATGATTCTTAATTCTATGTACCTATACTATACATAGTTATTTCAATAGCTTGTTATTAATTTGCCGACTTAGAATTGGTCAGGCTATACAGTTTTTATTTTATATTAATTTAGTTTACACACAGTCTCTTAGTTTTATAAAATTACGTCCACTCAACAAGACGAAGCCTATTCGAACCATTATCATAACTTTGGCTTTGGCAGTTAGATAGGGTCGCCTAACTTCGAACACTCCCAGTAGTCGAACACTTTTTTTTAAAAAGTCTTCAAACTGTTGAATTTCTTAGGTTTCAGCTTCTAAAAATGTTAAATGCTAGGTGTGTTATCCCCCTTAGCCCTTAGAAACTCTGATCTAGTACAACTTATGTCAAAACTTATAAAAAGGTTAGTTTATCTTGTTGCTTTAGAGGCACTCTCTGTTTACTGTTTTGGTTAAAAAAAAAACTGTTGAGATCGTTGTGGGAAACTGTCTGCATTGCTGGTAAATTAAGGTAAATATATATTTGTTTGTGTTTTTTTCTGTAGTTAATATATAACATTATTAATTTACGTATAATTTGTAGCTTAAAACTTAGCAAATAAATTATATTTTGCCTGTTCGAACATAGGAAACCAAATTTTATCAAGTTTCCTACCCGAACACAGGTGTTCGAATGTAGGCAACTCTTGAAAAGCCTATGGTCCAATATTCGAACACCTTTTTCTTCAGTGTTCGGTTTAAGGGAATTATTTATTTTTGGTTTCCTTTTTCCGAATTGTTCCTAGATTTTCAATAAAGTAGGCAGGACACGACGATTGTCAGATCTTTAAATATTGTTAGATCTATCAATGGTAAACAATAACTTGAAAAGAAGGTCGTCTGACAATGGGTTGGGGTATTTCTAACAATATTGTCAGCCAAAATACCTACCTTCTTAATTAAAACGGTTGTAAAACATTTAAGACACAGTTTTCACTGACAGATCTGACAATATTTTCAAATCTCATATTTCAGACAAAAAATGAAACGAAAATATCAAACCTACAGTGAAGCCGGGGAGAGTACGATAACTTTGGCGACAAAGTTTAATGACGGATTTGTATAGAACAGTTAAAAACAAGCATTTTTTACTATGGGAGGGGGGTCTATCTCCCCCCGTTTAGGCGGTAGGAGCAATTTAAAAAAATATGTACATTAAATGGAAAAAAATAATTAAAAAATAACGGTAATACTTACAATCAAGTATTATACCTTTTTTTAAAGCCATTTCTGTCTATTAGCTTGTTTTTAAATCAAGTCAAAACTATGCATAGTTTTTGAAAAAAATAGTTTTAAACTAAAAATTTATGCAAAAAAAATTAAAAAAAAGGTTTAAAGTGTAGTTTTTCAAAACTTTCAAATTATCTACTGTTTTTTTTAGAGTTCATTGCTTTTTTTTGTTTTTGATCAAAAACTGAAAACTAGATGACTTTATGTCTTCTAAAAAACTAAAAGACATAAAATCATCTAGTTTTCAGTTTTTGATCAAAAACAAATAAGAGCAATAAATTCTTAAATAAAAACAATGGTAGATAATCTTGAAGTATTGAAAAATTACACTTTAAACCTTTTTTTTTTTAGTTTAAATTAAATTTTTCAAAAACTACGCATAGTTTTGACTTGAATTAAAAACTGGCTAATAAAACAGAATGTTGGCTTTAAAAAAATGTATAAAACTTAATTGTAAGTATCACCGTTATTTTTTTCCATTTTAAACAATAATTTTTTTAAATTGCCCCTACCACCTAAACGGGGGGAGATAGACCCCCCTGCCATAGTAAAAAATGGTTGTATTAAGCCCCTCTACCGAAAACCGTTATTATATCTTGGCGCCAAAGTTATCGTGCTCGTGCCATAATTTCAGTGGCTGGCTTAACCGAAATGAAATTAAACGACCGATTCTTTTACTAGTTGATGGACATAAATCGCACTTGTCAATAGCCTTGAGTGAATTCTGCTCAAACAATGAAAACCACCTAACACAACACACATCTTTTTAATGTTTAATGTTTCAATAAAATTGAATTAGCAAAGAAAATAGCAAAAAAAAACTATTCAAAAGCAATTTTTCATTAAATATCTTACATTGAAACTGTATATAAAATCCTATGTTCGAAATTAGGAAACTTTGTGTTCGGGTGCAGGCAACTACTGTTCGATTACTGGGGAATTTGCTTATTTTCAGCTTTTAATTTGTTTAAAAAAAAGTAGTTAAAGTTAATAAAAAAATGTTTAAAGAAACACAAAATTTTTGAGTTTAAGCTTCTTATTAACTTTACATCACATATTTACGTTAAAAGGTCCCAACACAGTAGACGATTACTTTACCATAGACCACTAAGTGTTCGACTATAGGGGACATGACCCTATTGTCCGAATCATTTGTAAGAAATCAAGGTTAACAAGTAGTTGGCCTTTATTTCAAGATCGTCGTATCTTGCCGTTGAAACACCTTTATGTATATAAAGTTCTTAAAGTGTATTTCATGAGAAGTGGATACAGTCAGGTACTCAGAAACTCAAATACACATAGCTTAAGAACTAATACTCTATTTTTAGTCAATATTCCAATGAGTAATAGAACTCAATTCTCAAATTTTTACACTGCAACAGCACCTAAACTTTTTAATCAATTGCCTTTTGAAATTAAAAAACTTCAATATCCTAATTTATTTTTGAAATCAGTAAAAAGATGGCTCTTTGAAATGAACAGCTCGATAGTCAAAAATCTGTTTTTAAGTATAGCATACCTTTTTAACTTTGCATTTACTTTTGTTTTCAAATTTTGTTTTACTTCATTTACCCCTTCGGGTAGGGGTTAAGAATTTACCCGAAGTAAGGTATGCTTGTCGTAAAAGGCGACTAAAATCCAATCTCCGTATACTGAGAACTACATAAGTATACAAAATATGCAATGGAAAAAACAAATAGATTAATTACCCCAAGTGGAAAGCCAGTTTCTCTGGCAAATCCATCCTCTTCGGAGGCAGGCTCTACGGATTCTGGGGAGAGCCATTTATTGCATTTGATAAATCCTTTCGCGAAAGCGCATAAGGTCCCTCGATCACCTCCATCTGTACCGAGAGTTACCGGCAGAAAGAGTCCACCGGTTGTGCCAAAAGGCACTAAAAGCGACTCACCGAAAACAAACAGTTTTGAGCAGGACAATTGTGAACTGCAAAAGAAGCTGAACGAAATGATAAGACTCTACGAAGAGCTTAAAAAAGAAGTCGAAAGTCTTCGTGAAGAGAACAAGATGTTAAAAACTTCTGAAAACATGAAAGTAAATACTCTAAGTCCACAACATCGAGATCGGCACGAATATGAAACTGATGAAGATGAACTTGCTCGGGAAACTGAAAAAAGTAGACCTTGTAAAAAACGGAAGGCTGAACATTCGCCTAAGTCTCAAAATCAGCTAAAACCATATAAAATTACACGGAAAGATCAGTTTTCTGCGTATAAGAAACTTCCTCCACCGATAAACATCGTTGGTCAAGCGGATTATAACAAAATTCTTCCTATTCTAAAAGAAACGGCGCAAAAGAATTTCAAAGCTACATCCACTCACAATAATACGTGGAAAATTAACGTAAATGATTCAGATTCTTATAGAAAACTGTCAAAAAAACTCAGCGATGAAAAAATTGAATGGTATAGTTATTCAATTAAAGAAGAAAGACCTCTACGTGTAGTTGCTAGAGGACTTCATCCCTCTTGTTCAAAAGAAGACATCCTTTCGGACTTAAAAACCAAAGGATTTAAGATTCTTGACGCAACAAATCTTTTGAAGCGAGAAAAAGGAATCGAAACCGCTTATATAAAACACGCTCTTCCGCTTTTTATTCTAAGTTTCGATAAAAATGAAAATGTAGACAATGTTTATAATATTAAAACTATAATGAATATTGTTGTAAAAATCGAACCACTAAGAAAGAACAAACGCCTTATTCCTCAGTGCAAGCGATGTCAAGGTTTTAACCATACAAAAGCTTATTGTCAGAAGGACCCCGTTTGCGTTAAATGCGCGGGAAAGCACATGACTGATGTATGCCGTCTTAAAAAAGAAACTCCGGCTACATGCGCGAATTGCAAAGGTAATCATCCAGCAAATTACCGTGGCTGTGAGGTCGCAAAGGAAATGTTAAAGAGGCGCGAAGAATTTAGTAAGAAAACTAAAAAAAATACCTCAAAGCAAAACAAAGAATTAAAATTAAAAACCAAGACTAATACTCAAGCGTCGAGTAAAACGGACGGGAAAAATAATGAAAACGCTTTACCCTCAGAAAACATAAAAACAAAAAAGACGAACACGTACGCTCAAGTCACGGCGCCCGAACAACCTAAAACTATTAAACCTGACTCCGTTCAAAATGTATTTTCCCTTATACTTGAACGATTAGAAGAACAAGGGAGAATTAACACAATTATTCTTGAGAAATTGGACAAATTTGAGTCGGCGGCTCTTAAAACACCAAATTTACCGTAAACATGGATCAGTTGTCCCAACAACTCAAAATAATAACATGGAACGCGAACGGACTTACCGCAAAAATCGAAGAACTAGAAACGGTTCTACTTAACGAAAAAATAGATATTTGTTTGATCTCTGAAACTCATTTGAAAAAAGACTCAAATTTAAGTATTAAAGGTTATTCGGCTTACCACGCATGCCATCCATCCGAAAGAGCAAGGGGTGGTTCTTCCGTATTTATCAGAGAAAATATCAATCATTCGTTTGAGATAAATATCGAGCTCGATACAATGCAAGTTACTTCCGTTAGCATAAAAGTTAGACACGTATTTTTTAATATTGCGTCTATTTACTGTCCTCCTCGGTCCAAGATAGACAAAAACGATTTTAAAGATCTTTTCAACGCTTTAGGTCCAAAATTTATTATTGGCGGCGACTTCAATTCGAAACATTCATTTTGGGGATCACGTTGCATTTCGACGAAGGGTAGACAACTCTACAAAGCGGGTATTGAATGTAACGTTGAATTTTTCTCATCAGGAAAACCAACGTATTGGCCAACCGATACAGCGAAAACACCCGATCTTGTTGACTTTTTCATCGCAAGAGGAATGAACAGAAAATATATGACAGTAGATGATAACTTCGATTTTTCTACGGATCACTCGGCCGTTATCTTAACAATAAACAGTAACGTAATCGAAAAAGAAAAGCCCCTAATTTTAACAAATAATAACACAAATTGGGATAAATTCAAAGAAGATTGCGAAAATAGAATTATACTGAACGTCTCTTTGCAAACTCCGTTTGAGTTAGAAGATGAAACAGAAAAATTTATAAATATTGTTCAGGAAGCAGCTTGGAATAATACTCCGATCTGTAGTAAAAAGTCAAGGCAATACGAAGAAAAAATTCCAGAAGATATAAAAGAATTGATACGCGAAAAAAGAAAAGCTCGAAAAGTATGGCAGCAATCACGTGCTCCTCAGCATAAAAGTGTCGTCAACTTTTTATCAAACAAGATTAAAAATTTGTTACGAGATTTTAAAAACAGCGAGAATTCTGCCTATCTTGAAAGCCTAACAGCAGACAAAAAAACAAATTATTCTCTTTGGAAGACGATAAAAGGTATTAAAAAGCCTCAAATAATGTCGGCACCTATTCGAAAAAATAATTCTGAATGGGCAAAAACTGATAAGGAAAAGGCGGATTTATTTGCTAAGCACCTTGAGGAAACGTTCAAACCTTTCGATGGTCAAGAGCTTCTGACTAATGACGGAGAGCTCCAACCAGCGCCGGAAAATTTTTCTATCAGGAATATTACTTTGACTGAACTTGTCCAGGAAATAAAACGGCAGAAAAACAATAAAGCTCCTGGCTACGACCTGATTAACGGTCGTGTCCTCAAAGAGTTGCCTAAAAAAGCAATGGTTAAGCTCTTACAGCTCACTAACGCTGCTTTAAGACTTGCTTACGTACCCACGCAATGGAAAGCCGCCGAAGTAATAATGATCCCCAAACCGGGTAAGCCACCGAATGAGAAAAAATCGTATAGACCAATTTCTCTCTTACCAATTATATCTAAAATATTTGAAAAATTGCTTCTTAAACGAATGCTACCAATTATTGAAGAAAAACGTTTAATTCCCGACCACCAATTCGGTTTCCGGAATAATCACTCGACAATTGATCAGGTTTACCGAATAACTAACGAAATTGAAAAAGCATTTGAAGAAAAAAAGATTTGCTCAACTGCATTTCTTGACGTTTCTCAAGCTTTTGACAAAGTTTGGCATGACGGGCTAAAATATAAATTAAAAGTCTTTCCAGAGCAAATATATAACATTCTTGAATCGTACCTAGAAAATAGATTCTTTCGAGTTAAGCAAGGAACGGAGTATTCGGAGTTTAAAGAAATAAACGCTGGGGTTCCCCAGGGTAGCGTCCCTGGACCGATTTTGTTTGTTCTTTATACCCGTGATATACCCCAAACAGAAGGCACAACTTTAGGCACTTTTGCCGATGATATAGCTGTACTCGCAATATCGGATTCAATAGAAACGGCAACCTCTAAGCTTCAAAAGGCATTAAATAGCATTTCAGATTGGACAAAGAAATGGCGAATTGCTCTTAATGAAACGAAATCGACGCACACGAATTTTACGTATAAAAAAGTATATAACTTACCTATTTATATAAATTCTGTGCAAATTCCATACGCTAATGAAGCGAAGTATCTAGGCATGACTCTAGACGCGAAACTTAAATGGAAAGTTCATGTAAAAAAGAAACGCGATGAACTCGAAAATAAACTCCGCGAATTGACATGGCTTATTGGAAGATATTTCAATCTAAGCGTTTATAACAAGCTTCTTATTTATAAGCAAGTACTGAAACCAGTTTGGACGTACGGTATACAACTTTGGGGTTGTACCAACGAAAGAAATATACAAATTTTGCAAACATACCAAAACAAAGTACTTAAAATAATAGTAAATGCTCCATGGTATGTAAGAAATAGCGACTTACATAGAGATTTAAATATAAAATATGTAGAAGACGAAATTAAAAAATTTGCTACAGAGCTAAGATCACGACTTAGAACTCATAGTAATAACTTAATCCAACAATCTGTTAGCGAGGCGTTCGTTTTTCGGCGTCTGCACCGAACAAGACCTTCTGATCTAGCGCAAACAAATTAATCTCTCCACTCGAATTTTGTGGAATCTTCAGGTCCTCTCGTTGGGGAGCTTCCTGACAAAACGCGAACAAAATGACGCTAAAACTACTTGTTAAGCTGGACTTAGTTGTAGTAATAATATAGAAGATAAGGGAGGTGAGTTTTAGTCAGTAAAAATCTGACACTACTATAAGCACCGGGCTTATAGTGTCTCATGAAGATTTCTCACCTTCCTGCGGAAAAAAAAAAAAAAAAAAAAAAAAAAAAAAAAAAAAAATTAATAATAATTATTTTTTTTTTTAAATTTTTGCTATTTGCATGTAACAAAGTACCCCAAATATTCATTAGTTTTATACATATGCTTTAAATTTCCTGATATGGTTCATTCGCCTCTAGTTTTTCAACTATAGAATGATACCTACTATTTTTTTTCTAAATAAATATTTATGTTAACATTATTAAAATTGTACATAGAATGGAACCCCTTCGGTTCCGGTCCTTGCATCTATAGGAACCAATGAAGAAATGCTCGATTTCTAACTTAAAAAAAAAAAAGTAAAAACAACTCCTCAAGCTCTCACTCATCCGACTCTCAAAAAGAAGACAAACCAAAACAGCTTAACATATCTATAGACATATACACTTACACAACCCCGGACAGACATTTAGATAGATACAAGCAATTCAAATCCGAGATAAGAAATCCCATTATCCTTTTGTTGTTGTACAATGTCTTTGGATCTATAACTGGATGTGTTGCTCTATAATACAATACCTCTACCACCAATCTCTCTCTTATCCCCTTGAACAAAAAACAAAAACAATAATACGAATACCAACGGCCATCATAGAAATTAACTTCCTATAGCAATTTCATATTTTCACCCTGGACATTATTATATCCTTTAATATGCAGTAAATTCATATTTCTAACATTTCCAGAGATCTAATCCAAGCAATCTTCCCTGAAGAACAAGAGGATAAAATGATGTACTTTCGGGCCGTGCGTTTTCTTATTGTGGTGGTTTGACTTGGGATTGGAAATGGTATGGCTGCCCCCTTTCTTCTTTAAATCTAACAAATATTATGTTATACGCAATTTCAGTACCAGTACCAATTCAAGTCTAAGTCCAAGTCCAAGAGTCCATCTCCATCGAATTGTGGTATCGTTTAAATGTATGAGATGACCGCACCAAAGGGCTTATCTATATAACAAGCGAGACCCCGAACCGAATGTCCTTTAATATTTCTTCCAAATATAAACGCACCAAAATAAAAACGCTGAACTTTATGTCATAACATGTGTGCGATGTGGTACTCGGTCCTGTGGCTTCACGTATATGTAGACCGTGCGTCGTTTTTTGATGGAAATCGGTTTTCTTATTAGAAGAGGCGTGTCGAAACTGTTTAAATTGTCTAACGTTTCGTCGGCAAGGATGATTTACAGTTATTACATAAAATCACCAAAACAGGTGTGAGTCAAGGCATTGGAGAGTCAGGTCTTTCATATACCGCACTCGCAACGAGTATAACGCAAACCTAAACCATCAGTAGACCAAACGAGACCAGTATAAGCAACAACAACAATATTCGAAACGACCCAATTAGCAATCGATGACGTTCAAATTGCCTTTGCAGCACGCAAGAGGGCGCACGCTAATTATGGCGTAATTGCCCGCCTGCATAGATATCGGAAAATTATGGAAATTCTTTTTCTTTTTTCGTTGCGTTGCGATTGCCTTTTGCCTTTGAGCTCTCAGTTCTGTGAGATGCCAGCACAGCTTCTTGCGATACTTTGAGCGTTCCTTCTGCTTCTTCTCTCTTGTCGTCGACACGGGTGTTCGGTGCTCTATTCGAATCCTTCTTTGACGATGACGATGACGACGAAGACTAAGATGACGGTTCGGGGGTGTAAAAAGAATATTAAGAAGGTGCTAGCGGCAATTTTGTGGCGTCAGTTAACGAGATGAATGTGTTTTATTGATATCGAAGGGTAATTGGAGGCATAAATTAATTTCATGGTCCACGCTTTGCTGGCAAAACGATATCGGTGTGATGGCTCGTGGGGCTGTTAGGCTGTGGAGTGTGGGGTCTTGAGAATTTGCCATTCTATCGACATCGACATCCATATCGACTCGACGACCCACGACGTTGACGACTAAGACGTTTATATTGAAACACATTTGTAATTTCCTTCGAACAAAAATATCAGAAGTGAGATTTTCTTTTCGAAGGCCTTCTGCAATAGGTAGGTCTTATATAAATGTAGGTTTGCGTCTATCGAAATTAAGCTGTGGGTGTTAATTCGAAAAAGGAGGACGTTTATTTTTTTGTGCTATTGGGTAGGTAAGGTAATATGCGTGAACACATGGTGTGGTATGAGAGTATTCAGCCATTAATTGTATTTAGGTGGAAACAAAATGCAATAAGAAACATCTTTACCTACGTTCGGTCGTCGTCGTCAGTTGCGAGTTTAGCTTTTTTTTTTCCTTTATCCTCAGGAGGGCTGAGAACCTGATTCTTGAAATTTAGGTGAATTAATTAAATGGCAAAATTGAGATGAATGTGTTAATAAAAGAAGTCTTATAGAAATATGTACATATACAAAAAATTTAGTCACTGGACTTTTGAGGGTGATTTGAGATCACAAGCTTATGGCGAGTGAGTTGAATTTTGTACCTTATACTTACTAATTTGTCTTGGAAGAATTAATTAATTGTCAAAAAATTTACCTTCGTATACCTTAACCACGCCAGAAAACAAGAGTTATTACTTAAATCTACGGAAGGTATAGGTAAAGAAAGTTTGTATAAAGATGCGAAGTTATTAGATTGGGTGAGTTATTATATGCAAGAAGCGCATTTAATTTCTGACAAATTGGAATGAATATTTATTGTTTTTTTTTTTTGGTTGAAGTTTTAATTTTTAGACGATAGTTACAAATCAAAATGCAAAGTCTGTTTAAAAATTCAAGTAGTGCGCACTTTTTTGCACAATATTTTTCAGAAAGATTCAATTTCGAACGAAATTTGTGTAAATACAGCACAACGCGATAAGATCTGGAATAGTTTAACAAATAAATAAATTGCAACAGTCGAACCAGGGGCCCTACTGTGTAATGCGTTTCGAAAGCCAATCCGATTCAAATCTGATATTCGATTCGTTTATGAATTCGTACTCTGTAAAATGTTCGAATCGAACAAAACAATCATCCAGTACTTTTTTTATTTATGGAATAGATTTGGCGAGTCTCGAAAGTATTTAAAGAGAAAATATAAAATAGTTTGAAGTGTTTCTGGCCAGAGAGAAAAGAACTAATAGAGAGAACCAACTTCGTCGGTTGCCTCTTTTTGCCTACAAGCTGTGATTTGGCCACCAACTTGCAAATGTATTAACTCCATATAAAAAAAATGTGGGGAACAAATACTTATGCAAGTTTGTGTACATACTCACCAAAAACACTCCATTACCAAGCCTACAAGCTAGAAAGCACTAAATGTGAGAAAGTGTGCGTGAAATGATGCAAAAAACCAAACACATTCTCACATTTAGTGTTTCGGCCCATCAAAACGCTTCATTATAATCAGCCCCATCGAAATGCTTCATTTTGAATGTTTCATGGCCTCGTTCAAAAACTAAACAATCCTTACCAACAGAATCTGAAGTGCTGACATGGTCTTAAATTGGAAGATTTGTATAGCTTTTTAATTTCAATCCAAATAAATGTTGTTAATGTATATTAAATAAAATAAAATTAACCAAATACATATTTAATGATTTATTAGTGCTGTATTTTGTTTACCTACTTAAATTATTTGCGAACGCAATATGCGCTGCAACTGGTTAAGTATAATTATTGGAAATTGACAAAAGTGTAACTCAACACTTTGTAAAACAACAAAACAGACAATTTTTTCAGCTGTGGTTTGCTTAGAGCATTTTTTTGGCGACGTTAGAAGTTCAGGTGGAAACAATTACCGCGTTTACAAGGAGAATTGAATTCGAATTGAATCAGGATTTAGCGCCGTATAGACCTGGATCGGATCGAAATAAGATTACTCGATCCAATACCACTGAAAGAGGTGAATCGAATCGAAAATTTGTTTGTAAACCTGAATCGGGGAATCGAGTTATTGGTGTGTGAGGTTTTGCTTGTGTGCGTGCGATAAGTTTCTTCCCCCTTGTTTGTTCTAAGCTGAATTTAATTTGGTGGGCGTCTTTGTGTTGAGAGCATTGTACGCACACAAATAAAACGAAAATGTCATTTCGATTCCATTTGAATTCGATTCCTCGATTCAGTGCAACCATATACCTGGATCGAAATCTCAATTCGATTCGATTCGATTCGATTCCTCGATCTCCTCTTGTAACCAGGGTAAATAGGCGGGTGCCTCCGTATTTTTTTTCGTACAGACAATGCTACGAGAAGCATACTTTTGAAGTTCCATTGCCAACTTTAGCTAGTTCAAATTCCTCAATTAGATTAGTATTTCCATCATTTAAGCAGTTCGATAATTGCAAGACCAAATTTTAGTTTTGTTTGTTGCAGAAATATTCCTGAAAATTTCTTTTTGAGGGACTATGTTAGAGTTAGAATTTTGTTTGTAGTTAGATTTTGGAATACAAATTTGAGGGAACCATGTTTTAAAAATAAGCTGCTTTGTGTAAAGCATTTTTAAGGAATAGAAATAGGCAATATGTTTACACACAATACCAACTAAATGAGTGCAATAAATAGATTTAAGTAACTTTTTTTATTCCAGTATGGGGAAACCGAACACCAATAATAGAAAAAAAAATCGGTGAACGCGCCAAAATGCATACTTCTTGACAAAATAATGTTATCTTCGATGCTTACGCTTAAAATTACGAATTGTGTAGCATATGAACATTTCTAGACATTTTACAATGTGAACAATTAATAATATGCTATGAAATAATTGGCTGCTTTTAATGCTATTTTTTTTTCTAAAAAGTTGATGAAGGTTAGCCGAAGCAGAACTTTCTTTAATGAACATACCTAAAATATTATTGGCTTTCTCAAAAATATTTTTCTACACTAACCTATGCTTTATATCTGAAAACTATTGTTTATGTATATTTTCTTCTATGTTCTGCATTTATAAAATGTAATCTATGGAAGTATTTATATTATATTAGGAAAAACAAAAATATGTACGTAAAACTCATAAATTTTTTTCAGTATTAGCAGCACTTTTATTAAACATACCCTTCAAACAATAATAAGTAAACTTGAACTTTAGTAACTAAACATTTTTAAGGAATGAATGAAAATTATATTTTGCGTTAAACTGTGGGAATTTATTAAAAAAACTTCTGTACGTCAACAATAAACATTAATGTCGATTACTTGATCTATTGAATGAGTTGTGCATGAATTCAGAACGATTTTAAGACGTTTTCATTTTGTGATATATGTCAAAATTTGCATTTTATTTGCTCTGCATTGATCGCTATAATCGTTCTGATTATTTTTTTTTTAAATATTGGTGTTCCTTTAAAGCATAATTTTTTTTGATAGCAAATACATGCATGCTTCCATCAATCAAGAATGTTATGGATGAGGTATTTTTCGATTATAACTTTTTTTTAAATTTAATATTTATTAATCAAAATGGAATTGAAAAATAGTTGCAAGCTTAAATCATTAAAAACAAACTATAAATACATTTGGATTAATTAAATTGATACAGATTTTAATTACTTGCAAAAAAAATATTTGGGCCGTTCATTAACGAAAATTTATTAGAATTCAATACAAAAATTGCGCTCGCACCCTTAACTTGATGGTTCTTCGAACGCATCTTTGATACAAAAATCCGAGGTTTATTATGAAATTTGAAGAATTTCGTAGTGATTACTGTAAATTAGTGAATTAATTATAATAAACTGATGTTGAACATGCTTTTTTCAAGACAAAAAGGTACATTGGTTCACTATCCACAAAATGCCTGCAAAATTAAAGCTTAAAACTACCTTTTTCATCGAAAAAAGCAAAAGGAAAAACCTGAAAAAAACTTATTAACCCCTCCATTTTATTTTTGCTATGCAAAGTGCCGCTAGCCCACGGCATCTTTTTTTTTTTTTGTTTGTGCTCACATCTATTCATGGACTAATTGTCAAAATTACAAATACAACAAGGTAAACAAGCGGGTTTTGGAGAGTGAAACGTACGAAAGATTCCGGTCATCACCCTCATGCATAAAATATTAAGTAATAATTTCAATGCCACTGACGATGACGGGACGCGACGCTTCAGATTACTTTGGTCAAGTGTATCTACCTACTCGCTAAGGTTCACTGTACTGCATACTGTGTAGTGCATATGGCTGGATGTATTTTTATACATTTGTGCATTGTATTAGAAGGGCTATGCATATTGGATAATCGACTATTAATTTGATGACATAGCAAGTATGCTGCTTGGTTCCGTTGTTCGTCAATTTCCCACAGAATTCGGAATATAAAATATTTCTATGTTTAAGTTATAATATGTATAGGTTTAAGATGTTAGTGTGTAAGCAGATTATTTTGTATAAATAGCTTAAGTTTGATTAATAAATTCACTTTCAGTTTGGAAGTAGAAAGAACAGTTCGGCTCTTCAGCCTTGTTTTTACTTTCAAACTTGGAATCAGATAGGCTTTCTAGCCATCATCCATTTTCGGCTTGGGGAAGCCATCCAATATCCCCCATAGATTAGTAGGTGAGGTAGGACATACAGTTCATAGGCCCACTTTACAGGGCAGTCCCTTAGCGTCAAACTGTTTAAGGGGAGAAATGCAACTTGCTATTTCACTAGAGCATATGCCGTAAAAATAACGTTAAAAACGGTGAGGCAAGAAAAATTCCGACTATGTTCGAAGGACATATATTTAGCCATCGGTTTCTGTTCTGGGCGATTTTTCTGCCGGAGTTGGGAGAAACAACACAAATGGTGAAAAACATGAACCTTGCAATTTGTTTTTGTGAATTTTCTTATTTTAACTTTTAGAAAACAACTTTAAGAAATAATGAAATCCTTGTTCAACTTACTCAATGTACCAAAATTGATTCCCAATATAAAAGCACTTGCTCCTTAAACGAAATATCGAAATAAATTTAATTTAACTACACATTTAGATTTAAACTTAAAATTCCCATCTTCCTTGAAGTAACCGAAGATATAGTATCTTCTGATGACGTTGAATTTGTTTTAAAATGTCTTAAGACCACAAAATCGCCCGGATTTGACGGAATTAAAAATCTTTTTTAAAAGAATCTTCCAAAAATAGGTATAAGATACCTCAAAAACTTGTTTAACAATTGTTTCAAAACAGGTTACTTCCCCACAGAGTGGAAAACAGCCAAAGTCATTCCTATCCATAAGCCAGGAAAAAGTTTTAGTGATCCTTCTAGCTACAGGCCAATTAGTTTGTTGAGCTCATTAAGCAAATGTTTAGAAAAACTTATAAAAAACAAACTCGTTTTGCATGTAGATCAATTTGATATCTTGCCACCAGAACAATTTGGCTTTATAAGGTATCATAGTACAACTAACCAAATTGACAGAATAACAAAGTTTGTTAAAAATAACTTGTCTTCAGGAAAGAGCACAGGAATGGTTCTTCTTGATGTGGAAAAAGCTTTTGACACTGTCTGGCATGAGGGCTTAATTCATAAGCTCGTTACCTTGAGATTTCCCTTGTATATTGTAAAAATTATTTTGTCATTTCTCTCAAACCGAAAATTTAAAGTCTGTGTGAACAACTGGTACACTGAAGAAAATAATATCACTTCAGGTGTACCCCAAGGGTCAGTTCTAGGCCCATTTTTATATAACATATATACTTACGATTTCCCTAAACTTCAAAATTGTGAAACTGCAATATTTGCTGATGACACATGCGTTTATTCATCAGCTTTAACTGGTTTTTGCATTGAAACCAACTTGCAATCTGCTCTGAATACTATTCAGATTTAATTCAATAATTGGAAAATAAAAATAAATGCATCAAAGACACAGGCTCTTTTTTTTACGAAAAAAAGGAAACCTTGTTTACTGCCATACAATAGCCTTCAATTGAACGGAGCGCAAATTGAGTGGAAGTCAAGTGCTAAGTATCTTGGGGTACACCTGGATAAAACATTGACGTTTAACTTGCACATTCAGCAAACATTAAATAAGCTAAATATTCTGATAAAAACACTTTATCCTTTTATAAATCGCAAGTCTAAAATGAGTGCAGAAAACAAATTAATGATATTTAAGTCTATTTTCCAAAGTATAATTTTCTATGGTTCCCCTGTCTGGGGAAAATGCGCCAAAACTCATTTACAAAAATTACAAATAATGCAAAATAAAATATTAAAAATTATGCTTAATCTGCCCTGGTACTTTTCTACAGAAGAGCTTCATAGAATATCAAATATTGATAAGGTTCCTGTAAGAATTTCGAAGCTACAAGACCGTTATATTTTATCGTGTAATTGTTCGGATAACAATTTAATCTCAAACTTAGCTGCTTAAGGTGTTAGTACATTTTTTTTTCTCTTGATTTACTTATTAATAAATGAATGTTACATTTATCTAATTATTTATTATTTATTTATATACTTATTTTTTTCGTCTCTATTTGTTTCTTGTTATTTATTTATTTGTTTAGGTATATTTTTTGCTAATTTATTTATTTGTTTTAATTTATTAAAATATTTATTGATTAATCTCTGTATTTATTTGTTCACTTGTTCATTTATTTATTAAAATTGTTCATTCGTGTTTAATTAATTGTTATTTAATTATTTATTAATTAATTTATTATTTATTTGTCCATTTTTTCATTAATTTATTTACTTTCTCGTTTGTATTTAATTAATTGTTATTCACTTGTTGATTTATTTATTTATTTATTTTTTTATTTATTTATTTATTTATTTATTCATTTATTTATTTATTTATTTAGGTATTTATTTATTTATTTATTTATTTTTTAATTTATTTATTAAATTATTTATTTTTATTTTATTAATATACTTTTTTTTCTATGATACATAAATGTAAACAACATCTTAAGACAGTTTTCTGCTCCCCACTTCTCTCTTCCTATGAAAAA
The DNA here is from genome assembly GCA_920104205.1 of Eupeodes latifasciatus. NCBI lineage: Eukaryota > Metazoa > Arthropoda > Insecta > Diptera > Syrphidae > Eupeodes > Eupeodes latifasciatus. The sequence goes on along the minus strand of OV049924.1, from coordinate 385,693,838 downwards.
ATGTCTAATATCTATTGAAGGTTTTTTTTTAGTAACTTTTCCTTCAAAATGTAATAAATCTGTGATAAAGGGTGTCCCAAAATTAACGCAAGATTTGAATTAAATAGAAAACGCCGTTTTTAGTCTTTTGATAGTTATATTTTTATTGACTCGTAAAGTACATAGGATAGGGTTATGCATGGAATAACACATCGGACAAATGGCCTCCACGGCTTTGCATGCACATGCGCACTCTTTTGTTGAAATTTTCCATGACCATTCTGCATAAATGTGGCTGAATTTCGTTGATGCAGCGTTGAATCTCCTCCTTTAATGCACGGGTGGTTGTGGGCTTGTTGACATAGACTTGTGATTTCAAATAACCCCAAAAAAAGAAGTCTAATGGTGTTAAATCACACGATCTAGGAGGCCAATTTTGATCACCGAAACGAGAGAGTACACGACCTGGAAATGTCTCATGCAGTAATTGAATTGTTTCACGGGCTGTATGACATGTGGCACCGTCTTGTTGAAACCACATATTGGACACATCAATATCATCCAATTTTGGCAGAAAGAACTGTGTAATCATGTCGCGATATCGAGCACCAGCAACAGTCACTGCTTGACCAGCATCATTTTCAAAAAAATATGGCCCAATTATGCCTCCAGCCCAAAATCCACTGCTTCGACATTCACATTTGAACGGCTTGTTTTTGGACGACCAGTGTGTTTGGCGTCTCCAATGGATCCAGTCTCCATGAATTTTTCAATTAATCTCTTCACAGTTGACGAAGTTAAAACACTATTCCGACCATATTTTGTATGAAATTTTCGAACTGCAGCCGCCAAGCTTTCACTATTTTTGAAATATTCTTTAATAATGAAGACACGTTGTTCTATCGTGTAACGCTCCATTTTTAATAACCCTATACTGTTAGCTGTCTTTTTTTTCAGGGTTGCCAACACTTCACTGCACAAATGGCGACAAATTCAAATCTTGCGTTAATTTTGGGACACCCTTTATAAATTGAATGCTTGTTATAATATTTTCAGTAGTAAGGTAGAATGTAAGACACCATATCTCTGTAAATTGTGCAATCTAGGTTTAAATGAAAAAAAGATTATAAGAATTTCAGTTACAATAAAGATCTATCTATCTAAAATTCCCATCTTAAGAACGAGATAAATCCTCCAGCCAGCGTTTTAAATCCCTTATTTTCTATTGTTTTAAAGCCTTACTATCTGACCAGTGATTCCATTAAAATATTTAAAAAATAATCTTCAATTCTTGCTACTTCAAGCGTTTAAAAATACACATCCAAAAAGTAAGGACGAAATCCCGAAAATAAAGGAGAAACTTATCCTAAAAAAGAACAAACTCCTTTTTTTGATGGCACTGGTTATTTCTCCATCATCAAAAAGAAAGGAAAATCTATTCTAGAAAAACACACACAAATTAAACTTCCCTAGACTTTGGCCCGAAGAACAATAAATCAATCAATCCAGCTTATAAGTGAAATACCCGAATTATAAAAGCGAGAATAAGGACTAAACTAAACCACATATCTCTCGCCGCCACCGCTGCCGACGCCGCTTCCTTTCCTTCTTTGATATGGGCTTAAAAAGGATTCGTGTAATGTAACCATTTACACTAACATCAATTCTCTGAACATCATTTCGTTTACACGTACATACATACATATAAACTTCGTTTTATGTCATTGGCTAATATCATGAGCATCCCCAGGATATGGGGGATTAATTTTTATCCCTGAACAGGGTGCATTAGATCACGTTATGTGGTTGCATAATTTATGGCGACAAGTGACCCCTTGCTAAAGTGTCACCTTTAGTTCGCCTCCACTTCAACTTCCTCTCTCTCTTTCTCTGCTCTGTCGGACTTTATAACTCCCACATATCCTAACTCCATTTACGCCTTCGAATACCTTATACCTCTTATACCCGTATATGGAACATGCCCATTAGGCATTATATCAACCTTTAACAGAATCACATGTCAGAGGAATACGAAAAAGTCAGAGTTAAATTTAATCGTCCGTCGGTCGTCCGTCGTCGCAAAAGTCCAATATCCAATTCTTTGACCCTGCAAATCATTAGTCCTGGAAGTTGAAACTTTGAAGAAACAACTTCGGATCGAAGGACTTCTTATAAGATATGCATGGAGCCTTTATTTTAAGACATGTGAAGTGGTCCAGTATATGCAAAACCTTGGGGGAGCATTACCAAATTAAGTTACATTTCTTATAAGTTTGGAGACCTTTGCAACCTTAAACTAACTGAGCTCCGGCTCGGCTGTGTCTTGTCTAACCGACCGACCAACCAACCAACCAAACGAAAATGCCTATACGACAGTTTGGGGAGTAATTAAGAAGCCCCAATTCATTTATCATGGACAGCATTATAGAGCTGTAGAATAATATGTACTCTGTGTAGAAAGGGCAGTAGCGCATATATCCAAACACCTTTATAGCAGGATGAATGTTGTCAGGAGTACATTTATAATGACTTCTGGGGAGGCTGAGTTTTGCCCTTGGCCTCCACCAAACATCATTTTAAGTACACTAGTTTGGTGGTATGTAGAGGTAGTTTATTTTTTGTTTGCCTTTTTACATCTCATTTAAGAGATGGGGAGACTTTGTGGCATGAGCAAAAATGTCAAAATGGCGCCCGGGTGAAGGTCTCTTTAGTAACAATTTCCATATTGAATTTCTGTTTTCTGCTGCGGTAGTTGTTCTTTTTTGTTTACTTTGGATGACAATACACCACCACAATATTTCCTCTTTTGTTGATTGCTTTAAGGTACCTTGTGGGATCATTGCGTAGGCTTTTCTGATGTTTAACCTTTAATTTCTTATTACAAATTTATAGCGTAGGGGAGAAGGTTTACCACACACGCAAAGTAGCTAATTATGAAATTGTTTTTTTTTTTTTTAATCGTTTAATGGCGTATTGGTTGTATATGTTGCATGCTGAGAATTGGCATAAGTTATGCGGTCAGTTTAATAAATGGAAGGTTAAAGGTGAGAGAGGAGGATGCAAAGTTGAAGAGGAATGATACTCGTAAATTGCTTCAAAAGTAAATACAGGGTGTGCTATCTGGAAGCATCTTATTTCAACATTGAATAACTCCAACTCCATTTTGTAGCAGATTTTGACAGATAAACATCACAATTCTGAAACGTTATTCAGTTCAATGTAGCTATGAAATTTTAGGACTTTAAATTAAAAACTACAGTTCGATTGTAAAAACTGAGCGTGTTTATTTTTAAAATTATTGTAACGCTTATTTCATTGAAACATTGAAATATGTATATATACTTTTTTAGGCTCTTTTACTTGAAAACAACTAAAAAACCGCATTCTAAAAATTGGCGATTAGAACTATCTACTTACTATCTACGGCCGCATGTGTCATTAAATCCTGGGTTGCACTCATTAAAAAAATGACATTTGCCAGTTTCGTTAAGTTTAAAGCACTTTTCACATGAGAGCGACCAACGAACGACGAATGAACGAACAAATGGGATTTAAAACATTCCTAGACCAAAATTCTGCATAATATCCAGAAAAAATGATAGAAACCTTCTTTATTTAAATGTTAAGATAATAAGATTAGCATTTAAATTGTTAAAATCAGAGAAATTTGATAAATAAAATTATTCGTCGCGAATTGCAATTTTTTGTTACGAATTGTGTCAAACTCTATTCGCGTTCCACATACCATCCACACTGCAACGAATGAATTGTTCGCGCGTGTTTAACCTCAAAATACTCTTGTTTTTGTTTTCTTCGTGGTTGGTCATGGCTGAAGAAAATATGGAAAAAAAAGTAAATATAATTTGAAATACATGTTGATTATTGTTGAAAGTTGAGATTTGATACTTTGTTTTTAAATACTTAGTTTATTTTATCGTTATCAAATTGTACTAATTTTTATATGTTTGATGTATTGAAAATAAATATTATTACTGTTCAGAATCTTAAAACATCAGGTTATGGGCCTTATCACGATCTACATAAATACAAAATAATAAGAAAATTTGTATTGAGAAAAGATGCCTGAAACGAAATTCAGTATTGAAAAGCTTCGGGGAAGCGAAAACTTCGAAGACTGGAAATTTTCCGTTGAAGCTTATTTCCAAATGAAAGGACTTTGGAAGGCTGTTTCTGATGGTAGTGAGATGGAGAAGGATGCAACGAAGCTCTTAAACGCAAAATCGGAGCTTATATTGCTTGTTGAAAGATCCATTTATCCTCATATAAGACATTGCAAAAGCGCTAAGGAGATTTGGGATTCTCTTCAGAAAATTTTTCAAGATTCTGGTCTTGTGAGGAAAATTGGGCTCATCCAAAAGTTTTGTTCTACAAAATTGAAAGATTTCTCTACCGTAGATGTGTACGTTAACGATGTTTTAAATACATCGTACAAGCTCAGGTCTGTTGGTCTTAACCTAGATGAAGAATGGATAGGATCAATGCTTTTAGCTGGTCTTCCCGAATAATACAAGCCAATGATAATGGGAATCCAAAGCTCTGGGATTCTTATTACAGGAGACAGTATTAAAACCAAACTTCTTCAAGACGTTAATTTGGATGCAAGTCAAGATACTGCTTTTGTTGGCAAGAACAATAAAAACTTTCGGAATAAGAATTTTAAGGGTCCTAAATGTTACAACTGCAACGAATTTGGCCATATTGCTGCTAAATGTCCAAAAAAGAATAAGAACCATCAAGAAAAGAAGAATGCGATGTTAGGATGTTTTTCCGTCACGGCTCTTGACAAAGAAGAATGGTATTTCGACTCGGGAGCGTCAGTTCACATGTGCTCAAATAGTGATTGCTTTTCAAGTAAAATGGAAAATCTTAACTCTGAGGTAATTGTTGCAAATAATTCAAAAATGCAAGTCCAAGGTATAGGTAAAGTCGATATGAAAGTATTGGAAAATTCAAAGAAAGTGAGGTTGAATTTTTAGAAGTCTTTCACGTTCCTGACTTATGCATTAATCTGTCTCGAAAATTGTTCAGAAGGGTTTTTCAATGATTTTTTCCAAGAATGGATGTTTAGTGAAAGACCAAAGGGGTAATGTTGTTGCAACTGCAAGCTTGGTGAACAAAATGTTCCGACTCAACAGACCACCCAACCAAAAAAATGTAGCTTCACACTTTGAACTTTGGGACAAGCGTGTTGGACATCCAAGTATAGAAACCACACAAGCTATGATTCCGAAAGTGGTGCAGAATATTGATTGCGATAGTTCAAAAATCAATTGCATCACATGTATCAAAGGTAAAATGGCACGCTTGCCGTTTAACTCAATTGGTACTAGAGCAGAATCAATATTAGAACTAGTACACACAGATCTTTGTGGTCCGATTGAACAAAAATCAATTGGAGGTTCAGAGTACATGCTTCTATTTATTGATGATTTTTCAAGAAAAGTCTTTGCGTTTTTCATTAAAAGCAAGAATGAGGTAGTGGAAAAGTTCCTTGAGTTCAAAAACTTTGTAGAAAATCAGACTGGTAACAAAATAAAGGCCATTAGAAGCGACAATGGAAAGGAATATTGCAATTTTAATATGAAGAAGATTCTAGCAGATGCAGGCATTCAACATCAAACAACGGTTCCATATTCTCCACAACAAAACGGATTGGCAGAAAGAATGAATAGAACCATAATCGAAAAAGCGCGTTGTATTCTCATCGAGGCTGGTTTACACAAACGTTTTTGGGCTGAAGCTGCAAATACGGCAGTTTATTTAACGAACAGAACACCTTGCAAAGGTACAAAAGAAAAAACACCTGAAGAAATCTGGAGTGGAAGAAGAGTGAATCTGCAGCATCTTAAAGTTTTCGGTTGTCAAGCAGTTATTCACATTCCAAAAGAAAAGCGGAAGAAACTCGATGCCAAAGAAAAAGAAGTAATTTTTATCGGATACTGCACACACTCAAAATCATATCGCTTCTATGACGTTAAGAAAAAAGAAGTCATAATAAGTCGAGACGCAGTTTTCCATGAGCAAATTTTTACAAAAGATGGTGAGACAAACGATACATCTTATTGTGATATTTTTATAGGATATGATTCAGTGGGGAATGAAGACGAAATTCCATCAGTGAATTCAAGCAATGAAATACCAATCGAAATAAGTGACGAAACGGCAAGTGAAAACAGTTTTTTGGATGCCCAAGATGATTTCATTGTTGAAGGATCTTCAGAAGGAATCATATCTGAGAGAGGAATAAGACAATCTACCAGAATAAGAAATCCACCTGAAAGATACGATTATCTATCGTACGTGGCCAGCAACACTGATGAAGATCCAAAGACAGTCGATGAGGCAATGAAGAGCGAACATATGTCTGATTGGAAAAAAGCAATGAACGATGAATATACAGCTCTTTTGAAAAATGGCACTTGGGAAATAGTTTCTTTACCAAAAGGAAAGAAAGCCATAAATTCCATATGGACATTTAATACGAAAAAAGATGCAAGTGCTAATGTCGAAAAATATAAAGCTAGATTGGTCGTAAAGGGGTATTCGCAACGTCAAGGGATCGATTATCAAGAAATATTTTCTCCCGTCGTAAGGTACACCTCCATAAGGGTACTTTTAAGTTTGGCTGTACGATATGATTTGGATATCGATCAAATGGATGTTGTGACTGCTTTCCTGCAAAGTGAACTTAACGAAGAAATTTACATGAATCTCCCTGAAGGTTTTGATAATGTTCAAAATAAAGTATGTAAACTCAAGACATCACTGTACGGTCTCAAACAAGCTAGCAGAGTTTGTAATAAGAAATTGGATGATACTTTAAAGAAAATTGGACTTAAACAATCAAAAACCATCCGTGTATTTATTACAAGACAAACAGCACAAGTAAAACTTTCGTCGCTATTTACGTAGACGACATACTGATTTTTACAAATAACAAAGATGAAAAAAGAATTATCAAAGAAAATTTGGCTAAGTCATTCGAGATGAAAGATTTTGGAGAAGCTAAATTTGTGCTTGGTATGCAAATAACTCGCGATCGAGAAAAGGGAAAGTTATGGATAGACCAACGGACATACTTAAAGAATATTCTCAAGCGATTCAACATGGAGGATTGTAATCCGGTATCCACACCCTTAGATATTAACCAAAAGCTTATAAAAGAAACACATCAACAAAGCAAAGACGAAACTGATTACATGAAAACCGTTCCATATCAAGAAGCTATTGGAAGCATTTTATATGCAGCACAAGTAAGTCGCCCAGATTTAGCCTTTGCAGTGGGGGCTTTATCAAGATTTAATAATAATCCTTCAAAATCTCATTGGATAGCGGTTAAACGACTTTTCCGTTATATAAAAGGAACAATAAATTACAAGCTAGAATACACTCGAGACATTGAAGGATGTTTAGAAGGATTTTCGGATGCTGACTGGGCTAGTGACTCAGATGACAGAAAATCAACTACAGGTTATCTCTTTAAATACCAAGGAGGACCTATTTCGTGGAATGCAAAGAAACAACCTACTGTTGCTCTCTCCACCACAGAGGCTGAGTATATGGCCTTAGCCTCAACATCTCAAGAAGCACTTTGGCTTCAATCTTTATTGCGAGAACTAATTAATTGGAAACAAGAACTTATATTGCAATGCGATAACAAGAGTGCAATAAACATATCTAAAAACAACGTTTATCACGCACGTTCAAAGCACATCGATATAAGGCATCATTTCATTCGAGATCTTATAGAAGATAATAAATTAAAAGTAGAATATTTGAAAACTGAAGAGATGCCTGCTGATGTTCTAACCAAAGGACTCCCTGCTCCAAAACATAACAACTGTTGTACTCTCATTGGTATAAAAGTATAAAAATCTAGTGGGGGTGTTGAAAGTTAAGATTTGATACTATGTTTTTAAATACTTAGTTTATTTTATCGTTATCAAATTGTACTAATTTTTATATGTTTGATGTATTGAAAATAAATATTATTACTGTTCAGAATCTTAAAATATCAATTATGAATATTAAAATAAATTTAATAATTCTAGGAATTTGACGAAAGATTGATAATGGAGGTTGAAGCAAATCCATCAATTTATAGCAAGGCTGAGCGGTCCTATTCAGATAGATATCAAAAGGAGAATGTGTGGCAAAATATTGCATTTATTTTAAACTAGCCGACCCGTGCTCGCGTTGCTTCGCAAATTGTAACCACGAACATTTTTTGAATATTAGTATTAGCATATGAAAAAATTTCTCAATGGGACTGAGCATATTTTCTACAATAATATTAATTTTAGTTTATAATAAAAAAACACTTCCTTACCGAAATTAACACTTTAGAAAAAAAAACTTAAGTAAAATATTACGTAGTAAAGGCCAAGCCGCACGTGAAAACAAACAAAATACAAAACCATTTCAATTTTTTAGGTGAAAACAGAACGAAATTTGTGTCTATTTTCTTCTTTTCTTTCTTTATTCATACCTAGAAACGTTTTTTCGCAACCGAAAAATATAGTTTGCGGTAAAAAAAAAAAAACAAATTTGTGTTTTTAATGTTCTCATACATCTATAGGTATGCGTGTTTAAATATCCATAGACACATTTATTCATCTGCTCATGTTTAGTGCAGTGCAACTGACTTAACCTACCTACATTTGTGTGCTCTTTTTATCGACGTCATTCTTTGAATTATTTGTAAAGAAAATTTTAACTTAATTTCAGTTTTATTGTTCGAGGAAGTGATACAAAATTGGTAATTCAAGCTATTATAATAGAACTTTTTTTATTTTTAAATTGGAAGAATTATAATCTATTCACTTCCTCGAACCAGAAAAATAAAAAAGATCTAATTTTTCTTTAGATAAATCGGCATTTTATGTGCACGGCACTGTTTATTTATTTTTATTAAATGTCCATAGTAACCAAAAACACTCTATTACCAAGACCGGAATCTCAGACTGACATTTCGGATTGCCTACAAGCTAAAAAGCACTAAATGTGAGAAAGTGTGCGTGAAATGATGCAAAAAACCAAACACATTCTCACAATTAGTGCTTTAGCCCATCAAAATGCTTCATTATAGTAATCAGCCCCATCTAAATGCTTCATTTTGAATGTTTCATGGCCTCGTTCAAAAACTAAACAATCCTAACCAACAGAATCTGAAGTGCTGACATGGTCTTAAATTGGAAGATTTGTATAGCTTTTTAATTTCAATCCAAATAAATGTTGTAAATGTATATTAAATAAAATAAAATTAACCAAATACACATTATTTAATGCTTGATTAGTTTATTATTATTTATTTTGTTTACTTAAATTATTTGCGAACGCAACATGCGCTGCAACTGGTTAAGTATAATTATTGCAAATGGACAAAAGTGTAACTCAATACTTTGTAAAACAACAAAACAGACAATTTTTTCAGCTGTAGTTTGCTTAGAGCATTTTTTTGGCGACGTTAGAAGTTCAGGTGGAAACAATAGGCGGGTGCCTCCGTATTTTTTTGTACAGACAATGCTACGAGAAGCATACTTGTGAAGTTCCATTGCCAACTTTAGCTAGTTCAGATTCCTCAATTAGATTAGTATTTTCATCATTTAAGCAGTTCGGTAGTTGCAAGACCAAATTTTATTTTTATTTGTTGCAGAAATATTCCTGAAAATTTCTTTTTAAGGGACTATGTTAGAGTTAGAATTTTGTTTGTAGATAGATTTTGGAATGAAAATTTGAGGGAACCATGTTTTAAAAATAAGTTGCTTTGTGTAAAGCATCTTTAAGGAACAGAAATAGGCAATATGTTTACACATAATACCAACTAAATGAGTGCAATAAATAGATTTAAGTAACTTTTTTTTATTCCAGTATGGGGAAACCGAACACCCAATAGAAAAAAACCGGTATACGCGCCAAAATCCATACTTCTTGACTAAAAAATGTTATCTTCTATGTTTACGCATAAAATTACGAATTTTGTAGCAAATGAAAATTTCTAGACATTTTACAATCTGAAAAATTAATTATGCTATAAAATAATTGGCTGCTATTAATGCTAATGTTTTTTCTAAAAAGTTGATGAAGGTTAGCCGAAGCGGAAATTACTTTAATGAACATATTTAAAATATTATTGGCTTTCTCAAAAAATATTTTTCTACGCTAACCTCTGCTTTATATCTGAAAACTATTGTTTATGTATATTTTCTTCTATGTTCTGCATTTATAAAATGTAATCTACTGTAGTATTTATTATATTACGAAAAACAAAAACATATGCGTAAAACTCATTATTTTTTTTTATTATTAGCAGCATTTTTACTTAACATACTTTTCAAACAATAATAAGTAAACTTGAACTTTGGTAACCAAACATTTTTAAGGAATGAATAAAAATTATATTTTGCGTTAAACTGTGGAAATTCACTAAAAAAAAAACTTCTGTACGTCAACAATAAACATTTATGAAGATTACATGTTCTATTGAATTAGTTGTGCATGAATTCAGAACGATTTTAAGACGTTTTCATTTTGTGATATATGTCAAAATTTGCATTTTATTTGCTCTGCATTTATTCAACAGGTTCGCTATAATCGTTCTGATTACTTTTTTAAAACATTTGTGTTCCTTTGATGCAGTTTTTTTTTAATAGCAAATACATGTATGCTTCCATCAATAAAGAATGTTATGGATAATATATTTTTCGATTATAACTCTTTTTTTTTTTAAATATACAAACTATAAATATACTTGGATTATCAAAATATTTGGGCCGTTCGTTAACGAAAATTTATTAGAATTCAATACAAAAATTGCACTCGCACCCTTAAATTGATGGTTCTTCGAACGCATCTTTGATACAAAAATCCGGGGATTAATATGAAATTTAAAGAATTTCGTAGTGATTACTGTAAATTAGTGAATTAATTATAATAAACTGATGTTGAACATGCTTTTTTCAAGACAAAAAGGTACATTGGTTCACTATCCACAAAATGCCTGCAAAATTAAAGCTTAAAACTGACTTTTTCATCGAAAAAAGTAAAAAGAAAAACCTGAAAAAAACTTATTAACCCCTCCATTTTGTTTTTGCTTTGCAAAGTGCCGCTAGCCCACGGCATCGTTTTTTTTTTGTTTGTGCTCACATCTATTCATGGACTAATTGTCAAAATTACAAATACAACAATGTAAACAAACGGGTTTTGGAGAGTGAAACGTACGAAAGATTCCGGTCTTGGTAATAGAGTGTTTTTGATAGTAACTTAAAAAAAAAGAGCCCACACTGCTCAGCGATGTCAGATGTGACGATAGAATTAGAGAAACAAAAAATAATGTGTGTGTGTAGGTTAGTTGATGAACTATACAATACAGAAAAACTGAATATGTAGGTAGGTAGGTAAGAGAAAAAACGTAACTATTAAATGGAACACATATTAAGAGAGAAAGAGCATGGGAAGAAAAGAAAATTAAAAATGTTGGAATGATAATGAAATGAAACAAAGCAGCGACCTCGCGATTGTGATGGAATCTAATTTATTAGATAAAATAAATTCAAAAAGTTTATAATTTTATAATTTGTTTTTATTTATTTCTCAGGTTTTATGTTTAGCTTAGAAGTGATTTTAGGCTTAAAATTTGCGCAACAATATTGACTTTATGAAGCAATGCTAATCTTTGTCGATTATTGTATAGGTTTAAAGATATGAGTGGTTGTATAAGTCAACTAATGAAAAAAAATGTAAAATTAATAATATTTAAGTTTGACAAATAATTAATGAAAAAAAATTAAAGCCATAAACACTCTCATAACAATATAGAAAATAATAAAATATATTTCAAATAAATCGGTTGATTACTTTCTGAGATCATGCGTTACGAACTTTAAAATGGTTTCGCTTTTATATAATAGTATAGATACCGATGGTAATATAAACAAAAATGTGTTAATGATTGGATCCAGTATTAAATTTAGTTTTCAGTGAAAATATGTAAGGAACGTTGGAAGAACTTGCGGGATACTTTTGGAAAGTACTACAAAAGGGACAAAAATGTACCCAGTGGGTCGGAGGCACTTCCGAAGAAAAGACCCTGGCCTTATTTTGAAATAATGAAATTTCTCATTCAAATATTGAAGTACCAAAGTTATAATGAAAAATGTTATCTTTATTAATTGTTTTGTATTCATGCTTTTGTTGTTTTGTTTTTAGAACTCTCGGAAACATGTTAAATGAAAAAGAGAACGTTGTCATTGATCTCTCCGACAAAGAAGAAACTGATGAAGCACCAACATCCTCAAATAAGAGACTGAACGAGTCAATCAAGAGTCAAGACCTTCGAAGAAAAAGAAGAATTCCGATTCAGATACCGATAAATTTTTGCCAGCACTGATGGAACTTAATGAACCTGACTCAACACCATTGGAGAAGTTTTTCTTGGCTCTAGCACAACGTGCAAATTCCTAGAGCCGAAAAAAACAATCAAAATTGGAAATTCGGACACTTCAATTATTGTTTCATGACATTGAATGGCTGTTTTTGGCTGTTTTTTTTTTGTTTATACTGAATTCTTTTTTTACTTTTCTTTATGTTGAATGATATATTTTTAGTTTTTTTGTTGATACCTAAGTTAAAAGAAAGACTGAACGAGTTCCTATATACCTTTACCTAATGAAATTAAATACTGGTATTTTTTTTTTTGTTTTAATAAATATAATTTAATAATGTTTTTTACATAAAAGTATTGAAAGCTGGTGTTTTCATTTTCAAATCATATTGTGCTGAAAGCTTACGTCTCCTTTCTGTAGGCACCAGTCAGCGAATTTTGCGCTTACGTCATATCCCGAAGCGGATGTTGTAATTAAAGCAGGGATCGTATCTTGGCTGACATTGTTTTTCTGTGTTATAGATTCATCCAGATTGATCCTGGAGGCAGTTGTAAAGTATACAGCAACATAACACTATTTTGTTTGCTGACTCTTTGTTAACTTCTAGGCGCTTCAGTAGTATTCTCCATGTATGGGCCAAGATGCCAAAGGCATTTTGCACGACTCTTCTTGCTCTGGACAATCTGCACAAATTATATAAAAAAATACATTGGTAACAAATGTTACTATTAAGTATGTAAGTTTTGTTGAACCTGTAATTAAAAATTCTCTCCTGGTTTGAAAGTTTGTGCCCTGGGAACGGCCTTAGAATGGTTGACTTTAATGCGAAACCCTCATCTCCTATAATTACATAGGGTAATTTAGTTGTTGTTCCCGGAAGGGTTGAATCATCTGGAATATTTAGTTTCTTAGGATTTGTAAGCCAAGCGTTTCCAAAAGGACTGCTGCTGAAAACACTCGAGTCGGCATTGCTTCCATAGGCTCCAATGTCAACCATCAAAAAACCATATTTTGCTACCACCACAGCCATCAGGTTGTAGGAAAATGATTTTTTATAATTAAAAAACAAACTTCCACTATTTTTTGGGGCAAATGTAAGGACATGTTTGCCGTCAACAGCCCCTAGACAATTTGGAAAGTTCCAGCGCTGTAAAAAGTCCAAGGAAATCTGTTTCCAATCTTCTTTCGAAGGAGTGTTTGGGATAGCAATTTTTAAGCAATTGGAGATGACAACCTGGATCGTTGTATCAACTATTTTTTTTACTGTTGAAACTCCCATACGAAATCTGTATGCTTAATCAACGAAACTTGCACCAGTAGCAAGGAACCTAGAGAAAATAAATTAGGTAAAACAAAGTATAACGCAGCAAGAGAAATACATGTATCTTACCCTAGCGATATAAAAAACTTTTCCTTTGAACATACTATATCTTTTCTGAAGCTTGAAGGTTCCGGAACCAAGTCTTTTTTAACCATTTTAAATATGATATCAATTTTTTCCTTTGACATCCTAAAATATTGGTAAAATTTTGTTGGATATTCTTCCAATTTTCCTATTAGTGAAACATATTCTCCTTCCATCTTTCGTGTTTTGTTAAGTGGGTGCACATGAAGTTTTTGTTTTATTTTTTTCATTGTTAAAAATAGCAAAACTCTTTTTTTTTAATAAATATTGTTTTGATCTCATTCTATAACACTCACTTTGAATACAAAATAATTTCTGTTGTTTGACAATTCTCATTTGTGTCATTCGTGAAAGTTCGCGACGAATAAAAAAAAGTCCATGTGAATGAAATGTCAAAATGGAAGAATGTTCGTTCATTCGTCGTTCGTTGGTCGCTCTCATGTGAAAAGTACTTAAGTCTTACAATTAAATTTGCCAGTTGTCAGTTAAAATTGTCCAGAAGCGAAACAAGATTTAAATTAACCGACGCATGTGTGATTAAAAGGTAGGTTAGAATAATCAAAAAAAGACAGTTAACAGTTTGGGGAAGTTTAAGTCGAACAATTAAATTTGACTGTTGACATCAGTGTGGTGAGTTAAAAAGGATAATAAATTGTGTAATCCTCGTCACAGATTTTATAAATTTGATTGAAAGTACCACGCTATCTGCTGTCAAATTGATTTTTAAGGCTTCAACTTAGTCCAAACTGTCATATGTCATATTGTTTTTTTTTGTATTGTATTATTGTAACAAACCCATAAATCGTCTTGTGTTTCGTTTTGAAATCATTTTATAAACAGATTTTCAGACGGGGTACGTACATATATATGTATGCTTGACTTCAGCCTGAAGTGTGGATAATTACTAAAGATCACTCCAGTTTACCCATAGCATTTAACACACCACACTACTAGCTGTCAAATTGACGTGTAATAAATCAAATTGAATTGACTTAAGGATTTCATATTGTCCCTGCGTTTTAACTTACCCTAAACTGTCACCTGTCATTCCTGTCAAACTATTTCTTAGTTTAACCAACGCTTGTTTAACGAAAATAGTAGATAGTTCAATTTGTGTTATGCTTTTAGACACCGTTTATAATCAGATTTTTAATGTTTCACTTCAGATTGAGGTCTGGATCGCCAAAACAGTTTACTTCAGTTTGCCCATACATAACCTACCACACTGTCAGCTGTCAAATTTATTTTTAGCCTTTAACTTACTTAGTTACACATATGGCGGTAACCTCATACTTCAGGTTGGTTATTTTTCAACAATTTTAATCACCAATTTTAAGAACGACGTTTGACATCCACTTACTCAGATACTTTAATTTAGATAATGTGGAACATGACATAAATCTATTTTGTTGACTTCAATATTATAGGTGTACCCACTACGCATCCAACAAATCTGACCGTGCTAATATTATTTAGGTAGGTAAACACCATACACACAAAATTATATGACTTACAATAACCATCGTGTTTCTATATCCGGTTCCTGTTCATTGAAATTGCCATATTATATGTTTGTTGGGGTTTTCCATTCAAACAGTTTCTCATAAATTACACTTTCTGTGGTACGAGCGATGATGCTCGTTGTTCGTTGTTCTTGTGCTCGCCAAGCGGATAGGATAGATAGGTACAGAAACAGATAGGATATAAATACGTTACGTGTTCTTGCTTCAGCTGAATGGTTGCCATTGCCATATCGCCCCGATCCTTATGTCGTCCACCTAATTTGAAAACCAAAGATTGCTCCTCAGGGGATAATAATCACTAATGAAAACGACATTTAATGGCAGCACAACAGATAATATAGTATAAGGACACCTTGCGTCATTTCCTTATTAAGGGACACCATTATTATATCAAAACAACAGAAATATAAAGAAGCATCACATAAGAGCAGGACGAACAGGACCTCTTGGACTCTTCTTGCTATACAACGAGGAGGATGTTCGTAATGTTTCATTCAATATTATGTGTTCGAATGTAGGTATTTTTTCTTCTTGTTTCAATGGACTTTTGTCGATTTGTGTACATATCCGGTATGTATGTCTATGTTTAGATATAGGATTTTAAGTTGACCATCATCATACCATACCATTGGTTTATTGAAGACATTACAATCCCAATTGGACAATTTATATATGGTGGGCCATTGTTTGGTCGAATGATGGTACTTTGCGTCAATAGAATTGCGTTGTTAAAGTGTGTATTAACGGATATTGAAGATTTATTTGCAAAAGGTGGGTTTTTGTTTAAGGACTCGTGTAGAAGGTGCTTATAAATAAAAAACGGGCTAGAATGCAACACGCACTGATAACTTCCCATCAGCGGCCGTCTGTTGATTTTTTTAAAACTTCAACAAAATTTTAATAAAATAATTTCAAGTTAATCTCTTTATTTGTTTTCATAATACTTAAGTCCAAACCCATTTCATATCCGTTTTTAGTTGTTCTTTAAGGTTTCTATGTTTAAAAAAAAAAGTTGTTTATTGGATTTTTCTATAAATGTACTAAAAGTTAACAACAATATTTTGCTTATTGCAAAATAAGCTTAATTTCAATATCTGTTTTTTTTTGTTCACGAGATTTTTGGTGGAAAACCAATTTTTACCGTTTTTGTGACATCACAACCACCCAGGAAATACGACGGGATGGGCTGGGCAAAAAGAGTATATGAAAAGCTGCGATATTTACTATGGTGACTGCTACGGATAAAACCAACAGCGCTTATTTGGATGCGGCTTTTTCATTGGAGCCAGACTTAGACAACTAGTCTTGAGTTATAGGTGCATCAACGAGCGCCTCATGACCATCCGCATCAAGGCTAAATTCAGCAACATTAGCCTAATATGCGCACACACCCTCACAGAAGAGAAAGATGACAATCCCAAGGAAATGTTCTTCGAGCTCTTAGACAAAACATATGAGCAGTGTCCTAGCTGCGATATTAAAATTGTTCTGGGCAATTTTATTGCCAAGCTAGGAAGGGAAAATATCTTTGGTGGAACAATCAGGAAGAACAGCCTGCTCGTCAACACTTCCGACAACGGATTCATGCTCATCGATTTTACTGCGGGGCGAAACGTCATGGTAGCCAGTACGCGTTTTCCACACCTCAACATCCACAAAGGAACTTGGAGTTCCCCAGATTAATCTACCGTCAACCAGATTGACCATATTGCGATCGACGCCAGCATCATGGATGTCCGAACTTTCCGAGGAGCTAACATCAACTCGGACCACTACCTCATTGTAGCCAAGGTAGCACTTCGGGTTTCCAGACCCAAGGAAAAACAGGGAGATGCTGGGAGAAGATACAATGTAGAACGGCTACAATTGCAAGAGATCGTCAATTCCTTCTACGACCGAGTTACAAGTAACCTCTCTCGAAGTTCTCTGCCGCCAACACAATGTATCGAAAACCAGTGGCAACATTGCCAAGATGCAATCAGAGAAGCCGCCTCTGACGTGCTAGGTTTCAAGCAACCACCGAGAAGGAACCCCTGGCTGTATAGCAATCGCAAGAGATCGCCAAATCCTTCTCCGACCGAGTTACAAGTAACCTCTCTCGAAGTTCTCAGCCGCCAACACAATGTATCGAGAACCAGTGGCAACATTGCCAAGATGCAATGAGAGAAACCGCCTCTGACGTCCTGGGTTTCAAGCAGCCACTAACAAGGAACCCCTGGTTTGATGAGGAATGTCGGCAGGCAAATACAGCCTAACAAAGGGCACGAAAAGCGGCGCTGCATAGAAGGACGAGAGCTGCTAATGAGCTCTATGAGCAGAAGAGGCGAGAGGAACATCGACTTCTCAGAAGGAAAAAGAGGGAGCTTGAGAAGCGTGCACCTTGGGTCGTTTCGATAGAAAAGCTCTTCGTGTGATCTACGGTCCCGTATGCTTCGAAGGGGAGTGCCAGGAGAAGATGGAACGACGAGCTTTACGGGCTGTAGACTTAGCCAGAAGGGTAAAAGTCCAACGACTAAGATGGCTGGGTCACGTAGAGCGCATGTAAACCAATGCTCCGGCCCGGAAAGTCTTCCAATCCACATCCACAGAACAGCGCAGTAGAGGCAGACCGCGAATTAGGTGGCGCGCACAAGTGGAAAGTGACCTCACCCAACTTGGAGCGCGAAACTTGAGACATCTAGCTAGGGACAGAGCTAGATGGAGAAGTTTGTTGGGTGAGGCCCTAGTTCACACATTACTGTAGCGCCACCTTAAGTAATTAAGTAAGATTTTTCTTCTGTGAGTGATTAAAATAAGATGTTCTGACAGAAACTAAAAGAAACATTATGACCGCCACGAGATGTCGAAATCAAACCGTCAATATTGTAAAAATCTTTATTATTACACAAGTTGCGCCCTGCTGCGTTTCTAGCATGCTTTATTTTAGAACTAATTTGGCTAGTACAAAAATGGATATGGTGTCGCAGAATTTTCTTAAAACTATTAAAGGGGAATAATAAAACATTCTTTCCTGGTACTTCGCTCGTATAAGTCTTAGCTTGATGTTATGTAGTCTGTAGCTTGAAAAATTTTTCAAATCTATGAAAAGATCTAAAAAAAGGGTTTAACATTTTTTCCACTTTGAAAAGCTAATGCATTGAATGGAAAGGTTAGGTTGACGTGGCTTTCCATAATGGAGTAGGACTCAATTAGGCAAGTTGTTGGCCCATGTGACACTACATGAATCTTGAGGCCTTCTTTTGAGTTCAATTAAAACAATTGGATTTACGTAAAAGACTAATTATATAAGTTTGATTGAGATCGTTTAGATCGTTACAAAAGAATTCTCCTAGGTAGATCTTACGTTTTTGAGCTAGAGCAGGGCATTTACAGAGGAGGTGAAAATCTCTTTCTTCCTCTTCCTCGATAATACAGCTTATGCAAAAGTCATTTTTGAATACGCCTAGTCGCGTGACGTGCTTTCATATTAAGCAATGTCCGGTTATGACACCAATTATCGAGCTGATGCGCAGTCTGCTTAGAGATATCAAGCACCTTAAGCGCCTTTAAAGCTAGGACTGACCAAATAGATTTAGATTAGATTTAGATTAGATTGATTTTTATTTAGTTCTTTTCTGAATTTAACCTTAAATACATACATAAGTTTACAAAAATCTTTGCCGTCTGCCAGAATGACAACTATTTTAATTTTTTGTATCATATTGTTAACAAAGCATAATAAAACATTTTAGAACAAAGTTATTAAAAGAACATAAGAATACATAAAAGAACAAGAGGCATACATTTAATGTGTTTGTTTATCAAAAATTTTCGTTAATTATTCTATCCCTATACCTTAGCGCAATTACACAGTATTTAAAAAGTCTTTCTACGTTCATTTCGTTCAATTCCGTTAAAACTTGGACTTCTGATAAATAATCACTTCCAAAAACGCTTCTTCTCGATTCTCTTAGAGTTGGGCATCGTCCTAGAAAATAAATGATGTCTTCCCTTTCCCTTCGGTTACAAATACTGCATTCCAGAGGTAGATCAGGTCTGTGTGGGATATAATTCAAATGCAGGAGTTCGCTGCGTAGTCTGACCATGGTAGCTATGACCTTTACTTTATTGGTATTTCTGAAGTAGTTTTTTTGGGCTAGGTTGTGGTTTAACCTGCTGTAGATTGATCTGTACAGCGAACTGGAGGCTTCAGCTGTGTATTCTGCTCTGCATTTCTCGTCGATTTTTGCTATTACGTTGTAGAAGAGCACCTTACAATTACTTATATCTTCGATGTTTAAAACAAAACTTATATTACACCCCTCCGCAAGTTCTGCCCATTCTCTGTACCAGCTATTTTGATCAGCTATAGCAACCTTCCTTACTAATCTGAATTCCGGCAGTCTGAAGACACTCAGAAGAAAATCAGCTTGTAGTTTCAAGATCTTTATGAATAACGGTGATAATCCGGTCTCAAGCATAAGCACGTAGTTTGGCGTGTTGATTGGTAGGTTGAATATCCGTTTTAAGTAGTGAGTTAAGAGCTTTTCTACCGTAAGAAACTTCTTGCACCCCCATACTTGAGCGCCATATAACAGGATACTCTCGGACACCGCTTCGAATATTTTATGCTTGCTGCTATGCGCGATATTCCTGTTGATGAAGCAAGTTTTCCAGGCGATATTAATCGCCGTTTTCGATTTTTCTAGCTTTTCGTTGAAGTGCTTCTCCATGCTTAAATTTCTCGAAAACGTTACACCAAGGTACTTATACTCGTTGACACACTCTAAAGTTTCATTGTTAAATGACCATTTTTCATGAGAGCTATTTCTGCCACCACCTTTTTTGAAGATCATCACTTTGGAATTTTGGGTATTAACAGTTATTATTATCTATTTATCATCAGCTGTAAGGATTCTGGGGAATACGCGAACATGACAATATCGTCCGCAAACAACAAGGCCTTAATGTGTACTCCTGCAAAATCTACACCGCCGGGGAGATAATCGATGAGATCGTTAATAAATAGCGAAAACAAAGTGGGGCTCAATGTGCATCCCTGTCTTACTCCTGATGAGGTTGTAAACCATTCCGACAACGCCGTTCCATTCCATACAGCTGCTTGCGTGTTTTTGTAGAGATTTTCTAGCGCACGTCCAAACTTCAGAGATAATCCTGCGTTATATAACTTATAGAATAAGGCACCTCTGTTAACTGTGTCAAATGCTGCTTTGAAGTCAATAAAGAATACATACAATTTCTTTTTTTGATAGCAGAAATTCTCTGCAAGATTCTGCAGTACAAATATGTTATCGGCTGTCGAATAACCTGACCTAAAGCTAGCTTGGAACTCCTTCATTATGTTCTGCGAGTTAATCCACCTATTGAGTCTTTTCTGCATCATTGTTGTAAGAATCTTATAGGTTGCGTTCAGAAAGGAGATGCCCCTATAGTTAGCCACATCGGAATAAGATCCTTTTTTATGTATAGGGAATATGATCGCATCTTGAAATTCTTTCACTATCATGTCCCCATCAAATACTTTATTGAAGAGCATTAAAAGCTGATCGTTAAGTACGGAAGTTCCATACTTGTAAGATTCGACTGAAATACCGTTGGCGCCAGGTGCTTTTCCATCTTTCAACGACTCTAAAGCTATTTGTAGTTCTTGTGTGGTAAACTGTGAGTCCAATATTTCGCTCGTAAATCGCGGTGTTGCATAATGCCAAATTAATTGTGTCGTGGCTGGGTTAAGGAGTTGTCTGAAGTGTGTGGCTAAAACGTTTGCCTCTATATTTCTGTGTAGACCTGGTTTTTTACCATTCAATTCCCATGAAAGTTTCCAAAATTCTGAAGCATTATTACTGTTGTCCAGTTTAACCGCTTGACGTTCATCATACTCCCATTTTTTAGATTTACACAATTCCTTATATTTTTTATTGGCTTCGATGTATCTGTTTCTGTATAAACCTAGGGATGAATTTCTGAAGTTTTTGAGCCATGCGAATGATATTTTTCGGGCTTTCTGGCATTCATGATCGAACCATGGCTCATTCCACTTTTTGCTCCGTAAAGTGCCGAACTGATGCCGCGGGTATGACGTCTTAACGACATGTTTTAAGCTCAGGAAGTCTTCAATTTGATGGCGGTTGAGCATTATGTCCAGGTGCTGTCTGTATAAAGAGGCTTTTGTGGGTTTCCAGTTAAGTCTAGGCATCAATAGTTCGTTATTATTCTCATCGCTTGTCAACTCCATTATTTGAAAGGTGAAGACAACTGGTAAATGGTCCGAGTAAGGCAATTCTCGTATCTCAAAATCCGTCACAAATGATTCCCAATCTTCACATATCATTGAATAATCGATTGTTGATTTTCCTTGTCCCCCAATAAATGTGTAACTCCCCGCAACGTCACTAGCGCTTGTTCCATTTAGTACTGGCCAAATATTTTTCGTGCCTTGACAAGTGGTGATGTTATTCCACCTGGTGTTGTCTTTCTTTATAGCGTCTTGTCTAGCCAAACGTAATAGAATGGGTAGTGTTGTACAATTTTTGGCGAGTCCATCGTCTTTACAATGTCCTGAAATGTCTCAAAGGTTCGGCATCCAGCAAAGGTGAATGTTTAATTGTCATGCCATCTCCATTAGATATGATCGACAGTTATGGACTGTTATCTGCCTCTATACTAAGACATAGTCCAAGGATTTTATGGCAGCCTGACTTTCTGAGAATATCGGGATATCAGATCACGTATTCTTTAAGCCAGGGCAAAGCTAAGCCTGGAACAGGCTACGGTGATTGGGAACACGGAATGAGATACTTAATTTTAGCCGTTCTGAATCCTCATTAGTTTTTGATCCATCTGCGATATCTCCCAGAAAGATCTATATGATATCGAAATCGGGAAGTTTCTATTGAGAAGTCTGTGTACCTTGGAATTGATTCTAAATAATAAAGAATTACGGAGTGGCCAATTCTGTAAACAAGCTCTGTAACAAATAGCAGAGCTTGCAGCTATTTGTTTGCTGAGTTTATCTCCAAGCCTTCAGTGCATAGGCAAGCTGAACTTTGGACTGTGCTTAGTTTGTAGCAGCTTACACCTTTGTCTGCCATACTGCCAAACTGTACTGTAGAACCGGTCTGATAATCGATGTGCCTAAAAAACTCGTAATTCGGGGTTGCACTCCCATTTTTTCCCAATGACGTTTTTATACGAAAACAGAGCTGCAGTGGCTTTCTTTTTTGTATATAACGTTTCCAATTTAGTTTTTTTGTCTAAAATACGACCCAGATATACATATAGCTTCTTCTGAAAACTTTGATAGGGTACCTTTTATAAAAGGAGGGTTAATAGTGATAATCTTATATTTTCTGGAGAATAAAACTAAATCGGTGTGTTTGCAAGAGATCTTTTAGTTTTTTAAGATGCTTCCATGAAACAATGGCGGATCCAGGGGGGGGGGGGGGGGGGGGGGGGTTGTAGGGGTCATGACTCCCCCTGGGAGATAATTTGTTTGCTTTTTCGTAGGAATTCCCTTCAATTCGAAACTAATCGTATTGCGTTAATGGATATGACCCCATTACATTTTGAATTATTTATTTTTTGTATATGAAAACAACATTTGTATTTTACTTCCTTAAACTTTGTTGCTAAAAGTACTAATTTTGACTGAAGATTGGACCAAGAACATAATATGATATATGAATCGGATATTCAGCCCTTTTCCAAAAACACAGCACAAATTCATCAACTTTTGACCAATGGACGATCCAGGGGGGGGTCATATGAGCCATAAAGCTTATACAGTTAAGTTGTATAAGTAAAGATTTCATCTAAAGATTTATTAGTAATTTAACGACATTCACCAAAAAGTGGTTTGCTGTCAAAAACAACTAAAATTTTTGTTTTCACTCAATTTAGAACTTGAAAAAAACTTTAGTAATGCTTTTAATTATTTTCATAAAAATTGTTTCTAAGAAAAAGAGCAAATATTCAGGTTCTTAAGAAGAACCTTGCATAAGAGCATCAATTTTATATTAAGTTGCCTTTAAATTCCTTACTAGCATTCGATTTTATTATTAAATTATGTTGGTACACATAAATAGTGATTATTGAAGTGATTTTTACTTGCGACATATAGGAACTATATAGCAAGTTTTGCATTAGTAAACAATTTCAAACTAGAGCTTTTAATCAAATATGACATTACGACGGTAGAGATCTCTAAAAAAAAATGGGTACCCCGATTCCTTCCGTCTGTCTTTTCTGGCTCCTACAGTCCAAACAATTGTGTTGATTGAAATTAAGATTTTCAGCCGATTAGTGTAAGGCGTTTTTTTCATTTTATTAATACGAAAAATAACAGCAATCCCCATACAAATTTGTTGGTTCAAACATGTGATTTTTCTAAAACTTTCTCTAAATTTTGTGTTCTTAATTTGGCTTCTTTCTACAAGAAAAACATATTTTCGTATTGCTCCAAAAGGGTACCCCTCAAACTACCTTTATATTGTTTTTAAGTTTTCTTAAGAACTAATGGACCGATTTCAAAATTCTTCTATTTTCTGTGCAAGATCTTGTCAATGATCAAATGATCAAATTGATGATGATTTTTTATGATCAAAATGATGATTTTTTATGATTTAAAATTTAAAATGATTTTCGAAAAAAAAATAAGTTAATCTAGATTTTTTGACAAATAAAATGGCATTTAAATTTTTGAGAAAAACTTATTTTGCAGGTACATTTTTAAATCTTAAAATATGGGAAATATTTTTAAACAGACTTTTTGTAAGAAAATAGTAAGTTCTAGCGACCCAGTCGTGCATTTTATTTCTTTCAAAATTGGTTTTCTGTTGAATACAAAAGATCTTAAAAGATCTTAAAAAATTAAATAAATCTACTTTTGAAGTATATTTGCTTTGGATGCTCTAGAACTGAGATTTAAACACGAATTTCAATAATACAGACTCCCAAAAAAATTAAGTGACACTTTTGTTAAACTAATGGCTAAGTTAAAAACATAATAAACGTTTCATATCTATTGATATTGAAGCTTTGAAACGTGTAATTTGTGAGTGCTACAAAAACTTTTTCCCAACTTATTTGTTCACCTACCTTACTTTGTTTTAATTTAATTTAATTTTTTAGAGAAATTATGTACTTAATTGCAACTATTTCCTTAAATTCAAGAACCAAACCTTTTTATCTCTACAATTTTTAGGTTTTGTTGACGCCTCTAAGATCAAAATACGAGTAAGCAGATTGATAACGATAGTAATAAGAGACTCCCGAAAATTGAGTTCGAAAAAACTACGTCAAAAAATGCCCGATATTTCTACATATCAGATCATCTCTCATTATCTGGATTTTTGAACTTTTGCAGCGTTCTTCGCATTAATATCGGGTGATTTTTTTGAGGTTAGGATTTTCATGCATTAGTATTTGACAGATCACGCGGGATTTCAGACATGGTGTCAAAGAGAAAGATGCTCAGTATGCTTTGACATTTCAAGAACTGAAGCCGAACGATCTGCCACAACGTCGAATTTTCAGTGAATGGGCCCTAGAAAAGTTGGCAGAAAATCCGCTTTTTTATCGACAAATTTTGTTCAGCGATGAGGCTCATTTCTGGTTGAATGGCTAGGTAAATAAGCAAAATTGCCGCATTTGGAGTGAAGAGCAACCAGAAGCCGTTCAAGAACTGCCCATGCATCCCGAAAAATGCACTGTTTGGTGTGGTTTGTACGCTGGTGGAATCATTGGACCGTATTTTTTCAAATATGCTGTTGGACGCAACGTTACGGTGAATGGCGATCGCTATCGTTCAATGCTAACAAACTTTTTGTTGCCAAAAATGGAAGAACTGAACTTGGTTGACATGTGGTTTCAACAAGATGGCGCTACATGCCACACAGCTCGCGATTCTATGGCCCTTTTTGAGGGAAAACTTCGGAGAACAATTCATCTCAAGGAATGGACCGGTAAGTTGGCCACCAAGATCATGCGATTTGACGCCTTTAGACTATTTTTTGTGGGGCTACGTCAAGTCTAAAGTCTACACAAATAAGCCAGCAACTATTCCAGCTTTGGAAGACAACATTTCCGAAGAAATTCGGGCTATTCCCGCCGAAATGCTCGAAAAAGTTACCCAAAATTGGACTTTCCGAATGGACCACCTAAGACGCAGCCGCGGTCAACATTTAAATGAAATTATCTTCAAAAAGTAAATGTCATGGACCAATCTAACGTTTCAAATAAAGAATCGATGAGATTTTGCAAATTTTATGCGTTTTTTTTTTTTTAAAGTTCTCAAGCTCTTAAAAAATCACCCGATAGAACAATTACAAACTTTATTTCATAAACACAATCAATTGATTATATTGTTCAAAACTGCACTGGATCTGATGCCATCTGATAATCAGAAAATTGTAATCAGAGCTGTCAAATCACCTGCAGGTCAACATGCAAGACGTTAAAATTTACCAACTATTGATGAAGTTGTTATCGTTGTAGTTGGAGAAAACTTGGAATCCCGTGATATTGTTTTACATCGTCGAAATGATCAATTACAACGTATAAAGCAATTAAAAGACGAACTTATTCAGAAGGTGTTTCCAGATGTTTCTCAAAATTACAGAAATCATGATTGGTTGAGCGAACGAGCTATACTGGCTGCAAAAAACATTAATGTAAATGAATTGAATTTCAAAATTCAAGAACAAATTACAGGCTACTAACCAAGATGATGTAGTCAATTATCCACCGGAATTTTTAAACTCGCTGGATTTGCCAGGATTGCCACCTTACAATCTTCAATTAAAGGTTGGATCAATAGTTATAGTGTTGCGAAATATCAACCAACCGCGTCTTTGCAACGGTACACGTTAGCGATAAAATATAGTGAAGCAACTATACTCAAAGGAAAGTATAAAGGAGAAGATGTTCTTATACCGCGCATCCCAATGATTCCGACTGATGTGCCGTTTGAGTTTAAACGACTACCGTGCGGCTTGATTTTGCTATGACCATAAACAAGTCCCAGGGACAATCATTAAGTGTTTGTGGTATTAATCTAGAAAATCCGTGTTTCTCACATGGTCAATTCTATGTTGCCTGTTCCCGTGTTGGAAAACCATCAGATTTGTTTGTCTATTCTCCAAGTAATGGAACAAAAAACATCGTATATCACAAAGCACTACAATTTCTGTTAATAATTATGATTCACATGATTAACAATAAAGCGATTACTTACTTTTAAATCGTTATATGTATGTATATGTTTCATTTAATTATTTTGTATTCACAACGCCCTATCACCAGGGTGACGGTTCTGTTCACGAAAATATTTAGCCACGAGTATAAAATACGTAGGAACAATAACTGCCACTTTACAAATCTTTATGACAGGACGAAGTCTGTCGGGTCCGCTAGTTTCTTATAAGATAAAATAAGTTTGAAGCCTTAATAAAAGATATTTGAGTCGAAATTAAATTTTTACCAACTTTGAGTAGGATGTTTTTTTTAGGTTTTTATTTTTTATAAAAAAAACTGTCAATTAGATTTTTCTCAAAAATTTATCAGATGTCAAAAACATTACTATTCGTTGCACAAAATTGTTTTGGAGATGAAATCATATTTTAGTCGTAAAATTTTCGAGGTGACAAATTTTTTTCCAGCTTTTTTGATTTATAAAAAAACCGTTAATTGGATTTTTTTTCCAAAAACATAATTGTTTTGTAATACGTTACAATATATATTAAAAAATTTAATTCAAGTCTCTAGCATCATTGGTTCATGAGATATTTAGGTTTAACCAAAATGTTCACCTTTTTTTAAACTGCTATGGTAAAAAAAACACCCACGCAATTTTCTTGAGAGCCCTTTCTGCATCTTTCTGCCTTATTATCTGTATAACAACATTTATTTGAAGTCGATATCTCTTCTGGTTCTTGAGCTATGGACGACGAAAAAAACGTCGCGAACGCACGCACAGACATCTTTCTAAAAATCTTTTATATCGACTCTAGGGACCTTGAAACGTCGAGAAATGTCAAAATTTTCAATTTGACAAATCGGACCCATTACAATAACTTCTTAAGGGGAAGTTAATAAATACGGGACTTTTTTGGGAATTAAAAGAAAAGAGGAACTCAGCTTTCATATTTTTCAAGACCAGTTAAATGGAATATATGTATTTTCATTTTCAATATCATGTCATCAGCTGATAATTTCAAAAGAAACCCACCAACCGCAATTCTTTTCGTTTCGAATATTTTTGGCCAGAATGTATATGAGCGTCCTACTGCTTTTATTCAAATAACCAGTGAAACTGAAAGTGAACATCAGATGGTCTTTCATATTTTTCCTTATTAAACTTAAGCCCAGGATGCATTTTAAAATTACCATCAGCCGTGCCCAGCACAAAGAATAAACAAAAATACAAAAAAAAAACGTCCTTCCACACTTGACTCCCGAGTTGAGTAAGGGGTTGACAATATTTGAATGAAAAGCAACCCTCTTGTGGTATTCCCTGGGTTCTTTATATATATGTATATATTTTTTTTAAAAGTTCTAAAGGATTTTGTTTGCTGATGTTGTACGTTTTTTTTTTATTTTATTTTTTCCTTAATTGAAAATGTTCCTGGAGCTACCATAACGTCTCAGGTGTTTAGTAAGTCTTAGCTTAAGCCTTTCGCGAGAAGCTATTTCCTAGCATATGGCCAACGTTATGGCATTGCTGCCACCCATAGTTATGTGGGAGGGCGTATTGGGTTGGTTTTGTATGCCATATAATAATACAAAAATGCAAAAGGGACTCCGCAAAATGTGTATCTTATCAAAAAGTAAGGCTAAAGTGTTTTCAAGAATTTCATTGTGGAATCTTCTTTATCCACCAACAACGTTACGAAGACGAAGAAGACGAGCTATACGGACGACTGACGACGATAGACCAACAAAAGCTGACTCGCAATTAAAATTATTCCAGGAATGCGTGTGCAAAGAAAACAAACTTTATTGCTCCGGTTAAAGAAAAACGAGGTTTAGGACTTAATGAAGAAATTCCCTTGAGGCTTTAAGAGACGCTGCTGAAGAAAATAGAACATCATCCCAAGAACTTCTATATCTTTTACGTCCTGGTATATCCTTAAGAGGGAGAAAAAAATAGTATATTCGTTTTGTTATTTGCAAATAAAAGGACATAAATCTTTCCAGGCCGGGAGACGGTAAGACGGGTTGGGACAAAATCACACCACAATTAAGGAGTTTTCTTTTTGAACACAAAAACAAGAATGGAGATATTTACGAGGCTCATATGGTGAAAAAGGAGCTGTTGCTAATTGGAGATGGGAAACATAGTATAAAACGATGAAAAAGAAATAGAGTAGGTAAGTTAGAGGTGTCGGGAAAGGAAAGGGGTTTTTACAGCGTATGGATCATAGCTATCCGTTTGGGGTATCTATATAAATATAGAAGAATGCTGAAAGGAGCTCTAGATCCTTTTCTCTGTGGTTTTGGTATATACGTGCGTTGTCGTACAGCATATCATTCAGAGAGAGAGCGAGGTACCCAGATGAAGATGAGTAGGACACCGCTTGCTATAGCGAATGGAGAAGGATTGCAAAGACATCTGAGTATGATGCAATTTATCAAAAGGACTTACTCGTTGTTGTAAAATTCCGACACAAGTATCCTTTTCTATTTTCTATAGTATTATAATAATATAGGTAGAGGTTTGATGCTATTTTAATCGTTTCAAACAAACTTAAGGGAAAAGAATTTTTGTATTTACTACAAAATTTGGTCCTTCTCCCCGGACCAATTGAAGAGCGATGGTTGAAAGAAGTAAAGAAAAGCTTTGAAAATTAAAAAAAAATAAATTCAAAAGTATTTACACCTACTTTTAAGGCTGTCTTTAAAACTTTTGCTTAGGCTTGGTTTACAAAATGTTGGAGATCTAAGCTCTCCAGTTAGAATACTTTGTTTTTGTTTGCTTTAATTTATCGCACAAATCGTAATGGTTGCATTCTGCAGTCTTAGTAAATGATTTGGAAGTTTTTTTTTCTTTTAAAGAGTAGGTCATCGACAAATTGTTTATGTGTTTTCAATGTCAGACAAATATTTTTCGACTTCTTCTGTCGAAACTCATCGAACCAAAAATCTAACAGTAGCTTCTTGTCTACAGCTGCACAACAATGTTGTCCTACTAGAACCGTCATTTGCAGATCTGGTTGCTTAAAAAACACCCTCTAACCTTTTAGCGGCATTCGAGATAAAAGTGTTTCAAGTAGGTATTGTTGGCCCTTAGGAAAGAACACGAATCCACAAATTTTACAATTATTACCTATAGACTATTTAGGTACATTTAAATGGTGACTTGGCAGACTCCAGCAGCTGATTTAGATTGTTTGAGAGATAAAAAACCGGTTGGGAAAGTTCTTTGCAATACACTATTTGGTTGGAGACAATTTAAGGTTGAAAAATTTCTTGAGCTATGAGAACAAGTCTGTCCACTGATAGCTTTAATTTTTCCCAGGAGTCTGTTCCTTCGACTTGCCTGCATGGGTTTTCTGCCTTCTCCGAGATCAAAATACTGACGGTATTAGCAGCACCAAACACAAATGTCATCGATGATGTTGCAGCCGCAAACAAAACATTATTGTCAAAAGCTTCCAACAAAAAGGAGACGGGATGATGTTCACAAAGACACCAATCTTTCATAAGTTATAAGTATCATCCTCCAAAACGCATATGCTAATATTTTTGTATTTGTAATGTCGATGAATAGATGTGAATTCTAACAATAATTTTGGTGCGATCTTACGCACACATAAATTCAACTCCTAAATCAGTTTAATAACGTTTTATTCAAATTAAGATAGCCGAAATTGTTTTGAAGCGCATAAAGCGGCGCGCATAGACAACACACTTGTGTCGGTATGCAGAAATGTGTGCTGTATGTGGGGTGGAGCAGACACAGACACCGATTTTCGATGTCAGACACGGAGCGAGTAAAATTGCTCACATTTATTACTATTCAGTTGCATGTGAATCGTTTATGAGTATGGTGCGTCGCAAGTTATTTCAATAAAAGATTCAAGCTTTAACGTCACTCATTCTGATCTTTCGTTTTTGAGATCGATTTATCAACTTATGTGTGTATGATTTGGTGTGGCGGAATGCTACACCGGGTGTCAGTTCAGCGGTGTGCACACAAGTGTGGTGTCTATGGGCCGCTTAAGAGAACATCTCGAAGCAATACTTAACGCTGAACAAGAAGAATTCCCCAGGTTGTCAGAAGAGTAGTTTGAAGACATAAGTTGAGTAAGGCAAGGTTATCGGTGATGTGCTGCTAGTAACCTTAGCAGAAAACGGAGGAATAAGATGGACTCTGATGACTACTTTCCTCTTACATACAGATAACGCAGACTTTGAATGATAAGATGAATTTGGAAGCAATACTAATGGGGCTCAGATTTTAAATGTATCAGAAGTATTATTTCTACCGAAATTTGAACCGAACCGATCGACAGGTGTATCGGGAAACCAAAAGCTTCTCTGGTGATTTTGTCTTATACTTGGAAGAATAACTCTCTCAGCATTATAGGAAACTGCAAGCATTTATTATTATATCCCCACGAAACATCTTAAGAGTATTCTGACCCAATGGTTTTTGCACGAAGCCCATTGACACTATTATTCGAAGGCGCACCCGGTAGTCAATTGGACACATGCTTTGAAAGGAAATAACTGCGCATGACAGGCAAAGCAGTAGAAATTCCACTGAGAATGCAGAAGAATCGGGAGACCGAAAAATACCTGGCTTGTAAAAAAGCATGATAAGAAATCAATGAGGATTGGGAATAGCTCCAGTGGTGAGTAGGAGTACTTTAGAAGATATGTATCGCTAGGGGCTTTGTAGGTCTGAAGACCTAAGTAAGTAAGCCTTAACTGTGTATAGCAGCTCTTGTATATTAGAATAGTAATTGTTTGGCACTCAATTGGCTAAAAAGATGAAAACACTGCTAACACCACCGGCAACGACAACACCCAATCATACCAAAAGTAATATCATCTGATCGACTGAAACTAAACCAACAAGCTTACGGAACAAAAGAGACTTACAATATTCCATTCGTTTGGAATCTAGACGGAAATGAGTCTTCTCTTCGGTGCTGGAAACACAATATAAATGAGTCGTTTGCGCATATGGTGACTTTATGCACACTTGTTTGATTTCGCGTTGAAAGAAATGGAAACTTAATGAAAAGTTATAATAAAAGGCTAAGAGTAAAATTGTTTAAAAATTTGAATGGCCATGTATGAAGAATACAAAACTGACAATGAAAAAGCTAAAGTTCGACAAGCGTTTGAACGATTTCTGGGTCCTAAGGTCGCGACTCTCACTCTTCAGTCAGCATCGGGATGAACACATATATGACACGCACTAAAAGCTACTCTCGATTGAAACTTATGTCTTTGATGAAGTTCTTCTGAATATTCGGCCTTCCATCGACGACAAAACTACTTCTGAAGGTATCGGATTGTTCCATTAGACCAAAGAGATCATTTTACATTGATGCGATTGAGGGAGAGTTCAATCAAGTCTTAAAGCGTGCTTGGACTGTGGAAAATTCTTCGAACGTGAGCTTTGTACTTCCTTGAATGGTTTTTGAAACTTTTAATACCGGTGTCCCATAGGCCACCCATATGCGGACCACCCAGAAGGATAAAATTCCATCTGAAACACTGAATGCCATAATGTTTATGATAATTGAAATCCAGACATTTTTTTAAATCCTTTTTAAAATAGCATCGATACCGGTTAAATTGTTACCGTTAATGGAATATAATTCCTTTGGTAAACCTTGTCTTGCTGTGAATCTTGCTAAAAAACTTCAGAGAATAAATCGCTTACAGTCTTTATTAAAAAACAGTCAAAAACACATGATCACGAATGGATCTTTTCTTTTTTTCATGACTTTTTCATGATTTCGTTTGTACGCTTCCTTAGCAAATTTTCGTTGTTTGTCAGTCAAACATGGTGTCCAATCAACAAAACGAGACAAAATGTATGGAGAATCACCGCACGGTGTTGCACCCTCAGCAAGTGTTCTAGCTCGTTTTCGGAACACTTTCAAAAGAAGGGAATTTAATACGGCCTACCCTATATTTTGGCCAATACCGATACGATGTTCGAAAAGTCGTAAGTCTCTTTTTTTATGACCTTTTTTTCTTCATATCCAAGATTTCGATTAGTTGGGTGACCTATATGTTTAGAAATTATATCCTTCTATTAAGACTAGCTGCTACTCGCATGCTTTGTTTCAGAACGAATTTGGTTAGCGTAAAAGGGTTATAGTGAGAGAACTTTAAAGTATACTGTCGCAGACTTGTTTTTTTTTTTCAACTATTAAAGGGGAATAATTTTGTCATACATTATTTTATCAAAACTTTAACCGTTTCTGATCGCTAGAAATTGCTTGTCCACTTATACACATAAGAGAAAAGTGGAAACCACACTGGTGGGCCTCAGAGCTTGACTCGCTCAGGAAAGAATGCAGAAAACTTTTCAAACGAGCCAAAGCCGCAAGACTAGCCTCTCACTGGGATTCTTACAAAGAATCCCTAAGAATTTACAAGAAGGCACTAAGGAAATCTAAACGATCTTCTTGGAGATCCTTCTGTGGCACGATAGAAGAAACTTCTGAAGCCTCTAGGTTACGGGAAATTCTTTCAACTAATCCAGCGATGCCAAGCTGCTTGAAAAATGCAGACGGCTCCTGGACAAATTCAAGTAATGAATCGCTGAACTTACTACTGGATACTCATTTTCCTGGAAGTTCTCTTACCGAGACTTGCAACGGTTATATACGTTCAAGTCCCAATACAACATATCCACAAGGTCTGATCACAAGGGACAAGCTACAATGCGCTCTTAACAGCTTCAAACCATTTAAATCTGCAGGACCAGATGGAATAATACCAGCCGAGAGACTTCTGACATAATTGCACCAATCCTTGAGGCAATTTTTACCAGCTGTCTTTACCTGGTCCATGTTCCCTCGGCATGGCGAGAAGTTAAAGTTGTTTTTATACCCAAGGCAGGTAAATGCTCGCAAGTCAATCCTAAAGATCTACGACCTATTAGTCTACTATAAGTCTATCATCAATCCTAACTAGTCTGGATGCGGAGGGCTTCAGAGTGATAGCCTATGCGGACGACGTTGCTATAGCAGTTTCAGGAAAGCATCTCAACACGTTAAAAGAACTCTTACAAAATGCCTTGGACAGACTAATACTTTGGGCTGATCGGTGTGGACTGGGTGTTAACCCACACAAAACCGATTTGGTCTTATTTTCGAGGAGATACAAAATTCCATTTGTCAACCCTCCCCATATTAAAGGAATCCAATTAAAATTCTCAGACGAGGCTAAATACCTGGGTCTTGTCTTAGATAAAAAACTAAATTGGAAACGCAACGTAGAGGAAAGAGTCAAAAAAGCTACTGTAGCTCTCTTTTCTTGCAAAAAAGCCATCGGTAATAAATGGGGCTTGCAACCCAGAATCACGCATTGGCTATACACATCGGTAATCAGACCGATTTTAATGTACGGTGTGGCAGTATGGTGGACTGCTTTAGAAAAAGGTATAAACCGAGATAAATTAAATAAAGTCCAACGTTCAGCTTGCCTATGTATAAGCCTATTGCTGCCTATGTAATAGCTGCAAGCTCTGCTATTCGCCTCAAAGCTTCGTCGCAGTGGACTAACAACAACATTGGCCACTCCGTAATTCTTAGTTATTTAGAATCAATTCCAAAGCACACAGACTACACCATCCCCCAACTGCAATTCGACAGAAATTTGCAGATTTCTATACCTCCCAGATCTTTTTGGGAGGATAGGACATTCCTGGAAGATGAGTCGATCCATTTCTATACAGATGAGTCAAAAACAAAAGAAGGGGTTGGCGGAGGTGTGTACCCTGGACGACTGAAATTAAGTCTCTCATTCCGCCTTCCCAATCATTGTAGCGTGTTTCAGGCGGAACTTTTGGCGATAAAAGAAGTCTTGTCCTGGCTTAAAGAAAACGTGATATCAACATCTGATATCCGTATTTTCTCAGATAGTCAGGCCGCTATCAAATCTCTGGATTCTGTCTCTACAAACTCTATAACAGTCCATAACTGTCGATCATCTCTAATGGAGATGGCACAACAGTTTAATATTCACCTTTGCTGGGTGCCGGGCCATAGAGACATTCCAGGTAACTGTAAGGCAGATGAACTTGCCAGGAACGGTACAGTACAGCCCATCCTACCAATTTGGCACGTACTGGCATACCAATCGCTACTTGTAAACTTTTGCTAATGCAAGACGCTGTGAGGAGGGCAGGCACCAGGTGGAACACCATCAGCACGTGTCAAGTCACAAAAAACATCTAGCCAACACTGGATTTAAAACGTTCAAGGTGCTTGCTCTCTCTAAGCAGATCGCATATAAGCTCGATAATAGGTGTCATAACCGGACACTGTCTAATAGGAAAGCACGCCACGAGATTAGGCGTATTCTCAAATGATTTCTGCAGAAGCTGTATGGACGAGGAAGAGGAAGAAACAATTCTTCATCTTCTCTGCACATGCCCTGCTCTGGCTCGAAAACGCAAGAATTACCTAGGAGAATTCTTCTTTAACAATCTAAACGATCTAAATCATATCGGCATAATCAGCCTCTCACGTTTCGTAAGAAACTCAAACTGGTTCCATTGAGCTTAGGAAGAAACCTCAAGATTCATGTGGTATCACAATGGGCCATTAAACTGGCCTAAGTGTGTCCGTTTCCATCTTGGACAGCCACTATAACCTAACCTAACCTAACCGTTTCTGCAGCACACGCAGCGGAAGCTCTCAAAAGGGAAAAAATCCCCGATTTCGAAACATTGTATATTGGTCTTAGCGTGGTGTTATTTAGCCCCTAGCTTTCAGCAATAAATGCGCTATGCAACACTGAAAGAATTTTTCAAATCGAACAAGTAGTTCCTGAGATTATCGCGTTCAAACAAACAAACAAGCAAACTATTATTTTATATTTTTATTAGCGTTAATTTATCCTCTATTTTTTTACAAAATAACAATTTACATAGATATGGTTTCGATACATTACTGATGTCAATAATATGTTTGAAAAAAAAAAAAATTTGAAAGAACGTGATCAAATATAATTGAAAGGAAAAGCTAATGGTAAAAACCTTCATCAATGATTACATAGTAAATAATATGCTTAAATTAAGGTGGGAACGAGAGTAGAGATGGTAGTTTATCTAAACAAATTATTTGCAAGAAACATTTATTTTACAGTATGTGT
Organism: Eupeodes latifasciatus; assembly: GCA_920104205.1. Lineage (NCBI taxonomy): Eukaryota > Metazoa > Arthropoda > Insecta > Diptera > Syrphidae > Eupeodes > Eupeodes latifasciatus. The sequence goes on along the minus strand of OV049924.1, from coordinate 385,658,181 downwards.
AACAAATTAAATAACAAAATAAATAAATTAAATAAATAGAAATAATGCTAACAATTGTATAAAAATATCACAGTACAATAATATCACAGTAAATAAATAAATAAATAAATAAATATAAAATAAATAAATAAATAAACAAATAAATAAATACATTCATATATAAATGAATAAAAAATAAATATGTAAAAAATAAATAAATAATTTAATAAATAAATAAATGAATAAATAAATAAATTAATAAATAAATAATAATAAGATATTAAATACGTAAATACAAAGTATATATACAAATGAACAAACAAATAAATAAATAAATGAATACGTAAACAACTAAATTAATAAGTGAACCATAATGTATTATAATATCAATAGATGGACTAATTAATAAATAAATAATTAAAGTAACTAAAACAAATTTATTATATAAATATAGAACGATATGTAAATAACTGTATTTTATTAATTTAATAAACGCATCTATAAAATCACTTGTTTTTTTTATAGTTTTATTTCTTTTTTTATATTTTAAGAAATTAACCAAAATCGAGATTAGAAATTAAGAAATTTTCTGATGTTTGGCATGAAAGAATATACTTTACATTTAACTTTGAAATTCTATCTTGGACTAGGTCAGTATTTGTAACAGAATGAAGTTCCTGCGTTGAGATGTGCCAAGGCAAGTTGAGCATCACTTTTAAAATTTTGTTTTGAGATATTTGCAATTTTTTTATATGTGTTTTTGCACATTTACCTTATACTGGAGAACCATAAAACATAATTGCTTGAAATATGGATTTAAATATAAGTATTTTATTTTCAATACTTAGTTTGGATCTTCGATTTATGAAAGGATAAAGCGTTTTTATTGTAACGTTGATTTTATTTATAATTTGACGTACATGGAATCCAACGGTAAGTTTAGAGTCAAGAAATACCCCAAGGTACTTAGCCGAATTACCCCATTCAATTATTTTACCATCGATATGGATGCTGTTATTGGGTAAGAGGCAAGACTTTCTTTTCCTTGTGAAAAAGATAGCCTGAGTCTTATCACCATTTATTTTTATTTTCCAATCATTAAAATATGAATTAACTACATTTAGATCATATTGCAGCTTGGTTTCAATAACGGAACCAAGTGAATCTGATACGTAAATGCAAGTGTCATCGGCGAAAATACCCTTTTCACAGTATCTTAAATTCGGGAAATCGGATGTATAAAGTATGTATAAAATTGGCCCAAGAACAGACCCTTGAGGTACTCCTGCATTTATGTGAAATAAATCGGAAAGTTCATTGTTCACAGAAACTTGAAACTGACTCTCGAAAAGAAAGGACTTTACAATTTTTGATATGTATAAAGGAAAATTTAAAGTTTTTAATTTATGTATAAGACCTTTATGCCAGACGGAGTCAAATGCCTTTTCAATATCTAAAAGTACCAAACCGGTACTTTTTTTTTTGAACAGTACTGTGAAAAGCTCTAAAGCCAAACTGTTCTGGAAGCAGTAGGTTATTTTGATTTATATGAATTAACATTTTAGATTTAATCAATAATTCAAAGCATTTGCTGAGTGAACTTAATAAACTTATTGGTCTATAGTGATTAGGGTCGCAAGCACTTTTGCCGGGTTTTAATAAAGGAATAATTTTTGCTTTTTTCCATGTCGAAGGAAAATAACTAATTTTTAAACAACTATTAAATAATTGCTTCAAGAACCTTACTCCACTCTTTGGGAGATTTTTTAAATAAAGATTTTTTATTGCATCAAATCCCACAGATTTTCTTGCATTTAAATTTATCAAAACATCACGAGTATCTTTTTTGGAAATAAAATCATTCCTTTGTTCAATAATGCTATTTTCAATATACAGAAGAGATTCATCAACCATAGTTTCTAACTGATCATAACTTATCGAGTTATTTAGGTTCGAGTGACTGGAGTAAAAAGCATTGGCTAAAGCATTCGCTTTTTCTAAGTTCGATACTTTAATAGTGTTGTCACTTCTGAGAGCAGGAATATTAGTTTGCTTTTTTTTTAATGATTTTTGTAATATTCCAGAACGGTTTACTTGCATATTGCAGACTTTGAAGCTTTTGGTTCCAAGAATTATTTCTGTGAGTGTTAATCAACTTTTTTATTAGTGAATTAAGTACTTGAACCTCAGAGAGCAAGCCACAATCTCTTACTCTCATCCATTTTGTTCGTAAACTATTTCGTATTTTAATTAATCGAACTATTTCTAAAGGCAACTTATTTGAGCTTTCACAACGGTAAGTTATTTTTGGTACAACTTCATTGACACTTTCATGAATAGAGTTTGTGAAATAAGTAATACTTTCGTCAATGCTATTCTCACTCACTTCCTCAGAAAGAAAGTTTGGCATAGATTGAATTTTGTTGCTTAAATTGCGTTTATAAAGATTCCAATTGACGTTTTTGAATTCAAAAATTTCCTTTATATGACAAAATGGTGACCCAAAAACCCGTAATTCAACTGGTAAGTGATCTGAGCAAAGTTCTTTTAGAACTATAGGTTGACTAAAAAGTCTGGGCATGTTAGTTAGATATATGTCCAATGTTGAAGGATTGCCACGATTATTTGTAGGGTAGTAAGTTGGTTCAGGTGGATATAAAATATCAAATGAATGCCTTGTATTTAAGTCAAAAAGTAGATTACCCCACGTATTGGCTCTGAGACAATTCCAATGTCTATTTCTGCTATTAAGATCACCACCAATTAAATACGTACCATTCAAACTAATAAGTTTCCTCATATCATTACTAAAATCAAAGCGCTTTTGCGGTGATGCAGCTCCTCCCGAAAAGTGAGTTGAATATATTTTTATTGATGGCCCAATATTAAAAGGAGTTTCAATTCCAATATTTTCAATTAACTTAGTATTAATTCTAGGCAAAACTTTATGACAAATATTTCTTTTAACAACGACGGCATCGCCACCACCTCTACTCTCATTTTTGTCAAAACGATAACAACAATAATTCCTATTGGATAAATTTATCACTAAAACTAAGCCAAGTTTCTGAAACTAGGCCAACATCTACATTATATTTGCTCATAAAAGCAAAAAATTCAATATATTTGTTTCGAACACTTCTAGCGTTCCAACATATTATTTTTAGTGTTACATTGTTCATTTTGAATTGTATAAATACTTAACTGCTAATTGTGCAATTACATTAAATTGATCTGCCTTAGTAATACATTTACTCAGTAAAGTGATCATCTCTGCTGTAAGCTTATTAATCTCTTCTAAAGAAAAAAGCTCGCTAGTGTCTGTGCTTGATGTGTTTTTTGTTGTTGCTGCCCATGCATTTGATTGCATTGGAGCAACTACTCCAGTTGATTGCATTGTGTCAGCCATAACATTTTGATGATGAGGTTTTAGTGGGGGGAAATCAGAAGTTTTAGGAACGTATTCGCGATGAGCTTGATACGCACTTGTTATAGGTGGTATATTACGTTTTGAATGTCTCATAGATAATAATCGCTGTCTCATTTGAAAAAAGTTCTTTCGGCCTATGCAATCAGGGTCAGTGGCCTTATGAGTTTCGTTGCAATTAGCACACAAACAAACTTTTCAGCTTTATATTATTCAATAAAGATTTTATAATTTTACCAAAAAGTTTATAGAATAAACAAACATTTTTTTAAAGTCATCGCGTTTCTTCGAACGAATCTCGTGCATCCTGTTTTTTTAAGTAATTGGTCTAATAAGGACTAAAATTATTTTTCATCATTTCTATCGTTATCCAATATAACTGGTGGAGAAAAAGAAAATCATATCCGTTTTGAAATGAAGTAATGCATTCTGACTTGGACGATATAGAACTTGAAGTAAGAGACATCTGTACAAAAACGACCAACTACAACGAGAGATACATCGTCGGTCGTCGACGCCCTTCATCTGGCAACGTCATCAAAACCATCACCGGAAACGTCCTCCGCATTTTGAAACGAACAAGAAATAAGAACATTTTGCTGACAGATAAAATAATAATTTTTCGTTGCGTTGTTGTTTCATTCTATTTTCCTTATAAAAGCTTATTTTTTCCTGTTCCTGTTTCTCTTTTTGGACCAGCATCAGCATCAGCTTTAGCTTTATATGCTATATGCAATGTGAAAGGAAATACGGAGTTCAATCTCTCAGGACTCAATTGAATATACTATCTATATATAAATCAGATGGAAAAACAACAACAATAATCCAAAAGGAGCAAATACATATATCTGCTTATAATAAACCTTCAACAATATGATTTGGTCTTGTTTTTCTTTCCTAGCATTTTTAGTTTCGGTCAATTTCTTGGACAAAACCCGCTTTGATATTTTTATTCAGGAACGAAAATAAAGGAAGAAAAAGAGGATGTGGTCTTTGACTTTATCGAGTTTATTATATCCATTTGTGGACAGGACAAATAATCGTAAATTGTTGTGTGTTTTCGTATGCTGTGTATACATTTATATGAACGGTGACCATCCATTCTGAATTAATAATAAATATACAAGTTTTCTTCTTTTATTTTTTCTTCAGGAAACATAAACAAGTTCATGTTCTGTATTTCAACTTATATTAAGATATACTCATACACTCGACCCAGTGTTTGTTTTGAATGTTTATCTCCTCGAAGACGTTAAATCATGAAATTACAAACAAGGTAGAAAACTCAAAACATCACAGTTAATTTGTGTCCATTTCGAAAGCCTTTGGATTAATTTATATTTTGTATACGGTCGATGGAAACTTTTTAAAGACCATTTGATGTTTCGAGATGTCCATTTTGCACACAGGTAATTTTTTTTCAAAAGCATGGCCAAAACTATAAATAAAAAGAGGCTGGGATGCGACCCACACTGATAACTTCCCATCCCGTCTGTCGATTTGTCTTGCTTAAAAGTTTTTCATTTTGTTCATTTTGTTAAAAAAGTGAAAATATTCACCCATCTTCTATACCATAGGTTGACGAAATGGGTTGAAGAGAATCAACTACTTAGTATTTTCCAAGCCGGTTTTCGATCGGGTCTACCAACAGTTGATCATATATTTGCACTCACTGCTATAGTCAAAATGTTTTTAGAGAACAAAAAAAAACTTTACGTTTTTTTGTCGATTTAAAAGCGTTTGATACGGTTAACAGGAGTTCTTTAATTTATAACATTTCTACCCTAGGCTTATCAACAGAATTTCTAAACTTATATAAGCTTCTTATAACCGATACATCTGCTGCTGTATGGAATGGAAGTAGAATGTCTAATTTCTTCAATACAAGTGCTGGTGTTCCACAAGGTTGTGGATTAAGTCCTTTAATGTTTGAACTATTATTGATGACCTATCGAAAGATTTCCCTGGTGGTGTTAAGGTTGGTGAAACATTAATAAAAATGCTCCTATACGCGGATGACATTGTACTATTGGCTGATAATCCCATAGCTTTGCAGTTACAAATAAACAAGCTCAAGCGTTTTTGTGATTTATGGGATTTAAGTATAAATGTTGCAAAGTCAAAAATCATGGTTTTTTGAAAATACTCATCGAAGAACAACTTCCCAAGAGAAATGGTTTTTGGAACGTGAACCAACAGAAATAGTAAATCAGTTCAAATACTTAGGTTTCTTGATAACTCGTAATCTTGATTTTCGCACACATGTAAAAGAAAAATGCACTGCAGCCAAAACGGCAATAAATCTTATGTGGAGTAATTTCTTCTGCAACAAGTATGTGGATTGGATGCAACTGCTAAATTTAGAGTGTTTAATGCAACCATTAAAACATGCCTGTGCTATGCAAATCAAGTGTTTGGCTATCAAAACTTAGAAGAGTTTGAAGTAATTCAACGCTTATTTTTCAAGCGCATCTTTAAACTGGATAATTAAACACCTACATATGCAATACATACTGAATCCGGTATGCCACAAGTATTTTAAAAAAATCTTAAATCAAATGCTGATTATATAATAAAAGTTATGAAAAGGCCTGACTCAAATCTTCAAAAACAGATGTTAAAATATGCTCTTAGACGTCAAATATCGCCTTTCAAAGAATGGAATGATCTAGCTTTTAGACAGAGTATAGACTTCGACCTCAATAATACAGCATATACCAATTGGCAGGACTTATTCTACAGTTGTATAGCTAAAATAGATGATTCCCTGTATTTGCAATGTCTGAATAGAGCGCAAACATCGACAACTAGGCTTATATTATAAAGAATTAAACCACACACTTTTTATTCAAAATTATTTTAACGAAAAACTGACTCTCAATCAAATCAGTGTTATCTTTAAAGCAAGGACTGAAATGCTTTGTTTAAATTATAGACCACATAGAACTGACCTTCGCCCGATATGTAGTTTGTGCAACCGCAATGAAACCGAAAACGTGTCTTATATAGCGACACTTTGGTCCCTCGAGAGAGGACTTTTCCACTAAATTGCTTTCTTAGCCCAAAAAAAACAGCGGTTATCAAGAGTTATTCTTCGTTTGATCTCAACGCTGGTGTTGTGTTCTGCGTTCATAGAGGAGCCTAGGTAGACGAAGTCCTTAACTACCTCAAAGTTACGTCTGTCGATGGTGACGTTTGACCAAGATGTCGCTCGATGTTGTAAGTCCTTTCTTTACAACAGCATGTAATTTGTTTTACCCTCATTAACCGTCAAACAGTTTTGTTTACGGTTCGTTTCGTTAACAAAAAAATATATATATTGTATTCTCTTGTGAGAATACCACCATCAAATAAAACACTAGTGATTTTTTAATAATATAAATTTATTATGAGCTTCAGATCCCTTACCACTGGTGGGGGGAAATCTTTAGCTATACGTTGGAAATACTAATTAGAACTAAACTTCTAAGTGATCGAAGAAACCCTTTTATACTTCATATTTGTTTACTCAGCAATATGATTGAAGATCATATGCTGCTCTTTGTTTAATAAAATTGCTGGCACAAGAATTCTATTGGAATTATTAAAGATGCTTTGTGTCATCGAGAAAGAACTAATAGAGAGAACCAACTTCGACGGTTGCTCTCTTTTTGCCTACAAGCTGTGATTTGGCCACCAACTTGCATATGTATTAACTCCATATAAAAAAATGTGGGGAACAAATACTTATGCAAGTTTGTGCACATACTCACCACGAGAGAGAAAAAACTTTTCTCTCTGCTCACCACCTTTGAAAAATGGCGACCACCTTTGAAAAATGGCGGATGTAGTCAGCTGTACAGAGGTGTTCAAAGAAAATTCAAAATTGTGGATCAACAACTTTTTGGTACTCTCATTGTGTTCGTTTGAGAGTAATATCATTCGAATATGAAGTGAAATTAATTACTCTTGTTAGGTGCCAGAACAATGAAGATTTAGAAACAATTCTAAATAACGCATTTAGATAAATATTAGTTAGTTATTTGAAGCCAGTTTTAATCATTAAGTAAGTAAAATAAATTATGTGGTGCAACAGTCCAATGAGAATTAGGACCTAGAAACATAAAACTCTGAAAGCACTACAACTATTATTTGTATTATCAGCTGCGTTTATGCGTTTAATTTTCGCTCAGACCGTTGAAAGATGCAAAAAAAAAACTGAGATTTGTTTTAATTTTCAGAGTTTATCGACTTAATTTTGTCGATGCGAGAGTTGCAGGAACATTGAAACTAGAGTTACAGAATGTAAACATGGAACATTGAAAACATTTTTATATACTCATCTCTTTTTTCCATTCCTATTTTATTTGTGTGTACTCGTTGTTTATTTTCTTTACATTACTCACGACTTTTCCAAAATGCTGAAAATAAGTGATTTAAGTAAAGACTAAATAAAAAGACCGTCAACTTGTTACTTCTGTTGCTAATTTTCATTGCATAAGATTTGTGAATAGGTGATAAGCTATTCTTACTGCTTTCCACTAAGCTAGTGTGTTGCTTTTAAAGGCTTAACTACATAAGCCGAAAGGTATTTTTGTACAAAAGTAAAAATATTTGTATTCTCGCTAGGTCAGTGGTTTTGTGAAAAGAATATACAAATTTGTTCTTCAACCAAAATTTAAGTCTCATGCATCATTTTTATAAGTTTTCCAGTTCTAAATATTTTTATCTTATCTTTCAGTTATATAGCCACAAGGAAAAATCTGTCAGGGAAAGTTCTAACTACAGTTTTTCTGAAAGTGCATTGTGGCTTATTCATAGATGTTTGCTAAACTTTTTAGGCTATTCATAAATAAATGCAAATCAATGTTAAGGGCTAAACCTGAATAACTATAAACATAGAAAATGTTGTGTTCAAGTAATTATTATCACAGCCAAATTTTATAATTGATTTTTATGGTGTATACAAAAGTTGAAAAAGTAATTCATGACAAATAAATGTTACGTTAACACTAAGTTTAAGAAAATATCGATTGATACCGCAATTGCAGAAGATATGGATATTTTATATAAATATTCAAGGTAAACTAAAGAACTTTATTATTTCCGCCTTTTATAATTTAATGCAGTGTATATAGATAATAAAGTAGTTAAGTTTTTAGTTAAGGTATTACTATTGAAATAAACGTAACATACATTTATAAAAAACATGTACTCGTTCATACATATATACAAATAAAGTCTAGTCTTTAAAATCTTAACATTGTTACACTCTTTCTGCACACATCCTTTCTTGCTTTGGTTGTTCCTGCCATCTATCTGTAACTTAGAGAAAAAGAAGAGAAAAACAAATTCATCACGAACTACCGGTATAACTTCTCCCGTTATTTATTGACAAACAAAAATGTTTTGCTAGAATTAATTTGAATTATAGGAGTATTTTTGTAGATATAAAAACCACAAGATGTTAGTATAATTAAAGAAAGAAATTAATGAGAATATTATAATAAGACTTTAAAAAAAAAATGGTTGCCTGTAAAGTCGGTTTTACGGGCGAAGATTTTACGTGACAACGTCTTTTTCTCGGTAGAATATTTATTGATATGAATATAATTAAATTGCACAATAGGAACAAGGAATTGAATGAAAATAAGAATTGCACAAATTTTAACTATAGAAATATATTTTGTTTACTAAAAAAATTTTTGCTAAATAAATTTGAAATTAATGAAAATTTGTAAAATAATAATTAATTAATTAATTAATTTTAAACTAATAATTTACTTAACACTATCAACATTTATCAATAGTATGACATAACCTATAAACTCAGTTTCTCAACTTTTGTGTCAATCTAACAATTAATCAATCAATCGTAGTGTACGATAATGAAATATCAGTGTACAATTATTTACCTTTATTGTTGTAGTTGTTGTAAATGACGAATCTAAGCACTCCACATTTTCACTACAGACACAGCTGACGATACTTTAACCACACGTGTGAACTTGTATTATGACGCTTTCTTGTTTTTCCAACGCCAAGAACGTTCGAGAAAGACAAAGACAGAGACACAAGCATGCGCCGATTCAATGCGCCTAATTCTCTAGTGCTGCGCGCGCGGCAGACCGATCATAGTTGAGTGGGAGAGAGACGCAAGGCATTCGGCGGGCCTCTCTCTCGTTCGGTGACTCATCGTAACGTTACCGGGCGTTACACTTTTTCATAAGTGACTCCCAGCCGCAACCTAATTTAAGACGTTGTCACGTCAAAAACATATCCTTCTTGGCTATCAATAAACAAAAATGAAAAATGTCGCATTTCCCGGAAATTATGTTTTTTTGTGTACTCTTCTCCGAGGTGAAAACATGTATACACCGATACGAATTCAACACGCTATAAAAAATGAGTGTAAGAGGTTTCGAAGAGACGGAGACGAGGAAATTTGGTTCTCTCATTTAGTTTTTTCTCTCTGCTTTGTGTACACAAGTTACTGAAGGCAAAATGTGCTGATATGCAGTTTATGTTAATAATATCGGGTATCGTCAATGAAATTATGAATAATTGTGTGAGCATTACATTTGGTATATGGAAAGATACTTTGTATCTTTCTTTATTATCATAGGGTGTTTAATATTATTACAAAATTATGTGAGGGTATTCTGATAATGTAACCAAACGCCCCTGGCTCAATACTCACAAAAGCCCCTTTGACATCGCGCTGAGTTCTTCCGATTATGTCAATGTCATGAGCATATGCTGGTAATTGGACAGACTTTTGAAACATAGTACCTCGAGTGTTGTAGTACGATGTTAAAAAAAATCGCATGACAGCGCATCACCTTGTCTTAAACCTTTTTTTACATCGAAAGGTTCTGTAAGTTGTTTCCAACCTTTATGGAGCAGCGTGATTTCTCCATGGTCTCTCGTCCTTCTTTGCAGCGCCGTTTTGCGTGTCTGTTATTTGGCTGCATTTGCCTGCCGACATTCCTCATCAAACCAAGAGTTCCTTGTTGGTGGCTGCTTTCACTCTGCTTAATTTCATTGCTCTATAACAAGCCGACTTGGTCCGTACTTTTTTAAAAACAATGCTAGCCAAAAAATTACAGTCAATAGTAACCTCTATATAGAGACATGGTAGCTGACTTTATCGTTCATCAATTACACAACCATGATGTGATTTTTTTTTTTTATAATAAGCGCACACTCAAGGGGATAATACTACCCTTATTATGTAAACACAGTGTGAGCACTAGGAAAGGGAGAGAGGGGTTGAAAGGAGGATTTATTGAAGGAAACCTTTGGTAACGACATAGCTTCACGGACTCATATGCATTCGCCTCCAAGATCGTGTGATTTTATGCCGCACCACTTGGCTATTTTCTGTGATGATCTGTGAAATCGCTAGTCTACGCCGATAACCTCAAAACGATTTACCACTTGGAGTACAACATTCGCCGCATAATTGTCGCTATACGGCCACAAATATTGGAAAAAGTATTCGAATGTTAGAAAATTATCGTTCGAATAAAGTAAATTTCATGCCAATTCAAAAAAAGATCATCTTTATTTTATTCCGTTTCAAAGTTGTATACCTCTAAAAATACACCCTTTGCATATTTATATCATCACCCGATTGCAAGAACTAACTTTATTTGTTTTTTTTTTTTTTTTTTTTTTAATTATCAGTTTTGTTCAAGTTATCTTAATTAGTCTAATAATAAATTTCGTGAAGGGTTTAGAAAGTAAAAATAAAAGTACGTATTTTTTGTGTGTTCCGTAAATAATTCTAGAAAGTCGCTATCTTCAAATTTTCAAAAGCCAGTTATATGGTCGTTATTGATTTGATTCACGCTTCTTTAAAAGTAATAAAATCACATTCATTATTTCATAACAATAATCGGTGTTTGATTTGATCTTATAACGTAGCTGTAAAAAATTACTGTAGAGTTATAAAGATAAAGATTGGCAAAACAAATAAAGAATAGGAAGAAAATTATCGACAAAAATCGTGAAATCAAGTTAATTTATCTAGACAAATTAAAACAGGAAAAAATATTTGATTGTTATTTTATTTCAAACAAACAAACAAACAAATACTTCAGCTTTAGATAAAAAAATAGCATTAGGTAGTTGTTATTAAATTTAATTTAAGGGGTTGGCTTGTTTTCTATCCAAATCAGTTCAGTTTTTAACGAGTGTTCTTTAAAACTATCGGAAATAAAATCAAAAAGCGACTCATTTGAATCGATAGTATCTATTTTGGTGTACTCTAACACCTTGGCCAGAATCTCACGCATAAATTCTTCAATATTGGTTTCGAGTGCGTCAATCAAAGCTATAGACATGAGACTTAACAAAACCCCACACAAAATATCATAAAACAATGATAGCCATGAAATCTTGCAGTGGTCTTCCAGAGAAGCAAAAATAAAATCCTTGTAAATTATAGCCAATTCCATAAAGGGTTTAAACTTCTTCACTCCATAAGAGATGGTTTGTGATGCATACACCTAAAACTGAAAGCTGTTCAGTCTTCTCGATGAAAGTACCACCCATGAATAGTTGCATTGGAAAGGGTTACGCTTTTGCGAAAGTAGGCAAGATTTAGTTTTCGAAGCATTACACTGTTTTTGAATACCAATTGGACAATGCTGTAATGAAATAAAAATTGAATGAGCTTATCATACGCTGGTGTTGGTAGTCCACATCCAAAGGACAAGGATAAGAATCTTAAAACGAATATAAAAACCTGAGGGTACTGCCATCAACGAAACAATTAAGTGGGTTAGAAGCAAAAATACTCCATTACCAAGATCGGAATCTCAGACTGACATTTCGGTTTGCCTACAAGCTACTGAGGACTAAATGTGAGAAAGTGTGCGAGAAATGATGCAAAAAACCAAACACATTCTCACATTTAGTCCTCAGGACCATCAAAATGCTTCATTATAGTAATCAGCCCCATCTAAATGCTTCATTTTGAATGTTTCATAGCCTCGTTCAAAAACTAAACAATCCTAACCAACAAAATCTGAAGTGCTGACATGGTCTTAAATTGGAAGATTTGTATAGCTTTTTAATTTCAATCCAAATAAATGTTGTTAATGTATATTAAATAAAATAAAATTGACCAAATACATATTATTTAATGATTTATTAGTTAATTATTATTTATTTTGTTTACTTAAATTATTTGCGAACGCAACATGCGCTGCAAATGGTTAAGTATAATTGGAAATGGACAAAAGTGTAACTCAATACTTTGTAAAACAACAAAACGTACAATTTTTTCAGTTGTAGTTTGCTTAGAGCATTTTTTTGGCGACGCGACGTTAGAAGTTCAGGTGGAAACAATAGGCGGGTGCCTCCGTATTTGTTTGTACAGAAAATGCTACTTGTGAAGTTCCATTGCCAACTTTAGCTAGTTCAGATTCCTCAATTAGATTAGTATTTTCATCATTTAAGCAGTTCGGTAATTGCAAGACCAAATTTTAGTTTTGTTTGTTGCAGAAATATTCCTGAAAACTATGTTACAGTTAGAATTTTGTTTGTAGTTAGATTTTGGAATAAAAATTTGAGGGAACCATGTTTTAAAAATAAGTTGCTTTGTGTAAGGCATCTTTAAGGAATAGAAATAGGCAATATGGTTACACACAATACCAACTAAATGAGTGCAATAAATAGATTTAAGTAACTTTTTTTTAATCCAATATGGGGAAACCGAACACTCAAAAATTGGCTGCAATCAATGCTAAATTTTTTTCTAAAAAGTTGATGAAGGTTAGCTGAAGCGGAAATTTCTTTAATGAACATACATAAAATATTATTGGCTTTCTCAAAAATATTTTTCTACACTAACCTGTGCTTTATACCTGAAAACTATTGTTTTTGTATATTTTCTTCTATGTTCTGCATTTATAAAATGTAATCTATGGAAGTATTTATTATATTAACAAAAACAAAAACATGTACGTAAAACTCATTAATTTGTTTCATTTTTAGCAGCACTTTTACTAAACATACCCTTCAAACAATAATAAGTAAACTTGAACTTTGGTAACTAAACATTTTTAAGGAATGAATGAAAATTATATTTTGCGTTAAACTGTGGAAATTCACTAAAAAAAACTTCTGTACGTCAACAATAAACATTCATGACGATTACATGTTCTATTGAATTAGTTGTGCATGAATTCAGAACGATTTTAAGACGTTTTCATTTTGTGATATATGTCAAAATTTGCATTTTATTTGCTCTGCATTTATTCAACAGGTTCGCTATAATCGTTGTGATTACTTTTTTAAAACATTGGTGTTCCTTTGATGCATAGTTTTTTTTTTGATAGCAAATACATGTATGCTTCCATCAATCAAGAATGTTATGGATAAGATATTTTTCGATTATAACTCTTTCTTTTTTAAATTTAATATTTATTAATCATAATGGAATTGAAAAATAGTTGCAAGCTTAAATCATTAAAAACAAACTATAAATATACTTGGATTAATTAAATTGATATATTTTAATTACTTGCAAAAAAAAATATTTGAATTCAATAAATTGCGCTCGCACCCTTAACTTGATGGTTCTTCGAACGCATCTTTGATACAATAATCCGAAGTTAATTATGAAATTTAAAGAATTTCGTAGTGATTGCTGTAAATGAGTGAATTAATTATATTAAACTGATGTTGAACAAGCTTTTTTCAAGAAAAAAGTGTACATTGGTTCGCTATCAACAAAATGACTGCAAAACTAAAGCTTAAAACTGAGTTGTTTATCGAAAAAAGTAAAAAGAAAAATCTGAAAAAAAAACTTATTAACCTCCCCATTTTGTTTTTGCTTTGCAAAGTGCCGCTAGCCCACGGCATCGTTTTTTTTTTGTTTGTTTTCACATCTATTCATGGATTAATTGTCAAAATTACAAATACAACAATGTAAACAAACGTGTTTTGGAGAGTGAAAGGTACGAAAGATTCCCATCTTGGTAAATGGAGTATTTTTGGTTAGAAGTTACGGACAATAAAACCATTTATAAAAAAAAGAAGAGTTTTGGAGATAATACGGAGCCCTGGGGCACACCAGTGTTTATTTTTTGTATATCAAAATACTTTAACGTTCAATACTACTTTAGTTGATCAGTCCGAAAGGTAATTACAAAAAAAAAACCAACAAAAAAGAGATTTATCAAAACTGAATGCATGCCTTTGAAATATCAAGATAATTCGCAGTTGCTCTATGCAGTTCAGATTGTATGGAATCTCGATTTATTCGGGAAAATAGGCGTCAAGACAAGGTGTAATGGTCATCTTCTGATGAGCCCAACCATTACATCGGTGCGAAACGCATATATGAACACTTATGCTGGTTTATATTTATTTTCATGATTTTAAATCATATTTATTAAAATAAACGGTGTTCAGGAAAAAACTATTCGACTGTTAACAGTCAAATATTTCTTCTTCAAAAATCTAATTATTTGTTTTCGAAACCTCAAGCCTTAGTTAGTCTAGCTTTTTTTTTTAATAAAATGGCATTTAAATTTTTAAGAAAAACTTATTTTGCAAGTACATTTTTAAATCCTAAAATATAGGAAATATTTTTAAACAGACTTTTTGGAAGAAATTGAGAAAATAGCAAGTTCTAGCGATCCAGCCGTGCATTTTATTTTTTTCAAAATTGATTTTCTGTTGACTACAAAAACTTTTAAGATCTTAAAAAATTAAAGACATCTACTTTTTGAAGTGGATTTGCTTTAGATGCTCTAGAACTGAGATTTAAACATGAATTTTAAGAATATAAATGTCCTAAAAACAGCAAAAGTGACACTTTTGTTAAACTAATGGCTAATTGAAAAATACAATTAACGTTTTATATTTATTAATATAAAAGCTTTGAATCTTTTGAGAACTGAAGTGAAAAGAAATTATGAAACGTGTAATTTGTGAGTGTCACCCAAAAGTTTCTTCCGAACTTATTTGTTTACCTTAATATGCACCTATTTTCTTAATAAATTCAAAAACCAAACATTTTTCCCCACAATTTTTAAGTTTTGTTGATTCCTTTAAGATCAAAATATTTTTTAGCATTAGCTCCAAGGTTAGCCTTCTTTGCAGAACATTAAAGAACATTTCGAAGTGGTGAATAAAGACTCGTCTATATGTTAAGTGTGTGACCCCACCTATTTAAAAGTCTGGATCTGCCCTTGCTCTTGTAATGGTTTCCTGGCTGCCTTTTGGCAATTTGAAACGAGTGTTGGAATTTCCCAATACCAAATAAATAAATAAATAAATTGGGTGGCGCAACAGTCCGTTGGGAACTAGGGCCTAGTGACTTACAACTCTCAACCATTCCTGTGTGCGATTACAGTTGTCAGGGATGGAGGGGACCTACAGTTTTTATGCCGAATCCGAATGGCAAATTTTGAGAAAGCACTTTTCATGACAAGAATTACTCTTGGAGAATTTGTCAATTCCTCGCAAGAGGCAGTACCCGTGAAACTTAAGATGGCATAGGCAGGGATCGAACCCAAGACCTCTGGCATGACAGTCCAACGCACTAACCATTTTTTTTTTTTTTTTTTTTTAATTCATTTTTATTAATTCATTCTTAAGACTATCTTAAAGCTAGACAAAAATTCATAAAACTAGCCTAATTAACCATAACTTACAACTAACTTACTGGTCCCATACGGACACGCTAAGTTAAACAATAATACGTAATGCTAATGCCTTTCGGCCCTAAGATCTATTTAACTTCAAATCCATTTTATTTATTTTTTTATTCATTAGAAAATTTCAAAAAAACTAATATCAATATCCTTTTTTTATTTTTACTTAAAAACTACTTAAAATAAGGTCCTTAATATAAAACTTAAAGCTAACTAAAACTACCTATTCTACCTATAAACTACTTAAAACTAGAACAACCACAGCAGCAAATCTAACTATTTAACGTTTTTCGGTTTTTCATATTTTGTTATCTTTTTTTTTTTTTTTTTTTTTTTTTGTATTTATTATTTTTTTTTTGTATTTTTTTTTTTGTGCCACCATGCCTTTTCTACTTAAAACTAAACCCTAAAACTATAAAACAAGTATGTAAGCCGGCCAAGGCTTAATACCCCATCCCGACTACCCACTATCAAGTGCCGATTGAAGCCACCAAAACTGGTTCTCCTGCTTCACCCTATCAGTTCGGTCCCGTTCGGACACAGCCCTACTGAACCGAAGGAGCTCTGCTCCGCCTTGTGCCATGACGTCCCGATTGTACAGGAGTCGCCTATCCACGGTTCGTCGTCTGACGTGGTAGATTAGCGGAACTGCCAATCTATCCTGTATCAGACCGCATCTGTCTAAAAAGAGGAATGCCTCTGGTGGAATGAAGCCGCTCAAGCGTGCACTCTCAAAATACTCGTCGTTCGGATAGAACGCCCCGAAAATTAAATTGTTGGTCGAAGACATAGCTCTTGCAATGTGACCTCGGACGAGTTTTATCACGAAATTGTCAATTCTGTTGATTCGAGCCCCGTTGTATACGACCTCGTTGAAATAGTAATCCACGTAAGAAGATTCGGCTGTTCTGTACAAGCCGGTACAGCGTCGTAAACACTGCCGCTCGAACACCCGAAACTTCTCCATCTGGGAAGGGGCAACGTTGAACCACACAGGACAACCATAAACGATCATCGGCCGTATGAGGGCCATGTAGCAAATTACCTTCACTCTGGGGTCAAGCCGACTGCTAAAAAACAGCCGTATCGTCAGAGCGAAGGCTCCTCTGGCCCTGGTCAGAGCAGCATTTATATGTCTGTCGAAATATAAATACTGATCTAACCAGATACCGAGGTACTTCACTACACTTTTGCTCGCTAATGGCTGCCCGTGAAGATCAACGATAACCATCTTGCGCCAATTCTTGCACGTATCCCTCGTGGCCCTAGCCAACGGAGTCCGGAACAGAATTGTCTCCGACTTTTGGACATTTATTTTCAGTTTCCAGTCGTCGCAATATCGCTGAATCTTGTCGAAATCACGCTGCAAGAGAATTCTAATAACCTCAACCTTTTGGGCCGTTCTGTACGCAATTAGATAGTCGGCGTACGGAATTGCCTTTGTAAGACTACCTATCAGATCGCTGGTGTAAATGCTGAAGAGAATCGGCGAATTCACCACTCCCTGTTGAAGACCATTTTTGATTAAGAATGTTGTGGTAGAAGTTACATTGCACTAACCATCATGCCACGGGTACTACCAAATAATGAACTACTAAAAAGGTGTATGAGGCTTTTGCAAACATTTTCGTGAAGCAGTTTACGTGCGTGATCTTTTAAGAATTTGTACATAGAATATCCAAGAGAGTACGAGTATTGAAAACAACTGTTTTGATTGAAATTGAAACACAAATGGGTTCCAAAAAGACTGACAGCTAAAAATAGAGCAAAAATAGATGATATAAAGGATAAGGGACTCTCTGGACGTCAAATAGCAAGGAGACTTTACTTTTGGAAAGGATGAGTTTATTTTTGGGAAGCCGTAAACGTAATAGTCTTATATCAGGTATAATCGTGTGTTTAGCTACAACGTACTATGACACAATCGCCTTGGAGTTTTTGTCCAGATTAATGAATCTCTAAACATTTTTGGACCTCTGCCTTGGATTTTTCAGCAAAGACAATGCTCCCATCCACACTTTCAGAGTTGTTAAGCGGTCCATAGACACCACACTTTTGTCGGTGTGCAGAAATGTGTGCTCTG
The DNA here is from genome assembly GCA_920104205.1 of Eupeodes latifasciatus. Lineage (NCBI taxonomy): Eukaryota > Metazoa > Arthropoda > Insecta > Diptera > Syrphidae > Eupeodes > Eupeodes latifasciatus. The sequence goes on along the minus strand of OV049924.1, from coordinate 385,640,039 downwards.
CGTGGGCTGGAGCAGACACCCATTTTCGGTGTCAGACACGGAGCGAGTAAAATCAAAAGTTTTTGATTTTTCTGTGTTGGTGTCTCGATCGGTGTCATGTGTATGGGGGAGTGCTTCTACGCCACCCATTTTGATCTTTCCTCATTGAGATCTCTTTCACAACTAATGTGTGTACGATTTGGTGTGTCTTGTGCGGCGGAATGCAACACCGGGTCGGGTGTCAGTACACCGGTGGTGTACCCACAAGTGTGGTGTCTATGGGAAGTTTAAAGCTTAAAGAAGTTTTATTCAATCAGAAGACTTGGAACTTTTGTCATAGCCACCATATATTCACCAGACTTAAATATAATTGAAAACGTTTCGTCATGGCTATCTCGTTAGGTTTATGAATGGCGAAAACAATTTGAAAACAAGGACAATTTAATCGAAGCTATGCGTAATGCTTGTGCCCAAATATCCAGTGATAATTAAAGAAAACTGCATGTTTCTATTTTAAGCCGTCTTATATACACTGTTGCCACTTAAAAAAAAATTGCATGACCAAAGCTGCAAATAAAAATGACCAATCGTACCAAAAAAGGACCAAAATAATTTGTGTCCGCCATGGCTTTTAACTTTCCATAGAAAGTTATTTTAATCATTCCGATTTCTTGAATTGAAAATTTTTGACATTTCTCGGCGTTTCAAGGTTCCTAGAGTCTAAATAAAAGATTTTTAGAGAGATATCTGTGCGTGCGTGTGTACGTACGTTCGGGAAGAATAACGTTTTTGACATCTGGTGAAATTTTGAGAAAATCGCATTGACATTTTTAATAAAAACCTTAAAAAAAAAACAATAGTAAAACTTGGTAAAAATTTACTCTCGACTCAAGTATCTCTTCAAAAATTAAAAAAATATTGGCTTTAACCTAATTTTATCTCACACAAAATATTGTTTCCGACATTCCGTAAATTATGTGCATAAAAATCCAACAGTCAGTTTTTTTCATAAAAATTAAAATCTACAAAAAATAGTACGCAAATGCTACGAAAGTTTGGTTAAAATTGGTTTTCGAATAAAAATCTCGTTAACAAGAAAACAGATATTGAAATCAAACTATTTCATCATACTCAAAATATTGTTGGTAATTTTTAATTTTTTTCAGAATAATTCAACTAACAACTAGCAAATAACCAAAGCCTACAAACTTTTTAAGCAAGACAAATTGGCAGACGGGATGGGAAGTTATCAGTGTGGGACGCACCCCAGCATCTTTTTTTTAAGATCACAATATGTATGTTAACATTATGTCAGGAGATCGAATAAGTCGCTAAATAAAATTCATATAAAATTAATTCAAACAAATGTTTTTGCAGACCAAACGCTCTTTGGCCAGCATTATATTATTAATGGTACCCAAATTAAGTCTTCCTATCGTTTTTATCAAAGTTAATTCAAAAAAATTCCTCTCAGCAGCAGCTGAGCTGTGAGGAAGTAACATCAAGTTATAAACGAACTAACTTAAATTTTGAAAAAAATATTCATTTAAGCGTTTTTATGATATGATATGATATGATATTTTATTTTTGAGATTTTAAAAGGAATAGAGTCGAGTTATTTTTTTCAGTTTCTTAAAAAAGGGACCAAATGGAATAAAAAATGACCATGCGACCAAGTGAGAAAATAATGACCACATTTGGTCTTAAATGACCAAACTGGCAACCGTGCTTATATATAGGTTAAATCCGTCAATGTTATAAATAAATGTTGTGAAACCATTAAATGTAAATAGCCATATTTCGAAAATTTTGAATCCTAGTGACGCACTTTTTTATACCCTCTTTAAGTAGTTTATTTTTTGATCTTGGGAAATCCAACGTTAGTTTTCAATTTAACCTTTAATTTTATAAATTTTTAATGACGAAATACATACATTACGTATTCAACGATAGTAAATGTTTTATTTATTATTTAAATATCGTAATTGCTTAACAACAGTAAGATTTAAAATGTAATAAAGTAGCTGTAAGTTTATTTTACAGAAAAGGCTGAGCCAAGATAATAAAAAAAATACTTTAGTTAATAAAACTATCATAAGATTCAAAAAATCAATGATTATTAAAAATGTTCATATTGAAAAATGAGATCTAAGTAATCTTTTTATGCTTTTTGCGTTCAGATTTTGTTTTATGCTAAGAGGTAAAGTGTTCCAAAGCTTAACCGAATTTACACAAAATTGACGTTCCGATGTTAGCAATTACCAAGGTTTTAGCGAGAAGCAAACGCGTTTTTAATTGAATGAAAGATTGTGTAACCCATAACGTAGGAAGTACTCCATAAACCTTACCAACGAGTCCATTTATTTTTATATGATCATCTCAAGTCAAAAGACGTTTAAAAGTCACACCAAGATTCTTTGCTGTAACAACATATTCGATTTGAGCATTGCTCAGAACAATCGGTGGAAAATAAGAAAGGTCAAGAGATTAATTAGAATAGAAGACATTTGGATTTTTTTGGGTTCAACATAAGTCCGTTTGACAAAGACCAGAAAGCAGCAGAAAGCTCTATGTTCGAAAAGGTCAAGTTGACAGCTGAAGTAAAGCTGAACGTCATCAGCATACAAGTGAGGGCTGCAATTAACTAATGAAGATGGAAGTTCATTTACATAAGCAGAAAACAAGAGAGGACCCAGTATGGAACCTTGTGGTACACCAGTGGCGTTCGGCAAAAAATTTGACAGGGTGTCACCAACTTGCACTGCTTGCTTTCTATCAGTTAGATAAGACAAATTAAAATTTTCCATGAGCTTTCTTCATACGAGTACATAGATTGACATGATTAACGGAATCGAAAGCCTTCGAAAAATCCAACAAAACTAGAAACGTAACCTCCTCGTCTTTATCTAATGTTTTTCTAATGTCATCAGTAACGTTTAAAAATGCGGTAACACAGCTGTGTTTCTTCCGAAATCCAGATTGATAAGGGCTGAGCAGTGAGTTAGTAGATAGAAAGACGTTAATTTGCTTTTGAAGGATGCTTTTAATAACTTTCGTCAAAAATGGCAATACCGAAATATGTCTAAATTCATCTCTTTTAGCGTTTTTGGGAAGTGGAATGATTTTAGCAACTTTCCATGACTCAGGGTATATCGATATATATCAAAATTGTATTGAAGGTGTTGATAACCGTGGTTAGTAAAAGAAATGTTTCGGGGATAAAATATTTTATTGAACAATATAACGATGTTAAACAAACGAAGAATAAATTTAGATTAAAAAAAAAATATCTATGACAATATTAATTAGAAATCAAAAAAGCTTATAGATGAAAATAAGTTGTGAAAGTGAAAAGTAGTTTAAGTTAAAGTATTTTTACATACTATACATAATTAACACCCGTCCTCAATTTCACAATTATAAGTTTTTTTTTTTTAAATTCAATCGAAAGACATTCCTAAACGCTTAAAGCATTATTCGTGAGCTGTTAAAGCTAAAGGTTTTATTAGAGCGTCTGCTGGCATGTCTTCGGTACCAATAAATTCAAGATTGATTTTGTTATCAGCAATTGCTTCTTTGACAAAATGATATCGGATATCTAAGTGCTTGGTTCGCCCTTGGATACCCAAATTTGTTGCAATAGCCTGTGCACTTTTGTTGTCGGTAAAAATTGTCACTGGCCCTTGATGAAGTCCAAGTTCTTCAAGTAGAATTCGTAAGAATGATGCTTCTTTTGCAACAGAACTAAGGTTAACATATTCGGCTTCCGTGCTTGAAGTAGTAACAATTCTCTGTTTTTTTTGAAGCCCATAAAATTGTTGCTCCACCATAAATGAATGAAAAACCACTCTGTGACTTTCTGTCATTGAGATCACTTGCCCAACTTGCATCAGCATAAGCGTGTAGTTTCTCTGATGTTTTTCTATAAACGATGCCAAAATTTTTCGAGCCTTGTAAATAGCGGAGGATGTGCATTGCAGCGCTCCAATGTTGTTGCCTAGGATCGTTGTTGAATTGAGATAATGCATTCACTGCGTAGGCTATATCCGGTCTACTAAAAGTTGAAAGGTGAAGTAAACTTCCTATCAATTGGCGGTACATGGTTTTGTCGACTTCCTTTTGCTCTCCTTTAATTTTCGGGATTTGTTCCAACTTCAAACCTGTACGCATTGGTAATCGATCGGGCTTGCAGTCCGTAAGTCCGTATTTATTTAGTAAATTTTTGATGAATCCTTCCTGAGTAATGATAAGAGTGTCATTCACACGCTGAACTTCTAAACCGACACAGAGTTTAGGATGTCCAAGGTCCTTAATGTCAAAACATTCAGATAGGTTCTGCTTCATCAATTCAAACTCTTTGGAATCATTTGTTGCAACAATTAGATCATCCACGTAAACTGTTATAAGCGTTATTTGATTGTTATTGTATTTAAAGTAAATACACCTGTCGCATTGTGAAGCACTGAAACCAAGTCTTTTAAGAGTTGCATCCAACTTCAAGTTCCAAAGCCGTCCGCTCTGTTTCAGTCCATAAATTGCTTTGTTTAATTTGCAAACCTTTTTGCCTTGTTCAAATCCTTCGGGCTGTTCCATAAAAATAAGAGTATCGATATCACCGTTAAGGTATGCTGACGAAACATCTAGATGATAAAGATCCAAACCATTTTCAACAGCTATTGCCATAGTCAAACGGATTGAACTTATATTTGCCGCTGGTGAGTAGGTATCTTGATAATCAACTCCTTGAATCTGGTCAAAACCTCTCGCAACAAGTCGTGCTTTTCGCTTCTCTATAGTTCCGTCCAGCCTGTATTTTGTTTTAAAAACCCATTTAGATTTTATGACTTTCCGGTCAATTGGTCTGTCCACCAAAGTCCAGGTGTTATTGCTAAGCAAAGAATTGAATTCAGTTTGCATTGCATTTTTCCATTCAATAGCATCTTCCAAACAAAATACTTCTTTCACATTTTCGGGATCAGTGCGCATCTTATTTGATGTTGCTTGTTGAACGATGTCTTCTTCGAATTCGTTTGCATCTTGCCATTCGTCTGAATCTTTTCTTTCGATGTCATTTTCAAGTTCATTCACTTCAATATTTGAGGTTGTATTTTCTTCATTGCTTTCCGAATTATTGGAGTTATCTGTGAACGAAAAGTTATAAAAATTACAGCTTTTTAGATCGTTGTCTTGGAATTTGACGGTTTTCCCATTGTTGATAAGCCTGATGTCTCTGCTTCGGATTACGCTTCGCTTGTTTTCCATCCAAATTCTGTAAGCCTTACAGAACTCTTCCGCGTAACCTACTAAAATTCCTTCTTCGGATCTGTTTTCGAATTTACCAAGTTTGGAATCTTTTCTTAAAGTGTAAACTTTCGAACCAATTTCCTTTAAAAAGGATATATTTGGTTTCTTTCCGCTCCACATCTCTTCTGGTGTTACATCTCCGTTGGGTTTCGTTGGACATCGTTGGACATGACCTCGCTTGCCACATTTTCTGCAAGTAAAAGGAAAATTATTGTTTTCGGTTCTAATTTTACATTGAGGTTTCTTGTAATGCTTTTGCGAACGGTAATGCTTGGCACTGAGTACGTTATTGTTCAATAAATCCTTCTTTCTATCCCCAACTTCAAGTAATCTGGTGCAAACAGTAGAAACATCTGGATAATTGCTTTAAACATCGAACGCAGATCTTATGTTCTTGTAGTCATCTGATAATCCATCGAGAAGAACTACAACTAGTAGATCATCGTCTAATTTTGCCCCCAAATCCTTTAATCGATTGGTTATTGTTTTGAATTCGCGAACGTATTCGGCAACTGATTGTCCTGCAGACATTTGCAGATTTGTAAATTTACGAAATTCTTCAGTCTTCTGTCGTGGTCCTTTCTTATCGTAGCTTTCCAGCAAAAAATCCCAGATTTCCTTCGATGTTCTCAAATTCGCTGCCAAATCAACAATATTTGGTTCCATTGCAATAAGAAGCTCTGCCCGAGCATCTAAATCTTTTTCATCCCATTGTTGTTGTTCCACTTCTATTAATGGTCTTGCGGTTTCGCCTTTTACGTATTGGAGAAATCTTCCTCGGTGAAGTATGGCTTCCATTTGTGCCTTCCATGTTATATAATTTTCTCCATTCAGAAGAGGAATTCGGCCATGGACATTTGAGCTGGTCATATTTATGCAAATAAAATTATTAATTATCCAATAAATATTTTTCAAAGTTTAATTGCATTCAATGTAAAGGCCTGGGCCCATAACCTGTTGATAACCGTGGTTAGTAAAAGAAATGTTTCGGGGATAAAATATTTTATTGAACAATATAACGATGTTAAACAAATGAAGAATAAATTTAGATTACAAAAAAATATCTATGACAATATTAATTAGAAATCAAAAAAGCTTATAAATGAAAATAAGTTGTGAAAGTGAAAAGTAGTTTAAGTTAAAGTATTTTTACATATAACTAACAGAAGGCAAAAGTGATATATGGCAATACAACTGGAAATATCATACACGAAAAGGTAGGATGTACATTAGGGTGTCCCGACAAATTTTTTTTTGGATTTTCCGAACAAAAGACCTCTCAAAACTTGCGTAGTTGGACTTAGATTACAAAAATATATAAAAAAAAAAATATTAAAATTTGTCTAGGGGGTTGTACCGACCCTCAAAATTTTGACAAATTGATATTTTTATGCTTTTTTTCCCTTCCTTAATTTCAGTTAATGAGCTACTATTTATTATAAAATATTAACTTTTTGATCTTATTAGGTTTAGAACATATTTAACGTTTTGATTTGCATGCAACAATACGTTTCCAGCGGTTTCAAATTTATAAGGTTTTAAGCTAAAAATACCCCCAATAGGTGACCAAAATTGAATTTTTTTTAGTTTTTGGCGCATATTGCTATTATCATCATTTTCCTGGAACTTAAAACCACTGCTCTATAAATCTGACACAATTTGAATTAAAGTTTCTATACCTATCCGATTTTGAAGAAAAATTTGTTTATAAATTTGAGGCCTACCTGCACAAATGACTTAATTTATTGATGTCCTTTAAGGATATGGGTTTTTACCTGTTTCCTACCTGTAAAATACACAACTCAATCCGGTAATAAAGTCGGATTTAAAACTGAAGGCTGTTTTCTACCTGACAAATATCTACACAATTCAATCAATAATTTGTAGACCTGATCTTATACAAAAGCCACACTTTGAAGTCCTTAGTATTTATTCGAGATCCTGAACGGGTTGTGTAAAGTGCGTTGTAACAGTTTTAAAAGCAATTTTTGTGATTTTTTTAAAATAATGAGTTCAAGACGTAGTGGGACTACTTGTGCTATATTGGGATCATACAAAAAACTTGACGATCGGCAGCTACCAACTACAAGAGATGTCATTAAATTCATTTTGTTTGTAAGGAACGAACTAAAACTTAAATTCAACGGAAAGGATCCTTCCCATTTAGAAATATATGCGATTGTTTTTGAAGAAATCGACAATATTTGGGCTAAAGCTTCGATTCCAATTGTAACTAAGGAAAGAGTTATTCAATTACTTAAATCCTGTTTCGAAAGATACAATATTGTGAAGCGATACCCCAAAAGCAAACAAAATGCTAGTTTCGAAAACAAACTGAAGTGTTTTTTTAGAGTCATCTGAGAAGCTTTTCGACGTTGCTGCTTGTAAATGCACTTCATTTGAAACTTGTTCGTGTTTAAAACCAAAGAAAGTTCCCATCCATGAGAGAAGTTTTTTGTTGGATCAAAGAAACGAAAGGAAAATGGTTATAAGCGGGGTTGACAAGAAAGAAACAAATATCTTGAAGAAACGACAACAGAGGCAAATTGAAGAGTCAAAGAGGGAAGCAAAAAAATGGTCTACGCAGGAAACGGATATTGTCTCAGGAAACTGCAATGAAGATCTTCCCAGAAACACATTCGGTAACAGAGGCATCCTCAACAAACCCCCCTTTGACAGAGGCACCATCGACTTCAAGAGCTTATCGCAATAGATTGATGTGATTTGTTTAAATAATATTAATAATAAAATACGTTTAAAACTTAATTTTTTTATAGTTTTATTCAAACGGTTAAAGTATGTATGTAAAAACATGAAATTTAAAAATTTTCAAAGCCCGGTACTACCCCCAAGATAACATGTTCTTTCAGTTTTTTTGAAGTTTTCTTTATCTGTGTAAAATTACTCAAATTTTGATACCCCTTTTGATAGGGTAGCTCGAAAAAAAATGTTTTTCATACATCGACGGGACACCCTAACATATGTATGTATATCATCGAGCCCAACAGCTTTTGACTTAATAGAAAGAACACTTTCGACTACATTAGCACTATCTACTGCAGAAAATTCAAAACCAGGCTCATTATTGTCGCGTTGGTCAGTAAAAGAAATTGAAGGCCAAATTTGTGGGACCTGTGGCGATGCCGAATTTCCCCCAGGTATAAAAAGTGAAAATCGATTCCAAAATTTATGCCCTCATCCAAGTGGGTGGCAGTTTATGCCGGAAAATCATCCCAACGATAATTTTCTCTTAACGAAACACCCGTTTTTTGATACAGTAGTTTGGGTAAACAGTATATACTAAGTTTCGACTGTGCGTTTTTCATCCATACATTACCATTGCCCTAAATACCCACATTATGCCTTTTTTCATCTGATGAGATTATCTTAGAACGCACATTCAACTTTCTGCGCGTTGTCTATGACACCACCGCGCCACCGCCGCCATCCGCGCGCCTCCATGTCGTTGTGCTGTGGGCAAATAAACTTAGTTTTTTAAAGATTTTTACCTTCTTATCTAATCTGTCAAAACCTAATAACAGGCAGTTATCAATTCAATATACGATTATATTGCGCACAGTACTCTTTTTTAGACTTTCCCTTAACGTTATAAATAAAACTTGAACAAAAGGTACAAAACACTCACACTCATCATTTAAACTTAAAACAATCTAGACCTAATAAAAAGAAATACATAGTTGGCGCTGTTTTTAAAAATACCACTTTCCTCTAAAAAAAAAAAACCCGAAAATAAGACTGATTATAAAATGACTTGCAAGACTTGTCAAGCTCGTAAGTGAAATGATTAACAATTCCGGAAATTTCTTATAAATAATAATTACTTAATTTTTGGATTCTAGAAAAATCCCTAAGTGTACCTCTGACCTGGCATTCGAAATCCTCCCTGGTTTGGGACCAATACAGCAAATGTGGACCATCAGCTGAGAAAACGAAGCACCAGGAACTACAGAAAAACTACGGCAGTTGTTTGGCTTTAAGACTAATTTTTATGAAGAATAACAAATAAATTTAAGGACTTTATTTTTAATCCGGTTGTCCTTCAGGCGATTAGTATAAACAAGGAATCTCAGTATGATGGGAGATGTGTTCATGTTCATCTTCATATGACCGTTCTTCCCCTATATTTTTGTTGGTTTGCATATATACACAAGAAGAATCCTTCTATATCCTTCTATGCTTTGCTGGCTTGACTTAGCTTGGCTTGGCCACCCTCCGGGATTTCTTTTCTGTGTATTTTTTTAATTTTTTTTTCAATTCAGGATTCTCTTTCTAACGGTGAAGTGAAGGTGGTGGGTGGGTGGATGGTGATGTCACAAACAAAAATGTCTGCATTTGATGTGATTGAAATGAAGAATCCCTGATAAAAGAGGTCGGGTCGTTTGTCCTGGTGTAAGAGTCAGTGTGTGTCCTGCCCTGCTGCTGCTATTGCTGCTGCTGCTGCTGCTGCGGTGTCCTTATGCGCTAGTCCTGGAGATTGGATGAATGTGCAAGAGAAAGGATATAGCATCGCTAGCTGTAGCTGTGCGGATGGGGATGCGGACGTTTGCTGGACCAGACCAGGCCATCAAACCAAAAGACCCAAAGACCAAACGACTTTATATGGCCAGTTTTTTGTGTGAGAATTTAGGTTTCTTTTTTCTTGTTTGGTTTTTCTCTTTCATCCTGGGCTTTGTTTTTAAGTCCTTTTTCGGTTCGGAAACTAGAGAGATGTCGTTTCTTCATCAGAGATGAGATTGGATGGTTTTTCTTTGAGAGAAGTTTTTTCTTTTAAACTTTTCGAACATCAGCCAGCAGCGCAAGCGGGAGCGTTAGGTTATTTTATACATCTACCTATATATCCTCGTATATATTTATATGAAGAGACAGAAGCACAGAATATCCTTTGCCTGATGGCGGAGGAGATGGATATAAATGGATTGTGACTGCTGCGGCTATGCTGGAAAATGCATCTGGGGATATTTCTATACATATGTATATGCGCTCTTTCAAGAGTCTCCTTTTCCTTGGAGTTTGCCTGTGCATGTTTGTGTCATAAATAAATCACAATGCAACATATCGAAGTGACCATTTGGGTTAAAGAAGAGTCCCATTAAAAGTCCTTTTTTGGGTTGATATGCGCGCCTTCTCTTCTCGTTTTGTGAAGTTCTTCGAGAATATGGAAGAAGATAGGTGTCCCATTCGTACTTAGGGGACTGTAAATCTTAATAAATTGATGATTGGACTTAGTTTTTGGGCTCATCGTCGTCGTCGTCGTCGTCATTGTGTTTCAATGGCAATAGAAATGGCATTACCAACAATATACAATACTTCTTATGTATAAAATGTTGAATTTTCTGTTGCGAAGTTATAGTGAAGTGGTGCAGAAGGGGTGCTGGGGTTGGGCCTGAGATAATGGACAAAATGTCTTAATGTTTATAGAAAAGCAATATATGAACGTATAGTATGTTTTTAAAGCGATATATGTATGGATAAATTAGTCTGGAAATGTGTATTCGGCTTCTAATGGTGATGGATGAGAAAATAAAAATGTTTAAGAAGTTTTTGTTGTTTTTGTTTTTGTATTAAAGGAAAGGAAAAAGGCAGCTATTATGGCTTAAAAAGGAAAATATACACATAAAAGAAGTATTGGTTGATATTTACCCACTTATACTAGTTGGCGATTTGAATGTAAGAACAAGCACGAAAGGAAGTGTAGATGTGCAGCTTTCGAATGAAAATCTGGTTTCAATGATTAGAACATCAAAAGATAATTCCCACGATCGCAATTCAAACGCGTTTATAGAGGTTTTAGAAGAGAAAGGAGCATTCATTTTGAATGGGAGAGGTTTCGGCGACAATACTGGTGAATTCACATTCGTAAGCAATAGAGGGTCTTCAGTCATTGATTACTGCTGTCCATCAAATAGTAACGGGTGACCACACAAAGATGCCCATATTTCTTTTTGTCTCGCTCCGGTGGTAACACTGCTATGGTGTTGAATGCGCGATCCAGTTGAAGTACAGGTCAGACAAATTTGTTTTCATTTGTTATCAGTCGTCATGGATAGTTATACCGAAAGAACGAGCATTTTGCGTCGAGTTATATTTTCGCGAAAATTCGTATGTAAAAGTACGACGTGCATTCCGGCGTCAGTTCAAAGTTCCTCGTCATAAACGCGTGCCTTCATGGAAAACTGTCAACAGATGGGTTCAAAATTTTCGTGAATCCGCCAAGGCAACCGATAAGAAGCGTCCGGGCCCGCCGAGAACGGTCCGTACGGCTGAAAACATTGAGAGAGTCCGTGAAGCGATACAGGTTAGTCCGCGGCGTTCAGCGCGACGATACGCGTCTTCTTTGGGCCTAAAAAGGGAATCAATGCGTAAAATGTTGGTCAAAGATTTGAATTTTCACCCGTACAAGCTCATGATAACCCATGAATTGAAAGATACCGACTGCAGACAAGGTTTACTCTTCGCTCAGACAATGCTTCGAAAATTGGCAGATGGTGAGATCATTTTGGGTTATCTTTTAATGAGCGATGAAGCTAATTTCGAGCTCTCCGGCGCCGTAAACAAGCAAAACTTCAGGTATTGGGCCGAAGATAACCCAGTCTGGATACACGAAAAGCCGTTACACAGCCAGCGTGTGACGGTTTGATGCGCGGTAGCGGAGTGGGGCACTGTCGAACCCTACTTTTTTGATGGAACGGTAAACGGAGAGCGGTACAAAAACATGTTAAGCAACTTCCTCCTTCCCGAACTTCGCCGTAGACGTCGTTTGAGTCGAACAGTATTCCAACAGGATGGTGCGACGTGCCATATTGCCTGCGAAACGCTCGCTCTGTTGAAAAAAAGCGTTCGGTACTCGTTCACTCTCTCGATCGACAGATTTCGCTTGGCCGCCTCGTTCTCCCGATATGACGGTTTCGGATTTTTTCCTCTGGGGATATTTGAAAGGGCGTTTCTACACGACTCGTGTACGTGATTTGGAGGATTTAAAAGCGCGCATTCGACAAGAAATTTCTGAGATTACGCCCGAAATGTTAAGAAATAATGTCTTCGAAAATTTGTCAAAAGATTAAACGATTGTGTAAGCCAAAACGGGCATCATTTAATGGATGTAATATTTCATAAATAATTTGTCTAATCTGTATTTTCGAATAAAATTTGTATCGTTGTTGTACGTGCTTTGGTTCTGGAGTTATTTCAAAAAGAAATATGGGCATCTTTGTGTGGTCACCCTAGTATCGGTGCAATATGTAACTTTAAAGTCGGTTGTGAAACTTTCTCCGACCATATGCCCCTCATTTTAAATCTAAACGTACAATCATCATCGACGTACAACGATAACTTGAAACTTATTTTTATTATTATCAATATATCACAAGTCAACTAGCATCAGTTAAGACAACAAGTGACTGGTGGAAACTGGCAAAGAAAATACGTAACAATACAAACGAAAGCAACATGTCGGCAAATATAAATACATTAGAGTTTAGAACACACTTTCAAAACCTTCTCTATCAAACATTGTCCACAGAAACATCTTTCGAATATGCTTCAAATAGAGTTGTATATATACCCTTGCTTGATAAGGAAATTGAAATCAGCGAAGTTCTCGCAGCTATTAGGTACTACGGCAAAGGATAATAAAGCTCCCGGAATCGATGGAATTCCATTTGAGTTTTATAAAAATGCAACGCCCAACTTAATCTTAAAAATTCACCGTCTATTCAGCGATACCTTTCGCACTGGTACAATTCCTGGCTCGTTCAAAAGATCAATAATATTCCCTCTTTTTAAGAAAGGAAATCCCAACGATGCGTAGCCAACTACTGTGGTCTGTCTTTTATGGACACTATATATAAGCTGTTCACAACTGTTCTTCTGAATAGACTAAGCCAATGGGTCAAAGCAAATCATATTTTAAACGAATTCCAAGCTGCATACAGAGAAAACTACTCAACCACGGACCAAATCTTCAATCTCTCCTGCCTTATAAGCCTTCAGCTTAACCGGAAAAATAAACTGTATGCGTTTTTCATAGATTTGAAAGCTGCGTTCGACAATATTAAAATAAACGCATTGTTCTACAAACTGACACAGCTAGGTATATCTACAAAAATGGTATTGATTCTTCAAGCACTCTATACCAACCCTAGTAGCACAGAATTCGATTTATAACAAAAATTTGTTATTTTTGAGTTATATAGGAGTAACCTGCAACATGTATGGTTACAAAACTGTTTTGATCTTGTAAATCGAAAAATATTTGTAACATTTTGATTTAACTCGTTTTTAAACTATTATATTTCAGTTAAAATTGTTAGTACAAAAATTCCAGTTGTTGCTTAATTATTATTAAAAAGTTGGTTAGTCGAAGGTTGTAAAAAAGTTCTACCTATATTTCTAAGCTTCTGTTTTAATATTTCCAGGCTTAAACGTTGTTACATCTGAAATAAAACATACTCTGGAAACTGTTTTATAACAATATTATAATATATTATTTTTTTTGTTACAATGAATTAATATTATGTTTAAAACAAATTGCGGCCTTAAAATATTATTTCCAATATGTTCAGTCAACGATATTATGAAGACTTTATAATAAATAAATCAGGCAGACGGCAAAGCCATGCTTATCGATTTTTGTAAATATTATTTATGTACATAAACAAGAAAAGAAACAATAAATCTAATCTATCTAAAAATCTATCTAATAAATTAATAACATTACGTTTTATTAAAACTCAACTCTTTTTATAAGTGAGGAAATAATTGACATGGTTTGTAGGATCGGGTTTTAACATAAACATTGATGTTTAGTTATTTTTTTACATTTGAATTTGATAATTTGATAATTTCAACTCACGAAAAAATGCCTTTTCACAGTAATATTTTTAAAACATCAATACATCAAACTAATCGAGTGTCAATTATTTTGTTTCTGTTGTACAAGTTACACAAATATTTTTATAATGAAGGTAAAACTAAATCAAGTATGAATGATATAAACGTCATTTGGATGTTTACAATTTTTCCTTCACTTTTGTTTTTTGTTTTGGTTTTTTTCAGTGAAAATTTAATTTAATAAAACGCGAAATAATGGAAAATAAAATAAAGCACTAAGTTGAAATGAAAGAGATGACAAGTGTTTTTTTTACACTCTCGTGATACGTAATGTTCCAACAACATTACAATTACGTTATTGTTTTTCGTTATGTTGTAATACTGTTGATGACATGTGTTATAGAAAAGGTCTTGTTTAATAGTCTCATTTACTAAAAGAAAATAGTTCTAAAACATTTTAAAAACCAAACATTAAAGCAGGTAATTTTTGTTCTTAGGGTATTGTATTTAGATTTTTGCAATGTTCAAAATATATACATTTTGTAAAATGCCTAATAGAAATATTTAAGATGCCATTACTTAAAATGCGTGTAGTTTAGTAGAGTTGCCGCTGAAAAATTAAAAATCGCATGTGGATTTTTTTTGTTGAAACTACTAACTTTGGTATTGAAATATGACATTTGAATGGTTGAAAGATGAGGAATAAAGTGTGTTTCGGTACAAACTATCTATTTTGTGACAATTTGAGCGCTATTGCTGTGAAGAGTGGAAAAATTAACCCATTAATGGTCACAGTTAAACTAAGCGTTATTTTAGAAAATGTTTTTAATAATTTATCAGGGTGGTTAAAAAATGTTTTAAGGAAAAAGAAACAATAAGAAAAAATGTTTTTCAGGAATTTTTAGGGGTGTTTTCAAATTGCCACACCCAGTTTCGGATATGGCAAAAGCTTACAATTTTATTTTATAACTGAAAATTGTTCTAAATCATTCATTATTTATTACATTTATGTAATACAATGTAATATGAAATTTATTGCATCTAATTATTATTAGGTATAATTAAAAAAAAAACTGTACACATCACTTTGAATTGTGTTCTGATAAGAAATTTCAACGAAAAATTATGAAAACATCACAGATTATAACAAAATTTTTGTATTGTATACATATGTTCGCTGCACTTTTAACTGCTTAAAACTGGGTTAAAAATTGCATGTAGATTTTCTTCATGTGGTAATGAAATGTCACCTTTTCCTACAAAAAATTATATTTATATAAAATACCAAAATAACTCTTCGGCAACTCTGTTCGCTTTGAAAGCATGATTATTTTGCTTTTTTCTTTTTTTTATTTAGTTACAACCATATCGAAACAACAAAAAAAGTTTGCTTAAAAAACAATGCGACAAAAAATAATTACAAGTTATTATATCTATGTTATTTTCATATTGCACACATTTTTAAATTCAGTTCTATAACTGATAAGTTATAAATGAAGGAACAAAGTTGTTTCTATGTTATCTGTAACATGCACCATTTTGAATGGTATTTTTTTTTTATTTTAATAATTTAGTTATTTGGGTAAAATATAGAAATTTCTTTTCGAAGTTATTCTCTACCCTAATTTACATGAAATGAGCCAAAAACGTCATGTTTTTAGATTTTTTATCCAAATCTATTATTTTTTTCATGATTTAAATCTTGTGCAGAAAACAAAAAAAATACAATTTATCAACTATTCTCCTAATTTTTTGTATTTGGGTGGCGCATGAGTTTTTCCGAGGTAGAATACCCATATTTTAGATAAAAATGATATTTGTTTGTGATTTTGATTTCGAAAACAACTAAAAACAGTAAAATTAAGTAGTACAAAAGTAATAGTTTAATTTAAGAATTCTATCTGCCTTAAAAATTTTATCAAACATCATTATAAATACAAATAATAAGATTTCAATAATAAAACTTAATTAAAACATTAAAAATATTTTGGGAAACAAATTTTTGGTATTAAATACAACGCCAACATAACATGAACTGACAATTAGTTTCTAGAACATAAATCAAATTCTACAATAACTTAAGAATTGTTTCAATAATGTAAATGACACAAACAAAACCAGTATATAAGCTTACAAAAACATTTATATAACTTACGCTTGAGTTTGCATGACATAAGTAGAACATTTTACCTTAGTTATAATTCAGTTTTAATAGTATTGTAAATGACATCATTTAATTAAAAATACAAAGCAAAAACTAAAATAAAACATATAAAAACCTTAATGCAACCGAAATAAAATCAACTTGTTTTAAATCAAGTGGGGAAACGCGGCTAATTCGGTTACAACATTGTCCTACAAACTCTATGTAAAACACATTAGCAATAACTTAGCTGTTATATTGTAGTTATATAAATCAAAATAAAAGCCATTTGTGCTACTAGGGAACAACACTGCTACAGTATGGAACGGCACTCATATCAGTGACTTCTTCCCTATTAATCAAGGTGTGAAACAAGGATGTGTTCTAAGCGCTCTGCTATTTATCTTGTTCTTAAACTACCTTGATTCTGATTTGCCGTGTGGAGTTACTATGGAAGGAGTATCGGTAAAAGCTCTACTTTACCCAGACGACATAGTGCTACTCTCAGATAATCCTGCTTCCTTACAGATAATGATAAACAGCTTTGCAAATTATTGTTCCAAATGGCAACTGCATGTGAACCTAACAAACTCAGAAATAGTTATTTTTCGAAATGGTGGACGTCGAGCAGCTGAAGAAAAATGGAAGTACAACGACACCGAGATCAAAATATCTAACAATTTCAAGTACCTAGGAGTAAATCTCACATACAATATGTCGTGGACGGATCATCTTACGAAAAGGCTAGTAATGTCTAAGAATTCAATTAATGCTACTTGGTCAAACTTTATCAGAAATAAGAACATACAACACTCAGATAAATTCAAAATATACGAAGCTGCTTCAAAGTCTATAATGAATTACTGTGCCCAAGTTTGGGGATATTCGGAGAATGACGAAGTTGAAAAGTTGCAAAGGTTTTTCATTAAAAGATGCTTCTCCCTTCCTAATAACACGCCAAACTATGTTCTCAATATTGAAACTGGACTAAGAAAAGCTTATATTACGACACTAAAACTCCACTTTAAATACATCCAAAGGGTAAGCACGCTCCCTGAAAACAGACTGCCAAGAAGACTTATGGATATAATCGTGAGAAAAAAGATCTACTGGGCTGAAAATGGTCAGAACTCTTTAACGATCTGAACATTCAGTTTGACTGGAACACTAAGTCTGAATGGAAGGCACTGCACGCAGAAACTTGCAAAAAACTTGTAGAAAGGCATTGGTCGGAACACACTAATAGAGCTCTACAATCACGATTCCATGATGAATATTGCAACTTGAACTATGCTGAGGTATCAAACTATTTCAATGATAGTAACTCGCGTGAAATGATAATTATATGATATTAAAGTCCAGGTGTGGATTGCTCAACCTCAATGCACGAGCATTTAAAAATAATACCGATGGAATTTGTACGATCTGCAACCTTGACGCTACTGAAAATACGTATCATTTTGTAGGAGTGTGTCCTTGTTTCCGAACTTACAGAAAAAGATTCCTTGGAAGCGAAAAACTTAACCGTGATCAGTTCCTAGAAATCCTGAATGGCCAAAACTATTTACAACTTTACAATTATTTAAAAAACGCTCTAAGGTATAGAAAACTAATAATTAATAAATATTCATAAAAAATACACCAATCCAACGCTGAACTTACTTAAGTAAACAATTTAACCTGACAGGCAACATAATATGTTATTGTCATTCATTTAATTTATATTATTACGAAAACCATGAAATTGTTAATATTCAGAAAATAAAATTTTTTATCTATCTATCTATCTATTTACCCACTTAACAGTTGAAGAAAGTCTATGACAAAAGTGGAAACAGTCATTGGAATTAACTGATATCTTCTATTACAATGCGCTCTCTTGGGTCCTTGTACTTTAAGTGCATCTAAACAATCGAACAAAATATCGATATACACAAACTTCGTTACTTGGCCTTCGACGTGATGATGTTGTATTTTAGCAAAACTTGTAACAGACTTTTAAAATCACTTAAGACTTACTTACTTATTTAACTCCCGATCCATTAATTATTATCTTAACCTGAGATATTGCATTCTTTCATCGTTTGCGGTCCCTTGCAAGCTCGCTTCAGTTGTTAAGACCAAGCGCTTTCATAACCGCCTTGTTTGTACCGAAGGTTCGGTCTTCCTCGTGTCGTCTCGAACCTGGGGGTTGCGATTCAAAGATTGCCTTTGCTGGAGCGTTATTGTCTTTTCGATCGATGTGGCCGAGGCAGTGTAGTCGGCGTGTTCTTTTTCTCTTTGGACTACATCTAAATCCTGATACAGCCCGTAACTTTCACGATTGAATCTTTTGCTCAATTTGCCCTTTTTGCAAATATTTCTCGAAAGGGAGAGTAGAACCGGTAACTTTATCTTTCGAGAATGGAGTTTGGAACCCTTTTGTTTTGCCAAACCGAAGTAGCAGCAGTTTGCTAGGGTAACCTTTTGTCTGATGTCGTTCGTTGAATTGATATTTGTTTCTAGATAGGTGAACTCCTTGACTACCTCGAAAAAACTGCTACCGACATACAGTGACGTTTTGTCCAAGCATAAACTTTGTTTTGTCCTCATTCACTTGTAGACCAACGTGTTTCGCCTGTTCATCTATAGCTGTGAATGGTTTTAGAACAGCTTGCTTCGAGCGGTCGATGTCGTCCACATAGCCAAGTTTTGAAGACCTGTTAAAGAAAGTGCCTTCCAGGTTAACACTACTCTTGTGGACTGTCTGCTCCAGGATGTTGTTGCAGAAATCACATGAAAGCGCATCTCTTTGCCCTGAACTCTGAACATGTCTGGAATAGCTCGGATAAGTTGTAACCCATTTGCACGTTGCAATGCGTGTTTTGCAATGTCATGTGGCATAGTTGCATCAGTTTTTTCGGGATCCCGATTTTAGACATCGCACAATAGAAGCTCTTGGCGACTTATACTATCATATATGGCTTTAAAGTCGATGAAAAGATGTTGGGTCTCGACTTGAAATTTGTTGGCCTTGGTTTAGTATATCGTTGATCTGTATGTCACATTGGTACGTGCCGATCATAGTGTTGCAGAAAGGTTTAAGTCACTCACGTAGTAAGTTGGATAGGATCTTGCGACACTAAGCACGGATATGCCTCTGTTATATTTGCAGGACATATGATCGCCTTGAGCTATTTGATCAGTCTGTAGGCTTACTTTCCTCTTCCCATTTCTCTCATCTTCTTGGTTTATGAGCTGGTGTATGCACCCAACGAGGACATCACCTCCATATTTGAAGAGTTCCGCAGGTAGGCCATCCGAACCGGCGGATTTGTTGTGGATGGCTTTCTTAGCCTCTTCAATACTAGGAACTTGGACTGGCTCCTCATTGCCTAGTCTCATGGTTATTTGCTCGTTTCTTTCGTCTACCTATTTGCCTATTTAGCAGTTGCTAGAAGTGTTGCTTAAACACGTATACATTATACAATTCCCTTTGCTTCGGTGACTAGGTTTTCTTTGCTGGTTCGAAGAGCTTGCATGTCGCTTCTATACCAGATGCCATTTGCTAGGCAAATATGTAGAACCGGACAGACTTCGTCTCAGGAGTCGTAAGCTGTTGTTAGGCAGATTGTATACCATTTAATTTCGATATTGCAGATATTGACGTCAATATAGGTAAGCTGAAAGTAATAAAGTGCATCAGATTAAAATAAAGTCAAGCACTTGAGTTTAAAATCTCTAAATCTAAATTTAATTGAGTGATATCATTTTTTAATTTGTCATTTGTCATTTTTTGTTTTTTTTTTTTTGTTGCTGCCTTTTATTTTAACTCAAAGAAACAATTTTCAAAACATGATTAAAGGTTAAGTATAATGCATTTAAAGGTTTATGTCGGTAACTAGTTTTATTTTCGATTTGTAATGTTTTCTTTGTTTTGTTTGGTATATTTTTTAATGATTCACAATTAGACTTGTTCTAATTCAAATGAAAAGTGTGATTCAAAAATAAATTATTTTGTTGGCACAACGACAACAGTTCGTATTCTGAAAATCACCATTGCACTCTCAAACTCTAAGCATCCAGGAACGCTTTGGTCTTCCATGTAGTCCAGATTCTTTTTGACCTTTTAATAAATGTGACACTTAAATAATTTAATTTAGAGATTACTTACAATTTATTTGAACATCTTTTCTCCCATTTGTGCTGCAGCTTTCTCGATTTTATTTATATTTTTTGACATTTAAAGCAGGGTTGCCCAAAGAACATTTTGCTCAATGATTTTTTTTGTTCCTTTTTTTTCGGGGAAAATAATACCCGTAAATTATGTCTAATATACATTTTTTTGGACTTAATTATTTTAATTTCACCAATTAATATCTAGTTTTGATAAAATATCTAATTATTTCATGGATTATATACCAAATAAATAAATATAAAGCTTCTCGCTTTCTATTTAAAAAATATTTTATTTCAGTCAAATGGAAATGTTTATATGGCAATACAGGTTTTATTTAATTTGTTTGCAATGATACCAACATTTACATGTGAAATAACAATGATAAAGCGCTCCTTGTTGTGGAAAAAAGAATTAAATTTTGGATCTCAAATTGAGATCCAAACACAAAGCAGGATCTTGTGTTGTTGTTGTAATGCATGTAAATTCAAGATCCGGATCAGATCATGGTGATAATAAAACGCGGCTATTAATTAAATTAGTTAGAAAAACTTAAAATTATTTTTTGCTATATAGACCGCCGGAAAATTTAAATTTTGAAGCATATTTCAGTAATGCTTCCGGAGGATTAAAATTCTGAAAATTTACAGAAATTTCCCTTTCAGCCAAAATGTTGTGAACGATTGTAGTTTTTAATTTATTTCTTTTTTCATTTTTTATATTTTTTAAATCTGAAAATAGCGCTGCTATGCGGAAGATATGTTTTCAAAAATTAAATTGTCCATTCCGTCTTTTAAGTTTTGTATCAAAAGCCATTGTGAAACAATGTCATCAGTTTTAAAAATTTGGAGTAATTGATTTTCTCCAATTAATTTTCTCCACTCATTATTAATTAACTTTAGTTCTGAGTTATTTATAGTTGGTGAAAAATGTTTCGTGAGACCTAAAACTGATGGCATTGTTCCATCAATGATGTTTTTCGGGTTTAAATATTTGAAACATTTTATTTCATCGTTTGAAAGGTTAAACCTTTCTCCAATTTGAACACATAATTCAATATAATAGCTGCACATAACTTTTCGTAGTTGCATTACATCTTGTTCAACAATATCATTTTCAAATAAGTACCTTTCAAAGTAAAGGCCAAAATACATTTGAGAATATGGTAAATAGTTTTCACTGTTTTTTATATTTGTGTTTACATTCATATTTACTGGTTTTACAAAATGTTTCATTAAATTTAATTTTAATGTAGTCATTCTTTCGAATATCAAGTGTAATTTTGTGTTCTCAGAGTGAAATATTTTATTTAAGATTTATTGACAAAAAATTTAAATATACTATAAATATTAAGAGGTAGAGTTTAATGATAGGTGAACGGTGAGTTGCAAAAAGTGGTAGAATTTGCTTTTTAGGTGGTAGATTTTCATGAACACCAAAAAGTGGTAGAAATACCACTTAAGTGGTAGAAGTCCCAACACTGTTGCACACACGAAATTAACAACTCAATGTTTTCTTTGGCCATCTTTACTTCTTGCCGCTCAGAACTTTACTACAAATTAAAACAGGTTTGGTTGCGGCGCGCGCCGCTTAGCCGCTCAAAATTTTGTTTCGCCGCTCGTTTATAGCGTGGCCGCTTCTATGTGATTTCATATGTTTTATATTTTTTTTTCCGCTCAAATAAATTAGATGGCACAATAGTCTGTTGAGAACTAAGGCCTAGTGACGTGCAACTCTTAAATATTCCTATGTACGGATCATTTCAGGGATGGAGGGGACCTACAGTTTTTCTGCCGAATCTCATTTCTCTAAATGCATATTAAAAATGTAAATTCGAAATAGCCTTACGGCCTAAAGTTTATAGAAAACTAGCGGCCCGGTACGTGCTTCGCTACGTATAAGGCATAGTAAGAAGAAAGATTATAAAGTTCATTGACTCAAACAAAAAAATATTTTAAATTGCTAGCTATTTAAAAGTCCAAATGACCCAAATGATATATTGTTTATATTATATTTATCAGCAAAGAGTAAAAACTAAAAATAAAAGAATTGAGTAGGTACTCTTACTATTATGGTGGGTCTATATGGGTTAGTCTAAAACAGTTGGATAGACAAATTTTTTTGTTTTTCCATTTTGAGCATGAATAAATAAACAGGGGTATCGACTCTGGAACAGGCAACATAAAGTTGGCCATGTGAAAACATGATTCCTCCAAATTGATACCACAAACTTGAAGTGTTTGCCCTTGGGCCTTATTTATGTACATCGCAAATGATAAACGCACAAGATATTGTAATCTTTTGAATTCAAATGGCATATCAGTTGCAATCATAGGGATACGCGGTATCAAACACACTTCTCCTTTTGATTTACCAGTTAAGATTGTAGTTCAATAAAATTTGGCAATAACTTTTTCGCAATAATATAATCAAAGAACCAATTTTCAGATTCAAGCAATGCGGTGGTATACCAGCCGGTTCCAATGAATTGAAAAATTCATTGCCTCATCTTGATTCATAACACTGTCAATTGATTTATATGTCGTGACTACACCTGGCAGTTTCGCTTGAATTTGAAAATTAATGGCATTGATATGAATGTCCTTCGATGCTAAAATAGCGCGTTCTCTCAACCAATCATGATTTCTGTAATTCTAAAGAATATTCCGAAAAACACATTTAATCAAATCTATATAGATTGCGCAATTGTACAAAAATTGTTCGGTAAAGTGATCAATCCGTTGGTACTGTCGATTGGTATTTTGCCATCACCAATTTCTAACAATTGTTTTGAAAACTCATGGGCAGTTGCATCATTATGTAGTTGAATACGCATATTAATGTTCAGTGTCAATTTTCGTACATATTTCCAAAGAACTGAATGTAGTACCCGTGGCATGATGGTTAGTGCGTTGGACTGTCATGCCAGAGGTCTTGGGTTCGATCCTTGCCCATGTCACCTAAAAGTTTTTTCACGGTTACTGCCTCTTCCGAGGAATTGACAAATTCTCCAAGAGTAATTCTTGTCATGAAAAGTGCTTTCTCAAATTTGCCGTTCGGATTCGGCTTTAAACTGTAGGTCACCTTCATTCCTGACAACATTACTCGCATACAGGAATGGTTGAGAGTTGTCAGTCACTAGGCCCTAGTTCTCAAACGGACTGTTGCGCCACCCAATTTAATTTAATTCCAAAGAACTGATGACTTCAAACAGACGTTTATTTCATCAGCAGGAGTTGATCGAGAAATGACAGGCAATGTTTGACGAAAGTCCCCTGACAGCAATATCAGAGCTCCACCAAAAAGCTGTTGATTACCGCGTAAATCTTGCATTGTTCGATTAAATGCTTCTATTGATTTTTTATTCGCCTTTGTGCACTCATCCCATAAAATAATTGACGTTAATCGCAGAACTATTGCCATAGCAGAATTTATCGAAATATTGCAAGTTGGAGTTTCAATCACCTGTACAATCAATGGCAATTTTAATGCAGAGTGTGCGGTCCGACCACCTTCTAATAATGTAGCAGCAATTCCCGAAGATGCAAGTGCCAATGCAATTTTCTGTTCCGATCGAATAGTCGCTAAGATCAATGATACAACGAAACTTTTGCCTGTACCACCAGGTGTATCCAAGAAACATAATCCACCTGCATTATTGGAAACGGCTTGCATGATTGTGTCATATACATGTTTTTGTTGAATATTTAATTTGGTGCTATTACAATTTTGTGATTATCAGATGGCATACGATCAATAGCAATTTTGAACAATTGAACTAATGCGATGCGGTATGCTGATTGAAAAACCTTTATCAATCTGACTATTGTAATTAAAAGTAGCACGCAGCATTTCATCCAAAACAGCACGACGTATTCGTGATTAAGTACAGGTACAGGGTCAACAGATCTATTCTGTGCAGTACGTTCACGCTGCGATGCATTAGCTTGTGCGCGTTCATCTGTAGTCTGAGATCGTCTTAATAATGCCACTTGATTTGCATTACGCGTTCGCCGGCCTATGTTTGCTCGTCTTGCTCGTGGCATTTTACCTTTATTCAACAACTCAACAATATTTTGGAAAATATAAACACAAAGCAATAACTCAACAATAGTTTGGAAAATATAAACACAACAAAGCAATAATTATCGCTGATAAAATGAAATGACATATGATGACATTAAATTTGTTTGACATAACTAACGTTACTTTTTTGTCTTAGATTGTTTTGTCAAAGGTTCAAATTGGCTTTCAGATCTTAGTACAAATTGTTTGTATATGGGAGTATAGAAGGATGTTGATTTTACACTTTTTCAAGATTTTTTTTTTAATTTTCTTTACGTACAAACCTTCTCTGCACTTCCACGAATTATTCAAGACCAAAATTAGCCAAATCGGTAAAGGCATTGTTGAGTTACAATATTACAACGAAAAGTGGCATTGATTTTTATATATGTATGTATGTATATAGATTGGTATATATTGGCAGTTCGTCCCGATAGTCTCACTTGATTGTGATATTCGCTGTGTGGCTTTTGGCACCGACCTGTTGGAACCACATGTCCTTCAAGTCCATATCATCCAATTGGGGCCAAAAATATTCGGTTATCATTGAACGGTAGCGATCCCAATTCATAGTAACGTGCCGGTCTTGATCATCACGGAAGAAGTACGGCCCAATGACGCCGCCGCGTAGGCCCATAAACCACACCAAACCGTAATTTTATGGGATGCAATGATGACTGATGGAGTACGTGTGGATTGCGGCGCAGGGAAATAAGGCCCAGGGACATAACGCCCAACATTTTTATTTGGGGCTTATGTCCCACCCGAGTGGGACATAAAGCCGAAATTTAATTTGGGCCTAAGTCCCACTCGGGTGGGACATAAGCCCCAAATAAAAATGTTGGGGATAATGTCCCACTTAACAAGAATCACCAAATGACAAAACTTGGAGCACTTCAATACCACAAGACTTTGTTTTGTGGAGTTTAAATCCTGAGATCCCGCGAAGCGGCCCACCCACAGGTGCTTTTATTCAAAAAAGCTATTGATATTGGCGCCTGCTTGGCGACTTTACATACCCTAAGCGGAGCAACGGAGTTGCGTGAGCGGGTGTGACCCCGAAAAGGGAGTTAAAATCCTGAGAACCCCCGAAGCAGGCCACCCTCAGGTGCTTTTATTGAAATAAGTTGTTGATATAGGCGCCTGCCTGGCGACTTTACATACCCTAAGCGGAGCAACGGAGTTGCGTGAGCGGGTGTGACCCTGAAAAAGGGAGTTAAAATCCTGAGAACCCGCGAAGCGGGCCACCCTCAGGTGCTTTTATTGAAAGAAGTTTTTGATATAGGCGCCTGCCTGGCAACTTTACATACCCTAAGCGGAGCAACGGAGTTGCGTGAGCGGGTGTGACCCCGAAAAGGGAGTTAAAATCCTGAGAACCCCCGAAGCAGGCCACCCTCAGGTGCTTTTATTGAAATAAGTTGTTGATATAGGCGCCTGCCTGGCGACTTTACATACCCTAAGCAGAGCAACGGAGTTGCGTGAGCGGGTGTGACCCCGAAAAAGGGAGTTAAAATCCTGAGAACCCGCGAAGCGGGCCACCCTCAGGTGCTTTTATTGAAAGAAGTTTTTGATATAGGCGCCTGCCTGGCAACTTTACATACCCTAAGCGGAGCAACGGAGTTGCGTGAGCGGGTGTGACCCCGAAAAGGGAGTTAAAATCCTGAGAACCCCCGAAGCAGGCCACCCTCAGGTGCTTTTATTGAAATAAGTTGTTGATATAGGCGCCTGCCTGGCGACTTTACATACCCTAAGCGGAGCAACGGAGTTGCGTGAGCGGGTGTGACCCCGAAAAAGGGAGTTAAAATCCTGAGAACCCGCGAAGCGGGCCACCCTTAGGTGCTTTTATTGAAATAAGTTGTTGATATAGGCGCCTGCCTGGCGACTTTACATACCCTAAGCGGAGCAACGGAGTTGCGTGAGCGGGTGTGACCCCGAAAAAGGGAGTTAAAATCCTGAGAACCCGCGAAGCGGGCCAGCCTCAGGTTCTTTTATTGAAAGAAGTTGTTGATATAGGCGCCTGCCTGGCGACTTTACATACCCTAAGCGGAGCAACGGAGTTGCGTGAGCGGTTGTGACCCCGAAAAAGGGAGTTAAAATACTGAGAACCCGCGAAGCGGGCCACCCTCAGGTGCTTTTATTGAAATAAGTTGTTGATATAGGCGCCTGCCTGGCGACTTTACATACCCTAAGCGGAGCAACGGAGTTGCGTGAGCGGGTGTGACCCCGAAAAGGGAGTTAAAATCCTGAGAACCCGCGAAGCGTGTCAACATCAGGTGCTTTTATTGAAAGAAGTTGTTGATATAGGCGCCTGCCTGGCGAATTTACAAACCCTAAGCGGAGCAACGGAGTTGCGTGAGCGGGTGTGACCCCGAAAAAGGGAGTTAAAATCCTGAGATCCCCCAAATAATGTTGAAAATAAACTTTTTTGTTTTTCCTAATTTTTGTATTATCACCGTATCAAAAAATTATTGTTCATTGTATTGAAATACAAAAACTTTATATTCGTTTTTGGCTCTGCAAAAATTTGGGGACAAAGTCCCATTTTTAACAAACAAATTTGGGACTTAGGGCCTACTTGGGTGGGACTTAGGGCCTAAATTAAATTTCGGCTTTATGTCCCACTCGGGTGGGACATAAGTCCCAAAAAAAAATTTGGGCGTTATGTCCCTGGGCCTTATGTCCCTGCGCCGTGGATTGCTTCCTGACCAATACAGCATATTTTGTTTACTGGAAAAGCCATTCAGCCAGAAATGGGCCTCATGGCTGAAGATGATTTTTCGATGAAAATCCGAATCATTTTCAAGTTGTTGCTCAGACCAATTCACGACCATACGACGCTTCTGGTGGTCAAACGGCTTCAGATCTTGCATCAATTTTATCTTGTAAGGATGTAGGCCACGATCTTTTCGCAAAATTCGCCACATCGACGTCACAGAGATGCCCAATGCTTGAGAACGACGTGTGAGAGACACATTTGGGCTTTTTGCAACTGAAGCTTCAGCGGCAGCAATATTCTCGAAACTACCTGTGGATTCAAATTTTCCCACTAGACGATCAATTATTGATCTGCTAGGTAGATTATGACGACCATAAATTGGATGTAGCGCTCTTAATGTTGAGGCCACTGACTCCGAATTTCGGTAGTAAATTTTAGTAATTTTGACTCGTTGTTGGCTTGTTTATCTTTCCATCATGAAATGGCAAACCTTACTGAAGATAAATGTCAAAAGAGCGGCAAGAAATATGGCTTCGTTTGCTGTTTGCCCTGTCGCTCTGCTACTGTAGCGTCTCTGTTAAAAAAAACCTGTACATCTTAAAAACCTGAAAAAAATGTTTATCAAGTCTTACCATGATCTTCTCTTTGGATATGACCAATGTATACTCTATATTTTGATAAAATATCTTTAAGCAATGGATTCAAACACGAGATATCATTTGGTGGCAAGGAAATAAATCTTTCAAAACTTGCACAAGATCTTCTGTAACATTGATGTTATTTTCAGTAAAAACTGTTCGAAATGGAAAGTATGAATAGCACTCAATAGTAACGAATTTATTCATTTGCACCTATTAAAATGTTTGCAATCTATTAATCCGTTAACTGAACCTTAGGCTGGAACGCAATATTGAACTAATACCAATTATCAAGTATTCCAGGACCATCAACAAATGTTTCA
Organism: Eupeodes latifasciatus; assembly: GCA_920104205.1. NCBI lineage: Eukaryota > Metazoa > Arthropoda > Insecta > Diptera > Syrphidae > Eupeodes > Eupeodes latifasciatus. Next base: position 385,611,865 of record OV049924.1, on the reverse strand, counting down.
ATGGCTAATAATAAATTTAAATTTTAAAAGGAAAGAAAATATTTTTTGACTGTCAATTTGATTTTTCTAAAACCTTAGCAGTGATATCATAATATTTCGTGAAATATTCGAGGAAAGAAATAAAAGTAAGGTACTCTAAAGTTCTCTGTAGAACCTGTGGAATGATGGTTAGTGCGCTGGACTGTCATGCCAGAGGCCTTGGTTTTTTTCACGGGTACTGCCTCTTGCGAGGAATTGACAAATCCTCCAAGAGTAATTCTTCTCATAAAAAGTATTTTCTCAAACTATATCCGTTCGGATTCGCCTTTAAACTGTATAGGTCCCCTCCTTCCCCGGAATGGTTGAGGAGGAGTTGTAAGTCACTAGGCCCTATAATTCTCAACGGACTGTTGCGCCACCAAATTTATTTTGTATTTGCCAAATTTTAAACTTTTGGATCAAAAGCAAAAAGTGATTGGGTGAATAAAATAAAGCTTTAGCTAGTTTGCAGAACCGGTTTCCTAGATTCAACAAACAAAAAACGGAGTCTTATTTTATCTAGCCTTAAACTTTTTCCATCTTCAGCTTCTATTCAAAGGTACTTTCATTTTTGTCTGGAATGCTTTGAATAATTCTTATTTTTGATAATTATCTTGACTCTTGCATTTTAAATTTGTCAATGACTTATTGAAATTTCTACGGTTTTCGTTCACTTAACCCGAAATATTAAATAACTATATATGTATGTACCTTTTAATATAGCGACAAACAAAAAAACTGTTAAATGTCAGTTCTAAAATGCTAAAAATATGAAACTCAAGGTGGAATTTTCAGGTTAACTTAACTTTTTTTTTATTCACAATAACCGATGCATAATCGAAACATGTCTGTCTTAGATTTCCAGTTAAAGCTTTGATTAGCTAACTTTAGCATCTTCTAAAAAAAGCTTTAAAAATAAAATAAAACAAGGCTGGGATGCGACCCACACTGATAACTTCCTATCCCGTCTGTCGATTTGTGTTGCTTAAAAGTTTGTCTATATTATGTATCAATTTTTACCAAATTTGCGTACTATTTTTTGTAGATTTTATTTTTTTATGGAAAACTGGACTGTTGGATATATATATATACAATATTTTCTGTGAAATAAAATAAGTTTGAAGCCTATATTTTTAATTTTTGAAAAGCTATTTGAGTCGAAAGTAAATTTTTACAAGTTTTAGTATTGTTTTTTTTTTAGGTTTTTATTTTTTGTAAAAAAAACTGTCAATTCGATTTTTTTCAAAACTTTATAGAATGTTGCAAACAATATTTCTTAAAAGATAAAATTAGTTTGAAGCCAATGCCTCAAATTTTTGAAAAGATATTTACGTTGAAAAACAATTTTTACCAACTTTTATATATTTTTTTTAGGTTTTTATTTTTTGTAAAAAACTGTCAATTCGATTTTTCTCAACATTTTTCAGAATGTTGAATACAATATTTCTTATAAGATAAAATAAGTTTGAAGCCTTAATCTCAAGTTTTTGAAAAGATATTTAAGTCGAAATTCAATTTTTACCAACTTTGAGTAATGTTTTTTTTAGGTTTTTAATTTTTATAAAAAAAACTGTCACGTAGATTTTTCTCAAAATTTTATCAGATGTCAAAAACATTATTCTTCGTTGCACAAAATTGTTTTGGAGATGAAATCATACTTTAGTCGTAAAATTTTCGAGGTGACAAATTTTTTTTTAGTTTTTTTGATTTATAAAAAAAACCGTTAATTGGATTTTTTTCCAAAAATATACTTGTTTTGTATCACGTTACAATATATAATATAAAATTTAATTCAAGTCTCTAGCGTCATTGGTTCATGAGATATTTAGGGTTATCCAAAATTTTCACTTTTTTTTAAACTGCTATGGTAAAAAAACCACCCACGCAATTTTCTTGAGAGCATCTTTCTGCTTTATTATCTGTATAAGAAAATTTATTTGAAGTCGATATCTTTTCTGGTTCTTGGGCTACGGACGACGAAAAAAACGTACGGACGTACGAACGTACGTACACACGCACGCACAGACATCTTTCTAAAAACTTTTATTTCGACTCTAGGGGCCTTGAAACGTTGAGAAATGTCAAAATTTTCAATTTGACAAATCGGACCCATTACAATAACTTCCTATGGGAAGTTAACAATGTTTTACATTTTTGCTAATATTTTTTTGAAGTTTTCTTTACATACTCGTAATACAACAAATGTCTTGTTCAGACAATTATAACTTTTTATTGAATTGAAAAGTGTATTATACTTAGTATATACTTTTAAATGTAGTGAAGTTACAAATTACCAATTTCTAGCCACTTTCAATCAGAAAGACCTCTAGCAAAAACATGCAATAGCTAATGTCGCCATAGCCACTAGGTGTCGCCCCTTAAGAATCACGAAAATAGTACTGTAGGTTTTATATCTAAAAATGTATTTTTTTTGAAAACGTATGGTAGCTATAACTGTGTCGGAAATTCTTCTCCAATATTCTTGTTTTAACATATAAATTTAAACAAATTACAAAGAATAAGAAAGGGAAATTATTTATCAAAAACACTCTATATGTCAAAATTACAAATACAACAATGTAAACAAATGGGTTTTGGAGGGTGATACGTACGAAGGATTTATATCTTCATTAGAGTGTTTTTGTTATTTATTTTTATACTCGTATGTTACCATTATATAATTATACATTTTGAAACAACTGACAAACAAACATGATATTTTAGTGACCCATTTGTTTGAGTTATTGATTGTATGTTTTTCTATCGAATTCTTATTAGCATTACATTAGTTTTAGTTTATTACCTACAAAAAACATATAAGAAACAATATCACAAAATACAACACATTTTTCAGTCTACCCGATTTAATTTATTATCCTTATATTCTGCATTAAATTTAATACATTTATCTTTATCAACCAATGTTTCAACTCAATGTTGCACTATACTCGTACAATATTCATTCTTCGTATTTTCTCATCAATTCGTGGTGAATTGACTTTAGCAGTGGTGAATTGATATTAATGGGTGATTTTTTTGAGGTTAGGATTTTCATGCATTAGTATTTGACAGATCACGCGGGATTTCAGACATGGTGTCAAAGAGAAAGATGCTCAGTATGCTTTGACATTTCATCATGAATAGACTTACTAACGAGCAACGCTTGCAAATCATTGAATTTTATTACCAAAATCAGTGTTCGGTTCGAAATGTGTTTCGCGCTTTACGTCCGATTTATGGTCTACATAATCGACCAAGTGAGCAAACAATTAATGCGATTGTGACCAAGTTTCGCACTCAGTTTACTTTATTGGACATTAAACCAACCACACGAATGCGTACAGTGCGTACAGAAGAGAATATTGCGTCTGTTTCTGAGAGTGTTGCTGAAGACCGTGAAATGTCGATTCGTCGCCGTTCGCAGCAATTGGGTTTGTGTTATTCGACCACATGGAAGATTTTACGCAAAGATCTTGGTGTAAAACCGTATAAAATACAGCTCGTGCAAGAACTGAAGCCGAACGATCTGCCACAACGTCGAATTTTCAGTGAATGGGCCCTAGAAAAGTTGGCAGAAAATCCGCTTTTTTATCGACAAATTTTGTTCAGCGATGAGGCTCATTTCTGGTTGAATGGCTAGGTAAATAAGCAAAATTGCCGCATTTGGAGTGAAGAGCAACCAGAAGCCGTTCAAGAACTGCCCATGCATCCCGAAAAATGCACTGTTTGGTGTGGTTTGTACGCTGGTGGAATCATTGGACCGTATTTTTTCAAAGATGCTGTTGGACGCAACGTTACGGTGAATGGCGATCGCTATCGTTCAATGCTAACAAACTTTTTGTTGCCAAAAATGGAAGAACTGAACTTGGTTGACATGTGGTTTCAACAAGATGGCGCTACATGCCACACAGCTCGCGATTCTATGGCCATTTTGAGGGAAAACTTCGGAGAACAATTCATCTCAAGGAATGGACCGGTAAGTTGGCCACCAAGATCATGCGATTTGACGCCTTTAGACTATTTTTTGTGGGGCTACGTCAAGTCTAAAGTCTACACAAATAAGCCAGCAACTATTCCAGCTTTGGAAGACAACATTTCCGAAGAAATTCGGGCTATTCCGGCCGAAATGCTCGAAAAAGTTACCCAAAATTGGACTTTCCGAATGGACCACCTAAGACGCAGCCGAGGTCAACATTTAAATGAAATTATCTTCAAAAAGTAAATGTCATGGACCAATCTAACGTTTCAAATAAAGAATCGATGAGATTTTGCAAATTTTATGCGTTTTTTTTTTAAAAAAAGTTCTCAAGCTCTTAAAAAATCACCCGATAGAATAGTGGTAGACGTTTCAGCTTGTATTGTAGGCAAACTAGAATGACAGATTGGTTTCCGGTCTTTATATATAGTTTCTTTGTTTTTGGATATCAATGAAATTCTTTATTCCAGTCCTGTTCCTGTTCGGCTTATGGCGCGGCTTCGCCGCTCGAGTTAAAGACAAAGAGTTTGAAGTTTTGTGCTTTAAGTTCTTTTAATTGCGGTGGTATATTCACGACTGAATTTCTAGATGTACATTTTTTATGTTGTTCGATCAGACATATTTTACATTTATTATTAATATGCTGATCGAACAATATCCTTAATAACTATATTATCTTACAATTTGATATTTTATTTTTTGTCAATTTGACATTTTAATTTACTCATATTACATTTTATACTGAATTAATTGAATATCCGTTTAGGGTTGTTGGACTATTATGGTGACGAAGGTCACCATACAAATATGTAACTCGCGCGCCATCCTGTTGGAACCACATGTCCTTCAAGCTCCAAGTCCATATCATCCAATTGGGGCCAAAAATATTCGATTATCATTGAACAATAATTATTTTAGGATCTTTAACTGGTCACTATGCTTCCTCGATAGTGACGTTGACGCCAGCGCTGATATGATTACAAATTTGATTCTCGAATAGGGTGAAAAGCATCAGACCTAAGAAAAACGCATGGTTCGATGGGAGCTGTAAACAGGTTATCAGGGTCAAGAAGGTAAGTTTCCGTTGTTTTAAAACCAATCCAACTGAGGAAAACCGGAATAATTTCAAGCAAGCCAGGAAGGCGCAACGCCCATATTTTGAATACAATTTTTAACATTTTTTTTTTGCAAAAAAATTGATTTTTCTAAATCTAAAACATAATAGTTCGTAAAATATTCGAGGTAAGAAATAAAAGTAAGGTACTCTAAAATTCTCTTAGAGGTCTTGGGTTCATTCAATATTTAGTAATATTTTGAGAAAAATCGAATTGAAAGTTTTTTTTTATAAAAAATAAAAAACCTAAAAAAATAATACTCAAAGTTGGTAAAAATTGATTTTTGACTCAAATATCTTTTCAAAAACAAAACAATTTACATTTACAACAGTTTTTTATAAAAAATGCAAATCTACAAAAAAAAATACGCGAAAATAGTACGGTACTCGATATCTCGTGAATAATATAAGATATTGACTTCAAATTAATTTCATTCATCCAATTTGTATTTGTTTATATAAGAAATAAAAACTTTTAAGAAATGCTACTAAAATTGATAAAAATTGGTTTTCAAATAAAAATCTCGTTAACCAAAATAGATTTTAAAATCAAATTCTTTTATCATAAGCAAAATATTGTTGGTAATTTTAAATTTTTTAGAACTATTCAACCGACGACGCACGGCTTTTTAACAAAACTCAAAAACCTACAAACCTTTTAAGCAAGACAAATCGACAGACGGGCTGGGAAGTTGGCGCACTGATGTTTGGAATATTTAAGTGAAACTGGATTCCAGTTGCAGAAAAGAAGACTCATTACTTTTTGGCGCTTTCTACTGCACTCATAGTTTCTTTTTTTAAACTCCCGATATTTCCTGAAGAATAAATTGATAAGAAATGTTTTCTCACTACAGAAGACGTATTAGAAACCACTTGCAATGCTTCAGGTGAATAGTTATTCAGTGCTTACGAACTGTTGCCGGGTCAGACCACGATTCACGTACCTATAAGATAAAAAATGCTCAATTTATTCTTTTGAGAGCGGATCCCTGGATTATTGAGCTTTTAACTTCAGCTAGAATTGTCTAGCTAAGATATTTAAGCTCTTTCTGTTCTTATTCACTTAAAAGAAAGCTTAAGCTGGACCCAGTGACGGATTTAGGCTTGCTGCCGCCCTAGGCCCCGTTCGATGCGCCGCCGCCCTTATTGTTAAATTTTATTTCATAAATTTGTATCCAATATTTTTTTTCAAAATAACTTTATTTTATTGAAGTATAATTTATAAATAATTAATTAACATGAAAGATTAATAAGTTGTAATCTTTAGATAGACAAATAATAAATATTTTTAACTTCCCATAGGAAGTTATTGTAATGGGTCCGATTTGTCAAATTGAAAATTTTGACATTTCTCGACGTTTCAAGGCCCCTAAAGTCGAAATAAAAGATCTGGTAAGATTTTGAGAAAAATCGAATTGACAGTTTTTTTTACAAAAAATAAAAACCTAAACAAAATTAATAAAAGTTGGTAAAAATTGATTTTCGACTCAAATATCTTTTCAAAACTTTGAGATTGGCATAAAACTACTTTTATCTTTCAAGAAATATTGTTGTCAGCATTCAGTAAAATTTTGAAAAAAATCGAATTGAAAGTTTTTTTTTACAAAAAATTAAAAACCGAAAAAAAAATTAACAAAAGTTGGTAAAAATTGATTTTCGACTCAAATATCTTTTCAAAAATTTGAGATAATGGCTTCTTTCTAATTTTAACTTATAAGAAATATTGTTTTCAACATTACGATAAATTTTGAGAAAAATCGAATTGACAGTTTTTTTACAAAAAATAAAAACCTAAACAAAACAATACTAAAACTTGGTTAAAATTTATTTTCGACTTAAATAGCTTTTCAAAAGCTTTTCAAACTTATTTTATTTCACAGAAAATATTGTTTTCTATATTCAGTAATTTTTTTTATAAAAATCCAACAGTCCGTTTTTTTCATAAAAAAATAAAATCTACAACAAATAGTACGCAAATTTGGTAAAAATTGATACATATAGACAAACTTTTAAGCAAGACAAATCGACAGACGGGATGGGAAGTTATCAGTGTGGGTCGCAACTCAGCCTCTTTTTTTTTATATTAATCAATTCAAAAATTTTCAAATTTGGATAAACATCTAGAAGACTCCGGGAATGCAATACATGGCATCTTCTATTTTTGCTAAGGAATCTTTGAATTGATAATGGAAATTAATACATTCATTGTCTTACGTCTCTTCCAAATAGTCAGGATACTTATTGACTAATTTATTGGCAAGATTTTTCAACTCGTTTGTATCTATTTCACATTAATTGTCGATAAAATTGAAGTGTTGGTAAAGTGTTTCAGATGAACTTTCACGCCCGGCTAATTGTAGACTAAGAGTGTCTAAAATAGAGTAATAAACATTTGTGCGAACATTTTCTGGTCCAGAAAAAGGTGGCCTTTCATTTACCCGTGAGTCATCTGGCTGCATTTTTCTGGTGGCGACGAGTATCATAACGATAATAATCCTGAACTCCAGACAGTGCTTTAGCTTTTTCTTCATATTCAGAAAATTGTCTGTCTCTCATGTCTATAGATCTGCACAACGGATGATAAATCAGCTTGAGATTTTTGAAGCTTCTTACTAGCAGCATTAAAACGACCTAAAATTACATTCCAGACAACGACTAGGATTGCTCTTTCTAAATGTTGTAATTTTCGCCGCAATCTCGTAGCTTCAGATCGCGTAGTCGGTTTCTCATCTCTGCTTTCAGCAATAAATTCCAGTGCATCAATTATTGCGGACCACCCTTTTTCTAATGCGTAACATGCATCATGTCGAGCAGACCAACGAGTTTGAGAAAGACTCTTAATTCTTAAATTTGTACGCTGCACCAAGATTTCCCAACGATAAGCAGATATAGTAAAGAAATTATATAGTTCTTGTAAAGTATTTCTAGAGATTTTACCAATACATCCTTAATATCTCTTTAGCTTTATGGCCGATATTTGGTAGAAATTATAGAAACCTTTTAACAATTTCTTCACCGTTATCACGTACATACATGCATATCGTATAATTATAGTAAGCTGACCGACATGTGCTAAATCAGGCGTAGAATCTACAATTATACCAAAATACTTGGCAGATTGCACTTCACTAGAAATTTGTTTTAGTACTTTATTTTGAATCAACAGTATAATTTCTTCATAGATTGTTTTAGATAAACACGATGTATTCCCACTACCAGGGTGTGCATACAATTTTAAATGTTTAGATAAAAATGGAACAAATTTAGCAAGGAGTCATACTGTTTCTAAAAAAATCCCATTAGGTATGAGGATCTCCTATTCGTTCTGAATTTCCTCGAAATGGCAGGCCTCTTATTGCTATTGATTTAATAATTGCAATTGCTCGGTAAAAATTTTGTTTCCATTATATCTTCATCGAGTTGTTTTATTAGATTTTGATCAACACGCCCGTGAACTACTGCTCAAGCTTTAAAATGACTAACTTTAGTTTTGTGAAAGTCAGAATTTTCATGTTCTTCGATGCGTGCTTTTGATTTTTTCCAGTCACGGAATCCTTCGTCAGTAAAAGCATTCAATTCACCACTTTTACCAAATAATAAGCATGGAATACAAAATACAGAACCTTTATAAAATAAAAATAAATTAGGTAGCGCAACAGTCCGTAGAGAACCAGGGCCTAGTGACTTACAACTCTCAACCATTCCTGTGTGCGAGTAATGTTGTCAGGGATGGAGGGGACCTACAATTTATATGCCGAATCCGAACGGCTAATTTGAGAATGTACTTTTTCATGACAAGAATTACTCTTGGAGAATTTGTCAATTCCTCGCAAGAGGCAGTACCCGTGAAAACTCTTTTTTAATTAATGTGGCACAGGCAGGGATTGAACCCAAGACCTCTCGCATGACAGTCCAACGCACTAACCATCATGCCACGGGCACTACAGAGCCTTTAGTTTCTAAATAAATCTACCACTCACGGCGTTGAATCGCTCCATTTTTGCGTACGTTGAAATAAACTTTTGAAACAATACCTTGTTTTATCACTATAAACATTTCTAGAATTTTTAAAGTCTGCATCATCAGTATTACTGATCCCTGCAGATACAAAAACAAAGAGATTAGGTGAGATTTTTCTATCTTACAGTTCTGTTTTGTTTGTTTTCGCAATTTCAAATTTAACGTAGATTTTCTAGATTGAATTTTTAAATTGGCAAACAGAAGTTATGATTTTGGATGCGTTCCGAAACTTTATTTACTTTTAAATGTAGAAACGCTTTCAAGTGTTAAGTATTTCATAAATTTTGCCGCCCTTCAAATTATGCCGCCCTAGGCCTGGGCCTCACGGGCCTAGGCGTAGATCCATCACTGGCTGGACCTGTCTAGTTTGAGCTTATAGTGTATGCGTAAAATGTGTAAAACTTTAGGCTATACTTTCCATGGGCTTACTGTTTTTGTACAAGGAAGTTACGGCTCAGAACTAATGATAAATAAACAAATTAGAGCATTGCTTAGATTATTAGATGCTTTGTTTTAAAAATATTTGGAAATATTTGCATAAACATTGTATTGTATATTTTTACGTCAACGGGTGTTGTTTTTTTTACGACTGTCAAGTTAGCACTACATTTTCCGAAATTTAAAAAACTGAGTATGCAGTTAATTGTAGCTTTTTTGTTGTAAATTAGTTGTGGAAAAAAAAATTTGTAGCTTGACGATTTTTCAAAAAAGTGGTATGCAGTGCTAGGTTGATATCAAGTTAGCACTACACTTTTTGATTTTGTTAAAACTAAGTACGCAATTAGTTGACAATTATTTGTTGTAAATTAGTTGTGGAAAGAAAAAAATTCCAAAATTTTTTTTACTTTGATTTTTTTTAAAAAAGGGGGTATGTAGTGAGTGCGTGAAGTTAGCCCCCCTTTTTCGATTTTCCTATTTTGGAAAGTTGTTCTGGTTTGTTCCGCATTGTTCCAAAGTTTTTTTTTTTGAAAAACACCCAAAAATGGGGGTCTTATACCCGAAAAAAAGTTTTTGACCTAGCCTCCCCTTTTTCGAAAATCGATTTTTTTTAAATTGTTCCAGGTTGTTCAAGTTGTTCTAAACATTGTTCCAAATTTTTTTACCTCTATAATCAAAATTTGAAAAATTCTAGCCCCCCTTTCTTCGAAATTCCAACTTTTTATATTTTTTTAGATTTTAAAAAATGTTCTTACCATTGTTCCAAAAACTAAGAGTCGTGAAATGTATATTTTAAAAGATAATGCAAAATACGCTCCTCAATTTTTTTTTAACCCTACAGCATAATAAATCGTGAATAAGCACATGTACATCAACTAGAACTTGGCTTTTAAACTATTATTAACGCTGATGGTCGAACTTTCAAAAAAATCTCAATATCTTTTAATTTTGTGAACATTATCTTAGCTCCCTTATTTCAAAAATCAAAAATTAAAAAAATGTTCTAAGTCAAACCATATTTCCTCTAGTTCGTGTCCAAATTTCATCCAAAACTGTAATCAAATATAGCTAAAGCTGCACACAATCGAAAAAAATAATAATTCCCCTCAATAGTGCCCCCCTTGGAAAGAATTTAAAATTTTAAGCCAAAGCTTTATTCTTTCAGCAAATACCAAAAGGTCTTTAAGATTCCGACCTTATGAAATAAATAATGATTATGAAAATATTAAAAAAAAACATCCCCAACCCCCCCGTTACAAAAACCCACATTTAAAAAATAGTTTTTTTATATGCATAATCACTCAGATCGAACTTTTCCAAACATTCATTGAAATATGTTCAAAAATAAAGATAATAATTCCAAATACCATTTAACACTGTACCATTCTGTTTTATTATGTATATACATTTCACGACTCTTAGTTTTTGGAACAATGGTAAGAACATTTTTTAAAATCTAAAAAAATATAAAAAGTTGGAATTTCGAAAAAAGGGGGGCTAGAATTTTTCAAATTTTGATTATAGAGGTAAAAAAATTTGGAACAATGTTTAGAACAACTTGAACAACCTGGAACAATTTAAAAAAAATCGATTTTCGAAAAAGGGGGGGCTAGGTCAAAAACTTTTTTTTCGGGTATAAGACCCCCATTTTTGGGTGTTTTTCAAAAAAAAACTTTGGAACAATGCGGAACAAACCAGAACAACGTTTCAAAATAGGAAAATCGAAAAAGGGGGGCTAACTTCACGCACTCACTACATACCCCCTTTTTAAAAAAAAATCAAAGTAAAAAAAATTTTGGAATTTTTTTCTTTCCACAACTAATTTTAAACAAAAAAGCTACAAATAATTGCATCGTTACATTTTCGAATATTCTTGTTTTATGCGTGGACTCACGGTGTCAAGTTAGCACTACATACCCCCCTTTTTAAAAAAAATCAAAGTAAAAAAAATTTTTGGAATTTTTTTCTTTCCACAACTAATTTACAACAAATAATTGTCAACTAATTGCGTACTTAGTTTTAACAAAATCAAAAAGTGTAGTGCTAACTTGATATCAACCTAGCACTACATACCACTTTTTTGAAAAATCGTCAAGCTACAAATTTTTTTTCCACAACTAATTTACAACAAAAAAGCTACAATTAACTGCATAGTCAGTTTTTTAAATTTCGAAAAATGTAGTGCTAACTTGACAGTCGTGTTTTTTTTTTTCAAAAAGTACGTTACTTAATTTTTAGTATAAGAATTGTAGGTGTTGGGTTCATTTCTTTTCATCATAAAATCCTGCGAGTATTTTTAATATCCTTTTAAGTATTATTTAAAAAGAACGTATAAATTGGTCTTGGAAAAAAAAACTTTTATCCTGGACATCTGCGTCATCTACATCATCCGCCATGTTACATTTTTAAAATCCACTAATGCATCACATTAAGTCTTGTTCTCTTCTCTGCATCAATATTAACTTTAGGTTTCTTTTTTTTTCATCTTAAGTATACTTACGTCTTAAAATAAGACGGACAAAAACTTAAATTTTCTTCTTGTAAAAACCATACGAAAAAATCCAAGATGAAAACAGTTTCCAATACTTTACCGCACTTTTCCTTCTTAAATGTTCTTAAGGGAATAAAAGTGCATCCCACATAGAAATATATACATATATAGTATATAACAAGTGGGCGGAAGTTGAAACTTGGACTCTAATCAATGAAGGACCATCACACAGGATCTATAAGAGCCCAGGACAAATTCGAATAAAAATAAAAGAAAATAAAAATTCCAAACAAAGGAAATAAAAAAGTCTAAACTGACTGAAACTTTCAAAAAGTCAATAGTTTTCCCAGGGACAAGGATACTCTCAAGCTTATATAGAAACTTAGCAAAAAAAAAAAAGAAAAACCTAAAAAGAAAATAAGAAAGGAATATCGGAAAACTATTCCATCCACATCCTTCGAAAAGATATCGAACAAACTCAAAAAAGCGAAAAAGAATATTATCGTCAAAGTAAAGTTTTCCCAGAGCAGAGCGAGGAATGCATAAATATAGCAGCTGGCTGTAGGATCTGCCAGGATTCGATGGATCTTTGTATCACCCAAGCCAGCAGCTTCCACGTCCTCCTGTTTCTTATATAAGGAGGTATATTCACATCCGTATACCTACATCGATATCATCATCATCATCACTATAAAGGAGCAGCAGCAGCAGCGTCCTGCACTCTCGAAGATTCGGAGACGAAGAGGAGCTGCAGAAGCATCAGCGGCATCTCATAGGATCATAGAAACCCATTGAACCAATCAAAATACTGCACAAGGATTTGCGAGCGAGGAGGCTATGCTTCAGCAGTGATGGCTGGCATATCCTTGTTTTGGTGTTTGTTTGCTTTTGTCGTCCTCGTCGTCCTCATCGTCGACGACAACGACTTCTGGTCGGCCAGGACGAAAAAAAAGGAGAAGAATTTCGTCATCCCTCGGGTTGGGATGGGAACGTTTGGTTATTTTTTCTTCCATCTCGAGAAAGAAAATTGCAAAAAGAAAGAAAATAATATAAAAGCGAATAAGAAAAAAGGAAAAAGAAAACATGCGAATGGGAAAACGATTTTTTGTGTTATTATTTGAGCCAAGGACATTTTGTTCCTTTTCCAAGCGATGCAATAATGGAATGGCGTTGGTTAGGTTAGGTTATCCCCTCTCCATCTGAACTCCTCTGGTGGAAGCCTTTCTGAAGGAGGGGGTACACGAGAAAATAGGAAAATTAAAAAAAGGAAACACAGGAAAATCGCATAACTTTGCTCGCTTGTCGTCCCTTTTTTTATTTTTTGAAAAAGCTTCCTCATAGAAGAAGTTATACGTTTTTGGTCGCTTCTTGTTTGCTTCTTAGAATGCCCAGGATTGTGGTATATTTTTTTTTCTAAAATTTTTCCAATTTTTCCCGTTTGCTTTTCTTCAAAAATATATGTACGGTTTTTTCTTTGTCGTTCTGGTACACTTTTGTCCCAAAAAAAATCATTCTTTCGCGGTGGTACTGGATGGGTTTTCCTTCAGCTGTGCACACACAGGACACAGAGTTGAACCAAACCAAACCGAGCCGAGGAGTCGTGTTTTATATTTTCCTGATGGTTCCTTTTTTCATTTCATTTTTGCTATACTACTTTCGTTTAGAGTATATGAAAGGCATGGAAAACGAAATGTCGTCCTGTGTGAAAAGTTCTCTCCAGCTCCTGTTCTAGCAGTCAAGCTTGTATATAGTGCCACCTTTATCGGAAGATTTATGGCGGGATGCTGGAATTTAATGAAATTGCAAAACGAAAATCCTTTGGTAGTGTGGGTTTTTCTATATGTACATAAGAACATACCTCTACAAGGACTCGCAATTGGAAAAAAAAAATTTGGAAAAAATAAAGGATACATCTACAATACGATATGTAACGTACCTACGAACATAGTAACTTGTCGATTGTCGACTCGACTTTCATTTCGGTTCCTAATGTCATGTATCGTTAGTGGGGTCATATTATATTAGTTAAGGAGCTGATGGTAGATTCTTGAATGTGATTAAATCTGAATCTAAAGGCACAAAGGGAAATGAAGACGGAAAGTTAGCTGATTTTAGAAGAACTTGAAACATTATTTTTTTGAGAAATTTCATACTCAAAATCGAGACATAAGTGATGTTTCGAAATTATAAAAAATTGGATCTTATCAGAATTTTGTTGCAAACGTTAGTATTATAAACTACGATGCATGTTTTGACATTTACGCAGAAAAAGATCTCGTTGCTAGATCAAATGTTGTTTGAACAACGAAGAGAAGAGCTTAAAGAACAAAGTGGGATAAATGAAGGATCAATAATATGGCCCCAATTGCAATTATCAATTGAAGCACTTACATGAGAAATATTGATGGAAGAAGCATTAATTTTCAAAATTGTTGATAAATTGTCATTTCCACTAACAAAATAATGGAAACAGTGCGTTTTTGTGTCGAAAAAATGCCACTAGCTTCCTTACTGTTATTAGGAAAACATCGTTCATACATGCCTCACATAAGGGATGTGTATTTTTTTGAAGATGGAAAGTGAGGTTGCAGAAACAATGGCATCCACGTTATGTATGAGTTATGTAATTTCATATCGGTTAATTTTCAAAATTGAAGCTGAATGCAAGCTTGCTTAACCAATGAGTGCTCGGTTGCAAAAAAGCATTGTTTATACTATAGTAGTAGTAAAATTAGTTGCCACGTTATGATAATTACCGATTTAACCATAGGGAATAGGTGTTAATGGAGGCACGAAATTTAAAAATAATGGATTAAGGATTATTTAGTCAAAAGGAGTTGTAAGAGCGAAGATAGACGATATGTGTTTGTTTTGTAGGATTTGAGAGATTATTTTATCTAGTTAAAATGTATCATGTTGCCTTTTTACGGTTTAATTAAAGTAACTGTGGTTAATTGTAATTTCGTTTAAGGACAAAACAATAAGTAAGGAATGTAAATACCTTATATTGCGTAGGTCATAGAAAGGGGAAGAAACTTAATTTAAAATAATGTTAAGTTTTTATTTAAAAATATTTTTATGTATATAAAATTGAATTACCACAAAACAATTATGTATTCCGTTATCCCAATAATGCCAAATCTATATGGAAATTAATCGAAGATGACAGCGCCACCTATTAGACTCATGTGGATGAATGAAAACCCGACTTCATGTCCATTATCGTTCTAACGATATTAAAGGCTACTATTGGACTTGTTAACAAAACAATTCAATTATAAGACGACAGCTAGATTTTATATGAAAAGAATTAGCTTATGATAGAAGATTTATTTCGTTATTTTGTTGACCTAAAAAATTAAAAAAAGGAAAAACAAAACACTTAAAAAGGCAAAGAAAAGACATTTATTAAAAAATTCTAGGAAAATAGACAAAAATACATTTAATTAGTACCATTTGACTACCAAGAGTTTTATAAAGTTCTCAGGTAGCAATCTTCTTCGGCTTAGAAGGAGCTAAATGATCTCTCAACTTCAGCTGAAACGAGTGGAGCCCATCTAAAACTTTCAACATTATTCACTTCAATGTTTCCTGGAAGTTTGGAGTCCACGTCGCCGTTTATTACAGAATTTATCTGATCAATCGTTTTTAGCCCTGTGTTTCCATTGAAAATGGCAGTTAACTTCTTCAAGACTTCCTCTGCAATGGGCCCTTTTGCTTTTTTTAAATTTTCTTCAATGTCTTTCAAAACAGGCAGCACTTCGCCAATTGATGTTCCTTGATGAGAATATTATTAGTTTAAATTATAAGTAGGTACAGACTCTCAAATATAATTGTTTTTTTTGTAGGTCTTTGAAAATATGTTTTTTCGGATCAACTAAAAACCCAAAATTGACTTTAATGTACGCGTTTTACGCAGGCGAGGAAGAAGTACCAAGCATTTTTGCACTGATTAATATTAACACATGCATAAATTGGAACATTTTTTATCATTTTTGTGTGCTTGAAACTGTACAAGATTTTTAACTAAAAATTCTCAATGGTATGAGAAAATGTTCGCATTTCTTCTAATGCTAAACCAATTATTAGATATTTCTTAATAAGATTTAATAGAAAAGAAATAAAAGGCAGAAAATGGCAACAATGGCGAAAAAAGGCAAACAAAGGCAATTATGATATAAAAAGGCAAAATAAAATACATATATTTGCGATCACCAGGGCTTGAAACATATTTGTCGAAAGTCGATTTCATCCTCCTACCCCAATATCTTATTAACTTCCCATAGGAAGTTATTGTAATGGGTCCGATTTGTCGAATTGAAAATTTTGACATTTCTCGACGTTTCAAGGTCCCTAGAGTCGAAATAAAAGATTTTTAGAAAGATGTCTGTGCGTGCGTGTGTACGTACGTTCGTACGTCCGTATGTCCGTACGTCTGTACGTTTGGGACGTTTTTTCGTCGTCCGTAGCTCAAGAACCAGAAGAGACATCGACTTCAAATAAATTTTGTTATACAGAAAATAAGGCAGAAAGATGCAGAAAGGGCTCTCAAGCAAATTGCGTGGATGGTTTTTTTACCATAGAAGTTTAAAAAAAGGTGAACATTTTGGTTAAACCTAAATATCTCATGAACCAATGACGCTAGAGACTTGAATTAAAATGTATATTATATATTGTAACGTGATACAAAACAATCACAAAAACTGGAAAAAAAATTTGTCCCCTCGAAAATTTCAAGACTAAAATACGAGTATGATTTCATCTCCAAAACAATTTTGTGCAACGAAGAGTAATGTTTTTGACATCTGATAAAGTTTTGAGAAAAATCGAATTGACAGTTTTTTTTTACAAAAAATAAAAACCTAAAAAAACATTACTCAAAGTTGGAAAAAATTGATTTTCGACTCAAATATCTTTTCAAAACTTTGAGATATTGGCTTTAAACTACTTTAATCTTTCAAAAAATATTGTTATCAACATTCAGTAAAATTTTGAAAAAAAAAATCGAGTTGACAGTTTTGTTACAAAAAATAAAAACCTAAACAAAAAACAATACTAAAACTTGGTAAAAATTTACTGTTGACTCAAAAAAATTAAAATCTACAAAAAATACTTCGCAAAATTGGTAAAAATTGATGTTCAGTTTTCGATATCTCGTGAATAATAGAATATGTTGACTTCAAATTAATTTAATTCATTAAATTTGTATTTGTTTATAAAGTGTGTCCCAAAATTAACGCAAGATTTGAATTTGCCGCCATTTGTGCAGTGAAGTGTTGGCAACCCTGAAAAAAAGCAATTTGACAGCTAACAGTATAGGGCTATTAAAAATGGAGCGTTACACGATAGAACAACGTGTCTTCATTATTAAAGAATATTTCAAAAATAGTGAAAGCTTGGCGGCTGCAGTTCAAAAATTTCATACAAAATATGGTCGGAATAGTGTTTTAACTTCGTCAACTATGAAGATATTAATTGAAAAATTCATGGAGACTGGATCCGTTGGAGACGCCAAACACACTGGTCGTCCAAAAACAAGCCGTTCAAATGTGAATGTCGAAGCAGTGCGTGAAAGTGTTGCTGACAATCCAGGAACCTCAATTCGACGTCGTGGACAAGAATTGCAAATTTCAAGAACCTCTCTACAGCGTATACTCACCAAAGATCTGTGTCTTCATGCTTACAAAATTCAATTAACACAACAATTGAAGCCTAATGACCATGGACAGAGAAAAGAGTTCGTTGAATGGATTATTGAACATCAACAAATGGACCCTCTGATTTTTCGAGCAAAATCATCCTAAGCGATGAAGCACATTTTCATCTTGATGGCTTTGTCAATCGCCAAAATTGCCGCATTTGGGGTTCGGAGAACCCACATGTGATTGTCGAAAAACAAATGCATCCACAACGCGTGACTGTATGGTGTGGATTTTGGGCTGGAGGCATAATTGGGCCATATTTTTTTGAAAATGATGCTGGTCAAGCAGTGACTGTTACTGGTGCTCGATATCGCGACATGATTACACAGTTCTTTCTGCCAAAATTGGATGATATTGGTGTGTCCAATATGTGGTTTCAACAAGACGGTGCAACATGTCATACAGCCCGTGAAACAATTCAATTACTGCATGAGACATTTCCAGGTCGTGTACTCTCTCGTTTCGGTGATCAAAATTGGCCTCCTAAATTGTGTGATTTAACACCATTAGACTTCTTTTTATGGGGTTATTTGAAATCACAAGTCTATGTCAACAAGCCCACAACCACCCGTGCATTAAAGGAGGAGATTCAACGCTGCATCAACGAAATTCAGCCACATTTATGCAGAATGGTCATGGAAAATTTCAACAAAAGAGTGCGCATGTGCATGCAAAGCCGTGGAGGCCATTTGTCCGATGTGTTATTCCATACATAACCCTATGCTATGTACTTTACGAGTCAATAAAAATATAACTATCAAAAGACTAAAAACGGCGTTTTCTATTTAATTCAAATCTTGCGTTAATTTTGGGACACCCTTTATAAAAAATAAGAACTTTTAAGAAAGATACAAAAATTTGTAAAAATTGGTTCTCGACTTAAAATTTCGTTAACAAAAATAGATTTTGAAATCAAACTATTTCATCATATGCAAAATATTGTTGTAATTTAAATTTTTTTTTCAACTGACACCTTTTTTAACAAAAGACGAAAAAATGAAAAAACTTTTAAGCAAGACAAATCGACAGACGGGATGGGAAGTTATCAGTGTGGGTCGCATCCCAGCCTCTTTTTTGCTCTATTGAGAGCTTCCACTGCGTGCGCTAAGAATAGTAGTAGTCTTATTTAATAGAATTCGCTAAACAGATGAATAGTTATACAGTGTATAAGGATTTATGTAGGCTCTATCTCTATGTAACGTTGCGAAAATTCCCATTTATAAAAAATTCTGCTATAAATTTTAGTTATACAATGCTTATATCAAAAAAAGTACCAAAATGGGGCAATCTATTCCATTTTTCTGTCTATCAAATCAGCTGTTTGTCATAACAAATCTTAATATATAAAAATCCAGTGTCATATGTATGTTCCCAGTGAACTCTTCACCAAGTCAACCGATTTCGATGAAAGTTGGCATTTTATGTGTAATTTGGTCTAACTTGAGATATAGGATAGTTTATATTTCGATTAATGGTCTTAATAATTAATAATTAACAATAAACTGATTGTCAATTTTGATGTTTGTTAAGTTTCGAACAGATGGCGCCTTAAATCAGATTTTTTTTACAGAAAACTGTCGGACCATCTATCGTCAATTTCTCATAGATGGCGCCACTTTGGAATTTGAAATTTCTTTTTCAACAACACGTGGCGCAATGTGATATTTTGATCGATCTATAACGTAACGTCGCTTTTTCTGGATTATTTCTCATTTAATTTCATCTTAATATATAAAAATCCAGTGTCATATGTATGTTCCCAGTGAACTCTACACCAAGTCAACCTAGATTGCTATAGAAATGTTTAGAAATTTCTATTAAAACCAACCGAAAGTGTAAAAAAATTAGCCATAAAATGTCTTTCATCGCATACGCTGCGAAGAGTATTAATGATAGGACAAAAAAATTTTTTCTAATTTAGTGATTCATGGTCGTTTTAATTAGCATGCTTTTAGCTTAAATAACTGTACCTATTTATGTCTACCCGTGCGAAGCCTGGACGGGCCGCTGGTAAAATATAAAAAAATAATTCCAATTATTTTTATGATATTCTCTTTCGAAAATCTATATATTTTTTTAAATTCGTTTCTTAGGCTCATTGGGTTGAACCTTTTTTTTATAAACTTTCCGCCTTCTTGGAGTCGGTAAAACGCGATTTAAATTCTTTCAATCATTAATAAACGAGCTAAACTGGAGAGGCATTATTGTTTTTATTTTAATTTCAAAAATGGAGAGAAATCGAAATGACATTTACGAAATAATAATAACAATAATTTCCTTATGTAGGCTCTATTTAACCTCAAAACGCGTTTAGCTTATTATGGGACTATACAACCTTGCATAAGTTTTATAAATAGCATTTTTGCGTTTAGAGGCATTAGAGAGATTACATAACTTTATGTAGGCTCTAGTCTATACAGCGTTTTTAAATAACACTGATAGTATTTAATAGTTCTTAAAATAAGTCTGCGACAGCATATATGTATGTACATACATATGTATGTATGTCTATCTTTTAAAGTTGGTTCACTATAATCTTTTTGTGCTAACCAAATATGTTCTAAAATAAGGCATGCGACTAACTCCGCGGGATGCAGGTAGTTGTTTTATATACATAAATAAATATGTACATATGGGTGATTATACAAAAGTTGGGTAACTCGATGTCATCAACCAATATATACAAAGTCTGATTATATTTTATTGAGATTGCAATTTATTTTAAAACAATGGAAAGACCTTTATTTAGTCACCCAATTTCAGTTCTTCATTTTGAATACAAGTTATTAAAAAAACACAATTAGTTCTTAAAACGTCAGTCCTCTGGCATGTCACAACCCTGAAAACCAACCATTAAGTGACTGTCTATTAAACATTATCATTGATTTGTGAAAACTTATTTATTTACTACAATCTGTGATGTATATAGTTAAATATATACTACAACTTTCATAATGCGGTGTTCTCCACTTTTTGTGTTCAGTTTCATTCGTCAGTCCCTTGTGGGTTATTTAAATTTTAAATTCTTGCGAAATATCGCCGATTCACTGTCAAATCCCACTTTGACTTTAAATGTTGGTAATAAAGTTAGTTGCGGGTCGCACAATTTGACGGCCACCATAACTGTACCAGAGTTTGGGTTATGTTTGTTGTCTATACACGTGCTTAGCCAGTCAACACGTCAGTTTTATGGTGAGTCGTTATTTTTTTGTTAATCTAAAGTTTATTTTTATTTATTCGTATTAGACTTTGATTTGTTAAAATGTAGTTTGTTGATATTTGAAATTACAAAAAAAAACATTAGTCCAGATTATAATCTCAAATTTCGTCAGTAGTGTGGCGTCAGTTCTGTGTCAGGTAAATTGTTATTGTTCTTCATTTCTTGATCACTAGTACTTTTAAGATGAATATTGTTAGATTTTGTTTGTTGATTACTTTGAAATATTTAGTAAAACTATGTGAAAGTAGTAAAAGATAAGTGAATAACGTTACGTTAAATGTCAAAAGTCTGTTTTGAAAACTGATGTAGTATTTTCTCCTAGTATTACATATTAATAATTATTTTTAATTGTTACTAAGTGATTTTATGTGATCATTATTAAATCCTAAGAGATTTTTACTAATTTGTATTAAATTTCATTATAATACTTTCAAAACTGTGTATACTCGTCAGTCCTCTGGCAGTCAAATTCTGAAATTTTTAAATATCTTACAATATACTCTGTAGGAAACCCAAAAATAATAATAATAATTATAATTCAATAATATAAAATAACATAATACTAATAATACATAATAATAAATCATAATCATCCATAATAATATAATAACAATATAATATTAATCATAATAATAATAATAAAAAGAATAACAATAATCAACAAATAATAATAATCCTAATAATAATACACTAATAACCATAATACCTACAAATAATAATGATACCTACCTATAAAAATAATACCTCTAATAATAAATAGTACCTACTAATAATCAATAATAATCTTAATAATAATAATAATAATAATAATAATAATAATAATAATAATAATAATAATAATAATAATAATAATAATAATAATAATAATAATAATAATAATAATAATAATAATAATAATAATAATAATAATAATAATAATAATAATAATAATAATAATAATAATAATAATAATAATAATAATAATAATAATAATAATAATAATAATAATAATAATAATAATAATAATAATAATAATAATAATAATAATAATAATAATAATAATAATAATAATAATAATAATAATAATAATAATAATAATAATAATAATAATAATAATAATAATAATAATAATAATAATAATAATAATAATAATAATAATAATAATAATAATAATAATAATAATAATAATAATAATAATAATAATAATAATAATAATAATAATAATAATAATAATAATAATAATAATAATAATAATAATAATAATAATAATAATAATAATAATAATAATAATAATAATAATAATAATAATAATAATAATAATAATAATAATAATAATAATAATAATAATAATAATAATAATAATAATAATAATAATAATAATAATAATAATAATAATAATAATAATAATAATAATAATAATAATAATAATAATAATAATAATAATAATAATAATAATAATAATAATAATAATAATAATAATAATAATAATAATAATAATAATAATAATAATAATAATAATAATAATAATAATAATAATAATAATAATAATAATAATAATAATAATAATAATAATAATAATAATAATAATAATAATAATAATAATAATAATAATAATAATAATAATAATAATAATAATAATAATAATAATAATAATAATAATAATAATAATAATAATAATAATAATAATAATAATAATAATAATAATAATAATAATAATAATAATAATAATAATAATAATAATAATAATAATAATAATAATAATAATAATAATAATAATAATAATAATAATAATAATAATAATAATAATAATAATAATAATAATAATAATAATAATAATAATAATAATAATAATAATAATAATAATAATAATAATAATAATAATAATAATAATAATAATAATAATAATAATAATAATAATAATAATAATAATAATAATAATAATAATAATAATAATAATAATAATAATAATAATAATAATAATAATAATAATAATAATAATAATAATAATAATAATAATAATAATAATAATAATAATAATAATAATAATAATAATAATAATAATAATAATAATAATAATAATAATAATAATAATAATAATAATAATAATAATAATAATAATAATAATAATAATAATAATAATAATAATAATAATAATAATAATAATAATAATAATAATAATAATAATAATAATAATAATAATAATAATAATAATAATAATAATAATAATAATAATAATAATAATAATAATAATAATAATAATAATAATAATAATAATAATAATAATAATAATAATAATAATAATAATAATAATAATAATAATAATAATAATAATAATAATAATAATAATAATAATAATAACAATAATAATAATAATAATAATAATAATAATAATAATAATAATAATAATAATAATAATAATAATAATAATAAATGGATCTAATTCGCCGCTCACAACTGTGTTAACCCAATTATCAAGATAACACGATCACAAAATAATAAACTATTAAACATCACCTCATCCATCAGGCCATGAGATGCACCGTTCTTTAATCAGACCACTGACTAGACCTCCGCTAGAGCACAGTAAAAGGACCGTTGGCCAAAAAATTGTCAACCAACAAATTGCCAAAAAAGTGCTGGAAAAGAGGCGGAGCATCACCATGGCTATATGAAATAATTAGGTTGTGCAAAAGAAAAGAGATCAGTTGATAATTGGGAGTAATACGGGTGAGCCGCGAAAACTTAAAATTAGATAATCAGTTGTGATACGGGCAAGACGCGAAAAAAAATGAAAAGAACATTAAATGTACGCGAGACGATCGGAAGAAAATAAAGTAAAAAAAAATAACCCCGAAACATTTAATCTATCGTCGGCATTGAATCTGTGGTTCGCAAAAAAAAATTAACAAATTTCATCAACTAATTTATTGTGACCAAAGTGAACAAAATTCTTAATTTTCAATTCTAAAAATAAAAAAAGAGGCTGGGATGCGACCCACACTGATAACTTCCCATCCCGTCTGTCGATTTGTCTTGCTTAAAAGTTTGTCCATATGTATCAATTTTTACCAAATTTGCGTACTATTTTTTGTAGATTTTATTTTTTTATGAAAAAACGGACTGTTGAATTTTTATAAAAAAAATTACTGAATATCGGAAACAATATTTTCTGTGAAATAAAATAAGTTTGAAGCCAATATTTGTAATTTTTGAAAAGCTGTTTGAGTCGAAAGTAAATTTTTACCAAGTTTTAGTGTTGTTTTTTTTAGGTTTTTATTTTTTGTAAAAAAAACTGTCAATTCGATTTTTCTCAAAATTTTTCCTAATGTTGAAATAAATATTTCTTATAATTTAAAATTAGTCAGAAGCCGTTATCTCAAATTTTTGAAAAGATATTTGAGTCGAAAATCATTTTTTACCAACTTTTTTTAATTTTTTTTCGGTTTTTAATTTTTTGTAAAAAACCTGTCAATTCGATTTATTTCAAAATTTTACTTAATGTTGACAACAATATTTTTGAACGATAAAAGTAGTTTAAAGCCAATAACTCAAAGTTTTGAAAAGATATTTGAGTCGAAAATCAATTTTTACCAACTTTTATTAATTTTTTTTTAGGTTATTATTTTTTGTAAAAAAACTGTCAATTAGATTTTTCTCAAAATTTTATCAGATGTCAAAAACATTATTCTTCATTGCACAAAATTGTTTTGGAGATGAAATCATATTTTAGTCGTAAAATTTTCGAGGTGACAAATTTTTTTTTTCAGTTTTTTTGATTTATAAAAAAAACCGTTAATTGGATTTTTTTCCAAAAATATAATTGTTTTGTTTTAAGGGGTTTTGTGTGAAATTTTACACTCGCAGGTTAAGGCAGCTGCTTGCCGAATTTACAATTGAAAATTTAGAATGAAACAACAACAACTTGTGTGTGTGGTAGCACACACAAGTTGTTGTTGTTTCATTCTAAATTTTCAATTGTTTTGTATGGGAGCGGCTCGAAATGCTGTATTTTAAAATACTGTATGGTTAAAATTCTGTATCATACTGTATGATACTGTATATTCATAATACTGTATGGTTAATATACTGTATCTCAAAATGCTGTGTTGTCAAAATACTGTATCTGATAATACTGTATCTCAAAATTCTTCTTCTCAAAAAGCTGTATGAGCAAAACATTATCTAAAAATACTGTGTTTTTGAAAAAATCCGATCTTAAGTTTCCATTATAGAAAACAACAAAAACAGAACTCGATTTATATATGTAGGTACATTATATCATTTATTGAAACTCCAATTTCACTTAATTCTTAAATTTGCATTAGCTTTTAAATATCAACGAAATGAACGAACACGTGGAAGTTTTGACAGATCAATAAGTTCGGTGTAATTGTTTATTGAATTGTTGATTGTGGTAACAACAATTCATATAATGTACAACTGTGAGAGAAATAACAATTAATGAGAAGAAAATGGGAAGAGAAAATAAGACGAAGATACCATTTATTTGTTTTTTTTTTGTAATTAATTCAAAGACATGAATTATCATAATGTTATTAAAAGTATGTTATAAAAGTAATCTGTTTTTAAGATTCTGTATTTCAACATGCTGTAAATAGGCTGACAAATACAAATCGTTTTGATAATGTAAAAAAGTGCGCACTTTTTTACATTATCAAAACGATTTTTATTTGTCAGCCTATTTACAGCATTTTGAAATACAGAATTTTGGTATACAGAATTTTAAGATACAGAATTTTGAGCTACAGTATTTTGATCATACAGTATTTTGTACATACAGTATTTTGAAAAACAGTATTTTGAGATACAGTATTTTAAATACAGTATTATGATCCATACAGGATTTCGAACCCAACCCGTTTTGTATCACGTTACAATATATAATATAAAATTTAATTCAAGTCTCTAGCGTCATTGGTTCATGAGATATTTAGGTTTAACCAAAATGTTCACCTTTTTTTTAAACTGCTATGGTAAAAAAACCACCCACGCAATTTTCTTGAGAGCCCTTTCTGCATCTTTCTGCCTTATTATCTGTATAACAAAATTTATTTGAAGTCGATATCTCTTCTGGTTCTTGAGCTATGGACGACGAAAAAAACGTCGCGAACGTACGGACGTACGGACGTACGGACATACGGACGTACGGACGTACGGACGTACGTACACACGCACGCACAGACATCTTTCTAAAAATCTTTTATTTCGACTCTAGGGACCTTGAAACGTCGAGAAATGTCAAAATTTTCAATTCGACAAATCGGACCCATTACAATAACTTCCTATGGGAAGTTAAAAATAAAACAAATAAAAGAAAGTGTAAAATTGGAGTCAAAGTTCTTTTTCCATATACATTATACATACATATAATACCTACCAGTGCCCCGTGCCTCCAAAAAGAATAAAAAAAAAGAACTTATATACATACATATATATATAAAATAATTACCGTGATAAGTGACCCCTAAAATAAAAAAAGAAAAAAAATACATATACTTACCTGTGCCCTGTGCAGTGTGCATTTTTAAGAAAAATACCTACATACATATACAATACTTACCCGTGCTTTAAATATATATACATACATACCTACCTGTGCCCGTGCCTCTGAAAAGTAAAAAAAGATATATCTATATAAAATAAATACTTACCTGTGTCCTGGGTGGGCAGTGCATCCTAAAAGAAAATTATATACCTACCTATAATTCCTACAAGTGCCCCCGTGCAAAAAAATAAAAGAACAAAAAAACATATAGACAATATTAACCTGTGCCCAGTGCAACTACCTAACACCGGCATATCGATTTGCATACACCCCTCATCATCATCATCAACAACAACAGCAGTGCAGCAGCAGCAGCGCCGCAGCATCAGCAGCAGTAGCAGTACCCCCCCAAAATTGTTCCCTGTTAAAATGTATAGTGTCCCAGTGTGGTGATCAATAGTACCTTTCCTTAACCTACTACCTACTATATGTACATACATATCTACTTCCTAAACCCCCCCTAAATTCTTTTTTTTTGTAATCCCAAGTGTGTGAATTCGTGTCGTGTTAATAAGTTTGTGTTTAGTGATAAGTTAAGAAAAGAAAATTATTGATAAAAGTGAAATTAATAGAAAGGAAATAAAAATCAAATCTATAAAACAAATTTTCCCTTTGTTGGCGGGACAGCCAAAAAAGAAAAGAAAACAACTTAATATTCTTTCAGGTGGAGGAGCAACACAGTGGTGCACTACGGTGGGGCTGCCGATAAAATTTAAAAAAAAAAAAAAAAAGAAACAAAAATCAAAAGTAAGTTTATTATTTATTTTATTTTATACTATTGATTTGGTTGGATTTTCCTTATCTTTTAATTAAACCAAATTTAGGTTACCATATCGTCTTTTTTTTTTTTTATTCACGTATTTCTTTTTCTTATTTAATTTTTCTTTAATTTTTATTTGATTTTATTTAATTTTCATTTGATTTTTCTTTAATTTTTTTAATAAATTTTTATTAAATTTTTATTTAACTTTTATTTAATTTATATAAAATTTTAATTTTTCTATTATTTTTTTTTATAATTTTTAATTAAATTTTAATAAGTTTTAATAAAGATATTCAAGGTTATAACGTTTTAAAAGGAAAAAAACCATGGTCTTTTATTGACTGAATTTTCCGTTGGTTTTTTTTTGTGTTTTTGCTGTGGGAAGGCGGTGTTTTCTCTTTTCATTTTAAATTCTAGTTAGGATGGCCAGCTAGACTTCCCGGGACTGAGGTGGAGGTGACGCACATGGAGTAGTGTGCGTTAGGCGGAGCAAAAGGGTGAGTTAGGGGCTACTACAAAAATAGGAGGTTGTAGTAGCCAAGGTGGTATCCGATGGATACAAAGGGTGGGCAAATCCTCCGAGGGTCAACAACATCAACGACCCTCCCCCTCTATAGGGATCACTTTCCCAACACAAGGACAATTCGGGTCTTCATTTTTTTTTAAATTTATTTATTTATGGCATGAAGTCGTAACCCCGTCCAGTGCTGCGGTAGCAAGAACCCCCCCCCGTCGGCGAGCTAGTTCGTGCGTACGCAAGCATGCCAAGCTACCGTGGCCTGGACACCCTCTCCTTTCTGCTGCCAGGATCAGCCCCGGGAGCCTGTAGCCCGAGGTTGTAATGGTAGTAAGGAAAGGAGAGGTTTACACCCGAGTGGTTTCGTTACAACTCAAAAAAGTGACTGGTCCGATTGGGAACAATATATTAATTAGATTAGCTATCATATACACCCGAATTTATAGAAGTTTGATTTAAAAACTATCGTAAACAAAATATCCTCAAAAGTTACCCAACTTTTGTATAATCACCCATATCTGTTTGCTTAAAAACAGTTTAACTGTCTAAATCTAAAATAAAATACAGGTTAGAGTACACAAATTTAATCTAAAATTTATTTTATTTCATTTATCAAAATTAAGCATCGAGCATGTGATCTAAATGTAGATCATAGCATAGTGCTGACTGTTCAAAATAAAGATTTCAAAACCTTTAACTTTGTTAAAAGTACGAAACAAAATAAGAAGTTAAACCAATTTTGTTATGACAAATTCGGAATCAATAGAAATAACTCTTAGAAGACCCTTTTAAAACCATATAATATGAACACTTTTTGAAAGAGTATAAATAGGTGTTTTGTTAATTGTTTTTAAAGCTTGTTGGGTAAATCTTAAACTTTGTCTAAGATGACTTGATGTGCTAATGCTCCAAAATTCTACCTTTTGAATAAATTCATTACTGAGTTTAAAGCTGCATCGAATTTAGAATATATTTAGGAGTAAGACAGATTTTTGTGTTAAATAACGAAAAGATTATTTATTTAAATAAGTGTTGAAAAGAATGCAATATTGAAATTTAAACAATTTAAGAAAATTGACCGTAAGAAAATATAAAAACATATAAAATTTGAAAGTTTCACCTTTGATCATTTCTGAGTGAAACCGAAAACATTTAACTAAAGAGCTTTAATTTTGTATGAAATATGAAATATAAAATATGAAATGTAAAACATGAAATATGAGACATGAAATATGAAATATGGTGTTGAAGTTAAAAACTTGTTTTTGGCCAATTTCTCCTTCTTTGTAATGAAATATTTGAAAGTTGTTTTAGATTGTTCATAAAATTGTTCCAAAATTTGACTAAGAGCATCCGCTTGAGTACATTAAAAACTAGAAATATAAAGCCTTATTTTTTAAGCAATCGTTGAAAAAAAAATAAACAAATCGTCTTCATTACATTCATTACATTGGTCGACAAAATTATTTTTTTCTGCGATACAAACAAAATAATACTTTTCCAAAGTATTAAGTTGTCCTGAATTTGAATCTCACCTTAACATTTTTTTTCCATTCACACTAAAAATATGCTTAAAAATATGCAACTTTAAAAATGCTACAGACAACTAAAAACGGTGGTTTTAAGGCTAAGTTGAAGCACAACTTATCCCTTAACATCAAATTGAAAGCAATGAAAGAATCTTTGTCTTTTAGTTACATTGTAGTACATTACATAGTTTCTGAAAATTCTCATTAGTTATTGGTCTTTATTTGACTCTATATGAAGTTGTGAAAAAATCTTGAATTTAATGCTTTCATAGTTTTGACATTATTTTTATTTTGTATTTTATTGAAAACATTTTTATTTGATAGAATCGAATCGTTTAGACGACGGATTCATTACAAACAAGCATTCTATACGAACAAAACTTATTTTCACTTCGTTTTGCCTTTTTCTGTTGAAAACCGTTCCAGCAAAAATGGTTCAGCGTTTCATTAAGATTAACTTACTTAAGACACTTCAAATCTATTAACTTGTGAAGATATTTCGAAAATTGTATGAAAAACTATAAATATTTCAAGAGAATATTGCCTCAAAAAGTTTTATATGTTGTGTTTTTTTTTTTTGCAATTTAAAAAGGTAATACATATGTATGTTAAAAACCTTGCGTAAAAGAATGATGTCGAAGTCAAATTTGAATCAAGGCCTTAAGAAACCATTAGAAATTTGATTCCCAGGAACAAGAACTTATCGTCCAGTGTTATTTGTGAAAACAAAGAAACAAAAGAAGTTATAGATATATTGAGACGCTATCCATTTATGTTGAAAGTACAAACGATTTGGAATAATAGGATTCCAAGACGCTGTTTAGTTACCAAAATCCCGCTATTAATTCGACTACCATTTATTTATGTATGTACATAGGTATCTACGTTCACCGATTTCTCGACAATACTTAAACCCATTTCGAAAATTCTTTTTCCTTTCTTTTGATTGCAAGGGAAGGAATGATCCTATTAATATTAGAAATATTAGATCAGGACCAGGATCTGGTAATGGGGTCCTGAAGAATTCAAGAAAAATGATTTGAGTGTTTATTGTTTTTACTAAGTAATTTTGAAACATTCTTTATTGGTGCTCCACTCGTATTGTTTTATAGTTGTGATGTTTTTAGTCAATAGCTATCCTCAACTAATAGGCTATCAAACACTGAACAAATTTTTAAAATCAGAGCAGCAGTTCCTGAGATAAGCACGTTCAAACAAACAAACAAACAAACAAAAAGCATTCAAACAAATTAACAAAATCATTATTAAGGGAAGCATGATTTTATTTCCAGCAACTAACAGGTAAATCCATTTTCCTAGAAAAAACACGCTTTTGTATTCAAAATATTTTCTCACAAATATTCAAAAATTATAATTTACTTATTTTTTTTTTTAATTTATAGCGATACTAGCTGACCCGACAAACGTTGTGTTGTCATATAAATAATTTGTAGAGAATATTTTTCTAGAAATAAATAACTTTTTGTAACTGTGTAAGGATGTGGTATATAAGTGGGAGAGGTATGGAGCACTGTAAAAGGTGATAAAATATTAAAATAAAAGATCACCAAACAATTTTTTTTAATTTATTAAAATTAATTCTTTAAAATTATAAACATATCGCTAATTATGACTGTACTACAAAAGAACAATATCAAGCCCTTAATGCAACAGAGTAAACAATATTTTGTGTGATCCCATCTTTCGCCAATACAAACAAACTGGATGGTTTGCCCACTTGAGAGCACGCCACGTATAATTGTCCGTGTGAAAAACATTAAGTGCTCAAATGTAAGCCACAGAAAATCATCGTTTGGCCTTGACTTATTGATAGTTATTGCAAATACCAATAATTGGAAATTGAAGGCATTTGAATTGAATTGGCACATCTGTGGGTATAATAGGAATTCGCGGTAATAATATATTTTCACCTCGAAATTTTCCATTTAGAATTGTGGCTTGGATAACATTTTTAATTACTAATCGCGTCCCGTTGCACGACCTAGTTGTGTTCAAATTACGAAGCAAAATTACCGGAGATCCAATCTTCAGTTGTAAATTATGCGGTGGCATGCCTGGTAAATTCAATGAGTTTAAAAACTCAGTTGATAATTTACAGCTTCGGTAGCATCACAAACTGTATCAAAGTGATTTGTATGACACACGGAGAGAATTGAAAAATCACTAATTGCTAAATTTTAGGTTGCAATTTACGAAAACCCTTTTTTTAGTAAATCAAGACGATTTTATTATAAAATGAATGAGAAAGTTGCAATTCAGCATTCAAATCTTCGTAAAATACAACATTTTATAATTTGGTAATTATTATCAAAAGTTATAATTCGAGCTTGTTGAAATGAAAGTAAATTGCAACTTTTTAGTCGCAATCTACTATTTTAGGGGAATAATTTAATTTGACTACTCATTAATCTTGTTTTGCGAAATGTATGCGGTGATTTAAGCATTCTCAAATCAATAAAATATAATCACAATATAAATATTCAAGGTAGCAGGGAAATGAAAGTGGCTACAGTTTGTTTGAAAATGGAAAGTAAATTAATCTTTAAAAGCTTCAAATTGCTGCAGAAACTGTTTCGCTGTTTGAAATATTTGATTTCCTCGGTCGAATTATTGCTACTCAAATGTAGTAAAATATGATTTTTGAGTGTCAATATCTTCATTTTGCTCATTTTATGAAATTGCAAACAAAAAGTAGCAATTTACTTATTTCAAAGCCAAGGTCCAAAACTGGATTCATTTTTCGTGATTTGTAGCTTATTTTTCTTGATCTGATCTAAGAATTCTTTCCGTGCACCAAGTCTCCTGGTAACAAAAATGTTGTATCTTGAGATTTAATTCGTTGACATCCACTTTTTTTGCTGCTAAAATTGCTCTTTTTGTCGGCCACTTATAATTTGTATATTGTCTGTGTACATCGGGAAATATCTGGTCAATGAGAACATCTTGTGAATCAATAATCGTGCAGAAATCGACCGGTAATTTCATGCATCCACTTTCATCTGTAGTAACTTTTCTATAGCCTATATCTAACAGTTGTTTTGAGAATGTTTCAGCGGACGGATCTTGAAACATTTGAACACGCATATTTACTTTCAGTTGTACTTTTTCAACACTACGACAAAGTGGCGATAATTTTAAGCACGCGTTGATCTCATCAGCGTACGTTGAACGCCTGAAATCACCTGAAAGGAGTAACAGAGTGCCGCCAAATAGTATATCGTTGTTTTTTATATTTTTCAATGTCCTGTTCAACGCCTCAAGCGAATGTTTGTGTGCCATAGTGCATTCATCCCAGATTATAATTTTACACTTATTCAGCACTGTGGCCATGGATGATTGTTTTTTTTTGTATTGCACACCGTGTTTGGGTTATTTTGAATATTTATAGTAGCAGTTTAAATACTGAATGAGTTGTTCTGCCTCCATCCAATAAAGTTGCTGCAATGCCAGAAGGGGCAACAACCAATACGATACCATTATTTGATCGTATTTTAGCAAGAATAAGGAATGTTTTGCCAGTTCCACTTGTTCTGCTGAAATTTCGAGCATGATGTGGTCAAAAATGGTTCTTTGTTCTTCATTCATTAGTGGGACATTGCGAGCAACAATCGCTGCCATTTCTACAATATTGTATTGTAGTTCACGATTCAATTCAGTGTCTATTAAATAAGATACATTTCGATTTGGTGAATGCATACCGAAATAACTAAGTGGTAAGTTGGCAATGATAATGCAAAGATCCTCAATAGCAATCAATGCGTCATTGTACATAGCGTCACTGAATACTATCATAAGATCGTTGCACCGTGTACGTTGTTGATGCAATTAAACCATAGCACTTAGGAATATAAAAAATAGATAAAAAACCTATTCTCAGACCTACCGAATGTATATGCAAAATTTCATTAAAATTGGTTAAGCCGTTTCGGAGGAGTATGGCAACTAACACTGTGACAGGAGAATTTTATATATTAGATACAAATTTTGAAAATTTCAACATCGGTCTTTTCTGAATAAAACCGAAATCATTCTTTATTGGTGCTCCACTCGTATTGTTTTAAATGTGATGTTTTAAGTCAATAGCATTCCTCTATAAATAGGCTATCAACCACTGAACGAATTTTTCAAATCAGAGCAGCAGTTCCTGAGATAAGCACGTTCAAACAAACAAACAAAAAACATTCAAACAAATTAACAAAATCAACATTAAGGGAAGCATGATTTTATTTCCAGCAATGAACAGGTGAATCCATTTTCCTAGAAAAAACACGCTTTTGTATTCAAAATATTTCACAAATATTCAAAAAATTGTAACATTGTAAAATTGTAATTTTTAAATTTATAGCGATATAATGTGGGAAGTTTCAACTTTTTGAATACAGATTGGTTGAGCTGTTTTCTGATTGAAGAAATTCCTACAAAAATTACAACTTAAAAAAATAAAATTTCTACAAACTCAATACGTCTTTTTCATTACATAAATAATATCTTTTATTAAAAGGGAATGGAATTTCCATATAAATACATTAATTTTACATACTCGTGCATATTTTTGTACTTATACAAATTTCTTTTCGAATTTTTCTTCAACTGGTCCCATATTCATCTGATACTGTGGTCTGATAGTGGCCTCGAGCAGGGGTTGAAGTTAAATTACCCCGCATTCCCATCAGAAAAAAACATCCCCTCTTACACCCGCCCTTTAAGTATGGTATTAAGAGTATATATATGTTTTTCCAATGCGCCGCCCGTGCTACATCAGCGTCAGTAATGTTATTTGCCAGCGCGTTGTTTATGCTCGTATTAAATTACTCTTAATATGTTTGTTTATGCTGTTTAAATTTTAAAGTCAACTTCTGGTAATTGGGAAATTCCTTTCTGTGTGTCTGCCCTCGCTCTATGCTGCTCTGTGGCAGCTTCAAGCTTCCAGCTACACGATGCGATGTGGTGGAAAAATGTCACCCTCTCTGCAAACGTAAGGCGTATATAGGGGGTATGTTGGGCAATGGAATGCGAGTAATGTGTTCTGTTCAACTTCCGGGGTAGATATACCCAGAATACCAGAGAAAAATATCTACAAAAATACTACAACAACAACAAGTTCATATAGATATAATGTACATTTTATTATTTTCCCTTTTATAACTTACTGGTAATAATGATGATGATGATGATGTTGATGGAGGATGGAGGAGGAGCAGGTTGGGGGTGAATTAAGGTGATCTAGATGCACATGAGTGGTGAGTATCGTCGACGACCGACGCGTCGAGGAGGCGACGACGGACGACGCATAGCGAGACGCTCCTCGGGAGAAAGGATAAAGGACGAGAGTGAAAAATATAATGTTTTGCAAAAATTCAAACATTTTCATGACAATAGGTTAAGAGCTTAATTACGTGATGCTGAGTATATTTTTAATTGCGTGCCTCTGGCAAACCACATTCACCTATGCCAGGGACTCCACATTGCCACAATTTGTCCACCTTCATCGAAACCATTGCCATTAATTAAAACCAAAATATACAACAAAAAAAGTTGCACCAAAACGAAATGAAACGAAACCAAAACCGAGAGGGATGTGGGGCGAAGGACGGAGGACGGAGGGGGAGATTTCCATCCGACTAATTAGCCTCGCACTGCTCCAGGGCAGGGTTTTGGTTGGACACGACACAAAATGTGAAATATGGACCCATTGCCGTTGTTGAGCAAAAAGATAACCATGATGATGTCACCAGATCTCTCTACGAAACGAAAACCCCTTACGTACCTCTTTCGGTTTTTCACTCTTTGTGATGTTTTTCCATTTTCTGTAATAATCCATTCGGGATCTACCCCAGCAACTCTTCTTTTCAAAAAAAAGAGGATTATTTGTGGAAGCAACGGGGGCTGCTACCTGGGGCGACTTAAGTTTGGGGGCGATATTATAAATAAAATATATCTAAGTTGCGCGTAACTTAATGTACGAAAAAATTATTGATAGAAGACAATTAGAGTATTGGTAATTTTCTAAGTTTTTCTGTCCACAGTTTTTAAGATTGCATACTTTTTGAGGATCTTCTAAAGATCAAAAAACTAAAAAAAATGGAAGAATACTGATGACATTTGTTGAAGGCTGTTGGAACTGAATATATTCATTAAAGGCGACAAACAAATGGAGCTTACGTTAATTTCAGTTATAGACATTTCTTCAATTACTGCAGAATAGTTTAATTCAGTTGAGAATTTCAAGGTGCTGACAGCTAGTTTTCCAGCGCATTTGCCCATTCTATTAAAAGCTCAACTTTTGAAACATCTAAAGAAGTACTAAAAGGATTCTATTTGCTGTATTCATCGATAATATATGCAAAATTTTCCGAATAGGAGTATAATTTGCTGGGAACTTCATTAAGTTCCTAAAATCATTCTACGAGTATTTACAAAAGCAAAACGAAGATTATGACCTTTGAGAACCGAAAGAATAGAAGGCTACCAGAAGAACAAGGAGCGGATATCAACTCTGAGTCAGAAGGAATACAGATCAAAGTACCTGCTTCCAGAGGGATTCCACAAGGTGGGATCTTTTCTACGCTTCTTTGGGTACTCGTGATGAATACAATACTTATGTATGAGACTCAAATACTGTGTAGTTAAAGTAATTGCATATGCAGTATGCAGAGGATTTAGCATTGCTAGCAACAGAAAATTCCACTCGACCATCAGCGAGTAGGTAGAAAACGCTTTATGTGGTTTGGCGGTTAACCCGCAGAAAACGGAATTAGTCCTCTTTACAAACATAACTAAAATACCACCTTTCAAAATTCCTTCTTTTGTAGTAAACCAACTCAAACTCTTTGACCACTCGAAGTATCTTGGTGTTGTCTTGGATAAGAAATTAATTTTGAGCCTTAACAATAAAGATAAAACTAACAAGGTCATCTTTGCATTCTACTCCTGCAATAGGATTTTTACTAAAACCTGGAGTCCAAAACCTAATATTATTAAATGAATGTTTACAGCCATAATTAGCCTTTCCCAGTAGAGAGGATTGACTACTCAACAAACCTTTAGCCTGTGAACCGAACGCACGGTAGAAGTATACATTGTTACTGCTCGAAGATGGATACTGCTATTGGCGCGGGTTTCTATTCAGAAACTCTACCAGATCATTTAGACTTCCTAATTTTAGTAGTGTCTTAAAAGCTAAAGTCTTGGCTGTGACCGAAGCTACTAGACACATTTCATTGATGGCAATACCACAAGCTGATATTACCTTCTTCATTGGCAGCCAAGCGGATATAAAATCCATTTCTGCCTCCAAAACTAATCGAAGATTGTGATTTGCTGTCGCAGAGAGCTAAAGGTTCTTGGTATTAGTCACAATGGTGTCCCAGTAAAGGAAAAAGCTGATGAACTTGCAAGAATAGGTTCAATGCTTTTTTTTTATAATAAGCACACACTCAAGGGGATATTACTACCCCTATTATGCAGACGCAGTGTGAGCGCTAGGAAGAGGAGAGACGGTTTACAAGGAGATGTCGTTGCACATTGGTTTTAAATTCCTGAATATTGCAATGACTAGGAAAAACAGAGTGTGGTAAGGCATTCCACATTCGCGTAGTACGGCTAAAGAACGAATCTCTGTATTTGGCAGTACGGCCGAAGTTGGACTCGAGGGTATACTGATGAGCATTCCTAGAAGCGCAAGTATTACGGTTGAACTGTTTAAGGGGAGGAATGCAGCTGGCTATTTTACTAGAACAAAAACCGTTAAAATAACGTTAAAAAAGGGTCAGGCAAGAATCCTTACTACGATGTTCAAGTTAAGTAAATGAACTTATGATGATATTATCATCTATAAATTTAAATGGTCTACGTTCATACTATCCAAGAGGCTTAAATAAGTTGCAGGAGCACACGCCCATAGAGATGGGAGTTATACTCAAGCTTTGGACGTATATAAGTCTTGCAGATAACAGCCAGATCAGAAGGGGTGAAACATTTCTTGCATCGTCTAAGGAAACCCAAACATCTTGCGGCATTTTTGGCGACATCGCGTATGTGATCATTGCACAAGAGGTGGTTGGTGACACACATACCGAGAATATCGAGAAGTTCAGTCTCATTGATGCAAGTGCCATACAAGGATAATATCAAGGGGGGTATATCTCGCTTAACCTAAATCTGGCAGACTCAACCGTTCAGATCCAGCCATTCCGTAGGAAACAGGTTCCTCGAAAGACATTTCTCCAATCAATGGCCTGAATTAACTAACTGCTATTCTATTCTAAGCATCACATAAACTTGTTATATTTCGCCAAAGCTATACAAAATGGCTTGAAAAATCTGAACAACTATTTATCCAGCCTACCAATAGGAATGACACGGCACCCTTAATGAACGTCGAATATTGTAACAGGACAACATTCATAGTAGGGTCAAAATGGCTGATTCTGCATGTGTACACTGCGGTGGTGACATTCATTGCCGTCAGTGCTTTTTTCATCACCTCAGCAGTCATAAGGTAACACGACATAACTAAACTGGTGATACACCTACTACTGGCTTACCTAACCCACCCAAGAGGCGATGCATGAAGCCATTGCTATGCTGGGGGTAATTGAACGGTCTACCCTGTGGGGGTATTGTATTTAAAGTATTAAATTTTAAAATTCGTTTTAAAGTCTCGTATAAACAATCAAATCAAATGCTCCCAAAACTTAACTTTATATAAAAACGATTCGTATAAATGCGCTCCTGTCTACCGCTCACCTGCAAATCTATCCCAATTGTAAAGCACAAAACAATTGTCCCAAGCATAATGCCTGCTGCATTATATGAAGGATTGAATTTTGAATCCCTACCTGAATGAGTGCGCGTTTTGGTTAGATGGTTGATTGGTTGGGTTTTGGGTTGGGCTTAGGCTGGGTTTGGTTTGGGTTGAGTTGGAAGTCTGAAATTCCAGAATAATAGAAGCAATAGAACAATGAAAAACGACTCTGATTTCAAAAATCTTCTCCTCATTATTATCATTGTCGTCATTTATAGGGTGTGCTATACTCCTGTATGCGATGAGAGAGATGTGCAGACGACTATCTCCGTTCACCGAGCTTGAGTTTGTTTTGTCCGAGTCCGAGTCCGACTCTCAACTCCCGACACCGGTTATATTTTTAGTTACCTTGAAGTACATATCCATTATACCTTTTCTAAGTTGCACTAAACTTTTACTAAAATAATATTCGTAACGTACATAGGTATAAAGGGTGCGGGAGAGGTAGCGGCAGTGATGACGCCTTCGGCCATTTTATTGTTTTATGTTTACCATTGTTTAGCATCACCATCAACCAAGTATTAAGCGTGTAGACCTGTGTATGGCTCTACAAAAAAAAAAAAAAAAACAACATGACCAAAGTAGCAGGGGTTAAGGATACACCTTTCATTTTGGTGGTATCAGAATATACTTACGTATTATGAACGTTCTTTTTGTTAAGTATACTTTTGTAATAGCTTAGAAAGGATACACAATATGATTGGATGCGCAATATTACCTACCTATGTACATTTATATAAATACATATATGTAATATATAATTGAAGTTGTTTTTTGCCATTGTTTAGCTTTTGCCAGACTTAACATCTGAACAATAGCGCAATGCAGAAGGAGATACTTGTCATAATATATGTATGTATATGTGTTGTTTGCAAGTTTCCCACATATCCTTGGGTTCAATTGTTATAATATCCTGGTTATTGTTTATGTTTTAGAAGATTATTTTAACAGAAAAATTTCTTATATTATATAAGAAAGAAAAATTACTGACTTAATTTAAGATTTAGATTGTTTTTAAAAGAGGAAAGAAAATTTAGACAAAAGTTACTCCATAAAGTTTGAAAAACTTTAAATATATGCAAATCAACGTCTTTATTTTTAACTTTAAATTGAATGTTGTTTAACGTAAGCTGAATTTTAAAATGCGCTTTTTTTCATTTGCTAAAATTTAATTAAAAAAAAAGAGAGAAAGTTGTTGAATTTTAATTTTATTTGTAAACTACTAGCTGAGTCGACCAACGTTGTATGTAATGAACCCAAAAAATATATTATTTGATTTTGAATATCAATAAAAATAATAGTGCTTATACGCCCAGTGTATCAATTCTGGAATGAAGTAGGGTTGGTAAAAGTTGTTCTGGGGACACCAAGTCCTCTACCGCCTAGCTCAGACCCAAACCTTTAGTTTAGAAAATTGCCTTTTATTAAATAGCCCTAACTGCACCTTGCCCAAGACAAGCCTTCTTCGTCGAATGTCCCCATTTATAGATGAGAACATGATAATCAGAATGCGAGGACGATTAGAGAAAATGAATATTAGCGATACCTGTAAGAATCCAATAATAGCCGCGTTTTATTATCACCATGATCTGATCCAGATCTTGAATTTACATGCATTACAACAACAACACAAGATCCTGCTTTGTGTTTGGATCTCAATTTGAGATCCAAAATTTAATTCTTTTTTTCACATTAAGGAGCGCTTTATCATTGTTATTTCACATGTAAATGTTGGTATCATTGCAAACAAATTAAATAAAACCTGTATTGCCATGTTAACATTTCCATTTGACTGAAATAAAATATTTTTAAAATAGAAAGCGAGAAGCTTTATATTTATTTATTTGGTATATAATGCATAAAATAATTAGATATTTTAACAAAACTAGATATTAATTGGTGAAATTAAAATAATTAAGTCCAAAAAATGTATATTTGACATAATTTATGGGTATTATTTTCCCCCAAAAAAAGGAACAAAAAAAATCATTGAGCAAAATGTTCTTTGGGCAACCCTGCTTTAAATGTCAAAAAATATATATAAAATCGAGAAAGCTGCAGCACAAATGGGAGAAAAGATGTTCAAATAAATTGTAAGTAATCTCTAAATTAAATTATTTAAGTGTCACATTTATTAAAAGGTCAAAAAGAATCTGGACTACATGTGAGACCAAAGCATTCCTGGATGCTTTGAGTTTGAGAGTGCAATGGTGATTTGCAGAAACATTTTCAAAAGTTGTGGAGCTTCCATTTTTGGTATGTGTTTGTTTTTTTTTTGCTTCGTAATGTCACTTTTGAAAGAACGAATTTGACACTGCTACCAAACTTTAAATAACAAAAAATATGATGATCCAATGCTGTTTTATTATCATGATCTGATCCGGATCAGATCACGGTGATAATAAAACGCGGCTATTAACAACACATATTATCGCCTTCAAAGTAACCACATACGACATTGTGAAGAATTCCTCACAAAAATGTCGGATTATTCGCTAAGAAAATTTAATTGATTTAGCAATTGAAGGCGCACGCATCTGCTAAGTTAAAGTTTATATCCATAAATGTTTTGCCAAAGTATCTTACTGAGAATTCTCTAAGAATGGAACATTTTGCAAGGGGATGGTAGACGTTTTCTTTTTCTCTCTTCGTAAAGGTCACACACAAAATTTTAATTCAAGCCACTGTGGAATGTAATTGAGTTTAACTATTTCTCCTCTTAGTTTTAATATTTCAGTTATCATGCTAAGAGGAAATCGGTTTAGAAAGTACGTATTTTCATGAAGATTTATGTTTAACTGGCTGTAAATTATCTGTGATGCGCTTCCAATAAAGAGCTATTACACATTGTGAAACTTGCTCCTTCCGATAGGTTCTGAAAACAGCTCCTCAAATCACCAGTGGCAATATCTGCATGAATTGCACATTCACACTTTCTGACAAGATTTGATCTTCATAAAATTATACTTTCAAGGATCAGCTTGGGTAGTCTTCTGTCTTTCATCGCAAAAACTTAATTTAAGAACATTAAACAACAAAGGAGGAACTGATATTTCTACATGTAGCATGTAATAAAAAGTATTCGAAGGTAATCCAATTTATCGGAGGCCTCCGAACTTTTCATTGCGAGAATATCTGCCGCCACTATTCCATTTCTCCAAACTATCTGAAAAATTCCAAACATCGAAATAATCTTCGAGTCAGTTAACCATTGTCTGCATTCCATTTCAACAGATTTCGCCAGAAAAACTATGTCGACATGAGTCAAGACATCCCGTGTTCGAAAAACCTCAATTCTTCTTCCATTTCTACGAAATCAGTTTAGGTAGTGCTTTTATTTAGTTACTTGCTGCGTCCCGCAATGTTACTCATTACGCTTTATTTTAAAACAAATTTGGTAAACATAAAACGGGTTAAAGTGAGTCAACTTTAAAGGAAGACATATGTTGTCGCGGACTTTTTTTAAGAGCTATTAAAATATAATAATTCTGCAATACATTATTTAAGCAAAACTTTAACCGTTCAATCGGGAAAACCGATTTTTAAACGTTCTTTATTGGTGCTCCGCTCGTACTAGTCTAAACGTGATGTTATATATCCTATAGTCTTCTCCAATAAATGGGCTGTCTAAAGCTGAATGTATTTTTTGAATCGGACCAGTAGTTAATGAGATTAGCGCGTTCAAACAAGCAAACAAACAAATAAAATCTTCAGCTTCATAATATTAGTAAAAATGCGTTTTGTTTTTAAGTTTCGGAAAAAAGTAAGAAGTAAATAGTTTACGAATAACAGCATTTATTTTTCCATCAAACGTGGTATACCTTAAACAATATACCTTACTATAGCGACAAATTGTCAGCAAAATTAAGCGAATTATAAAACTTCTGAAAGATTTAATTTTTGGAAAAATTTAATTTTTATTAACATAAGTCGAATTTGTTAAATACTATTTTAGCACTATTTTTGTGTGGATTTAATTCTTTCCAACTTTTATTTGTTAAACTCTGTATAGCTTATTAATAAGTTATAAGACATTAACACTTAAATACTCAATTCTTTTCCCAAAATAAAGCGATTTTGCCCCATTTCTTGTGATTCAGTTAAAATTATATCATTCCAATAAAAAATTAAAACATACCCATACTCGAAGGCAACCTTCTACCCACATTAAGGTCTCATATTGAACAAAAAAACAAGTCAGACTTAAACATTTTCCCGGTTGACATTTCGCTCTATGGAAAGGTAAGGAACATTCTTAGAATCGCTTTCCCATCTGTTGTATCCGACCTTTTTTTCTGTCATCCTCTTTTCCCTTCAACCCTCCACCCCACCATTACATCAGCAATAGAACTCCGCATAGTGATGGGAGTGGTGCGTTTAATTTAAATTTTAATTTCGATCTTAATCTCTTAATGCGAAATAAAATTGCCGAACACTGGTGGCATGTTATTACATTAGAATGAAAATGGGTGGAGAGAAGAGACCAGAGACC
This sequence comes from Eupeodes latifasciatus, assembly GCA_920104205.1. Classification (NCBI taxonomy): domain Eukaryota; kingdom Metazoa; phylum Arthropoda; class Insecta; order Diptera; family Syrphidae; genus Eupeodes; species Eupeodes latifasciatus. The sequence continues at coordinate 385,569,213 of OV049924.1, read as the reverse complement.
CCCCTCCAGCCAACGAGTGAAGCTGAGGGTTGAATTCTGGCATCATCCCGCATTCTTGACTAAATTCACAAACAGCCTGCTCTGCTGGCTCTGGCTCTGGCTTTGGCTCTGGTTCTGGATCCCCGTCTCCTTTGCATTGGTTGACACATTTATATTTCTTTTATTTTTCATTTTGTTTCTTACCTCCTGATGTCGAGCCCTGTGCTTTTCCGCTTTCTTTCCTTTCTATGGGTTTTTCCTTTTTTTTTGTATTTCAAGGAAAATGGCGTCCTGTGTCAGTGTTTTTTTTTTTGTGTGTGTGTGTTCCTTCTTCATCCAGGGCTATATCCTTGCCCCGGTATTACGGTATAACGGTCTATTAAATTTGACCTTTTTATAGGATACTTTCTGGGGGCATTAACATTCATTTGGGCTTACAATTCCGATTCCGACAGAGAAAGAAAAAAGAGAAAAGTTTTCGATTGTCACATTATCCGAAAATATAAAATTGGAGGTGAGGAATGAGGATGAGAAAATGCATGGGCGGCTCTGTGGCATTTAAACGCCCTTATACATAGCAGAATTCCAACAGTCCACTTTGTAAGGGGTGTTTTTTAAGAGGCCTTAAACTTTTAAATGGAATAAAACAAGGATGTTTTTGTTTTTTTTAATTGACATTAAATTAACTTTATTCGGAAGATAATCTTCTTGCATTATAATTAAAACATGATTTCTTTCATATATTCACCACTGCTCTCTCTGACGTGCAGTTTTCGATGACTTATGTTATGTTGTTGGATGTTATTCTCCAAGTGGTCAATCGTTTCGGGGTTTATATGTATATATCATCACAGAAAAAAGTCTAGCGGTAATCTTTGGGGCCAATTCGAGAGTCGGTAATGTGATATTATTACCCAACGTAGCCTTCAATAATTGACGAAGTAAGGTCCAATTATTCCAACAGCAAATAAAGCACTTCAGCACGTCAAACAGTCAATTTTTGTGGATGGAACTATGTGTCCACATACACTTCACAATTATCATCACTTCTTTAAGGAATTTCGGTGTAATATACTGGAGTTGGGGGTGGGGACGTTACCATCTCAAATTTTACTAAGAAAACTTGAGAACACTTTTCGGGTTAAGCTCCGAGCAGTGATGGCATTTCAGCTGAGTTCTATAAAAATGCAACAACACAACTCAGGCAATACATTGTTGATTTTTTTAACTTGATCTTTAAAAATACCTGTCTGCTAGCCAGTTTTACGAAAGCTATTAAATTTGCTATATTTAAAAAAGGAGATGCAACCAGGTTTAAAATTAAAGAAGAATTTCTATGATCAATTTACTGATAACGATTTTTTTTTCACAATATTACATGGAAGGCTCTAAACTTGGATTGAAAACAACAACAAGCTCAGAAAATTCCAAGCTGGCTTACGCCCTGGATTTTTAACCACAGATCATATTTTATTTTGCTAGATAATATATCAAGAAGAATAAGAAGCTGTATGTGTGTTTTGTGGACTTTTAAAGGCAGGCATTGATTTATGAACTAGCATCGATCGGAGCAGCGTCTTCCAAGCGGAGGTCCTGGAAGTGACAACAGCTGCTAAAAAGGTATTAATGATGGCGATACCACGAGCTGATATCACCTTTTACATTGATAGTCAAGCGGCAATAAAAGCGATTACTGCAACTGAGGTAAAATCAAAGCTTGTTTCATGCTGCCGCGAAGAGCTTAAGGTTCTTGGCGCACAGCAAAATATTAGACTCTGCTGGGTCCCAGGCCACATCGATATACTAGGCAACGAGAAAGCCGATGAATTAGCAAGATTAGGTTCAATGCTTGACGAAAGCCAAGCTCAGCTAGTTAGCACTTCTACCTGTTATTTAAAACAGGAAATCTCAAAGAGAATAACTACTAAGGCCGATGAAAGGTGGAACCTTCTTGACACCTGCGGTACTACAAGAAAGATCTGGCCCTGTTTTAACAAACAAAGAACGGAAAGAATTATGCAGCTACAAAAGGGATCACTTCGATCTCTTGTAAGCATAATCACCGGACATAATCTGTTAGGTTTTCATATGAAAAAGATGAGAATCAGTTCAGATGATCTATGCAGAGGATGCGGTGACGAGGAGATGCATGAAGACACTTCGCACTATCTGTATCACTGTCCCGCACTCTCCCATCAAAGGAAGAAACTGCTTGGCAACTTTTTCTTTGAGGATTTAAAAGAACTCTCTAGTACGCCAGGTACTAACATTCTGAACTTCGTCAAAGCCTCTAAATGGTTTGACTAACTGAACACATAGGTTTTTTCTTATTAGCTTGAGTATCAATACTCACGGGTATCACAATGGATCTGTATTGATCTAAGTGTGACGGTTAAGACACCAACTGTCAGCCCCTCAACCTAATCTAACCATCGATCGGAGTTTCAACAAAGTTTTTATAAATTTCTGGCGTCATCAAGTGCAGCTGTATGGAATATTTTTAAGTTTTCAGAATAGTTTGATAGGTCTGAAAGTGTACCACAGGGATGCATTTTGAGTCCTATTCTGTTCGCCTTCAACTTTGATAATGTCGCTGATATTCTACTGACAGGCGAAAACTTTCACATAAAGGTCTTCAAATTCAAATAAATCGATTACAAACGTACTGCAAGACATGGGATCATCATATTAACATATTGAAAACGGACATCTTGATCTTCGAGAATCGGCAGAAAGGAATACTACGGGAAGAAACTTAGAGACTCAATAATGAACGCATAGATGTGGTGACCGAATTCAAATACCTCGGTGTATTGCTATCATCGAACTTAAACTTTGGCAAACATAAAAGTTTACTGTCAAAACGTGTATGTGTTATGGAGTGCATGTGCTTAGGGTCAGTCGCATTAAAGAATTTAAAGGTGTTCAAAGATATTTCTTTAAGCTATTTTTTCCATTTACCGAATTCTAATCCAACCTCTGTCATACATATAGAATTTGGTTTACCTCCTTTAACCTGAAAGCGCATTCAGATTATTTAATAAAATATTTTTTATATTTGCAATTTAAATAATTATTTTCAATGATCGTAGCTAAAGTGGACAACAAAATATATGACCAGCACTTAACTAGAATATCCTCATCATCAGCTTAAACTTTTCGACAAATGCCATAAACATTATTAGCCTAGTAGAGAAAGTAATTTCAATAGTATCTACTCATCTGAGGTGATAAGCACCCATTTTTAAAGCAAGGGTCAAGTTATTAATTCTGAATTTTATACCATATAGCACAGATCTTCTTGTAAGGAATTGACAAATCCTCCAAGAGTAATCCATCCCTAAAATGACTTGCACACAGGAATGGTTGAGAGTTGTAAGTCATCTGGCCCAGGTTCTGAACGGAATGTAGTGCCACCCCATTTATTTTGTATTTATAGAGCAGATTTTCAGAAAACGTGAATTAAATGCAATATATGAAGAGAACCTAAAAATATCTTCCATCTTATGGCAGGTAGTCCTATTTTACAAGTTATACTTCCAGAAAAGTTATCTGCGTTAAATTGTCTCCACGAAATATTAAATGGTTCTCGGGGTTGGTTCATTTTGTTTAGTTGAGCTATCGTAATAGCTTCTAAGTTATCAGATATTATTCGATAATTTAAAATTGATAGTCTTTATGTTTATTATTTAAAATTACAAAATTAAATGTTGCAAATTTTTTCATGTCCATGTTCTTAACCAAAGTACGAGTATTGTTATACTTTTGTTGTTGAAGAAAGAAAAAATTTATCTAGGTATTATCATTTCAAATACGAAGAAGTAGTACATACGTATTTCGAAACAATTTTCAAAATAAATTTGCACACTTTGGAACCTTTGTTTAGGCGTTCGTCGCTTACTTATGTTGCCAACGTGATTCATTTTCTATTTTGGTCTTATTTCTAAATATTATATTAAATACAAATTTAAACGTAACTAGCAAACCCGGCGAACTCCGTTTCGCCACCAGATGGCTTCGTTTTTTGTAACATTTCGTTTTGGGATTAAAAGATGAAGAAAAATTATTTTTTTTGTTTTATATACTTGAAAAGGAAAATTTCATTTTCGATTACAAAAATGAAGTGTAATTTAGTTAAACTTCTCTAAGTAAAAAATGAAAGTGAATCCAAAGTAAATACTAAATGGAAGCGTTATACTTGTCTGCAAATTTACGTATCATTGAAGTGATCTTTGGTAAACCACATTTTCTGACGTTAACACAAACAAAGCGGATGGTTTCCCAACTGTGAAAAACAATGATTTTCTAAATTTATCCCGCAAACACTAAGCTATTGGCCTTGCGACTTGTTAATTGTCATTGCGAACGCAAAGCGAACCGGAAATTGCAATCGTTTGAAGTCAAACGGAAGATCAGTCGGAATTATTGGTATTCGAGGAATACATACATTTTCACCTGCGTACTTTCCGTTAATAATTACTGGCAACGTCTGCCTGAAATCGCCTGCCAACAATATTATTAAGCCGCCAAAGATGTTGTTACTTCGTCGAAGATCCTTCAGTGTGAAATTAAGTGCTTCAAGTGATTTCTTATGTGCCATTGTGCACTCATCCCAAACAATGAGCTTGCATTGCATCAACAATTTCCCCATTGCCTGGATCGGGAGATATTGCAAGTTGGAGTATCAATTGTGTTTAAATTGAGTGGCAACTTAAGCGCAGAATGTGCAGTACGACCGCCATCTAGAAGAGTTGCCGCAATTCCAGATGATGCTAACGCCAAAGCTATGTATGTCACATCTTGATCGAATAGTGACCAAAATCAATGAACTGACAAATGTTTTCCCTATTCCTCCATGTGCGTCCAGGAAGAATAGACCACCAGTATTATTGTCCACCGCTTGCATTAATGTTTTGTATACTTGTTTTTGCTGTTCATTCGGCAACGGCACATTATTTCGAACGAACTTCTGCAATGTATCAACATTGTATTGCAGCTCTCGATTCAATTCTTGGTTCAATGCATCGTGCATCGATCGATTTGGCGTAATCATTCCTATTTTAATCAGTAGCTTGTTTGCAATAGTCTAGCATTGATCATCAATCAGAATCATTCCTTCCGTTGAAATTTAAAAATTTTCAATTCCACAAATCGGATATTTTACAATAGCTGTCTATGGGAAACCAGTGGCAACATTGCCTTGCTGCCATCGGAGATGCCGCCTCTGAAGTGCTAGGTTTCACAGTTCCACAACAGCGAAACCCCTGGTTTGACGACGAATGCCGGCAAGCGCACGCAGCGAAGCAAGAGGCATACAAAACGGCGCTGCACAGAAGGACCAGAGCCGCTCGCGAGCTCTACGAGCAGAAGAGGAGAGAGGAACACCGGCTTCTTAGATGGAAAAAAAGAGAGCACGAAAAGCGCGCGATCGAGGAGATAGAGGGATGTTACAACAGGAATGAGGTTCGTAAATTTTACCAAAAGGTAAAAAAAACTCCCAAGGGTACCAGCCACGAACCGAAACCTGTAAAGACGATCAGGGGAACATCGTAGTAGAACCGCAGTCTATGTTGAGAATATGGAAAGACCACTTCTCCAAATTATATAACGGCGATGACGAACCGAATCCCGCTGTAAGGGAGATAGAACCACTCAACTTAGGCGACGCAGATCAACAATTCCGGCTACCCGACCTAGACGAAGTGAAGATAGCTATATCTAAACTGAAGTCAAACAAAGCTGCTGGAGCTGACGGCATAGCTGCCGAACTATTTAAAGCAGCAGGCCATGACTTGGTAGGGAGCATGCACCAACTCATCTGCAAAATATGGTCGGAAGAAAGCATGCCCGATGAGTGGAATCTCAGCATAGTTTGCCCGATACATAAAAAAGGAGACCCTTTAAATTGCGCCAACTACAGAGGGATCAGTCTCCTTAACATTGCATATAAGATCCTTTCTGCCGTACTATGTGAACGTCCGAAGCCGTTCGTCAACAACCTGATAGGTCCTTATCAGTGTGTCTTCAGACCAGGAAATTCCATTATCGACCAAATATTCACATTACGGCAGATCTTGGAAAAAACCCAGGAGCTTCAAATCGATACCCACCATCTCTTTATCGATTTTAAAGCCGCGTATGACAGCATCCATAGGGAAGAGCTCTACAGAGCAATGTCTAGTTTTGGCATCCCTGTCAAACTTATCCGTTTGTGCAGAATGACGATGGAGAATGCACGCTGCTCCATCAAGGTCGGAAAAGATCTCACCGATGCATTTGATGTCAAAAAAGGTTTTAGACAAGGCGATGCACTGTCATGCGACTTCTTCAACATCGTTCTGGAAAGAATTGTGCAAAACTCAACTGTCAACACTAGAGGCACAATCTTCCAAAGGTCCATCCAATTACTCGGATACGCAGATGATATTGACATAATTGGAAGATCAAAGCGTGATGTCAGTGGACCGTTTTTGAGCATTGCGACGGAAGCGAAGAAGATGGGTTTAGTGGTCAATGAGGGCAAGACCAAGTATATGCTGTCATCAAAAAAGGACATTGAACAACGACGTCTTGGACAAAACGTCACCATGGACAGCTATAACTTCGAGGTAGTTAAGGACTTTGTCTACCTAGGCACCGCTATAAACACAGACAACGACACCAGCGCTGAAATCAAACGAAGAATAACTATTGCAAATCGCTGCTTCTTTGGACTTAGAAGGCAATTGAGAAGTAAAGTCCTCTCTCGAGCATCTAAAATCATCACCTATAAGACACTCATCATCCCGGTTCTCATTTATGGCGCTGAGGCTTAGACCCTGTCAAAAAAGACGAGAACGTCTTAGGATTCTTCGAGAGAAAAATTCTTCGGGTGATTTTTGGTCCCGTACGTATAGATGGAGAATGGAGGAGAATATATAACGACGAACTGTACGGGCTGTACAGCGACACTGACCTAGTTAGCAGAATTAAAGTCCAACGGCTTAGATGGCTGGGTCATGTAGAGCGAATGGACATCAACGCTCCAGCCCGGAAGGTCTTCGAATCCAATCCCGAGGGACGGCGCAGTAGAGGAAGACCGCGACTCAGGTGGCGCACTCAGGTGGGTGAGGACCTCAACCAACTTGACGTGCGAAACTGGAGACAGCTAGCTAGGGACCGAGCTGGCTGGAGACGCATGTTGGTTGAGGCCCAGGTCCGCCCCGGACTGTAGCGCCACCTTAAGTAAGTAAGTAAGTCTATGGGAAGCTTTTCTGTTGAAATTTTTCCTGAATTTTGTCTGCTATAAACCTCACGGAGCCCGAGACCTTTTCAACGAATGCAAAACCGTGGAAATCGGTTCGTGCGTTCTGGAGTTATAGCGTCAGGAAGGAAAACCCGACTTATTTTTATATATGTAGTAGATAATGGATTTAGTGTTTATTGACAGATTTAAAATATTTCTGAATCAAATATCAAACATTATTCGAAATCTTTCTAGAATTCTAAAAGAATATAATCATTTTTCCCTCAATGTACCGATTACGAGGATCTTAAGCCCAATGATATGCAGTCCTCATGTGTCCCTATTGCTTTCTAGTGAAGAACTATAGTCCAATTTCAAAACTTTCAGCTAAACTTTTTAAACAAAAATGGTCACTAAGATGCTTTGATGTCCTGTATACTGATTTGTTAAAGCTTTTGACCGCGTACATCATGAAACCTTCTCCAACAAAAGCTTAAGATGTTGAAATTTATTTTTTTATTTTCTCAGCAGCAGCGGATAAATTCATGCTTGTCTGACAGAAAACAAGCTGTGTCTCAAATCTTAAAGTTTGGAGTGTGGTATTCCACAAGGTAGTCTCTTGGGGCCACTTCTTTTTATAATCCTTAATAAAGATTTAACTTATATTTTCGAATATGTAACTGTTTCATGTATGCTGATGAATCTTCCCTTGAATATTGCTTGTTAACGCAGTTGGATACCAACAATTTTCTTAATTGGTGCAAATACAATTATTTTCAGCAGAATTGAAGTTGATGATGTTTAGATGTTTTTTTGTTTCAAAGCTTGACTTCAGTTGTATTGAAAGACTAGCTTCGCGTCGTTCGTGGCTTTACTGGTATTATTATAGTCACAGCCTTCCTCAATAAATATGCTATCCAAAACTGACATAATTTTTCAAATCGGACCAGCAGTTCCTGAGATTAGCGCGTTCAAACAAACTCTTCAGCTTTATAATATTTTTGTTAATAATTCACTTTTACGCTTTTCAAAACGAAACTATGTACGTATAAAGATTTTACCTATAATTTGAAGACCTTTTTTATGTCGTTAGTTCCTTTATAACTTTTTATAGTGATTTTTTGTTTGTAATTTTTGTTATCAATAGATATTATTTGATGATTTAAATAAATAAATAAATAAACAAACTACTATCTCGCTCAGTCCTATTTTTTCAACTTCAAATAAAGGATCATACATCCGAGCGCCCGCCCCTGTATTCAGTTAAAGATATTTTAGCGGTTGTCTAAATGGGAAAATTTATCGGTGAAAAGCAAAAGTGCCTAATTTTCACTTGAACGCGGCTCGATGCAAAACTTAGGTTACTGCTCTGTCAACCGAACGAAAGGACAATTGGTATATGGTGCTATTCCAGTGACGATGACGGTAATGGTGGTGCGGCAAACGGCGGCGCGCGGCATGTAAGTTGGGTTGGCCAGAGGGGGTAATCCAATTTTAACTAACATTAAACTACCCCTCGGGGTGAGATTGTTCTGATGTAAGTGAAGAGATTTTTACACTTTTTTTTTCGATATTGTTGTTGTTGTTTTTGGGAGTGTTTGTTGTATTATTATTTTTCAGTTCAGCTCAGTGTTGCTGTGGAATAATTGAGCCCTGCGTGTACAATGGAAATTTATGTCCTGTTTATGTTGTTTTCGGTTTTTTTTTTGTTGCTGTTTTTATTCTTTTGTTTAACGACACTATTGAGGATAATTTTTGACAAAAGAAACAAAAAGACAGAGCATACACAGGATTCAAGGATTCAGGATTATTTGCATATTCATTGCTGTTGGATGTTGAACAATCAAACATACCCAAAACAAAGGTAGCTAACACAATGGTATATTATACAATATTATCATAGATAGTCAGGAATATAAGGCTTTCGCTTTCATATTGTTATTTAACTATGAGGTGGGATGATGGTGGCGCGGCGGTCGGTGCTGTGGAGAGCTATGTTTCTATATAGTGTAATTATTTTTCGATATGAGCCTGTTGAAAGTCAGTGATTTAGTAAATGAGGATTCTTTTTTTATATTTTATTTTTTGTTTTGCCTATCATGGTTTTTAGCTGCAGGGAAATAATGTTACGCATTTGGGGGAATTTATCGCGATATTGGAAAGAATGTTCGTGTTAATGGGTGATTTGGGCAGAACGCTGCCGCGTTAATTATACAAACCGTGAAAATCTGATTTCTTTTTTGTAATTTGAAAATCAATTTCTTACACACAGTATTTAAAATCATCTTTTAATTTTGTGATTAGAAGTAGGAATTCAAAAGGCTTTTAAATTTTAAAAATAAGTGTTTTCGTCCGTTTACGTTGACTAGAGGTCCATGGACATTAGGAGCACGTACATTTTGTGCTTTCACCGAAATATTTGTAGTGATGGGACATAAATTGCCTAATATCAACAAATCATATGATTAGTCCAACTAGGAGGATTTTTTCCAAGGTCCATCAGTTATTCAACAATTGGGCATTGTCCACTGCAAAATTAGGTAATGAATTTTTAATTAAATGCTTTATTTTATAAAATTTAAGTAAAACATTTGACAAGTGTAACTATGCTATTGTGCAAAACGGAACGGAATTATTAAAATTTACCACAATCACAGATTGCAATATAAAAGCACTTTTGTGTCCTATTGAAGCACCTTTTCGGCTGATAAAAGATAAATTGGCGGACAAGTTAGTGATAATATAAAAAATCGAAATTTTTTTCGTTGCTCAAGATCCACACTGATAATATTGCTGCTGTATGCCCTAGAGCTGACGAAAACCCTCCATATGGTTTGATTTCATTTTTAAGATGTTCTTAGATTTTATTACTCTTGTTTTGGTTGCGAAATGAAAGCCATCACAATCAGACATAATTTTATTTAAGTACCTATTTGAAAAGACGAGGAATTGAAAAATCCTTCAAGAGTAATTCTTGTCACGAGAAGTGTTTTCTCAAATTATATGTTAGAATTCGGCATATAAAATGTAGGTCCCCTCCATCAAATAAGAGGTGCGTTAGCGTTTGTCTTCTTTATAAATCTATTGTTCAAGCAAAGATTTTCAGGGAATAGTCCTCTGTCTGACCACTTTAAAGCAAAAATAGATAATATTTTTCGGCTTGTATTTACGATAATGAAAAATGTACACATTTGTTAAAAATATATTTAAAGAGGTACCAAATTAAATGTACGTCACCCCTTTACACCAGTAGTATAAGGGTTAAGTGTTCATGAACCTGGGGCCCTACTCTGTAATGCGTTTCGAAAGCAAATATTTTCGAAAACGAATATTTTGTACTCTCTCTTTCTAATGCGGATAAGAAATCTAGTACTTACGAATCCGCATTCGGATTTTTCGTACCTGGCAATGCGTTTCCGAATGTCATTAGCGTTCGAAAACGGAAATTTTGTTCCTACACCAAGAGAGGTAAGGGATTGCAATTCGAAGGTCGTTTTTAAAGGACACAAAAGGAAAATTGTGTTAAGTTGTGTGAAATACATAGATAAAATAATGGGTGATTTTTTTGAGGTTAGGATTTTCATGCATTAGTATTTGACAGATCACGCGGGATTTCAGACATGGTGTCAAAGAGAAAGATGCTCAGTATGCTTTGACATTTCATCATGAATAGACTTACTAACGAGCAACGCTTGCAAATCATTGAATTTTATTACCAAAATCAGTGTTCGGTTCGAAATGTGTTTCGCGCTTTTGACATGACAACGTCTTAAATTAGGTTGCGGCTGGGAGTCACTTATGAAAAAGTGTAACGCCCGGTAACGTTACGATGAGTCACCGAACGAGAGAGAGGCCCGCCGAATGCCTTGCGTCTCTCTCCCACTCAACTATGATCGGTCTGCCGCGCGCGCAGCACTAGAGAATTAGGCGCATTGAATCGGCGCATGCTTGTGTCTCTGTCTTTGTCTTTCTCGAACGTTCTTGGCGTTGGAAAAACAAGAAAGCGTCATAATACAAGTTCACACGTGTGGTTAAAGTATCGTCAGCTGTGTCTGTAGTGAAAATGTGGAGTGCTTAGATTCGTCATTTACAACAACTACAACAATAAAGGTAAATAATTGTACACTGATATTTCATTATCGTAAACTATGATTGATTGATTAATTGTTAGATTGACACAAAAGTTGAGAAACTGAGTTTATAGGTTATGTCATACTATTGATAAATGTTGATAGTGTTAAGTAAATTATTAGTTTAAAAAATTTGTGCAATTCTTATTTTCATTCAATTCCTTGTTCCTATTGTGCAATTTAATTATATTCATATCAATGAATATTCTACCGAGAAAAAGACGTTGTCACGTAAAATCTTCGCCCGTAAAACCGACTTTACAGGCAACCATTTTTTTATCGACAAATTTTGTTCAGCGATGAGGCTCATTTCTGGTTAAATGGCTACGTAAATAAGCAAAATTGCCGCATTTGGAGTGAAGAGCAACCAGAAGCCGTTCAAGAACTGCCCATGCATCCCGAAAAATGCACTGTTTGGTGTGGTTTGTACGCTGGTGGAATCATTGGACCGTATTTTTTCAAAGATGCTGTTGGACGCAACGTTACGGTGAATGGCGATCGCTATCGTTCAATGCTAACAAACTTTTTGTTGCCAAAAATGGAAGAACTGAAATTGGTTGACATGTGGTTTCAACAAGATGGCGCTACATGCCACACAGCTCACGATTCTATGGCCATTTTGAGGGAAAACTTCGGAGAACAATTCATCTCAAGGAATGGACCGGTAAGTTGGCCACCAAGATCATGCGATTTGACGCCTTTAGACTATTTTTTGTGGGGCTACGTCAAGTCTAAAGTCTACACAAATAAGCAAGCAACTATTCCAGCTTTGGAAGACAACATTTCCGAAGAAATTCGGGCTATTCCGGCCGAAATGCTCGAAAAAGTTACCCAAAATTGGACTTTCCGAATGGACCACCTAAGACGCAGCCGCGGTCAACATTTAAATGAAATTATCTTCAAAAAGTAAATGTCATGGACCAATCTAACGTTTCAAATAAAGAATCGATGAGATTTTGCAAATTTTATGCGTTTTTTTTTTTTAAAAAGTTCTCAAGCTCTTAAAAAATCACCCGATATAAGTAAGGAAATATTAATTTTATTCAAAATTTAAGCAAATAAATTTCATTACAGGGAATCATCAGCGAAAAATGTGCATACCAAACAAAAGTAATTTGAAATTATGGTGGAATTCATGTGTGCTCATCCCGATTAGCCAAATATATCTGACACAGCAATCGATCTCATGCGAGTGGACAGTTCCTCTCGAATAGCATTCAATACATACATATGTAATTGAAAGCGGTTTTTGATAGTATAAAGTTCTGTACAAAACTAAACAAAAGCAATACCCGTGTTTTGTGGGAGAATCTATCCATAGTATAGTAGGATTTTACACGAATAACAAAAACAATATCCATAGTATGAATAACACCGATAAAAGTTAGAGTAGAATCTTACTATGGATGGGTTTTTGACATTTATACGAGTCTCGAATGGATCTTATGTGATTTCGTTCTCAAATTTTGGTACGATTGATATTGCATTTGTATCTCGATGGCTGTGTTCGTTGAGTAGTTGTGCATTTGGAATCATGTGTGTTTTCCATTGGGGAAAAAATCAGTCTATTACTGTTGATATTATTTAGTTTCGTTAGTGAAAATGGACTAACTGGTCTTATTTTGCAAGAGAAAACAATAGAAAAGATAATTAAGTTTTGCTATGTTTCCACCAAAGGTTTATCTCAGTTTAGATTAAATAAATCTTTTTGGTTTTTCCACCGCACAAGAAGATTTAAAAATGATCAAATTTGACAGTGTTTTCTTAACTGCAAATAGTATTTCGATGTTTCTTATGAAGTGCAAGTGAGATAGTTTGATTCGTGTTAAACAATGAAAAAATGAATAGTTCAGCACAATATAAGAATATGCTACCTACTCTTTGTGCATTTTTTTTTAATTTGATTAAAATAAAACTATATTTTTTGTACACAAACATGCAAATAAACAGACCATAACGCATTAAAACCAACAGGTTTTTCTTCACAAATTTTGACTCGACTCCGATCCACGACCGGAATCGAGGAGAATCAAGCTCATTTTAACTCGATTCAGGTATATAAAGAATTTGGGCGAGCTTGAAGCTCGCTTCAACACCACATGTTAATGTAGTAGTCTACGAACAAACCCCCTCCTTGAAGCAATTGTTAAATTAACTTTTTTTTATAGAATCTCAATTTCTAGATGTGTTCTTACCATTTCTTCTTGAAAATTGTCCATTTTATTAGTTTTAGTTAGTTTTTTTGGCTAAGTTAATTTTAACATTTGATTTTCACAAAACTTTCTTCTATTTGTGTGTGTTTTTTTAATTAGTATTCTCACAGATCTTCTTTCAGTTGTACCAATTTTTAAATACAAAAATCTGGCTACTGCGGATCGTTTTGTTGGCAATTTCTCACTTTACTATATATGGAATACCAAAAAAACGCACTTAATGGTTAAAAAAGTAAAATAACTCACCCATTATGTTTACCTTCTATCAAACATTTCAAAAATATTTGATTCATCGCGTATTGTTCTATGTTCAAAACGTTCTCCTCTCCATTTTATTAACTTTTTATTGAACTTTATATTTTCTCTTTAAAAATTAATTTCAACTTCCTCGTCTTGTTTGTGATTTGTTTTTATTTTTTTTTTAACTTCCCAAAGGAAGTTATTGTAATGGGTCCGATTTATCAATTTTAAAATTTTGACATTTCTCGACGTTTCAAGGCCCCTAGAGTCGAAATAAAAGATTTTTAGAAAGATATCTGTGCGTGCGTGTGTACGTACGTTCGTACGTCTGTATGTTCGCGACGTTTTTTTCGTCGTCCATAGCTCAAGAACCAGAAGAGATATCGACTTCAAATAAATTTTGTTATACAGATAATAAGGCAGAAAGATGCAGAAATGGCTCTCAAGAAAATTGCGTGGGTGGTTTTTTTTACCATAGGAGTTTAAATAAAAGGTGAAAATTTTGGTTAAGCCTAAATATCTCATGAACCAATGACGCTAGAGACTTCAATTAAATTTTATATTATATATTGGAACGTAATACAAAACAAGTATATTTTTGGAAAAAAATCCAATTAAGGGTTTTTTTTATAAATCAAAAAAACTGAAAAAAAATTTGTCACCTCGAAAATTTTACGACTAAAATATGATTTCATCTTCAAAACAATTTTGTGCAAAGAAGAATAATGTATTTGACATCTGATAAAACTTGACAGTTTTTTTTTTTTTAAATAAAAACCTAAAAAAACATTACTCAAAGTTCGTAAAAATTGAATTTTGACTCAAATATCTTTTCAAGAACTTAAGATTAAAGCTTCAAACTTATTTTATCTTATAATAAATATTATTTTCAACATTCTGAAAAATGTTGAGAAAAAGCGAATTGACAGTTTTTGTACAAAAAATAAAAACCTAAAAAAAAATTTAATAAAAGGTGGTAAAAATTGATTTTCGACTCAAATATCTTTTCAAAACTTTGAAATATTGGCTTTAAACTACTTTTATCTTTCAAAAAATATTGTTTTCAACATTCGATAAAATTTTGAGAAAAATCGAATTGACAGTTTTTTTTTACAAAAAATAAAAACCTAAAAAAAAAAAACAATACTAAAACTTGGTAAAAATTTACTTTCGACTTAAATAGCTTTTCAAAAATTACAAATATTGGCTTCAAACTTATTTTATTTCACAGAAAATATTGTTTTCGATATTCATATTTCATTCGATATAAAAATCCAACAGTCCTTTTTTTCATAAAAAAATAAAATCAACAAAAAAAAGTACGCAAATTTGGTAAAAATTGATACATATAGACAAACTTTTTAGCAAGACAAATTGTCAGACGGGATGGGATGTTATCAGTGTGGGTCGCATCCCAGCCTCTTTTTTATTTTTGCTTTGACACATCTCATGAGAAATACTTCGAGACTCGGCAAATATATTCTATAAATAGAAAAAAGTACTAGATGATTGTTTTGTTCGATTCGAACATTTAACAGAGTACGAATTCATAAACGAATCGAATCGGATTGGCTTTCGAAACGCATTACAGAGTAGGGCCCCTGTATGTTAAAAATGTCCCTTTCCATTTTGGTCTGACATATCCTTAGCTGGTCAAGTGTGTATGCAGTCAAGCTCATTGTTTGTAGTCCGTAAACAAGGATCGGTGAAAAGCAAGGATCGGCAGAATAGAAGACTCAAAGATGTATTTTATTGTGTCTGCATTTTGGTCTAACTGTAAAATATGTTTAAGGAGCCAGAATTGTTTCCAGCTATTTGTGATGCGTCTGTTAACTTCTTTGTTTTCTTGGTCCTCAAATGATTTAGTTGACCCCAATATATTTAATCCTCAAATGATTTTAGTTGACCCAAATATATTTAATCATTTTCGTACTTATTTTTTTCTTTGTTCAACGTAATATCGTCTTTTTTGTGATTTGTCATGGCTTTAGTTTTCGATTTGTTTATTTGAAGTCCATAATTATTTTCTCTGTCATCAAAGTGGGAAAATTCATAAATAAAACTGTTTTAATTAAAAAGCTAAAGTCTACTTTTTCAAATCGGTTTGTCTGAACATCGAATAATTGATTATTTTGTACATCTTTTGAGCCCATTAGTTCCACAAACGTTTGGAAACATTTCTGAAATTAGTTTAAGAAAAGCGTGCTTGACGGATGAATCTGAAGTTCATTTTTGGTTTTTAATAGGTATTTACATCCTTCTATTAAAGATGCCGAGCATTGCTACCGTTCAGAAGAAGATTCTATTAGTTACACAATTGTATTGTATTGCATTGTATTGTATTGTATAGTCTTTATTCAATTATTAAGAAAAAATTACAATAATTACTTATAGCTAGTAATAATAATAACAAAAAAAGAGGCTGGGATGCGACCCACACTGATAACTTCCCATCCCGTCTATCGATTTGTCTTGCTTAAAAGTTTGTCTAAATGTATCAATTCTTACCAAATTTGCGTTCTATTTTTTGTAGATTTTATTTTTTTTTATGAAAAAACGGACAGTTGGATTTTTATAAAAAAATTACTGAATATAAAAAACAATATTTTCTGTGAAATAAAATAAGTTTGAAGCCAATATTTTTAATTTTTGAAAAGCTATTTGAGCCGAAAATCAATTTTTACCAACTTTTATTAATTTTTTTGTTTAGGTTTTTATTTTTTGTAAAAAAACTGTCAATTCGATTTTTCTCAAAATTTGTCCTAATGTTGAAAACAATATTTCTTATAAGTTAAAATTAGTTAGAAGCCATAATCTCAAATTTTTGAAAAGATATTTAAGTCGAAAATCAATTTTTACCAACTTTTGTTAAATTTTTTTTTCGGTTTTTAATTTTTTGTAAAAAAACTGTCAATTCTATTTTTTTCAAAATATTACTGAATGTTGAAACCAATATTTTTTGAAAGATAAAAGTAGTTTAAACCCATTTCTCAAAGTTTTGAAAAGATATTTGAGTCAAAACTCAATTTTTACCAACTTTTTTTTATTTTTTTTTTAGGTTTTCATTTTTTGCAAAAAAACTGTCAATTCGATTTTTCTCAAAATTTTATCAGATGTCAAAAACATTATTCTTCGTTGCACAAAATTGTTTTGGAGATGAAATCATATTTTAGTCGTAAAATTTTCGAAGTGACAAATTTTTTTTTTTCAGTTTTTTTGATTTATAAAAAAAACCGTTCATTGAATTTTTTTTCAAAAATATAATTGTTTTGTATCACGTTACAATATATAATACAAAATTTAATTCAAGTCTCTAGCGTCATTGGTTCATGAGATATTTAGGGTTAACCAAAATTTTCACTTTTTTTTTAAACTGCTATGGTAAAAAAACCACCCACGCAATTTTCTTGAGAGCCCTTTCTGCATCTTTCTGCCTTATTATCTGTATAACAAAATTTATTTGAAGTCGATATCTCTTCTGGTTCTTGAGCTATGGACGACGAAAAAAACGTCGCGAACGTACGGACGTACGGACGTACGGACGTACGTACACACGCACGCACAGACATCTTTCTAAAAATCTTTTATTTCGACTCTAGGGACCTTGAAACGTCGAGAAATGTCAAAATTTTCAATTTGTCAAATCGGACCCATTACAATAACTTCCTATGGGAAGTTAATTAAATAAATAAGTGACATTTTTTGTTTTGAAAAAAAAAAAAACAGAGTTAAATGTCACATCAAAGAAAATTAAAAACTTCAGTGAAAAACAAAAATTAAGTATTAAGTGGGCGAGCTTTTATATTTTTAATGACTTAAACTCTAATATTCTTATATAGGTAGATATATGTAGTTAAATTAAATGTTTTATTATTTAATTTTTAAAAAATATTTTATTAATTTTTACAGCTAACTAGATGTTAGCCGGAGTATCGGATCTTAAGAACTAACTTATACAAACTGAAAAATATTCTTTGAGACTTAAAATCTAGAGTAAAAAATACTAAGTCATCACTTTGAAATGTAAACACTCAATCGTGAGAATGTATCCATCAGATAGCATTGATCACAGTCGGATGTTTATACTTCATATTGGACTTGGGTTTGATATTTGATATGCATTTAACTCCTCCCTTCTTTTAAATTTTTCGTCCCGAAAAATAATCTAATTTAATGTTATAAACATCCTTTCATCAAATTTTTTTACTGGGAGAGTTTTTAATACAATGTTTTCTGTTTTTGGTATTTCGTTAATTACATTAATTTCTTTTTGTTTTTTACCCTTTTTTGCAAAAATAATGATTACAATAATTATTATCAAAATGTACAAAACTATATTATTAATGAAAGTTTGGTTGCCAATTGTTTTTATTTCTTCTATTTGTTTAATGTTTTCAAGATGTATTTGATCGATATTTAGTTTTATATTTGATTCTGTCAATTGTCCTTGGAATATTGATGGCAATGGTACATAATTGGTTATTTCTTTTGTTATAAAATTTAAGTTTCCAATATTTATTGAACAATTAGAAATTTGTACAACATAGGTTCCATTTAATGTTCTTGTTTTATTTTCACAATCATATAACTTTCCTTTGTAATTGTCTATAAAAATTAAATTTTCTGTTTCTTGTTCAATGCTTGTTTTAGTGTTAAATATATAAGTACAATTTGCATTCATACTGTTTAGTAGATTGGACATACAGGAATTTTGAGATAATTTGATGATTTGGTTTTGTTTACAAATTAAAATTTCTTGAACTTTAAAACATTTTTCTTTTATACCATACATTTCTTCTTTAGTAGCTAATATATCTAGATAGGGAATTAAAATTTGTTTATTATCTTTTGTTACTGGTCTAATTTTTAAATGGCTATAAGTTTCATTAGTAGTTATAGGCAATGAAATGATATAAAGAATCACTTCGTCTTTAATTGCAACGGAAGGGGTTGCATAATTCAATGCTTGTGCATCGTTACCGTAAGGTAAATTTTTAATGTCATTCAAAATTTGTGTTAGGTCTTTTTTACAGAGAAGTTTAGAATTTACTATTCCCTGTTTTGCCCAATTTATTGCATTTGAAATTTCTTCTAATTCTTCTTTTAACATTAATAATTTATTAAAAATTGCCTGCATAAAATTTTCATTAGGAATGTCGTTAAATCTCTTTAAAATAAATTTATAGTTTTCTATTATCTTGTTTGTGTTATCTAGTATGTCCCTATTGATTACATATTGTTTGTTGTTGTTTCTAATTTGTTCGTTTTGTTTGTTTATTAAATCGTCTAGGTCATAAGCGTCTGGTGTTCCAGCTAACCATTTCCAAGCGGATCCAATCCATTTAATGGATCTTCTATTGCGATGGGGTAATAAAAGTTCTAGTTCTTTTTCTATTTTGTTTTGTAGAAAGAGTATTTGTTGTTTTAATGGCGACGAATTGTTGAATTTGAGTAGAATGATTGGGATAGATGATCTTTGGACGGTAATAAAATCTGTGAGGTTTATCAAATGAATTATTTTAAAGCTGCCTTCTGTTATTTTTCCTTGTCCTAATTTTAATGATATTATCGGGGAGTTACTATATTCGTAGATGTTTATGTCTGCAAATGTAAACATTATACAGATAGCGATAGATCTGAAAAGAAATATAATTAATCGTTTTTAATATTTGTTTTATGTATTTTCCTTCCTGTCATAGTTGTAATTGTTACTCTATGATCATTTTTTACTATTTCTTTAATAAATTTTTGTTTTAATTTTCCTTTTCTTCCTGGTGCTTTTACATAAATAATATCTCCGGGTTTATATTTTTTTGGTTTTTCCCTGTGTTTATTTTCATAGTTTAATCTTTGTTGCTGGATTCTTTCTATTAAATCCTTAGTTCTTATGTTTGTTTCTTCTCTGGCTTTGTTTAATTCTTCTAAAGAGTTTGATGGTTTTCTTCCAAAAAATATATTTGCTGGAGTTTCTTTTACTGTTGAATGTATTGTATTATTATATCTGTCTGTTGCTATTGCTGCTAATTCTTTAATTGGCGTTAAATTATATTCCTTTTGTATACACCGTATTATTTCTTGAATGGTTGAGTGGACTCGTTCCACCTGTCCATTTACTTCACTTCTGCTTGAAGGTGTCAAATAAATGTTAATACCTAAATTTGATAAAAAGTCTGTTATGATTGGGCTGGTTAAAGCTTTATCTCTATCCATTACTAAGAGTTTAGGAGTCGTATAATAGTATATGAGTTCAAATACTTTGTCTTTAAGATAAACTGCAGATTTGTTTTCTATGGGAAATATTTTTGTAAATTTAGAAAATTTATCTATGGATGTGAGAAATAGTTGTCCGTCTAGTTCCATAATGTCAATGTGAACTATTTCAGTTGGGTAGTTTGGAACGGGGGTTCCCTGGAGTTCTTTTTGTGTTGGATGACGGTCATATTTATTTTCCTTGCATATTTTGCAATTTTTTTAAAACTTCTTTTATTTTCGTATTCATGTTTGGGAAGTAATACTCTTGGATTATTTTTTCTTTATTTTCTTTTATACATCTATGAGCTTTCCTATGCTCTTGGTGGATTATTTCTACAATTTGTTCTTCATCGATTAAATCTGTTACTACTTTTTGTGTAAATCTTATTTTTAAACTTTTATTAAAGTTTTCTTTATAAACTTCTTGTATAAGTTGCATTAACTTTTCTGGAGCTTTTAGTCCATTGATTATATCTGGTCTCATTTCATTCTTAAATATATTTTTTATAATTTCCGCATTAAAAAAGTTCTTTATTATAGTTTTCCTATGATATCCAGGATGTGGTAGTTCGTATATTCTGTTTTCTTCTTCTCCTTCTATGATTATTACCTGATTTTTAAAGACATTGAGTGGGGCTTCTGTGCATATAATTAAGTCTGTATTATCTTCTTCGGCACTGTGTTGTGTCATTAAAGTTGATGCTGGGTTACATTCACTAATATTCATTCTTGATAGTGCATCAGCAACGTGGTTTGTTTTTCCTGGTTTATAAATTAGCTCGTAGTTATATTCTTCGAGTCTCGCTTTCCATCTTTTTAGTTTAGAATTATAATTTTTGTTGCTTAGAGAAAATGTTAGAGGTTGGTGATCAGTTATTATTTTAATTTTTTTTGCTCCATAGAGATAATTTCTTAGGTGGTCTAATGCCCATATTATTGTAAGCATTTCCTTTTCATTTGTAGCGTAACCTTGTTCTGTTTTGTTTAAGCTTCTGGAGATGAAAGTTATCGGTTTATCTTTACCTATTTCACCTTGAGATAGTACTGCGCCTAATGCGTAGTTCGAAGCATCTACTGTTAATATAAATGGTCTGTCAAAATCGGGGAATATTAATATATCGGTTGATATCAAGTAGTTTTTTAGGTCATTAAAGGCTTTCCTTTGATATTCATTAAATTTGATCGGTACCTTTTTTGATTGATTCTTACTAATTCTCGCATGTTCACCTGATGTGAGAAGGGTTAATGGTTTTGCAACTTTTGCAAAATCTTTAATGAAACGTCTGTAGTAGGATGCTAATCCTAAAAATGATTTTAATTCTTTAAGGTTTGTTGGTTCTTGGGTATTTTGAATAGCTTGTATTTTTTTTGGGTCTGCTCTGATACCTTTTCCCGAAATTATAAAACCTAAGTATTCTATTTCCGTTTTAAGAAATTCTGTTTTTTCTAAGTTTATTTTTAAATTTGCTTTACTGAGTTTACCTAAAATGAGTTTAATATGTGAGAGATGTTCTTCAATAGATTTACTGAATATAATTATATCATCAATGTACACGTAGCATATTTTTCCTATGCATTCCTTAAGTACATCATCTATCATACATTGAAATATTGCCGGGGCATTTTTTAATCCGAAAGGCAATCTGAGAAATTCATATTTTCCGTTAAGGGTAGAAAAAGCAGTTTTTTCTATATCCTTTTCATTCATTAGTATTTGATGGAATCCCGACGTTAAGTCAATAGTTGTGAAGAAATTAGATTCTCCTAGATTCGCAAGAATAGTTCCTATATCGGGTATAGGATATGTATTTGCTATGGTAACTGCATTTAATCTTTTATAATCAATTACCATTCTGTATTTTCTTTCGCCATCCTTATTCAGTTTTTTGGGTACAATCCAAATAGGAGCGTTATATGGTGAAGTTGAGGGTCTGATAACATTGTCTCTTAATAATTTCTTAATTTCTTTGTCTATTTCTTGTCTCATACATACTGGGTATGGATATAATTTTGCATAAATAGGGGTGTCTACACAGGTTTTGATTTCTGCTTTTACGTTTGTTACGGCAGTGATTTTGTCATCTGGTTTAGTGAAAATGTTTGAAAATGTATTTAAAATATTATTGAATTCCTGTCTTTGTAAGGAGTTAAGTAAATCGTTACTTAAAACTGAATTGACGTCAACTGACCGTCTTATTTCTAAAGGTATCACTATACCTGGATGAATAGTTAAAATAGATTTATTTCTATCAATAATTGCTTTCAGTTCTCGAAGTGTATCATCTCCAATGATACCATCGAATGAAGTTAATGAGGGTAAAATGTAAAATTTTATTAAAGTATTGTTTCCATAAGTTGAAAATATTTTTCCTGATGCTGATTTTTCAATTTTTACCTTTCCTCCTACTGAATTAATATAAAAAGGTTTTTCTAAGACTATTTGTTTAGCAGTATGTTCCGGTTTAATAAAATTTTTGTTAGCGCCTGTATCTATGAGAAAATTTAAACATTTTCCATTTGGTGCATTATATTTTATGTAGGGAGTTCCGCTGACCCTATCATGAGAAAATTTAGTTCCTGTCCTTGTAGTTCATTTGTGTCATCGAATTCTTCATAAAGATGTTCTGAGTATTGTTCCATTTCCCTATTTTCTTCAACATTGGTTTGGAATACTCTTTGTTGTTTTGGAGGTCCTGGTGGAGCGTCATTGTTTGGTATTGGCCTTTTATATTGTTGTGGTGGTGATTGCTGTTGTTGTTGATGATGATTTGTATTCCATCTATTTTGGTTCCAATTATTCTGAGGGCTCGACTGAGTAAATTGTCGTGGTCGATTCATATAATTTATTTGTCTAGTCTGAATGCTTCTGTCTACATCCATCGGTTCTGGTCTAGGTTGTCTAGGTGGTGGTACAGGTCTGTAGTTATTGTGCTGTTGTCTATTCACGTGAGAATATAACACATTTTTTTGTTGTTGCGTTAATTGATGTTGTCTCGATTGCGAGTTTTGCATTGGTTGCGGATACGTAAATTTTCTTGGATTTTGTATTGGAGGTACAAGAGAGTTATGAGGGACTACTATTGGATTAGTAGAATTACTACGCGTAAAATTGGTAGCTCTGTAACTCATATTTTGTAATTCAAGACATGCTGAATATGCTTCAGGCAAAGATTTTGGATTTTTTATAGCTATGAGTCTAGATAAATCGCCGTTAAGGCCCCTGATGAAGGTATCTAATGCTCTATTTCTATGACCTTCAATAGTGTTAGCCATTGTTTCCAAGCTTAAACACTCGGTTTGTACTTTATTTATTATGAGGGTTAACTGGTGGTTTACTTCACCGAAATATTCGTCGATTGTTTTTCTTCCTTGATATAGGGAATATAGTTGGTACTCAAGTGTTCGTATATCTCGTTTGTCTGCATAATGCAGTGACAAACATTTCTTTATGGACGTCCAGTCCTCGTCAGGTATGTTGTAAGCGATTAGAGCAGTGTCTGCTTCATCTGTAATTTTTTGTCTTATAGACCTTATAATTGCCCTATAAAGTGGCTTCTTTTTAATAACCTTATAATCTTCTAAAACGTTTTCAACTGATTTGACCCACGAAGCGTATTTTGTCGGGTCACCATTAAAGAGTCGTATTTCTTTAACAGGATCGGGAATTCTATTTTGGGATTGCAAATCCGCTTCAGAAGTTGGTCTGGCCAAAACTTCCGGTTGTTCGATTAAGAACTGGGATTGCGTTTGCATCTGCAGGAATTGCCTTTGCAGATCAGTTGTTGCTTTAATTGAAGCATTAATTGAACCGGTAAGGTTCATAATATCAGCTTTTAGCTGATCAACAGTTGCTTCTAGTGACATGTTTAATTATCTTTTTTCTTTTCTTTACCAATATAAGTATTTTAATTTTTAAATTAATATTTTCAATAATAAGAGTATTATTTTGAACAACAAAATCTATAATAAAATAATTTCAATAAAATAATTTCAAAAACCTAATAATAATATAATAATATAATAATATAATAATATAATGATATAAGATGATTTCACCCAATTTCCATTTAGTTACATTACTGGACCTGTTGTTCTGATATTGATGCTCTTTGTAGCTTTCATTAATTGTCTGTTGATAAGATTCTTCCTTAAGAGGCTTTCCACTTCACAAGAACACTTATTATTATTTGTCTCTTTTCTAATAAGCCTTTTCCTTAGAATTTACTTGATTTTTCTTATTTTTATTAATTAACAGTTATTGCTTGTTTTTCTTTTTTATTTTACACTTTTTAAGCTTGCATTTATTTTCAATTATTTTATTATTATTTTTTTCTTTTTTCCACAGGTTTCTTTTCTTAGATTTGTATTTATTTGATTTTCTTTTATTTTATCAATTAGAAGTTGTTGGTTGTTTTTTCCTTTTATTATTTTACACTATTTAGGCTTGCATGTATTTTCACAAAATTATTTTATTTAGCTCTTTTATTTTTGGTTTAAATATTTTGTACTTATTTGAAATGTATTATTTTTATTTATTTCAAAAATTCTTTTCACTTACACTAAAATAATGTTCCTAGTCATCGCAACGACTTAGCGGGACAACGCAAGGAATAAGTCCTATTTTTAAGGTGAGAGAAATTTCTTTCTTCACACTCGATGGGAGCAAGTAGTTAGCGTTGTTCAAGCCGAGTTGTTCCCTTTTGTTTGCAAATTTAAAATTCTTTGCGCACTACTAATGGCTCGGATTCCTCTTGAAACTGTTATTCACTTTCACTTTAACTGAGGGTTCGTCCTTTTTCCAGGCTCAGACGCACGTTTCCGCACGAGATTTATAAAGTGTTTTTTACGAAAAACTACCGTCCCTGCTGCTCGGGAGCCAGTTAAATTAAATGTTTTATTATTTAATTTTTAAAAAATATTTTATTAATTTTTACAGCTAACTAGATGTTAGCCGGAGTATCGGATCTTAAGAACTAACTTATACAAACTGAAAAATATTCTTTGAGACTTAAAATCTAGAGTAAAAAATACTAAGTCATCACTTTGAAATGTAAACACTCAATCGTGAGAATGTATCCATCAGATAGCATTGATCACAGTCGGATGTTTATACTTCATATTGGACTTGGGTTTGATATTTGATATGCATTTAACTATGTATATATTTATTTTTTTGTACTTCAAAGAAATTATGTACATAAATCAATTCATTTATTTGAAAATTCAAGACAAGAAGATATAGTGAACTATAAACCAATCAAAATCCATTTATATAAAAAGAAAATTATCAGTGATGATGCTGTATTCTCGAATAAGTGTATAAGATTAACAATTAAATAATTAATGGCAACACAACTTTAATTTGCTCGTGATTAAATTTAAAAAGCCAAATTTTTACTTTTCTTAAGAAAATAGGCAACGATCTGATGGATCGTATATCGGCAAGAAAGAGTTCCTGAAATGAGTGGTTCAATAAGAAGGAATACAAACGACAGAACTAAAGACGCTACGTAGATTCTGAAAATCATAGATTGGGCTTTGTAAATTGCCACTTCTTAAAAAGAAAAGTTTCAATACTTTAAAATAGAAAAGATGTTTTATTGGCAGAATTTGTAATTTTTGAAGAGTTCAAATGAATGGGCAAAACGGTTGCTCCTACAAATTTTTCTTATAACCTACTTTTGCAGGACAGAAAGAGGCTGAATTTTTGAATGGTACGCACTACCCCAACAACTTAACCCATACCCTAATTTAGAGTGAAAAATTCCAAAATAAACCATACGCAAAGTTTTACTATCTAAGAATTTTTCTAGGTGATACATGGCACGAAGAGATGACTGAAGATACTGTTTCAGTTTCAAAATGTGATAAGACCAGCTCATATTTTGATCAAAAAGGATACCAAGGTATCTAAATTGATCAACGACATCAATCTTGAAGCAAGACGCATTGCAAGTATATTCAGAATTGAACCAAATTTTTGAGCTAGCAGGATCGCATATACAAGTAAGGTCACAATGTCGTTCACAATTAGAAACATGAAAAACAACATCCAGATCAGGACATTCACGGGAACTCAAACTAAAGTACATAAGTTTGGTTTTATTACTGGCAGTTAGCTTATGACAGGCAAACCATTTGCGTAAATTATAGGGTGTCCCAAAATTAACGCAAGAAATCTTGCGTTAATTTGAAACAAGTTGATATACAGATCAGTGTGGGTCGCATTTTGTTTGACCCCAAATATCTTACGAAAAAATTAAATTAAGCAATTAAATTTTATATTATATAGGGCGTCCCAAAATTAACGCAAGAAATCTTGCGTTAATTTTGGGACAGCCTATATTAACATCATTATTAATATCTGCAATTAAATTCAAAGGGTTATCTGAAATATATGCAATACCCAAATCATCAGCAAAAGCTTTCACTTTACCGGAAAAACTTTGATAAAAAAGAGAGTTTATGTAAACAAGAAATAAAATAGGTCCAAGGACAGATCCTTGGGGAACACATAGGTTAAGAAAATTACTCGTACTTAAGCTTTCACCAATTTCAACCTTTTGCAATCTATTTTTTAGATATGATGTGAACCAACTTAGGATGAAGCCACGAAATCCCGCACTAAACAATTTGTCCAAAAGAACATTGTGGTCCACCATGTCAAATGCCTTCGTTATGTCTACAAATAGACTGGCGCGTGATTTTTTGTCATCTAAACCTTTGTTGATTAATGAGCAAACAGCCATGACTGCATCTTCAGTAGACAGACCATCCCTAAACCCAAGTTGATCAGGACTGAAAAAACTTATAGCCTTAAAATAATGCAGCATACGACTCTTCATTGCTTTTTCGAAAGCTTAGAGATTGAAGATAGTAAAGAAATAGGTCTTTAATTATTTTTTTCCTTTCTACCGCCCTTTTTATATAAAGGAATTACGTGGGCCACCTTTAATTTTTCTAGAAATTAATTAATCGTCCTTTGCAATAATGACTTATTAAAATCTTTGAGAAATCCAAAATTCAAAGAAGCCTTAGATTGTTTCTTAGAAATGGATTGGGAAAATCACTAGATATGCAATGTTCTTGAAAACAAGAAGGTATTTCTGATTTTAGATGAAAAATGTTTTTTCAACTTGTCGTGAAAATGGAAAAGATATTTCTTCAGTGCAGTCACAAAGAAGTTGACACAAGACAAATTTACCACATCAGCAAGTCAAAACTATTAGTAAAAGCATCAAACACTTACATTTTAGTTATTTTGCTAAGGAACATGCACAGGTATTGAAATTTGGTAATCATCTGGAACCGTAAAGTCGAGAGATGCCAACTGCATAAATTGCACACAATTTCAGGCTGTCATGCTTTGCCTGCTTTTTATGCATATATCTCTCTGTTAAATCAATAATTTCACAAAATTTGGTCAAATTACGTCATCTTAGTCGCTGATTCATGACATTTCTAACTTCTTCAATTTCATAAACTAATAACGCTAGAGACTTGAATTAAATTTTATATTATGTATTGCAACGTGATACCAAACAAATATATTTTTGGAAAAACAATCCAATTAACGCTTTTTTTTATAAATCAAAAAAAACTGAAAAAAAGTATTTGTCACCTCGAAAACTTTATTGTTGGTGATTTTAAAATTTTTAAAAATTATTCAACTTGCAACTGTTTTAAAAAACACGAAAACCTACAAACTTTTGAGCAAGACAAATCTACAGACGGAATGGATCGCGCTTGGTGATAAGAAAACTGATAAGTATAATTAATGTTACCATCGTTAATTTAAAGATGAGTTAGTAATCATTCAAACGATTACTTTCATAAAATCATAAATTAACACACCATGCATTCATTGATTGATGGCAGTACGAAGTACGACGGGTCAGCTAGTTAAAAACAAATCAATTTGATAAATCTTTAAGTAATTTTGCTATACTCTTGCCATATAGTCTTATTCGATTTTATCGTTGATTTTATATCTTATAATTCCACAAAAGAAACACAACTTAATTTAATTCAAGTCTATACAAAAATTTAAGTACTTTTTTTCATATGGTTCAAGTTTTCCAATAAAATCATTATTAAACTAAGGAAATAATCCTATACCAGCGAGAAGCAGATGCAGAGGAAGGAAGTAACCTAAATGTCGTAAAACTTATACTTTATGCCCAGAAATATAGATAAATACTGTCTATGGATGGCACTCAATTCAATTAATTCGCAATAATTCGGTAGTAAAATTTCGCCATCAAATTCTCTTAAACATAATAACATCGCCCATCATCATCATCGTCACTAACATCACCCAAAGACCCATTGCCATCACCATCAACATCAACATGAACATCAACATATCATTATCATCCCCATTGTCAACTTGGTTTGATGACGATCGTAAAAATCTCATCCCGACCCTGGCGACAACAACGAAGACGCGAATTCAACCTTCGCATGTTTATGTCAACTTTCCTTCTCTCTCTTTCTCTCGCAAAGGTCGGATGTCATTCGAATTTTTTACAACTTCCCCAATTCTTTCCCAACCCCGCATCATCTCATCATAAACTCCAAGACACATGATACGCAACTTAAGCTGTTTTCTTCGTAGCATGGAATGGCGTGGCATGGCGTGCCGACGGACATCTTGAAATTTAGTGTCAATTTTTACAACCGCAATGACAATCTTTTCACACAAACTGCTGCGGCATATGCCAAAAGTTGCCCCATTCCCAAGTTCCATCAATCCCATCATCAGAGTCGATGACTTTATGTGCAAGGTGGTTAAATATTATAACCCTGAATTTACTTATATATCAGACACATTCCTGAAGCTTCGGGGTGGATTATGGAGAGTTGAAGCTTCAATTTGAGTGCGTCACTCGTCATTACCGACGTTGGTATTGTCGTCGCACATCAATAAAATAATTGTCACCGGATAAACAATTAAATTGAGGTTAGAAGCGATCGTAAAAATGTCCATAAAAATGCTATAAACTATGTAACTGCTTTCGTCCTTTTTCGCACATCAGGATATTCTTGTACCTACACTGAAATACCAAACAACAACAATGATCATCAAGTTGACTGAATTTTACGAGTATTTGTTTTAGCAGATGTTTAGCTTTAGGAGGAGTTTTGGAGTGTGTCGCTTCTATGTAGTAGCGGCTAAAATCCAGATCCTGACGAAAGGATAACAGAAGGATTCACACTAAAAAGTCGTAAAAGAATTAAATCCGAGACAATACGGTGTCTGTTTTGTGTTGGTATATAGTGAAAAAGGTGCGTCAAAAGGACACCAATTTAATAATCTCTCTATTAGTAGATAAGTGATGATGGACCTTCAAAGAATAAAACGTTTACGGCCCTGTTGGGTTTTAGCCTTTTTGAACTTTTTTACTACTATTTAATCTTTTTGTGTTTGACAAAATGTCGTAGTTCTTATGACCAATTAGGTATAGGTATAGGCTTTAATTTTGGGTCCCTGAAAACTCAATTTACAACAACTTTTTGACACTTTGGCATCAGTATGCATTTAAAAACCTGACATCTTTAAAAGCTTGAACTACTTAAAGAACAAGACTGTTGCTCCTGTGTCGTGTGTCGTGTGGCGAAGGCGGCATTGTTCGACACACAACGTGCGGGTCATAAAACAAATTCCCAGACGGAAAATCCCTGATTATTATGATTATCTGCGCTTGGAATTTTATGTTTTCCTTCACTTTTTCCTTGGGAAACCCTCTTCTTATTTTTATATCCTTTGGATGATGATGACTCTTTGATCCGTCAATATGAGGGTTGCGAAAATATGTGCATATTTTATTTTATATTTAATTTTATCACTTTTACAAGGTATTGTGTGTTGTGGAGCAAATTTTATGTTATTTTGTTATTACGACAAGGACTTAAAAAAAAAGCAAAGGACGAAACCACCACACAGGCTTCGCGACTACGATGATGTTGGTGCATGTTAAATGATTTCTATAATAATGATTGTACGATGATGCTGATGTTGTGATGAAAATAAAAAAAGGTGTAAAATTGTGCTCAGTCGGGTGGTAAATGGACTTTTGGTTGTTTTATGTTGATGTTTATGTTTTGAACATTTCTTTTATGAGTTTGAGCTTTGATTTTATTAACGTTTATTTATTTTTTGTATGAAAAGAAAAATGGAATATTTTTGGCGAAGGATTCTTTTTATAAATTTCGAGGAAAACAATATTTTGATTTTGATAGCTTAGCCTAAAATACCAATAAGAGGTTTTATTGTGAATAGCCCTTTATATGGGCAGTTGTCATTGGTGAAGTTTTCATATTTTGATATTTGACGAGTAACCATTTTTATAATAGTACTGCAGGTCATGCAGAAGTTTAAGAAGACATTTTTTAAGCTGATAATTAATCAGCGTTTCCATGGCCCAAAAAAAAGGAATGTTCGTGGTATTGGTCGATAATGTGAGCGAGAAGAAGGAAGATATAAAAGCTATAGCAGCGGTTTCGCTGAAGAACTTGGGGGGGGGGCAAGGTGGAATTGGCGTAAACTGCCTTGTAAACAAATGGAGCATACAAAAGAAGCGTAATTGACAACAAAGGCAGGGACTGAAGAAGAGAGAGAATTCATCATGTTTCTTACGAAAAACCAAAAATTCTTACTGTCCTTAGGATACTTATAAATAAAAAAGAGGCTGGGATGCGACCCACACTGATAACTTCCCATCCCGTCTGTCGATTTGTTTTGCTTAAAAGTTTGTCTATATCCATCAATTTTTACCAAATTTGCGTACTATTTTTTGTAGATTTTATTTTTTATGAAAAAAAGGACTGTTGGATTTTTATAAAAAAAATTACTGAATATCGAAAACAATATTTTCTGTGAAATTAAATAAGTTTGAAGCCAATATTTTTAATTTTTGAAAAGCTATTTGAGTCGAAAGTAAATTTTTACCAAGTTTTAGTATTGTTTTTTTTTAGATTTTTATTTTTTGTAAAAAAAACTGTCAACTCGATTTTTCTCAAAATTTGTCCTAATGTTGAAAACAATATTTCTCATAAGATAAAATTAGTTAGAAGCCATTATGTAAAGTTTTTGAAAAGATGTTTGAGTCGAAAATCAATTTTTACCAACTTTGAGTAATGTTTTTTTTTAGGTTTTTATTTTTTATAAAAAAACTGTCAATTAGATTTTTCTCAAAATTTTATAGAATGTTGAAAAAAATATTTCTTAAAAGATAAAATTTGTTCAAAGCCAATGTCTCAAATTTTTGAAAAGATATTTACGTCGTAAAACAATTTTTACCAACTTTTATACATTATTTTTAAGTTTTTATTTTTTGTAAAAAAAACTGTAAATTCGATTTTTCTCAAAACTTTTCCTAATGTTGAAAACAATATTTCTTATAAGTTAAAATTAGTTAGAAGCCATTATCTCAAATTTTTGAAAAGATATTTGAGTCAAAAATCAATTTTTAACAATTTTTGTAAATTTTTTTTTTTTCGGTTTTTAATTTTTTGTAATAAAACTGTCAATTTGATTTTTTTCAAAATTTTACTGAATGTTAAAAACAATATTTTTTGAAAGATTAAAGTAGGTTAAAGCCAATATCTCAAAGTTTTGAAAAGATATTTGAGTCGAAAATCAATTTTTACCAACTTTAAAACATTTTTTTTTGGTTTTTATTTTTTGTAAAAAAACTGTCAAATCGATTTTTCTCAACATTTTTCAGAATGTTGAAAACAATATTTTTTATAAGATAAAATAAGTTTGAAGCCTTAATCTTAAGTTTTTGAAAAGATATTTGAGTCGAAATTCAATTTTTACCAACTTTCAGTAATGTTTTTTTAGGTTTTCATTTTTTATAAAAAAAACTATCAATTAGATTTTTCTCAAAATTTTATCAGATGTCAAAAAACATTAGTTTTCGTTGCACAAAATTGTTTTGGAGATGAAATCATATTTTAGTCGTAAAATTATCGAGGTGACAAATTTTTTTTTCAGTTTTTTTGATTTATAAAAAAAACCGTTATTTGGATTTTTTTCCAAAAATATACTTCTTTTGTATCACGTTACAATATATAATATAAAATTTAATTCAAGTCTCTGGCGTCATTGGTTCATGAGATATTTAGGTTTAACCAAAATGTTTTCCTATTTTTTTAACTGCTATGGTAAAAAAAAACCACCCACGCAATTTTCTTGATATCCCTTTCTACATCATTCTGCCTTATTATCTGTATAACAAAATTTATTTCAAGTCGATATCTCTTCTGGTTCTTGAGCTATGGACGACGAAAAAACGTCGCGAACGTACAGACGTACGAACTTACGTACACACGCACGCACAGATATCTTTCTAAAAATCTTTTATTTCGACTCTAGGGGCCTTGAAACGTCGAGAAATGTCAAAATTTTCAATTTGACAAATCGGACCCATTACAATAACTTCCTATGGGAAGTTAACTAGGTTGCGCAATAGTCCGCTGAGAACTAGGGCCTAGTGACTTACAGTTTTAAGCTATTTCCTTGGGCGAGTAACGTCGTTAGTGTGGAGGGAACTTACAGTTTTAACCCTCCGTCTGACACCTATTTCAAAACCTTCGGACCGACACATGTGCCTGGCTGGACCCCTATAGATTTACATTCATTTATATGAAAATATGTGATGCATTCAAACTTATTTTTCTCCCAAACGTTTACTCTTTTTTAATAGTTACTTATGTTAATATATTCTGCATATAATTTTGAACTTACCGTAAAGATAAAATGATTAGTAAGACAAATAGATTTGAGAAAAAAAAGTTTTATGTTTTATTTTTTTTTTTGTATTTTATTTCGAAAAATATTACATTTTTGAGGAATATAAGATTGATTACTGATGAAAATGCATTTTTATGCATTTTCATCAGTAATGCAACAAAAGCAAATATATTTGATTTTCGAATGTTGTTGACACACTGGATTTTTGCAGACTGAACAAAAAAAACGAGTTTTTCGGCGTTGTTTTTCCTCTTGTAAACAAAGTCTACAATCTCGCCGCCCTTTTAGAGTATCAGCCCCGCTGGTATGGGCATCCATAACGTTAATAGCTGGAGGTTTAATTGGCTTACCAAAAAATGCTTCAATTGCCGAACGAGGACAAAACTGCGATATAATATGAACATTGTTCATTCGATTCTCCACGTTTCCAAGAACCAATGATTTGGAAAGTGTAGACAGAAAAGTGCGCCTAGCGTCCTTTTTGTTTAGTCCATCCAGTTCTTTGCAGATGCAATAAGCAGCTAATGCCATGACATCTAACATGTTGCAAAAAAAGCATATGTCCATCGTCTGGTTGGTCGTTTTGAAGTGAAATGGGTAACCATTTGATCCATGCAATCGACGCCTGCCTTGTTTGAATTATAAAAAAGAATCGCTTCCGGTTTCATCGCTTCGCCTCTACAATCTTTTGAGTAATGAACTGTTGAAAGTAAATTTACAGCCTTGTTCTTTTTTGGCACATAGCTACACACTGATACCAAGTTTTCATGAAACCCAAAAAGAGAAGAAAGTAAAGGACGCGAAGAATTCTTCTTCATTTCTTCTGGTAAAAATCTTTTATTTGATCGAACTGTGCCAACAAATGCAAGCCCAATACCAGCAAGTCGCTTCGTGCCTTCCAAAGTGGTAAAAAAATTGTCAGCTACTAGAGTTCGACCGGTATTACTGTACCGATTTGCAAGTTGTAGCAAAACATTCTGCCCTTGATTTGATTCACGCTCCTCTCCTTCGCCTCTGCCAGTGTAAAGTTTTCCTTCCAAAGGATATTTTGTTTTTGAATCACATGCCCACCAAATTTTAATTCCATATTTTGCTGGTTTTGACGGTATAAACTGAGTAAATTTAGTCTTACCCCGATAAGGAAAGAGTTGTTCGTCTACAGTTATCGTCTCATGTGGTTCATAGTTTTTTGCGAGGTTCTCGTTCAAGAAATTCCATATATCGCGAATAGGGGCAGCTTTATCTGATCTTTGACGGAACTCACGCGTGCGACCATCATCAAAACGTATATATCGTGGCAAGGAAACGCTTATAAGACATAGCTGCTCGGAATATAGGTAAGGCATCAGAACGCCACAACACTGATGAATCTTGCATATTATTGTGCGAAACACCACCAGCTAAAAGAATCCCAATAAATGCATCAAGCTCAGTGCTGGTCAAATCGCTCCAAACTCTTGGTTTTGAAGTTGGGTTTTCGTGATTCCACTTGTTTGTCGCATTTTTGGCATATCGATTTGTTTCAGTTATTATGATAAAAGAAATGTTAGGTGTAAAAAATTTTTTGAATACCTCAATAGGAATCGAGTTTTGTTCTTTTGGTCCAGCTCTAAGTCTCATTACATTGTGTTGGCGCAAACGAACAGCAGCATCTGGCTCATCTTTCTCCCATTTTGTGCCGTCCTTACCGTAGAAGCAATTATTATTTTGCTGGGCTTCACTTTGCATGTCACCCAATTCTTCTTCCTCTTCATCACTATCCAGCAGTTCATTTGGTTCAATCACCAAATCGTCCTCGATATCGGATGCGTTGTCCTCAGGCACATAATCCAAATCATTTTCAGTGTCTTCGACATGGAATGAATCTCCTTCTTCGTTCCAATCGGCATTTTCATTTAGCATGTCGTTGACCAAAGCCGTTGACAATCGCGAATAAAAACCCGCACCATTGGAACGACTGCGTAATCGCGTGTTATAGAAAAAATTTACTTCATCACCCATTATGATAAAAATGCAATCCAAAAAAAATTAATCACAAGAAATCTACCACAAAATATATATTGTTTTGGCAAAATGTAACTCATACAAAATATGAATACAAATAGATTCACTATCACCTGTCAATCAACCATAAAATAGAAACAATAGACAACGCAAAATTATGCACGTCATCCGTCATCCGCCATCCGCCAAAGAGTAGCTGCACCCAATATGACGAATACACACACAAAATATAGACATGATGTGTTCATGTAAATACAAGCACATTTTGTATGTGCTTGGTAAAAACAAAATGCAGTCTGTAAACTTTTAAAATACATATTCCATTGATTTTTGTACAAAATCAATAGGGGTCTGGCTAGGCCCATGTGTCGGTCCGAAGGTGTACTTTTTTAAAGTCCTTATAAGATCCTTTGTAAGGACTTTTCAAGTCCAATATTCTTATAAATCGATAGCCAATAAAATTTTAGGAAGCTACCTGAAAGCACAAGTTGCTAGCTAAACTAGAAATGCATTAAATTTACATTTGAAAACGAAAAATGCCTGGCCAGACCCAGGGGTCAGACCGAGGGTTAAGCTGATTCCGAACGCCTAATTCGAGAAAGCACTTTTCAAGATAAAAATTACTCTTGAAGGATTTGTCAACTCCTCGCAAGAGGAAGAATACGTGAAAAAAAACTGTAGGTGGCACAGGCAGGGTTTGAACCCAAGACCGCTAGCATGACAGTACTATGCAATAACAATCGCACTACGGGTACAACACTATCTTTAGGATATTGCAACTTTTGCCGTAATATTTGATCATGCAAAAATTTGGTCCTTCAAATATGGGCTTTCGGTTTTCCTGAGTTGGGTTGTGTCTTAAATACTCTTTTTCTAACTGGATTTATTTAACATTAGAAGCTAATAGATATGAAACTATGGTAAATGGGGCTTTTCGCTATTCTTCATTCTTCAAGACGTATGTAAGTAACAGAAGTGGCGCATTAATGGCATAGGAGTGCCTCGAAACCACCAACCAATGGTTGCTAACCATAAGAATACGAAAATCTGCAGTTCGGACTTCGGAGCAACAATTAAACACTCGAATGCTTAAGTTCAATAAAGATAGACTTAAGGATCCCTCTGTTAGCAATAACTTTCACAAATATTGAACGCAATCGGTAGCATTGAGACCACTGGTTTACTGTTAAAAGTGCGTTGCAAGTAAAAAGTATTGCTTAGCTTCTTAATGGCGAAAAAGAAAACAACTAAAAGCTAGCATCATAGCAGGGAGAAACGAACTAGAGTCTATTGGTATCGCACCGTAGCATGTGGCATAAAAAGTGTAACTACATCAACACAATTTCTACCGAAGCAGAAAAAGCTGCTAGGAGGTGTGACAGTAGGACCGTTTACAGAATAACTAAAGAGCTTACAGGTGTTCACAGCTCTAAACATAACCCTCTAAGCGGCACAAACGGATTAGTTAGTTTTGGATGGGGACCATCTTAGAAGATGGAAGGAACACTTTTACTTTGCGATGAATTACTATGAACCATATCCCTAGTAAAGAAGAAATCATCATTGCCATCAAAGTACCGAAGAACAAAGAAGCAATTGGACTTAATAGTATTAATGCAGAGCTATTACTCACTCATTAAGAGAGCTTTGGAAACAAAACTTTAATGAAGACTAGAAAAAAGGTATGATTATAAAGCTCCCAAAAAAAAGAGATCTATGGCAGTTTGAAAACTGGAAATAACCGGCCTAGAAGTACTTGGCGAAGAACGGTCGAACATGAATCTGCAGGTAAGAGTTAGAGAAAGCTGAGGTATACCTCCAAAAATTGTAGACGATGGCCCTGAGAAGTAGTGGCTGCCTTATGCTCCATTAGGGGAACTTCCTGCAGTAGCCAAGATAATAGCAAACATAGTACTGGAGTAAATAAAAGACCACCTCGAAGACAAACTCGAAGCTCAACCAGTAGAATTCCACTGTGTGGATTACATCTTTACTACCTTGTGGAATATCATCGAACAGTTCATTGAATACAAAGCACTACTTAACTTGTTCCTCCTCGATTGTAGTTATTCGACAGTGTCAATAGAAAAACTATTTGTCTTCCTTCCGGATAAATTGATTGCTATTATTAAGGCATTTAATGGAACCAAATTTCAAGTTCTGCATAAGAGAAGGATGTCAGAGGAATTTTAAAGTGCAGATAGGCAAAGCTTTTTACTCTCACCAATACTGTTCCTGCTGGTGACATATGACATAATGCATAAAGCTTTCTCGAATGGAAACGGGCTTTCTCGAATTTAAATAGACTCTGCAAATATTACCTCAAACATGTAAACCACTCCACCGATGTAGGTTTGATCTTTCATAGGATCATGGATCTCCATCAAAACAACAAGGAAGGAGAGAGAAGCAGATATCATGGGGTTTTCATCAACTCGGAAAAATCTAAAAGTTTTAGCCCTGGAACTTTATTACCAGAAGTCAATATTTATGGGTTACCGGTAGAGATGTTGGAAGATTTCCAATATTTTGGAAGTATTGTCTTTACATTGCATTGGACGTAAACAGTCGTATCAGAAAAGTTAAGTTGGAAATAAAATAAATTAGGTGACGCAACAGTCCGTAGAGAACCAGGGCCTAGTGACTTACAACTCTCAACCATTCCTGTATGTGAGTAATGTTGTCAGGGATGGAGGGGACCTACAATTTATATGCCGAATCCGAACAGCTAATTTTGAGAAAGCACTTTTTCATGACAAGAATTACTCTTGGAGAATTTGTCAATTCATCGCAAGAGACAGTACCCGTGAAAACTCTTTTTTTTTAATTAAGGCACAGACAGGGATTGAGCCCAAGACCTCTCGCATAACAGTCCAACGCACTAACCATCATGCCACGGGTACCACTGGAAATACTGTCCGAAATATGGATAAATAACTTTTTTAGCTTATTGGGACCAAGCTACGAACGTTCTGCTACAATGTTGAATCCTTGTTGCTTTCTGGGTGCAGCTATTGAAAAGTGACAGACACTATCGCAAGAAAGCTAAGAACGTGCGTTATTAGATGTCTTAGCAAGATTTTTAAAATTATCTCGCCTATAACCGTATCTCCAATGTGGAGCTCCATGCAATAATGACTCAGGAACCCATAAACTCTTTAATAATAAGACAAAAGTGGACAAACGGTTCAAAAATGCTAGTGGTGCATTACGGTCCAAACTATGAAAACAACCGCGCACAGGAGGGCAGAGAAGTGGACCAGCCTGGAAGTACTTGGTGAAGATCAGTCAAACAGGAATATGTACGACTGGAGAAGAGAAACTGTAGGCAATGGGTCGTAGAAGTAGTGGAGGCCCTAAACGGGCGTAATAGGTTCCAGGACCTTAGTACGTAAGTATAATTACAATATTATTTTTATTTTTATTGGATAATATGTAGGAATGTTATGACAAAGTCAATTCTCGTGGAGGAAGATGTTAGATTTTTTTAAAGGTCTGTAGAAGTAAGATGAAAGCCATATCGTCAATTAAGTCAACATAACCAATGCCATCAGTCAAATTTAACCTGATACATTAATTTAATTCAAAGGTTCTTTTGCATAATTCTTTTACAAACTCGGGCCCTTAAGTTTCTCTTCAATTGACGCTATAAATTTCAAATTTCAAAACAGCAGTTTTACGAAACTGTATTAATGGACTTATTGATTCTTAAGCAACATGACAACTAAATCTTGTACAAGTCCAATCTTTTAATTACATTTGTGTGAATTTTTAAAATGTATCCTTAAGAATTTTATAAATGATTTTAATTTGTTTTCCATTTTAACCAAAAACTACAACATGGCCATGCTTATCCCTTAGTATTTTTGATATAGGACTAGCAACAACACCACAAGAGAGTGCAAAAGACCCTATTGATGCGGTTACTTTTCAAAAGTTGATACAACAGCGCGCAGCATTTGGTGCAAAGTTCTGTGGTTTTCATTGATCGTCGAACTGAGCTTTTGGCTATAGATATGTATTATGAAGCTCTAGAACAGTATATGGAGATACCCCAATTTGAAAAAGTGGGTATATTGTAGTTTCGATGTGCGTCTAGGGTTTCACCACCGCATAGAAATTCAGCACCAACCAATATTCAGGCAGCTGCTGCAGCTGGTTCTCTGCTCTGGCTCTGGCTCTGGTTCTGTTCTCTGTGTGTTGTGTATACTTCATGTCGCTATTGCTGCCGAAGGCGTTATCCACAAATGGATAATGCCAACATCTGTGGCAGAAGCTAAAGCTGAAGCTGAAGCGGTAGCTGGAACAGGAGCAGGAGCAAGAGCAACAGCAATGGCCAATCTTTCGAAATAGCAAACAATTCCTTTTTCATTTTTGCGGGCATGGGCGAAGGATGCTACAGTAGATATTGAGGTATGGGTGTCGGTAAACCCTTCTCAATTTGTTCCAAAGGACGAACAACAACGACGAGCGACGATGACGATGACGATAGGACGAGAACGACGAGATGGTCGGGTGGCAAAAGTGTGCTATGTGCTGTGTTCTGTGTGTACAGCATCAGTGGTTGTGTAAATGTTTTCAAGCCATTAATCACCCCATTTCAGGAATACATCAGAGCCCGAAAAAGATATACAATCTTCTATGGCCCGTCGTCATCGCCTCAGTTTCAGTATCGTTTTTAAGGGGAGCTCTCTGTATACATCTACAATCCATATATAGGTTGTGTGCGGGTGAGACAGTGCATTAATGACTTGCAACCCCTTTCATTTACGACGACTACGACGACGATGCCATTCACAGGATGAGATATACTCAGGGAGGTTCACAAAATTCGGATCGGTTTCAAAATCGCCCTAAGCCATATTTGGATTCCTATTCATCCCAGCCCGGGCGCCATCGCTATATCCAATCCAAATTGTTG
The DNA here is from genome assembly GCA_920104205.1 of Eupeodes latifasciatus. Classification (NCBI taxonomy): domain Eukaryota; kingdom Metazoa; phylum Arthropoda; class Insecta; order Diptera; family Syrphidae; genus Eupeodes; species Eupeodes latifasciatus. Next base: position 385,529,489 of record OV049924.1, on the reverse strand, counting down.
CGATATTGTTTGGCTTTCGGTTTTGGGTTTGAGTTTGAATTAGAATTCGAGTTTGGGTTTGGGTTTTTGTCTCTCAGGGTTGGTTGAGTCGACTTTACTCTATACTGCTGCCGTTATGCAATACCGAGATACTGAAATCCAGTTTGCTTCTTTTGTTCTGATGTGAAAACTGAAAAGCCTTGGATTCATATCCTCGGTGGATGATTATTTTTAACTGGTTAAATGAGCGTAGTGTTTTTTTTTTGTTTTTTTGGGTTTTGCTGTTGTGAAGATATCCTCAGCCATTATCCTTCCATTAAGGACTGTGATGTGCGTCTGTTGCTTAGGTACATACATGCACAGCCATACACATTTTCTAAATATAGTTCGAAATGCCTTCCTTGAATACGGTACTGATATTCTCTGTTTATGAATTGACTTTGGGGGTTTTTCCCTGAGTGAGTCGAAGATAAGGATTTTATGCACACACGCGTTATTCGATGTCAGATTATTATAATGACAAATTACTGGAAATTATTCATTGGCTTTTGGCGTTAGAGATTTGGCATCATATGTACATACACACATTTGATGAGAATGTAATAACTTTATTTTATTGAAAAAATGTTTTGGCATAGGTATCCGATCCGATGAGTCAGGATTTGTTATAGAAAGATGTGAGATGTCTACCTTATTTATTCATTCTGCTCCACATAGATCCGACAAATGGTCATTTATTAGTGTTTATTAAGTTTAGTAAAAATGAGAACGTTAAAAATATTGTTTCAAGGAGCTGAAATCCGTACAGCGATGTTTGATATATTTATAAACCATTCGATTTAGTACCTCAAAGTAGCGAATTTGTTCGAAAGAGTTTTGATACTAAAAGTGGTCTTAAACGTTAATTCACAAAAGCTGTCAAAATATTTAACATATTTAACTAGGGCCTAGTGACTTACGACTCTCAACCATTCCTGTGTGCGGGTAATTATATCAGGGATGAAAGGGACCTACAGTTTTTAAGCCGAATCCGAATGGCTAATTTGAGAAAGCACTTTTTATAACAAGAATTACTCTAGGAGAATTTGTCAATTCCATTCCTCGCAAGAGGCAGTACCCGTGAAAAAAAACTTTAGATGGCACAGGTAGGGATCAAACCGAAGACCTCTAACATGACAGACCAACGTACTAACCATCATGCCACGGGCACTACTTCTGATAAAATGCAGAGGTAATAAGGTGTGCTCCGAGTTAGCTTTAAATGAGAAAAGAATTTTGTGTCGTGATTTAAAATCAAAATTAAACTGAAACCAAACGACCGTACGCAGCATCGTGTGTTGGATATTGGAGCAGTTGGAAGTTGATCCTAATTTTGGTCGAAAAATCAGCTTAAACGATGATTTTTGATGAAAGGGGGTTACTAAGCAAAATTTTCGGATTTGGAAATACACCTTAAAGTTTGGTTACCAAATCTTGTATACATTATGGCTGAATCGCAAACACGCTTCAGCTTCGGCTTCGCCTTACGTTTACAAGTTCAGCCATAGGAATTTAATGCATGCTATCACAATGGAGCTTCGACCTCATGTTTCGTTTGACAATCGTAAGCAAAAGAACGTAATGTAACTCCAAACGGAAGCTCTAGTTCAATTATCTGAACATTTGCTTTGTCTGACAGCTCAACAGCTGTAAAAAAATGCCAACAAACAAAATATTTGCTCTTTGATGAAATAATAGAAATGTCATTCAAAGCAACCTCGAAGCAGGCCCACCGTAACGCAGACGAAGCTGAAGCGTGTTTGTGATTCAGCCATTAAGGGAAATTATTCCCGAGAACCATTAGTATTGGAGTACAGGACCGATTCGTAATTTTTTGTCCCGAAATGTCTTCTCCCAGTTTATTCCGTCATCCACTTCTTCTAAGAAGAAGGCTTAGACCACCCGTTTATTCTCTTGTTTGCTGCTAGAGATAGGAAACGCATTCGCATCAGATTATTCCGTGGTAACCTTCTAAGCGCGTCACGGAAATAGCTTGTCACCTCGAGACAAAGCCCCGAATTCTCTCCTGGCTTGCTGCCAATGAGAATTTAGCCCTGTTGTAATTTGTTAGGAAAGTAATGAATATGATATACTTTATTATCTTAGTTATAAGAATCTAACGATTACGATTTCAAGGAAATTAAGTTGGTCACAAATCAATGTTTGAAAACTCTGAACTCAAGATTTTTGCTTTTTTTGGGGAGAACCCTGGAACTGACTACCTTAGACCCGTATAAAGAAGCATCACACCATTAACTTCCATTTCCTCATGTTTTAAAAACATATTTTATTAAACAAAACTAAAACAAAATTATACCAAATGGTAATTAAATTATTCAAGAGAAAAATTAAGAGGCAACCTGGGTTATGCAGGGTTTTTCAACTAGGACGCTACAAAAGTAGAGCAACAGTTACAGCAAACGACGCCATATTTCTTGCCACTCTTTTGGCATTTCTCTTTAGTAAAATTTGCCATTTCATGATAGAAAGATATACGAGCCAACAACGAGTCGAAATTATTAAAATCTACCACCGAAATTCGGAGTCAGTGGCCACAACGTTAAGAGCGCCACGTCCAATTTATGGTCGTCATAATCGTCCTAGCAGATCAACAATTGAGCGTCTAGTGGACAAATTTGAATCCACAGGCATAGTACAAAAATTTCCCGTGCCAGTGAGACAAAGAAGTGCCCGTTAAGTTGAGAATACTCGTATTACTGCCGCTGGGGCTTCAGTTGCAGAAAGCCCAAATGTGTCTCTCACCCGTCGTTCTCAAGCGTTGGGCATCTCTGTGAAATCGTTGTGGCGAATTTTGCAAGAACTGAAGCCGCTTGACCATCAGAAGCGTCGTATTTTCGTTAATTTGGGTGAGCAACAACTTGGAAATGATTCGAATTTTCATCGAAAAACCATCTTCTGGCTGAATGCCTTCGTCAATAAACAAAATATGCGGTATTGGTCAGACAGCAATCCACACGTACTCCATGAGTCATCATTGCATCCCCAAAAAATTACGGTTTGGTGTGGTTTATGGGCCGGTGGCGTCATTGGGCCGTACTTCTTCCGTGATGAACAAGACCGGCGGCGCGTTACTGTGAATTGGGATCGCTACCGTTCAATGATAACCGAATATTTTTGGCCCCAATTGGATGATATGGACTAAGAGGACATGTGGTTTCAACAGGACAAAAGCCACACAGCGAATGTCACAATCAATTTATTAGAAACCAAGTTTGGAGAACGTGTTATCTCACGGAATGGTACAGTCGCTTATCCGCCTCGGTTGTGCGATTTGACGCAGTTAGAGTATTTGCTGTGCGGCTATACGTCAAGTCTATGGTTATGCCAATAAGCTAACGTCGATTGATGAACTTTCTAGGAGTATCGAACGTGAAATTGCAGCGGTCGATTTATGTTTGAAAACCGTCGAAAATTGGGTTCAGCGTCTGGACTTCTGCAAGCGTGCCTTTGGTGGCCATGCAAAAGAAGTCGAGTTGGACTTTAATACTATTAACTAGGTTAGTGTCGCTGTACAGCCCGTACAGTTCGTCGTTATATTTATCTTCTCCTCCATTCTTCATCTATGCATACGGGACCAAAAATCACCCGAAGAATTTTTCTCTCGAAGCATCCTAAGACGCTCTCATCTTTCTTTGACAGGGTCCAGGCCTCAGCGCCATAAATGAGAACCGGGATGATGAGTGTCTTATAGAAGGTGATTCTAAAGTATACTGCAATCAAATAACTTAGGAGATTTTAGCAAAATCGGATCGTGCTTTTTACTTTTTCTTTACAGTCAATTGTCCATTTATACATTTTTCCGGATTCAGATCAATGATAGCTATAACTGGTCCCTTAAGCCATTCCCAAATGGGAGAAAAGAGGGGATTAACAGTTTTCACCGATTTACAATTTTCAGCTACGATTTTTTTGCTCTCATTCCGCGAGGAATACTTCCTAATTTGTTTTTGTAATCTTAAGTATTATTATTATTTTATTATAAATTCGTTATTATTCTCGATAAATGTACAATATTTTAATAGCTAAGAATAAAAGCATGGCAAATGTTGCCGTCTGCCTGAATTGACTTATTTCGAGTTTACATTTTAAGTGAAAAAGTTAAAGTTATAAACTATGAGTTGTAAATACATTAAAAAATTTAAAAAATAGTACTAGTTTGTTTATTCATTTTGTTTAATTCTATAGTACAATATTTAAAAAAAAAATAATGAAAAAAATTGAATTATATCTTCAAACATTCAAATATAATTACAAAAAAAAAAAAAAGAGAAATTGGAACACATTATCAAATATGTAATTAATACTCATATAAAACTGTTACGGTAACCTAAAGCATCACTAATATAGGAGCATAGGGGTTTCCAATCTAGATTACCATTTAAGAGTTGCTTTGTATATTCAAGTGTTAGAATGTTTTGTGAAAAGTAAAGCCTTCTAATTTCCTGTAACATTGGACAAACAGCTAAGAAGTGGTACACATCCTCAATTTCATTTCGGTTGCACAAAGTACATTTTGGATCAAGGTCTACTCTATGTGGCTTATAGTTTAAATTCAGCATCTCAGTTCTTGCATTAAAAATAAGGCTCATTTGCTTTATAGATAATTTTTCGTTAAAATAATTACTTCTGTAGAGTGTGTGGTTTAGTGTTTTGTATATGAGTCTAGTGCTAGAAGTTTGAGCTCTATGCAAACACTGTAAATAAAGAGAGTCATCTATCTTTACTATGCATTTATAGAAAACTTTTTGCCAATCGGCTAGATGTGTATTATTAAGATTTAGATTAAAGCAATGCTGATTAGCCAATTCGTACCATTCTTTAAAAGGCGATAATTGAGATCGGAGTACGTATTGCATTATTTTTTTGTGAAGGTTTGTATCAGGTCTATTCATAACTTTAACAATTTAGTCCGCATTTGATTTTAAATTGCCTAGGAATATTTGTGCTATACCGGTTTCTACGTGGATAGCATACGTTGGAGTTGAACTAGCTAGTTTGGAAATGCGTTTGAAAAAGAAACGTTGAACAACTTTGAATTCCTCCATGTTTCGATAGCCAAAACCTTGATTTGCGTAACAAAGGCACGTTCTTATAGTTGCATCAAATACTCTAAACTTAGCAGTAGCATCGACATATTTATTGCAAAAGAATTTACTCCACATGAGATTTATTGCTGTTTTGGCAGCAATACATTTTTCTTTAACATGAGGGCGGAGATAAAGGTTATACGTTATTAGAAAACCTAAGTATTTGTATTGAGATACTATTTCTAACGGTTCGCGATCTAAAAACCATTTTTCATTGGGAGCTCTTCTTCGCTGAGTACTTTCAAAAATCATTATTTTTGACTTTGTGGCGTTAATTTTGAGATCCCACAAATCACAAAATCTTTTGAGTTTATTAATTTGAAGCTGTAAAGATGTGGGGTTATCAGCCAAAATAACAATGTCATCCGCGTATAAAAGCATCTTTATAAGTGTATCAGCGACAATGACTCCACCCGGAAAATCTTTAGATACATCATCAATAAATAGTGAAAACATAATGGGACTCAATCCACATCCTTGAGAAACACCACATGTTGTATTAAAAAAGTCAGACATCGAATTTCCATTCCAGACTGCAGCAGAGGTGCCAGTTATAAGGAGTTTGTACAGATTTAGAAATTTAGTGGATAAACCCAAAGTAGATAATTTATATATTAAAGAGTCTCTGTTCACCGTGTCAAATGCCGCCTGAAAATCAACGAAAAAGGCGTAAATTTTCTTTTTCTTTTCAAAACAATTCTTTACTATGCTTGTAAGAGCAAATATATGGTCTATTGTAGATAATCCTGCTCGAAAGCCGGCTTGGAAAATACTAAGGAGTTTATTCTCTTCAACCCATTTTGTCAACCTTTGGTATAAAAGATGGGTGAATATTTTCCTAAGACATGGCAGAATCGAAATGCCCCTGTAGTTGCTCCGAAGTTGCAAATCCCCTTTTTTAAAAATAGCACAGATCCATGCTTTTAAGAAACTCTTTGGAATTTCTTCTTCTTCAAGAAATCTATTAAAGAAGTCATTAATAGGATTTAGAAAATTCGGAGTTCCATATTTATAAAATTCACACGGTATACCATCAACTCCTGCAGATTTTTCATTTTTCATATTTTCTAGAGTTCCTTGCAACTCTTTTATTGTGATTGGCCCATCTAATTCTGGGATTAAAACTAAAGGAAGGGCATACTGAAATTTTAAACTTGTTGTCAAAGGGTTCAGGAGCTGTTCGAAGTGCTCGGCGAGTTTTTCAACATCAATAGCTGAGGCCGACATACTCTTGCAACCACCTAACAATCTCACGTTTGACCAGAATTTTTTTGCGTCTTTACAGTTTGAAAGCCTGGTTGCTACGCCATTTACATATTTTTTTTCTTTTTGAATACAGAGCTTTTTATTTAGTTTATTGGATTCTATGTAAAGACTTTTAAAAGAAATTGAATTGGTCTTCCTAAACAGATTGAGATTTGCGAAAGATTTGTTGCGGAGTTTTCTACATTCCCAATCAAACCACTCAGCTACGAATTTATCTCTGGATTTAGGTTTTACCACAACTGCTGCTTGTCTTACACTTTTTAAAATATTTTCAACGGCCTGGTCACAATTATAATGTTCTTGGGAGGAAAGGCAATTAACCTGAGCGTCGAGCCTTCGTCTATACACTTCAGCACGATTTTCTATCCATTTTAATCTATTTAATGTGTTAATGGGTGATAAAGTTACATCTTGAAATTTTATAGAGGTAACAACTGGTAAATGACCAGAGAAATTTGCAGATACAACCTCGAAATCCTCGACAACACTAAGCCAATTACCTCTCGCAAAACAATAATCAATAACTGAATGACCTTGACCCGAAATGAAAGTGAGATCGCCTCTTCTGTCACTGTTAGTAATACCGTTAAGTACCAATAAACCAAAATCTTCAGCGAAATCCATAAGTTGCCTTCCACATCTATTTAAAGTTCCATCCATAGAGTTCCTAACACTTGCATATACATGAGAAACATTTTGCACCAGAGAATCTGGGTTCTGAAAATTACCAATTCTACCATTGAGATCACCGAGTACCATGATATTTTGCAATTCATTTTCATTAAAAAAAATTTGCAATTCATCAAAATCATTTGCCCAATTATTGCAGTTTAAATAAGTTGGTAAAATATAATAGAAGTCATGCTTATGGTTTATCTCTACAACTGTTTTCCTACCAATTCTTTTAAATTTAACAAAATTGTTCAAATTAAATTTAAATGCAATTAACATTCCACCGCTAGCTCTACCAAATGTGTTACTTCTCGTGGCTGGAATAAATTTTATATTATAATCTTTAAAATACTTCACAAATTGTGTTTCTTTACCCTCTTCGAGAAAAGTTTCTATCAAAATAATAATATCATACTTTAAAATAAATTCAAAAAAAGCAGGAATTACTAGTTTGTTTTCCAACCCAGAAACATTATAACATATAATTTTTAAATTTAAATGGCAGACGGCAACCCTTTCCTACTTATGATGTTGACGCTGATGCTGATATTGATTCTGCTGCATACTGCTTTCTCTAGTTGGAGCAATTGGCGCTATCATCGTATTATGACAACATCAACAACTGTCAGAATAATACGATGATAGCGCCAATTGCTCCAACTAGAGAAAGCAGTATGCAGCAGAATCAATATCAGCATAAGCGTCATATGTCAAAGAACTGCAGCCCACCTTCTCCAAACGTGTTTTTTATAAATGTCAATTCGTCTGCATTGTATACAACCAAACCTCTCAAAACGTTGTAAGAAAATGCAAAGTTGTTTATATTTAATTTAACTCCTCTAATAATGATTTTTACTGTTGGAGCCATATCAAGTAATTTCGTTTTGATTTGGAAAAGTGCATTTCTCTTTTGGCGTGTTATAAGGGATTGTTCGCGGTGCATAACAATGCCTGTATTCTTTAGTTTTGGTGTCGCTTCGATTAATTTGTTTGCGGTGTCGCCGGGATGAAAGTTAAGAATTACAGTGCTTTTATTTGTGTTGCGATTTGTGAACTCTTGTGTGTGTTTTATAGGCAATTCTGCATTTCCTTGAAGCTGGAGAAGACCAATGCAAGTTTGTTTTGCAAAGTCAACTTTATTGGACTTCCCTTCTGCCGGGAAATGTACAACAACAGAATTTTCCTTGTCTTTCCGCGACAAAATTTTAAGTTGGCGCTCCAAAGTTTGACAGTAGCTTTCCATGTTTGTTAATCGGTTCACAAGGAAAACATTTTGAGACCTTAATAACTGGATATTGCTTGATAGTGCTTGGACTTCAATTTTAGTTGCAATGTCTTTTAATTTTGAGGTTGCGCATTCATCCAAAAGATCTTTTAATTCCGCGATCGACATTTTTCCAACTGCCATTTTACTTGAAAATTCCGCTTTAGATATTAATTTCTTGTTATTTTGTGGGTGTTCCGGCGAAGTATCTTGCAAATTTCGTTTTGGTTGCATATATGTACAATACGATCGAAGAGGCAATGTCGAAACAAACCCCAATACCAAATATAATTGAAATCGTAACAGTTGTTTGAAATAAATTCTTTGTAATGTTAAAATAAAACTTTAAAGTGATGTTGTAACTTTTAAAAACAATTTTTTACTATTTTATTTTAAATAAATATGAAAAAAGAAACTGAGCACAAAAAAACTTCGACTTTCTCCAATCTTTAGTAGATATGTTAAAAGAGTGAGATATTGCCTATTTCCAGAACTTCATTCGAAGAATTTTACTTTTCAAAATTCTGTAAATAGAATTGTTAAACAAAAATTGTCAATAACAATTAGATTCAGTTCGTTCCTCGATCCTGGTAGTGATTTTTTATATTTTCTTCAAAAGAATGGACTTTAGTAACTCAGCTCACTTAAACTATGTTCAACAAATATTCCAACCTTCCACAGCACTTAATTTGTTGAAACACTAACATTTTCAATTTCAAAAATCGATGTACAAAAAGAAAAACACATAAAAACATTAAAATGCCATTCTAAATATATATTCGCCCTTCAAACTCTCGACAATCTTGAACAATCACCCTAACTGACATACTCCATTTTCTAAATTTTATGTCGCCCGCCGTGCGGCGTCGCGTCGGTCGCTCTAAAAATATGGAAAACTATAATGTAGAAACACCAAACTCAAACTTGAATACAAAACCCAAACCATATCCTGCTTTATACTCTCTGTATAACCAAAACAAACCATAAAGGACCCTGAGCTGTGTTCGTTAAGAGCCATATAGTCGGGATGGTTTTGGTTGGGGTTGGCATAGTAGAAGAACCAGCACATTCAATTACACTGTAATTTACTTTATGGACTTATCTCCTGAAAACAGCAATTTCGGCAACATTAAGCATAATTTTATGACATCACTTTTTGTTTGATGGCTCCTTCGGTCTGTTATACTTTTGCTCTGCTTTGCTCTGCCCTGCCCTACCAAAGCCAAAGCTAAAGCCGATGGCGATGGCGAGCCCGTTCAGTGATGTTCAGGCAGGGGTTGTTTTAATATTTACCATAACCACTCACCCTGCCTTATGCGACTATCTTAACCATAACATCGCACTATACTTCTATATATCTGTTACTTCAAACTCCAGGACCAGGAACGCGTATCCTGACAGTTAAACACCCAACCACTATACAACTGGTGTATCTGTCAATGTCTCAACCCCAATCAGTAGCGAGGATAAAGACGAACAGGCAGCAAAATACAACACAAAAAAAAGGAAACAAACAAAAATAAGGACCAAGTATAGTGATAGCATCCCTTTTCTTGGCCCCACTAAAAATCATCACGCAAGATGCTTTTCTGTGGTTGTCACTAAAAGGAGATACAAAAGTGTACAGCTTCGACCTTTTTATGCTCCTTAGAAGCTCAGAACGGCATCATCATCAGAGTCAGGGCCCAACTAAGAAGACAACCAGGATGGTTGTGAATTTTAATGGACACTTTTGGAGTCGCGTGGGGTTTTCTTATATCGAAATGATTTTTTTTTTGTTTCATTCTTTCTTTCTTACTTTTGGTTCACTATATCGTCGCTATATTATAAAGTGATGGTCGGTCTTGCGGTTTAATAGTTTGGGTCTGTCAGACGAATTTTATGGCTTCCGACAAAAGATTTAATTTGATTTAATCTTCGAAAATTGTTTTAGACGTCTGTGTTGGTTCCGTTGGAGTTTTAAATGGCAACGGAAAGGTGAGGTAAAACCTTTAAGTTTCTTTTTTTGTATTTTTTAAAGTGAGACATACATGTTGTTAAAAATTACTGACAATAGTTGAAAAAAACGGACGGATTTACTGATGACGAACCAAGCAAACGAAACAAGGACAACGAACTTCGGATCTGTATGTGGAATGTTAGGTCCATGTGCAGCCGAACAACTAGCGGGAGCCCTATACTACTGCAAACCAGAAGTACGATGGGATGGACCGGGTAAACGCAAATTAGAAGACTGCGATGTATACTACAGCGACTGTGACCCAAGGGGGGATCCAGACTTTTAACCAGGGGGGGGGGGGGTCACACACTTAGATGAGTTTTTACTCACAGCTTAAAAATGTTCTTTAATGTTTTGTAAAGGAGGCTAACAAAATTTAAATAGCATAATGTGCATCTGTAGTAGATTGGGTACTTTACCAAAGCGCTGCATAGGTCAAGTATAAGAGAATGAAGTAAAGAAAATGATAATAAACATGAGTTAAAGAAAACATGCGATAAATGTAAATGAAGTAAAATGAAGAGATTAGTCTAAGTTCAGCATTCATACATTAAAGTTATATTATATTGTTTAAAAGTTTTTTTTTATATATATTTTTTGATTGAGATCTTCAGCATCTTAACCTTACGTTAACACATTTCAAGAGCTAAAGTGACAACTTTAAATAAATTGGGTGGCGCAACAGTCCGTTGGGAACTAGGGCCCAGTGACTTACAACTCTCAACCATTCCTTTGTGCGAGTACTGTTGTCAGGGATGGAGGGGACCTACAGTTTTAAGCCGAATTTGAGAAAGCACTTTTCATGACAAGAATTACTCTTGGAGAATTTGTCAATTCCTCGCAAGAGGCAGTACCCGCGTGAAAAAAACTTTAGATGGAATAGGCAGGAATCGAACCCAAAACCACGGGTACCACAGTGACAACTTTAATTATCAAATTATTATAGAACACTGTTGTACAATGAACAGCAATTTATGATGACTCGCTACATATGAAAGCAATCCAAGATTCCAACAATTTTCTAAATATGTCATATTTAAGAGCTAAATCACAATAGTTAAGAGGGTTTTTGGTGCATTTCACGCAGAAATGTAAGAAATTGTTTGGAAAAGTAGCTTTTTCCAAAAATCAAATATATCTACTTTTCGTGTTTCCATTTCTATTAATGTGAAGAACGCTACAAAACTTGAAAAATCAAGAAAATGAGAGAGCTATCAGTCTGATTAATCGTATTTTGATCTTAGTCAACAGAACTTGAAAATTGTAGAGAGAAAAATGTTTGGTTTTTGAATTTAGCCATTAGTTTAATAAAACTGTCACTTTTGCAGTTTTTGGGACTCAGATCTAGAGCATCCAAAGCAAATTCACTTCAAAAGTAGATTTATTTAATTTTTTAAAATCTTTTTTTTAAAATGCACGACTAGGTCTTTAGAACTTGCTAATTTCTTCCAAAAAGTCTGTTTAAAAATATTTCCTATATTTTAAGATTTAAAAATGTACCTGCAAAATAAGTTTTTCTCAAAGATTTAAGTGCCATTTCATTTCTCAAAAACTCTAGATTAACTTATTTCTTTTCGAAAATCATTTTAAATTTTGTCTTAAAAATATTTTTGGTAAGCACTAAATAAAGTGCTTATAAATATACATTTAAATTTCGTTAAAAAATGTTAAACCCTTTCTGAGATATCGAGTTTTGTAAACAAAATTAATATTATTTTTTAAAATTTTAAAAAATGACATTTTTGATCATCAAAAATCATCATCAATTTGATCATTTGATCATCGACAAGAACTTGCACAAAAAGAGAAGATAATTGAAATCGGTCTATTAGTTCTTGAGAAAACTTAAAAAAAAACTTAAAGGTTATGAGGGTTACCCTTCTGGAGCAATACCAAAAAATGTTTCTCTTGTAGAAAGAAGCCAAATTAAAAATACAAAATTTAGAGAAAGTTTTAAAAAAATCACTTATTTTAACAAACAAATTTGTATGGGGAGTCCTGTTAAAAATAAATAAATTAGGTGGCGCAACAGTCCGTAGAGAACCAGGGCCTAGTGACTGACAACTCTCAACCATTCCTGTGTGCGAGTAATTGCAGGGATGGAGGGGAGTCCTGTTATTTTTCGTATTAATAAAATGAAAAAAAAAAAAAACGCCTTACGCTAATCGGCTGAAAACCTTAATTTCAATCAACACAGATAGACAGACGGACATAATCGGGGTACCCAATTTTTTCGACTTCTCTACCATCGTAATGTCTTGTTTGATTAAAAGCTCTAGTTCGAATTTTTTAACTAATGCAAAACTTGCTACATACTTCCTACATGTCGCAAGTAAAAATCACTTCAATGATCACTATGTGTGTCAAAAAATTTAATAATAAAATTGAAGGCTAGTTTTAGGAATTTAAAGGCAACTTAATATAAAATTGATGATCTCTTATTCAAGGTTTCTTCTTCAGAACCTGGCTTAACTTAACTGTATAAGCTTTATGGCTCAACTGTATAAGCTTTATGGTCAAAAGTTGATGAATTTGTGCTGTGTTTTTGGAATAAGGCTGAATATCCGATTCATATTATGTTCGTTGTCCAGTCTTCAGTTAAAAGTAGTACTTTTAGCAACAAAGCTTAAGGAAGTAAAATACAAATTTTGTTTTCATATACACAAAATATATAATTCAAAATATAATGGGGGTCATATCCATTAACGCAATACGATAAGTTTTGAATTGAAGGGAATTCCTACGAAAAAACAAACAAATTATCTCCCAGGGGGGGTCATGACCCCTACGAACCCCCCCCCCCCCCCCCCCCTGGATCCGCCATTGCTGTGACCGAAAACAAAGGCAGAGACAATTTGCGTGTGGCTTTGTTGTTGGAACTGCAAAAGGTATAGTACATCACGACAATCCGCATCAACGCTAAATTTTCCAACAGAAGCCTCATATGCGCGCATGGCCCATCAGAGTAAAAAGATGAAGATACCAAAGACATACTCTTCGAACTCCTGGACAAGAAAAATGTAAGCAGTGCCCTGGCTATGATATTTAAGTTGTCCTAGGAGATTTTGACGCCAAACTAGGAAGAGAAGATATTTTTGGGGGCACAATCGTGAGATACAGTTTGCACAACTCCAATTCCGATACCTGATTCAGGCTGCGAAATGTTCTGGTAGCTAGCAAACAGTTCACACATCTCGATATCCACAAGAGGATATGGAAATCTTCTGATCAATCTCAACTGTCAACCAGATTGCCCGCATTAAGATCGACGCACGACACTTCTTCAGTGTACAGGAAATCCGAACATTCCGAGGGGCCAACATTGACTCGGACCACTACCTAGTTGTAGCCAAGGTACGGCTACGGATGTCCCGATCCTAGCCAAAACAAGGAAGTACTGTGAGAAAATTCGACGTTAGAGGAATCCGATTGAGTCTCGAATAACCTTTTAAGAAGTCCTATGCTGCCTGCATTAGGAATTGAAAACCAGTGGCAACATTGCGTTGCACTCCAAAGGGTACCAGCCACGAACCGAAGTCTGTAAAGACGATCAGGGGAACATCGTAGTAGAACCGCAGTCTATGTTGAGAATATGGAAATACCACTTCTCCAAATTGGGAGCGGGTCGAAATGCTGTATTTAAAAATACTGTATGGTTAAAATTCTGTATCATACTGTATATTCATAATACTGTATGGTTAATATACTGTATCTCAAAATACTGTTTTGTCAAAATACTGTATCTGATAATACTGTATCTCAAAATTCTTCTTCTCAAAATCCTGTATGAGCAAAATATTATCTAAAACTACTGTATTTTTGCAAAATTCCGCTCTTAAGCTTCCATTATAGAGAACAACAAAAGCAGAACTTGATTTCCGCATGTACATTATATCATTTATTGAAACTCCAAACAAGTAAAAAAACAGAATACATTAATAAGTCATATCATAAATAAGTAAATAACAATAGGCAATAATATTTATAAGTAACAATCTATGAATTGTATATACAAATGTATTTACAACAACAACAAAAATTCAAAGACTTTTGAATTATCATATGTTATTGTTCAATGGAAGTATATTAGAACATTATGCCAATGAAAAAATATTATGATATATTCTTTATAAAAGTAATCTGTTTTTAAAATTCTGTATTTCAAAATGCTGTAAATAGGCTGACAAATAAAAATCGTTTTGATAATGTAAAAAAGTGCGCACTTTTTTACATTATCAAAACGATTTTTATTTGTCAGCCTATTTAAAGCATTTTGAAATACAGAATTTTGGTATACAGAATTTTAATATACAGAATTTTGAGCTACAGTATTTTGATCATACAGTATTTTGTACATACAGTATTTTGAAATACAGTATTTTGAGATACAGTATTTTAAATACAGTATTATGATCCATACAGGATTTCGAACCCAACCCCTCCAAATTATATAACGGCGATGACGAACCGAATTCCGCTGTAGGGGAGATAGAAACACTCAACCTAGGCGACGCAGATCAACAACTCCGCCTACCCGACCTCGACGAAGTGAAGATAGCTATATCTAAACTGAAGTCAAACAAAGCTGCTGGAGCTGACGGAGGCGATGACTTGGGGTAGTGAGCATGCAACAACTTATCTGCAAAATATGGTCGGAAGAAAGCATGCCCGATGAGTGGAATTTCAGCATAGTTTGCCCAATACATAAGAAAGGAGACCCTCTAAATTGCGCCAACTACAGAGGCATCAGTCTCCTGAACATTGCTTATAAGATCCTCTCTGCCGTATTATGTGAACGTCTAAAGCCGTTCGTCAACAACCTGATAGGTCTTTATCAGTGTGGCTTCAGACCAGGAAAGCCCACTATCAACCAAATATTCACACTACGGCAGATCTTGGAAAAAAACCAGGAACTTCAAATCGATACCCACCATCTCTTTATCGGTTTTATAGCCGCGTATGACAACATCTATAGGAAATAGCTCTACAGAGCAATCTAGTTTTGGCATTCCTGTCAAACTTTTCCGTTTGTGGAGAATGACGATCGAGAATGCACGCTGCTCTATCAAGGTCGGAAAAGATCTCACCGATGCATTTGATGTCAAAAAAGGTTTTAGACAAGGCGATGCACTGTCGCGAATTGTGCAACACTAGAGGCACAATCTTCCAAAGGTCTATGATATCCTCAATGATATTGACATAATTGGAAGATCAAAGCGTAATGTCGGTGGTACGTTTGTGAGCATTGCGAAGGAAGTAGTCAATGAGGCTAAGACCAATTATATGATGTCAAAAAAGGACATTGAACGACGACGCACGTCTTGGACAAGAAGTCACCATGAACAGCTATAACTTTGAGGTAGTTAAGGACTTTGTCTACTTAGGCACCGCTATAAATTCAGACAACGACACCAGCAGCGCTGAAATCAAACAAAGAATAACTCTTGCAAATCACTGGTTTTTTGGACCTAGAAGGCAATTGAGTAGTAAAATGCTCTCTCGAGCATCTAAAATCACTATCTATAAGACACTCATCATCCCGGTTCTCATTTATGACACTGATGCCTGGACCCTTTCAAAGAAAGATAAGAGCGTCTTAGGATACTTCTACTACGAAAACAATTGGGCCAAACCTGCGGTCTTGCCACTACACAAGCTAGCCCAGCTTCGATTTGCTGAAAAACACCGGTTCTGGAAAGAGGAGTGGAGAACAGTGATTTTTACAGGGGAGAAGAAGTTTAATATAGATGGTCCAGACGGCGGACACAAATATTGTCGCTCTAAAAACGACCCCAAAATAGTGCGCAAACGGAGAAATTTTGGTGGAGGATCCCTTATGGTTTGGGAGGGTATAGGGTAAAATGGAACTACTTCCATTTGCTTCGTGAGCACAAGAATGAATTCTGTTTATTGCATTCAAGATTCAACTGCTCGAAGAAGAGGAAATAGCCACACCAGAATTCATTTTCCAGCAAGACAACACGCTGCAATTGACCGATCAAGAGCAACAAAGGAATTCCCTGAGTTAAACCCGATTGAAAACCTGTGGTCACTTTTATCATCAAAAGTTTTCTATCATGGTGGCCAGTTTAAAGGAATTGAAAGAATCAATCCAAGAGGAGTGCAAGAACATTGATAATTCTTATGTTCAAGCCCGAATTAACTCAATGCCTTGACTACTGTGGTAGTCAATAAGACAATTGTGGTAGTCGATATGACAACTGTGGTAGTCAATATGACAACTTACTTAAGGTGGCGCTACAGTCCGGGGCGGACCTGGGCCTCAACCAACATGCGTCTCCAGCCAGCTCGGTCCCTAGCTAGCTGTCTCCAGTTTCGCACGCCAAGTTGGTTGAGGTCCTCACCCACCTGAGTGCGCCACCTGAGTCGCGGTCTTCCTCTACTGCGCCGTCCCTCGGGATTGGATTCGAAGCTGGATTCCGGGCTGGAGCGTTGATGTCCATTCGCTCTACATGACCCAGCCATCTAAGCCGTTGGACTTTTATTCTGCTAACTAGGTCAGTGTCGCTGTACAGCCCGTACAGTTCGTCGTTATATCTTCTCCTCCATTCTCCATCTATACGTACGGGACCAAAAATCACCCGAAGAATTTTTCTCTCGAAGCATCCTAAGACGTTCTCATCCTTCTTTGACAGGGTCCAGGCCTCAGCGCCATAAATGAGAACCGGGATGATGAGTGTCTTATAGATGGTGATTTTAGATGCTCGAGAGAGGACTTTACTTCTCAATTGCCTTCTAAGTCCAAAGAAGCAGCGATTTGCAAGAGTTATTCTTCGTTTGATTTCAGCGCTGGTGTCGTTGCCTGTGTTTATAGCGGTGCCTAGGTAGACAAAGTCCTTAACTACCTCGAAGTTATAGCTGTCCATGGTGACGTTTTGTCCAAGATGTCGTTGTTCAATGTCCTTTTTTGATGACAGCATATACTTGGTCTTGCCCTCATTGACCACTAAACCCATCTTCTTCGCTTCGCAATGCTCAAAAACGCTCCACTGACATCACCCTTTGATCTTCCAATTATGTCAATATCATCTGCGTATCCGAGTAATTGGATGGACCTTTGGAAGATTGTGCCTCTAGTGTTGACGGTTGAGTTTTGCACAATTCTTTCCAGAACGATGTTGAAGAAGTCGCATGACAGTGCATCGCCTTGTCTAAAACCTTTTTTGACATCAAATGCATCGGTGAGATCTTTTCCGACCTTGATGGAGCAGCGTGCATTCTCCATCGTCATTCTGCACAAACGGATAAGTTTGACAGGGATGCCAAAACTAGACATTGCTCTGTAGAGCTCTTCCCTATAGATGCTGTCATACGCGGCTTTAAAATCGATAAAGAGATGGTGGGTATCGATTTGAAGCTCCTGGGTTTTTTCCAAGATCTGCCGTAATGTGAATATTTGGTCGATAGTGGACTTTCCTGGTCTGAAGCCACACTGATAAGGACCTATCAGGTTGTTGACGAACGGCTTCAGACGTTCACATAGTACGGCAGAAAGGATCTTATATGCAATGTTAAGGAGACTGATGCCTCTGTAGTTGGCGCAATTTAGAGGGTCTCCTTTCTTATGTATTGGGAAACTATGCTGAAATTCCACTCATCGGGCATGTTTTCTTCCAACCATATTTTGCAGACAAGTTGTTGCATGCTCACTTCCCCAAGTCATCGCCTCCTGCTTTGAATAGTTCGGCAGTGATGCCGTCAGCTCCAGCAGCTTTGTTTGAGTTTGACTTCAGTTTAGATATAGCTATCTTCACTTCGTCTAGGTCGGGTAGGCGGAATTGTTGATCTGCGTCGCCTAAGTTAAGTGGTTCTACCTCCCTTACAATATGACAACTGTGGTAGTCAATATGACAACTTAATTTTCGATAGTCAATTTTGGTAGTTAATCTGACAACCGAAATGTCATATTGACAACCAAATTATCATATTGACAACCAAATTGTCATATTGACTACCGAAATTGTGGTATTGACTACTTTTGTTGTTATATTGACTACAAAAAATTGACAATCGAAAAATGTTCTATTGACTAATAGGTAGTAAATCTTTAACTATTTTGGTAGCCAATACGACAATTTGTCAAATTTTCAAGTTGACTATCGACGATTGTCAATAGTACAACATTTTTCTGTGTATAAATGAAGCTTTCTACCAAAATTCAGATTTGTTGGAATTTTTTTGAAGTGCATATTTAAGATTCCTGGAATTAAATAAAAGTGCATTTATTATTTCTTTTTAATTTCTTAAAGCATTGTTTTTATTTTTGATTTGTTTTGAAACTTACTTAACCAAAATAACAAATTAAAATACAAATTACTTACTATGAAACGCTCTCTACAGGATACCTTCATATTAAGGTTAAAGGCCCCATGTGTGCAGTGAACTTTTGTGAAAATTTCTTGAAAATTTATAAAATTATTATACAAACTTTTAAGAAATTTAAAAATTCATTTTGACAGGCATTTCTGCATCTTGATGGTTTCAACTTTATGACAAGGAAGAAGACTTTTCAAAAACAAAAAATAAAACTTTTTTAACTAAGGAAACATACCTACATACTTCTTTTAATTATTATTTTGCACCAACATATCCTGACATGCTATCTATTCCTTAGAAGGAACTTCATATCTAGGATACGAGTATCGTTTTTTTTTTAGGTACAGTACATGCTATCTTTACTCATACCACCCGCTCTCGCCCCCATCATGGCAATGGCGAATGAAAGCGAATGAAACAAAACTTCTTTTTGTAAACTCTGACACATCTCTGCCGCCGAAGACGATTAAATGCATGAGAAATAAGAAACTTTTCATACACTTCGGATAAAACTTTTTCTGCACCAGGGTTATATGTACTGTACGTACATAACAGACTTCATAACATAAGACTATAAGGTACGAGTATAGAAAAAGTTTGAAGTACATGAAGGCAAAATGTTACAAAACTTAATTTTGCTAAAATTTTCTTTTTCAAAAAAATAAAAGAATCTTATATACATTGTGCAACTTAAGTAAGGGCTTATTCTTATACAAAATTCCCTTCGCTATTTCAAAACCATAGAAAGTGATGGAAACCAAAATGGTTTTTAACATACATATAGAGTATCTATATACTTTACCCTTGCAACCTTATAACATCTCTAAAGATGAAACTTAAATAAGTTTTACTGTAATTGTTACAAAATTTCAGAAAAAAACAGCAGGAAAAACTTTTGAACTTCATTATACTTTGGTATTTTTCTTTATTTTTGAAAACAAAATAATAATTTTTGCATTAAATAATCTTTTTGACGGGGAAGGGTTAGATATTTTGTTTAAACTTATATTAGAAACAGATTTAAATTAAAAAATCCTTAAAAATGTAAAGGGTGCTTCTTTAGACACGTGGTTTTTAGGAAGAAAACTACAGCATTTAATTGTAAAGATACCTCGAAAAATTTAGATTTATTATTATAAAGATAAGGGTTTACCAATATATTATTAAAATGATTTCGGGAAAGCGGCCGCCGAAGCTGCCTCGAATAAATTCCAGACGAAAAGACCAATTTTCAACATTTTGCAGCAATTGGAGCAGTAGGTGTGCAATAAAGCGCCGAATATTCACTTCCAAGGCTTCAATCGTTTCGGGCTTATCTATAATTAAAAAAGAGGCTGGGATGCGACCCACACTGATAACTTCCCATCCCGTCTGTCGATTTGTCTTGCTTAAAAGTTTGTTACCAAATTTGTGTACTATTTTTTGTAGATTTTATTTTTTTATAAAAAAACGGACTGTTGGATTTTTATAAAAAAAATTACTGAATATCGAAAACAATATTTTCTGTGAAATAAAATAAGTTTTTGAAGCCAATATTTTTAATTTTTGAAAAGCTATTTGAGTCGAAAGTTAATTTTTACAAATTTTAGTATTGTTTTTTTTAGGTTTTTATATTTTGTAAAAAAAGCTGTCAATTCGATTTTTCTCAAAATTTTATAGAATTATGAAAATAATATTTTTTATAAGATAAAATTGGGTTGGTGATAATATCCCCCAAGATATAATCCCCAAAGGAAAATCCCCAAATCCATAATCCCCAAAACGAAATCCCCAGCAGCAAAATTCCCAAAGAGAAAATACACAGGGCGAAAATCCCCAAGTGAATATCCCCAAAACAATTATGTTCAAATAGTGAATCATGCGATTAAATCGCGCACGCAATTTAATCGCATGATTCACTACTTGAACATAATTGTTTTGAATATATTAAATTTCATTTATATTGCATGAAATGCAAGCAAAAGATTTGGAAACAATAACATCATGCATTTCAATTTTTATTCCAAAATTAAAGAAATACTCGACACTACAAAACAACACTTAGACAGCACTAAACAAGCACTACGAATACAATGATTCTCTATCAATACTAAAGTCAGACCGAGAAGTGCATGCCTTCATAGTGATTTTTTGTTTAGAAACTGTTTATCATTATCATTTATAAATATCACAATAAGAGAATTTCATAAGAGTTTTTCTAAAAACTGCATGCATAAATGAAGATATGCACGGATACTGGAGATTTGGAGATTTCGTGGGGATTTTGGCAAAATAAATTATTTAGTTGGGGATTTTGTCCATTTGTCTTATGTCTCTGGGGATATTATCAAATTGGATTAAATTTGTTTTGGGGATATTATCCCGTGGGGATTCTTTTTTTTGGGGATTCAATACGACACCCGATAAAATTAGTTTGAAGCCAATGTCTCAAATTTTTGAAAAGATATTTACGTCGAAAAACAATTTTTACCTACCAACTTTTATACATTTTTTTTTTAGGTTTTTATTTTTTGTAAAAAAACTGTCAATTCGATTTTTCTCAAAATTTTTCTTAATGTTGAAAACAATATTTCTTATAAGTTAAAATTAGTTAGAAGCCATTATCTCAAATTTTTGAAAAGATATTTGAGTCGAAAATCAATTTTTAACAACATTTGTTAAATTTTTTTTCGGTTTTTAAATTTTTGTAAAAAAACTGTCAATTCAATTTTTTTCAAAATTTTACTGAATGTTGACAACAATATTTTTTGAAAGATAAATGTAGTTTAAAGCCAATATCTCAAAGTTTTGAGAAGATATTTGAGTCGAAAATCAATTTTTACCAACTTTTATACATTTTTTTTTAGGTTTTTATTTTTTGTAAAAAAAACTGTCAATTCGATTTTTCTCAAAATGTTTCCTAATGTTGAAACCAATATTTCTTATAAGTTTAAACTAGTAAGAAGCTATTATCTAAAATTTTTGAAAAGATATTTGAGTCGAAAATCAATTTTTACCAACTTTTATTAAATTTTTTCTTCGGTTTTTAATTTTTTGTAAAAAAACTGTCAATTCGATTTTTCTCAAAATTTTATCAGATATCAAAAACATTATTCTTCGTTGCACAAAATTGTTTTGGAGATGAAATCATATTTTAGTCGTAAAATTTTCGAGGTGAAAAATTTTGTTTCCAGTTTTTTTGATTTATAAAAAAAACCGTTCATTGGATTTTTTACCAAAATATACTTGTTTTGTATCACGTTACAATATATAATTTAAAATTTAATTCAAGTCTCTAGCGTCATTGGTTCATGAGATATTTAGGTTTAACCAAAATTTTCACCTTTGTTTAAACTGCTATGGTAAAAAAAACCACCCACGCAATTTTCTTGATAGCCCTTTCTGCATCATTCTGCCTTATTATCTGTATTACAAAATTTATTTGAAGTCGATATCTCTTCTGGTTCTTGAGCTATAGACGACGAAAAAAACGTCGCGAACGTACAGACGTACGGACGTACGAACGTACGTACACACGCACGCACAGACATCTCTCTAAAAATCTTTTATTTCGACTCTAGGGACCTTGAAAGGTCGAGAAATGTCAAAATTTTCAATTTGACGAATCGGACCCATTACAATAACTTCCTATGGGAAGTTAACAATCTATACTACACGCATACTTCCACAAAAAAATAGTCCAGCGATGTTATACACATGATCTTGGAGGCCATGCCCGCCACATTCGCACGACCGACGAAGCTATACAATGCGCTTACTAAAAGTTTCCCTCAATCAATTGATTGTTTCGTTGCGTCGCGCTTATCGAACCATTATTTTGGTAACGTTGTTCAGGAATGAGTCTAATTCAAGGCGTTAGGTCGCCCAAAGATTGGTTGTATTGCACAAAAACTTTTTCAGAAGAAAACACCACGAAGCCCAAAATAATTGTCATATTGCCCAAATTAATTTCAAATATCATAACGCCCAAATTACTAATTAATATCGCCAGTAAGATGTAATGTGTTTCAACATTTGGACATTCTGACAATTTTTTATTGTTTTTTTGGTTACTACTTATTTTATCGCCCAAACGCAAACATTAAACGCAAAAATGTCAAATTGCCCAAAAACTCGTAACTTCAAGAAGGCGTAATAAATAAAAGTAAGTAATTCATTTATTTATAAATATTTCAATACAGTTTGAATAAACATAACGAATTTTATAAAGCTTTGGCATAGCTGTCAGCTTAGTTGGCAAAGTATATAAAGCGATTTTAATTTATATAATACAATTTAAATGAATTGATTTAAATAAATTCAGTCATTAATAGATTTCTATGCTTATAAATTGAATTTAAAAAACAGTACAATAATTTTCAATTTACACCATTTACTAATTATTTTGTTTCTTGCATTGTAAAGCTGCTTTTCTGGAAAAATCTTAGTCTTTGGTGTCTTAATACTGGGCAGATGCTTATAAAATGGAAGCAGTCTTCTTTTGCTTTCATGTTGCAGAGGGTACAGAATTGCTGGAAATTTTGCGTTGTATGGACTGCCATTTAAAGTTAGGAGCTCACATCTGGAATTGGATATTAACGATATTTCTTTATAGCTGAATGTGTTTCCAAAATAATTATTGTTTTATTGTATTGATTTAGTTGTGAGTAGATTATTCTGCTCTAAAGGTGCGTGTCCATTTGAGAGTACTTCTGCTAGTTAAATCTCGAGAGCAACTCTCGGGAGACTGTCCATTTGCGAGCCAAATTTTAGAAGTTTTGCTATCGCGAGCTCTCTGCTAGAATATTGAGAGTTTTCTTGCTGAGAGTACTCTCATAATCGTGTCCACTTGATAGATTTCTTCTGCTAGCATATTATCAGTTGGACATGTATTTTATCAACACTGATAACTTCCTATCCCGTCTGTCAATTTGCCTTGCTTAAAAGGTCTGTAGGTTTTCGTGTTTTGTTAAAAAATTTGTTAGTTGAATTATTCTAAAAGATTTCAAAATTACCAACAACATTTTCCATTTGATGAAATAATTTGATTTCAAAATCTGTTTTTGTAAACGAGATTTTTAGTCGAAAAAATTTGTTTACAAATTTTAGTAGCATTTGTTAAAAAAATTTATTTCTTAAATAAATAAATACAAATTGGATGAATGAATCTAATTTAAAGTCAATATCTTCTATTGTTCACGAGATATCGAGTACCGAACATCAATTTTTACCGAATTTGCGTACTATTTTTTGTAGATTTTTTTTTCGAAAATATGGATTTTTATTAAAAAGAACTACAGAATATCGAAAACAATATTTTCTGTGAAATAAAAAAAGTTTGAAGACAATGTTTTTAATTTTTGAAAAGCTATTTTAATCGAAAGTAAATTTTTACCAAATTTTAGTATTGTTTTTTTTTTAGGTTTTTATTTTTTGCATAATCTCAAATTTTTAAAAAGATATTTGTGTCGGAAATGAATTTTTACAAACTTTTGTTAAATGTTCTTTTAAGTTTCTATTTTTTGTTAAAAAACTGTCAATTCGATTTTTCTCAAAGTTTTACCGAATGTTGAAAACAATATTTTTTATAAAATAAAATAAGTTGGAAGCCATAACCTCAAATTTTTGCAAAGTTATTTGAGTCAAAATTCAATTTGTAACAACTTTGAGTAATGTATTTTTTAGGTTTTTATATTTTATAAAACAAACTGTCAATTCGATTTTTCTCAAAATTTGTTAAAAAAATATGTTAAAAACGTTATTCTTCGTTGCATCAAATTGTTTTGGAGATAAAATCATTTTTTATTCGTACAACTTTCGAGGTGACAAATTTTTTTTAATTTTTTTTTTTTTGATTTATAAAAAAACCGTTAATTGGATTTTTTTCATAAAATATACTTGTTTGGTATAACGTTACAATATATAATATAATATTTAATTCAATTCTCTAGCGTTTTTGGTTCGTGAGATATTTGGGGTTAACCAACATTTTCACCTTTTATTTAAACTGCTATGGTAAAAAAACCACCCACTCAATTTTCTTGAGATCCCTTTCTGCATCTTTCTGCATTATTATTTGTATATTTATTTGAAGTCGATATCTTTACTAGTTCTTGAGCTATGGACTACGAAAATAACGTCGCGAACGTACGGACGTACAGACGTAAGGACGTACGAACGTACGCAGTGGCGTCTTTAGGCATGGGCCCGGTGGGCCAGGGCCCAGGGCCCCGCAATTATTTGGCCCCCAAAATGCACCAACTCAAAATGAATGAATCGATACAAGAATTATATAGAAAACGAATTAAGGTTGGTAGACAGTAACAAAAAAACAAGTTTCATTTTACTCTCCGTTCCGTTGAAATTCTCCTCCTCAACATCTTAAACTTCTGGAAACATGAATCTTTAATCCTACACCTGCACACGCTATCAACATTATTTTAACAACTCTGCTTTCGTTCTACTCTACAGTTCTGCACACATGTTGACTTTTCAACTCACTCTATAAACAAACACAAAGTTGTCCCATGATGATTCAATCATCGCAGATCATTTAAAAAAATGTGGGAACTCAGGAATGGGATACACTTCCTATTTATCAGCAAATATTTGCAACAAATTCATTGATATAATGGTAAAACAAGTCCTAATGAAAATTTTAGGTGAAATTAGATCGGCAAAATATTTTTCCCTAAATGTTGACAGTACAACCGACCTTTCTCATATCGACCAGTTGACTTTTGTAATTCGGTATGTTAAAAACTGTGTTCCCATCCCATTTATACCTATTCAAGAGCATAAATCTGAATATTTAGCTGATACAATCTTGACATTTCTGGAAAATCATGATATTTCAATAGAGGATTGTAGAGGACAAAACTATGAAAATCCGTCTAATATGTCGGTAAAATATTCTGGTTTACAAGCAAGATTAAAGGAGAAGTGCGAATTTGCGTCCTTTGTACCTTGTGCAGCACATTCTCTTAACTTAGTTGGCCTTAATGCGGCTTGTTGTGTGCAGGAGGCAACAAGTTTCTTTCAAGTGGTTCAAAAAATATACAACTTTTTTTCTGCTTCTACCCATCGCTGGAATAAATTGAATATATGTTTAGGTTTACATAGAGTTCTTAAAAGCCTTTCTGAAAAAAGATGATATGCACGAGCTAATGCAGTTAACGCGCTCCATCATGGTTATAAGTAAATTACTGAAGCCTTTACATCTATCTCTAGAGATCCAGAGCAAGCTCCAGATACAAAAAGCAAAGCGTTAAGCCTGTCTAAGAAAATGTCGAAACTGGAGTTCCTCATTTTAACAGAAATTTGGAGCACATTCAGAAAACCAGCAAGAGCCTTCAAAATGAAACAATAACGATTGACGTTGCTGCCAATTTGCTTTGTTAACAATGTTCTTTCATAAATGATATAAGGGAGAATTTTGGTAAATTTGAAGCGTGTGCCAAAATTCAGAATCCGGATGCTAATTATAAAGACTTATTGCATCGAAAAATAGTACGAAGTTCGCATGCCACATATGTTGATGGTCCTGCACCATCCGTCCAGCTAATTGGGAAAGAAAAGTTTAAAATACCCAATTTTTTTTTCAATTATTGACACTATTACTTTGCCATTAAAAATACGATCCAAATTGTTATCAAGGAATTAATGCATTGTTTGGCTTTTTTGTCGATTGCAATATTTGACTTCAGTGGAGGTGCAAAATTCTTGCGAACAGTTTTCAAAAAACCATAGAGATGTTAATGCAGAAGAACTTGAGGTAGAATGCTTGCACTTCGTACAGTATTTAAAAGAATTCAATAAAGATGTAAATGCAGATCTTATTACAATATCAAAATTGTACAGTCTAATTACAGTGGACGAAACTGGGA
Source organism: Eupeodes latifasciatus (assembly GCA_920104205.1). NCBI lineage: Eukaryota > Metazoa > Arthropoda > Insecta > Diptera > Syrphidae > Eupeodes > Eupeodes latifasciatus. The sequence goes on along the minus strand of OV049924.1, from coordinate 385,502,960 downwards.
ACACATTTCCAAGTGTAAAAACTGCCTGCAGAATTTTTTTTATCTTTGATGGTTTTAAACTGCAGTGGAGAGCGTTCATTTTCGAATTTGGACCGGATACAAAATGAACTTCGAAGCACAATGCTACAACAGCTTGTCAATTTTATCAATTGAAAATGAATTACTGCAGGAAATTGAATTTGATGACTTAATTCATAATTTTGCAACTGACAAAGTCAGGAAAGTATGCCTTCAATAATATTTATTGTATACTTTAACTTAAATATATATCTAAAAAAAAACAAATCAAAACAAATATAAAGAAATAAACTTATATACAATTAAAAAAAAATATATAAAAACATTAGAAATCAACCAAAAAAACAATAAAAAATATCAAAAATCAACTATAAAGAAAAATTTTCAACTAATGAAGGTAAATTAAAAAAATTATAAAGTATAAAAAAATATATGTTTTATGTTTTTTTAGTTCTTTTTAAAAAGTAAAAATATTAAAAAAAAACACAAGTTAATTTTAAAATGATTTTTTAACCTAAAGAATAACAAAAATATATTACACCTAATTTGTTGGGCCCAGGGCCCCAAAAAGTCTTAAGACGCCCCTGAACATACGTACACACGCACGCACAGACATCTTTCTAAAAATCTTTTATTTCGACTCTAGGGATCTTGAAACGTCGAGAAATGACAAAATTTTCAATTTGACTAATCGGACCCATTACAATAACTTCCTATGGGAAGGTAAAAATGTATTTTCAAATCAAATTTATATGAAAAAAAGACATAGTTTCCACTGCTTTGGCATGTTTACTCTCGACAGCTACTCGCAAAATACGAACTGTGTTGGTATTCCGAGAGCTTATCTCGGATAGTGGTAAACACATGTGTCCACTTGCGAGTGACTTTCAAAAAGATCGAATGTCGAGAGTAATTAGTGAACTCTCCGCGAGCTACTCTCCAGACTATGTCCACTTGCGAGATCGCTCTCGAGAGCAGCTTGAGAGCGACTCGCAGCACGTTTACTCTCAAATGGACACGCACCTTAAGACTGCTCTGCTACTAATTTGTCTCGAACAAAGTCTTCGTGTTTTTAAATTACTATGTATATTGTAAAGCTGCTCCTTTAGTTGAGCCAAGTTATTCAAATCAAATTAGATAACTTCTCCACAGCTATCGCCAATATTTTCCCATTTTGCAAACCATCAGTCCTTATTCCGCATTTCATAATGGAGCATTTTCTTTGTCAAACGAGGATCTGAATGTGAAGCAACTGTATAGATGTAGTCTGCCTGTATCTTAAGGGTGTTGGTAAACAGTTTTGTAACTCCCGTTTATAAATAAATTGCGTAGTTAGGTGTTCCATTTGGCAGATTAAATTTTTGTTATTATGAAATTTCTTTGGAGCTTTTCTTCAAATTCATCCGTTCCCCAAACTTGTGCCGCGTAACAAAGAGATGTTTTAACAACACATTCGAATATTTTGTATTAAGCTGACAGCAATACATTTTGGTTTGAGAAAATATTCATCCATGTCATATTCAGCAAGCTTTGGGAAGACTTCGCCTTTTCAATTAGATGATTTTTGAAATCTATCGTTTTGTTCAACTCCACGCCTAAATAATTGTAATCTTTAGTGATTTCAAGACGATGGCCATTGAAATACCACCCTTCTCTAACCAGCAGTATGTTGACGATTTTTATTTCATTTACATCTATTTCAAAGTCCAAAGGTTCCTCAATAACCAGTGGTTCTGCATAAGCAAAGGACAAATCAGATTTATTTGAGAGCAGGTTTTTAAAGTAGTATGAAAGATGATCTGCACACATATTTTTACCAATTACAAAGTTGGATCCATTTATTTCTTTAGTTAAATTCCAAAAGTCTATCGAATTACTGGCCAGACTTAAAGATTTGTATTGAATATTTTCAAATTCAGCTTTTTTTGAGCGACATAATTGCTTGTATTTGGAGTTTGATTCAACGTACAATTTTCTCAGTTCCTCGGTATAACAGTTGCGTAGTGCTTGTAAATGGGCAAATGATTTGTTCAGGGCTTTCATACATTCTTTATCAAACCACTTTTTTTTAAATTCCCGTAGGTAGTTATTGTAATGGGTCCGATTTGTCGAATTGAAAATTTTGACATTTCTCGACGTTTCAAGGTCGCTAGAGTAGAAATAAAAGATTTTTAGAGAGATGTATGTGCGTGCGTGTGTACGTACGTTCGTACGTCCGTACGTCTGTACGTTCGCGACGTTTTTTCGTCGTCCATAGCTTAAGAACCAGAAGAGATATCGACTTCAAATAAATTTTGTTATACAGATAATAAGGCAGAATGATGCAGAAAGCGGTATCAAGAAAATTGCGTGGGTTGTTTTTTTACCATAGCAGTTTAAAAAAAGGTGAACATTTTGGTTAAACCTAAATATCTCATGAACCAATGACGCTAGATACTTGAATTAAATTTTATATTATATATTGTAACGTGATACAAAACATGTATATTTTGGAAAAAAATCAAATGAACAGTTTCTTTTTACAAATCAAATAACAAAATATGATTTTATCTCCAAAACAATTTTGTGGAACGAAGAATAATGTTTTTGACATCTGATGAAATTTTGAGAAAAATCTAACATACAGTTTTTTTTATAAAAAATAAAATCTTAAAAAAAAACATTACTCATAGTTGGTAAAAATTGAATTTCGACTCAAATTCTTTTCAAAAATTTAATATTAAGGCTTAAAACTTATTTTGTCTTATAAAAAATATTGTTTTCAACATTTTGAATGAAAAATTTTGAGAAAAATATAGTTGACAGTTTTTTTACAAAAAATAAAAACCTAAAAAAAATTAACAAAAGTTGGTAAAAATTGATTTTCGACTCAAATATCTTTTCAAAGCTTTCAGATATTGGCTTTAAACTACTTTTATCTTTTAAAAAATAATGTTGTCAACATTTAGTCAAATTTTGAAAAAAATCGAATAGACAGTTTTTTTTACAAAAAATTAAAGACCTAAAAAAAAAATTAACAAAAGTTGGTAAAAATTGATTTTCGACTCAAATATCTTTTTAAAACTTTAAGATATTGGCTTTAAACTACTTTTATCTTTCAAAAAATATTGTTGTCAACATTCAGTAAAATTTTGAGAAAAATTGAATTGACAGTTTTTTTTTTACAAAAAATAAAAACCTAAAAAAAAACAATACTAAAACTTCTTAAAAATTTACCTTCGACTCAAGTATAGCTTTTAAAAAATCACAAATATTGCCTTTAAACTTATTTTATTTCGCAGAAAATATTGTTTTCGATGGTGCAGGGAATTAACTTCACGGGAACTACCTTCACATGGGAACTAACTTCACCACTAGTGGGAATTAATTTCACTTTTTTTTGTGAAGTTATCTCCCACTGAAGGCGGGAGATAATTTCATCAGAAAATTGTGTGAAGTAACTTCCCACCTACGATTGAAATATCTGAAAAAATATCAAGCGTTGAATTGTAAATCAAAACAAAAATAGATATGTAAGTTTTAAGCAATAAAAGCACCTGTGGGTGGTCCACTTCGCGGGTTCTCAGGATTTTAACTCCCTTTTTCGGGGTCACACCCGCTCACGCAACTCCGTTGCTCCGCTTAGGGTATGTAAAGTCGCCAGGCAGGCGCCTATATCAGGTGGCCCGCTTCGCGGGTTCTCAGGATTTTAACTCCCTTTTTCGGGGTCACACCCGCTCACGCAACTCCGTTGCTCCGCTTAGGGTGTGTAAAGTCGCCAGGCAGGCGCCTATATCAACAACTTCTTTCAATAAAGGCACCTGTGGGTGGCCCGCTTCGCGGGTTCTCAGGATTTTAACTCCCTTTTTCGGGGTCACACCCGCTCACGCAACTCCGTTGCTCCGCTTAGGGTATGCAAAGTCGCCAGGCAGGCGCCAATATCAACAGCGTTTTTAAATAAAAGCACCTGTGGGTGGCCCGCTTCGCGGGATCTCAGGATTTAAACTCCATAAAACAAAGTCTTGTGGTATTGAAGTGCTCCAAGTTTTGTCATTTGGTGATTCTTATTAAGTGGGACATTAGCCCCAACATTTTTATTTGGGGCTTCGGTCTTACTTGGGTGGGACTTAAGGCCCAAATTCAATTTCGGTTTTATGTCCCACCGTAGTGAGACATAAGCCCCCAAAAAAAAAGTTGGGCGTTATGTCCCTGGCCCCTATGTCCCTTCGCCGCCCGCCTATACATTAAAGATTTTCTTAGATTAGCGTATGCGAGAATAAAAATAACATAACATGTTAATTTACTTTAACTGTACTGAAGAGTGAAGTTAGTTCCCACCTTCCGTGGGAAACAGTTACACATGAAAGTGAAATTAATTCCCACAAAAAAGTGAAATTATCTCCCACCTTCAGTGGGAAATAACTTCACCAAAAAAAGGTTAAATTAATTCCCACTAGTGGTGAAGTTAGTTCCCATGTGAAGGTAGTTCCCGTGAAGTTAATTCCCTGCACCGTTTTCGATATTCAGTAATTTTTTTATAAAAATCCAACAGTCCGTTTTTTCATACAAAAATAAAATGTACAAAAAATAGTACGCAAATTTGGTAAAAATTGATACATATAGACAAACTTTTAAGCAAGACAAATCGACAGACGGGATGGGAAGTTATCAGTGTGGGTCGCATCCCAGCCTCTTTTTTAAATTTTGTAATACAACCAGAAGGTTGAGCTGGTGAAGAATTTCTTATAGACGATATTATTTCCTTTGAAAACAACTCGATAGATCCATTAACTGAAGAAGTGAGATATAAGTACATATTATCTAGATTACTTTGGTAGGTATTCAAGTTTTCATTCTTCCATTTCAGTAACTTTAGGTTTTGTTGTTTTTGTTGTTTTCATTGTTCCATTCTTATACGAGAGGCATATGATCAGAATAGGTTTTATACTCAACTAAATACAAATTTTGAAACCCAGTTAATCCGATCGTTATTCGCTGTGCAAAAGTCGATAATAGATTTCCCTTGTCCTCCAACAAAAGTGTAGTGGCCCTCTGTATCACCATAAGTGCAACCATTTAAAACGATACTTTTGTACGTTTGCAGCATTTCTAAAAAATCTAGACCATTTTGATTGCAGATATCATCTTTAGACAGTCGTCGGTTGGTTGTTGAGATAAGAGTATTGCTAAGAGGTTGCGTGGTGTGTATTTGCATCCAATTTATTCTGGCATTGAAACCCCCGATTAAAATAACACTTTTATTGGCCATGTGTGTAACAAATATATTTGGGTTTATTTCACTTTGAGAAAGTCAATTTTCAAAGTCAAATAAAACAAAATGGTTTGCTTGCTTGTAGTGCGTATAAACATTGTAATATGTATGGGGGACATGCTACCCCCTACAACCCCTCCAATGCTTGGGCTCACTATAGTATTTTGGGTAAATGCGAGGTTGTGTTTATTGGTGTAAGTTTCTTTAAATGCAGATTCCTTAAATGCATATAAATTTTGCCTACACCCAACTTCGCACCAACCCCAAATCCTATAGTGAGTCCAAGCAGTGGGGTTACAGGGGGCAATATGCCCCCCGATAAATACCACACTCTCAAAGCCCAAACACTCAAAATTTTTATTATAGAAAATTTTAGGCGTTAAGACATTTCTAAATTTGGGCGTTACGACATTGGAAGTTGCTTTGGGTGACATGACATATCATTTGGGCTTTGTTACGTTTTCTTAGTGATATTTTTTAAGATGTTTCTCTTCTTGGGCCTTATGTCATTATATGATCGGGGTTATGATTTTTGGGGTCGAGGTCTTGCGTTCAATCCCTGTCTGTGCCATCTAAAGTTTTTTTACGGTTACTGCCTCTTGCAAGGAATTGAAAAATCTTTCAAGATTAATTCTTGTCATGAAAAGTGCTTTCTCAAATTAGCCGTTCGGATTCAGCTTAAAACTGTAGGTCCCCTCCATCCCTGACAACAGTACTCGGACATAGAAATGAACTCGTAATCCGCGTCGTGCGCAAAAATTGCACCTCTCACTGTCGTTGATGAACATTATGCATAAAGACTTGCATTTACATGCTTACAAGTTACAATTGACTCAAGAACTTAAAGCCTCTTGACAATTTCAAGGGTCGCCAGAATGGTGGCAAGAAATGGTAACAGTGGATGATCAATTTTTAAAGAATAGTCGAATCATCTTCAGTGGGTGAATGATAATCCAAGAGTGACTGTCGAAAAACCAATGCACCCACAAAGAGGAACTGTTTATGGGCTTGAGGCATCATCAGTACATATTTTTTTAAAGTCAGGCCGGTCAGGCAGTTACATGTGATTACTGTTTGATATCGTGAGATGATAACGAAATTTGTATAGCCCGAATCGGGAGATATGGATATGGACGATATGTGGTTTCAACAGGACGGTGCCACTTGCACACAGCTTATGAAACAATGTCTTTTTTGCGTGACAAATTTAATGGCCGGGTTATCTGACGTGGTGGCGATGTCAATTGGCCCCCAAGATCATGTGATTAAACACAACGCAACAATTCAAGAGCTAAAGGGTAAGATAATTCGACACATTAACGGCATAGAACCTCAATTATTCCTCAGTGTCATTGAAAATTTGGTCCATCGAATGCAGGTGTATCGCCGCCGTTTGGCCGATTTTTTGTTCTAACATAAATTAACCATACCAATACCATCATAATAAAACAAATGACAATAATTTCCAAAATAATTTGTGTTCTATTCAAAACCAACATCGGCCCTTAAAATTTAACCACCCTTTAGTTTCAAATCAACCGTTAAGTAGGAAAGTAGGTACTATTGAAAAACAATTGGTTAGTTCTGTTATTAAATACAATATATTGGAACAAAAAAGTATTCACTTACCCTAACAAAACAAATTACTGAAGTCCTTGCAAAATGTATAGACTTAAAGAATAAGCTTAAATTTTATGCATAACCCCTATAACAACCCCAAAAACTTTAATCCGATTAGAATAAGCTACACATAAGAATAGTTTTCTATGACAATCTTCTCATTTCTTTATCGAACATTCCTGGCATTCCCTCAACAACAAAAAACAAGAACAAAAATACAACAAAATTCCTTATTGTTTTGCTTTGCATTTTACCAAGATTATCCTTAATTCATCTAATAAATGAAATTCCATGTATTACTATATTCCTTGTAGGAAAAAACAACAACGACAAGAATATTCGAAATTGCTTTGTTAGGAAACATTAATAAAAATATTGCTGTCCAAGAAGAAGGAAAAAAATGAAAGTCCTTATACGCGCAAGGACACAAACTACATGACACCATCCAATTGGCTAACTTTTATGCGCGTGCAGGACTTCGGTCTATACTTTGACTCTGGTTTAGGAGAGGTATTGTTTATCATTATTATTTTTCTGTTCGACGTATAAATCTCTCATCCCTTATATAGAGCCTTACAATTTCCAAAAAGGACTATACAAGGATGATGATGGTGCGGGTGGCGACCACGACTATTTATACAATATACATCCCTATACATATATTTGGTAGTAAACGTGGCAAAATAAAATTGACGCCAATTATCGCGCTTCGAATCGCTTTTCTTGTGGAATTTTTTAATCTTCCCCATAGCCAAGCCTGTATTCTGTATAGCTAGCTATACGATGATACGATGCCCTTCTTTGCCAGCAACCCCAGCAAAAGCAGCCCTAAGTAAACATGAGTCCTTCGGTTTAAAAATGGAATTGGAAGATACCTACTTGAAGCTTAGTGATAATATCCACCTTTTTCGAGGCTAATATTTTAAAAAGAGAACATCGCTGATTACGGAGGAAGGGCGGTAGTTGAAACTTGAAAATTCTTTGGCATCAACTTTAGCCTGATGGTAATGTTTGACTTTGAGGTTGTTAAAGGATATTTTTCGCTTCTCTTACTATCGCATCAACAACGCACCAGTTTCAGCTCCCAACTCCTCCAGCAGGGGATTTATTCCCCAATGAAAGACAACACTAGGAGAATTCTATATGCGTGAAGCAAGGTGGTGCGAAATTTCGCGGTTATCAGAGCCTATTTCGGAAGGATTAATTTCGTCCCTTGAGATTTTTCATAGATAAGAAAACTCGCGCTCGTCCTGAATGGGAATTTTGTAATATAATTTTAATGAATAATGAGTTAATTAAGAAAAGAGTTAAAACAAAATATACACAACAGAAGATAGAAAGAGAAGGAAATAATATTGGATTGGATGGACGTGGACCCTTAAAAAACAATGAGAATTTAGAATCGCGAAATGTTAAAAGATAACAATTAAGGTGAGTTAAGGCGCATTAAATTAAAGCATAACTGCTGTACTGGAATATCCGTTTCGAATTGAAGATTATATTACTAGATTATTTCAATGCAAGAAATCCGGAAGGAAATTAGGGATGGAGGTTTACTGTATTTGAATATATTTTGAATGGATAATGGTAATGGCAAAATAAGAGGTGTTTGGTTCATTCCTAAAGCTTATAGTTTTAAATTGCTTTTTCTATTTCAGGTAAACTTTTATTACAAAATACCTTCATATTGATAAGAATACGTTTGGTTTGAATTTTGTATTAAAAATACTTAATTAATGGGATAACTTTAAGGGAATCGATAAGGAATTACAAAAATTTCACTGAATTAAAAGCAATACATTTGCCTCAAGAAAAACTGAACAACAATGCAGTAAAGTAGGTAACTTAGATGTAACATATCGGTATGGCATCTACCGACCCTAAATCTATTACAAACACCTTTGCCCCATTCTTCAGCCAATTGTACAGTAGTCATCTTGAAGAACCTGGCTATAGTTTTTTTGATTAGGTATTAAAAAGGGACCTCATGCACCTCCCTTAAACAAACCAAAATATGTGATGATATTGTTGGCAACAAATAAAGTCTACTCTCTCTAGGTCCGGATGGTGTGCCTGCAATATTATGAAAAAACAATGATACCTCCCTTTGTAAACCTCTTTCAGCACTGTTTTGTCTTTTTATTTCCCAAACAATCTTTCCAAAGCTTCGGAAAAATTCTTTTATTTGTCCTGTTCATTAAAAAGGAGCATAAGTTATGTTATGAACAACAGGCCCATAGCCAAGCTTACTTCAATTCGCAAGCTTTACGAAAGCATTGTCTACGACGCTCTCTTTTTGCATCATAGACCTATTTTTTTTTTCACAACATCATGAATTCCTTAAAAGCACATTCACTACAACCAATTGTTCTAAATTTGTGTCCAAAAATCTTAACGAACTGGAGAAAGAAAAAGAAATGAACATTACTACGACAGACTTTATAGCCCGGGAGCCAGCGTCACTCATTTTTGAAAGATTTGATAATGGATGAATTTATTTTTTTCGGGCAGTTTTTACATTAGAAAAACATAAAATCGATGCCTGCAGGCGCACCCGTGGTGCATTAATTTACAGTTAATTTTCAAAGTTGTAAAAAAACCGAGGTCACATGTCTAACATGATAAGACTTGAAACCGGTCTAGAACGTTAGTTTGCACTGCCTTGAGAAGGAAAAACCATGCCTGCCACCTGGACAGTGGGGCGAAGTTATCCTGCCGCTGACCTAAAGTTGTAAAAAAAACCGTCAAATTGTTATATGTGATAAGGGCTGAAGTATGTTTAGATAGTTAGTTTGACATTTAAAATAGAGGAAAAACCATGCCTGCCGCTTGCGTCCCGGGGAGAAGTCGCCGGCAGGATCGAAAATAGTCGCACTGTCGCATACTGTATACAATCCAAAAATATTTTGTTTTTGGGTAGAAATCTGGGAGGGAAACAATGTTTTGATGAATTTTGTAGACCGTTTAATAAAGAACACCGAAAAAATAATATCAGCTCTAAAAGTCTTTTATAACTCCAAAGCAAAGGGGTAAAAGGGGGAAAAATACCCATTTTAATCTATTTTATCAAAACGTCTAAAAAAGTAAAAGTATATTAAAATATACCTCATAACAATTATACCAGAAAAAGGGTAAGGAGGGGGGGGAATCACCTTTTGCTGTTACCTGGCATAAGATCTTTACAAAACAAATAAGTTTCAAAACATTTTTGTGTGTGCTTTTAGTTTTGGTTTTAATTTGTTTTCAAAACGTTATAAGATTATAATTTAGTCAAAAATGCTGGACAGCACATCTTCGCCACTTCTGAATGACTCCATTAAACATGAAATATCTTCTTCATCAGAATCTTCGCTAGTGCTGACTTGGTTGTGGGTAGGTTCTTCATCATCTTCTTCGTTGTCAATTTGGATATTTGCGTCTGTTTAAAGGAACATAGATTAAAAACTGTATGAATTGTCAAAGGAAGATGGAAAGTTGATGTATTTACCTGAATCATTAATGTTTGAATGATCCTTAATCAAAACTTCGCTGACCGAAGTTGGTAATTGGTCACCTTCAAACAACCTAAACTCCAGTTTGTCCCTTATTTCTTGCCATCCACAGTTAGAAGGAGAGAGGACGGTGGGATTTTGGCGGTATGCATTACTCCATATACTTGAGATGTAAGCACATCTCAAAATTTGCTGGCGCAGCTCCGACTTGCAGGGTGGCAAAATTGAGCCATCAAAGTTTTTTGTTTTAATTTTGAACGTCTCTTCAATGTCGTTGCATTTAAAGGATTTGGCGAAAATTGAAAGCCGGGCTTCGTTGACGTCATTAAACTGTTTAAGTCCGTATATGCAGCAAACAAATCTTTCTAGTATGTCAAATATCTGTGCTTCGATGTCTGGATAGTTCTTCAGTTTTGAGAAGGCTTCGATGAAATCAGTTGGGTTTTGAAGAATTGTAAGTGGCCGCTTCTTGCCTTTTTTTTTTGAAAAATGCAGGGTTGAAGTCACATCCTGTGAAAGCATGGAATCCTGGAAGAGCTTGACATAAATCTGGTCCCAATGATTCGTAGAGCTTCGACACGTTGATGAACCTTTCTGCATTACCAACGCCAACTTTCAGCCAAAGTCTTACATTTTCTTTCAAGTGCTGCATGTTTCCAAGTGCAATGACGAGAATGTCCGTATCGGAACAGCGAATAAGAACATTCGAATCTGTCTCCACTTGACAGGCGTGGAAAATGACTTTAGTGTCGGCTTCTTCGTGTGCAGGACATGCTTTATTTTCGTCTTCTGTTCTAACAACAGCTCCATTAACTTCCAAAAATTTGTAACAATTTTTATAGTTAACATAAACTGTTTTATTTTTGAAGAATGTCACCATCTCTTGATTTTTCCAGTCTTCGATCAAAAAAGACACCAAGCTCTCCTTAAAATTAATATTTCTCAGCTCGGATAGAAAGTCTGCAGGCCGGACTTGATCGGGACCCTTTATTTGATACATTTGACTTCGGTTTGTACCTCGCAACGTGTGTTCATTGTCCTTGATTGAGGGTGAGAAATACTCGTCAAAGGTTATTATCACCGTTCCGGCTGTACATCTCGTAAACATCTGCAGTATCTTTTTTGAAATATTTCCAAAAGAAGCTGGGATCTCTCTCATCAGATGAAGAATGAAAAATCCATCGAAAATTTGGACATCTACATGCGATGGTGGTTCTTTGTTTTCCTTTGTTTCCAAAATGTTCAATAGGGTAGATTTAGCTGTCTTGCAGATAGTTCCATCGATGTGGCAAAGTGACAGTGGAACAGGAGTCAATGGATAGGTCAATATTTTTGCAATGTCCAGAGAATTTTCCAGAGAGATTCCTAGCAGTCTTCCAAAAAGGTCACGTTGCAAGCGAACTTCAACAATTTTCCCAGAGACCGTAATTTTTTTCTTCTGTGAATCTGCAAAACTAAAGATTTTGTTTCTTTTAATCGGCTTTTCAAACCTACTTTGACTCTCCGAACATTCTGTAATAAACATTTCTCTTTGCTTGTTGCCAAGATCCTCAACGTTTAAAAGATAGTCCGCGGTATTTTCACCAGCTGCTTGCCCAGTTGATATGTTATACAAATTCAGCTTATCCAGGGAATTTGAAAAAGGATTAATGTTCTGCTCGATGTTGGCGATCAATGTGGTTAATTGGTTGGTTGACTTTTCAATGTAACTTTTCTGCAGGTCAGCTGTAATATCCTGACTAATTCGTATTCCTGAAGTTTCCATTACATGAGTGATGATTTTCGCCCGTATGCTATGACTTTTACACCAGCGCTGTCGAGCAGAGATCGAGTTAGTCATATGGATAACACCAGTCAGTTTATTAGCAGCGTCAGCATTTATGGTCTGTTCGAACGTCAGATCGATCGGTTGTCGGGAGAATGGCTTATTTGTTTTCTTAATTCCAAATGATCCTTTTTCGAAATCTTCTTTCAATCCTGGATGAGTAACATCAACTTTCTGAAGATTGTCGCTATATTTCAGGAGGTATCTTGAATAATTCTGTTGATTAAAAGTGAAGCAAAGATTAGTAATTTTCGGAAGTGCAAATTTAAACATTTCAAAATCTCCAGTACGTATACTCCTATTCAGCAAAAGGTAGTATTGCACCAGATTTGTATATATCAGGAAATACTAATATACTAAAAAATACTAATTGCTCGAATAGACCTCCTCAAGATAAGTGCTGCCTTTTGTACGACGAATTTTTCCTCGAGAATTTGTATGTTGTTGTCTTCTAGTGCAACTCCTGCATATGGTTTCATTATTTTCTTATTGTTACGATGTATGATGGTTAGTTTTTTCGCATATTTCTTCAACAACCTGCTTTCTAAATACCGGGTACTGATATAAAGTGGTGATGCCAATTCAACGCCTTCGTATTCTTGAGTTAGAAATTCACCATACATGGTTCGGATAAAGTCGAGAAAGTACATGTTGTTGTTCTGAATTACTGTTTCTTCCACAAACAAACAAACTTTTTCAAACGCTGAATTACTTTTGTCCCTTATCTTCTTCCAATCCGAGGCATCTTTCTGTTCATTTTGTATCGCTCTTACTCGGTTTTGTACTTGAACACAACAAATGGCATGGTAAAGTATGGGGTGTCCTTGTAGCAATCGATCGTCAATTTCCATCATCAGGTTCAAGTCGTTTAACTCCATTGCCTTAGCTTTTATTTTATCCATGGAATCTTCCTTAGAACAGGTATGCAAGATATTAATGCGACCCTTATGTCTTTTTCGTTCTAATTTGCAGAAAATACATTTTTTTAGCTCGGTTTCCTCTTCTTCAGCTGGATCTTCAGATACTTGCTCTTTTGGCTGAGCCAAATCATCACCAATAAGTTCTGATGCAGCGATTGAGGTGTCATAGATTGATGTTTCGGGTTCTCCTAAGTTTTGTTCGGATACTTCGTTTAATTCAATGTTCGCACTTTAAAATAAAACGGATATTTGGAAAGATTAATGTAAGCGGAGGAGAAACAAAAAAAGTCAACTTGTCTTTAAGAGGCTCGTACATACATATATTAAGGTCTTTTAAGTTTTAAATATTTTAAAAATTATGCTTACCGTGTAACCATAGCTGCTGAAGGTCCTGATAAATTAAGTTCACTTTCGGAGGCTACCGATTCTACATTTGATTGTTTATATTTTACTTTAAGCGCAGTAAAATTGTTTAAACATTTTGAATGATAACCTTCACTTTCACTTATTGGATTCAACTTCACTTTACACCCAACCAAACTATTGGCTTGACAAATTTTCAAAATTCCAAGACATTTATCTAAACGTTCTTGATTGAATAAAATTATTTTGTCTTTTTTTCCACCACAAAAAACACAAACTGGTTTAACATTAGCCATCGCACCAAATTTCTTAACACGTCTATTATTTAGTAGAAAAGGAATCGTACTATAAGATAATAGCTCCCTTCATCGGTCTTTATATATAATAGAATTGAAAAAAAGCAATTAAAAGATCATTTTTTTTAACCCTTTTTAGGTAAAATATCAAAAATTATTTTTCCTAATTACTTTTTCTTGGAAAAAGAGCATTTAACCCTTTTTAGGTAAAATATGCAAAATAATTTTTCTCCATTACTTTTTCTTGGCACCAATTAGGAAATCAGGTATAAAAAAATTTACTATGAAAATCAGCCAATAAATGGTTTTTCCAATTATATTTTTTTTGCACAAGTATGAACTCAGGTATAAAAATAGGAAAAGGAAAGTATTCATTTGAAAATAAATTGATAATTTAAAAAAAAGTAACATTTTTATCCATGAATTAAATAAAAACAACTTCATCATTGACAAACAAAATGTTTTTGAAAAAAAAAAAAAATAGACATTTATATTGAAAAAATTTACATTTTTGATTGCAAAAAATGTTTCATTTAAAAATAAATATATTACCAGTGGCAATTCTGGTAAGGATCTCACAAATAAAAATGTGAAATTAAGATTGCAATAATCTTATCAATTGTGCCAGTTACGACTTTGCGACAAAATACACATTACGTTTCGTTATGAAACAAAAAAAAATTAAGGGTGTTTTAGACCCATAACCACCCCCACCGCACCACTCTCAATTTTTTTATGGTTTGATTTATATTAGTGCCAGAAATAAAACCAATTATTTTAAAAGAATTTCGTTTGAATATATGGGTATCAAGAAACCATATAAAAATGTGTTTGTATCCCATTTGCCCTTCTTTGTGCCCCTTTTTCTTATATTATTGTTATAAGATATAAAATTATGCAAAAAATATGCATATTTCTTGTATACATTTAGTTTCATAGCTGTTTAGATAAAATTAAATAATTAATAGATTAAAAAGGGTGTTTTTCCCCTCTTTGCCCCCTTTTTTGGAGTGATATTAGACTTTTAGAGCTGATATTATTTTTTCAGTGTTCTTTATTAAAAGGTCTACAAAATTCATCGAAACATTGTTTCTCTCCCAGATTTCTACCCAAAAACAAAATATTTTTGGATTGTATACAGTATGCGACAGTGCGACTATTTTCGATCCTGCCGGCGACTTCTCCCCGGGACGCAAGCGGCAGGCATGGTTTTACCTCTATTTTAAATGTCAAACTAACTATCTAAACATACTTCAGCCCTTATCACATATAACAATTTGACGGTTTTTTTTACAACTTTAGGTCAGCGGCAGGATAACTTCGCCCCACTGTCCAGGTGGCAGGCATGGTTTTTTTCTCAAGGCAGTGCCAACTAACGTTCTAGACCGGTTTCAAGTCTTATCATGTTAGATATGTGACCTCGTTTTTTTTACAACTTTGAAAATTTTTTGCCACTTATTGCCCCACTGTTGAGGTGGCAGGCATCGATTTTGTTGATTACATTTGCCTAAACTACAGATAAAAAAATAATTTAAGCGTTATCATCATTAACATTGAATAATGACGCTGGCTCCCGGGCTATTAGTAAAGCCTTTGATAAAGTTAGTCACCAAATTAATTATCTTAAATTTAAAGCCCTTGATTTGTATTTCTTCGCTCAGATGGTACCTAGAGAACCGCCGATATAGAGTTGTTTTCAGGTTTTCAATCTACGATCGTATTTATGCAAACTCAGGAGTTCCTCAAGGGAGCCATTTTGATCCTTTCTTATTTTTTTAACTACAAAAGACGTTAATAATGTCATTGATAGCAAAGGTTATTTCTACTTTATCTGATTCTGTCTTACTCCAAAATGGTCTTGACTCTTGATTCCACACTTGGTGCGACAAAAATTTCTAAGAACTCAATGTTGCTAAATGTTTATTCATAAAATTCATTCGTTAGCGATCACATTTACCCTCCCAAACTTATTGTCTACAAGATGTTAGGTCCGTTCGCGTACTTTCTGCACTAAAATTCGTAAAAAGAAATATTTTAAAGAGTGGGGGTAAAATTCTCTCACCAAAAAAAAAACTACAAAAAAGTAAGCGAACGGGAAAACAACAAATTTATCACACAATATTACTGTCTTGTTGCTGTTCTTTGAAAATTTATTTTTAAATTTTATAACTGACAGCAAAAGCGAGCAATTTATTTAATTTATTTGAATTTCTATCAAATTTGAAATTTTCACAAATCAGCCCTAAGAAATTTCTTGGGCTAAAATTCGTAGGCTGGGGAAATATTTTACTCTCTCGTGAGTGCTCTCTTTTACGAAAAACTACGAAATTTTTGAGTACGCGAACAGGATTTGGTTAAATTTCGTATTTTTTCGTAAAATTGGACTGTTTTAGGAGGGTACGCGAACGGACCTGTTATCATTCATTATTTCTGTTCTATTTGCGGCTTAGGAGTTATTTCGAGCCTATTTAGGCCAACTCATCCCTTAGTTTCATCAAACGTTGGTCTAAAGAATTCACGACCGCCTTTGTTAGACCTCTCCTTGAATACGCTAGTCAAGTCAGGTCTCCCCATCAGAATTCTTACTCTCAAAGAATTAAATATTTACAACGTAGATTTCTTATAGTTTTGCACTCCGCGGTCTTCCTTGGAACATTGTTTAAAATTTATTAATCTGTAAACCCTCCAAGAAAGCCGTGAAGTCGCTAATATTCTCTCTTTAAACCAGCTTTTACCACATACCGCATAGACTCACCATTTCTTTTAGAAAATATACCTATCTATAATAATCCAAGGAACGTTAGACATTGCCCTCTCTTTTTGAACCTATAACAAGAATGCTGCGCATAGCAAACAACTTGAATACCACCTTTGACTTCTATAACAGTCCTCCCTCACTTAGAAACAATCTCTACAACTCGTTCTAAGTTTTAAAGTTGTTTGTTTATTAAGAACTATTGTGTTGGCTTTCGGGCCCAAGTCTAAACTTAATATAAAATGCCATCGTGTGCGATTACCACCCATGTACGAGTATTCGAGCCCTCTGGAGTTCTTCTTCACGATTCCTCCCCGACTTTTCTTCTCCACGTGATTCTCAATCTCACAACCCTTCTGCCTACAATGCATTCATCATTTTTCCAACGTTTATCCAATCTATTGCAACTTGGGCCTGCGTTCAATAGTCCAAATGAGTTCCTGGCCCACTTTCCTATACATGGTTTTTAGTTGGAGGTATTGGAGGTATGACAAGGCCACAAAAACTCACAAGATGTTTTGTAAAGTGCAGATTTGCAGTTTTCTATTAATCGTTGCTTTTATTTTCCAGGTGATGCAACCGTAAACAATACTGATTGGACCTTTGATTTGGACGGAATAATCGTAGCTTCCAGGTGTTCCAGCTGATGGCATTATTCCTCCAAACATTGGATAACATCCCGAATATAGCCTTTAATTTCCCGGTTCCGCCTTCAGTAGAAACTATTGTCTCAAAAATTGGAAGTACTTTTTCTAATGGTTTATCAGGGGTGATAACGGAGAAGTTCCGTAACTGACTGAACATCTAAGTTTTCTGTATTGATTTTAAGCCTTACGAACGATTGATGCTGCTATCTTTAACCTTGTTGTCATTTATTGGAGAGAGCAAGCAAGCATCGTTTGCATTGTCTATATGTTTGAGGTATGTTGTGAGATTCCATCTTATTGCTCCGTTTATAGTCAAGGCTGTCTTAAGCACATAACTTATCACCAATAAAAACAGAACAGGTGATAAAATGCAGTCCTCTCTGACCACACTTTGAACTTCAAATTCTTCTGATAACTTAACTCCGTGTAAGACGTGACATTTGGACCCATCCTGCGCAGCAATCCTTTAGCCGTACTACGCGAATGTGGAATGCCTTACCACACTCTGTCTTTCCTAGTCATTGCAATGTTCAGGAATTCAAAACCAATGTGCACCGACATCTCCTTTTAAACCCTCTCTCCTCTTCCTAGTGCTCACACTGTGCCTCTGCATAATAAGGGTAGTAATATCCCCTTGAGTGTGTGCTTATTATAAAAAAAAAAAAAAGCTTGTATATCAGCAATACCCTTCCCAGATAAACTCCCTGTTCACGAAGCCAAAAACGCTCTCTTGAAATTTGATCGGAAAATTATCGGTTTTGTAAAGTTCTCTTAAAATGTAAAATTTTGAAAAAAAAAACTTTTTTGAAATAATAACTTATTGTTGTTACAAGTATTTCAGTTGAATTTATGAAAGTATTTAACTTATTCTATGTATTAATTTACAGTTTGACATTTTGACTTATGAAAAATTTACTTTGACACAACAAAATTATTTCAAAAACAAATTAAAAACAGTTTTCGAAAAACAATTTTGTTTAATTACGTTTTTTCAAGAAATTTAATGGCATTTAAAATGTTTGAAGGTAAACTTAAAATGTATGTACTCTATTCAAACATAATTTTTTGATACAGCAGCAAGTTGGTAGAATCAAGTTTTGCTTTATATATCCAAAGCCTTTGTCAAATAAGCTTACTCTTTTAAATCAGTGAATTTAAAATTCAAAGGAATAGCTGGAACATTTACAAAATACTGCTTGAAAGCATTTTCCACCGGATAATTATATTCAATTTTGAAATTCCGAATAAGTTTCGTGAGACAAACTTCCAATTCAATTTCAACTATTCGTTTGCCAACACAAATTCTAGGTCCAAATCCAAATGGAAGAAATCTAAATGGGTGACTTGTTTTCTTAATAATGTCATTACCGTTTAAACCATTATTTGTACGCAGCCATCGTTCTGGTAGAAATTCATCCGGTCTGACGTAATATTTTTCATCCAAAAACATCAAGAAATTATTCAATATGGCGTTTGTTCCCTTGGGAACTTGATAGCCACCCAAGACGATATCACAACCAGCACTTCGAAAGCTTCCCGAACCAACCGGATAGAATCGCATAGATTCCTTGATGCAAGCTCGTAGATATGGCATGTCCATCATTGATTCCACAGTTAGTGGTGAATTTTTATGGGGCATGATTTTGAAGACTTCTTTTTGAAGAATGTCTTGTTTTGATGGATTCTTCGCAATTGCAAGAAGCATTCCAGCCAAAACTGAGCTTGTCTGAAAAGAAAGGAACAATGTTCTACCTGTTTCCCATGTATGTATAAACAGAAGTCTTATACCGTGTGAACCCCTGCAAGCATCATATCCATTGTCATAACAATTGCAAGCGTCTTATCAATCTTCAATAACTTCTCAAGAACACTTGGTTCTTGATTATTCTGTTTTGTATTGGCAGCCTCTTTATTCTCCAAAGCAATCATGGCATCCAATACAAATTTACTTGTGGAATCGAAAATCTCTTCTTGACATCTCATCATTTTGTTAAACATCGGAGTTCGAATAGTTTTCCACATTGATGGTTTCATTTCAAGTTCGAAAATATAGATCAAAAAATCCCGAAGATTTTTAAATAATCGGAGTGCCTCAGGGTTTTCTTTATGACGTCGAATAAGTCCGAAATTTTGATCTAAGGCAATCGATGTTATAGACTCAAAAGTCAGTCGATTGAGGTCTTCTTCGAAATTAGATGGGACTTCGTTTGTATTGGGATCTCTTGCGTCACGGATTCTATTTGAAGAAATTGAAATATTATTATGAGAAATTTTGAGTTCTTGTTTTATACGAGTACCTTTCAACAAGTTCATCATTTACATCGATCAAAGAATTAATGTAGAGTTTTACATTTTTTGGGTGCATAATAATGGGATTAACGGCACTTCTCTGTCGTGCCCAAATTTCTCCTTGTCTTAAAAAAAGTAATTAGGTCAAAAAATTAAATATTTTTAAAATTATGGACTTATAAAACTTACGTTGCAATAAGACCAGAAGTTTCTCCAAAAAAGTCTTTTTTAAGGAAATTTCGAAAATAACCAACTGTTTCGAAGCCATCTCGAATAGGCCATATGCCTTCGAAACGATACATCTTCGCAATGTGTTCAGGATTGAGAACCATTAAAATATCGGATCTTCCAAAAATTCCAGGCATCACAAATAGATCACCCAGTTCTTTTTGAAGGATTAAGGCAGTTTCTGTGCTTGATGTATTTTCAAATCTTCCTACAAATATGTATTTGAAACGTTTAAGTATTTGGAGTATTTTCAATTTTTCGATTTAAAGTACCTCCAGGTAAATACGAACGAATGAAATCAAATTTTGATTGTCTGGGAATTTCTTTGTACGGTCGAGCATCAAACCATTCTGATTGCTGCGCAGAACTTGGTATTTCTCCACTTGTGGCCTGGAAAAAAAAAGAAACGGAAAAATAAATTTGATGCCGCAACAGTTTGAAAAGTACTAAACACAGCTGTGGTAACCAATATGACAACTTTGGTTGAAATATATTTAAACTCCGGTTGTCAATATGACAACTGCGAAAGTCAATGGGACAACCGCCGTGACTGGGGTAGAATGCCCTAATTTGTGGCATCAAATCAGCCGTTACAGCTAGGAACCTGAAATTTTGCACGATAGCTTGGGAGACCATTCATAAGATATTTTTAAATCCGACCACTGGACACGCCTACGTTTTTTGAAATTTCAAAATTTTAAAAATTCTGTACGATTACTTAGAGCATGATTTTTTGCACATTTAAAAAAAAATGAGGACACGCCCACTAAAAACACCTTTTTTTTAATAGCAAAAGCTTTACAATTATAAAAACGTAACAATTTGGATCATATATATTTTGTACTAATTAACATTCACAAAAAACAAGATAAATAATAGAAATAAAAATTTATTCTTCTTCGTCTTCATCACTCTCATTTATCAGATCAATGCCACTTTGATTTGGTGTGTTTGGGGATTTTAGTAAGTTGATTGCTTCCTGGGGCAGATGTTGACGTTTTTTTTTTTTTGGAACTCTTTGCAGGCTTGTTAAAACGGGGTCCGATGACAATAGGAACAAATTAAAAATGTCTGCATTTGTATTTTCCGGCTATTTTTTCGGGAGTGATGTTCTCTATAATTTTTGAAGTCTTTATTGGGTGCTTCTTGAGCTTCTTCACTTAGCTGTCCTATAGGCAATAAAGCTTTTGAAATAATATTTCATTTCCATGAATGAGATACTTGTGGACTGTAGGAGGCATATAGTACCAAGGATACTTAGCAACGTAATATTTCGCAGTTTCATTGGCAAATTCCCGAAATTTTTTTGCAATCGACCTCATGACCACAAGCAACCACTGTCATGATAATATCCATTTTTTTATCAAATCAACATCTAATTTTGTAATATCAGCTGAGATTTCGGCATTTTCGAAAAATCTCCTGGCAGTATTTCCGTCATTAGAATTTCCGAAGCCCGGCTTTGGCTTGTCAACGATCAGACCCAAACCAGAGAGAAAAAACTAAATATATTAGTTCTCTCTCGATGCCCAAACGCTTCCGAAACTGTTTTTGTATTTCTTTTTTCGTTTCAGCAACGATTTTTGTATGCTCTTCTTGTCTAGCTTGCCATTGTTTTATTTTTAATTTGTATGAAAGGTGAAGTAGACATTCGAAAAAACGGATCCAGCCATGCAACACAGTACACAGATAAACCAAATTGAAGATTATCAGTTTTTACTGGTCTATTTATCATTGCATCAATGGAATTAAAGTCTTTTGATGTGGCATTGCAAATAAAACATTTGTGTGTAGAGGAATTTTCAGTAATGGCGTTACTGACCTTTCCATCTATCATTGTGAATAATAAATTGTGTTCAACGTTGAAAGTTTTTCACCAACTTTAACTTGACTAGGCTGGAGCTCTTTGATTTGACTATCCACTCTTCGTTTTTCTGCTACAGATACGGGAGCCGATTCCTTGAGAAACTCAATTTTAAAAGGCCTTCAATATCTAGTTGAACTCGGTCGCAGATTCTGCCAGATTATTTTTTCACCTGATATCAAACGAAGAGGAACAACACACGTAATGAAAACAGATGAGTCATCGGCGTCAAGTCCATGAAACGCTTGCTTATACGAACTGTGGCCTGAACTGCCATCAAAATCCCACGTGGAGTATAAGCTTATAGATTTGAGTTCTTCATACCTAAGAGTTAGGATTATATCTTTTTGAAAAGTTACCAAACGAGAAACTGTAAGGTTAAGCAAGCTTTGTAAATTCGTATATACAGACATTTCTGATATACTCAAATTTTCAGACAGGAAATACTTTGGGAGTTTTAGATCGTATAATTTTGCATTGAAAACGTGACATATTTGCTTCAACAACCATTGCTAAAGCTTCTTCCCCAGTAATTGAAGTAGGTTCAATTGAGTCTCTCAAAGCTTTTCTACATTTTTCAGAATGATTTGGGTTTATTGTCACGTCACGCATAAGCTTTGCAGCATCTATCTGCCCAGAAGCTCTCAAACCCGTCTCAGCTGCGTAAGTCAATTTAGCGATAGACGTGGACTTTCTCAAAAGTTCCATTTTTCTGACGTTTTAATATTTCTGATGATTCCTCAAACGCAACCTTTGGTCGACCACGCTTAGACTCAACAGAAAATTTAAAAAGTAAAGGTGTTTTCAGCCACGCAGTATTTGTTTTCCAGAATTTTGCTTCCATTCGATAAGCTTTTTCCCAGCGTGATTTAAATTTCGATTTGAACTCTGTTACTTTGTCATTAGTATCTTTTTTTGGAAGCATCGCTGCATCGGACCCGTTTTTGAATTAGTTCCCTTAAAAACTCAATTTGACTATCTAATCCGTTAAATTTGAACTTTTCATTATATTATACAGCTGTTCCCTTGTAATCGACAAAGTTTTGGAAGTTGTTCGGTCTAAGAAGTAATTAAAATGAAATAAATCAAAAAATCGATATTTTCGAGAGTGACGTCACCAACAAAAAAATTAACTGTACTTAAGACTGCAAATATCTGCAAAAAAAACTTTATAGATTCTAAAACTAGACATACCATTTGTCACAAATTGATACAACACTCAACGTCATGTCACGGGCCAACAGATCTAAAACGCTTAGATAATTTACGAGTACTAAATACAAAAATTAACACATACAATTTTTTTTTATTTAACCACATATTAAAAAGACAAAAATAAAAAACTTCTTAAAAAAGTTTAAACAAATCAACACACCTGAGTTTACTGATTCCATTTTATTTTTTTTTTATCATACATTTTTTTTTGAAAATTGCACCCAATTTACTTTTGTCACTCAAAACAAAAAAACACGTCTGGCTTCGATAAAAAAAAATTACCAAATGCTCCATTCTTGACGATTTGGCAAAGACCACGTGCTCCCAATTAACTGCCGCATTCTCATTTTGTATTCTCTACCATATTTACAACGGAAATAAAATGGTAGTTTTAATCAAAGCTCAACTTCAAAACTCTATTAAATGCCAGCTTTAGTGGTGTTTTGCCCCAGTGTGCGCCGCCGCCGCCGGCCGCCGTAGGAAATATGACAATATTTCTTTGACTACCAAATAGTCAATATTACAATTTTCGATAGTCAATATGAAAACCAAATTATCATATTGATTACTTCTGATGTCATATTGACTGCCCGAAATTGTTAATCAAAAATTGTTCTATATTGACTATCAGGTACTCAATTTTCAAAATAAGGCTGTCATATTGACTATTTCGGTAGTCAATACTACAATTTGGATGACTTTTCGCTGAAAATCTGGAACTTGTTGTTGCTGTTTACTGAACATTGGAAGCCTTTAGACCTGAATCTTTATGTAAAATTCGGTGTAACTTCGTTTTTGAAATGCCTCATTCCATAGATGGGCAATTAATTGACAGTTGACTGAGTTTTTAACAACACTACCTGGTACAAAATCAATAATCTCAGTTGTTCTTAAGTGACGATCATGATTTGACTCTTTACATTACTAACTTGTCCCAGCTTACATTTTTCCACGAGCTTCACTATTGACGGCGGAGAAGGTGCTCCAAATTGTGCACTATTTTATATCGTTTCATTTATACAAATGGCTTCATTTTTACTTCTCAAAAGTCAAACGATGACAGATTAAAAAACGGCAGCTGTCAAAATAGTGGACTATTATGGATTTAAAATTAAACTCCTCATTAGAAACCCCTTTTTAAAAGTTTACCGACATGACATTTGGATTTAATGTCAAAAGAATCGAACTTTATACCAAAACCTTCATAATTTTATTGAGGTGTTAAGCGAGAGATTCACACTAGAGGGTTAATTTATAAGCTGATATTTCTGTTCCACACAGATTTGATGATTATAAAAACGAGAAGGTTTGCAGTTCTCTGACCTTAAAATCCTGCTGCATTTCAAGTGATCTTGAAACAGAAAATATCCGGTCTTGAAGTCGAAAAAATATTTTAGTTTTTCTTATACAAAACATTTCAATTTTTCACGATCGATTTTAGAGTAAATCAACTAACTACTGAATTTAAGAAACGACTAAATAGATTAATGTTATGAATTTGATTTCATTGTTGGTCTTTTGTGTATGTATGAATAAATTTTGTTTTCTTTAATTTAACAAGATAAGCCATTTCGACTCAAGACCTTTGATGAACCCAAGAAAAAATCTATTTAGGGGAAATGTGAGCATTCTTAGAAAACGAACTCAGCAGAAAACTTTCCATTTCTATTTTTAAATGAAATATTTCAAGCTATTTTAGTTTTTTAAAAACTTTTTTTTTTCTTATTGAATTTTTTCCTACTCTGTGGTATGTCCAAAAGATGAAAGACATTAAGAATATGATATTCGAAATATGACTTTATTCAAGACGGAATTTAAAATTTTTTACTAAACAATTTGTTCGAGAACTAGGTACTGTTGTTTTTGGTCTTACATTTTTTTTTTAAACGCTTAACGCGAATTTGCTTAAAACCTTAATTTCTAAGTTTAAACTCAATCGACCTAATGTAGGGGCGGGAACGAATAGACGGACAGAAGTGCCGGAGACAATTTTTTTCTGTAAAGTCAAGCTGATCAGGAACCAAACACTAGCTGGAATATTCGTAAGGTATCGGTTGTCACTACATCATAGTGCTTCCTAGAATTATTTAGTCTTTATTTCCGACCAGGACGGAGCTGGGTTTTAACTAAAATGCATCTTGAGGCAGCTCGGTCCCTATATAGCTGTTTTCAGTTTCGCACACCAAGTTGGTTGAGTTCCTCTCCTGAGTCGCGGTCTTCCCCTACTGCGCCGTAATTCGAAGACTTTCCGGGCTAAAGCGCTGATTTCCATTCGTTCTACATGACCCAGCCACCTAAGTCGTTGGACTTTTATTCTTTTCACCAGATCAGTGTCGTTGTACAGCCCGTACAGTTCGTCATTGTATCTTCTCCTCCATTCTCCATCTATGGAGACGAGATCAAAAATCAGCCGAAGAATTTTTCTCTCGAAGCATCCTAATCTTTCTTTGATAGCAGCCAGGCCTCAGCGCCGTAAATTAGAACCGGGATGATGAGTGTCTTATAGCTGGTTCGTTAAAATGCTAGAGAGAGGACTTTACTACTTAATTGCCTTCTAGATCCAAAAAAGAAGCGATTTACAAGAGTTTTTCTCCGTTCGATTTTAGCACTGGTGTAGTTGTCTAAATTTACAGCGGTACCTAGGCTAGGTAAACAGAGTCCTTAACAAACTATATTTAAGGCAGAATATACTTCGTCTTGCCTTCATTTACAACTAAACCCATCTTCTCCTTTCCATCACAATGATCAAAAACTGAAAGGACCTTTAGAAGATTGTACCTCTAGTGTTGACTACTGAGTTTTGCACAACTCTTTCGAGAACGTGGTTGAAGAAGTCACATGAAAGTGCATCGCCTTGTCTAAAACAGTTTTTTACATCAAATGCATCGGTGAGACCTTTTCCGAGCCTGATTGAGTAGCGTGCCTTCTCCATTGTCATGAACGGTTATTTTGTTGCAGATAATTAATATTAATTTTGAAAAAAATTTGTAGTACTTTTTTTGTTTTTATTGTTAAAAGTTTTTCACTTAAAACTCAGGTGTGTTTCATAAATAAATCGGAGCCATCTGACTTTTATCAGAACTTACTCAACATGCTCAAGATCTGTCTCTGTGTTCTACTCCGAGTTAAGGAGTAAAAGGCCTTATATTGAAGAAGTTTCTCATATGTCAAAGTATGAACTGTCAAAATTCAACTATCAGGCTTTTGAAAAAATACAATCTTAGGGGAATGCAATCTTTTGTGACTTCAATATAATGATTGCATTCATCGAATTCCCCATAATGATTGGGACTTAATGTTTTGCAATCTCCAATTATTTGATTGCAATTATTTGAGATATATTTTTTGCAGTAGAATTTCACTTTAGAAATCAAAGACTTCAAGTGAATGCAAAGACTTAAAGTAAATGCATGAATCAAGTCTCAAACAATTGCAATCAATTCATTTCAATCAAATGATTAGTGATAAATTGATTCCAGTTTTCTTAAGGTCGAATTATTGGCGATTGCAAAATTTAAAGTCCTGATATTTAGTTAAAATCAATGAATGCAATCTTTTAAATTGAATTCAGAAACTGATTAATAATGATTGCATTCCCAAAAAATTGCATTCTTTTACAAGTCTATCCACAAGATTGCAACTGCAGGAATTTTTAAATTAGTTGGGGAGTGCGCATTGAGATGAACATTATTATTAATTCCATCGTTATCTGTTAAGTGAAGATTTGACTTCTTCGAATTGAAGAATTAAAAGGCTTTAAGGCTTGCTAAATAATTTGCCATGCAAATTCGTGGGAATTAGTAAAGGAAGACAAAACTTGTGTCTAACCGACTAGGCTATAAAAAATATCAGGGCTTCGAATGATTGGAGGACTAAAAGCAACATGCTCTAAGAAGATATAAACCACTGAGTCCCAAGGAAAGACTTTATGAATAGGGTTGTGGGGTTTTGAGAAGTATGTATGTAAGACAGAAGTTCTATTAATTGCCTTGAAATTGTGTTCTACTTTACTTATTTCTGAACTTTGAATTCTCTTAAAATTTTCAGAATTTAAGATTTTGCTACGAGTATTATTATTATTATTATTATTATTATTATTATTATTATTATTATTATTATTATTATTATTATTATTATTATTATTATTATTATTATTATTATTATTATTATTATTATTATTATTATTATTATTATTATTATTATTATTATTATTATTATTATTATTATTATTATTATTATTATTATTATTATTATTATTATTATTATTATTATTATTATTATTATTATTATTATTATTATTATTATTATTATTATTATTATTATTATTATTATTATTATTATTATTATTATTATTATTATTATTATTATTATTATTATTATTATTATTATTATTATTATTATTATTATGATGATTATTATTATTATTATTATTATTATTATTAATATTATTATTATTATTATTATTATTATTATTATTATTATTATTATTATTATTATTATTATTATTATTATTATTATTATTATTATTATTAATACATTCTTTATTTCTCGCTAATTGTTTACATTTTGTTGATATAAGAATTATAAAGCTTGACAAAAATTTTGCCGTCTGCCTAATTGACTTATTACGAGTTTTTAGTAAAAAAGAAAGAAAAGGTTAAAATTATAAATACATATACAAAAATAATATAACATTTACAAAAATATATAAGTATTAAAATATAAAATATTAAAATATAAAATAAATACAAAAAAAAATAAAAAAGTGAAGAACATGTTTTAACAGAAAAAGAGATTAACATTGTATTTAATCATCATTCAAAATAGTTTAAAATTCAATCGATGAAACTGTTGCTGTAACCTAAGGCATGATTCACATAGCGAAAAAGAATAATCCAACCTGAGCAAACATTTAAAAGATCCTTTGTATCTTCAAATGTAAGGAAACTCTTTGAGAAATAAAGCCTGCAGATTTCTCGTAAGATTGGGCACACAGCAAGAAAATGATACACGTTTTCGGTTTCATTGCGGTTGCACAAACTACATATCGGGCGAAGGTCAGTTCTATGAGGTCTATAATTTAAACAGAGCATTTCAGCCCTTGCTTTAAAGATAACACTCATTTGATTGAGAGTCAGTTTTTCGTTAAAATAATTTTGAATAAAAAGTGTGTGGTTTAATTCTTTATATATAAGCCTAGTTGTCGATGTTTGCGCTCTATTCAGACATTGCAAATACAGGGAATCATCTATTTTAACTATACAACTGTAGTATAAGTCCTGCCAATTGGTATGGGCTGTATTATTGAGGTCGAAGTCTATACTCTGTCTAAAAGCTAGATCATTCCATTCTTTGAAAGGCGATATTTGACGTCTAAGTGCATATTTTAATATCTGTTTTTGAAGATTTGAGTCAGGCCTTTTCATAACTTTTATAATATAATCAGCATTTGATTTTAGATTCTTTAAAAATACTTGTGGCACACCGGATTCAGTATGGATTGCATATGTAGGTGTTGAGTTATCCAGTTTAAAAATGCGCTTGAAAAATAAGCGTTGAATTACTTCAAACTCTTCTTAGTTTTGATAGCCAAACACTTGATTCGCATAGTACAGGCATGTTTTAATGGTTGCATCAAACATTCTAAATTTAGCAGTTGCATCCACATACTTGTTGCAGAAGAAATTAATCTACATAAGATTTATTGCCGTTTTGGCTGCAGTGCATTTTTCTTTTACGTGTGTGCGAAAATCAAGGTTACGAGTTATCAAGAAACCTAAGTATTTGAACTGATTTACTATAGGGTGTCCCAAAATTAACGCAAGAAATCTTGCGTTAATTTCAAACAAGTTCATATACATATTTATTTAGAAACGAAATCTCATCAAATGGTAACCTTTTTGGATTGATTAAGTGTTTAAAAAAATACTTGTCTTTATAAAGGGTGTCCCAAAATTAACGCAAGAAATCTTGCGTTAATTTTGGGACACCCTATATTTCTGTTGGTTCGCGTTCCAAAAACCATTTCTCTTGGGAAGTTGTTCTTCGATGAGTATTTTCAAAAACCATGATTTTCGACTTTGCAACATTTATACTTAAATCCCATAAATCACAAAAACGCTTGAGCTTGTTTATTTGAAACTGCAAAGCTATGGGATTATCCGCCAAAAGTACAATATCATCCGCGTATAGGAGCATTTTTATTAATATTTCACCAACCTTAATACCACCAGGGAAATCTTTGGATACATCATCAATATATAGTGCAAACATTAATGGACTTAATTCACAACCTTGTGGAACACCAGCACTTGTATTGAAGAAATTAGACATTCTACTTCCATTCCATACAGCAGCAGATGTATCGGTTATAAGAAGCTTATATAAGTTGAGAAAATTTGTTGATAAGCCTAGGGCAGACATTTTATAAATTAAAGAACTCCTGTTAACCGTATCAAAGGCCGCTTTTAAATCGAGAAAAAAAAACGTAAAGTTTTTTTTTGTTCTCTAAAAATATTTTGACTATAGTAGTGAGTGCAAATATATGATCATCTGTTGATAGACCCGATCGAAAACCGGCTTGGAAAATACTAAGTAGTAACCAATATCTCCTGGAAATCCAGGAACGATTGTGCAATCTCTAGAAGTTTATGGCCTAACACAAATGAAAAAGAAACTCGGTATATTCTATCGCTGAGTAAAAAGAACATTAAAATCTTGATAGGTGTACTAACAGGTCATTGCGCCATTGGCACAATGGCTAATAGAATAGGGGCATTTGCACCCGATTTTTGTGTCAGGATGAGGAGGAAATGGAAACCATTAAACACCTGCTCTGCGACTGTCCGAACTTATCATTTTTCATTGATTTCAAAATGTCTTGCAATTCTTTCATTGAAATTGGCCCATCAAGTTCCGAGATTTTCACTAACGGTAGAGCATATTCAAAGTTTTGGTGAACCGATGACGGATTGAGAAGAACTTTGAAGTGATCAGCAAGTTTTTCAACTGCCAGCACCGAAGATGCCACATTTTTACAGCCACTTTTGACCAAAATGTTTTTGAGTCCTTACATGATGAGAGCCCGGTTGCTACACCACTGAAATAAAGTTTCCGTTTTTTAACTAAAAGCTGTTTATATTGTTTGTTAAAGTGTTTTAAAAAACACGGAATTGTTCTTCCTAAAAAGGTTAAGAAAACTGTTGCTACGAGTAGTTTAAAGGTTTTTATTTCAGACTCACAATAGCCACACTGGCACCGACATTTAGTGAAAGAAGTTGCTGTTATCGCTCCTGTCTTCTCCTTAAAATAAAAGAGGTGTCTTCTAGTAGATTTTGGTTTTTCCGAATCAAAATAAGATGCGATTGAAACAGTTTGAAGAAACAAGAAGGATCAACTATGATTTACCAGACCTGGAACAAAACTTTTCCCGGTTCTTTAATTTATAATACAATGTGGAACCATCCCTTCCCCATTTGTGCATCTAACCAAAACTTATATTAGAACTAGAATTATAAACAGGGAAAATTTAATTATCATTCCATTCAACTAGTCCCTCTATATCAAGTCATAATCCTGACAAAATCAGCTCTGTCAATAACGCAAATACCACTGATTAATCGATTACAACCTTCGTTGCGTTCCAAATATGTGTTCGTTCCTATAGGTATCGGTTTTGAACATCATCATCATTACCATCACTTTACCCCTGTCAGTTCTTATTTAAACGTAGTTATAGAAAGGTATAGGTACATATATATCTATATAAGCTCTTAGAAATATAAAACTCAGTAATTTGACCTTGTCCCGTCACTGACACTTTCCATTCATTGTCTGATGCTTGACATTTTGTCATAAAAATAACAAATTTTTCTTCCCTCCACAAAGCCCAAAAGTTGCTTTGTCATGACGTCATTTAACGATCAGCCATAGAATAACTGACCTACAGCACTATAACACTCTGGCTGAATGGCTGATGGCTGGATGGCTATAACACCCGACAAGGGCAACCCCAATGAGGAAGCAAAAACCGACAGCAGTATAAAAAGCATAAACTTTTACGACTTTTCATGCAGGAATCTCTGCTTCGTCATCGTCATCGCCATCGTCATCAGACAACCTCAGAGTCAGAGCCGAGCCCCGGACAAATTGTTTCAAACATTTCACCTATATCCTGGGCGAGCATAATAAATGTCTGAATGTCAGGGTGACAGGCACACACAGCGCACCCCCGCGCCGCCCTAAAAGCATACGTAATATGTTCAACCCTCCTTTCGCCCACGAGCTTCGCGACCTACGACCCACGACCCACATAGACATATAGAAGACTGACAAGCGAACGAGTGGAGTGTGTATCCGAATGACGGAGCGTATGGCGGTGACATAAATTTTATTTTTATTAACAAACTGTCGCTAATAACAATAAAAATGTCCGCCGGTTGTAACGGAGCGTATGAAAATTTTCAAGGACATCGATTTTTTTTCCAAAGTAGCTCAAGTTTTGTTTGTTGCTCCCAGATTTGGTGCTTCTTTGTTGTAGTTGTTTTTATTTTAAGGACGAACAGGGATGATTCTGCGAGATGCGGAGAAAGAATTCTGTTTTTACTTTTTCTGTAATCTGATGCCATAAATCCACCCCTGCAGAGGATGCCATAAAATGAACGCTGAGCCACATAAAAAGGGGATTCCTTTGAGTGGGAAGTCTGTAGTACCTATGGTTATGGAATAGAGGTACATCTTCAACAATGGAGAGCTGATGTGGCATTAGATAGCTCTAAATAAGGTGAAAAGTCCAATCATCGTGGTCCTTTCAAATGAAGATGGAGAGGCTGAGCTTACGAGTAGTATAGAAAGCGATGGTGCCTTTTTGCCTTGGTTTTTTGTTGAAGGTATATAAGTAGAGAATTGAGCGCATTCAAAAGGACGAAGGATGAATGGCCTGCGTGTGACGTCAAATCATTTTATTTTTGTTTTGTTTTCCTTTTTACGAGTATTTCCACCCTCTTGGATAAGGATGCAGAGAGAGGTAAATGGTGGAGTTTTCATCAATAATAAGTAAGAATGCTGTTTTTGATATATGTATGTAGAAGAAGAAAAGAGATGCAAGCAAAATATGGAGTGGGTTGTTGTTGTTGTTGTCGATTTGAGTGACATTTGAGCGATTGTTGGTTGGTTGCTGGTTTAAAGCTTCTAGCCGGAAGACAATAATGATGATTATGCGCGTTTACTATTAATGAAATATTTCAGAGGAAAATGTAGGAAGATAAGGATAGACAGGTTTGTACTTCTTACATCTATAAAAAGATGCAAAATTTAAGACTTAGAAAATGGTTACTTTCTTCTGCTTTTTTTTCTCTTGTTTAAGGAATGCGAAAAATCTTACTGCATTTAAATTTTCCAGATGAAAAAGAGTTAGTAATGGTGCATTTTTGGTATTCGCTTACGCTATTGATAATGATGACCTGGTCAATGCACATGTCGTACTTCGTTGTGAAACAAATGTAGACTGGTCAGCTCAAAATCCACAAATTCAGGGATTAGTGTATTCCGCGAACAATCTCTTATGTATCGAAAGAGAAAACAATCTCTCGTCGAAATAAGACTAAAGTTGCTGGAGATAAATTCAAACGCAAAAATAATTGTAAAAGGCGATAAATTACAAATTAATGGTAAATCGTTTGTTTACAAATATTCACGAGGTTTGGTTGTCAAAACAAAATCAGACTTGTCTTTAATCACCTAAACGTTTGGTGACAGATTGTCTGAATTCTTCGATGACAGCGATCTATCATCTACTCCTTCATCTTCTTCTTCTTCTGCTGCTGATGCCAACTTTCAACCATTGCGCACGCCACCTATACGACAACCTCAAAATCAACGACGACCACCTTTAAGGGGGGAATCACAATAGGACGAATCTGTCGTCTGCCATAGTATAAGTAACTTAAATTTAAAAATCTTAAACAAATTAAGTATTTTATCCTATAATATTACTGGTCTCAAAAGCAAAATATTATTACCAGATTTTTTTAATTTTATTCAAAATCTTTATATATATAATTCTTCTGTGAGTGTGTATGTCACTGAACTTCTCTTAAAGGACTGGACCGATTTTGATGAAATTTTTTGTGTATGATCAAGGGGATCTGAGAATGGTTTAGATTCACAATTTTGTCCGCTGGACAATGTTTTTTTAATTAATTTTTAATTTATTAGTAGTTGTTGATTTTGGAATGTTTTTTTTTTGCGTTTATTACTGGTTAACGTCCCTGGACCGACGTCCTTCCAATATTTGCGAAAAGTCAATGGTACTTCATACGACTCTTTCTTCGATGCGTGTCGTGAGTTACATTTATTGGAGGATGATAACCATTGGGATCTCACACTTGCAGATGCAGCACTGAGCTCATCTCCACAACAAATTCGTCAATTATTTTCAATAATATTGACAACGTGTTTTCCGTCTGATGCATCTGCTCTGTGGAACAAATATAAAGACTCAATGAGTGAGGATATTTTGCATCGGACTAGAATTACTAATCAAAATCTTAATATTGAATTCTCCGCCGAAATATACAACGAGTCATTAATAATGATTGAGGATATTTGTATTCTTATTTCAAACATGCCGCTCATCCATTTTGGAATGCCAGCGCCGAATCGCCCAGCAGTAGACATCATCAACAGCGATGTTCAACGTGAACACCAGTTCGATAAGACTTCTTTGGCTACTTTTGTTGCGGAAAATGAACAATTGCTTACTGCTGAACAACGAAATGTATATGATCAAATTAACGTTTCAATAGCAGCACAACAAGGTGGATTCTTTTTTTTAGACGCTCCAGGTGGCACTGGTAAAACATTTCTTATCGCACTGATACTTGCGCGGATTCGATCTCAAAATCATATTGCATTGGTCATTGCTTCATCAGGCATTGCAGCAACGTTACTTGATGGTGGACGGACTGCGCATTCAGCACTTAAATTACCTTTGAACGTTCATACAAATCCCGAAGCAATGTGTAACATAAAGAAGCATTCAGGCATGGCTGAAGTTTTGAGAAAATGTAAAATTATTATCTGGGATGAATGTACAAGGGCCCACAAGCATTCGCTTGAAGCTCTCGACAGGTCCCTGAAAGATATCAAAAATAATGCTCCGCTTTTCGGTGGTGATCTACTGCTGCTATCTAGTGATTTCAGACAAACATTACCAGTCATTCCACGCGCGACATATGCAGACGAAATAAACGCATGTTTGAAAGAATCTTATCTATGGCCAAGTGTCACTAAATTATGCCTTACTATTAGTATGCGCGTTCGACTTCAAAATGATCCATTAGCGTCAGGATTCTCTGAACAATTGTTAGACATTGGCAACGCTAAAATTCAATTGTATGAAGATACACAATATATTCGACTTCCAGAGAATTTTTGCAACATGGTGGCTACCAAAGATGATTTAATAACAAGTATCTCTCCAGATTTAAGACATAATTATACTAATCATGAATGGCTGCGAGAGCGGGCTATTTTAGCCGCAAAAAATTTAGATGTTGACGCCATCAATTTTAAAATACAACAGTCATTGCCTGGTGATGAAATTACATTTAAATCGATTGACACTGTTGTTGATCCTGACGAAGTTGTCAACTATCCTGTAGAGTTTCTAAATTCACTAGATTTACCTGGAATGCCACCACATAATTTGCGACTGAAAATTGGCTCACCTATAATTTTGCTTCGAAATTTAAATGCCCCAAAATTGTGTAATGGCACGCGATTAGTTGTAAAAAAAATCATAAACACCTCAGGGTTTAACCAAAAATATTGTACATCCAATGGCATTACGATAAATTAAGTTTTTGTAAATAAAAAAAAAATATTTTTTAAATAAAATAGTTTGAGTGTAAGCTTTTTTACCTTTAATTAAAACAAGTTGAAGATTTCATTACACATACTCACACGCTATCGATTAGTCTAATTTTAATAAATTTACATGTAATGACGTTAGATATTGTCATAACATTTGAATAATAATTTTCATCAAAATGGTCCAGAATGTTTTAGCTTATTAAAAAAAGTTTGAAATTTTCAAATTAAAGACGTGTAGACAGGACAACGTCTGTCGGGTCCGCTAACAACTAACATGCGAGTATTTTTGCAACATGATGAAACTGCAAATGTGCTTGCGAAGCAGTTGTTAGATATTGGAAATAATACAGTTGTAATGGACACCTTTAACGGATTCATCACATTACCCACAGATTTCTGTCACATCACAGATTCAAAAGAGGAGCTTATTCAGCGTGTTTTCCCAGATATAGCGCAAAAGTTCAAAAACCATAATTGGCTGGGTGAACGAGCAATATTGGCAGCGAAAAATAAAGATGTCGAGGATCTCAATGCGACCATTCAGAATTTTCTTCCAGGACAGTTGGTTTCCTTTAAATCAGTCGACAACGTTATGAACCAGGATGACGTAGTCAACTATCCCACGGAGTTTTTAAATTCACTGGAATTGCCTGGATTACCACCTCACAATTTGCAGTTAAAAGTAGGATCAGTTGTCATCATGCTGCGTAACATTAATCAACCTCGACTATGCAATGGAACAAGACTGGCTGTGAAAAAGCTGGTGAATAACGTCATTGAGGCAAGAATCATAAAAGGAAAATACAAAGGAGAGGATGTCTTGATCCCGCGAATACCGATGATTCCAACGGATTTACCATTCGATTTTAAACGCTTACAATTTCCAGTACGCCTGGCCTTTGCGATGACAATAAATAAATCGCAAGGACAGTCTTTAGAAGTTTGCGGAATCAACTTGGAGTCTTCTTTGTTTATTTACGCACCACAAAACAAAACAAAAAATTTAGTTTATGAGAAAGCTTTAAATTGATTAACAAACTGTTTCATAACAGTGTGTGTATGTTAATAAAAATGTAAACCTTATAAATAGCCAGTATTTCAGGCAAACTCTGTTTTTTTAAGTAAGCAACATGATGTGTCGAAAATAATAATAAAACTTCATGCTTCATTAAAAAATGCTTTTTTATTCAATACGTTTTGTTTGTTTTGAAATTAATTTATACAAAAGTTTAGGTCTTTTATTTATCGATTGAGGCAGTATGAAGTCTGCAGGGTCAGCTAGTTATGATATAATTATTTTATTGGAAACTTTCGTAGAAGAAAAAAATGAAAACAATTATTTAAAATACTTTAAGGATTTCAATATTTTATGGTCACCCGCAATAAGATCAAGTGTTCATGGTAGGGCCAGTGGTGGAATTTTATGTGGTGTAAAAAAGGCTATAAACTCCAATTTCGTAAAAATGTATCACTCTGAAAATAGAATTATACTGAATATTGTTATTAATAATTTAAATTACACAATCCCAACATACTTAAATTGCAATAAATGGCAGTTTGACTTTGCCAGTCTAGTTGACTTCGTAAAAAACTCGAATTTGGATAACATTATGTTAATTGGAGACTTAAATGCTAGGATCGGGAACTATCAAAATTCTTCTGCTCTCAACACTATCTCGCACAACACCCTTAATCCTACCAGAAGCTCAAAAGATGACACCTTTAACAGAAATGGAAGACTACTTACTGAATTCCTTGAAAACTTCGGACTATCCGTGATGAATGGAGCCTCTAAACAAGACGCTTCGGGAGAATTCACATTCGTAAGTGGCCAAGGACAATCTGTTATTGATATTGCAGCTATATCTCTTGAGTGGCTTAATTTATCATTAGATTTTTAAGTAAGAGTGGCGAATTTCTCATCTCACTTTCCGATTGAAGTAAAGGTTCAGGTTGCTGATGAAATTGTACTGAGACAATCAACTAACTTTTTAAAATTGAGATGGAAAGAGAATTGTGCCGATCTATACAAATCATTGCTAAGCCGTAACATCAGCACTATTCCTTCGTGTCAAAATAATTGTCTAGAAAATTATGATGAACATATTACAAGAGTTATCAAGGTCTCAGCACCATTTGCCCACAGTAACAGCAGCCGAAATCATTGTACACCAAAAAACAAATGGTTTGATAATGATTGTGCGAAACTCCGTAAACTTTCATTTGTTTATCTTAAGTTGTTCAGATCTACAAATGCTCTAATTTTAAAAACATTTATCTTCATATTAACAAGGATTTCAAAAGACTTTGTTCCAAAAAAAAAGTTGACTACGTCAACGATGTTGCAGAAGAACTGGCAAATTGTAAGAACTCGAAGGCTCTCTGGAACAGTGTTCGTGAGCTGTGGTCGTGATAGAAGCATGGTGACTACGCTCGAAGTTGAGACACTAGCAACTCATTTTAAAACTCTTTTGTCGGCTGATGAGAATCACCATGCTTTCTTTTATGCACAACCCAATGTAACTATCTGCGAACTGGATAATCATATTACTCGACCTGTAATAGGTAAGGTAAGGCCTTCGAAAGCTTTAGTGAATTAGGCTAGGATGTTTAAGGAAGATCTTAATTTTTGTCGAAGTTCAAATACTTCTCAGGAAACGTTCGTAAGTCGTGTTTTCTGAACAGAACAACCACCTCGAAAACAAAAACATTTAACTATTTCCACTCATTGTTGAACATTTTAGTTATCAATAGCTGGTGAATTTATATAGATGAATTTTCAGATACCATTTTAAACTAGTTAGATAGTTAAGTAAATTGAAATAGCTGTCAAAAATAAAATCAATTTTTAACTATTGATTAGAATCAGACAAATATTTAGATTTCGATGTCAAAAATTAGTGGAAAGTCAAATTTTTAAAGCATAATTTTTAAAATTCATTGGATTCGTCATAAATTTCCATGTGTAAACGAAGTTACATTTTTTTTAGCTCAATTTGAAGTTTTTAAATTTAACGATTTACTTGCGTTTTAAACGTTTTTCAAACTAAACCATATGTTGAATCAGCTGTTCTGTCAGATAGCCACATTTTTTGACAGCCCAGCTGTTTAGGATCAGCTGTTCTAACTAAAATGTATACGGATATCATATATATTTGAGACTGAATGCAGCCATTCGTTATTGGTCAGAATAGATTGAATAAATTACAGATATTTTTGAGATTAAACTCCAACAGTACCTACTGCCACTATCAACTGTCAAAAATTGTAACCACCAAGGGGTTTCATTTTGATGTTTACAAAACAAGGACTTTTAAGGGAAATCAATGGATATTTTGTATTGTAAAGTGGGAGCCAGATCTACATATATAGGCAGCATCCTTTTTATATTTACTACAACTTTACGAATTGCATCTTTAAGATCTTGAATCTATTGTTGAGCTTTTGTTAAGACCTTAAGCTCCGATGAAAACGTTTTAAGGGTGTTATATCTGGGTGGCCAATTGTGATCAACTCAGGAAGCTTTTCTTTCTGACGTCCTTTAAAATTAACTAAAAGTTCTTCAGAACTGGAATTAAACCCGCCAAATTTTCACCATTTTGTAGTGAAGATAAAGAATCCTATGCTGTATTCAGGCGTGTATCGTTCTATTTTAAGAAATGAAATAGAGCAAGCTTGTCAAATGTTAAAAGATGACAGCTTCAAAAGTAACAACTTTCAAAATAGCGTGTTATTCAAAAATAAACTTATTTTAATTGCTCTGTTTGATTTCCTCAGAGTTGAAATAAGTCGAAAGATGTTTGAGGATGTTTTTGTTTAATAATATTTTATTTATCATTTTAAATATATATTCTGTTAGACATTTTGTTATAAACTTTTATTGTAACTGCACCTCGAATATTTTACGAACAAAAGATTATTCACCCTCCAAAATAATTGTATGTAACGAAGAATAAGGTTTTTGACATCTATTAAAAAAAAAAAATTGAGAAAAATCGAATTGACAGTTTTCTTACAAAAAAATAAAAACCTAAAATAACATTACTAAAACTTGGTAAAAATTTATTTTCGACTCAAATATCTTTTGAAAAACTTAAAATATTGGTTTCAAACTATTTTTATCTCACAGAAATTTTTTTTGTTCAACATTCAGTACTTTTTTTTTTAAATCCAAACAGTTAGTTTTTTCATACAAAATTAAAATCTAAACAAAATTGTACGCAAAATTACTTAAAAATTGATGTTCGGTCCTCGATATTGATTTCATTAATCTAATTTGTATTTATTTATATAAGAAATAAAAACTTTTAAGAAATACTACTAAAATTTGTTAAAATTGGGTACTTACTTACTTAAGGTGGCGCTACAATCCGGGGCGGACCTGGGCCTCAACCAACATGCGTCTCCAGCCAGCTCGGTCCCTAGCTAATTGACTCCAGTTTCGCACGCCAAGTTGGTTGAGGTCTTCACCACCTGAGTGCCCCACCTGAGTCGCGGTCTTCCTCTACTGCGCCGGCCCTCGGGATTGGATTCGAAGACCTTCCGGGCTGGAGCGTTGATGTCCATTCGCTCTACATGACCCAGCCATCTAAGCCGTTGGACTTTAATTCTGCTAACAAGTTCAGTGTCGTTGTACAGCCCGTATAGTTCGTCGTTATATCTTCTCCTCCATTCTCCATCTATACGTACGGGACCAAAAATCACTCGAAGAATTTTTCTCTCGAAGCATCCTAAGACGTTGTCATCTTTTTTTGACAGGGTCCAGGCCTCAGCGCCATAAATCAGAACCGGGATGATGAGTGTCTTATAGATGGTGATTTTAGATGCTCGAGAGAGGACTTTACTTCTCAATTGCCTTCTAAGTCCAAAGAAGCAGCGATTTGCAAGAGTTATTCTTCGTTTGATTTCAGCGCTGGTGTCGTTGTCTGTGTTTATAGCGGTGCCTAGGTAGACAAAGTCCTTAACTACCTCGAAGTTATAGCTGTCCATGGTGACGTTTTGTCCAAGACGTCGTTGTTCAATGTCCTTTTTTGATGACAGCTCATTGACCACTAAACCCATCTTCTTCGCTTCCGTCGCAATGCTCAAAAACGCTCCACTGACATCACGCTTTTATCTTCCAATTATCAATCATCTGCGTATCCGAGTAATTGGATGGACCTTTGGAAGATTGTGCCTCTAGTGTTGACGGTTGAGATTTGCACAATTCTTTCCAGAACGATGTTGAAGAAGTCGCATGACAGTGCATCGCCTTGTCTAAAACCTTTTTTGACATCAAATGCATCGGTGAGATCTTTTCCGACCTTGATGGAGCAGCGTGCATTCTTCATCGTCATTTTGCACAAACGGATAAGTTTGACAGGGATGCCAAAACTAGACATTGCTCTGTAGAGCTCTTCCCTATGGATGCTGTCATACGCGGCTTTAAAATTGATAAAGAGATGGTGGGTATCGATTTGAAGCTCCTGGGTTTTTTCCAAGATCTGCCGGTCCTGGTCTGAAGGCACACTGATAAGGACCTATCAGGTTGTTGACGAACGGCTTCAGACGTTCACATAATACGGCAGAAAGGATATTATATGCAATGTTAAGGAGACTGATTCCTCTGTATCTGTAGTTGGCGCAATTTAAAGGGTCTCCTTTTTTATGTATCGGGCAAACTATGCTGAGATTCCACTCATCGGGCATGCTTTCTTCCGACCATATTTTGCAATTGAGTTGGTGCATGCTCCCTACCAAGTCATCACCCGCTGCTTTAAATAGTTCGGCAGCGATGCCGTCAGCTCCAGCAGCTTTGTTTGACTTCAGTTTAGATATAGCTATCTTCACTTCGTCAAGGTCGGGTAAGCGGAATTGTTGATCTGCGTCGCCTAGGTTGAGTGGTTCTATCTCCCTTACAGCGGAATTCGGTTCGTCATCGCCGTTATATAATTTTGAGAAGTGGCCTTTCCATATTCTCAACATGGACTGCGGTTCTATTACGATGTTCCCCTGATCGTCTTTACAGGCTTCGGTTCGTGGCTGGTACCCTTGGGAGGTTTTTTTACCTTTTGGTAAAATTTACGAACCTCATTCCTGTTGTGACATCCCTCCATCTCCTCGATCGCGTGCTTCTCGTGCTCTCTTTTTTTCCATCTAAGAAGCCGGTGTTCCTCTCTCCTCTTCTGCTCGTAGAGTTCGCGAGCGGCTCTGGTCCTTCTGTACAGCGCCGTTTTGTATGCCACTTGTTTCCCTGCGTGCGCTTGCGGGCATTCGTCGTCAAACCAGGGGTTTCGCTGTTGTGGACGTGTTAAACCTAGCACTTCAGAGGCGGCATCTCTGATGGCTGTAAGGCAATGTTGCCACTGGTTTTCAATGCTTAATGCAGGCATCATAGGACCCTTAAGAGGTTACTAGAGACTCGATCGGAAAAGGACATGGCAGTCTCTTGCGATTGTAGCCGTCTAACGTCGAAACTTCTCACAATACTTCCTTGTTTTGGCTTGGACCGGGATATCCGTAGCCGTACCTTGGCTACAACGAGGTAGTGGTCCGAGTCAATGTTAGCCCCTTCGGAAAGTTCGGATATCCTGTATACTTTAGAAGTGTCGTGCGTCGATCTCAATATGGTCAATCTGGTTGACAGTTGATTGATCAGGAGATCCCCATGTCCCCTTGTGGATATTAAGATGTGTGAAGTGCGTACTAGCTACCAGAACGTCTCGGTGGAGGTGGTGTCGTGCAGGCTGTATCTCCCGATTGTGCCACCAAAGATGTCTTCTCTTCCTAGCTTGGCGTTAAAATCTCCTAAGATAATTTTAATGTCATAGTTAGGGCACTGCTCATAAGTCTTGTCCAAGAGCTCGAAGAATATGTCTTTGGCGTCTTCATCTTTCTCCTCTGATGGGGCATGCGCGCATATTGGCGAATTCAGCCTTGATGCGGATTGTCGTGATGCGCTCGCTCACACTGTTGAAACTCAAGACTTTTTGCCTGAGTCTAGTTCCAACA
This sequence comes from Eupeodes latifasciatus, assembly GCA_920104205.1. Taxonomy (NCBI): domain Eukaryota; kingdom Metazoa; phylum Arthropoda; class Insecta; order Diptera; family Syrphidae; genus Eupeodes; species Eupeodes latifasciatus. The sequence goes on along the minus strand of OV049924.1, from coordinate 385,461,314 downwards.
ACAAATCCACACCCAAATAGACGCTGTCTTTGTTCTCGCTTCATCGCACTTCTTGGATGGCGGTAATATCTGCCTTGCAGCAGTTTAGGGCTTCCGATAATTGTTCGGCTGCACGTGGTCTGTTAAGGGACCTAACATTCCACGTACAGTTCAGAAGTTCGTTGTCCTTATTTCGTTTGCTTGAGTTCCGAGGCTTCTTGGTGCTTCGCAACTAATTGGTTCTCGACTAAAAATTTCGTTAGCAGAAATAGATTTTGAAATCAAACTATTTCAACATATAAAAATTTTGTTTCATAAAATTTTTAAAATTTTTTTGAATAATTCAACTTACAACTTTTTTTAACAAAGCACGAAAACCTACAAACCTTTTAAGTAAGATAAATTGACAGACGGGATGGGAAGTTATCAGTGTGGGTCGCATCTTAGCCTCTTTTTGAGTGATTGTAATGAAACGAGTATACGCAAGATTCACTTACGCATTATAAAGTGTTATATTTCGGTTTTGGTAACCATAGACATCGCTAAACGGAACTAATTTAGTTATAAAGCTGCAAATAATTGACGAAAATTTAGTTGCTGTTAATGCCTAAAGTAATGGGACACAACGTTTGGTAATGAATTGAGAAATTCATTTGCAGGAAATGTTTAAGGTATTGTCGGAACTACCATCAAAGTCATTTTCTGTCTACTTAGAACCAGTTTTCGCCCAATTGATTCCACTTCATTCATTAATACCAAGAATGTGAATGAACATTGTTTTAGATACCCTTATTATTTCTCCACCCTCAAAAACTTGAGTAGGTATAGATTTTTCTATCATCGCTTAAAAACCGCTGCATTTGATTTTTGAATTGATTTGACTATTTCGGCAGTTACATCTTGACCTAAACTCTCGTTGAGATGTGTGAGCTCAATAGTGCCATTTCTTTTCGACAGACCCTTAAGACCCCTATAAGGCAATCCCTTATGTCTATTGAGTTGTTTTTTTTTTGTCTGCAACCAATTCTTTCGGATTAGACTTATTTTTCTTGGTTTTTCTTCTAGCATGGCTTTCATTTGTATCACCATTATCCTCAAGAATATCGAAAGGTTCTGGGATTCTTGTTTCATCATTTGCGTCCCCTTTTTATATAAGTTCTGATTCAACAACTGGTTGCGAGATGATGACTTCCTGCGCAACATTATAAGCAAGAATCAGGTTTAAATGATCTTGCAATTAGATCTCGTTCACTACAAAACAAAAATAGAAACAGCTACCGGAATTCAAACTAGTGTTTCCATTTTAATTGAAAATCTATTCATTACAGCACCATTTTGATAAAAGTAAATTCCTTATCTATCCCAATTTAGCTTTTCAACGCGTTCTATATAAGGCATCATCTAAATCTATAAAGTGTCTTAATTTCATACTTAAAGATCTATTTCTTGTTGTAGCAAATAAATTCTTTCAGCTTTAAAAATTTACATTAACCTTGAATTCGAAATTCAAAATCATTTCTAGACGCGCTTCAAAAATTGAATAAAAATCGTTTAAACCACAACAATATGCCATCAATTTTCATGTCAAATGGGTCTTTTCACCCTCGCAAGTCTCGTCATCGTCGCTCGTCGCGTCCTTGTCTTCGTCGTCGCTCTATGTTGTCAATATGGAAGTGTCATTTCATTGTTGTGCCCCTCTGCTGCCTTTATAATGCCCAACTACATAACAACAAACCCCTTTTCTGTTCTTCAATTTGTGTCTTCGTCATAATATAACTTGCAAAACTTTATTATATCTTTGATGTCACTTCAAATCAATTCCAATCAATTCCGAGTCCCTGAATTCCTGGTTATCGATTTTTCTTCTTTTTTTTACTACAATATTGGTTCGTTGTTCATTCCGGTTTGTTGATACCCAAAGCGGAAATAAAAAGGATGTTGGAAAACATAATGTTGAATTCAAAAAAAGAAGTGTGGCGATGGGAAATAAAATGAGCAGAAAAACTGCTGATATAGTTTGGATTGGTTTTCCTATGTTGGCAACAATTTCGGCTGAAGTGAGGAAGAAAGGATTAGGATATGGAGGTACTTTAATACTGCTTCCATTTTTTAGAGACCTTCAGTCGCCACCAACCGGCTGAGCTTTGAAAATTCTGGTTTCGTGTTGTTGTTGCTGCTGCTGAATGTTGAATCAACAATAAAAAAATAGGTCCCCATTTTGTTTCTATGTTTACATTCATTTTTGTCTGGCGCAGTGTTTCGTAATCGGTTCATATATCGAGTACGAATGGTGTGTACACTTAACATACAGTTTTTTGATGCGCTCTATAAAAGAAGGAGGTGCTGCTTTTTGGTTTATAAATTGCAAGAAGATAGAATCTGACATTTATTATGACATTGGCATTGAATTTGGCTCACGTATTCAGGCCGATTTCTAAAAACAAATAGTTTTTTATTACAAATTTACCGAACCGAAATAATTTCAGCACATGGAATGTCTGAATGGGGTGTTATAGTGAGAACGTATGTAAGTTTAACCCTGAAATGACTTAATTTTAATAGATGGAGAAACTGATCTTATATAATTTAACTCCTGGCATTGTGAATAAATTATATTCATTGAAAAAATAATGCATCTGATACTGTCATAAATCGAAGAGTTTTTGAAGGTGCTATTAGTCTTTAATCAATCACTAAAGACAAATTATCATGACAAGTTGAAGGGCCAAGCAACACGTGACAATGATGATGATATTATCAAATTAGGCCTTACTTTTCCGGTTTTTGTCCTTTTTATGCGGAACATGGTTGTCCATCCAATTCGACTCTTCAACGTTCGGTGGAAAAATTTTAATCCACCGACTCAGCGAACAATCAGCCAACACCTGTAAAAATATCGCCGCTGTAAAAGTGTGCAGCAGAATCCGAGGCAGTCAATTCCACGTCACTCACAAGAACTTGGACTGCCACAGACCAAAAAATGTCGAATTTTTCGTCGTGATTTGGGCATGCAACTATACAAAATCCAATTAACCCTAGAGATGAAACCAGCCGACCGTCCGTTCGGTCGTATGTTCGCTTATTGGATTTTGGAGCAGTTGGAAATTGATTCCAATTTTGATCGAATCATATTAAGCGAGCAGGCCCATTTTTGGATGAACGAGTACTAAAATAAGAAAAATTGACGGAATCTGTGCAAGATTCACGAAGTGCATTAGAATAAAATAACTGTTTAGAGTGAATTTTGGGTTTGAGAAGTCATCTTTCCGTACTTCTTCGAAAATGATGCTCGCCAGGTCCACCGTCAACGGCCGTCGCTATAGGTCGATTATCACAAACTTCTGGTGGCCTGAATTGGATTATATGGACACCGAAGACATATGGTTTCAACAATAGATATTCTGCGCGAGCAGTTTCACTGCGTGGTTATCTTGCACCGAGGCAATTTGAATCGGCCAAGAAGATCGTGTAATTTGACCCCCCTTAGCCTTTTTAACTTCCCATAGGAAGTTATTGTAATGGGTCCGATTTGTCGAATTGAAAATTTTATTTTGACATTTCTCGACGTTTCAAGGTCCCTAGAGTCGAAATAAAAGATTTTTAGAAAGATGTCTGTGCGTGCGTGTGTACGTACGTTCGTACGTCCGTACGTTCGCGACGTTTTTTTCGTCGTCCATAGACCATAGCTCAAGAACCAGAAGAGATATCGACTTCAAATAAATTTTGTTATACAGATAATAAGGCATAAAGATGCAGATAGGGCTCTCAATAGCGTGGGTGGTTTTTTTACCATAGCAGTTTAATAAAAAGGTGAAAATTTTGGTTAAATCTAAATATCTCATGAACCAATGACGCTAGAGACTTGAATTAAATTTTATAATATATATTATAACGTAATGCAAAACAATTATATTTTTGGGAAAAAATCCAATTAACGGTTTTTTTATAAATCAAAAAAACTGAAAAAAAAAATTTGTCACCTCGAAAATTTTACGACCAAAATATGATTTCATCTCCAAAACAATTTTGTGCAACGAAGAATAATGTTTTTGACATCTGATAAAATTTTGAGAAAAATCTAATTGACAGTTTAAAAATCCTAAAAAAAAATTTACTCATAGTTGGTAAAAATTGAATTTCGACGCAAATATCTTTTCAAAAACTTGAGATTAAGGCTTCAAACTTTTTTAATCTTATAATATATATTGTTTTCAACATTCTGAAAAATGTTGAGAAAAATCGAATTGACAGTTTAAAAAAAAAAATAAGAACCTAAAAAAAATTAATAAAATTTGGTAAAAATTGATTTTCGACTCAAATATCTTTTTAAAATTTTGAGATAATGGCTTCTAACTAATTTTAACTTATAAGAAATATTATTTTCAACAATATGACAAATTTTGAGAAAAATCGAATTGACAGTTTTTTTTACAAAAAATAAAAACCTAAAAAAAAAATTATAAAAGTGGGTAAAAATTGATTTTCGACTCAAATATCTTTTCAAAACTTGGAGATATTGGCTTTAAACTACTTTAATCTTTCAACATTGAGTAAAATTTTGAAAAAAATCGAATTGACAGCTTTTGTACAAAAAATTAAAAACCTAAAAAAAAAATAACAAAAGTTGGTAAAAAATGATTTTCGACTCAAATATCTTTTCAAAAATTTGAGATAATGGCTTCTAACTAATTTTAACTTATAAGAAATATTGTTTTCAACCTTCAATAAAATTTTGAGAAAAATCGAATTTGCAGTTTTTTTTACAAAAAATAAAAACCTAAAAAAAAATACTAAAATTTGGGAAAAATTTACTTTCGACTCAAATAGCTTTCAAAAAATTACAAATATTGGCTTCAAACTTATTTTATTACCCCTTCGGGTAGGGGTTAAGAATTTACCCGAAGTAAGGTATGCTTGTCGTAAAAGGCGACTAAAATCCAATCTCCGTATACTGAGAACTACATAAGTATACAAAATATGCAATGGAAAAAACAAATAGATTAATTACCCCAGGTGGAAAGCCAGTTTCTCTGGCAAATCCATCCTCTTCGGAGGCAGGCTCTACGGATTCTGGGGAGAGCCATTTATTGCATTTGATAAATCCTTTCGCGAAAGCGCATAAGGTCCCTCGATCACCTCCATCTGTACCGAGAGTTACCGGCAGAAAGAGTCCACCGGTTGTGCCAAAAGGCACTAAAAGCGACTCACCGAAAACAAACAGTTTTGAGCAGGACAATTGTGAACTGCAAAAGAAGCTGAACGAAATGATAAGACTCTACGAAGAGCTTAAAAAAGAAGTCGAAAGTCTTCGTGAAGAGAACAAGATGTTAAAAACTTCTGAAAACATGAAAGTAAATACTCTAAGTCCACAACATCGAGATCGGCACGAATATGAAACTGATGAAGATGAACTTGCTCGGGAAACTGGAAAAAGTAGACCTAGTAAAAAACGGAAGGCTGAAAATTCGCCTAAGTTTCAAAATCAGCTAAAACCAAATAAAATTACACGGAAAGATCAGTTTTCTGCGAATAAGAAACTTCCTCCACCGATAAACATCGTTGTTCAAGCGGATTATAACAAAATTCTTCCTATTCTAAAAGAAACGGCGCAAAAGAATTTCAAAGCTACATCCACTCACAATAATACGTGGAAAATTAACGTAAATGATTCAGATTCTTATAGAAAACTGTCGAAAAAACTCAGCGATGAAAAAATTGAATGGTATAGTTATTCAATTAAAGAAGAAAGACCTCTACGTGTAGTTGCTAGAGGACTTCATCCCTCTTGTTCAAAAGAAGACATCCTTTCGGACTTAAAAACCAAAGGATTTAAGATTCTTGACGCAACAAATCTGTTGAAGCGAGAAAAAGAAATCGAAACCGCTTATATAAAACGCGCTCTTCCGCTTTTTATTCTAAGTTTCGATAAAAATGAAAATGTAGACAATGTTTATAATATTAAAACTATAATGAATATTGTTGTAAAAATCGAACCACTAAGAAAGAACAAACGCCTTATTCCTCAGTGCAAGCGATGTCAAGGTTTTAACCATACAGCAGCTTATTGTCAGAAGGACCCCGTTTGCGTTAAATGCGCGGGAAAGCACATGACTGATGTATGCCGTCTTAAAAAAGAAACTCCGGCTACATGCGCGAATTGCAAAGGTAATCATCCAGCAAATTACCGTGGCTGTGAGGTCGCAAAGGAAATGTTAAAGAGGCGCGAAGAATTTAGTAAGAAAACTAAAAAAAATACCTCAAAGCAAAGCAAAGAATTAAAATTAAAAACCAAGACTAATACTCAAGCGTCGAGTAAAACAGACGGGAAAAATAATGAAAACGTTTTACCCTCAGAAAAAATAAAAACAAAAAAGACGAACACGTACGCTCAAGTCACGGCGCCCGAAAAACCTAAAACTATTAAACCTGACTCCGTTCAAAATGTATTTTCCCTTATACTTGAACGATTAGAAGAACAAGGGAGAATTAACACAATTATTCTTGAGAAATTGGACAAATTTGAGTCGGCGGCTCTTAAAACACCAAATTTACCGTAAACATGGATCAGTTGTCCCAACAACTCAAAATAATAACATGGAACGCGAACGGACTTACCGCAAAAATCGAAGAACTAGAAACGGTTCTACTTAACGAAAGAATAGATATTTGTTTGATCTCTGAAACTCATTTGAAAAAAGACTAAAATTTAAGTATTAAAGGTTATTCGGCTGACCACGCATGCCATCCATCCGAAAGAGCAAGGGGTGGTTCTTCCGTATTTATCAGAGAAAATATCAATCATTCGTTTGAGATAAATATCGAGCTCGATACAATGCAAGTTACTTCCGTTAGCATAAAAGTTAGACACGTATTTTTTAATATTGCGTCTATTTACTGTCCTCCTCGGTCCAAGATAGACAAAAACGATTTTAAAGTTCTTTTCAACGCTTTAGGTCCAAAATTTATTATTGGCGGCGACTTCAATTCGAAACATTCATTTTGGGGATCACATTGCATTTCGACGAAGGGTAGACAACTCTACAAAGCGGGTATTGAATGTAACGTTGAATTTTTCTCATCAGGAAAACCAACGTATTGGCTAACCGATACAGCGAAAACACCCGATCTTGTTGACTTTTTCATCGCAAGAGGAATGAACAGAAAATATATGACAGTAGATGATAACTTCGATTTTTCTACGGATCACTCGGCCGTTATCTTAACAATAAACAGTAACGTAATCGAAAAAGAAAAGCCCCTAATTTTAACAAATAATAACACAAATTGGGATAAATTCAAAGAAGATTGCGAAAATAGAATTATGCTGAACGTCTCTTTGCAAACTCCGTTTGAGTTAGAAGATGAAACAGAAAAATTTATAAATATTGTTCAAGAAGCAGCTTGGAATAATACTCCGATCTGTAGTAAAAAGTCAAGGCAATACGAAGAAAAAATTCCAGAAGATATAAAAGAATTGATACGCGAAAAACGAAAAGCTCGAAAAGTATGGCAGCAATCACGTGCTCCTCAGCATAAAAGTGTCGTCAACTTTTTATCAAACAAGATTAAAAATTTGTTACGAGATTTTAAAAACAGCGAGAATTCTGCCTATCTTGAAAGCCTAACAGCAGACAAAAAAACGAATTATTCTCTTTGGAAGACGATAAAAGGTATTAAAAAGCCTCAAATAATGTCGGCACCTATTCGAAAAAAAAATAATTCTGAATGGGCAAAAACTGATAAGGAAAAGGCGGATTTATTTGCTAAGCACCTTGAGGAAACGTTCAAACCTTTCGATGGTCAAGAGCTTCTGACTAATGACGGAGAGCTCCAACCAGCGCCGGACAATTTTTCTATCAGGAATATTACTTTGACTGAACTTGTCCAGGAAATAAAACGGCAGAAAAATAATAAAGCTCCTGGCTACGACCTGATTAACGGTCGTGTCCTCAAAGAGTTGCCTAAAAAAGCAATGGTTAAGCTCTTACAGCTCACTAACGCTGCTTTAAGACTTGCTTACGTACCCACGCAATGAAAAGTCGCCGAAGTAATAATGATCCCCAAACCGGGTAAGCCACCGAATGAGAAAAAATCGTATAGACCAATTTCTCTCTTACCAATTATATCTAAAATATTTGAAAAATTGCTTCTTAAACGAATGCTACCAATTATTGAAGAAAAACGTTTAATTCCCGACCACCAATTCGGTTTCCGGAATAATCACTCGACAATTGATCAGGTTTACCGAATAACTAACGAAATTGAAAAAGCATTTGAAGAAAAAAAGATTTGCTCAACTGCATTTCTTGACGTTTCTCAAGCTTTTGACAAAGTTTGGCATGACGGGCTAAAATATAAATTAAAAGTCTTTCCAGAGCAAATATATATAACATTCTTGAATCGTACCTAGAAAATAGATTCTTTCGAGTTAAGCAAGGAACGGAGTATTCGGAGTTTAAAGAAATAAACGCTGGGGTTCCCCAGGGTAGCGTCCTTGGACCGATTTTGTTTGTTCTTTATACCCGAGATATACCCCAAACAGAAGGCACAACTTTAGGCACTTTTGCCGATGATACAGCTGTACTCGCAATATCGGATTCAATAGAAACGGCAACCTCTAAGCTTCAAAAGGCATTAAATAGCATTTCAGATTGGACAAAGAAATGGCGAATTGCTCTTAATGAAACGAAATCGACGCACACAAATTTAACGTATAAAAAAGTATATAACTTACCTATTTATATAAATTCTGTGCAAATTCCATACGCTAATGAAGCGAAGTATCTAGGCATGACTCTAGACTCGAAACTTAAATGGAAAGTTCATGTAAAAAAGAAACGCGATGAACTCGAAAATAAACTCCGCGAATTGACATGGCTTATTGGAAGATATTCCAATCTAAGCGTTTATAACAAGCTTCTTATTTATAAGCAAGTACTGAAACCAGTTTGGACGTACGGTATACAACTTTGGGGTTGTACCAACGAAAGAAATATACAAATTTTGCAAACATACCAAAACAAAGTACTTAAAATAATAGTAAATGCTCCATGGTATGTAAGAAATAGCGACTTACATAGAGATTTAAATTTAAAATATGTAGAAAACGAAATTAAAAAATTTGCTACAGAGCTAAGATCACGACTTAGAAATCATAGTAATAACTTAATCCAACAATCTGTTAGCGAGGCGTTCGTTTTTCGGCGTCTGCACCGAACAAGACCTTCTGATCTAGCGCAAACAAATTAATCTCTCCACTCGAATTTTGTGGAATCTTCAGGTCCTCTCGTTGGGGAGCTTCCTGACAAAACGCGAACAAAATGACGCTAAAACTACTTGTTAAGCTGGACTTAGTTGTAGTAATAATATAGAAGATAAGGGAGGTGAGTTTTAGTCAGTAAAAATCTGACACTACTATAAGCATCGGGCTTATAGTGTCTCTGAAGATTTCTCATCTTCCTGCGACAAAAGAAAAAAAAAAAAAAAAAAAAAAAAAAAAAAAAAATTATTTCACAGAAAATATTGTTTTCGATATTCTGTAATTTTTTTTATAAAAATCCAACAATCCGTTTTTTCATAAAAAAATAAAATCTACAAAAAATAGTACGCAAATTTGGTAAAAATTGATACAAACCACCACTGCCCTCAAAGACAACATAATCAATGTCATTGGTCAAATTCAATTCAAAAGTATATGAACATTATCCAAAATCAAATAAAAAAGATGTTTGAAATATCATAGTAACGGATCCAGTCTTCCAATCCTCATTTTGATAAAAGAATATTTTCTTAGATATCATACAGTGGTCTTTAATAACCTAATTTGGTGATAATACCTGAAATACATACTTGTTTTGAAGTTTAGTTCTTTTCTTATGACTTCGTGGCTCGTTCAAAAAAGTGCAGTGAATTTTTGTACTCAAAGCTTTTCAAGAAATTACTGAAGAATAAAAAAAAATTTTTAGTATGGTCTTCCGGAAGAATCGCTTAAGAGAGAGATTTCACTGTATACTAAAAGAATAATATTATCTGAATACCAAATCATACATTCGTTTAAGTCTTCATCAATATTTAACAAAATTCTTGAAGGTCATGATTTTTTTTTTGGAAAGATCCTCAGTCAATAAGTCTAACGATAACCTATTGGCTTGCGGTGATGTATGTAATATCGTGACGAGGTGCTGTATACGTTCTAATTTAATTCTCTCCAATTGGAGGAGGTTTCTGGGTATGTTCGTTCAATGACTTTAACGTTCTATTTATGACTTCAATGCATGGGGTCTAGAGTAAATGTGTCTAGTTTTTTTTTTCTACTGAATTTTTATTTTGGTGACAACACAGGGTAGGTAGCGCCACCATGTTATTTTAACATAATAATAAATTTGTTTTCTTTTGACACCCCCGATCTTGGTGTTGGTGTTAATAATTCAATATTCAGTGCCGATGATGCAGTTTGATTTTGAACCTCAATATGAGTACACGTTTATTAAAAACGCTCCGCGGAGCACGATCAACAACATCATCCGATTGTCCAATCCTAGGCACTCATTCGGTTTCCACACAGATTGAGGTACTAATATAATGGAAAAAGTTGTGTTTTTTAACAAATGTTTTTATTTTATGTCAACTAAAACAAAATTAGACGACGACAACTGTGAAAAAATGTGAATCTACTTCTGAATCAGAAGAGTGGGTCAATGCCCGGCCATTTGAATCAATACCCGGGCCATCAAAGTTCGCATTGTTAAAAGCATTTATGCCTGGAGGTAAACAATATTATTTACATTTCAATTTCTTGACTCTGTGAAAACCTGCATCAAAATTGTAATCCTCCTTCAGGACGATATTACAAAAAGTCACTTCCGGAAGTCAATCGAATATATCGCAAAGACTATGGTGAAATATTCATGTTGCCTGGTTTATTTGGCAAACGAAATGTTGTATTCTCATTCGATCCGGAAGATTATCAGAAAGTTTTTCGCACCGAAGGCATTTGGCCAGTTCGGAGAGGTCTTGATATAGTTCATTATTATAGGAAAATACTACGGGCGAATGTATTTAAACATGCTGCGGGACTAGTAGCTGAGTAAGTTTGAAAAAGTTGTTAACCCTTTTTTTAAAACATTAATTTTATATTTTAAAGACAAGGTGAAAATTGGGCACATTTTCGAAAAATAACCAATCCTGTCATGATGAATCCAAAAACAACAAAATTTTATGTTCCAAGGATGGATAATGTGATGAAAGAATTTATTGGAAGGTTTGTAGAAAAAATACTGAATGCAGTTTTTGAAGAAGAAATAATCGTTTTTCTTCTTATTTTTCAAAGAATCAAATTAATAAGAGATCCAGTCACTTTTGAAGTGCCAGCCGATTTTGAAAATGACCTCAACCACTGGGCAATGGAATCAGCATGTTTAGTTGCCTTGGACACTGAGCTTGGTTTGATAAATCATGCCGAAAGAAACCCAGAAGCTAAAGAAGTCATTGACGCCTCAAAGTGTACCTTTGAACTTATGTACGAATTGGATTTTGAACCTTCCCTTTGGAAATTGATTCCAACGCCAAAGTACAAGAAAATTATTGAGAATTTCGACAAAGTCACAGAACTCACAATCAAGTACATAGATGCGGCAATAGAACGACTCAAAAATGCCGAACCAAATGCCACGAAACCGGATTCGGAGAAGAGTGTGCTTGAAAGGCTTTTGAATATCGATCGGGAAGTTGCTATTGTTATGGCCATGGATATACTTCTTGCTGGAGTTGATACAGTAAGTTGAATAAGATTGTTCTGTTATATTTTCTTATAAGAATCTAGTTTTTAGACCTCTTCTGCATTAACTGGATGCCTGATAACCCTGTCTCAAAATCCAGACAAGCAGGAAATACTGCGATCGGAAATTGTTAATGTCCTTCCAGAAAAGAATACATCTCTCAATGTAGATAAAATGAAAAACCTACCATATCTACGAGCGTGCATCAAAGAAGCGTTTCGGCTCTATCCCGTGTCAGTTGGTCAATTTCGTTCGACTGGATGCGACCTTGTTTTGAATGGTTATCGTATCCCGAGGGACACAGACATTGCTATGCCCTCACAAATTCTGATGCGTGATGAGAAATTCTATCCCAGACCACATGATTTTATACCCGAAAGATGGTTGAGGGACATCGATAATAATCAAGCTGAATGTCCAAAGGCGAAAAATGTCAATCCTTTTGTATTCCTTCCTTTTGGATTTGGGCCGAGAACGTGTATTGGAAGAAGAATATCTGACTTGGAGTTGGAAACTGCACTTTGTAGATTAATTCGAAATTTTCATATTCGATTTGATTATTCAAATGAGATATCATTCAAAACAACTATTCTAAATTCACCTGATTTTCCATTGAGGTTTAAATTTGAAGATGTCAAGAAATGAAAATAAAGTACATATATACATAGATATTAATTGAAATTTATATGCATTAATTATTTATTATTGTCATTTTCCGATCCTGAAAGAAAAACATAATTTGACAGCTGACAGTTGAGGTAGGAATGTAAGACTATATGTCAAAACAGTTACTGGCTGTCAAATAAAACCGTTCAAATTATGAAAGTTTGTAGAGTACACTTTGAACATTTCGTAGAATGTATTGTTAGAATATTAATTGTTTAACACACAAGACGTCTTATTTATTTCAGCTTCATTTTTGTGGAAATCGTGAAGCTTTTTAGAGTGTATACAAACTTTTACAATTCAAATAAAAGAGCTTAATTCATTCAGGCCAACAAATACAAAATTATTAATAGATACCCAAGAATGTAGAAAACATATGAAAATAATTATAGAAACGTAAACAATAACAAAGTTGACCTTCTAAAAATTAAAACAAAAAACACGAAAGCTAAAGCTAAAGCTTTTAGTAAGATAGCAGACAGCTGGTAAATGGCGCCCAAGAGTTTATTGAAAACACGCTTCGTCCGGCTTTCCTATTGTTTATTTTTCTACTGTAAACAAAATATAATTAATTACTCTTGATTTCAAAAGTTCCACACATATAAAGTCTATAAAATCAAACCCTCTTGAGTGTAGGCATTAGACACACAAACGCTTTGAAAAAAAAAAGCTTTCGTAATTAAAAATTCATACAGAAATACATAAATCTGAAAATATATTAATGAATTTATAGTTGCACTTTAGCGAAAAATATTACCAATATTATGATAAATAATAGAAAAGTTATAAATGCAACGTCAGAAATTTACAAATTGTGTAAAATGATAAATTAACACAAAAGTTGTATGATCACGCAATTAATACATTTAATAAATAAATAAAAGTAGTTGCATCAGCTTTTCGGAAGGCACAAATTATATTTGTGTAGAAATGGTTTTACAAATGTTAAACATTTACGTGTTGCTTAGAAATAAACGAATTTCCATCATGGTATTTTATTTAAAATTTTGTATCTAAAGGGATTTCTAATAAGAGGATTCATTTTGAATAGCCCGCTCTTCAGGTAGCTGTTTCTTTTGACATTTGACAAGTGAAAATTAGACCATTACTTAACAATTATGGATAAAATATTTAACAGCACTTGGGAATTGTATCAATCATTTTGTTTATTGTTCCAGGACTCGGATTTTATTCGAGCTGTAAGGAGGTTATTAGGATCAAAGACTTAAGTTTCCGAATATACAAATCCCACCTCAATGAAGAAAACCGGAATAGCTTTAAACAAGCTAGAAAGACCAGAAACAGAAATATGAGAAATTACCAGAAATAACTGCAAAAACTACTACAATGTCCCAAAGGTACGAGTAGTATACATTTCTGGTCATTTGTAAAAAATGTGAGCAACACTATGTCTTCGTTGTTCCTTATGCTTATTTTTAATGACACTCATTTTGTAAGCTCGATTGATAAAGTCAATTTGTTTGTACCACTGTTTACTGTTAATTCGATGCTGCCCATGAGTGACATGAGTCCTCCTGTCCCAGAAAATTTGAACGATTCTATGGGACGAATTTTCTTTCACACTTGTTCAGTTGCTAGATTATTTAAGGGTCTTGACATTCACAAACCCACTGGACCTGATAGTATCTTCGCTATGTTCTGAAGAGGTGTTCTTCAACGATGGCAAAACAACTGTGTAGGCTTTTCTATCTGTCATATTCTACAGGTCTCATTGCAAGTGCATAGAAAATAGCATTTGTTCAGCCTTTTCCTAAAGACGGTGAATCCTCCTTAGCCTCTAACTACAGTCCAATTGCACTTACGTCCTTTCTTTTCAAGGTCATGGAAACGCTGATCAATTTTCAGCTTAAGAAATATCTTGAAGAACGAAAGCTTCTTAATGACCGGCAGTGTTGCTTTCGTAGCAATAGGTCCACTGGTGATCTCATGGTTTATCACTTGATATTTTGAGGCATTTGATAGAGTTGGCATCAAGCTCTCTTATCGATAATGCGTGCTTTTTGTATTTATGAATCTTTTCTTGGGTTAGAAATTACCTTTCGGACCGCTCAATTTAAGTAGTACTGGACGCGTTCAAATCCACAAAATAAACTGTGGTGTGCCGCAGGGCTCCGTTTTGTTTCCTACCCTTTTCTTTATTTTTATAAATGATCTTTTGTCTGAAACTTCTAACCCACTTAACTGCTTCGCTGATAACAGTACCCTCTGCTTTTCATATTCGTTTTTAGATTCTCATCGTTGTTCTTTGGATGTGGACTACCAACGGCAGCGTATGATAAGCTCTTTAAATTCTGATCTTGACAGCGTTGTAGAATGGGGAATCAAAAAACCGTTTAGCAAAAACGTTACCCTCCCCCAATGCTATTATCCATGGGTGGTACTTGCATCGAGAAGACTGAACAGCTTTCAAGTCTATAGGTATGTTCATTACAAACTTCTGTTGTTAAGTGATCACATATTCGACATCGCCAAAAATTCTGCTAAGTGTTTAGATTTTCTTTAATGTAAAAGTAAGAAGTTTTTTTGTCCTTCTTATCTGGCAATAATCTATAAAGCCTATATTCGTCTGAAACTCGAGTACAACTGCCATATCTCGGCAGGTGCTCCTATAACCCACTTGAATCTCTTGGACAGAATTAAAAAGAGAGTTCTAAAAATGATAGATGACCGTTGTCTAACTGAAACTTAATTATCTATCGAGCACAGTTGTAAGGTTAATGTCTGTCATTATTAACTTCCCATAGGAAGTTATTGGCTGCGTTCAATCTCAGACAGATAGGGTATCCGGATACCTTTTTGTTAGTGTTTTACGTGTAAAATAACAGCTGACCAAAAACAGCTGAGATGTCAAAAAAGGAATCCAAAGGTATCCAAGAATTTCTGGGGTATTTAGGTATCTGACATAACAGCTGATTCAACACATGGTTGAATTTCAAGAAACTTGAAAATTGATTTCAGCTGTTTGTATTTTTTGTCAAACAAAAAGATACAAAATGTTAGTTGAAGTTGTATTTGAGGATGTTCTGTACAAAATAGACGATGAAGAAGCTATTTGCCTCCGAATTTTAGAAGGTAATTATGACCTATTTTTTTTAAACTTCAAAATTGACTTATTTTGTTCTCGTTTTGTAGATGACCAATTTGCTAGCTCTTACCTCCAGTCTAGTGAACAGCTGAAAGTTGTTTTTATTTTTTGACAGTTATCTCAATACAGCTATCCAACTCGTTCAACAAGGTATTTAAAAATCCACCTATCCGATAGGGTATATCCAACAGGAGATTGAACGGGACCATTGTAATGGGTCCGATTTGTCAAATTGAAAATTTTGACATTTCTCGACGTTTCAAGGTCCCTAGAGTTGAAATAAAAGATTTTTAGAAAGATGTCTGTACGTGCGTGTGTACGTACGTTCGTACGTTCGTACGTCCGTACGTCTCTACGTTCGTACGTTCGCGACGTTTTGTGGTTAAACCTAAATATCTCATGAACTAATGATGCTAGAAACTTGAATTAAATTTTATAATATATATTGTAACGTGATACAAAACAATTATATTTTTGGAAAAAAATTCAATTAACGGTTCTTTTTATAAATCAAAAAAACTGAAAAAAAAAATTTGTCACCTCGAAAATTTTACGACTAAAATATGATTTCATCTCCAAAACAATTTTGAGCAACGAAGAATAATGTTTTTGACATCTGATAAAATTTTGAGAAAAATCTAATTGACAGTTTTTTTTTATACAAAATAAAATCCTAAAAAAACATTACTCATAGTTGGTAAAAATTGAATTTCGACTTAAATATGTTTTCAAAAACTTGGGATTAAGGCTTCAAACTTTTTTTATCTTATAAGAAATATTGTTTTCAACATTCTGAAAAATGTTAAGAAAAATCGAATGGACAGTCAAAAAAAAAAAACCTTAAAAAAATAATAAAAGTTGGTAAAAATTGACTTTCCACTCAAATATCTTTTCAAAACTTTGAGATAATGGCTTCTACCTAATTTTAACTTATAAGAAATATTGTTTTCAACATAAAATTTTAAGAAAAATCGAATTGACAGTTTTTTTTACAAAAAATAAAAACCTAAAAAAAACATTACTAAAACTTGGTAGAAATTTACTTTCGACTCAAATAGCTTCCTAAAAATTACAAATATTGGCTTCAAACTAATTTTTTTCACAGAAAATATTGTTTTCGATATTCAGTAATTTTTTTTTAAAAATCCAACAGTCCGTTTTTTCATAAAAAAAATAAAATCTACAAAAAATAGTACGCAAATTTGGTAAAAATTGATACATATGTATAGACAAACTTTTAAGCAAGACAAATCGACAGACGGGATGGGAAGTTATCAGTATGGGTCGCATCCCAGCCTCTTTTTTTATCGTTACTTTCATAAGCAATACTCTAGTGAAATAGCCAGTTGCATTCCTCCCCTCAAACAATTTAACCGTAATACCCATTCTTCTGGGAATGCTCATCAGTGTACCATTGAGCCCAATATCGAACGTACTGTAAAGTAAAGAGATTCTTTCTTTAGTCGCACTACACGAATGTGGAATGCTTTACCACACTCAATATTTCCAACTCTCTACAATGTGCAGACATTCAAACCCAATGTGCATCGGTTTCTCCTTTCTAATCCAGTCCTCCCTTCCTAATTGCTCGCACTGTGTTAAATCATTATAAGGGTATTCATATCCCCTTGAGTGCGGGCCTCATAATAAAAAACAAAAATTGGTTTGAGAAAAAATACTCCGAAATCTGAACACGCCTAATCTATCCCAACCTTGATCTGTGACAGTATTAAAAATAGTAATTTTAAAAGAAGAACGTTAAAAACTACGGCTTTCAAAAAACAAATATATACGTACGAACAATTTGATTACTCACCACTTTGCCAAATAAAAGTTCTTTTTATATTTTTTTGTTTACATTTGGTAAGCTTGTGACGTTAAATGAATCCCCTTGGATTAAGTCGCCTAAGCTTGCAAACTAAGCACTTCTGATAGTGTAAATTGACTCTAGACGCCTTCGTCTAAAAAGTTGACTCAATGTAAATAAAACACTTCATAAAAAGCTTTTCTCTTATTTATTTATATAAAAATTCTATACTTGCTTCATTTCATGCCTTCATGGTAAGTTTTTAGTTCAGTTGTGTGAGAACTTTACAATGCAAATGTTGCAGCAAGTTAGAGTAATTAATCGTTCATTGGAAACATGTAAACGGATTCAGTTGCGTTCGATTACGCAGCTAAACGTTAAAGTAACATATTTTGTTTATATTTAAACAATTTTGAGTTCAATACAGTATTTTTTTTGAACAGGGTTCTGAAGAAGATCACAAAGAAGTCTTTTCCCAAGAATGGCTAAATGCAAAACCAACAACTGCAATACCCGGACCATCTGTTTTCGGCATGATTCGAGGATTTATGCCAGGTGGTATGTAATTCGATTGTTTTTTTTTTTTAAGGAACACTAAGTCTTGCCTTTTCTCTTGAACAGGTGAATATTACCAGATGTCATTGAATGACTTTACAGCGGCTGGAAGGAAAAAATATGGTGACATTTTCAAGGTTCCAGCTATGTTTGGCAAGCCGAGTATGCTGATGTGTTTCAATCCAGACGATTTTCCCGTATTTCTACATTCCGAAGGCATATGGCCTCACCGTATCGGAATTGGTACAATGAATTACCATAGAACGGTTCACCGAAAGGATGATTACGGAGATGTGATTGGAATTCTTGGATCGTAAGTTTTTACAATCAGAAATCCTGAGTTAAACATTAAGTCTTCACAAACTCTTCTAGAAACGGTGAAACTTGGGGTAAAATACGCAGCTCTGTAAATCCGATTTTAATGAAGTCTCAAAACTCCCGATTGTATCTCGGTAAGATGCAAGAAGTCAGCAGTGAATTTATTGAGAGGTATAAAATTCTTCAACTGAATATAGTAAAATAAAAACTTACACACTTTGAATATATCATAAAGAATTCGTGACATCCGAGATCCAAAAACCATGGAGGTACCAGGAACATTCTTCGACGAAATCAATCGTCTTACATTCGAGTCCGTTGCTGTAGTTGCACTTAATAAGCAAGTCGGGCTTATACGAAAGAATCGAGATAACGAAGAAGCCGTAAAGATTTTCGACAGTCTTCGTAATATTTTCGATCTAACTTTGGACCTTGATATGAACCCTTCTCTTTGGAGATTTATCAGGACACCAAAATTTGTACAAATGATGAGAAGCTATGACACTCTTCACGATATCATTATGAAGCATGTTAATGAAGCATTGGAGAGAATTGAAAGTGAGAAATCTTCGTCAAACGACAGTGATGAGAAGAGCGTTTTGGAGAAGCTTTTGAAGGTCGATAGGAAGGTTGCTATTGTGATGGCAATAGATATGCTTATGGCTGGAGTTGACACCACCTCAAGTACCATAGCCGGAAATCTTCTTTGTCTAGCCAAGAATCCAGACAAACAGACCAAGTTGCGAGAAGAAATTCGTACTGTTCTGCCACAAAAAGATTCCCTATTCTCAATGGATAGCATGAAGAATCTTCCTTATCTGAGGGCATGCTTAAAAGAAGGCATGCGCATGTATCCCGTATCACCGGGCTTTCCACGATCAGCTGGAGATAATATTGTTTTGAGTGGATATCGAGTACCGAAGAATCAACATGTCCTATTGAACAGTAATGTGGTGATGTTGGAAGATCAATATGTTCCAAATGCAAAGCATTATCTTCCCGAGAGATGGCTTCGAAATGAGAAATCCACCAAAGACCAAATAAATCCCTTCATGTTTATACCTTTTGGATTTGGGCCCAGAAGTTGTGTTGGTAAGAGGATTGTTGAAATGGAATTAGAGACAACAATTGCCCGGCTTGTGAGGAATTTCAATATTGAATTCGATTATTCGACGGAGAATGCTTTTAGGAGTCGCCTTATCAACTCACCGGCAATACCACTTAAATTTAAATTTAGTGAAGTTGAAAATTAGATGATGTATTATTGTTTGTTTTATAAAAAAAATAATAAAAAAAAAAATACTTACTCATGACCTCAAGTGGATACAGACTGTTTTTAATTTCAATACAACATTTGTCGTGATTAGTTTTTTGTATAGTATCAATCGGTTTTATTGATAGTGAAGTGCTTTTTGAAGTGTTGAAGCAGGTAACAGAAATATAAAATTGTGTGCTGTTATTTTAAATATGGATATAGTTAATATGTAAAACATTTGATATATGTACATTATATCAGCTTATTAATATTTTTAGGTATTTATTTTATTTGAAAAACAATTTGTATGTCAATTTTATAAATTAAACTTCAAACTTTGGACGGCAGCGTTTTGGCTTTTTAACGGTTTATTAACTTCATATTTAATAATTGTTTGCAAAGTTGTCTATTTTCAGACACCACAATTTAATTTTAGCTTAAAGTAACACTTGAATATGATTTCGATAAATTTCTGCTAAAAAAATCGATTAAAATTCTAAAAGCTTATGAAGTTTTGATAAGGTTACAAAATAAATAATATTTCACAAAAAATAAATGAATGTGCATTACTTTTGATAAACTTATCACATTGTTGCAAATAATAACAATAATGTAACCCTAAAAACTTTTATTTATACAACACCACGAACGTAGACAAAAGTTCTAGCTGTTGGGTAAAAAACGTATTGCCTACATTAAAGGGTGTTCCAGTTTTTAAATTAAGGGTGTATTTTACGGGAGCTGTATGTATGGTCAAAATTCTGTCTGATACTGTACGATACTGTATGGTCATAATACTGGTATGGTTAATAATCTGTATTTCAAAATACTGTACATTTATAAAATACTGTGTCTCAAAATGCTGTATTGTCAAAATATCTCATAATACTGTATAATATACTGGAAGTTTTGACAGATCAATTAGTTTGGTGCAATCGTTTATGCAATTGTTGATTATGATAGAAACAATTCATGTACAAATGTGAGCGAGATACAAATAATTGCTTTTGTTTTTGTTTTGTTTATGTTGAGTCCATAGGGCTTACAAGCAGTAGTCAATTCTTTTAGCATCGATTCGATTTGTTTGGCGTTCGTTGAAATAAGTACGATGTCATCAGCGAATCTCAAGTTGTTTAGATATTTTCCGCCTATGTTAATGCCATACCGTGTTTTCCAGTTTAGGTTCTTGAAAATTTCTTCTAATACAGATGAGAAAATTGGTGGGGACATCGGATCTCCTTGTCTTACTCCTCTATTTATTTTAAATTCTCGTCCTGTTATTTCGGTTTTTATTTTTGCCCAACTGTTGTCATAAATGTTTTTGTATGTCTGGATAATGATAGGGTTTATGTCTTGATTTATTAAGGCTTCCCAGATAGGGTCATGTTCAATGGAGTCGAACGCTTGCTGAAGTCAATAAATAAAAAGTATAGTGGTTTCTTGAATTCATTGAATTTTTCTATCAGTTGGTTCATCGTTTGTAGGTGATCAGTTGTTGAATATCCTTCCCGAAATCCAGCTTGTTCTATTGGTTGGTTCATGTTAAGTTTTTCCTTGATGATTCTGAAATTATTTTTGAGAAAAGTTTGTAAATAATCGATATATTGCTTATGGGTCGGTAGTTGTTTATATCATCCTTTTGTCCTTTTTTATGAATCAGTGTTATTGTGGTCTGAGTCCACTGTTTGGGTATATTTTGCGTTTTTAATATATTGTTGAATAGCAACGTCAAAATAGGAGATAGTGATTGTTTTCCGTATATAAGAATCTCAGCCGCTATACCATCGTTTCCAACACATTTCTCTTTCTTTAGATCGTCAATTGCCTGCTCTACATCCTTTTTGATTAGGAGTGTGTTGTTATTTATGTTATTGTTTATAATTTGTGGTGTATTAATATTTGCGTCTGTGTTATCTTTGCTGGATGTAAAAAGTTGTTCAAAAAATTGTGTGGCTGTTTCATTAATGTTTTTTCGGTCTGATATGCTTTTATTGTTGTTTTTCATTGTTAGAATCCAGTCTTTCCCTTTGTTCAAGAATTGTTTTGTCTTTTTAATTGATTTCGTGGAGGTTAGAATGTCTTTGATTGTTTTGTCATTGAATATTTGAATGTCCATTTTTGATTTTTCTTTTATTTCTTTTCGTATGTGTTTCAGTTCAATTTTTTCTTCAAATGATGTTACTTCCTTGTTTCTTAATTGTTCTCTTCGTAAAATTAGTTGCTTTGTGCCATCTGAAATCTTATCAATTTTATCGGCTTTTGCGGTCATAATCGTGAACTTAGCTGCATTTTTTATTATTAATTCAATTTTGTCATATGTTGTTTGCAGGTCGCGATCAATTTCATCTTCGTTAGTATTTATATTTATTTCATTTCTCAAAATTTCGTTATATGCATCAATATTGTTCTGAGTCACTGATCTGGGGATATGCAAGTTATGCTTGTTTCTCTTTAGCGTCTTGTGATTGATTGTTATTTTTGCTCTTACAAGTCTATGATCGGAGTCAAACTTGATATTATTTAAAACTGATACATCTGTTAGAGTTCTTAATTTATTGGTCATAATAAGGTCAATTTCATTTTTTGTTTTTCCATCGGGTGATTTCCAAGTCCATTTTCGATTGTCTTTCTTCTTAAAAAATGAGTTTCCGAATCTAAGATTATTTTCTTCAAGCCATTTTATGCAACTTCGCCTCTTTTGTTTCTTTCTCCAAATCCAAAGGGCACTTGGATTAACCTCAAATTTAACAGAAAAACTTAGGATTTGCCAAACTAAAATGGAAAGAAAAATTCTAAAAATAAGACAAATTCAAAAAATACGAAACCAGCATATAAGACTACAAACAAAAATCATTGATGTAGTTGAAAGAACAAGAAGGCTTAAATGGAGCTGGGCAGGACACATATCAAGGCTTCAAGAACAAAGATGGACTAAAGTAATTACAAAATGGACTCCAGCTGACAAAAGACGACCTGGAAGACCCAAAAAAAGATGGGCTGATGATTTATTTATAGACAAAATTAGTATAATGAAGCTAAGGACAGAGAATTATGGGCAACATTGGGGGAGGCTTATGCCAGAAATATATCTTCATGAAAAGAACAATCAAAGGTTTATATACTTACTTACTAAATTTTTCAATATAATTAATTAAAATTTTCAAAATAATTAATATTTTGTTTGTAATTTAAATTTATTATAAAAAAAAAAAAAAAAAAACATTGTTAAAACGAAAATTGTATATATAAATTTAAGAAATTCAAATGGCAAATAAAAAAGCTTATAATAATAATAATAATAACCACTTATATTATTTTGTTTTGCGTTTTTTTCGTATTCCATATATAAATTGCCAACAAAACGATCCGCAGTATTCCGGTTTTTATATTTAAAATATGATACAACTGAATATTTGCCAGAATAATTTATCAAAAAATTCCAAAAAAATAGCGAAATTCAGACCAGGGGTGAAATCGTGTAAGCTGATTTTTGATAGTTGACTATCAAAATCAAGAAAATACGTCTGTGTAATGTGAAAGTCGATTTAAAAGTTTTAACCAAACAATTTGACATAAAATAAAAACTTCAAGAAGGGGGTTTGTTCGTAGACTACTACATTAACATGTGGTGTTGAAGCAAGCTTGAAGCTCGAGTTACGTGCCCCACTGTAGCACTCACATTAACAACATAACTGGATATTACATTTTTTATTTGTTAATACAAAAGAGAGCTGTCCATTTATTATAACAAGCCAAACTCTTATCATCAACATCATCATTCTCATCATGATCATCACCGGCACGACAGACTCTTATCATACGTCATTATATGTAATTCGATAAGCATTAAATCTTTCTATTGTATCACTTGAAATCTAGCTTCCGATCAATAAAGACTTATGTACCTACTTGGAAATATTTGCCTATTATATATAAGTACATAACTCTCGCCTTAATTCTTTATATACCTGAATCGAGTTGAAATGAGCTTGATTCGCCTCGATTTCGGTCGGGGATCCGAGTCGAGTCAAAATTTGTGAAGACAAACCTGTGTGGAGGAGTTGGTTTTACAGATAATGCGTTATGGTCTGTTTATTTGCACGTTTGTGTACAAAAAATATAGTTTTGTTTTAATCAAATTAAAAACAAAAAAAGAGGCTGGGATGCGACCCACACTGATAACTTCCCATCCCGTCTATCGATTTGTCTTGCTTAAAAGTTTGTCTAAATGTATCAATTCTTACCAAATTTGCGTTCTATTTTTTGTAGATTTGATTTTTTTTATGAAAAAACGGACTGTTGGATTTTTATAAAAAAATTATTGAATATAAAAAACAATATTTTCTGTGAAATAAAATAAGTTTGAAGCCAATATTTTTAATTTTTGAAAAGCTATTTTAGCCGAAAATCAATTTTTACCAACTTTTGTTAATTTTTTTGTTTAGGTTTTTATTTTTTGTAAAAAAAACTGTCAATTCGATTTTTCTCAAAATTTTTCCTAATGTTGAAAACAATATTTCTTATAAGTTAAAATTAGTTAGAAGCCATAATCTCAAATTTTTGAAAAAATATTTAAGTCAAAAATCAATTTTTACCAACTTTTGTTAAATTTTTTTTCGGTTTTTAATTTTTTGTATAAAAACTGTCAATTCTATTTTTTTCAAAATTTTACTGAATGTTGAAAACAATAGTTTTTGAAAGATAAAAGTAGTTTGAAGCCAATATCTCAAAGTCTTGAAAAGATATTTGAGTCAAAACTCAATTTTTACCAACTTTTTTTTTTATTTTTTTAGGTTATTATTTTTTGTAAAAAAACTTCCAATTCGATTTTTCTCAAAATTTTATCAGATGTCAAAAACATTATTCTTCGTTGCACAAAATTGTTTTGGAGATGAAATCATATTTTAGTCGTAAAATTTTCGAAGTGACAAATTTTTTTTTTCAGTTTTTTTGATTTATAAAAAAAACCGTTAATTGAATTTTTTTCCAAAAAATTAATTGTTTTGTATCACGTTACAATATATAACATAAAATTTAATTCAAGTCTCTACCGTCATTGGTTCATGAGATATTTAGGGTTAACCAAAATTTTCACCTTTTTTTAAACTGTTATGGTAAGAAAACCACCCACGCAATTTTCTTGAGAGCCCTTTCTGCATCTTTCTGCCTTATTATCTGTATAACAAAATTTATTTGAAATTGATATCTCTTCTGGTTCTTGAGCTATGGACGACAAAAAAAACGTCGCGAACGTACGGACGTACGGACGTACGTACACACGCACGCACAGGCATCTTTCTAAGAATCTTTTATTTCGACTCTAGGGACCTTGAAACGTCGAGAAATGTCAAAATTTTCAATTTGACAAATCGGACCCATTACAATAACTTCCTATGGGAAGTTAAAAAAAATCCATATGGTGCTGAACTATATTCATTTTTTCATTGTTTAACACGAATCAAACTATCTCACTTGCACTTCATAAGAAACATCGAAATACTATTTGCAGTTAAGAAAGCACTGTCAAATTTGATCATTTTTAAATCTTCTTGTGCGGTGGAAAAATCAAAAAGATTTATTTAATCTAAACTGAGATAAACCTTTGGTGAAAACAAAGCAAAACTTAATTATCTTTTCTATTGTTTTCTCTTGAAAAAATACGCCCAGTTTGTCCATTTTCATTAACAAAACTAAATAATATCAACAGTAACAGATTGATTTTTTCCCCAATGGAAAACACATGATTCCGAATGCACAACTACTCAACGAACACAGCCATCGAGACACAAATGCAATATCAATCGTATCAATATTTTGAGAACGAAATCAAATAAGATGTATTCGAGACTCGTATAAATGTCAAAAACCCATCCATAGTAAGATTCTACTCTAACTTTTATCGGTGTTATTCATACTATGGATATTGTTTTTGTTATTCGTGTAAAATCCTACTATACTAGGGATAGATTTTCCAACAAAACACGGGTATTATTTCAGAGACTTATAAATTATCATTGGTACATATGTTATTGTTCAAGGGAGTACTTATATTAGAACATTGTGCTAATGAACAATTATTATGATGTTTTCTTAAAAAAAGTATTCTGTTTCAAAATTCTGTATTTCAAAATGATGTAAATAAGGCTACAAAATAAAAATCGTTCTGATAATGTAAAAAAGTGCACACGAGAATGACTCGAAAACAATATTTTCTGTGAAATAAAATAAGTTTGAAACCAATATTTTTAATTTTTGAAAAGCTATTTGAACCTAAAGTAAGTTTTTACCAAGTTTTAGTATTGTGTTTTTTTTTGTAGGTTTTTATTTTTTGTAAAAAAAACTGTCAATTCGATTTTTCTCAAAATTGTATCGAATGTTGAAAACAGTATTTTTTATAAGAAAAAAATAGTTTGAAGCCAATATTTCAAGGTTTTCAAAAGATATTTACGACGAAAAACAATTTTTACCAACTTTTGTTAATTTTTGTTTAGGCTTTTATTTTTTGTTAAAAAACTGTGAATTCGATATTTCTCAAAATTTTTCCGAATGTTGAAAACAATATTTCTTATAAGTTAAAATTAGTTGGAAGCCAAATTCTCAAATTTTTGAAAACATATTTGAGTCGAAAATGTTTACCAACTTTTGTTAATTTTGTTTAGGTTTTTATTTTTTTGTAAAAAATTGTCAATTTGATTTTTTCAAAATTTAACTAAATGTTGACAACAATATTCTTTAAAAGTAAAAGTAGTTTAAAGACAATATCTCAAAGTTTTGAAAAGATATTGAGTCGAAAATCAATTTTTACGAACTTTTGTTAATTTTTTTTTAGGTTTTAATTTTTTGTAAAAAATTTGCCAATTCGATTTTTCTTAAAATTTTTCTAAATGTTGAAAACAATATTTCTTATAAGTTAAAATTAGTTTGAAGCCTTTATATCAAATTTTTGAAGTCGTTTCTCTTCTGGTTCTTTAGCTATGGACGACGAAAAAAAACGTCGCGATCGTACGTACACACGCACGCACAGACATCTTTCTAAAAATCTTTTATTTCGACTTTAGGGACCTTGAAACGTCGAGAAATGTCAAAATTTTCAATTCGACAAATCGGACCCATTACAATAACTTCCTATGCGTTATGATCAGTGTAGGGACTTCTACCACTTAAGTGGTATTTCTACCACTTTTTGGTGTTCATGAAAATCTACCACCTAAAAAGCAAATTCTACCACTTTTTGCAACTCACCGTTCACCTATCATTAAACTCTGCCTTTAAATATTTATAGTATATTTAAATTTTTTGTCAATAAATCTTAAAATTATAAACGAGTTAAATAAAACATTTGAATCTGAGAACACAAAAATACACTTGATATTCGAAAGAATGACTACATTAAAATTAAATTTTATGAAAAATTTTGTAAAACCAGAAAATATGAATGTAAACACAAATATAAAAAACAGTGAAAACTATTTAACATATTCTCAAATGTATTTTGGCCTTTACTTTGAAAGGTACTTACTTGAAAATGATATTGTTGAACAAGATGTAATTCAACTACGAAAAGTTATGTGCAGCTATTATATTGAATTATGTGTTCAAATTGGAGAAAGGTTTAACCTTTCAAACGAGGAACTAAAATTGTTCAAATATTTAAACCCGAAAAACGTCATTGATGGAACAATGCCATAAGTTTTAGGTCTCACGAAACATTTTTCACCAACTATAAATAACTCAGACTCAGAACTAGAGTTAATTAATAATGAGTGGAGAAAATTAATAGGAGAAAATAAATTACTCCAAATTTTTAAAACTGATGACATTGTTTCACAATGGCTTTTGATAAAAAACTTAAAAGACGGAATGGACAATTTAATTTTTGAAAACATATCTTCTTATATGTTGGAGCTTTGTTGCTTACCGCATAGCAGCGCTATTTTCAGTTTTAAAAAATATAAAAAATGAAAAAGAAATAAATTAAAAACTTCAACCGTTCACAACATTTTGGCTGCAATTAAGTTAGAAAGTTATTGAATATAAGATTTACTACATAAAAATTGGTTTTAATTTCTACCACTTTTCTACCACCTTTTTGACATCATTTCTACAACTCTTTTGCTTCTGCGAGGTCCCAACACTGGTTATGATATGGAGAAGATAGGTTTAAGTTAAGCGCAATAGCTAATGCGAGATGTTGTCAATCTTCATCCATTAGTTTAACAGCTGAGGCTAATACTGCAGTTTCAACGCTCACGCCACATAAAAACGTACCATCAATATTAATGAAAGCTCAATATTACTTTGTGGCATTAACAGGAAGTTATTGTCATCAATTATAACCCAATTCAGGTATGGTAGGTTAAAGTCACGTATACGATCAAAATTTCATCTTTAGGTTCCAAAAGAACATAAATAGATACTTTCTGTGCAGTCATTCAATTTTTCGTAAACGTTGTTATTAGAACTCGGAGGTATGTATCTCGAGATAATAAATAGATCGCCAGACTTTAATCTTTAATCTTCATTCATAAAACTTCAATATCGGTGAACAAAAGGTACCAAATAATAGAGTTTTTGATAGCTACAAAAATTCCACCTCCTACAGTGTTGGAATTATCAATGTAATGTAATGACAATCACGTGTTATGATTTGATACGAGGTATCAAAGAATTCAGAGTCAAGAATAGAGCTGTTCAGTGTTCAGCCATGTTTCTGTCAGTATAATGACGTAGAGCGTGAGTCACTATAATGACGTCGTTTTGAAGCTGTCATTTCGATTGACATTTTTGTGACACTTTATTAACTTCCCAAAGGAAGTTATTGTAATCGATCCGATTTGTCGAATTGGAAATTATTAACATATTGTAATATTCGGCTTGGTCCGACAGTTAAAACTTATTCAAACTTCGTAAATAAAAAACACAAATTCACTTTCTTCAAATTACTTACTAAAATTCTTTATCAACACTTTCAATTATTACTTTTAAAACACAGTCTTTACTTTCAATTATTATTTTACACAGTCTTTTTTTTATCGCAGTTCACAACCAATAATCATCCGCTTCGCTTCCGAGCGCCTATTTATATTTCTCAAATCGGTTCGAGAATCTACGAGGTTGTTCTCGATGCTTAACGAAGTACTCCTCTTTATCAGTAGATGCTTAACGAAGCTAGTTCTCCTCTTAATCCCTAGATGTTGCCCCTTTCGAGGTTCTTGTATGCGCTGCGCTGAATGTTTTCGAATTGAGTTCCCCTCTTAACCACTAGATGTTTCTCGATGCTTAAAGAAGCGAGTTCTCTTATTAATCCGATATTAAAAGAGATAAAGAGTGTATACACATTACAATATCTTAAAGTTTCAAGGTCCTTAGAATCGAAATTAAAGATTTTAAGAAAGATGTCTGTCTTTTCGGGAGTACGTAAATACCTTCGTAAGTTTGTACGTTCGTCCGTAAGTTCGGGATACCATTTTTCGTCATTCTTATTTCAAGAACTGAAAAAAATTATTTGTCACCTCGAATATCTTACAAACAAAATATAATATTTTCTCCAGAATTGAAATTGTATGCAAGGAAGAATAACGTTTTTGGAAATTTGTTAACTTTGACAAATATCTAGATAACGATTTTTTTTTACAAAAAATAGGAACTCAAAAAACGGTAAAACTCGATTTTCGACTCGAATATTTCGAGAATAGATGAATGTATTGACTTCAAAATTATTTTATTCTATTTAAAATTTTGTTGTTAACATAAGACAATGTTCTTAGAAAAATGTTATCGCTTTTTTTTTATTCTTCTACTATATAAAAATAAGTCGGGTTTTCCTTCCTGACGCTATAACTCCAGAACGCACGAACCGATTTCCATGGTTTTGCATTCGTTGGAAAGGTCTCGGGCTTTGTGAGGTTTATAGCAGACAAAATTCAGGAAACATTTTAACAGAAAAGCGGTGAACTCCGCTTAGCCTCCCATAGAAAGCTAATGTAAAAGTTCCGATTTGTGGAATTGAAAATTTTTAAATTTCTTGACGTTTCAAGGGCCCTATATTCTAAACCAAAGCTTACTTTTGGGAACCTTTTTTAGTCAACCATATCTATAGAAACGTCAGAGATATCGACTTCAAATAACGTTTGTTTTAAAGATAATAAGAAAGAAAATGCAAAAACGACTTTTTAAAAAATTTAGTGAGTGTTTTTTTTATTATTATTATTATTATTAAGAAAAAAGTGAACAATTTGGTTGACCCCAAATCCACTTATATAAAATTCTGTATTACACATTCTGAGCAAATTTGAGAAAATGCCCGATTGAGACAACGCGTGAGCACACGATGATCATTGGCATCATACAATCGCTTGGCATTCCAATATGATCCCACTGCGAACTACAGTGATGATGACAATTTAGATATTGGACCAATGACGACTGTATGCCGATATTGCAATGCGTTAAAGTTCAAAAGAGAAATGGTTGGATTGTGCTGCGCAAGTGGAAAAGTCAAACTGCATCCATTACTTACGCCACCACAGCTACTGAAACCATTGTTCGATGGAAGTGATCCCGATTCCAACCATTTTCTTCAACACATTCTTGAATACAATAACTGCTTTCGCATGACGTTCTTTGGAGCTAATATAATTCGAGCCCGATGATGTAGTAAATTATCCAACGGAGTTTTTGAACTCTCTGGAGTTACCAGGATTTCCACCACATAACTTGCAACTCAAAGTTGGTTCAGTTATTATGATATTGCGTAATTTGAATCCACCGCGACTTTGCAACGGTCTCGACTTGCGGTGAAAAGACTTATGCCGAATTTGATTGAGGCAACCATTATTAACGGAAAGTACGCAGGTGAAAATGTACATACATATGTATGTTTCCTCGAATACCAATGATTCCGACTGATCTTCCGTTTGA
This sequence comes from Eupeodes latifasciatus, assembly GCA_920104205.1. Classification (NCBI taxonomy): domain Eukaryota; kingdom Metazoa; phylum Arthropoda; class Insecta; order Diptera; family Syrphidae; genus Eupeodes; species Eupeodes latifasciatus. The sequence continues at coordinate 385,430,931 of OV049924.1, read as the reverse complement.
CTTCAAACGATTGCAATTTCCGGTTCGCCTTGCGTTCGCAATGACAATTAACAAGTCGCAAGGCCAATCGCTTAGTGTTTGCGGGATAAATTTAGAAAATCATTGTTTTTCACATGGGCAGCTATACGTTGCGTGTTCACGAATTTTGGGAAACCATCCGCTTTGTTTGTGTTAACGTCAGACCAAAAAAAAATGTGGTTTACCAAAGAGCACTTCAATGAAACGGATAATTTGCGGACAAGTATAACGCTTCGATTCAGTACTTACTTTGAATTCACTTTCATTTTTTACTTAGAGAAGTTCAACTGAATAACACTTCATTTTTGTAATCGAAATGAATTCATTACTGTTGTAAAATGAAATAAAATTTTTCCTTTTCAAATATAAAACAAAAAAAAATGTTTTCTTCATCTTTTAATCCCCAAACGAAATGTTACAAAAAATGAAGCCATATCTGGTGGCGGAACGGAGTTCGCCGGGTTTGCTAGTAAGAAATAAAAACTTTCAAAAAATGCTCACAAAATTGATAAAAATAAAATAAATAATAAATAAAAATATGTAAGTATTAGGCAGGTTCAGACAACACAAGGGACTTCATTTGCAGTCAACTTCATTCTTTGAACGTGAATTTTGACCAAGGCAACTAGTTAGTTTTTCAAGTGTCATGTATTTCAAATTCAGAATTTTACTTCACAAACCTCTACTCTAAGTTCATAGTACAAAAATTACCAATAACATTATTGTCTACAAAACACTCCTCAGGCAAGCTACAAGTCGGTCACGATTTGTATTTTGTATTGTAAGGAAATATTACTTATTTCTTTTACAAATTGACAACGAACCCTTGTACAGAAAGCATTGAATGAAGTTGTGCAGAAAATAAATAAATCATAGAGTTCAGCTTTCAGTTGAATAAAAAAACATAATCAATTGTCATTTTGACATAAGTCGACTTGACTTGATAGTTAGGGAGATTTTTCTTGACTAACTTTCCAGTCAACTTTCCAATTAAGTTGCCTTAATTTTAAGGCAAATTTTTGGCAGCTGGCCAATCAGATAATATAAACTTCCCTAACTTTGGGGAGAGTACGATAACTTTGGCGACAAAGTTTAATGACGTATTTGTATAGAACAGTTAAAAACAAGCATTTTTTACTATGGGAGGAGGTATATCTCCCCCCGTTTAGGCGGTAGGGGCAGTTTAAAAAAATATGTACATTAAATGGAAAAAAAATAATTAAAAAATAACGGTAATACTTATAATTAAGTATTATACCTTTTTTTAAAGCCAACACTTTTGTCTATTAGCTTGTTTTTAAATCAAGTCAAAAATATGCATAGTTTTTAAAAAAATTGTTTTAAAGTCAAAATTTGTGATAAAAAAAGTTAAAAAAAAGGTTTAAAGTGTAATTTTTCAAAACTTTCAGATTATTTACTATTTTTTTTATAATTCATTGCTCTTATTTGTTTTTGATCAAAAACTGAAAACTAGATGACTTGATGTCTTCTAGTTCTTGAGAAAATTGAAAATTACCAAAACTAAATATTTTAATTAAATTACTTTTTCCTTGCTTAAATATTAACGTAGTCTTATTTTGATAGTAATAATCGATAAGATATACCTAGGGTAAATTAATTTTTCTTAAATCCAGCTTATTTAAATGCAAAAGAAACTTTGCATGCACCCCATCTTGCACCCACCGAACCTTGTCCCACCCCACCTTGCACGCACTCCAACTTGCACCCACCCCAAATCCTATAGTGTTCCCAAGCAGGGGGGTTGCAGATCCCACTGTTGCACACACCCAAACTCGCGCACACCTTACTGTTGCATACACCCAAACACGCATTACGCATACGCAAATACCATTATTACTATCAAAATAAGACCACTCAAGCAAAAAAAAAAAGAATTAAATTAAAATAGTAGTTGTGGTTATTTTCAATTTTCTCAAAAACAAAAAGACATAAAATCATCTAGTTTTCAGTTTTTGATCAAAAACAAATAAGAGCAATAAATTCTGAAATAAAAACAATGGTAGATAATCTTGAAGTATTGAAAAAGTTACACTTTAAACCTTTTTTTTACTTTTTTTACTCAAATTTTGAGTTTAAAATTAAATTTTTATTTTCAATTTTCTCAAAAACTAAAATACATAAAATCATCTAGTTTTCAGTTTTTGATCAAAAACAAATAAGAGCAATAAATTTTAAAATAAAAACAATGGTAGATAATCTTGAAGTATTGAAAAAGTTACGCTTTAAACCTTTTTTTAACTTTTTTTACTCAAATTTTGAGTTTAAAATTAAATTTTTCAAAAACTACGCATAGTTTTGACTTGATTTAAAAACTGCCTAATAGAACAGAATGTTGGCTTTGAAAAAATGTATAAAACTTAATTGTAAGTATCACCGTTATTTTTTAATTAGTTTTTTCCATTTTAAATAATAACTTTTTTAAATTGCCCCTCCCGCCTAAACGGGGGGAGATAGACCCCCCTCCTATAGTAAAAAATGCTTGTATTAAGACCCTCTACCAAAAACCGTTTCTATATCTTGGCGCCAAAGTTATCGTACTCGTGCCCTAACTTTCATTAAACTTCTAATAACAAACTTGTTTTGACAAGATAAATTTCCCTACCTCTTAGTAGATCTCGTCAATTGATTCATTCTCGCTTCACATGTTTAACACCCGAACGTCAATTCTTTATAAACTCAGTCCGACTCTGGAACTCTCTTCCTCGCGCCATTACGGTAATCCAAAACGCAACAAGAATTAAAAAGGCTCTTAAAGATCATTTTTCACATAGCATTTAAATACTCGAATTATTAACTTCCCATAGGAAGTTATTGTAATGGGTCCAATTTGTCAAATTGAAAATTTTGGCATTTCTCGACGTTTCAAGGTCCCTAGAGTCGAAATAAAAGATTTTTAGAAAGATGTCTGTGCGTGCGTGTGTACGTAGGTTCGTACGTCCGTACGTCCGTACGTCCGTACGTCTGTACGTTCGCGACGTTTTTTCGTCGTCCATAGCTCAAGAACCAGAAGAGATATCGACTTCAAATAAATTTTTTTATACAGATAATAAGGCAGAAAGATGCAGAAAGGGCTCTCAAGAAAATTGCGTGGGTGGTTTTTTTACCATAGCAGTTTAAAAAAAAGGTGAACATTTTGGTTAACCCTAAATATCTCATGAACCAATGACGCTAGAGACTTGAATTAAATTTTATATTATATGTATATTGTAACGTGATACAAAAGAAGTATAGTTTTGGAAAAAAATCCAATGAACGGTTTTTTTACAAATCAAAAAAACTGAAAAAAAAATTGTCACCTCGAAAATTTTACGACTAAAATATGATTTCATCTCCAAAACAATTTTGTGCAACGAAGAATAATGTTTTTGACATCGGATAAAATTTTGAGAAAAATCGAATTGACAGTTTTTTTATAAAAAATAAAAAACACAAAAAAAAATTTAAAAGTTGGTAAAAATCCATTTTCGACTCAAATACATATCTATTCAAAACTTTGAGATATTAAACTACTTTAATCTTTCAAATAATATTTTTGTCAACATTCAGTTAAATTTTGAGAAAAATCGAATTGACAGTTTTTTTTACAATTTATAAAAACCTAAAAAAAATTTATAAAAGTTGGTAAAAATTGTTCTTCGACGTAAATATCTTTTCAAAAATTTGAGACATTGGCTTCAAACTAATTTTATCTTTTAAGAAATATTGTTTTCAACATTCTATAAAGTTTTGAGAAAAATGGAATTGACAGTTTTTTTTACAAAATATAAAAACCTAAAAAAACAATACTAAAACTTGTAAAAATTTACTTTCGACTCAAATAGCTTTTCAAAAATTACAAATATTGGCTTAAAACTTATTTTATTTCACAGAAAATATTGTTTTCGATATTCATATATCATTCGATATAAAAATCCAACAGTCCGTTTTTTCATAAAAAAATAAAATCTACAAAAATAGTACGCAAATTTGGTAAAAATTGATACATATAGACAAACTTTTAAGCAAGACAGACGGGATGGGAAGTTATCAGTGTGGTTCGCATCCCAGCCTCTTTTTTTTCCATTTAATGTACATATTTTTTTAAATTGCCCCTACCGCCTAAACGGGGGAGATAGACCCCCCCTACCATAGCAAAAAATGCTTGTTTTTAACTGTTCTATACAAATCCGTCATTAAACTTTGTCGCCAAAGTTATCGTACTCTCTCCCCGCAATCGAACAAAAAAACAATTCACATTTTTTTCAATAAAATTAAGTTATTTTTAATGAACTTGATCATCAAAATTCAGAATCGCACACGCGACAATTGTATGTACATGTACACACCTTATCATTTTTATTAATAACACAATGAGCTTGAACACATAGTTTAATTAAATAAAAGCTCTCTCAGTAGAAATTTTAATCTTGAGTAGCCAAAGTTTTTTATTAAGAGAACATGAATGAAGCTTCATATAATAACATGTTCAAGTTCAAGTAGATCTACGTAACTATCTAGATACATATTTTCATTAAAATGTCCAAACAAATATTATGAAGACGATGATGTTTTTACTCTCTGTGTTGTTTAGTTTTTAGTACCCGTTCGATCTCTGAGAAGCAAACATGTTATTCAAGTGTAGATCGAGTAAAAGTAACTTTCAGCCAATTTTGATTCAATCCTTCCGAAGAAATTTAGAAATTCAAGTGTGTTTTCATTAAATACAAACTAATTTAATATTTTAATTCCTTTCAATTTATGTTAGACAAAGTCTGCAGAATGTCCACACAAAGCTGCCATCACAGAAACTTCAACTGATTGGAAAAATGCTCGTCCCTTCAATGAAATTCCAGGGCCAACAAAGTTTGAAATTATTCGAAGTTTTATGCCTGGTGGTAAGTTTTCATATACAAATTTTCGTACCTTTTCTAAATATAACTCATTTATTATCCCTTAAAAAAGGTGATTATTACAAAAAACCTGTAACGGATTTTTTCAATGCTCTGAGGAAGAATTATGGAGATTTTTTGGTGCTTCCAGGCATCTTTGGTAAGAAACCGATTATAATGACATATGATCCGAATATATTTCGGGATGTTTTCCGAAACGAGGGTATTTGGCCATCGAGGAGAAATTTTGATTCGGCCTTTTACTATCGCAATGTCTATAAGAAGGAATACTTTCGTGGAAATGAGGGGCTTATAATGACGTAAGCTTTAGCTTATTTGTAGGGAATCTAAAAGCTTTTATAAAACTTTTTTAAAGGTCCGGTGAAAGTTGGGGTAAATTTCGAACAGCTGTCAATCCAATATTAATGCAACCCAAAAACGCCAAGCAGTATCTGACAAAAATGATACCTGTCAACAACGAATTTTTACAAAGGTAAATAAATCGGTCGACCGTAACACAGCACAATATTATATTGATGTAGATAATTTTGACAGAATTCGAGAAATACGTGATCCAAATACTCTTGAAATGCCTGATTACTTTGTAGATGAAATAAATCGTTTAACTTTCGAGTCGGTAGCCGTTATAGCCCTCGATCAAGAACTTGGTTTGATTCGAAAAAATCGCGATGCTCCCGAAGCAGCAGAGCTCTTTCGAAGTTTAAAGAGATTCTTTGATTTGGCTTATGAACTTGATATTCAGCCGTCGATTTGGAAAATAATAAAAACTCCAAAATTCTACGAAATGATGAGGGTCAATGATAAAATGTTTAACATAACAAAGAAATACATCGACGATGCTTTGGAACGCTTCGAAAAGAATCCAAGTTCAGAAGATGATAACTACCAAAAGAGTGTCGTGGAAAAATTGGCTGAAAAGGATAAGTTAGTTGCAGTTGTGATGGCAATGGATATGATGTTGGCAGGAGTTGACACAGTAAGTTGAAGAATTTACCTTGTATAAGTTTGTACATACCTATCTCAATTTTATTCCAGACTACCACAACTTTGACAGGAATTCTTCTGGGTATTGCCAAGAACCCTGAAAAACAAGAAAAACTTCGCAAAGAGATCTGTTCGATTTTACCAAATAAAGATTCTGTACCGACATTAGAAAGCATGAAAAATCTACCCTATTTGAGGGCTACAATTAAAGAAGGTATCCGCTTGTATCCCATCGGACCGGGAACAGTTCGTACGATGCCTAAGGATATCGTTTTGAATGGATATCAAATTCCAATGAATACAGATGTGGCCATGGCCAATAATTATATTTTAAAAGAGGCCAAATATTTCCCCCAACCTGAAGAATTCATTCCCGAACGTTGGCTTCGAACTGAAGAAGGTGATGCTTTTAAGGCAGACGAAGTCAATCCGTTTGTCTATGTACCATTTGGTTTTGGACCTAGAAGTTGTGCCGGAAAGAGAATTGTTGATTTGGAATTGGAACTGACAGTTATGAGATTGGTTAGAAATTTCAATATTGAATTCAATTATTCGATTGAAAATGCATTTGATACACAATTCATAACTCGGCCGGCTATTCCGTTGAAGTTTAAATTCAGTGAAATGAGTACTTAATTAATTAGGTAGATATATGGATTTATGGCCCTAGTTCATACATGACTGTAGCGCCACCTTAAGTACATATGTAAGTAATATGGGTTTATGACAAAGTCGTGTAAAACTAACATTTAATGGCGTAGCTTATACTATATCAGCTTGTGAAAGGTGCTATTTAAAAAATCCTATGTACTTTATTTCAAGTAAGATCCTATGTAAGTTCTTACTTTATGTCAAGTAAAATGTTTAACAAAAGAACTTGAATAACCTTAAATAAATTCACTTTTGGATTTTTAAAACAATTGTGTAATTTTTTGGAAAGTAAATATTTCAATGGTGTGGAAATCATTTTTCTTTTCGAAACATGGTGTTTTTCCCTCAGATAAACATAATATTTTACTAATACTTAAAATAAGAGTAACAACAATTTTTAAAAAACCTAATAAATATTTATGAAAAAATGAACAATTTTGGTTAATAGTTGTTAACATGTTTTCTATTTTCTGCGTTTTTTTTTTTTTTTTTTTATAATAAGCGTACACTTAAGGGAATATTACTACCCTTATAATGTAAAGAAACAGTGAGCACTAGGAAAGGGAGAGAGGGGTTGAAAGGAGGTGTCGGTGCACATTGGTTTTGAATTCCTGAATATTGCAATGGCTGGGAAAGACAGAGTGTGGTAAGGAATTCCACATTCGCGTAGTACGGCTAAAGAACGAATCTCTATACTTGACGGTACGACCGAAGTTGGGCTCGAGGTTATACTGATGGGCATTCCTAGAAGCGCGAGTATTACGGTTGAACTGTTTAAGGGGAGGAATGCAGCTGGCTATTTCACTAGAGCATAAACCGTTAAAATAACGGTAAAAGAGGGTGAGACAGGAAACTTTACGACGATGTTCGAGCGACGTAAATGATCCTATTATGGTATTATCACCAATCAATCTAAATGCTCTACGTTCAATACTGTCCAAGAGGCTTAAGTAAGTTGCAGGAGCACCAGCCCAGATATGGGAGTTATACTCAAGCTTTGAACGTATATAAGTCTTGTATATAACAGCCAGATCAGAGGGGGAGAAAAACTTCTTACATCGCCTTAGAAAACCCAAACATCTTGCGGCATTTTTGGCGACATCGCGTATGTGTTCGTTCCACAAAAGGTGGTTGGTGATACACATACCGAGAATATCGAGATGTTCAGTCTCCTCGATGCAAGTGCCATCCATGGATAATGGCAAGGGGGGTGTATCTCGCTTTAACGATACAAGACAGCATTGTGTTTTCGAAGCATTAAATTCCACGCGATTTTTTAATCCCCATTGTAGAATGCTGTTTAGGTCGGAATTTAATGAACTTATCATATTTTGTCGTTGCAGTTCCACATCCGAAGAAGAGGGATGTGACATGTGAGTCTGAAAACGAATATGAAAAGCTAAGAGTACTATCGTCAGCGAAACAATGTATTGGATTAGAAGTTTCAAACAGGAGATCATTAATAAAAATGAGAAAGAGTGTTGGAGATAGAACAGAGCCCTGGGGCACACCAGCATTTATTCTGTGGTTTTCAGACTTGAATCCATCCAATACTACTTGTATTGAACGATCCAAAAGGTAATTACTAATCCAATGAAGCAGGGATTCATGAAAACCGAAAGCACGCATTTTCGATAAAAGAGCCTGATGCCAAACTCTATCAAATGCTTTTGAAATATCAAGTGCAATAATCTTACTTTCTCCAAAACGATGTAAAGATTTGCTCCACTGTTCGGTGAGATGAACCATAAGATCACCAGTGTACCTATTGCTACGAAAGCCATATTGCCGGTCATTAAGAAGCTTTCGATCTTCAAGATATTTCTTGAGCTGATAATTAATCAGCGTTTCCATGACCTTGGAAAGAAGGGACGTAAGTGCAATCGGTCGGTAATTAGAGGGTGAGGAAGAATCGCCTTTTCTGGGGATAGGCTGGACAAATGCAGTTTTCCATCCACTCGGAACGAGACCTGAGGAGTAGGACAGATGAAAAAGCTTACGCAGTGGTTTTGCCAGCGTTGAAGAACACCTCTTCAGAACAATAGCGGGGATACCATCCGGACCAGCGGATTTATGTATGTTGAGATCTTTTAGGACTCTCGCAACAGTACGAGTGCGAAAATAGATTTGCCCCATAGAATCCCTAAAGCGATCGATGACAGGCGGAGTCATAACACTCACTGGCAGTGTTGAATTAGCGGCGAATTGCCTAGCGAAGAGGTTAGCTTTCTCGAGAGAGCTAACAAATGGAGTGTCATTGACAACGAGCGTAGGAACCGAGGAAGAAGAAGAATTTCTCATGTTTTTTACGAATGACCAAAAATTTTTACTGCCTTTGGGACATTGCAGTATTTTTTGCCGTAATTTTTGGTCATGTAAAAATTTGGTCCGTCGAATATGGGCGTTGCAGGCCTTCCTGGCTTGCTTGAACTTTTTCCGGTTTTCCTCAGATGGATTGGCTTTAAAACAACGGAAACTTACGTTCTTAACCCTAATAACCTCTTTACAGCTCGCATCGAACTATGCGTTTTCCTTAGTTCTGATGCTATTAACCCTGTTCGGGATAAAAGTTCTCATTCCCAGGAGAATTAAACTTGTGATCATATCAGCGCTGGCGTCAACGTCACTATCGAGGAAGCATAGTGACCAGTTAAAGATCCTAAAATAATTATTGAGACCGTCCCAGTTGGCTTTCTCGTATTGCCAAACGGTTCTCTTAGGAGCTCTTTCTTTAACTGGAGAGTTTTGACACGAGAAATTTGCCGATATGACACAATGGTGAGATGAGCCTAGAGGAGATAGAACACTAATAGTGTACTTACTAGGGTCAGAGGTAAGAAACAAGTCAAGAGTGTTTTCTGCTCGACCTACAACGTCCGATATTCGAGTGGGCTCGTTGACCAGCTGAGTTAGGTGGTTTAACTCAGCGAAGATCTCAGCACACACTCCTTCTGGTGTTGCCTGGCCCGAATGTTGAAGCCATGAAGAATTGTGTACATTGAAATCGCCCGTAACAACGATTTCAGTGCGAGGATAGGACGAAACAATTCTTTGAATGGAGTCAGACAAAGCATCAAATTCACGAGAAGTTGATAGGTACTCTGTCTAAATTTGGGCTTCGATAAAGGAAGCAGTAGTGAATGATTTGCTTATTTATGGAAAATTTAAACCACATGAAATTAAAGAAAGAATTGGTGCAAAGACCATATTGAGGTAAGAGCTGATAAGCAACATCATTCCTAATGTATATGGCGAGGCCATGGTGGAAAAAGAATAAAGGCACCAAGCTATACCCATGAATAAAAAATTCAGCAGGATCGGAATCCTCACCTACTTGGGTTTCACTCAGTGAACAGCTGGCCTGTTCGAAACAGTATGGAAGTACGCAGAAAGAAAATTCGCTCTAAGCCCACGAATATTACAATAATCAACCCTGAAATTAACAGCCATTGCAAATAAGAAAATATCAAAACCAAAACAGACAAAGACTCAAAAAAATTATCACTGATTTGAACCACAGAATGCTATTCGATACGTTAATATGACATTATCCTTAGTTTATTTTAAAAAAATATTTTAGATTTTAAGTCATTTTAGGCATACGCTCAAATCCGTGCGACTAAGTCATGTGAGTTAATATAGACGAAGCTTATTACATATACATAGTATAATGTCTTACCAATTCTTTTTTATAACAACAAAACCGGAGAAGCTGCGAGCTTTGTGAGTGCTATAAACATTGAGGAAACTAAGCGTGTTTTGTTGTTGCTTGATGTAATTTGTTTGGCATTAAAAGAAAAGAAAAGTTCATTCAACACGTAACTACATTCATATGTACTTAAATTTGATTATAAATTAAGTAATTGTAAGTAAATACTTTGGTACTCAAATAAGTGTGCCAGTTATGGTAAATATAGAGCAAAAAGTATGTTGTTTTAGTTTTACTGTCTATTCTTAGTGGATATTGGGACAAGGATCGGATTCTCTTAAGAATAGATAATATGATACAAACAACTAGATAAATGGTTTTTTTTCTGCATTTCATTTGACGTTTCTCAATTTCAGACTAATTTAAACCATGGAAAGATACACAATTGAGCAACGCGTTAAAGTTATTTAGACTTATGAAAATGGGCGTCCAAATCAAAATGCATATCCTGTACTTCGTGATTTGTTTGGTTCATTTAATCGTCTAAATGTGCGTTCAAAAATTTAAACAAACCGGGTCTGTAGAAGATGTGAAAACATAGGACCGTATTATCATTCGCGAGTCGCCTAAAAAAATAAGCCAATGTGACTTTTTCACATTACTGTTTGCGAATCGCCAAGTTGACGTTGGCCTTAAACTTCAAAAATTTGGCGAATTGAAATGTCGTTCAATTACAATTGGCGAATGCTCGCCTTTATCTGTCATAATCGTTCGAACTGTAATTCTTGGTGACTTTGAAAAAATCGAAGTAGTTTGTTGCGACATAAAAAAAATGAGTGAAAATCGACAAAGGTAAGAACAAATTAAATAATTATTAAAAAAAATTATAATTGCAACTTTTATTGGTATAGCATTAAAAGAACCAACAACGCCCAGTTCTCAAAGTTGGTGGAGCCAATGGTTGCAAGCCCCGACATCAAACTATTTTGATGGCTTTCTGTGGACTGTAGTGCAGTTTTCGCTCATTCAAAACTGACCTGAATCTACTTTTTAAAATGCCCATTATTCTCTCAATAATGTTACTTGCCTTCGCATGTTCTTTATTGAATAGTCCTTCTCTAGACCCTGAGGAGGCATTTATAAATGGAACGATTAAATACGGCAGTAGAGGATATCCTGAATCTCTTAGAATTTTTAAAAACAAAAAATTGTTTAAACATATCTATTCTATCTTCTTAATATATATAATTCTTCTGTGAGTGTGTATGTCACTGAACTTCTCTTAAACGACTGAACCGATTTTGATGAAATTTTTTGTGTGTGTTCAAGGGGATCTGAGAATGGTTTAGATTCACATTTTGGAATGTTTTACATTGGATCCGACAGACGGCGCTACCATCGCAGAGTCAATTATTAAATAATATTCAATTTCATAAGGTTTTAAAAAATAAAAACCGATTTTACGCCCCTAGCTCCATCACGGCAAAGTGCTATTGGGAACGCGCACCGTTGCACCTTAAGGGTCTATGGCGCGATGTAAGCTTTCTATAAAAGCGCCATCTAGCAGTTATATGTAACAAGCATCTCAACAGCTGCGTGACCAAATTTTATCAAGTCTGTCCCGACAGTTAGCGCTGCGATCAAATTAAAAAAATGTTTTAGTCAAACATCGATGCACCGTCATGATGTCACTGCACGTGTCTTTAAACAAAAATTAAAATCTTTGATGAATTTGATTACACATTACTCGGTATTTGGTGAAACGCGTTGTTGGCTTTACTCTGTTGAATGGCAAAAACGAGGTTTACCTCATGCGCGGGGGGATATTTGTATTCTTATTTCAATCATGCCGCTCATCCATTTTGGAATGCCAGCGCCGAATCGCCCAGCAGTAGACATCATCAACAGCGATGTTCAACGTGAAGACCGGTTCGATAAGACTTCTTTGGCTACTTTTGTTGCGGAAAATGAACAATTGCTCACTGCTGAACAACGAAATGTATATGATCAAATTAACGTTTCAATAGCAGCACAACAAGGTGGATTCTTTTTTTTTAGACGCTCCAGGTGGCACTGGTAAAACATTTCTTATCGCACTGATACTTGCGCGGATTCGATCTCAAAATCATATTGCATTGGCCATTGCTTCATCAGGCATTGCAGCAACATTACTTGATGGTGGACGGACTGCGCATTCAGCACTTAAATTACCTTTAAACTTTCATACAAATCCCGAAGCAAAGTGTAACATAAAGAAGCATTCAGGCATGGCTGAAGTTTTGAGAAAATGTAAAATTATTATCTGGGATGAATGTACAAAGGCCCACAAGCATTCGCTTGAAGCTCTCGACAGGTCACTGAAAGATATCAAAAATAATGCTCGGCTTTTCGGTGATGCTCTACTGCTGCTGTCTGGTGCTTTCAGACAAACATTACCAGTCATTCCACGCGCGACATATGCAGGCGAAATAAACGCATGTTTAAGTATCTTATCTATGGCCAAGTGTCAGGATTCTCTGAACAATTGTTAGACATTGGCAACGGTAAAATTCAATTGTATGAAGATACACAATACATATATTCGACTTCCAAAGATGAGTTAATAACAAGTATCTTTCCAGATTTAAGACATAATTATACTAATCATGAATGCCTGCGAGAGCGAGCTATTTTAGCCGCAAAAAATTTAGATGTTGACGCCATCAATTTTAAAATACATGTTGATCCTGACGAAGTTGTCAACTATCCTGTAGAGTTTCTAAATTCACTAGATTTACCTGGAATGCCACCACATAATTTGCGACTGAAAATTGGCTCACCTATAATTTTGCTTCGAAATTTAAATGCCCCAAAATTGTGTAATGGCACGCGATTAGTTGTAAAAAAAATCATGGGCAACATTCTTGAAGCCACTATTTTGAGTGGAAAATTTCAAGGTGAAGTTGTACTTTTACCACGGATCCCAATGATTCCTTCAGATTCGCCTATACCATTCAAACGTTTACAATTTCCAATCCGCTTGGCATATGCTATGACTATAAATAAGTCACAAGGCCAAACAATGACAATTTGTGGCTTAGATTTAGAAAACCCATGTTTTTCTCACGGCCAATTATATGTTGCGTGTTCCAGAGTTGGAAAACCATCGAATTTATTTATTTATACACCTTAGGGTTTAACCAAAAATATTGTACATCCAATGGCATTACGATAAATTAAGTTTTTGTAAATAAAAAAAAATATTTTTTAAATAAAATAGTTTGAGTGTAAGCTTTTTTACCTTTGATTAAAACAAGTTGAAGATTTCATTACACATACTCACACGCTATCGATTAGTCTAATTGTAATAAATTTACATGTAATGACGTTAGATATTGTCATAACATTTGAATAATAATTTTCATCAAAATGGTCCAGAATGTTTTAGCTTATTAAAAAAAGTTTGAAATTTTCAAATTAATGACGTGCAGACAGGACAACGTCTGTCGGGTCCGCTAACAACTAACATGCGAGTATTTTTGCAACATGATGAAACTGCAAATGTGTTTGCGAAGCAGTTGTTAGATATTGGAAATAATAAAGTTGCAATGGACACCTCGACCGGATTCATCACATTACCCACAGATTTCTGTCACATCACAGATTCAAAACAGGAGCTTATTCAGCGTGTTTTCCCAGATATAGCGCAAAAGTTTAATAACCATAATTGGCTGTGTGAACGAGCAATATTGGCAGCGAAAAATAAAGATGTCGAGGATCTCAATGCGACCATTCAGAATTTTCTTCCAGGACAGTTGGTTTCCTTTAAATCAGTCGACACCGTTATGAACCAGGATGACGTAGTCAACTATCCCATGGAGTTTTTAAATTCACTGGAATTGCCTGGATTACCACCTCACAATTTGCAGTTAAAAGTAGGATCAGTTGTCATCATGCTGCGTAACATTAATCACCCTCGACTATGCAATGGAACAAGACTGGCTGTGAAAAAGCTGATGAAAAACGTCATTGAGACAACAATCATAAAAGTAAAATACAAAGGAGAGGATGTCTTGATCCCGCGAATATCGATGATTCCAACGGATTTACCATTCGATTTTAAACGCTTACAATTTTCGGTACGCCTGGCCTTTGCGATGAGGGAAAACCGTCTTCTTTGTTTATTTACGCACCACAAAACAAAACAAAAAATATAGTTTATGAGAAAGCTTTAAATTGATTAACAAACTGTATCATAACAGTGTGTGTCTGTTAATAAAAATTTAAACCTTATAAATAGCCAGTATTTCAGGAAAACTCTGTTCTTTTAAGTAAGCAACATGATGTGTCGAAAATAATAATAAAACTTCATGCTTCATTAAAAAAATGTTTTTTTTATTCAATACGTTTTGTTTATTTTGAAATTAATTAATACAAAAGTTTAGGTCTTTTATTTATCGATTGAGGCAGTACGAAGTCTGCAGGGTCAGCTAGTATGTATATAAAAATCAATGCCACTTTTCGTTGTAATGTTATAACTCAACAATGCTTTTACCAATTTGGCTAATTTTGGTCTTGAATTATTCGTGGAAGTTCAGAGAAGGTTTGTACGTAGAGAAAATTAAAAAAAAAATCTTGGAAAAGTGTAAAATCAACATCTTTCTATACTCCCATAAACAAACAATTTGTACTAATACTTAAAAGCCAATTTGAACCTTTGGCAAAACAATGCAAGACAAAAAAAGTGACGTTAGTTCTGTCAAACAAATTTACTGTCATCATATATGTCATTTCATTTTATCAGCGATAATTATTGCTTTGTTGTGTTTATATTTTCCAAAATATTGTTGAGTTCTTGAGTGAAGGTAAAATGCCACGAGCAAGACGACCAAATATAGGCCGGCGAACGCCAAATGCAAATCAAGTGGCATTATTAAGACGATCTCAGACTACAGATGAACGCGCACAAGCTAATGCATCGCAGCGTGAACGTATTGTACAGAAAAGATCTATTGACCTTGTACCTGTACCTAATCTTGCACGGCGATCATGAATACGTCGTGCTGTTTTGGATGAAATGCTGAATGCTGCTTTTAATTACAATACTCAGATTGATTATAGTATCTACGGATACATTGGAATGATGGACGAAATATGTCCACATTGTGATGCGGCTAACTTTCCAGGTGAAACGCCCGGAATGTGTTGTGCTATAATGGCAAAGTGAGATTGCCAACATTAGAAACTCCACCCGAACCATTGTATTCATTTATTTTTGGTACATCTCAAACGTGTCGAAGCAGTTTTTGAGTAATATTCAACAATACAATTCGTCATTTCAAATGACTTCTTTTGGTGCTACTAAAATTATAAGAGATAATTTTATGCCGACTCAACAAGATTGTCCCATGTTTATATTAATCTGAATCATAAAGTCTGAAAAATTCTGATTCAACATCATTCAAATTACATACCTACATGTTACAGATTCAGGGCCAGATTTATCATCAAGCTGGTTCGTTATTGCCATACCCCGACGACGCTGATCATCAATTTTTACAAATTTATTTTATTGATAATGAAAATCGTGTATTGGATCAACGTTGCGCAATTGTTTCAAATACAAGACAAGAAATTATTCGTGAGCAACAAAGGTTTTTCCATGAGCATAACGCATTAGTTCAATTGTTCAAAATTGCTCTTGATCGTATGCCATCTGATAATCACAAAATTGTAAAAGCACCAAATTGAATATTCAACAAAAACATGTATATGACACAATCATGCAAGCCGTTTCCAATAATGCAGGTGGAATATATTTCTTGGATGCACCTGGTGGTACAGGCAAAACTTTCGTTGTATCATTGATTTTAGCGAATATTCGATCGGAACAGAAAATTGCATTGGCACTTGCATCTTCGGGAATTTCTGCTACATTATTAGAAGGCGGTCGGACCGCACACTCTGCATTAAAATTTCCATTGAATGTACAGGTGATTGAAACTCCAACTTGCAAAAGTTCTGCGATTTAATGTCAATTATTTTATGGGATGAGTGCACAATGGCCAATAAAAAATCAATAGCAGCATTTAATCGAACAATGCAAGATTTACGCGGTAATCAACGGCTCTTTGGTGGTGCTCTAATATTGCTGTCAGGGGACTTTCGTCAAACATTGCCTGTCATTTCTCGATCAACTCTTGCTGATGAAATAAACGCCTGTTTGAAGGCATCAGTTCCTTGGAGATATGTATAAAAATTGACACTGAACATTAATATGCGTATTCACCTACATAATGATGCAACTGCCCATGAGTTTTCAAAACAATTGTTAGAAATTGGTGATGGAAAATACCAATCGACAGTACCAACGGATTGATCACTTTACCGAACAATTTTTGTACAATTGCGCAATGTATAGATGAGTTGATTGAATGTGTTTTTCCGAATATTCTTCAGAATTACAGAAATCATGATTGGTTGAGAGAACGCACCATTTTAGCACCGAAGAACATTCATATCAAAAAATATTGTTTATCCAACTGTTTAAGACTAACCTATATACTTGTAGACCCACCATAGTAAGAGTACCTAATCCTTTTTTATTTTTTAGTTTTTACTCTTTGCTGATAAATATACCATAAACAATATAACAATATTTGTGTTATTTCGGCTTTTAAATAGCTAGCAATTTAAAATATTTTTTTTTTTGAATAAATGAACTTAATAATCATTTTTTTTATTACTATGCCTTATACGTAGCGAAGCACGTACCGGGCCGCTAGTGCTAATATAAGAGTATGATTCACATACCAAGATATTTTGACCGCTCTCTATTTAACCACCACCTTTCCAACAAATCCTTCAAAACTGAGCAGGAGATATGATACCAATGTGAGTTCCGTCTACACATCCAACTATCCCTGGTAAGCTTGCTGTTTGAAAAAAATAGTTTCTCGCTTCTTGCTTTTCATTAGTAGACATGTGTATCTGCATTGATCCAAACTGGGCAGATTCTTGCTTCAAGCAAATTAAGAACTTCGCTTAAAACTACTGAAACTATAGGTTGGGAGAAACCTAGCTCAAAGTCATTTCCTATACTATTTTGATAACTTCCACATCCGAGAAATCGTAGTGCGCACGCAAGTTTTAAAATTGGTGGAATTGCAGAACTTTGAGTCGTTTGAAATCCTGAACTTATCTGACTTAAAACATATGAAAATGCTTGTTTGCTTGTTTGAAAGTATAACACAAATCTATGAAAAAAAATTTAGTTAAATTTTATCAAAGTAAGTGCTAATTTTATTACAAATTATCTGGTACTTCCAGTGGGTTGGAAGCATCTCTTAAACTTCTCCTCAATCTGCAGATCATGATTTTTTCTTCTTTATTTGTTACTTCTTCATTTTCATCCTCGAAAAACAATTCAACGCTGCTAATCATATTTATTTTTATGTATGTACTTTTTGTTCACAAAAAACAATATTCTTCAATCTGACTTTATAAATATTTATGACAATGAATGAAATTTCACTTTCAGTTTTTAATGTTGGCAGTTTTGTTTTTAAAGACGAACTACGGAGTTCGACATTGGTAATACCATCAAACTGTTAATTCGCCAAAATATTCGACTTTAGTCGAATTTTCGACTCGCGAGTGATAATACGCCCCATAAGTGCATATTCGTAGAGCTCGTATTGCAAAAAATATTGTTATTGTTCCCGATAGTGTACTTTCAGAGACATCCACCTGAACTCATCGTCCGTACCCAACAGTTGAACCTCTCACGCCCGTCGTTGATCAACATTATCCATTATACACGCTTACAAGGTGCAATTGACTCAAGAACTAAGGCTTCATGACCATTTCAAGCGTCGCTCGTTAATGGTCAGTATGGTTGCTAGAAATGGCAATAGTAGATGATCAATTTTCGAAGAAAATCATCTCCAGTGACTAGGCACATTTTCACCTCAGTGGATTCGTCAATAAACAGAATTTCCTCATTTTGGCGAATGATAATCCAAGAGTGATTGTCGAAAAAGCAATGCACCTAAAAAGTGTGATTGTTTAGTGCAGTTTATGGGCTGGCAGCATCATCGGGCGTATTTTTCACAAAATGAGGTCGTTCAGACGGTTATTGTGAATAATGTTCGCTATCGTTATATTATAATAAACATTGTATGGCCCGAATCGGACGATATGGAAGTCACTTGACAGACAGCTAACAAAACAATGGCTTACTTCGCTAAACCAGCAACTATTCAAGAGCTAAAGGATGAGATAATTCGGCACATTACCGGTATATAACCTCAATTATTCCTCAGCGTCATTGAAAATTTGGATAATCGGATGGTGGTTTGTCGTCGAGGTCGAGGAGGCCAATTATTCGATATTTTGTTCCATACATACAACTGAACCAAACCAATATTATCATAATAAAAAGAAATGACAATAATTTTCCGAATCATTTGTGTTTTATTCAAAATCAACATCGGTACTTGAACTTTAACCACACTCGATTTAGTTTAAAATGTAGCTTTTTATAAAAAGGATACCATAATAGTGACTTAGAAAATTTGACAGTTGAAACCAGCCATATTGTTGTAGCAACATATTTTCAAAATCTTTCATTTGTTCAGTTTTGACAGATGTCATCATTTAAGTGTTATTTGAAAAGTGGATGACGTCGCCATAACAATCCTTATGCGATAACTCATATCAGTGTGTTTACGAGTATCAAATTTAAGGCCACTAATTCATTGCCACCGCTGGCCGTAAGAAGCAGCTGATTT
Organism: Eupeodes latifasciatus; assembly: GCA_920104205.1. Classification (NCBI taxonomy): domain Eukaryota; kingdom Metazoa; phylum Arthropoda; class Insecta; order Diptera; family Syrphidae; genus Eupeodes; species Eupeodes latifasciatus. The sequence continues at coordinate 385,411,948 of OV049924.1, read as the reverse complement.
CACTAGATTTACAAGAACTCAATAGCTCGCAAGCTACAACATGGCACCGTGTATTGGACCTGCACCAGTAAAAAAACCCAACGGAACCGAGCAGTTAGAAATTGGTCTTCAATATTGAACTTACCCGTCAACAAACCAAAACAACAAAAACAAAACATATCGATTAGCAGCAGAAGTGTTCGGTGTTCCCATTTTGGTTATTAACTTCCCATAGGAAGTTATTGTAATGGGTCCGATTTGTCGAATTGAGCATTTTGACATTTCTCGTCGTTTCAAGGTCCCTAGAGTCAAAATAAAGAAAGATGTCTGTGCGTGCGTGTGTACGTACGTTCGTACGTCCGTACGTTCGCGACGTTTTTTTCATCGTCCCATAGCTCAAGAACCAGTAGCGATATCGACTTCAAATAAATTTTGTTATACAGATAATAATGCAGAAAGATGCAGAAAGGACTGTGGTTTTTTGAAAGGGTAGTTTTTTTACCATAGCAATTTAAAAAAAAAGGTGAACATTTTGGTTAACCCTAAATATCTCACGAACCAATAACGATAGAGACTTGAATTAAATTTTATATTATAGATTTTGACGTGATACCAAACTTACTTACTTACTTACTTAAGGTGGCGCTACAGTCCTGTGTGAACTAGGGCCTCATCCAACAAACTTCTTCATCTAGCTCGGTCCCTAGCTAGATGTCTGCAGTTTCGCGCTCCAAGTTGGGTGAGGTCACTTTCCACTTGTGCGCGCCACCTGATCCGCGGTCTTCCTCTACTGTGCTGTCCTTTGGGTGTGGATTCGAAGACTTTCCGGGCCGGAGCATTTTTTCCATGCGCTTTTACCCTTCTGGCTAAGCCTACGTCGCTGTACAGCTCGTCGTTCCATCTTCTCCTCCACTCCCCTTCGATGCATACGGGACCGTAGATCACACGAAGAACTTTTCTCTCGAAACGACCCAAGGTGCTTTCATCCGCTTTTGTCATAGTCCATGCTTCTGCACCGTATAGCAGGACAGGGATGATTAGGGTATTATATAGCGAAACTGGTCGCTCGAGAGAGGGCTTTTCCACTCAATTGCTTTCTTAGCCCAAAGAAACAGCGGTTAGCAAGAGTTATTCTTCGTTTGATCTCAGCGCTGGTGTTGTTTTCTGCGTTTACAGCGGAGCCTAGGTAGACGAAGTCCTTGACTACCTCAAAGTTACGTCTGTCGATGGTGACGTTTTGACCGAGACGTCGACGGCGTTCATTTGTTGGGACTTGGGAGCTCATTCTCGATATTTTTTGTCTTTTTTAAAATGGATAGGTAAGTTTTTATGAAATATATCTAAAAAAGAGGCTGGGAATGGGATGCGACCCACACTGATAACTTCCCATCCCGTCTGTCGATTTGTCTTGCTTAAAAGTTTGTGTATATGTATCAATTTTTACCAAATTTGCGTACTATTTTTTGTAGATTTTATTTCATTGAATCGAAAATAATATTTTCTGTGAAATAAAATAATTTTGAAGCCAATATTTTTAGTTTTTGAAAAGCTATTTGAGTCGAAAGTAAATTTTTACCAATTTTTAGTATTGTTTTTTTTTGGGTTTTTAATCTTTTATTTCGACTCTAGGGACTTTGAAACGTCGAAAAATGTCAATGTCAATGGACCTATTACAATAACTTCCTATGGGAAGTTAAAAATTGAGGCACTTGGATTCAAACTAGGCGAAGAGTTTAATTATAATGATCTAGTATCAGATTATCAACACCTTATAATTCAACCTGAAAAAGTAATTGAAGAATACTACAAGCTTTTAGAATTCAAAATTCATGAAAAGAATTATGTAAGTTTTTTGGAAGTGTCAAATTTGGAGGAGTTTTGGCATAAGATCGGGGCAATTAAAAACCCTCTCGGAGAATATGTTAATATGACAACTCATTTTTGTTTGCAATTTATACAGATTTCGTTTGATTTAGGTATGTATTAAAAAAAAATCTAAATGCGACTTTTTTTTTCATTTGACCCTTTTCTTTTGCGACCTTTTCAAAAATCCCAGCGGTAACACTGGGTAACACCTTTGGATTAATCTTATGGCTTAAGTGTGACTTTTTATTCCAATTTCTTTTTTTTTAATGAACTTTTGCTAAATATCTTCGGTTTGAAAAATGCATCCCCAGTAACTTCTATACTAAACCCGAAGATAAAAAGATACTCTTAAAGCAAATGAAGTACGGAATAGAAGCTGATGACCTCAAAGCTGAACAACTCTCAAAAAACCACCCAAGAAAGCAAAAACTCTTGATACAAGTGAAAGTCAAAAGAACCAAAAACGACTGTTGTTACAAAAATTAAGCTGTAGAGTTTAATGCTAAAGTACCAGTTTTTGAAATGTATTATCTGACACTTTTATATAATTTTTGATGTAGAGGACTTGACGGCTTTACCTCAAATTCGTAAAGAGATGGCTTAAACTAGATGTTTTAAACATTTCTATAATACTCGTAGAGATGTTTAAATAAAGGGTTTTTTAATTGGGGCGGGTAGATTTTTGCGCCCCGTGGGGGCCATTTTGTTTTGGTGACATCTGTCAAATCTTTTGTTTAGTATTAAGTTGCTTATGCCAAATCATTATGGCGAGTTACATGATTGAACGGCACGTTTAAATGATAAAACTTTATTATCAAAATGAGTGTTCGTTAACGCAAACGTTGAGCGTTGAGCAGACGTGGTGGCCCTTAACACTCGACTCTTTAACGTTTGGTGTCCAAATTTGAGACGAACGGTTCAGTAAACAATCAGCCAATACCGTACTTTCAAGGAACGCAAGATCGGCCGAGAACACCGCCGCGGTCTGTGAAAGTGTACAGCAGAACTCGAGGCAGTCTATTCCTCGCCCTGTATCCAACTGACCCAGGAGCTCAAAGTTCATGAACGTAGACAACGTCGTTTGTTCGCTGACTGGGCTTCGAATCGTTTGGAAGAGGACCCCAATTTCGGCCGAAAAATCATCCTTAGTGACGAGGCGAATTTTTGGATGAATTGCTGTTTCAACAAGCAAAATTGCCGTATGAGTATGGGACGACACCAACCCACGCGATGTTCACCAGGTGATAATGCATCCTCAAAAAGTATCCGTTTGGTGTGGATTCTGGTCCGGCGGTAGTAACTGATCGGTACTTTTTTGAAAACGATGTTAGTGAGGCGGTCACTGTCAACAGCGATCCCAACATAACCATGATAACTAATATCTTATGGTCCAAATTGAACCATATGGACCTAGATGACATGGCGTTCCAACAGGACGTGCCACACATCAAACGCCACGATTGACATTTTGCATGAACGATTTGAGGGTAAGGTTATCTCTCGCAGAGGTGATATGAATTGGCCACCAAGGTCAAGCGATTTAACACCGCTAGACTTTTTCCTGTGGGGTTTCTTGAAGTCGCGTCGCAGGTCCAAGCAAATATACCACAATCGACTGAAGCCCTAAATGTGAACATAATACAGGCCATCGCTCAAACTCAGCCGGATCTATGTTGAAGAATCATTGAAAATTGGAACATTCGGAGCCGTGGCCACCGTAAGAAGCCAAGGCGGGCATTTGAATGATGTCATATTCCACGCGCTTTCAATACAACAATAATTTTTTTTAATACTTCACACACAGCTTGTATTATTGCATTTGAACATCTACCCGCCCTTACTGAAAAACCCTTTATAACTAATGCATTCACAAAATAACAGTTTATAGTTTTGCAACATGATCGGAAATATCAAGATCCTGTTTGAATTTGTTGTATTATAATATTATGATAGCTTGCAACGGAATTGTTATGATTTTTCTACTTTGTTGCATTAAGTAGAAACATACACATACAAAATTTATTAATATATAAAAGTTCTATCCTAACTTGACAGCTTCTTTCCTTCACTCCTCTCGTTTTCTTTTCCGTCATCTAAGTGATATCTGAAAGCTTTCTTGAAAATTCATATCGAAAGCTTTCAATGAAAAGAAAAATAAATAAAACCTATTAAAATTTACAAACTCAAGAACCAGTTAAAATCCGGAAAACTAAAACATCTGTCTTTAGTTCTAAAAGAAAACTCAACCAGCAATGATCCGAAAGTTTTGCCATTCAAATTGTTCTGCTAGCATTGGTGCGTTGAAGCAATTGCGTTGCATTGCTCACATCACTGAAAAGGTAATTATCTATAAAAACATAAATTATGTAATTTACTCAAATACTTATTACTCGTTCATTAATTTAAAGCCGATAGAGGCAAAAAATACTGCAGCCGCATCCCAAGAATGGGCCAATGCCAAACCGTTCAATGAAATACCAGGGCCATCATTTTTTGAAGTAGTTAGAGGAAATCTACCGGGAGGTGATCGTTTTTCTATTTGTTATTTGTTTCTTAACTTTATTCAATTTCTAATCGATTTTAATACTTACATAGGTAGTTTTTATAAAAAGTCAGTTTTACATTTTTTCGACGAGATTCGGAAGAAATACGGTGATGTATTTATACTTCCAGGAGGGTTTGGTAAGAAAAGCATCTTATTCACATTTAATTTAGACGATTTTGCAAAGGTGATACGCTCCGAGGGCACTTGGCCTAGGAGACGGGGTCTTGAAACAATGCGCTATCATAGGGAGGTACATAGGAAAGAAGACTTCGGTGATGTCATTGGATTAATTTCATCGTAAGCAAAGCTGATTAAATTCTAGATTTTGAACTTACCTATTCATCTACAAAATTTATAGAAACAATGAAGCATGGGGTAAAATAAGAAGTGCAGTCAACCCTATACTAATGCAGCCTAAAAATGCCCGACTCTACTTGAATAAGATGCTTGAGGTAAACGATGAATTCCTCCAAAGGTACAAGATTATAGATACTTAAGATAGAAGAAATTTCATTTGATATTTATTTTACCTTGTTTAGAATTCGTGAAATTCGTGATCCTAACTCATTAGAAATGCCTGATAATTTCGAAGAAGAATTAAATCGTCTTACATTTGAATCAGTTGCAGTTGTGGCTTTGAACAGGCAAATTGGTTTGATACGAAAGTATCGAGATAATGGCGATGCAAAGATAATATTTGATAGCTTGCGAAAATTTTTTGAGCTAACACTCGTTTTGGATTTCCTTCCGTCAATATGGAAATACGTCAGAACACCCACTTTTAATAAACAAATGAAAAACTTGGATACAATTAACGAAATCATAATAAAATACATAAACGAAGCTGAAAAAAGAATAATTGAAAATGATGCACTTTCTTCGAAGAACAGCGACAACGAAGAAAAGAGTGTACTGGAGAAATTACTGAAGATCGACAAGAAAGTAGCAAGAGTTATGGCCTTAGATCTGCTTATGGCTGGGGTTGATACAACTACCAGCACTCTAACTGGCATTTTGTTGGCTATTGCCAAAAACCCCGATAAGCAGGAAAAGCTACGCCAGGAATTGAAGACAATCCTTCCACAGAAGAACTCCCTGCTAACTATGGAGAACATGAAAAATCTTCCATATTTGAGAGCTTGCATCAAAGAAGGCATTCGAATGTATCCAATCGGAGCGGGAACAATGCGAATGTGTTCGGAGGATATTGTTGTGAGTTGCTATCAAGTGCCAAAGGATCAGGAAATCATTCTCAATCATAATATTCTTATCAACGAAGAAAAATACTGTCCCAGGGCAAAGGAATTTATTCCTGAACGATGGCTTCGTGATGAAAAAGCAAACCACGAACCATTGAATCCGTTTTTGTATATGCCATTCAGCTATGGACCGAGAAGTTGTGTTGGAAAGAGAATTGTAGAAATGGAATTGGAAATAACTGTGGCCAGATTGATACGAAACTTTTATGTGGAATTTAATTACCCAACGGAAAATGCTTTCAAAACAATTCTAATAAGTGTACCGGCCATTCCGCTAAAATTCAAATTCAGCGAAGTGGAATATTAAAGATATTAAAATTTTTTGTATGATACAAATGTAGTTTATTGAAATACAGTTTAATAAGAAATAAATTTAATTTTTGTTTTATTTAAATATTAATTGTATTTATGATAAACTGCTTTTCGGAAGGAACGTGTTCGTACCATGTGCGAATTTCTAGCTAGTTAAACTTAGAAGTTTAAAGTCACTTGAAAACGAAATGTAGCGTCCAAATGCATATTATGCACCTAGTAGAAAGTCCACCTTTTTTTACAATTTCTATCGTTACAGTACTAATGAATTAGGATAAAAGCATAAGTTGTAAAATTCTGAAAATTTTCATCATAAGCAATGTTTCTTATGCATCAATTTATTTTCATTGAATATTATTTTTGATTAGGTATAAACTGATTAGATTGCTACTTATTGATAACTTTATAACAAAATGTTTTTGAAAATTTCGTCAGTTTCAATTTTTTATCGCATCGAAGAGAACTTGTGATAAGATCACTTAAAGTCATTTAATCTTGAATTGGCATAATGTATTTTATAAACACTTCAGATAAGAATCGGGTAGACTAAAAGGTGCATCTAACAATGAATACAAATTGACTACAATTTCATCTTAGATGTAGTTAAACAATGCAGTTTTGCATTTATTGTCAGTTCAACCTTTAGAATCGTCCTTTTATTTAAATGGCAAACATATATTGTTATTTTAACTGTAACGGGTCATTCATTGTTTGGTTACCAATGTTAAGCTTAATAAAATATACACAGCGATACATTTTTGAAGACACAGTATTCCCCGCTTAATTTCACTGACCATTTTGTCAGATTTTTCGGTCAATTATCCGGGTGGTTCAATTAGCGAAACCCCGCTTAATTGACATATGTATCTGTTTAATTAAGCGAAACCCGTATAATTGCACAAGTAGGTCAACTAAAAAATAAAATATTCATCCCAGAAATTTACTCTATAAATATTTCAGTGTCAACTTAATTTCGGCGTGTGTTAGTTCGCCATAACATGATAAATGTTATGTCATCACATGCCAAATAAGCATTGAAATCTGCATTGTCCTCAAGAACGTTATCTATTACAACGAGATCATTTTCCGGCTACTCTTCTTCTTGGATGAAGCCTGCCTTTAAATAAAGAACTTGCAAATGTAGGTTTAGTAGTAAAATATTTCCAATATTACCTTACTAAAACAATTTCTTATAGTAGAAGGTGTTATAAGCCACAAACAATGTTTGCTTATGTGCATTGCTTGCAAAGATGTGATCGACTTCGAAAATTATTGGATAGTCTTGCCACGTTCGATGGCTGTAATTTTATTATTATATTTTGCTGATAGAAAGCTTTGAAACAATGAATAATACCTTGGTCAAGGGGCTGAATGATGGACGTTGTATTTGTGGGTATGGGTACAAACTGCAAGTTTATATTTATTAAAACGTCGAACTTCTTATGACAGGCAGCATTGTCGACAAAAAGAATTATTTGTCTGTTCTGCTTTATTATTTCTTCGTCAAATTTAAATTTGGGCCCATAAATGTTGGATCATCCATGCCTTTTGTTTTGGAGAAATATTGCAAAGGTACAACCTTATTTTTAAAACACTTCGGCGTTTTGGTTTTTCCAATCACAATAATTTTTTTGTCCGTCCAATTATTCGAAATATGTCCATGTATTTAGTTTTTCTGCAGCATATTTTTAAGATCAATTAAGCGAGTAATTCAACTAAGCGGGGTTCAATTAACCGTCTAAAAAGCTTTGCTACTAATACGGGAAATTTCGAAGCCAATTTTTTCGATAAATTGTAGTAACCAAGGTGGTATCCGTCGGATACAAGGGTGGGCAAATCCTCTGAGGGTCAACACCACCTACGACCCTCCCCCTCTATAGGCATCACTCTCCCCAACCCCTGGACAATTCGGGTTTCCATTTTTAACTTTCCATAGGAAGTTATTGTAATGGGTCCGATTTGACAAATTGAAAATTTTGACATTTCTCGACGTTTCAAGGTCCCTAGAGTCGAAATAAAAGATTTTTAGAAAGATGTCTGTGCGTGCGTGTGTACGTACGTCCGTACGTCCGTACGTTCGCGACGTTTTTTTCGTCGTCCATAGCTCAAGAACCAGAATAGATATCGACTTCAAATAAATTTTGTTATACAGATAATACGGCAGAAAGATGCAGAAAGGGCTCTCAAGAAAATTGCGTGGGTGGTTTTTTTACCATAGCAGTTTAAAAAAAAGGTGAAAAATTTGGTTAACCCTAAATATCTCATGAAACAATGACGCTAGAGACTTGAATTAAATTTTATATTATATATTGTAACGTGATACAAAACAATTATATTTTTTGAAAAAAATTCAATTAACGGTTTTTTTTATAAATCAAAAAAACTGAAAAAAAAAAATTTGTCACTTCGAAAATTTTACGACTAAAATATGATTTCATCTCCAAAACAATTTTGCGCAACGAAGAATAATGTTTTTGACATCTGATAAAATTTTGAGAAAAATCGAATTAAAAGTTTTTTTACAAAAAATTAAAAACCTAAACAAAAAAATTAATAAAAGTTGGTAAAAATTGATTTTCGGCTCAAATAGCTTTTCAAAAATTAAAAATATTGGCTTCAAACTTATTTTATTTCACAGAAAATATTGTTTTTTATATTCAATAATTTTTTTATAAAAATCCAACAGTCCGTTTTTTCATAAAAAAAAAAATAAAATCTACAAAAAATAGAATGAAAATTTGGTAAGAATTGATACATTTAGACAAACTTTTAAGCAAGACAAATCGATAGACGGGATGGGAAGTTATCAGTGTGGGTCGCATCCCAGCCTCTTTTTTTTTTATTTTGTTTACAGATGGCATGAAGTCTTAACCCCGTCCAGTGCTGCGGTAGCAAGAACCCCCCGTCGTCAGCGAGCTAGTTCGTGCGTATGCAAGCATGCCAAGCTACCGTAGCCTGGACACCCTCTCCTTTCTGCTGCCAGGATCAGCCGCGGGAGCCTGTAGCCCGAGGTTGTAATGGTAGTAAGGAAAGGAGAGGTTTACACCCAAGTGGGTATTATGACTTAATCTTGTTCAAATAAACCACTTAGATTTCTCTATAATATTGTTATTTATTATGTAAGAAACTTACAGGTCCATGGTTAGAAATAAAAGGAGAGATATAATCTTATGCTTAAAACTAAGTAAGGTACAAATTAGTAACTGGTATAAACCTGAAATTTACTTTGCATAGGTTGGTAGTAAGGAACGGGTGATGCTTAACACTAAACATGAATATAATTTCAAAAGTTAATTATGTAGCACATTTCAAGTTCATGTTTAATATATAACAGTGGGTTCGTTACAAAATTAAGCGGGATGTTCAATTAAACGAGGTGCAACTAAGCGGGGATTACTCTAACTCCATTTTATTTATAGCAACCATTCAACTAGTATTATGACACTTCAAATTATAACTCTGTTTGACAGCTGTCAAAAGTCCCGTGTTACCAACTTGATACTACGAAGTAAATAATGACTGAATCTATGCATTATTCTATCATTTGATAAAAAGTATAAACAAACAAATCTAATGATTACTTCATGCAATGCAAAAACAACGAAATCGTTCAAGCAAGCAATTAGTAATAATATAGCTTTTGAAAAAATGTAGGTATTGTTATTATCTTATATGAACACCAATTGCCGATCATTTCTATGATAGAAACAAATACATATAAATATTTTCAATTAATATATAAACAAAAAAAGAACATGAGTAGAAATTTTGTATTCGATGAACAGAGCTAGTAGTATTGGTTTTGCAAAAATATAAAATCTGCAATTTACTCATTTACATTCAATTTAATATTTAAAGAATTAAAAAAAAAAACATTTTATTTAGAAAAAATAAAAATGCGTACTGAAGTTTTCCGTAAAAGGATAGCCAAAGAAAAATTTTATGATTTCAGTGTTATTTACATTTTCTTTAAACAAATAGCCTTTAGCCTCAAAGCAGGTTCGTTCGATTTAATAGCATATTTTGAATATTTTGTTGTTAATTCATTAACAAAACTATCATGTCATTTCCGGCTTGTTTGGCTTCTTTTCTATTCAATTTTATCTTTGCAAATACATGCTGTTTAGCTCAACTGATGTTCAAAGCTTTTTGAATAAACATAGTGAAAAGCTTTCATTGAAACAAAAATTAAACGGTTTTTAAAGCAAGAGCCAGTCGAGTCGAACGCGAACCCCGGAAAACTAAAACGTCTGTGTTTAGTTTTAAAGGAAAATTCAACCAGCAATGACTGGGAAAGTTTCTAATTGTTCTAATAAAATAATATGCAATTGCGTTTAATTTCCCACGTCCGTCAGGGAAATGGTAATTATTTGTATTGTTGAATCCTTTTTAAATAACTGATTTGTTAAAAAAAAATTTAATTTTGCTAAGGCAGATTTCACGGCATTAAATATTTTTTATAATACTGTTAACTGGAAGGATTTATTGGAAGGCAAGTCTCTAGATGATATGTTTACAAGTTTAAAAAGTATTGTTAATGAAGGCATTGAACGATTTGTTCCTACCTTAACTAAGAAAAAGTCGTTTAAGCTTCCATGGTTTAACAAAAGGATACAAAATTTAGAGAATGCTAAAAATAAGGCATTTAAGCGTTATAAAGTTACAAATTTTCCGGAAGATCGTGCAGTATTTTTTCAGTTAAGAAAAGAATTTGATTTTCTCAACAAGTTTTTGTATAGACATTTTATTATAAATACTGAATCAAATATAAAACATAATTCGAAATCTTTTTGGACATTTTTGAATTCTAAAAGAAATTGTTCACCTTTTCCTCAATGTATGGAATACGAGGAACTTACATCCAATGATATTCAGTCCTCATGTGACCTATTTGCTTGATTCTTTCAAACTTCTTATAATTGTGATATTTTAACAAATATCAGCAGCTTGTATCCTGATATAACTCCTTTGATTGATTTTAAACTACAGAGTTTTTCAGAACAGGATGTTCTGGATAGCTTAAAAGAAATTGATGTGTCAAAAAAACCTGGCTTTGATATGATTCCTCCTATTCTTTTGTCAAAATGTTCGTATTCACTTTGTAGTGTTTTAACAATTATTTTTAATAAATCTTCGTGCATCATGGTCTTCTCCTACAAAAGCTTAAGATGTTAGGATTGAATGCTTCATTTTTACAGTGGTTAGATTCATACATTTCTGATAGAAAACAAGCTGTTAAAATAGATGATTGTGTTTCAAATCTTATAGACGTGGTGTCGGGTCTTCCACAAGGCAGTCATTTGGGTCCACTTCTTTTTATAATCTTTATAAATGATTTACCTTCTGTTTTTAAATTTTGTAACTGCTTGATGTACGCCGATGATGTGAAAGTATTCACAGCAACATCTTCAATTGAAGATTGCTTATTAATGCAGTTGGATATAAACAATTTTCTTAAATGGTGCGACTACAATCATCTTCAGCTGAATTACTCGAAGTGTAAAATTTTTAGTGTATCTAAGTCTTCATATCCCTTATTGACTTTGAATATAAATTCTATGATGTTAGTATTCTGAGGGTAATTGAAGTAAATGATCTTGGGGTGATGTTTGATTCAAAGATTGACTTTAGATCTCATGTTGATTACATCGTATCTAAAGGTAATTCACTTTTAGGTTTCTTGAAGCGGAACTCCAAAGATTTTAAGGATGCCTATACTTTGAAGACCTAGTTCTACCTGTTTTAGAATATTGTTGTATCGTCTGGTCTCCTTTTTATGAAAATAATATTTTGAGAATCGAAAGAGTTCAGAAAAGATTCACTCTTTATGCACTTCGAAAACTTAACTGGGTTGGGTCTTTACCAGATTATAAATCAAGGTGCGCTCTTATTGCCTTAAAAACGCTTAAATGTCGGAGACAAGTCCAAAGTGTTTTGTTAATTATAGATATTATTGATAACAGAATAACTTCTATTGATTTGCTTTCATTAATTCCATTCCATGTTCCATCACGAGTTTTTCGCAACATAAATGAATTATTTTATCCTCCTCTTTTTAGAACTAATTATGGTCTAAATGAACCAATAACGCGTTCTCTGTATCTATTTAATATGATTTATAATGAAATTGACCTTTGTATGAATAGAGATTGTTTTAAGAAAAAAATTCTTGAAATATGTAATTGATTAATTATTTAATTAAATTTAATCTAAAATTCCTTGTAAATATGTATATATATTATTAGCTTTATTATTTTGTAGTAATTTTGTAATCAGCAGATCTTCGATCAATTGATGAAATAAATAAATAAATAAATAAATAAATATATATATTTACAAAAACTACAAGGAATTTTATAATTTTGAATAATAGTTTTTAAACTACAATTTACATACATAATATTTCTATCCAAACTGGTGGTTTTATAAAACGTCTATGACTGAATTTTTCAATAATATTCGAAAGGAGCACGGTTACGTGCTTATGATTCCATGATTTGGTTGTAAAGGGCGTTAATGACGTTCAATATAGAGGATTTTACCATAGCATTGCACTCCGGGTAAACTTGGTCTATCAGCCTCGACGGCCGGCACACCTCTATCCTATGCATGGTTCAAATTTTTGATGATGCTGAGGCACAGTTGAGGTTATATGCCGTTAATGTAACGAATTATTTCATGCTTTAGCTCTTGAATTATTGCTGGCTTATCGACGTACATCTATTCTCTCCAATAACCTCAAAGATAGAAATCTAACAGCGTTTAATCACATGCCCTTGGGGGCCAATTGACATCGCCACCACGTCAGATAACACGGCCATTGAATTTGTCACGCAAAAAAGCCATTGTTTCATTAGCTGTGTGGCAAGTGGCACCGTCCTGTTGAAACCAAATATCATCCACATCCATATCTTCCGATTCGGGCTATAAAAAGTTCGTTATCATCTTACGATATCAAACACCATTCACAATAACTGCCTGACCGGCCTAATTTTGAAAAAAAAAATATGGCCCGATGATGCCTCCAGCCCATAAACCGCACCAAACAGAAGCTCTTTGTGTGTGCATTGGTTTTTCAACAGTCACTCTTGCATATTGTAAATATTCTGCTTATTGACAATTCCACTGAAGATGATTCGACTATTCTTCGAAAATTGATCATCCACTGTTGCCATTTCTTGGCACCAGGGCCGGACAAAGCATATGTGCAAGATGTGCAAATGCACAGGGCGCAGAATTCTGGGGGCGCATTACCAGGAGCAAGAAAATGTAATCTGATCTTGCAAACAAATATGTACTACTATTTGCCATTCTTTAACCACAAACATTCTTAAAATAATCTCAAAAATACATCCATCACAACTGTCCTAAGTTATCTCTTGCGCACTAACTAACATCACTTTCATTGTTGCATTCAATGAAAATTTAACTCAAAATATCGCAGAACTAAAAATCCTACCTACCTCACTTCCAAATATTTCACCCTGTTCGAACAAGAGAAAAAAAGAAAAAAATCTCAACACAAAAAAGTTCCATGCAAGAGAAAAAAAGGAAAAATCTCAACACAAAAAATTTCCATGCCACCTCATATGTGCAAGATATATTTTATGCACACCGAGTCCCAAAATTAACATAGAGAGTATGACAAAGCAAAATACTTATTCATATTGAATTGTATGGGCTAGAACGGTAGCCTAGCAAACAGTGTTGGGACTTCTACCACTTAAGTGGTATTTCTACCACTTTTTGGTGTTCATGAAAATATACCACCTAAAAAGCAAGTTCTACCACTTTTTGCAACTCACCGTTCACCTATCATTAAACTCTACCTTTTAATATTTATAGTATATTTAAATTTTTTGTCAATAAATCTTAAAATTATAAACGAGTTAAATAAAACATTTCAATCTGAGAACAAAAAATACACTTGATATTCGAAAGAATGACTACATTAAAATTAAATTTAATGAAAAAATTTGTAAAACCAGAAAATATGAATGTAAACACAAATATAAAAAACAGTGAAAACTATTTAGCATATTCGCAAATGTATTTTGGCCTTTACTTTGAAAGGTACTTACTTGAAAATGATATTGTTGAACAAGATGTAATGCAACTACGAAAAGTTATGTGCAGCTATTATATTGAATTATGTGTTCAAATTGGAGAAAGGTTTAACCTTTCAAACGATGAACTAAAATTTTTCAAATATTTAAACCCGAAAAACGTCATTGATGGAACAATGCCATCAGTTTTAGGTCTCACGAAATATTTTTCACCAACTATAAATAACTAAGAACTAGAGTTAATGAGTGAAGAAAATTAATTGGAGAAAATCAATTACTCCAAATTTGTAAAACTGATGACATTGTTTCACAATGGCTTTTGATAAGAAACTTAAAAAACGGAATGGACAATTTAATTTTTGAAAACATATCTTCTTATATGTTGGAGCTTTGTAGCTTACCGCATAGCAGCGTTATTTTCAGATTTAAAAAATATAAAAAATGAAAAAAGAAATAAATTAAAAACTACAACCGTTCACAACAAATTTTCAGAATTTTCATCCTTCGGAAGCATTACTGAAATATGCTTCAAAATTTAAATTTTCCGGCGGTCTATATAGCAAACTAACTAACTAATTTAATTATTGTGCATTGTGATATTTGAAACTTAAAGAACTGAATTATTGTTTATTTAATTTTTTTTTTATTTTTTAATAAGTTATTGAATATAAGATTTACTACATAAAAATGGGTTTTAATTTCTACCACTTTTCTACCACCTTTTTGACATCATTTCTACCACTCTTTTGCTTCTGCGAGGTCCCAACACTGCTAGCAAACCTACCTGCTCTCTTTTTTCGGAGAAATTTTTTTGTTGTTTTCTTTGTAGATGAGAACCAAAAACACTCTATTACCAAGACCGGAATCTTTCGTACGTTTCACTCTCCAAAACCCGTTTGTTTACATTGTTGTATTTGTAATTTTGACAATTAGTCCATGAATAGATGTGAGCACAAACAAAAAAAAAACGATGCCGTGGGCTAGCGGCACTTTGCAAAGCAAAAACAAAATGGAGGGGTTAATAAGTTTTTTTCAGGTTTTTCTTTTTACTTTTTTCGATGAAAAAGTCAGTTTTAAGCTTTAATTTTGCAGATATTTTGTGGATAGTGAACCAATGTACCTTTTGGTCTTGAAAAAAGCATGTTCAACATCAGTTTATTATAATTAATTCACTAATTTCCAGTAATCACTACGAAATTCTTTAAATTTCATAATAATCCCCGGATTTTTGTATCAAAGATGCGTTCGAAGGTCCATCAATTTAAGGGTGCGAGTGCAATTTTTGTATTGAATTCTAATAAATTTTCGTTAACGAACGGCCCAAATATTTTGTTTGCAAGTAATTAAAATCTGTATCAATTTAATTAATCCAAGTATATTTATAGTTTGTATATTTAAAAAAAAAAAGAGTTATAATCGAAAAATATCTTATCCATAACATTCTTGATTGATGGAAGCATACATGTATTTGCTATCAAAAAAAAACTATGCATCAAAGGAACACAAATGTTTTAAAAAAGTAATCAGAACGATTATAGTGAACCTGTTGAATAAATGCAGAGCAAATAAAATGTGAATTTTGACATATATCACAAAATGAAAACGTCTTAAAATCGTTCTGAATTCATGCACAACTAATTCAATAGAACATGTAATCGTCATGAATGTTTATTGTTGACGTACAGAAGTTTTTTTAGTGAATTTCCACAGTTTAACACAAAATATAATTTTCATTCATTCCTTAAAAATGTTTAGTTACCAAAGTTCAAGTTTACTTATTATTGTTTGAAGGGTATGTTTAGTAAAAGTGCTGCTAAAAATGAAACAAATTAATGAGTTTTACGTACATGTTTTTCTTAATATAGTAAATACTTGCATAGATTACATTTCATAAATGCAGAACATGGAAGAAAATATACATAAACAATAGTTTCAGGTATAAAGCAGAGGTTAGTGTAGAAAAAAATGTTTGAGAAAGCCAATAATATTTTAGGTATGTTTATTAAAGAAATTTCCGCTTCGGCTAACCTTCATCAACTTTTTAGAAAAAAAAAATATCATTAATAGCAGCCAATTATTTCATAGCATAATTAATTTTTCAGATTGTAAAATTCGTAATTTTATGCGTAAACATAGAAAATAACATTATTTAGTTAAGAAGTATGGATTTTGGCGCGTATACCGGTTTTTTTCTATTGGGTTTTCGGTTTCCCCACACTGGAATAAAAAAAAGATACTTAAATCTATTTATTGCACTCATTTAGTTGGTATTGTGTGTAAACATATTGCCTTTTTCTATTCCTTAAAGATGCTTTACACAAAGCAACTTATTTTTAAAACATGGTTCCTTCAAATTTTTATTCCAAAATCTAACTACAAACAAAATTCTAACTCTAACAAAGTCCCTTAAAAAGACATTTTCAGGAATATTTCTGCAACAAACAAAACTAAAATTTGGTCTTGCAATTATCGAACTGCTTAAATGATGAAAATACTAATCTAATTGAGGAATCTGAACTAGGTAAAGTTGGCAATGGAACTTCACAAGTATGTTTCTCGTAGCATTGTCTGTACAAAAAAATACGGAGGCATCCGCCTATTGTTTCCACCTGAACTTCTAACGTCGCCAAGAAAATGCTCTAAACAAACTACACCTGAAAAAATTGTCTGTTTTGTTGTTTTACAAAGTATTGAGTTACACTTTTGTCCATTTGCAATAATTATACTTAACCGGTTGCTGCTCATATTGCGTTCGCAAATAATTTAAGTAAATAAAAAACAGCACTAATAAATCATTAAATATGTATTTGGTCAATTTTATTTTATTAAATATACATTTACATTATTTATTTGGATTGAAGTTAAAAAGCTATACAAATCTTCCAATTTAAGACCATGTCAGCACTTCAGATTCTGTTGGTAAGGATTGTTTAGTTTTTGAACGAGGCCATGAAACATTCAAAATGAAGCATTTAGATGGGGCTGATTACTATAATGAAGCATTTTGATGGGCCAAAGCACTAATTGTGTGTGTGTGAATGTGTTTGGTTTTTTGCATCATTTCACGCACACTTTCTCACAATTAGTGCTTTTTAGCTTGTAGGCAAACCGAAATGTCAGTCTGAGATTCCGGTCTTGGTAATAGAGTGTTTTTGATGAGAACTCAACTCACATAGAGAGGTACGGTGCGTGATACAAAACCTGCACGTTCTATTCTACCCCATACGATTCAATATGAATAAGTATTTTGTTTCGTCATACTCTCTATGTTAATTTTGGGACTCGGTGTGCATGAAATAAATCTTGCACATATGAGATGGCATGGAACTTTTTTGTGTTGAGATTTTTTCTCTTGTATGAACAGGGTGAAATATTTGGAAATTAGGTAGGTAGGTGTCTTTGCTACAAATGGTCAATGGATGTGCAAATTTTCTTTTTTGCACACTGAGTATCGAAACTAACATGGGAGATATTTAAAAAAAAAAACTCAAAACTCGACTGATTTTGAAAATAGTTTTAGAGCTTATTTAAGAAAAGAATTAGCCAAGAAACAACTAGAAATTATCAAGTATTTCAAAGTATTAGATGATCTTCCGTATACAAGTTGCTTAAAAGTTGATAGAATGGCCTTGAAAAAGATGGTTAATGAAAGTTTTAAAATATAATTTAATATTGAAATTTAAAAATTATAAAAAAAGTTCTTTTATTTTCGCAATAAAAAACAGTTCTGCTTCTTTCGTTTGTTTTGTTAATCTTGGTAAAGTTGTTTACAACCGGTTTGGACTTACATACGACAATATTTCCGAAATGAATCTGAGAATTTGACAAAATTAGGCATATTTTGTCATTTCATGATTAATGGGGTGTACGCCAAATCTAATTGTTCTCGATTTCAATATAGCTCCTCAAATATAAACTCGACTTTTAACTAAAAATCTACCGCGAAGCACACTTCGGAAACTTTTAAAAAACAAGTTTCTATAGAAAACAAAAGAACTTTTTTTTAAACTGTTACATAGGTATATGGATTTTTGTTTTATTTGATTATTATAAAATTTTATTCTTAAAAATACATTTTTAAAATACTTAATAATAATTATACATCACAAAACTTACAATATTTTATAACCACCATCAAACATTCCTTTCAAGGCTACTCTATCAGCTTTAAAACAAGTTGTCTTTGGCAAATCTTCTAAAACCTTAAAATACTTGACTATCTGCAACTGCTCATCCGTCAATTCTTTTCTAAGATAATCTTTTAAGTTATTTTCAGCATAAATTGAATGAGTATTATTTTTAAGAACCACAAATATAGTTCCGAAGTCTTGTTTAGGATTTTCTTCGCTTGGCTTTCCCACCAGGGCTGACGAGTGTACTCCCTCAAACTTATTAACGATATTTTCCATTAGCATATCGTAAAACATACTTTTCTCTCGTGAAAATATGCAACAAATTGTCTGAATCCACCATTCCCAAATCTCCGGTATTCAGCCAACCTCCCTCAATGTATGTCTCGTCGTTGGCGATTTTATTATTCAAATATCCCGAAAACGGGGCCGAGGTTTTCAAACAAACTCGTCCAATTTCATTTGGTCCGAGAGAGTGTTTATCCTTGTGTATTATTTTCACCATACAGCCTTTCCTCAGAACTCCTCCATTAACATTTCTTTTGTTAGCCAATTCTGATGAAGCTATTGCTCCAGCCATTTCCGTCATTCCATAGCATCTCCCGATCCTGCATTGTGGGGTTATCTTTGCCAAGTAAGCTTCATATGCTTCACCAACACTTTCACCACCGAGCAGAGCCAACTGCAACGAACTCAAGCTCGATGGGTCGCCAGAACGTTCGGCAGCCTCCAACACGGTTATATAGAATTTAGGAACCTCAAAGTAGTGCGTGACCTTGTGGGTGTCGATAATTTCCTTTACAAATTCTCCAGTCAGCTCCATTGGGGGAGTTGAGCTGTACACTCGCTTGACATCGAGAAAAGCCGGTTGCATCATGATTGATACCTGACATAACCAACGGATTTCGCTTAGTATCATTACCACACTTCCTGGCTTTGCCTGCCAACGACTGTAGACACCTTGTCTCATCAAGGCATGGGAATGGATGACAATTTTGGGCATTCCAGTTGAACCGGATGTAAAACCCAAGATTGCTGGAAGCACCTCTGGATCTCCAATATCAGGGGCTCGGAAGCTCTCAATGTCAACAGCTGGTCTAAAGAGCAGATCATCGACAGACTGTTGTGCACCATCCAAGCTGAGAACATGTTTTAAATTCGATAGATTAAGCTTCTCCAAAGCTTTAAAGACCATAGATTTGAATCTTTCTTCGTAGAATATCACAGTCGGATCGAGCATTTCTAAGTAACGAGGTGTAGGTTCTGAAAATATTTAATAAAAAAAACACAGTTGCAAAGAAGTTTGTACATTAAAATGAAAATTTTAACCTACCTTCTTCAAGATATGTCTCGAAGAAGCACACGGGTGCTCCAATTGTGTAGCATGCAAATGTAAGTGGTGTAATTTTCAAGTTCAACATCGAGAAGAACACAACATTATCGTTCTTTTTCACACCCGCATTCAAGAGGTTCTGTGCTACAGTTATGACCTGATGCCGAAGTTCCCTTACCGTCACATGTGTGCCACTGTCGTGAAGCACTTCGAACACTTTCTCAGGGTCACTGTGCTTAAGGTTTTCCAAAATAGCTTCTCCAAGCCCGGCACTTTTGACATCAAGCTCTGGTGCACGCCAAAACTTCTCCAACTTAACGTACTCAATATTATTCATGTTTCTGTATTTACTTCTAGTCGTTCCAAATACCCAGTGATATTTTAATTTGTTGTTTCCACTGTTTAATCCAGTTAATGAATGATTCGAATATTTATATGTAATCGTTTATAAATGGAAATTGCAATAATATACAAAAATACGAACAAAAGATAAAGGCACTTCATTTTATAATAGCAATATTATAATGGCAGGTTTAGATATTTACTCTTTGTTTTTTTTTTTTTGTTGATAATCTATCTCAGATCTTATAACTTAATTATTATTAAACTAAACATTTGCATATTGATTTTAGAGGTGGGAAGATTGACAGTGAAACACCCGCTGTAGCTGTAGGGTGTCCCAAAATTAACGCAAGATTTGAATTTGCCGCCATTTGTGCAGTGAAGTGTTGGCAACCCTGAAAAAAAGCAATTTGACAGCTAACAGTAAAGGGTTATTAAAAATGGAGCGTTACACGAGAGAACAACGTGTCTTCATTATTAAAGAATATTTCAAAAATAGTGAAAGCTTGGCGGCTGCAGTTCGAAAATTTCATACAAAATATGGTCGGAATAGTGTTTTAACTTCGTCAACTGTGAAGAGATTAATTGAAAAATTCATGGAGACTGGATCCGTTGGAGACGCCAAACACACTGGTCGTCCAAAAACAAGCCGTTCAAATGTGAATGTCGAAGCAGTGCGTGAGAGTGTTGCTTACAATCCAGGAACCTCAATTCGACGTCGTGGACAAGAATTGCAAATTTCAAGAACCTCTCTACAGCGTATACTCACCAAAGATCTGTGTCTTCATGCTTACAAAATTCAATTAACACAACAATTGAAGCCTAATGACCATGGACAGAGAAGAGAGTTCGTTGAATGGACTATTGAACATCAACAAATGGACCCTGATTTTTCGAGCAAAATCATCCTAAGCGATGAAGCACATTTTCATCTTGATGGCTTTGTCAATCGCCAAAATTGCCGCATTTGGGGTTCGGAGAACCCACATGTGATTGTCGAAAAACAAATGCATCCACAACGCGTGACTGTATGGTGTGGATTTTGGGCTGGAGGCATAATTGGGCCATATTTTTTTGAAAATGATGCTGGTCAAGCAGTGACTGTTACTGGTGCTCGATATGGCGACATGATTACACAGTTCTTTCTGCCAAAATTGGATGATATTGATGTGTCCAATATGTGGTTTCAACAAGACGGTGCCACATGTCATACAGCCCGTGAAACAATTCAATTACTGCATGAGACATTTCCAGGTCGTGTACTCTCTCGTTTCGGTGATCAAAATTGGCCTCCTAGATCGTGTGATTTAACACCATTAGACTTCTTTTTATGGGGTTATTTGAAATCACAAGTCTATGTCAACAAGCCCACAACCACCCGTGCATTAAAAGAGGAGATTCAACGCTGCATCAACGAAATTCAGCCACATTTATGCAGAATGGTCATGGAAAATTTCAACAAAAGAGTGCGCATGTGCATGCAAAGCCGTGGAGGCCATTTGCCCGATGTGTTATTCCATACATAACCCTATCCTATGTACTTTACGAGTCAATAAAAATATAACTATCAAAAGACTAAAAACGGCGTTTTCTATTTAATTCAAATCTTGCGTTAATTTTGGGACACCCTTTATAAAAGCATACAATTTCGTTTGGTGATGAAAAGAAAGAATAATTTTTGTTTGTTTTGTTCAAAAAAACAATTTGCATAAAATATAAACTGAAAATGTCAAGATACTATAATAACAGTGATTAACTTTGAGTTGATATAAAAGCGTGACTAACTGTCGTAATATAATCCAATATATACATTTTGTGACGCTTCAGCTCGTGAAGAACCAAGGTCAATTGATTTAAAACTCTTAGCAATTCATGTGTGCGAGTAATGTCAGGAGGGGATCTACAATTTTATGGCAATTCCGAATGGCAAGGTTTATGGACAAAAACAATTGTTCGCAGTAACTGTGGCACTGTAAACATCGTTTCTTAGTGAAAAAGATCTGATGCAGAAGTCGAAGGTGTTATGTGAGTTGTTAGCAATATGTGCAGCATTCTTGAAATATGTGCTGTGCACTTAAGGCGATGAGGCGATTGGAGGTGTTAAAGATAACATCAAACTACTTGTTTATAAAACACTATGTTCAATTAAATTATATTAGCTTTAGTTCAATTGTTTATATTTTAATTTTTTTTTCTACATTACATATATTCATTCAATAAATTTCACTCAATAAGTTCGGAGCTATATTTGTTTATATTATATCCCATTGCAATAGGTTATGGGCCCAGAGCAGGATAGATTTTCTGAAAACATCTTTTACTAAGCTAAATGCAGAAAACTACCAATTGTGGAAATATAAGCTTGAACTGATATTGAGGAGGCAAGGAGCATTGGAATGTGTTTCTAAGCCTGTACCGGAAACCCCAGACGATGCCTGGAAGAAGCTTGACGATGAGGCGACTGTGATCATTGGATTGTCCGAGGAAGATAGTAATAGTAGTAGTAGAAATGGTGGCCACGAGCAGTCTAGCTCGGTGACACAATTAGCGCTGCGTTGCGCCGTTTTGATACCATAAAATACTCGGTTGACCTATAAAGATAAAAGGGGGATTATAAAGAGAAAAATACGCCTCAAATCCACTTTGTTGCGTTTAGAAAGGAGATCAAATCTTTGATCTCTAGTTCTGAGAGCTCATTGAGGTCGTTGAAAAAGGACTTTCCCAATGTTTTGGCTCTCGTTTTGGCTAAGGCGGGACACTTGCATAAGAAGTGAAGAACAGTTTCTTTTTCTCGCTGGTCCTCACAACTACGACAGAAAGTATTGTGGGGGATGCCCAGCTTAGATGCGTGTTCTCCAACAGGCCAGTGTCCGGTGCATGTAGCAACGACCCTGGCTATGTCTTGCCTGGGTCTGCAAATGAGATTATTAGTACGGGCTTTGTTGTAGGTGGGCCATATCCTTCTAGATATGATACAGTTGGTTAGGCTGTTCCACCTGTGGTTTGATTCAGCGAGGAAAATAGAGAAGATCTTGCCCTTCATAGCACCAAGAGGAATGTTGACTCTTTCCGCGAGTGAGCTATGAAGGGCTGATCCTTGCCTAGCCAGCTCGTCAGCTCGTTCATTGCCCTCAAAGCCTCTATGACCCGGAATCCAGATGAGAGTGACCCTGAGTCCAATGTTCATGCTCGCTAACTCACTTCGGCATTGTTGAACCAGTTCTGAGGATGAAGTGGACGAGCCAATCGCTTGAATAGCCGCCTGACTGTCCGAAAAAATAGCTGTATTGCGGTTTTGATTTGGATCTAGTTTTAGTAACTTGCATGCTTCCTTGATCGCGAGTAGTTCAGCCTGAAAAACACTAGCAAAGTCAGGAAGTCGCAAAGACCTGGAGACATTTAGAGACTCGGAAAAAATTCCTGCACCGACCCCACACTCCATCTTCGAGCCGTCAGTGAAAATAGTTGCGTCGAAGCCTCTCGTCACTAAGTCATCATCCCATTCATTTCGAGATGGGATGATAATTTTAAAATCCGCACTGAGGTCCACAGTAGGGGTGCAGTAGTCGGTTTCTGTCGAAAAGATGTCCGCTGGGATGAGATTAGTGGTATTACTATGACCAAAGGGCCTAGAATACCAACTATTCGATTCCCTAAGTCTCAACGCGCTGCAAGATACTAAGTATTTGATATGCAGGTCTATTGGTAAGAGGTAGAGAAAAACGTTTAGGGCGTCCGACGGACATGAGCGCAAAGCTCCCGTGGAGCCAACACTAGCTGTTCTCTGAACCTTTTTTAGTTTAGTTATATTGTAGGCTTTGCTAAGCGCGGGCCACCAAACAATCGAACCATAGGACAAGATTGGACGTACCACGGCTGTATACGTCCACAAAATCATCTTCGATTGCAAACCCCACTTTTTGCCAAAGGTTTTATTGCAGGCATAGAAAGCTATGCTGGCTTTCTTGACCCTTTCTTCGATATTAAGTTTCCAGTTTAACTTTGGGTCAAGTATTACTCCCAAATATCTAGCGCTGGAAGACAAGGAAAGAGTTTCACCGTTGAGGCGGGGAAGGGTGAAGGGTGGTACTTTTGTTTTCGTAGTAAAGAGCATCAGTTTAGTTTTGCTTTTATTGACACTCAGGCCACAGCTTGTAGCCCAGTTGCTTACTTTTAGCAATGCCATCTCCGTAATCTCACTAATCACGGAAGTGTACTTTCCTGATACCAGTATCACCAAATCATCTGCGTAAGCAACGGCCTTCACACCACAACTTTCCAGTTTAAAAAGAATTTTGTTCATGACCAGAAGCCAAAGAAGAGGGGACAGAACACCCCCCTGAGGTGTTCCCCTGTTTACGCACCTGGTCAAGTAAGTGTTACCTAAGGTACCGAGGAAGATAGTCAACTCATGCTGATCAAGAAGTCCAAAACAGCACATGAGTCATGGGATGCTTTACGCAGTCACCATGAGAAGAATACTTTGGGAAGCAGCGTACGTCTTATGAGGAGTATCTGTGGAATGAAATTTTCCATGGATCGCAGCATTGCAGAGCACATTATGGAAATGAAGCTATTGTTCGAGAAGTTGGAAGCTATAGGTGAGCAATTTTCTGAGCGTTGGCTCGTGGCTATGTTACTAAGCAGTCTTCCCTCCTCCTTCTATACGTTGGTGACGGCCTTGGAAGCTCGTAAGATGGAAGAATTGACACTTAAGGTTGTCGAAGCTAGCCTAATCGATGAATACCAGCGTCAATCACACCAATTTTCAGAAAATAATTCAGCTTTGAAGTCGTCTGCAAGTCCAGAAGAACGCAACAGAAAGGTCTGTCATCATTGTAAGGCAAAAGGACATATCAAGAAGGATTGCTGGAAGCTGAAGAAGTTGAGGCAAAACGACCAAGTTAAACAAGCTCAAGAAAACAATGTAGTCAAAATTGGTAACTATTGCTTTTCTTCGGCTAACGATAAGAACTTTTGGGTTTGTTGATTCCGGAGCCACCTGTCACATCAGCGCACGAGAATCCGATTTTGCCATCATAGATAAGTCCGTTTGTGAAAAAGTGACTGTGGCGAATGGACAATCTGTTGTTTCCAGCGGCAAAGGACTTTATCGTTTAACTATATTTTCAACAGCAAAGGTGAAAAGGCGATCGTCGACGTGAAGGATGTATTATTCATTCCTTCGTTTCATGGAAATCTTCTTTCTGTCACAAAAATGCTAAAGATGGGATTCAAACTACTATTCTCTGACGCTAGTTGCAGTATCCAGACATTGACCGGAAAAGAAATTGGGGTAGCTGATTCATCCAATGGGCTGTTCCGACTACTTCAACATTCCAATGCAAAGGCCCTGTTTGTGGAATGTATGTCACAGAATTTGCCACCATTCTGGCGACACTTGAAATGGTCAAGAGGCTTGAGTTCTTCAGTCAACTGAACCTTGTTAAGCGTGAAAATACAAGTCTTTTTGCATAATGTCCCTAACGAGCGTAACAGGTGCAATTAGTGGGTTTGACGACAAAGTTGAGGTAGATGGCTCTTCAGCTAAGCCATCACTATCGCGAACACCAGCAATTCTTTCTGCAGTACGAGCTGAACGAGCAGACTGGTGTTTTCAAATATCCTACAGACCCGGTTTTCTTCGATCTTTGCACGATTTTTCCGATTTTACGTACATTTGGACGATTAAATTTGCCGAAAAAATCAGGAGGTGCACGATATGCATTTTGATTTGAACGCTCATTTTCATAATAAGCCTGAATAACTCTTACGCGTTGCTCACGGTTCAATTTGAATAAGTTTGAAATTGAAAAATGTCAAATGAAATGCAGAAAAAAGTCTTGGCGTTTATAGTCCGGGAGCTAGCAACGTTTGAAAAACAAGAATTTTAGGTCAGTCAATTTTTTGATATGTTGTCCTACTTGCTTTTTCGGTTAGAGTCTGGGCAGTCTGGCTGGCGGTAGCGGTTGCAATTAGGGGGGAGGGGCAATTTAAAAAAATTATTACTTAAAATGGGAAAAAAATAGTTAAAAAATGACGGTAATACTTACAATTAAGTATTATACCAACACTTTTGTCTATTAGCTTGTTTTTAAATCAAGTCAAAACTATGCATAGTTTTTCAAAAAAATTGTTTTAAACTCAAAATTTGGTAAAAAAAAAAATGGTTGCCTGTAAAGTCGGTTTTACGGGCGAAGATTTTACGTGACAACGTCTTTTTCTCGGTAGAATATTTATTGATATGAATATAATTAAATTGCACAATAGGAACAAGGAATTGAATGAAAATAAGAATTGCACAAATTTTTTAAACTAATAATTTACTTAACACTATCAACATTTATCAATAGTATGACATAACCTATAAACTCAGTTTCTCAACTTTTGTGTCAATCTAACAATTAATCAATCAATCATAGTTTACGATAATGAAATATCAGTGTACAATTATTTACCTTTATTGTTGTAGTTGTTGTAAATGACGAATCTAAGCACTCCACATTTTCACTACAGACACAGCTGACGATACTTTAACCACACGTGTGAACTTGTATTATGACGCTTTCTTGTTTTTCCAACGCCAAGAACGTTCGAGAAAGACAGACAGAGACACAAGCATGCGCCGATTCAATGCGCCTAATTCTCTAATGCTGCGCGCGCGGCAGACCGATCATAGTTGAGTGGGAGAGAGACGCAAGGCATTCGGCGGGCCTCTCTCTCGTTCGGTGACTCATCGTAACGTTACCGGGCGTTACACTTTTTCATAAGTGACTCCCAGCCGCAACCTAATTTAAGACGTTGTCACGTCAAAAAAATTTCAACTTCAATATTTCAAAACCATTTGTTTATAAATATGTGTTTTTTTAATAACTTGTTGCTCTTATTAATTATTAATCAAAAACTGAAAACTAGATGATTTTATGTCTTTTAGTTTTTGAGAAAATTGAAAAATTAATTTAGCCTAGGTATATCTTAATCCATATTCGATTTTTAGTAATCTTCAATTTTCTCGAGAACTAGTAGACATAAAATCATCTAGTGTATGTTGTTTGGTAGTGACCTTTTTGTTTATTCAGGTCAGTGACTGACCTGAAGCCCATTTCAACAACATTATAAAATCATCTAGTTTTCAGTTTTTGATCACAAACAAATAAGAGCAATGAATTCTAAAAAAAAAAATAGTAAATAATCTTAAGGTTTTGAAAAATTACACTTTAAACCATATTTTTAACTTTTTTTTTTACCAAATTTTGAGTTTAAAACAATTTTTTTCAAAAACTATGCATAGTTTTGACTTGATTTAAAAACAAGCTAATAGACAAAAGTGTTGGCTTTAAAAAAAGGTATAATACTTAATTGTAAGTATTACCGTTATTTTTTAACTATTTTTTCCCATTTTAAGTAATATTTTTTTTAAATTGCCCCTCCCCCTAAACGCAACCACTACCGCCAGCCAGACTGCCCAGACTCTAACCGAAAAAGCAAGTAAGACAACATATCAAAAAATTGACTGACCTAAAATTCTCGCTCGAAAACGTTGCGAGCTCCTATACTATTAGGTGTGGTTCATATTCAACATCGGCCCTCGAAATTTAGCCACCCTTTGTTTCTGACATAGCACAATCAGATTCCGAGCAATTCAATTTTTGTGCCGTAAACCTTTTTTGAGTGATTTAAAATCGATCAGTACATAATTTGCATTTCTTATCAGTAAAATATCCTTGCAAGCATGTTTTCTGGATTATGTACAATGATATACTCTACCACATGAAATTCCAAACTCTAGGTATTCACTATTTTTGGGCTAACAGAAACCCGAAAACACTGACCAATAATTTTGGAAACTATAAAGGAAAATACAATTTAGATCAATTTTTGAGCAACGAGGCCTATTACAGAACCAGTCAAAGTCACAATTGTATAATACGGACCGATTTTAACTTACATTTAATTATTCTTAAGCATTCTTCGATTAGGTTTTTATTCACCTATTTTTAAGTTTGCAAGCCTATCAATCAGTGACCTTTAGGGTCCGGCCACGCAATGAGCGACGAGCGACTGAGCGACCGAGCGACGAGTCGCTGAGCGACGCAAAAAAATTAGAACATATGAGATCGTATGGAGGCGGCCACATAAACCCTAAGCGACTGAGCGATTTATTAAGCGACAGAGCGACGTCGCTCTGTAATCAAATCTGTTTTAATTTTTCAATCGATCGCTGAGCGACGTAGAAAAAAGATGTGTACAATAAACACTGAAAGTTTAATTTCAGCTGTCCAAAAGCTGTTCGATTTTTCTCAAAATTTTACCAGATGTTGAAAACGTTATTCTTCGTTATACAAAAATGTTTTGGAGATAAAATCATTTTTTGTTCGTAAAATTTTCGAGGTGACACATTTTTTTTCAGTTTTTTTTTTTTGATTTAAAAAAAAAACCGTTTATTGAAATATTTTCCAAAAATTTATTGGTTTTGTATCACGTTACAATAAATAATACAAAATTGATTTCGAGGGTTAACCAAAATGTTCACCTTTTTTTAAATTGCTATGGTAAGAAAACCACCCACGCAATTTTCTTGAGAGCCCTTTCTGCATTATTATCTGTATAACAAAATTTATTTGGAGTCGATATCTCTACTATTTCTTGAGCTATGGACGACGAAAAAAACGTCGCGAACGTACGGACGTACAAACGCACGTACACACACAGACATCTCTCTTAAAATCTTTTATTTAGACTCTAGGGACCTTGAAACGTCGAGAAATGTCAAAATTTTTAATTCGACAAATCGGACCGATTACTTTCTATGGGAATATAAAAATGTCACCGATAAAGGGTGGGAAAAAGTTGGACAAATTTGTAATTGTTTTGTTAAGTTTTTATTTATTTAATCTTTAATTACAAATAGTGTTTTTTGTTCAAAAGATGGTACTGACATACGACAATATTGCAAAATCGATCTGGAAATCTGCAAAAATTCAGAAATAAATGATGAAATTCACCATAATTTTCCCTTTCACGATTTATGGGGTGTACACCAAATCTACGGAACCTCGATCTTATTACAGATCTATTTTTTCCAACTAATCGCTCAGCGACGTGTCGTTTAGTAAATGGCCACCCATCGCTCAGATTGGTCGCTCAGCAACTCGTCGCTCGGTCGCTCAGTCGCTCGTCGCTCATTGCGTGGCCGGACCCTTACATGGCTGTAATAACGAACACACTTTGTATCAAACGATTAAAATGATTTTTTTGATAGCCAAATAGATTAGACCATTTTTTTTTTTTTGGCTATCCTCATTAAAACTCAGAGCGATTTTTGGCAAAAGATAAAAACTTAATCAAAGCTTGCTTAACTTCATTAAAAATTTCATCATTTAAATTTAAATCGTTTTGCTGAGAACTTGTGACTGACCTATTGATTAAATCGCTAAAAATCATTTTATCTAAAACTCGTGGGAAATCATTTGATTTCGCCCTCATGTGCTATAAATAAGGCCACTTCAGATAACACTTGGAATCTATTTATGATAGTATTTTATTGTTTTATTTATGAAGATATTGCATGCGGGACATTCATTGTTTCATTTGTCAATACAATATTGTCGATTGAATTCGAACTTTTGTCTGTTTCTAAAGACTTAAGGTTCAAGGACATAAGTTAACAACCAGTTACATTTTCCGTTAGTTAAAAATAACAAGTTAAAACTTGTCTATGACAATGAGAATTTTATTAACAGAATATTTCACTACTGCTCTATTTCGCTGAATTTAAACTTAAGTGGTATGGCCGGGACATTAATTAAACGGTTTTTGTAAGCATTTTCCACAGAATAATTAAATTCAATATTGAAATTTCTCACAAGCCGAGCCACTGTAGTTTCCAACTCCATATCGACAATTCTCTTACCCACACAACTCCTTGGGCCATGACTAAGAGGCATGTACAAAAATGTATGCACCGGTGCGTATTGGGACTCTTCACTGCGAAGCCATCTCTCTGGAATAAACTCTTTAGCCTTGGGACAATATTGCTCGGTGTTCAGGAGGAAATTATGATTCAATATAATTTCTTGACCCTTCGGTATTTTATAACCACTCATGACAATATCTTCATTGTTGTAACGTATAGTTCCCGTTCCAATGGGATAAAGTCTCATACCCTCTTTAATTGAAGCACGAAGATATGGCATATTTTTCATATTCTCAATAGTGAGAAGAGAATTCTTATGCGGCATAATTGTACGAAGTTCTTGACGAATTTTTTCTTGTTTATCAGGATTTTTGGCAATACACAACAGAATTCCAGCCAAAGTACTACTTGTCGTATCGACTCCAGCCATTAGCAGATCCGAAGCCATTACTTTGGCTACATTTCTATCGATTTTCAAAAGTTTTTCCAAAACACTTTTTTCCTCGTTTTCTCGTCGAGGAGTTTTATCGTTCTCAATTCGCTCAATTGCCTCGTTAATGTATTTTATGCTGATCTCCGTAAGTGTTTCGTAATTTTTCATCATCTGATTAAATTTCTTCGTTTTGATATACTTCCATATGGGTGGACCCATGTCCAGGACTACTGCTAATTCGAAGAAACTCCGAAGACTCTCGAATATCAATTTCGCTTCGTTATCATTTCGATTCTTGCGTATAAGCCCGAATTGTCGATTTAAGGCAATTACAGCGACTGATTCGAAGGTCAGACGATTGATTTCATCTTCAAAGGTGTCGGGTACTTCCATTGTCTTTGGATCACGAATTTCTCGAATTCTTTGAAGATATTTTTTTGTATATTCTTGTTATTTTTTAATTTGCAAAATTTACCTACCTCTCAAGGAACTCATCGCTAACTGCTAGCATATTGTTAAGGTATAGTTTGGCATTTTTTGGTTGCATCAAAATCGGATTGACCATACTTCGAAATCTTGCCCAAGCTTCGTCGTTTCTTTTTAAGAAAAGTGTACATTCGTCAAAAATTTCCTCAACGCAATATGAATGGATATTTGTAACTTACGATCCCACAAGTCCAATTTCACCGCCAAACATATTTTTTCTATGAACTTTTCTGTAGTAAGTCATTGTATCTAGTCCCCTGCGATAAGGCCAAACACCTTCCGAACGTAAAACAGTTAACATGTCTTCCGGATTGTATGACATCAACATATTTGGACGTCCCAGAAATCCTGGCAGCACATACAGATCGCCATAGATTTCTCGACTTTTATTAATGAATTCATTTATTGGTTTCTTATAAAATAGTCCTTTTGAAAACATAAAAATAAACAAAGTTTACAAATCAAACAAGAGCAGCAAGAACTTTTAACACACATACCTCCTGGTAAAAAGCTTCGAATTAATTGAAATTTTGTTGGACCCGGAACACTTTTGAACGGTTTTGCTTGCTCCCATTCATGAATTCTAGTTGTGTTTTCATCAGAAACCTTTATAAAATAAAATGAACGAATGTTCTTTTCATTGATAAGAAATGTAACTTACTTTTTCAATAGTATGAGTAATCGAACGCAATTGCCGTAACTGGCATATTTGCAAGTTGTTTTGTATAACATAGACTTTTCGGTACATTGCTTAGCAAGGTTAATGCTTAATGCTAGACTAGACTGACACTGAATATTTCTATTTACACAGCAATGAACTTCATTAATATATCTACTCTGCAGAAAGCTTTAAAAAGCTTTGTTTTATTTTGTGTACCTAAACAAACAACGATCAGCTGTGCTGATTATTTTGTTGGTTAAACATAGTTATAAAAAACTTTTTAGGTATATCTGTAGCATTTATATACAGGGTGTCCCATAAGTAATGGTCCAAACTGTATATGCTGAATGGTCAAGAGTCATGACCTACCAGAATTTGGTAACTTGTCTATACCGCATCCCAACGGTTTTGCAGTAACGGTTGTTTGAATGAAATTTTCAAAAACACCTACTTTTAGTCACAATGATTTTTGTTTTTAGATACTATATGTTAATTTTTTTTCAATTTTGAATAAACATTCCATATTTTTGCATTTAAAAAATTTCAATTTTCGGCACTATTTTGCAAAATATTTATAGCTAAAATCATATTCTTATCAAACTTAATTTTTTTAAATAATACTATAAGACAGCTTTATTAAAAAAAAATCATATTACACAATACTGGTTATCGTTTTTTAAAACTTGTTTGATTTTTTAGCTTTTCAAAAAAGTATAAAACATCACAAAGCTAGCTTTGGTTCAAAAGTTACAAGCATTTCAATTTAATAAGTCACGATTTAAAAAACAAATATAAAAAGAAAAGAATTTTGTATTATTACATCACCAGAGACATCTTGTTTCCAATTCATTGAATTAGGCTCATCATGTGAGTACCCCCAAACAGCGTTACCACTTCTCAAAAAAAGTGGAAGTAGATTTTAGGAAAAAAGTGAAGTAGATTGAGAAAAATGGAAGTAGATTTCAAAAATTAACTGTTTCATATTATTCTACATATTTTTAAATTACATTATTTCAATAAAAAAAATTAAAAAAAAAAACTAGAATTATTTAAGCCTTCATATCATATAATTCAATATGTTAATGTAACATTTCTTAAATTAATTCTTGGTTGTTGGCAACAAAAACGCAAAGATTGGGCTCGTGTTGGTCAAATGAAATGACTTTAGGATGTTTTGATTGCAAAGGACGAGTTCTAAAAGAAATAGTTATTGTAATCGTAAAAAAAATGTCAGTACATCAACAAACCTTTTATAATAAAATGATTTAAATTCATGAAAATCATGAAAATAAAATAAATATGATCCAGCAATTAGTGTTCATATATGCGTTTCGAACCGGTGCAATGGTTGGGCTCATCAGAAGATGACCATTACACCTTGTCTTGACGCATATTTTCTCGAATAAATCGAGATAATTCACAGTTGCTCTAAGTAGCTCGGATTATATGGTATCTCGATTTATTCGAGAAAATATGCGTCAAGACAAGGTGTAATGGTCATCTTCTGATGAGCCCAACCATTGCACCGGGGCGAAACGCATATATGAACACTAATTGCTGGATCATATTTATTTTATTTTCATGATTTTCATGAATTTAAATCATTTTATTATAAATAACAGTGTTCAGGAAAAAAAAAAGCTATTTGACTTTTAACAGTCAAATATTTCTTTTTCAAACCTTTTATCTTTGTTTTTGGACAACTTGAAAATATGTTTTCATATTGAAAACAAAACATCAAATCCAAAATAATACTAGAGCACAACTTAACACAAATAACAATAACAAACAAAAAAGAAATAAAATGCACGACTGGTTCGCATGAACTCGCTCATGTATCCAAAAAAGTTTGTTTAAAACTATTTCCTGTATTTTAAGAATTAAATTGTACTTGCCAAAAAATTTTGTTTTGGAAAATGTAAAAGCTATTGGATTATTTTTTTAAATATGTATTTTAAAATGGTTTTTGAATTTTAGTTTAAAAATATTTTTTGGTATAGTTTTGAACTTATTATTAGGCGTCTTGCATTTTAATTTTGTAAAAAATGATGACCCGTTTTCAAGATATCAAATTTCGAAAAAAAATAATATTTGTTTTTAAATTAAAAATAAAAACAATGACATTTTTGGCAGAAAAAAAATAGTTTACTTCTTAGGAAAACTTAAAAACAAAATAACGTTTCCATATGGGGTACCCTTCTGGAGCAATACAAAAATATTTTTTTATATTGAAAGTAGCCAAACTAAGAACACAAATTTTAGCAAGAATTAAAAAAAAATATATCGGTTTGTTTTTGAAAAAATTCGAATTATCGATTTTTGACCGTACAAATTTGTATTGGGACTACTGTTATTTTTAATTTAAAAAAAAAAAAACAGGAAAGACATACAGACAAACCGACAAAATCCGGGGACCCAATTTTTTCCACTTCTCTACAATCGTAATGTCATGTTTGATTAAAATCTGGAATTCGAATTCGTTTACGAATGCAAAACTTGCCATACAGGTCCTATATGTCGAAAGTAAAAATGACAAAAGGGTTAAACTAGAATACATTAGATAAAACGGAACCTCACCGGAAATCGAGCGATTTTTAATTCTCTAAAAAATTTTGAGACTACATACAAGAGTGATAAGGAGAAGAAGTATGTAGGTAGAAACACAGATTTTAAAAATGAAGTAGATTTCAATATTTTGATGATGGTGCGAAGTAGGAAGTAGATTTTTAATTTATTTAAAAAAAAAGAAGTAGATTCTTCAATTGAAGTAAAGTGGTAACGCTGCCCCCAAACTAATTTTTTGTTTAGTTTAGTACAAGCAGCAATGGCGACCTTTTTCCTTATCAAGCAGCGCTTCTTAACGACTACTACTACGTATAGTACTTGTACTAACGCTTTTATTATTTTAACCGGAAATAATATGGCTGTTTGTATTATCGCCGTTTTTAAACCAATGAAGTTGTTAAGCTATAATAGTGCGGTACTTTATTTATTTCATAAAAAAAAAATAATTTAAGAAAATAACTAAAAATGTCTTACACGTCACGTGAATATGCTATGATGCCTTTTATTTATGGCGAATGTGGCGGAAATGCAAGAGCAGCAGCAAGGAAGTATGCAGAAAGATATCCAAATGCTTCAAGTCCTGACCATCGGGTATTTATAAGAGTTCATAATTCTTATATGGAAGGTATAATCCATGGCAGTGGAAGGAGTGGAAGGCCCCAACACCATTTTAATGACGAAGTTGTGTTGAGGGAAATTGAAAATAATCCAAGTACTTCTACTAGAGCCATTGAGGGAACAACTGGGATACCCAAATCTACTGTTCAGAGGATTCTGAAGCAGAACAACATGACCTGCACCCTTTTCACCTGCAGCGTGTCCAGGCCTTCCAAAGGATTACCCTAAAAGAGTTCAGTTCTGCCAAATTATGATCGATAAAAGCCGAGAATATCCTGATTTCGTTGACAAAATTTTATGAAGTGAAGAATCATCCTATAAACAAGATGGATATTTGAATATGAACAATATTCACAATTGGCAGGAAGAAAATCCATACATTTAATACGAGAAGGAAGATCTCAATACCAATTTAAAATTAATTTGTGGTGTGGAATTTTAAATGGGCAAATCATAGGACCCTTTGAATAGCCCGACACAATAAATAGTGAAAATTTGAGTAAATGAGTGATACTAAGTAGACGTGCGTGAGTTAGCAGCCAGTAAAGTTTTTTTTTTTCTTAGCCTCTAAATTACTTGCCAAGACTTAAAAATTAGTACAAAACAATTATTTTGTTTTTCTTCAAATTGGACTGTGAAAATAAATCAAAAAAAACATATTTTATATTCTTTTTATTGAACTTTCTGTGGCTACTTCTTGTAATTCGAAGTTCATAATTTCTTTGTTGTCAGTGCTCAAATACGTTCATTTAACTTGAGTGAATCTTGAAACATACACTTTAAACTTTTACATAAACAATCATAAACAAGCAAAATCGTAAATACACCACCGAAAGGTACGCCGTTATCATCACCAGCACTGAAACAAAAAACTATTGACAACACAGGGGAAATATGGACCAAACTGGAGGAGGCTCTTCTCAAACAAAGTGAGTCTATCACATCTTCTCTTACCTTAAGAACTGCTGAATCTGAAGAGCGATTGTCGAAACAAATTGATGCTGACATAGCCACACTCAAATCATCGTTTGAAGAAATGAACAAACGAATAAATATTATTGAAACACAATTAAACGATCTACGCACTATTAAACACGAAAATGATAAACTTAAAGAACAACTTAAACAACAAAATGAAGCCATAATTAATATGATGGAACGTATGAAACAAACTGAGGAAAAATTCCAACAAAAAGAAATTTGTAGTGATGCACTTATACAAGGTGTTCCTTTCTTACCGACGGAAAATCTTAAATCTATGTTTGATCACTTATGATGTGGTCAAGTTTTTGAATTTCAACCACCTTCAATAACAAGCATTTTCCGCCTTAAACCGAACAAAAATAATAACACACATGCACCGATTGTTGTTAAATTTTTTTCTCCGATTGATAAGAGCACCGTATTGCGATCTTTAGCTAACTTAACTACCGAGCAAAAACAAAACAACCACTAAGTCTTCGAGATCTTGGTTTCAATGACAACAACAACTCTGCAATTTTCATTCATGAATGTTTAACTGTGAAAAATCGTTCTCTGTTACAATACGCACTTAAACTAAAGAGAGATGATAAACTGTTTTCTGTTTACACATTGCGTGGACTTGTTCATGTAGCTAAGAGATGTTTCTATGCTCCTCGACTTAACCCTTCATTAGCCGGTCATAGACTTTGGAAAAATTTAAAAGAAATTGGTGTTGGTAAGCACTTCAACAGTGTTTCTACTATCATTGATTGTGATGAGCTGAATACCAATTTTACATCCCTATCATCATTTGAGTTCAATGATAGCGCAGAGTTTTCTAAATTTTTAAAAACTTACATCTTCTCTACAAGGGGCTTTAGCTTCTCAGTAATTGATGATGAAGTTGTTCTAAAAACCTGTTTATCTATTAAATCAAACTCAATAGCATTTGACGAAATCCATCCCGTGTTTGTGAAGGCAACTCTACCGAGTACATTGAGATATATAACACATCTTTTCAACACTATTCTCATGACTGGAGTTTTTCCTACCGTCTGGAAACGTGTTAAAATTGTTCCTGTTCCAAAAACCCGAAATGAGTATCGGCCAATAGCCATATTGCCATATTTATCCAAAGTTTTTGAAAAAATTATGAACACACAAATGCGGCAATATCTAAAACGTAACGACATGCTATGTCCCAAACATAGTTGCACTACTGCCCTTATAAATGTCGTCGAAGAAATAAGAGAAAGTGTAGATAAGAATTTCGTGTCTTTTCTCACTCTTTTGGATTTTTCCAAAGCCTTTGACACTGTTAACCACCGTAATTTATGCATCAAATTAAGGGATGAGTTTCAATTTACATCATCATCAGTGAGACTTATTTTCCCATATCTTAGTCCTAGACACCAAGCAGTAGTTGCTAACAACCAAATTTCAAGTTTTCTTCGGCTAACACGAGGTGTTCCCCAAGGGTCTATTTTGGGCCCATTACTTTTTACCATGTATGTTAATGAGCTCCCGTCTCTAAGCTTTAACTCGTCCATACATATGTATGGCGATGATGTACAGCTTAGGTACAGTTGTCCACTGGGGTTGTTTGAAAATGGTATTGTGGAGATAAACGAAGATCTTAATAAGATATTGCTCTGGTCTCGATCAAACGGACTTTGCTTAAATCCTACTAAGTCAAAATGCTTAGTCATTTCAAAAGACCCTACAGACACATCTTGCTTTTCTCCAATATTACTCAATGATAACCCTATTAAGTTTGTTGACTCAGCCAAGAATCTTGGAGTAGTATTCAATAAGACACTCACTTGGCAAAATCATATACAACTTATCATAGGTAGAGTGTACTTAGGCTTACGTATGTTATGGACCACCCAAAGAATCACTCCAATAAAAACAAGAATGATACTTGCTAAGTCGCTGCTTATTCCGCTTTTATTATTTGGGTGTGAACTATTTAGTAATTGCGATTCCAAGCACAAAAGGAAACTTAATGTTGTCTATAATAGTGTGACAAGATATATTTTTGGACTACGGAAATATGTTCACATTTCCTCATATGCAAGATTAATATATGGTTTTTCTCTTGATAGCCTTTTCTCGTTTAGAACCTTAATAATTTTCAATTTCAATTTTAATTTCTTTCTTTATTGTAAACAATACACTAAGACAATGTCTTTTATAGTATTTGTACTTTGGTTGAACAATTAAAGTGCTGTTTGATTCTATATACAATAAGATAATACTTAGGCTGCTAAAAATATTTTTTTTTTGTTTTTTTTTTTTATATATACTTTAATTTAATAATACATATAAGACTTTTCCTCTCTTCGTCTTTCCTATTTCCCCCTTAACATCCTAGTTGTTCGAAAAATGTTTAAAAACCTCGGTCTTGAAACTTACTGCATCCGTTATCCTCTTAATGCTAACCGGCAAAGAGTTAAAAAGGCGAATGCTGTGAACGAAGAACAACCGTGAGGAATTTAGATATCTAAAAGTTGGAATAACTAGATTATTTGTTCTTGACGATGTACAGAACTCAATTTTTCATAAAGGTACTCAGGTGTTCTTGTGTGAATAATTCTGTGGAGAAAGATACAATTACGGAAATTTACGTATTCGACCATAGTGCACTTAAGAATTTTTTTGCTGAAAGCAGAGATATGGTCATATCGGCGAATACCATAAATGTAGCGAGTCATGTCATTAAGCGCCACACGTAGTTTGTATTCAGATAAAGAATCCAGTTTCGGATACACGACTTCAGAAAAGGAAATGATTGGTACGAGTAGAGTTCTCATAAGACGAAGTTTTGTTTCTTGAGGAGTAAAAGAATTAGATACCCATAGTTTTCTTAAAGTTCCGTAAATACGTGCAATGACAGAATTTATATGGTCTTTGCAATAGATATCCCTAGAGATTTTGAATCCAAGACTGGTCACAGAATCTACAAAACTAACATGGGCACTATTCAAAGTAATCGAAGGTAGATCTCTATGGTTGTATGTCTTCTTAGAAATCAGTAGGGCTTGACTTTTATTGGGATTGAGCACTAGACCATTTTCCTTAGCCCAGTTAGAAATTCTCTCAAGATCTTCATTAACGCGAAAGACAAGATCCTCTATTAAACCAATTCTACGTGAGAGATAAATTTGTATATCATATGCATACAGATGAAAAGAGACGTGCTCACAAACCGAAGGCAAATCGTTGATAAAGGCACAAAACAAAATTGGCCCCAGAATAGAGCCTTGTGGCAAGCCCATCTTCAAGTACGTATGTGCTGAAAAATTGTTTCCAACACATACACGCTGAGTTCTGTTACACAAATAACTACCAATGAGACGAACAGCTGAATTCGAAAACCAAAGTAGTGCTCAAGTTTTTGACAAAGAACTCGATGATCAACTTTGTCAAAAGCCTTCGAGAAGTCCAATAGGCACAGTACTGAGATATTGTCTTTATCGTATTCGAGTCTTATATCCTCTAAGATCTTTACCATTGCTGTAGAGCAGGAATGGTTAGCTCTAAATCCAGATTGGTATGGAGACAGCAATCTTTTGGACGTAAAATGGTCAATAATTTGTTTAGTAAGGATTTTTTCGAGAACTTTGGACATGCAAGTTGAAATGCTTACTGGCCTGTAGTCGGCGAGTTCGGAAGGTGTGGGCTTTTTCGGAACAGGAATTATCCTGGCTGCTTTCCACGCAATAGGAAACGTAGAAGTGACAATACAGTGATTAAAAACATGAGTGAGAGCGTTAATCAAGCAGGGTAGGACAAGCTTCAAAAATCTTAGCGGAATACCGTCTTCGCCTATAGCTTCGGACCTCAAGGATTTAAAAGTGCGTATAATTTCGTCTTCAGTTACCGTCTCAAAGCAAAAATCGTTAACTCCATCATAAAGTAAGCCAGCCTTGGGCTCAAAGCTAGTAGCTAATTGATTTGTTTGAGTAAACTGATTGTTGAGGTCATTAGGATCAAGTTCACATTTAGAAATTGGCTTTTTACCAATACCAATGTCACGAAGATTTTTCCAGAGCTGTTTAGAAGAAAGATTTGTATTGAGTTTCGAGGCGAAAAAGTTACTTTTGGCGCAACGGGTAATGAGAGTTGCTTGATTACGAAAGTAGCAGTATTGTCACCAAGTTGTAGGATTTGGAGAAGGCCGCCACTTGAGGTAGTATTTTCTGCGACTTTTAATCGCATTCTTTACTTCAAAGTTGTACCATGGACATTTCTCGTTTTGAATTCTTACCGTTTTTAGAGGAACATGCGTTTCGAACAATTGGTTGTAGATGAAGTTTAGTTTGTTATCTACATGCACTAAATTGTAACAATCACTCCAGGCCACTCTGCTGGCATCAATATAAAAAGCTTCTACATCGAGGGCTTTAACATTTCTAAAAGTAAATGTGGAAGGAGCTTGGAAATGAGAGAAATCAATACCATAAGTACAAAAAACTAAGTCGTGGTCTGATATTCCATCAAAACATAATTGATCATTGAGAATAATGTTTGTTGGTTCAGATACAATAATGAGGTCAAGTAGGCTTGGGGAACAATTTGGAGCGTATCTAGTTGGGTATTTATTGATAACATTAAGACCTGAACCAGCAATAGCGTCAAGAAGTTGAAATGAAGTAGAGTCCCTTTTAAGTAGATCAACATTGAAGTCACCACAGACAATTAT
Source organism: Eupeodes latifasciatus (assembly GCA_920104205.1). NCBI lineage: Eukaryota > Metazoa > Arthropoda > Insecta > Diptera > Syrphidae > Eupeodes > Eupeodes latifasciatus. The sequence goes on along the minus strand of OV049924.1, from coordinate 385,371,766 downwards.
GTGTTCATATGATATAATGAAAGATTCTAGTGCTGTGAAGAAAGGAGTGAATGAACAGGTTCTTTTAGGGTTGTAGACACATGCTAGCAAACATTTTGTATTCGAATCAGAGATTTCTACTATAATGAATTCTATGCCATTATTATCTGACCTGGATAATATTTTACATTTTAGACTCGATCTACAATAAATTGCAACACCACCGCCCGTTGTAGAAGTGACCCTATCATTCCGTATTAGGGTGTAGTTACTTAAATTACGAATGTGGTCAGGAATTTCAGGATCAAACCAGGTCTCACTCACACAAATAACATCTACTTTTGTACCATCGAAAACAGTTTTTATGTAGTCAAATTTTTGATCATTCAAACTTCTAGCATTAAAGTGGCATACCTTAAAACCAGACCTCGCTTTAGATAAATAATTCAACACTAGTTGTGCGGATTTGAACTCAGCATTGCCATATACAGCATTATAAAACTGTGACATTAAATTTTAAAATAACATTTAGAGTAAACAGAAAGCACCAAAGAGAACAGTAGCAGCAAATAACAACCGAAGTAGGGAAATTCCCGGAAATAAACAATAAATAAATGGAAAATAAATGCTCCACAATGTCATGCAAACACGACAACCGACGTACCTTTACAACAGAATACTTTTTACACGCTCTAATGGAAGCAGCGATCTGATACCAATACGCTACTCCTATCTTGTTTCGAGCCGTCAATTTTTTGTTCACGCGGTTCGGTTGTGGAATTCCCTACCTCAAACTATAAGGATGAAGGCTGCACTACTCGGTTTAGGATAAGACTTTTGAGGCATTGCGATGATTTTAATCTTTTTTTTTTGTATACTTTAAAGGTGTTTATAAGGTATTATAATAAAGTCCATTAATCAAATCTTTTTCATTAATTAAATAGTATAAAGTAGTTTTGTTTATATTAATGTTTTTTTTTCTAATCCTCTTGTTTAAAATTTAGTATTCATTCATTTCATGTAAACCAATTGTAAAACTGAAGCTTGTACTACCTTAAAAGATATTGTATCTTACTGTGCAAGACTAAATAATATGTAATAAATAAATAAATAAAATAAATTATTTAGAATTTTTGGAAAACAGAATCTGTGTATTATTAGATGATATTCCTCTCGCCCTGCTCCAGACCATGTGGTTTCAGCAAGATGGTTGTCCAGCCCATTATAGAAGAAATGTCAGAAGATTTTTGGACAGAACTTTATCCGAGCGATGGATCGGTCGTGGTGGAACAATAACATGGTCCCCTAGGTCACCGGACTTGAATCCACTAGATTTTTTTTATTGGAGTTACGTAAAAGAGAAAGTTTTTTCCCAGCCCATACGCAGTGTTACTGAACTTAGGCAGAAAATTGAATCTGCGGCTGAGGAAATAAGAAGCTGAGGGCATGCTAGACGTTTGAAACGACAGTAGTTTTAAAACGTTGTCGAGCAGGAGAAGGGCATTTCGAACAATTGCTATAAAAAAATATGCGTAGAGATACACCTTTTTTTTTAACTTCCGAACAAAATTAAACATCTTCCTACCTCTTATGATCATGCTATCCAAAATTCTGGCCTCTTACTAAATTCAAATCCCTGTTTTCAAAATGAAACAAATAGTTTCATAAACTGCATTCAACCAATTTTGTGTTCGATTAATAATGTTGGAATGCGGTATAGACAAGTTACCAAATTCTGGTAGGTCATGACTTGACCATTCAGCATATACAGTTTGGACCATTACTTCCCTAGTGGCACAAGTTATTGCCAATGTGTTTTACATAGAGTTTGTAGGACAATGTTGTAACCAAATTAGCGCGTTAACCCACTTGATTTAAAACAAGTTGATTTTATTTCGGTTGCATTAAGGTGTTTATATATTTTATTTCAGTTTTTGCTTTATATTTTTAATTAAATGATGTCATTTACAATACTATTAAAACTGAATTATAACTAAGGTAAAATGTTCTACTTATGTCATGCAAGCTCAAGCATAAGTTATATAAATGTTTTTGTAAGCTTATATACTTGTTTTGTTTGTGTCATTTACATTATTGAAACAATTCTTAAGTTGTTGTAGAATTTAATTTATGTTCTAGAAACTAATTGTCAGTTCATGTTTATGTTGGCGTTGTATTTAATACCAAAAATTTGTTTCAAAAAATATTTTGAATGTTTTAATTAAGTTTTATTATTGAAATCTTATTATTTGTATTTATAATGATGTTTGATAAAATTTTTAAGGCAGATAGAATTCTTAAATTAAACTATTACTTTTGTACTACTTAATTTTACTGTTTTTAGTTGTTTTCGAAATCAAAATCACAAACAAATATCATTTTTATCTAAAATATGGGTATTGTACCTCGGAAAAACTCATGCGCCACCCAAATAAAATCTGGTTCAATATCTCTTTTGCAACATTAATTGCAACAGCATCAGATCATCGAAATTATTAACCACTTCTTAAAACTCCTCATAGTGCTTTGCGTAATAGGCAACTGCTTGTAGCCAAGTTCCCCACCTGGTAACAATAGGCTGTGGTGGAAGAGGTGTTAAAGGGTACTTTTGTTTAAAAAGTTCCACGCGAGATGGTGCCTTTAAAAATATTTGTTTTCGGTTTGCCACCAATAAATCAACATTTTTAAAATAACTTTGCATTTCCTCTGCAACTCGATGCAGTGCATGAGCTAAACACGTTACATGTATCAACTTCGGATAAAAGAGTTTTAACCCTCTAGTTGCTTTAAACATGTATGGTGCCGCATCGGTTAAAAATAAAATGCACGACTGGGTCGCACGAACTTGCTCCTGTATGCAAAGAGTCTGTTTAAAAAAGCACCTATATAAGATTTAAAATTATACCTTTAAAACAAGTTTGTCTTCAAAGATTTAAATGCTATTCGATTTGTCAAAAAAACCGCGCGATTCATCCCAAGACACAACTCATCCTAGGACAACTCATCCCGGAAATGAATTGGTATTTACAATAGTTATAGTTATAAACAATACATACATATGTACCAAATGCATTATCTAATTTGGATAAAAGATAGTAATCCTATAGTAAGCCCTATCATGAATTCCATCGTAGTCGGAATTTTTACGAATCCCGAAAAACTGTATCATGAAATCCGTTCGTAATGCAAAATTGTATGAGATTTTCCACTACGAACGGATTTCATGATATAGTTTTTCGGGATTCGTAAAAACTTCCGATTACGATGGAATTCATGATAGGGCTGAACATAATAAAAGTTTTGTCAATGTAATGCGCTCTTTCGGGCTCATGTATAAGATTTGATCTGGTGAGATGGGAGGGGATTACATTTAATGCAGTTAAAATAATTTAAAAAAAAAACTATTTTAAGATTCAAAACTTTACCTGAAAAATAAGTTTGTCTTCAAAAATTTAGATGCCATTTTATAAATCAAAAAACCCTTGATTTTTCAAAATTTTTTTTTGAAAATCGTTAGAGCGGTTTTTTTTTAAATTAATTTTTTATATATAAAATTTTTAAATTTTGTTCTAAAAATATTTTTGGTATGCAGTTGTTTAGTGATTGTAAATATACGCTCTACATTTGAATTTCGTAAAAAAATGTTGACCCGTTTTTGAGATATAGAATTTTGAAAAAAAAAAATTCAATATTTTTTAAAAAATCCAAAAAATAAAAAATTTCACTTTTGATAATCAAATATTGTTAAGGCAATATAAGAGCTTATTCAGAAAAAAAATTATTGAAATCGGTTGATAAGTTGCTGAGACAATTAAGAAACAAAATAACGGTTCTATGAGCGGTACCTTTCCTGAGCAATACAAAAATATGTTTTTCTTATGAAAAGAAGCCAAGTTTAAAAATAAAATTTTAGAGAAAATTTAAAAAAAATCTATCGGTTTGTTTTTGAAAAAATTCGAATTTTCGTTTTTTGGCCAAAAAAATTGTATGGGGGCCACTGTTAGTTTTGGTCTTAAAAAAAAAATGAAAAAAACGCCTAACGCGAATCTGCTGAAAACCTTAACTTCCAAGTTTGAACTCAATCGACCCAATGGTTTAGGCTGTAGGAGCGTGGACAGACAGACAAAACAGACCGGACGGAATCGCGGGACCCACTTTTTTCGACTTCTCTACCATCGTAATATCAAGTTTGATTAAAACCTCGAGTTCGAAATTTTGCACGAATGCAAAACTTGCCATATAGTTCCTATATGTCGCAAGTAAAAAAGAAGAATTTGTTTGTATTTTCACTTTGAAAATTGATGTTTTTTTAATTTTATGTCCATTTTTTTTAAATATAAAGGAACAATATGCATATATTATAAAAATATGCAAAAATATGCAAAATATGCATTTATAGTCAAATATACAAAAATATGCACTAACGATTGAATGCCATTTTAAAGGAAAATTAATGATTCTTAAAGATAATTTGTTCGCTTGCTTCTAAAGTTTGTCAAAGAAAATATGCATTTGCATGGAAATCCTAGCCCTACTTATCAGTTATAGAACTGAATTTAAAAATGTTAGCAATATGAATATAACATAGATATAATAACTTGTAATTATTTTTTGTCGCATTGTTTTTTAAGCAAACTTTTTTTGTTGTTTCGATATGGTTGTAACTAAATAAAAAAGAAAAAAGCAAAATAATCATGCTTTCAAAGCGAACAGAGTTGCCGAAGAGTTATTTTGGTATTTTATATAAATATAATTTTTTGTATATATTGGCGCAGCAAAAAATCGCATAATCGTTATAATCTGTGGTGTTTTCATAATTTTTCGTTGAAATTTCTTATCAGAACACAATTCAAAGTAATTGTGTACAGTTTTTTTTAATTATACCTAATAATAATTAGATGCAATAAATTTCATATTATATTTTATTACATAAATGTGATAAATAATGAACGATTTAGAACAATTTTCAGTTATAAAATAAAATTGTAAGCTTTTGCCATATCCGAAACTGGGTGTGGCAATTTAAAAACACCCCTACAAATTCCTGAAAAACATTTTTTCTTATTGTTTCTTTTTCATTCAAACATTTTTTTATCCTCCCTGATAAATAAATAAAAACATTTTCTAAAACAACGCTTAGTTTAACTTTGACCATTAATGGGTTAATTTTTCCACTCTTCACAGCAATAGCGCTCAAATTGTCACAAAATAGATAGTTTGCACCAAAACACATTTTTTTCTCATCTTTCAACCATTCAAATGTCATATTTCAATACCAAAGTTAGTAGGTACAACAAAAAAAATCCACATGCGATTTTTAATTTTTCAGCGGCAACTCTACTAAACTACACGCATATTAAGTAATGGCGCGGCGTCTTAAATATTTCTATTAGGCATTTTCCAAAATGTATATATTCTGAACATTGCAAAAATCTAAATACAATACCCTAAGAACAAAAATTACCTGCTTTAATGTTTGGTTTTTAAAATGTTTTAGAACGGTTTCCATATGGTAAATGAGATTATTAATAGTATTACAACATAACGAAAAACAATAACGTAATTGTAACGTTGTTGGAACATTACGTATCACGAGAGTGTAAAAAAACACTTGTCATCTCTTTCATTTCAACTTAGTACTTTATTTTATTTTCCATTATTTCGCGTTTTATTAAATTAAATTTTCACTGAAAAAAAACCAAAACTTATTTCACAAGTGAAGGAAAAATTGTAAACATCCAAATGAAGTTTATATCATTCATACTTGATTTAGTTTTACCTTCATTATAAAAATATTCGATTAGTTTGATGTATTGATGTTTTAAAAATATTTCTGTGAAAAAACATTTTTTCGTTAGTTGAAATTATCAAATTCAAATGTAAAACAATAACTAAACATCAATGTTTATGTTAAAACCCGATCCTACAAACCATGTGAATTATTTCCTCACTTATAAAAAGAGTTGAGTTTTAATAAAACGTAATGTTATTAATTTATTATAAAGTCTTCATAATATCGTTGACTGAACTTATTGAAAATAATATTTTAAGGCCGCAATTTGTTTTAAACATAATATTAATTCATTGTAAAAACAAAAAATAATATATTATAATATTGTTATAAAACAGTTTCCAGAGCATGTTTTATTTCAGATGTAACAACGTTTAAGCCTGGAAATATTAAAACAGAAGCTTAGAAATATAGGTATAACTTTTTTACAACCTTCGACTAACCAACTTTTTAATAATAATTAAGCAACAACTGGTATTTTTGTATACCTACTAACAACTTTAACTGAAATATAATAGTTTAAAAACGAGTTAAATCAAAATGTTACAAATATTTTTCGATTTACAAGATCAAAACAGTTTTGTAACCATACATGTTGCAGATTACTCCTATATAACTCAAAAATAACACATTTTTGTTATAAATCGAATTCTGTGCTACTAGGGTTATGGGACACCCTGTATATAAGTTATTATGTAGTCAGAGGTGCATTTATAAATCAAAAAATTTAAGATTGTTTGTCATTAAACATAACGAACGTATGTTAAAAACACAACAAACAAATTGATTAGTATTTTTTTTTATCATATCATTAGCTTAGGTTCGCAGCGTTCGATGGCGGGCGGAAGACTTGATTAAAGATAAGGCCTGTGTAGTTCTGCATGGACGCGTGCAAACATATGACGTTTGGGTGGGCATTAATTTTATTTAAAACTATATGGACTAGAAAGTGAGGCAAGATAACATTCTAGTTAGCTGAAATGAAAGAGGGGCTTTCATTTAGCGCTTTTTTTCTCTTGATATATCAAACAAAGTGTGTCAAAGATATCGATTTTTTTAAATTAATTAATTAATTGATTAATCAAGCGTAATGATATCAATATGTATGAATAATAACTTCGCTTGAGGCTATGGTTTGTAGATTATTTACATCGACTCTGAAAACCTTAAAACCTATTAAGCACACTCAAGGGCATTTCGTTACCCTTGCTAAGGTAAAGACACAGTTTGAGGGAGCGAGAATTTGAATCGAGGCATCAGTACAGACGGGACCTTAATTTCTGAATACTGGAATAACAAAGAGAGAAAGAGTGTGCTAAAATATCCTCCATTCGTATAGTACGGCTAAAGAACGAATCTCTGAATGAAAGTAGATTGATGAGCATTCCTGAAGGCACGAGTACGCCAATAAAAAAAAGTAAGACAAGATACATTAAGACGGTTTTCTAGCAAGGTAAATGAATCAACGATTTTCAATCGTTACCAATCATTTTGAACCATCTTCTTTCAATACTGTCCAAGTACAGCAAAGTCGACGAAATGATTCCCTATTCCTTAAAGGAATTAAATAATTAACTTCTAGCAAATTTTATTTTATTATTATATTTTAACATTATTTTAAATAAATTTAACTAATTTTCTTTTAATTTTCAACTTCACTCATTTTAAATTTAAGCGGTATTGCTGGAACGTTAATCAGGTGGTTCTTGAAAGCTTTTTCAGTTGAATAATTAAATTCCATATTGAAATTTCTCACCAATCGTGAAACTGTTATTTCTATTTCCAATTCAACAAGTCGCCTTCCCACACAACTTCTAGCTCCATGTCCAAATGGAACATACATAAATGGATCAATTGTACCGTGATTACCTTTTTCTTCACGTAACCATCTTTCTGGCAAAAACTCCTTTGCCCTTGGAATGTATCTATCCTCCATGAGTAATAAATTATTGGCAAGTAAAATGTCCTGATTCTTCTCGACTTGATAGCCACTCAAAATAATTTCCTCCTCATTTGTACGCATGATACCCAAAGAAATCGGGTAGATGCGCATGCCTTCTTTGATGCAGGCCCTTAAGTAGGGCAAATTTTTCATACTATCCAGGGTTAGCAGTGAGTCCTTTTGAGGGAGGATCGTGCGTAATTCTTGGCGTAGTTTTTCTTGTTTCTCTGGATTTTTGGCGAGGCAGAGAAGAATACCTGTCATAGAAGTACTGGTTGTATCGACTCCAGCCATCAGAAGATCCAAGGCCATTACAATTGCTATTTTCTTGTCAATCTTGAGGAGTTTCTCCAAAATACTCTTCTCTTCGTCTTCATCGACCTTAGCTCTTGAAGTATCACTTTCAATCCTCTCGAGAGCTTCGTTTATATATTTCATAATGATGTCGTACATCTCGTCATAGTTTTTCATCATTCTGTGAAATGCTGGGGTTTTGACGACCTTCCAAATCGAAGGATTGATATCCAAATGAAGCACAAGATCGAAAAAGTTTCGAAGGACCTTAAAAAGTCTCTTTGCATCTGCATTATCGCGATCTCTACGAATAAGACCGATTTGTCGATTGAGTGCTACAACAGCTATTGATTCGAAAGTCAAGCGATTAATTTCATCTTCAAAAGTTTCTGGCATTTCCAAGGTTTTCGGATCACGAATTTCTCGAATCCTATGAAATAAAATTATGTATTCCTGATATAAGCCGAAAATAATTTCAAAAATTACTGGAGTATACCTTTGTAAAAATTCATTGTTTACTTCAAGCATTTTGTTAAGATAGAGCCTCGCATTGCGGGGCTGCATTAAAACTGGATTAACAGCTGTTCGAATCTTACTCCAAGCTTCATCGTTTCTGAAAGGTGATATAAGCAAAAAATGAGTAAAGTAACTTCATTCATTTTTTTGGTCGAAACTTACGTTCCGAGAAGACCTATCATATCATCGAAATCATCTTTTCTATGGACACTTCGGTGGTAAGATAAAGTCTCCAAAAGACGACGTCTTGGCCAAATACCTTCAGAACGAATCGCAGTCCGAAAGTCATCTGGATTATAAGACATTACAATATCCTTCTTGCCAAAGACCCCGGGAACCAATGCAAGATCACCATACATCTGTCGAACCAATAAGGCAAAGTCATTGAAAGACGTTTTATGGAACACCCCTAAGCAATGAAACATTATGTAAAACATTGCCATCGATTTAAATTGTATTAATTTACCTCCAGGTAAAAATCCCCGAATCAATTGAAACTTAGTTGGACCTGGAATTGTAGTGAACGGCTTCGCTTGTGACCATTCTTGTGACTGGGTGACATCATTTGCCGTTTCTTCGGTCTTTTGTTCCATAATTAAAAAAAGATTTTGATTTTTTGACGCAAATTCTTGAGCTAAATATTATTTTCTTACCTTGATATTAAACTGCGCAATTGCCCGAAGCGGTTTCAATTGGTTAAGTGCCAGTGCTGGAGACTGACGAAGAATAATTCTTTGATAATACATCATTAATCAGAGATAGATGTTTTTAAACTAAAACAACATTAGCACAGTCCAAGTTCATAGAGGTGTATTATTAAATTGAATATTATTAGATATTTAAAAAAAGCTTTTCAGTCGTTCTATCTTTTATGTGCAAAAATATTGTTTGAATTGAAGAGCCACTTTAAAGCTTTTTTTTAAAGTTGTTTGTTTGTTTAATCAATTTAAAGTATCATAAAGAGAGATCAATTCTCGGAATTGCTTGTTTATGAAGAGCGTTTTGTATCTACATATCTATTAAATACTTCATAGAGGAAGGTAACGGAAACCAGTATTTATGATCAAAAATACGCTCTGATGTTTTTGAACTCGAAAAGTAGCTCTCTCAAACGAAATCGGAAAAACTGCTTACATAATTATAAGCTAGTCAGTTACTTAGTTTAAATATCAAATGCTCCGACACGTGCAGACACACAGTTTGACAAACAAATATATCACTGTTTTAAGTTTAAAAAAAAATGTTTTTTAAATTTAAACTTTATTTTCACGTAACGAATATAATATTTTAATAGTTTTTAATAAGTATAGATAGTTCTTACGTACTACTCGACAACTACTCACTACTCCTTCTGTGTTCTCTCTATTTATATCATTATCCTGATGAGTTGATTTTTTTTGTCCTCAGGGTTTATGGTGGTGTTGGTTAATTGGTTGTTAATTGCTTTTTTGTATCTTATTATGATAGGGTGTTTTTGTATTTTTATTATCTTGTTTAGTTGATCATAAAATATCTTTTATGGTTATTTTACCATAGCAGTTTAAAAAAAAGGTGAACATTTTTGTTAACCCTAAATATCTCATGAACCAATGACGCTAGAGACTTGAATTAAATTTTATATTATATATTATATATTGTGATACAAAACAAGTATATTTTTGGAAAAAAAAATCAAATTAACGTTTTTTTTATAAATCAAAAGAACTGAAAAAATTTTTTGTCACCTCGAAAATTTTACGAGTAAAATATGATTTCATCTCCAAAACAATTTTGTCCAACGAAGAATAATGTTTAATGTTATCTCATGAAATTTTGAGAAAAATCTAATTGACAATTTTTGTATAAAAAATTAAAAACTTAAAAAAAATTTAACAAAAGTTGGCAAAAATTGAATTTCGACTCAAATATCTTTTCAAAAACTTGAGATTAAGGCTTCAAACTTATTTTATCTTATAAAAAATATTATTTTCAACATTCTGAAAAATGTTGAGAAAAATCGAATAGACAGTTTTTTTACAAAAAATTAAAAACCTAAAAAAAATTTAACAAAAGTTGGTAAAAATTGATTTTCGACTCCAATATCTTTTCAAAAATTTGGGATAATAGCTTCTTACTAATTTTAACTTATAAGAAATATTGTTTTCAACATTCGATAAATTTTTGAGAAAAATCGATTTGACAGTTTTTTTACAAAAAATAAAAACCTTAAAAAAAAATACTAAAACTTGGAAAAAATTTACTTTCGACTCAAATAGCTTCTCAAAAATTACAAATATTGGCTTCAAACTTATTTTATTTCACAGAAAATATTGTTTTCGATATTCAATAATTTTTTTATAAAAATCCAACAGTCCGTTTTTTCATAAAAAAAATAAAATCTACAAAAAATAGTACGCAAATTTGGTAAAAATTGATACATATAGACAAACTTTTAAGCAACACAAATCGACAGACGGGATGGGAAGTTATCAGTGTGGGTTGAATCCCAGCCTCTTTTTTATTTTAACATAGACGCGGGCTACTACCCGATCCAAGCCAAAACAAAGAAGTATTGTTAAAAGATTAGATATTAGACGGCTACCTCTTTACAAGTCGTATGCTGCCTGCATTAAGCATTGAATACCAGTGTCAACATTGCCTTGCACTTATCAGAGATGCGGCCTTCAAGTGCTATGTTTCAAACGACCACCACATTGAAACTCTTGGTTTGATGACGAATGCCTGCAAGCGCACGCAGCTGAGCAAAAAGCAGACCAAACAGTGCTGCACAGAAGGACCAAAGCTCCTCTCGAGCTCTCCGATCAGAAGTAGCCTTTGAAGACCCTTTCAATTGCGCCAAATACGGATTCACCAATCTCCTAATCAGCGCATATTAGATCCTTTCTGCCGTATTATGTGAACGTCTGAAGCCGTTCGTCAACAACCCGATAGGTCCTTATCAGTGTGGCTTCAGACTAGGAAAGTCCACTATTGACCAAATATTCACATTACGGCAGATCTTGGGAAAAATTTCAAATCAATACCCACTACTTGTTCTTTATCGATTTTAAAGCCGCGTATGACATCATTTATAGGGAAAAGCTTTACAGAGCTATGTCTAGTTCTGTCATCGCTTTCAAATTTATCCGTTTGTGCAGAATGACGATGGAAAATGCACGCTTCTCTTTCAAGGTTGGAAAAAATTTCACCGATGCATTTGATGGGAAAAAAGGTTTTAGACAAGGCGATGCATGTCATACGACTTCTTCAACATCGTTCTGGAAAGAATAGTTCAAAACTCAACCGTCGACACTAAAGGCACAATCTTCCAAAGGTGATGCCAGTGGAGCGTTTTTGAGCATTGCGACGGAAGCAGAGAAGATGGGACAAGACCAAGTTATCAAAAAAGCACATTGAACGACGACGCATATATTGGACAAAATTTTAACCCTTAACTAAAGTCGTGAATATTTCCTACGGTTCTAAAAATTTGCACTTTCATCAGGCAGTCTCATTTTGTAAAGTTAAAATATAACATTTTTAATAAATATATAATTAAATACTAAATCAAAAGTTAAATATCCATAAATACATTTTTTTGGAATTTTAAAAACAGCTCTTCAAAACTGTAAAAACAAAAACTTAAAATCTTTTTCTGAAAAAATTCTGACAATGGTCAAAGTCAACCAATCTATAAACATGAAAAACATACTTGTTTTGAACAACGCATACAAATGGGCAGCTTGGACTTAGCACCCAAATCTACCGTTTTCGATTTTTTATTTGCCGGACACAAAGAGCATCTTTTTCTTTTGTGTCTATCAAATTTTAGATATTCTTCGTTATTTGGAACTACTTTTATGGGTTGAAGTGATCCGTAGGAATGCCCGTTTTCTCTTGCACGGGAAGTCTATGGGTATAATATCTTTCCCTCATGTATGTATGTAAAAGTATCAGAAAATAAGTAACGTAAATAAAGTTGTGGGTCCAGCAGACCCATGCACATGCCAATATACACCTAAGGAGAAGCGAGCGAAATGCGTCCTTCTCACTATACAAACATTGGATTATTACAGGAAGGTACTGAGAAATTGAGAGATCAGCGGTGACTGTGTTGTTTTCTGCAAACATTTGAAGATTGTGTGTGGGTCCACTGGACCCACGACTTTAGTTAAGGGTTAAAGTGGTTATGACTTTGTCTACCTAGACACCGCTATAAATTGAAATTCAGACAATGACACCTGCGCTGAAAGCAAATCAAGTATGACTCTTGGAAATCGCTGCTTCTTTGGCCTTAAAAGGCAATTAGATAGTTAATTTCTCTCTCAAGCATCTAGTCTCCATCTATAAGACGCTCATCATCCCGGTTCTCAATTATGGCGCTGATGCTTGAACCCTGTCAAAGAAAGATGAGAGCGTTTTAGAATGTTACGAGAGAAAAATTTTTCATAGACGTGGAGTGTAGGAGAAGATACAACGACGAACTATGCGGGCTGTAAAGCGACACTGACCTGGTTAAAATCCCTAGAGACAGAGCAGTAGAGAAAGACAGCGCCTCAGTTAGCTCACGCAGGTGGGAAAAGACCTCAAGCAAATTGGCGTCCGAAGCTCGAGACAGCTATCTAGGGATCGAGCTGGCTGGAGACATGTTGGTTGAGGCCCAGGTGCGTCCCGGACTGTTTTGCCAATTTAAGTTTTAATAGAAGTAACCTAATTATTTCATTTTAAATCTTGCTATAAGTGATCTATTAATTTTATGTACATTCAATAGAAATAAAAAAAAGAGGCTGGGATGCAACCCACACTGATAACTTTCCATCCTGTCTGTCGATTTGTCTTGCTTAAAAGTTTGTCTACATGTATCAATTTTTACCAAATTTGCGTACTATTTTTTGTCGATTTTATTTTATTGAATATCGAAAATAGTATTTTCCGTGAAATAAAAGAAGTTTGAAGCCAATATTTTTAATTTTTGAAAAGCTATTTGAGTCCAAAGTAAATTTTTACCTATTTTTAGTATTGTTTTTTTAGGTTTTTATTTTTTGTAAAAAAACTGTCAATTCGATTTTTCTCAAAATTTTATCGAATGTTGAAAACAATATTTCTTATAAGATAAAATTAGTAAGAAGCCATTATCCAAAATTTACGTCGAAAAACAATGTTTACCAACTTTTATACATTTTTTTTAGGTTTTTAATTTTTTGTACAAAAACTGTCAATTCGATTTTTTTCAAAATTTTACTGAATGTTGACAACAATATTTTTTGAAAGATCAAAGTAATTTAAAGCCAATATCTCAAAGTTTTGAAAATATATTTGAGTCGAAAATCAATTTTTACCAACTTTGAGTAATGTTTTTTATGTTTTTATTTTTTATAAAAAAGACTTTCTCAAAATTTTATCAGATGTCAAAAACATTATTCTTCGATGCACAAAATTGTTTTGGAGGTGAAATCATATTTGAGTCGTAAAATTTGCGAGGTGACACATATTTTTCATTTTTTTATTTATAAAAAAACCGTTAATTGGATTTTTTTCCAAAAATATAATTGTTTTTTTTTTTTTAACGTTACAATATATAATATAAAATTTAATTCAAGTCTCTAGCGTCATTGGTTCATGAGATATTTAAGTTTAACCACAATTTTCACCTTTTTTTAAACTGCTATGGTAAAAAAACCACCCACGCAATTTTCTTGAGAGCCCTTGCTGCATCTTTCTGGCTTATTATCTGTATAACAAAATTTATTTGAAGTCGATATCTCTTCTGGTTCTTGAGCTATGGACGACGAAAAAACGTCGCAAACGTACGGACGTACGGACATACGGACGTACGGACATACGGACGTACGGACATACGGACGTACGGACATACGGACGTACGAACGTACGTACACACGCACGCACAGACATCTTTCTAAAAATCTTTTATTTCGACCCTAGGGACCTTGAAACGTCGAGAAATGTCAAAAATTTCATTTTGACAAATCGGACCCATTACAATAACTTCCTATGGGAAGTTAAAAAAGATATACTAACTTAATTTATCTAGAAGCCATATGAAATATTGTTTAATCTTTTCTTTTATTTTTGATAAAATTTTTTAACTTAACCTTAAGATTTTGGAATAAAATAAAGTTGATATTAAAAACAAAAAAAAGTAAGTAATCACGGGCGTTATTTTAGCGTTCGCTAAACTGGTAGTACCCGTGGCGTGATGGTTAATGTGTTGGACTGTCCTTTCCAGATGGAGAAGTTTCGGCTTATATCGAACAGTCGAATCTTCTTACGTGCATTACTATTCCAACGAGGTCCTATACAACGGGGCTCGAATCAACAGAATTGACAATGTCGTGATAAAACTCCTTCGAGGTCACATTACAAGAGCTATGTCTTCGTCCAACAATTTCATTTTCGGGGCGTTGTATCCGAACGACGAGTATTTTGAGAGTGCAGGCTTGAGCGGCTTCATTCCACCAGAGGCATTCCTATTTTTAGACAGATGCGGTCTGATACAGGATAGATTGGCAGTTCCGCTAATCTACCACGTCAGACGACGAACCGTGGATAGGCGACTCCTGTACAATCGGGACGTCATGGCACAAGGCGGAGCAGAGCTCCTTCGGTTCAGTAGGGCTGTGTCCGAACGGGACCGAACTGATAGGGTGAAGCAGGAGAACCAGTTTTGGTGGCTCCAATCGGGTCTTGATAGTGGGTAGTCGGGATGGGGTTTTAAGAATTGGGCGGCTTACATACTTGTTTTATAGTTTTAGGGTTTAGTTTAAAGTAGAATAGGCATAGGTGGCACAAAAAAAATAATTACAAAAAAAAAAAATAAAAATACATAAATAAAAAAAAATAATAAAAAAAAACATGGAATAAGGAAAAAAAAAGGAAAATGAAAAACAAAAAATGTTAGATAGTTAGATTTGCTGCTGTGGTTGTTCTAGTTTTAAGTAGTTTATATGTAGAATAGGCAGTTGAAGTTAATTTTAAGTTTTAATTAAGGACCTAATTTTAAGTAGTTTTTAAGTAAAAATAAAAAAGGATATTGATGTAAGGTGTAATCATCCCACAACCGAGATGCAAGCCCATAGCTAAAATAAGAATAATAGAGAAAGAAGAATAGGAAAATACCATGATGACAGATCGTCATGATGTGGTAATGATGAATTATGAATAATAAGGTTATCTATACTTCTATACTATTATATAAAAGCGAAACCATTTTAAAGTTTGTAACGCACGATCTCAGAAAGTAGTCAACCGATTTATTTGAAATATATTTTATTATTTTCTATATTGTTATGAGAGTGTTTATGGCTTTAATTTTTCTTCATTAATTATTTGTCACTTAAACTTAAACATTATTAATTTTACATTTTTTGTCCATTTTTTTTCATTAGTTGACTTATACAACCACTCATATCTTAAAACCTTTACAATAATCGACAAAGATTAGCATTGCTTCATAAAGTCAATATTGTTGCGCAAATTTTAAGCCTTAAATCACTTCTAAGTTAAACATACAACCTGAGAAATAAATGAAAACAAATTATAAAATTATAAACTTCTTGAATTTATTTTATCCAGGAAATTAGATTCCATCACAATCGCGAGGTCGCTGCTTTGTTTCATTTCATTATCATTCCAGCATTTTTAATTTTCTTTTCTTCCCATGCTCTTTCTCTCTTAATATGTGTTCCATTTAATAGTTACGTTTTTTCTCTTACCTACCTATACCTACCTACATATTCAATTTTTCATTGTATAGTTCATCAACTAAACTACACACACGCATTATTTTTTTGTTTCTCTAATTCTATCGTCTCACATCGCTGAGCAGTGTGGACTCTTTTTTTTAAGTTACTATGGACATTTAATAAAAATAAATAAACAGTGCCGTGCACATGAAATGCCGATTTATCTAAAGAAAAATTAGATCTTTTTTATTTTTCTGGTTCGAGGAAGTGAATAGATTATAATTCTTCCAATTTAAAAATAAAAAAAGTTCTATTATAATAGCTTGAATTACCAATTTTGTATCACTTCCTCGAAAAATAAAACTGAAATTAAGTTAAAATTTTCTTTACAAACAACTCGAAGAAGGTACTTACAATGACGTCGATAAAAATAGCACACAAATGTAGGTAGGCCGTAGGTTAAGTCAGTTGCACTGCACTGAGCATGAGCAGATGAATAAAAAAATGTGTCTATGGATATTTACACACGCATACCTATAGATGTATGAGAACATTAAAAACACAAATTTGTTTTTTTTTTACCGCAAACTATATTTTTCGGTTGCAAAAAAACCTTTCTAGGTATGAATAAAAGAAAGAAAAGAAGAAAATAGACAAAAATTTCGTTTTGTTTTCAACTAAAAAATTGAAATGGTTTTGTATTTTGTTTGTTTTCACGTGCGGCTTGGCCTTTACTACGTAATATTTTACTTAAGTTTTTTTTTCTAAAGTGTTAACATCGATAAGGGAGTGTTTTTTGATTTTTTTATTAAATACGAGTACATAACAAGCATAAATTCGTTGTTTTTCTTTGAACAATGAACATGAACAAACTTTTTTTTTTTCTTTCAAGTGTGAAATCTAATTGGATACGGTACGTATATACATATAAACTAAAATTAATATTATTGTAGAAAATATGCTCAGTCCCATTGAGAAATTTTTTCATATGCTAATACTAATATTCAAAAAATGTTCGTGGTTACAATTTGCGAAGCAACGCGAGCACGGGTCGGTTAGTCTATAATAAAAAGAAGTACTGTAAAATAAGGAGAAAAGGCATATTTTGAATAATAGACATTTAATGTCGTTTCTCTTTATTACAGGTAAATAAAATAAATGTTATAGTATGTGTAAGATAAATAAAATTTAAAAAACTCTTTATTACAGGAGAAACTCAATAGAGTCTTTATTTTGGTGCCACCTAAACAAATTTATTGAATATAATCTTATATTGATATTAGTTTTTTTTGAAATTTTCTAATAAATCTTATATATAAAAATGAATCGCAAAATGTGTTGGTAAGCGCATAACTCAACAACGCCTGGACCAATTTGACCAATGCTTTTTTTAAAATGTTCGTTGAAGTTCAAGGATGGTTTTTACGGCAAGAAAAATTCCAATAATTGCCGGAAAACCCATAAAAACAGCCCTTTTCTTTTCCCATACAAATGTTTTCTTTCTAAAACGTAGTCGGCTTAAAGAATTTGACTTCAAGTCATATCAAATTAAAAAAAAAAAAGAAAAAAGTGTTGGTGTCGATTTGCTGTTGTTTTTCTTGGATTTTCTGTTACCTATCTACTGAGTTTGATTTTGTCAACTGATAAACGGCTGAAACAAATCCGTATATCGTGTATTGTGCAGAGTGTTAGTGTTAGTGTTTGTTTAGTTAGTGTTTAGTGACAAAATAATTTATATGTATTTGATATGCCTCTTATAAGACGAAGCAATTTAGGTAGAAGAACCCGAACTGCTACAAAACAAGCTAATTACCGATCTAATCGATCGTCCAATGCATGATGCTTTTAACCAAGAGTTGCATCGATAAAAACTGTATGATCTCAACACTTTGAAAGAATTAATTCAAACAAATCTTCCACTGTTGAATAACCAACATAAGTATGAATTTGATACTCTTATGAAAGTAACAAATGATGAAACTGGAGGGATTTACTTCTTAGATGCACCTGGTGGTACAGGAACAATTTTTTTGATTTCAATAATAATAGCAACAATTCGCTCACAAAATAAAATTGCACTTGCACTCGCTTCGTCGGGAATCGCAGCAACTTTGCTTGAAGGTGGTCGAACAGCCCATTAAGCACTAAAATTGCCATTAAATATGCAAAGCAATGAAACTCCAACCTGCAACATTTCGAAGAACTCTGCAATGGCAAAGGTTTTGCAGCAATGTACATAAATTGATTGTTTGGGATAAATGTACGGTGGCACATAAAAAATCTTTGGAGGCTTTAGACAGAACCTTAAAAGATCTACGAAGCAATAATATCATATTTGGTGGTGCAATGATTTTATTAGCAGGAGATTTTCGTCAAACATTGCCAGTGATTCCACGATCAACGCCAGCTGATGAAATCAATG
This sequence comes from Eupeodes latifasciatus, assembly GCA_920104205.1. Lineage (NCBI taxonomy): Eukaryota > Metazoa > Arthropoda > Insecta > Diptera > Syrphidae > Eupeodes > Eupeodes latifasciatus. The sequence goes on along the minus strand of OV049924.1, from coordinate 385,353,140 downwards.
CATGTCTAAAACCCTCCAATTTGTGGAAACATGTCAAAGTACTTCATTTAAGCAAGAATATGTATGCGTGTCGAGTTGCAAAATGACCAATCTGGAAACAAATTGTCTAAACAACTCATTGACATTGGTAATGGCAAATTTCCTATAGACATGTTGACTGGCTGCTTTCCTCAAATTGTTTGTCATTTAACGCAATCAAAAGATAAACTTATTCAGAAACCAAACCATGATTGGTTGAGCGAACGAGCTACATGTATTGGCTGCAAAAAAACATTGATGTAAATGAATTGAATTTCAAAATTCAAGAACAAATTACAGGCGAATCGAGGATATATAAATTAGTTTATTCGGCTTCTAACCAAGATGACTAGTCAATTATCCGCCGGAATTTTTAAACTCGCTGGATTTGCCAGGATTGCCACCTCACAATCTTCAATTAAAGGTTGGATCAATAGTTATGGTGTTGCGAAATATCAACCAACCACGTCTTTGCAACGGTACACGGTTAGCGATAAAAAAACTACTAAACAAGGTGATAGAAGCAACTATAATCAAAGGAAAGTGTAAAGGAGAAGATGTTCTTATATCGCGCATCCCAATGATTCCGACTGACATGCTATTTGAGTTTAAACGACTACAGTTTCCAGTGCGGCTTGCTTTTTCTATGACCATAAACAAGTCCCAGGGACAATCATTAAGTGTTTGTGGTATTAATCTAGAACACCCATGTTTCTCATATGGTCAATTGTATGTTGCCTGTTCCCGTGTTAGAAAACCATCACATTTGTTTGTCTATGCGCCAAGTAATCAAACAAAAAACATCGTATATCACAAAGCACTACAATGATAAAAAACTGATTTCTGTTACTAATTATGATGCACATGCTTAACAATAAAGCGATTACTTACTTTTAAATCCTTATATATGTTTCATTTAATTATTTTTTATTCACAACCCCCTATCACCAGGGTGACGCGACGCGACTAAAAAATACGTATAGGAACAAAAACTGCCACTTTACAAATCTTTGTGACAGGACGAAGTCTGTCGGGTCCGCTAGTACAAAAATAAAATAAATAAAATAAAAATAAAATAGAATTGAAGTAAAATAGATCTTAGGGCCGAAAGGCATTAGTATTAAGTGTTATAGTTTAACTTAGAGTGTCCGTATGGAAACAGGAAGTTAGTTGTAAGTTATGGTTAATTAGGCTAGTTTTATGAATGTTTGTCTAGCTTTAAGATAGGTTTAAAATTAAAGTAATAAAAATGAATTAAAAAAAAAATTTGTTGGACTGTTGGATGCCAAAGGTCTTGAGTTCGATCCCTGCCTATGCCATCTAAAGTTTTTTTTTTCACATTTACTGCCAAATATCATTGCCTTTTTTTATCTCCCATTTTTACTTAACCTTAATTGTCATCTGTCAAAGTAACAACTTAACTGTATATAAATGTCAGCAAATTCAAATCTTTGCTAATTGTTGGAACACCCTTTATGGAAAAATAAACAGATAAGGCTGATTCTCTATTTTTAGATTAATCAGAACTAAAATAATCAGATGAGACATATCAAAATTCTTATGGTTTTCAAATAAAATAATAATTTTATCATTTTCGAATTAAAAAATAAATGTTTCTATCGAAACCTGCTTTCTTTGTTCTAATCAAAGCAACAAACCTTCCAAGACATTTAAGAATTTGCACATACGTCCAAAGTATGATAATAAATGTTATATTCTAAGGCTCGTGGCCCGCTCGCGCACCGATTTATCAGTTATTTTTGAATTGTGTTTTTGTTTGTACTTCTAATCAAAAAGCTTCCACTTATTATTAGAAATAGTAAATATTCCGGAGAGAATTCTTTCCGGACGACGTTCAGTATCAATAAAACACCCATTGTAAGCAGAATACGAAGAACATTATACCAAAACAATGCTCAAATCATCAAGCACTTTAAAATGCTTGAAGCTATCGCTTTTGTCGACGGCGGCGACGCGTTCCGCAGCCACCTCTGCCGGTGCCTTAAAGGTCAAATAAATCAAAACACTGATAATGAAAAGAAAACTAATCTAATTTTTGTTTATATTTTGTTTTTGTATTTCACAGCTAGACTATTTGGATTCAGCAGATTGGGCTAGGGCACGGGCTTATGAAGAAATTCCAGGGCCAACAAAATATGAGCTTTTTCGAGGATTTATGCCAGGTGGTCAATATCATAAGAAATCCTTCACAGATTATATTTTAAAAGCTCGCGAGCAATATGGCGATATATTTCGAATACCGGGCACATTTGGAAAGGTCGATGTTGTAATGCTTTTTGATGTCAATCATATAAAACATGTCTTTCGAACTGAGAGTGCTTGGCCTTCAAGGCCGGGCATGGATTCGTTGACGTATTACCGAAAGAAATATCGTGCTGAATTGTACGATCAAGCTGAAGGACTTATTGCATCGTAAGTTACCGTTGCGTCGTTGGTGTCAATTCAAAAGTGTATGATGTTTGTTTTTGGATTTTATCAGGGAAGGAAAGGCTTGGTCAACATTTCGAACAGCTGTGAATCCGGTCCTAATGCAGCCTCGTAATGCAAAGAGCTACGTTATTCCAATGCAGGAAGTTAACTCGGAGTTCCTACAAAGGTAAACATACATAGATGGCGCTTGTTCCTGTTTCCAACTTAACTTTTTGAACTTTTTCAGAATCCGTGAAATACGTGATCCTCATACCAACGAAATGCCGGATAATTTCATTGATGAAATCAACCGACTAACCTTCGAATCAATTGCAGTTGTTGCCCTGGATAAGCAGCTTGGGCTAATCCGGAAGAACAGGGATAGAGCAGATGCTAAGAAACTATTCACAAGCTTAACCATATTCCTGCAATCTGTGTATGACTTGGACTTCCAACCTTCTCTGTGGAAATACATTTGGACACCATCATTTGCTCGTTACAAAAAAGCTCTAGACGTTATATTTGAAACTATAATTGGTTTTGTGGAAGAGTCACTTGAGCAAATGGAAAAGAGAAATAAGAACAATTCCGAGTCGTTGGACAGAGAACTGAGTGTATTGGAGAAACTCATTAAGATCGACAAGGCGATAGCTATTGTAATGGCAACAGATATGCTTATGGCTGGAGTTGATACGGTAAGTTCTTATGTTTGTGTTTGTGTTCCGTTTTTGTTTTTATTATAAAGGTTTTTTAAATACTTTAGACCTCTTCCGTTATGACTGGTATTCTGCTTGAGGTGGCTACAAACCCAGATAAGCAGAAAAAATTACGTGAGGAAGTGCGTAAGGTTCTGCCACATAAAGATTCTACATTCACTGTGGAAAGTATGAAACATTTGCCCTATTTGAGAGCGTGCATAAAAGAAGGCCTTCGTATGCATCCCATTGGAGCTGGAATTCCTCGTAAAGCCGGCGATGATATTGCTCTGGCTGGATTTCGTATACCAAAGGGGACTCGAATACTTTTGAATGCAAATTTATTACTGAGGGAGGAGAATTACTTTCCAAAGCCGAATGAATACATTCCGGAACGTTGGATACGTGATGGACCTTTGGAAAATGTTATCACGCCATTTTCATATCTGCCTTTTGGTTTTGGACCACGCATGTGTGTGGGTAGAAGAATTGTTGATCTTGAATTGGAAGTAACAGTGGCACGTTTGGTTAGGAACTTTTATATGGAATTCAATTATCCGACTGAGAATGCATTTAAGAGTCATTTTCTTAATACGCCCGCTATTCCATTGAAGTTTAAATTGACAGAAGTTGAAAATTAAAAATAAATACATGTATTATTTTAACTACGAGTACCTAAATTAATAAATAAACTTTAAAGTAAATTTACTTGTATTTTTCATTTAATTTTATATTAAAAAACAATGCGAGCATTAGGAAAATAAGAAAGGATTTAAGAGTAGATAACGGTGAATATTGGTCTTAAATTTCTGAACATCAAAATTGGAGGGAAAATCAAAAAACATTCTCGATATGCGATTTAAGAAAGAATCTCTATACCTAACAATACGTCCTAAATTGATTTCAAGGGTAAACTAATGAGCATTCCTAGGAGTGCGAGTATTACCGCTGAATTGTTTAACGGTTGAAATGCAACTGGCTAATTCGACAGAACAATATTTGTACAAATATTGGTTAAACAAAAAAAGCCATGAAATATTGCTGCGGTGTTCGAGAAATGTAATTTTTGTTGGTTATAGTTTTAACGCATTTCATTTTTAAAGCTCATTTTTGGATCCTATCGAGAAGACTTAAACTTGTTTTAGGCCTGCCCAAATAAGCGAGTTATGTATATTCTTGGCACCTAGCAGAATTTTTGGCAAGGTGATCTGTGATACACATATCGAGTACTGAAAGGTGATTAGTTTCCTGGATGCAAGTGCCACTCATGGATAGTGGCATTGAGGTGTGCTACACTTTAACTACAGAAGAAAGCAATGCGTTTTTGAAGCATTAATCTACGCAGCAAATAATTTCTCATTGGACATTGGACAATGATGTCGAAATGGGAATTTAGTGAGCTCGTCATGCGCTGCCGTTAAAGTCAAACATCCGAAAGACGACAAGGATGTTAATCAAGAAACGAATATGAAAACTTCATCAGCAAAATAGTTGAATGGATTAAACGTGACAGATCGTTTATGAAAATGAGGAAGAGAGTCGGAGACAAAACGAAGCACGGGAGGACATCGGCATTTATTTTTTGAGTGTTAACCTTGAAACCATCCAATGTAACTTGTATTGAAAGGTTTTTTCATAGTCCAACGAAGAAAACATTCATCAATACCAAAAGCTCGCATTTTCTATAATATACCTACCAAACTCTGTCAAATGCTTTTATTTATTTATTTATTTATTCATCAAGCAGAGACACAGCTCTTAAAGACTACTTAGAACAATAGTAAGTTTATATAAATAATAATAAATAAAACAAAACAAAAAAAGAATGTACAATTAACATTAACCACCGAAGTTTATTATTAATAACATTTTTTTTTTTAAAACAGTCCCTACTTAAATATAAATTAAAATCGATAGCATTACAAACAGAACTAGCTTGTCTTAAACAGCGAGTTAAGGGTTCATTGATTCCATAATTGACCCTATGAAAGGGTACACAAAATAAACGATTATTACGTAATTCACGACAAGGAACATGAAAGCCAATCAACGAAAGCAAGTGAGGGCAATTGATTTTATAATTTATTAAATCTCTGACAAGCATTACATCGAAATAAATACGTCGTGATTCTAGGGATTGAATACCCAACAACAAACACCTGGTGTTATATGAAGGCATATCCGTGTTCCAACGCAATATCCGAATTGCAATTCTAGTAAAGCGTTTCTGAATTCGTTCAATTCTCGCTGAATAAGTTATATACATAGGATTCCAGGTAGATGAGCAGTATTCTGAAATTAAGCGAACATATGAAAAATATAAGGCTCTAAGAGTATATGGATCAGAGAAGTCTTTAGCGTTCCTGGAAATAAATCCAAGCATAGAACTGGCCTTAGAAATAATATAGTCAATGTGATTAGCGAATTCGATTTTTAAATCAAAGATTACACCCAAATCTTTTTTCTCAGTGACTTGTGTTAAGGTTGACCCAAGTAAACTGTAAGAAAACATAATTGGAGAGGTGCCGCGACTGAATAACATACTATGACATTTAGAAACATTTAAATGAAGATCGTTGTTAGAACACTAAACGGAAAGATTATTAAGATCATTCTGCAGCTTTATACAATCGGAAATAGAATTAATGCGCAGGAATAATTTAAGGTCGTCAGCATACATCAAACAAGAACAATTTTTTAGACAACTGGGAATATCATTGATAAATAAGAGAAAGAGGAGAGGACCCAAATGACTTCCCTGTGGGACACCGGAAGTAACAAAAACAGGGTTGGAAGTAACATTATTAATACGAACATATTGAATTCTGCCAGTAAGGTAAGATTTAAACCATGTCAATAAATTGGAATGAAAACCGATGTTATGCAATTTGGAAATCAATATTGAGTGATCAACTCTATCGAACGCTTTCGCGAAATCGGTATACACCACGTCACATTGGAAACTAATGTTGTTCCTTTTTAAATATGAAGTGCAATAATCTTACTTTCTCCAAAACAATGTTAAGATTTGTTCCACTGTTCGGTTAGACAAACCATCAAATCATCGGTAGACCTACTGCCAAGAAAAGAACTGACCTGAGTGCAATTCGACAATAGTTAGTGAGGGAGGAGGATTCGCCGTTTTAGGGACATTTTGGACAAATGCTGTTTGCCATGCGCTCTTAAAGATACCTGTAGAGTAGGATTAGGAAAGCTTACGCAGTGGTTTTGCCAGCGTTGAAGAACACCACTTTAGAATACTATCCGGGCCATCGGATTTGTAAATGTCAAGTTTGTTCAGTACTCTAGCAACTGTATGAATCGTTTACGCTGTCATGTACAGGAAGAATCATTTCACGCATTTGCAACATCGAATAAACAGCAAACTGTATTGCAAGAAAATTGGCTTTATCGATCGAGCTTACATAGGGAGTGTCATTGTGGACGAGCGTTAAAACCGAGGATGACTTGGTGATAGGTACGCTTTTTTTTACATATGACCAGAAGTATTTACTAACTTTGGGACATTGTAGTATTTTTTGCCGTCGAACATGACCGTTACAAGTCCTTCTAGCTTGTTCGAATTTATTCAAGTTTTCCTCAGTGGGGAAAAAAATCTACATCTCTGATCCTTAATAACCTCTCAACAGCTCGGATCAAACCGTGAGTTTTCTTAAGGTTTGATAGATTTTACCCTTTTCGGAATAAAATTTCTCATTCCACAAAGAATTAAATTTGTAACCATATCTACCGAGGAAACATAGTGACCAGTTAAAGTTCCTGAAGAATTCATTGAGAATGTTGGATTTCTCATATTGCCAAACGGTTCTCTTAGGAGTTTTTTCTTTAACTGTTTTTTTTTTGGGGGATGAGAAGTTAGCAGATATGATAGAATGGTATGATATGCCTAGAGATGATAATACACCGATTGCGTATTTATTAGGGTCAGAGGTAAGAAACAAGTATAGGGTGTTGGCACATTGACCTGCAACGTACGGAATTCGAGTTTTTTCATCGACAAGCTGAGTTAATAGATTCAACTCAGCAAAGACTTCTACATACTTTCCTTCAGATATTGTCTGGCCAAAAAAGCTAAGTCAAGGAGGATAAAGGACAACAATTCTTTGAATGGAGTCAGTCAGAGCATAAAATTCGTTAAAAGTTGAATATCTGTCCACATTTAGACTGCGATAAAGAAAACTTGTATGGATGATGTCCTTATTTATCGTGAATTTTAAGAATCAAGCAACGTTTAAAGTTATTCATGCTTATTATAAAAATGGGCGTTTAAATCAAAATGCATATCGTGTACCTACTTCTTTATTTGTCGGTCAATTTAAATGTCCAAATTTCTGTATCGTAATCGGAAAAATCGTACAAACATTTGAGCAAATCGGGTCTGTAGGAGATCTAAAAACAACAGTGCATGCTCGTACAGCTCGTACTGTAGAAAATATTGCTGCTGTTCGCGATAGTGTGGAAGAGTCTTCCACCTCAACTCGTCGTCCGCGTCAAGCTCAACAATTGCAACTCTTACGCTCGTCATTGATGAACATTATGCATAATGACTTGCATTTCCACGCTTACAAAGTGCAATTGGCTAAAGAACTAAAGACTCTTGACCATTTCAAGCCTCGACAATGGTTATAATGGTGGAAAGAAATTTTCGAAAAATGTTCGTATTATCTTCAGTGATGAGCCTTATTTTCACCTCAGTTGATTCGTCAATAAGCAGAATTGCCGCCTTTGGGCGAATGGTAATCGAAAAGTGATTGTCGAATAACCAATGCATCCACAAAGAGGGACTGTTTGGTGCGGTTTATAAACTGGCGGCATCATCGGGCCGTATATTTTTTCAAAATGAGGCCGGTCAGGCAGTAGCTGTGAATGGTGTTCGCGAACTTTGTTTGGCCAGAAGAATTGGAAGATATGGGTGTGAACAATAGGTGGTTTCAACAGGACGGTGCCACTTGCCACACAGCTAACAAAATAATGGCTTTTTTGCGCGACAAATTCAATGGTCGTGTTATTTGACGTGGTTCGAATGTTAAATTACCGCTTATAGGTCATGTAACTTGACACCGTTGGACTTCTTTCTTTGGGATTATTTGAAAGAAATCAATAAGCCAGCAATAATTCAAGAGATAAACAATGAGATAAATCGGCACATTAACTGCATAGAACCTCAATTATGCCTCAGCGTCATCGAAAATTTGGCCGATATTTTGTTCCACGCATAATTGAACCATACCAATCTTATCATAATAAAAAGAGGCTGGGATGCGACCCACACTGATAACTTCCCATCCCGTCTGTCGATTTGTTTTGCTAAAAAGTTTGTCTATATTGTATCAATTTTTACCAAATTTGCGTACTATTTTAAAAAAAAATTTATAGAATGTTGAAAACAATATTTCTTAAAAGATAAAATTAGTTTGAAGCGAATGCCTCAAATTTTTGAAAAGATATTTACGTTGAAAAACAATTTTTACCAACTTTTATAAATTTTCTTTAAGTTTTTTATTTTTTGTAAAAAAAACTGTCAATTCGGTTTTTCTCAAATTTTTTTCCCAATGTTCAAAACAATATTTCTAATAAGTTAAAATTAGTTAAAAGCCATTATCTCAAATTTTTGAATAGATATTTGAGTCGAAAATCAATTTTTACCAACTTGTGTTAAATTTTTTTTCGGTTTTTAATTTTTTGTAAGAAAACTGTCAATTCGATTTTTTTCAAAATTTTACTGAATGTTGACAACAATATTTTTTCAAAGGTAAATGTAGTTTTAAGCCAATATCTCAAAGTTTTGAAAAGATATTTGAGTCGAAAATCAATTTTTACCAACTTTTATTAATTTTTTTTAGGTTTTTATTTTTTGTAAAAAAACTGTCAATTCGATTTTTCTCAACATTTTTCAGAATGTTGAAAACAATATTTCTTTTTAGATAAAATAAGTTTGAAGTTTGAGTCGAAATTCAATGTTTACCAACTTAGAGTATGTAATGTTTTTTTTTAGGTTTTTATTTTTTATAAAAAAACTGTCAATTAGATTTTTCCCAAAATTTTATCAGATGTCAAAAAATTTTTTTTTTTCATTTTTTTTGATTTATAAAAAAAACCGTTAATTAGATTTTTTTTCCAAAAATATAATTGTTTTGTATTACATTACAATCTATGATATAAAATTTAATTCAAGTCTCTATCGTCATTGGTTCATGAGATATTTTGGTTTAACCAAAATTTTCACCTTTTTTTTATTTATGGTAAAAAAACCACCCACGCAATTTTCTTGAGAGGCCTTTCTGCATCTTTCTGCCTTATTATCTGTATAACAAAATTTATTTGAAGTCGATATCTCTTCTGGTTCTTGAGCTATGGACGACGAAAAAAACGTCGCGAACGTACGGACGTACGGACATACGGACGTACGAACGTACGTACACACGCACGCACAGACATCTTTCTAAAAATCTTTTGTTTCGACTCTATGGACCTTGAAACGTCGAGAAATGTCAAAATTTTCAATTTGACAAATCGGACCCATTACAATAACTTCCTATGGGAAGTTAAAAAGAAATGACAATCATTTCTTAAATAATATGTGTTTAATTCAAAATCAACATCGGCCCTTAAAATCTAACCACCCTTTATTTACAATTATAAACTGTTTACAAATAAAAACGGCCTTCGCAGTAAAAGTGACGCCATCCATTCTTAATAACAATTTGATTTTATCTATAATGACTTAAAACCGGCAACCGCTATCTTATCTTTAATACACTCAGCACCAACGCTCATATTCAGTTATTTAAACAAATAAAGAAATTGTTGTTGTTTACATTTTAAAGATATTTCATATCTTACCGAAAAAAAACAAATGATAACACCCAAAACAGATGATAACATTAAACAAAAGAGAAAATAATATTGATTGTTTGTAAATAAAGTGCAAAAAGTATCTTTTACTGTATGGAATTGCACACTTCACTTAATTTTTTTACTCCGGACAATCTTGCATTTCCTATAAAACCAGACTACAATTTGGTGATTTGATCATAAACTTCAGTGGAATATTTTTTAAAGAATCTTAATCTTATTTCGAAAACAGAAACATATTAAAAATGCCTTGCAAGGATTGTTGTAAAGGTAATGTTCAACATTTAATCGAATATCTTTAAGATTGTTATTGTTTTTCTTTTTTCTTTTAAGATTGTAAGTGCACCAGCGCTAAGTGTGGTGATTCTTGTGGTTGTTCTGAAGCCTGCAAATGTGCTTGCAAAACTGGAGCTGAAGGAAAATGCTGCAAGTGAAATCAACTGTAGGCTAGAATACGTTTTTGAAAATAAATAATTATCAAACTATTTCAGTGCAAGAAACTTAAAAAATGGAATTTTCTTTTTAATAAGTTGAAGTTTAAGTTTTTCACAATGTTGAAAGTTTAATTTTTTTTTGGATTATTGCAATACTTGAAAATATTGTGAAAATGGAGTTTTTTAAGTGCTTTTTGATCTTGCGGCTACAAAATTTGTTTGAGGTCTGAGCCCCTTTTATTTTTCTTAAAGCAAAATCAAAGTTTTTTCTGTATTTACATTTTGGAGAGTTCATTTTCGTAAATTAATTGTTACCACTTGCGAAGTGAATTATTAGGGCACGTATGGGGTAAAAGCTCTCTCACCCGAAAGCACTGTGAAATCCTAATTAAACAAATTCAATAATTCACACTCTTTACGAAATTAATGGAAGACTCAAAATATTGAATCAATCAATCCGTAATGGAGTTTTGGTCTTGGACAACTAACGACTTTTTCTTGTCAATTTTTGCCAAAACACTCCTAAAGCATTTGACATGGAATTGGTCGAATGTCTTGGGTTATTGTCTCACTTAGCTCTTCTCCTTGGGACTGTTAAGAGGTCATTTATGGAAGTCTTGAGAGTTTTGGAGAAGCCCAATAATGCAAGTTTTGTTTTAATAACCACTCCTGATAAATGAAAGCGGACTTCGTCGTTCATTATTAAAACATTGTCATCCCTCAAGGTTTCCACTGCTTTGACTGCTTCACGCACTCTTTTAATAATTCCTATAGTCCTTACCGTTTCATCAACTCCTGTCTCAGTTCCAGGTCTCATTGAACTAGTTCTGTGAAAACTATTTAACCACTCCTAGCTTTGGAACACGACAGTGATGGTCAATACCATACTTATAACAAAATCAAATTTTTCTTACCTCGCTGTTGGACCCTGTGCTATTCAATTTATCCCATGATTTTTAAGTTTAAGTTTAAGTTTAAGTTTAAGTTTAAGTTTAAGTTTAAGTTTAAGTTTAAGTTTAAGTTTAAGTTTAAGTTTAAGTTTAAGTTTAAGTTTAAGTTTAAGTTTAAGTTTAAGTTTAAGTTTAAGTTTAAGTTTAAGTTTAAGTTTAAGTTTAAGTTTAAGTTTAAGTTTAAGTTTAAGTTTAAGTTTAAGTTTAAGTTTAAGTTTAAGTTTAAGTTTAAGTTTAAGTTTAAGTTTAAGTTTAAGTTTAAGTTTAAGTTTAAGTTTAAGTTTAAGTTTAAGTTTAAGTTTAAGTTTAAGTTTAAGTTTAAGTTTAAGTTTAAGTTTAAGTTTAAGTTTAAGTTTAAGTTTAAGTTTAAGTTTAAGTTTAAGTTTAAGTTTAAGTTTAAGTTTAAGTTTAAGTTTAAGTTTAAGTTTAAGTTTAAGTTTAAGTTTAAGTTTAAGTTTAAGTTTAAGTTTAAGTTTAAGTTTAAGTTTAAGTTTAAGTTTAAGTTTAAGTTTAAGTTTAAGTTTAAGTTTAAGTTTAAGTTTAAGTTTAAGTTTAAGTTTAAGTTTAAGTTTAAGTTTAAGTTTAAGTTTAAGTTTAAGTTTAAGTTTAAGTTTAAGTTTAAGTTTAAGTTTAAGTTTAAGTTTAAGTTTAAGTTTAAGTTTAAGTTTAAGTTTAAGTTTAAGTTTAAGTTTAAGTTTAAGTTTAAGTTTAAGTTTAAGTTTAAGTTTAAGTTTAAGTTTAAGTTTAAGTTTAAGTTTAAGTTTAAGTTTAAGTTTAAGTTTAAGTTTAAGTTTAAGTTTAAGTTTAAGTTTAAGTTTAAGTTTAAGTTTAAGTTTAAGTTTAAGTTTAAGTTTAAGTTTAAGTTTAAGTTTAAGTTTAAGTTTAAGTTTAAGTTTAAGTTTAAGTTTAAGTTTAAGTTTAAGTTTAAGTTTAAGTTTAAGTTTAAGTTTAAGTTTAAGTTTAAGTTTAAGTTTAAGTTTAAGTTTAAGTTTAAGTTTAAGTTTAAGTTTAAGTTTAAGTTTAAGTTTAAGTTTAAGTTTAAGTTTAAGTTTAAGTTTAAGTTTAAGTTTAAGTTTAAGTTTAAGTTTAAGTTTAAGTTTAAGTTTAAGTTTAAGTTTAAGTTTAAGTTTAAGTTTAAGTTTAAGTTTAAGTTTAAGTTTAAGTTTAAGTTTAAGTTTAAGTTTAAGTTTAAGTTTAAGTTTAAGTTTAAGTTTAAGTTTAAGTTTAAGTTTAAGTTTAAGTTTAAGTTTAAGTTTAAGTTTAAGTTTAAGTTTAAGTTTAAGTTTAAGTTTAAGTTTAAGTTTAAGTTTAAGTTTAAGTTTAAGTTTAAGTTTAAGTTTAAGTTTAAGTTTAAGTTTAAGTTTAAGTTTAAGTTTAAGTTTAAGTTTAAGTTTAAGTTTAAGTTTAAGTTTAAGTTTAAGTTTAAGTTTAAGTTTAAGTTTAAGTTTAAGTTTAAGTTTAAGTTTAAGTTTAAGTTTAAGTTTAAGTTTAAGTTTAAGTTTAAGTTTAAGTTTAAGTTTAAGTTTAAGTTTAAGTTTAAGTTTAAGTTTAAGTCATTTTTCACTAATTCGAAGGCAATCATAACAAATCAATCTTTAATTGTGTTTCAAATGCAAGTGAAAACATAACATTGATCGTAGGGAAGTAGAAAAAAGTGGGTCCCGCAATTCCGTCTGTCTGTTCTCGCCCCTACATCCCTAACCATTGGTTAGATTGAGTTAAAACTTTAAAGCTAAGGTCTTAACGCGAATCTGTTAGGCGTCTTTTTAATTTTTTAAGATCAAATATAACAGTAGTATATAATACAAATGTTATGGTCAAATATTGAAAATTCAAACTTGCTCAAAAACGAGCCAATGGATTTTTATTAAATTATCTTTAAATGTTTGGTATTGTTTTTAAATTGTCTCAGGAACTCCTTTAAACTTTATTTGGATTTATAAAAATAAAGTTATTTTGTTTTCAAAATTCGATGACTCGAAAACGGGTCAGCATTTTTTACGAAGATCAAATATAGATTTAATATTATTATGTTATAAATAACTACATACAACATTTATAAATATAAAAAAAAATGTATTATTTAAAAAAAATACGTTTTAACACTTTTATGAAAAATCAAAGTGTTTTTGAGAAGTCAAATGGCATTTTAATTTTCGATGATAAATTATTTTTGCATTTATCTTAAATTTTAGGTAATATTTAATAATAGACTCTTTGAAAACAGGAACAAGTTCGTGCGACCCAGCCGTGCCTTTTATTTTTATTTGATTTCAAAGAGAAAATACTAAGTGGAAGACCCTTTTTAACCGAAAAAATGTGAAGAGGTTTGTTTTTTAGTAATGCACGATTAAATGATAAGAACGCAATGTCATAATAGTAAATATACACACTTACATAAACATCTATCTACACAGGGCCGATTCCAGACGATCTTGGGCCCTGGCAAAGAATTGTAGAAAGCGCTCTTTTTAATACTTCCACGTAGATAACAACAACAAAATAAAAAAAGAGGCTGGGATGCGACCCACACTGATAACTTCCCATCCCGTCTGTCGATTTGTCTTGCTTAAAAGTTTGTCTATATGTATCAATTTTTACCAAATTTGCGTACTATTTTTTGTAGATTTTATTTTTTTATGAAAAAACGGACTGTTGGATTTTTATATCGAATGATATATGAATATCGAAAACAATATTTTCTGTGAAGTAAAATAAGTTTGAAGCCAATATTTGTAATTTTTGAAAAGCTATTTTAGTCGAAAGTAAATTTTTACCAAGTTTTAGTATTGTTTTTTTTTTTTTAGGTTTTTATTTTTTGGAAAAAAAACTGTCATTCGATTTTTCACAAAATTTTATCGAATATTGAAAACAATATTTCTTACAAGTTAAAATTAGTAAGAAGCCATTATCTCAAATTTTTGAAAAGATATTTTCCACCCTCAATATAACACTAAAATTGGTCAATACAATAAATCATAAAAGATATTTGAGTCCAAAATCAATTTTTACCAATTTTTGTTAATTTTTTTTAGGTTTTTAATTTTTGGTCAAAAACTATCAATTCGATTTTTTTCAAAATTTTACTGAATGTTGACAACAATATTTTTTGTAAGATTAAAGTAGTTTAAAGCCAATATCTCCAAGTTTTGAAAAGATATTTGAGTCGAAAATCAATTTTTACCAACTTTTATTAATTTTGTATGGGGTTTTTATTTAAAAAAAAATAACATTTTTCAGAATGTTGAAAGCAATATTTCTTATAAGATAAAATAAGTTTGTAGCCTTAATCTCAAGTTTTTGAAAAGATATTTGAGCCGGAAATCAATTTTTACCAACTTTGAGTAATGTTTTTTTTAGGTTTTTATTTTTTATAAAAAAACTGGCAATTAGATTTTTCTCAAAATTTTTCCTAATGTTGAAAACAATATTTCTTATAAGTTAAAATTAGTTAGAAGCCATTATCGCAAATTTTTGAAAAGATATTTGAGTCGAAAATCAATTTTTACCAACTTTTATTAATTTTTTTTAGGTTTTTATTTTTTTTTTTTAAACTGTCAATTTGATTTTTCTCAACATTTTTCAGAATGTTGAAAACAAGATTTCTTATAAGATAAAAAAAGTTTGAAGCCTTAATCTCAAGTTTTTGAAAAGATATTTGCGTCGAAATTTAATTTGTACCCACTATGAGTACATTTTTTTTAGGATTTTATTTTTTATAAAAAAAACTGTCAATTAGATTTTCCTCAAAATTGTATCAGATATCAAAAACATTATTCTTCGTTGCACAAAATTGTTTTGGAGATGAAATCATATTTTGGTCGTAAAATTTTCGAGGTGACAATTTTTTTTTCAGTTTTTTTGATTTATAAAAAAACCGTTAATTGGATTTTTTTCCAAAAATATAATTGTTTTGTATTACGTTACAATATATAATTCAAGTCTGTGGCATCATTGGTTCATGAGATATTAAGTTTTAACCAAAATTTTCACCTTTTTTTTAACTGCTATGGTAAAAAAACCACCCACGCAATTTTCTTGAGAGCCCTTTCTGCCTTATTATCTATATAACAAAATTTATTTGAAGTCGATATCTCTTCTGGTTCTGGAGCTATGGACAACGAAAAAAACGTCGCGAAAGTACGGAAGTACGAAATTACGTACACACGCACGCACAGACATCTTTCTAAAAATCTTTTATTTCGACTCTAGGGACCTTGAAACGTCGATAAATGTCAAAATTTTCAATTTGACAAATCGGACCCATTACAATAACTTAATATGGGAAGTTAAAAATTCAATAGCTATTTTTTTTTTTCAAAAAAGATAAAAAAATTACTCCAAATCTTAAGCTATATCGACTTCAATTAAAATTTAGACTATTGTGATGTCATACCAAATCGGTATCATCTTAGAACAACTACCTACTAACAAAAATGTATATCTATTAAAAAATAATTCTGTCCAACAAAGAAAAACGTTTTTGACTTTAGGTAATTATCTTAGAACAGTTAATTTTTTTTGGAAAAAAATAAATCCTCCAAAAAAATACCGAACCAAATTAATTTAACGTTTGAAAAACCCCTCAAAAAAAAAAGTCAAAGAATTTTGACAAAGTCAAAAACAAGGTATTTGTAGAAGTCAGTCAAAAAACTTAACAAGCTTGACCCCTTCTACCAAAACGTAAGGGGACCTCGTAGTAAGACTGCTGACATCTTTCCTAACTCTCAATAATTTCCCCACTACGTATTCGTTTTGACAGAAACTTGGCTTAATTCAAGCTTTTCCGACACAGAACTTTTTAGTCAGGAGTTTGAAGCTTACAGAAATGATCGTCATGTTGGTAATGCAAAGGATTTTTTTTGTTGAGTTCAATTCTCCTTCAATGCAACAAGTCATACTCCTGGTAATGCAACAAAAGAATTCCTTGCCTTTTGTGATTGCACATTATACACGCATACTTGATCCAGCCCTGCATTTACATAAGACTGTATTTAAACAAATTTAACAAGTCAAATGATAAATAAAACTCTGTTGATAAAACCTGTTGCACTTGAAAATAAGAATAATTTGATTTAATGACTTGCATAAATGCATAAGCTCAATTGTACCTATTGCTATAGTTAAGTTAATAAGTAAGTAAATACTCATATCTGGATGAACTATTATTATCAGTTTGTATGATTACAAGCTTGACATTTAAGTTTTGTAAAATGGAAAGTGATAAAGAAAAGCTCTAGACAAATTCTGCAATTAATAGTGCATACTATATATGGGACAAGGTTTAGAATTGTAAAACAAAAATACTTTAAGCCTCAGTTTTGGAAAATAAATATATAACTGCATTCGAGTTTAATTCATAAAAAAATTATTTTTTTCCGGAACACCTCTCATTTTAAATATAAAGGTTTATATTCTTTTAAAGTAAATTGTTCTCAAAATAAAAATTAAATTTTCAAACCTTGAACCTTCTATACAGTCTTATTGCTGTCAATTGGATGTTTTTAAGCAAATTTTATCAAACATTTTTTTATGAGATGAAATAAGTTTGAAGTCAAAGCCTTCATTTGTATCCAAGATATTCAAGTCGAAACATGTTTTTTTAAAGATTTTAAGTAAGCTTTTATTAATGTAAAAAAACTTTCCATTTAATTTCTTAAAATTACGACAAAAGTCAAACACGTTATTCCCCTTTGCTGAAAAACCAAGGATTTAAATTTTAGGAACTTTTAAACTTCAACAAATGTCAAAATTTTCAATTTTATAAATTGGAACGATTTACAATAACTTTCAATGGCAGTTCTTATTTCATAGCTAGCTTATTTAAAAAATGGTAGTCTAAATCAAATAGTTGAAAGTTTCAATAGTTTTAAATTATCTAATAATTATAATTATTGAAGAATATTAAAATCATGAATTAAGCTTGTAGAGAACCAGGGCCTAGTGATTTATAGCTTTCAAACACTCCTGTCTGCTATGAATGTCAGGGACCTGCAATTTATATGTCAAATCCAACCAGCTAATTTGAGAAAGCACTTTTCATGACAAGAATTACTGCAAGAAGCAGTAACCGTGAAAAAAAACCTTAGGTAGCACAGGCATGAATTAAACCCAAGAACTTTGGCGTGACAGTCCTACTCACTAACCATCACGGTACGGGTAGTGAAGGCTTTAAGAATATTTGTATTTATTCTATTTACTTCTGATCATGATTTAAGTCATTAGTTGATTATAGAAATAAGCGGAAATTTTATCGATAATATAGTAATTTACCCTATAAATATTTTTAGACAAATTAATAATGCACATTATTGTTTGCATACGTACAAAGCAGTTTTGCACTTATAAAATTTTAGTGAACTGTGAAAAACACAATAAAAGCAAAATAATAACATCGAATTGATTTCAGTTAATAATTTATTTGCATATCGGACGGTTTATAAAAAGTTTTATTAAAAAATGTTTAAAAATACGAGTACAGTTTTTCGGCAAAAATCGGGAATAGCTTGTGTTCTAAGGAATTTTGCCACAGAGGCTAGTTTAAAGGTTAGTGATGTTTTCCAAAATCATTTAAAAAGTGAAAGTTTAAATTTTGAAACAATAACTAATTTTCTGTATGAAACGATTTTATCTAACTTTACTTAAGTTTAAAAACAAGAAATTTACTTTCACACTAAATAAAGTGGAATTGTTCTTCAACTGCACTTGAAAGGTTCCGTAAAGTGTTTTGAAATTTTGTAATCGTGGAAAAATCCTTGAACATCATTTAATCGTGCAGAATTCAACATCATTCAAATGTCCGCTACTACTTTTAAGGACAACCGAAACGTCTAATTTTCCATGATTGGAGAATAAATCAGAATTGATTTGATAGGTGGCATTGTGACTTCTGAAAACACACAAAAAAACGTATTTTGTTCAGATTAGACAATTACAGTGCCGGGTGAAAAGACCTCAACGTGAGATAACCAAGTCCTCCAATCGCTCAGGGAAAATTTCCAATGTAGCTTGAGATTTGTGGTACCTAACTTTACTGCCCTGTCAATGTATCATCTAATTAAGGTCAAGTCAAAAGAAATTGATAATCATCAACTTATTACGTTCCTTAGCCAACGCTGCGTGGACTTTTAGTTCTGAAAAACTTGATCAGATGATGCTCGCCCTCTCAAAATCTTCATGTAAGTTGGAAACGTCATATTACTTGCAAACAGAAATGGTTGATAGTTATAAGACACTAGGTTCTGGCTTTTTCCCATAAATCTGGAAATATGGCATCAAAGGTAACTTAAATAGTGTCTTCCAACAACTTCTAGTTTTTCGGCATATACCATTGAATTAACATAGCCCCATAAAAAGTAAAAGTAACAATAGATCTGTTAACCGAACCATTTCTGGAAATAGAGTTGCTGTCGCCAAGTTAAGTTTGCAATACATTGATGGTTAAGTTTGCTGTTTGCCAAGTTATGCTGTTCTGCACCGTTTTGTTGAAACTAAATATGTTGAATCTTAGCTGTTTAATTTTTGGAAACCAATAATCAAACCATGATTCATTAGCGCTTGCCTTTTAACTTTTCGAAAGCTGCTTCCTCATTAAGAAAGAAAAAAGAGGCTGGGATGCGACCCATACTGATAACTTCCCATCCCATCTGTCGATTTGTTTTGGTTAAAAGTTTGTTGATTTTCGTGTTGCGTTAAAAAGTGTGAGTTGAATTATTCTTAAAAATTTCAAAATTGCCAACAATTTTTTTCATATAATGAAATAGTTTAGTTTCAAAATCTAGTTTTGTTAAATAGATTTTTAGTCGAAAAGTAATTTTTATCAATTTTAGTAGCATTTCTTAAAATTTTGTATTTCGTATATAAAATACAAATTGAATGAATGAA
This sequence comes from Eupeodes latifasciatus, assembly GCA_920104205.1. Lineage (NCBI taxonomy): Eukaryota > Metazoa > Arthropoda > Insecta > Diptera > Syrphidae > Eupeodes > Eupeodes latifasciatus. The sequence goes on along the minus strand of OV049924.1, from coordinate 385,333,853 downwards.
ATTAATTTGAGAGATATCGAGAACCGAACATCAATTCTTACCAAATTTGCGTACTTTTTTTGTAAATTTTATTTTTTTTTTATAAAAAAACGGATAGTTGAATTTTTATAAAAAAAAACTAGCTGACCTGAAAAACGTTGCTTCGTCACATAAATAATTTCTAGAGAATATTGTGCTAGAAACAAATAACTTATTGTAAGTGTGTAAGAATTTGGTATATAAGTGGCAGAGGTATAGAGCACTGTAAACGGTGACACCAAACTAATTTTTTTACTTTGTTAAAATTAATTCTTTAAAATTATATACTAATCGCTAATTATGACAATACTTCAAAAAAAAAAAAAACAATATCAATCCCTTAACACTTTGACTGCGGATGTCGACGCATCGTAGACAACATTTTTATTACTGACTACTTCCAATGCCTCCGCACACCCCGCATCCGGGAAAAACTCCTTATTATGATGCTGACGTCGAATACACGACAATCGTTTTTATAGTTAAAGAACAAAATATTAGTAAAATTCAGCACTGATATAAGTAAAGTAGAGTAAAAGGAACCTTTTTGACAAAAAAAAATGTCAACATAGAGGGAGCGCTCAGGTCAAACCATGCCGAAGTCAAAGTGTTAATGCAAAAGAGTGTACCTACAATATTTTTTGTAATCCCATCTTTCGTCAATACAAACAAACTGGATGGTTTGCGCACTCGAGAGCATGCCACGTATAATTGTGCGTGTGAAATACATGAAGTGCTCAAATCTAAGCATCCAGACAGACATCGTTTGGCCTTGAGACTTATTGATAGATAGTCATTGCAAATGCCAATCTAATTGGAAATTGAAGGCGTTTGAATTGAATTGGCACATCTATGGGTATAATAGTATTCGCCGTAATAATATATTTTCACCTCAGAATTTTCCATTTAGAAATATGATTTTGATAACATTTTTCATCAATTTTTAATTACTAATCGTGTGCCCTTGCACAACAGTGGTGGGTTCAAATTACGAAACAAAATTACCGGACGTCCAATTGTAAATTATGCGGTGGCATACCTGGTAAATCTAACGAGTTCAAAGATTCAGTTGGATAATTTACAGCTTCGGTAGCATCAAAAACTCTATCAATAAATTTGTATGACATCAAGTCTCCTGGTAACAAATGTTGTATCTTGAGATTTAATTCGTTGACATCAAAAATACTCCATTACCAAGATCGGAATCTCAGACTGACATTTCGGTTTGCCTTCAAGCTAACTACACACTAAATGTGAGAAAGTGTGCGTGAAATGATGCAAAAACCAAACACATTCTCACATTTAGTGTTTCGGCCCATCAAAATGCTTCATTATAGTAATCAGCCCCATCTAAATGCTTCATTTTGAATGTTTCATGGCCTCGTTCAAAAACTAAACAATCCTAACCAACAGAATTTGAAGTGCTGAAATGGTCTTAAATTGGAAGTTTTCTATAGCTTTTTAATTTCAATCCAAATAAATGTTGTAAATGTATATTTAATAAAATAAAATGCCTCCAAATTTTTGTTTGTACAGACAATGCTACGAGAAGCATACTCGTGAAGTTCCATTGCCAACTTTAGCTAGTTCAGATTCCTCAATTAGATTAGTATTTTTATCATTTAAGCAGTTCGGTAGTTGCAAGACCAAATTTTAGTTTTGTTTGTTGCAGAAATATTCCTGAAAGTTAGTTAGATTTTGGAATAAAAATTTGAGGGAACCATATTTTAAAAATAAGTTGCTTTGTGTAAAGCATCTTTAAGGAATAGAAATAGGCAATATGGTTACAAACAATACCAACTAAATGAGTGCAATAAATAGATTTAAGTAACTTTTTTTATTCCAGTATGGGGATACCGAACACCCGATAGAAAAAACCGGTAAACGCGACAAAATCCACACTTCTTGACTAAATAATGTTATCTTCTATGCTTACGCATAAAATTACGAATTTTGTAGCATATGAACATTTCTAGACATTTTACAATGTGAACAATTAAATATGCTATGAAAAAATTGGCTGCTACTAATGTTAATTTTTTTTTTCTAAAAAGTTGATGAAGGTTAGCCGAAGCGGAAATTTCTTTAATGAACATACCTAAAATATTATTGGCTTTCTCGAAAATATTTTTCTATACTAACCTCTGCTTTATATATGAAAACTATTGTTTATGTATATTTTCTTCTATGTTCTGCATTTATAAAATGTAATCTATGGAAGTATTTATTATATTAAGAAAAACAAAAATATGTACGTAAAACTCATTAATTTTTTTCATTATTAGCAGCACTTTTACTAAACATACCCTTCAAACAATAATAAGTAAACTTGAACTTTGGTAACTAAACATTTTTAAGAAATGAATGAAAATTATATTTTGCGTTAAACTGTGGAAATTCACTAAAAAAAACTTCTGTACGTCAACAATAAACATTCATGACGATTACATGTTCTATTGAATTAGTTGTGCATGAATTCAGAACAATTTTAAGACGTTTTTATTTTGTGATATATGTCAAAATTTGGATTTTATTTGCTCTGCATTTATTCAACAGGTTCGCTATAATCGTTCTGATTACTTTTTTAAAACATTGGTGTTCCTTTGATGCATAGTTTTTTTTGATAGCAAATACATGTATGTTTCCATCAATATACCTAAAGAATGTTATGGATAAGGTATTTTTCGATTATAACAATTTTTTTTAAATTTAATATTTATTAATCAAAATGGAATTGAAAAATAGTTGCAAGCTTAAATCATTAAAAACAAACTATAAATACATTTGGATTAATTAAATTTATACAGATTTTAACTACTTGCACAAAAATATGTGGGGCGTTCATTAACGAAAATTTATTAGAATTCAATACAAAAATTGATGGTTCTTCGAACGCATCTTTGATACAAAAATCCGAGGTTAATTATGAAATTTGAAGAATTTCGTAGTGATTTTTAAATTAGTGAATTAATTATAATAAACTGATGGTGAGCATGCTTTTTTGAAGACAAAAATGTACATTGGTTCGCTATCAACGAAATGATTGCAAAATAGCTTAAAACTGACTTCTTCTCGAAAAAAAGTAAAAACAAAAACCTGAAAAAAAATTATTAACCTCCCCATTTTGTTTTTGCTTTGCAAATTGCCGCTAGCCCACGGGATCGTTTTTGTTTTGTTTGTGCTCACATCTATTCATGGACTAATTGTCAGTGACTAATTGGAGAGTGAAACGTACGAAAGATTCCGATGTTGGTAAATGGAGTATTTTTGGATGTCAACCAAAAATACATTTTTTGCTGCTAAAATTGCTCTTTCCGCAAGCCACTCATGATTTGTATATTGTCTGTGTAGTGTGTACATCGGGAAATATCTGGACAATGAGAGCATCTTGTGAATCAATAAACGTGCAGAAATGGACCGGTATTTTTTGGATCCAGTTTCATCTGAAGTAACTTTTCCATCGCCTATATCTAACAGTTGTTTTGAGAATGTTTCAGCGGATTGATCTTGAAGCATTTGAACACGTATATTTACTTTCAGTTGTACTCTTTTAACATTACGCGCGCCGCAGTGGCGATGATTTTAAGCACTCGTTGATCTCATCAGCGTACTTGGAACGCGAATTAACGGGAAGTGTTTGTCTGAAATCACCTGAAAGGAGTAATAGAGTGCCGGCAAATAGTGTGTCGCTGTTTTTTATATCTTTTTTAATGTCCTGTTCAACCTTAAGCAAATATTTGTGTGCGAATTAGCGAAATAAGGAATGTTTTGTCAGTTCCACCTGGAATCCACCGTGTCCTGCCGAAACTGTGAGCATGATGTGGCCATAAATGGTTCCTTTTTCTTCATTCATTAGTGGGACATTGCGAGCAACAATCGCTACCATTTCCACAGTTTTGTATTGTAGTTCACGATTCAATTCAGTGTCTATTAAATCAGATGCATTTCGGTGAATGCATACCGAATTGACTGAGTGGTAAATTGGCATCACTGATAATGCAAAGATCCTCAATAGCAATCAATGCTTCATTGTACATAGCGTCACTGAATACTATCGTAAGATCGTTGCACCGTATAGGATGTTGATGCAATTAAACCATAGCACTTAGGAATATAAAAAATAGATAAAAACCTATTATCAGATCTACCGAATGTATATGCAAAATTTCATTGAAATTGGTTAAGCCGTTTCGGAGGAGTATGGCAACTAACACTGTGACAGGAATATTTTATATATTAGATTACTGAATATCGAAAACAATATTTTCTGTAAACTAGATAAGTTGAAATTTAATTTTTGAAAAGCTATTTGAGTCGAAAGTAAATTTTTACTAAATTTTAGTATTGTTTATTAGTGGAAGCCATAATCTCAAATTTTTGAAAAGATATTTGAGTCGAAATTCAATTTTTACCTACTTTTATTATTTTTTTAAGTTTTTATTTTTTGTAAATCAATTCGATTTTTCTCAAAATTTTACATCATGTTGAAAACAATATTTCTTATAAAATAAAATAAGTTTGAAGCCATAATCTCAAGTTTGAAAGATATTTGAGTCGAAATTCAATTTTCACAAAGTTTGAGTAATAGTTTTTTTGGGTTTTTTTTTTATTATAAAAAAAAACTGTCAGTTTGATTTTTCTCAAAATTTTACCAGATGTTAAAAACGTCGTTCTTCGTTGCACAAAATTGTTTTGGAGATGAAATCATTATTTATTCGTAAAATTTTTGAGGTGACAATTTTTTTCCAGTTTTTTTGATTAAAAAAAAAACCGTTAATGAGATTTTTTGCCAAAAATATACTTGTTTGGTATTACGTTGCAATATGCATGCTTCTCCACATTTGCCGGTTCTTGGCCGACGCCATCGAGTTACGCAATCCAAGGCTTCGGGTTTCGTGGTCTACGCCATCTTTTCAGCGGAGGCATGGGTCTTCTCCACTGTCTTCTACCATAAATCGTTCCTGAAAGGCTACTCCGGGCGGACTCTTTTTCGCTCATGACTGTTACGTGGCCGGCCCGCCGAGGTCTACCAAGCCTTATCTCTATTGGTGTATCGAACGTTGATAAGAGCCACCTTAGGCTTTGACTGGATCGCCCAAGTCTCGGATCCATAAGAGATTTTTGGATTTAAAGAGTATTAATAAACTATAGTAGGTTCTGTTGGAGACGCTGCGTATTTCTTCTTCTATGTTATAATCGGACGCTACTTTTGACCTAAGGTAAGTTACTGAAGGGACAACTTGAAATTCGTGATTACTTACCTTTATTGCTGTTCGGTTTCCAACGTTTCCTGCAGACGAAGCAACCATGTACTTTGTCTTTCCCCCATTTTTGTGCAGTCCCATGATGTTTTTTGTCGGTCACTCGATCTGGATAAATGAGTTTTGTAAAGCTTGTTGGCTTGTTCTAAAGATGTCAATTTCATGTACGTTAGCCAGTTCTTGTGTGGACTTTGGTGATTTTTGTCCCTTTGGTAAATGTTTTAGAGTCTCGGAATGCTTCTACGCCAGGTTGAAAAGGAGGTCAGCTCATCATTGTCAAACTCTATTGAAGAATTTGCTGAGTCTAGATAGCAATCCGGATATCTTTATTTCGCTTGAAACGTTGGTCATGGACATCTTACAAAGTCTTATCAGTTTATTTGAGATGCTGAATTCTCTCATGGCTTTACAAGGTTTTATCTCTAAGGTTCTATTTTGTATTGCCATATAACAGAGACGGAAAAATGTATGGAGATCTATTTTCTTAACATACTTATTTTTCAAAGTGTCAGTTCTAAATTTGAAGTGAAAATTTATTCGAGCGAAACTCCTGAAAGATTTTTAAAATCCAGGGGAACAATAATGTTATGGGTGAAAGGGTGCTGAATGATTCAATTTAAATCCAATGCTTATAGCTGAGTAACAAGTTTCTCGATAATGCAGTCATTTACCCTAATCATTTTAAAAAAGATTAATAAATGCACATTATTATTACATTCGAACTTCGAGGCATTTCTGCATCCATTTATCATTACATATATAATGAACTGATAAGAACACAATAAAAACAAAAGCATTACAACGAATTGATTTCAGTTAATAATTTATTTGCATATCAGACGGTTTGGAAAAGGTTCAATTTAAAATGTTTAAAAATACTTGTACAGTTTTTCGACAAAAATCGGGAATATCTTTTTTTTTAAGGAATCTTGCCACAGAGACTAATTTAAAGGTCAGTGATATGTAGTGTATGTTTTTGAAAATGGTTTATTAAATTTATTGCTGTGGGCCGTTTATATAAACTAAAAACATCAAAAATTGTGTATTTTCTTCATATTTCCGAAGTTATACGGCAATTCTGCTTATTGAATTGAAGATGCTTTTTTCGAAAATTAATTATCCACTGTTGCCATTTCTTGGCACCGCTCTCACCATTGACTTCGCTTGGAATGGTCAAGAGGATTTAGTTCTTGAGTTCATTGCACCTTGTAAGCGTGTAAGTCTTTATGCACAATGTTCATCAACGACGACCGTGAGAGTTGCATTTGTTGGGCACGACAACAAGTTGAGGTGGACGGTTTTTCAGCCACACTTTCCATGGTTCAAATTGAGTTAGTCTAAAATTGAGAAACTTCAAATGAAATATAAAAAAGACTTTACGTTTAGGTGTGGTTTACATTAAATATTTAACCATTTTTTTAATTTGAACTATTAGAGGCATTCACTATTAAAGTTGGTTTAATCATTAAGTTCTTAAATTGAAATTGACGTTCTAGTAATCCAATGTTTATCATATCTTTCAGATTACCACAACAACTGAAGAAATTCCGAGTTCAACTCAGGACCAAGAATGGGTCAATGCACGCCCCTACAACGAAATCCCAAGACAATCGAAATATGACTTCATTCGTTCCTATTTACCTGGAGGTAGATACTCAAATATTATTTATATTTCTTCTACTTTGAACTCATACAAACAACAAATTTTCAGGACGATTTCGAAATACATCAGCAACAGAAACTGCATTGACGTTAAAAAAAGAACTCGGTGAATTATTTGTGGTACCTGGTATTTTTGGAAGATCGGACATCTTGATGGTTCTCAATCCAGATCATATTGAAAAGATCTATCGTACTGAAGGAATTTGGCCTGGTCGTGATGGATTCGAAACAGTAGCATATTTTCGCAATGTACTGAAGAAGGACTTTTTCGGAGACACTTCTGGTCTTATTGTAGCGTAAGTTAGGTTATGGATGTTGTTTCCTACACTTTTAAAAGTGTTCTATACTCAATATAGGCAAGGAGAAAGCTGGGGAAGACAAAGAAGTGCTGTAAATCCGGTAATTGTGCAACCACGAAATGTCAAACTCTACATAAAATCATTGATTGATGTTAATGACGAATTTGTTCAAAGGTTATTACTTCAATCATTTAATAAGGCCATGTTCAATAAAATATTTGATTTTATTACCTTGTTACCTTAGAATCCGTGATGTAAGAGATCCAAATACCTTCGAAGTTCCAGGGAGTTTTGAAGAAGACCTAAACAGGCTGACATTTGAGTCGATAACATCGATTGCTCTAAATCAAAATTTCGGACTTGTACGACGGGAAAAAGAGCACCCTGAGGCATTGAGGATGTTCAAGAACGTTCGAGATTTTTTCATCTATATTTACGAGCTTGAGATGAAGCCATCGATGTGGAAAATGGTCGCAACACCAATGTTTAACAAAATGATGAGATGTCAAGAAGAGATTTTCGAGACAACCAGTAAATTTGTGTCGGATGCGATGAAGGATTTGGAAAGAAAGAAGTCGTTGGGTATTTCGTCTGAGAATCAGGAGCCAAGTGTACTTGAGAAACTCTTGAAGATCGACAAGAAAGTCGCTATTGTCATGACAATGGATATGTTACTTGCAGGAGTTGATGTGGTAAGAATTCTGAAGTCGATGTAAATGATCCGAAAAATAAATTGTACTCTTTTGTTTTTTAGACTAGCACAGTCTTAGCTGGCTTACTTCTGACCCTCGCTAAGAATCCAGCGAAACAGGATATTCTCAGGGAAGAAATTTTCAAAATTCTCCCACACAAAGATTCACCATTGAGTGTTGAATCAATGAAAAATATGCCTTACCTGCGAGCTTGCATCAAGGAATCGATGCGATTCTATCCAGTTGCTGCTGGAAGTTTTCGAACTGCTGGTCGAGATATTGTCTTGGGCGGCTATCAAGTCCCTAAGGGCACCAATGCAATTACCAATAGTTTCCTAATGCTCTTGGACGAAAATTACTATTCCCGACCTAATGAATTCATCCCAGAACGATGGTTGCGTAAGAACAGCAATAGTTCCGAAATAATTCAAGACAATAGCCATCCGTTTAGTTTCCTGCCATTTGGGTTTGGACCAAGAATTTGTGTTGGCAAGCGAATTGTTGATATTGAGTTGGAGGTGTGCATGGCTAAGTTAATAAGGAATTTTAAAATCGAATATAATCACCCAGCGGAAAATGCATTTAAGCAATATTTTGTAAATATTCCAGCTATACCGCTTAATTTTAAGTTCACTGACATAAATGTGTAGGTTTTTAATTTATTAAAACGATTTATAACGAAAAAATGTAACAAATTTTAAATACTCTTTTAATTAAAGGTTTAAATTAAAGCTTGAATTTTAATTCAGGTTCAGATTGAAATTACAGTTGAGTGAATTTGCTTTTGAAATTTAGGTTCAAAGGCGAATTGAACTTTGAGTTAAATTTCAAGTTCAAGTTTAAGTAAAACCTTTCCATTTGTTGAAAGGTTAAGTTGTAGCTGAAAGGGAACTTGATGCTGAAATTACATTGGAATCGAAACATAAGTTGAAGTTAAAGTTTGAAGTTTCAAAGCTAAAATTCAGAATTTCACGTCCAGTTTAAGTTCCAGTAGAGTTGTATTTTAATTTTGAATAAAAGTTTAGTTACAAGTTTAAGCTTAAGCTCAAGTTAAACTTTATCTTCGTATTCCTTATTCAAGCTTTTATTCTAGTTGAGTTAAAGTTGAATTATAAACTAAAGTTGAAGTGCAATGAAGTCCTGTTAAAGTTTAAAAACTTAACGTCATGTTGAAATTGAATTTCAAGTAAAATTTAAAGTTCAAGTTTCAGTTGAGTTCATGTTGTAATCGAAGTTATATTCAAGTACAAGTCTAATCTTAAATAAAAGTTAAAATTGTTATGGCCTTTTCCAAATTAAAGATCAATCTTATAATAAATGTATTAAGAAATATTAGTTGTTTTATATTTGATCTCTCAGTTTTCGAATGAATCTTAAAATTAAAAATTATATATGACAAACTCAGCTTATACAATATAAAAAAATTAAAAATTATTATTGAATCAAAGTAAATTTAAAACAGGTACTCTTACAACTCGGCCATCCTGACTATTTTGATCGACTCGATCAAGTTGTAAATGTTAGAACTTTACAATCAAATTTAAAAATTATTTAAAAAAAAGTTAAATAAAAACAAAAAAAAAATAAAATTATTTTAAAAGAATGTGATATACCTAATCTAAATGTATTACCTTTCTGAACTAGAACTCAAACTATGTGAATCCCTCCAATCAACCCAGGAACGTATAGGTGAGGCTTCAATTACACCGTCATAAGGAATTTTAGTTAACTGACAATTTTCAATATCTCTGATTACGTATCGATCATTTGGGAGGGCTTTATGCAATTTGTATGGACCGCAGAATTCAGGGATAAATTTCTTATTACTACCAGCTGTTGTATCAATGTTTCGAATCATTAGAAAATCTCCTTCTGAAAATGTTACGTGTGGTTTATGCACATTTGCATAGTATTCACACATTTTTTGTTAATGCAACTCTAAACTATCGTAAGCTTTCTTTCGTAATGCAGCTAAGTCATGTTCAAAAGTCAAAAATAGTTTTTCGTCTAAATATTCAGAAAGTGTGTCAACATCACGTCCACGTTGTTGGTTTACACCATATAATAATTGACAAGGGGAAAAACTAGTAGTAGAATGAATAGAGTTATTAAGAGTTCGACTATAATATTTAAAATACTTATCTAAGCAAGCACATACTTACTTATGTGAATTTACTGCATATAATTTTACATAACGTTATACACTTAACACAATTTTTTACATACTTTTCAATTTTTTTTTCATTTTTGGAAACCAGTAGTGTAATTTAATTTCGTCTAGACATTTCGAAACACCCATATGACAAAGTTTTTCATGAGACAACCTTATAATCTGTGATTCCATTTCTTTCGGGACATACATATAACAATAAACTTCCATTATCCAACTTTCGGTAAACTAAGCCATCATCAAGAACAAATTTTGGAACTTCTTCTTTTTCCAACCGATCCCGTATTCGAACAATATCATCGTCTCTGTTTTAAGTTATTTGCAATTGCAAGTCTATATCATCCGGATTAATTACTGAAATAACTTGTTTAAGTTTTTTGGAAGTTTGAAGGATAGCAACTCAAAACAGCAACATGACCCATTTAAAGGCCACTTCTGTGTTGAATACTGTAATCATAGTTCTCAAGTTCAAGTGCCCAACGAGCTATTCGAGCATTAACACTTTTACGGTTCAATGTCATCGTAAGAGAGTTACAGTCCGTTATAATTTTAAATGAAATACCCTCTAAATACACACGAAACTTTCGTAACGAATATATTATTGCTAAAATTTCCAATTCAAAACTATGAAATCGAGACTCGGAAGCATAGTGTTGTACGTTGTGAAAAATATGCAACTGGATGAAATTTGTTATCATCTTGTTTTTGCATAAGTATTCCCCCAAAACCATCAGCACTTGCATCACAATGCAATTCTGTATCGCGTTTTGGGTTATACAATGTCAAAACCGGTGACGTTATTAACTTATCCCTTAAATTAGAAAATGCTGAAAGGCATAAATCATCGAAAACAAATGTAACACCTGGTTTTAAAAGATTCCGTAATGATATAGCGATATGTGAAAACGACTGGACAAACCAGCGGCGGAAATATGAAAATAAACCTAAACATTTTTGGACTTGATCTAAAGTTTTCGGAATAGGAAGATGCTTTATATTTTCAATATGTCTATTATTGGGACGAACACCCTTTTCATTGATGGAGAATCCCAAAAAATCTATTTCATTATAGCCGAATTGGCACTTTTTGAATTTAAATTCAAGTCGAAATTCAGCAAGTCGTCGTAATAATCTTTGAAGTACATCTAAATGTTCCGAAATAGTTTTGGTAGCAATTGTTATATTATCCATTGTATATGTACAACAACAGTCCCTTCATCAATAAATGGACGTAAAATATTATTAATGAATCGTTGAAATACTGCAGGTGCATTTTTTAAACCAAAAGGCATCTGTAAATATTATAATTGTCCATCTGGGGTTACAAATGCTGTATATTTAATTGAATTTTCTGAGACTTTTACTTGGTGAAACTCATTTTTTAGATCCAAAGTTGTAAAATATGCCTTGCCTTCCAATTTCTCTAGACAGTCACCAATAAGAGGTAATGGATAACTTACCATGATTTTATTTAGAGGTCGATAGTCAACACACATTCGTTTCTCGCCACATTTTTTTGAAACTAGAACAATTGAAAAGGAAAGGGAGAATTACTAGGTCGTATTTGTTTATTTTTCAAAAGGTCGCTAATCATATCCCTGACAATACGCCGCCGATCTTCATAAGAAAGTCTTCTAGGTGCTAAGCTTATTGGAATATCGGAAGTAAAATGAATTTTCATTGAACTTAAATTCAAAAAGTGCCAATTCGGCTTAATGAAATAGATTTTTGCGAAAGGAAATTTTAATTTGAATTTTTCCAAAAGTACATAATTTTAAATTTCCCAATCCTTTATAACCAGAATATTAAGTCCATTGCCTAACTAAATCATTTGGAACAGCAGATTTTCTAATTAAACTAATCGGACTATCAGAATCAAATAAAGACACGAAAGTATTACATCTATGCATAGAACCATTTATCAAAAAGGTAACACATCATTTATTTCGGAAATATGATTATTAGCTTCTCTATTTGTATTTTCCATATTCTTGAACTGGAAATCATCTACTAGGGCCACTCGTTTAGTAAGTTTTTTTGGACAGTCCTTTAAAATATCTCCTTTAGGACCACAACAGAACATGAACCTTTTTCTCGTTTGGGATGAGGACATGAACTTGCAAAATGCCCAACATTTGAGCAATTGTAACACAGCATCTTGGAATTATCAAAGCTCGGTTTCAAAACTGGTGCTTTTGTCTTAGTTGCATTTGTTGTAGACGGTAAGACGGGGTCTTAATTGATGATTTTGCGTCAGCCAAAACATTCAGAGTGGAAGCCAGTTCCTGTTGCAATTGTTTCAACCGATGGCGTTTTTCCAAAACTCTAAGCTGTGTATCAATATCAGCTTTTTCCTCTCCTAAAGATGCAAACCGATTTATGATTTATCATTGTTTTGAAGTTCTCGCTGAAGGATTGAACGATCAAATATATCTTCTTCATTATTTCCGGAATTATCTGAATTTTCATTTTCGACGGAATTGTTATCCTTTTGATTTAACTCCCTGAATTTTTCATTGTACAGCTTCCGCAATTGCGTCAATGTAGCTGTTGTTAAAAAATTAACGTTTTGCTCCTTGAGCCAATCTTGGATTTCAGATTTGTTCATTATCAGAATTCTTTATAATATAGTAGGTAAATATTAATCAACAATTTTCGGAACTATCCCACTTCTGAAGTTGTTATGGCCTTTTCGAAATTAAAGATCAATCTTATAATAAATGTATTAAGAAATATTAGTTGTTTTATATTTGATCTCTCAGTTTTCGAATGAATCTTAAAATTAAAAATTGTATATGACAAACTCAGCTCATATATGTATATAAAAAAATAAAAAGTATTATTGAATCAAAGTAAATTTAAAACAGGTACTCTTACAAAGTAAAGGTTACTTACTTACTTAAGGTGGCGCTACAGTCCTGTGTGAACTAGGGCCTCACCCAACAAACTTCTCCATCTAGCTCGCTCCCTAGCTAGATGTCTCCAGTTTCACGCTCCAAGTTGGGTGAGGTTACTTTCCACTTGTGCGCGCCACCTGATCCGCGGTCTTCCTCTACTGCGCTGTCCTGTGGGTGTGGATTCGAAGACTTTCCGGGCCGGAGCATTGGTTTCCATGCGCTCTGCGTGACCCAGCCATCTTAGTCGTTGGACTTTAACCCTTCTGGCTAAGTCTACGTCGCTGTACATCCCGTACAGCTCGTCGTTCCATCTTCTCCTCCACTCCCCTTCGATGCATACGGGACCGTAGATCACACGATGAATCTTTCTCTCGAAACGACCCAAGGTGCTTTCATCCGCTTTTGTCATAGTCCATGCTTCTGCACCGTATAGCAGGACGGGGATGATAAGGGTCTTATATAGCGACACTTTGGTTTTCTGCGTTTACAGCGGAGCCTAGGTAGACGAAGTCCTTGACTACCTCAAAGTTACGTCTGTCGATGGTGACGTTTTGACCAAGACGTCGGTGTTGTAGGTCCTTTCTTGACGACAGCATGTACTTTGTTTTGCCCTCATTAACCGTTAAACCCATTTTAGCCGCCTCTGCCTCATTACTCACAAAAGCCCCATTGACATCACGCTGAGTTCTTCCGATTATGTCAATGTCATCAGCATATGCTAGTAATTGGACAGACTTTTGAAAGATAGTGCCTCTAGTGTTGACGTGTGAGCCTTGAACTATTCTTTCAAGTACGATGTTAAAAGAATCACATGACAGCGCATCACTTGTTTAAAACCTTTTTTGACATCGAAAGGTTCTGTTAAGTTGTTTCCAACCTTTATGCAGCAGCGTGAATTCTCCATGGTCATCCTGCACAAACGGACGATTTTGGCAGGGATGCCAAAACTAGACATGGCTCTATACAGCTCGTCCCCTTAGATACTGTCATATTCGGCCTTAAAATCGATGGAAAGATGGTGGGTATCGATTTGATGTTCTTGGGTTTTCCAGGATCTGCCGTAATGTGAATATTTGATCGACTGTGGACTTTCCTGGTCTAAAACCACACTGATAAAGACCTATCAGGTTGTTGACGATGGGCTTTAGACGTTCGAATATTACGGCAGAGAAGATTTTGTAGGCGATACCTCTCAACATCTTCGACTTCACGCTTCTCGTGTTCTCTCTTTATCCTTCTGAGAAGTTGGTGTTCCTCTCGCCTTTTCTGCTCATAGAGCTCGTGAGCAACTCTCGTCCTTCTATGCAGCGCCGCTTTGCGTGCCTGTTGTTTGGCTGCATTTGCCTGCCGACATTCCTCATCAAACCAGGGGTTCCTTGTTGGTGGCTTCTTGAAACCCAGCACGTCAGAGGCGGCTTCTCTGATGGCATCTTGGCAATGTTGCCACTGGTTTTCGATACATTGTGTTGGCGGCAGAGAACTTCGAGAGAGGTTACTAGTAACTCGGTCGGAAAAGGATTTGGCGATCTCCTGCGATTGTAGCCGTTCGACGTTGTACCTTCTCCCAGCATCTCCCTGTTTTGCCTTGGGTCTGGAAACCCGAAGTGCTACCTGGGCTACAACGAGGTAGTGGTCCGAGTCGATGTTAGCTCATCGGAAAGTTCGGACATCCACGATGCTGAAAGCGTGTCTGGCGTCGATCGCAATATGGTCAATCTGGTTGACGGTAGATTGATCTGGAGAATTCCAAGTTCCTTTGTGGATGTTGAGGTGTGGAAAACGCGTACTGGCTACCATGACGTTTCGCCCCGCAGCAAAATTTATGAGCCTGAATCCGTTGTCGGAAGTGTTGTCGTGCAAGCTGTTTTTCCCGATTATTCCACCAAAGATGTCTTCCCTTCCTAGCTTGGCATTAAAATCGCCCAGGACAATTTTAATATCGTAGCTAGGACACTGCTCGTATGTTTTGTCTAAGAGCTCGAAGAACATATCTTTGGTGTTTTCATCCTTCTCATCTGTGGGGGCGTGCGCGCATATCAGGCTAATGTTGCCGAATTTAGCCTTGATGCGGATGGTCATGAGGCGCTCGTTGATGCACCTATAGCTCAAGACTTCTTGCCTAAGTCTAGCTCCAATGACAAAGCCGCATCCAAATCCACGTGCATATCCGAAGTTCGTTGTCCTTAATTCGTTTGCGTAGGTTGTCAACAGTAAATCCGTCCGTATCCGAGGCTTGTTGGTGCTTCGCAACTATGAGTAAAAGTAAAGGTTGAAGTACAATAATTTACTACTAAAGTTGAAGTAAATGTTGAAATTGAAATTTGGCTAAGAGTTTAAGTTTAATTTTGAGTTGAAGCTTAAGTACTTTTTTAAACTTTTATGTTCAATTCAAGTTTGAGTTGGAATTGGAATCAAAGTTAAAGCAAGTTGATGGAAAATTCAAAACAAATTTTGAATTTAAGTTCAAGTTCAATTTTAACAGCAAGGAAAGCTTATTTTCACATTAAAATTCAAAATTTAATTCAAGTTTAATTTAAATTGGTGTTGAAATTAAAGTTCAAGTTCAATTTGAAAAGGAACTAGATGCAGACGATAAAGCTAAACTTAAAGAAGTTAAATTGGAACATAACTTTGTTAATGGTCACGTTCAATTTAATGTACAAGTTTTATTTCATGTTTAGATTAAAGTTTTAAATCAACAACAATTCAAATTCAAGTTGGAGTTGAAACAAAACTTGAAGTTGAAAAAAAACTACATACTGAAATCCAATTAAAAGTTAAGGTTAGAGTTAAAATTAAAGCTCAATTTAATTTAACTAATATTTATGGTTTAAACTTAAATTTAATTGAATATTTAAGTACGGGGTCGCAAATTTAATTTCATGTTCAGTTCCAGTTCAGTATTATATATAAATTTAATAAAATTGGTGTTGAAATTAAATTTATAGTTCAACTTTAACTTTAAAATTAAGTTAAATCAAAGTTTCAAGCTAAAGTTTTATTGTACGCTCAAGTTTGACTTAGAGTTGAATTCTAACAAATTCAAGATGAAGTTGAACCAAAAGTTGGAGCGAAATGCTGAAATTAAAGTAAAAGTTGAGGTTGACGTTGAAGGTTAAATTGAATTTCACGTTAAATTCCAAAGTAATGTTCTACCAAAAATTCAAATCTTTTTAATAAGATTTAAGGTTTGAGTTGGAGTGCCAAAATTTAAATTGCTGTTTTAGAAATTTACCAAGCCTTAAAGATGATTTAGGTACCTATTTTTAAACGATCTTAAGATCTTATTGTCTTTTAAAAATTTGCTAAAGTTAAAATTACGGAATTGTTACTTTATCTTTTAGCAATTTACTTAATCCATTTGACATCTGTACAATTATTATAAGAGCAGTGGATGGGATGGTCCATTCAACAGTTCAATTTTCCAAATAATAAGTCCGTTTAAGCGTATTTGATTTGTTTATATTTTCGCAAACTGTCACTTTTTAGACATGTTTGGATTCTCGTTTTTTAATAAAATGTAATTAGCAATTTACTAGTTAGCAGAACTAAAAGAAAGGTTTAACATTTTGGAGTCACTTAGTAAATTGTTTAAAATTTAGCAAATTGCTAACTAGTAAATTGCTAAGCTCTTAACAATAGATTGTTTAAAATTTTGCGCTATTATGTCTGAATATGTAATATACGCTAATGTTCAGACTCAATTTCTAGTATATGGCGAGTTCTATTTTAATTAAAAGTTTAAATTTAAGTTAAGCTTATGTTTAAGTCGCAGTTAAGTTTCAAGTTGGAGTTGATTTTAAATTTGTGTGTTGGAGTCAAGTTCAAGTTTAGGTTAAAAGTAAGTTTAAAGTTGAATTTGGGTTTAATTTGAAGTTGGAGTCAAGTGGAAATTAAGGTAAAGCTAAGTGTTAGACTAAAGTTTAAAGTAAAGGTAAAGTTTGAAGCAAAAATACTCCATTACCAAGATCGGAATCTCAGACTGACATTTCGGTTTGCCTACAAGCTATGTCGGACTAAATGTGAGAAAGTGTGCGTGAAATGATGCAAAAAACCAAACACATTCTCACATTTAGTGTTTCGGCCCATCAAAATGCTTCATTATAGTAATCAGCCCCATCTAAATGCTTCATTTTGAATGTTTCATGGCCTTGTTCAAAAACTAAACAATCCTAACCAACAAAATCTGAAGTGCTGACATGGTCTTAAATTGGAAGATTTGTATAGCTTTTTAATTTCAATCCAAATAAATGTTGTTAATGTATATTAAATAAAATAGAATTGACCAAATACATATTTAATGATTTATTAGTTTATTATTATTTATTTTGTTTACTTAAATTATTTGCGAACGCAACATGCGCTGCAACTGGATAAGTATAATTATTGCAAATGGACAAAAGTGTAACTCAATACTTTGTAAAACAACAAAACAGACAATTTTTTCAGCTGTAGTTTGCTTAGAGCATTTTTTTGGCGACGTTAGAAGTTCAGGTGGAAACAATAGGCGGGTGCCTCCGTATTTTTTTTTGTACAGACAATGCTACGAGAAGCATACTTGTGAAGTTCCATTGCCAACTTTAGCTAGTTCAGATTCCTCAATTAGATTAGTATTTTCATCATTTAAGCAGTTCGGTAGTTGCAAGACCAAATTTTAGTTTTGTTTGTTGCAGAAATATTCCTGACAATTTTTTTTGAGGGACTATGTTACAGTTAGAATTTTGTTTGTAGTTAGATTTTGGAATAAAAATTTGAGGGAACCATGTTTTAAAAATAAGTTGCTTTGTGTAAAGCATCTTTAAGGAATAGAAATATGCAATATGGTTACACACAATACCAACTAAATGAGTGCAATAAATAGATTTAAGTAACTTTTTTTTATTCCAATATGGGGAAACCGAACACACAATAGAAAAAAAAACGGTATACGCGCCAAAATCCATACTTCTTGACTAAATAATGTTATCTTCTATGTTTACGCATAAAATTACGAATTTTGTAGCATATGAACATTTCTAGACATTTTACAATGTGAACAATTAAATATGCTATGAAATAATTGGCTGCTATTAATGCTAATTTTTTTTCTAAAAAGTTGATGAAGGTTAGCCGAAGCGGAAATTTCTTTAATGAACATACCTAAAATATTATTGGCTTTCTCAAAAATATTTTTCTACACTAACTTCTGCTTTATATCTGAAAACTATTGTTTATGTATATTTTCTTCTATGTTCTGCATTTATAAAATGTAATCTATGGAAGTATTTACTATATTAAGAAAAACATGTACGTAAAACTCATTAATTTTTTTCATTTTTAGCAGCACTTTTACTAAACATACCCTTCAAACAATAATAAGTAAACTTGAACTTTGGTAACTAAACATTTTTAAGGAATGAATGAAAATTATATTTTGCGTTAAATTGTGGAAATTCACTAAAAAAAACTTCTGTACGTCAACAATAAACATTCATGACGATTACATGTTCTATTGAATTAGTTGTGCATGAATTCAGAACGATTTTAAGACGTTTTCATTTTGTGATATATGTCAAAATTTGTATTTTATTTGCTCTGCATTTATTCAACAGGTTCGCTATAATTGTTCTGATTATTTTTTTAAAACATTGGTGTATTTTTGGTTTGAAGTCGAATGCTAAGTTGAATTGAAGTTAAATTTAAAATTGTAGTTGATGTTTAAGCTAAAGTTAAGGATTCATCCTTTTTAATATTATACGTCTTCAGCTGATCCTTATCTCAAATATATCAGATTCGTCTATGTATCTTCTTAGGGTTGGGTATATCGTTTTAAACTATGAACACCTGATAGTCTTTAAAATATAAAAATAATAGGTTACCTTTTATTCAAAAATATACCATTTTATGATTTAAAGAGACCAACTATCTAAGAAAAATAGAAATTATGCAAACCATCCAAGAAAAAGAATTCAAGAATATGAACAACCAGAACCCTAAAAGCTATGGGGCATTTCCTAATTTTCCTCGATCTTCTCGTTGTATATTTTTTCAATCATTAAAATTTTCAAAAAAAAAAAGAAGAAAATACAAAACAGCGAGAAAAGAAAGGAATAACATCCCTCATCCTTAGCACTCATGCATACATTTAAGTGACAGCACATGATTAATGGCTGTCAGAGGAAATTGCTCCCGAAACACAAGAAACAGGACGCCACCAAACAACAACAAAAAAAGGACTCTCTCTCTAAACCAACAGCAGCAGCATCAGAAGTAGCAAGTGTATTTAGGGTGGAAACAAAATACAGAGTATGAAAAATAAAGATGAAAAAGAAAATCAATGTCGCACAAGGGATAAAAACTAACAAAAACGCAAACAACCCTGTTTTATTTTTATTTTAATTTTTGTATTTCTTTGATGAAAAGCACGAGGAAGCTAGAAATAATGCCATAAAAGCTGGAGGATTCGTTACATTTCACAAGCTATGTAGCGCAAGTATAAATTGAATGAGCAAAAATACCAACGCTAGCGCTAGAGATATGTTAACCTATGCAGTGTTAATGGCATCGAAAACGGGAATTCAATTTATTCAAGAGGATAACGACTTAGGGAGCGGTCCTGGCGATGGCATGGCGGTGGAATAGAACAGCAGCGTTAATTTGATTCAAAAATACAAAATATACAGCAACAAAAAAAAACTACTGATAAGATACCAGGGAGAATTTAATTAATTGAAATAAAGATACTTTGACAAACATTGAAACATGCAATTTAAATATATTTTATGGTGAAAATATACGCCATACGTCATGTCTTCTATAAAGAGGTTGATAATGGGAAACGAAGGTTATACATTGTTAGAACACAGTTGAGAATGAAGAATAAATTCTACCTGGCGTGTGTGGTATGTTTTTTGCATTTGAATTTTAGCCGGCTTCAAACCCAATCTAATTTTGTAACCAATTATTTAAGGAACTCCAAATTTTCAGTATTTAATACCCTAGTTAGGAGTTTTAAGAACATAAGTAGTTTATAAAATACAGGACGTTAGAAGTCGCTCAAACCGTAACTAACTGACTGACTGATCACCAAGTTAATGAAGAACTTCCTGACATTGTAGAACCGTAAAATTTCGCTCGAAAGTAAATCTATTGTATTGTATTGTATTGTATTTTTATTCATTCATTTAAACTTAAAACTATATAACAATTAATTAATAAGAAAGGTGAATAATAGTGTTCATTCTTTAACTAGAAGTTAGTGGTGAATGACACATCCATTGGTATCTGATGTGGGGTGACAATCAGTGTAAGTTAAAATACAAGAAAAAACGAAAAAATGAAAAAATGAAATATAAGAAAATGAAAAAGCTTGCTAGCAACTGTATATAAAAAATATTAGAAGATACTTAACAATTCATTAATAATATACATCTTATAGATATTTTATTTTATTTTACATTCATTTTATTGTAGCTTATAAAAAAAAAATACTAAATTAGTGATTCAATATAATTAAAATTTAAAGTGAATAACCAGTCTTTAACCTTTTTACTAAAACATGAAAAACGAAATGTTTCTCTTATGGATAGGGGCAATTTATTGAAAATATTTGGAGCTGTATATGTATAAAAATGAGAAAAATGTGTTCTATATGCAAAAGGTACATTAACTAAGCTCATATTGTTCACACGAAGGTTGTACATTTGATAATTCCTACTAGGAATATTTCCGCTTTGTTTGAAAAACCCTCTCAAAACTTTAAAAACATATAAATGCCTCATTGGTAGAATTAGCAACTCCTTAAATAAAGGCCAACTTTCAGTCAACCGATTTTTATTTAAAATAATCCGTATTAAATGCTTCTGTGCAATCAATAGAGGTCGAAAAGTATTATCATAGGAACCACCCCAACTTGTTATTCCGTATTGCAGCTTTGAGTTTGCAAGCCCATAATATATAATTTTTAAAACTTTTTGGGAGCAAAAAGGCTTAATTAAATACATTTTTCGTGTGACCAATAACATGTATGTTTTGATCATATGAATATGATTCTTCCAATTTAGATTGCTATCAATTACTACTAGTAGGTACTTAAAATGTTGAACTGTTTCAATTTTAAAGCAATTATCTGTGCAATGTAAGTTGGTTATAAAATTACTTTTACCACACTTATGAAGAGGTAAAGGAAATTTTTACAATTGTGAGCGTGAAACCGTAAATTAAAATCAGTGAGACTATTTCCAGTTACATTAAAATATATCAATTTAGTTTTTTTCGCTGATAATCAATTTATGATAAGTAAACCACAACCTTAATACTTCCAGATCTTCTTCAATGTTCACAATACTTTTAAAGGTAGTCCTAGATGAATATGTAAAAACAATGTCGTCAGCGAAAGGAGTTGAAGTGCCATTTAATTTCAATTTGAAAATGGAATTAATATAAATCAAGAAAAACAAAGGGCCAAGAACAGATCCTTGTGGAACACCGTTCTTTAACAGCCTTGATTCACTTAAGATTCCGTTATTATTAACTTTTTGTTTTCTATTTTTTAAATAAGAATTCAGCAGATTAAAAAAACTACCGTGAAAGCCTGCATTATAAAGTTTAGTTAGCAAAAGATCGTGGTTCACCAGATCGAAAGCTTTAGTCATATCAATAAAACAGACCCATTGTTGATTTATTGCTATTTAAACTTCCATAAAGCTGACTACATACCCTTAAGATAGCATCTTCTGTTGACAAACCTGCTCTAAAACCAAACTGATTATTACAAAAGAAATTAAACTTTTGCAATAAGGAAACCTTAAGTAACTTCTCAAAAATTTTTGAAAAGGTTGAAAGGAGCGAAATAGGCCTATAATTCGAAATAATTTTCCTATTTCCTTCTTTGAAAAGTGGTATGACTTTTGCACATTTAAGATGGTCAGGGAACAACCAATTTCAACACTTTTGTTAAAAACGAAGGTTAGAATGCCAACAACATACCAAGCAACATTTTTCAACAAAATACTTGATACACCATGACTAGCGCACGAATTTTTATTTTTTAGAGACATAATAACTTTGAAAACTTCTCTTGATGTTATTCTATCAAAAACAAAACTATTTGGTTGTGTATTATCCGAAAACAAATTTGAAGAAACGGAACAATCGCAATTTAAACAAGGTTCAAGAGCAGGTTTTAATCTTTCTGAAATTTCAGTAAAATACTCATTAAATTTATAAGAAATGATCAACGCATCGGACTCTGTAGCTCCCTCAATTTCAATAGAGTCAACTTTAACCGAATTTCTATTTTTACCTAGAATACTATGAACCACTCTCCACTCTTCACGAATATTACCTTCAGCTCTAGAAAACCTCTCACAATAGTAGTTATTACGAGTATCATCAATTTCTTTATTTACCGTTTTGCACAAAGTTTCATAGTATTTTTTAAGTTTGCTATTATTTGGATGTTTTTTAGGTACATTTTAAACTCAATTTTTTCTTTTTCCTGATCTTATTTAGAAGATAGTTATTCATCCAACGTTTAAGGTGTTTCTTTTTACCCGAAAGCTTTTTTTGGAAAGTACTTGAGCCAATATGTTTTTTTAAAGTTTCCACAAATAGATCAAATGCAACAGAGGGATTATTTTCGGCATAAACTTGGTCCCAACATTCAAATGTTAATAATTCTTTTAATACCGTAAAGTTTACACAATATTTAACTGGATCTGAAGCGGCTTTAATGTTTTGAGAATGGTTGACAGATAAGTAATTTAATGCAATCATGCTATGATCGGAAAGTTTTAAATCATACACTTTACCAATGAAATTATTTGTATTGTTTTTATGACATCTTACAAAAATATGGTCAATACAGCTCTTAGAAGAATCTGTCAAGCGGGTAGGTTCATTAATTAAACTCTTAAGACCATTTGAAGCCATAGTAAACAAGTAACTTTCAGAATCTATATAAATTTCATTTAGAATATCAATATTGATATCTCCCAAGACAATTAAGTTTTTGGCTAAAGTTGCACTAAGAATGTTGCTTAATTCATCAATGAAAACACTTTTAGCAAAACCATGAAGTCGATAAATGCACAACAAAGTATAATCAATATTCTCAAAGACGAATGATAATTTTAATACATCAGCGCTAGATAAATTAAGGCAAGAGCAATTACACACATATCCATTTTTCACATATACAGCTACCCCTCCAGCAGAATAAGAGTCGAATAAGAGATAAGATCTGGCGGTGCAATAAGAGAAACAAAATTTAAAAAATTGTGGTTTTCGGTTAAAAGGACTTGTATAATGTATCCACTCATTCCCTTATACCAGGGCCCTATTTCATAAATGCGATAAGTGACAGGTGTCATTTTGTAAATGACAAACCTAACAATTGTCTAAATTCTGTCCCATACAAAAATTGGCAATTTTATAAAATGGTTGGGAAATTTGCCACAGTTGTCAAGATTTCGGATCATAATTAATTGTCACAAATTCCTCGAAAAAAAATTGAGTTTCGGTCGTAAGGTGACAAATTTAATTTGATATAATGTTTTAAAGTGAAAGTGATGATGAACGCGAAGTACGCCAGCCTCGAATTTTTAGACAAAGAATAAACAATAATTTCGCGTCATTAAGTGATTATCAATTCAAGGAAAATTTCGCGTCTGCAACACAACAGCAGAATATATTTTGTTAAAAATCGGCATCCCCAGTATCCCACAAAAAAAAACCATGCTCTTGATGCTAAGACCAAATTTTTTGTGCTAAGACCCAAATTTTTTTTGCTTTACACTGGCTTGGAAGTGGAGCTCAGTACCATGTAGTTGCTGATGGACAAGGTGTTTGTTTCTAAAAGTTCCATTCAGCGCTGCGTCAAAATATTTTGCAATCTGATCTTTAGACATTTTGCTAATTTTTCTTGGGTTGCTGGCATTTTTGATGGGTCATTAATAAGAATTGATGCTCCAACTGATAATGAGTCAGCATTTGTTGACAGAAATGGTGACCGATCAATTAATGCCATGTTTGTATGCGGTCCAAATTTGGAGTTTTTTTTTTTATGTTTCTGCACGCTGGGCTTGATCCGTTCACGATGCTAGGGTTTTAAGGAAGCTCATTAGCACGACGACGCTGGGAAAATGGATGGAGGCCATTTCCAAATGCTATAATATTAGGAGACAGTGGTAATTGACGAAAAAGTTGGCTGATAACACCAGTTATTCCACACCAAGTTGAACAATCTGAAGCATTATTAAGATTTTTGAGGGCTCATAAGAAAATGAGGAGGCTTGTAGAAAATGCATTGGGCATTCTGAAGGAAAAATTTCCTTGCTTTAACTATTTGAGATTGTCACCAGCAACTGCTTGTAAGGTTATTTTGACTTGTACAGTACTGCATAAGTCGAAAAATCGTTTGGAAAGTGAACATACACCATTTAAAATGATGGATGATGATAATGGTCACGACAAAATTGTCATACTTTGAAAATGACAAAATTGTCACGACAAAATTGACGTTGTATTTAACTGACAATTATGTCACCTGTCAATACGTTATGCAATGAAAACTTGTAACATAAGTGTAACAAATTTATAGAATTAGCACCTGTCAATGTTTATGAAATAGGGCCCAGGTATGAATTAAAATAGACATGTCTAAGTGGAAAAATTATATTTAGTATACAAATTTATGAAGTAATGTAATTGTTCACAAAAATCTAGGTGCCGAAATTATGCATTCAGAGGCTTTGGTAACCAAAAACTTTTTAAACATTTAGTTTGGTTTATATGGAATACTTCTGGTTCTTGTAGAATTATGAAGTCAACGTAGAATGAAGAAATTTGAAGTACAACAAATGAAAACAAAAGTTGAAACTTAGTATTTTACATTTAAAATGCGTACCTACATTCCTTTAAAGCAGTAAAATCACACCAAAAATATAAATGCTTAAAAAGAGTCAAATTCTACTGGATACAAGAAACCTCAACAATATGCTCAACATCAATTTATTTTAGAACTTAGACACTCGTATATCAAAGCAATTCGTAATAATAATAGATATTTGGCATTAAATGATTACTACCAAACATTCAATAGGGTCACTTTTCAAATTGGACGTTAGGGGGGGTCAAATTTAAGGGCCAATTTTGAATGTGAACCACACTTAAACGTTAAGATGGAAGATAGATACAGAATCAAGTAACGCGCTAAAGTTATTCAGGCTTATTATGAAAATGGGCGTTCAAATCAAAATGCATATCGTGCACTTCGTGATTTTGTCGGTCAATTTAATCGTTCAAATGTGCGTGCAATCGGAAAAGTCGTGCAAAATTTTGCAGAGCAAACCATACCAATCATATCATAAAAAGAAGAAATGACAGTAATTTTTTAAGTACTTTGTGTTTTATTCAAAATCAACATCGGCCTCAAAAATTTAACGACCTTTTATCTTTGTGGAAGTTTTGAATTCGGAGACACTTCTCTTCGTACATATATAATCAGTTTCGGTAATAACTTTCTCGAAAATCAAACAAAAGAAACGTTGATCGTAAACATTTTAGAAAAACAGAGTTATTAGAAATTTGGACACTTTAAAATGTCCATTGTTCCTTTTTCGTTTAGTTTGTATGATAAGTAATTTAAATTGAACTGGGCGGGAATTTTAGTTTATTTATCGCAACTGCATAATTTATTTCAAAAAAAATAATATTCAAACAAAAACACGAATAGCTGTTATTCAATCACTGCTATTTTCTGTTTTAAATTGAGCAATAAAGTATGCATTAAAAGATCTTCATTATTTTATTACGAAATTGCCAAAGCAAAATCAGAAAAAAGTATTGCATACTTTTAAGTAGTTATCGATTCACTTAATAGTATGCAATGTTTTTGTGTGTATCTAATTTAATTGATCTTAAGTATAACACATGTTCTCAAACTGTAGACAAACAAAATAAATATGATTGCAAAAAAGAATGTATAAATCCAGGCGTTGATTTAAATGAAATCTGAAATAATTCAATAAAAATTTCAGCTTGTCTTTTACAAAATCTTCGTTCATAAAAAATGGCAATAGCTGATTGTTATAAATGGCTGTATTTAATCTTAAGAACATACATTTTACTAAGCAAATACAAATTTCAAAAATAATTCATTTTAATTTACAATTAATTTCTTCCTCAAGATTGAAAATTTAACATTTTAAGTTATTGTAATTAATCTGATTTGCAAATTTCAAGGTCCCTATCACTAAAATTTAAATTCATGGTTTTTAGAAAGACCACTACGCTTGCGGGTGTACGTACTTTGGCAGATATGTATGTACGTCTGTCCGTCCATATATGAACGGAATACCTTTTTTGTCTGAAGAACCGGCAGAAATATCGACTTCGAATACATTATTTCTTACAAATAATAACATAGGGATACGCAGAAATGAACTTATGTTTTGTTAGTTTAGTTTAGTTTTATTGACTTCAAAATTTTAATATTGTTCACAATTTTCTTTGTAAGTTTATCTTAAGTCTTAAAATGCTTTGGTCGATGGCCGTCTACCAGACTGACATTTACATTTTAATTTTTATAATAATAATAATACTAAAGATAATTCTAATATAACGTTTTTTTGTATATATCTACATACATTAAAAAGTTTTATTGATCATACATGGTTCCCTCTAGACTGAGTACATCGATTCCAAAGTATCTGTTGCGGAATTCTTTCAGAATTGGAAAAACTCCCAAAAAATGGGACACGTCTTCACGTTTTCTTAGATTGTATAGATCACACCATAGAGGAAGATCTGGACGATGAGTAATAAAGTTGAAGGTTCATCTTTGACTTTAAAGATTGTACTTATTTTGCGCATGGTGTGTTCGGCCAAAAAGTACGTCTTTTTTTCCAGAAAGTGGTTAAATTTACTGTAGTAAGTATTGAAAATGTTGTTGAGCAATCGTTCGCCATTTTATACCACTCACCTACGCATGCTCCTCTAGAATTCATAATGTGACTTAGCACAAGCTTCGCAATCCTGTTTTATCCCATCTCCATAATTCTTGCCACATAATTAAAGTGTAATTTGAGAGTATCTAAGAAAAGGGGGCTTGTTCCTTTTTCTAGATGCAGCATTTAGATGAAAAAACGGAGGAACTTTTGCACTGCATAGAACGACATACATACATATGTATATCCCCACACTTGCGCTCCGAAAAAAAGAATTGCAGTGTCAGTTGCTCGAAAAATTTTGTATTTAGCAATATTTGAAACGTCATTTTTCAAATAACAGCTTTTCCACACGTTACACATTGCACGCTTAGCTTCTGCTACTTTTGCTCGGAGGTGTCTATATCTAGATTTAGGTTCGAGGTAATCAATACACCCAGATACTTGTACGCCTTAACTATTTCTACGACTTCTTCTTGAAAAGTCCATTTTTACATTCAAGAGTATCTCGCTCCACCCCTTCTAATTATCATGCTATTTGAAAAATTCCAGACTTGACAATAACACTGAAGTCCATTCAGTGCTATTCGTCTATAGAATCGGCCAGGAAAACTATATCGTCAGCATACATGAGACCAGGAATAGATTTTCCACTAAGTACTATACCGCCTCTCACTAAGTTTGTTACATATATCGTTTATGTATAGACTGAACAGTAGCGCGCTTAAAACGCATCCTTTCTTGCTTAACTCCCATTAAGGTCCGAAACTCATCGGAAAGTTGTTTCCCACACTCGTGCCACGTTTTTTGTATACATTCCTCCGATGACTGCTATTATTTTTGAAGAGATTCCATAATTGTAGAGCTTGGAGAAGAGAGCTTCCCTAGGAATAGATTCGAATGCTGCCTGAAAGTCGACGAAAAAGGTATACAGCTTTTTGTCATTCTTCTTGTAGATTTTGGCTATATTTACTAAAGAAAATATTTGATCGATTGTTGAGTGATTTTCACTCCTTGCTCGTAATCCAATTGGATAATCTAGTAAACAATACTGAACTAAAAAGCTTTGTCGTAGTGTTTAAAAATGAAATGCCTCTGTAGTTTCTTGGATCTTCAGGGTTGCCTTTTTTAAATAAATATAAATAAAGGGAAAGAATGATTGCTGATCGAAAACTCACGGCAGCGTTGGCCGTCTCAAAAATGAAGTTGAATTCGACAGTAAGGAGTTGTAAAAATTTGGGGGTAAGAAGAATTTCATCGGCTATTAAAGGGGTTGCATATCGAATTGGAGGCGATATTTCAGTTGTGTTAAGAAGACTCGAAAAATGTGTTTTAAGAAGGTCTATGTGCAGAGCTGCAGACATTGAAGTCGTCTTTCCACTCAAAAGCTTCACCTTATGTTTTGTTTTAATTAGATATGTACTAGCGGCCCGGTACGTGCTTCGCTACGTATAAGGCATAGTAATAAAAAAAATATTATTAAGTTCATTTATTCAAACAAAAAAATATTTTAAATTGCTAGCTATTTAAAAGTCCAAATGACCCAAATGATATATTGTTTATATTATATAGGGTGTCCCAAAATTAGCGCAAGATTTGAATTTGCCGCCATTTGTGCAGTGAAGTGTTGGCAACCCTGAAAAAAGCAATTTGACAGCTAACAGTATAGGGTTATTAAAAATGGAGCGTTACACGATAGAACAACGTGTCTTCATTATTAAAGAATATTTCAAAAATAGTGAAAGCTTGGCGGCTGATTTTTCGAGCAAAATCATCCTAAGCGATGAAGCACATTTTCATCTTGATGGCTTTGTCAATCGCCAAAATTGCCGCATTTGGGGTTCGGAGAACCCACATGTGATTGTCGAAAAACAAATGCATCCACAACGCGTGACTGTATGGTGTGGATTTTGGGCTGGAGGCATAATTGGGCCATATTTTTTTGAAAATGATGCTGGTCAAGCAGTGACTGTTACTGGCGCTCGATATCGCGACATGATTACACAGTTCTTTCTGCCAAAATTGGATGATATTGATGTGTCCAATATGTGGTTTCAACAAGACGGTGCCACATGTCATACAGCCCGTGAAACAATTCAATTACTGCATGAGACATTTCCAGGTCGTGTACTCTCTCGTTTCGGTGATCAAAATTGGCCTCCTAGATCGTGTGATTTAACACCATTAGACTTCTTTTTATGGGGTTATTTGAAATCACAAGTCTATGTCAACAAGCCCACAACCACCCGTGCATTAAAGGAGGAGATTCAACGCTGCATCAACGAAATTCAGCCACATTTATGCAGAATGGTCATGGAAAATTTCAACAAAAGAGTGCGCATGTGCATGCAAAGCCGTGGAGGCCATTTGTCCGATGTGTTATTCCATACATAACCCTATCCTATGTTCTTTACGAGTCAATAAAAATATAACTATCAAAAGACTAAAAACGGCGTTTTCTATTTAATTCAAATATTGCGTTAATTTTGGGACACCCTTTATTTATCAGCAAAAAGTAAAAACTAAAAAATGAAAAAGAATTGGGTACTCTTACTATGGTGGGTCTATATGGGTTAGTCTAAAACAGTTGGATAAACAATATTTTTTGTTTTTCCATTTTGAGCATGAATAAATAAACAGTTGGGGGTACCGACTCTGGGACAGGCAACAAAAAGTTGGCCATGTGAAAAACATGATTCCTCCAAATTGACACCACAAAAGTGAAGTGTTTGCCCTTGGGCCTTATTTATGGACATCGCAAATGATAAACGCACAGGATATTGTAATCTTTTGAATTCAAATGGCATATCAGTTGGAATCACAGGGATACGCGGTATCAAACACACTTCTCCTTTTGATTTACCAGTTAAGATTGTAGCTTCAAACAAATTTGGCAATAACTTTTTCACTGCCAATCTGGTGCCATTGCACAGTTTTGGTGGATTAATATTTCGCAATAATATAATCAAAGAACCAATTTTATGATTCAAGCAATGCGGTGGTATACCAGCCGGTTCCAATGAATTTAAAAATTCAATTGGATAATTCATTGCCTCATCTTGATTCATAACACTGTCAATTGATTTATATGTCGTGACTACACCTGGCAATTTCGCTTGAATTTGAAAATTAATTAATTAAATGGCAGTTGCATCATTATGTACATGGGTGAAAACGCATATTAATGTTCAGTGTCAATTTTCGTACATATCTCCAAAGAACTGATGATCTCAAACAGGCGTTTATTTCATCAGCAGGAGTTGATCGAGGAAAATTTGACGAAAGTCCCCTGACAGCAATATCAGAGCACCACCAAAAAGCTGTTGATTACCGCGTAAATCTTGCATTGTTCGATTAAATGCTTCTTTTGATTTTTTATTCGCCATTGTGCACTCATCCTATAAAATAATTGACTTTAATCGCAGAACTTTTGCCATAGCAGAATTTCTCGAAATATTGCAAGTTGGAGTTTTAATCACCTATACATTCAAAGGCAATTTTAATGCAGAGTGTGCGGTCCGACCACCTTCTAATAATGTAGCAGCAATTCCCAAAGATGCAAGTGCCAATGCAATTTTCTGTTCCGATCGAATAGTCGCTAAAATCAATGATACAACGAAACTTTTGCCTGTATCACGAGGTGTATCCAAGAAACATAATCCACCTGCATTATTGGAAACGGCTTGCATGATTGTGTCATATACATGTTTTTGTTGAATATTCAATTTGGTGCTATTACAATTTTGTGATTATCAGATGGCACACGATCAAGAGCAATTTTGAACAATTCAACTAATGCTATATTCTGATGGAAAAACCTTTGTAGCTGAAGAACAATTTCTCGTCTTGTATTTGAAACAATTGCACAACGTTGATCCAATTCACGATTTTCATCACCAATAAAATAAATTTGCAAAAATTGATGATCAGCGTCGGGGTATGGCAATAACGAACCAGCTTGATGATAAATCTGGCCCTGAATCTGTAACATGTATGCAATTTTAGGTAGATGTTGAATCAGAATTTTTAAGACTTTATGATTCAGATTGAAAGTATAAACATGGCACAATCCTGTTGAGGTATTTACCTTAAAAGTCTGCATAAAATTGTCTCTTATAATTTTAGTAGCACCAAAAGAAGTCATTTGAAATGCCGAATTGTATTGTTGAATATTACTCAAAAACTGCTTCGACACGTTTGAGATGTACCAAAAATAAATGAATACAATGGTTCGGGTGGAGTTTCTAATGTTGGCAATCTCACTTTGCCATTATAGCACAACACATTCCGGGCGTTTCACCTGGAAAGTTAGCCGCATCACAATGTGGACATATTGCGTCCATCATTCCAATTTATCCGTACACACTATAATCAATCTGACTATTGTAATTAAAAGCAGCACGCAGCATTTCATCCAAAACAGCACGACGACGTATTCGTGATTAAGTACAGGTACAGGGTCAACAGATCTATTCTGTGCAGTACGTTCACGCTGCGATGTTTTAGCTTGTGCGCGTTCATCTGTAGTCTGAGATCGTCTTAAAAATGCCACTTGATTTGCATTACGCGTTCGCCGGCCTATGTTTGGTCGTCTTGCTCGTGGCATTTTACTTGCACTCAACAACTTAACAATATTTTGGAAAATATAAACACAACAAAGCAATAACTATCGCTGATAAAATGAAATGACATATGATGACATTAAATTTGTTTGACAGAACTAACGTTACTTTTTTGTCTTCGATTGTTTTGTCAAAGGTTCAAATTGGCTTTTAAGTATTAGTACAAATTGTTTGTATATGGGAGTATAGAAAGATGTTGATCTTACACTTTTTCAAGATTTTTTTTTAATTTTCTCTACGTACAAACCTTCTCTGGACTTCCACGAATAATTCAAGACCAAAATTAGTCAAATCGGTAAAGGCATTATTGAGTTATAAGATTACAACGAAAAGTGGCATTGATTTTTATATATATAGATGTATATAGATTTTGTTTTTATTTTAAAAAAAAGGTTACCAATATTTTGGCTAGGAATACGGAATGACACGATTTGCCGTCTACCGGATACGACATTTCACAAAACGAAAATACATATATACTAAAATTAAATGTATAAATAATTAAATAATTTTGCGACATAAAATTTTTTAAATGCAATCAATTTTAAACTATCAAATAATATCTCATAACTCAGAAGCTATTACGATAGACCAGGTTTACAGGTTTGCTGAAGATCTGCTCTTTGAGGTATAAAATTCAGATTAAATAACTCGACCCTTGCTTTAAAAATGGTGCTTATCACCTCAAATGAGTAGATACTAGTGGACTAATTTTCAATAGTAGACAATTGATGGTTGAGGCTTTTGTATAACATAGGCTAGAGGCTAGAGGCTGATGATGATGATGATGATGCTCTAGTTAACTTAAAAATAAATAAAAAAATAAATTAGGTGGTGCAACAGTCCGAAGAGAACCAGGGGCTAGTGACTTACAACACTCCCAACCATTCCTGTGTGCGAGAAATGTTGTCAGGGATGGAGGGGACCTACAATTTATATACCGAATCCGAACGGCTAATTTGAGAATGCACTTTTTCATGACAAGAATTACTCTTGGAGAATTTGTCAATTCCTCGCAAGAGGCAGTACCCGTGATAACTCTTTTTTTTTAATTAAGGTGGCACAGGCAGGGATTGAACCCAAGACCTCTCGCATGACAGTCCAACGCACTTTTTTTTTCCCAATTCATTTTTATTAATTCAATCTTAAATCTATCTTAAAGCTAGACAAAAATTCATAAAACTAGCCTAATTATCCATAACTTATTACTAACTTACTGGTCCCATACGGACACTCTAAGTTAAACTATAATACTTAATAGTAATGCCTTTCGGCCCTAAGATCTATTTTACTTCAATTAAATTTTATTTATTTTGTATTTATTAGAAAATTTGAAAAAACTAATATCAATATCCTTTTTTATTTTACTTAAAACTACTTAAAATAAGGTCCTTTATAAAACTCAAAGCTAACTAAAAATACCTATTCTACCTATAAACTACTTAAAACTAGAACAACCACAGCAGCAAATGTAACTAACATTTTTTGTTTTTCATATTTTGGTCTTTTTTTTTTATTCCATGTTTTTTTTTATTTTTTTTTATTATTTTTTTTTTGTGTTTTTTTTGTGTGTGTTTTTTTTGTATTTTTTTTTTGTGCCACCATGCCTATTCTACTTAAAACTAAACCCTAAAACTATAAAAAAAAGTATGTAAGACGGCCAAGGCTTTAAACCCCATCCCGACTACCCACTATCAAGTGCCGATTGAAGCCACCAAAACTGGTTCTCCTGCTTCACCCTATCAGTTCGGTCCCGTTCGGACACAGCCCTACTAAACCGAAGGAGCTCTGCTCCGCCTTGTGCCATGACGTCCCGATTGTACAGGAGTCGCCTATCAACGGTTCGTCGTCTGACGTGGTAGATTAGCGGAACTGCCAATCTATCCTGTATCAGACCGCATCTGTCTAAAAAGAGGAATGCCTCTGGTGGAATAAAGCCGCTCAAGCGTGCACTGTCAAAATACTCGTCGTTCGGATAGAACGCCCCGAAAATTAAATTGTTGGTCGAAGACATAGCTCTTGCAATGTGACCTCGGACGAGTTTTATCACGAAATTGTCAATTCTGTTGATTCGAGCCCCGTTGTATAGGACCTCGTTGGAATAGTAATGCACGTAAGAAGATTCGGCTGTTCTGTACAAGCCGGTACAGCGTCGTAAACACTGCCGCTCGAACACCCGAAACTTCTCCATCTGGGAAGGGGCAACGCTCAACCACACAGGACAACCATAAACGATCATCGGCCGTATGAGGGCCATGTAGCAAATTACCTTCACTCTGGGGTCAAGCCGACTGCTGTAAAACAGCCATTTCGTCAGAGCGAAGGCTCCTCTGGCTCTGGTCAGAGCAGCATTTATATGTCTGTCGAAATATAAATACTGATCTAACCAGATACCGAGGTACTTCACTACACTTTTGCTCGCTAATCGCTGCCCGTGAAGATCAACGATAACCATCTTGCGCCAATTCTTGCACGTATCCCTCGTGGCCCCAGCCAACGGAGTACGGAACAGAATTGTCTCCGACTTCTGGACATTTATTTTCAGTTTCCAGTCGTCGCAATATCGCTGAATCTTGTCGAAATCACGCTGCAAGAGAATTCTAATAACCTCAACCTTTCGGGCCGTTCTGTACGCAATTAGATCGTCGGCGTACGCAATTGCCTTTGTAAGACTACCTATCAGATCGCTGGTGTAAATGCTGAAGAGAATCGGCGAATTCACCGCTCCCTGTTGAAGACCATTTTTAATTAAAAATGTTGTGGTAGAAGTTACATTGCCACTTTTGACAACAAACTTTCTACCGTTAAGCATATCATAAAGCATATACAACAATGGTTTGCTTATGCCAAGCCTGCTCAGTTTTAGGTAAAGACCCTCTAACCATACGGTGTCAAAGGCCTTTTCCAAATCAACCAGAACAGCACCTGTGCATTGTTGTTTTGTTTTATTCCATTGGATATCAGAAACGAGTTTAGACGCAGCATGAATTGTGTCATGACCCGCCTTGAACCCGAACTGTTTATCCGGAATTATTTTGTTGTCCGCAGCCCTTTTAATGATTTTTTCGAAAACTTTGCTGATGCTCGGAAGAAGACAGTCCAACGCACTAACCATCATGCCACGGGCACTAGTTAACTTGTGGTCATATACTTTGTCGTCCACTTTAGCTATGATCATTGAAAATATGTCCTGCCAATCGCAAAAGTTGCTCTGAGATAACAATAGTGTGATGTCATGCGATAAAGCCTGTTAGTTCCATTCCCTGAAAAGAGAAGTAATGTTTCTCAATGATAATCTTAAAGCTATTGATCTATGAAAAATGTTTTTATTTCTTTTCATCACTTTTATTAAATATTCTCAATGCGCTTTAAGGTTTTGAAGGTGAATGGGACGTTAACTAGATTCTACGTGTAGGTAGGATTGGATTAGAGTTTGTAAATGGAATAGTCGCTTAAATAAATATCTCTGAACAGCTTCACATTCTTCAATGGCTCTGCCTCCGACCCCAAACCCCTGCACTCAATAACACATACACATTGTGACAGTAGCGTAAAAGACTTGATATTTAAAAGTAAAATCATTATTTGGATTTTCTAAAATTTTCTACCACATCATGTTGATTTGCTTGTTTGATAAAGTTTAAGTTTTATGATAATAATAGACCGAGGTACTTGACTTCGGTCGCCAAGTTTCTTCCCACAGCCTTTCCCTCTGTTGATTCTCGAAGATCATGATTTTCGTTTCCAATATGTTAATATGAATATCCCAAGTCATGAAGAACGTTTGTAATCGATTCAATTGAAGTTGAAGCGAAAAGAGATTATCTAATATCAGCCCAATATCATCATATACCATATGCATAGACAAGAAACTTTATGAATGAGATCTCCCGCAAAGTTTACGCCTCCGGTAGAATATTAACTACATCATCAATGAACAGAATAGGACTCAAAATGCATCCCTGTGGTACACCTGCAGGCGTATGAAAACTTAGAACCATCCCATAAAGCTGCACTTGATGGCCCCAGAAATTTCATGTACAACATTGAAAACTTTTTCGGAACTTCGATCGATCGATATAAATCATTGCCTGCCTTTCAACCATATCGAATGCAGCTTTAAAGCCCTCAAAACATACACACAGGTTCTTAATATATTTTCTAGCAATGCCAATAATAGAAAAGGTATGATCTGTGGTTGAAAATCCAGGGTGGAAACCAGCTGAACTTGCTGAGCTAGTTGCTGTTTACAATCCAAGTTTATATTTTTGAAAGCAATGGCATTTGTGAATTTAAATAGTTTCAAGTTGAAGTTTGAAGGAAAGTTTTCTTAGGTTGCAACAATCCTAGTCGAACCATTTGCATTTAGGTGTGGTGAGTATGCGAACCTGAGGCAAGGACTATCCTTGTTATGCCTTCATCAATTAGTTCAGGATTACAGATTTCGTCAAAAAAAAATCTTTGCGACAATTCCAAGTTGAATTGGTTAAACGCTTCTTTGACAAGTTCATTAAATGACAATAATTTGGCTCATATAAGATGAACATTTTTTAAGGCAATAATGTGGAATCATAAGTGTTGAAGGAAGAGTTGAAATGACGAACCGTCGGATATCATCATTATGTAGAAATTCCTTGTCACTATTCTTTTTTGAAATGATTTACAAGACCATTGATGGGCTGTAATGTACCTCCCACTTTATGCATATTCTGAAATTAAGTACCTACATATAGAATAGCTCATTTTATTTTGTTTATATTAACGTTGCCCAAGGCTACATTCAAGCTTACACAGGATAAGTTGCAACCTTATTTATATCTATCGCATCACAAGAAGACAATATTCTCTCAGTTTAGCACGTATTACAAATCGATTTGGAAATCGGACTCATTATCCAGCCAGGCTACCAGCCCGCCCCCTAGAAAACGGTCCAACGCAACCAACACGACTCTGAACGTCGTCGTCGCCCATAGCTGAAAAACCTTTACAGTTAACTCGGATTCATATAACAAGCTATAAACGAGCGAGTAAAACAACTATACACACATCGAAGAACAACAAAACCTTAAAAAAGAAAAGTCCCAATGCCAGCAAAAGTCATGCAACCAGCAATTTGCTCAAAATAAATGCTTACCTATCCAATTTAACAACAAATTAATGACATCGAATTTATATTCTCTCACTCGGTTCGACGGGCGGTGCGGTGATGGCGGCGATGGTAGCGTTTGAGGGCGGTGGCATTGACATTCGACATTCTACAACAACGACGAACGACACACGGTGGCGCTGCTCGAAGCCTGGCTATAGCAAAGCAGCGCATTTCATTTTGTCTTCTCCCCAAATTGATAAGCAAGGAGTGGTGGAGGCGTCATCATCATCCTATAGTCTTCCAAACCTATTATCCGGGTACAGTTGGAAAGTCATCGACATCGTCAACGTGCTGTTATGTCATCGTCAACATTACTCTGGTATTAACCATTCGTCCACCACCCGCTTAGATGTTGCTGCTGGCTGCTGCTGCTGCTGCTACTGGGTGCCTTTTGCATTTAGTTTGTGGACCTTCCCATTCTATAGGTATGTCAGCTTTTCAAGACCGAAGAAGCTCAAGGATCACCGCATCCGAAATGAAACTATATACATACTTTGGATGAGGTGCATGTTGTCTGGGCGGGATTCGGGTGAACTTTCGGACACACAATACACATGAGGTTACACCTCCTTTGACACGTGACATGAAAAGTCATTTAGCCTAAAGGCGAAGGCCGATTGTCTGTAGTTCTGTATAATTCCTACAATACCAATAATAATAATCACGGTTGCCACTCAGCTTTTATTTTGAAGATTATAAGTTTGTTTTAAATGCAAATGTTGTCCTAAGACTTTGGTCTTCTTGAAGGAGGATTCGTCTTCGTTTAAAATGATGTCTTCAAAGTGTTCGTTGGTGATGGCTCGTGAGTACCTGTTGCTAAATTCGTAATGGGTTCTTGCTAGAGGAACACCTGGGTTTGGATGTACTTGAAGGTTCCTGATGATGTTTTCGGAGAGCTGCAGCGGTATTGATCTAATGTAATCAAATTACTCCCTTCAGACAGCTTTTTACTGTTAGTATAAGATTTTTTCTAAATGGGTTTCAGAATATGTTTTAGGACAAGCTGGTTCTCTTTATAAACAGGTCAGCACGTCTTTTAAATTTTATTTGTTGATTTGACTGCTACTTCGGTGAAGTTTCATTTTGATAGCATTACAGTGTGTTGAAAAGGCCACATCTTTATATGGATATAGAACAGCCCGTTAGACTGTTCCCCCTACGTTTGGATTCTGTCAGAAAAATGGAGAAAATTTTGCCCTTCATAGCTCCAAGAGGAATATTTAACCTTTCCGCAAGTGAGCTATGAAGGGCCGATCCTTGCCGGGCAAACTCATCTGCCCGTTTATTTCCATCAAATAAAAGTGAAATGGAGGTTGGTGTTGGGGATATCCTGAGGTTCATCCTGACATTGACACATCACACATGACCAGTATAGTGTATAGAGAATTTTGTGACCGAATTTATAGCCATAACAGCTGACTTGCTGTCAGTGCAGATAGTCGTATTTCTATTTTGGTTTGAGTTTGATTTGGGTATTTTTCGTGCTTCTATGATTTCTAGTAATTCAGCTTGAAATACACATTTAAAGATTCGGAAAAGATTCTCGACCCAACTCCACACTGTACCTTTGGCCTGTCAGTAAAGAAAGTGGTATCGAAGTGATTCGTAATAATTCCGTTCTCCCAATCCTTCCTGACAGGAAAGATGACTTTCAAATCTTAACTGAGATTCAAGTCAGGGGTGCAGAAAAGTTGGTGTCTGTGGCAAAAATACCCGCTGGAATCAGTTAATTAGTATTGCCATGCCAATAGGGTTTGGAAAACCAATAGTTTGATTATTTAAGCCTTAGTGCGCTACACCATACTAAACATTTAATGTTTAGGTCATGACATTTAAGACACCTGTTGGGCATGATCAAAGGCCCCTTGTATTACCTACCGACACTAGCTATTCTTTAGTTTCTCAATATTGTATTTCCTGTAGGCCACAAA
Organism: Eupeodes latifasciatus; assembly: GCA_920104205.1. Taxonomy (NCBI): domain Eukaryota; kingdom Metazoa; phylum Arthropoda; class Insecta; order Diptera; family Syrphidae; genus Eupeodes; species Eupeodes latifasciatus. Next base: position 385,295,224 of record OV049924.1, on the reverse strand, counting down.
ATAGGTCGTACAACGGCTGTGTATTGTGTACGTCGTCAAAATCATCTTCGATTGAAGGCTCCACATTTTACCAACAAGTTTTTTCTACAGGCGTACTTGCATTGCAAGCCTTCTTAACCCGTTCTTCACTGTATAATTTCCAGTTTGGTTTGGGATCCGGAAGAACTCCTAGATATTTCGCACTAGGAGATAAAGACAGACCGTGCAGTCGGGGAAGCTTAAAGGCAGGTATTTTTAGTGTTGGTCGTAAAGAGCATCAGTTCCACTGCTCGTGACCCAATTGCTAAATTTCTTCAGAGCCATCTTCGTGATTTCGCTAATCGCGGTGACGAACTTTCCCGAGACTAGTAAAACTAAATCATGAGCATAAGCTACCGCCTTCTTCCCACAACTTTTAAACTTTACGAGGATTCTATACTTGACTAAAATCCATAGTAGCGGTGAAAGAACACCGCCCTGAGGTGTTCCTCTACTCACTTGTTTGGAAGATATTGTTTAACCTTACGAAGCTTGATTTCTTCTATCATCTAGCATAGAAAATTTCCATTCTTAAACAAGAACCTCTAACCCGAAGTAAGTAAGTGATTCGGGAAGCGATTCAGTAAGGACATTATTAAAAGTATTTTCTACGTCTAGGGTTTTAGGTAGGTATGGTATTTCCATAAGTTTTTCATGTATTCCTGTATTGTTTTGGCAACGATTTCTGGAGAAGATATTGTGACGTTGGTGATGGATTCGTCTGCATATAGTATTGTCTCTGTCCCAAGAACAATCGAAGGTCCTATATAAGATCCGTGTGGTACTACAGCCACCTGTGTATAAAAAAAAGATATTTCCTTTTTGTTGAGCCTTCCAATAACGTCACTGTTGAATCCCAGAAGTGGATGTATGGTGGAGTATTTATTTCGAAAGACAAACCAGAACTCTGGTATGATATCTCTTTCTTTGTAGAACGCCTTGAACAGGTTGTTTTGATAAAGTTTTTTTCCATTTTCCTACCTTTCAGAAAATAGCAGCTGCTGTTCACACAGTTTTTGAGTAGTATTATCAGCAGGAGAACACAAAGATTTTGAGTATGTTATCAGAAATTGTATCATTTCCCTCTGAGGTTTTAGAATTTTCTTAGAAGCTGTATCAGATACATACTTCTTCAAGAGAGATGAAGACATCGGTAAGTAGCGGCACTGTCAGCGGATATTCGTTATTGAATATGATGAAGATATTGATTAACGGAATTCTGCTTCTTCAATGAGTTGCGGGAATTGGTTGTCAAATGCAATGTCCCAAAGGCAGTAAAAATTTTTGGTCATTTGTAAAAAATATGAGGAATTCTTCCTCTTCCTCGGTTCCTACGCTTGTTGTCAATGACACTCCTTTAGTTAGCTCTATTGATAAAGCCAACTTATTTGCTAGGCAGTTCGCCGAAAATTCCACCTTACCAGATAGTGTCATGACTCCCCCAGTTCTTGAACGCGTAAATGATTCTATGGGACCAATCTTTTTTCGTACTCGAACTGTGGCGAGAGTTCTTAAAGATCTCAACATTCATAAATCCGCTGGCCCAGATGGTATCCCCGCTATTATTCTGAAGAGGTGTTCTTCCACGCTAGCAAAGCCACTGCGTAAGCTTTTCCATCTATCCTATTCTTCTGGTCTCGTTCCGAGTAGTTGGAAAACTGCATTTGTTCAGCCAATCCCAAAAAAAGGCGAATCTTCTTCTCCCACAAATTATCGACCGATAGCACTAACGTCCCTTCTTTCTAAGGTCATGGAAACGCTGATTAATTATCAGCTTAAGAAATATCTTGAGGAACGGAAGCTTCTTAATGACCGGCAATACGGCTTTCGTAGCAATAGGTCCACTGGTGATCTCATGGTTCATCTCACCGAACAGTGGAACAAATCTTTACATCGTTTTGGAGAAAGTAAGATTATTGCACTTGATATTTCAAAGGCATTTGATAAAGTCTGGCATCTTGCTCTCTTATCGAAAATGCGTGCTTTCGGTATCGACGAATCTCTTCTTCGTTGGATTAGAAATTTTCTTTCGAACCGTTCAATACAAGTTGTTTTGGACGGATTCAAGTCTGAAACTCATAAAATAAATGCTGGTGTGCCCCAGGGCTCCGTTTTGTCTCCGACCCTCTTCCTCATTTTTATAAATGATCTCCTGTCTGCCACTTCTAATCCAATACATTGTTTCGCTGACGATAGCACTCTTAGCTTTTCATATTCGTTTCCAGACTCACAACCCTCCTCTTCGGATGTGGAACTGCAACGGCAAAATATGATTAGCTCATTAAATTCCGACCTACACAGCATTGTACAATGGGGAATAAAAAATCGTGTGGAATTTAATGCTTCCAAAACGCAATGCTGTCTTGCATCGTTAAAGCGAGATAAACCCTCTTTGCCACTATCTATGAGTGGCACTTGCATCAACGAAACGGAAAATCTCGACATCCTCGGAATGTGCATCAGCAACCACCTTTTGTGGAGCGATCACATACGCGATGTTGCCAAAAATGCCGCAAGATGTCTAGGTTTTTTGAGACGTTGCAAGAAATTTTTCTCTCCGTCTGATCTGGCTACAATCTACAAAACCTATATACGTCCGAAACTTGAATATAACTCTCATCTCTGGGCTGGTGCTCCAGTAACTTATTTAAGCCTCTTGGACAGTATTCAAAAAAGAGCTTTTATAATGATTGGTGACATTAACATCATCAACTCGTTTACGTCACTCGAACATCGACGCAAGGTTTCTTGCCTCACCCTTTTTTACCGTTATTTTAACGGACTTTGCTCTAGTGAAATAGCCAGTTGCATTCCTCCCCTTAAACAATTTAACCGTAATACCCGCGCTTCTAGGAATGCCCATCAGTTTACCCTTGAGCCCAACTTCGGCCGTACTATGAAGTACAGAGATTCTTTTTTTAGCCGTACTACGCGAATGTGGAACGCCTTGCCACGCTCTATCTTTCCCTGTCATTGCAATGTTCAGAAATTTAAAATCAATGTACACCGACACCTCCTATCCAACCCTTCCCTCTTTTCCTAATGCTCACACTGTGTCTTTGGCATATTAAAGGTATACAAAACCCTTTTAGTGTTCGCTAATTATAAAAAAAAAAAAAAAAAAAAAAAAAAAATGCTTTAACTTACAAGCAGGCGTTTTTTTAACTTCTTGTCTGTTTAGGATGGTTTCTTTTGTCAAAGTTAACCTAACCTAACCTAGTTGAGGTTGTTACTAAGAAGTTATTGCCGGATGATGCTTTACACACGCTGACGAAAGGAAAAGTTTTTAAAAATTGAAGCCTTGAGGCTTAAACGCAAATACAAAATATTCAAGAAGTCTTACTAAAGTTCAAAGTTTACTTTCGGTATTTTGATTAACTTTTGTTGAATGTGAAGATAGCTAACATTGAAGAGTTGCTGATCATGTTTTGAACAGAAAGTTCAGTTCTTGAGTACATTTCGGGACACTATTAATTTTCTGTTTTTGGTTTCTTCATATGATTTCTTATTGAAAATTATTAAATAAAGTATGGCAACCATGAAAAATAAACAAAATTAAGACAAAGGCATAGAATATTCAGTCTTTCATTTATATCATCTGTAAGTTCTCCTTGTTCTGATGACGATGACAGTTGTCGGTTTGGGTTAAGCGAGATGGATATCAAAAGAAAATGTCCTTGTTTTGTGGGTGGATCTACACATATTATTTGCTGTTTCTTCGACTTCGACTTCTTCTTCATCTCCTCTTTATATCGCATCAATATAATGTAATAGCTCAGCGAATTTGGTTCCTCATAAGAGTGAATTGACTTCATTTGGCCCATTGCAGGGTAGGTATAAGAAGTAGACGGGTTTCATTCTAGAAGTGATTATCGATAGATTTATTGGCGAACTGACAAATTTGTATGTGATGCCTCCTAAACCAAGCCGTTGTGGTTGAAGTTTAAGGTTTAAATAGGATCTAACCTGGACTATAGGCACAAACATATAACAAATGTATGAAACATGTACCAAGTTGCAAAATTAAAATGGATGGAGAAATAATGGGACATTTCTGTGCAAGTCTCTCTGGCGAGTAAAGTGTCATGTATATAAGATTGTCGAATGGTTTAATGTTCAAATTGAGGTTCGAAATTTGATAAATGTGCATTTTAGGGATTTTACTTCGATTTTACATGGCAAAGTGCTGGCAATAATGGATAATAATTACACGTACCGTATATCTAAATCTGCACTTATATATTTTACTAGTTTTACATTTGCAAATTCAAATTTTTCACACTACCATCGGAGACAGATAGAAGACGAATAATTTATGTCTTAGGTATAAAGATGAGGAAAAAAGTATAGGGAACTCTTTCTATTTAAAGAGAAAGCGCTAGATTTGACATTTAATTTGGGAATATTGAGCAAAGTTGGAACTTTAAGTCATTCCTGACGTCATCAAAAGAACACCGAAGAAAACGGCTCATGTAAAGCTGCATCAATTTCTAAACGTCAACCGAATTACACTTAATTGTCACTTGTCGTCTCTCATTCTTCTTAATGTAATCTTTCATCTTCAATGAGGTTTCGGTTTTATTTTTTCTTTCTATTTTATTTGAAAAATTTTGAACATAAATTAATTAATACAATAAAATATCGGCTTTACAGACCATTCAATTCGGTTAAATGAAAAATTAAAAATATCCAATTTAAAAGTTCTTTCCAACATTGACAGTTGACAGCGTCCATATTGTTTTTAATTTCCCATAGGAAGTTATTGTAATTGGTCCGATTTGTCGAACTGAAAATGTTGACATCTCTCGACGTTTCAAGGTCCATACAGTCGAAATAAAATATTTTTAGAGAGATGTCTAAGCGTGCGTGTGTACGTACGTTCGTACGTCCGTACGTACGTACGTTCGCGACGTTTTTTTATCGTCCATAGCTCAAGAACCAGAAGAGATATCGACTTCAGATAAATTTTGTTATACAGATAATAATGCAAAAAGAAGAAAGGGCTCTCAAGAAAATGGCGAAAATGGGTTTTTTACCATAGCAGTTTAAAAAAAAACGTGAAAATGTTGGTTAACGCTAAATATTTCACAAACCAACAACGCTAGGGACTTGAATTAAATTTTATGTTATATATTTTACCGTGATACCAAATAAGTATATTTTTGGAAAAAAAATCCAATCAAAGTTTTTTGTATAAATCAAAAAAACTGAAAAGAAAATATTTGTCACCTTGAAAATTTTACGAACAAAAATGATTTTATCTCCAAAACAATTTTTTGCAACGAAGAATAACGTTTTTAACATCTGGTAAAATTTTGAGAAAAATCGAAAGGACAATTTTTTTTAAACCTACAAAAAACATTAGGTACTCAAAGTTGGAAAAAATTGAAAGTGAAAAAAAAAGTGTACGTCGATAAGCCAGCAACAGTTCAAAAACTAAAGTATGAGATAATTCGGGACATTAACAGTATAGAACCTCATTTATGCTTCGGTGTTATCGAAATGGAATTTGGATCATCGCGGATGGAGATGTGCCACCGAGGTCGAGGCTATATATATATATTGTGAGGAAAAAATGAGTACATATGAAAAGAAAATTAAACAAAAATTAAGGCATAATTTAATAGAAAATGAAATTTCCGTTGCTATTAATAGGTCCGTTCGCGTACCCTCAAATTTTACTAAAAAATACGAAATTTAACCAAATCCTGTTCGCGTACTCAAAAATTTCGTAGTTTTTCGTAAAAGAGAGCGAAGAGTAAAATATTTCCCCAACCTACGAATTTTAGCCCAAGAAATTTCTTTGGGCTGATTTGTGAAAATTTCAAATTTGATAGAAATTCAAAAAATTAAATAAATTGCTCGCTTTTGCTGCCAGTTATAAAATTTAAAAACAAATTTTCAAAGAACAGGAACAAGACAGTAAATATTCACGCTTATTCTGACATTCTAATGAATAGCCAATTCGTTAGAATAGATCTATTCATTAGAATGAAATTTCTGTATTTTGACCAAAAACACTCCATTACCAAGACCGGAATCTCAGACTGACTTTTCGGTTTGCCTACAAGCTAACTACACACTAAATGTGAGAAAGTGTGCGTGAAATGATGCAAAAAACCAAACACATTCTCACATTTAGTCCTCAGGCCCATCAAAATGCTTCAGTATAGTAATCAGCCACATCTAAAAGCTTCATTTTGAATGTTTCATGGCCTCGTTCAAAAACTAAACAATCCTAACCATCAGAATCTGAAGTGCTGACATGGTCAGTATAGTAATCAGCCACATCTAAATGCTTCATTTTGAATGTAAATGTATATTAAATAAAATAAAATTTACCAAATACATATTATTTAATGATTTATTAGTTTATTATTATTTATTTTGTTTACTTAAATTATTTGCGAACGCAACATGCGCTGCAACTGGTTAAGTATAATTATTGCAACTCAATTAGTGTAACTCAATACTTTGTAAAACAACAAAACAGACAATTTTTTCAGCTGTAGTTTGCTTAGAGCTACGAGAAACATACTTGTGAAGTTCCATTGCCAACTTTAGCTAGTTCAGATTCCCCAATTAGATTAGTATTTTCATCATTTAAGTTGCAGAAATATTCCTGAAAATTTCTTTTTAAGGGACTATGTTAGAGTTAGAATTTTGTTTGTAGTTAGATTTTGGAATAAAAATTTGAGGGAACCATGTTTTAAAAATAAGTTGCTTTGTGTAAAGCATCTTTAAGGAATAGAAATAGGCAATATGTTTACACACAATACCAACTAAATGAGTGCAATTAATAGATTTAAGTAACTTTTTTATTCCAGTATGGGGAAACCGAACACCAAATAGAAAAAAAAACGGTATACGCGCCAAAATCCATACTTCTTGACTAAATAATGTTATCTTCTATGTTTACGCATAAAATTACGAATTTTGTAGCGTATGAAAATTTCTAGACATTTTACAATCTGAAAAATTAATTATGCTATGAAATAAGTGGCTGCTATTAATGCTAATTTTTTTTCCAAAAAGTTGATGAAGGTTAGCCGAAGCGGAAATTTCTTTAATGAACATACCTAAAATATTATTGGCTTTCTCAAAAATATTTTTCTACACTAACCTCTGCTTTATACCTGAAAACTATTGTTTATGTATATTTTCTTCTATGTTCTGCATTTATAAAATGTAATCTATGGAAGTATTTACTATATTAAGAAAAACATGTACGTAAAAGTCATTAATTTATTTCATTTTTAGCAGAACTTTTACTAAACATACCCTTCAAACAATAATAATTAAACTTGAACTTTGGTAACTAAACATTTTTAAGGAATGAATGAAAATTATATTTTGCGTTAAACTGTGGAAATTCACTAAAAAAAACTTCTGTACGTCAACAATAAACATTCATGACGATTACATGTTCTATTGAATTAGTTGTGCTTGAATTCAGAACGATTTTAAGACGTTTTCATTTTGTGATATATGTCAAAATTTGCATTTTATTTACTCTGCTTTTATTTAACAGGTTTGCTATAATCGTTCTGATTACTTTTTTAAAACATTGATGTTCCTTTGATGCATAGTTTTTTTTGATAGCAAATACATGTATTGTATGCTTCCATCAATCAAGAATGTTATGGATAAGATATTTTTCGATTATAACTCTTTTTTTAAATTTAATATTTATTAATCTTAGAATTTATTACAAAAATTGCGCTCGCACCCTTAACTTGATGGTTCTTGGAACGCATCTTTGATACAAAAATCCGAGGTCTGTTATGAAATTAAAGAATTTCGTAGTGATTACTGTAAATTAGTGAATTAATTATAATAAACTGATGTTGAACATGTTTTTTTCAAGACAAAAAGGTACATTGGTTCACTATCCACAAAATGCCTGCAAGATTAAAGCTTAAAACTGACTTTTTCATCGAAAAAAGTAAAAGGAAAAACCTGAAAAAAACTTATTAACCCCTCCATTTTGTTTTTGCTATGCAAAGTGCCGCTAGCCCACGGCATCGTTTTTTTTTGTTTGTGCTTACATCTATTCATGGACTAATTGTCAAAATTACAAATACAACAATGTAAACACACGGGTTTTGGAGAGTGAAACGTAGGAAAGATTCCGGTCTTGGTAATGCAGTGTTTTTGATTTTGACATTCTAACGAATAATGTTCACTGTTGAATGAATATATTAAATGAACAGGAATGAACTCGAATTCGAAGTTAGCTGTTTGGAGTTTCGATCTTATTTAGTGTGACCAAAGTAACAAAATTTAAAATTGTTCCACAAACTTTCAATTTCATTGAAACAATTGGATGGAATACAAAAAATACCTTAACTTAAGAAAAATTAAATTAATAAAGTTCTAAGTGCTAGTGATGTTAATTATTTAAAAAACCATCAATGACACTTTGAATATGGGAACATAAATTTAAGTTTATTGATATAAAAAGTAAAAAAAATTTATTAAAAAATTTTGTACAGCTAACTCAGCACCTTTAAATCTAATACAATAATTAATGTACTTATAATTCGATTTGCTTTTGTCCCACATGTATTACCAAAAAAATGTAACTTTAAATCTCTTTATTTGAATCACACCTGGTCACACTTCACAATTGTCAACGAGAATCAAAAAGTAACACAGTCGATAAAATCGTTTAAATTGTCTTTCAAAAATTCAAATTGTTTTATTTATGAAAAATCAAAGCAGCATACATAAATCGAAGAAGAATTATGGATGCATCAAATCGATTGGGGATTCGATTTCGATTTGTAAGAAAACCTCTCGCGATTTTATGGTTTTCTTCCATTAATTATATAAGAACTTCCTTTTGTTTTGTTCTATAGTTGTCCAATTTGAGTGTGACCTTAAAAACATCAATAGATTTTCATAAAAATATATTCCATTTTCTTTATTTTTCGGAAAAAAAACAGAACTTACATGTTTTTCTTTTAATATTCTCATCAAGATGTGAACGCTTAATAAATGACGTTTGTTTCGAATGATTAGAAAGTCAAAGTTTGCTTTAGTTTCGAATTAAAATGAACTTTCGAATCGTTAGAAAGTAAAAATACGTATCATACGAATTCGAATAACTTTCGAACGAAAGAGAATGTCAAAATAAGGCTGATTTTGTGAAAAATTTGTTTTTTTTCCCGTTCGCTTACTTTTTTGTAGTTTTTTTTTTGGTGAAAGAATTTTACCCCCACTCTTTAAAATAATTCTTTTTACGAATTTTAGTGCAGAAAGTACGCGAACGGGCCTAATGACTCTGCAATCGGTCTGGTATAGATTTTACCAAATCTTAGAGAGTTTGCGGAGAAATTACCTTCCAAAGGCTTACGACCTCAGCAATTGCCTCTTCGCTCGTTTTTGTCAAGCATGGACTCCTTTTTCGCTTTATATAGGCCCAAACATTTTCTATTATGTTTAAGTCGGGGCTCTGATGTGGCCAATCTAGTGTATTTACACCCACTTCCTTTAGAAAACTAGTTATCATCTTGGCTTTGTGACAGGGTGCGTTGTCTTGCTGCAAAAATGAACATCTGTCCAATTAATTTATCACCAGAACTTAAGGCTTGGTTATATAAAATATCCAAATATTGTTGTTTGTTCATCACTCCATCGATTGCTACCAAGTCTCCGGTGCCATTAAAGCAAATACATCTCCAAAACATGACGGTGCCACCACAATGAGGTATTCGTTTACACACAGGTGCTACTTTGCTTTGCATTTTCCTAGGGATTCTGCAAAAAGTTTTCTTTTTTAATCCGTGGTACTCAAAACAGCTTCCATCAGTCCAAAATACTTTTTCCCAAAATGATGAGGGCTTGTGTAAAAATTCTTTGGCAAACTGCAAGCGATTAAGCTTATTTGTTTGGGATGTTTGGGGTCTTGTTCTTGTTCTATGTAAGTAACAAAGTCAGCCTCCTTCAAACGATTTCTAACAGTTTTTTTCCGAAATTTCAATTTCACACTCCGTATTTATTTTAATTGCTTCAGATTTTGGGGTGTTCAGCACATTTTCTTTAAACTTTCTGACTATCAAACGGTCCTCTTTTTTTGGTAATCTTGCGTGGTCGCCCTGAACGTGGAACATTTCGCGTGGATTTGTTTTTTTTTTTTTCTGCTTTTGGTAATAGACGGTTTGACGAGGAACTTTATATAGTTTGCTTAGCTTTTTAACCGAAATACCCGCATAATACTTGGTCACCATCTCAATTCTTAAATCTTGGCTAACTTCCGACGTTTTACCCATTATTATCTACTAATTGTTTGTAAATATCGTGAAAGTTAATAAATTTTATTAAAAAGAGACAATAAATAGCATCTTACGATGTCAAAATACTTTTTCCAGTTAGTTATCGCTCAGTTTATTCATTAAAAGGGTGCCAAAAAGAATACATGAGAAAAATAAAATATTTATTAATATTATTAATATTTCCTTAAAAGTTTTTAAGTTTTCGTTTTGTTAAAAAAGTTGTCAGTTGAATTATTCTTAAAAATTTTAAAATTACCAACAATATTTTGCATATGATGAAATATTTTGATTTCAAAATCTATTTTTGTTAACGAGATTTTTAGTCGGAAACCATTTTTTAAGAATTTTAGTACCATTTCCAAATAGTTTTTATTTCTTATATAAACAAATACAAATTGGATGAATGAGATTAATTTGAAGTCAATATTCTATTGTTCACGAGATATCGAGAACCAAACATCAATTTTTACGAAACTTGCGTACTATTTTTTGTAGGTTTTAATTTTGTATTAAAAAAACGGATTGATGCAATTTAATAAAAAATTAACTGAATGCCGAAAACAATATTTTCTGTAAGATAAAATAAGTTTGGAGCCAACACTTTTTATTTTTAAAAAGATATTTGAGTCGAAAGTTAATTTTTACCAAGTTTTAGTATTGTTTTTTAAGAAAAGTGTCAATTCGATTTTTCTCAAAATTTTACCGAATGTCAAAAACGTTATTTTTCGTTGCATACAATTATTTTGGAGATAGAATCATTTTTTGTTCCTAAAATATTCGAGGTGACAAATATTTTTTTTTTCAGTTTTTTGTTTAATTAAAAACCATTAATTGGATTTTTTTCCAAAAATATACTAGTTTTGTGTTACGTTAAAATATGTAATTTAAAACTTAAATCAAGTCTTTAGCGTTATTGAATCGTGAGATATTTTGGGTTAACCAAAATTTTCACCTTTTTTCACCTATAGTACAAAAACTACTCACACAATTTTTTTTAAGAGTCCTTTCTGCATTATTATCTGTATGACAAAATTTATTTGAAGTCGATATCTCTATTGGTTCTGGAGCTATGTACGTCGAAAAGACATCTATCTAAAAGTCTTTTATTTCGACTCTAGGGACTTTGAAACGTCGAGAAATGTCAAAATTTTCAATTCGACAAATCGGACCGATTACAATTACTTCCTATGGGAAGTTTAAAAAATTGGTTGATTTTAGAAAAATGTAATTGACACTAACTTCAACGCATTTCTTGATATCAAGGGTGCGTTTAATAGCGTTAAAACGGAATCGATCAAGACTGCTTTGTTGAAATTGGGGTTGAATCTGTCATTGTCGATTGGATCTTCACCATGTTAAATGGCAGAATTATCAACTCTCAAATAGGAGTTAGCACTATCGAGAAAACAATTACTAGAGGCACACCACAGGGAGGAGTCATCTCACCCCTGCTCTGGATCCTCGTAGTAAACAAAATTCTCACAAAGTTCAAAGATCAGGGCATTAAAATAGTAGCATATGCAGATGACATAGTGGTTTTGGTATCAGGCAAGTTTCTTACCATCATCGAAAACATTATGGAAAATGCATTAAAGGATTTATCTTCTTGGGCAACTAAGAACGGTCTCGGGGTCAACCCCACCAAGACAGAGCTAGTTTTGTTCACGAAGAAACGGAAACTGGAGGGCTTCAACCCTCCCAGACTAAATGGTATTCCTCTAAAACTTTCTAAGGAAGCTAAATTTCTAGGAGTAATCCTTGACTCCAAGCTTACATGGAAGCGTAATACTGAGGAAAGAATGAAAAAAGCATCATGCGCATTCTACACATGCAAAAAGACCTTCGGTGTACGTTGGGGTATGCGACCGCAAGTCATCCAATGGATGTACACAGCGATAGTCAAACCCATTCTTACCTATGGCTCTATTGTATGGTGGAAGGCGGTGGAAAAATCAAGCTATCTCAAGAACCTGAATAAGGTACAGAGACTAGCCTGTGTAGGAATAACAGGGGCTCAAAGATCCACACCACAAGCTGGATTGGAAATGATCTTGGACCTCCCGCCTCTGGATGAGTTCATAAGGTGCACGGCAGCCAAAACTGCAATTCGTTTAAGAGAACTGAGTTTTTGGTGGCACAGCACTTATGGCCACGGGTCAATCTTTCAAAGATATGACACGATTCCAGGACTGAGGGAGACCACCAATTACATCCCCCCTTTACTAGATTTCGATAGGAAATTTGCTATTTTCATACCAGAAAGACAGGGTTGGGATCCCAATTCACTTATAAGTAAACAGGGTATCCCTTTCTACACTGACGGTTCAAAAATGGAATCAGGAACAGGTGCTGGAGTGTTTTGCCAATCTCTCAACATCAGAGCGTCATATAAACTCCCAGCTGACTGTAGTGTCTTTCAGGCCGAGATCTTTGCCATTGGATAAGCAGCTGAATTAGTACATCACGAAAAGCTAAGCTCTTCGGCGATTACTTTTTTCGTGGACAGCCAGGCTGCTATCAAAGCCTTAGCCAGTGAGACCATAAGATCAAAAGTAGTTTTAAACTGTAAGATGGAATTAAATAAAATCTGCCACACTAACCATGTAAAGCTCTGCTGGGTTCCTGGACATAGCGATATAGAAGGGAATGATATACCAGATGAACTAGCCAGGAAAGGGTCAAAAGCAGACATAAGTAGTAGCGACCATTCGGGTAGGAGACCACTCGTCCCGATTGGGGTACTCAAGAGGAAGATAGACCTTAAACTAAAAGAGAAAATCAATAACTCCTGGAAATCCAGAGACGATTGCGAAATCTCTAGAAGTGTATGGCCTAACATAAATGAAAAGGAAACTCGGTACATTCTATCGCTGAGTAAAAAGAACATTAAAATCTTGATAGGTGTACTAACAGATCATTGCGCCATTGGCGTAATGGCTAATAGGATAGGGGCATTTGCACCCGATTTTTGTAAGACCTGTCAGGATGAGGAAGAAATAGAAACCATTAAAAACCTGTTCTGTGAATGTCCGAACCTCCAAACCAGCCGACTCCGTCATTTTGGAAACAGGTTTGTTGGAGAACTGGATGATCTAGCACAGGTCTCAATGGCAAACATGAGGAAATTTATAGATAGCACAGGCTGGTTCGTTAACGAGCCAGTCTACGCTAATCGGCAATGATTGAGGAGCATCGATGCTTACTTTTACTTTTACAGGGGATCACAATGGACCAGCAGGCCCCCCTGTACGCAACAGCTTCATGCTGTGCACGCACACCCCTTATAACCTAACCTAACCTAACCTAACTTCACGTCTCAAATACCTCGAAGTAGTTCCCTGAATGCAGCGCCGGCCCCAGCCAAACTTGCGCCCTGTGCAAGATTTGTAGAAAGCGCCCCTTTTTTATATTTTTTTTACACATAAACTGATACACAAGCATAAGCCTTTCCCAGATTACCCAGGAGGTAGACTTTCAATGCGTTTTTTTTATTGAGGTATCCCCAGGAGGCCTAAACCATTAAACTAAAACGCAGCGAAGAAATGAGCAGAGGGGAAACTTTTTAACTTGGAAACTTACTTTTCTGGCCTTACATTTTGCAAATTCAGAAATGAGATCATCAAAGTCTAAAGAATTTAATAATTTCTTTTCAATGGACATTATAGATAAACCTACCAATCCCTCTTGAGTCATGGTTGTCCTAAGATAATTCCTAATAATTTTAAGTTTAGAAAAACTACGTTCTCCTGAAGCTACCGTGACTCGTGACCGGGATTGTATTAAGGATTTGGAGAGTAATTACTAAATTCGGAGCAAAATCTTCAAGGTTTGAACTAAAAATAAAATTTAACACATCTAAACTTGAGCTTTGTGGTGTAACAAGCTGGAATATTACGGTTAACTCTTGAAACAATTCTTCTCCATCTAAATCTTTAAAATTACTTTATGTTAAAACATTCTGCAAATTAAGGCATGAAGCACGTAGGTACATTTTTATTTTTTAAACATTCGCTTATGTTACTAAAAAATGAAAAATTGATACTATACGTATCAAACCTTTCAAGTATTTAAAAAAAATTCAACTTTAAATCTTTGTTTCGGGTCTAATATAGTTTCAGGACATTCATCAGTATAAAGTATTTTTCTCCGTTGAGATCGCAATGATGAAGCTACAGGAAACATATTTGGTATTTCTAGGGAACTAGCATTACGCTCGGTTAATTGAGAATACCTACTCATTAAATTTTTCATCGGAACGCATGAAAATCAAACTGTTTTTTGTATTTTCTAAAACCGTTATGCCAGTTGACAGATTAACGGACGGACTTTGCAAATATTTACTAGTTTAATTTATATTTTCTAAAATATCAAACCAAATTAGCAGGCAGCAAATAAATGTAAAATCAAAAGTTTTATTTCCTAACGATTCTACAATGTTTTTTGCCTCTAGATTTCTTAATTCTAAAAGGGCTTCATATATTTCTTCTTAATTTGTTTTTAAAGGCCTCAATGCATCTAACCTTCTCTCTCATTGTTCAATATTCAATTTAACTTAATTTACTTTAAATTTGGCATCACCTAGCATCTATTACTTTCTTTTAAAACTCCCACAAGCTTTCTGTCCCAATTATGATCCATTCACCTGTCCTGTCATCCTATTTTCTATTCCTCTTCATTTTCTGTTTCTTTAACTCACTTCCACTTGAGATTCTACCGTCAGCCAGGGAAGTAACACATTATAAAATAAATTATAATTTCATTAAATATTTTTTTTGTCTTATATTTTTTTTCTATTTCTTTTCTTTGGAATTGCTTCTCTTGAAGCAAAATTATAGCTTTATTCCGCAGAGCTATCGAACATTGGTCCTTCGAGCCGGATACTAATAATAATTATTCAATTAAGAATTAATAAATAATCGTGTGCGTGTGGTGTGCGGTTTTTTTTTTTTGATTAATTTCAATTAAAAGTGAATATTTTGTGTGTATATATAATATATGTATGTACATACATATTTCTCACACAATTCTTAATTAATCGCTGTAAAGTTCATAACGGTTTTGTATATACTTACAATATGTACTCAATTTTGTTTGTACAGTGCATCTTCTTTTTAAATTTATATTTTTTTGCTGTCTGCATCAATTGCAGCCATTTCTTTGCAACATAAATCGTTAGAAGTTTGCATTGTTCAGAGGAGTCACAAGCTCATAACTTGTTTTTTGGTGCATTGGACTTACAGTACAGTAAATTAAGTTCACTGTTAAACTATATAAATCTGCATCACACGTGATTATCGCTTAACGCTATTCTTAAATAGAATCCGTTTATTTTTAACAGTTATTGTGAAACTGTTTTTCTTTTTTATTCTTTCATTTTGTACTTCTTTTTCTTTTAATTTTATAACTTTTACACTTCCCTGCTTGAACTTTTTGGGTTTAGTGTCATTTTGGATTTTATAGGATTTGATTTTAACCAAAATAATTTTTAAATAATTTGTTTTCTTCTCTTTTTCAATTCTCTTGCGAATTGGTTTCTTAAAAATTTGAAATGGAAGAAACATTAGAAACTCTTTTCATAAAGCAACAGAACTTGATTGATGACTTAATTAATTTTAAAACTAATTTTAGTAAGAGTCCTAAGGAGCGTCTAGCTAAGGCCAGTCATCTTAATGGCCGCCTAGAAATATTAGAAAGTTACATGATTTCTTTTCGTGAAAATCATATTAAGCTTTCTCTTCTATACAAAGAGAAAAAGAAAGATAAACCGGAGGCTACATATTTTATTGAAAAACATAATGATATATTTCAAGACATGTTTTTAGACCTTAAGTCTGACATTGTTGATAGAATTAAAGCAATTTCTTCTTCCAATGATAAAGAAACTTCATTCAATCATAACACTTCTTTTGGTGATCGCAGTTTCAATGAGGAACGTGGTGTTCATCTTCCAATTATTAGTCTTCCCGAGTTCGATGGCGATTATAAGAACTGGATGCAGTTTCGGGATTTATTTACGGGAATGATTCATAATAAACCGGGTCTAGATAGTGCTAGAAAACTTTTTTATCTTAAAAAATGTGTCTCAGGTGAAGCTGAGAAAATTATACATTCTATTCCATATTCAGCTGCAAATTATGATTCTGCATGGCAAATGCTTTGCGAAAGGTTTGATAAAAAACGTTTTATTATTGAATCGTATTTAAAAACATTATGTGAACAACCTATTATGCGAAGAGAGTCTTGTGATAGCATAAAGAAACTTCTTTATACTACCAAGGATTGTTTGACTTCAATCCAAAATTTAAAGGTTAAAACCGAATCATGGGATGTTTTAATTATTTTTATTCTTTCTCAAAAACTTGATAGTGTGACCCGCAAGAATTGGGAGCGGTTTTTGACTACTAAAAGTTCGCAAAATAGAACTTCTAAATCGAATCAGTCTGGAATAGATTCTGAAGATTATGATCTTCCAAAACTTTCAGAATTTTATGAGTTTTTAGAAGATTCTTTTCGATCATTAGAGGCAATTGACTCTAAACCAGCTTCAATTTTTGGTGAAACAAGGGATAAATTTCCAAACAATAAACGAGCAAATTAAGTAAAACGTTTCATGCTTCCAATAATAAGAGTTCGTGTCCAAGTTGTAATGAACCCCATCTTCTTTACCAGTGTACAAACTTTAAGTCACTTACTCATGAAAGTAAGATGGATTTTTTAAAATCTAAAAATCTTTGTTCAAACTGCTTGTTGCCAGGACATTCTGCTATAAAATGTCGAAGCAAGTTGACATGCCGGAAATGTAATAGAAGGCACAACACAGTTATGCATATTGAGAATTCAAATCATTCATCCAATGACACTGCTGCGCATCCAATTGCTGGTTCTTCAAATCAAATTTCTCATGTTTCAACTTGTTTGGGTTCAAATTCTACTTCGCAAATACTTCTTGCAACAGCAAAAGTAAAAATATCCACTGCTGCTGGTGACTTCATTTTTAGAGCCCTCATAGATCAAGGGTCTCAAGTATCGTTCGTTACAGAATATTGTGTTCAAACATTAGGACTCAAGAAAAATCCTATTCATTGTGTTATAGACGGTATTGGCTCAATGACTTCCGATGCGTGTAAAAATTTTGTTGAGCTCAAGCTTAATTCGTGCATCAATTCCAAATTTACGCTACTTGTAAAGGCTTTGGTTATGACTTCAATAAGTAATTATTTTCCTGTTGCAAAACTTAATTCTTCATTTTATTTCGACATTGGCAACCTAACTCTGGCAGATCCTCAGTTTGCAGAGCCTGGACGCATAGATATACTTCTTGGTGCAGATGTGTTCCATGAAATCATCCTTGACGGTATCATCAAGACTACTAATGGCCCATTGGCACAACAGACTCAATTAGGTTGGATCCTTTCAGGACCAATTAAAAACTCGAATCCTCAGAGCAGAGATGTTCAAAATATTTTAACTTTTCACACTCAGGTGAATATAGACAACACTCTTCGAAAGTTCTGGGAACTTGAAGAAGTATCTTCAGAACGCGTGCAAACCACTGAAGAAAAGGCTTGTGAAAAATATTTCCAAGAAACACATTATCGTTCTTCTTCTGGAAGATATATTGTTAGACTTCCATTTAAGTCAAAAGTCTTAGGCGAAGACTACCCAAACTTTAAAAACTCTAGTCATAATGCTCGAAAAAGATTCGATCATTTAGAACAGAGAATTTTTCCAAAAAATATTAAGCTTAAAAATGAATACTATAAATTTATAAAAGAATACATTGATCTTAATCACATGGAACTCTCATGTAATCTTAATGACCTTTCTGAGTCCGGCAACCTTTTTATTCTTCCTCATCACGGTGTTTGGAAAGAGAGCAGTTCTACCACCAAATTGCGTGTAGTATTTGACGGCTCATCAAAGCCTCCATTTTCTAAGGCACTTAATGAAGAATTACTGCCAGGTCCTATTTTACAAAACGACTTATCTTCTGTCATATTACGATGGCGTTCTTTCTTCGTTGTTTTTACTTCGGATATAGAGAAAATGTTTCGACAAATCCTTATACATCCTGAAGAAACTAAGTTTCAACAAATTATGTGGAGGGATGACCCTGCTAAGCCTCTGCAGTTATACAAACTTGTAACCGTTACCTATGGTACAACGTGTGCACCATTTTTATCAATACGAGTGCTACAGCAACTAGCTGATGATGAAGCTAGTAAATATCCAATTGGATCTGAGGTTCTTAAACGAGATATATATGTGGATGATATTATTTCTGGAGCTGATGACATAGACAAAGCTAAAAAGATTCAAATAGAGCTCCAAAAGATTCTCACATCTGGTGGATTTAAATTAAGAAAGTGGTCTTCAAACTCACCAGAACTTTTATATGATCTACCATCGGAAGATTGTGAAATATCATTTAATTTTGAGGGAAATTCCGATTCTTCGATTAAGGCTCTTGGTCTTTTCTGGAATCCTCATTGTGATAACTTTTTCTTTAAAATAACACTTCCAATACGAAGTTCGCATACAAAACGCACTCTATTGTCTGATGCTGCTAAGCTGTTTGATCCTCTTGGGTGGTTGGCCCCAACGATCATTCTTGCAAAAATCTATTTTCAAAGATTGTGGTGCGCTGGCATAGGATGGGATGACCCTCTTCCCCTTCCACTTAAGGATGAATGGGAAAACTATCGTAAATCTCTACAAGCCTTAGAAACGATTAAAATTCCAAGATGGTTAGGAACTTTTACCACCTCCTTTGGTGAAGTGCATGGCTTTTCTGATGCCTCAAACTCTGCCTATTCAGCAGTACTTTACTATCGCTGCATAAATGATGATAACATTTCTATCAATCTAATAACGGCTAAAACTAAGGTTGCCCCAATCAAGCAAGTATCGTTACCACGACTTGAATTATGTGCTGCTGTATTACTAGCAAAACTTTTCAAAAAATTCATGACTGCAATTGAAAGTCAATCACTAAACATAAAGCCATATTCTTGGACTGATTCAAAAGTTGTCCTTGCATGGATTCATGCATTACCAATACGTTGGAAAACATTTGTTGCCAACAGAGTAACTGAAGTACAAGAAATGACTAATATCTCAGACTGGTACCATGTACGCTCAGAAGATAACCCAGCTGATTGTGCTTCACGAGGGGTTCAACCTTATGACTTACAAAATCATGCTTTGTGGTGGCATGGTCCTAAGTGGCTTAGCCTTCCTTTCTCTGAATGGCCAAACCAACGAGTTTCAGACTGTCAAACTGAACTAGAGAAAAAAGCTGATGCTAATTCTTTAGCTGCAAATGTTACTCCTCCTTTTGATCTACTACTGAAATATTCTTCATTAAACAAACTTCTTCGTGTAACAAGTTATATAAAACGTCTCTTCAATTTCAAAATGAGGGATACTTTTGAGGAATATCTCAATCCCAATGAAATTCAAAATTCCTTTTCTTGCCTCATACGCTTATCACAATCTCAGTACTTTGCATATGAAATAAAAGATTTAAAATCAGACAAACAAATCTCAAATAAGAGTAAAATTAGTAATCTTCATCCTTTCATCGACGATGAGGGAATTTTGCGAGTCGGTGGAAGACTTCGCTTTGCTGAAATTGACCAGTATGCAAAGCACCCGATTATCCTATCAAATCATTGCAATCTAGCAAAACTTATTGTATCGGATTCGCACATTAAAACTATTCATGGTGGGCCTCAATTAATGATGTCATATATAAGGAATAAATTTTGGATTCTTAATCTGAGAAACCTTACAAAATCAAAGTTTCATGACTGCACTCTATGTCTTCGTTTTAACTATAAGCGTTCAACACAACTTATGGGATCACTCCCCAAAGTACGAGTTAACGAAACCAGACCCTTCCGACACACTGGAGTGGACTACTCTGGTCCATTCGACATCCGTACTTCAAAAGGAAGATCACCAAAAACGTATAAAGGTTTCATTTGTGTATTTGTATGCTTGGTTACAAAAGCGATTCACATTGAGCTTGTGTCAGACATGTCTTCAGAAGGATTCTTAGCTGCCTTTAGACGATTTACTGGACGTAGAGGGAGCTGCAGCAACATATATAGCGACAATGGGACGAACTTTGTCGGTGCTAACAAAACTCTTCGTCAGCTGAATAGAGAATTCAACGAACTATTTCCAAAACATGTAAGAGAGACCATTGCATCTGAAGGAACTTTGTGGCACTTCATTCCACCTGCCTCACCCCATTTTGGAGGTTTGTGGGAGGCAGGGGTAAAATCAGTTAAGTACCACTTAAAAAGAATCTTATTGAATCGAATTTTAACTTTTGAAGAAATTAATACGCTGTTAATTCAAATTGAATGTGTTCTTAATTCCAGACCTCTTTGCCCTATGAACGATGACCCATCCGATACCAGAGCTCTTACCCCATCGCATTTTCTCATCGGAGAACCATCTTTCATAGTACCTGAACCTTCACTACTGGACGTGAAAACGAACCATCTTCAACGTTGGCAGCAGATTCAACAAATGTTCCAACATTTCTGGGATCGATGGAGAACAGAATATTTGACCAGGCTTCAAAACAGACCCAATAAGCTTTCGAAAATTAAACGGAATTTCCGCGTTAACGATATTGTGCTAATTATTGATGAACGTTTTCCTCCAGCAAAATGGCCATTAGCAAGGGTTATACAAGTCCATCCAGGACAAGACGACATTTGCAGAGTGGTTACGCTTTTATGGAATGGGAAACAATATAAACGCCCCATAACAAAACTATGCCTGCTTCCTACAAACGAACCGATAGATACATCATTATCTTCTTAAGAGCTGATTTTTCTTACTTTTTTTTTCCTGCAGCGAGTATCAGGCGCTGACAAACCTGATCCCTCACTCAACGACTATATCGGAGGAAATGCATTTATACATACATATATTTCTTTTACTCAACTTTTTTTATTATTGATATTTTAATTGTTAACTTTAAAACTTAATTAATAACAGTCGTTCTTGGCTGGCGGTATGTTCAATATTCAATTTAACTTAATTTACTTTAAATTTGGCATCACCTAGCATCTATTACTTTCTTTTAAAACTCCCACAAGCTTTCTGTCCCAATTATGATCCATTCACCTGTCCTGTCATCCTATTTTCTATTCCTCTTCATTTTCTGTTTCTTTAACTCACTTCCACTTGAGATTCTACCGTCAGCCAGGCAAGTAACACATTATAAAATAAATTATAATTTCATTAAATATTTTTTTTGTCTTATATTTTTTTTCTATTTCTTTTCTTTGGAATTGCTTCTCTTGAAGCAAAATTATAGCTTTATTTCGCAGAGCTATCGAACACTCATCTTGTCTCAGAAGGGTGTTTCAAAGTATGACTTGGGATTTTTTTCTTATAAATATCCCACCTCGTTGTGGAACTTTAAAAAAAGTTATACAAACATTGAATTGTATCGAAAAATTTAACTGCATAAAATAAGCACCGAGCAGCATCATTAACCACTAAATTTAAGGAATGCGGGCAACATGAAACTAAAAATGCTCTTGGTTCCAGGGTTCGAATTCGATTCTGAACACTCGCTTCTTTTCCTTTTATATTCGAACCATTATGTATGTATGTATGTATGTAATGTATGGATGTACTTTATTGAGATTTTTTTTTACACTTATGATTCTTAATTCTATGTACCTATACTATACATAGTTATTTCAATAGCTTGTTATTAATTTGCCGACTTAGAATTGGTCAGGCTACACAGTTTTTATTTTATATTAATTTAGTTTATTTTTGTAAAGCACATTAGTTGTTTCTTAGACACAGTCTCTTAGTTATATAAAATTACGTCCACATTGCAACAATCTGCATTCTGCACCAGACTAGATATACATTAAAAGTAGCCGTTACAACAGTTATTAACTTTCACAAAAAAAAAAAAAACTGCCTCCGCAAGAACACTTCGACTCCACATAGAATCATCCCTCTTTAATTTTTAAGCTCTATGCTCCTTTTCCATTCTATTAAAAATTTCATCTGTAATCAGGCACTTAACTCTTACACAGTGTGCAATAAGAAAACCTGCACGCTCTGATCCATATGATTCCGTATAAATAAGTTTCTTTTTTAAATATCTCCCATGTTAGTTTCGATAATCAGTGTGCAAAAAAGAAAACTTGCACATCAATTGACCATTTTTAGCAAAGACACCTACCTACCTCACTTCCAAATATTTCACCCTGTTCGTACAAGAGAAAAAAGAAAAAATCTCAACACAAAAAAGTTTCATGCAAGAGAAAAAAAGAAAAAATCTCAATACAAAAAAGTTCCATGCCACCTCATCTGTGCAAGATATATTTTATGCACACCGAGTCCCAAAATTAACATAGAGAGTATGACAAAGCAAAATACTTATTCATATTGAATCGTATGGGCCAAAAACACTCCATTACCAAGACCGGAATCTTTCGTACGTTTCACTCTCCAAAACCCGTTTGTTTACATTGTTGTATTTGTAATTTTGAAAATTAGTCCATGAATAGATGTGAGCACAAACAAAAAAAACACGATGCCGTGGGCTAGCGGCACTTTGCAAAGCAAAAACAAAATGGAGGGGTTAATAAGTTTTTTTTCAGGTTTTTCCTTTTACTTTTTTCGATGAAAAAGTCAGTTTTAAGCTTTAATTTTGCAGGCATTTTGTGGATAGTGAACCAATGTACCTTTTTGTCTTGAAAAAAACATGTTCAACATCAGTTTATTATAATTAATTCACTAATTTACAGTAATCACTACGAAATTCTTTAAATTTCATAATTAACTTCGGATTATTGTATCAAAGATGCGTTCGAAGAACCATCAAGTTAAGGGTGCGAGCGCAATTTTTGTATTGAATTCTAATAAATTTTCGTTAACGAACGGCCCAAATATTTTGTTTGCAAGTAATTAAAATCTGTATCAATTTAATTAATCCAAGTATATTTATAGTTTGTATATTTAAAAAAAAAAAAAGTTATAATCGAAAAATATCTTATCCATAACATTCTTGATTGATGGAAGCATACATGTATTTGCTATCAAAAAAAAACTATGCATCAAAGGAACACAAATGTTTTAAAAAAGTAATCAGAACGATTATAGCGAATCTGTTGAATAAATGCAGAGCAAATAAAATGCAAATTTTGACATATATCACAAAATGAAAACGTTTTAAAATCGTTCTGAATTCATGCACAACTCATTCAATAGATCAAGTAATCGACATTAATGTTTATTGTTGAAGTACAGAAGTTTTTTTTTAGTGAATTCCCACAGTTTAACGAAAAATATAATTTTCATTCATTCTTTAAAAATGTTTAGTTAACAAACTTCGAATTTACTTATTATTGTTTGAAGGGCATGTTTAGTAAAAGTGTTGCTAATAATGAAAAATGAATGAGTTTTACGTACATGTTTTTGTTTTTGTTAATATAATAAATACTTCCATAGATTACATTTTATAAATGCAGAACATAGAAGAAAATATACATAAACAATAGTTTTCAGGTATAAAGCAGAGGTTAGTGTAGAAAAATATTTTTGAGAAAGACAATAATATTTTAGGTATGTTCATTAAAGAAATTTCCGCTTCGGCTAACCTTCATCAACTTTTTAGAAAAAAAATTAGTATTAATAGCAGCCAATTATTTCATAGCATTATTAATTTTTCAGATTGTAAAATGTCTAGAAATTTTGATACGCTACAAAATTCGTAATTTTATGCGTAAACATAGAAGATAACATTATTTAGTCAAGAAGTATGGATTTTGGCGCGTATACCGTTTTTTTCTATTGGGTGTTCGGTTTCCCCATACTGGAATAAAAAAAAGTTACTTAAATCAATTTATTGCACTCATTTAGTTGGTATTGTGTGTAAACATATTGCCTATTTCTATTCCTTAAAGATGCTTTACACAAAGCAACTTATTTATTATTAAAACGTGGTTCTCTCAAATTTTTATTCCAAAATCTAACCTGCAAACGAAATTCTAACTCTAACATAGTCCCTAAAAAAGAAATTTTCAGGAATATTTTTGCAACAAACAAAACTAAAATTAGGTCTTGCAATTATCGAACTACTTAAATGATGAAAATACTAATCTAATTGAGGAATCTGAACTAGCAATGGAACTTCACCAGTATGCTTCTCGTAGCATTGTCTGTACAAAAAAGTATGGAGACACCCGCCTATTGTTTCCACCTGAACTTCTAACGTCGCAAAAAAAAATGCTCTAAGCAAACTACAGCTGAAAAAATTGTCTGTTTTGTTGTTTTACAAAGTATTGAGTTACACTTTTGTCCATTTCCAATTATACTTAACCAGTTGCAGCGCATGTTAAGTTCGCAAATAATTCAAGTAAACAAAATACAGCACTAATAAATCATTAAATATCTATGTATTTGGTCAATTTTATTTTATTTAATATACATTTACAACATTTATTTGGATTGAAATTAAAAAGCTATACAAATCTTCCAATTTAAGACCATGTCAGCACTTTAGATTCTGTTGGTAAGGATTGTTTAGTTTTTGAACGAGGCCATGAAACATTCAAAATGAAGCATTTAGATGGGGCTGATTACTATAATGAAGCATTTTGATGGGCCAAAGCACTAATTGTGAGAATGTGTTTGGTTTTTTGCATCATTTCACGCACACTTTCTCACATTTAGTGCTTTTTAGCTTGTAGGCAAACCGAAATGTCAGTCTGAGATTCCGGTCTTGGTAATAGAGTGTTTTTGATGAGAACTCACATTCCGGTACGGTGCGTGAGCGTGATACAAAACCTGCACGTACTATTCTACCCCATACGATTCAATATGAATAAGTATTTTGCTTTGTCATACTCTCTATGTTAATTTTGGGACTCGGTTCGGTGTGCATAAAATATATCTTGCACATATGAGGTGGCATGGAACTTTTTTGTGTTGAGATTTTTTCTTTTTTTCTCTTGTACGAACAGGGTGAAATATTTGGAAGTGAGGTAGGTAGGATTTTTAGTTCTGCGATATTTTGAGTTAAATTTTCATTGAATGCAACAATGAAAGTGATGTTAGTTAGTGCGCAAGAGATAACTTAGGATGGATGTTTTTTTGAGATTATTTTAAGAATGTTTGTGGTTAAAGAATGGCAAATAGTAGTACATATTTGTTTGCAAGATCAGATTACATTTTCTTGCTCCTGGTAATGCGCCCCCAGAATTCTGCGCCCTGTGCATTTGCACATCTTGCACATATGCTTTGTCCGGCCCTGCCTGAATGATTAGTTGGCCTATTACAAAATTTATTTTTTGAATTTCAGGAATGAATTCGCTTAATGAAAGATCTTATGCATACGAGCATGATATTTTCAATAAAGTTTATGTTTTACTAATTTTGTATTATGGAAAATGGTATCATCCAATTCAATTGCAAAATAAAACTAATCAATTTTAAAATTGTTCACCTTGTCCATTCCTTTCTGACATCTATGCAATAAAATAAAACATCAAATTGAACACCATATCAAACAAGGACTTTATTTGTTCGAAATGAATAAGTAAACCCTTTTCTAACAGTTTGATATAGCTACAAATTTTTACTGAATTTTATGCTTCTAGGTAAAATGGAAGGAGTTCTTTTGTGTTGCCTTCCTTCTAATGTAAGCTCTATACTTTAGAAGCAACTAAATGACACTTTTAAGACACTTCTATGAATGCTGTCTGCGCATTTATGCATGTTGCTGTACCTGGAACATCCTTTGGCATGTTTGTGCTATAGATGTACTTTTATTTATTTAAAGTTATGTATGTACTCGTATGAGAAAAAGGAAGAAAGAACACAAACTTTACACAAGCTACACGTGGAAATTGACATCCAACTGAGCTTTAATAATGCAATGCAAATGGAGCACAAGATGAAGGACAAGCATCGCACGTGAAGAATAAAAAGCAACTCATTCCCAGAGTCCTGTCCTGTATACTTTGTACTTCCTGTTCCTATATATTTCTTTCTTATTTTACATATATACCGAAGTCGTATTCTGAGATAAGGTCTCATGCAATGTAAATGAAAGTTGTCGCGTTACTAGAACTGTGGAAAAATTGCAAAAGCTAGCAGTGCCTTCGACTTTGTCTTCGGTGGGGTGGAAGAAGGATGATTTCACCGAAAAAGGATGTGCTGTTATTTGTGTGACAAAATATTGATGCTTGAATTTCAATAAGTTATCTCAGCACAGCAAATAGGTAGGTCCTTGTACCTTCCTTCATGTAGAAGAGTGTCTTTTTTGTTATTGCTGTTGATGTTCAAGTGTCCTGTTCAAGGATGTGTGTTTGTTGTCTGACAGTGTCAGTTATTTCCGTGTTTGCGGAAAAAATATGCCAGTTGAGTGGCACTTTAACAGCAAGATTATCTTACATTTGTATATAAATGTGCAATGACTACATATATAGCGCTTATGGCGAGCAGGGAACTTAAAAAGGACATATAAGAGGATTAACACCACGGTATATTACCCAAAGGCCCCCTCGTGAATTGAGTAAGCTATAGCTCTCGAAAAACAGTCCTGGTTTTTCTTTTGTTATTGTTGTATTCGTGTTGTTTGATGAGTGATGCTTTATCCTGAAAATGGCCTCCTGAATGGTATGTGTTAAGTGCGGTTTTTATACATACTAACTTCATTCAATTGGGAAGAAGTCTACGAACAACATTTGAAGATAAATAAACGATGACGTATGGAGGAGATTTTAGTAGGAAAACTCTTTTCATAGATATACCCGCGCATAGAATTCCAAGTTCCAAAGTCTACAACATAAAGACATAAGAACTTATGAAAAGATTTTGAGAAACTTTACAAATCGGTGGTGTTGTATTGAAGCTTCTGCTTTGATAAAGATATTGTGGTGGAATTCATCCTTTAAGTGGCCTTAGGACTTGTAGATAAAGTGATGATAAAAAATAATCGTTCTTTTCAGTGATTATATCGAGGAACACAACTCTCTTCTTTTTAAAATAAAAGACAATAAATATGATGGAAATGAACGATCAGGGATAAGAGGCAGTAACATCCAGACCGTTAATGCAAGCTTACACCGTTTAAAGATTTTAAAAACAAAACAAGACAAAAGATCTTATTTAAATGGGCTTTCTAGCTTTTATTTTATTGAATGTTTCCATGAAATCTATATTTCTGTGGGCTACTTTTCGATTAAGGGTATTTTCAAATCAATCAACCTGCTTGGGATCATAGTTGATCTTAAGCAAGTCTTTATTTATTTTAATTTTGAAAAGCTTCGTTCACACGATGAAAATGAGATTCTAACTATTAAATAAATTCTCATCAAAAATGACAGACTCGGTAAAGAGTCTGAAAAGACCCACTTAACAATGAAGCTTAAAAATTCAAAAATTTAAAGGTTGTCCAAATGTTTGCATTTTTTTAATTTATTTTTTGAACCTTTGAACGGGACTTTTGTCTGTAAGTTTGGTAAAGGTCAAGGTAAGAATTTAAACCACAGCACGCAGATCTTTTTTTGTTCCGTACAGTATCATTTTCAATTCAATTTAATTCAATTTATTTTGCATTCATTTCACTTATATCTTATATATATATATATACCCCTTCGGGTAGGGGTTAAGAATTTACCCGAAGTAAGGTATGCTTGTCGTAAAAGGCGACTAAAATCCAATCTCCGTATACTGAGAACTACATAAGTATACAAAATATGCAATGGAAAAAACAAATAGATTAATTACCCCAGGTGGAAAGCCAGTTTCTCTGGCAAATCCATCCTCTTCGGAGGCAGGCTCTACGGATTCTGGGGAGAGCCATTTATTGCATTTGATAAATCCTTTCGCGAAAGCGCATAAGGTCCCTCGATCACCTCCATCTGTACCGAGAGTTACCGGCAGAAAGAGTCCACCGGTTGTGCCAAAAGGCACTAAAAGCGACTCACCGAAAACAAACAGTTTTGAGCAGGACAATTGTGAACTGCAAAAGAAGCTGAACGAAATGATAAGACTCTACGAAGAGCTTAAAAAAGAAGTCGAAAGTCTTCGTGAAGAGAACAAGATGTTAAAAACTTCTGAAAACATGAAAGTAAATACTCTAAGTCCACAACATCGAGATCGGCACGAATATGAAACTGATGAAGATGAACTTGCTCGGGAAACTGAAAAAAGTAGACCTTGTAAAAAACGGAAGGCTGAACATTCGCCTAAGTTTCAAAATCAGCTAAAACCAAATAAAACTACACGGAAAGATCAGTTTTCTGCGAATAAGAAACTTCCTCCACCGATAAACATCGTTGGTCAAGCGGATTATAACAAAATTCTTCCTATTCTAAAAGAAACGGCGCAAAAAAATTTCAAAGCTACATCCACTCACAATAATACGTGGAAAATTAACGTAAATGATTCAGATTCTTATAGAAAACTGTCGAAAAAACTCAGCGATGAAAAAATTGAATGGTATAGTTATTCAATTAAAGAAGAAAGACCTCTACGTGTAGTTGCTAGAGGACTTCATCCCTCTTGTTCAAAAGAAGACATCCTTTCGGACTTAAAAACCAAAGGATTTAAGATTCTTGACGCAACAAATCTTTTGAAGCGAGAAAAAGGAATAGAAACCGCTTATATAAAACGCGCTCTTCCGCTTTTTATTCTAAGTTTCGATAAAAATGAAAATGTAGACAATGTTTATAATATTAAAACTATAATGAATATTGTTGTAAAAATCGAACCACTGAGAAAGGACAAACGCCTTATTCCTCAGTGCAAGCGATGTCAAGGTTTTAACCATACAAAAGCTTATTGTCAGAAGGACCCCGTTTGCGTTAAATGCGCGGGAAAGCACATGACTGATGTATGCCGTCTTAAAAAAGAAACTCCGGCTACATGCGCGAATTGCAAAGGTAATCATCCAGCAAATTACCGTGGCTGTGAGGTCGCAAAGGAAATGTTAAAGAGGCGCGAAGAATTTAGTAAGAAAACTAAAAAAAATACCTCAAAGCAAAACAAAGAATTAAAATTAAAAACCAAGACTAATACTCAAGCGTCGAGTAAAACGGACGGGAAAAATAATGAAAACGTTTTACCCTCAGAAAACATAAAAACAAAAAAGACGAACACGTACGCTCAAGTCACGGCGCCCGAAAAACCTAAAACTATTAAACCTGACTCCGTTCAAAATGTATTTTCCCTTATACTTGAACGATTAGAAGAACAAGGGAGAATTAACACAATTATTCTTGAGAAATTGGACAAATTTGAGTCGGCGGCTCTTAAAACACCAAATTTACCGTAAACATGGATCAGTTGTCCCAACAACTCAAAATAATAACATGGAACGCGAACGGACTTACCGCAAAAATCGAAGAACTAGAAACGGTTCTACTTAACGAAAGAATAGATATTTGTTTGATCTCTGAAACTCATTTGAAAAAAGACTCAAATTTAAGTATTAAAGGTTATTCGGCTTACCACGCATGCCATCCATCCGAAAGAGCAAGGGGTGGTTCTTCCGTATTTATCAGAGAAAATATCAATCATTCGTTTGAGATAAATATCGTGCTCGATACAATGCAAGTTACTTCCGTTAGCATAAAAGTTAGACACGTATTTTTTAATATTGCGTCTATTTACTGTCCTCCTCGGTCCAAGATAGACAAAAACGATTTTAAAGTTCTTTTCAACGCTTTAGGTCCAAAATTTATTATTGGCGGCGACTTCAATTCGAAACATTCATTTTGGGGATCACGTTGCATTTCGACGAAGGGTAGACAACTCTACAAAGCGGGTATTGAATGTAACGTTGAATTTTTCTCATCAGGAAAACCAACGTATTGGCCAACCGACACAGCGAAAACACCCGATCTTGTTGACTTTTTCATCGCAAGAGGAATGAACAGAAAATATATGACAGTAGATGATAACTTCGATTTTTCTACGGATCACTCGGCCGTTATCTTAACAATAAACAGTAACGTAATCGAAAAAGAAAAGCCCCTAATTTTAACAAATAATAACACAAATTGGTATAAATTCAAAGAAGATTGCGAAAATAGAATTATACTGAACGTCTCTTTGCAAACTCCGTTTGAGTTAGAAGATGAAACAGAAAAATTTATAAATATTGTTCAAGAAGCAGCTTGGAATAATACTCCGATCTGTAGTAAAAAGTCAAGGCAATACGAAGAAAAAATTCCAGAAGATATAAAAGAATTGATACGCGAAAAACGATAAGCTCGAAAAGTATGGCAGCAATCACGTGCTCCTCAGCATAAAAGTGTCGTCAACTTTTTATCAAACAAGATTAAAAATTTGTTACGAGATTTTAAAAACAGCGAGAATTCTGCCTATCTTGAAAGCCTAACAGCAGACAAAAAAACGAATTATTCTCTTTGGAAGACGATAAAAGGTATTAAAAAGCCTCAAATAATGTCGGCACCTATTCGAAAAAATAATTCTGAATGGGCAAAAACTGATAAGGAAAAGGCGGATTTATTTGCTAAGCACCTTGAGGAAACGTTCAAACCTTTCGATGGTCAAGAGCTTCTGACTAATGACGGAGAGCTCCAACCAGCGCCGGACAATTTTTCTATCAGGAATATTACTTTGACTGAACTTGTCCAGGAAATAAAACGGCAGAAAAATAATAAAGCTCCTGGCTACGACCTGATTAACGGTCGTGTCCTCAAAGAGTTGCCTAAAAAAGCAATGGCTAAGCTCTTACAGCTCACTAACGCTGCTTTAAGACTTGCTTACGTACCCACGCAATGGAAAGTCGCCGAAGTAATAATGATCCCCAAACCGGGTAAGCCACCGAATGAGAAAAAATCGTATAGACCAATTTCTCTCTTACCAATTATATCTAAAATATTTGAAAAATTGCTTCTTAAACGAATGCTACCAATTATTGAAGAAAAACGTTTAATTCCCGACCACCAATTCGGTTTCCGGAATAATCACTCGACAATTGATCAGGTTTACCGAATAACTAACGAAATTGAAAAAGCATTTGAAGAAAAAAAGATTTGCTCAACTGCATTTCTTGACGTTTCTCAAGCTTTTGACAAAGTTTGGCATGACGGGCTAAAATATAAATTAAAAGTCTTTCCAGAGCAAATATATAACATTCTTGAATCGTACCTAGAAAATAGATTCTTTCGAGTTAAGCAAGGAACGGAGTATTCGGAGTTTAAAGAAATAAACGCTGGGGTTCCCCAGGGTAGCGTCCTTGGACCGATTTTGTTTGTTCTTTATACCCGAGATATACCCCAAACAGAAGGCACAACTTAAGGCACTTTTGCCGATGATACAGCTGTACTCGCAATATCGGATTCAATAGAAACGGCAACCTCTAAGCTTCAAAAGGCATTAAATAGCATTTCAGATTGGACAAAGAAATGGCGAATTGCTCTTAATGAAACGAAATCGACGCACACAAATTTTACGTATAAAAAAGTATATAACTTACCTATTTATATAAATTCTGTGCAAATTCCATACGCTAATGAAGCGAAGTATCTAGGCATGACTCTAGACGCGAAACTTAAATGGAAAGTTCATGTAAAAAAGAAACGCGATGAACTCGAAAATAAACTCCGCGAATTGACATGGCTTATTGGAAGATATTCCAATCTAAGCGTTTATAACAAGCTTCTTATTTATAAGCAAGTACTGAAACCAGTTTGGACGTACGGTATACAACTTTGGGGTTGTACCAACGAAAGAAATATACAAATTTTGCAAACATACCAAAACAAAGTACTTAAAATAATAGTAAATGCTCCATGGTATGTAAGAAATAGCGACTTACATAGAGATTTAAATATAAAATATGTAGAAAACGAAATTAAAAAATTTGCTACAGAGCTAAGATCACGACTTAGAAATCATAGTAATAACTTAATCCAACAATCTGTTAGCGAGGCGTTCGTTTTTCGGCGTCTGCACCGAACAAGACCTTCTGATCTAGCGCAAACAAATTAATCTCTCCACTCGAATTTTGTGGAATCTTCAGGTCCTCTCGTTGGGGAGCTTCCTGACAAAACGCGAACAAAATGACGCTAAAACTACTTGTTAAGCTGGACTTAGTTGTAGTAATAATATAGAAGATAAGGGAGGTGAGTTTTAGTCAGTAAAAATCTGACACTACTATAAGCATCGGGCTTATAGTGTCTCTGAAGATTTCTCACCTTCCTGCGAAAAAAAAAAAAAAAAAATTTCACTTATATCTAATTAACAAATATAAAATTATATAATTAAATGATGGAAACAGAATACAATAAAATCAATCTATAACTATAAAGTTAGTGTTGATTGATTTAACATATAATTTTTAACTGAGAATAACTGACTCAAAAGTGTTTATGTAAACGCCTCCCCAATTAACTATACCGTATTGCAGTTTTGAGTTAACAAGTCCGTAATAAATCATTGACAAAACACTACGTGAACAGTAAGTTTTTAAAAGATACATCTTTCGAGATACTAAAGTCAAGTAGGTTCTTACTGTTTCAATATGACACTTCCAGTTCAGTTTTTTGTCGATGTGTACCCCTAAATATTTAAATGAATCAACAGAATTAATTTTAAAACAGGTTTTCGAGCAAAGATTAGAACCTTTGAAATTGTCTCTTCCACAAATATGTAGCGGTAAACTAAATTTTTTACAATCGTATGAATGATAGGAAACTTCGTAGTCATCAAAAGTGTATCCTGATGTCTCAAAATGCATCATTTTAGTTTTTTCACTCATTATTAGTTTGTGAGCTGCAAACAAGATTCTGAGCATTTGAAGGTCCTCATTCATCCTAACTATACATTCGAAAGGTGTTTTTTCCGCATAAGTGAAAGCGATATCATCAGCACAAGCTATTGGATTACCATTAAACCTTTGTTGAAATAGGGAGTTCATATAAATAAGAAATAATAATGGCCCAAGAACAGATCCCTGTGGAACTCCATTCTTTATAAGAACCGATGTACTAAAAACTCCATTTACACGAACCTTTTACTCCCTGCCTACCAAATAAGATTTAAACCACTCATAAGTGGAACCCCTAAACCCCGCATTATAAAGTTTGACTAATAGCAAATCATGGTCTACCATGTCGAACGCTTTGGTCATATCAATGAAAAGTGCCATATTTGATTGATTTTGTTCAACACCATTGTATAAGTTAAAGCATACTTTTAGAATAGCATCTTCAGTGGATTTAATGGATCTAAATCCAAACTGGTCGGATGATAAATGGCAATTTTTTTCTAAAAACGAAAGCATTCGCACTTTTATTAATTCTTCAAAAAGCTTTGAAAAGGTAGGAAGTAACGAGATTGGTCTGTAGTCACTAATATTTTTTCTATTACATTTTTTAAATAGTGGAATTACTTCAGCACATTTTAACAACTTCGGAAATATACCACTCTCAACGCTAATATTAAAAATAAAACTCAAAATATCAACAATTTCCCATGCAATTTCTTTAAAAATTTTCCAGAAATACCATCACTGGTGCAAGAATTTGTATTTTTCAGGCGACTTATCATTTTAAAAACCTCTGCTGGCGTTATAGCTTGGAAACAGAAGCTATTTACTTGCATTCTATCTTCTTTTAAGTTTGATAAAATATTACAATTGCAACTGTTGTTTATTGGAAAAGATGGTTTTAAGCTATCCGAAATATTAACAAAAAAATCGTTAAAACTATTAGCTATTTCGCTGTTATCATTAACTATGTTGTTGCTTATTAAAACATTGTTAATTTCATTGCTTTTTGGCTGTTTTCCTAGTAAGTTATTGACAACTTCCCATTCCATCTTGACATTACCCTTAAAACGATTAAAACGTTTAGTAAAGTAGGAATTACGGACATCATCTACCATTCTTTTAGTGTGTTTGCATAGTTTTTTATAATATTATTTTAAGCCTATATTTTGTGGATGCTTACTACATTTTATAGCAAGTTTTTTCTTCTTATCTATTAATTTTAATAAATGAGGTGTCATCCAGACTTTTGACATTTTTTGACAAATTGAGAAGAATCTTTGATGTGTTTATCTAAAACTGAGTTAAATAAATAAAAAGCTTTAGTAGGTTCACATTCAAAGTAAACTTCTTCCCAAAATTCATACCTTAACTTTTCCCGAAGTATACAAAAGTCCGTCCGAACTTTTTCTTTTCTTGTTATAAGGATTTGATTATACGAGCTATGTTTGCACATATACATATTATAAAGCACAAACATGGTGGTCCGTTATTTTGTAATCGGATACATAACATTTAAAAACATTTTTATTATTTTTATGGAAACGCACAAACATATGGTCAATACAACTAGCACTAGTATCTGTATACGGGTAGGTTCATTTATAACACTTTTGAGACCAAATGACGCCATTAAGAGTGAATAATTTTCCGCATAACTATCACATTTATCCAAAAGATCAATATTAATATCTCCTAGTACTATAAGGTTTTTATCTTTTTTTACTTTAAGTATGTTTTCAAGTTCATCGAGAAAAATATTTTTAGTTATAAATTGCAATCGTTAAATGCAAATTAAAGTAAACCAATTATTATTTAAGAGTAAATGTATACTTAAAATATCTGCACTCGTAGATTCAATTTTGTTGCAATCGCACAAAAGATCACTTTTCACAAAAACTACTATACCGCCGACAGAATATGATTCATTACAATTGCCATACAAGGTGTAACCATTTATATTACAATTACTCAATTCATTCTCATATATCCAAACTTCACTTAAAATTATAACTAGCGGCAATTTCGCCAATGACTCAATGTGCACTAAAAAATTATCAAAATTTTTCCTAAGGCTACGGTTGTTAAAGAGCTGATAAAGCTGACACCGAGTGCACAAGTTCAGTATAAAATGATTCCTGCCATTTTGGATCTTTACGTTTCCTCTTCCAATACTTTAGGAGTATTTCTGTGCTGCCTCGAGTTCTTCCAAAATGTCAAACGAAAATGAAAGATAAGACAAAAACGTAAAGTCCCATAAGTACAGCATAAAAGAGTACCGTTGCAGCTTTTATTCTTATTTTCTTTTTCAGAATCACAACGGAGTTAAAGAGTTGAAGGATTGTTTCCCAAAGTCTTAACTTCATAAAGGTATCAAAAATGGTTTGCGCACGGGGTAAGCAAAGCTTTTTCCATAGTCGCAGCATATTCCGTTCCCGGCAAATATTAATTTCAAGACTATGTCCATTGAGTTGCTTTAAGATATAAACTGGAAAAAAACCTAGAAAAGATTCCATCACCCCGACTTTCCTTTAACGTACGTTCTAATGACCTCTCTGATTTGGTCGATATATTATTCATCGAGTGTGCTGTCGAATATAATGCCAAAGTAATTAGCCTTGTAGATGCCTTTCAAAATTCTTATTTTCACATTCAGTTTTTATGTTTTTAACAAATACGAGCGACTTGTGTCTTATCGTTATCACCTATTATAAAGCTTCTTTAAAAATGTGTCATACTATTATATCAACAGATCATTTTCAGAGTTTGTTGAATACAACAGAAGGGAAACTTGTCTTTCAATACGCTACTCCGGGTTTAAAAAATGAAACTGTTGATGCTGCAATAAGACACCAAGAAGTGATTTCAGCTGTAATTTAACTTAAAGATGGGAAAGAATGTGGACCGAATGGCATACCAGCAGAATTTTATAAGTATGGGACAGCAGAGCTAATCAATCGACTGACAACTATATATAACAATGTCATGGAAACAGGTATGATACCACTCGAATTCAAGGAGTCCATCATTTTCCCGATTCATAAGAAAGGGAGCTTGGCCGAGGTGTCTAATTATAGAGAAATATCCTTCACCTAAATCATTACAGATAATGATAAACCGCCTGTATCAATATTGTCAGCTTTGGAGTTTGATGGTGAATCTTAATAAGTCCAAAATTTTGATTTTTAAACGAGGAGGAGGCCGCAATTCAGCGAAAGAAAAATGGTTCTATAATGGAGTAATGGAGAGGTCATTGAAGTTGTCACGGAATTCAAATACCTTGGAGTTCACTTAACGAAAAATTTGAGCATGGAAATGCATCTAAGAGATAAACTAGTTAAGGCTTAAAGTGCAATAAGTGCAACTTGGAAAAGTTGTTTTTCTAACAAAAGTATAGCACATAGCAGCAAGTTTAAGATATTTGAAGGGGTATCTCAGTCTGTCATGTTATACTCAGCACAAACTTGGGGATCGAAACAATACGAAACAGTTGAGAAACTTCTCCGATACTTTATTAAACGAATTTTTAGACTGCCATCAAATACACCCAACTATGTTATTATGTTGGAATCAGGATTATCACCTATGTTCATACGAACCCTAAAAATGCAAGTCGATTACATCTTGAGAGTTATGAAGATGAGCAGTAATAGGCTTCCGAAGATAGCAGCGCTTCAAGTAATACGAACAAAAACAAGTTGGTGTGATGAATTTGGCAAGAGAATGTAAAATGGAACTTAACCTTTTGTGTAATAATCAGGATGATTTAAAAGAATCTTTATACCAGCTCATTTCTGCAGTGGACATAAAACAACGAGGATCTATATACAGTCAGCTCTACTGTCAGCTAAATCACAACTTGGAATAGAAAGGAATTATTTTAGGGATGATAATAGCATTGACGAAATTTCAATGATGGTTAAATTGAGAGGTGAAGTTATGCAGTTGAATTTTATACCTCATAGAGATGACTTACCAATTATATGCTCATTGTGCAATTTAAAGGAAAAGGAGGATGTTTTACACTTTGTTGGAATATGTCCAGTTCTTAAAGAAATAAGAAGAAATGCTTTTGGTAGCGAAATATTGACGCAAAATCAAGTTATACTCTTGCTTAACAATATGGAAGTTAAAAAATTATATCAATTCTGCAGGCTAGCTCTTCTCTATAGAAGTAGAATTATAAATTAAAGTTTTTAAATATATTATTGAGCTATGTTATCTTTTTTTATGATTTGTCAACTAGGCAGACGGCAGTAAAGCCATACTTTTTGTTTTTGTTTGTAAACTTTATAAAAAAAAAATATTAATCAACGTTATCAAAACAAAAACCAATCTAATCTAAATCTATTATTTCAACAATTCCAAGAAATTGCTTTTATGTTCCGATGATTAGTGTTATCTGTGCCCATTGTCACATAACAAAATTTCAACACTTCAGAAAACAACTGAATTTGACAGATGTCAGATGGCAGAATTGCCAACTTAAAAACAAGCAATACATATAATATTTCATCCTCGTATTCAGATTCTTCTAAAATTTCTAATGTGGCTTGAGCTGTGTAGCTCCTAGCTACTAGACCCATCATATTATATGGTCGCTCAAATTCTGGGTAAGTTAAATTCTGAAAGGAGTCAGATAGAACTCACGACACAAAACTCTCCAAGTTGTGGTGTGACCGAGTTTTTGAGATTGGTGTGATATTAACTGCTTCAAATTATAATGTCCACCCTTACCGATAACTGCGATTTTTTTTAAAATATGCTGGAGCACAATTACGGCGACTTATTATAATAATTGTATAAATTGTTGTAAAAAGCTATATCGCTTAATGCTTAAAAAATGCATGAATAACATTAAAATTGACAGTTGCAACTTAAATAATATGGCAGCCCCACTGATGAAAACCGGAATAAGTGTAAATGATTTTATGGGACGAATTTTCTTTCGCACTCGTACAGTTGCAAGAGTACTGAAAGACTTTGACATACAAACGTCTGACATTCCATCTTTCTTACTATGCATGTCATAAGTTAAATCCTCCTCTCCATGCACTCACGTCCCTTTTTTCCAAGATCATGGAAACGCTGCCGAATTTTCAGCTAAAGAAATATCTTGAAGAAGGAAAGCTTCTTCAGCATGGCTTTCATATGGCAATGGGTCCACCGGTGATTTGATTGTTTATCTAACCGAAAAGTGGATCAAACCTTTACATCGTTTTGGAGAAAGTAAGATTATTGCACTTGATATTTCAAAAGCATTTGATAGAGTTTGACACCAAGCTCTCTCATAAAAAATGCGTGCTTTTGGTGTTGCTGAATTTCTTCTTCGTTGGTTTAGAAACTACCTATCTAACCGTTCAATACAAGTTGAATTGGATGGTTTGAAGTCTGAAATACATAAAATAAATGCTGGTGCTCCTCAGGGCTCCGTTTTGTCTCCGATTCTCTTTCTTATATTCATAAATCATCTCTTGTCTGCCACTTCTAGTCCATTAAAGTGTTTCGCTGACAACACAACCCTCAGCTTTTCATATTCATTTTTAGATTCTCATCCGTGTTCTTTGGATGTGGAGTGTGGACTACCAACGGCAGCGTATGATAAGGTCATTAAATTCTGATCTTGACAGCATTGTCCAATAGGGAGTTATGAACCATGTAGAATTTAACACTTCAAAAACTCAATGTTGTCTCCTGCCATTAAAGCGTAACCCACCCCAAATGCCACTATCCATTCTTGCATTCAGGAAACTAATCAACTTTCAGTATTCGGTATTTGTATCACATCACAGGTACCGAACAAATGGAATGATCATGCGAGCGTAGGATTTCTCCGACGACGCGACAGTGCAAGAAATTTGTCAACCCTACACTGGTCTGGCTGTTATTCGCAAAGCCTTATTCGTCTAAAGCATATCTGGGCAGATGCCCTAAAACAAGTTTCAGTCTTTTGGATAATTTCCAAAAAAAGAGATTTTAAAATTATAGGCGATAGAACTATCACCGAAAAAATTACATCACTCGAACACAGCCGCAATGTTTTATGGCTTTCGTTGTTTTACCGATATTATTAAGAACAATTTTCTTTCGAATCAGCCAGTTGCATTACACCCCTTAAACAATTCAGCCGTAATTCAGTTTACCCTTAAACTTAATTTCGGAGGTACTGTTAGTATAGATTTTCTTTCTTAAACCGCACATCGAGAATGTGCAATGCTTTGGCCAACTCTGTTTTTCCCTCACATTTTAAATTAAAAATTTTAAGAACAACGTGCACCGTTGTCTCCTATTAAATCCTTCTCTATTTTTCTAAGGCCGGAATTTGTTTAAACATAAAAATGTTAAGGGCATTAATAACCCCATGAGTGTATGTAAACTTAAAAAATAGAAGCTATGAACTGTCAAAGTTATAAGTCCTTATTTGAAGAATTTTTACATTTATCAATTTTTTAATCAGTTCCAAAACTTCATTGACCTCTATTAACCTCAACCAACTGCTATTTCGTCAGTGACGTAGAAGACTTCAAAAATTATTTTCCCGTAATGATCCTAGTGACTTTTATTTTCTTAAGTGTTGACATTTCATCTAAATTTCAATGTTCATTTTCTGTACACCAATTCACAATAGAATCTTAAGCTATATAGCTTAGGCCTTGAACCGTGTACCTAATTTTCTATAATCTGATGTATGTATGTTTGGACTTGTCTTAATAAAGAAGTCACATAGCCAAAAATTTAAGCACCAGTGACATAATTGTTTCAAAACGACCGACCACACTAAAGTACAACATTCAATGTAATGTCCATAATGTCATCAAAAAGTCTCTCACTGTTTTCCTTATGGCATTCATTATTTGAAAGGCTTCGCTCGCGCCTCACACTTTTATCTCCCTCTCTCTTTCTCAAACTTGTATAATTCGAATAATATCAATTCCAAAGCAAATCTCTTGATGGGGTCGTTTTACATTCCAGATAGGCGATCTCAATGGCCAATAAAGCCGTCAGAGAGCCATTTAAAGGTATACCCCCAATTGTCAAACCCAACCCCACCAAAAATCTTCTTAACCACCACCGCCATCTATACCTTATACTCCTCCAGATATTATGGAGACGCAAAAATGGCAGACAGCATGTCTATATCCTGCGATGACAGTACGGATCCTTCGAAAACGAGTTTTTGGTTTTATTTTTATCTTTTGTTGCTTATTTTCAAAAACTACGCCAACATAACACTCATAAAGAGGTCCTATAAAATTAGTTTTGTTCTTCTGCCTTGAAAACGATGCTAAGAGCTAAGGGGTGGTTATTAGACGGGCTTATCCGCTCGTATATCTACCACTTCGCGTTTATAGAAGCATCACAAAAATGGAATCAGCCAGAATTTGGATTCGTATTTGAAATCAGCGGCGGCGATACAGGCGTCGGCGTCGGCAACGACGACGGGGGCGACGACAAAAACATTGGCAACGTCGTAAAAAGTTTTTTGTTTCTATTTAACTTTTTTGTGTCCTTTGTCGTTTTTGAAAAAATAAAATAAAAATATTTTCAGGATAACAAAAAGAAGCTCAAACAACAAGCAAATAACCGTTATTTTCATAGTGATTCTTCCGGTGTTGTGAGATGTATATATGGGGAAGGGATGGATGCGGGCTTCGCTCATCAGATCCGGGCTAGGCCAAAAAAAAAAAGAAGAAACCAGGCAAACGTGTCAGGAAGGATGGGGTTTCTCCCATCATTTCTGTATAGCCCGGCACCAACACCGACTATACCGACTACCGACACCGGTACCGGTCTCCATCCCGGGCCACACAAAGAGGTGAATTCTGCTTCTGCTTCTGCTGCGATGATGTTTTCGCAAGCAATTTCCCTTTTATGTTATTTTAATTTTATGTTATTGTTATGACAACAATGAAATTGAATGTGACGCGCCGAGCCCGTTCGCAGTGCTACAAAAGGACTTGGCAGGAGGGAGCGCCGCGCCGCGCCGCACCGCTTGATGCTGTACAACCTCCAAACAAAACAGGAACTGGCTCGTATCCTGATTGTGAAAAGCGTACGTACGAGTATATGTGACACGGAGCAGCGAGTATAAAGGAGTGGAGTAGGTAGAAGGATTCTTTTTATTGCGTGCGGTAGCACATTTAAGGATCAAAGATAGCATCGCACGATGGGTTATTTTCCACCTTGGGATATCATTTATATTCGTTCGCGAATTAATTCGTGTGTTCCGCAACCTGTTAGAGAAATTATTGTGCAGCGCAACGTTGAGTTTTATGGATTGTCATCTTTGGTGTAATGTGTGAGTTTTTATTATTTCTTATTACATTTTGTTTTTATTCTACTTTTTTGTAACTGTACCTATTCTATAATGTGTGTGTGTGTGTGTTAAGGACCATTGCGTTAGGTGGATATAGACATATATAGGTAATTATACGAGATTAAACTGAGTTAAATAAGCCAATTTATAGGGGTTAAATGAAGGAAGTTGGTTTATTTCAAGTCATAGCGTTGTGTTTAAAAAAAGCAATAGCAGTATGTTTTTCAGTATCCTTGTTTCAGATTGATACTCTTTCTGCTTTTCTACCGAAAAGTCCAGTGATCATATATGCAACCCCCTTAAAAAAAATATTGGTTACCTCCTAAAGGTTATGGCAATACCTTTTTCCGATTTAGACAAGTGCATAATCCTTGCTTTTTTGTTTTGTGAGTTAAGGCAGACAAAACTGAGAACTTAGCACCGGTATCTTCTTCAGCCTTCAGCTTTTGGCACCCCGTGGGGGCCATTTTGTTTTGGTGACATCTGTCAAATCTTTTGTTTATAATTCAATTGTTTACGCCAAATCATCATGGCAAGTTAGACGATTGAACATCACGTTCAAATGATAAAACTTTATACTCAAAATGAGTGTTCGTTAACGCAAACGTTGCGCGCATTGCGCCTATTTTACGGTAGACGTGATGGCCCTTCACAGTCGACTCTTCAACGTTTGTTGGCCAAATTTGAGACGACCGGTTCAGTAAACAATCAGCCAAGAACCGTACGTTCAAGGAACGATGCAAGATCGACCGAGAACATCGCCGCGGTCAATGAAAGTGTTCAGCAGAACCCGAGGCAGTCTATTCCTCGCCTTGCTCAAGAACTCGGCCTTTCGCAGACTTCAACTTGTCGAATTTTGCGTCGGGAGTTGGGCCTAAACCACACAAAATCCAACTGACCCAGCTCAAAGTTCATGACCATAGACAACTGATTGAACTTCTGACTTAACTCGCTCCGTGTCTGACACCGAAAATCGGTTTCTGTTCTAGCTCACACACAGCACACATTTCTGTACACCGACAAAAGTGTCAACACAAGTGTGGTGTCTATGGGCCGCTTTATCTTGAATTGCCGCACGTAGCGCGACAAACCGAGAAATTGACATAACAACAATCAATAATGCTGCTATACCGAACTTCGATGACACCAACAATGCTGCTATCTCATCTATACATCATGTATCTCCAAGTAATTATCACTATATTATCAAAACGTAGGAGGGATAAGAACGAAGTTAGATTATTTATATATTGTTTTTTCATCCTGTCTTTATGATATAATATTACTAACCGAAACTTGGTTAACTGAAACCCAACTAACATCTGAATTATTCAACTCTAATTATATAGTTTTCAGAAAAGATAGGTCTAAATCATTGACAGGTTTAAATAGAGGTGGAGGTGTTTTGATCGCAGTTCG
The DNA here is from genome assembly GCA_920104205.1 of Eupeodes latifasciatus. Lineage (NCBI taxonomy): Eukaryota > Metazoa > Arthropoda > Insecta > Diptera > Syrphidae > Eupeodes > Eupeodes latifasciatus. The sequence continues at coordinate 385,252,392 of OV049924.1, read as the reverse complement.
ATCATCCCTTTCTTGTAGGGAAATTGAACTTAAATCTAATACTATGACTTTAACATTTAACTATGATATTGACCAGTTAATTGTTTGTTTATCTTTGAACGATAATTCTGAATTGTTTATTATAAATAATTATATTCCACCTATAAGCTCTCTCGAATGTTATAATATATATTTTGATAATGGTTGTTATATTTTAGGACATGTAATTTGCATTGGAGATTTTAATCAAGGCAATATAAAGTGGATATTGGACTCCGAAGATAAATATCGAATTCCATTTGATGTAACTTCTGATATTGAAATGAATTTGATTGATTTTTTCAGTCAGTTTGAATTAATTAAAATTAACTCTAATTCCAACGAATTAAATAGAATTCTTGATCTTATCTTTGTTGATAAGGAATTCAATATTTATGTTAAAAAGTCTGATATCCCAATTATTCAAAACTCAATCCATCATATTGCCCTTGAAGGAACCATAAGTTTTTATAGCTATATGAAAAATCATAATAACAATAATATTTTTGTACCAAACTTTAAAAAAGCTAACTTTGATGCAATGAACGAATATCTTTCTTGTTTTCCTTGAGATTCATATATTTCAAAAGTCAATTTGAGTAACGCAAATGAATCTTTTTTATCCATTATTAATTAAGTTGTACGTAGATTTGTTCCACTTAAAAAATCTAAATCCAGTCCAAATCCAGCTTGGTTTAATAAGAGACTTATTAATTTAAAAAATAGAAAAAATAAAGCATTTGAACTTTTTAAGAAGAATCACGAAAGTATTGAACTTCGGTCGAGATATTTACATTGCCAAAAGGAATTTAATACCCCTTAAATAAATTTTTGTATCGATCCCATATGTTTACTATAGAATCTAATATAAAAAATAATAGCAAAAGCTTTTGGAATTTTATTAACTCTAAACGTAAATCAAACGGTTACCCAAGCTGTATGAAGTACTTAAATACATCAACAAGTGACTTGAATGAGATTTGTAATCTTTTTGCGGTCTACTTTCAGTCTGTTTATTCTCCAAACTCACCTTCCAATCTCGAATTGCCACAGATCCCAGTATCTCTTAATATTGGCTCAATGATATTACAGGTTTCAGAAGTAGTACTCTTCTTCTAGAATCTGATCAGATCAGGAATTACTAATATTGATAAATATCACCCCCCCTTGGACATTTTTTTTTTGACTTAAGTAATCACCTTACTGAACACAGTAATTCCTTTGATTGCTTATATAATTTTGATTTTAGAAGAGCTAATTTCCAGCAGTTGTCTGAAGATTTAACCATTTCTGGAATTGCTGATACATTAGCATTTTCTAACATTGACGAAGCAGTTTCAACTTTTTATAAGATCCTTAATTATTGTTTAGAAAAAAATGTACCCTTAAAGAAATCAAGAAATACAAACTTTAGCCATCCTTGGTACACGAAAGAATTGCGTTCACTGCGTAACAAAAGAAATAAGGCATGGAAAACGTATCTTAAAACTCTGTCTCCAATCAACTCTTTTTATGTCCAACTCTTTAACCAATTTAAGTCTCTTTCTAATTTTTTATATGCTTGTTATGTTACTGATATGGGATCCTCTTTGAAAGAGAATCCTGAAAAATTTTGGAATTTTGTAAACTTAAAGAAAAAATCAGATGGCTTTCCAGTTAACTTCACTTACAAGAACCTTTCGTTAGATAAAACTGTTGATATCTGTAACGCTTTCGCGACAAATTTCCGAGAGTCATTTATTAATAGCCCTCAAGAAGTTGATGAAGTATATTTTCATAATCTTCACTCCTTTTCACAAACTAGCTGTAGTCACATCCCTGTGCTACAGAGTACGGTCCTTGATCTTTTAGCCGCGTTGAATGATGACTGCTCAGCCGGCCCCGATGGTATTCCCCCGATAGTATTAAAAAAGTGTAGTAATGCTTTAGTTGAACCCCTTACGTTCTTATTTAAACTTTCTCTAAAAACAGGCAAATTTCCCAATATATGGAAGGAGTCATTTCTAACACCAATTTTCAAGAAAGGTAACAAGGCGGATATAAGCAACTACAGGCCCATTGCAAAGCTTTCTTGCATTCCTAAAGTGTTTGAACAAGTTGTATGTGAAAGTGTAGCATTTTTTAGTAAGAATCTAATTTGCGAACAGCAACATGGTTTTGTGAAAAAAAGATCAACCGTTACTAATCTCCTCACATTCTCAAACATATGTTCAAACGCTTTAGAACAAGGTTATGAAGTTGACTGTATATACACTGACTTTTCCAAAGCTTTTGACCAACTTAGCCACGGAATTATTTTATTTAAACTTAAAGCTCTTGGTTTTCCACCATTTTTCTTAGCTTGGATCAAATCATACCTTGAAAACAGATCCTATGAGGTAAAATTTAGAAATTGTCTTTCTGAACCTTTTGTTGCTCAATCTGGTGTTCCCCAGGGAAGCCATCTTGGCCCTTTTCTGTTTATCCTGTCTATTAACGATGTATCGTCATGTCTACGCTCAAGTGAAGTACTCATTTTTGCTGACGACATGAAGATTTTTAAAATAATAAAGTCCACCCATGATCGTATTCTTTTACAAGCCGACATTGATAGTTTCACATTTTGGTGTGGGAAAAATAGCCTTTCACTCAACCCTTTAAAATGCCAGACGATAACTTTTACTAAAAAACGAATCGGTAGTGTATTTGATTATTGTATATCACAGCAAAAACTATTTCGCGTCTCCACATTTAAAGATTTAGGTGTTCATTTCTGTTCCAACTTAGAATTTACACATCACATTAATTTGATTGTAAATAAAGCAAGTTCTATGCTTGGTTTTATAAAACGCTGGGCAAAGGAGTTCAATGATCCATATGTTACTCTTTCTTTGTATAATTGCCATGTTCGTCCTCATCTTGAATATGCTTCGCAGGTATGGACTCCCTATTACGAAATTCATAGAAAACGTATCGAATCAATTCAACATAACTTCATTCGCTTTGCCCTAAAGGGTCTTCCTTGGGATGATCCTTATGATCTGCCTCCCTATGAGCATCGTATTCTGCTTCTTCAAATGCAATCTCTTCATCAAAGGCGTGTTAATAATGACTTAGTATTTTTTCATCAACTCATTAATGGTGAAATTGATGCACCTTATTTGCTATCTTGTGTACATTTGAATTACCGAGGCTGAACTCATCACCTGCGTACATTTGATTTTATACATATTGACTTCCATAGAACTAACTATGGAAAGAATAAAGCTTTAAGTCGAATGAGCATTTTATATAACTTAAACTGTTCATTGATAGATTTAAATTTGAATAAGGTGGGATTAAAATCATTGTTTAGAACCAGTGCTCCACTATCGTAAACGTTCTCATTTTATTTTTTGTTCTGTAATAGTTAAATGTTAATTATGTTTTGTATTTTGTGCGTGTGTTAGGCTATAATTGTATTATTTTTTTACTAACAACTAACACATGCACTTATGATGAGCCTCTGATCGTAGTTTGACGCTTGCTATAAGCTTACTACTTTCTGAAAATTCTGAAGTGTAAAAAGTTATGACAGCCCTGCTTGACTTAGATACAACCAAAAAAGAAGGTCCTGATGGGATTCCAACCATTTTATTATTTAAATGTGCATCTTCCTTAGCCAGGCCTTTGACGACCATCTTTAATTTGTCTCTTTCTCAGGGTCAGTTCCTAGAGTGTTGGAAATTGTCTTACATAACACCTGTATTTAAGTCAGGATCTAAACAGGATGTTATTAATTATAGACCAATTTGTAAAATTTCAGCTTTGTCAAAGTTATTTGAAAAGATAGTCTTAGATAACCTATCTTTTCAAACAAAAGACATTGTTTCAGTATATCAACATGCTTTTATATCTGGAAGATCTACAGTAACTAATTTATCGTTAATGAGTAGTTATATAATAAACAATTTTGAATCAAATTTCCAAACGGATATTATATTTACCGATTTCGCCAAAGCTTTCGATCGCGTAAATCACCAGGTCCTTTTGAATAAACTTTTGCAGTTTGGTTTTCACTCTAATCTTTTCGATTGGTTAAAATCTTATTTAACTCAAATTGTTAAAATTGAAGATCATTTTTCGGAACGGATCTTAGTGCCATCTGGTGTCCCTCAGAGCAGCCATTTGGGACCACTATTATTCCTATTATTTATCAATGATATTCCTGACATATTCAAAAATTCATCATGTCTCCTATTTGCGGATGATCTTAAACTGTATCGCACCACTTAATCCATTCAAGATTGTACTTTGTTGAATGATGATTTAAATAGATTGGCTGATTGGTGTGACAGAAATTTTCTACACTTGAATGTCTCTAAGTGTCAAGTTATGTCCTGTTTCCGTATTAGTTCAACTATATACTTCAATTACACTATTAACGATTCAGAACTAGAACGGGTGGTTCAGAAAAAAGATCTAGGAGTTGTACTAGATACAAAACTTTCCTTCTTACCGCACATAGATTACATAATCAATAAATCCAATCAAATGCTAGGGTTCATTAAGAGAAACACCAAAGAATTTAATGACCCAAACACGCTTAAGTCCCCTTTTAATGCTTTGGTTAGATCAGTGCTTGAGTACTGCAGTACGGTTTTTAATCCAACTTATAATTACTCGTGTGAGCGAATCGAAAAAGTACAAAGGAAATTCACAAGATATGCATTTTTTAAATTAAATTGGAGGATTGATACTCCACATTATAAAACCAGGTGCAAATTATTTGGAATACAAAATCTGGAAAGTCGTCGTACATACTCTGGAATAATGTTTATCAGGGACATAGTCTCATACCATATTAAATGTCCTCCATTACTTTCTTCAATATGTATACGCGTTCCTAGAAGTAATTCTCGTGAATTCATTTTGTTTCATGAGCGTTTTCATAGAACGAACTATGGTCGGAATGAACCAATCTCTCGTTGCATCAAGGAAGCTAATTTGGTTTGCAACAGATTAGACTTTTTTGGTAGTTGCAATAGAGATACTTTTAAGCTATATGTATCTAACTTATTAAATCTGCCTTAATTTAAATAATGAAATTTTATAAATATTTCTATGTAATATAAAATGATAATTTTACTTTATTACTAGTTTAGTTGTTAAGTACTAATGTATTAGTCTGTAACAGAAGATGTTCTCTGATTGATGATATAAATAAATAAATAAATATAAAATTTAATTCAAGTCTCTAGCATCATTGGTTCATGAGATATTTAGGTTTAACCAACATTTTCACCTTTGTTTTAAACTGCTATGGTAAAAAAACCACCCATGCAATTTTCTTGAGAGCCCTTTCTGCATCTTTCTGCCTTATTATCTGTATAACAAAATTTATTTGAAGTCGATATCTCTTCTGGTTCCTGAGCTATGGACAACGAAAAAAACGTCGCGAACGTACGGACGTATACGGACATACGGACGTTGTAACGTACGTAGATACACACGCACGCACAGACATCTTTCTAAAAATCTTTTATTTCGACTCTAGGGACCTTGAAACGTCGAGAAATGTCAAAATTTTCAATTCGACAAATCGGACCCATTACAATAACTTCCTATGGGAAGTTAACAAATCCGAAACACTTATAAAATGTTTCCTCAAAGTTTCTGAAATGTGTTTTTAATCAAATGAGAAACATTTCAGAAACGGTTTTCAAATAATGTTTCAAAAACATTTCTTTAGTCTGACACACTGTTATTTATTTATTTATAATTGTAAATTCAATTTTGTGCACAATATGTACTCTATTCCAGGATATTAAATGGCTTTGCTGTACCTATACCTAACGAACTTGTCTATAATGAAATATTGGGCTGAGATGATCTTTGATTCAAGAATTTGTTTAATAACTCTTATTATTTATGTATATGGTTGAAGTCTATAGTTTTTTTTTTACAGTTTTTGAAGCCTTTATAACTGCATACATTCCTTAAAGCTTGAAGGGTAAAGACTCTTTGCACGTTAGTTCTAATTAGCTGAGACCTGAAACTTGCAGGATAAATCAAGGATCCCACTATTTTTCCATCTACCCTCATCATATGAGTTTATTGGATCTTAAAAACTTAAAAAATTACAAAACACAACCATCCTTAAGGACAAACATATCTCCTTTTCTTGGTTAACTCATTTTTAATGAAAACCTCAAAAAATATCATCATCACACTTGTTGATATAATAAAAGCGTTAACATACGAAACCCTAGAAACTTGTCTTGTCAAAAATATATGTAAGCAATCTCAACGGAACCAAATTTTAGCCCTTGATCCATATATCAAAATATTTTTGTTTTCTTTTGTTTTTATTATGAAACATAAAGTGTCAAAACACAAAAAGATTGTTTTCAAGATCTCCTTTTTCAAATATAGCAAGTTTAATGTAAAAATCACAGCTACCCCAGTGGGAGGGCGCTTTGCGTCGTCGGTCGTTCGTGAGGCCTATATGAGGGTGGTGAGGAGGTATAAAGTGAATCCAAAATCCCAGCATCTTTATTTTTCCTTAATAAATCTTAATAAATTAATATAACGAACAAAATAAAAAAAAAATTAATAAGAGCGACGAAAGTATTAAGTCCCTGAATCTTCTGTGTTAATGTTAACTGTGCTAAGTTAAGATTAATGACTCTAATAAATCCTAGAAGGGATAGTTTTTCTTGTATACCTTACAGCTACATATACCTACCTACCTTCCTGGGTGAAAATATAAGCCGGTTTAAGCTTACGAGTCCTATATACATATGTACATATACAAAAGAGAGAGAAAGCAAAGCATGATGTTGGCTAAACCAAATCAGGGAGAACATAACAGACAGTGTTCACATTGCTTTGATTAAATTTAATTTTTAGCTCTATACCTATACCATCCCTAAGATGAGGCACGTCATATAGAATACAGGATACAGAGCGAGCACTATACATATATGACGCAAGACAATGCAACCCCTTATGGAGTACAGTAGCTCATGTTCATAATATGAGAGGGTGGAAAAATAATAATATTCTCCAATCTAATTACGACTTAATCAGGTACATGCGGACTGTGATTAAGAACAAAACGAAATAAAAGGCTAAAGCTAAAGCAAAAGGTTTTTCAACACCAACAACAACAACCCCCGTATCTCATCAGACCAAGGGTTTATCCTTGATTATGGGGTGTAGATTGCTTTACTGTCGCAAAATTGCACATCACCCATTGTCTCGCATTGTTGTTGCGTGTATTTAATCTGGTGCGGATGAGGTATGCGTAATATGTGCCACCGCTCCCGGAGTAGTCCGGTACAAAAGTTGATACATCAGCACCCAATACTCCAACCATCATCCTCATCGCAGAAATCCTTATATCTCGCTGCAATGCATTTCGTTTCGAGTTCTGTATTTTTGTACGTACGTCCGTCGCTCGTCGCGTTCGTTGGTGTGTCTGGTGTTGGTTGGGCCGTCTTGGGCTTTATTTCAAATGGAAATTGCGAAATGAGGCAGAGGACAATAATTCAATGAAATGCGTTACATGTCAATGCGTTAATCATATAATCCCATTAAAATACTAGCTGCGTGAGGGTAGCCCGGTTAAGTGATGGTTCTTCCCTTTTTGATGATAGCTGTGTAGTATAAGTTGTAGACCTAGGTTTTATGTGGCAAATGGGTTTTATACATATAGATATACATATAGGTAAATAAAGGATAGAGATAAGAGTTAAGAGGGCCATTGTGGTTGCAGATAGAGGAAGCTTTTATTACAGAAGGATGAATAAATCTGTTAATTTTGATCAATAAGTTTGAATGAAACTGCGTGTTATTTGTTTTGTTTTGGTTTTTAAGGAAGATAAAGGATTTTTTGTTTTGATTTTTGAAAAAAAAAAAAAACTGTTGGACCCTAACAGATTAATTCTTGACTCTGTCAAGGTAATTTGACGAGCAAGGGTTTTACTGTCATCAAGGTTGTCGAAATTGAATCTGAGCAAATGGAACTTATACGAAAATGAAGAATGGGTTTCCGTGATATGGTTATATTTATGACTAGCGGACCGTCCCGGCTTCGCACGGGTAGACATAAATAGGTACAGATAATGTAGCTTTCAAAGAATTATTAAAATCGGTCCAGTACTTTTTGAGTTTAATTGTTACATACAAAAATACAAATCTTTCCTCTCTATAATATTAGTGTAGATGTAGAAGTTTCCTTAGTTTTTGAAGTAAAACAGTTCAAAGCCGTAAAAGTTTTCAGTAAAGATTTAAGTAAATCACTTTTTTTAATAAACTTATGTAAACAAGCTAAAATAGTAAATTATTATTCATTTATGTCAAAAAAATACTGCAATGGTGAAAGCAGGATCAATGGCTTTAAGGTTTGAAAATCTCTAGGTGTTCTGGCTGGCAATGGTAGCTTTAACTCGATATCACTTCTTTAAACAAGAGAAATTCTTCAATAAGCGGCTTATAAGACAATTCTTTAATTTTTTGTTAAAATTAAACCTATTAGAAAATTCGTTATTATTTTCAAAACAAATTATTTGAAAAATAAAATATTTCGCAATTCTGTAAAGGGTTTTTTAATAAGGGCGGGTAGATGTTGAAATGGAATAAAACAAGCTGTGTTTGAGGTATTAATAAAATTATTTTTTGTGGAATATGCCATCATTCAAATGCAAAGCTCGCCTCGGCTTCTTGCGGTGGCACGGATCCGAGTGGTCCAATTTTCAATGACTCTTCCACATATAGATGCGGCTGAATTTGAGCGATGACCTGTTTTATGTTCACCTTGAGGGTATCGGTCGATTGTGGTTTATTAACTTCCCATAGGAAGTTATTGTAATGGGTCCGATTTGTCAAATTGAAAATTTTGACATTTCTCGACGTTTCAAGGTCCCTAGAGTCGAAATAAAAGATTTTTAGAAAGATGTCTGTGCGTGCGTGTGTATGTACGTTTCTACGTCCGTATGTCCGTACGTCCGTACGTTCGCGTAGTTTTTTCGTTGTCCATAGCTGAAGAACCAGAAGAGATATCAACTTCAACAAAAATTTTGTTATACAGATAATAAAGCAGAAAGATGCAGAAAGGGCTCTCAAAAAAATTGCGTGGGTGGTTTTTTACCATAGCAGTTTAAAAAAAAGGCGAAAATGTTGGTTAAACCTAAATATCTCATGAACCAATGACGCTAGAGACTTGAATTAAATTTTATATTATATATTGTAACGTGATACAAAACAATTATATTTTTAGAAAAAATCCAATTAACGTTTTTTTTATAAATAAAAAAACTGAAAAAAAAAATTTGTCACCTCGAAAATTTTACGACTAAAATATGATTTCATCTCCAAACCAATTTTGTGCAACGAAGAATAACGTTTTTAACATCTGATAAATTTTTGAGAAAAATGTAATGGACAGTTTTTTTTATAAAAAATAAAAACATAAAAAAAAACATTACTCAAAGTTGGTAAAAATTGAATTTCGACTCAAATATCTTTTCAAAAACTTGAGATTAACGCTACAAACTTATTTTATCTTATAAGAAATATTCTTTTAAACGTTCTGAAAAAATGTTGAGAAGAATCGAATTGACAGTTTTTATACAAAAAATAAAAACCCAAAAAAAAAAAATTAATAAAAGTTGGTAAAAATTGATTTTCGACTCAAATATCTTTTCAAAACTTTGAGATATTGACTTTAAACTACTTAATTCTTTCAAAAAATATTGTTGTCAACATTCAGTAAAATTTTGAAAAAAATCAAATTGACAGTTTTCTTACAAAAAATTAATAACCGAAAAAAAATAACAAAAGTTGGTAAAATTTGAATTTCGACTCAAATATCTTTTCCAAAATTTGAGATAATAGCTTCTAACTACTTTAAGCTTATAACAAATATTGTTTTCAACATTAGGACACATTTTGATAAAAATCGAATTGACAGTTTTTTTTTACAAAAAATAAAAACCTAAAAAAAAATGTATAAAAGTTGGTAAAAATTGTTTTTCGACGTAAATATCTTTTCAAAAATTTGAGACATCGACTTCAAACTAATTTTGTCTTATAAGAAATATTTTTGTCAACATTCCGTAAAATTTTGAGAAAAATCGAATTGACCTTTTTTTTACAAAAAATAAAAACCTAACAAAAAAAACAATACTAAAACTTGGTAAAAATTTACTTTCGACTTAAATAGCTTTTCAAAAATTAAAAATATTGGCTTCAAACTTATTTTATTTCACAGAAAATATTGTTTTCGATATTCAATAATTTTTTTATAAAAATCCAATAGTCCGTTTTTTCATAAAAAAAATAAAATCTATAAAATATAGTACTCAAATTTGGTAAAAATTGATACATATAGACAAACTCGTAAGCAAGACAAATCGACAGACGTGATGGGAAGTTATCAGTGTGGGTTGCATCCCAGCCTTTTTTGCATAGAATTGCGACTTCAAGAAACCTCACAGAACAAAGTCTAGCGGGGTTAAATCGCATGACCTTGGTGGCCAATTCACATCACCCCTGCGAGAGATATCCTTACCCTCCAATCGTGCATGCAAAATGTTAATCGTGGTGTTTGCTTTGTGGCACGTAGCTCCGCGCTGCCGTCCTGCTGGAACAACATGTCGTCTAGGTTCGTATGGTTCAATTTGGGCCATAAGGAATTACTTATCATCGTTATGTAGCGCTCGCTGTTGACGGTGACCGCCTCACTAACGTCGTTTTCAAAAAAACTACGGACCAATTACGCCGCCGGCCCAAAATCCACACCGAACGGTAACTTTTTGAGGATGCATTATCACCTGGTGAACATCGCATGGGTTGGTGTCGTCCCATATATGGCAATTTTGCTTGTTAACACAGCTTGTTCATCTAAAAATGCACCTCATCACTAAAGATGATTTTTCGGCCAAAATTGGGGTCCTCTTCCAAACGATTCTAAGCCCAGTCAGCGAACAAACGGCGTTGTCTATATGGTTATGAACTTTGAGCTCCTGGGTCAGTTGGATCTTGTACGGGTTTAGGCCTAAGTCCCGAAGGGAAAGGCCGAGTTCTTGTGCAGGGCGAGGAATAGACTGCCTCAGGTTCTGCTGTACACTTTCACGGACCGCGGCGATGTTCTCGGCCGATCTTGCGTCGTTCCTTGAACGTACGGTTGTTGGCTGATTGTTTACTGAACCGGTCGTCTCAAATTTGGCCAACAAACGTTGAAGAGTCGACTGTGAAGGGCCACCACGTCTACCGTAAAATGGGCGCAATGCGCGCAACGTTTGCGTTAACGAACACTAATTTTGATAATAATGTTTTATAATTTGAACGTGCTGTTCAATCGTGTTACTTGCCATGAAGATTTGGCATAAACAACTGAATAATAAACAAAAGATTTGACAAAATGTCCGCCACGGGCGCCAAAAAAACCCTATATAACTATATAACCCTATATATACAGTCTTTTGAACGGAATTCTAAAAAGAACATTAAAAATGATATAGGCTTTGGCCTATAATTGAATCTTTTACACCGCTTGCACGTGTTTCTTTTCATGTGTTTCTTTGGTTTATCGCTATTTTTAAAAGCAATACTTACTTAGTCAATGGCGGCCATACAATCCTCTTTAAACTAGGGATTCACCCAACAAACTTCTTCATCTAGCTAGATGTCTCCGGTTGCGCTGTTCCGTGAGCGTGGAATCGAAGACTTTCCGGACCGGAGCATTGGTTTCCATGCGCTCTAAGTGACCCAGCCATCTCCGTCGTGGGACTTTTATCCTTCTAGCTAAGACTACTTCGCTGTACTGTAAAGCCCGTATAGCTCGTCGTTCCATCTTCTCATTCACTTACCTTGTATGCATACGAGACCGTGGATCACGACCAGAACTTTTTTCTCGAAAAGATCCAAGGTGCTTTCATGACCACGACAAAAATTATGAGTGTCTAATTTTAAATTCCTTTCTTAGTTCTAAGAAACAGCGGTTAAAAAAATAAATTAGTTGGTGCAACAGTTGTTTGAGTGAAAGGGCCCAGTAACTTACAACTCTCAACCATTCCTTCGTGCGAGTCAAGTCAGGAATGGAGCGGACCTACAATTTTAAGCCGAATCCAAACAGCTAATTTCAGGAAACACTAATCATAACAACAATTACTCTTAGATGATTTGTCTATAAAAAAGTTAAGAGGCACAGGCACGGATTGACCCAAAGACGTGTAGCAAGGTACACACTAAACACCACGCCACAGGTACAACGAAACAGCGCCAGCGGTTAGCAAGATTAATTCCTCGTTTGATATAGCTCAGCGTTGGTGTTGTTTTCTGCATTCATATGTTACGTCTGTCGAGGGTGATGTTTTGAGCGAGACGTCAGTGTTGTAGGCCCTTTCTTGATGACAGCATGTACTTTGTTTTCTAACTCATTAACCCCTAAACCCATTTTTATGCAATTGATTGGACAGACTTTTGAAAGATAGTCTCGCTATATTGTTGACGTAGGAGCTCTGAACTAATCTTTCAAAAACGATGTTAAAGAAATTACATGACAGCGCATCACCTTATTTAAATCCTTTTTTGACATCAAAAGATTCGGTTAAGTTGTTTCCAAAATTCATGGAGAAGCACAAGTTCTCCATAGTCATCCTGCACAAACGGACGATTCTATTATATGCAGCCTTGAAATCGTTTCGATTTGGTGGGTGTCGATTTGATGTTTAGTATGGTGAAAATAGTACTGAGATTCCATTCATCGTCCATACTTTCTTCCGACAATATTATATACATATTGTGGTATGCTCGTAACCAAATTATCTCCAGCTGCTTCAAAAAATCTCTACATTAAACTCATCTGCTCCAGCGGTTTAATAAGACTTTAACTCAGGTAGGGCAATCTTTAATTCGACTTAATCGTGAAGAAGGGATTGTTGGCTTTAGTCGTTTATATTTAATAGATTATCCATAAGCAATGTTCTATCGAAATAGCTAGTTGAATTTTCGCAATCATTTAATCTATTCTGCCATAAGACTCGAACTTCCAAAAATGCCTATCAGCTTAGACTTGAGCTCAATTTCGATCTTACTATAGAGATTGGTTTTTTCAGATAAAAATGAATCTGTTCTAATAATTTTCCATTTGAAATCTAGCAAGAAGCTCTAGCTACCAACTCAAAACTTTATTTGCGGATTTGAATTTGTATCAAATTTGTATGTCATACAAATCTATCCTTAAAATTCGACTTTCAGACATTTAAATCCCCCCATACAGATAGCTTCATTTCAACATCACAATCGTTCTTCCCAATCCTTAAAATGAATGAGAAAAAGCAACACCAGAAACACTTCTAATTTTGCAAGGCACAATATGACGCCAAAACTGCTAATAGCTCACTCAGTCGGTTGCAACATCCTGGTTAGCAATTGTTGTTACCATTCATAAGCATCAAGGGTCAAAGTGATTTCACATAATACATAATATAAGGGTGTATGACCTCTCACGAAAAAATCATAAAGCAATTTGGAATTCTATCGTGTATAGTTACGAAAATGTATATGGTTTCAGCTTTGGCATCATAAGGGGTTATTATGGTGGCAACACAGTAACTATAGCTTCTAGATATTTTCTATTTGGAAGAAAATGGGGCGAAACGAATTTTGTATGAGTCGACCATATGAGCAATTGAGTTATAATGACATCGACAGCTTGGGATAACTGCCTCTTCTTGCTATATACGATATACGAACAGAGGAACAGGAAGCTTGTCTCAAAACTCACCCCTTAATCACTTACTATATGTAGTATGGCCCTGTACAACTATACTATACCTACTGAGAGTGTTTGTTTTGATTGATAGTGAAACAATTACTCACCGTGTGAAAGGGGAGAAAACAGCGCTAGAAAAATATATTGGTATATACCTAAGAGAGAAAGATGGGCAAAGCAATTGTCGTGCAATCATATGACACGTCTTCATCTGTCGCATGAAAAAGAAGCTTTATACAGAGTGTTTCCTTCATCATACATATGTCAGTGAAATATTTTAATTATAGATAGTTTTGAAGTGTATCCATAAAATTTTGCATTTTTCAAAGGTCTTCTATATAACAACACACCTCTTGTATTTTTTCGAGGAAATTGTTGACATAAGAGGAACGGGAAGAGTGAGAAAAAATATTGACATTTTTAACGTCTTGCTGTTGTTTAGCAAAATGTCAAATTAATTGAAGGCTCAGGATTTTTGAAAATCTCTTCCCAATTCAAATAGAGTAATGGCTTTTTAGAAATATCTTTACGAGACTGTGATTATTTTTGAGTCTCCAGAAACGAAAGTGCTAGTACCTAGGTAAGTGTGTAGGTCTGTGTTTCGTGGCTGTGCCATTTTATGCGTTTTTTCCGCGGATATTTTCTTTTCCGAGGAATTGAGAAATCCTCAAAAGTAATTGTTGTCAAGAAAAGTACTTTCTCAATTGGATATTCGGCATAAAACTGAAGGTCCCTTCGTTTTTGAAATTATTCGCACACAGGAATTGTTGAGAGTTTGCGCAGTATAAGCGCTGCTAATTCGAAGCTAGCACAGAGTGTCATGAATCCTTGTACGTGCACAATTTTAAGGCACTAATCTTCTTTCGCACTCGTCCAGATGCAAGAGTACTGAAAGACCTTGACATGCACAACAAATGAAGAGGTGTTCTTTAACACTGGCAAAACCATTTCATAAGCTTTTCCTCCTCACCCTCTAACTATTGTCCAATTGCACTCACGTCCCTTCTTTCCAAGATCGTGGGAACGATGATTATTTATCAGCTTAAAAAATATCTCGAAGAACGAAAGCTTCTTAATGACCGGCAGTATGCCCTTCGTAGCAATAGGTCTGCTGGTGATTTGATAGTTTATAGTTATAACCGAGCAGTGGAACAAATATTTACATCGTTTTGGAGAAAGTAAGATTATTTCAAATCGAAAATGCGTGCTTTTGGTATTGATGTATCTCTTCTTCGTTGGATTAGAAATTACCTTTCTAACCGTTTTGTATTGCATGTTTTCATGTATGAAATTTGTAAAATAAATGCTAGTATTCCTCAGGGCTCCATTTTGTCTCCGATTCTTTTTTTTATATTCTTAACCCTTAGCCGGCACACTGGGGTCGTTTGTGACCGGGCCTTATACCTTTTAAATTTCCCGCCCCTTAATGTTCGGAAACTGGGTCCGTAGTGCCATCTAGTTGTAGTTGGAGAGTTGCTCTTTCGCTTCGCACAGTTTTTGGTGAGTCAAGTGCGTCAGTCTGTTCGTGACACTCAAGTGAATTGGAGTGGTGCCGTTAACGACCCCAGTGTGCCGGCTAAAGTTGAAATTGATTTTATTTTCGAATTTTTATTTCACGTGTTTTTGTGCTACAAATCGTCGAATAAGGTAAGTACACTATGTTTTGAAAGTGTGATTTTTTTTTCACAAACTAGTAGTATTTTAAAACACGCAAGATGTCCTACAATCTTCGATGTCGCACGTTTCGGCAAGAGCTCCTAGATGAAACAAAGCAAGATCAAGAGAGAAAAGGGAGTGAAAGTTAAGGAGATTCTGAGTATGATTCCGAGTGCTCCGAGGCTACGGATGCGTCATCCTCAGAATCGGATGTGGACGCGGAAAACGCCACTTTGGACAAGCGTCTCTTGGAGTCACGCACCCGGGGACGGCCGAGCTCTACCTTGAAAGGAAAAGATGGCTTCAAATGGAAGGCCAGACCTCTCCTGAGCGTCATTCAGGTTAGTACTTAAAAGTCGGCATTGCCGGGATTCTGGGCCTCGACGTTCACAAGGAAGACAACTATGCACGGGTGAAATTGCCGAAAAGAATGAGATGTGCAGTCTGTTCGCGAAAAACAGATAAAAAAACAAATGAAGGTTGTGCAAGTTGTGAGCGCCCCATTTGTGATGATCATCGTTTAATCTTCTGTAAAACATGTTGTGGGATGTAATGAATAATATTTGTATCTATTTATTTTTATTTTTTAGTTTTAATAAAGTGTGTTTACGATTAACTTGATTATTTTTCTTCATTATCCTTGATTTATTTTTGTGAATTTTCAGTCTTCAAAATAAATACCTTTTTTTCCGCGGGCACTATCAGAATATTTTTTTACATAAAGGTATATGTTTCGACAAAATCCTGCTGAAATTTGAGCTTCCAATTCGCAAAATTAAAAAAGTTATGAATTTCTTAGTAAAACTGGTCATTTTTCGTAGTTTTTTACATATTTTATTTTTTTTGACAAATTAAATTGAAAAATTTAGGCATCGCACTCATACTGTCTCAAAAAGGGGTAGTTAATGTACAACTGTGAATTTTTTCACGATGAAAAACACCTTAGTTCACTTACAATAAACGATTATGTGACTGGGGTCAAAAACGTCCCAGTGTGCCGGCTATGATTGGCGCAAAAAGTGTGCCGGCTAAGGGTTAAACGGTCTCTTTTCTGCTTCTTCTTATCCAATAAACTATTTCGCTGACGACAGTACTTTCAGCTTTTTGTATTCGTTTCTAGATTCACGTCCTTATCCTTCAGATGTAGAACTTCAAGGGCAGCGTATGAAACATTAAATTCCGATCTCAACAGCATTATCCAATGGGGAATTATGAACCGTTTAGAGTTCAATGCCTTAAAAAATTGAATGCTGTTGCCTGTCGTTAAAGCTTGACTCACCCCAGATGCCGCTATCTACGAGTGGCACTTGCATCCAGGAAAATAATCAACTTAGAGTACTCAGTGTGTGTATCACAGAACACCTCTTGATATTGCCAAAATGTTGCTAGGTGCTTATGATTTCATCGACTAGGCATTTTTCAAGCCTTCTTATCTGGCTGCAATTGCTGCCAAAGCTGATAAATCAAATAATTTAAATGGTCAGCAATACTTGAACTTACATCAACAAAATTTTCAACTTAACGTTCCTTTTATTGATGCACATGCTTTACGTTATCAGAAACGCCTTCAATCTCTTCAAATTGTCACAATTTAACCGATCGTTAACATTGTCGTTAATAATTTAAGCATTCGACTAACACGATGACACTTTAAATTACAGCTGAGTTTGTCAGTTGTCAAATTTCAGCGTTACCAATTAAATCTTAACAACTGCTGTCAAGCGTTATGCCAAATGGAGAAGACATCACAAGGAATTGTAGGTATAATAATCCAAAACTC
Organism: Eupeodes latifasciatus; assembly: GCA_920104205.1. Lineage (NCBI taxonomy): Eukaryota > Metazoa > Arthropoda > Insecta > Diptera > Syrphidae > Eupeodes > Eupeodes latifasciatus. Next base: position 385,235,197 of record OV049924.1, on the reverse strand, counting down.
TACCGACATTTTCAAATCGAAGGTAAAATATGATTTATTGAAAGTTAAATTGAGAACACCCTATTTCCTTATTATATCCTTTATAGCTAGAAAAAGATGAAATGAGTTATTTCTGGGAAATTGGATGTGCGATGTGAGAAACAAGAAAAAAAGGAAAGATGTGTATTCACACATCTCCGCGTTTGACACTTCTAGCTCTTCTTCCAGCACTTTTCACATCCACCTTTCTCATACCCACCCACTTCTACACGCCCCATCCAATCCGCCCTTTCACGTTCACGTTCACGTCCACACCACCGACGACGAGGACTACGATGAGGATAAGGATGAGGACGACGACGACAACCATCACAGAATAGAAAGTGTATCTGTGCCCTACAATTTCTCGGTTACGTTTCGCCGACATTCTGTAGCAAATTCTGTTGGCCCAATTTAAATTCCCTCGAATATATCATCCGGGTTGACAGGGCAATTCTCTTATCTCTGAGCCCAGAAGCAGCAGCAGCAGCAGCGGCGGCACCAGCACCAACAGCATCACCATCACCACCAACATCCAGAAGCACCAGAAGAGCATTCGGGCTTCGGGATGAATATTAAAAAGTAAACTTATATAATTTTGTTTTTGTTCAGTTGTGCCTTCTGCTCTTCCATCAGAACTAGGAAGCACTTCCTGAAATGGAAAAAAGAACCTTTTGCCATTTTGACAAAAATAAAGAACGACAACAACAACAACAAAATATAAATTCTACGAATATAACCTCTAAGTAATATTTTCTCTTCTTATAGAAAGGGATGCGGATGTGTTTGCTTATTATATCTGCTAAATTTATTTATTATTTATATCATCTGGGTGCGATGGCGGATGTTATCTAAGGTTTTTTTTTTATTTCTGGAGACGAATATGCAAAGATCAGCTGAGGCTGTGTGTATCTGTGTAACTACTCCGAAAAGATTTCATATCGCCACATATAAAAATGTTAAAAGGTACTTCCAATTTTTATTGAAATATGGAATAAAATTGCGCCATAAGTAGTTGAAAAGGAAATGTTTAATATTCATCATCAAAACGTTTAAAGTTCTCTTTATTTACAACATCCTCCTCATATCACAAAAAAGGGAAGTGGTTTTGTTTTCAAAATATCATTGTTTCATAATTCATCTCGGAGAAAGTGTTCATAGTTTTTTAATAAATCAGAACAATGTGCCAAATGTGATGCAATTTTTTTGATAATTTTTTCATAAATTCTTGAAAGTTCCTTGAGTAGAGTTTGGTATAAAGATCTCACTATTAACAAAAGCACCTTCACTTTGTATCAATAATAATCTATTCTCCATAAAATAGAATTTGCATTTCACATTTTAAACGCCCCGCCCGTCGTATTCGATATTGATGAGACTTTTAATGACAAAGAAAATGGAGTGCTGCAGGGCTAACTACAGTATCCTAAGCTTTTCCTATAGCTTTTAATGCTCAAAGCCTTGTTTATAACGATCTTTCCTTGGCATTAGATTTCTTATAAATTTGTCCAGCTCTGACACCAATATTTTTTTTCTAGGTGATTTAAATTTACCACACATTGACTGAATTCCATCCGAAAACGAATCCTGCCTTGAAGCTTCTCCTTCTTCTCACAATTGGAACTATCTCTACTCGTAAAGTCCTTCTTACTGACTTACAGCAAACAAGCTGTATCAAAAACTCAAAAAATCGAATTCTCGATTTAGTCTGACGCTATTAGTACTCTTGTTCTAGAATCTAGATCAGGAATTACTAATATTAATAAATATCACCCCCCTTTGGACATTTTATTTTGACTTAAGTAATCACCTTACTGAACACAGTAATTCCTTTGATTGCTTATATAATTTTGATTTCAGAAGAGCTAATTTCCAGCCGGTTGGGTTCGATATCCCGGTTTTTATATTCCCGTTTCTTAAAATCCCGATTTTAAAATCCCGTTTTTATAATCCTGCTTTTTATAATCCCGATTTTTGTAATCCCGTTTCTTATAATCCGGTTTTTTATGATCCCAAAATCGAAATTAGAAAAAAATTAAAACCAATTAGAAAATAAGATATTTTTCTAGATTCATTTTATTGTAACCTTTGACAAATACAACATATCAAAAAATAAGAAATATAGAGTAAAATAGTAGGTATTCTTTTAAAACAAACTCAAACCAATTAACAAAGTCAACGATAGCAGTAAAACTGTTATCGAGAGGTAGATTTGCTGTAGGATCAGGATGCACATTTTTTGTGCAAGAGTTAATGTTGTAAACAACAATGAATGTTTATGTACAGTAAAAACAAAACAAATTACGATATTATAATATTTTAGTCAAGTAATTTAACATAAAAACCTTTGACCCCTATTGTTATTTATATATTTATTAAAAAAAAACGGGATTGTCCGGATTTTAATTGATCGGGATTTTGAATAAGCGGGATTTTAAAAGACGGGATTTCAAAAAATCGGTATTTTAGAAGACGGTGTTATAAAACTTTTTTTCGGGATTTCTTAAAAACGTGATTTAAAAAATCGGGATTCCAATACGCTCCCATTTCCAGCTGTTGTCTTGAAGATTTAACCATTTCTGGAATTGCTGATACATTAGTATTTTCTAACATTGACGAAGCAGTTTCAACTTTTTATAAGATCCTTAATTATTGTTTGGAAAAAAATGTACCTTTTAAAAATCAAAAAATACAAACTTTAGCCACCCTTGGTACACGAAAGAATTGCGTTTACTGCGTAACAAAAGAAATAAGGCATGAAAAATGTATCTCAAAACTCTGTCTCCAACTAACTTCTCTTTCTATTTTGAACTCTTTAACCAATTTAAGTCTCTTTCTAATTTTGTATATGCTAGCTAAAAAATTTTGGAAACTTGTAAGCTTAAAGAAAAAATCAGATGGCTTTCCAGTTAACTTCACTTACAAGAACCTTTCATTAGATAAAACCTGTTGATATATGTAACGCTTTCGCAACAAATGTTCGTGAGTCATTTGTTAATAGCCCTGAAGAAGTTGATGAAGTATATTTTCATAATTTTCACTCCTTTTCGCAAACTATCTGTAGTCACATACCTGTGCTACAGAGTACGGTCCTTGATCTTTTATCCGCGTTGAATGATGACTGTTCAGCCGGTCCCGATGGTATTCCCCTCATAGTATTAAAAAAGTTTAGTAATGCTTTAGTTGAACTCCTTACGTTCTTATTCAAACTTTCTCTAAAAACAGGCAAATTTCCCAATATATGGAAGGAGTCATTTCTAACACCAATTTTCAAGAAAGGTAACAAGGCAGATATAAGCAACTACAGGCCCATTGCAAAGCTTTCTTGCATTCCTAAATTGTTTGAACAAGTTGTTTGTGAAAGTGTAACATTGTTTAGTAAAAATCTCATTTGCGAACAGCAACATAGTTGTGTGAAAAAAAGATCAACCGTTACTAATCTCCTCACATTCTCAAACATTATGTTCAAACGCTTTAGAACAAGGTCATGAAGTTGACTGTGTATACACCGACTTTTCTAAAGCTTTTGACCAACTTAGCCACGGAATTATTTTATTTAAACTTAAAGCTCTTGGTTTCCACCATTTTTCTTAGCTTGGATCAAATCATACCTTGAAAACAGATCCTATGAGGTAAAATTTAGAAATTGTCTTTCTAAACCTTTTGTTGCTCAATCTGGTGTTCCCCAGGGAAGCCATCTTGGCCCTTTTCTGTTCATCCTGTCTATTAACTATTTATTATCATGTCTACGCTCAAGTGAAGTAGGTACTTATTTTTGCTGACGACATGAAGATTTTTAAAATAATAAAGTCCACCCATGATCGTATTCTTTTACAAGCCGAAAAATAGCCTTTCACTCAACCCTTTAAAATGCCAGACGATAACTTTTACTAAAAAACGAATCGGTAGTGTATTTGATTATTGTATATCACTGCAAAAACTCTGTCGCGTCTCCACATTTAAAGATTTAGGTGTTCATTTCTGTTCCAACTTAGGATTTACACATCACATTAATTTGATTGTTAATAAAGCAAGTTCTATGTTTGGTTTTATAAAACGCTGGGCAAAGGAGTTCAATGATCCCTATGTTACTCTTTCTTTGTATAATTGCCATGTTCGTCCTCATCTTGAATATGCTTCGCAGGTATGGACTCCCTATTACGAAATTCATAGAAAACGTATTGAATCAATTCAACATAATTTCATTCGACATAAGCATAAGAAATAAGAGACATAAGAAATAAGAGACATAAGCAATATTATTGTTTATTATTCCATAATCTACGAACGAACCCCTTTCCTTCTGTTATTTATTTCATACGGATTCACAATTTGCAAAATTGAAAACAGGAAAACAAAATAATATAATATAAGTTATTCCTAACAATTTCTTCCCATATCATCTTTAAAATTGTCCATTTTATTAACTTCAAACTAATTCTTGTCCGAACTTCTATAATTTGTTTACAATTTTATTTTAAATAATTCTGACAAATGTTCAGTTGTATTAACTTTAAATGTTTTAACTTAAATGCTCAGTTGTCTAGTAGTTAATTTTCTCTTTAATTTTAAATAAGTCTGTTAATTCTAAAAATAATTTGAAATACCTTTTTAATGAGCCATATTACGCATTGCGAAATCTTTTATACGAAGCAGACATAACTTCAGCTTCCTCTTAAATCAACCACTTACCACAATATATACTTGCAATTGTGCGAAAAATACTCTATGTCCTTTTATATACATGTGTACCTACATACATTTTAAGTTCAAGGACAATTAATCTTATTCCTAAGTCAAGGATCACACTTGCTTTGCACTTGGTTTACTATATTTCCAAATCAATCTTTCTCTCTGTGCCTTTGTTTCGTTTTCATCTATGAAAGTTCCCTTAAGACTTAAAAGATTGCTTGTTCTTGTTTGTGTGTGTGTTTTTTTTTATAATTTCTTCCTAATGTTTGTTTTAGTTATTTTCCTTGTTGATATCAAGGATTTGTTTCTTAACTCCATCACAATACATAGAAAGTTCTTGTTTTCTTCTTTTCGTCTACATCCAAGTATCCTTGTAGACCATTTTCCCCTGATTCATTATTTTACTTGCATCCTAAGCCAGATGATGACCCCCTTTCTTCCAGGAAATTGTGATTCCATTACATTAGTCATTTGGGCTAATAGAAGAAGAATAGAGTCCTCATACTCATATGTGTGTTTGTGATATAAAATGTAGCGACTTGCAGATGGTACTTTTGTTTTGATTAGTCTCATGGGAGAGCTAATAAACTTGCTTTGCTCTGATGACGATTGCTATTTTGGCAGTGTTTTTTCAACCAACTCATTCAGAACAGAAAAAGTTTGGATTTGTTTGTTTTGATATTAGAACCGTTTTCAACCCTTTCAATGAAATGAAAATCATGTGAGTAATGCGCATTTAATATCTCCAGAGGGTTCTTAAAAGGTAAGAATAAATAAATATCTCGAGATCTGAGGAAGGAGTAAAAGATTGTTCTTTAATTACTATTCCAAATTGTGTGTTCTTTATAAATCATTATACATATCTTGATTTAAGGTATCGTCTGAGACTAATAGTAGCAGAATAAGCCAAAACATTTCAAGATATTCTGAAAAATCTTAGTGATTTAAGCCAAGAGCAAGAGTACCTAATGGTGACAAGTTGAGAATTCTGTTTCGTTACGCATTTTCCGAACAATTTACAGACAGTAGAAAATATCAAATCTCCTTAAAACTTCTTGAGCCTAGACTTACAATAAGATCCTCTATTTCCTAGTACTCCAAGACTTGACAAAAAAAATTTGATTTGAAAGTATAAGAGTGGATTTCGAATTCACAATCGTCTGTTTTTTTTTTTATTGCCGGGGTTGAAAACGGGTATTTTTCTGATTTTTCTAGGAAGTTCTAACCATTTAAAAACAAATTTTAAAAAGAGGCTGGGATGCGACCCACACTGATAACTTCCCATCCCACCTATCGATTTGTCTTGCTTAAAAGTTTGTCTAAATGTATCAATTCTTACCAAATTTGCGTTTTATTTTTTGTAGATTTTATTTTTTTTTATGAAAAAACGGACTGTTGGATTTTTATAAAAAAATTACTGAATATAAAAAACAATATTTTCTGTGAAATAAAATAAGTTTGAAGCCAATATTTTTAATTTTTGAAAAGCTATTTGAGCCGAAAATCAATTTTTACCAACTTTTATTAATTTTTTTGTTTAGGTTTTTATTTTTTGTAAAAAAACTGTCAATTCGATTTTTCTCAAAATTTTTCCTAATGTTGAAAACAATATTTCTTATAAGTAAAAATTAGTTAGAAGCCATAATCTCAAATTTTTGAAAAGATATTTAAGTCGAAAATCAACTTTTACCAACTTTTATTAAATTTTTTTTTCGGTTTTTAATTTTTTGTAAAAAAACTGTCAATTCTATTTTTTTCAAAATTTTACTGAATGTTGAAAACAATATTTTTTGAAAGATAAAAGTAGTTTAAAGCCAATATCTCAAAGTCTTGAAAAGATATTTGAGTCAAAACTCAATTTTTACCAACTTTTTTTTTATTTTTTTTTAGGTTATTATTTTTTGTAAAAAAACTGTAAATTCGATTTTTCTCAAAATTTTATCAGATGTCAAAAACATTATTCTTCATTGCACAAAATTGTTTTGGAAATGAAATCATATTTTAGTCGTAAAATTTTCGAAGTGACAAATTTTTTTTTTCAGTTTTTTTGATTTATAAAAAAAACCGTTAATTGAATTTTTTTCCAAAAATATAATTGTTTTGTATCACGTTACAATATATAATATAAAATTTAATTCAAGTCTCTAGCGTCATTGGTTCATGAGATATTTAGGGTTAACCAAAATTTTCACCTTTTTTTTAAACTGCTATGGTAAAAAAACCACCCACGCAATTTTCTTGAGAGCCCTTTCTGCATCTTTCTGCCTTATTATCTGTATAACAAAATTTATTTGAAGTCGATATCTCTTCTGGTTCTTGAGCTATGGACGACGAAAAAAACGTCGCGAACGTACGGACGTACGGACGTACGGACGTACGGACGTACGGACGTACGGACGTACAGACGTACGGACGTACGTACACACGCACGCACAGACATCTTTCTAAAAATCTTTTATTTCGACTCTAGGAACCTTGAAACGTCGAGAAATGTCAAAATTTTCAATTTGTCAAATCGGACCCATTACAATAACTTCCTATGGGAAGTTAAAAAAGAGGCTGGGATGCGACCCACACTGATAACTTCCCATCCCGTCTATCGATTTGTCTTGCTTAAAAGTTTGTCTAAATGTATCAATTCATGTCGAGAAATGTCAAAATTTTCAATTTGACAAATCGGACCCATTACAATAACTTCCTATGGGAAATTAATAAGGCAACCAATGCTCTTATTAAAAATTTCAGGGTCCCATATGTTTAAAGTGTCACCACAACTAACTATTTGACAACAAAAAATAAACAGCGGAAATATGTATTTGATTCGAAAACATATTCTATATAGCAAAAGCTGAACACCAAAAAGTGTTTTCGTTAGATTCTTCAATTTCCAATAAGGGTGAGTTCAATAACTTCTCTAACTTTTCAATTTTTTTACAATCTTTGCATTTTAGACCAGCATTTTTACTTGCGTTACATAAAAACTTCATGGGTATTGCATTCGTAAAAAATGTCGAATTCGAAAATGTATTCAAACTTGGCATTACGATGTTAGTAAAGCTGAAAAAGTGGAACTAAACCATTGGGTCGATTGGATTAAAACTTAAAAATTAAGGTTTTAAGCATATTCGCGTTAGGCCTTAAGACGAAAAACTGCGTACGGAATGAAATAGCTTCAAGAAAGAAGAAATAATCTCCCAACAAAATATAAAATAACCCCCTAAAAACTAGTATGGGGATTTAATTCATGCATCTCATTTTTTATTTGGGTAGTTATTTCATGACGAAATAAGTCTCCAAATTCAACTATGAAATATATCTCCAAATTTGGGAAGTGCAAATAGGACTTAGGTAAAATAAGGCCATATTGGTTTTATTTCACTTTGAACAGTTTGGTTTGTACACAGCATTAGGGCGAAAAAACAGTGACTGCCCCTGCAACCCGCCTGCTTAAAAAACTACAGCCTGAGAGGTTGAAATTACAAAACATTTCGTTTATATTTCAAGAACTAAAGAAAATTATATGTATATTAGGTACGAAATTTACATTACCAAGGTTACTACTGTATCAGTTAGGACTAAAGAAAATGTATATAATACATATTTTTCAATCTTTTTTGGTTACTTATTAACTTCCAATCGGAAGTTATTGTAATGGGTCCGATTTATCAAATTGAAAATTTTGACATTTCTCGACGTTTCAAGGTCCATAGAGTCGAAATAAAAGATTTTTAGAAAGATGTCTGTGCGTGCGTGTGTACGTACGATCGTACGTCCGTACGTCCGTATGTCCGTACGTTCGCGACGTTTTTTTCGTCGTCCATAGCTCAAGAACCAGAAGAGATATCGACTTCAAATAAATTTTGTTATACAGATAATAAGGCAGAAAGATGCAGAAAGGGCTCTCAAGAAAATTGCGTGGGTCGTTTTTTTTACCATAGCAGTTTAAAAAAAAGGTGAAAATTTTAGTTAAACCAAAATATCTCATGAAATAATGACGCTAGAGACTTGAATTAAATTTTATATGATATATTGTAACGTGATACAAAAAAATTATATTTTTTGAAAAAAATCTAATTAACGGTTTTTTTTTATAAATCAAAAAAACTGGAAAAAAAAAATTTGTCACCTCGAAAATTTTACGACTTAAATATGATTTTATCTCCAAAAAAATTTTGTGCAACGAAGAATAATGTTTTTGACATCTGATAAAATTTTGGGAGAAATCTAATTGATAGTTTTTTTTATAAAAAATAAAAACCTAAAAAAAACATTACTCTAAATTGGTAAAAATTGAATTTCGACTCAAATATCTTTTTAAAAACTTGAGATTAAGACTTCAAACTTATTTGATCGAATAAGAAATATTGTTTTCAACATTCTGAAAAATGTTGAGAAAAATCGAATTGACAGTTTTTTTACAAAAAATAAAAACCAAAAAAAAAAATTAATAAAAGTTAGTAAAAATTGATTTTCGACTCAAATATCTTTCAAAACATTGAGATATTGGCTTTAAACTACATTTACCTTTGAAAAAATATTATTGTCAACATTCAGTAAAATTAAAAAAAAAATCGAATTGACAGTTTTTTTACAAAAAAATAAAAACCGAAAAAAAAATTTAACACAAGTTGGTAAAAATTGATTTTCGACTCAAATATCTATTCAAAAATTTGAGATAATGGCTTTTAACTAATTTTTACTTATTAGAAATATTGTTCTGAACATTAGAAAAAAATTTTGAGAAAAATCGAATTGACAGTTTTTTTACAAAAAATAAAAAACTTAAGAAAAAAATTATAAAAGGTGGTAAAAATTGATTTTCTACTCAAATATCTTTTCTTTACTCTATTGGGTTTAAACTGCTTTTCAAAAAATATTGTTGTCAACATTCAGTAAAATTTTGAAAAAAAAATCTAATGGACAGTTTTTTTACAAAAAATTAAAAACCGAAAAAATATTTAACAAAAGTTGGTAAATTTGATTTTCGACTCAAATATCTTTTCCAAAATTTGAGATAATAGCTTCTAACTACTTTTAACTTATAAAAAATATTGTTTTCAACATTAGGAAACATTTTGAGAAAAATCGAATTGACAGTTTAAAAAAAAAAAAAATTAAAACCTAAAAAACATTACTAAAAGTTGGTAAAAATTGTTTTTCGACGTAAATATCGTTTCAAAAATTTGAGACATCGACTTCAAACTAATTTTGTCTTATAAGAAATATTGTGGTCAACATTTCGTAAAATTTTGAGAAAAATTGAATAGACAGTTTTTTTACAAAAAATAAAAACCTAACAAAAAAACAATACTAAAACTTGGTACAAATTTACTTTCGACTCAAATAGCTTTTCAAAAATTACAAATATTGGCTTCAAACTTATTTTATTTCACAGGAAATATTGTTTTCGATATTTAATAATTTTTTTATAAAAATCCGTTTTTTCATAAAAAAAAAGAGGCTGGGAAACGACCCACACTGATAACTTCCCATCCCGTCTGTCGATTTGTCATGCTTAAAAGTTTGTCTATATGTATCAATTTTAACCAAATTTGAGTACTATATTTTGTAGATTTTATTTTTTATGAAGGAACGGACTGTTGGATTTTTATAAAAAAAATTACTGAATATCGAAAACAATACTTTCTGTGAAATAAAATAAGTTTGAAGCCAATGTTTTTAATTTTTGAAAAGCTATTTGAGTCGAAAGTAAATTTTTGACAAGTTTTAGTATTGTTTTTTTGTTAGGTTTTTATTTTTTGTAAAAAAAACTGTCAATTCGATTTTTTTCAAAATTGTATGGAGTGTTGACAACAATATTTCTCATAAGATAAAATTAGTTAGAAGCCATTATCTCAATTTTTTGAAAAGATATTTGAGTCGAAAATCAATTTTTACCAACTTTTATAAATTTTTGTTTAGGTTTTTATTTTTCGTAAAAAAAACTGTAAATTCGATTTTTCTCAAAATTGTTTCTATTGTTGAAAACAATATTTCTTATACGTTTAAAGTAGTAAGAAGCCATTATCTCAAATTTTTGAAAAGATATTTGAGTCAAAAATCAATTTTTAACAATTTTTGTTAATTTTTTTTTCGGTTTTTAATTTTTTGTAAAAAAAATGTCAATTTGATTTTTTCAAAATTTTACTGAATGTTGACAACAATATTTTTTGAAAGATTAAAGTAGTTTAAAGCCAATATCTCAAAGTTTTGAAAAGATATTTGAGTCGAAAATCAATTTTTACCAACTTTAAAAAAAAATTTTTTTTGGTTTTTATTTTTTGTAAAAAAACTGTCAATTCGATTTTTCTCAACATTTTTCAGAATGTTGAAAACAATTTTGCTTATAAGATAAAATAAGTTTGAAGCCTTAATCTCAAGTTTTTGAAAAGATATTTGAGTCGAAATTCAATTTTTACCAACTTTGAGTAATGTTTTTTTCGGTTTTTATTTTTCATAAAAAAAACTGTCAAATAGATTTTTCTCAAAATTGTATCAGATATCAATAGCATTATTTTTCGCTGTACAAAATTGTTTTGGAGATGAAATCATATTTTAGTCGTAAAATTTTCGAGGTGAAACATTTTTTTTTTCAGTTTTTTTTTATTTATAAAAAAAAACGTTTATTAAATTTTATTCGAAAAATATACTTTTTTTGTATCACGTTACAATATTACATTACATTACACACTACTCAGCACATAAATGTACAGAGTAGAGAACACAGCACCTTGAGCGACTAGACTATATAAGGTGATAACAACACAAGACATTAATACAAGACAGAAGGACAGAAGAGAAAGAACAACAGAAAGAAAGAACACATGACAACAGCACGCGGTAGGTTTCGAGACGGTCCCCCATCTGACACGTTACAATATATAATACAAAATTTAATTCAAGTCTCTAGCGTTGTTGGTTCATGAGATATTTAGGGTTAACCAAAATTTTCACCTTTTTTTTAAACTGCTATGGTAAAAAAACCACCCACGCAATTTTCTTGAGATCCCTTCCTGCATTTTTCTGCCTTATTATCTGTATAACAAAATTTATTTGAAGTCGATATCTCTTCTGATTCTCGAGCTATGGACGACGAAAAAAACGTCGCGAACGTACGGACGTACGGACGTACGGACATACGGACATACGGACATACGGACATACGGACATACGGACATACGGACGTACGAACGTACGTACACACGCACGCACAGACATCTTTCTAAAAATCTTTTATTTCGACTCTAGGGACCTTGAAACGTCGAGAAATGTCAAAATTTTCAATTTGACAAATCGGACTCATTACAATAACTTCCTATGGGAAGTTAAAAATCTACCAAAAATAGTACCCAAATTTGGTAAAAATTGATACAATATAGACAAACTTTAAGCAAGACAAATCGACAGACGGGATGGGAAGTTATCAGTGTGGGTCGCATCCCACCCTCTTTTTTCATACCTTTTTGGGAACTTATTTTATTTTCGAATTTAATGATTACTTCATAATGTAATAAGAACTCAATTTTAGGAGCTAGTTCTTTTTTTATTTTAGGGGTTATTTCTTGGGGAGTTATTTCACGGAACCGTGCCCATAAGAAAGTTATCACCCAAAAATCAAAAACCGGTCCTAGGGAATTTTATGAAACTTTCTACCACATCTTTTTTCTTAACTTCGCTTCTTTTTATATAAAACATTTATTTTTATGTTGCTGTTTATATATTTTTTAGATTTAAAAAAAAAATATTAAAATTTTTTTTTCAAAATTCAATATATCAAAAACGTCTCAATATATCTTTACAATTTTTTGAAATATTTAAGATTTTGTAGCTAAACGGTATATTTTTAAACCTGAAAATATAGGTAGTATTTTTAAACAGACTTCATTGATACAATTAAAAATTTTGTTTTAATACATATTTTTTTAAACTGTGTTTATGACCAGTCTTGTCGATACAATTCCAGTGAAACTTACAGTATAGGGTTTAGTACTTAATCATTTTTTCTGGTGAACAAGAAAAGCAATGCTTTTTTTAAGCATTAAGATGTCCTGAGTTCGAATCTCACCTCTAAATTTTGTGTACCACATCAGGTTTTTCATCATTTTAGTACCTAGCTCACATAGTTTTTGTAATGTCTCATTAGTTGTGATTGATGACTTATAGGTTTCATTTGACTTCACCTGGAGTTTTGAAAAACCTTAAATGCAATTCTTTTTTTGGTCTAGAATAATACTTCTAAGAGTTAATTTTAAGTGCTGATTCCGAATCCAAACTTTGATAATACACAAATTTGTTCAGATTTAAAAATACCCGTTTTCGACATTATTTTTGTATTTTTTTAAAAATATATTCCAAGAAATTGATGTTATAACCTTAAGACTACGAATTCGTAATAAGATCAAAAATTTCTTCTATACCTACCGTTTTACGTTTTTCTGTTTAGAACCGTTTTAGCATAAATGCTACAGAGTTCTTTAAAGGTTAATGTACGTCAGGTGCAGACTTACAACTAATGACAATCTTTTTTTATAAGTAAGTAAGGTACTTAAAATGGAATATCGAAGTAAAGGATTGTGGATTTGGGAAATCATCACTTATCTTACTAAAAAAAACTACTTCTTGAATTAACATGACCTCAAAAAGCTTAAAATGAAGTTGTTTTTCGGATTATAAAAGGTTGTATTTCAAAAACCTGACTTGATAGAATGATTTTAAAGTCGAAATCGAACTAATCATATCAATCAATCAAAAACCTTAGTGAAAAATATAATATATAAATAAAATTGAAAAATCTCAGAAAATTGTCCTAAACATTCAAAATTTAATTTTTGTTTAATTTTTTTTTTAATAAAAGTTAAAAAATGAAATAAAAAAAAATAAAATAAATTGAAATATGATATTTTTACTTTAATCAAAAACATATAGAACTTATTTTTGTCTCAAAACATGAGCCACTTAATTGTATTTTTCAAAACCATATTCAACACATCTATGCACCCTATATTGCAATATATAGGTATGTTATTATTATTTGTCGAGATTGAGTTGAAAAATATTATCATAATTTCGCCATATCTATGCAACACGTCCATTGCAACCAGTTATCATAATAATTCCCCGTCTGTCGTCTATGTTCGTAATTAGTTCTATTTTATGGAGATTTAGTACAATATCAAGGAGTCTGGCTGCAGGGATTTAGTGTTTTGACCAAAAATCAGGACATTTGGTCAGACGAAATGAACTTGGTGTTTCAATGGTATATTCGATGTCATAAAATAAAAAAGGTTTTTGTTTCATTTTCATTTGTAAATATTTCTTTTCGTAGAACGACATTTTCTGCGTTTTATTTAAGAGAAAGGAAAATGAAAGAAGTAAAATATATAAATATTCGTATGCGACACAGGATCAAAAAAGGCTGTTCCACCTCTGTCTCCCTTTTCATATAATATCCACGAAAAACTAATTCGCAAGGATAAACACAAAAGTATGAAGACGAAGTGGGCTTACTCTTGCTCAACGTGTGTGTATGGATTCAGATTAAATAATACACAGTGGTGTTAAAAAAAAAGAAAACCAAAATGTTATTTGTATTTATGTCAATAAGTTGAACTTCTAGGATTGACTTACACTGCCGGTCATAAGATTAGAAGTAGACATTTTCGAGAAGTAAAATCGATATTTTTCCCGTTATATGATGGATTAGAAAAAAATAACTATGGTAAATGAGGGACCATTTTGTTAACAACAAAATATAAAATTTGGGTAAAGGAGAGATTTAGCTCACGGAACTATGCGAAAATAAATCGGGTCATTAGATTAGAAGCACATGAAATAAATGGAAATAAAATGCAAGTATTTGTATTTTGTTATGTTTTTTAGTTTTTATTAGGTTTTTAATAATGTGTGCTACCACCAGCCTTCAAAATAACTTCAAAAATTCTATCTTTTGAGGATTTATAAAGAGATTCCAAGTAGACCAAAGAAATTTCACTCCACAACAATTTAATACCATGAATTAGCGCTTCCTTGTCATCGTATTGCTTTCCTCCTTCATGTACCTAACTTGTAAGCTAGCCCCACACATTTTCATTTATGTTAAGGTCCGAGGAATATGGTGGCCAAGGCAGCAAGTGGAAGTAACAGAGGCTCACTAGAGTAACTCTTCGACGAATTTCCACTAAGGTTAGTGGAATTGATATTTGTTCTGAGTTAGGTATGAACCCTACTCTACCTCAAAATGTCTGATATCAACAGTAACGTTTTTTTCTAGGCAGCTGAGAAATGAGGATTTATTTTCATTTCAAGATTAATGCGTTTCACCTCTTCATATAAAAAAGTAAATGCTTCTAGAACAGCTCGCTTAGAGGGGTCAACGATGTCGATGTCGTCCGCATAGCCAAGCAACTGTGAAGAAAAGTTAAAGTTAGTACCTTCCAGATTAACACCACTCTTGCGAATAATCTGCTCCAGGACTATGTTGAAAAAAAAAAGGTATCGCATCAGTACCATTCAGTCCTTTCCTGGACTCGGGGGGCTGGTTTATTGTTACTCATGTACACCTCGTCAAGCAGCTTAGCTAGATCAGTTTTTTTTTCGGAATCCTGAGTTCAAACATCGCCAGTTCAAAAGCTTTTGTTTCTGAAGATATTTCTTAAGCTAACAATTTGTTAGCGTTTACATGCCCTTGGAAAAAAGGGACGTAAGTTCCATCGGCGATAATAATTTGAAGGAGGAGAAACTTCGTCTCTTTTGAGATTGGCTGAACAAAAGCCGGTTTCCAACTACTCGGAAAGAGTCCAGAAGAATAAGCTATATGGAAAAGCTAACGCAGTGTTTTTGCTAGCGTGGAAAAACACCTCTTCAGATTAATAGCGGAGATACCGTCCGGATCAGCGGATTTATGAATGTTGCGATCTTTTAGGATTCTCGCATAGTACGAGTACAAAAACCGATCCGTCCCATGGAATTATTAACGCGCTCAAAAATTGGGAAGCCATGACACTATCAGGTAAGGTGAAATTGTTTGCAAAATGCAAAATTTGATTTCTTAATAGAGCTTGTTAAAGGAGTTTCATTAACAACAAGCGTAGGGACCGAGGAAGAGAAAGAATTACTCATGCTTCTTCTTTGTCTGATTGATTGGACATATTGAGCTATTTGACCAGCTCTCGGTTATACCTGTCCTCTTCCAACACTTGGTTGATGGGCTGCTACATGCACCATACCTCGACATAACCTTCATACTTGGAGAGCTCGCGTTAGTTAGGTTATCCGAGCCAGTGGATTTTTTGTTTTGAAGCTTTTTCTTAACCTCTTCAATACTGAGAGCTTGGAAGTTGTTCTTTATTGACTGGTATCATGGTTCTTTTCAATTCAATTGTTTCGTCTACATGATGTCCATTCATCAGCTGCTGGAAGTTCTGGAAGTCTAAAATTTCTTGTGCTTCGTTGACAAGGTTTTCTTCGCTGTTTCGAAGAGCTAGTTTCATTGCTAGTATTTTTCTCTTTCCTTCTCTACCAATAACTCATTTTCTTTGGTAGCTCATAGCCTATAGTCTCGGCTACTTTTTTAATGATATCGCGGTTCTGGTTCTACTATTTGTTGACTGTAGTCTCTGACAAATTCTGGTGTGGTAAGGAATACAGTGCTGAATGTCTTCCTTTTGGCGGTTTCTACTTTCTTTTCGTTGGACAGTCGGGCTCTGACCCTTGTCACAACAAATAAGTGATCAAAGTCCACCAAAAGGTTAGATGTTCGGCCATCTAGAGATCGACAGGTTGCTGTGTGTACCCTTCGTCTGGGAAGCCGAGTGCTTTTTATCAAACATTTTTAATTGGATTTTTAATTAATTGAGGCTTTTAACAAATTTTTCAAACGTTTTCGGTGATGATATTACATTTGCTATACATTTTTTAATTTTTTCCACTGGGGTTGTTTTTCTTTGAACACCACTGTTAGAAACATATGAACACATATTATTACTTTAGGTACTCCCTCAGAGTGTTATTCAACTCCTCTTCTCTATTCCCCTTGCTCTATATGGCTTGCAATACAATTTATACGTGCGTAACTCATCTTGTGGGATGAAGATAACTTCATCTAAGCTCAACATGTTCTCTAGACGTAGGCAGTACAGAACAGCGCTCCAGCAGCGAGGCAGGAGGTAAATATAATATTAGTAAAGCGAGATGAGAGCAAAAATATAAGAAGAAAAAAAAATAAATTCCACAGGATCTATCGGGGATTTCCTATTCTATTATTGGTATTAGGCCGGGTCTTGTGTGTTATGCATTTAAATTGCGTGCTTTTCTGGAACGATTGCTTTCATACTTTATGAAGGTGGAAATCCATATTAGTCTAGGCTCAGGCTATATGGGTTCTTATAATATGGTCTTTAGCTTGTTTGTACATATACCTCTGTATATATAATGTGTATAGGAACGTTATATTAAGTTGGTATATTTATTTGTTTTTGTTTTTGTAAAAAAGTTTGTTTTTGCTCCATTAGATTTGTTTTAAATTAACTTGAATGTTTATATGGCGTAGACGCATACACGTTAAATTATTTTGAAATGAAAAAAGTTGGAAAAATGCAAATGTCCTTGGTCTATTTGAATCCTGTTTTTTTTAGTTCCGTTTTTTCAGTCCTGAATTAAATTTGAATAGGACTTCAGTTCGTCTATATTACAAAAAGTAGTAGTATTAAGAATTTTAAAAATGAACAATATAAAAAAAGTAAAATTAAAATAGTTTCTCATAATGTAGCTGGTTTATAGGTAACAAATTATTTTTTGTAGATTTTTTTAAATTTGTTAAAGAACATGTTTTCTTTCTACATATATGAGACTTTTTTAGCAAGTGAACAAATAGAAAATTTTAACAAATATTTCAGCGAGTATAACTTACACTGGATACCTGCCACTCGTGAGCACAATTTTGGTAGAGCGATAGGTGTATCTTTGTTTGGCTTTAAAAGTAACGTCAATGGCAACTTTACCGTAGAAAATGATCAAACATGTCTTGTAATCAGCAACCTGAGTAAAAGGTACCTTTTTGTGCCCACGTATCTAAATTGCAATTTCTGGGATAATGATTTCAATGCGCTCGATGATTGTCTACACACACTGCATTCTCAAAATATAATGCTGATCGGTGACGTTAATGTTCAGATAGGAAATAAACAGATAGTCTCAGATAAAAATAATTTTATAGGTATAGATATACCAAAAACACGAAATTCTAAAGACCAAACAGTCAACAGAAATGGTAGACTTTTTATGGAAATGTGTCAAACAAACGATCTTTTTACTCTTAATGGCTGTAGTAAAAATGATTCACTAGGAGAATTTACATTCATTGGAGGCAAATCAGTAATTGATTTTTACACAATTTCAAGTGAATGGATAAAAATCACATCGTCTTTCGAAGTAGGAGTAAAAACATTCTCTGACCATATGCTTTTTTTCAGTAGAAGTCAGCCTCAACAACCCCTCATATCACTACGAAATAGTGCTACCCCCAAAACTCGTCTGGAAAGATAGTTCAAAAGAAATTTACGCAGCAAAGTTACTGAACTACATTGGAACTTCGAAACGAGGAAAAAATACGTTTTTTAAACAACTCTCTAAAAGGAAGTCGTACACATAAATTCTACCCCATCAAAATCTAATAACTACCGTCAAAAATGGTTCGACCAAGAATGCTTCACCGCAAGAAAGCTATCATTTGGTCTGCTTAGAAAATTAAGGAACACTATCGATCATAACGAAACCCTAAGAGGAAAATATATCACCGCAAATAAAAATTATAAAGAATTATGCCTTTATAAACGCAAACATTACTAGAATGCAATAGCTATAGAGCTCTCCTGTACAAGAGATACCAAAGGTTTTTGGGCAAAAATAAAGTCACTAAAAGGCCTAGAATTCGTTTGTGGGATACACTTAACGGCAGGAAAACTGGCCGAACACTTCAAAATATTGCTGAATCCATGCTTCTTGGAAGAGCAAAACTTTCAATACACAGAACAACTTGTCGAAGATGATCTACTTGATAGGGAAATAACTCTAAATGAGCTACAATTGAGCCTGTACAGCTCTAAGAACAGAAAAGCACCAAGTCCTGATTGAATCCCTTACGAATTTTACAAATCGAGTTCCTAACGCACAGCACATGCTTGACGCCTTCAATTTCATCTTCAGAACCGGTATGGTGCCTCAGGAATTTAAAGATGCTGTAGTGTACCCGATTTATAAAAAAGGTGATGTTAATTTGGCATGTAACTACAGGGGTACATCGTTCATGAACTCAACAGCAAACATTTTCTCTGCAATTCTACTTAATCGAATAAACGAATGGATAGAAAGAAACGAAGTATTGAGTGAGTATCAAGCAGATTTTCGTAAAGGCTACTCAACGATAGACAACATTTTCACTGTGACGACCATTGCCCAACATTTTCTGAAACAAAATAAAAAATTATACATGTTTTTTGTCGACTTTAAAGCAGCTTTTGACTCAATTGATCGTAATGCATTGTTCTACAAACTGTCACAGAAAGAATTGTCTACGAAGCTGTTAAAAGTCATAAGAAATATGTACAAAAATACTCGAGAATCGGTGTGGGATGGCAAAAGTATGTCAGAATGGTTTAACACAACATCAGGAGTGAAGCAAGGCTGTCTTCTGAGAGTGCAATATTGTTTTCACTGTTTATTGACGATATTTTTCTTCTCATCTACTTGCTGGAGTATGCGTAGCAGAAATAAAAATTAAAGTGCTTCTTTATGCTGACGTCTTCAACTTATGATCAATAAACTCAATACTTATGGTAAAACCTGGAGGCTTGCAATAAATTTAGAAAAATCAAAAATTATGATCATTCACAACAGGCAAACAAAATTGGGAAACGGCGAAAAATGGTTTCTAGATGGTGAATCAATTGAAACAGTCACACAATACAAATACCTTGGTGTTATACTGCAAAAACATGAAGTTTTCTCTCCACCTTAAGAAAAAACTCGTTTCCGCTAAAAAGCTTACAAAGAAAGATATAATCGGGATTAATGAAATTAAGACCTCCGCGAAATACAAGGTCTTTGAATCAAATATGCGCTCTGTCATGTGCTATAGTTGCCAAACTTGGGGTTACCGTTCATATGAAGAATTTGAAAAAACTGCTACGATATTTAAAAAAAAAACTCTTCCGCCTGCCGATGAATACGCCAAATTACGTTCTTACGCTAGAAACAGGTTTACCTTCATTATACCACTATACTCTCAAGCTACATTTTGATTATATCCTAAAAACTCTTGGATCACCAATGCACAGAATACCCAATATCCTTACGAGGCATTCCACAGGAAGGTGGAATGGGTTCACGAATGGAAAAACGCTGTCTGATAAATGTGGATTCAACTTAAATTTGCAATACGAAGACCGGGCTGAACTGAAGCAAAATCTGTTAAAGTTACTCGAGCTTCACGACACTCATCAGCACAACGAATGCATTCAACAAGCTACTAACTCTATCAACAGACCGATCTACCCAGAGCTCAGCTTTAAGCCTAGTACGCTACTGATGCGAAACAAAAATTCCCATACAAAAATGACATGACGAAATCATAAACGAAAAATTTCGCTGTGCTTTTCGTTTTTCAGTACGCTGCTGAACGACGAAATGTGACATTTTAGTGGATAGCTGTACTAGATTTTTTAGTACAATTCTCCACTCTTTTCGTTCTCAATTTAATTGCCCAGCACATTAATTGCTTGCGAAATTTTGACGTTTAATTTTTGTATTGAAAAAAAATTGTTTACTCGTGACTTTCGGTGTTTTGACTTTGATTTATATTTGATTTAAAATTTAAAATAAAATGGATTTGTCTAATGTGTTCCAACATTGCATTTCTGAATCGGAAACTCAGGATGTTATTGGTGATGTGCAAGAAGTGATGAAGACAAGCAGTGAAATTCAACTTCCAGACAGAACTCTCCACCAATATTTTTCCGCTGTGGTTTTCGTTTTAATTTCGCTCTGCACTTGGAGACCGCCGAAAAATTTCGTTTCGCATCAGCAGCGTACTAGGCTTTAGCCTTAACTGCAACAACTATTTTAACGATTCGAATAACATCCAATCGATATCTTTAATTTGTAGAGCTAGATGTGATATGCTTAATTTAAATGGTTCAACATACATAAATAAAGAATCAAATCTATGCACAATATGTAATATGAGAGCAAAAGAAGACACTTTTCACCTTTTAGCAATATGCCCTATCTACAGAGACTTAAGATGCAATTACTTCTTAATTAGAAGTTTTAATTTTCACTTAAATTACTTTAAAATTATTGTTTTATAATACATACATACAAAATGTTTTATTGAAAAAATAAAATCTAATCTATCTATCTATTACAAACATTTAAACCTGATGTAAGTTCCAATTTTCCGAAATAACATTTCATCAAAACTGCATGATTTGACAGTTGACACTATATATATATATATAGTACCCGTCGTATGATGGGTTAATGCGTTGGACTGTCATGCCAGATGTCTTGGGTTCAATCCCTGCCTGTGCCATCTAAAGTTTTTTCACGGGTACTGCCTTCTGCGAGAAATTGACAAATTCTCCAAGAGTAATTCTTGCCGTGAAAAGTGCTTTCTAAGATTAGTCGTTCGTATTCAGCTTAAAACTGTAGGTTCCCTCCATCCCTAAATACATTACTCGCACACAGAAATGGTTGAGAGTTGTAAGTCACTAGGCCCTGGTTCTCAACGGACTGTTGTGCCACCCAATTTATTTATAAACTATAGACTTATGGTAAACGTGTTAAGTAATTAAATCAAAGACCTTTGGTAGCGAATTATTTGATGAAATTTCAAATAGATTTATTTTCCACTGCATTTAAGACGGATGAACTCATTCTGGAATTTAAGATTAATACTGAGATTTGTATAGCATTCTCAAACAGACTTGAGAGCTTAGCATTTTTGCTACTTAGACTATGCAGTGAGATTAGCCTGTAAGCGCAGCCTTCTTTAGCAAATTGGGTTTTAATGCTCCGAAATTCTATATCTAACACATTGCTTCGTTAAATCAATTTATACAAATAAATAGTCAGTTAAAACAGTGTATTGTCTAGGAAAGAAAATGAAAAGTCCAGAATTGCATGCATACAATTAAATTCTATATTATTTAGATAGAAGAAGAAAATACAATTGGTGCAAGAAAATAAACTCACACAGTGTTTTAAAATAGTAGGTTTCATTTTAACATCTAACAAACCAGTACTCAGGACACTCGGCATACTTTTTTCTGGAAATTTGAAATGGAATTCTCAAATAAAAAAAGCAATGAATCAACTTAAACTTCGCATCAATGCCCTCAAAATGATCTGCTCCAAACGAAAAGCTCCACATATAGAAACCGCCATCCGACTAGCTAAGACCTTAGAAGATGGTTCTCTTCAACATGATTTGACCACATTCATGTGCACTACAAAGAAAAATGTAGAAACTATTAATGCTGCCATCAACCAATGCTTCAGAACGGCAACAGGTGCGCTAAAAAGAACACCTATATTAGCACTTCGAAGAGAAGCTGGTTATCTACCATTTGAACTCTTGCTAAGAAAAGATCAATTTCACTTGCATGCAAGGCTGTGGGAAATCCCTTGCACCCTTTACACAAGGCTACGAAGAAATCGCTTACCATAGGAAAGCATCGCAAGGGTACCATCTCTGCAATAAATAAGATAACGTCCTTTTTATCAGAACCAGGGTTTCTTCGTCCTTTTTCCCTCACAACAAGAGATGAGGTAGTTCAGAGTCCTCCTCCACCTTGGAAACGAAATTTGCTCTTAATCGACACTTCCTTAGCAAGTCATAAGAAAAACAATACACCGGATCAACAATTTAAAGGACTTCATAGTCAGATGATCGCTGATAAAAAAGCCGATCGTATTTTTTATACAGATGGTTCGTTCAAGGATCCAAACCCCTCTTATGCAGTATAGTGGAATTAGAATCAAATGAAAATTAAAAAATAATCTACCAAGGACTTCTTCCCGATTCAACTGGAAGTTATATTTCAGAACTTACTGCAATTCTGAAATGTTTATCTTTCACCAAGGATCTACCTGGAGAAAAATAATTTTCACTGACAACCTCAGCATACTAAACGGCCTTAAAAGTGGTTTCATAAATGAAAGTCCTTAGAAAACGTGAGAAGTCTCTTATACTCTTCCAAAGATACATACTTGCTTGGCTTGGGTACCTGGACATGTAGGCATCAAGGGCAACCAAGATGCTGACACCGCAGCTAAGGAAACTTTCATCTTACCATTAACAATTGAAGTACCAGAACCATCGCTTTTAATTAAAAAAATATTAGCAGCACACTTAGAGAAAGAGGTAGCCACTTTGTGGGAAAGTAGTATTAAAAACTTCCAATTGTGATTGAATTAGGTGGCGCAACAGCTCTTAGAGGACGAGAGCCGAGTGACTCACAACTCGCAACCATTTCTGTATGTTGTTAATATTAGGAATGGAGGGAAACTACAATTTATGTGCTGAATCCGAACAGCTTATTCGATAATGTACCTTTCTTGACAGCATGAACCATCAAGCCAGTAACCATGGCGTGATGGTTAGAACTGTCATGCTAGAGATGTTGGATTCAATCCCTGCCTGTACCAGACAAAATGTTGTTTCACGGATACTGACTCTTTCCAGGAATTGACAAATCCTCCAATAGTAATTCTTGTCATGGAAAGTGCTTTCACAAATTAGTCGTTTGGATTCGGCATACAAACTGTAAGTCCCCTCCATCCCTGATAAGAAAACTCGTAGTCAAACTTTCTTGCGAATGTACGAAAATCACCACAAGCGTACTCCCTACAGTAAAAACCTTACCAGAGAAAACTGCATTAAATTACTCCGTATGAGGCTGGGAAAAACACTTTTCACCAGTAGGCATGTCCTGCATCAAAAATAATTACTGACGCCAACGGTTCTTCAAGCAGTGAACAACAACTTGCGGAACTACTAGATCCTGCTAACCCTGAATCTTTAAGATACATCAAATTAGCAACAACACCTCATCATAAATTTTTGGATATTTAAATAATTTTTTCTTTTTTTTTTCTCTTATAAAAACTTGCTATTTATGTACAAACACATACTAAATTTTGTTTTCTGCATATCTTTTTAAATAATTTTTTTATTTAATCATAATAAATTAATCTTACTTTAATTCTTTTTTAAACTTAGAAAACGACTTCAAATGGCGTTGTCGCCCTGAAGTCTTCCTTAGTAAATCTTCTTTTATATAAAAATGAATCACAAAATGTGTTGGTAAGCGCATAACTCAACAACGCCTGGACCAATTTGGCCAATTCTTTTTCTAAAATGTTCGTTGAAGCTCAAGGATGGTTTTTACTTCCAATAATTGCCGGAAAAACCATAAAAACAGCCCTTTCCTTTTTCCCATACAAATGTTTTCTAACTAAAACGTAGTCGGCTTAAAGAATTTGACTTCAAGTCATATCAAATTAAAAAAAAAAGAAAAAAAGAAGAAAAAAGTGTAGATGTCAATTTGGTGTTGTTTTTCTTGGATTTTCTGTTACCTTATCTACTGAGTTTGCTTTTGTCAACTGATAATCGGCTGAAACAGAATGTGCAGAGTGTTAGTGTTTGTTTAGTTAGTGTTTAGTGACAAAATAATTTATATTTGATATGCCTCCTATAAGACGAAGCAATTTATGTAGAAGAACCCGAACTGCAACAAAGCAAGCTAATTACCAAACTAATTGTACTGCACAAGAACGTGAATTCCAAATTGAACGTGAAAGAATTCGGATATCACAAACGCATGAAGTAAAGGATATAACAAGAGTGTGAAGTGAAGTAATGATCGCTCATGTTTGAATCGAGCTGCTTTCAGTTAAGATGTGTCAATTGTGTTGTTATTGGTTCTATGAACTCGGTTTGCTCACACTTTAAGACATTGAAATACAAAAACGAAGCTAATGGATTGTATTGCGCAAATGGTAAAGTGAAATTGATACCATTGGATCCACCACCAGAGCCATTGTACTCATTGGTTTCAGGAATAGGAACAGATTCCATACACTTTTTGACACTTATCCAACACTATAACAATTGCTTTCAAATGACTTCATTTGGGGCAACAAATGTAGTTCGGGAAAACATCATGCCAACTTTCAAGGTATGTATTATAGCAGTTATTCATAATTATTTTAGCGAACAAAATTTTATATCACCTAATTTAAGATGTTTATTGATAGATATTAGTTACAACTAAATATATAATTTTTAAGATCAAATATTATTTAAGTTTGATCACTGACAATCCATAAATTTATACCCCATTGCTTATTTATTTTATTTTATATTTTTTGGTACAAAAATAAAAATTTTTTTTAATTAACAGATACAAGGGCAAATATATCACAAAGCAGGTTCACTGTTATCAGTGTCAGATAGCGACAGCAAATTCCTGCAAATTTATTTTATGGGCAATTCACCACAAGAAATTGGTCTGCGTTGTGCAAATAACAATTTAGTAAAAGAGGTCTATTGTAGAACAATTACAAATACAAACTTTATTTCATGAACACAATCAATTGATTATATTGTTCAAAACTGCACTGGATCTGATGCCATCTGATAATCATAAAATTGTAATCAGAGCTGTCAAATCGCCTGCAGGTCAACATGCAAGACGTTAAAATGTACCAACTATTGATGAAGTTGTTATCGTTATCGTTGGAGAAAACTTGGAATCCCGTGATTTTGTTTTACATCGTGGAAATGATCAATTACAACGTATAAAGCAATTAAAAGACGAACTTATTTAGAAGGTGTTTCCAAATGTTTCTCAAAATTACAGAAACCATGATTAGTTGAGCGAACGAGCTATACTGGCTGCAAAAAACATTAATGTAATTAAATTGAATTTCAAAATTCAAGAACAAATTACAGGCGAATCGAGGATATATGTACGAGTATATGTAAATCAGTTGATTCGGCTATTAACCAAGATGATGTAGTCAATTATAAACCGGAATTTTTAAACCCGCTGGATTTGCCAGGATTGCCACCTTACAATCTTCAATTAAAGGTTGGATCAATAGTTATAGTGTTGCGAAATATCAATCAACCGCGTCTTTGCAACGGTACACGGTTAGCGATAAGATATAGCGAAGCAACTATAATTAAAGGAAAGTATAAAGGAGAATATGTTCTTATACCGCGCATCCCAATGATTTCGACTGATGTGCCATTTGAGTTTAAACGACTAAAGTTTCCAGTGCGGCTTGCTTTTGTTATGACCATAAACAAGTCCCAGGGACAATCATTAAGTGTTTGTGGTGTGGTATTAATCTAAAAAATCAATGTTTCTCACATGGTCAATTGTATGTTGCCTGTTCCCGTGTTGGAAAACCATCAAATTTGTTTGTTCCAAGTAATGGAACAAAAAACGTCGTACATATATCACAAAGCACTAAAATTTCTGTTAACAATTATGATTCACATGATTAACAATAAAGCGATTACTTACTTTTAAATCGTTATATGTATGTATATGTTTCATTTAATTATTTTGTATTCACAACGCCCTATCACCAGGGTGACGGTTCTGTTCACGAGAATGTTTAGCCACGAGTATAAAATACGTAGGAACAATAACTGTCACTTTACAAATCTTTATGACAGGACGAAGTCTGTCGGGTCCGCTAGTAATTTATAAATTAATTTTGTAAATTGTTTAGAATAAATCAATAAATAACCAGTATTTTTTAAAACAATCCAATCAATGGGTCTTAATAGAAAAAGCTAAAGACAAAACTTAGATTTTTAAGTCAAAGCTAGGTTTTGTGTGATTATAAAAAGCTTTAGCTAGAAATTTAAAGAAATCTTCTAGTTATAGCTAACTTAAAATAGCTTAAGCTAGATTCATGTGATTTTAGCTTATTTTGCCAGCATAAGCTCCAAATTCTGTGATTAATAACAGCTGTAGCTAAAACATAATAAAGGGGTTTTCAATTGGCGCTGGTAAATTTTGGCTCCCGTGGCGTCCATTTTGTTTGGTGGCTAAATTTGAGACGACCGTCTCTGTAAACAATCAGCCAACATCCGTACGTTCGAGGAACGCAAGATCGGCCGAGAACATCGCCGCGGTCCGTGAAAGTGTACAGCAGAACCCGAGGCAGTCTTCCTCACCGTGCACAAGAACTCGGCCTTTCGCAGACTTCAACTTTCTTGAAGTCGCAGGTCTATGCAAATAAACCACAATCGACCGATGCCCTAAAGGTTCATTTCTTTTAAGAGTAATCAATACAGTGAACATTTTTGAGATATGTATCTATTATCTAAATCAATTTGGATTTTAGTTCGATGTTGGAATTGAACGCAGTACAGTGTGCAAAAAAATTAAGGACGTGGCGAACAAAAATATTTCATTCATATAAGATTTTCATCAAGTCTTTGGAAAAGCGAAGTAGAAAAAGCAAAATGGGCAGAGAAATACGCGTTTCCTGGGGGTTTTTTAGCTATCCATTTTATACAAATTGCTTTCCCAATCCCTTAAGATAACCAGCTAAGCAACTTTCTAACAATTTGGAAAATATACAAATGTCTTATTATCTGATGATCTTCATGCATTTTCATTAACATATAGTCAAACCAAGGCAGACAACAACAAGATGAAAACAAGGCAATAACTTGAGTGAAATAAACCTTCGTAGACACGGAAATGAATAAGCCAAAAATAAACAAATCAAAACAACTTTGAAGTACTATTTTCATTTTGGGATTACTTTGACAAAGACCTCAAAAGTAGTATTTTTAGAAATTTTCTACGCAAAAATAGTTATAACCATTGTACTGGAGCTAGAAACTCTAACGCAACAGTGCAAGCTCAAAGGAATGACCTTAAAATGATCTGTATCCGTATCAAATTTGTATTTGGTTCATCCGATAAGCTCTAGCACGATTAGCAGTGGACATACATAAATGTACATAAATACATACATACATACATACATACATACATATGTACTGCACATACTTAAGGACTTTATCAAGAACTTTCTTGGACTTATAAAGCAATTGATTGATCGGTTAAGTTAGATTAAAAACTCGAAATGTTCTTTTTAAACAGATTTTATAAAAAAAAATCCGAAATTCTCTTGCTTTTGCTTTTCCGTAACGAAATTGACAGTTTAAGCTTAAGCTTCTATGCCAAAATATGTACATATGTATGTCAATGAACAAACGAAAGCTAGAAATATTAAGCTTAAGCCAGAATTTTCTTGGTAAAGCTATTTAGCGTTACCTTTTTTTTTAATTATCTAAAGTTTAATTACAGAATCTCGGAAGCCAATTCTAATCGCCTCTTTTTTTTAGAAATAACACGGTCCGGAAAAAATGTCAAAAAGGACAGATTTAAAAGTGACAGCTACCCAAATAGCGAACTGTTTAAAATGTAAATTTTTATTGGAAACCGTATAAAATAAAGTTCCTTACAAGATAAGCAATTTCCGAAGGACTTAATATCATTCTAGAACTGCTTAGTAGCATAACAAATAATAGGTCCACTTACGATTGAACATACAAAAGTTCTGTAGATCTGGATCATTTACTTATATTTACTTATATAAACCTTTACAGTACATCAAAAGTTCAATGTGATGGACTCTTGGTCTGGACATCTGTTTCTCGTATCATTAGCTGATATACTTGATTCAAAGTTGTGATTATTAATTTCCACTCATTTAGCTTTTTGATAATCTGGATTAGATTTATTTCCTATCGTACTTACTTGATTCGATACAAAAAAAAAAAACGAAGCAGCAACTATAGAAGCTGAGTAGAGAAGCTTAAGATGGATCTAGAAAAATTGACAGAGTCTAATTTTTTGCAGCAAACTTTGAAATAAACTAAAATCTATTCACGAAGTTCATAGAGCTCTTCTTTCATTTTACCGGGTTTTAATGATAAAGCTTATTTCTGGTTAATGGCTTTGTCAATAGGCTAAATTTACGTATATGGAGTGAAGAGAATCGTCAAACCCTTAGATCCAATTACTGTGACGAAAGGTTTACACTCGACTGGGCGTCTTTATTGTTCCTTATTTCTTTCGAAATGAGAAATCGAATCATGCTAAAAATTAATCAGTTGAACATTGGGGACTATTGCTTGGTTAGAAATTATAGTGAGCCAACTTTAAACGATAGACTTATGCTGTCGCCGACTTTTCTGAGAACTACTAAAGGGGAACAAATCTGTTAGACATTATTTTTGCACAACTTTACCCGTTTCCGCATTGCATGTAGTAAAAGTTTCCAAAAGGGAAAAAATCACCGATTTTTAAACATTCTTTATTATTGCTCCGCTCGTATAAGTTTTAGGGTGGTGTTGTATAGCTCTTGGCCATCCACAATAAATAGGACATCAAACACTGAAACAATGTTTCAAACCGGACCAGTAGTTCCTGAGATAAGCGCGTTCAAACAAGCAAACAAACAAACTCTTTATTTCTATAATCTATATATATAAAAATCAATGCCACTTTTCGTTGTAATGTTATAACTCAACAATGTCTTTACCGATTTGGCTAATTTTGGTCTTGAATTATTCGTGGAAGTCCAGAGAAGGTTTGTACGTAAAGAAAATTAAAAAAAAAATCCTGAAAAAATGTTAAATCAACATCTTTCTATACTCCCATATACAAACAATTTGTACTAATACTTAAAAGCCAATTTGAACCTTTGGAAAAACAATCGAAGACACAAAAGTGATATTAGTTCTGTCAAACAAATTTAATGTCATCATATGTCATTTCATTTTATCAGTGATATTTATTGCTTTGTTGTGTTTATATTTTCCAAACTATTGTTGAGTTATTGCTTGGTGTTAATATTTTCCAAAATATTGTTGAGTTGATGAGTGCAGGTAAAATGCCACGAGCAAGACGACCAAACATAGGCCGGCGAACGCGTAATGCAAATCAAGTGGCATTATTAAGACGATCTCAGATTACAGATGAACGCGCACAAGCTAAAACATCGCAGCGTGAACGTACTGCACAGAATAGATCTGTTGACCCTGTACCTGTACTTAATCACGAATACGTCGTCGTGCTGTTTTGGATGAAATGCTGCGTGCTGCTTTTAATTACAATAGTCAGATTGATTATAGTGTGTACGGATACATTGGAATGATGGACGCAATATGTCCACATTGTGATGCGGCTAACTTTCCAGGTGAAACGCCCGGAATGTGTTGTGCTAATGGCAAAGTGAGATTGCCAACATTAGAAACTTCACCCGAATCATTGTATTCATTTATTTTTGGTACATCTCAAACGTCGAAGCAGTTTTTGAGTAATATTCAACAAAACAATTCGGCATTTCAAATGACTTCTTTTGGTGCTACTAAAATTATTAGAGATAATTTTATGCCGACTTTTAAGGTAAATACCTCAACAGGATTGTGCCATGTTTATATCAATCTGAATCATAAAGTCTTAAAAATTCTGATTCAACATCTACCTAAAATTGCATTACAATATGTTACAGATTCAGGGCCAGATTTATCATCAAGCTGGTTCATTATTGCCATACCCGGACTCTGATCATCAATTTTTGCAAATTTATTTTATTGGTGATGAAAATCGTGAATTGGATCAACGTTGTGCAATTGCTTTAAATACAAGACGAGAAATTATTCGTGAGCTACAAAGGTTTTTCCATCAGCATAATGCATTAGTTCAATTGTTCAAAATTGCTATTGATCGTATGCCATCTGATAATCACAAAATTGTAATAGCATACCGAATTGAATATTCAACAAAAACATGTATATGACACAATCATGCAAGCCGTTTCCAATAATGCAGGTGGATTATATTTCTTAGATGCACCTGGTGGTACAGGCAAAACTTTCGTTGTATCATTGATTTTAGTGACTATTCGATCGGAACAGAAAATTGCATTGGCACTTGCATTTTCGGGAATTGCTGCTACAATATTAGAAGGTGGTCGGACCGCACACTTTGCATTAAAATTGCCATTGAATGTACAGGTGATTGAAACTCCAACTTGCAATATTTCGAGAAAAACTGCTATGGCAAAAGTTCTGCGATTAATGTCAATTATTTTATGGGATGAGTGCACAATGGCGAATAAAAAATCAATAGAAGCATTTAAACGAACAATGCAAGATTTACCCGGTAATCAACAGCTTTTTGATGGTGCTCTGATATTGCTGTCAGGGGACTTTCGTCAAACATTGCCTGTAATTCCTCGATAAACTCCTGCTGATGAAATAAACGCCTGTTTGAAGTCATCAGTTCCTTGGAGATATGTACGAAAATTGACACTGAACATTAATATGCGTATTCACCTACATAATGATGCAACTGCCCATGAGTTTTCAAAACCATTCTTAGAAATTGGTGATGGCAAAATAACAATCGACAGTACCAACGGATTGATCACTTTACCGAAAAATTTTTGTACAATTGTGCAATCTATAGATGAGTTAATTGAATGTGTTTTTCCGAATATTCTTCAGAATTACAGAAATCATGATTAGTTGAGAAAACGCGCCATTTTAACACCGAAGAACATTCATATCAATGCCATTAATTTCAAATTCAAGCGAAACTGCCAGGTGTAGTCACGACATATAAATCGCAATTAACAGTGTTATGAATCAAGATGAGGCAATGAATTATCCAATTGAATTTTTAAATTCAATGGAACCGGCTGGTATACCACCGCATTGCTTGAATCTGAAAATTGTTTCTTTGATTATATTATTGCGAAATATTAATCCACCAAAACTGTGCAATGGCACCAGATTGGCAGTGAAAAAGTTATTGCCAAATTTGATTGAAGCTACAATCTTAACTGGTAAATCAAAAGGAGAAGTGTGTTTGATACCGCGTATACCTATGATTCCAACTGATATGCCATTTGAATTCAAAATAATACAATATCCTGTGCGTTTATCATTTGCGATGTCCATAAATAAGGCCCAAGGGCAAACACTTCAAGTTTGTGTTGTCAATTTGGAGGAATCATGTTTTTCACATGGCCAACTTCATGTTGCCTGTTCCAGAGTCTGTATCCCCAACTGTTTATTTATTCATACTCAAAATGGAAAACCAAAAAATATTGTTTATCCAACTGTTTTAGACTAACCCATATAGACCCACCACACCATAGTAAAAGTATCCACTTCTTTTTTATTTTTTAGTTTTTACTCTTTGCTGATAAATATAATATAAACAATATATCATTTGGGTCGTTTGGACTTTTAAATAGCTAGCAATTTAAAATATTTTTTTGTTTGAACAAATTAACTTAATAATCATTTTTTTTTTATTACTATGCCTTATACATACGTAGCGAAGCACGTACCGGGCCGCTAGTATTAGTATAGATTACAATAATTGAGAATGTTGTCATTTATTATTTTAAGTTATAAAGCTCTTTCAAATTAAAATAACAGCTTTTTTCCTTTCAGTCTATTCTAAACACACAATATCCTCTGCTTGGATTCCGTCTTACGTTACGAAAGTGGACATCGTTTCACTTCAGCGGCTATAATAGTTTAAAAAGAACAATTTAAGAAAACACAGTAACAAAATCAAATTTTTCGACAGTGTTCATCTTATACAGGATAAGGTAATAAGTTCTTGGGGGAGCTTTCATACGGAAAAGTTTCATGAATCTTGATAGAAATGTTTCTGCCTGAAATGTGAACGAAAATATTTAGCTGTCATTCCAAATCTATATTTCATCTTCCAAATGACTGAGGCTGAAAATGGTTTACATTAGAACTTACACCTGCAATAGATCCCAATCACAAAATACACATATATTTAGTTTTCAAGAACTTCAAATATAAGTAAGGATTAAGGTACTTGGAATAATGCCAGAAGGCAGGTGATGGTGTTTACCGACAAATATATTACCAATGCAATGCAATTTAAGAATAGATATTCTTTTGATATCACATAGGTACTCGAATATTCTATAAAATTACAACAAAAACGAAAATCTTGACATGTGCACGCACTTGTCAAGAATTGCAATAGCTATAGTGTGGAGGATACATGAGCTGAGCAATCATCAGAAAGTAATTTCAAACTAATTACAGAAATTGCTTGAAGGAGAACGAACTTGGAAACAATAATAATGTGTCCATAACCAAACCATATTTCCAAGCCGGTATACTTACATATATAAATGTACCTAAAGTACACTTGGCTATCATTCTCGGAGAACGGGAGAAGATAGTGCCTCTGGGGTATTGAAAGCAGAGTTGGATTGGAACTCCATGGCATTCCGTTCCATCAAACCAAACCACCACCCCACTGCACTGCACCGCACCATCAACAACAACAACAACAATATTGTAGCCGCATTGATAAGCGCACGCGACACTAATTGGCTCGAAGCCATTCGAAACACCGACCGGCCGTTGCAGCCTTTCCACTGCGCCGTTCGGCCGGGCCACCAAGCCACCACGCCAGCCGCATTTTGTGTTCAGTGCAAGTTTAAGCACTGGCACCATAAACTTAAACTACACTACATACCGACAATGCTATACTATACACCTGGCAGGCTTCACATGCCAATCAAACCAGGATGCATGGCGCTAATTCATTGTTTTCCACGTGAAATGAATGCGCGTTTACTTCTACCATCATACAACCTGAACCGAACCTCTGTAGCGCCAGGAAAACCGAGAAACAATCGCAGCCATCATAATGCACCAATTTATTATTGCACTTTTGATTTAAGAAAAGAAAAAAAAAAGAAAAACTAAAACTTAAACCAAAAGGGCACGAATTATAAGGTGATGTAAGCTAAAACTCCACTTAACCTTTTTCGAAGAAAAATGTGTCATTATAATAAATATTGTTGCCCTCCGCATGCGAGCGGACAAAAAAAGGCGCGCGGCAGGGGGTGAAATTCCTTGACTTCGTGTTTTGATTACAAAATAGTTTTGATTGTTTTTAACGAGTGTGGACTTGAAAAAAAAAAAAGAAACTAAACTAAAAATAAAATAATGTTTGTTGGCGTTTTGCTAATCGCATGGGAATACCTGCAACCTGCAGAAGCCAGCAAGTTAAGTTAATCAATTATGTAGGTTGAGGTTGATTGAAGGCTTAAATAATTAATTTTTGTGAAGGTGGATATTATTGTATACGAGTATGTTCCTCTAAACCCTACCTTTCTGATTCGCTTTTATAATAATAACATTTGTTTTTGTTTTTTTTTTTAGAAAACGCATATATGAGAATTTTTAAGATTATCCTGGATATTTTAAGTGAATCTGAAAAACTTGAACAGTTATAGCTATTATTGAAAAATAAAGTAGGTGGCGCAACAGCACGTGATGGAGAACCAGAGCCTAGTGACTTACAATTCTCTGTGTTCTCGTATTGTTAGAGATAGATGGGGCCTACAGTTGCTATTCACTTTTTCAAGACAAGAACTACTCTTGGACGATATGTCAATTCCTCGCCAGAAGCATTACCAGTGAAAAAAAAAACTTTAGTTGTGATTGGACCCAAGACATCTGGCCTGACAGTCCTACGCAATAACCGCCACGCCACGAGTACTAGCCATAGAGGAAATATATTATCTAGAGTCCCGACTTAATGGGTTTGCTCTCTTTTTGCCTACAAACTAAATTGAGAGAATTTTGCCCATTAGCATAAGCATGTGTTAGTTCTCCCGTGCATTTCTTATGGGAAAATCCAGATTCTATGTAGTTGTTATGGGCTTTTGATGAAATGTGCACAATTAGGGGAAAAACAATGTGAGGTGAACCCAGCCGTTCAAAAAAGAGATCCGTTGAATTCAAAAATTGAAAAAGAGGCTGGGATGCGACCCACACTGATAACTTCCCATCCCGTCTATCGATTTGTCTTGCTTAAAAGTTTGTCTAAATGTATCAATTCTTACCAAATTTGCGTTCTATTTTTTGTAGATTTTATTTTTTTTTATGAAAAAACGGACTGTTGGATTTTTATAAAAAAAATTATTGAATATAAAAAACAATATTTTCTGTAAAATAAAATAAGTTTGAAGCCAATATTTTTAATTTTTGAAAAGCTATTTGAGCCGAAAATCAATTTTTACCAACTTTTATTAATTTTTTTGTTTAGGTTTTTATTTTTTGTAAAAAAAACTGTCAATTCGATTTTTCTCAAAATTTGTCCTAATATTGAAAACAATATTTCTTATAAGTTAAAATTAGTTAGAAGCCATAACCTCAAATTTTTGAAAAGATATTTAAGTCGAAAATCAATTTTTACCAACTTTTGTTATTTTTTTTTTTTTCGGTTTTTAATTTTTTGTAAGAAAACTGTCAATTCTATTTTTTTCAAAATATTACTGAATGTTGAAAACAATATTTTTTGAAAGATAAAAGTAGTTTAAAGCCAATATCTCAAAGTCTTGAAAAGATATTTGAGTCAAAACTCAATTTTTACCAACTTTTTTTTTATTTGTTTTGTTTAGGTTATTATTTTTTGTAAAAAAACTGTCAATTCGATTGTTCTCAAAATTTTTCCTACTGTTGAAAACAATATTTCTTATAAGTTAAAATTAGTTAGAAGCCATAATCTCAAATTTTTGAAAAGATATTTAAATCGAAAATCAATTTTTACCAACTTTTGTTAATTTTTTTTTTCGGTTTTTATTTTTTTGTAAAAAAACTGTCAATTCTAGTTTTTTCAAAATTTTACTAAATGTTGAAACCAATATTTTTTGAAAGATAAAAGTAGTTTAAAGCCAATATCTCAAAGTTTTGAAAAGATATTTGAGTCAAAACTCAATTTTTACCAACTTTTTTTTATTTTTTGTTTAGGTTATTATTTTTTGTAAAAAAACTGTCAATTCGATTTTTCTCAAAATTTTATCAGATGTCAAAAACATTATTCTTCGTTGCACAAAATTGTTTTGGAGATGAAATCATATTTTAGTCGTAAAATTTTCGAAGCGACAAATTTTTTTTTTCAGTTTTTTTGATTAATAAAAAAAACTGTTAATTGAATTTTTTTCCAAAAATATAATTGTTTTGTATCACGTTACAATATATAATACAAAATTTAATTCAAGTCTCTAGCGTCATTGGTTCATGAGATATTTAGGGTTAACCAAAATGTTCACCTTTTTTTTAAACTGCTATGGTAAAAAAAACTACCCACGCAATTTTCTTGAGAGCCCTTTCTGCATCTTTCTGCCTTATTATCTGTATAACAAAATTTATTTGAAGTCGATATCTCTTCTGGTTCTTGAGCTATGGACGACGAAAAAAACGTCGCGAACGTACGGACGTACGGACGTACGTACACACGCACGCACAGACATCTTTCTAAAAATCTTTTATTTCGACTCTAGGGACCTTGAAACGTCGAGAAATGTCAAAATTTTCAATTTGTCAAATCGGACCCATTACAATAACTTCCTATGGGAAGTTAAAAATGAATGCAATATTTTAAGAAAAATGAATTTTGCAACTTCTTTTTAGTGAAAACTGTGCCAAAAATAATACCTTGTGTTAAAATACTATGCACAAACTTAACTTTTTATGTATTACCTACGTACCTTAATTGTAATAATTGGGAAAATGACTTTGTTGCGTTAGAAGATGTTTTAAACTTTTCGCTTGTCCAAAATGTTTTGCTTATAGGAGACGTTAACGCGAGAGTTGGCACGAACCAAATTATTGCAGCAAATATCCACCCGAATGCAATACCCGCCGAGTTGCTTGAAACTCGATCCTCTAAAGATAAAACAATTAACAAAAAAGGACGTCTGTTTTTAGATTTATGCCAAAATCATGATCTGTTCATCCTTAACGGTTGCTACAATCATGATAGAAATGGGGAGTTTACTTTTATAGGGGGAGCGGGAAAATCAGTGATTGACTTTTGTGCGGCATCGGTGGAATGGAGGAATCGTATTTTGTCTTTTAAAGTTGACTCACAGATTTTTTCTGATCACATGCCCTTGATTGTACAATTTACACTAAACGAAACCACAAACTCCAATTACACAGAAATCACCTTACCACCCAAAATTATTTGGAAAGAAAGTCAAAAAGAGAACTACCAAATAAAAATTTTGAATGAACTTCAGAAACTAACTGATACTTCTTTATTTTTCGATACAAGTTCAAGACTAGACTCTCTTTGTAAATGTATAAAAGCTACCACCAATATAAGAAACAACAAAAAAAAATGTCAACTTCAAACAAAAATGGTTTGATAAAGACTGTTTGAATGCAAGAAATAATTCCTTCGAACTTTTAAATGAAACCAGAAAACAAAACAAAAATTTAAATGAAACAACCACCAAACAGTATATTACAGCAAATAAAGCTTACAAGGATTTGTGAAAATCAAAACGCCAGGAATATTATACATCAGTACCACATAAACTTTCAAATATCAAAGATAGTAAAAGTTTCTGGAATAATATCAAAGAATTGAAAGGATCTAAGCTTATTTGCGGATCAAACTTGAAAGCAAGTGTTCTAGCCAATTATTTCAAAAATTTACTCAATCCTGATCCAATCTCCAATCATTTTTCTTTTGCGGAACCTTTAATTTTTGACCAAACTGTCGATTTTCAAATTTCAATAATAGAAATCCAAACTGCATTGCATTACGCAGCGAATAACAAAGCGCCAGGCCCAGATAGAATAAGCAATGAGTTTTATAAAAACGCGCCTGTTGATTTTTTGTATAAAATACTTCACCTTTTTAATAATATTTTCAATACCGGAAAGGTTCCACAAGCTTTTCAAGATTCTCTGGTCTATCCAATTTTTAAAAAAGGCGATGTTAACCTAGCAAATAATTATAGAGGGATATCGTTTATGAATTCTATTGCGAAGATATTTGCATCTGTACTTCTTAGTCGCATCAACATTTGGATAGCAAATAATGAAGTGCTTAGTGAATACCAATCTGGTTTCCGTAAAGGCTACTCCACAGTTGATAACATTTTCACCTTGAACTCAATTTCGCAGTATTTTCTTCGGCAAAAAAGAAGTTTGTACATATTTTTCGTGGACTTTAAAGCTGCTTTCGATTCGATAGACCGACAAGCATTGTTTTACAAACTGTCTCAAAAGGGACTGTCGACGAAACTTCTTTTGGTCCAGAAAAATATGTACAAAAACACTCGCTCAGCGGTTTGGGATGGGATAGATATGTCTGAATGGTTTGAGACTACATCTGGCGTCAAACAAGGTTGTCTTTTAAGTGCAGTTCTCTTTGTTATATTCATTGATGATATATCAATGTATCTACCCGCTGGAATAATTTTTGCAGGTCTAAACGTTAAGGTACTCATGTACGCAGATGACATTGTGCTTTTAGCAGAATCGCCCCAAAGTTTACAACTTATGATAAATAAGCTAGTTGATTTTTGTAGAGCCTGGAAACTAACGGTTAAGCTAGAAAAATCAAAAGTAATGATAGTAAGAAATACACAATCAAAACTTAAATTGAATGAAAAGTGGTTCTTTAATGGTGAGGTCATTGAAATTGTGACTGAATACAAATACCTTGGAATACTTTTAAAATCGAATATGAAGTTAACCTCACATCTCGAAAAAAAACTGATAGCATCAAAAAGTATGATTAACGCGTCATGGAAAGATGTTATGAACAGCAAAAATGTACCAACCTCAGCTAAGTACAAGGTATTTGACGCTGTAATGCGCTCTGTTATGTGCTACGGCTGTCAAATATGGGGCTATCAGTCACACGAAGAAGTAGAAAAACTTCAACGTTATTTTCTCAAACGGCTTTTCTGCTTTTCTCGAAACCGGCCTTCCTGCTCTGTTTATTCATACTCTAAAACTCCACTTTGACTACATCTTGAAAGTACTGGCATATAGACCGAATAGAATTCAATTGTCAATAGCAAAGTACATCATAGATAACAAAGTGGAGTGGATAGGAGAATGGAGACAATGGGCAACGAAGTGTGGAATTGAGCTAAATTTCCAATATACTAATTTAATCATACTAAAGGTACAACTCTACTCTACGAAGTGAGCAACTTAATTTAAACGGCTCACCTTATAAGAGTGCATCCACTACACATTGTACCCTTTGCAATTTGAATTCAAAAGAAGATACTTTTCATTTTTTATCAATATGCCCAGTTTATAAAGAACTTAGAGTCCTCTACTTTGGCAAACCTACTCTAACTATAGAGCAAACTTTGACAATTTTAAATGGTGAAAATTGGAAAAATCTATCCAATTATCTTGAAAAATCAATCTGTTACAGAAAAATGATTATAACAGAATTTTCTTAATACTCAAATTAAAAACAGTACAATTATATATCATGTTTTTTTCTAATTACTATTATATATTATTGTTGTATATTATATATTATTATATTATTATTAAAAATATCTGACATTTTGTTTTAACTAAACTAAAAGTCTTTACATAACGCTCAATTTTTAATGAGTTCAAATACCCTTTATTTTTGTTTTAGCCAGACTAAAAGCTCTTCATTTTTGTAATCTTGAATCCAAGTTTTACTCAACTCTTATTTTGTTTTTGCCAAACTAAAAGCTGTTTATTCTTTTGCCTAAAAATTATGTATTAATTATTAAGTAATTTATTTTTGTTTTAGTTAAACTGAAAGCCCTATTTGCATCTTTATATAATTTTTGCAATTATTCATTTACATTTTGTTATTTGTTTGTTCTTCTTTGAACATAATTTGAAAACACATAGTCAATCTGGCAGACGGCATTGCCACCGCCAAAACACTTTTATTACCAAATTTATACTCCAATCAAATGTAACCGAAACTATTGTATTTAACAATTTTAAGTAATAAAACTTATCTATCTATCTATCTAATACTGGACTGCTTTTGGCTATGGTTTTTATGAAAATTTCGCTAAAAACAGAAAAAATTGTGCTGAAAGTATAGGCGCACCCTAGAACTGCAATGCGAACGTGGCCCAATTTGAGTTAAGTCAAGTTTTGACAGATTAACAGCGAGGTGAGTATTTTGACAATTCTGCGAAAATGTAAACAATAACAAAACAAAA
Organism: Eupeodes latifasciatus; assembly: GCA_920104205.1. Taxonomy (NCBI): domain Eukaryota; kingdom Metazoa; phylum Arthropoda; class Insecta; order Diptera; family Syrphidae; genus Eupeodes; species Eupeodes latifasciatus. Next base: position 385,195,333 of record OV049924.1, on the reverse strand, counting down.
TTCATTATCAATAATGCAAATGAAGGTAAAACAAAAATATTAATTTATTGAAATAAAAATATATAATGAATTTAATGAATTTAATTTAATCCTCAGATAAAAAAGAAACCAAGGATAATGTTGCAAGAAAAGTGGAATCCCCCGAGTAGGAAGCCAGCAACGCCGACATATTTATTCTGGAGCGAAGAGGTACAAATTCAAAGTAAATGTGTACGTCACATTAATTTTAAACTCAAATTATATGAATATTGTTTTGTTTTGTTTTTTAGTTGAAATTACACTTCTCAACAAGACTTTGTTCCTGGCAATCAAATCGCTCTATTCTGATGGCTTATATCCTCATTTTAACCCTGTGGGAATGAGAAGGGCCGATTACAGCGAAGGGATCGATGTCGCAGAAGACTGAAAAGCTTCGCTATGAAACCTATCTGACATGCTTCATTTGTCGAGATGGATGTAATTACAAGTCGAGAGTTGCTATGTAGTTGAGGAATCTCTTTACTTGGTGGTCATTCATAGCCAAGCCAACTTGAACAAATACAAGTTGAATCAATTGCAGCGTTTGATAGCAGTAGCACATTCACGTCATGTGTCACCATCTCTGCAATGCAAAGCACTTCTTTCAGCCAGCTACGGATAGGCGAAAGATTGAAGTGTATACAAGTCCTTCCTCATGATGTAAACAATAGTTAATTTAATCTACAGTCAGTTTTTCAAGACAGTACCTACCACCGAGGATTGGCCAATTGATCTGTTTCACTATGTTCTTTTTTGCAGAAAATCACATTTGAATATCTTCCTTTTACATTTTTTTGGTGAATGCTGTGATGTAGTTGGTGAGGATGTGTTTATAAATAATAAAATAAGAACTATCTTAATTTTTGCTTTTTCTAATTTAAATTGTAGGTATCTGGAATTCAATTGAAATACCTTTCATCATTCATGATTTATTGCTTTCGATGCCGTCAACATCTTCAATTCAATTCAAACCCGAATCCAGAATTACTCTATCAATTTAGGATCTTGAGATATTATTTTGTTTTGTAATTCGAAAGCAATTATATACATACCTACATAAAAGGCTTTTCGAAGCTATCAATTTCATGAAATAGTTTTTTTTTTTTTCAAAAAAAATGTTTGATGATTATCAAAATCTTTAATATCTTCCTTCAATATTTTCTTCCTTTACAATTTTTTACTATTTCCTATAACGAATTTGTAGTCTTAAGATTATAACATCAAGTTCTTGTAATATATTGAACAAAATACAAAAATAAATAATAAAATATAAAATAAAATAAAATCGGAGTTGGGATTCGTAATCAGCATCAAAAATTAAACGAAGTATTTAAAACCACAAAAGAATTACAATCTAGTTTTTTTCAAAACTCCAGGTAAAGTCAAATGAAGGCTTATGAGTCTTTCATAACTAATAAGAAATTACGAAAACTAAGTGAAATAGCAAAATGATTTGAACTGGAGCTAAAAGCAAAGATATGTACTTTGCAAAATCATCTTGCAATTTAAAGTTAAGAGATACGTCATGCTTTACCGGTTTTAAAAACCTGATGTAATAGAAAATTTTGAAGGTGAGGTTCGAAGTCAGGATATCTTATTAATCCTCTCAAAAAAGAACGAGTTTCTGACTAATGCTATTGGGCACATGAAATCACAAAGAAATACATACCAACGTGATGAACCAAAATATAGGAATAGGATTAAAAATACTAAGTTTTTAATTTTGTTAAATTAAACATATGTCTGAATAAAAAAAAAATAAAATCTACTTAACAGCTTATTTATTTTTTTATTATTATTTGCTAAAAACGAAACTAACAATAAAAAAGGTATAATCCACTATAATAATTGACCTGAGCAGATCAAATTTGGGAAAACCAGAAAGAAGTATTTTTCTTTGAAAAAAGTACATTTAATATCTTTTTTATTTACTCAAAAACTAAGAAGTTACATTTTAACATCCAGTTATTGTTTTTTAAGTGAAAATACATTATTAGCGTTGAATTTAAAATAAAATTATACTAAATTACATACAGTCTTGAAAAAAAATTACAAATTTATTTAAAAACTAGCTGCACCGCGAACCTTGATTATTAACGGATGAGATTTAAAACATGTGGTCGATCATAATCATCTCCACTTTAGGATTTGTTGCAATACCGCTTCGTTTTGTTGCTGAAAAAAAAAAACACATCAATTAGGTAGTGCTTTCAAAGTTTGTGGTTTATGTGAAGCTTACTTTGAAGTAGTCTTGCCATCATAAGCCTTTTCGTCAATGGACGCACAATTAAATCGTAGCAAGTTGATTGGTTTATAATTATAAAACTCCCGCTGGCAATTCGATCCGTTGATTAAAAAATTGTGGCAAGTTGTTTGTGACATTCTTTTGCGAGGCAAATTCCAAAATCCCCATCGGACCATGTCATAAATGCACAATTTCCGGTTGTATTATTTTTGGAAATTTTCGGCAGGTGAAGGTTGCGGGAAATTCTTAAAACATCATTTGGACAGTTCCTGTTTCGATGGTCTTCTATGTGATTCCAGTTAGTTCTTTTGGTGATTCAATAAGCATTGTGTATTTAGGAATTCGGCTTCTATTTTTTCTGTCTATATAAGAAAATTCTAAAATAGTACATACGAAAATGATTAGATTTTCATTTTTAAAAAGACTTACCAATGATTTTTGATTCCCGTCATTTAGGAGGTGTTCTCCCAGCAGGTTGCTTCAATGTCGACATTCATTTCATCATCTACGTCGTCTGCGTCGGCCTAAGTGGCCGCAGTAGCCGATGACTCGGTCAGCAGTGCCCCTGCCGTTCTTTAGTGAGATATTTGGCGTTACAAGCATCGATTTAGATCTAGAAGGTGAAGATTAAGCAAGTTAATCACGATATGATTTTTTCGATTTGTACTTACACAACCGAACCTCATGTGCTATTGCACTCAATGAAACCAGAAGATGTTGCTTTAGTTGCGCTGCAAGAGTCGTTTTTTTGGTCGGCTTGTACCATACTTCTTGGCAGCTGATGAATGGGCAAAGGGCGTTGGAAATCCTAAAGAACCATAGAATTTAAAATATCCGTGTTAAGATTACTCGTAAGTAAATGAATGAACTTACCTGATTTGCCTGCATACTCTCAACTCTGCCGTTGCTATTGCCGCTGTTATGTCATTCCAAAACTGGGCGGTCGACTATTGAATGTCAAAGCTTTCCCTTGCACCATTCAATTGAATTTCACAAAGTCGATGGCATAGCTGTAGCTGAGGATGTTCGCTAATTCGGAATTGAATTCGTGATTCTGGTGCTGTTGTTACATTCCATGAATCTTACTATTGGCAGAGACGTTGACACCTCTATCGTCAACGCCTGCGCCCACCATAGCCACTGAGACAGATCTCAACGATCATGATACAGCAGCAATTGAGTGTAGAAATATATACTTTACTTCAACAGGCTTCGAATAACTATTTACAAATAAAGGCGAAAGTCTGTGGTTAAAAACATTGATATTAAGAGAAATATAATATAAAATAAATTCACCTGGGGACTAGCGCCCTTGTTTTGAGCAAACCTTCCAAATTTCTTGAGAGAAATTGCTTTCTGTATCGGTTTGTAATCGGCAGCACCAGTGATGGTACATGAAAAAAAAAATAAATCCCTACGGTATCCACAAAAAATCCCTACTTTATGAACTTTATCCCTACACCTATAAAATCCAAAAAATAACACACTTAAGGAAAGAAAAATAAGATATTGGTTTATGATTTTATTTAACTTTTTTAATGATTATAGCATTTTATAATAATAAATAAAATAAATAAAGGAAAACTTCAAAAAAGTAATTATATACATACATAAAAGCTGATACAAAATATTTACACATGGTGATCATATAAATTGGTTGCGGACATTTTTTTAATGTGATTGTCTTTAGTTTCAAATGATACACAACTTAAGTTTTCATCTTGCAATGATGATCTTATTATGCAAATTGAGTTAAGATTTTCGTGTCTCAATTTGTTTCTTTTTTTGTGCGAATCAGTAACGATCGAGAAAATCCTCTCTGCTAGGACATATTTAGCAAGATTGGACAAAATCGGAAACATAGTTTCTTCATTAAAATTTTGTATGTTATTTATTTTATTCCAAAATTGCACAACTTCTAAACCTGCCAAGTTGCTTCTTTCTTTTTCGAAAAAGTTGAATTCGATTGTCATCCACTCTTGCAAAAGCGCATTGATATCTAAGGAAAGTTTTTGGGACAGAAGCTCAAAACGGAACTCAGATCGGGATCTAGGATTCAAAAACCCAAACTTATTGAAAATATTAGAATTTTTAATGGGTAATCGTTATTGGATCTCTTCTAAGGCTGTTATATAAAAACTTAAGCAGTCAATCCTTATTTGGTTAACAGCAACTTTCGGAATAGTTTTTAGAATCTGGTCACAATCTGGGCCTAAATATATTTCTTCTATTTGTAATGTAACATGAGGTGATCTTACATTACAGTTGACTTTGAGTTCAGGCCTTTTAATAAAATTTTGTCCCAATTGAAAAAAAAAATTGATTGATTCTTTATGTAACTCATGTATAAGAGGTTTTTTCGATTGAAAAAGAGCGTTCAAAGTGTTGAAATAACCAAGTACCTACATATTTAAGAAAAAGTAAATATGCTTTGTTACATTCGTTTGTCAACTCATTTAAAATAAGTTCTGCTGACTTCAATTTGTCTGAAGTAACTGCGTGTTTGAAATATTCCACAAGCACACTCCAATTATCCAAAATTCTTTCAATACATGTGTTTAATCATGAAGATCTGGACAAGAACTGATTTATTGAATTCAATATAAATAGAATATTGTACATAGGTTTGTTACAATAGTTAGAATGTACAAGTGTGTTTGTATGTATTGTACATGGTAAAACAAATACTATAACATCTCTCTTTCTTAAGTTAGTTGTTGTAAATTATTTTATCAAAACTTAAGTTAACAATTTTATTAAGCTTAAATCAGATGCTTTTCATAATTCTTATATTTTTTTTTTTTTTTTTTTTTTTGATATATGTATATATATACATATATATTTATATATACACATTTATATATATAATTTTGTACGTTTATAATGCTTATATTTCAATAAAAAATTCAAATAATAAAACTTTCTAAATCTTATGTACCAGGAACGAATCGATCAGGCATTTTCTTAACTCGTGTTGAACGTCTAATTTCATCAACGGGTGGGTTGGTTTTATTTTCCGACGAAGTTTCACTTGTTGTTGATAATGCTTCTTTTGGTGTTTTGTGAACCTGCTCAGGTTGATCAGCTGCGAGATTATTTCCTTCATTGTCTGTTGAAGATTTGACCGGAATCGAAGATTCACCACCTGGAAATGCTTTTACATGCTGTCGGTTTCTTAGATACTGATGTCCGTTAACGTTAACGAGTACATTTCGGTCAGACGGTACGTCAATTACTTCACCTTGAGACCAACGTGAATGTCGATCGTTTGGTCTGAGCTGCACGTAAACATCTTGCCCGTACTCCAATGCTGGTAAGTTTCTCGCACCACGGTCATAATATTTCTTGCTGATTTGTCGCTGCTTCTCAATCATAGGTTGTACATCGTGTGAAACTTGTGGCTTGAGCTTATCTGGTGTTAATGGAAGACACGATCGTAGACGTCTGCTCATTAGTCTCTGCGAAGGGCTTGACCCGATTTTGTTGATAGTTGTCCTCCATTCAAGTAGATATTTCCAGAAACTTTGTTTGGCGATTTTGGCTTTTTTGAATAGTCTTTTAACGATTTTCACTGATGCTTCGGCTTTGCCATTTCCTTGCTGATGATAAGGAGTGCTTTGTGTGTGTAAAAATTCCCATTCTTCAGCAAAGCGTTTAAAGTACTCATTCACAAAAGGAGTTCCACCATCAGTGACTACGACTTCAGGGATACCAAACCGGCTAAAATTTTTCTGACAGCACTTGATTATTGTCTTCGCATTTGCTTCTTGAATTTCATCTACCTCGATAAAGTCTGAGTAGTAATCGGCAGTCACAAGTAGTATCTTCTTCTTGTTGTTATCTTCAACTTCACACAGGTCCATACCTATACGCTGAAAAGGATAATCTGGTATAGATGAACATTGTAATGGCATTTTAGTTTGATTGTTGGAATTTTGTAAGCAAAGTGAACAATTTGCACAAACTTGTCTAATGTGATTTGACAAATTCGGCCAAAATACCGTATCCCGAGCTCTTATCAAACATGCTTCAATTCCTTGATGACTGATATGGATTCTTTGTAAAATTTCTTGACGAAGGCTTGCTGGAACTAGAATTCGAGATCCTTTAAGAATAAATCCATTTGCTATGGTAAGTTCATCTCTGTAGTTCCAATAGGGATGCTCTTCTTCGTTTAGGTCGGTTTTATTACTAGGCCATCCATTCAGAATTCGTTTTTTAAGCCTTACCATTTCTTTATCAGCAGCTGTTTCTTCTTTTATTGCTTGTAGGCGTGTATCTGCAATGGGAATGTTAATTAATGGATCTATTTCTGATATCTGTAGCAATATATTTTCAATTTGTTCAATCTGGTAAATTTCGTCTTGGCTCAGTTCTGATCTTGCTTCACCATAGGGAAGTCTTGATAGTACATCTGATATATGCATCAATTTACCTTTCTTATATGTTACCTTTAAGTTATAACGTTGAAGAGATAACTGCATTCGTTGTAAACGTTTGGGGGCTTTTATCAATGATTTCTTGAAAATCGATTGTAAAGGAAGATGATCGGTTTCCACAGTAATTTTGTTTTGACCAATCAAGTATTGATCGAAACGCTTGCACGCAAATACTATGCCTAAGCATTCTTTTTCAATCTGCGCATACTTACGTTCGGTCTTTGTTAAAACTCGTGATGCATAAGCAATTGGGTGACCATCCTGTTTTAACACTGCCCCTAAACCTATGCTGCTTGCATCGCTTTCAATCACAGTATGCTTTTTCGTATCAAAATACTTCAGTATTGGAGTATCCGCTATCATTTTTTTTAGTTTGGTAAATGCGTCTTGTTCGTGAGATCCCCAATGCCATTCGACATCTTGGTGACAAATTTTTCTCAACGGTTCGGTTACTTCAGAAAGCTTAGGTAAAAATCTGGTCAGGTAAGTACACATTCCAATAAACCGCTGTGTGTCTTTTACATTTTTTGGTGCTTCCATTTTCAAAATATCCCTTACCTTTCCTTCATCAACTTTTAATCCGTCCGATGTCAAAGTAAATCCGAAAAATGGAACAGTAGTCCGTCCGATTTTAGCCTTAAGTGGATTTAGTTTTAAATTTTGTTCACGTAATCTTTGCAGTAATTTTTCCAAATTTTTATTATGATCCAGTATAGCATCATCCATAGTCTCACCTCTGCCAAGTACCAGAAAATCATCCACTATCACCTCCACACCTTCAAGTCCATCTATGATCTCGTGTTGTTTCATCTGGTAAATCTCCGGAGCTGACGCATGTCCAAACGCCAACCTATTCCAGCAATACCTTCCGAAGGGTGTCCAAAAAGTTGTAAGCTCGCTGCTTTTCTCATCTAAAACGATTTGCCAGAATCCGTTCTTGGCATCTAGTGTTGAAAACACTTTGACGTTTGCCAGGCTTGGCAAAACTTCATCAAGAGTCGGTATTTGATATTTAGGGCGCTTTAGTGCTGTATTTAAATACATTGGATCAAGACAAATTCTCAATTTATCTTTGCGCTTGACCAAAATTAAATTACTAGTCCATGGCGTATGGTGACTTACTTTTCTTATAATATTTTTCTGCACGAGTTCGTCCAATTTTGATTTTAGATCCTTTTTAAGTCCAACAGGAATACGTCTTGGAACCTCTTGCGTCGGTGCTACGTTTGGATCAACTTCTAATGACACCTTTCCTTCCAGCTTGCCATCACCTTTAAAGACATCACTATATTTTTTTATTATTTCTCTAGCATTAACATCTTTGATATTTTCTACAAAATTGACAGATTTTACCTCTATTATTTTAAATATTTTAGAAGTTTGAGCCGATAAAATAGGAATACATTTTTCGTTAACTAGTTGAAATCTTAGTTGCTTTTTTATGCCATCATGTTGGCCCAATAGATCGGCAACACCAACTGGTTTAATAAGACTTCCACCAAAAGCTTTCAATTTTATTTTGCTTTTCTCTAAATCGCACTTTTTATTTGTTATTTTTTTATAATCGTCTATATTCATTATATTGCATGAAGCACCAGTGTCTATTATGCACTTTAACATTGTAGGTGATTTTAATTTTTCATTGTCTGTGCAGTAAAATTCAAACTGTCTTAAAATCATTTCTCCGCCTTTTTCTATCGTATCGATCTGTGCCACATATAACACTTCTTCTTCACTTTCCGTTTCTTCTACATTGTATGCTTTTTTATGTGTAGGTTGACGTTTGCTCTGTTTGCATACTTTACTGAAATGATTTTTTCTTTTGCACTCACTGCATGTCTTACCATACGCCGGACAGTTACCTTTTTTGTGAACAGTACCACAGTAGCCACAGCTGTCATTATAATTATTGTTCTTTCGCTGATGGGTTTTTTTATTTTTGTATGTTTTTTCTTTTGTAACTAGATTAGTTTCCCCGTATTCATTGACGTCATTAAGTTTTGTTGTATTAGCCATAGTTTTCATTCTTTCTGTTGTTTGTTCTGCTAAACAGCATGTTTTATGTGCTCTTTCCAACGTGAGGTTTTCTTCCATAAGCAAACGTCTTCTCATATCGTTGCATTTAATTCCAGGTATTAGTCGATCACATATATATTCATCTTCGTATTGGGGAGGGTATCCACATGTTTTTATTAAATCCCTCAATCTGCAAATATATGCTTCCACGTTCTCAGAGTCAAGCTGCTTAGCTGTATTGAATATGTATCGTTCATAACGGATATTTCTTGTTGGAGCGAAATATTTGTCTAAAGCATCCAATATACCTGTGGTGGTCTTACCTTCTTCTGCAGTTAATTTCAGCTTATCCAAGATCTTGAAGCAATCATCGCCTAGACAAGCCTTCAATATAGCCACTCTTACCTCTGCAGTTCTTTTCCCGAGTTCTGCCGCAACTTCATAATTTTCCCATTGTAGTCTAAGCAATTTCCAATTTTCTAGTGCATTTTCTCACACATTTACCTGTCGCGGTGAAGGTATACTCACTCCAACGGCTAAATTTTCGCTTTTAGCCACAGGTGCTGTCATTTTATTTTAATTTTCAATTTTTTTTTTTTTTCTTTTTTTTTTTTTATTTTTTTTTTATTTGTTGAATACTTTTTTAAATTAATATATATGTTTAACTTCTGACACCATGTTTAATCATGAAGATCTGGACAAGAACTGATTTATTGAATTCAATATAAATAGAATATTGTACATAGGTTTGTTACAATAGTTAGAATGTACAAGTGTGTTTGTATGTATTGTACATGGTAAAACAAATACTATAACAACATGTTAAGATTGAAAAAGAAAAAAAAATGGTTTATAATAAAATTGTAAAAAACCCTACGCTTTCATAGAAAATTATGATATATCAAAAATCTGTCCTTTTTCCCCTACGGTGTCTTTTTCAAGACAAAAATCCCTACGTGTAGGGATTTTTCCCTACGTGTACCATCACTGGGCAGCACCCGAAATGAAAACACTAAGGAGATGCTAATAAAGTCGATTTTTATTCTTATGTACATCTTCTTGAGTTCGTAGTAAAGTATATACTATTGGAGCAATCCATAGCTGAAACAAAGCAACATAAATATTCTTTTGTTTACGAAATTATTTTTTTTTTAAACGTACCTACTTGAGCTCCGAGTAGAGTAAGTCTCATTGTTTTCTTCTGGTTCCTGGTCTATCTTTTTATTAATTAAATGCACTTGTAGCTCTTAATCGTTAAGGTTTTTTATCTGAAATGAAATAAATTCTGTTAAATGTTTAGTCAAAACAAAATAATTTACAAAAACTTACTTGTAGAATCTCAAATTGAATGTTTTGTTTTTGAAATCGAAATTGTGGAATTCAATCTGACATTTTGCCTTTTTTCCACCACTCACATGTATTCACCGATACGGAATTTGAGAGAGTTCACCTCGAATAAAATTTGAGGGTGTTTCAGGTAAGACGGGTACCGTTCGGGACTCTAGATAATATATTTCCTCTATGTTACTAGCTATCATTAGATACATTTATTTATCGCCAATTACCCATATAGGTTATCCTACGAAAATAAAATGGTGTAGATCCAAGATACTAAACTTTCATACCGCTTTTTTTCTTTCAAATACAATTCACACTACCTTACCATTTGAATTACATTATAGCGATCTACCCTTCAAAATAAGAACTATTTTTAGGTTTGTAAAAATGACCCAGATAGAAACCAAAATCACAAATTGTTGTTGTATTTCGAGAACCCATGCGAATCAGCTGACATTGTTTGTCATCATTGAACATTTTATTTCGAGGTTTAAAAGTACATAGTAATTAGGAAAGTTAACTGTTACGATTGTTATAAAAATAAGCTATTATGATTTGTAGATTTTGTTTTACTTAAAACATACTTGATTTAATCCAGAACTCCCCACGAGTCTTCCCCATCCACTGACCTTTCACCTGCATTGTAAAATTACGTTGTCGATTCCTAAGACTTCCTTATCATTTTTTAACTTGTCTAGCGACACTGTCAGTTTCTGACATCTAAACGTCATGTAATTGAATAAACAAAGAAAAAGAAAAACAAAGTTATAAAGTGAAGTAATTATAATTATTCAATGATTTTAAAAATGAACAAACATTTTTAAATTAAACTACAAATTTGTCTTAAAATTGGCGCGAGTGACCGATTATAGAAATGTTATGGAATGCGAATAAGGATTGCGAATTTAGTAATACCAGATAAGTTGACAGAAAATGTCAACTTTCTTTTTCAGATTTCTTAATAGAAAAAGTTTTTAAAACGATTAGACCCGTATTTATAAAGAAAACATAGTTAAAATTAATTATTTCAGATCCCGTGTTTAGGAAAACTACACAACGGAATACAAATATTCCGGAATCAAATGGAACGGTAGACAACTGCCTTTAGTTTGAGTTCGGAAAATTCTTAGTCTTTTTATCCATGGTGTAGTTTTTCTAAACACGGGAGCTGAAATAACTAATTTTATGTATATTTTCTTTATAAATACGGGGGTTAAAATTGCCACATGAGATCGTTCATGGAATTCTGTTATAGGGGTGTACTGTATCCCCACCTGTTAGTTTGATCAACTCCAACCTTAAATATTTTATTCAAATCAAACAATACTCATTTTAATTAGAACATTTTTGGTAGAAATTTGCAATGGTGATTATAACCAAACTGTCAACCAAATTTGAATGATTTATTTCAATGATGAAAAACAATGATAACTTTAAGGGCCCTTTCACACCAAACGAATCCGAATCAATCAGAATCGATCCGAATCAAGTTGAATCTGATTCGTCATCTCCACTCTTTCACACCAGCTGAATCAACCTGAATCTGAATCTATAAAAATCCTTTCATCTTCTTTTTTGTTTTCCTTGTTTTAGTTGGTTTTGAGCTATCATCATGGACGCAGTTGTTTTAAATGCAATAGTGTTTCTCGTATGGTTGTTGATTCAAGACTGACCGGACGAGGAATCTGACAGGTTGAATCAAGTGCGACCTCGAATCAAACCTGATTGAACCAGATTCGTCCGGTCTGAAGGCGGGAAAAGAATCACTTCACATTTAAACGGAGCGCTCGAAGCCGAATCTTGGTCAATCGAATTCAACTTGATTCGGAGTGATTCTGATTGATTCGGATTCGTTTGGTGTGAAAGGGCCCTAACTGGCCCTTAGAATCAAAATTTCATCAGAGATGAAAGAGTTTACAAGATTGTTCAGTGCAGCATTTTCTTAAATTAATGTTTTATTGTTTTTAATGGACAATAACATCAAATTTTTACCAAGAATATAAAATATTCAAACATTTAACTTACATGTTTTCGTCAGCCATCTTGCTGCAGAAACGCAAAAAACAAAACACTGCACTAATTTCAACATAGTTACCGACTGCTGCTATGCAAAGATAATGCAGTTGTTCTACATTTATGAACTGTAATAACTTTTCATTTAAAAACTTAGACTCTGTGTTTTAAAATACATCAATCGTTTTAAGGTACATTATTCGTTTCAGGGTTCAGAAATAAGCAGAATAAACTCAAAACCCCAAAATACATCATAAAGGGTGGGCTACAGGTATATAATAGCATTGGGCCATACGCCTTACCGTTAAAATTAAAAATACAAATTTTATTTGGAGAGTGAAATCAAAAAGTTGGAATAAAAAAAAAAAAAAACGAAAAAAGGTTAAACCACTTTGAAGCTCTGGTTTAATTTTATTGGGACAAAGTTACTTTCCCAATGTTATGGTTTGCAAGTCCGCAATTTTATTTAATTTTTCTAATAATCCATTGAATTAATCTAAGGCCCACAAAAAGTATTAAGTGAGTTTGACAGCTGATAAAATTGACAACCATCTTGCAAATGAACATGAGCGTGACAGAGTCGGATCTTAAAAAAAATATTTAAAATAACTTTCACAAATGATAATGTAAAAATAAAACCTTTCGTTTAGTGATGGGTCTTCAGATACATCCGCTTATTTTGAGATTCGCTTTCGATAGAAAGTTAGTCGAATTCGATAAAATTATAATCCGAGACTCAAACGATTCCAAGTTTCACCGAATCAATCTAAAGTTTATTGAAAAACTACTCAAATCTTGGCTCTCGAATGATTTAATTTAAACGTCATTTTTGTGTCCTTCAAATTTATGTCGCGTAGATCAACAAATCATGTTGCATTTTTTATTTGTAAAAAACTATTTACTTTTATATATTTTGTTTACGATTCTATAAAAATCGCATTCCAATTGGAACTATTGAGAATAAATAGAGGTCCATTGTTAATCAAAGGTTTAAAACCAATCGGGTTGACATCGACCGGTTTTGGAAAGATGCGGCGGAGAAGCTGAACAGTTAGTGACCTTCTCCTCGAGACGGTGCTACTTGGAAAAAGGTAAATAAAATATTTGCAAAATATTGTACAGTAACAAGAAACGTTGGTTCTGATTGTTCGAATATATACACATGTACATATGTACATATGTATGTAGGTACTTACTTTGAACTTTTAATTTCGAGTGGATTTGATGCATCCATTATCCTTCTTCTTTATACATTATATCGGTTCTTCGACGCCATCTTTAATAATAAAAAAAAATGGCCATTCGTTATTCTTAAAGTGTCTTTAATATTACTATAAAACAATTAACATAAATGATAATGATAAGAGATGTTACAATTTGACATTTTGGAAATTAAAAAGTGTGACCAAGTGTATGTGAAGGAATAATAAAAACTAAGGTTGTGTTTTGGAAAAAAAAATTGTTTTGTTAAATTATCTTACGGACACGTTGACACAAAAGGTCAAATAAAAATCTAGTGCCTTTTAAACAACTTTATTTAATTATAAAAAAAAGAGACTGGGATGCGACTCACACTGATAACTTCCCATCCCATCTGTCGATCTGTCTTGCTTAAAAGTTTGTCTATTTGTATCAATTTTTACCAAATTTGCGTACTATTTTTTGTAGATTTTATTTTATTGAATATCGAAAATAATATTTTCTGTGAAATAAAATAAGTTTGAAGCTAATATTTTTCATTTTTGAAAAGCTATTTGAGTCGAAAGTAAATTTTTACCAAGCTTTAGTATTGTTTTTGTTTAGGTTTTTAATTTTTTTGTAAAAAAAACTGTCAATTCGATTTTTTTTTTTCAAAATTTTACGGAATGTTGAAAACAATATATTTTGAAAGATAAAAGTAGTTTAAAGCCAATATCTCAAAGTTTTGAAAAGATATTTTTAAGTAGAAAATAAATTGTTACTACCAACTTTTATAATTTTTTTTAGGTTTTTATTTTTTGTAAGAAAACTGTCAATTCGATTTTTCTCAAAATTTGCCCTAATGTTTAAAACATTATTCTTATAAGTTAAAATTAGTTGGAAGCCATAATGTCAAATGTTTAAAAATATATTTGAGTCGAAAATCAATTTTTACCAACTTTTGTTAATTTTTTTTTTCGGTTTTTAATTTTTTGTAAAAAAAACTGTCGATTCGATTTTTTTCAAAATGTTACTGAATGTTGACAACAATATTTTTTGAAAGATAAAAGTAGTTTAAAGCCAATATCTCGAATTTTTGAAAACATATTTGTGTCGAAAGTCAATTTTTACCAAGTTTTATTAATTTTTTTTAGGTTTTTATTTTTTGTAAAAAAACTGTCAATTTGATTTTTCTCAAAATTTGTCCTAATGTTGAAAATAATATTTCTTATAAGATAAAATAAGTTTGAAGCCATAATCTCCAGTTTTTGAAAAGATATTTGAGTCGAAATTCAATTTTTTACCAACTTTGAGTAATGTTTTTTGTTAAGTTTTTATTTTTTATAAAAAAACTGTCAATTAGATTTTAGATTCTCAAAATTTTATCAGATGACAAAAACATCATTCATTGTTGCACAAAATTGTTTTGGAGATGAAATCATATTTTAGTCGTAAAATTTTCGAGGTGACAAATTTTTTTTCAGTTTTTTTTATTTATAAAAAAAAACCGTTAATTGGATTTTTTTCCAAAAATTTAATTGTTTTGTATCACGTTACAATATATATTATAAAATTTAATTCAAGTCTCTGGCATCATTGGTTCATGAGATATTTAGGTTTAACCAAAATTTGCACCTTTTTTTTTAAACTGCTATGGTAAAAAAAACCACCCACGCAATTTTCTTGAGAGCCCTTTCTGCATCTTTCTGCCTTATTATCTGTATAACAAAACATATTTGAAGTCGATATCTCTTCTGGTTCTTGAGCTATGGAGGACGAAAAAAACGTCGCGAACGTACAGAGGTACGGACGTACGGACGTAGGAACGTACGTACACACGCACGCACAGACATCTTTCTAAAAATTTTTTATTTCGACTCTAGGGACCTTGAAACGTCGAGAAATGCCAAAATTTTCAATTTGACAAATCGGACCCATTAAAATAACTTCCTATGGGAAGCTAAAAAATTAATGGTTATTGTGTTTCTTTATTACATCTCAAACTGCTAAAAAATTTTCAAAATAAAAACAAACAGCTAATCACAAACATTAATTTTTGTTCAAGTTCATTTCTTGCAATTATTCCAAAATGTTATCCTTAGGGTATAAACTCAAAATACAGAAATTCCGTTGGAATGTATTGCTTCATTCTATCGAATTAGATAATCGTTCCAATCTTAAAATAAGCATGACAATCTTCCGTAATTTGACAGTTGATCGCGGTAAATTTTTTTTAATTTTGAAGCTATACCTCAAATTGGCTGTCATTTAGGTATTCAGTTTTTTGCACTAGCACTTTTTTTAAACTGAATTGTTTCGGGCGCTTACGTTAAACGACCATCGCAACGACACGTGTGTTCTCTTTTTGGGATTTGGAGCAGTTGAAAACTTAACCTAATTGTAATATAAAAGAATCATTTTCATGATATGAGAACGTCAAAATTAAAGCAAAGTTCTCGAATTGAGGCGACAACAATTCATAATATGCTATGCGATTGCTTCCAATGCAACCCGAAAAAGTTATATGTTTGGTGTGGATTTTGGGCTGGCGCCCGGGGAGGGCTATACATAAGTCGCAATAGGTCGCTGATTGCCGATATTTTGTATCTGTATTGAAATATTTGAATGAGATCATAAATATAAAATTGTCCATTATTGTTTTCATTCGAAACAGTTTTCATTTGATGTGAATTCATTTACATCATTTAGCTACTGTGTCTTTATTTTTAAATATCCTTGAGAAGAAATACGAATCACACACCTAGACATAACCTAACTTATTATTTTACCTGGATTATTGGATTATCTGGCTTTAAATTGTTTTATTCTTCTATCAGCTTGTGAGAATCTGATGAATTCACATACCGTATATCTTTGTGAAGAAAAACAACAACAACAAAAAAATATGAACATACAAAAACTATCTTGTCCTTAAACCACATTTTTCGATCGCAGCGCACATAACATATAGCTAAGTATCATTGCAATATAACTTGAACTGGTTTCTGTCCTTGCCCCACAAAAGAAGTATTACGATGGGAAGCACATTTTTTATACGCTTATGCGATTATTATACGCTCCTGGGGCACTTTTTGCACCCACCTCGTCATTGCTTGCGCTGTCGGGCCTTTTGGTAGAATCCACCGACAAACGAATTATATGTATAAACGTGGCGGGCTCACAAAACATCATGTTTCCAAGTCGGATTTGAAAAATAGTTATATGGGGGATACGCCATAACCTAAACCAAGCTAACCAAACCAAACCAAACTAAACCAGTAGGTATTATTTCACATCACATTGTGCCATCACCATCATCGTCATCATCTTACTCTGCTTTATAATACTCTCCTCAGTCTTCAGCCTTCAAGCCATCCATCCATCTATCTATCTATCGGATACGTCCGATCCGTCCCATTTTATGCACTCTGCCACTGATATGACGCGGCAGTGCGACCAACGACGACGATGACGACAATTTCTGGATGATGATGATGATGGCAGCAGACTCCAACTCCATCATGCTACATATATCTTTACCTCTCCGACTCTGATGTCCACTTTCAGTTTGCACTAAAATATATTAAACAATGACACCAGCTTCGGAAATCACGACATCTTGCCGAGGATTGCAGGCTGAGCTCTTATTGTGGTCGGTCACAAACAAATCAACACTGTAAGAAATTTTTTTTTAGATTTTAGATGGGCAAAAATAAGACAACATGTATTGACATGTGTCAATATGTGACAAGATGCGTTAAGTTGAGTTTACATACATCAAAATGCAGCAAGGGTTAGGAAGTTGTATCGAAATGCGCTAAATAGGTCATAAAACGTTAGATTCGGCAGAGTCCACAAAGATGTGTCAAAAAGTACCTATTAATATTGTAAACTTACGCATAAAGCATCATTCACATGAGCGCGACTAACGAACGACGAATGAATTACAAAATGTGAGTAAATATACGTTTGAAGACATATTTCCACATAAAATTCTTAACAAAACGATAGCAATATAGTTTCTATTTGATTTATGATGCATACTTTTACTTTTCAATATCATATATTAATAAATTTAAGAAAACAAATGTATTCGTCGCGAAAAAAATTATAGTTGATACGAACTGTCAAACTTTATTCGCGTTCCACATTATCCACACTCGCAACGAATAAAAAAATCGCGCGTACTTAACCTAAAAAAATCGTTCTTGTTTTGGTTTCGGTGGTGCATGTCAAACTTCATTCGCGACGAATTAAAAACTCTCATGTGAAAGAAATGTCAAAATCGACGAATATTCGTTCATTCGTTGGTCGTTGTTCGTGCTCATGTAAATATTGCTTAAGGGTACGTTAGAATGCGTTAATACAAATCTGCACGGGTCAAAATGCGTTGAAATGTGTCTACTCTACATATGTACGTCAAAATACGTCTAGATGTGAAGATATGACAAGGTCTAAGAAGTTACATAAAGCTGGGTAAACATACATACGTCAAAAATAATTTCAATAACAATTAAATACTATAATAATGCTTCAAGGTGCGTTAAGACAAGTTCACAGGGTTCATTAAAATTTTTCAAAGTGATTTAATGTGACTAACATAACTCTGCCCATCATTGAAATGATTTTTAAAAGTTGTCTAGATATGGTCCATATACCTCAGCGATGGAGAGAAGTAAAGGTAGTTTTCATTCCCAAGGCGGGCAAATGTTCGCATGTCAACCCTAAAGATCTAAGACCTATTAGCCTATCATCATTCATTCTCAAAACTCTGGAACGTTTGATTGATATCCATGTAGGTAACAGCATTGATAAGAGACTATCGATGTCTCAGCATGCTTACTCCAAAGGGAAATCGGTAGAAACAGCCTTGCACACCTTGGTAAGAACTATCGAACACTCCCTAGAACAAAAACAATATACTATGGTGGCCTTCCTGGATATTGAAGGCGCTTTCAACAACGTTGACACATCCGCTATCACTTCTGCTATGACGACTCTAAACGTCGAATACTCACTCTGTGAATTAATAAATCTAATGCTAAAAAGCAGGATCATCAACTCTAAGATGGGGGATTTTTGTGCGAAAAGGTCTGTCAGTAGAGGCACTCCGCAAGGTGGTGTTCTGTCCCCTCTCCTGTGGAACATAGTGGTTAACGAGCTACTAATATCCCTTGAGGGAGAAGGCTACAGAGTGATTGCGTATGCCGATGATGTTGCTATCGCCGTCATAGGAGAACATCCTAATACACTGAGAGACCTCCTCCAAAACGCACTCACTAGATGGGCAGATCACTGCGGACTTAGTAATAATCCTCAAAAAACAGACCTCGTCCTTTTTACACGGAAATACAAGATCCCAGAAATTGTACCTCCCTCAATAAAAGGTGTACCACTAATTTTTACCAATGGGGCCAAATATCTTGGTCTGATATTTTACAAAAAATTAAGTTGGAAACCTTATATTCAGGAAAGAGTTAAAAAAGCTACAGTAGCTCTTTTCCTTTGCAAAAAAGCCATAGGACACAAATGGGGTTTTCAACCTCGCATAACTTATTGGCTATACACATCGGTCATCCGACCAATACTTATGTACCAGAGTTGTAAAGACTGCAGTCTTTTGGGTAATGCATTCAATTAAGTCGCAGTTAATTAACTAATTTTTTGAATGTAAGTTAATACTGCGACTGGGAAATTTAACTGCAAAAAAACAGTCAGCAGTCAGTACTTACTTTCTGACTTGCAGTTAAAAAAAGCAGTTAATTGACTAAAAGTTAATTAACTGCAGTTCTTTTAACTGATTTTAGTCTTTTTAGTCAGTACAAATTCTTTTGTACTGGGGTAGTAGAATTTTTAGTCAGTAAGTCTTTTAACTGCAGTTAATTAACTTTAAATCAATTAACTTTTTTTAGTCTTTTGACTAAGACACTACAGGTATTTGAAAATAATATGAAGTATGTATGAGATACCTATGCAATGAGGTAACGATGCTGTTTGGCTAATAGCAATGAGGTTTGCTGCAGAATGTTTTTGGCAATAGTTCCTTGTTGTAGTGTTTGTGTGGCAAATGTTTATTGAGCATGTGAAACAAAATAATAATATTTTTAGGAAATAAAAGTTGTTCTTTCGCAAAATTAAATATTTTATTCTCTTCAAATTATGTCTATGTACTCTAACAATTTTGTTTATACATAAAATTAATTCTCAACTATTGAGGAGTTAACTTTCAGTAGCAGCAATTTTTCAAAATTGCTGTCTGAAAGTGCTCCTCTTCTAGGGGTGGCAATAAGCCCAGCAAAAGAAAAAAGCCGTTCCACTGCCGCCGATGACGGGACGGGGGTATTGTATTTTATAAAAGCTTTTTTTATGTTTGGGAACTTTTCAAGAGAGTCCAAAGATGAAGATTTTTGGGCAAGATATAGGTCATAATTCTCGTCTTCGTCAGCTTTGATCTTAGATGAATAATTTTCCATATCATCTGTTAATTTTTGTAAGTACATATATGTGTGCATTATTAAAATCGTCTTTAAAAAAAAAGATTTTTAAAACTTACCTGATAAACTAAAATCGAAGAATGAATTTTCAGGTAATGTTGCAGATGATGCATTTCGATTCTTATCTGAGAACATATTGACTTTTGTTCTTACGATCGAATTTATCTCACATATTTTAGCTTCCTTGAAAGCGGGATTAATTGCTGTGATCCACTTTAGCTTAACAGACGGGCAAAGCACAGAGGCAACAATGGCATCATTTACTTCTGGTGTCAAATGGAAGTAATCCTTAAACCTTGTCACCAAGGAACTTTCCAATTTTAATACTACTTCTATTGGAATGATCCTTAGGTTATCGTACAGCTGTAATTTTCGCAACTTTACCCGAACTGTTGCTAAAGTTGGAAGTAAAAATCCAAACAGCATTCCCTTTTCTTTTTGAAGAAAGTCAAGTGCTTCAGCAATTGGCTTCATTATCATGGAAAACTCCTCCAAATATTGGAATTCACCATCAAAAAAAGATTGGATTCCCAACTTTTGACAAAGGTCGTTAATCCCGTGTTTTTTTTCGATGATATCACAAATTGAATCATACAAAGAATTCCACCTTGTGACCACTGGGTATTTAAGTTGCGATCCCAATATAGAAACGATTTCCTCGGAACTCTTCGGCCTATTTACCTTATGCCATAAGCTGCTACATTTTTGCAGTATCTTTAAAATATAAAATTTATTATTTTACTTATTTAAATTTATGTTATGAAAACCAAAAGAGAAGAAAAATCGTTTATTACATTACTTTACAGCCATTGAGACGTGAAAATCATATTAAAACACATTCAATAGAGGTGTTTTCGACATTTAAGTGTACAAAATTTTAAAAAACATGCAGGGCTGGATCGCACCTACTTGATCTTATGGTGAGTTTGACCTAGAAATGATAAGCTCTTTACGACTGTCAAGTTAGCACTACATTTTTCGAAATTTAAAAAACTGAGTATGCAGTTAATTGTAGCTTTTTTGTTGTAAATTAGTTGTGGAAAAAAAAAATTTGTAGCTCGACGATTTTTCAAAAAAGTGGTATGTAGTGCTAACTTGACACCGTGAGTCCACGCATAAAACAAGGATATTCGAAAATGTTTTCTCATCCCGGGACAATCACTGATAACGAGTGAAAACACATTTTTTTAAGGTAACTCAGCCACCATGTGCACTGTCCAGAGTGTTAAGGTTAAGCTCAACAGATCTTCCCGTTAACCTTATTTACAGCATTTTTATTTAACTCATGTATTGTACTTTAAATTAAATTCACAACTCTGACTCGTGTAAGTACATTAGGGTGTCGTAATATTGTTCTTATTTGTTTTTCACAAAGGTTTTTAGATTCATATAGTCGCTGTTGCCGTTTATTTAAAAAAAAAATGTTTTATATTATAAAGGCACAGGGTAATTCGGTACACATGCAGATTGGGACTAGACCTTTTGGGAGGGGGTCTATTTACAATCTTTGGTGGGAAGGGCATTTTTTACGAATAAATATTTGATAATAAATTTTTCAAAAACTATTTGATTACAACTTAATTTTGAAACAAAATAAAAGAATTATGTCTTTATTTGGAGGTAATTTAGGCCCATTCAACACGAACTTCTTATAACGACCACCCGTAACATATCAATCAAGCAAGAAATAGAAGCATCTGCTCATGTTTTTTTCTTTTTAAGACTGAATTAGCATATTTCAATGATATCAGATCATTTGGGAAAACCAAAATATTTTTTAATTATTACAACAATATATTATACATATACTATGTAACATGAATGTATGACAAATCTGAACAACATCTTTAAAGGCGTTTTCAAAACGCATCACTATTCAAACTTTTTGAAAAAAAAACAGAAATACAGATGTACATATTCTTATTTTTATATTTATCTCTTTACTTTGTTTTTCGATTTACAATATACTCTCAAACGACGTACTCTTAATAATCTTTGGACTTATAAAGACTAAAAGAAGTCAAAAGACTAAAAAAAGTTAATTGACTTAAAGTTAATTAACTGCAGTTAAAAGACTTACTGACTAAAAATTCTACTACCCCAGTACAAAAGAATTTGTACTGACTAAAAAGACTAAAATCAGTTAAAAGAACTGCAGTTAATTAACTTTTAGTCAATTAACTGCTTTTTTTAACTGCAAGTCAGAAAGTAAGTACTGACTGCTGACTGTTTTTTTGCAGTTAAAGTACTTTTGTAAGTTAAAAGACTAATGAAAAAAAGTCTTATTCGTGACTTAACTGCAGTCCCAAAAAGACTGCAGTTTTTACAACTCTGTTATGTACGGGGTTGCAGTGTGGTGGACTGCACTGGAGAAAGTCACATACTACGACAAACTCAGCAGAGTCCAACGCACTGCATGTCTCTGCATTAGCGGGGCTTTGAGAACCACACCCTCAGCAGCGTTGGACACTCTCCTCCATCTGACACCCCTCGACATTTTCAGCAAACAAATGGCAGCGAGTACAGCTATAAGACTCAACGCCTCATCTCAATGGACCAACAACAATGTTGGGCACTCCATCATTCTGAACCTCTTTGGTTCTATACCAAAGTACATAGACTACACTATCCCAAAACCCCAATTTGGTAAAAACTTCCAGGTATCCATTCCATCCAGGGATGAATGGGAAGACAAAAAACTCCTAGATGACAAAAGCAATAATTTTTACACAGATGGATCCAAGACAAATGAGGGAGTTGGTAGTAGTGTGTACTCAGAAAAGCTTAATCTAAGCATCTCATTCCGACTCCCTAATCATTGTAGCGTCTTCCAAGCGGAAATTTTAGCGATCAAAGAGGTTCTCTCCTGGCTAAGAGAAAACGTGATATCAACTTCTGATATACGCATCTTCTCTGATAGTCAGGCTGCTATCAAGTCTCTTGACGGCGTCTCAACCAAATCTCTAACGGCCCTCGCAGCAATTTAACATTCACCTATGCTGGGTGCCGGGCCACAGAGACACCGCAGGAAATTGTAGAGCCGATGAACTCGCTAAAATGGAACCGTCATACCTATTTCACCTGAAAGGGAGAAGATAGGTATACCGATAGCTATACATGTAAACTTCTGCTAAAAGAAACAGCTTTCGAGATAGCAAACTCTAGGTGGCACAATTTACCAACATGCGCAGCCACAAAACTAATATGGCCTTCATTGGACCTAAAGCGCTCTATAAAGATTTGCTATCCCAAAGCAGACTTCATATTAGCTCCCAATTAGGTGTCCTTACAGGACACTGTCTTATAGGCAGACACGCATTACGACTTGGTGTAGCCTCAAATGACTTCTGCAGGAGCTGTATGGACGAGGAAGAAGAAGAAACAATCTCTCACCTCCTCTGCACCTGCCCTGCTCTTTCACTAAGACGCAAACTTCATCTGGGAGATTACTCTTTTGATGATCCCAGCGAACTAGCTAAAAAGGATATCAGATATCTCCTTCGCTTTATAAAAAGCTCAAAATGGTTCGACTAGTGGGAAGTAATTCTATAGATTCATGTGGTATCACAATGGGCCTTTTCTTCTGGCCTAAGTGTGTGGTTTTTGTATCCGCATCCACTTTAACCTAACCTAACCTAATGTGTTTAAAGTTATGTAAGGAAACGTCAAATCTACAACGTTGAAATATGTCTTTTTATGCATGCATGCGTCAAGATGTAAAAAGATACGACAAGATGTACAAATTTGAATTAAGATGTTCAAAAATACGTAAAACGTTAAAATGCATCAAGATGTAAAAAGCTGCAAGTTTCAGATCAACAAAAATAAGTCCAAATGCGTTTAATTATTTCAATATGCATAAAGTCGTTAAGTATATCACAATGGCTAAGATGCGGAAGAGTTCACAAATATGCGTCAAAAAATTGATTTATGTTTCGAGTTGGGTAAAGTTCCGTCAGGTTGCGTTAGGCGCCAGTTATAGCTATCATTGAAATCGATCCGGAAAAATTTTTGAATGGATATTTGACGGTGTTTCCCTTTGATTAGAAATGAAAATTATATACCGATCGATCGGAAATCACGCACAAAGAATTTTTTTTGAGAAAAAAAGTTTAGTTGCACATTTTTTATTTTTCTCTAAAAATGTATTTTTCTATTTTCCGGACGGAAATTCATTTTCCTGAACAGCTGATACTTTTATGTTCAAAAGTGAAACGAATCGTTCCACTGTTTTGTGTTCCAATTTCACACAATTCCAATGACAAATTTCTGTCAGTAAGGCGCCCGCCAGTTATAGCTATCATTGGTTTTCATCATTGAAAACAAACATTGGAATTTTGTTGGCAGGTCGTTTATAGCTATCATTAAAAATTTCTGTCATTGAAAAAAATTTCCTGATCAAAGCCACCGAAAAATGTTTACTGACAGAAATCTGTCATTGGAATTGTGTGAAATTGGAACACAAATCAGTGGAACGATTCGTTTCGCTTTTGAACATAAAAGTATCAGCTGTTCAGGAAAATGAATTTCCGTCCGGAAAATAGAAAAATACATTTTTAGAGAAAAATAAATGCGTAATTACACTTTTTTTCTCAAAAAAAATTCTTTGAGTGATTTCCGATCGATCAGTATATAATTTTAATTTCTACTCAAAAGGAAACACCGTCAAATATCCATTCAAATTTTTTTCCGGATCGATTTCAATGATAGCTATAACTGGTGCCTAAAAATTTTTCGGTGGCTTTCAATCAGGAAAAAAAATTCAATGACAGAAATTTTTAATGATATGTAGCTATAAACGACCTGTCAAACAAATTCCAATGTTTGTTTTCAATGATGAAAACCAATGATAGCTATAACAGGCGCCTTAGTATAAAACTGCATGCGTCAAAATGCGTTGACAATAATTAAAAAACTACGTGGCGTAAAGAACTAGGGCCTAGTGACTTACAACTCTCGACCATTCTTGTGTGCGAGTAATGTTGTCATGGATGGAGAGGACCTACAGTTTTCAGCCGAATCCGAACGGCTAGTTTTTGAGATAGCACTTTTCATGACAAGAATTACTCTTGAAGGATTTGTAAACTCCTCGCAAGAAGCAGTACCAGTGAAAGAAAACCTTAAATGTCACAAGCAGGGATTGAACCCAAGACCTCTGGCATGACAGTCCTACGCACTAATCATCACGCCACGTGTACTACCGTTGACATTAGTCTACGTAAGTCAAAATGTCATGTGACGTCTAAAAATGTATATAGATATTTTTTAAGAACTTGTAGGGTACATCAGGTTGCGTTGATAAAAATCTATTTGCGATAAAAATTGTTTACGTACGTCAAAAAAAAATATGTCCAATTGAATGAATAAGTAAAAATACAAACGCGTCATGTTGTTAAATTTTGTATCATTGTTCGCTATTCCTTAAAATTCTTCAAAATTCGTCAATAAATGTCCACATGTGTTCTGATACGTAAAACTGTGAAAAGTTGAGTTTTCAAAAAGTACGTCAAAATGCGCAAATGTCCCTTTTGATCCAAATCCAAGTTTATATTTATTTTTGCCGTGTACAACTGATCCGGTTGAAAGATATAAAAATTTACGACAAAAATCTTCACCAAAGCAAACACATGCTCCACATACTTGCCGGACATTTATTGGAGATAACTTCTTAGGGTACCATAAATAAAACATAATCCTCACGCGGCTTTAGAGCTTGACTTCTTTCATACTTAACCGTATACCTACAAATAAACAAAAACGTCAACCGTTCCTTGCCGGAACAAAACAAAAAGAATAAGAAGAACCAATATTTATTGACAACAAAAAAAAAAAAGAAACTGGTCCAATGATGGTTCCTTAGGCTATCCGATTGATGGTAGACCGTTTTGTTCAGTTGTGGCATAATTTTCCACCATCATATTGTGGACGATTGTGGTGCATGGTGGTGGCGGCAAAGCCGGGTGTACCTACTCACTTGCACGGCACGATGAATTGTGCCGCCACCGCAGCCGCAACCGCTGCCGCCGCTGATTTTCTTATGTCCATAACAAATCGTTTGAGAACCAGGATGAGGATGCATCATCTGAGAATTTGCCCAGAAACAGAAACAGAAAGATACTTCATAATAATTTCTAATCAGCAAAAAATTCCATCAAATCAACCGCTCCACTCCACTCCACTCCACATCACATATCACAGGTCGACCCATCATAATCGTACAACAATCGTAAATCCTTTCTGAAGCTGTTTGCTGATGCACTTGGCCATTTGGGTGCGAGTCTCTGTATGGTATTGGAGCATTTCTTTTTACCTCCTCAGATTTCATATATCTAAATGCGAGTCGGCTCTTTAAGCACACAAGACCCAAAGTACACAATGATAAAGGGTTGAGAAAAAATGTCCTTTGTATAAATATTATATTCAATTAAGGACAAACATCGTTTGGGGGGAAATACGAGTATGAAGGAGACAATCTGAATTACAGTTGAACTCTAATTAAGAGAAACGTAAACCTTTTTTAAGTACACTTCTTTGCCGACAACGACAATGGACAACGTTGACAACAAGGAGGGCGGGTGGTAAATTTAAGCTGCTGTGACTTTGAAACGGCCGGCCGGCCGTCAACCCTTTTGTTTTGGTTTATGACTTCGTTCGTCGTCGTCATTGTCGATGACACTGTACGGATGTCCTTAATTGACGAACTCTTCTTCGGCTACGCATACAGGTTAGGGTGGGGCGGTGGCGGCAGTAAACGAAAATATTGTGTTACATTTTTATGTACTTCTGAGAGTAGATATATTAAGGCGTAACATATAGTTCGTATACATTACATATACGCATATGAACTTAACATACGAATACGCATCAATCGCAGCTGATGATAATTTGTATAATGACTTTTATATGGAAGGGGAACACTTAGCAAAGAGGATTAATTTAATAATAATTGCTGATGGCTAAAACCTTAAAGCTTAAGTGTTAAATAAATGTTTTATTATTTTTGGGTTAAATTGAATGGTTTTTGTCGAGAAAGGTATTACAAGCAGTTAACAGGTGATAACAGTTTAGAAAAAAGACGAGGCTTAATTTCTTTTAAGTGTAAATGATTTTTTTGAAAAAACTTAGTCGATGTGAAGTTTTCGACATTTTAGGACAAAAATACGCAGGAAAAAAATCATTACAGTAATTCTTATGCTTTGAGTAAGTTTGACAAGCGGAAGTAACTCGATGAGACCTTAAATGAGCCCATTTTATTTGTAAAGGGTTTTTTGATATTTACAAAAAAAAACGAGTTTCCAGGTTGTACATTGCACGGCTTTTTCCTCGATAGCCTGACAAAAGATTTTAAATCGACTGCGTAGCTTTTGCGTAGCCATTACCTTTAACGTGGCCAAAAAGAAGAATTTTAAAGTATGACGAACGCATCCTCTAGAAATTGCACGATCAAGAAAGTTTTTGGCATACCACCGTCGTCGTCGCCATCTTACTAAAAAATTACGTAACATCACACATCAAAATTTACTAATTCCGGCCGTAGCCCAATTAATACAAGTTAAAATTTTCACCAGCTTCATTTTCTTTTCAAATTGATAAAGTTACACAAATAGTCTTTGCAAAGAGGCTTTTCACGAATAATTCTTTGAATTTCCGATGGGGTGGCCAGCCATCAGCCGAATACGGGGAATAACATGTAGCATACGAAAAAATGCATGTTTTTAAATTGGCGCGGGTAGATTTTGGCGCCCCGTGGCGGCCATTTTGTTTCAAAAAACTTGTCTTCTCTATATCATTCTTTCTCTGAGGGTTTCCATCCAGTTCGGACGTCCATCGAGTTAAAACATTTTCATTCTAAGACTTATTTAGTGACATAATCCTCGTGATATTCCCTCAACTTCTCGTTTCTAATTTAGAATACGAAAATACCTCTAGTGCTAAGAAAAACATATTAAAGACCTATTTAGGTAATCTTAAAAGGAAACCCTATTAATCTTAATAAGAGTCGATCCCCGAGAACGAAAGCCTACGCGAGAAGAAATATTAACAAATATTTCCGTGAGCTAATCCTTTCGAAGGAGTTATTCCAGGTAATTAGAATTGGCTGATCTTCATCAAAATCAGCATACTTGAATAAAGCAGGGGATTCAAAACATATCACTCTTCAAAGTGGGAAAAATAAGGAGAGCGCCAAATTCACCACAACCGCAAACTCAATACAAACTGCACATTGCACTTGTCAAAGAAGTCCAGCAGAACGCAAGGTCGGCCGAGAACATCGCCGCGGTCCGAGAAAGTGTACAGCAGAAACTGAGGCAGTCTATTCCTAACACTGTACAAGAACTCGGCCTTTTGCAAAATTCAACTTGGCGGGTTTTGCATCGGGACTCGAGCCTACATCCGTACAAGATCCAACTGACCCAGGAGCTCAAAGTTCATGACCATAGACAACGCCGTTTGTTCACTGACTGGGCTTCGAATAGCAACAGGCTGATAAACTGTCCCTTGGTCTTATTAAGAGACTAACAACAAGACTCGGAAATGGACTTATTTTACGACGACAATAACGGCAACGAAAACGGAACAACGATTTAAGAACTATATCATCTCACGTAAGATCGCTCTATAGAGCTTGAGCTGCAAAGCAGCTAGCCGATTGCATGTGAATGTAAAATGCTGACATAATAGCATTACAAATGAGATATGATTGACAGGGCGTAGTGTTTTATTGAAGAAAGGATATGACTCATATTACAGCTGTCATACAAAACACCATGTGCTCGGAGTAGGCTTCCTAGTTATTGGGGCCTACGATTATGGACTTTAGCACTATAAAAGGAAAGGCTATGCACACTTCGCGTGTGAGGCAAATTTTAAAACATCTTTAACGTTCAGGGACCTGCGGATGAGCGCCCTGACGAAGAGAAAGAGACTTATTACGGAACGAACCTACAGAGGTGTCAATATCAACTCGGAGCACTATATTTTTGGTATAGTGTTCCGAGGGCGGATTGCCTTCCGAAGACGCCTTGCATCCGCCGATCAGATTCGAATCAAAACGGCTGCCCAACGCAACGAGAATACCAGTTACACCCTTGGTCATGCTTTAGAACTTGCCCTCAATGAGGTCTACGGGGGGGTGGGGGGTGCTACGCAACGAGAATACCAGTTAGACCCTTGATCATGCTTTAGGACTTGCCCTCAATGAGGTCTACCGGGGGGGGGGGGGGAAGTAAGTCCTCCGGCCATTAAGCCGGGCATAGAAGAGAAGTGAACACCCTTAAAAATGATGTCATTAGTACTCCATCTTAGACAGCAGTTGCAGAGATCGGATCGATACCAATCAATGCAATAATCTTATGGAACGCGTGCATGCGAAGAGGAATACAAACAGCTCAGAAGAATAGCCTCAAGCGATCAGTTGCCGGTCGCGAATGACCGAAATGAAATGAAATGAAATGAAATAAAAAGCAGATCCGCCACCTGATGTTCAAAAATGTCTTACTTATTTTTGGCATAATTAAAAATATTTATGTTTTTTTTCTACTAAATTCGATATTTAAAAATGCATTATTATTTTTTAGCGAAATTTAACTGTTAAACAAATATTTATAAGCACTAAATAAATGCATACTAAAAATATTTCCAATTAAAATTGATGTTCAAATGGTAGACATGTGCATTCAAGAGGATACAAGCGTCCACAGGTTTTTCTCAAAACCCACCTTTGTCTATCAACTCCTACTCTCACCTCCCCGCGGTGAACATCGGGTGCTTAGCAACTCAACTGGAGATTGGGTTCTAACCCCAATGTAAAGTTGTTGGGGCAGCAAACGAGAGATCGGGGAGAGGCACCTCTCCTTATACAGACGGCAGCGGACGAATTCTCGAGATGAAATCAACGGTAGCGTCTACAGTACCAGTAAGATTGAACTACTTAGTGAACACCTTATAGGTACGGTGACCATATTTTCCGAGACAAAATAATGAACAGTACCCAATTTTCAAGAATTTTTTTTATTTCATTGAGTAACAGTAAATAAATATAATATAAATTAATTAATAAATATATTATAATTAGGTATATTTATAAAATAAAAAAAAAGGAACTTTCATCGATAATAAACAAATCAAACATAAAAATAACACAGATTCTTTCAGTCCCTAACTTATTCACAAAAAAAAAAAACAAAACCTTAAATTCTTTTATATCATATTGGCTATTCAAACAACTTTGACATCGAATTATTTTAATAATTTTTTTTTAATTAATTCTGGCTTTCCTTTTACATAATTCTTGAATTGGATGCAATTTAATTCAGAATTCCATTTGCAAATTAAAATGGACC
This sequence comes from Eupeodes latifasciatus, assembly GCA_920104205.1. Taxonomy (NCBI): domain Eukaryota; kingdom Metazoa; phylum Arthropoda; class Insecta; order Diptera; family Syrphidae; genus Eupeodes; species Eupeodes latifasciatus. The sequence goes on along the minus strand of OV049924.1, from coordinate 385,165,248 downwards.
TGATTATTTTAATTTTCATATTGTTTTTTCGTTTGTCCATACATTGTTTAAAATTGAGAAAACTCTCTCTGTAGAGGCATTAGACCTCTATTATTTTTGAAATGTTTTCATACTGTATTTTTTTTATTAAAAAACTTGAAAATTTTAACCCACCTATCTCCAGCACTCATTTGGCTCTCGTTCCATTCAACAATTTTTTCTGAAGGAACGTAATTTTTTACACATGACAACTCGTCGAAAACATCAGTGTCATTAACTGAAATATTGCTTCTCTTTTTCATAATATATGTACGTTAAACTTAACTGCACTTTGTCCCAGGAAGGAGTGTAATCCTTACTCTTCATTTATTTTTGGAGTGAAGGATTTTTCAACAATGCAATAATTCCAACAGTCGGAGTGCATTCTCGAAATTACTTTATTAATTAAACTTTTAATGGTTTTCATGCTTAGGCTTTCCTTAAAGAAAAAAAATCATAAAATAATGAACAAATAATGAGCAATTTCTAAAATAATGAACATTTTTATGTTTTCCTACACACAATAATTCATAATGAACATTTTCTTCAAATAATGAACTGTTCATTATAATAATGAACGGATGGTCACCGTACTTATAGGGCTTCTACGACATATTCGGAGACCAGGTCTATAAGGAGCGGTTTATCCGGCTCCCCGTCCTTGGAGTTATACTAAGGATCTGGCCCTCCAGGTTGAGGGTTGTGCCGTTCGGGTGACTTCCTGACCTCGTAAAAAATACCTTAGTTGCGAAGCAGCAACAAGCCTCGGATACGGACGGATTTACTGTTGACAACCCACGCAAACGAAATAAGGACAACGAACTTCGGATCTGTACGGGGAATGTTAGGTCCCTTAACAGACCACGTGCTGTCGAACAATTAGCTTAAGCCCTAAACTGCTGCAATGCATATATCACCGCCATCCAAGAAGTGCGATGAGATGGACCGGGCAAACGCAAACTAAAAGACTGCGATGTATACTAGGACTGCTACAGAGAACAGAGACAGCGTCTGTGGACTCAGCAAAAAGTCTTGAGTTTCAACAGTGTGAGCGAGCGCATCACGACAATCCACATTAAGGCTAAATTCGCCAACATAAGTTTAATATTCGCGCATGCCCCAACAGAGGAGAAAGATGAAGACACCAAAGACATATTCTTCGAGCTCTTGGACAAGACATATGAGCAGTGCCCTGGCCAAGCAAGGAAGAGAAGACATCTTTGGTGGCAATCGGGAGATACAGCCTGCACGACACCACCTCTGACAACGGATTCAGGATGATCGATTTCGCTAGCGGGCGAGACGTTCTGGTAGCTAGTACGCAGTTCACACATCTTGATATCCACAAGGGGATATGAGAATCTCCTGATCAATCAACTGTCAACCAGATTGACCACATTGCGATCGAAGCACGACACTTCTCCAGTATAGAGGATGTCCGAACAATCCGAGGGGCCAACATTGACTCAGACCACTACCTCGAAGACAAGGTACGGCTACGGATATCCCGATCCAAGCCAAAACAAGGAAGTACTGTGAGAAGATCCGACGTTAGACGGCTACAATCACAAGAGACTGCCATGTCCTTTTCCGATCGAGTCTCTAATAACCTCTTAAGAAGTCCTATGCTGCCTGCATTAAGCATTGAAAACCAGTGGCAACATTGCCTTGCAGCCATCAGAGATGCCGCCTCTGAAGTGCTAGGTTTCACACGGCCACCACAGCGAAACCCCAGGTTTGACGACGCACGATTGCCGGCAAGCGCACGCAGCTAAGCACCAGGCATACAAAACGGCGCTGCACAGAAGAACCAGAGCTGCTCGCAATCTCTACGAGCAGAAGAGGAGAGAGGAACACCAGCTTCTTAGATGGAAAAAAAGAGAGCATGAGAAGCGCGCGATCGAGGAGATAGAGGGATATTGCAACAAGAATGAGGTTCGTAAATTTTAGCAAAAGGTAAAAAAACCTCCCAAGGGTACCAGCCACGAACCGAAGCTTGTAAGGACGATCAGAGAAACATCGGAGTAAAACCGCAGTCTATATTGAGAATATGGAAAGACGACTTCTCCAAATTATATAGGTAACGGCGATGACGAGCCGAATTCCGTTGTAAGGAAGATAGAACTACTCAATCTAGGCGACGAAGATCAACAATTCCTCCACCCGACCTCGACGAAGTGAAGATAGCTACATATATCTAAACTGAAGTCAAACAAAGCTGCTGGAGCTGACGGCATCGCTGCTGGATTATTCAAAGCAGCAGGTGATGAATTGGTAGTGAGCATGCACCAACTCATCTGCAAAATATGGTCGGAAGAAAGCATGCCCGATGAGTGGAATTTCAGCATAGTTTGCCCGAATCATAAGAAAGAAGACCCTCTAAATTGCGCTAAGCATCAGTCTCTCAGGGTCGGAAAAGATCTCACCGATGCATTTGATGTCAAAAAAGGTTTTAGACAAGGCGATGCACTGTCATGCGACTTCTTCAACATCGTTCTGGAAAGAATTGTGTAAAACTCAACCGTCAACACTAGAGGCACAATCTTCCAAGGGTCCATCCATTAACTCGGATACGCAGATGATATTGACATAATTGAAGGATCAAAGCGTGATGTCAGTGGAGCGTTTTTGAGCATTGCGACGGAAGCGAAGAAGATTGGTTTAACGGTCAGTGAGGGCAAGTATATGATGTCATCAAAAAAGGACATTGAATTACGACGTCTTAGACAAAACGTCACCATGGACAGCTATAACTTTGAGGTAGTTGAGGACTTTGTCTACTAAACTAAGACAACGACACCAGCGCTGAAATCAAACGAAGAATAACTTGCAAATCGCTGCTTCTTTGATGAGAGCAAGTTCATGCGACCAAGTCGTGCATGAGATTTCGTACAGCAGGCAGGCCAAGTTATGAGTTGATAACAATTATTTAATTAACAAGACACCAATTTAAGTAGAAAATTGATAAGATTTAAAAACAAAAACAAATTCGTGACTAAAAAGCATAATGAATCAGTCATCATAAAAATGTAGGTACACAAATCCAAATTTTTTAAAACCATTATCTTAGATATGGCTTTTACAGTATAGTTACTCGTGTGTTTTATAATTCTAAGGTAAACTAATAAAATGTAAAAGATAACAGTATTAAATGAGGAGTTGATAATTATGTAGGTTAGGTAAAGAAGCTAAATTGCAAAACGTATAATGTAGGTCTGAGTTCGTTATTGCCCATGCCCTACCTTAAATACGATCAAAAACTTGTATGAACGCAATTACTTCGTTTTTATTAAGTTCACACTTCACATAGTAAAAGTGGAAAAATGATGGAATTTTAATTAGACATCGCTTTCAATGCGTCTTTTAAAGCTTTGACCTGCCTTTAATGGAAAACCCTGTACAAACTGCTCTTGATCCATATTAAAGGGTTTGTTTTGAAGAAATATACAAATCATTATGTTGTTTTAAAATGTTGTTTACATTTAATTGTTTGTTAAATAAAAAGATTAGGTAGGTTTGTTTTTTTATATTTTTAAATATGAAAATTTGTCTTGAATATATTAGTTTAATGGTTCAAATTAATTTTTATTGAAGGCAGATAATAACATAATAATGAATAAATAGCTATACCTATAGATAAGATTGATCTAGCATAATTATATGATGCAAATAAAATGCAAATGAAATTAGTTTGTTTTCGAATTTGGTTAGATAACCTAATTACTGTTTTATAATTATATATATATTATATATTAATCATTTAAGGTGATCATAATGACTGTAGGGGGTCTACAGTTTAGATATACTCTAAATGTCTTACCAAGGAATATAATTAGATAATTTGAGTCTTTCGAATACATCATATTCGATTTGGGAAAAGCTTTTGTTTTCTATTTGTTCTTGATCCTTAGCTGCTCCATGTTGGGCGCCAAATACTGTGACAAGGAGACCGCTTAGTTGAACTCTTTGCATAGCAAATGCATCGATCGTAGAAGAAAAGCAACCTTTAGCACTTATACTATTTTTTCGTGACCTATGACAAGATGCTTCATTATGCAAATTAAATATAAGCTCGTTTGCTTAATAAAAAAAAAACTTTATTTAAAATAACAATACAATTTCAATACAATATTATCTTTAACACAAAATATAAACGATCAGCATGATCGCAGGTTGTACTGGAACTGAAGGGAGGATAACTTCGGTCTAGCCTTTATATAGACACTGTTGCAGCTATTTGTTCTCGCTTGTAGTGTAGTGTGTGATGGGGGTGACAAAGAATGTCATTGTTTTAATCTTGTCGCTGGACATGATGATAAGATGATGCGGACGTGACTTGTTTGTGTCGTTTGTTGACACTATTGATTTTAATGGATTTGGGATAAGTGTTTTCGGGTTTAATGTTTTTCGGGTTTAATTATTTTCGAGTGCAAACGAATTGTGACGTTTTAATTAAAACGTATGATGCGTTAACTTGCACAAAAGTATATTTGTTCTTTCGGAACCTTATAGACTACCCAAGTATGAAGTTAAAACTGCCCAGGGCCTTAAATCATAATGCTCGGTGAATGTTTGACCTTGGGAGCCAAAAAGTACTCTAAAAACTGTGCATCCTTTCTACGGAAAACATTGTTTTTTGTTGACAGTTACTACCTCAAGCCGACCCGAGTCATCGCTTACCCGAGTCGAAATTTTGGCCCTATTTTCGTCCTCAGGTTCTCTGAGGTCCAAAAAGATTGAAAAGAGGAACACTTTTTGTTTAAATTTTGTTCCTCATTTGAAGCTCATAGTGGCAGTTATCGGACAAAATACGATGTTTAGGATCAAATGAGGACGACATCAAAAAGCCTCAAATGAAGCTTTATCATCTTGACCATAGCTTTTTTCTTTTTTCATTTACTTTCTCTCTTTTTTTCTCTAATACTACTTTATTATACTCTTTCTCACTCTCTATCTCATTTTCTTTTCTCTTTCTCTCTTTCTCTCTCTCTATCTCTCTCTTGCTCTTTCCTACTTGCTTTTGCTCTTTCTCTCTCACTCTCATTCATTTTATTTACTAGGAACGTTTTTTTTAAAAATAATACAATTATTTATATAATTTTATTCTTTTCTTATTCATTAAACAAAGAAGTTTTTATTAACATTAGTGATTAATATAAAAGTAATAACTGCAAACAGTTCAAACATTGGTTCTTAATCTAAATTTCCTAGTTATCTTATTCTTCGTTGAAATTGTCTCCTTCGTCGTCGTTATCGTCATCGAAATCGTCTTCTTCGTCGTCATTGTCGTCGTCTTCGTCGGGATCGTCGTCGTCGTTGTTGTGCTCGTCGCGTCGTTGGTGTCGTCGACTTTACCAGCTCCATCGTTACCATTTTCGCTATCACCAGCTTCATCGTTGTCATTTCCACCATCATTGTTGTCATTGTCATCATCTTAGTTGTTGGCCCATTTTTTTTTTATCGGCATTGCCATCTTCTTTTTTTGCCAGACTTTTATCTTATTATAAGCCTGTGTATTGATAACATTATTCAATTGGCCTCGTGTCACAGCTCCATTAAAAGAACAATATAATTAAAATTTAATAAATAATTTATTATAATCAAATTGATTATACAGTTACCTGAAATGTCTCTATGGCCCGGCCGGCACCCAGCAAAGGTGAATATTAAACTGTTGTGCCATCTCCATTAGAGATGATTGACAGTTATGGACTGTTATTGACAAGGGCGGATCCAGACTTTTCATCAGGGGGGGGGGGTGCTGTATCACAAACTTAGATGAGTTTTTACTCACCGCTTAAAAATGTTCTTTAATGTTTTGTAAAAGAGGCTAACAAAATTTAAATAACATAATGTGTACGAGTATATTAACCTGACCTTCACACATTTCCATTGCTAAAATGACAACTTTAGTTATCAAATTATTTTAAAACACTGTTGTCCAGCAAGGTATGGTCTAACCATTTATTTTGGATGACTCCCTACATATGAAAGCATTCCTAGGTTCCAAAAGTTTTCTAAATATGCCATATTTAAGAGCTAAGATACAATACAAGAAATTGTTTTGAAACGTAGCTTTTTTTCCAAAAATAAAATATACTTTTCGTGTATCCATTTCTATTTATGCTAAGAACGCTAAAAAAATTCAAAAATGCAGAAAATGAGAGAGGATCTCATACGACCAAATGTCTGGCTTTTTTTGACGAAGTTTTTTCGAACCAATTTTCGGGAGTCTATTATTACTATCGCTATTAGTCTGCTTACTCGTATTTTGATCTTAAAGGAGTCAACAAAACTTAAAAATTTTAGAGAGAAAAATGTTTGGTTCTTGAATTTAAGGAAATAGGTGCATTTAAGTACATAGTTTCTTTAAAAAATTTAATTAAAACAAATTAAGGTAAAGAAATAAGTTGGGAGGAAACAGTTGTGTGGCACTCACAAATTATACGTTTCAGAATCTCTTTTCACTTCTCAAGAGATTCAAAGCTTGTATATCAATAGATATGACCCGTTTATTATGTTTTTCAATTAGCCATTAGTTTAACAAAAGTATCACTTTTGCTGTTTTTGGGACATTTATAAAGGGTGTCCCAAAATTAACGCAAGATTTGAATTAAATAGAAAACGCCGTTTTTAGTCTTTTTATAGTTATATTTTTATTGACTCGTAAAGTACATAGGATAGGGTTATGTATGGAATAACACATCGGACAAATGGCCTCCATGGCTTTGCATACACATGCGCACTCTTTTGTTGAAATTTTCCATGACCATTCTGCATAAATGTGGCTGAATTTCGTTGATGCAGCGTTGAATCTCCTTCTTTAATGCACGGGTGGTTGTGGGCTTGTTGACATAGACTTGTGATTTCAAATAACCCCATAAAAAGAAGTCTAATGGTGTTAAATCACACGATCTAGGAGGCCAATTTTGATCACCGAAACGAGAGAGTACACGACCTGGAAATGTCTCATGCAGTAATTGAATTGTTTCACGGGCTGTATGACATGTGGCACCGAAGACACGTTGTTCTATCGTGTAACGCTCCATTTTTAACAACCTTCTACTGTTAGCTGTCAAATTGCTTTTTTTTCAGGGTTGCCAACACTTCACTGCACAAATAGCGGCAAATTCAAATCTTGCGTTAATTTTGGGACACCCTTTATTATTAAAATTCGTGTTTAAATATAAGTTCTAGAGCATCCAAAGCAAATTCACTTCAAAAGTAGATTCATTTAATTTTTTAAGATCTTTTAAGATCTTTTGTATTCAACAGAAAACCAATTTTGTAATAAATAAATTGCACGACTGCGTCGCTAGAACTTGCTAATTTCTTCCAAAAAGTCTGTTTAAAAATATTTCCTATATTTTAAGATTTAAAAATGTACCTAAAAAATAAGTTTTTCTCAAAAATTTAAATGCCATTTTATTTGTCAAAAAATCTAGATTAACTTAATTTTGTTTTCGAAAATCATTTTAAATTTAAAATTTTGTCTTAAAAATATTTTTGGTAAGCACTTAATAAAGAGCTTATAAATATATGTACATTTTACATTTAAATTTCGTCAACAAATGTTGATCCCTTTCTGAGATATCGAGTTTTGTAAACAAAATTAATGATTTTTTTTAAATAAAAAAAAATACATTTTTGATCATAAAAAATCATTGATCATCAAAAAGAGCTAGCACAGAAAGAGACGATTAGTGAAATCGGTCCATTAGTTCTTGAGAAAACTTAAAAACAAAATAAAGGTTTTTGAGGGGTACCCTTCTGTAGCAATACCAAAATATGTTTTTCTTGTAGAAATAAGCTAAATTAAGAACACAAAATTTAGAAAAAGTTTTAGAAAAATCACATGTTTTAACCAACAAATTTGTATGGGGACTGCTGTTATTTTTCGTATTAATAAAATGAAAAAAAACGCCTTACGCTAACCGGCTGAAGACCTTAATTTCAATCAACACAATTGTTTGGACTGCAGGAGCGAGGAAAGACAGACAGACGGATGGAATCGGGGTACCCAGTTTTTTCGACTTCTCTACCGTCGTAATGTCATATTTGATTAAAAGCTCGAGTTCGAAATTGTTTACTAAAGCAAAACTTGTCATATCGTTCCTGCATATAATATGTCGCCAGTAAAAATCATTTCAATGTTCACTATTTATGTGTGTCAAAAAAATTTAATAATAAAATTGAAGGCTAGTTTAAGGAATTTAAAGGCAACTTAACATAAAATTGATGATCTTTAATTCAAAGTTTCTTCTTAAGAACCTGAATATTTGCTCTTTTTCTTAGAAACAATTTTTATGAAAATAAATTAAAAGCATTACTAAAGCTTTTTCAAATTCTAAATTGAGTGAAAACAAAAATTTTAGTTGTTTTTGACAGCAAACCACTTTTTGCTGAATGTCGTTAAATTACTAATAAATCTTTAGATGAAATCTTTACTTATACAACTTGACTGTATAAGCTTTATGGCTCATGTGACCCCCCCCTGGTACGTCAGTTGGTCAAAAGTTGATGAATTTGTGCTGCGTTTTTGGAATAGGCTGAATTTCCGATTCATATTATGTTCTTGGTCCAGTCCTCAGTTAAAAGTAGTACTTTTAGCAACAAAGTTTAAGGAAGTAAAATACAAATGTTGTTTTCATATACAAAAAATAAAAATGAGGCTGGGATGCGACCCACACTGATAACTTCCCATCCTGTCTGTCGATTTGTGTTGCTTAAAAGTTTGTGTATATATATATACTATTTTTTGTAGATTTTATTTTTTATGAAAAAACGGACTGTTGGATTTTTATAAAAAAACTAGCGGCCCGGTACGTGCTTCGCTACGTATAAAGCATAGTAATAAAAAAAAAGATTATTAAGTTCATTGAAAAACACGATTCCTCCAAATTGACAGCACAAACGTGAAGTGTTTGCCCTTGGGCCTTATTTATGAACATCGCAAATGATAAACGCACAGGATATTGTAATCTTTTGAATTCAAATGTCATATCAGTTGGAATCATAGGGATGCGCGGTATCAAACACACTTCTCCTTTTGATTTACCAGTTAAGATTGTAGCTTCAATCAAATTTTTCAATAACTTTTTCACTGCCAATCTGGTGCCATTACACAGTTTTGGTGGATTAATATTTCTAACAATTGTTAGTCGCAGAACTTTTGCCATAGCAGAATTTCCCGAAATATTGCAAGTTGGAGTTTCAATCACCTGTACTGTACATGCAATGACAATTTTAATGCAAAGTGTGCGGTCCGACCACCTTCTAATAATCAGCAATTACCGAAGATTCAAGTGCCAATGCAATTATCTGTTCCGATCGAATAGTCCCTAAAATCAATGATACTTGCCTGTACCACCAGGTGCATCTAAGAAATATAATCCACCTGCATTATTGGAAACGGCTTGCATGATTGTGTCATATACATGTTTTTGTTGAATATTCAATTTGGTGCTATTACAATTTTGTGATTATCAGATGGCACACGATCAAGAGCAATTTTGAACAATTCAACTAATGCTATATTCTGATGGAAAAACCTTTGTAGCTGACGAATAATTTCTCGTCGTCCAATTCACGATTTTCATTACCAATAAAATAAATTTGCAAAAATTGATGATCAGCGTCAGGGTATGCCAATAACGAACCAGCTTGATGATAAATTTGGCCCTGAACCTGTAACATGTATGCAATTTTAGGTAGATGTTAAATCAGAATTTTTAAGACTTTATGATTCAGATTGCTATAAACATGGGACAATCCTGTTGAGGTACTTACCTTAAAAGTCGGCATAAAATCATCTCTAATAATTTTAGTAGCATCAAAAGAAGTCATTTGAAATGCCGAATATTGTATTGTTGAATATTACTCAAAAACTGCTTCGACGTGTAAGATGTCCCAAAAATAAATGAATACAATGGTTCGGGTGGAGTCCGATACATTGGAGTCCATCATTCCAATGTATCCCGTACATACTATAATCAATTTGATTATTTTAATTAAAAGCGGCACGCAGCATTTCATCCAAAACAGCACGACGTAGGTATTCGTGATCGCCGTGCAAGATCTGTGCAGTACGTTCACGCTGCGATGCATTGGCTTGTGAGCGTTCACCTGTAGTCTGAGATCGTCTTAATAAAACCACTTGATTTGCATTACGCGTTCGCCGGCCTATGTTTGGTCGTCTTGCTCGTGGCATTTTACCTTCACTCAACAATATTTTGAAAAATATAAACACAACAAAGCAATAATTATCGCTGATAAAATGAAATGACATATGATGACATAAAATTTGTTTGACAGAACTAACGTCACTTTTTTTGCCTTCGATTGTTTTGCCAAAGGTTCAAATTGCCTTCTAAGTATTAGTACAAATTGTTTGTATATGGGAGTATTGAAAGATGTTGATTTTACACTTGTTCAAGACTATTTGTAAAATTTTCTCTACGTACAAAGCTTCTCTGGACTTCCACGAATAATTCAACACCAAAATTAGCCAAATCGGTAAAGGCATTGTTGAGTTATAACATTACAACGAAAAGTGGCATTCATTTTTATATATATACATAGATTACTGAATATCGAAAACAATATTTTCTGTGAAATAAAAAAAGTTTGAAGCCAATATTTGTAATTTTTGAAACGCTATTTGAGCCGAAAGTAAATTTTTAAAAGTTTTAGTATTGTTTTTTTTTTGTTTTTATTTTTTGTAAAAAAAAACTGTTAATTCGATTTTTCTCAAAATTTTATAGAATGTTGAAAACAATATTTCTTATAAGATAAAAAAAAGTTTAAAGCCTTAATATTAAGTTTTTGAAAAGATATTTGAGTCGAAATTGAATTTTTACCAACTATGAGTAATGTTTTTTTTAGGATTTTATTTTTTATAAAAAAAACTGTCAATTAGATTTTTCTCAAAATTTTATCAGATGTTGTCGTTGCACAAAATTGTTTTGGAGATGAAATCATGTTTTAGTCGTAAAATTTTCGAGGTGACAAATTTTTTTTTCATTTTTTTTGATTTATAAAAAAAACCGTTAATTGGATTTTTTCCAAAAATGTAATTGTTTTGTATCACGTTAATATAAAAATTAATATAAAATTTAATTCAAGTCTCTAGCGTCATTATATCATGAGATATTTTGGTTTAACCAAAATTTTCACCTTTTTTTTAAACTGCTATGGTAAAAAACCCACCCACGCAATTTTCTTGAGAGCGCTTTCTGCATCTTTCTGCCTTATTATCTGTATAAAAAAAATTTATTTGAAGTCGATATCTCTTCTGGTACTTGAGCTATGGACGACGAAAAAAACGTCGCGAACGTACGGACGTACGGACCTACGGACATACGGATATACGGACATACGGACGTACGAACGTACGTACACACGCACGCACAGACATCTTTCTAAAAATCTTTTATTTCGACTCTAGGGACCTTGAAACGTCGAGAAATGTCAAAATTTGCAATTTGACAAATCGGACCCATTACAATAACTTCCTATGGGAAGTTAATAATTCAAAATATAATGGGGGTCATATCAATTAACGCAATACGATTAGTTTTGAATTGAAGGAAATTCCTACGAAAAAGCAAAAAATTATCTCCCAGGGGGGGTCATGACCACTACGACACAACCCCCCCCCTCCCCTGGATCTGCCATTGGTTATAGAGTTTGTAGAGACAAAGTCCAGAGATTTGATAGCAGCCTGACTATCTGAGAAAATACGGATATCAGATGTTGATATCACGTTTTCTTTAAGCCAGGTATAAGGCTGTTAAACTAGCCATCTTTGCTGATAGAATTTCCGGACTTGGCGGCTTTAATGGCAGTGTTTAAGTTCTTCTTTTAGACACCCCCAGGGTAGATTTTTTTTGTCATGACTTGATCTCATGTTTGCATGAAGGCTTAAGTTGCGTTAATGTTCATTATGGGTCCCTGGTGCTCTGTCAGGTAGAGATTTTAGAGTCCATTGTACCTGGGGTCCTTAATAGTGTATTTGGAGGGGAGTGGTTCTGTGGGAGTCCAATATAGACCTTAAATTTATTGGTTGGTACTTCAGATGGATCTTTCAAGGAATCACAACTATTAGGGTTCTTATGTGTAGAGTCTTGGGTAGGAGGTTGAAGTGTGATAGGTTTCATCCTGACCCTGCTGCGAAAATGGCGCTTTTTATGTTATTTTCTCTCCTTAATAAGGGGACCAACACTTGAGATTAATTTTAACTTTACCATTTAGAGTTCATTGATGTTCAAATGGTAGACATATGCATTCAAGAGGACATAAGCGTCCACAGCTTTTTCGCAAAACCCACCTTTGTTTATCAACTCCTACTCTCACCTCCCTGCGGTGAACATCGGAGGCCTAGTACCTCAACTGCAGATTGGATTCTAACCCCAGTGGAAAGTTGTTGGGGGAAGCAAATGAGAGAGGGGGAGAGAGGGGGAAAGAGGTGTTTCCACTAAGCACCTCTCCTTTCATCCAGGAAGCATTGGAGGAATTCCAATGAACGAATGAAGACACCAAAGACGTATTCTTGGACAGGACAAGACAAGACAAGACAAGAGCAGTGCCCTGGCTATGACATTAAAATTGTCTTTTAACGCCAACTTAGGAAGAGAAGACATCTTTGGTGGCACAATCGGGAGATACAGCCTGCACGAGACCACCTCCGTCAACGGATTCAGGCTGATCGATTTCGCTGCTGGGCGAGACGTTCTGGTAGCTAGTACGCAGTTCACAAATCGTGATATCCACAAGGGAATATGGATATCTCCTGATCAATCAACTGTCAAACAGATTGACCACATTGCACGACGCACGACACTTCTCCAGAATACAGGGTGTCCGAACATTCCGAGGGGCGAACATTGACTCGGACCACTACCCCGTCGTAACCAAGGTACAGCTACGGAAGTCCTATGCCGCCTGCATTAAGCATTGAAAACCAGTGGCAACCTTGCTTTGCAGCCACCAGAGATGCCGCCTTTGAAGTGCTAGGTTTCACACGACCACCACAGCGAAACCCCTGGTTTGACGACGAATGCCGGCAAGCGCACGCAGCTAAGCAACAGGCATACAAAACGGCGCTGCACCAGAAGGACCAGAGCTGCTCGCGAGAGAGGAGAGAGGAAGACCGGCTTCTTAGATGGAACAAAATTGAGCATGATAAGCGCGCGATCGAGGAAATAGAGGGTGTCACAACAGGAATGAGGTTCGTAAATTTTACCAAAAGGTAAAAAAAAGCTCCAAAGGGTACCAGCCACGAACCGAAGCCTGTAAGGACGATCAGGGGAACATCGTAGTAGAACCGCAGTCTATGTTGAGAATATGGAAAGACTACTTCTTCAAATTATATAACGGCGATGAAGAACCGAATTCCGCTGTAAGGGAGATAGAACCACTGAACCGAGGTGACGCAGATCAACAATTCCGCCTATCCGACGTCAACGAAGTGAAAATGGCTATATCTAAACTGAAGTAAAGCTGCTGAAGCTGACGGCATCGCTGAAGAATTATTCAAAGCAGCAGGCGATGACTTGGTAGGGAGCATGCAAAACATGGTCGGAAGAAAGCATGCCCGATGAGTGGAATCTCAGCATAGTTTGTCGAATACATAAGAAAGGAGACCCTCTCTAAATTGCGCCAACTACAGAGGTATCAGTCTCCTGAACATTGAATATAAGATCCTCTCTGCCGTTTTATGTGAACGTCTGAAGCCGTTCGTCAACAACCTGATAGGTCCTATAATCGGTTTGACTTCAGAACAGGAAAGTCCACCATTGACCAAATATTCACATTACGGTTGATCGTGAAAAAAACCCAGGAACTTCAAATCGATACCCACAATCTCTTTATCGATTTTAAGGCCGCGTATGACAGTATCTATATAGGAAAGAGCTCTACAGAGCAATGTTTAGTTTTGGCATCCCTGTAAAGCCTGGATCATATCAAAGAAAGATGAGAGCGTCTTAGTATGGTTCGAGAACTGGAGAGTGTAGGAGAAGATGCAACGACGGATTTTACGGGCTGTACAGGGACACCGACCTGGTTAAAAGAATAAAAGTCTAACGACTTAAATGGCTGGGTCATGTAGAGCTAATGGACATCAGATCTTCAGTCCGTAAGGTCTTCTCCACCCAGCTGCGCACTCAGGTTAGTGAATTCCCATGCTATGATCTGACATTCTGCTTATATCGGATGGGAACCTGGTGAAGAAAGTGTGATTATGTTTCTAAGTGAGATCCCTTGGATATTTGTCAACAAACGATTATGCACTTTCTTGGGGCTAGGCAAATCTACAGCTCGACACCACCTCTGGAGCTAAATTTTTGAGGAAAATGATTGACACTTACCAATTGACAAAGTACTTTGATGTTCCAAGGTTCATGAGAACCGTTTTCTAACGATCTAAAGAGAATGAACCATCGACCCTGTCAACACTTAAATTTAAGATGGAAGTGTGTTGGAAGCGTTATGACAATTTTGTAATTATAATTTCAATCGAAAATGTCTACGGGATATACATATGTATGTACATACAAATTACAGCTTTCTACTCATTTGACAAAACGTAAAAATAATATTACACAAAACTGTTCTTAAGTTTACTTTTCCTTCCGACATTAAGGAAACTCAAAATATGTTGAACGAGAAATTCATAATTTTCCATTTAAAAAAAATCATTTTCCTTCTCCTAAACAGAAAATTAATATTAATCAAAACATTGTAGTTTCATATATGTTACCGGAAACTTTGTAAGTGTCGTGTTTAAAGCTACCTTTATTATAAATCAGATATTAATAATTGATCACGTAAAAAAGTTCATTTACTTAGCGGTCTTAAACTAAATTATCTAATAGTATACAATACAGGGTGTTTATTAATTCTTCAAATATATTTAAGAGCATTCTTGGCGGCTTTTCTTGAGAGTACTCTCGGCGATATGCACGTTGAGACCTTTATTTTGAGAAGACAAACAGTCTTTTCAATAACCTTCATATGCATTTGAAAACTATTCAGTTTCGGTCTTAATTGATCCAGTTTGTAGCCTGTTTCTGAAAAGCTATACATTTTTTATTTGGATCATTTTTGTATGACCGTTAAATTAGTAAAAATTAAAAATAATAATGCATAGAATATCATAGATTTGTCTTTTGAGGGTTTTCATTTTAAAAGCGAAAAAAACACCCTGTAAGTAGATATAGTAACTGCTCGAATTATTTCATGTTCATTTTGTTTATCCATAAAATCGATTAAGTGTTTAACGTCCATAAAACAACAGTGTCTAAAATTAATTGATAGTTTTCTTTAACTGGAAAATCGTATAAAAACGTGAACTAATGTGTCAGTTTGAGCAAAATGCAAAGTGTTGAATACGTTGAATCTGAGAACATCTGGCGAGCTCCAGATGTCAAAATTGGAAGTTTCAGCCTTGGTGCGGTTATTTTGGAAAAACTCAAACACAGCGATCCGGAAAAAATATTAGAAGTTCATCACGAAAGTGGCACACATTTCACGGTGAGGGAGATCCGTGAAAAAACAATAACTGTTGCTCAAAATCTCTTAAATTTGGGTGTGAAAAAGAACGATAGAGTTGTTTTTATCACTTTGTTGAACTTAAAAATAACACCGCTTACGTATGCCTGCTACACAATTGGTGCACCAGTCTGTTTCTTCGAGATAAATCTTCTACAAGGTTTGTTTTGACTCTCTAACACCCAATTTCAGAAGTGAAGTTAAACAAATTTGAAATTGTTATTTCAGAACATGTTCCCGCTTATTTCGAAATTCTCGATCCTTCTGTAATATTCTATGAAGAACGATTCAAGTCTATGGTCACAGAAGGTTTGAAAGATCTTAATCTAACGAATCTGAGACATGTGCTCACTTTGGACGGTGAACAAAATCCTGTTGATGAGTTACTCTTTAAACCAACTGTTGATATTGAAAGCTTTCAAGCTCCTGACATTGGAGATCTAAGGACGCTACCAGCTTTATTAGCATTTACATCCGCAAGTACTGGCATTTCAAAAATTGTTATGAATTCTCATGCTTTAGTCAAACTTAATGCCCTAAAAAAATTCGATGCAAATCCTGAAACCGTGATTCTAATTCTACATGATATCCGTTGGATTGGACCGCAAATCTTTATGATGCAACCTGGTCTTCTTGGGATTAAGAGAATTTACAGCTCAACACCTTACATGGAACTGACTGGTGAATGTGTAAGGACAATGATTGACACACACAAGGTTACGATTTATTCTGGAGTTCCCAGTTTTATGAGAATTGCATACGAGGCAGCAGAACAATCTAAGGAGAAGAACCCTTCGACACTCTCTTCACTAAAGTTCGTTTATACTGTTGGTGAATATCTTGACGAAGCATTGGAAAAATATTTTACAAAAATAACGCCACATTGTAAGGTCGTAAAGTGTTATGGAATGTCGGAGCTGGCTGGCTCAATTGCTACAACGGAACAAATCATCACCCAAAAAAATGTGAATGGTGGGGTTTTAAGAAATGGCTACATGATAAAACTCATTGATGGTGATGGAAACTCTCTTGGGCCAAATCAAATAGGAATAGTTTGTATCAAAACAGCGTACCCGTTTTTGGGGTATCTGAAAAACGATCTGGCCAACAAGGAATCTTTCATCGAAGGAGGTTGGTTCAACACAGGAGACATAGGAGTTGTGGATTCGGATAAATTGTTGAATATTTTCGCCAGAGAAAAATACGTTTTACGATATACCGATGGCACCATATTTTTTCCAGATACAGTAGAAGACATCGTAAATAATTTTAATGGTGTTCACTCATCAGCACTGGTAGGAAACACTAGTGCAGAAAATCCTAAACAATATTGTGGAACAATCTTTGTAGTTCTTCAAAATTGTATTGTTAATCTAGCTGATTTCGAAAATGATTTTAGAGCTTATTTGAGAAAAGAACTAAGCAAGGAGCATCTTAAAATAATCAAGTACTTTAAAGTGATAGATGATTTACCAAAGACATATTGCTTTAAAATTGATAGGATGGCATTGAAAAAAATTGCTCATGGAGGTTGTAAAATATAACTTTATTTCAATAACTTAACGATGTCGAAATAAATGAAGACATATTTGAATAAATACATTTTGTTTATACATTTGTTGAGATTTGTCAGTTAGGAGACTATATTTGTGAGTCGAAACCGAAAAATTGATAAATTCAATAATACCGAATAATAATCAACTATTCCTTATCCACACTGAGTTTGTTTTAATAGTAATTTTCTCTTGAGAAAATATTGTTTCTAATATTCAGTAAATGTTTATAAAAATCCAACAATCAGTTTTTTTCATAAAAATTAAAGCCTACACACAATTAAAAATGAATGTTCGATTCTTGATATCACGTGAATAAATGACGGTGTTGACTTCAAAGTTATTAAACGGAGCCCTTGGGAACACCAGCGTTTATTTTGTGGATCTCAGATTTGATCCCGTCCAATACGGTCAGAAAGATAATTCCTAACGCAACGAATAATTCAATACCAAATGCATCCATTTTTAGGGAAAGGCTTGATAAATGCTGTTTTCCATCCACTCGGAAAGAGACGATAGGACAGATGAAAAAGCTTCCGCAGTGGTTTTGCCAGCGTTGAAGAACACTACTTTAAAACAATAGCAGAGATACTATTCAGGCCAGTGGTTTTCTGAATGTCAGGATTTTTAAGTTCTCTAGCAATTGTACGAGTGCGAAAGAAGATTCGTACACATTTAAGTACAGGAGGAGTCATCGAATTAACAGCAAACTGTGCTGCAAGCAAATTGGCTTTATCAGTCGAGCTTGCAAAAAGAGTGTTAATGGAAACGAGAGTCGGAACTGACAATGACGTAGTGTCATTTTCGACTCACATGTTTTAAGGCTTTCGGACGCGATCTGTGTTTCCGAAACGTGGTTCTCTCCATCTGTGAAAGATGCCACATACTCATTTAGCGGATATAAGATCTTCCGTTCTGATAGGTGCAACAGCGGAGGAGGTGTTGCTATAAGTATATGTCAAGGAAAACCTGTGGTCTCAACTACCAGCTAGACCATAGCAGGGAAATTGTGTCAGAACAAAGATCTTCATCCTTTTCTTATAACGAAAGAGTCGAGGAGCGAACTCAATCTGTTAGTTTATTTTTTTTAAGAATAGTAGGTAACAAAGAGGAAGAGGCAAACTCCCAACTTGGTGCAACGAACCAATCCTGCTAAGAGGAAATAAAAAAAAAATGCAGCAGAAAACCAAAGGCGTGACGTCAGACCATAAGACCTCAGAGAGTGACGACTCTGGGAGCCCCGATTACGTCTCAGAGGGAGGAGAAGGGCAGTTTAGGTCTCCGAAATATAGGAACAAGATCCTATCGGAGCCAGAACCGTCAGCAAATAAATCGTTGGAGGTGGAGGTGGACCAAATCCTCCAAGAAGAAAATTAACTGATGGAGGCCCTGCAATCTAAACAGGCAGCCATCAGTAAATTTGAAGACAGCTTGAGAAAACTAAAGGAGGAAATGGAGCCACTCCTCAGCCAACTTAAGCTAAAGCAGGAAGCGCGCCGACAGCAATAGGCAGCGCAACGGCAACTGCAACAAAAACAACAACAGCAAAAACAACAGTAACAACAACCACAACCCAAGCCCGCTACCAAAAACACAGGAGCGGAGCAAAATAAAAAGACACCAGCAGCAGTGGCCCAATGTCTGATGGCCCATCGACTTCGGCTAAGGCCAAACAACAGAGCAACAACAACAGCTACAACCAAAGCAGCAGGAGCAGCAGAAACTGCAGCAGAAGCAGCAGCAGAAGCAGCAGCAACAGCAGCAACACCAGAAACAACCACAGCCAAAGAAGGAGAAAGTGCTATCAATTAGGACCTACAGGGTTGACCTACAGGACTTACAGGATTTGACCCAGCTCAAGTGTGTCCTTTGTGGAAACCAAGGGCACCCGGCTAACTATAGGGGTTGCCCTAAGGTCCAACAAATGAAACAAAAACAGGCCAGTCAAAGAGCCGAAGGAAGTCGAACAGTTCGACAGGCTCCAACACAAAAATTCGTGGATCCCAAATTCTCTTACGCCCAAATAGTTTCAGGGAATGGGAACACGAGACAGGCTCCACCAACGGTTGTCCCAAAGGCCCCGTGCCTAAGGCACCAGAGGTGCAGCCTGACATTGCAGCCTTGTTGGTCAACTTACAGGGCTGCAAAGTCAGATGAAGGAGCAAGGCAAAAGGGTAGATTATCTCTACTCTTTGTTGCCTCGCCTGACGCAGTTAAGACCATAATGGGCGCGCTGCCGGAGACGCGTCTAAAAGTCCTAGCTGTGAATGTAAATTCACTGATTAGGATGGAACGATGAGCCAACATGTTCCAATTGTTGAAAGACTACAGTCCCGATGTGTTTATGGCTAGCGAAACCAAGCTAAACCACAAACACAAATTGACTCATAAAAATTACAATATTGTAAGAAGCGACGAAGGTGATTTGAACGCAAAACATGAAGATTGGGGAAATCAACATAGTAATCCCAGAAGTAACCATTTTTTTAATTTGATGAATCTTTACAGCGTTGAATATGGCGTCGACCTGCTGGGTACTGAAAAGCCATCGTATCCAAGAAGCGGCGCCTTTCTGGATATTTTGCTGTACGACACAAGACTGACAGTTATAGACAAAGTGGGTAATCACCCTTGAAACTGCTTACAGACAGTGGAGTACGACAGTGATCACTGCGGACTGGCTGCTGTAATGCAGATTCCGAACGAACGCGTGGAGTTGGAGGAGTACGTTGCAACGCATTCTTACAATTACAGTAAGATGCGCTGGCCTCGTTTCACCAACGCCCTAGCGAGAGAACTTCGTTCGAGTGACATAGCCCCACCAAACAACAGAAACCTGACAAATACAGAAATTGACCAACATTTACAACAGATGGACGAAACAATAAAACGAACGATGGAACGGACAATACCAAATTACAAAGAACGGGCCCAAATGGACGCTTACAGAAACGCGACAATTGACGCACTACGTAGGCACAAGAGTGGCTTACTGACAAGACTCAAAAACTTGTACAGACGAGTTACAGACCCACACGACTTGGAGGTTAGGACACTGAAGTCGTCAATAAAAAATGTCAATCTGTTGATTAAGGAGAACTACAGGTTATCAATTAACAAGTCCGATCAGTTAATTCCAATGACCCTAGTATGGTACCTAAAATCAACAAGATATTCAGGAAAAAGAACGACAATGACCTTCCGTGTCTGAAACTCCAAAGAACTGAAGAGAACAGAGACGTACTCATGACAGCGCAAATAGATCCAGAAGAAGCCATCTTTGACGATGACTTTTATATAATTGAAGATCCGAAGGAAAAAGTGGAGGCGGTGGGAGCTGCTTTCCAGCAAGTGAACAAGGTGAATGTTAGCATTCGCCCCAACCACGACCTGGAAAACAGAGCCCTACTTAATCACTTTTACCTTCGAAATGATATAACACATTGGCGATCTGAGAACCGCGGTTTTATGCGGTTCGATGACGATTCCTTGGCAAATGCCATAATCGCCGAGCAAACGGGACCAAGTCCCTTGTTAGTGACGAAGGTTGAGCTTCAGCTCATCTTCAACTCAATAAAAAATAAAAAGTCAGCAGGTGTCGATGGTATATCCAACGTTGTACTAAGACATTTACCAATGGAGGCAATTGACATTTACACCACACTCTTCAATAATGCACTGAATAATGCAAATTATCCAGTGCATTGGAAGACCGCTGTGGTTCATCCTCTCCCGAAAAAGGGAAAGGACAACTCCAACCCGTCAAATCTTCGGTCGATAAGTCTTCTTCCGAGCATCAGCAACGTTTTCGAAAAAATCATCAATAGAGCTCTGACTAAGTGGGCTGCGGACAACAAAATAATTCCGGATAAACAATTCGGGTTCAAGGCGGGTCATGACACAATTCATGCTGCGTCTAAACTTGTTTCTGATATCCAATGGAATAAAACAAAACAACAATGCACAGGTGCTGTTCTGGTTGATTTGGAAAAGGCCCTTGACACCGTATGGTTAGAGGGTCTTTACCTAAAACTGAGCAGGCTTGGCATAAGCAAACCATTGTTGTATATGCTTTATGATATGCTTAACGGTAGAAAGTTTGTTGTCAAAAGTGGCAACGTAACTTCTACCACAACATTCTTAATTAAAAATGGTCTTCAATAGGGAGCGGTGAATTCGCCGATTCTCTTCAGCATTTACACCAGCGATCTGATAGGTACTCTTACAAAGGCAATTGCGTACGTCGACGATCTAATTGCGTACAGAACGGCCCGAAAAGTTGAGGTTATTAGAATTCTCTTGCAGCGTGATTTCGACAAGATTCAACGATATTGCGACGACTGGAAACTGAAAATAAATGTCCAGAAGTCGGAGACAATTCTGTTCCGGACTCCGTTGGCTGGGGCCACGAGGGATACGTGCAAGAATTGGCGCAAGATGGTCATCGTTGATCTTCACGGGCAGCCATTAGCGAGCAAAAGTGTAGTGAAGTACCTCGGTATCTGGTTAGATCAGTATTTATATTTCGACAGACATATAAATGCTGCTCTGACCAGGGCCAGAGGAGCCTTCGCTCTGACGAAACGGCTGTTTTTTAGCAGTCGGCTTGACCCGAGAGTGAAGGTAATTTGCTACATGGCCCTCATACGGCCGATGATCGTTTATGGTTGTCCTGTGTGGTTCAACGTTGCCCCTTCCCAAATGGAGAAGTTTCGGATGTTCGAGCGGCAGTGTTTACGACGCTGTACCGGCTTATATCGAACAGCCGAATCTTCTTACGTGCATTACTATTCCAAAGAGGTCCTATACAACGGGTCTCGAATTAACATAATTGACAATTTCGTGATAAACCTACCAACAATTTAATTTTCGGGGCGTTCTATCCGAACGACGAGTATTTTGAGAGTGCACGCTTGAGCGGCTTCATTCCACCAGAGGCATTCCTCTTATTAGACAGATGCGGTCTGATACAGGATAGATTGGCAGTTCCGCTAATCTACCACGTCAGACGACGAACCGTGGATAGGCGACTCCTGTACAATCGGGACGTCATGGCACAAGGCGGAGCAGAGCTCCTTCGGTCCAGTAGGGCTGTGTCCGAACGGGACCGAACTGAAAGGGTGAAGCAGGAGAACCAGTTTTGGTGGCTTCAATCGGCACTTGGTAGTGGGTAGTCGGGATAGGGTTTAAAGTGTCGTTCTTGCGTGTTCCGTTTGGTCAGGCTTCCGCCCCAGAAAACTACCAAAAACTCATGACTGATTTATTAGAAGGCTGTGAAAATACATAGGTTTCGATGGATGACGTTTTAATTCATGCTCCTGATGTCAAAGCATTAAATGTTCTTACAAAGAAAGTGCTTAAAAAGCTTGATGAAGCAGGAATAAAATTAAATAAAAAAATGCATATTTGCTACTACAAAAGCACGCTTTTTAGGCCACATCATCACATCAGATGGAATTGTAGCAGATCCCGAAAAGATTGAGTCAATAAAAAACTTAAAGCAACCGAAAAATAAAACCGAACTTCAAAGATTACTTGGTATGGCAACTTACTTAGGTAATGCGACAACTTCTTAAAAAAGACACTCAATGGCAGTGGGGTGCAGAACAAGAAGAATCCTTCAATAAGCTTAAGTCGTCTCTGTCAAAATCACTATTAAGATATTATGATCCGAATTTTCCAGTAAAACTTCAAGTAGATGCCAGCCAGTCGAGGGGAGGTGCCGTATTGCTACAAGATAACCAGCCAGTGGCGTATACATCGAAAGCGCTAACAGAAAGACTGAAATTAGCTCCTCAGATCGAAAAAGAAGCGCTTGTGATCAAATTTGCATGTGAAAAGTTCCATGACCTAATATTCGGAAAGCCTCTTACAATCGAAAGTGACCATAAACCTCTGGAAACGATTTTTAAGAAGCCTATACACAGCGCTCCCATGCGTTTACAAAAAATCATGCTCCAAGTTCTTCAGTATCAACCAAATGTAGTTTATTTGAAAGGCAAAGATATACCTGTCGCAGACACACTCAGCCGTGACTGTCACAACCCAAAAAACACAGAAAAAGATGACGAGCTAGAAGTGCATGTTCTACAATTAACAGATATAACAAAAAAACGACTACAAGAAGCAACAAAGAATGACAAAAATCTACAAAATGTTTTGCAATACGTAAATTCTGAGTGGTCTGATACAATTCAACATGTTCCGAACGAGATTAAAAATTATTGGACGTTTCGAGAATCGCTCAGCAGC
Source organism: Eupeodes latifasciatus (assembly GCA_920104205.1). Classification (NCBI taxonomy): domain Eukaryota; kingdom Metazoa; phylum Arthropoda; class Insecta; order Diptera; family Syrphidae; genus Eupeodes; species Eupeodes latifasciatus. The sequence continues at coordinate 385,141,873 of OV049924.1, read as the reverse complement.
AATGATGGTGATGATGGATGGTACTCTTCAAAGGATCCAAAGTCGTCGTTCCAGATGACATGAAGAAGGAGATGATGCATAAAGTCCACCAAGGTCATTTTGGCATTGATCGGACACTCAACAGTGCACGCGAACAACTTTTTTGGATCAAGATGACCGAAATCACAAAATACGTTGAATCCTGCAGTATTTGTCAAAGCCAACAGCGTTCTCAACCGAAAGAGCCAATTATTATCAAAAAGATTCCTGAGCTGCCCTGGGAGATAATAATTGCAGTAGATATATCGGTTACTTTGATTTTGTTAAGTTAAAGCAATCATCCAGCGCAGAAGTCATACTCCAACTGAAAAACATGTTTGCCGTCCATGGGATACCGCTTATCTTGGAATCGGACAATGGTCCCCAATTTTCCTCCAAAGAGTTTAAAGCGTTTGCCAAAAAATGGGACTCATCAGACCTCAAGCCCTAAGTATCCAAAATCCAACGGTCTTGCCGAGAGGTTCGTCCAGGTGGCAAAATTCCTACTTTAAAAGTGCCACAAAGACCAGTCAGACGTTTATCTTGCTCTACTCAACTACCGCAACACACTCGAAGCAACAATTTGTTACCGCCCAATCAACGTTTGATGAGCCGAAGAACCAGAACAAATATACCATCCAGTGAACAATCGCTTAAACCTAAGGTTGTACAAAACGTACAACACAACCTCATTGAAGCCCGGAACAGAAGCAAGTTCTATGCTGATAACGGAAGTCACCAAAAACAACCACGGTTGCCAGTTTGGTCTTTTACGACCAAATTTGGTAATTATTTTCTCACTTGGTCGCATGGTCATTTTTTATTCCATTTGGTCCCTTTTTTAAGAAATTGAAAAAAATAACTCGACTCTATTCCTTTTATATTCTCAAAAATAAAATACATACCTAAATAATTTTGGGAAAAATTCAATTATCATAAAACCGCTTAAAATGAATATTGTTTTCAAAATTTAAGTTAGTTCATTTATAACTTGATGTTACTTTCTCACAGCTCAGCTGCAGAGGAATTTTTTTGAATTAACTTTGATAAAAACGAAAGGCAGACTTAATTTGGGTACCATTAATAATGTAATGCTGTCCAAAGAGCGTCAAGATGACAAAAATAACCATAGCGTTTGGTCTGCAAAAACATTTTTTTGAATTAATTTTATATTTATTTTTTATTTAGCGATAGTATTCAATCGGCGCAGGGACATAAGGCCCAGGGACATAAGGCCCAACATTTTTATTTGGGGCTTATGTCCCACCTGAGTGGGACATAAAGCCGAAATTTAATTTGGGCCCTAAGTCCCACTCGGGTGGGACATAAGCCCCAAATAAAAATGTTGGGGCTAATGTCCCACTTAACAAGAATCACCAAATGACAAAACTTGGAGCACTTCAATACCGCAAGACTTTGTTACCTTTTGTTTTTATTAACTCATATAATTTAGCAGTACTTTACATACCCTAAGCGGAGCAACGGAGTTGCGTGAGCGGGTGTGACCCCGAAAAAGGGAGTTAAAATCCTGAGAACCCGCGAAGCGGTCCACCCTCAGGTGCTTTTATTGAAAGAAGTTGTTGATATAGGCGCCTGCCTGGCGACTTTACATACCCTAAGCGGAGCAACGGAGTTGCGTGAGCAGGTGTGACCCCGAAAAAGGGAGTTAAAATCCTGAGATCCCGCAAATAATGTTGAAAATAAACTTTTTTGTTTTTCCTAATTTTTGTATTATCACCGTATCAAAAAATTATTGTTCATTGTATTGAAATACAAAAACTTTATATTCATTTTTGGCTCTGCAAAAATTTGGGGACAATGTCCCAAATTTGGGACTTAGGTCTTACTTGGGTGGGACTTAGGGCCCAAATTAAATTTCGGCTTTATGTCCCACTCGGGTGGGACATATGTAAGTCCTAAAAAAAAATTTGGGCGTTATGTCCCTGGGCCTTATGTCCCTACGCCTATTCGATCTCCTGACTCATTCCATCTCCTGACATAATGTCAACATATTGTGATCTTAAAAAAAATGAGACGGGAGTGCGTCCCAAACTAATAACTTCACATCCCGTCTGCCGATTTGTCTTGCTTATAAGGTTTGTAGGCTTTCGTGATTTGCTAGTTGTTAGTTAAATTATTCTAAAAAAAATTAAAAATTACCAACAATATTTTGAGTATGATGAAATATGTACATAGTTTGATTTCAATATCTGTTCTTGTTAACGAGATTTTTAGTCGAAAAGCAATTTCTACCAAATTTTCGTACCATTTGCGTAGGTAGGTACTATTTTTTGTAGTTTTTAATTTTTGTATGAAAAAAATTAACTGTTAGATTTTTATGCACAATGTACGGAATGTCGGAAACAGTATTTTCTGTGAGATAAAATTTGCTTGAAGCCAATATTTTTTTAATTTTTGAAGAGATACTTGAGTCGAAAGTAAATTTTTACCAAGTTTTACTATTGTTTTTTTAAGGTTTTTATTTTTTGGAAAAAAATGTCAATTCGATTTTCTCAAAATTTTACCAGATGTCAAAAACGTTATTCTTCCCGAATGTACGTACACACGCACGCACAGACATCTTTTTAAAAATCTTTTATTTAGACTCTAGGAACCTTGAAACGTCGAGAAATGACAAAATTTTCAATTCCAGAAATCGGACCGATTACAATATGGGTAGTTAAAAGCCATAATTTATTTTGGTCCTTTTTTAGTACGATTGGTCATTTTTATTTTCAGCTTTGGTCATGCAATTTTTTTTCAAGTGGCAACCGTGAAAACAAACCTTGCAACCCGGTGAAAAAATCCGCATTCAACAACCTAATCGAAACCGGATCTCTGGCACTGTTGTAAAACCAGCTAACACACCACGTTCGTATATGGTACAAACAGACGATGGATCAATCTATCGTAGAAACAGCAGTCATTTGCATAAGACCAGAGCCACCATCGTTCCTGAAAAAGATGTAATGATCGATCCAACAGCTGATAAGACAACAACAAATAGTTCCACAAGTTATGTTGAACCAGCTCCAACGAACACCTTAGGGTCTAAACCATATGTCACCAGGTCTGGAAGAACAGTGAAACCTGTTGTAAGATACAATACATGCAACAAAATTTGATTTCTTTTGATGTTTTTATAAAACTTGAATTTCATATTATTTTTTTTTTCGTTAACCTTTATATTTTAAACTTTTATTTTTGGAAAATGTTAAAAGGAAATAACTTTTATTTTTGAAATACACAATAAAATACGAATAAAAAAAAAAAAAAAAAAAAAAAAAAAAAAAAAAAAAACAATAAACAAAAAATGAATTAAATAATTAAATTCCAATTTGAAATATTTTATTTAAATCTTTTATAAGATTTGTATTATTTGTATTATAAAGGGTGTCCCAAAATTAACGCAAGATTTGAATTAAATAGAAAACGCCGTTTTTAGTCTTTTGATAGTTATATTTTTATTGACTCGTAAAGTACATAGCATAGGGTTATGTATGGAATAACACATCGGACAAATGGCCTCCACGGCTTTGCATGCACATGCGAACTCTTTTGTTGAAATTTTCAATGACCATTCTGCATAAATGTGGCTGAATTTCGTTGATGCAGCGTTGAATCTCCTCCTTTAATGCACGGGTGGTTGTGGGCTTGTTGACATAGACTTGTGATTTCAAATAACCCCATAAAAAGAAGTCTAATGGTGTTAAATCACACGATCTAGGAGGCCAATTTTGATCACCGAAACGAGAGAGTACACGACCTGGAAATGTCTCATGCAGTAATTGAATTGTTTCACGGGCTGTATGACATGTGGCACCGTCTTGTTGAAACCACATATTGGACACATCAATATAATCCAATTTTGGCAGAAAAAACTGTGTAATCATGTCGCGATATCGAGCACCAGTAACAATCACTGCTTGACCAGCATCATTTTCAAAAAAATATGGCCCAATTATGCCTCCAGCCCAAAATCCACACCATACAGTCACGCGTTGTGGATGCATTTGTTTTTCGACAATCACATGTGGGTTCTCCGAACCCCAAATGCGGCAATTTTGGCGATTGACAAAGCCATCAAGATGAAAATGTGCTTCATCGCTTAGGATGATTTTGCTCGAAAAATCAGGGTCCATTTGTTGATGTTCAATAATCCATTCAACGAACTCTTTTCTCTGTCCATGGTCATTAGGCTTCAATTGTTGTGTTAATTGAATTTTGTAAGCATGAAGACACAGATCTTTGGTGAGTATACGCTGTAGAGAGGTTCTTGAAATTTGCAATTCTTGTCCACGACGTCGAATTGAGGTTCCTGGATTGTCAGCAACACTCTCACGCACTGCTTCGACATTCACATTTGAACGGCTTGTTTTTGGACGACCAGTGTGTTTGGCGTCTCCAACGGATCCAGTCTCCATGAATTTTTCAATTAATCTCTTCACAGTTGACGAAGTTAAAACACTATTCCGACCATATTTTGTATGAAATTTTCGAACTGCAGCCGCCAAGCTTTCACTATTTTTGAAATATTCTTTAATAATGAAGACACGTTGTTCTCTCGTGTAACGCTCCATTTTTAATAACCCTATACTGTTAGCTGTCAAATTGCTTTTTTTTCAGGGTTGCCAACACTTCACTGCACAAATGGCGGCAAATTCGAATCTTGCGTTAATTTTGGGACACCCTTTATTATGCTATTCAAACTAAAATTATAAAAAGGGAGATGTAACAATACCATACCATATCATACTATGTACTATTATATTACATAAATGGTAACACTTAGCCTATGTACTATGTTATAGGACATGACATACACATTTAATAAAGTCAGTTGATTTATGATTATCATCCGTCGTTGACTTATCATTTATCTCGTATCACAGCACTCTTGTTGAAAAACCCGATACATACTATATTTTTGAACATTTATTTATTATTTGAGTTCACCGTTATGAAAATTTGCTAATTATTTTTAATTTTAATCGAAAATGTCTACGGGATATACAAACATACTTTTTAATTACTCAACAAAAAGGTAAACATGATAATGTATAAAACCGTTCTTAAGTTAACTTTGCCTTCCGACATTAGAGAAACTCATAATAAATAAAATATGTTGAACAAACAATTCATATTTTTCTATTCATTCATTAAAAAGAGAAACAAAAATTTAATGTACTCCATAAATGTTAACAAAATTAGTTAAACAAAAATGATTAAAATTCATTAAACCGTTTTATACAAATTATAAAACATATTTATTATTATTGAGCTAAGAACGTTGCGTTGGTACTGTCGATAAATTTTAAATATTCTAACAAAAATATTTATAAAATTAATACAAAAATCATTTTTCTACTCCTAAACTGAAAATTATGGTTTAACAAAAGGTACAGCTGTTTACAATGTTCAAAATTTTAGTTTAAAATGTATGGGAAACTTTTTAAGTGTCGTGTTTAAAGCTACCTTTTTATAAATCAGATATCAATAATTGATCACTTAATTACGTAAGCGTATCTATAGAAATCAAGAACACGTAAGAAAGAAAAACTAAATTATCTAATAGTATACAAGGTGTTTATTAATTTTTCAAATATATTTAAGAGCATTCTTGGGGGCTTTTCTTGAGAGTTCCCTCTACGATATGCACGGTAAATATATTCCATAAGCATCGTTGAGACCTTTATTTTGAGAAGAGAAACAGTCTTTGCAATTACCTTCATATGCATTTGAAAACTATTCAGTTTCGGTCTTGATTTATCCAGTTTGTAGCCTCTTTCTGAAAAGCTATACATTTTTTATTTGGATCATTTTTGTATGATCGTTAAATTAGTAAAAATTAAAAATAATAATACATTGAAGATCATAGATTTGTCTTTTGGGGTTTTTCGTTTTAATTGCAAAAAAAACACCCTGTAGGTATAGTAACTGCTCGAATTATTTCATGTTAATTTTGTTTATCCATAAAACCGATTAAAGTGTTAGTGTCTAAAATAAATTGATAGTTTTCTTTAACTGGAAAATCGTATAAAAACGTGAACTAATGTGTCAGTTTAAGCAAAATGCAAAGTGTTGAATACGTTAAATCTCAGAAAATCTGGCGAGCTCCAGATCTCAAAATTGGAAGTTCAAGCCTTGGTGCGGTTATTTTGGAAAAACTCAAACACAGTGATCCGGAAAAAATATATGAAGTTCATCACGACAGTGGCACAAATGTCACGGTGAAGGAGATTCGTGATCAAACAATAACTGCAGCTCAAAATCTCTTGAATTTGGGTGTGAAAAAGAACGATAGAGTTGTGTTCTTCACTTGGTTGAACTTGAAAATAACACCGCTTACGTTTGCCTGCTACACTATTGGTTCACCGGTGTGTTTCTTCGAAACCAATCTGGAAAAAGGTTTGGGTTTATTCTCTAACACCAAAGTTCAGAATTTATAAATTTTTGTTAAATGCTTTATTTTAGAACACATACCTGCCTACCTTGAAACGCTCGATCCTTCTGTAATAATCTACGAAGAAAGATTCAAATCCATGATCACAGAAGGTTTAAAAAACCTAAATCTAGCGAATCTGAGACATGTGCTCACTTTGGACGGTGAACAAAACTCTGTTGATGAGTTACTCTTTGGACCAGTCGTTGATATTGAATCCTTCCATGCTCCTGACATTGGAGACCCAAGGACTCTACCGGCAATCTTGGCATTCACATCAGGAAGCACCGGTCTACCAAAAATTATAATGAATTCCCACGCTATGGTCAGGCATAGTGCCTATAATTATTGGCAGGCAAAACCAGACAGTGTGGTTATGGTTCTAAGTGAAATCCGTTGGTGTTGTCAACAAACGGCTATGATTCAACCTGCCTTTCTTGGAGCTAAGCGAATTTACAGCTCAGCACCACTACCGCAACTGACTGGTGAAATTGTGAGAAATATTATTGACACGCATCAAGTCACGCATTATTTCGATGTTCCAATATTTATGAGAACTGTATACGAAGCAGTAGAACGATATAAAAAGAAAGACCCATCAACGCTTTCTACACTGAAATTTGCTTGGATTGGTGGTGAAAGTGATGGAGGAGTATTGGAAGCTTATATTTCAAAAATAACGCCCCATTGTAAGGTCGTAAATTGTTATGGAATAACCGAAGTGGCTGGTGTAATTTGTTCTACTGAAAAAATCGCCAGAACCAAAAATTGTGTGAATGGTGGTGTTTTGAACAATGGTTTCATGATAAAACTCATGGACGATGATGGAAACACTCTTGGGCCAAATCAAATTGGACGAGTTTATGTGAAAGCAGCTGCCCCATTCTTAGGATATCTGAAAAACTATCAAGCAAACAAGGAAACTTTCATTGATGAAGATTGGTACAATTCGGGAGACTTGGGAATTGTGGATTCAGAAAATTTACTACATATTTTCACAAGGGAAAAGTATACTTTGAAATATGCTGATGGCAAAATTCTTATTCCAAATTCAGTTGAAGAAATTGTTAATAATTTTGAAATGGTTTATTCTTCCGCTCTGGTGGGGAATCCTAGTGCAGAGAATCCCAAACAATATTGTGGAACAATCTTTGTAGTTCTCAAAAGTGGTAGCATAAATTCAGCTGATTTCGAAAATACTTTCAGAGTTTATTTGAGGAAAAAATTAAGTAAGGAGCAACTAGAAATTATCACGTATTTCAAAGTGATAGATGATTTACCAAAAACATCTTGCTTCAAAGTTGATAGAATGGCCTTGAAAAAGATTGTTGGGGGTATTAAAATATAATTTAATTTTTAAATGTATATACATAAAATGTATGTTTATAATAAGGAATGTTATTCGACTTTCAGGTATTTTTGAAGTTCGAAATAGTTTTATTTTATTTTGAAAATACGTTTGTTAAAGAAACCTCAAACGTTTTCGTCAAATATCCCTTCCTACCGATCGAAACTCACAAAAAGGGAAAAAATCCCTAATTTTGAAACATTCTTTATTGTTGCTCGCTCGTATTAGTGTATTAGCATGATGGTACGTTTCCTATTGTCTTCCACAATAAACGGGCTATAATTTGTCTAACAAAGAGTTCCTGAGATTAGCGAGTTCAAACAAATAATAATGTCTTTAGCTTTATAATATAAGTATACATTTTTCATTTAGCTTTGTAATATACATAAGTATAAATTTTTCATTTATCCTTATCTGAAGGAACATTTAATAAAATATGGAAAAAAAAACTTTTAGCAACTTATAAGAAAGTGCCGAAAGGTTTGGTAAAAAACTATCGACCAATTCCCAAACTTTCTCATATCCCAAACATTTTTAAAACTCCCCCAGTTTTTTTTTTTTTTTTGAAGCTCTCTAAGTACCTAAGCACTTCAAGGTTTTAATAAAGAGCAGATCCACCACCACAAACCTTGTAGAATTGGTTTGATGAAGTTGATAATAATCTCCACTGACTTTAGCAAACCGTTTAGTCTTTAAACTTTCTAACTTAGGTTTTGAACGCTTCTTACTTCTTACCTTCATACTCTTGAATATTGTGTCCGGTTCAGGTCCTGACGTTTCAATTCTATTCACTTCTGGTGGCCCCAAAGTTAGTCATATCTTTTCTTATAATTAAGGAAATTGAATTATGTTCTCAAAAACCCCTTTACGCTGACGCTACGAAATTTGTTGCTTCAAATAGATCTCGACAATTATTCAACATACTCTACCAAAAATTACAGACAATGAATATTTCCCGTAAATGCATTCAAAAATTTCCCGTCTTGACTTTCTTCATAATCATTCCATACTGTTATTAGAGATCTTGACCTTTTATGTGACCGTGAACTTGAATTTGTTCTCCATATTGATGAACTATTCATATAGCAAATATATTGGATTTTGTGAAGCGATGGTCTCTAGAATGTTCTTACCTCTCCGGATTGGTCTCAAAAATAGAAATCATCCAACACCGGATCCTTCGTTTTACACTTCAATACCTTAAATTTGAAAGTTTCTTAATCTTACACCCTTATTATGACCGTCTCCTACCATTGATCCTCAACGCGTTACAAAAACCGCAGAGAAATCGCTGACACATACTTTTTATATATCAGATTTTCGCTGACTTTTAATCAGGGGGAGGTTACACTCTTAACATAACGACGAGCTTATACTCACCGCTTAAAAATGTTCTTTAATTTTCTGTAAAAGGAAGTTAACAAAACTTAAATAACATAATGTGTACCTACGAGTATCTTAACCTTAAATGTACACATTTGAAGGTTTGAAACTTAGCTTTTTTTAAAGAATATATTCTTTTTGTTGCCATTCCTATTAATGCGAAAAACACTACAAAATTTCAAAAACCTAGAAAATGGGAAAGATTCTGATATCAAGAATATTTTTTTCGTACTTCATTTTCGGGAGTCTATTATTACTATCGCTATCAGTCTGCTTACTCGCAGATTGGAGCTGATGCTAGAAAATAATTTGGTCTTAAAGGAGTCAACAAAACTTCAAAATTGTAGAGAGAAAAATGTTTGGTTCTTGAATTTAAGGATATATAGGTGTATTTAAGTACGTTATTTCTCTGATTATTAAATTAAAACAAATTAAGGTACCTAAACAAAAAATTTAGGAATAAACTTTTGTGTGGCAGTCACAAATTACTCCTTTCAGAATCTCTTTTCACTTCAGTTCTCAAGAGATTCAAACCTTTTATATTAATAGATATGAAACGTGCATTTTGTTTTTCAATAAGCCATTAGTTTAACAAATGTTATTTATATTCTTGAAATTCATGTTTAAATCTCATTTCTAGAACATTTAAACAAATTCACTTCAAAAAGTAGATTTCTAAAAATTTTTTAAGATCTTAAAAGTTTTATCTACAGAAAAAAAATTTGCAAAGAAATATAATGAACGAATATTTCATATGTTTTAAGTTTATCTCAAAAATTTAAATGCCATTGTATTTCTCAAAAAACCTAGATAAACTTATTTGTTTTTTCGAAAATCATTAGACCGGTTATTTAAAATTAATTTTTATGTATACAATTTTTAAATTTTGTGTTTCAAATATTTTTGGTATGCAGTTATTTAGTGCTTATAAATATACATTTTACATTTAAATTTCGTTAAAAAATGTTCACCCCTTTCTGGGATTATCATGTTTTGTAAAAAAAATTATTATTTTTTTAAAAACAAAAAAAAAATAATGACATTTTTGATCATCAAAAATCATCATCAATTTGAAAATTTGATCATCGACGAGAGCTTCCACTGAAAGAGAAGATTATTGAAATCGGTCGATTAGTTCTTGAGAAAATTTAAAAACAAAATACCGGTTTTATGAGGGGTACCCTTCTGGAGCAATACCAAAATATGTTTTTCTTGTAGAAAGAAGCCGAATTAAGAAAAAAAAAATAGAAAAAGTTTTAAAAAAATCTATCGGTTCATTTTTGAAAAAAAAAAAAATAGAATTTTCGATTCTAAACCAAAAAATTTGTATGGGGTCTGCTGTTATTTTTCGTATTAAAATAAAAATAAATTCGGTGGCGCAACAGTCCGTAGAGAACCAGGGCCTAGTGACTTACAACTCTCAACCATTCCTCTGTGTGTCAATGCCTCGCAAGAGGTAGTACCCGTGAAAACTCTTTTTTTAATTAAGGTGGCACAGGCAGGGATTGAACCCTAGACCTCTCGCATGACAGTCCAACGCACTAACCGTCATGCCACGGGTACTTTTCGTATTAAGAAAATGAAAAATAACCGACTTAAGCTAATCGGCTGCAAACCTTAGTTTCAATCGGCACAATGGTTTAGGCCAGAGGTCGCCAAGTAGTTTGAAGTGGGGTCCAGGTAAACATTTAAATCGAGGTCCAGAAAAAAAAATTAAAAAAGTTTTGTAGTTTTTATTTTGCTTCATTTAAGTAACTGTAATATTAAAAAAAATACAACGAAGGTCTTGAGCCAGTTTTTTTATAGTTTGGTTCACGCGGGGAGCAGTAAATGCGAAGAGTATCATCAAGGAGGGAGTCTGATAACCTCGAACGATATATGTTCTTCAAAAAATTCATTTTTGAGAAAGACGAAAAGCGGACACGGTTTGTATTAAGTCGCATATTAATTTCCCATTTTCTTGTAACTAGATGTGAAACTCATTTAAATATTTCAGAACATCTTTTAGAAAAGCCAAAGCTAGTACAATTGCGCTCTTTTGTTATGAACTCCAAGTGCTTCCTTCGTATCCAAGGTTTGCAAGAAGGAGATAACTTTATTGCAGTGGGAAATAATATAAACAAATATATAGCTCCGAACTTATTGAGTGAAATTTATTGAATGAATATTATGTAATTTAGAAAAAAAATTAAAATATAAACAATTGAACAAAAGCTAATGTAATTTAATTGAACATAGTGTTTTATAAACAAGTAGTTTGATGTTATCTTTAACACCCTTCCTCAAACGCATTGTACTCCAGCTTTTGTTCTGAATTTCTCGATTTTTGAAGAAGACAGTGGCTTGGTAAACAAATCGGCTATAATTTCTTCACTGGGACAGTAAGTGCATATAATATGATTTTTATCAACGTGGTCCTTGACGAAATGAATTTTAGTGTCGATATGCTTTTTTTTTTTTTTTTATAATTAGCGAACACTAAAAGGGTTTTTTTATACCTTTAATATGCCAAAGACACAGTGTGAGCATTAGGAAAGAAGGGAAGGGTTGGATAGGAGGTGTCGGTGTACATTGATTTTGAACTCCTGAACATTGCAATGATAGGGAAAGATAGAGCGTGGCAAGGCGTTCCACATTCGCGTAGTACGGCTAAAAAATGAATCTCTGTACTTCATAGTACGGCCGAAGTTGGGCTCAAGGGTAAACTGATGGGCATTCCTAGAAGCGCGAGTATTACGGTTAAATTGTTTAAGGGGAGGAATGCAACTGGCTATTTCACTAGAGCATAGTCCGTTAAAATAACGGTAAAAAAGGGTTAGACAAGAAACCTTGCGTCGATGTTCGAGTGACGTAAACGAGTTGATGATGTTAATGTCACCAATCATTTTAAAAGCTCTACTTTGAATACTGTCCAAAAGGCTTAAATAAGTTACTGGAGCACCAGCCCAGAGATGAGAGTTATATTCAAGTTTCGGACGTATATAAGTTTTGTAGATTGTAGCCAGATCAGACGGAGAGAAAAATTTCTTGCAACGTCTCAAAAAACCTAGACATCTTGCGGCATTTTTGGCAACATCGCGTATGTGATCACTCCACAAAAGGTGGTTGTTGATGCACATTCCGAGGATGTCGAGATTTTCCGTTTCGTTTATGCAAGTGCCACTCATAGAGAGTGCCAAAGAGAGTTTATCTCGCTTTAACGATGCAAGACAGCATTGCGTTTTCGAAGCATTAAATTCCACACGATTTTTTATTCCCCATTGTACAATGCTGTGTAGGTCGGAATTTAATGAGCTAATCATATTTTGTCGTTGCAGTTCCACATCCGAAGAGGAGGGTTGTGAGTCTGGAAACGAATATGAAAAGCTAAGAGTGCTATCGCCAGCGAAACAATGTATTGGATTAGAAGTAACAGACAGGAGATTATTTATAAAAATGAGGAAGAGGGTCGGAGACAAAACGGAGCCCTGGGGAACACCAGCATTTATTTTATGGGTTTCAGACTTGCTTGGTCCTGTTGCTTAGTTTCTGCTCTTTTATTAAACGTAGACAACTCTGGTTATCTTCAAATATGACGGTTGGTGAAGTTTGTCGAAATTTAATATCATCGAGTAGCTCACGAATCCAGATAGCTTCCTTGCATGCATCGGATAATGCAATAAACTCGGCTTCTGTGGAGGAAAATGACACACATGTTTGCTTTTTGCAACTCCAACTTATGGTTCCACCATTGATCTGAAAGATAAAACCAGAATTAGATTTTCTATCTAGCCTATCTTCTGCCCAATTCGCATCGGCGCGGCGTAACCTATCAAATTTTTGTCTTTTGCTGACATATTACTTAATTTTAAAGAAAAATCTATTGTGCCTTTTAAGTATTTTAAGACACGTTTAATTTCAGTCCAATCTTCTTGGTTAGGGCAGCTTACTTTTCTTGCCAAAATGGAAACGGAAGCTGCAATATCAGGTCTTGAATTCACACTCAAATATAAGAGAGAACCTATTAATTTTTGGTAATTTGTATTATTCAAAAGATTCTCTGATTGAGTTTTTCCATATCCATATTCGAGAGGGAATTTAGATATCTTTGAATTATCAAATCCAAAATCTTGTAATAAATGTTAAAATTTAAATGTTGGTCTTGAAAGACTTCCATGCCTAAATAACAATGAACTCCTCCAAGGTTGCTTACTTCAAACTTTGTTTTGAGTAAACTCTCAACTTCATCAATCTTGGTTTGATTAGAACTTGCAACTAAAATGTTATCGACGTAAATTAATACATATGTCTGGCCTTCCTCGTTCGAGCATTTTACGTAAAGGCATGGTTCTGCTTTGCTTTGAATATAACCCCCATTTACGTTGACATTATGTAGTGTTTTATTCCAAACATGGGCTGCCTGTTTCAATCCATACAAGCTTTTTTTTTAGCTTGCAAACGTACTTAGTGTTCCCTTCCTCAAAACCAGGAGGTTGTTTCATATAAATGGTTTCATTTAAATCTGAGTTGAGGAACGCTGACTTAATATCCATATGGCAAACTTTCATATCCTTAGAACCAGCTATGGACAATAATGTTCGTAGAGTAGTTTGTCGAACAACAGGAGCGAATACCTCATCATAGTCGTATTCGTACTTCTGACTAAACCCACGGGCGACCAAGGGTTTTTTTCCAAAAATATTAAGCTCGATATTTTTGGAAAAAACCCTTAACATGACGCTTGATTTTGTAAGTCCACTTACAACCAACAATGTTGACACCTTCTGGAGGAATAGTCAAATCCCAAGTGCCATTTTTCTTCAAAGCACTTATTTCCTCTTTCATAGCAATTGTCCACTCACTTCGTTGATAGCATACAATCGCTTCGTTGTAAGATTTAGGTTCTACTGTGGATGAATCTGATGTTGAAGCTTTAAATCCTAGTCGATCGGGGGGTGGCCTTTGTTTGACCTTTCTGACCTACGAACAAGACCCTCATCCTCTAGATTTGGTATTTCTGTTGTGTTCCCGGAACTGTCAGAGTCTATCTTGGCATCTAAATCTAGACTATGGAATGAAGTATCGTCTTCTAAAACTAGTTGTTGTTCTTGCGTGCTATTGTCCTTATCGTCATGGTCATTTGAAGATTTCTTGCGAAGAATTCAAAATCTATATCAGAATGGTGATATACCTCTGGCTCAATCTTGTTAGTCATTTCAGTGTCTTTTATAAATTTAACGTCTATGCTTATTGTTATTCTCTTTGTTTGTATGTCCACTAAACGATATCCCTTCGAATTTTCATCATACCCAACAAACGTTAAGACTTGGGCTTTTGAATCTAGCTTTCTACGGATCTATTTAGGAATCAAACAGTAAGCTTTTGAACCAAAAATTTGTAGATGGCTTATGTTTGGTTTTCTACCTTCCCAAAGTTCGAATGGAGTACCTAGAGGGAATTGAACTGGATACCAAGACATTTTGTAAATAATTCGCTGTCATAAGCACTTCTCCCCAAAACACATTTGTCATTTTTGCTTCAGCCAACAAACAACGAGCCATTTCCACAAGCGACCTATTTTTCCTCTCGGCGACACCGTTTTGTTGTGGAGAATAGGGTACTGTGTATACTGATGACGAATCCCTTTGTTCTCAAGATAATGTTTGAGATTTGTCGAGGTGTATTCCCCGCCATTATCAGAACGAATAGTAGAAGAATATCTACAGAACTTGTTTTTGAGTAGCTCGAGATAAATTTTGAGTTTGTCGAAAACTTCGGATTTATCGTGAAGTAAATACACTACTGTGAAGCGGCTATAATCGTCTATGAAGGTAAGAAAATATCGTTTTTTACCTGGTGTCATCGTTTGCATAGGACCGCAAATGTCCGTGTGAACTAAATCTAACACATGCTTGGATTTTGATTCAGACTGTTTATTAAACGGCTTCCTACTCATTTTACATTGAATGCTAATCTCGCAAGTTTTTCTTACACCACAATCAGTAATATGAAAATCGCTTACCGTCTTTCCATGTTGCATCATTTTCACTGCATCAATATCCCGATGACCAAAGATTTTGTGCCAATAGTGCTGACAATTCTGTGACATACATTCCACAAACAGGGCCTTTGCATTGGAAGGTTGACGTAGTCGGAACAGCCCTTTGGATGAATCAGCTACCCCAATTTCTTTTCCGGTCAATGTCTGGATACTGCAACTTGCGTCAGAGAATAGTAGTTTGAAACCCATCTTTAGCATTTTTGTGACAGAAAGAAGATTTCCATGAAACGAAGGAATGAATAATACATCCTTCACGTCGACGATTGCCTTTTCACCTTTGCTGTTGAAAATATCGGGTGATTTTTTTGAGGTTAGGATTTTCATGCATTAGTATTTGACAGATCACGCGGGATTTCAGACATGGTGTCAAAGAGAAAGATGCTCAGTATGCTTTGACATTTCATCATGAATAGACTTACTAACGAGCAACGCTTGCAAATCATTGAATTTTATTACCAAAATCAGTGTTCGGTTCGAAATGTGTTTCGCGCTTTACGCAAATTTTATGCGTTTTTTTTTAAAAAAAAGTTCTCAAGCTCGTAAAAAATCATACAAAAATACAAAACAAATTGTCTCCTAGGGGAGTCATGACCCCTACGAACCCTCCCCCTGGATGCGCCATCTGGTTCAGCTGACTTCTTCTATCTCTACAACTCGTTTTCTTTCAACACCACCGCCGATAACCTCAGGAACCAATTAAATGGACCTGTATGCTCTGGTTGGCCAATTGAATCCAAATTCATTTGGTTTCAACATCAGAGCGTACTATTTCAAACTCCTTTTGGTCCACCCCATTCAAGTTAACTTTAAACCCCAACTAAAATTGAAAATTGAAGAAACGAAAATTACAATACAGTTAGGTACCTATACATAAATTCTAATATTCTTGACGCTTAAACAAAATTTTAAGAATTAACTTAGGTATATTTTACTACCACCAACAATCTTTTTCAATGCCATCGTATCAACTTTGTAGCAAGTTGTTTTTGGTAGATCATCTAGCACTTTAGAATACTTAATTACTTCTAGTTCTTCCTTGGTTCATTCTTTTCTCAAATAAGCTCTGAAACGATTTTCCAAAATCTGCTGAATTTAGATTTCCACCTTCGAGAACTACAAAGATTGTTCCACAATATTTGTTGGGATTCTCTACACTGGGGCTTCCTACCAGAGCTGACGAATGTACACCATCGAAATTATTGACGATTTCTTCAACTTCAACTTCTTTAGCATATTTTTCTCTGATGAAAATATTCAACAATTTATCCGAATACACTATTTTAATGTCTCCTGTATTTAGCCAACCTCCTTCAATTAATAATGATAGCCAGATCGTTTTTAAGATACCCCCCCCCCCCAAAAAGGGGGCAGCTGTTTTAACTCAAACTCGTCCAGTTTGATTGGTTCCATTGTCATCCATGAGTTTTATCATGAAACCATTTTTCAAAATACCACCGCTCACATTTTTTCTGCTGCTGACAAATTCCGACGTAGCAAACGAACCAGCTACTTCAGTCAATCCATAACACCTTACGACCACGGTTGCCACTTGAAAAAAAATTGCATGACCAAAGCTGAAAATAAAAATGACCAATCGTACTAAAAAAGGACAAAAATAATTTGTGTCCGCAATGGCTTTTAACTACCCATAGAAAGTTTTTGTAATCGGTCCGATTTCTTGAATTGAAAATTTTGACATTTCTCGACGTTTCAAGGTTCCTAGAGTCTAAATAAAAGATTTTTAGAGAGATGTCTGTGCGTGCGTGTTTACGTACGTTCGGGAAGAATAACATTTTTGACATCTGGTAAAATTTTGAGAAAATCGAATTGACAATTTTTTACAACAAATAAAAACTTTAAAAAAACAATAGTAAAATTTGGTAAAAATTTACTTTCGACTCAAGTATTTCTTCAAAAATTAAAAAAATATTGGCTTTAAGCTAATTTTATTTCACAGAAAATATATTTCCGTAAATTGTGCATAAAAATCCAACAGTCAGTTTTATTCATAAAAAATTAAAATCTAGAAAAAAAAGTACGCAAATTCTTCGAAAATTTGGTAAAAACTGGTTTTCTACTGAAAATCTCGTTAACAAGAACAGATATTGAAATCAAACTATTTCATCATACTGAAAATATTGTTGGTAATTTTTAATTTTTTTTAGAATAATTCAACTAACAACTAGGAAATCACGAAAGCCCACTTAATTTTTAAGCAAGACAAATCGGCAGACGGGATGTGAAGTTATCAGTGTGGGACGCACCCCAGCCTCTTTTTTTAAGAACACAA
Organism: Eupeodes latifasciatus; assembly: GCA_920104205.1. Classification (NCBI taxonomy): domain Eukaryota; kingdom Metazoa; phylum Arthropoda; class Insecta; order Diptera; family Syrphidae; genus Eupeodes; species Eupeodes latifasciatus. Next base: position 385,124,352 of record OV049924.1, on the reverse strand, counting down.
TATGTTAACATTATGTCAGGAGATCGAATACTATTGCTAAATAAAATTCATATAAAATTAATTCAAACAAATGTTTTTGCAGACCAAACGCTATGGTTGTTTTTGTCATCTTGACGCTCTTTGGCCAGCATTATATTATTAATGGTACCCAAAGTCTGCCTTTCATTTTTATCAAAGTTAATTCAAAAAAATTCCTCTCAGCTGCAGCTGAGCTGTGAGGAAGTAACATCAAGTTATAAACGAACTAACTTAAATTTTGAAAACAATATTCATTTAAAGCGTTTTTATGATAATTGACCTTTTCCCAAAATTCTTTAGGTATATATTTTATTTTTGAGATTATAAACGGAATAGAGTCGAGTTATTTTTTCAATTTCTTAAAAAAGGGACCAAATGGAATAAAAAATGACCAAGCGAGCAAGTGAGAAAATAATGAACAAATTTGGTCTTAAATGACCAAACTGGCAACCGTGCTTACAATGGAGCGTTATTTTTAAAATATAAGCTTCCAATACTCCTCCATCACTTTCACCACCAATCCAAGCAAACTTCAATATAGAAAGCGTTGATGGCTCCTTCTCTTTATATCGTTCTACTGCTTCGTATACAGTTCTCATAAATCTTGGAACATCGAAATAAAGCGTGACTTGATTCGTGTCAATAATATTCCTCACAAATTCACCAGTCAGTTGCAGTGGTTGTGTTGAGCTGTAAATTTGCTTAGCTCCAAGAAAGGCAGGTTGAATCATAGCCGTTTGTTGACAACACCAACGGATTTCACTAAGAACCATAACCACACTGTCTGGTTTTGCCTGCCAATAATTATAGGCACTATGCCTGACCATAGCGTGGGAATTCATTATAATTTTTGGTAGACCCGTGCTCCCTGATGTGAATCCCAAGATTGCCGGGAGAGTCCTTGGGTCTCCAATGTCAGGAGCATGGAAAGTTTTAATATCAACGAGTAGGAAACTCATCAACTGATGAATTTGGTCACCAAAGTGAGCACATGTCTCAAATTCGTTAAATTTAGGTTTTTTCAAACCTTCTATGACCATAGATTTGAATCTCTCTTCGTAGATGATCACAGAAGGATCGAGCATTTCCAGGTAGTCAAGTACGTGTTCTAAAAAAAGGATTTAACAAAAACTTATAAATTCTCAATTCAGAACTTTATTGATAGAGGTAGGTAGGTAGGTAGAAATGGCGATCTCAGGGCAGACCTAGCCTGAGATCCAATTAGCGCTGTAGTGCGCCGTTTTGATACCAAAACTCGTTTGATCTGTGATAGAAAGGAAAAGATTTATAGAGAAGCTTCATAGCGATTATGTTAGAGCCATTTTGTCGCATTGAGAAAAGAGATTAGGTCTCTAATCTTTGTCCCAGATAGCTCATTCAGTTCGTGAAAGAATGCTTTCCCAAAGCATTTCATTCTAGTGCTTGCCAAGGCAGGACATTTGCAGAGGAAATGGACTATCGTTTCACTTTCTCTTTGGTCGCCGCAACTACGGCAAAAAGTGTTGTAAGAGATACCCAACTTCTCTGCATGGACTCCAATGGGCCAGTGTCCGGTACAAACCGCAACAATCCTGGCTATGTCTTGCCTTGGCCTGCGTAGAAGATCGTTTGTACGGGTTTTATTATAGGTGGGCCATATCTTCCTAGATATAATGCAGTTGGGTAAATTGCTCCACCTTCGGTTTGATTCAGTTTGATATATGGAAAAGATTTTACCCTTCATAGCACCAAGAGGAATATTAACCATTTCCGCAAGAGAGCTATGAAGGGCCGATCCTTGTCTGGCTAACTCGTCAGCCCGTTCATTTCCCACGATACCACTATGCCCCGGAACCCAGATCAGGGTGACACCGAGGTTAATGTTCAGGCTCGCAAGCTCATCGCGACATTGCTGGACCAATTTAGATGAGAATGTAGCCGAGTTAATGGCTTTGATAGCTGCCTGACTGTCTGTGAAGATAGCCGCATTTCGGTTTTGGTTTGGGCTTTGTTTAAGTATTTTACATGCCTCCCTAATTGCCAGCATTTCAGCCTGAAAAACGCTAGCAAAGTCAGGAAGCCTAAAGGATTTAGCTACATTTAGGGACTCAGAAAAGATCCCAGAACCAACTCCGCACTCCATGACCAGAAGCCATAGAAGAGGCGAAAGGACACCACCCTGGGGTGTTCCCCTACTTACGTGTTTTGTTGCGGTTGTATTGCCTAGAGTGGCTTGAATCTTCCTACCACTGAGCATGGAGATAATCCATTCTCGAATGAAGTATTCTACACCGAACTTCACGAGCGATTCTTCTATGGATTCGGTAAGGACGTTGTTAAAAGCACCTTCTATGTCTAAGAAGGTGGCAAGAGTAAATTCTTTATAATGGATTGTTTTTTCTACAGTACGCACTACCTCATGGAGGGCAGTCTCCGTAGATTTGCCCTTAAGATAAGCATGCTGAGAGCTTTCGAGAGGTCTTCCATCTAGGATTTCTCTAATATGGTAATTAAGAATGCGCTCCAAGGTTTTAAGCACAAAAGATGTTAAGCTTATTGGTCTGAAATCCTTCGCGGATTCGTGACCACGCCTACCCACTTTCGGGATAAAAACTACCTTGACCTGTCTCCACGACATGGGCACATGTTTGAGAAGGAGGCATCCTTTGAAAATTAGTTCCAGCCATGGAGCTGCTACATCATGCAACTTTTGAAGCATAACTGGCAGTATGCCATCCATGCCTGGGGATTTATATGGAGAGAAAGTATTGATGGCCCACACAATATTTTCTCTGGTTATAACGGAATTGATTTGCTCCACATGAGCTACGTTTAGCTCTGTGGTTTCACGCGGTTCGGGGTTAACGCTCTCGCAACCCGGAAAGTGCGTCTTCATCAGTAGCTCAAGAGATTCGGCTGGAGAGGTTGTCCAGGTTCCATCAGGCTTTCTTAGGAATGAAGGATTACAATGTTCCTTCGATAAAACTTTGCAGAGCCTTGCGGAGTCCTTTATGTTTTCGATTGATTGACAGTAATCTCTCCAGCCTTGTCTTTTGGCTGATGACAGGGCTTTCTTATAAATTTTAAGAGAGTCTTTATACGGTTGGTAAAACTTATGTTTGTGGCAGATGTTGAAGATTGTCCTCGTCATTTTCCTAAGACTGGACAGTTCTTCATTCCACCAAGAAGGAAGGGTTTTACGGCTGTATTTAACTGGGCAAGAGACTCTAAAAGCTTTACTTAAAGAAGTTTCAAAGGTTTTCACCTTTGATTCAAGGTCTACTATCGATTCTGCGAGATTCGGTAAGTTGCTCAGTTTGGAATTAGCAATTTGACTGAATTTCTTCCAGTCAGTTCTTTTGGGATTTCTGTAAGGCGGAGGGTTTTTCAACTCGAAATTAATTTGAAAAAGAATCCATTTGTGATTCGAAAACGAATTCAAAGGGGAAACTCTCCAATTCTCCACTAATAAATTACGGTTGTTTACTAAAGTAACATCAAGCACATCCTCCCAACCATCATAATTTTCCGAGCTCGGAAAGACGAAAGTGGGAGTATTGCCTCTGTTACAAATGGTCATATTATGTGGAATAATAAAATCAAAAAGTGACTCACCTCGTTCGTTGGTTTCAGAGCTTCCTCAAAGGGTATGCCGAGCATTCGCGTCGCCTCCGATCAGAAGGTTTGCCTTATCAATCATAGCTTTGTTTATAATTTTGCGCACCTCCTCCGGAGGTGATGGTGCATTGTTGGCTGAGTAGAAGAGGCCAGCAGCAAACCCCGTGTATTTTTATCTTCGAATCTGACAACTGTCAGATCAGGAGTGCTAAAATTTGGACATAAAAAACCTTTTAAATGTTTCTTAGCTAAAATACAAGTTCTGGGATTACCTTGGTCTTGGTCTGCGGTTTTATAAAAGAGGTCGTATTGGTTGTCTTGGAGGCCCCGCACCTTGAGGCCGTTGATCCACGGTTCTTGGATAACGCCAATGTCGAAGTTTTCCTCCCTAAGGAAAACTCTCAGATTATCTGAAGCACACTTGGAGTGCTTCAGATTAATCTGGACGACCTTCAGCGCGTTTTTTAATTTTTATTTTTGGCTGCAGAGCTAGGGCCCGGCAACTCGCTGGGGACCTCGACTCCGCTAACAATATCGTCAACCTCGACGTTGTCATCAGCTTTGTTGGTGTCTGCTCCCTGACTCTGCAGAATTTTAATTTTGGCATTCCTTATGCCAAAACTAAGCTCATAATCGGCCTTTTCGAGAGCCCCTAGGCTTTCCTCGCTAATCCTCAGAAGGCAAGAGGCGCTGGTCTTCTGTGGTTCTTCTGCCTTAATCACAGCCCAATCGTGCATGGGGACCAGCGGATTTTGCCTCTGAAGACCGCGGATCAAATCCTGTCCGCTTGGCTTTATGCTCATGAGCGGTAACCAAATGCGAGCCTTCGGTTGTCTAGGGATTTCCTTAGCCGGGATAAGCTTGAGCTTCAAGCCCTCCCAGGCATTGCTAACCTTAGCAATGCTTTCACTAAGGAAATCCCTAGAAAACCTGTCAGCACACTTGATTACCCTATACCCCCTGAGCATCTCGCCAGAGTCAAAACTAGGGTAGGGTCGCTCACTGTTACTTATTGTGTATGAAAACACCATCTCAGAGAGCTTGCCCTCGATAGAGTTCCACACGTTCAGCAGACCTTCGCTGTTTGTGGAGAGCTCATCCACAACTGCTAGTTGGAGGTCATCCCTGACAACCTCACTAAGAGTACGCAGTTGCGCTGCTCCAGAAGATGGTGCTTTCCCAGGCTTTGTCCGGCCGTCGAGCTTGCTCTTTTTCTGAGCCGGACAGATCTCTTCCTGAGATCTGTTTCGCTTAACGGCCATTTCTCGGCTGGCCAGAAGGTTGTTGTATTCATCAACAACCTTCTGGTACTTTATTTTATCTTGGGCGTCCTTCTCATGAATCACTCCGGCCTCTTCATTCTTGGCAATCTTGGCAAGAATAAAAGAGGCCGTTTTGAAGCGGGTCTTGAGGAGAGCGCCTTCCGATGGCTTTTTTGTTCCTCGAGTTACACTGCTACTAGAGGGTTTCGGATTGGTATGCGGTTTAGGAAGTGCATTAGTGCTATGAATAGCACCGCCTATACTTCCTGTAGTTTTGGGTTGCTCACAAGCGCTGGAACTACCAGCGCTAAATGAGCTCCCCTTTACGGTCTCCTGGCTGGAGGCCAAGAGTTCATCCTCCAAGTCTGCGGATGGTTCTGTGTCAGTCAAGTCTAGTTCGTCCATTTTGTATGAGTTATTTGAATGTTGGTCCCACGAGTAGGTCGGAAAAAAAAGAGGTCAGCCCCGGCAGAGCCGATATACCGGGGTAAGGCAGAAAAATAAGACGGACCCTGCCAAGGTATCCGAATGAGCTCGTTAGCGACTGGTTTGCCCCCCAGCCTTTCATTCTTCGGCACGGATTATGTAAAACGCTCACACCACCACTGAAATTAGGGACCTCGTATCTATGGTCAAATTGCATTGCTAAAGCTTGCTACTATTAAGGAGTAGGAAACTTCAGCAATTCAACCTGACCTTAGCTGACCCCCATCTTGACAACGTACAAGACAACTGTGGTGATCATTACTGCACGGCACCCAATAGGAGGGTTTGAAACGAGGATTTTTGCCGAGCTTATTGGTAGAGAGTAAAACCAAACCTTGTTCCAGATATGTTTCGAAGAAACACACCGGTGCGTGCACCAATACCAATTGTGTAGAAGGCAAACGTAAGCGGTGTTATTTTCAAGTTCAACAAAGTGAAAAAGACAGCTCTATCGTTATTTTTCACACCCAGGTTCATGAGGTTTTACGCAACAGTTATTATTTGATGACGGATTTGACTCACGGTGACTTTTGTGTCACTATCGTGAAGAACTTCGAATATTCTTTCTGGATCACTTAGCTCAAGTTTTTCCAAAATTGCAGCACCAATGCTAAAGCTTTCAATACTAAACTCCGGAGCTCGCCAGATTTTCTGAGATTCGACGTACTTAATACTTTTCATTTTGCTGATATTGAAAAATTAAATTGGATTCACCTTACTGATGTTTTCGGCTTTGATTAGGATAACTGTATGATCAGCTTTTGACAAAGGTACGTGTGTAAAAATGACCTTTTTTAAGAAAGTAAATAGAACGAAAATAATAAAAAACTTATAAATGTTATACAGGGTGTAACGAACTGAATATGAGAATAGTCGTTTTTTAGAACGTTTAAAAACTAAGAACAATTACGAAATGAGTTTGATTGAAATCGCTTAGTACCTATACATATTAATTAATTTTTAAGCGAAATGGTAGTGCCCATCAATTTTGTTTTGCTTAAAATAACTCCGTAAATTTAGTTATTTCAAAATGCCAATAAAGTTAAAAACAGAAATTGTATATGTACAGGGTGAGTGAAAAACGACTTAGTGCAGGTGTTTTTCAAAATTTTATTAAAACAGCAATTACTCGAAAAACATTATAATTCGGAATAAACAAGTTTGAAAACTCTGATAGTTCATGACTTGGCCTCTCCCCGTATTCAGTTTGGAACATCCTCTACGACACACCCTGTATAAACATAGATGTTGATTTTCTTTATTACACTTATTAAAAAACAAAAGTGTTGTTTTATTTTCAATTAAAAATGATGCACTTATACATATTGTTAATGTTTTATGATGCGTTTATGAAGATCAAGCAATCATAACTTTTATATTCAGATAGTTTTTATCTCTTATCAATTCTCATATCAAGATTTATTAATAAAAGCATTTCTTCAATAAAATACTTTTCTTTTTATTATGGTTTTGTTTGTTTGCTTGCTTGTGTTTTTATTTGTTTGTTTGTTTGTTTCTACCCTACTCCCTTGAACCTTTTTTTGACCAGCAGCGTTAAAAGGTAAGATTAAATTTAAACTTTGTAGGCGACTCATCAATGACCAATGACAGAACCATAGAGGAAATATATTATTATCTATAGTCCCGACTTAATGGGTTTGCTCTCTTTCGGCCTACAAGTTAAATTGAGAGGATTTTGTCCATAAGGATAAGCATGTGTTAGTTGTCCCGTGCATTTCTTATGGGACTACGCCCTTATGAATGTAGTTATTATGGAATTTGTGCCCATATTGCTCAACCGCGAGGGAAAAAACTATGAGGTGAACTCAGCCGTTCAAAAAAGAGACCCGTTGAATTCAAAAATTGAAATATTAATGCAATATTTTAAGAAAAATTAATTTTGCAACTTCTTTTCAGTAAAAACTGTGCTAAAAATAATATTTGACTGCTTTTGGCAAACAAATTCTATGATTTTTATGAAAAGTTTCGCTAAAAACAGAAAAAAAAAATTGCTGAAAGTATAGGCGCACCATAGAACTGCAATGCAAACGTGGCCTAATTTCAGTTAAGCCCAGTTTTGACAAATTAACAACGAGGTGAGAATTTTGACAACTCAACAAAATGTAAACAAAACAAAATTCATTCCCAGTAATGCAAATGAAGGTAAAAGAATTTAAATCGAAAATATCAATTTATTTAAATAAAAATATATAATGAATTTATACTTAATTTAATCCTCAGATAAAGAAGAAACCAAGGAGTATGTTGCAACAAAAGAAGTGGAATTCCCCGAGAAGGAAGCCAACTAGCCAACATATCTATTTTGGAACGAAAAATCATCAGCCACGAAGAGGTACAAATTCAAGGTAAGTGCGTTCGTCACATTTATTTAAAACTCAAATTATATGAATATTATTTTGTTTTTTTTAGTTGAAATTACACTTGATGACAAAATGTTATTCCTAGGAATCAAATCGCTCTATTATGATAGGTTCTTATGTCCTCAATTCTTAACCCAACTGTAGGAATGAGAAGGGCCGGTTACAGCGAAGGGATAGATATTATATGAATATTATTTTGTTTTTTTTAGTTGAAATTACACTTGATGACAAAATGTTATTCCTAGGAATCAAATCGCTCTATTATGATAGGTTCTTATGTCCTCAATTCTTAACCCAACTGTAGGAATGAGAAGGGCCGGTTACAGCGAAGGGATAGATATTGCAGAAGACTAAAAAGCTTCGCGATGAAACCGATCTGACATGCTTTATTCGTCGAGAAGGATATTGTGCGAATGTAAATAATTCGCGCATATGCAAGCACAACTTTAAGATATTTGAATATTAATTCATTTTTTCTAATTCATTTAGTTCATTTTAAATAATAATAAATACGTTCCACAAATTGTTAAATAAGATAAAAATGTCATTTGAATGTCAAGATTATATAACGAAATTAATGGATTGTATATATTTGTGATTGTACACTAAGTCATATGATAAAATTAAAGATTATTCTAATTACAAGTTTGAACACGACAACGTCTTTTCTTTTGGAACATTTTAAACCAGCAATATTTTTCTAAAACTTTGCTAAAGTTTCTAGTCGAGAACATTTGGTCCTTCGAGAGTTTTTATTTAACGTACAAACAGTATTAGAGTTTTTTGTTTTTTCTTAATTTAAATAACAATCAGTGCAAGCAAATTTAAAGTCAATGCATTAAGTTAATGACATTTACACAAAAAAAAATTAAATATAGTGCGGTGTGTGCAGTTTAACAAACAATAAATCTTATTAAAATAAAGTATAAAAAATAAATCATTTAAACGATCCATCGTTCAATCGGAGCCCCAACAGCAACATCAACGACGACGTCAGCAGCAACATAAACGACGACGTCAGCAGCATCTTTAACCACGACGACGTCAGCAGCAATTCACCGACAAAGTCAGCATCCGTAGCCGCAGCATACAAGCAGTAAGTCGTTGCTTTTCTTGTTTGTAAAACCTGTCCCGATTTCGTTTTTTATATTACTCTGTAATTTAAATAAATTTTAAAGAAATGGAAAAATCATATACATAAGTATGGGGAATTGCAAAAGGGGTTACTTACAAAAATTATCAAAGACCTTACTAATTTCAAAAAGGCTCCGAAAGAGCGAGAACACCAGCATATGCATCGGGACGTCTTTCAAAGCTAGAAGAAGATCTAGCTACGTCCAAAGCCTATCACGAGGCAATCATTGGTGGTGGTATGCTAGAAGAATATTTAAAAAAAGATGAATTATTAGTGGTCTATGATCAAATGTATGATATTTACCTCGAATATAGGGCAGAATTGGTAGAGGCGATGGAAAAATCGAAACCACTTCTCGCAGGTGACGTGTTAGTGGGTGCTCCGCCCCCTCATTCTTCTGCATCGTCCTCACATTCGGCGATTAGACTCCCGAGGATTGATCTGCCCAAATTCGACGGTTCTTACACAAACTGGCGTGCTTTTCACGACAGATTTCAGGCTCTCGTCCATAAAAACACGAGCCTTGAGGACATCGACAAATTGCATTTCCTACAAACGTGTTTAATAGGTGATGCACATCGTTTTATGCAAAACATTGCTGTTGAGTCTGCAAGTTATGAAAAGGCATGGGAACTTTTGGAAGAGCGCTACAATCATAAACGCATTCTGGTGCACATCCAAATGCAATCGCTTTTTGGTCAACCCTCATTGACGCGAGAAACGGCATCTGGTCTCAAGGAGCTCTTGTATACAACAAGAGAATGTCTTCTCGCTCTTCAAAATTTGGAGGTTCCGATTTCTTCGTGGGATACAGTCTTGATATGGTTCCTTGTACAAAAGCTTCCTAATACAAGCCAAAAATTATGGGAGGAAAAATTAGGGAATAGCAAGGACTTACCGAAATTTGATGCGTTTTCCGAATTTTTAGAGACACGATTCCGTACGCTTGAAGTTATGGGCCAACAAGAGCTAGCTACGTCCACCAGGCACAAAGAAGAGTCATCTGTTAATTCAAGGTCACGTTTTCAACCAGCGACTTCAAAGGCTTTACATACAAAGCATGTTGTAAAGCAGCAACCTCAGAAAAGTCCGAAGCACTTTCAAACTAGCCAAGTGCTTTGCAAATTGTGCAACCAAAGCAAGCACTCCCTACGAAAATGACAGCAATTTTTGGCAATGGACAGTGTCAAACGCCGAGAAGTAGTTGGGAGAATCCGTGTTTGTGAAAATTGTCTCACATATGGGCATTCTCTCCAGGAATGCCAGAGTTTGAGCCGGTGCTATTTCTGTCAACAGAAACATCACTCGCTCCTGCATTTGCAGCACCATAATAACTCTTTTCAACCACAACAACTAGGTTCTGAACACCAGTCTCAAGTCGGAACATCAAGCCAAGGTATGCCGTCTCAACCGAGAGCTACCGGTTCTAGTTCTAACGCATTTCAGGCCTCAGTGAACCCGAATGCGCCTGAGTTCCAACCAGCTATTCATCAACAAACTCAAAACTACCACGCGTCGCACGGTGTTCGTGCCCAAACACACCAGGTGCTCCTAGTCACAGCAGTTGTCAAAGCGCGAGCCACGGATGGAAGAATTCGTTTACTACGTGCCCTGGTTGATACCGGGTCAGAAACGTCTTTCATAACAGAAGCTGCTGTTCGTCTGCTGAAGTTGGAAAAGCGACGTGCCATTGTTGAGGTATCGGGGTTGGGGTTGGTCAGCAGCGGCACAACGCAGCATACCGTCGAAGTGCATTTTGCTTCTCGCTATTCGACATTTGAAACTGCCACACAGGCTTTGGTTTTTAAGTCGCTGACTGGGCATCTCCCGGCCCAACGAGTGGTAGCCAACAATTGGAATCACCTTAAGGGTCTTTCGTTAGCAGATCCCCATCTCTACGAACCTGCTCCTATAGATTTATTATTTGGAAGTGATGTTTGCGCCCAAATACTGCTACCGGAAATAAGAAGGTCTCCGGATAACAACGGACCGATAGCGCAAAATACGCAATTAGTGTGGATCGTGTTAGGGAAAGTTCCAGAGGAAATTCCCCGGCAAATTCGAAGTTTCGTGCAGGTTACCGACCTCAGAATGCAGCTACAGAAGTTTTGGGAGATGGAAGAAACGCCGTTCCAGACACATGAAACCCTAGACAACATTGCTTGCGAAGAACATTTTGAAAAGAATACGACACGTTTACTAGACGGGCGATACCAAGTCAGATTGCCGTTAAAAGAAGGTCTTCCAGCGATGGGATCCAGCCGTCAAGGAGCTACTCGACGATTTCTCCATCTCGAGAAAAGACTCGCTGCTGATCCTAAACTTTGTGAGGACTATTCAAAGTGCATAAATGAGTACATCAAGCTCAACCACATGGAAGAAATAGATGAAGACGACACGGTTTTGGCGACCCCTTACCACTATTTTCTTCCGCATCATGCAGTTTTTAAGGAAGCGAGTTCCACAACAAAGCTGAGAGTAGTGTTTGACGCAGCTTCTAAAGCTTCGGATGGGAAATCCCTCAACGAACATCTTCTTGTAGGTCCAAAATTGCAGACCAATATCATCGATCTTGTTCTCAGATGGCGTACTCATCGAGTTACTTTTACGGCAGACATTGAAAAGATGTACCGTCAAATTTTGGTAAGTTTCCCAGACCGATACTTTCAGCTAATTTTGTGGAGGGAACAGAAATCTTCACCGATTAAAGTCTTCAAAATGAACACTGTCACGTTTGGTACAGCGAGCGCACCATATCTTGCGATTAAGGTTTTGAAGAAACTAGCTGACGATGAAAGTCAGAATTTTCCCGAAGGGGCGAAGGTTGTCCGTGAGGACATGTACGTTGATGATCTGATCAGTGGAGCAGATTCCATCGAAGAAGCGAAGAGGAAACAACATGAAGCCAAGCAGCTCTTAGCGTCTGCGGGATTCAACCTGAGAAAATGCACGAGTAACTCCAAGGCTCTCCTCGAAGACATCGCTGCCGAGGATCGAGAACTCGATTTTGAACTCCCGTTTAACACCTCAAATCATGTCAAGACACTCGGCATTAAATGGTTTCCACTTGACGACTACTTTTCGTTTCAAAATCTGCAAGTTTCACCAGGAGACATCACAAAGCGATCAATGTTGTCGACCATCGCTAAGCTGTTCGACCCACTCGGTTGGATATCACCCTGCATCATCACGGCGAAACTAATGATGCAACGCCTCTGGGAGCATGGTTGTGATTGGGACGATCCAGTTCCAACTGCCTTAAAGACGGAATGGGAAGCTTTTCAACGAGAACTTCCTTTAATCGAACAACTGCGAATTCCAAGATGGATCCAGAAAAGCCCATCTAATAAGGATGTCTAACTTCACGGATTCTGTGACGCCTCCATGAAAGCTTTCGGTGCAGTAGTCTACATTCGGGTCTTAGACACGGATAATCGAATCCTTACCAGCCTACTTCTTTCAAAAACAAAAGTAGCACCAAGTCAGCGAACCATCACGCTGCCTCGCCTGGAACTCTGTGGAGCTGTTCTTCTGTCGCAGCTACTTAGTTACACCAAGGATATCTTGGCCATCCCCGATGTCGATATCTACGCGTGGACTGACTCGATGATAGCGTTAGCTTGGATACAAGCGTCACCAGCAAAATGGACCACGTTCGTATCCAATCGTGTATCCGAAATTCAGCGGCTAATAAAGATCGACAGCTGGGGACATGTCGCAACATTGCATAACCCAGCCGATCTAGCGTCTCGAGGTGTATTTCCGGCTAAACTGGAGTCACTGGATATGTGGTGGAACGGACCTGAATTTTTAACGCGACAATGGGAATTCGATGTTCCGCATCAACCCATCGACAACGACACTGAAGAAGAAAAGAAGGATAAGAGTAAAGTGAATGTTTTAAGTATCAATATCACTCATAGCGATAGAATCTTGCAGGCTATTCACGACTTTTCCAGTTTACTCAAACTACTTAGAGTCGTCGCCACCTGTTGTCGTTTCGCAATCAAATGTCGACCTAAGCTTGGTCCTATCACAGGTCCAATCAATCCAAAAGAATTAGATGCAGCACATCAAATAGTGGTCAAGGCAGCACAGAAGGAGATGTTTGGAGACGAGATTCAACAAATTCTTGGAAATGCCAAAATTCCAAAGAATTTACTTTCGTTAAACGCATTCATTGATTCTAACGGAATCTTACGAGTCGGGGGACGTTTAGCAAACTCCCTCCTTTCCTACGATGCCCAACATCCGATACTGTTGCAGAGCAACCACCATTTTACGAGTCTGGTTGTAAGAAATGCTCACAAGCAAACTCTTCACGGCGAAATCCAGCAAATGATTAATTACATCCGACAACGATATTGGATAGGACAAATTCGGCGAAGCGTCAAGCACCAGTTGCATAAATGCCCTTCTTGCTACCGGCAAAAGGCATCTGAAATGCAACAACTGATGGGAAACTTACCTGCTGCTCGAGTACGCATATCGCGCCCATTTAGTCACATCGGTGTTGATTATGCGGGACCAATCGAGATAAAAGCTTGGAAAGCCCGTGGAGCAAAAATACTAAAAGGCTATTTCGCAGTATTTATCTGTTTGGCAACCAAAGCCATTCATCTCGAAGTAGTATCAGACTTAACCACCCAAGCATTTCTAGCAGAATTCAGACGGTTCACAGCCAGAAGAGGAAGCTGTAAGCAAATCTATAGCGACTGCGGAACTAATTTCATCGGTGCCAATAACGAACTGGCAAAAATGATGCAAGAAGCACAACACGACTGGAAGCAGGTAGCAGAACTATTGGCAAATCACGGTACAGATTGGCATTTCATTCCCCCAGCTTCTCCCCATTTCGGTGGCCTATGGGAAGCGGGTGTGAAGTCTGTCAATCACCATCTCAAACGAGTCATTGGAAGTGAGAGGCTTACCTTCGAGGAGCTCGCGACGCTTCTAGCACAAGTAGAAGCTTGTCTGAATTCGAGACCTCTATGCCCACTAACCGATAGCATCGATGATTTGAACGCGCTAACCCCAGCACATTTCTTAGTCGGAGAATCTTTGCATGCAGTAGGTACCACAAGGTGAAACCGAAACAAACATTACACATAAAGATCGATGGAAACGAGTTCAGGCATTATCTGAAGTATTTTGGAAACGATGGAATTCTGAATACTTATCTCGGCTTCAACAACGCCCGAAATGGACAAAAATCCAAGAAAGGCCGAAGGTGGGAGATTTGGTTCTATTGAAGGACGAACGACTTCCACCAACACATTGGAATATGGCGCGAATAGAAGAAACTCACAGCGGGTCAGACGGTTTGGTACGCGTTGTCACGCTCCGCACCAAGTCTGGGCAGTTTAAACAACCGATTACTAAAATTTGCCTTTTACCTTCAAACAAAACCACGGAACAAACGAGTCTTATATGAATCAAATTTAAAACCGTCAGAATCATATAAAAATCATGGCATCAAAATATAAAGTCATCAAAAAACAAAAAAAAAACGTAAACAAAAACCACATCAAATAAAATAAAATACCAATTTTAATTCTGAAAATTGAAATTTTATTCAAACTATAACACCAATAACTTAATCTTAAAATTATAAATTATAAATTAGTCGGCAACAAACAATATAGTTTAACAAAATTAAAGCATTTTGATTCAAAATATTTCAATTCGACTTAACACAAGATGGCTAACTTCAAATTCTTTAGCTTAATTCATCGCGAAAATTGTAATATCCACAACCAAAACATCAAAATTAAGTCCACAATTCAGCTTCAGCACGTCAAACGTCAGATCTAATTCACTAAATTCAAAACAAATCAAAAAAATCACAAATCATAATTAAGAACACATAAAATTATTCATTTCACCGAAATTAAATATCAAATCACTTAATTCAACGTTTCAAAACACCAAAATTAAATATTAAATTACTTAATTCCACATTTCGATTAAAACATCAATAAATATTTGCATCAAAAGAAAATATATTCTAATAATTTATCAAATAAATAATAATCGCACAATTCCACGAATTTACAAAATGTTTAAAGCACTTCCCAGTCACCACAAAATAAAATTTATTTAAATAAAACACAATTTCTACGAATTTAAAATTTGCAACACAAACACTCAACTCAAGATAATAATTTAAAAAAAATATAATGAGTAAAAACATACGACCGATACACGGCACCGCTCGGTCAAAATATGTCTACTTAAAACAAATAAAAAAAAATATAATAATAATACTAATCATTACAATAAGCGAAAACATGCGACCGATGCACGACCCCGCTCGTTTAAAATATTGCACATAATTTCTCAAGCGAAAATCAAAACATACAATTATGCGCACAATTCTCAATTACATACATACCTACATATGTGTATACCGGCATTTGCACATAAAAACGGTTAAAATAAAATCGAACGACTTACGAATTTATGATTATGTGCTCATGTTCTTATATGTAGGTAATTACACATGTCATATGTATATACGAAAACACAAATCTACGTAATTAAATTTTAAATTTTATTTAAGGAATTTTGAAATAAAATTATAATGAAAAAAAAAATAAAAGGAACTCACCCACTGTTTTAACAAAACAACACACAATAAAATCATATATGTACATATTATTTAATTCAACCGCACTTGAATTATATCGGGTGATTTTTCAAGAGCTTGAGAACTTTTTTTAAAAAAAAAACGCATAAAATTAGCAAAATCTCATCGATTATTTATTTGAAACGTTAGATTGGTCCATGACATTTACTTTTTGAAGATAATTTCATTTAAATGTTGACCGCGGCTGCGTCTTAGGTGGTCCATTCGGAAAGTCCAATTTTGGGTAACTTTTTCGAGCATTTCGGCCGGAATAGCCCGAATTTCTTCGGAAATGTTGTCTTCCAAAGCAGCTGGAATAGTTGCTGGCTTATTTGTGTAGACTTAAGACTTGACGTAGCCCCACAAAAAATAGTCTAAAGGCGTCAAATCGCATGATCTTGGTGGCCAACTTACTGGTCCATTCCTTGAGATGAATTGTTCTCCGAAGTTTTCCCTCAAAATGGCCATAGAATTGCGAGCTGTGTGGCATGTAGCGCCATCTTGTTGAAACCACATGTCAACCAAGTTCAGTTCTTCCATTTTTGGCAACAAAAAGTTTGTTAGCATTGAACGATAGCGATCGCCATTCACCGTAACGTTGCGTCCAACAGCATCTTTGAAAAAATACGGTCCAATGATTCCACCAGCGTACAAACCACACCAAACAGTGCATTTTTCGGGATGCATGGGCAGTTCTTGAACGGCTTCTGGTTGCTCTTCACTCCAAATGCGGCAATTTTGCTTATTTACGTAGCCATTCAACCAGAAATGAGCCTCATCAACAAAATTTGTCGATAAAAAAGCGCGAAACACATTTCGAACCGAACACTGATTTTGGTAATAAAATTCAATGATTTGCAAGCGTTTCTCGTTAGTAAGTCTATTCATGATGAAATGTCAAAGCATACTGAGCATCTTTCTGTTTGACACCATGTCTGAAATCCCGCGTGATCTGTCAAATACTAATGCATGAAAATCCTAACCTCAAAAAAATCACCCATTATTTCTAAAATTAAAATTGATGTAACGCATCAAAATGAAAACTAACGTTTTTTAAATTAATTAAACTAAATGAATTAATCACATTTATATCAACAAATCACAAATTTTAAACTTTATTAAATTAAATGCAGACGGAAAACAAACCCGACCGGCACACAGAACACGATATGAAATACATTGAAGAATTAAATGAGACAAAAAAAAAACACAAAATCAACAATCAGCGGTTCTTTTACTACACATACTACGTTTGTGTTACCTTACCGTAGAATATTTGTTGCTGTTGGTTTCGTTTACTGTACTTGTTGTTTTTTATTATTTTTCTAATCATATTCTCTCTCGTTGCATATTCAATGGAATTGGGTTGAAATTAGC
The DNA here is from genome assembly GCA_920104205.1 of Eupeodes latifasciatus. Classification (NCBI taxonomy): domain Eukaryota; kingdom Metazoa; phylum Arthropoda; class Insecta; order Diptera; family Syrphidae; genus Eupeodes; species Eupeodes latifasciatus. The sequence goes on along the minus strand of OV049924.1, from coordinate 385,107,468 downwards.
GATAACCAAAAGATGTCGATAGTGCAGCGCAAAAGGGTTATACCAAACTATCAAAACAATGGCGGGGAGAATGTGCGAATGTAAATAATTCGCGCAAATGCAAGCACAACTTTAAGATATTTGAATATTAATTCATTTTTTCTAATTCATTTTGTTCATTTTAAATAATAATAAATACGTTCCACAAATTGTTAAATAAGATAAAAATGTCATTTGAATGTCAAGATTATATAACGAAATTAATGGATTGTATATATTTGTGATTGTACACTAAGTCATATGATAAAATTAAAGATTATTCTAATTACAAGTTTGAACACGACAACGTCTTTTCTTTTGGAACATTTTAAACCAGCAATATTTTTCTAAAACTTTGCTAAAGTTTCTAGTCGAGAACAGATATACATGTCGAAAATGTGGCTATGAAGTTAAGGGATCGCTGGTTCGCTGCATCAATTGAAGCATTTGATAGCAATAGCACACGCAAGTCATGTGTCACCATCTGTGCAATGCAAAGTACTTACTTCTTTCAGCCTGCGACCGACAGCCCTTCCTCATGATGTGGGCAATCGTTGATTTAATCGTTAATTTACAAATACTCGTACAATCCGCCTAGAATTGGCCAATTGCTCTGTTTCACTATATTCAAAAGTATGATGAAGTGAAGCTTAAGCTTAAGGGAAGTAGCTGGTAAGAATATTTTTATAAATACATAATAAAATGGAACTATCTTAATTTTGTCTCTCTTTTTTATTTAAATTGTAGGTCTTTGAATTTAACTTAACTTCTTCAATATTTCGTTTACAAATGTTTACTATTTCCTGTTACGAATTTGTAATCTTAAGATTATAACATCAAGTTCTTGTAATATATTGAAAAAAATACAAAAATAATGTTGAAAATGGGCATTTCTTAGTTTGAGTTTTTAGTTTTCAACATTCAGTTTTTATTTTAAGTGAAAATACATAATAGCATTGAAGCTAAGTAACGTTAAGCAGTGGGAAATAGTGAGCATATTTTAAGAGTTTTCTGAACTAAAGACATTTCTGAATGATGTTATTTCAGTGGATACTGTTAAAAAACGATCTCCGCGATGAAGCATCAGCACTAACATCACCTTAAATTTCAAACTCACCAGACAAAAAACAGAAGGCTACGACATAAAGAAGAAGGGAATCGAAGTGTTGCCAAAAAAAAGATCCAAATCGACCGGATAGATTTATGTAAGTGGGTAGCACACTACAATTATTACAACTCATACTTAAACATCACAAGTAATATATCAATTTTCCAGGAACGTGTTACCGGGAACACCCCAACCTGATCAACTGTGTTCGTCCAAATCATATTGCTGCTTTGTTGCAGCTTAACTTCGGGCTTAGAAGTATGTAAGTTTACTACAGTCAAACTTCCCTATAACGAACTTCTCCATAACGAAAATCTCTCTATTACGAATTGATTTTGAGTACACATCTTTTTGGTTACTTTTTTGGTGTGTTTTGATCTCCTTATAACGAATATCCATAAAGATAATTTTTCTCTACAACGAACAAATTTTGTTGATGGAAATCCAAATCTCATACGTTTTTGTTTCCACATAACGAATTTTTTCAAATAATTTTCTGTTAAAAACAACAGCATGCAGAGAAAAAAAAACCTTATAAGGGGATTTCCCCAAGATTTTAAATGCAAGCATTCTATGTTCAGGCTTCAGTGAATATAATCAAACATTTCTCGAAGTAGCATTCCTCTTGAGAAAAAGTTGTGGATAATTAATAAAGTTGAAGAAGGATTGACTAAAAAACAAATATTGCTAAGCAATTTGGAATTCCTCCCAGCAGCTTATCAACAATTTAAAAAAACAAAGCAGCGATTTAAAGAAATGTAGAAGACGAGGAATTAAGCACTAAAAGCAAAACACTTCGAAAATGTCTTTTCGAGGATATTGATAAAGCAATGCTGAAATGGACTAATTTATTTGAATCTCTCAATTTATTAGACGATTTTGTTGAAAAAGAAAAATGGAAGAATGTAATCCAAACTAAAATCACTGACTTCCTTAAATAAAAGTAAAAACAAAAAATTTCTGTATAACGAATTTTCTATATAACGAAATAATTTTCTGGTCCCGTGCAAATTCGCTATAGGGAAGTTTGACTGTATTATGATTTTCTAGTTGTTAAATTCTTATGTTTTCTTTTGTTTGTAGTGTCCGAATGCCTAGTGTGGCTTCAATAAGGCATACATAACGATTTGGAATCGATCCGTTCAAACTGTATAATGTCTCCTTTTTGTTGGAAAGGATAATTATATGAATAAAAACAATTTGTTTAGATTATCACCACATTAAAATTCACATTAGTTAAAAGTCTTAACAAGAATTTTGTATTCTTTTTTTGTGATAAGGAATTATTTAAATCATTAAAGATTTAGACTTCTTGATTTTTTAATCACGATTCTTTGGTTTTAAAATAAAGTGGAATTAATAAAAATATGTTTTTAAATTCACGACTGTCAAGTTAGCACTACATTTTTCGAAATTTAAAAAACTGAGTATGCAGTTAATTGTAGCTTTTTTGTTTAAAATTAGTTGTGGAAAGAAAAAAATTACAAACATTTTTTTTACTTTGATTTTTTAAAAAAGGGGGTATGTAGGTACTGCTAACTTGACACCGTGAGTCCAGGCATAAAACAAGGATATTCGAAAATGTAACGATGCAATTAAATGTAGCTTTTTTGTTCAAAATTAGTTGTGGAAAGAAAAAAATTACAAACATTTTTTTTACTTTCATTTTTTTTAAAAAGGGGGTAGGTATGTAGTGAGTGCGTAAAGTTAGCCCCCCCTTTTTCGACTTTCCTATTTTGGAAAGTTGTTCCGCATTGTTCCAAAGTTTTTTTTTTTGAAAACACCCAAAAATGGGGGTCTAAGACCCGAAAAACTGTGTTTGACCTATTCCCCCCTTTTTCAAAAATCGATTTTTTGAAAATTGTTCCAGGTTGTTCTGAACGGTGCAGGGAATTAACTTCACGGGAACTACCTTCACATGGGAACTAACTTCACCAATAGTGGGAATTAATTTCACTTTTTTTTGGTGAAGTTATTTCCCACTGAAGGTGGGAGATAATTTCACTTTTTTGTGGGAATCAATTTCACTTTCATGTGAAGTTAACATAAATTGAATTTGAAAAATGACAGATACTTACGGTGACCATATTTTCCGAGACAAAATAATGAACAGTACCCAAAAAATGAAAAATGTTGACCAGTTTTCAAGATTTGTTTTGTATTTCATTGTAAATAGTAAATAAATATAATCTACACTAATATTATAAAGAGGAAAGATTTGTGTTTTTGTATGTAACGAATAAACTCAAAAAGTACTGGACCGATTTTAATAATTCTTTTTTCATTAGAAAGCTACATTATCACTGTGTAACATAGGCTATATTTATTATCGCTGAGTAACATAGGATATGTTTAGTACTAGATTACTATATAAATCTTTAGAAATTCCTATTAAAACCAACCGAAGGTGTAAAAAAAATGAGCCATAAAATGTCTTTCACCGCATACGCTGCGAGGAGTATTAATGATAGGACAAAAAAATGTTTTCTAATTTAGTGATTCATGGTCGTTTTAATTAGCATGCTTATAACTTAAATATCTGTACCTATTTATGTCTACCCGTGCAAAGCCGGGACATGCCGCTAGTACAATATAAATTAATTAATAAATATAGTATAATTAGGTATATGCATTTATAAACTAATAAAAAAAGGAAATTTCATCGATAATAAACAAAACAAACATAAAAATAACACAAATTTTTTTTAGTCTCTAACTAGTTTACAAAAAAAATAAACAAAACCTTAAACTCTTTTATATCATATTGGCTAATAAAACAACTTTGACATTGAATTACAATATATTAATATTGTTAAAATAAGCACTTTTCGGAAGAATACATTTTTTTTTAATTAATTCTGGCTTTCCTTTTTAATAATTCTTAAATTCGATGCAATTTCATTCATAATTGCATTTGCAAATTAAAATTGACCTGATTGTTTCAATTTTCATATTGTTTTTTCCGTTTTGTCCATACATTGTTTAAAATTGAGAAAACTCTCTATAGGGGCATTAGACCCAGGGAGGCATAAACAAAACGCTACGATTTTTGAAATGTTCTCATACTGTATCGTTTTTTCATTGAAAAACTTGAAAATTTCAACCCACCTATATATCCAGCACTCATTTGGCTCTCCTTCCATTCAAATATTTTTTCTGAAGAAACATAATTTTGTACACTAGTCATGGTCAGTAAAACTCAATGGTAAAATTAATTTCCAGTGGTGAAAGTCATCGTGTAAAGTGTAAGCGTATTAGTTTAACTTCCCCTGTATGTTAGGAATTAGGATGTATAATATGATCTGATTTTTGTAATTGTGGGATTAGGAAGTGTTCCGAAAAAGAAAGACAACGAATTATGATGTAAGGGTACGTTTTCATAAAACATTTAATGGTTTTCATGCTAAGGTTTTCCTCAAAGAAAAAAAATCATAAAATAATGAACAAATAATGAGCAATTTCTAAAATAATGAACATTTTTATGTTTTCCGACACACAATAATGCATAATGAACATTTTCTTCAAATAATGAACTGTTCATTATAATAATGAACGGATGGTCACCGTACAGATACTTGTTGCTCGATTGAAATTGGAGCCTAAAACAAGTTTTTTTGAATTGATACCACGGCGTACTAACAGCTAGGTATGTAAGGGGGGGCATGCTGCCCCCTGCAACCCCCCTACTTGGGATCACTATAGGATTTGGGGTGGGTGCGAGTTTGGGTATATGCAAAGAACACGAATGCGTTGTGAATCTTTCATAACTGTGACCCATACTTGCTTTTTTTTTGTTGGGAATTTCTTTGATTTTAGTGCTCAAATGCAAAAGTTCTTTGCATATACCCAAACTCGCACCCACTCCAAATCCTATAGTGATCCCAAGCAGGGGGGTTGCAGGGGGGCAGCATGCCCCCCCTTATATACCTAGCTGTTAGTACGCCGTGCTATCAATTCAAAAAAACTTTTTAGCAAAAGTAGCTATTCTAGACAATAAATCAACCATTTTTACGTGTTTTGTATGTAAAAAAGTGAACTTTAAAAATTCGGCGTTGTTTGCATTATTTTTTTGGCCTTATTTCTTTTTATAAATCAAAATAAAGCCAAATTGGTTTTATTTCGTTTTGAACAACGAAATAAGGCCAAATTTGAAATTTGGTGTTATTTCATTTGGTACTATTTCACGTCACCAATTCAACGCTTGATATTTTTTCAGATATTTCAATCGTAGGTGGGAAGTTACTTCACACAATTTTCTGATGAAATTATTTCCCGCCTTCAGTGGGAAATAACTTCACCAAAAAAAAGTGAAATTAATTCCCACTAGTGGTGAAGTTAGTTCCCATGTGAAGGTAGTTCCCGTGAAGTTAATTCCCTGCACCGTTCTGAACATTGTTCCAAGTTTTTAGACCTCTATGATCAAAGTTTTAAAAGTTAAAGGCCAAATTTGAATAAAAATTCTAGTCCCCTTTTTTTCAAAATTCTAACTTTGTATATTTTTTTAAGTTCTAAAAAGTGTTCTTACCATTGTTCCAAAAACTTAGAGTCGTGAAATGTATATTTTAAAAGATGTTGCCCCGGAATTTTTGCTATTCATTTTTTGTTTAAAGCCTACATTTTAATAAGCACATGTACACTGTACTGAACACAGGGCCGGCCCCAGCCAAACTTGCGCCATGTGCAAGATTTGTAGAAAGCGCCCCTTTTTTATATTTTTTTACACATAAACTGATACACAAGCATAAGCCTTTCCCACATTACACAGGAGGTAGACTTTTATTGCGTTTTTTTTTATTGAGATATCCCCAGGAGGCCTAAACCATTAAACTAAAACGCAGCGAAGAAATGAGCAGAGGGTAAACTTTTAAACTTGGAAACTTACTTTTCTGGCCTTACATTTTGCAAATTCAGAAATGAGATCATCAAAGTCTAAAAAATTTAATGATTTCTTTTCAATGGAAATTATAGATAAACCTACCAATCTCTCTTGAGTCATGGTTGTCCTAAGATAATTTTTAATAATTTTAAGTTTAGAAAAACTACGTTCTCATGAAGCTACCGTGACCGGGATTGTATTAAGGATTTGGAGAGCAATTACTAAATTCGGGGCAAAATCTTCAAGGTTTGAACTAAAAATAAAATTTAACACATCTAAACTTGAGCTTTGTGGTGTAACAAGCTGGGATATTACGGTTAACTCTTGAAACAATTCTTCTCCATCTTAATCTTTAAAACTACTTTATGTTAAAACATTTTGCAAATTAAGGCATGAAGCTCGTATGTACATTTTTATTTTTTAAACATTCGCTTATGTTACTTAAAAATGAAAAATTGATACTATACGTATCAAACCTTTCAAGTATTTAAAAAAAATCAACTTTAAATCTTTGTTTCGGGTCTAATATAGTTTCAGGACATTCATCAGCATAAAGTATTTTTCTCCGTTGAGATCGCAGTGATGAAGCTACAGGAAACATATTTGGTATTTCTGGGGAACTAGCAAAACGCTCGGTTAATTGAACATACCTACTCATTAAATTTTTCATCGGAACGCATTAAAATCAAACTGTTTTTTTGTATTTTCTAAAACTGTTATGCCAGTTGACAGATTAACGGACGGACTTTGCAAATATTTACTAGTTTAATTTATGTTTTCTAAAATATCAGACCAAATTAGCAGGCAGCAAATAAATGTAAAATCAAAAATTTTATTTTCTAACGATTCTGCAATGTTTTTTGCCTCTAGATTTCTTAATTCTATAAGGGCTTCATATATGTATTTCTTCTTAATTTGTTTTTGAGGGCCTCAATGCATCTAACCTGCTCTCTCATCTAGTCCCAGAAGGGGGTTTCAAAGTATGACTTGGAATTCTTTTCTTATAAATATCCCACCTCGTTGTGGAACTTGAAAAAAAGTTATAAAAAACATTGAATAAATTGTATCGAAGAGGTACGGTGCGTGACACAAAACCTGCTCGTTCTAGCCCATACGATTCAATATTAATAAGTATTTTGCTTTGTCATACTCTCTATGTTAATTTTGGGACTCGGTGTGCATGAAATATATCTTGCACATATGAGGTGGCATGGAACTTTTTTGTGTTGAGATTTTTTCTTTTTTTCTCTTGTACGAACAGGGTGAAATATTTTTGGAAACACGCTAGGTCGCTTGTTCAAGCCCAGCTCGGGCAAAGTTCTTTCAAAAATTAAATTGAACATAAAGCGATTAAGCACCACTAAAGGAGTCTGATGATCGGGTTGGCCCCCGTGAAATAGCTATAACTCCAGCCAAACTTGGTGGTAGCACACACAAGTTGTTGTTGTTTCATTCTAAATTTTCAAAGGTAGGTAGGATTTTTAGTACTGCGATATATTGAGTTACATTTTTATTGAATGCAACAATGAAAGTGATGTTAGTTAGTGCGCAAGAGATAACTTAGGACAGTTATGATGGATGTTTTTTGGGATGGCAAATAGTAGTACATATTTGTTTGCGCAAGATCAGATTACATTTTCTTGCTCCTGGTAATGCGCCCCCAGAATTCTGCGCCCTGTGCATTTGCACATCTTGCACATATGCTTTGTCCGGTCCTGACTGTACATACAACACATTGGGCAGCGTCTGTCGTTAAAAAGAGTGATATTATTTTGTTAAGAGAAATATAACACATATAAAAAACTTACCTGTAAATCACCGATTTGTTTGCTTTGTGTTCTTGAGGGAAGTTGCTTCTTGCATTATGGTATGTAATTGGCAGCATCTAAAATGAAAACAGACTATAAATTAAATCGATAATTTTTACTCCTCTTCACTGCAGTTTGACTTACTTATTATTAAATGAAGTGAACTTGTATATACTCTCTTCATTGTGAAGGTTTTTGGTCTGAAAAATATCAAATATCTGTTTATTTGCATGTTTGTGTACAAAAAATATAGTTGTTTTTATCAAATTTAAAAAAAAATTGCACATGGAGTAGGTAGCATATTCCTATATGGTGCTGAACTATTCAGTATTTCATTGTTTAACACGAATCAAACTATCTCACTTGCACTTCATAAGAAACATCGAAACACCATTTGCATTTTAGAAAGTACTGTCAAACTTAATCATTTTTAAATCTTCTTGTGTGGTGGAAACACCAAAAAAGATTTATTTAATCTGAACTGAGATAAATCTTTGGTGGAAACATAGCAAAACATAAATATCTTTTCTATTGTTTTCTCTTGCAAAATAAGCCCAGTTAGTTCATTTTCACTAACAAAACTAAATAATATCAACAGTAATAGATTGTTTTTTTTCCCCAATGGAAAACACACATGATTCCAAATGCACAACTACTCAACGAACACAGCCATCGAGATACAAATGCAATATCAATCGTACCAACATTTGAGAACGAAATCACATAAGATCCATTCGAGGCTCGTATAAATGTCAAAAATCCATCCATAGTAAGATTCTACTCTAACTTTTATCGGTGTTATTCATACTATGGATATTGTTTTTGTTATTCGTGTAAAATCCTACTATACTATGGATAGATTTGCCAACAAAACACGGGTAATTTGAAAAGTACCTAATTTGTTTTTAAAAACATTCACGATTGTGCCTATCAAAATGGCTGCCGTACGAGCTGTTAAAATATTCTAATATTTGTTTTTGGATTAGGTACGAGTAGTTTAGGTAGGTGCGGGGAAATAAATCCACGGGAACTAACTCCACTGAGGGATTCAGTTCCCACTCAGTGGGAACGAACTCCACTTTCTTATGGGAATTTAGTACACATTCAAAAAAATGAAGAGGGAACTAATTTCTAACAACAACAGCTTCAAATTACAGTTAGTTATCAGATTCTTGAAACTTGTTCGATTTTGATGAGTACATTCAAACATCAGTCTTAAGCAATTTAAGAGAACAGTGCGTAGTGTGAATAAAATTAAAACTAAAAATTAAAAGCATGGAAAATAAAATTGAATTTATTACCGGGTTTTGTAAAAATAGTGTTTTAATTTATGACCGTGAAGAAAAACAAATTTATGTTAAAAAATATACTCGAAATAATATTTCACGTTACATTTGATATTATAGTCAAAATTGCAAGGGGAGCTTAGTTATTGATGAGCAAGGTGATAAAAAACTAATAAAACATTGTCCCAAAATTTTTGCAGAGCCAAAAAAGAATATAAAGTTTTTGTATTTCAATACAATGAACAATAATTTTTTGATACGGTGATAATACAAAAATTAGGAAAAACAAAAAAAGTTTATTTTCAACATTATTTTCGGGATCTCAGGATTTTAACTCCCTTTTTCGGGGTCACACCCGCTCACGCAACTCCGTTGCTCCGCTTAGGGTTTGTAAAGTCGCCAGGCAGGCGCCTATATCAACAACTTCTTTCAATAAAAGCACCTGTGGTTGGCCCGCTTCGTGGGTTCTCAGGATTTTAACTCCCTTTTTTTGGGTCACACCCGCTCACGCAACTCCGTTGCTCCGCTTAGGGTATGTAAAGTCGCCAGGCAGGCGCCTATATCAACAACTTCTTTCAATAAAGGCACCTGTGGGTGGCCCGCTTCGCGGGTTCTCAGGATTTTAACATTGTCCCCAAATTTTTGTAGAGAAAAAAAAAGAATAAAACAACAAACTCTTGTGGAATTGAAGTGTTCCAAGTTTTGTCATTTGGTGATTCTTATTAAGTGGGACATTAGCCCCAACATTTTTATTTGGGGCTTCGGTCTTACTTTGGTGGGACTTAGGGCCCAAATTAAATTTCGGCTTTATGTCCCACTCGGGTGGGGCATAAGCCCCCAAAAAAAAAAGTTGGGCGTTATGTCCCTGGGCCCTATGTCCATGCGCCGCAAACAAAAGCAAAAATTAAAATTGATAAGAGATACAAAATATCTTCTTATAAAATTATGATTGTATGACTTTTATGCATTATCAAACAAGAGATATCATAATAATTTTATATCATATTTTATTTCAAAAATAATACAATAAACCAAAAGTTTGTTTAAATTAATAAAATTAAACAACATCAGCTTATGTTTTTATAACATTTAAGTTCATTGAACTAAGTTTTTAGAATATTATCTTGGTCTATAAAAGACGAACCTCTAAGAACGAAATGATAACTTAGTTTTCTTAATCGTAAGTGAAAACATCAAAAAGGTGCGAATCTAATTTTTCGATCTGTGCGAAATGGACAGTGTTGAGTACGTTAAATCTGAGAAAATCTGGAGAGCTCCAGAGGTAAAAGTTGAGAGTTCTAGTCTTGGTGCTGCTATTTTGCAGAACCTCAAGCACAGTAATCCGCAGAAAATATTAGAAGTTCATCACGAAAGTGGCACACATGTCACGGTGAAGGAGATCCGTGAAAAAACAATAACTGTTGCTCAAAATCTTTTAAATTTGGGTGTGAAAAAGAACGATAGAGTTGTGTTCTTCACAAACTTAAACTTAAAAGTAACGCCACTTACGTATGCCTGCTACACAATTGGTGCACCAGTCTGTTTCTTCGAAATACATCTTCCACAAGGTTTGTTTTGACTCTCTAACACCCAATTTCAGAAGTGAAGTTAAACAAATTTGAAATTGTCATTTCAGAACATGTACCCGCTTATTTGGAAATTCTCGATCCTTCCGTAATATTCTATCAAGAAGGATTCAAGTCTATGGTCACAGAAGGTTTGAAAGATCTTAATCTAACGAATCTGAGACATGTGCTCACTTTGGACGGTGAACAAAATTCTGTTGATGAGTTACTCCTTGAACCAACTGTTGATATTGAAAGCTTTGAAGCTCCTGACATTGGAGATCCAAGAACGCTACCAGCTTTATTAACATTAACATCTGCAACCACTGGTCTTCCGAAAATTGTTATGAATTCTCATGCTTTGGTCAGACATACTGTCCTCAATCAATTCGATACAAATCCAGAGACTGTGACTCTTATTCTAAATGATATCCGTTGGATTGGACCGCAAATCTTTATGATCCAACCTGGTCTTCTTGGGATTAAGAGAATTTACAGCTCAATACCTTACATGGAACTGACTGGTGAATGTGTGAGGACAATGATTGACACACACAAGGTTACGATTTATTCTGCAGTTCCCATATTTATGAGAAGAGTATACGAAGCAGCAGAACAATCTAAGGAAAAGAACCCGTCGACACTCTCTTCATTAAAGCTCGTTTATCCTGTTGGGGAAAATCTTGGAGAAACATTGGAAAAATATTTTACAAAAATAACACCCCATTGTAAGGTCGTAAAGTGTTATGGAATGACGGAGATGGCTGGCGCAATTGCTTCAACGGAAAACATCACCCGAAAATATGTGAATGGTGGTGTTTTAAGAAATGGCTTCATGATAAAACTCATTGATGATAATGGAAACTCTCTTGGACCAAATCAAATTGGAATAGTTTGTATCAAAACAGCGATCCCGTTTTTGGGGTATCTAAAAAACGATCTGGCCAACAAGGAATCTTTCATTGAAGGAGGTTGGTTCAACACAGGAGACATAGGAGTTGTGGATTCGGAGAAATTGTTGAACATTTTCGCCAGAGAAAAACACATTTTACGGTATGCTGATGGCAAGATAATTTTTCCATATACAGTTGAAGACATCGTAAATAATTTTAATGGTGTTCATTCATCAGCACTGGTAGGAAACACTAGTGCGGAAAATCCTAAACAATATTGTGGAACAATCTTTGTAGTTCTTCAAAATTGTATTGTTAATCTAGCTGATTTCGAAAATGATTTTAGAGCTTATTTGAGAAAAGAACTAAGCAAGGAGCATCTTAAAATAATCAAGTACTTTAAAGTGATAGATGATTTACCAAAGACAACTTGCTATAAAATCGATAGGATGGCCTTGATGAAGATTGTCCCTGGTGGTTATAAAATATAATTTAATCTTATTTACTTGAAGATTTCTAAATAAATGAAAGGATTTTTAAATAAATGTAAAGATAATTAAGGATATATTTTTTGTTGTTAATGTTGCGATTTTTGAGTTACCGTTACTCAATTTTTGAGTGGAATCCGATTTTAATATTTATTTTTGATGGAAAGCTTTTTGAGAACCTCAACTTTCTCTTGTTTATGTCCCTTGTTGTAGTACCCGTGGCATGATGGTTAGTGCGTTGGACTGTCATGCAAGAGGTCTTGGGTTCGATCCCATGCCTATGCCATCTAAAGTTTTTTTCACGGGTACTGCCTCTTGCGAGGAATTGACAAATTCTCCAAGAGTAATTCTTGTCATGAAAAGTGCTTTCTCAAATTTGCCGTTCGGATTCGGCTTAAAACTGTAGGTCCCTTCCATCCCTGACAACAGTACTCGCACACAGGAATGGTTGAGAGTTGTAAGTCACTAGGCCCTAGTTCTCAAACGGACTGTTGCGCCACCCAATTTATTATTTATTTTTATTTTATGTCCCTTGTTGATGTTTAGATTTAGATTTATTTATTTCTTATAATTTACTCAGTAAGATACAATATCTTATAAACTAGAGTAAACATCAGTACCTTAATACTATAAGTATATTCGTTATACAATTGCTTAAGTGACATTTGATATTTAATTCAAGAACAAAAATGAAAGAAATCCTTTTTATATCATAAGTATCTTAAACATTAGAAAAGGAAAAATAATTAAGCATATCCTTAAAATATTAAAAAATTAATGTAAAAAAACAAATAGAAAAATTAGAAAAATTATCATCATCAAAATCTCTCAAAAAATTCTCTGAGCACTCCTCGAAACCGGGTCGTACAGCTTATCATCCTAATAGAACGAGGGAGTGAATTCCATAATCGAAAAGCATACACATAAAACTGTCGTTCAGATACTAAATATGAGCAGCGTAGTGGGATAAGGTCTCAAGATCTACTAGATTTTATTAAATTTTATTCCGGTTGACATGATTGTAAAAAATTGTGAGGCAAGGTTAAAGTTCTGTGTTTGAATAGATTTTTCAGAGTGATGCCGTATAAAGATTTAGAAAAGTGAGATATGTGGTCATATTTCCTAAGCCCATAAATATAACGTGCTATGCTATTAAACGCAACGTTAAGTCTGCGCTTGTGCTCATAGTCACAGTTACTGACAATTTCACAACAAAAAAGCATAACTGGAACGATTAAGGTCTTAGCTAACATAGATCGGGTTTTCAATGGTATTAAATAATGAGAAGTCCAAAGCATACGAAGACCACCATACACCATTCCTAACGTTAGTCTTATATGGTCATTCCAATTTAAAGTTTTATTAAACGTTACTCCCAATTTTTTCGCCGAATCAACGAAACCAATTGCTGTATTGTTCAGATAAATTGTCGGAAAATAGGAAGTGTCAATATTGATTCTGGAAATTGCTAAGCACTTCGATTTTTTAGGAACAGGAAGGTAGATCATTTATATACATAGAAAACAACAGAGGGCCCAAAATAGAGCCCTGAGGAACACCTCTAAACAAAGGTAGAAATGAAGACATCGAGTCGTTAGCATACACTGCCTGGGACCTATCAGTTAAATAAGAAAGAATGAGTTTTGCTGATTGTGATGTGTAGCAAAACTGATTTTTAAGCTTTTTACAAAGTGTGATACGATTGACGGTGTCGAATGCCTTAGAGAAATCTAATAGAGTTAGAATGGTAACCTTATTATCATCCACAGCCACTCTTATGTTTTCCACAATCTCAATTAAGGCTGTGGTACAACTATGCTTAGGTCTAAAACCTGATTGATTGATGCATATCATTCCATTGGCACTAAGAAAACCCCTTATTTGTATATTCATTAGTCTTTCCAAATCCTTGGAAAGGAATGGTAAAATAGATATGGGTCGGAAATCATCACATTCACGATTTTTAGGAAAAGGTATAACCTTGGCTTGTTTCCAAACCGCGGGAAATGTACTGGTCATAAGAATAGAGTTGAATATATGAGTTATGTATTTCCGTACATAGGGCAGTATGGCTATCAAAAAAACTGGATGCAGGCCATCAACACCGACGCACGGAGGTAGACTTTATGGCTAAGATGCTTTCTAAAACGTCAGTTTCATCAACGAAAGAGAAACTAAAACCAGACCAAAAAAGTCCGTTTAACGGTGTTTCAAATAGTTGTGACTCATCCATTTGGTTCTCAGAGTATGAGGCATTTAATGTAGTGAATTTGTGGTTAAGTTCATTACAATCAATTGATGTAGCTTTTTTGGTCATTTGCTTACCAACACCAATTTCTTTGAAATTTTTCCAGAGCTTCTCTTTGGCAAAAGAAGGGTCTAATTTAGGAGCATAAAATCGTTTTTTTGGATTCACGTATCTTGCTAATTACCTTATTTCTCAGAACTTTGTATATATTATACAATTCATCAAGCCTAAAAGTCTTCCAACGTCTGTATGGTAGGTTACGTTCTCTTACTAGAGACTTAATATTGTTATCAAACCAAGACTGGTTTTTATTACGACATTCTTTTGTAACAAGAGGGACATGTGAATTGAAGAGATAATTTATATTAGTATGAAGAAATTTTACTTGGTCATCAACAGATAACATACCATATATTTGAAACCACTCAATTGAATTCAAATCATATTCTAGCTGCAGTTTGTCAACATTGTTGAAATCTCTATAGCTAAACGTAGAAGATGATTGCACAGGCCAACATTCAAACGTTAGGTAAATTAGATCGTGGCGAGGGAAACAGGAAGCAGAAAGTTGGTCATAAAGAAGAACTTTATATAAATTGTTGCGTTATAAATGAACGCAACAAGTTCTTTTTACTTTAATTTAATATTAATTTTAATTTTAATAAGGACGATGCATTTTGCATCCACTTCGGTTTGTTTATTTTATTCGATTTGACAAATGTCACAATTCCTTCTACACGAGGATGAGAGAGAGCGGGACGGCCATAGTCCTTCTGATCATGGTTCTCTCTGTCATTTTCGTGAGGAAAAATAATACCAAGTTTAGTTTCAGATTCCGATAGAAGGATGGTTTCCATGGAAGTGAAACCAAACCAGATGGACGGTCTGGTCGATACGTAAAGTTTCATGAGAAGTCACTCCAAAGGGAGAATGGCCTACGGCCCAACTTAAAGTTTTATGAAAATTGTAAATTTATATTTTTTGGTTAAAATTCATTTTGTACATATTTAATTTCTTTTGTTTACATTGCTAATTTTGTTTGTTTAACGTTTATACTATTGAATTATTAATTATTTGTAAAACTCTAAAAATTGTATGGACTGATGGACGGTTAAGTTTCGGGTAACTTAGTTCGGGGTTTAGTTAACAGATCCAAAATTGTTACTTGTTTGTTTTTCTTTCCTTTCGCGCGATTGTTTTAAAGTTAAAGTAAAAGTTAAGTTAAAGATTTTTCTCAATCTTAAATTTCTTAGTCTTTGTTCGATATCAAGTAGTCAGTGGGGGTGGCTGAATGCAGCTCCTGCAATCGTCGTGACCTGGAAGAGAATCCAGCGGGCGGCGAATTCCAGGATGACTTGCATTTAGCTGTGAGAGGAAATGGCGAGTAAGCAGGATCGCGAGTATTTCATCAGAAGTTGAGATCAACAAGCCGATCTCCGATTGGCTGTTGATGATGTGATTGAAATCCGCCACTCCATATTGGCTGAAAGCTAAAATGGCGGGAGATGAAAAGAAGAGACAGGACAGATCGTGGAATCTGGCCGTGAATTCTTTACTAGCATTCATAGTGTTTAGAGACAAGAAATTTTTTGGGTGATATAAAACAAAGATTGTGAAAGAAATAAAAAAAAGATTGAGAAAAATTAGAAAAAAAAAGGTGAATAGTGTCGTGGAAAAAAAAATAAGGAAGAGAAACTAAATTAGGAAAAAAAAAAGGAAAGGAAAGGAAAGAAGGATCAAGTTGGGGATCATAGAGGAAAAACTGGAAAAGAAAAGATAAGTAGAAAATTTATTTTTGGTTCTAATTGGTTTAATTCTTTGTTTCAATCCCGAAATTTTATTTCTGGGGATTAAGACCTTAACGGTCCATTGTCCATACAGTTTTATTTAATTTTGAAAAGATCCTGAGTTTTAGTCCTACTCTTGTAAGGTTTCTCAGGCAGATTTAAATTAATAAATTTATCTAAAAAGGTATCCATTCTGTTCTTTTTTTTTTATTTCTACAGTGGTTTTATCGTTGTGTTGGTATTTCTTCTCGTTGTTCTTCTTAAAGGTTTGCAATTTCCTTTTTATTATTTTCAGAAAAAATTGCTGGCGCCCTTTTACTTACTTAACGTAAGAACGCCCCTGTGGCAATTTCAATAAAATTATTTCTTTCTGATATCAAAGTGGTATCAACTAAATCGCGAGCAACTTAATCAATCGACCCTTCGATTAATTAAATTGTGTACTGAACCCACCCCCTTACTGAGCTCGTCGTGGTGGCAGCACTTAACTTGCTGCCTGCTGCAATTTTGCCTCTTCGCCGCTGTTATTTGACAGTTCGGCATAATCACATTTCATTACATCTTTCGCGGTTAAATTTATAAAGTGTTTTCGTTTGTCTTTTCGTTTGTTTTATTAATTTCGGTTATAATTTTATATTAATAATTGCTCGTCGGGAAAAATTGCAACAAATTGTCGCCCATAACGTGGGGCCTGTAAAAGAAAAATTTTACTTCGTTGTTTTTGGAAATTTTGGTGCTGTGTCTGTTTTTTTTTTAGATAAGTTTGTGATTTCTTGTCCTTTTGTTTGCAATTGGTACTGCTAATTTTTTTTTTGCTTTCTATACAGGATATTTGTGAAATTAAATCCAGGATATCTGTGAGGATAAACCAAGGAAAAGCGGTGGAAATTCTTCAAAAAATTAACCCAATTTGGTTGGCAGGTGGAAGGTTCAAAATTTTAAAAAGATTCAGTGAGGATAAACTACGGAAAAACTTGTGTGACTGGGAGTGGAAACAGCGGTGGAAATTGTCCAGTTGATTGGAAAGTTTTTCGGTATTAAATTGAGTGAGTGATCCTCTTTTTATTTTGTTTTCTTGTTTTTTTTTTAATTAATTGCCTAAAAATACATTTATACATATATTTCTTTATATATATATATATATATATATATATATATTATATATAATAGTGATAGTTGAGATTTAGGGGTTGATTTTGAAGGTGACCTTCCACATACCTTTATATATTCATTCATATACAATTCAATATTAATTCAATAAGAATTTTTGCGGTTAATAATTTCAAGTCTTTTTATTGGGGGTTCTTTTCTTTTCGTGCGGTATTGAATTTTATTTAATTTTAATATAAATTTTATTGGTGTGAAATTAATTTTAAAATAATTTTTGCTATTAATTCTTTTAGTTTTCGTTAAAATTTATCTGAACATTAATATTTTTTCTTACGTGATCTTTTATTGGTGTGACCATAGTTATTTTTGTTGATTGCTTAAAATTAATGGGAATATTATTATTTCTTTTTTTTCTACTGGTGGTTTTTGGTTATCTTAAAGTTTATTTGAATTGCTATTGGTGTTACCATAGCAAATTTTTTGTTTTCTTAAAATTAATTCCAAAAAATTTTAGCTGGGGTTATCACATTGATTTTCTTTTACTTTTTTTTAAATTCATTTGATACTTTTTCTTTACTGGGGTTACCATATCAACTTTTTTTGTTTTTTTTTTAAAATTAATTTTAAAATAATTTTGCTGGTGTTATCGTATTGATTTTCTCTTAGGCTTTCTTAAAACTTATTTGAACTTTTGTTGGGGTGACCATATTGATTTTTTTTTAAAAAAGTTCTTAATATTAATTTCAATATTACTCTTTTCTGGTGTTACTATATTGTTTTCTTTTTTTACCATGTTGTTTTCTTTTTTTTTGCTATTGGAGTTTCTCCTTAAGGTGTTCTTCTTGTTAATATTGATCGTTCTAAATTTTTTTTTAATTTTGATTGGGCATAGTTGTCATCGTTGGTTGATTCAATTAAAGGGTGTTTTTGTTTTTCAACGGTTTTAAATAAAATTTTGTTGTAGTTTTCTTTTGGATATACTTTTTTGTTAGGATGGATATTAATAGGCTTTCCAAGGAAGAACTTGTTTATGAGTTGCGGGCTAGGGGCCTGAAGGAAGGGTCTAAGGTGGACGAGATGAGGATGACCCTCAGGGCCAGTCGCATGTTGGAACGGACTGGTTCAATTTCTTCGGATAGTCCTCACTATCCATATTCATTTGAAGAGGATTCAAAAGCGGTTAGGGCGAAATTTTAGAAATTAGGGATTTGCTTCCAAGTGTTTCGAAAAATCCGAAGTCGTCCGATTATCAGAAAGTGTTGACAAAAATCGAGTGGTCGTTAGGTAGGATCTCTAGGGCTAAGGCAGAATCGTCTGATGAGGTTAACAAGGTAGCGGATTTAAGGGGGGACATTTTACTTTTGATGGCTAAATTGTCCGAGGTAGAGGAAGTGATGGAACCTCCTAAAAATGTTAATGATAATAATAATAATCAATCTAACCAAGCAACAATGTCGACAGCAGATTTGGATGCGCCAGCTGCGTCAGTCGGCCAACGAACGAGCTCTTGTGGGTTCCAAATACAGGGTGATACACCCCGTGACCGGAACCCCGAGCGACCATATAAGTGGAACGTGCAGTTCTCTGGTGAACGGTGTGGTTCATCAGTGAACTCTTTTATTGAAAGAATCGAAGAATTGAGGGAGGCTCGCGGTGTATCTGAGGAAGCAATTTATAGGTCAGCGGTGGATTTATTCACTGGGAAGGCGCTTCTTTGGTTTAGGGCGATTAGGGACACGGCTTCAACATGGAAAGAGTTGGTTAGGGAATTGAAGTTGGAGTTTTTGCCCTCCAACTATGATGATCTCTTGTTGGATGAGGTCAGGCGTCGAACCCAGGGTAAGGAAGAGTCAATAGGCATGTACGTTGCGCTCATGCAGACTCTTTTTAAACGTTTTTCGGAGCCTCTGAGTGAGAATAGGAAGTTGGCTATTCTCATGAAGAATATCGCTCCATTTTACCAGACACAGCTAGGTTTAGCTGACATTAAGTCAGTCAATGATTTGGTGGCCTTGGGCAGAAGGCTGGAAACCATTAGGGCAAATGTCGAGTCTTTCGTTCCTCCACCCTCTTATCGCAACAATTCGGCTTTGGAGCCGGATGTTGCTTATATCGCCTCGGTATCGGATACTCGAGCTGCGGTTAATCCTGATCCCCCACCCAATAGAAACAATCGTTGTTTTAAGTGTAACAGGGAAGGCCATTTCGCTAATACCTGTTCCGCTCCTAGGCGCTGTTTTGGTTGTGGTAATATAGGGACCACAAGACAAAATTGTAGACGCTGCTCGTCGGGAAACGGGCAACGGACTCTTGGGCCAGCAGGGCAAGAGCGCCGGCGTCAGAGTTAGGAAGGTTGCCTGCTGGCGACCAGTTGGCTTGCAAGGTTAGGTTAGGTTTCACGTTAGATTCAAGTGGTGTAGATAGACGTCCGTTTTTAGGAGTTAATATTTATGGTTTTAGGTTTTTAGGATTACTAGATTCTGGAGCATCGCGAACGATTATTTGTAGGGACGCATGGCAGGTTTAAAAAGATTTAGGATTACAATTAGATAGTTCAAATGTTAGGGAAGTTCATTTAGCAGATGGTGCAAGTATAGGAGTTTTAGGAATAGTTCAAATACCCATTGTTGTAGAGAGTAGGTCAATTTTGATTGAATGCTTAGTCATTCCCAACCTACCACATGCGTTGATTTTAGGTGCCGATTTTTGGGCATTATCGGGCATAGTCCCGGATTTACGTTCAAACATGTGGAGTTTTTCGAGCCAGGAGATAGTGGCTTCGATAGATACTACGTCTATCACAGAGGAGTCTGAATTAGACGAGGATCAGAAAGGGAAACTAAAGAATTTAGTCGAGAATGCTTTTAGGAATATGCCAGAGGGACTAGGAGTAACAACAATGGTAGAACATGTCATTAAAACTTCGTCTGAGCCGATTAAGCAAAGGTATTACCCGGTTTCACCGGCAATGCAGGAACATATAGATAAATCACTTCAGGAGATGTTGGAAGAGGACGTCATTGAGAAATCAAATAGTCCTTGGGCTTCCCCAATTGTTCTCATTAGGAAAAAAGATGATAGTTTTAGGTTTTGTGTCGACTTTAGGAAGGTTAACCAGGTTACAGAAAGGGATGCGTATCCGTTGCCGATAATTTCGGCTATTTTAGACAAACTTAGGAATGCCAAATTTTTAACATCGTTGGACATTAAGTCCGCTTACTGGCAGATTCCAATGGCATTGGAATCGCGGAAGTACACTGCCTTTACGGTACCTGGTAGGGGTCTATTTCAATTCAAAAGAATGCCTTTTGGATTACACAATGCGCCTGCAACATGGCAGCGTTTCATCGATAGTGTGTTAGGGCCTGAGTTGGAACCGTTTGTCTTCGTGTATCTGGATGATATCATTATCGTCACAGATACATTTGACAAACACTTAGAGATTTTAAGTGAGGTTCTTAGGAGATTACGAGAGGCGGGGTTGAAAGTAGGCCGCGACAAATGCAATTTTTGTAGACCTTCACTCAAGTTTTTAGGTTATGTAGTCGACAAAAACGGGTTACACGTGGACCCAGAAAAAGTAGATGGTATGATCAAAATTCCTGCACCTAAAAATGTAAAACAAGTTAGGAGTTTCATAGGGACAGTTTCATGGTACAGACGCTTCGTACCGAATTTCGCAACACTAGTTAGGCCTTTAACAGATTTGTTGAAAAAGAGTAGGAAATTCGTTTGGTCACAGGAATGTGAAGATAGTTTCAGGAAAGCAAAGGAATGCTTAATCACGGCTCTAATTTTGACATGTCCAGACTTCAAGCTTCCATTTGTCGTTCAGACAGATGCATCCGACTACGGCATCGGGGCCGTACTCACCCAAACATTTGAAGAGGGGGAAAAAGTAATTTGTTACTTAAGTAGGTCACTCAATAGGAGTGAAAGAAATTATTCCACTACGGAAAAGGAATGTTTGGCAGTTTTATGGGCGGTCGAGAAGTTACGGCCTTATATCGAAGGAGTTCGGTTTACGGTCGTAACGGATCACTATTCTTTGATTTGGTTGAGCAATCTCAAAGATCCACAGGGTAGACTTGCACGTTGGGCAGTTCGGCTCCAACAGTTTGATTTTGAAATCATTCATAGGAAAGGGAAAGAACATGTAGTACCAGACTTGTTATCTCGGGGAGTTCCAGAGTTAGCTGGGATTTCAGATGAGGATAAGGACCCTTGGGTGGCTAAGATGGTTTCTTCAGTTGAGTCTAATCCGTTAGCTTTTCCGAATTGGAGAGTAGACAATGGCAGGTTGTACAAATTTGTAAAGTCAAATCATGTGATCGTGCATGACAATAACGAAGAGTGGAAGTTAGTAGTAGGAAAGAAAGATAGGATAGGAGTTTTGAAAGAGTGTCACGATAGTCCACTAGCGGGACACATGGGGGTTAGAAAAACGTTCGCGAGAGTAGGAGCTAAATATTATTGGCCTAAGATGAGAGTAGACGTCACTAAATATGTTAGGAAATGTAGTATATGCCAACAAGTGAAACCGATCAATGACAAGCCAGCCGGTCTTATGACTGAGAGAGTAGGAGCATCATCTCCTTGGGAGATGATTAGTGTAGATTTAGTAGGGCCCTTACCTAAGTCCAATAGAGGATTTATGTACATTTTAACAGTAGTAGATTACCTTACCAAATTTCCTTTATTGTTTCCACTTAGGACAGCCACCGCAAAGGCGGTATGTAAAGAATTAGAAGATAACGTTTTTCTGTTATTTGGAGTTCCAAAAATTGTCATTTGTGACAATGGTCCACAGTTCAAGAGTAGGGAGTTAAGGACACTTTGTGAGGGTTATTCATCGAAAATTAGGTTTACTCCGCATTACCATCCACAGGCTAATCCTGCCGAAAGGATTAATCAAATCATCAAGACAACTTTGAGAGCGTATGTTTCAGAGAATCACCGAGTCTGGGATTCTCAGTTAGCTAAGATAGCTTGTGCTATACGCACATCTCAACATGAGGTTTTAGGGGTTAGTCCGTATTATGCAAACTTTGGAAAAGAGATGTCAACGAGTGGGAACTACGAAGGTATTAGGAGTGAGAGTATCGAAGGGAATAGGAGAGTCGAAGGAGGAACCATTGAAGAACGATTCAAGAAGTTGAGATTAGAGATAGCTGCAAAATTAAAAGTGGCGGTTAGGAAGTCCGCCGAGACATACAATCTCAGGAGGAGAGATACTCAATATCTCCCAAATGACCTCGTATGGCGAAGAAATTTTGTTTTGTCCGATGCGGCAAACTACTACGCGGCTAAATTGGCACCAAAGTTTGTGGGCCCTTTTAAAATTTCAAAAAGGTTATCTCCCTGGACTTATGTTCTGGAAGATGACAACGGCAAAGATCGTGGCACTTGGCACATAAAAGATCTGAAGCCTTTTACGTCGTTATCGGAAAATGAATAAATATTGGAAGTCCCTTTTTAAGTAATCTTGTTTGTATTATGAACAAACACCTTTTCAAGGAGGAAAGGGTGGGATTTGTTGCGTTATAAATGAACGCAACAAGTTCTTTTTACTTTAATTTAATATTAATTTTAATTTTAATAAGGACGATGCATTTTGCATCCACTTCGGTTTGTTTATTTTATTCGATTTGACAAATGTCACAATTCCTTCTACACGAGGATGAGAGAGAGCGGGACGGCCATAGTCCTTCTGATCATGGTTCTCTCTGTCATTTTCGTGAGGAAAAATAATACCAAGTTTAGTTTCAGATTCCGATAGAAGGATGGTTTCCATGGAAGTGAAACCAAACCAGATGGACGGTCTGGTCGATACGTAAAGTTTCATGAGAAGTCACTCCAAAGGGAGAATGGCCTACGGCCCAACTTAAAGTTTTATGAAAATTGTAAATTTATATTTTTTGGTTAAAATTCATTTTGTACATATTTAATTTCTTTTGTTTACATTGCTAATTTTGTTTGTTTAACGTTTATACTATTGAATTATTAATTATTTGTAAAACTCTAAAAATTGTATGGACTGATGGACGGTTAAGTTTCGGGTAACTTAGTTCGGGGTTTAGTTAACAGATCCAAAATTGTTACTTGTTTGTTTTTCTTTCCTTTCGCGCGATTGTTTTAAAGTTAAAGTAAAAGTTAAGTTAAAGATTTTTCTCAATCTTAAATTTCTTAGTCTTTGTTCGATATCAAGTAGTCAGTGGGGGTGGCTGAATGCAGCTCCTGCAATCGTCGTGACCTGGAAGAGAATCCAGCGGGCGGCGAATTCCAGGATGACTTGCATTTAGCTGTGAGAGGAAATGGCGAGTAAGCAGGATCGCGAGTATTTCATCAGAAGTTGAGATCAACAAGCCGATCTCCGATTGGCTGTTGATGATGTGATTGAAATCCGCCACTCCATATTGGCTGAAAGCTAAAATGGCGGGAGATGAAAAGAAGAGACAGGACAGATCGTGGAATCTGGCCGTGAATTCTTTACTAGCATTCATAGTGTTTAGAGACAAGAAATTTTTTGGGTGATATAAAACAAAGATTGTGAAAGAAATAAAAAAAAGATTGAGAAAAATTAGAAAAAAAAAGGTGAATAGTGTCGTGGAAAAAAAAAATAAGGAAGAGAAACTAAATTAGGAAAAAAAAAAGGAAAGGAAAGGAAAGAAGGATCAAGTTGGGGATCATAGAGGAAAAACTGGAAAAGAAAAGATAAGTAGAAAATTTATTTTTGGTTCTAATTGGTTTAATTCTTTGTTTCAATCCCGAAATTTTATTTCTGGGGATTAAGACCTTAACGGTCCATTGTCCATACAGTTTTATTTAATATTGAAAAGATCCTGAGTTTTAGTCCTACTCTTGTAAGGTTTCTCAGGCAGATTTAAATTAATAAATTTATCTAAAAAGGTATCCATTCTGTTCTTTTTTTTTTATTTCTACAGTGGTTTTATCGTTGTGTTGGTATTTCTTCTCGTTGTTCTTCTTAAAGGTTTGCAATTTCCTTTTTATTATTTTCAGAAAAAATTGCTGGCGCCCTTTTACTTACTTAACGTAAGAACGCCCCTGTGGCAATTTCAATAAAATTATTTCTTTCTGATATCAAAGTGGTATCAACTAAATCGCGAGCAACTTAATCAATCGACCCTTCGATTAATTAAATTGTGTACTGAACCCACCCCCTTACTGAGCTCGTCGTGGTGGCAGCACTTAACTTGCTGCCTGCTGCAATTTTGCCTCTTCGCCGCTGTTATTTGACAGTTCGGCATAATCACATTTCATTACATCTTTCGCGGTTAAATTTATAAAGTGTTTTCGTTTGTCTTTTCGTTTGTTTTATTAATTTCGGTTATAATTTTATATTAATAATTGCTCGTCGGGAAAAATTGCAACAAAATGACTCACAAAAAACATATCCAATAAGGTAGGTACTATTGTTTCTTGTAAAATGAGTTGGGCTTATAGTGTTTACAGGAAATAAATTAAGTGATTTCATATTATCCGTGAGCTCAAAGCATCTGAGAACGTTATTATCAAAATCTCCCGCAACAATGACGAAAGGTGATATACAAAAGATAACTCATAAATTACTGAAAACAATGCTGCTAAATCAATATTAGTATGTGAACGATAAACTGATACCAACAGAATTTTATTGTTGTTACATTTTATCTCAATGAATAGATACTCAACTGCACTACCTGGAGGACTCTTTCGTATTAACCTGCTGTACGATCAAACAACTTTGACCGTCAACCTGGGAACTCTATTTTGTCTTTTCTATGAAAAAGATAGGTAGATCCTGGTTGAGATAAATTAAGCGAAATTACTTTAGATCCTATAACTTTTAAATTACTATATTATAGCCGATATACTATAAAAGCGAAACTATGAACTTGTAGCGAACGACGAAATGAAAATGCAGCGATTTTTCCCCTAAGGGTTTTGAACAAGAAAAGAAGTTTATTAAAGTTGAAAGCTTCTATTTATACATACATTTTATTGCAGATTTTTAGAGAGAGAAATTACGTTATTTTTAAGTAACATTTTTAAGGCGAATTCAACAATAAGTTATTATGGCGAATGGTATAAATGAAGCGCCAAATTCAAAAATAAATGTAATAAAAGTAGTAGAATTTATTCAATTTAAGAGTAAGTTAATTATTCAAAATTTAATTCAAAAATAAAGTAATTTATGATGATTTGAGCTCCAACATTCCGCCCCCTTTGAAAGGATCACCTTTCAAGACGGAATCGCCGCCAATTTGCGAATAGGTCTTCGAAATGTTCCTCGTTGAGTTTTAACATCGGCGACTCTTACTCGCCCATCAGGACCTTCGATGACTTTGGTGACTCTTCCCAAGAGCCATTTTTGGGGTGGTAAATTGTCTTCGTGAATGATGACCAAGCTGCCGATAGCGATATTTGGACTTGATGTTGTCCACTTTCCACGACCTTGCAGTTCAGTGACGTACTCGTTGGACCATCGCTTCCAGAAATGAGTTTTGACAGCGTTAATTCGCCGCCACCTTTCGAGATAGCTTATGTCGGATACCTCAGTCAATAGTTCGGGAATCGCCTTGAGAGAGGACCCGATCAGGAGATGTGCTGGTGTTAGGGCTTCGAAGTCGTTTGGATCTGTTGATATAGAAGTAATAGGCCTCGAATTCATGATGGCCTCAATCTCGACAAGTGCAGTTGACAGCTCTTCGAATGACAATTTGGCGTTTCCAAGGCTGCGATACAAATGACCCTTAGCGACTTTAACTGCAGCTTCCCAAATTCCACCAAAATTGGGTGCCCTGGGGGGTATAAAATGAAAATTTATATTGGAATTAGTACAATAATTAATGAGATTTTCTTGGTTGGATTTTTTGAACAACATATCTCGCAACTCGCTTAGTTTTGACTGTGCGCCAACAAAATTTGTCGCGTTGTCACAGTGGATGTCTTTGGGAATACCTCTACGACCTATCATTCTTTTTAATGCTCCTATAAAAGCGTCTGCTGAAAGGTCTGATACAGCTTCTAAGTGAACCGCTTTCGAAGCGAAGCAGACAAAAACTGCCACATAGGTTTTATAAGGCACCTTCCCCCTAATTTTGTAGTATGTGTAAATAGGACCACAGAAATCAACCCCACAGCATAAAAATGGACGTGAAGATGTTAATCTTTCTGCAGGCAAATCTCCCATTACTTGGTCATATAACTTCGGTCGATATCTTGCACAATGAGTGCACCTTCGAATAACGCTGCGTGCCAACTGTCGAACATTGATGATCCAAAATCTTTGTCTCGTTAGCGCCACAAGAGCCTTTGGACCTGCATGGTAGTTAGAATAGTGCAAATGTCGAATAAGTTCTTTGCTGAAATTGCAATCTTTTGGAAGCAACATCGGATGTTTGTTTTCCTCTGGAATGTCAGCATGTTTCAATCTGCCACCTACTCTCAACAACAAAAGACCATTTCTGTCCTCGATAAAAGGACATAACCATTTTGTCGATCCTTGAAGTTTTGAGTTTGATTTTACTGCCTGGATCTCCTTCGCAAAATACTCCATTTGTATGACATTAACTATGGTGAGTAACGAATAATCTAACTCCCCAGCTGTAAGGTATCGACCTGGGAATGGAATCCTCAGTAATCGTAAATTGAGATATCTTTTTACGTAAGCAAAGATTCTCAAAACTTTGGTGTACGAGCTAACCTTTTCAATTAAATTGAGATAATAGTTTTTGTCTTTTTGACAAACTAAAACAGTTTTCCTGTGTTCTAGCAATAAATCTTCTGGAGGAGGAGAAGCTCCTAATGAACATGGCCACCTTTCTTCATCCTCGATCAAGAAATCTGGACCCCTGAACCAAATTGAACTTTTAAGCTCTTCCGCTGTACATCCTCGAGAAACTATATCTGCTGGATTGTCAGAAGTTGGAACATGTTTCCAGACCACCTCCTTTGTTGTGTCCTGGATTTCAGCTACTCTATTACCAACGAAAGTATTTAGCTTCGAAGAATGTGTGGATATCCAGTGCAGAACTATTGACGAATCAGTCCAAAAGTAAGTTTCATTGTAGTGCTTGACGATGACCCTTTGTATTGTTACCCAAAGTTTGGATAAGAGATGTGCTGCGCAGAGCTCTAGGCGGGGAAGTGTTCTCTTCTTTGCAGGAGCAACTCTGGATTTGGCGACTAAAAGTTTCACTCCTACGGACCCACTATTGTCAATGCTCCGCAGATAAATGCAGCAGCCATACCCTTTCATAGATGCGTCTGCGAACCCATGTATCTGGAATCGGATATTGTTTTCTAGAAAAACGTATCGAGGAATTGGAAGATTTTGAATTGAGTTGAGATCTGTCATGAATTGACGCCACTCTGTCTCGAGATTTGGAGAAATATTTTCGTCCCAATCGAATTTTTCTATCCAAAGCTGTTGTAGCAGTATCTTAGCCCGGATAATTATTGGACTAAGCAAGCCCATTGGATCAAAAAGAGACGACGAAAGCGAGAGAATAGATCTTTTTGTGTATTTTGTATAGACCCGATTAGGTTTGTATGAAAAAATGAATTCATCAGCACGAGGGTTCCAAGAAATACCTAACGTACTGGTGAGATTGGATTCAGTCAATTTGATGTCCTTTGGTGTAGCTTCTTCAATTAAAGCGATATGATTGCTGTTCCACTTCGAAAGTTCTAAGCCAGCTGTACTCAAAATTGAAACGACTTCATTCCGTTTTTGACAAAGAGTATCCAAGTCGTCTGCCCCAGTTAGCATGTCATCAACGTAAAAGTCCGACTTAAGAACAGCAGCACTTTGACTAAAACGTTCGACGTTAATTTCAGCCAAATACTGAAGACAGCGAATTGCTAAAAAGGGTGCAGATGATGTGCCGTAAGTTATGGTATTGAGCTGGTAAGTTTGTATTGGGGTATGTTCGTTTTCTCTCCATAAGATGAATTGGAATTTCCTATCCGATGGATGCACAAGGAATTGCCTATACATCTTAACGATATCTGCAGTTAGCGCGTATCGATAAAGTCTAAAACGTAGCAAAATAATCAAAAGCTCATCCTGTATAGTAGGACCCACCATTAGTATTCCATTTAAAGAAATTTGTGATGATGTGCGGCAAGATGCGTCGAAGACTACACGTAACTTTGTTGATACGCTATCAGGCCTTAATACATATTGATGCGGAAGATAATAATGATCTTCATCAAGGTTTGGATTGGGAACTAGAGACATGTGACCTAAACGTTCGTATTCTTTTAAGAAATCAGAATATTGACTTTTTATTGATGCATTTTTGGATAACCTATGCTCAAGCGACAAAAATCTTCTAAAAGCAATATCGTAAGAGCCTCCAAGACAGCTAGGATGTTTTTTGAAAGGTAGTTGTACCATAAGCCGACCGCTAGGAAGCACCTTAATTGTGTCTATGAAATGCTTTTCGCATTCATTCTGCTCTTCAGACCATATTGACCGTAGACCTTGAATTTCTTCAAATTCAAAGAATTTTTCAAAATATTTATCAAGACCAACTTCAAGTGTATTGGCTACGCACGATGCTTTCTTTGTAGTGTTGTATTTTGATTTGTATCTTCCAGATACAATCCATCCTAATGCAGTTTGTTGCAATGATGGAAGACCCTCTCCGAGTTTTATCTGACCTGATTCTAATAAATCGAAGAAAGCTTCAGCCCCTAATAATAAATCGATTTGTGACGGTTGATTAAAATTCTCATCAGCAAGCTCTAAATTAGAAGGTAGATTCCAACTGCTTACATTGAGAGATGCTTCAGGCTGATACCCAGTGATGGAAGGTGCAACTAAAAACTCGAGAGAAATTTCAAAGTTGCTATATCGTGAACGGATTGTTGATTGAGTTTGATATTTTGTTTTTGTTTCAGTCACTCCTATTCCGACGATGTCAACATTCTTACGATGTTTCCTTAGACCAAGTGAATTGGCGAACTTTTCATTAATAAAATTGACTTGTGAACCAGAATCTAGTAGAACCCTACCGAGTTGAAAGCCTTCCGATGAGTCCTTGATAAGAACTAATGCTGTTGCTAAAATAACTTGTGCTTCAGGAACTTGCTCTTTTTCCATTGCGGAATGAGTTGCAGCTGATGTGCTTTGACCAGATGTATCTGAGGGAGGATTAATACCAGAATTGGTGTCTGCAGGTTGAGTCCTATGCAAAAGGCTATGATGTGCTTGTTTGCAAGTCTTGCACTTATAAGACGATGGACATCTTAATACACTATGACCCTTCCCTAAACAATTCAGACACAAGCCTAGTTTTTTGGTTTTCCAAAATCTATCCATAACCGAAAGCTCAAGAAATTTTTTACAATTTGTAATTGAATGGTTAAGGTCTCGACATAAGATACAGGATCGTTGGTTTGCAGCAAGCGAAGTTTGTGGGCGATGAGGATTTACTATTGTTGGCTTTGTTGATGAATGTTTGTTGAATGTCTTCACGCATTGTTCCGAACGAATCTGCTTGCTATCTCTTGCTTCCAAATATTGGCACCGTTTATTGAGTATGCTTGCACAATCCTTCCAATCCGGCAACTTCTTATAGTCCAGTTGTTCATCCCACTTCGATTGTGTATCTGTGTCAACCTTCGACATCGCAATATGAATTATTATTGCGTTACAAATATTCTCATGCGATCCTATAGAAAGTAGCGAACTAATCAACGCCGAAATATTGTCTACCAAGCTCCGTAGAGAAACAGAAGAAGCTTTTTGAACCTTAGGTAATTCGATCAGCTGTGAGATATATTCTAAGAAAATGAGGCAATCATTATCATAGCGCTCTTTCAAACTAAGAAGTGCCTTGGGATAATTGGCTTCCGTGACTTGAAAAGCCTTAACTGTGCCAAGAGCTTGATCACTCAAACAAGAAAGCAAGTAATTAAATTTTTCTATTTTTGTCAAACTTAAATCATTTTCTACCAAATTGTTGTACGAATTTATAAAATTTTTATAGTCTGAATATCTTCCACTAAACTTTGGTAAACGTTGTTTTGGAAGATGACTAATTGTATGTGGGACAGTAGAAACTGTCATGTCTGCGATACTACTTCGTCTACCAGTACCCAAAAGCGAAAGAATTTTAGTTTTTGCGGTGATGTACAAATCTTCTATTTCACCTCTACTAGTATCTGTTGGTAATAAAACTTCTATTTTGGTTTGATATGCTAATATTTGTTTAAAATACGACTCCAAAATTCCTAGACGACATTCAAGTTCAGTTGAAGTTAGGGCGTTAGAATTGGATTCCACGATATTCTTTATCCGAGATATACTTCCTTTAGTAGAAGCTCGTTGTTGTTTTAATTCATCAAGTGTTGGTTCAGCCATTTTAGATTTTTAATTTTCTATTATTCTTTAAACAGCGACAGTAAAAACAAAAACGATTATAATTTATTGAAAATTCAATTAAATTTATTCAACAAATCAAAAATGCTAGGTGGCAACCCTGTTGTAAAGAATAAAATTTCCCAACAAAAAACTGTCCCAACAAATAAAATCTCACGGCGAGTTGAATTCAAAGATAGATTGTGAGAATTGAGATTAATCCAAAATCCAATTTTAACAAGCGAATTTATTCTGTACTAAGAATTTCTTTTCAAAGCATTGAAGGTTAAACCTACGAAAAGGCAAAAGTTGTTTAATGCATTTCAACGACAAAAAAAATGCTATTCAAAAAAGCTCTATCAGTGAATTGATCATGAAGCAAAAATCTCCCCCGACGACAACGATGATGGCGATGATGACGATGAAGACAACGTTGACGACCTGGGTGATGATGTATTGGCGAAATGAAGATCGATGCACTGATATCAAGTTGAAATCGAATCAGGTGTGTATACCATGGAGATGTTATGTGGCTACGATAAGAGAGTACGAGCGAATAGAGCAAAGCGATAAATGAAATCAATAATGTTGTGTGCCGAAATGTTGATCTGTGCACTGAAATCGAAATCAGGTGTGTATACTATGGATCCTATTTGTGGATTGTAAGTAACGAGAGAACGAGCGAATAGAGCGAAACGATATTATGCAATGGTGTGGTGAGTGCGTCAATGGGTTAGTTTTCGAAAATATGTTGGAAACGAAAGCTTTTTAATATTGTGTGAATGTGTGTGTGTGTTTCGCCCAAAAGTGGATCGTAATTACACTTTTGTGGATTTTATCAATTTTTACGTGATGAAAGCACCATAAATTATGCGGATGCTGATTATGGTTAGCGAATGAATTTATGTTCGATATATGTTATTTAGTTTATGTAGTTTTATATTTAAATATTTATTTATGAAATTTATTTATAAAGCAGGATATGTTGTTCATAGTTTTATTTAAATATAGTTAGAATATATTTTATGTACGTATATAGTTTAGATATATATATAATGTACATTTGAAGATTTAGGTAATAGCAAGTTAATGGTCTTTTTTGTATGTCGAATGTGCGTTTTTTTTTTTTTTTTTTTTTTGTATTTAGCTTTTATGTTGTAATTAGCTTTAAAATTATGAATTATGATGCTGGAACAACGCACATTTGAATAAAATTCAGACCGGACATACCTGGGTGGGAATTTTTCTACTTATTTCCCACAATTTTCTCTGGCTTTTTAACCTGCTGGTTCGTCTTCTTCTGGGATGATTGATGAGAGTTTTCTCCTTGGATTTTGTTCTCCTTTCTCCTGGATTTTAGCACCAACACCATGCACTCGCGACACGAAACCGATAGCGCGACGTAACCGATGAAATTTTCACTTTTAATGCACTAATTTATAGTTTTTTGATTAAGTTTATAGTTTTTATAGTCACTTTTAGTGCAAGATATATATAAGTTTTCACACAGAATTTATTTGTTTTTAAATTTTGTATAGGAATTTATGTGGATTACCACTTTAAACACGTTTGGGCGCCAAAAATGTACGATCAAACAACTTTGACCGTCAACCTGGGAACTCTATTTTGTCTTTTCTATGAAAAAGATAGGTAGATCCTGGTTGAGATAAATTAAGCGAAATTACTTTAGATCCTATAACTTTTAAATTACTATATTATAGCCGATATACTATAAAAGCGAAACTATGAACTTGTAGCGAACGACGAAATGAAAATGCAGCGATTTTTCCCCTAAGGGTTTTGAACAAGAAAAGAAGTTTATTAAAGTTGAAAGCTTCTATTTATACATACATTTTATTGCAGATTTTTAGAGAGAGAAATTACGTTATTTTTAAGTAACATTTTTAAGGCGAATTCAACAATAAGTTATTATGGCGAATGGTATAAATGAAGCGCCAAATTCAAAAATAAATGTAATAAAAGTAGTAGAATTTATTCAATTTAAGAGTAAGTTAATTATTCAAAATTTAATTCAAAAATAAAGTAATTTATGATGATTTGAGCTCCAACACCTGCAATTTAAATGATTAAGTGCAAAAACTGCAACGCCCCCACCTTTACGACCGCTTCTATCGCAGCGAAAGACATTATAACCCTCCACATCAACTACAGAATTACTAGACAACCAGGTTTCACAAACAAAAATTACGTCAATTTCAGAATTTACGAACATAGTATATCGGAACTCGTCCAACTTGGGACTTAAACTTTGAGCATGACAGACCTTAAGCCCAGAACGCTGTCCACACAAAACGCGAATAATTGATCGAGTAGAATCAAAACAACTATCGAAAACATACTCCCTATTACTATTGTTAGGATAAGGATTAATCATTATTAAAAAAGTTTAAATGACATGGACCCATAGTGGTCCAGTACAAGGGAAAAGTCCTAAACTGCATGACCAGATTAAAAAGAAAGCTCAGAAACGGATAGAAGAAGATGATGATGATAAATTTATATTTTACAATATTGAAATTCATTATTCATGATGTCGATGACTTTGAAAAGCTTCAGTTCTTGAAAGGTTCCATCTTGTCCATCATACCTTTGGTTGAAAATGGTTGTGCATTTTGGATTTGCTCCCCAAGAGGCGGAAAAAGTATCATCAGTCTCTGAACTCACAAGAGATCTGATGAGACTTTCCACGCTTTCTTCTAAATCCGACGAAGAGGGCGACGAATGTCTTGAATACGGTTTGATTGCAGAAGGCTGGCTCGTAGAGGATTGGCTATAAAGCTGTTGGCTGGGTTGAATATCATTATTAAATTTTTTGATGCCAAATGTCCCACATACGAGTACATTCCGCCTTTTTTCCATCTCTATTACGGCTTCCTCGAACGGAGTTAGTTCAATTTTCTTGAAAGGGACACCAACCGTTCTGTTGATCGAATTTTTATCGAACGTAAGTTTTTGTTTGGTGCGGTGCAGTCGACCAATGTCAAAGAATCGAATTAAAAATTTCTACAAATACTTACTTTTTTCCAGGGGGTCCATTCGCGTTGAGCTTAAGAGTAAGTTCCTCTCATTTTTGGTTGCACTGATCCCTATCCGAGCTTTCGGCTTGGCTATTTTATGCATACTTGCGCAATTGCGCATATAGCCATGTAAAATTTCTTTTTGTGCAGGTGTTGCGTTAGAAGTCCTTTATATATAAACTAAAACTAAACTATTAAATAAAATTGTGTCGTAGAAATACTTCTATTGCAAGCGATCTCAAAGTTCTTAGTGTTCCTTCATTTCATATTTAAAATCACTTACTTATTTATTATCGGTTACCTCAAGTTTTACATATCGATTCCACTCCCCTTCTATACAAAAGGGACCGATCACGCGAAGAACTTTCCTCTCGAAACCACCGAGGTGCTTTCATCTGCTTTTGTCATAGTCCATGCTTCTTAGTTTAGTTTAGTTTAGTTTAGTTTAGTTTAGTTTATTTCATCAATCTGAGATTAACATTCTCTTTTAGATTACATAAATATAATATAAATAAAGATAACGAAAAATAGTAACTTAAAGTTATAATAAATATTTAAAATAAATACAGAAAACATAAATTTAACATATGTATATATATCACAATAATTAATGAAATAACAAAATTAACATTACATGTTTTTTAAAAGTTTCTCGTGAACTGTGCATACAAATATCTATTTTTTCAATTACAGCATTAGTTTCTCTGATGCAACGTTTAATCGGTACATTTCTACCATAATTACTTCTAGAAAAAGTCTCCCGTAAATAAAAGCCTATACGAAGGCCTCTACTGGGAAAATAAAATTTTATTTGCTCTAGCAAGTAAGGACACACAATGTGACTACTTACTATATCCTTTATCATCATAATAGAAAAATACTTTCTTCTGACCTCAAGCGTTTGCATACCAAAAAGCAAACATCTCACATTATATGCGGGCATAATAATGTTCCAATTTAGCTTAAAAAAACAATATCTTGTGAAACTTCTCTGAATCCTTTCAATTCTCAATGAATGAATTGCATAATACGGATTCCAAACCACACAACAGTATTCCAGGGTAGATCTCACAAAAGCCATATAAAGAGATTTAAGAGCATATGAATCGGAGAATTCTCTAGTGTTCCTTTTTAGAAAACCCAACATTTTATATGCTTTATTAACTATATAGTCAATGTGACTACTAAAAGTGAACTTCCTATCAAATATGACTCCTAAATCCTTCTTTTCAGTTACTTTATCTAATGTTATATTATTGATAGTGTAATCAAATACTATTGGTGCAATTTTCTTTGAGCATATAAAGCTTTGACATTTGGCTACATTTAAGAAAAGAAGATTTTTATTGCACCATGATGCAAGTTCACATAAATCTTCTTGCAATAAATAACAATCACTTAGAGAATGTATAGTTCTGAATATTTTTACGTCGTCAGCATATAATAAATACCTGGAAAACTGGAAAATGTCAGGAATATCATTGATAAATAAATTAAAGAACAAGGGACCAATGTGACTTCCTTGAGGGACGCCCGAGGTTACTTTTATGCACTTTGAAACATATCTGTGTATCTTAACGAATTGGGTTCGATCAGTAAGATACGAACTTATCCATTCTAAAAGTATGGAGTGGATACCAAGCTTGGACAATTTATATAATAATATTTCATGGCTAACTCTATCAAATGCCTTGGCAAAGTCGGTAAAGATGATGTCGGTCTGGAGACCACTTTCAAATCCACTAACAACTAAATCACACAAAATAGTGAGATTTGTAGCAGTAGATCTGCCGGAAACAAATCCATGCTGAGAATCGGATACTATTTGTTTTGTAAGAAAAATGAACTTATCACACACAATTTTTTCAAAAATTTTAGGAATAATAGATAACTTACATATTGGTCGGTAATTACCTATTTTTTGCTTTGCTCCAGACTTAAAAATCGGAGATATGTACGATGTTTTCCAGTCATTTAAAAATTCACCTGTTTTAAGAGACTTATTGAAAATTAGCAACAAAGGTAACGCAAGGGACGTTACACATTTTTTTATTATCTTGGGAGATATACTATCTGGACCTAGTCCTTTGTTTTCATCGATCTCATTTAACGCTTCAAGTAAATCTGATATTTCTAACTGAATAATTCCTATATCAACTACATTAGATGCAGTAAAATCAGGAAGCTCGTTAGGAGACGTAACTGCGTAAACAGATTCAAAATAATCTGCAAAAAGATTACAGATAGTTTGCAAATCACTAGATATAGAACCCGAAAACTCCATACAATTTGGTAAACCACTAGATTTTCTTTTGGAGTTAATAAAATTCCAAAAGCTTTTGCTGTCCTTCTTAACTTTGGATTCAGCTGTTGAAACATAATTACCATACAACAATTTATTTAAGACATCAAAAGACTTTTCGATTACAAGATAGTTCTGTCTGAAAACCAAATTATTTTTGTCTTTTTTGTAGCGTTTATATGCTTTATTTTTTTTTATTTGTGAGCTTAGAAAGTCTGTCATTATACCATGGTGGGTTGGAATTCTTTCTACTTATTTTTTTCGGAATAAAAATTTCAAATGCTTATAATCAAAAAAATAGTCGATATCATTAGTGGTTTGAAAATAGGCTAAGAGCTTACAATCTATGACTAGGCTAATATGATGCTGAGAATTTTGAACCACCGGTGAAAGAGCTTTGTCAACGTTCACTTCTAGCTCATTATCAACAAATACTAAATCTAATATGCGATTCAATAAATTAGGAACATTATTTTTTTGCAATAAATTAAACTGGCTGTAAAAATTTACTACAGAACACTCAATTTCAGTTTTAACGTTAAAAGGAATTAAACATTTATCTTCATCATCAAATTTCCAATTTACATCACCGATATTAAAATCGCCCAAACAAATTATGTGATCAGATGGATTTAAGGAATTAAACACATTACGACAATTTTCAATGTGAATGTTATATAAATCTAATGGGCTTCCTGGTGGAATGTAGCTAGCGGAGATATATAAATATACATTTTTTCTAAGATGCACTTTAACAATTAATTGATCAATATCGAAACAAGTGTCGTTATTGCTTGAGTACAATTCAATTTGGTTCGAAATAAAATTAGTTTGAATGGCGATAATAATTTCACCACCTCTATTAAGACCAGTTTTTGTTGAACAACGATCTTTCTTATATACAGCATATTGATTACATTTAAAAAGTTCTGTTGTATGATGGCTATCATTAAGCCAGGTTTCAATCAAAACTATTATATGATAATTACAAGTAGCAAAATATAAAAATAAATTATTTAATTTAGTTCTTACTCCACCAACATTTTGATAATAAATATTAAAATCAACAAAACTAAGTAATTCTTGATCAAAAACAGCTTCAGCAGCAACATCTACGGCGACATCCACGGCAGCATCGTCAGCAACAAAAACTACTCTTGAGCGTAATTCATTGGCAACAATAACATCAGCAGCAACAACATCATCAACGACATCATCAGAAACAACATCAGCAGCAACAACATCATCAGCAACAACAACAACATCAGCAATAACATCGGCAACAACAACACCAGCAAGAGCAATACCTAGGTCGTTTGAGTTCTTTCCGGTGGTGGATCGTTTTTTGGCTTGTAATTAAATGGGCGAATACGAATACCCTTAGGCCAGAGCTCAGAGTTGTATATCAAATGCATATATTCCCGAGGAGTACCAATTTTAAAATTGAAAAGAGGCTGGGATTCGACCCACACTAATAACTTCCCATCCCGTCTATCGATTTGTCTTGCTTAAAAGTTTGTCTAAATGTATCAATTCTTGCCAAATTTGCGTTCACTTTTTTGTAGATTTTACTTTTTTTATGAAAAAACCGACTGTTGGATTTTTATAAAAAAATTACTGAATATAAAAAACAATATTTTCTGTGAAATAAAATAAGTTTGAAGCCAATATTTTTAATTTTTGAAAAGGTATTTGAGCCGAAAATCAATTTTTACCAACTTTTATTAATTTTTTTGTTTAGGTTTTTATTTTTCGTAAAAAAACTGTCAATTCGATTTTTCTCAAAATTTTATCAGATGTCAAAAACATTATTCTTCATTGCACAAAATTGTTTTGGAAATGAAATCATATTTTAGTCGTAAAATTTTCGAGGTGACAAATTTTTTTTCAGTTTTTTTGATTTATAAAAAAAACCGTTAATTGAATTTTTTTCCAAAAATATAATTGTTTTGTATCACGTTACAATATATAATATAAAATTTAATTCAAATCTCTAGCGTAATTGGTTCATAAGATGTTAAAGTTAACCAAAATGTTCACCTTTTTTTTAAACTGCTATGGTAAAAAAACCACCCACGCAATTTTCTTGAGAGCCCTTTCTGCATCTTTCTGCCTTATTATCTGTATAAAAAAATTTATTTGAAGTCGATATCTCTTCTGGTTCTTGAGCTATGGACTACGAAAAAAACGTCGCAAACGTCCGGACGTACGTACACACGCACGCACAGACATCTTTCTAAAAATCTTTTATTTCGACTCTAGGGACCTTTAAACGTCGAGAAATGTCAAAATTTTCAATTTGACAAATCGGACCCATTACAATAACTTCCTATGGGAAGTTAAAAGTAATCCTCACCTTCAAAATCTTCCTCGCCTTCTTTTAAATATGTACATGCGAAATTGAATATGTCACCAATAGCCGCGTTTTATTATCACCATGATCTGATCCGGATCAGATCATGATAATAAGACAGCATTGGATCATCATATTTTTTGTTATTTAAAGTTTGGTAGCAGTGTCAAATTCGTTCTTTCAAAAGTGACATTACGAAGCAAAAAAAAAAAACAAACACATACCAAAACTGGAAGCTCCACAACTTTTGAAAATGTTTCTGCAAATCACCATTGCACTCTCAAATTCAAAGCATACAGGAACGCTTTGGTCTCACATGTAGTCCAGATTCTTTTGACCTTTTAATAAATGTGACACTTAATTAATTTAATTTAGAGATTACTTACAATTTATTTGAACATCTTTTCTCCCATTTGTGCTGCAGCCTTCTCGATTTTATTTATATTTTTTGACATTTAAAGCAGGGTTGCCCAAAGAACATTTTGCTCAATGATTTTTTTGTTCCTTTTTTTGGGGGAAAATAATACCCATAAATTATGTCAAATATACATGTTTTTGGACTTAATTATTTTAATTTCACCAATTAATATCTAGTTTTGTTAAAATATCTAATTATTTCATGGATTATATACCAAATAAATAAATATAAACCTTCTCGCTTTCTATTTAAAAAATATTTTATTTCAGTCAAATGGAAATGTTTATATGGCAATACAGGTTTTATTTAATTTGTTTGCAATGATACCAACATTTACATGTGAAATTACAATGATAAAGCGCTCCTTGTTGTGAAAAAAAGAATTAAATTTTGGATCTCAAATTGAGATCCAAACACAAAGCAGGATCTTGTGTTGTTGTTGTAATGCATGTTAATTCAAGATCCGGATCAGATCATGGTGAAAATAAAACGCGGCTAATAAACTAACATGGGACACTCATATTGATTCTATAATTGCCAAGATATATGGTTCACTTAGAGGACTATCTGTAACTAAAACAATACTTTCTACTCAAGTCAAATTGAAGCTTGTAAGATCGTTTGTACTACCCATATTATCATTTGGGTGTGAGTTGTTCGCAGATCCTGATTTTCATTCACTTCAAAAGTTAAAGGTTGCTTTCAACGCTATTGACCGTTACGTTTTCAACCTTCGAAGGTTTGATCACATTTCGCTTCAGGCTCGTTAACTTTTGGGTTGCAAATTGGAAGCTTTCTTCATGTATCGGTGTTGTTTGTTTCTCTTCAAATTAATTGTTAATAAGACTCCGAACTATCTCTATTTTCCAAACTTAATTTCTGTTCTTCAAATTGTTCCATTCTATTGTGCTCCTCAAGATATACCTGTTTGACATCACGCAGACAATTTTTCGTTTATGCTGTCAGACTGTGGAATAATGTTCCCAGTCACATGAGGTCTGGAATCGAAAACAAAAAGTTTAATGAACTTATCTTTGAATATTTCTCTAACATGAACTGAGATGACTTTTTTATTAACTTCCCATAGGAAGTTATTGTAATGGGTCCGATTTGTCAAATAGAAAATTTTGACATTTCTCGACGTTTCAAGGTCCATAGAGTCGAAATAAAAGATTTTTAGAAAGATGTCTGTGCGTGCGTGTGTACGTACGTTCGTACGTCCGTATGTCCGTATGTCCGTATGTCCGTATGTCCGTATGTCCGTATGTCCGTACGTTCGCGACGTTTTTTTCGTTGTCCATAGCTCAAGAGCCAGAAGAGGTATCGACTTCAAATAAATTTTGTTATACAGATAATAAGGCAGAAAGATGCAGAAAGGGCTCTCAAGAAAATTGCGTGGGTGGTTTTTTTACCATAGCAGTTTAAAAAAAAGGTGAACATTTTGGTTAACCCTTAATATCTTACGAACCAAAAATGCTAGAGACTTGAATTAAATTTTATATAATATATTGTAACGTGATACCAAACAAGTATATTTTTTGAAAAAAATTTTAGTTAACAGTTTTTTTTATAAATCAAAAAAACTGAAAAAAAAATTTGTCACCTCGAAAATTTTACGAATACAAAATGATTTTATCTCCAAAACAATTTTGTGCAACGAAGAATAATGTTTTTGACATCTGGTAAAATTTTGAGAAAAATCGAATTGATACTTTTTTTATAAAAAATAAAAACCTAAAAAAACATTACTCAAAGTTGGTAAAAATTGAATTTCGACTCAAATATCTTTTCAAAACTTTGAGATATTGGCTTAAAACTACTTTTATCTTTCAAAAAATATTGTTGTCAACATTCAGTAAAATTTTGAAAAAAATCGAATTGATAGTTTTCTTACAAAAAATAAAATCTTAAAAGAAAATTTAACAAAAGTTGGTAAAAATTGATTTTCGACTCAAATATCTTTTTAAAAATTAGAGATATTGGATTTTAACTACTTTTATCTTTTGAAAAATAATGTTGTCAACATGCAGTAAAATTTTGAGTAAAATCAAATTGACAGTTTTTTTTACAAAAAATAAAAACTTAAAAGAAAATTTAACAAAAGTTGGTAAAAATTTATTTTCGACTCAAATATCTTTTTAAAAATTTGAGATATTGGGTTTTAACTACTTTTATCTTTTGAAAAATAATGTTGTCAACATGCAGTACAATTTTGAGTAAAATCGAATTGACAGTTTTTTACAAAAAATAAAAACTTAAAAGAAATTTTTCAAAAGTTGGTAAAAATTTATTTTCGACGCAAATATCTTTTCAAAACTTTGAGATATTGGCTTTTATCTTTTAAAAAAAATTGTTTTCAACATTCAGTAAAATTTTGATAAAAATCTAATTGACAGTTTTTTTTACAAAAAATAAAAACCTAACAAAAAAACAATACTAAAACTTGGTAAAAATTTACTTTCGACTCAAATAGCTTTTCAAAAATTAAAAATATTGTCTTTAAACTTTTTTTATTTCACAGAAAATATTGTTTTCAATATTCAGTGGTTTTTTATAAAAATCCAACAGTCCATTTTTTCATAAAAAAAATATAATCTACAAGAAATAGTACGCAAATTTGGTAAAAATTGATGTTCGGTTCTTGATATCTCTCAAATTAATTTAATTCATCTAATTAGTAAAAATTTAAGAAATGCTACTAAAATTGGTAAAAATTTGTTTTTCACTAAAAATCTATTTAACAAAACTAGATTTTCAAACTATTCTTTATATGAAAAATATTGTTGGTAGTTTTAAAATTTTTAAGAATAATTCAACTGACAACTTTTTTAACCCAACACGAAAACCTACAAACTTTGAAGCAAGACAAATCGACAGACGGGATGGGAAGTTTTCAGTGTGGGTCGCATCCCAGCCTCTTTTTTTATTTCAAATACTACATAATAAAAAAGAAATAGAACGAAAATAATATAAAACTTATAAATGTTATACAGGGTGTAACGAACTGAATATGAGAATAGTCGTTTTTTAGAACGTTTAAAAACTAAGAACAATTACGAAATGAGTTTGATTGAAATCGCTTAGTACCTATACATATTAATTAATTTTTAAGCGAAATGGTAGTGCCCATCAATTTTGTTTTGCTTAAAACAACTCCGTAAATTTAGTTATTTCAAAATACCAACAAAATAAAAACAGAAATTGTAAATGTACAGGGTGAGTGAAAAACGACTTAGTGCAGGTGGTTTTCAAAATTTCATTAAAACAGCCATTACTCGAAAAACATTATTATTCGGAAAAAACAAGTTTGAAAATTCTGATAGTTCATGACTTGGCCTCTCCCCGTATTTAGTTTTGAACATCCTCTACGACACACCCTGTATAAACATAGATGTTGGTTTTCTTTATTACACTTATTAAAAAACAAAATTGTTGTTTTTTTTTTTAAATTAAAAACGATGTACTTGTATATATGTATATTGTTACTGTTTCATGATGCTTTTATGAAGATCAAGCAATCATAACTTTTATATAATCAGATATTTCTTATCTCTTATCAATTCTCATAACAAAATTTAAGAGCATTTCTTCAATAAAATACTTTTCTTTTTATTATGTTTTTGTTTGTTTGCTTGCTTGTATTTTTGCTTGTTTGTTTGATTCTACCCTACTCTCTTGGACCTATTTTTGACCAGCTTTAAAAGGTCGGGTTTAATTTAAACTTTATAGACGACTCATCAATGACCAATGACAGAACAATAATTTGATAAGTACCTAATTTATTTTTAAAAACATTCAAGATGGTGCCTATTAAAATGGCTGCGGTACGAGCTGATTAAAAATTCTAATATTTGTTTTTAGATTAGGTAGTTTAGGTAAGGTTGAAGTAAGTGGCTGTCCGTGATGGAGTAGGATACACTGAGGCCGTTTAATGGCCTATTGTGATACCACATGAATCTTACGGCTTTTTTCTATGCTCAATGAAACCAGTTTGAGGCCCTTACGAAACGTACGACACTGATATGTTAATATGATTGAGATGGTTTAGATCATTATAGACTCGTTCACACAGCTTTTTTAAAAGTTATTTGAGAATACGTCGCGGTGCTTGCTTTCATTTTAGGCAGTGTCCGGTTATGACACCGATTGTGGAGCTTATAAGAAATCTGCTGAAAGATAACAAGTACCTTGACATTTTTTGTGGCCTGACAGGTGGTAATGTTATTCCACCTGATGTTGGTTGTTTTTTTAGCGTCTTGTCTTAGCAAAAGCTTACATGTAGAGATTGGCATGATAGCGTTAGCCAAAGGTGGTAGAATAGGTAGTTCGTCTTCTTCACAATTTCCTGTAATGTCTCAATGGCCTGGTAC
Source organism: Eupeodes latifasciatus (assembly GCA_920104205.1). NCBI lineage: Eukaryota > Metazoa > Arthropoda > Insecta > Diptera > Syrphidae > Eupeodes > Eupeodes latifasciatus. The sequence continues at coordinate 385,064,428 of OV049924.1, read as the reverse complement.
CCAGCAAAGGTGAATTTTAACCTGCTGTGCCATCTCCATTAAAGATGATCGACAGTTATGGGTTGATTAAGAGTCTATGGAGAAAGAGTTTTTTTGGCAGCCTGACTGTCTGAGAAAATCCGGATATCAACTGTTGATATCACGTTTTCTTTAAGCCGTGACAAGAGTTCTTGTATCGCCATAAGTTCTGCCTGGAACTAGCTACACTGATTACTGGCAGTCAGAATGAGATACTTAATTTTAAACGTTCGGAGTAAACGCATCCACCAACCCCCTCATTAGTTTTTAAAATTGAATTGACTCGCCTTCCAGAAGTACACTATCCCCCCAGAATTGTTGGATTGGTATACTTTAATTTTGGCAGATCTTATCGCCATTTTGTTGTACATTTACAGAATTTTACTGAAAATAAGTTATTATTATACAACTTTCCTTGACTGATGAGATCGAACTTTTTGTAATATGTAGTTATATTCCACCTAGGAGCTCTATACATTTATATGATATACATCTTAATAATTGCTTAAGTATTCTTGAAAACCTTTCTGGTTCACAGCATTTTTTATATGCTGGCGACTTAAATATTGGAGCAATACAATGGATTTTTGATCCGGAAGAAAAAAATTTAGTTCCATTTAACATCACAACTGAGGTCGAAGCACTGGTAGCAGACTTTTTTAGCCACTTAGACTCCATTCAGATTAATAGTTATACTAATGATTTGGATCGCATATTGGATCTCATATTTGTTGACAAACATCTAAATGTATCAGCTGATAAGATCCTGCTACCAATGATTCAGAACTCTATTCACCACTATGCACTGGAGATTAATTTTAGTCTTTACAGTTTTATAAAAAGAAATTGGAAAGATAATACAAAATTTGTTCATTCTTATAAAAATGCCGACTTTGGTGCAATCAACGCGTATCTAGGCTCTTTTTCTTGGGGTGATATGATGAATCAGCTTAATGCTGCTTATAACTTATTTAAACGTGTTATTAATAGCACAGTTGAAAGATTTGTTCCAAAAAGGAAAGTTTTTTTGTAATTCAAATCCAATTTAGTTCAATAACAGGCTATCTCGACTTAAAAATCAAAAAAAAAAACAAAGCATATAAAAGATATAAAAGTAAGAAAAATGATCCTGTTCTGCGTAATTTGTATCTCTCCTTCCAACGTGATTTTAATAGTCTAAATCTTACTCTTTATAAAGAGTATATATCTTCAGCTGAGGCTAAAATCAAGGATGATAGTAGTCAATGTTCGAAATTTATAAACTCCAAACGAAAAACTACAGGGTTTCCATGCTGTATGAGCTTTTTGGGTTCTTCGACAAGTAACATTTCTGAAATTTGTGATTTGTTTGCGATATACTTCAAATCAGTTTATGCTTTTGACGTTCCGTCTCAATATCTGCCAACTGTTTCTCAAAGATTTAGTCTTGGCGTTTTTTAATGGCTTTCGTTTATATTCAACTTTAAAATCTTTCGATCACCTCAGTTTTTTTTCAATGTATTACATTTGAAAATTGGAAAATAACAATAAAATTAAGTTTTTGGAATATATGAAAATTCGTTAAGTAGTTTTGTTTTTAGTATAAAACTTGTGACTATCTAACTTTTTTTTAGAGTTTTATTCACACCCGCCATCTATATTTTTAATTCCTCATCGTTTTCGGAATGCAAACAAAAGCAAAAATTGAAATTGATAACAGATACAAAATATCTTCTTATAAAATTATGATTGTATGACTTTTATGCATTATCAAACAAGAGGTATCATAATAATTTTATATCATTTTTTATTTCAAAAATAATACAATAAACGAAAAGTATGTTAAAACTAATAAATTTTATTAGTTTTAACATACTTTTTTATACAACATCAGCTTATGTTTTTATAACATTTTAGTTCATTGAACTAAGTGTTAAGAATATAATCTTGGTCTATAAAAGACGAACCTCTAAGAACGAAATGATAACTTAGTTTTCTTAATCGTAAGTGAAAACATCAAAAAGGTGCGAATCTAATTTTTCGATCTGGGCGAAATGGACAGTGTTGAGTACGTTAAATCTGAGAACATCTGGCGAGGTCCAGAGGTAAAAGTTGAGAGTTCTAGTCTTGGTGCTGCTATTTTGCAGAACCTCAAGCACAGTAATCCGCAGAAAATATTGGAAGTTCATCACGAAAGTGGCACACATGTCACGGTGAAGGAGATCCGTGAAAAAACAATAACTGTTGCTCAAAATCTTTTAAATTTGGGTGTGAAAAAGAACGATAGAGTTGTGTTCTTCACAAACTTTAACTTTAAAGTAACGCCACTTACGTATGCCTGCTACACAATTGGTGCACCAGTTTGTTTCTTTGAAATACATCTTCCACAAGGTTTGTTTTGACTCTCTAACACCCAATTTCAGAAGTGCAGTTAAACAAATTTGAAATTGTCATTTCAGAACATGTTCCCGCTTATTTGGAAATTCTCGATCCTTCCGTAATATTCTATCAAGAAGGATTCAAGTCTATGGTCAAAGAAGGTTTGAAAGATCTTAATCTAACGAATCTGAGACATGTGCTCACTTTGGACGGTGAACAAAATTCTGTTGATGAGTTACTCCTTGAACCAACTGTTGATATTGAAAGCTTTGAAGCTCCTGACATTGGAGATCCAAGAACGCTACCAGCTTTATTAACATTAACATCTGCAACCACTGGTCTTCCAAAAATTGTTATGAATTCTCATGCTTTAGTCAGACTTAGTGTCTTAAAAAAATTCGATACAAATCCAGAGACTGTGACTCTTATTCTAAGTGATATCCGTTGGATTGGACCGCAAATCTTTATGATCCAACCTGGTCTTCTTGGGATTAAGAGAATTTACAGCACAATACCTTACAGGGAACTGACTGGTGAATATGTAAGGACAATAATTGACACACACAAGGTCACGATTTGTTCTGGAGTTCCCAGATTTATGAGAATTGTATACGAAGCAGCAGAACAATCTAAGAAAAAGAACCCTTCTACCCTCTCTTCACTGAAGCTCGTTTATACTGGTGGTGAAAACCTTGGAGAACCATTGGAAAAATATTTTACAAAAATAACGCCCCATTGTAAGGTCGTAAAGTGTTATGGAATGACGGAGCTGGCTGGCGCAATTGCTTCAACGGAAAAAATCATCACCCGAAAATATGTGAATGGTGGTGTTTTAAGAAATGGCTTCATGATAAAACTCATTGATGAAGATGGAAACTCTCTTGGACCAAATCAAATTGGAATAGTTTGTATCAAAACAGCGACCCCGTTTTTGGGGTATCTAAAAAACGATCTGGCCAACAAGGAATCTTTCATTGAAGGAGGTTGGTTCAACACAGGAGACATAGGAGTTGTGGATTCGGATAAATTGTTGAACATTTTCGCCAGAGAAAAACACATTTTACGGTATGCTGATGGCAAGATAATTTTTCCAGATACAGTTGAAGACATCGTAAATAATTTTTATGGTGTTAATTCATCAGCATTGGTAGGGAACACTAGTGCGGAAAATCCCAAACAATATTGTGGAACAATCTTTGTAGTTCTTCAAAATTGTATTGTTAATCTAGCTGATTTCGAAAATGATTTTAGAGCTTATTTGAGAAAAGAACTAACCAAGGAGCAACTTAAAATAATCAAGTACTTCAAAGTGATAGATGATTTACCAAAGACAACTTGCTTTAAAATTGATAAGATGGCATTGAAAAAAGTTGTTCGAGGAGGTTGTAAAATATAACTTAATTTCAATATTTTGAGGATGTCGAAATAAATTAAGATACATACCTACATGTATTTGAACAAATATATTTTTTTGTACATTTTTTGGGATTTATGAGTTAGGAGACTCAATTTTTGAGTGGAATCCAAGAAATTGAAAACTTCAATAATATCGAAGGTCACTCCCCCCTAACAATTTTTTAACCACACAGGGTTTGTTTTAAAAGTAATTTTCTCTTAACAAAATACTGTTTCTAGCATTCAGTTAAATGTTTATAAAGCCTACACACAATTGAAAAAAATAAATGTTCGATTTTCGATGTCACGTGAATAAATGAAGGTATTGACGGAGCCCTTGGGCACACCATTGTTTATTTTGTGGATCTCAGATTTGAACCCGTCCAATACTAATTGAATTGAACGGTCAGAAAGATAATTCCTAACGCAACGAATATTTCAATACTAAATGCACGCATTTTCGATAACAGAGCTTGATGCCAAACTTTATCAAATGCCATTGAAATATCAAGTGCCATAATCTTACTTTCTCCAAAACGATGAAAAGGTTTGTTCAACTGTTCGGTGAGATAAACTATGAGATCACCAGTGGACCTATTGCTTCAAAAGCCATACTGCCGGTCATTAAGAAGTTTTCCTTCTTCAAAATATTTCTTAAGATGAAAATTAATCAGCTTTCCATGACCTTGGAAAGAGGAAACGTAAGTGCACTTGAACTTCTGTTAGAAAGTGGAGGATTCACCTTTTTTAGGGAAAGGCTGGACAAATGCTGTTTTCCACTCGGTAAAAGACCTGTTGAATAGGACAGAGATGGAAAAGCTTCCGCAGTGGTTTTGCCAACCTTGAAGAACACTTCTTTAAAGCAATAGCGGGGACGGGGATACAATTCAGGCCAGCGGTTTTCTGAATGTCAGGATTTTTAAGTACTGTACAACTGTACGAGTGCGAAAGAAGATTTGTCCCATTAAATTGTGTACACTTCTAAGTACAGGAGAAGTTATGTAACTTAATGGCAGCATCGAATTAACAACAAATTGTGCTGCAAGCACATTAGCTTTATCAGTGGAGCTTACAAAAGGAGTTTCATTAGAAACGAGCGTTGGAACTGACGTTGACGTAGTGTTACGCACATGTTTGACAAAAGGCCAGATATTTTTACTTCCTTTCGGACATTGTAGTATTTTTTTAGTCTACAGGTGTTTCTAGCTTGTTTAAACTTATTCCGGTTTTTCTCAGTGTGATTGGCTGTATAAATCCGGAAACATAGATCTTTCATCCTCTTTGTAGCTCGAATCAAACCATGAGCTGTCTTTGGGTTTGGTAGATTTATACCATATTCGGAATAAAATTTCTCCTTTAATAAAGAGTTAAATTTGTAACCATATCTGCGCTGGAATCCACATCACTATCGAGGAAGCATAGCGACCAAATAAAGTTCCTGAAGAAGTCGTTGAGACCATCCCAGTTGGCGTTCTCATATTGCCGTAATAATAAAATAAAAAATTATTTTAATTTTTGTCGAGCATATTTTTGATCAACTTTAAACTGTCAGATTTAATTTTAACATTGTAGACTCATCAACCATACGAGTTGAGAAAATATTCCAATATTTGTTTTTAGATTTGTTCTTCATTGAATGAACGTAAACTGTGGAGGAATCTGCGTAACGTTGGTATTGGTTAGGCAAGAAATATGCCTGAATAAACGAAAAATGTTTGTTTAAACAAATAAAATAAAACAACATCAGCATTTCTGTTTACTTAAATATTTTTGTATTTTATTTCATGAACTACTTTTATCAAAAGAATGTTAAAAATATAAGCTTGGTGTATAAAAGATGTATACGTTTCAGAAAACGCTGATCATTAAGTTTTCGTTATCAAAAGTGAAAAGATCAAAGTGGTGGATCTAATTTTTCAATCTGGGCGAAATGGAAAGTGTGGAATCTGAGATTTGTGCTTACTTTAGACTGTGAACAAAAGTCTGTTGATGAGTTAATCTTTGATCCAGCTGTTGATACTAAAAGCTTTCAAGCTCCTGATATTGGAGATCCAAGGACGATACAAGCTTTATTAACATTTGCATCTGCAACTACTGGTCTTCCAAAAATTGTTATGAATTCTTATGCTTTAGTCAGACATAGTGTCCTCAAAGAATTCGTTACAAATGCAGAAAGTGTTGTTCTGATCCTTAGTGAAATTCGTTATGGATTGGTCCGCAAATCTTCATGCTTCAAAGTGCCCTTCTTGGGATTAAGCGAATTTACAGCTCAATACCTTACATGGAACTGACTCGTGAATGTGTGAGGAAAATGATTGACAGACATAAAGTTACCGTCTACATTGCAGTTCCCAGATTTATGAGAAGTGTATAAGAAGCAGCAGAACAATCCAAGGAGAAGAACCCGTCGACACTCTCATCACTAAAGCTCGTTTATACTGGTGTTGAAATCCTTGGAGAAACATTGGACAAATATTTTACAAAATTAACGCTTCATTGTAAGGTACCAAAGTGTTATGGAATGACTGAGGTGGCTGAAGGAATAGCCTCTACGGAAAAAATCAGCGCTATAAAATATATGAATGTTGGTGTTTTAAAAAATGATTTCATGATAAAACTCATTGATGATGATGGAAACTCTCTTGTACTAAATCAAATTGCACGGATTTTTTTTCAAATACAGTTGAAGGCATAGTTAATAATTTTGATGGTGTAGGAAACACTAGTGCGGAGAATCCCAGACAATAGTGTGGAACAATCTTTGTAGTTGATGTTGATGACTTTTTTGTAAAAAGCTTTGGTGGAACTTGTTAAGTTCTTGAATAGTTCAATTTTGTCCATCATTCCTTTGGTTGAAGATGGTTGTTCATTTTTGATTTGTTTCCCAAGAGAAACAGGGACATATGTACATATGTAGCGGCGGGAAAAAGTATTATCAGTCTCTGAACTCACAAGAGCGCTGATGAGACTTTCCAAACTATCTTCTAAATCCGAAGAAGAGGGTGACGAACATTTCGTATACGGTGCACCTGTAGACGGTTGGCTGTTAGGCTGTTGGATCATAGACGGTTTCCTTGGTTGAATATCATTACTTAATGTTTTAATGTCAAATGTCCCACACACGGTGTAGTCGGCCAATTTCTAAAATAGAATAAAGTTTGTAAACAAAATATGCACAAATTACTTACTTTTTTTCAGGCTTTACTTTTTTTGATTCGCGTTGAGCTTAACTGTAAGTTACTCTCATTTTTTGTTGCACTGATCCCTATCCAAGCTTTCGGCATGGCTTTTTGGCAAGGTGTTGCGTTGGAAGTCCTTTATTTATGAAGGAAAATTAAACTATGTATTAAGTAAAATTTTATCGTAGAAATGCTTACAATGAAAGCGATCTTAGTTTTTCCTCATTTCATATTTTAAATCACTATACTTATTATGTATCTCATCTCTCATAGCTGATAGCTGTCAACATCCGAGAAGTATGCAATCAAATTTTCTTGGGTTTGAAGCATAAAGGAAGAAAAAAAACAAAATCGAAATGATGTACAGAATACCAAACATAGTTTTCGCACAATTTCTTTGGTTTTTGAAAAGCGAACGATCGCTTTCGTTTCTTTTATTACAGAATCTGGCCCCAAATTCCCTTTGAGCTTTTTTCATGTTTTTTTAAGGCCAAAAAAGGTCCCCATAAAATTTGTTTGGTCAAAACTTCAAATTTTCCAACAGTTAATACACCTTTTTTAAGAGCTTAAATACAATAGTTTGGGGGGGGGGGTTGGTTGCGTTTCAGAAATGTTAGAAATTGTGTTGAAACGTAGCTTTTTTCTAAAACTAATATGCATATTCTGTTCTTGATAGCATTTATACAAATGCGAAAAACACTACATAAATATAATTGTAAAAAGACCGAAATTGAGAAAACTTCACAAAAAAGTTTGATCTTTTTTTCCTTGGAAAAGAAAGAATTTAAAATGAATCTTCGGCTTTTTTTGGGCGTATTTTTTTCTGACGCAATTTCCGGGAGTCTATTAGCACTATCAGTTTCAATTTCTCGTGTCCATATACCTTATTGTTATAGCAAAGGCAACTAAATCAATGGAATTGTTATTGAAAAATTAGATCACATGCTGTTTAAAGTCGCTTTCATTTTTTCTTTAACATGTGTTTAAGTTAATAAATAAGCGTGATGTTTGAATTCCTCAACTACTTCACTAGCAACTTCCCCGAGGTCCAGTTACGATTATAACCTATTAACCTGTTACACGATCTAAAAAACATGATTTTTGGTTTTGACCTGTTAATTTGTAGGTACCACGTATTACAACATTGTCGAAGCTTGTTAATTTATATAATAGACATTTTTTGTGTCGATAAAACCCCTGGCCAAAGTAACTAAAACAAAGATTTGATCAATAGTTAAAAACCGGTTTGATAACAACTGATCAAATTATTTTGTTTTACCCAATTTGTAAGTCGTACGTATAGAATTTGTTACAACAGTTTCCTAAGAGAATTTTAAAAATACAAAACTTAAAAATGAGTGGTTTTATAATTTCTCTAAAAATCAAAAACAAACAAATTAAGTTGGGAAGAAACCTTAGACCGGAACTGACAAAATACAGGTGGCAGAATCTCTTCTCACTTCAATTCTGGAGAGATTCAAAGCTTTTATATTAAACTAGCGGACTAGACAGACTTCGTCCTGTCATAAAGATTTGTAATGTGGCAGTTTTTTGTTCCTACGTATTTTATAGTCGTTGCTAAAAATTCTCCTGAACAGAACAGTCACCCTGGTGATAGGGCCTTGTAAATACAAAAATAATTAAATGAAACATAATATAAGGATTTAATTTTATTGTTAATCATGTGAATCATAATTATTAACAGAAATCAGTTTTATTATCAATGTAGTGTTTTGTGATATACGATGTTTTTTGTTTGATTACTTGGCGCATAGACAAACAAATCTGATGGTTTTCCAACGCGGGAACAGGCAACATACAATTGACCATGTGAGAAACATGGGTTTTCTAGATTAATACCAAAAACACTTAATGATTGCCCCTGGGATTTGTGTATGGCCATAGCAAAAGCAAACCGCACTTGAAACTGGCACATCAGTGGGAATCATTGGGATGCGCGGTATGAGAACACCTTCGCCTTTATACTTTCCTTTGAGTATAGTTGGTTCTATCACGTTGTTTAGTAAGTTTTTTAACGCTAACCGTGTACCGTTACAAAAACCGGGGTTGGTTGATATTTCGCAACATTATAACTATTGATCCTTTAATTGAAGATTGTGAGGTGGCAATCCTGGCAAATCCAGCGAGTTTAAAAATTCTGGTGGATAGTTGACTACATCATCTTGTTTAGTAGCCGAATCAACTGATTTCTATATCCTCGACTCGCTTGTAATTTGTTCTTGAATTTTGAAATTTAATTCATTTACATCTATGTTTTTTGTAGCCAATATAGCTCGTTCGCTCAACCAATCAGGGTTTCTGTAATTCTGAGAAACATCTGGAAAAACCTTCTGAATAAGTTTATCTTTTGATTGCGTTAACTGACAAAAACTTTGAGGAAAGTTAATGCAGCCAATCAACATGTCTATAGGAAATATAACCAACAGGCCCTGATTAATAGGGGGCTAGGGGGGACGTACGAACGTACGTACACACGCACGCACAGACATCTTTCTAAACATTTTTTATTTCGACTCTAGGGACCTTGAAACGTCGAGAAATGTCAAAATTTTCAATTTGACAAATCGGACCCATTACGATAACTTCCTATGGGAAGTTAATAAGGTGGGGCAACAGTCCGTAGAGGAGCAGGGCCTAGTGACTTACAACTCTCAACCATTTCTGTGCGCGAGTAATTGCAGGAATGGAGAGGACCTACAGTTTATATGCCGAATCCGAACGGCTAATTTAAGAAAACCCTTTTTCATGACAAGAATTGCTCTTGGAGAATTTGTCAATTCCTCGCAAGAGGCAGTACCGATGAAAAAAAACTTTAGGTGACACAGGCACGGATCGAACCCAAGACCTCTCGCATGACAGTCCAACGCACTTTTTTTTTAATTCATTTTTATTATTTGAATTTGAAACCTATCTTAAAGCTAGACAAAAATTCATAAAACTAGCCTCATTAACCATAACTTACAACTAACTTAATTGTCCCATACAGACACTCTAAGTTAAACTATAACACTTATTACTAATGCCTTTCAGCCCTAAGACTTATTTTACTTCAATTAAATTTTATATTTTTTTGTATTTATTAGAAAATTTGAAAAAAATAATATCAATGTCCTTTTTATTTTATTTTTACTTAAAAACTACTTACAATAAGTTCCTTAATATAAAACTTAAAACTAAATATAATTACCAATTCTACCTATAAACTACTTAGAACTAGAACAGCCACAGCAGCAAATCTAACTATCTAACATTTCGTGTTTTTTATTTTTTGTTTTCCTTGTTTTTTTGTCTTTACTTCATGTTTTTTTTTTTTTTTTAATAATTTTTTTTATTCTTTATTTTTTATTATTATTATTTTTGTTTTGTAATTTTTTTTTGTGCCACCATGCCTATTCTACTTAAAACTAAACCCTAAAACTTTAAAACAAGTATGTAAGCCGGCCAAGGCTTAAAACCCCATCCCGACTACCCATACTATCAAGTGACGATTGAAGCCACCAAAACTGGTTCTCCTGCTTCACCCTATCAGTTCGGCCCCGTTCGGATACAGACCTACTGAACCGAGGAGCTCTGCTCCGCCTTGTGCCATGACGTCCCGATTGTACAGGAGTCGCCTATCGACGGTTCGTCGTCTGACGTGGTAGATTAGCGGAACTGCCAATCTATCCTGTATCAGACCGCATCTGTCTAAAAAGAGGAATGCCTCTGGTGGAATGAAGCCGCTCAAGCGTGCACTCTCAAAATACTCGTCGTTCGGATAGAACGCCCCGAAAATTAAATTGTTGATCGAAGAAATAGCTCTTGCAATGTGACTTCGAACGAGTTTAATCACGAAATTGTCAATTCTGTTGATTCGAGCCCTGTTGTATAGGACCTCGTTAGAATAGTAACGCACGTAAGAAGATTCGGCTGTTCGATATAAGCCGGTACAGCGTCGTAAAAACTGCCGCTCGAACACCCGAAACTTCTCCATCTGGGAAGGGGCACCGTTTTACCACGAAGGACAACCATAAACGATCATGGACCGTATGAGGGCCATCATGTAGCAAATTACCTTTACTCTGGGGTCAAGCCGACTGCTGTAAAACGGCCGTTTCGTCAGAGCGAAGGCTCCTCTGGCCCTGGTCAGAGCAGCATTTATATGCCTGTTGAAATATATGTAAATATTGATCTAACTAGATACCGAGGTACTCCACTACACTTTTGCTCGCTAATCGCTGGCCGTGAGGATCAACGATGACCACAGTCCAACGCACTAACCATCATGCCACGGGTACTATCTCTGTGAGGTCGTTTGTGGCGAATTAAATTGTCACAAAAACTTAAACTGCTGACCACCAGAAGCGTCGTATGTTCATGAATTGGGCTGAGCAACAACTTGAAAATGATTCGGATTTTCATCGAAAAATCATCTTCAGCGATGAGGCTCATTTTTGGCTGAATGGCTTCGTCAATAAGCAAAATATGCGGTATTGGTCAGGCAGCAATCCACACGTACTCCACGAGTCATAATTGCATCCAGAATAAATTACGGTTTGGTGTGGTTTATGTTTATGGGTCGGCAGCCGGGGTCATTAGGACGTACTTCTTCTGTGATGATCAAGACCGACACCTTACTCTGAATGGGGACCGCTACCGTTCAATGATAACCGAATATTTTTGGCCCCAATTGGATGATATGGTCTTGGAGGACATGTGATTCCAACAGGACGACGCCACAAGCCACACAGCGAATGTCACAAACATCGTGTTATCTCACCAAGATGCTTGGCCGCCTCGGTTAGACTATTTCCTGTGGGGCTACGTCAAGTCAATGGTCTACGCCAACAAACTAGCGACGATTGATGAACTTCGTACCAATATCGAAGGTGAAATTGCAGCAGTATCGTTTGATTTATGCTTGAAGGCCGTTGAAATCGGTTGCATACATAATGGCATCGAATGTATTTTCACAGGAATAAAGAATTTCATTGATGTCCAAAACCGTTTTTGTTTCATTTAAAAAAAAAAATTTTTGTAGCGGTCTTATTGAAAAACCTGATATAACAAATAAAACATTAAAAATGTAAAGAGGCCACATTTATAAACACAATACTTTATTACTTTAAAATTTAAAGGAATTCTTAAAAAAATTACTTTCAAAGGGGAGTCAACATGTTTAACAACATAGTTTAAAAAGGCACTTTCAATATAAAATACGTTAACAACGAAAGAAAGTCTTTTAAGTGAACATTTTTTAAACAGAAGATAAAAATACAAATTTAAACAAGGCAATAAATCAAAACGCTTAGTTATAAACAAGCTTAAGTATCTTATCTTTAACATAGTTGTTTATTTCGTGGTGCGTAAATAATTAAGTGAAAAACAATTTATTTAAACAAATAAATAGTATAAACCATGTTATATGTTGAAATTTTTTTTTTAATTTTATTACATTAGGAACACCTACGAGTATTTCAACACATTTAAAATGATAACCATTAAACTTAAAATCACACAGTGTTTAAAAGACGAACACCTTAAAAAAGCTGATCATTTAGTTATCTTAATTTAAGGTGAAGGCATCGAAAAAAAATGCAAAGTATTAAGTATGTCAAATCTCAGAAGATCTGGCGAGCTCCAGAGTTTAAAATTGAGAATACCAGCCTTGGTGCGGCTATTTTAGAAAAACTCAAGAACAGTGATCCGGAGAGAATATTCGAAGTGCTTCACGATAGTGACACGAAAGTCACTGTGAGACAAATCCATCATCAGACAATAACCGTTGCTCAAAATTTCATGAACTTGGGTGTGAAAAAGAACGATAGAGTTGTCTTCTTCACTTTGTTGAACTTGAAAATAACACCACTTACGTATGCTTGCTACACAATTGGTGCACCAGTGTGTTTCTTCGAAACATATCTGGAACAAGGTTTGGTTTTACTCTCTAACACTAAAGTTATGAATTTAGAATATATAAATTTTTGTTAAATAATGTTTTTTAGAACACGTACCTGCCTACCTGGAAATGCTCGATCCTTCTGTGATCATCTACGAAGAAAGATTCAAGTCTATGGTCACAGAAGGTTTGAAAAACCTAAATTTAACGAATCTGAGACATGTGCTCACTTTGGACGGTGACCAAAAGTCTGTTGATGAGTTACTCTTTGAACCAGTCGTTGATATTGAAATTTTCCATGCTCCTGACATTGGAGACCCAAGGACTTTACCAGCAATCTTGGGGTTCACATCCGCAACCACTGGGTTACCAAAAATTATAATGAATTCCCACGCTATGATCAGACATTCTGCTTATAACGGATGGGAAGCAGATCCAGAAAGTGTGGTTATGATTCTAAGTGAAATCCGTTGGAGTTGTCAACAGGTGGTTATGATTCAACCAGCACTACTTGGGGTTAAGCGCATTTACAGCTCAACACCTCCATTGGAGCTTACTGGCGAAATTGTGAGGAAAATGATTGACAAGCATCAAGTGACACATTATTTCGATGTTCCTAGGCTTATGAGAATAGTTTTCGAAGCAGTAGAACGGTCTAAAGAAAATGAGCCATTAACCCTCTCTTCACTAAAATTTGCTTGGATTGGTGGTGAAAGTGATGGAGGAGTGTTGGAGCATACATTGCGAAAATAACGCCTCATTGTACGTTCGTTAAGTGCTATGGAATGACCGAAGTGGCTAACGCAATTGTTACTACGGAACAAATCACCAGCAAAAAAAATATAAATGGTGGTATTTTGAAAAAAGGGTTTGTACTTAAACTTATGGATAAGGATGGAAACTCTCTTGGACCAAATCAAATTGGAAGAGTATGTATTAAAGTAGCTGCACCATTTTTGGGTTATCTGGAAAACGATCTGGCCAACAAGAAATCTTTCATTGAAGGAGGTTGGCTCAATACCGGGGACCTGGGAATTATGGATTCAGATAATTTTCTTAATATTTTCACCAGAGAAAAGTATACTTTGAAATATGCTGACGGCACAATGCTTATTCCAAATTCAGTGGAAAGCTTCGTTAATAATTTTGAAGGTGTTCATTCTTCAGCTCTTGTAGGAAACCCCAGTCCAGAGAATCCTAAAAAAGATTGTGGAACAATCTTTGTAGTTCTCCAAAACGACATTCCTATTTCGACTGATTTTGAAAATAGTTTTAGAGCTTATTTAAGAAAAGAATTAGCCAAGAAACAACTAGAAATTATCAAGTATTTCAAAGTATTAGATGATCTTCCGTATACAAGTTGTTTAAAAGTTGATAGAGTGGCCTTGAAAAAGATGGTTAATGGAAGTTTTAAAATATAATTTAATATTGAAATTTAAAAATTACCAAAATGTTCTTTTATTTTCGCAATACAAAACAGTTCTGTTGTGCTAATTTCTTTCGTTTGTTTTGTTAATCTTGGTAGAGCTTTTTACAACCGGTTTGGACTTATGTGAATACGACAATATTTCCGAAATGAATCTGAGAATTTGACAAAATTAGGCATAATTAATGGGGTGTACGCCAATTCTAATTGTTCTCGATTTCAATATAGCTCCTCAAATATAAACTGGACTTTTAACTCAAAATCTACCGCGAAGCACACTTCGAAAACTTTTAAAAAAACAAGTTTCTAGAAAACAAAAGAACTTTTTTTTTAAAGAGTTACATATGTATATGGATTTTTGTTTTATTTGATTAATATAAAATTTTATTCTTAAAAATACATTTTTAAAATACTTAATAATTATACATCACAAAACTTACAATATTCTATAACCACCATCAAACATTCCTTTCAAGGCTACTCTATCAGCTTTAAAACAAGTTGTCTTTGGCAAATCTTCTAAAACCTTAAAATACTTGACTATCTGCAACTGCTCATCCGTCAATTCTTTTCTAAGATAATCTTTTAAGTTATTTTCAGCATAAAGTGAATGAGTATTATTTTTGGGAACCACAAATATAGTTCCGAAGTCTTGTTTAGGATTTTCTTCGCTTTGCTTTCCCACCAGCGCTGAGCAGTGTACTCCCTCAAACTTATTAATGATATTTTCAACAACATTTGGCATAAGAATCTTGCCATTAGCATATCGTAAGACATACTTTTCTCTCGTGAAAATATGCAACAAATTGTCTGAATCCACCATTCCCAAGTCTCCGGTATTCAGCCAACCTCCCTCAATGTATGTCTCGTCGTTGGCGATTTTATTATTCAAATATCCCGAAAACGGGGCCGAGGTTTTCAAACAAACTCGTCCGATTTCATTTGGTCCGAGAGAGTGTTTATCCTTGTCAATTATTTTCACCATACAGCCCTTCCTCAGAACTCCTCCATTAACATTTCTTCTGTTAGCCAATTCTGATGAAGCTATTGCTCCAGCCATTTCCGTCATTCCATAGCATCTCCCGATCCTGCATTGTGGGGTTATCTTTGCCAAGTAAGCTTCATATGCTTCACCAACACTTTCACCACCGAGTAGAGCCAACTGCAACGAACTCAAGCTCGATGGGTCGCCAGAACGTTCGGCAGCCTCCAACACGGTTATATAGAATTTAGGAACCTCAAAGTAGTGCGTGACCTTGTGGGTGTCGATAATTTCCTTCACAAATTCTCCAGTCAGCTCCATTGGTGGAGTTGAGCTGTACACTCGCTTGACATCGAGAAAAGCCGGTTGCATCATGATCGATACCTGACATAACCAACGGATTTCGCTTAGTATCATTACCACACTTCCTGGCTTTGCCTGCCAACGACTGTAGACACCTTGTCTCATCAAGGCATGGGAATGGATGACAATTTTGGGCATTCCAGTTGAACCGGATGTGAAACCCAAGATTGCTGGTAGCACCTCTGGATCTCCAATGTCAGGGGCTCGGAAGCTCTCAATGTCAACAGCTGGTCTAAAGAGCAGATCATCGACAGACTTTTGTGCACCATCCAAGCTGAGAACATGTTTTAAGTTCGATAGATTAAGCTTCTCCAAAGCTTTAAAGACCATAGATTTGAATCTTTCTTCGTAGAATATCACAGTCGGATCGAGCATTTCTAAGTAACGAGGTGTAGGTTCTGAAAATATTTAATAAAAAAAAAACACAGTTGCAAAGAAGTTTGTCCATTAAAATGAAAATTTTTACCTACCTTCTTCAAGATATGTCTCGAAGAAGCACACGGGTGCTCCAATTGTGTAGCATGCAAATGTAAGTGGTGTAATTTTCAAGTTCAACATCGAGAAGAATACAACGTTATCGTTCTTTTTCACACCCGCATTCAAGAGGTTCTGTGCTGCAGTTATTACCTGATGCCGAAGTTCCCTTACCGTCACATGTGTGCCACTGTCGTGAAGTACTTCGAACACTTTCTCAGGGTCACTGTGCTTAAGGTTTTCCAAAATAGCTTCTCCAAGCCCGGCACTTTTGACATCAAGCTCTGGTGCACGCCAAAACTTCTCCAACTTAACGTACTCAATATTATTCATGTTTCTGTATTCACTTCTAATCGTTCAAAATATTATGGCAAACTAACCCAGTGATATTTTAATTTGTTGTTTCCACTGTTTAATCCAGTTAATGAATGATTCGAATATTTATAGGTAATCGTTTAAAAATGGAAATTTCAATAATATATAAAAATACGAAAAAAAGATAAAGACACTTCATTATAATAGCAATATTATCAGGGCCGGACAAAGCATATGTGCAAGATGTGAGAATGCAGAGGGCGCAAAATTCTGGGGGTATATTACCAGGAGCAAGAAAATGTAAACTGTTCTTGCACAAACAAATATGTCCTACTATTTGCCACAAACATTTTTAAAATAATCTCAAAAAAGAGGCTGGGATGCGAGCTACACTGATAACTTCCCATCCCGTCTGTCGATTTGTCTTGCTTAGAAGTTTGTCTATATGTATCAATTTTTACAAAATTTGCGTAATATTTTTTGTAGATTTTATTTTTTTTATGAAAAAACAGACTGTTGGATTTTTATAAAAAAAATGACTAAATATCGAAAACAATATTTTCTGTGAAATTAAATAAGTTTGAAGCCAATATTTTTAATTTTTGAAAAGCTATTTGAGTCGAAAGTAAATTTTTACCAAGTTTTAGTATTGTTTTTTTTTTTAGGTTTTTATTTTTTGTAAAAAAAAACTGTCCATTCGATTTTTCTCAAAATTGTATCGAATGTTGAAACCAATATTTCTTAGAAGATAAAATTAGTTTGAAGTCAATGTCTCAAAGGTTTGAAAAGATATTTACGTCGAAAAACAATTTTTACCAACTTTTCGTAAATTTATTTTAGGTTTTTAATTTTATGTACAAAAACTGTCAATTCGATTTTTTTCAAAATTTAACTAAATGTTGAAAACAATATTTTTTGAAAGATTAAGGTAGTTTAAAGCTAATATCTTAAAGTTTTGAAAAGATATTTGAGTCGAAATTCAATTTTTACCAACTTTGAGTAATGTTTTTTTTAAGGTTTTTATTTTTTATAAAAAAAACTGTCAATTCGATTTTTCTCAAAATTTTATCAGATGTCAAAAACATTATTCTTCGTTACACAAAATTGTTTTGGAAATGAAATCATATTTTAGTCGTACAATTTTCGAGGTGACAAATTTTTTTTTTTCATTTTTTTTTTATTTAAAAAAAAACCGTTTATTGGATTTTTTCCAAAAATATACTTGTTTTGTATCACGTTACAATATAAAACATAAAATGAAATTCAAGTCTCTAGCGTTATTGGTTCATGAGATATTTAGGTTTAACCAAAATGTTCACCTTTTTTTTAAACTGCTATGGTAAAAAAAACCACCCACGCAATTTTCTTGAGAGCCCTTTCTGCATCTTTCTGCCTTATTATCTGTATAACAAAACATATTTGAAGTCGATATCACTTCTGGTTCTTAAGCTATGGAGGACGAAAAAAACGTCGCGAACGTACAGACGTACGGACGTACGGACATACGAACGTACGTACACACGCACGCACAGACATCTTTCTAAAAATCTTTTATTTTGACTCTAGGGACCTTATTTACAGTATTCCCCGCTCAATTGCACTGACCATTTTGTCAGATTTTTCGGTCAATTATCCAGGTGGTTCAATTAGCGAAACCCCGCTTAATTGATATATCTGTTCAATTAAGCGAAACCCGTATAATTGCACGAGTAGGTCAACTAAAAAATAAAATATTCGTCCGAGAAATTTACTCTATAAACATTTCAGTGTCAAATTAATTTCGACGTCTATTAGTTCGCCATAATATGATATGTTATGTCATCACATGCCAAATAAGCATTGAAATCTGCATTGTCCTCTTCTTCTTGGATGAAGCCTGCCTTTAAAAAAAGAACTTGCAAATGTAGGTTTAGCAGTAAAATATTTCCAATATTACGTTTCTAAAACAATTTCTTATAGTAGAAGGTGTTATAATCCACAAGCCCACAAACAATGTTTGCTTATGTGCATTGCTTGCAAAGATGTGATCGACTTCGAAAATTCTTCGATAGTCTCGCCACGTTCGATGGCTGTAATTTGTTTCCTTATTATTGCTGATAGTAAGCTTTGAAACAATGAATAATGCCTTGGTCAAGGGGCTGAATGATAAACGTTGTATTTGTGATTACAAACTGCACGTTTATATTTTTTAAATATTCCAACTTCTTATGACAGGCAGCATTGTCGACAAAAAGAATTATTTGTCTGTTCTGCATTATCATTTCTTCGTCAAATTTATATAAAATTTGGTCCCATAAATGTGGGGTCATACATGCCTTTTTGTTGGAGAAATATTGCAAAGGTACAACCTTATTTTTAAAACTCTTTGGCATTTTGGTTTTTCCAATCACAATCATTTTTTTGTGCGTCCAATTATCCGAAAAATGTCCATGTATTTAGTTTTTCTGCTGCATATTTTTAAGATCAATTAAGCGAGTAATTCAACTAAGCGGGGTTCAATTAACCGTCTAAAAAGCTTTGCTACTAATACGGGAAATTTTCGAAGTCAATTTTTTGGATCAACTAAGCGGGATGTTTAATTAAGCGAGGTGCAACTAAGCGGGGATTACTGTATTTATTTATTTCATGCACACCGAGTCCAAAATTAACATAGAGAGTATGACGAAGCAAAACACTTATTCATATTGAATCGTATGGGCTAGAACGTGCAGGTTTTGTATTATGCACCGTACCTCTGTATGTGAGTTCTCATCTACAAAAAAGACAACAAAAAAAATCTTCCGAAAAAAGAGAATTCGAACCCTGGAACCAAGAGCATTTTTCGTTAAATGTTGCCCGCATTCCTTAAATTTAGTGGTTAATGATGCTGCTCGGTCCTAATTTTATGCAGTTAAATTTTTCGATACAATTCAATGTTTATATAACTTTTTTTCAAGTTCCACAACGAGGTGAGATATTTATAAGAACAAAATTCCAAGTTTTACTTTGAAACCCCTTTCTGAGACTAGATGAAGAGCAGGTAAAGTAATATTCACATGAGCACGACCAACGACCAACGAATGAACGAATATTCGTCGATTTTGACATTTCTTTCACATGAGAGTTTTTAATTCGTCGCGAATAAAGTTTGACAGCCGAACACCATTCACCACCGAAACCAAAACAAGAATGATTTTTTTAGGTTAAGTACGCGCGATTATTTTATTCGTTGCGAGTGTGGATAATGTGGAACGCGAATAAAGTTTGACAGTTCGTATCAACCATAATTTTTTTCGCGACGAATAAATTTGTTTTCTTAAATTTATTAATATATGATATTGAAATGTAAAAGTATGTATCATAAATCAAATAGAAACTATATTGCTATCGTTTTGTTAAGAATTTGTGTGGAAATATGTCTTCAAACGTATATAAACTCACATTTTGTAATTCATTCGTCGTTCGTTGGTCGCGCTCATGTGAATACTACTTAAGATGCATTGACATTCAAAAACAAGTTTAGAAGAAATACCTATATGAAGCCCTTATATTATTAGAAATAGGAAATCTAGAGGCAAAAAACATTGCAGAATCGTTAGGAAATAAAATTTTTGATTTTACATTTATTTGCTGCCTGCTAATTTGGTTTGATATTTTAGAAAATATAAATTAAACTAGTAAATATTTGCAAAGTCCGTCCGTTAATCTGTCAACTGGCATAACGGTTTTAGAAAATACAAAATACAGTTTGATTTTCATGCGTTCCGATGAAAAATTTAATGAGTAGGTATTTTCAATTAACCGAGCGTATTGCTAGTTCCCTAGAAATACCAGATATGTTTCCTGTAGCTTCATCATTGCGATCTCAACGGAGAAAAATACTTTATACTGATGAATGTCCTGAAACTATATTAGACCCGAAACAAAGATTTAAAGTTTAATTTTTTTTTAAATACTTGAAAGGTTTGATACGTATAGTATCAATTTTTCATTTTTTAGTAACATAAGCGAATGTTTAAAAAATAAAAAGAGGCTGGAATGCGACCCACACTGATAACTTCCCATCCCGTCTATCGATTTGTCTTGCTTAAAAGTTTGTCTAAATGTATCAATTCTTACCAAATTTGCGTTCTATTTTTTGTAGATTTTATTTTTTTTATGAAAAAACGGACTGTTGGATTCTTATAAAAAAATTATTAAATACATATATAAAAAACAATATTTTCTGTGAAATAAAATAAGTTTGAAGCCAATATTTTTAATTTTTGAAAAGCTATTTGAGCCGAAAATCAATTTTTACCAACTTTTATTAATTTTTTTGTTTAGGTTTTTATTTTTTGTAAAAAAACTGTCAAATTTCGATTTGTCCTAATGTTGAAAACAATATTTCTTATAAGTTAAAATTAGTTAGAAGCCATAATCTCAAATTTTTGAAAAGATATTTAAGTCGAAAATCAATTTTTACCAACTTTTGTTAAATTTTTTTTTCGGTTTTTAATTTTTTGTAAAAAAACTGTCAATTCTATCTTTTTCAAAATATTACTGAATGTTGAAAACAATATTTTTTGAACGATAAAAGTAGTTTAAAGCCAATATCTCAAAGTCTTGAAAAGATATTTGAGTCAAAACTCAATTTTTACCAACTTTTTTTTTATTTTTTTTGTAGGTAATTATTTTTTGTAAAAAAACTGTCAATTCGATTTTTCTCAAAATTTTTCCTACTGTTGAAAACAATATTTCTTATAAGCTAAAATTAGTTAGAAGCCATAATCTCAAATTTTTGAAAAGATATTTAAGTCGAAAATCAATTTTTACCAACTTTTGTTAATTTTTTTTTCGGTTTTTAATTTTTTGTAAAAAAACTGTCAATTATATTTTTTTCAAAATTTTACTGAATGTTGAAACCAATATGTTTTAAAAGAAAAAAGTAGTTTAAAGCCAATATCTCAAAGTTTTGAAAAGATATTCGAGTCAAAACTCAATTTTTACCAACTTTTTTTTATTTTTTTTTAGGTTATTATTTTTTGTAAAAAAACTGTCAATTCGATTTTTCTCAAAATTTTATCAGATGTCAAAAACATTATTCTTCGTTGCACAAAATTGTTTTGGAGATGAAATCATATTTTAGTCGTACAATTTTCGAAGTGACAAATTTTTTTTTTCAGTTTTTTTGATTTATAAAAAAAACCGTTAATTGAATTTTTTTCCAAAAATATAATAATACAAAATTTAATTCGAGTCTCTAGCGTCATTGGTTCATGAGATATTTAGGGTTAACCAAAATTTTCACCTTTTTTTTAAACTGCTATGGTAAAAAAACCACCCACTCAATTTTCTTGAGAGCCCTTTCTGCATCTTTCTGCCTTATTATCTGTATATCAAAATTTATTTGAAGTCGATATCTCTTCTGGTTCTTGAGCTATGGACGACGAAAAAAACGTCGCGAACGTACGGACGTACGGACGTACGTACACACGCACGCACAGACATCTTTCTAAAAATCTTTTATTTCGACTCTAGGGACCTTGAAACGTCGAGAAATGTCAAAATTTTCAATTTGTCAAATCGGACCCATTACAATAACTTCCTATGGGAAGTTAAAAATGTACATATGTACGTGCTTCATGCCTTAATTTGCAAAATGTTTTAACATAAAGTAGTTTTAAAGATTAAGATGGAGAAGAATTGTTTCAAGACTTAACCGTAATATCCCCGCTTGTTGCACCACAAAGCTCAAGTTTAGATGTGTTAAATTTTATTCTTAGTTCAAGCGTTGAAAATTTTGCTTTGAATTAAGTAATTTCTCTCCAAATCCTTACTAAAATCCTGGTCACGGTAGCTTCAGGAGAACGTAGTTTTTCTAAACTTAAAATTATTCAAAATTACCTTAGGACAACCATGACTCAAGAGAGATTGGTAGGTTTATCTATAATGTCCATTGAAAAGGAATTATTAAATTCTTTAGACTTTGATGATCTCATTTCTGAATTTGCAAAATGTAAGGCCAGAAAATTAAGTTTCCAAGTTTAAACGTTTACCCTCTGCTTATTTCTTTCCTGCGCTTTAGTTTATGGTTTTACTTTTTTTTCCTAAAAAAATTAACTGAAGTTCCTATTTATTTTGTTTATTTATGTGCATAAGTATATATGTTTATATTACGAGTATTTTGTTTTTAAACTAATTAATATTTTTTTTTAAATGAAGTTTATATATTTTTTATTTTGTATATATGCTTATATAGGGTATCCCAAAATTAACGCAAGATTTCTTGCGTTAATTTTGGGACACCCTTTATAAAGACAAGTATTTTTTTAAACACTTAATCAATCCAAAAAGGTTACCATTTGATGAGATTTCGTTTCTAAATAAATATGTATATCAACTTGTTTGAAATTAACGCAAGATTTCTCCCATAGGAAGTTATTGTAATGGGTCCGATTTGTCAAATTGAAAATTTTCACATTTCTCGACGTTTCAAGTCCCTAGAGTCGAAATAAAAGATTTTTAGAAAGATGTCTGTGCGTACGTGTGTACGTACGTTCGTATGTCCGTACGTCTGTACGTTCGCGACGTTTTTTTCGTCCTCCATAGCCCAAGAACCAGAAGAGATATCGACTTCAAATAAATTTTGTTATACAGATAATAAGGCATAAAGATGCAGAAAGGGCTCTCAAGAAAATTGCGTGGGTGTTTTTTTTTACCGTAGCAGTTTAAAAAAAGGTGAAACTTTTGGTTAACCCTAAATATCTCATGAACCAACAACGCTAGAGACTTGAATTAAATTTTATATTATATATTGTAACGTAATACAAAACCAGTATATTTTTGGAAAAAAATCCAATAAACGGTTTTTTTTAAATCAAAAAAAAACTGAAAAAAAAAATTTGTCACCTCGAAAATTGTACGACTAAAATATGATTTCATCTCCAAAACAATTTTGTGCAACGAAGAATAATGTTTTTGACATCTGATAAAATTTTGAGAAAAATCTAATTGACAGTTTTTTTTTATAAAAAGTAGAATCCTAAAAAAATGTACTCATAGTTGGTAAAAATTGAATTTCGACGCAAATATCTTTTCAAAAACTTGAGATTAAGGCTTCAAACTTTTTTTTATCTTATAAGAAATATTGTTTCAACATTTTGAAAAATGTTTAGAAAAATTGAATTGACAGTTTTTTAAAAAAAAATAAAAACCTAAAAAAATTAATAAAAGTTGGTAAAAATTGATTTTCGACTCAAATATCTTTTCAAGACTTTGAGATATTAGCTTTAAGCTACTTTTATCTTTCAAAAAATATTGTTTTTAACATTCAGTGAAATTTTGAGAGAAATCGAATTGACAGTTTTTTACAAAAAAATTAAAAACTGAAAAAAAAAAATTAACAAAAGTTGGTAAAAATTGGTTTTCGACTCAAATATCTTTTCAAAAATTTGAGATTATGGCTTCCAACTAATTTTTACTTATAAGAAATATTGTTTTTAACTTTAGGAAAAATTTTGAGAAAAATCTAATTGACAGTTTTCTTACAAAAAATAAAAACCTAAACAAAAAAATTAATAAAAGTTGGTAAAAATTGATTTTCGGCTCAAATAGCTTTTCAAAAATTAAAAATATTGGCTTCAAACTTATTTCATTTCACAGAAAATATTGTTTTTGATATTCAGTAATTTTTTTTTTTAAAATCCAACAGTCCGTTTTCATAAAAAAATAAAATCTACAAAAAATACAACGCAAATTTGGTAAAAATTGATACATATAGACAAACTTTTAAGCAAGACAAATCGATAGGCGGGATGGGAAGTTATCAGTGTTGGTCGCATCCCAGCCTCTTTTTTTATGTTGGTTTTAGTTTATTTACTTTTTTTTTTAAATACTTTTATTACATTTGATACATACAATCATATATGTAAACATATTTGTTTGTTACTGAGGATTAGGATAGGACTACCGGGGATATCTCAATAAAAAAACGTATTGAAAGTTCTACCTCCTGGGTTTATGTGTGAAAATATAAAAAAGGGGCACAGGGCGCAAGTTTGGCTGGGACCGGCCCTTAATATTATTATGGCAGGTTTAGATATTTAGACTTTGTTTTTTTTTTTTTTTGTTGATAATCTATCTCAGATCTTATAATTAAATCATTATTAAACTTAATATTTGCATATTGATTTTATAGGTGCGAAGATTGACAGTGAAACATCCGATGTAGCTACATCTGGTTATGGATTTATTGTAATCAAAATGACAAGAAATTAGATAGAATTTCGTTTAAAAAAAAAAAAGAATACTTTTTGTTTGTTTTGTTCAAAAAACAAGTTGGGCAAAAGTAAGAATTTGCATAAAATATAAACTGAAAATGTCAAGATACTAAAATAACAGTGGTTAACTTTGAGTTGATATAAAAGCGTGACTAATTGTTGCAATATAATCCAATAAATACATTTTGTGACGCTTCAGCTCGTGAAGAACCAAGGTCAATTTATTTAAAACTCTTAGCAATTAATGTGTGCAAGTAATGTCAGGAGGGGACCTACAGTTTATGGCAATTACGAATGGCAAGTTTTACGGAAAAAAATACTCTTGCAGAAATTGTTAATTGTTCGCAGTAACTGTGTCCTTGTAAACATCGTTTCTTAGTGAAAAAATCAGATGCAGAAAGCAGAAGTCGAAAGTGTTATGTGAGTTGTTAGAAATATGCGCAGCATTCTTGAAATATGTGCAAGTAAGGTGATGAAGCGATTGGAGGGGCATGTCTGACTTTAAGTGGATTTGCATAAATGAAAATCTTGTCTAGAAGAAATTGAATCGTTTTTAAAAACTGCTGCAGCAAGAGAATATCAGTGACTTCGTGGTGTTTTTGGGGGGTTTGCAGATTAGATTATTAGGAAATCGCGAAATGAAAATCGAAGAAACCTGCGTTACATAGACACAATTCTTTGAGAATGATAGTTCTGATGTGAAAATGTTCTTAAAGTGGTCGGATAAAGGTGGTATAGGGATTTAGTGATTCAAAGGTTTGAGAATATTTAAGACCAAAGTTTAATGAATCCAAAAGAATAAGAATACATACACAAAATTAGCTGGCGTAACACCTCGTAGATGTCTATGGCCTAGTGACTTACCACTCTTAACCATTTCTGTGTGCGTGTAATGTCAGTGATAAAGAGGTCCTACAGCTCTAATACCCAATCTGAACGGCTAATTTGCGAAAACAAGTTGCATGACATGAATTATTCTTGGAGGATCTGTCAATGCCTTTCAAGACGCAGTGTAGTATGGCAAGAATCCGGAACTCAATAATTAATAATAAAACAAACAATAATTGCGAGTGTCAGCATGACTCAGTGACCAACTTAAATAGTGACGATTCATATCGCACCACTTGAACCTTTTCTAGTGTATTGGCTGAGTAATGTATGACAAAATTGAGTTCGGGCCTTCTTGCTACGCTTGAACTTTCCACTAAATATTTGTGTATCGATAAGTATATATAAGGTGAAAATAATATTAAATAAAGACATTCAATATTCAATATCCATCAACTGTGTATCTGAGTTTTATTCCGCCAATCATATTACAGCAGTACCCGTCGTAAAAAAAACTTTATTTGTCACAGGCAGGAGTTGAACTTAAGATTTCTGGAATGACAGTCTTTCGCACCAACCATCACGCCACGATTATGACGGGCATAAGTTGGCCTTGTAAATAATAATGATCAAAATATGCTTTACAAACTTACAGAGGTCCGTAAATAACTCTTAGGTTACGAATTGGTCCCACAGATTTAATGATAGGTTAGGTTAGGTTAAAGTGGCTGCGGATACAAAAACCACACACTTAGGCCAGAAGAAAAGGCCCATTGTGATACCACATGAATCTAGAGAATTACTTCCCACTAGTCGAACCATTTGGAGCTTTTTATAAAGCGAAGGAGATATCTGATATCCTTTTTAGCTAGTTCGCTGGGATCATCAAAAGAGTAACCTCCCAGATGAAGTTTGCGTCTTAGTGAAAGAGCAGGGCAGGTGCAGAGGAGGTGAGAGATTGTTTCTTCTTCTTCCTCGTCCATACAGCTCCTGCAGAAGTCATTTGAGGCTACACCAAGTCGTAATGCGTGTCTGCCTATAAGACAGTGTCCCGTAAGGACACCTAATAGGGAGCTAATATGAAGTCTGCTTTGAGATAACAAGTCTTTAGGGCGCTTTAGGTCCAATGAAGGCCATATTAGTTTTGTGGCTGCGCATGTTGGTAAATTGTACCACCTAGAGTTTGCTATCTCGAAAGCTTTTTCTTTTAGCAGAAGTTTACATGTAGCTATCGGTATACCTATCTTCTTCCTTTCAGGTGAAATAGGTATGACGGTTCCATTTTTAGCGAGTTCATCGACTCTACAATTTCCTGCGATGTCTCTGTGGCCCGGCACCCAGCATAGGTGAATGTTAAATTGCTGCGCCATCTCCATAAGAGACGATCGACAATCGAGGGTCGTTAGAGATTTGGTTGAGACGCCGTCAAGAGACTTGATAGCAGCCTGACTGTCAGAGAAGATGCGTATATCAGAAGTTGATATCACGTTTTCTCATAGCCAGGAGAGAACCTCTTTAATCGCTAAAATTTCCGCTTGGAAGACGCTACAATGATTAGGGAGGCGGAATGAGATGCTTAGATTAAGCTTTTCTGAGTACATACCACTACCAACTCCCTCATTTGTCTTGGATCCATCTGTATAAAAATGGATGCTTTTGTCGTCCAGGAGTTTTTTATCTTCCCATTCATCCCTGGATGGAATGGATACCTGGAAGTTTTTACCAAATTGGGGTTTTGGGATAGTGTAGTCTATGTACTTTGGTATAGAACCAAAGAGGTTCAGAATGATGGAGTGCCCAACATTGTTGTTGGTCCACTGAGATGAGGCGTTGAGTCTTATAGCTGTACTCGCTGCCATTTGTTTGCTAAAAATGTCGAGGGGTGTCAGATGGAGGAGAGTGTCCAACGCTGCTGAGGGTGTGGTTCTCAAAGCCCCACTAATGCAGAGACATGCAGTGCGTTGGACTCTGCTGAGTTTGTCGTACTATGTGTATATGTATAGCCAATAAGTTATGCGAGGTTGAAAACCCCATTTGCTTCCTATGGCTTTCTTGCAAAGGAAAAGAGCTACTGTAGCTTTTTTAACTCTTTCCTGAATATTAGGTTTCCAACTTAATTTTTTGTCCAATATCAGACCAAGATATTTGGCCCCATTGGTAAAAATTAGTGGTACACCTTTTATTGAGGGAGGTAAAATTTCTGGGATCTTGTATTTCCGTGTAAAAAGGCCGAGGTCTGTTTTTTGCGGATTAATACTGAGTCCGCAGTGATCTGCCCATCTAGTGAGCATATCGAGTGCGTTTTGGAGGAGGTCTTTCAGTGTATTAGGATGTTCTCCTGTGACGGCGGCGATAGCAACATCATCGGCATACGCAACCACTCTGCAGCCTTCTCTCTCAAGGGATATTAGTAGCTCGTTAACCACTATGTTCCACAGGAGAGGGGACAGAACACCACCTTGCGGAGTGCCTCTACTGACAGATCTTTTCGTACGAAAATCCTTCATATTAGAGTTGATGATCCTGCTTTTTAGCATTAGATTTATCAATTCACAGAGTGAGTATTCGACGTTTAGGGTCGTCATAGCAGAAGTGATAGCGGATGTGTCAACGTTGTTGAAAGCGCCTTCAATATCTAGGAAGGCCACCATAGTATATTGTTTTTGTTCTAGGGAATATTCGATAGTTCTTACTAAGGTGTGCAAGGCTGTTTCTACCGATTTCCCTTTGCAGTAAGCATGCTGAGACATCGATAGTCTCTTATCAATGCTGTTACGTATGTGGATATCAATCAAACGTTCCAGAGTCTTGAGAATGAATGATGATAGGCTAATAGGTCTTAGATCTTTAGGGTTGACATGCGAACATTTGCCCGCCTTGGGAATGAAAACTACCTTTACTTCTCTCCATCGCTGAGGTATATGGACCATATCTAGACAACTTTTAAAAATCATCTCAATGATGGGCAGATTGGAGATTTGTCAACTTCTCTTTTGTAACAAGACCTTGAGGAAAAGTTAAGTTAATACCCGACCCATGATGGTTTGTTGTATTAACGTATTTGGCGCTATCAGGGAAGTGGGTGTCAAGTAGCAGGTTTAGCGTTTCTTCGCAAGAGTTAGTCCAAGTACCATCCAAGTTTTTAAGACAACTTGGCATGGTTGGATTTGTCGAGAGAAAAATTTAATGATAACATCGTGCAGACTATAAGTTCGGGAAGTACTCCCTAATCAATGGCAGATCTATGTATAAGTCATTAAGTTAATAGAGGTGTTATTTATACCCTTAACACGTTTAAATTTACGTTCAAATGCAGTGCCAGAGAAAGGAAAAAATGGAAAGGATTTAAGAGAAGGTACCGGTACACATTAGGGTCCACTCGTCGCTCGGTCGCTCAGTCGCTCGTCGCTCATTGCGTGGCCGGACCCTTAGTCTTAAAATTTTGAATATTCAAATGGGAAATGGAAAATGGGATGGAAAAACAGAGTTCGGTAAAGCATTCAACATTCTCGATGTGTTGTTAAAAAAGAATCTCTATACTTGACAGTACGTCCGAAATTGAGCTAAAAAGAAAACTGATGAGCATTCCTGGAAGTGCGATTATTACAGCTGAATTTTTTAAATATTGTTTTCGTAAAAATGTAGCTACCAAAACGAAAGGCATAAAACATTGCGACGGTGTTCGAGTGATGTAATTGTTTCAGTTATATTTAGTTCTATCACCTATCATTTCTAAAGCTTTTTTTTTTTGGATCCTATCCAAAAGACTTGAACCTGCCCAAATATGCGAGTTATATTCATATTTGAACTACTAAAAGCTTTGTTAATTATAGCCAGATCAGAAGGGGGGAGGGGGGATTTGACGCCTAGTGGAGAAATCCCAATTTTTGGCAATGTCAAATATGTGATCATTCCATAAGATTTTATATCTTTAATACACATACCAAATACTCAAACTTAATTAGTTTACTGGATGCAAGTGCCATTCATGGATAGCGGCATCGGATGTGTGTCGAGATCCGAATTTCAGGGCCGTCGAGAGGAACTCCGGGCCCGGGACGGAAAAATCTCGTTCATGCCTACTGATATGGTACGTTCTAATTTTATTTAGCATGAAATTGGTTGGAATTAACGGAAATAATCATTTTTTGTTTGCAAAGTGAAGTTTAGTTGAAATGGAGGATGGATAGAAAATAATTCTCCATGCGAGTAGATCAGAATCCGAACAGAATCATACATTCAATTCGATATTGCCAACGACATGTTAGTAACTGATTATACGGTCGATTAACTATTAAAAAAAATAGCATGAAGATCTATTACCTACTATGAAAATAAAATAGAGCGAAGTAAAAGTATTTGAAATTTGTCTTTAAAAAAAAACTATAGGTATTTTACAAGTTTTACATTAAATACTCTTTATTGTTTTTCTTTCTATTGAAATATTATTACAATATTTTATTTGAGTTAGTTTGCATTCAATGAAATATTTTCTTTTGGCAAACGAGCTTTCATAGCTTTCTGAGCAGCAAAACAACTTTTAATTGCATCAAAATTTAATTTCCTTGCCAAAGGTGCTTCCATGCATAGTGTAACAAGTCTGGAAACACGATCTTGTGATGAGCACGAACGATGAAACTTCTTTGTTTTGGCAAGAACGCTAAATGAACGTTCGGCACTAGCTACGGGGTCAGGTATGGTGGAACACACACGGAGAGCAACACAAATGTTGGGGAAAATAGTCTCCAAGTTCTGGGAATAAATAGCATTGAGCAAACTCAATGGCGGAAGTTCTGCTTTGAACTTAGCTTCATAAATGTGTTTTCTCAAGTTCGTCCATTGTTGAAAACTGTCATAAAAATGAAAATGTAGCATTCCAATTTTTCATCGTATCGAACCGACGAGAAATTCCACATATAATTGAATCAACTATGACGTAAAAGGTATTTCTCTTGAAATTTATTTCTTCGTCTGTTTCAATTTGCTTTCCAGCAAATCCAGTAGGAACTGCTTTTCATTCACATAAAAATTGATCTCATCCGTTTCGAATAATGTTCAAATCGAAGATCAAGTTGTCGAGATCTCGAATTTCAACGTCAATAGTACTGATTCTGGCTCGAAGAAGGAAACTTCTTTCAATTATAGCGCTAAGAACCTTGCACCAAATCGAAGACATCAGGACGCATTCAAATTTGTGCATATATTTTAAAACGACATTTATGTACATCTCTACGAGCTTCAGCAGTTAAATTAATATCACTTAAGGCTTCTAATGATGTTCTAAGGTTTTTCAGATGATTTGCAAATGGTTTTACTGCCTCAATTCTAGCTGACCATCTTGTATTTGTGAAGGGATCCGGGCAAATTTTTCTTACGAATTTCCCAACGTTGAGCACTGCTGCTAAACAAGTTGAAACACTTTTGAACAACACCAAAAAATGTGATTGCCGCAGTACAACATCCCGCTAATCGACTACACGCAAGTTAAGGCTGTGAGCTGCACATGATGAATACACTGCAATCGGAGTTTTGTTTAAAATATGACTTTGTGCACCATTATACTGTCCTTTCATATTGCTTCCATTGTCATAGCCTTGTGCACAACAGTCTTCTAAAGGGATTTCGTTCCTTGCCAATGTTTCGCAGATCAAATCAGCTATTTTGTTGCAATCGACAAATTCCAAAAACCATTCTTGGATGATGAACACATTTTCTTCAAAGCGCAGATATCTGTGTTTTGTTCCACATCACTTGAATCGGGTGTTGCATCGACAATTATAGCAAAGTATTTGGCGTTTTCTCTCTCCTTCAAAATAGCTGAATTCACATGTTGGGCACAAATTTTAATGAACTTATTTTGAATCTCAACGGAAAGGTAGTGGACTTTGTGGACGTTTGTGCTCTTGTTGTGAAATTCTTACTTTTTCCAAGTGCTCCTGACCTAAAGGGTCATAACGACTAATTAATTCCAACATGCCCAAAAAATGTCCATTATTTGGCTCTCCAATAAGATTTCTATCGCCTCGTAGTCCTAGTCCCCTTTCGCCAAGGAAGAAAATGGTGTCCAATATCCTATATACGAGTAGAATTCCTTGCTATTTTTGTATGGCTGGTTTAATATACACACTTTGAAGTGACTTGATATCCTTCAAATCTTTAGTAAACAATTTATTCAAAATATTAATTAATTATTATTACGGAAATCACCATTAAAAACGTTATATGTAAATAACGAAATATGTAAATGTTTGTGTTTTGTTTTAAGTTGCCGGGCCCCTTATTTTGATTTTAAAAATTTTCAAAATAAACAAATTTGAAATTTACGTTAAATTAAGTAAGAAAAGCGAAACAATTTATTATAACTTTCTTTCAATAGTTCAGAGTTGCCCAATTTTTCATTAAATATAAACAAAAATGTACGCCAATAATAATCAGCGGCCCAGATCGGCAAGCTTGTGACTGAAAGATTGGTAGATAACATTGCGAAAGCATGAATGATTTTAAATTTTCGGGCCCCTAAAAATAAGTGGGAATAGGTATGTTGATGATGAATTTAGAGTACCTATATTAAAAAAAAAAAACACTCTCATTGTTTTCAATTTTACGGGCCCCTAGAAAATCCCGTGCCCGGGGGGGGGGGTCCCCCCCCCCCCTTTGCCACCCTCTCGACGGGGCTGTCGAATTTAATGAGCTTATCATACGCTGCCGTTGAAGATCCACTTCCGAAAGACAGGGAAATGAATCTAGAATCTGTCGTCAGCAAAACAGTTTAAAAGATTAGAAATGACAGACAAGAAATCGTTTATGAATATAAGGAAGAGAGTCGAAGACAAAACGGAGGGAAACCAGCATTTATTTTATGAGTTTCAGACTTGAAACCAGCCAATACAAATTTGTATAAATTGTGTTGAACGGTTAGAAAAGTAGTTTTTAATCCAAGAAAGCAAAGATTCGTCAATACCAAAAGCACGCATTTTCTATAAGAGAGCTTGGTGCCAAAGTCTATGAAATGTTTTTGAAGTATCAAGTGCAATAATCTTACTTTCTCCAAAACGATGTAAGGATTTGTTCCACTGTTAACGGTGAACCGAAAGCCATACTGCCGGTCATTTAGAAGTTTCTGTTTATCGATATTATTCTTAAGCTGATAATTAATCAGCATTCTCAAAATGTCTTGCTAAAGTCTGTTAAGATGCAATCGATTTGAGGTTTCTAATGCATCGAAACAAAAAGTAAAGTTATAATAAATTAGTAATTTTTGTAAGGTCTGAATTTTATGGGGTGGTAAGTCTATGCTAAAAAATAACAATCTAACAAATTGTCCTAGCTTTAGATTGTAATTATCGTAAACTCAGACTCAACGCTTGAATAAATCTATTTTTTATTTTGTGGCGCTTTTACAGCTGACAACTTTATTGTCATTGCAATTTTCCCTTCTGTTGTTTAATTTATATATAAAAAAAAAACAAAGAAATAAATCAAAAATATATAAGAAAACTTTCTTCTCAAAGCTCAAGGTGTGAAGACATTTTATGGTACATGTAAAATATCGTAAGGACGGTAAGAAACCTGCTGAAAGCCCGCCCGAACTAACGCGTCATGTGGTTTATGTAGCTATAATGGAAAAAATCGCATCAATATGCCTTTCAATGCAATAAACCTGATTTTTGCCTTATTTGCATAAAAAGACAAGAAACCCAGAATAAAAGACCGTGTAGTCTAAAGTTTTAACTATAATTCAAACATTAAGGGTAATGCCAGTAATGTTTTTTAAAATTTTTAATTTTCTGCAGCAAAGAGGATCCTTTTCTTAATTTCATCTTAATATATAAAAATTCAGTGTCATATGTATGTTCCCAGTGAACTCTTTACCAAATCAACCGATTTCGATGAAAGTTAGCATTTTATGTGTAATTTGGTCTAACTTGATATATACGATAATTTATATTTTGATTAATAAAAGGCTATATTTAGTACTAGATTACTATAGAAATCTTTATAAATTCCTATTTAAACCAACCGAAGGTGTACAAAAATTAGACATAAAATGTCTTTCATCGCATACACTGCGAAGAGTATTAATGATATGACAAAAAAATGTTTTCTAATTAAGTGATTCATGGTCGTTTTAATTAGCATGATTATAACTTAAATACCTATTTATGTCTAGGTCTACCCGTGCGAAGCCGGGACGGGCCGCTAGTCATATTGTATTATATCAGAATCGATAACTTGATGGTCGAGTACCTTCCATGACGAATATACTATAGATCGACTTATATTACTTAATTTGTGTTTTTTGTTAAGGTACAAACATTTTCATTGCCATAAATTATTAAACAAAAATTAACAAAAATCTCCAAAAATAAATTTAACATTTATTGAGTGTCTACGTAAATCATCATAAAATTCAAAACTCAATATCAACAAAAATTGTTGCTTCCCCGTAAAGTAAAACAAATTTATTACACCATAAATATAAATACTGATCTCCGATAAAACAATAACACTTGACTCAATTGACGATTTAAAACGTTTCCACCATACAAATATATTTAAAATGATAAGAGACTTAATATTTTTAGAAAATATTAAAGATCCAAATTATCGATTAAACAAAAAACAATTTAGTCATATTTGATTCAGTTGGTTTTATTAGGAAATTTCGAGGGGTAAATGAATGGTTTGTAGTAGGAATTTCTGTTTCCTCAAAGTTTTTAAAGATTTGCTGAGAGATATTAATCTTAGATGAATATTGTTTTTAGGAGAAGAAGGTACTTCGAAGTCACAATGAAAATGTTATAGTTTCGAATTTGCTTATCACTTCAACTAAGCTAAGATAATATTTCTAATTGAAAAATTGTTTCAGTTTCATAAAATCATTGTACGTTATGTTTCCATTTGATTAATACGTTTGTTCCTGAAAAATGTAATGTTAAGAATATCATAAGTTTGATTCTAAAAAGTTTCAAGAAATGTGTAATAAATAAAAAAATAACCTTTAGTCACGAGAAAACCTATTTAACCGCTTAACTATTTTCTCGGGATCCCTTCCTTAAATTTTGTTCAAAATATCGTTTTTGATTTTTGTTGCCTTTAATTTCAGAAATGGCAACGAATTGACAGTGTTTCGGGGTATTAAACTTTTTAAAAAAGTGATTGTTGTATTTTAGCTGACACTAGTGCACAGAACATACGAAAAAGTATCAAACATTGCGGCCTTGTAGTATCAGTGTATTTAAAAAGCAGAAGAAACAAAAGTGTTACAGTCTTTCACTTTTAATATTTTAAAAATACGGAAGTGCAAAATGTCTGACAGTGTTCAAGAATGTCAAAACACCATAAAATTGGATAGTGTTTGCAATGCAAAAGTGTACTAATTTTGTTCTGTCTGACGGATGACAGTTTTTGAATCGAAGATACTGTATTCCAATGTGAATTGAGCTGTGTTCCAGGAATATACTTCAGATCTGATGAAAAATACGGTACCTAAATTTTCAACCACGTAATCGTGGTTTCAATAACACCCCAACTGAATCGATTCACGAATCACTTTCTCACTTCGGGGTGAAGGATTCTATTCAAGAATGGATGGACTTAGCAAATAATTGATAAGTGATAGAACACAATCTCTTACAAACTTGTGAGTAGAGGGAGACCCTAGAGCTGTGTTCTCCCCACGCTCCTAAGGATTTTAGCCTATACTGATGATTTGGCTTTACTGGTTTCGGTAAAGTTCGTCGCCGTGATTAGCGAATTCACGGAGATGGCTCTGAAGAAAATTAGCAACTTGGAAACAAGCAGTGGCCGATAGGAGAACATGCCGCAAAGTTGGATATCCATCACAATACTCACTGCCGTAGCTGCGGAGACCAACATAAAAGGAAAACTGTGAATCACTATCTCTGCAAATGTCCTGCAATGGCTAGTTTTAGAATGTTTAGCTTCGGAAGAGCATTCCTTAAAAATCTTAATGAACTTTCAGAGATGAGAACCAAGGACCTGATTTTCATTCCGAACGCGACGAAATGGCTCTAGCGTCGAGCTTATGGTATAAAAACGACGCTTTTCAGCCCTAATTGAGTCGCGCAGCAAGACCTTCTTGTGATTGCCAACTGTAGCTGTAAATTCAACTGTATCAACTCCAGAAGTCACAATTTTGGATATCCCTGCAATGTACGGCATATTAAAAAAAATGTCATAACGAGTCAAAACTACCGGGTTTCTAGTATGTGGATCAAGTTTTATATCAATGGGATATTTAGTTTATGTCATTGTTAGGAGAAATGTATAGATTAACAATAGAAAACAATATCAGTCTCTGGGCCTCATCACTGAAGATGATTTTAAGATGGAAATGCCTAGAATTTTGATGCATTTGAAGAACCAAATCAGTGAAAATACGAATAAAGTAATTGTTTTATTTGAAATTTTAAAGCTTTGAGTCCTAAGTCTTTATGCAAAATTCAGTGTAATGTAATTAGTGAAGAGCCTTACTTCAAAAATCGATGCGTTTTCGTTACAGCAATAAAATTCTTAGTTGTTCTTGAGTGACGCACAGTTTCGATTATTCACATCACTATAACTTCTCTGAAACCATCAAATTTATTCATTAGTTTTATTATAGTGTCTGCCGAGAAGAGATTCACAATACGTTCCAAAAGTGCTTCAGTTTCGAGTTCTGTGATTGCCAAATTTTCCCCATTATTGCAGTGAATTTTAGCAATTCGTGTGCTAGGTTAACAAACAGATCTACAAGAATTCAGAGATATCAAACTGTCGAACACGCCCAGAAGTCATTTTGACAAATTCTGAGGACACTTGCGTTCAATGGATCTATGATCGCTATAAACTAAAATGTCAAAAACAATTCTAATGATTGAGTTTAACAATAAAAACCAATGATATCTACAATTGAATCTTCAGTTGTGAGAACGGAATGAGTCCACTTTTTTTCGAAATTCACTTTTTGATGCAGATGTTATCTTTAGACGTAGACACATCTTCTAAGTCGAAAAAAAACAAAAAAAATTATTTTGGTTGTCGAAGAAACAGGGGGTGAAAATTTTCATAATAAGTCCAGGACTTATTTTATTTATTTTTACCAAAACGTAAATATTTGGCAAATAGGGAGTCATAAAGATAATGGGGTCACTAGGAAAACCCACGAACTTTATGAAAGAAAATAAAAAAAAGGTATGTTTTTTCAAACTGTGCGAAAAAGTGTCCGGATCGCGAAAAACTTGTGCTATAAATGTGACGTTATTTTTTCATCAATATCTAGTTTGGTTTTTAATATTAGAGAGCAAACTATTTAGAGTTTTACAGTTTTTGAAAAAAACAGTAATTTTTGCTTTTTAAATAAATATATTCTTAAAGGTTTTAAAGAAATGTAAGTGTAACATTTAAGTGGTGACGTGGATTTTTTCTAACAAAATTTTCTTTTAGGAAAAAAATTTTAATTTCTCCCAGAAATGTCTAGTGACTCCAGCAACAGTGATGTACCATCTACAAGTAAGAGGAAGCGAGGAATAAGGAGAAAACATTTATATAAGCAAGAAGCCCTACAAAAGCGTTAGAACTGGAAGGGTAATGGATGGAAAATCTAATACGGGCCGTCATTGTTCTTGCAAGCTACGAGAAACATAGACACAGAACAAAGAAAAGAAATACTGCAGAACGTTTACAATTGTCGGCCAAAGAATAAGAAGGACACATATCTTATGGACCTTATAGAATGCATGCCAGTGGATCGAAGACGGCCTCGGTCAGGCACCGAAAACCCAGCAACACGACAACATTCCTTTGGTTACAACATAATGGTGTCAAATATTGTTAAAACAAGAATAAGCAAATAAGCGTTCTCCATTTTGTTTCAGGTTACCTGACAGTGTGCTTATTGCTATGAATGATCACATACGATTTCTTCCCTTAAAAGAATCACACTACAGCAGCAAGCATATTCAGTATTTGGAGGCATCACTGAATATCAAGATAATGTATGAACTTTTCTGCACCAAGTATCCTGAACACACCGATGTCGTGAAGCAGAGAGAAAAAAATAATCGAGAGAGCCAAACTTCCTCGTATCCGTCCCTTCGAAACCTCTTACTCTCATGTTTTATAGTGTGTTGAATTCGTATCGGTGTATACATGTTTTTACCTCGGAGAAGAGTACACAAAAAAACATCATTTCCGGGAAATGCGACATTTCTCATTTTTGTTTATTGATAGCCAAGCAAGAAGGCTATGTTTTTTAAAGTCTCATTATAAAATTTGTAATTCTCATGAATTTCTTTTTTTTAATTTTGCTAACATCTTGTCGTTTTTATATCTACAAAAATACTCCTATAATTCAAATTAATTCTAGCAAAACATTTTTGTTTGTCAATAAATAACGGAAGAAGTTAAACCGGTAGTTTGTGGTGAATTTGTTTTTCTCTTCTTTTTCTCTAAGTTACAGATAGATGGCAGGAACAACCAAAACAAGAAAGGATGTGTGCAGAAAGTGTTTAACAAGGTTAAGGCTTTTTAGATTAGACTTTATTTGTATATATGGACGAGTACATGTTTTTAATAAATGTATGTTATGTTTATTTCAATAGTAATACCTTAACTAATAACTTAACTACTGTATTATCTCAAATATACTGCATTGAATTATTTTACATTGAATTATAAAAGGCGGAATTAATAAAGTTTTACAGTTTACCGGGAATATTTTTAAAAAATATCCACATCTTCTGCAATTGCGGTATCAATCGATATTTTCTGGAACTTAGTGTTAACGTAACATTTATCTGTCATGAATTATTTTTTCAGCTTTTTTATACACCAAAAAAATCAATTATGAAATTTGGCTGCATTTTCAGGTTTAGCCCTTAACTTTGATTTGCATTTATTTATGAATAGCCTAAAAAGTTAAGTAAACATCTATGAATAAGCCACAATGCACTTTCAGAAAAACTGTAGTTAGAACTTTCTCTGACAGATTTTTCCTTGTTGCTATATAACTGAAAGATAAGATATACATAAATAATTAGAACTGGAAAACTTATAAAAATGATGCATAAGACTTAAATTTTGGTTAAAAAACAAATTTGTATATTCTTTTTACAAAACCACTGAACTAGCGAGAATACAAATATTTTTACTTTTGTACAAAAGTACTTTTCGGCTTATGTAGTTAAGCCTTTAAAATCATCACACTACCTTAGGGGAGAGCAGTAAGAATAGCTTATCACCTATTAACAAATCTTATGCAATGAAAATTAGCAACAGAAGTAACAAGTTGACGGTCTTTTTATTTAGTGTCTACTTAAATCACTTATTTTCAGCATTTTGGAAATGTCGTGAGTAATGTAAAGAAAATAAACAACGAGTACACACAAATAAAATAGGAATGGAAAAAAGAGATGAGTATATAAAAATGTTTTCAATGTTCCATGTTTACATTCTGTAACTCTCGTTTTCAATGTTTCTGCAACTCTCGCATCGACAAAATTAAGTCGATAAACTCTGAAAATTGAAACAAATCTGAGTTTTTTTTTTGCATCTTTCAACGGTCTGAGCGAAAATTAAACGCATAAACGAAACTAATAATACAAATAATAGTTGTAGTGCTTTCAGAGTTTTATGTTTCTAGGTCCTAATTCTCATTGGACTGTTGCACCACCTAATTTATTTTACTTATTTAATGATTAAAACTGGCTTCAAATAACTAACTAATATTTATCTAAATGCGTAATTTAGAATTGTTTCTAAATCGTCATTGTTCTGGCACCTAAAAAGAGTAATTAATTTCACTTTATATTCGAATGATATTACTCTCAAACGAACACAATGAGAGTACCAAAAAGTTGTTCATCCACAATTTTGTATTTTCTTTGAACACCTCTGAACAGCTGACTACATCCGCCATTTTTCAAAGGTGGTCGCCATTTTTCAAAGGTGGTGAGCAGAGAGAAAAGAGAGAAAAGTTTTTTCTCTCTCAGCGTTGCCGCCAAAAAAAAAATTTCGTGCCACATTTTTTGAAAAAACGTGCCATTTATGAAATTTTCGTGCCATATGAAAAAAAAAATTCACGTTGTTCTTTAAAAATAAATTTTAATTCAATACTTTTACTATTACAAAAAAAAATCGCTTCCTCTATTCGTGTAGGCATTGTCCAGAAACAGGAGTTTTTGGCAAGTTCATAACTACCTATTTCACATCACATTATGAGTAGGTATTATTATTAAAAATATTACTAAGCCAAAACGTTTTTGAATCTTCAAGAAAAACGCTTTCCGATCTCAAAAATTTGTCTTATTTCACCAAAAAGATCACCTTTCCCGCACTCTAATAGATGAGAAAATTCTGATACACAAAATATTGAATTGAGACAAAATACTTTGTATGTTTGGATTATTTTTTAAAAAGGTTGGATCAATTATCTTAAACGCATTATCCTCTAAATTAAGTTTTCTTTCAAATTCTTGTAAAAGTTCTTTATAGAATATTTGACAATCTTTTAAAACATTCAATTTTTCGTTAGTCTCTAAATTTTGAAGTTCATTCAATTCCCAAAAAAATATCATCCATTGGTTTACAGTTTTCGATTTCATAGCAAATATAATCTTTGTTTTTTAAACAATTAACATAATCTTCTTTTAAAAAATTTTAAGGATAATTTTGTGAAAAGTAGATATGTATATCTGAAACTAATAAATTTATTTTTGGGGAAAAAAAACGTGCCATATTTAAACTTTTCGTGCCACCGTGGCACGAGAAAATTTCCGTGTCAAAATGACACGATCGTGCCACATCGGCAACGCTGTCTCGTGGTGAGTATGTACACAAACTTGCATAAGTGTTTGTTCCCCACATTTTTTTATATGGAGTTAATACATATGCAAGTTGGTGGCCAAATCACAGCTTGTAGGCAAACAGAGAGTAACCGTCGAAGTTGGTTCTCTCTATTAGTTCTTTTCTCTCTGTCGTGAAGTACGATTTTTATCGGAAGCGGATTTTTAGCGGCCACAGAAAAAATGATTTATCTGAGACGGGCAAACAAGTTTTACAATAAACAACAAGAAGTGCTGGCTGTTCAAATTATGATCTATTCGAAATAAAATCTTTTATATTTGGAAAACCGATTATAACATCGTTCAATCGTCTCCCACAACTTCGACCAGCCTAAAATCCAGACCAAACAGTGGCTTTATCCGAATGCATTGCAAGCTCTAGGATGTCATGTGAATTGGTAATGCCGCAATTTGGACCATTTTGTTGAGCATAAAAAGACCTAAGCAATTTTTGAAGACCATTTTTGTGAAAAAACAATATCTACTCTACATTTTTCTAATCTTTTTTTTATCAATTTTTGTTTCTATTATTAAAAGTTCTAAAAATACAATTATTGGTTTATGATTTATTCGTCAAAAAAGCCATCTGATAATGGGTATGAAATTTCCAAAAAAGTTGTTAATGGAATCAAAATGTTTTCTTTTAATTAAAAATGTATTTAATTAATACATTTCGTCGATAAGATTATACAAACGACGCGAAGTCAATAAACGTATTTTTTAAGATTTAAAAGTGATGTGTTATTTTATGGATATACATACATACATAGAAAACATATTGTTTGTGATAGCGGCTTTTATAAATAGATGAATATTGTTTATGGTATAAGTTATAGTGTTAACTTAAACGTTTAGAAACCAATCAATAGGTCTATTTTTTTTTTAAGTAAGGAGTTTTCCAATAAAAGATGTTTCATTCATTAAATAGCCCGCTATTTGTGCAGCTGACTTTTTGATAAGTTATTATTACTATTATTATAATTTTATTGAAAGCATAATAAAATTGTACTAACAATAATTTAATGAAGCGTTAGCTACCAGGGCTTATCGCTATTTGAAAAAATTCAACTTTTAAATTAAATACTCTAAGTTAAGTTTAACTAAAATTACGTGAACAAGTTTTATATTATCTTTAGATACGAGTATAATTGATAAAAGTTCTGTTTAAGGGGTTTCCGGATGTACGTATATTCCTTGATTTTCTATCGATGTAGTCGCATTGTAGCATATGAGAGATAGTGAGTGGTGTGGTGGGCGTACAAACGTTGCGTGATGGAGGAGGTTGCTTTTAAATAACAAGCTCGTGAGTAATCTTTGTATGTCCCATTCTTAGCCGAATATAATTTTTGGTCCAAGGTGAAAGTATGTCGCTAGGGTAAAGTGCTCTGTCTGTGTTTGGGTTGATCGCTGCAAGGTCAGCGAGAACGTTACCAACGATGCCCATGTGCCCTGGAACCCAGGCAATTTTAAGGTTTTTCCTCTTTTCAATAAGTTTGACACGTATGACAAGAATTATAGTAGAATAGTTGTTGATGGTTTTGATAGCATTAATGGTTGATAAACTGTCAGTGAAAATAACAGTTTCTTTGTTTTTGGCGGATTCGATAGCTTTAAGTAGTGCAAATGCTTCAGCTGTAAAGATTGATGAGGGGTTTTGCAGTAACCCTTTGGTGATGATGATGCCGTTTTCATTGACAACTACGAAAGATATTCCGTCTATGGCCTTAGATGCATAAGAAAATAAAAATTGCCATCCCTGTTTCTTAAATTTCTCTGATGTTTCTTGAAATAGTGATTTATATATAGCTTTATTGGTGCTTGACTTAGGATACCTAGTTGTTAAAAATAGGAACGATGGCTTCGCAATGAAAATACCAAGGTGGGTATTTGCATATCTGTTTTCAGGAAGTGATGCTAGTTTAGGTGCATGATTGATGGCACTTTGAAGAGCTGAGGGATATTTTGGTATTTTCTTCCTTCTTAATATCTTAATAGCATCGTCTTGGATTGGTGATGAGAATATATGAGAATATAGGATGTGGTTGATTTCTTACTTACCTACTTACTTAAGGTGGCGCTACAGTCCTGTGTGAACTAGGGCCTCACCCAACAAACTTCTCCATCTAGCTCGGTCCCTAGCTAGATGTCTGCAGTTTCGTGCTCCAAGTTGAGTGAGGTCACTTTCCACTTGTGCGCGCCACCTGATCCGCGGCCTTCCTCTACTGCGCTGTCCTGTGGGTGTGAATTCGAAGACTTTCCGGTCGGGAGCATTGGTTTCCATGCGCTCTACGTGACCCAGACATCTTAGTAGTTGGACTTTTACCGTTCGTCGCTGTATAGCCCGTACAGCTCGTCGTTCCATCTTCTCCTCCACTCCCCTTCTATGCATACAGGACCGTAGATCACACCAAGAACTCTTCTCTCAAAAAGACCCAAGGTGCTTTCATCCGCTTTTGTCATATAGTCCATGCTTCTGCACCTCATAGAAGGACGGGGATGATAAGGGTCTTATATAGCGACACTTTGGTCTTTCGAGAGAGGACTTTACCACTCACTTGCTTTCGTAGCCCAAAGATACAGCGGTTAGCAAGAGTTATTCTTCGTTTGATCTCAGCGCTTGTGTTGCTTTCTGCGCGTTTACAGCGGAGCCTAGGTAGACGAAGTCCTTGACTACCTCAAAGTTACGTCTGTCGATGGTGACGTTTTGACCAAGACGTCAGTGTTGTAGGTCCTTTCTTGACGACAGCATGTACTTTGTTTTGGCCTCATTAACTGTTAAACCCATTTTTGCCGCCTCTGCCTCAATACTCACAAAAGCCCCATTGACATCACGATCACGCTGAGTTCTTCCGATTATGTCAATGTCATCAGCATATGCTAGTAATTGGACAGACTTTTGAAAGATAGTGCCTCTAGTGTTGACGT
The DNA here is from genome assembly GCA_920104205.1 of Eupeodes latifasciatus. Lineage (NCBI taxonomy): Eukaryota > Metazoa > Arthropoda > Insecta > Diptera > Syrphidae > Eupeodes > Eupeodes latifasciatus. The sequence continues at coordinate 385,021,180 of OV049924.1, read as the reverse complement.
GTGAGCTCTGCACTATTCTTTTAAGTACGATGTTAAAAAAATCGCTTGACAGCGTATCCCCTTGTCTAAAACTTTTTTGACATCGAAAGGTTCTGTTAAGTTGTTTCCAACCTTTATGGAGCAGCGTGAATTCTCCATGGTCATCCTGCAAAAACGGACGAGTTTGGCAGGGATGCCAAAACTAGACATGGCTCTATACAGCTCGTCCCTGTAGATGCTGTCATATGCGGCCTTGAAATCGATGAAAAGATGGTGGGTGTCGATTTGGTGTTCTTGGGTTTTTTCCAGGATCTGCCGCAATGTGAATATTTGATCGACTGTGGACTTTCCTGGTCTAAAACCACACTGATAAGGACCTATCAGGTTGTTGACGATGGGCTTTAGACGTTCACATATTACGGCAGAGAAGATTTTGTAGGCGATATTAAGTAGACTGATTCCTACATAGTTGGTGCAGTTTAGAGGGTCTCCTTCTCTCAGGATCGGGCAAACAATACTGAGGTTCCATTCATCGGGCATGCTTTCTTCCGACCATATCTTACAGATAAGTTGGTGCATGCTCCTAACCAACTTATCTCCAGCTGCTTTAAAGACCTCGGCATTCCAGCCATCCGCTCCAGCAGCTTTATTAGACTTCAGCTTAGATATTGCAATCTTTACTTCGTCTAAGTCGGGAGGACGGGATTGTTGGCTTTCGTCGTCTATGTTGAATGGATCATCCTGCCTGACAGCGGAATTCGGTTAGTCGTCGCTGATATACAGTCTGCAGAAGTGGTCCTTCCATATCCTCAGCATTGACTGCGGTTTATGTACCTGTGAATTTCGTTTCTCCTGTTCATAAAACTTTCGAACTTCATTCCTGCTTTTAAACCTCTCAACATCTTCGACCGCATGCTTCTCATGCTCTCTTTTTCCTTCTGAGAAGTCGGTGTTCCTCTCGCCTCTTTTGCTCCTAGAGCTCATGAGCAGCTCTCGTCCTTTTATGCAGCACCGCTTTGCGTGCCTGTTGTTTGGCTGCATTTGCCTGCCGACATTCCTCATCAAACCAAGGGTTCCTTGTTGGTGGTTTTTTGAAACCCAGCACATCAGAGACGGCTTCTCTGATTGCATCTTGGCAATGTTGCCACAGGTTTTCGATACATTGTGTTGGCGGCAAAGAACTTCGAGAGAGGTTATTTGTAACTCGGTCGGATTTGGTGATCTCTTGCGATTGTAGCCGTTCGACGTTGTACCTTCTCCCAGCATCTCCCTGTTTTGCCATGGGCCTGGAAAACCGAAGAGCTACCTTGGCTACAACGAGGTAGTGGTCCTAGTCGATGTTAGCTCCTCGGAAAGTTCGGACATTCATGATGCTGGAAGAGTGTCTAGCGTCGATCGCAATATGCTCAATCTGGTTGACGGTAGATTGATCTGGAGAACTCCAAGTTTCTTTGTGGATGTTGTGGTGTGGAAAACGCGTACTGGCTACCATGACGTTTCGCCCTGCTGCAAATCGATGAACGGGAATCCGTGGTCGGAAGTGTTGTCGTGCAGGCTGTTTTTCCCGATTATTCCACCAAAGATGTCTTCCCTTCCTAGCTAGCTTGGGCAATTTTAATAGCGTAGCTCACACTGCTCATACGTTTTAGCTAATAGCTCGAAGAACATATCTTTGGTGTTGTCATCCTTCTCTTCTGGGGCGGCGTGCGCGCATATCAGGCTAATGATGCCGACAATAAATAAAACCACTGACAAGGGAGATCCTTGCGGGATACCGTTAGCTTAATAATGGTTAGGTGAATGAACTGAATTGGTTCTTACGTATACGAAATTTTCGATTTGTAAGGAATGACTTCACATAATTTATAGTTTTAGGACCAAGTTTCCAGTCAATAAGCTGTTTAAGTATTATGTGTGGACCGATCTTGTCAAAAGCGTGGGTGAAATCAATAGATAAGATGGTTGTGTGATTTTTTTCAGAAAGAGTTGACGAAATAAAAAAGTCGAGATGCAGAAGTGAGTCAATGGTAATTCTACCTTTTTTAAAAGCGATGAGCCAAAATATACGTTTTGAAATAATTGTATCTAATATTTTGGAAGGACACGGCTGTAGTGATATGGGTCGGACGGAACCCAGCTACAGTGGAATGATCTTTGTTTGGTTTTGGTATCGGAAAAATTGTTGCCACTTTCCATGCCTGAGGTATAATGCCTTTGTCTAGAATGGTGTTGTAAAAGGAAAGAAGTTTTAATTTAAAACAAATCGGTGAATTATTGAGCATTAAGTATGAGATTCTGTCGAAACCTGGTGTTTTACCTTTCGAGGCATATAAACACGCTTCGAGTTCTATCATAGAAATGGAAGTTTCGATCAATGAAGCAGAGGAAGATGGAGGGCCAGTATAGACAAAAGAGGTAAAATATCGAGTTTTAGCGTTTAAGTATTGGGGATGAAAATTAAAGTCACTTTGAGAATGTTCCTATGTTTTTGCAAAATGCGAGTTGATTTCAATTGGATTAGTCAGGTTCGCGGTATCGGATTTGATAACCTTTATGGTGTGGGGGGAAAAGTTGCCTGAAAGACATTTTATATCAATTATATTTTGGGGATGAGTTGAGATTGATGCTGGATATGAATTTTTTGAATGAATCAGCTTTTTCAATTTTTGCAGCTCTCCGAAATGCAGCGTTAGCCTTACGGTATGCAATAAAATTTTGTTGGGATGGAAATTTTTTGATATTTTTAAATAGAGATTGTTTGTTTTGTCGTAAGTTGTGGAGATGATGATTCCACAGTTGGCTGCAAAGCGGATTGCTCTAGTTATATTACCAGCTTCTCTGTTATTATCAGTATAGGATGGTCTGACTGAGACCTGTTTTAAAAGCGCTGTTTGGAATATTTCTCATCTAGCGTAGTCAGTAAGGTATTTTCAATTTTGGTTGTGCTTTGGAAATATGGGGATTGTTGCCCGAAAGAAGAGTTGTTAAGATTGGGAAGTGATCACTTCCATGTAAGTCATCGGCGACCTCCCAGGTTAAGTTAGGAGCGAGATGAGGAGAGGAAAGTGTTAAGTCAATATGGGAGAAGGTTACGTGGGTAGATAGGTGTGTGTTGGCCGGCCATGCATCGTTTAGGATAATTAGTTTGTTGTTTGATATGAAGTTTTCGACCAACTTGCCTCGATTATTTATTGAGTGTGAACCCCAAGCGGGGTTTCAAGAACTAAAGTCTCCTGTAAGGATGATAGGAGTAGAAATATTTGAAATGATGGACTCAAGGTCAAGATGATCAAATGTTTGGCTAGGTGGAATGTAAAGAGAAACAACTGTCAATTTGAAGGACAATTCTATTTCAACAGCAATTGCAGAAATAGAAGAAGTAATGTCGATAAATTTGTGGGGGATGTTTTTGTTCACAAGTAAATAAATACCCTGTTTGGAAGTTAAGTTGGAAGGAAGGTTGTGACATGAAACTGAATAATTTTTTGGTGGAAAGAAAGTTTGGTTGTATTTAAGATGCGTTTCTTGAAGAGATATTATGCATGGGTTTATTTCTTTCATAAGGATTTGGAGATTGTGAAGGTTATTGAAATAACCTTGTAAATTCCATTGAAGAATTTTAACATCATGGGAGGCGGTGGAATTTTTAACATGTCATTATTAACAGTGTTGCCAAGTTAACCTGTTTCATGTCAAATTTGACAAGATTTCATCGCTGTTGACATGAAATGAAATACAAATCTTGTCAAAAGTGTTTTGACTTGTTTTTTGACTTTATTTAAAAATTCAATATGCAGCTTAACTTTTTGTTAAAATATTTTAAATACATTTCAACTTCAGTGTAGGCCGAGTGTAATGTGTTATACTATGACTATGAACTGCAATCAATGAAGTTACGTTTGAATAAATATAATATGGAGTATACAGCCTAAAAAAAACCATTCCCAAATCCCAATCATATGTTGTCATTCTGCTTAAGCTACAAGGTGCACAAAACAACTGGTTGTGGTTTACTATATTTGAGAGAGTATGCGTGAAAAACCCACCCATATTCCAAACTTGTTTGTTCACCACAGCATTATATTAGTGGTAAACGTATGTGTTTGGAATATATGTGCGTTTTTCACCAGACTCCTTGGTAAAACGTACTTACTTTGATACGTTCACATGTTAATAAAAAAGTGTTTTTGGCCTGAGATTTCATATTCCATTTATTTTTAATTTGTTTTGAACTGTGCTGCTGGTTGTTTGATTGTTTTTTTTTTTTTTTAAATCTCTCGGCATTTGGATTCGAAATAAACTTAAAGTTATGAAAAGGTAGGCAAAACGAATATTTTATTCGATTTTGTGTGATTTTTAAGTTTATTATAATGGGTGATTTTTTTGAGGTTAGGATTTTCATGCATTAGTATTTGACAGATCGCGCAGGATTTCAGACATGGTGTCAAAGAGAAAGATGCTCAGTATGCTTTGACATTTCATCATGAATAGACTTACTAACGAGCAACGCTTGCAAATCATTGAATTTTATTACCAAAATCAGTGTTCGGTTCGAAATGTGTTTCGCGCTTATTTATCGACAAATTTTGTTCAGCGATGAGGCTCATTTCTGGTTGAATGGCTACGTAAATAAGCAAAATTGCCGCATTTGGAGTGAAGAGCAACCAGAAGCCGTTCAAGAACTGCCCATGCATCCCGAAAAATGCACTGTTTGGTGTGGTTTGTACGCTGGTGGAATCATTGGACCGTATTTTTTCAAAGATGCTGTTGGACGCAACGTTACGGTGAATGGCGATCGCTATCGTTCAATGCTAACAAACTTTTTGTTGCCAAAAATGGAAGAACTGAACTTGGTTGACATGTGGTTTCAACAAGATGGCGCTACATGCCACACAGCTCGCGATTCTATGGCCATTTTGAGGGAAAACTTCGGAGAACAATTCATCTCAAGGAATGGACCGGTAAGTTGGCCACCAAGATCATGCGATTTGAAGCCTTTAGACTATTTTTTGTGGGGCTACGTCAAGTCTAAAGTCTACACAAATAAGCCAGCAACTATTCCAGCTTTGGAAGACAACATTTCCGAAGAAATTCGGGCTATTCCGGCCGAAATGCTCGAAAAAGTTATCCAAAATTGGACTTTCCGAATGGACCACCTAAGACGCAGCCGCGGTCAACATTTAAATGAAATTATCTTCAAAAAGTAAATGTCATGGACCAATCTAACGTTTCAAATAAAGAATCGATGAGATTTTGCAAATTTCATGCGTTTGTTTTTTAAAAAAAGTTCTCAAGCTCTTAAAAAATCACCCGATACTTTCGATACTTCAATGCTGTTCCAAAAGAGAGCACAAATCAGATATTTGACTTTTTTTTGACTAGAAACCAAATTTTCAAATATTTGACTTTTTTTTTTACTTGATTTGGAAGAGACAAATAAAGTCAACAAGTCAGAATTGACTTTATTTAGAATTTCGACTTGGCAACACTGATTATTAACCGTACATCTAGGTGTACGGGTGAAATGGCAACTTTTACCTGATAAATGATTATTCCCGCGGCACGAGCAACGATGCGGGTTACCTCCAGTAAGGGGGAACCCGTATCAACGCGGGTTAATAGTGGAACATTTGTTTTATTATGTGGAATCATAATTATCAATGTTCATCGGTGGATTTGTTTGTTTTAGTGATGATATTGATGTGAATTGAGAGTAGTTTTTCTGTGTAGAGTAAAAATAGAAAGAGATTCGTTTTTGTCAAGAGAATTTTTTTTTTTGATTGAGTATTATTTGTCTTTTCGGAATTGTATTGATTTGGAATTAATAAATCTATCGGCAATGTTTTGATCCTTTGTTAGAATTAGGATGGAACCGTCTCTAAGATGGGAGATTTTTCGTATTAGGTGCTGATGGAGTCTATTTTTTTCTTTAGCACAAAGATACTTACTGATGTTAATGGAGTATTAGGATCTTTGGAAGTTATGTGAACAAAACAAGGATTTTTAAAGATTGAATTTTTAGGAAGGCTAGGGAAATCACTGAAAATGACACTGGATGTTTTATTTCTTTTGGGAGGGGGTGGAGGGTCAGGTGGATCGGAAAGGGAACACAAGTGCCGATCTGCATCCCACCCGCAGCGCACGCGTTGTGAGAGTCTTGTCCCTATTGTACCTTGTTGTCTACCTTTGTTCATATTTGTTGTCTGTTTAAATTTAAAAAAAAAATAAATACTTATAATAAAAACCCAATACGTAAAAACAAAAAAATCAATTAACACTTCAGCCCATTTATGTGTTTTCTTCAATCATAATTAAAATCAATAATCAAATAATAAAATAAATCCCGCTCCGTGTCAACAATTTCTCTCAAGTGCAGTGTCCAAAGCCAAACAACAACAAAAAACAATACCTAAAACTAGTGCTCCAACAAAAATTAATAATCATTCAGGGTGGATTTTAGCAACATTCGTGTCCACACTGCATCAAACAGGCCAGCTGGTTTGGCATTGAGTGAAACTCAAATAGGTGAAGATTCTGATCATTCGGAATTCAATCTAAATGGGTATAGCTTAGTGCCATTATTTTTTCCTCATCATGTATTAGCCGTGTATATAAGAAATGATGTTGCATACCAACTTCAGCCACAATATGGTTTGTGCTCTAACACAAACTTTAACTTCATGTGGTTAAAATTCACGGTAAATAAGCACATCATCCACACATGTTTTTTATATCGAAGTCCAAATATGGACAGAAATTCAACTTTTAACGAATTTGATGTTCTGTCTGACTCCATTCAAAGAATTGTTGCCCATTATCCTCTCACTGAAATCGTCATTGCGGGCGATTTCAATGTACACAATTCTTCTTGGCTTCGTTATTCTGGCCAGTCAACACCGGAAGGAAGGTATGTTGAGATCTTTGCTGAGTTAAATCAATTAACTCAGCTTGTCGATGAGCCAACTCGAATCCCTGACGTTGCAGGTCAATCCGCCAACACCCTAGACTTGTTTCTTACCTCTGACCCTAATAAATACACAATCAGTGTATAACCGCCTCTAGGCACATCAGACCATTGTATCGTATCTGCAAAATTCTCATGTCAAAAAAACCCAGTTATAGAAAAAACTCCTACGAGAACCGTTTTTCAATATGAGAAAGCCAACTGGGACGGTCTCAATGAATTCTTCAGGAACTTTAACTGGTCACTATGCTTCCTCGATAGTTAATTCTTTGTGGAATGAGAAATTTTATCCCGAATAGGGTGAAATCTATCAAACCCAAAGAGAACTCATGGTTTGATTTGAGCTGTAAAGAGGTTATTAGGTTCATAGATGTAAGTTTCCGTTGTTATAAAGCCAACCCGACTGAGGAAAACCGAAATAAGTACAAACAAGCTAGAAAGACCTGTAATGGTCATATTCGACGAACCAAATTTTTGCATGATCAGAAATAAAGGCAAAAAATACTACAATGTCCCAAAGGTAGTAAAAATTTCTGGTCATTTGTAAAAAAACGTACGAAACACCACGTCATCCTCGGTTCCAACGCTCGTCCACAATGACACTCCCTATGTAAGCTCGATTGATAAAGCCAATTTGCTTGCAGCACAGTTTGCTGTTAATTCGACGCTACCGGAAAGTGTCATGTGTCCTCCTGTTCTTGAGAGCGTAAATGATTCTATGGGACGAATCTTCTTTCGCACTCGTGCAGTCGCAAGAGTACTGAAAGACCTTGACATACACAAATCCGCTGGCCCGGATAGTATTCCCCCTATTGTTCTCAAGAGGTGTTCTTCAACGCTGGCAAAACCACTGCGTAAGCTTTTCCATCTGTCCTATTCTACAGGTCTCTTCCCGAATGGATGGAAAACTGCATTTGTTCAGCCTGTCCCTAAAAAAGGCGAATCCTCCTCCCCCTCAAACTATCGTCCAATTGCACTTACGTCCCTTCTTTCCAAGGTCATGGAAACGCTGATTAATTTTCAGCTTAAGAAATATCTTGAAGAACGGAAGCTTCTTAATGACCGACAGTATGGCTTTCGTAGCAATAGGTCCACTGGTGATCTCATGGTTCATCTCACCGAACAGTGGAACAAGTCTTTACATTGTTTTGGAGAAAATAAGATTATTGCACTTGATATTTCAAAAGCATTTGATAGAGTTTGGCAGCAAGCTCTCTTATCGAAAATGCGTGCTTTTGGTATTGATGAATCTCTTCTTCGTTGGATTAGAAATTACCTTTCTAACCGTTCAATACAAGTTGTATTGGATGGTTTCAAGTCTGAAATTCATAAAATAAATGCTGGTGTCCCCCAGGGCTCCGTTTTGTATCCGACTCTCTTTCTTTTATTCATAAATGATCTCTTGTCTGTCACTTCTAATCCATTAAACTGTTTTGCCGACGACAGTACCCTCAGCTTTTTGTACTCGTTTTTAGATTCACATCCTTGTCCTTCGGATGTGGAACTTCAACGGCAGCGTATGATAAGCTCATTAATTTCTGATCTTGACAGCATTGTCCTATGGGGAATCAAAAACCGTGTAGAATTTAATGATTCGAAAACTCAATGCTGTCTCTTGTCGTTAAAACGTAACATACCCCCGATGCCGCTATCTATGAGTGGCACTTGCATCCAGGAAACTAATCAACTGTCAGTACTCGGTATGTGTATCACAGATCACCTTTTATGGAATGATCACATATTCGACATCGCCAAAAATGCTGCTAGGTGCTTAGGACAAGTTAAAACTACACCATTACTAGAAATCGAACGATACACTTTAACATCAATAACTTATAGAAATTGTTGAAATTCACTACAAAAGTTGTGAACATTGTGCCCAGTTTGTAAGACTTAGGGGAAAGTTGTAGATATCATTGAAATTTGTTTGACAGGAAATTTATAGCAATCATTGGAATCCCCTGGAAAAAAATTTCTGACAGAAAACTTTCATCGGAATTGTTGATCTCGAAACACAAACCAGTGGAACGATTTATTTCGCTTTTGGACATGAAAAACTCAGCTATTCAGGAGAATAAAATTCCATCCGGAAATAGAGAAACTCTTTCCCAAAAACGATTGATCAGTAAATTATTTGACTATTATTCTTCGTTTGATCTCTGCACTGGTATTGTTTTCTGCGTTCATAGCGGAGCCCTGGTAGACGAAGTCCTTAAATAACTTATAGTTATGTCTGTCGATGGCGATGTTTTAACTAAGACGTCGGTGTTGTAAGTCCTTTCTTGACGACAGCATGTGCATGAACAAAGTTAGAAGTCAATACATCATCCTGTGTAAAAGTGACTTAAACCGTTATGGTCAAGGCAATTATCAACAATATCCTTTCTGCCAACCCCAATAGAACTCAGGCTACTCCAAACTTTGCGAGAAGTTTTTTTTTATCTTAGGCATAAAGAATCTATATTTGGCTTTAAGAGTAACGAAAAATGAATTCCCACGAGTACGACAGAAAATCTCCTAGTTTAAGGAGGAATGGAAATGCTTCCATCTAATTACTAGGGTTGAAGTGGTACATAAAAACAGAACTAGTTTCCACCTTCGCCTTTTTACCAAATTTTAAAAATGTCTGTGCACTAAATATACCGTTATGTAGATTTTCATCCGTTCCCTCAGTCGGATAGAAACAAATCTAATTATGACGAAATTATTGGCACAGTAAGGAGTGCCGTGAGTTTTTCCTAAGTTAAAATATTATTTATAGTTTTTAAAGTTAATTATTTTGCTTTCTTACAAAGGCAAACAATGGAAAGTCGAAACATGGAAATTCCCTAAAAACAAAGATCTGGACGTTTAAGAAGGTTGGTCGTCGTATTGAGAAGCGATTGGTAGGAGTATCGCAGAAGAGCCTAAGTAAAGTGCTCCTGGTATTGTCGTTAAATTGAAATCAACAAATGGAAAATAAGTGAACGATGGATAAATATAGGTATTTGAATAAAGGAGAATTTTCTGTCAAGTGCTCAAAAACTGGGTCTCGCAAATAATTTTGTATTCCAATAATAATAATTTTTTATTCTCAACCCATTTAAGCACCTGTGGAATCGTTTAAATAAATAAATTGGGTGGCGCAACAGTCCGTTGAGAACTATATTCCCTCAACCATTCCTGTGTGCGAGTACTGTTGTCAGGGATGGAGGGAACCTACAGTTTTAAGCCGATTCCGAACGGCAAATTTGAGAAAGCACTTTTTATGACAACAATATTACTCTTGGAGAATTTGTCAATTCCTCGCAAGAGGCAGTACCCGTGAAAAAAACTTTAGATGGCATAGGCAGGGATCGAACCCAAGACCTCTGGCATGACAGTCCAATGCACTGTGTGTGGAATCGTTTAGAAACATAAAAATCGTTAGCATACAATATCAAACAAAGCTGTCCTCAAATCCGTCCTATTTGAAGAATGGAACAAGTTTTCTCCGGAACCGACTTCCAAGCTAGTGTATTCAATTAAAAACGGATTGCAGAAAGCCATAAAGAATAAAGGAGGTCCTACGAGTTACTAGACTGATATTTTTTTAAAAAAAGATCAATGGAAAAATGGAGTGTACCTACGGAAACTTTTTGGTTATGATTTGTTTTTTTTTTTTTTCTTGCTGTGAATTGTTTTAAATTTTAAGTTTGTTTTCAATAGAACGTTATTGTTTCGGTTTAAAAATGTTTAAAAATGTTTAATGTGTTTATATTTTCAGTTTTCAGTTTTTTTCAAAATGCTTGTTTTTAAAATATTGTAACAATAAATATTTTATCTTGATTCTGTCAACAAAAAAAAAAACTTCTGTACGGAGACTTGCTACAAGATCGACAAACTTTACCACAACAATGGGGGAAACTAAAATCTAGCGTTACGCTCAAGACAGTGTTGTAAAAAAGTTTTGATAACGTTTTCGTCATTATTCGACAACTGCAAGTGACAATTCGATTTTCCAATTGTTTGTTTAGACTTCCTATGGTTTTGATTTAAGTTAGCAATTTTTAAGAGTACATTCTTAAATCGTTGGTAACCTGTGCTGTGATATAGTTAAATTATTCTATAAACCGCTTCAAACAGAATGAAGAAAAATATCAATCCATTGAATATAATATTAACTCCATCGCATCAAAAATATATTAGACAAAAAAAGATAAAAGAAAGCCGCTATGAAATGTGTAATGTGTGACACAGCTACACACATAAGGATATATCGAAATCGAATTCGAAGTCTTATCCTCCAACCGTATCCACATCCGATCTTCTGGAGTAAAAAAAACAAAAATCGCATCAAGATGAAAATAAAAATGAAATCAACAAAAACACAAAGTGGACCAACCAAAGCACAACACACAAAGTATCGGGTGATTTTTTAAGAGCTTGAGAACTTTTTTTTTAAAAAAAACGCATAAAATTTGCAAAATCTCCTCGATTCTTTATTTGAAACGTTAGATTGGTCCATGACATTTACTTTTTGAAGATAATTTCATTTAAATGTTGACCGCGGCTGCGTCTTAGGTGGTCCATTCGGAAAGTCCAATTTTGGGTAACTTTTTCGAGCATTTCGGCCGGAATAGCCCGAATTTCTTCGGAAATGTTGTCTTCCAAAGCTGGAATAGTTGCTGGCTTATTTGTGTAGACTTTAGACTTGACGTAGCCCCACAAAAAATAGTCTAAAGGCGTCAAATCGCATGATCTTGGTGGCCAATGGCCGGTCCATTCCTTGAGATGAATTGTTCTCCGAAGTTTTCCCTCAAAATGGCCATAGAATCGCGAGCTGTGTGGCATGTAGCGCCATCTTGTTGAAACCACATGTCAACCAAGTTCAGTTCTTCCATTTTTGGCAACAAAAAGTTTGTTAGCATTGAACGATAGTGATCGCCATTCACCGTAACGTTGCGTCCAACAGCATCTTTGAAAAAATACGGTCCAATGATTCCACCAGCGTACAAACCACACCAAACAGTGCATTTTTCGGGATGCATGGGCAGTTCTTGAACGGCTTCTGGTTGCTCTTCACTCCAAATGCGGCAATTTTGCTTATTTACGTAGCCATTCAACCAGAAATGAGCCTCATCGCTGAACAAAATTTGTCGATAAAAAAGCGGATTTTCTGCCAACTTTTCTAGGGCCCATTCACTGAAAATTCGACGTTGTGGCAGATCGTTCGGCTTCATGATGAAATGTCAAAGCATACTGAGCATCTTTCTCTTTGACACCATGTCTGAAATCCCGCGTGATCTGTCAAATACTAATGCATGAAAATCCTAACCTCAAAAAAATCACCCTATACAATCAATCCCAGAGTCAATCCATCCGCTTTGGAGTATCTCTATAAAATTCAATGTCCAGAATCCAGATCTAGAGAGTGTTCAGTCTTCAGTGTTTTCTGATGCTACAGCAAACCTCTTGCATTGGTCGGCCGGCATCAGAATCGTATCGTAATCGGGGACTTTCAGCACACATATGTGGTGTGGTTTGGTGGAGCTCTGCTTCCTGCTCCACAATAATTGAATTACTTGGTTGGAAACGACAAATACTCGTTGTTTATATGTCCGGTGATGATGTTGCTCCTCGCGCGCGATGACGATGGCTATGACGGTGATGGTGAATCTGGATGATGCAACAGCAGCCAGCAGCGGGCTGGGCAGCCCCGCATCATCTGCCATATCTATAGGACAACTCTCATGTTTCAGAGTCGTTCGTACTTGAGTCGTATAGCTTTTATTTATACATCGACCAAGTCGTCGGACAACTAGAAAACATTCTGTGAGACATTTAGCTGTCGCGTTATTTATGCATTGCCAGAAATTGTTTCATAAATCGCGTATATATGTTCGTCCACCAATCGTACAGTCCAATCCGGAGGAGCTCCTTTGGAGTGGAGCTGAGGTTGAGCTGTTGAATTCAGCAAAATGTATGAGTGCTTGTGATGTTTTCTAAATGAACAGAGTACCAACTTTACCTACTCTTATGAAGGTATATATAGAAAATGTAGATCTGGTCCGTTAAGGCTCTTTCCTGTTGTTTTACTTACTATTTTAGGGTTGCCATGCATTTTATTAACTTCCCATAGGAAGTTATTGTAATCGGTTCGATTTGTCGAATTGAAAATTTTGACATTTCTCGACGTTTCAAGATCCCTGGAGTCGAAATAAAAGATTTTTAGAGAGATGTCTGTGCGTGCGTGTGTACGTACGTTCGTACGTCAGTACGTCCGTACGTTCGCGAAGTTAAATATATTTTTGGAAAAAAATCCAATTAATGGTTTTTTTATTAAATTAAAAATAAAATTGAAAAAAAATATTTGTCACCCCGAAAACTATACGAAAAAAAATGATTTTTTTCATAAAAAATAAAAACCTAAGAAAAACATTACTCAAAATTGGTAAAAATTAAATTTCGACTCAAATATCTTTTCAAAAACTTGAGATTATGGCTTCAAACTTATTTTATCGTATAAGAAATATTATTTTCAACACTAGGTAAAATTTTGAAAAAAAACGAATTGACAGTTTTTTAACAAAAAATAAAAACCTAAACAAAAATAATAAAACTTGGTAAAAATTGACTTTCGACACAAATATCTTTTCAAAACTTTGAGATATTGGCTTTAAACTACTCTTATCTTTCAAAAAATATTGTTTTCAGCATTTAGTAAAATTTTGAAAAAAATCGAATTGACAGTTTTTTACAAAAAATTAAAAACCTAAAAAAAAAATTTAATAAAAGTTGGTAAAAATTGATTTTCGACTCGAATATTTTTTCAAAAATTTAAGATTATGGTTTCCAACTAATTTTAACTTATAAGAAATATTGTTTTCAACATAAGGACAAATTTTGAGAAAAATCGAATTGACAGTTATTTTACAAAAAATAAAAACCTACAAAAAAAATGTATAAAAATTGATAACAATTGATTTTCGACTCAAATATCTTTTCAAAACTTTGAGATATAGGCTTTAAACTATTTTTATCTTTCAAAATATATTGTTTTCAACACTCAGTAAAATTTTGAAAAAAATCAAATTGACAGTTTTTTTTACAAAAAATTAAAAACCTAAAAAACAACAATACTAAAACTTGGTAAAAATCTACTTTCGACTCAAATAGCTTTTCAAAAATTAAAAATATTGGCTTCAAATTAGTTTTATTTCACAGAAGATATTATTTTTGATATTCAATAAAATAAAATCTACAAAAAATAGTACGCAAATTTGGTTAAAAATTGATACATATACAAAAACTTTTAAACAAGACAAATCGACAGATGGGATGGGAAGTTATCAGTGTGGGTCGCATCCCAGCTTCTTTTTTTTAAATTGTTTAAGAGAGCTCTTTATTCAAAAAAATCATTAATGAGTCCTTAAATCTTTAGAAATTAGTGGTTTTTAGAGATATAAAACTTTAAGGTGGCTACACTATTTTAACTGGCGGCCATTTTGTTGCAGCTGTCAAGTGATTTGTTTTAGGTTTAGTTTGGTATTCCAGCATAAATAAAATGCAACCTGAACAATGCTTCCAAGTTGTGTAAATTTATTTTGAAAATTCATGGTTTTGGTTTCAGTGCGTATTGCGCACTATTTTTTTAACGATGAAGATTACTTTTGCTTGAATATTTTGAGTGATTATAATCCCAAAAATTGACTATGTGATTTATGGGTTGTTAAAATAATGGGTGCGTTCTTCCTCACGTTGACTGCCATGTGACCCACCGGTGGGTCACGCAAAAGTTTCTCAGGAGGCCATGTGAACCACCGGTGGGTCACAGTTAGTACATTTTTTCATGAATGTTTTTTATGTGGCTTGCGATTAATATTAAGTTTTTTCTTCCTTGGCATCTAGAAAAAAGTCCGTTCTTGATAGTACAAAAGAGAAATTTTATTTTTTTTTTCAAAATTCAGGATTTTATTAGTCTATTTCCAGCGAAGTTTTTTCTTAGCTTTAAGCTTAATTTTGTATACAAAATAAAATTAAAATAATAAATTAACTTCAAAAAAAAAAAAAAAATAATAATAAGAAAAAAAACTAATGTTTTTTATTGAAACATTCCATGCAGAAAGTTGGGTTTCCCTCACACGAATTGCAATATGTGAAGACTTTTTTTTGCATTTTTGGTGCGACAGCTCTTCCTTCTGTTTTACTGAGCTCGTTGTAACAGGTCAAGCATCGTTTCCTGGTTTTTTGGTTGGTTCTGTCAACCGTTTCAAATTCCTTCAGATGGTGTTTAGTTATACTCACATGTTGAGCTTCTTGAACCCCTACGCCACAAAGACTTTCACAAATGGCTTGTCTAAAAGGGCCAATTTGTATGTTTTTGTACTTTTTGTAAATAACCAAAGCATTTACAACAGCTGTCGAAAGTAAAAACTCGAACGCAACCTTGTGGTACCAGCGAATTGTTTTTCGCAATGGTGTGTAGTAACTAGCCATTTGATCAGACACATCGATGCCTTGTTTAGCTTGATTGTAATCAAGAATTACTTCAGGCTTTTTTATGTCATGGCCATCTCGAGTTCTTTTTCCGGTTGAACGTTCTTTCAGCCGTGTTTTGTGCTCAACATCAAAACATCGCGTTTATCTCTCCATTTGGAAACAATCACAGAAGCACACTCTCGGACTATTGTTTCGTGTTTCCGAAGTTTAGCTACAAGAACATCTTTTGGATTTCCAGCTCTATTTTTTCGAAGAGTTCCAATAAGATGCGTTTTACGGCTGAGCAACAATTTTGCAAGGGATACTGAGGTATACAAATTGTCCGTAGCAATTGTTCTACCCTTGTCCAAATAGTTTTCTGCCAGATCTACGACGATTTGTGTGCTGTGGGAAGTTGAAGGTGTTGGTTTTCCTCTCTGATGACTGTAAGAATAATTTTTCCCGGCGTAAATACAGCTAGTGTATGTATGTGTAACCACTCGGGTCACAGAGTTTATTCACTTTGACTCCGTATTTGTGTGCTTTTCCCGGATTTTATTGGCGAAAATTTAGTCTTCCACGCCAAGGAATCATTGACTCGTCTACAGCAAGTACTTCTCCTGGGGCCTTAGCCCTTACAAAATTTTGCTCCAACATTTCCAGTAAGCCACTTATTTTTCCTAAACGGTTGCTTTCGCTTGCTGAATTGTTTGCAAAATGAATGAATTTTAGAAGCAATTGGAATCTGTTTCGCAACATTATTCCCGGGATAAATGTATTTTTATAAAAGTTGTCTTTACTCCAATATAATGATATACACGGATATTTCACAATACCCATCACCCATGTACATAACTATGCCAAGAAACTTTTTTACTTCCGAAACATCAGTGTCCTTCCAATCCTTAGCTCTAGAATTCCGAGTAATAGTATTATTTTCCATATACTTTTTGGCGTTCAAGTTAGTCTCGGTTACAATCAACTGATATACATCATCTGTTACCATAAGACTAAAAAAATTAATAGGGTTCATTTGGGATTTTATTTAATTATGTTAAATACTAACGCTAGGTTTACAAACAAAACTTATATCTAGAAAAAAAATATATATATATATATATATATATATATATAAATATATTCTATACATTAAAATATACTTTAAACATTACTAATAATGATATGACACATAAAGCTAAGAATTATTTAAATAGTGAGAGATCTGATTTGATATTTTGATTAATAAAATTTAAAAGAAAATTATTTTCATTATACATATATGCTTATTAACTAGTTAATTGGGATGTTAGAACCATAGTTTGATTGGCTAAGATTTGCTCGAATTGGTACACGATTTCTGAAGTAATTTCGGCTTACATTAAAGTGGAATCGACACAAAACTGATAAAGATGAAATGGATCCATTCAGAATTCCAACAATAAAGCAGAGCTGCAAATACTTACGGTGACTATTAAGCGATGGAAGACCTATAAGTTGTTGCCTAACGGAATAGGAAGGCAAAGCTAATTCATGTGTCTGTGGGAGAAATCGTAAAATAAATCTTAGGAATATTCTTTGAACACCTTCAAGTCTATGGATATGATTCGAGTAATAAGGGGCCCAAACTATACAACCGTATTCAAGGACTGATCTGACAAACGATACATACAAAGTTTTAAGTACATAAGGATATCGGAATTCCCTGCAAAATCTTTTTATAAAGCCTAGTGTCTTATTAGCTTTTTTCACAATGTGGTTGAAATGGTCAGTAAAAGACAGTTTTGAGTCCAAAATGATACCTAAGTCTGAGAAGTGAGTCAATTTTTCGAGGTTTGAAGAATTTAACCTATAGTTATAGTCAAGAATACTGTGTTTACGTGTAAAACTCATCGTTTTACACTTATCAATGTTTAAAAATAAACGATTTGTATTGCACCATTCCCATAGACGAAGTAGGTCATCTTGTAATAGTTCGCAGTCCGTTAAGGAATTCATTTTTCGAAATATTTTCACTTCATCAGCGTATATTAGCGTCATAGAATTTCTTAAGATAGATGGGAGATCATTTATAAACAGAACAAATAACAATGGACCAAGGTGGCTACCCTGAGGTACACCAGAATTGACAATAAACGGATTGGAATAGTCGTTTCTGAACACAACACAATAATATCTGTTTGTTAGGTAAAAAGATATCCATGCTATTAGTTTATCATTTAGTCCAATTTTTTCTAATTTCCCTAAAAGTACTTTATGGCTAAGTTTGTCAAATGCTTTGCTAAAGTCTGTAAATACACAGTCAACTTGTTGTTTATTTTCGAAAATGTCAATACAATATGTTGTAAATTCGAGTAGATTTGTAACAGTCGATTTTTTTTTCACAAAACCATGTTGATTGTCACAAAAAACAGAAGAACAGTTAAAGGAAAGAGCATCACAAACAATGGCTTCAAACAATTTTGGTATAACAGACAGCTTAGCTATAGGACGATAGTTGCATATAAGATGCTTGGGACCCTTCTTATACGTTGGTTTTAGAAATGCATATTTCCATAAGAGTGGAAAATGGAAACAATTAAATGATTGGTTAAACAGAATACACAATGGGTACGAAAGATATTTAACGCACTTTTTTAGCATAAATAAATGCAGTTCGTCAGGGGTAGTCGGTAAAAAGTTGATTGAAATCACATTTTTTGAAGTCAAATTTAATTTGCTTATCACAAGAGGTATCAAGATTACAAATATTTAAATTTAAGGATATTGTCAACGCAGGATGATGTCGATCTTCTTTTAAAAGTTGTATGACGCTTTGAATAACAGCAGTGTCAGCATTTACGATGTCAGAAATATAAATAAGGTCCAATATTTTGTTATTGTGGTTTTTGATTGAGTTCAGCTGAATGAGTCCTAGAGAGGCCATTGTGTCGACTGTGCAAAATTCGATATCAGTAGATGGGTTGGTCGGAAAATATTCTTCGTTATTCTTCGACCAATCAAGATTAGGTAAATTGAAGTCACCTAATACGCAGATTTCATCTTCAGCATTTATATTTTCAAATAAATTTTCCAAATTGTCATAGATTTGTTTGTATATATTGAAGTTGGAACTTGGTGGTATGTAGACAGCAACTATATATAGGCTACCGAAATCCATTTTTATTTTTATGCTCATCATTTCGAAGTCAAATTGTTGGAAATCATTTACCAACGAACTTATAAAAGAGTTTTTAGCAGCTATTAATAATCCTCCTCCAACTCTTGTAGATTCGTCAATTGAATATCGATCACGCCGAAAAACTTGAAAGTTCTTGTCAAAGAGTTCTGTGTCAGCAATTGAGTTACATAGCCAGGTTTCAGTTAGCACAATTACGTCGTGAGGTAAGTTGTTTACATTTATATAGAACTGATTAGTTTTAGTTCGTAGTCCGTTTACATTCTGATAATAAATCATCAGTTTTTGCTGTTGTTGAAGCGGTAGGCATACTTTGTCAGTGGTTGTGAAAAATGGCGTGATTGTTTTTTGGAATTTCTGTTCTCAAACTCATGCATAATAATTCCGGTGGGCCAAAAAGAAATAGAACTAAGTAGATGAAAGACAGAATCCGGACATCTAACCTTAAATGACGAGTATTTAGAATAATTTCTGTGGAACATTTTTTCCACAAGTACATGATCCAATGTACCAATTTTGGCTTTGATAAAGTTCTTGATATCTAAAGCATTTGTTGCAGGATCAAGCTTAGAAATAAAAATAATTTTTTGACCTTCAACTACTTTACGACCTGACCTCAAAAATAAATTCTTTCAAAGATATTTTTGTAACAGGTGTCCATTCGTTTGAGGATACCGATCCAGAGGTAGAGGGAAGAACTTCCTTATCTTTATTTTCTGATTCTACGTCCTCCATCAGAATATTTTCATCAGAATCGCTAGAATCAGCATCGGATGGTATATATTCTTCTGAGTCAGAAGCCTCGAAGTCTTCGTCTTCGTCGTCAGAATGGTTTCGATCTGGGTTTCTGAAAATACATTAGGTGTTATGGTGATATCTCTATCCATGGCTTACGATCAAAATCTAAAAAAAGTGATAAAGAAAATTAGATGAAAGAAAAACAAACGAAAAAAAGATGTGACCCACCGGTGGGTCACGTGGCACTAGACACAAACACTTAACACAAGGGGCCATGTGACCCACCGGTGGTCACACTTTTAAAACACATAAAAAACACTTACAGCTTGAAACTAAAGACACAGTATTAAAACAAAACACTTAGAGAAACGTTTAAAACAAAAAAAAAACTTTTTGGCACTCTGGTGATATTCTTTTTTCTGTACGGTGGCAGTCAACGTGTTAAAAACGATGCTGGCCAGAAAGTTATATTGAGTGGTGATTGCTAAGAGAAATGATTCTTTACTTTTTCGTTCATCAATTGAACAACCACGATGTTCAGTAGTTGTGGTTTCAACGAGACAACCTGTCACACAGCTCGCCTCAAAGTTCATTTATTAAAGAAAACATTTTGGTAACCACATAGTTTCACCCTGAATTGTTTTCGAGGCTTTAACGATTTAACAGCGCTTGACTATTTTCTGTGGGGATATGTGAGGTTGCTAGTCTACGCTAATAAGACGGAATCGATTGATCACTTGGAGGGCAATATTCACGTTATTGCCGATAAACGGATAAGGTCATCAAAGATTATACCTCCTCCAGAATAGACTACGTCCGAACTAACCGTGGAGGACATAAGCAAGAAATCATAATTGAACTTACAATTCCTAACAATTGCTAACTTCGTGAAAACTTAGCAAGTCGGTCACACAGAAAATTGATCAAGAGTCTTATCTTGAACCCTTACCAGTTAATTAGTTGCCATACATAAGGGCTCTAATAGTTTTCACAATTTGTCTATGTTGTTTGAGTCTTCATGAACGTTAAAAATGTTGCAAAGATAACAGAGAGGATAAAAAAATACGGGGCCTAAATCGCTAACTTGAGGTATGCCAGAAAAAGCAAGAAAATTCTAGGAGAGAGCGCATCTGAAGCGAGTTCAAATGGTTTTCTAAGTAAGAAGAAATTTATTCCACCAAATAAGTATCAAATCAAAGAGAAGATCTTTGGGATATTTTGTCAAATACCTTGAGCTATATGTAGATAGTAAATATATTAAAAACTAGTGAGACGGGGAAGATATGAATGCAGTACACTTCTTTAAAAATATCGCAGGTCAATTGTTTGAGGAAGTAATGAAGTTAGATATAAATTAGGCAGGTATTCAAAACATCCAGAAAAAGAATCTATAATAAAAGAGTAAAAACTAAACGATTGTCGGAAATAGGCAGCAAACGCTTTGCGATGAATTAACAGATCCTCCAAGAGTAATTCTTGTCATTTTCAATAGGTTTGAAGTTACTTTTTGAGGTTAACACGAAGTTAGCAAACCAGCTAAAAAACATAGAAAACATTGCACGATAAATTAGATAGTCACGACTGATTAACGATAGATAATAAATCAGTGAAATATTCAAGATACGAGTAAAGACTTTTGAATTCCGTTTTAAGGGTGTCTTGCTAAGTTGATACCTATCAAGTTAGAAAAGCCTAGAAAACATAGAAAAACAAAATCAAACTGTCACAACTAACGGAAAAACATCCATAGACTATCTTTTCGATCGGTGAATGTCATTGGGCTGAGTTGACACTCATCAAGTTGGCTTAAGTCGTTTATCGTTATTCGACCTGGATATGAGTCAATATTTTCCTACAGAGGTGAATTCATAAATTTGTGGAGCTCAATCACTGGCATTTAGTGGATAATTTCATCTTCTTGAAATGCATTAAGTCATTTCGATAGGTATTGCATAATCGGTCATTCATTAAGGAGCGCTTTCGGGTGTTTCGAAAGAGTTTTCTTGCTTAAGGAAATACATTTTGGTAACTTAACATAAAGTTAAACTGATGAGATGAGATTGCAAAAAAAAATATGTGGCAACCCTAAATATCGGAGACAATATTGTAAAAGTTTGTTGTATAAAATGTAGAAAGATGATGATGAGATGCGCAACGTTTTCAGTGTTCAGTTGTTTTTTTCTTTTCTTGCTAAAGTGTGAATATATTTGTTTTTGGATTTATTTTTCGCGAAGGGTTGGTTAACGCGGTTTCAGACAGTTGATTGCTTTATTATTCATCCGGTAAACTGTCCGGTTGTTGGTTTGTTATGGTCTCGCATTGAATGCGGAATCCGATATCTGAATATTGAAAGTAGGTATAGGCACAAAAGGCATCAATCCATATGACCTAGTAGGTATGTATTTATGTATATGGACTAAGTGCCATAAATATATACACGTATTGTCGAATATATTTATTGTAAATCAAAATTAGAATATGTTCTATGTGATGTGAGAGGGTATTATTTGACAGTTAAATGACAAATCATTTGTTTCAATAGATTTTGAATTAGCATATGCAATACGATGCTTGATTAATCGATGTTTAATAAATTAGCAATTTCAAAAATGTCGGAATGCCTTGACTTTGTACCAGTAGGTTCGAATTGACGGTCGTCAAAAACTCAATATAAGTGGAAATAAATGCAATATGAATGAGATAAGTATCAAGTTTTTCAATAAGAGCGCTACAAAAGTTTTTTAAATAAAATAAACACGGTTTTGGATATCAATGAAATTCTTTAACCCTGTGAAAGTACGTTTGATGGCATTATGTATGGAACTCGATTTCTTTTGCATGGCCAGTCAAGCGACTGGACCATTTCGTTAGATAACCCGTTCTCCAAACTTGGTTTCCAATAAATTGATTATGACATTCGCTGTGTGGCTTGTGCGCCGCCCCGCCGCCCTGTTAATAAATATTCACAAATATTCGGTTATCAATGATCGGTAGCGATTCCCATTCAATTCACAGTAACGTGTCGGTCTTGATCATCACGGAAGAAGTACGGCCCAATGAAGCCGCCGACCAATAAACATAAACCTCACCAAACCGTAATTTTTTCGGGATGCAATGAAGACTCATGGAGTACGTGTGGATTGCTGCCTGAGCAATACCGCATATTTTGTTTATTGCCGAAGCCATTCAGCCATAAATGAGCCTCATCGCTGAAGATGATTTTTCGATGAAAATCCGAATCATTTTCAAGTTGTTGCTCAGCCCAATTCACGAACATACGGCGCTTCTGGTGGTCAAGCGGCTTCAGTTCTTGAGTCAATTTAATCTTGTAAGGATGTAGACCAAGATCTGTTGGCAAAGTTCACCACAACGACCTCACAGAGATGCCCAAGCCCAACGCTTGACATTTGGGCTTTCTGCAACTGAAGCCTCAGCGGCATCAATATTCTCGACACTACGGGCACTTCTTTGTCTTACTGGCACAGGAACATTTTGTACTGTGCCTGATGACTAAAATTTTTCCACTAGAAGCTCAATTGTTGATCTGCTAAGACGATTATGACGACCATAAATTGGACGTTGCGCTCTTAACGTTGAGGGCACTGACTCCGAATTTCGGTAGTAAACTTTAATAATTTCGACTCGTTGTTTATCATGAAATGGAAAACAATACTTAAGAGAAATGTCAAAAGAGCG
Organism: Eupeodes latifasciatus; assembly: GCA_920104205.1. NCBI lineage: Eukaryota > Metazoa > Arthropoda > Insecta > Diptera > Syrphidae > Eupeodes > Eupeodes latifasciatus. The sequence continues at coordinate 384,998,189 of OV049924.1, read as the reverse complement.
GCAAGGAATATGGCGTCGTTTGCTGTCTCTGTCGCTCTACTTTTGTAGCGTCTCTGTTGAAAAACTCTGTACATAAGAAGCATGGCTAACCTTAAAGTTGAACGATTCCAGCAAAGATTTTAAGCTCATCTATGTCGGAGTCGGAGATACCTTTCTCAAACCTTTATTTATCTTCATAATATTATAGTTAAATGTAAGGAAGTAATTTTTCTGAAAGAAACTACCGCTTCAACCTTCAATACAGTCGTTGACACTTACGCCATTGAAGACGAGAACACGTCCCTAATTACAATCACACTAAATCTTGTCAATTAAATTATTAAATGAATATTACAAAAAGAGAAAACACACTCATCGGATGACTTGTGCTTTTGCAATTATCGGGTATTTTATCACCTTGGCTATACACGGTGCAGACTGCTTCCCCCCTATCTCCTCCTCACCCAACATCTCTTGGGGTGTAGTATATGTATGTGCGGTGGCAGTAGTATAGGTACTTCACTGCAGCTACTGGCTGCGCGGTGTGTAATTAAAATGTCTGCACTCACTTAGTGCATTCCGTTGCCGGTTGGTGGTGCACAACCAGCACCAGCACAGCGCGCGTCCAAAGACTTTTCGAGCCATCATCATACCCCCACAACTTTCCTATTCGACCCCACAGTTGTTGATGATGCAGTAGAACAAAACAGATGAATGAGCAGACATCATGAGACGCGCAAATTGGTGTGCTCCTCCATATAAGCTTCTGCTCTTCCACGACCGAAGAGCCACCCATCCCACCGCACTACCCTACCGACAACGACGACGACGACTTGCATCGGCCAAGAAGAATCCATAAATTTCCACCTTGTCAACTTTTGATATTAATAAATTACTAAAGCGCATAATTAATTAGTCCTATACTCGAGTAAGTATAGATACACATACATATTTATATGCACCTATGTTTATACTCTTATACTTTGTTTATGGGTGCTTGGGTAAAACCTATGCAGTTCGAGTCCAATGGCGTCTTTGTTGTCCTTTAATTTGGCGCTACTGAATTATTCTGATGCTGGGCGATACTATATATTTATGGCTGACTCTGTTCTGTCGCTGACTGTATACGTATAGTTATTATGGCTGCTGGAACTCGAAGAGTCTATGCCTCAAAAACCGTTGACAACCGGCGGCTATCTGTTTGGTTGTAAAATTTTCACTTATGGTAATTAATGCTTAATGACAAATTAACACACACCCAGGTGCAACTGTTGCAGCTACCACCATCAACATTACCATTACAATTTTTACCACCACCCCCGATGCCTATGGGTAACTTACCTAGCAATACCAAGACCTATCTTATATTTGTATAGTATAGCTTGCCCATGATTGTTATACGGAAGCAGGCTTACATGCGGACTCTGTATGATGAAATATGAAGTCCAAGTGGCTGGAAGCGGTTTTTGATCTATGAGTTGGCACAGTTTTATATCCTGTCTGTGCCTGCAATGGCTATATAGTTGGTATAATGTTATACATATTATGAAGTATATTGTTGTTGATGGCTAATAGCTGGGCTGTGTATGGGACATATATGTAATTTTTTTTAAGCTTTATCGCAATACAGCCTACAACAAGCGGGTGTTGACCAGAAAGTTACTTAGAACAATATTTGTAAAAAACAGACAAGTCTTTCAATCACTATAACTTTTGCGACTGAATTTTTACATTTTTGTGTAGCCTATACGACATACGTAACGGATTAATCGGACAGCTATCATTGGTAAAGGTGGCCATGTTGGCGTTGATGCCCACTTGAATATCCCTTGTACATATACAAGGTTGGCTCTAAATGGTAATTTTGGTCGTACCGTCGAATTGTAACATAAGTAACATATGTATTAGTATTTCGTAGTAGTGCCCGACTGAAGTCTCAAGTGCCAAACCTTATCAAAGGCTTGAGCAACGCCTAAAAGTATAGAGGCGCGGAGTTTTTTTTCAGTTCCTTTTAGCACACTCTCGAGGCGGGTGTTTTACCCCTCTTTTACCAAAGAAACAGTGCAAGCACCAGGAAAGGAAGAGGGGTTAAAAAGGAGGTTTCGTTGCAAATTGGGTTTACACGTCTAAATACTGCAACACACTGAAAAACTGAGAGTGTTAGAGTATTCCACATTCATGTAGTACGGCATAAAAACGGATCTCTGTGCTTGGCAGTATAAAAAAAAATTGGGTGGCGCAACAGTCCGTTGAGAACTAGGGCCTAGTGACTTACAATCTCTCAACCATTCCTGTGTGCGAGTACTGTTGTCAGGGATGAATGGAACCTACAGTTTTAAGCCGAATCCGAACGGCTAATTTGAGAAAGCACTTCACGGAAAGAATTCTTCGATCAGATCAAGAAAAATAAGCTAAAAATCACGAAAAATGAATCCAGTTTTGGACCTTGGCTTCGAAATAAGTAAATTGCTACTTTTTGTTTGCAATTTCATAAAATGAGCAAAATGAAGATATTGACACTCAAAAATCATATTTTACTACATTTGAGTAGCAATAATTCGATCGAGGAAATCAAATATTTCAAACAGCGAATTGCAATTTGATACCAATTTGTATCAATTTAATGTTTGTTTTTATCGTGAATTTCAGCGAGTTTGTAGATTGAAATTGTTTTCTTGTAGATTATGATTCGTTTTTTTAAATACCTACACACACAAGTGGCAAATTTCAACATTGGTTTTCTTAGACTGCGACAATATACATTAGTTTGCAAATGACAACTAATGTTTTGCAACCTTTGAGTCGTAATTTGAAACAGGTTATTCTGCAGTTTGCAAATGACAGTCACAGTTTTGATACTTAGTTATCTTTAAATTGCAACTTTTGAGTCGTAATTTGAAACAGTTTCTGCAGCAATTTGTAGCTTTTAAAGATTAATTTACTTTCCATTTTCAAGCAATCATGTAGAGATTCAAGAACAATTTTTTGGAAAATCAACAATCTTCATTAGTAATTTACAACATAAACTTATTCTAATAAATATGATTTAAAATCATGAAAAATATAAACCAGCATAAGTGTTCATATATGTGTTTCGCCCCGATGCAATGGTTGGGCTCATCAGAAGATGACCATTACACTCTGTCTTGACGCATACTTTCCCGAATAAATCGAGAATCCATATAATCCGAGCTGCATAGAGCAACTGCGAATTATACAAGTCTTCAAAGAAGACAAACTGTAGCCACTTTCATTTTCCTGCTATGAAGAAATATTCGACTGTTAACAGTCGAATTGTTTTTTCTGAACACCGCTTATTCTAATAAATATGATTTAAAATCATGAAAAATATAAACCAGCATAAGTGCATATTGCAGCTTGAATATTTATATTGTGATTATATTTTATTGATTTGAGAATTGAGAATGCTTAATTCACCGCATACATTTCGCAAAACAAGATTAATGAGTAGTCAAATTAAATTATTCCCCTAAAATAGTAGATTGCGACTCAAAAGTTGCAATTTACTTTTATTTCAACAAGCTCGAATTATAACTTTTGATAATAATTACCAAATTATAAAATTTTGTATTTTACGAAGATTTGATTGCTGAATTACAACTTTCTCATTCATTTTATAATAAAATCGTCTTGATTTACTAAAAAAAGGGTTTTCGTAAATTGCAACCTAAAATTTAGCAATTAGTGATTTTTCAATTCTCTCCGTGTTTTCATGACAACAATTACTCTTGGAGAATTTGTCAATTCCTCGCAAGAGGCAGTACCCGTGAAAAAAAATTTAGGAATGGATCGAACCCAAGACCTCTGGCATGACAGTCCAACTCACTAACCATCATGACACGGGTACTGCTTGGCAGCAGCGTTACCACTTCTGGGAAAAAAGTCGAAGTGATTTCCGAGTCAAAAAGGAAGTGAAATGAGAAAAATGGAAGTGAATCTGAAATCAACTTTTTTGTAAAAAAAAAATTCTTTTTTTCATTAAAGTACATTATTTATTAAAACAACAAAACACCGAAATATACATATAAGACAAAATATACATATCAGACTTCTTTTTTTAAGTTTAACAATTAAAATAACTTAAATAAATTATTATCATTATAAATAAATAACTTATACAATTTATTTGTATATAATTTAAAACTATTAGGTAATACTATCTTTTAAAACAAAAATTAGGAACTTTAGTTTCGTTTCATTCTTTCCTACATATTTTTTTCTCATTCAGTTCATATCTTCCGTCAATAAATTTATATTTTTTAAAATAGTCCATCAACTTTTTTGGTGGATCAAAAATATCGTTTTTTGATACATTCGCTTGTTTCAAGAGCTCTCTACACAGCATTATACTCTCCACGGTTCCACAGAGCAGTTTATTTGTTTTAACGTTTTTAAGATTATTCATCTCGGAAAACTTACGTTCTGCTGCTGCCGAACTGTGGGGTAAAACTGCTATATTGAGCATAAGGTCGGAGAGCTCTTGAAACATTGGTTTTCCGATCGAATTTTTAACATTTTTCAATTCGTTCCAAAATTTAACTACACCTGTTTCAGGTGAGAAATTGCTAACTAAGTCATTATTTACAACGGCAAGTAGACGCCACTGTGAATTCAGTTCCTCCACATCCGCATCGTCATGAAAAGGAAATGCTTTTAAAATTGGAAGAATTGTTCGCAGGCTTCCAGTCTCAATAATTGTCTTAGGATTAAGATATTTTAACAAATTCATGTGCTCATTATCGAACTCAAACCTTTTAGTTATTTGCTTGCATAACACTAAATAAAATTGTAAGCAATTATTTCGTATCTCTTCAAGTTCGGGAATATCATTTTCCGATTGATGTTGATCAAATTTAATTCCAAAGAACATTTCATTTTGCGGTAAATGCAAATTTGTATTTAAGAAATCAGTTTTAATTCCGATATGTTCAGGAATTAAGAAATTTGATTGGATTTTCAAAAAAAAAAATTTCATTGTCGGAAAAATAGTGTAAGCAAGCGAGTCTTCACTTTGAAATATTTTATTTATAATATTTATTTCTTTTAAAATATATGACAGGAAAATTAAATATGCCTTGTTGGTGCAATTTATACTAGAAAAAATGCATTCATTGAAACCATCAAAAGCCAGAAGCCGAAAATAATTTAATAAAGCAAACCACTGTTCCAACACCCTATCTACAACACTTTGCAACGATAGCCATCGTATTGCACTGACACGTAAAATTTTATGTAATCCATATTGTAACTTTCTTGGAATTCTCTGAATGCATCCTGTCGCTTTGGAGAATGAGCAAAATGATAGAACAAATCTCTAAGCAATTTCTCAACAGAAACAGGCAACGATTTTGATGCATGAGAAGCACAAAGATGTAATGAATGACATGTACAGCCAAGATAAAATAATGACGGATTTATTTCTTTGAGTTTTGCCCTAACACCATTGAGATCACTTTTCATCACAGATGCGTTGTCTGTGGCTAAGCCTATCATATTAGACATTGGAATATTTAGATTTGTCAAATATTGAATTCTTAATTCCGTTTGCTGTAGAATCCACCAACTTTTGCAACCCTAAAAAAGCATCGCGTATGCCAATTGTGCCATTTTCACATAAACAAAAACGAGCCAAACATTTTGACGAACTGACATCGGTAGATTCATCGATTATCTATGAAAATTTTTGCTTTTGGAGGCGAAATGTTATTTCATCTCTCGAGTATTGTGCAAGAACATCATTGATAATCGATGCCGTTTTTGTTCGAGCGCATTTCATAGGTACATTTGCTTTCCCGAAAAGATGAGACATCAAGTTTGGAAGTGAATCCATTGTAGAGAAGGGCAATGAATGCTGTACGCAATAAATCACACAAACAATTTCCATATGTAATTTTTTTCTTGCTACCTCCGTGTCTTTGGTGTTATTTGTAATTATAGCCTTTGAAATTAAGGGTTGTTTTAGAGCAGCCTAATAAATTCTCACGTGGCGTTGTGTTACTCCATGCCGTCTCAGATTCGTGAAATTGTTAGCCAAAGTTTCTTTACATACCTGACAATAGGCATTACCACTTTCGCTACGCAACCAGTCTAAGTTTTCCTCCCATTCTTTTTTGTATTTTTGGCAAAAATTTGTTTTCGACACACCTGCTGTTTTAACAACTGGCTGGTGGTGATCAGTTTTATGATGGTCAGGTTGATGGTAATCCAAATGTTGGTGGTCTGGCTGGTGGTCGTCAGATTCATCGTCATCCTCATCGGAATGTTGGTCTGGCTGGTGGTCGTCAGATTCATCGTCATCCTCATCGGAATGTTGGTCTGGCTGGTGGTCGTCAGATTCATCGTCATCCTCATCGGAATGTTGGTCTGGCTGGTGGTCGTCAGATTCATCGGCATCCTCATCCGAATGTTGGTTTGAATGGTGGTCGTCAGGTTGATGTTGATCCAAATGTGGGTTATCTGGCTGATGGTGGTCAGAATGATGGCGATTCAAATGAGGGTGGTCAGGTTCCTGGCTGGTTTTTTTGACGGTACTTTGAAAAAAAAAACAATTGTTTTCAAAAAACGCTGAAGCGGACATGTAAAAGAAAGTCAAAAGTTATGTTTTTTACCTTGTAGCAGACAATGACGAATTATTATTATTGTTATCACTAAATTTATCAGGAAGCGGCTTATCAGGAGCTTTTTTCTTATTTTTTGCATTTGGAGGACTAGAAAAAGTAAGAATTGATTCACGTTGATATAACATTTATACATATTTCAATTTTTTTAGTAATATTTACAAACCTTTCTTCTTCTTTTCGGGACAAAACTTTGAAACATCTTTTCATTTTGAAAAAAAATCCTTAAAATCACTTTAAAATTATGAAAGAAACGAAAACGAACCGACAAAAAACAGTTATTTCAAGAGCCAAAGATTTTAAAAATGGTGAACGACCATTTGATTGAAAAAGAGAACAAAAATAGGGGAAACCTCGAATTTAGTTCACAGACCCAAACAAACTTATCATGCGATTAGTATCTATATGAGCGTGGTAAGTTTCTAAACTACTCAATTGTGTGTTTGTATTTTATTCAAGTATTGAAGGTTTATTATTTTTTGCTTTCTGCATTTTTCAAAAATATTTAGTCTAATAAACAGGGATGAAAAAGAGGAAAAGAAGTGAATTTGGCTTTTTTCTTGTAAAATTGAAGTGAGTTTTATAAAAATGAAGTGAATTTTGATAATTTTGTTATGGTGCGAAGTGAAATCTAATTTTTTTCTTAAAATTGAAGTGATTTCACTTCAATTGAAGTGAAGTGGTAACGCTGCTTGGCAGTGTAACTGAAATAAGGTTCGACAGTAGACTGATGGAATTCGAATGGCTCTTTTGCTTCAGCATAATTAAAAAAGAGTGCGACCTTAAGACGGTGTTCAATCATTGTAAATAGATCAACGATGTTATTGTCCGTCACATAATTAAAAAAAAAACTCTTTTACTGTCCAAGAGTTTTAAGTAAGTTACTGGAGAGCCAGGTCTGCTATAGGAGCTATACTCAAGCTTTGGACGTATATACGTTGTATATAGATAATAGCCGGATCAGAAGAAGAGACAAAATTCTTGGAAAACCCTTTAGACAACGATTCTGGTGAATTTGTTATGAAAATAAAAAAGTCACAATGAATTTTTTACTTTTATAGATTTAAAAAAAAAGTGGTACTACCTTTACACGTTTAATTCAGGAATAAAACAAGGATATTTAAAATTGTAATGAATCTATTAACTGTAGCTTTCTTGTCTCCTCACAAATTCATAACAATAAAGCTTCATGTTCATAATTGCATATCCAGTTTTTAAATATCGAAAAGTATAATGCTTAGTTACCAAACAAAAATTTCAAGATGTCCAGTTTCCTTGATGCACGTGTCACTTATAAAGCAGAGTTTTTTAACGCAATAAATTCTGCTTAATATCATTTCTTATTAAGCATTGCTACCAAAAGCCAGAATTTAATGAGCTTATTATACATTTTTGTTGAAGATTCACATCCGAAAAAAGATCTAAGAGGTGAAGTCTAATTTTTGTTAGTCTTAATAAAGTTAATAATAGAAACGTTTATCTTCCGAATCGCAAATATTTACAGGTGGCCGCATTCTCCTAACATAATAGATTAAAATAAAGGGTTTCTTAAACAAATCTTCAGATAACCGATAACCAAAAGTTCTTGGATACTAAGCAGCCATGCCATCTACTTGCCAGACACATTTAAGTTTTTTCAAATGCTGTAATGACGCAGTACAAATCTACAACGAAAACACGAACAAATTACATGCGTTCGGTCACTACACCAAGCATTAAGTTCACACTCAGTTCAACTTGGCCAAAACTCGGTGACATTAATTTGCAAAGGTTATTTTGTCATTCGCAAGGATATAATTCACACTAGGTTATTACCAAAAGGTTGCCTAGTAGAACCGAACAAGACCAACAAAAAGGAAGTGGAAGCAGGGAACCAGACCGCGCATATTATAAATACGCCTGAACTCACAGAGCAGAAACCAGTTGGACTTCGATCGCCGCTAAGCAAGGATCAGTGGTAAGTAAGTTGGATATTAACAGAGGCTTCCCCCCACCAGAGGTAAGGGGCTTCTTGTGAAATGTTCAAGTTTAATTGATTTAATTTACCAGTTTCGGCTGTGATTTACCAGTTTCGGATGTGATTTACCAGTTTCGGCTGTGATTTACCAGTTTCGGCTGTGATTTACCAGTTTCGGCTGTGATTTACCAGTTTCGGCTGTGATTTACCAGTTTCGGCTGTGATTTACCATTTTCGGCTGTGATTTACCAGTTTCGGCTGTGATTTACCAGTTTCGGCTGTGATTTACCAGTTGGCTGTGATTTACCAGTTTCGGCTGTAATTTACCAGTTTCGGCTGATATTTACCAGTTTCGGCTGTGATTTACCAGTTTCGGCTGTGATTTACCAGTTTCGGCTGTGATTTACCAGTTTTGGCTGTGATTTACCAGTTTCGGCTGTGATTTACCAGTTTCGGCTGTGATTTTCCAGTTTCGGCTGTGATTTATCAGTTTCGGACAAATAGTTGACCAATATTTTGACCATTTTGAAAAAATATACATTGTGCACGTTCATAAGTTCTGAGCTTATCTTCTCTAAACTAAACTATCCAGTTCATGTTTTTCATAGAAAAATTAAACCTATTTTTATTCAATAACCTGGAGTCTAACTATGAACACGAAAGACAGTTTATGATTATGCATTCTTTATCTCTATAAAATGTAAAATACAAAATAAACGAACAATTCAATTTGTTGGTGGCCTAACCGTCACCATAAACATTATAGGAATGTTGTTGCTTAGCAGCTTTTACCACAATATGATTTTTGCAGCTATTCTTTCTTCAATTTTATGTGGTTTAATCTTTTCGTAAATTAGCACATCATTCACTATTGCTTTCTTTATCAAAGCCCTAATCGTAGGCGAATTCAATGTACACAATTCTTCAAGGCTTTAACATTCGAGTCAGACAACAACCGAAGGATTGTGTGCTGAAATCTTTGCTGAGTTGAATCACCTAACTCAGCTGGTCAACGAGCCCACTCTAATATGGGACGCTGAAGGTCGACAAGAAAACACTCTTGAATTGTTGTTGCCTCTGACCCCGATAAGTGCACTACTATTGGTGTTCTATCACTTCTATGTGTTACTAGCGGCCCGTCCCGGCCTCGCACGGGTAGACATTAATAGGTACAGATAATGAAAAAATAATTATTAAAATCGGTCCAGTACTTTTTGAGTTTATTCGTTATATACAAAAATACAAATATTTCCTCTTTATAATGCAAATTTCTCGTGTCAAATTATTATGGCAAAAATACTACATAAAGTCCTAAAGGAAGTAACAATTTTTGGCATTCCTAAGAAACATGAGAAATTGTAAGATTGATGTATTGTAAGATTGTAGTAGAACATATTTTAAACCGTTTCTAACTAAACTAAGCTGCCAAATTCCTTATGAATAGCAAAAGATTCTAACCTGGGTCTTAAATTTAGACTTCGGTTTACTTTTAATTGGTCTTAAGTTATGATTATGAATATGCCCCATTATGTCTACATGTAAAGCTGAATTGAAAAATTTAAACAATATCTTATTAAACATTCTTATTTAAAAAAAAAAAAAAAAAAAAAAAAAAAAAGTTTAAGAAGGTGATATGTGGTTGATTGTCAACTTGTCAATTTACGTTAAATTAAATAAGAAAAGCGAAACAATTTATTATAACTTTCTTTCAATAGTTCAGAGTTGTCCAATTTTCCATTAAATATTAACAAAAATGTACGCCAATAATAATCAGTTGCCCAGATCGGCAAGCTTGTGACTGATAGATTGGCAGATAACATGCAAACAGGGGCCCTATTGCGAAAGCATGAATGATTTTAAATATTCGGGCCTCTAAAAATAAGTGAAAATAGGTATGTTGATGATAAATATAGAGTATATTCTCATTGCTTTCAATTTTACGGGACACTAGAAAATCCCGGGCCCGGGGGCTTTCCCCCCCTTCCCACCCCCTCTTGACGGGGCTGCAGCCAGTGCATATGATAGGGAATGCATTGTCTGTTCAAAAGAAACGACCGAAGATCATACTTGTAGACAATTCGGATGTGCACTCCACGCAATTTTTTCTGTAGCAGAAGAAAGGCAACGAAAGGACAGAAGTCCAAACTGCTTTGTCTATTGTGTTCAAAAAATTAAACAGTGCAAAAAAATCGTCATTCTGCTAAGCAAAATCTACAACAACAGGCAGGACAAATGTTAAAAATAAGTGACAAGAAGTTTCCTTCTGTACCCATAGGAACTTCTGTAAGGGGTTTCCGTATCAGAAGTCGACCGAGGACGTGGTGACGCCCGAAATATTATAGGTGTAATCTTACATAAAACAGATAACGAGATTTATCAGATTGGAACAAAGAATGGAATCATAAAACAATTGTATTCTAGATCTGAATTCAGTGTGTGTCCAAAAGGTATTCTGGATACCAAAGAAGTACCTAGTACCGAAATTTCACTACGCACAGTTGCGAATATGCAATCAACTGGGACAAGAATTCAAAAAATGTCTTTGCAAGAAGGGTTGTAGCTCATCAAAATGTTTGTGCTTCAAAAATAAAATATTATGTTATTCAAAGTGTCACTCCAGCTTACCCTGTAAGAATCATTTAAAAACAAAGTAATTAAAAATTAAGAAAAAATCTTTTTATTTCAATTTTAGTTTCCAGATTTTTAATATATATAATATTATTTTAACACATTTTCTAGCGTTCTTAAGCAGTTGTATACAAATATGTGAAATATAAATATGTGATTTATATAATCTTTTGTGAATCTTTTTATACATTTCATACTCGAAGACAGCTATCGTCAAAACAACCAATAGTTTATCGAAGGATCGTTTTTATTTTACGCGGTTTGGGTCTGGCAATAACTTTAAAATTTTCAATTCAAAATAATAGCAGCGTTTTATTACCAAAATGATTCAAATCATGATCATATCAAGAAAATTAAAAAAAAACGGATCATCATATTTAAATTATATTATTTCATATTTAGAGACAGTTGCCCTTCGATCATTTTGTTCACCAATGATATTTTGTGTTCCATTTTTTTAGGAATTTAACAAAATTTATGTTTTATGTTGTTAAATATTTCCATTATTTTAAAGATTTTACACAAAATAAATACATAATAAGCTTTTTGTTATTTAATAATAAAGAGTATTTCATTTCCAAATACAGTCAAACTTCCCTATAGCGAATTTGCACGGGACCAGAAAATTATTTCGTTATACAAAAATTTTTTGTTTTTACTTTTATTTAAAGAAGTCAGTGATTTTATTTTGGATAACATTCTTTCATTTTTCTTTTTCAACAAAATCGTCTAATAAATTGAGAGATTCAAATTTATTAGTCGGTACGTTACTCTTCATCTCCAGAAAGGTCCGAAACACGTCAATAGCAATATCTGTTTTTTTAGTCAATCGTTCTTCAACTTTATTACGAGTAATAATTATCAACAACTTTTTCTCAAGAGAAATGCTACTTTGAGACATTTTCAATTATATTCACTGAAGCCTGAACATAGAATACTTGCATTTAAAATCTTAAGGAAATCCCCCTATAAGGTTTTTTTCTCTGCATGCTGTTGTTTTTAACAGAAAATTATTTGAAAAAAGTTATGTGGAAACAAAAACGTATGAGATTTGGATTTCCAGCAACAAAATTTGTTCGTTGTAGAGAAAAATTCGCTTTATGGAAATTTGTTATAAGGAGATCAAAACACACCAAAAAAGTTACCAAAAAGATGTGTACTCAAAATCAATTCGTAATAAAGAGATCTTCGTTATGTAGAAGTTCGTTATAGGGAAGTTTGACTGTATATGAAAATGCTAATGTGGAAACACTTTTTTTCATTGAACTAATTGGAAGTGATACCAAACTTAACAACACAAAATTACACCTGGTGTTATATAGAAAAACTAATTTTTGGATCACGAAAATAAGCAGGATTTTGATTTGTTGTTGTGAAGCAAACAAATAGATGATATTGTGATCTCGATCATTAAGAAAACATGGCATACATACATATATTAAAATTTAATTTTTACCGAAATTCTTGAGATATTCGTTGGAACAATTATTATTGACTTTGAATTGAATTTTTTACGTATAATTTTTGCTTCCATCAACAATTATATTTGACTTTTGGAACGTGCGTCCTATGATAATGCGCCGTTGAAAGTTAAGATCTGTTTTGGATAGTACAAAAATATTTATCAGATCTATAAGACAGAGGAAATTAATTTTATTCGTTTAGATGAGTAAAAAATATTCAATTTAAAAAACTATCTGATTTATGTATACAAAAAGTCAGAGGAAATAAACTTTTATAAATTTAAATGGTTTGGGTTTGATATCCCGGTTTTTATATTCCCGTTTCTTAAAATCCCGATTTTAAAATCCCGTCTTTTATAATCATGCTTTTTATAATCCCGATTTTTTATAATCCCGCTTTTTGCAATCCCGTTTCTTATAATCCCGTTTCTTATTATCCCGATTTTGCAATAAAAACTAGCAGTCTTATTTAATAGAATTCACTAAACAGATAAAAAGTTATACAGTGCATAAGGATTTATGTAGGCTCTATGTAACGTTGCGAAAATTCCCATTTATAAAAAATTCTGCTATAAATTTTAGTTAGACAATGCTTATATCAAAAAAAGTACCAAAATGGAGCAATCTATTCCATTTATCTGTCTATAAATTCAGCTGTTTGTCATAACAAATAAAATATAAAATCTATATATATAAAAATCAATGCCACTTTTCGTTGTAATGTTATAACTCAACAATGCCTTTACCGATTTGGCTAATTTTGGTCTTGAATTATTCGTGGAAGTCCAGAGAAGGTTTGTACGTAGAGAAAATTTTAAAAAAATCTTGAAAAAGTGTAAAATCAACATCTTTCTATACTCCCATATACAAACAATTTGTACTAATACTTAAAAGCCAATTTGAACCTTTGGCAAAACAATCGAAGACAAAAAAAGTGACGTTAGTTCTGTCAAACACATTTTTTGGCATCATATGTCATTTCATTTTATCAGCGATAATTATTTGCTTTGTTGAGTTTATATTTTCCAAAATATTGTTGAGTTATTGCTTTGTGTTTATATTTTCCAAAATATTGTTGAGTGAAGGTAAAATGCCACGAGACGACCAAACATAGGCCGGCGAACGGGTAATTCAAATCAAGTGGCATTATTAAGACGATCTCAGACCACAGATAAACGCGCACAAGCTAATGCATCGCAGCGTGAACGTACTGCACAGAATAGATCTGTTCACCCTGTACCTGTACTAAGTCTTTCACAACGATCACGAATACGTCGTGCTGTTTTGGATGAAATGCTGCGTGCTGCTTTTAATTACAATAGTCAGATTGATTATAGTATGTACGGATACATTGGAATGATGGACGCAATATGTCCACATTGTGATGCGGCTAACTTTCCAGGGGAAACGCCCGGAATGTGTTGTGCTAATGGTAAAGTCAGATTGCCATTGATTTTAGCGACTATTCGATCGGAACAGAAAATTGCATTGGCACTTGCATCTACGGGAATTGCTGCTACATTATTAGAAGGTGGTCGGACAGCACACTCTGCATTAAAATTGCCTTTGAATGTACAGGTGATTGAAACTCCAACTATGCAATATTTCGACAAATTCTGCTATGGCAAAAGTTCTGCGATTAACGTCAATTATTTTATGGGATGAGTCCACAATGGCGAATAAAAAATCAATAGAAGCATTTAATCGAACAATGCAAGATTTACGCGGTAAACAACAGCTCTTTGGTGGTGCTCTGATATTGCTGTCAGGGGACTTTCGTCAAACATTGCCGGTCATTCCTCGATCAACTCCTGCTAATAAAATAAACGCCTGTTTGAAGTCATCAGTTCTTTGGAGATAAGTACGAAAATTGACACTGAACATTAATATGCGTATTCACCTACATAATGATGCAACTGCCCATGAATTTTCAAAACAATTGTTAGAAATTAGTGATGGCAAAATACAAACCGACAGTACCAACGGATTGATCACTTTACCAACAATTTTTCTACAATTGCGCAATCTATAGATGAGTTGATTGAATGTGTTTTTCCGAATATTCTTCAGAATTACAGAAATCATGATTGGTTGAGAGAACGCGCCATTTTAGCACCGAAGAACATTCATATCAACGCCATTCATTTTCAAATTCAAGCGAAACTGCCAGGTGTAGTCACGACATATAAATCAATTTACAGTGTTATGAATCAAGATGAGGCAATGAATTATGCAATTGAATTTTTAAATTCAATGGAACCGGCTGATATACCACCGCATTGCTTGAATCTGAAAATTGGTTCTTTGATTATATTATTGCGAAATATTAATCCACCAAAACTGTGAAATGACACCAGATTGGCAGTGAAAAAGTTATTGCAAAATTTGATTGAAGTTACAATCTTAACTGGTAAACCAAAAGGAGAAGTGTGTTTGATACCGCGTATCCCTATGATTCCAACTGATATGCCATTTGAATTCAAAAGATTACAATATCCTGTGCGTTTATCATTTGCGATGTCCATAAATAAGGCCCAAGGGCAAACACTTCACGTTGGTGGTGTCAATTTGGAGGAATCATGTTTTTCACATGGCCAACTTTATGTTGCCTGTTCCAGAGTCGGTACCCCCAACTGTTTACTTATTCATGCTTAAAATGGAAAAACAAAAAATATTGTTTATCCAACTGTTTTAGACTAACCCATATACACCCACCTTAGTAAGAGTACCCAATTCTTTTTTATTTTTTAGTTTTTACTCTTTGCTGAAAAATATAATATAAACAATATATCATTTGGCTCATTTGGACTTTTAAATAGCTAGCAATTTAAAATATTTTTTTTTGTTTGAATAAATGAACTTAATAAACATTTTTTTATTACTATACGTAGTGAAGCACGTACCGGGCCGCTAGTAAAATATAAAAAAATAATAGGTCCGTTCGCGTACCCTCCTAAAACAGTCCAATTTTACGAAAAAATACGAAATTTAACCAAATCCTGTTCGCGTACTCAAAAATTTCGTAGTTTTTCGTAAAAGAGAGCGCTCACGAAAGAGTAAAACATTTCCCCAACCTACGACTTTTAGCCCAAGAAATTTCTTTGGGCTCATTTGTGAAAATTTCAAATTTGATAGGAATTCAAATAAATTAAATAAATTGCTCGCTTTTGCTGTCAGTTATAAAATTTAAAAACAAATTTTCAAAGAACAGCAACAAGACAGTAATATTGTGTGAAAAATTTGTTGTTTTCCCGTTCGCTTACTTTTTTGTAGTTTTTTTTTTTGGTGAGAGAATTTTACGCCCACTCTTTAAAATATTTATTTTTACGAATTTTAGTGCAGAAAGTACGCGAACGGACCTAATTCCAATCATTTTTATGATATTCTCCTTCGAAAATCTATATTTTTTTTTAAATTCTTCGTTTCTTAGGCTCATTGGGTTGAACATTTTTTTATAAACTTTCCCCCTTCTTGCCTCATGGGGTCGGTAAAACGCGATTTAAATTCTTTAAATTATTATTAAACGAGCTGAACTGGAGAGGCATTATTGTTTTTATTTTAATTTCAAACATGGAGAGAAATCAAAATGACATTTACGAAATAATAATAACAATAATTTCCTTATGTACGTATAGGCTCTAGCGTTCTTAAAAGACTGTAATTTAACATTCAAACCTTTGACTCCTGTTGATAGTCAGTTTAATGCACGTATTTTGTAAAAAAAACTGGATTGTCGGGACTTTCAAAAGCGGGATTGTAATTGATGGGGATTTTGAATAAGCGGGATTTTAAAAGACGGGATTTCAAAAAATCGGTATTTTAGAAGACGTGAATATAAATTTTTTTTTTCGGGATTTTTCAAAAACGGGATTTTAAAAGGCGGGATTCCGATACGCTCCCATTTAAATTCGTAAAACAAATATTCAATTTAAATTTTGAATGTATCAGATCCATTTATTAGATCAAGATCAGATCAAGTCAAAGGAAATTAACTTTTTTAAGTATCTCTGTATAAAGCTTACAAATTAGCTATCTCAGAGGATATCAGAAATCAACTGATAAATTTATTTAAAATTTTGTTTTCTTGTACATACATGCATATGTACACATGTATGTAGCTATAGATATGCATCTGTTTACTTATTCTTTTGTTAAAATAACAGTTTTCTCATCATATTTTTGATATTCTTTTGCATTTTGTACAATTATCATCAAAAGAAAAACAATAGGAACCATTGTCAATACTCCATATGCAATCAAAGATAATAGTTTCCAATTCGCATTCTTGTCTTTAATTTTTACTGCCCTTCTATTTCTAAATCAAACGACAATCAGTAAAATAATATCGAAGATTAATATTTTTAAATAAATTTGAAGATAAAATTACCTTGGACATGGGCTGGAACTAGAAGACTTCATAGCTATTTTGCTGTAAATGGTAGAGTCAAATTGTACTATGTACAACTTTAAGTATTTTTTTTTTTTTTAAACACAACTAATTCATTTGATTTTAATAAGCTTGATACTTGACATGTTATTCAAAGATTAAGATTTTCACAAAAGTCGCAGGAAACTATCTGTAACAGAACTCATGTTAAATCAAATTAGGTGTAAGGTGCTTTTATCTGATCAAGATATCATTTTATAAATACAAAATAGAGGTAATAATGAAGGGTTTTCCAAAAAGGTTTTAATTTCAATAGCCCGGTGGAGGCAATAGTGCAATAGGTGGACAAAATTGAGCTGTTGGGACAATTAAACGATGTAAAGAATCGACACTTAAGAAACACTATGAGAATGTTGAGTACCCGTGGCGTGGTGGTAGTGTGTAGGGCTGTCACGCCAGAGGTCTTGGGTTCAATCCCTGCTTGCGCCACCTTAATTTAAAAAAAGTTTTCACGGGTACTGCCTCTTGCAAAGAATTGACAAATCCTCCAAGGGTAATTCTTGTCATGAAAAGTGCTTTCTCAAATTAGCCGTTCGGATTCGGCTTAAAACTGTAGGTCCCCTCCATCCCTGACAGCTTTACTCGCACACAGGAATGGTTGAGAGTTGTAACCCTAGTTCTAAATGGACTGTTGCACCACCTAATTTATTTATAATTTATGAGAATGTTGCTGCTGTAGCTTTAAGCGTTGACAAAAACCCATATTTGTTGATTCTTCGTCAATCTTTAGAGTTAGATATTCCATAAACGACATAACACCGTATTTGCATAAAGGCTTAGGCCTTAAGGCTTCTAAAGTTCAGTTTACTCAATAACTCAAGCTGGTTGATAACCAGCAACTTTCTATCTTGGTTGGTTGGGCCCATATTGAAATGCATTTAAATTATCCAGAAAAAAATCATCTGCCCTCTGAGACGTAGACAATCATAAATTGTCTCATTTAAGGCTCAGAAAATCCAAGAAAAATGTTAAAAGCCGCTCCATCCTTAACGTTTCACTGAGCTTTTGATGCATAATTTTTTTATTGGGGGAGTTGAAGTACATATATTGATGTGGATGATGCTTGCTTTATTTACAACAAGAAGGGATCGACGCTATCTGTCAAACAAGCAACAAAAAAATCACAAATTTTCTGACCGTTTTATTTCTCCGAGAGGTTTAAGACCTACAGATTTTTTGTTTGAGACCACGTGAAAGATAAGGTCTATGCCAATGCTCCAGACTGGATTCTATACTTTAAAAACAGAATTTGAGGACATAGAGCAGTAAGTGTGCGATTTTGTCTCAGGAAATTTCTTGGTTAAGTTAGGATAATGGATCATAAGATCTACCTTACTCTTTGAACCAGTTATATGTAGCTAGCTATAAAGCGTTTGAGACAATAGATGTCGAAACTTCTTCGATCATTAAGATCATAGTAGTAAAAGTTTTCAAAGTGGAATCTTTGTGATAGGGTAGGAGATGAACAGAGAAAGTGAGACATTGTCTCCTCTTCTTCTTCATCTATGCAGTTTTTGCAAAAATTGTTTGCAGGAGCTCCAAGTCGAAAAGCATGCTTACCCATTTAGCAGTGTTTTGTAAGGACTACTATAACAGAGCTAATGTGCAATCTTCCAACCTAAATGAGTTACTTAGAGCATTTAGCATGAAGTATTGGCCTAATTTGGCTGACTATCTGAGCAGATGCGTATATCGGTAGGCGATATTACATTTTCTCTGAGCCAAAAGAGGGCTTCTTTGATGGCTAAAAGTTCTGCCTGGAATACGGTACAGCGATTGGAAAGACGAAATGTGAGAAAAAAATTTAGTCCGCGTAGTACACGCCTCCACCAACCGACCAAGCACGGCCTTGGAAGCCATTTGGCTTATACCGCTTTTCTGTGTTAAAGGCAATAAAATAAACATCCATTGATTTCTCTTAAAAAAACTTTTCTTTTTTCTTAATATCGAAATGAAATCCCTTAGATATACCTGCGGGCTAATATTCGGCGTGAAAGTTAAGCAGTTGATATTAAAGTTACAGGTAGTCTTGGTATAAAGGTAATAACAGAAACGTTCGTCTGTCAGCAAGTAATGGCCTAAAAAAAAGTGCATCAAAAGTACAACTTTTTCGAAAAATGAAATAGGGAGGGAGACTACTTCAAATTCACCTGCGATGGCTGATTTCAAATATGGTTTCGGAAAACGTGATAGTGGCCGCAATTGCCCTTCAGAGGGTACCGAAAACGCGTTTTTTCGACTTTTGGAGAACCACTCGAATTTTGTCTCATCCGGATTTCCGAAGCCCTCGACTTCCTGATTGCGAATATGTATATGACAGACGACTAAGTGGTCACCTTTTTCCGGCAGACGTCACCAAACTTTTGGAATTTTAGGAAACCAAACCATAGAATATATATATCGATGAAAGTAGCGAATGCTTTGTATCAATTATATTTAATTTCTTGAAATGTGTGGAAGTTAAAAAATAGTTTCACTCCTAAATATGCAATTGTAGCTGACCATCGTATAAGGAAACGAGCTGCTAACTATCGTGATGTTATCGGTCAAAAACCCACATCAACTATCTAAACTTTTTGTCTGGAAATAAGTGAAGTTTTTTAATAAAGGGTGGTTAAATTTTAAGAACCGATGTTGAATGTGAACCACAACTAAACGTGAAGTTTTTTTCTGCATTTCATTTGACATTTCTCAATATAAGACTAATTCAATTTGAACCATGGAAAGATATACAATCGAGCAACGCGTTAAAGATATTCAGGCTTATTATGAAAATTGAAGTAAAAAACAAAATGCATATGGTGCAGTTCGTGACTTTTTCGGTCAATTTAATAGTTCAATTCGTAGTCGTGCCCAACAACTGCACCTCTCACGCTCGTTTTTGATAAACATTATGCATGAAGACTTGCATTTACGCGCTTACAAGGTGCTATTGACTCAAGAAATAATGCCTCTTGACCATTTTAAGCGTCACCAATGGTCAGAATAGTGACAAGAAATGGCAACAGTGGATGATCAGTTTTCGAAGAAAATCATCTTCAGGGCTAAAGTAGATTTCCACATCAGTTAATTCGTCAATAATCAGAATTGCTGCATTTGGGCGAATAATAATCCATGGCTTCAATCGAAAGATATGGATATGGATAGTATTTGGTTTCAGCAGGACGGTGACGCTTGCTGCACAGCTTACGAAACAATGGTTCTTTAGGGCGACAAAATCAATGGGCGTGGTGGAGATGTCAATTGGTTTACCTTTGACGTCTTTCTGAGCGATCAAACTAAAGTCATTTACATTATCTTGTTAACGTTAAAGCCAATTCTTAACTTTTCAGATTTTCTTGCTTACTTTTAGGAGCTAAAGCAAATGTTCGCTAGGGAAGAAGCTATTGAGACTCAAATTTAAGGAACAACTGTTAAACTGTAAAATTGGCAGTTAGGGCTAGCCAAATCATTGTCGATATCTACACAAATCCCGAATAGACTTTCTATTCATTCAATTCTCGTCTAAATTGTGTTAAAATAATGAAATAAATGGTTTTTCAGCTGTCATCTTTTTTGACTTAAGAATAACTACGATAATACTGAATATGCCATGTTAAAATGGCGGTGGTTGTTACAAAAGCACAAAAATAGTCGAAATTTAGAAGGCGAAGTTTCCTGGCCGTATTATTTCTAGAAATGGTGACAACAATTACCTACCGATTTGTGATATATTACCTTTGAACTTTTTTCTTATACGAGTATAAGATATGACTCTCGTTAGTTTCGGTTTTAAGTTTGTGAAGAAGAGTCTCAACTTATTGTCGATATCATGGTTTTTCTTCTAGAATACATATCTTTTCAACTACGTTTTGTCGTCCTCAAAATACAAATTAGAAGTTTTTATTCAGTTTTCAAAACGAGAACTCTAAAATGCTTTTAGTGAAGAACTCAGCAATTAAAATCAATTTAACATTTTATGAGCCATTGGTATATTTAATAAAAATACAAACATTATAACGAAAGACTGAAAACCCCTTTTTTTAAAAATTCATCGCACGTGTTTTTAATGGAAGTTGCCACCATCTTTTATTGATTCTTTAAGATCTGCTTTGCCAAATTAAAATCCAGTGTTATTGGGTAGGTATATCTTTTCCATAGACAAAACGTCCAGTCCTGCTTAAAAATCAAGAACATGCACATCCTTTCACCTTTTGATGCAAAATTAAATATTAATTTTAATTTCACGATAATAGAAAAACTTTTGTCTCTAAACTTGGTCCACCAGCAGCCCAGCATAGTTTAATGGTTTTCAAAGGGTTTTTGGGTTCGAAGGCCTTGCCTTTCACATTACAAAACTCGTATATTTAGAGACTATGAGGGGGATGGCGTAAGCATCGCATAAGCACCGTGTATACGGTGCGTAACTAAAATATTAAATATTCACGAGGCGATGGCCACATTAAACAATCCATTCCTTCTTTTCTAACCAGGGTGCTATGCCACTACCACTATCCGACATCCAACGCCATAGCCCAGAAAGGATTCCTTCCTTTTCACGGACCAAGGATTTCCTAAATATTCCCGGTGGTAGTGTGGCAAACTGTTGCGTGAATTTTTCTTTTGCACCAGAATCAAATGTTAATTTAGTGGATTTGAAGTTGGGCCTGGCGTCGTCGTCGTTGTCGCCATCGTCATGGTTTGTGGATTTCGAGTACTACTTGGCGCTTCGGTGTGGTGGCAACAACGACGACGCGACACGGGACGATGGTGTGTCCCCATTTGGTTCATGTTGCTGCTGCTGCTGCTGGTGCTGCTAGCTGCTACTCAACTGATAAGAAGCAGCCGATGACTGGTTATTAATGAGATTAGAGTCGCCTTTAGACAGCAACTCCCGATAGTGGAACACGCACAATGGCCACACGATGCGATAACCCAGGATGGGAACTATTTTTTGTTTTCTTTTCCATATTCTGCTGCCTTGACACAACGCGCGGCATGCAGCAGGGCGATCCAATATTCCAAAGCTATGGCATTTCGTGTTTGAGTAACGAGATGAGGGGTTTGTTTGGCATTTGCGTGCCAATGCATGCCAAGTGGACAGACCAGAAGAGAGGATATTAATTTCAAGACATTTGCACTGGGTGTACTTTCACATATAATTAAGTTGTAGCGATACCATCAACATGGATAATGATGTTGGCTTAAAGGTTTGCTTCTTTCTTACTTTTTTACTGTATAAATGTATTTACTTATTTATTCAGTTGTGATGTGTAGAATTAGTGTTTCAGGAATTCGAAATGTCATTGTTTTGTTAAGGTGACACATAAGTATAACTTTAAGGACCACCCGTGGATAGAAAAAGGATAACCAGTCGTATTAATTTGGGAGAGTGACTTTCTTTTTTCGTTTAACTTAAGTTTACTCGTGGTAAAAAGGTTTGTTGGAATTTACACTCGTTACAGTAATGGTTTTATTTTAATGTAGATCTTTAACAATTAAGAATTCGAATTAACTATTTTCAGATCCTGGTTATGATTTGGAAAAACAGTACGAAAAATGTAAGGAAGAAGTTTCCCAAAACGTAACACTTAAGACCTGGAATTATTTCGGAAAAGTCTGCAGTGTAACGTTTATGTTGACGATATTGACATATTCGGAAAAATCTTAGTCATTGGGGCTTATGTGACAGATTCGATAAAATGGGGTAAGCGCTGAATGAGGGCAAGACAAAGTACATGCTGAATTAGTTAAGAAACTGTCCAACACTAGCGCTGGGATCAAACGAAGAACTGCTCCTGGACAACCATTGGTTCCTTGGGTTAAGCAAGTAATATTAGCAAAGACCACGGCGAAAGCTAATAAAAGCACCGCTAATACATAGGCAAGCTGAACGTTTGATGGTTTGGGGTTGTAAGTCCCATTTATATTACCAATAGCTTTTTTGCAAGAAAAGAGTCTGAGAATTTTAATTGGATTCCTTTAATATAGGGAGGGTTAACAAATGGAATTTTGTATTTCCTCAAAAATAGGACTTATTCGATTTTGTGTGGGTAACACCCATCAGCCCACAACAATCAGCCCAAAGTATAAGCCTGTCTAAGGCATTTTGTAAGAGTTATTTTAAGTGTTAAGATCCTTTCCTGAAACCGCTACATTTAGTCTATGAATATTTAAAAGTGTATTTTTAGGTAGGCAAATATTTTGTATTTCATTTATGTGAAAAATCACAGTCTTGAAAAAATCAATATTATATTTAATTTTTCAAAAAAATAATGTAGGGAAAATTTACAGACAAAAATCTTCAAAATCGCATTTTAACGACGAAGTCTTAACATCAATTTGTTTTTATGGTATGGGAGTTCAAAGTTATTTTATTCGTAAAAATAGAGGTTAGGAGACTTGCAATTGTTTCTGTTCTAACTATTCAAATACCATTTGCTTTTTATGGATAATGCTCATAACGATTTTTATAATGCTCTTCATAACCTTTGAAAGCCCTCTATTATGAAAATTACACATCGTCAAAATCTGTTGACGAAACAAATTGGCCAAATTTACTAGGCTTTTAATCTAATTGATAACATTCTTACCAGATTGTTATGGAATAAAACTTAAACTTGCCAAAGTTGATCCATATGTCTGTGAGACCGGATTTGTTTAAATAAAATTAATAACTTTTTTGACCACCGTCAGTTTTCATTAAAGTAGTATAGCTGTAGAAGTGTAGAGTAAAAACAAAACGGGCTAAAGTTGATAAAATGTCTTTTGTCAAAAAACATTTATTTAAAATAAAAAAAAATACTCTCAAACGAATAATTATAAAAATTTGCCTTTTAAAAAATACGGTCCATGAGACCGGTTGCGGCGTCACCAAGGATGTAAGTTGAATTTACGTCACCGTTGGTGGAATAAGAAAACGTCGAGACTGGTCTTTGCTTTAGATCAACAAACACTAATTATTTATTCATTTATTTATTGAATTCGTTAACAAACTAACGTTAAAACTTAAGACTAATATTACATTTATTTCTAGATTTACAATGCTTTAATCTAATTGCAAAAAAAAAGAGGCTGGGATGCGACTCACACTGATAACTTCCCATCCCGTCTGTCGATTTGTCTTGCTTAAAAGTTTGTCTATATGTATCAATTTTTACCAAATTTGCGTACTATTTTTTGTAGATTTTATTTATTTTTTTATAAAAAAATTACTGAATATCGAAAACAATATTTTCTGTGAAATAAAATAAGTTTGAAGCCAATATTTGTAATTTTTGAAACGCTATTTGAGCCGAAAGTAAATGTTTACAAGTTTTATTATTGTTTTTTTTTTTTGTTTTTATTTGTTGTAAAAAAAAACTGTCAATTCGATTTTTCTCAAAATTTTACTGAATGTTGACAACAATATTTTTTGAAAGATTAAAGTAGTAAGAAGCCAATATCTCGAAGTTTTGAAAAGATATTTGAGTCGAAAATCAATTTGTACCAACTTTAAAAAATTTTTTTTGGTTTTTATTTTTTGTAAGAAACAATATTTCTTATAAGATAAAATAAGTTTGAAGCCTTAATCTCAAGTTTTTGAAAAGATATTTGAGTCGAAATTCAATTTTTACCAACTTTGAGTAATGTTTTTTTTAGGTTTTTATTTTTTATAAAAAAACTGTCAATTAGATTTTTCTCAAAATTATATCAGATGTCAAAAGCATTATTTTTCGTTGTTCAAAATTGTTTTGGAGATGAAATCATATTTTAGTCGTAAAATTTTCGAGGTGACAAATTTTTTTTTTCAGTTTTTCTTATTTATAAAAAAAACCGTTAATTGGATTTTTTTCAAAAAATATACTTCTTTTGTATCACGTTACAATATATAATATAAAATTTAATTCAAGTCTCTAGCGTCATTGGTTCATGAGATATTTAGGGTTAACCAAAATTGTCACGTACACACGCACGCACAGACATCTTTCTAAAAATATTTTATTTCGACTCTATGGACCTTGAAACGTCGAAAAATGTCAAAATTTTCAATTTGACAAATCGGACCCATTACAATAACTTCCTATGGGAATGTAGCGAACATTCATCTGGCAATGCTGTACCAAGAGCTTAGCATACAGATGATCATTGCAGTATAAAATACACATTGAGTCAGTCGCATTTTTAAGGTGGACATACTCACTACACTTCTCTTATCAATTGAAAATAACCTGTTCTCTAGAAATTAAAAGTTTAATGAATTCTTGTTTAATTAAAGTTATAAGTTTAAAATAAACGGCTTCGTTTTCATTTCGTAAGATTTACCCTACGCTTCCACAAAGTGGTGACCCCGTATTAAGTTGCACGCGAGCATAAGCGGTATATATATGTAGATAAATCTACAAATTTTAATTTGCCAAAGGTATTTGAAGTGTAACACGTGTAATCGCAAACTATGACATCAACAACATCGCAGAGTACAAATGTTCAAAATGCACCACCAACTACTACGGTGGCTGCACCTACATTTACCACCTGGTCAGGAAACGTAAGTTTTCCCCCAGTTACTGAGATTAGCAAAGTGTCTGTAAGAGTCCCACAAGACCTGAGCTGTGGTTTTCCCAGATCGAATCCCAGTTTTTCACATCAGGTATTTCAGCTGATACCACAAAATACCACACTGTAGTAGCTGCCATAGAAAGTAGTGTGTTGGCTGAGGTAAGCGATATTATTTTGCAACCACCAGCTGAGCAAATGTACGACACCCTAAAAAGCAGGCTCATCGAAAGATTCGCTGATTCTGAAGAAAAAAGAATCAAAAAACTTCTTCAAGAAATTGATTTAGGTGATAAAAGGCCATCACAGCTCTTGCATGAAATGCGCGATCTTGCTGGAAACAAGCTGAGTGACGACCTTCTAAAAGCATTATGGATGCAGCATTTGCCATCCGCAACGAGAGGTATATTAACCGTAAGTGGTGATAAGCTGCCTCAATTAGCTGTTCTTGCCGACAAAGTAGTGGAAGCAAGCCAAGGCAATACCGTTTCTGCAATCACCTCACACTCATCATCAACAACGGAAAAATCATCTTTTTCACTCGATCTCCATGAAAAAATCGATGCTCTTGTCAATGAAATAGCAGAGATAAAAGCAAATATGAGAGGAAGAGACACAATCAGAAGACAACAACATCGATCTCGCTAACGTCATGATACACCTTCACGAGGAGGCTTGTGTTGGTATCACAAACGTTATGGCAAAAAAGCAAGAAATTACACAAGCCCATGCAATTTCAACAACAAAAATTCTTCGGAAAACTAACAAGTCCATCTATACAAACACAAGCGACAACAGATGGACACATACATACACGTCGCTTATTTGTCTTTGACCCACACACAAAATTCAACTTCTTAATTGACACGGGAGCTGATATCTCTGTCGTTCCTCCGCTACAAAAAGAAAAACGAAAACGATGTAATTTCAACCTATTTGCAGCTAACGGCACAACAATTTTAACACATGGAACAAAAAATCTGACAGTGACACTTGGACTTCGGCGCAATTTTCAATGGAAATTTATTATAGCTGATGTGTCTAAACCAATTATTGGAGCAGATTTTTTGGAGCAGCATGGACTTTTAGTAGATCTCAAGAGAAAAAAACTGATTGACAAAACAACGCACCTGGAAATAAGTGAAAGTATCAAACAAGTATTATTTCCTCAGGTATCTCTTACAGAAAATAATTCACCTTTTAGTGCGCTCATAAAGGAATTTTCTGATGTGTTTTCTCCTTCTGTCGTTAAATCTCCTGTCAATTTCAGTGTCACTCATCATATCACCACTAAAGGCCCACCTGTCCACTCACGTCCTCGTCGTCTTCCACCAGACAAGCTGGCTGCTGCGAAGAAAGAATTTAAGTATATGATGGAACAAGGAATGTGTCGTCCCTCCAAAAGCCCCTGGTCGAGTCCTCTACAAATGGTGAAGAAATCGGATGGATCATGGCGCGTCTGTGGAGACTATCGTGGCCTGCTGTAACACAGCCCGACAGGTACCCTCTACGAATTTTGCAGGACTGCACACATTTTATGCAATGCAAACAAGTATTTTCCGTCATCGATTTATTCAGAGCTTACAACCAAATTCCCATTGAAGAGTCAGACATTCCTAAGACCGCCATATCCACACCATTTGGTCTTTTTGAATGTCGTGTTATGTTTGGTGGTCTGAAGAATGCCGCTCAGACATTTCAACGGATAATTGATGAAGCTTTGCGTGATCTCGACTTCGCTTTTCCCTATATTGATGATATCTGTATAGCTTCGGATAATATGGAGCAACACACAGAACACTTACGTCTAGTTTTTCAACAGCTCAGGAAGTTCCATCTCGTGGTAAACGCTTCAAAATGTCAGTTTGGCAAGCAAGAAGTCAAATTTTTAGGCCATCTCATCAACTCCGATGGAATCAAGCCACTTACTGAAAAGGTTCAGGCAATCTTGGATTTCAAACTGCCAACTCAGGTAAATGGTTTAAGAAGATTTATTGCTACAATCAATTTTTATAGAAGATTTTTGCCTCACGCTGCCGAGAAACAACTAAAACTCCAAGCACTTATCAAGGGTAATAAGCGTAACGATAAATCTATTATTCAATGGACGGAAGAAGCGAAAGCTGCTTTCGAAGATTGTAAATCAAGTCTTGCTAATGCAACATTATTAGCTCATCCATCAGTTAATGCCGATTTTTCGCTGTATGTTGACGCATCTGATTTTGCAATTGGTGCCGTGTTGCAACAATCAACAAATGGCATCATACAACCTTTGAGTTTTTTCTCTAGAAAACTTTCTAAATCGCAAACAAAGTATTCTGCCTATGACAGGGAGCTTCTTGCAGCATACTCAGCTGTTAAATACTTTAGGTATATGCTTGAAGGGCAACCATTTGTGATATTTACAGACCATAAGCCTCTGACCTTTGTTTTTCGTCAGAAACCCAACAAGGCGTCTCCACGTCAAGAGCGTTACACTGATTTTATAAGTCAGTTTACTACAGATATTCGTCACATCAGCTGACGCCTTATCTCGAATTGAGACAGTGGAAAACGGACTTAATTACGAAACCCTCGCAGCAGAACAACATATTGACCAAGAACTGCAAGAATACCTTCACAGTCCAACATCATCGCTAAGGTTACAGAGATTTCCAGTCTCACCAACATCTGCGCAAAGCTTGCTTTGTGATACATCGACTGGAAGGATTCGACCATATATAACCAACAATTTGCGAAAGACAACATTCGATATCATCCACAATCTTTGTCACCCTGGAGTAAAAGCAACAACTAAAATGTTAGCTGAGCGTTATGTATGGCCAAACCTTAGGAGAGACTGTCGTAAGTGGGTTCAAGCGTGTTTACCTTGTCAACGAGCTAAGACACACCGTCATAACAGATCCGTACTTGGTTCATTCAAACTCCCAGATGGAAGATTTTCGCACGTCAACATTGACATCGTTGGTCCACTTCCATCATCACAAAATCAAAAGTACTGCTTAAGATGTGTCGACCGTTTCACTAGGTGGCCTGAAGCTTTTCCAATGGAAGATATAACTGCAGAAACTGTTGCACGTACTTTGTATAGTGGATGGATTGCACGCTTTGGTGTACCAATATATATAACAACCGATCAAGGTCGGCAGTTCGAGTCAGTACTCTTCCGAGAGCTAACCAAGTTCCTGGGAGTTCTAAGAATCCGGACAACACCATACCATCCAGCAGCCAATGGAATGGTTGAACGCTGGCATCGTACTATGAAGAACGCAATTAAATGTTATCAAACCGATCGTTGGACAGAAGTTTTGCCATCAATTCTCCTCGGGCTTCGATGTTGTTTTAAGGATGACATTAGTGCTACACCAGCCGAGTTAGTTTACGGCACAAACTTACGCTTACCAGGAGAGTTTTTTGAAGGAACACCACCAAACACCTCAAGTGAAGATTTTGTGAACCAACTTCGGGCTAATATGAACAAATTGTCGCCAGTTCCATCATCGCCTCACTCAAATTCTTCAAAAATTTTCCTGCACAAAGATTTAAGCTCTACCTCACATGTTTTCGTGAGAAGAGATGCAGTAGGAAGAGCTTTGCAACCAGCGTATGATGGACCTTTTAAAGTACTTAATAAATTTTCTAAATTCTTTACAGTGCTCACCCCGAAAGGCGAACGAAAAACTATTTCAATCGATCGTTTGAAGCCGGCATACAAAACTGAAGTAACTCATGACGTCGGACAACCGCTTGAGAAGGAAGTTGTTAATACCCCTGTGAATCAACCCATCCATGACTATGTATCTAAATCGGGGCGACATGTGCGCTTCAGAATAAAACCCTAGAACAAATCATACATTATTACATATCGTTATCACTGGAAGGGGAGTCATGTAGCGAACATTCATCTGGCAATGCTGTACCAAGAGCTTAGCATACAGATGATCATTGCAGTATAAAATACACATTGAGTCAGTCGCATTTTTAAGGTGGACATACTCACTACACTTCTCTTATCAATTGAAAATAACCTGTTCTCTAGAAATTAAAAGTTTAATGAATTCTTGTTAAATTAAAGTTATAAGTTTAAAATAAACGGCTTCGTTTTCATTTCGTAAGATTTACCCTACGCTCCAACAGGAAGTTAATACTCTCAAACGAATAATTATAAAAATTTGTCTTTTAAAAAATCACCAAGGATTTAAGTTGAATTTACGTCACCGTTGATGGAATAAGAAAACCTCGAGACTTGTCTTTGCTTTAGATCAACAAACACTTTTTCTACATAATTATAATTGGATCTGAAGGAATTTTAAGATAAACTTGCTTTGCTTCTTATTATAATTCTTTTACCAATTGATAGGACCAGCAATTCAAAGCCTTATTTGAGAACTTCCTATTACACGCTAATCTATAAACGATTCTTTCCAGATTTTGTGACCTAAGAGAAAATTCCTAAAGAAACTATAGAAGGATGAAATTAATTCAGTGCTTCCTTCAACAGAGTTTCCATTTTTTTCTCTTATTTCCAGCACTAACATCCCTAATTTTGAATTTTACCCGAAATGTTGTATCAAAACTTTTTTGCAGAAGAATAAATGCAGAATTTTTCATCGGCCTAGCTATCAATATGGTCATCTCCTCTATGCTTGAGACCTCTAGTTCCTGGCAATCTGTCATTAAAGTGAACTTAAAATTGGTCAGACGTCAAACAAGATACAACAATAAAGTGCGATGTAATTATTGCCCAATAAGGTCATGTTGGCTTTAATTAAATTTGTACATAAAATCTAGGTATTTCGTGCAGGCTTAAAAGTGGTGTACCTAAGCCTTACTAATTAAAATATTTTAACTAAATCAAGTCGCATATTCCGTAAAAATTTATATTTTCCCGTTAATATTTCGGAACTCGGAACAGAATTGTGTTAAAAAAGTTTCAACAAAAGTTATTTTTATCTTGAATCAGATTTTCCATCATCGCGGTTTAAATTTTAACTTTGGTTCGTTGACTTTGCTTTAAATAAACCGTGCAGTCATTTAACCACACCACACACAACAACAACCGTGACATGTAAAATGACAATCATCCATAATATTGCTGCAATCATAGCCCATAACCCATGAAACACCTCGTTTCTCATTTTTTAATTAACATATATCGCAGTGTATATCAGCTATATTTGTATATACGAGTAGGTATATATGAACCCAAAGATACTGCATAATTAAAGTAATTACACGCAGTGTGCAAAGCATCGCGCTCCATTGTGTTTTGTATATGTCGAAACGTTAACAAAACTCATCAAGATTCGCTGCCGTGTCGCGTCGCCCTCATATTCATATATATGTATGTATTCCCATTCCATCACTCCTGATGCCAAAAAACCACAAACAATCCTTCTGCGCGAGACGAAGCCTTATTAAACATCAACGACGACGACGCTACCCTACGAAATTATACGTCCATATACCTACGAGTACCTCTATATCCACCTAATGCACCATTCTGAAGCAAAAATTGCGTTTACGTTTCCCATTAACTCCAGAACTTCATCATAACAAAAAGTTATACCAAAACCAGGCATCAGCTCTCTTTGCACTCCATCCCTTCGGGGGTATCGTTTTACCGTTCGCAAATTTTCATATATATATAAAATCCTCTTCTCGTTACACAATGCTCCCGAAATCCTTCGCTGGAAATGGAAAGTCGAAGGAGGACGAAGTAAAATGGTTTCTCAACCACATTTTGGGAACGAAATCGCAAGAACACAGAACCACACATTCAACATGCGGCACAGCACTTTGCTGCCATAAAGCACATCGAACCAATTTCTGTATTTTCAGAAGTGCTGGAAGAGGGGGAAGGGGGCGAGGAAGAGTCAAGACAGGGCTGGATCCTGATTCTTTCAAAATTAGTACCTATACCTACTACATCGTACCGTTCGTTCCTTCGTTACAGAAAAAGCAATCTAAGCTTCGAGAACGTGTGTTGGCGAAGCACGAGCGTCATTGGGTTAGAGCTTTGATACATTCGCCCCTTCCAACTTCCAACCTCCTACCAGTCTCGTCCTCGCCTCATTTGCTACACATCCTGGCAGAAGTAATTTCTTCTGCTCGAAAACCGAATTCGCTTCTTCGAAATTCTGATCACACGCACGAAAGAGTTTCCTCTAGTTTTAGAGCCTTTCTACCATTTTTCCCATTTTTTGTTTCCTTTTGCTTCTGCTTCTTCTTCTGTGCTTGTTGGTTGCCAATTTCTTTGGCATGATTCTGGTCTTGTGCTTGTGCTGCTTTGAAGTTGCTCTTCGAAGCCACTGAGCAAATAGGCGTAAAAGGATAATTTTCCACATCGACGAGAGGTGGTGCATTCGAATGCACAGCATGCAGATGTCGAAAGAAGGGGTGAGGGGAGGGGAGGGGATGGGACGAGTGTGCTTCTAAATAGATTACGTGGAAAATTGTGTTGCTCCACATTTTCACATTTTGCCAATCCAAAAACGAAACCTAAGAAATTGGGATTGTGGGTTGTTGCAGAGGGAGCTGTGTGTAGCTGGCTGGGTGAATTGAAAAATATGAGCAGCTCTTCGAGTCGCTGTGAATTACAAATTTTGCGCTCTGACGTGATGCACTCAACGTTTCTTGTTTGGGGGTTCATGTCACGTCCTTCTCGGGGGTGTGCACGTTCCAGATACATCTCTAACCCCTCACACTCTGTGATGTGCGGTATATATGAGTAGTTCTCCCCCCTCCTCCACAGTACATACATATATAAATTAAGTTAGATGCCATGCCTTTCCATGGCATAGCCGCCTTATAGGGCATTTCTCTGCATCGCGCGTCTTTGTTGAGTTTTCCTCAATTTTCTCCAAGTGTTATTGGATCCGCTGCGGATTTGTGCAGAAAACTCAAAACCGCGCTAAAAGCGTTTTTTAGTTATGTGTATATGTTTTTGTAATTTCATGGGTTACCATAAAATTGTAACTAAAACAAGAAACACCAACTCACATTCTGCAAAGGTTTACACATAGATTTTGGATTCTAAAAACGGATACAGTTTGGAGTTGAGCAAATCTTCGTGGGAACACATATATTTTCAATTTACCAAAGCTCCCTGTACTTTGTGTTTTATACGTGGAAGAGAAAAGAAAAGAGGTTTAGATTGTATCCTTTGCTGTCAAGTTTTCAGGTTATATTAGTTTTTTTTTCGTCGGTTGTATGGGTTTCTTAAAAATGTATTTGCTGCACGTAACAGGAACGGAATTTAGTTTTCTTTAAAAAAAACAAGCAAAAATGTTTTATTTGACGGATAAGATGGTGTTTTTAAACTGACAGGATGATCAAAATCTCAAAATTTTCAAGAATGATAAGGAGTAGGAGGACCATTTTAAGACAAACATGAGTTTCTTGTTAAATTTAAATATTGAAGAAATGTTGAGACATCGATGATTTGTCGTGTTGATTAGGTTTTAAGACTCTTCTTATCTATGTATAATCTTAATATATATAATTCTTCTGTGAGTGTGTATGTCACTGAACTTCTCTTAAACGACTGGACCGATTTTGATGAAATTTTTTGTGTGTGTTCAAGGGGATCTGAGAATGGTTTAGATTCACAATTTTGTCCGCTGGACAATGTTTTTTTCAATTTTTTAACCTTTGTAGCCGACGAGATGCTGTTGGTCAATTCGCAGGGACGTTGATGTACACTGATGTTCCTAAATTTTTTACATGGAATAAACAGTCAAAGAATTGGGAACCGCGGAAACGAGGCATTTCAGTACCAGGATTCGCTGATATATTTATGACAAAAACTTTAGGTCGATTATATACAGTTCATCCTAAGCAACGCGAATGTTTTTTTTTGCGTTTATTACTGGTTAACGTCCCTGGACCGACGTCCTTCCAATATTTGCGAAAAGTCAATGGTACTTCATACGACTCTTTCTTCGATGCGTGTCGTGAGTTACATGTTACAGTAATGGCACGCGATTAGTTGTAAAAAAAATCATGGCAACATTCTTGAAGCCACTATTTTGAGTGGAAAATTTCAAGGTGAAGTTGTACTTTTACCACGGATCCAAATGATTCCTTCAGATTCGCCTATACCATTTAAACGTTTACAATTTCCAATCCGCTTGGCATATGCTATGACTATAAATAAGTCACAAGGCCAAACAATGACAATTTGTGGCTTAGATTTAGAAAACCCATGTTTTTCTCACGGCCAATTATATGTTGCGTGTTCCAGATTTGGAAAACCATCGAATTTATTTATTTATACACCAAAACCAACCAAAAAAATTGTACATCAAATGGCATTACGATAAATTAAGTTTTTGTAAATAAAAAAATATATTTTTTAAATAAAATAGTTTGAGTGTAAGCTTTTTTACCTTTAATTAAAACAAGTTGAAGATTTCATTACACATACATACTCACACGCTATCGATTAGTCTAATTGTAATAAATTTAGATATTGTCATAACATTTGAACAATAATTTTCATCAAAATAGTCCAGAATGTTTTAGCTTATTTAAAAAAGTTTGAAATTTTCAAATTAAAGACGTGTAGACAGGACAACGTCTATCGGGTCCGCTAGTAATATATATAAAAATAAATTGCTGTTCGTTAGTCTCACTAAAACTCGAGAACGGCTGAACGGATTTATCTTATCTTAGTCTTGAAATGTTCGTGGAGGTCTAGAGAAGGTTTAAGAGGCGAGAAAAAATCAAATAATTTCCGGGAAAACCCTAAAAACAGCCCTTTTCTATTTCCCATACAAACGTTTTCTAGAGTCAATTTGAACTTTATTGCTATTCAATAAAGTTCATATTAAATTATAATCACTCACTGTTGTCTAAGCAATTTAGGTGTGTCCTAACATCAAAGAGTCAATTTGCAATTTATTACCGCTGCATAAAGTTGAAATTCAATCATATCTATGAAAATATAGTCTTCGCGTGCGCTTTGGAGGATCTAATGTCGCGTTCCGAAAATAAACAAAAGTGAATCGCGAACGCGACAAAAAATGTAATAAACCATTAGTAGTACTGATTTCCAATTAATTTGGTCGGCTTCGCGAAACTTAATTTTAGCTAACTTCAGTTGTAACTGTATCAGATTATTTTTATACGCTCAAGGATTCCGTAATATCTTCATCGCCATCATCAAATTCGCACATTGTTTGCGATTATCATATCGACATGTTTCCCCTCGAATCCAAAAGGTTTGTGGGTTAAGTATAGAGATGACATGTCTGAGGATGTTTTGCATCGTGTGCCCCGTGAAACTTTGAATCCTACACTACAAATGACTGAAGAAATTTACAATTAGACATCGATCATGATAAAATATTTGTGTTTATTGATAGCAAATAAAGTATTGTCGTGTTTGGGAATGACAGCACCCAATCGTCATATGCACGATGCATTAAACCACGAGTTGCAAAGGGAACAACAGTACGACATTGAAGCATTGGCCGAAACAGTTCGTACAAATGTTCCACAATTAAATCAACAACAAAGAATTGCGTACGACACTTTGATAGAAGCTGTGAACAGTGGATCTGGTGGAATTTATTTCCTTGATGCTCCCGGAGAAACCGGAAAAACGTTCTGAATCGGATTGCTTTTGGCGAGGATCAGATCGCGAAATGATGTTGCTCTAGCGTTGGCTTCATCTGGAATAGCTGTGACTCTGCTAGAAGGCTAACGATCTGCGCATTCTGCCTTGAAATTACCATTAAATATGCAAATCACCGAAACACCAATTTGCAACATCGCCAAAAATAGCGCAATGGCCAAGATCCTACAGGTATGCAAATCAATTGTTTGGGATGAATGCACAATGGCCCATAAGAGGTCACTGGAGGCGCTGGACAGAACATTGAAAGATCTTCGTGACAACCAAAATATTTTTGGTGGGGCCATGATTCTGTTGTCAGGTTATTTTCGTCAGACTCTTCCAGTTATTCCCCGATCAACTGTTGCTGATGAACTAAATGCATGCCTAAAATCATCGAATTTGTGGCAGTACGTAAAGACACTCCAATTAATAACTAACATGCGAGTATTTTTGCAGCATGATGAAACTGCAAATGTGTTTGCGAAGCAGTTGTTTGATATTGAAAATAATAAAGTTGCAATGGACACCTCGACCGGATTCACATCACAGATTCAAAAGAGGAGCTTATTTAGCGTGTTTTCCCAGATATAGCGCAAAAGTTTAATAACCATAATTGGCTGGGTGAACGAGCAATATTGGCAGCAAAAAATAAAGATGTCGAGGATCTCAATGCGACCATTCAGAATTTTCTTCCAGGACAGTTGGTTTCCTTCAAATAAGTCGACACCGTTATGAACCAGGATGACGTAGTCAACTATCCCACGGAGTTTTTAAATTCACTGGAATTGCCTGGATTACCACCTCACAATTTGCAGTTAAAAGTAGGATCAGTTGTCATCATGCTGCGTAACATTAATCAACCTCGACTATGCTATGGAACAAGACTGGCTGTGAAAAGGCTGATGAAAAACGTCATTGAGACAACGATCATAAAAGGAAAATACAAAGAAGAGGATGTCTTGATCCCGCGAATACCGATGACTCCAACGGATTTACCATTCGATTTTAAACGATTACAATTTCCAGAACGTCTGGCCTTTGCGATGACAATAAATAAATCGCAAGGACAGTCTTTAGAAGTTTGCGAAATCAACTTGGAGTTTCTCCAAGCAAACTCTGTTTTTTTAAGTAAGCAAAATGATGTGTCGAAAGTAATAATAAAACTTCATGCTTCATTAAAAAAATGCTTTTCTATTCAATACGTTTTGTTTGTTTTGAAATTAATTTTTACAAAAGTTTTGGTCTTTTATTTATCGATTGAGGCAGTACGAAGTCTTCCGGGTCAGCTAGTTATTAAATATATATAACAGCAACGTTTTTCAAAGTATTTTGCCGTACTTTTGGGAGAACGGCAAGAATTTTGTTTATATAGTTTCAGCTGTTACTGCATTTTTCTTGAAAGGCGTCTAAACGATGACGTGCACTGAAATGTTCAACTTCTTACACCTCTGGTGAATAATTCCGGCTAAATTTGACCCACGGCATAAAAGATACGCTGAAACAGTGAACTCAAATTTATTCGCCAAACTGCGAAGTACGCGAAAGGTTTTCTCGACTGAACACTCATTGCGATAAAATAGTTTGAAAATTTTGGACGTGTTGTTGATATTCTCGGCTCAAAGCAATCCTTACCTTCAATCCTTAGCTTCATTAATATGGTTGTCAAAATTTGGAAGTC
This sequence comes from Eupeodes latifasciatus, assembly GCA_920104205.1. Classification (NCBI taxonomy): domain Eukaryota; kingdom Metazoa; phylum Arthropoda; class Insecta; order Diptera; family Syrphidae; genus Eupeodes; species Eupeodes latifasciatus. The sequence continues at coordinate 384,961,263 of OV049924.1, read as the reverse complement.
ACAATTGGGAAACTTCTTATGCACTTCGTGTCACATGGATAGGGACAAGCTTTTTTCGTTTTTTATTTGCCGATAGCTATTTCTTAAACCCTTGGTTTTTTGAAAATACCCAAATGTGGAATCAATGAGGTACATTATGTACATATGTATAAAGTTTATATTGCAGCCAAACATTTTTGGACTAAGTTGGTTAATACAAGTCTTATGGCGGTTTTTGCCAAAGAAGGTCATAAAAAGTATTTGTTAACTTCCCATAGGAAGTTATTGTAATGGGCCCGATTTGTCAAATTGAAAATTTTGACATTTCTCGACGTTTCAAGGCCCCTAGAGTCGAAATAAAAGATTTTTAGAAAGATGTCTGTGCGTGCGTGTGTACGTACGTCCGTACGTTCGCGACGTTATTTCGTCGTCCACAGCTCAAGAACCAGATGACACTTCAAATAAATTTTGTTATACAGATAATAATGCAGAAAGATGCACAAATGGCTCTCAAGAAAATTGAAATTATTTTACCATAGCAGTTTAAAAAAAGGTGAACATTTTGGTTAACCCTTGATATCTCACGAATCAATAACACTAGAGACTTGAATTAAATTTTATATTATATATTACGATGTTATACTAAACATGTATATTTTTGGAAAAAAAATCCAATTAACGTTTTTTTATAAATCAAAAAAAAAAAACTGAAAAAATATATTTGCCACCTCGAAAATCTTACGAACAAAAATGATTTTATCTCCAAAACAATTTTGTGCAACGAAGAATAACGTTTTCAACATCTGGTAAAATTTTGAAAAAAATCGAATTGACAGTTTTCTTACAAAAAAAAATTAATAAAAGTTGGTATAAAAATAAATTTTCGACTCCATGATCTTTTTTAAAATTAAAAATATTGGCTCAAACTAATTTTACTCACAGAAAATATAATTTTCGACATTCATGAAATTTTTTATTAAAATCCAACTGTCAGTTTTTTCATAAAAAAATTAAATCTAGAAAAAAAATACGCAAATTTGGTAAAAAATTATGTTCAGTTATCGATATCTAGTGAAAAATAGAAGGTATTGACTTCAAATTCATTTCATTCATTCAGTTTGTATTTCTTTATTTAAGAAATAAAAACTTTTAAGAAATTGGTAAAAATTGTGTTTCAACTAACAAAAAAAGATTTTGAAATCAAATTATTTCATGATATGCAAAATGTTGTTGGTGAATTTTAATTTGTTTAGAATAATTGAACTGATAACTTTTTTAACAAAACACGAAAATCTGCAAACCTTTTAAGGAAGTTAAACCGACAGACGGAATGGGAAGTTATCAGTGTGGGTCACATCCCAGCCTCTTTTTTTGTGTGTCACATGAATAGGGACAAGATAGTAATTTACCTGTAAGACCCTTTAAAGTAAAACAAATCTTATGGTTTCGGTAAATACTGGTTTTATTGAATGGATTAAAATAATTTTTAGTACCTAATGCTGCCTCCTGATTTCTAAATTACTTCAAGTAACCTGTGGTGTATGGATTCATAGAGTGCTGTCAGATAATTGAGCGAAATTCGGGCCCAAACCAGTTTTATGGCTTCAATAATCTCTTCGGTTTTTTGGTATGCCCGTCCTCCTTTGAGGCTTCTCTTGAAAGCCATCGCCACACGTTTTCTATGATGTTCAGGTCAGGAGAATATGGGGGCCATGGTAATAGGGTCACATTTTGCCCTGAATTCAGGCTTTTGTTGTCCGTGCGGTATGTATTGGTGCATTATCTTGTTGGAAAGTCCATCTTTGTCCACCAAATAATTCAGCAAACTGCGGAAAAGCTCGTTCCAGAATCGATTTTTAAGTAATTGCGGTTAGAGTTTTGAAAACCCAGCTCCAGGGTTCAGTAAACGGCGATTGCTCCCCATACCATTGCACCGCCTCCTCCTTAGCTGTAACGTTTTTCAAGATTTCTTCCTTTCTCAAATCATGGAAAAGCTGCTAAATCCTTTAGGTCCGTCCAAATTTCTTTTTTTCATCGAAAAAGACGACGGTATGAAAAGCTCGAATCCACCTACGGTGATTTGTTGCCCTTGAGTGCAGCATTCTATGGTGGTTTTTTCCTCATTGTTTTTGTGTCGTAAATGGTCTGCCTTCTGTATCACACGGGTAACAGTCAACCTATTAGGTATTACCCCAGCTTCTGCTTTGATTTTAACAATCGAAAGCCTTGAATTTGAAATGATGTGACTTTCTTGACACTTCCTTTGTGGTTTTTACCATACTTCTCTGGGTCCTTGAGGTAGTTGTTTACAAAATTTGAACTTCTTCTAATTTTGCTGGCTATAAAACAGATAATTTTACCAAGAAGCTCGAATTTGTCCTATTTCCTACCCTTACCTTAACTTCTATCAAATTAATACTCGTACTAAGATCCCAAATAATCAGAGTATCCTTTTATCCGGTTTAAAACACGTTAATATGTAAATTTAGATCTTGTCTCTACCATGTGACACAAAAAAACAGGTACCTATACTTTTTATGACCTTCTTTAGAAAAGCCGTCATATAATTATATATTTATCAACTGCAATATAAATTTAATACATACCTAATACATTCCACATTTGGGTATTTCCAAAAAACCTATGGGTTTAAGAAATATCGGCAAATAAAAAACGAAAAAAGAACGAAGGATTATGAAAAGGTTTGCTGCCTCTTTGGCAGATTTACTTCATTGTTCCATTTCAAAATGTCTTGAGACTATCGCATTTGGGAACACTTGCCTTGCATTTTATTAAGATAGTTAAGTTAAGGTTTGAGTATCGATAACGAATCCTTTTATAGGACATTTTTCCCAGTTCAGGTTCAGGGTTGTCGCTCTAGTAGTTTCTTTTAAACTGTATAGTTTATTTTGACGCTGACAGCTGCTTTCCGCTAAAAATCTTAACAGAAAGTCTGTTCTATATGACACCTCATAACTGACCTAAAAGAAATGAGTCGATTTACTGCTGGAACACAATGCAAAATCGGAGCCGGAGTCATAACTGGAGTCGGAAAATCTGTTACAAGTTGTCGACTTTTGCTGAGTTCGTGTTTGCTGAAAAAATAACAAAAAAAAATGTGAGTTTCGAATTATAAAAATTTATAAAATCGTTAATTTTGTATTTTAAAGGTCTCAAAAAGTTATTAGTAACAAAAAACAGATATGGAGAATATTTCAGTTGATGGAACAAAATATTGAACTCGCTAAGTGATTCTGAACAAAATCTGGAGCACATTCAAAATGGGAAAAAATTTCTGTAGAGCTGAATAGCTTAGGGCCGCCAGAACGTACTTCAGAGAATTGGCAAAGAGTATGGGTCGACCTAAAATGCAAAACAAAGAAGAAGAAAACTGAAAACAAAATCGAAATCGAAATATCAGCCACTGGTGGTGGTCCAAATAGACTTCACCACTTCAGCGATATGGAAGAAGCTGTTGTAAGTTTATTGGGTCTAAATACATGTGTTAATCCACCCGGAAGAGAATTTGGTTTGGAAACTATTAACACCTCAGATGAAAGTGATTTATTGACTGAAGAAGCCGCATATGAACGATCAACTCATCAGATTGACCCGGATCCAGTTGAAGTTGTTGACCAAAAGCAGAAAAAAACCTCTTCAAAAGAAAAAAATGAAGACGATAAAATATTCTTATTAAAAACCCAGACTGCAGACCAAATGAACTATCACGAAAGTATGCTGAATATTCTGGGTGATATTAAAAAAAGTATGAAGAATATTGAATATTATTCAAAAAAGAAACTTCAAATCGCCAATGAACAGAAGGAAGACATTTTGAAAATCAAAAAAGAAAAATTGAAACTCTACAAGGAAAATAAAGAAAACAAAGAGAGGAATAGAAAAGCCAAACTAAAGTTGAAAATATAAATGCTGGAGCTGGAAAAACAAAAGCTTCAAATGAATAGAGTGTAATTTTTTTTTAATTGTTATCTTATATGAAATGAATTTATTGCCTTATTTTTTTGTTTAGTTGTTATTTTAGGTTAGTCACATATGTACATATATGTATGTTACTTTTTGTTTGATACAAATAAAAACATACATACTATACATATTTTGTTTACATGAAATTGAAAATGTTGTCTCTTAGGCCTCGGCCACGCAGTAAGCGGCTGAGCGGCTAAGCGGCTAAGCGGCTGAGCGGCAACTCTAAGCGACGTATGGCCAGGCACTGAGCGACTGCTTTTGAGCGATTAGTAGTTAAAGCCGAGATTGCACACACGAAATTAACAACTCAATGTTTACTTTGACCATCTTTACTTCTTGCCGCTCAGAAAATTAAAACAGGTTTGGTTGCTGAGCGGCGCCGCTTAGCCGCTCAGAATTTTGTTTCGCCGCTCGCTCATTGCGTGGCCGCTTCTATGTGATTTTATATGTTTTATATTTTTTTTCCGCTCAGCCGCTTACTGCGTGGCCGCGGCCTTATTCGGTTGCCTTCGTTGAAATTGTCGTCGAATGATTCATCTTGATCACTGTTGGGAATACATAATATAATCCGCTACATACTCAATGTTTACCTCTTGTGAAACTTCAATAAGATATTTAATACATATGTATGTTATGCAGTGCTGCACAAACATTTGTGATTTGTGTTGCTTTTTTCGGTTTGTAATGAAGCTCCCTTGCCCGTAGCAGGCATCTGAATCTTCCTTTCCAGACCCCGATAGTTCTTTCAATTATATTTCTTCCCTGAGCATGCTTTTTATTGATTCTTGCTTGCACTGAACCTTCCTCAGTATTTCTATATGGAGTCAGAAGATACGGTGCTAAGGGATATCCACCATCTCCTTAAAAAATTCAAATCATAAAAAGTCAATCAACAAATGCACGGAGGTAAATACACCTACATAAATGTCGAATGTGAATGCACACCTACATTTATGTTACCTAGTTAATTTACCGTCAGCATAGAATTACATGGTCGTATGTATGATTTTTTGTTTTTTTCCGTGCCTCAGATTCAAGATTTTTTTTCACATTCGACTTTGTAATTCTCAGACGACAATATAAGCTGAGTACATACCAAGAAGCCGAAAGTCGTTGCGTCCATTTCGGTAATCTGTTGCGATTTTTGCTTTCAGTGCGGACATATTCCATATGTTCGAGTCGTGGGATGGTCCTGGATGTTTAGCATCAACATATTTAATACACATTAAATGATCACACACCTTTAAAATGCAATTTAAGTTTTTCTTTAATTAAAAAATGTATCTATTTCAAAATACTTACGATCAAAGCATTAAGGCTATGGAATCCTTTTCGGTTGTAATACAAGTGTCGAATATTTTTGTCTGGGCCTATGATCTTAATGTGTGTACCATCCAAGCATCCTACCACGTTAGGAATGCTACTTTTCTCAAAATAATAAACTTTTGCCCTCCTTTCTTCCTCCTCAGTGTAATGGAACTTTATCCATTTTGGGCACACATAGTTTTCAATTACACCAAGGACTTCCTTTAGGACAAGCGATGTAGTTGATTGGGCAATACCAAGATTAAAGTCGTTTCCTAAACTCAACTGGTAGTTCCCATGAGCACAAAATCTTAGCACTGTTGCTAGTTTTAAAATATTCGGCACGGCTCGAATACTTTTGCAGGGCTTCAACTTGTCCTCTATTTCTTGGAAAAGATCATGAAACTGAAAACGGAGGAGAGCAGGTACAGATTAAGTTATTTGTGTCTGAAAATCAAAACCTTTATACTCACATTTGGCTTTCCAGTTCAGTCCAAAGGATTGGATGCATCTCTCAAACTCCTTGGCATTCTCGCCATTTCAATGAGTTCAGAATCATTTGAATCCTCATCATCATCAAAAAATAATTCAGTCGAAGTCATTTTTTATTTTGTTTTTAATTTTTTTATTTGCTTTCAAAACTTCTGTCAGTTGCAAGAATAATAAAATAATTTTGAAGGCATTCACAATAGCACAATATTTTGTCAATTGATTTTCACAATACCGATTTTCATTTGAATTGATATAGTCTATCAACCGTCAATCGGTTAATAGTTGATCTTCGCAATAAGGCTGGATACCTGATCTACATATATGGCAAGTGTACTGCAAGACTGAATCACAACGTTTTGAAATTTATTTTTCTATTTTTTACTCAGAAGTACATACATATGTATGTATGTATGTATGTGTGTAGTATATTTTATTTTATTTTATTTTATTTTATTTTATTTTATTTTAAGCACTGAATATAATTTTGGGTTTAAAATTTAGTTTTGAAACTCAGAACTGAAAAAAAACATTGTTTTTATATTTTGATTTAAGTTTTGCGTAGGTATCTTAATAAATATTTTCTAAGTGTATTCTGCTGGCAATTTTATTTCTTATTTGATTGACTTCATTCAAGTTTACAGCCGGGTTCTATTTTTAACTTCCCATAGGAAGTTATTGTAATGGGTCCGATTTGACAAATTGAAAATTTTGACATTTCTCGACGTTTCAAGGTCCCTAGAGTCGAAATAAAAGATTTTTAGAAAGATGTCTGTGCGTGCGTGTGTACGTACGTCCGTACGTCCGTACGTTCGCGACGTTTTTTTCGTCGTCCATAGCTCAAGAACCAGAAGAGATATCGACTTCAAATAAATTTTGTTATACAGATAATAAGGCAGAAAGATGCAGAAAGGGCTCTCAAGAAAATTGCGTGGGTGGTTTTTTTACCATAGCAGTTTAAAAAAAAGGTGAAAATTTTGGTTAACCCTAAATATCTCATGAACCAATGACGCTAGAGACTTGAATTAAATTTTATGTTATATATTGTAACGTGATACAAAACAATTATATTTTTGGAAAAAAAATCAATTAACGGTTTTTTTTATAAATCAAAAAAACTGAAAAAAAAAATTTGTCACTTCGAAAATTTTACGACTAAAATATGATTTCATCTCCAAAACAATTTTGTGTAACGAAGAATAATGTTTTTGACATCTGATAAAATTTTGAGAAAAATCGAATTGACAGTTTTTTTACAAAAAATAATAACCTAAAAAAAAATAAAAAAAAAGTTGGTAAAAATTGAGTTTTGACTCAAATATCTTTTCAAGACTTTGAGATATTGGCTTTCAACTACTTTTATCTTTCAAAAAATATTGTTTTCAACATTCAGTAAAATTTTGAAAAAAATAGAATTGACAGTTTTTTTACAAAAAATTAAAAACCGAAAAAAAAAATTAACAAAAGTTGGTAAAAATTGATTTTCGACTTAAATATCTTTTCAAAAATTTGAGATTATGGCTTCTAACTAATTTTAACTTATAAGAAATATTGTTTTCAACATTAGGAAAAATTTTGAGAAAAATCGAATTGACAGTTTTTTTTACAAAAAATAAAAACCTAAACAAAAAAATTAATAAAAGTTGGTAAAAATTGATTTTCGGCTCAAATAGCTTTTCAAAAATTAAAAATATTGGCTTCAAACTTATTTTATTTCACAGAAAATATTGTTTTTTATATTCAGTAATTTTTTTATAAAAATCCAACAGTCCGTTTCTTAAAAAAAAATAAAATCTACAAAAAATAGAACGCAAATTTGGTAAGAATTGATACATTTAGACAAACTTTTAAGCAAGACAAATCGATAGACGGGATGGGAAGTTATCAGTGTGGGTCGCATCCCAGCCTCTTTTTTCATTTTAAATTGTTTCGCATTTTAAACCTTAACACAGCAAACATTAAATATTTGTACCATTTCATTTGGCTGGAATTTAGGAGAGCGAGCACCTAAAACGTCGGTCGATTGTCCTCTCTAGCATGTTTCGATTTGTAGTCCAGGAATGTTTTTGGTTTAATGCGAGCTCTAAGTTTCCCCCTTGTGAATCTCTATAGGGCGTCAAAATAAAATTCTCTTATCCATAGCCAGCATTTCCTAAACGCCAGGAAGAACTGTCACCGATGTCATATTATCTTCTTTGAAAAAGTTCCAAGCTTTGCTCATGCTCCAGATCAAAGCATCATGACTTGATCCTGGACGACGGGGGGCGTCGACTGCTTTTTTTTTTACTAAGTTTTAATCGCATATCTGTTCAAAAGAAACGTAATTAAAGAATTATCTAGGAAAAATAATATAACTTACAATCATTGCATTCATTGAAAAGTGCCCCATCATCATTATAGAAGAGCGTTGGATCTTGATTTGGCTGCGACATTCTAATATGGGTACCGTTGACGCATCCTATGAAGCCAGGTACATATATTGAATTTTTCAAAAAAAAGACGTAGTTTTGATTTTTTCATCAGACACGGCAAGTTTTATCCAACTACTGTAAGCATTTGCTGAAACAGTGCATCAACCCAAATCGATATCAGCATCCTTCCGAATTGACTTTTGGAAGCTTCCTTCGCCAAAAAAACAGAAAACTGCGGCTATCTGCAACATTTCAGGAATTTAAGATTGTTTGAGATGTGGCTCAACAGTTTTTAGCGCCATTAGGAAGGCTCGTTTATTAAGACGGTATTATGAAATGAACCTACCTCTACAATACAAACAAATAATGGACAGACTTTAATTTTGTTTTCAGTCCTTAAATAACCTAATTTCAATTCCAATAATTGCAATTTTTCAATGGATTAGATATTGGATTCAGTTTCACGAAAAGTGAAAGTTACCATGGATTTGGACGACTTCACGCTTATGCAAAATTTCCAAATCGTTTTATCAGCCGTCTTGGCAATGCCAATTTCCCGAGTCAAAGTTGCGTCTTCGCAATACCAATTTCCCGGCTCGGGCTGCGGGTTGACCACTTGGACATTTTACTTTCAAAATATAGAAATTATATGGCAAGTATTGCATTCGAAGATACCGTCTGTATCATCCAAGAAATCCAATCGAAACCTACAACAAAGCTCTGAAACTTTGGAGGCACAAAATGTGATAAGAACCGACGTTATTTTGCATATTTTATGGGAGTATTTGGCGTTAATTGTGCAAACAAACATTCATTTTTCTGTCTTATTGTATTGAGGCTAAATTACGCTATTTAGCAATTGTTCTAGACTCAAGTTGTTAGTAGTATTAACCGAAAGACACTAAATCAAAAACCAAAAATGCAAAAACCCCAAAGAAATTTGAGTTTCCTAATTCCCAGAAACAGTTTTGTCGTTTCTTCAAAGCTGAAGTTAGTTCCAAGAGTGTTTAAACTTGGTAATGGTGCAAATAAAAAAGAAGTTCAGCTAGATCAGCGATTATAGATTCGGGACCTGGAAGTATACTTTGACAGAATTGCCTCAACACTGCATTATCTTTGATGTCCCTATAGATATATACTTGAGCTGACGCCAAACAAGGGGTCCTTAAAAACGAACTTGAGTTTGAAGAAACTTTCCAATAATTTCAATATAGGATAAGGATAACATAGTTTTATCGTATTTATGAATTTCTCATTATCTAGGTATAGGTAATCCTACTTTGTTGTTTTTTGTCGCTAAGGAGTACACCTTATAAAAAAGGACACCTCCCATTTGATTCCCACATCCATACAGTCAGAAAGCTAAAGCTCCATTCCTCCTCCCTTCCTATATTAAAATGCTTAAATAAAATAAAACACCATCTCATCCCAATTCCCGTTCGCGTTTTACATGCCCTTAATGCTAGCAACACGCACATTATTTGTTTCTATATCGCTTCGCCATTTTAATTTATTTCTTTCTCATCGTCCTTCGTCCTTCGTCGTCATCTCTCTTCACTCGTCCTTCGGCGCGTGGTTGCTCGCTGGCTATTCCTATTTCCGTTATTGTTTTAGTTGTTGTTATTATTATTATATAGGAATAGGAACTGTATCCATATACTAAAGGACTAAGGGACTAAGTATTGGAGTGAGGGTGAGGCATTAAGGACGAGAGGAGGACGAATTGTTTTGTGTTTTTATTTTTAATTTTCACCGTTGGAACTCTAAAATGCCTGAGGACGTTTACTTCGTTCGTATTCCATTTCCATTCATTCATTCATTTCGCAATCATCCAACCAAACCAACCAACAAGCAGCTAGCAGCTAGCGCAAGGAGCAAAACGAGAATGTAACTCACCCCTAAACATTGCGCGTTTAAGTCGCAAATCGCAATCATCTGCGAAATGGTTTTGTTTCTCTCGCGATGAACGACGACGATGACTGAGCGACTGAGCAAACCAACAGCAACAACGACTACGACACCGACAACTGTTAGATATGTGTATAGTACGAGCTACGAGGACGACAATGATGGTGGCGACACGGGAACGTTTCAAATTAAAAGGGAGCGAGATAAAGAGCACAGAGGGATGAATAGAGATAAGGAACGGGGGTTTGGGGGAGTTAGAATCGCCTTGCACTTTAATTTCCCATTCCTCCCTCGGGCAAAGTCATTTATCATTCTGCGACTCTGAGTGTTATCTGAAATAAGATCGCAACGCAACGGTAGCGTTTCGTTGTTTTTTTTTTTCTTTTTACTTCAAGCTAAGCAGGGATAACAACTAACAACGGTGCGGCGCGTTTGGTACCGTTGTTGGTTGCCGGTACCGGAGCTAGTGCGGTAAATGGCGCGGCCGTACCTTTATGTTATCCTTTCAACCGAACGCGCTCCTTTACTGGGTGCGAGCTTGTTACGCTCTCCTTTTCTTATACTTCTTTTCTTCAGCGAACCAGCCAGACCGACAGTGACAGAAGCTAGGTCCTTCTTCCCTGCGCTGGTGATGGTATATATTGTATGCTTTTGAGAGCTAGCTCATGGCACGTGGGTGTTCATTATAAAATTCGCTTTAAAGGATAAAGCCAAGTCGTAAGATTTCCCACAGCACCATCAGACTCTCTTTCCAGCTATACTCGTAGATAGATTGAATGGAAGCAATCGTCCTTCTATAACAACCTGGGCGTGAGTTCCTTCTTTTTATTCTCTAGATATTTCCCATCCTCATCGTCATGTGTTTCTAAGACTTTATTTTCAGGGATCGTTTTTATCTCCATGAAAGATAACTTTACTCCTTTTGTCTGGCTCTGGCCGCCACCGATTGTCATAGTAATAGAGTTTAGGGCAGGCGAAGACCCATCAACTCAAACTCTCATTCTCTGATTTGTCACTTTATAAAACGCCTGTAACAAAGAAAAGTGCTTACATCCTCAAAAGGATATCATAGATAGAAATTAAATTCACTCGAAAATAAAATATTGGTATAGCTAAGTTATCCTGTTGCCTGAAAGTCTTGTTTTAGCTTAAAGAATATGGCTGAGCTGTGAATGATGGTAAGTATAAAGTGTCCTCTTAGCACATTGACCCGTGACAGTGCCAAAGCTTACAAGCTCTTCAGTTTTCCATCAGCAAAATGGCGGCGTTGAACAACTAAAAAGTCCTTTTAACGTTCGCCTTAATCGCATTTGGCGGGAATTATAAATATAGATAAGTTCCTGAAAAAAAAAAATTCCTGGGGATTTGAATATGCGTGTTAAGAGTATGATAAAAGCAATACCCTCCTATTGTTTACAGCTGGGCTGAGGCCATTAACTTAATTGCTTCGATAGTAAATTAAAGTGCTCGATATTTATATATGAATAAATAAATGATTCAGGAAAAGAATGTAGACATTTTAGATGCTACCAGTTATAATGGGATGATGACGCTGAATACAAAATATAGTTAAATTTGAAATGAGCGTAATATTCAATATTAGGGCTGGCAACGAGACAAGACTAGTCTCGGTCTCGTCGATGCTACTTTTGAAGCTTCCGAGCGAGACGATACCGGAACGAGACGAGACTACCGATGAAATAACTGACGAGAAAAAAGCGAGACCGAGACCGACGACGCCGAGAGGAGACTGACATTTTTCGATTTTGACGAAACCAAGACAAGACTAGCAAAAGTCTCGCTGGGTTTCGGCGATAAACTCTTTATCGGAGCTAAAATTATTTCCAAAGGCCATTTTCTAAGTTATCAGAATAAGAAAATTGCAGTGAATGTCAGGTGAAGGTAATTTTAAGCCCAATCCATGTAATTTTGCAATCGTTTCTACTTATTTGTGACACGGTGCATTCTATTGATCAAACAGCACTTTCTTCTTTAATAATTAAGTTATTTTCCCGCGTTTTCGTTTCCCTAACGCTATATAATAATCCCTGCTTATGGATTGTCGATCACAGCACTCTAGAAATTTAACTTACGATGAGTCAACTCGGTTTACTGACCTTTCGCATTCGTTTTAAAACTTAATTGTGAAATTTGACAGATGAACTACATTGTCGTTTTCTAAGACTACCTTATCATTTCTGAACTTGCATATCGACTGTGTCAATTTCTGACATCTAAATGTTACTAAATTCAATAAATGTGTGCAAATCATATCTGGGATGGAAGGGACTTACCTACAGTCTTATGCCGAATCCGGCCTTAAATGGCCTTAACAGACATTTTTTTCGTCAGAATACAATTTTAACACACTACCAAAAGTTGTTTGCTAATATTCTAATGTATGTACTTATCTTTTGAAGTTTAGAGCTTACTAAAAACTAACAGGTGCGGCACGGAAAGGATTTGAAATCGTAACAACGCCATCTATAAGCAACCTGGTCGCGTTTGAAACATGAAAAAAGAGCAATTTTGCTTATATAATTATTTAAGCTTTAAATACAACATCGTTTAATGATCAACTGCATTGATCGCTCTTTTTTAAATGTCGCTTCGAAGAAGAAAGGGCACGGACACGAGCGATATTTAACGAGATCCTTGCAGGGATGCCATTCTAGCGACATTTCAACTTCTTCCGCGACAAAAAATATTTTGATGTCGCTAGATTATTTCTAGCGACTTTTGAAGCCAAGCATTTCTGAGTTGTGAAACGTAAATACTATTTTTATTATATAACAGCACTGGTAATTGTACATCCGTGGCATTTAAATTAATTTGACATTTTCGTAATTCCATTCCAATACTGGAAATGGAAACTGAAATTCACCACACCACACACACACACAATAAATCGTATGCGAAATGTGAGTGCGAGTGAGCGCAATACTGTTTTAAGCAATCCGTCTGTTTCAAATTTATTTTTCATGTTGATGGAATAGATTATTCTATTGAATTCCAATAATTTGTCTTGTCTTGTCGGCTTCGGTTGTAAAGTTCTGTCTGCATATTTCTGTTAAGTGATTAAATTATTTTTTATAATTGTTCATAGTAAATACAGTTTGTTTTTTATGTTTAATGCAGTACCCATTCATTTAAAATATGGATCTCCTACTAAGGAAAAAAATCATACATACCTACAGAAATACAAAGAATCATGGGAGAATGATCCAGAATACAAGACCTGGATAAAACCTGTTGCCAATGATCATACAAAGGCTTACTGTTTGTTTTGCAAAATTCAATTATTTGCAAAGGTTTCAGATTTGAAGAAAAACTGTTCCACATGCGGAAGTGATTTCAAGAAACCAAGTTATCCAGTTCCCTAAGAGGAATGAAGACTTATCTGTTAAACGAGCAGAATGCATGTTGGCTCTATTTATAACTGAGCATACGGCAATTATGAAAATAGATCACCTCAGCGAATTATGCAAAAAAGCCTTTAAGGATTCAAAAGCATCTATCCTCAAAATACATCGAAACAAGTGCACCAAAATAATAAATGAAGGTTTGGCTCCCCATTTTATGGAATTGAATGTATCTGAGATTAACAAGGCCCAAAAATATAGTGTCATCATTGACGAATCTTCGGACACCAGCATATATAAATTTTTGGGAATAGTAGTTCTTTACTTCAGTTCCTCAAAAATTGCAGTAATTTCTTCTTTTTTATCATTAGAATTATAACAAAGTAGCGATGCACAAGGCATTGTTTCTGCTTTAGTAAAGTGTTTAACTTTTTATAAAATACCTGTACAAAATATGGTAGGCATCGGAACTGATAATGCATCAGTAATAAAATGAGACAAAATAAGTGTATTTACAATCCTTAAAAAAGAACATAATTTGCCTAACTTAGTTTTAATAAGATGTATGTGCCATTCACTGCAGTTGACAGTAAGTCGTTCTTCTGAAAATGCCTTGCCAAAAAAACTTGAATTTCTTATTAGAGAAATCGCAATCACCAAAACGTCATGACGAGTATAGTCAAATTTATAAATTGATTAATTGTGGGGAAACTCCTTTGAAAATTTTGAAAATACATATTATGTGACACCCGTTGGTTATCTATCGAACCTGCTGTAGTTAGAATTTTGGGGCAGTGGGATGAATTGAAACTTCATTTTGGTGTGACAAAAAGTAATTGCTACACCGCAGATCAATTATACGCAATGTATAGTGATGAAAGCAATCGTTTATACCTTATTTTCTTAAAAAGTAACTTAGGTACAGTTCAATCCGCAATAAAAAATTTTGAAGGTGAACATTGTGATCCATTTGAACTTTTAAATTCTTTAATTTTGTTACTGCGTTCACTATGTAGCGGTATTATTATTCCCGATGTTATTAAGACTGACAAAGACTATTTAATTTGCGATATTGAAAACAATTTGTTGACACGCCCATACATGGGTTATATATTTGAATCTAAAATAGAATCTAAATTGGATATCAGCATAATAAGTGCTGTAAAAAATAATTGTATTTCTTTTACAATTAAGTTGATAAAAGAGATACAAAAAAGGGTTCCAAGCAATTACATTTCTTTAGAAAAAATGCAATTGCTGTCAGTTCAAAATGCGTTAAGAGCTGTAAAAGATCGATCAATAACTGATTTGGCTAAAAGCTTAGGTTTTCTTGATGAAGACATAGAAAAGATCTTAAAGCAGTGGACAAATATTAACTTTGTGCAATGAAAAGAACTGCATGATAATGTTAAATTTTGGGGAGAAGTTTCAAAGTACAAAGATGCAGCGGGTATCAATACTTATCAAGAATTATTTGAGCTAGCTGGAACTGTGATGTCACTTCCCCATTCTAATGCTGAAGTTGAGAAGTTGAAAAATAAAACCAGAAATAAATTGTCAACAAAAACTTTAAATTCTATTATTCTTATTCGAAATCAGCTTAAATTACTTAATAATACGTTAATACGTACGAATACGTATGAAATTACTGGTATTGATGAATCTCTTCTTTGTTGGATTAGAAATTACCCTTCGGGCCGTTCAATTCAAGTAGTATTACGCTGGTAGTATGCTGGTGTGCCCCAGGGCTCCGTTTTGTCTCCAAAGCTCTTCCTTATTTTTATAAATGATCTTTTGTCTGAAACCCTCTGCTTTTCATATTAGTTTTTAGATTCTCATCCTTGTTCTTCGGATGTGGACTACCAACGGCAGCAAAAAGCGTAACCTTCCCCCAATGCCACTATCCATGAATGGTACTTGCTTCGAGGAAACTGAACAGCTATCAGTCCTAGGTATGTACATATGTGCATTACAAACCGCTTGTTGTATAGTGATCACATATTTGACATCGCCAAAAATGCTACTAAGTTGTTAGGTTTTCTCCGACGATGCAAGAAGTTTTTTACCCCTTCTGATCTGGCTCTAATTTTTAAAGCCTATATTGGTCCGAAACTTGAATAAAATTCCCATATTTCGGCAGGTGCTCCTATAACCCATTCTCTTGGACAGAATTCAAAAGAGAGCTGTAAAAATGATGGGTGACCGTCATTTTTTTGTTTTGATAGGTGACCGTTATGTTACTGAAACTTTTTCAGCTAGAAGCCCTGGTAGCTATTAGCTTTTAAGTATTGTTTTGTACATTTATGTATAGTTCAATAAATAATAATAATAATAATACTGAAACTTTTACATCTCTCGAGCACCGTGTCGGCGTCGCGTCGTAAGATTTCATGTATCTCATTATTTTATTGCTACTTCCATAAGCAATGCTCTAATGAAATAGCCAATTGCATACCTCCCCTCAAACAATGCCCATCAGTTTACCCTTGAGCCTAATTTCGGTCGTACTGTAAAGTACAGAGAATCTTTTTTAAGTCGCACTACACGAATGTGGAATGCTTTACCAGACTCAATATTTACTAGACTCAATATTTCCCACTCATTCAAAACCAATGTGCATCGGTATCTCCTTTCAAATCCTATCCTCCCTTCCTAATTACTTGCACTGTGTATAATCGTTATAAGGGTGTTCATATCCAGCGCTGCCACACTTTAAATAATTAAGCGCAGTAAATATAATAAAAAAGCGGAGTACATTGCAATATATCGCAGTAGATTTTATTATGAGTAATTTTGAACAAAAACAACAGAACTTAAAAAATGAATTCAACAGTAAAAAAAAAAAAAACTTAACTTTTTAAAATAAATAAACAAAAAATCACATTCCATTTTGAGAATTCTTATATCTAGATACATACAATAAAAAGAGATCAAATTTTTTTCGAAATTTCATATATGTATATACCTGTACATAAATAATTAACAACCTTACTTCATTATAAATTTACTATTTGTCAATATAAATTTGCTATAAAATTCAATTCTACCTGCTGAGTTTGAGGGAGACCAACAATCCTCTTTCGGAACTATAAGCTCTTTAACTAATATAATATTTTGAAGGGTATTAGTGTTGAGCCTGTTTCTAGTATCAGTTTTACTAGCTGCGCTGCTATGCGGTAACGAGCATAACAAAAGCATACTTTCTGCTAGCTCTATCAATGCCAATTCACCAACCGAGTTTTCAAATGTACTGGCTTTTGACCAAAACTTTGTTATGTCTGAAGGGTCATGGTATTTCTTAACAAAATTATTATTGCCTAACAAGAACCTCCATTGCATATTGAATACTTCCACATTTTCAGATGAATGTGGAAATTCTCCCAAAATTGGTAATATTGACATCAAACTACCATTTACTATCTGGCTTACATCTAAATACTTTAGCAGTAGTAATTTTTTGTTATTGAAATTAAATCGTTTTTTTAATTTGGTTGCATAGTTCTACTGAATTGTCTTCAACAAAATCATTTGAATTATGCTGTTAAAACTGAATGCCAAAGTACAAATCGGAAAGGGGCATATATAGGCCATAATTTTCAAAATTAACATCTACGCTTATCATATCAAGTCTTATAAAATTTTTGAGGATTTCTGGGAACAAATCTTGCATTGCTTGATGAAGCAAATGAATTTGGGTTAGTTCGCTTTGGAAAAAAAAAACAAATGAATTATATATGTCAGGCAGCGTCGCGTCAGTTTGATTGATGCCTTTAGCCGGTAGCCGGAAGCAAGTGAATGCATTCAGAAAAATGGAACGTGCTTGAATTTTCATAATTTTAAATTTTTCAGTGAATACATTCAGAGTGAGTGAACGTGGTTGAGTATTTAAAATGTTGAATGGATAAGCTTACAACTAACTTTGGTTAGGTACTATTTAAATTTAAGAAAAAGGAGTAAATTCGTTTTGCTGCGCAGTAGATTTTTATTTATGCCAAAACGCAGTAGATCTACTGCTAAAGGAGTAAAGTGGCAGCCCTGTTCATATCGCCTTGAGTGCGCCTATAATATAAAACAAAATTGTTTCTAAAAATTGTTTTAAAGCGAACGCACTCACTTATGTTTGCTCGTTATTTGTTTTAAAAAATTGCTATTTCTTTTTCTTTCGAAAGCGATTAAGTTATTTTCCCTTCATTGTCTTTTGATAGCGCTTTTACGATTTAAAATAATTTCGGTTTCCGTGCTGTACCCGGTATATGGGTTTAATACCAGCTGCGCCATCTATATGTCAGCCTATTAGATTGTGACTTCAATGTTCACTTGTAATTGTAAGGAATTCAGCTCAAAACGCAGGAAAATAACAAACATTTAAAAAAAAAAAATTTCATTTGATTTTTGTATAACACCCGTAAAAATAATTTTCTTAAGTAAGTTCATAAGAAATATTGTGAAAATATTAAAAGCAGCCATTTTGTTGAAGCAACATCTATCAAATTGGCTGTCACTTATTTAGTGACAGTAAACGGAACGTTGGAAAACACGCCACACGCAAATTTGCCGAAAATATCGTCGTTGTTCATTGGACTGTGTAGGAGTAATGACACAGGCACACAGGTCATTTTGAGCCACTCACGAGACCTCAGAATTTCCCAGACAACAACTTCTGGAATTTCACGTTGTGACTTTGGCATGTCATGTTCCTGTAAAGAATTCAACTTGCCCAGCGGTTAAACGTAAACGACCATACGTGTGTTCGTTGAATCTGAATGGTCTTTAAGGTTGTTGGAAACTAATCCAAATTTTTTTTTAAGACATGACGCCTATTTCTGGCATAATAATAGAATTTTTGACCTACATGACAAACAAGAGCAAGAGTATCCTATGCGTCCCGAAAAAGTCAGTGAATGATGCGGATTTTAGGCTGTTTATGTTGTTTGACAATGACGCTAAGCGAATTTATTCTCTTCATTTCCTTTTCCTAAATATTGACTTCCCATGTAAAAGTCAACAGCAGGATTTCCAAATTCTTTTACTTTTATCGACATATGGTTCCAATAGAATGACGGTGCCACTCAGCTCCAGCCAGCAACGTGATCTATTTGGAACTCATGGCCTTGTATATCATTTGTTTTTGTTTTTAAAGGTTCAAAGAGCGTGAGTTTTGAAAATAAGGAAAGACTGCTAAAAATTAGATATCGGTGCACATTGTTTTTAAAGTTTTTAGTAACAAAATGAAAAGCAAAATACATCTAAGTAAAATATTCTACATTCGTGATGTTCAGCTGAAAAAAAAATCTCTTTACTTGACGATTAAAATATACCGATATTATCTCTCATATAGGGTGAATTTTAATTACACTTTTTTATCTTTGAAGAAATTTTTGGTACCGCATGTAGAATAAGGTCAACTTTCAAAAACGCATTTTGGTAAAAGTGAAATAAGGCTAATTTTCAGCAGTTTTGTTCTATTACACTTAAGCAATGTAAACACTTTTGTTACCTATTTGCCTTAATGAAAGACCCTGTAAGTTTTTTCCTTAAATCAGTTCAGGTAACACAGTTGCAGTTATCGTTATGCCCCTTTAAATTGATTCTTGTCTCTTGTCTTTATATGAAAAATCACTCGTGGATTTCGCGTCTTAAAATTTACGTAATGATCAAATATTGCATTTGAAGATGAAGGTCTTACAAAGCTTAAAAACAATAAAAAAAAACCTATCTTTTGGTAAATATGTCGGCTCGGTTAACCGTTCAGACAGACCCAGTAGGAAAAATCGAGAAAATTTTATCTAAGATCTTCTTGTATCTATAAGACATTACAATCTCTGTAAATGCTTCTTGAGTTCGTTTTGTTTTGGGCTGAAGCGACGCGAACGACGACGCGATGTTTGTTACTAGGTATATAAATGTTTGTTGTTTTATTTCTTTTTAAAAATTCTATAAGGAAAATGGTAGCACTGCATTTTCATCGTCACACAATGTTGTTGTTGGCTAAAAGCGACTGCTTACACTCCGGCACAATTGAAAGATCTTTAAGTTTGATTGCAAAAGGTATACCTAACTTATACTGCGAAGACAGAGAAACTGAAGACAGTGCACTCCCTATCCAGGGAGAACTATAAACCAAACCAAACCACAACCAACATCATTCAGAGAGTGATTTTTATCAAAAAAGTGTATCTAATGATATCCCCGGTGAACAACAACCGCATCAGGATTTGAAGCTATGTATAAAGATGCGGAGAGCTTCCTCGTCTGGAGATCTCGCAACAACCAAAAAACACAACTCTTGATCATTGCGGAATAAAGTCGATATTTATATATATGTACAAAGGTAAGGTGGGTATAAGTGTTTTGTGTGTGTCCATAAAAGAAGAAACAATATTCCAGACCAGGAATCATTTTGGTTATACCTACCTACAACAGTACAACTATTGCCATTGCCATGGTCTTAAGTCTCTTGACTCTCTCGAACTGAACTGCCGCCGAATTGACTTCCCGCTGTAGTTTGCCTATAAATCTTGCACTTGTTAGCAGATCCAACTTGCTGGGGTTTGTAAATTCTGGCTTCTGAAAATCGTGCCCTTGTGGTATTGCCAGATATGCAATATTCTTATTTTTAATAGATTTTTTTAAAAAGGTCTTGAAAAGGAAAGATTTGTTGATTTTCGAAAGGATATATGCTGCAATTCGAGTAGGTACACAATTCAATGTACACAAAAAAGATGAAGGTTGGCTATTGTACTCCTATTTTTTGATAACTTGGTATGTATATCACTTTTTAAAAATCAATTTTAAGAGAGAGTTCCCAAATTGTAATATGGGAACTCTCTTTAAATACACTGAGTTACAAAAAAAAATGGCGCACCTTGAAATTTTGCAACATTTTGAGGTAACTTAAACAAATACACGTTTTTCTGGTAAAGTTTTGTTTATTAACATAAAAGTAAGTCATTCATGTAAAAAAAACGAAAAAATAGGAAGAATTTAGAAATAAACCATAAATTAAAGAAAATAGGCAAAAACTTCATAACTTGACATTTTACATTTTTTTTAAAACTAGTCCTTGTTTCTTCAATAGTGGGTATTGCCTCCACGAACATCTAATAAAGCTTTGATTCGCCTGGGCATACCTTGGATAAGGTTTGTTACGATGGTATCGTCCAAATTTTCCCATTCCTCCACTAGGGCAGATCTCAGCCCATTGCGTGTTTCTGGAAGGGCGGGTCGCCTCCTTATCATTTTTCCCAGTAGATCCCAAACGTATTCAATGGGATTCATATCCGGGCTCATTGCAGGCCAAGCCATTACATCGATATCCACTTCTTATAAGTAGTCGTTAACGCACCTAGCAACGTGTGGTCTAGCATTGTCCTGCATTAGGAAGAAATTGTCTCCGCAATAAATGGTGCGAATGGAACCACATATTCCTCCAGAATGTTGTTGATGTAGTAACTGGAGCTTACCGATCCCTCCACGATGCACATCTCGGTTTTTCCGTGCATGGAAATTCCCGCCCACACCATGATGGAACCTCCCCAGAAATTTTCACGCTGGGGAACCGTTTCCGAAGAGTATCTTTCACCTGATCGTCTCCACACTCTTCTACGTCCATCTGGTGACCGCAGACAAAATCTGGACTCATCAGTGAAAAGAACTCTACCCCAGTCGGCCTCGGTCCAATCTCGGTAAAGTTGAGCAAATCCCATCCGACGTCGCTTGTGCTGTAACGTGAGTCTTGGTACACGAGCAGGTCTTCTTGCTCTCAGGCCATCCTCCACTAATCGCCTCCTCACCGTTTGAGTATTCACAGCTCTCCCCCTAACGGATCGATGTCTGTGAGACAGCTCAACCGCTGTTTGGTGACGATCTCGAAGGTTTTGAAGCACCAAATATCGATCATCCCTTGCAGATGTTGCTCTGGGGCGACCTGAGCCTTTCCGCCGGTTGCAGGAGTTGGTTTCCCTGTACCTTTGAATCGCTCTTCTTACCGTCGTCGGTCGTCTCCGGTTTTCCGATCATAACAGCGGCATTCCGCGCACTTCGTCCATCCACAACTAAAGCCAGCGCCCTGGCGACTTCTTCTGCCGTTATTTGCATTTTTTTCACAAAAATCACTAAAAAACTGATAAAGAATCGAATTAAAATAAACCCATTACAATAAACTAATTAAAACATTTACGGGATCACGGAAGCCAAAATTTGAATAACTCGCGTCTATTACAAACAAATGATAAAGTTGCGGCTTTCCTCAATATAATGCACTTAATGCACTAATGTGATAAGGAAAATCGAAAAAGAATATGCAAACATACACACAAATACTCGTATACAGTTAAACGAAAAAAAAAAATAATCTCTGCAAAAACATAGCGGTATATTATCAAAATAATAACAACACATCAAAAAGTATGACTGCGCCACTTTTTTTGTAACTCAGTGTATAATAATTTTTTTTCTAAGCAATGCAGGTGACAGCTTCTTAATATAAAATTATTAAATGGCGATGCTTAGTTAACGTTTAAAAAAGTAATGTTTTCAATTAGGGTTTGATTAGGTTAGAAGTATTTTTTTTATGATTTGCATTATGCGGCAGAAACGGAGCACTTTCCAGTGGAATAAAATTGTTTTTCGAATTCGAAAACTGTAAAGCCTAGTACGCTGCTGATGCGATGGGCAATTAAATTGAGAACGAAAAGAGTGGAGAATTGTACTAAGAAATCTAGTACAGCTATCCACTAAAATGTCACATTTCGTCGTTCAGCAGCGTACTGAAAAACGAAAAGCACAGCGAAATTTTTCGTTTATGATTTCGTCATGTCATTTTTGTATGGGAATATTAGATTCGCATCAGCAGCGTACTAGGCTTAATTGGCTTCCGAAATTTTGACGTTTAATTTTTTTTATTTTTATTGAAAAAAAAAAAAATTATTTACTCGTGACTTTCGGTGTTTTGACTTTGATTTTTTTTTAAATCAAATATGATTTTAAATTTAAAATAAAATGGATTTGTCTAATGTGTTCCAACATTGCATTTCTGAATCGGAAACTCAGGATGTTATTGGTGATGCGCAAGAAGTGATGAAGACAAGCAGTGAAATTCAACTTCCAGACAGAACTCTCCACAAATATTTTTCCGCTGTGGTTTTCGTTTTTATTTCGCTTCGCACTTGAAGACCGCCGAAAAATTTCGTTTCGCATCAGCAGCATACTAGGCTTGGCGTTAAATTTGAAGTTTTAACAAATAGTTAATATTTTTTGTAATACGGAGCAGAAAGGTACACGTGAAGCACATTCTAACTTCAATCGAAAATAAAACACTTTACGTTATGACTCAAAGCCATTTCCAAACGAGTTTTATTTTTTTTTCAAAATGAGATCGTTTAAGTTCTATCATTAAATGAATCATTTCAACAATACATAACATTAAAGCATGCGTGGATGACAATTCCGATTAATCTGATTTGTCTTTAAGTTTTTCAAATACATATCGAAAATTATAATCGGATTTCAATGAAGGGAGAGAATAGAACTCGGAGCAAGTTTCAAAACGATCTGAAGATCTTTTGAAAATCCCTACTTGAAATGGTGCCTATCAATTAATGATGTGGTTTACTTGACTGCTAATACTTCGAATAGAAACGAATTCTTTTTAATATATGAAATGTCATATTTCGGTCTAAATCAATTGAATGGTGTTAAAAATGATAGTTGGAGAATATTGGATATATCTCCGATGTAATGAGTAATGATGTTGCTGTTATTCCAAGTGATTCAAAGCGAGTACATGAAGGGACCTACAGTTTTAAGCCGATTCCGAACGGCTAATTTGAGAAAGCACTTTTCATGACAAGAATAACTCTTGGAGGATTTGTCAAATTCCTCACAATATACCCGTGAAAAAAAAAAACTTTAGATGACACAGGCAGGGTTTGAAGACCTCTGGCATGGCAGTCCAACGCATTAACCATCACGCCACGGGTACTACAATGCGTTAATAATAATCATAAATTTGACGGATATTCAGCTAGTATCACCTTTCAAAATTCTTCAACCCATCTCCAAAGTCAGTTTCAAACATGTTCGCAGATTATTTAAAGACTGCCCTCGAAGATTTTTCTTCTGCAAGCAATTCTTCTCTTATTTATCGTAACACAGAAGAATACAGTCATTTTTAATCAATAAATGTTTACGATTTCTGAGGTCTCTTTACGTGACAATATTTTAAAGCTAAATGATACTGAGGGAATGTCATCATATATCTGTGGCCACAAGTAAAAACAACATAAGTCGACTTATGTCGAAATTGAGTTTATTATTCTATCGGATGCGCAATATGCGAATCTATCTTCCATATTTTTTTCGTATTTTTATCTCTTATGGTTTCTGAATTATAGCCAAGAGAAAATTAACATAAGTCTTTTTCTACTAACTTTACACAAGGAAAAACAGCATAAGTCAAATATTTCAATTTTCACATGCTACTTATGCACTTAATCCATAATTGAAAATGAGATCAATACACACATAAGTAAACATATGCTCTTTTTCCAAAACTGTAATCATTTATTTTGCGAACATAAGTCGACTTGTGTCCTTTTTCCAAACAAAAATTCTGTGTTATACGAAAATAACTTGACTTGTGTAGTTTTTCCTTATTCCTTCCTTACGATAATACTCAACACAAGTGAAGTTATGCTGTTGTTCCAAAAGACCGTTACTAAAATGCTTGAAAATAAGTATACTTGTGTCTTTGTTCTGAGAGCAAAATTTTGTCCAGTGTGTGACTTATGCTGTTTTGTTCTTACAAAAGTTTTGTGCTGGCTTACCTTACACTACGAAAAAAGATAAAAATGTTCAGGCCAGAAAACTTAATCCATTATCTTCATGCCGAAACGATTGCTCTACCAAAATAAATCTTCAAAATCAACAGTTATTATTTAATAATTACTGGGCTTTAGGCAGTTATAATAAAAGAGTACTCTACATCAATTCCTTGATTACTTTGAATGAAAAATCTTCATCAAGAACGAAAAAAACTGGAGCAAAACAGAAAAACCGACACTGACTTTTGAGCACATTATTGAACTTTCGGGTGAAAAGATCCTGGTGTGCAAAAAGTGCTTTTTGGGATGTTTTAGCGAAACAGATGGTTTTATCAGAACAATTATTAGAAAGAAGATGGAAGCACCTTGCACATCCGTAAAGGATAAAAGGGGACGTTTATGACCTCCGAATGCACTATCCCCATTAAAACAAGAGGAGATAAAAGCTCATATAAATAAATTCCCAGCTTACGAGAGCCACTATACGCGACAGGATACATCAAAGAAATACTTACAGCCTGGTTTAACAATATCTAAAATGTATGATCTCTATTGTTTGGAAACTGAAGAGCCAGTGAGCTTGTCGAAATATACTCAAGTTTTTCATGATCTCAACTTAAAAATAAAGTCACCCCAGCTTGATACGTGTGGAACGTGTGATAAGCTACATCACAAGATACCAGCTATGGATAACCTTGATGAAAAATTAAAGCTGGAAAGTGAACTTACAATACAACAAGAAAAGGTTGATTTTGCTTATACATGTAAGAAAAAAGATAAAAGTTTAGCTAAAGTAAACATGAATGTTGAGGCATATGCGTTCGACCTTCAACAACGCTTGCCTACTCCATTTTTAAAATCAAATATTTCCTTTTATAAACGCCAATTATGGACACATAATTTAACTGTCCATGATTTGTCAACCGATAAACCTTATTGCTATATGTGGCATGAAGGAGTTGCAAAGAGGGGTGGTAATGAAATAGCATGTTGTCTATTCAGACACATTGACGAAGATGTTCCTGTTTCTATCAAAAACATAATTTTTTATAGGGATTTCTGTCCGGGCCAAAATAAAAATTCCCATGTGAGCTGTATGATCATAACAGCTTTATCTAATAGTGAACAACTGGAAATAATAGACCACAAATTCCTGGAGCCTGGTCACACACATATGGAATGTGATGTCGACTATTCTGTCATTGAGAAAAAAAAAAGAACACCTCAGCTAAGATTCATCATCCCAGAGACTGGCAAAACTTAATATCCAGCTTAAGAGACAAGAATCCGTTTAAGGTTATTGATATGAAGCAGCCAAATTTTCTCGACTTTGCAGCATCCTTAAAAGAAAAGTTCACTTGGCGAAAAGTGAACACAGATGGGGAGAAATATTCTTGGCGGGATTTTAGGTGGCTTCGGTACAAAAAAAATGAGTTTGGTTCTTTGTTCTACAAAAACTCACTAGATGAAAATGAGCCGTTCAAGACCATAAACTTAAAAAAACGAGGCGTTAATACTCTTAAGACATGTGACAAGTAATTCAAAATGTCCCCCCGATTTCCAAGGAAAAAGCACAATATCTACTCTTTTTACTGGATTTTATAGATCCCCAGTTTCACGAGTTCTATAGAAGTTTAGTTGTTGACACCATTACTGAATCAGGAGAGATTTGTCCAGATGAATATGGCAGCGATAATGAAAATAATAACTAATAAAAACAAATATACGTTTGTTATTTTTAATTATTAATAAGTGTTAATTTCTTAAATAAAACATTATTTATACAAGTTTTTGTCTTTGTTGATTTCTACTAGTTAAAAAGAAAAGATATATCGTCTACCGTGTCATTCCGTCTGTTCATTGAACGTTAGTCTTTTTTGCGATTTCGACTTATCATTTACGATATCAACAACATGTTTTAGAAAAAGAACATACGTCGACTTAGATCGATTGTAAACAATGTTTCTATTTTGGAAAAATGACATAAGTTAACTTAAACAAAATAATGTATTAATCTCAGTTCGGAAAAAAGACATAAGTCGACTTAACACCGAAATATTTACAAAACTTAATAAGGAAAAACAACATAAGTCTTGTTTTTTGTAAAATTACCTATAAATAATCAAAAAAATTAACTTATTTAAATAAAAACTAATAATTATTATTATCCTGCTTATTTCTGCGTTTTTACTTTTTTAATATGTTGTATATTTTTTTTGCGAGCCCAAAGCAAACTTTCAAATTGCTCTCCTGAAAAACTACAAAAAGTGACTTATGTTGTTTTTCCTTGTAGCCACAGATATGTTGAAAAAATTGTGTGTCTTATAATATTTTGTATCCATTGTTAGGTTAGGTTAGGTTAGGTTAGGTTAGGTGATAAGGGGTGTGCACAGCATGAAGCTGTTGCGTACACGGGGGCCTACTGGTCCATTGTGATCCCCTGTAAAAAGTAAAAGTGAGCATCGATGCTCCTTAATTTTGCCGTTTAACGTAGACTGGCTCGTTAACGAACCAGCCTGTGCTATCTATAAATTTCCCCATGTTTGCCATTGAGACCTGTGCTATATCATCCAGTTCTCCAAAAAAAACTGTTTCCGAAATGACGGAGTCGGCTGGTTTGGAGGTTCGGACAGTCACAGAGCAGGTGTTTAATGGTTTCTATTTCTTCCTCATCCTGACAGCTCCTACAAAAATCGGGTGCAAATGCCCCTATGCCAATGGCGCAATGACCTGTTAGTACACCTATCAAGATCTTAATGTTCTTTTTACTCAGCGATAGAATATACCGAGTTTCCTTTTCATTTGTGTTAGGCCATAAACTTCTAGAGATTACGCAATCGTCCCTGGATTTCCAGGAGTTATTGATTTTCTCTTTTAGTTTAAGGTCTATTTTCCTCTTGAGTACCCCAATCGGGACGAGTGGTCCCCTGACTGAATGGTCGCTACTACTTGTGTCTGCTTCTGACCCTTTCCTGGCTAGTTCATCTACTATATCATTCCCTTCTATATTGCTATTTCCAGGAACCCAGCAGAGCTTTACCTGGTTAGTGTGGCAGATTTTATTTAATTCCTTTCTACAGTTTAAAACTGCTTTTGATCTTATGGTCTCACTGGCTAAGGCTTTGATAGCAGTCTGGCTGTCCACCAAAAAAAGTAATCTCCGAAGAGCTTAGCTTTTTGTGATGTGCCAATTCAGCTGCTTTTCTAATGGCAAAGATCTCGGCCTGAAAGACACTACAGTCAGCTGGGAGTTTATATGACGCTCTGATGTTGAGAGATTGCCAAAACACTCCAGCACCTGTTCCTAATTCCATTTTTGAACCGTCAGTGTAGAAAGGGATACCCTGTTTACTTATAAGTGAATTAGGTTCCCAACCCTGTCTTTCTGGTGTGAAAATAGAAAATTTCCTGTCGAAATCTAGTAAAGGGGGGATATAATCGGTGGTCTCCCTCATCCTGGAATTGTGTCATAACTTTGTAAGATTGACCCGTGGCCATAAGTGCTCTGCCTCCAAAAACACAGTTCTCTTAAACGAATTGCAGTTTTGGCTGCCGTGCACCTTATGAACTCATCCAGAGCCGGGAGGTCCAAGATCATTTCCAACCCTGCTTGTGGTGTGGGTCTTTGAGCCCCTGTTATTCCTATACAGGCTAGTCTCTGTAACTTATTTGGGTTCTTGAGATAGCTTGATTTTTCCACCGCTTTCCACCATACAATAGAGCCATAGGTAAGAATGGGTCTGACAATCGCTGTGTACATCCATTGGATGACTTGCGGTCGCATACCCCAACGTACACCGAAGGTCTTTTTGCATGTGTAGAATGCACATAGTGCTTTTTTCATTCTTTCCTCAGTATTACGCTTCCATGTAAGCTTGGAGTCAAGGATTACTCCTAGAAATTTAGCTTCCTTAGAAAGTTTAAGAGGAATACCATTTAGTTTGGGAGGGTTGAAGCCCTCCAGTTTCCGTTTCTTCGTGAACAAAACTAGCTCTGTCTTGGTGGGGTTGACCCCGAGACCGTTCTTAGTTGCCCAAGAAGATAAATCCTTTAATGCATTTTCCATAATGTTTTCGATGATGGTAAGAAACTTGCCTGATACCAAAACCACTATGTCATCTGCATATGCTACTATTTTAATGCCCTGATCTTTGAACTTTGTGAGAATTTTGTTGACTACGAGGATCCAGAGTAGGGGTGAGATGACTCCTCCCTGTGGTGTGCCTCTAGTAACTGTTTTCTCGATAGTGCTAACTCCTATTTGAGAGTTGATAATTCTGCCATTTAACATGGTGAAGATCCAATCGACAATGACAGATTCAACTTCAACTAAGGCAGTTTTGATCGATTCCGTTTTAACGTTATTAAACGCACCCTCGATATCAAGAAATGCTGCCAGGGTATATTCTTTATGTTCAAGACTTTTCTCAATATGTGAAACTAAATACTTCATGCAGAGCAGTCTCCACTGATTTACCTTTAAAGTAAGCGTTTTGGTAGTTGCACAAATTGTTTTCGTTGAGAAGTTCTCTAACATGTAGATCAATTATCCTCTCTAGTGTCTTAAGGAGAAACGAAGAGAGAGACTTATTGGTCTATAATCCTGAGCGGTCGAGTGAGTCGGTTTTCCTGCTTTTCTGATAAAGACTACCTTGACCTTTTTCCAGCTATTAGGGACGTATCTAAGTTTGATACAACTTATGAAGATTACCCTAAGCCACGGAGTTATTACTTTGAGAGCATTTTGAAGAAGAGCTGGAAAAATCTCGTCTGGTCCCGCTGATTTATAGGGTTTGAACGAGTTTATTGCCCAGATAATCTTCTGCTCAGTAATAACCTGATTAAGTTCTAAATTCGATTCCGTGTGAGTAAAATCCAGCGTGTTCGATTGCAAGCAATCAGAACTTTCTGGGTTTTTACAACCGGGGAAATGAGTTTCCATGAAGAGTTCAAGCGTTTCTGGGCTCGAGTTCGACCATGATCCATCAGGGTGTTTAATGTACCCCAGGATCGTGGGATTAAGGGCCAGGGTTCTACAGAGCCTCGCTGCCTTGCTTGTTTTTTCAATGGATTCACAATGTTTAGCCCACGAATCCCCTTTGGCCTTCCTTAACTCTTTGGTGTAAATGTTAAGTGTGGCTCTATAAGACTTTAAGTCCTCTTCTAATTTACTCAGTTTAGCTTTATTGAAAAGTTTTCTAACCTCTGTTCTACGTTTCTTTAGTACACCATTCCACCAGGGTGGGTTAGTGGAGTTATTGGAACGAGATAAATGGCAGTGTTTTTTAAAAGACATTCTCATTTTGCTAGACAAGTTTTGTACAGTCTTTCAGCCATTTTTCGTACTCTGTCCAATTCGTTCTAGTTGGGTTCCTGTAAGGTTTCTTTTCAGTAAAGTTCCTGTCTATAGAGAAGAGTATCCTAAAGTGATCCGAAAAAGATTCTTTAGGTGAGACTCTCCAGTCCTCAACCGAAATTTTACTATTATTGCTAATAAGAGTCAAATCTATGATTTCCTCCCTGTTTTTGTTTCGAAAGGTAGGGTGATTGCCCCTATTACATAACTATAAATTATAACAGAGGATATATTTAAAAATTGACTCACCCCTTTTATTTATGTCCTTTGAGCCCCATTGAGTGTGGTGAGCGTTGGCATCACATCCTACCACCAAAGGTGTATCGCTTGCTGTGGCATGGACCACAAGATCGCGGACTGTTTTTGATGGTGGACTCTTCTCCTCGTATCCATTGTTTCTTCATTTCGAGTCTGTGAAATATTCTAAGCTCCCAGATCTTTGGAAATATTCATACAAATTTGGATACGAACTATCGGCCTATTGCGAAATTGTCTGCTATTCTTAAATTGTTTGAATCCCTTCTCTGTGACATAATTTCTTTTAAATGTTCTTTTATTATATATTTGATGAAAATCAACATGGGTTTGCTAAAAAATGTATGCAATTACAAAATCATGACAATTCTCTTCTTTTTGGCACTCTCAAGTCAATTGCATCTTTACAGACTTTAACAAGGTATTCGATAAATTAAGTTATCAATTTCTTCTGAATAAATTAAGCAAAATTGGACTTAACGTTCAGGAGTAATATTTCATGTCAATTCTGGTGTACCTCAAGGAAGACACCTTGGTCCATTGCTGTTTATTTGATACATTAATGATTTGCCCTCTGTTTTAAATAATTCTATGTGGTTAATCTCTGCAGATAATGTTAAAATATTTTGAATTATTAACTTCATCTAGGACTGTAAGAAGCTAAATTTTGGGAAATTGAAATTGTGTTAGTTTTAAGTTTAGATTTAAGTTCATGTTTTAAAATTTAACGTTTACATTTAAAGTAATCAACGTTTTTTTCGTATAAATAAATGATATTTCTGTTTGCAATTCAGGAAACATAAATTTCAAGCTTTCAATAAATCCTTTATTTCGACGGAGCAGGAAAGCAAACTTTTAACATATTTCAAAACTACATACATATATAATTTTTGTTTCGAAAATCGATACTGACAGTTCTAATTTATTGCATATTAAAAGATGAGAATATCCCTTATGGTTTTGTTTAAATTTTCACTATTACAATAAATGATGGCAATGCTAAATTTGGTGGCGATGAAAATGTAATGATCGTTTTGCTCTTTATTTTGAATATTCCAGTGTCTGCAGTGTGGAGTGGAGTGGAGCTGGCCTTCCGTGTGTTCCTTGCCAACTCTGTAAATTATCTCACAATATGGTTGTGGACTCAAATAGTTCGTTTAAAACAGATAAAATGCGATCTCGGGATGCAAACGAAACACTGCATATAGTATAGGTATGTAGCTATCATCAAGCCGCCCAAAACAAAACCGAAAGGTATCAATTTTGTTTGTGGAAGATTCTTCCACTATAAGTACTTGTATAGTGTTGTTGTACCTAACCTACGTTATATAAAAATGTATAAGAAGCTACCTTTTTCCAATAGTACCTTTGGTTTATAAGCATCAATGATATCAGTCGTCATCGTCTTCGTAGTCGTTGTCGATGTCGACAACATAACAGGAGCTTCTGAGGATGTATTTTCCTCCCTTTTGATATGCCGCTTCTGTTTGTTTATTGCCAGAATTAAACGATCGATTTCCTTCGCTGATATCAAAGATGCGAAGATTGAAAAAGATCGGCTCTTTGGAAAAATTCAACGAGAAAGTTGAATTTGCTTCAATTGAAGTCATTGATTTCTTACCGCCTCCTGTTTCCCTGTCCATGGTCGTCTTTGGTTGATGTAATAGAAAAAAAGAATGAATAATTATTTTAAAAGGATGTCATGTTTTCTAAACGATCCTTAGACAATTGAATAACCTTCGAATGTTGATTTCTCGACTTTCAAAGACAACCTATACCATTCAGTTTTAAGATTTCTGTTTGAATTTACTTGCAAAAAAATAATGAAACAATAATTAAAACGTCTTCAATCATTGCGATTATCTTTGGGGTAGAAAAAGAAGACGAAGAAGTAGAAAACATTTTTTTTTTAATTTTAATGAAAAAAACAAAGGACAAAGGACGAAAGTAGAAAAAGAATAAAAATTAGAGCGGAAATGAATTTCATTTCCTGACCGAACCCCATTTCGAATTAAATAGAGAGATAACCTGCAGAATAAACAAAACGATATGGCAACACAAGCAAAAAAAAAAAACAAAAGGATACAAGAAAGGACCTTCTACATATAAATGTTTCTTTATTTTCTTGGTCTTTTTTTTGTCCCAAATCAAAACTTTTACATTATTTTTGTTTTTATTTTGTCTTGACTTCTAAAATCTCGTATTAAGACTCTTTGCCTTCTTCATCAGATCCAGGCCAGAGTTTGCCCTTTTTCTTCTGATACTGCGTTTTCCAAAGAGATGTTGTATTATACATCCTTAACTTTCCACTTCCAGGAGCATCAGAATATAGGAGCAGGGGCAAAAGAATACAAGAGTATAGAAGAAGAATACAAAAATTAAAACGAAATGTTTATCAGTTTAGTCGAATAATTAATGATTTATTTGCTTATCTCCCCCTGTTGTGCGATTTCTTTGTCATTATTTCGAAATATAAACGAAAAATAACAAAAATAAAACAGAGGCAATAAGAATAGAAGATGTTGGGATTTTTCTCAAAAAAAAAAAAAAAACAAGGATCTAATCCTGCAGGGAAATTGGAATGAAACACGTAATCATAGCTCAAAATCAGTTTAATTTAAAATTGTGTTTCTTTTCTTTTTGCTTTTGGTTTGGTTTAATTCCTTTTTATATTTCTTCCTTTTTGAAGAAGGATGTTGCATATCCTTGGCAAGGATAACATAAATCAGGATTGACGTGTTGTAATTGAACGTTTGTAGCGCACTCGCTGGGAGGTTCGATTCGCATTTAATGTGTGTGACAAACGGGTGGTGTAAAAATAAAATAATATTGTAACTTATGATTTAAGCTACCTGCGTATAATGAGCTTAATCGCTATAATTTAATAGGGTTGGAGGTGGAAGGTGAAGTCGAATTTTTCGTTTCCTATTTTTTCGTTTCAAAGTTCAAAGAATTACCTTTGCCTCGGGATTATAAGTAAAAATGTGTTACCTAGAAAATGGGGAAAGGTTGGATATTCTAAAATAAGATGGCAATAATTTACAGAATTATTCCTTTAACTATGAATGTTAGTTCTTATTTATGTATAAGCTATAGAAGTATTAAGGCTTAGTAGTCCACATCATTTAAAAGTGTATTTGTTTTTGTAAATGAAAATAATGCTAAATTTAAATTGGTTTTGTTTCCATGGGAATTATAGAACAAATACTATTTATGATATGGAAATTAATCTAAATTAAACTATATTTAGTCAATGGTCCCAATTTGTAAGTTTTCGCACTTAAATTCTTAATTTTTGCAAGTCAAAAACTTTTATTTCAAAAGTTTTTATTAACTTTTCATAGGAAGTTATTGTAATGGGTCCGATTTGTCGAATTGAAAATTTTGATATTTCCGTACGTCCGTACGTTGGCGACATTTTTTTCGTCGTCCATAGCTCAAGAACCAGAAGAGATATTGACTTCAAATAAATTTTGTTGTACATATAGTATTGCAGAAAGATGCAGAAACGGCTCTCAAGAAAATTGCGTGGGTGGTTTTTTTTACCATAGCAGTTTAAAAAAAGGTGAACATTTTGGTTAAACCTAAATATCACACGAACCAATGCCGCTAGAGACTTGAATTAAATTTTATATTATATATTGTAACGTGATATCAAACAAGTATATTTTTAGAAAAAAAAACAATTACCGGTTTTTTTATAAATGAAAAAAACTGAAAAAAAAATATTTGTCACCACGAAAATTTTACGAACAAAAAATGATTTCATATCCAAAACAACTTCGTGCAACGAAGAATAACGTTTTTAACATCTAGTAAATCGTTTTTAACATCTAAAAAATCAAATTCACGTTTTTTTAGAAAAAAAAAACCTAAAAAAACATTACTCAAAGTTGGTAAAAATTTAATTTCAACTCAGATATCTTTTCAAAAATTTTGGATTATGGCTTCTTACTAATTTTAACTTAAAGAAATATTGTTTTCAACATTCGTAGAAATTTTGAGAAAAATCGAATTTACAGTTTTCTTACAAAAAAATAAAAACCTAAACAAAAATTAATAAAAGTTGGTAAAAATTGATTTTCGACTCAAATATCTTTTCAAAACTTTGAGATATTGGATTTAAATAAATTTTATCTTTTAAAAAATATTGTTGTCAACATTCAGTAAAATTTTGAGAAAAATCGAATTGATGGTTTTTTTATAAAAAATAAAAACCTAAACAAAATTAACAAAAGTTGGTAAAAAGAGTTTTTTTCGCCGTAAATATCTTTTTAAAACTTTGAGATATTTAATCTTATAAGAAATATTGTTTTCAACACTGGGTACAATTTTGAGAAAAATCAAATTGACAGTTTTTTTTACAAAAAATAAAAACCTAAAAAAAACAATACTAAAACTTGGTATAAATTGATTTTGGACTCAAATATCTTTTCAAAACTTTAAGATATTGGCTTTAAATTACTTTTATCTTTGAAAAAATATTGTTGTCAACATTCAGTAAAATTTTGAGAAAAATCGAATTGATAGTTTTTTTTATAAAAAAATAAAAATCTAAACAAAAATTAACAAAAGTTGGTAAAAATTGTTTTTTTCGGCGTAAATATCTTTTCAAAACTTTAAGATATTGTCTTCAAACTAATTTTACCTTATAAGAAATATTGTTTTCAACACTGGGGAAAATTTTGAGAAAAATCAAATTGACAGTTTTTTGTATAAAAAATAAAAACCTAAAAAAAATTAACAAAAGGTGGTAAAAATTGATTTTTGACTCAAATATCTTTTGAAAACTTTGAAATTATGGCTTAAAACTAATTTTAACTTATAAGAAATATTGGTTTTAATATTCGGAAAAATTTTGAGAAAAATCGAAGTAACAGTTTTTTTTACAAAAAATAAAAACCTAAACAAAATTAACAAAAGTTGGTAAAAATTATTTTTCGACGTAAATATCTTTTCAAAACTTTGAGATATTAGCTTCAAACTAACTTTTTCTTATAAGAAATATTGTTTTCAACATTCGATAAAATTTTGAGAAAAATAGAATGGACAGACTTTTTTACAAAAAATAAAAACCCAAAAAAACAATACTAAAACCTGGTAAAAATTTACTTTCGACTCAAATATATTTTCAAAAATTAAAAAAAAATGCGTTCAAACTTATTTTATTTCACAGAAAATATTGTTTTCGATATTCAGTAATTTTTTATAAAAATTCAACAGTCCGTTTTTTCATAAAGAAATAAAATCTACAAAAAATAGTACACAAATTTGGTAAAAATTGAAATTCGGTTCTCGATATCTCTCAAATTAATTTCATTCATTCAATTTGTATTTGTTTATATAAAAAACTAGCGGACCCGACAGACTTCGTCCTGTCATAAAGATTTGTAATGTGGAAGTTTTTTGTTCCTACGTATTTTATAGTCGTGGCTAAAAAATCTCCTGAACAGAACCGTCACCCTGGTGATTGGGGGTTGCGAATAAAAAATAATTAAATGAAAAGTAAAAAAACAAAGTAAGTAATCGCTTTATTGTGAATCATAATTATTAACAGAAATCAGTTTTATTATCATTGTAGTGCTTTTTGATATACGATGTTCTTTGTTTGATTACTTGGCGCATAGACAAACAAATCTGATGGTTTTACATACAATTGACCATGTGAGAAACATGCGTTTTCTAGATTAATGCCACAAACACTTAATGATTGCCCCTGGGACTTGTTTATGGTCATAGCAAAAGCAAGCCGCACTGGAAACTGCAGTCGTTTAAACTCAAATGGCACATCAGTCGGAATGATTGGGATGCGCGGTATCTTCTCCTTTGTACTTTTCTCTGAGTATAGTAATGTTCCTTTTATAACGTTGATTAGTAATTTTTTTATTTTATTTTGTATTTTCAAAGACGCGGTTGGTTGATATTTCGCAAACATTATAACTATTGATCGAACCTTTAATTGAAGATTGTGAGGTGGCAATCCTGAAAATCCAGCGAGTTTAAAAATTCCGGTGGATAGTTGACTACATCATCTTGGTTAGGAGCCGAATCAACTGATTTATATATCCTCGATTCGCCTGTAATTTGTCCTTGAATTTTGAAATTTAATTCATTTACATCTATGTTTTTTGCAGCCAATATAGCTCGTTCGCTCAACCAATCATGGTTTCTGTAATTTTGAGAAACATCTGGAAACACCTTCTGAATAAGTTCATCTTTTGATTGCGTTAACTGACAAAAACTATGAGGAAAGTTAATGCAGCCATTCAACATGTCTATAGGAAATTTGCCATTACCAATGTCAATGAGTTGTTTAGAGAATATGTTTCCAGATTTATCATTTTGCAACTCGACACGCATATTCTTGCTTAAATGAAGAACTTTGACATGTTTTCACAAATTGGGGGACTTTAGACATGCATTGATTTCATCAACTCGCGTTGATCGTGGAATCACTGCTAATAAAATCATTGCACCACCAAATCTGCCAAATTGCTTCGTGGATCTTTTAAGGTTTTGTCTAAAGCCTCCAAAGATTTTGTATGTGCCATCGCACCTTCATCCTAAATAATCAATTTACATTGCTGCAAAACCTTTGCCATTGCAGGGTTCTTCGAAATGTTGCAGGTTGGAGTTTCATAGCTTTGCATATTTAATGGCAATTTTAGTGCTTAATGGGCTGTTCGACCACCTTCAAGGAAAGTTGCTGCGATTCCCGACGAAGCGAGTGCAAGTGCAATTTTATTTTGTGAGCGAATTGTTGCTAACATTCAATTGTTGCTCGATTCAAACTTGCGCGATTATTAGTTGAATGTCGCGCTCGCGCTTCACGCGTTTGTGATATCCGAATTCTTTCACGTTCAATTCGGTCGTCACGTTCTTGTGCAGTACGATTAGATCGATAATTAGCTTGGTTTGTAGCATTTCGGGATCTTCTACCTAAATTGCTTCGTCTTATAGGAGCCATATCAAATATAAAATATTTTGTCACTAAACACTAACTAAACATGATATAAGAAGTTCTTTCAGTCTTTTATCAGTTGACAAACAAACTCAGTAGATTGAGTAACAGAAAATCCAAGAAAAACAACACTTGTACACCGGCAAATCGACATCAACACTTTTTTTGTTTTTTTTTTTTTTAATTTGACATGACTTGAAGTCAAATCTTTTAAATCGACTACGTTTTAGTTAGAAAACATTTGTATGGGAAAAAGAAAAGGGCTGTTCTTATGGTTTTTCCGGCAATTATTGGAATTTTTTTCGACGTAGAAACCATCCTTGAACTGCAACGAACATTTTAAAAAAAGAATTGGCCAAATTGGTCCAGGCGTTGTTGAGTTATGCGCTTACCAACACATTTTGCGATTCATTTTTATATATAAGATACAAAATTTTGGGAAATGGTACTAAAATTGGTAAACACTTTTTTTCGACTAAAAATCTATTTAACAAAACTAGATTTTGAAACTTAACTATTTCATTATATGAAAAATATTGTTAGTAATTTTGAAATTTTTAAGAATAACAAAATTTAAGAAAACTGACAACTTTTTTAACTCAACACGAAAACCTAAAAACTTTTAAGCAAGACAAATGGACAGACGGGATAGGAAGTTATCAGTGTGGGTCGCATCCCAGCCTCTTTTTTTAAACAGCACGCTATTTTCCAGAACAGCTGTTACATACTTTTGAAGCTGTCATATTTTGACATTTGAATAGGGTGAATACACTGTTTAAATGTGTATTGAAATTGTTAAAATCCACAACAAAATTGGTTGTACATAATGCAGCCACAGTTTGCAAACCAGAAGCACGTCATGACGCCCCTTGTCGGTTGCGTGTAGTGAAACTGGTGGAAAAGTCCGAGCTGTTCCGAAAAGTTGTGAAGAATCGAAAACGTGTGCTACACAAAAATAACTATGAATATTTTTGTAGTCCGAAGCGTTGATGGAGACACATAGTTTTTTGATTCCTCTAAGATCGAAATTAAACTGTATTTTTGCATGAAAGACTCAAATCTTTATGCTTTTAAAGGTCAGTTAACACAAGAACTCAAGCCAGTAAAAAACCAGCAACATCGGCCGCACCTTCCCTGATCGGGTCCTTAAAATGAGGTAATTTTTTACCTTGAAGGCATTTTTGGCTCCGAAAATCCGAGAATAATTGTTTTAAGAACTTTTTTTAGGACCCAGAGAAATGCAAATGATCTTCGATCTATTACAAAATTCAAATATAAAATTCATGAAGTTATTAAGGAATGTGCAAAGGTATGCGAATTTTAGGCTGATACTACATGCATTTTTAATGGAACAACCTTTTTCTTACAAAATAATAAACATTGTTTAATTTCTTTTTAAATAAAAACTGTTTTTTATTGCAGTCATATCCTTCAAGTATGCAACAAAAACATACGAACATATAGAAGGTTTCCTAAAAATAATAAACTGATAAGAGATAACGACTACGAGATGATTTTAGGGAAAACTATCATCGCTTCAAAAAACACTTTTAGATTTTCTAATCGTCCAATAACTGCATCCATTCAATGTTTGTAAAGGGTGTCTCAAAATTAATTTTACTTTTGGTCAAGGTTTACACGGGAAAACCAAAACTGTAACTATTGTAACTTCTTTTTCCGTAAGACCAGTAAACCCTAGCATGAAGCTAAAAAGATGATTTCGAGCCCTTCCCGCCATTTTATCGTAAGCGACATTTTCAGCAAAAAAGATAACTGAATTATTAAAATTTGCTAGTAACTTATAGAGCCTTGAAGACTATTGTCATGTCTTAACATTAGCATAATTAATAATTTTCAACACTGACTATAGGTATCTACAAGTTATTTCAAGGACCAGCAGTAAGCTTTTGATTTATCGTTAACGATCAAATTTATTTTGGCGCTTACGATAAGTTGGCGGGAAGGGCTCGATTTATTTAATTTTAAAATTGTTTGTCTTCTTTCCATCTCTTAACATTTTGCTAAAATTAAAACCACTAAATGGCTACTTTTACTTTAAGTTATTTGCTCAATCCATTTGACAGTTTTCAATGTCCAGTACAACATTTCTTGACAGTTTTACTTTACATACGTATGTAGTTCTACGCTTTTTTTTATAATTCGTGGGCTACATTTTTTTTTAAGTATCTAAAGTAACGGGTGATTTTTTAAGAGCTTGAGAACTTTTTTAAAAAAAAAAAACGCATAAAATTTGCAAAATCTCATCGATTCTTTATTTGAAACGTTAGATTGGTCCATGACATTTACTTTTTGAAGATAATTTCATTTAAATGTTGACCGCGGCTGCGTCTTAGGTGGTCCATTCGGAAAGTCCAATTTTGGGTAACTTTTTCGAGCATTTCGGCCGGAATAGCCCGAATTTCTTCGGAAATGTTGTCTTCCAAAGCTGGAATAATTGCTGGCTTATTTGTGTAGACTTTAGACTTGACGTAGCCCCACAAAAAATAGTCTAAAGCGTCAAATCGCATGATCTTGGTGGCCAACTTACCGGTCCATTCCTTGAGATGAATTGTTCTCCGAAGTTTTCCCTCAAAATGGCCATAGAATCGCGAGCTGTGTGGCATGTAGCGCCATCTTGTTGAAACCACATGTCAACCAAGTTCAGTTCTTCCATTTTTGGCAACAAAAAGTTTGTTAGCATTGAACGATAGCGATCGCCATTCACCGTAACTTTGCGTCCAACAGCATCTTTGAAAAAATACGGTCCAATGATTCCACCAGCGTACAAACCACACCAAACAGTGCATTTTTCGGGATGCATGGGCAGTTCTTGAACGGCTTCTGGTTGCTCTTCACTCCAAATGCGGCAATTTTGCTTATTTACGTAGCCATTCAACCAGAAATGAGCCTCATCGCTGAACAAAATTTGTCGATAACACATTTCGAACCGAACACTGATTTTGGTAATAAAATTCAATGATTTGCAAGCGTTGCTCGTTAGTAAGTCTATTCATGATGAAATGTCAAAGCATACTGAGCATCTTTCTCTTTGACACCATGTCTGAAATCCCGCGTGATCTGTCAAATACTAATGCATGAAAATCCTAACCTCAAAAAAATCACCCGATATAAGTTGGGAAAACAATACAAATTTCAAAATTTACTACTTCGTTTCACCCATACTTTATTCCATTTCAGTTGAAATCTACGGAACTTTGATTACATAAACAAAATCAAATTTTCAATTTAGTGATCCGTTTTGACGAACTGTCACTTTTAAGGCGGGTTCTGTTGATCCATAGTTTTAATAAAAGGGAATTAAAGGGTTTTCCAATAGGGACGTGTTGATTTTGACAGCTCGTGGTGGCCATATTGTTTCTTTTAGTTTCTGCCAAAATAAAGGGTGATTTTTTAGCTATTATCTTTTTGGCAACACTACTGGTTTAAATAGCTGACGCAAGTTTCGTGTTTTGTTCCACTGTGAAACATCTTCAGTTTGGTCTATAATTTAACCATGAATTGTCTTACAAACGAACAACGCTTGCAAGTTACTCAATTTTATTATAAAAATGCGTGCTCTGTTAAGAAAGTTCATCGCGCGCTTCTTTCATTTTATTGTGTTCAGCGACGAAGCTCATTTTGAGCTTAATGGGTACGTAAGTAAGCAGAATTGTCGATTTTGGAGTGAATATCAGCCAGAAGTATTGCAAGAGCTACCAATGCATCCAGAAAAAGTCACTGTTTGGTGCGATTTATGGGCTGGTGGCATCATTGGACCTAACTGTGAATGGTGGGCGCTATCCTGAGATGATATCCAACTTTTTGTTTGCCCTAAATGCAAGAGCTTGACATGCATGACATGTGGTTTCAACAAGACGGTGCCACATGCCACACAGCACGCTCAACAATGGACTTATTGAGAGGCGAGTTCGGTGAACATTTTATTTCACGTTCGGGACCGGTCAATTGGCCGCTTCGATCGTGCGATTTAACGCCTTTAGACTATTTTTTGTGGGGCTATGTTAAAGCTCATGTCTATACAGGCAAGCCCGCTTCAATTGACGCATTGGAAGACAACATTGAAACATTTATTCGTGAGATACCGGCCGAAACGTTGGAAAGAGTATGCCAAAATTGGACTAAGGGGATGGACCATTTGAGGCGGAGTCAAGGTCAGCATTTGCATGAAATAATCTTCAAACATTAAATTATATGGACCGTACTATCAATTCAAATACAAATTTCATGAATTTTTTTGAATGTTATGTGTTTTTTTTTGGAAAACTTTCCCATAGCTTTTAATTTGCATAGCATTAGCGCACTTTTTTAAATTGTCAAAAAGATTTTTATTTTTTATTCTTATTTACAGCATTTTGAAATACAGAATTTTGAGATACAGCATTTTGATCATGCAGTATTTTGTACGTACCTACAGTATTTTGAGATACAGTATTTTAAATACAGTATTTTGACCCATACAGTATTTTGACCCAACCCTTAGGTATGTGACGGTAGTGTAGGCAAACTTTTCATTTTTCACTTTAGAAGTGCGCCATTTGGTCAAAAGTCAAAAATCCTAAATAATTTTCTAGCTCAAATAAAAAATTTACTAACTCATTATAAATAAATAAATGGAGCAGTTAGTCCGTCATTGGACACTTTGAAAGAAAGGCTTCATCGCAAAGCCACTTAACAGCCGCCATTTTGAAATAAATCACTGTAAGTCAATGATATGTTTAAAGAAAAACCTATTTCTAATTCCAACATATTTTGCTGTTTTTTTGAAACAAAATTAACAAAAATCCCATATTACTTAATTCGATGCATTTGATGTCAAAAAAGGTTTTAGACAAGGCGATGCACTGTCATGCGACTTCTTCAACATCGTTCTGGAAAGAATTGTGCAAAACTCAACCGTCAACACTAGAGGCACAATCTTCCAAAGGTCCATCCAATTACTCGGATACGCAGATAATATTGACAGAATTGGAAGATCAAAGCGTGATGTCAGTGGAGAGTTTTTGAGCATTGAGACGGAAGCGAAGAAGATGGGTTTAGTGGTCAATGAGGGCAAGACCAAGTATAGACCAAGTATATGCTGTCATCAAAAAAGGACATTGAACAACGACGTCTTGGGCAAAACGTCACCATGGACAGCTATAACTTCGAGGTAGTTAAGGACTTTGTCTACTTAGGCACCGCTATAAACACAGACAACGACACCAGCGCTGAAATCAAACGAAGAATAACTCTTGCAAATCGCTGCTTCTTTGGACTTAGAAGGCAATTGAGTAGTAAAGTCCTCTCTCGAGCATCTAAAATCACCATCTATAAGACACTCATCATCCCGGTTCTCATTTATGGCGCTGAGGCCTGGACCCTGTCAAAGAAAGATGAGAACGTCTTAGGATGCTTCGAGAGAAAAATTCTTCGGGTGATTTTTGGTCCCGTACGTATAGATGGAGAATGGAGGAGAAGATATAACGACGAACTGTACGGGCTGTACAGCGACACTGACCTAGTTAGTAGAATAAAAGTCCAACGGCTTTGATGGCTGGGTCATGTAGAGCGAATGGACATCAACGCTCCAGCCCGGAAGGTCTTCGAATCCAATCCCGAGGGACAGCGCAGTAGAGGAAGACCGCGACTCAGGTGGCGCACTCAGGTGGGTGAGGACCTCAACCAACTTAGCGTGCGAAACTGGAGACAGCTAGCTAGGGACCAAGCTGGCTGGAGACGCATGTTGGTTGAGGCCCAGGTCCGCCCTGGACTGTAGCGCCACCTTAAGTAAGTAAGTAAAGTAAGTATATTACTTAATTTTTGTACTGTGTTGGTCGAACTTAAAAAAATCTCGAAATGTTGTTTAAAACGAGTTGTTATAAGAGTCTCCAAAACTTATATTAAATTTTTAAACTTCTCAAAAGAAGTTATTATAAAGTATATCGAGGTTTTTATTTTTAAATTCATTTTTCTCAAGCTTATTTCTAATTCTTATGAAAATCCATTTTTTTATACCAAGGGAGTAATCTTCAAGAAGAATAGACAGATTTCATTTTATCCATCTTTATCCATATCCATTATTGTCATTTATACCTCGGACGTTTAATTACCAGAAAGTATACGGTAGCTTAGAAACTGTCTCTTTTAGAAATTGCCTCATGTCTAATGTCCATGTTCCATTACTTTTTGTTGAATAAGAAAACAGTCACCTATTGATCCCACCGTTATCCGTTACTCGCTTCAAATAATTCAAAATAAAAAAAAAGGAATCATAACCATGTCTTTGAGTTGACCTAAATGTCAAGGAAACATCAAAATCTTATG
Source organism: Eupeodes latifasciatus (assembly GCA_920104205.1). NCBI lineage: Eukaryota > Metazoa > Arthropoda > Insecta > Diptera > Syrphidae > Eupeodes > Eupeodes latifasciatus. Next base: position 384,918,103 of record OV049924.1, on the reverse strand, counting down.
AACCATTTGCAAGCCCTATCTACATAGCTTTCATTTCTGAAATTCGCTTCTCATTGAGATTATGGTTGGTAACTTCTACTTTACTTACCTATGCTTACCTATTTGGTTTCATTTCTATAAAATGAACCCGTGTCATGGGCCCTTGCATGGACATAAATTGTACAGCATTCATTTTCAAGTTGTATACCTACAACAGTTAACGTAGGCATAGAGTCAAAACTAAAACCACCAATAGCCAGCGACAAAACCTTTTTCTTTATAGTTACGCATAATTTAAGTTATCTGATTCAAGCGTCACCCTCTCTGGCACAGCATTTGATGGATATACTTCCACCTCCCATAGATTGACCAAACCACGTGTGACCCTTTGCTTGTACCTCCCGTTCACGTCGTCGTCGTTCACTCATGGGTGTTAGTCATTTCCGAGCGCACAAATGCCTATACCTCCCTCCTACCTAGCCTAGCCAAGCCATATAGTTAAAGTATAAGCACGCAGCAGCAGCAGCAGCAGTGCTGCCCAGCATGACACCTTTGCTCACCCAATATACTATTTTGCTCCGACTACGATTCCGATTCCGTCTCCGACTCCACTCCATATGCGAATAGCAATCGTACGTACCTGTCATTTATATTGCAGTCGATGTTGCTGGACAGCAGCACAACACAGACAGACGGAGGCAAAGCAATGGACTCTTACGAAATTGGATATTTGCGTGGCATAATTAACAATGCCAACGGCCGGCCGACCGACCGACCCGCCAGTTTACTTACACAAGCCATTTCGTTTCGTCTGTCGTTCGTCTCTGTTCGTCAGCCAATAGGCCAACCTCTGGAACACAAATATTCAAATTATCTGCTAGAGAGCGGTCATGAGGTGCTGGAGCTCCTACTGTTTGCTGGCTGGGCCACCAAATTGTACTTATTGTAGAGAGAGTGACGGCTGCAGTGGCACCACCAGCACCAGCACCAGAATAAGCGTCAGTGATTGTAACCATATCCCAGGGTGATATTTTAATAACCAAAGTCTAGAGTTGTGCAGTTGCATGTGACATCCCCAAAATTTACTCCCATTGGGCACGAATGTTCCATCTCTGGTCAGGTTATTAGATTTCCCAAAGAAAATCATTACAAGTCACCTGCAATAATAGGACTTGAAACAGCAGGCCTCCTTGCAAGTGACTGTCTTTGATGCTGATGTGGCTTGGCTTGGCCTGGCTGTATTCTATGTCTACTTCTACTCATAGTTATAATATAGGAAAGGGACACAGCAGCTCACTGCTCACAGCTGCACAATAATTCTGAAAGAACTTGTAGAGACAGCTCTTGAGTTGCATTGGGTTTTCGTTTTCTCTGGTCTCGTCTGATGATGGTGATGGTGTGGCTAAAGCATAGAATTACGGTGTCGTGACATTTGGCAGGACGACATAAGCAACGACAAAGACAAAGACGCAAAACGCTGCTAAAGTGGCAAGGTATATGTACATATATACCGTCGCTCGTCGTCGTCGTTGTCGTATCCCTTCCTAAGCGTTCTGTTGACGTTGCTGTTGCTGTTCCAGTATGATATAGAGAATTGCACTTGCAATTGGAAGGCGCACTAATGTTTAAGACTCACCTCAGTCAGCCTTTGGTCTTAGTGCTCCGTCTCCTGCTGTGCGTGTAGGCTTTTGGCCAGGTTAACATTCGCACTTTATAGGAAATATCATCCGTGTGGGAAACGATTTTCCCTAAAACGTGGTTGGCATTGATTAGGTATTTTATGAAATCTGGACTTTCTTAATTAGTTTTGCTTTATGGAACTGCGCATTGAATGAAAATTTGTTGACTTGCTAAATACTCATGGAAAATTAACAACAAAAAATTCCTTAGGCCAGTCGTGTTACAGAAAATATCTGTTACTTTTAAGAGTTACTTCTATGTTACAATGTTAAAATAAATTGGTATTAAAACTTTGTTAATTTCTATTATGGCGTATTTTTACATTTATTTATAAAAATACTAATCTGTCATTGCAATTGATAAAAATTAAGCTCGCATTGAAAGGACCCTAATAACCCGGCTGTGGTGAGCTTAGTGCATTGGCGTAAGCTACATACTTGGTCAAGGTTCGATCCTCATCTATATGACGCGACGGTAGAAAAGTTTTTCAATGAATATAAAGGAACCAAAGAAAAAGTACCACAATTAAAGGAATCTGATGATTGGTTGGCACCCCTTTTGCTTTATAAACACCTTAACCCTTTCAAAATGCTAGATCGTTAAGAATAAAAAATATGGCACATAAGCGACACCAAATTTATTCAAAGTGGGGGAAAACTTGTATAAGAAAGTGGGTGTATACAACGCCCCCAAAATCATAAGATGCAATTTTCCATTTGTTCGGTTCATTCCGTAGGTGCAAAATTTCAAGGCCTTACGAAGTTGGTAAAAACTTCATATTTTTTGATGATCGATCATCGAATATGCTTGCTATCGCACGAAATAATAGGTTGGAGTGGCTGTCCAGATGTCATCGACTCACTTAGACCGCAAGGGTCCATTGTGATACCACTAATGAGGTTACTCATGGGGGAGTAATGAAAATTAAACAAACCATTTTGTGCTTTTAATAAAGTTAGAGAGACACTTTGTGTCAATCGTTGCCAGTTCACTGGTATTGTCGAAGAAGGGATTGCGAAGAAAGTTATTCCTTCTAATGGAGAGTGCTGGACATGTACATAGAAGGTGTTGGACTTTTTCCTCTTCCTCCTCGTCCATGTAGCTTCTACAAAAGTCATTTGTGTAGACCTCTAGCCTCAGAGCATGTCTTCCTATGAGGCAGTGTCCTGTTATTACTCCAATTGTAGAGCTTATATTTTGTCTGCTCAGGGATATCAAGCCTTTTGACCGATTTAAATCTATACTTGGCCATATTTGCTTGGTTGCTAGGCAGGTGGTACTCTGTGACCATCTAGCATTTGTTGCTTCTAGAGCATATTGTTTGAGAAGATATTTGCATGTAGCAAGTGGTGTTCCCATGTTATGTTTTTGTCTAACATTAGGCAGAAGTGTTCCGTTTTTGGCGAGCTCATCGGCTTTACAATTTTCCGGAATGTCTCTGTGGCCCGGCACCCAAATGAGGTGAATATTAAACTGTTCTGTCATCTCATTCAGAGATGATCGACAATCGTGGACTACTTGTGAGTTTGTGGAGACAGACACGAAAGATTTAAGAGCAGCCGGGCTGTCCGAGAAGATTCGTATATCCTTGCAAGATATAACGTTTTCTCTGAGCCAGGATAGTGCCTCTTTAATCGCCATTACTTCTGCCTGGAATACACTACATTGATTGGGAAGTCTATAAGATAGACTTAGATTCAGTTGTTCCGAATAGATACCACTTCCAACTCCGTAATCGGTCTTTGAACCGTCTGTATAGAAGTGTATCGCACGAAATAATATATCTCCGTCAAATAGCAACAAGGTTGGAGAGAGAAGCAGAAATCGTGGGTCTGAAAATCAACACGGGGAAAAAGTAAGATGTCAGTGTCTTGGAAGTATGATTTCTACCGAAGGCGGAACCGAACAAGATATCGCTTACCGTATCGGGAAATCTAAGCCTGCGTTCAGGATTTTGTAAAATTTTTGGATTAACGACTCTCTCAGCTTGAAGACAAACGTCGAAGTAATACTGTTCTAACCATTACCAGGAAACAGCAAGCCTTCATTAATAGGTGAACCAATATGTAACATCTTACGGGTTTTTCTGGCACAATCGTATATCCATTAAAGATCGCTCTAGTTTTGCAAAGTGTGCTCAAAATGTTTTATTTATTTATAGAAAGATTTGATGAGGCCTCCTAACTCAAAATAGGTTTTTAAGGCCCAGTAACATTAATATTTTACATTTTTTTTCTCTTAAAACTAAATGATAAGATGAATGATAGATATATGTATGTATAATGAATTATATAAATTACATATGTTCAAAGATGATTAAAATAAGGTGTTTTTAATTCTATAGATAATACAAAAGAAAAATAGAAAGATATATTCATGTGATTCAGAATTAAAAGAAAACAAAATTAAGAGAAAGAATTATACATAGGTAGGTATTCTCGATAAAGTAACTTAACCTAATATAAAAAAATGATTATGTACGATATAACAAAACAACAAGAAAAATATTTTATTTCCTTAAATTAATCTAAATTTTACTGTAAAGTCCAATTTGCTTAAGAAAATTAAGACATCGTTTTAAAGAATCTAAATCATTTTGGTTTAATATTTGGATATTTTGTATTTCAAAAGAGTTTCTCTCCTGTGCAAAATAGCAACTCCTCCATGAGAGCAGGGCCGTCTTTAGACTTTTGGGGGCCCTGGGCCCAATAGGATTTGGGGGCCAAAAAAGTAGGTATAATCTAATTTTTGTTTAATTCTTTAGGTTAAAAAAATCATTTTAAAATTAATTTGTGTTTTTTTTTTGTAATATTTTTACTTTTTAAAAAGAACTTAAAAAAAATTAAAACAGATATTTTTTGTATACTTTTATAATTTTTTTTAATTTACCTTCAATAGTTGAACATTTTCCTTTATAGATGATTTTTGATAATTTTTATTGTTTTTTTGGTTGATTTCTAATGTTTTTATATTTTTTTTTTTAATTGTATGTAAGTTTATTTCTTTATATTTGTTTTGATTTGTTTTTTTTTTAGATATATGTATATGTAAGTTTAAGTATACAATAAAATATTATTGATGGCATACTTTTCTGACTTTGTCAGTTGCAAAATCATGAATTAAGTCATCAAGTTCAATTTCCTGCAGTAATTCATTTTCAATTGATAAAATTGACAAGCTGTTTAGTCTATCTTGTAGCATTGTGCTTCGAAGTTCATTTTTTATCCGGTTCAATTTCGAAAATGAACGCTCTCCACTGCAGTTTGAAACCATCAAAGATAGAAAAATTTTACAGTCAGTTTCTACATTTGGAAATGTGCTCCTAATATCATCCACTGTAATTAGACTGTACAATTTTGATATTTTAATAAGGTCTTCATTTACATCTTTATTGAATTCTTTTAAATACTGTACGAGGTGCAAGCATTCTACCTCAAGTTCTTCTAAACTAACATCTCTATGGTATTTTTTTGAAAACTGTTCGCAAGAATTTTGCAACTCCACTTAAGTCAAATATTGCAATCGACAAAAAAGCGAAACAATGCATTTATTTCTTTATAGCAATTGAATCGTATTTTTAATTGCAAAGTAATAGTGTCAATAATTGGAAAAAAAATTGATATTTAAAATTTTCATTCCCAATTAGCTGGACGGATGGTGCAGGACCATCAAAATACCTATGTGGCACGCCAACTTCGTACTATTTTTCGTTGGAATAAGTCTTTATAGATAGATAGATAGATAAATCTTTATTCATTAAAACGATACATATTAATTTACAACAGAAAAAAAACTTACAAGTATGGCATTAGAGCCGTCTGCCGAATATTATCAAGACATTTACATTGAGAAAAAAGAGTATACAATTATGGAATATAAAATAAAGAACATATACATATAAATAATATTACAGAAATGTGATCAACTTGTTAAATGTTGTTTTGTTAAAGTGGCAAAATAATTTAAAGAAGAAAAAGAATAGTTAACAATAAATATGTGTTACAATGAAAAAAGAAAACAATTAACAATTAGGTACTTTAAATGATTGTTCAAAATATTTAAGTTTAATTTTTTTTTTTTAACTAAAAAAAAACGAAGATGTGGAAAAGTTTCGGAGAATATGGACTTTTAGTTTAGTTAAAACGGAAAAAGGCGAACTCTAAGAGATTCATGTTATGGAATATTGGGGCTTTTAGTTTAGCTAAAACAAAACTTTATTTTCTTTTTTTACTTAAGTAGATACTTCAAAACAGACTCAAATAAGAATTTCTGTAATTATTTGCATGGGAGACATAGCGTACCAGCAATTTCCAACCATAATCCCCGTTCAAAACACGTAAACATTCTTCCGACGAAAAGAAGCTTTTATCAAAATGAAGTCTACTGATTTCTTGTAAAATAGGACAAGTTGCTAAAAAATGGTAAACATCTTCGTTTTGGTTTGAGTTGCAGAGTGAACAAATTTCATCTAAGTCAGTTCTATGTGGCCTGTAGTTGAGTTCAAGAGTTTCAGTTCGTATTTTGAATATTAAACTTATATAAGAAGCAGAAAGGTCCTCACAGAAATAATTATAATCGCCTAAAGTCAAATTAAGACGGCTATAGGTTGCTCTAGAAAGTGATTCCCTAGCCCTTTCGAGATTAGTTTCGTACATTTCCTCATCAACCATCGAAATGCAGTTGTAAAAGGTATTTCTCCATTCTTCTTTGTTGTTTGCATTTAGATACATTGCTAAATTATGTGCTATGGCAAGAGCATGCCAATTTCTAAAAGGGGAATATCCACAATGGAGTCATATAAGCAGGATTTGCTTGTGCAGATTACTATCGGGTCTATGTATAACTTTAATAAGATAGTCTGCGTTGGCCTTTAAACTTCTAACATATATTTGCGGAAGCCCGGACTCAATATATATGGCGTAATTAGGCGTGCTACGCGGTAGCCGGAAGATTCTTTTGAAAAAGTATCTTTGAATAACTTCCATATCCTCTAGAAATTGGTATCCATACACTTGATTCCCATAACAAAAGCAACTGTTCACGGTAGCCTCAAAAACCTTAAATTTCGATAGGGTCCACGAAGCTTCTTGAAAAAAAAATGTGACCACATCGAGTTTATAGCTGATTTGGCTAGTACCAGTTTCTCTTTAATATGATTTTTGATGTTCAAATTATGAGTGATAGTAAAACCAAGATATTTATACTCGCTGACAACTTCAATAGTGGTACCATCTAATGTCCAATTTCGTACATTATTATCTGAACGGTTTTGAGGTTTAAAAATCATAATTTTAGATTTAGAAATGTTGATTTTGAGATCCCACGAATCGCAATATTGTTTAAGTTTATTTATCTGAAGCTGCAATGTCACTGGGTTATCAGAGAATACCACCAGCATAGAGCAACATCTTCAAAGATAAATCGCCATAGTTGACGCCTCCCGGTAATTTATTTTCAATATCATTGATAAAAAGAGCGAACATCAGCGGACTCAATATACAACCTTGTGGAACACCTGTTTCGGTGTTAAAGGATTTTGACATAGATATACCATTGAAAAACCATTGCAGACGTGTTTAATAAAAGTTGTTCATAGATCCGAATAATAATAGAATAAGTCTTTATAATTGGCATCCGGATTCTGAATTTTGGCACAAGCTTCAAATTTATCAAAATTCTCCCCTATATCATTTATGAAAGAACATTGTTAACAAAGGAAATTGGCAGCAACGTCAATCGTTATTGTTTTATGAATTCTTTCTATTATTGTGCTCCAAATTTCTGTTAAAATGATCTCTAAAGATAGATGTCAAGGCTTCAGTAATTTGCTTATAACCATTACAGAACGCGTTAACTGCATCAGCTCGTGCAGACCATCTTGTTTCAGAAAGGCTTTTAAGAACTCTATGTGAAACTAAACATTCATTCAATTTATTCCAGTGATGGGTAGAAGCAGAAAAAAAGTTGTATATTTTTTGAAATACTTGAATACTTGAATGTTGCCAGAAGTTTAAGATGTTGAGGAAGAGAATTTCAATGGAACGGAGAGTAAAATGAAACTTGTTTTTCTGTCTACTAACCTTATTTCGTTTTCCATATAATTCTTGTATAGATTCATTCATTTTAAGTTGGTGGATTTGGGCGCCAAATAATTGCGGGGCCCTGGGCCCTGGCCCACCGGGCCCATGCCTAAAGACGCCATTGCATGAGAGTTTGTAGTAGATTCACAATTTTTATAAAAAACATTATAATTCTTAAATGAGGGTACATAATTTTCTTTAAATCTTGTGTCTTGAATACAAAAAATAAATGAGTTATATTTATTAACTAATAATTTTAATTCTTCGAAATGGTTGAGAAAACCATTGCAATTCCACTGTACTAAATTTAGTTGTTTACTCATGATCGCTTAGATTTAAACTGGATAAGCTGCTTACTTCCATCTTATTATTTTTGTCGGTTTTATTTTGTTTTTTAAGTTCTCTTTTCTTTCGTGTACTTAGCTTAGTTGGAAGAATAGAAATTCTCTCTTTTCCTGTGTGTCAAAGATTTTAATGGGTGGTTGGTCATTCGATGATGATGTTGATAATGATGACGCAGATTCTGATTCTTTCACACGTTTGTTTGTTTCTATATTATTTGGTTGTTCTTGCAGTGTTGGTGTTGTATTGTTTTTCTGGGAGACTTCAGGTGTTGTTTCTTTCTCTTTTGCCTTACAGGTGCAGCGGCATTGGCAATTTTGATTTTTGATGGTGGTGGTAGGTGGAGATGTTGAGGTTTGTAGTCGTTCTCTTTGTCTTTTGATTGCTTCTTTGATGCCGACTCGTTCTAATGCTTTGATTTTTTGCACCTCTCTTTCATATAAGTATTTAATGCAAGATGTTGAAAGGGCATTGTGGTTAAGTTGCCAATTGATGCAAAAAGGTGGTCTGTTGCATTTCTCCATCTCATCTTCTCCGCTGTTGCTATGGAAAGTTTGGGAGCAGTTGGCACATTTTTTTTCGGCAGTGCAATTAACAGTTATATGTCCAAACCTTTGATATGTAGTGCAACGTAGCGGTGCGGGGATGTATGGCCTGATTTTAATGTTATCGTAGCAAACGCTAATTTCTTTAGGAAGGTCGTAGGATGAAAAATGAAAAATATAAAGGTTCCCTTCTTCGTACTTGTTGTTGGTTGGGTTTTTAGTTTTGATTCTTTTAAAATCAATTACGAGTTGATCTTTTAATCCATCAAGTATTTCATCTCTTGATAAGGAATTAAACTGAGGACAGTGTTCTACACCTTTACTTCCGTTTAGGGTCTCATGTTCCGATATTGAAATTTTGATGAAGGGATTTAGTGTTTTAAGCTTTATAAGCTTGTTAGCTTGGGATAGTGTTTTTGTTTTAAGCAAAATCTTTCTGTCACGCAAACGAGTGCACTGATCGATGGGACCACTTACCTTAGCAATCACGCGTTGTAGTAAGAAAGGGGAAACGTTATTCATAGTTTGTCCATCGCATCTCCCCATAAGTAAAAACTTTGGACCGATTGTTTGGTTTTTTTAATTCTATGGAGTTGTCGAAAAAAAGTTCTTCAATTTTTGTGAGATTGGAAGAATTATTTGTTTCACCCATTTTAAATTATGTTGCACTTAGTTAATTTTATTTAAAGTAGGTAAATAAACACTTTAAGGTAACTTCAAATTTCACACTTCAAAATTTAACTGACAAAAGATTTAACGACCCGTTCGTGGAGACTATCAATGGTCAACTCTCAAAATGTTTTGTTAAAATGGATTTAAAAATCCGTTTGCTTTTAAAAATACACTCAATATAATTTCATATTCCTTATGACACATACTAACATTAAAAAAAAATATTAATGATTGTTTTTGTTTAAAACTGACTTAACGAAATAGAACTGGCCTTAGCAGCTCGATGTGTATTTTTTCTAAGGAACTCATAACAAGATCAAACATTGCTCTTATACCGTTTTGCGTTTTTCTGTAAGAACCGTCTTGGCGTTTAGCATTCTTTAAAGGTTCAGGACAAGTGAAGACTTACAACATATGAGGGTTTTTTGAAAACTTTTATCGAATATCGAAGAAATTGATTGTAGATTTTGAAAACCAGTACGTATTGTATTGAAAAAGACCTCAAAAAGCCTAATAAAGGGTGTCCCAAAATTAACGCAAGATTTGAATTAAATAGAAAACGCCGTTTTTAGTCTTTTGATAGTTATATTTTTATTGACTCGTAAAGTACATAGGATAGGGTTATGTATGGAATAACACATCGGACAAATGGCCTCCATGGCTTTGCATGCACATGCGCACTCTTTTGTTGAAATTTTCCATGACCATTCTGCATAAATGTGGCTGAATTTCGTTGATGCAGCGTTGAATCTCCTCCTTTAATGCACGGGTGGTTGTGGGCTTGTTGACATAGACTTGTGATTTCAAATAACCCCATAAAAAGAAGTCTAATGGTGTTAAATCACACGATCTAGGAGGCCAATTTTGATCACCGAAACGAGAGAGTACACGACCTGGAAATGTCTTATGCAGTAATTGAATTGTTTCACGGGCTGTATGACATGTGGCACCGTCTTGTTGAAACCACATATTGGACACATCAATATCATCCAATTTTGGCAGAAAGAACTGTGTAATCATGTCGCGATATCGAGCACCAGTAACAGTCACTGCTTGACCAGCATCATTTTCAAAAAAATATGGCCCAATTAGGATGATTTTGCTCGAAAAATCAGCCGCCAAGCTTTCACTATTTTTGAAATATTCTTTAATAATGAAGACACGTTGTTCTATCGTGTAACGCTCCATTTTTAATAACCCTATACTGTTAGCTGTCAAATTGCTTTTTTTCAGGGTTGCCAACACTTCACTGCACAAATGGCGGCAAATTCAAATCTTGCGTTAATTTTGGGACACCCTTTATAAGGTTTTTTCCTAATTATAAAAGGTTGTATCTCAAAGACGTTTCAATTTTAGTTTTAGCCCCAAAATATGCAATAACCTATGTACATACAAGAGTGCAACATGCCAAGTCTTATATAAGGAATAATGGATCAGCAGGCTTCGAAATCTTTAGTGAAGTTTGACAGGGGTTTTTATTATCACCTCTTTTACTCTTGATGATTAGTGGCGATGTTCTCCATACAGACCTAGTCGAATAGGTACGATACATTCGATGGACAATAATTTCCTTTCTACGATATCTTGAAGATACTTGCTTGCTTCCACACAACATCATTGATCAGTCGCGAAGGAATCTCAGAGACTTGAAAAAAGTTGGGGAAACAGAACAAGATGGCCTGTATAGGTAATTGCAGCCCAATGTCCCGCGCCGCCGGCCGGGACAAGGGCATAAGTAAGTTATTAAAATTTAGTTTTATAAAAACTTGCAGAAATATTTACAATATTTATAGCAGTTTTTAGTTGTTCAGCATCTTTATGATAGAGCTTCAATATTTTTGAAATTTTCTTATTCTCTGCGTGAGGTTTTAACAAAATTATTTTTCTATTTCAAAGGCGCGCCATTAAGTGTGGAATATGACATCACTCAAATGCCCGCCTCGGCTTCATACGGTGGCACGGATCCGATTGGTCCAATTTTCAATGACTTTTCCGCATAGATGGTGCTAAATTTGAGCGTAGCCTGTGTTATGTTCACCTTTAGAGCATCAATCGATTGTGGTTTATTTGCATAGACCTGCGACTTCAAGAAACCCAACAGGAAAAATCAACCGGGGTCAAATCACATGACCTTGCGAGAGATAACCTTACCCTCAAATCGTTCATGCAAAATGTCAATCGTGGTGTTTGCTGTGTGGCACGTAGCGCCTCCGCCGCTGTCCTGCTAGAACCACATGTCGTCTAGGTCCATATATGGTTCAATTTGGGCCATAACAAATTAGTTATCATCGTTATGTAGAGCTAGCTGTTGACGGTGACCGCCTAACTAACGTCGTTTTCAAAAATTGTACGGACCAATTGAGCCGCCGCGCGGACCCAAAGTACACACCAAACGGTTACTTTTTGAGGAGGCATTATTCCGTACCATATACGGCAATTTTGCCAAAATTGGGGTCCTCTTTCAAACGATTCAAAGCCTAGTCAGCGAACAAACGGCGTTGTCTATGGTCATGAACTTTGAGCTTCTGGGTCAGTTGGATCTTGTGCGGGTGTAGGCCCAAGTCCCAAATCAAAATTCGCCAACTTGAAGTCTGCGATAGGCCGAGTTCTTGTGCACGGCCAGGAATAGACTGCCTCGGGTTCTGTTGTACATTTTCACGGACCACGGCGATGTTCTCGGCCGAACTTGCGTTCCTTGAAAGTACGGGTGTTGGCTGATTGTTTGCTGAACCGGTCGTCCCAAATTTGGCCAAGAAACCTTGCAGAGTCGACTGTGAAGGGCCACCACGTCTTCTGTAAAATGGGCTCAATGCGCGCAACATTTGAGTTAGCGAACACTCATTTTGATAATAAAGATTTATCATTTGAACGTGGCCTTCTATCGTGTAACTTGCCATGATGATTTGGCATAAACAGCTGAATAAAGAAACAAAAGATTTGATAGATGTCACGAAAACAAAATGGCCTCCATAAGGCGCCAAAATCTACCCGCGCCAATTGAAAGACCTTATATTATTATTTATCATTCTGAATAGATTCTTCTTTCAATAAGGGCTAAAGGACTTTCATGTACTTTAAGGAGCTTCTAGAAATCATTCTTTAATTATAACTAATATAATTGCAGCCGAGTGCCTCACCGAGGGGTCAAGCGGATAAGTAAGTTATTGAAATTTAGTTTGATAAAAATTGGCATACATATTTTACCGTTTATATAAAAATATTCAGCAGTTTAAAGCAACTTTAGCTATTTTTTGATAGAGCTTTCATATTGATGTTCAAATGGTAGACATGTGCATTCAAGAGGACACAAGCGTCCACAGGTTTTTCTCAAAACCCACTTCTGTCTATCAACTCCTACTCTCACCTCCCTGCGGTGAACATCGGGTGCCTAGTACCTCAACTGGAGATTGGGTTCTAACCCCAGTGGAAAGTTGTTGGGGGCAGCAAATGAGAGAGGGGGGGAGAGGTGTTTCCACTAAGGCACCTCTCCTTATCCAGACGGCAGCGGACGAATTCTCGAGATGGAATCAACGGTGGCGTCTACAGTTCTAGTAAGGTTGAACTACTTAGTGAACACCTTATAGGGCTTCTACGACTTATTCGGAGCCCAGGCCTATAAGGAGCGGTTTATCCGGCTCCCCGTCCTGGGAGTTATACTAAGGATCTGGCCCTCCAGGTTGGGGATTGTGCCGTCGGGGTGACTTCCTGACCACGTACAAATCTTCTAGTTGCGAAGCACCAACAAGCCTCGGATACGGACGGATTCACTGTTGACAACCCAAGCAAACGAAATAAGGACAACGAACTTCGGATCTGTACGTGGAATGTTAGGTCCCTTAACAGACAACGTACAGCCGAACAACTGCTACAAGGCAGATATTACCGCCATCCAAGAAGTGCGATGGGATGAACCGGGCAAACGTAAACCAAAAGACTGCGATATATACTACGGCGACTGCTACCGAGAACAAAGGCAGCGTCTATTTGGGTGTGGATTTGTTGTTGGAACTAGACTCAGGCAGAAAGTCTTGAGTTTCAACAGTGTGAGCGAGTGCATCACGACAATCCGCATCAAGGCTAAATTTGCCAACATAAGCCTAATATGCGCGCATGCCCCAACAGAGGAGAAAGATGAAGACACCAAAGACATATTCTTCGAGCTCTTGGACAAGACATATGAGCAGTGCCCTGGCTATGATATTCAAATTGTCTTAGGAGATTTTAATGCCAAGCTAGGAAGAGAAGACATCTTTGGTGGCACAATCGGGAGATATAGCCTGCACGACACCACCTCCGACAACGGATTCAGGCTGATCGATTTCGCTGCGGGGCGAGACGTTCTGGTAGCTAGTACGCAGTTCACAGATCTCAATATCCACAAGGGGACATGGAAATCTCCTGATCAATCAACCGTCAACCAGATTGACCACATTACGATCGACGCACGACACTTCTCCAGTATACAGGATATCCGAACATTCCCGGGGCCAACATTGACTCGGACCACTACCTCGTTGTAGCCAAGGTACGGCTACGGATATCCAGGTCCAAGCCAAAACAAGGAAGTACTGTGAGAAGTTTCGACGTTAGACGGCTACAATCGCAAGAGACTGCCATGTCCTTTTCCAATCGAGTCTTTAGTAACCTCTTAAGGAGTCCTATGCTGCCTGCAATAAGCATTGAAAACCAGTGGCAACATTGCCTTGCAGCCATCAGAGATGCCGCCTCTGAAGTGCTAGGTTTCACACGTCCACAACAGCGAAACCCCTGGTTTGACGATCAATGCCGGCAAGCGCACGCAGCGAAGCAAGAGGTATACAAAACGGCGCTGCAGAGAAGGACCAGAGCTGCTCGCGAGCTCTACGAGCAGAAGAGGAGAGAGGAACACCGGCTTCTTAGATGGAAAAAAAGAGAGCACAGGAAGCGCGCGATCGAGGAGATAGAGGGATGTCACAACAGGAATGAGGTTCGTAAATTTTACCAAAAGGTAAAAAAAAACTTCCAAGGGTACCAGCCACGAACCTAAGCCTGTAAAGACGATCAGAGGAACATCCATCAGAGGAAAGACCACTTCTCCAAATTATATAACGGCGATGACGAACCGAATTCCGCTGTAAGGGTGATAGAACCGCTCAACCTAGGCGACGCAGATCAACAATTCCGCCTACCCGACCTAGACGAAGTGAAGATAGCTATATCTAAACTGAAGTCAAACAAAGCTGCTGGAGCTGACGGCATCGCTGCCGAACTATTTAAAGCAGCAGGCGATGACTTGGTAGGGAGCATGCACCAACTCATCTGCAAAATATGGTCGGAAGAAAGCATGCCCGGTGAGTGGAATCTCAGCATAGTTTGCCCGATACATAAAAAAGGAGACCCTTTAAATTGCGCCAACTACAGAGGGATTAGTCTCCTTAACATTGCATATAAGATCCTTTCTGCCGTACTATGTGAACGTCTGAAGCCGATCGTCAACAACCTGATAGGTCCTTATCAGTGTGGCTTCAGACCAGGAAAGTCCACTATCGACCAAATATTCACATTACGGAAGATCTTGGAAAAAACCCAGGAGCTTCAAATCGATACCCACCATCTCTTTATCGATTTTAAAGCCGCGTATGACAGCATCCATAGGGAAGAGCTCTACAGAGCAATGTCTAGTTTTGGCATCCCTGTCAAACTTATCCGTTTGTGCAGAATGACGATGGAGAATGCACGCTGCTCCATCAAGGTCGGAAAAGATCTCACCGATGCATTTGATGTCAAAAAAGGTTTTAGACAAGGCGATGCAATGTCATGCGACTTCTTCAACATCGTTCTGGAAAGAATTGTGCAAAACTCAACCGTCAACACTAGAGGCACAATCTTCCAAAGGTCCATCCAATTACTCGGATACGTAGATGCTATTGACATAATTGGAAGATCAAAGCAAAGTCCAACGGCTTAGATGGCTGGGTCATGTAGAGCGAAGGGACATCAACGCTCCAGCCCGGAAGGTCTTCGAATCCAATCCCGAGGGACGGCCGGCGCAGTAGAGGTAGACCGCGACTCAGGTGGCGCACTCAGGTGGGTGAAGACTTCAACCAACTTGGCGTGCGAAACTGGAGACAGCTAGCTAGGGACCGAGCTGGCTGGAGACGCATGTTGATTGAGGCCCAGATCCGCCCCGGACTGTAGCGCCACCTTAAGTAAGTAAGTAAGTAAGTTTCATATTGTATTATTCTCTTCTCAAAATAGTTAAAAGTTGAAATTTTTATAAATCAAATGCAGGTTTTTGAAAAAAATAATGATAATTTTTTGGACGAATTGTGGGATATATTGAGTTACTTTAAAAATTTAAAATATCCCTATATCGGTGCTTAAGGATAGTTTATGGTGAAAAGCAATTTTACCAAAATGGTATACAACTTCTCTCAAGTCTTTGATGGGCAAAAATGATCTACTAACCTCATTATTATTCAACAACTGTTCTCGCTAATCACTGTCAACCAAGAATCTTTAAGTATATAAATTCCCAAAGGTACCGCGCATATAGACCAACTATAAAGTCCACTTCAAAGACTAATTACCCTTTGTCCAGTCTTATATGTGTGATCCAAAATTGGCTAGAAATTGACTATACCTACATCTTCTTTCTATACCTAGAGAAAATAAGGCTCCAACTTGACAGTCTATAGAAAAAACTAGTCCACATATAGAACTTTAATACCGATGCTGATGCCACACGGCTCCATAACGCTTTATAGTAGTTAACACTTTGATTTATAATTTTGTTTTGTTTTCTTTCTTTTTTGCATCACCTTTGGATCATTCAAATGCAAAAGAAATGGAAGAACATTATAACGATATCGAATTATTGGTTTACCACAAATAAAAAGAATCGAGCTTTGGATCTCTGGAGGTTGGCTTTGGATGGATACTGTCGTTGTTGTTGTTGTAGTTAGTCCTGATGATGGTGCGGTGATCATCATGATACCCAAACCGAGACGGTAAGCTGTCAGAAATGACCATATCTGACCGGAGCACGGTCCCAGTGTCATCGTACCATGTTTCGATTTGTGCCCTCAAAAAAGATAAATTAACTCGAATTAAAGATACTAACTGACGACAACGAGGACGACGACGACAGACGACAGACGATGATGATGACGATGCACGGCGGCCGTGGCCGCGGCAGTGACGACGCTGCAGTGCAGCAGCGATATAGATTCGACCACGGATACGTATATAGAAGCTGACTTTGACCGCAACCGAAAAATACACACACTCAATCGATCCCGATGGTGATTTGTGCCCAGAAGCCCATCAGAGAAGAGGCGACGTATATTCAGGTACCCTTCCGGGCAAAACCAACACATAATTAGATTCCATATTGGATTATGGCTGACATTAATATATTTGCCTGACATTAATGATCTTCTGGTATTTACCTCGATTTGGTGCCGCGAAAGAAGACATTGCACGTTCAATGGCTGATGATGAGGGGACTCCGGCATCAGCACCAGACTGACCAGACGTAGACGGGGATGGAGACGGCGGCGTGAGTTTAAGTAGCCAAAGAAGCCACAGCAGCACCCATCAAAAAATATACTTTGGTGGACCATTGACAAAATATCCTTAGGGAGAATATAATATACGAGTAGAGTAAAGAGGGATTTCTGCAGATTTGTTGATTTGTTTTTTTGAAAAAATTTAAACGATGATGGCTAAGATGAAAAAGTTTTAAGGAATCAAAAATGTCTTCTTCCCCGGACCCCCACTAGTCTGAGTCGAATTTGGCCTTCATCGAGGTGTATGTGTATAAGCTGTCAATATATCAAGAATCTTTGTCTTCAGTTAAGTAAACTTAATGCTGGGGTCCCTCCTTCGGGAGCTTAAATAATTTGTCTCACTTAAGATTTCAATTTTGGTAAATCTCTGAAATTCACCTTGATTTCACCCTTTCGAAGAATCGAAATCGCAATCAAAATCCAGAAATGATGACTGCAATTGTTGGACATTTGTATCAAAAGCGCGGTTAAAATATCGAAGTATTCGAGCTCCCAATTTGTAAAGTGGGAGCAAGACTTTACAGATTTCACTTCATTTTATAATATATTAGTTTTATGTGTATACATTTTTTTTTTAAATACAAATCTACTTCGACAATAAATGAGTGGTTGAAGGATTTGGCTTTACTCCTACCGCAGCTACACTGCCATATTAGCTTTTACCTTACTTGCACTTTAATTACATAGCTTCGAGATATGACAAGACAGTGTCGAATGAGGAAGAAAAATCAACTCGAAGTAAGATTGACATTTTTTTTTATTTAAGTCTTCGCGACTGAAGAAATGGAGACCATTTTGGAGAATTGTGATTTTGGATTTAGGTTACATTAAGAATCAACCGATACCAACCGAAAGAATGACAACAATTATTGATTTGAAAACGTGATCAGCATATCAATATTAAAATAATTGTATGGTGACCAGACCACACAGGGAAATGATATATACTTTCTCATGACTCATGATATTATGTATTGATCTTGGAGTATTTTCAACTTAAGTGTTTAATATTTTGTTTTTGGACTTTCCTGATATTGAACTTGATATTGAAATAACCCTATACGGTCAAGATTTCGAGGTTTAAAGACTTGAAAGACCAAATCACTTGTTTTAAGTATATTTTTGTGAAGGATGGATTTTTTTGGGTAGATTTTGGCGCTCCTGGCGGCCATTTTGTTTTGGTGACATCTGTCAAATCTTTCGTTTATTATTCAGTTGCTTATGCCAAATCATCATGGCAAGTTACACGATTGAACAGCACGTTCAAATGTTAAAACTTAATTATCAAAAAGAGTGTTCGTTAACGCAAAAGTTGCGCGCATTGCTTATTTTACGGTAGATGTGGTGGCCCTTCACAGTCGACTCTTTAACGTTTGGTGGCTAAATTTGGGACGACTGGTTCAGTAAATAATCAGCCAACACCCGTACGTTCAAGGAACGCAAGATCGATCGAGAACATCGCCGCGGTCCGTGAAAGTGTACAGCAGAACCCGAGGCAGTCTATTCCTCGCCGTGCACAAGAACTCGGCCTTTCGAAGACTTCAACTTGGCGAATTGTGCGTCGGGACCCAGGAGCTCAAAGTAAATGACCATAGATAACGCTGTTTATTCCCTGACTGGGCTTCGAATCGTTTAGAAGAGGTCCGAAAAATCGTCTTTTGTGACAAGGTGCATTTTTGGATGAATGGCTGTGTTAACAATCAAAATTGCCGGATATGGGACGACACCAACCCAAAATGGATTTTGGGTACTTTTTTAGAAACGACGTTAGTGAGGCGGTCGCGAGCGCTACATAACGATGATAACTAATTTCTTATGGCCCAAATTGAACCATATGGACCTAGACGACATGTGGGTTCCAGCAGGACGGCGGCGCGGCGCTACGTGCCACACAGCAAACACATTTTGGCCATCTACCCGCTTTTATTAAAAAACCCTTTAGAAAACTTATTTATGTGGGTTGGGTCTAAGAATAATTATAAGATCGTTCAAAAGTTGTCTCAGCCAAAACTTTTCCTTAGACTTTTCAGATATGTCTTTGAACTATGTTTTAGTTGTTGAAAGAAACACTCCAGTTTATTTTCTGCAGCACCTGAAATCTTTACATCATCGTGAAGTTCGAAGTTGTTAACAAGTTTTTCAGTGAATTGCTTTTGCCTTAAACTGAAGTTTGATCGACTATCTCGACGAATTTCTCCAAAATTGTCGATTTCAAAGTCATGTGCAAGCAGGTCTTCTATATATTCTTGATAAGAAATTCAACCGCACTTGCCACTAAAATGTGATATAAATATACTAATATACGCAGGTTACGCTTTCTCCTATACAGACATAGATCTGCTTTGCTCCGACCTCTTCAACAATAAACGCTTTTTGTATAGTTTCATTAGGAACATGTACGGCCTGCTTCAGACTGTATACACTTTTCTTTAGCAGGCAAACAAGACCTTTTCCTTCTGAATTTAAAGGCGGTTGTAGCATATAAATTTCTTCCTTTAGTTTTTCGTCAAGAAAAGCTGATTTTACGTTTATTTGTTTAACTTTCTTATTATATTTATCAGCTTTAGATAAAAAAGAAGTCTTAAAGTTGGTTGATGCAAAAGTTTGATCATAGTCAATTCTTTATTTCTGACTGTACCTCTGTAGGTCTGAATCTTTGGACTCGTTGGTTGACATCACGCTTTATCTCATAGGTCCACCTGAATCCGACTATATTTCCATCCTTCGGTGGAAATATCAATTCCCAAATTTTATCTCGATCAAGACCCTGAGTGTCTTCTAGTATTGCATTTTTCCAATATTTGCTACAGTTGCAAGCTATAGATTATCGATAGTTTTTGGGCTTCGTTAATGAAACGTTTTGATGGTATTCCTTTATTAACTTTCCATAGGAAGTTATTGTAATCGGTCCGATTTGTCGAATTGAAAATTTTGACATTTCTCGACGTTTCAAGGTCTCTAGAGTCAAAATAAAAGATTTTTAGAGATATGTATGTCTGTGCGTACGTGTGTACGTACGTTTATACGTCCGTACGTCCGTACGTTCACGACGTTTTTTTCGTCGTCCATAGCTTAAGAACCAGTAGAGATATCGACTTCAAATACATTTTGTTATACAGATAATAATGCAGAAAGATGAAAGAAGGAAAAGTGAGTGGGTGGTTTTTTTACCATAGCAGTTTAAAAAAAAGGTGAAAATTTTGGTTAAACCTAAATATCTCATGAACCAATGACGCTAGAGACTTGAATTAAATTGTATATTATATATTGTAACGTAATACAAAACAAGTAGGTATATTTTTGAAAAAAAAATCCAACTAACGGTTTTTTTATAAATCAAAAAACTGAAAAAAAATTTGTCACCTCGAAAATTTTACGACTAAAATATGATTTCATCTCCAAAACAATTTTGTGCAACGAAGAATAATGTTTTTGACATCTGATAGAATTTTGGGAAAAATCGAATAGACAGTTTTTTTACAAAAAAATAAAAACCTAAAAAAAATTAATAAAAGTTGGTAAAAATTTATTTTCGACTCAAATATCTTCTCAAAACTTTGAAATATTGAATTTAAACTACTTTTATCTTTCAAAAAATATTGTTGTCAACATTCAGTAAAATTTTGAAAGAAATCGAAGCGACAGCTTTTGTACAAAAAATTAAAAACCTAAAAAAAATTTAACAAAAGTTGGTAAAAATTGATTTTCGACTCAAATATCTTTTCAAAAATTTGAGATAATGGCTTCTATCTAATTTTAACTTATAAGAAATATTGTTTTCAACATTCGATAAAATTTTGAGAAAAATAGAATTGACAGTTTTTTTTACAAGAAATAAGAACCTAAAAAAAACAATACTAAAACTTGGTAAACATTTACTTTCGACTCAAATAGCTTTTCAAAAACTACAAATATTGGCTTCAAACTAATTTTATTTCACAGAAAATATTGTTTTCGATGAATGTTTTTGAACAACAACAACAACTTAAAGGTGCTACCACTCATTGTTTTGGCTGGAGATATAGCTATTTCGTGCTTTGCCACTTTTGCACTCATCAGTCTCCTTTTTTGTGGTGCTGAGCTTTAATCCAATTTTATTTGAAAAACTTTATGCACAACATAGGATTCGAACCCACGCATATCAGATTTGCTCAGTCTTAGAAGTCGTGTGCACTACGCACTCCACTACTTTAGACCACTGACGTCACAGGTCGAGATGTGCTAATTGTTTATCAAATGCATTTGAAGCATCAACCTTTTTATAAGCTCCTTTAAGTATGCTGTTTTGTTCCGCCTCCATTTTTCTCCATACCTTATTTGATAAACTAACAATTCGTAGTACGTATCAAAGGGGGAGAGGTTGGAAGATCGGTAACGAACCAGACTAAGTTATTATTGTTATTATTTGTATTGTATTTTATTGTTCAAATGCATTTGATAAACAATTAGCACATCTCGACCTGTGACGTCAGTGGTCTAAAGTAGTGGAGTGCGTAGTGCACACGACTTCTAAGACTGAGCAAATCTGATATGCGTGGGTTCGAATCCTATGTTGTGCATAAAGTTTTTCAAATAAAATTGGATTAAAGCTCAGCACCACAAAAAAGGAGACTGATGAGTGCAAAAGTGGCAAAGCACGAAATAGCTATATCTCCAGCCAAAACAATGAGTGGTAGCACCTTTAAGTTGTTGTTGTTGTTCAAAAACATTCAATAAAATTAAAAAGGAATGGTCAAGTCTAACAAGCTGACATTCTAGTACGAATAGTACAATACAAATAATAACAATTGTTTTCGATATTCAGTAATTTTTAACTTCCCATAGGAAGCTATTGTAATGGGTCCGATTTGTCAAATTGAAAATTTTGACAATTCTCGACGTTTCAAGGTCCCTAGAGTCGAAATAAAAGATTTTTAGAAAGATGTCTGTGCGTGCGTGTGTACGTACGTCCGTACGTCCGTATGTCCGTACGTTCGCGACGTTTTTTTCGTTGTCCATAGCTCAAGAACCAGAAGAGGTATCGACTTCAAATAAATTTTGTTATACAGATAATAAGGCAGAAAGATGCAGAAAGGGCTCTCAAGAAAATTGCGTGGGTGGTTTTTTTACCATAGCAGTTTAAAAAAAAGGTGAACATTTTGGTTAACCCTTAATATCTTACGAACCAAAAATGCTAGAGACTTGAATTAAATTTTATATAATATATTGTAACGTGATACCAAACAAGTATATTTTTTGAAAAAAATCCAGTTAACAGTTTTTTTTATATATCAAAAAAACTGAAAAAAAAATTTGTCACCTCGAAAATTTTACGAATACAAAATTATTTTATCTCCAAAACAATTTTGTGCAACGAAGAATAATGTTTTTGACATCTGGTAAAATTTTGAGAAAAATCGAATTGATAATTTTTTTATAAAAAATAAAAACCTAAAAAAAACATTACTCAAAGTTGGTAAAAGTTGAATTTCGACTCAAATATCTTTTCAAAACTTTGAGATATTGGCTTAAACTACTTTTATCTTTCAAAAAATATTGTTGTCAACATTCAGTAAAATTTTGAAAAAAATCGAATTGATAGTTTTGTTACAAAAAATAAAATCTTAAAAGAAAATTTAACAAAAGTTGGTAAAAATTGATTTTCGACTCAAATATCTTTTCAAAAATTTTGAGATTATGGCTTCCAACGAATTTTAACTTATAAGAATTATTGTTTTCAACATTCGGAAAAATTTGAGAAAAATAGAATTGACAGTTTTTTTACAAAAAATAAAAACCTAAACAAAAAAATTAATAAAACTTGGTAAAAATTTACTTTCGACTCAAATAGCTTTTCAAAAATTAAAAATATTGTCTTCATACTTTTTTTATTTCACAGAAAATATTGTTTTCGATATTCAGTGGTTTTTTATAAAAATCCAACAGTCCATTTTTTCATAAAAAAATAAAATCTACAAGAAATAGTACGCAAATTTGGTAAAAATTGATGTTCGGTTCTTGATATCTCTCAAATTAATTTAATTCATCTAATTAGTAAAAATTTAAGAAATGCTACTAAAATTGGTAAAAATTTGTTTTTCACTAAAAATCTATTTAACAAAACTAGATTTTCAAACTAAACTATCCTGAAAGAGTAGAAGCTATTGATTGGACTTTGCTGACTAATGACTGGATTCTTTTTTTCATGCTTTGAAAAAAACAGAAAAAACAGAATCAAAAGATTTTCTCCTTGTTTTATAGAATTAATGATATTTTCAATCTCCTTTTCATCAGTTCCGTTTTTATGGGGAAAAAGATAAAACGCGAGCTTGATTTTGTTGATTTTGTAGAATATTACTCCAGTTTATGAAGCGCGTTTGACTTATCAAGTAGTAAGCTTATATTAGATTTAGTGTTCTGAAGTGTTTTAGGCTATATATTGAAAATGCAGGAAGGTAGTGAATATGTTTCGCCGGTTGTTCCTATCGAAAAAGGCAGGAAAAATAGAAAGCCAAAGAAAGAACCGTGTAAGAACTCATTGCAAGTGTATGTTGCTAAGTTTGATTGCGTTCATTTGAAAAATGACAAAATACAAAAAAGAGTATGTGAATCTTCAATTTTGTCTTTTGATTACCTAAGTCGTAAGTTTGCTTTTTTAGAAATACATGCAGTGTTAATATATTGTTTTATTTTTGTTAGTATTTTCACATCATCTTAAAAGTTGTTCATCAAAAGTTGACCAAGACAAGTTCCTTTTAAAATACATGCAAATAAGTTACCCTATAAGGAAGCGGACAAATAAGGAGATAGCTATAAAACCTCATGCTACAGCAGTAAAATATTTTATAAGGAATAGGGCAAATAAGCGGATTCATGTTTGTGCCCAGCTTTTCAAAAATGTTACTGGGGCTTCTCAAAACAGACTCTCACTGCTAGCAAGGTAAAACATTTTTCAATGTAAGAAAACATAAATAACTTTCAATGCCTATTCCTAAGATACCATCTGCATGCCATGGATATACCCAAGGAGAGACGAGGTGGAGATAGATCCACAACCACCGATAGAGAGGTCTCCGAAGCAGTTCGGAAGCATATTTCTTCTTTCTATTGTCGTGAAAGTCACTATTCCCGCAATAAAACTAAAAGAAGTTATCTTCCACCAGAACTTAACATAAAGAAAATGTTTGATATGTTTGTTGAGTGCCAGGAACAAAATGGAAGACCAAAATGTTCGCTTGCGAAATACAAACAAATCTTCTACTCCAATTTCAATCTTTGATTTGGAAATCCGGTTTTTTATTCGCGTCAGGTTTGGCTATACAATATGGGTATAGTAAACCACAAGCCAAAGCAATCTAAGGAGAACACAACATTTTACACCTGGCTCGAAACAGATGGCCCTCGTGGTGCCAACGAAGTCGCATCCATTGTAATTAATTTTTTGGAAAATGATCTGAAGCAATCAGCTGCCGAAAACGGTACCGCAGAAGTGCCATCGAAACTGCGCCTTTTTTCTGATTCGTGCGCTTCACAAAACAAGAAGACCATAATGATGACAGCCTTAATGTATTTTTTGGAAAAAAGTACCATTTTTTCAGACATAAAGCATTATTTTCCCATAAGAGGTCATAGTTATATGCCACCGGATCGGGTATTTGGACGCATAGAAAAATATTACCGTAAAAAGGAAAATATTGTTTCGCCGAATGAGTACTTCGAAATACTCCAAAAGCACGGAAATTTACGTCAAATAGGTGTGCACTGGAAAGTGTTCGATTTTAAAAAAGTGTATCAAAGCAACTTTTCAAGACGAAGCTGCCTTTTAAAATAAGTTCCTCTAGAGTTATCACTTACAATAAAGAGGACAATAAAAAAGTAGTTAGCGTGAGTAACACTTATATTGGCCTACCGATCATTGTCGAGCCACTTAAAAGAATCATTTCTTCTGTGTATGATGAATGCTGCCATCTCGATATTGTTCCAAAGGCGAATAAAGTGTCGGAAAAAAAAATGATAGACGTGAAAAAACTTTTGTAGTTTTTCGTCATACCGGATGATGCCCAAGAATTTTATCGCGATATTCTTTCTGGAGTCGCTGGTGACTCCATTGAAGACCAGGAAAAGTTTTACGATGAGCAAGAAAACTGCGTCTAAAAATAAAACATTTCTATTATTTCAGTTTTGTTTGTTTTGTAAAAAAGAAATTAATAAAAGCTTTTTCAAAACGCAACAAGTGTGTACTTGTTTTATTTTGAAAAAACTGTTGATTTTTATCACTCAATATTTGGTAAGTTTGATACTTCATTATTGTGATTCTTTCGGTTTACTGTGACAAAGTTACCTTTAAGGCGAAATGCGTTTTTGCATTTTCAATAATTTCTTTATTTTTTGATTCACACACAAAAAACCTTCTCCTGAAAAATTTGCAAAATGGACTTGTTGAGTTTTGTGAAAACGGTCCTCGATTAATGAATTCATCACATTTTGTTTAATATATTTTCCATATTATGCAGATGATATTTATGTTTTAATTACGTACAAATAAACTCAAAAAATATCTAACAAACTTAATTAAATTAGATAAACTTAAATAAAGATGACGAAATATAAAAACAAAGCGTTTTAACATGAGTTCACAGTATAGAAGTTCTTACAATAATTTTATTAAAAGTAGTAAGGTTCGATTTTGAGAATTTTTAAGGCTTGTGTAATGCGTAGATAATTCTCTCTGTTCCCTAAGTCCAATTCAAATCAAGAGTTTATATTTTTAATAAAATTATTATTTACACAAAGTTGCTTAAATGAGTTTAACCGTTGTTTCTGTTTAGCCAAGTGAGTATGTTAAAAGAACGTTTTCCTTACTCAAATTGTCGAACATATTTTTTCGTTTCCGAAAAATATGACCAAATGGAATTTAAAATTAAATTTGGTCATAAATGACCAATGTGGCAACCGTGAGTTGGGTACACCGAGCAAGCAACGAAAGTCGAAATAAAAGATATCTGTCAAAAGAATGCACAGACTTAAAAATCCGGGGGAGAGTACGATAACTTTGGCGACAAAGTTTAATGACGAATTTGTATAGAACAGTCAAAAACAAGCATTTTTTACTATGGGAGGGGGGGTCTATCTCCCCCCGTTTAGGCGGTGGGGGCAGTTTAAAAAAATATGTACATTAAATGGAAAAAAAATAATTAAAAAATAACGGTAATACTTATAATTAAATATTATACCTTTTTTTAAAGCCAACACTTTTGTCTATTAGCTTGTTTTTAAATCAAGTCAAGTTTTTAAAAAAAGTCAAAATTTGTGCAAAAAAAAAGTAAAAAAAAAAGTTTAAAGTGTAATTTTTCAAAACTTTCAGATTATCTACTGTTTTTTTTATAATTCATTGCTCTTATTTGTTTTTGATCAAAAACTGAAAACTAGATGACTTTATGTCTTCTAGTTCTTGAGAAAATTGAAAGTTACCAAAAAAAATATTTTAATTAAATTACTTTTTCCTTGCTAACGTAGTCTTATTTTGATAGTAATAATCGAATATGGATTAAGATACACCTAGGTAAAATTAATTTTTCTTAAATCCAGCTTATTTAAATGCAAAAGAAACTTTGCATGCACCCCATCTTGCACCCACCGCACCTTGCACCCTCCCCACCTTGCACACACACCAACTTGCACCCACCCCAAATCCTATAGTGTGCCCAAGCAGGGGGGTTGCAGGGGGGCAGCATGCCCCCCCTTACAGATGCCACTGTTGCATACACCCAAACTCGCGCACACCTTACTGTTGCATACACCCAAACACGCATTACGCATACGCAAATACCATTATTACTATCAAAATAAGACCACTCAAGCAAAAAAAAAAGAATTAAATTAAAATAGTAGTTGTGGTTATTTTCAATTTTCTCAAAAACTAAAAGACATAAAATCATCTAGTTTTCAGTTTTTGATCAAAAACAAATAAGAGCAATAAATTCTGAAATAAAAACAATGGTAGATAATCTTGAAGTATTGAAAAAGTTACATTTTAAACCTTTTTTTAACTTTTTTTACTCAAATTTTGAGTTTAAAATTAAATTTTTATTTTCAATTTTCTCAAAAACTAAAAGACATAAAATCATTTAGTTTTCAGTTTTTGATCAAAAACAAATAAGAGCAATAAGTTCTGAAATAAAAACAATGGTAGATAATCTTGAAGTATTGAAAAAGTTACACTTTAAACCTTTTTTTAACTTTTTTTACTCAAATTTTGAGTTTAAAATTAAATTTTTCAAAAACTACGCATAGTTTTGACTTGATTTAAAAACTGGCTAATAGAACAGAGTGTTGGCTTTAAAAAAACGTATACAGCTTAATTGTAAGTATCACCGTTATTTTTTAATTATTTTTTTCCATTTTAAATAATAACTTTTTTAAATTGCCCCTCCCGCCTAAACGGGGGGAGATAGACCCCCCCTCCCATAGTAAAAAATGCTTGTATTAAGACCCTCTACCAAAAACCGTTATTATATCTTGGCGCCAAAGTTATCGTACTCGTGCCAAAATCCGAAAAGTCTTCATGTAATAACACGCGCATCACCGAATGACATTTCAAAACAAAATAGCCGATGAATGCGCATTAAATACATGCTCTGTGTAATACCGGACTTTAAACAGATTTTTTGTCAGGAAACACATAGATTTCTACAATAACCAGATCAGTTCTTTATATCTATACATTCACATTGTATATGTACCTATCAGGTCTCATAAACCTTCGGAAACGGAAATTGTAACCTAAATAAAAACAACTATATGTATTATATTTATTTTAATTTCACAGTTTCATAAGTTTCAATTGGTTCTTCAATTAAAATTCATCCAATTTATCCATCAAACAAGAAAATAAAATAAAATAATAATCCCCTTTGAAATTTAAATAATTTTACCATCCAACAATGAATTAAGTACAATCAATTATATTTTATATAGTATATAAATTGTATACGTTTGCATTCAACTCGAGATATCTCTTTACAATAATTATAATTTTATTTCAGTTTCATTTCAATATAAATTCAAAATGGTAGGTAAAAGAACACATTATCTGTCATTTATTTTAATTTAATTGAAATTATATTCCTTTGGCATTGCAATTGTGCGGTGATTTCAAGGAAATAAATGCACCACACGCAAACGCAACTTCAACTCCTAGCGGAGCAATATAATTTCGTTAATCACTCCAATCGCAACTGTCTGTCCGCATTCACCTGTCCATCATCCTGCCATCTGTTTAGTATAATTCGACCAAATTCACAGAGAACTTTTCATATACGACCACGTTACGTACATTCGTACGTATAACTGTGTATATGTACGAAAGAAACCCCAAATTATACTCGTTGAATGAATAAATTGCTAAAATACCGTGAATGGAATTCCGTGTGTGTTTCGAGTTCGAGACCCAAGTTGGCGATGTGCGGGGACTGAAATAAAGTAAAACAAAAATACTGACGAAAAAAGAACCGATACAAATATCGAGCTGTCAACGTGTCAAAAGCGAATCACACTGAAATAGGCCAGGCCGGGTCTTATCTATGAAAATGTTTGCCGCTTGACTATACTCTACAGCTCACCAAAATATACCTCCCCTAAGCCACCTTATGTGAGACGAGTATGTTATAAAAAGTATACGGAGCAATTTGGTACCATCGAGAGCCACTTAGGGGGCGCACCATGCGTGTTTGTATAACAAATGTACACCGACCGCAATTCACGGCTTTCGGGCTGGCTAGTTCGTATAAGCACCTAATCCAAAACGGACTTGACAGTGGATAACGGCGTGGCGGCGGCGGCGGCGGCAGTAGCGGACATAGGCACTTTGCTTTGCATGCACTCTCTCTCGCTTATATCAATGACAAAATACCTGTCATCGCATCACGTGATCACGGATGAAGAACTCCACTGACGATGTAGATGACGATGACGATGACGCTGACGACAATGATGACGAGGCTATAGCGATATCAGCGTTTACGACAGGCTCTCGTATCGTAATTATTTGGGACTTAATTGTGATGTGCCTCGAACTCAATTGAATTATGCAAATTGGAGGATAATTGCGCACCGCACTGCTGCCACTACCACTACCACTACCATTGCCACACCGCACTGCATTATTATATACATATGAACCAGAGGTATGTTGTATACCTCTCATACCTTGACTTGGCCCTAACCACAAGGTACCCAAAGAAATGCATTTGGCTTTCTGCAATTTACGAGTTACGACTGACGATGGCGGTTCCAGCCAGAGTGAGCATCAAAATCACCCTGGGGCATCAGCGCAGTTATGGAGTCAGAGTTGAGTTTTAGCATTGGTGGTGATTAACTTGTGAAAACACTCGGACTATCTGTTTGTTCCTTCCGGAGACGAGCGAGGCAAACCACATTTTATCAAATTAACTTAAAGGGCATTGGCTGCACCACCAGGAACAAAAACCATTCTATAGTAGTCTTATAAGCCTTTGACTTTATATAATCGACAGGGATCACCGACGACGACGACGCACGCCGCTGCCGCTACCAACACAGTTGATTCCTTTGCGTGTCCTTGTGGTCACAACACTCTCATGTCTCATTCGAAACATCCTATATATCTCACCGCCGCCGCCGCGCCGTTGCACTGTTAACCTATGCTAAATGACGAACTCAACGAATTTGGGCTGTGCATTTCCCAATTTTGAAAATTTGTGTGGTTTTGACAAATTATCAGTGAACAATCGTTTCAAACAGATGCTTGATTTTGATGGAGGGTGTCGGAAATATAACCAACACGCAATTATAACCATAAGTTGGTCACCTGGGTATGGATTGGATTAAATAATAAAGAAAGTGTTTAAGGTAATGATTTTTAAGGGAAACGTCATGTGGAGATAGAAAATGGAACATGGCTTCAGGTGTTTCAAATTTGTATGGCTTAGAGGCCAGGGATATGTAGCAATCATTGATTCCAATCATTGGAATTTTTCCATAGGAAGCTTATAGAGATCTTCGAAAATTTCTATTATTTAAAAAGAAATCGAAAATTTTGACAGATATCTGCCATTGGAATAATTGTATTACTTTATTTATTTATTTATTTCAATGATAGCTATAATTAACTCCTTATAAGCTTAACTGTAAATCACACTTTTTAAAAAAATTAGTACTGATAGTAAAGACTGATCTTTGGCATAAAATCGGCCGCTAACATAGATTATCGGCTTAAAGCCTCCTCTCATTGGATCAATAACAATATTAGCCATTTCAAAATTATGAACTAATTCCGTCTCTAAAGAATAACGTCGACTACATAACCTACCATCCACATTTCGACAAAAACTTTCAGGTGTCCATCATTATAGAAGTATTTTTGAAAAACTAAACAATTAACTTCTATACAGATGGATCTAAAACAGAAAATCGGGTCGGTGTAGCCTTGTGTTCCGTTGCACTAGGACTTCTAGCCAGCAAAGAAGCCCTCACGAGGACTAAGAAGAATAGAAGATAGTGTCTCACCTTCTATGTTCATGTCCTGCCGAAAGTCTCACTTTGGGGACTTTTGCTATACAATTGGACTAGTGATCTGAGAAATGTTGACATTTACTGTCAAACGCTTCATTCCTAGCAGAAATTGGTTTTAACGAGTAGGGCCAACTATTGGTCTAATTGTATTGGCTTGTCTTGTCAGCAGTCACCTTAACCATAACATAACCTAAGATCGAACACTTCTAGAAATAGGAAATGGTTTTCGATTACAAGGCGGGTCGATTTAAAAAATTTAATTTAACAAGTTGTATAACGGGATATCAGAATGGTTTTAACTTGATTTGAGAGCTTAATTATTAATTAAGGACACTTTGTGTGAAATAGAACATCGTTTAAATGGCCGCACCGTAGCTTCGCTGGGTAGCGCGCTCTTGAGAGGTCAATTTTAAATTTAAATTTAAACGATTGCATCGATGCTGTTTAATTTTAGCGGCACGATAGTTTGCAGCTTATTCGCATAGACCTGCGACTTAAGATAGTCCCACAAGAAAAAGTCTAAACAGGTCAAATGTGCCATGAAACCGCTCGCGCAGAACATCGATTGTGTTTTGTTGAAAACGTATACGTTTTCGGTGTCCATACATCCAATTTAAGCCACAAGAAGTTGGTGATACTGCACCAATCGCTGTTGACGGCGGTGGCTTGGCCAGCATCATTTTGGAAAAAATTCGGACAAATGACGCCTCCAGCTCAAAATCAACACCAGACAATAACTTTATTTGGATGTATTGGCACCTCGGCAATCCGGCAATTGTGCTTATTCACGTACCCATTCATCCAAAAATGGGCCTCATAGCTAAAGATGAAGTTTCGACAAATATTAGAATCATTTTTACACGTATTGCTCGACGCTTTAACTTGTCATGATGGTTTGCCTCTAGTGAATGATAAAAAGAAAATATTTTGACAGAAAGTAAAATAAAAAAGAGGCTGGGATGCGACCCACACTGATAACTTCCCATCCCGTCTGTCGATTTGTCTTGCTTAAAAGTTTGTCTTTATGTATCAATTTTTACCAAATTTGCGTACTATTTTGTGTAGATTTTATTTTTTTATGAAAAAACGGACTGTTGAATTTTTATTAAAAAAATTACTGAATATCAGAAACAATATTTTCTGTGAAATAAAATAAGTTTGAAGCCAATATTTGTAATTTTTGAAAAGCTGTTTGAGTCGAAAGTAAATTTTTACCAACTTTTTTTAATTTTTTTTTTCGGTTTTTAATTTTTTGTAAAAAACCTGTCAATTCGATTTATTTCAAAATTTTACTGAATGTTGACAATAATATTTTTGAAAGATAAAAATAGTTTAAAGCCAATAACTCAAAGTTTTGAAAAAATATTTGAGTCGAAAATCAATTTTTACCAACTTTTATTAATTTTTAACTTCCCATAGGAAGTTATTGTAATGGGTCCGATTTGTCAAATTGAAATTTTTGACATTTCTCGACGTTTCAAGGTCCCTAGAGTCGAAATAAAAGATTTTTAGAAAGATGTCTGTGCGTGCGTGTGTACGTACGTCCGTACGTCCGTATGTCCGTACGTCCGTACGTTCGCGACGTTTTTTTCGTCGTCCATAGCTCAAGAACCAGAAGAGATATCGACTTCAAATAAATTTTGTTATACAGATAATAAGGCAGAAAGATGCAGAAAGGGCTCTCAAGAAAATTGCGTGGGTGGTTTTTTTACCATAGCAGTTTAAAAAAAAGGTGAAAATTTTGGTTAACCCTAAATATCTCATGAACCAATGACGCTAGAGACTTGAATTAAATTTTATATTATATATTGTAACGTGATACAAAACAATTATATTTTTGGAAAAAAATTCAATTAACGGTTTTTTTTAAAAATAAATAAATTAGGTGGCGCAACAGTCCGTAGAGAACCAGGGCCTAGTGACTTACAACTCTCAACCATCCCTGTGTGCGAGTAATGTTGTCAGAGATGGAAGGGACCTACAGTTTATATGCCGAATCCGAACGGCTAGTTTGAGAAAGCACTTTTCATGACAAGAATTACTCTTGGAGGATTTGTCAATTCTTCGCAAGAGGCAGTACCCGTCAAAAAAGTTAGGTGGCACAGGCAGGGATTGAACCCAAGACCCCTTGCATGACAGTCCAACGCACTAACCATCACGCTACGGGTACTACTACGGTTTTTTTTATAAATCAAAAAAACTGAAAAAAAAATTTGTCACTTCGAAAATTTTACGACTAAAATATGATTTCATCTCCAAAACAATTTTGTGCAACGAAGAATAATGTTTTTGACATCTGATAAAATTTTGAGAAAAATCGAATTGACAGTTTTTTTACAAAAAATAATAACCTAAAAAAAAATAAAAAAAAAAAGTTGGTAAAAATTGAGTTTTGACTCAAATATCTTTTCAAGACTTTGAGATATTGGCTTTAAACTACTTTTATCTTTCAAAAAATATTGTTGTCAACATTCAGTAAAATTTTGAAAAAAATAGAATTGACAGTTTTTTTACAAAAAATAAAAACCTAAACAAAAAAATTAATAAAAGTTGATAAAAATTGATTTTCGGCTCAAATAGCTTTTAAAAATTAAAAATATTGGCTTCAAACTTATTTTATTTCACAGAAAATATTGTTTTTTATATTCAGTAATTTTTTTATAAAAATCCAACAGTCCGTTTTTTCATAAAAAAAATAAAATCTACAAAAAATAGAACGCAAATTTGGTAAGAATTGATACATTTAGGCCTCGGCCACGCAGTAAGCGGCTGAGCGGCTGAGAGGCAACTCTAAGCGACGTATGGCCAGGCACTGAGCGACTGCTTTTGAGCGATTAGTAGTTAAAGTCGAGATTGCACACACGAAATTAATAACTCAATGTTTACTTTGGCCATCTTTACTTCTTGCCGCTCAGAAAATTAAAACAGGTTTGGTTGCTGAGCGGCGCCGCTTAGCCGCTCAGAATTTTGTTTCGCCGCTCGCTCATTGCGTGGCCGCTTCTATGTGATTTCATATGTTTTATATTTTTTTTCCGCTAAGCCGCTCAGCCGCTTACTGCGTGGCCGGCCTTAGACAAACTTTTAAGCAAGACAAATCGATAGACGGGATGGGAAGTTATCAGTGTGGGTCGCATCCCAGCCTCTTTTTTTTTAGGTTTTTATTTTTTATAAAAAAAACTGTCAATTCGATTTTTCTCAAAATTTTATCAGATGTCAAAAACATTATTCTTCATTGCACAAAATTGTTTTGGAGATGAAATCATATTTTAGTCGTAAAATTTTCGAGGTGACAATTTTTTTTTTCAGTTTTTTTGATTTATAAAAAAAACCGTTAATTGGATTTTTTTCCAAAAATATAATTGTTTTGTATAACGTTACAATATATAATATAAAATTTAATTCAAGTCTCTAGCGTCATTGGTTCATGAGATATTTAGGTTTAACCAAAATTTTCACCTTTTTTTTAAACTGCTATGGTAAAAAAACCACTCACGCAATTTTCCTGAGAGCCCTTTCTGCATCTTTCTGCCTTATTATCTGTATAACAAAATTTATTTGAAGTCGATATCTCTTCTGGTTCTTGAGCTATGGACGACGAAAAAAACGTCGCGAACGTACGGACGTACGGACGTATGGACGTACGGACGTACAGACGTACGGACGTACGTACACACGCACGCACAGACATCTTTCTAAAAATCTTTTATTTTGACTCTAGGGACCTTGAAACGTCGAGAAATGTCAAAATGTTCAATTTGTCAAATCGGACCCATTACAATAACTTCCTATGGGAAGTTAACAATATGGCCGCCACGAGCTGTCAGCATTAACACGAAAAACTAATAGGTATTGGAAAACCCTATTTACTCGTTAATACATAGTTGGATTTTGATACGCAATAAATTTAACTTTCTTAATCGCTTTTAAATCTCGAAACACGATTTTCAAGAATGATTATCAATGACACGTAGCTATAATTTATTGGCCCCTTTGGGGATTAGCTCATTTTTGATTTTATAAGTCGAAACAAAATCGTTCCATTTTCTTTGTGTTCAACCAATTTAATAGGTTATTTCAATCAGGGAAACTTGTTACATGATGGAAATTTTCAATGATTGGTTTCAATTATGAATACTAATAAAATCTATAACTGGCCACTAAAATTGTGTCTTTATGCTTTCAGCTTTTGTGCTTTCGCGGAGATATTTTGAATAGGTAAAGGTAGGCCCTTATCCAGTTTCTTATTTCGTTAAAGATTCGTGAGCTAATTTCTTGTAAGTTATTTGTCCTTTTATATCTTAAATCCAATATTTCAAATCATTCTCTTACCTTTACCGAAATTTCTAAATATGTTCCCAACTTGAAAACATATTTAAAGCAAAAGCATTATTTTAAAAAAGTTTTAGGATAAGCCGTTTGTAGCCTCACTTTTCATTTTTCAGTTGATAGCTAAACAGCTGCAGTTATTATAATGCATTCTGAAAATGTGTCAAAACATGGTGATTAGAGATCTGTTTGATGGTAGAATGCGCAAACTTATACAAAACGATTATTATTTTTGTTCAGAGAAAAGAATGAGGAAGATTTTTAAAGCAATGTTACGTTTCCACGAAATTTTCAGGAGCGGCCTGAGGGATACGGAATTTCAAAGAATATGGGAAATGTTTCAACCAAATGTTTAGACAAAATATATTACGTTAAGTCTCTAAGCCAAAAAGGAATGTTTCTCAAGGCTTGAGAGTATTACGAAAAATATTCGCTGTATTGTGGTAAGAAAATATTGCAGATTGATTATTTTATTTGTGTCAAATTGGTAGCGCTGGCATTCGACACCTATCAAACTCAAGGGCTGATCCAGACTTTTGATCCAAGGGGGGTCAAACACTTAATATATAGACGAGTTTTTAGTCACCACTTAAAAATTTTCTTTAATGTTCTGTAAAGGACGCTAACAAAATTGAGATACTCGTAACATAATGTGTACCTTAACCTCAAATGTACACATTCCAAGGGCTAAAGTGACAACTAGAGCTAAAACACAATAGTTTAGAGGGTTTTTGTTGCTTTCACGCAGAAATGTAAAAAAATGTTTTGAAACGTAGCTTTTCTTCCAAAAATAATACATTTTTGTTTTGTTGCCAATTCTATTAATGCGAAAAACGGTACAAAAATTCAAAAACCCAGAAAATGAGAATGAATCTGATATTAAGAATTTTCTCGCTTTTTTAACGTAGTTCTTACGAACTCAACTTTTGGGAGTCTTTTACTACCATCGTTATCAGTCTGCTTACTCGTAGATTGGATCTGAAGCAAGAAAATATTTTGATCTTAAAGGAATCAAAAATGTTTGGTTCTTGAATTTGAGGAAATAGGTGCAGTCTTCAATTAGCCATCAGTTTAACAAAAGTGTCACTTTTGCTGTTTTTGGGACATTTAAAATTCTTGAAATTCGTGTTCAAATCTTAGAGAAGATTATTGAAATCGGTCAATTAGTTCTTGAGAAAACTTAAGAACAAAATAAAGGTTTTGCAAGGATAAGGAGCACCCTTCTGGAACAATACCAAAATACGATTTCTTTTAGAAAGAAGCCAAATTAAGAACAACAAATTTAGAGAAAGTTTTAAAAACATCTATCGGTTCATTTTTGAAAAAGAATGGGGACTGCTGTTATTTTCCTTATTAAAAAGGTTTTGTTTTCAATCGACACAATGGTTCGGGCTGTAGGGTTCAGGACAGACAGTCAGATGTTTAACCTTCATTAACCGCTTAACCCATTTTTGCCATTAACATTACGCTGAGTTCTTCCGATTATGTCAATTATGTCATCAGCATATGCGAGTAATTAAAGAGTCTTTTGAAAGATGGTTCTTCTAGTGTTGACGTGGCAGTTCTGCACTATTCTTTCAAGGACGATGTTAAAGAAACCTCATGACAGCGAATCACTTTGTCTTAAGCCTTTTTTGACATCAAAAGCTTCGGTTAAGTTGTTTCAACCTTTATGGAGCAGCGTGAATTCTCCATGGTCATCCTGCACAAACGGACGAGTTTGGCAGAAATGCTAAAACTATACAGTTTGTCCTTGTAGATGCTGTCATATGCGTCATATGAATCTATATACATATAGTATCTAGGCTCCCAAAATCGAGTGAAATGAAATTAAAGATCGATTGAAATTGTTTTCATGGTTCTAGTTTTATCATTCTCTCTTCGAAACAGCGAAGGAAACCTAGTCACCGAAGCACAGGGAATTGTATACGTGCTTAAGCAGCACTTCCAGCAGCTGCTAAATGGGCATCAAGTAAGACGAAACAATTGAAGAGCGTCTTAAAAATTTCTGCAACTGGCTAATTTTAAATTGCACCAACTTAATCTAGGCGACTCCGAATCAGTCGAGAATCCGGAAAATCGAAATTCACTTCGTTTTGAGTTCGAAAAAAAATGTAATCATGGTGTAAAAGTGAATTTCAGGACTCCAATTTATAATTTGAATCATTTTGAATGAATTTCGTTTCGAGTTAAAGTGAAATGTAGAACCTACCTGATGAACTTAGAATTAAATGTATCTTTAGGTTTAGAAATATTTTTATAGTAAAAGGGTTCGCAAATTTAAACATTTAAGAAAAAAGCTTTAGGTTTTCCTCTGACTCCCTTTTGTATCCGGTACACGACATCGTTGATTTTTGTAATGACTGTATATGGACCTTCCCAGTCCCGTTGAAGTTTCGTTGACAACCCTTTTTGTCGATGGGGATTGTAAAGCCACACCCGATATCCTGCTTGGAACTCTGTTGTTGTCGCTCGTATATCGTAGCGTGTCTTCATTCGGTTACTAAAAATCTTTATTTTCAACCTGGTATTCTCGTGGATCTGAAGGAGTCTTTCTCTGAGGTCATCAATGTAGTCATCATCGGCTTGTGGCTCCGACGCACGTGGGACATCCAAATTTTATTTCGCTCGGCAGTCTGATGTTCCTTCCCATCAAAATCTCAGACGGTGTATGACCAGTTGAGCTATGTCTTGCACTTCGATACGCCATCAAAAACAGTGGAACGTGTCGATCCCAATCTCTCTGGTTGTCGTCTACAACTTTGCAAAGATGCTCCTTCAGGGCTCGGTTGAATCGTTCGACCATGCCGTCAGATTGTGGGTGAAGTGGTGTTGTTCTTGTCTTCTTGATGTCAAGAAGTCCACAAACTTCCTGAAATATGTTTGATTCAAAATTCCTTCCCTGGTCAGAATGCAGTTCTAATGGAACGCCGAATCTGCTCACCCAGTTGAAGACAATTTGGTCTGCGACTGTTTTGGCTTCTTGATTTGGAATGGCATATGCTTCAGGCCACTTGCTGAAGTAATCCATGACTACCAGAATATAACGAATCCCATTATTTGTTTCCGGAAATGGACCCGCCACGTCTACTGCAATCCTTTCGAAGGGTGCTCCGACATTATATTGCTGCATTTGGCTGTGGTTCTTTTTATTCGGGCCTTTGGTGGCAGCACAGGTATCGCATTTTCGGCACCACTTCTCGACATCTTCCCTTGCATGTAGCCAGTAAAGTTATTGTCGAACCTTTTCTAGTGTCTTGTTCACTCCTAGATGGCCTCCCGAAACTCCACCATGCATCTCCCGCAGAACGTCCATAACCTTCGATCTCGGTAAGACTAGCCGCATTACATAAGCCTTCCATCTGCTGAATCCCATTTACGTCGAAGGACATCCTCTTGGACATGAAACGAGTCCCACTGTGCCCAATAGGCCTACAGAGTCGGAATTATATCGGAGATATCAGTCCATTCTGGTTTTTCCTGGTGTTCCTTCCATGCGAGGATGGGTTCGATATCTGAGTCTTCTTGTTGAGCCTTCCTCAACTCGTCGTTGCTCCAGCCATAAATGGGATCGGCTCTGGTTCGTTGGACAGTAACCATTTCTTTTTCTTCTTGTCGTCTGCAATGCTTACAGTCTTGCTAACATATATAGTCTACTCTTGTTGTCACGTTTCGTTTGATAAACCTGGATGTTGTTTCTGGGGCCATCGATACCAGAAACCACCTTCTGCCCCTCGAAGTTGGTTCTTTGATTTAAAGTTCGCGTTCGATTTTTTTATGAATGCAATACTTGCCATACATTTAGTTCCTTCATGTCGCAAGCGAAAATCACTTCAATTTTCACTTTGTATGTGCGTAAAAAAAACAAGATATAATATAAAATTGACGATCTCCTTTTCTTGGTTTCTTCTTTAGAACCTGAAAATTTGGGTGGTGGCTGTGGTGTCATGACCCCTACGAACCCCCTCCCTCCTGGATCCGCCATTGGTCAAACTCATATGACAGCCGAGTTTTGTTTGTGTGTTTCCTATTAACGATAATAGAGGTCGATTAAAAATCCAACAAGGCTCTTAAATGTATTAAAACTTACAACAAATGAAAAACATTCAAACGTAACCATTTTACACGAAGTACTACTTTTTATCCAGAGCAGCCATATTTCAAAATTGAACGATATTAAATTCCATATTCATAAACAGGGTTGTAAAAGAGTGCAATCTTGTGGGAATGCAATCTTTTATGACTTTAATATAAAGATTGCATTCATTGAATTAACCTACAGATTCGAACTTCAAATTTTGCAATCACCAATAATTTGACCTTAAAAATACTGCAATGATTTTTTTCCAATCAATTGATTTTAATCATTTACAAATTTGCGTATTCTTTAAGTGATTTATTATTCCCAAAAGATTGCATTATTTTACAAGCCTGATATTCTACGGTGAAATTTAATGATATAAGGTTTGTTTCACACTATACGGTTTTGACCGTACGGCAAAAAACCGAACGGCGACATTTTGCTAGAGACCGTGACCGTATAATATGAAAGCGTACATATATGCTCTTCTTCGCGCCTCTAACAA
Source organism: Eupeodes latifasciatus (assembly GCA_920104205.1). NCBI lineage: Eukaryota > Metazoa > Arthropoda > Insecta > Diptera > Syrphidae > Eupeodes > Eupeodes latifasciatus. The sequence goes on along the minus strand of OV049924.1, from coordinate 384,878,813 downwards.
AATGTCACCGTCCGGTTTTTTGCCGTACGGTCAAAACCGTATAGTGTGAAACCGTACGGCAAAAAACCGGACGGCGACATTTATGAGAAACTATGTAATATTCGTTGAGTAAAATGAAAACCTTATCCAAATATCAATTTATATTCATAAAATTTGAAATACCGTATCGCCTTTTCTTTTTTAACACATTAGATCCAGCCATTTGTCTTCCATAAGTTATATTTCTGCAAGGACTCACTATGCAAATAATTTAAGAAACTTCACATGTTGTGTGCACCTTTGTACTGTATACGTTTATATCTCTTCCTGTACAATTTTATGGTGCATTTTGGTGAATTCTGTTGCTGATAAGCACACACCCTTAGAGGCATGAAAAATTACCCACTCTAGAAAGTTTCTGCAACAGAACTGAAAACACAGAACAACCATACGTGAGACGCGGAGACAATGTTGAACTTCGTTGTCATCAACAAAATCCACTTGCCCCTCAGGTGAAGGATGTTCTCGCAACAACAAAAAAGGATATAATCTCTGTTTCTGACGCTCGTGAAACTTTAACTGAAACTGAAACCTAGAAGTTGAAGACAGAAAAAATTTGCATCATGTGACACTCATTTGCATGATTCGCGTTTAGATTCACAGTTCACCATATATGGTAATGTAGGTAAAATGTAGCTATATGGAACACTAATCATGGCCATAACTCACAGGATAAAAACATCCCTGTGTCAAGCCAGCCTAGACCCACGTTCGCATTAACATTATCTCCGACATGCACTGCACCAGGCTAAATTCTTTTCTTTTCTTGTGATGATGATAATAAAGCCCGATCAGGGTGCTCTATCATTAGAAATCCATCAGAGAGAGAAAAGTCCTATATCTTTGCTCCACAAGCAACAAGAACAACCAACAGCAACGCGACGAGTTGATCAGCCAAGCTATCAGCTGCTCCTGCTGCTGCTGCTGCTTTAGTTCGCTACAAATTCGCTTGTTGCTTGCTCGCGCAGTTTTCAGCGGATGAAAAATTAACCCTTTATCAGCATTTACTGTAATTTTAGGTTACAACACTACTGGCTTGGCTCTGTGCATCCGTTGGGTGCTGGCTGGATGACTGGCTGCTGGCTGCTCTGCTCCCCCTCGCGGATTATTTATTGCTGTGCGTTTACGAATCCATTACGGTGAATTTTTCATTCGGCCAGGATTCGCGATGTCTGTTAGTGGGGCCGAAGCGACGACTGGTTGTTTTGGGGGGGGGGGGAGGTTTGAGGCCCTTTTTGCCTATGCTATGTTACCGCTTCTACTGCTGCCACTACTGCTACTTCTGCTGCTGGAGATTCCTTTTCGCATATATTCGGTTAGTAGGATTCTTAATGGCATAATTTCTGTTCCTATGGCCAGCCGAAACAACAATGTCGGGTTAGCCAGTCCTATTGGACACGACGCGACGTTGGTGCGGCAATGTTTGGCGGGAAATCATTTTCGAAATTATTGTTATTGTACAATGTGCTGCGTGTATTTCCATTTCGCAAAGTTAAACGGTGGGCTGGACTCTCGCTTGTCTCTCGGTGCGGTTGTTGTCCATTTTGTGAATAAAGTTTTTTTTACTTTTATTATTGTTGTTGTTGTTGTTATTTGTTGTTATTTTGTTTTGCTCAAAATGAATGTGGGACTTCTTTTTTATTTTTTAAATATTAGTGCATCTCTCTAGAAAGACTTTAAACTCAAAGCAGATTTATACAACATTTATATATAGGAGGAGGTGGGCAGTTGTAATTAGGCTTCCGGTTAAATTGTGTAGAAGGTATAATTTCATATCAACTCGTTTAATGAGAAAATACCGGGGAATTAAGTTAATCGGTTTTGTTGCTTTGCAAGAAAGATAACTGCCAATTATTAATGTTATTGTATATAGTTGGAATTTTCTGTGGATAAATATAAAAAAAAAACAACATTTAATGAAATGTGAGGAGGTACGTTTTTGACGAAGTTAAATAATTAAAAAATTATTTAATCGTTCAAGTCAAGACATCGAAATGTTTGTGGTCTTCTGCATAATGACTTGGGTTATATTGCATTAAATTATGTATGAATAATATTTTTTAATTAAATGTTCTTTTATTTTCGATTTTAGAGCTATAAATTCAATCTGAAAGAGATTGAATTTAGAAATGAAGGAATTTAATTTATGACCCGTTTCTGCTTATGTTTGCATTTTCTCTAAATTGTATGTGGGTCCTATCCTACATGGGACTGAATTTTAATTCAAAAGGAAATTTAACGTACTTTTAAATATATAGTTATTCAACAACATAATACATTTCAAAATTATGGAGTTGGAAAGGATACGTCATGTTTGAGGTCTTAGAGCAAATTTATTTCTAAAAGTGGATTTTTCAAGACGTAATTTTAGATATTCGACCAAAATGCCTTTATTTTTATTAGTGTAAGAGTTTAAGGTTTGCAACGCTATTTCTTTTGACAGTTGAATTGACCGTTAGTTGGTAGATATAATTTCAAAACTCTACACTTCCACTTTCGAGAATTTTGAGTATAAAACGAAAAGAATGTTAATAGTTGATTAAATGATATTGGCTTTTTGTTTAAGGCTTAATTATAAGTTTCTTATTAAATTTTTATTTCTTATGGTTGGTATGATTGTATAATAGTTAGTTGATTTTTAAATCAACTTATTTAGGTATGGAATATTTTTGTTGCAAAAATGTTGCAATTTCATGCCTCAAGTCGATGTGCTTAACTTTTTCTTAAGATTGTTAAACACTTAAGTATAATTTGGTTGATTTTTGATGTAATAACATTTTTGTAGAAGGATAACTAATCAACATTTAAACTTTTTTAAATGGCTTTGTTTTTAAGTTGCACTCTAAAAGTAAGCTCAACTTAAAAACAATAAAATACTAAAATGGAAAAATGAATAATGGAGATAGACACATTCTTTCAGATTTTAAAATAGAAGCAATATCTATTTTATTTATGACCTTTATGTCACCTTCAGTTTCTTAACATTCTTGATAACACATATACATTTAATTCCATTACATAAAATATTTGACGAAGAAATCGGGAAGCGCCTTGAGCTATTTGTGGTGGCAGCATTCAACAGGCCTTAAAAATAGGATCTGTCCCACTTTTAGACTGAAAAAACTTAAAAACAAACGATGTATGTTCTAAGATTGTCATATTGTAGCTTTTTTTTAAAGAAATGCAAATAATTTTTGGGAGTATTTTAATGATTTTTTTTATGAAAATTAATCTAGTAAGAGAAAAAAATTCTAATAAATTGATGTTAACACTCATTTTTTCTTTTGTCTTATTATTGTTAAAAAATAAAACTCTAAACATGTGTCACAGTTTTTTGAAAATGTTTTTTTAATTAAACCAAAATAAGGATTAACTATTTATTATTTGTATTTTAAAAACAGAAAAATATTACAAATTTTTAATAGTGTAATTTAACCCTTTGTTCCCGAAGGTATAAATTACATTTTGCGCACATATATTTGGTTTTCGTCATGAAACTTCTTCGAATATATATTAGCAAAGTATCAATTTTAAACGGTGAAACCACTAGGAAAAAAGGATTAATATCCTTATTAGTAGGGTTTTTGAAATAAATAAGTTCAAAGAAGTAGGTCGACGAAAAATTATTTTAGTGTTTAATTAAATAAACAAAACCATACAAGCTTAGTTAGATTTAAGAATATTTTTTGATTGGCTCGTTTTAAACTACACAAATTTTACACTGATCTATTTATCTACGAGTTTCGTGATCAGCTCTTTTGTTTTTGATAAAAAAATGCACATACTCAGCTAAAAAAAAGTTTTTATCTAAGGTGGTGCAATTTCTTTTAAACAATTTCAATATAAGCGTTTTTGAAGATCGCGAATGGTATAAAAATATCACTGAAAAAAGTTTGTTACAAAACAAGTATTCCTTGAATTTTGTCAGATAAATCAATTCAATGATTTGGGGAGAGTACGATAACTCAGGTGACAAAGTTTAATGACGGATTCGTATAAAAATAAATAAATTGGGTGGCGCAACAGTCCGTTTGAGAACTAGGGCCTAGTGACTTACAACTCTCAACCATTCCTGTGTGCGAGTACTGTTGTCAGGGATGGAAGGGACCTACAGTTTTAAGCCGAATCCGAACGGCTTATTTGAGAAAGCACTTTTCATGACAAGAATTACTCTTGGAGAATTTGTCAATTCCTCGCAAGAGGCAGAATCCGTTGAAAAAACTTTAGATGGCATAGGCAGGGATCGAACCCAAGACCTCTTGCATGACAGTCCAACGTACTAACCATCATGCCACGGGTACTACGACGGATTCGTATAGAACAGTTAAAAACAAGCATTTTTTACTATGGGAGGGGGGTCTATCTCCCTCCGTTTAGGCGGTAAGTTTTATACATTTTTTTTAAAGCCAATACTTTTGTCTATTAGCTTGTTTTTAAATCAAGTCAAAACTATGCATAGTTTTTGAAAAAAATTGTTTTAAACTCAGAATCTGTGCAAAAAAAAGTTAAAAAAAAGTTTAAAGGTTAATTTTTCAAGTGTTTCCGATTATCTACTATTTTTTTTAGAATTCATTGCTCTTATTTGTTTTTGATCAAAAACTGAAAACTAGATGATTTTATCTCTTCTAGTTCTTGAGAAAATTGAAAATTACCAAAAAAATATATTTTAATTAAATTATTTTTTCCTTGCTTGAGTATTAACGTAGTCTTATTTTGATAGTAATAATCTTATATGGATTAAGATATACCTAGGGTAAATTAATTTTTCTTAAATCAAGCTTATTTAAATGCAAAAGAAACTTTGCATTCACCCCATCTTGCACCCACCGCACCTTTCACCCTCCCCACCTTACTGTTACATACACCTAAACTCGCACCTACCATTATTACTATCAAAATAAGACCTCCCAAGCAAAAAAAAAGAATTGAATTAAAATAGTAGTTGTGGTTATTTTCAATTTTCTCAAAAACTAAAAGACATAAAAACATATAGTTTTCAGTTTTTGTTCAAAACCAAATAAGAGCAATAAATTCTGAAATAAAAACAATGGTAGATAATCTTGAAGTATTGAAAAATTACACTATAAACCTTTTTTTAACTTTTTTTACTCAAATTTTGAGTTTAATATTAAATTTTTCAAAAACTACACATAGTTTTGAATTGCTTTAAAAACTGGCTAATAGAGCAGAATGTTGGCTTTAAAAAAATGTATGAAACTTAATTGTAAGTATTACCGTTATTTTTTAATTATTTTTTTCCATTCTAAATAGTAATTTTTTAAAATTGTCCCTCCCGCCTAAACGGGGGGAGATAGACCCCCCTCCCATAGTAAAAAATGTTTGTTTTTAAATGTTCTTACGAAATCCGTTATAATATCTTGTCGCCTGAGTTATCGTACTCTCGCCAATGATTTTGATAAATTATCATACAAAATATTAAATCAGATATTGTTCAGTTGTTTTCGCAACACTTCATGCCTTTTTAATCAACATTTATCTAGACATCTAGTCCAAGGCCATAACCGTAATAATAAAAATAATTAATGACAGTGCAAGTTCGAACTACAAACGTAAAAAGTTAGGAGAACTTATACATATGTAGCTATTTCAAATTCAAACTCTTTATAGAAAAATATTTTTTAAAATTTACACTAAAATACTTTTTAATATTTTCAAGAAAATCAAGAATTAAAAATAAAATTAAAGAAAGAAATGGAAATGTGTACTTAAAAAAAAAAAACTTAAATAATAAAAATAATATAATTTATCAAAAAATTACTTCAATAAAACTTTTTAATCTGTTTTCAAATGATATTTTTTAGAAATGTAATTAATTATGTAGTATTTTTATAATTCTTTGTTATAATTTTTGATAAAAAAAACCTTACCAAATGTTGATACAAATATTTTGGATAGTACAAAAAATTAAAATTTCAGTCCATATCTTCTTCAGTACTTAATTTATTACTTAAATAAAATAATAAAAGAATCAATTTTTAAGTGCTGGAAAGTTTTAATCAATACTTTTAGTGTTTTTAGCGAAATGAAATTGATGATCTAAAATCTTAAGAATAATACGTATATTTAGCGGCGGCTGCGTAGCGACGAACTTATCAACTCGCACTCAAATGAGTACAAACGCGACACAAAAGAGAGAACAGACGAAGCTGTAACCGCGGCTGCTCAGCTGGGCTGGGTTCTTTTGGAAGAATTATTTTTATAAATTGTAACAATGTTGATCGATTTATAAAATCAATCAAAGTGCTACAATTTGGAAATACAGTATTCCCCGCTTAATTGCACTGACCATTTTGTCAGATTTTTCGGTCAAATAGCGAAACCCCCCTTAATTGACATATCTGTTCAATTAAGCGAAACCCGTATAATTGCACAAGTAGGTCAACTAAAAAATAAAATATTCATCCCAGAAATTTACTCTATAAACATTTCAGTGTCAACTTAATTTCGGCGTGTGTTAGTTTGCCATAACATGATATGTTATGTCATCAAATGCCAAATAAGCATTGAAATCTGCATTGTCCTCAAGAGCGTTATCTATGACCACGAGATCATTTTCCGGCTACTCTTCTTCTTGGATGAAGCCTGCCTTTAAATAAAGAACTTGCAAATGTAAGTTTAGTAGTAAAATATTTCAAATATTACCTTTCTAAAACAATTTCGTATAGTAGAAGGTGTTATAAGCCACAAACAATGTTTGCTTATGTGCATTGCTTGCAAAGATGTGATCGACTTCGAAAATTCTTCGATAGTCTTGCCACGTTCGATGGCTGTAATTTGTTTCCTTATTATATTTCGCTGATAGTAAGCTTTGAAACAATGAATAATGCCTTGGGGCTGAATGATGGACGTTGTATTTGTGGGTACGAACTGCACGTTTATATTTTTTAAATCGTCCAACTTCTTATGACAGGCAGCATTGTCGGCAAAAAGAATTATTTGTTTGTTCTCAATTATCATTTCTTCGTCAAATTTAAATAAAATTTGGTCCCATAAATTTTGGGTCATCCATGCCTTTTTGTTGGAGAAATATTGCAAAGGTACAACCTTATTTTTTAAACAACTTGGCGTTTTGGTTTTTCCAATCACAATCATTTTTTGCCCGTCCAATTATCCGAAAAATGTCCACGTATTTAGAATTTCTGCTGCATATTTTTAAGATCAATTAAGCGAGTAATTCAACTAAGCGGGGTTCAATTAACCGTCTAAAAAGCTTTGCTACTAATACGGGAAATTTTCGAAGCCAATTTTTTCGATCAATTAAGCGGGATGTTCAATTAAGCGAGGTGCAACTAAGCGGGGATTACTGTACGCTATTGTAAGTACCTACAGTGGGGTACGTTGCAATAAAAATGGGCGCTAGGAATTTTTTTAAAACCGAAAAAGAAAATTCCAAAACTCTTTGTTTTGAGTGAAGCAAAAATTAAAAGATAACACAACGAACGTTTGTTTTTTTTTAAATTTAAAATTTATTCTTTGGGAAACCGTGGAATTGAAGATCCCTGGACTAAAACCCAAAATGTTTTCGAAATATAAGTTAAAATTACAATGAATTGAAATAATAGTGAAAAGCAAATAGTAAACGAAAATGGCAAAAGAACATGGGTTTTTAACACCGGACGCGTCCCGAGATATACATATATGTATATGTGAAATTAACAAAAGAACAAAAGAACAAAGAGCAAAAGAAACAAACTACTTATCTTTCTCTTTTTTTTCTCCTTCCTATTTTTCTTCTTATTCCCGATCCTCACACCTCTTCAGTTGACTCAAAACAAAATTAATTGTTGCAAAGTTTTGGGCGAATGAAAAGGTAGTGGTTGATTTTTCAAATTATTTTTTTTATCATCTTATTACAGTAGTTAGCATCAATTTGTTTTAATGATAGAAGTTACCAATCACTTTGAAACCCCAGTTTTCTTGAGTTTAAATAAAATACAAATACAATTGAGTATTTTAACACCAAGAAACTTTAAATGTTCCATGTTTAACGACACCATTTATGTGCTGCTATAAGAAGATAACTTTTTTTTAACCAAATATCATAGAAATATATCTTAAAAACCGCTTTAAGAAGGATATAGAGTTAAGCCTAAGAAACATTATATAAGTTTTAAAAATGTTATAGGTATTGTACTAATGTTATGATTATAAATTCCATATTGCCCGTTTATCTTAACAATATGCAGTTTTTCAGTAAATTTGCGGACTGAACCGCTCTTAATAAAAAAGTTCTTCCACTTTTTTCGAAAATAAATTTTCTATCTGCAGATCAATGCCACAAACATGTTGCTATTTAAATTTCAATCTTAGTCGGCTGCATATAATGAGTCCTATATAATCAAACATTCCATTTTAAGACACCAAAGTTGTTGCGACAAAATATTTGTGTTCGCTTAAACGCACCACTTCGTGAGCACGCTTTAAAAATAAAATAAATCCTGTTTTGATTATCTCTGCCACCCAAGCGGGACACTGCAACAGTAGTCAAAGTGACTTCAAATCTAAATCGGACGACTTTTGTAACGAGGAACGACGACAACGCAACGCAACACAACGTCCGCGTCCGTCCATCCGAACCGTATAGATACCTGTGTATAAATACGACCACACTAGAAAAAAGTCACAACTTCTAGAGCGATATCGGATAACCGAATTGGTGTTCAATATGTTCTTCGACATGGTGCTTATGAAACCGGAATCAAGTGTCGAATTGCAGCATAAAGGCGAGGCGTGGCCCCAAAAGCTATCTCTTTACTTCTGTTCCGCATTATGATCATCGAAATTGTCCGCTCCCAGTGCCAATTTCAAAGATCACCACTTAAGCAAGAGCGCCAACAATAATAGCGCCAACAACAGAAACAGTATAAGAACAACAACAACAATCAACCCACAACCCAGGCCAGGCCAGAAATGCACTCCAATTATGTAGTCCGGTGTTGAATTACACGATCACAGATCACAGTGGCTTGGCCCCGAAAAAATAAAAGTTTCTGCCTCCTGACAACGCCAATTGCGAGTGCCTTGCAACCAGCAAAATATTGGCAAAGGTGCTCCTGCGGGCATTCTAGATCTAGAGTCAGTTGACGACGAGAAACGAGAAACCAAAAACGAACCTAAACACTGCGATGCGATGCGATGGCTGGCTGGCTGCTGTGGTGCAATCTTGTACATCCTTAGCGCGGAAGCGCAATCAATGCTTACTCCATCTCATTTCATCTGAGCTGAGTTGAGCGCGAATATGGGCGCATGAGGTGGAACGTGGAACACGCCAGCATTGAGATCCTCAAGCAAATTCGAATTAGATCGTGATTTGGAGCGGACCATCATGAAGCCAAGCCAGGCCAGGCCAGGGCAACAGAGCGGTTCCGCAGTGCAGCAGAGCATCAGAATCATTTTGCTTTGATCTCGTTTTGTGGAGGCCGGCAATTCGGCATTCGGGTTGGGTGTATGGTATGTTCGAGTATACCTACAGCTTGATGGCGTTCGAGTCGGGCGGGGGTCTGTGTTCCGTGTGTGCAAGAAAATTAGTTTCCTACAAAACTAATCAAGTGCATCGATGATGATGATGGTGATGATGACCATGATGCAAGAGCCACGACGACTACGACGACCAAGAAGACGACGACTGCGAACAACAAAAATCCCTCGACTCCTCTATGTATGATAGCTTTGGTTAGCTTGACTTAGAGAATCGTTGAGGTCGACGACGACGACGACTACGACGAAAACAACACAAGATAAGGAGAGGCCTTTTTCCGATCCGAGAGCGAACAGCGAGCAGTGAGCCTTGTGCCTCGATGGAGGTGCAATTCGTGAAGTAATTACTATAATTACCTTTGAGGTATAGATTTAGCAAAACGATGGTCGTTGTTTTGGTCGAAGGCTCAAGCTCAGGCTCAGACTCAGACTGAGGCTCATGGTCTTCGCCTTCGTTTTTGAATTAGAGGGGTTGGACAAATGTTGTTGTTTTATTTTATTTTGTTTTTTTTTCCAATCTAAGACTTTCTTGGCATGATGGCTCCTCCATAATTTGTGCATCTCGTTTAAATTGTTTTCAAGGTTTTAGGCAGGCATTTGTTTCAGCCATCCAGTCAATCCGAAGGCTTTTTTGTTTTGTGAGCACGCATGGCGGAATTGTAGGTATCATGATGATGGTGAGGACTGTTCTGATGGTGGAGTAAAATGGGTCTTTGAATTTTCAATTCGTATTCCGAGTGAGGAGAAGGAGATGGGAAACTTCTTGTTCTTACGTAAAGTTTTTGTTGATAGTGAAACGTTATACATTATATTCTTTGAGGGCAAATAATAAACATTATATTTTTCAACGAATCATGTTGAAGAGAAGGTTCGATGGCAAAATATCAGATGCATTGAATTTGATTGGCCCCAGAAAGTGATAGCTTGATTTATAATTGTATCGAATATAAAAAAGACAACATTTTATTTGAATGCTTCCGGTGAATGACAAATTATTGTATTTATTTTAATTTTGTAAAAAAATATCTTGAGTTTAGCCGAAGTTGAAAAAATCCGTTGAACTCATTAAAATTTAATTAATTTCCCAGCCAGCAGCGTTGAAAACTTAATCGAATCAACGAAATGGTTTTCTTAAGAAATGTTCGACGCCTTCGGTTTTCTACATCAGATATCGAAAATTTTTCAAACACTTAAGGGGATATTACTACCCTTATTATGTAAAGACACAGTGTGAGCACTAGGAAGAGGAGACAGAAGTTGAAAGGAGGTGTCGGTGCACATTGGTTTTGAATTTCTGAATATTGTAATGGCTGGGAAAAACAGAGTTTGGTAAGGCATTCCACATTCGCGTAGTACGGCTAAAGAACGAATCTCTGTACTTGACAGTACGACCTACAGTACGGGCTCGAGGGTATACTGATGAGCATTCCTAGAAACGCGAGTATTACGGTTGAACTATTTAAGGGGAGGAATGCAACTGGCTATTTCTCTTGAGCATAAACCGTTAAAATAACGGTAAAAAAGCGTGAGACAAGAAACATTACGACGATGTTCAAGCGACGTAAATGATCCTATGATGGTGTTATCACCGATTAATTTAAATGCTCTACGTTCAATGCTGTCCAAGAAGCTTAAGTAGGTTGCAGGTGCACCAGCCCAGATATGGGAGTTATACTCAAACTTTGGACGTATATAAGTTTTGTAGATAACAGCCAGCTCAGAGGGCGAGAAAAACTTCTTGCATCGCCTTAGAAAACCCAAACATCTTGCGGCATTTTTAGCGACATCGCGTATGTGGTCGTTCCACAAAAGGTGGTTGGTGATACACATACCGAGAATATCGAGATGTTCAGTCTCCTCGATGCAAGCGCCATCCATGGATAATGGCAAGGGGGGAGTATCTCGCTTTAACGATACAAGACAGCATTGCGTTTTCGAAGCATTAAATTCCACGCGGTTTTTTAATCCCCATTAAACAATGCTGTTTAGGTCGGAGTTTAATGAGCATATTTTGTCGTTGCAGTTCCACATCCGAAGAAGAGGGATGTGATTCTGAAAACGAATATGAAAAGCTAAGAGTACTATCGTCAGCGAAACAATGTATTAGATTAGAAGTTGCAGACAGGAGATCATTAATAAAAATGAGAAAGAGTGTTGGAGATAGAACAGAGCCCTGGGGCACACCAGCATTTATTATGTAGTTTTCAGACTTGAACCCATCCAATACTACTTGTATTGAACGATCCGAAAGGTAATTACTAATCCAATGAAGCAGGGATTCATGAAAACCGAAACCACGCATTTTCGATAAGAGAGCCTGATGCCAAACCCTATCAAATGCTTTTGAAATATCAAGTGCAATAATCTTCCTTTCTCCAAAACGATGTAAAGATTTGCTCCACTGTTCGGTGAGATGAACCATGAGATCACCAGTGGACCTATTGCTGCGAAAGCCGTACTGCCGGTCATTAAGAAGCTTTCGGTCTTCGAGATATTTCTTAAGCTGATAATTTACCAACGTTTCCATGACCTTGGAAAGAAGGGACGTAAGTGCAATCGGTCGATAATTAGAGGGTGCGGGAGATTCGCCTTTTTTGGGAATAGGCTGGACAAATGCAGTTTTCCATCCGCTCGGAACGAGACCAGAGGAGTAGGACAGATGAAAAAGCTTACGCAGTGGTTTTGCCAGCGTTGAAGAACACCTCTTCAGAACAATAGCGGGGATACCATCCGGACCAGTGGATTTATGTGTATTAAGATCTTTTAGGACTCTCGCCACAGTACGAGTGCGAAAAAAGATTGGCCCCATAGAATCAATAACGCGCTCGATGACAGGCGGAGGCATAACACTCACTGGCAGTGTTGAGTTGGCGCTGAACTGCCTAGCGAAGAGATTAGCTTTCTCTAAAGAACTTACAAATGGAGTGTCATTGACAACGAGCGTAGGAACCGAGGAAAAGGAAGAAATCCTCATGTTTTTTACAAATGACCAAAAATGTTTACTGCCTTTGGGACACTGCACTACTGCAGTATTTTTTGCCGTAATTTTTGGTCATGTAAAAATTTGGTCCGTCGAATATGGGCGTTGCAGGCCTTCCTGGCTTGCTTGAACTTATTCCGGTTTTCCTCAGTTGGATTGACTTTAAAACAACGGAAACTTGCCTTCTTGACCCTAATAACCTCTTTACAGCTTGCATCGAACCATGCGTTTTCCTTAGGTCTGATGCTTTTAACCCTATTCGGGATAAAAGTTCTCATTCCCAGGAGAATCAAACTTGTGATCATATCTGCGCTGGCGTCAACGTCACTATCGAGGAAGCATAGTGACCAGTTAAAGATCCTAAAATAATTATTGGGACCGTCCCAGTTGGCTTTCTCGTATTGCCAAACGGTTCTCCTAGGAGCTCTGGCCCGAATGTTTAAGCCATGAAGAATTGTGTACATTGAAATCGCCCGTAGCAACGATTTCAGTGCGAGGATAGGACGAAACAATTCTTTGGATGGAATCAGACAAAGCATCAAATTCACGAGAAGTTGATACTCTGTCTAGATTAGGGCTTCGATAAAGAAAACAATAATGAGTGATTTGCTTATTTAGGGAAAATTTAATTCACATATAATTAAAAAAGGAATTGGTGCAAATACCATATTGTGGTAAGAGCTGATAAGCAACATCACCCCTAATGTAGATGGCGAGACCATGGTGGGAAAAGAATAAAGGCACCAAGCTATACCCATGAATAAAAAAATTCAGCAGGATCGGAATCCTCACCTACTTGGGTTTCACTCAATGGCAATACAGCTGGCCTGTTTAAAACAGTGTGGGAGTACGCCGAAAGAAAATTCCTTTGGATTAAACTACGATTTTGTACGTTATTAATTATCAATTGATAGTTTTCTGAAACGAAATGTTATTCCTTTTTATTTGTTTTAACTTTATATATTTATTTCGAATTGGCATAAGTAACTTGAAAAAAACCTGGATTTTTAAGATTAATGCCACTAACAATTAGAGACTTCCCAAGGGATTTATTTATCGATATTGCGAGGGCTATAGCCGTACTGGAAACCATTTAAAATAGAATGTCATGTCATTCGGAATCAAAGGAATCCGTGGAATCAAAACGTCTTCGCATTTGTACTTCCCTTTCAAAATTTCCGCTTCGATGACGTTGTTTATTAATGGTTTCACCGCAAGTCATGTGGTTTATATTCCGCAACATAATGATTACAATTCGATCTTTAGTTGCAGATTATTAGGTGGCAATCCAGGCAATTCCATCGAATCTGAAAATTCATTTCGTTGATATTAACGTTCTTTTCTGTCAATATAACTCCTTAGCTCAAACATACATGATTTTTGTAATATTGAGCAATGCTTCGGAAAACGTTCTCGATGTGTCTTTGTTTCAGTAAAATTAGAAAAATTGGTTGGTGATGTATCCCGACTATGAGTCAACAGATATTTTGCCATTCCAATACCGAGCAATTGTTTGGTAAAAGCTTCTCCAGATTGCTCGTTCTGCAATTCCACTTGCAAATGTTTATATTTAAACAGCATCCATCCCAAACTGTTAATTGGAACACTTTGGCTACCGTAGAATTTCTCGAAAGGTTGTTGTTCAACGGAAATTTACATTCGGAATGAGCTATTCGACCGCCTTTCAATAACCTAGCTACAAAACCTGACAAAGCTAGTTCAAGTGCGATACCATTTTACGAAAAATCGATGATATCAAAAACGTTTACGACCTTTGAGTCCAAAATTGTTCGTTAAGCGTCGCGTCGATGTACAGCTGATTCAACATTTGTTCCATGTCTTCTGGTGTTTCATATGTTTATTCCAAATCTTTGGGTCCAGTTAATCTTGCGAAAAATGTCTTTGATTAGAAATGAGGTCTCCTTGTCGAACTTCTGTTCGTATGATGAATTCTCTATCGATGTTGTCCTTTTTTACGTTATGCTTTAGACAAAAGTTTATAAATCGTCTATACTAAGCTGATAGGTTTGTATAGTTGTTTATGTCTTCTTTGTCTTCTTTTTTGTTTAGCAATATAATGATAAGGTGATTCCATTGTCTTAGTGTTTTTTGAGTTCTTATGATGTCATTAAAAGGCTTGGTTAGTATTGAGGTAAGTGATTCTTTCCAGAATTTAAGAATCTGCTTCTATATCGCCAACTTCTTCTCTTTTTTCGTCGCCCAAGCTGTCAATAATGTTAATATCTCTTTCGTTGAAAACTATCGAACCGTCACTAATATTGTTTTAGAATAGAAGTAATTTAATATGGTAGTTTAGTATTCTTAAATGTTATAATTTTCCGCGCAATTTTTTTAATAGCATACTTCTTAAAAGCATGAAATAATTGTGCTATTTGCTTACTCGAAATCAGCCAAAAGTTTTAATGCAGCGTGAATTTCGAAATCGATTTCTTACTCGTGTCGCGCCAAATTCAAAAACATTACAGCGCTTAGCTTTTAGACTCGAATAGGCTTAAGCTACAATAGATCATGGGCGTGTCCGCCGCCGGGCTGGTCGTTTAGCTGAGAATATTATGGCGGTGGCTGCAAATGTCACCGAAAACAAAGAAACATCAACCACAAGAAGGTCTAAGAAATTTAGCATCACCAGACGGACCCCGCAGCGTGTCCGTCTGGTGCTTTAGTCAATGTCCCAACAAAGCGCTTTGGTCAATGCTTCCTATCGTTCAGTCGTGTGTGAAGTATCATCAAGTCCTCTTCAATCTTAACAACGAAGAGGACGATTTCATCATGAGCGACGACGCACGAGGCGGTTAAATCAGTAAACAAAACTTTAGGGCACTGAAAATCCGCAATTGATGCACGAAGAGCGTTCATGCAGGAGGGGTGAATGTACCGTTTTTTTTTTTTTGAGGATGCCATCGGCAATATGTTTACTGTTACTAGGGAAAGCTACCATGACCCTGTAGTGTTTCCTAGTAACACTAAACGACTTTTGACTTGAAGGAAGCTTTTCCTAGTTGAGTAGGTAATTTACCGATATAGGTAGTAATTCATGGCCAGAAAGATAGCCTGATTTAACCATCAAGCACTTTTTTATTCAATTCAATTTATTTTGCATTCATTTTACTTATATCTAATTAACAAATATAAAATTATATAATTAAATGATGGAAACAGAATACAATAAAATCAATCTATAACTATAAAGTTAGTGTTGATTGATCTAACATATAATTTTTAACTGAGAATAACTGACATGGGGTACTATCAGCTTTTCATAAGTTTTTTTTAATTTTTATTCAGTATACCTAATGAAAAATAATTTATTATTTTATTATAATTTAGTATTTTGTAGGAACCGAGAAGAATCTTTGTTGTGTGTGTATTTATATGTATATGTATATTATTACTTTCTAGGAAGTAACTGTAAATAGTAACTCAACATCATTAAGGTCAATAGTAAAAAGCCATGATCTGACGCTTTTAAGAAATAAGTTAAAATTATTATTAATTCTGATAGATAAGGGAAGCTTATTGAACAGTTTGGCGGAGGTGGTAAGATAAAAGTTTGTGAAAAGTGATATACGTGCAAACGGAACATTGAAGAGTGCTTAATTATTTACTCGTAAGTTATATACGGACGAATTTCTAGTTGGTACATTGCCGCTTTGTATAAAGAATTCTCTCAGAACTTTGAAAACATAAAGATGTCTAAGAGGCAGGATGCGCAGATCACAAAAAAGAGGCCAGCTATGTATGTGTGAATCGATTTCTACCGCTTATGATTCGTACGATATGTTTTTGAGCAACCAAGAGGGACTCAAAAGTGTTCATGTAAATGCCTCCCCAATTAACTATACCGTATTTCAGTTTTGAGTTAACAAGTCCGTAATAAATCATTGACAAAACACTACGTGAACAGTAAGGTTTTAAAAGATACATCTTTCGAGTTACTAAAGTCAAGTAGGTTCTTACTGTTTCAATATGACACTTCCAGTTCAGTTTTTTGTCGATGTGTACCCCTAAATATTTAAATGAATCAACAGAATTAATTTTAAAACAGGTTTTCGAGCAAAGATTAGAACCTTTGAAATTATCTCTTCCACAAATATGTAGCGGTAAACTAAATTTTTTACAATCGTATGAATGATAGGAAACTTCGTAGTCATCAAAAGTGTATCCTGATGTCTCAAAATGCATCATTTTAGTTTTTTTACTCATTATAAGTTTGTGAGCTGCAAACCAGATTCTGAGCATTTGAAGGTCCTCATTCATCCTAACTATACATTCGAAAGGTGTTTTTTTTTCGCATAAGTGAAAGCGATAGCATCAGCAGAAGCTATTGGATTACCATTAAACCTTTGCTGAAATAGGGAGTTCATATAAATAAGAAATAATAATGGCCCAAGAACAGATCCCTGTGGAACTCCATTCTTTATAAGAACCGATGTACTAAAAACTCCATTTACACGAACCTTTTGCTCTCTGCCTACCAAATAAGATTTAAACCACTCATACCCTAAACCCCGCATTATAAAGTTTGACTAATAGCAAATCATTGTCTACCATGTCGAACGATTTGGTCATATCAATGAAAAGTGAAAAGTATAAGTTACAGCATACTTTTAGAATAGCATCTTCAGTGGATTTACCGGATCTAAATTCAAACTGGTCGGATGATAAATGGCAATTTTTTTCTAAAAATGAAAGCATTCGCACTTTTATTAATTTTTCAAAAAGCTTTGAAATGTAGAAAGTAACGAGATTGGTCTGTAGTCACTAATATTTTTTCTATTACCTTTTTTAAATAGTGGAATTACTTCAGCACATTTTAACAACTTCGGAAATATACCACTCTCAACACTAATATTAAAAATAAAACTCAAAATATCAACAATTTCCTATGCAATTTCTTTTAAAAATTTTCCAGAAATACCATCACTGGTGCAAGAATTTGTATTTTTCAGGCAACTTATAATTTTTTAAAACCTCTGCTGGCGTTATAGCTTGGAAACAGAAGCTATTTACTTGCATTCTATCTTCTTTTAAGTTTGGTAAAATATTACAATTGCAACTGTTGTTAATTGGAAAAGATAGTTTTAAGCTATCCGAAATATTAACAAAAAAATCGTTAAAACTATTAGCTATTTCGCTGTTATCATTAAATATGTTGTTGTTTATTAAAACATTGTTAATTTCATTGCTTTTTGGCTGTTTTCCTAGTAAGTTATTGACAACTTCCCATTCCATCTTGACATTACCCTTAAAACGATTAAAACGGTTAGTAAAGTAGGAATTACGGACATCATCTACCATTCTATTAGTGTGTTTGCATAGTTTTTTATAATATTTTTTTAAGCCTATATTTTGTGGATGCTTACTACATTTGATAGCAAGTTTTTTCTTCTTATCTATATTAATTTTAATAAATGAGGTGTCATCCAGACTTTTAACATTTTTTGTGTGTGTCCAAAAGAAACAAATTGAGAAGAATCTTTGATGTGTTTATCTAAAACTGAGTTAAATAAATAAAAATCTTTAGTAGGTTCACATTCAAAGTAAACTTCTTCCCAAAATTCATACCTTAACTTTTCCCGAAGTATACAAAAGTCCGTCCGAACTTTTTCTTTTCTTGTTATAAGGATTTGATTATCCGAGCTATGTTTGCACATATACATATAAAGCACAAAAATGGTGGTCCGTTATTTTGTAATCGGATACATAACATTTAAAAAATTTTATAAATACTCAATTCATTCTCAATTATTTGGTGCTACTTAAAATTTTGCGCTTGTGTCGACATCAATGCGAACTTTTATCATCGAAAATTTTAAAAAACGTTGTGCAAAATTCGATAAGATGGGCACAAATGTGTATCACTACTAATGATAAATATACATACTGAAAAAGAAGTTATTATATTTTTAAAATCACACTTAATAATATTTGAAATAACGTTTTGTAAGTTCTAAAATTTAGTTTAATTTGTATTACAAGAAAATGTTTAGAAACTCAAGTAATATGAATTTCATTTCAAAGTCAAAAAACACTTAAGTTTCGAGTGTAACTCCTATGAATCTAGAATTTAGTTATAAAACAATATTTGCAATTGTGGTTTACGTTTTTTTGAATGTCTGCACTTAAAGAGTGGGAATTACTGAGCCTGTTAAAGCGTTCCACATTCGTCTAGTACGGCTAAAGAAAGAATCCCTATATTAACAGTGCGTACGAAATTAAGCTCAAGGGTTAACTAAAATGGATTCAATATCAATAACAAGACCATAAGGAAGACGAGATTTAATTATGCGAGACCGAAACGATAGCGAGAAGATTTAGAAGAGAACGTGGCAAGCTAAAGATTCGTTGAGTATTATCATATGATCAGTCTTAGATGGAATTTGAAGGCTATTATATGGTTCGTAACTTTTGTTAAGGCCTGTAACTTACAAAAATAAAGCAAGACAAGTTTTAATAGAGTTGAATCGCACGATTTTTATGGTCATTAGTGTGTGTTCTTTGATACGCAAAGTCGACGTTCTATTGAAATCTCATGTCATTTGTGACCATCTCATGCTCATCTAATAAAGGATATAAGGAGTTAGTTAGTTGGCTTATAGTGTATTTCCGACGTAGTTTTCCAGAACATCCACATTAAACACCTCATTTTTTTTAATGTATTAGACTCTCTTTGACCTTATGTCCTTTGGCTTTATTGCGATGATATTTTTATGAAAGTTCAGTTTCCTTTCCAACTACTCCAGGGTGGATTCAGAGAATATTCGTCGTTGTTTAAGTTCATTAACCTTAATAGTAACGTTGAAATGTTGGCAAGCTTAAGAATGCAAAAGACCGTAAGTCTTGTAAAAGAAATCAGCTGCACATTCTTATGAACTGCAACGCTATTTTTAGTAGATCTTCTGTGTCATCTACGTTTGGGATCTGATTGGTCATCTACAGAATAAGAGCGGATAAAAGTGTTTGGAACACAGCACAAATGTTGATAAGGCAATTTCTAATTTCTAAGTGTCGTTGAGCATGGATGGATATGTGCCAAACATTTCACAGATGTTGCCTTATTGGTTTTAATAACTGTCAAATTTCGCAAAAACCCTTTTGAATATTGTCAATAAAAAACTCCGTAAAAATATTGTAACAAAAGTATCGTGTTTAATAATTATAATCCTCTTTCTCTAAGCAACCCTCACTTTAAAAGCCCAAAATTATCTTGTCGGAATTGGTGATAAAAATAACACAAAACTTAACTCCTTGAGTCTTAAGTTTTCATCCTTCGACACCTAGAAAACGTGTCACATCAAATCCCTGACTTTTGTTTTCCGGAAGTCCTTAAGAAACAAAACTTACTTACAAAACAAGAAATCATAACAACATCTTCTAATCGGTTTCCTTTCCTCAACTCGTTGTTTTGTCTTCGTCTTCGTCTTCGTCTTCATTGTCATTTCTGTAATGATAACAAAAGAATCTACTCCTCCAAACGAAGAAGCCCTCATCTTTTCCCGCTTCGAACATCAAAACAAGAGAACTCCCACTGTGCGAGCCAACCATCACCATCACCATCAACATTACCATCGGTATCAGCATCAACATCATCTTTCCGGCTGGGCTGCCTAATCTCAATGACCACTTTGGGGAAAACTTTAACTCATATCCGGTGATAGAGGAATTAGCTTCCAGATCCGCCAGTATTGTTCCGTATTTCGTATTTCATACGTCTTAGCCTTATACCGAGGTCTCTCATGATGTTTTCCCGAACTCGAAACATTAAGAAGTGAAAAGTCTAGAGATGATATCATTTCGGATTTCGTATAAATATTGATGATGACCGTTTTTGTTTTGTCTCCGGAGTGCGGTGGGGTAATAGTGTGTGTGTGTATGACTGTTACTGTTACTGCGAGCGATACTAACACTTGTTGGTTTTTGGTGGTAAATTTTCGATTCGAAGCGTTTTCGATCCCATTTCGTGTGGTTTTCGGGTCGAAGGATATCTATAGGCGCTGCTAGCGAGATGGTACTGGGAATTCAGTTCACGCCATTGAAATCCAGTCAAGCGGTAATACGAAGTAATTCCACTCTTCCACTTCGTTGGAGCTACTGTTTTTCCTTACTCTCTCTCTTCCCTTCACTACACTTCAAAACTACAAGAGAACAAGAGTTGAGTAGTTGTTTAGAGGAATGTTAATGGCGGTACGGTGCGGTGCGGTGCGGTAAGGTATCGATAGTGGTGATGGTGTGGTATAATGCGGGACACAACAAGTCTAACGTGATAGGATTCGATGAGTGGCAAGGATAATTTGGAGTTTTTAGTGCGTGAAGCGATGAATTTTTAATTGGGATTTTGGTGATGAATAATATTTGAATATCCCCACCTAAGGGTTCGTTTAGTTGGTTTCTTCTCGTCCTTTTCGTCCTTCGAGATTCGACTTCGATTTAATTAAAAAAAAAAATATAAACGCAACCGAAACAAAGGAAGAAAAAATAACTAAAAGAACAAAAAAGGAGCACAACAAGCATCTCGCAGACAATTTACTTTGGTATGATGGTGAAATTGGAAAAGTCCTTGTTTCGCATTGTTTTTCTTTCTCCATGAATAATTCAACGATGTTTGTTGTTTATATGCGTGTTCTGTCATTAAAGATGTCTTTCACAACCCCCCGCACCCGGTATACCCAACGCACCACCCCAACCCCAATCCCAACCCAATATCGCCATCAGCAGCAACCATATCAGCAACGTGCGTGTATATCGGGGTTTTCGTATCATGTAAATTGCTGCTAGCAAGCTCTGGAGGCTTGAGGCTGGAGGCTGCTGTAAGACAAGCTAAGGAAATGAATTATAGATATTCGTTTTGCTATTTTAAATCTCCATATACATAATAATGTATGTAGATATGTACGAGTTTGTTAAAATGAATGTATGCTACGTTACGCAGCGCTGGCAGGCAGGCAGGAGAGCCTCATCCGAAAAGGGATATCAGATAAACATGCGAATTTCGCACACTTATCATAGCTGCCGTTCCGTTTGCGCTGAGTGTATCCTTTTCTTTTTGCGTTTTGTCATCGGTTAGCAAATTTTCGCCGTCGCCCTCCGTCACCGACGCCACCGACGACGACGCCACCAAGGATGACAACGACAACAATGGCGACGTCGACGTCGACCAGAAATCCCATGAGAGATTCCAAAGAGCTGATAATTCATATGTGGGATTGGGATTGGGATTTGGATTGGGATTCTTCAGATGGAAGCGAAACGTTTCGTTTTTCCACCCAGAGCCCCGTTATACGTATCAAAACCCTCTTACCTATTTTTATTTTATTTTCTTTTTGAGAAAGATTCAAGTCGCTTGAGATGGGATGACACATGCAATGGGGTTGGGGGTGGTGTCTGATGGTGCGTTCGTTCCTTCGCCTTCGTTCACTTAGGCGGAAGGATTCGGTTTTGTTATATTTTTTTCCTTATTATCCGAATTGAGTTGAGTATATGGAAAAGAATTCGTTTTTATTTTACAAAAGATTTAGTTTTTATAAAATTTATGTCATTTTTGCTGTGCGTTTTTCTATAGGTAGTTATACGAGTATCTACCTTATACCTACAACATATCGAGGACAGTCGTTGGCCTGAGCATATATAGAGGTAGATATGTGAGCCTTCAATGATACGGGGATGATTATGATGAGTTTCCTGCTGCAGGAAAAGGCTTTTGTTGTTCATCGCATAACAATTTATGTGGGAAGTTTAAAATGTGTTTTTACATATTGTGTTGGGGTTAATTCTTCTTGCAATTTAAGTGTGATAAAGGATATATAACAATAATAATTATTGTGAGTCTTTTGGGTTATTTCATATGGAATTAATTAGAAAAGACTTTATTGCTGATGATTTGGAGAGGATTAGGGAGTAAATTCTTCGAAACAAAACATGAAAATTTACAATTTTTTTAACATACAAAAAGTACATATCGTATTTTCGTATATTAATAATACTCACTCATTACATTTCATTACCAGGACGTCTTTTTAGATTTAAACAAAAATGTGAAAGTGCTTCATTTATGCATTTAAGCGTTTTCTTAGTTTAAATTAAAACAAACAAGAATTTGAGAGATATCTTTGAATTTTGTATTGATTTGAAATGCATTGATTTGAAATATCATATATTTCATATGGCAGTCACTGCCGCAGGGAGATGCTGGGAGAAGGTACAACGTCGAAAGGCTACAATCGCAAGAGATCGCCAAAACCTTTTCCGACCGAGTTACAAGTAACTTCTCTCGAAGTTCTTTGCCGCCAACACAATGTATCGAAAACCAGTGGCAACATTGCCATGATGCCATGAGCCACCAACAAGGAACCCCTGGTTTAATGAAACATGTCGGCAGACAAATGCAGCCAACCGACAGGCACGCAAGAGCGGCACTGCATAGAAGGACGAGAGCTGCTCATGAGCTCTACGAACAGAAGAGGCGAGAGGAACACCGACTTCTCAGAAGGAAAAAGAGAGGGCATGAGAAGCGTGTGGTCGAAGATGTTGAGAGGTTTAAAAGCACAAATGAAGTTCGAAAGTTTTATGAACAGGTGAAACGAAATTCACAGGTACATAAACCGCTGTCAATGCTGAGGATATGGAAGGACCACTTTTGCAGACTGTATTACGGCGACGACGAACCGAATTCCGCTGTCAGGCAGGATGATCCATTCAACATAGACGACGAAAGCCAACAATCCCGTCCTCCCGACTTAGACGAAGTAAAGATTGCCATATCTAATCTGAAGTCTAACAAAGCCGCCGAAGCGCATGGCTTGAATGCCGAGCTCTTTAAAGCAGCTGGAGATAAGTTGGTTAGGAGCATGCATCAATTTATCTGTAATATATGGTCGGAAGAAAGCATGCCCGATGAATGGAATCTCAGTATTGTTTGCCCGATCCTGAACAAAGGAGACCCTCTAAACTGCACTAACTATATAGAGGAATTAGTCTATTTAACATCGCCTACAAAATCTTCTATGTCGTAATATGTGAACGTCTAAAGCCCATCGTCAACAACCTGATAGGTCCTTATCAATGTGGTTTTAGAGCAGGAAAGTCCGAAGTCGATCAAATATTCACATTACGGCAGATCCTGGAAAAAACCCAAGAACACCAAATCGACACCCACCATCTTTTCATTGATTTCAAGGGCGCATAAGACAGCATCTACAGGGACGAGCTGTATAGAGCCATGCCTAGTTTTGGCATCCCTGCCAAACTCGTCCGTTTGTGCAGAATGACCATGGAGAATTCACGCTGCTCCATAAAGGTTGGAAACAACTTAACAGGACCTTTCGATGTCAAAAAAGGTTTTAGACAAGGTGATGCACTGTCATGTGATTTTTTTAACATCGTACTTGAAAGAATAGTGTAAAGCTCACTCGTCAACACTAGAGGCACTATCTTTCAAAAGTCTGTCCAATTACTAGCATATGCTGATGACATTGACATAATGGGGCTTTTGTGAGTATTGAGGCAGAGGCGGCAAAAATTGTTTTAACGGTTAAAGAGGGCAAAACAAAGTACATGCTGTCGTCAAGAAAGGACCTACAACACCGACGTCTTGGTCAAAACGTCACCATCGACAGACGTAACTTTGAGGTAGTCAAGGACTTCGTCTACCTAGGCTCTTTTTTTTTAAAAAAACGCATAAAATTTGCAAAATCTCATCGATTCTTTATTTGAAACGTTAGATTGGTCCATGACATTTACTTTTTGAAGATAATTTCATTTAAATGTTGACCGCGGCTGCGTCTTAGGTGGTCCATTCGGAAAGTCCAATTTTGGGTAACTTTTTCGAGCATTTCGGCCGGAATAGCCGGAATTTCTTCGGAAATGTTGTCTTCCAAAGCTGGAATAGTTGCTGGCTTATTTGTGTAGACTTTAGACTTGACGTAGCCCCACAAAAAATAGTCTGAAGGCGTCAAATCGCATGATCTTGGTGGCCAACTTACCGGTCCATTCCTTGAGATGAATTGTTCTCCGAAGTTTTCCCTCAAAATGGCCATAGAATCGCGAGCTGTGTGGCATGTAGCGCCATCTTGTTGAAACCACATGTCAACCAAGTTCAGTTCTTCCATTTTTGGCAACAAAAAGTTTGTTAGCATTGAACGATAGCGATCGCCATTCACCGTAACGTTGCGTCCAACAGCATCTTTGAAAAAATACGGTCCAATGATTCCACCAGCCTACAAACCACACCAAACAGTGCATTTTTCGGGATGCATGGGCAGTTCTTGAACGGCTTCTGGTTGCTCTTCACTCCAAATGCGGCAATTTTGCTTATTTACGTAGCCATTCAACCAGAAATGAGCCTCATCGCTGAACAAAATTTGTCGGACGTAAAGCGCGAAACACATTTCGAACCGAACACTGATTTTGGTAATAAAATTCAATGATTTGCAAGCGTTGCTCGTTAGTAAGTCTATTCATGATGAAATGTCAAAGCATACTGAGCATCTTTCTCTTTGACACCATGTCTGAAATCCCGCGTGATCTGTCAAATACTAATGCATGAAAGTCCTAACCTCAAAAAAATCACCCATTATAAGGTGCAGAAGCATGGACTATATGACAAAAGCGGATGAAAGCACCTTGGGTCTTTTTGAGAGAAGAGTTCTTGGTGTGATCTACGGTCCTGTATGCATAGAAGGGGAGTGGAGGAGAAGATGGAACGACGAGCTGTACGGGCTGTACAGCGACGTAGACTTAGCAAGAACGGTAAAAGTCAAACTACTAAGATGGCTGGGTCACGTAGAGCGCATGGAAACCAATGCTCCGGCCCGGAAAGTCTTCGAATCCACACCCACAGGACAGCGCAGTAGAGGAAGACCGCAAATCAGGTGGCGCGCACAAGTGGAAGGTGACCTCACCCAACTCGGAGCGCGAAACTGGAGACATCTAGCTAGGGACCGAGCTAGATGGAGAAGTTTGTTGGGTGAGGCCTTAGTTCACACAGGACTGTAGCGCCACCTTAAGTATGTAAGTAAGTCACAGCGGCTCTTATAGTTCCTAAGCATTCGAAATATACAATTTCCCATGGTTCAAGTGCATTAATCAGACTTAATTTGACTGATGACGGCGTTTAATGGAGTAGTGTGAATGTGAAAGCAAGAAGACCTGCTTGTATACCAAACCTTACGGTACAGTACAAGTGACGTCGGATGGATTAAGCTCGCCTTCACCTAGATTGGACCGAGGCCGACTGGAATACTTGAAGAAATTACAAATCGATGTGATAGCTTGGCCTGCCATGAGCCCGGAGATGAATCTCCCATCGAACATATTTGGTATTGGGCTGAGAACTGCTCTGATCGAGGAGTGGAATTATTTAGACGACGCGATCGTAAAAATCTTATTCAAGTTAGGCCGAGGCGAATTAAGGCGTTGATATATGTTAAGGGAGGCAATACCCAATACTAAGTAAAGTCGTTTAAAAAAAGGAGGATGGGATGCGACCCACATTGACAACTCCCCATCCTGTCTGTCGATTTGTATTGCTTTAAACTTTAACAAAATATTCATAAGAGAGTGATAAATAATTTGAAGTCAATATTTTTCTTTATTCTTCTAATACTTGAGTCAAAAGCGGTTTCTTATCAGTTTCTTGTTATTTTTGTAGGTTTTCATGTTTTGTTAAAAAAGTCGTTAGGTAGTTGAATTTTTCTAAAAAAATAACTAAACAATACCAACAATATATTATGTATTGACACAATTTTAAAACCTATTTCTGTTAACGAGATTTTTATCCGAAAACCAATTCTTACCAATTTTAAGTAGCATTCCTTGAAAGTTTTTATTTCTTGTATAAAAAAATACAGTTTGGATTTTTACAAAAAAGAAAGAATGAAATAGATAGATAGATACGTCCCTAATAGCTGGAAAAAGGTTAAGGTAGTCTTTATCCCAAAAGCAGGGAAACCGACTCACTCGACCGCTCAGGATTATAGACCAATAAGTCTCTCTTCGTTTCTCCTTAAGACACTAGAGAGGATAATTGATCTACATGTTCGAGAACTTCTCAACGAAAACAACTTGTGCAACTACCAACACGCTTACCTTAAAGGTAAATCAGTGGAGACTGCTTTGCATGAAGTAGTTTCACATATTGAGAAAAGTCTTGAACAGAAAGAATATACCCTGGCAGCATTTCTTGATATCGAGGGTGCGTTTAATAACGTTAAAACGGAATCGATCAAGACTGCCTTAGTTGAAGTTGGGGTTGAATCTGTCATTGTCGATTGGATCTTCACCATGTTAAATGGCAGAATTATCAACTCTCAAATAGGAGTTAGTACTATTGAGAAAACAGTTACTAGAGGCACACCACAGGGAGGAGTCATCTCACCCCTGCTCTGGATCCTCGTAGTCAACAAAATTCTCACAAAGTTCAAAGATCAGGGCATTAAAATAGTAGCATATGCAGATGACATAGTGGTTTTGGTATCAGGCAAGTTTCTTACCATCATCGAAAACATTATGGAAAATGCATTAAAGGATTTATCTTCTTGGGCAACTAAGAACGGTCTCGGGGTCAACCCCACCAAGACAGAGCTAGTTTTGTTCACGAAGAAAAGGAAACTGGAGGGCTTCAACCCTCCCAAACTAAATGGCATTCCTCTAAAACCTTCTAAGGAAGCTAAATTTCTAGGAGTAATCCTTGACTCCAAGCTTACATGGAAGCGTAATACGGAGGAAAGAATGAAAAAAGCACTATGTGCATTCTACACATGCAAAAAGACCTTCGGTGTACGTTGGGGTATGCGACCGCAAGTCATCCAATGGATGTACACAGCGATAGTCAGACCCATTCTTACCTATGGATCTATTGTATGGTGGAAAGCGGTGGAAAAATCAAGCTATCTCAAGAACCTGAATAAGGTACAGAGACTAGCCTGTGTAGGAATAACAGGGGCTCAAAGATCCACACCACAAGCTGGATTGGAAATGATCTTGGACCTCCCGGCTCTGGATGAGTTCATAAAGTGCACGGCAGCCAAAACTGCAATTCGTTTAAGAGAACTGAGCTTTTGGAGGCACAGCACTTATGGCCACGGGTCAATCTTACAAAGATATGACACGATTCCAGGACTGAGAGAGACCACCGATTACATCCCCCCTTTACTGGATTTCGACAGGAAATTTTCTATTTTAATACCAGAAAGACAGGGTTGGGATCCTAATTCACTTATAAGTAAACAGGGTATCCCTTTCTACACTGATGGTTCAAAAATGGAATCAGGAACAGGTGCTGGAGTGTTTTGCCAATCTCTGAACATCAGAGCGTCATATACACTCCCGGCTGACTGTAGTGTCTTTCAGGCCGAGATCTTTGCCATTGCAAAAGCAGCTGAATTGGCACACCAAGAAAATCTAAGCTCTTCGGAGATTACTTTTTTCGTGGACAGCCAGGCTGCTATCAAAGCCTTAGCCAGTGAGACCATAAGATCAAAAGCAGTTTTAAACTGTAGGAAGAAATTAAACAAAATCTGCCACACTAACCAGGTAAAGCTCTGCTGGGTTCCCGGACATAGCAATATAGAAGGGAATGATATAGTAGATGAACTAGCCAGGAAAGGCTCAGAAGCAGACATAAGTAGTAGCGACCACTCAGTTGGGGGACCCCTCGTCCCGATTGGGGTACTCAAGAGGAAGATAGACCTTAAGCTAAAAGAGAAAATCAACATCTCCTGGAAATCCAGGGATGATTGTGTAATCTCTAGAAGTTTATGGCCTAACACAAATGAAAAGGAAACTCGGTATATTCTATCGCTGAGTAAAAAGAATATTAAAATCTTGACAGGTGTACTAACAGGTCATTGCGCCATTGGCACAATGGCTAACAGAATAGGTGCATTTGCACCCGATTTTTGTAGGAGCTGTCAGGATGAGGAGGAAATGGAAACCATTAAACACCTGCTCTGCGACTGTCCGAATCTCCAAACCAGCCGACTCCGTCATTTCGGAAACAGGTTTGTTGGAGAACTGGATGATCTAGCACAGGTTTCAATGGCAAGCATGAGGAAATTTATAGATAGCACAGGTTGGTTCGTTAACGAGTCAGTCTACGCTAATCGACAGATTTGAGGAGCATCGATGCTAAATTTTTACTTTTACAGGGGATCACAATGGACCAATAGGCCCCCGTGTACGCAACAGCTTCATGCTGTGCACACCCCTTGCAACCTAACCTAACCTAACCTAAGAATGAAATCATTTTGAAATCATTTATTTCATTTTTTAATCATTTATTTCGAGAATCGAACATCAATTTTTACCAATTTTGCATATATTTTTTGTAGATTTTAATTTTTATGAAAAAACTAACAGATGGATTCTTATAAAAATTTTATCGAATGTCGAAAATAATATTTTTTATAAAATGAAATTAGTTTGAAACCAATATAAAGTCGAAAATCAAATGTTTACCAAAGTTTTAATAATGATGTTTATAATATGTTCTTATTTATTGTACAAAAAAACTGTCAATTCTATGTTTCCCAAAATTTTACCAGATGTCAAAAACGTTATTCTTCGTTGCATAAAATTATTTTGGAGATAAAATAATTTTTTGTTCGTAAAATATTTAAGCTGGGAACTATTATTTTTTCGGTTTTTATGATTTATAAAAAAACAGTTAGTTGAATTTTTATCAGAATTTTTTACGATTGAACTACTGTATAGCCGTCAATTCGGAGCGTTGTGGTCACATTGAAACCGACTTTTGCCTGCTATTGAATAATATGCTTGGAGAATATTATGTGGTTTCAACAAGATGCTATACCACTCGAGCGAATATGGCTTTATTGCATGATACGCGTAATTTCTCGTCGTGGTGATATCAACTGGCCATTAAGATCATGCGATCTTTCACCACTGGACTTTTTTTTTCTGGGGCTACGCGAAAGATGCATCGGATAAGCTTAAAAACCAACATTCGTCAAGTTATGGCTGAGATACCGCCAACATTTGTCAAAAAGTCGTCGAAAATTACCTCAAATGAATCGATTCTTGCAACAATTCGCATGGAAGCCATTTAAATAATGCAGTGTTACGTTCAAACTTTATAATAAAAAAGAGATATCATGAAAACAAATATTTTATATGTGTTTTATTTACGTTTAATTGTTTGCGACATTTTTCGGGTTAACCAATTTGTTCATTTTTTTCAAAATTGCTTTTGTAAAAAAAGCACGCGCTCAAATTTTTTGAGAGTCCTTTCTGCGTCAATATCTGTATGAACAAATTTATTTGAAAGTGTTATCTTTACTGGTTCTTGAGATATGGACGGACGAACCTACGAACCTTGATATCTCAAGAAATTTCAAATTTTTCAATTCGTCAAATCGAACCGATTACAATAACTTCCTATGGGAAGTTAAAAAAACAATTTGATATCAAAATTTTGGATAAGTTTTGCTATTAGAAGGTTTTAGATCAAGCGTTTCCTTGGCTTAAATGACACAAAAACAAAAAAGAGGCTGGGATGCGACCCACACTGATAACTTCCCATCCCGTCTGTCGATTTGCCCGGCTTAAAAGTTTGTCTATATGTATCAATTTTGACTAAATTTGCGTACTATTTTTTGTAGATTTTATTTTTTTATGAAAAAATGAACTGTTGAATTTTTATAAAAAAATTACTGAATATCGAAAACAATATTTTCTGTGAAATAAAATAAGTTTGAAGCCAATATTTGTAATTTTTGAAAAGCTGTTTGAGTCGAAAGTAAATTTTTACCAAGTTTTAATATTGTTTTTTTATTTAGGTTTTTATTTTTTGTAAAAAAAACTGTCAATTCGATTTTTCTCAAAATTTTATCGAATGTTGAAAGAAATATTTCTTATAAGTTAAAATTAGTAAGAAGCTATTATCTCAAATTTTTGAAAAGATATTTGAGTCGAAAATCAATTTTTACCAACTTTTTTTAATTTTATTTTCGGTTTTTAATTTTTTGTAAAAAAAACTGTCAATACGATTTATTTCAAAATTTTACTGAATCTTGAGAACAATATTTTTTGAAAGATAAAAGTAGTTTAAAGCCAATAACTCAAAGTTTTGAAAAGATAATTGAGTCGAAAATTAATTTTTACCATCTTTTATAATTTTTTTTTTAGGTTTTTATTTTTTGTAAAAAAACTGTCAATTCGATTTTTTTCAAAATTTTTCCTTATGTTGAAAACAATAATATTACTAATAAGCTAAAATTAGGTAGAAGCCATTATCTCAAATTTTTAAAAAGATATTTGAGTCGAAAATCAATTTTTACCAACTTTTATTAATTTTTTTTTTAGGTTTTTATTTTTTGTGAAAAAACTGTCAATTAGATTTTTCTCAAAATTTTATCGAATGTTGAAAGAAATATTTCTTATAAGTTAAAATTAGTTAGAAGCTATTATCTCAAATTTTTGAAAAGATATTTGAGTCGAAAATCAATTTTTACCAACTTTTTTTAATTTTATTTTCGGTTTTTAAACTTTTGTAAAAAAAACTGTCAATACGATTTATTTCAAAATTTTACTGAATCTTGAGAACAATATTTTTTGAAAGATAAAAGTAGTTTAAAGCCAATAACTCAAAGTTTTGAAAAGATATTTGAGTCGAAAAGCAATTTTTACCATCTTTTATATTTTTTTTTTTAGGTTTTTATTTTTTGTAAAAAAAATGTCAATTCGATTTTTCTCAAAATTGTTCCTAATGTTCAAAACAATAATATTTCTCATAAGCTAAAATTAGTTAGAAACCATTATCTCAAATTTTTAAAAAGATATTTGAGTCGAAAATCAATTTTTACCAACTTTTATTAATTTTTTTTTTTAGGTTTTTATTTTTTGTGAAAAAACTGTCAATTAGATTTTTCTCAAAATTTTATCAGATATCAAAAACATTATTCTTCATTGCACAAAATTGTTTTGGAGATGAAATCATATTTTAGTCGTAAAATTTTCGGGGTGACACATTTTTTTTTCCATTTTTTTTGAATTTAGAAAAAAAACCGTTCATTGGATTTTTTTCCAAAAATATAATTGTTTTGTATCACGTTACAATATATAATTTAAAATTTAACTCAAGTCTCTAGCGTCATTGGTTCATGAGATATTTAAATTTAACCAAAATGTTCACCTTTTTTTTAAACTGCCATGGTAAAAAAACCATCCACGCAAGCCCTTTTGCATCTTTCTGCCTTATTATCTGTATAGAAACAAAATTTATTTGAAGTCGATATCTCTTCCGGTTCTTGAGCTATGGACGACGAAAAAAACGTCGCAAACGTACGGACGTACGGACATACGGACGTACGGACGTACGAACGTACGTACACACGCACGCACAGACATCATTCTAAAAATCTTTTATTTCGACTCTAGAGACTTTGAAACGTCGAGAAATGTCAACATTTTCAATTCGAGAAATCGGACCCATTACAATAACTTCCTATGGAAAGTTAATAAGGTGTGAGATAGTTTTAAATATTCTTTTCAAATAAAAGGCATTTGAAGTGGAATATAATTTCGGTTGTATGTCAATCGTAGTTGTTGTAAGTGCCACACATTCGAACTGTACAATTTCCCATGATTCTAGTACATTAATCAGCTTAAATTTGACTGAAGACATGCGTTGTGTTGGTTTTGTGGGTCTACGTGAATTGTGGCGTATTCGCACAGGCCTGCGAATCTAGAAAATTACATAATACCATAAGGTTAACAGGTTACAATTTACATGATCTTGGTGGTCAATTCACACTTAATCTACGTAAACGTTTCCATTATTACGAAACACTCAGACGGTCAAGTGTCTTCCTTCGATCAAATCGTAGATCTGACGTTCATTTGAAATTTTCATTGGGGGCTGATGCAAATTTTGACCTTGACTGCGCCTAAAATGGTCCATCCGCTTAGTCCAATTTTGGCATACTCTTTCCAACATTTCGGCCGGTATCTCACGAATAAATGCTTTAATGTTGTCTTCTGATGCGTCAAATGAGCTTCGTCGCTCGCTGGAAGAAGCGCGCGATAAACTTTCTTAACAGAGACGCATTTTGATAATAAAATTTAATAACTTGTAAGCGTTGTTCGTTTGTAAGACGATTCATGGTTAAATTATAGACCAAACTGAAGATGTTTGACAGTGAAACGAAACACGAAAAATGCGTCAGCTGTTTAAACCAGTGCAGTGTTGCTAAAAAAATAATAGCTTAAAAATCACCATAACGAATCTCTGTACTTGACAGTACGACCGAAGTTGGGCTCGAGGGTATACTGATGAGAAACGCGAGTGTTAAGGTTGAACTGTTTAAAAAGAGGAATGCAACTGGGTGTTTTTCTAGAACATAAACAGCAGCACCAACCTAGATATGGGAGTCTTGTATAGATAACAGCCAGATCAGAAGGGGATCGCACTAGAAATTCAAACCTCTTAAGGCATTTTTGGCGACGTCAGGTATGTGATCGTTCCACAGTAGGTGGTTGGTGATACACATACCGAGAATATTGAGATGTTCAGTCCATGGATAGTGGCAAGGGGGTATATCTCTCGTTACGATACAAGTTTGCATGATATTCAACTAGGCTTTGTTTTATTACCCATTGTGTGAGACTTATCCAATACTTATTGTATTGAACGCTCCAAAAAATAATTTCTAATCCAAAGAAAGACGGATTTATCTAAACCAAATGCTGGATAAGAGGGCCTAATTCCAAAATCTATGAAATGCTTTTGAAATATCAAGTGAAATAATCTTACTTTTTCCACAACAAGATTACCAGTGGACCTATTGATACAAAAGCCGTACTGCCGGCCATAAAGATATTTCTTGAGCTGATAAGTAATCAGCAATTCCATTACCTCGGAAATATGGGACGTTAGTGTGATCGGTCGATAATTAGAAGGTGAGGAGAATTCGTCTTTTTTGGGGATAGGCTGGACAAATGCTGTTTCACATCTACTCTGAACTAGACCTGAAGAGTAGAATTTAGATGAAAAACCTTACGCAGTGGTTTCGCCAGCGTTGAAGAACACCTATACAGAAAATAGCGCTGATATCATACCATCCCGATCGGCGGCGGGCGGTTTAGGTCAATCCAAATCCATGTTTTCTTAATTTCAGTAATAAAATAGTCGGGTAACATTACTCTATATCTCAACAAAGTGCGGGTTTTTCGAGATTAGAAAACTACTCATCAGAAAAATAGTTTTTTTTACCACAAATATGTCAATCAAGCTGCTTTAAGACCCAATCGATAGTGAAGCTGTTGGTCCTGCGCCTTCAATTGCTGAGTCAATTGGACCTTATGTAAACAAATAATTCAAGTCTTTCGTGCAGAATTGGCTAGCATATTATCAGTCTCACGAACTTTTTTTCACAAACTTGCGTACAGCAATCTTCATTTCAAGAAAAACATTTTTTTTTTTTAATCAAAATTTTTTAATACTTTTCAAAGTTTTTAAACGTGACCGTCACCAGTTCAAAATCCAAACCACGAATTATTTGGTATGTATTAGAGGCTTATGGATGTCATGTGGATTTATCCACATTTTACATGTCGTTCTCCATGGAAGGTTTAGTTTCAATTTTTGTTCAGTTGAATTTTGTAAGGGTTCAAATCAAAGCCAAAACTCACGTCGCAGAATTCTCTAAGTTGTAATCTGCAAAATAGTTTGCTATTCTCCTTTAATGATTTTGACGGATATTAACTGTCAATGTTGTATTACCCGATTAAAAGACTCTTTGTCTAATTTCAAAAGTTTCTGTATAAGCGGTATCTTTAAAAATTGTAGAACATATTGGAGCTCACTAGGGCGTATAAAATGGAATATACAAAGACCGATGACAACACAAAGTTCGGAAAGAAACTAAAAGCATGGAAAGTAATTTTGCCAGATAACGCTTCTTCAAATATGAAATTAACCCCGATAAACAATAAAACCATTGATTTAACAGATTTACTTCTTCCATCTAGCTTACTCCAGGTCCAGGTCTTAGCCTATGCTAGTAGTATACTTTGATGTACTCTCGAAGTGTTTCTTAGACTTCGGTTGTTAACTCTTCTCGTCAAGCTTATCATTACGAAATACCCGGAGTACTTATTTGGAAATTTGATTTCTTACGATCAACACTTAAATCTAGCGGCCATACTTCTTCGAGACAGTTCTTCGTTCATTCTGTATCCCTGTAGAATGATATTTCACTTTCTATCAGACGCAAGTTGAAAGATAGAAACTTTTTAAAATCTTAATTTCCTTAAAACTATTTAGTTTTATTTTCAGTTGTAATTTTTAAACAATTCCTGTATACAGTTCCCGGCACGAGTACGATAACTTTGGCGCCGAGATATAATAACGGTTTTTGGTAGAGGGTCTTAATACAAGCATTTTTTACTATGGAAGGGGGTGGTCTATCTCCCCCCGTTTAGGCGGGAGGGGCAATTTAAAAAAGTCATTATTTAAAATGGAAAAAAATAATTAAAAAATAACGGTGATACTTACAATTAAGTTGTATACATTTTTTTAAAGCCAACACTCTGTTCTATTAGCCAGTTTTTAAATCAAGTCAAAACTATGCGTAGTTTTTGATAAAATTTAATTTTAAACTCAAAATTTGAGTAAAAAAAGTTAAAAAAAGGTTTAAAGTGTAACTTTTTCAATACTTCAAGATTATCTACCATTGTTTTTATTTCAGAACTTATTGCTCTTATTTGTTTTTGATCAAAAACTGAAAACTAGATGATTTTATGTCTTTTAGTTTTTGAGAAAATTGAAAATAAAAATTTAATTTTAAACTCAAAATTTGAGTAAAAAAAGTTAAAAAAAGGTTTAAAGTGTGACTTTTTCAATACTTCAAGATTATCTACCATTGTTTTTATTTCAGAACTTATTGCTCTTATTTGTTTTTGATCAAAAACTGAAAACTAGATGATTTTATGTCTTTTAGTTTTTGAGAAAATTGAAAATAAAAATTTAATTTTAAACTCAAAATTTGAGTAAAAAAAGTTAAAAAAGGTTTAAAGTGTAACTTTTTCAATACTTCAAGATTATCTACCATTGTTTTTATTTCAGAATTTATTGCTCTTATTTGTTTTTGATCAAAAACTGAAAACTAGATGATTTTATGTCTTTTAGTTTTTGAGAAAATTGAAAATAACCACAACTACTATTTTAATTTTTTTTGCTTGAGTGGTCTTATTTTGATAGTAATAATGGTATTTGCGTATGCGTAATGCGTGTTTGGGTGTATGCAACAGTAAGGTGTGCGCGAGTTTGGGTGTATGCAACAGTGACATCTGTAAGGGGGGGCATGCTGCCCCCCTGCAACCCCTCTGCTTGGGCACACAATAGGATTTGGGGTGGGTGCAAGTTGGTGTGTGTGCAAGGTGGGGAGGGTGCAAGGTGTGGTGGGTGCAAGATGGGGTGCATGCAAAGTTTCTTTTGCATTTAAATAAGCTGGATTTAAGAAAAATTAATTTACCCTAGGTGTATCTTAATCCATATTCGATTATTACTATCAAAATAAGACTACGTTAGCAAGGAAAAAGTAATTTAATTAAAATATTTTTTTTGGTAACTTTCAATTTTCTCAAGAACTAGAAGACATAAAGTCATTTAGTTTTCAGTTTTCGATCAAAAATAAATAAGAGCAATGTATTTAAAAAAAAAATTGTAGATAATCTAAAAGTTTTGAAATATTACACTCTAAACCATATTTTTAACTTTTTTTTTGACCAAATTTTAAGTTTAAAACAGTTTTTTTCGAAAACTATGCATAGTTTTGACTTGATTTAAAAACAAGCTACTAGACACAAGTGTAATACTTAATTGTAAGTATTACCGTTATTTTTTAATTATTTTTTTTCCATTTAAAGTACATGTTTTTTTAAATTGCCCCTACCGCCTAAACGGGGGGAGATAGACCCCCCCCCCTCCCATAGTAAAAAATGCTTGTATTAAGCCCCTCTACCAAAAACCGTTATTATATCTCGGCGCCAAAGTTATCGTACTCTCCCCCAGTTCCCAATACAGTTGTTGAATTGATTGAATATAATATAAATAAATAAACACATATAATTGAATTAACTTCTACCGATTTTTCCGTTTCTTTCTCATAAAACTGGTTGAAATCTCGATTTATTCCTACGAATGAAAAACCTGTGCTTAACATAACATTAACATTGCAAATAATTCTAACCACACAAATCATGTAACATTGTAACACACAATTTATCGAGCGCGGTGCATAAAAGCACCAAAGTATTTAAGCTATGTATTGTCCTGAATTCGGTTATGCCTACTTCCGATTTACTTTCTTATACGGTTACCTCATAACCACACAGTCGCCTATTTCACCGTTAAGTTCAATTTGGAATATTTAAAATTCATCGTCGTTTTCTACCGCCAATGAGAACTTCCCCGAAGGCATTTTGCTTTTCTTTAACACAAAATGTGTCTTGGAGCCGATGGATGGTGTTTCTGCCTTCACGGTTGGTTTACTTTTTGCAGCTGATTTGCAAACTCGACGACCTACCTTACCTAACCTATGCATGCATATAAAACTTTTCTTATACTCGTATCTACCTACCCTTATAGCTTATAGCTTGAAAAGTCATAATTAAAAAATAACATTGCGATTAGCATATCAAGTTGAAAAGATCAACCCAAGTATTTTGATATCAACCAATCGAGCAGTTTCATTGTGTTTTAGCGGATGATGAAAAACTCCATCAGCGAAACTGTGTGACGTAACAATAACATTGTGTGTTCAGCATAATTTATCCGCCATCATGTTGCTCCGCACAGTTCAGACACAGAGCACAGTGCACAGCACATACGCGACATCATGAGTCATCACCGATATGTGGTGTTCTGGCCGGTCCCGGTCCGAGCGACGTCCATGTTCTACAAAATAAAAGTTAGTTGTTTGTCCGTCCGTCGCGTCGCGTCGTTGTTTGTGTCGCTCTATGTTCTGTGCGCGCCTCCATATTGCATGTGGACTGTGGAGTAATGCTGCAGTGTTGCATACGTATAGGCGTGTCGGATTCCAGATAATTATACTTTATGGCCACCACGATAAGGTGGCCAACTACAGAGCAGCAACACGTAACACCAGTTGTTGCGTTGTCCGACATCCAAGAGTACCAGCGATGGCAACAAGAAT
This sequence comes from Eupeodes latifasciatus, assembly GCA_920104205.1. Classification (NCBI taxonomy): domain Eukaryota; kingdom Metazoa; phylum Arthropoda; class Insecta; order Diptera; family Syrphidae; genus Eupeodes; species Eupeodes latifasciatus. The sequence continues at coordinate 384,841,103 of OV049924.1, read as the reverse complement.
AACAACATGGCGCGAAAGAGTGAGACAACGAAAAGACTATACACTTCTATACAGTGCATAGGACGACATTGGTAACGGCTACGACAACGACGACTACGACGATGATGGTGACGGTAGATGCAGTGGTGTCCAAGTGACATGGACACGGTATCATGGAGGAACACGAAACGGGCCATACAGTGGTGACCACCATAACTGGAGTCCAAAAGAAAAATCATTGTCATCGTGTGGAGGCCCCTCGTAGGTCCTATCGTCCGAGAACCAAACCAAACTAAAACCGGACCGGACCAAAGGATATATACAACTTTTCTTCTGGCCGGGAAAATCGTCGGCCTATCAGAAACAGCAGTGTCCCTGTCCTGCAATATCCCAAGCTCGAGAAGACGAGAATGACCCAAAGTGGTAATAATTCGCAGAGTGCAATATTCAGGACGACTTAGAAAGTTCGTACGTCTGTCGGTTCGTGTATTATATTTGGTGCGGTATGGCACTAAACAACAACTCATTTTCATATTGCGTGCCTTGGAGCCATCACCACTGTATGTCGTGGTCATCTGAGTCCGAGGCAATGATGGTGATGGTGATGGTGGCTTTCTATTGTTTGCGCGTTTACGAGTAGATTTGAAGAACGAGTTAGAGCAGCCCTAGCCCATGCATCCGCATTTCTTGGCATATGCAAACGCCCGCTGCAGACGTATTCGAATATACTCGTACACATGAAGTGGAGGTATAGTATATCTTGGTATAATGAAAGAGAGCCCCAGCTATATACGTTTTGAGATAACGTGGTGGCACGCATAGCAATCTCCTGGGTTGCAGGAAGCGATATGTATATGAAAAGTTTGTGCATCATACTCTTATACGCTCAAGCAAGGCAAGGCGTAGGTTTGTAGGTATAAGAATCTCTATATGAGTGACCAAATTATGGTCTTTGGCGGAGGTTTTGTTAGGCATAAACTCGTTATTTTTACGTACAGATATACATACATACATACGTATTTACGTCCGTAACGTATGTAGGTTTACTGGCAACGGATGCTGGTCTTTGGTCAAGTAAATGTCATTTCAGACTGTAAAGGGCAGCTTTCATTTCTTATCCAGATAAATGAAGGTTTGGCAATATGAAAAACTGTGTAGAAATAGAAACCAAGGTGGTTTTTACTTACACAACAAAGTTTGCTTACATTTCAGATATACATGTAAAACACATATATACATATATATAAATATATGTATGTATGTAACTATTTGCGGATTGTATTCTTATCTAACCAAAAACGGAAAGATGATTTTATGATATGAGCATTGGTCTTTCGAATACCCTCGGTATAGCGATACATTAATGTATACCATTCTTTTTGGTGATAGTTGAGCTTAGAAAATCGAATTCACAAAATAACAAAAACGTATGTACAACATTTGTGAAAATAGATTTTGACTCGATACAAATAATGGTATTAACTTCAAATTTATTTAATCTCATAAGTTTTATCTTAATAATAACAGACTAAAGTTGTTAAACGCCTCGAATATTTCGACAAAATATAGTTTAAACACATTTATTGGTTACATACTTTTCGAAGTATCCTTAAAGGACACCAATGGGAAAATATTGTGTGAGGGTCGCATTGCAGCCTGTTTTTTGCGATTCCTTTTATAACCACTTCATCGATTCTGATAAACTTTATTTCTTTTAAAATTTTAAATATCGTAGTTTTTACAAATTGTGTTCTGATTTCTGTCAAGGTAAATGTATTTTTTAGAAAATTCAATATAAAATTCTAACTTTTTCTCCATGAATTCCAACTCAAATCAAAATTAAAAAAGAGGCTGGGATGCGACCCACATCCCGTCTGTCGATTTGTCTTGCTTAAAAGTTTGTGTATATGTATCAATTTTTACCAAATTTGCGTACTATTTTTTGTATATTTTATTTCATTGAATATCAAAAATAATATTTTCTGTGAAATAAAATAAGTTTGAAAACAATATTTTTAATTTTTGAAAAGCTATTTGAGTCGAAAGTAAATTTTTACCAAGATTTAGTATTGTTTTTTTAAAGGTTTTTAATTTTTGTAAAAAAAGTGTCAATTCGATTTTTTTCAAAATTTTACTGAATATTGAAAACAATATATTTTGAAAGATAAAAGTAGTTTAAAGCAAATATCTCAAAGTTTTGAACGGATATTTGAGTCGAAAATTAATTGTTACCAACTTTTATAAATTTTTGTAGGTTTTTATTTTTTGTAAAAAAAATGTCAATTCGATTTTTCTCAAAATTTGTACTAATGCTGAAAACAATATTTCTTATAAGTTAAAATTAGTTGGAAACCATAATCTCAAGTTTTTGAAAATATATTTGAGTCCAAAGTCAATTTTTACCAAATTTGAGTAATTTTTAACTTCCCATAGGAAGTTATTGTAATGGGTCCGATTTGTCAAATTGAAAATTTTGCCATTGCTCGACGTTTCAAGGTCTCTAGAGTCGAAATAAAAGATTTTTAGAATGATGTCTGTGCGTGCGTGTGTACGTACGTCCGTATGTCCGTACGTCCGTACGTTCGCGACGTTTTTTCGTTGTCCATAGCTGAAGAACCAGAAGAGATATCGACTTCAAATAAATTTTTTTATACAGATAATAAGGCAGAAAGATGCAGAAAGGGCTCTCAAGAAAATTGCGTGTATGTTTTTTTTTTTACCATAGCAGTTTAAAAAAAAGGTGAACATTTTGGTTAACCCTAAATATCTCATGAACCAATGACGCTAGAGACTTGAATTAAATTTAATATTATATATTGTAACGTGATACAAAAGAAGTATATTTTTGGAAAAAAATCCAATTAACGGTTTTTTTTATAAATCAAAAAAACTGAAAAAAAAATTTGTCACCTCGAAAATTTTACGACTAAAGTATGATTTTATCTCCAAAAGAATTTTGTACAACGAAGAATAATGCTTTTGACATCTGATAAAATGTTGCGAAAAATCGAATTGACAGTTTTTTTACAAAAAATAAAAACCAAAAAAAAATTTTTTAAAAGTTGGTAAAAATTGATTTTCGACTCAAATATCTTTTCAAAACTTCGAGATATTGGCTTTAAACTACTTTAATCTTTCAAAAAATATTGTTGTCAACATTCAGTAAAATTTTGAAAAAAATCGAATTGATAGTTTTTTTTACAAAAAAATAAAAACCGAAACAAAAATTGTTAAAAATTGATTTTTGACTCAAATATCTTTTCAAAAATTTGAGATAATGGCTTCTTACTACTTTAAACGTATAAGAAATATTGTTTTCAACAATAGAAACAATTTTGAGAAAAATCGAATTGACAGTTATTAAAAACCTAAAAAAAAATTTATAAAAGTTGGTAAAAATTGTTTTTCGACGTAAATATCTTTTCAAAAATTTGAGACATTGGCATCAAACTTATTTTATCTTTTAAGAAATATTGTTTTCAACGTTCTATAAAATTTTGAGAAAAACCGAATTGACAGTTTTTTGTTTACAAAAAATAAAAACAAAAAAAAAAACAATACTAAAACTTGTAAAAATTTACTTTCGGCTCAAATAGCGTTTCAAAAGTTACAAATATTGGCTTCAAACTTATTTTATTCCACAGAAAATATTGTTTTCGATATTCAGTCATTTTTTTATAAAAATCCAACAGTCCGTTTCTTCATAAAAAATAAAATCTACAAAAAATAGTACGCAAATTTGGTAAAAATTGATACATATAGACAGACTTTTAAGCAAGACAAATCGGCAGACGGGATGGGAAGTTATCAGTGTGGGTCGCATCCCACCCTCTTTTTTTTAGGTTTTTATTTTTTATGAAAAAACTGTCAATTAGATTTTTCACAAAATTTTATCAGATGTCAAAAACATTATTCTTCGTTACACAAAATTGTTTTGGAGATGAAATCATATTTTAGTCGTAAAATTTTCGAGGTGACACATTTTTTTTCAGTTTTTTTGATTTATAAAAAAAACCGTTGGTTGGATTTTTTTCCAAAAATATATTTGTTTTGTATCACGTTACAATATCTATATATATAAAAATCAATGCCACTTTTCATTGTAATGTTATAACTCAACAATGCCTTCACCGATTTGGCTAATTTTGGTCTTAAATTATTCGTGGAAGTCCAGAGAAGGTTTGTACGTGGCAAAAGTTCTGCGATTAACGTCAATTATTTTATGTATCAAAATCAATAGAAGCATTTAATCGAACAATGCTAGATTTAAGCGCTTTTTGGTGGTGCTCTGATATTGTTGTCAGGGAACATTCGTCAAACATTGCCTGTCATTCCTCGATCAACTCCTGCTGATGAAATAAATGCCTGTTTGAAGTCGTCAGTTCTTTGGAGATATGTACGAAAATTGACACTGAACATTAATATGCGTATTCACCTACATAATGATGCGACTGCCCATGAGTTTTTAAAACAATTGTTAGAAATTGGTGATGACAAAATACCAATCGACAGTACCAACGGATTGATCACTTTACCGAACAATTTTTGTACAATTGCGCAATCTATAGATGAGTTGATTGAATGTGTTTTTCCGAATATTCTTCAGAATTACAGAAATCATGATTGGTTGAGAGAACGCGCCATTTTAGCACCGAAGAACATTCATATTAATGCCATTAATTTTCAAATTCAATCGAAACTGTCAGGTGTAGTCACGACATATATGTAAATCAATTGACAGTGTTATGAATCAAGATGAGGCATTGAATTATCCCATTGAATTTTTAAATTCATTTTTAATCCTTGCTGATAAATATAATATAAACAATATATCATTTGGGTCATTTGGACTTTTAAATAGCTAGCAATTTAAAATATTTTTTTGTTTGAATAAATGAACATAATAATCATTTGTTTTTATTACTTTGCCTTATACGTAGCGAAGCACGTACTGGGCCGCTAGTATAATATAAAATTGAATTCAAGTCTCTAGCTTAATTGGTTTATGAGATATTTAGGTCTAACCAAAATTTTCACCTTTTTTTTAAACTGCTATGGTAAAAAAACTACCCACGCAATTTTCTTGAGAGCCCTTTCTGCATCTTTCTGCCTTATTATCTGTATAACAAAATTTATTTGAAGTCGATATCTCTTCTGGTTCTTGAGCTATGGACGACGAAAAAAACGCTCGCGGGCGTACGAACGTACGTACACACGCACGCACAGACATCTTTCTAAAAATCTTTTATTTCGACTCTAGGGACCTTGAAACGTCGAGAAATGTCAAAATTTTCAATTTGACAAATCAGACCCATAACAATAATTTCCTATGAAAAGTTAAAAATTAACAAAAAACATTGTTTTGTAATGAAATATCATAAAAAAAAATAAATTAGGTGGCGCAACAGTCCATGAAGAACCAGGGCCTAGTGACTTACAACTCTCAACCATCCCTGTGTGCGAGTACTGTTGTCAGAGATGGAAGGGACCTACAGTTTATATGCCGAATCCGAACGGCTAATTTGAGAAAGCACTTTTCATGACAAGAATTACTCTTGGAGGATTTGTCAATTCCTCGCAAGAGGCAGTACCCGTGAAAAAAGTTAGGTGGCACAGGCAGGGATTGAACCCAAGACCCCTTGCATGACAGTCCAACGCACTAACCATCACGCTACGAGTATACTAAATAATAATAATGAAATATCAGTATACAGAATATTCAATAAGCAATTTTATTGATTTTGTTTATTTATACATTACAAAGTTTAGTTTCAATTCGTGCAATGAGATACACAATATTTCTAGTTTTTCTATCTGGTGCGTAGGCGAATAAATAAGAAGGTTTTCCGACACGTGAGCTGTCAATGTGAGAAGCATGGATTCTCCAAATTTAATCAACACACTTGTAACGATTGTCCTTGTGCTTTGTTAATAGTATGCGAAAGAGAGTCACACCGGGAAATGTTAACGTTTGAATTTGAAAGGCATATCTATCGGGATACGTGGCAGTACGTCTTCACCTTTGAATTTTCCAGTCAAAATTGTTGCCTCGATAACATTGTTCATCATTTTTTTGACTGAGAGTCTGGTTCCGTTGTAAATCCATGGTGGATTTATGTTTCGAAGAAGAATGATGAGTAGCCAATTTTCAATGTAAGAACGAGCGATGGCATTCCTAGCAAAACAAGCGATTTAAAGAATTCAGTTCGATAGTTGACAATCCCGCCTTGATTTTCCATAGTATCGATGGACTTATTATGTTGTCGTTTTAATGGGTATTCCATGCTTAATGGTGAAGCTGATGGTACTGACGTATATGTTTTTGGCTGCTTATATAGCACGCGTACTGAGCCACTAATGGTATTTGTAGTTTTGTTCAATGTTTCGGAAAACTTTTTGCACCAATTCGTCGATGCTTTCTGTGATCTTACAGAAGTTTGCTAACAGGGTGATACATTGTAAAAATTCATCAATTTCCATTAGTCTATTTCTAATATCCATTAATTGTTTTACAAAATTTCTAGCCGATGCATGCTGTTGTAGTTGTACATGCATGTTAGTTTTCTATTTACGATGATTTAAAACATGTGTTGAACATGGTATAATGGGAAGTGCTTGTCGAAAATCACCAGACAATAAAATGGGTGCACGACCGAGGATCCGTCTGTTTCCTCTCAAATCTCGCAGTGTATGAAAGAAAAGAAAGTTTATAGTTTTATTTTACTTATCGCACCAAAAATATATTTTTCGAACTTATATTTGTACGAACTCGTATAGATATCTATTTATCAGTATTAGACTTGATACATGGAAGCACTATCTGGTGGTAACTTCCATTCATATTCATTTTACCCATTAAATATAAATCATAATACTGCTTTTCATGGCAATCGGTTAAACGGGGCAAAAGTTGCTACTCTGCAGTGCCACCTAGTGGCATATCATACAAACCGTGTCCGTGAAAAAATACACATACATATATACCCATTTTGATAACAATTGGTCCAGTAGTTTTTGAGTTCATCGATGACATACAGACAAACATTAATTTTTATATACTCGTACATAGATTAATGAGCAATGTTAGAAATTTTCGAAAAGTTTATGTACTAAAAGTCCCGTATTGAACTATAGTAGCCTTCTAAACCTCAATTTTTGTTTTAAATGTGAAACCTGATCCATATAGGGGTTCAGAATCTTTTCAATGCTTTATCAAAATAAAATATTTAGACATGCCAACTGTAGGCTTTAAATCTATGAAAAAATATTATTACGAATGTTGCTCAAGACACTTGAAGAACTTAAAAATATGGGTTTATATGGGTATGGGTTTGAACTTATTTGCTGTAAAATTAATGCATTTAAAAATAAAATAAAAGTTCTAAAAGTTCAACAAAATGTTAATAAAAACCTTTTGAGTGAGATAAAGAACGTTATTGAAGTCAATATCTTTTTTTGTTCTCATAATACTCCAGTCGAAAACCTTTTCTTATCAGTTTGTAGTTTTTGTAGGTTTTCGTGTTTTTTAAAAAAAGTTGTCAATTAAATTTTTCTAAAAAATTCACTAAAGTTTAGCAATAGTATTTTGTGTATGATAAATTGAGTTTGATTTCACAATCTGTTTTTAAAAAGATTTTTAGTAGAAAACTAATTTTTACCAAACTTAGTAGCATTTTCTAAAAGGTTTTATATCTTATGTAAAAAATGCAGATTGAATTTTATTTCAAAGAACATAACTTAACGTTAACAACAATATTTAGCACAGAATGATATAATTTTGAAGTCAATACCTTCATTTATTCACGAGATATTGAGATTGAGAATCGAACATCAATTTTTACTAATTTTTTACTAAGTTGTATTTTTCTAGATTTTAATTTTTATAAAAAAAATAATCTGTAGGAATTTTATAAAAATTTGACTGAATGTTGAAAACAGTATTTTTCATAAGATGAAATTAGTTTGAAGCTAATTTCTTTAATTTTGTATACAACATTCGATACGAAAATCAATTTTTACCAACAATACAAAATTGTCAATTTGACTTTTCTCAAAATTTTACCCGATATCAAACACGTTATTTTTGTTTGCTTACAATTATTTTGGAAGAAGTACGATTTTCTGTTCGTAAAGTAACCGAGATGACACATATTTTTTCAGTGTTTTTGATTTATAAAAAAATGTCCTTAATTGCATTTTTTTCAAAATTATATTAGTAATGTATTTAAGTCACATTACATAATATAAAATTTAATCTAAGTCGTTAGCGTTCTTGGTTCGTGAGATATTTTGGGTGAACCGAAATGTTTTTTTTTAAATTTCTGTAGTTAAAATAAACCACCTTCTCATTTTTTTGGAAAATCCGGCGCTGAACTATAGAAAACAAATTATCAACCAAGCTTTTTAAAAATGATCGAATACCTCATTCAATTTTCTTTTTGGCATTAAAACTATAATTATAATAATTAATATACTATAATTAGAATACATTTATGTCTTTGTATATAAATTTATACTCCTTTTTTCTGGCTGACGGCAAAAGCCAATGCTATACTTTGTGAATTTTTAAAACAATTATGTAAATCAATTTTCTGCTTAATAAAATCACACATTTTACTACTACTATACTACTTAAGGGTGTCCCAAAATTAACGCAAGATTTGAATTTGCCGCCATTTGTGCAGTGAAGTGTTGGCAACCCTGAAAGAAAGCAATTTGACAGCTAACAGTATAGGGTTATTAAAAATGGAGCGTTACACGAGAGAACAACGTGTCTTCATTATTAAAGAATATTTCAAAAATAGTGAAAGCTTGGCGGCTGCAGTTCGAAAATGTCATACAAAATATGGTGGGAATAGTGTTTTAACTTCGTCAACTGTGAAGAGATTAATTGAAAAATTCATGGAGACTGGATCCGTTGGAGACGCCAAACACACTGGTCGTCCAAAAACAAGCCGTTCAAATGTGAATGTCGAAGCAGTGCATGAGAGTGTTGCTGACAATCCAGGAACCTCAATTCGACGTCGTGGACAAGAATTGCAAATTTCAAGAACCTCTCTACAGCGTATACTCACCAAAGATCTGTGTCTTCATGCTTACAAAATTCAATTAACACAACAATTGAAGCCTAATGAAATGACCATGGACAGAGAAGAGAGTTCGTTGAATGGATTATTGAACATCAACAAATGGACCCTGATTTTTCGAGCAAAATCATCCTAAGCGATGAAGCACATTTTCATCTTGATGGCTTTGTCAATCGCCAAAATTGCCGCATTTGGGGTTCGGAGAACCCACATGTGATTGTCGAAAAACAAATGCATCCACAACGCGTGACTGTATGGTGTGGATTTTGAGCTGGAGGCATAATTGGGCCATATTTTTTTTAAAATGATGCTGGTCAAGCAGTGACTGTTACTGGTGCTCGATATCGCGACATGATTACAGAGTTCTTTCTGCCAAAATTGGATGATATTGATGTGTCCAATATGTGGTTTCAACAAGACGGTGCCACATGTCATACAGCCCGTGAAACAATTCAATTACTGCATGAGACATTTCCAGGTCGTGTACTCTCTCGTTTCGGTGATCAAAATTGGCCTCCTAGATCGTGTGATTTAACACCATTAGACTTCTTTTTATAGGGTTATTTGAAATCACAAGTCTATGTTAACAAGCCCACAACCACCCGTGCATTAAAGGAGGAGATTCAACGCTGCATCAACGAAATTCAGCCACATTTATGCAGAATGGTCATGGAAAATTTCAACAAAAGAGTGCGCATGTGCATGCAAAGCCGTGGAGGCCATTTGTCCAATGTGTTATTCCATACATAACCCTATTCTATGTACTTTACGAGTCAATAAAAATATAACTATCAAAAGACTAAAAACGGCGTTTTCTATTTAATTCAAATCTTGCGTTAATTTTGGGACACCCTTAACTACATAGTTTGCATTCTTTAAGCAAAGATCTGATGCATTAAAAACAAAAAAAAAACAGAATTTAATGACGCATAAGAACATATAACCTAGATACCTTAGCTAGATTTCTTAATCCTCGACTTTTTTCTATGTCTTTAGAGAGCAACTTAAGACCATACCAATTATTTCGATTTCTACAATCCATCATCAATACAATTTATTTAATTTTGATCAAAGTCATCTAAAAGTTCTTACAAGCATAACTAAAAGTTTTATCCAATCTATCTAGGTAAAAAACATGTTACACTTTGATGTGTACCATTCGTCTAAATAAACTTCAAACAAAATATACCGACTAGCTTCAAAAGTTATTATCTCTCGACCGGAATCGCAATAAAGTACTAACAACCTCATTGCGTTACAAAATGACCATTCCGGTGATCTCGAAACGTTAATCTTGACATATGTGGGGAACGACTCCACCTAAAATAATAAATAATAAACTAACTCATAAACGAAAAAAAAAAAAATAAACCTTAACTTCAAATAATACTTACACCATAATTTTTCTTAAACATATAACTCTGTACTTACCATAAATAATAAATAAAATAATATACTAACTTATAAAAATACAAACTGACCTTTAAAATCATGCTTACCCTATAAATGTACATACGATTACCTACATAGTTATATACTTACCTTTATATAATTATCAACTTGCTTCGAATATTACCGCTGCCCACGAACTACAGTAAACAAAAAAAAACAAAGCTCATCTGACCAAAAATTCATAGCCCATGAGTGGTGTGATGCGACCAACGGTTCCATCAATCATCCAATGCACCAGCCTAAGAGTGGCGTGATGAGCAAGAGGATTATAATAACTCATGTTGAGTAGCGGTAATGGTAAAATTCAAGGCCAAGTGGCAGCGGTAATGAATTAGAGAATAATGACTGATAAGCATCGGAAGCAGTTTTAGTTTTAGCTTTGAAGGTGATCTGGTCGCGACGAAAAAAATAGGAAATAGTACGTATAAGAGTGTACTTACATACAAATAATATAAAGTGTACCCAATATAAAAAGTAATAAACCTACATATGCAAGGATCGCGAATAAAAAGAAACTAAACAAAAATTACTTACCTGTGCACCTAAATATATCTAAAGTGTAAAAAAAAAAAAAAAATAACAAAAAAACTATAACAAAATTAATAAAACCTACGTTCCCATTACCTACATATATAACTTTACCTATATAAAAAGAAACATAACATAATACCTACTTACCGGAGTGAACCTAAATTAAAATTAAACAGAAAAATATTTATCTACGTGTACCTGAATTAAAATTAAACATAAAATTACTTACCTGTGTACCTACCTACGTATAAAATATAGTGTACAAAATATTAAAAATTAATTAATCCTACGTACCTAGTATATACATATACATATATGATCGACAAAAAAAAAAAGGAAACCAAATAATACCTACTTACCGGAGTGAACCTAAATTAAAATTAAACAGAAAAATATTTATCTACGTGTACCTGAATTAAAATTAAACATAAAATTACTTACCTGTGTACCTACCTACGTATAAAATATAGTGTACAAAATATTAAAAATTAATTAAACCTACGTACCTAGTATATACATATACATATATGATCGACAAAAAAAAAAGGAAACCAAATAATACCTACTTACCGGAGTGAACCTAAATTAAAATTAAACAGAAAAATATTTATCTACGTGTACCTGAATTAAAATTAAACAGAAAATTACTTACCTGTGTACCTACCTACGTATAAAATTATAGTGTACCTACAAAATATTAAAAATTAAGTAAACCTACGTACCTGGTATATACATATATATGATCGAAAAAAAAAAGAAACCAAATAATACCTACTTACCGGAGTGAACCTAAATTAAAATTAAACAGAAAAATATTTATCCACGTGTACCTGAATTAAAATTAAACAGAAAATTACTTACCTGTGTACCTACCTACGTATAAAATATAGTGTACAAAATATTAAAAATTAATTAAACCTACGTACCTAGTATATACATATATATGACCGAAAAAAAAAAAGAAACCAAATAATACCTACTTACCAGAGTGTACCAACAGTGATCACAAATAAAATAATACCTACATATCTACTTATACTTATATAATTTAAATTAAACAAATAAAAAGAATACTTACCTGATTGATCCCTAAAAATAATACCTACTTACCGGAGTGTACCTAAATAAAATTAAATAGAAAAATACCTGTCTGAGTGTACCTGAATTAAAATTAAACAACAACAAAAAATACTTACCTGAGTGATCTCTCATAAATAATACCTACTTACCGGAGAGAATCTAAAATTAAATTAAAACAGAAAAACACTTACCTGAAGGTACCTAAAATTTAATAAAACATACGTACCTACATCTATGATCGCTAAGAAGAAGGAAAAAGGAGGCTGAAGACATCGGAGGAATTGACTAACCTATCTACAGTGCGGCAGTGCGGAAAAATTTCATATTATTCCTTTTTTTTTAATTTTCGTTTGTGTTAAAATTCCTAATAATACTTAAAATTAAAAAAAAAAAAAAATAATAATTTATTTTGGATTTCATTTTTTTTTATTGGTTCCCCCCCCTGTATACGATATTGAAAAAAAAAAGAGAAAGAGAATTAATATTTTATCCCTTGTCTGCCATTAAATTATTATCATAACAGGTAACGGCGCGGATCCCACTAGGTGCACCTTGGAGGATACGAGCTTCGCCCTCAACAAAGTGAGTACTAAATACAAATATTTCCTAGGCTTTTGAAATTGAAATTTTATTACTTGAATCCAAATTGCCTAACCTTGGAAAAAGGGTGTTATAAAATAAAGGGAGAACATTTTTTTTTTTTTTTAATTCCAAGTTACATACATAAAGAAAAAAAAAAATGTTTGTTTAAATTAATAAAAAGATATCTATATCATTAACAATAACAGTTCAATATCAATACACGAGGGGCAGTGTAGATTTATTAATTTCAAATATTTAATTTCATAAAAATTCTTTACTTAAAGCAAAAATTTATTTTGGTTTTTATTTATCATGGACCCAGTAAAATATATAATAATTTTTATGATAGTCATTATATTGAATAAAACAATAATTTTATAAGGTTACATACCTTTTGAAAATTGATTTTTTTTTATTTGGCGGATTTAAATTTCGAAGGAAGATTTTTATGCTTCAAAAAGGGAAGATCATTTTTTTGACAAATTTTCAGCGAACAGTATAAAATGAATTATAGTTAAATCATTTATACTTATCGGATGGAGGTGATCCTGGAGGGATATGGACCTCTTAGAAGGTAAAATTATATGAAGACTTTTAGATTAGGGGCTATTGCGAATTAAAGGAGGAAGCAGTAGCCACGGAGGTAACCAGATGTTACAAGGGTGGGAAAACCTCCTGAGGGCATAACACCTAAGTCCCTCTCCCCTCTCTGGAATCGCAACCCTATGATTAAAAAGGACACTTACACATATACTTACACTTACACACACGTACACTTACACCCACACATACACTTACACCCTCACTTATACATACACCTACACATACACTGACATTCACCCTACACGTACCTATACACACACACGTACACTTACACCCACACATACACTTACACACTCACTTATACATACACCTACACATACACTGACACTCACCCTACACATACAAATACACCCACACTTTCTCCTACACATACACGTAATCTAAAACAAATTTCGGCCTCAACATTATAACATTTTTTTTATGGCATGATAAAAGTACCAGAGTCTAACACGGGAGCAAGAACCCCTCCCCATCCGACGAGCTACGACCCGTGCAATGCCAGCATGCCTCGCAACCGTGGTTAGACACTGCACTCAGCTCGACACGGTCGCCTGGACCAGCCTAAGGTGGCTGTACACCTCAGGTTGTAGAGGTGATTTAGAGCTGAGGCAGGGGGTTTCGTTACAGATGGCGCCCAACGTGGGGCCCGAAATGATTGTTTTGTAAATCATCTTTAGAGACAAATTTAACGAAAAAGTTTGAGTGTAGAAGAACTAATATAACGGTTAAAAATTTCCATTCTGCTATACATTTTAGACAGACGTCCGCTATATGGGTATATATTTCTATTTAGCTGCTGCGTTTGCCGAGAATTGTATATTTTGCCATCATTCTGGTTTTGATATTTTAAATCCTAAGTTTGGAGGATATAAAATTCAGCTTCAGTTGTTTAACATGTCACTAACAGATCTTTCGTTATATCGCCGAATTAGGTAAAGCTTGACTCTCAGATTGGCGTTTAAGACAATCGAGTATTGCAGGCAAACCTCATTCGACCAACTTCTACTAAATCAGAATATATCAATTTTTTTTACGTGTTGTACCGACTTTTGTGATTCCATGAGAGGGTTCTTAGTCTTTATTTCTTCGGTCCTTAGCCTGCTTGTGTCACTTCCATCCGAAAGTATGAAGTAACGTTTGCTAAGCCATTATTCCGTAGTTTTTCATTTACATTTTTTCTCAGAAATCTTTAAAACAAAAAAAAAAAAAATATTTAACATTTAAATTATAAACTTTAAATGATCTTTATGAATTTTTTGAACTTGCTTTGAAAATATAATTAATTTACATAATTTATAAACAGATTTAATTTGAAGTATTAATAATATTATTTGACTTTCGTCGTTTATATCGCATTGGCGATTATTTTTCTAATATAACATAACTTTTGAATTTTAACTTAAAATAATGCGTCCTCCGCCACGTAGAAGGTTTACTCGAACCGGGTTTTCAAGGCCCCGATCATTAAATTCAGATTCTTTTGCTGATCTCGAAGCACTACCCGAAATTCTCGAACCAACTCCTCAACAACGATCAAGCCCAACGCCGGAAGATGCAGAAGGAGCAGCATCCCTTTTAGCTCAGGCACGAGCAGAATCTCCCAGGATACCCGTCCCGTCATTCACTCCAAGGCTTCGCGACTCCCTTGGAGGAAATGAGGAAGAGTTAACCGGATACATTCGTGATGTTGTCACTGCAGTTGTAGGAGCTAATAGAGCGGCAGATTTTAGATTCTTTACGGCGGAGATGGAAAGAACTAGAGCTGCTATTAGAGACGAGATAGTAAGCGTCACACGCGAGAGCTTAGCTCAACGCCCTACTCCCGAAATTAATCGCCCTATTGCCGAAAAAGGAACCCGCGTGAGCGATGCTCCTCTTCGTATTCCTCAGCCAGTTCATTCTCCAACTCGCAGGCATTCTCCATCAAGAAACACCACTACCCATCGCCCTCGAACACCAATCCGATGTAATCCAACGGCTGATGCTTCAAACATGGACGACTTTTTACGACAATTACAAGATATGACCTTGAGTGACACTAACAATCCAGCCCATCCTTCACCACGCCTTACCGGACTTAGATTACAGGCCTTTCATAAATGGGGCCTTAAGTTTGATAAAAACCTTATGTCCATTGATGACTTTATTTTTCGACTTGAACGACTTAAGACCAGTTACAAAGCAACATGGGATGACGTAATTTTGAACTTTCACCACTTTTTGACCGGCTCGGCGGAAACATGGTTTTGGAGATACGTCAAGATGAACCCTGGTGTAAACTGGTTAAGTTTGAAAGCAGCGATGATCGAACAATACCGCAGCCTGGAAACTGACTCAGAACTTTTGCGAAAATTGTACGACCGACATCAAGGTCCAACAGAAAGCTTTGACGACTTTTACACTGATATCCAAAAACTGAATTCGCGATTGAGAACGCCAAAACCTGACCTGGAACTTGTTGACATTTTGAAAAACAACGTACGTAGACAAATGGGTATGCTTTTAATCACGTTCCGTACTGAGAGCCTTGCGGAGACGGTACACGTCTGTAGGAAAGTTGAAAAGTACATCCAGGACCGCGAATCTATGAAATTTCGTTCGAATTCCAACCCGCTACCCCGGAAAAATCTTGTAGCTGAGCTGGTCGTAGAGGAAAAAGGGGAAGCTGATAACTTGGTGCCCACCCTTGAAGCGTTCCATCCGAGACGAGAGAAGGATAGCTCCAACCTTTTATGTTGGAACTGTAAAGAAAAAGGTCACTCTTTCTACGAATGTCCTGAAGCCCAACGAAACCTGTTTTGTTACAGATGTGGGTATGAGGGCACAACCTGTCCCCAATGTCCCCGTTGCACGGGAAACGACCCAAAGAGCAATTCGAAGACCCGGGGGAACTGCTCTCTGGAGAAGAACCCGGGACTTTAAACTCTCGCCATCCACAAACTTTCCAGCCCAGACAGACAACCTCCGTTCCAGAGCCAAAGGAATCCCCATCTGCACCTGCCATATTTTCTCCAACGATAATTAAACGACCTCCCCAAATTACTTCAACAGAAAACACCAGTCCGATGTCACTTCGAGAACAGAAAAAAACCAACCAAAACTCTCCACGAAAGGCTCCAAAATTATTTCGATGTTCGTAAACGAATCTTTGGCGTACAAAGCACCGTAGTTTCGGATAAGGTACTTAAACTTAGGAATAAGTTTCGAGAGAAGAAGAAGGCTTTTAAGGCCATAGAAGCCACAACGTTATGCACCTCAGAAGATCCTCGGCCTTACGCGCATGTCCACATTTTTGGAGAACCTGTCCTTGGACTTCTCGACAGCGGAGCCAGCATAAGTTGCCTAGGCGCGGACGGAGTAGACTTTCTTCGTAAACACGGCCAACCCCTCTTCAAACTTTCAACCGAAGTAAGAACGGCGGATGGAAAACGCCAAGCCATAGTTGGAAAAATAGCCACAGAAATCACCTACAAAGGGATGAAGAAAACGATACCTCTATATTTGGTTCCATCTCTGCAACAGAAGCTTTATTTGGGAATCGATTTCTGGAAGGAGTTTAACATCGCACCCAATTTGATCTCAGAACTTTCACCAATAACCATCCCTGAAAATGATCCGATTGCTCACGTACTCACTCAACAACAATCCAGACGGTTACAAGATGCCATCAGTAGGTTCCCATCCTTTGCCCAACATGGCTTAGGAAAAACTACACTGGAGGTACATACAATAGATACAGGGGACGCCGAGCCCATTAAGCAGCGTCATTACCCGGTTTCTCCAGCGGTACAGAAACTCCTATATGAGGAGCTAGATCGTATGCTGAAACTCGGAGTCATAGAAGAAAGCACAAGCCCATGGAGCTCTCCTGTAGTCCTGATTCGCAAACCCGGCAAGAATAGATTGTGTTTGGACTACAGAAAAGTTAATGCGAAAACGAAGAAAGATGCATATCCTCTTGCTCATATAGGAGGACTGCTATCGCGTCTTTCAGAAACTCGCTTCATTTCAAGCGTGGATCTGAAGGACGCGTTTTGGCAGATTCCGTTGGAGAAAGAGTCCCGAGAAAAGACGGCGTTTACTGTGCCCGGTATGCCCCTGATGCAGTTTACGGTTATGCCCTTTGGCCTCTGCAATGCGCCACAACGCATGGTCAGACTTATGGACAAGGTGGTACCCCACCAACTGCGAGAAAAAATCTTTCCCTATCTGGACGATTTGTTAGTAGTATCGAGTACATTTGAAGAACATATCCAACTTTTAGAGATCTTGGCTACTAGGTTGAAGGAGGCTGGCCTCACGATGAATGTACAAAAATCGAAGTTCTGCTTCAAAGAACTTAAGTTTCTTGGATATATTGTAGGAGATGGCTGTCTAAAAATGGATCCAGAAAAAGTTGCAGCCATTGTAGATTTTCCAACACCGACATCAGCAAAACAAGCTCGTCGATTTTTGGGACTAGCGGGATGGTATCGGAGGTTTGTAAGGGATTTCTCTACCGTTGCCGCTCCTATCACGGATACCTTGAAAAAAGGAAAAAAGTTTTCGTTCACCGATGAAGCAGTTGAAGCCTGCAAGAAACTCAAGGATGCCTTAACTTCGGAACCCCTCCTGGTTCATCCGGATTTTAACAAGGAATTTGTCATACTTTGCGACGCTTCTGATACTGGCATAGGATGTGTGTTGAGCCAAGTGGACGAGAATGGTAACGAGCGCCCAATATACTATCACTCTCAAAAGCTCAATACGGCTCAACGCAATTATAGCGTGACAGAGCGCGAGTGCCTAGCTGCGGTTGTGGGTGTACAAAAGTTTAGGGCTTATGTGGAAGGCCATGCTTTTAAAATTGTCACGGATCATGCGAGCTTGAGGTGGTTGATGGGTCAGAAAGATCTAAGTGGCAGGTTGGCGAGATGGAGCCTAAAGCTTCAAGGATTCGACTTTAGCATTGAACATCGGAAAGGGACCCAGAATGTTGTGCCTGATGCACTCTCCCGAGTGTATGGGGTAGATGCTTTGGGCTTCAATGGTTCTGTGGTGACCAATCCGGATGATATTTTGCATATTGACCTTAAGGATCCTAGTTTTCAATCTAAGGAATACCTTAAGATCATACAAAACATCCAAGAACAAAATGATAAGCTACCTGACCTTCGGGTGTCGGAAAATTTCGTATACAAGAAGGTCAAACATTGCACAGGTGATCCTGTAGAAGATGATAAGGTATGGAAGCTTTGGGTTCCGGAAACGTTGACTGAAAACTTGATCTCACTGGCTCACCGGCCTCCTCGTGCTTCGCATGGAGGAATAGCAAAAACAATATATAGACTCCAACGACAATTTTTTTGGCCAAACATGGCAAGTCAGGTTAAAGCCTTTATCAACAGGTGTGATATTTGTAAAACCACGAAAGCCTCAAATACTACTCTACGGCCTCCAATGGGTAAAGCGTTTGTGGTGGATAGGCCTTTCCAAATGATATTTATAGATTTCCTTGGTCCGTATCCGAGATCGAAGAACGGGAACACCCACATCTTGATAGTGCTGGACCAATTAACAAAATTTGTGGTGGTAAAAGCACTCCGAAGAGCAACTACAGAAGCAGTCCTGAAGTTTCTTCAGGAAAAGGTGTTCTGCGTCTTTGGAGTCCCGGAAACCATTCTATCGGACAACGGAAAACAATTTGTCAGTCGGGAGTTCACGAAGTGTTTAGAAACTTATGGAATCACCCATGTTAGAACGGCTGCCTATTCACCTCAAGCCAACGCAAGTGAGAGGGTGAATAGGTCAATACTTGCAGCAATCCGAGGCTACATAGACGCAGACCAGAGAAACTGGGACCTACATCTCCAGTCGATTGCCAGTGCTTTACGAACATCGGTCCACACCGCAATCAACATGTCTCCCTATGAAGCACTTTTTGGACAGCCTTGTATGGAGCATGGAGCAGACTATAAACTTCTTCGTAATCTAAACGCCCTAAACAACTCGGGTATTAAAGTCATCTCCAAAGCGTCCGCGATGAATATTCGACACACCTCCTTAAAGAATGCTCTTGCAGAAGCTCATAATCGATACGAAAACTCCTATAACTTAAGAAGCAAAAACGCTAAATTCTCTGTGGGAGATTTGGTCTTTCGTCGAAACTTTGCACTAAGCGATGCCTCAAAAAGATTCTCTGCAAAACTCAGTCCGAAATTCCTTAAAATGAAGGTAACGAAAGTAATAGGCAACAGCTTATATGAGTTGGAAGATTTGAAAGGAAAACGTGTTGGAATATTTCATTGCAAAGATTTAAGAAAATAGTGAAAACATTGACCCGGCTGCTAGTCTGCGCATGAGACAATAAAAACAAAAAAAAAAAAAAAAAAAAAGTATACAAATTTTACCTATGTAAAGACAGTAAACGTTCCTTCTCTTCTCCCTTTCCGTCAAGTGCATTCGGGAAAAGTAGAAGTTTTGTGGGGAACGACTCCACCTAAAATAATAAATAATAAACTAACTCATAAACGAAAAAAAAAAAAAATAAACCTTAACTTCAAATAATACTTACACCATAATTTTTCTTAAACATATAACTCTGTACTTACCATAAATAATAAATAAAATAATATACTAACTTATAAAAATACAAACTGACCTTTAAAATCACCCTATAAATGTACATACGATTACCTACATAGTTATATACTTACCTTTATATAATTATCAACTTGCTTCGAATATTACCGCTGCCCACGAACTACAGTAAACAAAAAAAAACAAAGCTCATCTGACCAAAAATTCATAGCCCATGAGTGGTGTGATGCGACCAACGGTTCCATCAATCATCCAATGCACCAGCCTAAGAGTGGCGTGATGAGCAAGAGGATTATAATAACTCATGTTGAGTAGCGGTAATGGTAAAATTCAAGGCCAAGTGGCAGCGGTAATGAATTAGAGAATAATGACTGATAAGCATCGGAAGCAGTTTTAGTTTTAGCTTTGAAGGTGATCTGGTCGCGACGAAAAAAATAGGAAATAGTACGTATAAGAGTGTACTTACATACAAATAATATAAAGTGTACCCAATATAAAAAGTAATAAACCTACATATGCAAGGATCGCGAATAAAAAGAAACTAAACAAAAATTACTTACCTGTGCACCTAAATATATCTAAAGTGTAAAAAAAAAAAAAAAAATAACAAAAAACTATAACAAAATTAATAAAACCTACGTTCCCATTACCTACATATATAACTTTACCTATATAAAAAGAAACATAACATAATACCTACTTACCGGAGTGAACCTAAATTAAAATTAAACAGAAAAATATTTATCTACGTGTACCTGAATTAAAATTAAACATAAAATTACTTACCTGTGTACCTACCTACGTATAAAATATAGTGTACAAAATATTAAAAATTAATTAATCCTACGTACCTAGTATATACATATACATATATGATCGACAAAAAAAAAAAAGGAAACCAAATAATACCTACTTACCGGAGTGAACCTAAATTAAAATTAAACAGAAAAATATTTATCTACGTGTACCTGAATTAAAATTAAACATAAAATTACTTACCTGTGTACCTACCTACGTATAAAATATAGTGTACAAAATATTAAAAATTAATTAAACCTACGTACCTAGTATATACATATACATATATGATCGACAAAAAAAAAAGGAAACCAAATAATACCTACTTACCGGAGTGAACCTAAATTAAAATTAAACAGAAAAATATTTATCTACGTGTACCTGAATTAAAATTAAACAGAAAATTACTTACCTGTGTACCTACCTACGTATAAAATTATAGTGTACCTACAAAATATTAAAAATTAAGTAAACCTACGTACCTGGTATATACATATATATGATCGAAAAAAAAAAGAAACCAAATAATACCTACTTACCGGAGTGAACCTAAATTAAAATTAAACAGAAAAATATTTATCCACGTGTACCTGAATTAAAATTAAACAGAAAATTACTTACCTGTGTACCTACCTACGTATAAAATATAGTGTACAAAATATTAAAAATTAATTAAACCTACGTACCTAGTATATACATATATATGACCGAAAAAAAAAAAGAAACCAAATAATACCTACTTACCAGAGTGTACCAACAGTGATCACAAATAAAATAATACCTACATATCTACTTATACTTATATAATTTAAATTAAACAAATAAAAAGAATACTTACCTGATTGATCCCTAAAAATAATACCTACTTACCGGAGTGTACCTAAATAAAATTAAATAGAAAAATACCTGTCTGAGTGTACCTGAATTAAAATTAAACAACAACAAAAAATACTTACCTGAGTGATCTCTCATAAATAATACCTACTTACCGGAGAGAATCTAAAATTAAATTAAAACAGAAAAACACTTACCTGAAGGTACCTAAAATTTAATAAAACATACGTACCTACATCTATGATCGCTAAGAAGAAGGAAAAAGGAGGCTGAAGACATCGGAGGAATTGACTAACCTATCTACAGTGCGGCAGTGCGGAAAAATTTCATATTATTCCTTTTTTTTTAATTTTCGTTTGTGTTAAAATTCCTAATAATACTTAAAATTAAAAAAAAAAAAAAAATAATAATTTATTTTGGATTTCATTTTTTTTTATTGGTTCCCCCCCCTGTATACGATATTGAAAAAAAAAAGAGAAAGAGAATTAATATTTTATCCCTTGTCTGCCATTAAATTATTATCATAACAGGTAACGGCGCGGATCCCACTAGGTGCACCTTGGAGGATACGAGCTTCGCCCTCAACAAAGTGAGTACTAAATACAAATATTTCCTAGGCTTTTGAAATTGAAATTTTATTACTTGAATCCAAATTGCCTAACCTTGGAAAAAGGGTGTTATAAAATAAAGGGAGAACATTTTTTTTTTTTTTTAATTCCAAGTTACATACATAAAGAAAAAAAAAAATGTTTGTTTAAATTAATAAAAAGATATCTATATCATTAACAATAACAGTTCAATATCAATACACGAGGGGCAGTGTAGATTTATTAATTTCAAATATTTAATTTCATAAAAATTCTTTACTTAAAGCAAAAATTTATTTTGGTTTTTATTTATCATGGACCCAGTAAAATATATAATAATTTTTATGATAGTCATTATATTGAATAAAACAATAATTTTATAAGGTTACATACCTTTTGAAAATTGATTTTTTTTTATTTGGCGGATTTAAATTTCGAAGGAAGATTTTTATGCTTCAAAAAGGGAAGATCATTTTTTTGACAAATTTTCAGCGAACAGTATAAAATGAATTATAGTTAAATCATTTATACTTATCGGATGGAGGTGATCCTGGAGGGATATGGACCTCTTAGAAGGTAAAATTATATGAAGACTTTTAGATTAGGGGCTATTGCGAATTAAAGGAGGAAGCAGTAGCCACGGAGGTAACCAGATGTTACAAGGGTGGGAAAACCTCCTGAGGGCATAACACCTAAGTCCCTCTCCCCTCTCTGGAATCGCAACCCTATGATTAAAAAGGACACTTACACATATACTTACACTTACACACACGTACACTTACACCCACACATACACTTACACCCTCACTTATACATACACCTACACATACACTGACATTCACCCTACACGTACCTATACACACACACGTACACTTACACCCACACATACACTTACACACTCACTTATACATACACCTACACATACACTGACACTCACCCTACACATACAAATACACCCACACTTTCTCCTACACATACACGTAATCTAAAACAAATTTCGGCCTCAACATTATAACATTTTTTTTATGGCATGATAAAAGTACCAGAGTCTAACACGGGAGCAAGAACCCCTCCCCATCCGACGAGCTACGACCCGTGCAATGCCAGCATGCCTCGCAACCGTGGTTAGACACTGCACTCAGCTCGACACGGTCGCCTGGACCAGCCTAAGGTGGCTGTACACCTCAGGTTGTAGAGGTGATTTAGAGCTGAGGCAGGGGGTTTCGTTACACATAATGCGTTTGCGCGCATATGCGTACCAATACCAGAATACCAGTACCGCCGGCAGCCGATCAACCGTGGGATTGTGAGACCGTTAGCCGATCATTCAAACAACTCGCAAATCGAAATCAAATATCGAAATCTCAAAAGACTGCGTGTACTTGTAGTATTCACGGGTATAAACAATACTCCGAGACGGTTGCCTGTCAAACCCTACAAACAGTAGAAGTCGACAACATCGCTCATTCATTTTACCTACGAGTGTATGTATATCCATCCAATCTTCGGACTTCGGAGTTCCCTTATCCACCATCTCTTATATGAGATTTGTGTAGGCGCTAGACGCGATGCACAGGCACATTATATAGGTACATATTGATATCCTGCGGAGCTCGAGGGAGCAAGATTACCCGCGTCGTAGTAGCTCGTATAGAGAGATACTTTTGTAGAGCTTTGTCATCCCATAACGATGCCCCCACGATATGTTGTTAAATTTTAATTTAATAGACTCCATCGATCATAAAGCGGTCATATAATGAAAGTTATACCGAGACAGATGTTTCGACCGAATGCGGATCACTTCTGTTTGGCGGATTGTATTTGAGAGTTGCATTCGAAAGACCGAGATTTATGATTTATTGGATATTGAGCTTGTCGGGCTGCATGTTTAGTTTATGCTGTATTCTATTTCTACGTTATGTACATTCCGCAATTGATTTGCTCTGATTTGGCAGCAAATTATGATGAAGTATAAGATTGACAAAGTATTTTATGCACAATGGACCTTCGTTTGTATGTCTTTGAATAAATATTCATAAATCAATATTTGTGTTGGGTATTTTTGAACCAGCTGATAATGCACACCTTGATCTGAGTAGTTTTTTTTTTCATTTTTAACATCATTTAAAAAAATAAGATATTGTGGAAATAATAATAAATTAAATATCGAAAGTAGATTAATAACCTTTAAAATATGTATAAAAGTTTTCATTAAAACAATAAATGTTTTATAAAAATGAAAACAGTTTTCATTAACACACAACTTTTATGAAATATTTGCTTTAAATGTACATAAAGGGTGTCCCAAAATTAACGCAAGATTTTAATTAAATAGAAAACGCCGTTTTTAGTCTTTTGATAGTTATATTTGTATTGACTCGTAAAGTACATAGGATAGGGTTATGTATGGAATAACACA
Source organism: Eupeodes latifasciatus (assembly GCA_920104205.1). Taxonomy (NCBI): domain Eukaryota; kingdom Metazoa; phylum Arthropoda; class Insecta; order Diptera; family Syrphidae; genus Eupeodes; species Eupeodes latifasciatus. Next base: position 384,816,573 of record OV049924.1, on the reverse strand, counting down.
TCGGACAAATGGCCTCCACGGCTTTGCATGCACATGCGCACTCTTTTGTTGAAATTTTCCATGACCATTCTGCATAAATGTGGCTGAATTTCATTGATGCAGCGTTGAATCTCCTCCTTTAATGCACAGGTGGTTGTGGGCTTGTTGACATAGACTTGTGATTTCAAATAAACCCATAAAAAGAAGTCTAATGGTGTTAAATCACACGATCTAGGAGGCCAATTTTGATCACCGAAACGAGAGAGTACACGACCTGGAAATGTCTCATGCAGTAATTGAATTGTTTCACGGGCTGTATGACATGTGGCACCGTCTTGTTGAAACCACATATTGGACACATCAATATCATCCAATTTTGGCAGAAAGAACCGTGTAATCATGTCGCGATATCGAGCACCAGTAACAGTCACTGCTTGACCAGCATCATTTTCAAAAAAATATGGCCCAATTATGCCTCCAGCCCAAAATCCACACCATACAGTCACGCGTTGTGGATGCATTTGTTTTTCGACAATCACATGTGGGTTCTCCGAACCCCAAATGCGGCAATTTTGGCGATTGACAAAGCCATCAAGATGAAAATGTGCTTCATCGCTTAGGCTGATTTTGCTCGAAAAATCAGGGTCCATTTGTTGATGTTCAATAATCCATTCAACGAACTCTCTTCTCTGTCCATGGTCATTAGGCTTCAATTGTTGTGTTAATTGAATTTTGTAAGCATGAAGACACAGATCTTTGGTGAGTATACGCTGTAGAGAGGTTCTTGAAATTTGCAATTCTTGTCCACGACGTCGAATTGAGGTTCCTGGATTATCAGCAACACTCTCACGCACTGCTTCGACATTCACATTTGAACGGCTTGTTTTTGGACGACCAGTGTGTTTGGCGTCTCCAACGGATCCAGTCTCTATGAATTTTTCAATTAATCTCTTCACAGTTGACGAAGTTAAAACACTATTCCGACCATATTTTGTGTGAAATTTTCGAATTGCAGCCGCCAAGCTTTCACTATTTTTGAAATATTCTTTAATAATGAAGACACGTTGTTCTCTCGTGTAACGCTCCATTTTTAATAACCCTATACTGTTAGCTGTCAAATTGCTTTTTTTCAGGGTTGCCATCACTTCACTGCACAAATGGTGGCAAATTCAAATCTTGCGTTAATTTTGGGACACCCTTTATAAATCAAAAAATGTGCCATAATAAAGGTGTAGAGGCTTTAAAATGGTATTTACGAGATGGATGTGTATGACAGAAGGATTGACATATCTTTGAAGTATATAATTGTCAAAAATGTAGGTTACACAAATTTTTGTTTGAGACCTGTTTCTTAGAAATCTCTAAAAATAAGCATTTCAGGTTAAATCTTTGAGATCTGCAGATCTTTTTTTTATAATTAATGCGGTTATTAATACCCTTAACATGTTTAAAGTTTAAACACAGTGCGAGCTTTAGGAAAATAGGGAAGGATTAAAGAGGAGATAGGGATGCACTTTGGTCTTTTTTTAATATCAAAATGATAGGGAAAAACAGAGCTGGGTAAAGCATTCCACATTCTCGATGTGCGGTTAAAGAAAGAATCTCTATGCTTGACAGTACGTCCGAAATTGAGCTCAAAGTTAAACTGATGTGCGTTCATAGAAGTACGAATATTACGGTTGAATTGTTTGAGGGGAGCCAACTGGCTAATTCGACAGAACACTGTTTATAAAAATATCGGTAGAACAACGAAAGGCATGCAACATTGCGGCGGTGTTCGAGTGACGTTATTGTTTCGGTTATAGTTCTATCGCCTATCATTTTCAGAGCACTTTTTTGGATCCTGTCGAAAATACTTAAACTGGTTTTAGGGGCACCTGCCCAAATATGCGAGTTATATTCAAGTTTTCGACGAATTAAGGCTTTTTTAAATTACAGCAAGGTCAGAAGGGGTGACAAATTTCTTGCACCGTCGGAGAAATCCTAAGCACCTAGCAGCATTTTTGGCAATATCGAATATGTGATCATTCCATAAGAGGTGATCTGTGATACCCATACCGAGTACTGAAAGTTGATTAGTTTCCTGGATGGAAGTGCCGCTCATGGATAGCGGCATCGGGGGTGGGTTACGCTTTAACGACAGGAGACAGCATTGAGTTTTCGAAGCATTAAATTCTACACGGTTTTTGATTCCCCATTGTACAATGCTGTCGAGACCAGAATTTAATGAGCTTATCGAAGGACAACGCTGTGAATCTAGAAACGAATTTGAAAAACTGAGGGTACTGTCGCATTTGTTTTATGAATTTCAGACTTGAAACCATCCAATACAACTTGTATTGAACGTTTAGAAAGGTAATTTCTAATCCAACAAAGAAGGAATTTGTCAATACCAAAAGCACGCGTTTTCTATAAGAGAGCTTGGTGCCAAACTCTATCAAATGCCTTTGAAATATCACTTGCAATAATCTTACTTTCTCCAAAACGATGTAAAGATTTATTCCACTGTTCGGTGAGATGAACCATGAGATCACCAGTGGACCTATTGCCATACTGCCGGTCATTAAGAAGTTTCCGTTCTTCAAGATATTTCTTAAGCTGATAATTAATCAGCATTTCCATGTCCTTGGAAAGAAGGGACGTGAGTGCTATTGAACGATAGTTAGAGGGGGAGGATGATTCGCCTTCTTTACTGACAGGCTGTACAAATGCTATTTTCCATCCGCTCGGAAAGAGACCTGTAGAGTAGGAAAGATGGAAAAGCTTACGCAGTGGTTTTGCCAGCGTTGAAGAACACCTCTTTATACCTCTTTATGGGGGAATACTATCCGTATAACTTTGGTCGTACTGTAAAGTTTAAAGAATGTGGAAGCCTCTTTTCCTCTCGTAATGTTCGAGTTGAGCAATTATCAAGAAAATGAATCTAAGGACCATTGTTATAAAAAACATAATTATTTATAAATAAATATATTATGGATGTTGTCTTAAACTGTTCTAAGAAGATTTTAAACAATTTTATGGACAGTTTTGTCTCGTTGTGCTGAAGCTTGGTAAGTAAGTTCATCATATTTGCATTTTGCGAGCTCTACAGAAGTTCAGATTGAACAGTGTATGATTAAAACGTGAATTTCATCAGAACTCCTTTGCGGTAGACCCAAATTTTCAAAACCCATACAATTCGCAAGTTTTGTCCTAGAGATTGGTTTGGCTTAGATCATATAACAACAGTTTTCAATTTAAAGCGATTGAAATAGTATGGCTTTTTGTGAAGTTTAACTATAACCTATTTTGACGTCTAATTGTAAATTACGGAAATTTGAAATTACAAGGTTTTTTCCTGGCAAACAAATTAAACTTTTACAATGATTTTTGATGGCCTTTATATCCGACTTCAAAATTACTCTATCACATAAGGTTTTTGAGATATTACTTTTAAAAATTCGAAAAAAAAAAACACATATACCTAAAATTGTTATTATTTGTATTGTACTATTCGTACTAGAATGTCAGCTTGTTAGACTTGACCATTCCTTTTTAATTTTATTGAATGTTTTTGAACAACAACAACAACTTAAAGGTGCTACCACTCATTGTTTTGGCTGGAGATATAGCTATTTCGTGCTTTGCCACTTTTGCACTCATCAATCTCCTTTTTTGTGGTGCTGAGCTTTATATACCTAAAAGGGATTTTGAGGCTATCAAACTTCATGAAGTAGCTTTTCTTCAAAAAAATTTGTGATTGTTTTTCAAATCTATATTTCCTTTTTCAATATTCAGTTGAAATATTTATGGTTATTCATCCAATTTTCAAAAAAAAAAAAATTGTTTTCACGTGTCTCAAATAAATCTTTAAAAACATGCTTGGGAATTTGTGTTAAAACGGTTTTCAACAGAAAAAGGCAAAACGTATTAAAAGTAATTTTTGTTCTCATAACAAATCCATCGTTTAAACAATTCTATTAGGTAAAGTTTTTAAAGTACACTAAAATATATACAAAATATACCTATTGACAAATCCTCCAAAAGTAATTCTTGTCAGGAAAAGTGCTGTCTCAAATTAGCTATTCGGATTCGGCAACGGGGCCTACAGTTCCTCCATCCCTGACAAGTATACTCGCACACAGGAATGGTTGAGAGTTGTAAATCACTAGGCCCTGGTACTCTATGGACTGTTGCACCACCTGATTTATTTATTTATAAATATTAATGCTTTCTTTTAGTTAATTATTTAGAAAAATTCAATTAACAACTTTTTTTTGACGTAAGTCTTTTCGCCCAAACCATTTTATTAACATTTTGTTTTTGTAAGGTTTGGGCTACATTACCGTGTTAAAAATGTTGTTGGTTTTATAAAATTCCAAATAAAAAGAAGCATTCGGTTTTATTGCCCAAAAAAAATAACTCCAAAATATTAAAAATGCTATATCGCCAAAAATGGCACAAAGCCCAAAATCAATATCATATTACCCAAAGCAGTTTTGAAATATCAGAACTCTCAAATTACGACTTGACATACCGCTCAAAAAGTGTCATGTTTTTCAACATTTTTGCTTTCTGACAAAATGTGTATTTATTTTCGCCACTACAACACTTTAAGCATAAAATATTATCGCCCAAACGAAAAAATTTTGGAACGTCAAGAAAGCGTAACAAATATGATTGGCTTTATTTCAATATCAGAAAACGAAATAAGGCCAGTTTTAAAAGTGAAATAAAAGATATGGTTTGCACTCAGATTTAATGAGTAGCGAAATGCAACCACCCTATTTGTGCTCACTATACTGGAGCTTCATGCCCCCCCCCCCGATACATATTTCACAGTTTTTGCGCCATAATGCTACGATCACTATGATGAAGAAAACCATTATTTTGAGTGACATTTGGCACTACATTCCTGTGTGAACTAGGGCCTCACCAAAAGTGGCAATGTAACTTCTACCACAACATTTTTAATTAAAAATGGTCTTCAACAGGGAGCGGTGAATTCGCCGATTCTCTTCAGCATTTACACCAGCGATGTGATAGGTAGTCTTACAAAGGCAATTGCGTACGCCGACGATCTAATTGCGTACAGAACGGCCCGAAAGGTTGAGGTTATTAGAATTCTCTTGCAACGTGATTTCGACAAGATTCAGCGATATTGCGACGACTGGAAACTGAAAATAAATGTCCAGAAGTCGGAGACAATTCTGTTCCGGACTCCGTTGGCTAGGGCCACGAGGGATACGTGCAAGAATTGGCGCAAGATGGTTATCGTTGATCTTCACGGGCAGCCATTAGTGAGCAAAAGTGTAGTGAAGTACCTCGGTATCTGGTTAGATCAGTAGGTATTTATATTTCGACAGACATATAAATGCTGCTCTGACCAGGGCCAGAGGAGCATTTGCTCTGACGAAACGGCTGTTTTACAGCAGTCGGCTTGACCCCAGAGTGAAGGTAATTTGCTACATGGCCCTCATACGGCCGATGATCGTTTATGGTTGTCCTGTTTGGTTCAACGTTGCCCCTTCCCAGATGGAGAGGTTTCGGGTGTTCGAGCGGCAGTGTTAACGACGCTGTACCGGCTTATATCGAACAGCCGAATCTTCTTACGTGCATTACTATTCCAACGAGGTCCTCTACAACGGGGCTCGAATCAACAGAATTGACAATTTCGTGATAAAACTCGTTCGAGGTCACATTGCAAGAGCTATGTCTTCGACCAACAATTTAATTTTCGGGGCGTTCTATCCGAACGTAGAGTATTTTGAAAGTGCACGCTTGAGCGGTTTCATTCCACCAGAGGCATTCCTCTTTTTAGATAGATGCGGTCTGATACAGGATAGATTGGCAGTTCCGTTAATCTACCACGTCAGACGACGAACCGTGGATAGGCGACTCCTGTACAATCGGCACGTCATGGCACAAGGCGGAGCAGAGCTCCTTCGGTTCAGTAGGGCTGTGTCCGAAAGGGACCGAACTGATAGGGTGAAGCAGGAGAGCCAGTTTTGGACTTTTGGTGGCTTCAATCGGCACTTGATAGTGTGTAGTCGGGATGGGGTTTTAACCTTGGCCGGCTTACATACTTGTTTTATAGTTTTAGAGTTTAGTTTTAAGTAGAATAGGCATGGTGGCACAAAAAAAAAACATACAAAAAAAAATACAAAAAATACAAAACAGGAAAAATACAAAAAAAAAATACAAAAAAAAAATTAAAAAAAAAAAAACATAGAATAATCAAATAAAAAAAAGACAAAATATGAAAAACAAAAAACGTTAGATAGTTAGATTTGCTGCTGTGGTTGTTTTAGTTTTAAGTAGTTTATAGGTAGAATAGGTAGTTTAAGTTAGCTTTAAGTTTTATATTAAGGACCTTATTTTAAGTAGTTTTTAAGTAAAATAAAAAAGGATATTGACATTAGTTTTTTCTAAATTTTCTAATGAAGACAAAAATAAATAAAATGAATTGAAGTTAAATAGATCTTAGGGCCGAAAGGCATTAGCATTAAGTATTATTGTTTAACTTAGAGTGTCCGTATGGGACCAGTAAGTTAGTTGTAAGTTATAGATAATTAGGCTAGTTTTATGAATTTTTGTCTAGCTTTAAGATAGTCTTAAGAATGAATTAATAAAAATGAATTAAAAAAAAAAAAATAAAAAAAAAATAAAAAAAAATAAAAAAAAAAAAAAAAAACTAGGGCCTCACCCAACAAACTTCTCTATCCAAATCGGTCCCTAGCTAGATGTCTCCAGTTTCGCGCTCCAAGTTGAGTGAGGTCACTTTCCACTTGTGCGCGCCACCTGATTCGCGGTCTTCCTCTACTGCGCTGTCCTGTGGGGGTGGATTCGAAGACTTTCCGGGTCGGAGCATTGGTTTCCATGCGCTCTACGTGACCCAGCCATCTTAGTCGTTGGACTTTTATCCTTCTAGCTAAGTCTACGGCGCTGTACAGTCCGTACAGCTCGTCGTTCCATCTTCTCCTCCACTCCGCTTCTATGCATACGGGACCGTAGATCACACGAAGAATTTTTCTCTCGAAACGACCCAAGGTGCTTTCATCCGCTTTTGTCATACGGTGCTTCTGCACCGTATAGCAGGACGGGGATGAAAAGGGTCTTATATAGCGACACTTTGGTCCTTCGAGAGAGGATTTTTCCACTCAATTGCTTTCGTAGCCCAAAGATACAGCGGTTAGCAAGAGTTATTCTTCGTTTGATCTCAGCGCTGGTGTTGCTTTCTGCGTTTACAGCGGAGCCGAGGTAGACGAAGTCCTTGACTACCTCAAAGTTACGTCTGTCGATGGTGACGTTTTGACCAAGACGTCGGTGTTGTAGGTCCTTTCTTGATGACAGCATGCACTTTGTTTTGCCCTCATTAACCGTTAAACCCATTTTTGCCGCCTCTGCCTCAATACTCACAAAAGCCCCATTGACATCACGCTGAGTTCTTCCGATTATGTCAATGTCATCAGCATATGCTAGTAATTGGACAGACTTTTAAAAGATAGTGCCTCTAGTGTTGACGTGGGAGCTCTGCACTATTCTTTCAAGTACGATGTTAAAAAAATCACATTACAGCGCATCACCTTGTCTAAAACCTTTATTGACATCGAAAGGTTCTGTTAAGTTGTTTCGAACCTTTATGGAGCACCGTGAATTCTCCATGGTCATCCTGCACAAACGGACGAGTTTGGCAGGGATGCCAAAACTAGACATGGCGCTATACAGCTCGTCCCTGTAGATACTGTCATATGCGGCCTTGAAATCGATTAAAAGATGGTGGGTGTCGATTTGGTGTTCTTGGGTTTTTTCCAGGATCTGCCGTAATGTGAATATTTGATCGACTGTGGACTTTCCTGGTCTAAAACCACACTGATAAGGAACTATCAGGTTGTTGACGATGGGCTTTAGACGTTCACATATTACGGCAGAGAAGATTTTATAAGCGATGTTAAGTAGACTGATTCCTCTATAATTGGTGCAGTTTAGAGGGTCTCCTTTTTTCAGGATCGGGCAAACAATACTGAGGTTCCATTCATCGGGCATGCTTTCTTCCGACCATATCTTACAGATAAGCTGGTGCATGCTTCTAACCAACTTATCTCCAGCTGCTTTAAGGAGCTCGGCATTCAAGCCATCCGCTCCAGCGGCTTTGTTAGACTTCAGCTTAGATATGGCAATCTTTTCTTCGTCTAAGTCGGGAGGACGGGATTGTTGGCTTTCGTCGTCTATGTTGAATGGATCATCCTGCCTGACAGCGGAATTCGGTTCGTCGTCGCCGTTATACAGTCTGCAGAAGTGGTCCTTCCATATCCTCAGCATTGACTGCGGTTCCACTATGATGTTTCCACTTTCGTCTTTGCAGCTTTCGGTTCTAGGTTTATGTACTTGTGAATTTCGATTCTCCTGTTCTTAAAACTTTCGAACTTCATTCCTGCTTTTAAACCTCTCAGTCTCAACATCTTCGACCGCATGCTTCTCATGCTCTCTTTTTCCTTCTGAGAAGTCAGTGTTCCTCTCGCCTCTTCTGCTAATAGAGCTCGTGAGCAGCACTCTTAATTCTATGCAGCACCGCTTTGCGTGCCTGTTGTTTGGCTGCATTTGCCTGCCGACATTCCTCATCAAACCAGGAGTTCCTTGTTGATGACTGAAACTGAAGTGCTGCCTTGATTACAACGAGTTAGTGGTCCGAGTCGATGTTAGCTCCTCGGAAAGTTCGGACGTCCATGATGCATGGAAAACCGTGTCTGGCTTAGATCGCAATATGGTCAATCTGGTTAATGGTATAGATTGTTCTGGAGAACTCCAAGTACCTTTGTGGATGTTGAGGTGTACACGTACACTGGCTACCATGTCGTTTCGCTCCGCAGCGAAATTGATGAGCCTGAATCCGTTGTCGGAGGTGTTGTCGTGCAGGCTGTTATTCCCGATTATTAAACTAAAGATGTCTTCCCTTCCTAGCTTGGCATTAAAATCGCCCAGGACAATTTTAATATCGTAGCTAGGACACTGCTCATATGTTTTGTTCAAGAGCTCGAAGAATATACATATATCCATAGTGTTGTCATTCTTCTCTTCTGTAGGGCGCGCGCGCATATTAGGCTAATATTGCCGAATTTAGCCTAGATACGGATGGTCATGCGGAGGTCGTTGAGGCACCTCTAATAAGTTTTAAAAACTTGAAATCGTGTTAATACTGATTTAGTTCACGATAGGTACATTAAAAACCAATTTAATGTGACTTTTATGTGACATATTATGCTATTTTCAACCTACATTCTTTTCTTTTGATTTAAATTTCTTAAATTATTTAAATATTTTTAATAAATTTAAAATGTGTAGTAATTGTCACATCGCATTGCTTGAAGTTCCCATTAAGGGCATTGACCATAAGTTCTGTGGTGTTTGCTTTTCTCTCACCTGATAACCATATAGCATAGGTTTATACATAAATCTACCTTTACATTCCTTATTCATTACTCAAAACCGAACCTTATCGAATTACGTATTTAAAGTGTAATTAGCGACACAATCATACCTCTCTCTCCAACCCTCCTGGACCTAGACCATGATGTCGATGTGTATCTATAAAACTCATTCAATTTCATTCGATGAATGTGAATAATGCATTAGTCCGGATGTAGATACATATATGTATATAAATAATTTAAAATATAGCGAAAAATTATTTTCAACCCACACTTTTATTCTTTTTGCCGCACTCATCATCAGATGAAAACCGCGACGTGGTAGGTAGGTACTTTTCCGAGTGTATGCACTCTCGACTCGAATCAACTCGATTCGAACAAATGCGCATATTTTAATATTTCGATTAATTGAAGGCCTTACAGACAGCTGAGGTTTGTTGTCATGGTCCTCCCATTAGGTTTGGGTTTAACATCGAAATGAATTTAAAATAATACAACAAACCAATGAAACAAACAAAAAAAAACGGACGACCGACAAGTTTTCGTACACAGGAAGTCAATAATGCGCAATACTAACAACATATCCCCCCTTCTTCCACCCTCACCAACAACAACCTCAAACCCTCCAGGGGGTTGATTGGTGGCAACACCACTGCACCATACCGCACCGCCATCCACCAACCGATCCGTCCGCGTCCAAATTGTCTGACAGCAGCGAATATGAAATTCTCTGAAATGGGAAATGGCCACCGGAGCCGCTGCGCTCCATCGCGCTGCAATCGCAAACACAAAAAGCAAGTAAACAGCCAAAAAAACGCTCATCCCTTTTGATGGGAAAAATTTCACATTAACAGTCGCCTCTGTGACAAGTGAACTGTCCGATTATTTGCAATAATTCACAAGAGTCCTGGCGAAGCAAAGTGGCAGCGAGTCGGGCGCGGCGTGCTGCTGGCGGCCGGCCGGCGTGGGCCTGTGCCATATCCTTTCGAACTCCACCATCCACCATCACCATCTACCACAATGGCGTCGCTGCCATTCCTGCTTTGCTGTCACGCTAAATGGCTGCGTTTCCGGTACGCTATTATTATTATTATTACTATTATCCTGCTGAAACAGAAAAATTCGCGCATCCACGAATCAGCCGTCAGCAGTTTTATTTTTGGTTAATTTGCAATTTACTGATATCGCCTGGGGTCCTTTTCCAGAGAGATATTCGTTCTTCTTTTTTCTGTTTGAATTCGAACTGAACGCAATGTCAGGACTCAGGACGAAAACGGGACGCAACGCGACGGACGTAGGACGTAACGCATGGAACGGGATGAATTTGTGTTGTTTCGAATTGAAAATCTAAAAGTCGCGCACAATTTTAATGATGACAATAAAGTTTATTTTATTTTAATTTTTTTTTGTTTTTGTTTTGTTTAATTCACTTTTTGTTGGGTTGGAAAATTGTTGTATTGCTTTGCAATTTATATTTGAATTTATTTGGTCAATGGTCAGATGCATGCATATGCACGAATTTATGTGGACATAACTTAAAATGTTTTTGCCATGCCATGTCCCTGTCCTGGCATCCCTTAAACTATCACCCTTTAAAAAATATGCATGCATAATAGCTTAGGTACACGTATCTAAATAATATTGTGTTTAGGACGTGGAATTGATTTGAATTTTTTGTTTTTTGAGTATGCAAAATAAATGCGGTCTAATCTGTATTTAGCAGGGAATAAAATATAATATATAAGTATAGGAAATATGCCTTGAGGGTTTTGTTGGTTAGAATTTTTGAAACTAATTAACTGTACAGGATATGTCTGTCAGTTTATTTAGGCAAATGCAATGCAACTTTGAGTGGCAATAAGTTTGTAAAGGATTTTAATTGTTTTTGATGAATGATAATACAATAATATTGCAGGATAACTTTTACCTTTCGTATCAAAATACATATATACGTAATGTAAACTATAATAATAACAAAATAAACGTGTAAATGAATATCAAAATATAAATCTAATTTATGACTCGAATGATATTATTTTGGAAATTTGAATATGATTTTTTGATAATAATTTGATATCACTCAGAGAAATAATCATTATAAATTAAACCTTAAGTTACGCTTAAACTATACATTGTTTAATGCAATTATTGTTGGTTTAAGACTATTATCATGTTAAAGTAACCTGATGGATCCTTATAATTGATTGTTGAAATTACAACTTTATGGTAATTATAAATAGACTCAATGTTTTATATATGAAGTAAGATTGTCAAACTGACATGGTTGAAATACATAACATTAAAATTTTCAACCTTCAAGACAATAAAACAAATTTGAATAATATTGGCTTAGTGAACTATTTTTATTTCAAAAATTATAAGATCTGAAATATCATTTTTTATAATAAAATAATTGGAGTAATTAATATGTGCAATAATCGGGAAAACAGCCTGCACGACAACACTTCCGACAACGGATTCAGGCTCTTCGATTTTGCTGCGGGCCGAAACGTTATGGTAGCCAAGGCAACACTTCGGTTTCAGGGACCAACAAGCAACCCCTGGTTTGATGAGGAATGTCGGCAGGCAAATGCAGCCAACCAACAGCCACGCAAAATCGGCACTGCATAAATGGACGAGAGCTGCTCACGAGCTCTATAAGCAGAAGAGGCGAGAGGAACACTGACTTCTCAGAAGGAAAAACAGAGAGTATGAGAAGCGTGAAGTCGTAGATATTGAGAGGTTCAAAAGCAGGAATGAAGTTTGAAAGTTCTATGAGCAGAAGAAACGAAATTCACAAGTACACAAACCTAGAACCGAAGGCTGCAAAGACGAAAGTGGAAACATCGTAATGGAACCGCAGTCAATGCTGAGGATGTGGAACGACCACTTTTGCAGACTGTTTAACGGCGACGACGAACCAAATTCCGCTGTCAGGTAGGATGATCCATTCAACATAGTCGACGAAAGCCAACAATCCCGTCCTCCCGACTTAGACGAAGTAAAGATTGCCATATCTAATCTTCAAAACAGCTGGAGATGATTTGGTTAGGAGCATGCACCAACTTATCTGTAAGATATGGTCGGAAGAAAGCATGCCCGATGAATGGAACCTCAGTATTGTTTGCCCGATCCTGAAAAAAGGAGACCCTCTAAACTGCACCAACTATAGAGGAATATACTTAACATCGCCTACAAAATTTTCTCTGCCGTAATATATGAACGTCTAAAACCCATCGTCAACAAGCTGATAGGTCCTTATCAGTGTGGTTTTAGACCAGGAAAGTCCACAGTCGATCAAATATTCACATTACGCAGATCCTGGAAAAACCCAAGAACACCAAATCGACATCCACCATCTTTTAATCGATTTCAAGGCCGCATATGACAGTATTTACAGGGACGAGCTGTATAGCGCCATGTCTAGTTTTGGCATCCCTGCCAAACTCGTCCGCTTGTGCAGGATGACCATGGAGAATTCACGCTGCTTCATAAAGGTTCGAAACAACTTAACAGAACCTTTCGATGTCAATAAAGGTGACAAGGTGATGCGCTGTAATGTGATTTTTTAACATCGTACTTGAAAGAATAATGCAAAGCTCACACGTCAACACTAGAGGCACTATCTTTCAAAAGTCTGTCCAATTACTAGCATATGCTGATGACATTGACATAATCGGAAGAAATCAGCGTGATGTCAATGGGGCTTTTGTGAGTATTGAGGCAGAGGCGGCAAAAATGGGTTTAACGGTTAATGAGGGCAAAACAAAGTACATGCTGTCATCAAGAAAGGACCTACAACACCGACGTCTTGGTCAAAACGTCACCATCGACAGACGTAACTTTGAGGTAGTCAAGGACTTCGTCTTCCTAGGCTCCGCTGTAAGCGCAGAAAACAACACCAGCGCTGAGATCAAACGAAGAATAACTCTTGCTAACCGCTGTTTCTTTGGGCTAAGAAAGCAATTGAGTGGTAAAATCCTCTCTCGAAAGACCAAAGTGTCGCTATATAAGACCCTTATCATCCCCGTCCTGCTATACGGTGCAGAAGCATGGACTATGACAAAAGCGGATGAAAGCACCTTGGGTCGTTTCGAGAGAAAAATTCTTCGTGTGATCTACGGTCCCGTATGCATCGAAGGGGAGTGGAGGAGAAGAAGGGCTGTACATCGACGTAGACTTAGCCAGAAGGGTAAAAGTCCAACAACTAAGATGGCTGGGTCACATGGAAACCAATGCTCCGGCCCGGAAAGTCTTCGAATCCACACCCACCCACAGGACAGCGCAGTAGAGGAAGACCGCGGATCAGGTGGCGCGCACAAGTGGAAAGTGACCTCACCCAACTTAGAACGCGAAACTGGAGACATCTAGCTAGAGACCGATTTGGATAGAGAAGTTTGTTGGGTGAGGCCTTAGTTCACAAAGGACTGTAGCGCTACCTTAGGTAAGTCTTAACAATAAACTGTTTGATGATTTTGCATTTTTGTCCTTTATATACAGTTTGAATCATTTCAGTTCTTATAGTTTCTGAAAATTCGTATTGATTTCTAAGCCTTCATTTGAGTCCAAAGGAAGTTTTGGGAAACCTTGAATTTATATCTTTCATGATTGTTACAGAATACGTTTTTGAGTTTATTTTAATCGCTGATCTTAACTTTGACTTAAAGCGTCTGATCAAATTCTAAAAGTTCCTGTTGTGCAACATTATTTTATATATTGTCCATATACTTTAAGAACTTGATGTGATAGAGCCTTTTAGACGTCGTTTTGTCTTTTTCTATTCAAATCTAACAACTTATGAAGATTTTCAAAAAAATTTATAAAATAATATACATATACATATATAATGTAAAATAAGTAATGAAAATAAGGCTGTAAGATTTGGAAAATCATTACAAATGTTATTGATTCCTGATTTTTTTTGTGTGTTTTGATGAATTTAAAAAAAAGTAAGATCTCAAAAACTGACGTCATAGAGTCTTTAAGAAGAAGCTCCTGAATGTCTAACGTTTGTTTAAGTAATTTGTTGCGTATCTCTGATACGTCGTCGTGTTTTAACATTCCAAAAATGTTTCTTTTCTTTTCTGTTGTAGATATACCTTAAAAAGAGGCTGGGATGCGACCCACACTGATAACTTCCCATCCCGTCTGCCGATTTGTCTTGCTTAAAAGTTTGTCTATATGTATCAATTTTTACCAAATTTGCGTACTATTTTTTGTAGATTTTATTTTTTCATGAAAAAACGGACTGTTGGATTTTTATAAAAAAACTACTGAATATCGAAAACAATATTTTCTGCGAAATAAAATAAGTTTAAAGGCAATATTTGTGATTTTTGAAAAGCTATACTTGAGTCGAAGGTAAATTTTTACGAAGTTTTAGTATTGTTTTTTTTAGGTTTTTATTTTTTGTAAAAAAAATGTCAATTCGATTTTTCTCAAAATTTTACTGAATGTTGACAACAATATTTTTTGAAAGATAAAAGTAGTTTAAAGCCAATATCTGAAAGTTTTGAAAAGATATTTGAGTCGAAAACAATTTTTACCAACTTTTATTAATTTTTTTTTTAGGTTTCTCAACATTTTTCAGAATGTTAAAAACAATATTTCTTATAAGATGAAATAAGTATGAAGCCATAATCTCAAGTTTTTGAAAAGATATTTGAGTCGAAAATCAATTTTTACCAACTTTTATTAATTTTTTGTTTAGGTTTTTATTTTTTGTAAAAAAACTGTCCATTAGATTTTTCTCAAAATGTTATCAGATGTCAAAAACATTATTCTTCGTTGCACAAAATTGTTTTGCAGATGAAATCATATTTTAGTCGTAAGATTTTCGAGGTGACAAGTTTTTTTTTCAGTTTTTTGATTTATAAAAAAAACCGTTAATTGGATTTTTTTTCCAAAAATATAATTGTTTTGTATCACGTTCCAATATATAATATAAAATTTAATTCAAGTCTCTAGCGTCATTGGTTCATGAGATATTTAGGTTTAACCAAAATGTTCACCTTTTTTTTAAACTGCTATGGTAAAAAAACCACCACGCAATTTTCTTGAGAGTCCTTTCTGCATCTTTCTGCCTTATTATCTGTATAAAAAAATTTATTTGAAGTCGATATCTCTTCTGGATCTTGAGCTATGGACGACGAAAAAAACGTCGCGAACATACGGACGTACGAACGTACGTAGACACGCACGCACAGACATCTTTCTAAAAATCTTTTATTTCGAATCTAGGGACCTTGAAACGTCGAGAAATGTCAAAATTTTCAATTTGACAAATCGGACCCATTACAATAACTTCCTATGACAAGTTAAAAAGGACAAATTCATATCTCACACAAATGGTTTTTATCTTGCTACGAGTATTACAATATAGGTACGAGTATGTGTTGTTTTAATTTATAATGACACTTTCAATTATTTTTGAAACACTTTTATTAATACTAAAAAAGTGGACTTGGGTGGGCAATCCTAACGTTGGAAATTAAAAAAAATTAAAAGAAATCATTTCATTTTTTCACTTCATGCCAGTTCACAGTTAAGAGTTCTTTTTAAGAAAGGCGAAGGATGAAAGGAAGAAATCTAATTATTATTCAAAGTTCATCTTTGTCAGAATATTTGCGAATTGAATACATAATTTTTCAAGACTATTAGTTAGATTCTAGAAAGCAATCGAATTGAAATTTGAAAAGAAAGGCTGTGGTGCAACCCCCATTGATAACTTCCAATTGATAGCAGCTAAAAATTTTTCAAACATTAAAACCATATTCTTAAAAAAATCATCTTGTAATAATAATCGGTATTTAGTTCTACATGTTATGTGATCAAACTTTTGTTATGTATATCAACACTTTTCATATCCTACGCATAAGGCCCAGACGATTTAACCCAATGGGTCTGGGCCACTTTTGCAAAATTGTCTTATTTTTGCAGTTTCTTGAGCATTTCTTTTCGATACCTATAGATATAGAGTTTTCGACAGCTTCTGCTTGAAATTAAATTTAAGAGGCTACGTTATCCATTTTATAACATCAATAGATTTTTTTTAGATTAGAATTGATTTTATTCATAATTAATATAATTAATATAACATTTTAATATAAAACAAAATCATTAGACATGGCTATCTGCCGTCTGCCGAATTGACTATTTATATACTTTTACAATATTATTTATTTTTTGAATTTGACTTTAAATTTTATAATTAGCTATTTTTAATTTATTTTAATTAATAATTATCACATAATAATAAGAATAAAAAAGGTGTTTAATCAAAAAAGTCCTTGTAAGATTCTATTTCGATATCTTAAAGCAATTGTACAGAACTGATACAGTTTAGAAACATTCATTTGATTTAATTCGAATATGACTTCCTCAATGGTTAGAAAATCTTTTCCAAAGATACATCTTCTCGTTTCTCTTAGAGCAGGACACTTTCCCAAGAAATGCACAACGTCTTCCCTCTCCATCCTGTTGCATATATTACAGATGACTGGAAGATCTGCTCTGTGAGGTATGTATATAGTTCAGGTTTAGAATTTCAGCTCGTAGCCTGACCATCATAGATATTTCCCTGACACTAAGCTCATCACGGAAGTAGTTTGACTGCTGCAAATTGTGGTTAAGCTGGCAGTAGACCGTACGATGTAAGGAGTTTGAAGCTTTATCCATGTACCTTGGAAATAATTTGGTACATGTCCTTTTTTAATTTGGAAAGGTCCTCGACATTACAAACCAAATTAATTCCACAATTTTCTGCCAATTCAAGCCATTCGCGATACCATCCACTCCTTGAATTGATGTCCTTAAGAGCTGATATTTTGGGTAAACGATAGTCTGCCAACTTTAAGCTTCTAATTATGTAATCCACTTGCAGTTTTAATGTTTTCACAAAAAGTGAAGAAATTCCCGTTTCTAGCATTATGACATAGTTCGGTGTGTTGGCTGGCAAATAGAATGCTCGTTTAATGTAGAAGCGCAATAGCTTTTCAACCATCTCATAATATTTACTTCCCCAAGTTTGTGCAGCATAAAGCATAATGGATTCTGCTACCGTTTCAAAAATTTTGTATTTGCTACTATGAGCCACAGATTCGTTCGTGAAACATCTTTTCCATGTGAGGTTTATCGCCATTTTCGCTTTATTAAGCTTTTCACTAAAGTGTTTCTCCATACTTAAGTTCTTCGTGAAGGTAACTCCTAAGTATTTAAACTCTTTAACCACTTCAATCAATTCTCCATTGTATTTCCACTTTTCGTTTGCGCAATTTCTCCCTCCATGTTTTTTAAAGATCATCACTTTCGACTTCTCTAAATTGACAATTAATCCCCAACGTTTGGAATATTCGTGTATCCGATTAATCATTAGTTGAAGTGATTCTGGAGTATATGCGAGCAGTACAATGTCGTTTGCAAATAGCAGAGCTTTAATCAGCGTCCCCGCATAAACAATACCTCCGGGCAACCAGTCGATTAGATCCTCTATGAACATTGCAAATAAAAGCGGGCTTAGTGTGCAACCTTGCCTAACCCCTGATGCAAATTGGAACCAATCAGACTTTTCTTCACCATTCCACACAGCAGCTCGAGTGTCTTCATATATATTTTCAATTAGTCTGCCAAACTTCAGAGACATTCCTTTTTCGAACAGCTTATAGATTAGCGATTACGATCCACAGTATCGAACGCAGCTTTGAAGTCAATGAAGAACACGTAGAGTTTTTTGTCTTGGTCTAAGAATGAATCTGCAATACTCCTCAGCACAAATATATGATCAACAGTTGAATACCCTTGTCTAAAGCCGGCTTGAAATTCTTTTGATTGTTTATTTTCTTTTATCCATGTTGACAGTCTTCGTTGCATTATTGCGGTAAATATTTTATAGGATGCATTAAGAAACAAAATTCCCCGATAGTTTGCTGGATCCGATGCACATCCTTTCTTGTAAATAGATTTTTCCTATTTACAAGAACTGAAGCGGTATCACGCCTGTTTCAAAAACATTATTGAACAAGAGAGCTAAACTTTCAAAAAGGCCGCTATTCACAAATTTATAGAATTCAGCTGGTATTCTATCAGACCCTGGTGCTTTTCTATCTTTAAGGCCCTCAGCTGCCAGTTTCACCTCATCCAGAGTTATTCATTGATCAAGGATTTGATTCTCGAGTCCTGGAGCAGCATAATGAATGACAACCCGGTTCATAACTGGATTAAGAAGCATATTGAAGTGCCGCGATAAAACATCAGAATTAAGGTGTCGACCAATTGTGTATTGTACACCGTTAAGTTTCCATGCCAATTGCCAAAATTCAGCCGAATTTCTGCAGCTCGCCAGTTTTTGGGCTTCCATTTCAAAATATTTTTTCTTTTTGTGTTTGCATAACTCTTTAAACAACTTGTTGGCTTCCATGTATTGTTTTTTGTTGAAATTGCTGCTGTTGCGCTGGAAAATTCGCAACCACGAAAATGATTTCTGCCTTGTATTTAGGCACGCACTATCAAACCATGGTTCGACAAATAACTTATTACCATTTCTCTGCTGGTTCGAAATAGGATATGCTGTTTTAATCACATTTTCTAGTTGATCAAAGTTGGCTATTTCTTGATTTCTTAGCAAGTTTTCTCTTGATAATTGTTACCTTTTTCCTCTGACCACGCTAGTTTAGGAAGTAACGTCATGTTCCGTTCATCCTCACTCATAAAACTATCAAGTTGAAAGGAAACAATTATTGGAAGATGATCTGAATAAGGTAACTGCCCAATTTCAAAGTCTGTGACGTAAGACTTCCAATCTCCACCAATTAGAATGAAATCTATAACAGATGTTCCTTGCCGTCCCACAAAGGTAAAGTCTCCATTTTCGTCCATATTACTAGTTCCATTTTGAATTCTCAAGCCAAAAGAGTTGCACAGTTCTAGTAATTTTTTCTCCCGTGGGTTGCAAATTTTGTCTTTAGACTTTCTTGTAATTCCAGCCAAAATATTTCCGTACCTTGCTCCTCTCCTATTCTTGCATTCATATCACCAATAACAATTACATTTGAGTTTCTCTTCGTCAAAAATATATGGCTGAGGCATTGCTAAACATAACTAAATTTTAATTTAAATAGTTGAATCCTTGACCATATACCGAACTTTTAGATGACTTATTGTATACTTTTGGCGTATTTCCCAAATAAAATATAAAATAAAAAAAAATTAGGTGGCGCAACAGTCCATGGAGAACCAGGGCCTAGTGACTTACAACTTTCAACCATCCCTGTGTGCGAGTAATGTTGTCAGAGATGGAAGGGACCTACAGTTTATATGCCGAATCCGAACGGCTAATTTGAGAAAGCACTTTTCATGACAAGAATTACTCTTGGAGAATTTGTCAATTCCTCGCAAGAGGCAGTACCCGTGAAAAAAGTTAGGTGGCACAGGCAGGGATTGAACCCAAGACCCCTTGCATGACAGTCCAACGCACTAACCATCACGCTACGGGTACTTTCCCAAATACAAGCTCTAAAATCTCGGAGTCCAATTCTCAGCAATATTTTGTACTATAAAAAATACGAAGCAATATTTTATTTTCACACGTGCATTTTTTTGTTTTGAAAGTATTATTGACCTTAACATTGCACTTTCGTGTAATTTTTACAACCTTAGGCCTTTTCCAAATCCATTTGGATTCCCTCGCCTTTATTCGTATATGCATCCATTCAATCAAGCAATTGTATATTTTCGCGTATCCATTGACGCATAAATCCTCTCTCACACCATCCATCCACATAATCCACTCAAATATATGAAGCTATAGGTTTAAAGAAACCAATATATGATTTCATATTACATGGATCGCGCCCCATCACCGACCGACCGACCGCGACGACGACGCGACCGTTCCAGATAATCATCGATTTAAGGTATCCATAAATCATCGACAAAAAGATCTCATTTATAGATCAGATAATGCACTTTTGTTTACAGAGGGCCTGAGCAAGAAATCATTAACCGATCACGGATCACCATCACCATGCGATCGCGCTCCTCAGCCCCAGCTTCAGCTTCAGCTTCAACTCCAACCCAGGCAGGCCCCAGACGGCTATTCAGTTTTTGGTTGCCAATTCAAAAAAGGGATAACCATTACATGGCAGTCTTGCGCTGATGATGCTGATGCTGTGGATGATGACGATGATGATGCTCTTGACCTCATCTCATTTTTTTCTCTCGTGGCATTGTGTGGTGTCCCACCTTTTCGTTTGGATTCGAATTTGGACTGCAAACTCCGACTTCAACTCCAACTTAAACTCCAACTCCATTGGCATGCCCATTTGAGCCTCGAGTACAATGGCTGTGATATGAGAAACAATCCTTCCAATCCCAAGTCTCATGGACATGAACAGAACATGGACATGGCCAACAATTTGGAGATGCTCGTGTGTTTAAAGTTCATTTTCACGGAGCCATTACATTGCCACCATTTTTTTTTTCATCTTCAATCTTTTAAGAGGCTGGCGGCGGGGGTGATCAAAAAAATCAAAGAAAAGAAACACTCATGCAAACGGCAAACCTGCTGATGTTGAAGCTGAAGGCTGTTTCAAGCTTCAACCATGAAATTGAACTCTCCCATCTCTCCTTTTGGATTACTCTGAACGAACGACGGGACCGACGCGACGCGACGTCCGAACTGATGCAGCTCCTGATGATGCTGCGGCTGATGCTGATGATGATGATGATGAGAATGAGAATGGTTTCTTTGGTGTTTTCAATTTAAAATGCAATTCCCGTGAAAAATTACTTTAAAATCTTTGGGGCGTGGCAGAAGAACTCATCGTTTTAGTTTTTTTTTTTTTTTTTGTTTGTTGTTCTCAAGGGAAACCCTTGTTTACTACGTTGGCCATCGGCCCAAGAGGGTACTCATCAGCTTCGTGGTTCACTCGATTGGTAGGTTCTTCATCATCATCATCATCATCCGAAAGTATTCGTTCTAAGTCAGCATCTTCGTCGTCGTCGAACCGTCTCTGATTTTGTGCTCGTCACTGCATTATATGAATATGGTTGCCAACAGTTCTCGATTTGGGAATTTAGATACCGTTTAGCTGGGTTACCTCTTAAGGGAATACATTTGTATACAACTCAGGTGGTTTAAAAGGTCTTGCACCCGGCGAACTTGAGATTGATAAAAATATACCTAGGTGTACTTGGCAACCATGGAGGGCATTTCTGACTTTGGTTTATTCTCAGCAAGATAGTTGCCAATCTAAGCCATAACAACAACAACAAAAGGAGCAAAACAAAAAATGGCTGATGGTGGTGTAACCCAACAATTGCCCTAAAAAATCAAGTGGAAATGCGATCCTATCTTGCTGTAACAATCAGAATTGAATGTGAGAATTACCTTTGTTCAACTTGCCTCGCTATTGGGAAGGCAAGGAAGCAACAAGGATCATTAAAAGTGTTTTTCCAGAATATACTCGTATACCCTTCGGTTTTGGTTGTTCTGAAATGGACTCACTGATGATGGTTGTTTGAAAACCTCCATCGAACGTTCGACTCTATCATTATGGATCAAAAAATTGGAATCGAACGTTTTGTGAGCACAATTTCAGCTCAAAGGAGTTAAGCTTAGGTAAAAGTATAGGTAGGGATGTATACATATATTCTTAAATGCGAAGAGTGTGTTGTGTATATTGTTGGCGTTTGAACGCAGCAATTATTATAAATGCCCTAAGTGAAGCATTGGTCTATCGAACCGTAGGGGAGGGTTGATGGAAAAGTGGATCTTCTTCGAATCACAATTATTGGTTACACCGCATTGAATATTATACCTACCTAGTCTGACTATAGAACCGATCATAGAGTATGTTATAGTGGAGATGATGGTGCTGGTGCAAAGGATACATGCAATTATATCGTTATCACGATTAAGAAGGGTTTTGCGAAAAGGTTTTCTTTTTTCTCTGGCGGAGAAGATAAACCTCCAGAATCATGTTTTAAAGACGGCGGCGGCGGCTACGATGACGATGGTGGCAGTGGTGTGCTCGCAGAAAAGGGGTCTGTTTTGATAACAATAGTTAATATAAAAAGTGCAAGGTATAGATACATATCTATTTACTAGCCTACCTCTTTATACATAGTTAAGAGCATATTTTGCAGAGTCCACAACGATGATGATGATTGATGCTATTGAATTATATTTGAACTCAATAATTTAATGGTAACGATTTTGACCCATCAATTTGGAGTTGTACTTCTTCTTAGTGAGGTCTTAGATTTATTTTAACTAATATTAAATTTTGAAAGGCTCTGTTAAATGTTTTCAAAATGTTGTGAAACACGAATATTTTGTTTCTTTTCTACAAAGGTTAAAGAATACCCTAAAATTGACTGTCATTTATTCAGTCTATTTGGCTTAAGCACTGGGTTGGGTTCGAAATCCTGTATGGATCATAATACTGTATTTAAAATACTGTATCTCAAAATACTGTATTTCAAAATACTGTACAGAGTTGAACCAAATTTGGATGAACTTCTCTATTACTTTAAAAATATAATGAATCCGGAAATAAGTCAGTCAAGTTATAGCTATGCATTACCATACAACTACATCCCCAACATTGACCGTGATATTGAATTGTTCGAAGTCTTACAAGCGCTGAAAACAAGCAAAGACAATAAAGCTCCCGGATCTAACAAAATTTCTATGGAGTTCTATAAATACAGTAACCTGAATTTCCAAACTCTTTACAAAGGCACTTAACCATATCTTCAATACTGGAAAACTTCCGAACGAATATTTGAAATCGATTATTTTTCCAATATTTAAAAAAGGGATAAAAATGAAGTTGAAAATTATAGAGCAATCTCTTTTCTGAACTCAGGCTTAAAAATTCTCACAAGCGTTATACAGCAGAGACTGAACTCATGGCTGAATGAGAACTCAATTTTGTCAGAATTCCAAGCCGATTTCCGTAAGGGCTTTTCTACGGTGGATCACATTTATGTGCTGGCAAATGCTGTTGAGCTGTAAATGGATAAACGTAAAATGGTGTATGCGTGTTTTGTTGATCTTAAAGCAGCGTTTGATGTAATTGAAATTAGATATCTTCTCTACAAGTTGGCAAACAAAGGACTTTCGTACAAGTTACTCAAATTTATCGAAGCCATGTATACGGAAAGAAGTGCAGCGATATGGAATGAAGAAATGCTTTCAGCCTACTTCGGAACCGAACTTGGATTAAAACAAGGTTGTGCGCTAAGCCCCACTCTATTTTCACTGTACATAGATGATCTGCCGAATTTGAATGAATGGAACTTAAAAGTTTTTATGTACGCAGATGATTTAGTGCTACTGGCAGAGTCTCCAGAAACGCTACAATTAATGATAAATCGTCTTCGTGACTACTGTACGCTATGGAACTTGTCAGTAAACCTAGGTAAATCTAAGGTCATGATCTTCAAAAAAGGAGGGGGAATGCGTGCAAGGAATGAGTGTTGGCATTATGGAGGAGAAAGTAAGGAAGTGGTAAAAGAATACGTTTATCTGGGTTTCACCTTAACACCTTCACTTAGTTTGGGGAAACATCTTGCAAAAAAACTTATGAAGTCCAAGGTAGCTATAAACATGACGTGGAAAAATTGCTTTAGTAACGATTCAGTACCAAACGCAGTCAAACACAGAATTTTCGAAGCAACCTCAAAGTCAATTTTATTCTACGGAGCACAGTACTGGGGACACAAAGAGAGTGATACTGTTGAAAGACTTTTATCATATTACCTTAAAAGAACTTTCAAACTACCGATGACAACTCCCTCATATATGCTTCACTTGGAGACTGGGCTATCACCGTTGTACATACAAACTTTGAAGCTGCATGCAGACTATTAATATATGTAGAACAATTGGTATGGACGAAGGTCGAATGCCCAAAAGAATCACAAAAATTGCAATTTCAAAAGGAAAACTGTGGTTTAATGATTGGAAGGAGTTGGCGATTCAGTGTGGGAAGACTTTTGAACTAAATTTTGCAAACGTTGAAGAATGTAGAGGGATTTTCTATGATATTATTGCTGCTATTGATGAAGATATGATGCAAAGATGTATAGAAAAGGCGAGACAACCAGTGCATCGAGAAATTTATTTAGCACTTAACTATTTGCTCGGAGAAAACTCCTATTTTAGTAACCGGTACAATACAGAGGTCATCTCCACTATTTTTCAAGCAAGGGGAGAGCTGCTGCGTCTGAACTTTGTTCCACATCGAGAAGACCACCTGCCACTGATTTGTAATCTCTGTAATGCGGGAGTGAGAGAAAATACAATCCATTTTCTAGGCGAATGTGCGATTTTGAGGGAAATAAGAAGGGTATATTGAAGAGTAAATTATCTCAACAGGTACGAGGTGCTGGAAGGACTGGATGAAATTATTTGAGTTCTGTAAGGAGCTGCTTAATTATCGCAAAAGAATCATCAACGAACTTTTCTAATTACTTAAGTACATATCAACTTTAATTTTGCGAATTTTTAATAATCAAATAGTTCTAAATACTCAAACTTTTTTTTTTTCTTATTAAAATTATAATAAAAAAGAGGCTGGGATGCGACCCACACTGATAACTTCCCATCCCGTCTATCGATTTGTCTTCCTTAAAAGTTTGTCTAAATGTATCAATTCTTGCCAAATTTGCGTTCTTTTTTTTGTAGATTTTACTTTTTTTATGAAAAAACGGACTGTTGGATTTTTATAAAAAAATTACTGAATATAAAAAACAATATTTTCTGTGAAATAAAATAAGTTTGAAGCCAATATTTTTAATTTTTGAAAAGCTATTTGAGCCGAAAATCAATTTTTACCAACTTTTATTAATTTTTTTGTTTAGGTTTTTATTTTTTGTAAAAAAACTGTCAATTCGATTTTTCTCAAAATTTGTCCTAATGTTGAAAACAATATTTCTTATAAGTTAAAATTAGTTAGAAGCCATAATCTCAAATTTTTGAAAAGATATTTAAGTCGAAAATCAATTTTTACCAACTTTTGTTAAATTTTTTTTTCGGTTTTTAATTTTTTGTAAAAAAACTGTCAATTCTATTTTTTTCAAAATTTTACTGAATGTTGAAAACAACATTCTTTGAAAGATAAAAGTAGTTTAAAGCCAATATCTCAAAGTCTTGAAAAGATATTTGAGTCAAAACTCAATTTTTACCAACTTTTTTTTTATTTTTTTTTAGGTTATTATTTTTTGTAAAAAAATTGTCAATTCGATTTTTCTCAAAACTTTATCAGATGTCAAAAACATTATTCTTCATTGCACAAAATTGTTTTGGAAATGAAATCATATTTTAGTCGTAAAATTTTCGAAGTGACAAATTTTTTTTTTCAGTTTTTTTGATTTATAAAAAAAACCGTTAATTGGATTTTTTTCCAAAAATATAATTGTTTTGTATCACGTTACAATATATAATATAAAATTTAATTGAAGTCTCTAGCGTCATTGGTTCATGAGATATTTAGGGTTAACCAAAATTTTCACCTTTTTTTTAAACTGCTATGGTAAAAAAGCAATTTTCTTGAGAGCCCTTTCTGCATCTTTCTGCCTTATTATCTGTATAACAAAATTTATTTGAAGTCGATATCTCTTCTGGTTCTTGAGCTATGGACGACGAAAAAAACGTCGCGAACGTACGGACGTACGGACGTACAGACGTACGGACGTACGTACACACGCACGCACAGACATCTTTCTAAAAATCTTTTATTTCGACTCTATGGACCTTGAAACGTCGAGAAATGTCAAAATTTTCAATTTGTCAAATCGGACCCATTACAATAACTTCCTATGGGAAGTTAAAAATATTGTTCACTCAGGCAGACGGCTTTAAGTCATTGCTAAAGAATTGTATGATTGTTAACAAAAGATATATAATGAATAAACTTACAATTTAAAACTGAAAACTGAACTGAACTGTATGATCAAAATACTGTAGCTTAAAATTCTGTATCTCAAAATTCTGTATACCAAAATTCTGTATTTCAAAATGCTGTAAATAGGCTGACAAATAAAAATCGTTTTGATAATGTAAAAAAGTGCGCACTTTACATTATCAAAACGATTTGTATTTGTCAGCCTATTTACAGCATGTTGAAATACAGAATTTTAAAAACAGATTACTTTTATAAAGAATAAATCATAATATTTTTTCATTGGCATAATGTTCTAATATACTTCCCTTGAACAATAACATATGATAATTCATAAGTCTTTGAATTAATTAAAAAAAAAAAAAAAAAAAAAAACATGGTATCTTCGTCTTATTTTCTCTTCCCATTTTCTTCTCATTAATTGTTATTTCTTTCACAGTTGTATATGAATTGTTGTTACCACAATCAACAATTCCATAAACAATTACACCGAACTTATTGATCTGTCAAAACTTCCACGTGTTCGTTCATTTCGTTTATATTTAAAAGCTAATGCAAATTAAAGAATTAAGTGAAATTTGTGTTGCAATAAATGATATAATGTACATACATACATAAATCGAGTTCTGCTTTTGTTGTTCTCTATAATGAAAGCTTAAGAGCGGAATTTTGCAAAAATACAGTATTTTTAGATAATGTTTGGCTCATTCAGCATTTTGAGAAGAAGAATTTTGACATACAGTATTATCAGATACAGTATTTTGACAACACAGCATTTTGAGATACAGTATATTAACCATACAGTATTATGAATATACAGTATCATACAGTATGATACAGAATTTTAACTATACAGTATTTTAAAATACAGCATTTCGAGCCGCTCCCTTAAGCACTATAAACGAAAATAACTTCAAGTGCAAATAATAAACATATCTTACCGAAACGGGTATTCTGATGCTTATTACCGTCACAATGAGAAGACAAAGAGCAATGTGGTGGATAAATTTGTATCATCATACATTTGTGAATCAATTTTTACAAATGTATCAAAAATATAACAACTTATTGAAATGAAATGTATACCAACTTTTGCGATTGTAGCCCAGAATTTTTCCCTTATTATTAACACAGATGGTCTCTCCCCCTCTCTATAAAAATAAAGATGGCTTGTTCTGAAAGTGACCCTGATGAAATACTTATACCTTTATAATAAACAACTTTTATTTTAAAATGTGACAAAACCACTGCGTAAGCTTTTTTATCCATCCTACTCATCGGGTTATGAAAACTTGGGTTTCCCACAGTAAACAAAAAAAAAACTTATTTCTGACAATAACTGTTACAGATTAAAAGTTTGAATTAAATTTAACGGAGCACACTATAAACGCAGAAGATGTTAACCATCAGAATCAATAGTGATCTTTTTTTATTTCCACCGAAAAAAAGATGAAAAAGTTACCAGTTATTAAATTGGGTTCGAGTTCAGGATTTTAGTCTGTTGAATTTCCTAGTTCAGGTTTTCAGTCTATTAAGCTTCCCGAGAGTAAAATTGCGTCCTGCTCAAGGTTTCCAGTTGATGGTAAACGGTATTTATCCAGCTTATACAAAAGGTGAATCATCCTCCCTATCAAACATCGCACTTGAGTCGATTCTTTTCAAGGTCATGGAAACGCTGTTTAACTATCAGCTCAAGAAATATCTCGAAGACCGAAGGTTTCTAAATGACTTTCGATATGATATTGATTTGATGGTTTATCTAACCAAACAGTAGACAATTTGATGGTTTTAACACTTCTTGACGTTTCAATGACCCTGGGACCTAAATTAATGGTTTTAAGAAAGTGTGCGAGTGTGTACGTCGTGCGTCGGTATGTTCGAGATACATTTTTTCGTCGGCAGTAACTTAAGAATCAGAAAAGAAAAAACTTCAAATAAATTAATATGCAAATAGGACTTTCAAAAAAAATTTAGTGGTGTAAAAGGAAAGCTTAACAGCGTTAAGCAGAAACGCTTAACAGGCGTTAGGTCAGCTCGCCCAAAACCATAACGCCCAAATCATAAAATGTCATAAATCCCAAAATTGGTCACAAAGACATAAAAGTTAAAAAGAATAATCGATAAAAAATCCCAAAGCGAATTCTTAACAAATAAATAAATTATTTGGCGCAACAGTCCATGTGTTTTCATGTTTACATGTTTTCAGGGAGGGTACTTACAGTTTTTAGAAACAGATATCCCAAAAAATGTTTAAATTCGCTTTATTTCGCTTTCTGAAAGTGACATGCCCAACATGTTTGTTACGCTTTTTGAAGTTCCGAGTTTTTGGGTGATTTGACATTTTTTATAGTTTAATGTCTGCGTTTGGGCGGTAAAATTTAAAACTCAAAATGTCGTATTGCCCAAAATAAACAAATATTTTGTCAGAATGCCCAGATGTTGAAAAAAAACATGACATCTTTTGGGCGATTTGACATTTTTAATATCTTAGCGTTATGTTATTTGACAATAAGACCGAATTATTATTTATCTTCACTAATATTATAAAGAGGAAAGATTTGTTTTTTTGTATGTAACGAATAAACTCAAAAAGTACTGGACCGATTTTAATCACCCCTATTTTGACATTCTCTTTCGTTAGAAAGTTATTCGAATTCGTATGATACGTATTTTCACTTTCTAACGATTCGAAAGTTCATTTTAATTCGAAACTAAAGCAAACTTTGACTTTCTAATCATTCGAAACAAACGCCATTTATTAAGCGTTCACATCTTGATGAGAGAATTAAAAAAAAAACATGTAAGTTCTGTTTTTTTTTCCGAAAAATAAAGAAAACGGAATATACATACATATATGTATTTTTATGAAAATCTGTTGATGTTTTTATTAAAGGTCACAGTCCAGCCACACTCAAATTGAACAACTAGAGAACAAAAGGAAGTTCTTATAAAATTAATGGAAGAAAACCATGCAATCGCGAGAGGTTTTCTTACAAATCAAATCCCAAATGGATTTGATGCCTCCATAATTCTTCTTCTATTTATGCTGTTTTGATTTTTCATAAATAAAACAATTTGAATTTTAAGACAATTTAAACGATTTTAACGACTGTGTTACTTTTTGATTCTTGTTGACAACTGTGAAGTGTGACCAGGTGTGATTCAAATAAGGAGACTTTAAAGTTACTTTTTTTTGGTAATGCATGTGGGACAAAAGCAAATCGAATTATAAGTACATTAATTATTTTATTAGATTTAAAGGTGCTAAATTAGCTGTACAAAATTTTTTAATGTATTTTTTTACTTTTCATATAAATAAACATAAATTTAGTAGTACCCGTGGCATGATGGCTAGTGCGTTGGACTGTCATGCGAGAGGTCTTGGGTTCGATCCCTGCCTGTACCACCTAAAAGTTTTTTTCACGGGTACTGCCTCTTGCGAGGAATTGACAAATTCTCCAAGAGTAATTCTTGTCATGAAAAAGTGCTTTCTCAAATTAGCCGTTCGGATTCGGCATATAAACTGTAGGTCCCCTCCATCCCTGCAATTACTCGCACACAGGAATGGTTGAGAGTTGTAAGTCACTAGGCCCTGGTTCTCTACGGACTGTTGCGCCACCTAATTTTATTTATAAACTTAAATTTATGTTCCCATATTCCAAGTGTCATTGATGGTTTTTAAATAATTAACATCACTAGCACTTAGAACTTTATTAATTTAATTTGTCTAATATTTTTTGTTTTCCATCAAATTGTTTCAATGAAATTGAAAGTGAAATTTTTTGTGGAACAATTTTAAATTTTGTTACGTTGGTCACACTAAATAAGATCGAAACTTCAAACAGCTGACTTCGAATTCGAATTCATTCCGGTTCATTTAATATATTCATTCAACGATGAACATTATTCGTTAGAATGTCAAAATACAGAAATTTCATTCTAATGAATAGATCTACTCTAACGAATTGGCTATTCATTACAATGTCAGAATTAGCGTGAATAATTCTTTTTTCATTAGAAGGCTACATTATCAATGAGTAACATAGGCTATCTACACTAATCTATATATATAAAAATCAATGCCACTTTTCGTTGTAATGTTATAACTCAACAATGCCTTTACCGATTTGGCTAATTTTGGTCTTGAATTATTCGTGGAAGTGCAGAGAAGGTTTGTACGTAGAAAAAATTTAAAAGAAAATCTTGAAAAGTGTAAAATTAACAACTTTCTATACTTCCATACAAACAATTTGTACTAATACTTAAAAGCCAATTTGAACCTCTGGCAAAACAATCAAAGGCAAAAAAAGTGACGTCAGTTCTGTCAAACAAATTTTATGTCATCATTTATGTCATTTCATTTTATCAGCGATAATTATTGCTTTGTTGTGTTTATATTTTCCAAAATATTGTTGAGTTATTGCTTTGTGTTTATATTTTCCAAAATATTGTTGAGTTGTTGAGTGAAGGTAAAAACATAGGCCGGCGAACGCGTAATGCAAATCAAGTGGCATTATTAAGACGATCTCAGATTACAGATGAACGCGCACAAGCTAATGCATCGCAGCGTGAACGTACTGCACAGAATAGATCTGTTGACCCTGTACGTGTACTTAATCACGAATACGTCGTGCTGTTTTGGATGAAATGCTGCGTGCTGCTTTTAATTACAATAGTCATAGATTGATAAAGGTTTTTCCATCAGCATAACGCATTAGTTCAATTGTTCAAAATTGCTCTTGATCGTATGCCATCTGATAATCACAAAATTGTAATAGCACCAAATTGAATATTCAACAAAAACATGTACATACATATATGACACAATCATGCAAGCCGTTTCCAATAATGCAGATGGATTATATTTCTTGGATGCACCTGGTGGTACAGGCAAAAAACTTTCGATGTATCATTGATTTTAGCGACTATTCGATCGGAAAAGAAAATTGCATTGGTACTTGCATCTTCGGGAATTGCTGCTACATTATTAGAAGGTGGTCGGACCGCACACTCTGCATTAAAATTGCCTTTGAATGTACAGGTGATTGAAACTCCAACTTGCAATATTTCGAGAAATTCTGCTATGGCAAAAACTCTGCGATTAACGTCAATTATTATATGGGATGAGTGCACAATGGCGAATAAAAAATCAATAGAAGCATTTAATCGAACAATGCAAGATTTACCCGGTAATCAACAGCTTTTTGGTGGTGCTCTGATATTGCTGTCAGGGGACTTTCGTCAAACATTGCCTGTCATTTCTCGATCAACTCCTGCTGATGAAATAAACGCCTGTTTGAAGTCATCAGTTCTTTGGAAATATGTACGAAAGTTGACACTGAACATTAATATGCGTATTCACCTACATAATGATGCAACTGCCCATGAGTTTTCAAAACAATTGTTAGAAATTGTTGATGACAAAATACCAATCGACAGTACCAACGGATTGATCACTTTACCGAACAATTTTTGTACAATTGCGCAATCTATAGATGAGTTGATTGAATGTGTTTTTCCGAATATTCTTCAGAATTACAGAAATCATGATTGGTTGAGAGAACGCGCCATTTTAGCACCGAAGAACATTCATATCAATGCCATTCATTTTCAAATTCAAGCGAAACTGCCAGGTGTAGTCACGACATATAAATCAATTGACAGTATTATGAACCAAGATCAGGCAATGAATTATCCAATTGAATTTTTAAATTCATTGGAACTGGCTGGTATACCACCGCATTGCTTGAATCTGAAAATTGGTTCTTTGATTATATTATTGCGACATATTATTCCACCAAAACTGTGTAATGGCACCAGATTGGCAGTGAAAAAGTTATTGCCAAATTTGATTTAAGATACAATCTTAACTGGTAAATCAAAAGGAGAAGTGTGTTTGATACGGCGTATCCCTATGATTCCAACTGATATGCCATTTGAATTCAAAAGATTACAATATCCTTTGCGTTTATCATTTGCGATGTCCATAAATAAGGCCCAAGGGCAAACACTTCAAGTTTGTGGTGTCAATTTGGAGGAATCATGTTTTCACATGGCCAACTTTATGTTGTTTATCCAACTGTTTTAGACTAACCTATATAGAGTATAGACCCACCATAGTAAGAGTACCCAATTCTTTTTTATTTTTTAGTTTTTACTCTTTGCTTATAAATATAATATAAACAATATATCATTTGGGTCATTTGGACTTTTAAATAGCTAGCAATTTAAAATATGTTTTTGTTTGAATCAATGAACTTTATAATCATTTTTTTTATTACTATGCCTTATACGTAGCGAAGCACGTACCGGGCCGCTAGTAATATAATAATAATAAGGTAGTATATAATATAATAATAATAAAGAGGAAAGATTTGTATTTTGGTATGTAACGAATAAACTCAAAAAGTACTGTACCGATTTTAATAATTCTTTTTTCATTAGAAAGCTTCATTATCACTGAGTAACAGAAGCTATATTTAGTAGGTACTAGATTACTATAGAAATCTTTAGAAATTCCTATTGAAACCAACCGAAGGTGTAAAAAAATTAGCCATAAAATGTCTTTCACCGCATACGCTGCAAAGATTATCATAATAGGACACACATTTAGTGATTCATGGTCGTTTTAATTAGCATGCTTATAACTTAAATATCTGTACCTATTTATGTCTACCCGTGCGAAGCCGGGACGGGCCGCTAGTAATATTATAAAATCTAAGAAAGTTTTAACATCCAAAAGTTCGGTAATATTGCCCGAATTGTGCAAAAACAAAATGTTAAAAGTAATATTACCTCCAGAATAATTTTATACGTTTTAAACATCTGGTATAAAGATAATTTTAGATAGATCGAATTTAAATTTTATTTTTTCAAAAAAATAAGATACACAACTCTTCCGTTAAGAATTGGTGAAATTTATAAAGAGCAATTAGAGCAATCAGTTTAAAATTTATATTTTCTTTTAAAAACTTGTTTTTTACACTTGAAAAATTAAAAAAAAAATTAAAGTCTATTTGTAAGAAAACATAGACCTTAAAAACACCCACACGAAAATTGCCAACCGGCCCGAATATCTCAACAGAACCAGCTTGAGTTTGAATTATTAACGTATAATTTTTTTAATTTTTTAAATGGTAATATTACTTATTGCAAAAATAAACATTTTACTAGTATGGGTCCCCATATCAGCTTCTTTTTTTATGGTTATCAAAACAGTTTTCATCACACAAATAGTTTTTAATAATAAGAAATGCATTAATTTTGAAACACCTTTAAGAAAAAGGTGAAGACCTTGGTTTCCTTTTAACCTTATCAGCTTTGTGTTCAATCAACCTCGTGTTCATTAGTAATGAAAGTGGTTATACTTTCATCAACTTAAGACTTTCAGTATACAAATTCATATCTATATGGAATAGTCTTAAATATATTACAACCTTAAATGATATCTTTAGCTTCCAAGTCATTTCCTAAATTAATCTGATTAATCTCTGATATCAAAAAGGACAATGCTCTTATATTTTATAGGCATACCTTCCTAACTGATCTGATACACCTGTGCTGTGTTTGACTTTTCTACCATAACAATACAAAGTATCTACCTACTACAGCTCAAGGGATGTCTCTCACTATATCTACACCAAAAGTGAACAAAAATAAAAAGAGTAGATACTACTCGTATATCTGTAGACAA
Source organism: Eupeodes latifasciatus (assembly GCA_920104205.1). NCBI lineage: Eukaryota > Metazoa > Arthropoda > Insecta > Diptera > Syrphidae > Eupeodes > Eupeodes latifasciatus. Next base: position 384,782,587 of record OV049924.1, on the reverse strand, counting down.
ACAGAAGAAACAAAAAGAATAAACACTGTACCCTTCACAATCTTCTTATATATAAAATATTTTTCCTGGCTAGATGAGCAGAAGCATTCATTCCGAACGAAAAGATAACACGTGTGATTAATTACACTTAATGATTTTATTATGCAAAACCATAGGTAGCTGCTTTTGTATACCAGCAGCAGCACCCAATTTGCTTTCATTGTGTCTATTTGTATGCTTATATTTATCTTTAGGAATTACAGGCTATTTCTCATCGCATCGCAGCACTAATAGTGCCTCATAGATAGACTAAAGTCCCATCACTATCCTATATACGCCTTGTCAAGGATTAAAAAACCGAAATGTGATTAAAAATATATTCAGAAAGAGCAACAAGAATCGCACGCTATTCCTTCCTACTGGTTGAAGGTATATTTTTTAATTCCCAAATTGACTCATGACCTAATCGCAAATGCTTCCTTTAGCCGCATGCAGCTCCTTAAACACTGAAGACTAAAATCCCAAAACAGAAAAAAATAATATTAATAAACAAGGACTTTCTGATGAGGACAACGAACATCAGAAGCACCTTATCTCGTTAAACACGACACACCATCCGAACCCTACCCCCGAGGACGCACGTCATTAAAGGATACTCAGGTGCGGCGATGCACTAAGGGACGAAAAATACCTACCTCCAATCGAGTGGGGTTGTAAAATAATAAAAGTCACCCTACTCATAGCTACGCCCGTGTAGACCGCTTGAATTTTTCGTGTGACTGGATGATAAATGACAACGAAACATTGAACGTCCTTTTGTTGAATGAATTTCTAATAATAAGCTGATAACGCAACAAGGATGCCACCGCACCGCATCGCATCGGTTCGGTTGTTATACCTTATACCATCAGCGGAGGCATTATCTTACCCATAAGAACGTTTTGGTCACAAGGGGGTGGGTGTGGGTCTTGTTGTTCCTTTTTTATCATTTATATTTTGTGTTCGTTATTTTTTTTAATTTCGAGTCCTGAATTTAATGGAAAAAGTATGCCAGGACATTTTCCAAGTCGAAACGAAGAAAATGGATATTTCCAATTTGTTGCAATGCACAATGCCTTAACTCATTTTATTTTTCCTTATATATTTTTGGATGGGGAGGGGGTAGGCCGTAGGGGTGATATTGTGTTGGTGGCAAAAGAAAGGACATAAGTAGCTGATGTAGAAAGTGTGCTGCTACCTACTCCTTAAACTTCCATTTGTATATCAACCAAAAACTATACAATGTTGGAATGTCCCTTTTGCCCAGCCAGGGATCAGGGTCATATCTGGTGGGAATCCATCCTCCTTCTCCTCCTCCTCCTTATCCTTTTCCTCCTTCTTCTTCTTCTTCTTCATTTCTGGCTTTTACTTTTTTGTTGATACAGTAGAGTACCTATATACATACATATAGAGTGTGGCGCAGTGCGAGAGCGAATGATTAATGACTCCTGGACAAATGGAAATTGTTTGAATTGCATTAAAGTATTTAAAAGGGTTCTTTGCTCGAAGTTTATTTTGTTGATGTCGTTTTTGTTGTTTTTATTTCTGTTGGGCGGTTGGACAAATATATGTATTCTATATATATGTAGAAAAACCGACAAGGACAACGCTCGACTTCACTTTGGGGTTAATTCTGGAAATGGAAATGGAATTGTACAAGAATAATATACATTTCCTCTTTTTTGTGTTGTTATTGTTGCTGCTGGGTTTTGAATTATGTACTTCCCTCATCTTGCATCAGGATCCTTATTTTCATCCTCATCGAATCGAATTTTTAGATTTTGATTCTTGTTTTTTTTTTTTTTTGAGCATTTTAGTTGGCATTCTCGGAATGGGACAGATAAAGGTTTAATATTCCATTTTGAATTTGGTGTTGTAAGGTAGGACGTTCATTATATTATATTATTGCAGAGAGGATGTAAAGGAGGTTGGGTTGGATAAAATGCAATGGGAGATTGTGATTGTGTCAATTTCGAATTACATCCACATGGCTTGATTTGTTTCTTCGAATGATGAATGATGTTATTTTTTTTTTTGTTTTTGATTTCATCTGGAGAAAAAAAGTTAACCCTTACCTTCTCCATGAGGTTTCCATTCGTATACCTTTTTCATTATATTAGAAAGGGTACTTGCTCAGTTTTATTTTTTCTGTCGAAAAATATGGCCATTGGTTTTTTTTGTTGGTAATGACAATTAGACTTTTTTTTTCAATTGTCATCCAATATGTACCAATTTGAAACCAGTATATTCAATTAGAATTTAAAACTGAAGTTAATATTTTAAGGTGACAAAAAATTCATTATCCAATGCACATATGTATGTTACATTTATCAAAATGAAATCCTTAGAAATGTTCGTAAAAACAGTAAAATAAATAGTACAGTACTTTTGTGTCTTTCTTGAGGTAATCGAGGAAAACATCTCAAACATTTGTCATTTTTTTTTTTATATTTTTGTATGTTGGACCTCACAAATTCTGCTAAATTGTTATCAGTTTGTTCCATTGCCCCAACAGAATGTTTTATTATTTTATTCAGGTCAAAATAAGTTCGTTATTAGCAGCCCCTTCGAGAGGGGAGAAAGGGTTGGAAAGGGGGGAGGGGGAACCAACGGGCCCGGGATTTTCTAGGGGCCCGCAATGAGAATATACTCTATATTTATCATCAACATACCTATTTCCACATATTTTTAGGGGCCGGAAAATTTAAAATCATTCATGCTTTCGCAATCGGGTCCCTGTTTGCATGTTATCTGCCAATCTATCAGTCACAAACTTGCCGATCTGGGCCCCTGATTATTATTGGCGTACATTTTTGTTAATATTTAATGGAAAATTGGGCAACTCTGAACTATTAAAAGAAAGTTATAATAAACTAGCAAACCCGGCGAACTTCGTTTCGCCACCAGATGACTTCGTTTTTTGTAACTTTTCGTTTTGGGATTAAAAGATGAAGAAAAATTATTTTTTTTGTTTTATACTTGAAAAGGAAAATTTTTATTTCATTTCACAACAGTAAAGAATTCATTTCGATTACAAAAATGAAGTGTAATTTAGTTAAACTTCTCTAAGTAAAAAATGAAAGTGAATTCAAAGTAAATACTAAATGGAAGCGTTATACTTGTCTGCAAATTTACGTTTCATTGAAGTGCTCTTTGGTAAACCACATTTTCTGACGTTAACACAAACAAAGCGGATGGTTTCCCAACTGTGAAAAACAATGATTTTATAAATTTATCCCGCAAACACTAAGCTATTGGCCTTGCGACTTATTAATTGTCATTGCGAACGCAAAGCGAACCGGAAATTGCAATCGTTTGAAGTCAAACGGAAGATCAGTCGGAATCATTGGTATTCGAGGAATACATACATTTTCACCTGCGTACTTTCCGTTAATAATTATTGGCAACGTCTGCCTGAAATCGCCTGCCAACAGTATCATTAAGCCGCCAAAGATGTTGTTACTTCGTCGAAGATCCTTCAGTGGGAAGTTAAGTGCTTCAAGTGATTTCTTATGTGCCATTGTGCACTCATCCCAAACAATGAGCTTGCATTGCATCAACAATTTTCCCATTGCACTGGATCGGGAAATATTGCATGTTGGAGTATCAATTGTGTTTAAATTGAGTGGCAACTTAAGCGCAGAATGTGCAGTACGATCGCCATCTAGAAGAGTTGCCGCAATTCCAGATGATGCTAACGCCAAAGCTATGTCACATCTTGATCGAATAGTGGCCAAAATCAAGGAAATGACAAATTTTTTCCCTGTTCCTCCAGGTGCGTCGAGGAAGAATAGACAATCCGTGTTATTGTTTTTACTGTTCATTCAGCAACGGCACATTATTTCGAACGAATTCCTGCAATGTATCAACATTGCATTGCAGCTCTCGATTTAATTCTTGGTTCAATGCATCGTGTATCAATCGATTTGGCGCAATCATTCCTACTTCAATCAGTAGTTTGTTTGCAATAGTCAAGCATTGATCCTCAATCAGAATCATTCCTTCATTGTAGATTTCATACGTTATTTGAAGTCCATATCTCTGACGTTTCTAGAGATATGGTTGACTAAAAAACGTTCCCAAAAGTAAGCTTTGGTTTAAAACGTCAAAAAAATTAAAAAAATTTCAATTCCACAAATCGGAAATCTTACAATAGCTTTCTATGGGAAGCTAAACGGAGTTCAACGCTTTTCTGTTGAAATTTTTCCTGAATTTTGTCTACTATAAACCTTACGGAGCCCGAAACCTTTCCAACGAATGCAAAACCGTGGAAATCGGTTCGTGTGCTCTGGTGTTATAGCGTCAGGAAGGAAAACCCGACTTTTTTTATATAGTAGATTGTTTCGCTTTTCTTGTTTAATTTAACGTAAATTTCAAATTTATTTTATTTTGAAATTTTTTAAATTCAAAATAAAGGGGCCCGGCAAATTAAAACAAAAAACAAATATTTATTTCGGTTTCTGTTTTTATAAAGTTTCTTTTCTTCTATTTTTGTTTCTGCTGTAAACGAAATTTTTGATTCGGTTTCGGGGGACCGGAAAATTCCACCAGTGGACTAGGAATACGAGGCGATGGCAATCTTATTGGAGAGCCAAATAATGGTAATTTTTTGGGCATTTTGGAATTAATTAGTCAATATGACCCCTTACTTCAGGAGCACTTGGAAAAATAAGAATTTCTCAATAAGAGCACAAACGTTTCCAAGTCCAATACCTTTCCGTTGAGATTCAAAATGAGTTCATTAAAATTTGTGCCCAATATGTGAATTCAGCTATTTTGAAGGAGATTTGTACGAGTATATTTGGATCTCCCATTCTATTCCGTATTTGATGCAAAATATTATCACACATATAATCTTTATACTTGATCCACAAATCAATTGGGTTTGATGGGAAGCATGTGCATAGATATGATTATAGAAAACAATGTTCGTATTTAATGAGCGTGTGATGATATTACAGCATCTTTTGAGAGTTTGATCCCAATGAGCGTCATTTTCTAGCAATTGCAAACGTTGACAGCAGTGTTGGGACCTCGCAGAAGCAAAAGAGTGGTAGAAATGATGTCAAAAAGGTGGTAGAAAAGTGGTAGAAATTAAAACCCATTTTTATGTAGTAAATCTTATATTCAATAACTTATTAAAAAATAACTTTCAGTTTCAAATATCACAATGCACAATTATTAAATTAGTTAGAAAAACCTCAAATTATTTTTTTCTATATAGACCGCCGGAAAATTTAAATTTTGAAGCATATTTCAGTAATGCTTCCGGAGGATGAAAATTCTGAAAATTTACTGAAATTTCCCTTGCAGCCAAAATGTTGTGAACGGTTGTAGTTTTTAATTTATTTCTTTTTTCATTTTTTATATTTTTTAAATCTGAAAATAGCGCTGCTATGCGGTAAGCAACAAAGCTCCAACATATAAGAAGATATGTTTTCAAAAATTAAATTGTCCATTCCGTCTTTAAAGTTTTTTTATCAAAAGCCATTGTGAAACAATGTCATCAGTTTTAAAAATTTGGAGTAATTGATTTTCTCCAATTAATTTTCTCCACTCATTAACTCTAGTTCTGAGTTATTTATAGTTGATGAAAAATGTTTCGTGAGACCTAAAACTGATGGCATTGTTCCATCAATGACGTTTTTCGGGTTTAAATATTTAAAAAATTTTAGTTCATCGTTTGAAAGGTTAAACCTTTCTCCAATTTGAACACATAATTCAATATAATAGCTGCACATAACTTTTCGTAGTTGTATTACATCTTGTTCAACAATATCATTTTCAAGTAAGTACCTTTCAAAGTAAAGGCCAAAATACATTTGAGAATATGGTAAATAGTTTTCACTGTTTTTTATATTTGTGTTTACATTCATATTTTCTGGTTTTACAAAATTTTTCATTAAATTTAATTTTAATGTAGTAATTTTTTCGAATATCAAGTGTATTTTTGTGTTCTCAGATTGAGTTTATTTAACTCGTTTACAATTTTAAGATTTATTGACAAAACATTTAAATATACTATAAATATTAAAAGGTAGAGTTTAATGATAGGTGAATGGTGAGTTGCAAAAAGTGGTAGAATTTGCTTTTTTGGTGGTAGATTTTCATGAACACCAAAAAGTGGTAGAAATACCACTTAAGTGGTAGAAGTCCCAACACTGGTTGACAGGCTTCTCTGTATGATCCAAACAATTCACCATCAACAGTTTGTGCAAAGTCATCGTTTTGGCATGTCTCAAAAAAATTGGTCAATGTATAGTAGATGGTGGCTGAGCAGCTCTTTGTACTGCAATACATTCTTTGTCCATTTTCTAAATGTACAGCTAAGTGAACAACAGAAGGGTGTCTCTCATGAATTGGAAAAGAAAATATTTGCCAAACTGCATTATTAGTACTAACATAGCGGCCCATTAGGTATTGATCGGGAAACTTCATCATTGAAATTCTCTGTACCAATTCCAATCACAGCCATATCACTCCCTTTGGTTACATATTTGCAAATGTATAGCAATAAAGCTCAAATTGACTATTTGAAAAAGAAAAGTGCTGTTTTTATGGTTTATCCCGCAATTATTCGAACTTTTCTCGCCGTAAAACCCATCCTTGAACTTCAACGAACATTTAAAAAAAAGAATTGGCCAAATTTGTCCAGGCGTGCGTTGTTGAGTTATGCGCATATCAACACATTTTGCGATTCATTTTTATATATAAGTATAAGCCTTTTCAAATTTTTTGGCCATGTGCTTAATGGTTTTATTTATTTATTTATTTATTTGGTCAATCAAGTTACAAAAACTTTATAAAGACTATCATATCTATATATATAAAATATTCCTGTCACAGTGTTAGTGGCCATATTCCTCCGAAACGGCTTTACCCATTTCAATGAAATTTTGCATATACATTCGGTAGGTCTGAGAATAGGTTTTTATCTATTTTTTATATTCCTAAGTGTTATGGTTTAATTGCATCAACATCGTATACGGTGCAACGATCTTACGATAGTATTCAGTGACGCTATGTACAATGAAGCATTGATTGCTATTGAGGATCTTTGCATTATCAGTGCCAACTTACCACTCAGTCAATTCGGTATGCATTCACCGAAATGCATCTGATTTAATAGACACTGAATTGAATCGTGAACTACAATACAAAACTGTAGAAATGGCAGCGATTGTTGCTCGCAATGTCCCACTAATAAATGATGAACAAAGAACCATTTTTGACCACATCATGCTCGCAGTTTCCGCAGGACAAGGTGGATGCACCAGGTGGAACTGGCAAAACATTCCTTATTTCGCTAATTCTTGCTAAACTACGATCAAATAATGGTATCGCATTGGCTGTAGATGAATGCACTACGGCACACAAACATTCGCTTGAGGCGTTGAAGAGGACATTAAAAAAGATATAAAAAACAGCGAAACACTATTTGCCGGCACTCGATTACTCCTTTCAGGTGATTTCAGACAAACACTTCCCGTTAATCCGCGTTCCACGTACGCTGATGAGATCAACGAGTGCTTAAAATCATCGCCACTGCGGCGTAATGTTGAAAGAGTACAACTGAAAGTGAATGTGCGTGTTCAAATGCTTCAAGATCCATCCGCTGAAACAACTGTTAGATATAGGACACGGAAAAGTCACTTCAGATGAAACTGGATGCATAAAATTACCGGTCGATTTCTGCACGTTTATTGGTTCACAAGATTCTCTCATTGACCAGATATTTCCCGATGTGCACAGACAATATACAAATCACGAGTGGCTGGCAGAAAGAGCAACTTTACCAGCAAAAAATGTGGATGTCAACAAATTAAATCTCAAGATACAACATTTGTTACCAGGAGACTTGGTGTTATACAAATCTATTGATACAGTTTTTGATGCTACCGAAGCTGTAAATTATCCAACTGAGTTTTTGAACTCATTAGATTAACAAGGTATGCCACCGCATAATTTACAATTGGACCTCCGGTAATTTTGTTTCGTAATTTGAACCCACCACGGTTGTGCAACGGCACGCGATTAGTAATTTAAAATTGATGAAAAATGTTATCAAAATCATATTTCTAAATGGAAAATTCTGAGGTGAAAATATATTATTACGGCGAATCCCTATTATACCCATAGATGTGCCAATTCAATTCAAACGCCTTCAATTTCCAATTAGATTGGCATTTGCAATGACTATCTATCAATAAGTCTCAAGGCCAAACGATGCCTGTGAGCGGCTTAGATTTGAGCACTTCATGTATTTCACACGGACAATTATACGTGGCATGCTCTCGAGTGCGCAAACCATCCAGTTTGTTTGTATTGGCGAAAGATGGGATCACAAAAAATATTGTAGATACACTCTTTTGCATTAAGGGATTGATATTGTTTTTTTTGAAGTATTGTCATAATTAGCGATTAGTATATAATTTTAAAGAATTAATTTTAACAAAGTAAACAAATTTGTTTGGTGATTTGTTATTTTAATATTTTGTCACCGTTTACAGTGCTCTATACCTCTCCCACTTATATACCACATCCTTACACACTTACAATAAGTTATTTGTTTCTAGCAAAATATTCTCTAGAAATTATTTATATGACGAAGCAAAGTTTGTCGGGTCAGCTAGTATATATATAATTTAAACTAACAAATAAATAACATATTTACAAAGTATAAAAATAATAATATTATAATGAATTCAATATAAAGGATGTCCCAAAATTAACGCAAGATTTGAATTTGCCGCCATTTGTGCAGTGAAGTGTTAGCAACCCTGAAAAAAAAGCAATTTGACAGCTAACAGTATAGGGTTATTAAAAATGGAGCGTTACACGAGAGAACAACGTGTCTTCATTATTAAAGAATATTTCAAAAATAGTGAAAGCTTGGCGGCTGCAGTTCGAAAATTTCATACAAAATATGGTCGGAATAGTGTTTTAACTTGATGGCTTTGTCAATCGCCAAAATTGCCGCATTTGGGGTTCGGAGAACCCACATGTGATTGTCGAAAAACAAATGCATCCACAACGCGTGACTGTATGGTGTGGATTTTGGGCTGGAGGCATAATTGGGCCATATTTTTTTGAAAATGATGCTGGTCAAGCAGTGACTGTTACTGGTGCTCGATATCGCGACATGATTACACAGTTCTTTCTGCCAAAATTGATGTGTCCAATATGTGGTTTCAACAAGACGGTGCCACATGTCATACAGCCCGTGAAACAATTCAATTACTGCATGAGACATTTCCAGGTCGTGTACTCTCTCGTTTCGGTGATCAAAATTGGCCTCCTAGATCGTGTGATTTAACACCATTAGACTTCTTTTTATGGGGTTATTTGAAATCGCAAGTCTATGTCAACAAGCCCACAACCACCCGTGCATTAAAGGAGGAGATTCAACGCTGCATCAACGAAATTCAGCCACATTTATGCAGAATGGTCATGGAAAATTTCAACAAAAGAGTGCGCATGTGCATGCAAAGCCGTGGAGGCCATTTGTCCGATGTGTTATTCCATACATAACCCTATCCTATGTACTTTAGCGAGTCAATAGAAATATAACTATCAAAAGACTAAAAACGGCGTTTTCTATTTAATTCAAATCTTGCGTTAATTTTGGGACACCCTTTATCTCTTTTAATATTTATCCTACTTTTATTAAAATCAATGACAAGATCAAGATCATTCAAAGCAATACAAGAGCTAGTAATTGGATTATATTTGGCGTAACTTGTACTATGATATGGAACATAAACGAGATTTCCATCTCTAGGTCGCAAAATACGGGAAGGTGCATAAATATAGTACATTGAAAGCAGCATCGAACAGTTAATATTTGAATTGAGGATATCAAAAGCGAAAAGAGCAGAATATAGGGGTTTTAAATCAATAAAGGCACGTCTGATCTCATAAGACGGAAGATTTGCATTTCTAAATGTTTTCCGCAAAGCAAATTTAGTAAACCTTTTCTGAATTTTTTCAATACGAAGAATGCTTGTTTGAGTATATGGATTCCAAATAACACAACAATACTTTAGCAGAGGTCTAACAATAGATAAAAACAGAGTATTTAGGGTGTAAGGATCTTCAAAAGACTTTGAATTCCTCATTATGAAACCCAACATCGAATTTGCTTTGGAGATTACTTGGTCAATTTGAATTTTGAATCAAAGATAACTCCAAGGTCCTTTTGACTCATTAATCTTTGTAGGTTTTGACCATCAAGTTTGTAATCGAAACAAATAGGATTGAGTAATCTTGCATAAGTTACAACACTACATTTATTATTATTGAAAAATAATCCATTTAGATTACACCAGTGAACAATATTATTAAGATCATTTTGAATTTTACACGCATCTAGTGGGGATTTAATGCAACTAAAAATCTTGAGGTCATCGGCATATAATAAGTACTTAGAATATGAAATAAAACTAGGCAAATCATTTATAAAAAAAAATGAAAAGGAGCGGTCCAAGATGGCTGCCCTGTGGTACACCGGAAAAATTTATGATTTCATTTGACAGGACATTACCAATTTTGACATATTGTTTTCGTCCAACTAAATAACTATGTATCCATTTAAGAAGTGCGGAGTGAAATCCAAATAATTGAAGTTTTTTCACTAGAACATTGTGTTGTATCCGATCGAAAGCTTTCAAAAAATTAGTGAATAACGTCAACTTGATAACGGTTTTCTAAATTACAAAGACAGTAATTAGTGAATAAAGCTAAATTAGTTGTTGTCGACCGTCCACTCATAAACCCATGTTGGTTTTCAGAGATATGATTTTTAATCAAATTATAGAGCTTGTTCTTTACTATTGCTTCAAATACTTTAGGTATCAGCTGAAGTTTAGCAATTGGTCTGTAATTTTCAACAGCCGATTTCGATCCCGACTTGTGCAGAGGAGTTATCAAGGAATGTTTCCAAGTATCCAAAAATACACCTTGTCTTAGAGACAAATTGAATATATAACAGAATGGAGCAGCTAGATGCAATTTACAGTTCTTTAAAAGAAGCGGTGGTATATTATCTGGTGCAACAGAAAAACTGTTATCAAGAGATGATAGTTTTACACACCATAATGCGTTCAACTATAACATTAACTCAGATATCTCAAAAATATCCGCATCATTTGCTCAGGGGTCAGTGAACCTTCTCTGTGCTCTATTGATTCCTCTAAGAAGTAATCAGCAAGCCATTGCTTATTTTCTTTTGAAAATCGAAATAAACTTTGAAAGACATCATCATGCGCTCATATTCGAACTTCACCTGAAGGAAATCTTAACATAAGAACTAGTCAAAGCTTTCTAGTAAGGGATCCAGGATTCCCTTTGTAGATTAGACTTTACAATATTCTAGCTCAATTTATTATTAATCACACAACTCGGAGCTTAGCTGGTAAAACCGGCAACTAGCTTGAGCTTGTTCAAAACAGCTATTACTAGAAAACATTTTTTTAATTTCTTGATAAAGCTTGTTTTTAATCACATAAAACCCAGCTTCGACTTAAAAATCCAAGCTTTAGTTCAAGCTTTTTCTTTACTTACAAGACCCAATATTTTGTATAGAATGTATGATTTTTATAAATTCGTAAGATATTCCAGTCAACATGTATTTTTTACCAGTTTTCCATAGTGTTTTTGTAGAATTATATACTTGTAATAAAATGCTTATTAGACTTTTTTTTTAAAATCACACCAGGGCTCTGTTTCACTATAAAGACTTTTCACTTTACAACTTTGCACTTTTACATTGCACATTACGTTTCACCAAATCGAAATTTGCAAAGTGCAAGAAGTCAATCTTTTCTGAAAAATGTTGCTATATTGCAAAGTATTTGTTCTTTTTGTTCCACCAAACAATAAACTTTGCAAATAGTATTTAGAATTTTGACAAGCTTTTCAATAAAGAGAAATTTGTATCGTATTGTAAATAGGAGTTTGTTTTGAATAGTTGTCGAAAACTAATACAAAAAAGGCTGGGATTCGACACACACTGATAACTTCCCATCCCGTCTGTTGATTTGTCTTGGTTAAAGGTTTGTAGGTTTTTGTGTTTTGTTAAAAAAGTTGCCAGTTGAATTATTCTTAAAAATTTAAAAACTATCAACAATATTTTGAATGAAATAGTTTGATTTCAAAATTTATTTTTGTTAACGAGATTTGTATTCCAAAACCAATTTTTACCAATTTTAGTAGCATTTCTTAAAAGTTTTTATTTCTTATATAAACAAATAAAAAATGGATGAATGAAATTAATTTGAAGTCAATAAATTCTATTGTTAACTAGATATTGAAAACCGAACATAAATTATTTTTTTTATCTAATTTGCGTACTTTTTTTGTAGATTCTTATGAAAAAACGGACTGTTGGATTTTAATAAAAAAATTTACTGAATGTCTAAAACAATATTTTCTGTAAGATAAAATAAGTTTGAAGCTAATATTTTTAATATTTGAAAAGATATTTGAGTCGAAAGTAAATTTTTACCAAGTTTTAGTATTGTTTTTATTTTGGGTTTTTATTTTTTGTTAAAAAACTGTCAATTTGATTTTTCTCAAAATTTAACTGAATGTTGAAAACAATATTTTTAAAAGATAAAATTAGTTTAAAGTCAATACCTCAAAGTTTTGAAAAGATATTTGAGTCGAAAATCAATTTTTACCAAGTTTATTAATTTTTTTTTGTAGGTTTTTATTTTTTGTAAAAAAAACTGTAAATTCGATTTTTCTCAAAATTTTTCCGAATGTTGTAACAATATTTCTTATAAGATGAAATTAATTGGAAGCCATAATCTCAAATTTTTGAAAAGATATTCGAGTCGAAAGCCAATTTATAATAACTTTTGAGTAATGTTTTTTTTGGTTTTTATTTTTTATAAAAAAAAAACTGTCAATTCGATTTTCTCAAAATTTTAACAGATGTTAAAAACATTATTCTTCGTTGCACAAAATTGTTTTGGTTATAAAATCATTTTTTGTTCGTAAATTTTTCGAGGTGACAAAATATTTTTCTATCAGTTTTTTTTATTTATAAAAAAACGTTAATTTTAATTCTTTCCAAAAATATATTTGTTTGGTATCGTTACAATATATAATAATAAATTTAATTCAAGTCTCTAGCGTTATTGGTTTGTGAGATATTTTGAGTTAACCATAATTTTCACCTTTTTTTAAATTAAAAAATAAAAATAAATAAATAAGGTGGCGCAACAGTCCGTAGAGAACCAGGGCCTAGTGACTTACAACTCTCAACCATTCCTGTGTGCGAGTAATGTTGTCGGGGATGGAGGGGACCTACAATTTATATGCCGAATCCGAACGGCTAATTTTGAGAAAGCACTTTTTCATGCGAAGAATTTGTCAATTCCTCGCAAGAGGCAGTACCCGTGAAAACTCTTTTTTTTAATTAAGGTGGCACAGGCAGGGATTGAACCCAAGACCTCTTGCATGACAGTCCAACGCACTAACCATCATGCCACGGGTACTACTTTTTTTTTAAATTGCTATGTTAAAAAAACCACCCACTCTATTTTTTTGAGAGTCGTTTCTGCATCTTTCTGCATTATTATCTGTATAACAAAATTTATTTGAAGAAGTGATGTGAAAAGTAGTTACTTCTAGGTAATCGTTACTTTAGTTACTTTTTTCAAAGTAATCGTTACTTTTGAATGATTACTTTGTGATTACTTAAAAAAAACGTGAATTAGGTACGAAGATGACTCAATTTCACAATTTTTTTTTGAGATATTGCAAGGTCATAAGGAGATTTTGATACAACCTGAAACAGGAATCTAAATCAATGGTTTTTTGAGTGTTTGTAAGTATGTTTGTATGTTTGCACGTCCGTTTGTTTGGGACACATTTTTTCATCGGCCAAGAACCTCAATTATAAATCGGATATCTAATACTATTACAATATCATTCCTTTTTTGATTTATTTACTTTTAGTAACTTTTGGATTTAAATTTTTAAGATATTTCTGGATTTGATTATTCATGTACTTGTTACGGAATACATCTAAATGATACTGAAACTGATTACAATTTCTCAAATAATTTTATGGAAATAAAATATTGGAAAAGACAGTGATTCAAGTAGATTTTCTGGATTATTGCATACTGTTAATATTTTTTGTATTTATATATGCAAAGATAAGGTTTATTAATAATAATACGTCGTCTTTCGTCTTTGGTGGTAGGATAGTTCACAATACATACCTATACATATAATTTACTTGTGGCCTACAATTTTAGGTCCAAGTGATCAATATTCAAGTCTGATTATTCACCAAAAACATCATTGCAAAATCTAAACCCGATAGGTGTTTATCTTCTACATTTTTAAATCAAACTGACCAATATTCGCAAAATATATTGCTGTGATGCCGAATATAAATTGGATCTAGTCTCAAATTCTAAATAAATCCATTTCATAAGAAATCCGAAAATTCTATTTAACCCATTCTGTCCTTTTTAGAGTACAGCAAAATGCAGTTACTTTATGTGCATATAAAAGTAGGCTATGAAATAAAAATTATCTGTTTAAAGGCTTTTTCGGCTTTATTGAGTATTTTTGAATTTTTCCAAACAATTTTTTTTTTATGGAAGTAGGCGTGTGTTGCATTGTCTTTTTGCGCAAAGCATTTTAAAATATTCTTAGTTTCACTTCCATCAAAAAAGTTTGTTTCTTCAAAAAATTCAATCAACGAGATAACTTGATTGTTTCTACAGAATTTATTAAAAATAAACATTAAGATCAGTTAAAAATTAGTCCCCACATAGTTTTGTATAAACATACGGAGGTAAGCAAAGCTTAAGTTAGATGTACTTTAAAAAGGACAGTGCGTTCATGCATACACTTTTCTTTTAAGTATCCAAAATGGATTTTAGATCTATTTCTACAAAAATATTTTATGGAAAACGTTTCCACAATCTCGATTCCGCCCTGGAAGAAATTGATATTAATACGAAGATAGTCAACGCTGATATCGTCATGATTCCTCCACCGGTGGACTATGTTACGGATGAAGAGGATATCGATGAAGATAACTTAAAGGCAATAGAGTTACCACAAGATGTTCTAGATGAGGTTGGGATTTTTGTGGAATCTTATTTAGCCCAAGACGACGGTGAATTTGACAGCGAAGATGATATTCCATTGTCTGAGCTTAGAAAGTCAATTCCTCCACCGTTATGGACAAAGTCAATTACGTCAACAGATGGAATAAATCCAGCAACGAATTATTTGGCTAGAATCCAAAGCTGCGCTTCTGATTTGGTTGGCCTCAACGAAGTTCAAGTCTTTGAAAAACTGTTTGATGTCGAGGTAAGGCAACTTATCGTAACTCAAACAATGTTGTATGCAGGCCAAAAAAATAAACACAGCTTTTCGTTCAATGATGAAGACTTAAAATTTTTTATTGGAATCCTTCTATTTTCGGGCTATCACTCTGAAGCAAGAGAATTCATGTACTGGAAACAAGCAGCTGATACACATGTACCTATTATTGCAAACAGTATGTCCAGGAACAGATTTCAAGAAATAAAACGATTCATTCATTTTGCTGATAATAATACCCTTGACATGAACGATAAAATGGCAAAACTCCGTCCGCTCAGTAAACTTTTGTGCCAAAAGTTTCAAAAGTGGGGATATATGCATGAGAATTTATCTATAGACGAATCAATGGTGAAGTATTTCGGTCAACATTCTTCTAAGCAATTTATAAGAGGAAAGCCTGTAAGATTTGGTTTCAAAAATTGGATGCTTTGCAGCAAAGATGGCTACATGTATGAATTCGATACATATTGCGGAGCTAAAAACGTAAGGCCTTCATTAAAAGCCTTACCATTAGGGTCTAGAGTGGTTCTCGACCTTCTAAGGAATGTTGACTGTCCAAGTGACCATGTTATTTATTTCGATAACTTTTTTACTAGCTATAGCCTAATGAAGATTTTAAAAGAAAAAAAATTTAGAGCAACCGGAACAGCTCGGGATAATCGGTTAAACAAATGTCCTCTTCCTTCTAATAAAGAATTTCAAGAGCAGAAAAGGGGAACTTTTGACCACCAATTTGATAAGAGAAATGAATTGCTTTTTGTCAAATGGAAGGACAATAGCATCGTAACGATGGCCACGAACTACGACCAGATCGAACCTCTTGAAAATGTCAAACGGTGGAGCAAGGATGAGCAGAAGAAAGTCAATATCCTCAGCCACTTCTTTTCAAAAACTACAACACGAACATGGGTGGTGTTGATCTGCATGACCAGTTCATCAACACTTACTCCATTGAAATAAGAGGCAAAAAGTGGTGGTGGAACGTATTCACAGCCATGATCTCGTCTACTACGTCCAATGCCTGGAGGCTCCACAAGCTAGCAAACAGCTACAAAGGCGATCTACTAGAATTCACGAGATCAATAACACTACATTACCTCCGGTTTCATACTTTGAACCAAGGACAACCTAGACTCACAGTCAAGCGAAGCATTGTGGAGAGCCAAGGGTACCACTTTCCCAAAAAACTTTCAAATCAACTAAGATGTCACCAATGTTCTTTAAAATCGAAATGGTGCTGTGAAATCTGTAATGTAACACTATGTATTGGAAAAGGGTGTTTTAAAAATGTTCATGTTAATGAAAATTAATATGGTATGCATGACCCCATTGTACTAAAAAAAGGACACCTCCATAACTGTTAAATACAATTTTTTTTGTATATTTTTTTTTGAATATATCTTAACTTTCACCTTAATAAACATAAAATACTATAAAAAACAAATATTTTTTATTTTAAATACCTTTGGGTGTTAATGGGTTAATACATTTCAGCTGAATTGAATAAAGTATTGATAACAAGCTCAAATCTTGAACATATTTAAGTTTATCATATTCCAAAAAAGAAAAATGTTTAGGGTTTTGGAAAGTAATACCAGATCATTGCCCAATATGTCTTCAAAACTTTGTTTCAGAACTATTCATTCGTCGATTTACATAATTTGGCTATCAAATTGAATTGAAAAGTATTGCAAAACTCAATAAAAGCTTTTTCTTGTGATCGTTACAACTGGTTCTTAACTATTTTAATTCCACTTTTTGAATTCCTGTTTTTCAATATATTAGTGCAACTTCGTGTACATATCAACGATTTCGGTAGAGCAAAAGCTGTCAAATTTCCAGATAAAAATGTTTTTATTGCTGCATTAGTATTAGTGCAAAAAGGGGTAAATCTGCCTTAAAATCTAGATCTTAAATCAAAAATAAATCAATTTATATTTCCCCATAGAATTAAAAAACGGTAAATTTCTGTTTTGATAGATAGATCCAGATCAATAATAAATCGATTTATTTTGCGCATAATGATTGCTTGATTAACCGAGCTAGTGGTTTAATATATTGTTTTTAATTTATTATACAACTACTTTACTAACAATTTTTTTCTATAAACTTTGTTTTCTATCCA
Source organism: Eupeodes latifasciatus (assembly GCA_920104205.1). Lineage (NCBI taxonomy): Eukaryota > Metazoa > Arthropoda > Insecta > Diptera > Syrphidae > Eupeodes > Eupeodes latifasciatus. The sequence goes on along the minus strand of OV049924.1, from coordinate 384,765,087 downwards.
TAATGCACTGCACTCAGAAAGTATATTTATAACTCTTAGTTCAATAACAAGGCCACAAGTAAATTACATTAATTGTGAATTGTCATGTAGCCAAAGAAGAAAGACGAAATCTTTTTGTACAATTCTTAATTTCTGTATAAATAAATGCAACAATAAATAAATGCAACAATATTAACAGTATCAACAAATTCAGAAACTCTTCGACTTTCTTTTCCAATATTACATTTCCATACCATTATTTCTAAAATCGTAATCAGTTTCAGTATCATTAAGATGTATTTCGTATCAAAAACAAACAAAATTAAATCCAAAAATATTTTTCAAATGCAAATCCCAAAGTAACTAAAAGTAACTAAAAGTAATCAAATCCAAAAGTAACTAGAAGTAATCAAATCCAAAAGTAAAAAGAGGCTGGGATGCGACCTACACTGATGACTTCCCATCCAGTCGGTCGATTTGTCTTGCTTAAAAGTTTGTCTATATGTATCAATTTTAATCAAATTTGCGTACTATTTTTTGAAGCTTTTTTTTTATGAAAAAACGGACTGTTGGATTTTTATAAAAAAAACTACTGAATATCGAAAACAATATTTTCTGTGAAATATAATAAGTTTGAAGCCAATATTTGTAATTTTTGAAAAGCTATTTGGATCGAAAGTAAATTTTTACCAAATTTTAGCATTGTTTTTTTTTAAGGTTTTTATTTTTTTAAGAAAACTGTCAATTCGATTTTTCTCAAAACTGTTCGTAATGTTGAAAACAATATTTCTTATAAGTTAAAATTAATTAGAAGCCATTATCTCAAATTTTTGAAAAGATATTTGAGTCGAAAATCAATTTTTACCAACTTTTGGTAATTTTTTTTTAGGTTTTTAATTTTGTGTACAAAAACTGTCAATTCGATTTTGTTCAAAATTTTACTGAATGTTGACAACAATATTTTTTGAAAGATAAAAGTAGTTTAAAGCCAATATCTCAAAGTTTTGAAAAGATATTTGAGTCGAAAATCTATTTTTACCAACTTTTATTAATTTTTTTTTTAGGTTTTTATTTTTTGTAAAAAAACTGTCAATTCGATTTTTCTCAAAATTTTATCAGATGTCAAAAACATTATTCTTCGTTGCACAAATTTGTTTTGGAGATGAAATCATATTTTAGTCGTAAAATTTTCGAGGTGACAAATTTTTTTTTTCAGTTTTTTTGATTTATAAAAAAACCGTTACTTTGATTTTTTCCAAAAATATAATTGTTTTATATCACGTTACAATATATAATATAAAATTTAATTCAAGTCTCTAGCGTCATTGATTCATGAGATATTTAGGTTTAACCAAAATGTTCACCTTTTTTAAACTGCTCTGGTAAAAACACCACCCACGCAATTTTCTTGAGAGCCCTTTCTGCATCTTTCTGCCTTATTATCTGTATAACAAAATTTATTTAAAGTCGATATCTCTTCTGGTTCTTGAGCTATGGACGACGAAGAAACGTCGCGAACGTACGGACGTACGGACATACGGACATACGGACATACGGACATACGGACATACGGACATACGGACATACGGACATACGGACATACGGACATACGGACATACGGACATACGGACGTACGAACGTACGTACACACGCACGCACAGACATCTTTCTAAAAATATTTTATTTCGACTCTAGGGACCTTGAAACGTCGAGAAATGTCAAAATTTTCAATTTGACAAATCGGACCCATTACAATAACTTCCTATGGGAAGTTAACTAGAAGTAATCAAATCCAAAAGTAACTGGAAGTAATCGATTCGACTGGTAATCGTTACTCGAGTAAGTAATCGATTACTTTGATTACTTGAAGTAATCTTTACTTTGTAACGATTACTTGGGATTTCTCCCAAGGACAAGAACATTCTATCGGAATTCCAGGCTGGTTTCAGGAAAAGTTATTCAACCATAGACCATATTTTCTCACTTCTGAACATTGCTGATCTTTATAAAAGGAAGCAGAAGAAATTATACGCTTTCTTTATAGACTTCCGTGCAGCTTTTGACTCTGTCGACCGTCAAGCTCTCTTTTACAAGCTCTCTGTATCAGGTGTGTCAAGTAAAGTTATAAACGTGCTAAGAGCGATGTACGACAACAACTTAGCTTTCGTTTGGGATGGCGAGTCTATATCCGAGGAGTTTGCAACAGTAACTGGTCTTAAGCAAGGTTGTATTCTTAGCGCCCTACTATTTATAATTTTCATAAATGATATTACTGATGAAGTGAGAGGTGGAATCACTGTAGAAGGATTGACTGTTCCAGCCCTTATGTATGCAGATGACATCGTGCTATTCTCCGAAACAGTAGATGGCATGCAGCTGATGATAAACAGGCTTGCGATATATTGCAATCGATGGAATCTGGAAGTTAATTTGCAAAAATCGAAGATGATGATTTTCAGAGGTGGGGGTGGCAGATATTCAAGAAATGAGCAGTGGAAATATAACGGACATACAATCGACATTGTGCGCGAGTACAAATACCTAGGAGTTTTGGTAACCTCAAAAAAATTGGCGGAGGCCAAGCGCGCAATCTCTTCGTTATGGGAAAGGTGCTTCAGAAACAGGTATATTGAGCACAGTGCTAAACAAAAGTTGTTCCGCTCTACAGCCCTGTAAATCCTGCTCTACGGAACGCAAGTTTGGGGATATTCCTCCTTTGAATCTGTGGAAAAATTCCTAAGATATTTTGTGAAAAGAATACTTCGACTACCAAAAACTACGCCAAACTATATGGTTTACCTAGAAACAGGTACACCACCTTTAATTATGGACACCCTCGCAATACACTTCAACTATATTGTAAAGGTATTTGAAATGGATGGTAATCGGATACCAAAAAAAGTTCTAAGAGCAGCTATCCAAGGAAAAGGATCAATGTTCGAAGAATGGACTAACCTCGGCGAAACATGTGGTACAACCATGAACATATCCTCAAGGGAACAACCGTCAATGCTAAGGAGAAAGTTCAATGAGATCCTCGAAAAGTTTGGAAGCATCTTGTTTGAGAGATATGCATCGGAAGCCAGCTCTTCTCTGTTTAGATGCTACTATAATCGTCTTAACTATAACCTTCAACAGAACTCGTACCTTCTAAATAAGAACTCATTAAATAAAATAAATATTATTTTCAAAGCAAGAGGAGAATTGCTCAGTCTCAACTTTGTACCCCACCGACCAGATCTGCCTTTACTGTGTAGTCTATGTAACTTGAAAGCGCGTGAAGATACATTTCATTTTATTGCAATATGTTCTGATTGAAATTCGGTTGAGATACTTCAACAAACGCAACTTGGAAGAAGGAGAAATGCTCAGCATACTCAACGGCGACCAGGGATGGGATGGACTTTACAACTATGTTATCACAGCACTGCGTTATAGAAAAGCTATTATTGAAGAGGATTTTTAATTATAGATATAAAATAGTAAACAAAACAAATTTTAACAATTTCTGTATTTTTTCAATGAATTCATATTATAATATGTCACTCTGGTAGACGGCCAAATAGGCCATACCAATTAGGCTTTAGAAATTAATATTATGAAATGTTATTATTCTAAGAAATAAAGAAGTCAATTAAACTAAACTAACTAACTTGGGATTTCTCACACCACTAGCTCGATGGTTCTTGAGCTATGGACGATGAAAAAACGAACGTTCGGACGTACGAACGTACGTACACACGCACGCACAGACATCTCTCTAAAAATCTTTTATTTATATATTATAAGGATTATAGGGACCATGAAATGTCGAGAAATGTGAAAACTTTCAATTCGACAAATCGAACCGATTACAATAACTGGGAAGTTAACTAGTGTACTAAATCTGCACCACATTTTAATAACGAGTGGTTGAATTTTTATTCAATTCACCAATGCCATCAAAATTAACTCAATTTTTCCAAAAAAAATGTTATTTTAGTTTTGTTAAATTCTTATCTTTTCCCCTTATGTGTTATTTAAAAACCAATTCAAAAATTGTGACAAATCGTTTTCTTGTAAATCAGATTGTTTTTCACTTTTTAAAGAAAAAAAAGTCTATTATTTTCCCAGCTTTCTTTGAAAATGAAATCATTATTTTGTTGAGTTATGGAAAAAGATAATTAGTTTTTAAAATTATTAAGAAAAAAGTAATTAGAGTCCAAAAGAAAAAAAAACTTACAAAATAATTTGCATACATTTCTACGGAATCCAATTCAATCCAAGTTATAGCTCTCGTCTCCTAATCCAAGTACTTGCCTACCTGTGCACTGTGGTGCAGGTCCTTAAGGGTTTCGTGTGTAATTTTTGTGTAGCTATAACTTCGTTCACATCAAATATGTGATATGTAAACTTTGTCAACGTTGGCATACGCAATTAAAAGTTTTTCTTTTTTTCTGTTTTCTTTTATAAAACCAAACAACAACCAGAAAAACCAATTTCAAATTGGCCATAATTTTCATAAATTGTCCAGCACAACGCAAACTTGTCCCACAATCTTGCAATTAACCCCAAAAAACTTTGCATTCAAATTGCAAATGAGTTTCCTGGCAATGGCCTGGAATAGTGGCATGGCAGGCCGTGTGTCGTCGTTGTCGTCCGCTTCATCGTCATCGTGGTCGCCATCGCCATCGCCATCGCACCTCACTCACTCAAATGGCACTTCTTCCTGTCTTCCTGTGTGTGTACGGCCATCATAAATGTCACTTTATGGTCTCTCTGATGCATGCTGCATATGTGCGACCATTTGGTCCATCAGTTTTGCTCCTCTGCTGCGCACCTTAATTAGGCGACAAACTCTTCGAGCGATCAGGCTGGCTGGTGGAGGCTTACGAGTAAGCTGGAGCGGAGACAGTGGTCCTAAGCCGAGTTGGCTTTCCATTAGCACCTTATCATAATTGCGGCATTAATCTGCGTGATGTTGCGAGCTCAGCCTTGGACTGCTCTCATCTCCAACTCCGATTCCGATGGAATGAAGAAACCTCTATTTTTTTCAAAAACCAAAATGATTGTGGAAATATGCAAAATTTTGCAGAAATAGTGTGTGGGACCATCTCGCCGCCCGCCCGTGTGTCATTAAATGTTGCAAATAATGGTGCAGCTCAGTAGAGGAATGGTCATCCAGCTCATCATCATCGCATTTCGGATCGGAGTCGGAGTCGGAGTATGGCTACAGAAAAATATCCTGCCTCCTCCTGCTTCTTGAACACTTCTTTTATCCTTTTAACTTGAAGCAATTTTATGCAAAGGGTTCGTGCAACTGCGCAGGGAGTGCGTCATGTTCGGACCGTGTTCTCCTATGTTAATTCGGTTTCGTGCAAAGTATCTCGTTCAATGCCAATGGGAACATGGATCACTTGCACAACGGCACTGGGTGAATTGATATGAAATTATTACCTGTCGCGACTGTGCATAGTGCATGCGCCGCGCCGTGTGGATTTAGAGGATACCGCACTCTGCGTCACGTCGCTTCGCGCTGCACTGCACTAAAATTGTTGTTGGCTGGCCGGCTGAAGCTGATGCGGCTATGGTATAGCAACATATTACAATTTACATAACTTATTGACGCTAGTGAATGTCTACAATGTCATTGGAGAATGCTCAAATCGAATAAGTGATGGTTGAGCTTCATTGTTTAAAAAATGACTGCTACATGATGCAATCGCCAAAGATGCGTGATAACTTTAAGAACAAGGATAGGTGACATTCATTGCAAGTAAATTTTGAATGTCCCTAAAACCCACTTTCTATATGTTATCACTTTAAATAATATCCGAATCGTTAAACTATGAAGATATCTGGGCTATTATCCGAATAGTATAAGGTAAGGGAATTCAGATTTAGATCTGAGTCCAGTAAAAGGCACTACATTAATAGCCGCGTTTTATTATCACCATGATCTGATCCGGATCAGATCATGATAATAAAACAGCATTGGATCATCATATTTTTTGTTATTTAAAGTTTGGTAGCAGTGTCAAATTCGTTCTTTCAAAAGTGACATTACGAAGCAAAAAAAAAAAAACAAACATACCAAAAATGGAAGCTCCACAACTTTTGAAAATGTTTCTGCAAATCACTATTGCACTCTCAAACTCAAAGCATCCAGGAACGCTTTGGTCTCACATGTAGTCCAGATTCTTTTTGACCTTTTAATAAATGTGACACTTAAATAATTTAATTTAGAGATTACTTACAATTTATTTGAACATCTTTTCTCCCATTTGTGCTGCAGCTTTCTCGATTTTATTTATATTTTTTGACATTTAAAGCAGGGTTGCCCAAAGAACATTTTGCTAAATGATTTTTTTGTTCCTTTTTTTGGGGGAAAATAATTACTATAAATTATTTCAAATATACATTTTTTTGGACTTAATTATTTTAACTTCACCAATTAATATCTAGTTTTGTTAAAATATCTAATTATTTCATGGATTATATACCAAATAAATAAATATAAAGCTTCTCCCTTTCTATTTAAAAAATATTTTATTTCAGTCAAATGGAAATGTTTATATGGCAATACAGGTTTTATTTAATTTGTTTGCAATGATACCAAAATTTACATGTGAAATAACAATGATAAAGCGCTCCTTGTTGTGAAAAATAGAATTAAATTTTGGATCTCAAATTGAGATCCAAACACAAAGCAGGATCTTGTGTTGTTGTTGTAATGCATGTAAATTCAAGATCCGGATCAGATCATTGTGATAATAAAACGCGACTAATATTAACCTGTTAAATTTTTTAAATAAAGAGAAACTTTAGTGTTTTCCAAAATGATCCAATGTATCCGGATATTCCGGAGTTTCATTTATTCGAAACAGATTTTAGTTTTTGATATGAAATGAGATATATTGGAAGAGTAATTTTTATATCCGGGTAGTTTAGAAAAGAACTTGCGATGAAATACTCTCCGGATTATTGGAATAAGTTGTTCTGGATGTTTCGAATAACCTAAAACCGAAAAATCCGAATAATTCGAAGCACAATTGAATTTAAAGAAAAACTTATTGAATAAATTTAACTTACCAAATTCTTTTAATATTTGTTCATTTAGTATCTGGATAATCCGGATTTTCAGGTATATGAAATTGATTCCAACTCAGCTTGACGTATCCGAACTATTGAATTATTCTAATAGTTAGCTGAAGCAAGCGAGATTCAACACCTTCCGGATTATTGGAATATTTTATCCTAGCTTAGGATATGTTCGGGAAGATAACTTAAGTAGTATTCACATGAGCGCGACCAACGAACGACGAATGAATTGCAAAATGTGAGTTTATATACGTTTGAAGACATATTTCCACACAAATTCTTAACAAAACAATAGCATAATAGTTTCTATTTGATTTATGATGCATACTTTTACTTTTCAATATCATAATATTAATAAATTTAAGAAAACAAATTTATTCGTCGCGAAAAAAATTATAGTTGATACGAACTGTCAAACTTTATTCGCGTTCCACATTATCCACACTCGCAACGAATAAAATAATCGCGCGTACTTAACCTAAAAAAAATCATTCTTGTTTTGGTTTTGGTGGTGAATGGTGTTCGGCTGTCAAACTTCATTCGCGACGAATTAAAAACTCTCATGTGAAAGAAATGTCAAAATCGACGAATATTCGTTCATTCGTTGGTCGTTGGTCGTGCTCATGTGAATATTGCTTTAAACCTAATATACCGAACATTTAGGTATCCGAAGCATATTTTGACTCAAGATGTGATAAGCGATCTAAATGATTAATACTTAGAAATCCAGATAGTTGATTTATGCACTTGAGATATAAAACTCTTCTAGAACATTTAATCGTAGATTGGATTATTCAGTTATCCGCAAAACCGAATTATTAGAATATTAAATATACGACATGCAAATCCAAAGTATTCGGAAATTCCGGACACTTAGCTACCATATTTTAAATCAGGTTGTGATCAGGGAACTCGAGGATTAGCATTCAGATTTAAGGATTGCCAATTTAAACATTTGGGATCCAACACTATCCGGATTGTTCGAATGTCTAGTTTTTGATTCGAATATACGGAAAACCGAAGTATCCGATTAGTTTGCTGCACTACTTTAGGTAATGTGAATTTTAATAAAATGAAACTATTGTGTTTTCTTTTTCATGAAGTACTTCGGACATTCCGGATTTCCAGATTACCGAAAAAGATTTCAATTTAGGTTGAGATATCCGAACTAACAGCTAAATGTCAAATATCTTGGAAGTTGAGTGCGGCATTTAAGATTCAAATTCTTCCGTATTGTTCCTGAACCTAAAGTGGAGATATTTGAAAATTTTCCAATCATCCGAAACAAATTTAAGCTCTGGTTGAGATATCCCAACTAGGTATAAGATAAATGTTGGATATACTCAGGTAATTGTTTTTGGCAACACCTTCCGGATTATTCGGATATCGTATTCAGAATCTGGATGTATTTGGAAAATCCGAATACTTTCAAGGTAGTTCTTTAGACGAATTAAAAATAAAATTTCATTCGGAAAATGAGATAGGATATTGCGATTGTCCGGATATCTAATCCGGATATATTTTGATTTTTCGAATACGTCAAAGCATTTCTCTGTTAAAAGACAGCACCATCAAGATTACAACGTATATCTTCCACGTAAACATCCAGGATTCATCATCCACACTCACTGATTTTTCAACCCAATCTCTAGACCACGTTCTCTTCTCTAAGTGCCCATCAGTGTGTGTAAGACCTTTTTCCACTTAAATATAGCCCTATCTCTGAAAAAAACAAGCAACAACAAAACTAAACCCATCATACCTACATACTTTGTGATTGTGGTTTAGGTATCAAAGTGCGTGCTCCATGGATATTTATCTTTTCGAATGCATTTTTATTACAAATCAATTGAAGGATCATTAGCATAATTTATACAAAACGCTCGTTTAATGATCGCCTGCAAATATTCGCGCGCCATGCAAGACTATAGGTACGAGTTTAATAGCAAACAAACAGAACTTAAGGTACGTTCCTTCGAAAGTACTGAAATTGCGCTCCCTTACCTAGCTAGCTGTAGCTGGGTTTGAGTTGAGAGCTATGGATGGATGAACGCCAAGCTATAAGGCTCTACTCTATGGAGTGGAACCAAAACTTAAAAACCTAAACCAGAATCTAGAGAACCACCAAAGCTGGCATGTTTCCATTTTTCTGTGTCGTCCGTCCAATTGGGTCCGCAATTCGCGCATGTGACGCGCTAGTACCAAAGAGTAATTAATGACCAATTCGAAAACACGACGGAGACATCTACAACGATGACGACTGCGACAACAACGACAACGACGACATGCAGGAGACGCGATCGCTGCTCCGCGAGACATCTTTTCGCGCGAAACTATTGCTGTTCCTAGACTTGTACGATACCTTGCCTCATACCCGACCCCCGAGCGTCTTCGATAACTCGAATAGACGAGACAGACAGTCGATCTTCTCGGATCGTTCCTCAAAATTGATGTCGAATCCGAGATACAAAATTGAAATTCCGATTGAGCGCAACGATTACCGGGCGGACAATTAAATATCGCCTGCAGCGAGCTCGCTATCGCAATAGTCATGGAGCGGCCGCGCAACGCGACGCGACGTGCAGAGTCGCATGGTGTGCTGCGCGATGGCGATCGATCGAAATGTGTGCTACGCATTCGAATGATGCGGCACGATGGGTACGCGACTTTGCGTTATCAGGGCACATCGATCGCATTCGAGCTGACGTTTAATGCAAAAATCGACGACTAGACGATCGACGACAGATCGGTAGGAAGATTGGGCGAACTATAGGCATCTGTGACTCGTATAAATAGGCTTAGGCAATTGCAACTAGTTGCAACTGCAACTATAGGTACACCTAAGCACAAGAAGTCGGTGTGTGAACTGTGAATATCGTTTTGGGATGCATAGGATTGTTATCTGTGGCATCGCTCACATACCGTGATGAAACGGATGCCAATTCGGGAGAGCCTATATATCGAATTGAATCGAGTCAGAGATGTCGCCGTTCGCCGTTTGCAGTTGGCTTCGCAGGCTGCAGTTGTCGTAGCCGTTCAGGTTCAGGGAGCACCTGAGCTATAGGCTGATATTTAAGGTGGAGCATGAGCCGGAGTCTGAGTGTGGAAGACGACAGAAAAACACTGGCACGACTGACAAGTGTGACAAATTTGTTATGATATCATTACGATCAGCTGTTTTGGGCAAATGGAATAGGATCGGAATGCCGAATAAGGGAGGATGTGGATTTAGAAGGCATTATTGTAGTTTCGTCGTCATGTAGATGCGGAGTTTAAGATTGGAACTTTGACTTTTATGTTGGAAATAAAGCACTAAGAAGGTATTGAGTGCCATGTTCACTTGGATTATCTTTAAGTTTAAGTATTAGTTTTTCGTTGACTTTATGGAAGGAACGGTATAAGTCACAAGTGTTCTTAAAGACCTTTTATAGGTTTGATAAGATATAAAAGTCAATAGAGGTCAGTTAGGTAAAGATAGCTTCAGAAAGTTAAGAAAAAAAAGAAACAACATGGTGCTAAGCAGTTAGTTAATAAATCAACTTCAATGGATACAGATACAACAATTCATGGCTATTTTATCATGGACTTGGATTGTTTTAGTTTTTAGTTTTGTTTTTAGGTAAACTGCGTAAATAACCTTTTAGGTATGATTAATGTTTTGATGGAATTAAACTGTTGAAATCAAGAAAACCCATTTAGCTCCATTTTGTCAAATGAAGTAAGTTAGTAAGTAACAAATTCATTTATTAATTCAATAATTGTTTAAGTTTAAATTTATACATGAATTTTAAAGCTATGGCTATAATATAATTATATAGATAAATTTACAAATTAAACATATTTGTTAATTTTTGTACTTTGTATAAAGCTACTCTCAGTAATTTATTCGAAACTACATTAATCTCAGTTTACTTTTCGATTCATGTTTTCTTTAATTTGTAAAATATAGTCTTTCTTTAAACTTCAAACAGTAAAATATTTTTTTTATAATAAATATTGGTCTTTTTCTTTTCTCTGGATCTCCGAACATTCTGAGGTTATGGGCCCAGGATTCGATTGAAGAAAAATTAATTTTTGAATCTTTCTAGAAGAAATTATTTTTCACTGCATTTCCGAGATCGTTTTTGATTTGAGACGAAGAAAAAATAATAGCAAAATGGCTGATCATTTGGTTTCTAAGCTTCCATTATTTGATGGTACGAATTTCAGCAACTGGAAATATCGTGTGGGTATTTTGTTGGACGAGAAGGTTCTACGAAAGTACATTGAGGAAGATTTATAAGAAATTCTTGCGAAGATTGAGCCTACTTACCAAGACAGTGGGAAGTTAGAAGAAAGAAGTGTATTTCAATTTTGGTCCAGACTATTCATGATGGACAATTGGAATATGTGAAGGAGAAGAGGACTGCCAAGGAGATGTTTGACACATTGTGTGGTATTTTTGAACGAAAAAGCATTTCGAGGCAGTTACTACTCCGTAAACAGCTTCTGATGATTAAGTACAATGAGTGTGAAGACATCATTGAACATTTTCTTCGATTCGATACGAAGGTTCGTCAGCTGAAATCAACCGGAGCTAAGATGGAAGAGCTTGATGTTGTTGTCCATTTGTTGCTTGCTTTTCCAGCAAGCTATGACAATTTAGTAACTGCACTAGAGACCATGAATCAAAGTGACTTGAAGTTAGAATTTGTCAAGAATCGGTTGATGGACGAATACAACAAGAGGAATGGTTGTGCATCGGTAAAGTCTAGTGAGCCCGGTGCAATGAGTGTCAAGCCTAAGAAGAAGATTGTATGTTATGGATGTGGTAAGCCTGGACATATCAAATGTTTTTCCAAGCAGAAGGAAAAGTAGGACTCAGAGGATTCAAGCAAAGCTTTCAGAAAGAAGGACTCGACAATGTGTGCAGTTGTTGACAAAGCAAGTGAAAAAGAGCATGCAGCGCAAACTGTACAACCGATGAATGATAAAGTGAAGTTTGTTTTGGATTCTGGTGCTACTTAGCACATGGTCAACAACAGAGATTATTTCAACGTTTTGAAGAACATCGAGAAAATTCAAATTTCAGTTGCCAAGAAAAACGAAAGCATATCAGCATCTGAAATTGGTGACATTTCTGTTAAAACGTTTCATAATGGTGATTCCGCACCAAAGACTATGAAGAACGTTTTATTTGTGAAGGATCTGAAATGCAACTTGATGTCTATCCGAAGTCTGACAGAAAGGGGTTACCGTATAGTTTTTGAAGGCGACAAGGCATATGCATCGATCGATGGAACACCTATGTTTGAAGCAAGTACTAGAGGCAAGCTGTACGAAGTAGATTTGCATGTTGAAAAAAATAAATTCGGTGGCATCTCAGGTGAGAAAAATGATTCACAATCTTTGTGGCATTACAGTTTAGCACATTTGAATACATATGATTTGAAGAAGATGGTCAGTCATCAGATGGCTAAAGGTTTGGAAGAAGTGAATGTTGACATTGAATTAACATTCTGCGAATCTTGTGTTTTTGGAAAACAAACACGTTCATCGTTTCCAAGGAACAAAAATACTAGATCCAATCGCATTTTGGAACTAATTCATAGTGATGTCTGTGGTCCTATGCCAACGTCGGCATATGATGGAAGCAGATATTTTGTGTCATTCACTGACGACTATTTCAGAGCTTCAATGATATTCTGCATTCAACGAAAAAGTGAAGTCCTTAGCAAGTTCAAAGAATTCGTAGCCATAACTGAAGCACTACATTGCAAGAAAGTTGCGAAACTGAGAGCTGACAACGGTGGAGAATATACTTCAAATGAGTTTAGACAGTTCTGTAAGTCAAAGGGTATTCAAATGATGCTTACTGTTCCCTACAATCCAGAGATGAACTCCGTGTCTGAGCGATTGAATAGAACACTTCAAGAAAAAGCTACAACTATGCTGGTGGCAAGTGGTTTGGATCATAAATTCTGGAACGAAGCGATTCTTGCAGCAAATTATATTAAGAATCGATCGCCAACGAGTGCTGTTAGGAAGCAATTTATGAAGCAGACACCGGCTGAGATTTGGTTCGGAAGAAAACCAGATCTGTCCCATTTAAGAATTTTCGGTTCAGAATGCTTCAATTTCGTACCAAAAGAAAAGCGATCGAAATTTGAAGGTAAGTCGAACAAATGTCTGATGCTTGGGTATGCTTCATCGATTGGTTCATACCGGCTGTGGGACATGAAAGAGAATAGGTTAGTTATTGGTCGACACATAACGTTCAATGAAGATTCCGTGTTGAGAAGGCCGAAGATAACAGAAATATCGACTTCAGAGGCGGAACGATTTGGTGAGAACAAAAATGATGAAACTCTGGAAAATCTACCTGTTGACGGCGGCGATGGAATAGTCCACAGCTCTAATTTGGATTGGGCTGTTAACCGCATTGAAAGAATCCACGATGTCGAAGAAAACGGCATCGGTAACAACAGTACCAGCGGAAGCGAAAATAGTGTTGAAGACCTCGAATCAAATGGTCAACGAAGAAGCGAACGTACGCGAAGACAACCTGAGCGACTTGGTTTTGGCACTTATTCAGCTGAATCAGACAACTTTGCTCTTAGTGCCGAAGAGTACGTCGAAGATGACCCAAGAACCATTACTGAGGCAAAAGCAAGAGAAGATTGGCCAGAATGGGAAAATGCCATAAAAAGTGAGTACCAATCATTGATACATAATAAAACTTGGACTATTTGTAGTTTGCCAAAGAATCGAAAAGCCATAACCAGCAAATGGGTATTTCGATTGAAACGCAAAGCAGATGGGCAAATTGAAAAATACAAAGCTCGTTTGGCGGCGCGGGGGTTTACCCAAAAACCTGGTTTCGATTACACCGAAACGTATGCACCAGTTGCAAAGTTGGTAACATTAAAAATATTGCTTGCAATTGCAATTGAGAAGGGCATGTATATTGACCAGATGGATGTCAAAAGTGCGTTTTTGAATGGTGAACTGTCCGAAGACATTAATATGGAGTTACCGGAAGGTATTGAATTTGGAAATAAAATCTGCAAGCTCAATAAGGCTTTGTATGGGTTGAAGCAAGCGTCCCGAGCCTGGAATGAGAAGTTCAACAGTTTCATGGTCAGAATTGGATTCAGGCGATGTGAGTCAGATCAATGCGTGTACGTCAAGGACCAAAACGGAAGCAATTTTTACGTCCTGCTGTATGTCGATGACATACTGCTGTTTTGTCAAAATATTCAAATGATTATCATCATAAAGTAGCTGTTGTCAAACGAATTTGACATGACTGACATGGGTAGAGCAAGTACCTTTCTGGGAATGCACATCCAGCAAAACATCGAAGATGGAACTATTGAACTAAGTCAACGGCAATACTTGGAGAAAGTGTTGCATAAATTCGAAATGAAAGACTGCAAGCCAAAAGCTACTCCCATGGAAAAGGGTCTGCACATCGATGAGGGTGACAAGGAAAGATGTACAAATCACCCCTACCGCGAATTGATTGGTTGCTTAATATACGCAACTGTGACCACAAGACCGGACTTATGTGCTGCAACTGGATACATGAGTCGATTCCAAAGTTGTTTTGATGAACGCCACTACAACTATGCAAAACATATTTTACGCTACATTCGTGGAACAATCGACTTGAGAATGATTTACAGAAAAGAAGATACTGCCGAGACCCTGGTGTGTTTCTGTGATGCTGACTGGGGAGGAGATAAAAATGACCGGAAATTTACTTCAGGATACGTGTTCAAGTTATTTGGAAATACCGTGAGCTGGGCCTCAAAGAAGCAATCAACAGTAAGTTTGTCATCAACCGAAGCTGAGTTGATTGCCCTAACTGAAGCAGTATGTCAATTTAAATGGATTCGAAAGATGCTGAATGAACTCAATGTAGAATATACGATTCCAGTAATCATATATGAAGATTATAATTCCTGTATTAAAATTGCTGAAGATTCCAAGGAAAGCAAACGAATGAAGCATTTAGACGTCAAATACCATTTTATTCGAGATGAAATTTCAAAGGGGGTTATTCGACTAGAACAAAAACCAACTGAAGATCAACGTCATGACGAAAGCATTAGGAAGAAATTTGTTCCTAAAACACCGTAGAGGTTTAAATTTAGTTTAGTTTTTTTTTTTTTATTACTGAGAGTAGCTTTATACAAAGTACAAATTAACACCGCCTCTTAATTTAATAGAAACTACATTAATCTCAGTTTACTTTTCGATTCATGTTTTCTTTAATTTGTAAAATATAATTAGTCTTTCTTGAAACTTCAAACAGTAAAATATTTTTTTTATAATAAATATTGGTCTTTTGCTTTTCTCTGGATCTCCGAACATTCTGAATATTCGCTAACTAAAAGCATTCTATATTTGAAGATAACTTCTAAAAATGTACTTAGTCTTTTCCAGTCGCAATCGTTTAGTATTTTAAGGGTGTCTTGCATTGAAAGGGTATTTTTACCAAAGAAGAAACGTCGGTGTGGCTTAAATATTGGGCATATACCTACTTATAAAATGGAAGCAGCCCTCTTTTGACTTAAGGTTGCATATTGAACAGAATTGATCAAAGCTCCCGTTATAAGGGCATCCGTTTAGGCTGAGTAGTTCACATCTCGCTTTAAAAATGAAAGAAATCTCCCGGTATGTTAAGGTGTCGTTAAAGTAGTTTCTCTTCTCAAGATTGTAGTTAAGCTGAGAGTATAACATTCTACTGTCGGATTCACGACCATTTAGAACAAATGTTTCTCGAGTCAAGTCCTCATTCTTTCTAATTATACGGTACAGCTGTTCCTTTAAGTTGTTGGGGTTATTAAAGTCAATATGAAGTGTTTCACCACAAGCAGTACCTAAGTTTTCCCACTTAGCAGTCAACCAGTCTTTATTCCTCAACTCGTATAAGAACATTTTTTTTGTCATCCTTGAGTCGTCATGGGCTAAAGTCTTAATCTTAAATCAGCCTGCGCTTTAAGGGTACTTGTTAGGAGTTTTGGTAATCCTGTTTCCAAGTAGATTGAATAGTTTGGTGTGTTTCGAGGTAAGTTGAAGAGTTTTTTTAAGAAATTTCTCTGGAATTGTTCAATTTGTTCATATTCATCTGCACCCCAGACTTGACATGCGTAACAGAGCGTTGACTTTACTACCGCTTCGTATATCTTATACTTGGCGGAAAGAATTATTCTACTATTAGTAAACACTTTTCTCCATGTAGAATTCAACAAGCTTTGTGAAGTGTTAGCCTTTTCTCTTAGATGGTTGTTGAAGTTCAAGTTGTGGGTAAGTTTTACGCCTAGATATTTAATTTCATTGGTTACTTCTAGTAGATTTCTATTGTAGTACCACCTTTTCACGTTTTGATTTCGGGAGGAGCGCGAAAACATCATGACCTTAGATTTTTCCGTATTAATCGTTAGTCCCCATCTGTTGCAGTAAGATGCTAATCGGTTAATCATTAATTGTAGGTTTTCTGATGATTCAGACAGAATAACAAGATCGTCGGCGTATAGTAAAACATTTACAACCGAATTAGATATCCTTATGCCTCCAGGTAGATCTTCAACAATGTCATTGATAAAAAGGGAGAACAGTAACGCGCTGAGAAGACATCCTTGCTTTTTTCTTTTTGCGGCTTAAAACTAATTTTACCTGGAGATTTTATTGATTTAATTTAGTAAACTGATTGTTATCTTCAAGTAAAAGTTCGTTTCAAATTTTATCTCTTAGTTTAACACACTTAAAACTTGTAAATATTCACGAGCGATTTTGTACGTAAACTATACACTTTTACAGCAGAGTTGCCAACGTCAAAATGTCAAATTGTCAAATGATCTGCTTGCTTTGTTTGAATTCCTCATAATTTTCGAATTGAAATATTAAAGTAGGTTATTTAAACTGGTGCAAACTATATTTGCTTAAGAACTGTGAAGAGTTTTTAAATGGTCAAAATGGAAATTTAAAATTTATTTTTTTTCGTCCCTTACTTCAACGGACTATCAAACTATTTTGTATCACAGAAATTGTTGCTATTTACAAGCTTATTTGTTGCACATTCCAATAATTTGTTGCTTTTGAAAACGTTTGCACCAGAATCATACATCATTTTGAACTTTTTACTCTTTCAAAATTAATTAAATAAAAAAATGTATCAATATTTTCATAACATGAACGACTCAAAAGAAATTAAGCATTCGTAATTTTGACTGAAGTAGGGAAAAATTGGGCTCAAAAATTCAAAAAAATTTTATTACTCACAAAAGCCGTTATAGTCGATTTTTTCAATGTTATCAGCGTATGTGAGTATTTGGACAAACTTCTCAAAGTTGTTAAAAAAATCACATGATAGCGTGTCACCTTATCAAAAGCCTTTTTTGACATCAAAAGGTTCGGTTAAGTTATTTCCAAACTTTTTGGCACAGCTCGAATTCTTCATGGTCATCCTGCACAGACGGACAAATTTGGCATGTATGCTGAAACCGGACATGTCCCTGTTGACGCTGTCATATGCTGCCTTGAAATCGATGAAAAGATGATAGGTTTCGATTTGATGTTCTTGGGTTTTTTTTAGGATCTGTCGTAAAATACATAGATATTTGATCGACTGTGAACTTTCCTGGTCTAAGGCCACACAGGTAAGGATATTTCAGGTTGTAGACAATTGGCATTGGCAAGCTCCAGTGGATTTGTTAGACTTCAGATTAGATATGGCATTCTTTACTTCGTCTAAGTCGGGAAGACGGGATTTGATTTGTCGTCGCCGTTGTACAGTCTGGTGTAGTACCCGTGGCATGATGGTTAGTGCGTTGGACTGTCATGCGAGAGGTCTTGGGTTCGATCCCTGCCTGTGCCACCTTAAGTTTTTTTCACGATGAATTGACAAATTCTCCAAGAGTAATTCTTGTCATGAAAAGTGCTTTCTCAAATTAGCCGTTCGGATTCGGCATATAAACTGTAGGTCCCCTCCATCCCTGCAATTACTCGCACACAGGAATGGTTGAGAGTTGTCAGTCACTAGGCCCTGGTTCTCTACGAACTGTTGCGACACCTAATTTTTTTTTTTTTTTTAGTTGTACAGTCTGGAGAAGTGGTCTTACTATACATCCTCAGCATTGGCTGTGGTTCTACTATGATGTTTCCACTTTCGCTTTCGCTTAGAAGCTTATACACTTGTGAATTTCGTATCACCTGTTCATAGAACTTTCAAACTCCATCCTTGTTTCTGAGCATCTTCAACCGCATGCTCCTCTTGCTCTTGCTTTTTCTTCTGAGAAGTCAATGTTTCTCTCTTCTCTTCTTCTCGTAAGGCTCGTGATCAGCTCTCTTTATTCTATGCAGCGCAGTTTTGCGTAGATGTTGTTTAGTCGCATTTACCTGCCGCCATTCCTCATCAAACCAGAGGTTCCTTGTTGGTGGCTGCTAGAAACCCAGCACATCAGAAGCAGCTTCTCTGATTGCATCTTTCCAATGTTTCCACTGGTTCTCGATACATTGTGTTGGCGGCAGAGAACTTCAAAAGAGGTTACTTATACTTGGTCGGAGAAGGATTTGGCAATCTCTTGCTATTGTAGCCCTTCGACGTTGTATCTCTCTGTTTTGCCTTGAGTCTGGAAATTCGAAGTGCTACCTTGGCTACAACAAGTGGTCCGAGTCGATGTTAGCTCCTCGTAAAGTTCGGACGTCTATGATGCTGGAACCGTGTCTGACGTCGGTCGATCGCAATATGGTCAACCTGGTTGACGGTAGATTGATCTAGAGAACTCCAATTTCCTTACTGGCTACCATGACGTTTCGCCCCGAAGCAAAATCGATGAGCATGAAAACGTCATCAGAAGTAAATTATTCAAATATACAAATTATTTGAAACTAACAGACAGTGGACTAACAGTCCACTTAGTTATCCGCATTTTTTCTAGTGACAGGTAGAAAATGTTAGTAAATCAAAAAATTATATTTCCGAATTTTTATTTGTCTTGATTTTTTCCTTCTTAAGTCTTTATTGTTTATTGGAAGTAGACCACTAACAAATTTTAAGCATTTTATACAGCAACATTTTTTTTATATATTTAAGTTTATTTTATGTTTCAAAATTCAATTTAGAAGTGTATTGAAATGAGTGATAATTTATTATAAACAAAGCACATTTATGATTTTTATATATTTAAGTTTAATTTTTTAAGAAAAATAAGGACTATTGCGACTAAATTTCGGTAGTCTTGGACATTAAACCATCAATACTCTTATGTAAGGTATGAACTGAGGAAGATATAGCAGCAAGTTTTGAAGTCGAACGACCTACAACGCTGGATTTTTTTGATTCGGTTGGCCAAAAATCCACTTCTGTATTCTGTTCAGCGACGAAGGTCATTTTTGTTTGAACGGATACGTGAAGAAGAAAAATTGTCGTATTAAGAATGCCAGTAGCATTGCACGAGCTACCAATGCATGCGTCATAATGGACCATTTGAAAGCCAAATTCGGTGAAAATTTTGTTTGGGGCCGGTGAATTAACCGCTTTTAGAACGTGCAGACTATTTTTTGTACGGCTTGTTTCTATAGAGACAAGCTTACTGCGTTTGACGTACTGCAACCCAAAGTGAAGCATTTTTTTATGAGATACCGGTTGAAACCTTTGAGGCGCAGCCGCGGCCAACAATTACATCAAATAGTCTTCAAGCATCAAATTTTATCATCCGTTCTATCATTTCTGGATTTTATTTGTTTTTTTTTTTTTTTTCAATAGTTCTTCCAAAATTACGTGTTAATGGCAAAATAAAAATTTCAGTACGATCCAACTCTCACCCTCTCTAAATGCGTGTAGAAAGGAGATAATAAACCTATTTGCAGGACTTTGGATGCACTACTCAAGGTTAGGTTAGGTTAAAGTGGCTGTTGGTTGGGAAGTCCAACACACTTAGACCAAAGTATGGTCCGTTGTGATACCACATGGATCAGTTGATCAGCTTAACTCGTTAAACCAATTGGAGCTTCGAATGAAGCGTAGGAGACAAATAATGTCAGAATTTCTTAGATCGCTGGTATCGTTGAAGTAGTAGTCTCCAAGGTGGATTCTACGTCTTTGTGATAAGGCAGGGCATGTGCACAGAAGATGAGAGATTGTCTATTCTTCTTCTTCATCCATGCAACTCCTACAAAAATCATTTGCAATTGTTTTGAGCGCCTGGCGCTAAGAATAGTCCAAATTAGTTTTGTTGCGACACAGGAGGTGGTGTTATTCCACCTGAGGTTTGTTTTCTCTATGGTATCTTGCTTTAGCATAAGTTTACATGTAGCTAAGGGGATACCTATGCTAGCATTGTGAGCCAGCAGAGGTAAAGTTGTTCCGCTTTTTGCAAGTTCGTCAGCTTTGCAATTTCCTGGAATGTCTCTATGGCCCGGCACCCAGAGAAGGTGAATGTTGAACTGTGTAGCCATCTCCGTAAGAGATGATCGACAATTTAGGGCTGTTAGTTAGTGAGTTAGTGGAGACAGAGTCTAGGGACTTTAACGCGGCTTGGCTATTCGAGAAGATGCGTATATCATTAGTTGATATAACGTTTTCTCTAAGCAAGGATAGGACTTCTTTTATAGCCAGGATTTCAGCTTGGAACACGCTACAATGATCGGGTAGACGAAAGGAGAGGCTTAAGTTTAGTCTATCTGAGTATACGCCTACACCAACCCCATCCTCCGTTTTTGATCCGTGTCTGTATAAAAGTTTATAGGATCATCGTTCAAAAATGATGTATTCTCCCAAGAAGACCTGGGAGGTATAGTCACTTTGAAGCTATAGTTATTAACCTGAGGATGGGGTATGGTGTAGTCAATATTACTGTTTATAGTTCTGAACGAGTTCAAAATAGTGGTGTGGCCAATTCCATTATTGATCCACAGAGAGGAGGCTTGAAGCCGTATGGCAGTGTTAGCGGCTGTTTGCTTGCTGAAAATGTCCAGCGGTATTAGATGGAACAGAACATCTAGTGAGGCAGAGGGGGTGGAGCGAAGTGCTCCTCCCATACACAGGCAGGCTGTTCGTTGGACTTTGCTGAGTTTATCGCGATTTGTCGCTGTATCTAGCGCCGTCCACCATACCGCTACTCTATAAGTATTAAGTAAGGATCGGCCTTATGACCGAGATATATAGCCAGTGTGTAATTCGGGGCTGTAGGCCCCATTTATTACCAATGGCCTTTTTACAGGAGAACAGGGCTACTGTGGCCTTGTTTATTCTCTCTTGAATGTTAGGTTTCCAACTTAATTTCTTATCTAAAATGAGACCCAAGTATTTTGCTTGTTCAGAGAATTTAAGGGGTACACCGTTTATGAGGGGAGGGTCAATGTGTGGGACTTTGTATTTCCTTGTGAAGAGGACAAGGTCGGTTTTTTGTGGGTTAACGCCTAGTCCACACCGATTTGCCCATCTGGTGAGCTTATTTAAAGCGTTTTGTAGGAGTTCTTTTAGTATATTGGGATGTTTACCCGTTACTGCAATAGCATCATCGTTACTCAAGGTTAACCGCTTAATTAATCAAAATCATACATTTCATGTATTCATTTTCTGAACTTTGAAACCTATCTTTCCTAAATCTTCCAATCTCTTAATTTTATTTGAGGAAATTTAGTTTTTTCAAACTTAACCACTTTCTACTTTGCACCAGAGATGTATTCTTCAATTTATATGCGACGGCATTTAAATTTTATTATTTCCAGGAACTTAATTCATTATTAAAAGATATTTCTTAATAGTAAGACTTTTCTCTATTTATATGTTCTGTATACAAAAACTTACATAAATGCAATTTTCATGTTTTGTGTTCGTTTTCTATATAATAATTTAGCTGACATTAAAACAGTAAATTAAATGATTCTAAAACTTGACTTTTCCATTTGACTTGTAACAATAAAAAGTAAGTACTTCTTTGTCCCTCCTCTCTCTCTGTTTGATACTGTATGTCCTATTTCCTCTAAAGGAACATAAGGATATTCCTATAAATCTTGACAATTCAGCGTTTCCACAAAAAGATACATATATCAAAAATAATAAACTTCTTGACACATCAGTGCGGGAGTGATAAATACATATACAGCTCTATAGATGGTCTATAACGTAGAAATAGGTGCCTATTTCATTTTGTCTATGTTTTAATGCAGTGACCTATTGCCACCGAATCCCTTGCTCCTATCGTTGTTTTTCTTTTGCATTAAAGTTTCTCCATGTTCATTTCAGAAGAAAATTTATTTCCAATTAGGAAATTTATTTATTAACACGCACCCACAAAGGTCACCTAACCTAAACAATGTCCTATACCATCATCCATCGCATCAGAAAATCGCCTGGCTAAAGCTCCTTTCTCATTTGTCCTTAACACGAACACGACTATACCTACATACGTATGAGTGTTCTTATAGTATATCTCTAGTTAGGTTAGAGTACCTACTCCTCTTCTGTATACCTACCTACTGACAGAAAGCATCGTATTGAAAATTTTATGAACTTAAAATAAGAGGAGAAACACTTAAACCCATTTTCTGACCCAGTCAGTCAGGCTGTCGCTATATTCCATAGAGTGGTTCTCGGGACAGAGGAATGGGATATCCAACTCCAATTCCAACCCCATAAGCCAAGCCATCAGAGTGGGGGTGTTCTTATACACTGGAACTCGCACTCGCATTCAGTGAGTCAGTCAGTATCTTTAGGTCTCTCAGTAGGTAGGAAGGTAGGTAGGTATAGTGCGTTGTGTACTGTTAACACCAGTCAACGCTCCTGAAACAATTTCTATGAAATTTATTTCGCATGAAGATTTATCGCGATTTTAGACAGCGCTGGCGACACCTGCCAACGCCTACAAATGTAATTTATTGCGTTCAGGAATATTATGTGATATCTGTCGAGAAGTGCTGCTTGGTTTGGTGGTACTACGATATATAGAAAATATATATGTTTATATATATTTGAGTATAAAGTATGCCTTTGCCACTTGACGAGAAAGTGTGAGGTCGTACAATACTCGTTTATACAATTCAGATTGCTTGTTACACTGAAAAGAATAATAATTTATTGAAATAATAAGAAATTACATTTGGGGGAAACAATTATAAGAAGTTACTCTGTACTCGTATATCAATTTCAATATTAGGTGGTTAGGGTTGAATGAGATAGAAGACAAAATAAACACACGTCACAATGAACACACCTGAGGATTGACTGAAACGAATAATATAAATTCTTCAAACCTTGAAAATTGAAATATAATAATTAAACTCCGTTCGAAAGAAGACCAAGAAATACATAAGCTCAAAATATTTCTATTTCTTAAAAGAATAACTTTTAAATATCAATCAGTTTGATGACCACCAATAATTTTAAAGGGTTCCAAAGCCCACTGACCCAGAATATTTTTTTTTTCCTTTTTTTGGCACAATTCACACGATCTAGCTTCATATTACACCTCATGGCAAACTCTCTAGTTTTTGTAATATTAAATCTTATTTCAGATAATTTTGTAATAATTTTAACTTGGAAGTCCTTATCTAGAAACACAAACTTAGATTTGAATTCAAGTAAATGGTCCTCTGATCGTAAAATCTAACAATTTTTGACACAGTGTCCCCTGCACAGAAAAAAAAGTTGTCATATTAACAATCGTCGATAGTCAACGTGAAATTTGGCCAATTTGTGGCATTGACTACCAAAATAGTCAATATTACAACCTTATTTTAAAAAATTGACTATTAGATAGTCAATAGATCTTCTACTCTGAACGTCGAACTTGTCGAGTTTTAGAAGCTGAGTAAGGTCAATGATTCTCGAGAATTTTCTCCAGATGAGTCCTGAAACTATAAAGGACGTTCTTATCCGTCTACCTTCCCAGAATCATCATCCATTCCCACATATTCATATATTCATATTTATTTATTAAACAATAAGCATTTTAAAACAATGTGTCTTATTATTAATACTTAGTATACATTCATTTAATTTTAAAAATTATGTAAGCAATTGAAAAAAAAAAAAAGGTAAAACTAAATAACAATTTATATCTTATTAAGTTAACAGAATTATAAGTAAGTGAATTATAAATTACAATTATAGAAATTACATATTTGATAATTACAGAGAAAGAGAGAGTGAGAGATAGTGATTTTATAAATTTATGAAAGAGAAGAAAAAAAAACAGAAAAAATTTTCAGAAACAATTTCAACATTTATATAGGTTTTTCAAAGATTTCTCAAAACTATTGTAGCTGTGAATACCCCTCAGATTATTAGGCAAGGAGTTCCAAAGGCCAACTGCGTGCACAAAGAACTGTAGTTTTGTGTTCCTGTATTTAAAAGAAGGGACAATGAGAATGTTACTTCTCTGTGACATTGAAAAACAAAGTTTTTCGAAAAGATATTCAGGAGTTTTTGTATGTATCAGCTTAAAGAGAAATATTAAAGCTAGGCAGTCAATGTATTTATTAAAAGGCATATTGAAAATACTTCCTGCTTGCAGTGAGATATGATCGAAGCGACGCAAGCCGTATACAAAACGAGCAATATTGTTGAACGCAACTTGTACTTTGCGTTTATTGTAACTATTAACACCACAAAAAATGGGACTTCCATGAAAAAGAGTTGGTAAAATTAGTGTTTTTGCAATGGTCATTTTTGTTGCGACAGGGAGACAACTTCCACATATGTAAAAAACCCGCAGAGCAGCATAGGTTCGACCAACAGCTTGTGAGAGATGATCATCCCACGAGAGTGTTTGGTTAAAAACGACCCCAAGGTTCTTTACTGTTCTCTCATAGTTTAATTTTTCACCACCTAGTTCAATATTTGGAAGATATGAAGAATCTATGACAGTGTTACTTATCACAATTGCCTGGCTTTTGCTAGAATTCAGTTTTAGGTGATTTTCCCTCGACCACTGTTTTATACCCATCAGATCTTCATTTATTCTGGCTGTTGCATCTTCAACCATACCAATTCTATAGCTTAAGTAAATTTGTACATCGTCTGCATACATATGGACCTTACAGTGCTTGAGTATTGAAGGAAGATCATTGTTAAAAAGCGTAAACAGCAGAGGACCTAGTATTGATCCTTGAGGTACACCACTTGAGGTAGGGAGAAAATCAGACAACATAGAATTTGCATAAACAGCCTGTGTTCGTTGGCTAAGATATTCTTTAATAAGAGAAAGGGCAGAGTTTTCAAAGAAGAAATGGTTTTTAAGTTTTTTTTAGAAGAATCTCATGTGACACAGTGTCAAATGCTTTCGAGAAGTCCAAGAGGACTAAAGTAGTGACTAGATTATTGTCAATTTGCTGTCGTATGTCGTCGGTAATTTTAAGAAGTGCTGTTGTGCAGCTGTGTTTTGATCGAAAACCAGATTGAAAGGGTGTTATTAAACGATATGTTTCCAGGTAACGTGTTATCTGTTACTTACAATCTTTTCGAAAGCCTTTGAGATAAAAGGTAGGATGGAAATTGGTCAGTATTCTTGTTTTGGCGTGTATGACTTCTTAAGAACCGGTATTACTTTTGAAGCTTTCCAAAGTTTCGGGAAGCTAGATTTTGTCACGATGGTATTGAAAATATGTGTCAGAAAAGGAGTTATAAAAGGGAGAATAATTTTTACAAATTTAGGGTGCATATTGTCTAATCCAATAGCACACCTCAAATTCGTAAATTCTATCAAGACTGAAACTCGAAGGAAGCTCATTATTTGCTCATTATTTCGGTAAGTCACATCACTGATATTTACATTGGAAGCAGCACTAACAAACTGTTGGTTTAATTCATTTACGTCGCAGAATTCTACGTCACTCATTTTTTTCTTAGTAACACCAAGAGATTTTATATTTCTCCACAGTCTTTTGGACGAAACATTGTTGAATTTAGAAGCAAAAAACACACGCTTAGAATTTCTTATTTCAACATTTACAGCATTTCTTAATGTTTTATACTCCTGAAACAGTTGTGGCAATTTATATCTTTTCCAGCGTCCAAAAGCTTTGTTTCTTTTCAAGATAAGTTCGTCGATTTTGTTTGAGTACCATCCTAACTCGGAGTTCTTAACTCGAATGTTTTTAATAGGAACAAATTCTTCAAAAAGGTCATTAATCGTACTTGTAAAGATTGTTACTTGGTCATTGACGTCAGGAAGTTGGTAGATATTTTCTAAGTTGGAGTTGAAGATATTGGTTACCAGCGACTGCATATTTATACCGTTAAAGTTTCTAAACGAGATGGTCTCCGTTTCTTGAGCTGGGTTGAGATTAATGCTGTAAAAAGTAGCTATAAGGTCATGTTTAGAAAAACCTGGAACATCGAGCTGCCCATAAAAATTTACAAGGTCAGGTTGGTTTACCAGGAACACGTCAATCAAACTTGACCTAGAGGATGTAAAATGTGTGGGTTGGTCACTGTTTATAGGAGAAAGGTTAAGAGATAAGAGATTGTCGTTGAAGTGCTTAGTCCTACTGTTATGTTTGTCAAGAAGATCAATATTTAAGTCACCTGAGATAATAACATGCTTAAAGTTAGGTGTAACTTCCTCTAAGATATCCGTTATGATATTTGTGTCTCTTATGTTGGGTGGTTTATAAATTACACCAACCAGACATTTTTCGCTAGCACATGCAACTTCTATGAATAGATATTCCATACCATTATTGCTTGCAGTGCTCAGAACAATTCTACTTTTAAAATGTTTTTTAATAAAAATGGCCACACCTCCACCTCTGGAAAACATACGATCAGACCGAAAAACCCTAAACGTACCGGTGCTTAGAATGCCGCTGTCTATTTCTTGGGTCAACCACGTTTCCGACACGCATATAATATCAATTATTGAATCAATAAAGATACTTTTGAACTCATCCAGATGCTTCAGCAAGCTCTGGGAATTTAAGTGACATATGTACAATCCGTCATATCTATTTCGAAAAACTTTCAACATTGTTTTCGTTTTGTTAAAATTATAAACATAAGCAAGGCATACCAGCCTACGTTTATGTCACCAACTCCCTTCCCACCTCCCACGTTGTAATGGCGAAAAAGCTAGTCAGCGCTCCTATCTCCTATGCTCCTTCTCACTCTAGGTAACCTAGCTGAATTGCTGTTACCGAATCCCAATCTTTTCCTCACATATCAGAATGATGAATTAACATCAACTGATTCCTCACCCTATCTCTTCCTCCCCTACCACCTCTCATCTTTATTGGGCTGGATCTAAGGTGTTAAACGACCTGTGCCGATGATCAGCCTGGCTGGTGACGTCGGGAAGGGCAAAGTCGAGGTTGCGGTCATTGACAGGAGCGATGATGATGGCACAATATCGGCTGATCGTTGGCAGTTGGTCAAGGTTAAGCTCTCGGGTGGATTTTTAAGCATTTTGAGGAGCTTCCAGGACCACTTCCTTCCATAAGCGATGGGGGTTGGCATCAAGGCCATGTCAAACTCATGGTTTGTGTCGACCAGAGGTCTTGTGACTTATACAAGCTCGCTGTCAGCCGGTTAGGTGAAGTTTGGCTAGGTGCAAAGCTCGAGGTTGTCGCTAAGGAAGACATTCCTAGCAGACCTAGAGCCCGCATTTGGATCCCAATGGAACCTGCCGGTATCGATGAAATTCTCCAGATGATCAGAGTTTGTAACCCGTCCCTTCCGACGCACAACTGGAAGATAGCCAAGCTAGAGAAGGTGAAGAATCTTTATAGGAGTGCCATTTTGTTCTGTCTTCGTCTCAACATGCCTACTGTAAAGGTAAATCGGTACGCACCGTCGAATATTCCCTTAATCATAAAGAGTTCACTATGGTTACTTTCCTTGACATCGAAGGTGCCTTTAACAACTTGGACACATCTGCAATCACATCTGCACTAACATCTCTAAATGTAGAGAGTTCGCTTCGGGAGGTAATTCATTTAATGCTGACTAGCAGAATAATTAATTCAAAACTGGACAACTCTTCTGGCAGACGATTCGTTAGCAGAGGGACACCGCAAGGTGGTCTTCTATCCCCTCTCCTCTGGCCCCTAGTGGTGAATGAAATCCTAACTAGTCTGGATGCGGAGGGCTTCAGAGTGATAGCCTATGCGGACGACGTTGCTATAGCAGTTTCACGAAAACATCTTAACACCTTAAAAGAGCTCTTGCAAAATGCCTTAGACAGACTAATACTTTGGGCTGATCGGTGTGGACTGGGTGTTAACCCACACAAAACCGATTTGGTCTTATTTTCGAGGAGATACAAAATTCCATTTGTCAACCCTCACCATATTAAAGGAATCCAATTAAAATTCTCAGACGAGGCTAAATACCTGGGTCTTGTCTTAGATAAAAAACTACATTGGAAACGCAACGTACAGGAAAGAGTCAAAAAAGCTACTGTAGCTCTCTTTTCTTGCAAAAAAGCCATCGGTAATAAATGTGGCTTACAACACAGAATCACGCATTGGCTATACACATCGGTAATTAGACAGATTTTAATGTACGGTGTGGCAGTATGGTGGACTGCTTTAGAGAAAGGTATAAACCGGGATAAATTAAATAAAGTCCAACGTTCAGCTTGCCTATGTATAAGCGGATCGCTTTGCACGACCCCATCTGCGGCACTGGACACCTCACTCTACCTAACACCTCTTGACATTTTTAGCAAGCAAATAGCTGCAAGTTCTGCTATTCACCTCAAACCTTCGTCGGAGTGGACTTACAACAACATTGGCCACTCCGTTATTCTTAGTTATTTAGAATCAATTCAAAAGCACACAGACTACACCATCCCCCAACTGCAATTCAATAGAAATTTCCAGATTTCTATACCTCCCAGATCTTTATGGGATGAAAGTACATTCCTGAAAGATGAGTCAATCCATTTCTATACAGATGGGTCAAAAAGAAAAGAAGGGGTTGGTGGAGGTGTGTACTCTGAACGACTGAAATTAAGTCTCTCATTCCGCCTTCCCAATCAATGTAGCGTGTTCCAGGCGGAACTTTTGGCGATAAAAGAAGTCTTGTCCTGGCTTAAAGAAAACGTGATATCGACATCTGATATCCGTATTTTCTCAGATAGTCAGGCCGCTATTAAATCTCTGGATTCTGTCTCTACAAACTCTATAACAGTCCAGAACTGTCGATCATCTCTAATGGAGATGGCACAACAGTTTAATATTCGCCTTTGCTGGGTGCCGGGCCATAGAGACATTCCAGGTAACTGTAAGGCAGATGAACTCGCCAGGAACGGTACAGTACAGCCCATTCTACCACGTTTGGCACGTACTGGCATACCAATCGCTACTTGTAAACTGTTGCTAATGCAAGACGCTGTGAGGAGGGCAGGCACCAGGTGGAACAACATCTCCACGTGTCAAGTCACAAAAAACATCTGGCCAACACTGGATTGGAAACGTTCAAGGTGCTTGCTCTCTCTAAGCAGATCGCATATAAGCACGATAATAGGTGTTCTAACCGGACACTGTCTAATAGGAAAGCACGCCACGCGACTAGGCGTATTCTCAAATGACTTTTGCAGAAGCTGTATGGACGAGGAAGAGAAGGAAACAATTCTTCACCTTCTTTTTACATGGCCTGCTCTAGCTCAAAAACGCAAGAATTACCTAGGAGAATTCTTCTTTAACGATCTAAACGATATAAATCATATCGGCATAATCAGCCTCTCACGTTTCGTAAGGGACTTAAACTGGTTCCATTGAGCTTAGGAGGAAGCCTAAAGATTCATGTGCGTACGTTTCGTAAGGGACTTAAACTGGTTCCATTGAGCTTAGGAGGAAGCCTAAAGATTCATGTGGTATCACAACGGGCCATGAAACTGGCCTAAGTGTGTCCGTTTCCATCTTGGGCAGCCACTATAACCTAACCTAACCTAACCTGCATATATAAGGACTCCCAATGTTCTTTTATAAACATTCTGTAAAAACTACTTAAACACGGTGATCTTTTGCGTTAGAGGAGGTTTTGGAATTTGGAAATCTGTTAGTCTGCCTTCAAAATCTATTTTGCCTAAAGAAAAAAGAAAAAAATAACAAAATTATTAGTTGACATATCTCATATACACATTTTTCAACATCTTGTAACAGAATCAAAATTAGTTTGTAATGAGTTTAAAATATTATTTTTTTTAGAGTGTATGGAACTGGTGCGCATCCGTATATACTTCCATATGTAATATAGTGACTGGAAGATCAGTATAGGTACATCACACTTCCTCTGCCAACTTTATCCTCAACTATAGCACCCATCAACAGAGAATTTTGTGTCCCTGCCCTGTCCCAAGAGATCTCTGGCCATAATAAAATCTACCATATATGCAGACTAATAATATACTCATATGTAAGATGCAACCCACACTGCATACTCCCACTTTGTACATTTTGAACATCATCAGACTTCTAAGTTTGTGATTAAGAAAATGTATATCATGGTGAAGTCATTCCAAACATAGTCTAAGTTCAGAATCCTTATTATATCCGCTGATAAAAGATGCTCAGGCTCAAGACTGCCACAATAATAGAAATAAAAAACTCAAACAATCGCTGGAGAAACACCAAGTAGAAGGATATCCTGTCCAGTTGCAGCTGGGTGCACATCTACATCCCCCTTTCGGTCGTCGTCTGTTGGTCGGTCGGTTGGTTGGTCATATACTCGTACTCATAGGTATCTAAGAATGTGAACGTTAATCCATCAAAATCCTTGACTTCAATCAAAATTAAGGTTCTTCGCCCTGACAAGCCATCAGGTGCAACCATGTTCACAAAATTTTTAGTCAGTTTTATTCACATCACGGGTCCTTTCCTGAATCCTACCGCTGCTGCTGCTGCTGATGATGATGACGACGATGGTCTTCGCACCAGCTTCAAAAT
Source organism: Eupeodes latifasciatus (assembly GCA_920104205.1). NCBI lineage: Eukaryota > Metazoa > Arthropoda > Insecta > Diptera > Syrphidae > Eupeodes > Eupeodes latifasciatus. The sequence continues at coordinate 384,734,148 of OV049924.1, read as the reverse complement.
CAAGCACTCTCTGCCCTGGATGATATTATTATGTTCATATACCAAACCGACATTTGCAAAAGACATTGCTATACGTCCATTGGAGCGAACGCGTCTCTTTCTCTCTCTGTCTCTGGTATGGTCCTCGCCATGTCCATATATACCACCAAACTGAGAGATGAGGAAATTGTGGTCTAGGATTTAGTTTAGATTTTAGGTTGCTAAAAGCTTTTGCCGACCGCACATTGAAATAGTGAGGAAATGGTGCTCTGGTTTTTGAAACTATAAATAATGTTGGGTGTCTTTTTTGAATAGATTTCTCTCTACCCCCAACCCCCCACTTTTCAATGATGGTGATGGTGACTCGACTTTGTGCCCAAAAAAACACCATACATAGGTTTGTTCGAATAGAACGTCATAGAATAGTGTTTTCATTCATTTGAGTTCAGGAAGAGTAGCTGGAGGATCCACATAGTCATTGGGTGCGTTCTATGCGAACATCAGCAGTGGAGAACTGGTGGTGGTGGAGTTTCGAGGTGATGCTTTTGTTTAGCTAATGTTTATCGATTTTAGAAATGGTTTTGCAATTTTGGTGGGACTTTCTTTCTGTGTGGACTTAAAGGATGACACTTTGGATTTCCGGAAGCAGCTGGTCTCTCTATGTGTATGTATGTACATGTAGGTACATAGATGATTTTGCTTTTGTTGGTTATATTGGAATAAGAGTGAGTTGAATTTTTTGAGGCGGACATAACTATGGAATTAAATTGTTAAGTTAGTGGCTGTTTTGTGTCGTGTCTTATATTCTCATGTGATGTTTTTTTTGGGTGAGTCTGCAGGATTTTTAAGTGATTCTATATATTTTATTGAATCTTAAGTAAAACAAATACATATGCTTTTGTCAATTGTAAAGCAACAAGTTTATGTTAAAAGATGAATTAAAAGTATAAACACGATCCTTCATGAAGAGCATATTTGGGCGGAGCTTATATGAAAAGTCAAATGTTAAATAACTATAAATCAGGCTAGATTTCACCTATACCATGGATTTTGTTAAGTTTCGAATGTACCCTCGTTATTGTACATAGCTTATTTGCATAAGCTAGTGACTTCAGATTAAGCTTAACCTGGTAAATCACACGTTCTAGGCAACTAGCTCACATCACCTCCTCGTGACAAGACCAGACCATGCCTCAAATCTCTTATTTTTTTTTTTTAATAATTCGCGCATTGATATTAAATATTGATATTGAATATCTGCACATTACAATGAGTGGGAAATATTGAGTCTGGTAAAGCATTCCACATTCGTGAAGTACAACTAAATAAAATATCTCTGTATTTCACAATTTGTCCAAAGTATAAGCTAAAGGGTTAACTGATGGTCATTCCTGGAAGCTGGAAGAACGGGTATTACGTCTGAATTGATGTTAGGAATGCAACTGGATATTTCACTAGCTTATTGATTTATAAAAATAATGATAGAAAAAAGAGGCTGGGATGCTACCCACACTTATAACTTTCCATTCCGTCTGTCGATTTGTCTTGCTTAAAAGTTTTTGGTTTTCGTGTTGTGTTAAAAAAGTTGTCAGTTGAATTATCCTTAAAAATTTCAGAATCACCAACAATATTTTGCACATACATAATGTAGGTAATATAATAGTTTTATTTCAAAATCTAGTTTTGTTGACGAAATTTTTAGTCGAAAACCAATTTTTACCTATTTTAGTAGCATTTCTTAAAAATTTTTATTCCTTATAATGGGTGATTTTTTTGAGGTTTGGATTTTCATGCATTAGTATTTGACAGATCACGCGGGATTTCAGACATGGTGTCAAAGAGAAAGATGCTCAGTATGCTTTGACATTTCATCATGAATAGACTTACTAACGAGCAACGCTTGCAAATCATTGAATTTTATTACCAAAATCAGTGTTCGGTTCGAAATGTGTTTCGCGCTTTACGTCCGATTTATGGTCTACATAATCGACCAAGTGAGCAAACAATTAATGCGATTGTGACCAAGTTTCGCACTCAGTTTACTTTATTGGACATTAAACCAACCACACGAATGCGTACAGTGCGTACAGAAGAGAATATTGCGTCTGTTTCTGAGAGTGTTGCTGAAGACCGTGAAATGTCGATTCGTCGCCGTTCGCAGCAATTGGGTTTGTGTTATTCGACCACATGGAAGATTTTACGCAAAGATCTTGGTGTAAAACCGTATAAAATACAGCTCGTGCAAGAACTGAAGCCGAACGATCTGCCACAACGTCGAATTTTCAGTGAATGGGCCCTAGAAAAGTTGGCAGAAAATCCGCTTTTTTATCGACAAATTTTGTTCAGCGATGAGGCTCATTTCTGGTTGAATGGCTACGTAAATAAGCAAAATTGCCGCATTTGGAGTGAAGAGCAACCAGAAGCCGTTCAAGAACTGCCCATGCATCCCGAAAAATGCACTGTTTGTACGCTGGTGGAATCATTGGACCGTATTTTTTCAGAGATGCTGTTGGACGCAACGTTATGGTGAATGGCGATCGCTATCGTTCAATGCTAACAAACTTTTTGTTGCCAAAAATGGAAGAACTGAACTTGGTTGACATGTGGTTTCAACAAGATGGCGCTACATGCCACACAGCTCGCGATTCTATGGCCATTTTGAGGGCCACCAAGATCATGCGATTTGACGCCTTTAGACTATTTTTTTGTGGGGCTACGTCAAGTCTAAAGTCTACACAAATAAGCCAGCAACTATTCCAGCTTTGGAAGACAACATTTCCGAAGAAATTCGGTCTATTCCGGCCGAAATGCTCGAAAAAGTTACCCAAAATTGGACTTTCCGAATGGACCACCTAAGACGCAGCCGCGGTCAACATTTAAATGAAATTATCTTCAAAAAGTAAATGTCATGGACCAATCTAACGTTTTAAATAAAGAATCGATGAGATTTTGCAAATTTTATGCGTTTTTTTTTAAAAAAAAGTTTTCAAGCTCTTAAAAAATCACCCGATATAAGCAAATACAAATTGGATGAAAGAAATTAATTTGAGAGATGTCGAGACCCGAACATCAATTTTTATCAAATTTGCGTACTATTTTTTGTAGATTTTATTTTTTTTATGAAAAAAACGGATTGTTGGATTCTTATAAAAAAAATACTTAATTACTGAATGTCGAAAACAATATTTTCTGTGAGATAAAATAAGCCAATATTTTTAATTTTTGAAAAGATTTTAGAGTCGAAAGTAAATTTTTACTAAGTTTTAGTGTTGTTTTTTTTTAGGTTTTCATTTTTGGTAAACAAAACTTTTGGTTCGATTTTTCTCAAAATTTTACTGAATGTTGAATTTTGAAGAGATACGAGTATTTAGTCGAAAATCAATTTTTATCAACTTTTGTTAATTTTTTTTTTAGGTTTTTATTTTTTGTAAAAAAACTGTCAATTCGATTTTTCTCAAAATTTTTTCGAATGTTGAAAACAATATTTCTTGTAAGTTAAAAGCTTTATTAAGGTGTCTAATAATTCATAAATGTGTTTAAGTTAAGATAATTAATTTAGGTATAGATTTATGAGAGAATGAGAATAGGAAAGATCAAAATTTTCACGAGCAATAAAAGGGTTTTAATTGGGGTGAAATACTGAGCCGCTTGCAATGAAAGTAGCGCTCCATAGGTTTTCCCAACAATGCAGTGGCGTAGCTACCGCTGTATCAGCTGTATCCATGTAACAGGGCCCCCGAGATATAGGGGCTCCTCAAAGATACAGAGCACAAGATGTGTGTAAAAAAATTCACTTAACTATTTAATAAAGTTTTATTACAAAAAAAATGTTCCGATGATCATTTTTTACATGCGTCAAATATTTTTTTTTCCTGTCCCGTTATTTGTATGAGTGAACTAAGCAAAACGAATTTCAACACGTTAACTGAAATGTTTAATCTGTCTGTGCGTGGATATATATTTTAAAAATGTACTCTAAAGTTTTTTGTGTAAAAAGAGAAGTTTTTAAAACATAAAGTGATTATGGACTTGATTTATCAAAATGCAGAGGACAAAGTTATGATGGAGCGAATGTTATGTCGGGTGTATATGGAGGATTACAAGCCCTTACAAAAGAGAACACTCTAAATGCCGACTATGTTCATTGCGCAGCACATATGTACATTAAATTTGATACTTAATGATGCAGCAAAAAGTATACTTGAAGTGTCAACATTTTTCGATAATTTAGAGAAAATATATACATTTTTTGGTAACAGTATGAAGCGCTGGTCTTTGCTGCACAACGATTCATTAGAAAAATATAAAATTACCCTTAAAAAGGTTTGTCCTACGATATGGTCGTCACGAAATGATGCACTATGTGGTATAAGATCAAACTATACACTGATAATGAAAACTTTACACCAAATCAATTTGACCTCAACAAAAAAAGACAAACGAGACGAATATAAAAATGTTATAAACATTTTAGAGACCTACGACTTTATTGTGTTGATGTCATTTTTTTCTTCGCTGTTTGTTATTATAAGTACAGTTTCCAAAGCCCTTCAAGATGAGGAAAATGACTTACAAAAAGCAAGTATTTTGCTTCAAAATCTTTTAGACGGTCTAGAAAAAGAAAGAAATCAAAAGAAATTCAGTGATTTACTTAAAAAGTCCAAGGATTTAGCCAACGATTGGGGAGTGACGCCTGTCTTCAAAAATAAAAGAAGGAAAATAACGAAGCGCTTTTTTGATGAGTTGGCAGAAGATCATAGAATTTCTGATCCGGAAATTTACTTCAAAGTCAATATTTACTATTCCTGCTTTGACATTTTGATTGGACAAACTCAGCAAAGATTTCAAAGCTTTTATAGTCTTAGTAGTATGTTTGAAGTGCTGGAACCGGATAAGCTTTTATCGTTCTCAAATGATGAGATAAATCAAGGATCAAAAAAGCTAGTGGAAAAGTACAATACCGATATATCTGGTGATTTTTGCAATCAACTAATTGCTCTAAAAACATGCCTTAAATCCGAAATCCTCAAAAAATTTGTTTTCTAAGCTGAAAATAATAAAAAATTATCTCAGAACTTAAAAAAAAAAAAAAACTGGATACAGGGCCCCCAAAGGTCTAGCTACGCCACTGCAACAATGGAATTAATATGGTTATTAAATATAAAGCTACGATTAAAAAGAAAACCTTAACTTTTTGCCATTTCAAAAAATTCAATCACAACGTTATTATTGGATTTCGTGATACAACCAAGCACTAAGTTTTTGTTGGCTTAAGTAAGACGCAATTTTATTTTAACCAAATCCGTATTTCTTCAATGTCCTCATTTAAGAATTCCGTATAGTGTTAAATAAATCAAACAGAGATCAATTGAAAATAATAATTTTAATTCTGTAGCCGAGAAAAAAAAACTCATTGACAAGTTTATCGCACAAGATTATGTGATTTACCGAACCAAAGTCTTTGGAGAAGTCTAATAGAATACATCCTTGTCCATAGACTGACGTAAATCTTCAATTAGATTTTCATTAGTGCGGTAACACAAGTACGTTTTTTTGGGGAAGCCAGACTACATTATTTCTGAATGTCTTTTGAAAACCTTAGACAAAAATTACTTTACTAAAAAAAATTTTAGTAAAGTAAGGCAAAATTATAGGCAGAAGTATTTTAAAAGAAACGATGGGTGCATTTCATCAAGATCCAAAGCCTTACACTTGATTGAAAGGATAAACTCGAAAACATCTGCACTCTCAACGAATATGACGTTTAAGTAGAACGAGAGAATGATCTTGAACCGACAGCTTCAGTACTGAAGGTAATATTGTATTGCGATACAAATGTAGCAAACAACTTTTCATTTTTAAATATTTTTAACAACATCACAACTCAAGGTTTTGCATACTCCAATATTTCGCAGATTTGTGCGAAATTGCTGTCCTCTATGTGAGCTATTAAGACGATCGGAAAATACTTGTCTCTTAACTTTTCTTATCTTCATTACAACATTATTTCGGAGGAAACAGTAAATTCTTCGTTGTTCTGGAAGTCGATATTGTATCCAAAATTTATAAGCAAGATCTCGCTGCAGCATTAAAGAACGGATATTTGAGGACTATGAAGAATTCTTAAGATTTGTGACTTGAGTAGATATCAGCTCAATTAACAAGTCTAACATTTTCCTCGAATGCTCTGTTATTAATATTTCTAAAGTCCTTAAATTAAGTGCGTTTTTTTCGTATTCCATATATAGTAAAGTGAGAAATTGCCAACAAAACGATCCGCAGTAGTTGCGGTTTTTATATTTGAAAGTTGATACAACTGAATATTTGCCAGAATAATTTATCAAAAAATTCCAAAAAAAATAGCGAAATTCATACCAGGGGTGAAATCGTGTAAGCTGATTTTTGATAGTTGACTATCAAAATCAAGAAAATACGTCTGTGTAATGTGAAAATCGATTTCAAAGTTTTAACCAAACAATTTGAAATAAAATAAAAACTGCAATAAGGGGATTTGTTCGTACACTACTACAATAACATGTGGTGTTGAAGCGAGCTTGAAGCTCGCCTAAATTCTTTATATACCTGAATCGAGTTCAAATGAGCTTGATTCGCCAAATTTGTGAAGAAAAACCTATGTGGAGGAGTTGGTTTTACAGATAAAGCGTTATGGTCTGTTTATTTGCATGTTTGTGTACAAAAAATATAGTTTTGTTTTAATCAAATTAAAAAAAAAAATTGCACATGAAGAAGGTAGCATATTCTTATATGGTGCTGAACTATTCAGTTTTTCATTGTTTAACACGAATCAAACTATCTCACTTGCACTTCAAAGGAAACATCGAAACACCATTTGCATTTTAGAAAGTGTTCTCAAACTTAATCATTTTTAAATTTTCTTGTGCGGTGGAAACACCAAAAAGATTTATTTAATCTAAACTGAGATAAATCTTTGGTGGAAACATAGCAAAACATAAATATCTTTTCTATTGTTTTCTCTCGCAAAATAAGACCAGTTAGTCCATTTTCACTAACAAAACTAAATAATATCAACAGTAATAGATTAATTTTTTTCCCCAATGGAAAACACACATGATTCCAAATGCACAACTACTCAACGAACACAACCATCGAAATACAAATGCAATATCAATCGTACCAACATTCTAGAACGAAATCACATAAGATCCATTCGAGACTCGTATGAATGCCAAAAACCTATCCATAGTGAGATTCTACTTTAACTTTTATCGGTGTTATTCATACTATGGATATTGTTTTTGTTATTCGTGTAAAATCCTACTTTACTATGGATAAATTTGCCAGCAAAACACGGTTATTGAAAATTAAATGGAAAACTCAAAACATCGCAATGGAATATCAAAAAGATAAGATATTGTCAAAAGAAAGCTGAAGCAGAGAGTTGATCATATATGAGAACCTTTATAATGTCATACTCACCCATAAACGTGTCGTTCTCAAAGAAGCATAGATCTCAACATTCAATTCAAACAGAGAATTTTCAGGATACGTTGGATACTTTGGGATCTTTTATCGGGTGTTTTTCGCGTTCTTAAAATTCTGACTGTTTTTGAAAATTAAATTGCAATTACACGTAGTTCTTGTTGTCTTAAGTCATTTACCTTCAACTGCGGGGTCGTTTGAATTGTAAAGGGTGTCCCAAAATTAACGCAAGATTTGAATTTGCCGCCATTTGTGCAGTGAAGTGTTGGCAACCCTGAAAAAAAAGCAATTTGACAGCTAACAGTATAGGGTTATTAAAAATGGAGCGTTACACGAGAGAACAACGTGTCTTCATTATTAAAGAATATTTCAAAAATAGTGAAAGCTTGGCGGCTGCAGTTCGAAAATTTCATACAAAATATGGTCGGAATAGTGTTTTAACTTCGTCAACTGTGAAGAGATTAATTGAAAAACTCATGGAGACTGGATCCGTTGGAGACGCCAAACACACTGTGAATGTCGAAGCAGTGCGTGAGAGTGTTGCTGACAATCCAGGAACCTCAATTCGACGTCGTGGACAAGAATTGCAAATTTCAAGAACCTCTCTACAGCGTATACTCACCAAAGATCTGTGTCTTCATGCTTACAAAATTCAATTAACACAACAATTGAAGCCTAATGACCATGGACAGAGAAGAGAGTTCGTTGAATGGATTATTGAACATCAACAAATGGACCCTGATTTTTCGAGCAAAATCATCCTAAGCGATGAAGCACATTTTCATCTTGATGGCTTTGTCAATCGCCAAAATTGCCGCATTTGGGGTTCGGAGAACCCACATGTGATTGTCGAAAAATAAATGCATCCACAACGCGTGACTGTATGGTGTGGATTTTGGGCTGGAGGCATAATTGGGCCATATTTTTTTTGAAAATGATGCTGGTCAAGCAGTGACTGTTGCTGGTGCTCGATATCGCGACATGATTACACAGTTCTTTCTGCCAAAATTGGATGATATTGATGTGTCCAATATGTGGTTTCAACAAGACGGTGCCACATGTCATACAGCCCGTGAAACAATTCAATTACTGCTGAGACATTTCCAGGTCGTGTACTCTCTCGTTTCGGTGATCAAAATTGGCCTCTTAGATCGTGTGATTTAACACCTAGACTTCTTTTTATGGGGTTATTTGAAATCACAAGTCTATGTCAACAAGCCCACAACCACCCGTGCATTAAAGGAGGAGATTCAACGAAATTCAGCCACATTTATGCAGAATGGTCATGGAAAATTTCAACAAAAGAGTGCGCATGTGCATGCAAAGCCGTGGAGGCCATTTGTCCGATGTGTTATTCCATACATAACCCTATCCTATGTACTTTACGAGTCAATAAAAATATAACTATCAAAAGACTAAAAACGGCGTTTTCTATTTAATTCAAATCTTGCCGTAATTTTGGGACACCCTTTATAAGGAAATCCAAAACATGACGAAAAATTCACCAAATTTTGGGGTACGAAAGGCCGTGTTTTTATGAGCGACCCAAAACCAACTAGCTCCGATATTTTGTTTTTAAATTTTCAGAGGAACAGTGAAGTTGATTTAAATAATTGTTTTCCTGGAAAAGTTTTTTTATTGTTTAAATGATATTTGATGACTTAAAAAATCAATTTGTTCTTTCAACAACATTTCAAACATTTCTAAACCAAATTCAAATGTCAAACTAAAAACGAGGCTGGTTTGCGGCCTACACTGATATCACCGCATCTGTAACCATCTGTCAATGTTTCTAAAACAAAATATTAATAACAAGAACAAAGTTCGTGCGAACCAGGAGTGTAATTTAGTTTTGTTCACGTTTCAGTTTTTCCAAGAATGGCCTACATCACTTAAATTGCACGAAAATTAGGGTCAGTTTCCAACTTCTAAGGAGGTCATTCAGAAAACACTCATTTTTATCTATTGTCGTTAAACCAAAGCTACTAGATGTTTACCGTGGCATGATGGTTTGTGCGTTGGACTGTTATGCCAAAGGTCTTGGGTTCGATCCCTGCCTATGCCATCTAAAGTTTTTTGTACGGGTACTGCCCCTTGTGAGGAATTGACAAATTCTCCAAGAGTAACTCTTGTCATGAAAAGTACTTTCTCAAATTAGCCGTTCGGATTCGGCTTAAAACTGTAGGTCCCCTCCATCCCTGACAACAGTACTCGCACACAGTAATGGTTGAGAGTTGTAAGTCACTAGGCCCTAGTTCTCAACGGATTGTTGCGCCACCCGATTTATTTATTTACTAGATGTGTTGAATTTGTCGAAAAATTCGGTAAGCTTGGGATCTGCTAAAGGCCGAGCTCTTGTCAGAGACGTGTAACCGAATGCATCGGTTTTTCTTGCATACTCCAACGAACAGCTCATATTCAGTTCAGTTCAGTTTCGTTTTATTTGTAGCACAATTTTTACATTATTTTAAATTTAACAAACAATTTAAGAGATTTAGAAAAACAAAATTTCTTTACAACTTTAACATAAATAACAGATTTATAACAAGATTTTAAGAAAAGAAAAATATGATAAATAAATTTATTTAAGGGAAAACACTACAAGAAAAAAACCCTCATATTAAACTTAAAAACTAGTACTGCACATAAACCCAAAATATTAGGAAATGACTTTTTATTGTAAGTTTTAAATGAGATCATTATCTGAAAAAGGACATCTCTCGAAAAAGTTGTCTTGTAATTTGTAAAGAGTGAATTTAATAAGGTTGACATTAGCTCTTTTGTGGAGTCTTATAGTAGAATAGCAACGAGGCAAATTAAGGATTAGTTTAAGCACTTTATTTTGACATATCTGTAATTTTTTAATGTGAGTCTCAGCACAATCGAACCACGCTGGTGCTCCATAAGTGAGGACTGGTTGAAATATACTTTTATAAATTAATATTTTATTATGTATGCTTAGACGAGACTTCCTATTAATAAACGGATACAGAATTTTAATTAATAAATTCGTTTTATGGATTGAGTTTGATATGTGACCTTGAAAAGTGAGTTTTTTATCAAGTATAATGCCAAGATATTTACAATTTTCGGACCATACGATATTGGTTGCATTAATATTGAGTGTGGTTTGTGGAAGAAAACATTGTTTTCTGCGTCGTGTGAACCAAATGGCCTGGCATTTTTCGGCATTAACTTTAATTTTCCACTTATTTAAGTAACTAACAAGTTTATCAAGGGAACACTGTAAGTAGTTAAGTGCGTCTTGAGCAAAAACACTTGATGCAAAAAGGGCAGTGTCGTCAGCGAACATGGCAATTTCAGTATTTTCAAGCCTAGGAAGATCGGATAAGAAAACGTTAAAGAGAATGGGACCCAAAACAGATCCTTGAGGAACGCCAAATGAAATACAAAATAAAGAAGATTTCGCAAGTCCAGTACTAACAAAAAACTTTCGGTTTTTCAAAAAATTCCTAATAATTTGGATAAGATATCGTGGAAAATTCAACAAAATTAGCTTAAAGATGAGTCCATCGTGCCAAACAGTGTCAAAGGCTTTTTCTATGTCTAGCAAAACTAGACCCGTCGAATTTTTTAAAACAAGATTGTTTTGGACATATTTTTTAATTCTAAGGACTTGGTGGGAGGTGGAGTGACCTGCTCTAAATCCGAATTGTTCAATTGGATATATGCTTCTTTCATCAATATGTTGAAGGAGTCGGTCCTTTAACACCTTTTCAAAAAGTTTACTAATATTGCTTAGAAGACTTATAAGCCTATAACTTGATGGGCTATCTTTAGGTTTTCCAGCCTCCTTGGCAATAGGTATAACCTTTGCTACTTTCCATTTTTCAGGAAAATAACAGTGTTTGATACAAACATTGAAGATAAAAGTTAAAAAAGATATACCTTTTTTAGGCAGTTCTTTTAATAATTGGTTGCTAATTCCATCATCTCCAGGAGATTTCTTTATTTTCAGGTCTTTAAGCAAGCCTTTTACTAAATTGTTATTAGGAATAAGTGTACTGGGTTGAAAAATTACAGAATGTTCGAACTCTAAGAGTTTTTCGCGAACAATATTTTCGGTTACGTTATCACTTAAATGAGCGGACACTGAGTGATTGCGGTTGAAAGTTTGAGCGAAGATATTTGCCTTTTCTTCCTGCGTAATATAAACATTATTTTGTTCCCTAAGAGGAGGAATAGCTGAACCTTTCTTCTTAGATATTTTTGTTGCATTCCAAAAAGGTTTTGAACCCTTATCAAAACTCGATAGTAAGTTGTTCCACTTTTGATTACGAAACACTAAAATTTCATTTTGAATTTTACGATTTAGGATGTTAACATTAGTTTTAAAAGAGTCTAATTTGTAACGAATCCACTTTCTCCTTTCAGTGTTTCGTAAACGGATCAAAGACAATATGTTACCCGGCAAAGGTTGAAGGTTTGAAATGGAACTAGGATTTCTGGTTTTTGGTATAGATATTTGAGCAGCGTTATTAATAGTTTGCTCAAACTTTTCAATAGCGCGGTCCACATCTTCAAGAGATTGAACATCTTCAATCGACAAGCTTCCGTTGTACATGTTGCTGGATATGTAGGATTGATATCTTACCCAGTTTGCAGCAGAAAATTTGAAACGAACATGTGTATTGTTTAATAAACAGTTCGCTAATAACTCTGTGCACACAGGCAAATGGTTTGAGCTCAGAGCATGAATAGTTAAGGGTTGAGTGAAGCGCGCAGGGTTATTTGTGATAAATATGTCAAGCGTTGAAGGATTTTTTGACGAGGAGCTCGGTATATATGTTGGTGTAAGGGGATATAAAATTGAAAGCGACCTGTTATATGCAATAATATCGTGAAGTATATTTCCAAAACAGTTAGCCCTCAAGCAACCCCATAATTGGTGCCTACAATTAAAATCACCTCCTATAATGAAATTAGGCCTTGTCCTTATAATCTTCAGTATATCTCTTTTGAATTTAGTTTTTTTCTCGTTACTAGCATTTCCACCAGGGAAATAAAGAGAAAAAATACTTAAATCTGTTGAGTCTTGGAGAGTGATATCTATACCAATAGCTTCCACAACCTCTAAACGAACAATTGGAAGCACCCTATGTCTCAGATTTTTATTAACTACTAGAGCTACGCCACCCCCTTTTGAATGTCGTCTATCAAGTCTATGGCATACATAATTTGGATTGGAAAAACTACTTTCATTGGTCAACCATGTTTTCGTCAGTAAAGCAATGTCAAATTTATTATATTTCATAAAATTAAAAAATTCAATTTTTTTATTTTGAATGCTTGAAGCATTCCAAGTAATAATTTTTGGGTTTATGTTCGTCATATTGCATAAACATATTTCACTGCAAGAGTGGTAATAATAGTAAATTGCTCTTCTCTTGTTCGACAAGAGCGTAACTTAGACATAACATCTGTGAGAAGATTAGAAATTTCATCAAAAGAGAATAGAGAATTTTTATTTTTTTCAGTAACAACATTTGTTTTATCAGAGCGAACACTGGCGGGATGCACATGATTGGAGTTGAAACTCATGCTTGCAGAAGATGATGACGTAGCGTCTTGGTGTTGGTGAGCAGTCTCTTCTTAATGGATTGAGGCAGCTGGGGAAAATCTTCCATGGTGAAATTAACATGATTAACTTTGGCTCTCGGTTGGTTTGCAAAAACCGGTTTTGTGGTTGAATTGTTGGTGCCGCGCATGCGTGAAGAGATTCTTTGTCGTATTTCAATATATTGTTTACGACTGATACAGGTTGGATCGTTTGATTTGTGCGGCCCATTGCAATTTGCACATTTTACTGATGTAGGGAGTTCCTTGCACTCAGATGTTTTGTGGGGTCCAGCGCAAGAAGAACAGAAGCTGTTGACTTGGCAATGCATGTCGCCGTGACCATACATTTGGCAGTTATAGCACTGTGTTATTTTATTGGGTTGGTGTTTTTTGTAGTCCCATCTGATAAGAGTTTTAAACACAGTTCTATAATTGGCGCGAAGTTCGTTCATTTTGATTGAACCACGTTCTATCAATACAATATATTTATAATGCAAATACTGCGATTTGGTTTTAATTGTTATAGACTTAACTTCAATACATTTTATACCTAGAGTACATAATTCATTCTTTAGTTTTGTATTATCATAGAGATCTAAGCCGGATAGTACAACTTTAAAAGGTCTAGATGATTTCCTTTCGTGGGAATAAAACTCACATGATTCTGCTTTTAAAGCTTTTTCAATAAGTTCGTAGGATGCCATGCTTGAGCACATGACTTTTTGACCCAAGGAAATGTTTTTAATAACATAGTCACTAATTTTAAGGCTTTCAATTAAGCCTCGGAGAATTTCACTCTTAGTTTTTAAGACAATGATTGGGGGAATGGACACGTTTGTCTTCACAATTTCACCAGGTTTACTATCTCCACTATCCATGCACTCATCTGGGCACAATGCCTGTAGAGGCTGGTAATAGTTTATATTGTTTATGGTTTTATTGTCCATATTGGACATTTTAAGAGTCTTGGATGGTTTATGATTTTTGTGGAGGATGAAATCCTCATCCTCCGCAACACTTCGTACACGTTTGAGATTAATTTTTGGTAAACACTATGAAAACGCGTGCAGCTCATTTGACAGTAGCTGAACGAATGCAGCTCATATTCATATTCATATTTTCAGCGATTCTCAAGTTTCGTCACGTTACTTACACTTTTGACGTAGTTAATTGATTCTTTATTACTGACTTTTGCGTTGCTGGGAATTAACAAATCCTCGAAGACTTTTTCATATGGCATGGAAGTTTCTTTTTCAAATTAGACGTTTGGACTCGGCATAAAAACTAGAGGTCTCCTCCATTTCAACAGGAATAGTTAAAAGTTGTAAATCACAAGTCTTTCGCTTCCCATGAGTTGTATAGTTTAAAAATCAAACATATTTGCGAATTGCATTGCCCTAAAACAGAACGCACATTTTGATTCCTATCTAAAAACCTTCCAACATTAAAAATGTCATTTGGCAGTATTGGTAAAAATAATGGTACATCTACATTATATTCTATACTCGTATTTATTCCCAGTAATTAAATTCACCTTCCTTGCAAAAGAGTTCCAAGCTAAGTACCTACAATTTGTATAAGCTTTTAAAATAATATTAGCTTACTTATTCTCGACTGTCTATTGTCTATTTTTCAACTGCCTGCCTGTCCAATATTTTATGCAACTCTTCTCAGAAGATGTCGACTTATTAAACTTTCAGGACTATTAGAATTTTGATAATTGTCAGATGGAACATATCTGTCTAGCTTTCTGAAATGTATGCCCAAATTAAAATTAAATTTTCTAATTACATAGTCCTCTTTCTACGATATCTTTACTAGACTTTTATACTTTTCACGCAATATCCAATATATGAAGAAGCCGCACCTGTTTGCCAAACTGCTTATAATTTGCCTACATTATTCTCTGTGACAAAAGCCCCTTTATGCTCTGCGTTTACACTTGTTCCACAGTTCAGCCTGTTTTTCAGGCAGCATCGTATCCTGTCGCCTGGAAATTATAATTGTAATAATATACCCCGATTAGTAACGCACCGTGGTGGGCTTCCTCCTTTGGCTTGACAAAAAGAAGCCTCGGTTTTTCGCATCTCACTGCGTCGACAACCCTTTCGTTCCAGATGAATTCGACTGAATTCATTGCGAGTGCGATATACACGACAGCCAAAAGAACAACAACATCAGCAGCAACAGAATGGGCCCAACTCAGCATGGCACGGCATAGGAGGAAGCAGGCTGCAGGCAGCAAGAAGGGTGATTCGTGGTTCTGTGTTCTTTATGGTCCTTGCTCATTTCTTTGGGAATTTATTGTCTTGTAAATGTGTGTCGCCTTTTGTGCTCTATTCCTGGTGATTACAACTCAATAACATCCCCCGAAATGAAAATTATATAATTGGATTCCTTGATGATGATTTTAATTTTGGATGTGCATAAACACTCCAAGATGATTCCTTGACCCTTTTTCCAGATTGTAACCTTTTTGGTGTGAGCTATAGAAACTATAGCTTTGACCATGAAGAAGATGCTGATGGTTTCATCGAATACGAATATTGTTTCATCTCTCTCTCTCTTTCTTTCATTGTGTCCTTAAATTGTAATTTCGGTTCGTTGCAGCTACAAATCATTTTATAGCTGCGAGTTTCCCCAGATGGCTTGAGTCAAACTTTGGGATGAAGTGAGCTGAGATGAGAGGAAAGGAAAACGAAAGGAATTTAGTGGAATAGCATAGAGAATTGGAAAAAGGGTTAGCTATATATGTATGTATTCATTTTGATTTATGACTCCCAGGCGGTGCAGAGCAGTGGTGTCACCTGAGCTTAGCTCCTTTTCCACATATGAGTGTTCTTTTTTTTTTCACTAAGAACGTTTACACAACGCTAACGCTCTCGACAACGTAAGGTCGAAGTGGCTCATTGTGTCGAAGCCCATGTATAATAAGTTATATTGGTATAGATCCGCAGGAGCAACGTGAAAGTCGTAGCGTAGTCGCAATCTCATTGGCACCATATGTTCTGTAATTTGTGATGTTTCTATGGGTATCCTGGCATATTGAATGTATAGTCACCTAGTGTTGGGCTATGTTGTAAATTGAATTTCATTGACTCTCGCTCTGGTGCTAGAATTGGGTTTTGAAACTCATATGGATTTTAGCTGGGGCTCTAGGCAGGGCATGCGAGTAGAAAAGAACATCACATGTGCGTTGTGTTTTCCTTTTTTTTGCAGGATACTTTCTTCATTAAAATTAGGAATAAAGCGAAAGGGTTGATCGAAATTCGCAAGTTATTAGCTGAAATTTAATTGCCGTCGTTTTGTTTATGAAACGAATGTGTTTTTGTTTCTTTGCGCAATTAGGTTTAATGGAGGGTTATCGCTCTGAAGAAGTTGGTAATTAAAGACACATACTTTTTTTGACAAAAATAAGAAGATTAACATGTTATGCCTGTTCATAAATTTACTAAAATATCATCGAAGGATTAATTTTGTTTATAAAACAAGACAAATAACAATTTATCCGGTTAATGTACTTTACATTTGGCTAGGATGGTGTTTTTTGAGTATGACAAAAACTCGTATAAAAAGTCATCCAATAAACTTTCGAACATTGACTATCAATAGAAGCTATACTGTTGAAAGGACATCTGTCAGATGGCTGTCATTTATTCAACCTATATTTTGCCGGCTGAAATCCAGGCAGTCCATTTCGCATTCATCATCATCATTATGATCCACCCGACAACAGAGATACGGTCCTGGCTTCATTTAACAAGTCTAACAAGCCTACCGAGTTTAAGTTTTGTGACGATATCTGCTTTGAGGTAAATTGCATAAAGTTTATGATTGTAGCTTCTGCGGATTAAACCTTCCTTACCTAAGGTAAGGTGCCAACAGTTATCAGTAAAACTTTCTTCACAAAAGCGCCTAAGATGTTGGAGTGTCTTTTACTAAGCGCCCAGTTTTTATCTTAGAAGTTATGATAAGATTTATGGTTTAAAAAGTGTTGACAAACTATATAGTACACTATGTACACTATGTTGGCTTTGAGCAGGATCTCGTATATTTCTTCTTCCATGTTGTTTTTAGCTACTACTTTTGACATAAAGCGGCCCATAGACACCACACTTGTGTGCACACTTGTGTCGGTGTGCGGAAATGTGTGCTGTGTGTGGGCTGGTGTCGACACCGATTTTGGGTGTGAGACACGGAGCGAGTAAAATCAAAAGATTTTTATTTTTTTTGTGTCGGTGTCTCAATCGGTGTGATGTGTATGGGGATGCACGCGCACATTTCCTATTCAGTTGCATGTGAATCGTTGTTGAGTGTGGTGCGTCGCAAGTTGTTTGGCGATTCAGGATTGTGAATTCTGGCGATAAAATCTTCCGGTGAATTTTCTTCCAATTCTTTTAGAAGGCCAACATGTGAAAATTTATTTCTTTTTAAAAACCAATCTTTCGACCAAATTCTTTTTTTCCTTTTTTTCTTCTTATTTTCATTTAAACAAGAAGCGATTACAATTAGCGCGCAAGCTTCAACGTCACTCATTCTGATCTTTCCTCTTTGAAATCTCTTTCACAAATCACAACTAATGTGTGTATGATTTGGTGTGTAGTGTGTGGCGGAATGCCACGCCATTTTCCAGTGCACCGGTGTGCGCACAAGTGTGGTGTCTATGGGCCGCTTAATGTATTTTTTTTTTGTATTTAAAGGATTGAACTGCTGTTAGTTTATGCTCCGCTACCTTGATTGTTTAACCAAGTTTTCTTCTCGCGCCAACATTTACTTTGCCTTTCCTTCGCTAATGTGCAGCCCCAGACCTTGTGCCGCTTGTTCGATTTGGATGAAGTAAATCGTGTACAGATTGTTCGGTTCTTCCGACGATGTCGTCTGCGTTAGTCAGTATCTGGGATTTGGCTGGAAATGATGGTGATGATAGTCCATCGCCAGGTTAAAGAGGAGGCACGCCTAACCATCCCCTTGTGGGAGTATATTGTAGGTGTTGATTGGTCCTACTACCAATCTGGCTATTTTAACTTGGCTTCTTACATTGGTAGTACCTGTGGCGTGCTGATTAGTGCGTTGGACTATTATGCCAGAGGTCTTGGGTTCAAACCCCGCCTAAGCCATCTAAAGTTGTTTTTTTTTGGGGTTCTACCTCTTGCGAGGAATTGACAAATCCTCCAAGAGTAATTCTTGTCATGCAAAACGTGCTTTCTCAAATTAGCCGTTTGGATTCGGCTTAAAACTGTAGGTCCTCTACATCCCTGACATATTGGTAGGTAGAAATGGCGATCTCAGGGCAGACCTAGCCTGAGATCCAATTAGCGCTGTAGTGCGCCGTTTTGATACCAAAACTCGTTTGACCTGTGAAAGAAAGGAGAAGATTTATAGCGATTAAATTAGAGCCATTTTGTCGCATTGAGAAAAGAGATTAGGTCTCTAATCTTTGTCTCAGATAGCTCATCCAGTTCGTGAAAGAATGCTTTCCCAAAGCATTTCATTCTAGTGCTTGCCAAGGCAGGACATTTGCAGAGGAAATGGATTATCGTTTCACTTTCTCTTTGGTCGCCGCAACTACGGCAAAAGGTAAGAGATACCCAACTTCTCTGCATGAACTTCTATGGGCCAATGTCCGGTACAAACCGCAACAATCCTGGCTATGTCTTGCCTTGGCCTGCATAGAAGATCGTTTGTACGGGTTTTATTATAGGTGGGCCATATCTTCCTAGATATAATGCAGTTGGGTAAATTGCTCCACCTTCGGTTTGATTCAGTTTGGTAGATGGAAAAGATTTGACCCTTCATAGCACCAAGAGGAATGTTAACCATTTCCGCAAGTGAGCTATGAAGGGCCGATCCTTGCCTGGCTAGCTCGTCGGCCCGTTCATTTCCCGCGATACCACTATGGCCCGGAACCCAGATCAGGGTGATACCGAGGTTAATGTTCAGGCTCGCAAGCTCATCGCGACATTGCTGGACCAATTTAGATGAGGATGTAGCCGAGTTAATGGCTTTGATAGCTGCCTGACTGTCTGTGAAGATAGCCGCATTTCGGTTTTGGTTTGGGCTTTGTTTAAGAATCTTACATGCCTCCCTAATTGCCAGCAGTTCAGCCTGAAAAACACTAGCAAAGTCAGGAAGCCTGACATATTACTCGCACACAGGAATGGTTGAGAGTTGTAAGTCACTAGACCCTAGTTCTCAACGGACCGTTGCACACCCTACTTTATTAACTTCCCTTAGGAAGTTATTGTAATGGGTTTTTTACCATAGCAGTTTAAAAAAAAGGTGAAAATTTTGATTAAACCTAAATATCTCATGAACCAATGATGCTAGAGACTTGTATTAAATTTTATATCATATATTATTACGGGATACAAAACAAAAACAAAAAAAACTGAAAAAAAATGTGTCACCTCAAAAATTTTACGATTAAAATATGATTTCATCTCCAAAACAATTTTGTGCAACGAAGAATAATGTTTTTGACATCTGATAAAGTTTTGAGAAAAATCTAATTGACAGTTTTTTTTATAAAAAATAAAATCCTAAAAAAAATGTACTCATAGTTGGTAAAAATTGAATTTCGACGCAAATATCTTTCAAAAACTTGAGATTAGGGCTTCAAACTTTTTTTATCTTATAAGAAATATTGTATTCAACATTAGGAACAAATTTGAGAAAAATTTTTACAAAAAATAAAAACCTAAAAAAAAATTATAAAAGGTGGTAAAAATTGATTTTCGACTCAAATATCTTTTCAAAACTTGGAGATATTGGCTTTAAACTAATTTAATCTTTCAAAAAATATTGTTTTCAACATTCAGTAAAATTTTGAAAAAAAAATCGAATGGACAGCTTTTGTACAAAAAATTAAAAACCTAAAAAAAATTTAACAAAAGTTGGTAAAAATTGATTTTCGACTCAAATATCTTTTCAAAAATTTGAGATAATGGCTTCTAACTAATTTTAACTTATAAGAAATATTGTTTTCAACATTCGATAAAATTTTGTGAAAAATCGAATTGACAGTTTTTTTTACAAAAAATAAAAACCTAAAAAAAACAATACCAAAACTTGGTAAAAATTTACTTTCGACTCAAATAGCTTTTCAAAAATTACAAATATTGGCTGCAAACTTATTTTATTTCACAGAAAATATTGTTTTCGATATTCATATTTCATTCGATATAAAAATCCAACAGTCCGTTTTTTCATAAAAAAAAAATCTACAAAGTATAGTACGCAAATTTGGTAAAAATTGATACATATACAAACTTTTAAGCAAGACAAATCGACAGACGGGATGGGAAGTTATCAGTGTGGGTCGCATCCCAGCCTCTTTTTTTTATTTTTATATTAAATAGGCGGTATACTCAACAAGATGACAGATCTATAGTTACTGCACTTTGTGACATCTCTTTTATTGTGTAGCGGACATAAGATATCTTTTTGCAAGTCTTCTGGCATTTCTTCATACTCCCATACTTGCAGTATAATATCATAAATTATTCTATGTAAATCTTGCCTGCCATGTTAAAACAGTCCGTCTAATATGCCATCGGCTCTCAAGGCTTTGTTTTTCTCGACCACTTCCGTGGTTGTTGGCTTCCTGAAGTATTGTAGTGACTGGAATGACAGTATTTTTAAGGCGCGTATACTTCTCATCTAAGCCGGGCATACTGGCCCCATGGTTAACTCTTTCTCCATCGAGCTCATTGAGAGCGAGTCCTAACGCATGACCAAAGGTGTTCATGTTCAATGGTGTTCTCATCGCGTAGGGCAGCCGTCTTGATTCCAACCTCAACGGCAGGTGCAATACGTATCTGTAAGGCAATCCGAGTTGATATTGACACCGCTGGAATAGTAGTGATTGTCTATCAACACGTGGTCTATCATCAGGTAACCCAGGTGGTTTCGTGGATATCTTTACGACAAAAAATGGAATTCGCAACGACCAAAGTTCAACTGCCAGTTCTTAGACTGTAAGTCCGTTGTTATAAGTGTTTTCAACCTATTTTTGCATTTATCGCCAATAGGATGACTTAACATCATACCTTCGGCAGCCATTGAGGGCCCTTTCGACTTGTTTACAGAAGGTCTATTTCTCTTCATCCGTATATCCGTGAATGTTCATGAAACTGATGTTTTGAAAATTGTCTCCCTCGTGAAAAGTTAAAGCCGATGATAGTAGACTTCACTTTTCGCTGATGTTTTTTATTTAAAACTAGCTGACCCGGCAGACTTCGTACTGCCTAAACCTTTGTATATAAAACTACCTAAACTTTTGTATAAAATAATTTCAAAACAAACAAAACGTATTGAATAAAAAAGCATTTTTTTAATGAAGCATCATGTTGTTTACTTAAAAAAACAGAGTTTTCCTGAAATACTGGCTTTTTATAAGTTTTAAATTTTTATCAACAGACACACACTGTTATGGTACAGTTTGTTAATCATAAACTAAATTTTTTGTTTTGTTTTGTGGTGCGTAAATAAACAAAGAAGACGGTTTTCCGACGCGCGAACACGCGACGTATAATTGTCCATGCGCGAAACAGGGAAACTCCAAGTTGATTCCGCAAACTTCTAAAGACTGTCCTTGCGATTTATTTATTGTCATCGCAAAGGCCAGACGTACTGGAAATTGTAAGCGTTTAAAATCGAATGGTAAATCCGTTGGAATTATCGGTCTTCGTGGGATCAAGACATCCTCTCCTTTGTATTTTCCTTTTATGATTGTTGCCTCAATGACGTTATTCATCAGCTTTTTCACAGCCAGTCTTGTTCCATTGCATAGTCGAGATTGATTAATGTTACGCAGCATGATGACAACTGATCCTACATTTAACTGCAAATTATGAGGTGGTAATCCAGGCAATTCCAGTGAATTTAAAAACTCCGTGGGATAGTTGACTACGTCATCCTGGTTCATAACGGTGTCAACTGATTTGAAGGAAACCAACTGTCCTGGAAGAAAATTCTGAATGGTCGCATTGTAATCCTCGACATCTTTATTTTTCGCTGCCAATATTGCTCGTTCACCCAGCCAATTATGGTTATTGAACTTTTGCGCTATATCTGGAAAAACACGCTGAATAAGCTCCTCTTTTGAATCTATTAAGTGACAGAAATCTGTGGGTAATGTGATGAATCCGGTCGAGGTGTCTATTGCAACTTTATTATTTTCAATATCAAACAACTGCTTCGCAAACACATTTGCAGTTTCATCATGTTGCAAAACTACTCCCATGTCAGTTGTTAATTGGAATGTCTTTACGTACTACCACAAATTCAATGATTTTAGGCATGCATTTAGTTCATCAGCAACAGTTGATCGGGAAACAACTGGAAGAGTCTGACGAAAATCACCTGACAACAGAATCATGGCCCCACCAAAAATATTTTGGTTGTCACGAAGATCTTTCAATGTTCTGTTCAGCGCCTCCAGTGACCTCTTATGGGCCATTGTGCATTCATCCCAAACAATTAATTTGCATACCTGTAGGATCTTGGCCATTGCGCTATTTTTTACGATGTTGCAAATTGGTGTTTCGGTGATTTGCATGTTTAATGGTAATTTCAAAGCAGAATGCGCAGTTCGTCCGCCTTCTAGTAGAGTTGCAGCTATTCCAGATGAAGCCAACGCTAGAGCAACATCATTTCGCGATCTGATCCTCACCAAAAGCAATGAAATTAAGAACGTTTTTCCGGTTCATCCGGGAGCGTCAAGGAAATAAATTCCACCAGATCCACTGTTCACAGCTTACGACTATTTTCTTGATCTGTCTCTCTCTGGTCATCAGTGCGGTTAGCACGTGAGATAGCTCTTCACACATTTGATTGACTGCGACGACCTAAGTCAGGTCGTCTTCTCCTCGGCATCTTAATTTAATTAATCAAAGTGAGAAAATTTCTCGCCACTTAACAGTAACTTAACAGTGAAGTGTCACTATCACAAAATATCAACAAAAAAGAGCACACTACTTGGAATGTCACTATCACAAAGGATCACAAAAGTAAAGAAAGTTCTCGCGCACGTAGCGGTAATCGTCACTCACAAAGATAGAAGGATGCACTCATAGAATATCGTAACCATGATCGTAACACAATATCGTCAATCGTAATACTTTTTCCGTGTTCTGATTTTTTTATTTATTTTTTTGTTTGTGACAAAACTTAAGATTTATCAAACTTAAAAAAATAATCTGATACAGTTACAACTGAAGTTAGCTAAAATTAAATTTCGTGAAGCCGACCAAATTAATTGGAAATCAGTACTATTAATAGTTTATTACATTTTTTGTCGCGTTCGCGATTCACTTTTGTTTATTTTCGGAACGCGACATTAGATCCTCCAAAGCGCACGCGAAGACTATTTTCATAGATATGATTGAATTTGAACTTTGACTTTGAAATTGACTCTTTGACGTTAGTAACACACCTAAATTGCTTAGACAACAGTGAGTGATTATAATTTAATATGAACTTTATTGAATAGCAATAAAATTCAAATTGACTCTAGAAAACGTTTGTATGGGAAATAGAAAAGGGCTGTTTTTAGGGTTTTCCCGGAAATTATTCGATTTTTTCTCGCCTTTTAAACCGTCCCTAGACCTCCACGAAGATTTTAAGACTAAGATCAGATAAATCCGTTCAGCCGTTCTCGAGTTTTAGTGAGACTAACGAACAGCAATTCATTTTTATATATATAGATACCGCTCTTTATTA
Organism: Eupeodes latifasciatus; assembly: GCA_920104205.1. NCBI lineage: Eukaryota > Metazoa > Arthropoda > Insecta > Diptera > Syrphidae > Eupeodes > Eupeodes latifasciatus. The sequence continues at coordinate 384,710,406 of OV049924.1, read as the reverse complement.
TTAAAAATACCACTCAATATCCATCTTATTTCTTGTAGGGCTGTTAAGTTGGCTTTGTATCTAGCTGCTCTGCAGCTCGAGCTCTATAGAGCGATCTTACATTCCATGAGAAAATTTTTAAATCTTCTGAATTTGTTGCAATGGTTGTCGTCGTGTAATAATACTTCCATTTCCGAGGCTTGTCGTATACTTGATGTAATTTTCAGTGATGCAGTCCCTTTCTTAATAAATGTTTTTTTTTATTTTAAATGATACCAATCAATAACAACTGACTGTTGTAGATTTGCAAAGACGGGTAAAGACAGATTTACGTAATACGGCTACTTCACAGTTCGAAAGAAGTTGGGCTCAAATTGTTTAGAATCTATAGATGCTTTATTAAGTTGTTGTGAGAAGGTTAAACTGATGTTGGTAGTATAAAGGATTTTTTAACTGTAGCCAGATCAAAAGGATGGACAAATTTCTCTCATCGTCTCAGAAAACCGAAGCATCTTGCGCGGTTTTTAGTGACATCGCTATGTGGTCGTTCTTTTGGTTCAGTTTCATTGATGCCACTTATATGGAGAAAGTGGCAAGGGAGATTTATCTCATTGAGTTTTAGAAGCATTTACATAATTCCACGTGGTATTTTATTTTCCATTGTACAATGAAGTTTAGGTCGAAAATTAATTACCATATCATATTTTGTTATTGCACTTCCCATTCGAAGATGTAGTATGTGAGTCAGGAAACCAATATAAAAAGTGAAGATTACTGCAGTCAACAAAACAATTAATTATATAAAAAGTTGCAGAAAGAAGATCATTGATAAATATGAGTAAGAGGATTGGGAACAAGATGGGATCCCCCTCCCTATTTATACTATGGGTATCTTACTTGAAATCGTCTAATTACCCAACTTGTATTGACCAATTCGAAAAAAAAAACTTTTTTAATTCAACAAAGAAGGGATACGTATCGATACCAAAAGCACGCATTTTCTATACAAGAACAAGATGTCAGACTTTATCAAATGCCTATGAAATAACAAGTACAAGTTTTATTAATATAACATTAAAGCTATTCCCTATCACGTTCTTAAAAATGACAAAGTATGATACAATCTAATAAAAATCTTAAAATTAAATTTGATTACTCAAACGACAAATTTCTGAAATGAAGTCACCTCCGAATGTGACACAAAATTTCTTCGACTTCCGAAATAAGTCATCCTGCCGGCGATTAACACATTTCAAAAAAGTCATCCACCTCTCCACACAGATCAGTCGCTTCGCTAGCGCTCCACATGTAAACATCAGCTAATCCATGAGTCATTTCCTTAAATTGCATTAAGAACCGCAAACCCAACAAGATTTAATTTATTTTTTTATTTTCTTTTATTTTAAACAAAATAAAATCTTATTTTTTTGATATAGGAGACAGAATATACCTAATTATATCTCTCATATGCTCTGGGGGCTGAGTAATCTGCTGCGAGTATCCATTTTAAAATTAAGGAACAAAAAGACCTAAAAGGCATCTGGCACCACGGCATGCAGTGCCACTTCTTGTATGGCATTATGGGTACAAAAACGAAGGTACATATATCTATAAATGAATACATATGGAGAATATGTGCAAATATTTTGACACACACCAGTCGCAGCGTTGTCCATAGTCGTCGTCGTCTATAGAGACGGGAAAAGGCAGGAGAAACTCAGAGCCTTTTGCTTATACAAATGATGGGCATGTGCGTTTATGGCAACAGTGTGTATGGTGCCACGGTGGCAATTAACGCGCCACAACTTGAAAGATTAATGGGATCACCTCGAACTCTGGGTATTTATCATATATGCAATTCTCCACGGACCATGAGCCTACACTCAGGCGAAACGCGCAAAAATCTTATTCCTTTCCCTCGCATCTCATAACAAGAACAGCCTGATGCGAAATAACGCAACGCGTATATAGATTCCGATAGCGAGTTCCAGACGCGAGCAATAGTTCAGGCATCAGCATCAGGGAGTCATATCCATACTATCCTCTATAGTATCCAGAGCCCAAAGCCAAAGCCAGACATAGACCAGCCAAACATAAGTAGGTACACAACAAACCATCCACATCAAGAGACACACAACAGGATACATTTTGCAAGGCGAATGACAGTCGCCAAATGTGGATTTGTCATTGTCAGCAGTGTAGTTCTTCATCTTGCACTCATTCAGGTGATTAACATCGCGTCACACTTTACATTATGCGGCGCGCGAGGCGACATGGAATTCGCACCACCACCACCACCACCACCACCACCTCCATCGCATGTGGGTGCTGCGCTCAGGCACGCAAATTCCACCGCCACTCAGCTCAGCTCGACTGCCACTGCCACCCACCCACTATAAGAAACGTCAACAAAGCCTCGAGATGAAGTACAACAAACAGTCATCATGCTCTTGTTGATATGGCAGTGCGGTGGCGTCGATGGTGTAGTGATGGTGGAGACTTGGAGTTAGGTGAAGTAGAAGCAACAAAAAAAGGACACAGGCCCATAAATAAGATTCCTAATAAAAATTCAATCTCGAGACCCTTCGCGAAATGCTTTCAATTTCGCTTCGCCCCAGACCGAGGACGAGAACGGGGACAGCTCGCATCCGAAGACCGAGCCAACCAAACAAACAAAACAAAGACCCACCATCAGAAGCGTAGGCAAATCAAAACGTATAAATCACCATCTCACCATCTCAGAGCCAAACAAAACAAACGCACAAAATAGCCAGGACGACGATGAGGACGAGAACGAGGACGAAGACCCCGTTTTTGGCATAATGTATTCCGGAACATATCCTTAACACAAATTGTCTCACAGCGCTGTGCTTGTGCATATAGTCGACTTATACTCGCACCCATACGTATATAAACTCTAAGAAGCAACATTTTATCCAACAACACGATCCTATTCCCATATCCTGTAATGTGTTGCCAAAAAAGCAGGACGATCAATATCCGATAACATGTCATTAGAAATTGTTTGCATATATATACTTTTTTATTTTCCTCTTCGTTTTTTGAAGGCGGGCTTTGTGGCGCGCTTTATAAACATTTTCAAAAAAAAGTACAAACTATATATAATAAAAGAAAGGGGTAGGCATAAGTCGTATGAAGTTACTTTAACTTACTTAGGTTATCAGAGCTTAAAAGTCAGTATAGGTGTTACCTAGAGGGACATAGGACCTCAAGTATTTCTACGCGCCATCATGTGCCGTGTTCAGTTATGCGTTTCAGCTCCCTCCTGTTTTTCTCCTCCTCCTGTTCTGATCCACCTCGACAGGTCTTCCCCAAGTGATTTTCGCTCTACCGATTCTTCTGCCTTCTTAAGTGAGTAGATTACACTGCCCTCCTTTAACTTTTCAAAGCGTGTGTTCAATCTTCTGCCACTTGCGCCTTCGTATAATAGTGTCAATGGGTTCCTGACCCGTAATCCTATATAGTTCTTATTCAATAAACAATTGGGCCAGACAACCCGGAAGATATTTCGTAAACACCTATTAATGAAGGTCTGCAGTTTACTTGTAATATTGTTGCTGTTATTTTTGAGGTGCTGTAGCCGTAATCTCTTTTTAGAAGATGACTATCGATTCTTCACCACCTTCGTTAGCTCTGACGCAGACGTCACCTTGGCCGAAAACACTGTTGTTAAAAACAAGAGCAAAAATGGAATTCCAAGCGAGCCTGTGGCCAAAACCCTGACATTGTCAGCCGCCAAGGTGAGCTCGTATCCGAAAGAGACTGGTGAAGGTAAACCAATCAAAAACTACACGGATGAGGTAAGGAGCTCTAACTTCCTGCTACAAACCATTTCCGAAACTGGGCCAATTCAGACCAATGGACAAAATAATCCAAATAAGAAGAACAGGGAAGGTAAAATGAATCTAAATCTGAGAGGGATGGAGCACATACGAAGGTATGGTAAAAATGTAGTAAGAGGCTGAACCCTCACGAAAGACAAAAGTTGTTCGTAGCCCAGAAGACTGCTTAGCAGTCTGAATGACTCAAACCTGAATAAACCCAAACTTTAGGATAAACGACGAAAAACGCCTTCTCTTCCCAGACTGCAAGATCCACCAACCCACAAGTGAAGCGGGTCAAGCGCCATCCAAGCACCGACAACACTGGCCCAAGTCGAAGGGGAAAGACGAGCAGACATAATGACTCGTCTACACTTCCAACAAAGCGATTAAAAAGCTCAAGATTTCCAACAATCCCAGCACGCTACCTGACATGTTAAAAGAGAGCCTTCAGGTTGCCGTTGTCAAGTTGAGGAAACTGTACTTGACCGTGTGAGGTGCTATCCTCTACAAGTACCTTGCCGAGGTTCGGGCCGCTTTCGATAGTTAAAGGGTTTAAAATTCGCATATGCCCTGATGACTACACCCTTAACTGGTTGAACAGCAAAGTAGTCGAGATAAAATATCTCATGCATCTCGCATGGTAACGTTCAAAAACGACCTTCCCATCAGACCCGAAGTTCAAACTAAAATCATGGGCCCTTCCATGATGAATGAAAGGTTAGAGAACTTTCTTAAAACACTTAACCCTGAATTTTTGAATGTGTATTAGCCTCTAAGTTTTACCTGTGTTGATTTTTAGCCCCACGATTTCTGTTGCTCTCTACGTTTTGTTGCCATTTGTTGAATATTCATTATCCTGTAAAAGATAGCAACCATACGTTCGTCGCCTGCATAATCAACATGTTGTTAGAAACAATCTTATTCCTTCGTTTCCAGTCAAGGCCGCCCACAGCACATAACTGATCGCCAATAAGTAAAAATTGGCGAAAGTATGCAACCCTGCCTGACTCCACTTTGGACTTTAAACTTCTCCGACGACCTACCTTTGTGTAAGACGTGACATTAATTGCTTTAAGAGTGCCTTAAATATTTAACCAAGGGTTTATTTTTATTTTTTATAGGCAACTTGACTGTGTATTGATTGAAGAATACTGTCGAAGTCTGAACTAAAAGAACTTATCTTCACCTCGGAAGAACATAAAAGTAAATCTTTAAACTTAAACGTCTATGTGATTCAATTGATTAATATAAAAATTAAGAAGAGTATCGGACCTAAAGTTGAACTCTGCGGCACGTGAGAATTTGTTTTTTAGATACCAAGCCTTTCCATACAAGGTCCTAGAAGTAATTTAATATCGAACGAAAATGACTTCCAAAATCTTGTCTTCAAGATTACTTTCTCCTAAACTATGCAAAGATTTGATTTTCTGGACGCTATTGCATCAAAAGTGATTTATTGCCAAGAAAACGGTGTTGGTGGTAATTTTGAAGATATTTCTTAAGTTGGAAGCTTACCATCGAGGTAACTAAGAAGACAAGAGTAGAGTGGGATAAATGGAAAATTTTAAGGACAAAAATGAAGAAAATAAAAGAGTTGGATTCACTTCTATCAAAATATTTGAGAAATGTGTAGTAAGCTGATAATACGGATGAAAACGAAAACTGAAGACGAATTAGAAAACAGAAAATGTCACAGGTCACAGGGCAGATGACAAAGTAAACAGGGAAGAAGCAGAAGCAGTAAAAGAAGAGACAGTTTCAGACAGGTTGACGCAGAACCAGAAAGTCCAGAAGTATAATAAGAAGTACATACATATGTAAATATAAAACAGAAGTAGTTGCACAAAACAAAAGCTGAATCAGAAAAAGAAAAATTAAAGAAAAGGCGAAGAAGCAGAAAAAGAATCAAAAGGTGAGGCAGAGGTTGAAGCAGAAGCAGATGCGTATATTAAAATAGATGCAGAAGCATACATTGAAGAAGGGCAAAAGCAAAAAACAGAAGCTAAAAAGAAGAACAAGAAGCAGAAATAGAAGTAGAAGCTGAAGTAGAAGAGGAAGAGAAATAGAAGACAAAAACAAAAAGAAGCAGAAGTTTTAATAGGAGCAAAATCAAAATGAAGATGAGGCATAAAGGCAATGAACAGATTTTTATTAAAATGGTACGCAGAAGTTAACACAGAAATAAACGATGAACAGAATCTGAAGCTGCTATAGAAACAGAATAAGAATCAGAAGCAGAATTACTTCAAATGTAAGAAATAACATTAAGATGCTAAAAATGAAGAAGAATAAGGATAACGAAAGGAAGCGGAAGAACGAATGCTATTTTTGTATAACTAATAATTCTAAGAATTTATTTTTGCTGAAGAATAAGAAGAAAAGAAAGAAGTTTTTCAACAAGATCTAAATGAAAGGGAAGCTCTTATTAAATTGCCCTGAATTGTTTTTACGGTGCAAATTTTTGAGGCGTTAGGTCTTTTTTATCAAAACTACAATGCCCAAATTAAAAATGTCAGTGCCCAAAACAATTTTAAAATATCATAACGCCCAAATTACTAATTGACATATCGCAAAGAAGATGTGATTTAAAGGGTTTTTCAATAAGGGCGGGTAGATGGTCTGTGTAGATGTCGTGGCGCCGCCGCCGCCCGTCCTGCTGGAACTACATAACGTCTATGTCCATATGGTTCAATTTGGGCCATAAGAATTTAGTTATCATCGTTTTGTAGCGCTCGCTCTTGACGGTGACCGCCTTACTAACGTGGTTTTCAAAAAACTACGGACCAATTACGGCACCGGCCCAAAATCCACACCAAACGATAACTTTTTGAGGATGCAGTATCACCTGGTGAACCTGCCGTCGGTTGGTGTCGTCCCATGTACGACAATTTTGCTTGTTAACAAGCATTGCCATTTATCCAAAAATGTGCCTCGTCACTAAAGATGATTGTTCGGCCAAAATTGGGGTCCAAACGATTCGAAGCCCAGTCAGCGGACAAACGGCGTTGTCTATGGTCATGAACTTTGAGTTCCTGGGTCAGTTGGATATTGTACGGGTGTAGGCCCAAGTTCCGACGCAAAATTCGCCAATTCGTCTGCGAAAGGCCGAGTTTTTGTTCACGGCATGGCGAGGAATATTCTGCCTCGGGTTCTGCTGTACACTTTCACGGACCGCGGCGATGTTCTCAGCCGATCTTGCGTTCCTTAAACGTACGGGTTTTAGCTGATTGTTTACTGAACGGGTCGTCTCAAATTTGGCCACCAAACGTTGAAGAGTCGACTGCGAAAGGCCACCACGTCTACCGCAAAATGGGTGCAATGCGCGCAACGTTTGCGTTAACGTACAGTCATTTTAATAATAAAATTTTATCATTTGAACGTACTGTTCAATCGTGTAACTTGCCTTATACTTATACTTGCTTATACTTGATTTTGTATAAGCAACTGAATAACAAACGAAAGATTTGACAGATGCGACCAAAATAAAATGGCCGCCACGGGGTGCCAAAATCTACCCGTGCCAATTGAAAAATCCTTTAGAAAGCGTAAAAAATATGTTTGGCTTTATTTCACTTTCAGAAAGCGAAATAAGACCCGTTTCCAAAGTGAATTATAATGAAATGGTTTGCTTGCTCATCACAGTGCTAGCACCCATCATTATGGGGATCATGTTGGGCTTTGTAACCAATTTTGGGCTTTAACACTTTTTACTATTTGGGCATTATGGTTCTGGGCGAAGAGACCTAACACCGATTTTTTGATGATATTTGTTTTCATTCTTCCAATACCTGCCCCTTACGATATACATCCAAATATTCAATATGAGAATAATAATACCCGGGTAAGTTAGGACTCTTGTTATTTTCTTTGTTTATTTTTTTTTTTGCGGGTCGTTGAGAAACAGAAATGGAAATTTTTGTTCCATTTTTTTTCACATCAGTTTTTCCTTTATATATTTTTATTTTTGGTGAAGGAAATACCGGAGGGAATAAGAAAATAATAATAATAATAGGATTCGGGATTCTGGATTCGGTCGGTTATGGGTGGAGAGGTATCGACACTTGAGGGAGATTTATGGGTTTCTACCCTTTATTTTTTGGAAAGTATACCTATAGATACTTCCTATATACAATGGACCCTCCGTTCGACTTTTTGAACTTTATAGTTAGTGACGTGTATAAAATTGGTGAAGGGGAACTCTAAACTTTAGTATACCGCAATCGGGTAAAAAGTTGTTTGTTATTCTCCAATAAGACCAAATAGTATAGTTTTCAAAAGAAAATACTTCACCTTTGTTGGTTTTCTAAACTTCCTATATATAACAAAAAAGTCTTTATATAAGTAAAGGAGAGGAATGAAAATAGAGGTATCAAGTTTTGAAAAAGTTTTTGTTGACACTTTAAACTAGGTCAAAATACTTATGAAGCTATGAAATGGATTTTGTTGTGTTTATCTTTTGTGTGAAACAAAAATGGATTTATTTTTGTTGATGCAGAGAGAGAAATGAGGATTTTTATATATACCTAAATATTTCCCATAAAAGCTTCTGAGAATTGTTTGTCATTTCAACAGTTTTTAATTCCACAGCAAAAAAAAAACACCCTGTCTCATGATATTTTCATAAAGAACTTGCAAAACTGGATTCATTTTTGTATATTTTAATTTCATAATAAATTAGTTGAAAATAATATACAGTCCATAGCGATACCATAGCCATGAGTTAAAGCGGTGAATTTGCATCTCGTGAAACATGTCAAACCGGCAGCACAAATTAGTTTGAATTTATTAACCGAATTAATTATAATTGAGAGAAATTAATTTTGCATAATACTGCATTGCATTGGTTTTCTATAGAAAATTAAAGGAATATTATAGAGGTACGAGGTATAAGGCTACGGCAACACCTCGCTCATTACATCAGCCACCATTGCGCCAATTGCCATCACCATCGCCATTAAATGGTCTGAAAAAATGCGGTCCACGTTTTCGTAGCGTCGCGTCGTCGTCGCTCGTCCCATTGCTTAGCGTCGCGTTACCTCGCTTCCTTTCTTCATCAGTCGCTTGGTCGATAAGTCGCAGTCGCAGCCGTGTCGTACAGAAGAGAAGATTGTGTAGCATGTTGTTTAAATGCAGTTTTTGTTTTCCCAATGTCATCTTTAATGCACGCCTGTTCGTCCTCGAATCGTTCAGCTGAGTCTTGAGGGTAATTAATGACCTCCTCAAGATGACTATGTACAACAGTATGGCGTGGCCGGGATGTGACAGCTAAAAGCACTGGGAGATGGCTGTACGGTGCGGTGGGGTTTGACGGTCGTCGGATGGCCTGGCTATAGCAGTCTACACACTCTGCCCATCCCCATCATACAGCCAGCAGCCTCACAGACCCGGTCAAAACGAACATTCTGACGATGATGGAATAATTACTGCAAAGCAATTTGATTTGCACTCAGCGTGTGTTACACGAGACAGGATTAATAGGACATGAAAAATGCTATTTCCTCGATGAGAGTTGGGCAGGAGTTGAAAACCTATAGTGCCTAGTGTTGGGTAGTTGTATATCGTTTGTATAGTTGCACTTCAAAGAAATCCGCACCAACCACCCCACAGATCATAGATGAAAGGTCGGCCAAAACAACAACGACGCGGATGGCCGTCTTCGTCTTCATCCAAGCGAAGAGGGGGACAGTCGAGTGACAGGAGGCGTAGCACTGCCCCATATTTTAAAATTTTTAATGAGAAGTTTATTAATTGTAATCCATTGTACATTATATGCTCTGCTGTGATGCCCCAGCACTGTGCAGCGCAAGTGTTATTGTATATTCGGGTGAGAGGTGCAATTTATTTACCCTGACATGGGGTGTCATGTGCGCGCCATTGTCACCCTGCTCCTTTCATTCCATTCCGTCTTGCCACCGCCGCCGCCGGCCGTCGCTTCTGATGCCATCCTACTGTCTTCACTTGGCATTATTCGAAGTCTTTTCGTGCCATTTGTAATTTTGTTGCATTGTTGAGTTCTTTTTGTATTTGTTTGTTGAATGTTGACTTAAGAGCTAACATATAATTGATGTGATAGACCAAATGCTTAATGAAGAAACGGAATGTGCTTGAATGTTAAGAATTATGATGCTTTGACAGAATTTATTCTTTAAACTTCCGGGAGAAATTTTGTTTTGTGTGTGATAATGGATTTCAAACTGAGAAAGTAAAACGATTTTTTATTTTAAAAATATAGAACAGATTGAAAGTCTTGAAATAAATTTTAATTAATTCTTTTTGATGTGTGATTAAAAGACAAAATATGAGAAAATTTGCCATATTGACCTCGTTTCTTAGAGCCAGAAAGTTTTACATAGTATTAGAAGTGCGCCAGGATATATCACTCCAACTGAAAATTTTAAATGATACACAAGATATAGAAAGGGAAATCAATGGATATTTACTTTTTTTGTCAAGGTATGCCTTCAACGATGATGAAAATGATGTTAAACAAATGGTAATGACGGTTAAAGCTGCAGCACCATGAAATCTCAAATGACCAATACACACATTTCTGGTTGTATGCCCGAGGTCAAAATGGGCCTCATCACGAAAGATAGATAGATTGTTTATTGTAGCTGAATTATTATACATCTTTTCATTAAACCTATATTGCACAATTTACAGAGACTTGGTATTAAGCTACCTTACTACTGAAAAATTTATAAAAATGTTTTTAAATATCATAGTTCTTAATAAATATAGTTGGTAGAAGGAAAAGCTACAGAAAAAACCTTCTTTTAAAAGATGAGATGGAGAGAAGGGGAGGGAATAACTAACCTCGATCAAATCGCTGAATTTTTACAACCGTTTTTATAAATGATATTTGATAATATAACTATATATGTTTAACATAGAAACAAAATATGTGTATCACGCAATTTTATAAATAAATTAATGAACAAGTATAATAAACAAATATAAATAATGTTAATAAATAATCGAACAATCAAATGAATTCATAATATATAAATGAATTATTGAACAAATGGATAAATTAAATAAATAAATAAATAAATAAATAAATAAATAAATAAATAAATAAATAGATAAATGGATAAATAAATAAATAAATAAATAAATAAATAAATAAATAAATAAATAAATAAATAAAGAAATAAATAAATAAACAAATAAATAAATAAATAAATAAATAAATAAATAGATAAATAGATAAATAAATGAATAAATAAATAAATAAATAAATAAATAAATAAATAAATAGATAAATAGATAAATAAATAAATAAATAAATAAATAAATAAATAAATAAATAAATAAATAAAGAAATAAATAAATAAATATGTATCAAGGTAATAATAATTAAAGAGAATATCACAGGGGCCGTTCATAAAATACGTCACGCTAAAATCAACTTTTTCTTACCCCCTTTCCCTCATTGTCACGCTATGTCACGCTTTCTGTGACCCCCCTAGAAATATTTCGTCACAAAAACGAAGCCCCCCCACCCCTGAATATGATAAATTTCAAATGATACTACACAAATTTTGAGAATTTAAATAAAAAATAAAAAGAATTTTAATAAAAAGTATTAAATTGAGAAATATGAAAAAAGCGTCCGAATTAGTTCACTACTAAATGAAGAATGAAAGAATAATATAATAATAAATACATGCGAAACAGAATTTTCATTAGTTACTGAGTCGAGAGCGCACGGTGCGAGGAAACGTTACTTTTTTAAGTATTGGAAAAACAAAGAAACCAATTGTGACGGATCGCAACGCGCGCCGCCAGAGCCAAGTCAAAAGACTAAACCCGTCTTGTGTGCGAACGTATTTTATGAACGGCCCCACAGAAGAAATAATAAATTAAATGAATAAGTAGATAATTTAATTAATAAATAAATAATAATAAATAAGGAAAATATCACAGGAGAAAAAGTAAATAAATAAATAAATGTACTTGTAAATAAATATATCACAGAAGAAAATAAAAAAGAGGCTGGGATGCGACCCACACTGATAACTTCCCATCCCGTCTATCGATTTGTCTTGCTTAAAATTTGTCTAAATGTATCAATTCTTACCAAATTTGCGTTCTATTTTTTGTAGATTTTATTTTTTTTTATGAAAAAACGGACTGTTGGATTTTTATAAAAAAATTATTGAATATAAAAAACAATATTTTCTGTGAAATAAAATAAGTTTGAAGCCAATATTTTTAATTTTTGAAAAGCTATTTGAGCCGAAAATCAATTTTTACCAATTTTTATTAATTTTTTTGTTTAGGTTTTTATTTTTTGTAAAAAAACTGTCAATTCGATTTTTCTCAAAATTTGTCCTAATGTTGAAAACAATATTTCTTATAAGTTAAAATTAGTTAGAAGCCATAATCTCAAACTTTTGAAAAGATATTTAAGTCGAAAATCAATTTTTACCAACTTTTGTTAAATTTTTTTTTCGGTTTTTAATTTTTTGTAAAAAAACTGTCAATTCTATTTTTTTCAAAATATTACTGAATGTTGAAAACAATATTTTTTGAAAGATAAAAGTAGTTTAAAGCCAATATCTCAAAGTCTTGAAAAGATATTTGAGTCAAAACTCAATTTTTACCAACTTTTTTTTTATTTTTTTTTAGGTTATTATTTTTTGTAAAAAAAACTGTCAATTCGATTTTTCTCAAAATTTGCCTTACTGTTGAAAACAATATTTCTTATAAGTTAAAATTAGTTAGAAGCCATAATCTCAAATTTTTGAAAAGATATTTAAGTCGAAAATCAATTTTTACCAACTTTTGTTAATTTTTTTTTCGGTTTTTAATTTTTTTGTAAAAAAACTGTCAATTCTATTTTTTTCAAAATTTTACTGAATGTTGAAACCAATATTTTTTGAAAGATAAAAGTAGTTTAAAGACAATATCTCAAAGTTTTGAAAAGATATTTGAGTCAAAACTCAATTTTTACCAACTTTTTTTTATTTTTTTTTTAGGTTATTATTTTTTGTAAAAAAACTGTCAATTCGATTTTTCTCAAAATTTTATCAGATGTCAAAAACATTATTCTTCGTTGCACAAAATTGTTTTGGAGATGAAATCATATTTTAGTCGTAAAATTTTCGAAGTGACAAATTTTTTTTTCAGTTTTTTTGATTTATAAAAAAAACCGTTAGTTGAATTTTTTTCCAAAAATATAATTGTTTTGTATCACGTTACAATATATAATACAAAATTTAATTCAAGTCTCTAGCGTCATTGGTTCATGAGATATTTAGGGTTAACCAAAATTTTCACCTTTTTTTTAAACTGCTATGGTAAAAAAACCACCCACGCAATTTTCTTGAGAGCCCTTTCTGCATCTTTCTGCCTTATTATCTGTATAACAAAACTTATTTGAAGTCGATATCTCTTCTGGTTCTTGAGCTATGGACGACGAAAAAAACGTCGCGAACGTACGGACGTACGGACGTACGTACACACGCACGCACAGACATCTTTCTAAAAATCTTTTATTTCGACTCTAGGGACCTTGAAACGTCGAGAAATGTCAAAATTTTCAATTTGTCAAATCGGACCCATTACAATAACTTCCTATGGGAAGTTAATAAATAATTTAAAATGTAAATCTCTACAAATAAGTAATGTAAATGAAGGGCTTAGAAGATGAAGGTGTTAAGTGACATTTTTTCAAATTTAGGGTTTTCCCTACAAATGAATGAATGAATATATGAAAACTTAAATTTTTGACTCATCTGTATACTCTTCTATCACCTATAGATTCGTATTCAGCCAAAGATGAAGGTTTTAAAAGCATACACTTCGGTTATAATCTGTGTGGATGAATGTGTTAAATGCGTTTAAGTCCTTTTTACACAAAAATAATGATATCTGAGTTATAAATTTTGTGAATAAAGGTGTTATATGCGCACTTAACACCTTCATGTGTGAACCTAGCAAAAACTGTCCCTATCAGTGTTCACAAAATATCGATTTGAGTGCAAGAAAAGAAATAATTTCTGGGTTTTATAAGTTAGATGTTAACGCGAAAAATGCAGTGTTATTTAGGAGCATTCAAATGAAATCTCCAAAACGAAGGGCAACCTTAAGCAAAAGAAACGTAACCTACGAATATCACATTAATCTTGCTGGTAAACTAGTTCGGGGTGTGTCAGTTTGCTCTTTAGTCTCTTTTCCAAATAGGTTTAAGAAAATTAAAAATAATACAGCAAAAGCTCAGATCTGAACAGTCAGTTCCCTCACCGGACAAAAGAGGAAAACATCTTGTTCGGGCAAATAAAGTTCAGGACAAAGTGAGGGCCTACATATGCGAACACAATATAGGGGAGTTTCCTGCGGAAGAGTCGCATTATTCCAGAAATAAAAACCCATTCAAAAAAATATCTCTCTCCTCTTTTGAGCGTGTCCAAAATGTACAAGCTTTATATTGAAAAATGTGACCTTCATAACAAAGAACATTGTTTTTTTTTTGTAAAGGAAGCGTTTTACAGAAATATTTTGTCTGTCTCGAACTTTAATCTTTCTTTTCGGCAGCCTCGTAGTGATGATACGGGAGACAATACTGCAAAGCATCGATTAAGCTACAAGGCCGCATTTCAAACACAGAAAAAAGATAGAAAAAAAGCACCTAATGAGAAGAATGTTGTGGATTTAACTGTTGACTTGCAACAAACAATGCCCTTGCCGAGACTCACAACATCGCAGGCATTTTATTCGAGGCAGATGTGGTTCTACAACTTAGGAGTTCATTCTATAACGTCAATCGGGGAAAAACTTTATATATTTACATGGGCGGAAGACGTGAGCAATAGAGGGTACGGAAGTGGCTAGCTCCCTATGGTCGTTTCTTCAATCAAACAGTGACATTAGGGATAGAGATCATTTTATTATATGGTCTCATTCATGTGCTGGACAAAACCAAAATTTTAACTTCATCTGCCTGTACCAAACCTTGATACTTCAAGAATACTTCAAAACTATCGACCACAAATTTCCAGAAGCAGGATACACGTTTTTAGATAGCGACGGAGACTTCGGCAGAATTGAAAAGGTTTTGCGAAAACACGCTACAGTTTACACCGCAGATCAATACCAAGACATCATAAGAACTGCTAGTACAAAAAAACGGTTGTTATTAACATGCAAAATTTTCGTTCATTGAGTGATCTTCAATATAAACTTAACGTACAAAATTCAACAAAAAACGTCGCTAATGACAAAGTCCAATTTAGGGACTCGATCAAATGGATTCGAGTAGAGGAGTATGGTTTCTACCTTTACAAAGAATGCAATATTTTAAATATTTGCACCAGAAAATTTTTAGACTATAAACCTTAAACGCTGTTAACTCAAATGTTTGAAAATGTCGCTTAAGTCCTTCATCTTCTTAGCGCTTCAAATATATTTCTATGTATAATCATAAAGTTAGATTTGATATGAGGTAGTTATCAGATGAACCACATACAATGTCGTATCTTTTGCGTAGATTCATTATTCTACTAGGAATTCTTTCAATATTTGTCAATCTATGTAGTTCCGCACTCAAATAGTGCCACGGCAAATTAAGCATCATTTTCAAAATTTTGTTTTGTATTCTTTGTAACCTAAGAATATGAGTTTTTGCGCATTTCCCCCACACAGGGTATCCGTACAATATTATGCTATGAAAAATTACTTTATATATAATTAACTTGTTTTCCTCACTAAGCTTTGAATTTCTATTTATAAATGGATAAAGCATTTTTATTGTCACATTAACTTTATTGATTGTTTGTTGGATATGTAGTCCAAAAGTTAATGTGTTGTCAAGATGCACTCCTAAGTATTTGGCGTTGGATTTCCTTTCTGTCTGCGATCCGTTAATTCTTAACCTTCCGCTGGGTAGAAAGCAAGCTTTTCTTTTCCTTGTGAAAAAGACGGCTTGACTCTTTGTCTTTCCAGGATTCACCTTTATTTTCCATTTATTGAAATAATTCTCAATATCATCCAAGGCAGATTGCAAAATGGTTTCAATAACTAAACCATTTGAATCAGCTGAATAAATACAAGTATCGTCTGCAAAGATGGCGGTTTCGCAGTCACTGCATCACGAAAGATGTTTGTTCGATTAAAATCCGCATTATTTTGATGCATTTCAAGGATCCAATCACTCAAACTTAAAAAGTCCTTATGTTAAATACGGTGATAAGGCGTCTGTCGAATGGCTATTTTCAATGATCGATGATGAATCAAAAAACTTGTCTGTGCCACGGGCAACATTGCCGACCAGGAAGATAAATTGTTGCGAATTTTAATAATTTCTAATAAGCTATTCAAAATATTACTTCTTATTGGAAGTCTCTTAAAAAACATACAAAATAAAACAACCGTATTATAAAAAAATTAAATAAATAGTTTCCTACTGGCTTGGTTGTTCGATACTTCTTATAATAAAAATTGCCGGAATTGTCAGGATGTCATTCCACATGAGATCCATAAGAAGAGTGACCAATGCCTCCCAAAAAGTCACTGCTTGGCATCATCGTCAAAATTTTCTTGAGGTAAAAGTTTAGCTACGTTTGCAAAAGCTATTCATGGCATTCACAATTTTTGCATCTACATGGAAGAGATTTGATTTGATTTGGCACTCGAGGTTGTGCTGTATGACTTCCTAAGTCTTTCTCTTGAGGTGTTTTCTGAAGTGGTATAGATTAATGCGAATAAGCCATAAGCCCCCCAGAGGTTCTGAACAACATATCCCGTGTCATCTGTCATTTTCAGTCAAAGACATTAAAAACGGTACATTTCGAATGTGAACTGCCCAGAGAGGCCCTTGCTCCAGTTTTCAAGATGTTATAATTTATGAATCAAATATCTAGCGTCGATGTTCATGTTAAATCCACACAAAAAATCTTACCTTTTGAATGTTATTGCAAACGGCAAACGGTAAAAAAGTGAGATTTATAGGGATCTTAAAAAGCGAGAAATATTTTTTTAGGAGCGTATCGAAATGACACCTTCTGAATTTCAGAAGATGTCCTGAAACCAGATATTTAAAAAAAAAAACTATACTTATAATAATAAAAGTTGTTGGAAATATTTGCCGTCTCCCGATCTGTGGAGGGGTATCAGCCTGAGATATTGCATTCGTCCATAGTTTGCGGTCCCTTGCAAGCTCCCTCCAGTCGGCGAAACCAAGCGCTCTTGCATCAGTAACTTTTTAGAGAAGGTTCGGTCTTCCTCGTTGTCTCGAAGCTGGTGGCTCTGGGATTCAAAGATTTTCTTTGCTGGAGCGTTGTTGTTCCTTCGCCGGATGTGAGCCAGTGTAGTCGGCTTGTTTTTGGTCTTTGGACTACATCCACACCTTGGTACAGCTCGAAAGTGCTCCCTATCAATTCCCCTTTCTTACTAACCGTCTAGTACTCGGTTACGTTAAGTAGAACTGGTAAAATTAGAGTTTTGTATAACGTGGACTTTGTGTTTCGAGAAAGCAGTTTTGAACCCATTTCTTTGGTCAAACCGAACTATCAGCATTCCGCTAGGGTAATTCTTCGTCGGATTTCCGCTAAGGTGTCGAGCATTTTTTTTTTTTTTTTTTTTGACAGGAGGAAATCTTCAAAAGACACTTGGCAGTATTCGACACCAAGTAGTGTGGGACCCTTAACCACTAAAACCACCTCTTTATCAGGACCAATCTTGAAGGATCGACTACAGATTTTTCTTTCTTAACTTTGTACAATCACTTTGGGGGAAGTTTAAACTTTTAATACTTTCCCATGTCTTTTTAGACCATAAGCTCATGAGGCTTGGTTCTTCTTAATCTCCGAACATGGTTTCTTATATTCAAGACGGACTCCATTTCAGAATTAGTATGACTTTGCAGTCTCTGGTTGTGCGATACAGCGTATTTTTTAACAACTTCTGTAACCATTTCTATTTGTAAGTCACGATGTAGATCGGTGTTTCTTATGTACCAAGGTGCATTAACTATTTCACGAAGGACTTTGTTTTGGAATTTTTGGATGATTTAGGTATTTGTTTTCCTTGTACAGCCCCATAATTGGATTCCATAGGTCCAAGCAGGCTTTAGTACTTAATTATACAGCATTATTTTGTTTTGGATTGATAAATCAGAGTTGTTACCAAGTAACCAGTACATTTTTCTATATTTCAAGTTTAGTTCTTCTCTTTTCTTTTTGATGTGCTCTTTCCACTTTAGCTTTGCATCCAAAGTCATTCCAAGGTATTTGGCCGTATTGGCGTAAGGTACAGCTTGATTATTAATGAATATTGGAATATTGTTTATCTTTTTACTTGTAAAGTTTATATGTGAAGATTTTGTTTCATTGAGTTTGATACGCCATTTTTCGGTCCAATCTCTCACTGTATCGACGGCATGTTGTAGTTTTACTGCTGCCTTAGAGACACATTTGTCGGGTACCAAAATTGCGGTATCATCTGCAAAAGTAGCCATTATGGTGTGATTACCAACTGGAATATCCCTTGTGTATAGTAAATACAGGGTAGGACCTAGGACACTTCCTTGTGGTACACCGGCTTCTATTTTCTTTAATTCCGAGTATTCTTGATCGTACCTTACTCTAAACAATCGGTCTGAAATGTACGATTTTAATATTTCAAAGTACTGCCTGGGAAGATCCCTTTGCAGTTTGTACTCAAGTCCCTCATGCCAAACCTTGTCAAAAGCTTGAGCAACATCTAAGAAAATAGCTGAACATACTTGTTTTTCTTCTAATGCTTTTTCTATTACATCCGATATTCTATGAACTTGGTCTATCGTGGAATGTTTATTTCTAAAGCCAAACTGATGGTTTGGGATTAACCTTCTTTCTTCTATGATTTTGCTAAGTCTCTTCAGAAGCGGTTTTTCAAAAACTTTTGCCATAATTGGTATAAGCGATATTGGTCTGTAAGACGTCACTTCTGTAGGTGGTTTACCTTGCTTTGGTATGACAATTACATCAGCAATTTTCCAATGGTGCGGGACATACCGGTGCTTAAGGCATGCATTTATTATATATTGGAGTTTTATGAAGGCTTTCAATGGCATTTCTTTCATAACCTGAGCAGTAATTAAATCGTAACCTGGTGATTTTTTATTTGATAGTTGTCGAGAATTGATATTAGTTCCGAGGAAGGTAACCTCCTTGACTACCTCGTAATTACTGATACCAAAAGAGACGTTTTGTTCTAGGTGGTGGACAGATGAGGCTTTGTTTATTAACAAACAAAGACTAATCTGTCCTAAACTTTGTTTTGACCTTATTCACTTTAAGACCAAGGCGTTTCGTATGATCATCTATAGCTGTAAATGTTTCTTGAACAGCTCGCTTGGAGTGACCGATGATGTATAGATGAATGATGAGCTGTTACCCATTTTCACTTTGCACCGTGTATTTTGTAACCCCATGCGGCATAGCTGGATCGCTTTTTTTCGGAATCTTGGTGACTTATCCTATCATAAGTGGTTTTAGAGTCCCTTAAAAGATGAAAGGTCTCGACTTGAAATTCGTTGGTCGTTTCCAGGTATTGCCATAATGTGAATATTTGGTCCATCGTTGATCTGCCTGCCCTGAAGCCACACTGGTACGTTAGTGTTACAGAAAGGCTTAAGACGCAATATTATAAGTCACATATAAGTCACATATAAGTCATATATAGGGATATATATTTTTGCAGGAAATAGGACACAAACTCTCCTTTTTCTTTAACAGAATAAGATTTTTCTAAATTTAACAGAAGCATATGGGTATCGACGTTGAAACTAAATAAGTTGAAATGTATTTTTACTCTGCATGAAACTATAATATGCATGATATTAACTTAACTGGTTTGTCTGTGTTGTATTTTTAAACCATAAACCACATTAAACAATATACAGCTCTGAAAAAATAGAAGTCCTTTCTATCGTAGTTAAGTACATATGTATAGAAAACTAAAGGACAAAACAAATCCTATTCATCTCGTTACAACTATAGTAGCTCACATAAAAGGAAGGCGGTATTGATGGCTTGCGGTGCGGCGCGGCAAAGCCATAGCCACACAATCTATGTAGAGCGTTGACGTCAAAACAAACAATAGCCCTTAGAAAATTCATGCATTTCAACAGTAGGTATAAAATAGTATACTCGTAGTTCTTCTCTACACTTGCATCAGCGAGGACAAAGGACCTCAGATTTCATCCCATATATCCTTTCTACTTACTATACTCATATCCTTTACCTACATATATAGAGTCACAAAGAGTGTTGTAGGATATGAAATACCTACTCTATTACGATTCTTTTCTGGAACAAGAAACAGAAGGGATAAGTTGACTTTGCCAAAGCAAAAATTTACCCAACAACATCGTTATAGTTTAGCCGACCGACCGACGGACGACGACGCGACACGGGACGGGATAGATGGATGTGCAAAATTTAAAAAAGAATAGAAAACACTCATTTCCAGATCTTATTTGTTGTTGCAGGAATTGAAACTTGGATACCCCTGGTGCACAGACACACCAAAGATTTTTGTTATTCGGGTTTTTTTGTTTGCGATGTTGTATAGAATCTTTGTGAGAGCAATCACCCTTTCTGCGGGGGTGGATCCTGATTTGGCACCTTCTATTGAAGCATGCGACCCATATGGAAGACCGACGACGACGTTGCGACGGACGTCAAAAAATATTCACCTCACTGAAGGTTTATTTCCACAAAACCCTTTGCGGTTTGTTGTGTGTGTATAAATAAATATATCTGCTAAACAAGGCTTTGTTGAAAAATGCCCGTGGCCCGCATTGAAGCACGCACCCACAACAAAACAATGAAATCCGAGTTTCAAGTGATGCAATTTGAGCAACAGTAGAGTAGAGTAGGGCAGCTTCGACAACGACGACGACGAAGCGGGCTGAGGACAAAGAATTTTCATATAAACAATATTGGTTTAGCTTTTCATTGTTGATGCAGTCGTTTAAATACAAAAAGGGGTTTAATTATTCGCGCGTGGTTTGTCGAAAATTGTCGGAAGGGATGTTTTGTAATAGGATACCAATTTTCTCTGCTCTCTCTCTCTCTTTCTTTGAACTACACAAAAGATGATGATGACTTATTCGTATAAGAATTTAAATAAACACGTGCCAGTAACGGAATAACGGTTAGCAGAGCATAAAGCAGACCGGTCATGTATGTAGAAATACGGTTTTGACAGTTCTCTTAATTTGAACTGTCAGTTTATGCCAATTTTCTGCAGACATGTTATTTTATAGCGCCTCAATACTGTGTGGTGATGGCGGCAAAACGCGTGGTATAGAAGAAACTTTATATCTTTGCTGAGGAAAGGGATTTGAAATCGATAGCTTTCTGTAAAATTGGTTTTACTGAAGGTAAAATGAATAGTGAATCAAGCTACAAGAAGTTTACTTTGAATACTGAAAACAAGAAAAAGTTATTTTTAGAAATAAAAAGATTGGACATGGTAAGATAGTTTTCCTTCAAAGACTTCTAAGAAAAATAAAGAACCAAGGCATTATAATCATCAATAAATGATGGCGTAAAATTGTATTGAAAATCTTTAATTTGGGATGTACCTACTCTAATCAATAAAATGTCTAACTCCTGAGAAGTGGTAGTGAACAATATTTTGCGTCTTAAAATTTAAATCAAATAATAATGAGAGGTAAAATCAGAGTTGGATAAAGAATTCCACATTTTTTATGTACGGTTAAAAATAGAATATCTATACTTGACAGTACGTTTGAAATTGAGCTCAAGTGTAAACTGACGACACTTACTAAATTGTTTGAATAAATAAATAAATAAATATATAAATAAATAAATAAATAAATTAATAAATAATAAATAAAGTAACAAAAGCATTTGGGCGGTGTTTACGCAATATAAAATTTCGGTTGTGCTTCTATCGTCTATTATTTTCAAAGCTCTTTTTCGGATTGTGCCCAAAAGACTTAAACTTGTTTTAGGTTCGCTTGCCCAAATATGCGAGTTACATTCAAGTTTTGGACGAGTTTGTACAGTCAGTGCAGGAGGGAAAAAAAAAAATGCTTGCACCGTCGGAGAATGAAAGAGATGATCTGTGATACACATACCGATAACTGAAAGTTGATTATTTTCCTCAATGCAAGTGATACTCATCGAAAGCTGAGTTGAGGTGGGTTACGCTTCAATGACAGGACTATTATTAATTTTCAATTAGACAATGCAGTCTAGATCGGAGTTTGAATTACTGTCATCAGAAAAACAGTTTAATAGATTTAGAAGTCGCCGAAATGGTATTGTTTATGAATATTAGGAAGAGAGTCGGAGATAAAACGGAACCCTGGGGAACACCAGCATTTATTTTGTGAACTAAAGACAACTTGTATTTAACGGTTAAAAAGGTAGTTTTTAATACAACGAAGAAGAGATTTATGAATTAGTTCCAGTCCACGGAAAAAAAGTTGTTCTATTGACAATCGTCGATAGTCAACTTGAAATGTGGCCAACTGTCGTAATGACTTGGGCAACGGCCTAGTCACTGATAAAGCTTCGGTTCCCATCGATCACCGAAATCAAGCATCAGTGAGCGTGGTTAGTAGACAGATGGGGGACCGTCTCGAAACCTACCGCGTGCTGTTGTCATGTGTTTCTTTCTGTTCTTTCTGTCTGTTCTTTCTCTTCTGTCCTTCTGTCTTGTATTAATGTCTTGTGTTGTTATCACCTTACATAGTCTAGTTGCTCAAGGTGTTGTGTTCTCTACTCTGTACATTTATGTGCTGAGTAGTGTGAAATGTAATGTAATGTAATGTTATGTCGTAATGACTGCCAAAATAGTCAATATGTCAACCTTATTTTGAAAAATTGACTAGCTGATAGTCAATAGAACAATTTTTGATTGTCAATTTTGGGTCGTCAATATTACATATGAATATGAAAATTTGGTTGCCATCATATTGACTATCAAACTTGAGTATCGGAAATTATTATATTGACTATGCGGTAGTCAAATAAGATTTCGATTTAAAAAAAAAATCTTATATTGACTACCGCAGTTGTCCCATTGACTACCGCGATTGTCTTATTGACTACCGGAGATTCAATTTCTTTTAATCACAATTGTCTATTGATTATCGCTGTAGTTGGCTAAAAATTGACTATTTAAAAGTCTATTCGACTAACAAAATAGTCAATTTTTCCGTTCTGTGTGATAAACAATCAAATCACCAGTACGATTGACGATTTATCAGCGATTTCACATAAGAAAAGCATTTAGCTAAGGTAAGCGGGTTAAGAAAATATGGTTTTTAGAGACAGGCTGATCAAAGGCTGTTTTTCATCTGCTAAGAAAGAGACGAAGTACCTGTGGCGTGATGCTAAGTGCATAGGACTGTCATGCCATAGGTCTTGGTTCAATCACTGCTGTGGCATCTAAAAGTTTTTTTTACGGGTACTGCCTCTTGCAAATCCTTCAAGAGTAATTCTTGTCATGTAAAGTGCTTTCTCAAATTGGCCGTTTGGATTCGGCTTTAAACTGTAGGTCCCCTCCATCCCTGACAACATTAGTCGCACACAAGAATGCTTGAGAGGCACTAGGCCCTAGTTCTCAATAACCTGTTGCGCTACATGTTATGTGAGAACTCATGGATCTTACTAATTTTACAGCTGCCAATTTAAGAGGCCAAGGATCTTTCAGTCCATATTAAGTTTAAAATGGTAAGCTTTTTGATATTATTGAGTTAGTATAGCGGATCTGACAGACGTTGGCTTGTTTTAACTGTGAATATTGATTTTGAATTAATATAGTTAACTAAAAAAAATATTTCAGAAACTAAGTTTTTATTATTCTTATGCTTTATGATATTCAAAATTCTTTGTGCTTTTTTGGAAATTCATGTTTTCAAATCAAATTTTGTGTTTCTTTTTAGTGTAAGTATTTCTTTATATCTTTTTTAGTTCATATTATGCATATCTGGCATAAGCTTCCCACATTGCTGCACATAGGTCTATGTTTTTTGTGTCGTAAGACTAGTTGTCGTTGAAAAATTTTATAACGTCCATCCATCTCTTATTTGGTCTTCATCTTGGTCTTGATTCGTTTTTTCCATCTTTTGTCTTTCGTTCTTGAAATCTGACCTAACAAACCTTTATTTGAATTGTTTCAGTCATCAGTTATGTTAGTTCTTCTGCAGATTTCTTCGTTTATTATTCTTTGGACTGTTCTTATATTGAATAATCAACCATTTTTATTTGACATTTTATAATTTTTCCGAGTGGATTTGATGTGAGTCCCGTTGATTGTAACCCGTATGTAATGATGACAGGAAGTATTGTTATACCATTGAGTCCAATATCTGTTTTACGTTCCAAAGTTTCTTGCAACTGTTCGTTATACGTATGTGGAAAGTTTGTTCAACATTTGTTCCATGTCTTCTGGTGTTTTGGAAAGCAAAAAAATGTTATCTGCAAATCTTAGGTTGTTCAGTCTCTCTCAACATGTGTTTATTCTAAATCTATTGGTCCAGTTAATTTTGCCAAAAATGTCTTCGATAACTGTTGAAAAGAGAGGCGGAGAAATAGGGTCTCAATATCGAACCTGCCTTTAGTCTATTTTTATGTCATGTATAAACTTTCATTGCCTTGGTATTTGTGGAGTTCTTATGATAGCATTAAAAAGCTTTGTTAGTATTGGGGTAAGTGATTCTATCCCGTATGTAAGAAATTCTTCTTCTGATATGTCATCCATCCTGCATTTTTTTCTGCCAATAATGGACTTAATACATCCTTCGTTAAAAACTATTGAATCTTAAATGATATTGTTTTAGAAATAATTTAATATGATGCTTAAGTATTCTTAATTTTTTTAATTTTCTTATTTGTTTCTTTCGTAAGAACCTTCTCCTAACTATATCAAACAACAATCAAAAAAGAATTATCGATTTAGGTCCAGGCGTTCACGATTCCATGACCAAAGGAAATAGGGATTCATTTTTATATAAATAGATTTCTAGTTAAACTTATGCGGTCTTTCGAATGCTTTTGGTTATAATTCCCCAGTTATTTTAGGGAAGTTTTTCTAGATTTTAATTATTTATTTTTTATTTTTCACACAGTTTTCTTCTATCACTTTGAAAAATGCACATTAAAAATATGCACATTTTAGTTTTAGATATAATATCCAAAGATTGCAGTACCAGTATCTTAAGACGTTTGCTACACATCAGTGTAACACTTATGTTGAAATTTGGATCATTTATTGATCCAGTGAGCTCAAATATATCCAAACAAAACTTAGAATAGTCCTTCCTGTAGGATGATTATGACAACCCTAAAATGGGCGGAACGCTCGAAATGTTGGTTGAACACAACACCGACTTCGATTTCTGCGTGTCGTTGCAGCTATATCATTACATGGTTGTTTGATAGAACAGAGTTAAAAAATGAATGATAATTGATTTCACAGATGAAGTTTCAAAACGTAACCCTTTATCAACTGTTAAACTCCGGATTACGGTGATATTATCTAATATAAAAAATTCTTCTGTCACAGTGTTAGTTGCCATACTCCTCCGAAACGGCTTAACCAATTTCAATGAAACTTTGCATATAGATTCGGTAGGTCTGAGAATAGGTTTTTATCTATTTTTTATATTCCTAAGTGCTATGGTTTAATTGCTTCACCATCATACAACGATCTTACGATAGTATTCAATGACGCTATGTACAATGAAGTATTGATTGCTATTGAGGATCTTTGCGTTATCATTGCCAACTTACCACTCAGTCATTTCGGTATGCATTCACCAAATCGAAATGCATCTGATTGAATAGATACTGAATTGAATCGTGAACTGCAATACAATACTGTACAGATGGCAGCGATTGTTGCTCGCAATGAATGTGGCGGTTGAAGGTGTCCTGTCTATTAAATCAAACGCTATTGGGTTGGATGAAATACATCCATCGTTCTTGAAACTTCTTTTGCCAGTTCTTTTGCCGTATATTACCCACTTATTCAATTCAATCATATCAACAAATGAATTTCCTACGCAATGGAAAAAGGCGAAAATAATACCTGTTCCAAAAACCTCAAGAGGAGACTATTTTAGACCAATCTCAATACTACCTTTTCTCTCGAAGGTGTTCGAAAAATTATTCAAAAGCAAATTAGTACGTTTCTTGATCACGAAAATATATTAACATCAAAACAATCCGGATTCCGTAAGAAAAATAGCTGCATTACTGCCTTAATAAGTGTTTCAGAGGACATAAGAAAATCTATCGATAAGGATTATGTTACTTTTTTGATACTTTTAGACTTTTCGAAAGAATTCGACATGGTGAATCATTCAACACTTTGCCAAAAGCTCTCCCTATTTTATAACTTCTCTTCTGATGCAATCAAGTTGATGTTTTCTTATTTAACTGGAAGAACACAAGCTGTTAAACTTAAAAAAGTCCTCTCCAATTTTCTATTAAACAAAAGCGGTGTCCCCCAAGGGTCCATACTTGGACCTCTGTTGTTCTCCCTCTACATTAATGAGCTTCCATTAACTATTAAGCATTGCTCCATTCGGCTATACGCTGATGATGCTCAGTTATATCTTAGTTAATTGAGCACTTTCCTACCTGTATAAATGAAGATTTGTTAGAAATTCAACGTTGGTCACACCAAAATAGCTTAGTGCTCAATCCTAAAAAATTTAAATGCTTAGTGTTGTCAAGAAATAATAAGACGTATCTTACTTCCCATTAATTTTGTTAAATGGCTCCCTTTCAAATATGTGGAATCAGCGAAAAATTTAGGAGTTGTATTCAACCAAACGCTGACTTGGAAAAACCACGTTTCATATATTCTTGGTAAAACATACGGTGTCCTCCGCACCCTTTGGTCTACACAGTATTACACCCCTTTAAAAATCCGTGGATTACTTGTAAGAACACTTATAATACCCTTGGTCACTTACGGTTGTGAAATATTCTGCAAACTTGACTATGAAAGTAAACGAAAGCTCACTGTTGCTTTCAATAGTGCAATACGATATGTTCATGGACTACGACGATTTGACAGAATTTCACAACACGCACACAACTTTTTTGGGATGTCATTTGAAAATCTGCTCAATTTTCGGACCTTAATTTTGTTATCGGATATTCTTCTAACACAACAACCTGCCGATCTCTTCAGAGAAATAACTTTTTTCAGTTCAACTAGATCAAGCCTCTTAGTGAAACCTCGTTTCAGTTGTCTTACTTCTGAACGCCAGTTTTTTTTCAACGCAACACGTCTTTGGAATATACTACCACGAGAAATTAGAAGTATAGATAGTACAGTACTATTTAAACAAAAACTTAAACTTCATTTTAAGAATATATAGAAAATAGTTTATATAAAATATTTGGTATCTTTCAAAATAATTTGTAAACTTGCCATTTTGTAAACATTTACGTAGCTTTGGTATGATTTATAACGCTTCACTAAAAATAAGATATTATATCTTACTGTGTAAGCAACTCATAAATAAATAAAACTAAAACTAAAACTTTATTGGTTGGAGTGGAGGTAGAACAGCTCATTCAGTATTTAAACTCCCACAAAATTTTCAAAATAACCCAGACGCGGTGTGCAATATAAAAAAACAATCGTCCATGGCCACAGTGCTAAAAAAGTGTAAATTTATCATCTGGGATGCATGCACTATGGCACACAAAATTCGCTTGACAAACGGCAGACTATTTTGCGGCACTCTGTTACTCCTTACAGGTGATTTCAGACAAAAACTTCCGGTTATTCGGCGTTCCACGTACGCTGATGAGATCAACGCGTGCTTAAAATTATGGCTACTGTGGCGTAATTTTGAAAGAGTACAACTGAAAGTAAGTATGTGTGTTCAAATGCTTCAAGATCCATCCGCTGAAACATTCTAAAAACAACTGTTAGATATAGGCGACGGAAATGTTACTACAGATGAGACTGGATGCATAAAATTACCGGTCGATTTCTGCACGATTATTGATTCATAAGATGCTCTCATTGACCAGATATTTCCCGATGTACACAGACAATATACATACAAATTATGAATGGCTGCCAGAAAGAGCTATTTTAGCAGTAAAAAATTTGGATGTCAACGAATTAAATCTCAAGATACAACAATTGTTAACAGGAGACTTGGTGTCATAGAAATCTATTGATACAGTTTGTGATGCCAACGAAGCTGTAAATTATCCAACTGAGTTTTTGAACTCATTGGATGAACCAAGCATGCCACCGCATAATTTACAACTGAAGGTTGGATCTCCGGTAATTTTGCTTCGTAATTTAAACCCACCACGGTTGTGCAACGACACGCGATTATTTATTAAAAAAGAGGCTGGGTTGCGACCCACACTGATAACTTCCCATCCCGTCTGTCGATTTGTCTTGCTTAAAAGTTTGTCTATATATATCTAATTTTACCAAATTTGCGTACTATTTGTTGTAGATTTTATTTTTTTATGAAAAAACGGACTGCTGGATTTTTATAAAAAAAATTACTGAATATCGAAAACAATACTTTCTGTGAAATAAAATAAGTTTAAAGCCAATATTTTAAACTTTTGAAAAGCTATTTAAGTCGAAAGTAAATTTTTACCAAGTTTTAATATTGTTTTTTTTTAGGTTTTTATTTTTTGTAAAAAAAACTGTCAATTCGATTTTTCTCAAAATTTTTCCTAATGCTGAAAACAATATTTCTTATAAGTTAAAATTAGTAAGAAGCCATTATCTCAAATTTTTGAAAAGATATTTGAGTCGAAAATCAATTTTTACCAACTTTTGTTAATTTTTTTTTCGGTTTTTAATTTTTTGTAAAAAAACTTTCAATTCGATTTTTTTCAAAATTTTACTGAATGTTGACAACAATATTTCTTATAAGATAAAATAAGTTTGAAGCCTAAGTCTCTGTTTTTTTTAGGTTTTTATTTTTTATAAAAAAAACTGTCAATTAGATTTTTTTCAAAATTTTATCAGATGTCAAAAACATTATTCTTCGTTGCACAAAATTGTTTTGTAGATGAAATCATATTTTGGTCGTAAAATTTTCGAGGTGACAAATTTTTTTTTTTTCAGTTTTTTTGATTTATAAAAAAACCGTTAATTTGATTTTTTTTCCAAAGATATACTTCTTTTGTATCATGTTACAATATATAATATAAAATTTAATTCAAGTCTCTAGCGTCATTGGTTCATGAGATATTTAGGGTTAACCAAAATTTTCACCTTTTTTTTTAAACTGCTATGGTAAAAAAAACCACCCACGCAATTTTCTTGAGAGCCCTTTCTGCATCTTTCTGCCTTATTATGTGTATAACAAAATTTATTTGAAGTCGATATCTCTTCTGGTTCTTGAGCTATGGACGACGAAAAAAACGTCGCAAACGTACGGACGTACGTACACATGCACGCACAGACATCTTTCTAAAAATCTTCTATTTCGACTCTAGGGACCTTGAAACGGCGAGAAATTTCAAAATTTTCAATTTGACTAATCGGACCCATTACAATAACTTCCTATATGGGAAGTTAAAAATTAATTATTAATTAATTAATCAATAAGTCTCAAGGCCAAACTATGTCTGTCTGGTGCTTAGATTTGAGCACTTCATGTTTTTCACACGGGAAATCATACGTGGCGTGCTCTCGGGAGGGCAAACCATCCAGTTTATTTGTATTGGCTAAAGATTGGATCACAAAAAATATTGTACCCTCTGTTGCATTATGGGATTGATATTGTTTTTTTAATTTTTTTTTAATTTTAAAGAATTTATTTTAATAAATTAAAAACAAATTGTTTGTTGATTTGTTATTTAACTATTTTTTCAACGTTTACAGTGCTCTATACCTCTCTCACTTTTATACAACATCCTTACACACTTACAATAAGTTATTTATTTCTATCAAAATATTCTCTAGAAATTAATTATATGACAAAACAACGTTTGTCGGGTCAGCTAGTATTTTATATAAACTAATTTTTAATTTTGTGTATTTTTAAAAATTTATAACGCAATTGAAAAAGAACAAAATACCGCCAGATGACCTTTCCGTATCCCTGTCCAAGCATTTGCGTGTGTATTCAATAATTACAGTTTCATCCAAACATTTCCCGCATCGGCATAAGTGATCATAATCGATGTTAATAAGCATAGAATCTTAACAATTATTGTTAAAAATCCATTCCAACACAATAAATAGCCGACACCTTGGCTAATTTGTAATAAATTACCCTTATATAGGGGGATGGTGCATGTATTGTATAGCCATATGAACATTTAGACTTATACTTACACATACTGGTCGGTCAATAATATGCATTCCCACTAAGGTACCTTCTTCTTTATATTCTATTCATTTATACCGATTTTCAAAGGTGTCGGGCTCACGCATATTTCAAAACTTCACACTAAAGGAAAAATAAATTGTTTTAATTAGTAAGTTTTGGATATTTTGGAAAAAGGGAGATTTTACATTTCGAAATGTTTTGGGACCAGGATA
This sequence comes from Eupeodes latifasciatus, assembly GCA_920104205.1. Classification (NCBI taxonomy): domain Eukaryota; kingdom Metazoa; phylum Arthropoda; class Insecta; order Diptera; family Syrphidae; genus Eupeodes; species Eupeodes latifasciatus. The sequence goes on along the minus strand of OV049924.1, from coordinate 384,680,062 downwards.
AGAAAGTATAGACACGAATAGTTCTAATTTCGTGCTCTATTTTTCAAATAAAATATTGTGTTGTGTGTCTTGTATAGTTCCTGCCATGTGCGGGCAGTGTGGTCAAGCCAAATGACCACTTCACACCCACGCCAACATCACCGCCATGCATTGAATAAAAGGTCGAAACATATGTATCAATTCCCATCATTTTATAATTTCTCTTTTCGTGTCACTGAATCTTAGCGTGAAATCAATTTTCAAAAACGAAATGGTCAAATATGTGTGTGGTGGTTTGATTAGTCCAAAAGGTAAGGCGAACTTAAAAGAAGACTCTTGCCTTTTTTCAAAACTTTTCTTGAGGCGATTTTATCTTCAAAATCCAGTTTATAGCCATCCTAACTATTATATGCGGCTCTATAAAAGGCAAACCCAAAATTGCCCCTTAAGAGTATTTAAAAATCACTATATACTCGTATGCATTTACCTCTCTTATCTTTAAAAAACAAATTCAAAATCAAGTATTTTCTCAATTTAAAAGTATAAGCTCCTTTTTTTTATCTTGCAAACCAACTCCCCAAGCGTAAGAGTGTAAGTATAAGCATCAGCAGAGCAGTCAACTCTTTCCCGCATGATGTCCTGAGAGGAAAGAAAAAAAAGGATTTAACTAACTTTCAAATGGCACTTTACTGCCATTGCCGCACACACAAAACTTGAAAATAATTCTTTTTATGTGCCCATTCTAACAACCCCCAAATGGGCCATTTGCCCGAGCTCACACCCTGGAGCCGGAAGCCGACTTTATAAGACTCGTATACCTAACCTACATTATAATACAACACAACAGTGAAATGAAGGAAGGGAAAATAAAAATCAAGACCGATGACTAACCGTCTGGAAAGAAAATGAGCAAAATTCAAATTTCCCTCACCACCATCGTCGTCTTCGTATCATTCCTGACTCCAAATCCCAACCCACCCCACCCCACTTCACCTCACCCCTTGCCAGCGGCATCGTTTTGTTATGAAAGAAGATTGAAAAAAAAAAAAAATCAAGAAACGGAAAGAAAAGAAAGGATGCACCGCCATCAACATCAACACGCCAATGCCGAAGGGTAAGATGATGTCCTTGATTTCTCTCCATCTCCATCTCCATCAACAGCCATCGCCATCTATACGTATTACGTATATAGTTTTCACACTACACTGACTTAACTTTTATGAGCCGATGAAGTACCAGAGATATCCTTCTTATAGGATATGCGTGCTACGCTACGACTATACGAGTCGTATGATGTTGATGTGTCATTGTCGTCCTTTGTCTGGAGCAGCAATGTCACACAGAGAAAGAGGAAATGTCCTTCGGTGATGTTATTACACCTATTTTCGGTAATCTTATGTAGCGAGAAGACGTTCTCAGACCGAAGAACAACTGATTTGAATAAGGACCTCTTTATTGTTTGTTTATACGCACATTTGATGGCTCTTGCTTATGGTTATTGCGTTTCGTTTTGTTTCCGCTTTAGAATTTCCTTTCCTTATCGAATGCCTTGATCTCTTCTTCTTCTTCTTGATTCTTCTTCTCATGGATTCTAATCCTGATGATGCGGTGTTATCATATTTATCGGGAAAGTGTAAGTAGAGTTTTTGTCCTTGAAGGCGATATTTAGATAGACAGACTGAAAGTACAGTGCCTGCGCTGGTATACGTCTCTTAAAAAGGATATGCTGCATGTGGTTGACTTTTGGGATAATTGTAAATTGTCGCCGACCCCCAGGCCGATAGGTATGATTTGAAACAGAGGTAGAAAATCTAAGAATCTTATAGAATGAACGGACTATCATAAGATCGAGAGCAAGGAAAAGAGACCTCCTCCGGATTTGTGTTGGTTTTGTGATGTCCTTGCAAGTGAATTTGATGTCTTTTATGGCGTCGATTATGTTGTCCTTTTGTGTGGTGCGAGCATCATCTATAGACACCCGTTCTATGATGTTATATACATACATATTTAGTAGAAGAGGGAGAGTGTGTCAAATTGTTTGTAATTGGGTACTTTGTGTTTTGTGATTGCTGTTTTACTATCAAGTGGATTTCTATACGCCACCGTAGTCTTCAATGCCTATAGCGATATATAAAACATTATGCTGTATTGATAAGACCATTATAGATTTTTAGGATGGAATGTCATTAAAATTGAGTGATGGGTCTTATATTTTAGTGTTTGAAGACAACATAGAACGTAGATAGATTTACTTAGAAAAGGCTTGAAATTTCTTTGTTAATATCTAGATAAAGGTGGAACGATTATTTTCAAAGTTCCCTAGCATATGATTTTTGTACTTTGTATACTTTTTCAATATGAGAAAAAGTCCGGGCTAAATTTATGAACTTTTACTTTTGGGGGACATTTGTGAGTGTTTTTGGTGCAGCGTTAAATAATTGAGGAACAAAATAACAACACGGTATCAAGTAAAAATATGTTTCTATACAAAGTTTCTAAACTAGTATACTCTTTTTGGACACCTAAAAAGAGTTAAGTTATGAAAAAGGCGCATAATATACAAAATTATTTAATTTTATGCAAATTAGGTTGGAAGTAAAAGTACAATGTAAGTGCGGCAATTATTAAAAAAAATAATTCTTTCAATTATACATTGGGACATTAAGCTGTTTTGAAACTTCGCTCCCATCTTTGAGAACATAGAAGAAAGTTATCAGAAAATTATTGTTTTTGCACATTCACGATTTCGAAGAAAGATAACAATTTTTGAATTAATCTAAAGGAAGTTTAACTGACTTAAAACCTTTCTTCTAAATTTTTGTTGCGTGTCATGAGTGCAGAAACCCCTGGTTTGACGACGAATGCTGGCGAGCACACGCAGCGAAACAACAGGCATACAAAACGGCGCTGCACAGGAGGACCGGAGCTGCTCGCGATCGCGTGCTCTATGAGCAGAAGAGGAGAGAGGAATACCGGCTTCTTAGATGGAAAAAAAGAGAGCGCGATTGAGGAGATAGAAGGATGTCACAACAGGAATGAGGTTCGTAAATTTTATCAAAAGGTAAAAAAAAACTCCCAAGGGTACCAGCCACGAAACGAAGCCTGTAAGGACGATCAGGGGAACATCGTAGTAGAACCGCAGTCTATGTTGAGAATATGGAAAGACCACTTCTTCAAATTATATAACTGTGATGACGAACCGAATTCCGCTGTAAGGGAGATATAACCACTCTACCTAGGCGACGCAGATCAACAATTCCGCCTACCCGACTTCGACGAAGTGAAGATAGCTATATCTTAATTAAAGTCAAACAAAGCTGCTGGGGCTGACGGCATAGCTGCCGAACTATTTAATTCAGCAGGTGATGACTTGGTAGGGAGCATGCACCAACTCATCTGCAAAATATGGTCGGAAGAAAGCATGCTCGATGAGTGGAACCTCAGCATAGTTTGCCCGATACATAAAAAAGGAGACCCTTTAAATTGCGCCTACAGAGGGATCAGTCTCCTTAACATTGCATATAAGATCCTTTCTGCCGTACATACTATGTGAACGTCTGAAGCCGTTCGTCAACAACCTGATAGGTCCTTATCAGTGTGGCTTCAGACCAGGAAAGTCCACTATCGACCAAATATTCACACTACGGCAGATCTTGGAAAAAACCCAGGAACTTCAAATCGATACCCACCATCTCTTCATCGATTTTAAAGCCGCGTATGACAGCATCTATAGGGAAGAGCTCTACAGAGCAATGTCTAGTTTTGGCATCCCTGTCAAACTTATCCGTTTGTGCAGAATGACGATTGAGAATGCACGCTGCTCTATCAAGGTCGGAAAAGATCTCACCGATGCATTTGATGGCAAAAAAGGTTTTAGACAAGGCGATGCACTGTCATGCGACTTCTTCAACATCGTTCTGGAAAGAATTGTGCAAAACTCAACCGTCAACACTAGAGGCACAATCTTCCAAAGGTCCATCCAATTACTCGGATAGGCAGATGATATTGACATAATTGGAAAATCAAAAGGTGATGTCAGTGGAGCGTTTTTGAGCATTGCGACGGAAGCGAAGAAGATGGGTTTAGTGGTCAATGAGGGCAAGACCAAGTATATGCAGTCATCGAAAAAAGACATTAAACAACGACGCCTTGGACAAAACGTCATCATGGACAGCTATAATTTTGAGGTAGTTAAGGACTTTGTCTACCTACGGACCGCTATTAACACAGACAACGACTCTTGCAAATCGCTGCTTCTTTGGACTAAGAAGGCAATTGAGAAGTAAACTCCTCTCTCGAGCATCTAAAATCAGCATCTATAAAACACTCATCATCCCGGTTCTCATTTATGGCGCTGAGGCCTGGACCCTGTCAAAGAAAGATGAGGGCGTCTTAGGAATTAGGATGCTTCGAGAGAAAAATTCTTCGGGTGATTTTTGGTCCCGTACGCATAGAAGGAGAATATGGAGGAGAAGATAGACGAACTTTACGGGTGGTACAGCGACACACTGACCTGGTTAACAGAATTAAAGTCCAACGGCTTAGATGGCTAGGTCATGTATAGCGAATGGACATCAATGCTCCAGCCCGGAAGGTCTTCGAATCTAATCCCGAGGGACGGCGCGGCGGCGCAGTAGAGGAAGACCGCGACTCAAGTGGCGCACGCACGTGGGTGAAGACCTCAACCAACTGGGCGTGCGAAACTGGAGACAGCTAGCTAGAGACCTAGCTGGCTTAAAAATTATATAAATCTTCTATTGAGGATTAATTCCTTTATTTGAACGATTTTACACATCAACACCTTTAAAATCTTTGGAAAGTAGGCTATAGTGAGAAGGTTAATATCTGAGGTTGAAACTAATTTCTCGAATAAGGTTTTAAAAGTTTTTAACTGCCGGCCATTTTGTCAGCTGCCAAGTTCAAGTTTTAATTTGGTTTGGCATTTAAAGAATTGAGTCAACAGTATCATGTCGCAAGTTGTTGATGCAGTAAATTTGTTGGCCTCAACTTTCATAAGCAAATTTTGTTTCGCAATGAAACTCACTTTTTGTATTTTGAGTGGTGGTAATCTTTGCTACTATGCGACACCGTTACATTCTTAAAAACTGACAGTCTGATGTATTTATAGGTTAGTGGAATAATTGGTTCGTTCTTCTTTAAAAATAAAATGCACGACTGGGTCGCACGAACTTGCTCCTGTATGCAAAGAGTCTGTTTAAAAATGTACCTATATAAGATTTAAAAATATACCTGTTAAATAAATTTGTCTTCAAAGATATAAATGCCATTTGATTTGTCAAAAAAACGGCGCGATTCATCCCAAGACACAACTCATACTAGGACAACTCATCCCGGAAATGAAAAATACTTGTAAGCATACTTAACGAAAACAATTGTTTGTGTATTCAACTAGTTCGTTCAAAGCTTTTTCCTTTGGATAGCCTTATTTTAATTTTATATTGGAAGAACCAGGATGGAAAATAAATTATCTGAAGATAAGAAAGAGGAAAAACATGTATGTTTAAATTGTAAAGCGATCGCCTATTGGGTGTCTAAAACGAATATGGAATAGTTCATTGGCGTGCTCAGCTTTATGTAAAGACATTGTGAGATGGGAGGGGGTTACATTACAGTTAAAATAATTGAAAAAAAATTATTTTAAGATTCAAAATTTTACCTGAAAAATAAGTTTGTCTTCAAAAATTTAAATGCCATTTTATAAATCAGAAAACCCTTGATTTTTCAAATTTTTTTTTTGAAAATCGTTAGAGCGGTTTTTTTTTAATTAATTTTTTATATATAAAATTTTTCAATTTTGTTCGAAAAATATTTTTGGTATGCAGTTGTTTAGTGATTGTAAATATACGCTCTACATTTGAATTTCGTAAAAAAATGTTGACCCGTTTTTGAGATATAGAATTTTGAAAAAAAAATTCAATATTTTTTTAAAAATCCAAAAAATAAAAAATTGCACTTTTGATAATCAAATATTGTTAAGGCAATATAAGAGCTTATTCAAAAAAAAATTATTGAAATCGGTTCATAAGTTGCTGAGAAAATTAAAAAACAAAAAAACGGTTCTATGAGTGGTGCCTTTCCTGAGCAATACAAAAATATGTTTTTCTTATTAAAAGAAGCCAAGTTAAAAAATAAAATTTTAGAGAAAATTTAAAAAAAATCTATCGGTTTGTTTTTGAGAACATTCGAATTTTCGTTTTTTGACCAAAAAAATTATACGGGGGCCACTGTTAGTTTTGATCTTAAAAAAAAATGAAAAAAACGCCTAACGCGAATCTGCTCAAAACCTTAACTTCCAAGTTTGAACTCAATCGACCCAATGGTTTAGGCTGTAGGAGCGTGGACAGACAGACAAAACAGACCGGACGGAATCGCGGGACCCACTTTTTTCGACTTCTCTACCATCGTAATATCATGTTTGATTAAAATCTCGAGTTCGAAATTTTGCACGAATGCAAAACTTGCCATATATGTAGTTCCTATATGTCGCAAGTAAAAAATGATGAACCAAACGTTACAGTCAATGGTGAGGCACAATTACAGACTTTTTCATTCATAAATTAAACAACCATGATATGCAGAAGCTGCGGTTTCCACAAGACTTCGCAACATAATATCGTACAGCTTGTGCCACAATTGATTAGGAAATATTTGGTTACCGCATGGCATCAAGTAGAAGTAACAGATTCATGAATTTTCCTTCAGGATCTTAAGATCATTATTTTCTTGGAAAATATGTGAAGTATAGCTAGTCTATGCCGATACTCCCGAAACGTTTGACCTTTTGGAGGACAAGATTTGCAAGGCGATATTCAGCTACAAATATTGGAAATAGTCGAATAGAATCTCCAGTTTAAACTGCACCCAGGCAAGCCGTGGCGATCGTATGCCATCTTTGTACTAAAGTTTTCTTAGGGTTCATTCTGAGGTGAAAACACAAATAACATTATTAAATTTGTACATCTTCAAATCCAATAAGATAGCAAAAATATTGACTGGGGAGCCGAGTTCGATCATAAGTCGAAATAAAAGATTTTTAGAGAGATGTCTGTGCGTGCGTGTGTACGTACGTTCGTAAGTCTGTACGTCCGTACTTTAGCGACGTTTTTTCGTCGTATAGCAGTTTAAAAAAAGGTGACGATTTTGGTTAACCCAAAATATCTCACGAATCAATAACGCTATAGACTTGAATTAAATTTTATATTATACTAGCGGCCCGGTACGTGCTTCGCTACGTATAAGGCATAGTAATAAAAAAATGATTATTAAGTTTATTTATTCAAACAAAAAAATATATTAAATTGCTAGCTATTTAAAAGTCCAAATGTGGATCATTTAATGATATAAATATATTATTGTTTATATTATATTTATCAGCAAAGAGTTAAAACTAAAAAATATGGGTTAGTCTAAAACAGTTGGGGGTACCGACTCTGGAACAGGCAACATAAAGTTGGCCATGGATATTGTAATCTTTTGAATTCAAATGGCATTTCAGTTGGAATCATAGGGATACGCGGTATCAAACACACTTCTCCTTTTGATTTACCAGTTAAGATTGTAGATTCAATCAAATTTGGCAATAACTTTTTCACTGCCAATCTGGTGCCATTACACAGTTTTGGTGGATTAATATTTCGCAATAATATAATCAAAGAACCAATTTTCAGATTCAAGCAATGCGGTGGTATACCAGCCGGTTCCATCGAATTTAAAAATTCAATTGGATAATTCATTGCCTCATCTTGATTAATAACACTGTTAATTGCGATTTATATGTCGTGACTACACCTGGCAGTTTCGCTTGAATTTGAAAATTAATAGCATTGATATGAATGTTCTTCGGTGCTAAAATGGCGCGTTCTCTCAACCAATCATGATTTCTGTAATTCTGAAGAATATTCGGAAAAACACATTCAATCAACTCATCTATAGATTGCGCAATTGTACAAAAATTGTTCGGTAAAGTGATCAATCCGTTGGTACTGTCAATTGCCATCAACAATTTCTAACAATTGGTTTGAAAACTCATGGGCAGTTGCATCATTATGTAGGTGAATACGCATATTAATGTTCAGTGTCAATTTTCGTACACATCTCCAAGGAACTGATGACTTCAAACAGGCGTTTATTACATCAGCAGGAGTTGATCGAGACATGACAGGCAATGTTTGACGAAAGCCCGCTGACAGCAATATCAGAGCATCACCAAAAAGCTGTTGATTACCGCGTTAATATTGCATTGTTCGATTAAATGCTTCTATTGATTTTTTATTCGCCTTTGTGCACTCATCCCATAAAATAATTAACGTTAATCGCAGAACTTTTGCCATAGCAGAATTTCTAGAAATATTGCAAGTTGGAGTTTCAATCGCCTGTACATTCAATCGCAATTTTAATGCAAAGTGTGCAGTCCGACCACCTTCTAATAATATAGCAGCAATTCCCGAAGATGCAAGTAACAATGCAATTTTCTGTTCCGATCGAATAGTCGCTAAAATCAATCATACAACGAAAGTTTTGCCTGTACCACCAGGTGCATCCAAGAAATATAATCCACCTGCATTATATGAAACGGCTTGCATGATTGTGTCATATAAAGGGTATCCCAAAATTAACGCAAGATTTGAATTAAATAGAAAACGCCGTTTTTAGTCTTTTGATAGTTATATTTTTATTGACTCGTAAAGTACATAGGATAGGGTTATGTATGGAATAACACATCGGACAAATGGCCTCCACGGCTTTGCATGCACATGCGCACTCTTTTGTTGAAATTTTCCATGACCATTCTGCATAAATGTGGCTGAATTTCGTTGATGCAGCGTTGAATCTCCTCCTTTAATGCACGGGTGGTTGTGGGCTTGTTGACAAAAACTTGTGATTTCAAATAACCCCATAAAAAGAAGTCTAATGGTGTTAAATCACACGCTCTAGGAGGCCAATTTTGATCACCGCAACGAGAGAGTACACGACCTGGAAATGTCTCATGCAGTAATTGAATTGTTTCACGGGCTGTATGACATGTGGCACCGTCTTATTGAAACCACATATTGGACACATCAATATCATCCAATTTTGGCAGAAAGAACTGTGTAATCATGTCGCGATATCGAGCACCAGTAACAGTCACTGCTTGACCAGCATCATTTTCAAAAAAATATGGCCCAATTATGCCTCCAGCCCAAAATCCACACCATACAGTCACGCCTTGTGGATGCATTTGTTTTTCGACAATCACATGTGGGTTCTCCGAACCCCAAATGCGGCAATTTTGTCGATTGACAAAGCCATCAAGATGAAAATGTGCTTCATCGCTTAGGATGATTTTGCTCGAAAAATCAGGGTCCATTTGTTGATGTTCAATAATCCATTTAACGAACTTTCTTCTCTGTCCATGGTCATTAGGCTTCAATTGTTGTGTTAATTGAATTTTGTAAGCATGAAGACACAGATCTTTGGTGAGTATACGCTGTAGAGAGGTTCTTGAAATTTGCAATTCTTGTCCACGACGTCGAATTGAGGTTCCTGCTTCGACATTCACATTTGAACGGCTTGTTTTTGGACGACCAGTGTGTTTGGCGTCTCCAACGGATCCAGTCTCCATGAATTTTTCAATTAATCTCTTCACAGTTGACGAAGTTAAAACACTATTCCGACCATATTTTGTATGAAATTTTCGAACTGCAGCCGCCAAGCTTTCACTATTTTTGAAATATTCTTTAATAATGAAGACACGTTGTTCTCTCGTGTAACGCTCCATTTTTAATAACCCTATACTGTTAGCTGTCAAATTGCTTTTTTTTCAGGGTTGCCAACACTTCACTGCACAAATGGGATTTTGGGACACCCTTTACATGTTTTTGTTAAATATTCAATTTGGGGCTATTCAATCAAGAGAAATTTTGAACAATTGAACTAATACGTTATGCTGATGGAAAAACCTTTGTAGCTCACGAATAATTTCTCGTCTTGTATTTGAAACAATTGCACAACGTTGATCCAATTCATGATTTTCATCACCAATAAAATAAATTTGCAAAAATTGATGATCAGCGTCGGGGTATGGCAATAACGAACCAAATTTTCCAAAAAACACACTTTAATCTTCACTACTTCTGATTGTTGCTTCTTATAAAAGTATTAAACCATTTAAACCAGCTTTAAAAGATATGTTGTTTTAGAAGGGGGTGTAACAGCTTTTCTTACCGCTAAAAACAAAAATTATATCAGATATGTTAAATTATACTTATCTAAAGGTTTTTCATAGTCAAAGCTCAAATCCAACTTTAAAATGAATAAAATTCGTTATAGTTTTTTAAACCTATATTTCTATAGCCATAATATAAGAAGTTTTCAAAACGTCATAATAGTATACAAACAAATCTCATAACTAATAAGAATTTCCAAACATTAAGTAAGATACTAAAATTACTTGAACTGTAACTAAAGGATGAAACTTTGTGCTTTGCGAAATCATATAAATATTTTGTTAAGGACTATGTTGAATTTTACCTTAACCTTAAAAACACTTCATTATATTTTTTTGTTTATATTTTTAATGACGTATAATATCTAAAACCTAACCCAGTTGTAAGGTGAGATTCTAATTCAGGACAACAAAATCCCTTGTTTGTTTTGCAATGCAGAAAAAAGTCTTAAATTTGTTGCCAATAATTTAGAACACTCCCTACACATAGAGTAGAAGAGAGCCCAGTTAGTTCACTCGCTATATTAAATGTAAATATATTTAAATTCAATATGTGTTAAAAATATATAATATGTAATACAATGTCATAAGTATTACTAACGTAGCGAGATACTCTTAGTTTTTATTTATTAATCTACAAGTCTATAATCATTTTACGCAATATCTCATAACATTTTACGATGTAAAAAAGAATGTGGAAAAGCAAACCTACCCGAAAATTATAGAGGAATTTCTTTTCTATACTTATTCTTTTCTATTCTTAAAATCGATCGAAAACATATATTTTCTAAGGTTATTTCAAGTCGGTTCTTGGTATGGTTTTTCAACAATGTTCCATATCTTTCCATTAACAAGTATTTCTAGAAACTCAATCAAAAAAAAGAACAAATATACGATTGATAAATGGACTTCAAAGCAGCAATCAACAAGACAAATGGAGAAGCTTTGATGCACAAGCTCTCAACGGTAGGAATCTTTCGAAAATTTTTAATGATGTGTGGACTGGGACGGATTTCTCAGAATGTTTTGAAAAATCGTCAGGTGTTCCCTAAAGCTGCTTTCTAAGTCCATAATTGTTTGCTTTATTTATTGATGATAATTGTGATTTACTCACAGGAATAATACCCTTTGTCGATAAACAAGGGAAAGTCCTATTTAACGCTGCTGACTCAGTATTGCTGGCTGACAACTCTTCTACTTTGCATTTGCAAATATACATGCTGAATACCTTTTGCGGGGAATTTGGGTCAGTCATTAATGCAAATAAGGCTTAGGTGATGATTTTTGAAGCGCGTTAAAAGAAAAGCTGGCCCGAAGAAGATTGGTGACTCAATAATGTTAGTGTTGAAGTTGTTCAAAAATTTAAGTACCTGGGTGTTTTAATCTATTTGGATTCTGGTACAATATCTTTTTACATACCTGAGTTGAAATTTTGGCCCTATTCTGATCCTTAAAAGGATATTTTTTTCTCATTTCCTCCTACATACAAAAAAATGAACCTCATATCGTCCTTAACGATTTTTTATCGTCCTCATTTCATCCTACATGAATCTTTAGGATTGTTCCCGTTTTTCTACGCATATTTTGTGAACCTCATTTCGTCCTAAATGAAGGTTCATCAACATAGAAAATAGATATTGTCCTTTTTTCATACTTGCCTACCTGGTCGTGAACCTGCTTTTTTTTTGTCACAACAGTGACAACAACGAAGATGATAACAATGACAACAATGATGGTGGAAATGACAAGGATGGAGCTAGTGATAGTAAAAATGGTGGTGCAGGGAATTAACTTCACGGGAACTACCTTCACATGGGAACTAACTTCACCACTAGTGGGAATTAATTTCACTTTTTTTTTGTGAAGTTATCTCCCACTAAAGGCGGGAGATAATTTCATCAGAAAATTGTGTGAAGTAACTACCCATCTACGATTGAAATATCTGAAAAAATATCAAGCGTTGAATTGTAAATCAAAACAAAAATATGTAAGTTTTAAGCAATAAAAGCACCTGTGGGTGGCCCGCTTCGCGGGTTCTCAGGATTTTACCTCCCTTTTTCGGGGTCACACCCGCTCACGCAACTCCGTTGCTCCGCTTAGGGTATGTAAAGTCGGTGCAGGGAATTAACTTCACGGGAACTACCTTCACATGGGAACTAACTTCACCACTAGTGGGAATTAATTTCACTTTTTTTTGGTGAAGTTATTTCCCACTGAAGGCGGGAAATAATTTCATCAGAAAATTGTGTGAAGTAACTTCCCACCTACGATTGAAATATCTGAAAAAATATCAAGCGTTGAATTGGTGACGTGAAATAGTACCAAATGAAATAACACCAAATTTCAAATTTGGCCTTATTTCGTTGTTCAAAACGAAATAAAACCAATTTGGCTTTATTTTGATTTATAAAAAGAAATAAGGCCAACAAAATAATGCAAACAACGCCGAATTTTTAAAGTTCACTTTTTTACATACAAAACACGCAAAAATGGTTGATTTATTGTCTTGAATAGCTACTTTTGCTAAAAAGTTTTTTTGAATTGATAGCACGGCGCGGCGTACTAACAGCTAGGTATGTAAGGGGGGGCATGCTGCCCCCCTGCAACCCCCCTGCTTGGGATCACTATAGGATTTGGGGTGGGTGAGAGTTTGGGTATATGCAAAGAACTTTTGCATTTGAGAACTAAAATCAAAGAAATTCCCAACAAAAAAAAAAGCAAGTATGGCTCACAGTTATGAAAGAATCACAACGCATTCGTGTTCGTTGCATATACCCAAACTCGCACCCACCCCAAATCCTATAGTGATCCCAAGCAGGGGGGTTGCAGGGGGGCAGCATGCCCCCCCTTACATACCTAGCTGTTAGTACGCCGTGGTATCAATTCAAAAAAACTTGTTTTAGGCTCCAATTTCAATCGAGCAACAAGTATCTGTCATTTTTCAACTTCAACTTATGTTAACTTCACATGAAAGTGAAATTTATTCCCACAAAAAAGTGAAATTATCTCCCACTAGTGGTGAAGTTAGTTAGGGAAATAACTTCACCAAAAAAAAGTGAAATTAATTCCCACTAGTGGTGAAGTTAGTTCCCATGTGAAGGTAGTTCCCGTGAAGTTAATTCCCTGCACCTGTAAAGTCGCCAGGCAGGCGCCTATATCAGGTGGACCGCTTCGCGGGTTCTCAGGATTTTAACTCCCTTTTTCGGGGTCACACCCGCTCACGCAACTCCGTTGCTCCGCTTAGGGTATGCAAAGTCGCCAGGCAGGCGCCAATATCAACAGCTTTTTTGAATAAAAGCACCTGTGGGTGGCACGCTTCGCGGGATCTCAGGATTTAAACTCCATAAAACAAAGTCTTGTGGTATTGAAGTGCTCCAAGTTTTGTCATTTGGTGATTCTTATTAAGTAGGACATTAGCCCCAACATTTTTATTTGGGGCTTCGGTCTTACTTGGGTGGGACTTAAGGCCCAAATTCAATGTCGGTTTTATGTCCCACCGTAGTGAGACATAAGCCCCAAAAAAAAAGTTGGGCGTTATGTCCCTGGCCCTTATGTCCCTGCTCCGCCCGCCTATGCATTAAAGATTTTCTTAGATTAGCGTATGCGAGAATAAAAATAACATAACATGTTAATTTACTTTAACTGTACTGAAGAGTGAAGTTAGTTCCCACCTTCCGTGTTAAGCAGTTACACATGAAAGTGAAATTCATTCCCACAAAAAAGTGAAATTATCTCCCACCTTCAGTGGGAAATAACTTCACCAAAAAAAGGTTAAATTAATTCTCACTAGTGGTGAAGTTAGTTCCCATGTGAAGGTAGTTCCCGTGAAGTTAATTCCCTGCACCAAAAATGGTAACGATGGTAAAGTCGACGACACCAACGACGAGGACAACTACGACGACGAAGAAGACGATTTCGATGAAGAAGACGATTTCGACGAAGAATTATTACTTTTAAATTATACAGTAATGTTATTAAAAACTTATTAATTAAAATATAAATTATATTATTTTAAAAAAAAAGCTTCCTAATAAATAAAATGAAAGAGAGTGAGAGAGAAAGAGCAAAAGCAAGTAGGAAAAAGAGAGTGAGAGAGAGTATAATAAAGTAGTATCAGAGAAAGAGAAAGAAAGAGAGAGAGTAAATGAACAAAGAAAAAAAGCTATGGTCAAGATTAAAAAGGTTAATTTGGGGCTTTTTGCTGTCGTCCTCATTTCATTCTAAACATCGTATTTTGTCCGATAACTGCCACTATTAGGTTCAAATGAGGAGCAAAAGTTTAACAGTAAGTGATCCTCTTTTCAATCTCTTTGAACCTTAGAGAACCTGAATTTTGCGGATGAAAATAGGGCCAAAATTTCGACTCGGGACACAACCTAAAAGCCAACTATGATTATGTAATAAGAGTGATGAAAAGAAGTCGCAAGTCTATCATGGTGATTTCTTCAAACAAACGACTCTTCATTCAAGGAACGGAATATGAAATAGCGGATTGCCATGAAAATTATGTATTGCTTATCGATTCAAACTTAAATTAATGGCAGGTCATGTTTGCAGAAAAAATGTATGCAAGGACGGATCCAGACTTTTAATCAGAGGGGGGTCATACACTTAGATGAGTTTTTACTCACCGCTTAAAAATGTTCTTCAATGTTTTGTAAAGGAGGCTAACAAAATTTTAATAACATAAAGTGCATCTTAACCTTACGTTTACACATTTCAAGGGCTAAAGTGACAACTTTAGTTATCAAATTATAATAGAACACTGTTGTACAATGTACAGCAATTTATGATGACTCCCTACATATGAAAGCATTCCAAGATTCCAACAGTTTTCTAAATAATGCTATATTTAAGAGCTAAATCACAATAGTTTAGAGGGTTTTTGGTGCATTTCACGCAGAAATGTAAGAAACTGTTGTGAAAAGTAGCTTTTTCCCATTTATATTAATGCGAAGAACGCTACAAAACATAAAAAATCCAGGAAAATGTGAGAGGATCTGATATGAAGAATTGCCGCTATCAGTCTGCTTACTCGTATTTTGCTTAGTCAACAAAACTTAAAAATAGTAGAGAGAAAATTGTTTGGTTCTTGAATTTAGCCATTAGTTTAACAAAAGTGTCACTTTTGCTGTTTTTGGGACATTTATACTATTGAAATTCGTGTTTAAATCTCAGTTCTAGAGCGTTTAAAGCAAATTCACTTCAAAAGTAGATTTATTTAATTTTTTAAGATCTTTTGTATTCAACAGAAAATCAATTTTGAAAGAAATAAAATGCACGGCTGGGTCGCTAGAACTTATTAATTTCTTCCAAAAAGTCTGTTTAAAAATCATTTCAAATTTTAAATTTTGTCTTAAAAATAAAAAAAGAGCACTAAATAAAGTGCTTATAAATATACATTTTACATTTAAATTTCGTTAAAAAATGTTGACCCCTTTCTGAGATATCTAGTTTTGTAAACAAAATTAATATTTTTTTAAAAATAAAAAAAAATACATTTTTGATCATCAAAAATCATCATCAATTTGATCATTTGAACATCGACAAGAATTTGCACAAAAAGAGAAGATTATTGAAATCGGTCCATTAGTTCTTAAGAAAACTTAAAAACAAATAAAAGGTTTTATGAGGGGACTCTTTTGGAGCAATACCAAAATATGTTTTTCTTGTAGAAAGAAGCCAAATTAAGAACACTAAATTTAGAGAAATTTTAAAAAAATCACATATTTTAACCAAACAATTTGTATAGGGACCGCTGTTTCGTAATAACAAAATGAAAAAAACGCCTTACGCTAATCGGCTTAGTTTCAATCAACACAATTGTTTTTAGTGTAGGGGCCAGGAAAGACAGATAGACGGATGGAATCGGGGTATCCACTTTTTTCGACTTCTCTACAGTCGTAATGTCATGTTTGATTAAAAGCTCTAGTTCAAAATTTGCTATATAGGTACATAGCTCCTATATGTCGCAAGTAAAAATCACTTCAATGTTCACTATTTATGTGTGTCAAAAAAATTTAATAATTTGAAGGCAACTTAATATAAAATCGACGATCTTTTATCCAAGGTTTCTTATCAAGAACCTAAATATTTGCTCTTTTTCTTAGAAACAAATTTTATGAAAATAATTTAAAGCATTACTAAAGTTTTTTTCAAATTCTAAATTGAGTAAAAACAAAATTTTGAGTTGTTTTTGACAGCAAACCTCTTTTTGGTGAATGTCGTTAAATTACTAACATATCTTTAAATGAAATCTTTACTTATACAACTTGACTGTATAAGCTTTATGGCTCATATGACACCCCCCCTGGATCGTCCATTGGTCAAAAGTTGTTGAATTTGTGCTGTGTTTTTGGAATAGGGCTGAATATCCGATTCATATTATGTTCTTGGTCCAGTCTTCAATTAAATGTAGTACTTTTCGCAACAAAGTTTAAGGAAGTAAAATACAAATTTAGTTTTCATATACACAAAATAAATAATTCAAAATATAATGGGGGAAGGGAATTACTACGAAAAAACAAACAAATTATCTCCAGGGGGAGTCATGACCCCTACGACCCCCCCCCCCCTGGATCCGCCATTGAATGTATGAAAAGATTAACACTTAGAATCTATCTAGAACAACTTCTACATCGTTCAGAAATACATATAGGAACCTTAATTACTAATTGCCCACAGCATACTTTTTAAGAAACGGTTGTATTTTGTTGAAAGTTACCTTTTGACTTTATGAAATACTAAACGAAGCAATAGGATAATCTATTTTACATAAGTATTGCTAACATGCCATAACTTTTCGCAACAATTTCTAAACCTTAAACCTTTAGTTCAACCAGTTACTGCAGTTCAAAACACCCGCTGTTTGAAATCATATTCTTTAAAATTGAAACAATGTAAAATGTTTGCTTTAAATACGTCAAAAACTCTAAAACATTTTATGTTTCAAATGATCAAAGTTCAAAATTTATTATCGATTAGTTCGTTTTTGTACCTAATAAAAGTTTGCTAGAAAATTGTTAAGCTTAATAATTTTCAAACCTCAAGCTTTAAAATTAATTTTGTGCATTCGATCTTCAACAAAATCTTAAATTTCAACCAAATTTCGACTATGTGTAAATTATTTAAAAATTCTAAATTTCACCTAACCCACCATTCCATTCTTTTTTATTTATTGAATTCAAATCACGGGTCTGTAGAAATACACGTTTCTTTTTCAATAAATCTTTTTATTCTTTTTCTTTTTTCCCATTCGAATCGAAATTCCATTAAAATTGAATTAAATCTTGTCGAAAAACCGCCCATAGAAAAATAATAATATTGAACCCATCTCCCCCGCTTCTCAACAAAAATAAAAAAACAAAGAAAGTTAACAAAATAAAAAACACCGCCCACTGTCATTGAAAGATTTGGGGAAAAATCTGTTTTTCTGTTGTAAAACAATAAACGAGCTTGTTATTTGAATAAACCAATAACGTAACTTGAATATCGAAAATATCCTTTTTATGCTTATGGCAGAATAACAACAAAAACAACAACAACAAAAAATTTAAGAAGAATAAGAAAAATGCTTTTCGTATAGGTATAGCAAAAAACCATATAACAGGTAAAAACCTCTTGAACATCTTCAACGCAATCTTCACACTTTCTTTTAACATTTCAATGAATTTGCCTATAAACTCACCCATGTTTTTCTCGAAGGAAAGGTATAAGGAATATCCTGATGCTGCTTGCTTTACAGAACCCTTATACTTATTTTCCACAAATTGTATATTGTATATATGCATCCCAAAGTTCAACCTCCCCCCAGAAGCCCATTCCATTCAAATTCACATTTTCATTTTCATCTGTGGCGTGCGGCGCTATTTTAAGGACACACCGAGACACCATTATAATAAAGGAATCACCGAGAATCGCATCCTTTTATAGCATCTCCGGGTCTGAGCATTGAGGGAGCACCTTAATGGCATATTGTGGTGATTTCCAAATGGAAAAATGCTGAAAATGTCACTTCAGGGAGTAGTTAGGCTGCGTTCTTGTTCTCGTTCCCGTTCCCGTTTCCATTCAACCTTCTATTTATATAGCTGAGCATCATAGCTTGCCGCGCTATCACTTTTCATTGATGGCGTGTATCCCTTTTTTGGTTGAATGAAAGGAGGAAATGTTAAGGATTTCCCTCCTGTACCCTTTTGTTTTTCGTTCTATTTTTGTTTGCCAATATCATTTTCACTTTTTTTGCAATAAACTGTGGCATTGAAATGGAAATTCAGTAGCTCCTTGAGATCGTCTCAACAAGATGAAGGATTTCATTCAAATATACGACTTATGTGGATGGAGAAGAAATTTCGCAAGTAACAAAGGAAAAGGGGTCGAATTTTTCACGAAATATGATTTCTTATCTAGGACGAACGAATAACGGTAAGGCGAAGGCCAAGGGAATAAATCTTTTCTTGTTCATGCAATTTTCAAAAATAGAAAAAAGAATGGTTTTGAAATTTTGTTGTTAAGAAGAAAGGAAAAATCAAATTCAAAAACTCTTGTCTTGGGAATTCGATGAATGTCTTGTTCTTTTCTTTCCATTTTTGCATCGCTCATACCTTTCAGTTATATATGTACATATATTGCCATCAACACAATATCATATTACAATAAAAATCATTTGTCACTTTTTTATTGCCATGTTGGCAGATTTTCAGAATGATTTCTTTTTGTTTGCACAAATGATTAACTGTTTCAGTTTTATTGTTGATAAAAATTGCATATAGTAAAATAGTATTTTTTAAATAACTTGGAAAGTTTATTGGACATTTTTTTACAATTATAAACGAATTTACCTATTTTGAGTTTCAAGAAAATTGAAGGCAGTTTTTAAACTTTTTAGATAGGAAATTCTGGAAGAACGTTGACGCTGACGCGACGGCGACGGTGCAGTTTTTAATAAAATTTAACACTTAACCACGAAACTATGTCATTCCATTCTTTCACAAAACAGCATTTAAAGAAATTATAGCATTCTCGGGCTTATGTGCATTTTTTTAAAATGGTTTTTTTTACATGTAAAATCCGAGTCAAATTGCATTCCATTTTGAAGGAAATATAGAAAACTCGTAACACGGAGTTTTCCAATCACATGTTTCATTGTTACACATTTGTTTGTATTGTTATACTGGAGGTTTGCCATTAGCAATGGAAAACAATAACAGCCACGGCTACAGTTGACATATCATTTTTATTCCATGACAAATCTTCATTTTTGCGGCTGTATGTCCTCACCTTATGAATTCCGAGTCTTTATGATCTTATGTCACCGCATTGGCAAAGAGTTTATGCCATCCTTAAGACAGTAGAGAGAATAATTGATCTACATGTTAGAGAACTTCTCAATGAAAACAATTTGTGCAACTACCAACACGCTTACCTTAAAGGTAAATCAGTGGAGACTGCTCTGCATGAAGTAGTTTCACATATTGAGAAAAGTCTTAAACATAAAGAATATACCCTGACAGCATTTCTTGATATCGAGGGTGCGTTTAATAACGTTAAAACGGAATCGATCAAGACTGTCTTAGTTGAAGTTGGGGTTGAATCTGTTATTGTCGATTGGATCTTCACCATGTTAAATGGCAGAATTATCAACTCTCAAATAGGAGTTAGCACTATCGAGAAAACAGTTACTAGAGGCACACCACAGGGAGGAGTCATCTCACCCCTGCTCTGGATCCTCGTAGTCAACAAAATTCTCACAAAGTTCAAAGATCAAGGCATTAAAATCGTAGCATATGCAGATGACATAGTGGTTTTGGTATCAGGCAAGTTTCTTACCATCATCATCGAAAACATTATGGAAAATGCATTAAAGGATTTATCTTCTTGGGCAACTAAGAACGGTCTCGGGGTCAACCCCACCAAGACAGAGCTAGTTTTGTTCACGAAGAAAAGGAAACTGGAGGGCTTCAACCCTCCCAAACTAAATGGCATTCCTCTAAAACCTTCTAAGGAAGCTAAATTTCTAGGAGTAATCCTTGACTCCAAGCTTACATGGAAGCGTAATACTGAGGAGAAAATGAAAAAAGCACTATGTGCATTCTACACATGCAAAAAGACCTTCGGTGTACGTTGGGGTATGCGACCGCAAGTCATCCAATGGATGTACACAGCGATTGTCAGACCCATTCTTACCTATGGCTCTATTGTATGGTGGAAGGCGGTGGAAAAATCAAGCTATCTCAAGAACCTGAATAAGGTACAGAGACTAGCCTGTATAGGAATAACAGGGGCTCAAAGATCCACACCACAAGCTGGGTTGGAAATGATCTTGGACCTCCCGGCTCTGGATGAGTTCATAAGGTGTACGGCAGTTAAAACTGCAATTCGTTTAAGAGAACTGAGTTTTTGGAGGCACAGCACTTATGGACACGGGTCAATCTTACAAAGATATGACACAATTCCAGGACTGATGGAGACCACCAATTACATCCCCCTTTACTAGATTTCGATAGGAAATTTTCTATTTTTATACCAGAAAGACAGGGTTGGGATCCTAATTCACTTATAAGTAAACAGGGTATCCCTTTCTACACTGACGGTTCAAAAATGGAATCAGGAACAGGTGCTGGAATGTTTTGCCAATCTCTCAACATCAGAGCGTCATATAAACTCCCAGCTGACTGTAGTGTCTTTCAGGCCGAGATCTTTGCCATAAGAAAAGCAGCTGAATTGGCACATCACGAAATGCTAAGCTCTTCGGAGATTACTTTTTTTCGTGGACAGCCAGGCTGCTATCAAAGCCTTAGCCAGTGAGAGCATAAGATCAAAAGCAGTTGTAAACTGTAGGAAGGAATTAAATAAAATCTGCCACACTAACCAGGTAAAGCTCTGCTGGGTTTCTGGACATAGCAATATAGAAGGGAATGATATAGTAGATGAACTAGCCAGGAAAGGGTCAGAAGCAGACACAAGTAGTAGCGACCATTCAGTTAGGGGACCACTCGTCCCGATTGGGGTAATCAAGAGGAAGATAGACCTTAAACTAAAAGAGGAAATCAATATCTCCTGAAAATCCAGGGATGATTGTACAATCTCTAGAAGTTTATGGCCCAACACAAATGAAAAAGAAACTCGGTATATTCTATCGCTGAGTAAAAAGAACATTAAAATCTTGATAGGTGTACTAACAGGTCATTGCGCCATTGGCACAATGGCTAACAGGATAGGGGCATTTGCAACCGATTTTTGTAGGAGCTGTCAGGATGAGGAGGAAATGGAAACCATTAAACACCTGCTCTGCGACTGTCCAAACCTCCAAACCAGCCGACTCCGTCATTTCAGAAACAGGTTTGTTGGAGAACTGGATGACCTAGCACAGGTCTCAATGGCAAGCATGAGGAAATTTATAGATAGCACAGGCTGGTTCGTTAACGAGCCAGTCTACGCTAATCGACAGAATTGAGGAGCATCGATGCTAAATTTTTACTTACAGGGGATCACAATGGACCAGTAGGCCCCCGTGTACGCAACAGCTTCATGCTGTGCACACCCCTTATTACCTAACCTAACCTAACCTTATGCCATCTTGGAGAAAAAAACCACACCGCCAACCACATGAACTGAACCAAACCGGAGCACGTTGTTGAGGACAAAGAAGCTTTCAACCCATTTATCTGGAATTCCCGAATCCAAAATGAGTCAATTAAGCTTAGTTATATTAACCCCATGAAAATCCCAATCATTTTGATAATTTTCAAGGAGCAAAAAACTACGCGTCAGCAATAATCTCAGTTTTTCTGAATCGAGCCAAACCTTATTTATTGGTAATAAAGTTTTATAGTTCTCATTTTCGATAGTATTCATAAGTGTTAAAAGATTAATGTTTGTTTATAAAGCAACTAAATTTAGGATCAAGTATTATGGGATCAATTGGAAATAAGCACAACACATTTTAAAGTTTCCATTTTATAATAAGAGCACAATCAAGGATATTTTTGATACTCTTAGGTATTATGTTAAGGCACAGAGTAAGCAATAGGAAAGGTCAGAGAGGGTTTGAAAGAAGGTTTTGATGTACATTGGTTTTGAACTCCTGAACATTGCTATGACTGGGAAACACAAAGTGTTCGCAGTCATAGCAAAGTGTGAATTCGACAAAAGAATGGTGGAGAATCGCAAAAGAAAAACGTGGAAATTCAACGAACATTGGAATACAAATCACGGCTAACGAGTTCATGGAACATTCCAATGGCACACTGAATTCAGTTTCGTTAAGTATTACGTTACCTATAACAGTTTTCAAAACCATTCATATTCCAATGCTTGATCGTCAAATAGAACTATCTGAAGTGTCCTCAGCAATAGAAACAACAAAAGAAAACAAAGCACCCGGTATAGATGGTATTCCGAATGAGTTCTACAAAAACGCAAGCATTTCATTTGTTAAAGAGATACACACTCTACTAAGAGATATCTATGAAACAGGAAATATACCTTCTTCCTTCAGAAAGTCAATAATTTTTTCCTCTATACAAAAAGGGTGATGCCAGTATCGGTTCCAACTATCGTGGGCTCTTCTTTCTGGACACGCTTTACAAAATATTTACAACAATTCTGCTTAGGAGGCTCACTCTCTGGATTGAAGAGTACAACATACTTGACGAATACCAGGCTGCATACAGAAAACAATATAGTACAGTTAACCAAGTCTACAACCTTTCTTGTATCATCCAACTTCAGCTGAGCCAGAAGAAAAAGCTTTACGCTTTCTTCGTAGATTTGTCAGCAGCGTTCGACAACATTAACAGAGAAGCTTTGTTTTACAAATTACCAAAGATGGGCGTCTTTACAAAACTGGTGTCTATTATACGTTTATTGTACAAAAATACGACTGCTACAGTTTGGGATGGAACTAGTACGTCTAGCTTCTTCCAGACATCCAAAGGAGTCAAACAAGATGCGTACTGAGTGCCTTTCTATTTGTACTATTCCTAAACGATCTACACTTAGAACTTCCAACTGACCTCACTGTGAATGGTATGCAAATAAATGTTTTGTTATACGCGGACGACATAGTTCTTCTTTCTGACAGACCTAGTACCCTACAATCGATCATCGATAGCTTCAGCAGATATTGCAATAATTGGAACCTTGCTGTCAACTTAGAAAAGTCTGAAATAGTAATTTTAAGGAACGGTGGTAGAAGATCAGCAGCTCAAAAATGGTATTTCAACAATGGTGAGATAAAGATAACTAATCCATACAAATATCTTGGCGTTTAGTTCTCTTACAACATGTTCAGGTCATATCACTTAACAAAAAGACTTACATCATCGAAAAACTCAATCAACTCGACATGGTCGAAATTTGTAAAGAACAAGTTTGTTACTCACTCTGCGAAATATAAAGTGCACGATGCAGCAACAAAGCCAATAATGCACTACTGTGCGCAAGTGTGGGGATACAAGGAACATATTCAAACTGAAAAACTACAACGTTTCTTCGTCAAAAGATGCTTTGGTCTGCCTGATAATACGCCTAACTATGCAATACACACCGAAACTGGTCTTCCAAAGGCTTTCCTAAGTAAACTCCAGTTTCAGAATGGAATCAAATGCACAAATTGCTGCAGACAAAGCTAGTAGAAAAGCATTGGGGCTATTTTAACAGCAATGCAATGCAGTCACAGTTTCACGACGAAATATTGCAATCTTTTTTATGCGGAAGTCCCGAATTACTTTGAAGATAATAATGCCCGTGACATGATCAGCTTAATCTTCAAAGCAAGGTGCGGTCTTTTGAACTTAAATGCTAAAGCTTTTCGCAACGACTCTGTTGGCCTATGCACTCTATGCAATCAGGATGCGACAGAAAATACTTATCACTTCATTGGCGTGTGCCCTATCTTTAGAGGATACCGACAAAATATCTTGGAAATGTAACTTTAGATCGGCCAACATTCCTAAACATTTTAAATGGATCTTGCTACCTAAAACTCTACAATTTTTTAAAAGACTCGCTTAAATATCGTAGTTTAATAATAAACGAATTTTGTTAAAACTTGCTAAGCTTTGCTTTAATTTAATTTAATTAACTATTTTTTTTTTTTAACCTGACATACGACTTAAAAACAAGTTATTGTCATACTTAATTTTGAATACCACCATACTAATGTTTTTGTTAAATTTTTTAATGGAAATAAAATTCTATTATCTATCTATCTATCTATCTATCTATCTATCTATCTATCTATCTATCTATCTATCTATCTATCTATCTATCTATCTATCTATCTATCTATCTATCTATCTATCTATCTATCTATCTATCTATCTATCTATCTATCTATCTATCTATCTATCTATCTATCTATCTATCTATCTATCTATCTATCTATCTATCTATCTATCTATCTATCTATCTATCTATCTATCTATCTATCTATCTATCTATCTATCTATCTATCTATCTATCTATCTATCTATCTATCTATCTATCTATCTATCTATCTATCTATCTATCTATCTATCTATCTATCTATCTATCTATCTATCTATCTATCTATCTATCTATCTATCTATCTATCTATCTATCTATCTATCTATCTATCTATCTATCTATCTATCTATCTATCTATCTATCTATCTATCTATCTATCTATCACAAAGTGTGGTTAAACCCAGAGATGGGAGTTAAACTTAAGCTTTGGAAGTCTTATAGATTAAAGCCAGATCAAAGGTGGCGAAAAACTTCTTGAATCGCTTTAGGAAACCCAAACATTTTGCAGCATTTTTAACGACATCGCGTATGTGATTCTTTGACAAGAGGTGGTTGGAAATACACAAGGTCTCCAGTTTCCTTGATAAAAGTGCCACTCATGGATAGCAGCAACGGTGGAAAATTATGTTTAACGACAGCAAGCAGTATTGAGTTTGCGACGAATTTAATTCAACTAGATTTTTGATTCTCCATTTAAAAATACTGTCTATATCAGAATTGTATGAGCTTTTCATTCATTGATGTTGAAAGTCCACATTCGAAAAGCAAAGTTGTGAACCTAAACACAAATATGAAAAGCTAAGGGTACTATCGTCAGCGAAACAGGTAAGTGGATTAGAAGTTCCAGGCGACAGGAGATCTTTAAAAAAAATGAGATAAAGTATCGGAAACATAACAGACAATAACAGGCATAACAGCCCTTTGGCACATCTCCATTTATTTTGTATAGGTATATATATATTTTGTTAAAGACTATATGTCTTAAAAGACCGCATTATGTTATTTTTCTTTGCATTTCTAAAGAAAATAATTGGTTTTAACCAATCGGTCAGTATTTTGTGTTTTTTAGACTTGAAGTCATCCAATACTACTTGTATTAACCGGTCCGAATGGTGATTCCTAGTCCAATCAAGGAGTGATACGTAAAAACAGAATTCACGCATTTTTGATAAAGGGTCCTAAAGCTAAACTCTATTAAATTATTTTTAAATATTAAATGCAATAATTTTTCTCTTTGGTTTCTCAAAAACGATGTAAAGATTTGTTTCACTGTTCGGTTTGATAAATCATCAGGACCTATCGGCACTAAAGCCGTACTAGTAGTAGTTAAGAAGCCTTCGGACTTTGATTTATTTCTTGAGCTGATAGTTAATCAGCCTTTTCACGACCTTAGAAAGAAAAGACGTAAGTGCGACTGGTCAATAATTAAGAGAGAGATCCGACTTTTTTGGGTATAGGCTGGACAATAGAACGATAGCGGAGATGCCATCTGATCAAGCGGATAAAAAAAGGGAACTGATTAAAAACAAATTAAATATTGTGTTCAATATGCAATAACAAATATAATATGCATAAATAAATTCAAGCAGTAAATGTTTAATTATTTACTATACTTTGCAAATTCATATTTGTGTTTTTTGGAGTTTTCCATTCATTTCTTTAATTTCTGTACAAGTAAAGTGGAGTAAAATTACGTTACCTACGACAATTTTTAAAAATATTGAAACTATCAATAGTCGTGACGCTATAGTTTTTTTTTTACTAACGATAATTTATCAATGTTTAACCAACACTAGCACCCGGCGGCCGGCGGCGGTTTCAATTCTCTATACATCACTCACTTGATAGAAAAGCTCAAATACTTTAACTAGTGTGTCTATTGTCAACTGTTTCTGCAAAATGTTAAACAATTTTTTATTGAATTTTAACAAAATCAGTGCGTTTTTGAATTAAATTGGTGTTAATTTTTTAGTTTTAACTTTTCAAATGACATATGC
Source organism: Eupeodes latifasciatus (assembly GCA_920104205.1). Classification (NCBI taxonomy): domain Eukaryota; kingdom Metazoa; phylum Arthropoda; class Insecta; order Diptera; family Syrphidae; genus Eupeodes; species Eupeodes latifasciatus. The sequence continues at coordinate 384,653,590 of OV049924.1, read as the reverse complement.
AGTGTTTTCCAACAGGAACAGGTTTATTTCGATAGTTCTTGGCGGCGAACAGAAAGTAAAAGAATATATTTCTTTTACTTTCTGTCAAAATATCTTTAGTTACTAAAGACAAATCATCATGGCCAAGGGCGGATCCAGACTTTGAATCAGGGGGGGGGGTCACACACTTAGATGAGTTTTGACTTACCGCTTAAAAATGTTCTTTAATGTTTTGTAAAGAAGGCTAACATAATTTAAATAACATAATGTGTATCTTAAAATTACATTTTCAGACTTCAATTGCTAAAGTGGCAACTTTAGTTATCAAATTATTTTAGAACACTGTTGTCCACTAAGGTATAATCTAACTATTTAATTTGGATGACTCCCTACATATGAAAGCATTCCAAGATTCCAAGAGGGTTTTTGGTGTATTTCACGCAGAAATGTAAGAAATTGTTTTGAAACGTAGCTTTTTTCGAAAAATAAAATATACTTTTCTGGTTTCCATTTCTATTAATGCGAAGAACGCTACAAAAATTCAAGAGAGACGATCTGATATAAAGAACTGTCGGGCTTGTTTTGGCGTAGTTTTTTCGGACTCAATTTTCGGGAGTCTATTATTACTATCGCTATCAGTCTGCTTACTCGTATTTTGACCTTAAAGGAGTCAACAAAACTTAAAAATAATAGAGAGAAAAATGCTTGGTTCTTGAATTTGAGGAAATAGGTGTATTTAAGTACATAATTTCTCCAAATAATTAAATTAAAACAAATTAAGCTAAAGAAATAAGTTGGGAAGAAACTTTTGTGTGGCACTCACAAGTTTCAGAATCTCTTTTCACTTCTCAAGAGATTCTCAAGAGATTCAAAGCTTGTATATAAATAGATATGACCCGTTTATTATGTTTTTCAATTAGCCATTAGTTTAACAAAAGTATCACTTTTGCTGTTTTTGGGACATTTATATTATTGAAATTCGTTTTTAAATCTCATATCTTCCAAAAAGTCTGTTTAAAAATATTTCCTATATTTTAAGATTTATAAATGTAACTAATTTTTTTTTCGAAAATCATTTTAAATTTTGTCTTAAAAATACTTTTTGGTAAGCACTAAATAAAGTGCTTCTAGATATACATTTTATATTTAAATTTCGTTATCGAGTTTTGTAAACAAAAATTACATTTTTGATCATAAAAAATCATCATCAATTTGATCATTTGATCATCTACAAGAGCTGGCACAGAAAAAGAAGATTATTGAAATCTGTCCATTGGTTCTTGAGAAACTTTAAAAAAAAAAATGAAGGTTTTATGAGGTGTACCCTTCTGGAGCAATACTAAAATATGTTTTTCTTGTAAAAAGAAGCCAAATTAAGAATACAAAATTTAGAGAAAGTTTAAAAAAACACATATTTTTAAATTCGATATCTTATTCAAGGCTTCTTCTTAGAAACCTGAATATTTGCTCTTTATCTTAGAAACAAATTTTATGAAAATAATTTAAAGCATGATAAATGATGATAAACAAAGTTTTTTCAAATTCTTAATTGAGTGAAAACACAAATTTGAGTTGTTTTTGACAGCAAACCGCTTTTTGGTGAATGTCGTTAAATTACAAACAAATCTTTAAATGAAATCTTTACTTATACAACTTGACTCTATAAGCTTTATGGCTCATATGACCCCGCCCCCCCTGGATAGTCCCTTGGTCAAAAGTTGATGAATTTGTGCTGTATTTTTGATGACTGCTCAGCCGGTCCCGATGGTATTCCCGATAGTATTAAAAAAGTGTAGTAATGCTTTAGTTGAACCCCTTACGTTCTTATTCAAACTTTCTCTAAAAACAGGCAAATTTCCCAGTTAATGGAAGAAGTCATTTCTTACACCAATTTTCAAGAAAGGTAACAATCCGGATATAACAAACTACAGGCCCAAAGCTTTCTTGCATACCTAAATTGTTTGAACAAGTTGTTTGTGAAAGTTTAGCATTTTTTAGTAAAAATCTCATTTGCGAACAGCAACATGGTTTTGTGAAAAAAACCTCACATTCTCAAACATATGTTCAAACGTTTAGAACAAGGTCATGAAGTTGACTGTATATACACTGACTTTTCCAAAGCTTTTAACCAACTTAGCCACGGAATTATTTTATTTAAACTTAAAGCTCTTGGTTTTCCACCATTTTCCTTAGCTTGGATCAAATCATACCTTGAAAACAGATCCTATGAGGTAAAATTTAGAAATTGTGATTCTGAACCTTTTGTTGCTCAATCTGGTGTTCCCCAGGGAAGCCATCTTGGCCCTTTTCTATTCATCCTGTCTATAAACGACGTATCGTCATGTCTACGCTCAAGTGATGCTCTTATTTTTGGTGATGACATGAAAATTTTAAAGATAATAAAGTCCACCCAAGATCGCATCCTTTTAGAAGCCGACATTGATAGTTTCACATTTTGGTGTGGCAAAAATAGCCTTACCCTCAACCCTTTTAAATGCCAGACGATAACTTTTACTAAAAAACGAATCGGTAGTGTATTTGATTATTGTATATCAAAGCAAAAACTCGGTCGCGTCTACACATTTAAATATTTATGTGTTCATTTCTGTGCCAACTTAGAATTTTAACATCACATTCATTTTATTGTTAATAAAGCAAGTTCTATGCTTGGTTTTATAAAACGCTGGGCAAAGGAGTTCAATGATCCATATGTTACTCTTTCTTTGTATAATTGCCATGTTCGTCCTCATCTTGAATATGCTTCGCAGGTATGGACTCCCTATTACGAAATTCATAGAAAACGTATCGAATCAATTCAACATAACTTCATTCGCTTTGCCCTAAAGGGTCTTCCTTGGGATGATCCTTATGATCTGCCTCCCTATGAACATCGTATTCTGCTTCTTCAAATGCAATCTCTTCATCAAAGGCGTGTTAATAATGACTTAGTATTTTTTTATCAACTCATTAATGGTGAAATTGATGCACCTTATTTGCTATCTTGTGTACATTTGAATTACCGAGGCGGAACTCATCACCTGCGTACATTTGATTTTATACATATTCACTTCCATAGAACTAACTATGGAAAGAATAAAGCTTTAAGTCGAATGAGCATTTTATATAACTTAAACTGTTCATTGATAGTTTTAAATTTGAATAAGGTGGGATTAAAATCATTGTTTAGAACCAGTGCTCCACTATCGTAAACGTTCTCATTTTATTTTTTGTTCTGTAATAGTTAAATGTTAATTATGTTTTGTATTTTGTGCGTGTGTTAGGCTATAATTGTATTATTTTTTTACTAACAACTAACACATGCACTTATGATGAGCCTCTGATCGTAGTTTGACGCTTGCTATAAGCTTACTACTTTCTGAAATTCTGAAGTGTAAAAAAGAGTTATTTCTAAACTTATTACCAGTGTTTACCCTGATTTACAAAATTACATAAATAACGATAAATTTCCTTGTCAAATAGCGATTCTAGCACCAAGAAACGACGTTGTTTTGAAAATAAAATCAAACATATTGGATGAAGTCGTTATAGTAGATATGGAGGAGTATAATGGACTCAGAATAGAGCACTTCATACATAGTCGAGTTTCTTAACTCACTTGAGCTGTCCCGTGTGACTTCACATCAGCTCCAATTGTGTCACACAACTTAGGCGAAATATTATTATTACTACTAATATCTTAACCAGCGGCAGCGTTGGAAAGGGTAAAAATCTAATTATTCCTCGAATACCAATGATTCCTACAGATTTACAATTCCAATTTAAAAGATTACAATTGGTCAACAATATTAGACGTCGACAGTCACAATTCCATTTATAGTTCTATATTTAGTAATATTTAAGTTTTAACCTTTTAAATTTCAAATTGCAGCTTCAAAAATTACAACCTGTTCAAATAATAAAACCTCTTATAATTAAAATTAACTAGGTATAGAATTTATTTATCTTATAAAGGATAGACTTTTTCAAAAGTGTGCTTATCGAAATCCGGTATAAGAATTCAAAATTAACTAAATTGAACTGGGGTCATTCTATATTGTTTTCAAATACGGGTGGGTTAAATTTGAGAGCTCATGTCAGCTATATTATTTATTTTACTTTCTGTCAAAATATCTTGATCCCAATTTTTGTCGAAAAAAAATCTTTAGCGATGAGGCCCATTTTTGGCTGAATGTGTACGTGAATATGCAAAATTGCCGGATTGGGATAACAAGAGTGGACGCGAGATTCACGAGGTGATAACATATCAAAAAAAAAATTAATGTTTGGTGTGGATTTTCGGCTCGAGGCATCATTGATCCGTACTTCTTCGAAAATGATACTGGCCAGGCCGTAACGGTCAGGTCGATAATAACTAACTTCTTGTGCCGTGAATTCGATGATATTGATACCGAAGACAAATACTTTTAACAAAATGAAGCGCCACGTGCTATACAGCTGAAGACACAATCGATATTCTGCGCAAGCGATTTCATAACCTGGGTAGGATATCTTCCTCCGAGGTGTCAATTGCCCACCAAGTTCGTGTGATTTGAATATTATTGATATCTCATATACAACTTGTTTTATTTAATTATAAATTTGACCCGCCTTCAGTGGAAACCCGTTGTCTAATTAAGGATACATCTTTTCAAAAGTCTGCTTGTCGAAATTCCTTAGAATAATTCACAATTAAGACAATGTTTACCTTTTTAAAACGTTTTGTCATTCATTGTGAGTGAATTTGAGTACTCAGATTTTTTTTTTAAACTTATATCGTACGAAAAAAAATATGAATTGGAAAATTTTTTATCAAAAAACATTTGAAACCATATGCATATGTACATTTTCCAATTTTGTTTAAACTTCTTTACCTACCCGGAACCTACATATATTTTCTACCTTTGTACATGCGAGGCAAGAAGTCATTCATTATATCCAACTTTAACTTTGTAATATTCTCATTATATGGAGAAACCCAGACCATAGACCATCAGCATTTCGGTTTGGCGTGGTAAGACGAAACTATATAGAAACTAACAAGGCAAATCAAAACCAAAAGAATTCCTCAAAATACCATCAGCTGCAGCTGCAACCATATCACAAGGCCTACATTATACGCTAAGCGTTTATAAAACTCCTAGCGATAGAAAAATTGAATGAATGCATCCAATCACGTGTGTTTTTGTTGGTTGGTGCTTTGAGTTTGCAATAGATACATTAAGCTACGCTTTCTCTATAAATGGGGATATATGGCACATTCGGTGCGGTGCCGTATGCCGTATGCCGTATGCCGTATGCCGCATGCTGTATTTGTATTCTGCGTCTTATTCGTTTTCATCTATTAATAAAGCTGCTGCCACAATTAGGCGCACTGCAACAAGCAGCGCGTCTTAGACATTCCGCAAGCAACTATATAAACGAGATACTAGTAGGTATGGTAGTGCATCGGCATAACGGTGGAGGGGGTGGGGGGGTTGTTGAAAACGAACAGGGAGATCACAAGCAATTAATAATTCTGTTTCATCCGCAATTAATTGCAAGTCAACCCCAGCCCGAAACTGGCATGTGTTTTGTATAAGTTACGAAGAAAATTGTGGCAAGGAAAGCGGGGGCATCATGAGTTGAGTGTCTATACATATATCGAAAAGCATGTGTAACTGTATATATACCATATGAACATTACAAGATCTCTGCTTGGTCCTCATATCATCGCTTGTGCTTGTCTTTGCCTTACACTGCGACTGCATTGCATTGAGGATCTTAATTTAGCTCTCTCTTTTATTTCTGTGATGGTTGCTGTCGTTATGGTTGTGCTACACTGCGTTGTTCTGATGTTGTGTCGACTTTTAACTGGCTGTAAGTGATTTTCTGGTTAAACGCTGCAGCGATGATGCGCGTACAGCAAACATGCAACTTGGATGCAAAAACACGAAACTTGTCAGAGGAACTGCCAGAGTTATGTCACAATTAATTATATGCTTTTTTAAATGTACCTATATACAACATACAACTTAAATCAAATCAAAATTTATTCAGTATAATTTTTGTTCTGTTTTGGTTTTGGATTTTAAAGAACGACGAAGTATTGACGCAATAGAAATGTAAACATTGAAAAATGAGATTGACAAATATTATTTAAGAGCTTGAGAACTTTTTTAAAAAAAAAAACGCATAAAATTTGCAAAATCTCATCGATTCTTTATTTGAAACGTTAGATTGGTCCATGACATTTACTTTTTGAAGATAATTTCATTTAAATGTTGACCGCGGCTGCGTCTTAGGTGGTCCATTCGGAAAGTCCAATTTTGGGTAACTTTTTCGAGCATTTCGGCCGGAATAGCCCGAATTTCTTCGGAAATGTTGTCTTCCAAAGCTGGAATAGTTGCTGGCTTATTTGTGTAGACTTTAGACTTGACGTAGCCCCACAAAAAATAGTCTAAAGGCGTCAAATCGCATGATCTTGGTGGCCAACTTACCGGTCCATTCCTTGAGATGAATTGTTCTCCGAAGTTTTCCCTCAAAATGGCCATAGAATCGCGAGCTGTGTGGCATGTAGCGCCATCTTGTTGAAACCACATGGCAACCAAGTTCAGTTCTTCCATTTTTGGCAACAAAGAGTTTGTTAGCATTGAACGATAGCGATCGCCATTCACCGTAACGTTGCGTCCAACAGCATCTTTGAAAAAATACGGTCCAATGATTCCACCAGCGTACAAACCACACCAAACAGTGCATTTTTCGGGATGCATGGGCAGTTCTTGAACGGCTTCTGGTTGCTCTTCACTCCAAATGCGGCAATTTTGCTTATTTACGTAGCCATTCAACCAGAAATGAGCCTCATCGCTGAACAAAATTTGTCGATAAAAAAGCGGATTTTCTGCCAACTTTTCTAGGGCCCATTCACTGAAAATTCGACGTTGTGGCAGATCGTTCGGCTTCAATTCTTGCACGAGCTGTATTTCATACGGTTTACACCAAGATCTTTGCGTAAAATCTTCCATGTGGTCGAATAACACAAACCCAATTGCTGCGAACGGCGACGGATCGACATTTCACGGTCTTCAGCAACACTCTCAGAAACAGACGCAATATTCTCTTCTGTACGCACTGTACGCATTCGTGTGGTTGGTTTAATGTCCAATAAAGTAAACTGAGTGCGAAACTTGGTCACAATCGCACTAATTGTTTGCTCACTTGGTCGATTATGTAGACCATAAATTGGACGTAAAGCGCGAAACACATTTCGAACCGAACACTGATTTTGGTAATAAAATTCAATGATTTGCAAGCGTTGCTCGTTAGTAAGTCTATTCATGATGAAATGTCAAAGCATACTGAGCATCTTTCTCTTTGACACCATGTCTGAAATCCCGCGTGATCTGTCAAATACTAATGCATGAAAATCCTAACCTCAAAAAAATCACCCATTAGTTCAGTAAAATAAAAACAAAAGCTGGAAACACCTTTATACCTTCCTTTGGGCATACTACAAGTAAAAATTGGGTGAAAACGTATCGTAAGATCTTGTCTCTATGTCATAAGGTATGAAAGGTCAAAAGTCACGAAAATCAGATTGTTGCAATTACGTCCGTTTATATAGCTCTAAAGATGTTAATATTTACAAATCAAATTGTAAAGCATACGATTTGTGTCAATTTTTGGCTTAAACAATTTTGAATGCGGTCAACCTTTTGAAAGATTGTAGGCAGAAAGCGTGTGCGTCAGCATTTTTTGAGAAAAAAAAAATGTGTAATTTTGTAGCTAATTATCCAATATTCCACAAACAAGTGCATCCGTAGCCAAAAGAAAAAAGATGTGATCACAATTAGACACCGAGTTCTTGTGATTCAATACGTTTATCATATTTTCCTTGATGTGAAAATAAGGTCTAGATGCCAATACTCTACGTCGGTATAAGACTGTTCTTATGGAATTCGTGAAGTTATCGAGGACATACAGCCGCAAATATAAGGATTAGTAACGTAGCAGTGGAGCAGATTTGACTAAAATTGTTAACCATTGTTAATGACATCTCATTTTCCTCCCAATAAAATAAAAAATCCATTAATTTCTCTTGCGAAATACTTATTTTTCATTATCAAAATGAAACCACTTATTGAAAAACAAAATAATAATTACATATCTAAAAATAGAAGGACACGCATACGCCACAGGACACTTGATTTTTAAAGTACTATGTACTCTACGTATGTTTCAATACGGTGTGATTTGTAAAATAAAAAGAAACTGGGATGTCACCCATACTGATAACTTTTTATCCGTGCCAGTCTGCTGATTTTTATAAAAGCTTAACAGAATATTGGTAACAACATTTTGTGTAAGATAAAAAAATAAAAAGTCATTATCAGTCTTTGTTCTCATAATACTTGAGTCAAAAATTATTTTTTATCAATTAATTGTTGTTTTTGTAAGTTTTCGTGTTTTGTAAATAAAAGTTTTCAATTAATTTGTTCTACAGAATTAACTAAAAGTTAGCAACAATATTTTATATATTCATCCTTATTGCGAAGTTCAACTATCAACCGATTGACGGTTGATAAAATTTATCAATGGAATTAAAAATCGGTATTGTGAAAATAAATTGATAAAATATTGTTCTATTGTGAATGCCTCTAAAATATTTCTATTGTTGTGAATGGAAATGTACGTCTGACAGATGTTTGTTTTTTTTTTTAGGAACTTACAATGTGAATCATTTTTCAGCAAATTAATAAAATTAAAAACAAAATTATTTTTATAAAATTAATAAAATAAATTAAAAACAAAGTGCAATATGGTTAGGTTAGGCTGTCAATGATGGAAATGGCCACACTTAGGCCAGTTTAATGGCCCATTGTGATACCACATGAATCTTGAGGCTTCCTCCTAAGCTCAATGGAACCAGTTTAAGTCCCTTACGAAACGTGAGAGGCTGATTATGCTGATATGATTTATATCGTTTAGATCGTTAAAGAAAAATTCTCCTAGGTAATTCTTGCGTTTTTGAGCTAGAGCAGGGCATGTGCAGAGAAGATGAAGAACTGTTTCTTCCTCTTCCTCGTCCATGCAGCTTCTGCAAAAATCATTTGAGAATACGCCTAATCTCGTGGCGTGCTTTCCTATTAGACAGTGTCCGGTTATGACACCTATTATCGAGCTTATATGCGATATGCTTAGAGAGAGCAAGCACCTTGAACGTTTTAAATCTAGTGTTGGCCAGATGTTCTTTCTGACACGTGGTGATGTTGTTCCACCTGGTGTTCGCTTTCTTCATAGCGTCTTGCATGCAGATAGGGTCGTGCGAAGCGATCCGTTTATAAATAGGCAAGCTGAACGTTGGACTTTATTTAATTTATCTCGGTGTATAGCTTTCTCTAAAGCAGTCCACCATACTGCCACACCGTACATTAAAATCGGTCTGATTACCGATGTGTATAGCCAATGCGTGATTCTGGGTTGTAAGCCCCATTTGTTACCAATAGCTTTTTTGCAAGAAAAGAGAGCTACAGTAGCTTTTTTGACTTCTTCCTGTACGTTGCGTTTCCAGTTTAGTTTTTTATCTAAGACAAGACCAGGTATTTAGCCTCGTCTGAGAATTTTAAATGGATTCCTTTAATATAGGGAGGGTTGACAAATGGAATTTTGTATCTCCTCGAAAATAAGACTAAATCGGTTTTGTGTGGGTTAACACCCAGTCCACACCGATCAGCCCAAAGTATAGGGTGTCCCAAAATTAACGCAAGAAATCTTGCGTTAATTTCAAACAAGTTGATATACATATTTATTTAGAAACGAAATCTCATCAAATGGTAACCTTTTTGGATTGATTAAGTGTTTAAAAAAATACTTGTCTTTATAAAGGGTGTCCCAAAATTAACGCAAGAAATCTTGCGTTAATTTTGGGACACCTAAAATTAACGCAAAAAATCTTGCGTTAATTTTGGGACACCCTATATTAGTCTGTCTAAGGCATTTTGCAAGAGTTCTTTTAAGATGTTAAGATGCTTTCCTGAAACTGCTATAGCAACGTGTCGTCGTCCGCATAGGCTATCACTCTGAAACCCTCCGCATCCAGACTAGTTAGGATTTCATTCACCACTAGGTTCCAGAGGAGAGGGGATAGAAGAACGAAGTGTTACCCAGTTTTGAGTTAATTATTCTTCTAGTCAGCATTAAATGAATTAACTCCCGAAGCGAACTCTCTACATTTAAAGATGTTAGTGCAGATGTGATTGCAGATGTGTCCACGTTGTTAAAGGCACCTTCGATGTCAAGGAAAGCAACCATAGTGAACTCTTTATGATGGAGGGAATATTCGACGGTGCGTACTAAGGTGTGTAAGGCTGTTTCCACCGATTTACCTTTACAGTAGGCATGTTGAGACGAAGACAGAAGTCTTGTATCAATACTTGCTTAATACTTGCACTTAAATGGATATCAATCAATCTTTCCAAGGTCTTAAGAAGGAATGATGATAGACTTATAGGTCGTAGATCTTTAGGATTGACTTGCGAGCATTTACCTGCTTTGTGTATAAAAACAATTTTAACTTCTCTCCATGTCGAGGGAACATGGACCAGGTAAAGACAGCTGGTAAAAATTGCCTCAAGGATTGGTGCAATTATGTCAGAAGTCTTTTGTAGCTCGGCTGGTAATATTCCATCTGGTCCTGCAGATTTAAATGGTTTGAAGCTGTTGAGAGCCCATTTTAGCTTTTCCCTTGTGATCAGACCTTGTGGATATGTTGTATAGGAACTTGAACGTATATGATTGTTGCAAGTTTCGGTAAGAGAACTACCAGGAAAAGTGAGTGTCCAGTAGTACATAATTTCAGCGATTCATTGCTTGAATTTGTCCAGGAGCCGTCTCCATTTTTCAAGCAGCTTGGCATCGCTGGATTAGTTGAAAGAATTTTCCGTAACCTGGAGGCTTCAGAAATTTCTTCTATCGTGCCACAGAAGGATCGCCAGGAAGATCGCTTAGATTTCCTTAGTGCCTTCTTGTAAATTCTTAGGGATTCTTTGTAAGAATCCCAGTGAGAGGCTAGTCTTGCGGGTTTGGCTCGGTTGAAGAGTTTCCTACATTCTCTTCTGAGCGTGTGCAATACGACTTCAACTGAACTTATTCCAATCCTTTGGAATTGGAAAAAATTTTTAAATGTCTTCCTTGTGTTCCTTCGTGATTTGAAGTTTTTTTTTGGAATAATATTCTATGTTACACATACATATTTACTTTTTTTTAGTACCACCCATAATATTTAGCATATTTTCGTGATACTTTATCTGGTCAAAAGTTTGGTTTTCGAGTATCGTTATGCGATCTTTCTGAAGTTTTTTCTTCCTAGGAGTTTGTTTCTTCTGTTGCTCAACAGAAACCGGGTCAATCTGACCTGTCCAGTGTTCATGTGCAACGTCTTCAAATGACATATCATTTGCATTGGAGGTGGTAACATTTTCTAAACCAAACTCTCTTACAGGTGGATTAACGCATGTATTGAATCCTAATAAACTTACAACAGCTTTTCCAAATCGCTTAAATGGTGAAGCATGTTTGGGCCACCACCAGTGGCTGTGACTTCTGTTTTATTTTCTGTTTTCTTCTTTTTTATTTTACATTTCAGATTGATCCACACTCTCTGTCACTTTTCTGAACTACGTTTTGGAAGCCCTAGGCTATTTAACTGCAAGTTTAGAACAAAGTCCCTTGGCGAGTTCCACGTTCTCCTCCATCAACTGGACTAATCTGCATAACTGTTTTTAATTAGTTACTACTTTTTAAGACCAACAAATAAAAATTTGATCACTTATTTAATTCTAAACTCACATTGTTTTTAGTTATTTTTCTAAACAAATTTACGATAGAAAAAAAATTGATATCTGACAAGAAAATTGTTGTTCACAATAACGATTTTTTTCATTCACAATAGATTAATTAAAAAAAATCACAATGAATCAACAATATTGATAGTTGACAGTCACAACAGCTTTTAATAAAATTGATTGATAAATGTCAATTATCAATTAATAGTTGATCTTCGCAATAAGGGTCATTATAAAAGAAGTTTGATTTCAATATCTGTTTTTGTAAATTTAGCAGCATTTCCTGAAAAAAAAAATTAACTTACAACTAATTTTAGAACAGAATATAATTATTTTAAAGTCAATACCATCATTTATTTACGTGATTATCAACAATCGAATATCAATTATTATTACCAATTTTATTAAGTAGTTTTTGTAGACTTTTATTTTATATATATGTACAATGTACATACATAAAAATCCACCCTAATAAATTAATTTTCATCAACTTTTAGTAGTATTTTTTTATATATTTTTTTTTTTTTTGTAACAAAAACTGTAACTTTGATTTTTGTCAAAATTTTATCAGATGTCAAAAACGTTATTTTACTGGCGTACACTTATTTTGGATGTAATATCATTTTTTTTCTAAAAATTTTCGAGGTTACAATTATTTGTTTTTTAGTATTTAGTCTAGTAACTACTTGGATTATTAATTACGCCAACATCATAAACAAGTAACCAACAAATCAGAATTATTGGATTTACCGCTGTTTCTGTTCAAACGGCAAACATATTGGACTAATTTTTGATTTATAAACAAAAACTATTTATTGATTTTTTTCGATTTGATGCCAATTTGTATCACATCACAATGTTTAATACAAAATCAAATTGCGTTGACTAGCGAGAGAGATATTAGGGATCAACCAAATTTTTAATTTTTTTTAAATTGCTATATTTAAAAAAAACACTCGCACACACAGTCATCTCTCTAGGGACTTCGAAACGTCGAGAAATTTCAAAACGTTTGATTCGACTTCCTGTAAGAAGTGAATTTTTGAATTTATTGCTATTTTTTTCATAACCCCAAACACTAGAGGCACAGTGGTCCATCAAATTACTCGGATAGGTCGATGATATTGACATAATTTAAAGATCAAAGCGTGATCCTCGTAGTGCGTTTTTAAGCATGTCGACGGAAGCGGAAAAGATGGGTTTAGTGGTAAATGGGGGCAAAATCAAGTATATGCTGTCATCAAAAAAGGACATTAAACGACGCCGTCTTGGAAATAACGTCACCGTGAGCAACTATAATTTTGAGGCAGTTTGTTTAGGAATATGTATACCTAGGCACCGCTATAAATCCAGACAACGACAACAGCGCTGAAATCAAACGAAGAGTAACTCTTGCAAATCGCTGCTTCTTTGCAATTAGAAGTCAGGCAATTGAGTAGTAAATTCCACTCTTGAGTCTGAAGTCTATAAGACGCTCATCGGGTGATTTTTGGTCCCGTCTGCACAGACGTAGAGAAGAAGATACAACTACGGACTGTTCGGGCTATACAGCGACCCTGACCTGGTTAACAGAAAAAAGTCCTACGACTTAGATGGCTGGGCCATGTAAAGCAAATGGGCAACAACGCTCCAGTCAGGAAGGCCTTCGAATCACATTTATAAAGCTTTCACGGCACAAGAACTACTTCATTGAATAATATATTTGTATTTATATAATTTTTCTGGATTTCAGAATTTTGGATTCTTGAGATTGTGGCAATCAAAATAATAATTTATATTACAACTTAGTTTAAGAAAAACGCAGTATGCAAACATATTGTATTTTGTTTTTAAATCAAACTTGTTTATCAAGTATAAACAAACTTTAGGGTATAAATTGTGTTTCGAAAATAAATAAAATCAGTTCTGACTTGAAAGTCAAACCCAAAACACATCTCGTTATATTTAACTTTCTCTCAGGATTCTACATTGGTGACCCCGAGTAAAAACACTATTACATACACGGTATCCCCCGACCAACGGTAAGGTACCACACATAAGCAACTAATAAGGTATCCCCCGATCAACGGTAAGGTTCCTAACATTTCACATAAAAACACAGTTGAGAAGGTATCCCCCGACCAACGGTAAGGTGCCATTATTAACCCACACCACACCTAACACCAAACACTATGCCCGACGAAAAAGAAGGGGTTGCAGAAGAAGTTATCGCCAAAATTTCGATAAAAGTGCCACCATTCTGGAAACGAAGCCCTGACCTATGGTTCCTCCAGCTTGAGGCCCAGTTCCACACCAGTGGAATCACTTCTGATGTCACGAAGTATTACACCTTGGTTGGAAACCTCGAAGCAGATATCCTAACCGAAGTGCGAGATGTGGTTACCAGCCCCCCTGCCACAGAAAAGTACAAGTCTCTGAAGTCTCGTCTTCTGTCAGCATTTCAAGAATCCGAACAGAAAAGACTTCAGACCCTACTCAGCGGCATAACTCTGGATGGAAGACGACCAACGCAGCTGATGACCAAGATGAGGGAGCTTTCATCGCCAACAATTTCGGATGACATCCTCAGAACCTTGTGGATGAAGCAACTGCCGACCACGACGCAGTCCATTCTGTCATGTAGTACCGACCAAGACCTTAAAACATTGGCAGAAATGGCAGATAAAATCTCTGAAGTTAACTCCAGTTCAGACATTGCTTCTGTCTCAACGCCCCCCATCATTTCTGCCATTTCGGAGCTGCAAAACCAAATTGCTTCTCTTCAAAAGCAAATTGATCAATTTGAAATCTCAAGAAGCCGAAGTACTTCACGTTCGAGAAATCAATTCAAGAAGGGATCGAGAGCTAGAGATCCAAATATCTGCTATTACCATCGTAGATATGGCAACAAAGCAAGGAAGTGCCAAGAACCTTGTAAGTTTCAGACGGGAAACTAATTTGTGGACAGCAATCAGCGACTAGCCAGTCCACAGACGTCATAAGTCGCCTTTATGTCTATGAGAAATCTTCAAATCGATGTTTTCTCATAGACACTGGAGCCACAATTTCAGTCCTTCCACCTTCAAGTATAGACAAACGCAACAGTCAAACTAACCGCATTCTCTATGCAGCAAATGGAACTGAAATTCCGACTTATGGAGAACGATTGATGTCACTAAACCTTGGTCTCCGCAGAAATTTTTGTTGGCCTTTTGTCATCGCTCAAGTCACCGAGCCCATCATAGGATCCGATTTCCTGTCATTTTTTGATCTTTTGGTTGATGTCAAAAATAAGAAACTAATCGATCGAAAAACTACCCTTCAAACATCTGGTTTTGGTGCAACAAAATCACTAAGTGCTGCTAATATACAAACAGTAAATCCGTCATCTTTCATTTACGACTTATTGAAAGAATATGAAGACATTACCAAAACAAACCTATTGGCTAAGACCAAGCACAAGGTCACCCACCACATTCAAACAAAGGGCCCTCCTGTGTTTTCCAAGGCCCGACGACTCTCTCCTGAGCAATTTAAGACAGCGAAGCAAGAATTCGAATATATGCTCAGCCAAGGAATCTGTCGGCCTTCAAAGAGTAGCTGGGCGAGCCCTCTTCATATGGTCAAGAAGAAAAATGGTGACTGGAGACCATGTGGCGACTACAGAAGACTCAACGCTAACACCATCTCAGATCGCTATCCCATACCTCCCATTGGGGATTTTGCTCATCATCTGAAGGGCAAGAAAGTTTTCAGCGTCATAGATCTGACTCGTGCATACCATCAAATCCCTGTGGAACCAGAAGATATCCCAAAAACAGCTATCATAACTCCTTTTGGGCTGTTTGAGTTTATGGTGATGACTTTTGGACTGTGCAATGCTGCACAAACCTTTCAACGATTTGTCCACGAAGTAACAAGAGGCCTGGATTTTTGTTTCCCATACATAGATGACTTCCTTATCGCGTCAAACTCAGCTGAAGAGCATCGAGAACATCTTAAACTGCTATTCCAACGTTTTCGAGAATATGGGCTTACAATAAATCCTTCAAAATGCACATTCGAGTCGTCATCTGTCAGTTTCTTGGGCTACCTTGTCAGCGAAGAAGGCATCCAACCATTGCCATCTAAAGTTGATGCCATCATTTCCTACAAAAAGCCGTCAACAGTGCAAGAGCTACGAAGATTTTTGGGCATGCTTAACTTCTATAGACGTTTTATTCCCAAAGCTGCACAGATCCAAGCTCCTCTCCATGCATACCCTTGGGTCAATAAGAAGAATGACAAGACTGTTATCCATTGGACACCCGAACTGGAGAACGCATTTAAAGCTTGTAAGGAAGGTCTTGCCAATTCAACACTACTCGCACATCCAGATAATGATGCTCCTTTGTCAATCATGGTAGATGCATCCAGTACTGCTGCAGGCGCAGTAGTTCAACAGTTTGTCTCCAATGATTGGCAACCTCTTGGATTTTTCTCAAAGAAGTTTTCACCTTCACAAACCAAATACAGTGCTTATGACCGTGAGCTTTTGAGTGCTTATATGGCAATCAAGCATTTTCAACACATGATTGAAGGAAGACAGTTTGTGCTGTACACAGACCACAAACCGCTTTTTTTCGCTTTTCAACAAAAACCTGAGAAATCAAGCCCTCGTCAACTCAGACATTTGAGCTACATCGGACAGTTTACTACAGACATAAGGCATGTCAAAGGCAAAGATAACGTTGTGGCTGATGCTCTATCAAGATTAAATGCCATTTCCTCGCCATCTCCCATCGACTACGACGATTTGGCAAGAGAACAACAAACAGATGAAGAACTCAGACAACTCCGCAGTTCAACAACATCATTACAACTGAAACAAATCACGCTGCCTAACACAAAGCACCAAATCTTTTGCGATATTTCGACAGGCAAGGCACGTCCATATGTCCCATTGAATCTGCGGCGCCAAGTTTTCGATACGATTCACAACTTGTCACATCCAGGCGTTCAGAAAACTACGCAGATGCTCAAAGAACGTTACATTTGGCCAAACCTTAGGAAAGATTGTCGTAAATGGTCGCAAACATGTATCAGCTGCCAAAAAAGCAAAATCCAACGGCACATGCAATCTCCAACCGCCGAGTTTGTGCTACCTGAAGGAAGATTTCAAAATGTTCATCTCGATCTAGTTGGACCTTTGCCATATTCAGATGGATACACATATGCCCTCACCTGCATCGATCGTTTCACCAGATGGCCTGAAGTCATTCCACTCACAGACATCACCGCCGAAACAGTTGCGACAGCTTTTCTTTCTGGATGGATTTCAAGGTTCGGAATCCCCAAAGAAATTGTGACGGACCAAGGAAGGCAATTTGAATCTTCTCTTTTCAACGAACTTGCAAAACTTCTGGGTATCAAGAGACACCGGTCATCGCCTTATCATCCACAGGCAAATGGTATGATAGAGCGATTCCACCGAACTTTGAAGACAGCTATCAAATGCCACGAAACACAAGATTGGGTAGCCAAACTCCCAATCGTTCTGCTTGGCCTAAGATCATCTTTACAAGAAGACTACAACGCAACCTTAGCTGAACTTGTCTATGGTACCTCATTAAGACTTCCAGGCGATTTATTCACATCAGCTGATGCTACCTCCAGCCATGATTTCTTGAATAAAATCCGAGACACGATGCAAAATCTACAACCAATCCTACCTGAACGCCATGGCTCTAACAAAACATTCATAGCCAAAAACCTTCAAAATTCAAGTCATGTTTTCCTTCGTAACGATGCAGTAAGAAAACCACTCCAACAACCGTATGATGGTCCATACCTTGTTAAATCGAAGACGAGCAAATATTTCACACTTGAAATAAAAGGACATCAAAAAAATATTTCTATCGATCGTCTCAAACCAGCGTTTCTTTTAAACGAAGAAGAAGAACAAACACAAGAAAGAAATACCACTCCAAATTTGTGCCCCAATCCACCTCAAATGACAGCTCAAACCACAAAATATGGTAGACGTGTCCATATACCAGATAGATATCGTTGTCACTAGAGGGCGAGTACTGTGGCAATCAAAATAATAATTTATATTACAACTTAGTTTAAGAAAAACGCAGTATGCAAACATATTGTATTTTGTTTTTTAATCAAACTTGTTTATCAAGTATAAACAAACTTTAGGGTATAAATTGTGTTTCGAAAATAAATAAAATCAGTTCTGACTTGAAAGTCAAACCCAAAACACATCTCGTTATATTTAACTTTCTCTCAGGATTCTACAAGATTTTAGGTTTTGAGGATTCTGCGTTTTCGAGGCTTTATATTTTCGTCATTTCGGGATTTTGACCCCTAACCCTATTGTTTTTCTTATGAACATTTATGGTCCAATATTTTTAACAGTTCTTTGCTTTCATTGATAAATCTAATATATTTTTGTTTAATAATAATTTTTAGGAAAATATTTCAATAATTACAGCTTTTTGAAAAAGTTCTGAAAGTTTTATAGCAGAAATTGTAAAAAAATGTTCAAAGAAAAGCGCTACACATATAAGCCTATCAACTTACATCAAATTATGTAACTAAGGCATCTTACGGCACTATGTCGAAAGTCTTAAAGGGTGTGCTCTTTAAAAACAACAGTCAACGGTCGTTTAAAATATAGCCCCAAAAATTGTTTTCGAATCTGCATCAGTAACCGTTATTCAATAAAACAAAATTGTAAATTTTTAGCATTCTACCCATAGAATTTTTTAGCTTTAAAACTCTAACCATAGAAAAACAGAGATTCCCTACTGCCATGTCAATTTCAAATAAATTATTATATTATTAGACCCCGTATAGCTCTAAAAAATAATACATGAATATATTACATTGACTTCCCTTCAATTTTTTCTATATTAAGCTATTGCTAAGCTTATAAGGTTATACAAAAATATAATATGTGTATAAATAAGCATTAAAAAATATATTTCAATTGGCAACCACATCAATTGAACCACATCCATCATCACCCTTCATTCTCACATCGCATTCTGAATCGTGTCGTATAAATCTACAATTGACAAATCACCGCTACGAGTAACTAACTCATTCAATCGTAGTCGTAGTCGCCGCCGCCGCGCTAACTCAACCCCCCACTGAGGGGATGATGTTGATGATACTTCTGCTTCTGATTCTGCTTCGGCTTAGGTTTCTACAAATATGTAGGTATATGGATGATGATGATGATGCTGGGCTATATACGAGTATTCAGCTGGAAATTAGTGAGGAGCAGACGTCCATCAAAACAAAGCCCACTACCGGATCTATCAATTCATTGAGCTTGATTTCGAGCAACAAAAATGAAAAAAAAAATAACCATAAATAAATAAAATATATATTCCCTCCCCCGCAATGCCTCTCTGATGAATTCAATCACTTTGCAATCACTCGCCACCATACTCACCGCATAGTCTCACTCACAATTGTTGAACAAATTCAATTAAACGAGTGCCGTATGCCATATTGACAACTTCTAGCGGTGGTTTGCGTGACAATTTAAATTCGAGCAATGAATTGTATAATCCAGCTACAGGTTTCTAGCTATCCCAATCCCAGAGCTTCCATTTATACGACTATGCAGCTCTAGAGCAGCCGCTCACTTTGTCTTCCATCACTCTGGAGGACAAAGCGGGACCGGAGCGGTGCGTTACGATGTGTTGTATGAGGAGGGGTATAGAGACTCTACTCTCTAGCTCAGATGATATGGTATCACTTGTCTGAGGCTTTTATTGGACCTAATTAGATTTGTAAGTGAATCTAGTCCGCCAACAACGGTATTTGTATATACCTATTGATGATGCTGATAATGATGCTGGTGGTGAGGATGATGACGGAGCGGAGAGATGAGAGACACGGACGCAAAGTCGCGTTCTGCCTGCATTGTGTTGATTTCAATGTTTGCATACGCAATTGTTCCAAGCGTCACTTTCGTTTTAAATTATAAAATTCTATTAGCTGAAGCGATCTGAAGGCAGAAGCTCTATTCCTTTCCTATCCTGGGTATCTGGCTCCGTAACCGTAATACATATATAGCAACCAATTGTTTGACTTTGCAAAAAGGTCGGAGGTGGCATCCATGCGTGTAGAAATTGAGAAAAGAATTCCACTGCCATCACCACCGCGCCACCACCCGCCGCCGTCCTCCCTCATTTCGTGTACCATTTAATGACGTGAAGTCAATTAACCAGCACTCTACATTTAGTTGAATTGTGTACATTTAGGACAGAATGGCATAGAGTCTTATATCTTTCCAATTTTACATAAGAGTAAAGTATTCTACGCTACAATTGTGTAAAGAGGAAGAGGAGTCCCCCGTTAGACAAGTTGCAGACATAAATTAACTCCATGAACCACGGTCTGGGACAGCCATTAATTTTATACTGAAATTAGAATAAATTGAACGAAGTCTTAATTTCAAATAATTTCGCTAAAAATTATTTACATCGGATGTGTCTAGACTTAAGCAACTTTGTATATTGAAAGGCCTCTGTTTTTGTATAAGGATGATTTGAATGTCAAAATAATCATATAAAATATGATATTGTGATAGAAATTCTTTTCAATTATTATAAAGTTAAGGGAAACTAATTAGTTTGATACTCGTACTGTTTAACAGATATAAATTTAAACTTTTGACTTATCTATTTGAAGCAAACGAAAGGTCTTTAGGTTCTGGTGGTAGAGAGAAAGGTTGTTTAATAATGGCAATAATGTTTATTGATGGCAAGTAGGGTAATATAGGGTGTCCCAGCAGAAAGAAACCTTTTAAAAACATCGCAATTTTTTGTTTTAGGTTGGTAGCACTGTTTTAATGTTTTTCTCATCTTAAAACATCTATTAGTATCAAGTAGATAGAACATGTCCACTTTTTTTTTTAATACAAATCAAAAAGAGGTGTTTCACATTACTGTAGCCAGTTAATCGAAAAACCTGTCTGATAAATCGATGGGGAGTGTAAGAAGAACCCTTCCTGACGTATGATGTAAACTCATTATACAGCCTTGATAAGAGGACGTCATTCAACATGTTCATGAAAAACAACAAACCGGACATCGCTCTTATGAGTGAAACCAATGTTACCCGAAGGAACAAAATTAACATCGTCGGATATAAGACCTTCCGACAGGACAAAGGTCAGCACGGAAGAGGCACAGCCATCTTCTTGAGGAAAAATATCTCTTTCAGCACCAGCGAAGTTATCATCCCAGGCCTTCAAACAGGCGAAGCTACAGCGATCCAGATAGATCTAGGACAAGGAGAAAAGTTGACAGTAATCGGGGTTTACTTCAAATGCGGTTCCTATAAAGTAAACATCCATGGTGACCTCAACATACTCAACAGTGTCTTAAAACAAACAACTTACGGTCTCATTGGTGGCGACTTCAATGCAAGACACCACAGGTGGCAGGATACCGCTATCAGTGCTGAAGGCAAATTCATCGTCGACTGGTTGGACCTTCACAGCGATGAACATTCTTTGGTTGTAGTGTCGCAACCAAAGCCAACCTTTCCAAGAACTCCATCAACTTTAGATTTATTCCTATCAACTTCTTACTTACTTACTTACTTACTTAAGGTGGCGCTACAGTCCGGGGCGGACCTGGGCCTCAACCAACAAGCGTCTCCAGCCAGCTCGGTCCCTAGCTAGCTGTCTCCAGTTTCGCACGCCAAGTTGGTTGAGGTCCTCACCCACCTGAGTGCGCCACCTGAGTCGCGGTCTTCCTCTACTGCGCCGTGCCTCGGGATTGGATTCTAAGACCTTCCGGGCTGGAGCGTTGATGTCCATTCGCTCTACATGACCCAGCCATCTAAGCCGTTGGACTTTAATTCTGCTTACTAGGTCAGTGTCGCTGTACAGCCCGTACAGTTCGTCGTTATATCTTCTCCTCCATTCTCCATCTATACGTACGGGACCAAAAATCACCCGAAGAATTTTTCTCTCGAAGCATCCTAAGACGTTCTCATTCTTCTTTGACAGGGTCCAGGCCTCGGCGCCATAAATGACAACCGGGATGATGAGTGTCTTATAGATGGTGATTTTAGATGCTCGAGAGAGGACTTTACTTCTCAATTGCCTTCTAAGTCCAAAGAAGCAGCGATTTGCAAGAGTTATTCTTCGTTTGATTTCAGCGCTGGTGTCGTTGCCTGTGTTTATAGCGGTGCCTAGGTAGACAAAGTCCTTAACTACCTCGAAGTTATAGCTGTCCATGGTGACGTTTTGTCCAAGACGTCGTTGTTCAATGTCCTTTTTTGATGACAGCATATACTTGGTCTTGCCCTCATTGACCACTAAACCCATCTTCTTCGCTTCCGTCGCAATGCTCAAAAACGCTCCACTGATATCACGCTTTGATCTTCCAATTATGTCAATATCATCTGCGTATTCGAGTAATTGGATGGACCTTTGGAAAATTGTGCCTCTAGTGTTGACGGTTGAGTTTTGCACAATTCTTTCCAGAACGATGTTGAAGAAGTCGCATGACAGTGCATCGCCTTGTCTAAAACCTTTTTTGACATCAAATGCATCGGTGAGATCTTTTCCGACCTTGATGGAGCAGCGTGCATTCTCCATCGTCATTCTGCACAAACGGATAAGTTTGACAGGGATGCCAAAACAAGACATTGCTCTGTAGAGCTCTTCCCTATGGATGCTGTCATACGCGGCTTTAAAATCGATAAAGAGATGGTGGGTATCGATTTGAAGCTCCTGGGTTTTTTCCAAGATCTGCCGTAATGTGAATATTTGGTCGATAGTGGACTTTCCTGGTCTGAAGCCACACTAATAAGGACCTATCAGGTTGTTGACGAACGGCTTCAGACGTTCACATAGTACGGCAGAAAGGATCTTATATGCAATGTTAAGGAGTCTGATCCCTCTGTAGTTGGCGCAATTTAAAGGGTCTCCTTTTTTATGTATCGGACAAACTATGCTGAGATTCCACTCATCGGGCATGCTTTCTTCCGACCATATTTTGCAGATGAGTTGGTGCATGCTCCCTACCAAGTCATCGCCTGCTGCTTTAAATAGTTCGGCAGCTATGCCGTCAGCTCCAGCAGCTTTGTTTGACTTCAGTTTAGATATAGCTATCTTCACTTCGTCTAGGTCGGGTAGGCGGAATTGTTGATCTGCGTCGCCTAAGTTGAGTGGTTCTACCTCCCTTACAGCGGGATTCGGTTCGTCATCGCCGTTATATAATTTGGAGAAGTGATCTTTCCATATTCTCAACATAGACTGCGGTTCTACTACGATGTTCCCCTGATCGTCTTTACAGGCTTCGGTTCGTGGCTGGTACCCTTGGGAGTTCTTTTTTACCTTTTGGTAAAATTTACGAACCTCATTCCTGTTGTAACATCCCTCTATCACCTCGATCGCGCGCTTCTCGTGCTCTCTTTTTTTCCATCTATGAAGCCGGTGTTCCTCTCTCCTCCTCTCCTCTTAGAGCTCGCGAGGAGCTCTGGTCCTTCTGTGCAGGGCCGTTTTGTATGCCTCTTGCTTCGCTGCGTGCGCTTGCCGGCATTCGTCGTCAAACCAGGGGTTTCGCTGTTGTGGACGTGTGAAACCTAGCACTTCAGAGGCAGCATCTCTGATGGCTGCAAGGCAATGTTGCCACTGGTTTTCAATGCTTAATGCATGCAGCATAGGACTCCTTAAGAGGTTACTAGAGACTCGATCGGAAAAGGACATGGCAGTCTCTTGCGATTGTAGCCGTCTAACGTCGAAACTTCTCACAGTACTTCCTTGTTTTGGCTTGGACCGGGATATCCGTAGCCGTACCTTGGCTACAACGAGGTAGTGGTCCGAGTCAATGTTGGCCCCTCGGAATGTTCGGATATCCTGTATACTGGAGAAGTGTCGTGCGTCGATCGCAGTGTGGTCAATCTGGTTGACGGTTGATTGATCAGGAGATTTCCATGTCCCCTTGTGGATATTGAGATGTGTGAACTGCGTACTAGCTACCAGAACGTCTCGCCCCGCAGCGAAATCGATCAGCCTGAATCCGTTGTCGGAGGTGGTGTCGTGCAGGCTGTATCTTCCGATTGTGCCACCAAAGATGTCTTCTCTTCCTAGCTTGACATTAAAATCTCCTAAGACAATTTTAATGTCATAGCTCATATGCTCATATGTCTTGTCCAAGAGCTCGAAGAATATGTCTTTGGTGTCTTCATCTTTCTCCTCTGTTGGGGCATGCGCGCATATTAGGCTTATGTTGGCGAATTCAGCCTTGATGCGGATTGTCGTGATGCGCTCGCTCACACTGTTGAAACTCAAGACTTTTTGCCTGAGTCTAGTTCCAACAACAAATCCACACCCAAATAGGCGCTGCCTTTGTTCTCGGTAGCAGTCGCCGTAGTATATATCGCAATCTTTTAGTTTGCGTTTGCCCGGTCCATCCCATCGCACTTCTTGGATGGCGGTAATATCTGCCTTGCAGCAGTTTAGGGCTTCCGCTAATTGTTCGGCTGCACGTGGTCTGTTAAGGGACCTAATATTCCACGTACAGATCCGAAGTTCGTTGTCCTTATTTCGTTTGCTTGGGTTGTCAACAGTGAATCCGTCCGTATCCGAGGCTTGTTGGTGCTTCGCAACTAGAAAATTTTTACGTGGTCAGGAAGTCACCCTGACGGCACAACCCCCAACCTGGAGGGCCAGATCCTTAGTATAACTCCAAGGACGGGGAGCCGGATAAACCGCTCCTTATAGGCCTGGGCTCCTATCAACTTCTAATTTCATTTATATTCTTCCAGAAATCAGCAGCTTCACCTGTTCAACGGTGCCCAGCGACTCTGACCACGAAGCAGTTCTGCTTTCGATAAAACTTAATCAGCCAGCCATCCTTACAGCGAGACCCCAAGCAGACTACATAAATTATAGAAAACTCAACGTCGAGAGAATGCAGAGGCATATCGAGCAACACTTGGTACTTCCTCCTGCCAACAGAAACCTCCGGAATAATGAAATCGATGGTGCCGTCGAAATTCTGGAAGTGACAATCGGCAACGCTCTTGACGTTCAAAAGGTTCCCATGACATCCAAAGATAGGTACCACCATATCCCGGAATATGAACAAAATTTGTATTCACACCGACAAATGTTGAGGAAAAGGCTACAGAGAATTCACCAGAGAGAACTCAACACAGTGAATCGGGATTACCAGACAGTGAAAAGCGAACTCGAATGCGTTAACATCATGTTCCGGAACTCTATTCGACACCACAATGACAAATCTCTCAAGAAGAGATTGCGAGAAATAAAACCCGGATCAGACGCCTTCAAAGAAATCAACCGCTTTATAGGAAGAAATAAACCACTACCGGAAGTCATGATGGACAACAACCCTCCGTCTAGCTCACTTTTCATCAACGAAGTGAATGATTCCATCCAACAAACTCTGGCTCCAACTCTAGAGAGAAGTATATTCAACGAAGCCAACTTGGCAAATAACCCAACTGATAACCCATACTTGAGCACTTCAGAGGAAATATGTGAAATACTAAACCACGGTAAACCAAAGAAGTCAACAGGGCCGGATGGGGTTTCTAACTTCATCCTGAAGAGGCTACCGCAAGCAGCGTTTATATTCCTGACAATCGTCTTTAACAACTGCCTCAACAACGACTACTTTCCCCAAAAATGGAAAACTGCTAAGATCGTGGCAATTCCCAAGAAAGGAGATCGGAATTATATTTCTAACTACAGGCCCGTATCTCTCCTGAGTAACATCAGCAAACTTCTGGAGGAAATTATATTAAGGAAACTGAAAAAATTCTGCTGTGAAAACAGTATAATTCCTGACATGCAGTTTGGTTTTCGGGAAGAACACTCGACGCTGCATCCTTTGATGAAGTTTCAACACGACATCACCACAGCTCTTAATAGCCATCGTGTCACCGTTGGATGCCTTCTGGATGTTGAGAAAGCATTTGATAGCATATGGATTGAAGGCCTTATCCATAAACTTCACATGCTGGGCTTTCCAATCGCACTAATAAGAATTATTTTTTCTTTTCTCTCTTCGAGAAAATTATATGTACAATTGGAGAAATGCAAATCGTCAATGAAGAACATCAGGACTGGAGTTGCCCAAGGATCGAAGCTCGGCCCATTTCTATACAGCATCCTGACATCTGACCAACCTAACCCCGTCAACTGCGAGAACCTTCTATATGCCGATGATTCCTTGACCTACTGCTCCTCAATGTCACCACATATAGCCGTGAAGAAAGTAGAAGAACACATCCACCGTCTCTTTGACTTTTACCATAAATGGGGTATTAAAATCAACGCAGCAAAGTCGGAACTCATCTGCTTCAGAAGGCCGTCAACTGTCGTCCGTAGAGGATCGCAAAAAGCGACAATATGCAGAAACCTTAAGTTGAAACTCCCAGATGGATCGTCACTTGCAGCCAAGAGGACCGTCCAGTACCTGGGAATTTATTTCCACGAGTTATTAAAGTTTAACCCACACGCCCAGAAAGTTCTTAGGAAAGCGGCCTTTCATCGTGTCCATCCATTGATGAAGAAGAGCAATGGACTAAGTCAACAGACCAAAATCCTGATGCACAAACAACTGCTGAGACCAGTCATTGGATACAGCTTTCCCGTTTGGTACACCATCTCCAAAACGGCCATGAAGCAGCTAAAAGCCTTCGAAAGAAAGATCCTAAGAATCTGCACTGGGCTTGTCTTTGACAGGGAGCGTCAAAAATACTTTAAAAACGACAGAATTTATTCTGAAGCGAGAATAAATACATTGGACAACTACCTACTACTCTTGGCTAAAAAGTTAGTAGGTAACTCATCTAGCCACCCGAACCAACTAATAAGAAGGATGACAACCCAACAGCGACTGCCAGAGGCCAGGTACCTTAGCGTCATGGACATTATGGATGATAACATAATTCAAGTCAACAACGAAGATGCCGTTGCATTCTACGCTGACCCCGAATCAGCCCACCGACGCACAGTGTGAGAATTCGCTCATTTAGCGGAATTAAATTAATAGCGGTTACGAGTTTTACCTTTTGATAATTCTTTTTTTGCAGGATTAATTATAAATATGTGAATAATGAAATTTAACAACAATTATTAAAATACTTTGTTAATTTTTTTTTTACAGAGCTTTAAAAGTACTCGTTTTTTGCAGTTTGATAGACCCTTCTTAGCAAAGGAATTTTTTTGGTCATATTTATAACTAATAGATACCAATATGAAATTAAAATAGAATTTTATATATACTTAGCCAAAATTTTAATGAACGGAGTTCTGAAACTACGTGTTTTATGCACTTAGGTAAGCACATCAGGAACAATTAAATTATGCTGAAAAAAAAAACGTTTGTTCCTTTTTACTTATATTTATTAATAAAAAACATAAAATACATAAATTAAAATAAACATTATTTATATTTTTTTACAAAAAAGACCTTAAAAACAAGGTTTTTATATTATTTAGTTGCATTTAAAAGGTCTAAGATTTAATGCTTGATAGCACTTTTTTTCCTTTTCGGAATGCACCTTATACTGGCTATAAAAGGGTCCGATGTTATCAATAGCCTATTTAAAAGACCCGTTATTGTGTCCAACAGCGAAGTTTTTCTCGTTAATAGCTCACGATATTTGCTGTTTTATTTGCTCCTAGCTTCTTGCGCTTCCTCCGAAAGTTGGTCAATCGGCAAAATCGGTGGATTAAACTAATAATAATTTAATTGATTTCAACTATTAAATTATCTACAATTCATGTTTATACACTTTGTTCTATTGAAATGAAAATGAAAAAGTTATAGTTAAAAACAGATTTTCAATAAAAATGTCTTTAAAAGTCCAAAATCGAGAAAAAAGAAAGAAAACTTTTAAAATAACATTTATTTTGAAAATTGTTTTTTTTTTTTATTGAATTATAACTTTTTTATTTTTAGTCCTACATAAAAAGTTTATTTACATAAATTGTAGAGAATTTAATTATCTACAAGATAATGTCAGTATTTTTTGCGAAAAATAACTATTTTCAAAATATCACGTAGAACTCTTATCACCCCTTTATAGAAGATGTCCCCTCAATAAGAGGGAGGGGGGGTGTGGTGGGTTGAGCTCCAAAAATCGAAAATTATACTCACACTTAACTCCCCTACACATACAAAAAAAAAATCTTGTCAATGTAGCACTTCATGTTAATATAAGTAAAATAACAATTATTTTGACATTCATTTTTTGCTGAAGGCCATTTCGAAAATGAAAAAAAAATGTATGGGCGTCGCACCTATGCGCAGCAACTTAAAGCGGTTAATTATAGCAGACATATCAGGCTTTAAAATGCATATAGTCTCGCATCCGAATAACACCGAATAATTTAATTTTTTCTCTAATGAATGTTCAAATTGTATAAAATTACGCTTTTTTTTGTACCCTATCCTCCAACAAATATATTTAAACACCATATAAATTAAAATTTTACTTTCTTTTCAATTCTCCGATATCCTGTTAATAAAATAAAAGCAAAACTTTCAATAAAAACTGAACCGCGCACTCACAAAAAAATAAAGACCTAAACCACCTTAATTGGCCAATTGCCACCGAAAAAATGACTAATTGCAACTTTGACATCAATTATCTTCGTTCTACATCACTCCTGCTTAACAATTCTTTCTAAATCGGTTAGTAGAAGGTTTAGGCTCCAAGTAAAACCAACTTTTACATCAGTTTGTGCATATCATTTTTTTAATTAAATTCCGCTAGATTTGCGAATTCTCACACTGTGCGACGTGGCTAAACAAGCCAACAACCCTCTAACCAATCAACAAATCCAACAAATGACAACCGAGAAGGAACACCCCGAGGATAACCAAGTCAACCGACTTTTATTTTTAGAACGCCATACATATTAAACAATATTTTAATTTAAACTTAAGCCAATATATAAAGTTAGGCCCCCTATGTGCCAACAAACTATTTTATTCTAAGACAATGTATCTATTTAATCTTAAGACTATCCAATTGTATATATAAAAGTTCAATAAACAAATCTTGAATCTTGTAAGAAGAACCCTCATTCTCTGACCACAGGATTATTGAGTTCCTAATTTCAGAAACACAAATAACGAACCAGAAAAAAAAACTTTAAGAAATCACAACCGCTGGAATGTTTAGACAAAGTAATAACTGAGATTATAAAAATCCTCTTCAACTACCTACAAGGGCAGGCAAAAAACCAACTTGGTGTACTTATAAGCTTGGCAACATACATAGATAAAAAAGAAACAGGAAGACTTTTCAATGTTGCCAAACGCACTAGAGTTGATAGGGACTGGGACCCTATCAAGTCAAGTGATTAAAAATTCAAAACAGTCTCAACGAGCCAAACGAAGCTCTTGGCAAAAATTCTGTGACGAAATAGAATGAACCAATCAGCCAGTGAGACTAAGGAAAATTCTAGCTCAAGAACGTACGCCAATGGGGTCACTCAGAAAACCCATTGGTGAAGCAAATCAGTGGCGATTCCTGATCATAGCGTTAGGGTTAGCTACTTTCTTCTAGAGGTACAAGATAAGTTTTCAAGAAATATAATTAGTTTTATTCAAATCTTCCGCCCTAGGCTTACATCATCGATAAATGCAGAACATTTTTCATGAATTTTTTTGTTAAAGTAATATCGGAAAACATATAATTGGGACTTTAATTGAACGTCTGAAGTCTCGTCTAGCATAATTGCGACAAACTCTGACTGTCTGATTCTATTGGAAATTTTATTGCCAACTTTATTTTATGGACAACTTCGGGTTTGCAAGAAAGCATGCGTGATACAGGAAAAAAAGGCCAGCAAAACAATTTATTTTTATTCTCGCAACCAGCTAGCCATTTTCAAATGCAATATTGATTTTCGATAAAGGTTCGAGTATTCATCCTTGTATGTTGATTTTAAATCTGTTAGCTTTGGACATGGAAGCTTATTATTAACTATTAATAGCTTCCCCGAAAACGATCTTATTCTAAATGTTTTTTCTAATAATTCTTCAATTATGGTCTTTGCTTGGATTTCATTTCAGTTCCGAGATCATGAACATTCCAATATTATGAAAATAAAGTATCTATTTTTAAACAAACAAAGAAGAATCTGGTTACATCGTCGCAACTCAT
Organism: Eupeodes latifasciatus; assembly: GCA_920104205.1. Taxonomy (NCBI): domain Eukaryota; kingdom Metazoa; phylum Arthropoda; class Insecta; order Diptera; family Syrphidae; genus Eupeodes; species Eupeodes latifasciatus. Next base: position 384,623,636 of record OV049924.1, on the reverse strand, counting down.
AGCCTAAAACCGTAATATTTTATATACCAAGATATGAAAAAAAAAATAAAAATAATAATGGTATAGTAAAGTGCCGAAATTGTTTCGTTTTTTTTAACATACAATTATTTAGCTGGTCATAGAATTGCAATTATATGGTTTTAAAGTCAAATTAATTTTTTTATTGAATATTATTTGCAAATTAAAGTTTATACAATTTGTATTATACTTTTTAATTGAAAAAGAATTGAATTTGAAGTAATGCAGGTGCATAATTCGTTATATTATTTTATTTTGTTTTATTTTTCGTTCTTGTAATTTTCAATTTAAAGTCATATATAGTATTCATTTTTTTTAAGTATTAATAAGAGCAACGAATTCTGAATAAAAAAAGATATTTACTTTATTAAAAATTTGAAAAACCACGATTCAAACTGATTTTTATACTTTTTTGACAAATTTTAGTTTTTCTTCGAAAATTATGAATTAATATCACTTAAAAACCGCCTGATTGGAGAACCCATTGGCTTTAAAAAATGTATAATTCGTAGGTAGGTGTGAATATTACTTTTTTATTAAAAGTAAAATGTTTGTTTTAAACTGAGTGTTCTAAACAAATCTAGTAAAATAATTTCCTAGTATCTTGCAGATATGAATTGGTATGGACTTATAATAATAATAACTACAATATAAAAAATGAACATAAAACATACCGGTCATAACACATCAAATACTTAACTAGTGAAAAGCACTTTCTGAAGTAATTTTCCTTCCCGTCTAAAAACCACGTCCAAACAAAAACTACTTCTTATTAAAAAATTGAAAAATCCGCCTATGCTCTAAGATCTGTGTGAAATTTCCTTTTACTCACATATCGACTCCAAAAATGTGTATTATCGCTAAAATCAGCGCTAACTGACGAACATGCTCTTGTTCGATACATTCTTGTCGTGCTGGGTAAATTTCGCTACCAAACATAAATTTCACACAAATAAATAACCTCGCACTCGCACAATTATTATTATCTGTTTTTAAAAACAAAAAATATGGTATGAATAGTTGATGTGTTCGACGATCATGTTCGAATCGTCGCTCGGTCTCAGCGTTACCACTTTGCTTCAATTGAAGTAGATCTACTTTTTTTTTCAAAAAATATTAAAATCTACTTCCTACTTCGCACCATCATCAAAATATTGAAATCTACTTCATTTTTAAGATCTGTGTTTCTACCTACTTCAATTTTAATAAAAATAGACTGAATCTACTCCTTTTTTCTCCTTATTACTCTTGTATGTAGTCTCAAAATTTTCTAGAGAGTTAAAAATCGCTTGAGTATTTGCATTTGCGGTGAGGTTCCGTTTTATCTAATGTATTCTAGTTTAACCCTTTTGTCATTTTTACTTTCGACATATAGGACCTGTATGGCAAGTTTTGCATTCGTAAACAAATTCGAGTTCGAGATTTTAATCAGGCATGACAATGCGATGGTAGAGAAGTCGAAAAAAAGTGGGTCCCCCGATTTTGTCGGTTTTGTATGTTTCTTGTTTTTTTTTTTAAACTAAAAATAACAGTAGTCTCATCACAATACAAATTTGTACGGTCTAAAATCGATAGTTCTATTTTTTTTCAAAAACAAACCGATGTTTTTTTTTTAAATTCTTACTAAAATTTGTGTTCTTAGTTTGGCTTCTTTCAATATAAGAAAATATTTTTGTATTGCTCCAGAAGGGTACCCCAGATAGAACCGTAATTTTGTTTTTAAGTTTTCTCAAGAACTAAACTATTTTTTTTCTGCCAAAAATGTCATTGTTTTTATTTTTAATTTAAAAACAAATATTATTTTTTTTCGAAATTTGATATCTTGTAAATGTAAATTTTTTACAAAATTGAAATGCAAGACTTCTAATAATAAGTTCAAAACTATTTACCAAAAATATTTTTAAACTAAAATTCAAAAACGATTTTCAAATACAAATTTAAAAAAATTAAGGTTTTCTTGAGAAATCAAATAGCATTTACATTTTTGAAAACAAATTTTTTTGCAGGTACATTTTAATTCTTAAAATACAGGAAATAGTTTTAAACAGACTTTTGGATACATGAGCGAGTTCATGCGAACCAGTAGTGCATTTTATTTCTTTTCTGTTTGTTAATGTTATTTGTGTTAAGTTGTGCTATAGTGTTATTTTGGATTTGATTTTTTGTTTTTAATATGAAAAGATATTTTCAAGTTGTCCAAAAACAAAGATGTACTGAAATTGTATTACGATTACAATAATGTTTCTTGTAGAACTCGTCCTTTGCAATCAAAACATCCAAAACATTTCATTTGACCAACACGAGCCCAATCTATGCGTTTCGTTGACAACAACCAAGAATTAATTTAAGAAATGTTACATTAACATATTGAATTATATGAGGCTTAAATAATTCTAGTTTTTTTTTTATTTTTTTTATTGAAATACTGTAATTTAAAAATATGTAGAATAATATGAAAAGGTTATTTTTTGAAATCTACTTCCATTTTTCTCAATCTACTTCACTTTTTTCCTAAAATCTACTTCCACTTTTTTTTGAGAAGTGGTAACGCTTCGGTCTTGTTCTTCCTGCCATAGTCCATACGAAGTTCAAAGAGAGGAGACATCAAACTCTTGGTCGAGCCTGGTCTGGTCTTCCTCTCTGTTGTGTCATGTAAGTAAATATGTTTGTATGAGTAGTGAAACAAACTCACAAAAATTCTTATACCAATTAAACTTAACTTGTATTTCAAAAATAAAAACAGAGGCACTTGTCTGCCTTGTACACACATACCTGTTTATGTTAAAGTAGACTCGACTTCATCGAATCTACCTCGCCTGTTCTAATCTATATTGTTATCTCTTTTTCTATCTCTATCCCATATTTCCTCCTCCACATACTTCAAAATAAACGTGGTTCCCATTGAGTGAACACACATACATTTTTCATAGCAGACAAAATTTCTTTAAATACTTACATACATATATTAAATTGTCAAACATATAAAAAAAAGCAATATAAATAAAATCCTGTGTAGCCTGGCCAATTCTAAGTCGGCAATATAATAGTTAAGTGAAATAATGTATAATCTATAAGAAAAACAAATGTGTAAAAAACAAGAAACTCAATAAAAAATTACTACTACTACTTAAAAATTCAAAAAGTCTTTGTGTAATAACGCGCGCATCACCGAATGACACTTCAAAACAAAATAGCGGATAATGCGCATTAAATACATGATCTGTGTAATACCGGACTTAGCGTTGGTAACATAATTTTTTTAATCAAAAACATTTTATTATATAATTTGTCTTTTTAAATTAAAAGTTTACTTCATGGCGGAGCTAGATGAATTATTAAATAGAAAAACGTTTATGAATGATGATCATGCGAAAAAACTCTCTGCCGAGATACGCAGATTCTATGAATCTGGAGAGTTCTGCTGTGATATTGTGTTAATCGCTGGACTCGATTTCTTCAAATTGCCGGCTCACCGAATGATTCTGTCAGCTTCAAGTGGATACTTTCGGACGATGTTCCGGAGCAATCTGAGCGACGCAAAGGCGCAGGAAGTAAAGCTCGAGCAATGGGACGGAGTTACTCTAAAGACCATTGTCGACTTTATGTACACACCAACTATCGACATAACCAATGAAAATGTTGAGAACATCTTAAGGGCAGCCGATTTTCTTGAGGTTAACTCTCTTGTGACATCGTGCTGTAACTTTATGATGAACCATCTGTATACTTGGAATTGCTTGAGAATAGTATTCTTTGCAGAGCAAAATAACTATTGGGAATTGCTAGAAAAAGCCCTTACCTTTACGCATTTAAAATTCGAACAGGTTATGAAGGAAGAAGAGTTTCTTGAGATGACCAGTGAACAATTGGGACGATTTTTGGAAAGTGACAAAATTGGGGTATCGTCGGAAAAGTCGCTACTTCTGGGTCTGGTTGAGTGGATCAAACATGATCCTGAAAATCGTCAGGATTCAATTCCCACTTTGCTAATACTCATTCGTTTCCCTTTGTTGGAACCAAAGTGTATTGTTGAGAATAGAGAGTTTCTTTGTAGATCACCCGAATGTCAGGGCATTATTTTGGACTGGCTTCAATACCTTCTATCGCCCCAAAGTCGTAGCCAATTCCCCCTGGCATCAAACACACCGAGACAATCGTATAAAAGGCTCTATTTTATTAGTTCGAATTTCAGAGTTCAAACATTCGATTATGAGAAGAATGTGTGGTCTCTAGTGGAATGGCACATCCAATGACGATAAGGAAGTTTTTTGCTGCTTGTGTGATGGATAATCTCTTGATTGTAGGCGGAGGAGAGCACGATGGACGGTCTACGGCTGAAGTTGAATGCCTTGATATTCAATCACTGAAATGGACTCGTTTGCCAGCGATGTCTATGCCACGCAGGTGGTTCTCCTTGGCCGAGTTGGATGAATGTTTGTATGCGTTGGGTGGCATTGATTCGTATTGGACTGATTCGGCGGAGACGTACAGTTTTAAGACAGACAAGTGGACCGAAATGCCAGCAATGAATTCCCAACTAAAGTACACCCAGTCTGTGGTTGTTGATGAGATGTTGTATGCAATTTGTGCTGAAAATCATTTTTTGGAGTGCTTCGATCCGCTTACCAATAAATGGTCTTCATTGCCACCAAAAAATGAACTTTCCGAAGAATATGCATTGGGTGCTGTTGGATGGTATTTGTATGCAATTGGTGGGTATAATGCTGTGGGAAGAAGTAAGACTGTGGAACGTTTCGACCCGAAGACTCAAAGATGGTCAAAAGTGTCGTCGTTGAAAGTGGGACGATCAAGAATTTCGGTAACTGCATTTAATAACAAATTGTTCGCATGCGGTGGTCGTGATGAGCGAGAGTTCTTAAAAATAGTCGAAGAATATGATCCACAGACTGATAAGTGGACACAATTGGCACCTTTGATTGTTGAAGGTGATAGTTGTTCCCACGTCTTGGCAATTTAAATTGCGGTTAATTTGAATACAAATTTTAATTCTAAGAAAAAATTACATAATAAAATCGAAATATTATATTTAACATAATATTCTTATCCTATTAATGGTTTTAAAAAACTGGTGTTTGTTTTATTTACACTTGAATAAGAGGGGAGAAGTAGTTGCTTTTTGACTTTGCCAAGGCTCTGACTTGGTTCACATGACTTCACATATTTTCAACAGTGCGAATTTATGATAACAAGAAGAGACTTAATAACGTCGACAGATTCCTGCCCTGGATTAAACGAAAACTTTTTTTTGATAAGTTTTAGCAAGAACATACATATCGACTACAAATTTTCAGAAGTCGGAAATACATATCTGCATAGCGATCGGGATTTCGGAACGATAGAAAAGAAAGTGCGGAAGCATGAACTTGTCTATCTAATTATTATCTAAGTGGCAGCAAACAAAAATACTAATGTGTTAAACATGGAGAATCATATTCGATCATTTTCCAATTTTCAGGTCAAACTTAATATCAGGAAATCAACTAAAAACATTTCAAATGAAAAAATAAGATTCCGTGACAACGTTAAATGGAAACTGTCTCGATACTTTACAATTGTAGCTTATCCCCTTCTTCCTCTTCATTCATCATTGATTTCAGCTGCTTTCGTGGGTTTTTTCATCTTGATTATAAATCTAAGAATTTTCAATGAAATGTATCAAATAATATATAAAATACAACGAAACTTACTTGTCCATGATATTTTTATTTTAAATAGATATACATAGGTCTAAGTAATTATATATAAGTTTTTTTTTCGAAAAATATGCAAAACGATACAAACAATATGCAATGGACTTGAAATTGAAAATGATATTGAAGTTTGTGTATTTAAGTTTACCGTTGCAGAAAATCCCAAAACAACAAGGAGATAGAACGGAATGACGATAGCTGATAGGTATGAATAGTGATCGGACTTCTCTTTTTACTTAAAATGTAGATTTTTTTGAGCTTTCCGGGTTGAAAGAAAAAAATTCTGGGAATTTAAGATGAATGAGTTCAGCAATCAAAGCAGCAAAAGCAGTACTTTTGGCATGTGAGCAGTACGGCAGTACGCAGAAACAAATTGCAGTACAAATACTGCTATTGCAGTACTTCGACAGCCCTGGTTGTGTGTCTTTAATGTGTATGTACCTGCATTTGCATATACTTCGTCTGGTTTATCGCTTTTTTTTGCGCTTACCCTTCTATTAATTTGTATAGGCTTTTATTTGAATGTGTGTATTTATCTGTATGTGTGGAATCTATGAAAATTGATAGCGCAAACTTTTGAGATGAACAAAGCCCAATGTTTCAAGATAGATTAAGTATTGTATGAGAGTTTTATTGCATGAAATGAAAATTATTTGTAGAAGTCACTTTGAATGCAAGTTATGGAACTACAACCGAATTTTTTAACATTATGGTCAACTGTTGAGTTTTGGTTAGTAATTCAATTACCAAATAATAAACATATTAAAAAATTAGATTTATTCTAAAATTCTTGGTTTAGCGCCGCTAAACCAGCTAACTATTAGGAATCGCCCCTGAAGCAAATGCCCAATTCTCGGGCTCCGACCTAGTTGGTAATGAATCAAACTCAACGACTTACTCCGAAAATATAGTTCCGGATGGTATGATACCGGTTGATATGATAAAATTGGTTTTATAAGTATACCTATTCATCGTTCAAATCACCAGATCCTGACGGCATCTTTCGATCTTGTAATTTCACACCTTAATAGTATATTTCACAACAGCCTTTGATGGGGATATGTCCCTAATTGAGGTGTAAGGTCAGAGTAGTTTTTATACCTAAAGCTGGTAAACCCAGTCACACAAATGCTTAAGATTAAATACTCATAAGTCTTCCGTCGTTTACTCTCAAAACCTCCAAAAGACTTCTATATATTTACATACGTATAGCAATCTAAGGGTCCGGCCACGCAATGAGCGACGAGCGACTGAGCGACCGAGCGACGAGTCGCTGAGCGACCAATCTGAGCGATGGGTGGCCATTTACTAAACGACACGTCGCTGAGCGATTAGTTTGAAAAAATAGATCTGTAATAAGATCGAGGTTCCGTAGATTTGGTGTACAACCCATAAATCGTGAAAGGGAAAATTATGGTGAATTTCATCATTTATTTCTGAATCTTCGCAGATTTCCAGATTGATTTTGGTATGTCAGTACCATCTTTTGAACAAAAAACACTATTTGTAATTAAAGATTAAATAAATAAAAACTTAACAAAACAATTACAAATTTGTCCAACTTTTTCCCACCCTTTATCGGTGACATTTTTATATTCCCATAGAAAGTTTTTATAATCGGTGCGATTTGTCGAATTAAAAATTTTGACATTTCTTGACGTTTCAAGGTCCCTAGAGTCTAAATAAAAGATTTTAAGAGAGATGTCTGTTTGTGTACGTGCGTTTGTATGTCCGTACGTCCGTACATTCGCGACGTTTTTTTCGTCGTCCATAGCTCAAGAAATAGTAGAGATATCGACTTCAAATAAATTTTGTTATACAGACAATAAGGCAGAAAGATGCAAAAAGGGATCTCAAGAAAATAGCGTGGGTGGTTTTCTTACCATAGCAATTTAAAAAAAGGTGAACATTTTGGTTAACCCTTGAAATCAATTTTGTATTATTTATTGTAACGTGATACCAAACCAATACATTTTTGGAAAATATTTCAATAAACGGTTTTTTTTTTAAATCAAAAAAAAAAACTGAAAAAAAATGTGTCACCTCGAAAATTTTACGAACAAAAAATGATTTTATCTCCAAAACAATTTTGTATAACGAAGAATAACATTTTCAACATCTGGTAAAATTTTGAGAAAAATCGAACAGCTTTTGGACAGCTGAAATTAAACTTTCAGTGTTTATTGCACACATCTTTTTTCTACATCGCTCAGCGATCGATTGAAAAATTAAAACAGATTTGATTACAGAGCGACGTCGCTCTGTCGCTTAATAAATCGCTCAGTCGCTTAGGGTTTATGTGGCCGCCTCCATACGATCTCATGTGTTCTAATTTTTTTGTGTCGCTCAGCTACTCGTCGCTCGGTCGTTCAGTCGCTCGTCGCTCATTGCGTGGCCGGACCCTAAGGCTAGAAGCTTTATCTTCTACACAACATGAATACTCCAAAGCAAAGGTTTAGGCACGTTCTAACACCAACTTCGTTCGTAGACATTTAAGTGCCTTTCAATAACAGTGCAGTCAAAAAAGCTTTTACAACAGAGAGTTAAGTCGAATAGAGTTTGAAGGATCACCATCCAAAGAAACGCCTCAAATTGGTGTACGTTCAAAACTCCTCTGAAATCTTCACAAAATTTGAATACAGTGAAGTTAAAGTAGTAGCTTAAGTGGATAATGTAGCTCAACTAGCAACAGGAAAATTCTTAAACGCCATAGGATTTGCCCCTGGGCAAAAAACTTGCGGCTTGACTATTAACTCCTTTAAAACAGACCTAGTACTCTTTTAAAATATAAAAAGAAAATAGAAAATCCCATATTATACAATTTTTAGTATAGAGAGAACCCCACTGAAATCATCAGATCAAGTTTAATACCTATAAGTAATCCTAGATTAAAAGTTGAACTGGAGCCCAAATACATTGAAAGATCTAAAAAAGCTCAGATAGCATTCTACTGATGTAATATGATTTTAAGCTGTGGACCGACTTCTAAAAATCATAAGGACATAGACTACAATCGTCAGTCAATCGTAACATGGTATGGTGGAAAATGTTAGAAAAAGCCAAAACCTTAAAACTCTTACAGGGGTACAGTAAATGGCATGTTTATGTAATAAAGGGGCAATGAGGACAGGAATAGAAGCAATACTCAATCTTTTACTGCTGGAAAACCTGCCTCATCGGAAACGGGCAGATACTACAGAAATATATAAGAACAACAACAAAACTTTTGACACCATTTTTCCTGATAGGAATGAATGGGTAGACAATGAATGAGTTTTTTCTCTCTGAGATACTCAATCTGGCCCAATCCTTCAGACTTCCCGATCCAAGCAGAGTATTTCAAGTCGAAATACTGGCAGTGACATAAGCTGCAGAACAGGTCACAATGATGACGCTATCGTAAGCTGATATCACCATATTCAACTCGATTTCCATTACAACGATGAAACCAAAGCTTTTGAATTAATGTCGCCAAGAACTTACAGTTCTTAGCTCACAAAATAACATTAGACTCTGCATGGTATCAGGTTACAGCGATGAACCTGAGAAGGAGGGACCTATTGACATTCTAAGAATCGGTAAAACACCCAATGAAAAATGCCTTGAAATTTATGTCACCGTCAGGAAATAATGGCCAAAATTCGACACAACAAAGTTCCCCCTAGACTAAACATGTAGACAAAAATTCTTTACGACTGCTTGTAAGCATAATAACAGGTCGCAACCGGTTGGGTTATCATGCAAAGAAAATGTGGCTTACCACCACAGAGAAAGAACACAGCCCAGCTAAACTGAAAAAACCAAAAGTCTTCCGACGTTTAAATCCATGTTCTAAATTGCAGTGAAAATAAGTCGATTAACATCTCTCTCTCACCTAAACAGTGTTTCCAACCATACTTTCGAAAAAGCGAGGTGAAATGATGCCACCACTCCACAAACCGCTAAACTGTCAATTTGTTGCAAACGCTATGGCTATGATTTTTCGCTTAAAACCGTTATCGAATTTTAGTTGCTCTAAAATCTAAACTCTGAAGCGATATCGAACTTTTGAGTACATTGAACCTAGTAAGCAAATAATCGGAGATCCTTGCTTCCTCCGTCTAAAACTTCTTCTAAAAAAACACCAGCTACTTACATATTTTCCAAATTACTTTATACTTAAAGCAAATTATTTCGTTCTGCAGACGTATGGTAGAGACTTTACGTCATGTTTACGAGCTGTTAGTGTCAAAATAATTGATGAAAATTGGTAAAAATCTACAACAAATAAAAACTTTTTGTGGATTGATTGGTTGCCCTTGGATTTCATGCGGATTGCTATCTTCCCAAAATTTGATACTTTTATTTGTTGACGTACCAATTTATCCAGATCTCATCGCTATACGTTAGGTTTCATTGTGTGTTGTGCTTAGCTTCTAGGTGACTTGGATTTTGTGTGGATGCAGGCACAAGTTACGATGCAAAACTAGCTTAGTTACTGTTCATAAATAAATAACGAATAACGTCCAATTTGACAGAAGTTGATTTAACAGAATGAATTCGGTATCAACTGCCAAACTTTATAGAAGACTTTTTACTTGGTCTCTGGGTAGCTGAATTAAAATATTAAGTACATCAAGAGGCTTCAGTTTAATCTTTGTATAGGTACAATAGATATATGAAGATACAAAACAAAAGTTATTTATAGTGAAATAATGTCAACGTTACAACATTACGAAGATGTTCAGTACATTAACAAAACATTGAAAAGTCGTCTTCTCTTCGTTCGCAATGACATCTGCACCATATAACCACCTTAATCTGCCGACTTGCAGTACACAGCGCATTCTGTCTGATATGCAAAGTATATGTAAAGTACTTCAGTCAACCACACTAATTACATAGAATTCCTCACGTCCAGGTGACACCGACCACTGACCGTTGAAATACGCGCCTTAAAAACTATCACCATCTCCTCTCGATAGACTTTGCCCTGATGGACAACTAGGTTTATATACCGACAATGAACCGACCGACCGACATCGACATGGAGATGCGGCAACTGTGGCAATGCCAACGGGGTATAGTCTAGCAAGCCAACTTCCATATAGATATCTAGACGGACCTAGGTTTATAGCCGATACGACCCCAAGCCCAAACAAAAAAAAAGAACTCAAACAAGGAGATGCATCCAATCCAGTTCACGACCGAACTGTGCTCATTGCGAACACTTTCGCTAATTGTAGTCATTCGGAGGTAGGTTCAGAAACGTGACACATGGTCACACGGTGCTCCAACGAGACGCTGAATGCTGCGGTGAGAGGAGGTGGTTCCGCCTAATGAGTTTACAAGTCAAATGGTCTATACTCTTCCGACTTTACCACTACTTTCAGTTCCAGTTCTAGCAAAGAGGTGTCCTGTCCTGTCGCTGTCGCTGTCCATTCGTCTATATCTCTATCTCTATGTAGGTAGATAAGGTAGGTATGTTCGATAGGGTGTCGTATGCTACATCCGAAAACCTCATGGTTATGGCTAGGTGCTTTTCACGTGCGAGCAAGATCGTGCTGCCATATAACACGCTCCCGATGTATGTACTTAAGCTTGTGCAACATGCTCCAGCCCAATCCTCCTGATACCACATACAAGCATGAGACATAGTAGGTATAGCGCGACACAGGCATTTCTGGAATCTGCATTCCTTGTAACTCCTAAAACGAGGACAGCGTTTTGTTTTGCCGGCAGCGGCAGTGGCAGCGGCAACGCCAGCGTTAGCATCAGTAGCAGCATAAGCATCAGCATAAGCATCAGCAGCTCTTGAAGGAGGAGCTGAAGCATGGCATAACAACAACTTTGGGACGCGTGGCGACATGTTGCATGCTTTTGTCTGGCCATGTTTGCATGGGGTGGAAATTGCGTTCTCGCGCAAGTTCCTTTTTTTTCGTGTCCTATTTGAAGAATAATTGCGTAAGGATAATCCATCCTTCGCGAAAACCTGCCACTCACAGATGAGTCTGCATTTGATGGCCTCTCTGTTCGGCGTCGTCGTCGTCGTTGTTGTCGTCGTTGTCGTTTTGCTTCAAGGGTGGATTTGGGTGGTATTTTGGGCCGGGCTAGGTCTCAGATTATTCTGATCTAATTGTGCTTTACTTTGTTTATATACATAAGTATGTGTGTTTGTATGGTATACCTATAGGATATGTATGTGATATAACGGTAATTATAATTATTTTTATGGCCTAAATGTGTGCGTTCCAATATACAAAATATAGCATAGGTAGGTATAGAAAATAGAATGTGGATAGGATATATCTCATGTTATTTGTCCTAAGGGCGTCGTTTAATTGCTTCGGCAATTAGGTGAAGGGTCCTTGACGGTGTGTTGTATTGTGTGATGTTGTGTTTAGGCTGATATACAGGGGGTAAGTACCATCAGACTCACAAAACGATTTTCGGAGACTTCTGTGATGGTAATGTGGATGGTTAGGTGGTGGCGGCCGGGGCGGCTTTTTGTGGGTGGTGTCAATCTTAAGGTGAGTTCCATGAAAATTTCGAAAATCTAAGGCAATTATCATAGAAAAATGCTTTGTAAGGAAATAAGGGGATATGAGTGCGATATATAGAAATATTAGGAGGGTTCCTTAGTTTTTGATATTTAGCCATATATCTTTTTTCTTGTAAATAATATGATGAAATGCGTATCTGGCATAAGTGCCACAAACAAGAATACTAGAATTCCATTTAAAATTAAATTAATAGCTATACATATTTATTTTTACCTTTGGGAGGGGATCATTTCGATCTTAAAATGGGTACTTGATAAGAACAGTAGAAAACAAGGCTTGTAATTTCATTAATTGGTTGGAGACTTGATTATCATTGCATTCGTTGAAGTACAGAAAGTTCAATGAATGCAATTTGAAGGAGATTTATAATTATCTATACTCCGTAAAATTAACGAAGTCTCTCAAAAACTTCGGAAAGAGATTTATATCTTTCAAAGCTCGTTTCTACAACTTGGAAGTGTTCTTTCTGAAGCTAAGCGAATCATAATGAATTGCCAATCCTTACTGATTGGCATATATTTTGACATTCTCAACCATAAAACCACAGATAGTAACGATCAACATTTTTGCTGCAGCTGAAAAAATATGTTTTGAAATTTAAGAACTAATTAACGGTAGAAGTTTTTAGCTAACCTTGAGAGGATTATTAAAAGCTATAAACAGTAATAGAAGAGTAATCCTTATACACGTAGAACTAACTGCCCACAATCCAAATTGTTTTATACAGTTTATACAGTTTTAATAGTCAATTAATTTCCTGAAGATACAATATTCAGAATATCCCAATTTCTGAAGACATCTGCGCTCTATTGATACCTTCGAATTAAAAAAAAAATATTAGCAAAATAGAACAGCGTTCCTCGAAGCATAATCGAGACGATTAGCTCTATACAGATGCACAAAAGATTTCTGAAACATGGCAAAGATTCCCGAACCTGAGTCCAAATCATTTGTTAGCCCACTTTGAGAAATTATTAAATCCAGCACAATTATTAAATGCGACTTTATCTTTTTACAATAGAATTCTGGATTCTATTATAAGCTTGCAACAAGTGTTCTTAGTGGAAGAGATACTTAAACAGGGAAAAACAATAGGTTCGCATGGCATATTCGTATCAGCTGAATTTTATAAATATTACACAACACAGCTAATCAACAAGCTGAAGCTCATATATAACAATGTCCTAGAAACGAGCACAAGAATTCTAGAATTCTATTCTGTGTTATTTTTCCGATTCACACGGAATACGCTAATATTACAAAAACTATTCAATAGATGAATTGACAACAAAAAACTTTAAGAGTAGTTTCAGGTAGGCTTTAATAGTGGATATTCTACGATTGACCACAGTTTTACCCCAAAAGTATTGCAGAAACATTATAAAGTAAGGAAGTTGTAAACTTTTTGTTCGTTAATTTTAGATCTACAATGGATATGATTGGTAGAAATGCGCTTATTTACAAGTTCTTTAGTTCGGGATGTCATGGAAGGATTATACAGAATCTTTCCGGGGACACAATGGCTAAGAAATAAAATAGTGATGACTTTCAGAAGAATCTAAAACGCAATCGGGAGTTAGACAAGTTTTAAGCCCAAGCATGTTTTCTTTGTTTATTAAATATAGAAATATTGAAATTCGCCGTTGACATTGTACTTTTAGCAGCCTCAAATGAATCATTGCAGCTTATGATAAATCACTCATTTAAATATTGTCAACTTTGGAGCTTAACATATAACCTGGATAAATCCAAGATTATGATTTTCAAACGTGAAAAAGGATCACAACTGTGCAAACGAAAAATGGCGATATAATAATTTGAACATCGATGTTGTCACGAAATTTAAATATCTAGGAGTTACTTTCACACGAAATTTGAGTATGGAAAGGCATTTGAAAGGCAAACTGATGAAGACGAAAAGCGCTCTTAGGGCAACATGGAAAAGCAATTTCTAAAATAAAAGTATAGGTCATAACACCAATATCAAAATATTTGAAGCGGTATCAGCATCAATACTTATGCTGCATATACTTGGGGAAGGGGAAAAATCTTATGCGAACGATTTTTTCAACTTCAACATAGTACTCCTAACTACGTCATCATGTTGAAAACAGGGCGATCACCTATGTTCACACGAACCTTTTATAATATGTTTAGTTATTTTGAAAATGAAGCTATAATGTTACAAGGCAGAGGTTTATGTTACATTCGGAATTGGTGGCAGCAATAATTGAATCGGCTCGGAATTTAAATTGGGGTCTTTGATAACGTTTTCCATTTAAAAACGTACAGCTTCGTTAGCATAGCAAACTTTATTTGGTCCATTTGAAAGATACTAAATAGCCTTACAAGCACTTTCTGTACTTATATTTATTTACCTACTTTTGACGAAAGTTTAACAAAACTTACGTCAAATTTTGTAGTTGAATTTGGTAGATATGAAAATACATCGGTCAAATTTCCTAAAAATCGGTCGAACCGTTTTAGAGAACAGAAACACCGAGTAAAGAGGTTCTTTATAATAAATAGATAAACATGGTGTCTGAATTTTGCAAAAGCAACAACAAGAAAATAGTGTAAAAATTTTAACACAAATTGGCAAAAGCTGTTCATGGAAGTTAAACAAATTAATATTAATTTATTAACCAAAATAGCTTATATTGCAATAATAGGTTTCATTTTGAACATTCCACTTATTGTGTGGCTGTCACTTTTGGAGCTTAAATAGACGCTTCTACAATTAATTTTAATTCTTAAAAATCAGCTGTCGGGATGGAGTAGGAGAAACATAGGCCAGCACATGAATCTTGAGGCTTTCTTCTGAGCTAAATGAAACCAATTTGAGTCCTCTACGAACGAGAAAGACTAATTATTTAAATGTTATTAAAATCCACTAGATCGTTATCGAAGAATTCTTCTAGGTATAGGTCTTGTAGTTTTGATCTTGAGCAGGACTTGTACAGACGAGGTGAACTGTTAATCCTCTTCCTCATCCATACACCTTCTGCAAAAGTCATTTAAGTATACCCCTACCAGGGTGGTTACTTTCTTATTAGACAGTGCCCGGTTATAACACCAATTAACGAGCTTATATGCAATCCGCTTGGAGATATCAAGCATGTTGAGCGATTTAAATCTAGGGGTTTTTCGTGACCTGACAGGTCGTGCTGTTATTTCACCTGATGTTTGACTTTTTTATAGCGTCTTGCATTAGCAACAGTTTACATGTAGGGATTGGTATGCCAGCATTAGCCAAACGGGGTAAAATGGGTTGTACTGCATGATGAGTTCATCTGATTAAAATTTCTTTGAATGGCACTATGGCCCGGCAACCAACAAAGGTGAATGTTAAACTGTTGTGACTCACCTTCCCAGGAATACCCTGTCATCCCAGAAAGATCAGGAAGATATAGAAATCTGGAAGTTTCTGTCGAGCTGTAGTTGGTCGATAATGTAGTCTGTGTGATTTGGAATTGATTCTGAATACTTAAGAATTACGAATTGGTCAACTTTGGTATCTACTGCGATGAATCTGTGAGGCAAATAGTAGAGCTTGCAGCTGTTTGTTTGCTAGATATCAAGAGGTGTTACGTATAGAGTAGGGTGTCCATTGCCGCAGATGGGCTCGTGCGAAGCGATCTGCTTATACATAAGCAAGCTGAACGTTGCACATTATTTAGTTTGTCGCGTTTAATAGCTTTGCTTAAAGTAGTCCATCATATACTGCCACACCGTGAAGTAGTACTGATTACCAATGTGTATAACCAATGCGGAATTCGGGATTGTAAGTTCCATTTATTACCAATGGCGTTTTTACAGAAGAAAAGAGCTACAATAAGTACCAGTTCGAAAATCTAAATCTTTCAAGGTGTCAAAGGTCTCTAATTTTAGTTAACACCAAAACAACACCTTAGTTTCCGTCCTAATGGCAATGCATCAAAATGACAAGGATTTTCAGCGAACCTTCTTTTTTAGTGATGAGGCACATCTGCACCTCAAAGGAAAATCCATCAAGAATGATTATTGAAAAGCCTCTCTACATCCTCAAAGTCATTGGTTGGTGCATCTTTTGGGCTAGATGACTTTGACCTTTTACATCTCAAAGAGGTTATCATCATTAGTTTGAAACTGTTTTCTTTTTGGATAAGTTTAACAATCGATTAAAGATCTTAGAGGAAATACAGCCACAAAAAGGGCGAATTTCAGTGAAATATTTTATCAATATATAATGCTGCAACGGTAGCCTTGGTGGTCATTTGGCATATGGGTGATTATACAAAAGTTGGGTAACTCGATGTCATCAACCAATATATACAAAGTCTGATTATATTCTATTGAGATTCCAATTTATTTTAAAACAATGGAAAGACCTTTATTTAGTCACCTAATTTCAGTTCTTCATTTTGAATACAAGTTATTAAAAAACACAATTAGTTCTTAAAACGTCATTCCTCTGGCATGTCATAACCCTGAAAACCAACCATTAAGTGGCTGTCTATTAAACATTATCATTGATTTGAGAAAACTTATTAATTTAATACAATCTGCGATGTATATAGTTTAATATATACTACAACTTTTATAATGCAGTGTTCTCCACTTTATTTAAAAAAAATAAGAAATTTTTTGTTCAGTTTCATTCGTCAGTCCCTTGTGTGTTATTTAAATTTGAAATTCGTGCGAAATATCGCCGACTCACTGTCAAATCCCACTTTGAATTGAAGTATATTTAGATAGAATCAATTTTCCAGTTGTAAATAACACCACGCATCATGTATGTCTATCTATTAATTGTAAGTTATTGGCATATATCTCAAACTCTCATGACATTATTGAGTTCTATGATTTTAAACGCGGAAACTTTGATGCAATGAATATATTTCTTGGTTCCATTGACTGGGAGACTATCTTTTTGGATAAAGATTTAACTCAAGTGTTTGACATATTCAAATTGTATTTAAAACAAGCCTCTGATAGTTATATTCCAAAAAAAATTGTTAAAAAAAACTCCAACCCTCCTTGGTTTAACAAAATGCTATCAAATCTTAAAAAATAGAAAAAATAAAGCCTTTAAGAATTATAAAAAGGATAGAACTATTTTGGTTAATCTTCATAAGTATTTAACCTTACAAAAAGAGTTTGATGTGCTTAATAAGTTTTTATATAATAATTTTATCTTAAATGCTGAATCACAAATCAAGTTTGACTGTAAACATTTTTGGAAATTTATTAATACAAAGAAAAAATCAACTGGATTACCAAATTGCATGGAGTTTTGCGGCAGCACTTCCAGTGATTTGTTAACCATATGTAATCTTTTTGCTGATTATTTTGAGTCGGTATATTCTCTTACATCACCTAATGTACTTCCACAGTTTTCACCACCTAATGTTATCGATGTTGGTAGCATCAATTTAAGCTTAATGGAAGTTTCTGAAGCCTTAAGAGGTATTAATGAAAATAAAAGTGCTGGACCGGATGGTATTTCTCCTAAGATCATTAAAAAATGTGCAACAACTCTCGCGATACCCCTTTGCTTTATTTTTAATATTTCCCTGCGAACTGGTCAATTCATAGATGAATGAAAAACATCTTTCATCTCTCCGATTTTCAAAGCAGGATCGAGACAAAAAATATGTAACTATAGACCAATTTGTAAGCTATCTGTAATTCCAAAAATATTTGAAAAGATTGTTTGCGATAAACTTTATTTTTTTACCAAAAATGTAATTGCTGAATCTCAGCACGGTTTCGTGTCAGGCAGATCAACAACTTCTAATCTCACTGTTTTATGTAATTCCGTAGTAAAAGGTTTTGATAAAGGTTTTCAGACAGACATAGTTTTCACTAAGGCTAAGGCCTTTGATAGGGTAAATCATGAAATTCTTGTTCATAAACTTTCTTTGCTGGGATTCCATTCTCATTTTTTAAAATGGATAAGCTCTTATTTGAGCAACCGGACCCAATTCGTCAAAATAGATAAATTCAAATCTAAAGCTATCAAAGTAACATCAGGTGTTCCACAGGGGAGTCATATTGGACCTTTGTTTTTTATACTTTTTATAAATGATATTCCTGATACTTTTAAATTTTCTAATTATTTATTGTATGCTGATGATGTTAAAATTTTTAAAACCATTAAATCTGTTGATGATTGTCTATTATTGCAAGAGGATCTAAATGAATTGGCATTGTGGTGTAATAGAAATTTACTCTTTCTGAATGTCTCTAAGTGTCAAAGTTTTACGTGTTTTAGGAGAAAATCATACATTTTGTTTGATTACTCAATTAATGACATTGTTTTGAAAAAAGTTACTCAAAAAAAAGACTTGGGAGTTGTATTAGATCATAAACTTTCTTTTAATTTCCACATTGATTTTGTTGTGAATAAAGCTTATAAGATGCTCGGCTTTGTACGAAGGAACACAAAGGAATTTACTGATCCTTACGCGCTCAAAAGCCTTTACTCAGCCTTTGTCAGATCAAATCTGGAGTATTGTAGTGTTGTTTGGAATCCGAACTATAATACTCATACCTTAAGAATAGAAAGAGTGCAGAAATCCTTCACTAGATATGCTTTTAATAAGCTGAACTGGAGTATTGATAGACCTCCATATCCTGTAAGGTGTCAGCTCTTTGGTATGCAAACGCTTGAGTTAAGAAGGAGATATTTTTCAGTAATGATGATAAAAGATATCCTAAGTAATCACATAAATTGTTCTTATTTGCTTGAATGTATTAATTTGTATTTTCCTTGCAGAAGTCTCCGTATGGTTTTCTACCTACGTGATGAATTTTTTAGAAGCAACTACAGTAGGAATGAACCCATATCGCGTTGCATCAAAGTGACAAATAGTGTTTTACACTCCATTGATATATTTCAACTCTGTTCAAGAGATAGTTTTAAAAGATATGTCTTGCTTGTTTTGCTATCTAATCAACACATAGTTACTTAAATTCATATTTATTTATTTATTTACTAACGCCGATTGTACGTATTTATACATATTTATTATATTTATTATTATTAATACTATTATTTTATTATTATATTTATTATATAAGTAGTAATCTATAAGAGATTGTAAAACTCTGCTTGATGAAATAAACTAAACTAAACTAAAAATTTTAATGTTAGTAATAAAGTTAGTTGCGGGTCGCACAATTTGACGGCCACCATAACTGTACCAGAGTTTGGGTTAGTTTGTTGTCTATACACGTGCTTAGCCAGTCAACGTATCAGTCCTATGGTGAGTCGTTATTTTTTTGTTAATCTAAAGTTTATTTTTATTTATACATATTAGACTATGATTTGTTAAAATGTAATTTGTTGATATTCGAAATTACAAAAAAAACATTAGTCCTGATTATAATCTCAAATTTCGTCTTTTTCGTCAGTCCTATGGCGTCAGTCCTGTATCAGGTATATTGTTATTGTTCTTCATTTCATGATCATTAGTACTTTTAAGATGAATATTGTTGGATTTTGTTTATATTGTTTGTTGATTACTTGTTTGTTGAAACTATGTTAAAGTAGTAAAAGATAAGTGAATAACGTTACGTTAAATGTCGAAAGTCTGTTTTGAAAACTGATATAGTACTTTCTCCCAGTATTACATATTAATAATTATTTTAATTGTTACTAAGTGCTTTTAAGTGATCATTATTAAATCCTAAGAGATTTTTACTAATTTGTATAACATTTCATTATAATACTTTCAAAACTGTGTATAACATGTATCATTACTATGTTACCTCGTCAATCCCCTGGCAGTCAAATTATGAAATTTTTAAATATCTTACAATGTACTCAAAAAAGTGACTGGCCCGATTGGAAAAAAATATATTAATTAGATTAGCTATCATGTACACCTGAATTTATAGAAGTTTGATTTAAAAACTATCGTAAACAAAATATCCTCAAAAGTTACCCAACTTTTGTATAATCACCCATATGTCTTATTCCGTTGCTATTTTAAATTTAATTTAATATTTATACAAATTACTCTTTTTTTAACATGAAAATAAAAACTCTTTTCGGTTAACCCAGACAATTTTTCAAACATTTTCTATGGTCGAGTTGATATGAAAGAACAATGCAGAAAAATGAAACATTATATGCCAATATCCGAAATTTTCTGTAATTCTTTAAAAGTTAAAATAAGGGTTAACAAATCATAAAACTTAAATATTGTTTTTACTCTATTTTTTTTTATTTTTGAGTTCGAATCGCAAAATATTGTCGTCTTAAGCCTGACTGCGAATTAAATTTTATTTAATTTTAACTCTATTTGTGGTAACTAAATGACACATAGCCAGAAATAAGTTGCCATTTTTTTGATATAAAGCATAATTATCTAAAGCATAATATTATCTTCATCTTTATATTTTTTCTTAAAAATAAAACATTAAATTATATTTTTCCTTCATTTTAAGAGAAAATGGGTTTTCTTCCTTCCTTTTTTTTCAAAAATTCTAACTTTAATATAATATTCCGTATCTATGAATAAATTTCATCAAAATAAATCCTTTTTTTAAGAGCTTTCCTATATACCTACCTATACATACCTATACATATTGTTAATTCGTCCTTTTTTCATTTTATTTTTTCATTTATTCGTTTCTTTCATTTTGAAAAACTTTTTTTCTGGTCGACTACATGGCTTTTATGTTATTTCATTTAAGTCCTTGCGGGCCATATATCACTCCAGTTGACAGAACAATTCCCTTATCTTTTGGGTGTAGAAAAAAGAAGAAGAAGGAAACAAAAAGCCTTATTCGACTATCGATATACTCAGAGATTCCACAGACTCTTGAAAGATTTCTTTATATTTTATTTTTGAGTTTCTTTTTTTTTTTGGAAAGATGTGAAAAGCTTTTTAACGCTTCTAACATTTAAGTATAAGACATTTTTGGTAAAAAAGGCTTAACTGATAGGAAAATGTACAGGGAAGTTGGTTTTATGGTGAAAAGGTAAGTAATATTAAAAAAAAAAAACATTGTACGTAAGTAAACTATCCCTTGAATTATTTTTAAATCAAACTCTTTGAAGATATTCTTATCTTATTTCAAAGAAGTTACTCGAATTTAACTTTTCATTGTAGTTGAAAGTTGATTTCCTTCGAAAATGTCTTTAAGGTGTTGAAAAAATTTGTGTCACTTCACAAATCCACTTTATTCTAAGAAAAATATAAATAGTGCTTACGGTTTGACCTTCACGTGATTTAAATACTGTTCAGTGCTAAGCTTCTTTTATTTAAATCTGTAGAAATAAAGATGTATGTCATCAGGCTCTCCAATCCAACCCTTCCTACTCACAACTGGAAGGTTGCGAAACTAGAGGATCCAAAGGGACCCTACAAGAGTGCTATTGTTATCATCAATGCAGGGTCCCTTTCTCCTCTGGCGCAGTCGAAAGGTGTCATCAGGTTTGGGTTTGATGAAATACCGCTGAGGGTCTACAAAAAAGATGGGGCCGAGGCACAAATCTAAAAAGAACAAATTGGCCAAAATACAAGAGAACCTTCAATAGTTTAGTAAAACCTGAACTCTTTAATACCCCCTCCAACACTGAAGATCTTGACGACAAAGTCAATAATCTAACATTAGCCCTAAACAAAGCTCTAGATACTGCATGTCCTCTTATGCAAGTAAGAGGTAAAAAAAGAGGGCTGGATCCACTTCGAAAAGAATGCAGAAAACTCTTTAACAGAGCGAAAGCTTCTAGAGACATGTCTGACTGGGATTCACATAAAGAATCACTGAAGATATATAAAAAAGAACTGAGGAAAACCAAACGATCGTCGTGGAGAAACTTCTGTAGCAACGTGGAAGATTGCTCCGAAGCTTCCAGGTTGCGCAAAATCCTCTCCAAAAATCCAATCATGCCAAGCTGCTTGAAAAACGCCTCTGGCCTCTGGACTAATTCAAGCGAAGAACCGCTCAACTTGCTACTAGACGTTCACTTTCCTGGTAGCTCTAATATTATTAATAACATTGCACCTAATAGTTGTGACAATACATTATATCCCCCACAAGGTCTAGTCACTAGGGAAAAACTCAAATGGGCTATTAACAGCTTTAAGCCATATAAATCTGCAGGTCCGGATGGTATAATTCCAGCTGAACTGTAAGAAAATGCAAGTTTTCTAATACCCATCCTAGAAAACATCTTCAAGGGATGCCTTAAATTGGCATACATCCCGATGTCTTGGAGACAAGTTAAAGTCGTTTTTATTCCAAAAGCTGTAAAATCCAGCCACGTTAACCCTAAAGACCTAAGACCTATCAGCTTATCATCATTCCTCAATACGCCTACAACAAAGGGAAATCAGTTGAAACGGCTCTACACAGTATAGTACGTACAATCGAATATTCCCTCCATCATAAAGAGTACACCTTAGTTGCCTTCTTAGACATAGAAGGTGCATTTAACAATTTCGACACATCTGCAATTGCACGTGTATTGACATCTCTGAAGGTAGATAAATCGATCAGCGAATTGATTAATCAGATACTGATAAGCAGGATTATCAATTCAAAACTGGGTGATTTTACTGCACAAAGGGGTGTCAGCAGAGGTACGCCACAAGGTGGTGTCTTATCCCCTCTCCTCTGGAACTTAATAATAAATGAATTACTAATTACTCTAGAAAGAGAGGGATACAGAGTGTTTGCTTATGCGGACGATGTTGCTATTGCAGTAACGGGTAAACTACCCAATATACTAAAAGAACTCTTACAAAACGCTCCCTCATCCACCCTATTCTCCAAAATTGGCTCCGAGCGACTACTTCTTGTTCCCAAACCTGAAGAAATGGCTAAGTGGAAAAAGATTTGACTTCAATGATGAAGTCATCTCGCAAACAAAGGCCTATTTTGACGACATCGACAAATCATTTTTTTTGGAAGGGATAAAAAAATTGGAGAAGCGTTGGACAAAGTGTTTAGAGCTCAAGGGAGACTACGTTGAAAAATAAAATTATTTTTTTATCAAAAAATCTGTGTTTTATTCCAAAAGTCACGGACTTATTGACCCGCCCTCGTATAAGCTTTTATATCTCATAGTTTGTTATAGGCAATCACGAATAAATAAATAAAATAAAAATAAATAGATTGTTTCGTCGCGTCAGTCCCTCACTTCCATAATGACCTTTTACTTTTATGCGAACCATCCAAAACCTCTGTTGAGATCGATGGTGATGTACGTAAATTGAGTCAAACTTCAAACGTTAACGCAGTATTCGGGATACACAACACTTACTTCTGAAATAAGTTTTCAATATTTCCAATAACTGACTTTATGTCAAAATCTCGAACGAGAAAAACCTTTTAGCAGGACCGTCGAGAGAAATTCCGGGCCCGGGACGGAAAAATTTCGCCCCCCCCCATATTTACCATTTTTTTTTAAGTTGATGCCGTAATTGCGGGAGAGATGCCGCGTCGGGAGAGATGCCGCACTGAACAAAAGTCACACATTTAGTAGTCCTGGCAAATTTTTTTTTTTTAAATTTGTTTGTTTTACATTCAAACTAAAACGCAGCAAAAAAAAACTGCAAAAATCGGACAAGTAGAGGGAGTTTTTATTCTTTATTTTGTTTTTCGCTCCACTTTTGACTATGGAAATTTTTCAGTCTGGTGGAATATTTCGTTGCGGAAAGTAGTGATTGCCTGTTTTTTTAAAGGTAAGTTTTTTTTGGTTTAGTAAGTGTTTTGAGAAGTGGTTGGCGTGATTTTAGTTTGTTCTTATTTTTGTTGTTGTTGTGTAGTGTCGTGCGGCATCTCTCCCTCACAAAAGGGATAGATGCCGCATTTTTGTTTGGAGAAGATGCCGCACTTTGATTTTTGTGGTTTTTTGTTGTTTAAAAGCTAAAATACAGCTTAATTATGCCGCGCAAATATATCCGTTGTAATTCAAACCCAACAATTAACAGTTTTTCATCCATCATCGTCTGCAAATCAAGATAACCGACCAATAACTCAGATTTCTGAAACTGCTCCTATTACTGCAACAGTCTCAGAATTAACTATTCCAACCACAATTATTAACACTGCGCATTCCTGCAACCATTCAGAAAATGAAACCCACATTTCATCGTGCTTCAAAAACCCCTCGCCAACCAAACTTCTTCAAGAACTTTCACCACTGCCAAAGATTCAAACACCAAATTTTTCAAGACGAAGGCAGTTTGCAGAGGTCTTAACTACCCCTACCTCAATTGCAAAAAAAAATCTCCAAACCTACAAAGGCAAAAAAGCAAAAAAAGAATCTAAAAGCCCAAAAACGAATGAATGTTGGGAAAATTATTTTTCAACAAAGAAAAAAGAAGATTGGGTCCAGTGCAAAAGATGTCGGAAATGGCTCCATGAAAATTGTACCCGGTACAAGAAACCTGGTAACATCTTGTGCACAGACTGTGGGCGTGATGAGGAACGAAAACAACTTGTTCCACACTAATGTACAAATATGAATTTAATGAATTTAATATGCGGCAACTCTCCCACACATGCAGGGAGAGTTAGCGCACTTAATACTTTTTATTTTTTGTTAATTGAATAAATTATTATTATTTTTTTAGGTTAAGTATTTTCTTATGGTAGAATATAAACCCATTGTTAAGTTTAGTTGAAAATTAAAAATATATTTCACGTTAACATAGTATAAAAATTGATTTTTTAAAAACCGCGGCATCTATCCCGCAATTACCCTAATTGAATCAACTATGACGTAAAAGGTGTTTCTCTTGAAATTTATTTCTTCGTCTGTTTCAATTTGCTTTCCAGCTCCTCGATTTTCTCAAAAATGTCTCTTTAATTGCCTTTTTCGGTTCGATGGGAACGATTCTGGAACATCCCCCAATCCAGTAGCAACTGCTTTGCATTCAGATAAAATTTGATCCCATCCGTTTCGAATAATGTTCAAATCCGATTATCCGAGATCAAGTTGTCAAGATTTCGAATTTCAACGTCAATAGTCATGTTTCTGGATTGAAGAATGATACTTCTTTCATTTATAGCGCTAAGAACCTTGCATCGAAGACATCAGGACGCATTCAAATTTGTGCATATATTTTAAAACGCCATTTACATCTCTTCGAGCTTCAGCAGTTAAATTAATACCACTTAAGGCTTCTAATGATGTTCTAAGGTTTTTCAGATGATTTGCAAATGGTTTCACTGCCTCAATTCTAGCTGACCATCTTGTATCGGAAAGATTGTGAAGGGATCCGGGCACATTTTTCTTAAGAATTTCCCAAAGTTGAGCACTGCTGCTAAACAAGTTGAAACACTTTTGAACAACACCAAAAAATGTGATTGCCGCAGTGCAACATCCCGCTTAATCGACTACACGCAAGTTAAGGCTATGAGCTGCACATGGTGAATTCACGGCATTCGGAGTTTTGTTTAAAATGTGACTTTGTGCACCATTATACTGTCCTTTCATATTGCTTCCATTGTCATAGCCTTGTGCACAACAGTCTTCTAAAGGGATTCCGTTATTTGCCAATGTTTCGCCGATCAAATCAGCTATTGCGGTGCCAGTTTTTTTTTGTTGCAATCGACAAGTTCCAAAAACCGTTCTTCGATGGTGAACACATTTTCTTCAAAGCGCAGATATCGCAAAAAATATTTGGCGTTTTCTCTCTCCTTCAAAATAGCTGAATTTACATGTTGGGCACAAATTTTAATGAACTCATTTTGAATCTCAACGGAAAGGTAGTGAACTTGGAAAAGTTTGTGCTCTTATTGTGAAATTCTTACTTTTTTCAAGTGCTCCTGACGTAAGGGGTCATAATGACTAAATGCCCAAAAAAATTCCATTATTTAGCTCTCCAATAAGATTGCTATCGCCTCTAGTCCCCTTTCGCCAAGGAAGAAAATGGTGTCCAATATTCTATATAGAATTCCTTGCTATTTTTGTATGGCTGGTTTAATATACACACTTTGAAGTGAGTTGATATCCTTCAAATCTTCAATAAACAATTTATTCAAAATATTAATTAATTAATATTACGGAAACCACAATTGAAAAACGTTTGCGTGGGATTTTCCGGTCCCCCGAAACCTAATCAAAAATTTCGTTCCCAGCAGAAACAAAAATAAAAGAAAAGAAACTTTATAGAAACAGAAACCGAAATAAATATTTGTGTTTTGTTTTAAGTTCCCTTATTTTGAATTTAAAAATTTTCAAAATAAAGTAAATTTGAAATTTACGTTAAATTAAGTAAGAAAAGCGAAACAATTTATTATAACTTTCTTTTAATAGTTCAGAGTTGGCCAATTTTCCATTAAATATTAACAAAAATGTATACGCCAATAATTATCAGGAGCCCAGATCGGCAAGCTTGTGACTGAAAGATTGGTAGATAACATGCAAGCAGGGGCCCGATTGCGAAAGCATGAATGATTTTAAATTTTCGGGCCCCTAAAAATGAGTGGGAATAGGCATGTTGATGATGAATTTAGACTAAATATATTGAAATAAATTGCTTTCAATTTTAGGGGCCCCTAGAAAATCCCGGGCCCGGGGGTTCCCCCCCCCCCTTCCCCCTCGCAACGGGGCTGCCTTTTAGTGCTAAAATAACCTTTGTATGTTTCAAAAAAAAAATACTAGATATCCCTTCACCCTTGACATATTCCTAATTGGTTGCACATAATTTAATGGCTTTCTAACAAAAAACTTATTAACCTTTGAATATTTTACTTTATTTGTTTGCGACATTAACACTTAACCATCAATCACAAATCAACTTTACACATATTTGAGTATATGTACCCAAACACATCATGTACACCGCGACTGCCTTAATATAAAATGAATCATTATCGCACCAACTTTATACTACTATTCTCACAGCATGGAATGGAAGTGATGTTCATAAAACTTACGGTTCCTTGAAATTGCAAAAAGCTGACCCCAAGCCCGACCGAACAACACAACCAATCCGATCCAATCCAGTGAAGTGGTTGTATACGAGTCGAGTAGAATACGAGTACGTCCGGCATTTCGACATCAACTTTAATGTTCAAAAACTCTGCGAATCTGGAACTCATCTTCTTCAAAGTATACCCAACTAAATGTTACGCCTGGGCCTGATGACTGCTAGGTTTAGGTTATATTTGTAGTATAGGAACTTTTGCCCCTTTCCGAACCCCAATATAGAAGATATACCATTATATAGGATGACCGCCAAGTTGCCAAGTTGGAGAAATTTAATGGTCAGCTTTATGACCATTTGAATGGGTCATTCAATGGGTTCAGCCTCCATTTCGGAGAGTTCATTATTTAGTTTCACTGCCTGTTCCGTCGTCGTCGTTGTCGACATCGTCATCGTCATTCTCATCGTCATCCTCATCGTTGTCGTTGTCAGCGTCGGCGGCGTGTATTCGTATATCTCTCGCTGTGTGTGAATGGGAGAAGTTCATATCGAGTTAATGGTCCCGACAGGGTATCCTCCTTCAGGATATAAACAGACATTGTAACACGCATCGAATGTACAATAATTAAGTTTGACGTAGCCAAAACGACATAAAATCGATGAACGTTAGATCTTTTTATGGCGCAACCAGAGTTTTTAGTGTTGGGCGGCCGGCCGGCAGCGGCAGCGGCCGACGACGACGTGGACGTCGACGGGCGGTGGTGGCTATTGTGTATAGTTATTGGTATCGGATTTAAGTTACAGTTCACTCCAGGATTCTGTGTCATAAGTGGATATCCTTGAAATATCCGAAACAGACTACTTCAATTTTATAGCTTCCAAAGAAGACACAATAAGACAATATGTGAGATGAGGACATCAACATCGGCAGGAGCAGGAGCTTCGACGCGACGGAGATGTTATGCGACACGGTGCTCGCGCTAAAGCACGTTGCACACAAAGTGATTAAAAAGTTTCCTCTTTTTATTGGTTGCGCGCTGAATTCAAAAAAGCAACACTAAACGAACAACGCCAGAAAATTGAAGAAGCAAATCGAAATCCTTCAGTGTCGCTGTGATTTACGGTCGCTTCTTGTTTTGATATGGCAACGCACGGGACGGCCGGCGCGGCGGGCGGAGGGGTGAGGATGAGAATCTAATAAAAATTCTATGAGGGTAGATAAATAGAATAGGAAAAGTTTTAAGTTTTTCAATTGCGCCAAAAATGCCGAAATTCGTTTAAGGGCATATTGAAAACACTAAAGTGATTGTAATTCACTTGTTTCTTTCGAAAAAAGAATAAAACTTTTCCTCGAAAAACGTGACGAAGGTTGGATTTGCATAAACAATTTCGGCTTAGGCAGAGATTTTTTTCAATTTCAGCACAAGTTTTATTTGGCTTCTTTTTTTTTTTTTGGTTGGCATTGAAAAGTTTTAATTGATTTGGAATGAATAACACAACGAAGAAAAACAAAAACAACGAATTTTAAATTGAAGACACAAAACTTATAGACCAGATAGACTTTATAGGTATTTGATTTTCTTATAGTCAAATAAACAAGTTTTATTTCAATTCAAAATAGATAACCCACCTTAAAGAAAAAAGTTAAGAAATTTACGCTTAATAGGATTTGTCTAAGTTCAAGGTTGACAACGGTAAGGTATTTGCAGCATCTCTTAGGAGGTTGAGAGTTTGATAGAAATAATGAAAACCTCGATACGTCTATACGATCTTACACCAAGCTCTTTACATGTTTGGGAAGCCTATCAGTCCTATTATACATTACTTATACTCAGAAATGCGTTTAAGCTCATTCTAACTTTCTCCAAGCTGATAAGAATAATATATAAATAACGATACCTCTTAGATCTTACAAAAAGCTCTTTACGGGTTTGAAAAGATTTTTTAAGTCCTATTATGCATTAGTTACTTAGGATTACTTGCAATATCCTTGACCGTGGATCATGGGGAATCAAGTACTGCTTCTCGTACATGTTTCCCAAATGCGTTCAAGCTCTTTTCAACCCTCTTCAGGCTTTCGCGATTCCTTTTTGACTGTCCTGCGCCAACTTTTTCTCTGGACCAGTTTATTCTGTCACTTCGTGTAAAAGGATCCAAATTGTGAATTGCAATAGAGTCTTCATCTCGTCGAAGGGATCAATCCACTGCAACTTTTTCTTCCGGATAACGATGTCTATAGAAATTTGACCATTCTCTGATGGAGTTTTTTGTTGGATATCGTATTCGCCACGAAAATCCTAAGGATGTTAGGAGATTTTGTAAGCTCGAATAAGTCATTTTTCATGTACTAAACCCGTAAATTAGTACAGACTCTTTACGTTAAAGAAGAATAGTCCCAGCTTGGTTTTCGTCCTGTATACATTGCTCTTTCACAAAGCTTTTGATTTGTTATCATCTTTATCTGAACTACCGTCTTCTGAGATCACACTTCCTAGGTGCAAAAAGGAGTACACACGATCACGCTTCAACCTGCTGTCCTTCAACTTCAACTTGAAGAGTTTCCAAAAATGATGAAGATGTTTGTTTTACCCGTCGTTGATTCTCAGGTAGACCTTGTATGTTTTGCTTTTCAGAGCGCTCCATCTATAGTAAAGATCCATAAAGTTGTGTAAAAGCAAGGGAATACATTCGGCGTCCTCAAGATGTTAAAGAGAGGGAAAAATCGTTTATCGAATTTGTCGTGCACAATGGAGAAGTGTTCCTTCCAACTTTTTTCGTGATCTTCATCTGACACTAGCAGGATACCGTCTTAGTTTTTGAAGAAATGTTGTTTTATAGATTTATTTCCAACCAATTCCTTTTAAAGGGTGATTTTTTAAAAGCTATAGGAAAGTTTTTCAAAAAAAAAAAACACATAAAATTCAGAAAAATGCATAAATCTTTATTTAAATCGATAGTACGGTTCATATAATTTAATGTTTGAAGATTATTTCATGCAAATGTTGACCTTGACTGCGCCTCAAATGGTCCATCCGCTTAGTCCAATTTTGGCATACTCTTTCCAACATTTCGGCCGGTATCTCACGAATAAATGCTTCAATGTTGTCTTCGAATGCGTCAATTGAAGCGGGCTTGCCTGTATAGACATGAGCTTTAACATAGCCCCACAAAAAATAGTCTACGAGCGTTAAATCGCACGATCTAGGCGGCCAATTGACCGGTCCCGAACATGAAATAAAATGTTCACCGAACTCGCATCTCAATAAGTCCATTGTTGCGCGTGCTGTGTGGCATTTGGCACCGTCTTGTTGAAACCACATGTCATGCAAGTCAAGCTCTTGCATTTTGGGTACAAAAAAGTTGGATATCATCTCAAGATAGCGCTCACCATTCACTGTTACGTTACGATTCGCATCATCTTTGAAGAAGTACGGTGCAATGATGCCACCAGCCCATAAACCGCACCAAACTGTGACTTTTTCTGGATGCATTGGTAGCTCTTGCAATGATTCTGGCTGATATTCAATCCAAAATCGACAATTCTGCTTATTTACGTACCCATTGAGACAAAAATGAGATCCGTCGCTGAACACAATTTTTCGCGCGATGAACATTCTTAATAGAGCCCGCATAAAATTCAATAATTTGCTAGCGTTGTTCGCTTGTTAAATGATCCATGGTTAAATTTTAGACCAAACTGAAGACGTTTGACAGTGAAACAAAACACGAATCCTGCGTCAGCTGGTTAAACCAGTGTTGCCAAAAAGATAATAGCTAAAAAATCACCCGTTAAGTCTTGTATAGGGTGCGGCTATTGCTTAACCTGTATCCTTAGCCTGTTATGCGAGGACATGCGGTGTCGTTGTCTTGTCTCATACTCACACTGAATCAAACCTCTGATCCGCGTTAGAGGAGCAAGGAATTCTTTATTTATTACCACAATGAAACTCCTATTAAGAGCCCTCACTTCCTTGAGCTTAGCGACCTTCAAGTTGTGAGTCGGCAAGAATGGAGCGAGAATGTTCTCCATGCTAGAAAGATCGATTGGAATCTAAGTGCGAGCCCTTGGGATGTCTTCCTAAACAACTCCCTAGAGTTTCTCACCTGTCCAAACTTCACCTAACCGCGTCTGACACCAAGCTTGTACATATGTTACCATACCTCTGACCTCCTCAAACTATGAGTTCAGCATGACCTTTAATCTATCTCCTATTGCTTGTGGGTGGAAGTTGTCCTAGAAGCTCTCTCAAAATGCTTAAAAAGCCACCTGTGAGCTTCAATTTTACCACCTGCCATTGTTCAGATGAAATCGTGCCATCAACATCGCTCCTATCGATGACAGGAATTACTACGTTGCCCTTGGCGACGTCGCTGAAAAGTGGTTTGAGGGGAGTGCTGCTGTTGTGCACACGAGGGCGTTTCGGTGTCGGAGTGGCCCCTTGCAGAGACCTTTCACGTATTGACGTAGAGTAATTTCTGGTCCTTGCTTTAGCAAGAACACTCTTTGCCAATTGAATGCTAGCGGCTTGCTGCGGAAAGAAAAGGAGGTCAGTCTATACAGATATTCGCGTTAGATAAGCTAGTTAATCTGGAGGTAGCAGGTATCCGGATACTGCGTTAGCGATTGAGCTCTTTATTGAATTGAGCCCCCAGACAGGCTGCTCATCGGCTCGTTCGGATCGGATCGTTTAACACCGTATATTCAGCCAAATAGTGATACGATACAATTGGAAGGAAGCGATAGGGTGAGGAGTCAGATGATGTTTTGAACATCATGCTCATATATAGGCTAATACGGTTAGGATCAGCAGACAGGAATTAAGCCATGTTACCTAGGGTATAAGAAGGAACGCCGGAGAGAGGAGCGCTGGGTAGCTTTTTCGCCATGATAACGTAGGAGGTTGTATGTGAGTTGGTGACATCAGCCTGCATATGTGGGAGGAGGTAATGATTGTGTAATTGTGGGTAAAGAATATGGAACGTTCTTTGGTTTAAGGACACATCTGGAGAAAGTTCTCGAGAATCAATGACCTTACCTAGATTCTACTAATCGACAAGAGTCCAAGTCCGTTTCCCTTACTGGAAAAAAACATCGTTCAAATTGCAAGTTGTGGATTCGGACTCGGAGAGCTACGCAGATATCATGCTTAATTTGAAAGATGGAATGGGTTAGATTGACTTTGCGAGCCGTTCTGGTTTGTGGCTTATTTAAAATAACGTTCGACTATACACAAAAATCCCACAGGAACTGTTAAACGGCGTCGAATAGTTCTAGCACGATGGCCAATCCATCACTTACATGTTAAAAGACAGTACCCTCGGAATGGGTCTCATCACCGAAGATCATTCTTAAACCAAATTTTTAGTGTCCAGAGCCTATTCAGCGCGCATATTATGTCACTATCTGTGGACGTTTAGGTTAGGTTAGGTTATAGTGGCTGTCCAAGAGGGAAACGGACACACTTAGGCCAGTTTAATGGCCCATTGTGATACCACATGAATCTTGAGGTTACTTCCTAAGCTCAATGGAACCAGTTTGAGTCTCTTACGAAACGTGAGAGGCTGATTATGCCGATATGATTGAGATCGTTTAGATCGTTAAAGAAGAATTCTCCTAGGTAATTCTTGCGTTTTCGAGCCAGAGCAGGGCATGTGCAGAGAAGATGAAGAATTGTTTCTTCCTCTTCCTCGTCCATACAGCTTCTGCAGAAATCATTTGAGAATACGCCTAATCTCGTAGCGTGCTTTCCTTTTAGACAGTGTCCGGTTATGACACCTATTATCGAGCTTATATGCGATCTGCTTAGAGAGAGCAAGCACCTTGAACGTTTTAAATCCAGTGTTGGCCAGATGTTTTTTGTGACTTGATACATGGTGATGTTGTTCCACCTGGTGCCTGCCCCCCTCACAGCGTCTTGCATTAGCAACAGTTTACAAGTAGCGATTGGTATGCCAGTACGTGCCCAACGTGGTAGGATGGGCTGTACTGAACCGTTCCTGGCGAGTTCATCTGCCTTACAGTTACCTGGAATGTCTCTATGGCCCGTGGTTTACCTTCAGCTCTTTTTTCATATGAATTTTTTACAAGCGAGGGCTTTCACGATGTGAAATCAATCAAATTTAAATTTACTGATAACTCAGGGGGTCGTTCACCAATTCAGGGTACCTACCATGCCTGCCTTACTCACCTTCCTTTATACCTTATGGATTTATTAGATTCTTTAGACCTTAGCTTAGCATCCTGCTTCAAAATTACCTTAAAAATTGTAAACCTAATTTCAAAGTGCAGAAAATCAAATCAATTCCTGAGTTCTTATACTCACGATGGCCCTTGAACAATGTTTCCTCGTTCAAATGGTACTCAGGATGATGTGGAATTCAACACCCTCAAGTTGACTGATGGTTAAGGTAGGTGTTGAAAAATGTATATGTCTACCTAGACCAAAAATAAAACCGATACAATTTCGGCAAAAACAATCGAATTACATGTAAAGTACCTCTCCCGCATAATTGAATCATTGCGTTACATTACGTCCATTGTGGATGGCGTCACACTCGCAATACGAAAACAAAAAGCAATAGACTTTAGCTCACACATTGTAAATCACCGTACCACCATCACAATCGCCATCATCACCACCACCAACGTCATCACCGTACAACCCCAATGCCTATAATGTATATAACACTATATAATATGCTGATAAAAACCATTGACTTCCTGTTCCACTTTGGAGATAATCAGATTTCCACTACAAAAGTTCCCCTGTGCCGGTATATCTCTGGAGGTCGTCTTTTGTTGGTTTCAGCTTCTTCTTGAAGAACCAAAAGCATCAACCACCACGATAGCACCCGAGTTCGAGCATCACAATCCGAGTAATTGAATTCGAAACCATTATAGAAATTAAGTTCCATCATCCTCACTAGAAATATGTATATGGATGCCTTGCTCAGCTCAGTGCTCAGTGCTCATGGAAGAAGGATCTTCTTCTGGTCTTCTTCTAAATTACACTTTTTTGTTTTGTTTTGTTTCAAATGAAGATTGAACCTGGTGGGTGAAAATTCAATGTTCTTTATACTCTACTCTATATACCGACTTTAGCAGCGGGTTAAAACATTGGATTCAAGTGCCGTTATGCTCAAGTACTTTGAGGCCTCGGGCCCAAAAAATATACTCTTAAGGCAAAGGGGATACAAAGCTGGAAGAACTGGGAAGACACATACACACTCTGAGATGATGATACACCAGAGTATACCACTGAGCACCATCAGAAACGAGATGTTGAAGACGGCAGACGGCAAAGCACTCCTCTCAATTATGGTAATGAAACAATTGTCGTCTGAATGCGGTACCACATTAAGTGATTCTTGAATTTTAAATATTCCGCCTGAAAAATTTTAGTTTACTTTAAGTGTGTCGCTTTGTCGTATTTCGTATTTTGTATATCAATGTCGAAGGCGCATATATACAATCTTGCGGGTTGGATGACTCGACGCTGTGCCGGCCGGGATGACACGCCGCGCCGGCCGCCGAGAACAATGTACTTCTAATGGGTATAGGTATCATGCTGGGATATGAGTGGGAGTTTTCTGAATTGCTGGAACTTGTGTAATGGAACCAACATCGAAAAGAATGAAGGTCAGTATTTGTGTGGGTTAAGCAAGTGAAGTGATTCAGCATTATTTCTTTAAATTAAGTTACCATGAATATTGCTCACAAAAAGTTTCATGGAACTCAAAAGATAGAAGAAGAACTCTATAAAAGGTGTGGTTCTGGGGGTTAAACGACTTATTTAAGTTTCAATGATAAAATAACTAAATATTGAAAACTTATTTTTTCTGGATTGGAAACATCTGCAAGTGGTTGAAAAGAATCGATCAATTTTGAAATAAATCTGCATCGTTGGAGCAATTAATGAACTCAAAGTTGACCAGTTAAAGAAGTGATCTAATTATTCTACCTGCCACTCTTATTAATCCTTAATGTATAAAACTATAAAGCAGTCAATATAGGTAAAAAAAACTACTCTTAAATGTTTATTATTAATCTAAGTTTGTTTTTCAGCAATCGAAGATCATTAGAAAAAATGGGAAGGTACTGAGAAAATTTTGCAATATTTGTATCAAATAAATGGCTTTCCAATAAGAGGTTTCCTTTTGAATAGCCTTTTTTTTAGCAACTGTAATTTTTAAAGCTGGCATCGTTTACTATTTGAAAATTTCAATACTACACCTTTACTAAGAATGGAATGATACATGCTTCAATAACGTTTTGAAATTGCTTCAATTCACTACAAAAAGCACCTTCTTGACCGGAAATATTGAAACTGAGATGTTAAGACAATTATAAGTACTGTGAAGAACCAAAGAACATGGCCTTTGGAGCTTTATTGTAACAAAGCGTGAATTCCATTACTTTTTCAACAAACTCTAATGGGATACTGTAACCATCAAATCTTAAGCCCCACTTACAGACGATGTTCATAAGCTCTGCCGCATAATTTAAGGTTAAATGGGTACTTGTGATCGTTCTTATTACGATTTGATTCATGGCGGGTGGAGCTGTAGCGGTATGCAGATTCGAAGGTTGCTGGCATTTAGGCTTCTATAATTCGTGTCGGAGCGGGAAATTCAGCATCGACATCTTCGTCGTTCCGACTTAAATATTGATTGTCTTGATCTTCGCAGTCGGATATTGTTGCGGCGGATGTGGTGACGGACGTTTATTACGATTTAAGTTAGTACTGGCAGTAGAAGGTGAAACCTTTCACAGATTCCTGGTGCGATGGAGGTTCGGTTGAAACTTCTAAAGGTCCCTGCTCGGCTCGGGCGTCAATTTGTTTTGCTTTTTTACGAAGCTGATTTCGGCTTTTCGGTGTCCGGGGTTCTTCCAAAGTAAAGCAAAAAACTCTCTAACAAAGGTTAAAGAAGGGTCAGCGCAACACTACCCACGACGCTAGGCTTGTCCGAAATTTTCTTAGACAATGACTACGGAATAAACGGTTGGAATTGCATTCCCTGTCCTTAACATAACACCCAACTAGAGAATAATCGGTCGGCCTAGGCCTTGATCGTCGTACACTTAGAAGATTATATGGTCTTGCGGCGACAAGCTATGTCCGTGACTTCCTTAGAAGTCTTTTCTGTCTTTAGAAGCAAACTAGAGAATTAACGGATGGCCTAGCTTTTCCGGTAGGTATACATATAGAAGAAATGGACGGTGGAATAAACAGGGCTTAATTATCTTCGTGCGCCATGGCAACAAACAAATCGGTGCTTTGCCTCACTAGACAAGCTATGTCCGTAGCAGCAAAATAAAGAACTAACGGTTGGCCTAAGTCTGTCCGTCATACACTTAAAAGAAGTGGTTGGCGGAATAAAGGAAGGAATGAAGAAGGTATTTTGGGATTCAAGAATTACAAGACATTCCTGTACTCAAGGTACTATACTAACTGTGCTCGGGAATTCTTTGCTATAATGATACAGCATTAGTACTCAAACTGGGTAAAGGCAGATGACGAATTTGTGTTGAAATTTCACCACGCTATACGAAATAATATGCTGTGAAAAGTCAAATGTGATTTGAAAGCAAGAGAATGGCAAAAACCTACTGCATCGGTTGGTGTTATATTTTATTGTCTCAGATTTGGGATGATAGAGGAGATGTTTAAAGCTTCTGTTCGAACGAAAATACATTTTTACATAAGAACTTATTTGAAAAGGTTTTGAAACTTCAGTTAACACAAGAACACCAATCTCCTCTGATTGTTTCCTTGACATGTGTCAAAACAATCTTTTTCGACACGGAGGCTCCTTTAAAAAATCTGTCTGAATCGATACATCTAAAAATAATCCTTGAAAAGCATCTCAGTCCTCAACGTGTCATTGTTTGGTGCGTAGTTTTTTGGGCTGGCATGGCGTTTTGATGTGGCTGGTGCTATTATTCCGATGAATGAACAGCGCTACTTATCTATGACTAAGATTTGTATGGCCAGAATTAGAAGATATTGATTTTCATCACATTCATTTTCAACAATATGGCTTCGCGTGGGTTAGTGTCGTCCCATATACGACAATTTTGCTTGTTAACAGAGCCATTCATCCAAAAATGCTCCTCGTCACTAAAGATGATTTTTCGGCCCAAATTGAGGTCCTCTTCCAAACGATTCGAAGCTCAGTCAGCGAACAAACGGCGTTGTCTATGGTTATGAACTTTGAGCTCCTGGGTCAGTTGGATCTTGTACGGGTGTAGGCAGTGGCGTCTTTAGGCATGGGCCCGGTGGGCCAGGGCCCCGCAATTATTTGGCTCCCAAATCCACCAACTCAAAATGAATGAATCTTAACAAGAATTATATAGAAAAAGAAATAAGGTTAGTAGACAGTAACAGAAAAAGAAGTTTCATTTTACCCTCCGTTCCGTTGAAATTCTCCTCCTTAACATCTTAAACTTCGGGCAACATGAATCTTTAATCATACACCTGCACACGCTGTCAACATTATTTTAACAACTCTGCTTTCGTTCTACTCTACAGTTCTGCACACATGTTGGCTTTTCAACTTACTCCATAAACAAACACAAAGTTGTCCCATGATGAGTTGCGAAATGATGAGTTGTACCATGATGAGTCGGATAGAACAATTTTGAATATTTGGCTGACACAATCTTGACATTTCTGGAAAATCATGATATTTCAATAGGGGATTGTATAGGACAAAGCTACAGTGTTTCCAGCTCGAAATTGGGAATCTAGTCAGATCTGACTTGTTGACTGGATTTTGATTATTTAAATCTAGTCAACAAAAAACAGTTAAACATAATTAAAAACAAAACAAAAAAAAACAGTCAAAAATCCAGTCAAATAATAAAAACATTTTCACAAACAAATAACATATTTTATTCCGTTTTATAACAAAAACTATAATAGAAAAATTAACAAAAAATAACTTATTTTCTATAATTCATAGTGTATAATGTACTCATGTTACTAAATTTATGATAATAAGAGTAATTCTATTCAGGTAATTAAAATATACGAATATTCTTATTCCGAATCGGAACTCGAGGTATTGTTTTCCGTATCAATATTTTGGTAGATTACATTTGTTCCAATTTTTTTCGTAGCTTCATTTGGAATGATGAAATTATGGCAATGGCAACATTTTACCCCTCGAAAATTGTTTCTTATAATTAAAATAGCATTTGTAGAAATTAAATGCAACCTGTTTCTTTGCTTGGTTTTGACCAAGTTTAATTGGCTAAAAATTAGTTCTAACTCAGCGTTTGATATTGGCAACACCAATATCGAAATAGGGAACTTTGCCAACTCTTTAAAAAGATTTTCTCCACTAGCATCTATATAAGATGAAACTTCACACCAACAAGGTACTGTTTCCTCTATGTTGTTTCATCTTACAAAGTTTAGATTGTCCCATTGACTAGAAATTTTGTCAGCTAATATCGCCTCGACATTCATTGCATTCAAAACAGGTTGCAGTTGTAGGGAGGATTTATTTTGCGAAAGGGATTCGCTTACCGAAAGCATTCTTATCTGCTTTAAAATGTTAAGATTTTTTGGCACTCTCTGCTGCAACTCTTTTACTAGCTTTATAATAAATTTTTTACAGTTTTGTCTAAATAAATCAATATCTTCCTTGTTTACTTCCAAATTTAATTCTAATTCATTTAGTTTTTCTTCGAATTCGACTCCAAGGTAAGGCTTTGTTTGTAGCCTTAAGCAAATTATGTCTAAATCAGGACTAAAATCATAATAACAGTTGGGCATAACAATTTGTTTGATAAGCATTAATATGAGAAGTTCCAAATCACCCAAAACATTAACAAAATCCCCTTTTCACTTTCAAATATTTTGTTAACCCTTTGCAGTTCTTCTAAATAATTAAGGAAAGTGTTTCGAATTTTTGACTTGATTCCAGTCAAAAATAAATGCTGAGTGGATCTGTATTTTATTTCCAGCTAACGAAGAAAAAATCCAGTCAAATCTGACTGGAAACAAATCAAAATGGCAACAGTGCAAAGCTATGATAATGCGTCTAATATGTCGGGAAAATATACTGGTTTGCAAGCAAGGTTAAAGGAGAAGAGCGAACTTGCTACCTTTGTACCTTGTGCAGCACATTCTCTTAACTTAGTAGGCCTTCATGCGGCTTGTTGTGTGCAGGAGGCAACAAGTTTCTTTCAAGTGGTTCAAAAAATATACAACTTTTTTTCTGCTTCTACCCATCGCTAAATTAAATGAATGTTTAGGTTCACAAGAGTTCTTAAAAGACTTTCTGAAACAAGATGGTCTGCACGAGCTGATGCAGTTAACGCGCTCTATCATGGTTATAAGCAAATTACTGAAGCCTTAACATCTATATCTTTAGAGATCCAGAGGAAGCTCCAGACACAAAAAGCGAAGCGCCAAGCCTGTCTAAGAAAATTTCAAAACTGGAGTTCCTTATTTTAACAGAAATTTGGAGCACAATATTAGAAAGAATTTATAAAACCAGCAAGAGCCTTAAAAGAAACAATAACGATTAACGTTGCTGCCAATTTGCTTTGTTCACTATGTTCTTTCATAAATGATCTAAGGGAGAATTTTGATAAATTTGAAGCGTGTGCCAAAATTCAGAATCCGGATGCTAATTATAAAGACTTAATGCAACGAAAAATAGTAAGAAGTTCGCGTGCCACATATTTTGATGGTCCTATACCATCCGTCCAGCTAATTGGGAAAGAAAAGTTTTAAATATCAACTTTTTTTCCAATTTTTTTTTAAATTATTGCTTTGCATTTAAAAATACGATCCAATTGCTATCAAGAAATTAATGCTTTTGTTTGGCTTTTTTTGTCGATTGCAATATTTGACTTCTGTGGAGTTGCAAGATTCTTGCGAACAGTTTTGAAAAAAAAAAAAAACACTATAGAGATGTTAATGCAGAAGTACTTGAGGTAGAATGCCTGCACCTCGTACAGTATTTAAAAGAATTCAATAAAGATGTAAAAAGATCTTATTACAATATCAAAATTGTACATTTCCAAATGTAGAAACTGCCTGTCAAAGTCAGGAAAGTATGCCTTCAATAATATTTTATATATATTTTTATATATATTTTTTATATTTAAACTTACATAAATAAACATAAAAAAAACAAATCGGAACAAATATAAAGAAATAAACTTACATAAAATTTAAAAAAAAATATAAAAAGTTGATTAAAATCAACCAAAAAATACAATAAAATTATCAAAAATCAGATATAAAGAAAAATTTTCAACTCTTGAAGGTAAATTAAAAAAAATTTTAAAAAAGTATAAAAAAAAATCTGTTTTATGTTTTTTTTTTTAGTTCTTTTTAAAAAGTAAAACTATTTAAAAAAAACACTAATTCATTTTAAAATGATATTTTTAACCTAAGGAATTAAAAAAAATATATATTATACCCACTTTTTTGGCCCCCAAATCCTATTGGGCCCAGGTCCCCCAAAAGTCTAAAGACGCCCCTGGGTGTAGGCTCAAGTCCCGCCAAGTTGAAGTCTGCGAAAGGCTGAGTTCTTGTGCACGGCGAGGAATAGACTGCCTCGGGTTCTGCTATACAATTTCACGGACGTTGCGTTCCTTGAACGTATGGGTGTTGGCTAATTGTTTACCGAACCGATTGTCTCAAATTTGGCCACCAAACGTTGAAGAGTCGACTGTGAAGGGCCACCACGTTTACCATAAAATGGGCGCAATGCGCACAGCGTTTGCGTTAACG
The DNA here is from genome assembly GCA_920104205.1 of Eupeodes latifasciatus. Classification (NCBI taxonomy): domain Eukaryota; kingdom Metazoa; phylum Arthropoda; class Insecta; order Diptera; family Syrphidae; genus Eupeodes; species Eupeodes latifasciatus. The sequence continues at coordinate 384,582,729 of OV049924.1, read as the reverse complement.
GAAACTAATTTTGATAATAAATTTGTATCATTTGAATGTGCTGTTCAATCGCGTAACTTGCCATGATGATTTGGCATAAGCAACTGAATAATAAACAAAAGATTTGACAGATGTCACTAAAACAAAATGGCCACGACGCACGGTGCGCCAAAATCTACCCTACCCATGCTAGTTGAAAAACACTTTAGATAGCAATAAAATGTCTTCCATTTTTGCTATACCTTATTCTTTACAGTGAAATTAATAGCACTTGATTTCTCTTTAAAAATACTCTTAATTTTTCAAAAGCTCTATCGAAATCTTGATAAAGAAGAGTATCAACTGCAATATAGTACTCGTAACTAGTTGAAAAATTGTATGCTCCTAGCAATTATCTTGCCTTGTCAAAGATATTTCGTGCTAGTTAACAACGATACTCATTATGGGTTTTGAAATCCATCAGGCTTTAATATCTTTGTCATATTCGGAGACAGCATCACTATGACCTCGACCATTTAGAACATAGAAGATAGAACACCAAATAACCATCAACCTGCCACGTTATAACCAGCTCCAATTAGTCTCTTTCTCATAAGCATCAAGCACATATTGTGCGTCCTAAATTCGATTTTGTATACCTTATCTTTATCTATATTAGAAATATAGTTAGTTAGGTATACGAGTCTGCACTCAAAATTTACGCACTCTTCAGCAGGTTCATTTTGAAATCCAACGAACCGTTCAACCACACCCAGTCATTCAATGGAAATGGCAAAGCAGTGTTTTAGCTAGATACAAAGCACCACATTGCATTGCGTTCGTTTGTCCGTTCCATCTGTCGGTCTGTCTATTTTAGTTTGACTTCATAAATATATCTAGTAATTTCATCTAAAGGCTAAATCCGTGCTGCAACCTTTATATGAGTTGAGTATACATAACGATGACCGGGCCGCCTGTGTCCTTGTCACTCCTAAATAAAGTAATAATACGAATATTGCACTCAGGACAAGAACATCGGCCATTATGCTTCTTCGGAGGAAGTGACATCAGCAATAGCAACGCCTGCCTTGCCTGCCTTCCTGTCTGCTATGCCATCATTGCCGCATCTAACAATCATGGGACATCATACTGAGGCAGGGATAAGGAACTATGTATACATCAGAAATAGGAAAACTAAGGAACAACATAAAAATAAAATAGACAACGTCTTCATTTCAACTGGTGTTGTATATGAGCTAGAGAGAGTACTTAAAAGCTAAATAAGTGCGAACGTGTATCTGTATGCGATTCAGTTATGTTGTATATGTGCGTGTGTACTATAAGGGTTTGACTACTATATGCCATCAGTAAAGAACGGGAATGGAAAATGCTCCTGCTCCTGGTGACATGATTTTGCACTTTAGTGTCGACTGCATTCTGCAATTAGAATGTCACGTTTGTTTCTTGTGTATCTTGCAATGTAAAGAGTATCTAAGTGAAGTGAATGAGCGAGCAGGTCTCATACCTCCGTATCGTACGTAGATGGCATAAAAGTTCCTGTTCCTGCCATATATGTATATCCACCATTCACCACTTACTCACCCTCTCCCTTTTCTATAAATGCACAATACCCATTAACGATTCCCAAGAAACATTCAAAAATTGTCCTTAAAGTTACACAACAGTCCCAGATACGAGTTCATACTGTACCTAGGTATATAAACGAGTCCCGATTGGTTTTTCATCCTGGATGCACCCACTCTTTGGAGTAATTGTGTCGAATGTTTTACAAAACTTTGCTGAATAGACGAATATTTCGGCTAAGTCAAACCCTTGCATTTCATTGCATCTCTATATGCAACATACGAGTACTATAGAATGATATTGAACCCTTTTTCACACGTATAACGCATTCGATTAGAATCGAACGGTAAATGGCTGATGACTATATAGTGGTTAAGAGTTGAAATGCAATTGCAAAGTGTGGCGCCTCTAGGGTAATGTCCATAATACTCATATATATCGTATATGTAAGTTTTTACGTGAATTGCGCGTTGAAGGCGCCTTTGAACACGTCCCACACACCATACTAAATGAAAGTTTTTGTTAATGGAAGTCGACCAGTAAATTGAAATTTACAGCGAAATCATGAGGAGGGTGCTTCCTGCTCCCAATAGCAACATTATAAAGGTTATTGCATATATGAAACAAAACGAAAAATAACAATATATACAAAGTTAAAATAGCTATATAAGGTATTAGAGAGAAGGGAATTGCGGGACTCGAATGACAATTTGGTGATTGATTTTTAGAAAAAGCTTTCGACTTATTTTTGTATATATTCTTAAATTTAGGAAATTACTATTGTCCTTAGAATTTAAGGATATAAACTAATGAGAATAATGTTTTTATTTGTATGAGGAAATTCAAAGCGCTTCAACTTTTGTGTCTTAATAGTCTTAACCAGGGTGAGGGGGTGTTTGGCACAACATTTAGGTTTATTTTCTTACAGTAACATTAATATGAGAATACTTTACGAAATGGCATCGAGTTGTACGATGATATTTCGAATAAAAATTTAAACTAAAATAAAATAAATAAGGTGGCTTAGCAGCTTGTAAAGAATTAGTGTCCATTTACTAACAACTTTTAGCCATTCTTTTCTGCGAGTATAATGAAAGGGATGGAGGGAACGTAAAATGTTTAAGCAATTCGATCGGCTTGATTAAGAAACACTTTTCAAGACAAGAATTACTCTCAGAAGGATTTGTCAATTGCTCACAGGTATAGGAATTGAAGCCTTAATGCATGACTATCCTAAAAGCATTTACCATTATGGCATTAATCGCTGAACACAATATTTCGCTAAATAAAAAAGCGCGTGATTAAATTTCTTAACAGAAAACACATTTTTACACAAAAAAATTCAATAACTTGCCAGCATTGTTCGTTTGATAGACTATTCATAGTGAAATTATAGACCAAACTGAAGATGTTTAATAGTGAGACAAAACACTAAGCGTGCTCTAGCTGTCAAAACCAGTCTTTCCAAATAGAAAACAACAATGCAAAAAAAACACACTATATACACTATAGAATTTAAAATATTAACAATTGTATTACTTTCAGTTAAAAAACGGGTTATCCATTTTGCAGTTTGAAAAGTATAGGGCTGGAATTCGACATCTGTCAAACTAAATTGTTAAACCAATTTTTTTTTGTCAGTTGAAAGTCTGACATTTACGAAAATGGATCGCTTAACTATCGCACAAAGCATACAAATTGTTAAAACCTACTAAAAAAATAGTGATTTTGCCACACGTGCTACGCAAGCAATTGACAAAATTGTGAAGAAATTTGAAGAGACTGGATTGGTTATTATAAGACCTGTGCATCATTGTTTCGCTCGTACCACATGAAAATATCGCTGCTGTAAGTGAAAGTGTTGCCAAAGACCCGAATGTATCGATTCCTTACGGTTCATTATGACGTATTTTGCATTAAGATCTATAACTACATCCATATAAAGTCCAGTTCAGACAACAACTGAAGCCATCAGCTGATCATTCAAAACGTCGTAAGTACGTCGAATAGGTGCTTGAACAACAGGCGGTGGACGGCGATTTTTTAAACAAAATTTTCTTCAGCTACGAAGCACATTTATTACAAAATTGTCGTAGTTGGAGTTCTGATAATCCTCATGTAATTGAAGAATGAAGAGACTTCATTACATCCACAAAAAGCCACTGTTTAGTGCGCTCTTTGGTCCGGAGATGTGATTAGATCTTACTTCTTCGAAATCGATAATGCTACGACTGTCACCACCAGTTCGGAGCGTTATGGTCATATGATAACCGACTTTTTATTGCCCGCTATTGAAGGATACGACTTGGAGAGTATGTAGTTTCAACAAAACATGCCACACAACTCCAGCGAATATGGCCTTATTGCAAGAGACATTTCCTGGCCGCGTAATTTCTCGTGGTGGCGATATCAACTGGCCACCAAGATCATGCGATTTGACACAGTTGGACTTTTTTGTGGGACTACGCGAAAGACCGTGTTTATGCAGATAAAACTTTAACTCTTGAGCACTTAAAAACGAACATGCGTCAAGTTATCGCTGAGATACCGCTTTCTTAGTCGATTTTGTGGAATTTTAGTCAAAAATTTAAGGTTTTCCGCCAGGAATAACCTTGACGATAGACTCAATATTAAGGAAATGATATGAGTAATTCTGTTCAATTTTTTGAACGCTTCTGTTTCTATTTTATTACAGTGTAAATAGTCTGTCTGTTCAACATTGGTTATATAAGTCGTCAGGGGAAAACAGGCTTTTTGCCCTGTTTTACAACCCGAGACTTATCCTATTTGATATGTTCTTGAGAAGTTTACAAATGACTTGAATTTTTGACTATGAACAGACTTGTCAGATGTCTAATAATTTCAAATTTTACTTACATGGAATTGCTTTAAAAATTTTTAACAATAGGTCCGGTGCTTAGCCCTAGAATAAACACTTATACCGGTATCTAGTAATTTCTTCTAGCAAGTAGTAGGCTCTATTCGTATCAATCAGTTCGTAACTGAGTTAGGAGTCGGTCCAAAGAACTAACACCTAGTTTTAATACCAGTTGTTAGAAGAAGATGTTCTAAGAAACAGTTTTTCCCAATAGATACCGAGAACTAGTTAAAACTCTTAATTTCCTGGTACTGCAATATCGATAGTCTAGAACGTTAACACTGTGGATTCAATAAATATCAACTCTTTGACTAGTGTGTCAAAAAATTAATGTCGTTTTTTTTTAATTTGATCTTGAAAACATCGTAAAAATGACAGATGGTACTGATTTAAAACTGCATCCTTTTAAACGTAAAATCCCAGATTTTGGAAGTATTGTTAGACGAAACATGATGAATTTCCAAACCATACTAAATATATGTATGTACATACATATGTATGTAAATGTTAACATAGTTTGACATTCTTAACTTTCAAAAAACCCCATACAAAGGATTTGTATTTGAATTTGAATAACCTGCTTTTTATGCATCCGTCACTTACTCAACTCAAAATTAAAGCAATTTTGTGCCGTCGTGAAGTACTTTCACGGCCGGCAATAGTGAAACTGGTTATAAAACCGCGTGCGTCGCTCGCTCAAGAACAAATCAAGAATATTGGTAATACAGTCAGTAATGTTAAAAAAAAAATCAATTAGTCGTCGATCAGTGAAGTAAGGCATTTCGAAAAAGACATAACACCGAATTTTGTTCTTGAGGTTTTACTCTTTAATTGAGTTACACCTCAAAATCTTCGTCAATATGCAATTAAAATTGTTGAAAAATCCATTCCATTCACAAAGTATCACTATTTAATACAGTTTTTGGGTTTCTTGATGCTGGTACATTTGTAACGGTGAATGAATGATGCTACAGAGTTGGTTGGCTATTATTAGCCAAGTTATATTTGCTGATTTCAACATAGTCCGTTGATTAAATATAGCAGAATAGGTTGTTTTAATTCAACTAAGTTAATCATCTAAGTTGACAAAAGTTGCTTGCTGTTTCATCTACAGGAAAGTTTAGAAATTAACCGAGTTCATTGGTTGATATTAACAAGATGGCTAGTTTACCTAAATCAAATAAGTAGGTTGGGTATAAACTGCTAAGTGAATAGTTTGTTTTTTGAAGAGTTTACTTGTTTGTATCTGTTCGAGTAGACATGTGCATTCAAGTGTTCACAGGTTTTTCTCAAAACCCACCTCTGTCTATCAACTCCTACTCTCACCTCCCCGTGGTGAACATCGGATGCCATAGTACCTCAACTATAGATTGGGTTCCAACCCCAGTGGAAAGTTGTTGGTGGTAGCAAACGAGGGGGGGGGGTGTTTCCACTAAGGCACTCCTCCTTTCATCTAGATGGCAGCAGAGGAATTTCCAAGATGGAATCAATGGTGCCGTCTACAGTTCCAGTTAGGTTGAACTACTTAGTGAACACCTTATAGAGCTACTACGACATACACTCCGCTCCACTTGAATAGAAACAAACTTTTTTTTTACTATCAGACCGTGCAGCGCTTTGGTAAATATATAAATTCACCTTTTTGTTTTAGTTCTTATAAGATGGATCTATTGCAAATAAAACTACATAGACAGAATAATTCAAGAAAATACCATTAGCTTATTTTAACCACTTTTCTAATTACTTCATTAAAAACACTGTTTTTTTTGCGCCACTTGAATAGAAACATTCGCTTAAATAAGGAAACAAATTGAAAAAATGCAGTAAAGAGGGTATTTTTTTAATTTAAAATGATATTTTAATAATGTGTGCTACCACTTTTATGTGAAATAACTTCAAAAACCCTGTTGGTAAGTGAATCATACAGTTGTTTTAAGTAATTTAGTGAAATTGCACTTCATGCCTCTTTGATAGCAGCAGTAAGTGATTCTTTGTAATCATACTGTCGTCCAGAGTCGTACACTCTACGAACCATCCATCCCCATACGTTTTCTATAATATTTAGGTCCGGGGAGTACGGTGGCCATTGAAGTAAGGTAACATTTTTTGGCTATCCAACTTTTAATGATCCTTACGTTGTGGATTGGCGCGTTGTCTTGTTGAAAAGTCCATGGTATTGGTCCAAATACATTGGTAACCTTAGGGAAAGCTTCTTGCAATATTTGCTTGTAGGAGTTTGCCGTCATTTTCAACGTGGGAAACTCCAGATCAACTGTTCCAAACCAGGAAATTGCCCCCCACACCATTACACTGCCTTCTCGGCTATGGTGGCGCTCCAAAAACCTTGGTTCCTTTCTCATGTCATAAAAATAGAAATTATACCCGTCCGGGCGATCTAAATTAAATTTTTTTCGTCAGAAAATACCACTTTTGTCCACTCTTCCTTCCACGTCATATTCCTTCTGCAAAAATCTATTCTATTTTGTCGTCGTATTGGATTTAATGGTGGTTTTTTCTTCAATTTAAGGCGCTTCAAATGTTGTGACCTACGAATGACACGTCTAATAGTGTTAAGACTAGCTGCAATACCACTCTTCGCCTTGATTTTAGCAGCAGAGTCGCTTGAATTGGAGGCCAGCCTAATAATCTTTCTTCTTTCTGCTTCTGTTGTGGCTCTTGTTTGCCTGCCCTTCATATTTGTTCCATAGCTGTCTTTATTTCTTAGGTACGACCACTTCTTTCTATTTTGTTGGCAATTGTGCGTAGGGGAAGCTTGTTTTCTGCGTATACTTCTATTTTGGCCTTTTCTGCAAGGCTTAATGGTTTTCCGCGGCCCATTTTTTCTTTGATCGAACAATTAATGCTTTTAATCTAAATTTCTATTACTAAAATAAGAATTTTTGTCGTAACCGTAACCAATAGAAACAAAACGCACACTGTTACTATTCAAGTGGCGCAAAAAAAACAGTGTTTTTTAATGAAGCAATTAGAAAAGTGGTAAAAAATAACCTAATGGTATTTTCCTGAAATATTCTGACCATGCAGTTTAATTTGCAATAGATTCCTCTTATAGGAACTAAAACAAAGAGGTGAATTTATAAATTTACCAAAGTGATACACGTTCTGATAGTAAGAAATAAATTTGTTTCTATTCAAGTGGAGCGGAGTGTATTTGAAGTCCAGGCCTGTAAGGAGCGGTTTTTGCCGCCTCTCGCCCTTGGAGTTAAATTAAGGACCTGGTCTTTCAGGTTGAAGGTCTTGCGTCAGGGTGACTTCCTGACCACATAAAGAAAACCCAGTTGCGGATGGATTTACTATTGGTAACCCACGCAAACGAATTAAGGACAATGAACTTCGGATATGCACGTAGAATGTTAGGTCCCTTAACAGACCACATGCAGCAGAAGAATTACCGGAGGCCCTAGACTGCTAAAAAGCAGACATCACCGCCATCCAGGAAATACAATGGGATGGGCCGGGCAAAAAGAGGATGAAAAACTGCGATATTTACTATGGTGACTGCTACCGAGTGGCTTTGTCATTGGCGCCAGACTTAGGCAACAAGTCTTGAGCTATAGGTGCATCAACGAGCGCCTCATGACCATCCGCATCAAGGCTAAATTCGGCAACACTATCCTGATAAGCGCGCACGCTCCCACAAAAGAGAAGGATGACAACACCAAAGATATGTTCTTCGAGCTCTTAGACAAAACATATGAGCAGTGTCCTAGCTACGATATTAAAATTGTCCTGGCCGATTTAAATGCAAAGCTAGAAAGGGAAGACATCTTTGGTGGAATAATCGGGAAAAATAGCGTGCACGACAACACTTCCAACAACGAATTCAGGCTCATCGATCCACAAAGAAACTTGGAGTTCTCCAGATCAATCTACCATGAACCAGATTTAGCATATTGCGATCGACGCTAGACACGCTTCCAGCATCATGGATGTCCAAACTTTCCGAGGAGCTAACATCGACTCAGACCACTACCTCGTTGTAGCACTTCGGTTTTCCAGACCAAAGGCAAAACAGGGATATGCTAGGAGAAAATACAACGTCAAAAGGCTACAACCACAAGAGATCGCCAAATCCTTCTCCGACCAAGTCACAAGCCACCAACAAGGAACCCCTGGTTTGATGAGGATTGTCGGCAGGTAAATGCATCCAATTCTGAAAAAAGGAGATCATCTAAAATGCACCAACTATAGAGGCATCAGTCTACTTAACATCGCTCACAAAATCTTTTCTCCCGTAATATATGTGAACGTCTATAGCCCATCGTCAACAACCTGGTAGGTCCTTATCAGTGTGGTCTTAGACCAGAAAAGTCCACAGTCGATCAAATATTCACATTACGGCAGACCCTGGAAAAACCCCAAGAACACCAAATCGACACCCACCATCCTTTTATCGATTTCAAGGCCGCATATTATGACAGCATCTACAGGGACGAGCTGTATAGAGCCATGTCTAGTTTTGGCATCCCTGCCAAACTCGTACGTTTTTGCAGGATGACCATGGAGAATTCGTGCTGCTCCATAAAGGGTGAAACGAAAATCCATTTATTTCCCGTAAAAAATTCATATTTTTTTATCAAAAAGAAAGACTACTAAAATCGCTTTTTGTTTATGCTACTAACTGAAAATATCTTCAACTAAATTATGAATTAAAAATAGCTAAACTTTCCTAAGGAAAAATAAAGAATTTTATTTACACGTAGGTACCTATTTAAAATAATATTTAAAATTAAAAAAATTGCTTTTGCACTCAAAACATCAAATTATATTTTACAATATTTTAAGCCACTCGTGCACACCACTTGATTCTTCTTTTTAATTTTTTAATGGAAAATCCCGCACCATTTTTTCTTTTATATAAAACAGAAATCATATTATCCACGGTAGGTATAGAAGATCCTTATAACAAAAAAAAAAAAAAAAAAAAAAAAAACAAGAAAGAATAGATAGATAGGAAATAAATAACAAAAGGCTATTATTTAATCTTAGGCAAATTTCGATTCGACTCTAGAAAGCAATCCCTCATTTCACTCCAAGTAAATCCCCCCCAATCACAAGGAAAAAAAAAAAAACGAAAATATTTTCTTCAATTCCAGGCTTAGGTTTTTTGTCTGTTTTGTTTTCCCAACCAGATAAACCCTCTAGCCTTAGCCTTAGTCTTATAACATAGCTAGAGCAGTAACTATGTTATGTGATGGTACAGCAACAAGAAATAGCAGAAAAAATAGGTAGAATCCTCTTATCAGTTTCATTACTTAAATTACAACCATCGAATGAAGCTAAAGTCCTAGCAATCAGATCCTTTCTTCTGATGCTGATACTGTGTACAATAATACAACTTTTCTTTTTTTTTTTGTCCTTCTACTCTTCTGTTATGTTCATCTGATGGTGTAGAGGATTTTCCAAAAAAACAAATAAAGCAAAAATTTTCTATTTCATTCCTCGCAAATGGTACACAGCGATGGGACAAGTGAGGAGTGTGCATAATACCTACACACATTCATACATATATAATGGAAAATAAGGACATTCAAACAAAACATCCACATGTATCTGCTTTACACAGCAGAAAAAAAGGCAAACGCTTTCTTTCTTTCTTCTAGTCCTGTAACTGTGATGCCGCCATTAATGTAGTAATATGAAGGAAAAACATTTCACCCCGAAAATTCCTGATGTAGTGGATTTCCATCGCAAGAGAGCAGGAGTTGGTATAGAAGCAAAAATAGAAACAGGAGCAGGAGCAGGAGCAGAAGCATGAACTCACAGGAGGCAACGACGAAAACGACGACAACGACCAGGACGACGACGACGCCGGAGATAGCAGTCATCCGTGCAGAAGTTGTCGCGCAGAGTGATTAATGGTTGTCAAACAAATTGGGAAAACTTACCCAACCATCCTGGTTCCTGGGTGAATGGATTTTCCCTTTTTTGCTGCCTGGCTAGTAGCTCGGCGTTTGTTTGAGAGGTCTATATAGGGCTGGAGTATGATAGTGAGAGATCTGACTTTGCTCGGAGTCCTGCTACTGCTACTGCTACACTACACTGAGCTGATGTTGGTATTTCGAAATACGCGGCTTTGCCATTTATACCACACAGCACAAAACACTGGTGCTCTAGCTCATGCTATATGGCACTATGGACTCTAGCTTTGGGGATCCTTTTTTTCGGGCCCGATGACTACTCTTGTATAGAATGTTTGGGTATTGAAGTGTGTGCACAACCAGAAGTACAGTGCAGGCACTCCGCACTCATTTCAACCATTTTTGCAAAAGAAACGAATTGGGAAGCTGATGAGGTCGACGAGCGACGACACGGGACGGGCAAGGACGGAACAGACGAGTCGTCAGTGACGAGGTTGACGATAGAGGAGACAGGAGACCATTTTAGCTATAGATGTAAAAGATACGTTGTATATCGTATGTCATTAAGGCCGCTTTATATAACTTCGTCCAATTTTTTTTCTTTTTTGGAGTTCGTTGTTGGTTTCATTTGGTCTGAGTCAGTTTTGTAACGCGTAAGCAATAGCTTGACAAAGGATATAGGTAGGTTCATATACGAGATACCAGAAGGTATTGCAAGTAAATGAAAGGACATGCGGTTGACACTCGTTACGAATTCTGATTGGTGGGGCGAAAGGCATCATGGGTTTTAAATTTTGAATAATTGTGCGGAAAATGTACATATTGACAAAAATGCGTGGATGTATACCTTTTTTAATTTTAAATTAATTCTTGTGAAGGTCCTTTTTGTATAAAGGGAGAAGGAGTAGAATTAATTTTAAAGAAGTCAATAATTTGAACTGTTATGAGCTTTTTCTAGGCACTTAACCAACAGGATACAGTTTAAACTCAAATCGACGGTTGGACATACAAACAAAAGTTGACTTAATTCGAACCCAATGCGCTTTCAATGGAAGGACATATACCAAATACCCCCATTTAAATAGACATTTAATAACTTTCAAACGATTTCACATTAACATATGAATTAAAAACCATAACCACAAAACTCTTTTTCGATAAACCACATACACGATATTATATTACCTATTATGATTTTCAAAGGCTTCCATATTTATAGAGAGCCACCTCTGCGCCGCAACGTGGAGGGTCGGAATGATGGTGTTATAAATATAAACAAAAGCCTATAGATTGTTTCATTTTTGTTTGGCCAAAACTCGAATGCTGAATTCAAATCTTAATCCCATAAATATAAAGCGTGACTAAATCTGTTACAAAGTCATAAAACACCAGGGGTTGAAATGTTAATACGGCATTTTAAACGACGATTTAAATCGAGAACACAAGTCCAGCATAATCTTTACTAAGGATTGCATCCTATGAATGGATATAATATACCTTCATTCCATCCATATTACATATATGTATTTATATGAAACTAAGTAAATATATGTATGGACATGTATTGCGGTATGGTTTTAGTTTGGTCACATATACCTACAAACCTATACGTATACATATATTATTAACGCTCAACTAACCCCCTGCTGTTGATTTGGTTATACTTTTTAACATATAAAATGGGATTCCCGTATAGTGCGTTTTTAATCCCCAAACGCATTGACACCCTCTCTATAGAATATTTATAATAGCATACGCATTTAATACTCAAGCCCGCACACACACACACAACTCATATGCGGAAATGTTTGGATTAATTTGATTTAAAAAAAAAGTTTCCCTTTTGCATCCAGGCTTCTAATACAATACTTTACTTATGTATGTAAATCCCTTTAAGGAATTGTGAGTTTTGTATATCATTGAGTATTAAGTCAAATTAAGATGACGAAAAACAGGCAATTCATTATAATGGAAATTAATATTGACTGTAATCACCTTTTTTTGAGTAAAAAATTAAGGAGCTAATAACATTAATTTTTTTACTAAGCTTGCAAAAAAGCACATCACAATACACACAATCCACATCACATCACCACACAAAATCAAGATTTTGACAAGTACGTACATTGTTTTCCAATAAGAGGTTTCATTTTGATATTTAAAATAAAAAAAACTAGTATTTTAAAGAGAAATCAGTGGATGCTTATTCCATTGTAAAGAAATTGACAATGGACAAGATCAGCCAAATAGCCCGCACTGCCAGATACGGTTTCCGAACTAATCATTTGAATTTGTTGAATGTTTTCTAAACTTTACGAATTCCACCTTTAAAGTCTTAGGTAAATCTATTTTTCAAAATTTGCATGAAAGTTATCTTGTTCGTATTCTAATAAGTAAAAAATAAGTCTAAAAATTGTTAAATCATAAGATCCCGTGGCCAGTTGTGAACACATCTTCAAGGAATAACAGTTAACTTTCCTTGTTGGCACGCGGCGGCACGCAGCATCGTTTTGTTGAAAATAAAAATCATGAAAATGCTGATGATAAATTTCAAGAACATCAAGCAGTGAAGATACGCGACGTTTTTTTATGATCAGCTAGTTTGAACTCTTGTGTTAACTGAACTCCAAAATCATTAAGGAGTACATTTTTTGTGCAAAGTACGTTGTTTTGTCATTTCTTGAAATACAAATTCTAAAAATTAACAAAAAATTGATATTACGAGTACTACAGCTAGCAGCGATTTTCTCAGGTGTTCTTAGGTGACGACGAACTTTGTTTCAGTTTTTTACATCACTATAGGTAACAACTAAAATTTGTCCATCAGTTGTACTGTTGCCTACTTTTTACTAGTCAAATGTTGATAAAAAGTAACAGTAACCCAAGTAGCCAAAAAAACCTAAATATGAAAAAAAAACTTTGTACAAAATTCAAATTTGAAAAGTGACATGTGAAAAACTGACTTAGACGAATTAGTCACTCGTTTTTTTTTTCATATTTTGAAAATTTTAAGGTATACCTAAACTATTTTTTTTTTTTTTCATTTTTAGATAAAACGATCACGGAAGGTGTTATAAAAGTCTGGTTCCCAATCCGTGTAATCAGGTGGACCACAGATAAGAAGACGAAGACACAGTCGACGCATCTTGCAGTCATTAAACCGGCTTTACTAAATCGCCAATAAGGGAAGAATCCGTTTCCGTTCAGTTGCTTTTATTTGTTCATTTTATTAGTTTAATGGTTCACGGTACGGACTACGGGTTTAAACCGTGTACGGCTCAAAACGACGCGAAAATATACGAAAGACTTAAAAGAATATAGACTCCCACATTTTAACAGTTGATAGCAGCCACATTGCTCACATTATATCTATCACTAGCTGCGTCCTGCGACGTTACTCGTAATATTTATTCTAGAAAAAAACTTGGTTACCATAAAAAAGGTTATAGTGAGCAAACTTTAAAGAAAAAAGCTTAAGAGTCTCAAAAGAGATACAAAAATTCCGACGTTGATACATTCTCTATTGGTGATCCTCTCCTATTAGTCTTAGCGTGGTAGCCTCCCTAAATTAGCTATCTTACACTGACAAAGTTTTTCAAACCGGACAAGTAGTTCTTGAGATTAGAGGAATCTCTTCAGCTTTATAATCTATATCTATAATATAAAAATGAATCGCAAAATGTGTTGGTAAGCGCATAACTCAACAACTCCTAACTAACTAATTTGGCCAATTCTTTTTTTTAAATGTTCGTTGAAGTTCAAGGATGGTTTTTAAAAACAGCCCTTTTCTTTTTCGCATACAAATTTTGTCTAACTAAAACGTAGTCAATTTGAGCTTTATTGCTATTGTAAGGTTTTGCAGCAATGTAAATTGATTGTTTGGGATGAATGTACGATGGCACATACAAAATCTTGGAGGCTTTATACAGAACCTTAAAAGATATACGGAGCAATAATAACAGATTTGGTGGTGCAAGGATTTTATTACCAGGAGATTTTCGTCAAACATTACCAGTGATTCCACGATCAACGCCAACTGATGAAATCAATGCATGTCTAAAGTCCTCCAATTTGTGGAAACATGTCAAAGTACTTCATTTAAGCAAGACTATGCGTGTCGAGTTGCAAAATGAGCAATCTGAAAACATATTCTCTAAACAACACATTGACATTGGTAATGGCAAATTTACTATAGACATGTTGACTGGCTGCATTAACTTTCCTCAAAGTTTTTGTCAGTTAACGCCATCAAAAGATAAACTTATTCGGAAGGTGTTTCTTCAATTAAAGGTTGGATCAATAGTTATAATGTTGCGAAATATCAACCAACCGCGTATTTGAAACGGTACACGGTAAGCGATAAAAAAATTACCAAACAACGTGATATAAGCAACTATACTCAAAGGAAAGTATAAAATAGAAGATGTTCTCACACCGCGCATCCCAATGATTTCGACTGATGTTCCATTTGAGTTTACTACTGTTTCCAATGCAGCTTGCTTTTGCTATGACCATAAACAAGTCCCAGGGGCAATCATTAAGTGTTTGTGGTATTAAAAACCCATGTTTCTCACATGGTCAATTGTATGTTACCTGTTCCCGTGTTGGAAAAATATCAGATTTGTTTGTCTATGCGCTAAGTAATCAAACAAAAAACATCGTATATCACAAAGCACTACAATGATAACAAAACTGATTTCTGTTAATAATTATGATTCACATGATTAACAATAAAGCGATTACTTACTTTTAAATCCTTATATTATATTTCATTTAATTATTTTTTATTCACAACGCCCTATCACCAGGGTGACGGTTCTGTTCAGGAGAATTTTCAGGCACGACCATAAAATACGTAGGACCAAAAAACTGCCACATTACAAATCTTTATGACAGGACGAAGTCTGTCGGGTCCGCTAGTACATATATAAAAATCAATGTAACTTTTCGTTGTAATCTTATAACTCAACAATGCCTTTACCGATTTGGCTAATTTTGGTCTTGAATTATTCGTGGAAGTCCAGAGAAGGTTTGTACGTAGAGAAAATTAAAAAAAAATCTTGAAAAAGTGTAAAATCAACATCTTTCTATACTTCCATATACAAACAATTTGTACTAATACTTAAAAGCCAATTTGAACCTTTTGCAAAACAATCGAAGACAAAAAAGTGATATTAGTTCTGTCAAACAAATTTAATGTCATCATGTGTCATTTCATTTTATCAGCGATAATTATTGCTTTTTATATTTTCCAAAATATTGCTGAGTTATTGCTTTGTGTTTATATTTTCCAAAGTATTGTTGAGTGAAGGTAAAATGCCACGACCAAGACGACGAAACATAGGCCGGCGAACGCGTAATGCAAATCAAGTGGCATTATTAAGACGATCGCAGACTACAGGTGAACGCGCACAAGCTAATGCATCGCAGTGTGAACGTACTGCACCGAATAGATCTGTTGACCCTGTACCTGTACTTAATCTGTTTTGGGTGAAATGCTGCGTGCTGCTTTTAATTGCAATAGTCAGATTGATTATACTATGTACGGATACATTGGAATGATTGACGCAATATGTCCACATTGTGATGCGGCTAACTTTCCAGGTGAAACGCCCGGCATGTGTTGTGCTAATGGTAAAGTGAGATTGCCAACATTAGAAACTCCACCCGAACCATTATATTCATTTATTTTTGGGACATCTCAAACGTCGAAGCAGTTTTTAAGTACTATTCAACAATACAAATGACTTATTTTGGTGCTACTAAAATTATTAGAGATAATTTTATGCCGACTTCTAAGGTAAATACCTCAACAGGATTGCCCCACGTTTATATCAATCTGAATCATAAAGTGTTGAAAATTCTGATTCAACATCTACCTAAAATTGCATACATGTTACAAATTCGGGGCCAGATTTATCATCGTTATTTCCATATTTATTTCGTTATTTCCATACCCCGACGCTGATCATCAATTTTTGCAAATTTATTTTATTGGTAATGAAAATCGTGAATTGGATCAACGTTCTGCAATAGGTTCAAATACAAGACGAGAAATTATTCGTGAGCTACAAAGGTTTTTCCATCAGCATAACGCATTAGTTCGTATGCCATCTGATAATCAAGAAATTGTAATAGCACCAAATTGAATATTCAACAAAAACATGTATAATGTATATGACACAATCATGCAAGCCGTTTCCAATAATGCAGGTGGATTATATTTCTTGGATGCACCTGGTGGTACAGGCAAAACTTTCGTTGTATCATTGATTTTAGCGACTATTCGATCGAAACAGAAAATTACATTAGCACTTCCATCTTCGGGAATTGCTGCTACATTATTAGATGAGTGGGATGAGTGCACAATGGCGAATAAAAAATCAATAGAAGCATTTAATCGAACAATGCAAAATTTACGCCGTAATTAACAGCTTTTTGATAGTGCTCTGATATTGCTGTCAGGGGACTTTCGTCAAACATTGCCTGTCATTCCTCGATCAACTCCTGCTGATGAAATAAACGCCTGTTTGGAGTCATCAGTTTCTTGGAGATATGTATGAAAATTGACGCTAAACATTAATATGCGTATTCACCTACATAATGATGCAACTGCCCATGAGTTTTCAAACCAATTGTTAGAAATTGGTGATGGAAAAATACCAATTGACAGTACCAACGGATTGATCACTTGACCGAACAATTTTTGTACAATTGCGCAATCTATAGATAAGTTGATTGAATGTGTTTTTCCGAATATTCTTCAGAATTACAGAAATCATGATTGGTTGAGAGAACACGCCATTTTAGCACCGAAGACATTCATATCAATTCCATTAATTTTTAAATTCAAGCGAAACTGCCAGGTGTAGTCACGACATATAAATCAATTGACAGTGTTATGAATCAAGATGAGGCAATGAATTATCCAATTGAATTTTTAAATTCATTGTAACCGGCTGGTATACCACCGCATTGCTTGAATCTGAAAATTGGTTCTTTGATTATATTATTGCGAAATATTAATCCACCAAAACTGTGTAATGGTACCAGATTGGCAGTGAAAAAGTTATTGCCAAATTTGATTGAAGTTACAATCTTAACTGGTAAATCAAAAGGAGAAGTGTGTTTGATACCGCGTATCCCTATGATTCCAACTGATATGCCATTTGAATTCAAAAGATTACAATATCCTGTGCGTTTATCATTTGCGATGTCCATAAATAAGGCCCAAGGGCAAATACTTCACGTTTGTGGTGTCAATTTGGAGGAATCATGTTTTTCACATGGCCAACTTTATGTTGCCTGTTCCAGAATCGGTACCTCTGTTTATTTATTCATGCTCAAAATGGAAAAACAAAAAATATTGTTTATATTGAGTACCCAATTTTTCTTGATTTTTAGTTTTCACTCTTTGCTGATGAACATAATATAAACAATATATCAACAACTCAAAATAATAACATGGAACGCGAACGGACTTACCGCAAAAATCGAAGAACTAGAAACGGTTCTACTTAACGAAAGAATAGATATTTGTTTGATCTCTGAAACTCATTTGAAAAAAGACTCAAATTTAAGTATTAAAGGTTATTCGGCTTACCACGCATGCCATCCATCCGAAAGAGCAAGGGGTGGTTCTTCCGTATTTATCAGAGAAAATATCAATCATTCGTTTGAGATAAATATCGAGTTCGATACAATGCAAGTTACTTCCGTTAGCATAAAATTTAGACACGTATTTTTTAATATTGCGTCTATTTACTGTCCTCCTCGGTCCAAGATAGACAAAAACGATTTTAAAGTTCTTTTCAACGCTTTAGGTCCAAAATTTATTATTGGCGGCGACTTCAATTCGAAACATTCATTTTGGGGATCACGTTGCATTTCGACGAAGGGTAGACAACTCTACAAAGCGGGTATTGAATGTAACGTTGAATTTTTCTCATCAGGAAAACCAACGTATTGGCCAACCGACACAGCGAAAACACCCGATCTTATTGACTTTTTCATCGCAAGAGGAATGAACAGAAAATATATGACAGTAGATGATAACTTCGATTTTTCTACGGATCACTCGGCCGTTATCTTAACAATAAACAGTAACGTAATCGAAAAAGAAAAGCCCCTAATTTTAACAAATAATAACACAAATTGGGATAAATTCAAAGAAGATTGCGAAAATAGAATTATGCTGAACGTCTCTTTGCAAACTCCGTTTGAGTTAGAAGATGAAACAGAAAAATTTATAAATATTGTTCAAGAAGCAGCTTGGAATAATACTCCGATCTGTAGTAAAAAGTCAAGGCAATACGAAGAAAAAATTCCAGAAGATATAAAAGAATTGATACGCGAAAAACGAAAAGCTCGAAAAGTATGGCAGCAATCACGTGCTCCTCAGCATAAAAGTGTCGTCAACTTTTTATCAAACAAGATTAAAAATTTGTTACGAGATTTTAAAAACAGCGAGAATTCTGCCTATCTTGAAAGCCTAACAGCAGACAAAAAAACGAATTATTCTCTTTGGAAGACGATAAAAGGTATTAAAAAGCCTCAAATAATGTCGGCACCTATTCGAAAAAATAATTCTGAATGGGCAAAAACTGATAAGGAAAAGGCGGATTTATTTGCTAAGCACCTTGAGGAAACGTTCAAACCTTTCGATGGTCAAGAGCTTCTGACTAATGACGGAGAGCTCCAACCAGCGCCGGACAATTTTTCTATCAGGAATATTACTTTGACTGAACTTGTCCAGGAAATAAAACGGCAGAAAAATAATAAAGCTCCTGGCTACGACCTGATTAACGGTCGTGTCCTCAAAGAGTTGCCTAAAAAAGCAATGGTTAAGCTCTTACAGCTCACTAACGCTGCTTTAAGACTTGCTTACGTACCCACGCAATGGAAAGTCGCCGAAGTAATAATGATCCCCAAACCGGGTAAGCCACCGAATGAGAAAAAATCGTATAGACCAATTTCTCTCTTACCAATTATATCTAAAATATTTGAAAAATTGCTTCTTAAACGAATGCTACCAATTATTGAAGAAAAACGTTTAATTCCCGACCACCAATTCGGTTTCCGGAATAATCACTCGACAATTGATCAGGTTTACCGAATAACTAACGAAATTGAAAAAGCATTTGAAGAAAAAAAGATTTGCTCAACTGCATTTCTTGACGTTTCTCAAGCTTTTGACAAAGTTTGGCATGACGGGCTAAAATATAAATTAAAAGTCTTTCCAGAACAAATATATAACATTCTTGAATCGTACCTAGAAAATAGATTCTTTCGAGTTAAACAAGGAACGGAGTATTCGGAGTTTAAAGAAATAAACGCTGGGGTTCCCCAGGGTAGCGTCCTTGGACCGATTTTGTTTGTTCTTTATACCCGAGATATACCCCAAACAGAAGGCACAACTTTAGGCACTTTTGCCGATGATACAGCTGTACTCGCAATATCGGATTCAATAGAAACGGCAACCTCTAAGCTTCAAAAGGCATTAAATAGCATTTCAGATTGGACAAAGAAATGGCGAATTGCTCTTAATGAAACGAAATCGACGCACACAAATTTTACGTATAAAAAAGTATATAACTTACCTATTTATATAAATTCTGTGCAAATTCCATACGCTAATGAAGCGAAGTATCTAGGCATGACTCTAGACGCGAAACTTAAATGGAAAGTTCATGTAAAAAAGAAACGCGATGAACTCGAAAATAAACTCCGCGAATTGACATGGCTTATTGGAAGATATTCCAATCTAAGCGTTTATAACAAGCTTCTTATTTATAAGCAAGTACTGAAACCAGTTTGGACGTACGGTATACAACTTTGGGGTTGTACCAACGAAAGAAATATACAAATTTTGCAAACATACCAAAACAAAGTACTTAAAATAATAGTAAATGCTCCATGGTATGTAAGAAATAGCGACTTACATAGAGATTTAAATATAAAATATGTAGAAAACGAAATTAAAAAATTTGCTACAGAGCTAAGATCACGACTTAGAAATCATAGTAATAACTTAATCCAACAATCTGTTAGCGAGGCGTTCGTTTTTCGGCGTCTGCACCGAACAAGACCTTCTGATCTAGCGCAAACAAATTAATCTCTCCACTCGAATTTTGTGGAATCTTCAGGTCCTCTCGTTGGGGAGCTTCCTGACAAAACGCGAACAAAATGACGCTAAAACTACTTGTTAAGCTGGACTTAGTTGTAGTAATAATATAGAAGATAAGGGAGGTGAGTTTTAGTCAGTAAAAATCTGACACTACTATAAGCATCGGGCTTATAGTGTCTCTGAAGATTTCTCACCTTCCTGCGAAAAAAAAAAAAAAAAAAAAAAAAATTACTATTATACGTAGCGAAGCACGTACCGGGTCGCTAGTATAAGAATATTTTTTGGGTGTCATTATTCAGGAAGGATTGAACGTTCAAGAACATTTTCTTTACTTCCATACGGTCTCCATAATCGTAATACCATAGTAGACAATTCGCAGCGTGGTGGATAAAAACGAAAAAACTATGAAGTACGATGAATGCAGCGATGTAATCGGATAAGGTGATAATTTACTATTATATTATCACCGAGTTTTCCGTCTGTGTAAGATGGTTCAACTCAATTCAATTCGATTGAACAATTTCAGATTATAATTGTCACAATTCATTGTTGCTATGGTGACATTTTAAAATGATTCCTATAAAATATCTTAATAAAAGTATAAAATTGGCTGTGTTTAAATAACATTCTTACTTTTCTTGTGTTTTTTCGAATGTCGTAAGTGTGTCGGTCACAAGAATGCGTTTTTGTACCTAAGAAACGTAACTGAAAAAATGTTCCATTCGTTTTCTGTAAGCGTCTGGTAGCTCTATTCTGAAACGACATTTTTGTAGGAAAATGACTATCACATTTTTGTTGTGACAGCTTTTAGGTATCAATTTGACTATCACCTTACATAGATCAAATTCGATTATTTTGACTGTCATTTATCAACAATCACCAAAGCCGATTCCACCCCAAGTCTATGAAATTCAAAATCTGTTGAACGCATTACAACAACGATTTCGCATCACTTACAAGAACTCGGACTCAAGCTCAGTCCGAAAAAGGCTTGATATAAGTCCAAATCAATAGACTGAATACACATTTTTTTTAATAGTTGAACACAATTGCTCTCTTATTAAGTTTCAAAAAACATGTTGAACAATATAATTTTGTCTGACTAATCAAAATTTAAGCTATACACCTGATCAAAGTGATGATTCTTGTATAATGATAACCAAAGGAATGTCTTATGTGTGAATGCATTTCACAGATACTCCCTAAAGCTGAAGGTGTAATGCTATGAGGTAACTTTTCTGGAAATTCAAAAGTTAAAGAGGTCAACCTAGAATTGAAATTCGCTGAAGAAGTTTACTTATGAGTTCTGCAAATGGTAAATGCAAATTAATTGTTAAACAGAAACATTTTTTCTTCCTAATATCAAACTTTTCATGAGCTAGAACTTTTATGACTTTAGATAATAATTGTTTTTTTTTTTTTTAGTTGCATAGCTTCAAAATAATTTCATAACATATTATTACATTACAACGACTAGCTTCAATTTCACATTTATAAAAATTAATTAATTTTAAACACCCTTTCTATATTTATAACTTGGCTTATTTTTAGATATCTTTGCTTTTGATGACATACTTTTTGTTCAGATTCTGTGTGTACAGCAACAATTGGCTACTTTTTCTACCATTAATATGTTTTTGTTGTTGATTTCACTGCTTTTTGCAAGGAAAACAACCCCTATTGAATTTGAAAATATTAAGTTTTCTACCCAATTTGATTATGCTAAGCATTACAATTGAATAAATCTATTAAATCAAAAACCACATTTGTCCGATTGTTTTCCTTCTTTGTACCCCAATTTCTGCCTCTGTGTGGAATTTCAAGATTAATTCTACAAAAGTCCGTCATAATTTTGATGATCGATCAGTTAGCCAATAAATTACGGACTGTGAGATTCTCAAAAAACTGCATCTCAGAATTTACTTTGACTATGGAGCTGGAATTCGCTTAATTAAATTTTATCAACTAATTAAGCAAATATTGCAAAATTTGTAGTTCCTTGAAGTTAGAGGGCTTAGTGTTAGCACTTGACAATTCAAAACCGTGTAATTTACTATTGGTTCCCACAGTTCTCCTCATTTAAATGTACCTTAAAACTTACCTGTTCCGCTTTCAAATTAAAAAGAAAAATATTTCCACACATTAAATTAAACACCGTGTTATTTTTTTTCATTTTATATATTATTTTCATATCATCGTTTTTCTTATTACAATTAAAAATGTACATACAAGCATTTTAAACATTATATTTATAATATAATAATAATAATCATGTTTATTTTCTTTTTTGTTTTTGTTTTTGTTTTTTTTTTTTTATAATAATAATTTAATTATAATTTAATATTTATCTTGCTTATTTTTATTAATTTCATCTTTTTTTTTCAATTTTATTTTGCACAATAATGACTCTTATCATTATTTTTATAATATGTATAATCAATTTACTCGTGTGTATTTATAGTTCATTCTGTTGCTTAAATATATTCATATATATATGTATATATATATTTGTAAATTTATAATTAAAATTAGTGTTTTTTTTTTCTTGTTTTCACTTTTTTTTTTAAATATATATAATGTTACCTTATGATTAAATCATTCCTAAAATCTCATTCACAAAATACGCACATCCATTTTTTTTAATATTTCCATCGTTCCGCACTCACGTTTCCGTATACATCTTAACATCACAAATTAATATTTACTTAAATATTTATTTATTTTTTATTAAATAAATAATAAAACAAAAAAAAAAAAACAATTATGAATCAATCTAAAAACAGAAATTAATAATAAATTTGAAAGAAAATTCTTCTAAGAGGCAAAAATATAGAGTTTCTGTATTTCTGTTTTCTTAAATTAAAAAATAATTTGAAAAACATTTTTATTTTTGTTTGTTCCATTCATATTAATTTTCAGCTTTTTTAATATTTTATTTAAAGGAAAGAATAAAACTGTATTATGCTCTGGATAAACCCTTTCATTGGTCTTCACATCGTTTTATCGTATACATGATTAAGGCGATCAATGAATGATTTCATTTTTTTATAAATTTAATTTTTTAAAATTACAAAATTTTACAATATTTATTTATTTTTGGTTTTTATAAACTTTATACCGAAAAAAGTATGTTTTTTGTGTTTTTTTTTTTATGAGAATTTCTATAAAGATTTATGGAAAAAGTTTTGTTTTTTGTTTTTGAAAAATAATAAAGTATACACGTGTGTTGATTTTTATGTTTTTGTTTTTTTTAATTAATTTTTAAAACTAATGAAATATATTTTATTTTATAAATATTCGTATACATTTTTATGATTGTTTCGTGATATTAAATTGATTTTTAATTTTTACACATTTTTTTTTTTGTTATAGAAAAGAATTTTTGTTAAATATTAAATACGTACACATTTTATTAGATTTTGTTAATTTTTCTTTTCAATTATTTACCATTGCTATATTGTCCCTTTTCAAAATAAATCTCGAAGCCATTTACTTGCCATCTCTATTTTTGTATTTATTATTTATTTTTTTTTTTACAAAAATCCTGTCATCAACCCTTTGAGACCCTGTTTTGAAAGCATTAATTTGTTTCTATTGTGTTTTAAGTTTTTGTTTTTGAAAAAAATAAGATAAACTTAAAAATTGTGTTTTTTAAAAAATGGTAGTTTTTAGTATATGCACATTTACTAAGGCTTATTCCAAAAATCGGAAAAAGTAGACGAATTTTTGCTTTCTCCAAGGAAAATTGCTTGAATTATATAAAATAAGCAAAATCTATAATTATTTTTATTTACACTTTTTGTTTCATTTGCATTTGAATAAAATTATTACAAAAAATGTAAGCTTTTGAAAATATTCATTTTTGCTGAAAATATACATTTTAATAAGAAAAGTGTTTTTTTTTCATTCTTTTTTTTGAATTTGTTTGTGAATTCTATTTACAATTTTTGTAGAGAGAAGATTGTATTAATTTTTTTTAATTCGAATAGCTAAATATAGGTACTTGATCATAGTTCTTTTTTTTTTAAATTACGTATATCGTTTGTCATTTCCAATTGAAAAATAGATCAGTTCAGAGAAAATATACTTTGGCATAAATGTTGTGCAAGCAACAACAAAAATCAAGAAATACTTTTAATTATAAACAAATTAAATTAATGTCCAATAAAATAAAGTTTAAAATAAACATAATGCAAGAAAAATAAATCACATGAAGACTTTCACAGAATATTGTAATTACATTTTGAGAAATAAACTTAAATACACTCAAACAAATATTTTGAAAAACGTTTTACTGTATTTTTATGTTCTTATTGTTGGTTGGAACTCAATTTCAATTGTTTTAGGAGTCTAGGGTGCCAGCACGTAACTTGATACAATCGAGGATTGTCGATCGTCGATCAACTCGAAACAAATTATTTTTGACAGCACGTAATTTGAGACGAGTTTCATTGTGACTTTTACTTAAAAAAGTCATTGTGAACTATAAAATGAAATGTCAAATGAGTTTTCTTTGAAATAATTTCATTCTATATTCAATTTTAAGTTTTTTTTTCGAAATGTTTTTCTTTGATTCGGAGAGTGAAAGTGAAGGCGAAGAAGTGTCCTGTGCTATAATCAAAAGAAGATATTTGAGAGATAATAGCAACCCCTTCGAATTGAGTGAAAATGAGTAAATATTCAAAAAGAAAAGGAAGATCATGTAGTATAACATTTGTTAAACAATTTTTTTTTTGCTTTGTGCAGCAGTTTAGAATCAACAAGGAATGTTTTCACACGATACTCAGCTCGTTAGAACTTCCAGAAGACAGAAGAACAACATCAGTTCCACCAGTTCTACAGCTTTGTGCAACATTAAATCTCCTAGCCAGTGCTCGATTGTATCGACTTAACTCCGTTGTATCAAGTTACGTGCTGGCACCCCTGAGTATTTTTAAACAGGTAAGTAAAGCAGAAAACAGACTTCGGCTCTTTTTGCCTTGAAATAAACATAGAGCTATAAAACTGCTATAAAATCATGACTATTTAAAAAACAATTAGATTTCAGTTTTTCATGAGTTTTCTGATGTGTTCTTGAATTCTTATTTTACTTAAAATGTTTGTTCCAACATAATATCATTAAAATCATTTTTTTGTGGGTTTTCAAAAATATTATTCAAAAAACTATGCTCCGAAATGTAAAATCACCAATCACCTGTTTATTGAAAACGATTTCATCATTGAAAAATTAAAACTGAGCTTAAAGGAAAATTCTGGGTTAAATTATGTATATATTTTTAAAGTAAAAAAAATCTACAACTCATTATCTTCATTTTGATATCAAATATGACGAACTTTACTTTCTTAAACACACTTTCAACGTTTGAAACAAAATTTTCACTGATAACTGACATCTAAGAGTAGCATGCGTCAAATAATATGGAACTACACTACTATGTCTCAGAACGTAGTTCTTCCACATCCACTTGATATGATAATATTATGTGTTCAGGTTTACAACACATCTCTATTTATGAGCTATAAAGTTGGCACCCCCAGAAATAGTGCACATTTGAAGACAGTTTTAAGGTTTAGTATGATTAAAAATATTTTTTCCAAAAAATAAGTCAATAAATTTGTTAGATCCGCCTTGACACCTCGTGTATCATTAGTTTTCACTTATAAATTCGAAATTTCGTTAGTAAAAATCAAAGTTTTTACTCCTGTGGGCATGATTCCGAAGCTTAAGTACTCGTAGTATTTATCGTATAATGGTTTTCCAATAAGAGGTTTTATTTTGATATACCAAACAAATCGTTGGTTTTTAAAAGATATCAATGGCCGTTCATTTCATTGTCAAAAGAAAGAAATACCTTTAATAACGAAAAATCGAAATCAGCCAAGTGGCCACCACGGTTTCAGTTAGGTTAGGTTAGGTTGAGGGGCTGACAGTTGGTGTCTTAACCGTCACACTTAGATCAATACAGATCCATTGTGATACCCGTGAGTATTGATACTCAAGCTAATAAGAAAAAACCTATGTGTTCAGTTAGTCAAGCCATTTAGAGGCTTTGACGAAGTTCAGAATGTTAGTACCTGGCGTACTAGAGAGTTCTTTTAAATCCTCAAAGAAAAAGTTGCCAAGCAGTTTCTTCCTTTGATGGGAGAGTGCGGGACAGTGACACAGAAAGTGCGAAGTGTCTTCATGCACCTCCTCGTCACCGCATCCTCTGCATAGATCATCTGAACTGATTCTCATCTTTTTCATATGAAAACCTAACAGATTATGTCCGGTGATTATGCTTACAAGAGATCGAAGTGATCCCTTTTGTAGCTGCATAATTCTTTCCGTTCTTTGTTTGTTAAAACAGGGCCAGATCTTTCTTGTAGTACCGCAGGTGTCAAGAAGGTTCCACCTTTCATCGGCCTTAGTAGTTATTCTTTTTGAGATTTCCTGTTTTAAATAACAGGTAGGGGTGCTAACTAGCTGAGCTTGGCTTTCGTCAAGCATTGACCCTAATCTTGCTAATTCATCGGCTTTCTCGTTGCCTAGTATATCGCTGTGGCCTGGGACCCAGCAGAGTCTAATATTGTGCCGGTTTCAGTTAAAACAAAATATTCTTTCAGGGATTTTGCTATGACCAATTCGCATATTTGCGGCTTTCTGGTCTCGACAACTTCACAAATTCCATTTTTAAGGTCTTAAACTATCGTGTACCTATTAAAAAAAAAAAAGACTAAAAGTGTAAGATCACAAAAACAAGATTTCGCGGTGGCAAATTGTTATCACCTCTTCGAGAAATATTACGGTCAGATAACTTTTCATTTTTGTAGCAAATTTTAACAATTTCAGTGCGTTGTTCAAGCGTATATCGTTCCATTTTTAGCAAAGACGTAGTTTTTCCTTGTCAAATGACAAAAAATATGATTCAAATGTGACATTGGCCTAAATAGAAGACTATCCAAAATTAAACCTTTTATTGGAAAACCCTAATTTTGTGATAAAAAAAGGCGTATACAAGTGTGACTGAAGCATAATAACAGCTTTTTTGCAGAAAGTACAATAAAATAGCCACAATTTTTGAGAAAAAATGTTTTCTTTAGATGCAATCCCTTAAATTTACAAGCCTTTAAAATTTACAATAACTCAAATATTAAAGTTTAACATTGGAAAAGTTTTTTCTGAGTGCATTTCAAGAAGAAGAAGAAGTATCAGAAAATGTCACCATACTTTAACTATAAGTATTAAAAATATGAACAATTATAGTACAACTTGGTAACTTTAAAGTTCTTTAAACATCCTATGAATTTTTCATAATAACATAAAAAAATTAAAACAAAATTTAAAAAAAGAAGACTTAAAATTCAAATATGTTTTCTTTCAATTAAGAACGGTAACCCTGTTACTTTGTCTCTAAGAATCATATTACCGAGAACTGCGTATGTATTTTAAATATCATTAAATTCATTACGAAATAAGTGAAGATACAAAAGATGCAATAGGCAGGAACTTTTAGTTCAACAGTCATGCATAATGGGCGAAAGTTCATGGTTTTAGTATTATGAAACCACCATAAACTTGCACAATGGACTTCAAGCTATTTTGCTTTCCAATCATTAAACGCCATTACCAATTTTTAAGACTTTGCATTGGTCTGCAAAAGTTCATTGATTCTAATCAATACTTTTATAAAATTTCACGTCGACGTTTTCCAAAAAAAAAAAATTCTTCTTTTTCAGAAATTAAATATTTTAGAAAAAAATATGTTGCACTCTATCACCGTTCTATTTTTGTCTATTTTGCGAACCTGAAAAAGTTTCGCTTAAAAGCTTTTCTAGGCTACAAAAGTGACTTTCCCAAAAGAATATTTATTTTTGCGATTGAAAACTTAAAACACAATTTTTTAAAGGTTTTGACATTTTAAAATTGAGTTCATTGCCTTCAAATTCATACAAATTATCACAGTCATAAAATCGCGTTTTCGTATAATTTAAACTCATTCAACAAAATATACTTACTCCATCATGATTACCAATAAAATAAAATTTTCCATGCCCCTTGAAAAATAATGACAAAAACCAATATGTATCCAACGAAATTAAAACAATCCAAACGAAGGAAATTAAAGCCAATTAAAAAGAAAAACAAAATAAAAACACATCAAATCATATTTTCTCATATAATTCTTCATTTTAATTTTCATTATTAATTATGTAATAATAATAATAATATTTATATAATATAATAATAATAACTAAAAATAATGCGAATAATACTAAAAACAAAGAAAACAAAATAAAAAATAATCTTTTACAACTTACAACCTGAAAACTAAAATTACAAAAAAAAGCCTAAGTTTAAAAGTAAGATTTTTAAATTCATTTTATATTTATGTTTAATGTTTTGTTCTATTGGTATATATGTATATAGAGTATAATATGAACAAAAGTTTAAATCAAATATTGAAAAAAAAAATTAATAAACAAACATCTTAATTTAATATTTTTTAAGAACAAATTAATAAAAAATAAATTCACTGTGTTTCTATAAGCCAAAGGTATATTTTTAATTTTCTTTTACTAATTTAATTTTTGTTTCTTCTATACAAGATGGCTTCAACAAAAAAGAAGCACTCCAGAAAATCTAC
The DNA here is from genome assembly GCA_920104205.1 of Eupeodes latifasciatus. Lineage (NCBI taxonomy): Eukaryota > Metazoa > Arthropoda > Insecta > Diptera > Syrphidae > Eupeodes > Eupeodes latifasciatus. Next base: position 384,553,674 of record OV049924.1, on the reverse strand, counting down.
AGCATCAGAGTTTGTGCAAGTAAAAACAAATAAAAATGTGTATTATTAAATTAATACAAAAATTAAATAAAAAATAAATTGGTGGTTCATTTTTCTCACACATACTCTTATTTTTGTTTTTAATGAAATGAAAATTTAAAATTTAATTTTCAGAAGTAGAAGAAGAAGAAGACGAAAAATAATAATTTAAAAATGATTTTCATTTCTATTCAATTGTTTTGTTTTTTAAATATATTACAGTTAGTTGCTATTTCGAAAGTAAGTATACTTAGTTGCTCGATTTTCTTCTCTTTCATTTTTTTAAATTTATATATTTTGTTTTTAGTATTTACGATTTAATTTATGCAAATTCATTTATTTTTTAAGTTAGTGATTCTATTTTTATACATTACACGATTTTTGTTTTCTATATAAAGTTGTGTTTTTTATTTAAATATTTTTTAAAGACTTTTTGCTATAAATTCATTAACTGATTTGATGTTGTGGGTGAGTTATTTGTTTTTATGAACTGGTGTTTTTTTTTAATAATTTTAAAATAATATTAAAATGTTTCTTTTTGGATTCTTTCATTTATACATAAAAATATAGTTTAACATTACATTCAAACTATAATTTTTCAGTTTATTTGTTTTTTGAATTTTGTTTTATTGTTGATCATACTCCATCTCTCTATTCACTAACATTATGCATAATTTAAAATATAGGACTTACTTGGCTAGCATTTAAACTAATTGATTTTTTTTATGATTTATTTATAATATAATTATAAGTAAAATTAATATTATATAAGTATACACAAAAATTACACGTTTTCTTAATTCTCTTCATCTTTTATATTTAATTTTTTATTGAATTTTTCTATTGTATTTTTTTTTTGTTTTGTTAATAATATCATTTTTTTTATTGAAGAAATTTATTTAATATGATATTGCCACTTTTTAAGTTTTTTGTTTTTGTTTTTTTTTTTTCTTTGTTTGTATTGTATAAAATTTATAACTATAAGTTTTTATTTTTACATTGTTTACTTTGCAAACTATTGCTGTTTGTTTTAAGTTTTTATTTTGTTGTTGTCTGTTTGTCCTGTTTAAGGAGATCGATTCAATTTGTTTTATTTTTACAATTATTTTTTGTTTCTCTATTTTTAACTAAAAGTAAATTTATTTTTTTATATGTATTTTTATCCTGTATTCCGTTTGTAAAGCCGTAAAATCGTTTTTTTTTTTAATATTTTGTTTTTCTTCTTTCAAACATAAAAAATAAACAATTCAACAAATTTTTAAATTTAAATTATAATCATTTGTACAAGAGTGTTTTTTTTTTGTTTTTTAAATTTATGGGAGGATGATAATGAAATTCTATCTTGATTTTTTTAAATTATTATATTTTTTTTTTAATTTAACACTAAATTTAGTAATCACAAAATTGTTAAATTTAAAATTTTACGTGTTAAAGTAGAGGATAAAATTATATATTTATAAAAGAAAACAATTAATTTTTGTTTATATAAAAGGGGGAGTGTTTACACTCGGCAAATAATATATTTTTTGTTAACAAAATATATAAATTTATACATATTTTATATAATTTTTTTTTTCAGGAGGTTGCGCCAAAAACATAAAATTACAAAAATAATAATATTTAATTATCAGGGTTAAAACACTTTTTGGTTTAGCACGGATATTATTTTATGAATATAATTGTCACCGATGCATAGTTTTTTTTTATTGTTGTTGTTAAGTAATATTAATACGTTGGAAGTATTGAATTTGAAATAAGTGGATTTGAAGCGTAGCCAGAATTTTGAATCACTAAGTGTTAACTGAAAAGATAAAAAGAAAAGAATTTAATTTAAATAAATTTGTTAAGAAATTAAATTAATTAAAGAGAAGAAAATCGTTTTCTTTGGTCAGTTCTGTTTGCTCTTTACAGCTTTCAAATGTCTAATTTTTGTAGGTTTTTCAAATAATTTATGTTCCGTTAGCCTTGTTTTTTTTTTTTTCTTACGAATGAATAAAATTAAATGCAGACCATAAAACTTTTGCAATAAAACGTGTTTTTATAAGAAAAAAATTATTACATTTATCTCATAAATTCCAAATCAAAAAAAAATAAAATGTGTGAAATCCAAACAAAAGGCCATTAACACTTCAAAATCTAATTCAAAACACAACGCAATGCCACCTTCACGCTCTGTTACAGAAGTGGATATACCTTCAACTTCATACATAAATATTTACAAGAAAAATTAATGGCATTGGATAAGCTACAACTTTACACTAAATAAAAAAAGAATTTCAAATACAAAAGAGCTGACCAAGAAACTTGAAAACAAATTAATTTTATTTTTTTTTTTTTAATTTTGTTCGTTGATGAAATTTTTACCCACCTCTAGTTTTTCTTCAATCCTTGCATTTTAACCAAAATCAAACGCAAAAATAATTTATGTTGAAGCATCGAATTTCCAAAACAATGAAAAAAATTATTAAAATAAAAACAAACAAAAATGTTTACGTATATCAGGTATGCGACTTTAAGCAGACAATTTATTTATTTGTTGTTTTGTTTGTTTCGTTATTGATTTTGTTGTATGACTTGTTGTTGCAGTTTTTATTTCCAAAGAAATGAAAAATAAATTCACTGAGGCTTTAAGTGCGATCCGGCCCAAAGGAAAATTTATATCCATAAGACGGTGTTTTAAAATTGTATTCTTCTTTTAATTTTTAAATATTGTTGATGTGATTTGAAAAGAAAATATTGAGTTTTTATTTTATTTTTCTTCTTTTGTTTTGTCTGAATTTGCGTTTCCTAAGGTCCTTAAGTTTTAAATGGTGTCTCTCTCATTTGATGTGTGTGTGGTGTGTGTGTGTCTCTCAAACTAATTTATTTTGGAGAAAGGAGGATGGAGGGCGATTACAAATGTTGTCCATAATATTCGGCAGGTGGATAATGAGGATAACCTTGATGGAAGCCAGGATCACCGGGCGGACGGTGCATCATATGTGCTTGACTATCCATCATATAACCCATTGCATCATGTCCATAGCCTGATGGGCCTGCATGCGGGGTATAAACTGAAAGTAGAGAAATAAAAACGAATTATTAAATATCAAATTGTAGAGCAAAAAAGTCTTAAAACTAAGTTAACTAGTCTAAGTACCAACATTATTGCACATGAATCACATCATTAACTAACTAAATTACCTCTCTATAGTTATTTCATTTTTATTAGATGTGCAAATGTGTGACATAAACATCTAATTATACCTTCTTTATATACTAAAATACCCGTTATAGCAATGGTTGTGTAATTATTTCACCTATTTAAGAAGATCATCTCACCATAAAATACTGACACACACCACAATTATCATTATCATTGTCATTAACATCCGTTTCTCAAGCCTCATCGCATCACAACATCATATGAACAACCATCATCATCATCATCATAGCCATCGTCATCAAGAAGCACGCACAAAGGATATTCTTTATATATCTATACTCGAACTCGAACTCGACTCGTTTAGAAGTTATGGGTAATTTCAAATGAGACTTCCGGTACTTAGAAATCGGACTTTGAATGGTGTATAGTATATACGCTTCTTAAACTTGAGAATCAATTGTCACGACACATGGTCGTAAAAACTTCTAACACGCGCTAAAACTGTGCGTTTTATACCTAGAGATATTGATGATGATATACCAAAAACAAAAGGACACGAAAAAAAAAACAAAAACAAAAGGATTTAAGAGAGTCCACACATGAAATGAGGATATTTAAGGACAACATATTTAATGGGTAGGTGGTGGCTACACATAATTGACTCTTAAAGGATGTATTTAATGGTGTGGAAGTTTTTGTTTCTTACGCATAAGAAAAATAAGTTTTCCTTTCAATTTTCCTTTGTTTTTCTTTTTCGAAAGAGAAAACACAAAAAATCATTCAGAAATGGTCCTGAAATTAATGGCCTATATGGGAGTGTTTATATTATTTCGATTAGCCCCAAGGGAAAATGTTATACGTATTAACTTTCTTTCACAAAACACAAAAAAATATAAAAGAACTCAACAACTTTTGGTTCGAAACATGAGCTATAAGTTCAAATTGTTAAACTTGATTACTTTTCATCTTATATATCGAGTAAATATGGCAAACTAACTTATGAGGGTATTATATATATAAGTATAGTGCTTTTGAACTTTTTTGAAATAACAAATAAGTTAGAGAATTGTATTTAAAAGCCAAATGGTACTTATAAAAGGTTTTCCAATAAAAGGTTTTATTTTTATATTTAACAAAACTGAGTTTAATATAACCACTAGTTCTACTTTTCCGGGCTAGTGTTTCAATTTTGCCTACAAAATGTTTATTACTTTTTACTTTTTCAGTAAGTTATTGAAGAAGAAGACATTTCTTCCATTTTTTATAATGGCTTCAAAGATGACAGTAGCGGGCTATTTAAAATGAATCCTCTTATTGGAAAACTCTTAAATTTAACTTGCTCAGTATTACGCAAAGCACAATATGTTCATTTAAGGTTTAAGTGAGACTATTACTTACTAAATTAATTTCTATATTTTAACGAGTATTTAATATTGTATTATATCTTACCTGCTCTATTCGATTGGTCAATCATCGGTTGCACGATTCTCCGTCTCGCATTAATAAACCTAAAATTCGAGAAGAAAGAAAAGGGAAAAATTTATCATTTAGTTGGTTTCACAAAAATTATTCAAAACTTATAATAAGATTAAAATATATTAATTATTATTAAACATGCCCTACTCCCTATGTCCCATCATCACTTTAAAATCAAGCCATTGTCCTTGATATGTCTATCATACTTATTATAAAAGAAGAACAACCCTTTTATGTACAAAGTATAGAAATTTAGGCCACCAGACACTTCGATGGGGGCTTCTTTATGCAAGTGGCTTAAATGATTGTATATTTTATATCCGCCTTTTTTTGCAGCTTGGAGTAGATTTTAATTTAACAAAATATAAATAAATGTATAAAGATAGTCTAGTCATTGTTATTTTTTTTTAATGTGTGTTTAATTTAAGAGAAGGCCTTACCACATATGATTTTTTTTTATATTGTTTCTGAATCAGACTAAAGGCTGATGAAGAATTTTATTTTATACATATATATTTTTTTGTTGTATTATTATTCCACTTATAAGGCTAGACGGGATTATTATTATCCCAAATCCCATTCCCGTCATCATCATTGCCGCCATCAAGAAATGAACCAATGTATGTATGTGTATAAAAATGTTCAAGCGGAATACCCGACTTGACTTACAAAAGCAGCATTTTTTTAATATATTTCCTGCATTTTTAGGCCGGCAGACTCCCTAAGGGCATCATATCTCCCTCCACACACAGAGCATAAAGAGGACGACTTGGATATCGGTTTTAAAATTCTTTTTTATTTTTGTGTTCCATTATAGAATGCTCCTCGAAAGATGACTGGGATGGTTCTTTTTTTTGTTCCCATAGTTCTTCTCTGACTCTCACTCTGATGATGCACATTATGTCATTCGTTTTTCCATCGGACCCAAACGGTCCAAGGCAACAAAAAATCGAAAATCAGAAAAAATTGTTAACAAGTGTATCAAGGCGGTATCCTTTTGACTGACTCCGAACAAATATTTCTTCTTACTTAGGTCGATAAATTATTTATAAAAACATCAGCAGAAAAAAGTAATAATAAATAAATATAAATTATTTTGAAGATGCGTAAAAAAAATGGTATTTTATTTCAGATCAATCCATCTATAGCATAGCCCTCTGCAACAAAAACACCCATCAGAGGGCCATCAGAAGGCTATCAGAGGGAGGACATACATACAATATTTTATTATTTTTTCATCTTCAATTATTATTATTCTTTTCGTTATGAAACTTTAAGAAAATGTTTCTTACATGAACATGAAACAAAAATATATAAAAATATCATCAAACCACACAGAAAAACGAAAAGGGATGTGAAATGGCATCCTTATATTTCTATCGACCAAACAACAAAAATTGAGTTTGCCAAATGTGATTTCTGTGATTTTATTTTTCCATTCTTATTTTTTGTCAATATCAGCATCAAAGATTTCCAAAAATTTTTATAGTTGGCAACAAAATTATTGGGAGCAATGGCACTGATTGGTTTTTGATGATATTTTATGCATTTTCTAGCCAAAGATGGAAATAATATTTGTCTATACATATTTATATATTTTATATATATCAGAGTGCACCAAAACAGTCGATATCTGCAACGCCCCATTTTCATGTAATATAGACGAATATTTAGATTGTTAGCTTGCCAAAATAAAATAGGAAGGTATTTAGATAGTATAGGAGAGATAAAATGATGGTTTGTTTACCTACTATATAACTTTTTAAATAGTCGATAGAGTGATTTTTGGCATTTTGCTGAAAAGATTAATATTCTGATGCATAGGAAGAGCAACCGACAATACCAAACGATGGACGAACTGAGATGTATAATATATCGATTTAAAATTTCATTTGGCAATTTAATATTGCTATAGGAGACAATTTTAGAGTATCGTCAAAGGGAGTTCTTACTTCTTAAACAACTAAGGGAAGTATCCTTTACTATTCTAGGTACCTTTTTGATGCAGAAGCAGTGGAGATTCGAAAAACAATAAGTGCAATGAGGCGACTTTTAAAGTTGTTCTAAAAGTCTGCTGCCTAATAATTGAATAGAATTTTGAACACAAATGTCTCCATTTGGAAAACGTTCAAATAGGAGAATTGCATAGTTCACATAAGTGGAAAGAAACCTTAGCTAAAATTAACCTTGTGGAACTAGAGACAGCTAGCTGAAGTAAGAATATTGAAGAAGTTTGCTTTATTTCATCTATTCAAATAAAGATTGTAGTTTGGTTATATTAGTGTTATTTCTTGTGTTCCGTTTTAAACTCAACATTTTTTTCTCGGATCCAAATACGAAAAGTTGAAATTCTATAAGTTTTTGAAAGCGAGAAATGGATTTTTCAAGTTAATCACTAAGGTTTGAGATTGGTCAAATTTTTAACATCTTGTGAACACACAATTTTATAGAGATTATAAAGAATTTTAGAGAATTTTGACTTGTATGGGAAAAATAGAGACGCCTTGTTTTCAAGTGTTCAAAAGATGACTTTATTAAGAATTGAGACCAACCATCTTTTATAGGTATATGGATAAGCACCTTGTCAAGCCATATGAATAGGTTTTACAGAAATGTTTTACGAACAAAGTGATATTTAATAGCTGCTTCCATTATTTTAATGCATCTTCTTTGTTGATTTTATTGTTTTTAAAAATTTAATTCAGACTAGAACTCAAGACTGTTGTACCACTATATTTATTTAGTACTTTACTTTATCATAGCTGCAAACCATTGTCCACTATACCCATCCTATTTGAAGCCAAGAACTTGTTTGTATTTCAAAAATTCTAGAGTCAGTCAAGAAGAAAAATCATACGATTTTTTTGAAGCATTCTAAAGATGACTTTGGTAAACTTTATTATTAATTATTTGACAATAGTTTGTAAATTGGTTTTTAAATAAGCCAACCAAATACTTTAAACCCAGAAATGTAAAGAAAATAATGGTTTTTAATAACTGTTTCGAAATATTGATGAATGTCATTGAATTTGTTTTGTTCTTGTTGGGTTGTTATTTACCCAACAATTATATCTTAGTTCAAAGATTGTTGCGTGTAATCTGAAAAACTTGCCATTTCGAACTCATAATATATATCGTTATATTCTAAAAATTCAAAAAAAATCACGAAATTTCATGCTTATTACTTAATTTTTATCAAGGAACATATTGACTGTTTTTTGGGAGGAAAGAATTTGAGTTAAAAAAGGCCTGGAGTGCATCTTTAGACGTTTTGATTTCATTCCTACTTCATTTCCAACACAAAAACATACATTTTGGAGTTATTTGAACGAAACTTGTTGGAATACCGTCTTTTTACAGAGTAATTCAAAGTTAGATATCTCCTGAGTGTTGAATATAGTACCCATTATTTATGGTGAATATGAAAAGGAAATTAATCATACTAATGATTCAGATGTTATGAAACGGGCTTAATCGCTTTTTGGCTTCTAAGCAGGAATATTTAAAGAGGAATTTTATATTTTACAGACAATATATCGATTTCAAGAAGATTTAAGGTAAACTCAATAATTATAAGTTTTCTTTTGGTTTTACTGTCTCATATTGGTAGTTTAATAACCTTAAAAAAGTTAAATTTTTACATTTTGAAAGGAGGGCATCAGTTTTGGACTAAGCTGAGAAAATTTAAGTTCACTTATAAAAATTTCGTACCGTAAAATTGATATCAAACTTATTTGGAATTTTGTGAATGTAGATCTTTTTTATTAGTTGCTTTTACAGATTTATGCATATACATTCCAAACTCAAAAACTGATACATTTTGTTTAAAATATGACTTAAGGTTTTTTCCTATTAAGATATTTATTATTAGAATATTTTTCGTAAAAAATAAAGCAATTTAAAGAAAACCAATTCCCAAAGCCTTTTACTTTAGACATTTCTCTGGAATATAAATTTGTGGCTGTTTTCTTAAAGAAAATATCTCGTTCTTAATACATATTTTCCCTTATCAGAAGGATTCTATTTCAATATTGAAAACCCAAAATATAATATCTTCCACATGTGAAATTCAATTTAAAGACACAATAAACCATATTTTCTCCGAAAAAAGAAAAGAAATTAAAAAAATAAATATGCATATTCCCATTCATCCCAGACGTTCTACAAAATGTAAACCTTTCCATATAAACCTTCATAACACATTCCTACCCAAAGGTATATAACATTAACAAAGCCAGAAGCGAAATCCTACCAACCAAACTGTCTACAGCTGTGACCATTCTTCTCTTTTTCATACTCGTATATTATTATTGGTAGCTATGTTATACCTATGCTCTGTGTCTTCTGGTCGTGGTGTGTAAAAGCTTATGGTTTGAATTCTGCAATTTTTGAATGGTTTTTAAGCACCCAGGGCAACACAAATTCAAGAAAATAAATTGAGGATTTTTAATAACACACAGAAGAAAAAAAAATAAAATAAAAATAAAAATCAAAATTTTAATTCATATCAAACAAAAGGACCATACGAAACGAGGAGACGACCGATGACGCGACGCAATGGACTATAAGGGAAATTAGCTTCTCCATCTCTTAAAATAAAGAAAAAACAAATCAGCCCAAGGATATGAGACGAAATATTGAAGTTAACCAGCCCCTCCAAACCAAAGGCATCAGGACAGGACCACATCAGACATACTCGACCAAATTTGGAAATATTTTGTTTTTCCTTTTTTGACAAAGAAAAAAAAAACAATCCCTGAAAAGCATCAGGATGAATGCATGAAAGGATATTCCGGCTAACGATATGTGGCTTAGTGTACTCTGGTTCTTATTTTCATTTTCAGATCTTTTTTTTTCTTATTTTTATTAAAGAGTACACCACATCATCACACATATAGCACAAAAGGAATTTCGTCCTGTGGAAGGATGTCTGTGTATAAATAATATTGGAGAAGAGTGTTGGGGGAGGTGGGCAACAATATACCCACATCACTTCTCACAGAAATGTATCTTTTCATGTGTGAGTTTGTAGTATATTCGAAAGAAAGAGGTGGTAGGGAGATCAAGGGGGTGGAATTGTATAGTGAGGTCGTTGGGGGTATTTTAATATTATCCCCCCATATGAGTTGAGCTGAGTATGCGATGGCGGAGAAAAAGGATTCTATCCCTTCATTTTATACCCAGAACCGTCGTCATCGTACTCGTTGGTTGTGGCAGACTAAAATGTAATTCTTCGAACAAGGGACAAAACAGAGAAAGCCATAAGAGCGAGAAATAAGCAAACAGGATATTGCAAAGGATTACGCATGCCTTGGCATTAGGATTTCTATTTTCGTTTTGTTTGTTGGTTTTTTTTTTGTTTTGTTTTTGTTCTACTGTACTGTTTGCCCTTTCTCTATTCTTGCCGACCGACGACGACGATGAGCGAATGCCTGCAGAAAGTATTCAACCCCCCTTTTGGGAATATATACGGTAACATAGCAAGGATACAGGGTTGAAATGAATTCGAATGGTGGTGTATAGAGTATAGCCAAGAGCTGTCATAGTATTATAGTAGTGATGCTATAAGGATATGAAATTCCTTTCCTTTTCCATATCCGTGACAGGAATGCGCGTTTGAGTGCAACCATAAATCTTTCTGTTGTCGCTGTTGCCGTCACCACCACCCGCGCCATTATATCGCACCAATATAATGTACAGTTTACCATTGGTATTGCTTCTGCTACTGCTGGCTTGAGTCCTGAGAGTTGCTGAAGATTTAAAAGGCAAACAAATCACATGACGAATGTGTTCAATATATGAGACGAGGTTTTTCTCTTCTCTTATGTTTTATATGAGCTTTGGGTATGCTTCAATGTTCATATATAGGGATGGAGTGGAGTATACCTTGTTGTTGTTGGTTTTGTTTATTTTTTTAGGGGGTGGCATAGAAATTTTATTGTATAGCCCTTCCATATACTATACATCAGTCCTGTGATGTTGTGTATAAGGGATTATCCTTTCCTTTCTTTTCATTCTGGATTGTGATGATATAAAACATCGCATAGAGCATAGAGCCAGAAGCAGCAGCAGCAGCAGCGTGAGTGCTAAGAGATTTTGATTTGTTGTGCATTTTTATTGGACAGGAATTATTAGGTTTATTGCGATAAAATGGCGAATTGAGTGATAGGGGTTATGTTTCGGCTAATTGGGCTTTGATATTATTTATTATACCAAACAAGAAATAAAAGGAAAGATTTTCACTTTAATAACTGTATATACCTACTTACCTATGTGACATTTTGATTTTATTTAACATTTATCTCTCAACAAGAAGAATAATATAATCAATTAAATAAAATAAGAGGATAAGATACAAAATGTGTCATCAACACCATTTTTTCTGCCTATACATTGTAGTAAGGTATAAGTTTGGCAAAGGTAAGGCAAGGTATGGAAATATTGTTTGGTTTATGTTTTGATCATGATATCCCCATATCGCTTTTGAGGCACACGAAAAATTCCTCAAATTTCAATCTGTGCGAGATGTGTGTTGCAAGTTGCAGCAAACAACATATAGGTACATAAAGTTTGCTTTTGGCTTATGTGATGATGATGATGTTGCACATAAGTATACCTGCCTATAATACCTTTGTGGATATATATTGCTAACTCCGCATCACTTGAAAGATATGTTTTCAAAGAAAAATAGTGTTCCTTTTTTTGTTGTTGTTTTACACCAACTTTGTATAGATATTTTTGTCGATTTATGCAAATGAAACATGAGATGTTTGATGAAGTTGATGTGATGTCGTTATTTTTTTTAGTTTTTTTTTTTTTTTGTTGTAAGATATCCGACATTTCACTGTATCTTTTACATGCAACGATAGGTATAATATGAATACGTGAAGGTATAATGCACACAGGAAAGAATTTGGTTTAAAAAAGGCCTGAGGTGCATCTTTAGAAGTTTCTATTTCATTTGAAATACTTTATCATACATTTTCGAGTTATTTGGACGAAACTTGTTGGAATACCGTTTTTTTACCGAGTACTTCAAAGGTAGATATCTCTTGAGTGTTGAAGGCGCTACCCAATAAAAATAGAGAATTTAAAAAGGAAATTAATCACATTAATGATTCAGATGCTATGGATCAGGCTAAGTCGCTTTTTGAGTTGTAAGTAGGAACGTTTAAGAAGGAGTTTTATATTTTACAGTCAATATACTGAAATCTTTTAATTAATCAAATTACTAAGTTTTCTTTTGAATTTTCTGTCTCATATTGGTACTTTGATAACCTTAAAATAGTTGCATCTTCAGTTAACATTTTATATACCTCGGATAACCTTAAAAACGTTCGATATAAGTCGGCAAAGATAGTAAATTGTTGGTTAATGCATTCTAAGAGTGTAAGGACTTGCAACAATATAGAAGATATTTAATATCAAAGGCATTATCTAGAATATTTTCTCGCCGGAAATGTGCGAAATGGTCATTGAAAATTGTATGACTAGGATATGGATTTGATATTAATAATAATGAAATAAATATTCGTTGAAATCCCTAAAAAAATAGTCCTTTTTTATATCAAAATCAAATTATATTAAGAACTGTTTTAAAGATGCCTTAAACAACTTTTAAATATTTTTCTTTCGACCATAAACTTGATACAAAAGCCTAGAGACATTTTAATTAATCCAGCCTTGAGCTTATTTGGAGCCAACATCACAGAGGTTCGTTACCACGTGACATCAGCTAGAGTCTTGATATTATAATATTTCAGATGACAACTTTATGTGAAAAAATCATCATATGGAGTCTCACAGCGGGAAATAACTTGATATTTATTTTGTTTTTGTAATTTATCAACAACATACTTTGGCAACAATGTATACAAGCATTATTTTCGTATACAATATTTCTTTATTTGAATATACTTTAATTTAGGAATGTTTAATTTAACTTTTTCATCAAGATATTTTTCTTTTTGTTTTTATTTTTAGTGCAAAAACAAAGCAAACCAAAGAGAAAAAAAAATAAATTAAAGGAAACAAAAAAGTACATAGATGTATATTTAATCTCTTAAGATACACATCTTTAGGAATTAAGTTGCGGATGAAAAGAAATTTTCTTTGTTTGGACTTTTGTGTTTTTTTTTTGTTTCTATTCTCGTATATATGGTGGGTTGAGGAGGTGTAAATATATGTATTTTGTAGTATAAGAAAAAGAAGCCTGATCCAATTTCTATATACAGATATAGATATATATAATTGTATATATATTAATCCAAAAAAAAAGAAAGGAAAATTGTATAAGAAGAAGGCGAAGAATTTTTCAGGTTGCCTGGCCAAAATAATTTATTGCCTGGCACCTTGCTCCGATTCGCCTTTGTGAATATTTGTGATTCCATTGGGAATTTTATTTTAGTAAACAAACACCATAATATTATATACCTACATAGGACTATAAGACCCGAACCAGAAAAGACATAGCTCTGAAACTTAGAGTATAGAAAGAGTATAGCAAAACACAGCATTCAGCAGCTTCAACTTCAGCCCTCTGAGAATCTACCAATACCTAACCCAAATGGTCTTGGTCCCGTATTATATTGTTTTATAAGCATCACCATTCGAGAGTAAGAGAACATTTTTCCGGGGGATTGAAAGTGCAAATAGACGTCGTAGTGAGGCAAGATATTGTAACTTAGGGTGTGCGGGAGGCCCAAAACAAAAACAAAAAAATAATGTATCTAAATGGAATTTTCGTCTTCCATTAACACCAAATATGCACGCCAGTCGTCTTCGTTCTAAGCATTTAGCAGCCACAGCTACGGCACAGTCAAAGCAATACCTGAGAAATGATTTTGTAATAAAAACAACAACAACAAAAAACCCTCTTCAAGTTTCAAAAATAAAACAACAAACCAGAAGAAAAAAAAAACCATATCCTTGATTTTCTTATTATATTTCCTTTTTGGACACCACCACCGCCGAAAACGAAGGAAAGGTGTTTGCGGATATAAACACATTATATCCTTTTTACTTTTTGGCAAAGCAGCGGTGGTCGTCGTCGTCACCGTCATCATCGTCCTTATGTTGGTATATAGTTCTTTTACTAATTTCACTCAGCAATAAATTATTTTACTTTTACCCCATAAGGCACAATATATTGTATATCCGGTGTATAGGTTGGTACTTTATAAGTTATACCTTCGTGTTTGAAGGATAAATAGGGTTTGGTTTTAGCGACTTTGATGCTTTGGTTTGGTTTGAATTTGGGGCCTTATGTTTTGTTCTGACAATTTTTGGTCCATTATTTCAAGTTTTCTCTTTTTTGTTTCAATGTAACTTTTTTCTTAGGTTTGTTTTACTTTAACTTTTAAGCTTTTTTTTTCTCCTAAGGATCGTATAGAAGGGGGAGAAGAAATATTTTATTTTTAACTAATAACATTTGCAATATTTAAACGTATCATACTAACATAACTATATACAAATATGTATGTATATATATATAAAAAAAGAAAGACCGATGAAGACGATAAGAAACAAAAAAAAAATGTATACTATACATTGTATAGAGAAGCTCTAAATGTGGGTTATCAAGCTTTTAACATTTGACAGGATAATCGCCATAAATTTTACTTAGATTTTCTTTCTTTTTTTTAAGGCTTTGGGGGGGAGGGGGGTTATTTCACTTTCTTTTCATGAAGATTGGACATATTTTAAGGTTGACGTCGGAAAATAATACACACATTTTGTTGGGTATAAAGATTTGGTTTTTCATATACCCATCTACTTAGGAAATGCTGGAAAATGTTTTGGAAAAATCTCGTACGTATAGTACCTATAAACAATGTTGTGGGGAATCTTAACTGAAGTTAGAAGTTATTACAACAGAAAATAAAGTTCCATACACAATGTCTTGGGGGATTTTAAAGACTATATTCCTTCTATGTGGGATGTCCTCAAACCGGCTAAGTCCTCTTAAAGGTCAATAAATAGGGAAAAAAGTATCAGTTTTGGAAAATGTTAAGAAGGTAGGAAGAGATATTGAAGGTCATACAAGGGTTTCAAGCATTCAAGTGCATTGTTGGTATATTGGTTAAAAAAGAATGAACCATAAACTGAAAAATTAATAAATCATCACAAAAGTTTAACTTGTTTCAGAAAAACAAATAATATTTCACATTTCATAAATTTCAAAAGTTTTTTCTTCTTTAAAGATTGTTGACATTTCAGTTGCGGGATGTTTAACTTTTTCATGGTTGGAATTTTAGTTTTTTTTTAACAATACTTAAAATAGGGTAAATGCCTCTGGTTTTGTATGAAGAATTATTGATTTTGTGGACTATTAATCATTTTTAATAGTTTATCGTCCGAAACGGTAGAATTTTTAAAAAGGTCTACTATCTACTTTTCAAGAACATTTCAATAAACTCCAAAACATGTTTAAAAATAAATGTTTCACTATAAATTGAATTGTCTTGGGTCATGGGCCGGAAACAGTAAGATTGGCAGGTAACAAAATTCCACTATAAATTGAATTGCTTTCAAATGGTTAAACTTTTTTCTGTAAATATCCGACAAGAAAAATGGACTGAAATCCCTAAATTATTAAGGATTTTCCACAAATAGATTTCATTTTTAACAGAACGCTATTAGGGCAACTGTCACTTTTAAATCTGTTATCCTTTGACATCTCCATCTCTGACAACATTACTCGCGCACAGGAATGGTTGAGAGTTGTAAGTCACTAGGCCCTGGTTCTTCATGGACTGTTGCGCCACCTAATTTTTTTTTTTTTTACTCCTTTGACATTTGACAAATAAAAACTACGCTATTACCAAAAATGAAATGACACACGGTTCAACAACAAATTGTAAAAATTTTACAGTCACAATTCGCAAAATTAGGTTGTGGCACTTTTTCGCCCGCAAATAGTAAGATTGTTAACAAAATTTGAGACGTTGGGATAAGTTAATGATGTCAAAAATTATCATTTTTGTCTCTCAAGGATATTGATGCTCTAAACTGTAGTGTTCAAAAAAATCCTGTTTTGTGGATTCTTCGTCAATTTTTGGAATTATTCATTCCACATTATTCATTCACATGGAAGATGTGAAGTAGGTCAACCAGCAACGTCGCATTATTAGAAGCTGCGAGTAAAAAGCAGAATTGTGGCATTTGAGGCTAAGAATGATTGTTGAAAAGCCTTTCCCTTCCCAACTCGTCACTGTTTGGCACAGCTCTTGGGCTGACGAAGATGGTGTAATTCTACATGTACATATCTGTTATGCTATTACCAAAAATGAAACGACACACGCTTCAACAACAAATTGTGAAAATTTTACAGTCACAGTTCGCAATATTGGGCCTTGGAACTTTTTCGCCCGAAAAAAGTAAGATTGGTAACAGATTTTCAGATATTGGGATAAGTTAGTAAAGTGAAAAAGTAAACCGTTTTCGCCTCTCAAGAACAACTATAAGGTTATTGATGCTGTAAGCCGTAGTGTTGAAGAAAACCCGGATTTGTAGATTCCTTGTCAATTTTTAGAAATATGCATTCCACAAACGTCATAACATTGTCTTTTGCATAAAATAATAATAAGTCTTAAGGATTTTTAAGCCAGTAATGTTCACATAGAAGAAATGAAGCGGGTCAATTACCAAAAATGTTTCATCGGAAGAAACTATGAAAAGCAGAATTGTGGCATATGAGGCTTCAAAAATCTAAGAATGATTGTTGAAAAGCCTTTCCATTCTCAACTTGTCACTGTTTGGCACAGTTTTTGAGGTGACGAAGATAGTGTGATTCTACCTGTAGATTAGATTAGATTGATTTTATTTTCATTATTTCTTTACATATTTATAAATTAACAAAATCACAATCGGCAAGCAACAATAACAACAAAAAGTTCATCCCTGTAGAACAATGGTTTGACGATGACTATAGACGTGCCAGACAGAGGTCATTTGCGTGGTTAAAGTCATTTCGTGTTTATGGAAGTCATTATATTAAGAGCAGGTATCTGGAAGCGAATATGGAGTTCAAAAACATATACAGGACTAAAAGAAGTAATTTTTTTAATGAAGAGGCTAGGCGACTAGCACAATGTAAGAATTCATCAGTTTTTTTGGAAAGCGGTGAAAAGATTGAATGGATTTGAGTATAAGATTCACAGAGACTTAACACCTGACGTTCTTTTGTCGCATTTTAAAGAGCTTTTGAATCCCTTAACCGTCAATGCAACAGTGTCCTATGCAGAACCATGCACTGAAAATAGTACTTTAGATGCGATAATAACTACTGAAGAAGTTTTAAATACTTTAAAAATTTTACAGGATGGCAAAGCGGCTGGGTCCGACGGAATTCCAGTTGAATTCTACAAGTACGGCACAAATGAGCTGAAAATGAAGATTACTTCGGAGTTTAACCATATTTTGGATAGTGGATCTATTCCAGAAGGGTTTAAGGAGTCCTTAATCTTTCCTATCCACAAAAAAGGAAGTACTCAAAACCCAGACAATTATCGTGGAATAAGTTTTTTGAACGCCTCATACAAATTTTTTACGGCGATTTTGCAACGACGACTTAATTTGTCGATTACACAGAATGGATTATTGAAGGAGTTTCAAGCAGGTTTCAGATCCGGTTACTCCACGGTCGACCAAATTTTTGTCCTTAAGAGTATTGCCGAGAACTTCCTACGAAGCAAAAAGAAACTTTATTGCTTCTTCGTTGATTTTAAAGCAACGTTTGATGCATTGGACAGAAATGCGCTCATATATAAGCTTTATGGCCTAGGGATGTCCAGGAAATTTGGTAAAGTCGTCAAAAATATATACAATGATACTAAAGCCGCGGTTTGGAATGGAGAGGAAATCTCTGAATGGTTTCAGACTGAAAAAGGCGTTCGGCAGGGGTGTGCGTTGAGTCCTCTTTTATTTGCGCTCTTTGTGGATGACCTTACCGACAACATTGGTGGAGGAGTGGAATTCGTCGGGACAACGATCAAAGCACTATTCTATGCCGATGACATTGTGCTGTTTTCTAACTCACCCCAATCATTGCAACTGATGATAAACCAATTGCATAGATACTGTGTAACGTGGAATCTAAAGGTCAATTTAAGTAAATCTAAAATAATGATTTTCAAGAACGGAGGTGGAAGAAATTGCTCAAATGAAAGATGGAGCTACGATTCAAACTCGATTGAGGTGGTTAGAGAATTCAATTATCTAGGAGTGTGCTTCACAAAGAATCTTAGTATGGAAAAACACCTTAGTGAAAAACTTATGAAAGCAAAAAGTGCAATTGGAACCTCCTGGGCAAAGTGTTTCTCAAACAAGAACATAGCACATAGCAGCAAATTTCGTGTGTTTGAAGCAGTGTCTAGGTCTATTATGCTTTACGCAGCACAGGCTTGGGGATACAAGCAATACGAAAGTGTGGAAAAACTCCTAAGATTCTTTATCAAAAGAATATTTCATCTCCCCTACAACACACCAACCTACATGGTTCTGCTGGAAACTGGACTATCGCCGCTTTTTATTCAAACCCTCAAACTACATATAGACTATATCATCAAAGTTCTGCAAATGCATAATGAAAGATTACCAAAGAAAGCAGCCCTCTATGCAATCAATCAAAGAAGTAGTTGGTACGCAGAATGGCACGAGCTGGCTTTGTGGTGTGAAATGTCACTGGATCTGGATTTCGGTAACGTTGATGATTGCAGGGTTAAACTGTATAAATTAATTGCAAGGGTTGATGAAAAACTCCGTAGTCGCTGTATAGAAGAAGCCTCGAATTCAACTCATAGATTAATCTACAAACATCTCTGTCATAACCTTGGTCAAAATAACTATTTCAGAGATGAGAACAGTGTGGAGGTTATTTCTATGATACTGAGACTTCGAGGCGAGCTCCTGCATCTCAACTATGTACCACGTAGAGAGGATCGACCCGGGGAATGCAGTTTATGTAACCGAAGAGAAAGAGAAGATGTTTTTCACTTCTTAGGAAAATGCCCTGTGCTAGTAGAAAGTAGGAGAGCCTTCCTTGGATCTAATTACCTTTCGGAAGAGGAAATGATAAGACTCTTAAATGAGATGACGGTGGAAAAACTCTTTATGTACTGCAAAGTGGCTAAATCATACCGGGACAGAATAATCTGCGAAAGCTTTTGAAAATGCACCGAAGTAAAATATTTATTTTGATTTTAAAATAAAATATACATAGATAGATATCTTTTTTTTTAACAATAATTCCTGATTTTATACAACCATTGAACCAATAAGCTTTAAATTATATTAATTTTGTTTTGTCAACCTGGCAGACGGCATTGCCATGCTAATTGTGATTTTGTTAATTTATAAATATGTAAAGAAATAATGAAAATAAAATCAATCTAATCTAATCTGATTCTACCTGTATCGGTTACGGCGAATGGACTGGTGCTGTAACCATTTAAATGGCAGCCAATTGGCTGAAATAGTTTTACATTGTGAATGACATATTTTCTCTTGAAATATACATCAATTTTTAATATTAGCATGAAACCTCTTATTGGAAAACCATATAAATTAAATTATAGCAGAAAATTCTTGAACTTTTCCTAAAGTTCAATAATTTATCTACATAAAAAGACGCTTTTCTTTTCAAATCGGTTAGGAATTATTCTTAATTTATAAAATTTATATCAAGTCGCATCAGGTTCTTGTCAGAACTTTCTAAGGAAGAATAATGGGACATAGGTTTACGTTGGCGTAATTTTGTAAATTAAATATTTTTATAGTTTAAAATAAAAAAAAAACATTATCTCACTTACCAATTATTTACTTGCAATATCGTTAAACCTGTATCTTGCGCTAATTGTTTTTTCTGGTCCTCTGAGGGGTAGGGATGCTAAAAGGAAAAAAAGAGAAGAAGAAAAAAACGAAAATTTTCAATTAAAACGAGGGAGTTCCATTTATAGGTATGTATGTATATGCGCATAAAGACGGGTGATATTTTTGTAAAATTTAAATTTCTTTTGATTAATGAAAATGAAAAAAAAAAATAAAAAAAAACGAAATACAAATGCGAGCGCACATTATTTATAAAAGAGTGAAAGAAACTCCCACATCTGGCGGAAGTATCTTTTTACGCGTGCGCGCAGATCTTTTTATTTTTTTTTTTTAATGTATGGCTTTGGTTTTTGTTTGGTAGTTTAGTCTTCTGTATATTAAATATATTTTTATTTTGTTTTGTATTATAAAATCAAACAAAACCAACGCGCGCAAGTTAACAATCAAATTAAAGCCCTCAAATCACAATAAACACTCCTACATCTCAGATACTCATGTTTTTATTTTAACAAAAGATTGTTTTTGTGTTGTTGAAGATTCAATTCGACAAAGGGATATAAAGTACACATCCTGAACAGAGAATGGTGCAAAGAGGAGGTTTACCGCCACCACCGCTGCCATTAATCCTTTTTGTTGTGTTTCAAACAATACAAAATTTTACTTTTTTTAAAAATAAAATAAGTAAATTCGAGACAAGGAACCATGTGTGGAACCTGGCAACTGGTTTAACTACGACGCACTTTTATTAAAAAAGGAGTTTGGTTTTACTTTTTGTTTGGTTATTGTTTAGGTATAAAATATCCTTTAAAGCAAATGCACCTTCAATCATTCGCCTAATTAAAGTACTTTTATGAAAAAGGATAAAGAAAAAAGGATAACAAATACAAATTTATATTGCAATTGCTTCATACTCAACTCGACTTTAATATGCGGATGATGACAATTTTTGGGAACATTTTGATATAGGAATGCAGCTGCATGTCCTTCATACGAGTATACTAATTGGACGTCATCGAGATGTCATCCTATATTATGTATAATATTATTTCTTTGGATTAACTTAAATGAACAGCTTTTATTATCTTGTAATACAAGGATGTAAGTTGATATTGTCATGTAGTTTTTTTTTAAATAAAACAATAATTGCATTGTCAAAAGTTGACGTGATATGACATTTTTTCTTTTGGGTTGAAAACTGTAAATTTTGTTTGAAAAAAGAAAAAAAGGATGGACAAAGAAATGATATGAAAAAAAGACACACGTTAGGGGTCATGTTTTAAGTGTTTTCTATTGGTTGTTTTTTCTTTACCCTGAAATGTGCTTAAAGAAAAACGAGGAGCCCTCAGTAAATTTTGAGACACCTTTTAGAAGCTTGCAATGTTTTTCTTCAATTTTAAGATATATATTTTGTATATTCTCTTTCAAAAACTTTGACAACTGCTACTTTCTTGTCATGGAAAATAGTTAACTTCACTTAATTTTATTACCTGTGCTACTCACCCTCCATAATATCTTTATATAGTGAGTATCTGTATCTGAGTATCTATAACGCTTAACAAAAATTATCTTGTTAAAATACCCAAACGTTATCTTTATCAATATTGACACAAAATTAGGTTGCTACTGTCTGGAATCAACCGCGCAAACACAATATAACGCGCTATCTCAAAAACATAAATTGTATCTCAATGTTTTTAAGAAAAGAAAAAATTGTATTTCTATAATTTTTGTCCATAAACTAAATATTTTTTTTTTCAAGTGCTCGTCTGGGTCAAAATTATATCGATTACAATAATACTTTTTTCTTGTTGGTCTTATGGCGTTTTCCCAAATAAAATCCCATAAATCATGTAAGATAATGCATTCGATGGATCTCCCACCCAAAATAAGAATACAAAAAAAAAGCCATAGACGACAATGGCCGACGACGCGTCGCTGTCGAGCCGTTGTTGCGTTACGTCGCTCGTTCATATGTTTGTCAATTTAGCTGCTAGTTATTAATCAAATATTTATTCTAAAACTTCATTGTAGCGCCATTTGATCAGTATTTGATTAGATTTCCAATTTCTATTAAATAAATAATAAAATTTCTTTATAGGTATATGTAGTTTATCTAATATAGAAATGCACCCAAAAAGTGCACTATACTCACTCGTATCTATTTATCTATCTATATACAACTTATGTAAACTATAGGGAGTTTGAAAGAAAAGGGATGTTTTGTTTATTTAAGGTTAAAATGCAGTGGCATATTTTGACGCCACCAAGTCGGGAACTTTTATTAGAAGATTTATTAAAAAAGTATTACAACTGGTTATTGCATTTATAGAATATAAACTATATAGTTACTGTTTTGTATTTCAATTAAAGTTGTTGAAGTAAAATTGTATCTTTTTGTTTGATAACTTTAATATTTATTTATTTTATTTTACTGATGTGTGTTATCTTAAATGGGGGCAGATAAAGTAAAAATTCAAGAGGTTTTTCGTATCATTATATTCGTTTTTTTTTTTTTTAGTGGCGTTTATGATAAATTAAAAGATTGATTACATTTTGAGATTCAAAGAGAAAGGAAATTGTATGGTTTTTGGTTCGATAGGGTATTGTGATATTGAGATGATTAAAATGTTGTTAATCTAAGGAACACAAATTGTATCAATATAACAAAATTACAAAAAAAAAAAAAAAAACTCACGTTGGGCGCCATTTGTTTAAATTTGATTTTAAGTTCTTTTAATACTTTTTAGAGGAGAAATATTCCTAATTTAAGAAAAACATAGAATTTGGGTGTTCTTAAGAAATATTGTTTGCACTTTAAGATATAAGCTCGACGGTTCAATTGCTTGTGTTGTGGATACAACTTATTACTCGATTTTTTTACTAAAAAAAAAATTGTGTTTAAGAAACCAAAGGAATTTGTTTGTCAATTATATACTTTTAAGAACTCTTATGACATTAAAGAGTATTCATAAAACACTTTTCTTTTTAAATATATTGAAGTTTATAGAATCTCGCATGGTTTGATTTTGAATTCCTTCAAGCTTGTATCAATTTATATTCTTCTTCAGTGAAGTCTCTTGCATTTTGATATATTTTTTACATTTTTTACTTCAGTTACTCACTTTAAAATTACTCTGAATTTGAACTCTTTCTTTGATTAATAACTTTTTATCTTTCCGAACTAAAGGACTCTCGTTGGGCGCCATTTTCATTTTTTTTTTTTACTAGATGGAGTTACTTTTTTTTTGCAATTCACCATGTTTCAAAATTATTTATTTATTTAAACAGTGTATTTAAACAACATCTCTTCTATCTTCTTAGGTTGAGAGTTCCTTGTTGGGCGCCATTTTCATTTTCATTAAATATCATTTAGATTTACGTTTCTGTTTTCTAATTAGACATATTATTTAAATTACTACGATCTTTACAAGGAGACAAGTTTCAATTGCACTTTCTTTTGCAGATTACGAAAAAGATTACCTTATGATCTCAAGAATGTAGAAATTTTGTTAATTTAAGAAAAATGTAGAATCTCAATTCATTGTGTAGGTAAATACAAAATTCATAAGTACCTAACATAACTCTTTATAGCCTCCCTTCCATCATCATTATTTTAATTGTTATTCGATTGAAAGAAGCACAACGAAAATATACAAATTTGCCCCACTTGCAAAAAAAAGTTTTCTCTTTAATGGATGCACATTTTAATTATTCAAAGATGGCGCTTGATTCACTCAAAAATAAATTTATGCGCCACCCCTTTTGTACTATGTACGAATATACATATATAGTATAGTAGAGCACAAAACATCATCAGTGAGTGTATACGATGCATTTATAAGTAGAAATGAATACAAGACGTAAAAAAGGAAAAAAAAACACGGAATTAATGAATTCCAAGCTAAAAGAGTTCAACCCACAATCATCGTCGCACCGCACCGCATCACGTCGTCGCCGCCGTAGCCGTAGCCGTCGTCATCGTCATCGTTCGTCAGAAATGCAAGCAATATATACAAAACCACCATTATCCACAGTTAGCTACATGTGTATACATATGTATATATACAAAACCCCACCTTCCTCTTCCTTCCTGCATTCCTGACTTGCCATAGCTTGGTTAGTGGTGCTGGCTTTCATCCATTTGCCAGCCTAAAGTATCTCAAAACGCAAAGCTCGACCGCATGTTGTATAATCTCTCTGGAAATTCTGATGATGATGATGGAGCAGCCGAACCGCGAGCAAAACAGCACAGCACATGCATTGCAAATGTTATTCCATTCCAATTCCACATTGGGCTCTCTGTTTTGCACATAATTAATTACTGTCACGCCTTTTTATTCGTCCGTCGTTATCTAGAGAATTTGAAAACAATCATCTCAAGTGTTTGTCATGCCATGTGCCCCCAAGGCAAAACTATTATAAACGAAACGGCGGCCGCGGCGCAGCCCGGCAAATATGTATTGTATATATAGAGTAGCCATCAGCGAGCAGCTAGCAGCGCGAGTAGCGAATGCTATAAAAGTTAAACTGGGGTGACTATAGCTACCTAAACCTAACCTAATGATGGTGTAACCTGCATAGGTAGTATAGGTACCCAAAACGTTTGATACCCCACCTTTCCTGCCCGATAAAAAGGGTTAGTCCCCATCTCAGAGAATTTGCAAGTCTTTAAAATATACTTAACCGATACATTGCATCGTGTTTCTTGGTTTTCCATATCTTGTGCCCTTTTAGAACCGTGGTTGTTGTCGTCGTCGTGCAGCACACAAAACACAAGGACCCACCTTTCTTTCAACCTCTTTTGCTTTTGAAAAAGAAGCAAAAACTATGAACTTTTCAAAGTGGGGAGAAAATATACCTAAATTAACATGACCTAAACCAACTTAAACTATATAGCATGGAGGGGTAGATCCCTGAATTCAATGGCTGATTCGCTAGACTGACCGGGATCATACATATTTATCATCATCAACAACATCACAGTCTCGCCGAATGTTAAGTTATACCTTAAGTATAGAATGGACACTATATTTCAATGGCTACGGCCGGACGGCCGGCGATGCACAGGTGTAGTTGAGACTTGAGACTATAAATGCCTGCTTGCCTACCTATACTCTAATTGTGACTAAGAACCGTCAAAATCTGAAAAATAAGGGTCACACAAGAAGTCAAGATAAGGTTGGTTGGTTTTAATGGTAATTTTGGTCAGATGTACAGTTAATTTTTTCATTGTCAGGGATTATTCCAAGATAACGCCACATGGTTCGTGTATTTAAAGTACACTCTATAAAATTAAATGTACATTTACATAACAAAACAGCTAAGGTACTAAATAAATAAAATGCACGACTGGGTCGCACGAACTTGCTCCTGTATGCAAAGAGTCTGTTTAAAAAAGCACCTATATAAGATTTAAAATTATACCTTTAAAACAAGTTTGTCTTCAAAGATTTAAATGCTATTCGATTTGTCAAAAAAACCGCGCGATTCATCCCAAGACACAACTTATCCTAGGACAACTCATCCCGGAAATGAATTGGTATTTACAATAGTTATAGTTATAAACAATACATACATATGTACCAAATGCATTATCTAATTTGGATAAAAGATAGTAATCAGCCCTATCATGAATTCCATCGTAGTCGGAATTTTTACGAATCCCGAAAAACTGTACCATGAAATCCGTTCGTAATGCAAAATTGTATGAGATTTTCCACTACGAACGGATTTCATGATACAGTTTTTCGGGATTCGTAAAAATTTCCGATTACGATGGAATTCATGATAGGGCTGAATATAATAAAAGTTTTGTCAATGTAATGCGCTCTTTTGGGCTCACGCACAGGATTTGATCTGGTGAGATGGGAGGGGGTTACATTTAATACAGTTAAAATAATTAAAAAAAAAAATATTTTAAGATTCAAAATTTTACCTGAAAAGTAAGTTTGTCTTCAAAAATTTAGATGCCATTTTATAAATCAAAAAACCCTTGATTTTTCAAAAAATTTTTTTGAAAATCGTTAGAGCGGTTTTTTTTTAAATTAATTTTTTATATATAAAATTTTTAAATTTTGTTCTAAAAATATTTTTGGTATGCAGTTGTTTAGTGATTGTAAATATACGCTCTACATTTGAATTTCGTAAAAAAATGTTGACCCGTTTTTGAGATATAGAATTTTGAAAAAAAAAAGTTCAATATTTTTTTAAAAATCCAAACAATAAAAAATTTCACTTTTGATAATCAAATATTGTTAAGGCAATATAAGAGCTTATTCAAAAAAAAAATTATTGAAATCGGTTGATAAGTTGCTGAGAAAATTAAGAAACAAAATAACGGTTCTATGAGCGGTACCTTTCCTGAGCAATACAAAAATATGTTTTTCTTATGAAAAGAAGCCAAGTTTAAAAATAAAATTTTAGAGAAAATTTAAAAAAAATCTATCGGTTTGTTTTTGAGAAAATTCGAATTTTCGTTTTTTGACCAAAAAAATTGTATGGGGGCCACTGTTAGTTTTGGTCTTAAAAAAAAATGAAAAAAACGCCTAACGCGAATCTGCTGAAAACCTTAACTTCCAAGTTTAAACTCAATCGACCCAATGGTTTAGGCTGTAGGAGCGTGGACAGACAGACAAAACAGACCGGACGGAATCGCGGGACCCACTTTTTTCGACTTCTCTACCATCGTAATATCATGTTTGATTAAAATCTCGAGTTCGAAATTTTGCACGAATGCAAAACTTGCCATATAGTTCCTATATGTCGCAAGTAAAAAACTAAAAATAGGATAATAAACTTTTAGGGAGAAGCCATAATAATAACAATAAACCGAAGTAATGATGAACTTGAACCATTTAATAGTTAATTGGAGAGGGTTTAAAGATCAACTAATGATGTAGGTATACACCAAATACATATATGGGATATTCGTTAAACAAAAATATGTGAAATATCTGGAATACTTTAAATTTTAATCGAATATCCCATCAAATGGAATGAGAAGCTAAAAAATACTTATGTGGGATATTCGCTAAACAGAAGTGTGTGAAATATTCAAAATATTTTAAATTTTAATCGAATATCCCACCTAGATGAGAAACTAAAAAATTACTATGTTTACAAATTCTAAGTTTTCATAAGCGAAAATTATAAACAAAGCCATTGACCTTCTAAGAGGCTTTTCAAAATCCCACATTTTACTTATTTCAAGCTTCTTTCAATTTCTACTTTATTAAAGAATTTTACAGATTAAACTCTTATTTATTTTCAATATTTTAAGTACCAATTATTTAGATTTTTTTTGAATATCCCAGAAATAATTCATAAAACTATCTATTCTATGACGTACCAAGTCACAAGCAAAGCTATGACATACCATTTATAGAGTCAAGGTTACTGATAATGACCTAAAGTCTTTTAAATAGTTTTCATGTTTCCTTGTGAATATCCCACACATGAAATGAAAATTAAAAGAAAATCTAGTGCCGACTACTAATTGAGAAATAATTGAATTTTTGTGAACTTTAATCGAATATCCCACATTTATTAGTTATAACATCTACCACCTTGCATAGCTTGAATCAACCTTTTAAACAATACAAAAAATTAGTGTCGTACTTCTGATACTAACGGATAATAAATATAAATTGAATAACTACTTAAAAAGTAATTATTTATTCGAATATCCCACAAAAATTAACTAATTAAAATTTGAAAAATCATCTAAAAACCTTTTTGAACCTATTGCTTAAAATCGTAAAATTTTAAAATTCTACTTTTTCGATGACAGAAATGTTAACGGATATCCAACTTAAGGGGTACTAGCACCTCAGAACCCGTGTTTTTGAATATCCCACATAGGGGTAATAACAGCTCAGAACCCTTTTTATTTCCTCAAGTGATTAAAAATGGCTTCTTAATTTTTTCTTAAAATTGAAATCAAAATAAAAACAAGCTTTATATGCCACAAGATTAAAAAAAGTGGAAATGATATCTGTATGCAAAAGTTTAAGAACAAAATAATAACAAAATTAACATTTCAGATTTTTTGGTAAGTATTTATTTCTCAAATAAGATATCTTACACAAGAAATATTAATTTCCAAAAATCTCATCCCAGTTGAAAATAAAAATACGAAAACAAAACATCACATAACCATTAAAATACCATTATCAGATCCTTTTATCCCTATATACCTTAAATCCTTACATTCTATCTGGCTATATGCATATGATAATGATAAGGGCTAAGCATAATATTGACAGGTGAAAGAATCGAATATTTGATATATAAGAAAACCTTTTTCATCATACAATTTATAGAATAGGAATATGTATCTTGAATATACCTAATATGGCAAAGATTACTTCATCTATTATATCTTTATGGGTTGAAAATCATCAACATGGAAAAAAGGCATCAGATCTATAACAAAGGGTATGTAAGGTATCCTTTAAATCTCTCGTACTTTATGGCTTTAATTTTTCGACAAATTCACCGCCCTCCAGTCTTCTACATATGCATCAGACTGGATCGACCGTACAGTTGGGGTAATAATATTATATCAGTTTCTTACATGATTTTGGGTAACACCCAATCCATAAGGCACATTTAATTAACCGCACAAAATGTTACACCTCCACTCCATAGGTAGCAATGTTAGTTGGTGTACCTATACCTAAGCAGAGGTGGATGCATAATCATCATCATCATCATCATCATCATAGAAGACTAAAGTGCGGGTACGTCTATACCTTCCTCCCAAAATGAACGACAATTTCATCGGTCACAACATGATGACCCAATATAGACAAGATGCATGCCCTGAAAATGCAGCAACATACACAATATTGCTAAATGCATATTCGCAGCTATATCTAGGTAAGTATCCTCTTCTGAGGCTTTAGAATAGCTATCATTTGGGGGGCGCATGTTTTGAGCACCTTTGCCCATAGGTATATGAATTTTGCTGCTGCTTTTGGAATACCTAGGCCTATAGCAAAGGTACATGATATAAACTCGTATATGTTCTCTCCTGCTGTTGCTGGATTTCGTGGTGGTCTCAACAATTTTCAGTTGGCTAAACTCATGTTAGGATATATTTAATATGTAAAAGCATTTTCCTAGAATGAATGTCCTTCTAGAATGTCCTGCCTGCAGACTCTACAATACACCTTCTTAGGCGCAAAACCCAAAACATGCATACAACATCTTGTTGCAGGTTGTTTTTGTTCAAAACCAAATTCAAGAAGGTGAAGCAAAGAGGGGGAGGGGTCGATGGGAAATGAGTGGTTCTTCACTCCTTCAAGATAAAACACCTATGTTTCATTTGGTGAATTGTGTATCCTGCGGAACACCTCTGACATGAAAAGCAAGTCTATAAGGAGTCTTGTATATGTTATATTATGTAGGAGAAGCTACACAAAGCAAGCATACAGAAATGGAAGCTTGTACTTTTTAGTTAACTATATACCTCCGACGCCACCACCACCGTCGTCGTCGTCGTCACCGCCACAACTTCTATTGTTAGTCCTTAGATAAAGATAGATGCCTATACCATGTTTTGTGTTTCTCTAGAATTATATATGTACCAAACAATGAGAATAGGTATAAGGTATACCTGAACAATATGTTGTTTTAGATTTAGTGTTTTCTTACACCCTGCGGCCAGAAAGTCTAAAGTCATTCAACCCCTCTCTCTCGCTATGATTTCTTCGAATAACATACCTTTCATATATAGAATCCTTCCTATTAAGTAAAATCATTATTTCCATCAGGACATGGCAAACATGAAGCACGCACAATATTATATGCCCACACACAAATTGAATCCTCGACAATTTGTTACAGGTACCTATAACTATACCTAAAGCGTATACCTTTACCTAGGTAGACTACAAGACGCTCTCTATACACCTATGTATGTATGTATACGATAGCTTTTGGTCAAAACCAATCAATAAATTACCAGAAACCACTTTCAGGTCCTTCTCTCGATCTATGCTTTTCAGTGTACTATATTGGATGCTACTCCTGATGCTTTCTCTTTTACCATCCATAGCTTTTCTGATCCTGATATGTCTGGGGTGGTTCGATGCTGTTGTTGTTGGTTGCTCCTTGTGAAATTACATTTTGAATAATTTCAATCTGAATATTGTATGCTGATGCACAGTGCACTCAGTATACATACATATACTATGTCCTGTATTGTAGGTAGGTATTTCTGGGACAGGATAAATATTGCAAAAGCTTCCCAATTATCAGGATACACAGGATAGGTGTACTGTGTAGTGTATCTACCTTTCTATAGATATTCTGTGATTTCTGTTTTGTCATTTCTTTTTTTCTTTCTTTCTTTTTGTTGCCTGTCCCTCTGTCATATGTTGTTTGTATACCTACATATATTTATACCTATCGTCCTTTATATTTTTGCCATCATATGTGAGTTGAGTATGGAGATATTTTATCAGTAGCCAAACAGGCGGCGGGCAATGGTTGAAATTCAATTGGAATATAGCGAAAATGTCTATATATGTCCTATCGTCCTTTTCACAGGATTTACGCACACAAATATATTGAAAGGTATACAAACTTGGGTATATTATGTTCAATGTTCATATAAATACATCATGGTGTGGAAAACGTGTTAACGCATATATTTTAGATTGAACTGATGACTATGACGACAATAATGGCAAAAAGGAAGGACTTTCGAGTAACGAAAAAAAAACCTCCTATTTAATAGTCAATAACTGCGATGGGCATTAAATGATGGAAATCCTTTACCTATCCTTTATAACGTTTTAGAGGTAGATAGGTACATATACATAGATATATTATATTTTGGTTTACGAAAAGGGGTGATGGTTTATTAACGAAACAGTTCGAAATTTGTTTATTGTCATCCATCATCTGAGGAACACTCTTGCATTAAATATTCATCATCAAACAATCTATAAACGCTATATTTGACAATAAATATTTGTTTAAGAATTTTAGAATAGTTGCAATATTCGGCTGACAGGAAAAAATTATGCATGACTTATCGGGAAAATAGCATATTGGCTCGGTTTTTAATACTAAATACTTTTAGAGAGTAAGAAAAACCTCTGTAATCTCCACTTTTAACATATTAAAGATGAAGTATGAAAACTGCTTAAGGACCCAAAACTTTGCAAGAACTGATACTTTATTATGAACTTATCAGATAATTACCCTATTTCAGAAAAAATTTATTTTCCTTTTCAACTTTTTAAGCTTTTATGTCTCGTAATTTTAGTTTTTGTAGAATTAAAGTTTTGTTGAATATTTTTACCCTATAAAGGATGGCTAAATTTTAGAGGCCGATGTTCGACTGTGAACCACACCTAAACGTCAAGTTTCCTTCTGCAGTTCTATTAACATTTCTCAATTTCAGACTAACTCAATTGAAACTATGGAAAGATACACAATCAAGCAACGCCTTAAAGTTATTCACGATTATTATGAAAATGGGCGTTTAAATCGTGCACTTCGTGATTTAATAGTAAAAATGTGCGTAAAATCGAAAAAATTTGAGCAAACTAGGGGTCTAAAGAAGATGTGAAGACACCAGTGCATGCTCGTTCAGCTCGTACTGCAGAAAATATTGCTTCTGTTACACAGAACGAAAAAAGTCATCCTATTGACTATTTTGGTAGTCAATATGACAATTTGGTAGTCAATTTTCAGCCGATAACCGCGATAGTCAATAGAACAATTTTCGGTTGTCAATTTTGGGATCCGAAATTTTTTTACAATTTGGTAGTCAATATGACAACTGCGATAGTCAATATGACAACTGCGATAGTTAATATGACAACTGCGGTAGTCAATATGACAACTGCGATAGTCAATATGACAACTGCGATAGTCAATATGACAACTGCGATAGTCAATATGACAACTGTGGTAGTCAATATGACAACTGCGGTAGTCAATAGGACAATTGCGGTAGTCAATATGACAACTGCGGTAGTCAATAGGACAACTGCGGTAGTCAATATAACAATTCTTAATAGTCAATTTTGGTAGTCAATATGACAACCACGGTAGTCAATATGACAACTGCGGTAGTCAATAGGATAACTGCGGTAGTCAATATGATAATTTTTGTTGAAAACCGAAATATAATTTGACTACCGGGTAGTCAATGTAACAATTCTCGATAGTCAATTTTGGTAGTCAATATGACAACAAATTGTCATATTGACTACCGAAGTTGTTCTATTGACTATTTCTGTTGTCATATTGACTACCGAAAATTGACAATCGAAAATTGTTCTATTGACTATCCAGTAGTCAATTTTAAAAAATTAGGTTGTCATATTGACTATTTTGGTAGTCAATGCGACAATTTGGCCAAATTTCAGGTTGACTATCGACGATTGTTAATATGACAACTTTTTTTTGTTTCTGTGTAGCCGCAATAGTGTGGCTGAAGAGCCGTCCATCTCAATTCCTCGTCATGACTAACAAGCACATCTCACTATCGTCATTGATGAACATTTTGCAGAAAGATTTGCATTTACACGCTTACAAAGTGCAATGGACTCAAGAATTAAAGCCTCTTGACCAGCGTCGTCAATGGTCAAAATGGTGTCAAGAAATGGAAATAGTGGATGATCAATTTTTGAAGAAAATCATCTTCAGTGATAAAGCATATATTCAACTCAGTGCATTCGTCCAGAATTGCCACATTTGGGTGAATGATATTCCAAGATTGACTGTCGAAAAACCAATGAGTGACTATTTGGTTCGGTGTTTGGCCTGTCGGCCATTATCAAGCCGTATATTTTTTTAAAAATGAGGCTGGTTAGAGAGTTACTATTAATTATGTTGTTTGTCGTGAAATGATAACGAACTTTTTATGGACCGAATCGGAAGATTTAGATGTGGACGATATGTTGTTTCAACAGTCTTTTGCCATTTACCACAAAACTCAGGAAACAATGGCTCTTTTCCGCGACAAATTCAATGGCGGTGCTATCTCACGTGATGGCGATTTAATTTGGCAACCAAGGTCATGTGACTTGAACTCGTTGAACTCTTTCTTAGCACTCCAAGAGCTAAAGGATGAAATAATTCGGCACATTAATGGCATAGAACCTTAATTATGCCCCAGCTTCATCGAAAATTTGCACCATCATATTTAGGTGTGCCACCGAGGTTGTGACGGCCATTTGGCCGATATTTTGTTCCATATAATTGAATCATACTAATATTTTCATAATAAAAAGAAATGGCACTAATTTCCCTAATAATTTGTGTTTTATTCAAAATCAACATAGGCCCTTAAAATTGAACCACCCTTTACTATTGCAGTTATCGATTCGTTATGTTTTTTAAGCAATTTTAATATATTCTTAGAAAATGATAAGAAAGTGTTTTGCTGAAAACTGGGTTACACCTTCAGAATCTTAAATTGTAAGTTTAAAATTAAGTCTTCTATAATATTTGTTCTTAAATCAGAAAAAAGAATAAAATATGTGTTAATGAGTTATTAAAACAACCTTATTATTGTTTAATCTACCTGTGCTCTAAAAAAGTTATCCTCACGATAAATACCTATTTTCTATAGATAAAGTTAGAATAATTCGCAAAATAAATATCGAAATCCTTATGCAAACACCTTCAATATACTAGGTAATCCTATAAACTCAATAAAATTAGATTGGTAGGTGTACATAGACTATTTCTTTCACCTAGAAACCTACTTCTATCTGGAACAAATATCTACTTATAATATATTGTAGAACCTCACTTTAATATAAAACTTATATCAATATAAAACAAAAGTACGAGTAGGAGGTGTGTAAAATTCAAGTATACTTAATTTTCCTTCCACCAATGAGATCACTATTTACCCATTACACTATTTTAACCAACCAAAATAAACAAAGTAAATGAAAAAACAAGTGCAAACTAAATAAAAATCTACCCTGTCTGAATAAAAAAAAAAAACAAAAACAAAAACATGACTCTACGACGACGACAACGACAAAATACCGACGACGAAAAAAGAACTAAACTAACCTTAAGTTTAGTTCGCGAACTACCATTCCAGTCTGGCCCAGATACAATATCTATACAAAAAATAAAAACGAAAGATCTTATCTTGCACAATTTTTAGACATGGCTCCTTTCATTACGCCATATTAAGTATGTTCGTATAGTTCGTATACCAACCCCCACCATTATATTATACCTCAAAAACGACCATCTTATAAAAGTACACTACACATATTCGCATTTTATTATTAAAAACGTAAGTCTATATATACTTATGTATGTATGTACATTGTACATGCCTTATAGAATACATATATGTACATAGTGTAATCTCTCGTATTTTATCGCAAAGTTATTTTGTTCTTATACTCGTATCTTGAACTCCCTCTCTTACTCTTGGGTAAATTTGTTTTTATATTATTTTTCTGGCTTACCTACCTACCTCTATACCCATTTTGGTTATAAAACTTTATTTTGATTCGTAGAAAAGTTTAAGATAGATAAGATAAAAATAATCACTAATTTGCTGTTTTTCTTCTATTTTTTCTTTAATGGCAGTCTTATAGATACTTATAATTATGTATGTTGTGGTTTAGATACGGAAAAACAATAAAAAGATACAAAATGTATCTTTAAATTATAAATGCGTATCTTTTTAAGTGAATTTCAATTTTTAATAATTATGGTTGAGTGTAAATTTATTTGTATGCATAAACACAATGAATATATGCATATATGTATGTAGGTAGTGAACAAAATCTAATTAATAATGTATCTTTTTAATTAGCTTATACAGAAGCTTGACTTTGTTTTTTTCTTTTTTTTATTTAAATAAGAAAAATTATTATCTTTTAATGAATCTAATGGTTTATTATACTTATTCATACTTTCTTTAAAACAAAGCTATTGTGACTAAAGTCGGAAATATCTTTTAAGCTTAAATATCGAGAACATCAGATAACATACCTATATAAGCTCTTGGGCAAATTTGTGTCGTATCTTTATGAGGAAAAAAAAGTATCTTTTAACCGAATTTCAATTTAAATTGTTTCAAATACGAAACAACTTTTTACTCACTAAAATAATCCATACTTCGAAACCATGTATAGCCTTTAAAAAACGAGCTTAATCTACATATAAGTAGATATACCTATATAACTTAACCTATACTTTGTAGTTCATCCTTTTCGAATTTGTATATTTAGCCGTTTATGGAAATCCAAAGGATCAAACTAAACGTGTATCTCTATATAATAAGCTTAACATTCAAATTTCAAAGTCATTTAACAAGCAGCAGGGGGGGGGAGGATGGGGACACAATACACAATACTGACTTCTTATATATGCTCTCTTAACCGGATATCCTATGATATGACCAAAAATTGTCCCTTATTTCCAGAAATACATCTATTCAATCTTTGTTTTTTATTTCTTCTTCTTCCATATATATTTTTGTTTAAAAACATCCCTTCAAACCATGCAGGACATCCTTTTATAGGATTTAGTGATGTTATTACAAGGGTAAATACCATATAAGAAAACTTTCGACGATTTGTGTTTTGAATGTCAAAGATATCCGGTAAACAAATATTTTTGAATACACCAAAAAAAGAAAAACTATACAATATCTGCATACCTAAAGGTCGACCAATTTCAGTGAGGGAGAAATGGGGGGAGGAGGGGCGTGGTGAGGGGTGGAATTTTTGGTCTTATCTATAATTTTCGTTGTTCACCTCTATAATATACGTAGACGTAACTACCTACGCACAAAAGTTGGTATAATATTGTGTCTCCAAAAGTTGTCCAATGCATTTTTATCGTATTTATTTTAAATTTCCTGGATTGTCCTTTTTTGAGCTTGTTGTTGTTGTTTGTGTGTTTTTTATGTATTTTTGAAAATTGGGAAAGAGAAATTGGTACTTTTAGAGATAAGAAATCTTAATGGGATTTTCTAATGGTCAATCGGCAATTTTGGATTTAAATTCGATTCGAAGCAAGCCA
Organism: Eupeodes latifasciatus; assembly: GCA_920104205.1. Classification (NCBI taxonomy): domain Eukaryota; kingdom Metazoa; phylum Arthropoda; class Insecta; order Diptera; family Syrphidae; genus Eupeodes; species Eupeodes latifasciatus. The sequence goes on along the minus strand of OV049924.1, from coordinate 384,518,177 downwards.
AATGGACTTCGGTCGAAAGATAATGAGTTTTTCGTTCTTCTCTCACTTGAATTGTCCTTTTTTTCTAAATCCAGAAAGGGGGGAGGGGGTTTGAAATGGAAGAAGAGAAGAATGTAATATTAACTGTTTTTTCTCCTGTTTTTGTTTGCGGAGGATGAACCATTTAAATATAAATATATATCCTGATGGTGGACCCAAGAAAGAAAAATAAGAAGAAGAAGAAGATGAGGAAGATTACCTGATTGAAGTGCGATAAACCTTGAAAGTTGTTTTTCCTCCCATTTATTGGAAATGCATTTAGATAAAGAAAAAAGAAAGACTCCTTAGGTTTTAACTTTCTTTTATTTTATATATACACAGTTTGTACACTTTGTGTCTAATGTAAGGCATCAGGGTATACAATCCGCACCCAATTTCTCTGTTAAACATCTAGACATTGATGAATTGCAGATTAAGTCGAAAATCACTCATGCCCCGCAGGACGCGTGTGCTTCATGGTGTAAGGATACTGTATCCGATGTAATGGAATAACACAAAAGGATATTTTAACTATAAGGTATAAGATGCGATGGAATGAAAAACCTTCGTTCCATTTCATTTACACTAAGTTAATACCTTTATGTATGTTAAGGATATAGTAGATCCTTAAATGTGGTCCTTTTAGTTACGCATACGATTTCTGTTTCTATTTGCTAGCGATCAAGATGAAGCAATTTTGTTTTTGTGTTTTCGTTTTTCATTTAAAGGAATCTCAATTGCAAAGAAGAATTTCTTTATTTTCATTATCAGGATAACTTGATGCTCTTATATCGATTGTATTTTATTTTTTTTATGTGCGGGGTGAATTTTTAATGAAAATTACCAAAAAAAAAAAGGGATTTGATTTATTACCATGTCTTTTGTAAATCGCTAGAAGTAGTTAAGTTAATGTAACGAAGATTTCAATTCGATGAAGTGAAAATTGTATAAAGGAGAATAATTTTAATATATGGATACGAGATAATAAAAAAAAGAGAGAAGAAAAGAAAGGGGCTTGGTTGAGTTGAGAGCATTTTGTAATTTGATCTATTCGAAGGACATATATCAAATATTTCAAACGCTTTTAGTGCAACACGCAGAAGCTTCTGATAAAGTTAAAATTAATGTTTTGTATTTGTGATATTCTAATGAATTTTGTCTTCTGTCGGAATGTTGGGGATAATATTTTTTAACGATTCGGCTTTTTACAACATACATACATATGTATTCAATGCCAATGTGTTCAATTAAAAAATGTACAATATTTTGGTAAAAATAGCCGAAGGTTAGGAAATGATACCATTTGATATTTGTTTCACCTCAACCAGAAATTATTTGATGGAACGAAGTAAACTAAATAGTAATACAAATCTCACTGTTCCTTTTATAACGAAGGATCACGGTTTAATAAAAAAAAAAAATATGTTTTTAATGCAAAATTTCATAGAATCAACGAAATTCTTCATGAAATTCTTTCAACTTCATTTCCGAAATTTTTGTTTGTACTTTTATCTTTACAAAACTAAGTTCCAAGGTTTTAATTGATTTTTTTAAGTTGAATATAATAAAATAATAAAATTTGTACATCTACTTACCGTTAAATGCTGAAACAGCCACGCTCTTAAAATATTTGTTGCTACTTTTGGGAAAATGCCACGTTTCTTTTGGTTCTTTTTACCATTCGCATCGTCATCCTCTTCGCCCGTACCTTCGCCGCTACCTATACTAGCATTGCTGGCATCACCTGAAAATGCAAGAGTTGAAAAACAAAATTCAAATTAAACACACTTATTTAAGGTGACAGTTATTTTTCTTTTCTAAAAACAAACATACACACACACACAAATTCACCCTTAAACATACATCCGTTTTATTTTTCATGAATGGAATTCATTCAACAAAAAACAAAAAAAAAAGTATTGAGTACACATCCTGATAGTCATTTTCCACTTGAAATCACATCGGATTCTTATTAAAATATTAACTTTTCCTTCTATATCATTACTCCTCCAAAACACACATATCAGCTACTGTTCGAGAGCATACAACACAAAAACCCAAAAACTCAACTCAAACCCAAACCCAAAGTGATAAAATAGAACCAATGGGCTTTTTGGGTTTACATAATAAATGGCATTTATCTATCCTTTATTATCGCAGCAGCCTAGCAAATATTTACTCATCCCACCGGCACCGGAATATGCGGTAGGGTTTGGATATAACTCTGTCGCCTATTGCTCTGGAATAGTTTTACATTCTTTATACCAAAAATAAATTCAAGCTTCAAGAAGATCCCAACACGAAAGAATAAAAGAAAAAACAACAAACTATACAAACTAAGTTCAAGGGATTCAGCCATCAGGCATACTCATTTACTTCTTTGATTAGCCTCGGAGTTGTATTCTGATAGTCTTGGGTTTTGAAGGAGGTTGTCCTGAATGGGACCATAGTCGCACTCGTGTTTGCCTAATTAGTTAACCCAAAGCAAACTCTTTTGTCATCTTCTGCGTCGGGCACGTCAAAGATGGTATGGCACCTACAATCTATGTATACAACAGAGGTAGACCCTAATGTTTGCCTGATGCTTGTGCGTGTTTCGAACATCAATCTTATGCTGGTTTCGGATGAGCACCACTTGAGAGATCTTTTGAAAAGTGTGGTCTTTCTTAAATGAACTATTTATTTTCTTCCACGCAACTCACATTCGGTATTCTAGTCGAGAGTTATTTATTTATTCCCCTTTCTTTCATAACTATCCGCACAATTTTTGGGGGGCATTTTTTCTTGTTGTTTCGTTTTTTTAAATTTAAATAATTAACTTACGAAAAGAAAACTTTACTCTGATGGAATAAAATTCAATGAGCTTCTCACTAATTTATCTTTTATTGAAGTTTTCACCTCACGAACCACGAACACCGCAGGCGCCCGTCCGTGCAATTAACATTCCCCTTTCTTTCTTTATTTCTGAAATTTAACAGGTGGAATTTATAAAACAACTGTATAACCTTAGGCTTTTCTATACTCAATAAACATTTTTTCTTAAAAACATAAAACAAATTGTAAAGGTTAGGTTGCATTTCGAGCATATATGTTGGTAATTTAGGGAAAAAGATGCATTATTCCATCATAGTCATCATCATCTGCATGTTCATTCATTAGTAAGTTGAATTTGAGTCATTATATGGCTAGACGCATCTTGATTGATCACCAACTATTAATTGAGCGTTTGCATAATTAACTCATTTTATTTGGTTCCATGAATATTTTTACTTCGTTTATTTGTTTATCTTCTTCTTTTTTGCGGGTCAAATAACATTGAAATGAAAATTTATTCAATTTAGATTTCTTTTTTTTTTGTATATTGTTTAAATTACTTTTAGTGAGGGTACAAAACTTTATTGAAATCAGTACATGAAGAAAAATCATTGCTTAAAAAATTAATCGAGCATAATGATTTAGGATTTAAGTTATATTAACAAAGAAAAACTTGCTTTGGAGGTAAAGTTTTTAATGTTGAAAACGGTTTACATTTAAATTTTATATTTTCTCTTAATAAAAAACTTAAATTTTGAAGTAAATGTATTTACAAAATATTTAAATGATAATTTTTTACATTAGTTAAGCTGCTAACATAATGTTTCATGAAATGTATGAGAAAAATGTAGTTTTTTAAGATAAAACCATCTGGGAAAGTTTTTAAACACAAGGTTTTTTCAACTAATTTAAATTTTAACATTTAAGGAGAATGTCAAGATTAGTATGTAATAGTTTGTTCTAGTGTGAATTTTGTTTTCGAAAAGTTAGAGTACTTCTTCAAACAGGCCTGAAAGCTCAATTTACACTTTTCAATTGAAATTCTTCAAAAATGTTGTCTTATTTTTTTTTCAAACAAACTTTTGGTAGCAGAAAACTGGGTTGAATTATAAAATTGTAAATTTCACTCCGTTTTTTTTTTTGTAAATATAATTCACACTCACTTGGTACATTACATTTTATACTGTGAAAGAGTAAGGTTAAATGAAAGAAATCACAAAATTCATTATAAAAAAACTTGAACAAATATTTTTCCCATCAACGTGTTAAACTATTTTTAATATTTCTTTTCGTGTGAAAAAAATGAATTTCCATTAATTCTTCTCCATTTTAAGATACTAATCAAAAACAAGGCAAACAAGTTTTATTTAATTAAACTGGTCATTTTTAGAAATACCTTTTCATTCTCAATCCTTTTGCACTTAATAAATTGTCATCTCGAACCATTTTAGATGTACTTTTACTAATTTAAAACTCTTTTTGTATTTGTTTTAACTTAATTATTATGTCCACTTAAAAGATTTCAATTAAGTAACTTAAGTTATTGAATTTTTTACAAAATAAATTCCTCCAGATCTAAAACCTGATTGGAATATTCAATATCCCTTCATAGGAATATCTTCCGGACACTTCCTCCTGCCACAAGGTGCGAAATGTCGAAACAGTAAATTTAACTTTTTAAAAGCACATCATAAATTTAATTCAATCATTACCTCCTATAATATAATACGTAAGTCGTCGTTGGTCGGTAAGTTGGTTAGCCTTCAGATACGATATACCTGAACTTACAATACCACCAAGTTTATATTTATAGTTAAGGTAGGTATGTAATATACAACTTCTGGAATCCAAATGGTGGTCATAACTTGGGTGATAAATTACCTCTGCTCCACATACTCAATTATCAATTGAAAATCAACTGGTACAACGATTTCCACCTTCTTTAGTCGTCGTCGTCGTTTTCGTCTTCTTTCTATAAAAATGTATCTGTTGGATATGTGTGTGATGAGGACTCTACTATTCGATCCAGGAGTATCTATATACACTGATGGGCTGCAGTGGTTGGTAATCAATTTTCTCTGGAACACAGTAAGTAAATTAGCAACAGGAAAGTTTTTCCTCGTACTTCTTCTTGTTCTTTGGTTTATTTTAACGAAACTGTCAGACAAACAGACAGACAGTGTTTATGCATTACCATTGGCTGACACCAAAATATGCCTATAAAGTTTCAAAACGACTGACAGACGCGACACGACGCAACGAAGCAATGGCATACAGACGGGCGGACGGACGGACGAACAGACGACTGCAATGATGACAAGCAGCATGTATACATATTTCATATAACTTTATGCAGCAGATGATTGGAATGGCGACGATGATGGCGATGATAATTATTATGTAGTACTTGCCGTTTTAGGTCATCATTCCGCGCAGAAATGACGCCAAATGATAAATACATCAGTTTTTCTGTTTCCCTTGGTGATTATCTTGAATATTATATGAGTATGAGTACATTGGCATTGGAAAATCGAAACTCGATTCGAGCTCAAAGCTCAATACTTGATGCTCGAAGTGCACCCGATTCTCAAAATCTGATCAGTCAGAAAGGTTTTTCTGTTTCTTTTTGATGATGATGAAAACAAGAAAAAAAGATCGTGCGCATAAAAATCCAATAAAACCTCATAACTTGTAGCATCTTTAACTCGTAGAGAGCTCTCTTCTTCCCAGACACACGAAACCGAGAGCCATCTGTGAGATACACTAATGCCAACTGCCAGAAAGATGCGCGTAGATACATCAATCCGCCAGATAGTTGTTTGTTGGGTGCAAAATTACAATCCTACGCCTTCTTGATTGGCGCGATGATCGTTAGTGTGATGATGGTGTGAATAATAAAACAAGGCGCGCGCAATAAAATAAAAAGAAGAAGAAGAAAACACAAACAACAACAACAAAAAGTTTCTTTAATACCTATGTATATCTATCTATCTACTTGTAGCTATACAATATAACTGCAAAAGGATGATGGAATTTATATCTTCATTAAAGTTATTTATTGACTTGAAAATTGATTATAAAAGTGTTTATTCAATTTGATTAATGCTATATGCGGCAAACTAACCGATTGCAGTGGCTGATCTTGTAATCGCAGAAACAACTTGAGTTTGACTTGAGAGTTGAGTTTATACTTTTTTACATCAGGCATATAGTAAGTAGTAGTTAAGAGTTGAGTATAGTCATCCATATTTTTTCTTATATAAGTGAAATTGAAGTTGATATACTTTTGTTTTTTTATTGCTAAAAAGCAGATGCAATTTAAATTTTGATGTTTCTTACTTTTTTATTTTATTTTTACTTTTTTTGAACGACTGAACTGGTTTTGATGCTATAAAGTGATCGGTTTCTGTTCGAAAGTTGAAATTAAGGTGTTGATGAAATGGCGGGCAATAAATTTCATCAGCACTTCAGAGAGCACAATTTTTGCCACCCACTCAACACCAGCACCATCATCATCATCATACTAATTGTGTTATTTAAATTAAGACAAGTCTGTATTTATAACCTGATGGGGTTTTGCTTAATATGGGTCATAAATTTTGGCAAAAAAGCAATACAAATTGTGTTTGCTTTGATTATATTGAAAGGGAAATAGTCGTTTCGCTAATAATTTTGTACTTAATTAATTAGGGAGTTGGGAAACAAGTTGGTAAACGAGTACTGCTTCTAACTTAAGCTTTATTTTTAAGTGAATACAGTAACGTACAGCGTTGTACCCGTGACGTGATGGTTACTACGTGGGACTGTCATGAAAGAGTTTTTGAGTTCAATCACACCTAAAAGTTTTTCACGGGTACTGCCTCTTGCGAGGAATTGACAAACCCTTCAAGAGTAATTCTTGTTATGAAAAGTGCTTTTTTTAAATAGCCGTTCGAATTTGGCATAAAATTGTAGGTCCCCTCCATCCATAACATGATTCGCACACAGAAAAGGTAGAGAGTTGTAAGTCACTAGGCCCTGGTTTTCTACGGACTGTTTCTCTACCTAATTTATTTAATTTTAAATTATTGGGCAGCTATGAAATTAAACAATCTAGAGGAAGAAGGAGAAATGATTGGTATTAGAAGATAGGTTAAAGCAGGAAGTCGATCAATCATTTCCCCCGGATAATTGATATTAAATTCTAGTATTTTTAGGTGATGCCCTTCGGTTCGACCGAAATAAAAGCCTAAATTGTTAATTTTTTAGAAAGATGAATTTGCGATTTAATATATATGTAAGTTGTACAAGATTATTAGTTTTTGGAATTCTACTTTTTAACTATTACGAATCGGTTTTCCAGATTTTCTTCAAACTTGAGGGTAGTATTCAAAATTTAGGAAAACAATAATGTTCCGAAATTGAATCGTTTAGTTTTTCTTCGAATAAAAAGTTTTCAGAGTTTTTGTACACTTTGAATACAACTTCTGAATCCACTCAGAAAGTCTTAAAAGAGAAGTCTATATATTGCAACGCAGAGAAAGGTTGGTACTGGTGGTCTCCGTTGGCATAAATGTTGGAATAAATAAGGGAAGAAGAATCCGACCTATCTTTTGAGGTACAGTTTCTGCGAGAAGAGAGCTGGGAAGGATGGCCAAGGGGTTATTTTTTGAAATTGGTAATAATAATTGAAAGATTATTGAACTAGGTTATTTGAAAGGAATATAATGAAATGAAATTACATTGCTATATCGAGTTCAATGCGAATTCAAAACATGTACAATTTTACAAAAATTGTATTCCAACTCTTCGTGCAGAAACTTAGAAAAACAATTGTTATTAATTAAAAAGTTTTCTTGGAGAAAACTGGATTTTTCCGAACCAGTTAGAAAGTAGATCAAAATGTGTCAAATTATAGTCTATCTTGAGAAATGTCTCTAAAAAGTTTAATCTTTTTCTCCTGGCTTCAAATTTTAATTGAAGAATGGATCAATACCTTAACGAAATTACTAAAGTACTTAAGTAGCCATAAGAATTTTAGCCTTTTTTGGTTGTTTTGGTTAAATGTGGGAAATGTCATTAAAAAGCCAATAATCAATTAGACAACCTACTTATACTTTCTAACCTAAAATTTATTCCTTATAGAGCATTTTATTTATTTATTTAAAATCTCAAAAACAATACAAATCACTTAGGGGGAGGTCTCATTCAAAACTTATGTATATATCACACACCGTTCCACGCATATTTCTCGCCCAATAAAACAAACAATATGCGCGCATCACGTGTTATTCTTGTATGCCATCTCAAAAAATCAAGACCGCACACATGCCGCATATTAAATATTATTGTTTGACTTTGCTATCCATTGTTCAAAAAAACAAAAAATTCTTGAAAACTCCTTGAAAAATCATCTTCAATTGTACCTCAAGCAAACATGTGTTAATAAGATTCCTAAAAATAAACCACAAACAAAAACAAAAACAAAACCACTTCACTTAATTTTTTCGAGTGCATTATATTTGTTCAAAAGTATGCGAAGACCAAAAAGTACCTCTGTGCTTTGTGATGATGGCAGCTCTGCTTTCTGTCACACATCTCTCGCTGCCATAAACCATTCAAGTTGATCTTTGACTAGAGGTGTGCACACTCGTCCCACTATTATCATCATCATCATCAGCATCACCATCTAGAGATGTGTGAAAAGCACTCCAAGATGTCCTCTTGAGACCATCGTGCCAGTTTTTGTTTTTTTTGTGTTATTTTTTGGTCCTCCTAAATATATCATACCCCCAACAGGCGCACAAACATTGGGGGCGTTTTAATGAATTCCCGCTTTTCATTTTTTATTGTCAGCTTCTAATTTCCTCCCGCCAATTAATCATGTTTGAGTTGAGTTTGCTGTTTTGTTGGGTTTCGGCGGAACTGCTTGCGCGCTTGGTGCTTGTGCAGCAGCGTGTGGCATTGTGACATCTTTATAATTCACATTTCAAAAAGGAGAAATTAAATTTCAAAGAGATGAAAAAAAGCAGATATGTGGAATTCCAGAAGTTGTGCTGTGTCCACTCTCTACAGCTATAAGACCCGCCGCCGATAGACAGTGGCGATGTGGCAGTGGTAGTTGCAGTGGCTATGATGGTGACTTGGCCTCTCAACTGGTTCCGCTTTATAAAGTCGCCATTTGCTACATAGCCATATCACTGATGATGAGTCGGCAGACCGCCGGGGTAGCAGCGGCGGGGCGGTGCGGCAAGCGAGAGAACAAGTGGTGTGCGGTACGACTGTCGATGACAGGAGGAGGATGATTACACATTAATTCTTATCGGTAGTTGCAGCAGTAATAATTTTTCATCAGATCTCCCCGTGGTGCGAGGCGAGTCATTCTCTATAGACCGCAGCAGTGATGCACGGCGCGGCGGCGGGACGGGTTCGGCGGCCGCACCGCACCATATAAATAAAAGGTATATTATAAGTTGCATTTTATACGAAAGTTTACGCCACTTGAGTTTGGCGTAAGTAAACATGTTTAGTTGTTGTGCCTTGCAAATAAATCGCAGCAAATATTTACAAGCGGGTGATTTATGCCATTTAGAGAGCCTTAAGGTGGTTTTGTTGTTTTTATTTCTTATGGCTGTTGCTGTTGCTGTTGCTGCTGCTGCGCTTACATGCTGAATGCTGATATTGTGGTGCTTCTACACAACACCACACCACTCTCCACCGCGATGCAACTCTCTCAAGTGGTTAAGCGAATAAATATTTGAAATTTATTTACAAATTGCTTTGGACTTGAAGTTGTATCTAGACATAGGCATAAGATTGTTATTATACACCATTATTATATAGGTAGATGCAGAATAAGAGTTTATAAATTGAGAGGTATATAACGAGAGGGGTTGGTAGATTTTTGTCTGTTGTTTTTGTATAAAACGAGAGATTTTGGGTGGGATAATAGGAGGTGGAATTGGAATTTTAATTGTGAATACTAGTGATAGAGGTCGTATCAAGATTGTAATTTTTCACTTTATTATAATTTTTTTCAGTGCTTGCAGCAAGCTACATACACCATAACTAAAACCATGTTTTGAATGCTTAATAAGATAGATAGTTTTTAAGTTAGGGTAGCTTAAATCATAGGTGTCTTGAAGATGTTGGTTAATTTTTGGGCTAGCATTTTACCAATCATTACTTCGAGTGGTTAAGTAGCCATTTACCTATTAATGTCACCTAGCCAAAGTTATTCAACAAAATTTAAACTTTCCTGACACAGAAACTGTTAAAAATACTGTATTTCGAAACTATGTATGATCAACATATTGGTAAACTCTATACTTGTCCAAGATTCTGCATATTTTTATTAAAAGCACTGTAAAATAAGAATACTAGACATTGTAAATAAAGATATTGTGCCTTACAATAATGTATTTTAAAATACAGTGGCGCAAAATTTTAAACAACCTACTATTAATGCCTTAGCACGATACTAGTTAACAATTTACTATATACATAGTAATCTACTAACTTTTCACTAATTTTAAACACTTTTTATTGTTTTGCTAACTAGTATCATGCTAAAACCATTTTATTAAAAAAAAAAAACATGAACACATCTAAATAATGACAGATTGTGGAGCAAACAAAACAAACATACCTTAATATTTTTGCAAATGTCAAAGTGACAACATTTTTTTTTCCTAGTATCATACTAAAAATGATTTACCATCGTACTAAATCGTCTACAATTTTGCGCCTTTGACACATTTGAGAAAAATGACATATGTCATACACATTTAGTACGATACTAAAAAGATAAAGTAGCCGTTTGGTGATTTTAACTTTAGTAAAATGTTAAGAAGATAGTACGATACTAAACTCGTTTAAAATTATCAAAATCCTTTTTTTAACCTAGTATCATACTAAAAATGATTTAACATCGTACTAAATCGTCTAAAATTTTGCGCCAGTATCTTTAAGAAGTTATTTTTAACCTAAAACCTAGTTATGTGTTTTTTAACTTTTTGCCAAAAATTCTACTTCCATTATTTTGACCGTACAGTATTTTGTTGTTACAGGATTTTGTGATACACAATATTTTGAATACAGTATGACCCACATAGTATTTTAAAGTCAATAATTACTACTCCTTAGCTGATATTAAAATTAAAATACAATCAAAAAGTTAAAAACTGGTTTTAAGTGTGAAACCTGATTAAATACACACAAGACAGAAACCTCCTAAACTACAATCCAAAGCAAAAATTAATTCTTAAGAAAAATTGTTTGAAGTTTTGGTATTTTATCAGTCTTGTAAAGTTGAACATTTTTAATTGTGATTAGATCGGTTTTACTAGAATTTAATAACACAACAAACAGATCAATAAACTATATATTTTGAGAATAAGAAATCAATTTCATTTAGGTTACAATAGTAATACCGTATTTTATAGTATTACTATTGTAACCACCTATTGAAGTCACAATAGTATTTCGCTTAAATAACGATAAAGAATAAGGTGGAATCACAATGAGAGCAAAGATTCTGACGTTTAATAGTGAAACAATTTTTAAAAAATCATATTTATAAAAATAATTCACAGTTATATGTATACAAAAATTGACAGATTTTAGACAAAACTGGCAGGTTACATAAAAATTTGTTTATTTTTAAAAATGAATTCAGCATGTAATAAGATTTTATGGCAAAATTGGAACTAACGTTAATAATTTCAAAGTACTTCAAAGTACACAATTTTAATTCACATCTCTTAGAAAGAATTTGTACAATTCACAATAGCTTGTAAATTCACAATTTCTTAAGGGATTAAAGTAAATAAGGAACAAACACTTTATGACATAGGTAACAACTAGTAAAAATAGCTCTTATAGAATTATAACAATGCAAACCACCACTATAAAATAAAAATGTAAATAGGGTTGATTCACAATATATGCATAAGAATTGGTTAGTTTTCCTAAAACTATAGATCTGTACAATAATAGGTTTTATGTTGATATATTATAATACAAAACGAGTATTTTTAAGGAAAAAAATTGACGTTTGTTTCATCGTGAAAAGAAATTTATGCCATTCACAATGGAAAACGTTATTAGTCCTTCTAATGAGATTTTGCATGACCAATTGTAACATTTCAGTCTGTATATCTTCAATAACTTCAAAATCTTCCAATTTCAATGCGTTTTTGTGTAGTTTTGTCGGGTCAAATGCCAAATGATGACAGCTCCAAGATTGTTAAAAAACTGAATATTTAAAATGATACCGTATATTGGAAAATACCATATTTAAACCAGGGTTGCCAAACAAACTTCAATTTTGTAATTTCTTTATTCAAGAGTGCATTGTTTATTTTGAAAATATTTTATGAACATTTGCTAAAAACAGCCATGTAAATTCAAATCAGTTCATTTTTGGACTATTTAAAAGTTACACAAGTCTATAAAAGAGTTATGTATACTCTCCTTATCAAATTATATAACCTAATCGATAACCATCTCGTCCAATCATGAAGCTACTATATTGATAGTATGGAAATTAATTTTGCTTGTAAACTGTTGATAGTGATGGTGGCGATATGGACTCTCAAGAAATTATCCACTTCATGAAGAATGTAATAATTTTTGATTCCATGCACAGAAAATCGTGCTATACTTCAATACATATGATTACTTTATGAGACCCATCAATGCAGAAAGTTCATAGAAAAAAATTGAAATTCTTCGAGTGCACTTTCGAAACAAAATACATAAAAAAAATATAAAAGTAATTATTTCTCGCATACAAAATTTTGTATTTTTACACGAAATCCTGGAAACTATACAAAACCAGAACAAAATATTCTTATATGTGAGCGCTCAATGCTATTTTAAAATTATCTTACAAAAACAACTAATAAATTTACGATCTACCAGAAATGTTCTTCTTCTTCTTCTTTTTCTTGTTTTTTTCTACTACTTCTTGCAGATAATTTCACTCCTTGAAGCAATTTTCATCGTCGTAGTCGTAGTTGGAGTCATCGTCATCATCATTGGGTCTGTCTGGAGAATGCAAACTCCTTCAATCCTGAGAGTAAGATAGGTTTTATATGTGCAGACACTGCACTGCCTTATCACATCAGAAAAAAAAAGAAGAAAAGTTAGTTTATAATGAAAATGGGGGCGCTATATGGTATTCATTTTACAAGCCTTCCCAGATACTCCATCCATAGAGCTATACACTACACATTGCAGAGTATAGATAGTTTATTTGCGGCAGAAACAGTGATGATGGTGGCAACGCGTTTCCATCATGTTCGATTCCACCAGCATTGAGTGCATCAAGCGAGAGGTAGCTGGAGATGGAGCTAAGGCTGGAGCTGGAGCTGGAGCACCACCAACAAAAGCCAGAACTTTGTAAAAACAAAAACAAAACGAATTTTTAAAACAGACAAAAATTGTTTCCCGGGCTTTTCCTCACTGCTTCATTTTTCTTCCTTATTTTTGAATTTTTCGCAGGCAATGAAGAATGAAAAATTTACTTCAGAAAAACAACAACAACAACAATAACAAAAATGTCGGATAGCCATCATGTATACTGTATGAGTTTATTAAATCGATGTTTAATACAAAATGAAAACAAAGGCGTTGAATTGTTCGCGGCCGGCGTCGTCATCGTCGAAGTCTCCACACGTCCCGCCACACCTCACTCATCCCTCGTCCACCCAAAACAACAAAGCAGCGGAATTTAAATGAAAATTCTGAGAAAAGCCGAGGGATGTCGATTGCCCCCCTAAGCACCCAACACTACCCACCTCTGTGCAATTATATAGTTGTTGTTTTTTTTTTTTTTTTTGGGTTAAGTTAAGTTTGTATCTTGCTTAAGTATAAAGCTAAAGATACTTTGGAGGGATTAAGGATTTTTGTTTTTATTTTGTTCATTTTGCTCAATGGTATGGCAGTGCTGCTGCGGTGGAATGCAGCGCGCGGCGGCGCCCATGCAACTTTCAAGAGGGCAACCATTCAAGTTGAAAATTATTATGAGCGAATGGATTTTCAAAATTGTATCCCGATGAATCTAAAACTATATTATAGGTATCTATATCTTTTTCATCCGATGAGCTTGATGTGGGTCTGTAAAGTGGAATTCCGCAGCGTGATACAAAGGAGGGCATCATCTTATGCGATCATCATCGAATAGTGAATCGTCTTCGCGTCATATAGCTCTTCTCGTCATCATCATCTTCTTCTTCAGCGGGGTTCTCTCCTGTTGATGGAGAAGTGGGGGAGAAAATATGGCGCATGGAACTCGCTGGCAATATCGTTTAACTTTTAAGTCTTGAAGTCTTGAACTATTTTGTGCTCATTACACATATTACACCAACAACAACTTTAAGAGAGAAAATCTACGGTTATTAGATGAAAACTATTTTTATTTGTTGGTATCTTTTTAATAGCAAAAAGTTGTCAATATATAAGAGTGTTGTTGTTGTTTTTGTATATAATGTTTAAGAAGTGCCGCACGGATGCTGTACACTGTGCATCAGTTAAGTCCAAGAGCGAGGAATCAAAATCACTGAAGCGTGTTGCACTTTTACGTGAAGTGCCTGCCTATATAGTGCCTGATGTACCTACTTTGCGGTGCTATACATACATAACAATGGTGCAGCATTGATTTTTCTCTAACTATCTACGACTTTTATAGAAGAAAAAAAGAAGAAGAATTGTTATTGTATCTTATAGATACCTAAATGCATCCATAGTTAGAAAATGCATTATTTTTTCTTTCCTCTTTCATAAAAGGAAAAAAGGCTTAATATTCCATATATACAATATTATGTGCAATGTGTGTAGGTATTGTTTTAATGCCGGCAAGTTGCACTTGATTTTTATTTTGTTTAATTTTATTTTTCATAACTAAAGGAATGCTCGTTTTCGCCTTTCTCTAGCCAAGTGGATAATTGAGTTGAAAACGTGATTTTCAGTTTTTTTTTTTTACTGCACTCAGTCTTTCTCTCGCTGCTGTTTAGTGTCTAAGTTTTGTTTTTGTTCCTTGCCTTATGGCCTGGCAAAGTTAATTTTATATTTAATAGGTTTGTAAGCAGGCGTGTTATTATGACAATCATACACAATTACACGTAACGGAACTTTCAACTCTTTAAAAAAAATACATAAAAAAAAAAACTTGAGTCTTGTGAAATATTAGAAATAATAACGTTTGTGACTTTTGAATTATTATTTTTATTATAATTAAACAGTGCTGTGCTCTTTGGTACTATTGTAGTGGTTTTAAGAATATGCTACAAAGTAATATCACAATGTTCAATATTGAGTTTCATATACTATATTTCAAAAAAATATATTTTCCTTAAACTTTTACCAAATGTCAACAAAAATGTTTTGTATGAAATGAAATAAATGTGAAATCAATGTATTGAATTATATTTGAATCGAAAATCAGTTTTTACCAATTTTTATTAACTTTTTGCTTCATTTTTTGAAAAAAAAAATCTATCAATTTACATTTGCAAATTTTTTCTTCATAAAAAGTTTTTTTTTTTGAAAGTACAGTACTGTGCAAAACATTTGCAACTAGAACCTCCAACATTTTTCATTAAAAAAAAATTGTTTAGAAAATCAAACAGGCAAATTCTTTCTTTAGTTTTCTAAACCTTTTTTGATATTACGTTATAATTGGTGGAAAAAAATTAACACTCTTCACTTAAACAAAAAATAAATCACTAAATACCTACTTTAATAGTTGGTAAAATTACTGTGCAAAACATTTGCAACTTAGACCTCACATCTAAATTTCAAACTATTTTCTTACTTCAAGACAAGGAAATGCTAATATTTAATTGCGTACCCTATATTTTTTTATAACGGCTGTATATCTTCTGGGCATCGAAGCTATAAAGTCATTAATAACCGTTTTTGGAATTTCATTCCACTGCCTCTGAATTTCAGCGAATAGGTCACTTTTGTACTTAAAAATGTTGCTCCCATTTTTTCTCTTTACAATTTCCCACAGGTTCTCTATTGGGTTTAGGTCTGGGGATTGGGCTGGCAATGGTAAAACCTCAATCTTTTTTTCTGTAATCCACTTTGTGGCCAACTTCGACTTGTGTTTGGGATCATTGTCGTGTTCGAACGTCCATTTTCCAATGGGCATAAGGCAGCATAGTGTTACAAAGATGTCTACATAGTCTTCAGACTTTATTTTGCCCTACACTTGTCGAATTTGCCCGATTCCTTGGGCAGACAAGCAGCCCAAGACCAAACTTGAACCACCTCCATGTTTGACCATCCCTTTAGTGAATTTTTGATTTATTCTCTCACCTCTTCTTGGCCTCCTGACATGTTGTTTTCCACCCGATCCGTGCATATTGAACTTTGATTCGTCACCCATTTTTGGGAACTCCAATTGAGATGAGTTCTTGCAAAAGCCAAACGAGCTTTCACATTTTTTTTAAATAATAAATTGCTCTCTTGCTATCTGAAAACTACGCAATCCTGCCTGCAGTGCGCGGCGGCGCGGCGCGGCGTCTGATAGTTGATGGGTCAATTGGAAACCTAAGTTTTTGCTTCCCTGGATGATGCCATGGGGTTTATTCGGAAGACAATTGTTACTTTTCAAACATCTTTTGCTGAGGTGCTTCGAGACCTTCCTCCTCTATGATGGCAAAACACCTTTCCACTTTTGATGATTCTACAAATAGTTTATTTGTGAATAGAATATTTTTTTGAAATTTCTGTTTGTGATGCTACTTTTTTAAAATCACTCAAAATTCTGGATTTTACATCCGATGAATATTTATTTCCCGCCATTTTTAAAACAAAATCAATCAATTTAAAAATAACTTATTTAAAAAAAAAAAACGTTTCATCGATCCCGGCAAAAACTAACTTAACAAATCAAGCTAAACGTATAAACTTACCAACCTTAAAATAAATCAAATTAACCGTTATCAACATGAGACGAAAAGAAAAATGGCCACTAGTTGCAAATGTTTTGCACAGCTGAAATCAATATTGTTTTTGTTAAAGCAGTGCATTTGTAGAATGTGGACCAGTGCTTTAAGATTATGAACAGTAAGGTGACACATACAAAAGTCTAAAGCAATAAAAATAATTTCATTGGAACAACGTTTATACATACGAATGTTTGTTTTTTTTTTTTAAAGGCGGTGACATTTGCAAATGTTTTGAACAGTACTGTATTTCTATTTATCTTTGGCGTTTGGTAAACATGCCTTAAGTCGACACATTGTAGTTTGGGTTTTTAATTGGTGTAGCAACTTTTTTTATCTCTTACCTTCAAACACAACAATTTGAGACTTACCAATAATCAAAATTAAGGCTCACTTAAATATTTAAATGGGTTTTAAATATTTTGCCATACCAATAAACATTTTAATAGTTAGGTTAAGGGCTAACGCCCAGTTAAAATTTATTGTTGCGGGAAACTCAACTATAAATGGACAGTTAAATTAAACTCAATGGTTTGCACTGTCATTTTGACAGCATACGGAACAAATACTGTTTAGGTCACAAGAGTTGAGATTTGTTGTGATTGTTGTCTGCTGATTGTTCGTAGCAATATTTAATAAAAAAAGTAAGTCGAATAATACTTGTTTTAATATATAATTGTTATGTTCTAATAAATATCCATCATTTTAGAAATGGCTGAAAAACAAAATTTAAAACGGAGCAGATCGTCAAATTGGACGATGGCAATGAAGGAGCTACTAGGCGAAGCAGCTAGACCACTTGCGGATGTTATAGATTCAAAGCTAAATGATGGCAAGTCATTAAAAGCGCGGACCAATTTGAGTCAATTTAATCGATCTCAGAGGGAGACCGGCGGTGGAAAACCTCCTGAGGAACCTTCTGACATCGATTTTGAAATTGCTGAAATTTCCGCTCTGGATTTTGTTGAAGATACCGCAGAATTTGATTGCGATGCAATATGGCTTGATGATTATGATGACAAGTAGAATATTTTCTCGATATGATTTGCAATTGTTTTTAAAGAATTTTTTTATTCCAGAGAAAACATACCATCCCCATCAAATCCACCAGAACCTGAAACGAAAAACTGCCCTCCTCCTCCGCCTAAAACTAAATGCAAAAACCCAAGAAAAAGAGAGCGCAAATGTCCGACTTTGGGAACATCTGAAGAGCTCTTAAAAGCTCGTCATATTTTGAGAATGGTTCAATTTTGTTTGTATATACTTTTTGCCTCCTTGCTTCGGCCACATCTTCCAAGATATTTAAATCTTCCATTATTGAATCGTCCGAATCCCTTTCGAAACTTAATTTAAATCAAATATTTTTGTTTTTGTTTATGTTTACAAATTTTTCTTATGTCAATTCAATGCTGTCTTGTTGACAGAGAATGTAGTAGATATTGTAATAGAAGGCTAATTAGTAAAAGACGTGTTTATTTTGGTTATTAGTATATACGAAAATTAACTCGCTGTTAAAATTTAGCTCAACGATACCTAAACGTGTGTTTAGCGATTTATTATTGGTAAGGCCCTTTGAGTCCTAAATATCGTATTAATTTCGTCTTTAGACAATAAGACATTCAAATATATATTTGTTCTGATATTAATGTCGTAAGTTCAGGGAGTATGTGTAAAAAGTTTCTGACTTAAGTCCTTTTTGCCTAACGTCTAAGATATGTATATTACAAAATACCATTAATTAAATTGTGTACACCTTGAAATTAAGATAAATGTCAAAATTATCAATTTAAGCAATTGAAAACACTACAATTTCCATGGATAATAATGTTACGTATACGCCGTGGTGTGCTTCTTAAAATATGCATTTAGTTTAATCAAAATAAGTTCATTTGGCAATGTGAGGTTCTAAATTTATGAAAAATATATACTTCGTTGTGTCGTTGATGTTTAAGTCCCAAAATTAATTTGCCAATTTTTGTAAAAAGAAGCCTTTAGATTTTATAAGAAAGGTTTCTTATATAACTGTCTAAGTTTGCAGGATAACACTACTTCTTTTTATTTTAGTTTAAGTCAATATTGACGAAAAAGTTACTCCAGTAAAGAATTATAAGAACATACGTTTTATCAAGATGAAGCTTTAGCTTATAGCTTTTCTCTTCTTAGAATTTTGCTTAAACTTATTGCTAGTTTATATAAACAATATTTTTTTTTGTCTTAAAACATGTAACATATGACCTTATGCATTAAATTCTTTCGTTTTTTTTTTGAAAAAATCTTTCACAAAAGAAAAATACGACTATAAATTCGGATAAAAGAGATATCATAGTAGACATTTAGTCGCCTTAAACTTTATACCAAAACCGACATCATCATCATCAGTGGGGCAATAATAACACACAAAACTGACCTCACTAAGCAAATAAAAATATCTAAAAAAAAAAAAAAAACTATTCTTCTCACTATAATAATATTATATAGATATATGTATGTATGTACGAATTACTGTATATGTGGTGGAAGAGGAAAATTCCAATTTGCAGTAAATTTTCCCAATGTCTCTAGCATTTCCTTTTTAGTTCTTTTTTTTATTATTTTTCTTCTTTGGTTGGTATTATTTTTGTGTACTTCCTGCTTCAGTTGCATTATTGTCCAAAAAAAAAAGAAAGAAAAGAAAAAGAAAATCCTTATTTTTCTGTGAAACTTAAATACGATGAAGTTTCAACTTCTCTTGCGATTAAATAAGAATGTGTGTCCTTGCATCTCTTAAAGGAGTATAAATACCTCCAACTAACCAAATGTGAAAGAAGAATCTCAAATGAAAGAAAAAGGGAAGGAATTAGCAAAAGTTTAATGTTGTTTTTTGTTTGCTTAAACTGTTCGACATTAATTCAGCAATAATCCGACAATTTAATGCATTTAAGTTCATATACGCAGTATGCACAAAATACAAAACAAAATACAGTTAGTTTATTGTAATTTAAATTTTTATAATTTGTATTTTTATCATCTTCTTCTTTATTTAATTTCCGCTTATAATAATTACCATAAAAAGATGTAATTTTTGAAAGATTAAAAGCCAAGAAAAATATTATTCAACCTTTTCCATCTGATTGACAAAATAAGAAAAGACAAAAATCCTTACACCAGCAGCGCCGCGGTTCGGTGGTAATCTGAAAAGTTATTAACTTAAATGTCAAATAAATTTCAAAAAAATTAACAACACACAAAATTCAGTATAAATTTGTACCACACAATGTAGGTTGGCTTTGTCAGTGTAACGTGATGGCAAAGAAAAAGAGAAAAATATAATCTCTTAAGAATGTGTCGCGCTAAATTTTGAATAAAATATCTCAGAATTTTTTTTATAATTTATTGCAAATTGATATTTTGCTTTGAAATATTTAATAAACAAAATCAAAAAAAAAAAAAACAAATCACGAGAATCGAATTCTTTTTTTGTTATTTTCATTTTTTAATCGATAAAATATTTTTACTTAAATTTATTTCAGGATTATACGTTATCATTATTACACCCGCTGTGATTTTGCGTAATTTTTAAGATACTTTTTTAAATTTTTCTTCTTTGCTTTTGGATATGGGGACATAAAGGCTACCTTTTAATTAAAAAGAAACTAATATTTAAATGATATACAATCATATAAATTGGGTTTAAGATGATATTTAAATCGATATTTATTGAAGGTAAATTATATTTGATGGAGTTTTTTTTTAGTATAAACTTAGGTACTTGTTTTTTGTTAATCCACCCATCGAAACTTAATTCGAAAAGAAATGCAATAAGTAATATTAGCTTATTAAATGCTTAATATATTAGACAATTGACCTAAATGCAGAGAATGATGCATTTTATTTGGTATTTTCGATTTTCAAATAAATTGCATTCTTGATTTTTGGTTTTAAATAACGGAGAAAGGTTACCTGGGCCAATTTTTAGCATAGATTGTTGAAAAACAAATTTGAAGATGCCGCAGAAAAGAAAGGGAAAAAATCCATAAATCTGATTTAATAAAGACCGAACCATTTAGTTTTCTCCGCAAAATGAATGCACAATCTTTTTCGAAATCTACACTAATACTATTATAAAGAGGAAAGATTTGTATTTTTGTATTTTTGTATGTAACGAATAAACTCAAAAAGTACTGGACCGATTTTAATAATTCTTTTATCATTAGAAAGCTACATTATCTGCACCTATTTATGTCTACCCGTGCGAAGCCGGGACGGGCCGCTAGTTTAAAATATATTCGATTGTAGTAATAAACTTTTTGACAAAAACCTAAGCAGCATATTTTATTTTAAAGTTTTGAGTCTAATCAGATTTTGGTAATCTTAATGAATTATATTTTATTTTTAGCACAGCCACATTTAGGTTTTGAAAAATAAAAAATTAGTTTATTTATATTTGTAAAAGGTGGTTAAATTCTAAGGGCCGATGTTAAATTTGAACTACACCTTAACGTCAGTTTTTTTTTCTGCTTATCTTTTAACATTTTACAATTTCAGACCAACTCAATTTGAACCATGGAAAGATACACAACCGAGCAACGTGTTAAAGTTATTCAGGTTTATTATGAAATAAGGCTTGATTTTGTGATTTTCTCCTCAGTTTAATCGTCCTAATGTGCGTACAATCGGAAAAATCGTCCAAAAGTTTGAGCAAAGCGGGTCTGTAGGGTTAGTGATGAGACACATTTTCACCTCAGTGGATTCGCCAATAATCAGAATTGCCGCATTTGGGAAATTGATAATAATACAAGTGATTGTAGAGAAATCAATGCATAACCAAAGAGTGACTGTTTGGTTTGGTTTATGGGCTGGCGGCATCATCTGGCCGTATTTTTTTTTCAAAATGAGGCATATGAGGCAGTTACTGTAAATGCTGTTCGCTATCGTGAAATGATAACGAACTTTGTATGGTGCGAATTAGAACATATGGATGTGAATGATACGTGGTTTCAACAGGACGCAACGGTGTCACTTGCCACACAGCTAACGAAACAATGGCTCTTTTGCACGAACAATTAATTGGACACGATACCAAGTCGCCGCCAAGATCATGTGATTTCACGCCGTTGGACTTATTTTTTGGGATGATTTCAAATATAAAGTGTACGTCAAGTCAAGCCTGCAACAATTCAAGAGCTTAAGACTCGTTTCACACTATACGGTTTTGACCGTACGGCAAAAAACCGAACGGCGACATTTTGCTAGAGACCTTGACCGTATAATATGAAAACGTATATGCTCTTCTTCGCGCCTCTAACAAAATGTTGCCGTCCGTATAGTGTGAAACAAGCCTAAGACCTCTTTCACACGAGACGGTTTCGTCCGTACGGTTAAAATCCGTACGGTTTTTATCCGTGAGCCATTGATAGTAAACTAATAAAATTAACTAAAGCTTTCACACTGGACGCAGACGGGTTTTTTCCGTACGGACGATTTAAAACAGCCGTCTCAACGACTGAAATATACGTCGACCGTGCCGTCGCCGTCTTATCAGTGGCATACGTGACTACGCGAACGCATTCACAAAAGACGATTTTTATTCGTCTGCCGTCCGTTTTTGTGGTCACTTGTACTAAAGAAAAATATCTAAAATATAATCAAACGTAGACGATTCACGGGGAAAATACGTTATGTGTGAAAACAAAGTCCGTACGGAAAAAAATCGTATGGATTTTAACCGTACGGACGAAACCGTCTCGTGTGAAAGAGGCCTAAGGCTCGTTTCACACTACACGGTTTTGACCGTACGGCAAAAAACCGCACGGCGACATTTTGTTAGAGGCGCGAAGAAGAGCATATACGCTTTCATATTATACGGTCACGGCATAATGCCGGCACCGCGCCGTGTAGCAACCGTCTACTGCCACTACAGTATACGGCAGCCGGACGGCGCGATTGGATTAGTGGCGTACGTGACGAAATGCATATTTTCACATCATACGATTTTATTCGTGCGGCAGAGTTCGATCAGCCACTTCAAGACCTGTGAAAAAGTATACTAAGCACAGGAATTCTGCATATATCGTGTTTTACCGTACGGTTAAAACCGTATAATGTGTAATTAGCCATTGATCCGGTTTATGCATTCCGGTTTTTTGCCGTACGGTCAAAACCGTGTAGTGTGAAACGAGCCTAAGAATGAGATAATTCGGCAAATTAACGGCATAGAACCTCAATTACATATGCCTCAGCGTGACCGTAAATGTGAACCATTAGATGGAGGTGTGCTGAGGTCGCTTATATAAAAAAATTGAATCCAATTCAAATTCTCAAAAAAATTTAGTTTTGAAAATCACAATTTATTTTAGAAATATTTTTTGTTTGCAGTTATTCAGTGCTTATTTTTAACGTTTTACCTTTGAATTTCGTTAAAAGTTGTCAGCACGTTTTTGAGATTCCAAATTTTGAAAAAAAAAATAATATTTCTTAAAAATCCAAAAGCAAATAGGTATACGTTTTCGATAATAAAATATTAGTTAGAACTTGTTCAGAAAAAATTTAAACAAAATAACGATTTTATCCAAGTTGAGAAAAAAATTTTTGCAAAATCTATTGGGCCGTTACTTGAGAAAATTCAAATTTTGGACCAACAAACTTGCATAGTGACTAACTTTTTTGACCTCAAAAATAATGAAAAAAAAAAATTCTCAATCGACCCAATGGCTCAGGATTTAGGAGCGTGACAAACAGATAGACGGACGAAGCCATCGAACCCACTTTTTCGACTTCTCTGCCATCATTTTTGAAAAAAAAAATTCAAGTTCGAAATTGTATACAAATGCAAAGTTTTCATATGTTGCGAGTAAAAAAACGGACTCTCAATGATAAAAATAAGAGGTTCTAAAGCGTCGCGTCGCCGTCGGTAGTTTATGTAAATATTTGTTTTTAAGTATAAATTAAATTGTTTAAACATCAAAACCAATCTAAAAATTGACAATCCATGATTCATCCACAAAAACAAGAAAATTGTTTTGTTTTTAAAAAAAACATATAAAAAATCACATCAAAAAAAGATTTCCTGTGGCATAAACGCGTGGGTTGCCATTCAGAACAGGAACATCATCAGAACAGGTACAGACGGAGGTAATACTCTATACGCTCGCGTATTATTTTGTTTATAGGCCATTTGGGAAACGAGTATTAAAATGTTTACTATATAGAAAAACAAAATCCCATGTAATATTGTACGTAAACATTATACGCAATTTTATTATCACTCTTTTTATTTGTTGCTGTTGTTGGTCCGTAAAGGCATAAGTATAAAGGTAATCCTCTTTCTTTCACAGATCAAGCTCGTTTATATATTTCCTTTTTTTTCTTATTTATATTTATTTTGTTTAATTCAATGATTTAACCATGAAAATAAAATACTTATAGGCATAGGATGAGAAAATACAAATGATTCCTTGATGATGAGGGAATGAGCGGAAGGAAGTTCGAAGAAATCCAATCAAAGTGTAAGGAACTGCTGTGTGGCTAGAAGGTTCCCCACGACGACGACAACGATAACGATGAACTTCAAGAAATGATGCTGGACAAAATAACAACAACAACACCAACAACAACGACGACTGCCGCAATGACGATGACCGACAACGACAGAAATACAACAAAAAAGGCTAAAAAGAAGGAAATCAAAACTTCGAGAAACCTGACTAACTTCACAAAATTTTTCCTTAACTCTGGAAGAGAGATATGAACTGAACTCGACGCCTGAAACTGGGCATCAGGACACATCAGACGACAACGACGATGAAGGAGAGTGATACGAAAAACCGAGAGAGAAAGCAGATCTGATGCGTGTGTTGTGCGATGTGGCGAGCGATGCGGCGCTGCGGCTGATGGGATATCTCCTTGAAAGATGCGGATAATAACCGAATGAGCCAGGACTTGATTGAAACGACTGCAGGACATGAAAGATGCACAAATCAAAGAAATTGGATATGCACATGAAGTGATCCCAAACGAGGATAAACTTTTTAAAATCTCTTCTGTAGGTAGGATAGGAAGGTAAAGGTATAGGTACCTATCTAAATGTAGAATGATGATGCGGATATAAGGAGAAGACTACGACGAACGAAGATGAGAGACGCCACAGACACAACCGACCGAACAACGACGACGACGACGTATGGATGGACAAACAAACAGACAGACAGAAAGATATACGTGTTCCTTGGTTGTTTTTGTCCAAGTTGAAGCACTCTATACTCTCCATCTCCAATCAATGGGATTCATTGCTGGAATTTGCATACCGTCGGCAATTGAACATGCAGCATTCCATTTATATACATATAGCTACCTACCAAACGAACCTATATCCTCCTACCACCAGTCTCAATCCCAGTCCAAGTCCCAACCCCTTATAGCCATAGTATGTAGTTTCTGATGTTGCTGGAATTCAGAATCAGATTGGCATTGGGATTGGATCTAATAAATAAATTACGATCACATTTGAAAATTCAATTTGTTTATGAAACAAAAATATACGAGTATTCGAGTGAGGTTGAAGGATAGGCCCAACATTTCGAATTTATGAACCGAAAGTGAAATTCAATTGCCATATAAAAAAATATATGACTGGAAGGTCGCAAAGTCATACCCAATCCCCAAATATATTAAAAAATAAAATAACATCAACATCAAAAAAAAAAAAAAATAAAAGAACTTGCATTGAATTCAAAATCCGAGAAAAATTAATAAAAAGGAGCAAAGAATTGTAATTGAGTGCGAATTGATTTATTTATGTTATATCGCAGCGTAAAAGGACGAAGAGAAGAGGTGCGGTGGTTGATGATGGAGCAACAACGCGACGCGACACGACGACCGCGACGACGGGATAGCGGGCGGTATGATGGCGATTTCAATTTCAGTTGTAGTGTTCGTGCTCCAATTTTTCGTGCATCATGCATTTTGTGAATTTTATTTTATTTATTTCCATTTCCATTCTCCAATATGATGGGGGCCAATGGCGGTGCAAAAATACACAGCAACAAAAAAAAAAAAAAAAAACAAATGTTGCGGGTTCCCAACTCTGCATATTATATTGGCAACATTTTTTTCTTTTGTTATATTTGAAAACCATTTATAAATTGCATTGGGATTGGCTTAAATAAAAAAAAAAAATAATAAAATTCAAAAAGATTTAAGAGGCTTAAGTGAATTGAAAATGTAGGCACATACTTTGTTATCCTGTGTAGATATATTATGTTTATATACATTTTTTCGTAGTTTTTGTATACATGGTTTTTTTTTTTGTTTGACTGGGTGGCATGCGTGTTGCATTGATGCATTAGGCTTGAATGAATCTACATATTATAAGCCTTGCGTATATTTTTATTTTTGTGATTTCGATGAGGATATATTTTAGTATAGTTTATTTTTCTTTTTGTTTTGTTGCACATTTTTTTTTAAATAAAAATATATACAAATCTACTGATTTATGTTGCGGCAAATGGAATATAATTATTTTCGATCGAATTTGAGTAATTTTTTTATATTCACATATGTATGTATATATTTTAATGCGGGTGTAATACATAGTATATTGTATAATGGAAATGGAAAATAATAAATAAATTGATGGTTTTGATGAAGTTTTGGTATTGGAAATTTGATATATTTTGATGAGGTTTGCAATATGTTGAGGTTTTATTTTTTTTTTTAGTTAGGACGATTGATTCTCAATTAAAGTTTGATTTTATTCCTTTTTTAAATACAAATTTCCTTTTTTCTTTAATTAATTTGAGTGTCTGTTGAAATTGATGCTGGATTTGACAAATAAATGATGCTTCTAGGACCTTTAAATGTTGCGAAGTTATTTTATGCTTCAAAATTTGTCAATAGACAAAAGTTTGTTTGAAGAAACAGTATAATTAATTTATCCATTTTCTGCATAATATTATAATAATTTTCTGTTCTATTTGAATAGCATCAACTTAAGTATTTATTTCAATGTTTAATTGTCAATTATTTAAAATTTCTTCCTACTTTTAAAGACTATACAACTATTGCTACTACAAAAACAGGCTTTAATCATAAAATTAATTGTGCTCATAATTAACACTTTGTACAAAAATTAAACTGTCAATATATTCTGTAGCAAACAATAAAAAAAATACACTTTAACAAAGAAACTTAAGTTAATTTATTACATTTATAAATTTAATATAATTGCATTTATATGTACAGTACATTGTATTAAGAGAGATATTTGTAAATTATTACATTTCAATTTCAATTAAAAATGAAAAATTATTTATTTTATAGGTAAACCCAGGTATGAATACATTGATATTGTTCAAACTTGCTCGTTAACATAGTTTTTCTAATAATGATATATTTTAAAATACTTGTAATAATCGCCCTAGGTAAAGTTTGAGAACAAAGATCAACAGATTGTAAATAATTTGTTTCATACAAATTAAGATTATTTATTAAGTCCAACTTTAATTTGATCGTTTTGTAAGAGAAATAAAACATTAGGTATTTCTTATATACAGATTAAATTGTATTCCAATAAGAGGTTGCATTTTGAAGAGCCCGCTATTTTGAGTAATTGTCATTTTTAGAGCTGTCATCTTTTGAAGCTTGATAAATTAAAACTATGTCATTGTTAAAAATCGTAATATAATTGCTGTAATGACGTACTGAAATAGTTTAAATTCACTTCAAAAATGGTGAAGGTTTTGCAGTCAAAACTAAATCACATTTGTGTTGGAGTGAATCACGTTTTCAGCTGGCAAGGAACATGAAATAATTTGTTTATACAAATTTAATGACTTATGAAGTTCGATAGGTTGATCGTTTTGTAACAGAAATAAAACCTTAAATATTTCTTATAAATGTTAAATTGTTTTCCAATAAGAGGTTTCATTTCAAATACCCAACTATTTTGAGCAGCTTTAATTTTAAAAGCAGCCATTTTTTGAAGGTTGATAAGTTTGAAACTAATCAGTTGTTTAAAATCAAAGGATAAACGCTAAAATAAGGCACTGAAATAGTAAAATTCACTCCAAAAATGGTAAAAGTTTTGCAGTCACAGTTCAAAAAACTAATTAACTTTTGGGTCGGTGTGAAGCACGTTCTTTGCCGCCAAAATTAAAACTGGTGGACAAATTTGAACTATTGAAACAAGTTAAATATGAGAAGAATCTAAGCCGTGTGCGTTGTTCAAGAGAAACTGAGGATATTCCTTCTGAAGCCTGTCTTAGTTTTAAGGCTTTTAAAGTTGAGTTTAGGCAACAATTAAGCCAGTCGATTAACATTAACGACGTATCTTCGGATGCGGACTACCAACGGCAGCGTATGATAACCTTATTAAATTCAATATTGAATCAAAAACCGTGTAAAATGTATTTCTTCAAAAGCTCAATGCTGTCTACTGTCGCAAAACACTTATGTTGTGGAGTGATCACATACTTGCCATACTCCAAAAATCCTGTTTAGTATTTAGGTTTACCCTTCTGATTGGGTTACAATTTATAAAGCTTTTATTCTCCCAAAACTCGAGTATAATTCTCATAATTGGATTGGATTACGTATTTCAGTCTTTTCGATATAATTGAAAAAATAGTTAGGCGATCGTTCTATTACTGAGACATTTGCTAAACTTAAACACCACCACAAGATCTCAGACCTATCATTGCTTAGTCGTTATTTGTTTCAACAATATTGTAGTGAAATAGTTAGTTGCATTCCTCCCCGCAGACAAATCAACCGAAATACCCGTACTTCTGAGAATTCTTATCATTTAACCCTTGACCCTGAATGCAGACTTACTGTAAAATATAGGGATTCTTTCTTTAGCCGCACTACATGAATGTGAAACGCTTTACCACTCTCAATGTTTCCCACTCACTACAATGTGCAGAGATTCAAAACCAGTGTACATCGTATCACTGGGTATACATAACCCTCTTTCATAAATAAAATACGAGTACATATGATGGTGCAACCGAAACTGTAACACCCATTTTGCTTATAGATTAAATTAGATTAGATAAGAACTGACTTAATTAATATAATAATTCAGGTTTACAATTATAATATTTACAAGTCTTTTAAGATCTGGTTTTGAAACCGTCGGTCAGATTGACAGATAATCGAATAAAAATTGTATTTAATTTAATTTATAAATTCTTTTCATAGCTCGGATAATAAAAAAGTGCATTTAAAACATTATAAAGTAGATGATGAATTTACGACAATCAAAAGCATTCCGTTCTGATTCTATTTCTATTTCTATAAGTCATCGCAGTTCGAATAAATTTATAAAGCTTGTTCTAGCCCAACTTGCCATTTAAAATCTCTATTACTTCTTCAACATCCAAACGATTTCTGCCAAAAACGTCGTGTCGAATTTCTTGTAAAATTGGACATGATCCTAGAAAATGAGCAATATTTTCTCTTTCGTGGGTGTTGCAAAGATCACATTCAAGAGGTAAGTCTGGCCTATGAGGAATAAAGTTCAGAGTCAGGATTTCCCCTCTGGCTCGTAAAATCGTAGATATCATATACGTGGAGTGCTTGTCGTGAAAATAATTTGACTCACCTAGGACGAAGTTGAGTCTGCTGTAGTATTCTCTATAATGTGACTCCTTGGCCTGGTTAGTGAAGTTCTCCCAATATTTTGTGTCGAGTTTCGATAAAAGACAGTAAAACTGTCGTTTTAAACGTGTTATATCTTGCAAATCAAAATCAAACGCTTCTCCCACAGAATCCGACAAGCTTATCCACGATTGTACGAAATTCAGTTTATTTGAAACTAAATGCCTCAAAACTTTGTTTACTAGCCTTGGCGCATCCATTTGAAGTATTTTTACAACATAATCAAAATGGGTCCTAAGTGTGTCGATAAACATCGGTGGAATTCCAGTTTCAATATGTAGCATGTAGTTCGGCGTTGTTGAAGGAAGAGCAAAAATTCGTTTTAAAAAGAACCGGAGTAGTTTCTCGACATCCTCATACTCTTTATGGCCCCACACTTGCGCGCAGTACATCATAATAGACTTTGATACGGCTTGAAATAATTTATATTTGTCGGAGTGGTGAATAGTTTTATTTGCAATACATTTTTTCCACTATATGCTATGCATATGGCTGCCTTTGCTTCCTGGAGTTTTGCTTTAACTTGTTTTTTTATACCTACACAGGTTACTCGCTATTATCATCCCCAAATACTTGATTTCTTTCACGACACTGACTTGTTCTCCTTTGTATTTCCACTCCTCGTTACTAGCATATCTCCCCCTACCTTTTCTAAAAATCATAATTTTTGATTTGCTGAGATTGACTACTAGGTTCCAAGTATTACAGTATTCTTCCAATCTAGAGATCATTTCTTGGAGTTGAACAGGAGACTCGGATAATATGAAAATGTCATCCGCATACAGTAAAACTGGAATGCTCTCCTCAGCAAATTTCACGCGAGTTCCGAGGGACTCGACAATATTATCTATAAAAAGTGTGAATAAAAGGGTACTCAACGAACATCCTTGCTTTAGACCCATTGAAGACCCGAATCCTTCAGATAGGGTTTCACCGTCCCACACAGAAATAGCATCTTTTCCATACAACGCCTTCAAAATATAAATAATTTTGGAAGAGATACCATAATTGGCAAGTTTTAGAAACAAAGCTTCTCTGTCGATGCTGTCGAAGGCTGCTCTAAAGTCCACGAAGAAGGCATAGAGTTTTTTCCCACGATGAAGGTAGGTTTCAGCAATATTTCAAAGAACAAAAACTTGGTCCGTTGTAGAGTAGCCAGAACGAAATCCTGCTTGAAATTCACTAAGCTTTGAATTATCATGTACCCAGGTGGTCAGTCTTCGGAATATCATACTGGCGAATAATTTCATGGACGCGTTTAAAAACGATATTCCACGGTAGTTTTCTGCAATTGAGGACAGGAAATTCGCTGGAATAGAACAAGTCCTAAAGATTCCATTGTAACACCTTAAAAGCTCGGATATAAAACTGGAAGAGGCATACTTAAAAAATTCTGATAGGATTCTGTTTGCTTATATGTTTTCCTATTGTAAATGGCGTATCTTAGCAATGAATTTAATATGCATTTATTTCATTTTAAAAAATACTAACTTTTTTAAATATTAAAATGAAACATCTTATTGCAAAGGCCTGCGCAGAAACGGTATTATTAAGATATCTAAAACAATTCATAAAAATTATGTTTAATGCATTTGGGCATGCCTCGTGCCAAAATCTTGTTTAATTTAAAAAAAAATGTCATGGTATCCGACAAGGAAGCGTCCTGAGGCCTTTTCTCTTTACTGCACTAAAAATTCAACCTTTTTAAGAATTAAAGAGGTTCTAAATGAAATATAATATTGTTTTAACGAGGCTCTTCGGAATCTGCTCTAAGAATGTCAATTATTTTCTTTACTTTTAAAAAACAATTATTTACCTTCTATTTTACTTCAAAAGGTACAAGTGGATGATGATAACATAAAACTTCATCATCATCATTGTAACAAAATATAAAGTTCAATATCATAAATTGTATCCCAATTATCAATTAAGCTAAGAATATAGGTAACATTTAAAACCTATATAATTATAATGAGTTTAACCACAAATCGATCAAAATAAAATCAATATCATTAATCCTTTGTTTAATAAAAAATTTCAAAATAAAAATCAACGCAGTTTTTTCTTCCATCTGTAAAATGAAAGAATTGAAAAAATCCCATTTATGGATTTCGATAGAAAAAAAAAACACCATCAACAAACACAAGAAAACCTTCATTCTACGAATCAAAACATCATCGTGCGTCGATCCTCATATAAAAATACCCTCATATATAGAAAAGTATTTATAAGATAAAATACCATGGAAGGTGCATGATCGGATTTTGTTTAAATATATATTTTGTTTTATATATCTACCATGACCATATCATTTTTTGTCGGTTTAATAACACAGAGGTTAATTCTTTTCTGTTCATCTCAGAGCGCGCTCTGAATCAACCAAAGAAATCAACTTCTTCACACAGAAAACAAAAAAATAATAATAAAGATCCTTTTTTTAAAATTCTTTATATATTTTTCTTAACACGAGATCCTCCTTTTGTTTCGTATATAACCAAGCTAAGTCAAGCCAAGCCAAGTCAAGTCAAGCCATATGAGTATTTATAAGCGGGGAGTGGCTGAATTTTTTGTTGTATTTGAGTTGTTTTGGATTATGGAATCATTTCTGGATCACTCTTTAGGGTCCACTTTTCTGACAGCCCTATAATTAAACAATGTGTGGGGATATAAATCTTCTGATTAAAAAGTATCTTATCACATCCCAGAGTGTGTTTGCGCGTGGGATTTTAGATTCAAATATATACATATTTTCTCTTTTTGTGTTTTTGTTGATGATGGTGGTAACCTAATACCACATATTCCCTTGATTAGAGCATCACAAAATTTATGGAAAAAATGTTACCCAAAAGGAGAAAACGCACATTATTAGTGAAGAATTTCCAGAAATAACTCATCTCACTTGCGTATGGCATATTTTTCTTTTCGTTTTTTTTTTTTTTTGTCACGGTGCCGCCGCCGCCGACGTTTCTGAAGATGACTTGAAGGTTTCCAGAGAAAGAACGAATGAAAAAAATGTGTGTGAAAGATAGATTCTAAAGAAGGTATGAAGTTAGTCTATAATCCCTAGAGGGGTCATTTGAATATATAAGATGCGTCTGTCCCATCCTCCGCCTCGAACAGTTTCTTTTCTTTCTTTTTTTTTCAAAATTTTAATCATAGATGAAGCAAATCCCTCCAGACTCCATCTTTTTCTTTTTTTAAATATAACCGAAAGTCAAAGAAGACAAAAACAACACAAAACAACAAACCGCTAAACGCAACAACATGGGTGCCATATTGAGCATCGATGGTGTATTAAGTAAGACGAACGATTAGTGGTGATGTTGTTTTTAATTTTTTTTTATTTTTTCATTTTATATTTTTAAAACAAAAACAGAAAAATAAAACCTAAAAATTCATACAAGAAAAATATGAAAAAGACCACAAGAGTTCGTGTGTTGTGTGTGTAAATGCGGTATGCACATAGCTTAAGGCTAACAACTCATTATGACTCTTCAGACTTCAAAAATAAAAAAAAAAACTACAACATGTAGGTATGGTATTTCAACATGTTGTGTTTTTACTTTTTTTTTTTACTTTAAATATCTGAAGTTTTGTATCTATGAACATAAATTGTTATGTTTTCAAACTGCTGAAATATAATGTAGGTTCCTATATTTTACATATTTATTATCTGACACTTTCGTGACTTATGAATTTTACAAAAAAAAAATGCATTTTCATTCACGCATATACAAAATATTTTTTTTGTATATACGAGTATTGTATCCATTTCAATATTCGTGATAAGAAATGTTTTTCATTTTTTAAATTTTTTGTATTTTAACTAAATATATTTTATTTTATTTTCGTTTTTTTGAAGAGCTCTCATATTTCGAGCAATTATGAAAGTCAAAATGAAGAAAAAAGGCCTTTAGGCTTTAAAACGCTTATCTTTTCTGGTATGATGGGGAATTTTTTGTTCTTGAATTTTAAAATATATAGTTTTTTTTGTTATTGTTGTTGTTGTTGTTTTTATGTTAAATTTAATTAGTTTATGGTAGTTGGGGCATATATTATATTTTAAATGAATCATTTAATGAAATTTCTCACGTAAAGAATGTTTTTTATTTTTTGTCTTATATGACCGACCGACGATAAAAGGCTCTATGAGGGACTTTTTATAGGTAACTCTTATAAGATGTGAGAATGAAGTACCTACTGCCGTAAGCGTTTTCATGTGATGATGTTAATAATGGTATAATCTTCTCTACAGCAGAAGGGCTTACAGGGAGAGGCAAAAGGGCATAAGGCCTGCATATATTTTACTGATTATTGATATGATTTAAGAGAAAATGATCTTATGGCTTCAACTCTAATAAAGTCAATAGAAGCGCATTTAATGGGGACACAAGTCTAATTGGTAGTACCCATAGCGTGATGGTTAGTGCGTTGGACTGTTATGCAAGGGGTCTTGGGTTCAATCCCTGCCTGTGCCACCTAACTCTTTTCACGGGTACCTACTGCCTATTGCGAGGAATTGACAAATCCTCCAAGAGTAATTCTTGTCATGAAAAGTGCTTTCTCAAATTAGCCGTTCGGATTCGGCATATAAACTGTATGTCCCTTCCATCTCTGACAACATTACTCGCACACAGGAATGGTTGAGAGTTGTAAGTCACTAGGCCCTGGTTCTACATGGACTGTTGCGCCACCTAATTTATTATTTATTTTATTTACAAGTCTTATTGAATATTTGTAAATAAATTTTCTTTTTTGTAACATAAGCATATGGACTTATTTCCCGACTATAATACATTATAATAATATTAATACACAATTTCTTAATTTAATCAATTTTGTTTCAGTAAGTGGGACATAAGTCCATAAGAGAAATTTAAGCAACAAAATTAGATCTTAATAAAAATTATAGAGTAGAATATAATTGTCTAGTAAGTGGAAATAAGTCCATAAAAGAAATTCACTCACTCAAGGAGGCCATAAGTCCATGACTGAAATTCATGCTTACAGTAATAAATGTTTAGTGAAAATATTAAGAGCGATTTTTAGAAAATGCTTTTAAATCTTTTCATGAATCCAATTTGAATTTGAATGGTGTCAATAAGAGAAATTTCAACTTTTATTTTGATGCAACAGAATCAATTCGGAATTAAAATATCAAGATTGATTTTTAATGAATGCTTTTGAAAGAAAAATAGGCTTTCTATTCTATTCTTAAATTTGTGGAACATAAGTCCATATTCAATAATTGTGAGTCTATGGTAATCTTAAATAACTCTTGGTTATTAAGTATTTTAAAAGGACTGAACTCCTACAGAATCTGCAGCAACCAATAGTTAGTAAGAAATAAGTCCATAAACAGATTTGTGGAATTATGTCCCAATTCAAACATTAAGTTTTAAGAAAAATTATATGCTTTAAAAGCGTTTAACTATTTTCAAGAATTATAATACCTGATGAAATGTCATTTGTCTATGAATCCAATTTAAATTTTAAAAATATGAGACATGAGAGAGACACAATGAGACATAAATACATAAAAAAAACTCCTACAGCAGATTTAATTTGAAATTAAAATATTAAGAGTGATTAATTTATTATTAGGACTGATTTTTTAAGTATATTGTTGTGAAGCAACAATTAGTTTCTTGAGAATCCCTTCCTCTGAAAATCTTATTTTACAAAAGCATTCTTAAATTTGTGGGACATAAATCCATATCCCATAATTGTGAATCTATGGTAATTTTGAAAAGACTTTTTGGTGTATTATTAAGGATTTCAAAGTTACTGAACTTCAATTGAATTTACACTTGCTCTCAGTTAATAAGATAAAAGTCCATAAATGGTTTTATGGAATTATGTCCCAATTGAAAAATTTAGTTTTAAGAAAAAATATATACTTTTTTAAAGATTTTAACATTCTTAAGAATTATTATACTTGATTGAATTTCATTTATCAATGAACCCAATTTGAATTTGATTAGTGGGTCATAAGCCTAAAAATGAAATTCATTCAATAAATTTGTACATCTAAAGCGACATTTCAACAATTTTTTTTAAATATGATTTTTGTAGTAAATGAGACATAAATGTAAATCCAAGAGTGTGTTTTAAGTATAATGCTTTTGAAGCATAAATCTTTTGTTATAAGCATTCTTAAATTTAATCGGGAAATAAGCGCATATTTGATAACTCTGGTTCTATTATAATCTTAAAAAGACTCTTAGTTTATTATTGTGCATTTCAAAGTCACTGAAATCTCACTTAATCTGCACCAGCCCATAGTTGGTAAGACAAAAGTCCATAAAGATATTTATGGAATTATGTCCTATATTCGAAAAATTTAGTTTTAAGAAAAATTCTATACTTTTAAAACTTTTGTTTCAAAAATTATAACACCTGATGAAATGCCATTTATTATGGAGTCGTTTCAAATCTCTGGACTCTGTCTCTACAAACTCTATAACAGTCCATAACTGTCGATCATCTCTAATGGAGATGGCACAACAGTTTAATATTCACCTTTGCTGGGTGCCGGGCCATAGAGACATTCCAGGTAACTGTAAGGCAGATGAACTCGCCAGGAACGGTACAGTACAGCCCATCCTACCACGTTTGGCACGTACTGGCATACCAATCGCTACTTGTCAACTGTTGCTAATGTAAGACGCTGTGAGGAGGGCAGGCACCAGGTGGAACAACATCACCACGTGTCAAGGCACAAAAAACATCTGGCCTACACTGGATTTGAAACGTTCAAGGTGCTTGCTCTCTCTAAGCAGATCGTATATAAGCTCGATAATAGGTGTCATAACCGGACACTGTCTAATAGGAAAGCACGCCACGAGATTAGGCGTATTCTCTAATGACTTTTGCAGAAGCTGTATGGACGAGGAAGAGGAAGAAACAGTTCTTCATCTTCTCTACACATGCCCTGCTCTGGCTCGAAAACGCAAGAATTACCTAGGAGAATTCTTATTTAATGATCTAAACGATCTAAACCACATCAGCATAATCAGCCTCTCACGTTTCGTAAGGGACTCAAACTGGTTCCATTGAGCTTAGGAGGAAGCCTCAAGATTCATGTGCTATCACGATGGGCCAGAAAACTGGCCTAAGTGTGTCCGTTTCCATCTAGGACAGCCACTATAACCTAACCTAACCTAACCATGGAGTCGTTTAGGAAATTATGTCAATACTTATTTATAGAGTAAACTTATGTTTGCAGGTAATAAACACTTATGACTTTTAGAACTGTTATTAAACTAAGGTTTAAAAAGATCTATGCTCGAATTCAAGTAAAATTTAAAGTTAAAGGCAAAGTTATTCCGGATTAACACAAAAACAAAAAAATGTCTTAATTTATGTACTGTTGAGGTAATAGGAGTGTAACAGGAAAAACTTTGATTTTTCGAAAACTGAACTAATATTTTTGGTTGGTTTTTAAGAGTGTCAAATTTCAAAGAATCAAAAAATGTCTTCTTTTTTTTCTATTTCTTTCTGTCAAAGTCTACAACATTCATCAAAATTCTTTTCCAACCACATTAGAATAATTATATTACATACATAATATAATGGGTGATTTTTTTGAGGTTAGGATTTTCATGCATTAGTATTTGACAGATCACGCGGGATTTCAGACATGGTGTCAAAGAGAAAGATGCTCAGTATACTTTGACATTTCATCATGAATAGACTTACTAACGAGCAACGCTTGCAAGTCATTGAATTTTATTACCAAAATCAGTGTTCGGTTCGAAATGTGTTTCGCGCTTTACGTCCGATTTATGGTCTACATAATCGACCAAGTGAGCAAACAATTAATGCGATTGTGACCAAGTTTCGCACTCAGTTTACTTTATTGGACATTAAACCAACCACACGAATGCGTACAGTGCGTACAGAAGAGAATATTGCGTCTGTTTCTGAGAGTGTTGCTGAAGACCGTGAAATGTCGATTCGTCGCCGTTCGCAGCAATTGGGTTTGTGTTATTCGACCACATGGAAGATTTTACGCAAAGATCTTGGTGTAAAACCGTATAAAATACAGCTCGTGCAAGAACTGAAGCCGAACGATCTGCCACAACGTCGAATTTTCAGTGAATGGGCCCTAGAAAAGTTGGCAGAAAATCCGCTTTTTTATCGACAAATTTTGTTCAGCGATGAGGCTCATTTCTGGTTGAATGGCTACGTAAATAAGCAAAATTGCCGCATTTGGAGTGAAGAGCAACCAGAAGCCGTTCAAGAACTGCCCATGCATCCCGAAAAATGCACTGTTTGGTGTGGTTTGTACGCTGGTGGAATCATTGGACCGTATTTTTTCAAAGAAAACTTCGGAGAACAATTCATCTCAAGGAATGGACCGGTAAGTTGGCCACCAAGATCATGCGATTTGACGCCTTTAGACTATTTTTTGTGGGGCTACGTCAAGTCTAAAGTCTACACAAATAAGCCAGCAACTATTCCAGCTTTGGAAGACAACATTTCCGAAGAAATTCGGGCTATTCCGGCCGAAATGCTCGAAAAAGTTACCCAAAATTGGACTTTCCGAATGGACCACCTAAGACGCAGCCGCGGTCAACATTTAAATGAAATTATCTTCAAAAAGTAAATGTCATGGACCAATCTAACGTTTCAAATAAAGAATCGATGAGATTTTGCAAATTTTATGCGTTTTTTTTTTTAGTTCTCAAGCTCTTAAAAAATCACCCGATATTAACATGTGTACCAATTCTTTTCTAAGCTGACTAAGAGGCTCTAGTCAACCCAGAAGAAGAAAGAGTTAACTTATCTGCTTATTATACAAAAATACCTACATTGTTGTTTGAAGTTGAGTGCTTTATTATAGAGTGTTTAAACAAATCCACTTCCTGGGCAAGAACACCATCAGTAAGTATATCTAACCTAACATATCCTTTATATTATTGTGATGTGCAACACATGTTCTGTAAAATATGACCATTTCAATCTCCCACTTTCAACACAAGGCACCTATAGTTATTTCGCACCACTGCGACCAACCGCCATCCATCGCCATATCAAGGTGTTCACCTTTTACAAAATAAATATCTATGCCTACAACAACAACAAAATATAACTTCAAATTTATAGTGCGTGCACAAACC
Organism: Eupeodes latifasciatus; assembly: GCA_920104205.1. Lineage (NCBI taxonomy): Eukaryota > Metazoa > Arthropoda > Insecta > Diptera > Syrphidae > Eupeodes > Eupeodes latifasciatus. Next base: position 384,479,647 of record OV049924.1, on the reverse strand, counting down.
ATATATACTTTAACCCAGGTAAGTACTAGGTACTCATTCATTCAGTGAATATAAACATATCTTAAAATGTAGATAGATAGATATAAACATCCCTGTGAGGTGAGCCTGCATCATGTTGCATATATTGCAAGAAAAAGGAATTTTTCACTCTATAACATATCCCGCCGGTTTGGCCCAATAAAAATCAAATCAATTTATTGTCTATTTCACTAATAACACTCATAATTGTCAAATTGTCGTGAATTTATTGGTGTTAAGTGTCGGGCACCAAATGTTGTTTCCTCTTCCACTCACCTCGTCTCCTCTTGACTATAAAAATGTATCTTATAGTTGTTTGGGTTGTCGGTTGTGATCTTCACTAAACTTAGTTTTCTTATTTTTTTTTCTGTTTTTGAGTTTGTGTTTTTTTGGACTCCCCAACGAGGGAACCATATACCTACATTATGAACATACCATAGTGCCATGCGTCGTCGTCAGTCGTCCGTTCGTAGTCATAGTCGTTGTTGTCGTCGGTTTTATTTCTAAATCTGAATCCAATGCGCGAGAGTTAAAATTTATGAGGCATATTGAAATGTATCTCACCTTGATTACATGTACAGATAGATTGTATCTGGTGGGCAAAATGAATTGAAAAGTTTTTCCTTTTTTTTTTTGTATCTTTAGAGCATGTGTTTGTCATTTGGTGGATTTAACACTGCACAAGATTAATGGTCGGGATGTTGAGTTTTGTTGTTGTGTTTTTCTTTTTGTTGCTGCTAGTAGGTATAGGTATGTAGCGTTTTGGTGCATACCATCATCATCATCATCATCAGTATTAACATCATCATGTTGGTTTTCGTTGTTGTATCCATACTATAGATAGACCCCCTGGTCGGATTTCTCTCGGGATCTCTAGTATAAACGACTAGACGCACAAAATTCATTTTCTATTTTTTTTCTTTAAATTTTCATACGTAAATGTCACCGTAGGCGACAAAAGATTACCGTATATGGTGTGACAGAACGTGTATCTTTTTGTGTCGGATGCCAGCCATTAGGTGTTGTGTGCATGTTCTCTGTTTTCTGTTTAGACTTTGTTGTTGTTGTTTTTTAAAGTTGTTTTTTTTGTCAAACCTGGTGAAACCTTCTATTTTTTTTTTTTTTTTTTTTTTTTTGAAAGAATGAACATTAGGTGCACTATGTGAAAAACACAGGTGGTAAATGAAGCCTAAAGATACGAGTGTATTTTGCAAAGTCATTATATATCGTTGAAATACAATTAACCTCAAATTTAGTTATTGTTGTTGTTTTTGTATAAAATTTCCCGACCAACGTTGAGAAGCGAAGACTAACATTTGAAAGTTTAAACTTTAAACGTTTTAAAATATTATGAAATTTTTAAGTAAGTTGTAAATTTTTTACTTAATATTGTTTGAATATTTCTTAAAATGATGTTCTTTTCTTATATTTATGTATGTACTTAAAATTGATACTCAAAGGCTTACAAATTCAAGACTGTGTAGTTTGTCATTGAATTATTAGTTCACAAAAGGGTTTTAAATGAAAATAAAACATTCTCCTGAATGTGATCAATATTAGAGGTGGAGTAAGAATTTGACTATGTACTTTAAACTTTAAAACTAATGAAAATTGAAATTTTTCAATAAATCTCATTTTTTTCATAAATCTCGTTTTTTAATAACACCAAGCTTTTCAATTTTTCACCAACAAAAAGTAAACTCAAAATAAACTTGTATGGAAAATATTGGTTTCAGATTTCACATCTTTTGAAATTGCTTAAAGACAATATGGAATTTATTGATTTTGGTTCATATCAATTTTTTTAAATTAAAAACTGCTTTAAGTAAAAATACAAATTCTGAAATTCTAAATAAATTTGAATGAAGAATACCAGTATTCAGTTTTCATATCAACCTAATGAATAGCTAAAGGCAACTTTGTAATGACGCATTACAAATCTACAACGAAAACACGAACAAATTACATGCGTTCTATCACTACACCGAGCATTGAGTTCACACTCAGTTCAACTTGGCCAAAACTCGGTGACATTAATTTGCAAAGGTTATTTTGTCATTCGCAAGGATATAATTCACACTAGGTTGTTACCAAAAGGTTGCCTAGTAGAACCGAACAAGACCAACAAAAATAAGTAGAAGCAGGGAACCAGACCGCGCATATTATAATTACGGCTGAACTCACGGAGCAGAAACCAGTTGGACTTCGATCGCCGCTAAGCAAGGATCAGTGGTAAGTAAGTTGGATATTTAGCAGAGGCTTCCCCCACCAGAGGTAAGAGGCTTCTTGTGAAATATTCAAGTTTAATTGATTTACCAGTTTCGGCTGTGATTTACCAGTTTCGGCTGTGATTTACCAGTTTCGGCTGTGATTTACCAGTTTCGGCTGTGATTTACCAGTTTCGGCTGTGATTTACCAGTTTCGGCTGTGATTTACCAGTTTCGGCTGTGATTTACCAGTTTCGGCTGTGATTTACCAGTTTCGGCTGTGATTTACCAGTTTGGCTGTGTTTTACCAGTTTCGGCTGTGATTTACCAGTTTCGGCTGTGATTTTCCAGTTAGCGGCTGTGATTTACCAGTTACGGCCGTGATTTACATACGATAAGAGGCAATTCACCCGCGTAACGGCGATCGCCCCAGTCCTGACCGAATCGACGGAAGAGACGTGCCCCGCGCCGCCTGCTAACCGACACCTATCGCGTAGACTACATCGGACCCGTGGCGCAAGCCGAGATTGGGATGAGAAGAATTATTACGAAAATCAGAATTAAACAAAAAAAAAGAATGTTAACCGACTATATGAAATAAATTCAAAATAATATAAAGTTAATTACAAATAAAGACAAAGACCTATTGATGTTGAATTTCGGTGTTTTATTTAACTAACCCTGGACACCGTGAGCATACCCCAGCTGAGAAAATTTAAAACACCCTCACAACTTATAAGATTTTTGCCAAAAACAGGTTTCATAGGAATAGTATGATATTTAAGCAGCTGTCATTTTTTATCATTTCACAAGTTTTCTTTTACCAAAAATTGAATAATACATTTTTTGTGAATGCACTGAAATTGATAAAATCGTTACAAAATGGTGAATATTTTTCAGTAAGAGTTTTTCCAATAAAAGTGTTCATTTGAATAACATGCTTTTAATTTGAAAGCTGTCATTTTTTGACATATCAGAAGTAAAAACTATTCTATTACTTAAAAATTTAACGATACACGCTTCAATAAATTAAAAAGCCGTTGCAAAATGGTGAATATTTTGCAGTCAATCTTCTGGGTCGCCGTGAAGCACCTCTTCATCCGGCAATAGCGAAGTCGGAGGAGAAATTTGACCTTTGAGGACATGTTAAACCATTTGCGCCGTTCAAAAACAATTCATGAATGTACTATAGGCTATTATCCGTATTGTTATACAATACTACATAACACCGCATTTTGAAATAAGCTAAAATAAGCAAGGTCTTAAGGCTTTTTAGGTTCAGTTAAAAGAAGAACATGAATTGGTCGATCACCAGCAACGTCGTCGGTCGTTTCTTAGCTAATTGGGTCCTTGAAAGGCATCAACACCTATGGTTTAGATCTGCATCGAAAAACCATTTTCAATAATGCCACCCATTTTTCCCTCATAGGCTACAAGAATAATGCGATTTTAAGCATTTGGGGCACATTGAATCTATTAGAATGGATTTTGGAAAAGCTCCCCAAATAATGAGTTGCGTTTACGAGTTACAATTAAAATGATTTTACATATATATTTTGTATTTTCGAATTTTGAAGATATTGAGGACGGGTTTGTATAACCCTTAGTTTTCTAGTGATTTCGCTATCAAACCGCTAAATTGATACTTTTCTGATATGTTCCTAGAGGTTTCATGACGAAAACCAAGTCGATTTTCGTAAAATTTAATTGAAAAGGTAAACAAGAAAAGTTTCTATAGACCATATTATTTCTCGAAGAGATGATAACAATACTTGACCATCAAGATCTTTTGATTCACCATTTTTAGACTTTTTTTCATTTAGACCACTTGATTGAAATGGTCTATGTCAATATTTCACAATCCTTTTAAGACCTCAAAATGAAATGATGTAATTTAATATATTCAACCACAAGTGTGCAAATTGGTCATGGACATTTTTTGTGAAAAGGACTTTGAACTACATAACCATTATGTGAGGGCCTTTTGTCTGATAGTGGTTTTTATTGCGTAATAGCGTAATTAAACGTCTTTGGAAACCGATAAAACTATAACCTTTAAGTATACTCAACAGATATTAGACAAGTGATCCAATTAAGTTTTTCAAATGAAAGTAATACAAAATCATATTTCAATGAGCACGAGAAACAGCATGAAACGGCTAAAACTGTGGAGACCAATAGTAACACATCTTCCATCTTACATCTGCTAATTATTCAAAATATTTATCTACTTAAATAAGAACGTACTCGTATGAGCACTGAAAAGCACAAGTCTAAAGTAAAACACAAGCTATAGTCCTTCCAAAACAAAAATTCTGAAATGGTGTAAAACATCCGGTATTACCTTAACGTACTAAATTTTTATACGAGTATCAATGAGTCAATAAAAAACAATCTGATTAAAACAAAAATACCACTACTTGATAAATTATCGCCAAGGAACAAAGACAATAATTGCGTCTACTTACCACGCGAAGGGAATCAACCATCAGGATGATAATTTACCTTCAACATTATAAAACAAAGAAAAAACCTTAAAATCCCATTCGCACCTTGGTGGTAGGTAAGTAAGTAGAGGTATTTTGACAAAGGAAGCAAAAACTACAAAGTTAAAAAAACAAAATTCAATTCTCCTTTGGGATTTTATTCAGCAATTATAGATTATCCTTTTGGGCAATCACCTTCTTTATATACATTAAAGTACCTAAGGTATAAGAATGCAACCATTCGATTTAACAAAGAACTCTACAACACCAAGCAGCAACCACATATCAGAATCATGAAAAGTTGATGGTGGTTTTACAAATTCCGTGTGCATTTCGAATTGCTGTGAGGCTTTTTTTGAAATGATATTTTTGTTAAACTCGCAGTCATCAGAATTCACTTTAAAAATTCACATCATGTTGTTATGGTTCGAATTCGAAACAAACAACAAACAATCAGAATCAACAAGAACAAAAACAAAAAGAAATTAACTAAAACTGTCAACAAAAAGCCTTATTTCTAGAGTTCATCATCATCATCCCGGAGATTCCGAAACCAAACCAGAGAGACGACACAGAAAAGACCGTCTTAAAGTGTCTTAGTCTTATACCGTCTTATGGACTTATGGTTGCTTTCTTTTCTTTTTTTTTTTTTGTTCCATCCTCATAGTCAGTTATAGGTCTTTTAACTTCTGATATGGTGTTTTTGTTGTTGTTGTTGGTGTTGTGTCCGTTTAAAAGTATACTTCACGAATGTGATCCGATTTTAATATTCTAGATAGTAGTTTTGTGTGCGATGAATAAATATATAAAATTCGTTTTACGTTTATTGTTTTGTTAATTGATTATACAATTTTTATTTATTTTTTTTTTCATTACAATTGTTTTGCGGGGGAATCTGATTAATTTAAATTTTCAATGTATTCCTTGCCTTAGGTACTGTTGTGTATCAGTTTGAAGTCAGTTCTTTTGAGATACAAATAAAGTTTATACGAGCGTTTTGCATTCTGAGTTGGTGATCGGTGCGAAAATCACGATTATTATAATAGGAACAATTTTCACTGAAGATAGAAACGAAAAACGTACTTAAGGTCATTTGAGATATGAGACAAGGTATTATACGACAGCCTTGAAGAAGGGATGGGCATTATGGCATATGGGGGCTCCTCGCGCGCACCTATCTTTAAAAATACGTTAGTTTTATACCAATACCAACTGCAAAAGCCATCATCAGAAATATAATTATAAATAAAATAAACTGAAATGGAATGTGTCTTGTTATGGCGAATGTGCAGTGCATTTATGTGTCAATCCCGCATGTGAAATGTACGGTACGTGATAAGGTGCGAAAAGACACATAAATATTTCAAAAAAAAAATAAGTATCTACACTAGCTATAATCATCAGTTTTATGTTAAAAATTGATAGGTAGGAGGTTCGCCAAAAACGTAAGCGAGCACACATTGCTCGGAATTTCAGACGCACATTACATCAGGTACTTTAAAGTCGTACCTATATGACTTTTATACGTAAAATTGTGTTATGATACAGAAAAAGATAGACAGAAAAAAACTGTCGTTCTAATCATTTTAAAATACAGGTCTATTTGAATCCCGTAAAGCTTAGAAAAAAAAATAAAGACGTGCTTTGAAATAGTAACATTTTTCATAGAGGTATTGAAAATTATAGTCTAAGTGTTAAATTAACGCAACTGCAGCAACGATTATAAAGTATATGAACGATAATACCGTTGGGTATATCGGTGGTGAACTCGTAAAGAAATAAAACGTTATAGATTTCAGTCGAAATTGACAGCGATAATTATGGCAGAAAAGAATTCTATTGAGTTCCGTGTTGTCTAGATACTTAGGTTAACGTGTAGGTATACTTGGGGAAATTTGCAATTAGGTACAGCTATTTTTTCGCATCTATTTTTAGTACTCTAAGAACTTTGATTTTGATTTTTAAAATAATGGTATTACATTTTGAGATAAAACCTTTTATTAAATCTTAGAAGTTTTCCAATAAGAAGTTTTATTTTGAATACATGGCAATTTGAGCAGCTGCTACTATTGACGCTGTCATATTTTAATATTTTAACAAGTACATGCTCTGCATTTAGTATTTACACGCTTCAACAACGCGTTGAAATTGTTTAAATTGAGGAAAAAAGTTCAAAAAAGTAAGAGACTTTGGATCATCGTGAAGAATTTTCTGCTTAGAAAATAGTGAAACTTATGGAGAAATTTGTACTGTAAGAACAATTAAGTGATGTAAGATATCAAAACCCAGCGTTTCTCCCAAGAATAGCTGATAATATATCTGTGTAGCCCGTAATTAAGACTTCAACCCCGCTTGATCGATACCATATCAATCTTTGGAATAAGGCATTAAACAAACGTCATTAAACCTTATTTTGCAAAAGGACTTAGGTTAGGTTAGGTTAAGGGGGCTGCTGACGGGAAAATCAACACACTTAGACCAATAGTTGGTCGGATGTGATCACTAGGATCAGGGCCGGACAAAGCATATGTGCAAGATGTGCAAATGCACAGGGCGCAGAATTCTGGGGGCGCATTGCCAGGAGCAAGAAAATGTAATCTGATCTTGCGCAAACAAATATGTACTACTATTTGCCATTTTTTGAACAACAAACATTCTTAAAATAATCTCAAAAAAACATCCATCACATCACAACTGTCCTAAGTTATCTCTTGCGCACTAACTAACATCAATTTCATTGTTGCATTCAATGAAAATTTAACTCAAGATATCGCAGAACTAAAAATCCTACCTACCTCATTTCCAAATATTTCACCCTGTTCATACAAGAGAAAAAAAGAAAAAATCTCAACACAAAAAAGTTCCATGCAAGAGAAAAAACGAAAAAATCTCAACACAAAAAAGTTCCATGCAAGAGAAAAAACGAAAAAAATCTCAACACAAAAAAGTTCCATGCTACCTCATATGTGCAAGATATATTTCATGCACACCGAGTCCCAAAATTAACATAGAGAGTATGATGAAGCAAAATACTTATTCATATCGAATCGTATGGGCTAGTACGTGCAGGTTTTGTATCACGCACCGTACCTCTGTATGCGAGTTCTCATCTACAAAAAAACAACACTGAGTATCGAAACTTACATGGGAGATATTTAAAAAAAACTTATTCATACGGAATCATATGGGTCAGAGCGTGCAGGTTTTCTTATTGCACTTGCACACTGTGTAAGAGTTAAGTGCCTGATTACAGGAGATGAAATTTTTAATAGAATGGAAAAGGAGCATAGAGCTTAAAAATTAAAGAGGGATGATTCTATGTGGAGTCGAATATTGTTCTTGCGCAGGCAGGCAGTTTGTTTTTTTTTTGAAAGTTAATGGCTGTTGTAACGGCTACTTTTAATGTATATCTAGTCTGGTGCATACTGGAGATTGTTTCAATTGTTTTTTTCGCTTTGTTGGTTAATTAATATTAAATAAATAGCTATCAGTTTCTAATAGAAGTGACGTATTTTGTGACAAGACCTTAATGTGACTGACTCAGTTGATTTTAGACAAGCTTGAATTACATGAAATTTTAATAAGTAGGTAACTGTCAAAGCCAAAGTTAAGATAATGGTTCGAATATGAAAGGAAAAGAAGCGGGTGTTCAGAATCGAATTCGAACCCTGGAATCAAGAGCATTTTTGGTTCCATGTTGCCCGCATTCCCTAAATTTAGTGGTTAATGATGCTGCTCGGTTCTCTTTTTATGCAGTTAAAATTTTCGATACAATTCAATGTTTGTTTAACTTTTTTTCAAGTTCAAGAAATATATGAAGTCCTATAGAATTAAGAAATCTATAGGCAAAAAACATTGCAGAATCGTTAGGAAATAAAATTTTTGATTTTACATTTATTTGCTGCCTGCTAATTTGGTTTGATATTTTAGAAAATATAAATTAAACTAGTAAATATTTGCAAAGTCCGTCCGTTAATCTGTCAACTGGCATAACAGTTTTAGAGAATACAAAAAACAGTTTGATTTTAATGCGTTCCGATGAACAATTTAATGAGTAGGTATGTTCCCTAGAAATACCAAATATGTTTCTTGTAGCTTCATCATTGCGATCTCAACGGAGAAAAATACTTTATGCTGATGAATGTCCTGAAACTATATTAGCCGAAACAAAGATTCAAAGTTGAATTTTTTTTTTCAAATAATTGAAAGGTTTGATACGTATAGTATCAATTTTACATTTTTGAGTAACATAAGCGAATGTTTAAAAAATAAAAATGTACGTGCTTCATGCCTTAATTTGCAGAATGTTTTAACATAAAGTAGTTTTAAATATTTAGATGGAGAAGAATTGTTTCAAGAGTTAACCGTAATATCCCAGCTTGTTACGCCACAAAACTCAAGTTTAGATGTGTTAAATTTTATTTTTAGTTCAAACCTTGAAGATTTTGCTCCGAATTTAGTAACTGCTCTCCAAATCCTTAATACAATCCCGGTCACGGTAACTTCAGGAGAACGTAGTTTTTCTAAACTTAAAATTATTAAAAATTATCTTAGGACAACCATGACTCAAGAGAGATTGGTAGGTTTATCTATAATGTCCATTGAAAAGAAATTATTAAATTCTTTAGACTTTGATAATCTCTTTTCTGAATTTGCAAAATGTAAGGCCAGAAAAGTAAGTTTCCAAGTTTAAAAGTTTCCCCTCTGCTCATTTCTTCGCTGCTCAATAAAAAAAACGCATTGAAAGTCTACCTCCTGGGTAATCTGGGAAAGGCTTATGCTTGTGTATCAGTTTATGTGTAAAAAAAATATAAAAAAGGGGCGCTTTCTACAAATCTTGCACAGGGCGCAAGTTTGGCTTGGGCCGGCCCTGACTAGGATTATTGTAGTAAAAGTCTCCAGGGTCGAGTTTTTGTCTCTGTTTGTAGGAACTCTTAGTCAAAAGCATGCCTACCCATTAAGCAGTGTTTTTTTAGGACTCATAAAATGGAGCTTATGTGCAATCTATCGACCGAAATGAATTGTTTAGAACGTTTAGCATCAAGCTTTAGCCAAAATTATATTTGACCATCTGTGATTTGCTGTCTTTATGTAATCATGCTTAGCGTAAGTTTACAAGAGGCAAGATTTATACCGATTTTGGATTTGTTGCCCATCAAATGTAAAGTTGTTCCATTTTTTGCAAGTTTGACAACTTTTCAATTTCCTGGAATGTTTCTATGACCCGGCATCCAAATAAGGTGAATTTTAAACTGTTCCGCCATCTCTACAAGAGATGATCGGTAATTTCGGGCTGTTAGTGGGTTAATTGAGACAAATCTAATGAGTTTATGGCAGCTTGACTATCTTAGAAGATACGTATGTATATCGGAAGTCGATATCATAGAGAGCTTCTTTGATAGCTACAAGTTCTACCTTGCACACGCTACAGTGATTGGGTAGACGTACTAAACATAGGTTTAGTACGTCGGAGTACACGCCTCCGTCATCGGTTTTTTAATCATCTCTATAAAAGCTAAATGACTTAATCTCCCAAGTTGATCTGGAAGGGATAGACACTTGGAAGTTTTTAAAAACTTAGACCTTAAGGCTTAAGACAAGCCAGTCAAACACCCGCAACTTCTATAGTTTGCTGATTTGGTCTTTTAAATGCATTAAAATTATCCGTTTTTTCATATACGAAAAATCATCTCCAGGAATGCGTCACTATTTGGATCTTCTGATAATCAAAGGAGTTAATTTGTGAATATAACTTTAAGTCAAACTTTAAGGTCAAAATCATCTTTTAAGCTTAACAACTCATAAAAATAGCTTTGATATTTTACTTCACGCTATTAATTTGTCTCCAAAAGCCTTTTTAATTAATGCAAAAGTAAAATTGAGCTTCTTTTCAGCATTTGGATTATAAAATTGTACTCAAAATGTCAGAACAATGGTACATATCAAATATTATAAATCAATTGGCTTATTTAGTCAAATTACTAAGAAGAAAATCACAAAACTGACACATCCTGTCTTTTTATGTCATAACAATATCAAGTGTAAAATTACCATTTTTTCTTCTTCTTATTTTTGTTGTGATTGTCTGATCTTTGGTTGAACATTGGTGTATAATATTTTTACCACCTAACCAACCTACCTAATTTCAATCTTCTTTCTTTGATTTATATTTTTATTTTCATCAGAAATCAACCGCAATCGAAATAAAAAAAAAAAACATCAGTCACATTTTTAAAAAAATATATATTTGATGATTTAACCGCAGACAGTTGGCAAATTTTTTATAACTTCCAAATAAAATGCAATCAACCATGATCGAATGCTTATGGAGAATATAAGAGAGGTGTTTTGCAGAATTTCGTTACATGTAGAAGCTGACACTTTAGAAATATAATAAAAATAAAAATTGTAAAATTGTGGTTTTTCCTCCAAAGTTTATACCTACTTGTATCTATACCAATTTTGATTGATTGAAAGACTATATTATATTTTAGTTTGGTGGTAAATCCAAAAACAAAAAAATATTGCCACAAAAACAACCATAGATGCATATCATCACGATGTATCTATATACATTTAGACATATACTTGCTAAATAAAAGTAGATTGTACAAAATTAAACATCAAGACGAATAATTTAAGGTACATATCTTTATACGAACTTAAAATATACATCACGCAATATCAAAAGCAAATACAAATACAAAAAAAAAATAACTGTTTGTATAATTCGTACAATTCCTTTATCTAGATTAGTTAATCTAAGAAATTAACTTGCGAAAAGCCACAGAGATACTTTTCTTTTTTTCCGATGTTGTTTTTGTTGTTTCTTAACAAAAATAAAAACCGTGTTGCTCACCCTAAACTGAAAAAAAAATACACTGAAAAATATATTTTGAATGACTGTCTACAGCGATACAAATAAGCTTAATAGGCTCTTAGGCATCATTAGATATACGAAGAGATATTATAGACAAATATCTGATCTACAATTAATTGAAAAATACAACTCATGACGATCCTTTTACACCTCAGTTTTTCTTGATTGATAGATGAGAGTTGAATGGTATAAACTGCTGATCTAACCTACAAACACAAAAACCTTAAAAATCTCTAAAATGATTAGCACTGTAGTTTAATAAATATTTTCTTTCAGAAAATGGTTAAAATAAATAAAAAATAAAAATAAATGGTATAAAGTACATTTTTAAGCCTCTTCACTAACAATTAACATTTGATTGGTATAAACTGGTAAAAATGCAATAGCCTTCAATAAATGCTGACACTCACTTATAGATTCATGGAACTTAAAGCGGCATTACAAACGTCTCTAAAACGAAATATTTTCAACACACATACTTGGTATAAACTGGTATAGTAAAAACAACCTTTATTTCATTAGCAAACAAAAAAATATATGCTTGAATATTGAATGAAAATATCGGTTATCTTTTGAGTGACGAACTTAACTTGTACGGTATAAACTGGACAAATTTACAATTATAATTGTTCAAAGAACGTTTTTAAGCCTCTTGACTAACAATAAAAATTTGATTGGTATAAACTGGTAAAAATGCAAAAGCCTTCAAAAAATGCAGACGCTCACTTATATATAACTTAAAGCGGCATTACAAACGTTTCTAAACCGAAATATTCTCAACACACATATTTGGTATAAACTGGTATAATAAAACAACTACCTTTTTATTAGTAAAAACAAAAATATATGTTTAAATTATGAATGAAATTATCGGTTATCTTTTGAAAGACGAACTTAACTTGAATGGTATAAACTGGACTAATTTACAATCTGCAAATATATCCCTCAAGGATTTAAAATTTATTCGAGGAATTATGAAGATTACTACAAGAAAAACTGTATCAACCAGTTTTCAAAATTACTGATAAAAAATGGTATAATCCAAAAACTTCTTTCTTAAGGCATGAACTACAATGAAATATCACAATGCAAAAGACTCATATAGGACTTCCCCTCTTCCAAACCCAAAAAAAATTTGTTCTATCAATGGTGTACCAAAACTTTTTAAGAGGAAGAATCCAGTGTCTTACATAAAATGGTATAAACCAAAAACTACCTTCAATTGAATAATTCCTTTATCTTCATATTACTTGAAAATTGAAAAAATTATTTTAAAATTTCACTTTTTTTCAATTGCAGAAAATGCTTGGATGGTATAAACTTGTCCAATTGGAAATTTTGCATTTTAGGTGATATGTAACAAATAGTAATTAGTGTAATTGTTCAAAAATGTGTAAGAAAGCATCTGGTATAAACTAGTATAATAAGGAAAAAACTGACATTTTGCATATTTTACATTTCATTGTATGAATATATTCATTTTAGTCTTCGTTTTTATTTAGAATATTAATAAAAACAAGAAACTTAAATGGTATAAACTGGTCTTATTTAAATAATTTATTATTCCACAAAAGGAAAATGAAGAAACTTTTAAATTCGTATAAGGACACCGAGCTGTTGAGTTTTGGAATTAATGTTTTTTTTTTTTCTCAGTGTACACACTTGCACTTAACTCTTTGAAATTTTATCTTATTCCTTTAGTCAAAAGTACCTACCATACCAACTTTTATACATATTCAAAGAAGATCAAACAAAAACCAAAAAAATAAAAATAAAAACCAAAAGCAAAGCAAAGCAAAAGATACAAATCTTTTCGCATTACCATTAAATGAATTAAGTTGACCGCTTTCGAAATGGGTGATTGTACAATTTTTATATCTTGTTTATATCCTCTATATTAAATAACTATATATACCTCAACCTCTATATTAGAGATCCCATGGGATCCTTTTTTTAAACCATTCTATGAAGCCATGAGTGGAGTGTGTGCCATTTTTAGTTTATCTTGGAAAAAATATCTAAAACTCATTTGATTTGGTCAATTTGATAAAAAATTAAATAAAATAAAAAGTCCTTCTCAATTATTCACTCTCGAATATGTACGAGTTCCTCACTGTTTGGGTTAACTTTTGGTCTTTGAGTGGTTCTTGGTTCTTCACCAGGTCGACAGTATATGGACGGCACGTCACACATACGTTTCTTTTATACCAGATAAACTCTCTGATGGTCAACTTTTGTATAAATACAAAAGGCTACACACTCACTGTACACAACATTTTTTGATCAGAATATTATCTTGAAATTTAATAGTTTTACCGTTAGTTTGCAGAATATTTTATTTTTATCTGTAAACTCTGTGATTTGTTTGCTCAAAAGACCCTGAATTTTATACCAACCAAAAAACAACTGAAGAAAAGACGAAAAACCGACTTTGAAGTTTTGTTATCTATCTCAAAGTCGTTGATGTGTATTTTATATACGAATGAATAAAGCTGCACGAATGAGTTGAGTATACATTTTGTATCTTTGAACTGTGAATTACAGATAGATCTATTGAGAAATAAAACTTAAAAAAAAAAAACAGTAATTGCAAGTCGCGATCATTAATCTTTGCATTTTTTGTTATAGCTTTGCCTTTGAGCTCTTATATAGCGAATGCCAATTGGCTTTGAAATTCATCTATCTATCTATCTATCTTTCTTTGGTCGGTCGGTCGGTGGTGAGTAAAGTAAAGAGTATCTAAGTATCTATCTGTCTATATAGGATGCGAGTATGCATATATGCGAATAAAGTATCTATTTCTGTATCTTATGTGCATTCTAAGATCAACGCGCATTATCAAATTACTTCGATTTTGATCATGCTGTGCAAAATTACAGATAAGTATTCACAACACAGCACACAAAACACATAATCTCTGATGCATGTGCAGACTTCATTATTGTACAGGAAGGTACGTATATTCAAGCCTCATCATCATGATCATCATCATCAACATCATGATCATGATCATCCCCATATCAGCTAAATAGAGAGTGGTGCTTTGAAGTGCCAGAGAGCGGCTTGCATGTGAAAAGTGTATATTCTGAAGCCTTTTCTGATGATATGGCGGCGCAGCGGCGGCGGCGGGTGAGTATTATACAAACCCAAAGTGCGGCCGGGTATAAAGTCAGCTTTTCAGAAGACTTGAGTTTGAGATTTTCTTTTAACAAAAAAAAAAAACATACAAAACCAACAACAACAACGACTACGAAAAAAAATAAAACATCTCCTCAGAACAGGCAAACTTCTAAAAAGTCAAGTCAGTCTTGCGGCGAAATTGCTTTGATTTTTTTCGTTTGTTGGTAAAGATACTTATTTTGCGCAACAGTTTTTCGTTTTATTTTTAAAACGATGAAATGGTCGAAACCGAAAGGAGGTTTTTAGAGTGTGAAGGGGGCCCAACTTCTATAAGAACAAAAAGCAAAAAATCAAAGTAAGTCCGAACGAATGTTCTGTAACAAAGTTGCGGTACGGTTCATGACTTTCAAATAGCTCGGTTTTATACCATTTTTTTTTCTTTTAAACTTCAATGAAATACAAATACAAAAACAAATTTCAACGAAAGAAGGATAATCAGTAACAATTTACTATTATTACACTAAACACTTCTTTAAGACACTCTACTGATGATGATGGTGATCTTGAAAGAATATAACAACATCAGAAAAGAAGAAAAGAAAAAGAAGTTAAGAGTACTTGTTAACTTGGCGATCGCGATCTTTTCGGTCGCTTTTGTGTCAAAAGATACAAATTTCCATACCATGATTGAGACAGAGAGGGCGCTGCGATACGTAAAGGTGATTGTAAATATATGTACGTACCTTACTTCTATAGGAAAGTGATTTGCAAAATAAGGCGCTGAATAGATTTGAATTGAAGGTAAATTGTACACGTACAGTACATGTTGCGGATAGATACCACACAGCACCTCTGCGACGACGACGCCACCACCGCGCGCCCGTGCCGTTGCAATAACTTAACTCTGATCTCGCATATATGTAGATACCTTTTTCTATAAAGCTTTTGTATGTCAAATGAAAAAAAAAGGGGGACTCGAAAGGAACAAAAGGAGATCGATTTGGCGGCATAGAACAAACAAATTGAAAACAATTTCAAAGGTATGCGCCGGAATGGCTTAATATAATACTCAATTCATAGAATAAGACGTGCATTTGTATACGACTATAAGACTCTCAATAGGTTGATTTGGTAGATATGTCTAAGACGCGACATGCGGGACTTTGATTTGAAGTAGGTGTGTTACAACCATTCACCGCATATTCAAGCAATAGTTAAGTGGAACATTATGATTTGCTTAAGACTTTCAAATTGGGGGCTCCTCATGTACATATAGGTATAAAGAAATAATAGTTTCTTAACTACAAAAGATTATATTGTTCTTAAGTAGTTTTTTTTTTTTTTTTTTTTTTTTAATTTCAAAAGCGTTTAATTTCTCTGACAAACCTGCGCGCATAACAGGCGGCATAAGTCTATGTCCATCAATTATCTACTCATGTTAAAGTTCTTCAAAAAAAAGTTTATGAATGAAAACTAACAGTAAAAGACTGAATTGAGAAATCTTCAAGGTTTTTAAGACAAGTGACAGCGATTCTGTGTGAGCTTTTAAGTGATTACTACTTATGTTTATGCAAACAGCGATGAGGTGTATCCTCACAAAGATTAATCATTTCGATTAAGACAGAAGAATTTTTGATTTGAGCATTTTTTTTTTTGTAAAGATTAAACAATATAAGTTCCAACTTAATTATTTATCTTTTATCCGTGTAAACCTTTAAATATGTAAAACTTGAAGTATTCAATTTGATTCTGGACACTTAAAGCAATTTTTTTCCAATTTTATTAAGGCTTTTATTTTCTAGAAAGAGAAGGTCATGAATTTAGCAAGATCTCAAATAATCTTTTAAGGACTGAGAATTTTCGAAAAACGGATTTTTTTAAATTGTACTTCTTCACTTAAGACTTCAAAATACATTGTTTAAATGGAAAACCCTAAAAGTTCTCGATTTCGAAATTTCGAAAAATTGCAAAATTATTTATGATTTTCTAGGGTTAGGTTAGCTTAAAGTGGCTGCGGATTCAGAATCCACACACTTAGGCAAAAAGAAAAGGCACATTGTGATACCACATGAATCTAGAGAATTACTTCCCACTAGTCGAACCATTTTGAGCTTCTTATAAAGCGAAGGAGATATTTGATATCCTTTTTAGCTAGTTCACTGGGATTATCAAAAGAGTATTCTCACAGATGAAGTTTGCGTCTTAGTGAAAGAGCAGGGCAAGTGCAGAGGAGGTGAGAGATTGTTTCCTCTTCTTCCTCGTCCATACAGTTCCTGCAGAAGTCATTTGAGGCTACACCAAGTCGTATTGCGTGTCTGCATATGTCCCGTAAGGACACCTATTAGGGAGCTAATATGAAGTCTGCTTTGAGATAACAAATCTTTAAAGCGCTTAAGGTCCAATGAAGGCCATATTAGTTTTGTCGCTGCGCATGTTGGTAAATTGTACCACCTAGAGTTTGCTATCTCGAAAGCTTTTTCTTTTAGCAGAAGTTTACATGTAGCTATCGGTATACCTATCTTCTCCCTTTCAGGTGAAATAGGTATGACGGTTCCATTTTTAGCGAGTTCATCGGCTCTACAATTTCCTGCGATGTCTCTGTGGCCCGGCACCCAACAGAGGTGAATGTTAAATTGCTGCGCCATCTCCATAAGAAACGATCGACAATCGAGGGCCGTTAGAGATTTGGTTGAGACAACGTCAATAGATTTAATAGCAGCCTGACTGTCAGAGAAGATGCGGACATCAGGAAGGTCACCATAGTATATTCCTTTTGTTCTAGGGAGTATTCGATAGTTCTTACCAGAGTGTGCATAGCTGTTTCTACCGATTTCCCTTTGCAGTAAGCATGCTGAGACATCGATAGTCTCTTATCAATGCTGTTACGTACATGGATATCAATCAGACATTCCAGAGTTTTGAGAATGAATGATGATAGGCTAATAGGTCTTAGATCTTTAGGGTTGACATGCGAGCATTTGTCCGCCTTGGGAATGAAAACTACCTTTACTTCTCTCCATCGCTGAGGTATATAGACCAGATCTAGACAACTTTTAAAGATCATTTCAATGATGGGCAAAGTTATGTCAATGGTAAGTTGTAGCTCAGCTGGTACGATTTGATCTGGACCTGGAGATTTATAAGGTTCGAAACTATTCAGAGCCCATGTCAATTTTTCTTTTGTAACAAGACCTTGAGGAAAAGTTAAGTTAATACCCGACCCAGGACGGTTTGTTGTATTAACAGATTTGGAGCTATCTGGGAAGTGGGTGTCTAGTAGCAAGTTTATTCGCAAGAGTTAGTCCATGTACCATCCGAGTTTTTAAGACAACTAATAGGCATGGTTGGATTTGTCGAGAGAATCTTCCTTATCCTTGATGCCTCCGAGGATTCTTCTATTGAGCTACAGAAGGATTTCCATGAGGATCTTTTGGCTATTCTTAATTCTTGTTTATACTTTTTGAGGAATTCCTTATAGGAGTCCCAGTCTTGGGGATGTCTAGTCTTTTTTTCACGATTATAAAGCCTTTTACAACCTTTTCTGAGTATTTCTAGTTCAGCAGCCCACCAATATGGTTTATTCTTTCCCCACACTGTAGTGAGGGGGCAGGCAGTTTCCATGGCTTTATTGAGGGCTGCTGTAAGCTCATCGACTTTATGATGATTTTCTAAGGCCTTCAAAATTTAAAGAATTATGTATTAACACCTTTTCACAAGCTATCTTTTGTCTGTAAAGGGTTTTTAAATCATTATGACAAAACATAGCTTTATCAATTCAAATTGCTTGGAAAATGGTGACCTATCGAAAAGTTGTAGCATAATATTTTTAGAAGAAATTGAATCACAGAAAATTGATTCCATGATACCGAAAACTGACAACTTGAAAGTCAGTATAATCTTAAAATATAAAACTAGGTTCTAGGAATCGAATTTAAAAAAAACTTTCAATTTTGTTTTCTTAATCAATAAATCAATAGAAGACTTTTGAGGCAAGTTTAATGTGTCTACAATTTTCCAATTCCGAGTGAACGTGAAATGCCAAGACCAAGCTGATATTTTTGTGCATTTTAAAACAACCACATTGAATTTGAGAAATATCGATTTCTTTAAAGTTCTTACAACTTCTATAAATTTTCTATGTGGAATCTGCTTTTGGAAAGTTGTAATAACTTTAAGGCATCATTAGCTCACTTATTAAAATCAAAACGTACGCCACAATTGTTGAGAAAAGGCAATGTTTAAATTTCGTTTAGAATTTGAGCTTAGAAAAATAACGGTATATTACGGGAGGATTGCGTTTAAACAATTTTAAGTGTGAAACATTCACAATTGTCTTAAAACAGATTAAATTCTGTTTTCCAAATACTCTTTCAATCATAGCATTCATGAGAAATACAAAATATGCTACAAAATAAAAAAGTGCGTATACGCCCAAGTGTACCATTTTATATTATCATCGAATTTGATGAGAATTAGAATAAAGCAAGTTTAGAAACTTGATAAATTTACCAAGAAAATTATTGAAAAATGTTAAAATTTACATATTGCAGCTAGCGCCATCTATTTCATTAAATTTTTGAAAAAAATCGTTCCCTAGTTTGTAAGTAAAGTTTTATTTTGCTGAGAAGAATTTCCAATAAACCAACTTAATTTGTAGACTTTCCGGTCTTTCACAGTAACTTTGGTCTTTGGTAAACATTAATCTCTTAAAAGCAGTCCACAGGATAACTTCAAACAAGTAAATAAACAACATCTCATAGGGTTTCCTAAGCTAAGTATGTTATGTACAAGTTTGTAGGTACTATAAGGAAGCCTTATTCAATTACATCTGTTTGACTAACCTTCTCGTATAGCTTGTTTTACAACAATTCTGCCACACATTGCGAGGCGAGTTTTTAGAAAGTAGAGGTACCTTACTTTACTATGTCGAACTAGTAGGTTTACACGGTAAAGTCTTCTGTCTTCTATAAAGGTAGGTAAGGTAGGTACCTACTACTGCAACAAAATATCTCTCGTTCAGTTGAACATTCATTCCCGCTGTTCTATCGCATTCTTGCATCGCTTATGCCAGCCACCACGCATTGCTTGCCACCACCATCACCACCACCGCTACTCCTCCTCCTTCTCCTCCCAGAATAGGTTATGAACCAATCGATAGAACCTATATCAACGTGGCATCTAACCTGCATGTTGATGGTACTATGCTCTGCATGCACTGCACATCTATGAAGACTATTTTACAAAGAAGCCCTAAGCACTAAGCAGCACATGGAAAATATAGAGGTAGGTATAAAATCGAACAAAAGAAAACCTTCCAAAGCCCCCGAGGTTCCGAGGTTCCCATTCCCGGAGACGACTACGACGACGTTGGACGACCATTATATGATGATGATAATGATGGTGATGCTGATGAAAGAGGAATAAAGTTCCGCGCAGCGCAACCATCTTGCTACATCACAACAGCAACTGTATATTATTCCTGATGGAACTATGGGAGTGAATGCCAGTACCAGTGCGTTTTTTGCGAAAAAGCAGAAAGCACCCATCAGTGCAGACTTCAGATTCAGAGTTGCGCTGCTAATCCCATATCTGTATGGTGCGGCAGTGGCGGCGGCGGTGGCAACGAAGCGCTGGCAACAACGATAAAATGGAAGAATGGATGTGGATGGATATGCTTCGGAATAGATGGATGGATAGGTGGCTGGGCTTCTGACTGAAGGAGGCTTCGAGGAAGCCATCTCGCAGGGGGAGTACATACCTCCTCACTCTAAAAAAAAAAAAAAAAAAACAAACCTCAAACCCTGAATCTTCTCGCCTCTCATCGAAGAAGACGAAAGAAATCGAACAGAACAGAAGAGAAAACGAAGACGAAGAAGTGAAGCGGCTCTACTCGAGCCGGCTTGACTCAGGCGTAGCGCGTATTATGGTATGCGAAATGCATGTACCAACGTATCTGTTGTTGTACAACACGCGAAACGCAGGAAATTGCAATTCCGCAAAAGTTTCACCAATGTAAGATGCGATATGCTATAGCAAATGTGGGATGGATGGGCAAACTTATATATGTATTTATGGATAAAAGTGTTGCATGAAGAAAAATAAAAATGTTGAAGCGAGAAATCATTTTGTCCAGCTCACTCTTGGAAGTTTTTAAGGTTCTTTTTTTTTTTTTTTTAATTTTCAAACTTCTGTAATGGAAGAAGTTTTAGTGCTTATATTTTTTTATTTCTAAAAAGGAGAGTGGGGAAACATGTCTTTTTTAGTTCTGCCTGCGTGCGCCAATCTTTAGCTTCTTCTGATGGCTGACTATACGCCATCATCATCATCATCTTTAGAGATTTTTTGGAGGAGACATCGATGCACAATGATGATGATGATGATGATGATGCTGACGATGACGACGTATACGACGACGACGATGGAGTCTCAACATCATCATCGTGCCAACACTGACTTTTATGGACGACCTATGTCTGTATTTATGTCGAGGGATTCGATTTTTTCCATAACGAAAAAAAAAACACCGATGATGGTATCTCGCGCTTGCCGCGCATGAAATGATGGATGTACTCTCTATAAGTTGGGATATTTTTATATATAGATACATCTGTAAGTATGAAGCTACCTACAAAATATAACTGTAGTTTATAGTGTTTTAGGATACCTAAACATAGGTAAGTACATACGTTTAACGAATAATATACCTAGCTTAGTTTCTGGAGTCTTATAGGAGTGTACCTACCTATCTAACGTCGTCTATAGTAACGTTATATTATTTTTAGTGGGTGTTTTGATATGATGTCAAGTGAATATAGCGTGATATAACATTATTGAGGAATAAAAAAGATTCTAAATGACAAGTCATGACTATTTTCAAAGACGATTTGATGTCATAGAAGTGTAATAAAAGGACGTGATGCAGTAGATTTAAAATAATAGAAAGGAAAGGTGTAACATCTATATTTTCTAGATGTTTCGAAAAGAAGAAGATTTCAATGGAAAATGTTGCAATGTAATACTTTGATATTTTTTTAAGGCGGATATTGCTTATTGGTTAGCAAGGTTTTATTAATGGTAATAAGATTGCATTTTTGGAATGAGTTTGGTGGCCTCAATTCAAATCCGACTTCAAAATCATTGTATCTCGTCAGGTTCTTAAAATAATACTTTTTAAAATTAAAAAAATCAGGTTTTTTAAAGCTTTCTAAATTTATGAAGAAGATTTTTTCAAGTAATCCCTTTTTTCAATATGCAGTCTAAACAGTTATATTATGTTTTTCTTTTGATATATGTTATTCAAAAAATCTTCATAAGTAGTAGTAGTATGCTTAAACGGTTTTCAATACAGAAAGGTAAAACGGTTTGAAAGTAAGTTTTGTTCTTGTAACGAATCTGTTTTCGAAACAATTTTACAAGTAAAAATAGTGTTGAGCAAATACTCAAAATTTAAATTAAGATTCGAAATCATAACTAAAAATGTAGTACAAAGCGTATTTTTCAAAGCTATGAAAGTATCAAATTCAAGGTTTTCTCAAAATAAAAGATTTTTAGAAAGATGTCTGTGCGTGCGTGTGTACGTATGTTCGTACGTCCGTATGTCCGTACGTTCGCGACTTTTTTTTCGTCGTCCATAGCTTAAGAACCAGAAGAGATATCGACTTCAACAAAAATTTTGTTCTACAGATAATAAGGCAGAAAGATGCAGAAAGGGCTCTCAAGAAAATTGCGTGGGTGGTTTTTTACCATAGCAGTTTAAAAAAAATGTGAAAATTTTGGTTAAACCCAAATATCTCATGAACCAATGACGCTAGAGACTTGAACTAAATTTTATATTATTTATTGTAACGTGCTACAAAACAATTATATTTTTGGAAAAAACCCAAGTAACGGTTTTTTTTATAAATCAAAAAAACTGAAAAAAAAATTTGTCACCTCGAAAATTTTACGACTAAAATATGATTTCATCTCCAAAACAAATTTGTGCAACGAAGAATAATGTTTTTGACATCTGATAAAATTTTGAGAAAAATCTAATTGACAGTTTAAAAAAAAAATAAAAACCTAAAAAAAAAATTTTTAAAAGTTGGTTAAAAATTGATTTTTGACTCAAATATCTTTTCAAAAACTTGAGATTAAGGATTCAAACTTATTTTATCTTATAAGAAATATTGTTTTCAACATTCTTAAAAATGTTGAGAAAAATCGAATTGACAGTTTTTTTAACAAAAAATAAAAACTTAAAAAAAAATCAATAAAAGTTGGTAAAAATTGATTTTCGACTCAAATAGCTTCTCAAAACTTTGAGATATTGGCTTTAAACTACTTTTATCTTTCAAAAACTATTGTTGTCACTATTCAGTAAAATTTTGAAAAAAATCGAATTGACAGTTTTTTTACAAAAAATTAAAAACCGAAAAACAAATTTAACAAAAGTTGGTAAAAATTGATTTTCGACTCAAATATCTTTTGAAAAATTTAAGATAATGGCTTCTTACTAATTTTAACTTATAAGAAATATTGTTTTCAACAATAGGAAAAAATTTGAGAAAATCGAATCGACAGTTTTTTTTACAAAAAATAAAAACCTAAAAAAAAAAATGAATAAATGTTGATCAAAATTGATTTTCGACTCAAATATCTTTTCAAAACTTTGAGATATTGGCTTTAAACTACATTTATCTTCCAAAAATATTGTTGTCAACATTCAGTAAAATTTTGAAAGAAATCGAATTGACAGTTTTTGTACAAAAAATTAAAAACCTAAAAAAAAATTAACAAAAGTTGTTAAAAATTGATTTTCGACTCAAATATCTTTTCAAAAATTTGAGATAATGGCTTCTAACTAATTTTAACTTATAAGAAATATTGTTTTCAACATTCGATAAAATTTTGATAAAAATCGAATTGACAGTTTTTTTTACAAAAAATAAAAACCTAAAAAAAAAACAATACTAAAACTTGGTAAAAATTTATTTTTGACTCAAATAGCTTTTCAAAAATTACAAATATTGGCTTCAAACTTATTTTATTTCACAGAAATTATTGTTTTCAATATTTAGTAATTTTTTTTATAAAAATCCAACAGTCCGTTTTTTCATAAAAAAATAAAAGCTACAAAAAATAGTACGCAAATTTGGTAAAAATTGATACATATAGACAAACTCTTAAGCAAGACAAATCGACAGACAGGATGGGAAGTTATCAGTGTGGTTCGCATCCCAGCCTCTTTTTCTGTTTGTAAAGTAATTAAAATTCCTTAAATACTTTTTAATCCGGATTAAACACATTTTTTTGTATAGTTATGTAACAAACATTTTAGAGAAACTGTTGGAATACATTTTATAACCATTTAACTACAAAGCTTGAATAAATGAATCAATCCATTTTAATTAAGGTTTCGCCAAGTCTTTAATATTCACAGAATTTGTTTAAATGTTTTTTAGGGTCATTGAAAGTTTTTAAAATGAAAATAACCTGAATTTTCAAATTTTTTTGAACTGGTGGGAGACATTCTTAAATTACTTTATCATAGTAAACCTGGAATTCTATTCGAAGTTGTTACGACGAAATGTCACAATTTTTTACTTAAAATTCAAAATATTATATTCTTTAAGTTATTGAACATTTAGTATACTAAATAATAAATATTGAAGGCATGTTAGTCAATTTTACTCCCAATCAGTAAATGAGTTCTTCTGACAAAGTCAGTTAGTTTAGGTAAGGTTAATAGGCTGACGATGGATGATGTTACGCCACACTTACATAGATCAATGTTCATCCATTATTATACCACAAAGTATTAAACTTCCCTGAAAATGAAATAGACAGAAAAACCTATGATATCTATGGATGTCTTTTTGAAATGCATTCCAGTTTTTCAAGATTATTGAAGAATTGTCTGCTTTAGAGTTTGTTTCTAGTGCGACATTGAGCTGGACTGTGTCTTCTTGACCTTCTTCATCACTGCAGCCTTTGCACATATCATTGGTGGTAAGTCGCATTTTTCTTTCTTATAGGTTATGCTCATAAGTAATCGTAGAGCTTTTTTGTCTAGGTGCATAATCGAGCACAATCTAGTTTCGTCGGATTTGGGCTATAATTTCCTGGTCGTGGCACAGGTTTCAGGGCTTTTCCATCTTTCATTAGATTCTTTATGTATCTTATATCAATGACATTTTTTAAGTTCACAGGACAACTTCAGGTAAAATCAACACATCACTAACATACATTTCCCTAATATCTTTTAAACTAGTGGAAGAATTTTTGAATAACTATTTTTTCATGGTAAACATAGGATTAGATTAAAAAGCTTTTTGACGACAAATTGTGTTGAACGATATGTATTTTTCGATTACTTGCATAACTCAAAACATTCTCACACTCTTTCATAATCTTTTTAAACACTTTCACGTAAACTTTAAATAATACAAATTTGATTCCACTTACCAGGACTACCAAGGAAGACTGAGGAATATAACCGCCGGGAAGCATCAGCATTTCTAGCCTCTGCAGGCGATGACCATTCTCTTCGACACCATCGACCTGAAACAAAAATAAATAATTAAAATTAAATTTAATCACAAACCTATGTGTATAAAAGAATATCAACGCTTTTGTTTTTCTATAAATAATAATAAATTATATTTTCGGTTATGGGTAAATAACTGTATGGTTTATGGTATGTGGAATACATCAGGAGAGTTTAAAATATTATATGATTGATTATTATTATTTTTTAAAATGATGTTCGATAAATAGTTCTTTTGTTTCAAATTCAAATGACTTCTTGTTTCCAACATATTTTATTGGTAGGTATATAAAAAGAAAATCAAAAAAATAAAAGAACTACGTATATAGAAATGTTTATGGCAGTTTATCTTAATCTTTTTATTTTCTTTTTGATATCTGAGAAACTTCAGCTAAATTCTTGTTTTGTTTTGACATATCGTAGATATTATAGGTGGTATTCAATAAATTCTCTGCGTTTATATTGTCATTAAAATGATTGATGAGGTGGGCAAAGTTAACTTGTCTGGTATCTAACTTTATACCTATATATACTAATCGGACGAAATTCTTTTTGATTTCCTTTTGTTTTTGTTCTGTTTTTCAAAAAAAAACTATGCTAAGCTACGAGTATTGCGCTATTGCTGCTACTAATATATAAAATTTTGATCTGATAAAATATTATAGAAAATTAATTTATGGCAGAAATGATGATCGGATGATCAATGATTTTGTTATATTTTTTTTATTTTTTTGTATTGCTACTTAGTTAGAAAATTATAGAATGGCTTCATTTAGGTTAATGACAGGTATAGACATTAGAGGTACTTATGTTATGGTGATGTTGAGTGAATTGGATTAAAATGTCGATTAAATTTGACGTTTCTTCAGGGTGAAATTAATTTTATCATTTAAGTATCAATAATAACTTTTTCAAACAAAAAATATAAGAAATATAATAATATACAAAATAAAACGTTTATAAGTTATATAATGAAGATATTTGTATGAGCTACTTAGCTAAAAACATCTTTTTGCTGAATGATTTATCAGTTAACTTCTGCTAATTTGCTGAATTCATATACATTTAGAATTTCTAAAATTTCAAATTATAATTGATCCGTTACTTTGATTAAGGTTTTCTTTCTTCTGTTTATGTTTACAAGCTTTAGATGCACTATTTTGAAGAATTGAGTTAATTTATTGACCAATTTGTGTACTTATTGTGATTAGTGGAAATATAATTTTCCGTCGGTTTTTTTTGGTCACTATAGTTTTTGCAATGAAACAATTACGTTACATTAACTTTCCCAACATTTCGGCAGGGGTTGCTGCCTTTTTCAGAGGAACTTTATTAACACAAAAAAAAAAAAATATGCAAATGATGGGATACAAATACAATAAATTTTACTCAATATAACAAAATTTAATATTAATTACATTAATTAATATACATTAAAAATAAAAATTAAAAATTTGCACTTCGAAGAATGAAGTTAAGTCTAAATTGAATAAAGCACAATTTACATTTAAGAATAAAGAAGAGAGCAATATACAGCAGAAATGTTTTGTGTGTCTTGTTTTCGGTTCATGTTGTTTTTGTTATTGAGAATATGTAATGTTTCTAACTTGTATCGTTTTGAAACATGTTTCTCTGCCTGTAGAACTTCCACGTCTTCAAAGTTCGGAGAATGACCGCTTACAATGCAGTGACTGGCCAGGGCTGTCTTCTCAGAATTTTTTAGTTTTATGTCGGACTTATGATCCGAGATGCGTTGTCTAAGAAGTTGTTTTGTGGTGCCAATATTTTGTTGAAGAAAAGAGAATTATTATAGGATTTTTTTAATAAGAGGTTTAAATTTCGTATTAAAAAATAAAAATCAATGAATGGTTATAGCATTATAAAAAGGAAAGTGTGAAATTAATCCTGAAACGCCAACGTCAGCCATATGGTCTTTACGGCTACGGTATTTACGGCACAACCATTTTTGAAGTTTTCTATTACCAAATCACTCTTTTACGTTTATTTGTCCTAAAAAACTTTACGAATTCCATCTTTAATGCCTTAAATTAATTCTGGAGCATTCGTATAGGTTTCATCTTTCAAGTGAGGTTTTAAAAAAGAAAGTTTAAAAGTTGTTTAATGACAAAACCTCAGTTGGAAAATTGTGACCACCTCTTGAAAAAATAAAACGATCAGGAAATATTTTCTTAAAACTGCGAATTATGTATATGATTGCAAAAATTTTAAACAATTTTGTATTCATTTCAAATGCGTTCTTTACGAATATATCGTTCTGTTTTTTTGTAATCGGGTAAGTCTACTTATGAAATGTCAAAGTATGACAGCTTAAAATGTGGCAGCTGAACAAATAGAGGGACATTGAAAATAAAAACGGTTATTAAATAACTCCATAGTAAAAAATTGTATTTTAATTTTGTGTATATATTTTTTACGGACCATAGTTATATCTATTAAAATTCAAAACACACAATTTATTTATTTATTTAAAATGTAACTTTATTAATCTACTATCTACTATATAAAAATAAGTCGGATTTTCCTTCCTGACGCTATAACTCCCGAACGCACGAACCGATTTCCACGGTTTTTCTTTCGTTGGAAAGGTCTCGGGCTCCGTGAGGTTTATAGCAGACAAAATTCAGGAAAAATTTCAACAGAAAAGCGGTGAACACCGTTTAGCTTCCAATAGAAAGCTTTTGTAAAATTTCCGAGTTGTACAATTAAAAATTTTTAAATTTTTTGACGTTTCAAGGGTCCTATATTCTAAACCAAAGCTTACTTTTGGGAACCTTTTTTAGTCAACCATATCTCTAGAAACGTCAGAGATATCGACTTCAAATAACGTATGAAATCTGCAATGAAGAAATGATTCTGATTGAGGATCAATGCTTGACTATTGCAAACAAGCTACTGATTGAAGTAGGAATGATTGCCCCAAATCGATATATGCACGATGCATTAAACGAAGAATTTAATCGAGAGCTGCAATACAATGTTGATACATTGCAGGAATTCGTTGGAAATAATGTGCCGTTGCTGAATGAACAGCAAAAACAAGTATACGAAACATTAATGCAAGCGGTGTACAATAATACTGGTGGTCTATTCTTCCTGAACGCAAATGGAGGAACAGGGAAAACATTTTTCAGTTCATTGTTGGCAGGCGATTTCAGGTAGACGTTGCCAGTAATTGCCCGTGGAGCGCCTGCAGATGGATTGAATGCTTGCCTGAAGGCATCGCTTTTGTGGAATAACGTAAAAACATTATCGCTAACCACTAATATGAGAGTTCACCTTTAAAATGATCAAAACGCTGCACAATTTTCCAAACAATTGTTAGCTGTTGGAAATGGCAAAGTGCCAGTTGATGCGACAACTGGATTCTTACCAACGACTTTTGCCGATTTGTAGACTCTCAATTAGCTCTTATTGAAAATGTTTTCCCAAACATTAGTGAGAATTATTAGAATTATGCCTGGTTAAGTCAACGAGCAATTCTCGCCGCAAAGAATAATGATGTACACGCACTGAATTTCACCATTCAATCAAAAATCGCTGGCGATTTGGTGACATACAAATCCGTTGATTCCATAACAAATCCCGATGATGTAGTAAATTATCCAACGGAGTTTTTGAACTCTCTGGAGATACCAGGATTTCCACCACATAACTTGCAATTCAAAGTACTCGACTTGCGGTGAAAAGACTTATGCCGAATTTGATTGAGGTAACCATTATTAACGGAAACTACGCAGGTGAAAATGTATGTATTCGCCGAATACCAAGGATTCCGACTGATCTTCCGTTTGACTTCAAACGATTGAAATTACCATTTCGCCTTGCTTTCGCAATGACAATTAACAAGTCGCAAGGCCAATCGCTTAGTGTTTGCGGGATAAATTTAGAAAATCATTGTTTTTCACATAGGCAGCTATACGTTGCGTGTTCACGAGTTGGGAAACCATCCGCTTTGTTTGTGTTAACGTCAGGCCAAAAAACGAAAAATGTGGTTTATCAA
The DNA here is from genome assembly GCA_920104205.1 of Eupeodes latifasciatus. Lineage (NCBI taxonomy): Eukaryota > Metazoa > Arthropoda > Insecta > Diptera > Syrphidae > Eupeodes > Eupeodes latifasciatus. The sequence continues at coordinate 384,450,387 of OV049924.1, read as the reverse complement.
AGAGCACTTCAGTGAAACGGATAATTTACGGACAAGTATAACGGTATAACGCTTCGATTCAGTATTTACTTTGGATTCACTTTCATTTTTTACTTAGAGAAGTTCAACTAAATTACACTTCATTTTTGTAATCGAAATGAATTCATTACTGTTGTGAAATGAAATAAAACGAAGCCATCTAGTGGCGAAACGGAGTTCGACGGGTTTGCTAGTTATTTGTATGAATAATTTGTTACTTACAATATGGGAAAAAGCTTATTTCACTTGTTATTTAGGCTGGTAACGAGACAAGAATACTGCCTTTTAAGCTTCCAAGACGATACCGAAACAGAACTCGTTATACGAGACCGATACCGAGACGAGACTGACATTTTTCGATCGGTCTCGTCAGTCTTTCCGAAAAAAAGCATCTTCGATTCGTTAGATGAAATCAAATTATACTTATGCAAAAGTGCACAATCTTAAGGATTGATTTTATGGGTTTAAATTAAAACCGTTTATTTTCGGATTGGGTTAGCAATAAGAAAATCCATTATTTATAAGTTTTTATTAAAAATTGTTGCCCAGGAAAGTTTGATTTTAGCACTTATTCGTGACAGAAAATATTATATGATTGTCAAATTCCTTTTTAGCAAAGCAAGCACTGTCGAATTCCATTTTGGGATGACTAAGATCGAGATATCATTTTTAACAAATTTGTATAAGTTTGTGAAAAAATAATTTTCAAAAATGTTCCTACCTGTCAAACGTCTAAAACTTTAGACTTGCCTCATTGACAGAGTTGACATAAAAATATGCATAGACAAAACGGGACTACCAATGAAACAACTGAGAAGAAAAAAGCGAGATCGAGACCGAGACAGAAACAGAGACGAGACTTAATTATACGCGACCAATAAAATAAATAAATTAGGTGGCGCAACAGTCCATGAAGACTCAAGGCCTAGTGACTTACAACTCTAAACCATTCCTGTGTGCGAGTAATGTTGTCAGAGATGGAAGGGACCTACAGTTTATATGCCGAATCCGAACGGCTAATTTGAGAAAGCACTTTTCATGACAAGAATTACTCTTGGAAGATTTGTCAATTCCTCGCAAGAGGCAGTACCCGTGAAAAAAGTTAAGTGGCACAGGCAGGGATTGAGCCCAAGACCCCTTGCATGACAGTCCAACGCACTAACCATCACGCTACGGGTACCTACTATACGCGACCGATACCGAAACGATTTTGAAACGATGGAGACGAGACTTGGAAAAGTTGTTATGACAGATTTGTCATCTATTTAAGCCTTCCGATAAGTTGGAGAAGTTGAACGTTTGTCAAACAAGAATGCTAATGATGTAAAAATCACAAAATATTGTTAATGTCAATTTTGAGAACACTTTGGTGTACTTTTTTTTAAATTGTATCAATTGCGAATTTGTAGTACCTATGGCGAGACGGTTAGAGCGTAGAACTGTCATACCAGACATCTTGCATTTAATCCTTTCCTGTCCCACCTAAAGTTAATTTCATAGGTGCATTCCTCCCCTTAAACAGTTCAACCGTAATACTCGCGCTTCTAGGAATGCTCATCAGTATACCCTCGAGCCCAACTTCGGCCGTACTGTCAAATACAGAGATTCGTTCTTTAGCCGTACTACGCGAATGTGGAATGCCTTACCACACTCTGTCTTTCCTGGTCATTGCAATATTCAGGAATTGAAAACCAATGTGCACCGATATCTCCTTTTAAACCCTCTGCATAATAATGGTAGTAATATCCCCTTGAGTGCGTGCTTATTATAAAAAAAAAAAAAAAATGCCTCTTGCCAGGAATTGACAAATCCTTTTTGACAATTGACAATTGCTTTTTCAAAAATTAGATGATCGGATTTGCATAAGAACTGTAGATCCCCTCCATCTCTGAAACTAATGGCACACAAAAAATGGTTAAAAGTTGTAAATCTCTAGGCCCTAGTTCTCTACAAAATACCTAATTTAATTTTAATTGAAAAACTAGACGTTTAATATCACACTTAAGCAGTATATCTTTTCCTAAGTTTGAATCATATTGGAAGCTTTCTATGATAAAAAGGTGCTTAAGCCGTCACGTTACAACTATAATCAGTAAAATAGTTCATTAAAGTCTATTTACATATATGTCTACCAAATAAATTTCGGCTTCTTTTAAATTTATCGCAATTTGCTTACTCATGGTTTAAAAGGTAAAGGTAGCTATCCACTAGAAGCTATAAACCAGTGAGTTGAGTTCAAAGTTTTTAGTATATTAATAATAATCATACATTTTTAAATACAATCATTTTATTAGAGTTCAGAACATTTTTTCTATCTACACTAATATTATAAAGAAAAAATTTTGTGTTTTTTTATGTGACGAATAAACTCAAAAAGTACTGGACCGATTTTAATAATTCTTTTTTCATTAGAAAGCTACATTATCACTGAGTAACATAGGCTATATTTAGTACTATAGGTATTACTATGGAAATCTTTAGAAATTCCTAATAAAACCAACCGAAGGTGTAAAAAAATTAGCCATAAAATGTATTTCATCGCATACACTGCGAAGAGTATTATTGATTGGACAAAAAATTGTTTTCATTTTTCATGGTGATTCATGGTCGTTTTAATTAGCATATGCTTATAACTTAAATATCTGTACCAATTTATGTCTACCCGTGCGAAGCCGGGACGGGCCGCTAGTATTTAAATAAAAGAAATATATTTAATTACGACTTTCATGAGATTTTTCTTGCAAAGGAACTAAACTAAACCTTCTCTCTGTGGTATCCTTTTTTTTTGATAATATAACCATCACCCTTGAGGTGTTTGACCCTCCTAAAGCAAAACTAAAAAACGAGATTTTTGTTTTTTTTTTAATAACCCCAAAACTTGCACTATTTACAATAAAAATAACACCAACAAATAATTAAATTCAAAACTTTCTCTTCTCTTTTACAGCTCAGCCTCGTGCTCCTTCTCTTGAATAGAGCCAAACCCCGAAAACCATCATCAGTTTTTTTAAGCTACCACGTGATATCCACTTTCTTTAATGCCCCTAAACGAGCCACCATTGTTGTTATTGTTGTTATAGATATATAAAAAGAAATAACACTGCAATTGCCAATTATTATAGCGGCTAACGTATTTTTTTTTTTATTTCGTGTGTCCCTTATTTTGAATTCGCTAAGGGTACAAAACGTAAAAGAGTATAGTATAGATACTTCCTTCCTAGCTGCTACCTACCACCATCAGCCACCACCACTTTGGGGGATAAAAGTGAAATAGAGAAATTTAATATTAAATGCTCCATAAAAAAAGTAATAATAATTCATAAAAAATGCAATTTCATATTTTTTTTGTAACTGTTGTTGTTGTTTTTGTTTATTTTGTTCTTTTTTTATAAATTTTGTGTGTGGTGGAGGAATTCTCATGCGAGGGTGTCATCCAGACCCAGAGAGTTCAGTACCTAAAGATACTTTTTCTTTTTAAATAGCAATTTCTGTTAAATTTTATGAAACAGATGAATATTGACTAAGGACACGGGAAAAACACAAACTTTTCGAAGGATAATGGTAGTGTATCTATATAGGTATATATTCTAGTAATGAGGAAGGAAAATATGTTTATTCGGTAATCGAGATCATCACTCAACCATATTCCATTAAAAATTAACAACAAAGTTGGTTTATTTTGAAAGAAAAATAAAGAAAATAACGTACAACGTCAAAGTCGCGTCGGACCGCATCGCATCAAACCCTCCTGGTCTTGAAGTAAACAAAACTGTTTTGCATAGAGGAAGTTAAAGGTTGGTTGGTTCGTTGGTTGGTTGGATGGTTTATAATGAAAAAAAGTGTCACCCCTGAGAATGAATAAAGTACAAAAAACTGACACCCCACGCTTTGTCTGTATTTTTTTTTATTTACCCTATTTAACACTATTGGATTACATTTCATTCCTTAAAATGCAGTCTTGCATCATCATCAGAATAGACTTTTTTTTTCTCTTGCTAAATAAAGGTGAGTTCCTTATAGAGCTCTCCCACACATAAAGTCACCAGAGTAGACATCATCCAGGGATACAAAAATGGAAACAAAATTACAAAGAGGGTGGCACCTTATACCGCGGATGACTACTCTGTGTGTATAAAGAAATAAAATAAAAATAAAGAAAATTATTATTTCTATTTTGCATGATGACAAAAATTACCACCATTCTTACACCCTCATGAAGACTGCAGAAAGCAGGCGAAATGGTCTATAAGAAGGCCTTAGGTCGCTAAATAATTTTTCAGGATTTTTAAAAAGACGATTTTATCAAGAGAAAGGATACAAAAGCTACTATGCTAAAATTTAAGCTTAACTTAAGTTTTTTTACAGTAATAGAACAAAACTTCAATTAACTTTAATAAAATATATCTACCGCCCTTATTGAACCCAAATCTTTCGCCTGTTTTGTGCCCTTGATATAGCTACGTCCCTGACTGACAAAATGACAACGATAACGATGTTTAATGGAAAATAAAAGTGTCGTCCTGTGCTCTTAGCAGTTCGTATTTTTTTATTTTTTTTTTTTGTTTTTACTTACTATTTGGTCTTATGGGCATTCTCTTGGGAACATAGCATTAACGGTTAAATAAAAGAAAACCCCAATCATAAGGAAGTGAAATAAAAATAAATAAATTCAAAAACAAAACCAGAAAAAATATACTATATACTTTTGCAATTTAGAGAACGAAATGTAATTTCAACTTTTGTTAAGCTAAGTTTTTCTACGCGCCGCACCAAATGATGATGATGATGCGAATGAATGAACTAAATGAGAATTTATTGTTTTTTTTTTTCTTAATGTTGTTATTCTTTTTTATTTTTCTTCATAATTCTATTTATCCTTCGGGATATATCCTTATGAGGTTTTCATCTGTCGTATTATCGTATTAAAGTTTTGCTGTTTATGTTTTTGTTTGTTGGTTTGCGGGAGCAACAGATTAAAGTAATTTAAGTTATTTTGTGTTTTTGTTATTCATATTTTTGGTAATATTTTCTGTTTTAATAATAAACTTTTAGAAAACACTTCAGACTTTGAGGAGGATCTTTTTGGACAGGTCATGATTCTTAATTTAACTGCATTTTAAAAGCGTTTCGAATGGAATATATGTAAATCTAACTGTTCTTACAACAGAACATCAAAAAACTAGAATTTACTTAAGCTACCTAAAAAAGCCATCTAAATTCACAATACCAAATGACCCAGCGAAATGTCAAACTGACAGTTTGTTATTTATTCACAATAGCTAAAACTTAATAAGGAATTCTCAATAAGAACTTTCATTTTAATATTTAAAAAAATGAGTATTTTTGAAATGAAATGGATAGGTGTTTATTTCACTGTAAAGAGGAAAGTGTGTTTAGGAAAATAAAATTAGTCAAATAGTCCCCAAAGCCTACGGTTGCAGCACTATTTCTGTTTCATGACAAACTCAAAAATTTGCTGCTTTATATTTCCTACTTCACTTAACGAATTGCATCTTTAGGGTTTTGAATCGATTATGGAGCATTAGCATAGGCCTTAAATGGTTCCAAATGGTCTAAAGGTGTTAAATCACATGATTTCGGGGGCAATTATTTTCAACTCTCTAAGATATAACACGCCCATGAAACTTTTTTTTTCTTTACTGTTGCAAACTGCGACTGTTAAATATTCACAATTTTTTGAGTGAATGTACAAAATATCAAGTCATTTCTCTATTTTTATTAATATTATAATTTTTACTACTTGTCATACATTTGACGTTAGCAAAAAGACTAGTCACACAGTTTAATATCAAAACAAAAAAGAGGCTGGGATGCGACCCACACTGATAGCTTCCCATCCCGTTTGTCGATTTGTCTTGCTTAAAAGTTTGTCTATATGTATGTATCAATTTTTACCAAATTTGCGTACTATTTTTTGTAGATTTTATTTTTTTATGAAAAAACGGACTGTTGGATTTTTATAAAAAAAAATTAATGAATATCGAAAACAAAATTTTCTGTGAAATAAAATAAGTTTGAAGCCAATATTTGTAATTTTTGAAAAGCTATTTGAGTCAAAAAAAAATTTTTACCAAGTCTTAGTATTGTTTTTTTTTTAGGTTTTTATTTTTTGTAAAAAAAACTGTCAATTCGATTTTTATCAAAATTTTATCGAATGTTGAAAGAAATATTTCTTATAAGATAAAATTAGTTAGAAGCCATTATCTCAAATTTTTGAAAAGATATTTGAGGCGAAAATCAATTTTTACCAACTTTGAGTAATGTTTTTTTTTTGGTTTTTATTTTTTATAAAAAAAACTGTCAATTAGATTTTTCTCAAAATTTTATCAGATGTCAAAAACATTATGCTTCGTTGCACAAAATTGTTTTGGAGATGAAATCATATTTAAGTCGTAAAATTTTCGCGGTGACAATTTTTTTTTTCAGTTTTTTTGATTTATAAAAAAAAACGTTAATTGGATTTTTTTCCAAAAATATACCTCTTTTGTATCACGTTACAATATATAATATAAAATTTAATTCAAGTCTCTAGCGTCATTGGTTCATGAGATATTTAGGGTTAACCAAAATTTTGCTCTTTTTTTTAAACTGCTATGGTAAAAAAAACAAACGACGCAATTTTCTCGAAAATCCTTTCTGCATCTTTCTGCCTTATTATCTGTATAACAAAATTTATTTGAAGTCGATATCTCTTCTGGTTCTTGAGCTATGGACGACGGAAAAAACGTCGCGAACGTACGGACATACGGACGTACGTACAGACATCTTTCTAAAAATCTTTTATTTCGACTCTTGGGACCTGGAAACGTCGAGAAGTTAATATGAGCTTTTATGTATTATTGCCTAAAGACTAAATTAATACGACATTTAGGAGTTGTTCTAGGCTCAAGTTGTTAGTATTTAACGAAAGAGTCAAATAAATGCCGTTGCACCAATTCAAAAACCAAAAATTCAATTTTTTCGACATAAGAACTTTTTACCTAAAGCCAAGGAAATGTCAAAAGATGGCAGATTCAGGAGCGAAAACTTAATGTTTTACAATTGACTAGCTATCAGAAATTTTAATCTTTTTCAAACTAGCAAAATAATTAAATTCTATTGTCTCAAGAAACTTTGCACCTAAACACGTCTTATAGCAGTGACAGATCTTTTAATCTACAATGACAGAAACTGTGGATTCAAAAAATACATTTTGTTATTTCATCTTTAGTAAAATGTTGAAAGTAGTAAAAGTGGCGTGATGATTAGTGTGTAGGACTTTAATGCTAGATGTCTTACGTTTAATCTCTGGTCTGTGCCATTTAATGTTTTTTCACGGATACTGCCAATCCTCCAAGAGTAATTCTTGTCATGTAAAATGATTTCTTAAATTTGACGTTCGGATTCGGCAAAAATTTTAATTTTATTAAAAACAGTGCATCTAAACACGTCTAAGCAGCGACAGTTCAACAAAAAAAGAAAACCAACAAACCTAAATCTGTGGAACTGTGGAAGAATCCGTTTAGTAATTTTAACTTTAGTAAAATGTTAATCAAATTAAGAAGTTAAAATTGTTCAAAATAATCGATCTTTTTTTTTGGCTTTGTAGCTTAATAAAATAGCTTTAACAAATTCTTAATTTGTTATAATTTATCGATATTATCTTTCAGTTGAGAGTTTAAAAGGCTCTTGTGTAAATACATAAAGCTCCTATAGAAAACGTTTTGTGGTTAAGTTTGTTAATCCCCCTGTTAGTCTCATGCTCAAAAGCAGGACAATAACTTCCAGCATGAGAAGTTTTACTACCACCAGATCGGTGAATCGAGATAACCCCCAAGGTGGGGTCCTTTCGCCTCTCTTATGGAACATGGTAGTAAACGACCTACTAACATCATTGGAAGCAGAGGGTTTCAGGATGATTGCCTATGCTGACGACTTTGCAATATCTGTATCTGGGAAACACCCCCAAATTCTCTCGGAACTCCTACAAAATGCCTTGAATAGGCTAACAAAATGGGCTAAGCAATGTGGCTTGGACGTCAATCCACATAAAACAGAACTAGTACTCTTTTCGAGAAGGTACAAAATTCCTCAAATCAGCCCACCCAAGATTAAAGGAATACCATTAAGGTTTTCCGACCAAGCCGAATATTTAGGCCTCATTTTAGACAACAAAACTAAATTGGAAGGCAAATATTGATGAAAGAGTGAAAAAGGCTACTGTAGCGGTTTTTACTTGTTAAAAGGCCATAGGATCAAAATGGGGCTTCTCCCCAAAAATAACCCACTGGCTATACACTTCGGTAATCAGACCGATACTCATTTATGGAGTTGTCGTATGGTGGACCGCACTGGACAAGATGGTAAATCTAAATAAGTTCATCAAAGTCCAGCGGTCAGCAGGTATGTGCATCACAGGAGCACTTCGCTCAACACCAACCGCAGCCCTGGAAGTGCTTTTAAACCTAACACCTCTTGACATCTTCTCCAAAATGGTGGCAGCCAACTCATGTGTGAGGCTTAGAGCCACCTCTCAATGGAACAGTAACAATACTGGACATACTACCATTCTAGACAATTTCAGATCTATCCCAGATCGCTTAGACTATACCACCCCTAAAATGGTATTCGATAAAAGCTTCCATGTGTCCATCCGTTCAAGATCCTCCTGGGAAGAAGAGGGACCCCTGGAAGACAATGCGGTACACTTCTATACAGACGGTTCAAAGACCGATTACGGAGTTGGAAGTGGTATCTATTCGGAACAACTTAATCTCAGTCTATCATACAGACTTCCCAATCAATGTAGTGTATTCCAGGCAGAAATAATGGCGATTAAATAGGCACTATCCTGGCTCAAAGAAAACGTTATATCTTGCAAGGATATACGAATCTTCTCGGACAGCCAAGCCGCTCTTAAATCTCTCGCGTCTGTCTCCACAAACTCTCAAGTAGTCCACGATTGTCGATCATCTCTGAATGAGATGACAGAACAGTTTAATATTCACCTCATTTGGGTGCCGGGCCACAGAGACATTCCGGGAAATTGCAAAGCCGATGAGCTCGCCAAAAACGGAACACTTCTGCCAAATGTTAGACAAAAACATAACATAGGAACACCACTTGCTACATGCAAATATCTTCTCAAACAATATGCTCTAGAAGCAACAAATTCTAGATGGTCACAGAGTACCACCTGCCTAGCAAGGATGCAAATATGGCCAAGCATAGACTTAAAACGGTCAAAAGGCTTGATATCCCTGAGCAGACAAAATATAAGCTCTACAATTGGAGTAATAACAGGACACTGCCTCATAGGAAGACATGCTCTGAGGCTAGGGGTCTACACAAATGACTTCTGTAGAAGCTGCATGGACGAGGAGGAAGAGGAAACAGTCCAACACCTTCTATGTACATGTCCAGCACTCTCCATTAGAAGGAATAACTTTCTCGGTAATCCCTTCTTCGACAATACCAGTGAACTGGCAACGATTGACACAAAATGTCTCTCTAACTTTATTAAAAGTACAAAATGGTTTGTTTAAGTTCATTACTCTCCCATGAGTAACCTCATTAGTGGTATCACAATGGACCCTTGAGGTCTAAGTGAGTCAATGACATCTGGACAGCCACTCCAACCTAACCTAACCTAACCTTGTTAATCCCTCAAAGAAGGTTACTTCTGTAGATTTGAAACAAAATACAGAGTCTTAGTCTTAGTTCGGAAGAAAAATGTATTCCTACATTCTAATACCCTTAAAGACTATATAAGTTCCATTCTTAATAAACGTAACTATCTAAAAACTTAAGTTGAAAATGTAGGTGCCGATTAGGATATTAGAATCTATTGGCCTTACGGCTAATGTACGCAATTGAAGCTCTACAAGTGGTTAACTTTTTTAATACTTACTCGTAATGTTGTATGTATTCTCTCAACAAATTAAATTAAGGGCTTAAAGCCCCATGCAGTCTTTTGGTCTCTTAACACCAATTAAGTATATTCATTCTACTTACAAATTTTAATTTCTTTTATAAATTGCTTAGCCGACGGCAAAAACCATATATGTAACAATTAGGTAACTTCCTATGTGAATTTTTATATTTTCTAACTTATTTATCATTGTTCTACCGACACATTTGACTTCAGTTAACTCATCCAGAGCTTCACTCCAATAAATCAAGTCTATTTTTACCCAAAAAAACACTTTATCTTAACTTTAGATACCAATGTGCCTAATTCAACCTACTCAAACCATTTCTCAATGCAACACTTTTTCATCTTTTTTTTTTTATTTTTGAGAAACACAAAAAATCTACAACCCAATAAATATATCATTTTCTTTTTATTTCCAAAAAATATTATGTCAAATATCATAGCAACATATTAATCTATCTCTAGATACCGCCATAGTATACCTAAGCTACGTCCTATAGCAATAATAGCAGCAAAGTTTGTATTTGTCTTTTATAAAATCTGTCTACTCCGCCCTCAAAAAATAAAAATATCAATGAGACAACAACAACAACAACAACAACAACATCAAAAATATAATAATAAAATCATAACAAAGATGAATAACGCCGCACCGTCGCTGCTGCCGCTGCCGCTGCCGCCGCCACACCGTTTATTTATTTTTCATTTTATTATTTTTTTACGATTTGAAGATTGAAGAAGGTGTTGTCGTTGTTTCAAAGTGAAAATAAAAATATAATAAATTCTATCAAAAAGTAAAATTCTCACATAAATCTTCATAACATCTAGTGCTGCCAATATGTCTACAAGTGACTGATACGAGAACTAAATCACTAAAATTTGTTCCCCTCTTTTTGTATTCGTGTTGATGTTGATGTTGATTCTATACCACACCACAGCCTGGGGTATTATTCTTTTTCTTATAAAACACACAACACACACTCTCAAACACAATGCCAAAGATATAAATATTACCCCATGCCCATTGCCCATACACTTACTTCAGATAGCTTCCCCTAAGAGTCTTTTCTCAACTTGATGGCTTGAAGTAAAAGCTGACGTCTGAAGAGCTGAATACACACTACACTATATTACTTGAATGTGTGTGTGTGTTTTTGTATCTTTTTACGTGATTCTCTCTCTCTAAGCAAAAATATACTTTTTCTTGTTGTTTTGCAAAATGTATGAAATGAAAAGACGAATGAAAATTGCTTTAGAGGTTGAAGTTGTTTTTTTTTTTTTGCAAAGAAATAGAAAAGAAAATTGCATTTTTCTTCATCATTTTCATGCCAAGCAAAACTATTTCTCTCCACGCAAATAAAATAAAATAAAAATAATAAAAAGAAAAAGAAGAAGAAAAGCAAAGAAAAAAGTATCTCTAATAATGGAATTGCACTTTGTGGCCAAACAGCATTCTGTCTTTTTCTTTCTTCCTTCTCGTTTTGCTCTACAATTTCATCGCACTTTAAAATTTTTCTTACGTTGAGCTTCGAGCGCAAAAAGAAAAACTTAAAAAAACTAAAGAAAATTGCAAATGGATAGATACGGTTATACGAGACGACCGCGACGAGACGAAAAATGAGGTAGGTACCTAATACACCTATACCTACCTACCTCCCTACTTATATGGCATAGGTATAAAGTATAGTGTGTGAAATGATGAAGCAAAAATAATAAAAAATAAAAATTAATTCAAAAGAGAAATAAATAAATAAATGAAAATGAGATAACATACAACAACCGTTCCATCAGACATAGGTGGGCAATGGGCATAGCATAGCATAGATACGACGTAGCCTAGCCACCACCTCATAGATACGCGAATTAAAAATAAAAACAACAGAGAAAAACTTGTGCGAAGCAGTACAAAGTGCAGATAGGTAGGTAGGTATAGGAATGGGTGGGGAGGAGTTGTATCTACCTACCTACCTACCTTCCTATCTGTTTTCATGTTTAGTTTTTTCTTCTTCTTATTTTGTTTTATTATTTTTATATAGGTATAGAGAGAAGTATTAACAAGAGAGGTGGGCTTAATTTAAGACCCAACCTGCCATTTTGATATTTTGTAATGAGTGTTGTTGCGGAATGAATGGCACAAAATGAAGGGGGATATACAGTTAGGCAGGCAGGCACACCACACACCATACACAATACACAATACACCATAATGAATATAGATATTAATACTATTCCAACCAACCTAACTAACCTACATAGGTACATACATAGGTATAGATACTTAAGATAGGTATAGAAGATTGAATTGCATGAAGTGAACATATTCACAAATAGATGGCGGGAGGTTAATTGGTATAGTTTTTGGTGTTTAAACAGATTAAATCGTGTATTTTAGAGCGCGAGAAAATTGTTTTTCAGCTTCAAGAAATATCTTTTGTTTGTTTTTAAATTCCTCACTATAAGTATTAGATAGGTAAGAATTTTATCTTGAAAGAATAATGTAGGTATTTATGGGGAAGATGTTTTTAAGGTGAAAAGAAACTCAAGGAGGGCTTGGAAAATTTAGTGAAAACAACCTTAATTTAGTTAAACAATAAGAAAATATATTTCCATCTAGTAAACGATTTGATAAAATACTTCTAATATATATAAAATTCTCCTGTCACAGTATTAGTTGCCATACTCCTCCGAAACGGCTTAACCAATTTCAATGAAATTTTACATAGATATACATTCGGTAGATCTGAGAATAGATTTTTATCTATTTTTTATGTTCCTAAGTACCTACTATGGTTTAATTGCATCAACATCGTACACGGTGCAACGATCTTACGATAGTATTCAGTGACGCTATGTAGGTACAATGAAGCATTGATTGCTATTGAGGATCTTTGCGTTATCATTGCCAACTTACCACTTAGACATTTCGGTATGCATTCACCAAATCGAAATGCATCTGATTTAGTAGACACTGAATTGAATCGTGAACTACCTACAATACAATACTGTAGAAATCACAGCGATTGTTGCTCGCAATGTCCCACTAATGAATGAAGAACAATGAAACACTTATGATCAGACCACATCATGCTCGCAGTTTCGGCAGAACAATCTGGATTCTTTTTTTTTTTGGATGCACTAGGTGGAACTGGCAAAACATTGCATCTTCTGGCATTGCGACAACTTTATTGGATGGTGGCAGAACAGCTCATTCAGTATTTAAACTGCCACTAAATATTGAAATTAACCCAGACGCGGTGTGCAATTTAAAGAAACAATCATCCATGGCGACATTGCTGAAACAGTGTAAAATTATCATCTGGGATGAATGCACTATGGCACACAAACATTCGCTTGAGGCATTGAATAGGACATTGAAAGATATAAAAAACAGCGACAGACTATTTGGCGCCACTTAAGTCAGTTAAGTGTTGTTTTGCTCTTTTAGTGTCGTTGACCCTACAATCTGTAAAGGGATTCATTTGAAGGGTATCCAAAACAAAACCCGGGAATTAAATACAAAACATATTTTTTTTTTTTTTTGAAGCTTTAGGCTTCGAATATTTTCTTAAGAAAACTAGAGTTAATTTAAGAGACTACAATAATTATAACAGACCAAAAACCTTAACATATTAATTCACTTATTAAGCTTGAAGTTGCATGGTTTAAAAAAAAAAAAAAACAAGTTCTGAGTTGGGCGCCACTTAAGCTTAAAGTATTTTGTCTTCGTTTTTCAAATAGGTTATTTTGCTGTTGGTATCGTCATTGAACCCTTTACCTCTGAATTAAAAATTAATATAACTTTAAAGTGAAAAAGTCTCTTAGGGATAGTTTTAGGGTATCGAAAACATCCCGTTACAAAGAATAAAAAATATATGTAACTTTATTTTTGGTTGTTAAATCTCTTAATACATACTATGAAATTTTCGCCAAATTCTTAGTCCAAATTTAGTCGTATTTGAAATTAGTTTTACTTTAAAAAAAAACAATCATCATTGTTCGAAGTTATATGTCTATGTTTCCTTTCTCAAAATACATGTGATACCTTAAACAAACCAATCACTCTATAAAGTTATTGCTATAAGTCTTAATATTATGTATACAATATTTGTATTGCCATTAAACATTTTTAACCACGATAAGTACAAAATTGCATGGTTTTTCAATTTATAAGGTCCTGCGTTGGGCGCCATTTAAGCTTAAAATGTTTTTTCGTCATTTTTTTATACAGATTACTTTGTTCTGGTAGAGACATTATATCGCTGAATATGTGAATATGTGATTAATAAATAAGTACAATCCACTGTGAAATAATCAACAACTAAGGGCATCCAAAACTTTCCGTGAGAATTGAAAACACAACATAAATTCCTTTATTTATAATTTGTGTTGTACTAAAGTAAAGCAAAGTGTCAAATACTCAGTCTGTATTCAGCCTTATATGAAATTAATATTACTCAAAAACAAACAAAAAATTTATCAAAGTTCTCTGTTCTATGTTACCTCCTCAAAAACAAATCTGATGCTTTAAACAAATACAGTCACTATCTGAAGTGATTGAAATAGTTCCTAGAATTATATATAAAATATTAAGTAAAAAATAAATTGGGTGGCGCAACAGTCCGTTGAGAACCAGAGCCTAGTGACTTACAACTCTCAACCATTCCTCTGTGTGAGTACTGTTGTCAGAGATGGAGGGGACCTACAGTTTTAAGCGGAATCCGAACGGCTTAATTGAGAAATCACTTTTCATGATAAGAATTACATTTGGAGAATTTGTCAATTCCTCGCAAGAGGGAGTACCTACCCGTGAAAAAACTTTAGATGGCATAGGCAATGATCGAACCCAAGACCTCTGGCACGACATCCCAACGCGCTAACCATCATTCCACAAGTACTACATACATATATAAATTATTAGTATTGCGTTTAAATATTTCCAATCACTATAAGTACAAAATTGTAGTGATTTTTCAATTTTATACGGTCCTGAGTTGGGCGCCATTTAAGCTTAAAATGATTTTTCTTAATTTTTCAAAAAGATTATTGTTTTCTGGTAGCGACATTATATTACTGAATCTGTGATTCATAAATGAGTACAATCCAGAATAGGTTTTTTAAAAAGCATCCAAAACTTTTCATGAGAACGAAACACAAAACATAAATTCTTAGGTTGATAATTATTCGTGTTGCACTAAAATACAGTTGAGTGTCAAATACTCAATCTAAATTCAGGTTTATTTAAAATTAATTTTACTCAAAAAAAAAAAAATTATCGAAGTTCTCAGTTCTATATTCCCTCCCTCAAAACAAATCTGATGCCTTAAATAAATACAATCACTCTTTCTGCAGCCGGTTGCATAAAGTAGATAGGTACTAGAATTATATATAGAAAGAATATTTTTATCGCCTCGGTGGAGGGTGATAAATCATTTCAAATGTCACTTTTCCGAAACAATTTTATCTAGTTGAGTTTTTTTTTAAATTTTTTTTTTTCATTTATGTTGTCGCGCCGTCGACAACGACGGTCGATTTTGTTGTCATTTTTCTGGCATAGATAGATACTTTTAGATGTAGAGTGATATAATTTTTTTTTAAATACATATAGAACTAAGGCCACTTCATATTGGACATAGGCACCTCCCCTTCTTAATTTGTATACCCATACTTATAGGATATATTTTTTACTGTCTCTTATTTTAGATTTAGTTTCTAAGATCTAAAAAATGCATTTATTTACTTACTTCAGTAATATTCTTGAGACCTAGTTTTCTGTATTTGATATTAGGTAGACACAATATGCAATATACATATGAAACTTAAACTCATAAAGAATATAAAATAAATTTATTGCCCAGAAAGCATCGCATCTATCAACTTATGCATATAAATAAAAACAGACTGCTTTAGTAGCTGTTGTCTGTTCTCCTTGTCGTCGCCAGCGCCAGTGTAGCTATTATCAAAGACATTGAATCTGATGGACTTCAGATGTCATATTAGAATCAAATTTTGTTCATTTTTGCAAACGTTTATTCTTAGCGCCATTTGTCATTGAAATGTTTGATATGTTCATTCTAAATTACGGAAGATTTTACTCTTTAATTTGTGATAAAGTATAACATTTTGTCGACTTGATAATAAGGAAGGTATTTTAAGGCTTATTATGGGTAATAGTATAACAGGTGTATTTTGAGAGATTGTATTGCTGTCATTTGTCGTCACCTTTGAAAATCTTAAAAATCAATCGCTTTGAAATTCATGAGTTGAGACATTTTTAAAACGTGACTATTCACTCTAAGTTCTATTCGCTTCATATAAAAACGTATATTTTAGAAGTCAAAAACGAATTCCATGACCTGACTATTATAGAAAGTGTATTCCCAATTTCATCGTACAGCAAAATTCTTTCCATTAAAATCCCCATGGTACCTATCTTATGTCCTCCAATTTAAAAATGTCTATATGTAGGTACACTTTGTATGAAGGTAGGTATAAATCTTTTCTACTTTTCAACATCAACGCTTTTTACACAACATCAAGTAAAAAAAACAACAACAACAAAAACAAAATAAAGTAAAAAAATAAAAAGAATTACAAAATCCACAAACAAGAGTGTGCTGTTACTGCTACTGCTACTGCTGCTGCAAGCTTTTCTGATAAATGCATCTAGATACACCTTTAAATTGGAAAACCAACCCCTAAACAACCCCTCTATGATGGTTGTGTATAGTATTAAAAAAGTACGTGAATATACACACCTTATACCCAGAACAACCAACAATAACGTAACTCGTCTGCGTTGTCATGACATCGTTAGCGCCCGCTGTTAGCCTGACGTATGTGCAAGTTTAAGTTCGTGTTTGAAAATAAAACATGATACCCTTTCTCACTGTGATGGCTATACATACTCCTTCCTATATCCTTATACCATACAAAAAAAAAACAACAACAACAACTTCCAACCTTTATCCCAATGTATAGTATATCCTCTTTGTTGGCTCAGCTAAAAGCAACAATTCCGCTGCATTTGCACCAAAAACTTAAGAGGAAGTGCAATGACAACGAAAAAAAAGGATATACCTACATATATAAAAGGGAGGCGAAATAAAAGTTGAAATGAAAAACCCCCCTTTATCCCCATCTGCCCAGAGCTTGATAGGGTTTTTTTTTTTTTGTATATTACATTAGGGTTTTCGCCATTATTCCATAACCCCGAAAAGCTTTTCCATTTCATTTTTAAACCAATCCCATTTTTGTTCCGTGTTGTTACTTGTGCTATAGCAGTGTATGGCAGCAGAGCATGAGGATGCACTGTACAACCAACAACAACAACAACAACAAAAAAAAGTAAAAGACTAAAACATTGCAAAAATCCATGACAGTGCAGACGAACTTGGAAAGGGAAATAATACTTTTTTTTATTTTTTTTTCGTATAAACCACCCTTCTGATGATGCAGCCGCATATGTGCAATCCCTTTTATGTAGGGCTTCCCTTAGTTTTAATTTTACTATGAAATGAATGCGAAGAAAATTGGCGAAATGCTTCTGGCGAAATTCGCATTTCTGCATCATTCCGACGGACATATAGCGGTAGGAAGACTTATGTATATTGAAAGATCTATAGGTTTTAAATTTATATTTTTGTAAAACGTGTGCGATGGGTGTTAAAAGGGCAAGTTATATGAATTGGAAATATAGAAAAAAAGAAACAGATTAACTAATTTTTAATGGACAACAAAAGGAAAAATAAGGGCTGAATATAGAATATATCAAATTAGTTTCATATCATTCATTAAAATACTGGAAAAGTGAAGAATTGTATGGTTTCTTGAATATTTACAATCCTCAGTTGGGCGCCATTTAAACTAAAAGTGATTTTTTTCTTGTTTTTATTGTTAGAAAATGTCAGAATACATTAAATTGCAACAAATTTGGTTAAATTATTCAACTTGAGTAGTCTCTGATGTAAAGAAATAACCTTTTAAGTTGACAGATTCATTGTTAAAATATGAATTGAATTTAATAGAACATAGAGCACTTGTCTATGCCCTGTCTGTTAAAAACCTACTCTAAAATCTTATATTCTTTATTACTTATGTATGGAAAATTTCAAATTTCTTAAGTCCTGAGTTGGGCGCCAGTTAAGGTGGATTTATATTTAACCATCAACGAGCCAATTCTTACGACCACAGCTGTACTCTTAATTTATTTTTAAATTAAAATTAAGGTGAAATTTTCTGATCAATGAGATATTAATAAAGTATTTTCCTTTGTTGTTTTTTTGAATAAAATAAATATGGTGGAAAAATATTGATTTCCATTTTACATTATTACTTTCTGGTGTGATTTTGGTTTTCGATAACTTAATAGGAATAAATATACTTTCCTTTTTTGAAAATTCAATTTTTGAAATATGAGAATTGATTCAAAATTCGTCATAAATAACATGACAATAATTTGAACTGTAAACAGTTGAAATAAATCAGGACAAAACAGTTTTCTGCACGAAAAACTAAATAAATGCGATGTTTTCTATGTTTTTCTTGTCAGAAGATTAGATGCGAGAAATCATACAAGTCTCTTACAGTTTTAATATGCGAAATTTCGAATTTTAAGATTAATTGTGACAATTTCAATTTATCAGTGCAATGTTTTTTTGTGATATAACAAAGTTTGTAAATAAGAATCAAGATGGACTTGTTTTGATATTTTGTGGTTAAATATTGTCTATGTTTTAGATTTATCGCGAAATTTGTAAAAATAGTTAATTTAAATTTTATAAACCAGTTTTAATCAAACTGGTTTTAAATTGATTTGATGATGTACTATTTAAAAATAAAACATAGAATTCAACCTAATTTATAAAGTTTAAAATTTATTCAAACTGTGTGGTTAATAAAAAATAAAACTAGACAACCTGTTTTCTCTTTTTTTTTTTCTTTTTTTCTTCTGTTCAAATATGGAACCCACTTTAATTTTGAGCTCATTTGTCATTAAAATAATTCCAAAACAAATTTTCGTGGTCGCACAAGACCGCAAACACCGTGAATCTTGATCAAATTTGTCAAACGAAAAAAAAAAAAACAACACTATTTCATTCATCAATAAATTATTTTATTTATTCATTTATGTATGCCACCAAAATAAAATGAAAAACCGTTCGAATTCACAAACAATTCCCATAACTCTCCACTCACTTATACTTATAAGTAATAACTTCATATGGGTACCTATACACATGAACATAGATTGGTCATAAGTATAAGTGGGTATAAAAAAGGACATTGTCCAATTTTGCATGTAAATTAGCTTAAGTATATGAATATAAGACATCATAAAAAGACTGAGTTCAAGTAACTTCTTCATCCAAATTGGAAAAGCGATTTATATTTATTTTTTTTTAAAACTTCTTAAACCTCAAAAAACAAATTTCGACAACACAAAAGAAAATTTCTTAAAATTATGACAAAATTTAACTTTAAGAAGGTGTATAAAGTCATACTTAAGCTAATACTTGACTTGTGGTGTTTCGATGCGACCGAGTAACGTGTCACATAACCAGCAGACTCACTTATAATTCCTTCGGGATGCTTAAGTTTATTGTCGCCATCAAAAGTGATCAGTAATCCGCCACCACCTACGCTCCACCGAGTACTATACTCGGCTGTCATTTGCTTATATGTTTATATTAGTCACAGAAGAGAGTGAATTAAAAGCCTAAGCTCTGAATCTTCGTCTGGCTTTGGATGGAAAGATCGTGGACATGGACATTATTGGGACGAGACATCTTACAAACCTACAAATATGGTGGACAAACAGCACCAAAAAAAAAAAGAATCACAAACGCAAACGCAATAACACCGAAAACGTACAAACTCGCGTATAATATAGGTGTGTGGGAACAGGATACGGATACACTGCTGCGTTAGCGTTTCTTTGGCCTTATAGCATATACGCACATTGACCATCATGTAATACTGACCGATGATGGGTCTCTCTGCATCACATTTGCGATATGGTGTCATTCTCTACAGAAGATCCATTATCTTACAGTGGATCTATTGTGGGATTTTTTTTGGATTAAAAACGATTTTAAAAGAAACCAAATTGAAACAAGGCTTCAAGGCTTCAAGGCTTGCGATTGTATTTCCTAATTTTTGGTTTTTTGCAAGAAAATAATTAAGATTAAATAAATTATAAGTGCAAGGATATTTAAGGCCAGTTCTGCCAATTACGATTAAGTTGGACGTACTTTTAAGTATAGAGATTAATTCTTAAGCCGCACATGAGGAATGTTGAATAAAATTTCGATTACAAATTGTATAACTAACCGCATCCCCCTTTCAAACAATTCAGTTGTAAAACTTCCACTTGCAGAAATGCAAACAGTTTACCATTAAGTTGGACGTATTTTAAAGTATAGAGATTCATTCTTAAGCCACACTTGAAGAATGTGGAATAAAATTTCGAATACAAAATTGTCTATCCATGTAAGTTCATGTTGTCTACTGTTTTTTTATGGACTTTTCTTTGTTAAGCTTCTTCTGACTGAGGTGTTCTTTTATTTTTTGAAATATCAGAATTGTCACTTTACCATATACCAGACAGACTCTTGGCCCCATTCGTATGTGTGATGGAGGAGACTGTGATGGTTTTCTTTAAGTTGCGATTGGGGGAATAAAATACAAAATTTTTGCATTTTATTCGATGTTCCAGTGTTGTTGATGTGTCCAAGAGATTGCCGATCAACATGTTGCCAAAGCAAGGTTTCAATTCCAGTTTCAGTTACACTGCTGCTTTGCACAAGACACAACACAAAAGACAACAGACCCAACTGTGCTGCCCTGCGCCACCGCCAGCCTGCCACGTTCAATGATCTCTGCA
Source organism: Eupeodes latifasciatus (assembly GCA_920104205.1). NCBI lineage: Eukaryota > Metazoa > Arthropoda > Insecta > Diptera > Syrphidae > Eupeodes > Eupeodes latifasciatus. The sequence continues at coordinate 384,429,553 of OV049924.1, read as the reverse complement.
ATACGATATGTCACCACATGTGACACATTGTCTTTTGTGGCAAGGTGTGGATCTTGCTTGAAAAATTAAAAAAAAAAAAAAGTTTATACTTGGCCGTCCGTCCGTCCGAATCGCTGCGGGTCTTTCAATCAAGATTACCCATGCCCTCTCTCTCAATCGCTTCCTCTCTCTTCTTTACATGAGAGTGTTTATCGTTTGTCTAACTGATGATATGAAGAACGACGAAACGAAAAGAGGTCACTATAGATGTCAGGTTTTTGTTGATTAATTTGCCCGAATTACAACGCTCACGAGCATTATTTTATTTTTTGACAACATAAGGACCACCGTTCGTTGCTGCTTACTCAATTAGCACGTGTCATTGTAAGGTCAGAAATCATAAGGCTATAGCAAGCAGGAGGGGAGTGGGATTTCCTCTCTGAACCTCGGTTCGTTTCGATTTCTATTGTTATATCGGAATACAGGGTGTTATGGAAATCGTAAATATCGCATTGTACCACCGTACTTTTCTATAAACGGGGTATTATTTTCGACGCATTCAACTGTGCACCTCCACCTTCGTCGTTTGTAGTCGTCGTCGTCGCCTTCGTCGCCACCACCACCGACGCCACTGCCACTTCTAACCATTGTGTGTGAACGCGCCAGGCTATAGCACTATTGTCCATATCAGGTTCGGGTATATTCGGTTTGGAAAATACCGTCCGTCGTCTCACTTTCACCGTCCGCAGTATTCAACGTTGTCATTGTCGGCGGAAATTTGAATTTGTTTGCCGTTTTGTTGGGCGCGTACGTTATGGCGAAATCAATGATGCGGGAATCGCCACCATATAACCGATGCCTACATACCTACATTTTTATATCAACATATATACTCTCCAACGGTTTCAAATTCGGATTCGGTGAGTGGTTTGTTATGGAAAGTCAGTCAGCAAAAATGGAGACGTCCAAAATGCACCACTGCTGCTGATGATGGTATATACCATAAACGACGCGCAACATACAGGGTATACCCACATACATATGTACATATATGAGCTCAATAAATGAATGACATGACATGACGGTTGAGTGAGCGAGGGCAGCCAATTTAAAATCACACTTTATTTGTTTTGCATTGTTATGTTGGTATAATGTTTTATTTGTCTCTTTTTTAAGATATTTTTGTATAGATTCACGTGAAAATTGGGCTTTTTTATTAGTTTTTGATTGGTGAAATGGACGGCTCGGACGGTGGGAGGCGGAGGGTCTTTATGGACAATCAGGCGTCTCTAACTATCAATCGCTTTTGTTTTGTCTGGAGTTTCGCTAAGGTGATTTTGAATGGATATTAGGTGCGATATTTTTATAGTAGATATAGACAATAAAATAAAATTCTAAATATTGGGTTAGAAAGCTTTATTAGAGTGATAAATAGAATAGAAGTGTTTGGGGGAACAATAAAACTAACATCAAAAGTGTCAACAAATTAGAACCATGACAAAGAATGTAGCCAGGTTTTGAATCCCACAATCATTGACGGAGCTGGATAAAAGACCTTTTTCAATCAATATCATTTTTACATTTTCTATGTTTTTTGAAGGCTTTGGTTACTTAAACAAAATAACAATAAAATAAGTAAACAAAACATGCCCACACTCTAAAGTTAGTTAGTTCACATAATTGTGAAATTCTATGTTTTCTATGTTTTTTTTTTCGTTACGAAATATACATAGATATCTCAAATTGAAACAATTTTAACAAAAAAATCAATTGGAAAATAAAACAAGCTGATTCATAACCGTGCAATGTTTTCTATGTTTTTTTGATTTTCTGCTATTTTCTCTCGAATCTCAACAAATAAGACCGAAGATATCGAGGAAATTTAAAGCTTTCAAAGGAAGCTAAATCGGCAAATCAAACTTATGTTGGTTTTAGGCATAAAACGGGCTAAAAAGATTAAGAGCACATCGCGTCCGTCGTCGTACCTTAAAAGCCTTAGAAAGTAATAATATGTTGTTTGCAGCTTCCACACGTTTTTAACCCAATTTTAAAACTTAAATGGAATTTGTTATAATTTTAAGGAAGTTTTATATGATTTTATATTACATTTTTTTATATAATTTATAGCTAACCAATGACCCCTGTCATTTTGAAATCAAAGATCCTGCATACCCAAAATATATAAGTTAAAGGCACTAGCAACAACAACAACAACAACAATAATCTCCCTTATGCATGCGGCGAATTAAAAATATCGACCGACCACACATTATTTTTGTTTTCCCTCTCTTCTCTTTGGCATATATTGTATGTTGGTATCCATTATCCTTTTGCACTCTTCTTAACTCCTTTCCGTTCTGCTTTTATTTTTTTGTTCGTATTTTTTTGGGCACTCGTCCGTTTGACGGTCACGTGACCCTCATAAATCACAGAATTAATGTTACGTGAAATGGTGTGTGCGAGAGCGTAGTATGTTTAACTATACCTACCAATATACCTTCATATGTTCTATAGATTTAAAGGTAGGAATAAAACAACAAAATAACGGTATGTATGCATTTTCGCGATATGTCAATCTATACTTCTTCATATACACATGTATCTAAGTCTAAGTCTATTTCCGACTAAAATCAATGCAATTTAAAATGTCCTGTGATATTGAGTGCTGAAAATAAGTTCGATGAAAGCAATTGGGAATTTCGACACTATACACCACAGGAGAACCCTTTCTACATCGTCTACATTAAAAAAAGGTGCGGGTATAAGAGTAATGGTCAGCATATAATCTATACCTCAACTGTTAATCTTAAAAGATGCTATAAAAATCTATAAAATAAAACATTTCAACAATATGTTTCTATATATTATAAAGAAAAGAAAAACAAGGACCAAGCATATTGTGTCCTTTAAAAATACATTTTATAATAATAGGTCGTTAACCTTGACTTATTGTGGAAAGCATCCAAAAATAAAAAAAATAAGCACTTAAAAGAAAACAGCAAGTCACTATCCAAAGTCAATGTCGTTGCCATCATCATCATCATAATATCGTAACATCTATATATAAACAGAGGACCTTCTCTCAGGAAAACATACTGTACACACTTTTAACAACCAAAGAGGCCTTGAGAAATTTTATTTAAAGTGTCAAAGGAAAGTACCTATCTACCAAAAACCAAACAAAAAAAAGTGTTTATTGTTTTTAATAAAAATAACAGTTATTGCTTTCCGCATTTCATTTACTGTTTCTATATACAAGTCCTCATCGTCATCGTTGCCGTTTGTCTTGTTATCCTTTTGTACAAAGGATAGAGTAAATTTTCAACTATAGACACCGCAACTATAAAATCTGTGAGTTGGGTTGTTTCAAAAATCACCCTTTTTGCTTTTGGTGTCACGTGATGGTTTCTTATATTGTTGTTCCGGAACCGGCTGTTGACCCGAATTCAAACAATTCAGGACTAAAAAGATTCCATTACATATACATATATTATGTCTACAAACTCATACACCATCATCAGATCAGATATAGAAAGTTATAAAGCTTATTTTCATAGGCTATAAATATCGTAAAGTAAATCGTTTTAATACTTACATAAATACACATATTGGTATAGATAAGTTCATATCGTAAAAATGTTGTTGGCCTACAAGCAGTTAAAATACTAATACTATGACATATTTTTGCTATGCGCACCCACACTGATGTGTGCCTACATCTATGTGAAATAAGGAGACAAAGAAAAATAACATAAACCTCTCTATACAGCAGACATAGGGATCTATATTAAAAAAAAAAAAAAAGATATGTTTAGTAATTGTTTCCTTATTCGACTCTCCTCATTTCTGTGTTGAAAAATATGCTTGGTGTTGGTGTAAAAAGCACCATTTTATCGTTTATTTAATCGATTTGCATGTATTTAAGCTTTTGAGAAGGTTTGTTTTCCAATTATTCTTAGAGAAATAAATTAAGCAGGCAGTTAATGAGAGTTTTATTGAAAAAAAAAAACGAATAATTTGGTTTTTTAAAGGTTTTCTGAAAAAACAATTACTTCAAAAATATTTATTAATTGAAAGGACCTGTTGCTTTACTCATGTATCATTGTTGTAAAAAGATAAATTTTATGAGCGCATGAACATTAAAAAAAGTTCCACCATTTTGAATTTGCAAATAAATGAAGGTCAACCTACGAAGAGGCTGACTTTTACTGTGGAGTTTTACCTTTGATAATAGAGTCAGACTTAAAATTTGGTTTAAAGCGATAAGGATTAAGATTTAAGTGTGAAATTAGTTTTAAAGGTTTCAAAAAAGATGATATGCAAACTTATTTTGTTTTATTATTTAAGCGTACTAAAAGGGTTTAATCACAGTGCGAGCGGTAGGTTAGGTTAGGTTAGGTAATAAGGGGTGTGCACAGCATGAAGCTGTTGCGTACACGGGGGCCTACTGGGGTCCATTGTGATCCCCTGTAAAAGTAAAAATTTTAGCATCGATGTTCCTCAATTTGCCGATTAGCGTAGACTGGCTCGTTAACGAACCAGCCTGTGCTATCTATAAATTTCCTCATGTTTTCCGTTGAGACCTGTGCTAGATCATCCAGTTCTCCAACAAACCTGTTTCCGAAATGACGGAGTCGGCTGGTTTGGAGGTTCGGACAGTCACAGAGCAGGTATTTAATGGTTTCTGTTTCCTCCTCATCCTGACAGCTCCTACAAAAATCGGGTGCAAGTGCGCCTATCCTGTTAGCCATTGTGCCAGTGGCGCAATGACCTACACCTATCAAGATTTGAATGTTCTTTTTACTCAGCGATAGAATGTACCGAGTTTCCTTTTCATTTATGTTAGGCCATAAACTTCTGGAGATTACGCAATCGTCCCTGGATTTCCAGGAGTTATTGATTTTCTCTTTTAGTTTAAGGTCTATCTTCCTCTTGAGTACCCCAATCGGGACGAGTGGTCCTCTAACTGAATGGTCGCTACTACTTGTGTCTCATTCTGACCCTTTCCTGGCTAGTTCATCTACTATATCATTCCCTTCTATATTGCTATGTCCAGGAACCCAGCAGAGCTTTACCTGGTTAGTGTGGCAGATTTTATTTAATTCCTTCCTACAGTTTAAAACTGCTTTTGATCTTATGGTCTCACTTGCTAAGGCTTTGATAGCAGCCTGGCTGTCCACGAAAAAAGTAATCTCCGAAGAGCTTTGATTTTCTTGATGTGCCAGTTCAGCTGCTTTTCTAATGGCAAAGATCTCGGCCTGAAAGACACTACAGTCAGCTGGGAGTTTATATGACGCTCTGATGTTGAGAGGTTGGCAAAACACTCCAGCACCTGTTCCTGATTCCATTTTTAAACCGTCAGTGTATAAAGGGATACCCTATTTACTTATAAGTGAATTAGGATCCCAACCCTGTCTTTCTGGTATGAAAATAGAAAATTTCCTATCGAAATCTAGTAAAGGGGAGATGTAATCGGTGGACTCCCTCAGTCCTGGAATCGTGTCATATCTTTGTAAGATTGACCTGTGTCCATAAGTGCTGTGTCTCCAATAACTCAGTTCTCTTAAACGAATTGCAGTTTTGGCTGCCGTGCACCTTATGAACTCATCCAGAGCCGGGAGGTCCAAGATCATTTCCAACCCAGCTTGTGGTGTGGATCTTAGAGCCCCTGTAATTCCTATACAGGCTAGCCTCTGTACCTTATTCAGGTTCTTGAGATAGCTTGATTTTTCCACCGCCTTCCACCATACAATAGAGCCATAGGTAAGAATGGGTCTGACAATCGCTGTGTACATCCATTGGATGACTTGCGGTCGCATACCCCAACGTACACCGAAGGTCTTTTTGCATGTGTAGAATGCACATAGTGCTTTTTTCATTCTCTCCTCAGTATTACGCTTCCATGTAAGCTTGGAGTCAAGGATTACTCCTAGAAATTTAGCTTTCTTAGAAAGTTTTAGAGGAACACCATTTAGTTTGGGAGGGTTGAAGCCCTCCAGTTTCCGTTTCTTCGTGAACAAAACTACCTCTGTCTTGGTGGGGTTAACCCCGAGACCGTTCTTAGTTGTCCAAGAAAATAAGTAAATACCAAAACCACTATGTCATCTGCATATGCTACGATTTTAATGCCTTGATCTTTGAACTTTGTGAGAAATTTGTTGACTGCGAGGATCCAGAGCAGGGGTGAGATGACTCCTCCCTGTGGTGTGCCTCTAGTAACTGTTTTCTCGATAGTGCTAACTCCTAATTGAGAGTTGATAATTCTGCCATTTAACATGGTGAAGATCCAGTGCGAGCGGTAAAGCAATCCATATTCTTGATGTGCGGCTGAAAAATGAATATCTAAACTTGACAATGTTTCTTAAATTGAGATCAATGGCTTACTGTTGAGCAATTCTGGAAGTGCTACTATTAAGGAAGAATTGTTTGAAGGGACCAATGTAACTGGTTATTCCGACAAAAAATTGCTCATCAAAATATAGATAAAACAGCGAAAAGCATTGCAAAAGTTTCGTGAATCATATTCCAAGCTCTTTCTTAGGTTCTATTTAAAACACTTAAGCTTGTAACTTATACAAATATGATAGTTGCATGCAAGTTTTAAACGGATAAAAGACTTTTTTTTAAGCCAGATCAGAAGGGGTTTATATTTCCTCAAGTTCTGAATTCAATGAGCTTATTTTGAGCCACCACCGTTCAAAATCCACAACTGAAGAGGGTGGATTTAAAAACAAAAATGAAAAACTGGGTGTACTGCCATCAGAGAAATAGTTCACATGGATTACAAATTTCAGCATCGTTTAGGAAATAAAGGAAGAGCGTCGGAGACAAAACAGAGCCCTGAGGAACACCATTTTTTATTTTGTAAATTTCATACGAAGAAGAGATCAGGCATTTTCGATAAAAGAACTTCATGCCAAAGTCTATCAAATGTTTTGTCTTGAAATGAGAATTTCGACGTTTTAAAAATTTCTAACTCAACCCATTTTCCGATTAAGTCATCTTGACTCGTTTTTAATAGTTTATATTGCTAGTTTTTGAGAATTTATCAAACATTGAGTAAGAAAACTCAATTTTAAGCTTCAGGTAATAATCAGATGCGTTTTTTTTTTAAACCAAGCCTTCCTTGTGTTAGTTTTGAAAGCTTGTTTGATTTATTAAATTTAAATCTGATCTTTTATTGTAGATTAGATTAGATTAGATTAGATTTTTATTGGTTCATATTTTTTTCTTTTTAGAGATTGAATACAATATTTAAGATACATAAAATCGTTTGAGCATGGCATTTGCCGTCTGCCAGATTGACAATACAATATAAACTCAATATATGTATTTGATAAAATTACATTTTTAATTTAATAGTTCAGACTTTATTTTAATTAAGGATTAAGATTCCGTTTGCATATTTTTTTTTTAACTGTAGGTAAGTTCTAATTTCAAAAATCACCGTTTTTAATTCTGTTCCTATAACTAAGAGCAGTTTTTAGGAAATCATACAATAAATCAACATTCATTTGATTTAATAAGAAAATACAATATTCTTCGGTTAAGGTATCATTTCCAAATAAGTTTCTTCTTATTTCACGCAAAACTGGACATATTCCCATGAAATGAATGATGTCTTCACGTTCCCGTCGTCGGTTGCATAAATCGCATAAAATCGGTAATTCACTTCTATGTGGTATGTAATTGAGTTGCAGCAATTCGCCTCGTAATCGGAACATCATTGAAATTGTGCTTGTATTATTTTCATCTTTGAAGTAGTTGTTTTCGTTGAAAGTGTAATCCAGGCGATTATATATAGTTCTATATTTATATCAAGTACAAATCCACACTCTTCAGCTAAACATTCCCATTCTTTAAAAAATCCTATTTTGCTTCACACCATTTGAATGGCGACCATCTTAGGGAGCCGGTGATCAGGCAATTGCATGACACGGAGAACATAGTCAACTTGTAGTTTGAGTGTTTTAATTAGTAACGGAGGCAATCCAGTCTCAATCATAAGCATATAGTTGGTGCGTTGAGGGGAGATGAAATGCTCGTTTCAGGTAGTACCTCAAGTTTCCCAACCTATTCATATACTGAACCTCCCCATACCTGTGCAGCATAAAAGATGATTGATTCCGCTACAGTTTCAAAGACCCGATATTTACTACTGTGCCTTATGAATTTGTTGTTGAAGCAATTTTTCCAAATAGCGTTTAATGCAGTTTTCGCCTTAGATAATTTATCTTTTAAATGCGTATCCATTTTCATATTTTGTGTGAATAGTACACCAAGATATTTGTATTCTTTTACAACCTCAACAGGATTCCCTTCGTAAAACCATTTCTCGTTTGCGCTAGTTCTGCCTCCTCACTTTCAAATTACCATAACTTTAGACTTATCCGGATTAACCATAAGATTCCACAACTTACAGAATTCATGGAGCTTATTTAACATTAACTGTAGAGTTTCAGGTGAGTTTGCCATCATCACTACATCATCTGCAAAAAGAAGGGCTTTAATTTGCAGTCCCGCAAATTCTATGCCACCAGGTAGACAATAGACCAAGTCGTTTATAAAAAGTGCAAATAGATCGGGGCTAAGAGGACAGCCTTGTCTGACTCCTGTTTTGGTTGCAAACCACTCTGATCTATTAGCACCATTCCAAACTGACGATTTCGTATTTCGATAGATATTTTGAATGAGTTGACCAAATTTTAAGGACATTCCAAGGCCGTACAGCTTGTACATTAGGGCATCCGGGTCGACCGTGTCGAACGCTGCTCTAAAATCCACGAAGATGACATATAACTTTTTACTTCTTGCAAGGTATGAGTCAGCAATACTTTTGAATACGAAAATGTGATCAATAGTAGAGTAGCCCGATCTGAAGACCGCCTGAAATTCACTTAAGAGATTCTGAAGTACTGAGGTGAAAATTTTATAGGAGGCATTTAGAAAGGAAATACCTCTGTAATTCGCAGGATTCATTGCACAACCTTTCTTGTAAATGGGGAACACTAAAGCTTCCTTAAACTGTTCAGGTATTACACCATTTTTCATGACGCTGTTCATTAGGCCGGTTAGCGTCTGAATGAGATTATTCGATCCGTACTTGTAAAATTCTACAGATATCCTATCCGATCCAGCTGCTTTGCCATCCTTGAGTCCATTGACGATAGAAGAAACCTCTTGCATAGTGATAGGTGAATCTAAAATAGGCTCTTGAAAGTAAGGTGGGGCGTAGTGGTACTTGGATATCTCGTTTGATGTTGGGTTTAAAAGTTGCTGAAAATGGTTCTGCAAAACTTGCGGGCTTAAGCTGATGTCAATAATATATTTAGTACCATTTAAATTGCGAGCTAAGGTCCAAAACTCTGAAGAGTTAATAGCGAGAGTGAGTTTAAGCGCCTCAGATTCGAAAAACTGTTTATCTTTTATTGTATGATGTGATTATGTGCAATGTCTTTCGATGTTAGCGCATTTAATCTCTTTTTCAGTTTGCAAAAATGATCTTTTGACCTTCTTTTTTTTCACTCTTTATGAAATCTTATCAATGAAACACACGTAAGTATTCGAGTGGATATTTTGTTTAAAAAAATATTATCAATCTTTATACTGATTTGACTAATTTAAAAAAATCTAATAAATTCTTTTATTTTATTTTTGCTAATATTTCCAGCTGAATCTGAATCTTTGGAATTTATTGATTTAAACGATAAGATAACAAGTATGTACATAAAATTTCTCTCATGTCATTCTGATTAAAATGATTAAAAAAATAATAAAAAATTAATTAAGAACAAAATGAAGAATTTGTTAAAGATTTCAACAACAACAAAAAAAAAAAGAAATCAATCATTAATATTTTGATTCTCAAGTAGTCGGAGAGGCGCCCCAGTTAATAGCGTGATTAAATCTTGAGCACATTAAAATAAAATAAAATAAAATAAAATAAAATAAAATAAAATAAAATAAAATAAAACAAGACAAGAAAAACTCAGATTAAACAGTCGAACGAAGGTATGATTACAATTAAAAATTAATAAACGTAAGGTTTAAGAAGAAAACAAAAATAATTAAAAAATATTAAATGATACAAAACAGACTTATTGCGAGGCGGCTGGCGCGCCCACCTCCAAGCCCAAAACTGAAAACCAGCAATGCCAACGGCGACGTAACGCGACCGCGACTGCGACGATGACGTGTTGAATTGAAGCAACGGACGAAGAGTCAATGCGGATAAAAGATACAAGATTAAATAATAAATCTGACGTTGCTTTTTATTTATTTCAAATGGAATGGAATTCTTCTCTAAATGGAGTTTACGGAAGACCCAGAAAAGAAACAAATCATCAGAAATGAGAAACTAAATGCTTATGGAAAGCCAAAGCCATTAAATTAATTAAAAAACTTTTAAAACACCACAAAATAAAATTTAAAAAAAAAAAAAAAAAAAAAACATTAACAAAAATAATAAATAAACTGAAACGAAACGAATTATAATTTAAATATGAGTGTATTATAATCCACAGAGAAGAAGAATGGAAATTATGAGATATGTGTTCATTTCGAAGAAGTGACTTAATGTATCCATTCAACCTTCCTAACAATCTACCTACCTACCTATCTACATATGGTAATATTATACAAAACATATAAACATATCTACATTCATACATATATGTATGTATGTAGATATATTCTACTCTTATATATGAATGTTTTATAAAATGAAATAGAAGCCAAAACATAATTAAAATTCCACAAAATTCAAGCGACGAAATAAAATGAATTCCATAGAACATATTTTCGAAAATTAAAGAATTCTTTAACACACCAAAAATATATAGAACAAAATACAATAAACAGATACGAGATATACACAATATCTATCTTCAATGCAATAAGATACATTTTATATATGTATGTATTGTATATGTATATGTATTTGAGTATCTAGAAAATGAGGAATGTTGGATATAATATCTTTGCAGATCCTTAGATACAAATATATACTCGTATATTGAATTCGAGCTTAAGGAAGCATATGTGGAAAATTGTTTTTTTTTCTTCTTTTTCTTTATTTTGTTTTGTGAGATAGAAATGTCTTTATAGATATCTATATATGCATTTATAGGTATGAAGTGGTAGATATTTGTACAAATATGTGGATGCTTTTTAAAGTACGTTTGTGATTGATGTTTGTTTCGTAATAACTTCTATATATGAATGAAAGATATCTATATGAAGATATATGTATTTTATAGCCATCAGGGAAGATTCTATAAGAGAGAACAAATTTAAACTTGATAAACTTTTGAGAATTCTAGTATTTTGAAATCTAAATTTCACATTCTTGAAAATGTGTAAATTTAGAGTGATCTTTCATTCTATTTTAATTTGATTATTTCTTCATAATTATCAAAATTATTTCTGGAATTCTAGAAAATTTATGATTTTTTGATGAAATTTTGTAACTCTTATTATTTAAAAGGTTTCATAGCTTTAAGAGCATAAATTCCCAAAGAGCCCAAAATAAATTTTAAAACTCAAAGTTACAATGTGAATAAGGTCTTAATATTTGAAAGATCACTTTTTATGGTTTAAAATAGTTCATATCAATTAAATCCTTGATTTCTCTTCTTCTATTATTTTTATTATATATTATTATATATTATATATGCAAAACTAGCAAACCCGGCGAACTCGGTTTCGCCACCAGATGGCTTCGTTTTTTGTAACATTTCGTTTGGGGATTAAAAGATGAAGAAAAATTATTTTGTTTTGTTTTACATTTGAAAAGGAAACATTTTATTTCATTTAACAACAGTAATGAATTCATTTCGATTACAAAAATGAAGTGTAATTAAGTTGAATTTCTGTAAGTAAAAAAGACTGAATCGAAGCGTTAATTGTCACTGCGAACGCAAGGCGAACCGGAAATTGCAATCGTTTAAAGTCAAGTGGAAGATCAGTCGGAATCAGTATACGAGAAATAAATACATTTTCACCCGCGTACTTTCCGTTAATAATGGTTGCCTCAATCAAATTCGGCATAAGTCTTTTCACCGCAAGTCGAGTACCGTTGCAAAGTCCCGGTGAATTCAAATTACGCAATATCATAATAACTGAACCAAACTTTGAGTTGCAAGTTATGTGGTGGAAATCCTGGTAACTCCAGAGAGATCAAAAATTCCGTTGGATGTTGTTACTTCGTTGAATATCCTTCAGTGTGAAGTTAAGTGCTTCAAGTGATTTCTTATGTGCCATTGTGTACTCATTCCTAACAATGAGCTTGCATTGCATCAACAATTTTCCCATTGCACTGGATCGGGAAATATTGCATGTTGAAGTATCAATTGTGTTTAAATTGATTGGCAACTTAAGAGGAGAATGTGCAGTATGATCGCCATCTAGAAGAGTTGCCGCAATTCCAGATGATGCTAACGCCAAAGCTATGTCACATCTTGATCGAATAGTGGCCAAAATCAATGAAATGACAAATGTTTTCCCTGTTCCTCCAGGTGCGTCCAGGAAGAATAGACCACCAGTGTTATTATTTTTACTGTTCATTCAGCAACGGCACATTATTTCGAACGAATTCCTGCAATGTATCAACATTGTATTGCATCTCTCGATTTAATTCTTGGTTCAATGCATCGTGCATCGATCGATTTGGCGCAATCATTCCTTCTTCAATCAGTAGCTCCTCGATATGTTTGGCATTGGTCGCCATTCACAGTTTTCACATTTACCAACAGCAGTCGCAAATAAAAACATTCATCATTTCTATAATGAACAGTGTACATGTACATGCGACCTAGCGCATCAGTGGAAAACATCTGTGGTCAATTTGGAATTTTTCTCTTAATATATTTTATCTTTCTTCGCTTAAGTTCTGTGAATACACTTGTTGCTGCCTTGCATGTCTTGTGCGGAGGCCGATTTTCGCACGTCGTACTCTAGGCAAATATTCTACGTGACTTTGTTTCAGTTTTTTTATTTAAAAAAAAAAAGATAACTGATTTTTTCGAAACTATACCAAATTTGCTCAGAATGTGTAATACAGAATTTTATATAAGTGGACCCCAAGTCAACCAAATTTTTCACTTTTTTCTTAAAAAAAAACACTCACCAAATTTTTTTAAAAGTCGGTTTTGCATTTTTTTCTTATTATCTTTAAAACAAACGTTATCTAAAGTCGATATCTTTCACGTTTCTAGAGATATAGTTGACTAAAAAAGGTTCCCAAAAGTAAGCTTTGGTTTAGAATATATTGCCCTTGAAACGTCAAAAAATTTTAAAATTTTCAATTCCACAAATCGGAATTTTTACAATATCTTTCTATGGGAAGCTAAACGGAGTTCACCTCTTTTCTGTTGAAAATTTTCCTGAATTTTGTCTGCTATAAACCTCACGGAGCCCGAGACCTTTTCAACGAATGCAAAACCGTGGAAATCGGTTCGTTCTGGAGTTATAGCGTCAGGAAGGAAAACCCGACTTATTTTTATATAAAGGGTGTCCCAAAATTAACGCAAGATTTGAATTAAATAGAAAACGCCGTTTTTAGTCTTTTGATAGTTATATTTTTATTGACTCGTAAAGAACATAGGATAGGGTTATGTATGGAATAACACGTCGGACAAATGGCCTCCACGGCTTTGCATGCACATGCGCACTCTTTTGTTGAAATTTTCCATGACCATTCTGCATAAATGTGGCTGAATTTCGTTGAATCTCCTCCTTTAATGCACGGGTGGTTGTGGGCTTGTTGACATAGACTTGTGATTTCAAATAACCCCATAAAAAGAAGTCTAATGGTGTTAAATCACACGATCTAGGAGGCCAATTTTGATCACCGAAACGAGAGAGTACACGACCTGGAAATGTCTTATGCAGTAATTGAATTGTTTAACGGGCTGTATGACATGTGGCACCGTCTTGTTGAAACCACATATTGGACACATCAATATCATCCAATTTTGGCAGAAAGAACTGTGTAATCATGTCGCGATATCGAGCACCAGTAACAGTCACTGCTTGACCAGCATCATTTTCAAAAAAATATGGCCCAATTATGCCTCCAGCCCAAAATCCACACCATACAGTCACTCGTTGTGGATGCATTTGTTTTTCGACAATCACATGTGGGTTCTCCGAACACCAAATGCGGCAATTTTGGCGAGTGACAAAACCATCAAGATGAAAATGTGCTTCATCGCTTAGGATGATTTTGCTCGAAAAATCAGCCGCCAAGCTTTCACTATTTTTGAAATATTCTTTAATAATGAAGACACTTTGTTCTATCGTGTAACGCTCCATTTTTAATAACCCTATACTGTTAGCTGTCAAATTGCTTTTTTTTCAGGGTTGCCAACACGTCACTGCACAAATGGCGGCAAATTCAAATCTTGCGTTAATTTTGGGACACCTTTTAGTAAAAAAAAAATAAGTTTCATCAACATAAGCTCCAAATTCCAATCAAAATAATGAATAAATAGATTTATTGGGATACTGATGCACATCAGCGAACTTGGGATCTATTGTGCCTTCCTAATGACCACCTGAGGACCTGTGGGGGGCTCACTTAGGATTGCTCATTTTATAGTAAAACTTCCAAATTAATACCTATGACAAATCAAGTATTTATGATGATATAAACAAAATACTAACGTTGTTATTTTTATACGTACGTTTAGTCTCAAGAAATGAATGACTTGAAACTACTATGTACATATTTGTAAAAAAAAACTATTGATATTTGGTATTTGATATGTATTTATTTGTATGTCAGCTGTACATCAAGTTAAACTTATAAATAGTAGAGGATATAAAACATTGATTTAAGATACAATTAACAAAATAAATATTTACAAACGTGTGAGAACAAAATTAACAAAAAATTAATTATACATTAAAATGGACTAAAATTAAGAATTAAAGATTTCAGATAAAAAAAAAAACAAAAGACATGTTAATTAAAAGTTATCTGAATCAAGACGCAAGGAAAATAAAATTGAAAATGATTAATTTAAAAGTATGTTTAGTTCAAGTTTGAGAAAGAGAGCGCAATAAAATGGAACGGCTAGAAACACAAAAATTAAGTCTGTTACATAGATAACTTGGAGTCTTTTTAACAATCTATTTGAAGAGTAAAATACAACAACGATATTTAAAGAAAGCTACCGGATCGCAATTGAAAAGCTGACGAGCTTGAAAAGAGATATAATCGAACCTACGTAGGTTAAAAACAAACCGAGCTATTGCATTAAATGCCACCTTTATCTTGTGAGCTGATTGAGAATCAAGATCAGCAAACAGCTCACATCCGTATGTTATTATAGGTAGGACAAGTGCTTTTACCAGCTTTAATTTAATATGGGTAGGTAGTACGGATTTAGTAATTGATAGTCCTCTAAGTGAAGCATACATCTTTGACACAACTGTATCGACATGGTTATTCCAAGTTAACCTGTTGTTAAAGACCAAACCTGAATTTCTAACTTGGGCAACTTATTCAATAATACAATTATTCAACATAACGGGAGGGAAATTATCTGGGTTTGGTTTGTTTATTGAAATTGGAAGAGCTTTCGTTTTTTTTCAGGATTGAGTTTAAGTCCGTTCCGTGTCGATCAATCATATATAGCCTGTAAATCAATGTTCATTTTAGATATTGCATTCTTAAGCATCATCTCAGGAAAACTAATATATAGTTGGACATCATCTGCATATATATAAAACTGACAGTAAGACAAAACAGAGGGCAGATCATTAATGAACAATGAAAACAGTAAAGGTCCAAGGATTGATCCTTGAGGAACACCATTATTAACAGGGAGAAACGAGGACATTCTACCATTACAAGACACGGCTTGCATACGATTGGTCAAATATAAGTAAATAAGTTTCTTAGTTGTGTCAGAGAAGCTAAATAGGGTCGTCAATTTATCACAGAGAAGAATATGGTTTACACATTCAAATGCCTTTGAAAAGTCAAGTAAGGTTATCACAGTTGTAAGTTTATTGTCTAAAGCATGTCTTACCTATGTCATCAGATACGTTGAGTAAAGCTGAAACACAACTATGTCCAGACCGAAATCCAGATTGCAAATTACAATAAATTATAATAATTGCTTGTCTTTAATATAATATTTTATCTGGTTACTTATCAGACTTTCAAAAACTTTAGATAGAAAAGATAGGATAGCTATCGTTCTATATATTCCTTCTTCTTTCCTTGTTTTAGCATGGGGATAATTTTCGATGTCTTCCATAGGATAGGATATGTATGAGTCATTATAATGGTGTTAAATATGTGCATTATGTGGGAAAGTAGGAAGGGTAGGTAGGTAGGATTTTAATAAAGTCAGGATGAATATTATCAATTCCGGTGCATTTAGATTTTATGGAGAAAATTGCTTTACCTACCTGATAATCATCTACGACACTTACCAAAAAGGCGTTAGTAGTATCATTCTCTGCACGTCTAGAAGACATTATTTCACAGAATTGGGTTTGTGAAGTAGAGAATTTAACATTCAAACCTTCCTAATCAATATTATTATCACAAGATTGAATATCTTTTCTCAAACCAATATTCTTAACTTCCTTCCAAAAAAAACTTTGACGACCGATCTGAGTTAAACTTATTGTTATAAAATTAGTATTTTGCAATTTTGATCAAATTCGTTACAGAATTACGTAACCGTTTAAAGTCGAGGAACATTTCTGGACAACCAAAACGTCTCTAACGTCGGTATGAGACATCTCTAGCCTTAATAGCATTAAGTATGTACATATATCCGCAGAGAGCCAAGGACACCTTCGAGATTTCATATGACACGTTTTTAATGTAACATGTTTTTTTTTATAATTAACGCGGACACAAGGGGTTATTAATACCTTTAACATGTTTAAAGTTTAAACACAGAGCGAGTTTTAGGAAAATAGGGAAGGATTAAAGAGGAGATACCGATGCACATTGGTCTTAAAGTTTTGAATATCAAAATGATAAGGAAAAACAGAGCTGGGTAAAGCATTCAACATTCTCGATGTGCGGTTAAAAAAAGAATCTCTATACTTGACAGTACGTCTTTAATCACTGATGTAAAGCATTCAATTTGATAGTTTACGTTAGATGTGGTGTAAATTGAATGAAAATCCATCGACATACATTCGTTAAATAAGTTTTCAACAATAATATTAAGGAATCACGATACTGGAAAGAGTGCTGCGATTTTTTATCGAAATTTAAGTCAAAATGTTGAAAATATAAGGTCATGATATGAAAACACAGGGATGGATAATTGACTAGAACATTTAACAAAATGTTCATCACTAGTAAGGAAAACATCAATCAACGATGGTGCACATTTAGGGAAGAAGTGAGTTGGTTCAGTATTATTAATAAAGGAGAGTCCTAGGGAATTTATTGATGTTTTAAAACAATTTGATGAAGGTTGAAAAAGATTAATATTTAAATCACCACAAATAAAGAGGTTTGGTACTCGAGAACACATTTCTTTAACAATCGGTGTAATCATCCGAGAACTAGCCTATTGGTATATATATAAGTTCATAGAATTTTAAACAACAAAAGTTATTCTAAAATTATTTTTCTATAATATTGATACCTCTGAAAACAACAATAATCTGGTGGTGCACTTGGGCGTATACGCATTTTTTTGAACTCTATTGTTATGACATTCTCTTCATCCCGTTGATCAGTGATGGATTTACGCCTAGGCCCGTGAGGCCCAGGCCTAGGGCGGCATAATTTGAAGGGCGGCAAAATTTATAAAATGCTTAACATTTGAACAAACAAAAGAGAACTGTAAGAATAGAAAGAATCTCATCTCATCTCTTTGTTTTTGATTTTATTTTTTTAATTAAATATGAGTGGCTATCCAAAAAAAATTAAGCGGTGCTGAATATCGTTAAATAAAAGAAAAAGAATCTACGAAGTTAGATAATTTACTTCAAAAAATCCAAAAATATCTAGTTTTATGACAAGCCAAACTGAATCTTCTAACAATGACCAACAGGCATCATGTTCATTGGTTGTAAGTACATTTATCTTGTTTTGATTGGTAATAATTTTCTTATTGGCATTGATTTTGTATTTGCAGCTGGAATCAGAAGAGACTTCAGAACAAGATAGCGAAAAAGTACACTCTTCCCTATCACAAGGTACGAACGAGGCACCATCAAATTTTTCTTCATCACAATATACTGAAGAAATCCAGTCAACAGCTGATATTTTTAAATTTAATACTGATCCCTTTTTATGGAACTTGAATGAAGAAACACGGGATTTTATATCTATAAATGGTGTACCACGAGATGATAATGCAGACTTTAAAAATTCTAGAAATGTTTATGGTGATAAAATGAGGTATTGTTCCAAAAGCTTATTTCAACGTACTTTAAAAAATGGAGAGATTCAACGCCTTCGTGAGTGGTTGATTTATTCAGAAACTAAAGGCTCTGTATTTTGTATTCCATGCTAATTATTTGGTAGAAGTAGTGAAATGAATACTTTTACTGACTGGAAAAACTCAAAAGCACGCATCGAAGCTCATGAAAATTCTGACTGTCACAAAACTAACATTAGTCATTTTAAAGCTCGAGGAGTAGTTCACGGTTCTAATAAAACAACTTGATGAAGAAATAATGTATTGGAAAAAAATTGTATACCTACCGAGTAATTGCAATTATTAAATCACTAGCAATAAGAGGCCTGCCATTTCGAGGAAATTCAGAACGAATAGGAGATCCTCATAATGGGAATTTTTAGGAACAGTAGAGCTCCTTGCTGAGTTTGATCTATTTTTATCTGAACATTTAAAATTGTAAAATAATCTATGAAGAAATTATATTGTTGATTTAAAATAAAGTACTACAACGAATTTCTAGTGAAGTGCAATCTGCTGAGTATTTTGGTATAATTGTAGATTCTACGCCTGATATAGCACATGTCGATCAACTTACTATAATTATGAGATACATATGTACGTGATAACGGTGAAATTGTTGAAAGGTTCCTAGAATTTCTACCAAATTTTGGGCCATAAAGCTAAAGATATTGAGGTTGCAAGGATTATGTTCCTTGTTGCGCCCATTCTTTAAATTTGGTAGGGTCATGTGCCAGTTGAATCATTAACATTAGTTGTTGACTTCTTTTCTACTTTACAAGAACTATACAATTTCTTTACTATATCTACTCATCGTTGGGAAATCTTGGTGCAGCGTACAAATTTAAGAAATAAGAGTCTTTCTAAAACTCGTTGGTCTGCTCGACATGATGGATGTTACGCATTAGAAAAAGAGTGGTCTGCAATAATTGATGCATTGGAATTAATTGCCGAAAGCAGAGATGACCGTCTACGCGATCTGAAGCTACGGGACTGCAGCGAAAATTACAACATTTAGGAACAGCAATCCTAGTCATTGTCTGGAATGTAATTTAAGGTCGTTTTAATGCTGCTTGTAAGAAGCTTCAAGATTCTCAAGCTGATTAATCATCCGTTGTAAAGATCTATAGTTCTCTGGCTTTATTTCTTCAAGACATAAAGAGACAGACAATTTTCTGAATATAAAAAAAAAACTAAAGCAATGTCTGTAGTTCAGGATTATTATTGTTATTATACCCATCGCAAAAAAAAAAAAAACAGAAAAATTGAGCCAGATGACTCACGGGTAAACAGTCTTCAAGATGTTTATTGGACATTGCTCTCCGAATTTTTTTGAGTTTTCCGGCTACAAATTGTTCAAGAGAAAGATCTTTTTCCACTCTAAAAAGATTAAAAACATATCTACGTGCAAGCATGGGCCAAGATAGACTTAATGCTCTCTTGCATTACTATCTATTAAAGCACAACTAGTCCAAGAAATTAATTATGACGATATAATCGACGTTTTTGCGCGGACGAAAACCAGGAGAAAAAATGTTTGAATTGATTAATATAAAAAAAGTACTATTTGTCTATCTAAAGATTATAACTTATTTATCTTTTAAAATAAAGTTATTTTGAAAAAAAAAATATTGGATCAAAATTTATGAAATAAAATTTATCAATAAGGGCGGCGCATCGAATGGGGCCTAGGGCGGCAGCAAGCCTAAATCCGTCACTGACGTTGATGTTGATTTATTGCAATGTAAACATGCAAGACCGAGACAAAAACATCCTTACAATAAAACCATTCAACATGTTGACAACAAAAGTAAAAAATAGTGAACTTATACTTATTAATGGTTTTGGTGTAGAATCATGCTAAAAATTTTACTAAGCTTTTAATATTTTGTAACGATTTTTTGAGTTTCTATATATTATGAACATATCTATGTATGTTTCTAGACTTTACAAAAGTAGACCAACTAATGGAGAGCTAAAGTATTGATTCAACAGCATGAAAATGGTGCACTCGGGCGAATACGTGTGTTTTTTTTTTTTTAACTTATTTTCTTTGATTCTCGTTTCATGCAAGTCCTATTAAACTTTTCTGTGGAATCGACTTAAACGAATGATAAAATGTTTCTTTTTGAAATGCTATATTTTTACAAAATGTAACAAACTTTAAGTATTTCTTAAGAAGAGATTTTATTCTATTGATTAAATTCA
Source organism: Eupeodes latifasciatus (assembly GCA_920104205.1). Taxonomy (NCBI): domain Eukaryota; kingdom Metazoa; phylum Arthropoda; class Insecta; order Diptera; family Syrphidae; genus Eupeodes; species Eupeodes latifasciatus. The sequence goes on along the minus strand of OV049924.1, from coordinate 384,408,959 downwards.
TTTCTTTTTAATCCTGTACAGAAATTAAACTCATTTATTCATACTTTGGAAAACAACATAACTGTATACCCTTAAAACGAACTAAAATTAAGTTTCCTTTATTTAAAACAATAAACAATACAATAACACAACGACTTTCTTTATACATAAATGTATCTATGGTTAAGTTGTATCCGATTAAAATATCTATAGCGTCATTCTTTGTTCAGTATATTTATTTTAATATGAAATTTAATAAAACCCAGGAATTCCGTTGGCTTGGCATAAACTATTCTGAAATATCTACTTGATGAAAACTTCTAAGAAAATTTATATTCATTTTATTGAAATTTATACCAAACAAAAGAAAAAGGAGATCTTTTCTTATAAGGAAATCTTAACTAAAAACCAACACAAAAATAAATTTTCTTCAAGTCATCGTTTCGTCTGAGTAAAAAAGGACCCTTTTTTGTAAAGCCAAAGGAAGGATGGATATTGAAAACTATATGCACATCAGATACTTGATTATACTCACATACATACATACATAGTTACATAAATGTATGTAGATATCATATTTTAGAAAATAGTTTCAACAATAAAAATTGCAAAAAAAGGAAAATTTTTGGGTAGAAAAATTTCATACCAAAATTCTCTTCTATTTAAAATTTTACAAAAAAGTTGTCACTTAAAAAAAAAAAGAAGAGAAAACTTAAAACCGTTTCTATGGGATGCACACCATATGGTGCAAAACTTTACCTACCTATGTATGTATAAAAAAAAATAGTTACAAAATAAAGTAATCATATATGACATCTCCTTCATGTAAGTATACAAGAATATGCGTTTTTGAAAATATGCATCTTCAATATTCTTTTCCTTTCTTATATAGAGGTCCTTATAGCTACTTCCTTTGAATACGAACCGACAAAAATAAAAACTGCATAAGTTTGAGTGTATGCGAGTATCCTTATAGAAAAGATAGATAAAGAAAACTATGCGCAGATACTTTTTTTTTCTTCTTAAGAAAAACTACAAATACAAAAAAGTTTTGAAAAATAGGATGTGGCGGCGAAGCCAAGTTGGGCAAAGTACCTACTCTTCTTATTTTAGTTGTTTGCAATTTTTATTTCCCCTATACACACCTCCACCTTTAAATAAGGGATGGGAGATGTGCAGGAATAAGAAAAAACAAAATAAACATAACCCTCAACATAGAAGGATCCTATTCTTTCAAGCTTTCTAGTTCTAAAAATGAAGCAAACGAAACGAATAAAAATTCAAGAAAAGAACGAAAAACAAACAACAACAACAACAACATCACATGTTCCTATTTATACATATATAAGATGCAAGAAGGCGACTTTATGTACCTACTATTCGTATACTTTTCAAACTAAACACGAACCGATGCGAAGTGAGAAAAGCTTTTCGCTCTAAAAAGGATGTATTTTATATCTATGTTTGTTTGTGTGTTGTGGCAGATTTCAAGGATCTCTCAAAATGCCAAAATAGAAGTATGTAAGCTTGAGTGCGATATCAGAATGCCGAATGGGTGTGTTTGTTATAGGGTATTCTTATTATCCTTGTGCGCCGCCAGGATATTTCTCACCATCATCATCATCAGGATAACAACTATAATATAGGTACCTATATATATAAAGTGAACAAGGAACCGCTCTATACCATTCTTCTTTTATGACGATGAGCAACGGATGGACTGACTAGAATGGTGAAAGCGAATGAATGACGTTTTGCGTGTGGTGTAGTCAGTCTTAGAGAGTTCAGCTTGTATTGAAGTGTAGAGTGTTATACACAGACAGGCGAAGGAAAGTTTGTTTGAAACATGAATGAAGGATCAACCTATACACCTGCTGTTTTTCAAGCCACCCCAGAACCCCAAAACCACCCATTTCTAACACCCAATTTGGCAGAAATGAAAAATCCTTAATGTTTCTCTGTGTGTGAGTGTGTGTGTGTATGTGAGGTAAGACTTCTCGTGGTAGACAAAAACAATATAGACATCCTATAAACTTATCCTCAGGACTCGCATATAAAGTCATTTTCTCTGCCATAAAAGGACCCAAAATGCTCAGCAGCTGGATTGAAGAACCAAAAAGGTTTTAAGGCTATATGGTGACGCAGAAGTAAAAGTGGGATGAAGGAGGAAACGAGGTTTGGGTTGGAGTTCTTGTTTTAGCATAAAAAATGTCTGAAGCTGAAATTTTTTTTTTCAAGTTTGCCTTAAAAAATAAAGCGGGACAAAACGATGGAACGAATGACTATAAGAAAATGACTTTGGCTATACACATGACAATGATGACAATAATAATGATGATGTTTTGGATAATAATGATGATGATGGCTGTGTGACGACTGCAAGGACGACGACAACAACGACAACGACATCGGCGAAGACTTTAGCTTACGGGTTAGACTCATGGTTGGGCATTGGGGCTATATCTTCTACCTACTCTACCTCTATTTTAATATCATACTTGATTGTCGTATACTATGGAATGGAGTAAAGTTTAATGGGGTGCTTTGATGCGATTGGTTTTCATATAACGCAGGCGCTTAAAATCATCGAATCCAAAAGAGTAAGATGAATTAAGTTATTTTCTAGGGTGCCAGGGTGGTATAGAAGTACCAAAGTAGACGGTTAGAAAATAAAAATATAAAAATAAAGTTCCAATAAGAACAACAAAAACAACAACAACTTCATCTAACGAAATTTGTTAAAGAAATTTTATATATTTTTTCGTATTCCAGCAAAATGAAAAGAATTCATGGAGAAAAGCGAGTGACGGCAGCTTTCTAATGTTATATGGATGTGTGTGTGTGTGAGACTTAGGAGACTTTTATATGTATATGTATATTGGTGTGAAAAAATAATACTAAAACAAAAATTGACGAAATACCTTAATAAAAAGGAAACTTGAAGAATATTCCCTATTTCTTTAGAGGAGAAAATATTTTTTTGTTCTATGTGTGTGTGGGTGGGAGTGTATATATAGGGATTTATTTATATATGTAAATGTATTTGTACACCTACTTCCTGGTTTTTGCAAAATGAAAACAAAACAACCAAGAAAATCAAAAAAAAAAAAGAAGAAAATATGAAGAAAAACACAATTCCATGGTAAATAAATTTTATATGAAAATACTAACTTGTTGTTTATGTCATTAATTTTATGAAATTACCTTTAATAAATTGAACTTTTCTCTGACTCTTTGGGAATGTTTATAAACATTGAAAATATATCTAGCTACTATACCTATGCTTATATTTTTCCTTATTTGGGGATTTTCTTTTTGTTTTATGTACATATATGTATGTATATAAGTAGAACAATCGTATGAAGTGAATTGAAAATATTGGATCAATATGACCTCAATATACTAAACTTTAAGAGGAAAATTTAAGTAAGTTATATTGTGTACTTTCATAAAGTTTGGAAATTGATTTTATATGGCTAGAAATGGGAAGTCTAAGCTGATTAAAAGGTGTTTTGTTTTACGGTTGGAATATCTACTTTTGTTACAATTTATTTCAAAAGGGGTTTTCCAGGACAATTACATGGCCCTTGTGTAAAATTTAATTTATAACAGTAACTTTACATAATTTGTAAGATACTGTATTTTTTCGAAAAATTTTATTGGACTTAAAAGTAAGAAAAGCAGTTGAAACTCTACTTTTTGCCACGCAACATGTTGCCAAGAGCGTCAGGGAATAAATTAAAATAGTTAAATAATATTACTGAATCAAGAGATTTACAAATACACTCGCATCATTGAGTGATCTCTTCGAAAAAATAATGATGCTGATGAAATTTTTTCACATATTTTCACTTATTCATAGCGCTTAATTTCTTTGTTTTGACGTGACAACGTCTTAAATTAGGTTGCGGCTGGGAGTCACTTATGAAAAAGTGTAACGCCCGGTAACGTTACGATGAGTCACCGAACGAGTGAGAGGCCCGCCGAATGCCTTGCGTCTCTCTCCCACTCAACTATGATCGGTCTGCCGCGCGCGCAGCACTAGAGAATTAGGCGCATTGAATCGGCGCATGCTTGTGTCTCTGTCTTTGTCTTTCTCGAACGTTCTTGGCGTTGGAAAAACAAGAAAACGTCATAATACAAGTTCAAACGTGTGGTTAAAGTATCGTCAGCTGTGTCTGTAGTGAAAATGTGGAGTGCTTTGATTCGTCATTTACAACAACTACAACAATAAAGGTAAATAATTGTACACTGATATTTCATTATCGTAAACTATGATTGATTGATTAATTGTTAGATTGACACAAAAGTTGAGAAACTGAGTTTATAGGTTATGTCATACTATTGATAAATGTTGATAGTGTTAAGTAAATTATTAGTTTAAAAAATTTGTGCAATTCTTATTTTCATTCAATTCCTTGTTCCTATTGTGCAATTTAATTATATTCATATCAATAAATATTCTACCGAGAAAAAGACGTTGTCACGTAAAATCTTCGCCCGTAAAACCGACTTTACAGGCAACCATTTTTTTTTTTTTTTTTTTTTTTACTAAAAATATCAAAGAATATACTTATTTTTGTACAATTTTTGGGAATTAAAAAAAAAAAAAAATGATTATAAAATTGAATTTCAATTGTTGCGCTTTCAGAGACAAATTTTTACATTAACATAGAACATTCCTCAAACTTAAAACAAATTTTTGTATGTAAAATGGCCTCCGGATATTTTTTGATTTGTATTAAATGAGAACAACAAACTAAAATATTAACCTACTCATAATGGTCTAATATTATAAACAACAATAAAAACATGTAGGTAATCGATACCAAAAAGCTTGAAAAAAAAATATATCGTTAACATTTTATAGCTTAAGGCTTTATTCTTCGCATTATGACTAACGAGTAAAATGTGAAAGTTATGTTACATGATTGAAGTATCATAAGTTTTGAAATATATGTAAATAAAGTAAAACCCTTCACTTAAATGCTTGATAATAACTAGCACTGTTAAAAACTTTTCATTTCAACAAATTAAAAAAAAAATGTCTAAGATACAAATAAATATGTTCCTACACATATTCTTTATTTTATGTGATTCTTTAATTACATGCATCTCAATTTACACGAAATTCGGCCTTCAAAATTATTTAAGAAGATGGGTTTTGTCATTAAATGGTTTTGATTTTATCGTATTTTATTGCTTTTCGTTAAAAAGGCAATTTTAATACGAAAGAATACATTGCTTTTTGAATTTTAAAAGGCTTTCTGTTGGGTTTGAAAATTAAATTGTTTGAAATTGGGAAGTTTTAAATTCTTTGCTCATCATTGTTTCAAAAATAATTAAATTTCATAAGTATTAAAAACTTACCTTGAAACCTTTTTTTTCGCAGAAAAGATTAATCGATTTTATCAACATGTATCTGCAACATTTATTACAGAAAATCTCTCCAATATAATATTAAGCCCATTTATTTTATATCTTTTCGGGTTGTGTATTTAAAATAATCCATACACCAATGTGAAGATATAAAATGAGTTAAAAATAACCGCTAATTCACTTGTTGCCACACACTATACACATTTTGTATGTTGCACACCTATTACCACGACAATTTCTATAGCGTCATTATCGTTACAATTTTGTCCCATCAGAGGGAGATGAGAGAGGATGTACACAACTACACTATGTTCTCTTGTGCTTCTTTAATTTAATTTCAAATACCGTTGACAGTTTGTGCCCCATCATTTGATGTGATCCCGCATTTATGGGTCATTATTTGCACCAAAACAATTGCCTATACTATGCAACACACAGAAAAGTCATACCCTGCAGGGGGATATAATGGAAAAAATTGCAGCGTTTTACTGCAACAAAAATAAAATGTGTTCGATACAAGTCTCGTGTCACGGTCGTCAGCGACCGCCATTTAATAGAGAATTTTGTAGATTGCCAATATAATCAACCAACTTTACCCATAACAATATGGGGCATCGTTTCGTTCGGTAACATCAGCAACAGCAACAGCAACACTAGTATGTGATGCGATTGCCCCTTTGCACTTTTTCAAAAAAATGTCTATACTCTTTTACAGCTGCTGGAACTTATACTGAAGCTCTGGCTCTAGCTGGCCGTTTATGCATCATCGTATCGTATAAGTTAGATTGTAGAGGGTACTTCGTTCCGTACTCTCTCAACGATGGCAGCGGCGGCGGTGGGCGTCGGTGGCGGGTTTTACTCTTGGAATCATTTTATATAGTGTTGCAATTGGTTTTCCATTGCGGCGACATTATTGTTTCGTTTGGTGGTTAGCAATATGTTGTTGCATGCACATAAATGTATATATACATGGTTTGTGTTGTATATATGAACACAAAATTTTCTATGTTGGTATTTTATTTTGTGCATCCATTACTTTCAGTGGTATTTTTGTTAATTTCGCTTAATAGTCTGGTTGACAACAACATGCCCATTTAGTATTTTATCTATACGTGTATATAGGCTTTTAGTCTGAATTTGTGCAGTGATGCTTACAAAAAAATGACAACCAAGCAACAGCAAGCGGGCCATATTCATATATTGTAGATACATGAGTACATTTGCCATTATATTTCAATTATGGACAGAACGCATATTTAGTATAGTTGATACATTTTATAGAGCATTTTTGACATTATTTTGTTTAATTTGTGTGCTTTTCAATTCCGAAAACTGAAACATCAAGAAGAGAAAGACTGGGATATGTATACAAAATATGGTCAACATAATTGAGAGATTTCCATTTTTTTAGAAACATATTTTTGTAACAAGAATCCAATTAAAAAGATGTGTTAATTGGGACTTAAAGGAAACATAACATGTTGCGTAAACTTCTTCCTATGAAAGTAATTTAAAAAGAGAAAGCATCTTAATAGCATCTTTAATTATGTTAACAAACAAATCACAGTATTTTAGTTACACAAAACTTATAGAAGCTTTAAAGAAGCAAATAAAACAAATATATCAAACTCAAATAATAATCAACACTGAAGTTTAAGTACCTACTAACAAAACAGTTTTTTTAATAATGTAAATATAATTTAATTTTGAAATTATTACACTATACTTAAATAAACTTTATAGAAGTCACAACTTCTTGGAATCAACAAGAAACTTTATAAAACCGAGTATGTAACTTCTTTTATTTGGTCTTTTCAAAACATAAACAAATTCAACGAAATTCATTAATATCTTTAAATTTGGCAACAAAAAGTAAAATGTGTTATAGAAGCTATTACTTCTTATAAATTGCAAAAATCATTTTCAGGACATTTATTTAATGGCCTGCTGGTATGTGAAGTAATAAAAAAGTCTTAGTGTCAGCTAAAAGTATCAATACCTATTATATTTGTACTTATACATGTAATTTTTAAAGAACCTTAATACAAGCTAGAAACTTAAAATATGGAAATTATCTGAGTAACTTTTTGATGCATGAACTACTAGAACAAACGTATTAAATACTTCAATTTTTGTTCTATTAGGAAAACTACTAAAAGAAACTTTATAGAAGCTATTACCCCACAACAAAAAAAACTAAAAACTTCGGTAACATTGAAGCAACAAAGTCAGTAAAATTCGTCATGTGTCAATATCTTACATTCAAATAAATTTTATTTAATTTATTTATACCTCACAAAGAAACTATACATTGAAATTTTTCTATTTAATAATTTATTTTGAAATAGTTCGAACAGGTATGTACCTACATATAATTCAATATTATGATTTTTATTTACATTTTACTTGTTAATAATTTTTCTCTTTGTCCGTCCGACAAACATCAATTATACCGAAACATCAAACAAAAATGTCTTTGTCGTCAAATAAACGTAAAAAAAGCATAAAATTTACATTTCAAATAAAAATGCAGGAATTTGTTTCTGTTTCTATGTTTTGTAATTCGTTTTTGCAAAAATGTATCTCACTACTCAATTGGCAAAACGTGATGACAATAATTTATAAAACAAAGCTAAAAGCTGATATCGCCTTGAATACACAACAACACAGAAAAATTTCAATATTTGTCTATATCAAAGTTATAACTTTTATAGATGCAAAAGGTGTCTCTGTATATACTCGTAGCGTATAGAGACATAAACATTATTGGTTGTAGATATATTCTTGTTTCTCATCTTCAAACACAAACACTCTCTCATCATCGCATTACTTCGAATAACACACAAAATAAGAAAACCAAGATAGAAATGGAAATAGAATAAATAAATTAATATTAAATCATAACAATACAAATTCCAATACTGCGTATACACAAAATGTATCTATTGCAAGTCCAAAAGAAAAAAAGATACATTCTTATGCTGTAGATATTGTTGTACAAGTGGAGTATATCACAGCATAGAACATCACATCAGTATGTTCAACGAGTATTACATAGTTACAGTTCCAGCCCACCCACTTTTTGCCATCACCATTTCTTGTGTGTGATCATCATAATTTGTTACGCTTGTCTGTAATAGAAATTGCTTTTTGCTTGGGTTTGCTGGATGATGCTGATGCTGGATGCTGATGCCTGGTATACACTCTGGATCCAGCATAATAGCAATAAACCCATGGAAAATATAAGTGACACATTTCCACGTAATCTATTTGCTTATGAGACTATGACGAGTTAAGAGGGGGCCTCAACTACCTTCCTTCTTATGGTCGTCATCATTTTTGTATGAAGCAAAATAAAAAAAAATAAAAGGGGTGCCCGCCCTTATATCACTTTATCTACTAGATTTAATAATATGTCCTGTTTTTCCTTGTTCTTGATGGGTAGAGCGCCAACCGTACATATAGAAGGTTGGGGTCGGCTTTTCGTGTATTAAGGGATATAAATTCATCCCTTTTTGGGATAGAGCTTTGGCTATCCTATACATATCGTATATCTTCTTCCCCATACCTCCTATCCTTCTTAAGGATTCAAAGGACCTTAAAATATTGTGTGACCAGCATTGATAAGGAGTACAAGTATCTACATATATGGGTATGTATATGACTATATCTAAGGTAAATTTAAGACATTTCGTGTTGTATACAGTTGAAGAGAATTGAATAAAATTTAGTATTTTTGTCATATCCGTTGGCTGCATTTACGAAGTGATTACTTTCATATCAATAATTTAGTGAATTCAATTTGAATCGATTTGTCATTAGGTTTTGTGTTTTGGCCAACTTTTTTTTTGACTTATAAAAAAATCCTCTCTCTTTTAACCGCAAGGAAACTCAACCAATAAGAAAAACACAAGAAACAAATTTAGTTCCTTTAGTAAGTTGTATACTTGTTTACCGGATATACTATATTATGTAGGTATAACGTTCATTTAGTATATAAATTAATATATACAACCGTATCCTTCATTCTATTGCTCATTCATCCTTGATGAAATACTTCTTTATATTAACTTGCCGCCAACAACCCATCAAGAACGATATTTTCAAAGTGAAGCCAAAAGGGAATAAGTTACGGAAATCAGGTACAAGAACAAGGATAACAACAAAAAATAAGCTCAAACAACAAAAAACTAAACCTAAAGTTAAAATCAAAAGCGAGGAAAAAAGAAAAATACAACACAAAACCCAACGAGCCGCCTTTTCCATTAATGTAATAAATTTATAAATAATTCATAAAAAAAAAAACAAAAACTAAAACACGAAAAAGAAATTCGTTTATAAAAATATATATACATATATATATATATGTATGAACTACTTTATGTAGCTTATAAGCCCCTATACTTCTTAGGATCAGGTTGTTACTTTATTTTTCTGTTTTTATATAAGAGTTTTGTCCTTTTTACCAATGATGATGTTGATGGTTATGTTATGTTGCTAAAGGAGTTGGAGAATGAATAACATTAATTAAATGGGATCTGGGAAAGTTCAGAGTAGAATTATTATTATTTATGTTTAATTTTTTTTTTTTGTTTTTTTGTTGCTTAGGGTTAGGGCTTAAAGTTGGAACTATGTACTTTTTGAACTTTATTTTTGTGATAATTTAAGAATTTAACACTAATAAATGGCCGAAAGTAACATTCAAAATAGTTCTGGGCACAAAATGTTGTAACTTTTATGAAAAAACAAAACGAATTAAAAAATTGTATTTGTTGAGATTCATTCTACTCTTTAAGATATTTAAATTATTAAAAATAGTGCAAATCTTGTTGATTTAAAATAAAAATGTTGCTAAAGATGTTGCAAAAGAAAATGTATCTAAGATATGTCCATACATTTATGTAGCAAAAGTACTATCTTTTAATTCAAAGTGTTTTAGTCAAATGCAATGATTTGCAAATAAAAGAAGCAACCAAGTTTCTTAAGAATATTCAAGGATTTCCTTCTAATTCTATATGTTGCTGATCTTGTAAGATGTTGCTGATACATATTGTGTTTTTTTTTAAATTTATTTGTACGCCTTTCTTATTGCTAGACATTCACAACTTGAACAAGAAAAATAGAACCTCAATTCAATAATAACAATTTACCTTCTTAGCAATAATGTATATAAACATTTTTGTCTGAAATTTTAGTATAAACGATATACCCAGCTCAAAAAACAAAATAAAAACGAAACGAACTAACAAAAATCAAATTAAGAGTTAAAAAATTTCCTAATGAAATCATATAAGCAAAAGGTATAGGTAGGTTATAAAATAGTTAGTTGCCCATTCGCGTGCACAATGCACCTTTTATATTAATTGATTAACACACGCTCCATCAAATTATACTGACATGTACATATATATCTACATACGTACAAAAACAAAAAATACCATTCACGCAGCAAAACTATCTAAATTCTATTGTTCAATCAAATGAAGTACCAACCCGACGACTTAGGGTAAAAAACTAAGTTGTATGTACTTGCTGTTCGATGGAAATAGAAATGGTAAAAATAAAATTTTTAATTGACCCATTTTAGCGGCTGATTTGAGGGAATAATTTGTGTAAAGGATATTCAAAATTGGCGTATAATATGAATTAAAATGTTCTAAATGTTTCAAACCTCCAAAAAAAGACAACTTGTCTAGTGAAAAGTTAGGAAACAAAGAGTTTTCGGTATTGATACATTTTCAAAGAACAAAATATTGTCTTTTATAATTTGCGCACTCTCAAAGGGTTTTCAATACTTTTAATATGCGAAAGACATAGTGTGAGCATTAGGAAAAAAAATGAGGCCTTTGAGGGGAGAAGCCGATGTACATTGGTTTTGAATTCTTGAACATTGCAATGATAGTGAAAGACATAGTGTGGTAATGCATTCCACATTCGTGTAGTACGGTTGAAGAACGAATATCTGCACTTCACGCAGTCCAACCTAAGTTGGATTTCAGAGTAAACGGAAAGTAATAACGCGAGTATTACGGTTGAACTGTTTAAGGGCAGGAATGCAACTGGCTAGTTCGGTAGAACATAGTCCATTAAGAAAAAAACGTCAAGAAACTATGAGGTAAGAAACATTCCGTTGATGTTGAAGTGGCCATAATTAATAAATTTTGTACAGTGAGTTTAAAAATTCACAAATCTTCAACCATCAACCAAAAACGAAGAGAACGATACTCTCAACTGCTGCGAACGACAAAAAAATTGATACATTCGGTTCATTAGCAACATTCGCAGGCTTTGCAACATCAGCATCGTTCGTATTCTCATAATTTCTTAACAATTGTATTGTTTGCGTAGTCAGTCTATTATGATGACCATCATCATCACTTACTTACTTACTTAAGGTGGCGCTACAGTCCGGGCGGACCTGGACCTCAACCAACTTGCGTCTCCAGCCAGCTCGGTCCCTAGCTAGCTGTCTCCAGTTTCGCACGCCAAGTTGGTTGAGGTCTTCACCAACCTGCGTGCACCACCTGAGTCGCGGTCTTCCTCTACTGCGCCGTCCCTCGGGATTGGATTCGAATACCTTCCGGGCTGGAGCGTTAATGGCCATTCGCTCTACATGACCTAGCCATCTAAGCCGTTGGACTTTAATTCTGTTAACTAGGTCACTGTCGCTGTACAGCCCGTACAGTTCGTCGTTATATCTTCTCTTCCATTCTCCATCTATGCGTTCGGGACCAAAAATCACCCGAAGAATTTTTCTCTCGAAGCATCCTAAGACGCTCTCATCTTTCTTTGACAGGGTCCAGGCCTCAGCGCCATAAATGAGAACCGGGATGATGAGTGTCTTATAGATGCTGATTTTAGATGCTCGAGAAAAGGCTTTACTACTCAATTGCCTTCTAAGTCCAAAGAAGCAGCGATTTGCAAGAGTTATTCTTCGTTTGATTTCAGCGCTGGTGTGTTTGTCTGTTATAGTTAAGTTAAAGTTATAGCTGTCCATGGTGACGTTTTGTCCAAGACGTCGTTGTTCAGTGTCCTTTTTTGATGACAGCATATACTTGGTCTTGCCCTCATTGACCACTAAACCCATCTTCTTCGCTTCCGTCGCAATGCTCAAAAACGCTCCACTGACATCACGCTTTGATCTTCCAATTATGTCAATATCATCTGCCTATCCGAGTTATTTGATGGACCTTTGGAAAATTGTTGGTTGACGGTTGAGTTTTGCACAATTCTTTTCAGAACGATGTTGAAGAAGTCTCTTGACAGTGCATCGCCTTGTCTAAAACCTTTTTTGACATTAAATGGATCGGTGAGATCTTTTCCGACCTTGATAGAGCAGCGTGCATTCTCCATCGTCATTCTGCACAAACGGATAAGTTTGAAAGGCATGCCAAAACTAGACATTGCTCTGTAGAGCTCTTCTCTATAGATGCTGTCATACGCGGCTTTAAAATCGATAAAGAGATGTAGGGTATCGATTTGAAGTTCCTGGTTTTTTTCCATTCCATCACGTAAAGGGCGATATAAGGGGCTACGGTTAAGTCACCACTTAATGTAATGACACTTCAAATGACAGCTGACTTTGACAGGTGTCGAACTCCAAATATCAGAAGTCAACTTCTTTTCAGAAATTGATCTTACTTTCTTTTTTCAAATCCACAACATTCCCCTAATACTCGTATGTTATATATTTGTTTGAAAAAAAAATCTTTAAATAAAATTAAACACTGCGTTAGTGTTTATCCATTTCAAACCAAAACAGTGACACATTTCACCACGCTATACCCCAGGCTCCATCAGGCTCCAATTCAACTGAACTCTTTCTCTTCACCCGTTTATTTTTTTTTCGTTTCATTTTATTTTGATGGAATCACATTAGCGTTTCAGATATTTCAATTTCAGTTGTCCAAATTAGTTATATGTTTCGTGAAATGAACTATTTTAGAGATAGACACGTTCGTATAAGGTAGGACTCACCTCACGTGTGTAGCTTATAATGGAGCATCAAATAAATGAACAAAACAAAAATAATCAACGTTCTATTGCCCATAACTATATGTTTGTGTTTTAAATGGTATGTTTTATCCATGGCATGGTATTATGCTCCTCTCTTAAATGGGTCTTTCTCTGTAGCATAACCAAAAATACTATGCGTTTATGTACATATTCCAAACTCTATTTTGATTATAGAGATACGCGTTGTTATAGACCATCTATGTATATCGATGATTATAGTCCAGTCTAGTGCACGATGATGATGATCATGATGATAATGGTGATGGTGATGGTGATGATGATTTGGCTGCCATTGATGGGTCCATGTCCATTTTCTGTTTGTGGAATATATCTCTCGCACTCTATGCACATAATTTTGGAAGTGCGGGTGAAAATCTCTAAACTATTTATTAAATTGTCTATAATATTATACACACTATACTAGACATATATTATTGTATCTATATACGAGTATGTGGAGGTTCCTATGGAAGAGCTATATGTACTTAAATTCGTCGAACCTTCGAGCTGATATAAATGAGGAATGGAATTCTGTATGGCATCATTTCAAATTATAAGTGAGGGCATAAATGTAGGTACATATATAATCCAAAACCATTGATTTGAATTAAATAATATTCCAAAGTGAATGAGAATAAGGCCAAATCCAATATACTAAATATTCAAAACAGAATGAATATGTTTTCGAAGGGTGTCTGATCCATCCATATAAGTATTGAGATATCTATGGGACGTGTGTTTGATGTATTTGAATGATTTGAATGATTTGATGCAGTCAGGCATATTTGACTTGACTATGAAATTCAACTATGTGTAGAAGATATTTTGTGTTAGAGAGAAGATCTATGTAGGGCTACAGCAAGACAAATATAAAGGGATAGAGGGAGACTATTATCGTAATTATTATATAGATGATGATTTTTTTGTGTGTTCCTTTTTAACATCAAACTACAAATAGACAAAAGAGATATTATAGATATTCGATGTGTGATGGCATGTGAAGACCAACTTTAATTTAGATACAATTAAATGATATGTCTTTTGATGCGTTTTTGGGAATGCGTATTTGAGGGAATTTTAGAGACACAGCATCTGGTAGTTTTTTTTTAGGATTATGAAGTTCTTAATAAGATCATTCGAAGTGTGTAATTATATTGATGAAATGCGGAAGGAATTGGTCAGCTTTTACTTAAACAGAAATAGGAATTTTTTAAATATATTTTATTTCGAATAAAGGACAATAGGGGGAAATAATATGATCAATTGCTCTTCGATACGACATTACACCGCATTTTCATGAAGACTTAAGTCTAAAAGTTCAAAAAGTTCAATCAACACAAGAATTTAAGCCTTTCGATCAAAATCAACGTCGTACCTTTGTTGACTGCGTCTTTAAAATGCAATGATCTGACAGCACTACCTTCCAATTTTTCACATTTGAATGTTTTCCTGGAAGATGTATGTATGAAGGATAAAGCCTATTGGTAAAGTTTTCGAGTTATAAATTTGCAAAGGCATAAATTGGTTATGGAAAACTTCATAAAAATGATATGATGTTGAGACGACCATTTAGCTGATATCGTTTACCATTGCTGGACATGTTAGAAAAATTGAAAGTCATACTAATTTAACCAAAAAGTCAAAGCTTAAAACAATTTCTAAAACATCTTATAGTTTTATTTTCTATAAATTGGGTCAAAGGTGTCCACTTGGGCGTATACGCACTTTTTTATTTCTGTTGATGAATTGGCTGATAATGTTAACCATTGTAAGACATGTTAAAATAATTGAAAGTCATGCTGATTTTAATCTAAATTCAAGGCTATAAAGAATTTCTTAAAAATCTCATAGTTTTGTTTTCTATAAAATCGGTAAAAATTATCCACTGGGGCGTATACGCAATTTTTTTTTGATATTTTTGTTGATAAATTGACTGATATCGTTAACCATTATTGGACAAGTTACAAAAATTAAAAGACATGCTGATTTAAATCTAAAGTTAAAGTTTAAAACTATTTCTTAAACATCTCATAGTTTTATTTGCTATAAATTGGACAAAAAGTTTCAACTGGGGCGTATACGCACTTTTTTTTTAAACTTCTTTTTTGTGTCGGTTACATTGGATTTTGCATCGTATGATAGAAGTAACATTCCAGGACAGTATCGGGCTGCATTCTAAGTATGGTTTATACACCGCTTTTTAGTGATATTAAGAGCCTAAACTTACTTAAAAAGGATCTTCATTCATTTCAATAATCAGCAATTTTATGAAACACCTTTCAAATCAAAACTGCAAATTCCAGGTAAACAGCTCCTATTTGCTTGGGGTTTTATTTCAATTTCAAAATAAATAAATTCACAATTAAATTCTAGCAAATTGTCGCATTTTCTGTTTTACATTTTGTAGAAAAATTAGTTTAAGCAAAGATTCTTTTAAAAACAGAAATCCAAATATTTGTATACCCATAAAAGTTTCCAGTGTATTTTAAAAAATGATCAATAATAAACTTCTAATTAAAGACCCAAAAGGGAACACTTAAACAAAAGGCTTGATCAACTTCTTAATTGTCACAAAAGTAAAGTTTCAGTAAAATTGTTTCGTCACCACGTCAACAGCAAATTGAAATAAAAACTATTAAAAAAACAAACATCAATAAAAAAAAGACCTCAAACATGCCATATTCCGCATTCTAAAATGTCAATTCTAAACTCAACAGATCAATATTATACCTCTTTACCTCGTTATACAAAATAAACTTGTTGTCCCGCTTCTAAAAATCATAAATCAACTCTTTAACTTTACTTCTATACACCTAAATATATGTATGTACATATGTATGTACCTACATAACAATTCTATATTCAAAAGCGTTGTTGGCATATACGATTACATAGTATATAGCTAGTCTGTACTATAATATCCGGGGCGCTTCAAGCCATCATTCAAAAACATAAAATTCAATGAACCTTTCTATCATTTGGATGACGTGCGATGACAACGTGCCGAGGTCAGATAAATCTGTCAAAATTTTCTATCGATTCTAAATAATTTCCCATATAGCGACGCGATTGTGATTTTGTGCAATCATTTTTGACTATACGTACGTATTTTATGTGCTTAAAAAAAAGCGACAGCGGGTGTTAAGAGGGTAGCAAGCGGAACAATACACCATGTCGCGAGCGCCTTTGAAAGATGTCAATTTATTTTATGATGATGACAATGATGACACCATTATGACAGCTCTAGCCTGTTAACCCAGAGAGAGAGCGAGTGCCTCTCGCACCCAACAAAGCAACGAAAAAAAAAGTCAATATCACATAATAAAATCAATATACCAACATACCGTTCAAAAAAAAAAAAAAAGATGGCGTGTGTTGTGGTACCTGTCAAAGTGATAAATCTGACAGGAGAAAGCACCACCGCACCGGGAAGGTGTCCAAAATATGTTTACCCTCTTTATAGCTAACTGAAAGTCGTCGTTGTAGTCGCCGTCGCTGAAAACTGTTACTACTCGTATATAGTATGTATTTTATTCTGTGTGCAGCAGTCAGTGACATCCTTTGTATATGTATTTTGTATAGCCTCGTATTAATGACCTTGAAAATGTTATAATAATAAATAACAATGTGACATTTCACACAGACACTTACACATAGGCACAAACACATACACGTACTCACAGAAGCAGAATATCGAAAGCACAAGGGCCAAGCAGAGAATATAATGGATAACCACCAGCAAAACCAAAAACAAAAACAACAACAACAACAAGAACACACAACATGAAGCGGCACCGAAAAACCCGGTAGACACCCATAGTGCCATTAATTCTAGCGCCCGCCGACTTGTTTGACAGTTCTGACAGACTATTATTTAAAGTTGAACTTTCGCTTGCTGGTTATAGTATAGGTATAGGTACATAGCCACTACAATACTGCTATACAGTACAGTTATAAACGACGACGTCGTCGGTCGTCGTCATTTATGCATATATAGCGATTTAATACTGAAAGTAAAAGTGAATATTGTGTGTGCGGAAACCTGTAACGCATCTTTAGGGTCAAGGAACACTTGAATAATAATAATAATAATAACGGACGACTATAAGGCTATACGACAGAGCACACACAACAAACTTTTATTTTTTGACAGGAAAAATGGATCAGACTGTTTACCTACATTTTCTGTTCCGAGTTCTTCTGGGGAGAGCTGTCAAAATAAAAGATGACATTGCAAAAAATACATCAACACCAAAATAAAAAGCCTGCCTTGCTGCTCGTTTGTATACGAGTATACCCCCATAGTATCTACTACGGTAAGATACAATATATCGCACTCCCTTTTTCTGCTGATGATGTTGCGGGCATAAAACGCGTGTATATACACAAAAATAGGAAGTGTAAACATGGGCTTAAACTGATTGATAAATTATATTATGGGTCAGTCGTGGTTGTGAGAGATGGGCTGACTTTATTGTTGTTGTTGTTATTGCTGGTTGCTATTATACTATATATTCCACTGTATGTTGAAAGACGATGACGAGACCAAGCTATATAGATTGGTCCAAGAGAGAGAGAAGGAAGAATGCGGACAAAGAGAAAAATTGAACGTAATATGTCAAAAAAAGGCTGACTTAGACAGTTTCCATTTGTTTTCGAGTCGAGAACAAACAAAAAAGCACTGAAGCAGTCTGGGTTGGTTTGGTTTGATATTTTTGGTCTGGCCTGTCCTGGTCTGGTCAGTCTCGCCCTGATATCTATAGATATATCATGACGACGATGATGATGATGATGACGATGACTATAGTGGTATTTATGGTCAACGACCTTGGAAACGTTACTACTTGTCGGATATTTGTTTTCAGAGGCTCAGTGGTCTGTTTTTTTTTTTTTTTTTTTAACAAATTATGTGCTTGAGGGGTATGTTTTATGTCATTTTCCGTTTCTGACAGATCTGGGTTATGAGGGCGCAAGCTATGTCTGGTGGGTATTGAGGTCTTTGTTCAGATAAATATACTTATACAATTAGGACGAGAATGGAAAGTATATGTATGTATATCTGTGGGGGTCGGTATTATGGTGCTTAAGGTGATCATAATCCGTTAAAATTTTTTTATATTTCTTGTTCTTCAAAGAAGAATTCTAAATTATGAATACGTCTGTTGTTTCGGAAACTAGACACGTTTGGTAGAATATAAAAAGATATACCTACCTACATTTTTTAAATGATTAATAGTTGTGTCAATTTTTGAATACTTTACTTTTAACTTTTAAAGTCTTTCTGTTTTGGAATCTACCTGAGCTTAGACTAATTTTTGTTTTCCTTCTAAAATTGGGCACCTACGTAGACATTACTCTTACATCCTAAACATAACAGGGAAGACCCTTAATGAATTTTCCCAAAAACAAATTGATTCTTAAAGATAGTGATCTGTTAGGTATTATAATTTTGTCAGCTTTTGAAATAAGGCGAACCACCATTTAAAAAAAAAATGTACCTAAAGACTCAAAAATAGTTTATTGTGAAAAAAAATCTTTCTTTTTGAGAATTCAAAACGGTTATTCGATATTAATAGCTACCTCCAGTGGGATTTTATAACAATTTTGTTACTTTTTGTAGTAAAAGTGAGGTTTTCGGAGAACTACTTTCTTGAAATCACACTTCTGCAAATCATTGGTTCACAAGAGTAATTGATTTAATTTTGATAAATCACAAGACTTTGGTTGCTTTAAGGTTTCAAATCAATACCTTAGCAATAACATAGACCTTATTTTAAACGTAGCTTCAAAGAATAAAGTAGGAACGTTTTAAATCACAAGATATTGGGGGCCAATTGTGATTACCTCTTCAGGAAATAACATGGAAACGAAACTATTCTTGTAAAGTTTTCCAATCCCGGCTATTAAATATTATTAGCTGCGCAATCCATTGCATTTGCCTTCACTTTCGAATAATACCCGCCAGCCTTTAACACAGACCAAAGAGTAACACGTTGTCAAAAAATTCTTCTTTTTTAGTACCTAACATAAAAGTAGTACCCGTGGCATGATGGTTAATACGTTTGACTGTCATGCCAGAGGTCTTTGGTTCGATCCATGCCTATGCCATCTAAAGTTTTTTCACGGGTGCTGCCTCTTGGGAGGAATTGACAGATTCTCTAAGAGTAATTCTTGTCATGAAAAGTGCTTTCTCAAATTAGCCGTTCGGATTCGGCTTTAAACTATAGGTCCACTCTATCCCTGACAACAGTACTCGCACACAGGAATGGTTAAGATAGTTGTAAGTCACTAGGCCCTAGTTCTCAACGGACTGTTGCGCCACATAGTAACTTAAAGTTAGCTAAAACCTAAAGGCTTCTATTCCCTAATCAACATAACAAGCTAGAAAATAATGCGGTCTCCACATAAATAACTTCTTTAACTCCAGCCTCGTACAATGCCAACAACACTTAGTTGCAAAGAATCAATATAATATTTAACATCACTATCCTAGCCCATGCTATTAAACTTATGAAAGATCTTAAATACTCGTCTCCGACATGTAGAAGATTCGAAAAAACATCAGCATCACCACACCTTTTTATGTCCATATAATAATATCCTGCACTTCAAAAACAGAAGTCACTTCCTCATAATTCTTCCCCAACGCTAATATTAATTATCTTCTCAGCTCGCATACCTCTTTTTATATTTAGGTACACCGCACAAATATCCAATTAATTACTTCCAATGATGCATCGATAGGGTCGGCGATAGCTGCACATTTCATCAATTTTCATTAAGCTCGCAGAGGCTTTTTTTCCACTGCCGCCACCGCCCGCCGCCGTGCCATCGTACTTCGAACAGAAAAAATCAAGTAACACTGCAGCAAAACACAAGTAGGCAGCCTTTTTGGAACGTAATCCGATCAGACGTGCTCCGATGATGTTTCGCGCCAAATTGTATTCTAGGTAGGTATATAGGACCTTCAAGTCCTTCTAGAACACACATATCAGCTGCTGGTCTAAAATTATTGAACAGACAGAAAGCAGAGGAGCAGACATATCCGAAGCGCGGACCACGACTAATTTTAAATTATTTCGGATTTTCGTCAACGAAATTAATAATTCCACCAAAATTTCTTTTCAAAAAGTTCAAAAAAAAAAAAAAAGAATAAAGATGGAAGGTGACTTCCATATTTTTAAAAACCATCTCTTTGAGATGAGAACGTGTGCCTCAATGCGTCTGGCAATATATTAATCGATCAAAAATCGAGATTCTCTTGTGAAGGGTCAGTCGTTCGTTGGACTTCCTTTTTTGTATATGAAAACCAACTTGGAGGCTGTTTCCATTTTTTCAAAAAATAAAATAAAAAATAAAGACAAGGCAGAAGACGACGACGAAACACATCAAAACTTCCAAAAAGCAAACCGCTATACCGCTACCGTCATCGTTGTCCTTATATTGTCGTCGTAGTCGTCGTCATCTTCGTCTGTCGATTTCTGATGATGAGTTTTGGGTGGTTGACCCATTCACTTTGATGGATTTTCCACCTTCGAAGACCAACAACGACTATACGACCACGATGATCAAGATGATGATGATGATGGACTCCTGTCAGAGAACCATACCCAGCCACATCCCGTTCGGGTGCTGATTATAGCTACCGCGCTTGCTACGTGAGCATTTACGCCTACAAAAGGTCTTTTTTGTTAGACTCAGATGAAAAGCGACCAAACAGCGGCGGCGGTGGCGGCGACGACGCAACGCACCACGGTCCCATGCATATACGTCTTTTGTGCTGATGAAGCCCTTTTTAATGAATTTATAATCTCTTAATGATGTATCTAGATAAGCAAATAGGTACACAAAATGTATACCTAATAAAAAATATGTTCGAAAGTTATAATTTTTGCGATCGACACGTTTCGCCTATAATGTAGGTTTGCATCAGCAGGGAGGACTTTCAAGATATGATGAGGGACTCCCGGAATTTTTTGGCTTGCTCCAATTTTTGTTCTTAATGTATGTATGCAAAAAAATTGGTATTTTTAAATTAATAAATGGTGAAAGATATAGGTGAAAATATTTGGAGTGCTAAGAAATTATTGAAAACTTAGATTTTGGAATTTTCGAAAATGAGTTTAAGATTGTTAAACCTGTTTTGATAAGGTTTTTGAAATAAGTAAGACTCTAAAATGACAAATACAAAAATATTTTAAAGCAATCTATGGTTTTTTCCACTAGGTTTGTAATTTAATAAGAATTTTTAATTCTATTCTCCAAGTATTGGTATTTTTCCAGAAAACCAATAACATTCAAAAGTAATTTTTGTTTAACCAACTTTTTTAGATGAATGCTTTTAAGGCCCAGTTCTGCTGAATAAGTCAATTGCATTTCTTTCCCTTTTAAAGAGTTCAGCCGTAATACCTGCACTTACAGCAATGCCTACCAATGTATATTATTTAATACAGTCAAAAAAAGATATTCTTCTTCTTACCGAACTTCAAGAATGTGCAGCAACTCCTACAAGGTAACCTTTGAGTACTGCCATTTTTTTTAACGCACTTCAAGAATGTGAAAAACTTAGATTTTCTCCCAATTCGATGTTCATAACGGGGAGAACTTTCAAATACGATGAGGAAGTAGCAAAATTGTTGGATGATTTTTTTAAAGGTAGGCTTTTTGAGCAATTGAATTCGAGCAAAGACTAAAACACAAATGGGTTAATGCTTCATAATTCTGATGTATGCAAATCGACCTTATAGAAAATACGAGTACGGAATTTTTTCAACAAACACAAGAGTCAAGTTCCATACTTTTAGAATTCAATCTTTAACAACTTCAGTTAAGTCAAAATTTTGCTGATTTATATCCATTATTGCCTTTTTGAAGAAATTAAAGGACCCAACGTGCGTCCACTCGGTAACAAAGCCACGAATAGAGGTGGTATGTCTACAAAAAAAGTTGTAAAATAAAATTTTTTACAATGAGGAGGTGATCCTTAAGAATAATTTTTACGACTTTTAGGCTGTTAAATGTGAAAATAAATTAACTTCATAGCGCGGTATATTATAAAATCGTCTTTCAAACATTATTACCCAAGCAGGCCGCCAACGTCAGCTGCTGCTGCCATTGCTGCCGCCAAACCACGGTGTAACAAATTGATGAACTACTGCTTCTGAGATACTTTTCAAGTATATGAAGTTAGAAGTACTGCGCCGCCGCCGCAGATAAAGGAAGCGATCGAATTTTAGTTTTTTGTTTTACGATCACATTACAACAGCAGACCATCAGTGATCAGTCTGTCAAGAAACAGTAGTCCACAACGGATCGAATGGAACATTTTTGTTTCATTAAAAAATCTCACTAAAGACCGCGCATATCGTATATTGTACTTTCGTATATGTACAATAAGTGTTGTAATTAGCATATTAAGAAAGATAGAACTTGAAGTTTTGTATCTTTTTTTTTATTTTTTGGATTCATAAAAATAACGTAACAAATGCATTTGCATGCATCGATCTATCTTGTATCTTTTGTACTTCTGAATTGTCTGTCGGTCTTCGGTTTTATATTTCTTGTTTCTTTTTCAAAAAAAAAAGTTAAGAAAAGGCGGTGGCGATGTTAATTTGTGCTGTCAGAAATGTCTGTCTGTCTTTCATGTTATTGCATTGTTTTTCTATATTCTATCCGATTTAGTCTTGTTGGTGTTTGCAAGTAGAGTTAAGTTCATAAAAATAACTTTAAACTTAAAGGGATAATAACATTACGCCCTTTTACAGAAAACAGTCTTTGAAAGTAACGCAGAGTAGACAAATATCAGGATTTATGTTCGCTGATATTGCTTTTTGTTTTTGTTTTACAATTGCAAGAGGTTCTTTTTTCTTTTGAAAATAAATTTAGCTTGGAAAGAAAAATGCCCACGAAGAGGGCGTTAATTGAGAATCTTTTAATTACTTGTATTTTTAATACATTGCATTGAGTGGCTATCATTCGAGGAAGTGTTGCTTTTATGCTACCTGGGAGTATTGAAAATTTCTTAAGAGCAAATTTATGAATGTGCAGAAGTAAGCCTCGATATAAAGAATTCCATAGAAGACTCTTGGACAAAAGTCACTTGTGAACTGAAGTTCAAATCCATTCCTCTCCTTCCTTTCTTCACACTCGGTAGGAGGTTCGAGCTCAAACATTGAAGACATGATTCAAAACTGCAAAAAACTAGGAGAGTCTGTATTTTTCGTCGTTTAAATTGTCATATTACAAATTTGAATATCGGTTCTTTTTTCAAGGGAAGAGATTGTTTGACTTCAGAGTTTCATAAATTTCAAACCAAGTCTTGCGTTCGATACTACTTAGAGCAAAATTTTATGGATATTGATCCAAGATTTTTTTATTTCCGTGAGCTTCATTTTATAAGATTAAAATAAATAGAATTATGTTCAAAAACAGTAATATCTTCAAACTTGTCTCTAAGCTACATAATAACAGCTTTTGAATTAAAAAAGTTAGAAGAAAAGTTTAAAGCTTTTTCACTGTGTTAGCTGAGTTCTATACCTTCAAGAGTGAATTTAAAGTTCACAACTTTCTAGAAAGTAAAATTGTTTGAAGAATTCTTCGGGATTTCTCAAGTTTGAATCAGTAATTGGAACTATTTTCAAGATTACTATCAATTCTCCATGAAATTGGGAGTAAAGCTTAAGCTTCATGCATAAAAATCGTCTATTAGGATCAATTCTCCTGATATTGTATTTTAAGTTTGAGGCTTAAACAACTTTCTGAGAAAACATTTTGTGAAGAATTCTTTGAGATTCCCCAAGTATGAATCAGCGATTTGAACCCTTTTCAAGACCAATATCAATTCCCCATGAAATTCAAAGCTGAGCTGTTATGATTTCTTTATGTTTTGAGGTTTCATTTTTATAGGATCAATTCTCCTGATATATTCCGTTTACCATAATTTGCATATAAATAACATAAAATTAAGCGAGAGAGAGAAAAAACTTAATGAACAGAGGATAAATGAAATTCTACACACAACACACTACATTAATGAGTTTGATAATTATTATTATAGTTTTTAATATGTTTTAAA
Organism: Eupeodes latifasciatus; assembly: GCA_920104205.1. Taxonomy (NCBI): domain Eukaryota; kingdom Metazoa; phylum Arthropoda; class Insecta; order Diptera; family Syrphidae; genus Eupeodes; species Eupeodes latifasciatus. The sequence goes on along the minus strand of OV049924.1, from coordinate 384,384,511 downwards.
AGATTTTTGTTTTTAGTTTTGTTAATTGGATGAACATAATGGGGGACTTACCATCATATGTTAGTTCTGTAGGATTATGTGATGATGATAAGAACTTACCATCTGAAAAGAAACAAACAGAAAAAATAACCAATTAATTATAAAGTTATATAAAAATTCTCATAAAATAAAAAAAAAATAAAAAAATACAATAAACAGATAAAGATATAATAAATTTACTCAGAAAGGATCAGTTTAAAAAAAAAATCATTAAAGAACCTAAGAAGACTCAAAGTCCAAGTGAAACAACATTGAACATCAGCGCTGTGATGTTCAAGACACGATGATGATAATGAAAAAAGAAAAAAAAGAATCATCAGAACTAAGGATTCACATAAGCTTGAATGATTTGTGAAAAGTATCTTTTGGATACGGAATTAATAAGTTTGCAATTCTCATTCCATGCGAAGTTTCTATATTTGTATCTTTATACATTTTATGAAATCAACCACAAGCTAAAAAAAGATGAAGCTGAAGATGATGATGAAACAAAACAACATCAAGCCAAAGGATTGAAGGTGGAGTAGCGTCAGAAATAAAGGTAAAGCATATCTCAAAAGAGTCACTGTGTTGATGTTCCTTCCCGTTTTTGGTTTAAATGCAGGATTTGTGGTGGTTTGTTGGATAGTTGTTAGGCTCGGAGCTTGGACTTGGACCGACCGATGATGAAAAATTGTTTTTTGTTTTATTTCTTAACTTATATACATTTTTTTTAAGCTGCAAAGGATTTCTGTTTTGTTTTTTTTTTATTCATTTCGGTGTCTTTTTAACAAAAATACTGAGAGAATTTGATGCAAGATGACTTTTTGGCGATGTATCTTTCGGGGGCTTGTCGAATATTTGAGTTTTAGTTTCGCTGGTTTGCAATCCCAAATTCATCCATCCATTAAATGTGATACAATTATGTGCTCTGAATAACTCCAAAATGATGAAAGATACAGGTTTCTTTTTTTAGTTGTGTGTCTTTCGTCTGAGTGCAGAAACAAAAAGATATCTACCTGTTCGAGTTGGGTGCGCGCAGCTTGGATAAGGACTTCTCGCTGATGTCAAAAACTATACAAAACAAACCCAATCGTATGCGGGGACTTTAAATTGTAAGGAAATAATTTGTTAATTGCTGGAGAAAAGTTTACACCTCAAACTGGATTGGTTTCTTATTCTATAAAGTGGTTCGAGATACATCACTTCACAACTCTCAACTGTGGCTACAAGTTGAGCGTAAGTGGAGCAACATTGAAGATTGATTTGAGAAATAAAAGGAAACAAAAAATAAGAAGGTTTTTGATACAATTTAGCGCTGATGATTTCCTTTTTTGTTCCAAAATAAAAGAGTGTCTTCGCGATGATTGGGAGTGTTTGGTGGTGGCAGTTATTGTACGTGTCTCACAGATTATAAAAGACTCACTCTGTTGGCGATGGATGAATATGATGATGATGATGACGATGATGTTAGTGATGGCGAGAGGACAGAACTCTGACCAACGGACAGACGCAAAAGACACAAGACATCGCGCGACAACAGCCAGACAGGTGATAAATAAATCGGATGCCATATTTGGATCGCGACATTTAATTGCGCGCATCCAGAAAGGTGTTATAAACATCAGTTTGGGAAAGTGTAGTAATGGAATTCCCTGAGCCCGTTTGATTTTTCATCATCATCATCGCTTGCATGGCGGGAACCCATCATCATCATCAACACAACTTCAACTTCAACTCCAACTCTTTACTGACTCGAAAAAAGTATCTTATAGTTTGTTTTTTTTTGTAAATTTATATGAGTAGAGTACCTATAGATAGTTTGTTTCGAGTCCTGATATATTGAGTGGATCCGATGCTGCAATGAAATGATGATGGAGAAGAGATCATGTCGTTTTGTTTATTGAGTGCGACTAGGACAATTTTAAATTTTAAATTGTAAAAATGATTTATGATGATTATGTGTTTGATGCTGCATTCAAAGGCATGCATCGCACACTGATGGCAATGCCAACAAGCGAGGAGTGTATAAACCTATCAACTCTATAAGCTGTATCCTATATCCATATATACACACTTTTTTGAAATCGTGCAGTCAACTTAATTAAAGTTGCTTATACGAGTAGTATAGGTTAGATAGATATACTCGTAGTGGTATAGGTTGTTGGTTAGGTTTTATTGGTAATATTTTTATTTACCACCAACCATAAATGGTTATATGAGTAGGTAAGGTATCTGTGTATAGAATCTTTATGGTGGTGTGTTTTTTTTTTTAAGCTACTATATTCAATTATTATTATTTTATGAAGTCAGTAAGAGTACGCTAATAGTGCATTCAGTGTCAAAGATGGTAAAACGACATAATGGCAGTTCATATATCTGGGAAATGTTGTAGGTTTTGTTGGTTAGTTTTTTAGTTATGGTCAGATGAGAGAGCTTATAGCAAATAGAGTCATTATGTTGTTGAATGATTATAATATTTTTTTTTTAAGTATAGGTTTACTTGATTCTTCAAGGAGAAACTTTTGAAGATGAACATAAGTATAATTTAGTCCTCGATGATGATATCAAAGATGTGGTAGTAAAATGAGCAAACGTAATTTTGAATTATAAATTCTACGTTTTCTATGTTTTTTTTTTAATTTATAAGTTTACTTGTTATAAAGTTAGTGAACTATTGAAAAGGGGGTCAACACTGCCTACAGTTTGTTTTCAATTCTTCCGTAAGTTTGAATCATTAAAATTTTTGGATTCTTTGTTTTTTGACTTACTTTTCTTCTCTAATTTTCTTAAATTAAAAAGTGTTTCAAAATCAAAAAGTTGCTGTATCATATTTTCAAGGCTTTTTACTTCTCAATTATTTTTTAATAATTTTTAATAAAAATCAATATTTTGTACAATGTCTATGTTCTATGTGCTATGTTTTTTTTTTCTAAGATCCTATTTAAATTTTTGAACGATGTTAAAAGCATGTATTTGAGAATCGTATATGAAGTGGAAAAACATAGAAAACATCGCACAGAGAATTTATGGATTGATAAATTAGAAAACAACATAACTAATCAATCAACGACTTCTGACAAGCTAATAGATCGGAATGATGTAGTAAAAAATATGTACATTTAAAAGGCTTTACTACATAAGGTCTTAAGAGAACTCAATGAATGTTTGTTTCATTTTACAGAAGAAAAGATGGCATGATTTAAGCCAATTACTTATTCTTTTCTTGAAGATTTCTATGACCATTTCGCATATTTGAGGTTGTATGTTTTCGATAAATTCACGAATTCTATATATAAAGTCTTGAGTTGTAAGGCGGTGGCGTTTTTTTAGCGTGACCCAAAGTTTAAAGGTGAAAAATTACAAGTTTTAGTAGTTAGTTGTGGTTTTAACTTGGAAAAATAGCACGGTAAAGAATTTTTTCTTCCACAACAGCTAAATCAAAATGAAACCTCTAATTGAAAAACCCTACAATTGTGAATTTAGACTTGCAATATTTTTTATGTTCTTTAGCTTGATTGCATTTGTTCATATTTTTAATTTTTATGGATTTTAAAGCTCGAGTTCCAAAAATTCAACCCCAAAAAATAACATAGAAAACATCGCATGACAAATTAAACACATAGATTGGTATTTAGTTAGAAATTTTGTTTAACCATCTCATGAGTCATAATCATAGTCATCATGAGTCAACAATCTTAGACCTCAAATGACTTAAAATCCATCTAAAAGAGTCATCAATTTCCATACGCGGAACTTGAAAAGAATTTAAAATGACTCAAGAAAGTGCTTTAAAAATCGTCAATTATGTAGATTCTCAGTTTTTTGTTTTTTTCTCACGATCCACATAAAGTTCTTCCATAAAAAATAAAAAAAAAAAAAATTTAATTACATGTAAACTAAATAAATAACTACCACCTTAAAGATCTTTATATCTAAATAGCACCTGATTTATCGATAAACACTTTTTTCCAATGGTGTTTTTAATTTGAATTTCAATTCGTTTTATTTCTTTTCGTATTATCTTTTGAAAATCTTACAGAAAAAAAAAACACAAAACACAAAAGTCAATGCAGTGCAAATTATATTCAAGGATACTTTATTTATGAACTTAAAAGATACAAATATCTCTATAGATGTATCTTTATCTACCCACATGAAAGATCCCATCAAACTGACATTTCTAATCACCAATTTTTCAATCTAACAACAAACCATACTCTTAAATTTTAAAAACTTCATGTTTTTTACTTTTCTGTTGTTTTATTTGGACACAATGGACACAATAGATACGATCAAATTAGCATCGCATTGATTCAAAGCTAATTTCATTGATTTAAATTTTATCCTAAAGTCTGACTTATAATGTATCTATCTAAAGGTAGTAAGTAGGTAGGTAGGTTTTATAAGTATCGAACTTATGATGATGGAGAAAAATTAACAAAAAAGCTTTAAACTTAATTTATAACCTTAAGATTTTGGATTTTGAATGAATAAACAAATCTGCTTGATTGGCTTTTATTTTTAAGTGTATATATATTTTTTTTGTACAATTTTTGATATCAATAAAATCAGCAATTCAAGTCGACGGCTTTATGTGCATGTAGATTATTCATCAGCACCTTTTAAACGTTTAAAAAGCGTTTCAATGTAAATCTTTTTTTTTTGTCCAGGTAAATTTTATTATAATCATCATCATCAACGTTCGTTCGTTCGATTAACAAAACAAAAATTAAAATTAATTCAAAACCAAAACCAAAAACAGAAACCAGATCGTCCTTCCTTTGTTGTTTGATTTTTATTCAATCAAATCAGTTTTAATTTCAGGTGAATTCAGAAAACCAAAAAAAAAAAACAATCTTTGAATTTTTTGTTTTCATTCAAAAGAAATCAACTAAAAAACAACTTAAAGTTATTTATTAGAATTTTATTTAAAAATTCGAACAAAAATGAACTTAAAATATGCAATGAACTTGCTTTAATGTGTTTTTTGAATTACCCAAATCCAGCCATACTCTCCCAAAAGACTAGTGACCAAAAGGTATGGATTGGAGTTGTTTTTTATTTATTTTGTTGTTAATTTAGTTTTTGAAGATACATATACAAAAATGTGTGGCCTTTAAGACGATAAAAATGTCATGGAAAATTATGTGTATTTGTAATTAAATTGATTTCAACGCAATAACATAGCCACAAATTGTGACAGTTATTAGACATTTTTGGTGTTTTTTTTTTTTTTTTTTTTTTTGGGTTTTGGTTTTTGACATTTTAATTCGTTAAAATTTGTTTTTTGTTTAAATTTTATATTTTGTTGTGATAACAAAAAAAATGTCGAAAAGAAAAAACTTATGATAATGTCAGGCGTTATGTTCTTTGACATTACATCTCATTTTTTATTTTTGTAACTTTCTTAAGTGTATTTGGTAATTTATTTGAGTTATTATAATTTGCTTTACATTTTTTTCTTTTCTCAAAACATCTTATTTTGGTTATTTGTTTTGTGAGCCATCAATAAAGCAAGTAAATTATCAAAATAATGTGTTGAGGAATAGAGACTGATAAAAGCAACAAGTGTTTTTTAAATTGACTCTTTGAATCATCTAAATCTTCAACGTTTTTAAATTGATCACTTCTTACTAAGAGAAATTTGGTAAAATTGAATGTAAGAAGTATTTTTGATGTAATAATGTAGTTCAGTGGCTTGAGAAAGAGGTAAACTGTGAGATAAGCAATTATCATTGTTTTCTAGATCCAATAACTTAAGCTTAATGAATAACACAAAAGCTTAGTAATATTTTCTAAATCTAACATCAAATATGTTTTCTAAGGAAAGTCAGAATCAGTTACAAGTTTAACTCTTGAAACTAGTAAAACGTTAGCGGTTGATAGCTTGCAGACTTTAAAGTAAATTTGAGCCAGACTAGAAGGAGTAAAAACTACTTATGGTGCATTCGTTGAAGAAAACCTTTACATTTCGCAACATTTTTGGCGTTTTCGTATATATGATCACTTTACAAAAGATGCTTTTTAATGCAAATAGCTAGAACTCAAAACCACAGGCTACTGCTGTCGGCAAAACAATTAAGTAGGTTAGAAATTGTAGACAAAATATAAAACACAAAAATAAAGGAACAGTGTCGGAGACAAAACGGAGCCCTGCGGAACACCAGCTCACACCATTTTGTGGATGTTTCAACTATATTTTTACTATCAGTTTTTTTTTGGGTTTCAAGATCATTATTGATGAAAATTTTATCGTATGTAAAATAACCGTTTTTGGAAAATTTACAGCATACGATTCTATATAGTATATATATTAGTCATGACAGTTTTTAGTGTATAGAGAAAAATATGAAGAAAGATCAAATTACATGGTCTTGGTGCCAAATCCTGAAAATAAGCGACCAGTAAGCTTCTCAAATGCAATATACTCATGATACTTGTGGTCGTATTACGTAGATTTTTTTTCCATGTGCTGAGAACCAAAGCATTTCTTCAAAGTCATGATTTTCAATCGGCTTCTTCGGATTCGGATCCTGTCTTATAATGCTAGTGCTAGCCACTTGAACAAAGTGAATGGTCACATACATATAAATGTCATAATATGGTTTATTGTCTATTTTTCAAGTCCTAAGTTGTCAAATTTAATTTAAAATACTGTAGCATTATTTTGTTTCGTTTTTCAACCATATTTGTATACGACACAGATACCGAGACCAAATTATTAAAAGCTCCGACGGGTCTTAACTCATTGCGAGCCTTACACTATTAAACACTATTTGACATGTATACAATTTGAATTAGATTTAGGTTTTACAACTAAAAGAAATTTTGAATCAAATGAAAAATTCTTGGAGAAAGTCTTGAAAAAGTGCAAAAGTGCAACATTTTCGACAGGTTCACAATCCAGTGCAAAAAAATCTTTTTTATGTCAATCTAAAGATGTTAATTTTGATCACTTAGTTGTTAAGACTCAAAATAAAAGTTTTGTAGGAAATTTCAAAGTTATCAGAAAAGTTAGAAAAATTGCATATCTCCGTTTCTAGGTCAAAAACCAGACAGAAAACTTCAAATAAATGACAAGTTGTAAATGATGAATAGTCCAGTCAATAAATGACCCAAAATGAGGTGTAGAGTGCGTGAGCAGGTAACTAAGCGATTCCTTCAGAAACTTGTTCAGGGGGCTTAGGTTGTTAACATACCAAAAGTCCTGACTCCTAGGTGATGAGCGGGGGGGAGGAGGGGGGGTAAAGGTACGAATTTTGGGTTTTTCGCTTATATCTCGAAAACGGTGCATCGGAGAGAAATATTTTTAGAGAATAAAATGGAGTTCTTAAAATTATCTAAAACTTTTATATCATATGTTTTTTTCTAATTCCTAACCGTTTTCGAGCTATACCCTCGGAAAAAGTTGAAACTTACAAAAAAAATCAATTTACGTCAAAATATTCATAAACATTGTCTAAACCTATTCATAAACGAAAAGTATGAATAGGAAAGAAGTTATAGATTTTTAAATTCCCTTTTAGAATATATATACATATGCTGATTAATGTCCAACCCGCGTAAAGTTACAGCTATTTTAAAACTTGTATAGCATTTTTCAATTTTCAGAAAATAAGTTTGTATATCATATTCTTAACCCACAAAATTTGTTCGTGTATTTTCATGAGATATGCACTTCGCTTGAAGAGTTTTCTAGAGTCACATTCACTTCAAGTGAACAACACAAGGACATTGGACAGGCTCGCAAGATGCAGAAGACATTGTCAAACTCAATCAGTGGTTTGATTCTCATCCTCCCTTCCCAGAAACCTCTCAAATCATGTCAATTTCGAGTGGAGTTGTCGGAGATGCCACGATAACATGCTATGATGCTGTTCGAGTAGGTAAAAGGGCTATGAATTCAGTAGTTGACTTGACATTTGCAGACGTAAAGTTATCGCGCAAGAATCGGGCATGTATATCGGGATATGTATAAGCAAACGATCAGATGAGGATTTGATGACATATTTTGAGTATGAGTTGGCCCCATTTCAAAAATCTTACTTATCGAGGGCAAGAGTGATATAGGCCTATAGTTACCCAGATCATTAGTTGCTTCTTTCTTGAAAAGTGGCAAGATATTGGCACATTTAAGAGCAACCGGAAATACTCCAGAAAAAATACTTTTGCTAAAGATATGTGCCAAAACATCAATTATAAAACATGCTACATTTTTCAAACAAACATTTGAAATACCTTCATAACCAGAAGAGTTTGAAGTTTTTAAAGTGCCAATTAACTTCAGAATCTCTAAATTATCTCTAGTTATGGGCTCAAACACAAAACTTTGGCTTTGAGAAGGTTCATTACTGAATGGACTACAAAGTGTACAAGATGGGTGACTAGAACTAGCTTGTAGATTAAGTGAAATCGTTGAAAAATATTCACTGAATGCATTAACAATTGCAATTTTATCTGAGACCACACGACCATTAACATTGACAACAGATGGTTGTTTTTTGCACTGAGATTTATTAAGTATACTATTCACTATTTTCCATTAATTTCTAATATTTCCTTCAGCTAGATTGAATTTGTTTTTAACGACAAATAGGAATTTCCTTCTTTAATTCAACACAAATTTTTTTATATTTAGTTTTTAAAATCTGACTGCTGTTGCGTTTTAAACACTTTTTTTTAATTTGTTTTCATACTTCAGTTTTTTAAGCAAACTATACGTAATCCACGGCTTTAAACGCTTATTAGACTTTTTCGGAACGATATCAAAAGAAGCATCAGAAATGTATCCATTCCATATCCAGAATGAATAGAAATGTAAGACGAGGTAACGTGATCGTCCGCTTGCTCGGAGCAATCTTCGTCTTTGCTAGAAGTAAGTTATTGTGGATATCTCCTTTGTTATCTAATACTCGCACATAAACCACTGCTCCATATGCTTTGGTTGAAGCATCGCAAAAGCCATGCAACTTGATTGCTTGATTTGATGGGCTCATTCGATTCCATCGTGGAATTCTCACCTTTTCTATGGTTGGGAGTTCTAGCTGAAAAACTTCCCAACTCTTTTTGATGTGGGCTGGAACTTCCTCGTCCCAATCACATCCAAGATTCCAGAGCTTCTGCATAAGATTAGGGGTGGAAACGTGTAGGAGACACCCTGGTGGCAATTACAATGGAAAATCTACCAGCACCAGAGGTTCTTCTGAAAACTATATTTTGCCACTCCACCAAGGATTGTGTAATTGGAAAATGTGGCAGCCGAAAAGCGATGCTCACCTGTTCTGCAGCGTGCCTCCATTGTCAAGGGAAGTGCCTGAACAGTGTGCCTGTTGACGATGGGGACGATGAAGACGATGTAGAGCCCATTCAGCAAGAGCCACCCGCTACTGAGGAAGAAGATGCCATGCAAGAACAATCATTGCCAGGGCCCTCAAGTTCAAAGAGGATGAAAATTTGATTACTTTTAAAGTTGAGAGTAAAACATTACTCAATTATTATTGTATTGGTGTAACGAAACTATCTGTAGAATAAAGTGTGAAATTTGTCATCATCATTATTTTTCTACTTTATTTAATAACTTGCTTATAAGTGGCCATATATGTTATTAGATGAACGAACAAAGGTTGGGGGTTAAGAATATGATATACTCGTACAAACTTATTTTCTGAAAATTGCAAAATGCTATATACAAGTTTTAAAATAGCTGTAACTTTAGGCGGGTTGGACATTAATCAGCGTATGTATATATATTCTAAAAGGGAATTTAAAAATCTATAACTTCTTTCCTATTCATACTTTTAGTTTATGAATAGGTTTAGACAATATGATGCAATGTTTATGAATATTTTGATGTAAATTGATTTTTTGTAAATTTCAACTTTTTCCGAGGGTATAGCTCGAAAACGGTTAGGAATTAGAAAAAAACATATGATATAAAAGTTTTAGATAATTTTAAGAACTCCATTTTATTCTCTAAAAATATTTCTCTCCGATGCACCGTTTTCGAGATATAAGCGAAAAACCCAAAATTCGTACCTTTACCCCCCTCCTCCCCCCCGCTCATCACCTAGGAGTCAGGACTTTTGGTATGTTAACAACCTAAGCCCCCTGAACAAGTTTCTGGAGGAATCGCTTAGTTACCTGCTCACGCACTCTACACCTCATTCCTTGACTGGACTAGAAGTAAAAATATCAATTATAAAAAAACAACAAAAACAACATCAAAATAACAAATAACAAAAATCACATAATTTCTTTAACTAAAAACTTATGAAGGTCGTCTCAGAAAAAAATATATTTATGTTCAAAAATAAATTACTCAGAGATGAAATTAAATTGGAAAGAAAAAAAAAAGACTTCAAAAAGTTCAAGAATTAAGATGTTGGTTGTACCATCCATCAAATTGCAAATATGTATAAACACCCATCCCCTTCCCCCTCAGCACCTACCGCACACATACTACGATGTTAATGTTGACATTGGAATTGATATAAAATATCCAAAAATTATAGAAGACACACATCAGCATCACCATCATGAGAAAAATGACGATCATCATCATCGTCAATGAACAAAACAAGACAAAATCCAATGTTTTTGGTGACCAAAAGATCGGATGCTAAGATAAATCTTCCATACCTCTTTACCTACCACAATCTTCAGAATAAGAAAAACAACACATGATTTTTGAACATCTGAAAAAATATGTTGTACAAAATGTATATGATTTTTACTTGTTGTTGTTGTTAATGCAGGTTGCTGTTTCGAAATAACTTGAGATGTTTTCTTAGAATAACTTTATACCCATTCCAATGAATGTTGATGTTGATGTTGATGCTGATGATGATTCCATAACTTATGTATGTTCGAGTAGGATATGTCCCTGAGTGTTGGGAATATAATATTTTAGAGATCTTAATGAAGATCGTATTGCACTTCTTGATGCAAGTGGACAGAGAGAATCAACAAGAAAATCCATCCACCAATTTGTCTTGATTTAAGTTTGACTTGAAAATTATATAAGGAATCCCAAAAAACAAATCAAGCCCTTGGCGCAGATCAATTTTAAAGATAAAATGAGAAATATTTTTGCATCGTCATACAAATTTTTTTGATGAGCTTATATTTACTGAAAGTCACTCATCTTGTAGGAAGGTTTATATAGTAACTGAGAAAGGAAGACAATATAAAGATAAATTTAAAGTAAAATGTCATCGTTGATAAAGAGTCGAATAGTTTCTTTGAATTATTAAATTGTTCTTTTTTTAATTTGGTGAAAATAAAGTTGTTTTGAAATTTTAATAAATTCATCACTTTTGGTGAACTAAAATGGATGCAAAATGTCAGTATTTCGAGTTTTTTCTTTTAATAAAGTGATTTCCAATAAGAAGTTTCATTTTGAATAGTCCACCACTTTGGCAGCTGTCTCTTTTGAAACTCTCATCTTTTGACATTTGACAAGTACGATTCAATTTTCAACAACCTATTGAATTTGTTAAAATTCACTACAAAAATGTTGAACATTTTTCACTTCCTTGGACCCCTATACTGATAAATTTTAATTGTTGCGACAAGCAACTGATGCAAAGAATTTCATATTGGTGACGGAATATCAGGTTTATCGATTCCTCGTCGATGATTGGAATAAGATACGAGTACTCCACACTGAAATAGGTCGATCATCTGAAACGTGCGTCTTATCTTCGCTGGTGATCCTTTAAATGCATTAAAATTCTACATATTTTCATCAATAATTATCTTAAGTGATGAGGCCTATTTTCAGTTCGGGGGCAACATAAGCGGAGTTTTTGGGAAAAATTCAAGAATACTTGTTAAAAAGTCTATTTATTCCTAAATATCTGACATTAGAAGATATTAGGTTAGGTTAGGTTAAAGTGGCTGTTGGTTTGGGACGTCCAACACACTTAGACCAAAGTATGGTCCGTTGTGATACCACATGGATCAGTTAATCAGCTTAACTCGTTGAACCAATTGGAGCTTCGAATGAAGCGTAGGAGACAAGTAATGTCTGAATTTTTTAGATCACTGGTATCGTTAAAGTAGTAGTCTCCAAGATGGATTCTACGTCTTTGTGATAAGGCAGGGCATGTGCACAGAAGATGAGAGATTGTCTCCTCTTCTTCTTCGTCCATGCAACTCCTACAAAAATCATTTGCAGGGGCTCCAAGTCGAATAGCATGTCTTCCTATTAAGCAGTGCCCAGTCAGGACACCTATAACGTAGCTAATGTGCAATCTACTCAGAGAGATTAATTGTTTTGAGCGCTTGGCGCTAAGATTAGGCCAAATTCGTTTAGTCGCTACACAGGTGGTGGTGTTATTCCACCTGAAGTTTGTTTTCTCTATGGTATCTTGCTTTAGCATGAGTTTACATGTAGCTAAGGGGATACCTATGCTAGCATTGTGAGCCAGCAGAGGTAAAGTTGTTCCGCTTTTTGCAAGTTCGTCAGCTTTGCAATTTCCTGGAATGTCTCTATGGCCCGGCACCCAGAAAAGGTGAATGTTGAACTGTGTAGCCATCTCCGTAAGAGATGATCGACAATTAAGGGCTGTTAGTGAATTTGTAGAGACAGAGTCTAAGGATTTTAACGCAGCTTGGCTATCCGAGAAGATGCGTATATCATTTGTTGATATTACGTTTTCTCTAAGCCAGGATAGGACTTCTTTTATAGCCAGGATTTCAGCTTGGAACACGCTACAATGATCGGGTAGACGAAAGGAGAGACTTAAGTTAAGTCTATCTGAGTATACGCCACCACCAACCCCATCCTCCGTTTTTGATCCGTCTGTGTAAAAGTTTATAGGACCATCGTCCAAAAATGATGTATTCTCCCAAGAAGACCTGGGAGGTATAGTCACTTTGAAGCTATAGTTGTTGAACTGAGGATGGGGTATGGTGTAGTCAATATTACTATTTATAGTTCTGAACGAGTTCAAAATAGTGGTGTGGCCAATTCCATTATTGATCCACAGAGAGGAGGCCTGAAGCCGTATGGCAGTATTAGCGGCCGTTTGCTTGCTGAAAAAGTCCAGCGGTATTAGATGGAACAGAACATCTAGTGAAGCGGAGGGGGTGGAGCGAAGTGCTCCTCCCATACACAGGCAGGCTGTTCGTTGGACTTTGCTGAGTTTATCGCGATTTGTCGCTGTATCTAGCGCCGTCCACCATACCACTATTCCATGAGTAAGGATCGGTCTTATGACCGAGATGTATAGCCAGTGCGTAATTCGGGGCTGTAGGCCCCATTTATTACCAATGGCCTTTTTACAGGAGAACAGGGCTACTGTGGCTTTGTTTATTCTCTCTTGAATATTAGGTTTCCAACTTAATTTCTTATCTAAAATGAGACCCAAGTATTTTGCTTGATCAGAGAATTTAAGTGGTACACCGTTTATGAGGGGAGGGTCAATGTGTGGGACTTTGTATTTCCTTGTGAAGAGGACAAGGTCGGTTTTTTGAGGGTTAACACCTAGTCCACACCGATTAGTCCATCTGGTGAGCTTATTTAAAAGCGTTTTGTAAGAGTTCTTTTAGTATATTGGGATGTTTACCCGTTATTGCAATAGCAACATCGTCCGCATAGGCAAACACTCTGTATCCCTCTCTTTCTAGAGTAGTTAGTAATTCATTTATTACTAAATTCCAGAGGAGAGGGGATAGGACACCACCTTGTGGCGTACCTCTGCTGACACCCCTTTGTGTAGTAAAATCGCCCATTTTTGAATTGATAATCCTGCTTATCAGCATCTGATTGATCAATTCGCTGATCGACTTATCTACCTTCAGAGATGTCAATACACGTGCAATTGCAGATGTGTCGACATTGTTAAATGCACCTTCTATGTCTAAGAAGGCAACTAAGGTGTACTCTTTATGATGGAGGGAATATTCGATTGTACGTACTATACTGTGTAGAGCCGTTTCAACTGATTTCCCTTTGTTGTAGGCATGTTGAGCCTTTGAAAGGAGGGACTTATCAATACTTTCCCTTAAGTAAATATCGATCAAACGCTCAAAAGTTTTGAGAAGGAATGATGATAAGCTGATGGGTCTTAAGTCTTTAGGGTTAACGTGACTGGATTTTCCAGCTTTTGGAATAAAGACAACTTTAACTTGTCTCCAAGACATCGGGATGTATGCCAAATTAAGGCAACCCTTGAAGATGTTTTCTAGGATGGGTATTAGAAAACTTGCATTTTCTTGCAGTTCGGCTGGAATTACACCATCCGGACCAGCAGATTTGTATGGTTTAAAGCTGTTAATAGCCCATTTGAGTTTTTCCCTAGTGACTAGACCTTGTGGGGGTTGTAGAGTATTGTCACCATTGTTAAATGCAATATTATTAATAATATTAGAGCTACCAGGAAAGTGGACGTCTAGTAGCAAGTTGAGCGATTCTTCGCTTGAATTGGTCCAGAGGCCAGAGGCGTTTTTCAAGCAGCTTGGCATGATTGGATTTTTGGAGAGGATTTTGCGCAGCCTGGATGCTTCGGAGCAATCTTCCACGTTGTTACAGAAGTTTCTCCAAGACGATCGTTTGGTTTTCCTCAGTTCTTTTTTATAAATCTTCAGTGATTCTTTATATGTAAAGAAGATATTAACGTTTATGTTTATTTTCGAAAAGAAATAAAGTAAATGAAAGTTTTTAATAACAGATTATTGATCGAGTTATTTCTCGAAAAGTTGATCATAATTATTGTCAGTAATACTTTTGGACATTTTTCTTTTGAGATACCTTATAGATTGAGTTCGTGAAGTTATCGAAGACATACAGCTACGAAATAACCATTGAAAATACATTGAAAAGAAATATTGTGCTACAACAGTAATCATTTCGGAAATTTGGCTGATATCGTCATTACAATGAAATAATTGCCCACCAGATTTTCTTTAAAAAATACTCGTTTTTTAATATTTATTTGATGTTCTTTTGATACTGTAAAGCCTAAATACTTTATTGTGAATGTCCAATAAGTAACTTTTTTAATGTCCAGAAGTCAGAAGTTCAACAATTTCTCAGATCCTTAAAAATAACAAAAAAAAAAAACACCCCTCTAAATCTTTCTAATAGAAGAAGAAAAGAATAAGTTTTATAATCTGTTTTTTTTTTAACAATATGCTTATAAAAATATAAGAATCTGAATTTTCATCTGTTTCAACTGAACTTCCTTAAATTTTACAAACTTAAAACAGCTTTCACACCATAACCTCTATATTATGTACTTATAAAAATGATACCAAAAAATAACACAGAGGGAGAGAAAGAAGGCTAACAAAAAATATAAGAACCTCAGAGAGCTCAAGAAGAACTGAAGAACATCTCGCATGCAAGCATCCCACAGACAACATTGAGTAACTTTTTTTTATGATTATTTTTATGTTTATTACAACGATTATATGCTATATCACTCACTGTTTTTGATATTAACCAGAGTGACGATGGCTATGACGACGAAGATACTTTGACGATGACGATGAAGATGAAAATGAAACAGGCAGAAAAATAAGAAAGACGAAGAAGAATATTCTTGTTCTTCATCCCATTTTCATAGAGAGAAAGATATAATACTTCATATCCCATCAAAGAGGATATACATATATATATGTATCTTAAAGTGCGGTAGAAATTGTAAAGTAGTAGTACAAACATGCATCTGAAGCATGAAGATTAACATCCCATCATTTCTTCGCTTGGGATATTATGTTATGTTATGTTATGGATGCGATGTTAGAGGAAATTGCATGAATGAGGCTCACTGTGTGTCTTCTTCCTGTTGGTACTTCAAAAACTTTCATATACATTTACGTAGATACAGATTGATATTGACGGGATAATAAACCAGACACCAAGCAACAAACAGATACAAAAATACATACATACATAACGAAAAGATAACTTTTTTTTCCTTTTCAGATGTGATCATCATAAATATTTATCGCTTGTTTGCACACTTCATAAACGTGGCAAAAATTAGCTTCAATTTAACGAGATCAGAATGAAGTCGCATCATCATCATCATCATCAGAAGAAGAAGAAGAACCAATCGTATATTAAATGTGTACTTTTCTCATCATATTCTCACAGTTTATTATAGATCTTAGATGGGAAATGTTTTATTTTTATCTTCTTCCTCAGCGGGACATAACTAAGCCTAGAGGTTTTCCCATCTTACCTAAACTTGAAGAGCCTTTCTATTTTGATTTCCTTTCTTGTAGAGTTCTTTGTTAAATAAAATAAGTACTTTGTATGAAAAAGTTAAAAAAGGTTTTTATAAGGATTTTAACACTCTTGTACATACAAGCTCTAAACTTAACGGTTTTCTCTTAAAGCTCAGTTTATAAAAGGGTATAATACAGAAGAAGTTGATTGCCTTTGAAATTATTATTATGCATAATTAAGGGAACTTCATAAGAAAACCACACGTTTTTTAAGGTTAAAACTAAAAAGAAAAGTCCATAGGTCACTGGTTCATCCGGGTCGAAGGACCAATGATATTTCGAAAATTCGTTCACAGGCTGTAAGTCTACGTCGCTGACTTAGCCAAAAGGATAAAAGTCCAATACCTGAGATAGCTTGGACACGTAGAGTGCATGGAAACCAATGTTCTGGAACGGAAAGTATTCCAATCCACGGCCATAGGACAGCGCAGTAGAAGAAGGCTACTGATCCGATGACGAGCACAAGAGAAAAGTGTCCTTAACCACTTTGGTGTGCGCAACTAGAGACATCTAGCTAAGGACCAAACTAGAAGGGAATATTGTTGGATGAGGCTCTAGCTCAAACAAGATTGTAGCGCCACCTTAAGTAAGTAATTAAATTTGCCTTGAATCTAAAAAGACTACAAAACTTACTATGTTGCAGACCATTAAAAAGTTAAACCCGATTCCGATGGCTTGGGACATAAGTCTTCCCATTCAATGAAAAAGCTATCCCAAGAGACTGATATATCTAAAAACTATAAACATCGTAAGCTCATATCCCACTTTGACATTGGAAACCATTGCAATTTTGGAAGTATCAGCATTCTTGTTGCATATTTTCTATCAAATAATTCTACATTCCATCGCCATATTCAACTTGGCATTTCAAATTAACCAAAACAGATCATTTATACAAAATAAATTAAAACAAAAATACAAGAAAAAGAATTTTTAAATAAAACTAAAATAAAACAATCAACTTGTCACTTCCAAAAATGGTTATTTTTATTTTTGTTTAAATTACGAAGAAAAAAAGCTTATGATAAAAGTGCAAATCTATGTTCGGACAAATGAGTTGAAATTAATTTAAATGCTAATTAATATAGCGTGCTGTGTTGCATGTTATGTCTGTCTGTTTGTCTGTCTGTATGTCTGTCCGTCTGTTTGTCGTTGTCCGTAGGTACTATATACATACGTGTACCTAACTACAAGTGACTGCTTTACTTCATAACATAGCCTCGAATATCATATGTTTGTTGATAGATACAAAGATACAAAAGTATCGCATGCACTTTGGAATACCTTGCTAATTGTTAAACTACATAATATAGTCGTATGTATGTAAATAA
This sequence comes from Eupeodes latifasciatus, assembly GCA_920104205.1. NCBI lineage: Eukaryota > Metazoa > Arthropoda > Insecta > Diptera > Syrphidae > Eupeodes > Eupeodes latifasciatus. The sequence continues at coordinate 384,366,920 of OV049924.1, read as the reverse complement.
TATAGAATTGTAGAGCATAGATATTTTGATTCCAAAATGAAATGAAAAACGCAATTCAAGCATAATGATTTAAAATTTTCAATTGTGTTTTGTGTATGAACTCTATTTTAAGATTAATCCAATAGACATGCACTATAATATGAGGGTTGGGCAAAGGAGAGGCGGTGGGTGGGTATATTATATGTGATGGTTAGACTGAGGGGTGGAGGGAAGAAATATCAAACAGGAAGGCACTTAACAAGAGTGGAATGGTGTAGATACTCGTATATCCCCCATCACACATCAGCTGAATGGTGTTGCCGGCCGGCCGGTCGTCGACAACATCAGCAGCATTGTGTTCGATGTCGACAACGACGACGAGCGACGCTGCCGTAAAACAACGAGACGACGACGACGACGACGATCCATAGCTTGTAGCTCGGCGTGTTGCTCGATGTCAGAGCGCATATATAAATAGATGCAAAAATATTATACACTCAGCGTCAGCCGCATTACGAGCGTAAACAAGCAAATCATTTATAATAACATTTGAATCTTTGATTCATTATGTTCCAGAATAAAAAAGTTAGGTTATGTCTGCATATTCAAACTAGCCCGTCATATGGATAATTTATTGTGGCCACACTCTCTTGGGGTTTATTTGAAAGCTTCAACCTCCTTCTGCTCTATCATCCTCTGTTGGAGTTCTTGTGTTGATCTTCATCATTTTTATACAACATTTATAAAACAACAACTATAAAAAAGTGTTAATTGACAAATTTTTCGAGCTAGACAAAGCATGAGATAGATTTTGCATGCGGTCGTTTGGTCCGTCAGCGTTCGCGTCGTCGTTCGATGCAGAATTTTGCACGCGACAAAATGGACTAAAAATATACGAGTATATGAACGTTTGTACTTCTACACTTATTACTTTACTTAGTGAATGAATATTTTTCAAACTAAATGACAATGGAGCTCGTAATTAGTCCCAAGTGTATATTATTATAGTTGGGTATTATATAAAATTGTATAAATGCATTTAATGTGATGTATGATGGTGAAAGGAATTGTTTTTTCTGTTTTAAACTTTTGTTGCTGCTATGAATTTGCGTGTTTCAATGCAGATGGTAATTTGTGTTAATATAAATTGAAGGAATTTTGTTCATTTAATAATGTTAATTGACAAAAAGATTTAGTGACACAAAAAAGAAAATAGAACAAAACAAAACGAGACAAAAGAAAATTGTATATTTAATTGAAGTTGTTTCCATACCTTTCAACTCTTTGTTGTTTTTTTTTGGAAAAAGATGTGTCTTATTTTGCAATTTTCTGAACGATTTGGGATATGATTCACTTATAGGTAATTTTGTTCTTTTGAATAACCAACAAGTTACACATTAAAAGGAATGAATAATACAAGTAGAAGTTCTTTATAAGCCAAACTAATTGTAAGCTCTATAAGGGCTTCATAAAGCTTAATTAAACAGGTTAGTAGATTTAGTTTCTCCAATAGTTAAGTTGATTAAATTTTGTTTAGATTTTTTTGTTGGATAATTTAAACATATTGAATTTGTTGTAATACCTTCTATAAAACTTCCAAAAGGCCTAATATAGGAAGGTTTATGGTATTTAGAATGATGTTACCAGACACGACAAATCCAAGACCTTCCAATTGAACAAGTTGATAAGTGTAAGTTTTTTTTAAAGCTTATTTTACAGGATCAATTTGAGATTTGGCTTATTTGAGGTTTTAAGCAAGTTTTTCTATTTTATTAATAGTTTTTTCTAGTGCGACGAGTGAAATTAAAAAGTAGACGTCAATCCTTATAAAACTAACATTGTTTTAATATTACTTGGCACACAGATAAAATATATATATTTTTTTAAATTATTATATGAGTACGTTAGTATTTTATGTAAGAAACTATTTCCATAAACAAAATAAATCCTTTCTAATATCGTTCTTAAGTTTATTGGAAGACAAAGGTTTCTAAAAACCTTCTATAATGCTTACTTAAGTAAGAAAAACCTTCGCTTATTCCATAAAGGTTCTATAAACTCTGAATATTTTTTTATTTAATAATTTAAACATTTTGAATTTAGTACCTTCTATAAAACTTCCAAAAGGCTTAATATAGAAATGTTCATATTATTCGAAGAGAAATTGCTTGATTTAGCTAAAATAAAAACAAATTATTAGAATTTCCAATTGAACAAGTAAAAAAAATATTAGTTTGGGTAAAGCTTACTTTTCAAAATAAATTACTCAACACAGCTCAATGCTTCCCTCAGTGGTAAGCTTTTGTGGCAAAACGTGCGTAATATTAGCATTGGAAAAGCTAAATGTTTTAATCTTGATGCAGTGAACCCTGATGAGCTTAATCGACAGTTCTTATCTTCGCAGTCAAATAATAACACCCAACAAATAACACCTCAAGGAATTAGTCATCATTCCCAGTCTACTCATTGCCCTATGTTTTGTTTAACTCCGGTTAGCTGCTTCGATGTGCTTGAAAGCATTCTCTGCATAAAATCCAAGGCAGTCGGACTTGATGAAATACATCCCTCATTCCTGAAAATAATATTACCTGTACTTCTCCCGTATATAACTCATGTCTTTAATTCGATATTTACAACTGGTATATTCCCCACGCAGTGGAAGTCAGCTAAGGTCATACCTGTTGCCAAAACTTCCAAAGGTAATGAGTTTAGACCAATTTGCATCCTTTCCTTTTTATCAAAGGCTTTCGAAAAGCTTGTGCAAAAGTAAATCAATCACCATATTTCCAGACATAGCCTACTTTCCCCTAGACAATCTGGATTTCGGCAGAAACACAGTTGTACTACTGCTGTAATAGGTGTTTCTGAAGAAATACGTATTGCTTTTGACGAAGGACAGGTATCTTTCTTGGTCTTACTTGACTTTTCTAAGGCATTTGATATGGTGAACCATCAATCCTTATGTCACAAGTTATCTGTATTGTTTAATTTTTCACCATGCACTGTTAAACTTATTTCGTCTTACTTAACAGATAGGACACAAGCAGTGGCAGTGAATGATAATTTATCGGAATTTCTTTCTGTATCCAATGTATCCACAGTGATCCATCCTAGGGCCCCTTCTCTTCTCATTATATATCAATGAGCTCCCTACTCTTATCAAGCACTGTTCGATTAATATGTATGCTGACGATGTGCAACTAGTTTTAAGCTGTCCATTGGGTTTGATAGAGCACGGGGCTTCCTGTATGAATGAAGATCTTGCAGAAATTGCACGGTGGTCAAACATAAGCAGTCTTATTATGAACCCCAAAAAAATCCAATTGCATTATTATTTCAAAAAAGCCATTAGATCTGTCATACTTTCCCTCCATATTTCTTAGTGGCGACAAAATTAGGTATGTTGAAAGTGTTAAGAACCTTGGCGTGACCTTTAACAGGAGCTTAACCTGGGATAATCATATATATGTATCGGTTGGAAAGACGTATGGTGTACTTCGTACTTTGTGGGCCTCACATTCCTATACCCCTTTAAAACCCAATGTCTTCTTTCAAAATCACTTGCTGTGTCCATCCTCACATTTGGCTGTGAATTATTTTACAATTGTAGCTTTGCCTCCAAAAGCAAATTCCAAATCGCATTTAACAGCATAGTACGTTATGTTTTTGGACTGCGACGTTTTTCGCATATTTCTAACTATACCAATTATTTGTATAATATGTCATTCTATAGTCTTCTACAGTTTCGTTTTCTGAGTCTCTTGTCAAACATTATCTTGTCACATCAACCAACATATCTTTATGAAAAAATTAGGTTTACCTCTTCAATCAGATCAGCTCAGTTGATTCCTCTTCGGTATTCTTGTTTGACTTCCGGACGTCAGTTTTTTTATTAGTACTATTCGATTGTGGAATTCTTTGCCACGTGATATAAGAAGGATTGATAGTTCAATAAGATTTAGAAGTAAGCTTATTTTTCTTCGTATGCCTATTAATATTATTAACTAAATTTTTGAATTTTTCGTTTGAATTCTTTAATATTTTTCAAATATATTTAATTTGGTAAAATAAAACAATGTAAATTTATAATCTAAAATTTCATTATACTTTTAACTTTTTTTTACAGATTTAACGTCATGTAGCTCTCATTTAACTTCCTTATTTTATGCTTAGCACTATTTTATAAGATATGTATCTTACTTTGTTTAAGCTATTCATTGAAATAAATAAATAAATAAAAAATAGTTTGAAGCTAAAATTAAGCATTTTGTGTGTATAGAAATATTTTCATGTTGATCCTTTTTAATGTCGGTCTAAAATTAAATAAAAGTTCAGTGACAAGAAATCACTTTTTTCCTAAGACAACAGCACCTATAGAGCTTCTTTAGTGCTAACTTAAGTAAGAAAAACCTTCGTTTACTTTATAAAAGTTCGATAAACTTTGATTTTTTTTTTATTTAAACTTATTCATTTCATTTATACTTAACAAGTAAAATATATAAATTGTCTTTTGTTTCAATTTAAGATTAAAAAGTAGAAAGGAGTGGTTTAAAAAAGTAAAAAATAAATTGAAAGGATAAATAATACAAATATAAATTAGGTGGCATAATAGCTCGTAGAGAACCAGGGCATAATGATTGACAACTCTAAACCATTCCTGTGTGTAAATAATGTCAGGGATTAAAATAACTTCCAGTTTATATGCCGATTTCGAACGGCTTATTTGAGAAAGCACTTTGCATGATAAGAATTACTCTTGGTGGAAAACTTGAAGAAAACTCGACATCTCTGGGTACGAAACACTTTTATAGCATGATGATATTAATGTCCATTTTTTGAAGTCAAATCAAAACATTTTATTAAATGATGATTGGAGCTCCATTTAAAGGAAGTGTCCCAAAGAAAGAATAACTTCATCAAAGTAAACTGCACCTCATTGTCTTTTAAGCTTTTCAAGCAAAATTTTTATGAATTTGCAAGAGTTTGTAGCTTTATTCTAGGTTTTCATCTCCTCTTTTTATGCAGTTATAACAGCACCAACATTTGAGCAACATTTCTTTTTATTCAGCAACTAGCTAAAAGTATGTAGATATAACACAAATTCCTTAGTTCTTCAACAAAAAAAATTTAGTTATTCAATATTAGACCATTGATGTAGTTTTTCTGAATTTGCTGAATTGCTGAGGTAACAATTGATATTGTTTTCCTAGATGTGCTTAATTGCTGATTAAACAATTGTTTTGCTAAAAAGAATTTTACAAACTCATTGATTTAGTTTTTTTTTAGAATTTGCTGAATTGCTGAGTAAAAAATTGATATTGTTTTCCTAAATTAGCTGAATAGCTGAGTAAACAATTCATTTTGCTAAAAAGCATTTAAAAACTTATCATGTTTTCTATCACATGTTTTCAGTTGAAAATTAGTACAATTTATGATTATTCACGAAAAAGAAAAAGTTATTAAAAATATTTATGAATTCCTTTAAAACAAAAAAAAAATTATACAACAATAAAAATTCTAAAAAAAAAATCTTAACATCAAGTAAATTAAAGTTGTCTTTAAACACTTTACCTCAACTCTACGTGTTCAGTGTTCATTTAGCTGTCATAATTTAAAAGATACAATCATAAGATATCAACAACAAAAAAAAAAACAACAACAAAACAAAACACTTACATACAACCTGATTAACAATTGGTCATGATATTCCAATTAAATAAAAAAATTTAAAGAAAAATTATTGTTAATCGTGTGTGTAAGATATATGTATAATACAGATTTGCAAAACGTTTTGCCCCTTTATGCAATATCGTGTTTATAATATCTCTGTTTGTTATTCATATAACACTACATATCTTTTTGTATCTATAGTTATAGATGAAAATGTATCTACGACGACGACGTTTCTATATAAATGCATCAATCGGAAAACAAACTAAACACAATACAACACACCGAACAGTATTAAATTTGTTTTAAATAAATTCACTGGAAAATCGTTTTGACATAAATCGCAGTTGACTTAATGTGGTTTGGTTTGTTATTTCATTTTTAGTAAATTTTATTTTATGTAATTTTTAATTGCTCTCTGTTGACATATAGAATATGTATCTATTAGTAGTTTTCAAATGAATATTCTATGAATCTACATATATAACATGAGTTGAAATTATATGCAACATGATTTTTTTTGTTATATGTAAAGTATCTAGATACTTCTGCGGTATTAATTTATTTTGAGGTTTATTCTAAAAAAAAAAACATAAAATATAAAATAGATAATAAAAAATGCATTTGAGAATTTAATTGAAAAACTATGTATGTCTGCTGCCTCGAAATAATATTTTTTTTTTTATTTTTCCTATTTGTAGATTTTTTTAAATATAAAAAAGTCAGTTATATAAGGAGACAAGGCTGAAGAGCAATATAATATTTATTTATTTTTTTGTTGTTGTGTTTGTGTGTTCATTATCATTGCACGTTAATGACCCTCAATTGGCAATTTTATGAACAAAAACCCCAAGCAAACACAAAAAAAAGTATCTACGAGTGCCTATATTATAAATTCAATTATACAAACCAGATTCTAGAGGTAAGTTTATATAAGAGAGGAGGAAAAAGATATTAACTACCCACAAATAAATTCACTGTTATTACAGCTAATAGCAAATGTATGTTCAATTTGTATTTTTTCTTCTTTTTTTTTAATTTAATTTTTTCTGATGCTATATTCCACATCACATACTCTATACTCAATGTGATCACCTGTATCTGCATACAGCAATAAATATTGTAAAATATTTACCATGAAGATACGCAAAAATAATGTGTGTAGTGTATACGATAGATACAAAAGAGGATAAAATGCCTTGTAAGTGAAATTGATCTCTCATACCCGGCTTAAATAAAAATAGCCCCCTTTTAGGAGGCATTCGGTCAATTAGGATCTGACAGTTCAAATAATTTTGTAAATTTTATTAACATTCACATAGAAAAGACGGACAGGGATAGGAAAGGGAGAAAAAAGGTTCTGGCAACAAAACACACACATAGGGAGATGGAGAATGGTGTCCTTAAAATAGGATACTTTACGATGCAAAACTATAATGAAAAGTGATGAGAAGCCTATTTTCAGGCGCAAAATTATCTTCTACATAATATAAATTAGCATTTTTTTTTCCTTAAAAATAAATTAAAATAAAATAAAATTATTAAACTCCTCTCCTTGTTCCATATCGTGTCCTTTAAAAGCATTTTCAAGTATTAAACTGCACATTTATGTATGAACATAAATTAATATAATACTCATCGGTTATTTTAATTTGTCAGGACAGCAGTCGTCGCTCGTCCGTCGTCGTATGGATGGACTGGACATTAAATACATAAATAACGTGCTTTCACGTGGGCCTGGGCATAATGTATATAATATTGTATAAAGTGGGTATATAAAATGGGTATAAGATATTATGGGTTATGTACAAAACAGGACACCATAAGTAAATTCACATGTAGCACAGGTTGAGAGAGAGATAATCTGTGGTCAGATATACAAAATTTGTGTGCAGATACTTTTTCCTTTATTTTTGATTTTTTTGAACAAATGAAATTGGAAGATTGATGGAATTGATTTTGGTCCAACATGTTTCCAGTTTTAATATAAAAACAAAAAATAAATGAAATGCATTTTCGCTTATCATGAAAGATACAGAATGCCAGTTGTTGGTTAAGTGAGTGCAACTCTCATCACACATCAGAACATGGGACTCCATGTCTGGCCTGATGCTGGATGATGATGGTGGAGATGATGATGCGCGGATGCACGGATTCACGGATGCACGACTGCACGGATGCGAATGGGACTGTATAAAGTCTTGAAGTTGGGAATTAGCAGTTTTGGATGTTTTGGTGCGAGCATGCGAAGGAGCGAGCGCGCGGCACCAAAGTAGCCGAGAGTTATGTTAGACTCGTTGGTCAGCACTTGTCAATTCCAATCATATTTTTCTCCATCAACAGCTTTTCACTTCATCGAAGCTATTCGAAGTAGGTAGCCCATAACTACTGCCTAACCTACCTACCTACTGGATGCCTATAGATACTTCGTGTCCATACATAAAAAGAGTTCCGCATCAAAACTGCATGTCCTCGCTCTCTGCAAATCTGTCGCTGTCGCTGTCGTTGTCAATGTTGCTAATGTCGGTTAGTTGGTTGGTTGAGTCTCGGGAGCTAATTTACTTGTAATAAATATATTGAGCGATATGAAAGGTACCTTTGGGAATTTTCGGATTCCTTGTGTGTCCAGTGGCCAGAGTGTTCTTCTGTCTTCATATATACATCTCAGAGATACGTTTAGTTATGCGCGCTGAGCTTAGCAAGCGCAAATAAGCAAAAAAAGGCAAAAATCAAAGAAAGAAAGACGTTGCTCCTTGAGCGCTTGAGACCGCGCAATGTCCATCCATATTCATTCGAAAAGGGAAGTGACGTGTATCTATACATATCTAGATATATTAATTGAGTATCTATCAGTGGTCGGTTGATGCATTTCGATCTTCTGCATGCGGCTGGAGAGGCTACGAGAGAAAACAAGTTGTGCTAAAAGGACAAATTCCTGTTATCGCCGCAATGCTACGCCGACGATCAACGAGAATGAGAACGACATCCCGGCAACAAAAAGTAATGCCAAGGGACATTTTGGCCGCAGAAAACCAGAAAAAAAAGTTTAAAAACAAAAACAATCTTCGCGAGGAACTTGCATTTGTAGAACGAAGAACTGAACTCAACCAAACCGAACTGAACCAAAGGTAACTCTAAGCATGAAGGAGTTTTATCGAGATACTTTTCAACAAGCACGAATGGATCTGGGGCTTGTCCCGCATCCGCATCCCATCCCAGTATCTTGCCACACCATACAGCCGCAGTCGTTGCCGTTGTTGTTGTTATTGTTGCTGTTGTCGTTGTTGTTTTCGTTGGGATGGGTGATGAGAGCGGGTGCGATCACAATTCGTCGACGTTGTCGATCGTCGTTCATTTTATTCAATTAGCATTGGAATTTATGCAAAGCATCTTTGGCGAGGCGATGAGGTGATGTTTTCGTGGTTCTGCACACATCTTCGGCGCGTCAAGCTTGTTGATGAGGCTATGGGTGTTTTTCACTACTCCCTGCGCTCGCAGAATCCTCTGATGATCTGATGCTTCAGTCCAGCTCTAGAGTCCAGGTTTAAGAATATCTATAGAATGACTATGAAAAGAATACCGATGATGTGCGATGGCGATGGGCTAAAGGGGGTGCAGCAAAAATCTTTATCAACAATTTCTTCTCATTGCTGCAGTGCGCCATCGCCATCTCCTCGCTATGACGATGGTGATGATGGTATATAGGACAGGAATGTGAGGAGAGCTTCCAAGCCAAGTTTCTTGTATGATTAGGTGATTATCATGGCGTCCTGTAAGCATTTTTTTTTTCTTAAATTCGTTTCTGTTCGTCTGCGCGATCATCAGGCATACCGGCACTTGTTTCGTCTTTTTGGCAGCATGCAAAACAACTACTATCATTTTGGCCATCTATACCTTCCACCAGTTCAGTACTCCTCACTTCAACAACTCACTGCTTGCAGCCGCCATGAAAATTGGGCTAAAATTTGTTTTAATTTTTTTTCTTTTTTCTTAACTCAAAACGAGCGAGGGAATATAATGGTGGAAACATTATAAAAGAAGAATTAATTTTTAGGTTTTTATTTTTGTTTAACGTCGTCGTACATTCGTTTCGTTACGTTTTCGGGAACCATTTTTAACCTCATTATCGCCTTGGGCGAATAATTTATGCTGAAGTTATTCAAAAAGTGTATATTCTGCCATCGTATCGAGTATAAGTATGGTTGGCAGAGAAAACAAAAATTAAAAGAATTTACGAAGATGGATTTTTTGGGTAATGTTATACCTACCTACGAGATACGTTTATACATTTTTGTGGACGCATTTTCGGTTACCTATGCCTAAAGAGCGAAGTGTAATTAAAAAAAAGGAATACCTTTTGAAGCAATTTGCACATTTTTACATACAAATCGGAAGTCAAATTATAAGCCTACGAATTTTGAAAGTCATGATGCAGACACCTTTTGCACAAATTGGAGCGAGGCGAGGTGCATATACATTTAAAATTGCAGTGTCATTTAGGGTACCTATACACAACACACATTGCATACCATCGTATAGGATAAGCATTTTTAGTTAATAACGGTGGTAAATGTATGGTTTGGATAACTCAGGTTAGAACAATGAGGGTTATAAGAGATTTGTTTTACTTGAAATTCTTAAAAATTACGTTGTAACTGTCATTGAGTGACTTTCATAAGACCACAATGTTCTGAGACAGATAAGAAATAATTACCATAGGAAGATATCACCAAGTAGAATCTTTATCGAAATTAAAGCTTCCATAAGGTTTCTTTAAGGGTTCTATAAGAAATTCTTTTTTAAGAAATCTTTTGGATCCTTGGTTGGAATCTTGAAATTAAGACTCTGAATTTTCCATTAACAAATATTAAATTTTTGTAAAAAGCTTGTTGAAAGAATTGTATGGAACTTCCGCCTGGGTTTAATGTCTAATCTAATCACTTTTAAAACTGTCATCTTTTGACATTTCACAAGTGAAAACTGTGTCATTGCTTTAAATACACTCATCAACCACAAAATTCTCAAAATTCACTAAAGGAATGGTTAAATTTGTACAAGTAACGAAACAATCGTAATTTTATAAGAAGAGTTTCCTGACTGTGTTATTCTAGAAGAGATGATCACAATTGTCCACCGAATTGTTGCGATTTAAGGCCACGTTTAATATACAAACTATGTCAATTAATTGAGTTCGTGAAGATATCGAGCTATAAAGTTGCTAATTAGTCATGGAAGGAAAGCTTCGATAAGTCTTAACATTTTCCATTCACAGGATTGGCGTTCATTTCGTTAGACTACTACGTTCATAAATTAAATGTTTAACTCATTATCGAGTTAAAATGAAGAGTTTTCAAATTTAAGCACAAATTGGCTTTACTGACTCACTTCTCTAAGATTCCTATACAATTCTTAAAAGAAGAAGTGGATTCTTTTTAGAAGGAAAGTTTCGGTAAGTCTTAAACGTTTCTATTCACATTTTGTTAAAATTTTACGTTTATAAATTAAATGTATAACTCATTATCAAAATGGCTTCACTGACTCACTTCTCTAACAGTCCTTTTAAATTCCTAAAAGAAGTAGTTGATTCTTTTAAGAAAAAAATGATTTGGTAAGTCCTACATTCTTCTATTTACAGGATTGGCGTTCATTTTCAAACTGCTACGTTCATAAATTAATGAAATTCAAGCAAAAATTGTCATCACTGATTCCCTTCTCTAAGACTCCTATTTAAATCCTAAAAGAAGTAGTTCATTCTTTTTAGAAGGAAATGCTTTGGTAAGTCCTACATTTTTCTATTCGCAGGCTTGCCATTCATTTCGTTATACTTTTGCGTTCATAAATTAAATGAAATTTAAGCACAAAGTGGCATCACTTACTCACTTCTCTAAAAATCCTATTGAATTCCTTAAAGTAGTAGTTAATTCTTTTTAGAAGGAAAGCTTCGGTAGGTCTTACACGTTTCTATTCACAGGCTTGGTGTTCATTTTGTTAAAATTGTACGTTTATAAATTAAATGCATAACTCATTATTAAAATGGCTTCACTAACTCACTTCTCTAAGACTCCTATTAAATTCCTAAAAAAATACTTTTTAGAATGAAATAAGTCCTGCATTTTTCTATTCACAGGCTTGTCGTTCATTTCGTTAAACCTCCACGTTCATACATTAAATTTAAAACTCATTATTAAAATAGCTTCACTGACTCACTTCTCTAAGACTTCTATTAAATTCCTAAAAGAAGTAGTTAATTCTTTTTAGAAGGAAATGCTTTGGTAAGTTCTACATGTTTGTACTCACAGGCTTGGCATTAATTTCGTTATTACATTAAACGAAATTCGAGCTCAAATTGCTTCACTGATTCACTTCTCTAAAATTTCTATTAAATTAATACAAGACGTAGTTGATTCTTTCTAGAAGAATAGCTTCAGTAAGTCTTGCATTATTCAATTCACAGGATGGTAGTTTGTTTTACTAAGTTCTAAATTTCTTGCCTTAATTCAAACTATCTCCAATATCAAAACTCACTTAATTGTGATTAAAAAATTGTACAACAAAAAAAAAACTGCTGAATCATTTAAAATGTTATTGCCTGATGACCTATATGCAACAATAAAAGCCTTTTGGCAATTGAAATTAAAAAAAAATGCCTGCTCACTTAAAAAAGTGCGTGTTTTATCCTTTCGATCTTAATTCAATCAAGCGACATATCTGCACCGCTTCTATATTATTTTTCTCTTTTCCAACAATTCAAATGAACTTCATGACTTAAGCCATTTCATTAATGAGACTCATAGATACGAATCTACAGTGAGTCCTTATTTTTTTTTCTCCAAAACGCCCTTCACCTAGAAAAAGAACAATTCTCTCCCTCTCCGTAACATACCACAAAAAAAATGTAATCATAAACATAGTCAAAGACTTAATTTCCAAATTAATAGACTGCATATGTTTTAATATTTTTCTATATTCAAAAAAAAAAGGAAGGAAAAACCTACCAGTTATTATGATGTACAAAAACTTCCATAATAGTCAACCTACATACTAAACACGCTGTGTAATAATATTCGTGTATGTCGATGTAAAATAGTTCTGATGCAAGAAAAGATACCAAAAAGCACAAACCTATGACTAGAGAATGCCAGATATGTAGAAAAGATACATTAATATAGATACGTTTATATGCATTACTTAGCGCAATTAATGTGTACATGTAGTATGATGTGGTTTTATAACACTCTATATATGTCTATAGCCGCCTTCTTTTGTCGAAGTTTAATTCATTACCCCATCTACAACTACCTTACTTATAGTCCTGTTCCTGTTTTTTTGTTGCGTTTATTCCAAAGGTATACCAACCTCCTCCTAAGGCTAAGGCCAGTTCACAGCACATGGTGAAAATACTTCAATTTGTCGACATTAGTGTCAAAGATGTGGTGTGATAAGAGAGCGAAATTGTGGTCGCTTTCCGTTTATTAACACAATATTATTCTTTCTCACTTTAAATTATGTCATTCTCTCTCGTTTCTTTTCATTTAGATATTAGATTATATAGGATTGACCAAAGACCGTAGACCAAAACACACCATCACGGGCAACTGGTGTATAGACGTCATCTTTGCCACACCACCGCCGCCGCACCGCCGTCAAATACGTCAAGAACTTAATGTCAGTTAATAGTCTTGAAATGGATTCGAAAAAAAAACTCGAAATGAATTAAACTAGAAGGTGCGGCAGCGGCAGATAGTGTTTGAATTCCGTTATTATTATTATATTGGAGTCTATCCCTTAGATAGATACATTTTGTATCTTAATGTTTATAACGTTGTATGCGGAAAGTCTACCCTAAAACATGGAAGTCTTGTCAATATTTCTTAAAGCTAGTGTAGGAATGGAATTTCCCGACACACAACAATTTGACACAGTAAATTGATTTGGTAGAGATACAGTTTTAGAATGTATTATAGATACACAGAAAAAGTATCAGATACATTATATGGAATGAGTGTTAAATAAAGTTAGTTTGGTGTGATCCAAGTCTGGTCAATATCCATGTCAAAAATGTCGCGTCCTGTCATTTTGGTTGTTTTTTCTCGACAACGAAAAACACTAAACACATTTTTGCACTGTCGACGACAGAGACAGAGAAAGATAGACAGACAGAGAAGAGAGTTACGAAGAACATTTTGATTTGAATAATGTTTTAGACACAATGTTCAATTTTATCTATGCGAACACACACAAACTAATCAAACAATTGACAATCGAGCATAGAACAACGCTTTCAAACAACCAATCATCTAGTCAAATCAAAATAGATAGATACTTTTTTTTTCCTTTGCACTGCAAATAAATGTATTTTATAGATAGTTTAAGTGCGTTGACAGATACACATCCGTAGGTATGTATTATACTAGAGAGTGACATTCCACAATGTCTGCATATTAAATACAAAACTAAATGTGTATATTTTTGTAATTTTATAAATGTATCTATATATAAAAATTCTGCATTATGGACAAAGACTATAAAGGACGCAGTCGAGACGCGCTTGATTGGTGTTGTGTATAGTAAGTCCAATCAAAGTCTCAGGGTGGTATGTGATGTCTGATGCGGTGGAGGATAAAAATATATATTCTGCGATGACCAGACACAGACCGACATGTACCTAATAAAAGGGACTGAAACATGCGTATTTAAAGTCGTGATCATAATCGTTAATAAATTTCATCAACTTTACGTATAGCTATGCCCTTTACTGAATTTGACAAAAAGAAGGGTGTTTTGAATATATTTTTGTAACCATATGAATATGAAAAGAAAGGTATGCAATTTACTTAGACATGGAATCAAGTTTATAGAGGTACATATAGAATAATTGCTTGAGATTTAATTTAGGTGCTAAATAGTTCGTTATACCTGAGAAGTTGATTGTTTATTGGAATTTTAAGGATACAAGTCTGCGTTACTAAATTTTAAGTGTAAGGAATTTACGAGTACGTCGAACTGTTATTATACGACGACGCGAAGGAAGTCTGGGTTTGAATTTATAGCATGTTTCAGTAGGTAAGATATTTTTAAGTGATGGTATATGGCAGTTAGTGACACTTGTTTGTTTTAGCTCAAAAAAGTTACGCTAGACTTAAAATTAATTGTCGAAGACAAAACCGTCAATAATCGGGGAAGAAGAAAAAACATCGTATAAATTATCACAATTAAGAAAGAATTCAAAAATGAAGCTATACATATCCCATTTTTTGGGTATTTGACTAAAGGAAGCTCTTAATGTTTGTTTGCGTATTTTTTTCAAGAAATGTTTCTTGGAATGACTGAAAAATATCTTCTAAGAGCATTTATTGTTAGTTTTCACTTCAGATGCTCTCTCTACTGGCTTATTCTTGCTTCCTAGGGAGTACCTCAAGGTAGCCACTTAGGTCCTATACTTTTTATCTCCACCATGAATGATATTGAAATGATCACTAAATATTCCAATAAGTCGATACTTATGATTCTCAGTAGTACCCGTGACATGATGGTTAGTGCGTTGGACTGTCATGCGAAAGGTCTTGGGTTCGATCCCTGCCTGTGCCACCTAAAAGTTTTATTCACGGGTACTGCCTCTTCCGAGGAATTGATAAATTCTCCAAGAGTAATTCTTGTCATGAAAAGTGCTTTCTCAAATTAGCCGTTCGGATTCGGCATATAAACTGTAGGTCCCCTCCATTCCTGCCAATTACTCGCACACAGGAATGGTTGAGAGTTGTAAGTCACTAGGCCCTGGTTCTCTACGGACTGTTGCGCCACCTAATTTATTTATTTATTTATGATTCTCACCTAATCTAAAGCTAGACCTCGATAGTTTATCAATGCGGTGTAAAAATAAGGATAAATATAAACAAATTCCATGTAAGCCACGCGTATAGGTAGTCTTAAATGACACCGCAATCAATATTTCCATTAAAATTAGGTAATTTTTTTAATCTATGGTTAACCTAAATGACATACAAAACTATTAAAATTGCTAATAATTTCGTTTGTCATAATAAAGTGCGCCTACCGCTAAAAATTTATTCGCGCAGTCACTTTTCATAACTCTCTTAAAATGTTTCCTTATCTCAGATGACATATCTTAAATAGAGAATTTTGGACACTGCTGCTGTTGCCACTGCTGGCTGCTATATAATATATACCGTCGATCATTGCTCGTTGTCATTGCCATCATATCCCTCATGTCCAATTTTTAAATTAATTCAATTGAACGAGATTTTTTAATAAAAAAAAAAAGAAAAAAATATTTATATATCAAGAAAACTATGCACACCACTTATGCCAACACGCGCGCTCTCCAACAAACACAACTCAATATACATTTATATGAACGTAAAACCAGCACGTATTCAGCAAGCTCAGGCATTCACCCCTTATGGATTTCATTAAGTAAAATGACCAAATGTGACTCTAAATAAATACTAACAAAAAATTGAAAACAACGAAGCTTTTTTGTTGTTGTTGTAGTTGTTGTTTCATCATTGTACGCAATAAAAAATGCTAAATAAACATCAAAGAGGAGTGTGAAAGATACTCGTCTATCACTCACGCTTCCCATTATGGCAGAACACGATTGAAAATTACAAAAACAACAAAAAATTGAGGAAAATATATAAAATTCTCGCAGTCTTTTCAATTCATTAAAATCGGTCTGGTAATTACCACTAAATTAATACCATATGGGCCACACACCATATCGCTGACCGCGAGCCGGCTACACCAATTCAACTACCCAACTACCAACACTGACCATTGTCCTCAATTATAATATTTTGTTTCTTTATTTTTCAATTTCAATTCCTGAGTTTTTGTTGTGAATATGCAGGCTTGAAATGTCCCTTTAAAATTCGAACTGAAAAAAAAATAAGTTCACACTCTAAATGAAATGAAGATACAAAAATCCAAAGGAAATTAATGAATAATAATGCAGGAGGAAAAATAAAAACGTTGATAGCTATAATAAAACTATGAGAAGCTCAACCACGCTCAACAAAACCTACAACCTGTCGTGTCCTTGTCCTTTGGCTACCATTTTATTATACACACAACGCAGACTATGCGTCAGACAAATAAAAAAGAAATTATTTTACAATTATCATTATAATTTTCCCCATTTCAAAAATAAAAAAGAAAACATTTCCAAGATTAATGTTGAAACTATCCTTCGCTGTATAAAGTGATGATGACGTAAAACTGTGCGTAGTATAGGAACTACTTAATTACTTGTTTACATTTGTCATTAAAAAATAATTTTGTTACACATTTTTTTTTTTTAGTTGTTTTGTTTTATTTTGCTTTTATTTAGATTTAAATCAAATGCGAACATGCAAACAATGGGAAGATTGATGTTTTTTCTTTCTAGATTTTGGTGGCAAAAAGTCAAGCTAAAACGATTTATTGTGTTGTTTAAAATTAAAAATGTCACCATATCTTAATGGATAAAATTGTATAACAAATATTTGAAAAAAGCTGCTTATGGCATGTGTTTGTAAAAATATTTGAGAGGCTCTCAAGGCAAAGAAATTTGGATTGGTCAAAAAGTCAAAATAATAACAAGCAACTTATTTTAATATCTGATTTACAAGACGGTTCCCTTTCTCTTGGTAAACAACCAAAGGTAAACTTAAAAAAATACAAATTTTAAGTGTTAGTAAGCATATATCAGAAAAGTTTTCATAATTAAATAGAAATCAAGCGATATATTTAATAAAAATTAATTTGTCTTAAATGGCGCCCAACGCGAAACTAGAGCTATATATAATTTTAAGCACATAAAATAAAAAAGAACAACCAAAGCTAAAAGTGAATCTTGAACACATTTGAAATTAAGGAATGACTTCAAAATAAACAAGGTACCTATAAGCATTTAACCTTCTTTTTAACTTAATTGCAAAATGTGCATCAAAGTGTATGAACAAATTTGTCAATTCTAGCAAAAACTATATTAAAAAAGACATTCAACATCTTCCGTTGCAAAAATTTCATGTTTTAAGTTGAGTTTATGAGTTTGAATGGTGCCCAACGCAAGATTCTAGTTTTTGATTTTTGTTTGCTTGATTGATAAGAGCTTTATTTTTTTCTGGTAAAAAGTAAGTAAGTAAAAAAACAGTAAATAAATAAGTAAAAAGAAAGATTAAATTAAAATAAATTTGTCTCAAATGGCGCCCAACGCGAAACTTTAATGAGCTATAGTTTTCAGCACATATAATGAAAAAGCACAAAGAAGAAAAATAGAGTATCTTCAACACCTTTAAAATGCATGAATGACTTCAAAATCAGCAATACATGAGCTGCATTCCTCCTTTGGAACTAAATTACAAAATGTACACCAAGGTGTGTGAAAATATTTGTCAATTCTATTAAAAACTATTGTAAATAAGACCTACAACATCTTCCGCGTAACTTATTTCATGATTTAAGATGAGTTTTTCAATTAAAAGCTTTTTTCCTTAAATGGCGCCCAACGCAAGGTTCTAGTTTTTGATTTTTGTTTGGTTTATTGATAAGAGCTTTATTTTTTTCTGGTGTTTTAAGTAAAAAAAATAGATGAAAGAAATAATAAAAGTAGCAAACTGTGCTATTAATTCGGAGTCATAAGATACGGCGGGCGTGGCCTATTATTTCCGCTGTTCTTTATTTCTTCAACTGTTTCAAACCCCCCAAGTCTCATAAATTCTGAAGAAACTTCTTGGCTCGTAAATTAATAAACACACAAGAAATAGAAGACAAAAAAGTGTCACTTCTAATTTAACAAAGGTGCATTAAAACTTAATTCACATTTTCTTCTTTCTTCTTGTTTTTCTTATCCAAGTTATATTCACTCATGAAGTAATACGAAATACACTTTCACTTTGTTTACTCTTTATAAGCAAGTCCAAAAAAAAAAAAATAACCTAAAACACATTATCCCAATCGTAGATAATTCCTAATTTGCCTTTAATTTATTGTTGTAACTAAAAAAGAAAGGACCTTTCTCAAATAACAACAAAAATGAACAACATACCAAGGTTAGGTTAGGTTAGGTTAAAGTGGCTGTTGGTTGGGGCATCCAACACACTTAGACCAAAGTATGGTCCATTGTGATACCACATGGATCAGTTAATCAGCTTAACTCGTTGAACCAATTGGAGCTTCGAATGAAGCGTAGGAGACAAGTAATGTCTGAATTTTTTAGATCGCTGGTATCGTTAAAGTAGTAGTCTCCAAGGTGGATTCTACGTCTGTGTGATAAGGCAGGGCATGTGCACAGAAGATGAGAGATTGTCTCCTCTTCTTCTTCGTCCAAGCAACTCCTACAAAAATCATTTGCAGGGGCTCCAAGTCGAATAGCATGCCTTCCTATTAAGCAGTGCCCAGTCAGGACACCTATAACGTAGCTAATGTGCAATCTACTCAGAGAGATTAATTGTTTTGAGCGCCTGGCACTAAGAATGGGCCAAATTAGTTTTGTTGCGACACAGGTGGTGGTGTTATTCCACCTGAGGTTTGCTTTCTCTATGGTATCTTGCTTTAGCATAAGTTTACATGTAGCTAGAGGGATACCTATGTTAGCATTATGAGCCAGCAGAGGTAAAGTTGTTCCGCTTTTTGCAAGTTCGTCAGCTTTGCAATTTCCTGGAATGTCTCTATGGCCCGGCACCCAGAGAAGGTGAATGTTGAACTGTGTAGCCATCTCCGTAAGAGATGATCGACAATTTAGGGCTGTTAGTGAGTTTGTGGAGACAGAGTCTAGGGACTTTAACGCGGCTTGGCTATCCGAGAAGATGCGTATATCATTAGATGATATAACGTTTTCTCTAAGCCAGGATAGGACTTCTTTTATAGCCAGGATTTCAGCTTGGAACACGCTACAATGATCGGGTAGACGAAAGGAGAGACTTAAGTTTAGTCTATCTGAGTATACGCCTCCACCAACCCCATCCTCCGTTTTTGATCCGTCTGTATAGAAGTTTATAGGACCATCGTTCAAAAATGATGTATTCTCCCAAGAAGACCTGGGAGGTATAGTCACTTTGAAGCTATAGTTATTAAACTGAGGATGGGGTATGGTGTAGTCAATATTACTGTTTATAGTTCTGAACGAGTTCAAAATAGTGGTGTGGCCAATTCCATTATTGATCCACAGAGAGGAGGCTTGAAGCCGTATGGCAGTGTTAGCGGCCGTTTGCTTGCTGAAAATGTCCAGCGGTATTAGATGGAACAGAACATCTAGTGAGGCGGAGGGGGTGGAGCGAAGTGCTTCTCCCATACACAGGCAGGCTGTTCGTTGGACTTTGCTGAGTTTATCGCGATTTGTCGCTGTATCTAGCGCCGTCCACCATACCGCTACTCCATAAGTAAGGATCGGTCTTATGACCGAGATGTATAGCCAGTGTGTAATACGGGGCTGTAGGCCCCATTTATTACCAATGGCCTTTTTACAGGAGAACAGGGCTACTGTGGCCTTGTTTATTCTCTCTTGAATATTAGGTTTCCAACTTAATTTCTTATCTAAAATGAGACCCAAGTATTTTGCTTGTTCAGAAAATTTAAGTGGTACACCGTTTATGAGGGGAGGGTCAATGTGTGGGACTTTGTATTTCCTTGTGAAGAGGACAAGGTCGGTTTTTTGTGGGTTAACGCCTAGTCCACACCGATTAGCCCATCTGGTGAGCTTATTTAAAGCGTTTTGTAAGAGGTCCTTTAGTATATTGGGGTGTTTACCCGTTACCGCAATAGCAACATCGTCCGCATAGGCAAACACTCTGTATCCCTCTCTTTCTAGAGTAATTAGTAATTCATTTATTACTAAGTTCCAGAGGAGAGGGGATAGGACACCACCTTGTGGCGTACCTCTACTGACACCCCTTTGAGTAGTAAAATCGCCCAGTTTTGAATTGATAATCCTGCTTATCAGCATTTGATTAATCAATTCGCTGATCGACTTATCTACCTTCAGAGATGTCAATACACGTGCAATTGCAGATGTGTCGACATTGTTAAATGCACCTTCTATATCTAAGAAGGCAACTAAGGTGTACTCTTTATGATGGAGGGAATATTCGATTGTACGTACTATACTGTGCAGAGCCGTTTCAACTGATTTCCCTTTGTTGTAGGCGTGTTGAGCCTTTGAAAGGAGGGACTTATCAATACTTGCCCTTAGGTGGATATCGATCAAACGTTCAAAAGTTTTGAGAAGGAATGATGATAAGCTGATAGGTCTTAGGTCTTTAGGGTTAACGTGGCTGGATTTTCCGGCTTTTGGAATAAAAACAACTTTAACTTGTCTCCAAGACATCGGGATGTATGCCAATTTAAGGCATCCCTTGAATATGTTTTCTAGGATGGGTATTAGAAAACTTGCATTTTCTTGCAGTTCGGCTGGAATTACACCATCCGGACCAGCAGATTTATATGGCTTAAAGCTGTTAATAGCCCATTTGAGTTTTTCCCTAGTGACTAGACCTTGTGGGGGATGTAATATATTGTCACCATTATTAGGTGCAATGATATTAATAATATTAGAGCTACCAGGAAAGTGAACGTCTAGTAGCAAGTTGAGCGATTCTTCGCTTGAATTGGTCCAGAGGCCAGAGGCGTTTTTCAAGCAGCTTGGCATGATTGGATTTTTGGAGAGGATTTTGCGCAGCCTGGATGCTTCGGAGCAATCTTCCACGTTGCTACAGAAGTTTCTCCAAGACGATCGTTTGGTTTTCCTCAGTTCTTTTTTATAAATCTTCAGTGATTCTTTATATGAATCCCAGTCTGACATGTCTCTAGAAGCTTTCGCTCTGTTAAAGAGTTTTCTGCATTCTTTTCGAAGTGGATCCAGCCCTGAGTTCCACCAGTGTGGCTTCTTTTTACCTCTTACTTGGATTAGAGGGCATGCAGTGTCTAGAGCTTTGTTTAGGGCTAATGTTAGATTATTGACTTTGTCGTCAAGATCTTCAATGTTGGAGGGAGTATT
Source organism: Eupeodes latifasciatus (assembly GCA_920104205.1). Taxonomy (NCBI): domain Eukaryota; kingdom Metazoa; phylum Arthropoda; class Insecta; order Diptera; family Syrphidae; genus Eupeodes; species Eupeodes latifasciatus. The sequence goes on along the minus strand of OV049924.1, from coordinate 384,345,277 downwards.
AAAAAGTTCAGGTTTTACTAAACTATTTAACGTTCTCTTGTATTTTGGCCAATTTGTTCTTTTCAGATTTCGAAAGATCGGTTGGCAAGGTGATTCATTTATAAAGTCAAACTGGATGTATCTATGATCAGAAAAGGAGTGATCTTTAGATACCTTCCAGTTCAAAATATTATTATTAATGAAGTCGGAGACAAGAGTTATATCTAAAACTTCTTGTCGATTTTTAGTAATAAAGGTTGGCTCATTACCAACGTTACTTACGAGTAGGTTAGTGTTTAGAATATAGTCGAAAAGAGACTCACCTCTGTCGTTTATATCCGTGCTACCCCATACTGTATGGTGGGCGTTAGCGTCACTACCGATGATGAGGCCGATGTTGAGCCTTTGTGCTTCAGTTATCAATCTCTCCAGAGTGTCACCCGGGAGAGGGCCAAGATGGTCGTGGCCAAGATACGCCGACGCCAGCCAGAACGTTCCTCTGGCTGTTTCCAGACTTGCGGCGGTGATATCTCGATCGCTGAAATTAGGGAGTAAATATACATTTAGGCTGCGTTTTACTAATATGCAAGATCTGGGTTCATCCTCACCTGATGCATACAGCACGCAGTATCTGGGAGTCCTGATTCCTCGAACAATGGATTTAACAATCCAGGGTTCTTGAATCAGGACAATATCTTCATCGCTGCTGGATAGGCGAAGAAGAAGGGAGGCCGAAGCCTTTATGGAGTGTTGGAGGTTAATCTGGAGTAACCGCAGCATTTTTGCTACTGCACTCCCGATCAGCCTCCAACACAGTAATGTCGGAGTCATCCATATCAGAGGACGATTCTAAAAGAATGTCCTCATCTCCGCTGTCGTAGACCTCGGCCTCCATTGCGGAAAAACCTTGGTCGGTGTAAGGAGCTTCCTCTGTTACTGGGGATACCTGAGCTGCATCGTCTTCCAATGAAGGAAGTGTGACCGATGCACCAGGTTCCCCAGCAGCAGTTTCCGCTTGTGTGGGTGGGGGAGGGGGAAGGGTTTGTGCCTCGACCCCATCTTTTTTATAGACCCTCAGCGTAATTTCATCGAACCCAAACCTAATCACACCTTTTGATTGCGCCAGAGGAGAAAGGGACTCTGCATTGATGATTACAATTGCACCCTTGCAGGGTCCCTTTGGATCCTCCAATTTCGCAACCTTCCAGTTGTGAGTAGGAAGGGTTGGATTGGAGAGCCGGATTACCTTCAATACGTGGTCGGCTTCCTTGAATATGGCCGGAACCGTGATGCGAGCTCTTGGTCTGCAAGGAATATCCTCCTTTGCTACAACCTCCAGCTTAGCACCAGGCCAGACCTCTCCAAGTCGGCCAACATACCAAACAGAAACAAAAAATAAAGACATTTCTTATAATAAAAATCCTAACCTAAAATTGGTATTTTATGCTGTTTTATCATCAGCAGAGTTTTACTTGCCTATTTGTTTGTCTCTTATAGAAGTTCACCTTTATATGCGATGGGGTTTGCGGTGGTGGTGTATATGCGTGGAAAACTCGCAGGATCAGTTTAAGGAAAAAAGGTACTCCACCACCTCGCCGAGCTTCTCTAAGGAGCAACATAAGATACCGCATATACTTCACATAGAAAGTCTAATAAAAATAAATGTCAGTCGTTTGTTTTTATCAAGAACTACTGAGGCCTAGAGAAAAGTACACTGTCTTTTTCAAAGGAGTGGGAGGCACAGGCAATGTGGGTCCTGTGGGGCAGAAATCTCATCCAGGGTAAGCGTTAAAAATCCAGAACGAATAGTTAGTTAGTTGATGCTGTAGAAGAGATATCAAGAGTAAGGAAAAATCCCTCTAATTCGTAAGGAGCAACACACGCAGAAGAAAAAAAAAAGAAAAACAGGAACAACGTTTTTACGGGATCTCAATTTCTTTAAGAAACGAGGTAGTTTCAATCTAATATAATCCCCCGAAAGGGATTTCTAATTCGACTTTGGGTCGTCTCGTGATGTTTCTTGGGGTGATGTTGAAACGAACGAGTATAAACCTGGACCCTCTCCTTTTCTGATGGCACAATGAAATTCTATTTTATGACCACTAGAGATGCTGTTTTCCTAATAAGAAGCATTTTTTCACTCATTTCAAGGATGACCGTATTATCCTGTTGCTTTAAGTATAAAGATACCTATGCTTTTCTGTACCTCTTTGTGTATATATTCGCATCCTTTCGTTTTCCTTAGGGTGCCACAAATGGCAGAGTATACAAACAACACCAGCAACAAAAATGTTTAATAAATAAACTTGAAGGTCCTGAATGTCCTTCCCCCCACTTTTCCTATCTCTCACTCTCAACAGAACAGAAAAAAAGGTAAAGAAAGTCATTAGTTCGTTAAAAAGTAATTTAGGATGAATTTGGTGTTTTTTTTACGTTATTTTGCTTTGTTTTTCTTACTTTTGCGCTCATACCCTTCGATTAATATTGCTTGAGGGCTTAATGTGTTAATTATATAATGAGTATGATATTATTTTGTTGTTTTTTTTTTGTTTCAGCTGAGTAACAGTAGAACATGCGGAAAGGAGACTATAATAGTATTGGGACTTTTGTTTAATGAGTTTTTGGGTATTATGAAACTGAAGTTTTTTTTTGTCCTTCCTTATACAATATAGCATAGAAGGTATTTAGGGAACCACAGCGCATTAAGGGTATGAGAAGGGGGCTTTCGAGGAAATTCGAATAAATATGGATAACTTTAACTGTGCTAAGGCTTAAATACGATATCAATGCAATTTAAAGATATTCAAGTTTGTTTAATTTTGCCTTGCAGGATTGAACAGTTGCTTTGCGTCATTAAAGTGACGATCGATTTTCGAAAACACAGTGATATTAAATTTCAAATAAAGTGATATGAATGAGATTTATTCAAAAATATCTCATCAAATAAGAAGACAATTTCTAACTAAATTGAACAAAAAATTGTCACTTTTTAATAGTTCGTCATTTAAATGATAAATAATTTGCCAAAACATTTGAATACTGATGAAACATAGTCATTTCTGAGTTATTCAGATGACAATGTTAAACATTTTTATTGAATAAACTTGAAAAATTCACCCATCAGTTAAAAACAATTGAAATACTTGTTAAATATAAATTTTTATGAATATTTTTGTCAATAAAATGATACATGAAAGCGAAAATTAAGTGACTAGGTGTGATTTTTGATGTAGTTTTTTTTTTGTATTAATCCTTCGTTTGAATGACAAAAAAGACTAAACAGTCGATTAACAACCAAATTTTACTCCGAATTACTTTGTCATTTAAATGACAAACAATTTTCCAAAATATTTGAATGCCGATATTTTATATAGTCACTTTAGAGTTATTTAGATGAGACTTATACATAGATATTTTGATTCAATATATTTCAATGAAATGTACTTTGCAACTTAAAATATTTAGAATACAAATAAGTGTCTGTGAATTGGTTCTTCATTTAAATGACTAAACTTAGCAAAAGTAAATGGCAAAGAGTGAATTATTTAAGCAGATACTGAACTTCTTAATTTTCTTTAACTTTGTGTTTGTTCTTCATTTGAATGACAAACTGATTTTGATTTACTGTCCAAGGTCTTACATTAAATTTGTCACTTTTAAAAATATCGTCATTGAAATGACAATGAGATTTAAAAATGTACACTATTTCAAAAAGAAAGTGCCCATCCTTTAGTTGACAGAGTCCCACCTTAATGTATTTTTCACACATCACTCAAGAAATGTTCACAAAGAGAGTCCTAGAAAAAAATCTCAAAATGAGAAACCAAGACTCAACTTAAACCGAGATAAGCATCAACTCAACAAACAGTAGATATTCCACCGCAAAAGTGACTGAAAAAGGTAAGACCATACCTCGAATAAAAATAAAAAACACGAGAAAAAATAAAAATTATTGTGAAATTTGCCGCTTCCTTTAAGACCCCATCGTGTTCGTCATCATTGGCGTGTGTAATTCCTTCGAGAAGTTGTTGTTTATTTTCTTCAAAAATAAGTAAAAATTTTCAAGTGCACGGAAAATCGTTTTCCCATAATGTGCCAGCCAGCACGAAGATGAGGACGATGATGATGATGCTACGTGTTTCTATAGATAATATCGTGTTTGATTGCCCGTTAGATAATTGATCAGGCAGTTTATTCTTTCGCTGAAACGCACATTTGCGACTTTTTCTTATTATTTTTTTTGTTGTACTATATACTTTCCTATATACCAACGATGACGATGATGATGGGAAGAAACTTCCACTTGAATTTATTTAAAATGTTTTGGTTGCTGATTTTTGATATGATGTACCTTATAGCCTTTACCCTACCTATACCTTATACGTACTGCTGCTATAGTATTAAAATAAGAAAATGAAATTTATTATGATTTTCCTAATTTTTCGCTCAAGAGAATAAATCGTTATAGCTCCTTACCTAACCTACATTATATGTATAATAAAATCCTCTTAAAGAAAGAACTGAACTAAAATAATACTTCGTTGGTAACTGGAAATGAAATTTAAATGTTTGCATTCCCAATGAACTGGAAAATAATCGATCTGACAACAAGGGTGCGATGAACAATGTAGTTGAAGATGGAAAAAGGAATTCTTCAGAAATAGGAGTTATTTTGTGATGTTTGTCCTTGTGTTTATATTAATTGATTAATATGATCAAAAAAAAAACTGCATAAATAAATAGAATTTGTGAACTGAGCGAAAAACTATTTCATTTTTTTTAATTAAAACATAATAGTTTTTTATGACTAAACTAACTGAGCTATTTAAAAAACTAGTTTAAATTCAAAAAAAAGTTCGAAAATTAAAATAATATACGTTTTTATGTCATAAAAATACACTGAGCGAATCATTTAAGACCGCTTTAAGTAACTAAAACTCAAAATATAAAACCCACTTTTTCTTTAATATAACAAGAGTTGTTTTAGGATTTATGATCATTTTTTTAACTCAGCGACTTATACTATAAACTTGTTAAGCTAAAACAAAATTTGTAATTCTTTTCTCATGAAACCAAAACAGATAAGTGTATGGATATTTATTGTGTATATAATCTTACTATAGAAAAAAGTAAGATAAAAGTTACCATAATTGCTGCATGAAATTAAATCACCATAAATTTAATTGTTCCAAAACTCAGCGAAAATGTATAAAGCCTTAGATTGCATAAAAAAAGATTCAGAATTTAAATAGTAACTTCCAATTTCTTTCTGACGTAACAACCAATTTAATGAGCTACTATTTCGTATGATTAAAATAAAGTAACATAAAAAAATAACTAACAATCTACGAACCTTCCATTAAATAACAATTAATATGAAATAAACTCAATAAAAAGTCATACAAAACATTTTTTCTTATTTATTGCTCACTGATGCCCAAATCAGAGAATATAATATATATATTTTTTTTTCATTTGCAATAAATATACAAAAATTATCATATTTATACACAATTGAGCGGGGGTAATAATGTTGTTAAAATAAAAAATAATTATAATCAAATGAAAAACACCAAAACCGTACACAGACATATGCAGGCATTATTTGCGTATACTCAAATGGCACGAGTATATCGAAAAATTCATTTTTACTATCGCAATTAAAGTCTAATAACAATTAATCTAATTATATGTGTATTAATTTCGAAAAATGAAAATTATTATAATATAAATTCAGATTTATTATTGTTGCGAGTATATTTTATAATAAATGTCCCATCATCAGCACTTTTTTTACAATACGTTTCGAATTTACAATTATGTATATATTAAACGGATATAACATATTATTATTATTATTAATATTGCGCTCATGATGCATCTGTTTTGTGGCGGTGTGTTAATATAAATAAAATTGATTTTTATTTCCATGCACTGTTTTTATTTTATTATTACTGGACACTCTCTGATTGCACTCAGTCTCAAGTTCAAATCGTAAAATAAGAACAAGAAAAAAAGCAAATAAAATTGATACAGATGGAGAGAACTCACACATAAATCATCTTAAAAGCAGACTAATAAAGTTGAAGTTAATAAAATATAATAATAAAAATAATACACCATAATTCATTGTACATAAGTTCTTTTTAAACAATTTTTTCGCTCTAACCTACTATACTCGTATGTATAATTTATATGGGCTTTAGTTTTTTAATCAGTGATTATTATTATAAACGGCATCAGTGACCCTTTTAAGTGACCCAAAGGCATACGCAGAAAGATGCTTTTTATTTATGTATATTTATAGATAGAAAAACAAATGAGCGTGTTTAATGTGAGGATTAATGTGTGAAAGTGTCTTATCAGACATTTAACATTTATTTTTATTTTATTTTTTGTTTTGTGTTGCAAAAACTTTTGTGATAGTAGAAAATTACTGCTAAGCAACGACATTATCAGACAGATAATAAGAACATAGACAGAGATCATTTAAGAAAATAAAAAACATACTTTTTCTGTTGTATTTCATTGAAAAATAAAACTCAGCGAAAATAAAAAACACAAAAATCCAAACATATATTTGATTGATATGGAAGAAAATGAACTTATTTGATCACAACTAATTACTTAACAATTTTAAACAAAACTCAGCGAAAAAAGATCATTATCAAAAGAATCATAAACATACTAAATTAGAAATAAAAAACTTTTCATCACTTTAAGGACATACAAAACATTTTCAAAATAATAAGCGAATCAAATATGCATGTAATTAAGCGAAATGAATTATGAAAAGACATTTTTCGTCCAAATAATGTCTTAAAACTCATAAAAGCTAAAAGCCTACTAATAAATTTTTCAATTTTTCAGGGTTATTTGTTGAAAAAACGTTTTGAAACTGTTTTTGTATAAAACTCAGCGAAAATCAAATGCATGACGAAAATTTCTAAGAAATACAAGAAAATAATTTAATTTTAAAATCGTAAAAACTATAGTATTGAACTGAGCGAAATTTAAGCATCAAGTTACTAAAATTTGTATAAATATTTCAGCTTGAAAATAAAATTAAATAACTATTAACATTTCTTGTGCAAGTATTAGTCCTATTTGAGATTGTAACTCATCAAAAACAGTATATTTACAATTTTAAGTAAGAGATCAAGAAAAAGGACAATTTGAGATTGTAACTCATCGAAAACACAAACATAACCGTTCAAAAACTTAAAAGAACAAGATATTTAATAATATATACCAGAAACTCATAAAACTTTTTCAGTTTGTTCCCGTTCAAAGTTTTTAATGAAAATATTTTCTATTTGTCTTGTATTTTAAGGAGAGGAAAAAAAGCAAAAACAAATAGTTCAAGATACTCAAAGTATCATAACCATCATCAAATAAATATCAGACCAAAAGAAAAAAAGAAAAACCAAACCTTTAAGTAATAACAACACTTTGCCACCAAACTGACACTGTCTCTTGTGCAAACACATTAAATTACACTTAGGGGCCAACGAACTTAGCAACACCAAAATTACTAATGATACATCAATTATTTACCTCAAGGAGGTTACAATGTTTTTTTGGTTTAGGTTTAGGTTTACGTTTACGTTTTTAAGATATATTTTTTTTGTCATTTGGGGGGTGTAATTTTTTTTGTGTGTCCTTTGCCGTTGTAGATACCTATTAACAACACCCTCACAATTACTTACGTCGTTCGGTCTTCGTTGTCGTCGTCGTCATAGTCGGTGTACTATAGAGACCTACAACTATATCATTATAGAAAAGAAAATTGAGTGGGAAAATTCTGCCACACGAGCCTTTGACACAAACACAAAAATTAAGGACAAAAAACTGCTCTAAATAAAACCAAAAAAAAAATAAAACGGAAACTTGAAATTATGTTACGTCAACACCTCGGTGATCAACGGACTAACCACCCAGAAAAAAGCCGACCCGTCCTATATTTATGCTTTAATGTACTATGTGTACATTAAAAGCGTTCCACCAGAGTGTAATGGCTTTAATGAAACGTCTAATGAGGTTTTTTATTTTTCTTATGAGTGGTGCCACATTAAGGTCGTTGCGATGATGACAAACAACGACATCGACGGCAAACCAAAATGCAATACCACACAATACCACACTCCATTGTCAATCAACATTATTCCATTTCGAATCAAAATCGATCAATATAACCATAAGTGGGGGTTAATAATATTAAAATAAAATAAAATATAAAAAAAAAAGTTTATATTCTATATACCCTCTGTCTAAGATCGATGAACTTGCCTTTCTGGAAATGTGTGATGTGTCTTTGAATCAAAGAAATAAACGAGGAGAAACTGCCTTGTCTTTTGTATATATCCAATGAAGCAAGGAAAAAAATCGAAGCGTCTCCAGTTCTATATTTAAAATTTCTTTTTAAACGAAATAAAACAGAGGCCAATGACAACGAACGTCAGGGCGACAAAACATCTTCTACAAAAAACACCATATCGTCCGTGCCCGTAAGCATCACCATCTTCATCATCATCATCATCATCATCAAAAACAACAACCTCTGTCGCAAAAGCAATACAACAGCTTCAGCATCGAGATCCTCATCAACATCGAGTAAAGAAAGAAATTTTTATAAAAATACAAAAATTATAAATAAAAATAAAATTAACACAAAAAGTCAAAGATATTTCAGAGTCGAAGAGAATTTCCTGTCGACATCATCATCGTTCGATGCGACACCACCAACCCAGCAGCAGCGGGACCGCCGCGCCGCCGTCATCATTGCACATCTTTCGAAAACAACTATACTATACTATACTATACTATACTATAAATTTCAAAAACAAAAACAAAAAATTACCCCATGATTAATATTGAGGGACTCAAAAATCTCCTATTGCAACATCTATTAATGTCTAGCAACATTAAGCAACATTTTTCTATATACAAAACATCGACTCTGCTGCTAGATTATTATTATGCATTATTAAAAATGTGTTTTGTTTGGTATCAGTGGCAATTGCATCCGTGCATTCGACAATCGGACTCGGTTCGGATGATGATGATGATGATGCTGATGATGATCATAAACATCATAAAGCGACAAGCAATTATTAATTTGCCGACAAATAATTCAAACTGATTTACGACTTGAAATTATTCACACTAAACGCCATAAAATATGGGACACTTTTTAAGCCAATAAATACCGACCGATGCGATGGTATTGCATTTATTCGCACTCACTTATACTCACATGAAACCATATTCTATTGCGCTATCAGTTAAAATGGAGAGTATTTAAAAATACATACTAACAAAAATACAACAAAATTATTATTATTAACTGATATAAACACAAATGATGATGATTATTCACTATCTCACTCTCTTTCTCAAATCATGTATCTCAAAATACTGTATCAAATAAGTATTGTACCAGATACAAAAAGTATCTTTTGGGTCTTTTGGGACTTCGTCGTCGCGTCATGGTGGTGGCAACGGCGGCGACGTCAGCGACGACAACGACAACAGCAGCGAGCGGTAGCGACAGCAGTAGAAATGATTTATATGCCAATAATCATTTAAAGAGCTGCGAATAATATCGTTTTGATTGCAAATGAAAAAATAAAAACAAAAATGGAATGCAAATAAAAAAATATAAATTAAATCGAAGCAAAGCGAAGCGAATGAATTTATTGGATATCGTGCGAGCACGGAATTATTGAAGTTCATCATATTATTCGTTCTTTGTAATATTAAAAAAAAACAACAAGAAAACGAGAGGGTGGTAGATATTTTTATTTATATCTAATTTGTTGCAAAGAATTTTATGATTTCTTACTACACATACACATAATGAGTGATTAAGCATTTTTTGATTTTCATGTTATCACATAATTAGGTTTTAAATATGGCTTAATCAAATACAAATAACAGTATTAAGTCGTTATCTATAAACAAAAATTTTGTTGCCACTTATGGCTGACAGAAAAAAAAAACAGAGAGAAAAAGTATGACAGTTTTCTAAATTGTGTTTTTTAATGTGAGTATATAAATTAAATCCAAAAGAAAAATGTCATTAAAAAAATGGTGTTCATGTTCATCACTATATTAAATTGTCTATCTGTTAAATATTATTAAGGTCACTGAGTTGTGTTCTTATAATGTGATGAATGGCAATAAAAATATTGAAAACAAATTGAAGTGAGTTTTGAAGTGACATAAAAAAGTGTAATCACAAACACAGCCACACAAGAAGAAAACTGAATAATAATTTGAAATTCTATGATTTTAGTACCTACTATCAATACATTTTGTAAAAAAAATTTAAATAATTAATTAATTTTGCAAATTGACAAATAAAAAACTTCAAATATTTGTTTTCAATAAGAAGTATCATTATTAATAACCCAATATTTTGGCAGCTGTCACTTATGAAGCTGTCATTATTTCATTTTGACAGGTGAAAACTACGCCATTACTAAAAATGGAAAGTTATTTACATTTTAATATCGCATTGGAAATTTTTAAAATTCACTAAAGAAGTGGTTAAAATGTAAGTTTCTAAGTTAGTAAAACTTGATTACCTTTGGATATTCGAGAAGTAGTTTTCTCCCAACAATGTCGGGATGAGCTATTCAGCCTCAGCCCTCAACATCAACCTTCGTGTCACTCTTATTTGGGTTCCAAGTCATAGTGGCATTGATGGAAATCAACGGGCTGATGAGTTGGCCCGGCAAGGATCAGCCCAATAGGTAAATATTTCTCTTGGAGTTATGAATGGCAAAATTTTCTCATTTTTTCTGACAGAATCTATCCGCATATGTAACAGTTTTATGGACTGTATTTGGGCTGTATCCAGGAAGATATGGCCAACGAACATATAACAAAAACCATTCTATCCAACTTTTATGCAGACCCAGGCATGATATAGCCAGGATCACTGCAATGTGCACCGGACATTGGCCGACAGGAGAGTCAAAAACTGTGATTCACTTGTAAATGTCCTGCCCTGGCCAATTCTAGAATGTTAAGCTTCGAAAGAGCATTCCTTAAAGATCTTGATGAACTTTCTGAGATAAAAATTTTAGACCTGATTTCTTTTCTGAACGCGACGAAATGGCTTTAATGTCGCGTATTTTGTCAATAAAAATGCGTCATAAAATTATCTTTTGATCTATTTTTCAATACATAGGTCTAACGAGGCTATGGTATCAAAACGGCGCTTTTCACAGCTACTCTTATCTAGCTTTTTGGCCGACAATACTGATACTGGTGGAAAAAAGTTATCAGTTAGGTAAATTAGTGATGTCAAAAATCGAAACTTTCTACGTCATTTACTCATCGGGAATATAGGTACCAGAAGCACCAGGTTTGTCGATTCCTCATCAATCTTTAGAATAAAGCATTCTACAAATGACATTAACACCATATTAGCGTATGGAAGTAGGTTTTAAGGCTTCTAAAGTTCAGTTAACACAAGAACTCAAACCTGCTGCTGTACATATGCTGACTGGGTCCTTAAAATAAATCAAAGTGATCCTAATTTTCAAGGAATCATCTTCAGTGATGAGGCTTATGTATATTCACTTCGGTAACTTAGTTTCAGAATAGTAGCATTTGGGTCTCGGAAATTCGAAGAACAATTGTTAAAAAGTATCTTCATCCCCAACATGTTACTGCTTTGATTACTTGAATTAATTGGAATTGACTTATTTGAAAAAGGCGGTAAGTATCATTGTGATTGTGAATGAATTACGCTATCGAGCTATGATAAATGATTTTTTAAGGAAAATATTGATGTGGACGACATTTATTTTTAACAAGACGGTGCTGATGAATTATAAGGAACGAAACAGTGTCTTTTCTTTACTGCCATAGGAAATATGAGGTCTATGCTTATGCTTTATATACACAATTCAAGACCGAAAAGATGGAATTCGTAAAGTTATCGAGTATGTACAGTATATCCTCAAATGTGCGAATTGGTCATAGACAATTTCATCAAAAGAATGAGGTACTGAAACCGTAGCCGAAGCGGTCATTTTACTGATTATGATTCTTCTTTGTGAATGGAATATGTTTTCCATTACAATGAAATAAGCGTTTAACAATTTCCCTCAAAAAATATTTATTTATATTTAACATCAAAAAGAAAGCTGTTATTGGAAAACCCTAAATAAAGTCAAATTGGAAAATCTAGTCACAATTTTTCGCATAAGAAGTGATCATAGTAAATCTAACTGTCATGTATTTTAAAAACGAATTAAAGATAAAAGATTTCTAGAATAATAATTTTTACTCGAATCTTAAGCAAAAGATTTTACATTTGTTCTCTTTGAATTCTTGATTTGATTTTTTTTAAAGATCTTAAAAGGTCATTTTATCTTGTTTCAAAAAAATTACTTTTCTATGAAACTTTTTCTTCTTTTTTTGTGTTAATTAAAAAAAACACACATACAGAAATTTTCCTTTCCATGGAATTTTGTAAAAATCAATTACATTCCCTTCTAGATATCATCTTTCTCAGAAAAACCTGATACTCTATTCTGTTGTAAGATATCTTCCATACCATAGAAATATGCCCCTATAATATACCTGAACAGAAATTCTTTCTGTTGTCAAAAATTATTCGAGCTCTAGATACGTAGAAATCCATAATCTATTACAAAACCATTTAAATTTCCCTGACGAGCGATGACCAGACTTCGAGTAGAAAGAAGAGCAGGTCAGTTTTTATTTTTAGTTTTATTTTTGTTCAATGATATGTCCATCATTTAATTTTCTCTTCGACCCCTTGTCTAATTATCGAATTAGAAGAACCAAAACCCTCTTTTTTGTTGAATTTGACGAAAACCCTATAATTATGATGTCCAAGTCAATCTCACTGGCATTTGAATACTAAATTATAATTTTCCAGCCTTTTCATGGCGGCATCACAGCAACGGCACTGGTACTGGCACTATCGGGTATTCTGTGGCACGCTATAAAGAACAAACACCAAGCTTGTAAGGTTCACGTTTTGTTCATAATTTTGTAGATATTTTTATTTTTGGAAACTTCGGTGTTCAGTGTACTTGTTAAAGATGAATTTAGTTTTCTTTTCTTTACTGAGAGCGAGTTGCATTTTGAAGGGCACGTGATTCACGAGTCAGAACAACAACAATAAAAAAAGAAAGAAAAATTCTAAGCGCTTTACAAAATACCATAAGGGGCGGCATAATGGATATATAATAACAATGTTACCAACTCTTCTTCTATGAAGAGCAACCTCTCTAAACACCATCAATAGTCTATAAGATTATGAACAAAACTATATAAGAAGAAGCCGACACCGCCAGCCGCCGCGCCGGCTTGGCTTTTTGTATATAGAAGAAGTTCTTTGCATCTTCAACTTTTCTTCTTTTTTTTTAAAGAACCGAAGATACAACTGTATAGAATAGAGGGGGCTTGAAATATAAGTACTACAGACTTAAATACAATCGTGCACTTTATGCTCTCTTAACAGTAAAATCGTTCATTGATTTCGTTTTCTGTTTTATTCAAAAAAAAAAAAAATAAAAAATACAAAACAAAACAACAGCGAGAGTTTAAGATGATAATACCAGCCAGCTAGTGAAGCGACTTTAGATGGATTTCTGAAGGAATCTGAAGGGTGGTGGCGGGCGCACTGTAGCCTCATCAACTTCATATTACACTTAAGATGTTTTCTTTAAATTTCTTGTATCTAGTGGCTTCTTCTGAATCATCTGTGTACCGACGAACAGAAAAATTGTACCTTTATTTTTCATAACAGGGAAGGATCAGGAAAAGAACTATTTTTAACCAAATCATGCGAATGATTTCTTACATTTGTACTATTGTTTTGATCTTCTTTTGACACTATTCTTTGAATTACTCTGGAAGGAAGGAATTTCAAAAATTTTTCTAAATTCTATGACAGTCTGATTTTGTTTGTGTATTAGGGCCCCGCATTTACTCACTTGGGCCCTTTATACATCCATACTTTGCTCCATTTTCAATTCGCTCCTGGCCATAGTTTAAGTCAAAGTTAAAGTGTGTCGTGACTTTGAGCCGTTTTGTGTTGTTCTGTGTCTTAGGGAACAGGAAAACAACATAACATAATAAGGATAGAGAAAACAAAGACACAACATTACACAAAAGCCCCACAGAGAATAAGAAAGAGAGAGAGAGAGAGAGAGATACATGACATGGGTGATGCTCTATGCCTGTGAAGTTGATGATGATCGCATATGAGAGCGCTTTACTAAAAAAGTCTTGAATTGCTTTTTTCGGTCTCGAACCACAGTGTACATAATTTTTGAAAAACATTTTTCCCGCAGATTTTTCAAGTTTTGTTTTATTTTTTTATTATTATTACACGCTTGAGTCGGCAATGGAGATGAGTTCTTCTTCTTCAATAAGCCGAGCCGCCTGGATCAAAAAGCTATGGAATACAATAAAATAAAAAAAAAAAAAAAGAACAGCTTTACACAGGCAACTTGACTTGTGGTATGTGCTTAATCCGTCGTCATCGTTGTCGGGTCGGTTGGGTATAGTCATCTTTTGCATGATGCTCCTTGAATAAGGCTTTAGAGCTGTCTATTCTAAAACTTAAGATTTTTTGTTGTTTTTGTTTTTTGGATATGTTTCCTCATCTTTTAAGAGCCACATGGACAAAAGTCAAGTTGTGTTGAATGCACGTAAAGATGAGATTTAGAGAGACTCTTTGGAGACGACCAAGACAACGACGATGACGACGAGCAAAGACATGCACGTTGGACATTGGACGTTGTGCGATGATGGTTTGAAAAAAACAAAAAATAAGATTTTTCATGACTTTGTTGTATCATAGAGAGTTTTGATGATGTCGATGTGAGAATCGCAAGGATGTTTCACGATGACTATCATGATTATGACGACCACGATAATAATGATGATGATGATGTTGTTGTTTCAAATTATTAAGATGAGGGCCACTTCTTAACACTTTGAATTATTTACGGTGATAGGTTATTTTTTTTTTTACATATTTTTATAACCCTTTATATAGTAAACCTATAATGGTTCTTTAAAGTTCGCCGAAAGTGATCGGACATGGGTGTCTATATGGATTTTTTGTCTTGTAAAGACAAAGTGGCCAATATTCAATGGGTAATTAAATATATGATTTATGTTTAACTTCTCTAGATGATGGGATACTTCATACATAGCTATGTGTTAGCTAGAGTTATATTAGGTAAAAAAGGTAAAGGTAAAAGGTAAATTAAGAAGGTAATATAAGTAGGTAACTCCTTTTTTTTCAAGTAACTTTCATAAATAAATGATTTATGTGATATTTTATTTCATACGTTGTTATTTTTTCGTAGAGTTTACGAAGTGAAAATATGACTGTCGATATTAAAAATATAAAAGAACTTACATATTTTTTGGTAATAGGCAAAGCATAATGTTTACGAGGCACCACAAAGACATAATAGAGACCTATTAAAATGGTGTTTATGAAGTGGGCAGTAAATGAAATTTGCAAAACAACCTGAAAAAGTAAAGACTTTAACTACCTACTTTAGGTATAACCTCTAATTCTGACCTACCATACATTTTTTCTTTCGTTTTGAATAGAACGTGTCATGAATTTACATACATATTTTCCCTAAACAAAAGTTGAGAAAAAATTAAAAAAAAAGGTACGTATACGCCCCAGAATACTATTTTTTAATTGTTTAAGGGTTTAGAACAACAAACAACTATTTTTAAGTATACTTTATGTATTTCGTATTCATTATTTTATTTCCTAATTTGTTTTAAGCTTTCAGTTCTTAATTTTTAACTTTCAAAAGGAAGTTGTTGTAATTGCTCCGATTCGTCAAACTGCTTATTTCGGCCCTTCTCGACGTTTCAAAGTGTCAATCTTATTTTATTGTTTGCATTTTTGAAATAATAATTTCAACTAAATTAAACTCCGTAGTAAAAAGAAATATTTATATTTCCTGACAGTATCACCCGATTAACTCATTCCTAATTTTAATTTCTTGTATTATCACCTTAAATATTCATACTTATTTATAATTAACCCCATTACCTCATCCCTTAGTATTTATTTTCCTTTACTTCTGTTAATTCCCACTTAAACACCCTATAACTGTCAATCTAAATACGCTTAATATCAACTCCTTATTATATTTAACCTCAAGTCCGGATAACTTTTACAAAAAACAACAACACCAACATAAAGGATCAAAGGAAATGCCAGGATAATTCAATGTCGAATTATTTAATTCAAATTCAAATTGTTTATTCGATTCGATTCGAAAAACAAAAACAAACCAGAGCATAGCCGCTAAGTCAACAAAATCAAAAAGGATACAAAATCAAAAAAAAAAATATGTTTCAATCGTCACCGCGCGCCGACTGTCGTAGAGCCACCGCCACCGTCTCGTCGCTGTCAAGGATGCAAATAACAATATTTAAAACGTCTGCATATCAAAATCACACGCAGGATATGTTTTTTTTTTTGTATTGTTGTTGGTTACTTTTTGATGGCTTTTGAAGAGTTCAAATGTTTTTCAAATAAACAAATCAGCAGGATGTTGCTGAAGGACTTCAGGAAAATCCCGCATCCAAAAATAACAAAAAGGGGGTGAATTTTAAAATGCACCATTTACAGTAAGTACCACACTATCTATACAGATATACCCTTTTATTCATTCTAAAAGTGATGTGACATTGATTGGTAGAAGGAAGGGTGTCTATATTTAGTTTGGGTGATGTTCCATCAAGGACCAGTAAGACCAAAATAACATATATGTACATTCAATTGAAAAAGGAAACAATAATACTTAAAAAAAAAAAAACGGTACATCAGTGTTTAAAATAAGAAGACACAAAATCAAAATTGCTAAACTAACCGTATGAATGGATAAGAAGCCTCAAAGTACGAAAAGTTAGCCTCTTCATAAGAATACGAGTATGTGCAGCCTTGCCTTTTTGGAATGGGTCACAGGAAACAGTAACTGTTTTCCTCCCCTTTTCCCATCATCATACGATGCCCTTCAGATGTTGTTCTTCCTCTTTTGGATTTTCGGGTCAGAATATTGTAAAAACGCGTGACACGGGAAAATTTTTACGACTTCTGTATATTTAACAACGACGACGTTAGAGGGGTGCGTTTTTGTACTATAATAATTGTAGGTTAGGTAATGCGATTATAAAACTAGAACGGTTACAATTTCCGTTTATTTATTTAAATTTTGTTCTTTTTAAAAAAAAATTCTTGTTAAGGTTGTAGTATGTTTCTTGTTTATTGTTATTTTTGTTTGGCTATTTAAATCTATCCGCACGATTGGGTCCTTGATGTTATCCTTTTATTTCTCACATTAATTTGTTTGTGCAATATTCTAGATTCTTAACTTAGACAAGAGTGGTGATTGGCATAAGAGATGTTTATGGATGTTTACAAAACATTTAAGTGACATAAAATAGGATTTTACGAGGTGATTTTATTTTTAATGAATAATCAAGGATATACTCGTACTCGTACTTTGGATAACGAGTATTATGAGAGTAGGAATTATTTTAAAAGGATATGTTTGTATATTGGCATCTTTAGGAAGAGATTATGGCAATTCTACAATAAGGATATCTTTATGTTTTATCATAAATGACATTTGCGTTTGGGGTCTTGGAAACCCCTTTTTCTTAAATTCAATTGAATTATAACACAATGTCTTCTATTATCTATAATGGGCTATAATTTATGACGTAAAATAATAATCCTTCTGACCGATTAAGATATAAGACCATTTTTCATAACCAAAATAGGTAAGAAGAGTCATAAAAAAAAGATAGAAAACAATTAGAATCAATAATCACATGGTTAACCTTAATATGCTACCGACGACGCGACGACGGACTTCTTATAACGCACATACTTTCACTATTCTCTACGATGATGATGTCTATAGAATTAGATCGGCTTCTCTTGACCTAAAATTAAATATTTTTCTTTTATTAGATAAATATTGTGTGTGTTCTGGCAAATCTATATGAATCATATCTACTCATACCAATAATACAGCTATTATCATTGAATACATCTCACCTTATAACTCACCAAAAAAAAAAAAAAATCTTCAAGAACCCCCCCATAGTATAATAAACCGACCTACAACAACGAAAAATTAAATATCCACCGTAAAATATAATACCGAAAAAAAAAGAACATACTTTTTTTTTTTGACCAAGAAAATTGTAGAACTATTAAAAAGTCGTAAAATACTGAAACCGAAATGAGTTCGAGAAGCTTGTTCTTACTTTACTTACACACTAACCCACAACAAGTAAAAAAGTCGTAAAATTAAAGATCAAAAAAATTATATTCATTTGAAGTTTTTTTTTTTTTTTAATTTTATAGCACGTTCTGTATTATTATTGTTATTGATTTCGGTGTATCTTTTGTGTCTTCTAGGATGGGTTTCATTAAGAAGAAAAGGAACATAATGTTTCTTATACGATGAAGAACGAAAAAAAAAAAAATACTAGATCGTAAAATTTATTTTTGTATAGATTTTTAGATCGTAAAAAAATATAAAAAAAGATACTTCACTTACTGCTGTGGACTAATTTTAGAACTAGCAGTAATGAAGGGTAAAAGGGGGATGTTAAATACTAACGTATCTCTGTGTATAATTAGGGGCAATTTATTCATATTTGATCCTTGATATGTGTGAACATGAACTTAACATTAGTTAATATCTTGTTAAACAGAGAAAGGAACAATTAAGTTAGGTTTAGACTACAGCTAATTCGAACTAGTTTAAGTTACTTAAATGCTTTCCGAAAAGGTCAAACTAATCTTAAGTCCTTTTTAAACCTCAACTCATTTAAATTTAGTTTGGAATTAGCAGCAAAAGAAGAGAATTGGAAGTATTTATTAGTTTTTGATTTTTTGTATGATGAAACATAAACTATTATTATCAGTAAATATTTCTTTAAAAAATAAAGCATTTTTGAGTCGTTTTGAGCCGCCTTGCAGTAGCGAAACAGGTGGAAAAATTGGAGACTTCGGGAAAAGTTGTAAAGAATCGAAACCAAATGCGTCGCTCTAGAACAACTGAAAACGATGCTGCTTCTGCACGTTTTGTCCGTATTTTATTGAAAATGTAGATTTGTCAATCCCTAGTCCATTTTTCGATTAAGGCATTCCATAAAATACATTGATTTTGCATAGAGATTGGTGTGGACTGGGTGTTAACCCACACAAAACCGATTTGATCTTATTTTCGAGGAGATCAAAATTCCATTTGTCAACCCTCCCCATATTAAAGGAATCCAATTAAAATTCTAAGACGAGGCTAAATACTTGGGTCTTGTCTTAGATAAAAAACTAAATTGGAAACGCAACGTAGAGGAAAGAGTAAAAAAAGCTACTGTAGCTCTCTTTTCTTGCAAAAAAACCATCGGTAATAAATGGGGATTACAACCCAGAATCACGCATTGGCTATACACATCGGTAAATCAGACCGATTTTAATGTACGGTGTGGCAGTATGGTGGACTGCTTTAGAAAAAGGTATAAACCGAGATAAATTAAATAAAGTCCAACGTTCAGCTTGCCTATGTATAAGCGGATCGCTTCGCACGACCCCATCTGCGGCACTAGACACCTTACAAACAAATAGCTACAAGCTCTGCTATTCGCCTCAAAGCTTCGTCACAGTGGACTAACAACAACATTGGCCACTCCGTAATTCTTAGTTATTTAGAATCAATTCCAAAGCACACAGACTACACCAGCCCCCAACTGCAATTCGACAGAAATTTCCAGATTTCTATACCTCCCAGATCTTTTTGGGAGGATAGGACATTCTTGGAAGATGAGTCAATCCATTTCTATACAGATGGGTCAAAACGAAAGAAGGGGTTGGTGGAGGTGTGTACTCTGAACGACTGAAATTAAGTCTCTTATTCCGCCTTCCCAATAACTGTAGCGTGTTCCAGGCGGAATTTTTGGCGATAAATGAAGTCTTGTCCTGGCTTAAAGAAAACGTGATATCCGTATTTTCTCAGATAGTCAGGCCGCTATCAAATCTCTGGATTCTGTCTCTACAAACTCTATAACAGTTCATAACTGTCGATCATCTCTAATGGAGATGGCACAACAGTTTAATATTCACCTTTTCTGGGTGCATGCCGGGCCATAGAGACATTCCAGGTAACTGTAAGGCAGATGAACTCGCCAGGAATGGTATAGTACAGCCCATCCTACCACGTTTGACACGTACTGGCATGGCATACCAATCGCTACTTGTAAACTGTTGCTAATGCAAGACGCTGTGAGGAGGGCAGGCACCAGGTGGAACAACATCACCACGTGTCAAGTCACAAAAAACATCTGGCCAGCACTGGATTTAAAGCGTTCAAGGTGCTTGCTCTCTCTAAGCAGATCGCATATAAGCTCGATAATAGGTGTCATAACCGGACACTGTCTAATAGGAAAGCACGCCACGAGATTAGGCGTATTCTCTAATGACTATTGCAGAAGCTGTATGGACGAGGAAGAGGAAGAAACAGTTCTTCATCTTCTCTGCACATGCCCTGCTCTGGCTCGAAAACGCAAGAATTACCTAGGAGAATTCTTCTTTAACGATCTAAACGATCTAAACCACATCAGCATAATCAGCCTCTCACGTTTCGTAAGAGACTCAAACTGGTTCCATTGAGCTTAGGAAGAAAACCTCAAGATTCATGTGGTATCACAATGGGCCATTAAACTGGCCTAAGTGTGTACGTTTCCATCTTGGACAGCCACTATAACCTAACCTAACCTGCATAGAGATTCTAGTTATAAGGCTTTTAAAGTTAAGTTAATACAGGAACTTAAGCCGATTGGTCGTATTTTTATCGAAAAATTATCTTCAACGATGAAGCACATTTTCACTACAGAGGCTTCTTGAAAAGTCGTGTCATTCTCAAATTTTTGGTGGAGTTTTTGGGCTGGATAGCGGTGTTATTGGTACACATTCGAAAATAAGACAGGTATAACTTCAACGACGAATGATTAATGATTTAATATTTTGATTCAAGATCTTAAAAATGGAATTTCTGAAGTTTTCGAGGATTCTTAAAGTACAGAGAACTAGAAATGTGTTATACCTTTTGATCTGTCTCGAAGAAGACTTCCCCCAAAGAGGATCGCTCGCTCAACAATGTGTGTACTGTGTATTGAGGTAGTGCAAGAGTTTTAATATCTTGGACTTTTGCTAACACATAATTTAAACTTTTTGAAGAACGAAGCAAACAAAATGCAGTGAAGCTAAGATAGCTTCAAGTTCGATGTGGCCAAATTTATATGGAAATCTAGAGCCCAAATACCGCGTATTTCAAGCGACTGGCAGTGCTCAGATATTGGATACTTGCCTCTCAACGAGTTTAATGCACTTCAAAGGCGTTTCTTCAAAAGCTTATTTAGATTTATCAAACTCAACACTGAATTACGCTATCTACGGGGAGGCTAGCATAACGCCAATTTATACTCACAACCTCAAAATTAACTACGATTACATTACAAGAATGATGAAAAAAGATGAAATAAGTCTTCACAAATCATTCATGATATAGGGCTAATTCAATCATATGCCTCTCCTTTCAAGGAATATGAACAGCTACCTTTCTCACATGATACTAACCTAATCTTAAAGAAGTATATCATGGATGAATGGCATCGTATGTTTGCCAATTTACCTCCTAAAATTGACGAAAAAATGTCCATTAGCATTTTTTCAGAGCAACATAAACAACATCCAGGAACACCAATAGGTACCTCAATCACACTAGGTTCCATCAGAAGCTAGCTATTTCAATAGTGAAATGTCAACCGAAGTTATAAGCTTTATCTTTAGACCACGAGTTGAAGTCTTGAACCTTAACATTATCCCTCATCGGGTTGATCTACCACCAATCTGAATTTAATATTACAGAAGGGAAGAGGAAGATGTACATTATCTTAATTGCGATATGTCCAATATTACAAAAAATTCGTCGACTACATTTTGGCAAAAGCTTTCTTTCTGCAAACAAACTAACATAAAATATTAAATGTAATGGTTGGATGGTCTACCCTACACAATTTTTATAAACATGCTTTAAATTTCAGAAATTGGATGTCAAATCATATATTTGTGGAAGTGCTGTTTTTAATACATAACTTGAACACTGCCACAATGTTCAACCCCCCCCCCCCCTCTTAGCGATCCATTAATATATAAATTTCCAGGAATACTCATTAATACTCATTAACAATTGAGCTCCATTTGCTATTTCAACCGCACATCAAGAATGTGGAATTCGTTACCAAATTTATTTGTATCGGGTGATTTTTTAAGAGCTTGAGAACTTTTTAAAAAAAAAAACGCATAAAATTTGCAAAATCTCATCGATTTTTTATTTGAAACGTTAGATTGGTCCATGACATTTACTTTTTGAAGATAATTTCATTTAAATGTTGACCGCGGCTGCGTCTTAGGTGGTCCATTCGGAAAGTCCAATTTTGGGTAACTTTTTCGAGCATTTCGGCCGGAATAGCCCGAATTTCTTCGGAAATGTTGTCTTCCAAAGCTGGAATAGTTGCTGGCTTATTTGTGTAGACTTTAGACTTGACGTAGCCCCACAAAAAATAGTCTAAAGGCGTCAAATCGCATGATCTTGGTGGCCAACTTACCGGTCCATTCCTTGAGATGAATTGTTCTCCGAAGTTTTCCCTCAAAATGGCCATAGAATCGCGAGCTGTGTGGCATGTAGCGCCATCTTGTTGAAACCACATGTCAACCAAGTTCAGTTCTTCCATTTTTGGCAACAAAAAGTTTGTTAGCATTGAACGATAGCGATCGCCATTCACCGTAACGTTGCGTCCAACAGCATCTTTGAAAAAATACGGTCCAATGATTCCACCAGCGTACAAACCACACCAAACAGTGCATTTTTCGGGATGCATGGGCAGTTCTTGAACGGCTTCTGGTTGCACTTCACTCCAAATGCGGCAATTTTGCTTATTTACGTAGCCATTCAACCAGAAATGAGCCTCATCGCTGAACAAAATTTGTCGAACCGAACACTGTCGAACCGAACACTGATTTTGGTAATAAAATTCAATGATTTGCAAGCGTTGCTCGTTAGTAAGTCTATTCATGATGAAATGTCAAAGCATACTGAGCATCTTTCTCTTTGACACCATGTCTGAAATCCCGCTTGATCTGTCAAATACTAATGCATGAAAATCCTAACCTCAAAAAAATCACCCTCTATTTCCATTTTGATATTCAGAATTTTTATAACAATATAAATCGATTTGTATAACCCTGAAATTTGTATTAAAAATCAAGTTTTTTCTGCAAGTTAAAGTAAGCCACGCTTCAAGAGTCATCTCGAACTTCAAACTAAAAGCTAACCGCAATTTTCCAGTATCATCAATCTCTTTAAATTCACACACTTTTTCGACTTCTATTAGATTTTCATTTCATTTACTATTTTTACTTATTTTGGTTTTACCATCATCGCCAGAAAAAGGACGAACACAAATTTAAATTCTATCAGCAATACCATCTTAGTACACCTCTAGAGGTATAGCCCAAAAAGTATATTAAACTCAAAAAAGCTGTCTGGTTTCTCTTTTGTTTCACTTTAGGTTTTTATCTTTGTTTCAATAAAACGCGCAATTGAAACACAAAATTCGCGTCGTGTAACAACCATGATACCGAGCGTCAGGAAGGTAAAAACCGAAAAAAAAAGGATGTTCCTTCCATATCTGCCCGAAACGAAAAGTATTTTTTAGTGAAGCATTATTCCAAGTACCTACACAGATACATGAGCACCTATACCTATCTATGGTTGTATATGCGACAAAAATAGCGAATGAATTCAAATGGAAAATATCGCATTAAAAATTACCCATTGAGTGCACTTTGAGTTTTTATTTGTTGTTGTTGTTTGCGATTGAAGGATTCTTTCTGCCAATGTTAAAGCCATAACATCCACTGATTTAATTTAATTTAATTTTTTTGTATATTCTTGTTTTGCATTGTTTTGTATTTCCTGATTTTATAAAATGTCCTTTTCTCATACTCCTATACTCGTTTATATGTGGAAAATATTGTAATGCGCATTGTTGTGTGGTCCAAACGAAGAAATTCATCATCAGCAGCACAACCCCTCAAAAATTGTACAAAACTTCCATCAACCCTCATATCCTGTGCTCTCTTTGCTTGCTGATGGAAATAGCTTGATGTAGCATTCCGGAAAAAGCAACCTTCCATGGATTGCTGAATGTCATTCTTTTGTACATTTCCCGTTTTATTTTTTATTTATTTATTGTTGTTGTTGTCGAATAAAAATGGTTTTAAAAGTCGAAATTTACTGGTGTTGCTTGTTTGTCAACTGAAAATTTTATACAACACACTTTTTATATAGATCCTGCGACTTGATGTTGACGACGATGACGACGAGGACTATGATGATGAGGATGATGAGCGTGATGAGAGTATGACTATTGAGGTCGATGGTGATGGGTAGGTCTAGGTAGATATTGGGGTAGTAGTAAAAAGCTGGTATAAAAGATTCACCCTTCATTGCGATGCTTTTTTTTGATATAATCAACCAAAGGTACCAACAACAACAACAAAAAAAAAAAAGAAAAGGAATCCATCGTCAAATAGATGGATTGACGAATGATGAAACTACTGCAAAAGAGATGCGTCAATTCGTCAAAAATATACATATAGGGGTTGTTGTATTTATACCAAAGTATATTTATCTCTTTCTTTCTTTATCAGTGATGGCATTGATGGTATAGTGGCAGTACAAATTCACCCTTGTGATGTGTTCTTTTGAATTTGTCCTTAGCATTGGAAAATCCAAGGAAATGCGCATTAATACAAAAAAAAAGGATTCAGGAACATCCATTGAGATTGCTCATAAACGCTCAAAATGACTTGATTTTTGTTCGATAAGTGTGTGTGGTTACTTGTGTTGTGTGTTGCAGAAAAATAAAAGGTTAACTTTCTGTCCTATACTCGATCGTATCCCTTCACTGGCAAGGACATAAAGGGGTGTTTTTTTTTTAATATATGTCAAAAGGAAAAAGCATGCAAAACTGTTGCGGGGAATAAATGGGAATTATTTCAACCTAAATTCGTTGTTATTCATTCGAAGTGGAAAAAAGAAAAAAAAATACAGATACAATATAAAAAGGATTGCAGATACTTCACACTTTATTTTCTATACTTTAATTTTTTTATTATTAAATTGAGAGTATGTCGAATCTAATCAAGTTCATGCGGTGCACATATGTAGGTAGAATGTTGAACGGTGTGTTTATTCCCGTACATAAAACAGGCTCATGTATACATCAAGATACGATACATGGTTACAGCAGCAGCAGCTGAAGTAGAAAATATGATTTCCCTTTCGGAAAAAGGTACGAAATAAGGAAACTTTTTTCACCCCCTGTGCTCTTATGGCAATAGCACCCATGGTGACATATTTTGATGGTGGTGCGCGATTATAAACGAAACATATTATATTTCGATTCATACACATGAACTGTGAACAGCCAATATTATGAATACAAAATTACACATTTTATGAATTTATTTTTAAGTTCCTGCCGATATGTTGTAAGATACAAAGATTTACGATACTGGAATTTAATTGAATTTTCTTTTCGATAAGAATCTTTAGAGGATAATTTTTTTTATGCACAATAATATATGGTTTGTTTACTTAGAAATTAATACCAAACACCTGTGGATACTTCCTCAATACCTCAACTGTAATAATTGGGAAGAAGATTTTGAAAGAACAACGGAGTTACATACTTAGCCACATGAGATCGACGAACGTTATGCTTATTGGAGACCTGAACGCGAGAATCGGGCTAGAGGCAGGTGTAATGAACGTTGTTAACGGTATTTATAGGCAATCAAAGGATACTGTTTGTAATGCAAGAGGAAAGAAACTCCTAGAGCTTTACGATTCTTTTGGACTTCGAATTCAGAATGGAACGAGTGCGAGTGACACCTCGGGTAATTTCACATTTATTGGAGGCCAAGGATCATCGTTGATTGATTATGCGATCCTAGGTGAAGACTGGGAGTCACTGGTGACGGATCTAGAAGTTAAAGAACTTCCGTATTCGGATCACCTTCCCATTCTTGTAACATTCCAACGGCGGCGCTTGCAACCAAATGATGATGAAATTATTAGCCCACAATTACTGCCCAGATTTAACTGGAAGATATCGCAAGCCTCAGCATACAGACAACAACTGGATGGTAGACTACAAGCACATCAAAGACCAGACTTTCAAATGTTAGAACAAACCATAAAGGAATCTTACCCACAACAACAGCCTCGCGGAAAAGGATGGAATTCAGGAAATGAGCTTTGGTTTGATCAAGAATGCCGAAAAACTAGGAAGATTTATTTTGCATGGTTGAAAAATTTTCGGAGTTCCTCCCAAAGCTCAGTTAGGATTAACTACTTAGAGGCCAATAGAAAATATAAAGAGCTATGCAAAGCCAAAAAGTTGAAATATGAAGAAAAACAAGCATGCAGATTGCTGTCTTGTAAAAACGCTAGGGACTTTTGGAAACTGGCTTGGGAATTAAATGGAAAACAACCTGTAATACACAAAAAACTGTGTGCAATTCACTTTTTCTTCACTTCAAGAATCTACTAAATCCCGAAACAACATTAGCAAACTGGCATTATGCAGTTCCTCGATTTGAGGACGAAATTTTAGACCCAGAATTTAGTATGCATGAACTTGAACAAACTTTATGGACACTTAAAGATGGGAAAGCGGCAGGTTCAAATGGTATTCCAGTAGAGTTCTACAAATACGGAAGCGTCACACTGAAAGAACATCTGGTAACATTATTTAATAATGTTTTTGAGGGGAATCTTCCTGTAGATGAATTCAGGAATGCTGTAATATTCCCGATACACAAAAAAGGATCCTTGTTGGATGCAGCGAACTATCGAGGAATCTCTTTTCTAAATGCAACATATAAGATCTTCACAACAATGTTACAGAAACGACTTACAAGATGGATTACAACGCAAAATGTGCTAAACGAGTGTCAAGCTGGTTTTAGATCCGGATACTCTACAATCGACAATATCTTTGTCCTCAGGAGCCTTGCTGAAAGCTTTTGCATGCAGGGTAAAAAATTGTATGTATTTTTCATCGATTTCAAAGCAGCTTTTGACACGATCAACAGAGGTGCCTTATTTTACAAATTGTACAATCTGGGATTTTCGTTGAAGTTTGGCTTAATACTCGAAGAGTTGTACAGAGGAACACGGGCTGCAGTTTGGAATGGAGCGGAACTTTCGGATTGGTTTGCAACTTCGTCAGGAGTGAGGCAGGGATGCACACTGAGTCCTACCCTCTTTTCGCTCTTCATAAATGATCTAATTGATTTCCTTCCTGGAGGAGTTGACTTTGCGGGAGAGCGTATTAAAGCATTGATGTTCGCGGATGTCTTGTTTGCTTACTCCCCAGAAACACTCCAACTTATGATAAACAAGATTTACAATTACTGTTGTTTATGGAATTTGGTTGTCAACACTCAAAAATCCAAGGTGATGATTTTTAAAAGAGGAGGTGGACGAAACGCATCGAATGAAAAGTGGGTGTTTAACAGAGAAGACATTGAATGCGTCAAGGAGTACAAATACCTAGGCGTCATCTTTTCGAGCAACTTAAACATGAAAAAGCATCTAGTATAAAAACTGCAAAAATCAAAAACAGCTATAAATATAGCATGGAAAAGAGTTTTTATGAACGTCAACATAGCACATAGTATAAAATATAAAGTATTTGAAGCTGCAGCGGAGAGTATTCTTTTATACGGCGGCGGCGCCCAAGTTTGGGGATGTAAAAAGTTTCTCACAGTGGAGAAACTACTAACTCACTACGTGAAAAGAGTATTTCGTCTGCCATTGAACACACCAAACTATGTTATTATGCTAGAGACAGGACTTCCACCTTTATTCGTCAAAACCCTTAAACTGCAAGCGGACTATTTACTGAAAGTTTTCAAGATGCCTGATTCCCGACTGGTCAAGAAAGTAGCTCTTAAAGCAGTACAAAATCAAAATAGCTGGTACAGGGAGTGGAATTGCCTCGCCGAAGGATTTAACGTGGAATTCAATTTAAACGTTGGAAGCATATCAAGTTGCAAGGATATCTTATATGATGTGATTGCGAAAGTAGATGAAAAATGTAGAGAAGATTATGTAGCTGAAGCTTCCGAGTCCTTATTCAGAACAATTTTTAGAAGGCTGAACCACAATCTTGCTGAAAGAAACTACTTCAGTGATGCAAATAGTTTGAACGAGATTTCAACAATGGTTAGACTCCAAAGCGAACTTATAAGCCTGAATTTCATACCACATAGACCCGAATTACCATTGGAGTGCAGTATGTGCAATCTTAGAGAAAGAGAGGACGTTATTCATTTCGTTGGAAATGCCCTACTTTAAAGGAAACAAGAAGGAGCTTTTTTGGAAGTGACTTCTTATCGGATGAACAAGTTGTTGCCTTGCTGAATGAGATGAATGTCGGCAATTTGTACAAGTATTGCAAAATCGTGTTAACTTATAGATCTAGAATTATGAACGAAGATTTCTGATTTATCAAACAATTATCCACTTAAATTAATTCAAACTTAAAGTTGAGAAAAAAAAATAATTTAAAATTAACTTCTTTTTTAAATCCACATAAATAATTATAAAAGCTTATTACAATATTTGTATAATTTATGTTAATTGTCAATCTGGCAGACGGCAAATGCCATGTCATAATGATTTTTTTGTATATATGTAAAGACATGATTTGTAAAATGTATTTATAATATTCTAATAAAAAATCTATCTAATCTAATCTAATCTTAATTTTTTTTAATTTTATAGATAGATAGATAGATAGTAGTACCCATGGCATGATGGTTAGTGCGTTGGACTGTCATGCGAGAGGTCTTGGGTTCAATCCCTGCCTGTGCCACCTTAATTTAAAAAAAAGAGTTTTCACGGGTACTGCCTCTTGCGAGGAATTGACAAATTCTCCAAGAGTAATTCTTGTCATGAAAAAGTGCTTTCTCAAAATTAGCCGTTCGGATTCGGCATATAAATTGTAGGTCCCCTCCATCCCTGACAACATTACTCGCACACAGGAATGGTTGAGAGTTGTAAGTCACTAGGCCCTGGTTCTCTACGGACTGTTGCGCCACCTAATTTATTTATTTTTATTTTAGATAGATAGATATGTATAGAACTTACCGGGATCTGATGTGTCTAATACAGGTGCCTGTTGTGATAATGGTCCAGGTGTACTACCAGCGCCCGGCGATCTAGCATCATCGTTCATAGCGCCGCCGTATGACAGGGATGAACTAGGAGGCCGCTATTTTAATTTAAAAAAAAAGGAAGAAAAAAAGGATTCATTTAATGAGAATTTCTTTTTGAATATATTTTCAAAAAAAAACGTAAAACAATCAAAAAATAAATTATAAGCATGTAATATATGTAAGTATTTTTTAATATCTTCTTTGTTTTTGTATAGATAAAAATATGAATTAAAAGTCAAAATAAGCTAAGAGGCAAAGTTTATTTACAGACTTAAGGATAAGCTGCCTCTAGATGTTCATTTTCCATTGTAGCAAGTTGCGAAAGGCCATGTATACACTGTCCTTGGTAAACGTCAACGTAATAAATAATCCATACATTTTTTGAAAGACACATTATCAAAGAGGTTAAGACGATTGCAGAAGTCTTGAATTCAATCTAAGAGGGAACTTCTTACCTCTTGCAAAGAATTTACAATATTCCAAAAGAGCTTCATTCTTGTCATTGATAATAAAAGAAAGAATTTAGTAGTAGATGTTTGAAGTCACGAGTTGTTGTACCATTCTTAAGTCAGTTTCAATTAAATCGGCTCTAAAGTAATCTCTTCAAATTTGGAATAAAATTGTAGGTCCCTTTTCAATCTTACCAAATAAAAGATTGGTTTAAAGTTGGGCTGGGTTTTGGTTCATGGTAAAACTGTAATACCGAACTTCGAAAATGTTTCCAAATAAAAAAAGCTGTCAAAATCCAAGAACCCAGTAGGTGGATAAAGAAGATTTTCAAATCAAAGAAAAGAAAACGTAATGAGGTCAAAAAAGTTCCCGGAAGTTTAATTTTTGTTAACCCGTAAAAGCTAACGATATGTTGTAATGCATATAAAATATGCCTATAGTGGCATTAAATTTTAACCAAATGTGTAAGGTTTTTTATTTAAATCAAGATAATCATCAGTTAGTTCCCATTTTAAAAAGAAAAACCAACAAACACCGGAAATAGTTGTAAAAAAAATAATAAAATTCTTTCAACCTCAACAACAAATTTGTCATATTTAATGACTTGTTTTAAATTTTGTATTTTAACAAAAAAGCTATTACTAATTTCTTCTCACAATTACAACTTATTTTATTGTTTTTTTTTTTTTGTGTTTCAAAAATCATTATCTTATGTCCAAGGCTTATATCACCATCATAACACCCACTCTCTATTAAAAAGAAAAAGTCCACCCAAAAAAAGTGATGGAGGGGGAATAAAGGTAAAGGTAAGTAATAAACACATAAAGGTAAGTTAAATCAAATAAAACGTTTCAACCGTGACCATCACATAACTCCTTATAGAATTAAACAAAAAAAAAAAAACAACAAACTAACCAACAATATAACAACAACAACAACAATAACAAAACCAACAGACAACAACAAAATGCTCGTAAAATGATTAGAAGAATATCTATCTATCTACCACAAACCCATAGCAATAAAATCTACTAAATCGCTTAGCCCCCAGGTTGTTGAGTTTTGAGCGAGGTCATAAAAGTAAAGCGATTGCCCATAAAAATTATATACTGTAGATCTATCTTTTCTTATACAACACAAGAAGTGGAACTACATATATATATGAGTATACCCTATAAACAAAAATAAGAACAAAACACTAAAGTGCTACCGAAGTGAAACAAATTATGTTTCGGGCGCATTCTTAGATGATGTGGCACCATCATAAAGGATAAAATATCAAATAGATAATATATCTTTACTAAAATATACTCTTTATTCTACCATATATCTCAAGGCGGCAAGTGTAAATAGGTACACCTTGAGAGTTCGGTAAAATTTACGAAAAAAAAAATAATCAAGACCAACAAAAAGAAAAATAAAAATGCTGCAAAAGGGTTTTCATATATGAACCAGAAAAATGTAAAATAAAAAAAACATAAAATATCATAATTCCATTGGAAATTTGATAAGGTTTTGAAAAAGTTGCAAAGCCGACACCGATGCCGCCACCGCCACCGCCACTATACTCAAAGTAAAACGATCTTTATCCGCGTGCGCACAAGATCACTTTTTGCTCCTTTTGCGGGTTTAAAGTTTCAAATTACACCCACATTTTTTTTCTGGTTTTTGTTGCATAAAAGTCCTTCTGCTTAATTTACTTAAAAATAAGATATAGACTCCGATTTAAGAGAATATACAAAATTATTTTACCTTATTCGCACCCTACATTTATCCTTTTTACCTTTTACATATAGATTTACTCAACAATCTAAAAGTGGCAGGTGGCAAGAGTACTACCTTTGTTTTTAATTTTCATAGTCATCTTATGTGCTACCATACCACGACGAAAGCTTCGTGCCGCCCCCACGACGACGACGACGATGATAACGAGGACACGGGGAGACTCCTTGGTGACTTTGGATATACATATCTATGTGCAGAATGATAAACGAACAAGAAGTATCTAGTAAGAGCTTAAAGGTTGTCTTATAGTATCTTTTTATATATACAAAAATATATATCAAACGATAGAAACGAGACGACATCCTTTTTCAGTAATTAAATTTGTCCTGGTGATTTATGACACCTAGAGAGCGCACAAATGGCGTGTTTTTCATTATGTGTATCTATCTTAAGTATCTTTTTTTTTTTTTTGAAGCAAACGACAGAATTTAAAAAAAACAAGAATAATAATAGAAGAAAGCACAAGTAGTATAGAATAGATAGTATCTATCTAAAATCCTATTCTTCCTAACCTATCTACGAGTATAGCTACGTTAAAGGTACTCGCGTATACATAATACGCTACGCAGAATGTAATAAGTCCTTTAATTGAAGTAAAGTGGAATTTTTTCTTTGTAATCCTTTTATTCCCTAAGTATATACGAGTATGTTTTCTGTAAGAATAACTTGACATATTATCTATTATATGGATCTCTGTCTATCTATCTATCTTAACTATCTTCTTCGTCTTTTTTTTTTTCTTTCCTTCAGTCTTAACCACCTTTTTTTTTAGAGGAAGAGAGTATAGAGAAGTTGACAGGATTAAGTCCTTATTTTAGATATTTTATTAAATATTAAATATCCTTATAGCTACTTCTTTCTCTCTCTCCATGAGTCTATATCTATACAAATAAGTTATACCATCATACCTTTATCTGGAGGAAAAACAAAAAGACAACAACAACATTTTTTAAGGAGCGAACGCGATATGGATGGAAGTGAAATGAGTTTTTGACACGCTTATAATTTTCTAGTATCTATTATATAACTAAGTTAGAAAATGTGAGCGCGTCACATTGTTTAAGTGAGTAAAGGTATACATATATATATTGCATGTTATTTTGCAATATTTGAATCATGCGAAGGACAAAACAAATTAAGGCATATTATACGAGTATAAACTTTATATTACACAACAACATCACAATATAGAACATCAAAAACTAACGATTGAATTTGTTTTGTTTTTGTGACCAATTTTTGGCATTTTATTAGCTAATTAGATTGATTTGGGTGAATTTTTGTAACATTTTTGTTTGTATCTGAAGGACAAAATGCAAATAAGATATATTTATGTTGATATAGGGGAGTGAAGGGGGTTCACAAAAATGTAAATTTTTTAGTTTTATTTCAATTATTTCCACATTCATTCGATTTAGATCGGATCCGGATTGGACTTGTATTTATTTAATTTTAGATTATGACATATTCCTGATCCGGATTAGTTCTAGCATTTCATATAACTTATAATTTACATGTTATAACTTCCTCCCATGAAGTTTTCCGAAGCAATATGCAATATATTGTATTTGACTCGGATTATCGCTCTGCACTTTTTCCGGATCCGGATTAAATTTTCACATTTTTTTTAAATTTTAATAAAAAATAAAAACTTCTTGTCAATCAATTTTTCCAAAGATTGTTCGACATAATTTAATCCGCCCTAGTGTAAAATTTTCAGATTTTTTTTTTAAAGCACAAAACTACGAAATAGTTTTCAAATAGTTCAGAAATTTCAATACGCATGAATTAAGCAGTCTAAGTTGTCTAAATAAAAATAAAGTAAGTGCACAAAAATTGAGGCGGAGTAAAATTTAACAAAAATAAGTATACGCCCTAGTGTACAATTTTTAAATAATTGTTTTAACGCAAAAAAAACATAGAAATTGTTCTGCAATGGTAAAGATTTTATTGTACATCAATTAAAAAACCCCAGGGTTGCCACTTTACTAAAAAAAAAACGTTTAAAATTGGATGAAATGTTCAATTTAGTTGTTGTATCTTGTTTTTTCTTTATAAAAACTTTAACCTACATCAAATAATGTAATCAATATGGGAACGGTTTGATGTCTTTTTTTACACAAACACACAAATTTAATATTCGACGGACCAAATTTTTACATGACCAAAAATTACGGCAAAAAATAATGCAATGTCCCAAAGGCAGTAAAAATGTGTGGTCATTTGTAAAAAACATGAGGAATTCTTCCTCTTCCTCCGTTCCTACGCTCGTTGTGAATGACACTCCATTTGTTAGCTCTTTAGAGAAAGCTAATCTCTTTACTAGGCCGCCAATTCAACGCTGCCAGTGAGTGTTATGACTCCGTCTGTACTTGAGCGATTTAGTGATTCTATGGGGCAAATCTTTTTTCGCACTCGTACTGTAGTGAGAGTCCTAAAAGATCTTAACACATATAAATCCGCTGGTCCTGATGGTATCCCCGCTATTGTTCTGAAGAGGTGTTCTTCAACGCTGGCAAAACCACTGCGTAAGCTTTTTCATCTGTCCTACTCCTCAGGTCTCGTTCCGAGCGGATGGAAAACCGCATTCCCAAAAAAGGCGAATCTTCCTCACCCTCTAATTACCGACCGATTGCACTTACGTCCCTTCTTTCCAAGGTCATGGAAACACTGATTAATTATCAGCTCAAGAAATATCTCGAAGATCGAAAGCTTCTTAATGACCGACAATTCGGCTTTCGTAACAATAGGTCCACTGGTGATCTCATGGTTCATCTCACCGAACAGTGAAACAAATCTTTACATCGTTCTGGAGAAAGTAAGATTATTGCACTTGATATTTCAAAAGTATTTGATAGGGTTTGGCATCAGGCTCTCTTATCGAAAATGCTTGCTTTCGGTTTTCATGAATCCCTTCTTCATTGGATTAGTAATTACCTTTCGAATCGTTCAATACAAGTTGTATTGGATGGATTCAAGTCTGAAAACCACAAAATAAACGCTGGTGTGCCCCAGGGCTCTGTTCTATCTCCAACACTCTTTATCATTTTTACTAATGATCTCCTGTCTGCAACATCTAATCTAATACATTGGTTTGCTGACGATAGTACTCTTAGCTTTTCATATTCGTTTCCAGATTCACATCCCTCTTCTTCGGATGTGGAACTGCAACGACAAAATATGATAAGCTCATTAAATTCCGACCTAAACAGCATTTTACAATGGGTAATAAGAAACCGCATGGAATTTAATGCTTCGAAAACCCAATGCTGTCTTGTATCGTTAAAGCGAGATATACCCCCTTGCCATTTTTCATCGCACTTGCATCGAGGAGACCGAACATCTCGATATTCTCGGTATGTGTATCACCAACCACCTTTTGTGGAACGATCACATACGCGATGTCGCCAAAAATGCCGCAAGTCCCCCTCTGATCTGACTGTTATTTGCAAGACTTATATACGTCCAAAGCTTGAGTATAACTCCCATATCTGGGCTGGTGCTCCTGCAACTTACTTAAGCCTCTTGGACAGTATTGAACGTAGAGCATTTAGATTGATTAGTGATATTACCATCATAAGATCATTTATGTCGCTTGAACATCGTCGAAATGTTTCTTGTATCACCCTCTTTTACCGTTATTTTAATGGTTTATGTTCTAGAGAAATAGCCAGTTGCATTCCTCCCCTTAAACAGTTCAACCGTAATACTCGCGCTTCTAGGAATGCTCATCAATATACCCTCGAGCCCAACTTCGGTCGTACTGTCAAGTACAGAGATTCGTTCTTTAGCCGTACTATCCGAATGTGGAATGCTTTGCCACACTCTGTCTTTCCCAGCCATTGCAATATTCAGGAATTCAAAACTAATGTGCACCGGCACCTCCTTTCAACCCCTCTCTCGCTTTTCTAGTGCTCAAACTGTGTCTACATAAAAAGGGTAGTATTATCCCTTTGAGTGTGCGCTTATTATAAAAAAAAAAAAAAAAACTTTGTTCAAGTTAAGGTACATTTTTAGCGTTTTTTTAGTTCCTTTGTAGTTCGTTGCTATTAAAACTTAGCGTTCCGTTTCATTTTGTGAAGGAATTTCCGGTCATATAATGGAGTTCAATTTCTAAAACCCATTTACAGATCATATATTATATGATTATATTCTTTCAAGTATAAAAATAACACAAATCCAATTAAGTATTCAGTAAAGCTTCATCACCAGAACAAAACAAAAAAAAATATCTCATTCAAGCAATACCTCCCAATGTCAATTTGTTGAATTTTTGACAAACTATACCCACCCATATAGCAAATCATCAAACAACCTATTCCATACAAATGGCATCTTGTGAACCAAACTTAAAAACAAAAAACTACAAAAAAGTCTGTTCAAAAAAATATTCTCCCACACTCCAAACATGTCATCGTTCTAATAATAATAATAATATTCAATATTTTATAACAAGCGCGCTATTTTATCAAACAAACCACAAACAAACAAAAAAATATTAATAATAATTGATATTCAAAATTCATTTCACAATAATATTTTGTAAAATACCACATTAATAGTGATTCTCTCGCGTAATTTTCAAAAATTCCCTAACTCTGTTCATGGTGATCACCTTCACCATGGATCACACGAGTATACATAAACATATATGTACATATCTACCTACCTAATAATATCTTCAAGGCAGGTAGTGACTTTGGTCGAAAAAAAAAGCCCAAAACATCATACCTCGTTATAATCAGAATTAAACTTCAACTTCAATTTGAACAGCAGTAGAAGCAGCAGCAGCAGAAGCAGAAAAGTGCTTATCGGCTTCTAATATATTGCGACGAAATAAAATCTCAATATTCCCAAACGACTTGTGTAGGGTCATAAAGTATATAGATACTTTCATGGCGAGTATGTGTACAATAACTTTTTGTTTTATTAAAAAAAAAAAAAAAGTATCCCATCCAAACAACCAGACACCATTAGGATTCACAACTAAACATTGAAACGTTGTCTGCATAAAATTCATTCTAATGTTTGAAACAAAAATAAAAATCGAAGAAAAAATCATTTAAAACATTTTGCGTTCACTTGAAGACCAAACGAAAAAACGAAAAAAAAAACTTCAACTGCTACGTGTAGGGGAGACTTCAAAAACAAAACAAAAAAAAAACTCAAGAAAAATTACTTTAGATACAAGAAAAAGCTACAAATCTATCTTCTCTATTCTTGTCGTCATCGTCGCAGTCATATTGTCGAATGTCGAATTCGTTTCTCCGTCGTCGTCGTCGTCATCGTCGTTGGTTTGGTGCTGTTGCGCACGCTAGAAACTATTTCTATTTAGTGATGATTTCGATGTGCAATCCCTGAACTAATATGCAGAAC